>JAUMIR010000005.1:99561115-104561115 GCA_030847615.1 Gambelia wislizenii | reverse complement strand
TTAGTTACAACTAGAGGGCTCCCAAAGTAATTACTTTTTAGTTACAAATTTAAAGGCACATCCTTGCCCCTTGTTTCTCAAAAGTAATAAAAAATAGTTACTTTTAGCTACTCAAAAGCCCTAACATCTGGATTATTTTCATTTAGCAGTATATGCCAGCACTTGAACCATGTGATATTTCTCCTGCACTAGTGAGACCATATCCCTGTAACTATAAAAAACAATCAAAACATTGACAGTTACATCACAAAAGGAGAATCTTCCCTTGCTCATTTACAATAGTAATGCATTGTTGTTATACTTTTATTATTGGAACAAAGATTAATTACAAGAAACTAATTCTAACTCCTTACTTCAACACTCATCTCCTTGTGCTACTTGTCACAGTGTATGATACATGTTAAATTAAGGCCCTCGTTTAGGGTCTTACAAACAACCCAGAAAAACAAGGGCGCATTAGATGTTTCCAGTCTTTTCACTATTGCTGGTAGGGAGGTAAAAAATATTCACAAATTTTTTTCATCTTCAGCAAGAAAGGGTGTCTTGACATGTCACGAGACTCTTAGTATTTTCATTCATTTCTCACATTTCAGGACTTTTTGCAAATGTGTTATATTTGTGTAAAATATTATACTTTTCGAGCAAACAAAATGTTCACAAAAGATGCCCCAAAAGTGAAAAATTGTTGAAAAGATACAAAACCTTTCAAAATTTCACCCCAGAGTGAGGAAAAAGCACTGAAAATTTTCATTCTTGTGTGTTTACAAATAAATTTACATCCCTACATGTTGGATATAACATGCCAGCATCTCTTTGAGTTTCAGACTTTCTGATTTACCAAAGCTAAAGAATCCATTAGGGCACTAGGTTACACTTGTAACTCCATCAAAGGGGCTCTCTTTAGCAAACCCTGGTGAATTTGCAAAACAATTTACAATTTATTAATTTTAGATGTAAGCCAAAATTGCTCAATATGTACAAGAAAAATAAGACTTTTTTTTTGCCTTTAACCTAACACAAAGAAAACACCTATTTGATGTATACAGAACCATATCTAATCCATCAAAGACAAAAACAACCCACCCGAAAACGTAAAAAGTAAACATACCTAGTATAAATAACACAGAAAATCTGGCATGAGACTGGTTAAATCTGGTCAATGGTGGTTCAGTCTAAGGACAAGTTTATATACAGATGTTTTAGCAAGTCTCTTAAATCTATATTACTATGTCAGGAAGTAACTAACTACAACATAACTACTTTAAAAACAGAAAATCATATTGCTGTTTTGTTACCCTTAAATTCAATAGTCAGGCAGATGGAGATGAAGTTACAGTCTGGTTCATATAATGTGTTTCTTCTACACGTGAACTGTTGTCTTTCCTCATCCATACTAAAGTTCAAAATTGGATTGGAAAATGTTAGCATAAATTGGGCTGCACAAGGATGCAGCAACAGCAAAATGTGTCATTGTTCGCAGCTGGCTGGGTAGCTAGCTGCTTATTCTGCACAGAAAAGCTACTTATTCAAGGGGAAAACAATTGGTAGAGGATGGGTTAATGACAATTTCCTTGCTCTAATTCAAATTGCTTTCTATGGGTGCTTTGCATTGGAGAACACTAAAGCTTCATTGCACATAGCCACTGTAATATATGTTTGTCTGTACATACATTGTTTTAAAAGAAGCTAGTATAGCTAGTGAACTAGCACAGCTATTGCCAGAGACAATCAGAAGGCTTCAGTTTTTTCCTTTTCCTTTTCTTTGAACTTAATTGCAATTATATTTTTCTCTGGAGTATCTTCTTTCTGATTACTTTACTAGATGAATTGAGACCTTCTGAATATCCTACATGAATGTCGCTTTATGTACAGTGGTAGAAGTGGTTGAAAAACAAAATCATTTTAACCCTAACTTGAATGGTAAGAAGACTACATTTGGACATAAAAATAAACTATGTCTCATCACTATGTGAATGAGCTTCAGGCTCATGTGACATCCCCTCCTTCACCACAACTTCAAGGCTGAGAACAGAAGCTTTGCTCAGTTCCCAATTGACTGAAATTTAGATTGTATCTGAACTTTAAAGTGTGATTTGTCTTAACTATGGTTTAGTCAAGTCCATTAAGGTCCAGATATAATAAAAAACAGAGGTTTCATGTGGTTAGTGGCTTTTAAAAACTGTTCTTTCAGGGCATTTACCTTCACAAAGCAAATTCATATAACCTAGACAATATATTCAAATGGCAAGTTATTAAAATAAATGACAAAAGTAGATAAAAGAAACACAGCGGTATAAAAGTACCCAAACAAAGAATGGATTAAAAAGAGTCCTTGAAGCTCCCCTGAAGGCCTGCAAAGAAGAACCCACACACATTTCCCTAGGGTTGAAGGGAGAAAGGCCCTACCCTTGGAATTCATAAATCCGATAGATCTCACTGCTGAACCAGAGAGCAGGGCCTCAGATATAGATTTTTTTTCCCACTGGTGAAAGCTCACATGAGAGCAAACAGGCCTTCAAGTCAGCCAGGTTCCAACCTTTTAGGCCTTTAAAAAACTAACACCAACATCTTAATGTAGGCCCAGAAAGTGCATCCCATAAATGAAGCTGTATCCAAAAGTACTCTCAAACAATATGTCTAGCCCTTCAAAAGGAATGTAGCTTCATACAAAACCAGTTGTACATCTCAATTAACATCAATAGATTTTCTGATCTTGCCTGGATTAAGTTTCAGCCTGTTTGCTCTCCTAACCCAAAGCTATTCCCAGACAACTCTTGCAATCAGATGATGAGATCACCTCATAAGATCAAAAAAGAGAAGTGAAAATTCAGACATATACTGCTGATTCCTCAGTCTAAACATCTGAATGGCTTTGCCCAGAAATTTCCTATGGATATTGAAAAGCATAGAGGACAAGATGGAGCCTAGAGGCAACCCAAAACCCAAGAGGTGCAACAGAGCATTAAGAAGAACATCATGATGGTAAGAACCCCCAAACAATATATTCAGAGCCTTAACCTACAGCTATAGTTAAAGCCACCACAACTGTATGTCCTGTCCCCCTCAGTCCCATTCAAAACAATCCAGAAGGATACTATGGTTTATTGTACTGAGCACAACTACTAAAATGCAAGAGAAAGCTTCCAAACTGCCCCAGATAAGGTGAAGGGAGGGGGAAATTGATGAGATAGAGGTTCATTTGTGTAATGATAAACCATAATTTATAATTATGTTTGAACACAGCCAGCCACATAGATATCCATTTTGTGTCAATCTACCCACGTCTTCCCACAGTTTCATGGCTATAATACATTTAGTTGACTCCTAGCATGTTGTGTTTTGTTTAGAAAAATGTACACAATCCATGCAAGCAGATTTCAACACTGTAAAGAAAGAAAAAACATTTTCTAGACTCACCGGCCATTGTCACGACCTACTCCCCAGACCCGGATGCTTACAATGGGCTGAGAATGAAGAATACTTCGATCCATTGGGTCAACCAAATTTAGCATGTCATTCTCCAGGATAAGATACATGTCTTTTCCCTAATTAAAAAGAGACAATAACATCCATCATTGTCTGTTACTTCCAGAAAGAGAGCAGGACAACACATACACAAGAAAATCTAAGCTTTCATCCATCAACATGTTCTCTTTTCTAAATGCTGCCTCCCTCATATACTTTTAGGCTACACTTCTATAACACTTTCCTGGAGTATATCTTACTGTGCTCAGTGGGACTTACTTATATGCAGAGGTACACAGAATTAGACTGCCAATCCTTCCACTTGTCAGCAGGACGCCAAGCACAGTTGTTACCTTGGTCGCATGTAGGCAGATTTGCAGGGAAGAATTCCTCCCCCAAATCTTTGCATATTATGGCTATTACAGAAAATGTATTATTTTGTTCATTGTTGTCACACTAGAGCCCAAACATTCCTTTCTCTAGTATACATGCTGATTTGGTCTGGCAAACACAAGCAAAGTTGTCCGCATCAATAATTATGACAGTGATTTCATTGACTTAAAAATACTGTTCCATAGGTTGTACGCTCTCCTTTTGGGAACTTGAAAAAACATTTTATTTTATTCCTATTTTAAATAAAAGCAATGTCTTTTTCTCCTTTAGCAAGATGATTTTTTTCCTATTACATGGCAATGTAATGCAGAGCTATTGATAAAAAGGTTACCACATCCCACCACCACCAGCATCACTGGAGCGTGGATAATTTAATACCAGGAAAGGAACTGGCCTTCCTGTTGATCAAGTGGACACCTTGTTATGGTCAGTATTGTAGTTTAGCTCAGCATTCACCCTATTCAGTATTTTTAAGTACTACTCTAACTCTTCTTCTTGATGAGATAGTGGAAACAGCTAGAGTGTGATAGGCTACTTGGTGGAGAATAAGGCCTAAGGGATTTTGCATGCCAAGCCTCCACTACCCTGTAAAAAAGACCACAAAATCAAGCTTATATGTAAACAGAATTACAGCCACATTGAAATCAACAGTGTGGCCATAGCTTAAATTACAGTTCTGGTTATCCTAATTTTAAAAAAAAGGTATCATTCTTAAACATGTATAAAAGAGCAATATTTGATGAGCAAGCTGGAAGACCATCCTTATGAGTAAAAGCCTAACAAATTTCAGTTCTATAGTTGAGTTATGTCAGATAGCTTTTAGAAATAGCCAGACAAATTCACAAAAGAATTGTAACAGCTAATCACCATAATAGCTAAAGGAGCCCTTGAAGTCTGGAGGAAATGATGCCTGAGACAAATACTCAACAGGAGTTGCTAGAAACAAGATGTTAGAGAGATTGACCCTAATTCTGACTAAGCAGGGCAGTTCTTAAGTTTTTACCTGAACCAGCACCTAAATTCCCCTCCTTACTAAAGTCCACACAGACTGGAGCCTGCATATAACTGTAGAGGTTTTCATTTCTTACAGTCATTACAGGTGGCTACTGCTGGAGACACCACTTACGGAATGACATTGCATTGCATTTCTTTCCTAGCTAGAGAACACAAGAACAGTGCTCTGTTGACTATCTTACTTCCTTATCCTCTCTGTCTCTGGCAGCTCTTGCCTGAATTTGGAAAAAAAGAAGAGTAGGAGAAAGCAGGTGTCACTAGAGAGCTGGGAGGGAGATAAGACTGAGACATTTCTTACCTCTCCCCAAATGCCAACAGTGTCTCGTATATCATTTTTACAATAAGAGAGCTGCCGGATACAATTGTTTACAGCAACACTGCTTTTTCCAGGAGCCAAATCTTCCTCTGCCATTTCTACCCATCCCAAGGAACGAACAGCAAAACACTGTGAAGAAATAAGAAATGTGTGTTATGGTTTAGAGTGTAATGATTTCTACTACTTACCTTCTACTACCTAAATGATCTTTGTTAACTAATGTTTACACTGAAGACAGCAAGATTAAACACTTACATTTTCTCAATTATCATTCCAAGAGAAATCTACAGCTAAATAAGCTGCTTATTTCTTAATGTACAGCAAAGCACAAATATGTCTCTCTTAATTGTTTCTTTATGCTTGATAACTGCTAGGTCCAAATTCTCAGATTATTTTTGATTTTTTTTTTTATGTAGATGAATCAGGGTGTTTCTAACATACTGTAGCTGATATTCTATTTGATGCAACCTTGTGTCCTAGAAGGCATTAACATGCAAAAGAGAATATGTATATATGTATTGGGCTGTAAAGAGGAGCATCAGCTAAGAAAAAGAAGGATCAAGCCTATGCAGTCTAGGTGTACCTAAGCTGTACCTGCATAGAGGCCTCTAGCAGTCCCTACAATCAAGTGACATTGGCAGTCTATAGCTGTGCAAAATGCTAAAGATTTCTTTGCAGGCATGACACTGAACATCTTGGCAGGCAAATTGAATCACTTTTTTCCAGCTTTTCTGCCACATGTACAGTAGTAGAATAGAAAGCGGGGACAATAGAAAATCAAAATGACTACTGGAGGAACGGTGTATGAGTCAACAAATTCTTTGTCCCTCCAATAATTTTTATTAAAAATAGTTTGTATCTCTTCAAATAAAATAACAAAATCATCCAACGTATGACACAGTGCATTGTTTACACAGATTGTGTTTCTCTTATTTACATCTTTGTTAATCACTTATAATTCCAATACTTATAAAAAATAAAGTATATTAAAAAAATAATTTCACATAGTTACATCTCTGTGTACTCATTATTATAATACCTTATCCTGCTGCACTGGTATTACTGAATATGTATATTCTGACTTCCCTTCTGACTTGTCCGAATATTTTTTTATTCTCTTTGAACATCATTTCTGTTTTATTATTAACAGTTTCCATTAATCTGTCTAAATATTATCACTTTATAGTAAGATTTCTTGCTATTAGTTTGTATTTTGAACTTTTAATCTTTTTCACATCTATTAATCAATTTCATTTCAAAAATGAGATATTGTTGCAACTTTACCCCATTTATTTACAAAGTAGTTCACTATGATTGTCCAATCATTTATATAATTTTCCATGGTTTTGCCTTTGATTAGCATCGTCAATTTGTCCATATACATTGTTTCATGAAGTTTTTCTAACCATTGATCTACTGTAGGGCTTTGTTTACTCTTCCACATTTTAGCAAAAATTATTCTTGCTGTCACCAACATGTAGAAAATTAATTTCCCATAATCTTTTTCTATTGTTTCATCTATTATCCCTAACAAATAAATTTCTGGTTTCCATTGTAATTTGATATGCAATATTTCTTCAATAGTTTGCTTGATTTTTTCCCAGTATTTAGTTGTCTCTTTACAATTCCACCACAAATGATAGAATGTACCATTTTTTCTCCACATTTCCAACGCAAGCCTTGCACTCCTTTGTACATCAAGGACAATTTATGTGGTGACAAACACCATCGAAAATACATTTTATATACATTTTCTCTTATGTATTGGCTTAAAATTCTTTTTATTTGTTTGGTCCACATTTTTCCCCAGCTTACTAGCTCTATTGGATGGCCGATGTTTTGCATCCAGGCTATCATATTAGTTCTGACTATCTCATCTTCTGTATCCCATTTTAGGAGTAAATTATAAAATCTAGATATCATATGTTTATTTCCAAGCTCAGTAATGATCTCCCAATCTGTTTTTTTAGTTGTGATTCCTGTTAATTTGTTGTCCATTTTATATCTTTCATTCATCTGCATATATAGATACCAATGACAGTCCTGATTAGCTGTTTTCATTTCCTCTTGAGTTTTTAATAAGTGTCATTCTCCTTTTATAGTTAATATATCACTGTATCTTAACCATTGGTAAGTAGGAATCCCTTCTCTGTTAAACAATGCTTCATATGGTGAAGCCCAGGTTGGTATTTGAGGAAATAGTCTATTTTTAATTTCTTTCCAACTTTTAATTAATGAGCTTCTAATACTATGATTGTAAAATTCTCTGTTTACTGTATCTTTGCTATAAAAAAGGTATGCATGCCAACCGTATTGATTACCATCTCCTTCAATTGTTAACAGTTTGTCATTTTCCAAGGTGGCCCATTCTTTGACCCAGGTCAAACAGCAAGCATCGTGATATAGTCTCAAATTTGGTAAATTTAAATCTCCTGTTTCCTTAGCATGTTGTAGAATTTTCATTTTAACTCTCGGTTTTCCCCCAGACCATATAAATTTGGATAAGTCGGATTGCCAGTCTTTGAATGTCTTCTGTGATTGGATTATTGGGATCATTTGAAATAAAAAAAATATTCTTGGTAAAATATTCATTTTAATTGCACTTACTTTACCTAGAAACAAAAGATTCAAATATTGCCAATTAGATATGTCTTTCTTAATTTGCATCCATGTCTTTTTATAATTATTACAGAAGAGATCTGAATTTTTATTTGTTATGTTGATACTGAGATATTTCACTGTTTTAACGAGTTTAAATCCTGCTTTCTCCATTAGAATCGTCTCATCTTTCTTTGTCAGATTCATTGATAGTATCACTGTTTTTTCCTTGTTTATTTTCAGCCCAGTTAGTATCTCAAATTCTTTCAATATTTCCATTAGTGGTATAATTTCTTCTTGTGGATCACTCAGTGAAATCACTAAGTCATCTGTGTACATTTTTATTTTAAATCTATGTTTTCTGACTTTAATTCCTCTTATCTTGTCATCCTGATTGATTTTTATACTCAACATGTCCATAATCAATAAAAATAGAAGTGGAGAGAGGGGACATCCTTGACGAGTTCCTTTTTCTGTATCTTTATCTCTTCTCTTTTTTCTCCATTTATTATCAGTTTTGCTGATTGATTATAATAAATAGTTTGGATCCAATTTATGAATTTCTGACCTACGTTGATATGATTTAAGATTTCAAACATTGTATTCCAATCCACATTAATAAAGGCCTTTTCTGTATCTAGAAATATCAAGGCCAATTTTTTTCTCTTTACGGTTCTCCTGATAGTCAATAGATTTAAAACATGTCTAATATTGTGTTTCATGTATCTTCCTGGAAAAAAACCCTCTCTGGTCTTCACTAATCCAATCTTTTAAGACTTTCTTCAATCTGTTTGCTAGTACTGATGTAAAAATTTTTTAATCAACGTTAAGCAGAGATATAGGGCAATAGTTTTTTGGTTCTAAAGGATCTCGATTTTATTTTTGAATTAATATAATATTCACCTCTTCCCACATTTTAGGATATGATCCTTTAGTGATAGCTTCTAAAGTTTTTTTTTTAAAAAAGGAAGTAATAATTGATCTTCCATCAACTTACAAAAGTTTGTGGTGAACCCATCTAGTCCAGGTGCCTTCCCAATTTTTAATTTCTTGATTGTTTCTGTAATCTCTGCCACTGATATGGGTTGGTTTAGTATTCCTCTTTGTTGGTCTGTACATTCTACTACTAGATGTACTTTAAGGAAAGTTTGTAAGTCAGCTTGGTGTGCAACTCGTCTTCGATACAATGATGCATAATAGTTCCCGAAAATCTACTTTATTTTCTGTTGATCAGAATAGATTTGGTCTCCTGTTTGACTTTAGAGATAACATTTCTTTCTTTTTGTTTTCTTAACTGGTAAGCCAACCACCTTCCTGATTTATTTGATTGTTCAAAACTTCTTTATGTACTGTAGTCTCTTTTGAATCTCTTCCACTGAGTCCGCCGTTAATTGGTCTTGTAAAATCTGTATTTCTCTTGATATTTCCTTATTTGTGGGATCTTGCTGTAATTTTATCTTTCTCTAATTTCATCTTTGATTTTCTCAAATCTTTCCAATTTCTTTCTCTTTAATATAGCATCTTGTTGGACGAAAAATCCACATGTAACTGCTTTGAAAGAGTCCCATATAATAGTAATGTCTGTTTCTGTGTTAAGATTTTCATCAAAAAAACATTTTATTTCTTGCCTTGCTTTTTGGAGCACTTCTTCTTTCTGAAGTAAATTATCATTTAATCGCCAGTTAAATTCAAATTTCTTCCCGTCTTTTAATTCTAGTAGTACAGGATTGTGGTCTGACCAAACTCTAGGAAGTACGTCAATTTTCTGGATCGTACTGCAGATATTTCAGGAAACCAAAAAGAAATCTATTCTAGAGAACGAGTTGTGTCTTTCCGAGTAATAAATGTACTCTCTAGCATTGTTGTACTTGAATCTCCAAGCATCGACTAGAGACAAATTTTCTATTAGCATCTCAAATATTTTGGGTAACTTCCCCTGCCCTTTCTTTATTTTCTTTTGAGATCTTTCACAAAACACAACAGCTGATTATAAATAATAGAACCAGAAAGGTGCTTAATTGTTGTGGTCTGAGAAAACAGTTTACTGAAGTTTCCCCTCCTCACTCATCTAGCAATAACCTCAATCCACCAACAATATTTTCTTGTTGTTGTGTGCCTTCAAGCCATTTCCAACTTACAGTAACCCAAAGGCGAATCTCTCATGGGGTTTTCTTGGCAACATTTGTCAAAGCGGGTTTGCCATTGCCTTCCTCTGAGACTGAGAGATAGTGACTTGTCTAAGATCACCCATGAGTTTCCATGGCCAAGCGGGGATTCAGACCCTTGTCTCCAGAGTCATAATCCAACTCTCAAACCACTATACCATGCTGACTCTCTAACAAATAAATAACAGGGGGAAACTATGAGGCACTAAGTTAGCTAGAATAAAATTATGTTTCGGATACCTTAAAGTGACAGCATGAACTCACTGTTTAGAACAGGATTTATTTTACTGGTTCTGTGGTACAAGCAGATAAGAGCAAATGGACCCATATTGGTGTGAACTGTATTTTTCAAAAATTCTCTCCACAACAGAAAGCTGGATCAGTGGAGGTATAATAATAAATATTACACGGGATGTGAAGAGCAAGTACTTTGACTGTTATAACATGTAAAGGATAATGTAGAAATCTTGTTTCTTTGGTCAGCTGCTACCCTTGTAGCCACTAATGGTGTCCTGTCATGGAAAGTGTGTGGCAGGATAGTGAAGTAATGTTTCATTCTGTGAAACAAACTTGATTTCCCTGCAAGTATATGAGTTAGAGAATGGTGCAACACATCTGGAAAGTGTCATCTGTTGTCACAGGATGCAAACATTTGAAATGGAGGGACAGGGTGGGATATAAATTTCTGAGGGGTGGTAATGAAAGCTTTCTTTTTAAACCATGAATTTCCAGGTCTGCTATCAGACGAAACTAGAGAATGTTGCTAAAAACATTCTGTTTTGGAAACTGCAAGCTACTTAAAACACCAAGTGTTTTCTTTAGTGCTGCTGCCCCCCTGTGCCTAACAAGTTGCACTGTTGCCAAATTCTAGCATGTCCCAGAAACATGCTTGCTTTTAATTTGGATTCTGACTACACTATATTTGCTTGTGTCATACAGCTTGCATCATACATAAATATCTGCCATAGAGAGGGGGATGTAAGAAGATAAACTTTTTACAATTTCAGAGTCAGAATAGAGACAGATGATTAGGGAATTTACCATATAGCGGGAATGCAAAGTCAGAATCTTTAGCTTTGTAATTTTAAGAGTCCCAAGTTGGATTTAAATGAGAGGCTTCAAGGTAATATCTGACTATTTCAAATTAATATGCAATTCTTCACCTTGCATTCTCTGGCCATCTCCAGCTCTCCTTTCCTAGACCCTTTTTGTGGGCTCTGCCTCACTAGGAGGACAGCAGCTGAGCCAGTGACAAAGAAAGAGACCACTGGGCTAAGAAGTTTGCCCAAAGAAAGCCAAAGATATTTCTGGCTGACTGGCACATCCTCCTCTGACATAAGAACATCTTAACCAATCATGCCCAGAAGCTCCACCATTATTAATATAAATACTATATAGATATATTTTTCATAAGCTTTGGTTTTGTGGGTAGCTTTTTTTTATCTGCATCAGATAAGTAAACAGGAATCACAAGGCATTCCAGATGGTGCTGGACTGCAGCTCCCAGCATTTCCCATCACTGTCTATGCTAGTTAGGGCTGCTGGGAGTTCCAACCCAACAACATCTGGACCATATGATTCCTGTCCCTGATTTACATGATAAAGTATACTACCTGCAGTTCTGCCAAAGAAAAATATCAGTTTTAACTAGGCTGGGTTGCTTTCACCTTGAAAACAAAGATTAAGGATTGAGAAGACTTGGCAAATCTTGAGGGGACTAAGGTCTGGTCTATAAAAATACACATGATGTGATAAAATTGTTCCTAGCCTGTACCACTTCCTGTGCAAGATGGGCAAGGTAATGCAGACAACACTTCTGGGAAAAGGCTGTGTGTAGAAATATGGGGCAGCATTTAACAACATGAAACCCTATCAAAAGTCTAAAGTAGAACAGGCCAAGAACTGTGTAGACTGGTTGTTTAGTATGCAATACTAAGCAGCAACCATATGGCAAAATGCAGTAAGCAACAAATTAGAATTATTTTTGGTCAACAGCGATTATTGAGTTCCTTAACTAATATTTGAGTTTCTAATGACTTCATTATACCTCAGCTAGTTTAGTGGTTTTGAGCCCTAAAATCTATGATAAATCTTGGCCTTGTGAAGCCACTGTAGTGACATTTGGAAATCCAGATACATTATAAATATCTTATTTTACTGGATATTATTCATCCCTTGGTCTTTATTTCATTAAAAAAGATTTCTTCATTTCCCTTACATACATCACAATGGTCACAATGGCATGTCGTTTTGAGTCAAACAGTGAGTATCCATTTGCACCTGCTTTGCTCTTCTCTGAGTGAGATCAGGTAAAAAAACCCACAAAAACAGGGAGGGATAGATTCACATGACATCAAACACAGGGTTATGGTTAAATGTTACAAAACAAGTCAGGATTTGTAAGACAACAAGCCTCAATGTAAAACGAGCTTGTTTGGGCACATCTAATCATAATTCTGGGTTCAAACACTATGTGATGCTGTCTTGTCCTGCACGCTTTACCTGTTTGCACAAATTGGGGAGGGGGTTTTGGGGGCTGTGAGCGAACAGCTTGTTCACATCATGGTTTATTCAGCCAGAGACTTTGCCATTGCCATTAAATGAGGGGAAAACAGATGTATCAGTGGCACAATTTTGCTATTCACCATTTGTTGTCTCCCTAAAAAAAAAAAAAAAGTCTATATTATATGATGAAGGAGGATGTTGCCTTTCTCTTAGAGGGGACTTGCACAACCTGACTGAAAGAAAAAGCAGAAACTCAAATCTCAGCTGCTCAAATCCTGCTATGCACCAAAGAACCTTCAATCAATCTGGTGAAGAAGAGTTTTGGCTCTAAAAGCTCATGCAGCAACTATCTAGATACCTTGCCCCAGAACTTGGCATCTTTCTGTCTTTGTTTTTTTTATTCTTACCTCTAGGACCTTGCTATATGACAGATGCGAAAAACCGCAGCTTCAAAAAAACCCCAACAAACCTGATACAAATTAATTCGTTATCCCTAGTTTACTAAGGGTTCATCTACACAGGACAGAATATGTCGGCTCCCTGCTGGCGTATTCTGGCCATGGATCTGGCCCATTGCTCCCCCATTACCTGCACGGAATAGGATGGAGTCCAGAGTGGCATGCCGGCCAGTGTCTGCAGCCACCACTGCCACTGCCTGTGTTGCATTCTCTGAAGTCAGGAAGCTGGCCTGCAGCACATGAGCAAGGCCCCGTGCATGTAACCAGCCTTGGTCACATTCTGCGGGACTCTTTCCTGGCCATAGAGTGAGGCAGATGGCAGCTGCTGCGATGGACCGGTGTGGCAGTCTGGCCTCCTGCAGTCACATGGGGCCTGATCCGTTTTAATTGGGATGGAGTGGATTTTACCAGGTATTTTTTTAAAATGGTGTAATGGGCCTTACCCCATCTTCTCCCCTTCTTGGCCCTGTCTTTGTCCTGGAGGTCATGAGGACTGCCCAGGGGCAAAACAGGCAAATGCCATGCGCCATCTGGACTGTAGGGCTCTAAGATGGGGGCAAGATGGGGTAAACTGTCCATCTAGACTAGAATTAAGTTTCAACAGATTTTTAAAATCATTATTTCAATGGTCAAATGTCAAATGTCAGAGCCAGCAAGGTGTAGTCGTTTGAGTGCTAGGACAGAACTATGGAGACCAGGGTTTGAATCCTCACTCAGCCATGGAAACCCACTGTTTGATCTTGGGCAATTCACACTCTCTCAGCCTCAGTGGAAGGCAAAGGCAAATCTCCTCTGAACAAATCTTGCCAAGAAAACCCCATGACAGGTTCAACTTAGGGTTGCCACAGGTCAAAAACAACTTGAAAGCACGCAACAACAAATGTCACCAACATTTAACCATGCTGAACAATGATAATAATTTCTCATTAATTTATTACTTTTGTGTGGCAATATGAAGTGGTAGTGGCTATTTTTGACCATATTTAGTAATATGAAATTATTTCCCTTTGGGTTTTTTCCGGGCTGTGAGGCCATGTTCTGGAATAGTTTCTTCTTAGAAAGAAACTATTCCAGAACACGGCCTCACAGCCCAGAAAAAAACAAGGAAAATCTATGGATGCCGGCCGTGAAAGCCTTCGACTTCACAATGAAATGATTTGTTTAAATGTAATGTACAGCAACCAATGTATGAATTACCATCAATTTATTCTAACAAGTTACCACTAATGCTAACTTTTCTTAAACTTATTAGAAACAAAACATTTTCCTTGACTTAAACCTATGAGCAAAAGATGCGGCACTACACACAGGTAATTAAAAACCTTTGTGAAATAAAATTTGAGTACACTGCAGTATAACAGGCAACAGACAAGGGCTGTTTCCAAATGAAGGGGTTCCTCACAGTGGCCGATAGAAACCACTGATCAGACAATCTACGTACATTTCTTTCTCTCCTTGGTGGATTTTCCACAGTAAGAGGAGAGATGGGAAAAGCAATAGGGGAAAAAAGGGAAGAGTTTAGAGTGAAGCATGTGGTACCTGAAATCTCGATAAAATTTAGTTGATGAGGCAGAGTGGCAATGTGACAAAAAATTGTCTGCAACTACCCTGAAGATGGACTACAGAAAATGTGTAAAATCCAATAGCAGGTGTATGTCTAATCCTCAGTTATCCACAGAGGTAGGATGGGGTACAGAGGTGCTATTTTCTATGACTCTCAGGTATTTGCTACACAGGTATACCTCAGATAACAAAGGAGATGTGTTCCTGGGCATTACTTCTTTAACAGAAAAGTTGGTACCAGAGGCAGAAATAATATTAAAAAAATAGAGATAGGTTCATACATCGAAAAACTAAAAGCAGTTCAACATCTTTCAGCAAATGTTTAATTCAAAATTAACAATATATACATGTGAAATGAAATAACCAGATCTGGTATGCCTTGCATAGGTAAACAAAAACATGTTGGCCACATGAATTCTTCTTTCAAAATGCATCAAAGAAACCCCCCCCCCTTTTCACTGGCCTTCACTTTTCTTATAATTTTCCTTTCTGGTGATTATAGATCTATTCTTTTTTAACATGCTGGAAGGTGCTGGTGAGGCAGGCTTATTTGCTGTCCACCTTCTTCTATGTTTTGCTCTTCACACAGGTTCAGTAAGGGTTTCTGGAGGCAGCTGCTGTTCTGGAGGCAGTTGGAGGCAAGCACAGCCAGCTACAGTAGGATTGGCTAAAGCAGAATCCCATTCTTTCCCATCTCAAATGTTATTGCATTGTTTACTGAAGACACTCAGCTGCAACCCAACAACAAAAGCCTGTGCTTTTGCATCTCTCCTTCTCCATCATCTCAGTGCTGATGGTACTAAAAAAAAATCCAACTAGACAAAGGACAAAAAGCAAAAGGGAAGCTTGGTGGATGTAAAAAAGACTTTGTAGAAAGAAGGTTCTTTGTCAGAGGCTTTGTTAACTGAGCTACTATACCTGTCTCCCCCTTCAGCTTCACATGCGGTACATGTGAACCACAAATGATAAATATTTATTACCATTATTATACTAGTAATTAAACTCTGCCAAAAAAAAATTGGTTTGTTCACTAGCACATAGAACAACCAGTGCTCTAGCAACTAATTGATGAGTCCTGATCTCCCATTTGGAATGCATGACTCAATCTGTAAGAAAAAAAACCCTCTTATTTTGCTTGAAAAGTTTGGTCCCTTATCGGTACGCTCTCTACACAAGTCATTACATTATTTAACAAGTCATTTTACCACAGAACACTGAGCAGACATATCTTAGGAACTGAATTTAGGTCAAAACATTAACTATTTCTTATTCAAGCATCACAAGCCTAAAAAGACTCCTCAGCCTAGTCTTGGAACAAAAGACTTTCCCTCCTGAAAGAAAAGAAAGACTGAAACATATTTAGAACAGCTTCCAGTAGCCATGAGGAAGAAATAAAATGCCAGAAAATGTCAATCCGATTGCATAAGCAAAGAAAAAAGACAATACTATGCTATCAAGGAAAAAGAAAGTCGTTGTTTTATATTTAATTGTTTAGATCACATTTAAATGTAGCTTTTTTGACAGAGTACAGTGACTGATTTATTGTATTACAAATCCTAATAACCTGAACTAAAAAGCCTAATGTAGTTTTCAAGTTTCCATTTTTCATAAAAGATTCTGTTTTGAAATGAACATTTATTTTTAAAAAGGACTGTGCCTCCACTGTATAAAAAGAGACAAGCAGATGTTCACAAAAAAGGTTACTGTTTTCTATTTAAGAAACAACACAGAAAGCATAAAGCACAAAATTGTTCTGACGTTAATAGGGAAGGAGGTCTTGCAGATATTGCTGGGAAACACTTCAGTAAACAGTGTACATCTCCTTGCAGTTAAATATTTAATATTCCCTGTTCATTTTAACGATCGTCTTCTGATCAAGGACATCACAAAATCTTCTGTTCCTTTCATGTTTGCAGAGGGCAGTTTGCAGTTTGAATGGATTTTATTTTTGTTAGATTTGAAAGCATAAGCAGGACAGGCCTTGATCCATATATTTGGATATACAGCAGTGGGCTGTCCAAGTACAAAGGCATATGTGGACCTGAGCACACACACACACGTGCTAAACAGACAGTGACCATCATCACCTTTGTCAGCTAGAATGGCCTGGTTTGGTGTGAGGAAAGAGCAGACTGAATTTGCTCATGTGTCCCATTTCATCCCTATGTATTTGTTACTCTCTCTCCACAGATTCTCCTAACAACTCTTTTTCAACTTTCCTGAGTACCTCTCCTATCTGGGCTATCAAAGCAATTCCTCAGTAGAAACCGAAGAAGATGCAAGGGGACTGAAAACTGATAGGGCAATAACAAAAAGAATAGTTATACCATTTTCAGATTAGTACATCACCCCAAACACTTTGGTAGAAAGATAATGGATAACTGATAAGCATATGACAATATCCAGGATTATTTATCTATCTAGACAAGGTCTCTTTACAAATGGTGTATTTTCCTCCACTCCTTTGGGACCATAAGTTACCAATATAGAAACACCAAACTTCCTTTTAAAAGATCAGAGTAGCATACACGGGACTCCCAGGTCTTCCATTAGCAGCTTATTTATTACACTTTCACAATACTTATACACACAGGACATTTCCTAGGTGGAATTAAAAGATTTTGCTTTCCTAGCTTTTGAAAAACTACATTTTTCAAGGACTTTAGCTACAGCAATCTTTTTTATTCATGGAAAAGTACCGTTTTCTTGACATTTAGGTAAATCCAACTATTTTTACATTACAGATATATCTCTTAACAAAGCAAATATGTTCCCGAGGATTCTATCAGAAACTTTGGTAGCAGAGGCAAAATTAACATGGAAAGAATAGGTATAGGTTCCTACACCACAAAAAAGGAGAGGAGTTCAACATATTTCAGCAAATTTTTTATCCAAAACTAACACATTTGAAATTAAACAACCAGATCAGGTAAGCCTTGCATAAGTAAACAAAAACATTTTTACGGAGAAATGTAAGGTACTGCACTTAGGGCGGAAAAATGAAATGCATAGATATAGGGTGGGAGAGACCTGGCTGAATGAGGCTACGTGCGAAAGGGATCTAGGAGTCCAAGTAGACCACAAGTTGAACATGAGTCAAAAGTGTGATGCGGCAGCTAAAAAGGCCAATGCGATTTTGGGCTGCATCAATAGAAGTATAGTGTCTAGATCAAGGGAAGTAATAATGCCGCTCTATTCTGCCTTGGTCAGACCTCACCTAGAATATTGTGTCCAGTTCTGGGCACCACAATTCAAAAAGGATATTGACAAATTGGAGTGTGTCCAGAGAAGGGCAACTAAAATGGTGAAAGGTCTGGAAACCATGCCTTATGAGGAGAGACTTAGGGAGCTGGGTATGTTTAGCCTGGAAAAAAGATGGTTAAGAGGCGATATGATAGCCCTGTTTAAGTATTTGAAGGGGTGTCACGTTGAGGATGGAGCAGGCTTGTTTTCTGCTGCTCCAGAGACTGGAACACGGAGCAATGGATGCAAGCTCCAGGAACAGAGATTCCACCTCAACATTAGGAGGAACTTTTTGACAGTAAGAGCTGTTCGGCAGTGGAACACACTCCCTCGGAGCATGGTGGGGTCTCCTTCCTTGTAGGTCTTTAAACAGAGGCTGGATGGCCATCTGTCGGGGATGCTTTGATCGTGATTTCCTGCGTGGCAGGGAGTTGGACTGGATGGCCCTTGTGGTCTCTTCCAACTCTACAATTCTATGATTCTATGATTTTGAAATGTCTAGAGACCATTTGAACATTTCTTCCAAACATGTTGGAATGGTAGCTAGTGAGCCAGGCTAATCTCCTCTCCCTTTTTCTGTTTGTTTTGCTGTTCATGTAAGCAATTGTGAAAGCAGCTGCTGTTTGCCTTGCCTGTTGCAGGCAGGCATGCACACTACTGTGGGATTGGCAAGATTAGAATCCCACCCCTTCACAGCTCAAGCTTTATTTCATTGTGTACTGAAGGCATGCTGCTGCAACCTGGCAACTGAAAGTCTGTGTTTCTCCTCTCCTTCTTCACCATCCTCTCAGTGCCGATGCTTCTTAAAAAAACACCTTTCAGCTAAATAAAGGACAAAGAGAAAAAGGAGTCTGGGTTGGTATAAAAACACTTTGTAAAAAGGAGCTTCTTTGTCAGAGGGTTTGTTAACTGAGGTATGCCTGTATATCTGAGTATTCCTTAGTTACACGGGAGACAACAGTACATCATTTTTTATGTAGCCTCCCAGAAGCTAAATGTTACACCAGAGACCAATCTGGAGCATTCTCAGGTATATATAATACAGTAATATCTATCTATATTTGAATGATTCATACATATTTATATTTATACTATTTGAAATATATTGCTATCATCGAGCTTAGTATTTTTCTTTCTACTTTAAATTCAAAACTTGAAAATCTAAAATAAAAGATAGTGTCTGATGTTATTCTATATTTTCTTCCCACAGTCTCATTAAGCATTTTCAGATTTTATGCATTGTGGTGTTTTGTGCTTAAATAAATACTAGCAATATCACAAGTGAATGTACACTGAGCTGTTATTTGATAATTATCATACTTAATGTACTTATGCAGGTTAGAAGTTTGCTTTGGATCTTTACTCTCTGCTTATCACTTCCTCCAGACTTCTGTCATATCCCAAGTGGGGATCCTTGACTTCTAAAGAATTCATACTGTCTAAGAATGAATGAGAACTACCCAGTAAGAAATGGTCACTTATTTATTTACAGATTTATCCAGATACAATATAATAAAGCTTACTGGGTTTGAACCACATTTCAGTTCTAGAGTTGCAAACTCTGTTATTGGCATTTGTCCTGTGACTTTCACAACAGACTGAACGTAGAAGTTAAGCAGTAAACTTTCAACATCATCCTTATTGCTATGCTAGGAAAGTCCTCAGCTAATAAATTGCTGTGCATCAGACTCCTAACCACTCAATCCATTACTTTAGACATCTTGTGTTTGTTTTTTTTAACAGAATTTTCATGGTGCAAAATTTTAGCTATAAGTCTTGAAAATACCATCTATATTGACATGAAAGAAAGCAATTAAAAAAAAATTCTAATTACTATCTGATCTTGCATAATTGGGGGAAGGGAATGTGAATATGTTACTCATACATGCCGGACATAAAACCATATATCCACATGATTTTTACATACTTGATGGTATTGCCGGTACCATAGTCTTATCAAAGTAGGATATAAAAAGAAATAAAAAACTAATGACAGTGCATGATGTGTCACTACTGGATTTGTTAACAGAAATGATTAGGGTTAGATATTTCTTCCAAAGCTTTCAGTTTATTGCCATTGCCAAAATAATAATTGCAAAGAGCTAGCACAATAGTAGTCTTTTAGAATTAAAGACTGGATTGCCACAGTATGCTGTATCACCAAAGGAGGAGGAGAAGAGCAGGGGGGAGGAGGGGAGGGGAGGCAGTGGCAGAGGACAGTGTATACAAACACAGACCCAACCTACCATTACCATTAAGCATCAGATGTTAGGGTGGAGGCCAGCAAAGTGCTGGAGGGCAGAGCTGTATGTGTAAATTAGCCAGCCCTGCATCTAAGTTGCCCTGCTACCCCCACGCTATCAGTGTTGCAGTAAGATTCTTTTGTACATGGAATGAATATGTGTGAGTGTGTGCTGTCCCTGAGTCAGCCTTGTCTAAATAGCTAAACTCCAAAGCAGGCGGGCTTTGGCATATTAAAACCATAATATGCATTTTAGTCTTTAAGGTGCCACAGCTGTGATCAGGTTTCTTCAGTCTTATTTTCATTCATAAGTTCATAAGTCAATTCTGTTGTGAAGCTGGGTTTAGAGCACTGGGACACCCCCGCCCCCTATAAAGAATTCCCTTTGAAACTCTGCCTGACAAGCCTATGGCTTTAATAGTTTTGCTCAAAATGGGAGCAAAACCACTTACAAAAGCTTGGCCAACATTCAGAAGTGTACATTTTATCACTGTTTTCTTAAATTACTTTGCATGTACTTTACACTAAAGTAGAGTTTGAGTCCAAGCAGGTTACGCTGGCAAACTTTACAAACACCACAGAATTCACATCAAGTATGAATGCATATACATTTATACTTGGGGCTGGCAAAGTTCATTTTACTTTGGGAATCAATATATACATATGGATGTATTCTGCTGAGGCAGAATGTAAAGTAATACTATATATGCATGTACTGTTCAAAATGCCACTACCTATATGGATTCAGACCAAAATACAGATTTGAGGTTCATTAGCTCTGAGAGCCCATGTAGAGGCTTGCCATGCTCATATTGCTCCTGAAATTAAATCAGACATTGATGCTGATTTAGATTTTGTCTCTTCAACTTTTTGTGCCTGTTCAGAATGGGACCAGTGTCATAGGTCACCAACAAGGAGTATTTTCACTAGAATAAATATGTGATTGTAGCTCCCAAACTAATCCCATGCAGCAGATGACATATGAAAGCAGAATGGATGGAAGGAAATACTGTCTTATATAATGAGAGCCCTTACAATTAGAATAGGAATGGCAATTAAAAAACCCCCACCCTAAATCACTTCTGTTCAAAGTCTTACCCTTTTTATTGCAAGTGTTCACTAATCTATCTTAATTTCTTTATTATTGAAATCATAACAATACGGTGTGTGAGGGAAAATGGAATAAATGAAGAATCAAACCCATGGGTGTATCAGCACTGCACAATTGTTTTGATGCCATTTTCACTGCCATGGACCTATTTTACAGAATCCTGGGATTTGTGGTTTGGAGACGTGCTTTGGTGAGGCACTTTGAATTTGCTGCTAGAGAGATCAAGTGCTATAGTTGGGAAGAGGGGATCTGAGCTTTCTAGCAGGGAATTGCTAAGTACCTGACCAGACTATAAATCCCAGGGGTCGTTTCCACGGCAAAATAAATCCTCAAAGAATGCGACAAGAAGCCTGATAGTTCCCACACATCTCGAAGCAACAGCGCCCTTTTCAAAAGGAGGGGGTGCAAAAAACCCATAAGTTGCGCAGTATCAGCTTTCGCTAGTTTTCCGCACTTTTTTGATTAAGTTCGCGAAAATGCGCATACTTTACCGTGGGAACTAACGATCGTGTAAACTGGCATCTGCCTTTTCGAATTACTGTGAGCAGAGCTGAATCCTGATTGGTTGGAGTGCTTTATCCGAATAGACTGAAGGGTTGGAGAGAAGAAATTCACCCTCCTTCTGCTTGCAACTCACTTTGGAAAACGGAGCCCTTCCTGTCTATCTTTTGGGGGGTGGGGGGGTGGGAAGATGCTTCGCTGCTTCGCTGGGGTGTGTGGGTGTGTGTGGGTGTGGGTGTGTGCTGGAAAACAGCCGATCGCATGTTCGTTCTTTTGTTTGTTTGTCCTTCCATTCACTTGCCTTTATTCAAGCCTTCGGAGGGAGGGAAACCAAATGAGGCAAGCCCTAGTTCTGTGGTGTGTGTTTGTGTGTGCATGCAATCTGCTCCACTATGCTTTTCTTGTTCGTGCTTTCATTGACTCCTTTCTTTACAAAAGCCTTTCAGGGCTGGGGAAGACGGGGGAGTTTGTCAGATCGCTCTTTCGATTGCTTGTTTGTTTGTCCTTTTTCTTTCCTCTCATTATTTATGGTTTCCATGACCCCCTCCTTGCTCCCTCCCCGCCTCCTGCCTGACTTTAATCATCTGGAGGCGATTCCCCCCCACCTTTGCCTGTGTGAATTAAGCAAAACAGAAAGTGTCTGGATCATTCGAAATGCCAGGCACCGTGGGATTTATGCGCTCCTGATACGAAAGGACGGTAATCCGGAATCTGGCGAACTTTTTCCTGTCGTGGAACCGGCCCCCTAGTTTTCCACAGGATACATCCATGGCTTTCTCATGAAAACAGTGCCAGCAAACTGTTATAACTGTCCAGTGCAGATACCTCCTATGAAAACAAATTCTTCAAAAGCAAAAGAGAGTCACTAACATAATCAAATTAAAAAAAACATTTTTAAAGCTTATAACCCATGTTTGCAAAGTAATCTGTTCTCAGACAAATGTGAAGTAAAGCAGACAGGCAGAAAGGGAGCCAAGGACGAAGGAGACAGTATCAGTCCCCAAAGCACTAGCAGGACTCACATTGAGGAACTGGAATACAAGAGAAGCTGTATGACTTCTTGCGATCTTGTCTAGAGAAAGATGGGCTATGGTGCATATGTAACAACGCTATTTGTAGGGCTGGCCAAGGAGGAGGTAAGAAAGTGAAATGCTGCCGAAGAAAATGCTGTAGATGTAGATTGGTAATTGTGAGGGGACAGAATGAACAAACCTCTCTTCTTCCTCTGTGGCACATTCTCCCTTTGGGTGAGGCGAAACTGTTTCTCCTGGTCACACCAGGACACATGAGATGGTCATGCTTGTGAATCAAGGATCCAACTTTATTGAAGGAAATGCATTTCTCTCCCACATCCCAACAGACCAGAATCTTAAGAGAATGAGAGCCCTGAGTTCATGGCTTATACACTCTTAACAGGAGTTTGGACTAGATGGCCCTTGTGGTCCCTTCCAACTCTAAGATTCTATGATTCTAAGTTGCCAAGTCACTCATACATTGCCCATGTGCTGAGGTAAATTTCCATCAAGCTAACATTGATTCTAGCAGATGGTTAGGTTATCTTTCAGGCCAGGAGTCAAGCTGGCCATCTACTGATTCCTTTCATGTGTTGTTTTCTGTGACCATAATCTCATCATAGTTATACTGACAATGAACGAAGTTGTGCAAAACTGTGCCTTAAGTATTCTCAAGTAAAAAGGGGTTGGATTAAAATGTTTGGAATAAAGGAAAGATACGAGCATGTATGAGCCAAGCCAGACCACCTGTAGCACTAAGGGTGAATAACGGGAGTGTGCAGCTAAGAAATACATTTGACCTTCAAGGATCTTTGAGGGACATTTGATCCAACAGCTAAGACAAATTCGATAAAAGAAATTAGCCAACATATCCTTAGAGAATTAATTAAATTGATAATTACTTCCTATTTTGACTGCACTGCTTGTGGATCATTAGATTATTGATGAATCACTAAGTGAAGAGTACAAGGGGATATGGCAAGGACAACTTCTAGCCCATTCATCTTTTTTTATAATTAAAATTGAAGTTGTCTTAGGCAAAGCATTGACAGTCAATGCTATGTATAAGCTCTTTTATTCAGCATTTAACTGCTGAATAATATTTGGAGTGTGGGAACTCTCTGAGATTACTACCTATACAGTAAGCCTATCTATAAATGATGAAAAAATTAAAAATTGGAATTTAATTATATATTCCTAATTTTCCTGATCAGCTGTGTCATGCCATCATTAGGAGTGTGGGGGAAATTCCTTTGGTTCACATTTTAATATGAGTGGACATTCTTTGTACTCCCTGAACTAGCAGGTAAACCGAAATGAAATTATTCTTTGGTTTCCCCACTGTCCTCAATGTTGTGATACATCCCTTCAATCAAAGAGTGTGTACAAAAATGGACACGTTAGGGAAAACTGCATATAAAAATGCAAAAATATTACAGGAAATAGTGTACAAAAATGTGTACAAATTTTCATGTGGACATTTTTTAAAACACACACACACAAACTGATGTGGAGGTGGGACAGAACAAACTTGGCCTTGAACAAATATGAATTTTATAGAAAGAGAGAAATTTGTCCATTCACAGCATCAAGATATTTACACGTAGCTGCACAGCCATCTTTTCAGTCCTTGTATTTTGTAAAATATTTGCAGTTGACCACAAGGTGGCAGACACTGCCATTTGCAAAAAACTCAACACTTTCCCTTAAGATCCTAACATTAACTGAAAGCTCTTCTTCAGTCTTCCTTTCCTGACAGTAAGGAACTCCCACTGACTGTGCTGTTTTGGGGCTTTGGACACCCTACCTATAGCTCTTGAGCATTCTAACTAGGACTTTTTCTTCTCTTGTCACCCTCAAAGTCAAGTATCTATCATCATTCTCCTACTGACTAATCTGCACCAACATAAAAGTACCTTTATTCATAATTACTGAACACTGCTGTGCCCTTCTAAATTTCCCAGGACCCATTCCTGTTCTGATTCATTCAGGGCAATTCTGCATTTGGGATATTGTTGAGCTGCTGAATTAACCCCAGCAAAGAACAAGAAACAAGCATTTAAATATTTTTTAACTGACACTCTATTATTCTTCCTTGCTAGTTTCGCAGAGTTAATAGCCAAGTCTTACCAGGCTACTGAACAAAGGGTACACTTACAAGGATACTTACTTTGGGAGTAAGTCCCACTGAAAAATGGCAGTTACTTCTGAGTAGTAGTGCATTCTATTATACAACCTGTAATAAAGGCTAAGGGCTCATTCATATCAGCCAGGATACACTGGCTCCCCACCTGAGTATCCTGGCTGCGGAGGTGGCCCATTCTGCCCATTACCTGAAGAAAAAAGGACTGGAGTCCACACAGGAATGCTGGCCCATTGTTGCAGCCAACGCCATTTCCCCTGCCCTGTAGGGTCTGGGCACCCGGCTGCACCATGGAACTGCTACCTGGACTCAGCAGAACAAGGCCAACCGGCAGCAGGAGCAAGGGCCTGCTGGGCTGCCAGGAAAGCCTCCCACAAACACAGGGGGCCCAATGCATTAAATTGGGTATTTAAAAAAAATGCGGCAAAGGCCCCTATCCTGGCTTACTCACATTCTAACCCCATATCTGCCCAGGGGGTGATGAGGCTTGCCCGGGAGCAGAACAGGGCAAAAGCCCTGCGTCATCTGGACTGCAGGGCTCTGGAGCTGGGGCAAGCTGGGGTATTTGGCCAGTGTAGACGTGCCCTAAGACAGCCTTTTCAAATGGCCATGCTGGCTGAGAATGATGGGAATTGTAGCCATTTATTCAGAGCCACTATATACGTGTTTCTTGTCTTTCATTCTTTGAAATATGAAACTTTAAGAGACATAGTGCTGTAAATCTTTCAGGATTTTCTCACAATCAAGACAATTCTTCTCCTCTTTAAATTAAATAGGCACATAAGAAAACTAAATCCTTCGACAAACAACTTCATCATTTCACTTTCAATTCTTTTAATTTATGCAATGTTGTGTATCAATGATATCAGTCTTTAGAAAGAAAATGGTATCCTAGGTTCCTTAAAAACTGTATTTGTATTATGTTTACTGACCTTGGCTTCTGGATCACTGTTGATGCTGCAGGAATCATCTTCATCACACTGTGGGGCATTTCTGTTGTGGGGGTGGGGAAGTATTACTATTAGGCTTGGTAAGTCATATACAAAGGGACAACTCAGCATGTTAAATCATTCAGTACTAAGAACATTTATGCACTTCTGGTATTCTGGCTGCATTCATGTGAATTATGAGTACTTGGCTTGCTGCAGGTTTGTGGGGACCCCTGGAAGCGACAGGTTCTTACATGTAACTGTGGTTCTTTAACTGATCACCTGTGAACTCATATGTGCAGCAGGACTTCCTCTGCAAAAACTAATGCAGAGATGGGGAACATGTGAACCTCCAGATATGGCTGGAGTGCAATTCCTATCAATCCTAGCCACCAAAGACAATGGATAAGGGATAGCAAGAGTCCAACCACATCTAGAGGGCCATATATTCCCCATCTCTGCACCAAGTCAGCAAGGGGATATATATTGAAGAAAGTAATTTTTCATATACTCCTTCAGCCTCATAAAAGCTTTAGAAATCATCACCAACCCAGAAACATACTCAATGTAGTGCCTTCAAGACTCAGGGACCCAAATTTGCCCTACCATTAAGTAGAGTCAGACAGCCACTTCAGGCAGCAGAGCTTCACTTGTAAGTACAGAAAAATGTTAGTTGTTTTTATTGTTGTGTTTTTCCCTGGGGGAGAGGAGAGGTATTTGTAAGAATTTTGGCTGGCCTAAGGTATAATTCATCTTAACTTCTGGAGTACGTGGGAGTGTGAGCCATTTGTTGTTCTGCCTTGGCCAACAAAATGTCTTGTTTTCTTCTGATCACCAACTAAGTAATTCTCAGTATTATAGCAAATGGCCTGCAGGGCTGGGAGGCAGAGTTAAAACTCATCTCCTGCTGTTTCATTTGCAACAGAAACAAAGAATAACACCTAAAGGGTTAAGATACTTGATTTGGGACCTTAACTCTCTCAGTATTGCCTCTTACTGATACTGGCAAGTAAGCCAATTGTCACCTCTAAGTACAATCCCTAAACCACTTACAGTCAGCCCTCCACATTCGGGTGGGGGGTAGGGGTACAGGCCGCAAAAGTGAAAAAATGCAAATATGTACAGTGGAGGTGGGGGCAGGGAACCCCAGATTTGCAAAGAGGGCAGCTGGGAGGCTCCCTGGATGGAGGGAGTACAAAAAATGTGTGCCAGGCAGCCAGGCCCCTCAGCAGCTGCCCTGCCTCCTGCAGCAGACATGTACACATTCACGCAGCAGCCCTGCACTTCCCCAAGCCAAAAGCTGCTGTGCTAGTTCTTGGAGAAAGCGGAGCAGCAGAGACCCCCATCTCCAAGTGCCTTCCAAAGCCCACAGAGCAGCCGGCTTCGGAGATGTTTGGCAATGGAGTTCGCTGGGGCGCCACCTTATCCAAGCCCCACACTGCTCTGTTAGTGCTTAGTGCTTGGGGGAGGCAGAGCAGCAGAGATCTCGGTCTCCAAGTGCCTCCCAAAGCCTGCAGAGCAGCTAGCTTCAGAGATGCTTGGCAGTGGAGTTCACTGGAGCTCTGCCTTCTCCAACCTGATGCTGCTCTGTTAGTGCTTTGAGGAAGGCGGAGCAGCAGACATCTCAGTCTCCAAGCGTCCCCCAGTGCCTGCAAGGCAGCTGGCTCCAGAGACACTTGGTAATGGAGTTTGTTGCTCTGCCTTCTCCAAGCCCCACACTGCTCTGTTAGTGCTTGGGGAAGACAGAGCAGTAGAGATCCTTATCATCAAAAACTTCCCAAAGTCCACAGAGCAGCTACCTTTGGGAGGCGATTGGCGTCAGCCATGGTGATCACTGGTGCTCCCCACTCCTAAGGCTGTTGTGTGCATGTGCACTGGGTGGCTTTGGGCTTCGGGGGTGGGGGTGAAGGCAAACCCACAAATAATCAAATCTGCAGGTGTCAAACCCACAAATGTGGGGGGAATGACAGTATTTAGTAGGGAAAGCGATAACTTACAGCTTATGGGTATTATTCAGCTGCTGAAATGATTCTGTCTGACTCAAGATAACTGACTGAGAGTTCTGATATCCTCTGCATTTTGGCCAAGTGATTTTCAGTCCTGCCTTGTTATCTTTGTGGCCTCGTTCCCAACTGGGAAAACTACATTGCTTTCCTACACAGTGAACTGTCTCTTACCAGGAAAGGCCTAAATACTCTAACGGCATCAGACCCTGTCTGATCTTGGAAGCTGAGCAGGGTCAGCTCTGGTTATAGTACTTAGGTAGGAGAGCACAAGTGAATACCAGGTGCTGTAGGCTATATTTCAGAGGAAGGAACTGGCAAAACCTCCTCTGAATCTTTCTTGTCTAAGAATACCCTATGAAATTCATGGGGTCACCATAAATCGACAGGCGGCTTGAAGGTATGTACATAATACTCTCTCTCTTTCTCTCTCTTTTCTTTTATCATGTCAGACTATTTGTGCATCTAACCCAGTATTGTCTAGTCAAATTGACAACGGCTCTCAAGGCTCTCAGACAAGAGATCTTTTCCATCACCTGCTACCAAATCTTTTTTAAGTAGAGATACCAGAAAGTGAACCTGGGGACTTTCTGCATGCAAAGTACATGGCCTAACAATTTGCAACAACAGCCACCTCCCTAACATTTTGCTTCCTAAAATTATCCTTCCTAAAATGGGCATCTATGTGGACCTCAGACTTAAGAACTTGCCCACTTATTTTTAGCAATTTAGAGGGCCTGTTTCATAGGATTAAAAAAGCCCTACATAATTTAGGGTAGAACTCCCAAGTATACTTATTTCACTGAACTCAGT
This sequence comes from Gambelia wislizenii, assembly GCA_030847615.1. Classification (NCBI taxonomy): domain Eukaryota; kingdom Metazoa; phylum Chordata; class Lepidosauria; order Squamata; family Crotaphytidae; genus Gambelia; species Gambelia wislizenii. The sequence continues at coordinate 104,532,640 of JAUMIR010000005.1, read as the reverse complement.
AAACTTATTTACAGTTAATCACATTTAGAATTGAAGTGTAATGATAGGCAACCAATTCATACCTTAGCTTTAAAGAGGCATAGCGCAATGTTGCTCCTTCAAACTCTTTTAAACTGGGGTCTGGATTTACTGTGGCCGCATGGAGATCCTGGAAGGGGGGGCAGAGAAAAACCGAACATTTTTAACAGGGCATTTCTTTGAGCCAATTTACTTCTACTTTCAAAGGGAAATAAAATGATTCCTGCAAAGCAGTAAGACAGAGTGTTTGGCTGATGTATATAAAAGGCATGCATATATTTTCGTACTACAGTTTGCTGAGTACAGGCACAGTTGTGTTACAAGTGAGTGTTTGCCTTGCTGATTTGAACAGATTATACTCGGTGTGAAAAGATAAGAATTAGGCAGTGTGCTCAAGCCAGGCCTCCACTAGCAAAGAAAAACAAAAAGTTCACTTTGTCTGATTAGCAATAACAAGTGATATTGGTGGCAGCAAACAATAAAATGCAGCCATGGCCATGCAAAATGTTTTTCTTTTAAAAAAAAAAGTGAAACAAGGTATTAAAATGTTCTAAAATCTGACAATATACTTGCCTTCCAAATGTCACTATTAATCTTTCCCCCATTCAGCACAGCAAAATCACTCCATGGCTGTTTCTAGACATATGTATTCACACAAGAAGAAGTACATTGATTTAGAAAACAAAAGAAGAAAAAGGAAGAAGGGAAGAAAGGAAGGTGGGGGGGACACAAAACACGGTTGTTAGCATTGATATTTACAGGTTGGATTAGGGAAAAGAACACCTCAAATTTCAACTCATCAATTTATTGTACAATCAGAGCTGGCTCAAACTGTGATGCCATTTGACCAAATCACAATTTGGGAAGTCTCTTGGCACAACTCCTCACATACTTCCTCATATGCTGATCTGCATAACACTTGCATATTAACTAGGTAAGAGCTGATCAGGGTATTACTTTCTCTTTTTCAACTGTGTCAGTTCTTGATTTCCTGCCTTTTACAAATATGCTTAAGCTCCGGGCAGCCAACAAAGGCCAAAAAGCTCTTATATTGCTGGGACAGGACAGGTTATTACTAGGCAAATGCTGCAGAACTACCCATGTATTCTTACTGTTGTGTGTGCACCTTCAAATTTCCGATTTATGGAGACCCTAAGGCAAACCTATCACTGCGTTTTCTTGGCAAGATTTGTTCAGAGGGGGGTTGCTTTTGCCTTCCTCTAAGGCTGAGAGAGTGTGACTGGCCCAAAGTCACCCAGTGGTTTCTATGGCCTAGCGGGGATTCAAACCCTGATCATAGTCCAATACTCAAACTACAACACTATGCTGGCTGTCTATACCTCCTCCAAAAGTGCAAGCAGCAGCCCTCCATCCAAAACACTACATATGCTACATAACTGAAGCAGCTGCCAAATAAATTTAGGCTTTCTCCTATGTTTGAGCCAGCTCTGGGTACACAGATATTTGGTGGTAGCAACAGTAGGAATGAATAATGTTTCTAATGCAGTGGTTCCCAAATTTTTGTGTTTGCATGAACAGACCACTTGAAAAATTCTAGAAATCTTGGTGGACCACTTAACAAACCTTTTGTCCTACAAATCATTGTTCAGTAGGCCCTCAGTATCCACTGGGTTTTGGTTCTAGAACCTCCCCCCTCATAGATACCAAAATCCGTGGATGTTCAAGTCCCATTATATACCATGGCGCCACTTATATAAAATGGCAAACAGCAAAGTTTGCTTTTTGGAATATTGGAGAGGGGGTATTTTCAATCTATGGTTGGTTGAAATCATGGATAAAGAATCCATGAATACAGAGGGCCAACTGTATATCAATAACTCATATGTGAATAACATTTTCTTCTTCTTCATTGGTATTATTAAGGGCAGTACATGTCAATTGAGGCCTTATGCCAGACCATCAAGAAGGGTGGTTTAAATGGTAAATTAATAGGGAAAAATAGACTTTTCCAGTACCATATGACGAAAACCACAGGGCCAGTTAGGCTGGTTGATAGTATAGCACTTGTCAAAATGGCACTAGTGTCACTAAATATATAGTAACACTACATATTTAGTGTTAAAAATATAGTATGGGGCCAAAGAAAAATATTATTGGCTTCTGTGACCTTTCTGTGAAACATCTGAATAGGGCCTCTGGACCAAAAGTGGTTGGCTAACTACAATTTGAGAACCTCTGCTCTAATGTTACTTTATCAAGACAAATAACTAGGACAGGGGAAAATTCATACAAAATTAGAAACAGACAGACAACAAGCTTGTTCTTTCATTAATTCCTTTCAATGAAAGTAGACTAGCTATGGAGCTTCATCAAATTGTCTTAGTCTAGTCTTTAGTACTAAATTAACATACAAAAACTGTAATTCAGGGGTGAGCAAATGTGATGGGTTCATGGGCCAGTTTTTGGCTCAAGGAACCCCCAGGGCCTGTACAGACTTCCAATAATGCAAGAGATAGAGAGGGAAAGAGAAAGGGAGAGGAGAAAGGGAGAGAAAATCAAAGTGTCTGGAAGTCACCTAGAATTATTGAAAAATTGGTATTTCTTTAACATGTTAAAAATGCATAGAGGAATTGTGATAAGGTAAACTGTTGTTCCCTGAGGCATCTATAAGGAATCCACTCCCCCCCACCTTTTCTTTCTTTCTTTTTGACAGAAAAGTTGTGGTCTGGAAGATGCAAATGCGAATTCTAGAGGAGAAGCCACAGTAAAATACACAGTAGAATAAAAGAAGGAATAACGCTTTAGATACACCAATGCACAGATTTTGGGAAACAAATAAAATGAGCTTGAAGACCTACTGCAGGAAGGTAAATATGACTTTATAGGTATTACAGAAATTTGGTGGGATGACTCCCATGACTGGAATACAACAACTGAGAGATATGATCTGTTCAAAAATAACCGATGGGAAAGAAAGGAGGGGGGACAACATTATATGTCACAGACAAATTCACCTGTACAGATTTCCATGTAAATGATTAAACTGGACCAGTGGAGATCATTTGGGTAAAATCAAATGGAGAAATAAATAAAACAACATTGTGGTAGGAGGTTACTACAGGCCACCAAACTAAGACTAGGTGGTGGATGACACTTTTCTGAAACAAATCTCAGAAATCTCCAAGAAGTAAGAGCTGGGAGTTATGGGGGAGTTAAATTAAGTTATCCTGACGTCTGCTGGGAAATCTAGCTCTGCTAAGCAAAGGCTCTTCAACCAATTCCTAACGGTCTTCCAGACAATTTCCTCTTTCAAAAGTTGCAGGAAGAGATTAGCAATCCTGCACTTGATCCTAACCAATAGGAAGGAGTTGGTTGCTGAAATCAAAACAGTTCTTTAGGGTGAAGTGGCCATGTAATGTTAGAATTCATGGCTGTGGGACAGGCCGAAGAAGAGTATAGTCAAACACAAACCTTGGATTTCAGGAAAGCTGATTTTATCAAGTTCAGGGAAATACTAGGCAGAATCCCATGGCTAGAGATGCTATAGGAAAAAGACATCCAGCATGGGTAGGATTTCCTGAAGAAGGAACTGCTAAAAGCACAATCACAAACAATTCCATGGAAGAAGAAGAATGGAAAATGTCTGGTAAAGCCAATATGGCTGCACAGTAAACTCAATGAGGAAGTGAAAAGAAAAAAGAGCATGTATAAAGAATGGAAGGAAGAACAAATCACCAAGAAAGAATACAGATGTGTAGCCCAAACTTGCAGGAGTGTAAGAAAAGTTAAAGCTCAAAATGAGCTGAGACTGGCTAAGTAAGCAAGGAGAAACAAAAAGGGTTTTTTTTCAAATATGTTCAAAGCAAAAGAGTGACAAAGGAAATGGTGGGACTGCTGCTCAGCAAGGATGGTAAAATGCTGACAGTTCACAATGAAAAGGTAGATCACTCCATGCCTATTTTGCTTCAGTTTTTACCCCCCCCCCCAAAAAAAAGAGGACTGTGTGCTTCCATGCATCAGCAGAGACTTTGGAAAGGAATCTGGGTTGCAAATCAAGATTGACAAGGAGTTATTATCACACTACACTGTTATAGCACTATTATTCCACTTTACCTGCTATGGCTGCCTCCTGTAGAACCCTGGGATTTGCAGTTTAGGGAGGGGCATTTAGAGTTCTCATCCAGAGAGCTCTTAGACCTCACTAAACTGCAAACCCCAGAATTCCATAGGAGGCAGCCATAGCAGTGGAATAATAGCACTATAACAGTGTTGTGTGATAATGTCCTTAGTCAGGAATCACCTAGTTAACTTAAATGAGTTCAGATCTGCAGGGCCAGATGAACTGCATCCCAGAGTATTGGAAGAACTTGCTGACATACTCGCAGAACCACCTGCCATCGCTGTTGCAAAATCTTGGAGAGTGGGTAAGGTGTCAAAGGACTGGAGACTAGTAAACATTGTCCATTTCTATTTTTTTAAAAAAGGTGAAAAAGAAGATCCAGGAAACCACAGACCAGTCAGCCTGACCTCAATACCAGGAAAAATATTAGAATGGATTATACAGGAGTCCATATGCAAATGACTTAATGACAATCCTGCCAAACTAACCTTATATCTTTATTTGATTGTGTTACTAGTTTAGTAAATGGTGGGAATGCTGTGGATGTCGTTTATCTGAATTTCAGCAAAGCATTTGATAAGTCTTATTTGCTGCTGCCTCAGAGAGTTAGGTCTAATGGTTTTAAGTTACAAGAGAGTTGATTTAAAATGAACATTAGAAGGAATTTCTTGAAAGTGATAATAGTTTACAATGGAATCAATTGCCTAGAGAGGTCGTGGGGTTTCTTCCTCTGAGTGTTTTTTGAAAAAAGGCTGGCCAGCTACCTGCTGGGGATGCTCTAGCTGGGATCCTTCATTAATCAGGGAGTTGGACCTGATGGCCCATAGGACACCTTCCAACGCTATGATTTTACAATTCTATGCAAAAGCAGCATTGGGTTCCACATGTGGCCTCAAGGTTGTACTTGGCCCACCCCTCCTATAGTATATACTCAAAGAATACACTTCCCATGGCTTTATGAATTGGTAATTCCCTTGATCCCCAAAGCTGCTGGAACAAAATATAAAAATTGCATAAACAGTGGACCAGTGGAAGGACAAAGGATTGAGAGATACAGACACTGCTTCCCACTGTAACTAAAATTACCAACAAAGAAAAAACTAACATGACTTCATAAAAAGATTCCTGCTCTTCGAGTCCAGCATTCTGTTTCTCACAGTAACTAACTGGATGTCGTTGGGAAGCCTCAATACTTATTCCCCTTCCATGAAATCTTCAAAGTAAGTCACACTATAAGTTCAGAAAGGAACATTCCATTGTTCTGTTGAAAGTCACTCTTTAGAAAAAATATATTAAAATTAAATTGCTTTCCATTCAAACTTGGATATAGCTTTAAGCAAGATTTTACATGAAAACTCAGTAAAATAAAATAAAGAAGATATATCAAAATAATAAGAAAAATAACAAACTGTTCATCTATAAGATGCACCCAAAATATGTTTTCCCTCTCATGCCAACTATATAAATACTGGATACATTTAAGAAGAGTTGAATAGTAAACATGAAGGACATGAGTGGCAATAAACAAAACTAACCTGCAATATTTTACCTAGCTACAGCTTTCAGAGATGGTCCAAGACAAGGTTCATGTCCAATGAAGAAACTCATGCCGCAACATTGTGGTAAAAATACAATAATAAGCTAATTGGTGGCTATTTGCTGCTTTTTAAATGTTACTCTAAAATCTGCCACCTGAGGTCACATGCCTCACCTTTCTAATGCTACGGTCATGCCTGTCTTTTGTTTAATAAAACATATGTATCCACACAACTTACACAAATATGTTCATGATGAACTGAAGCAAGGCAACAGATTCTTCCAATTCAAACACTTTTCTTTACAGGTCATAAAGACAGATAATGTCATATTTTTTCTTAAAACCAGAGTATATTACACACTCACACAGTCCTTCTAAGTTGAGTGCAAGGCCAAAAGAAGCAACAAAATTCTCTGGTGAGTCCAAATGCTCCACAAAATAGATATCATCATAAATGTTTACAAAGGCAAGACATAAGCCTGAATAATAAAAAGTCTGAAGCACTACATTCCCTCTGGAGTAATCTGTCAGGAATCATGAGCTGGTGTAGGTGAGAGATGAAGCAATCAGTGTGACTTGTGGGGAAGGAAGCAAAAAGTGGGGAAAGTCCCCTCTTTTCTTTCTCTTTCTGCCAGACCCCTATAACTTTCCTTCTCTGAATGCTACTCCTCCTCTCTCTAATCATGCCTCCTTCTATGCCAGTATCTTCCCTCCATTGTGACTGCTTACACTGTCATGGAGAACATTGGTAGGATGTCAACTGCCCATATAATCAAAATTGCCACATATAATGGATGCAGTATGAAGCCTGGCCATATTGAAGGATCAGTGTTGTGAGATTACTAGGCCTTCATCTTGTTTATTATGTTTCACTTCAAAGGCTTCAGATTTTGCCCCTTACTTTTGCTGTGTCCCGGGAACAAAGACAAGAATGAATGTTACAATCTAGTGAGTCTGCTTTTGTTTTAAACGCCGACTGCAATATGAGAGGAAAGCTCTTGTATGAATTCACCCATGCTTGTGGTCAGAGACCCAAATATTGTTTCCCTGACTTCAGAAAAACATTATCCTATGTGAAAATTCTTGTTTTAGAGAATTTAACTTGTTCGCATTAGACCCACATGGGATACAAAATATTGAGCTTTCTGCAGGAGAAATGGCAGGAGGAAAAAAAAATCCTCATCCTAAATCCTAAATCAGGAGTCTGTATGTGGAATTATCTGTGCATGAACATAGTTTTAGCTGTCTAAAAGACGACAATCATAACTGGTGCAGCTGGTAAAATATAGCACACATTAATGCTCATTTATCCACGCCCTCTTGAAACTAGGTGTAACTCAGGGAGAAAACAGTTTATCAATAGAAATTGGGGAGTGGTGCAGTTAGGGCAAGTTAGCTGCATATGGAGGATAACTGCAGCTAACTTGCCCTAACTGCACCACTCCCCAATTTCTATCGATAAACTGTTTTTTTAAAGAAGTATTCTCAGCATACTTTATTAATTTGAAACAGAAGTTCTTAGCATATTCTGCTAATTTAGTATATTGTAGTAGAATATGAATGTACTCTTAGTGTATTCTTCTAAGGTTTTTAGCATTGCTTTGCTTTTTATAAAATCCAGTTATTTGATTTAAAATAATTTTCTATCTGTATCTAAACTCAGGACAAGTATACAAACTTTACCTCAGTTTCTGGAGTGGGAGATGGTGTGATAGAACTGAGTGATCCTTTGCGTGAGCCCTGAAGATCTGTTGGCATGGACACAGGACGCTCCCACTGTGTTGTTCCTGTTGGTATGTGCCAATAATAGATCCCAGCAACATCACTGATCTTCTTCCAGCCTGGAGGTAAGTCAGGGTCTGTCTGAAATGAATGATCACTCCATATATCTGTTTGGAATAAAAGTCCAATGCAAGGCATTATTGTTAAGATGTGACGCACACTGAAGAGAATGCAGACTCAAATGACATAGAAATGTCATTGTTCTGTCATCAAAACAAGATTAAAGGAGAAAAAAAATCTGTAAACACAAGTTAATCTGTGAGAAAAGGGTAGCACTATACATTTTTATTATACCTGGTTTACTATACATCTGTCATGGTAGCGCATTGATAGCCTCTGACCACATCAAGAGGGTCAGGCAGCAAAAAGGCCATAGCAGAGTTTTCATCCTCCAGGCAAGAGAACAAACACACAGACACAGGCTTGTGTCTACAACCTACTTCTCTCTAACAGAGATAACACTCCCTCCTAGGTTCCAAACCTTCAAGGCCGGGCTCTCAGGCCATTAATCTTGTTATACAGGCTAGCCTCAGCAAGCTCCTTTTAGCTCTCACTGCTGCACCCTGTAGGCCATTATGTTATACTTCAGCTCTTTACAGCATAAATCTATTAAACTGCATGTCCCAATATCCTTACAACTCCTTCGTATCCACAGAACTAATATCTGTAGATGCAATTATTTGCAGGACACAAAACAGAAGACACATATCATAGAGTCATGCTGGAAAAAGCCTAGGGAGGCATCCTCTCTAGGCAACTTCTAAGTCCTCCAACACAACTCTATGGTATGTTTTTACCAGAAGTCCTGTTAGCCGCAGTTTCCAGTATCCACGGTAAGTTTGGAAACCAAACCTCTGCTGATACAGGGGTCTGACAGTATTGGTTATTCACTTTTGTTAAAACAACAAACTGGGAACAAAACTGGCACACTTAAAAACATAACTGTCATAACTGTACACTGAGAAGTCTCAACACCCTCATCAATCCTGGTTTCCTGAGGAATTTGCATCTGCTGAGTGTCTACTGCCACTTGACCATTTGAAGACTCACATTAAACATGTTTAAAAGACCACCAATTTAAATGAGACACAATAAGCACACATTTCCACCAAAATCAAACTACAAATACCAGGATTCCATAGGATAGAACTATGGTGGATAAAGTAGTGTCAAACTGCTGTATTTCTGTTGTGTAGACTGGCCCTAAGTTGCAATCCAACTATGTATAACTGCCTCATTTTTAAGTGAAATATTTTTGAAGGTTGTGTGTTATCTTAAGCAAAGCTTCCATATAAACTTAATAGAATCATACATCTTAAGAAACAGTGAATTAAAAAGTAGAAAGAACAAAAAGTTCAATTTAAAATGAGATGTCTGACAATAAAGATTTCCATATACATGCCAGCCATTATTTTTTTTAAAGAAGTACCCTAAACCTCAACATGAACTGGTAATTGGCACTATGCTTCCAGCTTGTTTGCTTTCTCCTCTGCCTCATTTTGTCATCTGCTCCAATTCACCTACCATTTCCTAGTTTAACAAATCCCTAATTTGCCATGCTATCCAAATTGGGAAATGTGTCGTTGGCCTCACCAAGCTGGCCCTGCAGTTCTCAGCTCTGGCTGCCTGTCACTCCCAACATACTCAGGTCCCCCTCTGGTATTCCTTTATGGATTGGGGCCTGAATCTCTAGGTGACCCTCTTAATGGACAAATTTGTCTAACAATGTGTAATCTTCTGCATAGTGTGACCACCCCTTATTCTAAGGGAAATAAATCCAATATGAGACAGTGTAACAGTTAACAAAAGAGTTTAGTTGATTTATTATAACAATGTGTTAACTTCCAGGACTGTGTAATAACAATATATTAACAATGGTTCTTTCAATTAGTGACAGACCATACTTCCACTCAAACAATCCACTTTCCCCCTAATCTCTCTCATCTGACTCATATCGTCTTCTCCCATCTAAGTTCTCTCTCAACTCTCTTCTCAAACTGTCATTCTCACATACTCTCCCTCACTGGGATTGGCTGCTTCTCATCCATTCCTTCAAGCACACCTCTTTCAGAGAAAACCTACAGTTTGCATCAATAATATGCTGCCTCCAAAACTGGAATAGAAACTCAGTTCAAGTCATGTTCTACGTTGAATGAACTGTGTGAAACAAACTATGAAAAGAGAGGAGGGAGGAGAAACATGGGATCACAAAGACAGTACATGATGGACAAAAAGAGTGCTTCTGCTAGCTAGAGCATGACCACCAGAGCAAATCCAGTAATAGGTGTTTAACTGAAAATTACTGAACAACTGAACACATTTCAAGCATTAAAATGATCTTCTTTAGGGAAAAATGAGGATTAATCTGAACTGCTTGAAATATTAGTTCAAAGTGGTAAGGAAGATTCTACAATATTATAATTATAGTCTTGAAGCTCAAGCAGAAAGTTTTTGAATTATTAGTCTCCAGTCTGCATCTGTGGTAAGACTGAGAATGACTCCTGTTTGAAAGTCTGAACAGACTCCTGTTACAAAAACATCTGCTAGTGCTCCAGGTGCCAGGAGACCATCAGAGTTTAGGCATTTGTCAATGGGACAATCTTTAACCTTAGATAAACTGTATTTTTTTATTAGGATTTGGATTGTACTTTGCATTCCTATTGCTAGCCACCACTATAAATTATTAGTAGACTATCTGATCTTACAATGTATTACTATATGAATGATTAATATTTGTCATTTTAGTGAATATTCTTGAAATATACATTTTATTGTGTAGATTCTTCTGTGCTTCAACCATGACTTGGAAAGGTAGTGTACAAATATGCTGATGATAATGGAAAACTACTAAAAGTCAGTATAGACAACACTGAGCTAGATGGACTGATGATTTGACTCTATACAAGGCAATATCTTATGGGACTATGCCATCACACAATAGACATCAGAAGAGAATTATAGAATCATAGAGCTGGAAGAGACTGCAAGGGCCATCCAGTCCAAGCCCTTGCCATGCAGGAACACATAATCAAAGGACCCAGTGAAGAGAAGAGAATCTCCTCTAATGACTTCTTGTGAAGGTGCATTCTAAAGCTGGGAACATGTTGAGTACTGCAGTAACTTTGTACCTAATATTGGACTGTTTCTTGAGCACGCAGTCATTTCAACTTTTTGCATGTTTCCTCTGGCTGAGCTAGCTATTTCGCTGGATAACTTAGAAAATTCTATTACTTTCTATCAACCTTCATGTGTCATAAATCCAAAAGCAACAAGGGATTTTTTTTTAAGAAAATGAGTAATTTTAACTATTTTTTCTTACATTTTAGAAAAAGAAAAATATTTTTGTAAGAATTATAGTTGATGTGACAAGAAAACTAACCCAACATGAAATTGTTTCTGCAAACAGGTCCATTTCTACAAACTCCTAATCATTTGACATCAAGCATGTTTGCATGTCATGACAAACTATTGTTTATATTAGCTACAGTTCCTTGCTTAAGACATGAATTGAATGGTAGATGGCAAAAAAAAAAAAAAAAAAACCTCCACGATTTGTCTTCCTCATTTCTGGTTTGTTCATCGTCTGCCCTCTTTGTCAAGCTTTCATAGTGGACACCTAGAGAAACAAACCAGGGACAATATACATTTGTGGGTTTTGGCACTATGACAAGCCATGATATAAACATATCAAAGTTTACAAGCAAAAAAAGAAATCAGGGATTTAGATCATGGTTTGTGGCCAATTGACAGAACTTGACTTGTTAGGGGACATCACATTTAACAAATCTTACCATGGCTTGTTGTTGTGATGTGCAAACGTTCTCACAGAATTGAAAAAGATAGACATGGCAAGACTTCTTCACTTAATATAATACTTCAGAGAAAATATCCTTGAGGGACAAGGTTAATTGTTGCAGCTGGGATTTAAATGACAACAACCATACAAAAACAAAATGTACAATATATCTCACATGAGCAAGTTCTTCCAAACCAACCAACCAACTGAAGATGAAAGGAAAATTACATATAATTATTCATGACTATAGCCTAGTATTCTGTAAAAGAAAACAAACCCAGAGAACCAAATGTGAATGTCTTTGAAGTTTAGCAGCCTCTGGGAGCATTTTTTATTTAGAAACAAAAAGCAAAACAGACTTTTACAGATCTTCAGTAAGTACAATACAACCAAAACAAACAAAAAAAACCACATGTATCTGAAAGAAAGCACTGCAAGATGGTTACTAAAACAAAACAAAAATCTACATAATCAAAACAGGGAATATTTTACTGAATTAAATTCAAATGTTTTATGTGTAGTTTAGGACTGGTGTCCAACTGCCTCAGTACAATTCTTCTGTAACATTATTTGTATTATAAACATTATCCTTTACCTCAGTTTAGTGTATAGTACCTCATTCTATCTAGTCTTTTTGAAACTAATTACGAATACATGTTACTAAGGTACATGGGATGAGAATTTATGGGAACCACACTGAGAAGTAAATATCTTTCTGCAGATTTAGGTAAGCCTAGATCATCAAAAGGAGTGATAATTTACATACCTTCTGTCAGAAATGGACAGAAATATAAAGTACAAGGAGCATTCTTAAATTACAACAAACATTACACATAGCCATTCTTTCTATATTACTCATTAAAAAACTCAACTAGTACAGTGAATTAAGACCCTCCCAAGTACTATAGTTTTAAATTATCCTAGGCTTGCCTTGAGAACGTTGTTATTTAATGAGAAAAACTTCCCTTTCACTGTCAAAGAGCCTATGTAAAACATCTTAGGATTTGCATACTGTGCAAACAGAGAACAGGTTTCTGAGGGCCACAAAGAGCTGGCAAAATTCATGATCATTTCTTGTATTTTGATGGCTATGAACATTAGCCTATATCCACTTGCTAATCCCTATCAGAATAGACCTGTTGAATCCACTACTGAACCAATACTTGTGTAAATCCCATTGATTTAAATGGGTCTATCTTATTTGGTTGTTGTTAACTGCCATCAAGTCAACCTTGGCCTATGGGAGACCTCCAAGTTACCCTGTCATCAACAGCCCCACTCAGGTCTTGTAAACTCAAGGGTTGTGGCTTGCTTGCTTGAGTCCATCCACCTGTAATGTGGTCTTCCTCTTTCCCTACTGCTTTCTACTTTGCCAAGCATTATTGTCTTCTCTAATGAGTCACATCTTCTCATGATATGTCCACAATATGAGTCTCAGTTTAGTCATTTTGGCTTCTAGGGAGAGTTCAGGCTTCATTTGCTTTAAGACTCATTGTTTTGTCTTTTTGGTGATCCAGGGTATCTGTAGGACACTCCTCCAGCACCACATTTCAAATGAGGTGATTCTATTCCTATGAACTTTCTTCACTGTCCAGCTTTCACAACCATACATAGAAACTGGTACTACAATACCATGGACAATCTTGACTTTGATATTCAATGATATAATTTTACACTTGAGGATCTTGTATACTTCCTTCATAGATGCTCTTCCAAGTCCTACTCTTCTTCTGATTTCTTAACCGCAGTCTCCATTTTGATTAATGACTATATAAGAAATCTTGGACTATCTCAAAGTCTTCATTGTCTATTTCAAAGTTACGTAAATCATCTGTGGTCATGATTTTTGTTTTCTTAATGTTCAGTTGTAAACCTGCCTTTTCACTTTCTGCCTTGACTTTCTTCAGTAATCATTCCAAGTCTTTGGTATTTTCTGTTAATAGTGTGGTGTCTGTCATCTGTACATCTTAAATTGCTGATGTTCCTTTCTCCAGTTTGCACACCTCCTTCCTCAGAGTCTAATCCAGCTTTCCTTTAATACTGTATCTACTGGGTCTTATCCTAGTCTCTGGAGCAGACAAAAACAAGCTCACTCCATCTTCTACATGACATTTAAAGATGTCTGTGATGGACAGCTAGTGGACCAATAGAATGGTATGGTTCAGGAGCCAATCCTCTGGGAGGAAGCAGAAAGGGACGCCGCTTCTGGACAGAGAAGTTAGAGACAGTTAGAGGCTGAGGTATGACAGTTGAAGTCAGAGGCTTGAAGTGTGGTAGTTAGAGGACGGAAATGAAATAAATGTGCAGGGAGAATGAATATTTAAACTGTTAATGTTATGTTTTCCACCAACAAATCATTTTTTTTATGTTTGTTCAACACATTTCGTCTGGTCAAGAGTGACTTTCCATTTATTTAGTCCACAACCCTTATTAACATCCACACCTAAATACAAATATTATCCATCTGATTGGGAACTGTAGTTTACTTATTCTGTGACAGCAGTGGGAGCTGAAACCCCCTGTGTCGCAGGTTTAGTGGCAGCGAAAGTGATGAGGCGGCCAGGCCAATTGTGACGTAGTTTCAGCTGTGGCGCACTGGGCGTCACAATGGCTATCATGCCTCCTCTCAATCTTCGCTTCACCAGGTTAAGAGAATGAATTCTGTTTCTTTGCTGTTCCTGACAGGGATTGGTTTCCAAACCTTTTATCATCTTGGTCACCTTCCTCTGAACATGTTGCAGCATGTTAATATCATTCCTGAACTGTAGTGCCAAGAACTTGACACAGTATTCCAGGTAAGGTCTGACCAAAGCAGAATAGAGTGCTTGATCTATACTCATGTTGATGCAGCTTGAATTGCACTGCAATTCAAGGTCTTTGGCTGCCACGAAAATTGAGTCATTACACTGTTGACTCATGTTCAGCTTGTGGTCTACTAATTTATTTAGTTTATATCCCACTTTTCTCCCAACAGAGGACGCAAGGTGGCAACTAAAACCTCTAGAACATTTTCACATATACTGTTGTCAAGTCAGGTCTCACTCATATTTACATATTTAGTTTTCCCTGTTTAAACTTTTATACCTATTGAAATTCATTTTATTAGTTTTGGTCCAGCTTTCCATCTTTTAAAATCATTTTGAATCCTGTTTTGTTTTCTGAGGTATAAGCTACTCCTCTTAATTTATTGTCATCTGCAAATTTGATTAAGCATTTCTTCTGTTCCATTCTAAAGATATTGAAGAACAGCAAGTCCATAACAGAAGTCACTTTTCTCCAGGATAAAGAGGAACCACTGATTAGCACTCTTAGGGTTTGGTCAGTCAAATTGTTATAAATCCACCTAACAGTAGCATTTGTCCAACCCAGATTTCACCAGATTGTCTGCAAGAATACCATGGGGAACTTAGTGAAAAACCTTACTGAAATCAAGATACACCAAATCTTACATTTCCCTGCCCTGATCTGTTGTTGTTGTTGTTGTTAACTGCCTTTGAGTTGACTTCAACTCATGATGACCCCGTGAATGAGATACCTCCAAGACCCCCTGTCCCCCGCTGCTCTGCTCAGGTCCTGCATGCTTAGTGCAGTGGGCTCCTTGATTAAGTCTATCCATCTGGTATGCAGCCTACCTCTTTCTATTGCCCTTCACCTTTTCTAGCATTATTGTCTTTTCTAGTGAGTCATGCCTTCTCATGATGTGTCTTACTTTAGTTGTCTTGGCTTCCAGGGAGAGTTCAGGTTTGTTTTGTTCTAGGATCCATTTATTGGTCTTTTTGTAGTCCACAGTATCTGTGGACTCCAGCATCACATCTCAAATGAGTTGATGTTCTTTCTGTCAGCTTCCTTTACTGTCCAGCTCTTACTTCCATACATGGTGATGGGAAATACGATGGCTTTGACAATCCTAACTTTAGTGTCCAGTTTTATATCTTTCAACTTTAGAATCTTGTCTCGCTCTTTCAGAGCTGCCCTTCCCAGCATAGTATGCTTCTAATTTCTTGATTGCAATTTCCATTCTGATCAATGATCAATCCAAGGTATGGGAATTTTTTTAACTATTTCAATTTCCTTGTAGTCTAGATTAAATTTATGTAGATCCTCCGTGGTCATTATTTTTGTTTTGTTAATGTTTAACAGTAATCCTGTTTTAGCATTGTCTTCTTTGACTATCGTAATAATTGTTTCAAGACTTCGTTGTTTTCTGCTAGTAGTATGGTATTGTTTAGATTCCTGATCTACCTAGCTTATAACTCTTTTAATCTAGGTGTGTGTGTGTGTGTGTGCACATGTGTGTGCATGTGTGTGATTAGTCTGGCATGAACCTGTGCTGCTCTTCTTGCGGGTCACACCTGTGCCTAAATCTCTACTGCCACCAAATGTGAAGACTTCCACAAATATCATGTTTACCACCAAGAGTGAGGGCTTTTCCTTCTCCCCACCTCTGTCAACAATGTAGCAACCTCTTCCTATCTTATTGCTGTAGCCACCAACTGTGGGGACCTTCTAGATACCCTTAAGATACCTATGTGAAATATTATGCAACTTATACTCCCACCAGACACCACTCTTCTTTATTCACAGTCACCACCACAGACACTTTGTCTGAATCTAAGCTTTCCTATATTTAGCATTCTCAGCGGCCAAAAGTGTTTAAATACAAAAACAGTACTTTATAAACAGAAGTTGTGCATTATAAAACAGATAAATAATTTAATACATTTAGAACACAGTTCACACTCTCTCACACACTCCACTTCTAGCTAATTCTGACTCCTAAACACCACTCAGTCAGGTTTAGGAAGTAAAGACTCTCTTTACCCTAATCCTCACTGCAGTCACTCCTTTATTCGTTCAAACTAAGGACCCTAATTGACAGTATTAACTGTCATCCCAACTGTCACTCACCAAACCTATTCAAATCCCGTCAGACATTCCACCAATCACCACTCACTCTCAACATTCCAGTCTCTCAAACCGCTCAACAGCTCCTTACCATGTTACCTCTAATATCTATAGTAACTAAACAACATTTTATACCCCAGAGTCCATGACATCACAGATCTCTTTTTGAGCAACTCATTCTAGAATCACATCATTTCTTTCAAACAGCCCACAGACTGATTATTTAATGATCTGTCCTAAAACCTTTCCTGGCACTTATGTTGCTATTCTTTGTTAGTAGTTGCTCAGCTCCCCCTGCTTTTTTTTTTTTAAAAAAAAGACGAGGACACTATTCACCCTCCTCCAGTCTGCTAGACATCGCCTGCTATCCAAAAATTCGTAAAGATTATCAACAAGGTTTCTAAGATTACATCTGCAAGTTCATTTCATATCCTTGGGTGCAGTTCATCCAGTCCTGGAGACTTGGATTGGTTTAGAACAGCTGGTGAAGAGTTATGACTTGAATTGGAAGCCGGAAAGATGATGTTTCGTTTCGGCAGCAATCTGTTGTGTATATGCTGACCTCCATGCCACCCCCCTTACTATGTTGAAACAAGAGCAATATAGTCTGGACACACAATATTCAGGAAATGTTACCATAGGACATATACCCTGAGCTTATGGACCAGCTTTAAGAAAATTCAAAATGCAATATAATAAAAGCAGAATAAAATAATATATAGCTGCTTTATAACTCCCTTCTCCATCTGTCAGACTCTCTAACACTGAGCTGATTTATTGCAGCAATAAACTCCATTCCATACAGTATGCTCCAATTCAGATGCTGAATTTGGCGAGATGATGAAAGCAAATTTGGGAATTCAATTTGTATTTCAAGTTGTGACAGTTTTACTATAGTATACCGAAAGAATACTGCCACTTTATAAAACAAGATAGAAATTAACTGCTACCACAATCTGATACTACAGTACTGTAAATGATACACTGGAGTTGGTAGTCACCAGTGATCATAAACAAGCAAAGAATATTGTTGTTGTTGTTGCTTTCTTTTTACTACATTTTTTTCAGAGGGACAGGATAGCAAATCTAAAGTGCCATAACATGAATCGTTGCTCAGCCTCTGTTCAATTAGACAGAGATAAAAAAAAGTATGTCTTATGGCATCACTGACTTGCAGGTGCAGGAAAATGGAGCCATTTTTCTCTTCCATTATTTTGCACCTTCATGAAGATATTCCTGCATGGCAGGTACCCCAAGGCCATTTTCCAAGGTCAACAGAAATAAAAAGCAGAAATACAAAAACTATGGTTTTGGTACCTTTTATCATCATAGTCAACTGGCATCACTTGGCCCCAACTGACCCTCATACAGCATTTGTCAGGTAATGGGAATTTTCACATGGATCAAGCTGCCTGAGAATTGCAATTTGTTGCAGTTTTCTTTGGGATAGCAGAGAAGTGTCCGATCTTTCAATGCTTTCCCAGATATACATACAGAAAAATACCTCATTGTAGAATCATTTTCTCCAACATACTATTGTTTTGTATATAGTGGTAACCACATATACAGGAAAGCATGTGATCCTCCTCCTGCCAGTGAGAGATGGTACAGACCAGCAAACAGTATATCCCAGAATTTATGGCTCATGGTTTTCAGATACAGGTTGAGCATCCTTTATCTGAAATGCTTGGGACCAGAAGTTTTCGTATTTTGGATTTTTTTTTAATTTTGGAATATTTGTATTTGTATATACATATATACCAGCTGCCATTTCACAGATTCTCATGTCTCTCTCCAGCCTCGCATCTCAATTGTTTGCTGCTTGTGTTGTGTATTAGATGTGAGGCTAGAGACAGACTGAGGATCTGTGAAATGGCAGGAATCCAAGCATAGTGCTTGGCGTGAACCCACGCCTCCCGCCATTTCATTTCACAAATCCTCGCATCTCTCTCCAGACTTGCGTCTTGCTCATTCACTAGCTGTCTTGCATATGAGATGGAAGACTGGAGAGAAACTAAGGATCTGAGAGACAAATGAGCAGGAGCACCGGCGCTGTGGAGGTGGAAGTGGGAAACTGGCAGGAAAAAGTTTCAATTTTGGGAGGTTTTCAGATTTCGGATTTTTGGATTAGGGATGCACAATGTGTGTTACCAGACTTTTTGCTCTGAACACATTTGTATAAACATGACTGTGTTGGGATGACAAACAAAACTAGGATGCAATACGAGCATTGCAGAGAACACTCTGATTTGGAACATTAGTACCTTATGGGGATATGTTGTTATGACCACAGATTTGTGGTGCAAAGGTGGAAATCCTCTCTTCTCTTAAACACAACAAAACCTACTAGGTGAGAGAAGTGTAAATTGTTATTACTACAGAAAAATGAGGGGGGAAATTAAAATTAAAAGTAAGGATAAGGAATATAATTATCCAGACAGTTTAAAATAAGAAGATTTTTACAAGTGAGCCTTTGCTTTAAAAGTGGTTTTTCCTCATCAAGATTCTCTACAAATGATAGAAATGAAAAGCATGGATGATTTAAGAACTCATTCCTGTACAAAAGGGAACCACAATTTATTAAATTGTTCTAGTGAGACTCTTTTGTTACTCCTTCTCTCTCTCTCTCTGGCTTTTCTTCACAAAAGAAGATTCAGGAAGGACTCATCCCGCGCTTTCTGCAAGCGCGCTGATGACTAAAAATGTTGGGGCGTAGAAAGACGCGTTGTGTTCACCACAACCACCTGCAGAGTTGTTCCTCGTCAACAGAACACCAAGGAAAAGGTTTCTGGAGAGACTTCTGCAAAAGACTTCAGGCTGAGAAGGAAAAAATTCCTTCACCCCAGCACACTGCCTTGAGCTCTGGCTTGCCAAATAAAGACAGCAACAAGGCCAGCCTTCACTCAACTTGAGGGCTTTAATTTCTGTTTGCAGTATATTTACTATATATATATATATACACACACACACACACGCACGCACACACAGGGTATAGGACAGCTGTCTCTAATACTCATAAATCTCTCTTAAACCAACAAACTGCTTCGCCAATCACTATCCACAACAAACCCACACTGGAGACAATTCCCATCTCCTTTTTATAGGCAAATAAACAATGCCTGTTACATCAGACATCTCAGATGTGCATACTCACAAGTGCTAACTCACTCACACACACACACACACACACATGCCACTGGAGCTTAACTACTTTCATTGCTAAGCTTACAGCTCCATCTTGTGGTCACATCCATGTCATTTCCTGACAAAAAAGGCCAATGCGAGATAAACAAGTCCGGTTGCAGAAAGCACAGCAGAAGGTCTCCTTGGGTGATGTTTCCGGGTTGTGAGTCTTTCTGCGTTGTCGTTTTTCTTCAAGACTTGTTCGGCGTGAGTTCTCAAATAAGGCTGCAGCATTGTGGATAGTGCGCCTCCATGCCTCCTGATGTGAGGCCAGGGCGGACCATTGTTGGTGATCAATTTGGTCGAGCCTGAGATGTTGTTTTAGGGAGTCCTTGTATCTTTTTTTTTTTTTTTGGAGCGCCCCTCTTACGCTGACCCATGGCGAGTTCACCGTAGAGTACTATTTTTGGGAGGCAATGGTCCTTCATCCTAGAAACGTGCCCTGCCCAGTGCAGCTGTGTTCTCAATATCATGGTCTCAATGCTGGTGATCCCTGCTTGCTCAAGGACAGCAACATTCATCACATAAGTCAGTCCAGTGTATATTTAGGATTGTGCGTATACAGCACTGATGAAAGCGTTCGAGGAGTCGTAGGTGGTGGCGACAGGTGACTCATGTTTCAGATCCATAAAGGAGAATAGACAGTACAATGGCTCTATACACACTGATTTTTGTGCTTCGCCTCAGGTGTTTATTACTCCAGACTCTTTTGTGAAATCTTCCAAATGTTCTATATGCCTTGGCTAATCTGTGATCGATCTCTTTGTCAATCATGGCATCTGAGGAGATGATACTTCCCAGGTAGGTGAACTGCTGAATGGACGTGAGCACAGATTTGTCGACGGCAATGTGGGGATGGTGGTGTTCGTCCTGTGGTGGAGGCTGGTAAAGAACTTCTGTTTTCTTCAGGTTGACTTCCAGCCAAAACAGCTCTGCAGCTGTTGCGAAGCAGGATGTTAGGTGCTGCAGAGCTGCTTCTGTGTGGGCAACAAGGGCAGCAGCAGCAGCTAAGAGCAGCTCGCAAACTAGATAGTTTAGAGTCTTAGTGTGAGCCCTCAGATGGCTTAAGTTAAACAAGCTACCATCAGTACGGTAATGTATATAGATGCCATCGTCTTCTTCGAGCTCTGCCGTAGCCCTTTGGAGCATTGTGCTGAAGAAGATTGTAAATAAAGTTGGTGCAAGAACACAACCTTGCTTCACTCCATTAGTTTTTAGAAAGGGCTCTGAAAGAGCATCACCATATCTGACTTGACCGCGCTGGCCCTCGTGTAGCGAGATAATCATTTTAAGGTATTTGGGGGGACATCCTAGTCTTTCCAGGATCCGCCACAGACCTTTTCTACTCACAGTGTCAAAGGCTTTGGTGAGGTCGACAAATGTTACATAGAGACCCTTGTTCTGCTCCCTACATTTTTCATGCAGTTGTCTAAGGGCAAATACCATATCTGCAGTACTCCTATTGGCTCTGAAGCCACATTGGTTTTCAGGGAGAAGTTCTTCTGCAATAGCAGGAACTAATCTGTTCAGGAGTATCCTTGCAAGGATTTTTCCAGCAATAGAGAGCAGTGTTATGCCTCGATAGTTTGAGCAATCGGATTTTGCTCCTTTTTTCTTGTACTGGGTGATGATGACTGCATCTCAAAGATTTGATGGCAATTCCCCCTTTTCCCAGCAATTCACAAGGAGTTTGTGGAATTTATCGTGGAGTGCATGACCTCCATGTTGCCCATCCTGCCCTTTGACGCTCTTTGTCAGACTCTTCGTTTTTGACCTGTCTGGCATGGGAGACCCTACCGGTGGCTATTATGCCACCGCCAGCATAGCTTGAAACAAGCCTCTCTCCCACAACAAGGGGGCATCAATGGAGAGGGTTACTCCTTAATCTCTATGAATCACCTTTCATAGTAACTCAAGGGAGACACAGTAGGAAAAAAAGCAGTGAGTAAGTAAATTTAAAATATAACTTAGAAGCATCTTGCTATTTCTTCAGAAGACATGACTAAAGGAACATCATATCAAAACAGCTGTAGAATATAACCCCACTTCTACAAATAGTTACACTTAGTATTCAAGTAATGGGTATGATTCAATATGGAACATTCTTGAAAAATAAATGATTCCTTAAGGATGGTCAGCAGGTAGTTCCTCCTAAAACTGAGAGTGAGGGACATGAAAACTAACTTCCAATTCAAAGATGGGGGGAAAGTAAAAATTATACGAACTGGTCTAATTCTGGAACACTATTCAACAAGGAACTATAACTAACAGCCAAATACTGGTCCTTCAAAATAGCCTTCCTTCACAGTTACAACCAATTATCAGGACAACAGGATCCTTTTCCTGACAGAATTCTTCTTGATGAAGTCAAACAGATTTACTTGGGACCCAACAGTTAAAGCCTGCTCAGTAAAACCTGTAAAAGTCTGGCCACTAAATTAAACAGCACTGAGGCTTTTCACATATAATTAGAGAAGGCTCTTTTGCACCATAAATAAAACTGCTTTGTCTCCAGGTACGTCATTTTAGGAAAGTCAGCATGGTGTAGTGGTTTCAGCATTGGGCTAGGACTCTGGAGACCAGGATTTGAATCCCTGCTCAGCCATGGAAATTTACTGGGTGACCCTGTGCAAGTCACACTCTCTCAGCCACAAAGGAAGGCAAAGGCAAGCCCTCTCTGAACAAGTCTTGCCAAGAAAACCCTTAGGGTTGCCATAGGTCAGAAATGACTTGAAGGCACACAACAACAAATGTCACTTTAGAGTACTGCATTTTATATACATCATCTGAATAATCTTATAACAACCTTGAGTGTAATAGTATTAATCTAAATCCAGCATAAATCACAGTGAAGAAAAACAGTATGCTGAACAAGTAGCATACTTGTTCCTAGTCATCACGAAAACAACTAGATGTGCAACCAATTTCCCAAGTGCTCACGCAAGTATTCATGCAATATGTATCACAAGTGCTCCACCGAAAACTACAGTTGTCCCTTCACATTCGCGGGGGTTAGGTTCCATAGACCCCCGCGAATGTGAAAATTCCGCGAATAATGACAGCCCTCCACCTGCCCTCCCCAAGCGACCCCGAGGCCTCTGGAGGCCTCGCGGTCGCTCTTCCCGGCTGCCCCCCGCCCTCCCCAAGCGACCCCTGAGGCCTCCGGAGGCCTCGCGGTCGTTCTTCCCTGCCGCCCCCGCCCTCCCCAAGCGACCCCCGAGGGCTCCGGAGGCCTTGCGGTCGCTTTTCCCGGCTGCCCCCCGCCCTTCCCAAGCGACCCCCGAGGCCTCGCGGTCGCTCTTCCCTGCCGCCCCCCACCCTTCTCAAGCGACCCCCAAGGCCTCGCGGTCGCTCTTCCCTGCCGCCCCCGCCCTCCCCAAGCGACCCCAAGGCCTCCGGAGGCCTCGCGGTCGCTTTTCCCTGCCGCCCCCCGCCCTCCCCAAGTGACCCCAAGGCCTCCGGAGGCCTCGTGGTCGCTCTTCCCTGCCGCCCCCACCCTCCCCAAGTGACCCCTGAGGCCTCCGGAGGCCTCGCAGTCGCTTTTCCCTGCCGCCCTCCGCCCTCCCCAAGCGACCCCCGAGGCCTCCGGAGGCCTCGTGGTCGCTCTTCCCTGCTGTCCCCCGCCCTCCCCAAGCGACCCCTGAGGCCTCCAGAGGCCTCGCAGTCGCTTTCCCCTGCCGCCCCCTGCCCTCCCCAAGCGACCCCAAGGCCTCCGGAGGCCTCATGGTCACTCTACCCTGCCGCCCCCCGCCCTCCCCAAGCTACCCCTGAGGCCTCCGGAGGCCTCGCGGTCGCTTTTCCCGGCCGCCCCCACCCTCCCCAAGCGACCCCGAGGCCTCCAGAGGCCCCGTTGTCGCTCCCCTCGCCTCCCCGGCCCTCCCCACTCCCTCCTCAGGCCATCATGGGGCCTCCGGAGCGCCTCCGGGGGCCCCGTGAAGGCCTCCCCAGCCCTCCCCACCCCTCCCCAGGCTTTCATGGGGCCTCCGGAGCGCCTCCGGGGGCCCCATGAAGGCCTCCCCAGCCCCTCCCAGGGCTTTCACGGGGCCTCCGGAGGCCCCGTGTCGCGGTTTTGGGGGGCCCGGGGGGCCCTCCCAAAACCGCGAATAATCAAAACCGCGAATGTTAAGTTCGCGAAAGTGGAGGGACAACTGTATGTTGGAACTCCCATGCATAGTTTGGAATTAGGTATCAAGAAGAGAAAGATTATTTGTGCTGGTGAAATGGCACCACTATCTAGCTACTGCACATAGAGAACTAAGTTTGAGATATCATGGTCTGGTCAAAGCTATTTAGAGTAGTCTCCAGGGCAAACCTTAGCCTGCAATATGGCTCACTTTTAATGTGTTAATCATATATATATATATATATATATATATTCTATTTCCCAATCTTTTCTCTCATTTTCAAATGCTGTGTGTATATGCCACATCACCATTGCTACTGCTACTACTCCTTCCTCTTCCCATCCCGTCTTCCTTCCAAAAGTGGAACTCAAGGTGGCTTACAATTTAAAAAAAACAAAGGCAACAGATCTCATCTGATCTTGGAAGCTAAGTAGGGTCAGCCCTAGTTAGTACTTAGATGAGAATCCACCAATGGATACCAGGCGCTGTAGGCTATGTTTCAGAGGAAGGAACTGGTAAAACCATCTCTGTGTATTTATTGTCTAAGAAAATCCTATGAAATTCATGGGGATATCGTAAGTCAAGAGGTGGCTTGAAGGGACGTACATGCACATATACACAGCTAAAAACATACAAAAAAGTGACCAAAAGTGTGGCAGGCAAGCAATACTCTTGTGGCTAGTTTTCTGTTTCTCACCAACTTGAGGATGTTATTATTTTTTTATTATTTTTATTGTAGGTATTTATATCCCACTCGTCAGCCACAAAGGCTCTCAGAGCAAATTGTTAAGCAATAGCAATTTACACATCTACACCCTGCATTAAGCGGTTTCCAATGTGTGTTAGTAGGGTACTCATTTTACTGACCTACGAAAGGATTGAAGACTGAGTGAACCTTTGAGCCCTTGGGATTGAACTTGCAACATTATGGCTGCAGTATTGGCATTTAACCACCAGGGCTCCCTCCCTCCCATGTACTACAGATCCAGCAATGTTCCCAGATGGTGCATATGGAAGATGCATATAGAGTTGGATGGGGTTGACAGAGAATCTTGCAGGTACATGCTATATACAGACATGGACTCAGTCCTTCAGAAAGGCACTGCATATGTATTCGATTTATATCCTACCTTTTCCCTTAAAATAAAATAACCAATATAAGAAAAAGCATACAAAAGCTTATCATGTTAAAACACATTTTTTTTCTTGTTATTGTGGGCCCTCAAGTTGTTTCTGACTTCTAGTGTCTCTAAAGTAACCAATGATGGGGCTTTCCTGGAAAAATTTGCCCAGAGGTGGTGTGCCATTGCTTTCCACTGGCTGAGCAGGAGTTCAAACCCTGGTCTCCCAAAGTTCTACTCCCAAACTCAAATCACGATACCATGCTGGCATTCAAAACACAATTAAACAAACTAATATTTAAACACTATTGGATTAATGGCATTTATAAATCACATTGTTTTTCTAAAGGAAGCCTGGCACCAATCTGTTAAAAGCTTTTTCCTCAACAACCTACTAACTGCAGAAATCCTAGTGAAATGAAACAATCTTTGCCTGCCACTTAGGGTTGCCAGGTGTCTCATATTATAAGGGACGCCCCTTGTTTGAGAACTGGAAAGCTTTTCCTTTTATATAGATGGAATAAAATGATTTAAAAATCCTGTATGTTTGGGTGTGGACCCTTCATAAAGACAGAAATGTGTGCATTGTGTAATTTATGAATGTGGACAATAAATTTATTTTATAAAGAAACACATGGCTAAGTAATAAATATCGTATTTTCTGGCATATAAGACAACTTTTTAACCCAGGAAAATCTTCTCAAAAGTTGGGGACCGTCTTATACGCCAGGGGTCGTCTTGTAGGGTGGGTGCTGAAGCTTCAAAGCACCATCGCGGGTTGGGGAAGGGCAGAGGGGTGGTTGGCTGGATGGGGGAGGCTTGCCAGCCATCTCCCATGCTTCCCAAAGCCATGATGGGGCTGGCGAGCGCCATCGCAGCTTCAGGAAGGGCAGAGGGGTGGCTGGCTGGGGGGGAGGGAGGCTTGCCAGCCACCTCCTGCACTTCCTGAATCCATGATGGGGCTGGCAAACCCCATTGCAGCTTCGGGAAGGGTGGAGGAGTGGCTGGCTGGGTGGGGGGAGGCTTGCCAGCCACTTCCCGTGCTTCCTGAAGCCATGGTAGGGCTGGGGAGCCCCATCGAGGCTTTGGGAAGGGCAGAGGGGTGGCTGGCTGGGTGGGGGGAGGCTTGCCAGCCATCTCCCATGCTTCCCAAAGCCATGATGGGGCTGGCGAGCCCCATCGTGGCTTCAGGAAGGGCGGAGGGGTGGCTGGCTGGGCAGGGGGAGGCTTGCCAGCCACCTCCCACATTTCCCCAACCCACGAGAGGGCTCACCAGCCACGATGGGGCAAGGGAGCCCCATCGCGGCTTCGGGAAGGGCGGAGGGCTGGCTGGCTGGCTGGACGGGGAGGGGCAGGCTTGCTCCTGAGGACTGCAATGAAGTGGTGCAGGCGCACATGTGCAAAATCTGAGAGGTAGAGAAGGAGAGTAGTCTTATATGGCGAGTATATCCCAAACTCTATATTTTAACTGGAAAGGTTGGGGTCGTCTTATACACCCAGTTGTCTTATACACCGGAAAATACGATACTTTCATTTGGTATTTAGGTAGAACACAAACTTGTTAATAGTTACTTCTTGATTGTAAACCCTTGCAATTCATGAGTTTCAACTGTCCCTCTGGCAAGAGATGGGTTGCACATCATAACGGTTTGTAAGAACACATTTGCTAGATGTCTCACAAACTGGATCAGGAGAATTTTCAACTGTGTTACATGGGTGAGGGAGAGCATATTCCAGAGGGAGGGGATATTTGTTTCTTTGTTGTTTTGACTATGTTCAGAGCAAGAGGAACAAAAAGGAAAAGTAGGGGAATTGTGTAGAGAAGATGGTGAAATGCTAATGCGGACAGAAAGCAGGCGGAACTGCTTAACACCTGTTTTGCCTCTCTCTTTTCCCCAAACCAGAACAGTGCTCTACCTGCTCAAAATGATGCAGTCAGGGGCCTACAGCCCAGAATAAGTAAAGCTGTCATACAGGAATACTTAGCTACTATAAATGAATTCAAGTCTCCAGGGTAGCGTGAAATCAATCCAGCAGTACTGAAGGCACTTCCAGAGGTAATCTCAGTGCTACTATCTTCTTTAAAGAATTCTTGGGGGTCATTTACATGGCAAAAAAAAATCCTCTAAGAATTCCGAAAGAGTCCTAATAGTTCCCACATCTTTCAGATCAAAGTTGCCGTTTTCAGGAGGGGGGCAAAAAACAAAACAAAACCCATAAGCCGCACAGTATCAGCTTTCGCTATTTTTCCTGACTTTTTTGAAAAGTAGCGCAAGTTAGTGCACTATTGATTGTATGAACTACCATTTTGCTTACAGCAGTGGGAACTACCAGCAGTCTTCCTGAAACAGTCCCAGCAGAGCTTAGCCATAATTGGTTGAATTGACCAAGGAGGGGGTGGACTTGCAAGAGATGAGCCTCAACTGAAAAGATCCAGCCAGCTGGCTTGCTGGCTAGCATAATTACTGTTCCTCCCTCCCTCCCTCCCTCCCTCCCTCCCTCTCTCTGTGTATGAGAAAGAGAGTGTGTGTAGCGATCTGCTCCACCAGCTGATCGTGCCCTTGCCTGTTCGTGTGTGTGTGTGCGCGCGCACACGTGAGAGAGAGAAAAACAGTCTGCTCAGCTGGTATGTCACAGTGGGTGAGGGGAAGGGGGCTTCATGGAAGCTGCCTCCTTTGTTATTATTCCTCTCACCGTGGTCTCCCCCTTTTTTTGGTTACTTTATTTCCTGTTTTCTGGCTAACTCTAGCCAGAACAGCTAACTTCGGAGCTGTTTCCCCCTCGCTGCCCCTCCTCGCTCCTTCCCTGCCTCCAGCCTGGATTTAATGACAGACAGCCTGTGATCTGGAAGCCACACATGCCCATCTTTGTCTGTGTGAATTGCGGAAGTTGAAAACTCATCAGATCTTCCAATTTAGCCATATACCATGTAAACTATGCAGCACTGGTGCGAAAGGACGGTAATCCGGAATTTTGTGCGCTTTATTCTGCCATGTAACTGGCCCCTTGGTTTCTGACAGTGGTGGAGCTGAGAGAAGAAACCCTTCTGATTATCTCAGGGCCCAGGTAGACTCGTATAGGGAGATGCAGTCTGCCAGACAGCTTGGACCTGAGCCATATCTGAGCCTGGGTCACAATCAACACTTTGAATTGTGCCTGGAAACAAACTGGCAGCCAGTGGCACTTTTGTAACAGAGGCATAGCATGGTCTCTGTAACTGCCCCCATTAACAGTCTGGCTGCAGCTCTTTGTACTAGCTGACGTTTCTTAACACTTTTCAAAATCAGCCCAAGTAGAGCACATTAGAGTAGTCCAAACAGGATTTAACTAAGGTGTGTACCACCATGGCCAGATCCGGTGTCTCAAGGTACAGGTGCATACAAGCTTTACATGTGCAAAAGCACTCCTGCCTACAGCAGAAACCTGGGCCTCCAAGTAGAAAGGTGAGTCCAGGAGCTCAAACTGTGAACTTGTGTGTTCAGGGGGAGTGTTACATTATCTAACACAGACTGGATCGCTTTTCCCTGAGCTGCCTTTCAACTGACCATACGTATCTGTCTTGGCTGGACTAAATTTCTATTTGTTTGTCCTCATTCAGTCAATTACTGATGACATAAACTGTTTAGGATCAAGACAGCTTCCTTGGACTGGGGTAGAAAAGAGCAATAGAGCCAGGTGTTGTCTGCATATTGATGGCACCACACCCAAAGCTCCAGTCAACCTCTCCAAGCGGTTTCATGTCTATGTATTAAATACCACGAGAGAGAAAACTGAGCCTGAGGGACTCCTCAGGCCAACAGCCAAGGGGTTGAAGAGGAGACCCCCAAATTCACCTTCTGGGTTCACCCAACTAGGAAGAAATGGAGCCACTGCAAAACAACATCTCTAAGTCCTATTCCAGCAAGGTGACCCAGAAGGATATAATGGTCAATGGTATCAAAATCCACCGAGAAGTCCAGCAGAACCAACAGGGACATACTCCCTCTGTCCAGTTCTCAGCATAGGTCATCCACAAAGCCAACCAATGTGGTGTCTGTTCCATAATGAGGCCTGAAACCAGACTGAAATGGATCTAGATCCCGTTTCACCCAGGGACCCCTAGAGCTGGAAGACCACCACACGTTCCAATACCTTGCTGAAAAATAGTATGTTAGACACTGGCTGATAATTATACAATATAGAGGCATTCAGGAATGGCTGTTTCAACAAAGGCCTAACCACTGCCTCCTTTAGGCAAGTTGGACCTCTGCTGTATTGTAAGGAGGCACTGACTACCCTCTTAATACTCTGTGCATGAACTGCAACAAATCCAAGTTCCACCAACTTCACCAGGGAAAAGCCAATCTTTATTCATTCTTTACATCTTCTTCCCTTTCCCTTCTCTCCAGAAGATGACTGCAGTGTGCTGTCAGGACCTATATCAGACTAATCTGTGTTACAGGTCTAGGCTGTAGATCAACAACATGGCTGGGCTCAGGGCTGAATTTTAAAAGTTTCTGCTACCAGCCACTATGCTATAGCAATATGTGCTCTCTTGAGTAGCAAATTGGATTTAATGAACAGAAGTAATAAATATGATGTTATTTAAGTGTTCTCCTCAAGTATAACTTCCCCACAGATTATTTAATGTCAACTCACTATTGACCTGAATTAAGACAACATTTGTTTATGCTGGTTGCATCATGCTACAAATACATTGCTGTGATCCACCAAAGATTAAGGCTGACAGCAGACAATATATAAAAGGGAAACTCAGAGCATTGTGAACATGCTATCCAATCTTTTTATATTAATATCACTCTTTAGGTTAACATAATGCTGATGTGGTGTTCTTGGACCTCCCCACTTGCTTGCCTCTCCCATCCTGACTACTGTCAGTCTCTGCCTCCAGCTGATAAAGTGTCTGTAGCAAGGTAGCTGAGATGGAAGCACTACTGCTCTCAGGACCAGATTATGGAGTAGTACTTTGTTTCCCATCCAGAGGAGACAAGGAGACAAGAAAGACAAGTGAGCAAGAAACGTGCAATAATCAATGACCCAATTCTCTAGTGTGCCAGAGACAGTTGTTAATTAAAAAAAGAGTTCAAAGTAGACTCATTTTTGTATGAGTGTTGTCTTCATCCTTGAGTTTCTCTGAAACTTTTGTAGTCTAGGCACATTTAACTATGTGGTAGCTGTTCCCTGGTGTGGAATTCCCTCCCACAGGAGGTTGGATTGCCCCCTCTCTCCTTTCCTTCCATTGGCAGGCAAAGTCCTTTTTATTTAGGCAGGCCATTGGCTTATAATTCATGGGGCAGATAGGGCTTTTAATAGGATTATGTTATGTTTTAATTGTGCTTTATATTGTTTTAACTTTAAATTTTTAACCAAGCTGTTGTTTAATTGTTTTTGTACAAATATTTTCTTAGCAGTATGCTGCTTTTAACTGCTTGTAAGACATGCTGGATCCTGTACAAGAAGAAAGGTGGGGTATAAATTAAAGAAATAAAATAGAAACTATCTATCTATTTATCTATCTACAATTCTCTTGGGTATGTTGCCATTCCCAGTGTGCTGACTGGCTCCTTAGGAAACATACCCAACCAATCATCATGTTCTGTTGGCCAGCCAATCAGCAGCTTCAGGGTGTTTTTCAGCACCATCTCCTTGGCCTACAGCCACATCTTTGCCTGTTGAGCTGCAACTACTAAATACTCAGCCAGCTCGCCTTGCTGTCTTAATATGCATGCATGGGGGGAAATAATGTTGCTTTCTATATATGTCCCCCACCCTCTTCTTTCTTCTTTTTCCTCCTGTCCTACCTTGCAGGGTAGGTCTTCCCCCTTCCTCCCCTCTTCACACCTTCTGCACCCAAAAACTTGAGCCCTTTCCCCCTCATTCTGTCAAGGTAATATTGCTTTAAGTGCAAAAGGAAAAATGTTGGAGCAACAGATTACAGACTAGCACAGCTGAAGTGGCTTTTGTTCACATCTGTGGTTAGGCAGAGGGATGACTAGCAAACACTCCTATATAGCCAAAGCACACAATGCATTGTGTGTGAGTTGGGGTTGTGGAGAAAGAGGAGTGTTTCTGTTGAATTTGTTAATGAGGTTTGCTGTGTATATACTGTGTTTGTTTATACTGGAACTGAAGATAAAGACCTCCAGATATTTTTCGATGAACCTTGCTGTCTGTAAGTCTTTTTGTGTGTGAAAGTGGGTCAGAGCTGTGGAACAGCTGCTAGCTGAAGCCTTTGTTTTTGTGCCCTTTCTGCTGTGCAGTTCTGCTGTTTCGGCTACTCCTCGGTTAATTTGTCCCCAGGCTGTGCCAGGTACCTCTCAGTGAGCCTATACTGAGTGGACACCTTCTGCCCCAAGCAACTTACAGGCAGAAAAAAAAACTGGGGTGGGAAGGAGGTGGGAGACTGCCCTGGGCTTCCAGGCTCTATTTTTCCTCCCTAGGGGACCCCTTGGGTTCCTCTGGCTGCCCCTGGCTCTGCTTCCCATGGGGAGAAAGACTTTCTTTACAAATGCTGCACCAGATGGGCTGCTGCCTGCTAAAAAAACCTCCTCCAGATGGTAGGAGGAGCCAAAGCTGCCAAGGGAGGGGGAATAAAATGGAGCAAAATGGGCTTATGTTGGCCCCTAGCCTCTGCCCAATGGGAATCCAGCATGCTGCTGTCAAAGGGCAACTGGTGTCGGAGCAGAAGTCTGAGGCTCCGCAGTCAGTGTGCGGGGGAAAGGCGAGCCCAAAGACTCACGAAAAAGTTAGAGGTGACCATTCCACCCCTTGCTGGAGAGACTTCTTCGCTCCCTTTTCTATTCATGTCTATTTTAACAAATGGTAGATAAGGGTCCCTGGACCCCCTCTTCTCTAAACAAGGCGGAGCTTTTGCATGCTACGTTCGCCAAGTATCTACACCAGTGGTTCTTAACCTGGGGTCCAGGCATCCCCAGGGGTCCATGAAGGCTTGAAAGCTGCTCAGACCACCTCCTGCCTGCAGTTGAGTGGCCATGTGATAGGAGCCAAGACGCTGGCTTGCTGGTTCGCTTGGCCTGCACATTGTCATTCAATCCAATCCAGCCACAAATGTGCAGGAAGAAGCAGGAGAAAAGACTTCCCTCCCACTCCAGTGCCTCTGAGGGAGGGTTTAATTGATGGTGTAATTGTGTTGTTGTTGTTCTTCAGTATTATTAGGTACTAGCTATACCTGGCATAACATACTCCGTTATCTATACACTGTATATAAAACGCTTTTGTGTGTTTACATTCCCACTCTGCTGATTGGCCGCTTAGGAAACATGTCAAGTGTATAATCATTTGACGCATTAATATATGATCTTTCAAATCAACTATAATGGCGTATGTTAGTGCATTCTAGTTTCTTTTATTGCAATTACTTTTCTGATTCCTTAACTCTTTTCAAAATTCCTTTTACTGAACAGCAACCAAACAGCCTGAATGAATGGTGAGGGGAGGGATTCCAGAAATATCCATACAGACAATACAGAAATACAGACAAAAATAGTAACAGTAAATAACTAACCCTTTAGTATATTGCTACCAAATTCCTACCTAACTATACATGGTTAGTTATGTTTCCAAAAAGGAAAGGGTTTTCTGTAGTAGTAGGCTGTCAAACTGCAACTAAGGAGTGCCAGGTTCAAACTCCTACTCATCTCACTTGATAAGGCAGTAATAAAATCAACGAAACAACAACAAACGTAACACCAGAATAAGTATAACACCAGAATAAGAATTTATGAGGGTCATTTTTGCCATGTGATCTGTGGGAGGAAGGAAGCTGACCTATTTCATGCATACAGTAAATAAACATACTGTTGGGTGGGGAAAGAACAGTTTTGAATAAGATGTTTTTGGCAGATCAGAACCTGAGTATACCTCAAAAATCTCTGGCTAATCATAAACACATTGCTGTGCAAAAAAAGGATGAAGGACTCAGTGAGTCTACACATGAATTATCTTCAGATACCCAAGCTATGAAAAATAGGCTATGAAAAATTTTGCTAAATAAGGTCTGCTTCTCACAAACAGGACAGCCCTCTTCCAGGGCTAATCTAAGGCTTCATCTGCACTGCAGAAATAATCCAGTTTGACACCACTTTAACTATCATGGCTCCATCTTATAGAATCCTGGGATTTGTAGTTTATTGTAGCACCAGAGCGCTCTGAGAGAAGGCTAGATATCTCATAAAACTACGAATCCCAGATTTCCATAGCATTCAGCCATGACAGTTAATGTGGGTCAAACTGGATTATTTCTGCAGGGCAGATGCAACCCTAGATACCTAAGAGCAGCAAGTAATGTTCCTGCCCCTTAAATCAAAGGACATAAAACCCAAAGCCAGTCAAGTTCTTTTTGTACCTGAGAAAAAACACACTACCTTCCTGTCTCCTTGCATTAAACAACAATTTGTTTTCCTTTTGTGACACTCAAAGCCAGATGCTTGAGGTGGCTGTCTCATTCTACCAAACCGCTGAATTGACCCCTTGAGGTTGCCTTCCATGCTTAAAACTAAATTCATGGATGAACAAGTGGGACTGCACCTCCTGGGCCTGTTTAGCAGACACATGGAGAAGATATGAGGAGAACTGAGATGAGCTGATAAACATTAATTTGGATTCTACATGTCAGATTGCAGATGGGTCTCAAGTGTCTAAATGCAAACATACAAACTTGTTGCTTTCACATTAACAAATGCATTCTAGCCTAACCTACCCCTTCACATGGTAGCTTTCTCTGTGTACAAAACTGTCTCCACCCACAGTTTTCAGGAACATTTTTTTATATTTGTTTATTATAGTATTTATACCCTGGTCTTCAGCCACAAAGGCTCTCACAGAGGCTTACAAAATGTTTTTAGCAATAGCACTTACACAACTACACCACTTTATAACGCTAGGCACTCTCTAAGCAGTTTACGTGTTAGCTAATTGCCCCCACAAGCTGGGTACTCATTTTACCAACATACAAAAAGATGGAAGGCTGAGTCAGCCTTGGAGACCTGCAGGATTGAACTCACAACATTGTGGCTGCAGTACCAGCATTTAACCACTGTGCCACCAGGGTACAATCTAGGCACAGGCTTTCTATCTCATCTTGTGTTTGTGAGAAAAGGCCTTTCTATGAAGAAATTTTTGGGAGCCTGTGACCACTCTTGTAGGTCCAGACTTTGGCACCACAATGTCACAGACCACACGTATATGGAAGGGTTACGACAGCTGAACGCTGTCTGAATTTAAAGCAACATTAAAAACCAGTCTCTTCTGGCAAGCCTATCCAGATGATTTTAAATTGTGTATTGATAGGGTTTTTTTTAATGTATTGGTTTTACTTGTTCTTTTAAATTGATATATGTTTTTAACTGATTGTGTTTTTAACCACTGTTATATTTTTTAATTTGTTGTTCCCCACCTCAAGCCATAAGGAGAGTCAGGAAAGAAATAAATGTTATTATTATTACTATTATTATTTATCTACCTTTTCCCAATCTCCCACTACACCCTCCCACTATACCCTTCCACTCTCCCACTGCCACCATGAAACACTTAGGTAGGTGGGGCTATTTACAGTACAAAGCAGAAAGATTTTTAAACAAAAACACATTTCTTCATTTTTAAAAACATAACTATTATTATTATTATTATTATTATTTATATCCTGCCCCTCTGCGAACAATCGGGGCGGCTTACAACAATAAAATAGAACACAGTATAAAACAACTCAAAATCCCTTCCCCCCCTTAAAACATTATTAAATTAATACAAATTAAAATCAGCATATAATACAATTTATTAAAAACCCTTCCGAGCGAGCAGCATCAGTTTGGAGCTCCAGAAGCAACCTCCAGAGGGGGTTCCTGAGGCTGGGGTTAGCTATTCCGGAAAAGCCTGCCTGAAGAGATCCGTCTTGACATCCTTTTTAAAGCTGTCTAATGATGTCAATAGGCGGATCTCATCCGGCAGGCCGTTCTACAATTTGGGGGCGACAGCCAAGAAAGCCCTCTGGGAGGTGGTCGTCAGCCTAGGTCTTTGTGGCTGCAACAAATTCCTCCCAGAAGACCGGAGAGTGCGGGGAGGATTATAAGGGAGAAGGCGGTCCCTGATTTATCCATTGTTGCCTATATTCTAAATATACTAAATAATTACTAATGTTAATAATTGGTATTAGTAATAATTACTAAGTGTAACTAATAATAATTGATGTCATTTTTGTTTAACTGGCACCTAAAATAGCTGGAGCTCTACTCCCTACTTTATTCCAAGCTAATTCCACTGTTAGACTCTACTCCCGGTAATTCACAGGTATGGGAAATCTGTATATGCACGATGGTGATGGTGACTAGGAATCTCTAGGGCTCCTCCTAAAGAGGTTTTCTCTCAGCTCCAGCAGTCAGCACCTTGGACCCAGCCCTTCTCTCACTTGCTGTTTCAAAGGCCACCATGC
The DNA here is from genome assembly GCA_030847615.1 of Gambelia wislizenii. NCBI lineage: Eukaryota > Metazoa > Chordata > Lepidosauria > Squamata > Crotaphytidae > Gambelia > Gambelia wislizenii. The sequence goes on along the minus strand of JAUMIR010000005.1, from coordinate 104,497,646 downwards.
ACAAAGTCTTTCTCTCCATTGGTACAATTATTTCTCAGACTTGCCTTATTCTGTGATTTTAGTTCTGGTCCCTCTACTTGCTGCTTCATTCCATCCATAGTTCTTCCTTTCTAAGCAATTCTACTGCCAAGTTTTCTCCTCAGATCTTCACATCACCTTCAGCTGCCCACAGCCTCCTAAGTAAACTCTTTTATGTTTACTTTCTCACTAATGTCCAATCAGTTTTGAGGGTACAAAAGAGCAGGACATCTGCCTCTGTCTGCACACTCCTCACCAATCAGCTCTACTGGAATGTTGACTATGGACCAATCAGCGAGGCAAAATTTGGGATGCGCACTAACGCCAATTTGAAGCAGCTTCACTTTGTCTTAATGGTTTTTTGTTGTTCAAATGGGCATGCCTGCAAATCAAAATGGTGGGCACAAGTGAATTACAGTTGTCCCTTCACATTCGCTGGGGTTTGGTTCCAGGACCTGCCGTGAATACCCAAATCCGTGAATACTCAAGTCCCGTTATATGCAATGGCATAGCAAAATGGTGTCCCTTATATAAGATGGCAAAATCAAGATTTGCTTTTTGGATTATTATTTTTTAAAGAATATTTTCAAACTGTGAATGCCAAATCTGTGAATGTGGAGGAACAACTGTACTTGCATTTTTGTTACCAACTGTTGCCGCTGAACAGTATTTTTTTTTTAAAAAAAAAGCACATCTAAGGTGCGATAGTGTGATATTTCGCCCAAATAAATAAATAAAAAGGCTGTTTCGCCAGCTCAGCACATGATCACGAAGGTAAAAATCCAACATGGTGGTTCTGGGTGCTTGCCTTGTTAGCAAGCTCCACCCCCTGCCCACGTCCGACCAATCAACTTTCTTCTGCTTTTATTAGGAATGCAAATGAATGTGAATTGGATTGTTCCAACGAACAGGAATCCATATTCTCCGGGGAGCTTTTTGAAAACTTCGGGAAAAGCTGCAAAGGCTTTTCCTGCAGAGTTTTTGGTGGATTTGGGCCCCCCTCCTTCCGAATATAGTAGATTGATGTGGGATGGCATTTAGACAAATTGTATTCTCCTCAAATTCTATGAGGAGCATTTTCGCCATTTAGACAACCCCTTCGAATCATCTGTACCCCTATAAATACTCAAACTAGAGATGGTATGATAACCACTGATAGTTAAACTTAACAACAGATTTTTAAAAAGGCACCTGCCTATCCAAAGACAAAAATGTCCTCATGGCTGTTTGCCATGGCCTGTTATACATTCTGCCCCACACATAGGCTGTTTCTGCACAAAGCCTAACAGAAATATTTTTTCCTTTTTAAAATTATATGTAATATATAGGCTAGATATTTTATTCACCAATGGTAACTGATCTCTGAAAAGCAAAATAAACCCTAGAGGTTTCTTGATTTCAGAAAACTAAACATGGACAGTTTTTCCTTGTTTCAATTCTTTTCAAAAGTGTTTTCTTTTCAAATCCTGTCCACCAGGTGGCATTACGTTTTATATTTCTAGAGTCTATTGTAGTTCATTGTTACTCTTTCAAAAACCACTGTATGTAATCCACTACTTTTTTTCTTCCAGATCATACAATTTACATAAAGAATAAGTAATTTGTGGATTACAATGTTCATGACTCAATATATAATAAAGTACTGAAAAGTATTATTAAATGCATTTCAGTGCGTAAACCTACTTTTCCACATGCAAAGAAATATAATAAGGGCCTTTTATTTCTTTTGGTTGGAATCTAGCTTCAAACACTAAACATTTTAATTCCGTTTCCAAAAGGGCAACTGCAATAGCTTATAGAAGTATCTTATTCCATCTTAAAAACTAAGATTGAACACAGAATAAACTTTGTCCTGTTTTCATATCTTGTTTATTTCAAAAGGGCAATGTTAAGCATACGTTCATTTCGCCCTCAGCTTTCCTTCAGTAAACCAAAACACAGTGAAAGAACACAGGGCTTGGAAACAGCTGGTTATTAATAACTAGTTACTTCTAAGTAACTCATGTTTCCCAATTAACTACCTAAATTACATTCTAATTATTACTTAATGAGGGATAACATCAATTGTTTTGTGTGGTATCTGCAATTTTTGAAAGACAATTTTGAAGTTAAGGGTGTGTGATCTCACTAAATGGTGACTAAAGAATATCTCAGGGATCAGATGCTGCCTTATGCTCTGCTGTGGATGCTGAGGCGAAAGAGAGGAGAGTATGTATGGTACTCTAGGGCAGTTGCTTATAGCAGTGTCTCTTTTCTTTACCAGGGACCCCCTTTAAATATCTTTTGTTGCCATGACCCCCAAGACTTAACTCAAGATTTAAAACCCTAATAACAATAACAATAACAATAATACAGTTACACCATCCATTAAACTTTCCCTCAGAAACACTTGGGGGGAGCGGGGGGGGGAGTCTTCTTTCCTGCTTCTTCCTATAAGCTTGTGGCTGGATGAGACTGAATGGCAATACACAGGCCAAGCCAGCCAGCCTTTGCCTTAGTTCCTGTCACATGGCCACTCCACTGGAATGAGGAGGTGGGCCGAAAGACAAAAGTATTTTAGATATTTTTGAGAGACAAGAAAGTTACCCTTTAGGAGCTACCCTTTAAAAATGATAATGATAACATGAAGTGAACAGGGTGAGGTCTTCCAGATGTTTTTGGACTGTATCTCCCATCAACCTTAGCCAGCGCATCAAATGGGATCTACACCCCAACAACATCTGGAAACCTACACTCTGTCTACCCCTGCAGCAACTAACTATGACTTCTCAGTGCCAAGTGTAAATAATTACCTTTTAAAATTAATTTTCCAACTATTGGTGGAGCACACACTTTGTATGCATAAGGTATACACAGATCAAATGCCTGGCATTTGGGACTGGGAACAGCCATATCAGGGACTCTGGAAAGAAGATGCCAGTCAGTGCTGTCAATATTAGATGAGACGTACCAAAGTTCTGTCTTTGTATAAACAAACTTCCTATGTTGCTAGAAGCGATCGCTCAATAAACTGTAATATGATCATTTTTTGATAGCATTTTGTTGTGTGCCTTCAAATTGCATCCAACCTATGGTAACCCTAAGGTGAACCTATCATGGGATTTTCTTGGCTACATTTATTTAGCACAGGTTTGCCTTTGTCCTCCTCTGAGGCTAAGAAAGGGTGACTTCCCAAGGTCACGCATGGCCAAGAGAGGATTTAAACCCTGATCTCCAGTCCAACAGCTCAATGCTCCAACCACGACACCATTCTAGCTCTCTGATAGCATCATATCCGCTGTTTAATTTGCAAAAAATAAGAGTGGTACTTTGCATCAGGAAGGCCATGAATGTGCAGATTGTTCCTCCATGTCATCCAGAGAATCACCACAGCCATCAAGTCCCCATGAACTACCCCAAGACTGGAGAAGGTAGAAAAGGCTCTTCCATAGGGTTTAGGTTTGTGTTGTCTTGTGCATGATCTCCCCATCCTCACAAAGCACCCCATCTTCTTCATCTAGCTACAGCATGATATGAAGAAGGTATAAAGATTAAATCCCTAGTACTTGAGCATCTGAGTACATGGAGATTTTAATTGTTGTAGAGTTATTAAATCAATAAACAGGTGGTTCTGTTAGTGAATATCAAGAGATAAAGGCACAATACATACAGGCAACTTAGAAAAGGAATCAGAAGTTGAATATAATTCTGGATTCTCTACTCTGACTTCGTAGCAATAGAAACTTTGTTGAACTGCCTTAAAAGTTCAGAAAATTATGAGGCTGAGAATCAGCATCCACATGCTAACATCTAGATCTGAACTGAATATTGAAAAGGGGTTCACCAGGATGAGTTATTTTTGAAAAACCACCTCATAGGAAAACCTTCTCTATTCCAAAAGATGTTGAATTTTGCTTTAAGAGGCTTCAGACTTCACATAAGAGGGCATCCATGGCTTCTTTGTGCAAATATAGTTCTACAATTCCCCATTATTCATCTTGCTTGGGCACAACTGTGCTTTCCTCACAAATAAAAAGAGCCTCTGATTGAACCAGAGTGAGGTGCTGGAACCATCCCACCAGCTCTGTGGATGTTGGAACATTTCTCTGCTGACCCAGACATGGCTTGATGCCTCCATTTCCATGGGATGTTTTACTTCTCCAGCATTATGTTGGATCTTGGCTTCCATGTATAATCAAATAAATAACAAGGAAGGAAAAACAGTTTTAAACATTTATAGTGTAGCTTTAGAGTTGTCCCTCTGTATCCACAGATTTGGTATTCACGGATTTAAGTATTCACAGCTTGAAAATATTCTTTAAAAAATAATAATCCAAAAAGCAAATCTTGACTTTGCCATCTTATATAAGGGACACCATTTTGCTATGCCATTGCATATAATGGGACTTCAGTATTCACGGATTTTGGTATCCACGGGGAGTCCTGGAACCAAACCCCAGAGAATATGAAGGGACAACTGTACTACTTTCTGGCCTCTCAAAACCTGTTATGAAAATGTTAAATTTATAAAGGAAAAGTGTTCTGGAGAGCAATTCTTGTGTTATGGGGTGGGGGGACACTGATTCTTGCAAGTACATTTATCATCATCATCATCTGATCCATTCAAAGGCCACTGCTGCTGGACAAATGAAAGTGATGCCAAGATATCATCTGTGTGATGAATTAAGGAATGAACTAAAAGTTTCTGATCTGACAAACCCATTTACAGTAACATGCAAATACATTAGAACAAGCCCCTCTTTCACTTCTCTCTCTTATGATTCAGTCAAACAACATTGAGTCTAATTATATCTGATAATGCACTTGATTTTTTGTTTATAAAATGTTCACTTATTTTCCACTGGTATTTTGCCTAGCAGCCCTTGGCAAGGACTGTTCAAAGTCACAAAGTCTGTGGCAAACTTGAAACTTAATTCATGTCTTTGTGACTAGATCCTCCGATTTTTACCTTCTTTTCAGAACTGCAGCTTAATTACCATCTTTCTTGCCAAACTGGGAATTACTATGGTAGTTCAATATTGTCTTTACTCTTCCATACACTGTCTACACAAATACAGAGGATACCTTGTTTGCCCTTATATTTCACCACATAACAACAAATATATTAAAGAAGTGGTGCACAAGCATCAAACTGTTATGTTTCAGTACTTTATATATTTATCAGTGTTACGCAAGACATCATGAATTAACTAATTAAGGCCAAAGCTTAGAAGGAACATAGTATAAAGTTATCTATAACATGCTACTTCAGGTATGTAAGGGCATAACAATGGTCTTTTTGCAAATACAGACATAGCTCAGTTAACAAAGCTTCTGACACTGATGTTCCTTTTTACAAAGTCTTTTAAAACCCATCCAGCCCCTCTTTTCTTCCCCATTTTCTGTCTCACTGGAAGATTTTTAACAGCATCAGCAACAGGAGGAGGGTGAAGGAGGAATGGAGAAACATAGGGGACGTTTACATGGCAAAATAAATCCTCAAAGAATGTGACAAGAAGCCTGATAGTTCCCACGCATTTCGAAGCCACAGCACCATTTTCAGAAGGAAAGGGAGCGAAAAACCCACAAGTCGTGCAAGTATCAGCTAGTTTTCCCGATTTTTTTTGATAAAGTTCGCAAAAATGATCACAATTGGTCATGTGAACTTACCATTCACAAATGTCTGTGTGAAGTTGCAGTGACCTTTTCGAATTAGCATGAGCAGAGCTGAATCCTGATTGGTTGGAGTGACCATTGTGCCTTCTCCGAATGGACGGGGGGTTGGAGATAGAAATCCACCGAGCCTGCCATTTGCCCCTTCTTCTGCTTGCAGCCCACTGTGGGAAATCTGTTCTGAGCCCTTCCTATTTGTTTCAAAGGAAGGCTCTGGGGGCAGGAAACACGATCGGGAATAGGGCTAGCCCCCGCTTGGGTAGGATGTGTGTACGTGCGTGTGCATGTGAGTGCTGCAACCAGCTGATCGCTCCATCATTCTTGTGTTTTTTTGTGCTTTCCTTCACTCCTTTGTCTTTATTTAAGGCTTTGGGGGCAGGGAAGATGATCGGGAACTTGGGTGGTGTGTGAGTGTGTGTGTGAACGTGCTGCAACCGACAGATCGCTCCATCATTCTTTTGTTTGTTTGTGCTTTTCTTCCCCGCTGGGTGACCCCCTCCTTGCTCCCTCCCTGCCTCCTGCCTGGCTTTAATCATCTGGAGGCCATGCCCCCCCACCTTTGCCTGTGTAAACTATGAAAACCGAAACTGACCGCATCTTCCAAATAAGCAAGAATTTGTGTGAATTATGCACTGCTGATGTGAAAGAACGGTAATATGGAATTTCATGAACTTTATCCTGTTGTGTAACTGGCACCATAGACTTTTGGTGTCAGGTTGCAGCAATGAGTCTGCAGTAAACAATGCAATACCTGAAGCTTGAGCTGCGAATGGGATTCTCCTCTAGACGACTCTATAAGTTTGGCCACCAAAATGGAAACCATAAGAAAAGTGGACGTCCTGGAATGTATTTTGGATGAAGCCTTCAAGTGGTCTCTATGAGATTTAAAATGTTTTTGTTTACTTACGCAAGGTTTACCTGACCTGGTTTTTTCATTCTGTACATGCATATCGCTGGTGTCTAATAAAAGGTTTCTGAAAAATGTTGACCTATTCTTCTTTTTTGTGGTACAGGAACCTACCCCAATCCTTTCTATGTAATTTCCCATACCAAATTTTCTGTTAAAGAAATAATACCTAGGAACACCTCTGCTTTATTAACTGAGATACACCTGTAATGCAACAATTAGTAACATTGTGGGGGAGGGGTGGTTGTATAACAAATAATGTTTACTATTACTTTTTCTTGCAATTTTGATGGGGAGCTTCAATGTATTTTGATGGGATTTTCCCCCTCCCATTTTTAGGCCATTTTCATATATACATATATATATCTACACACACACACACACACACACACACACACACACATAGGATCTGCAAAGTAATGAAAACAATATGAGTAACATAACATGGTACTTATTGTGGGGGGGGGGAGACAAGCAAATAAGGACAAATATATACTTTAAGAGTTTTCTATATGTCTCCTTTCTAATGAGGTACTTTCCAAAAGCAGTGTTATAAGCTTAACTAAGGGAGAAATTCCAAATGGAAAAGTTCCAAAATAGCTGATTTTATTTAACATTTGCGATGTCAACTTGTCTGCTTGTAAGAGGGATGACTATCCAGAGGCCTCAGGAAAGAGCAATGAAGTACAGTTGCCCCTCCACAGTCGCGGCTTTAAGATTCACGGTTTTAACTATTCGCGGTTTTGGGAACGCCCCCCCACCATCCAAAAAACTGCTCCTAGGGGGGCGGGAGAGGGTGGGAGGAAGCAGCGACGAGGCTTGTCAAGCTCCGTCGCTGCTCTGGGGGAGGGAGGGTGGTGGCGTGACCTAGTTTTTATTCGCCGATTTTTCACATTCGTGGGGGTCTCATGGCCCTAACCCCCACGAATGTGGAGGGACAACTATAATGTTGTGTGCCTTCTTGTCATTTCCGACTTATGGTGACCCTAAGAAACCTATCATGGGGTTTGCTTGGCAAGATTTATTCAGAGGGGTTTTGCTTTTGGCCTCCTCTGAGGCTGAGAGAATGTGACTTAACCATGGCCAAGTAGTGGGTTTCCATGGTCAAGTGGAGATTCAGATACTTGTCTCCAGAGTTGTAGTCCAATCCTCAGACCACACTGGCTCTCATAGTAAGATATTACAGAGTAATAAAGGCATTACTCCTGTCTGGCCAGATGCTCTATCTGAGAGAGAATGATTTTTGTTAGCTACTTTGAAGCATACCTTGAGCCTTGGTCTACTCATTCCATGTTTCCTCAAAGTTACAGAACCCTTTCCCTGGGGAAGTAAGCCTGACCTTGATATTGTCATCCTCTTGGCATCAGGCTAAGACCATTCTCTTTTCCCAGCCTTTTAAAGCCCTTTTAAAGATCTTGTTACTCATGTTCCCATGGCATTAATTGTTTTATATCTTGTACTGACTAGTTGTTTTGAGCACCTGTGATTTGTATTGTAATTTTTTAAACTGTGTTGATACTTTGAATTTGAGCTTTTGGTTCAGATTTTAAAAATATATTATTAGATTTTTACAATGGTTGTGCAGCTCTCCAAATGTTACATTGCGACTCCCAGCAGCTCTGGCCAGTACAGCCAGTGGTGATGAATAATGGGAAGGTGTCATTTGGCAACATCTGGAAGGCTGTACAGTTCCCACCTCTGATCTGAATCTAGTCAGAGGCCATCAGTTACAACTACTGGTTGTAGCTAAGGAAGGTTTGTTTTCTTGTTATTTTTAGCAAAGCCCTCTACCCTACGTAAGAAAATCAGAAATGCAAAAAACTAAGCAGTACAAGTTATACATTTCGAGCAGATGGTTTTGGTAGGGTTTCTACATGGGCAGAATCTCCCTTGAAACCTGTATTGGAAGTCATATAAGCTAGTAAGGTTATTCTTGAAACAGTTGATGGATTTCCCTCCTGGTACTTTGATCTTCGGTAACATTTAGATGACAGGACATCTGAGGGTTGATCCTAGAATGTCATCATATGAGGATGAGCCTCATTTTGTGTATCCAGGCCTTAGAGACCCTCAAAGACACAGAAAGAGCAGTGTAAATACTTATTACCTGCTATAGTCCCTTACTGGTTGATTGGCTGAATAAGTCTTAACACTACATATTCTCCAACATTTAACAGATGAAAACTGGGATTCATGTGGCCAAGGAACATCAGAGGGTGGTCAAGATGGCAAAACTGATTAATGAGGAACAACACAAAAGCCAGGACATGCTGCAACAGTTTCCTTTTGCCTGAGCCTACTGGGAAGGGCAGATTAATTGAGTGTACACTTATTTTGCATTTGGAACTCAGTTTGCATCAACTGAAGTAAGATGAGGAAAAGGGGGGGGACTGGGAAGAGGAGAGAGAAACTGAAATATTTTAGAAGCAGCTGAAGGAGTGGGATGATATAAGATTAATTGGGACTGTCCATGCCAAATTGGGACAGCTCAAGGGTATAAAACTATTGTCCCAAAAGTTTGTAAAGTGAAAATATCTTTGAAGATTTTTATTTTAAAAATGTCAAGAAAAGTGGGGGGAGTCAACTAGAGCAATTTGCCCTAAGGCCTGCAAAGCACTGCAGCACCTGTGAATACCATTCCTCCCTTACCTGTCCAGACTCCCATGCAGGTATGGATCTTTGGAGGAGCAGTGGGGTACCCAATCCAGTGATTAAGAAAATTATTATTATTTTTTACTGCAACTCCCAGAAACCATCAACCAGCATGTCTAGGGGATTCTGGAGGTTATACTCCAAAAAGTAACTTTTCCAGACAGTGCCCCAATATCACACATGACCCAAGGCCCACCAGCCCTCCAAGAAGTCCTATATAGCAGGAAATCCTTTTCCAGTTCTTTTCAAAAGGAAACTTCCTCTTCTTCCTTAAGAAGAAGGCTGATTGCTTTGGAAGTTAATTAAGGCAGGCAGTGTTCTTCATCAATTGTCTGCAGACTGATATTGTAGGAGACAGTCTAAAGCTCTGCACTGCGAGCATCAGATTCCTACAATGCAATTATACTAACTGGCCAACCCTGAATAATGAGATAGTTTATAATTAGTAATAAATAATATTCTGCAATACCTTCTTCTTCTTAACAACATTATTGACTTGCTCTGCTTCTTACATAAACACATGATCCAAACTCAGTCAGTATATTTCACAAGACAGATTTCTAAAATATTTATACTGTAGCTGAACAAGAATATATAACTGATTGACAAACAGTTTTTTCCAACTCTGATTTATTCAACAGCCTCAATGATTAATCCATAATGTGAAAGGAAAGGTTGCTTACCTGTAACCGTAGTTCTATGAGTGGTCATCTGTGCCCTCACACAAATGGGTCTTGTGCCTGTGCAGATCCAATGACAAAACATTCCAGAAATGAGTAGCTTTTGGCGGAAACCCCTCCCCTTCAGACAGCAACATAAATAGTGCCAACAGCTACTCCCCTAAGTTATGACATCTATTATGAGTAGACTGGATTTGCAGAAAGAGAGGGGAGGGAGGATGGGTTTGTGTGAAGGCACAGACGACCACTCAAAGAACTACAGTTACAAGTAAGCAACCTGTCCTTCTTTATCGTCTCAGTGACTCACACAAATGGGTGATTACCTAGCTTACCAATAGAGGTGGGGCAGGTCAACCAAAGATGGATGATAGCACTGCCCTTCCAAACACTGCATCAGCTCATGCCCTATAGTCAATCCAATAGTACTGGATGAAAGTAGATGGCTGAGGCCAAGTAACCCCTCTGCAGACTTCTGGCAGCCCTGTAGCCACACATGGGATGTGGAAACTGCGTGAGTCAAGTGGGACCTGAGCCCCAATGGTTGAGGTTAGTTGGTATGCTAGGTTGATCAGATAAATCACCCATCTCAATAGTCTTTATGATGAGACCTGCATTCCATACTCCATAGCAGATGAACAGTCTGGGGGACTTCTTAAGAGGAGCAGTGTGACAAGTGTAGTAGGCCAAAGTCCGCCGTATGTCCAAACAATGCAAGTGTCATGCCCTGTTTCCAGAACTTGGAAATGGACTCTGACTCAGAGATTGAAGCAGTGGACATGGGACGCCAGCTCTCATCATCCCTGATTGCCATCTGTCAGGGATGCTTTGATCAAGATTTCCTGTGGGGCAGGGGGTTGGACTGGATGGCCCTTGTGGTCTCTTCCAACTCTACAATTCTATGATTCTATGACATGCCAGGACTTGCTGAACCAGAGCAAGAGGATATTCTAGAGCCACAGGCCTCAGACATAGACAATAGTGCAATACCAGCTCTGGCAGAGGGTCCTGCCCCTTCAGATACAGAGAACAACTTACCTATACCTACCTTCACAGCACAGAGACAACAAAAAGAGGACTTGAGGTGGTCTCAGCATATTTATAGGAAGCAGCAATTAGTGAAGCAGAAGCTGCGTTAGCTGCTGCTCGATAAATACACAGCACTGCCCTCCAGGGCTTGTCGGAGATTATCTGACTTACCTGTTTACTTGTCATGTTCCTGATCCCTGTGTTGGACCTGCACTGTGTTTGTTTACTCTGGACTCTGCTGGCCTGACCTGGATTCTGCAGGACTGACCCAGACTCTATTTGCCAGACCTGAACCTTATTTACTGGACTTTGTTTCTGAACTTGTGTTTTTGTTTCCTAGTAAAATAAGTGACTGACTTCATGCTGCCTTGATTCCTTTGCCTGGTAATTAGCCTAACTGTACTGTGCCTTTGCTTATCAGTTGAGTAATAATAAGCCTTTGGCTGGTTGCCCAGACATTGTTTGGACAGCAGGGCATTCTGCAGCTGGGACGAGGGGTCCTGATGGAAGGCCAGTAACACAATCTCTTGGTTAAGGTGGAATGGGGAGACCACCTTTAGGAGAAATGCCAAGTTAAAGCACAGTACCATCTTGTCTCTACATAAATAGCTGGTCTGACTGTACGGTGCAGAGCTCACATTCCTGCTTAGCAATGATGAAAGGTACTGAAAATACTGTCTTAAGTGTAAGAAGCATCAGATCCATGGTAGCCATTGGTTCAAAGGGCTTATTCGTAAGTTGTGACAGGATGAGCAAAAGGGACCAAGACGGAACAGGGTTCTGGACAGGTGAGTATGAGAGACCTCATTAAGAACCTCTGGAGAGTCAGATTTGTGAAGAGCATTGAGGCAGGATGGGTGGATGGTTGGTGCGCCACTGTGGCCATCAGGTAAACCCATGCCTCAGGTGCAGCAGGAAGATCATCATCACCTTCTTGTCTGTTGGTACCGATAGGAGACCCAAAGCCTGGGCAAAGGAGCAAAGCCTATGCCATTTGAGAGCATAGGATCGACAGGTGAGGGTTTGTGCGAGGCCAATAAAACAGAGTAAATGCACACTTCTAATGTCTGCATAGCCTCTATGAGGTCAGGTGAAGAGGTTTCAGAACCGGGTGCTTCACTCTGCCCACCACTCGCATGAGCAGAGTCAGTGAGTATGGGAGCCAGAGGTACTGTCAGTGGGATATATGTAGCAGTGTCACAAACCAACACTGCCTGGACTACTAGGGGGCTATGAGGGTGCAGTCAGACAGGTCTTCCTGAATCTTGACCAGCACCCTCGTAATCAGGGGAAAGGGTGGAAATAGATACAGCAGATGCCCGGTCCAGAGTAGGAGAAAGGCATTCCTTTGTGATCCACAGCTACCTAGTGATCCACATACTGCTGCAAAAGAGTTTGCACTTGTGGTTCTGTTTGGAAGTAAACATATCTACAGAGGGGAGACCCCACTGGTGCACTAGCAGGGTGAAGGCCTGATCAGACAGACCCCACTCATGCTTCTCTGCTACTGCATGACTGAGGGAGTCTGCTAGAAGATTGTCCTGTCTGAGTATGTGCTGGGCTAATGGAATGATGGACCAGGGAGTGCACAAGTCCCACAGGGGCATCATGAGAGTATTGTGGGGAACCTGGTGCCACCTTGTTTGTTGATGTAATAAACTGTGGTCATATTGTCCAACAGCACTTGCACAACTGTTACCTTGAAGGAGCCCTCAAACACCCTGAAGGCTGTGATCACTGCGATAATCTCCAGGGCACTGATGTGGTGGTGGTGCTTCATTACCAACCATTTCCCTTGGACCATGAGGCCAGCACAATGAGCACCCCATCCAGAGTGAGGTGCATCTAAGGTTACAAGGGTGGTAGCATACGGAGGGTGAAAAGGCATGATTTTTGCCAGATTGATGGGCTGGAGCCACCAGTGCAGTGTCAAGCAAATCTGAGTTGGGATCTCTAATCTCTTGTGTTGGGAATCTTGGTCAAAGTGCCAGAGGCAACACAACTGTAGAGGTCGAAATCAAAGCTGCATGCGCTGGGTGAATATTGTGGTGGTGGTGAATAGTCCCTATTGGATCAGTGCAAGTTACAATGTCCAGTATAATGCTGTGGTGTTTGGTACCAGCATTCTGGACAATAATAAACTTTCCATGGCAGCACCAACAGGGTCCACCCAAAGGGGCTCGTAGACATAACAACAGGAAGCTGCTGACTCCAATCCTGAGGAGACATCTCAATACCACTGCCAATACCGAGGTCAATCCGAGTTTGTACAATGATGCCAACGTGGAGACTCTAAGGCATAGGTATCTTCCTGATCCATAGATGGAGCCCTGGGCTGGGCTGGGAGAAGGGTTGCTCAATCTGGAGACAGTGATTTATGTCATGTGGAGTGGGAGCCATGGCTGCCCTGTGGAGAGCAGGAGTGCCATGAAGACGGAGGCACGACAGGCCAGCAAGGTACGCAGCCTAGGAGAGAGGCAAGCCACACCAGCAACTGGCAGGTAGAGGGCTGATCCTGGTTTGTTGGTCCACTGATTTGTTGGTTGATCTGGGTGTGTGCTATCTGCGGCAACTCCTAGACAGACTGATCCCCAGTGTGAACGTTCTCGTCAATACTGACCAGGGAAGAAGGATGTGGTGATACTGAGTGTCAGATTGAGATGAGAGCTGGTACTGAGGCCAGTGGTTGATTCAGGTCTTAATCCATCCTTGTCTTTAGCCTGTTTCTTTTCTTTAGGACAGTCTGTTGAGTTGGCAGCACTCCTCTTCTGCCCCTTTCCAGACTTAAGCCATGTGGAGAGATCTGCTGGAGTTGGAGGAGTCTGAACTGTGTCTGGGCCGTTTTGAGCATCGGTAGGCAGCATAGACTGAGCAGGCCAGGCTTCAGATGATGAAGATGATGATGATGATGATGATGATAATAATAATAATAATAATTTTTTTAATTATTTTTAACCCGCCCCTCTGCTCGGCAACCGGGGTGGCGTACAACAAGATTAAAACAACAGCAAGTTAAAACAATCCTTCCCAATCCTAACCCTCCCACCCCTTAAAACTAAATTAAACTAATAGAGAATTAAAACAAAGATACAACACAATACAATACAATACAATAATGGCAATAGCGGCAAGGGGGCATGTAAGCAATCAGCTCCACTTGAGCTGGGAAGTTATTCCGGGAAGGCCTGCTGGAAGAGATCCGTCTTTAGCGCTTTCTTGACGCTATCAAGAGTAGTGATAAGACGGATCTCGTCCGGCAGGCCATTCCAAAGTCTGGGAGCCGTAGAAGAGAAGGCCCTCTGGGAGGTCTGCGACAGCCTAGTCTTCATAGGCTGCAGCAGGTTCCTCCCAGAGGACCGAAGAGCATGGGTGGGATCATATGGGATGAGGCGGTCCCGGAGATAAGATGGACTCAAGCCATGTAGGGCTTTAAAGGTTAAAACCAACACCAGATGTTGATGGGGACAACACAGTCTTGTGAGTTGGTCATGAAGAAGGGGACAGTCTAGCAAGGACTTTGGTCAGAGGCCGTCTTTTATGAATAGAGATCAAGGCAGAATGAAACAGATGGTTCTGTGCAGCATTGGTAACTTTCAGGGATTTACCCACAAGTACATACAAAGTCGTGGTCATCAGTGTTAGCAATACCCCGCTCAAGAGACATTGACAAGGTCTTGGAGGCCATACAAAAGCAAGAGAATGACTGCTGACAAAGTTGGAGAAGGAGAAGTAGGGGAGGAAGGGGGATAATAAAGAGGTCTACTACTACAAACAAACTACTTTTGTTTATAAACTAATAGAAAAAGCATGTACTGTAAATAGAAGAGAAAAAGAAAGAAAAATAGTTCTGAAGGGTGACTCAACACTAGAGCAATCCAAGGTGAATTGCACAATAGACAAAAAGGAACTGAGAGGAGTAGCTCTTGGCATTATTTATGTTGGTGCCTGAAGGGGCAGGGTTTCCACCAAAAGCTTCTCTGTTCTGGAATGTTCTGAGGATGGATCTGCACAGATGCAAGACCCACTTGTGTGAGGCACAGAGACTACGAAGAAGAAAGGAACGTTGGTCTTACCTGTGATACGTTCTTTTCCAGTGTAGACGTGAAGAGCATCCGCATGCTTGGGTTGTCCCTCCCACTTGCTCCCGGTAGGCAGGTAACAGAGACTTTTATTTTGAAAAGCTGACCACTGGAGGTGTCCTCTGGGAGGGACGACCCCTCTGCTGGCCAGTCCATATTCCAGCCTCGAGACGCCAGTAGTGTGACGTATCCGGTCAAGGTCATTGAAGAACTTTTCACAGTCCAATCGCTCGCCCGGGTGGGCCGGATGCTCTTCGCCTCTACACTGGAAAAGAACGTATCACAGGTAAGACCAACGTTCCTTTTCCCAGTGGAGAGGCCTCCAGAGCATCCACATGCTTGGGATTTTCCAAAGCCTCGACGATTGGGTGGGGCCGGCGAGCCTCAGGGCAGTTGAGTCTGAACAATCCTCTGTAAGACCCGTCTGCCAAAAGCGGCCTCCGCCGATTGGAACTTGTCTAGCCTGTAGTGCCGAACGAATGTTGAGGAGGACTTCCAAGTTGCTGCCTTGCAAATCTCCTCCAGGGAGGCGTCTCTCTCCCAGGCCGCCGAGGTTGCTGCACTCCTTGTAGAATGGGCCAGGATTCCCTCCGGAACTGGTTTGTTTAGTGTCTCGTAGCAGGACACATTGCAGCCCTTAATCCAACGCGCCAGGGTGGACGGTGACACCTTCCTCCCTAGGTATTTCGAATGAGGTGACATAAACAAGGCTTCTGAGAGCCTGAATGGGGCAGTACGTTTGATGTAAATTCTGAGGGCTCGGCGTACATCTAGGGTGTGCCAAATCCTCTCCAACTCAGCTGATGGTCTCGGGCAGAAAGAGGGGAGTACCACCTCCTGAGACCTGTGAAAAAATGAATTGACTTTTGGCTTAAAGTCAGGTGGTAGCCTTAAGACTACCGAGTCCTGTCTGAAGATGCAGAGATCCCGCCTGATTGACAAGGCGGACCAGCTCCGACACCCTACGGGCTGAAGTAATTGCCACTAGGAATAACACTGTCCACGGCAGCCATTTCAGGGAGGCCTCCCTTAGAGGTTCAAAGAGCCGAACCGTTAAGGCTGTCAGAACCGTGTGTAGGTCCCAAGACGGGAAACGATGGACCGTTGGTGGGGCTAAGTTAGAGAGACCCCTGATGAACCTTAGGATGTGAGGATGTGAAGACAATTCCGCCACCCTAGCTGGGGGGAGGAAGGAGGCTATTGCCGCCACCTGTCTCTTGATAGTATTCGGACGGAGATCCCTGTCGACTCTATCCTGGAGGAATTCTAGTAGTAGAGGCACTGAGACCTGCTGGAAATCGTGGCCTTTCCTCCTGCACCATCTCCTGAATACTCTGAAAGTATACTCATATATACGCTGAGTGGATTCTCTTCTGGAAGCCAGGATAGTTCCGACTACTGGACGCGAGTAACCCTCTGAGACTAACATCTGCCTTTCAGTCTCCACGCGCGGAGCTGTAGCCAAGCCGGGTCGGGATGATGGACCTGGCCTTGTACTAGAAGATCCTCCCGTGTCGGAATTCTGACCGAGGCAACCTGGAGGTCGAGGATGTCCGGGAACCAGGATCTTCGCGGCCATTCCGGGGCGATAAGAATGACTTCTGCCCTCTCCGCTCTGACCTTGTTGAGCACTCTGGGTATCAGAGGGATTGGAGGAAACGCGTAAAGAAGGTCCCTGGGCCAGGGTAACGTCAGAGCGTCCATTCCCTCTGCTCCCTCTGTGAGGTATCTGGAGAGGAAACGGGGGAGCTTGGCATTCTCCGGAGTGGCAAACAGGTCGATCACTGGGCGTCCCAGGGTCTGGGCGACATCCTCCAACACCTCCTGATGGAGGCTCCACTCCGCCTGGTCGATGTCCGACCTGCTGAGCCAGTCGGCCTTCTGGTTGAGAACTCCTTGAAGGTGCTCCGCAGATATCACCACGAGATTCCTCTCTGCCCATGTGAACAGGCGTGTCGCCTCTCTCATGAGAGGCCGCAACCTGGATCCTCCCTGGCAGTTTATGTGCGCTTTCGTTGTGACGTTGTCTGTCCGGACTAGGACCATCTTGCCTCTGACTACGTCCACAAAGGCCATGAGGGCCAGCCTGACCGCTCGAAGCTCCAGCCAGTTGATGCTGTGAGCGGCCTCCTCCGCCAACCATTTGCCCTGAGCCAGAAGGGATCCGCAGTGCGCTCCCCATCCCCTCAGGCTGGCATCCGTGGTAATCTGTACCCTGTCCTGATGACACCACTGCCGACCGCTGAGAATCGCAGGAGAGAGCCACCAATGAAGAGACGTCTTGACCACCTGAGGTAGTCTCACCGCCTGGTGGTGCCTGGAGGCTATTTGATCCTGAAAGGGGAGTAAGAACCATTGAAGAGCCTGTGCATGGAACCGTGCCCATGGAAGGCACTCTATGGCCGCTATCATGAGACCTTGGAGCTGGGCTAGTTGCATGATGTCCATTCTCTGTGCTGACAGAGCCCTCTGGGCCGCTCCCCGTATCGAGTTGATCCTCTCTGGAGTCAGCCGTATCGTTCCCTCCGCTGAATCCAGAAGTGCCCCCAAGTGTTGGATGCACTGGCTGGGAACCAGAGAACTCTTCTCGAGGTTGATTTGAAAACCGTGATCCCGGAGGGACTGCATTACCACGTCGACCTCCCTCTCCGCCCTGGTTTTGGACGGTGACCTGATCAGGAGGTCATCCAAGTAGGGATATACATGTATACCCAAGCGCCGCCAGCATGCTACTAAGGCTACCAGAACCTTGGTGAAGACTCGGGGTGCTGAAGACAGACCGAATGGTAGGGTCTTGTACTGGTAATGTACGGCGTTGTAACAAAAACACAGGAACTTACGGTGGTCCGGATGTACCGGGATGTGAAGATAGGCATCCTGTATATCCAGAGATGCTAAGAAATCTCCAGGGCGTATAGACTCCAGAATGTGTTTCAAGGTTTCCATCTTGAACTTCCGCTGGCGAACGAATTTGTTTACTCCTCTGAGGTTCAGGACCGCTCTCCATGAGCCGTTTTTCTTTGGCACTAGAAATAGAATGGAGTAGCAACCCCTGCCTTGTTCGCTGGGAGGTACTTCCTCTATGGCCCCCAGAGTCAGCAGGCGGGCTATTTCGCTGGTCATTGCCTGGTGTTTCTCTCTGGTCTTGTGGACTGGGATCAACATGAACCACTGCGGGGGAAGTCGACAGAACTCTATCTGGTATCCATGCCGGATCGAGTCTAGCACTCATCTGTCCGAGGTAGAGTCCTCCCAAGCCCCCACGAAGGCCTGCAGTCTGCCTCCCACTGGGGGTGGGTTGTCATTGTTGTGACTTGGAACCCTGTTTGGAAGTCTGGGATTGCCCAACCCTCCCGGAGCTTCCTTGGTGACCTCTGCGATGGTACCTGTTGTCTCCCCAGCGGGTCCTAGGGGTTTTGGACTCCCTAGAACCACCGTGGTTCGAGGATGTGCCGGAAGCCTGGTGGGTCCCTGAAGGACGAAAGGGCCAGTACCGCCTGGAAGACTTCCTGTCCTCTCTCTTGCGGGCGGAAGCCAGCGATCTCTTCTTCTTGTCTTTATCCTCCACTAGGATGGGCTCCAAGGACTCTCCAAATAGCTTTTCACCCAAAAAGGGGTAAGATACCAGGTTCTGCTTCGACTTGAAGTCCGCATTCCATGACTTTAGCCAAACTTGTCTTCTGGCTGCAACCGTAGCTGCCTGTGCTCTTGCGCAGAACTGGACCGAGTCCAGGGTGCTATCCGCCAAGAACGCAGATGCCTTGGTTAGTTTATTGAGGTCCTGACGTATCCTGGTCTGGGTTCGTGGGACGTCCTTCAATGCATCCTCAGCCCAGTGGATCGCTGCGCGTGCCATCATGGTAGCCGTGGTAGAAGCCCGAATGGCCAAGGAGATTGCCTCGTGGGCTCGCTTTAATGCCAAGTCCATTCGTCTATCCTCTGGCACCTTGAGTGTCTCTTCTCCATCCTTGCAAAAAATCGTGGAGAAGACCAGTTCGGAGACCGGGGCATCGATCAACGGAACCTGTAGTTTCCCCATCACCTTCCCAGGTAGGGTGTACAGCTTCTTGGCCAGGGCTGGTTGTGGTCTGGCCACTGCCGGGGCTCACCATTCGTCGCAAATTAGGCGCATTACAGTGGCAGGAACTGGCATTTGCATGGCCTGCGGTCGGGCGTCTGGGAAGAACTCGTCAGAAATCTCTGGGAGGTCAGGATCCACCTGGGACTGCTGCTCCTTTGGTAAAGAGAGACCCAAGGTTCTTACTGCCTTCTTTAAAAGTACAGCAAAATCGTCTGGGGCAAAATGGCGCGCAGACGGTCGAACCGGAGATGGGTCCTCTGCCTCTTCCTCCGAGAGCTCTCCCTCCTCCTTTTCTGATGAACTAGAGTCCTCACCCATGGATGAGAGGAGGGAAACTACGTCTTCCCCCTGAGGGTCCTCCTCCCCCCCATTGTGACGTGTTCTCTTCTTGGGGGGATGAACGCTATCCGCAGACTCCTCCCACTCTCCCTCTTCGTCCTCGCTGGAGGGCCTGCGGATCTGGACGCCTCGTCCACCGCTGGAGGTATCACCAGTACTGGGACCTGGCAGCGACCCATCACCCGCCCTCATAGTGGTACCCTTGGGGCGCAGACGTTTGCCTTTGCTGGGCCCACTGCCCTTCCCCCCTGTCCTGGGGGCTGGCACTGTGGGCCAGTCGGGCTGGGTAGGGTGGCTGGGGGCTGGTGCTCCGCCAGATGTGCCAGCGAGGTCCTCCCCGCTTGGATCCGCCGCTGCTGCGCCGCTGGAGCCGGCGCGAGGAGGAAAGCCGACTGATGCAGCGTGGGGGGGGGGGAGCCGCTGCTGGGGCCGGGGCGAAGAGGGAAGCCGGCCGGCGCCGCATGGGGGGGGAAGCCGCCGCTGGAGCCGGTGCGCGGAGGGCAGCCGGTCGTCCCCGTGTGGGGGGAGGAAGCTGGTCGTTGCCACGCAAGGGGGGAAGACTCCCCCTCGTTCCGTGATGTCCCAACCCCCAGCACCACGGGGAGAGGCCTCTGGCAGCACGGAGCCCTCCCCGTTCGGGGCTACAACTGCTGCGGTGATCGTGTCGGCCGAAGGGCGGACTGGAGACCTGGGGAGGAGGGGGGGAGAAACTTCCCCTCCCCCCAGCACTGTGCTGCCCAAGCCCCGCTGGCTCGACTGAAACAGGCTAGACGCCAGCCAGCCAGCCGCTTCCCGCGCCAGCGCTTCCCGAAGCTACCCTCTAAAGAGGGCTGGGAAGTCCTCCCCCAGATCCCCAGTCCCCTGGGGGCAAGCCCCACTCACGATCTGGGGGTCCGTGTTCTCCAGGCTGGCGGGGACCACCGGTGTGCCACCATTCGTCCCAGTGTCTGGGGCGGCGTGGTTCACCTCCTCCTGGAGGGGCTGCCCGGTGGGTTCATGGTCTCCCTCCGAGGCGGGAGGCTTGTCCCCCTTCTTTGGCTTCTTCCTACCTCCGCCGCTTTTAGCTGGGCCTTTAAGCCCCCTACGTCCTGTAGGGGGGTCCAGCTGATCTTCGCCAGCAGCCGGAGGCTCGCCTGAATGCTGGCTGAGCCTCGACGGCCGGTCACTGGCAATAACTGCTGCAATCACAGCATCAATCTCCTCCATCATCGACATCCCTTCTCCTCATGGGGGGGGGGGTCAGGTATTGTTGTTGTTATTGTTGATGAAGTTCTAACTTCTACTCCTCTTTGTTAAAGATGGCCCCCGCCACGTGGAGAAGGGTTCAGCCGAGGACAAAGGAGACCACGATCCTACCAGGAGCGTAGGCAGGAAACAGACTGGCCAGCAGAGGGGTCGTCCCTCCCAGAGGACACCTCCGGTGGTCAGCTTTTCAAAATAAAAGTCTCTGTTACCTGCCTACCGGGAGCAAGTGGGAGGGACAACCCAAGCATGCGGATGCTCTGGAGCCCTCTCCACTGGGAAATGGTCATTCCCCTAAAACTGAGCTGAGAAGAATTCCCAGTTATCTGTCAAATCCATTTGACAGAAACCAATCGGCATTTCCAACAATATGCTGAGTCTTTCCAAAGTGATCTGCTATTACAAAAAAAGTTGATTTACCTTTAAGTTGAAGAAAAAGACTAGAATGGACCAAGTTGCATTTCAAATTATTTAAGTACATAGACATAGGGGGAAGCTTAGCAACATTGTCAAGGAAAAAGCAGAATGGTTGTTGACGGGAATCTAGAACCAGAGTAAAAATATTTAAGCTCTGTAAATCACAGCTTTCAAACTTAATCACTTGATTCACCCCCAACATCATCGAGGTGCTAACAGCTGAGCTCCAGACCCATACTGTGAGGATTACTTAAGCCTTACTGGATAAGCTTTCTCCATCCTTAATCAACAGAAATAGT
The DNA here is from genome assembly GCA_030847615.1 of Gambelia wislizenii. NCBI lineage: Eukaryota > Metazoa > Chordata > Lepidosauria > Squamata > Crotaphytidae > Gambelia > Gambelia wislizenii. The sequence goes on along the minus strand of JAUMIR010000005.1, from coordinate 104,476,254 downwards.
TACATGCAACATGCAAACAGGAATACAGTATCACCTCCTCCCCACAACCATATCCTTAAGATTGTTTCCCAATACAGAAATGAACAGCCGACGTACACAAGCTGGAAAAGCAACATATACAATCGTTTGTTACTTACATTTTCTAGCAGCTCCTCTGGATTTCACCGTTAGCTGATCTGCTATCAGCATCCTTTAAGTTTGCTGTGCACATGGTCTAACAGCTTCATGTTCACTTGTACTCTCCCACTCTATAAAGCCTCCAGAACATCATGATGACTTGAGCAAAGGAGCAGTGGGGAGAGAGGGGAATCCTGCTGCAATGTATATGATGTTTCTTTAATTACTGTAGTCTAATAAATAAGGAACAGAATTTGGGGCGGCATTAAGTAGTGCCATATGACAGTCCATAGATTTCAGAATGGAAACACCATATGCTGCACATATAAATGACTACCTTCCCCCAGTATGCTAGAAACCAAGAGAGCTGTAAAGGAAATACAGCAGTGTGTGCATGCAACACGTTTTCTACTGAACCAATTCCAGAGTGCCAGACTCTCAAGTATTTCCTGACTGATACTGTTCAAAGTGACAAGCTTTTGAGACCTCACAGCCTACAGGCATCAATCACATCACAATTTAATCAGCTCATCTGCAGACCAAAGCCAAAGCCCTCCCCTCATCCCTAAAAATTGCATTGAAATGTATTGTTCTTAGATATTGTTAGGAGCATGAAAACAAAAAGGGGGAAGTTCCATAAAATTTATTGCACAGATCCACTCTCTGAAGGAAAAAAAAGAGCTTATTGAAAATCCTAACCTTCAGTTCCTCAAAGGTACATTGCAGCAATGCTATGAATTGATTTAGTGAAAGGTTCCTATTAGGGAAAGTGCTGCTGCTCTCCTGACGAAGTTCCTCTCCCTTTCTGTAATCAATATTTAAAGCAAGGCCAAGAATCATGTCAGCCAAAATGACCAGGGAAATTGCTTTTTTTAACACCCCTTTGGAACAGAAGCTAAATTTAATTTAAAGACTGACCGGAAAATGACTGTTATCCTAAAAGTTAACACTGGGAATGCTTGCATACTAAAATCCTGCATAGTTTTATTTGCGGAAAGCTTCTCAAACTGAAGGAAGAATAAGAATGTGATTACCAAGAAATTCTTTATACAGTTGTCCCTCCGTATCCATGGATTTGGTATCCACGGATATAAGGATTCACAGCTTGAAAATATTCTTTAAAAAAATAATGATCCAAAAACCAAACCTTGATTTTGCCATCTTATATAAGAGATACCATTTTGCTATGCCATTGCATATAATGGGACTTGAGTATTCATGGATTTTTGTATCCACGGGGGGTCCTGGAACCAAACACCAGCAAATATGAAGGGACGGTTGTACAACAAATATTGCCTGTTATCACAAACGATCATTACCAAATTTCCAGGTAATAGTGCTATCATAACAGCACCACTTCCAGGATAAACTCTCATTCCTGGTTAAGCAAATGTAAATATTGCTAAAAGAGGTGCATTCCATACAGATGATACCATAGAGACAGCAAACCTAATCTGCGCTACCTTCAGAACATGTGTATTAAATGGATTTTCCATAGATGTCTAGATTTTCTATTAACTTCTAAAGTCATATTAGATAGCATTATCTATGGCACTCCTCATGATGTCCACAGCTTTACTGAATGTTCCTAATACTGTTACTCATCTGAAAAGAAAATAAGACCATGAACTTGCATCAGATTTTGCTGTCTCTTTGTGTAACAGTTATCAAAATTAGACCACTTGCACATTTATGCTACCAACATTATGCAGCAGCAGTTTTATACAGACTGAATGCCCTAAACTTGTCTGACATTATAGCAGTTGCTAGATTCCACTCCATTGGGAAGAACAGCAGCCCTTCCTCTTTTTTTCCCCTATAGATTTAAGTATCCACTTAGGAACACAGATCAACTTTGGACAATTTTGGCAGGAATTCTATGCTGTTCCCCCCTCCCCCAAAAAATGCTGAAGCTTAGATTTATCCAGCCAAATTCACCCATATTTCAATGTCTTCTTTCATAGCTTTGGGGAAATTGAAAACCATGCTTTCAAACGCATGGTCTGAATTATGATTGCATTCTCTTTCTCCTCTTTTGCCTTAGCAACAGATACTTGAGCTAAGGCCAGCCCAACACTTCTGAGATTTACAGAAGCGTCAAAGTGGTTAAAGGAAGGGCTAGAAATGGTCTGCCAAAGCATGTGGAGAGGTAAGTGGGTAAACACAGAAGTAGCAAAAGTGGGTGGTTAGGGAAGAGGTAATTATTCTGGTGTGGGCAACTGTGGCCCTTCAGATATTGTTGAACTACAACTCCAGTCAGCCCTACCTAACACAGTCAATATTGGGGGACTGGTGAGGGACTGATTGCAGTCCAAAAACATCTGGACAATGTCCACTGTGAGAAATAATAGGGATAGCTAGCAGAAGGCAATGCTAAGATATGGAAGTGATGAGCAAGAGAAAGAACACACAAGGGAAACAGAAGTACAAGCCAGGCTTTAGCTGGGCTGGACTTAGAGTTGTCTTTTTACTGTTTATAATTCTTATAGCATGATCCATGTTAAAAATGCATCCATGTTAAAAAAAACAACAACACAAATCCAGACAAATCACTAATGGCCCAGTCAGTAACTTGGATGTCACTTGCAATGTGAGCCCATCATGACACAGTGAATTGTGAGTCCATCACAACACAAATACATTTGTAACATGGAAAGACTCCCCAAATGGCTGCAGAGATATGAATCATACCAATATAACTCCTTGAAAAAATGGATAATGTTGGTACCAGAGAGAACCCAAAAAGTCAAAACGGTCGTCTCTAACTTACATTCCACATACAAAAGCAAACTGCATCGGCTGTTGAATCTAACTTCAACACTGACAATGGAACAATCTTCTACAGCTCCCGAGGACAACATGCTGGTTGAGCATACAAACCCTCTGCCCCCCAATATAGAGGAATGCCAGGAGACTCCGGATGAATGGTTGAAGAGCTGTCACTTTTGCCTCCCAGTGTCTACCACCTGAAATGGTTGGCTCACTCTACCTTATGGCAGGGCCAGTCTGTTGAAACTGTCATTAACATGTAGGAGAGCCTCTTCAAAACAATAGCTTGCCATATAAAGATGCCCCCCCAAGTTGTGTTTTAAATTGCAACTACACCATTTATGTCTAATTGTACAGGTCTGTTGATATAAATACCCACAAATACTTTAGCTAATCACTGTATATGTGTCACAAATTAATCAACCTATGAGTCTCCCGACCTACTCTCAATTCAGGATATTAACATTCACTTCCTTTGGTGTGCAAGGCAGACCAAAATGTCAATTCAATTTAGGCATTCAATGAAGGAGTCCTATAGTATAGGAATATATTTTTATATAAAGTATAGGGCTTTTCAAAGTTGTTTGATTTTAAATGATAGTTTAACAAAGTATTTCTCATAACCTGTTGGAAAAGACAACTAACTATTCTATCAACTGCAATAAGGGTTTTGTACTCCAGCAACTAGCCCACACATCTTTAAAATCTTAATTTCTACATATACCATGAATATATCTATCTTCAAAATAGAAGGAGTAAGTGCCAAACACCCTCTGGATCAGCTCACGCATGAGAACCAAATTACAGTTCAGCTATCAGGCTTTAGACCTCAGACTGTTGCTAAGCTCAGAAAGCAACATCACAGAAGTACAACACATGGTATGGGCATGCAGTATAGTTAAAATCTGGTTAAGTCAAGGTCCATCAGTTTTTTTAAAAAAAAAACAACATCAAGTATATTCAACTGTATGAAATTCCCAGAGAATGAAAAATTCAAAACAATTAAAAGGAACCAACAATTACAGAGGAAAATAAGAGCAAGTAGATCAAATTCGCCAAGACAGTTAAATTCACAAATAGTTTACAAATGGGAAGTTGACATTTCAGAAGTTTATAGGATTCTGCAACAGTGACTACATATGCTAAGTGGGTTTTACATGTCAAAAACCAGCCACATGGCCTATCTTCATGGTTTTTAAACCAACTATACTTCAAACAACATAATTTTCAAAAGACTTGCAAAACTCTTAGTGAGAGACTGGGAAAAGGGATACAACGGAGAGCACCACTTAGCTGGATTCTGTACAAATCAAAATAGTGAGTTGCACAACATAGATTCTGTTGTCCAAGCCACTGAGCAATGTACTATCCTACATCTAAGGATGGTCCAATTCCGCTCATGTGGCAACTAGAGAAACACAGGTAGGACCTGGCACAAAACTTCAGCACAGAGTGCTCCTGTTTATTTTCCTAGTCAGACAACCACACCTTCTGCTCCATGGCACTTCACACTGTCTCTTCTCTCACCTGGTTTTCTCACTTTCCACCCACCCCTAACAACAATGAACACTGACAATGGATTGTTACGAATTTTTTACAGGGCTAACTGAATGTACTGCTAAAGAGTAAAAATACTAGCACAAAACTTAAGCTCAGCAGTATTTGCAGCCTCTGAAGCAACATTAGAAAAATTACATATTGGCCTAACCTTCAAGTTTAGTAAGGACTGACTCAAACATTTGTTTCCCCCTCCCCACTGAAATATGTAAAGGAAGCACCTGTACCTGTTTCATCTGGTGAACTTAGGGAAGCACTATCCTGTGACAATGTTGTCCAACTGGAGTCTTCATCACTTGGAGCTAAATTCTGAATCCGGTGTAGTGCACAATCTGTCTTTGCACCAGTTTTAGGGTGATCCTTTTTTGTCTCTGGACTTGATGACACGGTTGCTACCTGCCCGTCTTCAGGACTCGCTGGCTTGTTTGCTTTCCCTAGCAAGGTCTCCCCATTAAGTATCACAGTGGACGCCTGACTGTTGCACTGTGAGGACAGTTTCTCCTCCCCCACCACTTGGCCATTCCCATAATTCTCATCAACATCCCTCGTGGATGTCTCGAGGTCTGCATAGTAATTTAGGAAGCTCTTGGTTCTCCGCCGTTGTGAGGGCAGGATTTCACTGCCTGAGGAATCCTGTTGGTTTGGCTCTTTCCCTTCCAACTTCTCAGAGGTTACGTTTATGCCTGCAGCAGTTGTTGGAGCAGTCAGATTTTTATTGGGATCCTGGTGCCCCTGCTCTGCTGCCTTCCTCAGCTGGTTCTCTCCATTCTTTACTAGCTTGATGTTGGAGGAATTGTTTCCCAGGAGGGGCTGTGCAGCAGGGTCAGAAAGACCCATTGCTGTCTGGATGTTAGTCAGTGCATATTTTTTCCGGCACTTTGGAGGGGTGTTGTTCTTGACTTCTGTGTGCTTGATTTCAGCATTCAGGAGTTCATTGTGGGAGGAGCGCAGGTGAAGTGTGTTGGGTGGAGTGGCAGGACCGTTCCGATTCACAAGGTCAGTTGTGCTGTTGCTTGCCATAAACCCTGCCAAGGTTTCCACACCGGAGTCAACTAGAGAAGAAGCAGAAACGTTTATAAGATAATGCTTTGTATCATAATCAGCTAAGGAAGCAGCACCAGCACATAACTAGAGGGGGACTAAGGGTTTTAGGACACTTATTCATACATGTCTCCTTCATGGTACTTGTTTATAACCAGGTATGCTAATCAGGTATCTCCCAGCAGTCTATATAACAGAATGGTGAGAGAATGGAAAAGTTAACACATTTTGCAGAGGTGGAGAACATAGTGAAACCTCCAGAACTTTTATGTTTTTTAAGGTACAGCTTTTCATACAGCCAGTCTTGCAGGAGAGCAACACCAAACAGAGTGCAGGTGAACAAATGTGGACAGGACTTGGAAAAATAAGAGAAGACACTGTGCCAAGTCTGGCAATATTTCCCAAACTGGGACCCTCCAGCTTTGTTGGACTGCAGTTCTCACAATCCCCAAGCCTGATAGTTGGGGAACTCTAAGAACTGTAGTCCATCATCACTGCAGGGAACCAGGGTGGGAAAGGCTGGTACAAAGCTTAGGATATGGGTGGAGTAGGCAAAGAGTGTACCACTTACCAGATGTGGTACCTCATTACCTTTTTGATGGCAACCAAGGGTACCTATGGCCAACCCCCCCCCAAACAGGAAGGGGAAATGAAATTATTTATGGCCCCCAAATCGCCAACAGCAATCCCAAACCTCTAGGGTTTACTGTTGGTCATTTTGCTAGTTTGTGGGTATTTGTGCCCTCTTCATCTTTTTTTCAGCCAAAAGAGAACCTCCTTTGACCTATACCTGTACTAGCCTTTTTTCAAAACAGGAAATGACCAGAGTGGAAAGTCCAATTACTTCATAGTTTGGAACATGGCCTCTACAGATCAGAAAAAGGGTGAAAATGCCTCAATATGTGACAGAATAGCCCATAGCACATCCTAATTGAAAACAAAAAAAAACCTTTTTCAGACCCTCAAATACGGAGGGGGATGTTACAGGGAACATCAGTGAGGAATGTGATCCTCCAGGCTGCCCCTTGTGGGAGGCAAAATGACCCTCAGCCTCTGGCAGTTGCCCACCCCAGTGTAGGACCATGATGTATGACCACAAGAAGAGCTCAAGGTCTTTTCTAGTCTACAGTCCTAACTCTCCCAGCATCCTGTTTCCAACAGTAGTCAACTAGAGGTTTCCAGGGAGCTCTTCAGCAGAGCATTGTCCCAGTGCCATTTCTTCCCAGCCTGCTAATATTCAGAACTATGTTGTCACCAAAGGAGTAGTTAGGGGGCTGGGGACTTTAGTTTCTGGAATCCTCTCAACAGCATGACCATTGGCCATGCTGGCTGGGAATGTCAGGGAGGCAACTTTTCCAGGATTTGCCCTTGAAGTGGGGGGGTCCCTTTATTATATGTGATTAACAGTAATTAACAAACTCATTCTTCCCAGGTTTGCCTAATCCCTTTGCCAAGCTACTACCACCATGCCAGAGCTTTGGGAAGCAGTGAGGAAAAACTATTCCCTGCTTCAAGGCTCTGTCCCTGGGGGCCATTTTGACACCTCAGGTACAAAAATAAAGGTGGCAATTGAAATGGTCATTCGGACAGGTATTTTAGAGAGGGCTCAGATACCAAAGATATTTTTTTTTTGTTATTTTACTTATTTTATTTTATTTGTTCCTGATCCCTACAGAGCCAAAAACGGGAGTGACCTTTGCCTATATTGAGATCCCTTCAGAATAACTGCACAGCCAGCTCTCTGTATCCATGGACTCTTTATCCACAGAGTCAGCCAACTATGGCTTGAAAATATTCCAAAAAATATAAATAAATCTAAAAAACAAACCTTGCTATTAACCATTTTATATAAGGAACACCATTTTGCTATGCCATCTATATATATAGAACTCTTGGGTATGCACAATGGCCTTAATCAACAAGGCAAGATTAGCACCCAGGAACTACCTACTACAGGACAGACCAAACACACAAGATGACAGAACATCTCTAGTGGTCACCTACAGTCCCCAGCTGAGACCACCCAAATTCATAATCAATGAGCTACAACCAATTCTGGAGAACAAGTCAGCCTTCTCTCAAAGCTCTCACAAGCTCTGGGAGGCAGGCCTTTATTGGCCTACAGACAGCTTCCAAATCTTAAACAGCTACTCACTTACAACAGGACACATAACATGGATGGTAATGCAGGAACAAGACTCTGCCACAAACCCAGAAGCCAACTCCGTCCCCACATTTACTCTGGGAACAATATTGCAGGAGCCAATAACATTGCTTACATCAGTGGTGCATTTACTTGCTTTTTCTCCAATGTGATATACACCATCCTATGCCAGCAATGCCCCTCCACAATCTTCACTGAACAAATAGGACAGTCTCTACACAAGATGAATAATGGACACAAGTGAAGACAATGACTCTCCCCTGCCTTACAGTGGGAACCTTCTGTAAGACCATCCTCCTGTGATTAAAATTATAGGCATGTCTCGGTTAACAAAGCCTCTAACAGTGAAGCTCCTCTCTCTCCTTCTCTCTCTCCCTCTCCCCCTCTGTGTGCACATGAATGCTTTCAAATCATCTGTTGATTTATGGTGACCCTATGACTGTCATAGGCATTTCTTAGGTAAGGATTACTCAAAGATTGCCATTTTCCCAAAGGCTTTTTCTGCCTTCCCTGCCCCACGTCCCCTTTTTTTCCTCATTCTCTATCTAGTTGCAATTTTTTTAACAACATGGGCATTGGGAGGATGGTGAAGGAGGGCTGGAGAAACAAATACTTTCAGTGTTGGGTTGCAACAGTGTGTCAGCAGTAAACAATGCAATAAACAAAGCCTGAACTGGGAAAGAGCAGGATTCTGATCTAGCTGATCTTACTGTAGCTGGGTATGCCTGCCTACAACAGCAAGGGAAAGAGCAGCTGCCTCTGCAACCTCTTGCTGATGTGTGAACAGCAAAATAGAGAGAAAAAGGGAGAGCAGATAAGCCTGCCTGACTAGCCACCCCAGCATTGGCCACCAAAATGGAAATCAAAAGAAAAGTGGAGGCTAAGGAAAGAAAACGTCATCCCTGGATACATTTAGGAAGAAGTCCTGAAGCTCGCTCTACACGATTCAAAATGTTTTTCTTTACCTGCCCTAGTTGTTTCATTTCACAAGTATTTATTGTTTAGTTTTGAATAAAAAAATTGCTGGAGATTGTTGAACTGTTTTTTGTTTGTTTGTTTGCTTGCTTTTTGTTTTGGTAATATAGGAACCTGTCCCTGTTCTTTCCATGTTATTTTTGTCTCTGGTACCAAACTTTTCTGTTAAACAAATAATGCCCAGAAACACAACTACTTCATTAACTGAGGTATACCTTTACCTAACTTCCCACTTAAGTAGAATTTGTATATTCTTTGTATGCCAATTAAAAAACTGTAAGCTCATGGCTCTGTATAGCAGGATTACTATAACTCATGAACCGCCAGTACTACAGGCTGACCCCCATATCCATGGGGAATATATTCTAAAACACACACACAGTGGATACTTGAAACCATGGATGATAGGGAACCCTATTATTTTCAATGGGATGAATGCTGGAAATTGACTACAGAATCACATTGGAGGACCTAGAAATGCCTAGAGAAAACACATATTTTCGGACTTGAATAAGTGACCAGGGATATCGAATCTGTGGTTACAGGGGTCAACCTGTATATAGGTAAACTACTTAAGAAGACCATGTGTCAGTCAAGAGCATAGACACATGAACAAACAAAAAACACATACTACTGTATTCTATTTTTCCATTTTCTAATACACAGTACGCAAGGTTCAACAAATTTTGGCAAGCCACAGTGGCAAACCACTTCCCAGGCCTTTCCTCTGCAAGGTCTCTGAAATGCAGTCAAAATCAGGAGAAGATCTCTGCAGCTCTTAAGTCTTCAGCTGTAGGAAAGGGCAACTTATTTCAACCACCAGAATCTGGCTCCCCTTCCTGCCATGGCAAAGGTGACAAGTGAATTAAGAAACAAAGGAAACAAAGCCCCTCCCCCAATTAAAATTCAAAGGCAGAGCTGAGGAGTACTTTAAAAATCACGAGGACAACTTTAAAAAAAAAGGGACAGTGAGTTGGGAGAAATCTGAGGAAAAACTCTGTAGAACTGAGCAAATCTAAGAATCAAATTTAGACTATTCAGCTTCTAAAGTATGTAGGGATGCTGTTTATTCTATGCTTTTCTTACTTCTGATTTACCTACAATAAAAGTTGAGAAGACCACAAGGAAACATAAAGAATGGATGAGAGAGACAGTTCTCTTACCTAAGCTTAAAACCTAGCAAGTCAAAAGAGACATCTGAAGAGTACACCTCCCTGTCTCCTGTGTGTTCTTATTGATCTAAATTAAACTCCTGAGGTGACGATCTTATGAACCTTCTGACAGCATCCTCGCAATAAATGCCACGAAGGTATGTGCTTCGAGGAAAAAAAATTCTGAGTACCTTGACAGGAACACTACAGAGGCAGACAGGCCATTACTTATTCTCTCAGTCCTGCTAACGAAAAAAAAACCCTAAAACAATTTGACAGATCAATGATATTAAGTTAATAATGATAATATAGCAGGGCTAGAGTACCAATTTTCAGAGCCTAAAAGTATGTTCCTTTGGATGCAGGCAGATTTATGTGCCAGTTACCAGTGTTGTGAAGGTGGGACTAATGGTAGACTCCCTAATTATGGAAGATATTGAGAGAGTGTTGTATTTTAGAATATTCAAACCACTATAATCAGAATAATTGTCGACATCCCTCCAAGATTGGCCAGTATTATTATCCCAAATAAGAAGAATAGATGCTGAAAAAACATAGGCTTGCAGAAGAGCACAGAAGAAGTTAATTACTGAGGAAAAATTTGGATTGGGGATACGTTGGCTCATATTCATACATCAATTATTTATGTCAAGAGTATGGAACACTTTGGCTGGGGCTTCTGGGAAGTGAAGTCCAAAATATCTGAAGGACTGAAGGTTCCCAGCTCCTGCTTTTCTTTGTATTATTTTATTACATATTACACTTACATTTACAAGGCCTGAAGGTCACATTATGAGACAAACATGAGGGTTTGCAAGATCCTCTATATTATTTCATCTATATTACTAACATGGTAAGATGGTAGGGAGATAGGGCCTGCAGAGCACACTGGAAGGATGTGCTTAACCCTTATCCTGTCTGCTGTTTTCCACCTTCCAGCTCATTTGATATTGGTTAATTGCTCACTCAAGCTCTAAAAATAAAACTAACCCCAACCATAGAGTAGGGGGCATCCTTGGAGGATTATGGTCAAGAAGAAGAAGAAGAAGAAGAAGAAGAAGAAGAAGAAGAAGAAGAAGAGATGTTATGGTGGTAGAGATGGAAAATAGTTTTGCCGCTTTCAAGATTCTTGCCAAAATTATCTTTTTCACACTTCCTGAAATTTATTGGAAGACAAACCACAGATTGCCTAAGCAAACTGCACTTCTGCAAGGCTTGTGATACATTTCGTTCACACGAACTCATGCATACCTTTTTCAAATGTGCAAATGCATACAAGTGAAAAATACGAACCAACACATTTGAGGCAAGGGGTAAGGTATACAAAATGCTTACATTAGGGAAATACATAAATACATGTGAATATTCATGCATGGAAAGGGTATACAAATTTCCATGTGAGAAGGAAAAACAACATATCACAATCTGATGCAAACAAGTATACTGGAAGTCCTATATTGGGATAAAGGCAGGCTATAAATAAAATAAAATAAGAAAGAAAGAGGAATACAAGAATGAGTTGGAGAAAGTCACAAAAATGAGACAAGATTTTCACACCTCTAGTTCTATATCATTATATGTCAGTTCATTATACATCACAGTGAAGGCCAACAGAATATGCACCAAACTGAATAAGAAGAGCCAATAAGAAGGGCCATGCTGAATCCAAGCTCGGCAGCACAACATTCTGTTCACACATTGGCTAACCTGTTCCATATAGGAACTCTACAAGTGGGGCATAAGTATAACAGCACTCTCCTGCTCACATTCCTCAGCAAGTGGTATACTGACAAATCCTGTCTCTTGTACTAGCAAAGAGCGATGCCCATCGTAAGACCTTTAAAGCTAGAGTCTAAAGTTACCTAAATTCATCACTGCTGTTCTTGTATTCTGTAAATAGGTGGGTAGTGCAGAAGCAATTATCCCACTAGTTATCCAGAACTGCTTCATTATGGATTATATATATATATATATATACACACACACATACATACATATTATATATATGGTTGATATCCATGTTGCCCACACACTTATACAGAAGTCGGTATTGCCTGATACAATTCTCAGCATAAATGAATGGAAACTGAAGTAGGAAAACCATTCTATCACCCCCTGCCACATCCAAGATACCCATGCAAAGTTAGGAGGAAAGCATCAGCAACACTGTGGAGGTGATGGGGATTCTGAAGTATTCAGTACATTTTTAACTGATGTTGTACATTGGTATGGTGTTGTTCTCTGCCTCAATCTATGGAGAGAGGCAGGAATTATTATTATTATTATTAGTAGTAGTAGTAGTAGTAGTAGCAGCAGCAGGAAGAAATGGATGACACATCCCAGCCTGTAAATTAAAATATAATAACTAACACTATAACATTTTGCATCGATATATGTACACATTCTGGAAAGACAAATCCCTCACCTTTCTCTTAAAGGAAAACAGTGTAAACTCAATTCAATTTGCCTAATTTTCTGCTAGCTTACAGTTGCTGATAACAGCAGCTGATCACGTATTTTATAGCATGGGTGGGAAACTATGCCCATCCAAAAGTTTTTGGACTGTTACACAAACATTTCCATCTATTGGTTATGTTGTGTTGGGATTCTAAGAAGTGGGAGTACAAAAATATCTAAAAGGCACACAATTGTCCACCTCAATTCTACAGAGGAGCAGGTGACACAGAAAAGAGAAACTGTAGACAGTCATCCACATAGTCCTGTTTCTTTACATACCTGGACATGCAGGAGGCACAATGCTGTCCACTGTATTTCATGCCATGCATTTCAACTGGGTAGAGTTATGCCCATACACTTATATTCTTCATTGAAATCAGTGGATTCATTTCTAGGCAATGAGTTAGTACCACGAGACTCTCCAGATGCTGGACTGAAAGTTCCAGCAGCCCTAGCCAGTATATAATTGGTGAGGATTTCTAGGAGTTGTAGTCCAACATCTGGAGTCTTGCATGATTCTCTACCCTGTGTTAGATGATCATTACTAAGCTGTGTATATGTAGCATTATAATCCTCGCAGCGAGCATGTATGTGCACTGTTGCTCCCAAGCCAACACCAGATGCAACTATGGAGCTGCAAGGTTGACCACATTCAGTTTTGGGTCTGTCTCCTCTAGTCCCTTTGCTCACACCAGATCTGGTTCTTGGAACCTAGAAGACTGTCCATCTCTGCTTTGCTACCTCACAATAGTTACACCATTTACACTCTGCAGGAAAGCTATGGCACTCTCCAAAGCTGTAATTATCATTTAAAGAAAAGAATTAGCTATAAAATGACTGTGGGTATTATCACAAAGAGCAGGAGAAAGGCTAGACCCCTTAAAGTATACCTATAAACTGCTGGTGCATGCTAACAACTTTATGTATCAAACAAACTAAAATTCAAAAACTTCAGCTTTTCTCCTTCCATCACAAAGCCTATAGAGTTGCTGTTTTATTTTATTTTATTTTATTTAAAGTTTTGTGCATAGGCAGGAGACATAATGTTAAAGTTATTAAGAGAAAGGTATACAATCTGATACTGGTAGCAGAGACAGATATTCTTTTATTCATCTTTTTACCTGGAAACCTGTAACAGTGGCATTTATAGGTACACTTTTTGCTGCAGTACACCCTCTGTCTACTACCATTCCATTCCGTTCTGTCTATAATAATTTATATCTGCTTTGGCAGTGGTAGAAGCCCACAGGGCAGTAAGCAATGTCTTGAGGGGACAGAACCTGAGCTGGGATTATTCAGCAGCGGCAAGTAAGTAGCAGATTCTGGAAAATAGGTTTTGATATTCCCTGATCTAACAATGACAGAATGGTATGTATATAAACTGAATGTGGAAGGAAGCCTTGTTGCAAAGGGGTAGGTATTTCCTAAATATTCCTACTTTAATGTACCTCCATTTGTGTTATACAAACCAATCCTATATATCCAGAGCTTTAGGTTTCCTTAACCTCGGCCTAAGGCATGGTCCTGCTTGGCCATGAAAACCCACTGGGTGACCTTGGGCAAGTCACACACTCTCAGCCCTCAGAAAGCCCTGAGATAGGTTTGCTTTAGGAACACTATAGGTCAGGAATTACTTGAAGACACACAACAACAACAACAACAACACATCATAACACAAAGTTAAAATCCTGCACACACAATATTTTCTGCAACTTGTATAAACATTCAATTTATGCATTTTTGTTCTTATTTGCACAATAGTTCTGCTTTTCCTATTCACAAGGAGAGGTAAAGAATTCAGGAAAGGCACTGATAATCATCCTATTTACCAATGGACTACTTATTGAGGTACCATTCTGGTTCTGAAATTTTACTAAGCATTGTCAACGACTATCAACAGTTTGTTCTGAGTTTTTTAAATTAAAGTTTCAGGCATATAAAGCTATACATATCCAACAAGTACTTAAGGCAATCCTCCCCCCAAAAACATACACGTAACTACAGACACAGTACTAACAATTATTAAGAGAGTATTTTTGGTTCTTTTAAGGAAAAGCTGGAAGCATTGCAAAATTAGGTTTACAAGGGCCTGTGACAAGATGCAAAAGACAGCCATCTCTACATGAGAAGGCTACATCTATTACCATTCCTAAGGCTCTGAACAATCACCAGCTTCTCAGAGGCAGACAAGTCTTCATCACTTAGGCACTTGGTTCGCACTTTCCATACAGGTTCCACAGTACTTCCACAGATAATGTTCTCTACTCTATCATTCTGAGGCCACCAATATGGCTATTTATTGAGGGTGAATTTGGAATAGGAATGCAGTTCTTCCCTAATTTCTTTCTCAAAGGAAGCAGCGAATAATTTTACCAATTTTCTTCCCACTGTGAAAAGTCTTCGAAAACTGTTCAGTTTTCAAAGACTAGTTGCAGATCAGGACTTCTACAGCTAAATATTGTTTTCTGTGCAGAAATGCTGTTTTCTACGCAACCCCCACACACACACACTGAAAAACCTGTCTACATGTAAATTTCACACAGAATATGCCCTGAACTGCAAAGATTCTCATCAGTCCAGGATTCTCCTTGTGAGTTTCCTGGCACTCGAGAAACATGTTCTTTTATCATTTTTAAAATACTTTTGAATATTCTTTCCACCCTTAGTGCTGAAGAACCAAGACCAAAGCAACAGCATCTGACCTCAACACCTGACATAGACAAACCTCAACACCTGACATGGACATTTTTATAGAAATCAGAGAGTATCACATGCCCCATTATGAACTTTCCTTACTGCCTGACTGGTTGGAATTCCCTGGTTGGAATTCCACTAGATCTGGGTGATGACGCACAACCTGAATTCCCATGTGGCATGTCTGAAGTCACAGGCTGAGCATCTTCTGAGGATTACACAACGAAACATTCTGCATGTTTACTTAGAAGTCAGTATCACTGGATTCCATGTGGCTGTGAGTTTAGGACTATAGCCCATATCCTCCTGTCAAAGATACATCCTAAGCCACTCCAAAACGTCACTTCTTACTTGGTTGAGAAAGACAAAAATATTAATTCTTCAGGAAGCTACACATACTCTAAGTGTGTTCTGTCATTTACACTAGACCATTTAAAACAGACACATACCAAACGATTAGAGAGTGATTTCTTGCCCCATAGTGTTGTCTGAATTTAGCCTCTTAACAGCCTTGGACTAAGAAGCCCAGGCAAATCTCCACAGTCTGGGAGAAGCAAAATGCATTTCTGTATATATGGGAGTACAACAGAAGCTGTATAGAAAGGCAGCAACAAAAAAACAGTTTTGCTTGGAAAGTAAGTGGGGAAAACAACATCAGGAGCACAGCAACAGGATCATCGTAATTATCAATATGAGTCTGTCTAGTAAGAAGCTTTGTGAAAGCGCTTGAAAACAAAACTGTTATTTCAAAAGTTGTGTTAAAAATACTATACGTACAGTAAATGAAATAATTGCAAGGAAGGAATAGGCTATCTTCGTAGCCTAGGGCACCAGCAAAAAAATGCAAGACTTGAAAAGCAATAATCTAAAATTGGGAGGGGGAGAGGCAGAGGTTGTGAATCACAAAGAACATTTCATTGTCTCTTTGTGAAGCTCATTTGACATACCTTGGAATATAGCAAGACTGAAGGCTTACAGATCAACAAGAGAAGCCACTGAGACAGCTGCTTTTCAGGTGCTTTCTCAGGGAGTTAAAGGGACAGAATGCAAACTTTAAAGAGGTATTTATCTGTCCTCAGCAGGAAACATAAGCAAAACAAGGTCAACTGTAATAAGCTACCAGAAAGAAATACAAAAGTCTGTAATGGAAAGGGACATCTAAATATACCGTAAGTCCCATGTAGACAAGGGACATATAGACAAGGGACATACTGTTGTGGGAAACATTTTAGATATGTTAATTCAACAGTCCTGATATATACAAATGATAAAGTGCCTGCACACAAGCTATGCTGATCTTCCACCCAAGTAAAGAACCATGGACAAAACACCAAAAAAGTATTTGGGGTGGGGGTGGGAAGCATGGCACTTTAAAGATAAGGGTGGCACAAGCTTTTATGAATCATAGCTCACTTTATCAGATATATGATATTTTAAGAGTTTATATGTGCACTGCTGCAGGTACATGGGAAGGGGGATTATAAACACTAAGGTCAGAAAGAAAGTACAGAGTGTGAGTTGGAGGTTGACTTAGACATGCCAGAGAACACGCATAACATGTGGGAGAGGGAAGAACTATTAGTGCACAGAATTCCAACGTAGTATCATGCCTTCTCTTCTCAAAGCTTTGCTCTCTCTACTTATTGACAGCAGCACTGGGCCAAGACATCTGCCGAGTCTCTCAAGACTCTATTTTGTCAAACAGTGTTTTGTAAAGAGTTGGAGAGATCTGGGGCTTTTTCATGCTTCACAATTATAGCACCACAGCTCCACATAGCTGCATCCTCTTGGAATCCTAGAGCCTATAGTTTGGTGACACGCTAGAGCTCTCTGGATGTAGACTCTAAACATCTCGCTCTAAACTGCAAATGCCAGGATTCCACAATATGGAACCATGGAAGTTGAAGTAGAATTATAGCTCTGTAACTGTGCAATGTGAAAGGGCCCATGGATGCTGAGCTTCTACTGGCTCTCAACAGGATTCAGTATTTTACTACTGAAAAGTTTAACTTCTCAGAAAGTTTGATTTGTGGAGGGCAGTGGCTGCTGCCAGAGATGAACAACCATGGTCATCCAGATATTTTTGTGTTGCAAGTCCCACCATTGCTCACCTTTAGCGATGTCAGCTGGAGCTGATGGGACTTGCAGCCCAAAAACATCTGGAGGACCACAGCTGTCCATCCTGTGTTACATAAAAGAAAGGAGGAAAAGCTAAATGACACATGCTTCCTGAAGCAAAGGTTCTCCACATAGGGAGAGATATACACATAACAAGACCTTATGCATTTCACTGGGTGAATAATACGTAAGCTTTTGCTTCGGGCATTAAATAAGAATTACAAAAATAACTAGTAGAATCACTTGCATTTCCTCATCTGGACATTGTCTAAAACAGATGAGAAATCGTTAGCCCTCTTTCGGATTATATATCCCATGATCCCTCAACATTAGCTTAGCTAGTTAGGAATAAAGGGAGCTTTATTTTTTAAAAAAATGACAGGACTATCCTTGATCTTAACTAAAGGAAGGTGGGCCTTTGACCCTCCAGATGTGATTCAACTTCATAACCCATGCTAAAGTCAAAAGTCCAAAAACTTCTGAAAGGCAACAGGTTCTCCACCCATGATCTAAAGACATACAGTGTGTGTGCACATACAAGTGATAACATGGGAAATTCCAGCTTGAGCATCTGGGGACCTTTTTCTTGGTAGAGACAAAATACTGGGATTGCCATATTCCCTATCGTACAGAAAATAGACTTCTATTTTTCCAGTTTGAGTCCAGTTTAAAGAACTACATAAGAAAGAGAACCAGGGTCTTAAAGTTGCTCATAAACCATTAGCCTATGTGCAAGCAGACTGAGCAGCCACACAGGTCACCCACTCATAGCCTTTCACCTATAGCATCATGTATGGTATTTCTATTTATACTATTTCTAAATATACATTAGCAAAGGAATTTTTTAAAAATAAAAACTCATGTCCTCTTTTTTGGCTATGCACTTTAAATTCTCTCATGCTGCCTTTGTCCTCATATACTTCATGAAAAATCAGTTGTCTTGTTACTTTTAGGGTCACAGTGCATGTAGGGAGTCTTTGTTGCTATTAGGTTGCTAGGAAGTCCCCCTTCTTTTCACATTCTACAGTCACACATGGGTGTGCATACTCTGAAACCTAGAGAGCAGCACCACTCAATTTTTGGCCACTTTGAAAAAACACAACATGCTGTCACAGCCACCATTTGGAGCAACCAAAAGTGATGTTACATCACTCCCCATTCTTTTGGATTTTTTTTTTTAAACTAAAGTAGACAGCATTTTAAAATGTATCAGAACTGTTGGGACTATGTTGGGGGCCCTCAGTTTGGGGACAGAGAATTAGGAGGGAGCTTAGCAAAGTGAGTGTCTCACTGAATCATCACATGGAAGATTAAAATGACATAAAAACCTGATGTACCCAATCCAATATGTGCATAAAAGTCACCTAAGAAATTTGAGCAGTAAAGCTGAGAATTAGTACACAGCAAACTCTTTACTTTCCTATCAGTGGAGATTAAATAATCATTAAATTAATAAATTAACATTACAGAACTCTGAAACTGTAATACAGAATTGCTCAATCAGTATTTATGCAGCGGTGAGAGGCAATGAAGGTTACAACATTAGAAGCTAAAGTCAACACTGTTAAGTTAAAAGATTCAGTATTGCTTTACATGGAGAAAGGAGAGAACTCACATACATACATGAATTGCTTTGACGATAGTGAGCCCCTGGGTATCGCCTGCCCATAGCGCCAGTCAGCACATTATCCCGTGTTGTCAGCTGTTTTCAAAGGACTTGGGCAGAACTGTTTTACTGGAAGAAGAAAAGGAAGCAGCAGAAGAAAAAGAAAAACAGAATGCAAAGATTTAGTACAATGCCTATATTGTTTTCATTAAAATGCTAATGAGCCGTTCCATAGTTTTGGGTGACGGGTTTATAAATTATTCATAGTCACGCCAGCCACAGAGATGAACTGTTGGGCTATTGATACAGAGCAAATTTACTGCTTGTACTTGTCCTCCACTGATAAGCATAAATAATTTCAAGGTAAACCAAATACCTTGATACACTGGCTCACCTGGGACTCACAACCTCAGGACAGGTTGTTTCTCCAAGCAATGACCAAATTACAGAACTGCACCTAGCCTTCTCAAACTTACATTTTTGGCGTATGGGGGGAGGCTTTCCCCAAACCTGGAAAAAAAAAACCTAGGGATGTACTCAGAAATCTTTTCATCCTCAACAAGAAAGGGCATCTTGACACACTGAGACACCCCATCAAGAAAATGGCAAAAACCCTGCAAGATTTTTCATAATTTGGGACATATCTGCAAAACCAAACAACCATTGTGTTCTGTGCAAAGATGTTGAGTACATGGCAAATTAATTTTTCACAAAAATGTCCCAAAGAATGAAAAGCCATCAAAGATGAGCAAAAATGTCTGTGCCTTTGTCCAGCAGGAAAAAAATGTTTGAAACTCTTCAAAGCAAATCAAGATATATCACGCTGGCTCTCTAAAAACACCCTACCCCCTCCAAACAAACCTTTTATCTTTTTTCTAGAGATGTAAAAGGATTGTATGGAGGAGGTGAAGATTTGGTGTAGGGTATTCTTAGATTCAGCATGGTATAGTGGTTTGAGCCCTGGACTATGACTCTAGAGAACAGGGTTCAAATCCCCACTCAGCCATGGCAACCCATTAGGTGACCTTGAGCAAGTCTTAGCCTCAGAGGAAGGCAAAGGCAAACCCCTTCTGAAATTATCTTGCCAAGAAAACCCCATGATACATAGGGTCGCCTTAGGGTTGCCATAACTTGGAAACAACTTGAAGGCACACAACAACAACAACAACAACAACAACAACAATTATTTGACTTACAACTAGACAAGGTGGGGAAAATACTGTTATGTCTTCTGCACTATATAGGGAAATGTTGATACCCCAGTTAATGCAGCCATCTTTTTTCCAATAAAGACAACATTGTGTCCTTACCACTGAAGGGCATATTCACTCTGCAGTTTTAAAAGTATGAAAGCAAGCTGTCTGGCATTTTAAATTTGTTTTTAAAAGGAAGGAAGGAGGACCAAACTCAGGTAAAAATTAAATAAATAACATGTCAATAAATCAGTGGTCCTCTGGCTCATGAGCACCAAAGAAGTTGCCCATCTTTATAGGTTTTTCATGGTTTTTTTCCAGGCTATGAGGCCATGTTCTGGAAGAGTTTATTCCTGACATTCCACCTGCATCTGTGGCATCTTCAGAGAATGGTGGCGTAGGGTGGGGGGGGGGTTATATACTGCGAGTCCCTGTTGGAGAAGATATGTAACTCTGTGTATTTGGATGGCTAGTTCCTGGAGGGAGATATTCAAGGAGGATTAGTGTCTATTCAGCTAATGGTCCATTGTCTGCTGGAAATCCCCCTGTCCCTGGGTGGAGTTAATTTGCATGTGCTGAGTTTTGATTTTGGTGTTTTTCAGGACTGGTAGCCAAATTTTGTTTACTTTTAGGGTTTCCTCCTTCCTGTTGAAGTTGTCTAGGTGTTTGTGGATTTGTGATAGTTGTTGGTCAGAATGCACAGGGAAGCTATTGAAATCCACAAACACCTGGACAACTTCAACAGGAAGGAGGAGTAAAAAAAAGTAAACAAAATTTGGCTACCAGTCCTGAAAAACACCAAAATCAAAACTCAACACATGCAAATGAACTCCACTCAGGGACAGGGAGATTTCCAGCAGACAATGGACCATTAGCCAAGCAGACACTAATCCTCCTTGCATATCTCCCCCCAGGAACTAGCCATCCAAATACACAAAGTACGTATCTTCTCCAACAGAGACTCACAATATATAAAAAAAAACCCACACACACCCTATGCTACCATTCTCTGAAGATGCCAGCCACAGATGCAGGTGAAACATCAGGAATAAACTCTTCCAGAACACTGCCTCATAGCCCGGAAAAAAACCACGAAAAACGTATAAATGCCAGCCATGAAAGCCTTTGACTTCACATTGCCCATCTTTACTTCATATTTTTATCTCCCAAAAGATGCAAAGGATCGTTATTAAGGTTGCTTTAGGGGGCTCGACTCAGAAATATATCACCACTGCTTTAAAGAGAGTAAAAACATACACATTATAAACCAAACCTCCTACTAAAGTTCTTAATAAAATAAACAGAATCTTGTCCAATCTAAAGTACACTGAGTCAAGGTCACTGGAGAATACTATGCAGCAAAAATGCTACACCTTGTCAACCTGCTGACTAGTACCTCTATACTTGGCACATTTCCTCTGACTTATTAAAGAAAGAACAAAGAGCAAAAGCCAGCATGAGCACCCTCTTCTCTTCCTACAGTCATGTCCTCTCCTCTTTCCAGCTGCAATCCCTGGAATAGTCAGATACACATAAATCTGAGAGAGAGAGAGAGAGCGCGCGCGAGAGAGAGAGTTGGAAAGATTTCTCTTAAAGGACAACTGTGGGCCAAATCAGCAAATGACAGATGTCTAGTTCAAATGTCTAACAACTGTGCTAAAATAGGATCCACCACACATAGAATTCTCTATAAAATATCTCACATGATCCAACATGAAAGCTAACAAAGTCTAGCCCTTTCCCACACAACTAAAGCAAAACAAGAGCTGCTTCACATGGGACAGCCCCATAACACCACAGTACTGTACAACATTTTCTGGAATTCTTCCACCTTCCTTCAAAGCTCCGTTAGGTGGGGAAAGAGGTAAAAAATAAGTTGGAAGCAAGACCTAAATCTAATTTCAGTCCCAAACTAGAGTAGATCCATTGAAATCAACAGGACTTACATTAGTGTTGACTATGAAGTTCAATTCATTTCAATGAGTCTAAATTAAATTGGATTTACCCCAATGGATCTATGTAACTAGGAAGTGTTATAAACCATCAGTTAATTGAAGCTACTGTACAATTAACTACTTCATTTATTAGATCAATAATTTTTCCCACTATCCAAACGGCCCTGTGTCACATAGATATATGTATAACATGCTGTAAAAGAACAGTATAATCCAGTAGATTTATGTCATAGTAAACCTAAGTTCCAAGGCAAATATGTTTACCATTGAAGCCAAACATTAACAGTGCAATACTACACAATGGGGAGGCAACCACCAGGAGTTGGGGGCACACTGCCCCTCGTGGGAGACTAGAGAGCAGCACCTCCATTTCCCCCAACCCAACCCAAGATTTGGGAGAACATTTTTCATTCCTCCCCATGGCCAATAATGCCCACAAAGCCTCTGGGAACAGCTCCAGCCATTTTGCTGTGTTCTGGGGCCATCTTACACTATTTCTCTGTCATGGAAAATCCATTATAATTTGCCAGTAATTTGCCATTTCATACCTATATATTAGAAATAAAAAGTCTAAAAGATACTCGACTGGGGAAAAGACAGGGAAATATTAAATGTGTAGGTCTGAATTCTCTTTCACGGCACACACAAACAAATAAAACAAGGTAAGGAGAAAGCAAAGTAGCAAGATCTAGCAGTGCTAGCTTCTCCAAGGCAAGTGATCTGTGAAGTCCAACAGACAGGAAGACAATAGTAACAAAGGAAATATGAGTGTGGAGCAAGCCTGGGCAAAAAGCCATGCTCAACATTTTGGACCCCCTCAAAACAGTCTCCTTTGGAAGGCATGTTTCTTGAATTTTCATTGGATCAAAAATAGATAACAAATACCTGCGACAGCTGTAAAGGATGTCAGATTGCAGCAGTTAGAGGCCATGGACTAAGCCAGAAGATATATGCTAACTTCTGTGCTGTTTGTTTAAATGTATAGAACAAGTGAGAATACTTTGAACTGACAATACTCCAACTGAAGTGCTGGTTCACAGGTAATTGTTAGAAATTATTAAATATGATAAACATAGAAGACAAAAGAGAAAAAGAATACAGTATAGAAATCTGATAAGCTATTTGGTAACAGCAGTGAGACTGGTTTTTGCAATAAAGTAGAAAACCAATAAAATACCAGCATGTATGGATTAGATACAAAAGAGGATGGAATTGGCACAATTAGATAAATTGACCAATTTAGTGAAGAAGAATATGTAGAACAAAACAAGTGGGGATACCAGTGTTGCTGGGTTTGATATTTAGAAAGTAGTTTTTTTGGTATATGTTTGTTTATAAAAGGAATGTTGACTATTGTTAGTGAAAACAGATAGGCTGACTAAGGAAGACAGTAGATAAACGAGTACTATTAATTAAGAAACAGAAAAAAGTGGGAAGTCTTATTTTTTAAGGGGGGATGGAGAGAAAGGGGACATTGTGATATTTGTTGCATGTGTGGATATTTGTTCATCTTGTACTATTGTATGTCTATGTTTATGTGTTTAAAAACTGAATAAAAATGTTATTTTTTAAAAAAAGATAGAAATAGGCTCTGAACAGACATAGTTAAAAATATTCTCTGAAACAATGGTAGTAGCTGTGCAGAAGTAATGATGAAAACGTTACCAAATACTAATGTGAGACGAAATGGGAGATGTATGATGGTCATGTACAACGACTACTGGGTAAGTTGGTGTCCCTTACCACTGAAATGTATCATAAAAAGAACATGTCACGTACTACAAGTATCACGTGCCTTATAAGCATGTGAAATACTCCTTATAAGAAGATATGAACCTAGACTATATAATGTCTATGAAAGAGAATATGCCTAGACTGCAAATGTCTATGTGATATGGCAAACCTTGACGAGGACTGTGGAACTGCACACCCTAATTATTTACTTAATAAATACACTATATGAAAAGAATTGTAGAAATCATAGAGTTGGAAGGGACCACATGTGCCATATACGTCAATTGACTGTCATGCAGGAAAACATAACTAAAGGACTTTTGAAAGGTGTCCATCCAGCCTCTATTTAAAGACCTCCAAAGATGGAGACTCCACCGCCCTCCAAGGCAATCTATTACACTGTTGAACAGTTCTTACAATTAAAAAAAAATCTTGCTAATGCTGGGGTGGAATCAGTGAAGGCACTAGGGAGAGATGCAGAGCGCCTGAACGCCACCAGGTGTCACCGCTGGAGGGAGGAGTGATACCAGCCTAATTGATGCCAACAGGGTGGAATCTTTTTTTTCTTTTTTTCTTTTTTGGTAATTCGAATCCATTCATTTGTGTTCTAGTCTCTAGAGCAGCAGAAAACAAGATGACTTCATCTTCTACATGGTATCACTTCGGATCTTTAAAGATAGCTATCGTATCACCTATCCTCCAAGTTAAACATATCCAGCTCCCTAAGTTGTTCCTCATAAGTAGTAGTTTTTAGGCCTTTGGTCATCTTGGTCACCCTTCTCTGAATGAAATTTAAAGCCACATATTTATTCTCCTGTATATAAATTCTGTGAAAATCCAAACCTTAAAATATTCTTAAGTAGAATGCTGATGTTGACAATACTGTTGTTTACAAACTTGGGAGCTCAGATGACCAAAATGGTAAACTCTACTTACATACATATTAACAAGCATAAGGCAAACATTGCTTCTACAAAGAGATGGGGGGGGGAAACCACAACTGTTTGTCTCACCTGTTCCAAACCCAAGGGAGGTCTGATTCAAACAGTCTAGCACTCTGGAATTTGGTCTTAGAGGCACTACCCTCAGAATGTTGGCAGTTTATTTGGAATAAAAGCCATGTTCAAGGCCTTAAATGGTGAAAAGTCCACCAAAGGCAGCAAAATAACCAGGAACACCCATCCTGAGACTTGGGGGGGAGGAGACAGAAAAAATATTTTGACCCCAAATTTTGTGAGACCCTTGGGGAGGCCTCAAAAATGCCCGGGGGCTCATACAGTTGAGAGGCCATACTTTTTCCAACCCTACTATAGATGTATAGGGGTTTACTGAGAAGTTCCACTGTGTTTACTTGGTCTGATTCCCAATTAAGGAGGCATAAGACTGGATCCTAAAGCAAGATTTTGATACCAGATTTAAATACAGCAAATCTAAATTTTCTTCTTTCTTCATTTAAGATGTTTTATCTGGGCTTTAGAAGAGAATACACAAAAACAGCTACAAAACAACAGTTTACAGGATTATTCCAACATCACTACTTTCGACAACAAATGTCAACACAAAACAGTCTTATATGAGCACAACAAAAAACATATGATTGTGGAAGGGGAGAAACATAGAATTAAAAATAAAGATCAAAAGAATTGTGGTTTTGTCCACCCCATCTATAGCAGATGATGATACCAAGTTCTCACTCCTGCACAAATCAGTGACATTCATATATGGAAGAACTATCCCATATACCATTTCACTACTACTTGGGAAGCATCATCCCCTCAGATACCAAGATTGACAAAGAGATCGATCACAGATTAGCAAAGGCATATAGCGCATTTGGAAGATTTCACAAAAGAGTCTGGAGTAATAAACACCTGAGGCGAAGCACAAAAATCAGTGTGTATAGAGCCATTGTACTGTCTATTCTCCTTTATGGGTCTGAAACATGGGTCACCTATTGCCACCACTTACGACTCCTCAAACGCTTTCATCAGCACTGTATACGCACAATCCTAAATATACACTGGACTGACTATGTGACGAATGTTGCTGTCCTTGAACAAGCAGGGATCACCAGCATTGAGGCCATGATATTGAGAACACAGCTGCGCTAGGCAGGGCACATTTCTAGGATGAAGGACCATCGCCTCCCAAAAATAGTACTCTACAGTGAACTTGCCATGGGTCAGCGTAAGAGGGGCGCTCCAAAAAAGCAATACAAGGATTCCCTGAAACAACATCTCAGGCTCGGCCAAATTGATCACCAACAATGGTCCGCCCTGGCCTCACATCGGGAGGAATGGAGACGCACTATCCACAAAGCTGCAGCCTTATTTGGGAACTCACGCCGAACAAGTCTTGAAGGGAAACAACAACGCAGAAAGAATCACAACCCAGAAACATCACCCAAGGAGACCTTCTGCTGTGCTTTCTGCAACCGGACTTATTTATCTCGGATTGGCCTTTTTAGTCATCAGCGCGCTTGCAGAAAGCGCAGGATGAGTCCTTCCTGAATCTTTGTTTGCAAAGAAAAACCAGAGAGAGAGAGAGAGAGTTCAATTCACCTCAAACAAAATACAAACAGTTTAATTATGGCGTTCTGGAAGACCAAATAACTTGTATGGAGCATGGGACTCTACGGCCAAATGTTCGCCACCATTCCTGTCTAAAGTTGTGGTGAGGAGATGGGGAAGCTTTGGGCTATGTCTTCAGTTACAACCCCGCACAACCCCTTTATTACTGACAATGATGACCAGGGCTTCTGGCACATTAAATCCAAACCAAAGAGAGGGTAAATGATTCTTTTTTTAAAAAAAATAATAATCTTTATTAAATAACAAACACTCCACAGACTACATATAAAAACATAGATTTACATAGACTAGACACAAACACCATATAAAAACTAAAATCTCTCTCACACACACGTGACTTCAGATGTCCCTTTTTCTTTTTGACGATGTATAACTACTGGTTTACCTACTACACCTCTCAAACCCCAAGAACATATGATCTGTTCAATATCTCCTCCACCATCTTCGTTATATTCCAATATCTAGATTATTTACTAACTCATCCGGCTGCAGAAAGCCTTTTTAGGCATTGGCGCGCTTGCAGAAAGCACGGGATGAGTCCTTCCTGAATTTTTGTTTGCGAAGAAAAGCCAGAGAGAGAGAGAGAGAGAGAGAGAGAGAGAGAGAGACTCCCAGTTCTCTCTCCATCACCCCAGTTCTCTCTCCATAACAGAGTCATATCCTGCCATACCTCAATACTCCACTTTGAACTTCTGTCATCTAATATTACAGACAATTTATCTATTTCTTGCATTTCAAATAATCTTACAACCCATTCACTAACTGAAGGTATTTTGTCTCTTTTCCAGTTTTTTGCCAAAACCAATCTCGCTGCTGATACAGCATAAAGAATAATTCTCCCATATTTCCTTCTATTCTCTGTATCTACATTATGCAACATATTTAATAAGTAGATCTCTGGCTCCATCGGATAATTTATTTCCAAAGTTCCTGTTTTCAAGTTATGTATCTTCTTCCAATATTTATGGATTTCTTGACAGTTCTACCATACATGGAAATATGTGCCCTTAGTTTTCCCACACTTCCAATAATTGTCAGGAATATTTTTATAAATTTTTGCCAGTTTTTCAGGTGTTAAGTACCATAAGTTCATTATTTTATAGAAATTTTCTCTTAATGTAAGACTCTTAGTAAATAATATATTCTTAATCCAAGTCATTTCTCAATTCTCTAGCCAGATTTCATGGCCTATATACTGTGCCCACTTTACCATATATGGTTTAATTACCTCTTGTTCTAATTTTAATTTCAGTAAAACTTTATCTATTTTGGATATCATTTTCTTTTTGTCAGCTTGTATTATTTTCTCAAATTCCGTTTTTTCTGATGAGATGCCTGCCAGCTTCATATATATTCTAATTTTCTCCACAATTGCCTATAGAGGAACCAATGACAATTGATCCCATCTATCTTTAGCTCTTCTTGTGTTTTCATTTCCAAGAGTGTTTCCTTATTTTTCAAACTCTTTTCGTATGTCAACCATCGTTCTTGGAAAAGACTCTCTCTCCTGTAAAACACCTCATGACTGGACACCCATAATGGCATTTTTGAATATAACACTCCTTTGTATATCTCCCAGACTCTAATTAACGCTCTTCTTATGAAATAATGTTTAAATTCTTCATGTACTACTGTTTTATTATGCCACATATATGCATAAATTCCAAATCTAAGGTTGAAACCTTTTAATTGAAGCAACCTCGGGTTTTTCAAGTATATCCAATCCAACTCCCATATTAAACAACTCGCATTATAATAAAGCTCAAGATCCGGCAATCCTAGTCCACCTCTTTCTTTTGTATCACAAAGAGTTCTTCTTCGAATCCTAGGTCTTTTTCCCGCCTATATAAATTTGGCCAGCTCTTTATTTCAATCATTAAATGGTGTAGAGTTATATATTATTGGAAAGTTTTGAAAGAGGTACATTAACCTTGGTAATATATTCATTTTCACCATATTTATTCCCCCTAGTAAAGATAAGTGTAAGTTTTTCCACCTTTTCAAATCTTCCTTAATCTTAATCCATAGTCTTCCATAATTATAATCATATAAATCTAAATTCTTAGTTGTTATATTTGTTCTCAAATATTTTGATTTTTTTTCTATTTTAAATTTTGATAAATACACCAGTACTTGTTCTTCTTTAAAACTCATATTTTTGTTAATATAATGGTCTTTTCTTTATTAATGATTAGTCCTGCCACTGATCCATATTCCTCAATTATCTCCACTAATCTGACAATACTATCTTTTAGGTTATCCAGGAAAAAAATTAAATCATCGGCGAGGGCCAAAGAAAGGGTAAATGATTCTGAGTCCCAGTTATAGAGGGAGGGGCATTTTTATGGCAGCATACCTATCCCTCTCCATATGCCTGACTTCCATACACTGCACAGCAGTCACACATAGGAGCCTTGCATGTGGTGTGAATCAGATGATGTGTAAAGAATAATACCTCCACCCCACATTAACCCATCTTGAAATTCATGCCTGTAACACTCTTGAATCTGTATGTGTAGGCCTCTCTGAAGATCTTCTATTCTATACAAATAATTCAGACACACAAAGGGAGAGGGAAAGCATACAATAATCATGACCCGCAAATTTTATCACATAGCAAACACCTCCATAGGGCAGGAGTGTTAATATTCAAATTTTTCATCCTCACAAGTGAGGACAAGTAATTTTCACAATTTCCTTACTTCTGTGGAGGAAACAAAGATTTCTGCACAGTTTTCATTTACATATCCCAAGTGTTTTAGGAAATTAATTTTTTGCATGATAATTTATAGGGGTTTGGACAAAAAAAAAAAAACTGTTTCCAGACAGCTATGGGTTTGTCTACTCAGGCAATTTACCCCATCTTGCCCCTGTCTTGGAGCTCTGCAGTCCTGATGACGCAGAGCTTCTGCCCCATTTTGCCTCTGGGCAGTCCTCACAAAGACAAAGACAAAGCCAGGGCTAAGATGAGGGGGGAGATGGGGTAGGGCCCAATAAAACTTTTTAAGAAAATACCTATTTAAATCTGTTCCAGCCAAAATAAAACAGATCAGGCCCCACATGACCACAGGAGCCCATTCCAGCAGGTCAGCCTATCGCTGTAGCTGCCAGCTGCCTCACTCTTCTAGATCCAGGAAGGGGACCCACAGCACGTGACCAGGCTGGTCACATACAGGGGGCCTTGTTCACATGCTGTGGGCCTCCTGGATGGACCTGGAGAGTGCGAGGCAGGTGGCGGTGGCAGCTGCAGGGACGGGGCGGAGTGCCCGTCTGGACTTCGCCCTGTTTCATCCAGGTAATGGGAAAGGAATGGGCCTGATCTACGGGCAGGATACACTGGCGGGGAGCTGACGTTTCCACGCCCAAGTAGATGGCCTTATGTTGTTTTTATGCAAGATTACTGTTTTCTATTTTTTAAAAAAAATCTAGCACAGCAAAAATCTTGCATCAAACACAGCAAAGCAAAACCAAGTGGCCATTTTTCTGTGTAAGATAGCTGGGTTTTGTGCAAGAGTTCTTTGTTGAAAGATTGCTGTTATTTGCACAGGAAACTGCAATCTTGTAGGAGAGAAAACACAGGTGGTTGTCTGGAAACTTTTTGTACAACATTCCACAGTCCTCACCACAAAAACAATAACACCCCACATGTAGTTCTGTGCAGGGTAATTTCCTAGAACAGGCAAATACTAGGTGAAAACTGCATAAAATTCTTACTTCTTACCACTGTGGTCATTCTTCCCAATCAGGTCTCCCGAGTGTTGGGAAACCCATTTTTTGGCCAGGAAACAGTAAATTTTCTCTCCATCCCTAACTCAAGGGATACCAATGTACCCCAAAAGTAGAAACTTTAAAAAATATATAATACAGGGTTGAGTACCTTATCTGGAAATCCAAAATACTCCAAAATTCAAAATTGTCCATATGGGGGTGGCTGAAATAGTGACAGCTTTGCTTTCTGATCATTCAATTTACACAAACTTTTATGCACAAAATGATTTAAAAGGTTGTATATAAAACTGGGTATAAAATTACCTTCATGCTATGTGTATAAGTTGTATATGACACATTTACACTTGGGTCGCATCTCCAAGATATCTCATTATGTATATGCACATATTCCAAAATCCGAAAAACTCTGAAATCCAGAACACTTCTGGTCCCAAGCATTTCAAATAAGGGACACTCAATATGTAATTTATACTGTATTTTCAAAGAAAAAACACCACCACTAATGAATCAAATCTCACATTCAACTTGATTTACTTGGATAGCTATCCTTTAAGGTAAAGACATTTTCTATGGAACGTGAAGAGCCCCTTTGCCACTTATTTATATCACCATTTTTATGCCACTTTTCAGCCCAAACACCCTCAAAAAAGTTCACAAGCAATTGAAACAAAATGGGAGTAAAATCAAACTATGGTCCTGTCTATACGGCCAAAATAATACAAATAAGATGCAAAAGATTGCCAACCCATTCAAACGGCTGTTCGCACAAATACATGTCATTCGGAAGGGAGGCAGCCAAATCTACCGCAAAGCCCATTTGTACGGATTTTCTGAAAAGTTCCGTATGATTTCCAAATGTGCAATCGTTTGAACACTCATGTTTGCACAGATATGAACAGGCAGTGCAATCTGATTGGCTGGACAAGCCCAGGAGATGGGGCTAGCAAAGAGGGAGAGCGGCTTCAGCCCTCATATTGGATTTGCAGCTAAGCAAGGGTCCAATAAGTCAATCAAATGACAATTTGTACTCTTTTTTCTTTTATTTGTAAATACGAAATGTTGCTTGTGCACACCCTAGGAAACTGTGTTTTTTTTTTAATTGCAAGTAAATCACTCATGGTGGCCAGCTGCCTAGAGGGTCATGCGAAGTTTAGGGGGGGCTCTTTTGGCCATGTAGACAGGTCACATCATTGCAAATGCCTGCCTTTCCTAATGTGTTTGTATCCCCTCCCCATCATATAGACAAGACCTGAAATAAACCTTAACGGGAACATATGAAACAATTTCTCTCTTTATGGGTACATACCTCTACCATGACATGTGACTTGAACAAACATATGTTCACAAACACAAGTACCACACAGATACATATCACACACAAACAAGGATTTCCCAAAGCTACCAGACGAATTGTGCAAAAGCTGGAATCCCAAGAGCCGCATCTTTTGTTATTCAATTGGAAAACCTATGCTATGGCTATGCATTCCAGCCAATCTTAGTATCTTCTTTCAGGGTTAGACCTGAACTAAATGCTGGAGACATACCATCCTTAGTCAGACATTTTTCTCCACACACTAAAAGAATTGGGAGGGGACAGACAACAACAGTATATGCTGTCTTCAAATCATATTTCAGCTCCCTGCAACTCCATCCCCTACTTTCTTTCAGTGGTTCAACTGTTTTAATGATGGTGGTTCTCGTTGCTTTAAAATTGTATTAATTTGTGGGGTCCCACTTTGGGAGAAAGGTGGCAAATAAATAAATACATAAATAAAGAGGAAGAGCCTGCAGGGAGATTCCACACCTAGCTAAATTGGTCAGAGCTTGGAGATGGCCATACTGGCCGTGTGATTCTGGGCATTGTTCTTTGATAAAGTAACTTTTCCAAGCTCTGAAAACCAGTGGTTCTCAACCTCTGGTCCTCTACATGTTTTTCATTTCAGCTCCCAGAATCCCTTACCATTGGCCATAGGGGCTGGATTCCAAGGAAGGGAAGTCCAAAACATCTGGAAGAGCAATGGTTGAGAATCCCCTGCTCTGAAAAAAGGCTACCAAAAGGAGGTAGGCACTGCATGTGCTCTTTCCTAAAGCAGATTAATTTCCAAAGCAGTGGTTGGTATCACCCACAGATATAAAAGGGCTGCAGGGCCTGACATTTAACTCCGTCTCCAAATCACGCAGCTTCTCCCCCCCCCCAACCAAGAATACAGAGAGAATTTCTGCAGCAGAGAGTCATTTCCATCTATTTAGGAATTCTGCAAGATTTAGGTTCCTGGAGAATGTAGGGCAAGGCTAAATACAGAGCTCTATCTGTATTGTTAGTAAAGACTACTTTGGGCTCCAGAATATGTAAGAAAAAGGTGCAAAAGCATGAAAGGCAATAGCTGAAAGAGGAAGGGGCTCCAGGGCTGAGACTGCAGGCAGGAAAAGTGAAACAAAAAAGATATTTTTAAAATGAAAGAAGATTGTGGAAGCTATGTACATTTTAAAAATAATGGCAAAGGGATCCAAGTACCTTTCAACAATACAGAGGCAGGAATGAGATATTATCAAGGCACAAAACATGCAGGGAAGATTAACAGGTCTGATATTATCTGGCACAATTTGTGTGGTTACCCTGAGCCTCACATATCAAGGGACTCAACAATTGTGCTCTCAACATCAAGGAGCCATATAGACTCAAGCACATCATATATCACAGCCAAGCTGCCTCTGGGGTCATTTTCTTCAGATTTCAGGGAAGTCCACCTTAAAGAAAAATAACCAGAAAACAAATAAATAAAACTTGTTATTTTCACAAGAACAAGAATGCTACCAGCCAAAAAGACAAGCATGAGCAAAGCTAGAAAATATATTTTAAAAAAAGAAAAGAAAAAGCCCGTAGGTGTCTTTTCTTGCCAAAATTTGTGCTTAAAATACAGCCTCTTTTTTCCCCCAATCACATATTCTCTATAGTTTTTCTGCTTTTTTAAAGAATTATATGTATCTATTCCCAGGAGTGTGGTTCTACGTTATTACCTTTGAAAGAGAAGGGCTGAGTAAACAGCCGGAACTATAGTCTGTAAGCTGTTTTTTAGATGCCTTCTGAGTCCCATCCCCCTCATGAGGTGTGAACAACTTTCCACAGCATTTGGTATAATTGGTATCATCCCTGTAAACAATTCTGTTTCTAAATGGCAAAATACCATGAGCTGTCAGAAGACTACCCAGCAACCACCACAGTTGCTACCATCAGCGAAAACGGCACAAAATAGAATTTATTTATTTCATGTAGAAGCACCTCTAGAGACTCTCATCTTCCATGCTCACAGGATGAATATGTTTCCCTTGGGGCTCAGTTTCTTTCTTCCACAGTCAACCAAAAACAAGACAAAACAAAAAGACTTGCCTATTCTGCAGGTACCCCTTGTCCCAACTTTAAATGCAAGGAGTACAGTTCAATAAAAGAAGGTTTATCTTAAAAAAACACATTGTGAACGGGGACTGATTAGCTTATTTTTAAGCTGCATGGGTCTTTTTGATCACAAGTACAGTCATCCCTCCACATTTGCAGGTTCAGTGTTTGCAGAGTTGATTGGGATCATCAGCATTGAGGCCATGATATTGAGAACACAGCTGCACTGGGCAGGGTACATTTCTAGGATGGAGGACCATCGCCTCCCCAAAATAGTACTCTACAGTGAACTCGCCACGGGTCAGCGTAAGAGGGGCGCTCCAAAAAAGCTATACAAGGACTCCCTGAAACAACATCTCAGGCTCAGCCAAATTGATCACCAACAATGGTCCGCCCTGGCCTCACATCGGGAGGCATGGAGGCACACTATCCACAATGCTGCAGCCTTATTTGAGAACCCACACCGAACAAGTCTTGAAGAAAATCGACAACGCAGAAAGAATCACAACCCGGAAACATCACCCAAGGAAACCTACTGCTGTGCTTTCTGCAACCGGACTTGCCTATCTCGGATTGGCCTTTTCAGTCATCAGCCCGCTTGCAGTAAGTGCGGAATGAGTCCTTCGTGAATCTTCGTTTGCGAAGAAAAGCCAGAGACTAGAGATGTTCTCTCTAGGCATTTTCTAGGTCCTCTAATGCAATTCTATGTTATGCTTCTGCAGGAGGTTGACCACAGAATCACACTGGAGGACCGACAAGTGCCTAGAGAAGTGTTTTCTCCAGTAAACAAAATAGTGGGCCTATATTCATGGTTTTTTCCACTTTTACGAGGGGGTCCTCCAAATCTAAGTCCTGCAAAAGTTGAGGGTCGACTATATTCAAATTCAGAATCACCTTACAAGATGGGGTGTGCCTGTTTCTCTGTGTGTGAGAGTGTACAAACATATAGGTATGTATGTAAATAAAATAACTTAAAGGTAGCTACTCCATTTCTGTCACAAGGAAGAAATGGTGGACATCACTGGGTGATGTTGCAATTATAGCTGTTCAGTATGAACTGTAATGATACACAGACTGTGTTTGGTCTATTGAATGATATACACAACCTCCATCCATCCATATGTTGTCCCCTAGCTGTCGCTTCACTCCTCTCCTCATGGAAAGCCAGAAAACAGTACTGTTATGCATGAACTAAGAACTACAGTTAATGGCTTACAAGAAGCTAGCACCACAGTTTCATGATGGCTTCCAACTTTGGTTTGTTCGAAAGTCATTCATTATAATTCTCTGTCTGTATGTAATCAGGAAGACTATGCTTAGTTCTGATCTTCTGGTTTGTTTTACTGCTCACACAAACTGAGGATTGAAGCTGACAAAAGAGATGATTATGGCTGCTTGCAGCTCCTGAACATATTGGTGTATTAAGCCAAATCTAACGGTCCACACCAGGCCACAGTGGCATCTAGTACCAGAATAACCAGGTTGTAGCTGTGAGAGGCAAAATGAAAGCATTGCCCCCAAAATAAGAATTTTGACTCTTCCAATGAAATTTTCATTCAGTCCCCAAAATTCCTAGCATTGCAGTAACTTAAAATTTCTGTTGAACATTTAGAAATACAGTTTAGGCATCCAAAGAAAAGAGACAGACAAAGTTACCAAAGGAATTAAAACACAGCAAATATAAAAGTTCTAAGTGTGAATTATTTTCAGTGCCTCGCTCTCTGCAATACCAGGAATTTGAAGACTGAAAGAAAATTTCATGGAGAGCAGAATTCTTGGGGTTGAGGGCAATGTCCTCATTTTGCACATTCATCCCCCCTCCCATACCTACACTTCTGAGAATAACACATACTTATTAATTAAAAAACCAAGAGTAAACAAGCAAGCAAATCCCTATGACCCAGTGAAAATCCAGGGATGTCTGAAACTCTCAAATAATAATACTTAGCATGTATATGATGCTTTGAGGTATTCAAAGTACTTTCTACAGATATAATATATTTATTTCTTGAACTTGTATACCCACTTCTTAACACAGCTTTCAGAATAAAAATTATAGTAAAAATAATCCAGTAGAATTGAATACAACCAAAAATGATTGTTAATTATTAAAATAATTAAAACAATCACGAAGAGCCTATTATTCAAGACCATTTTTAAAAATCCAGTCTGCTCAATAATATTTATCTCTGACTA
The DNA here is from genome assembly GCA_030847615.1 of Gambelia wislizenii. Classification (NCBI taxonomy): domain Eukaryota; kingdom Metazoa; phylum Chordata; class Lepidosauria; order Squamata; family Crotaphytidae; genus Gambelia; species Gambelia wislizenii. Next base: position 104,440,813 of record JAUMIR010000005.1, on the reverse strand, counting down.
TAGCCACAACCCTTTGAAAAGCAATTTCCTTCTCTGGAGAGAGAGGGGAAAGCTTGAGATCTCACCATCTCCCTCTCTCCTTCCCATGAGAAGATCATGAAACATAGGAAGAGATCCATGGAAGTGTCATTCCTTTAAATAACAAGAGCTCAAACATATTACATTAACAACACTTAAAATAATCTTTTTAAAGTAGGATAATACCTACCCAATAAGACACATAGAAGGACTATTGTTGAGAGATATTGCCTTGCCTAAGATGACTTGGCAAATTCATGGTAGATGTCTGACGTTCATTCTCTTAGTCACCGTAGCATATCAGGTTTCACCATCTTATATAGTTTATTATTATCATTGTTTTTGGATTAAACCCATGCTTTCTGTATAATTTTTGTACTTGTTGTTGTTTCTCTTAGGACTTTATCACATGAGCCTTTTAAAGCAGAATTAAAGCTGGATAATAATGACTTTGGTTATACTTATCACATGACATCACCACCAAATCGCTACTGTGCCTTCAAAGCGTGGTTTGGGTGTCCTGTGCTATTGATGGGGAACTCCCGTCAATAAGCTCCCAATCGTGCTGCTATGCCATGAGATAAATTTCTTCAGTTGCAGTCCCGAGACTGAACAGTCACGTGGTCTCTGTCTCCTCCTCTTCCCCTCTCCATCCCCAAACAGGCTGGGTTTTTTCCCACCAATTCTACTAAATCGCATTGCCATAATTGCTAAATTGTGTTACAACTAAAAATTAAAATTAAAAAACCACAAAAGGCATGCTGGGTAGGATAACAGGGCAGCGAGGCAGGGGTTAAGGGGGAGTCTGGAAGAGAGCAAAGGGATCATCGATGGCTGAAACACTCCCAGTTGTGATACTGAAGGGACATTAGATACTGAGGGCTCCCAAACTGATATGTATCTGTTTACTTTTGTTAATGTGACTGCAGTGAGAATGGGGCTCGTGTGATAATGTCCGTATACTTTTCTTCTTCTTCCCCCCATACTTTTCACGTGAGCTACATACAAGCCCTAGAATCCAGCAAAGATTACAGCAGTTTCAGGGCAAAGCAATGTGTGGTGATGCTTACCATCACCCTGTATAAATTAAGAACACTCAAAATTTCATTTCAGTTCTACGTTTCAAGCAAAGATTAATAGTAATGGGCAAATCTTTCTTTCAATGAAGCATTTTTTCCATTACAATATCATCTCATTGAGAAACCTCTGGGTCTAGGACTGACATTGAAGATCACTGTCTTACGCCATGCTAGCCACAGGTGGGAAGAAGATAATCAGGATCTACCTAGTGGCATACCTAGTATATTTGACACTCAGTGCAGATAATTTTTTAACACCCCCTTCCTCTCTACAACAAAATTATTTTCAGTAATAATCATGAAATGAAACTAGTAATATTGGCCAGAAAAGAAACACAGAGAGTGAAAATTATCTTTTATTGAATTTTGTATATATAGTCATACCAGTAAAAATAAATAAACTGTAACCTTGCCTTTGCACTTTCTTCCTTGCCTTTCTCTTTGCTATTTTTGCTAGTAGTATGGTGTCATCTTCATATCTTGGTATTTTGTCTTCCAATTTTCACATCTCCTTCCTCCAAGTCTAATTCAGCTTTCTGTATGATTTGTTTAGCATATAAATTAGATAGGATGATAAAATGCAGCCTTATCTGATCCCTTTGGCAATAATAAACTGCTCTATTTCTCTATATTCTGACTTGAAAGTGGTCTCTTGTCTGAGTATAAACTTTGCACCAGGATAATAAAAAATGCTGTAGTAACACTTTTTTTAAAGAGTGATCCATAGTTTTTCATGAGCTGTGCAATCAAAGGTTTTGCTATAATCTATGAAGCACAGGCTGATTTTCCTCTGAAATTCTTTGATGTGGTCCATTATCCAATGTATGTTTGCAATATGATCCCTAGTGCCTCTTCCTTTTCTGAACTCAGCTTGGACAGCTGGCATTTCTCACTCTATATATGGTCAAAGTCTTGGGTTTTTTAAGCATCACTTTGCTTGCATTGGAGATTAATACAATGCCCTGGTGATTGCTACTATCCCCGGTGTCCCTTTGGCAGGGGGACTGGAATGTATATTGAGTGTTTCCAGCCTACTAGCCATTGCTTTGTTTTCCATATTTGTTGACACATTTTAGTTAGAATTTGAGTGGATTCTATCTCTGTAGCTTGAAGCAGCTCTTTTGGTATGCCGTCTGCTCCTGGTGATTTATTTCTCCCAAGTGCCTTGAGTGCAGCTTCTACTTCACTTTCTAAAATTAAGGGTTCATCTTCAAATGTTTTTTTCTTCAATGAATCTGTCCTCTTTTCATCTCTTTTATACAGTTCTTCAATGTATTGTTTCCATTGTCTTTTTTAATTTATTCTTGATCACATACAGGTCAACCCCCATATCCACAGATTTGGTATCCAAGGTTTCACTTATCCGCGTCTGAAAAAAATATGTTCTCTCTAGGCATTTGTAGATCACTGCCACTGCACCCACTTACATTTTACACCCAGGGCAGAGCACCCTGTCCCCACACCTCCCTTTGGTCTGCCACTAGATATACTGGTAGATCCTGGATATTTTGTAGTAGAGATTCTGGCCTTCAACTGTTTAATAGCTTTTGTTATGTCCCTTCAAGTTGACTCCAACTTACAGTGATCCTATACAGTAATAGAATTACTTAGCAAGATTTATTGAGGTGGTTTGCCAGTGCCTTCCTCTAAGGTTCAGAGTGTGACTTGCCCAAGGTCACTCAGTGGGTATCTATGGCTGTGCAGGGATTCAAATTATGGTCTCCTGGAGTCCAAGTCCAACACTCAAGCCACTACACCATACTGGCTCTTGTCTAGTGGGAACAATGACTACTTTCATATTAGGCTGTCAAATAAATATATGCTTGGATTGGGAAACAGGTGTGCGCTTTTGTGTGAAAGGAATTGTGAACTTAGTTCGGGTACTGACTGAAAAAAAACATCAGGTAAGCTCAGAGGCACCCTGTTCCTGAACACTAAACATATTGTTTGTTATTATTTATTTAAAATATTTATATACTCTTTTCCAACTAGCAACCAATCACAGCACAATAAAGCACTATAAAAACACAACATTATTTCAGATTATAAGGTTCCATCATAGAAAACCTGAAAAAAACAAAGTTAGCGGCTGGAAAATGCCAAGATAAACTACCACATTTTTAATAAACACCAAGAGCACATGATCATCAGTGCCTGACATGGTGCAGAGGGCAGGTGATTCCACAGGAGTAACACAATCTGTATGTTGCCATCAAATGGGGCTCTGTAGAATCATGTGGCAAAGACACTGTCCCCATAGTGCAGCAGATCTAAATGGGGCAGGGGTGTGCACAGGGCAGAACATGGATTGCATGTGGCCTGATCAGGCCCTCAGAATGGCCTGCCCCCAAAGACCCCATGAAAATATTGAGAGGAGGGGTTGTTATGGCCTGCTGAGTTAAACATCGGGGGTACGGTGCCCAAACCCTTAGAAGTGGCCTATACCATTAGGGAAAGGTGATATTTCAGGTAATCTGAAATTGAAGGATTTATATCTCAATAATAATACAGTACTTTGAACCTGGCTTAGAAGCAAACTGACAGACAATATAGTGCTTTCAGCACAGATGTTATATGAGCGTGGCATGGTGCTTCATTCAAAAAACCCAATTACAGTACTTTGCACTAGCTCAACCTTCTGACCTAGTGGCAAGGGCATCATTACAGCCATTGTCTCTCAAGGTATAGTGGTTTAAGATGAGCAGACACATGCTAATCCTGTATTACTTAGGTGCTCTCGGAAATACATGCCTGGTGTATGCCCAGCCATCAGAACTACTATTTTGCACCTGATTGAGGGACAGTCCTCAAAATTCTCAGTAAAAGGCAAAACAGATCCTACAAGCCCAAACTCTTTCCTCCCTAACTGAAACAGTCTCACAGGCAATGAAGGCTGGACAGTAAAGAAAATCAATATGTTTGAAATGTGGCACTGGTGAAGAGTTCTACAGATACCATGGACAACTAAAAAGACAAATGAATGAGACTCAGAGCAAACCAAGCCTGAATTCTTACTAGAAGCAAAGATGACTAAACTGAGGCTGCTGTACTTTGGACATATCATGAAATGATCTGGCTCACTGAAAAAGACAATAAGGTACTTACAGCTAAGTGGAAGGCAGTAGGAAAAGAGGAAGACTGCACTGCAGAGGGATAGACTGAGTCAAGGAAGCTACAACCCTGAGTCTGTAAGACCTGAACGGGCCTGTTCATGACAGCGTGACTTGGAGGTCTATCATTCACAGAATTACCACAAGTTGAAGTTGACTTGACAGCAAACCAACAACAACACAGGCCATGAAAAGCTGATAACTAATAATGGAAAATCAACATTATTTATTTTCAACATTATTTATTTATTTTCATGGAGGCAACATCTATTGATGACTTCTAGCCATGGCTGGTATGGAAAAACTGATATGCAGAGGATGCTTCTGCATACCATTAGATGCAGAACAGTAGGAAGAAAAAGCTATTGTGCCCACTTTTACCATATATGGAGCAAGAAATGCTAGATGTCCAAGCCAGGTTCAGGAAAAGAAGAGGCACTAAAGATCACACTGTAAACATATGTTGAATAATGGAGTCTGCCAAAGAATTTTGGAAGAAAATAAGTCTGTGCTTTGTAGATTATAGCAAAGCCTTTGATTGTGTAGATCATGAAAAACTATAAAAGAAATGGATGTGCCACAACATTTGATTGTCCTTTACTTAGGAAGGGGTAAGGCAAGGCTGCATTTTATCACCCAATCTGTTTAACATGTATGCTGAATTCATCATATGTAAAGCTGGATCAGACTAAGAGGAAGGAGGCATGAAAACTGGATGAAAATTTAGTATATGCAAATAACACTATACTACTAGCAGAAAATAGCAAAGACTTGGAACATTACTGAAGAAAGTCAAGAAAGAAAGTGGAAAGGCTGGGTTACAGCTGAGCATTAAAATAATAATAATAATAATGACCACAGATTATTTACATTACTTTAAAGTAGATGATTAAGACATTGAAACAGGTCAAGATTTTCCCATACCTTGGGTCAGTTATTAATCAGAATGGAGACTGCAATCAAGAAGTTAGAAGATCTAGTCTTGAAAGGGCAGGTATGAAGGAACTAGACAAGATCCTCAAGTGTAAAGATACAGCATTGAATACTAAAGTTAGGATTGCCCCTGCCATTATATTTCTAATTTCTATGTATGGTTGTGAAAGATGGACAGTGAACAAAGCTGATAGGAAGAGAATCAACTCATTTTAAGTGTTGTGCTAGAGAAGAATTCTACAGATACCATGGACAGCTAAAAAGACAAATAAATGGGTCTCACAGCAAATCAAGCCTGAACTCTCCCTAGATGTCAAGATGACTAAACTGAGACACTTGTACTTTGGACATGTCAGAAGACATGACTCTGTAGAAAAGACAATAATCCTTGGATGGTACAAGGAAATAGGAAAAGAGGGTGGCCTAATTACAGATGGATAGACTCAATCAAGGAAGTCATTGCCCTGAGTCCGCAAGATCTGAGGAGGATTGTTGATGATAGGGTAACTTGGAGGTCTCTCATTCATAGGGTTGCCATAGTTGAAGTCAGCTTGATGGCAGTTAAAAACAACAACCACTCACATCCTGGAATACTGTGGGAAACAGGATGCTTTGGTCTGATCCAGTAGGGATACTTCCCAGGGTGTTGTTTCTACCACGTCCTTTTTGTTTTTATCTGAAACACAGCTAAGAACAGAACTTCTATTTACCCAATGAAGCAACAGAAATACCAACTTAACAAGAACACTGGGACCACATAATACAGAGGTGTATAAAAATCATATAGAAAGAATCATCCTCCTCAAAGGGTATCCATATACCAGGATAGCAGAAGCAACAGTTTAGAAAACTTATTAGTCAAAGTATTTGTATATTCCCCTTGCCCCACCAAAATCAAGCAGAGGTTTATTAATTCATTCAATCAATTCAAACACTTCTTAAATAGGAAACTAGAGAGAGCATTTATGACCTTTTTATGTTCTTTTGATTAGCTTGGACAACAACTAAATTGGCAAAATAAATTATACACCCAGCCGCCAATAAAATATTTACAATTAGTCTCTGCGTAGAGTGCCAAGAAATATCTCTGATTATATATTGGATTGGAAATCAGATAATTTCTGGTACTTCGTGTGGTTAAAAAAAGTGCATGGTAAGCCAAATGCAGCACAGACCTTGAAGGATTTTAATGTTTTTCCTGATGTACGACATAGTGAATTTACAAAAAATATACGTAGTAAAATGTACTTTATTTATTTCTGTACTGGGAACTCAAGCAACCACTGATTAGAAAAATCAGCAGAGGACTGTTATCAACACTGCAAAATCTAAAAACGCCTTCACATTTCTGATGGTCATACTGAAAGAACAAATACATTTTTTAAAAAAAATCAATACATGCCCTGAATATTATTAAGAACTTTACAGCATCTCAGAGAATAATCTTAGAACACAGATGTTTTATCACTATTAGTTGGCAGCAGTGCAAGGCTGAGATGTCTGGAATGACACTAAGGGGTTTGTTATGATGGAGTGACTGCAACTCCCATCATGGACCCAGAACACATCTGCCAGAACTACATTTCCCATCAAAGGTAACACAAGGTTCTGAGGAGTGAAGGGGTGGACGCTTCATTTGCTAAGCATGACATCACATCACCTAACTGGACAGCCAATCAGACTGGGCAATGTAGAGTCAATCAGATTTGGCTAATGGAGTTTTGAGAAGCTGCAGTCTTTGTTTGCAGCCACATGGCTCAGGGGTCATCAAAAGAGCTAGATGGCTGAGAGTCATCAAAGAGGCATGATATCATGAGGCCTGAAGAGCATTGCTCTGAAATTGTTCTGAAATTCCATCATCAGAGACTGAACCAGATGGACTTTCTAATTGTGAGTGGAATTCTTCTTAGCTTAGGAAAATGTGTTAGCTAGTGTGTTAGTTTTTATGATTTATTTTAGCCTTGACTGAATGTAGCCTATACGTTATTATATGCTATGTAACTCTAAGTTGAACCTGGAAATGCCTTTTCTCCATGATACTATTTCTGCTAATGTTTTGCTTGCTTGAACTTAAAGCAAGTTTTTGGTATCATCAATCTATTTTTCCTGCAAACTCCAGGAACAGAGATTCTACCTCAACATTAGGAGGAACTTTCTGATAGTAAGAGCTGTTCGGCAGTGGAACACACTCCCTCGGAGCATGGTGGGGTCTCCTTTCCTGGAGGTCTTTAAACAGAGGCTGGATGGCCATCTGTCAGGGATGCTTTGATTGTGTATTCCTGCATGGCAGGGGGTTGGACTGGATGGCCCTTGTGGTCTCTTCCAACTCTACAGTTCTATGATTCTATGATTCTACATGTGCCTTGCTTGGTCAAGCTATCTTGATTCTTCTCTGGGATAGAGAAAGACCGGTTAGGAGTAACCCTCATTTAAGTCTGGGAAGCTTAATATAAAAATGTGATGATCTCTCTGTAATCACATTTTCAATATCATTTTAGGATCAGGGGGTGTGGCAGCATTTTGGCCGCTTGAGTGAGACACTATGGGTTCCCTTAGAGGAGAAGCTAGTTTGTGGGTTCCAGGCTGAGACCCACAGGTTGGCTGTTTTTCACAGGGAAACAAAAGGGATATCCTGGCTTCTAAGGTGTGTATGTGGTGTGCAGACACACAAAGCCCAAGCTATCACCTGACAGTGGCAGTGTTTGTTTTTTTAACCAATGTGGGCAGGAAAACTGGATACCCCACAATTTTCCTGAGGGAACAATCAAGAATACACCCCTGCCCACTCTCTCCTCAGCTTAGATGAGAGATGGAAACAACTGAGCTGGAGTATCTGTTGGTTACTGTACTTTGCAGAGCTTTCTTTAACCAGGGAAATTATCAGACAGGCAGCAACTCCAGGTCTTTCACTGTAATGAAAAATTCATCTCTCTCTGTACCAAATCCAAAGACTATTTCCACATCACCGGAGCAAACATGCATTTAAAGCATGTACAGGCAAGAAAGAAGTCCCAACCACTCATAATTCTCTGGGCCTTTTATATCACTACATCTCTCTTTCAAAACACTTGTTTATCTCTTTGAAGCCATAAATCTTCAGTACACACACCAGATATGTAAGCCGCATCTGTCCTGAGACTCCACACAATGAAGACCTGGTATGTACATCTATATTCTCCGAGTCATTCTGTTTTAGTAACTGGACCAACTTCCTATTTGCATCCACACAAATAAAACAAAGCTTGATAAAATCAAATGCATTTTTCTAATAAAGCACACCTCTTGCAGAACTCTCCTTCCACAATCTAATTGCCTCAGTGTGTGTATATCACTTTATTTCTAATATTCCTGCTGTGCAGTGTTTTGTAAAGGCTATCTGCCAATTTCATAATAATTAAACACTTGACATGACTTACTACTGTTCAACTAATTACTACAATTGAAAGCAAAGTTTTCCTGCCAAAGTGGCATAGTTCTCACAAAGCTGGTAAATCTGTATCAGAACTGCACCAAATCAGGCAGCAGTTGAGGAATCACATAACTGAACACTAGCTCCACATAAAAATGAAGAAGCTCAGCACATAGAAAACTGGAACACCAGAGAGCAGGATTTTAGCTTACCTTCTCCCCTATAGGTTTCTATTTTGTTTGGTTCAGAAAAGAATAGTCCCTGTCTGAATTGGGAAGAAGTTGCACTGCATATTCCTAGTATCATCAGTATGTCACTATCAGAACTTGGGAACAGGTGGAGGGGAGATATTGTGTGGCTTTCGTATCCCTTTGACTTAGTTCTCACTGAAGTGATACAGTTCTGTCTGCACTGTCATGTCAAATGGGAGATTTCATGAAGACAGAATACTCCTCCATACAAAACATTTGTTGTTGTTAATTGCTGTCAAGTTTACTTTGACTTGTGGTGACCATATGAATGAGAGACTTCCAAGTTAGCCTTTTATCAACAGCTTTGCTCAACTCTTGCAGACTCAGGGCTGTGGCTCCCTTGATTGAGTCTATCCATCTGGAATGCAGTCTTCCTCTTTTCATACTGCCTTCTACCTTACCAAGTGTTATTGTCTTTTCTAATGAGTCATGTCTACTCAGGATAAGAACAACAGTCACAGTTTAGTCATTTTGGCTTCTAGGGACAGTTCAGGCTTGATTTACTGTTGGACCATTTACAGTTTCCCTTCATATTTGCTGGGTTTGGTTCCAGGACCCCCCATGGATATCAAAATCTGTGAATACTCAAGTCCCATTATATGCAATGGCATAGCAAAATAGTGTCCCTTATATAAGATGGGAAAATCAAGGTTTGCTTTTTGGATTATTATTTTTTAAAGAATATTTTCAAGCTGTAAATACTTAAATCCGTGGATACGGAGGGACAACTGTATTTGTCTTTTCTGCAGTCCATGGCATCTGCAGAACTCTCCTCCAGCATCACATTTCAAATGAGCTTTCACAATAATCCATATAAACCAGAACTAAGAAGACACAGATAATCCTGACTTTAGTATTCAATGATATATCTTCACACTTGAGAATCTTGTCTAGTTCCTTCACACTTGGCCTTTCAAGACTTCTCCTTCTAATTTCTTGACTGCAGCCTCCATTCTGATTAATAACTGAGACAAAATATGGAAAATCTTGAATTGTTTCAATGTCTTAATCATCTACTTTAAAGTAATGTAAATAATCTGTGGTCATTATTTTTGTTTTCTTAATGTTCAGCTGTAACCCTGCCTTTCCACTTTCTTCCTTGACTTTCTTCAGTAATCGTTCCAAGTCTTTGCTATTTTCTGCTAGTAGTATAGTGTTATCTGTATATACTAAATTTTCATCCAGTTTTCATGCCTCCTTCCTCTTAGTTTGATCCAGCTTTACATATGATGAATTCAGCACACATGTTAAACAGATAGGGTGATTAAATACAACCTTATTTGACCCAATTGCCAACTGGAAACTATTTTGTTTCTCCATATTCTGTCCTGACAGTGGCCTCTTGTCCTGAGTATGAGTTATCAGAACAATCAAATATTATGGCTCAACATTTCTTTAAGAGTAATCCATACTTTTTCATGATCTACACAATCAAAGGCTTTGGTATAATCTATAAAGCACAGACTGGTTTTCTTCCACAATTCTTTGGTGTGCTCTATTATCCAATGTGTGTTTGCAATATGATCCCAAGTGGCCTCTTCCCCAACCAAACATTTCCTGGAGCAATCAGACTGATGATACCAAATGTTTCTTTCTTTTTTGTTTTAACTGTAAGTATATTGTCTGTATGAGAGCCAATATGGTGCATTGGTTTGAGTGTTGGACTAGGACTCTGGGAGACCAGGGTTTAAACCTTGCTCAGCCTCGGAAATCCCCTGGGCAAGTCATACTCTCTCAGCCTAAGAACAAGGCAGTGGCAAACCTCCTCTGAATACATCTTTCCAAGAAAACCCTAGGAGAGAGTGGCTATAAGTCAGAGTCTACTTGAAGGCACGTAACAGCAATCTTCCCTCCAGGAACTCAAGTACCCCACTGATCTACACAACAGCCCTCTGAGGTAGACTAAACTGAAAAAAATGATAACATCCCCAAGCTCAGTTAATTCCCTAGCTGAGAGGTGATTTAAACCAGAAATGTCTGCTCCAGAAGAGAGGAATATGTGATCTTCCAGATGCTGTAGGACAGGTGCTCTGTTCAGGCCTGCCATTATTTATGCTTGCTGGGGCCGATGGGAGCTAAATGACAGCAATATTTGAAGGGCTGCACATTTCCTTGAATTGTTCCAGGTCCATCAGTCTTCCTAATACACCATGCTGATTCTCACACTGATTCTGTGAGGCTTGGGCCACTTGAGCAGAATATCTGAATTATTCTCATATCAATGTCTCCGATTTTGCAGTTTCAAGATTTTAGACAAGAATGATTCAATGCACTGAGGAGTATATTGAACAAGTTCCTCTTCTCTTGTAATTGAACCAAGGAAGAAATCTTGATGCAATTATCCCACATAGTACATCAGTGTTTTCTCATGCAAATCTGAATGCTGCTGCAGCAGTAGCAGTTCGAATAGCCAATTCCTTTCAAGGCAGATGCTGCAGTAGCTGGAAGGGAGCCACCACCTCACTGCAGCAGGAAACTTCCAAAGGCCGGAAGGAGACATTTGTAAGAGCTGCCTGACAGCTGCCAAAATCGCTTGTCTTTTCTCTCCTCCCAGAATATGGAAAAGACAGTTTTTTAGAAACAGAGGACAGCAGACAGGCCCAGCACATTCAAGCAGGTCCTCTCTCCATCTCAACTGCTATTTCTCTGGCCTTGAACGGGGAAAACAGCAGCCAGGCACAGCACCATCCTGCCTTGGTCCCAGCAGCTGAAGAAAGGCCTTCCCTCCATCCCAAGTACCATTGCTGTGGCCTCAGAGGGAGAGAACAGCACCCAGCATCTGCTGGACCCAGCATACCCTCCCCCACTGGTGTGCCTTTTCTCTTGTGTTCTGTGTTTTTTTAAATTGTATACCCGAGGAAAAGGAACTGTCAAATAACTAGTGTATTTGTAAACTGTTCCGGAAGCCTTTTTAGCTGAAGAGAGGGATGTAAATGCTCTAAATAAATAAATAAATAAAACAAACCACAGTTCCCTCAGTCGCCATGCTGGTTGGAGGATTCTTGGTAGTCCAAAATGTAATGTTTCCTTGTTGTCCCTCTGCCTCTCAACGTCTCCCGCTCCCCATGTCTCCTAATCCAAAGTGTGATGTGCTAGCACCACATATTTCCTGCCCATGCATCACTTCACAGGCTGGCAGGGAGAAAAGTTGTCATTTCTGACAGTACTAGACACTACCAGGGCATGGGTTGGAGAAGCAAGACAAAGGATCTGATGTTTTGGGCAGCAGCCACATACTTTCCAAATAGAGTCATTTGTTGTGGCCAAGGGAGAAAGCTCCATTAACTCCCCTGGGATTTGATTACAGCCTCCTAAAACACTCAACAAACCTTGATGCTATTCCCTCCTACTGCCCCCTTGCTGCTTGAAAGGATTTTGTCTCCTTCGATTGGAAGGAATAGTCTCAAAATTGTTTAGACATCATGCCAGATCTACACTCCACTTGGTGTTATGTCTCAATTAAACCAGCTTGTGATTACCTGGCAAACCATAGTCTGAAATAACATTTTAGAGAAAGTACTTTATACATTAGTGCTGTACTACATGTAAAAAGAATGTTGGAATTATTTTGATCATAAGTTGAACATCAGTGTGATGCTGCAGCAAAGAAGGTGAATGCCATTTTAGCCTGCATTAATAGAAGCGTAGTTTCTGAGCTGAAGGAAGTAATAGTCCCACTGTATTCAGCACTGGTCAGGCCTCATCTGAAGTACTGTGTTCAGTTCTGAGCATCTCATTTTAGGAAGGATATAGACAAGTTGGAGCAGGTTCAGAGAAAGGCAAAAAGAGATAAGAGGTAGGTATGGAGAACAAAATACAGTCGCCCCTCCACATTCACGAACTTGACATTCGCGGTTTCGATTATTCGCGGTTTTGCGAGGGGCCCCCACGGGCCCCCCCAAAACCGCGACACGGGGCCTCCAGAGGCCCCGTGAAAGCCCTGGGAGGGAGCGGGGAGGGCAGGGGAGACCTCCATGGGGCCTTCGGAGACCCTCCGGAGGCCCCGCGAAGGCCTTGGAAGGGAGGGGGGAGGGCTGGGGAGGCCTCCATGGGGCCTCCGGAGACGCTCCGGAGGCCCCACGAAGGCCTGGGGAGGGAGGGGGGAGGGCCGGGAGAGGCCTCCATGGGGCCTCCGGAGATGCTCCGGAGGCCCCACGAAGGCCCGGGGAGGGAGGGGGGAGGCTGGGAGAGGCCTCCATGGGGCCTCTGGGGACGCTCCGCAGGCCCCATGAAGGCTTGGGGGAGGGCTGGGGAGGCCTCCATGGGGCCTCCGGAGACGCTCCGGAGGCCCCATGGAGGCCTGGGAGGGAGCGGGGAGGGCCGGGGGAGGCCTCCATGGGGCCTCCGGAGACGCTCCGGAGGCCCCATGAAGGCCCGGGGAGGGGGTGGGGAGGGCCGGGGAGGCCTCCATGGGGCCTCCGGAGACGCTCCGGAGGCCCCACGAAGGCCCGGGAGGGAGGGGGGAGGGCCGGGAGCGGCCTCCGTGGGGCCTTGCTAGGCCCCACGAAGGCCCGCGGAGGGAGGGGGGAGGCTGGGAGAGGCCCCCGCGGGGCCTTGCTAGGCCTCACGAAGGCCTGGGGAGGGAGGGGGGAGAGCCCGGAGAGGCCTCTGCGGGGCCTTGCTAGGCCCCACGAAGGCCCGGGGAGGGAGGGGGAGGCCGGGAGAGGCCTCCGCGGGGCCTTGCTAGGCCCCACGAAGGCCCGGGGAGGGAGGGGGAGGCTGGGAGAGGCCTCCATGGGGCCTCCGGAGACGCTCCGGAGGCCCCATGAAGGCCTGGGGGAGGCCTGGGAGGGAGTGGGGAGGGCCGGGGAGGCCTCCATGGGGCCTCCGGAGATGCTCCGGAGGCCCCATGAAGGCCCGGGGAGGGGGTGGGGAGGGCCGGGGAGGCCTCCATGGGGCCTCCGGAGACGCTCCAGAGGCCCCACGAAGGCCTGGGAGGGAGGGGGGAGGGCCGGGAGCGGCCTCCGTGGGGCCTTGCTAGGCCCCACGAAGGCCCGGGGAGGGAGGGGGGAGGCTGGGAGAGGCCTCCGCGGGGCCTTGCTAGGCCCCACGAAGGCCCGGGGAGGGAGGGGGGAGGCTGGGAGAGGCCTCCATGGGGCCTCCGGAGACACTCCGGAGGCCCCACGAAGGACCGGTGAGGGAGGGGGGAGGGCCTGGAGAAGCCTCCGCGGGGCCTAGCTAGGCCCCACGAAGGCCCGGGGAGGGAGGGAGGAGGCTGGGAGAGGCCTCTGCGGGGCCTTGCTAGGCCCCACGAAGGCCCGGGGAGGGAGGGGGGAGGCCGGGAGAGGCCTCCATGGGGCCTCTGGAGACGCTCCGGAGGCCCCATGAAGGCCTGGGGGAGGGCTGTGGAGGCCTCCATGGGGCCTCCAGAGACGCTCCGTAGGCCCCATGAAGGCCTGGGAGGAAGAGGGGAGGGCCGTGAGAGGCCTCCGTGGGGTCTCCGGAGACTCTCCGGAGGCCCCGTTGAGGGCTTGGGCGGGAGGGGGAGGGCTGGGGAGGCATCCACGGGGCCTCGGGAGGGTCTCCAGAGGCCCCGGGAAGGCCTAGGAAGGGAGTGGGGAGGCTGGAGGAAGCGACTATGGGGCCTCCGGAGGCCCCATGGTCGCTATGTTGGGGGAGGGGGAGGGCAGTCATTATTCACAGATTTTTCACATTCGCGGGGGTCCGTGGAACGGAACCCCCGCGAATGTGAAGGGACGACTGTATATGAAGAAAGGTTAAAGGAACTGGGCATGTTCAGCTTGGTGAAGAAAAGACTGAAGGGTGACATGACTGCACACGTTACTCAGGGCTGTCATAGATAGGAGGGGACAGGCCTGTTCTCTGCTACCCCAGAGCAGGGCCGGTTTAAGCATACTGCCAAATCCGCATCTGTGGGGGGCCCACAGCCACAGGGGACCCTGTCCTAACCCTCTTCCTGCAAAAACAGGAGGGAGGGAGAGAGAGCAAGCCAAAAACCTCCTGCTGGGCTTTTTTTAAAAAAAGCAGCTGTCTCCTGTCTCCTTTATCCTCCCTCCCTCCACCCCTGCCCAGCAGGAAAAGCTGCAGCCCCCCCCCAAACTGGAGAAAAAAAGAGAAAGAGAGAAAGAGTGTCTCCTTCCTCCTTCCTTCCTCTGCCCCCCGCCCAGCAAGTCAAGCTGTCCTGTGTGGCTGAAGGTGGGGGGAGTTTGATGCTCCATCGCCCCCTCCTCCTAGGGGATCATCAAAAACGCAAGCCAGGAGTGTGTTACTATTTGTGTCAGAGAGGGTTGTGTGAGTGTGGGGAGGAGGGAAGTGTGAGGGTCACCTCCTTCCCTTTCTCCCCTGCTCTCTCAGGGAAAGGGTTAGGGCTAGGGTTTCCTTCCCTTCCCTTCCTTCCTGTCTCTCTCTTGCCTGAACTCTCTTCTCTCCTTCTCCTGCCTCTACTGGAAAGAAGGGTGCCCCCTCTTCTGCCCTCCAAGGGTTCCCATTGGGCAGCCACACTGCACATATATCCTCTCCATCCCATCTTTCAAGCTGCTCTTAACATGTCTTGGTTTCTCTCCCCTCCCTCCCTCCCCTCCCCCTTGGTCTTCAGCTTACGCCCCTTTCTGCCAACAGAGTTCAACCTGCAAAAGGAATTAGTATGTTTGCCTATGTGGCTTCAAGTCATTTCTGACTAAGGCGAACCTATAATTGGGTTTTCTAGGCAAGATTTGTTCAAAGGGGGTGTGCCTTTGACTTCCTTTGAGGCTGAGAGAGTGTGACTTGCCCAAGGTCACCCAGTGGGTATTAATGGCTGAGTAAGGATTCAAACCCTGGTCTCCAGTCATAGTGCAATGCTGAAACTTCTACAACACTCTAGCTCTTTTAACAGAAGAATATAAATAAAATAGAAATTTGGAGTAATTTTACTGGAACAATGGTTTTATTGTTGTCACTAAAATTCCAGTATCCCATTAGTGTTATGTGAGAGCCATTGGGCTAGAGCAATGGTTCTTAACCTTTTCTTTACTAAGGACCCCCTTTAAATTTCTTTTGTTGTCGCAAGACTCTACTTAAGATTTAAAACTCTAATAATAATAGCTAACAACAGCAACACAATTACACCATCCATTAAACTTTCCCTCAGAGGCACTCTTGCTTCTTCCTGCAAGTTTGTGGCTGGAGTGGATTGAATGGCAATGTACAGGCCAAGCCAGCCAGCCTTTGCCTTGGTTCCTGTCATGTGGCTGCTCCACTACAGGGAGGAGGTGGGTCAAGCTGCCTTCAAGCCTTTGTGGACCCCCTGTAAAGACATCATGGACCCCAGGTTAAGAACCACCAGGCTAAAGAATGCTGAAAAAGGAACAATGCAACCAGGCCTTAAGAAGGGTGCTGGCAGCGGAATTCTGGGAGGTGTAATCCAAAAGTAACTTTCCCAGGCTCTGAATGCAGCCTAGAATCATAGGGCTGGAAGGGACCCCAACAGCCATCCCATCCAATCGGCTTCTGCCCTGCAGGAACACACGATCAAAGCCCTTGTGACAGATGGCCATCCAGCCTCTGCTTAAAAGCCTCTGCCTAGTGGCCTGACTAGGCATGACTTGGTAGTTCATGCAGCATGGTTCTGTAGTTGTTCGGCCATTTTATAATGGAGTTCAGTCTAACTCCTGACATAAAAACCTCCAAAAAAGGAGACTCCACCACACTCCAATGCAGTGTATCCACTTCTGAACAGCTCTTACTGTCAGGAAGTTCTTCCTAATGTTTAGGTGGAATCTCTTTTCCTGTAGTTTGAACCTGTTGCTCCATGTCCTAGTCTCTGGAGCTGCAGAAAACAAGCTTACTCCATCCTCAATATGACATCTCTTCAAATATTTAAACATGGCTATAATGTCCCCTCTCAACCTTCTCTTCTTCAGGCTAAACATACCCAACTCCCTAAGCCGCTCATCATAGGACATGGCTTCCAGACCTCCCACCATCCTTCTCAGTATCCTTCTTGAATTGTGGTGCCTAGAACTGGACACTGTCTTCCAGGTGAAGACTGACCAAAGCAGAATGGAGTGGTACTATTACTTCCCTTGATCTACACACTATACTCCTATTAATACAGCCTAGAATTGAATTGGCTTTTTTTGCTGCTGCATCACACTGCTAACTCATGTTCAGCTTGCAGTCCACTCTTAATTGCTAATAAACAAAAAATATTAAGTTAGTGCCTATAATATAGTTTTTAAACTAAATTATTGGTGGCAAATTATGTAATACAGTAGGCCCCCCTTATCCGCTGGGGATTGGTTCGGGGGGGGCATGGATACGAAAAACCATGGACAATAGTGAACACCATTGAAAATAATGGGACCTCTGGTTTAAAATACCATAGAGTTGCCTTGGAGGACCTAGGAAATGGCTAGAGAGGGCATATTTTCTAAGAAGACTCTATGGTAGGTGTGCTGTTTTGTGCCCCATAGATAATGAATCCGTGGATATGGGGGTCCTACTGTAATCTGAACATCCTGTACTGTGAATAGGTTAGGTTACATTGACCTGAGATAAACATATGGGCCCCCCAAAATAAAGCATTGCAGGGGGGCCCAAAATTCCTTAAACCAGCCCTGCCCCAGAGACCAGAGTCTAATGGTTTGAAATTACAGAAGAGTAGATTTTGATTGAACACTGAAAGGAACATCTTGACAGTGACAGTGGTTTGGCAGTGTAACCAATTGCCTAGAGAGGTGGTAGGGATCTCCTTCTCTAGATATCTTCAAAAAGAGGCTGAACCTGCTGGGGATGCTTTAGCTGGTGATCCAGCACTGAGCAGGGAGTTGGACTCAATGGCCCATGAGGTCCCTTCTAACTCTGTGATTTTATGATCTATGGGCTACTAACTGTGGTATGGTGCAATATCTGAATTGACATCCCACAGCTGTTCTGCCTCTGCCTCTGCCAACCACTAGAGATGTCAAGGCCCAGGATGGGGCAGGGGGGCTGGAAAAATTCAGATTCTGCCCCCCCCCCATTTTTTCTTAAGGTTAAAAAAAAACCCTAGAAAAATGGATTTTGTAATCTTTTCTTTTAGAATGATGAATGAAATGTTTAAGACAAGATGTTAATATATTTACTACCTTAAAACTATTTCCTACAGCTATATTACAAGAAGACTTTTATGTAAAACATTTGATCATTGTAACTCCTACTCTTGGAATCCTTTTTCTTAGTACTTTGTAAAGGAATTAACACTTTTTGTTTACTTGAAAGAACAGAGGCAACAAAATAATTTCCTCTCTTTTACCAAAGTTGATATGCCTCCCCTCCCACTTTATTATTTTTTGCTTACTCTTAATAAACTGGAAAAACCAAAAAGGTTCCTTACAGTTCAGGACCTTGTAGATCCATTTGTAACATAAAATAATTTTTAAAGGAAATTCAATTTATAATTACTTTCTGAACAAACTGTTCCTTTAATAAATCAAATATAATAATATTATACTAAACAAAATTATACATTCTTTAAGTAACGATGTAACTTTCACTCTGTAAAGGGTGCAAACATCTCTCTTTTTATTTCTTCCATTTTTCTGGAAATGACTGGTTTTCTTCTGGGAGGAAAAAATGGCAAAACAGGTGTTTCTTTCATAGCTTCCAAATTTTTTGAAATGTTATATCCCTAGAAACCACTGCATCTAGAACAATAAGCAACAATAGAGGATGTGGGAACAAATTTCCTGTCCCAGAACTACTTGGGGATGCATGGACTACAAAAATGCCAAAAACAAAAACCCAAACAAGCAGTGTTTCTGAAAAACTGGAGTTTTTTAATGATAAAAATTGTAAGGGCATCTGGTAACTTATTTAAAGTGAATGGACATTCCTGAAGTTTCAGACAAAGGCAATTAACCTTTTGGGAGGGAATAAAAAGGCCAGTCCTGGAAGTTGGCAAAGTTTCACAGGTTGTAAAAACAGTCAGAAATGGCATGCAGCCCCAGGACTGCACTTTGCTCAATCTTGATTTAAAGACTGGAATGATGAGCAGATGGAAAATGAAAGCAGATAAACCATTCCAAACCCTGGTTAGCAAAAAACATTGTCATCACATCTGAACTGACACAACGGCCAATCTGAGAAACCATAATTTCACAGAGCAAGAGAACCTGTGTCATATGTTCCCTCCTTGGGTCCTCATCTGCTAGTTTATCATCCGTGTACACATATGGTTTGAGCATTGCCATCTTAGCTTGTTAAACAACAGTTTTACATTGTGAATGTAGTTTATCAGACCAACACTGTTAATCTGTACCACAATCACAATTTAATTTTTAAAAAGACTGTATTAAATACTTACTCTCCCCAGTCTTTGGTGAAGGCTTTGGTGGAAGGCCCCGTTTTTTAGCCCTTGATGCCAGCAGCAGTAACACAAATGGACTGAGAAGATATCCTCTTGTAGTTGATCTGGAAGTACTGTTTTTTAAAAACCAAAGGAAAAGAAAGCAAAGATGTATCATGTAAAAGTTGCCAAAGTTATTCACCTCTCCTGTCATTCTGACATCATAGTTCCACTACTCCTTAACTCCCTTCATTCTGTCCTTGCCTTGAAAGACCCGCACAGTCTTGTCCCTCTTTATCTCTCCATGCTTATAAGTCAACATATCCCTTCTTGTGATTTCAAAATTCTCCAGCTTCTGGAAACAACTCTGCTTTTTTCCCCTCTGGCTGCTCTTTATGTCTGGAACGGCCTTTCAGAAGAAAAAGAAAGAGACAAACAGGGCAACTGTTGGTATCCAGAAGGTAGCTTCATCCAGTGCCTTAATGAATTGCAGCTTTGTGTAGCCTTCCCCAACCTGATGCTCTCCAGATGTGTTGATTACAACTCTCCTAGTCAATGATTAAGTTGACACTGGATAATGGGACTTGTCATCCGACACATCAGGAGGGCAGAAGGTTGTAGAAGGCAAGGCTATATTCTGAACAATTAATAAAGCATGTACCCCAATGGAATTCACTTTTTTCTCTTAAGGTACTAACATAAAAGAAGATGCATCATTGGCTATGGGCATTTAATTAAAAGAACCAACCTGTACAAAATGATAGAGAGAAGGAGTGCAATTTTAATGGACAGAGCCTGGCACCTCAAGTGTGGAGATCTTGTTCAATAAGGAAGCTTCAGTACAGAGAACTGAACTATCTCAAACATGGATAATCCCATACATGCCACTCTGAGCTTGAGGAAGCATAGAATATGATCAACAAATAGGTGCTATAAAACTATAAAGCACCATGCCAATGCCACATAAGCAAAAGGGAGCAAAAGAAGGAATGGGTTTGCATTTACCGTATTTCTAACCATTGGACAAATCCATGCTAGTTTCCTGCCTGGCTTTCTGCTCCAGTCTACACCCATCTCAGGTTCCTCACCCTCCTGCTCTGGTATCCAACATAGCCATTCCTAAACAGAGTATTAATTGATCTTTTAACAGCTTTTGTACCTTTTTTTATTTACTTATTTCATTTATATATCAGCCCACAAAGATTCCTGAGGTTCTAGTCTCTGGAGCAGCAGAAAACAAGCTGACTCCATCCCCAACGCAACAACCCTTCAAGTACCCAAACATGGCCATCATATCATCCCTCAACCGTCTCTTTTCCAGGCTAAACATACCCAGCTACCCAAGTCTTTCCTCATAAGGCATGGCTTCCAGACCCTTCACCATTCTCGTTGCCCTCCTCCAGACACGCCCCAATTTGTCAATATCCCTCCTGAATTGTGATATGATGGCCATGTTTGGGTACTTGAAGGGTTGTTGCGTTGGGGATGGAGTCAGCTTGTTTTCTGCTGCTCCAGAGACTAGAACATGGAGCGATGGATGCAAACTCCAGGAACAGAGGTTCCACCTCAGCATTGGGAGGAACTTTCTGACGGTGAGAGCTGTTCGGCAGTGGAACGCACTCCCTTGGAGCGTGGTGGGGTCTCCTTCCTTGGAGGTCTTTAAACAGAGGCTGGATGGCCATCTGTCAGGGATGCTTTGATCATGATTTCCTGCGTGGCAGGGGGTTGGACTGGATGGCCCTTGTGGTCTCTTCCAACTCTACAATTCTATGATTCTATGATTCTATGAATGCACAAAAATTAAATAATGCATTTAAAAAAAAAAAAGAGCGGAGATATTTTTTTAAAAAAAGGTTTAAAACACATCGAATACTCTTTTAGAAACCCATTAACAACAGCCTAAAAGTGATCCTTAAATATCATTTTCCGTTTCAAACATGAAAAGCCACAGGGAACAACTCTTGTTTTAGCTGCCCACTAGAAGCTCAAAACAGATGGAGCCAGCCTAACCGCCTCGGCATGGAGTTCCACAACAGTAGTAGCCACATTGGCAGAGAGGCTGAACCAAACCCTTGAGCTGTACTAAGTCAAATCCTGGTAACAGCTCCTTTTCATTCTTGGCCATAACACTGTGCTCCCCTTGTTTCCCAATGGCAAGCTGGCTCTACTGGGCTAATGTTCCTGGATCAAATCCTTGACCTCCTGTTGATTCATGATTCCAGCCTGTTACCTTAGGAACTTAATAATGCAAAGCTATACATAACTTCTCTGGGGGTCTGGAGGTCTGGATACTATAGAAACAACCAGCCTGAACCCAGTATATGCTCATAGCAGAATTGGTTAGTCAACTGCATATCAGTTTAGTGAAATAAAGCAGTTGTTTTATGTTTCCTGGTGTTTCCCGGGATAGCCACACAGTAGTACATATCGGTAACTTTGTACATTAAAATAAAATTATTTGTTTTCATTTACCCAAATACTTGAAGTAAGCAGAAATGGCTCAACTGTCACTGAAGGTCAGCAAAGGGAAAGCTGCATATCATGAGATTAAAAACAAACAAAACAGCTGTGCTCAGGGTGTACTCCCTTACTACTACCTCTCCCTATAGAAGAAGTGAGAATCATGCAGCCCTCCAGAAGCTGGTGGATGGCAACTCCCAGCATTCCTCATCATTGACTATGCTGGCTAGCACTGCCGGGACCTGAAATCCAACAACATCTGGTGGGCTGCATTTTTTCCACCCTTGCCATCTAGTAATAAAGTGTTCAAAACTGGCAGGCAGCCCCAGTTCTAAAACCTTTAGACACAAATAATGTGTGGCGTACCAAATGTATTTGGACTAAAACTCCTATCATCCCTCCCATTTGCCATGCTGATATAGGAGTTGCAGTTGAAGAATATCTGGAGGGCTGCATGTTCCATAGGCCTACTTTAGCACTATATAGAATAACAGGAGAGGAATGGGAAAGGGAGAAAAAAGATGGGCTCTCTGAGCCCTACATTGTGTGCTTCAACGTTCCTAACACATGATGGCTGGAACCTCCTGCATAAAACTCCTGCCACAGGCTGAGATCCCACCTTTTTTGGTCTCATATTGGGATAAAGCTGAGATACAAATAAAATAAAGTGTGCTGCAATATTTCATGTCAAAACCTCAATTATGGCACTTAATCAAGGCAAGGAGGTTAAATGTCTATTCCATACATCCACAGTATGGTCAAGTGAACATATATAGTAATTGGTTCTCTTCCACTTCCTTGCCATGCAGCCTCCATATACTTGCCAGCATGTAATTTACACCATCATTTCCAATGTGTTTGGGTATAATAAAAGATATGCAAATAGGAATTCAAGCAGTGAAGCGAGGTCAGATTCCTAAAATAATAAAGGATAATATAGGTTTTAGCTCAATTAAAAATAAAAGGGTGTACTCAAGCTGAAGCCTGTTGGAAAATTCGAGAGCATTTGAAGGCTGAACAATCCTTTGCTAGAGGCAGGCTTAGCGACACTTAATACCCAAACATGATGAAACTAGATCCAGTTTATATTCCTCCAAATCACCCGGATTAGTCACTTGTTGGCTGGTTATAGGACAACAGACTGAAAGTGGCTTACCACATTTTGACAAATTAGCTACACATTAAAGACATAGCTATTAAAATACATACTACATTCCTGGAAAGTGAAGCTTTAAGCTTCAGCCACTCCTGCACTGGGGAATGGGTTTTGCTCAATCGTTTCACACTGTATACATCAAATTAGTGTCACACTATTAAAAACAAATTTTAAAAAATGATTTCCAGGTTTCCTCAATTCTCTCTGCAAAGTCTAAGTTCTTTATATTAATTAAAAACCCAGCAATAGATTGATGTGTAGATTGGAAGAACTAATATCATAATTATCAGCCACACAGGGGTGTTTCAGTCTCTACCATTAGGGTGACCAACTTTGGGCCATGAATTTAAGGGAGATTTAGTTGCAACAAATTTTGCGCATTTTTAGCAGCATGGCGTCACTCTAGCAAATGTTCATTGGTATAGGATTACATCTTTAATGGTCAGGTCATATCGTTTAATATTTTGATTGGCTTTGTATGTTTGTTTGTGCATGTATGCACTATCCAGGGAATTTAAACAACAACAACAAGAACAACAAAAACTATTCTAAAAAGATCCCAAACACCACTACTAACTTTAAAGAAAACTGAAAGAACCATTACAGATACCTTATCAAAACAGACACACACTCGTCCCCACACAAATCAAAACCCTTCTTTTATATACAGAGATGCAAAAGCACAAACATACCCCATTCCCTCCTCCCATAGGAACATGCAAACATACACTTCCCTTTCTCACATGCACAGATGTAACAATACACACATACTTCTCTCTCCCTCTCCCTTCCTCACACACTCATATACACACACCCCTCTCTGACTTAAATGCAAACATACACCTCAAGCCCGCAGGAATTTCCTGGCTTGCTTTTTGATGATTCCCACCACCACCACCCCGCCAAACACACACATACACACATATACAGGAGAAATGAAAGGTCACTAAGTGAACAGGAGGATTAAAAAAAATAGCTTGAATAAGGGAGATCCTGGGAAATAAGGGAGAGTTGGTCAGTCTAGCTGCCACACAAACATTTTCTTGAGCACCATAATAGCTATAGCAACTATTGTTTCTTTGCCTATAAAGTAGGTAATTACTGATCTTATGGGATCGACATTAAAATCTGAGAATTGGGGAAAATCCCTACTGCACATCAAAGTACTTTGAAGTTTTGTTATCTACTCTGTCACAATGTTTCTTCTCAGAATTTCTTTTTACTGCCCCTTCCTGCGTGCACAACCAAAATTACCGTATATTCCGGCGTATAAGACGACCCGGCGTATAAGACGACCCCCCCAATTTTCAAGGTAAAATGCAGAGTTTGTGATATATTCGCCCTATAAGACGACCCCCGTCTTCCAACGCATAGCCCCCGCATGCCCCTCCTGCGCTCCCTTCCAGGAGGGAGCGCAGGAGGAGGATGCGGAGGCTGTGTGCCCAAAAGGGGCACATTCGCCCCTTCTCCCCACCTTCCAGGAAGGTGGGGAGAAGGGGCGAATCGCGGTTTGGCCGCGCAGCCTCTGCATGCCCCTCCTGCGCTCCCTTCCAGGAGGGAGCGCAGGAGGGAGATCCGCAGGCTGTGCGGCCAAACGGGGCTTTGGGGAAGGGGGGAGGCTGGGCGGAGGGTGGCAGGGGGGAGGGGGCTTCGCAGCCACCCCCCTCTCCAAAGCGAGCCTTTGGGGAAGGGGGGTGGCTGGGCGGAGGGTGGCAGGGTGGCAGGGAGTAGGGGGCTTTCGGGAGGGGGGTGGATGCGCAGGGGGGTGGGTGGGGGGAAGGGAGGAGGGGGCTTCTCCGCCACCCCCCCTCCCTGAAAGCACGTTTCTGCAGCTTTCAGGGAGGGGGGGTGGATGCATGGGGAGTGGGCAGGGGGAAGGGAGGAGGGGGCTTCTCCGCCACCCCCCCTCCCTGAAAGCGCGTTTCTGCAGCTTTCAGGGAGGGGGGGTGGATGCATGGGGAGTGGGCAGGGGGAAGGGAGGAGGGGGCTTCTCCGCCCCCCCCGTCCCTGAAAGCAGCGGTTCCGCTGCTTTCAGGGAGGGGGGTGGATGAGCGGGGGGTGGGCGGGGGAAGGGAGGAGGGGGCTTCTCCGCCACCCGCCCTCCCTGAAAGCCGCGGTTCCGCAGCTTTCAGGGAGGGGGGTGGATGCGCGGGGGGGTGGGCGGGGGGAAGGGAGGAGGGGGCTTCTCCGCCCCCCCTCCCTGAAAGCCGCGGTTCCGCTGCTTTCAGGGAGGGGGGTGGATGCGCGGGGGTGGGCGGGGGAAGGGAGGAGGGGGCTTCTCCGCCACCCCCTCTCCCTGAAAGCTGCGGTTCCGCTGCTTTCAGGGAGGGGGGTGGATGAGCAGGGGGTGGGCGGGGGGGAGGGAGGAGGGGGCTTCTCCGCCCCCCCCGTCCCTGAAAGCAGCGGTTCCGCTGCTTTCAGGGAGGGGGGTGGATGAGCGGGGGGTGGGCGGGGGGGGAGGGAGGAGGGGGCTTCTCCGCCCCCCCCTCCCTGAAAGCAGCAGTTCCGCTGCTTTCAGGGAGGGGGGTGGATGCGCGGGGGGGTGGGCGGGGGGAAGGGAGGAGGGGGCTTCTCCGCCCCCCCGTCCCTGAAAGCAGCGGTTCCGCTGCTTTCAGGGAGGGGGGTGGATGAGCGGGGGGTGGGCGGGGGAAGGGAGGAGGGGGCTTCTCCGCCACCCGCCCTCCCTGAAAGCCGCGGTTCCGCAGCTTTCAGGGAGGGGGGTGGATGCGCGGGGGGGTGGGCGGGGGGAAGGGAGGAGGGGGCTTCTCCGCCCCCCCTCCCTGAAAGCCGCGGTTCCGCTGCTTTCAGGGAAGGGGTGGATGAGCGGGGGGGTGGGGGAAGGGAGGAGGGGGCTTCTCCGCCACCCCCCTCCCTGAAAGCCGCGGTTCCGCTGCTTTCAGGGAGGGGGGTGGATGCGCGGGGGTGGGCGGGGGAAGGGAGGAGGGGGCTTCTCCGCCACCCCCTCTCCCTGAAAGCTGCGGTTCCGCTGCTTTCAGGGAGGGGGGTGGATGAGCAGGGGGTGGGCGGGGGGGGAGGGAGGAGGGGGCTTCTCCGCCCCCCCGTCCCTGAAAGCAGCGGTTCCGCTGCTTTCAGGGAGGGGGGTGGATGAGCGGGGGGTGGGCGGGGGGGAGGGAGGAGGGGGCTTCTCCGCCCCCCCCTCCCTGAAAGCAGCAGTTCCGCTGCTTTCAGGGAGGGGGGTGGATGCGCGGGGGGGTGGGCGGGGGGGAAGGGAGGAGGGGGCTTCTCCGCCCCCCCTCCCTGAAAGCAGCGGTTCCGCTGCTTTCAGGGAGGGGGGTGGATGCACGGGGAGTGGGCGGGGGGAAGGGAGGAGGGGGCTTCCTAGCCCCCCCCCCAAAGCCGCGGTTCCGTGACTTTCGGGAGGGGGGTGGAAGCGCAGGGGGTGGGCGGGTGGCAGGGAGGAGCACTTTGCTTCACTCCCTGCCTGATCTCCTGCCTCTTCGCTCCGTTTGCGAAGAGGCAGGAGATAGGCAGGCAGGTGAAGCAAAGTGTATCCGGCGTATAAGACGACTGTCAATTTTGGAGGGCACTTTTGAGTGCTCAAAAGTCGTCTTATACGCCGGAATATACGGTACACTCATGTATAATCCTGCAGCAAGGATAGCACAGCTGGTGGAGGGGGAAACACCACAGAATCTTAAAAGGTACTTAAGTTGCTTTTTAAAGTTTTAATGACTATATTGCCACCCAAGCTTGAGAAGCAAAGAGAAAGAACACCCACCTAGATGAGCACTATGATGAGAAAGAGGCAGAAAGATGAAATGCATGCTCCACTTTTCCACCTCATACAGTACAGTATATCAAAATGGGATGTTTGCTGTGTGCTCCTTTTGCAGTGTCTGCTCAATCTCCTTCCTGGGAAGCTAGAATGGCTCTCTCCTTGCTGCCCTTCCATCAGCAGGTGAATTCCTTTTCATTTTGACAGGCTTTTGCAAATGGAACGTTTTACAAGAAAAGAGTTTTTCTAAGAATTTCAAGCTTCTGCTTTTTAATGCATAATATTTCATTTAAAAGAAAAATCCATAAACAGTTTAATTGCATTTTAAACATAATGTTTGTAGATTTTTGTCACTGCTGTGTGCTTTCAAGTCATTTCCAGCCTATGGTGACCCTAAGAGGAACCTATCATGGGGTTTTCTGAGGCTGAGAGAGTGTGACTTGCCCGAAATCACCCAGTAGGTTTTCATGGCTGAGCAGGTATTTGACTGTCCCCAGAGTCCTAGTCCAATGCTCAAAGCATTACGCCACATGGGCTCATGTAGGTTTTTACTTACATTGTATTTCAATTTATATTTCTTTTCATTTTCCAAGCAATCTTGAGGTGAAAAGGCTGGGCGGAGGGGTATAAATCAATACAATATGATTTAGTACAAGACAATATGCTCCTTGGTGAGTTCCTGGAGTTGTGCACCAACCACAAGCTTTTGTTTGCTTCGGACTGGTTTCAGGGTCTCTGACACTTGGTTTGGAATCCAAATCTTGGTACTTCCCACCGACTATCACTGGTTATAGCTGAATTAAATGTGCAGGCATGTTAGAAGGGGCTTATACCTGGTAAATGTCAAACAGACAGAGAAGGGTTGTGCTACGTGTTTTTAAAAAAAACAGGATTATAAAAAAATGTTTATTTCTTAATTATTTATTAGTTATATTTATACCCTGTTTTCCTTTCAATAAGTTCAAGATAGGCTAAATGGCTCTCTTCTTTCTCACTTTATCCTTACAACAACTTTGTGAAGTAGGTCAGGCTGAGAGAATGTGGCTTGCACAAAGTCACCCAATGACTTTCTTGGCTTAGTGGGGGCTAAAACCTGGATCTCCCAAATCTCAGTCCAACATTTTAACCACTATACCATAGGTTTAGCCAATCCAGATGATTTATATTGTCTGGCAGCTGATGTCACGCACACCCACATTCTGTTCTGTGCCCTGAAATAGGCTCTGAGGCTCAAGCACACATCGCCCTAGATACACATAGCCTTAAACTATGGAGATTCTCTTACAGGTGCTCCATTACACTAGAGCCCTTCAGTTCTGAATTATCAGCAACAGCTTGAGGCTCCCTATTCTAGAGATGTCTAAACAGGATCTGAAATGCCTGCAAAGTATTTATTTATTTATTTTTAAAAAATAATTCACTGACTTAAATAATCTCAGCTACTAGAAAATGGTATGTAAATATGCATTTATGTTAATACTAATATAACATTTTTATGTTAAATAAACCTATTTACCCATTCCCACTAAAACTTCTGTATTCTTTTTCCAGCTAGCCAAATCTTGCAAAGTGCAGATAAGTCTTCTTCCTAGCCAGCTATCCTCTCCTAGTTATCCTCAAGACTGCCAAGTCTGTACTGTCCATGGAATAGAATGACAACTATGCATAGCATTTTGCTTGCAGGCACTGCAGAACTCAGGGTCAGTAGCATAACATCGACTTCAAAGCCTAGTAAAGAAAATAAAAACCCTATAGCCTCATAACCTTCATCATGAATTTGAAGACTTAATGAATTTATGACTCATTATGAAGATTAGAGATAGGCATTCCTTTGTGGCTCTCTGGGTGGTATTCCATAGTTGTTGCATTTTAAAGCCTTTGTGTAAGGCTATCCAGTGCCGAACAGATCAGTGGCAATGGGAAGGACCTGCATCACGTGGAAGGGATAAAAATTAAGACTCCCGATGAAAGGAAAACAACACCTATGTATAGAAACTTACAGAAAGTCTGAAATAGACTTTTCCAACCATACAATGTTCTCCAGACTCCCAATGCACTGGCTACACATAGCCTGGAGAATAGCAGGCTATGCGATATTTGTTAAAAACAGTGCAAATTGTAGCTGTGAGCACATTGGTAGGCTCTAGAAGTGGCACAAAATGGGAAGAGAGCTGCCATGTTTTCCTCAGCACTCTGTCTTCTTCCCAGCAACCTCCCTTGCCGTTATCAGGCCTGGGAAGGGAAGGTGGGCAGGTCTTCCCAGGTGCCCAACAATGAAGTTGTAGCCCTCATTCAGGTCTGCCCAGGAAGTATTTATTTGGTGCCTCTCCCCTCTGCTTGGTGTGGTCATTTGGACTTCCTCTTCAACCTGCTTTCCCTCCTCCCCCCCCCCACTTTGAAAAACTGCATGGTTAATTTTTTTGGTTTCTTATTTTATCCCAACTTTACTGGTGTAAATTGGGGCAAGATTCATTTTTAGAGGAGGAATAGGTTGGCAATCTTTTCATACCCCATGAAGGTATAGGCAAACAGGGTCACACACCCAGCTCAGGTGCAAGAACCTGCCTCACTCCCAGTTGGGCTGGAAAACTACAGAGTGGAGGTGCATCCAAGTAGTTTCCACAGACTATCATCTTGTGGTTCCACCCTGACAGTAAGGTCAAGGGCAGGGGCATATTAAATGGTCATTGGGTCATGCAGTCTCTGGATCTGTGGCTCACGCCAAGCCAATACTATAATAGCTGTAATAATAATACTGTGTCCTTTCAGCCAAATGGTGTGTGTGTGTGTGTGTGTTCATTGTCTCTCCTTCTGATGGCAATGAAATCTCGATGCTAGGTCCACTAAGGGTTCCTAGGAATGAACATTAAGGGCTCCTGGGAGAAGCCTTTTAAAACCAGAGTAATTGAGTAGAAGTCACTTTCTGTTCACTTCCTGCTTTAGTAAAGGTCTCTCCTGGGCCTAAAATGATTGTGGGGAATGGCAAAAACTCCCCCACACCCCTTAGAGGGCATCTAAGGGGGCAAAAACAATGTTTTAGGAAAAAAATTACCCCAAAAATGTTTTCAAACCCTAGGATTCCTAGGAAACCACAACAATGGCTCTAGGGGCCATATGTAACCCATGGGTTGCACTTTGCCCTCCTCTGCTCTACATATTGACTAGGTTGATCTCACCCCAAGCACAGATTTGTTTACACGCACTTCTGTGTGCACAGGCAGAGATGGATCATGCCCTAAGATTCGAGTGGGTAGCTGTGGCTGTTCTGGGGGCCAATTTTCTACTACTCGGATCCTCCAGGGGCAACATACACTATCTAAAATATCCCCAAAAGGCTATTTGGGGGGGGGGGTATTTTATGTTGTCAAACTATACAGGAAGATCCTATGACCTATTTTAAAAAGGTGGATCACTATATCCACAGATTTGGCATTCACAGATTCTACCATCCACAGCTTTAAAATATTTCCAAAATAAATAAATTCCAAGACGCAAACCATGATTTTGCCATTTTATATAAACACCATTTTACTATGCCATTTGTATATAATGGGACTTGAGAATCCATGGATTTTGGTATCCAGGGGGGTCCTGGAACCAAACCACAGCAGATACCAAGTGCCCACTGTACTTCTAGAAGCATCTAGAAGAATCTCTGGAACAGCTATGGGGAATCTGAGCATCTGGAGCCGCTGAAGGCTGAAAAAAATACCTCAGGGTTCTGCATTCAGCCCCAGGGGCTCTGCCCACACCTACCTTAGACTTGCCCTATACCTCTTTTTACCTCTATAATGTGTTTGAAACTTAAGCAGGACCCTCCCCCCCATCAGAAATAGTTTGTGTGTATGTTACTTGATTAAATAAGCTTGTCATGTTCACTCATAAAATGACAGATGCTGAAAGGTAGACCATATCATATTTTAAAGCCATCTAATGGTTTGATAAATGCAAATGTCATTGAAATGCCAGTAAGAGAAGGCAGCTCCAGGAAAATGCACCTGATTGTTCCAAGGTTTAGCAAGCACTATATAATGTATTAATTATTAGTCCATCAAGACCAGTGCTTTATTCCTCAAATAGCATTTTGCAATATTCAGGACCACTACTCATGACTGACATCCTGGGCTGAATGCATGTGCCAAATAGGTTAGAGAATGGCATTCTGCTGAACAGCAAAAAAAATACAGAGTATACATAAGAAACCAAGTTATTAACAGCCTAGGAACTTATAAGGAATTATTTATTTAATATCTTGCCTTTCTCCCAAATGAGGCCTACATACAAATAAAAAAGGTACATAAATTAAAAATTAATAATAAAGTTTAAAAACAATTAAGTAAGCCAACATTCAATTAAATAAGCCAAATGCACCAGATCCTGTCTGATCTTGGAAGCTAAGCAGGGTCAGCCCTGGTTAGTACTTGGATGGGAGACTGCCAATGAATACCAGGTGCTGTAGGTTATATTTCAGAGGAAGGAATTGACAAAACCACCTCTGAGTATTCCTTGCCTGAATTTATGGGGTCCGATAAGTCGCCATATGAAATTCATGGGGTCATCATAAATTGACAGGTGACTTGAAGGCACATACACACATTGAAACATCAATACTTTAAAACAATTTAAAAATCATTTTAATTAATTATGAATGGTTGAATTAATTATTCGCTTCTTGGACTCCTCATATTCAGTAACCTCCTGTTGTTGCATAATTATGTAACAATATTTCTTTGTCCTTGGATTTGGTCTGCTATTTGGGGCACTATGTTTTTATTATTTTTCAATTTTTGTCTTTTGGGTCACTT
Organism: Gambelia wislizenii; assembly: GCA_030847615.1. Taxonomy (NCBI): domain Eukaryota; kingdom Metazoa; phylum Chordata; class Lepidosauria; order Squamata; family Crotaphytidae; genus Gambelia; species Gambelia wislizenii. Next base: position 104,409,589 of record JAUMIR010000005.1, on the reverse strand, counting down.
AATTGACATTATTACATAGGCAAGGAATTGGCGAACCATTTGAAAACAAAATTTCATTAATTTCCATCTTGTTTAAACTGAAGCCCATGATAACCATCTTTTTTACATTATTTTTTACATTACATAAACATTTTGTAACATTATCAAATAGAAAATGGGAAACAGTAGGCCTTATTAGTAGGACACATTACCTCATTCTGAATTTAAGTATTTTTTTAATGCACTGTTTCTTTCTTAGGAGTCTCAATCAATACTGACTGGATTTACGAATCTCTTTCTTAGCCTTTACATTGCACTACAACAAAGGCATAGTTATTAAGAAGTGGGAGGATAACATTTCAACAAAATTATCAGTTCAGATGTGTCCCTTTCTCTAAGAATGGTCAAAGGAGACTGACAGATGCCTGATTAGTATGGCCATCATGGAAAGAGAAAGGGTGGGAAGAAAGTAAAAGTCCAGCATTCTTAATTTCTGGACAAACAAAAGAAAAAGTAGCTTGAAATTGGCTGGCATATGCTCCTTTCTGTGGTAAGCGATGAATGGGCATTTGAAAGAAAATGTCCACATGACAGACAACAGACAAACATAAGTCAATGCACACCAAAGTTACCATCAACTTTTTTTGAGGAAGGGGAAGAAATGGATTTTTCAAGCACCAGATGGTGAAGTCATCAGAAAAGTTTTTTCTTTGCAATTTAACCCTGACCTAGGGTTGCCAAGTGTCTCTTATTATAAGGGATGCCCCATATTTGAAGGATAGAAAGCTTGACCCTTATAGGACTGGCAGGTGTCCCTTATTATAAGGGAAGTCCTCTATTTGAGGGTTGGGGGGAGGCTTGTTCTTTTACACAGAGTGAATAAGATGTCAAAACAGCTGATATTTTGGAGTGTAGGCCCTTCATAAAAACAGAAATGTGTCATCATGTAATTTATGAATGTAGTAAATATGTTAATTTTACAAAGGAACTTACAGTTCACTGAAATCAATACTATCATTTGGTATTTAGGCAGAACACAAGCTTGTTAATAGCGACCTCCTGACAGTCAATCTTGCATGTCATGAATTTCGACTATCATTGTTATTTTGAAAACCTGGCAACTACTATGGCCAGAGATTGGGAAAAAATGCTTTTTTAAATTATCTCTCCCAGAATCCTCAAGCCAGCATTGCCACTGGCCATGTAATCTAAGAAGCAACTTTTCCAAGCTCTGTCCCTGGCTGGAAAAAGTAAACACACTGAGGCGAGATGTGGAACACTGAGTGCAAGGATGAACTGCGCTGAGTTTAAATCTCAATACAGTCGCCACTCAATGTGAGCCTGCCTCACCCGACCTCTAATGAAACAAGGGACAATAGACAGGGCTGTTGTAATGGTTGAGATAGTTAAGTGCTTTCAAAACTCTAAAGTGCTACAGAAATGTTAAAGCATTATGGATTAAATGACACTCATTAAAATACACCTACAATTAAGTTATAAAAAGCCCACTTGGGCTAATGAAAATAAACGTTCTACAATTTTGTCTTTGAGACTGCTCTATCTATGTAGGAAGCAATTACTATCAGAATGAGCTCTATTTCACAAGTGAATAACACAGTTGTCTTTTGTTTCAATTTAAAAAAAAATAACATTACCTCTACTCACATATTTGATATTTATATTATCCTCTTGATATACTGTATCAGGATACTTTGCACTAAGACTCCACAATATTGATTTTAAATTTCATAGTAAATTTAATCAGGAGTGGTGATTATGCAGCCCTCTAGATGTTGACGGACTGCAATTCCCAGGAACTGTGGCTATCATAGCGAGTAGTGAGGAATACTGGAAGCTGCAGCTCAGCAGCCTCTGAAAGGGCTGCACAATTCCCACCCCTGAATTAAATGCAGACACCGGCCTGTCACTAAATCTCTCATAATAGGAAGAAACAAAGAAATCCATCAGGTCTAGACTTTCACTAGATTCACAGTCCCCTCTTCATTGCTGGAAACAGGGGGAAGCAAAGTACAAGAGAAAATTGCATAAAAGGGGAGAGGCTGAAAACTCAGTATAATGTGGAGTGTATCTTCCCAGCACTTGGTTCCAGCAACCATTGGTTACAGTATGACCCTCATATTTGCAGGACCGATACCCATGGTTTCACTTACCCACATCTGAAAAAAAATACATTCTCTTTAGGCACCTCTCCATTGACACCCCCTTGTCATGGGAGAGAGACTTGCGTACCCTAATGATGTTTTGAGCTATGCTGGCGGTGGCATAATAGCCACTGGTAGGGTCTCCCATGCCAGACAGGTCAAAACCGAAGGGTCTGACAAAGAGCATCAAAGGGCAGGATGGGCTCTCTAGCCTTATGGCAACCATCCTAGGAGAAGGAAAACTCTAAATCCCAAACCCGGGCAGATGGTGCTCGTCCAACCCTGTAAGGTCAACCATCTAAGAGAAGGAAACTCTAATCAAACCTACGACCCGAGGACCTCGCTGCTACCGTCCATGCTTGCAAGGCCAGCAGATGAACCTTTGGTTTAAAGGGTGAGGCCAGTTCGGTGCACGCTGTGCTCCAACAGAAAAATCCATTGCACAGGCTCAAAGGACAAATCCAATTCAAAAAAAAAAACCTCTAGCGATAGGCGAGGGACGAAACGGCAGGTGTAAAGATGCACTGGAAGCCGCAGCCCCAACCCTGCATGCAGGCGGTTCAGGACTTTGGTCGCTCGAGGCTGACCCGGGAGATGACAGTCTTGATCGGCAGCATCCTGAACAACCAAGCAGCCTTTTTTAAGGAGAGCACTGCTTGCTCCATATGGAGAGGAGCCTAGAAAAGGCGGCCTAACGGAAGCTCATCCCCAACTACCTGGTTGGCTAGCCGTGGCCAACGGGAATCTTCTGATGCGGTCAAACCAAGGCAAAGAAACAAAGGCGCACACCGGCCTCCAAAGGTGTAAATAAACTGACGCTTGCATGCTGGAACATCAGAACCATGCAAGACTCTGAAGATAGTGGACGGCCTGAGCGTTGTTCTGCTCTAATAGCCCATGAACTATCATGACTTAATATTGACGTCGCTGCTCTTAGTGAAGTTCGTCTCCTTGAGGAAGGCAACCTTAAAGAACACGTCACCAGCTACACACTTTACTGGTCTGGCAAACCCAAAACCGAAAAACATCTTTCAGGAGTAGGCTTCATGATTGAAAACTCCATTGCCTCCAAACTTGAAACCTTGCCAACAGGACACTCTGATCGCATTATTTCCTTATGCCTCCCACATGTTGTTCTCTTTAGTATATATGCCCCAACTATGCAAGCTGACCCTGTAGAGAAAGAAAAATTCTACACAGACCTACGCCACCTCATACAAAAAGCCCCTGTAGAAGATAAAAATATTATCCTTAGTGACTTCAATGCCAGAGTAGGAAAGAACTCCGAAGCCTGGAAAGGTGTCTTAGGCAAACATGGTATTGGAAATTCCAATGATAACGGACGCCTCCTGCTACAGTTCTGTGCAGAACAACAGCTGACTATTACAAACACTATCTTTCAGCAGAAAGACAGCTTGAAGACAACCTGAATGCATCCCCGATCCAAACATTGGCTCCTCATTGACTATGTTCTAGTCCGCCAGAGAAACATTCGTGATGTCCGTCATACTCGAGTGATGCCCAGTGCTGAATGCCAGACAGATCATCGCCTTGTAAGATGTAAACTAAACCTTCATCTTAAGTTCAAACCTAAGAGGGGTGGCATCTTAAAGAAGCAACTCCAAGTCAACAATCTTCAACAAGCTACCACGAGATACAAATTCTAGGCAAACCTGCAAACAAAACTTGAAGACCATCCTACAGATCCTTCTCCTACAGTGCTTTGGCAACATATCAAAAACAGCATCCTCCAGTCTGTGGAAGAATCCCTCAGGTTCTCCCACAAGAAAAATCAAGACTGGTTTAAAGAAAACAACCAAGAGATCCAAGAGCTGTTGGCAAAGAAGAGAACTGCTCACCAGGCATACCTTGCCCAGCCAAGTTGCCATGTAAGAAAAGCAGCTTTCTGTCTCACATGTAGTAAACTCCAACAAAAACTCTGAGACATACAGAACAAGTGGTGGATCAATATAGCAGAAAAGACACAACGCTGTGCAGATCTGGGTGATTCTAGAGGATTTTATGAAGCTCTTAAGGCAGTGTTTGGACCTACTTATCAGGTCCAAAGCTCCTTATACAGTACAGATGGTCAAACATTAATTACTGATAAAGCCTCCATCCTGAGTCGATGGGCTGAACACTTTCAAAGTCTCTTCAGTGCCAACCGAGTTGTCCAAGGCTCAGCTATCCAACATATGATACAAAAACCAGTGAAAAATGAAATGGACATAGCTCCCACTTTGGAAGAGACCCTTAAGGCCATACAGCAGATGAAAAACAGCAAGTCAGCTGGGATTGAGGAATCCCACCTGAAGTCTGGAAACACAAAGGTCATGTACTCCATGATAAACTCCACGAACTCCTTGTGAATTGCTGGGAAAAGGGGGAACTGCCATCAGATCTCTGAGATGCAGTCATCATCACCCTGTACCAGAAAAAAGGAGCAAAATCCGATTGCTCAAACTATCAAGGCGTAACACTGCTCTCTAATGCTGGAAAAATCCTTGCAAGGATACTCCTGAACAGATTAGTTCCTGCCATTGCAGAAGGACTTCTTCCTGAAAGCCAATGTGGCTTCAGAGCCAATAGGAGTACTGCAGATATGGTATTTGCCCTTAGATTAGCAAAGGCACATAGCGCATTTGGAAGACTTTATAAAAGAGTCTGGAGTAATAAACACCTGAGGCAAAACACAAAAATCAGTGTGTATAGAGCCATCATACTGTCTATTCTCCTTTATGGGTCTGAAACATGGGTCACCTATCGCCACCACTTACGACTCCTCGAATGCTTCCATCAGCGCTGTTTACACACAATCCTAAATATACACTGGACTGACTATGTGACGAATGTTGCTGTCCTTGAGCAAGCAGGGATCACCAGCATTGAGGCCATAATATTGAGAACACAGCTGCGCTGGGCAGGGCACGTTTCTAGGATAGAGGACTGTCACCTCCCCAAAATAGTACTCTACGGTGAACTCGCCATGGGTCAGCATAAGAGGGGTGCTCCAAAAAAGCGATACAAGGACTCCCTGAAACAACATCTCAGGCTCGGCCAAATTGATCACCAACAATGGTCCGCCCTGGCCTCACATCGGGAGGCATGGAGACACACTATCCACAATGCGGCAGCCTTATTTGAGAACTCACGCTGAACAAGTCTTGAAGAGAAACGACAACACAGAAAGAATCACAACCCGGAAATATTACCCAAGGAGACCTTCTGCTGTGCTTTCTGCAACCGGATTTGTCTATCTTGGATTGGCCTTTTTAGTCATCAGCGCACTTGCAGAAAATGCAGGATGAGTCCTTCCTGAATCTTCGTTTGCGAAGAAAAGCCAGAGAGAGAGAGATCTTTAGGCATTTTCCAGGTCTACTAGGATGATTCTAGAGTCAACTTCCAGCAGAAGTTGACCATTGAGTTGCACTGGAGCACCTCCAAATGCCCAGAGAGGTGCTCTCTCTAGGCATTTGGGGGTTTCCCAGCACGATTCTATGGTCAATTTCTGCTGGTAATATAGGGTTTGATACTATCTGAAATTTTTGCTATCCCGACTTAGTTTGGGAATGTATGCCCTGCAGATACAAAGAAATACGAAATACAGAGAGCTACAGAGATCAGCCACTGGGTGGTAGGCTCAGGAACAAAGCAGTTCCATGTCCTGCCTTCTAGAGGACAGCCCTCTTTCTCAAGTGTGTCCTCTGCTTCAAGGGCCACCTGATCGATGTCTGGTGCATTCCATAAGAAAGGAGAGGAAAGGACTTGCCGAATGGCCTCATCAACAGTTAGTACCTGAGTAACAGACTAAGCCAGCACCCAGGTCACCTGGTAACAGTCTCTTTCACTTAGTCATCATTCCTAAATGGATATCTGTGCATATAAATTGGCTCATCTGTGGTCTCTGTTCCCCACTTCTCTAGTTATGTTTAAGTGGCCATTCTACTCAGGAAACAAATTTCACAAGGGTGAACATGTGATGGGGAGGCCTGAATTCTTCTCCCTCCTCACAATAATCGTTAGGTATCCTCAAGAAGTGCAGGAGGCTTTGGATAATGAATATCTGATGTGATTGAAAATGATTAAGAGTTAAGATCTTGGGCAAAAGAAGGAAAGGACTGCTAGATTGATTTCCACTGACCATCACCTGGCACCACTCTTCTCCATCTGCTAGGTTCTACCATTACTTCCTTAATAGTTGGATGTTGAATAAAACAGTGGGTCCTTTTCTTCCTCTCTGATCTCACCACAAGCACAACAAGGGCTGGGATAAAGAGTACAAAAAGGATTTTTTAAAAAAAGACAATTCCCAAGGGAAGTTTTGGGGATTTTCTATAGGCAGAAGACTGCTAATGGCACAGGTTTCGTTCATTTCACACATCATAAATTCAGTTCCTTGGGATCCTCATGCCAGGGGCCATTTGCATGATTTGTGAAAGCACTCATGGCTCTGCCAAAAGCTGACCATCTAAAAACTGTTTAGCAAGGCAGGGGGAACCCAAAGTAATCAATTACTCTTTAGAGCCACTAAGATTAACAAAAGGTCACACTGTTTTTGTTTGTTTGTTTATTTAATGAAGTTCATAGCCTTTCAAAACTTATACAGTACCTATTTCTGCACTGCACGAAGAAGCCCAGAGTGGCAAGCTTTGTCACAGGGTGATTTTGCAGATCATTGCACTGCAATGACAGAGAATACGGATACAATGAAGATTAATGTTCAGGATTCTTGGTAGCACACCACTGTGGAAGTTAAGATTCACATCATATCAGTATGAAATGTGAGCCTCCAAAGATGCGGATAAGCAAAAACCTGTTACCCAGTAAAATCTGGCTTATTTAAATGCTCAGCATGTTGTCAGAATAACCTTAGAATGCAACATTCCCAAACCCTGAACTTGCTCACAATTGTTAAACAGAGAACGTTAAGATCTATTTACATCAGAAGAAAGCTAGTATTGGGCAGCGATGAAGAAAATGAATTCTCAACAAATAATAGAAAATTTACTTTTTTTTCTGGGAGCTGTAGACTATGGTAGTGGTAGTGGAACCCTCTTCTAAACTCTTAACATTTCTACTTCTACAACATGGGTCCCTGGTAAGAACGGGAAGATTTCAAAAAATACCCTACCATGAAAGAACATGTATTTGTGGTGCTCCCACTGTAGAGGATATTATACATATTTTGTTTGATTGTTATATCTATGATAATGAGAGGTCCCATTATTTACAACCATTTTTGGTTACAATGAGCAACTGGGATCCCGTTGCTAAATTATCCCATTTCCTGGCTGGAGAGAACCTACAATTAGTGCGAAGTACTGCAAAATTTATTATAAAAACTGCCAACGTAAGAAATCAGTTTATTTCACAAAATGGGGTTCCGTGCCATGGAGACGAGTTTACGGTATTTAAACCTTTCTGTAGAGCTTCTTTAATCTATTCATTCTAGCTTGTGCCACTTTATATGATATTACATGATATTTTACCCCATTTTGTACTTTATTTTATCCATGTTATTTTATCTCTTTTATGTATTTCCTTACATCTCCAAATTATATGGTTAAATTTTTAGCTAATTTTACACATGAGTTTTAGATGTGATCTAATTTATTTTTGCATGCATTTTGATATTTAGACACTCTGTATTCTACTGTATTCTACTGTTGATATGGTCAATTGACTAATCAATAAACTTGTTTGTTTGTTTGTTTGTAACAACGTGGGTCAACACATGGCTGGAACATTTTTATTTATTTATTTTCTCATTATTTTTATTATAATTATATTTAATGGTTTTTAACAGAAACCACCTGAGTTTAAAGACCAGTTAATAATCAAGGCAGCACGGTGCAGTGATTTGAGACTAGGACTCCAGGAGACCAGGGTACAAATACCCACTTGGTCTCATTCTCAGAGGAAGGCAATGGAAAACCCCATCAGAGAAAAACTTGCCAAGAAAACCCCATGATAGGTTCACCTAAGGGGCGCAGTAAGTTGAAAATTACTCAAAGGCACAGAGCAACAACAAAAATCTACTTTATCATTTTTCAATATGAAGTTTTCATGGCTGTTGTGTGCAATGCTGAATTAGGGCTCAAACTCATCAAATAACACAGGCTCAACCAATCAGCATTTAAATGGCAAACACTCTGAGAGTGGAATGGCAAAGACTCTTGGGTGGAAGAAGACACTGCTCCATGCTTTCCAATGATGTGCTGTGCTGTTTTATGGTGTGTATAGTCTTTTAGTGGATTTTAATGTTTTCCACTTTATAAATTGTTTAATTGTCTTTCAAATAACTTTTATATTTATATTAATATTGAAGCTTCTGTATAGCTTTTTAATCCATATTATTTTAAAGTACTGTATGTTGCATACCACCTTGATTCCCGTTATTGGGAGAAAGGCAAGATATAAATTAATAAAATTATTATTATTATTATTATTATTATTTCAAAACCAAACTAGAAACTAGAAATTCATCACCATCTTCATTTCATGAAAGCCAAGGGTCCACTACAATGATATCCCATCAAGACTCTCTTCTACATGTCTATAACACTCCACCCCTCATAAGTGACATCACACCTAATCCGAAACTGCTCAATTTATTAAGATGAGAAGTGATTTCAAAGTCAAAGCTTCACACCTGGAATGTGCCCCCTAATTTTCACACCTGTGTGCCCCCTAATCCTATTGAATCTATAGGTATGTGGCTATTCAATAGTGACAGTTGTGTGTATAATCTAAGGTTTCATTACCAATTACAGTAATTTGACATAAGTGGGGAAGGTAGAAACAGGGGGAAGGAAACAAAAATTTTCTCCATTTGTCTGTTACAATTATCATACCCATAGGTGATGGAATGCTTTATTACTATGTGTCATCTTGTAGCTTATTACAGTTTTTTAAATTGTATTTTGTATTCGTTTTAAATTTTGCCGGTCATTGACCAAATAAAATATATGTATGTATTATCATACCCAATGTTACCAGCTTAACACAAGGAAAAGACTACAGGATTGTAAAATAGCCATGTGGTTTTTCATATAAACCATCTGCATTATGACTATACTATGAAAACAAGCCCCTGCATATGGAAAGCATAGTATGAGCCCAGTCCTTTTCAGGGAGACATCCTCCTCAGTTGTTAACAAGGAGTATATTGGTGTACTAGGAATCAAGACAGATGTCTGAAATTGAACAATTTGTTTCAGGGAATTCTTAGCCAAATAAAATACTATTTTTTTTCCCTTCAGGGAATCCTTAGCAAAATAAAACCCACTTTTTTCTTCCACATCCATCATGAGAATGTGACACTTTCTCAATATAAGATATCATATTTCTCATGCTTGCAGCACAGCAATTATTAAAATATGCATGTAGCCCTCCTTATGCAATGCACTCTGTTTTTGCCTGTTATTGAGATATGTTCTAGGCACATTTGCAATAGCTTTATTTATTATTATCTATAGCAAAGAAGTGTCTGATTTGATCTGGCAGAAGCATTTGTCCTCTCTCTCTCTCCCTCTCTCTCTCTTTCTCTCTCTCCCTCCCTCCCTCCCCACCCCCGGGGGAAAAAGAGGGTTTCCCTCCCCTCAGGATACTTACTACCAGAGAAAATGCATTAGATGCTATCAAACATTCATTGGACAATACCATATAAAATACCATGAGACCTTAGTTTTTAAATGGTGTGGATTCCTCCAAAATGGTGGATATGCTACCCTGAATGATAGCTTATCCCTGTGGGAAATGTAACATTCTTCTTGCACCCCTACTTAGTAAATTTAGGAAATTCTTTGCATGCTTAAGTTCCTACCCCCCCCCTTCTCCTCTCAAGCTATCTTAGCCATTTGGAGCTATGGGGTGACCATTGAGTCATTCATCACATGGACTCCTAATTTAAATACTTTATGATTCTTTGTTTCCCTTGTTGGGATGTGCTGCTTCTCCACGAGGCTCTTCTTTCCCTTTTCTTCCCTGCCTACCATACATCTGATCTCCATACACAAAGAAGAGAGATGAGCTCTCGCTTACCTACAATCACACTTTTTCTGAAGAAATATGGATGTTACTGCTGTAGTACTTAAAAACTTCTGATTTGTTTTATCTTATCCTAGCTTGAACTTCCCAGGATTGTGTGAGTCTGTTACCCTGAAATTCTGTTAGTTAGTTAAGGACCTAGACTTGTTTTGAATATGTAGATTGATGTATCTTTAGTAAATGTTTTGATATGCATTTTTAAGCAAATATCTTTATTGTCCTTAATTTGTCTGCCTGACTTTAATGTCTGGGTGATTCAGAACACATAAAAATGCAAATTGAGCTTGGTAAGTCTTCTCTGTTAACTCTGCTTACTTTAAAAGAAACTTTTCTTAAGAATATATTCCTAAAGGTCTTGGTCCCTGGAATCTTTAATAAATTTTTATTTTTTATACTCATACACCCCAACAATCCCCCATTAAGAATTTTATTGTCTGCCAATAAGACTGTGTTCAGATCATGGCCTAATAGTCAATGGCCAGTTTTTCTGTCATATCATTCAAAAATCTCTGCAACATGTTGGGGTTACATGAGTGGTATGCAGATGTTCTTCAGTGGGTGAGTTCATGTGGACAGGGGTTCCTAAAGGGCCTGAGTTTGATAATCACTTCTATAGAATCCAAGTCAAAGCTTCATATTGTGCCAGACCACTGGTCCACCTAGCTGATTATTGGCTACACTGACATGGGGATAAGGCACAAACTTGTTTTTATGGGCTTTGAGTCTTCCTCTCCCCTTGCTTTTTTTAATTAAAAAAATGTGAATTGAGCTTCCAGAATCATCCAGGTGACACAATTCTCTTCTGAAGGTGTAGTATTCCCTGCATCTTGTTTTATCTTCCCAAAATGCATGTGTGAGTGAGTTTTTTGAACTGGGAATCATTCTCCCTCTCCCCCAGTTTCACTGGAAGAGGGTAATGTAGCCTACAGGAGGTCTAGACACTGGTACTGATGGTAGGAGACAGCCTTTCAATGCTACAAGGTTACCCACCCTGGTCTACAATGACTAGCAGCTGCTCTTTATGATTTCAGTCAGGAGTCCTTTCTAGTTCTACTAGAGATGGCAGGAATTGAACCAGGATCTTTTGCATGTAAAGCTGGATACAGGGTCTTTTTGGTGGTTGCTACCAGACTGTGCAATTCTCTCCCACAGAAAGCTAGTTGGCTCCCTCTCAGATCTCTTTCCACCAGCAGGCAAAGACCTTTTCATTTACACAAACCTTTGACTCTTAACTGTCTGCTGTTTAAAGGATGTTTAATTGCAGTGTGTTGTTTTGTTATCATTATTACTGTGTTTAACTGCCTTTTTAACAGTTTTAAATTAATATTTTTAAAATGATTATTTATTTAATTTTGTTTTTTTTAAAAAGCTGTATTATCCATTGTTTTCACTGTATTTTTTTATTGTGAACTGCCTTGTGTTCCATCTGCGGAGGAAGATCAATAAAGCATATCCTCTAGCACTAAGCTATGGTCCCTCCACTAACTTACTACCATGTTATTATTAGCAAAACTTCATTTGTGAAACATGAGTCAACTAGGTTTCAAGCTTCACAGAAGTCTCATTTTGTAACCAGAGGTACTATTCTTGATTATTTAATAATACACTGCATATTGTTCATTGAAAACAAGTTTGTGCTTTCAGCTATGGGGATGCTGGGCTCAAACAACGCTCTGATGAAAAGCAAGGTTTCCTCATCATGCCACAAACCTTTCTGCCATAAATACTAGTTCCACTCTAACAAATAAAACAGATCCACCAGCCATCCTCTGGCAGAAGACAAACCCTAGCTTTATGTGCCATTCTTCTAAAAGAAAAGGAAGCAGAGGCTAGAGTTTTAGCTGTGTGTTCAAGGTCATATTAAAAAGCTACAGAAGTCTTTGAGTTCACAGTACAAGTCCCAAGTCCCAGATCTGTGTTCTAAAACTGTTAAGAGTCTTCTCCAGCAGCAAAGGTTAATTAGTCTGCCAAATACAGACAATATCCTCCCTTACGGAAATACCATGCCCTACTGAGAGTTAATTATGGACAGACCGCAGAGATATTCAAAAAGACACAGATAACCAAGAAAGTGCTGAATTTACAATTATAGAAACTGACCAAAGTGGTGTTACACAGTTTAATCATAAAATATCTAATAAGCTCTGTGTTATATTTAACTAAACACACAGTTCAGCTCCTCAGTAAATTAACCTATGTCACTACAGTGCACAAATGTACTTACTTCCTTAATGGTAGCAGTCAGGCTGCAATCTGTAATTCTAGACAGCTTCTTAATTCCTTATTTTAAAATATCAGCACCCAAATTACTGATATGATCAGAAGACCAGCAGTAATCCTACACTTGGCTGAGAATTCCAAGAGGCCTCAGTGTGATTACAGAACAATCTATCTATGTGTTTAAAAACTTGATAGGATTAAAGTGTTATGCTGAAAGCGACCAAATAATAAAAGCTCCTATGGAATCTTTATATATTTATTTTAGATTATGGCTGCTCATTTATAGTTCAATCCTCTCAGGCTCCCAAAACAAGCCCGACTGAGTTCAGTGGGACTTACTCCCCAGGAAGTTTGCCTAACATATGGCTACTATAACTATACATACTTAGCTGGGTATAAACCCCACTGAATTCAAAGGGGCTTACCCTCCAGTAAAGATGCACAGGTTTCACCATCATTTCAAAAGTTCCATCTCCTTCTCTTCTTCCTCCTGTTCCTCGCTGTGAAGTGGGAAAATTTCCAAAACAGAAAACCTTTCAGAAATTTTCCAGTACTATATTTTCCAAAGAAAGGGTTCCATTCCATATACGTATTTACATTTATCCATAATAGTCTGAGCTGTTATATAGCAATAGGTCACATTAGATGAGCTATACAGGATATACTGTCTCTCTCTGGCTTTTCTTCACAAACAAAGATTCAGGAGGACTCATCCCACGCTTTCTGCAAGCACGTTGATGACTGAAAAGGCCAATCCGGGATAAACAAGTCCGGTTGCAGAAAGCACAGCAGAAGGTCTCCTTGAGTGATGTTTCTGGGTTGTGATTCTTTCTGTGTTGTCATTTCTCTTCAAGACTTGTTCGGCATGAGTTCTCAAATAAGGCTTCAGCATTGTGGATAGTGCGTCTCCATGCCTCCCGATGTGAGGCCAGGGTGGACCATTGTTGGTGATCAATTTGGCCGAGCCTGAGATGATTGATTTTTGGACTACGATTCTGCTCTTCCCTTTGCTTGGCTTCTTGGTGATTTTTGGCTTGACTCGCACTTTCGGCTTCGGTTTTCCTCGCGCCCCTCTGGATTTGTCTCGGCTCTCTGATCTCGGTTTGACCCGGCCCGTTTCTCGACTACGCTCTCCGCTGCTCCTACAATGGCAACTAAGACCGGATTTAAAAGGTGTGTGGTATGCCAGGCGAAGTTGCCCAGCTCGGATGGCCATTCTCGCTGCCTAATCTGTTTGGGAGAATCCCATAACGTAGATGCCTGTGTGCATTGCCGGGCCTTCACTCCCCAGGCGAGGAAACACCGTTCGTCCCGGCTGAAGTCCTTCCTTTACGAGAAGGCTCTACTCCCCTCGGCAGCTTCTACACCTGCTATTGGATCCCCTCAGAAGCGGGGTAGATCCCAATCTCCAAAGCCTTCTGGTTCCAAACGACACCGATCCCGGAGCCCGTCTCGGCGCCACTCAGTGGCCTCTGATCCGGAAGCCGTGCCCCACTCCCACAAGCATGTGTCGAGGCCGACCCTGGCTGGAGACCGGGCCTCCTCGGATTCGACGTTCGAACCCGGACGGAAGCACGGCCATCGCTCGGGATCGAGCAAAGACCGGGGCTCGACCACCTCTTCCAAGGGCAAGGCCCCAAAGAAGAGAAAGGAAAAACACCCTCAAACCGAGGGCAAACAGAAAGAGGCGAAAAAGCATAAGGATACTTCGGCGGTGATACCGATCGCAACCGCACCCATTGCTCCGTCTGAGATGGAGCTTTCTCAGCCCCAGACCCTTCCTCGAGACAGAGGTACAGAGGCCGAGCCACCGCGCTCGAGATCATCCACCCCGACTCCCTCCCTCGAAATCGTGGAGGTTGAAGTGGGTGACCCGTCGAGTATTGAAGCTGCCTCCCCAAGGTCCCCGGCGCTGGTGGTTTCCCGCTCTGAACTTTTGCGGGACCCATCGACGGATAAAGCCCAGGAGACCGAACCTCGTCCATCGACCTCCCGCATCCAGGACGACGACCACGCGTATGGGGCTTACGATCTTGCCAGGGCGGTCTTCAGCACGCCCCTGCCCTCTCAACATGCCATTGATCTGGAGGCTGAGAAGATCTATCGCATGACGGAGGAAGCTGCCACCCGTCACGTCATCTCGATGCCTCTACCTTGCATCTCCTTCCAGGGATCTGGGAGGTCTCCTTCCCCAAGACCCCCACCTGCACCACGGGTCCGGGATACGGGCTGCCAGGTCTCCCCTGCTCGCCCGTTGCCTCCACTGCCTCCTTCACCGCCTCCTCGCACGATTTCGCTGTCTGAAAGACATCACAGTCCTTCTCCCTCCTCGGAGTCGTCATCCTCTTCAGAGATCTCTGAGGACTACCTCCGGTACCTCCCATCGCCTCAGCCTGAGCTACTAGATGAGGACTCCTCATCGCCAACCGACGACGTGCGTTCTTTCTCCGAGCAAGTGGTGAGGATGTGCCACGCGCTCGAGTTGAAGATTGCTGAGAAAGACTCTGATCCGGTTGACCCAATTTATCACCGGATCAAATCGAAAGCACCTCCCACGGCACGCATCCCAGTACTTCCGTCACTGCTTAAGTTGTCACAAACCTCTTGGGAGAATCCATCGTCGATCCCGCCTACATCCAAGCGGATCGACCGGCTTTACAGAGTCGATGGTGAGGGAATTGAATGGCTGCAGGAGCACCCCAAGCCTAACTCTGTTGTGGTTGAGGCAGCCCAACCCCGAAGGCAACGCCGAGCGCAGTCCACTCCCTCTGACCCCGAGGGCAGAAAACTTGATATCATCGGCAAGAAGCTGTATTCGGCCGCTGGTTTGAGCTTTCGCATAGCGAACTACTCGGCGTGTATGGGGGCTTACAATCAAGTCCTCTGGGAGAGGCTGGCCCCACTTATACAGGACCTCCCAGAAGAAAGGAGAAGAATGGCTCAAGCAATTTCATCGGAGGCCCAGCTCCTCGCAGGGCAACAGATGAATTCCGCGAGACACGTTGCCGACTGCGCCGCCAAGACTGTGGCTGGATCAATTGCCCTACGCCGCCATGCTTGGCTTCGATCATCAGGCCTGTCTACCCAAGCAGCCGCTACCATCGAAGACATGCCATTCGATAGCTCCGGTCTATTCAATGGTGCGACCGATGACAAATTGGAATTTACGCAGAAGATGAGGACCACCGCCAGAAAATACGGTATGCCGTCGTCCTCATCTTCTGCGTACCGCCCTAGGTACCGGTCGGGCTGGCACTCATCCTCCTATGGTCAAGTCCCTAGGCGGGGTAACACACCACAACCATCCAGGCGTTCACGGTTCCAACAACCGATGTCTTCATCATCATCGGTGAGGAGCCAGGGATCAACCTCCAGATACCGCCTTCCTTCAAAGCAGAGGCCGAGAGACCAAGGCAGGAGGAAATTTTAAGTTGTCCCCCTTCTTATTGATGCTTTTGTGTTTCCCTTAGACACCCCTGTTTGGAGACCGTCTGCGCTCGTTCCAGCACGCTTGGTCCACGATAACATCGGACCGCTGGGTACTCCAGATTGTCCAGCATGGCTACTGGATCGAGTTCGAAGAATTACCTCCAACAGGACAAGTTCAACTCACGCCGCCCTCCCCTCCCCTCATCGAGGAGATCAACACCTTGCTTCAAAAGGGGGCCATCGAACCCGTGAGTCTCGACAACCGCCACAGGTGCTTCTTTTCCAAATACTTTCTGGTACCGAAAAAGGACGGCGGTCTTCGCCCTATCTTAGACCTGAGAGGAGTGAATTGGTACATCATCCCGAAGAAATTCAGGATGAACACCCTCGCTGTTATACTCCCTCTTCTTCAACGCGGGGACTGGTTTGCGTCCATAGACCTGAAGGATGCCTACTTTCACATCGGGATCCACCCTTCACACAGGAGATTCCTGGAGTTCCAGATCGGGGACGAGGCCTACCAGTTCCGCGTCCTCCCCTTCGGACTCTCCACAGCACCGAGAGTTTTCACGAAGGTCATGGCAACGGTCACTGCTTTCCTTCGACAACAAGGTATCGTTGTGTTCCCGTACATCGACGACTGGCTCCTGGTGGCGTCGTCGAGGCTTCAGCTCGAGAGGGATATCCTCTTCACCCTAGATGTTTTGGACGCCCTGGGACTTGTTGTCAACATGGAGAAGTCCCAGTTGAACCCTGCGCAGTCCATCCAATTCATCGGCGCCCGACTGGATTCGACCTCGGGAGCAGCTTACCTTCCCAGCGATTGGTTCGATACTCTCCAGTCCCTGATCCATTCCTGCCGTCGGTCCCGCCGAATTCAAGCGCACGATGTCCAGATTCTCCTCGGGCATATGGCGGCTACGACGTCAGTCACACGCCTGGCCAAACTCCGATTCCGTCCACTTCAGCACTGGTTCCTGAGTGTATTCGACCACCTGAACGATGCACCGAGGCAGCTCCTCACAATGCCCCGGTCTGTTCATCGCTCCTTGGACTGGTGGCTCGATCTGCACAATGTTCTCTCGGGCGTTCCCTTCGATCCCCCGCAACCAGATGTTTCCCTCACGACGGACGCATCTCTGCACGGATGGGGAGCCCACTTGGGTCGTCACACGATCTTGAACTCTTGGACTGCCGAAGAAAGGCAGTTGCACATCAATGTCCTGGAACTCTTAGCGGTCCAAAAAGCTCTTCGGGCCTTCGAGGTGCTGGTCCGGCACAAGACTGTTCTTCTCATTACGGACAACACCTCGGTAATGTACTACCTGAACAAGCAAGGAGGGACCAGGTCCCCTCAGCTCCTCCAACTCACTCTACAGATATGGGACTGGTGTGTGGAAAGGAATATCTCCCTCCAATCGATTCATCTTCCCGGAGAGGAGAATATTCTTGCAGACGAACTGAGCCGTTCCAGTTCCAGCGTCCACGAGTGGATGCTTCACAGACAGGTGGTGCGAGGTCTCTTTCGTCGGTGGGGGACCCCTCAAGTAGACCTTTTTGCAACTGCCCAGAACAGCCAGTGTCAACAGTTCTGCTCCAGGACACCTCACAGGAACTCCAGGGGCGACGCCTTCCTGTACCAATGGAACGGAGTATTCCTGTATCTTTTCCCCCCGATCCCCCTATTGACAAGGGTGGTGGCCAAGCTCCGTCGGGACCGATCGGACGCGATTCTTATCACACCGTGGTGGCCCCGGCAACCCTGGTTTGCACCACAACTACTCCTGTCACGGAGACAGTTTCACCGTCTTCCAAGCCGACCGGATCTCTTAACCATACAGCAAGGCAGGGTCAGACATCCCGATCTCGACACTCTTCGTCTCACAGCGTGGAGGGTTGTGCCGTGAACCTGCAGTCTTCTCGTCCCATCCTCTCTCTGCCTCCAGACATTCAAACCATCGTAGATGCTGCTCGAAAGCCTTCAACGAGAAAAGCTTATTTTTATAAGTGGAAGCGTTTTAAGGAATTTTTAGCCGAAAGGGGGCTCAGCCCTGAATCCTGCTCGGTACCTACAGTCCTTCAGTTTTTGCTCCACCTCTCAGACTCGGGGCTTTCGATCTCATCTCTGAGGGGCTACCTGGCAGCTATCTCGGTGGAATTCCAGGCCCTCAATCGGCCATCCCCCTTTCAGGACCCGATGGTGAAGAGGTTCCTCAAGGGGTATGTTAATCTTCATCCTCCAGTCCTTGAGCCTACTCCAGCCTGGAGCCTCGAACTCGTTCTGTCTCAGTTAGTGAGACGCCCTTTTGAACCAATGGCTTCTTCTGACCTCCGACTTTTGACTTGGAAGACGGCCTTTTTGGTTGCTATCACTTCTGCCCGTC
This sequence comes from Gambelia wislizenii, assembly GCA_030847615.1. Taxonomy (NCBI): domain Eukaryota; kingdom Metazoa; phylum Chordata; class Lepidosauria; order Squamata; family Crotaphytidae; genus Gambelia; species Gambelia wislizenii. The sequence goes on along the minus strand of JAUMIR010000005.1, from coordinate 104,391,366 downwards.
GGGCGGGGGAACTCTGTGCTCTTCGATCAGACCCACCATATACATGCTTTCACAAACATAAGGTGGTACTGAGACCGGATATCTCCTTTCTGCCGAAGGTGGTCTCCAGTTTCCACCTGAACCAGCCTATCGTTTTGCCTGCCTTGATGCAAGACCCCAAGGATGAATTCGAGCGCACCCTTCACTCTATGGATGTGCGAAGGGCGCTTGCTTTTTATATTCAGAGAACTGCACTGTTTCGACAATCATCTCAGCTCTTTGTGTCGTATGCTGGTTCGAGGAAGGGTACACCGATTTCATCGCAGCGTCTGTCGAAGTGGGTGACGTCGACCATCGCCCTCTGCTACGAACTTGCGAAGAAGCCTTTACCGCCTCGGATTCGAGGACATTCTACAAGAGCTGTCTCCGCTTCGACTGCGTTCCTCTCGGGGGTGCCACTGGAGGATGTTTGCCGCGCTGCGACCTGGTCTTCACCATTGACATTTATTTCACACTACAGGCTGGACACCCGCTCTAGGAACGAGGCCGCCTTTGGAAGAGCAGTTCTATTATCTTCCATTCAATGACTGAGTGGATTGTATATTTGGACAATTCATCCCTTCTGTATGTTGACTTGTGGACTTCTTATACACCATTGACTTGTCTAATACTTTAAAGAATGTGCAAAAAAAAAAAAGAAAGAAAGAAAGAAAGAAATTTGTCTACTGATGCATAGGACATACCCTCCTCCAATGAGGAAGCTTGTTAGTCTACCCAACTGTGTGATTCACAGAGACCACGAAGAAGATGGACAGGTTGCTTACCTGTAACCATAGATCTTCGAGTGGTCTTCTGTGAATTCACACAGACCCTCCCATCCTCCCCTCTATGTCCTGATACATTGTATGCACATGCTTAATGTTCCTGATGCTGCAAATTGCGGCGTCATTCAAGGAACTGAGGGGATTTTGGGCGGGAAGCCTTATAAAGGACCGTTAGGATGGGCGGAGTTACCGCCAAAAATGTATCAAGCACATTCTGCCTAGCGATACTAGAAGGTTCCGTATGCTCTGCGCAGGCGCAGGAATAACCCAACTGTGTGAATTCACAGAAGACCACTCGAAGATCTATGGTTACAGGTAAGCAACCTGTCCACTTACCACGTACAAGTGAAAATACAGATAATAGCAAACCCTGCCGAACGAGATCCGTCAGATAACAAGCCTGAGTAGCTTTAAAAAGCACTAAAGACGGATCTCTTTCAGCAGGCCTTTCCTAATTAGATCCCGGCCTCAGGGGATCCTGGCTTCTTTTAGTCCGGTGGCCATTTATTGTATTTTATTGTATTTATTGTTTTTAATTGTGATTTTAGATCAGTTGGTTTTAATTTATAATTGTTTAATATTTTTTTATGGGGGAGGGGGGGTGGGGGTGTTTGGGGATTTTATCTGTATTGTATTTTAATTTTTGTAAGCCGCCCCGATTGTTTTAACAGAGGGGTGGGATATAAATAAATTTTATTTATTATTATTATTATTATTATTAAATTAAAGGACTGCCTGTACAAACATACCATAGAGTTGTACAAACATACCATAGAGTTGCATTAGAGACCTATGATTCCTAGAAAGGATACCTTTCTAGGCACTTTCCAACACTACTCTATGGTATGTGTCTCCTATTTTGTGTCTCTCAGATAACGGAAACCATGGATATTGGCTCCATGGATACAGAGGCTAACTGTTTAGACAGGCCCCTAGAGATAGTCTCTGGTGGTGTTACACAAGGTGTGGCCCATTAAAGCATGATACATTAAGCATCGACTACATTTTGTACTATGTCATTCAAGTTTATTTTTAAAAACTTAATAAATGAGAATACATACTTATATACACATATACTTTCCAAAACAATGCCCTGAAACAGGTGTGATTCCCGCAACCCATCTCTTTATTGAGAAATAAAGGTTGGTTGGTTGCTCCTGATGCTCTGGCAGTGTACATCAGGGAATCCTGTAATGCATCCTCAATGAAGTGAAGAGCGAGCCTGATCGTGTTGAAGGCCTTGTTCAGGGAGTTAGTATCCAGATCCTCTGTCTCCATTATATCCTGGAGCCAAATGATGGCTGCTCGCGATATCAGGACTGTGGCTAGCAAGGCCCTGATTCCCAGCACCGAGGCATCGAATGATTTCTTTAGGGCGTTTTTGGCCCTCTTTTCATCAGGGTCCTTGAGGGCGCCATCCCCTTCCCTGGGTGCCAGGGAACTGGAGACCATGGAGACCATTGGCCGGTCGACCACCAGGGTCTTCAATTTGTCTAGCAACTCATTGGGAAAGTTGTAAAACCTCTGGGCTGCTGATATGCCCTGCGTTCCCAAGGCTGGTTTGTCCCACTCTTCCGCCACCAAGTTCCAGAAGGCTCTTGGGAACAGGAAGTGGGGTCTCTTTGGCTTGTTTGAGGGCATAAGCGCTGCCACCTTCTTACTCTCAGGGGCATGGGGGGTCATCGGCAGCATCCTGCTTGGTATCGGGAGGGGTAATCTCCAGTGCAGCTAAAGCTCTGCTCAGGAGGTACAAGAATTTTCCCCCATGAAAATTCCTGTCTGTCACCTTTGTATCTGAGGTTTCAGAGTCTGACAATTCCCCCTCCTCCCTGTCAGGGATGTGAGTCTTGTCATTGTCGCCCATGGGATCCTGATCCGGGTTAGTGTGCCGGATTAGCTCCTCCCCCTCCGAGGCCCCATCTGACTCCTCAGATGAGTGCCTCGATGGTTGGTCCCTTCCTTTCCTATCTTGTTATGAGACCTTGACGGGGTCCTGTTGTTTCCCTTTAATGTTCTCCAATGTGCCCTTGCACTTGGGGGATGCCTTCTTTCTTTGGGGCATGGGCGCCTTTCCCCTTAGCTTTTGCTTCCTCAGGACATATGAGGTGCTCGGGATGGTCTCATGTTCCTCCTCTTGATCAGAAAGGAGGGCATCGGAAAGCATTTGTAAGGCCAACCTGATTGAATCCTTCCTGGCCTTGCCTTCGCCCCCCCCCCTTTTTTGCCTCTACCTCCTCTCCTCCCTGGTCCCCAAAATCCTCCTCCCTGTGATCCTCAAAATCACTGGGCTCCCCCTTGCCATCTTGATCAACATCCTGTTCAATCTCCCCTACCATCTCAGAGGAGATGACCCCTGCCCCCTCCTCTTCCCCGCCCCTGGCCTGGAGAACTCCAGGGTGTCCAGTATGCGTCTGGATCTTGATACCAATGCTCCTCCTACATTATCCTGTGTCTTCCGTAGGAGGTCATCCTGGAGTCCAGTGTTGTTCTGGGAGTTCTAGGGGAGCAGGGAAGAAAACTCAGCCCCCGTAGTTCCCAGGCCCTCCTGCCACGCTCCTTTCTTTTGCAGCTGGCAGCTAGTGGCTCTGGGCACGCTTTGGGAGCGGCCGCTAGCCAGGGCCCTCTCCGCTTCCTTTGCGGCTCTCCTCTGGGCCACTGGGGCACCCAGGAGGCCAGCGGAGGCACTGTTGATGTTGAGGAGTTCGCGGCCACCATTACGGAGGCTGGAACGCTCCTCTGTCCCCCTCCGGTGCTGCCTCGTGGTGGCCTTGCTGGGTTCGGCCATTGTTCCTCCAGATCCTCCCATTCCTGTTTTTCGGAGAGGCATGGGTGGAAGGAGGTGAAAGAGAAAATAGCAGGCAAGCGAGGGGGGAGGGAAGCCTCCGAGCGGCAAGCGTAGCAGTGCGGGAAAAACAAAGGGCTTCTGAACGGCTGGAGAGCAGGCTGCCGGGGCAAGGAGGAGGTGAGTGCCAAGTGAGGGAAGGAAGAAGCGCCAGAGCAGCAAGCACAGCAGCACAGGGAAAGAAAAAAAAAACAAAGGCGTCCGAGCGGCTGTGGAGTGGGCCACCGGAGCGGGAAGGGGAAGCACTAGTGTGGGGGAGCAGCAGCGTGAAGAAAAACAGTTGGGAGAAAGTGGGGAATCAGCTGGGGGGAAACGAGCAGAGAAAAGCAGCTGTGGGAGGAGAAAGGTTTTTTTGTTTTTTTTTAAAGGTGGCAAGTGGGGGTAATTAAGGAGGAAGAAAGGTTGAGTAGGGTGAGTGGCAGGGCGGGGGTCTAAAAGGAATTGAAAAAGGTAAAGGCAATCCAGAGGAGTGAGAACAAACCTGCCTTACTGGGCTAAGCAGGAAGTAGAATTGGCCTCATGGGAGAGGAGGACTGGAGAACAAAGAATTCAAATCTCCCATGAGGCTATGCTCTACTTCCTGCTAAGCTGGGCGGTCCTAGGCTCCCAATGCTTCCGGATTGGTCCTGCCATCTATACCTACAGAATAACAGCAACACACTTCAAAAAGGGAATTATTACGTTACATAGACTCTAAAGTCCAAACACATTCTTATATAGAATTGACAGTGTCTAAACACATTTTTATACAGACATCACAAAGTCCAAGCATTTTTATATCAGCGTCACACATATCTAGGCATTCTTATCATAAACACTATGTATAAGCCATTATCCAGCACTTCAGAATATGGTACTCAGCCTAGAAACTATCCTGCCTTAGATCAGTTTTAACAGCCATGGCTGGTACCCCCTTATCTGATCATCAGCCACTAAGAAGAGTTTACAGCTTGTCCTCAGTATTCACAATCAAAAATGCTATCTCTGGATCTGGCTATCTGCCATCACACATGATTAAGCTTATTATGAAGATGGATTACACCTTGGTGGTTTCTCTCTTTTTCCTACAAAACACTATGCTTCTTTCGTTAATACTGTTATTGTTTATTGTTAACAGGCAATGTGCCGAGAGCTATTTCTAAACAGAAATAATGTTTTAGAGACCACATACCACCAACCTTGTCTTGTCTTCCTGAACCCACTTCACCATCCATTACCCAGTGTGCAATTCAATTTTATTTTTAAGTAGTTAACTTGCAGGGTCTGAAATTGGCAAAATATAAAGTCTAGCTTATAACAGCCCTTGCCCCAAGATTCCTCCTCCTCCCTCTAAGGACTGGAGAAAAAGGTCCAGGCCCTGAGGTCTGGGAACCCTAATATAACAAGTCAAAGCCAAAGCTATGCCATTGCCTACTATTATATGGAACTGTTGACCATTGCCTTATGTGATGAAGTGAACTGTATCCCCTCACTGAAGGGTTAGAAGCTCCATGAATATTCCTGTGTACTAAATTACTGGACTATATAGGTGACAGCTTCTTACCAAAGAACTTTTCAGGTCTGGAATGACACTACCCATCCAGGCTAGCCACGATTCCTTCTGGGCAGGAAGGAATATAAAGGACTTCCTGTGATAGTTGAGTCTTGCACAAACGATGACTACATAAATTGTGTTTGATGTTTTGCTCTTTTATGCTTATTCCTGCTTGTTCTTGGCGTTCCCTTCTAGTTTGCCCCCCTCCCATTGTGATTGCTTTTTGTATCCTAAAAAGCTTACTTCTGAGTGAAGCCACAAAACTAGATTATCTGTCTGGTTACCACTGGACATTTTAACTTCAGGGGGATGTTATTGTTGTGGTTGTTAATAAATGCTGTTGTTCATAAATGTTGTTTCATTTGCACAACCCTTTCCCCTACAATATGGGGATACAAGATGGCTTCCAAACAAAATAAATATAATATAATTAAAGCATATCAAAATAAACATATAAGATGTAATTAAAGCTTCAATGATGTTAAAACAAATTAAAACATATCCTTAAAAATAATGATAAAAAAACCAAAAGCAGTACAGTATCCTATTAAAAGGCCTTTCTTTAAAAACATTTAGTTCTCAAAAACCTGCTGGAAAAGAAGTCATTACCTGCCAATGGAAGGATAAGAAGGGGGCCATTCGAGCCTTCCTATTGAAGGGAGTTCCAGAGCCTATGGGCAGCCACTAAAATGACCCTGCCTGACATCCCCACAGGATTGCCTGTGAGATCTGAATACCTCATTTGTGTAAGCCTAATATCTACTCCTAACCTCATGTCATGTACTTGCATTCCCAGACTCAGAGAACAACAATTTCAGAGTTCATCAGAAAACTTTATTTTCAGAAATACCATACAAGGTTGTTGTTGAGAATTGAAACTTAATGGATACACACTATATTAAAAGCATATTACAATCTATGAAAATCTGGCGGACTCTAATATCATTGGCTAACCATCATCCCCTGACATGATATTCCCATATCATGCCAACCTCTTTTCCCCAGGCTGATTTTGCAGCTGCACACTTATCTTTCTCCAAACCAGCCAAAACTGTTACAGCCCCCTCCACTGTTGGCAAAGAACACTTATTAGCGAGTACCAAGAAACAAAACACACTGAGTATCAAGGTTACAGAAAAATAACTGAAAAATGGCAGGACCAGGGGCCAATCCTGACACCTCACTATGCACAAAAGTGAGGCTGCAAGACTACAAGAGACTCACAAAAGCTGCCTTACTTGTGCTTGAGATTAGATCAGGTGCATTCAATTCTGGAGATTACAGACGGCATATTTTACTTACTATATTTATTTATTTATCCCTAAATGGCATGTCATGTGGAACTCTACAGTTATAGTCCTCTGCCTATAGCACAGACCTTCAGGAAAAGTTCACACAATGCTCATAATGGAGTATTAATCAATTTGCAGTCCTATCACCCATATAATCAAAGTTTCATTAAACTGAGGATACTGTTTGCTAAAAATAGACTATTCTGGCTATTCTTGCAGAAACTCCTATAAAGAAAATGAAGATTTTCTTTGAGTTATGCACAGTTCAAAAGATATGCTGGTGGAAAGACATGTCAAACAGGTCTACTGTGGTAAAATTATATCAGCTTGTGCAACAAGCTGAGACCTTTACTAATACGTCAGGGAGGACAAACTCAGCCCTCCAGATATATCCAATTTCACCTCTCAGAAGACTCAGCTAGCATGCTAATAGTAAGGTGTTATGGGAACTATAAATCGAAAACATTGGAAGGGCCAAAGTTTCCATGCTGTTTCACTACATCCCTTGTTTGATGAGCAGAAAGCATTCATCAGGCTTTAGACTCAAGAATGTTCCAATTTATGTTTTAGTTATTGTTCCTGGGCTTATCAGTTTCCATCTTGCAAATTCACTCACATTACATTAATTTGTAACCTGAAAGCTGACTCATGTATTACAAACCAGGATATGAGCTGGTGACAGAGCATGAATAACTGTTCCATCAGCCTTCTCCACAATTAAACACTTTGGATAAAGGCATATGAGCTCCATCTGAATCACAATAGGTCTAACAGTAGGCTTGCCTGTGCATGTGTCCTCCCAGAAGGAAGAAACCTCTCCTTATGTTTGTGCATCAGGCAAGCTGATGGATCCTAGCTTGTGAAAATATGCAGGTGGGAGTCAATATGCCTACATTATAGCAGTGAGCCTGGTGTCAAACTGTACTCCCCTTACTTTATGCTCATGTATAATCTTTTCTTCTGGACTGAGCTCATGAGAAAACTTTCTCTAGTTTGCAGGAGATGTTAGAGTTGCACAGTCTTGTCTCTTATGCCAGCCATAGCCGCCCTTATTCAAATGGGCTTATGAGCAGTGCTATTTAGCTGACCCTTATTTCTGTCCCAGGAGATTATCAGACCAGCTTAATAATGCAGGACAGGGACATCACATGATCAAGAAAGGGCTTCCCTTTCAGATGCCGTCGCCCCTGTCCCAGTATGCTGCCGTGCTGCTTCTGTTCCCTTCTGTGTTTTTCTTATTGATGGCCAAAAGCCGTCAATAGATCGCCCGTTCTGTTTCAGTAATGGAATCACAGGCGAGTAAAAAGGCACCCCGTTCCTGTGGTGCGATCTGGGAGGTCCATGCTGAACACTTCTGGTGGCGATTGGGACATCCAGGTAAGTGACAGCCTTTTTTTTTTTTTTTTACTTTCCCCTGTGTAGTTTTTTTAGTTTGTTTAGGTGCTTAGGTTAACTTATTGACATTTGGTTTTATTTTTATTTTTAAATTTTCCCACGTGGTGCTGGCCTCCATATAAGGTAAGTACAGAAGACTTCCAGTGGCTATTGGGACATCCAGGTAAGTGACAGCCTTTTTTGTACCCTCCCCTGTTTACTTATGGTTTTTTTTTTGTTTTTGTTTTTTTTTGGTTTTGGTGTGTAGGTACTTGGTTTAACTTTTAGACTTTTATTTTAACTTTTATTTTTGTTTTTCCTGCACAATCATCCTCTCACAAGGACAGACAGGATTTCGTCTCCAGTAACTGAATAGAGCTCTCTGAGAGCTCCACTCATGCTTGGGCTGCTGGAGGTGAGGGGAGAACTTTTTAATCCGCGATTAAGGTAGGTGTTTAGGGGGGGAAATTAATCGTGACAGGGACGGGAGCAGGGCGGGAATTCGAAGACAGGACAGGGAGACTATATTTGTCCCCATCTGATAATCTCCCCAGATCTCTGTTACCTCCAATACTTAATCCTTGGAAAGCTGTTGTCATTCAGTGTAAATCAAGCTAGGCAACTCTGCCCTACCCCACAGATGTTTTGGGGCTTTATCTTCCATAATCCGTCACAAATAATTGTGCTGGCTAGGACTGATGGAAGTTGCAAGCCAAAAACATCATGACGGCCACAGTTTCCCATCCCTGGTATAGACAATACTGAGGCTAGTTAACCCAGTGGTCTGATTCCACATAAGGCAGGGTTGTGTATTCACTCCTGGTTCATAGAGTGTTATTTGATACTCTGTATCAGTGGCTCTTAGCCTTTTCTTTACCAGGGGCCCCCTTTAAATATCTTTTGTTGCCATGGTCCCCAAAGACTTAACTCAAGATTTAAAACCCAAACAATAACAATAACAACAATAATAATAATACTGTACTATTATACCTTCCTTTAACACTTTTCTCAGAGGCACTGGAGGGGAGGGAAGAGTTTTCTCCTGCTTCTTTCCTACAAATCTGTGGCAGGAACAGATTGAAAAGCAATGTGTAGGCCGAGCCAGCCAGACTTTGCTTTGGTTCCTGTCACATGGGCTAAGCAGCCTTCAAGCCTTCGCAGACCCCCTATGAAGACACTGTGGCCCCTGGGGGTCCAAGGACCACAGGTTAAGAACCACTGCTCTGTTTTGTATTTTGTATTAGGAAATTTACCCAGCATTGTCCAGATTGATGTTGATTACTGTGAATACAATTTGAATAAAACAACTGTTTGAGCACTATGTAAAGGGATCTTATAGCACCTTTGAGACTGAGAGAAAGAAGTTGGAAGCATTAACTTGTGTAAACAAAGGCTGCTGCCACACTGCAGAAATACTGCTGTTTACACCACCTTAACTGCCATGACTCAATGTTATGGATTGCTGGGATTTGTAGTTTTGCAAGATATTTAGCCTTCTCTGACAGAGAGCTCTGGTGCCACAACAAACTTCAAAGATGGAGCCATAATAGTTAAAGTGGTGACAAACTGCATCATCTCAGCAGTGTGTCAGCAGCCAATGTCTACTTCATCAGATACGCTAACACCTACAGTTCTTAACGTTTATTTCACATCAACTTCCATGTAAAATCGATCAATAACAGTTTCCCCAAAACAGCTGAAGATCTGTTGCCAGACACAAAAATGTTTAGGATGTCAACTTAAGTATAAATATCAGGTTTGGTGAATTTCAATCAGAAGTGTTTGCTTGGAATATACCAAATTTAGCTGACAGATCAAGTCAAAAACCTTACTGCAATTTGAAGTCAAAGACTTTCACAGCTGGCATCCATAGATTTTCCGTGTTTTGGAAGAGTTTGTTTCTGACGTTTCGCCTGAATCTGTGGCTGGCATCTTCAGAGAATGGTTGGGTAGGAGTGTGTGGGGGGGGTTATATACTGTAAACCCCTGTTGGGGAGGATATGTAAATTGGTGTATTTGAATGGCTAGTTTCTGGGTGGAGATATGCAAGGAGGATTAGTGTCTGTTTGGCTAATGGTTGGTTAATGGTCCATTATCTGCTGGAAATACCCCTGTCCCTGGGTGGAGTTCATTTGCATATGTTGAGTTCCGATTTTAGTGTTTTTCAGGACTGGCAGCCAAATTTTGTTTACTTTTAGGGGTTCTTCTTTCCTGCTGAAGCTGTCCAGGTGTTTGTGGATTTCAATAGCTTCTCTGTGCATTCTGACATAATAGTTGTTTGCCTGGTCCAGAATTTCAGTGTTTTTAAATAACATTTTGTGTCCAGGTTGGTTTATCACATGTTCTGCTACAGCTGATTTTTCTGGCTGGCCCAGTCTGCAGTGTCCCTCATGTTCCTTGATCCATGTTGCACACTGTATTTAGTGGCCCCTATATAAACTTGTCCACAGCTGTATGGCATGCGGTAAACTCCTGTAGCTGTGAGAGGGTCTCTTTTGTCCTACGCTGAGCGTAGCATTTCTTGGATTTTCTTGGTTGGTCTGTAGATCATTTGGAGGCTGTGTTTCCACATCAGTTTCCCTATTCTGTCTGTGACTCCTCTAATGTATGGTAAAAATACCTTCCCTTTGGGTGGCTGTTTTTCTTCATTCCTCGGGTTTTTTCTGGGTCTAGCTGCTCTTGTGATGTTTGATCTGGAGTAACCATTAGTCTCTAGGGCCCAGTTTAGATGCTTCAGTTTGTCCTCCAGGTATTGGGGGTGCAAACACGAATCAAGGAACATCAGAGACACTGCAGACTGGGCCAGCCAGAAAAATAAGCAGTAGCAGAACATGTGATAAACCAACTTGGACACAAAATGTTATTTAAAAACACTGAAATTCTGGACCAGGCAAACAACTATCATGTCAGAATGCATAGAGAAGCTATTGAAATCCACAAACACCTGGACAACTTCAACAAAAAAGAAGAAACTCTAAAAGTAAACAAAATCTGGCTCCCAGTTTTGAATAACAATAGAATCAAAACTCAACACTTACAGAGGAATTCCACCCAGGGACAAGGGGATTTCCAGCAGATAATGGCCCATCAACCAACCATTAGCCAATCAGACACTAACGAGTCTTGCATTTCTATACCCAGAAACTAAACATTCAATAACACAAATTTACATATACTCCCCAACAGGGCTTCACAGTATATAAACTCCACACACACTCCTACCCAACCATTCTCTGAAGATGCCAGCCACAGATGCAAACAAAACGTCAGAAATAAACTCTTCCAGGACACGGCTTCACAGCCTGGAAAAAATCCAAGGAAAATCTTACTGCAATTCTGTCTAGTCACTAGCAATTGTGTACAGTCATCCCTTCACATTCGTGGGGGTTAGGTTCCACAGACCCCCACGAATGTGAAAATTCCGCGAATAATGACTGCCCTCCCCCGCCAAAGTGACCACGGGGCCTCCGGAGGCCCCATAGTCGCTTTCCCCCAGCTCCCTACTCCCTCCCAAGGCCTTCACGGGGCCTCCGGAGGCCCCATAGTCGCTTTCCCCCGTCTCCCTACTCCCTCCCAAGGCCTTCACAGGGCCTCCGGAGGCTCCCAGTCGCCTCCCCAGCCCTCCCCCTCCCTCCCCAGGCCTTCACGGGGCCTTCAGAGGCCTGGTGGATGCCTCCCCAGCCCTCCCTCTCCCTCCCCAGGCCTTCACGGGGCCTTCAGAGGCCCAGTGGATGCCCCCCAGCCCTCCCCCCTCCCTCCCCAGGCCTTCACGGGGCCTTCAGAGGCCCGGTGGATGCCTCCCCAGCCCTCCCCCTCCCTCCCCAGGCCTTCACGGGGCTTTCAGAGGCCCAGTGGATGCCCCCCCAGCCCTTCCACTCCCTCCCCAGGCCTTCATGGGGCCTCCAGAGGCCCGGTGGATGCCTCCCCAGCCCTCCCCCTCCCTCCCAAGGCCTTCACGGGGCCTCCAGAGGCCCCCCGGTCGCCTCTCCAGCCCTCCCCACTCCCTCCCAAGGCCTTCACGGGGCCTTCAGAGGCCCGGTGGATGCCTCCCCAGCCCTCCCCCCTCCCTCCCAAGGCCTTCACAGGGCCTCCAGAGGCCCCCGGTCACCTCTCCAGCCCTCCCCACTCCCTCCCAAGGCCTTCACGGGGCCTTCAGAGGCCTGGTGGATGCCTCCCCAGCCCTCCCCCCTCCCTCCCAAGGCCTTCACGGGGCCTTCGGAGGCCCCGTGTTGCTGCTTTTGGGAGGGCGGGGGGCCCTCCCAAAACCGCAAATATTCAAAACCACAAATGCTAAGTTCGCGAATGTGGAGGGGCAACTGTATTTTAAAATACATATTGGCTAATTTGCAAGTAAGAAAGGACTATTATATTTCTTGTGTTAGAAAGTTATTTCTTTCCATTTTTAAATTTTTATCAGATTCCCAGCAAATCTGCATTTTCAGTCACAGCTATAGAACCAGGAGTTCTCCAGTTTTTTTCATTGTCTTAAGCTTATTTGGCAGATAGCCTCATCTGCTCATCTGTTATGTTTTCTTTCAGACTCACAGATCTTGAATATTTAGGGCCATGAGTGTGCATTTTCATTTGTTCTTCCCTGAATTTTACATACTTAATGTTGCAAAATTGCTCTGTTACTGTTTTAATAATATCCACTATACCAATTCAATTCAATTTTACTGTTTTAGCATAAAGCCACAAGAATCAACAAAATATTACAGTAGAATAAAGCACAATAAAAAAATATGTTGCTATTGTGCGCCTTCAAGTCATTTCTGACTTATGGCAATCCTCAGGCAAACCTATCTATCACAGGGTTTTCCAAAGCTGAGAGTGTGTGACTTGCCGAAAGTCACCCAGTGGGTTTTCATGGCCGAGCGGGGATTTGAACCCTGATCTCCAGAGTCATAGTCCAACACTCAAACCACTATGCCATGCTGGCTCCTAAAAAACTCTATAGTACGTTAGTACTATTCATGTATAATAAAATATAGCAATATATTAAAACAATAAAAAAGCAACAACACCAGAATATAAACTTGACTAAAATATTAATGATTCAAGATCTAATAAAAAGTAAAGCCAGTACCTGGTCTATTAATCTTGCTTGTCACAGACATTTTAGATTTTAACTTTAACTTAGACCTAATAAGCAGAAGTCCTGCCAGCTGAAATGTGACAAATTTATCTTTACCTGAGAAGAGCATAATTAATTTCTCCTGCTCTGTTCTTCCTAAGATGCAAAAGCTTCTCCTGCTCAACCACATATATAGGACACCAAAGTATCACATACACCAGGTCTTCAACTGACTTCTGTGTGACAAACACAACTTCTTTCATTATAATTCAGCAGGTGGAAATATATTGAAATGACCCTTTATGAAGGCTTTTGTATAATCAATGTTTGTAATATCAATAAACAGATGGGAGGATCTGATTGTGATTATGTTAATCATAAAGATTAGCAGATCTCATGGTATAATAATCCTAAATCTACTTGTACCAATCACTCAGCCTTTGCTTGAGAGTTTAGCAGCATAGAAACCAAGAATCCTTATTGTTCTGAAAATCAAAGCTTACCAAATAAATCTAATGCAAAACTGTTTCATAAATTGTGTTTCATCTCATCATATCTTATTATTTAAAAATCAGAACAGGTATAAAATAAAACCTTCCACCAGTAATAAGTTCATTGTTTTATGTACCCAAATAATTATTGATTGTAGTCATCATTCAAGTCTAATTAAGGCTGTTGATTATGAGGGCTAAGCAGCCAGCTATAAACGGGTAAATTTATTTTGTACAGCCTCTAGTGATTTTAACTGATCAATCCCCAAACCATAGCTCCATATAACATCTGGGGATGAAGTTTCATTTTAAAAATTTCTAAAAATTAGTGGAATCAAGTATTCTCCTCTTCTTCTATACAAGTGCCAAATATAGCCTTTTCAAGTTTCTGCTGAGCATAATCAATATCTGCTGTCCAAGGGGCTTGACTGGTCAAACACCACCCCAAATACTTAAAATCTGCCACTTATTCCAATACCTTTCCATCCAATGACCACTTATGTGGCTGAGGTCTTCATTATGGAGATTATCAAATGAGCCTAAGAAACCGGGACAGGGATGCCACAGTATTGTGAAAGGATTTCTCTTTCAGATGATGTCACCCCTGTCCTGTCCTGCTCCCGTGTTGCTTCAGTTCCATCCCCGTTTTTTTTAATTAATGGCTTAAGCCGTTAATAGAGCTGTCATTCCGTTTCTGAAATGGACCGACCAGAGTTTGAAAAGGTGCTTGTAATGCTGGCATGATGCCAGCATTAGTGGGAGGTCCAGAGTGTCAAAACACTTCCAGATACCTCCCTTAAGCTTAAGAGGCCTCCGCTGCCACCGGGAAACCCCCCAATCACTGCCCGATCGCTCCCCAATTGCCCCCTCCCATCACTGCCTGATCACCCCTCCCATCACTGCCCAATTGCCCCCCGATTGTCTTCCCATTGCCCCTCTGATTGCTCCCTGCCTCTCCCTTTAAATCCCCAGCTCTCCTCTTCTCGCGAGAGCAGCCAGGATTACAAACCAGGAAGTGAAAGAAGCTCTAGAGCTACTTTCACTTCCTAGACTGACCGGCACAAGCGCAATTAAGGTAAGTCTGAAACTTTTTGTTCTTGTGCTGGCACAGGGGCAGGAGAGGGGCGGGAAAGGCGATTGCGGGACAGGAACGCTTTTTTTTTGTTCCCGTCTGATAATCTCCTATATTTTAAAAGCAAAGATAGGGAAGTTAAAAATCTAATTCAATTGTACTTGCATAAGAAGGGATCATTTTTAAACTACTGAATTTACATAGGGTTGTCATTTGAATTCAAGTAAAATGTCTGTACTAAAAGCCTTACCAGAATGAAATTGAAAAGTACTATTCATGATTCTACTTCCAGTCCTCCACTGTTTTGCCCCAGTATTGAGAGAAGGAAACAGATGTATGAATTTTTGAAACCCCATTTCTCATCCATCTCACCAAGAATCCTTCTTTTGCTGCCCCCTTTCCCCTACCTTATAATCTCATCTCCCTACCACCAAAACCACCACACTTTCTTTAGCTTCCTAATTTCCACATGGTGCTCAGCAATAGTCCCTCTTTCTCAGGATAGATGGGAAGGCTCTGTGTCATGCATGGTGTAGAAAACAGAAGGATTTCCTGGATAAAAAAGAACACACACCTCACTGTCACACTAACCTTACTGCTTGTTTTTTTTTTTATCTTTTAACCTTGGAATTAAAAAAAAAAACCCTACCATATTCCATTTATGAACTACAAAAAGTGGTTTGGATCTTATGGCCCAAAGGGAAGAAACAAAACAGAAAGTAATGGGGAGGGGATCCAGCAGAACTAAGCTTTGGGTAAAGAACGAGTTGGCATTTTTTAAAAAAAAAACTATTTAATACTGTGCCTCATTTAATTAATCAATAACTTAATTCTGGAACTATATTTATACCAAAATTATGAAAATAAGTTTTCATTTTACTGGAAAAAATTTTTTAATCAACTTGCCCTTTATGTTAGAACATTTCCAACTTAACTGATCATCTGACTGATTTTAACGAATTAATTACAAACTTGCACCTGCAGACTGATTACTAAAATCTACATCACAGACAGTTATAAGATGGACTACAGACTTCTCTTTAGTTTAACATAGATTACAGAGTGGCAGCTGGAAATTTTCTATATGTATAAATGAGTGAGACCAGAGCTTGGGAAAGTTAGGGTTTTGGACTACAGCTCCCAGAATCCTCCAACCAGTATGGCCACCAAATTCTGGGAGAGATTGCTCTGATTCAGCAAGACACTAGCATTCTTTAACAAGAATGGATATTCAGGGTCACTTAAAATTAACAATATGGTGTATAGATTTAAATTTTGAACATTTATACAAAGTCTAATGCAATGTCAATTTGACTACCCAAGAAGATTGGTAATCATGTGGAAGTCAAATGTGAAGAGAAGCTATATTTACAATTGAGAACTTATAGAAAATGTTAGTATTGAAAATAGCTATAATTTAATAATACATGAAGTGAATTGTAATTTGGAGGATATAGGTATATGAGCCTTATTGAATGGAATGATATGATGCAATGTCACCTCTATATAACAATGCTGTTTGAAGAAAAATAAAACATATTTTATATATATATATATATATATATATATAAAAAATTACACCTTCACTTTCCAGAGAGATTCTAAGCTATGCATTCTTCCTCTGTTAATTAAAGAGATATTGGTGGATAATAAAAATTCTGTTAAAAGAACAAAAAAAGTAGACCACATAAGATGTCACCAACACTCTGATTCATACCAGTGTCATTCCACTTACGTAAGGCAACAGCATTATCCATGTTAGTGGTAAGTGGATTGTCCCCTTAATATAGCACCCACAGAGGGTAGAAAAAAGCACACTGATACACACACCAACCCATTACATTATAGGATTAAATCAGATCAAGCCTTTCAGCTGATGATGTTGTACTTCTACCTAACATTTTCCAAAAGCCTATATCTCCTAATGCCATCTCCTAATGGCATTTGAACAAGACTCTTAAGCTCTCGCTTTTTGCAGTTTTAAAATAATCAAGAGATATTCTAGTCATCAGTCAGAAAAAAGGTAAATCTGAGCTTTTCAAATTTGCCTTAGATACAAAATGCTGTGATCCTAAGCACATTATGTTGAAGAATGTTGCATGGAAATAAATGGGATTTCTGCGCACATAATTTGTTTTGGTTCAGAGTGTCAGTTGCACAATGGCACTTATAGCATTTTAGAGTCACTGAAACACCATTTCTAAAGCAATTTAAATGGCTCAAGCAATTTATTACTCAGGTTCTTTTGGAAATTTTATCTATTGGGATGGTTTCTTTAAACTTCAAATGCTCATATACTGTATAACAGTCTTGCTTTAAAGGAAAAGTAGGAAAAGTCATTAGCTGGTCAAACAGTACACAAACTTCAACTCATCAAAAATTTTGTATCCATGCTTTCAATATGTTGCACAGTGCTGGAAGATTCATTTAGCATGCTCAGTTTATTTCCATTCACATTATAATACTATACAACACTTTATTCAGAGTATTCAGAGTATTTCAGCCACATAATCTTTATTGTCCTATCTCAAAGAGCTATGGTATTATTACCCCTCTACTGCAGAAGAAAGCTGAATGCCATTTCACAAATTACAGAGAGTAAAATGATGTGTATCTCCTCCCCGCCTCTGTATATTTCCAACCAAAAACTGCTGCCAATTACAGTTCCCTAATAATAAAGGCTGTCTGAGCAATATCTGACTGCTGTATTCACACTTTGAAATCAAAAGTATACACCAAAAAATGTAATGTGTACAGTGGCCCACAGAGAACAGTCATGTATATGAGGCAACCTATGTACGGTAGTTAATTCAACTACAAATCTGGAATTTAGATGAAATCACCACCAAATAACATTTGATGGGAAAGAGCGAAAGACCTCTATCTGACAAAGAAAGGAGAAACTCCAGCAAATGATTAATTTGTGCCTGAACTGGAAAGCTCACTTGAGGTGGAAAAAAGGAAAGGAACTTTTCCCATTTGTATACATAGGAGTGCTGAGTGGCGGGCCTATGTGCAGCAGCAAAGATGTGTTGGATAGCATCAGGCAGGAAGCCTAGAGAAACACCTCCCAGGCAGTCAGCCTGAGAATGCCCAGGTGCAGGTATCTCACCTATCCATCATGAATTGTGAGGAGGTATAGATGATATGGCAACCTGAAATGGCTGCCTTGAGATGGTTGCCTTGAGATGCCTTGAGAACCACAGCTGCCTGGACCACCACAGCGTGATTAGGATGCACCTCACCTTGTCTCTCTGGATTTTGGTTATCACCCTGATGATGAGGCAAAATGGAGGAAAAGTGTATACGATAGGGCCTCCCCAACAAAACAAACAGGATGGCATTGCTGCAGGCACTCTTTGCTCGACAAGCCCTGGAGTAGAAAATCTGGCACTGGTTGTTCTGGGCCAAGGCAAAAGGTCCACTTCTGGAGCACCCCATTTCTTGACGACCTTCTGGAACGTTCCTAGATGCAACTTCCGCTCATGGCAAGGGACTGACGTCCTGCTGAGAGCATATGCTAAGACATTCTCCTCTCTTGGAAGATGGATCACTGAGATGGAGATGCCTCTGCTGATGCATCAGTCCCACAGATGGAGAGTGAGATTCAGCAGCTACTCAATTTTTTTTTGCCCTGTTTGTTTAGGTAGCACTTCACTGTAGTGTTGCTGGAGACTACCTGAACAAACCTGCCACACAGAAGAAGTCTGAAGGCCTGAAAGGCCATTTGCATGCTCTCTCCAGGTGTCCCCTCACAGAAAAGCCCTCTAAATGAGCTCCCCACCATTTAATAGAAGTGTCCACAGTGACTACTACTGTAGCTTATGGAGGAAGAAACAGCATGCCTGCTTGTACATTGACATCCACATGGAGAGTTGACAAAAGGATCAAAACAGGATAGGAACCAAACCTGCAGAGCCCCCATCTCTGGAGTCTCATGAACAATGTCACCAACATCATGGAGGCCATGAATCTGAGGAGAACCTGGACATCTTTTGTACATACCCTGTGGTTGTTCTGGCACCTCAGCATGGCTCTCAGAAGCACATGATACCTGTCATCAGGCAAGAATATTACAGGAATGAAGGGTCCAGAAGGACTTTCAGAAGGGACTGCAACAGAGAAATCAACGCTGGAGTAGGCACCTTCATTTGGCTCTGTCGGTATATAGGATCAGAAGGCTTAGTCTCTTGCTGTTTCACCTCCAAGTCCAAGGCCTTCGCCATTTTTAACATCTGATCTGTAAAGGCCCTGACATCATCGGTGAGGCCAAGTCATGTTCACCTAGAACTTTTGGAGGGGAACGCATAGGTGGCATCCCAGAAGAGGCTGACAAACACAGAGTCCAACTCTTCAGACTCTGATGGCTCCCTCAAGAATCTCTCACTCTGCTGGATAGGTGAAGCAGAAGGAAGCAGTGGCATCTTATGATGTGAAGATGGTACTGACAGCCAGGACCGAGGCAGCACAGCTGGAGGTGAAAGGCAAGCAGGAGGCTGGGCTTGTACTGAACCCAACTCAGGCTTGCATCACTCCAGATGTGGAAACCGTGGCCTGCCTGGTACTGATGTAAACCAAGGCACATTCCGACCTATGATGCAGACACCGGCAGTAGCAATAAAGAATGAGTTCTCCAGCATGATACTAGTCCTTTTCAAACTCCCATACATAAACTCCAGAGATGGAGAGCATCCATACCAATAGTACAGAGGTCAGATCCTATCTGTACTTCTCTGGATCGCTATGACTGTATTGCCCGAAATCGCGTCCATACCAAAAGTGCTCACAATCATAACAGTACTGATGGCAAGGTGGAGTTCTTGACCAAGGACTACAAGATCCTGATGGAAAGAACCCCAGTTCTTGAGAGCTACTGGAATCTGAGCTGGACCTAGAGCAATGACATAGAGCAGGTGGTTGAGATGATGGAGGAGGAGGAACATCCCTTGTTGGAAGGGATGGAAGAGACCATCTTGTGTGATATGAAGGTGTCAACTTTTACAGCACTCTTGGAGAGGGTTCAATAATTTCGCCTTTGGACACTGTATCATCATGCACAACCTGTGGAGTCCTCTCACATCAATTCATGTCCTGAAAGGTCCACATGAACAAACGAGCATCTGTACTCTATGGAGACTGGTACTGAAAGCTCCTGTTCCTGAACCTGCTCCACCAGAAGAGGCTGTGGGGAATTCTGAGGCTCTCAGAATGGAGAGGGCAGAACTCTAGCTTGGGCTCCCTCAGCATCCTTCACCCTCTTCTCTGTTGTTTTTTTAATGGTGCCTCTCCTCCGCTTGGTGCTTCAAGACTAAGGGAAAGGCCTAATGTAAAGGGTACTCTGGATCGAGTAGCAGACTCCATTGTGGGGCAATTTGGTGGCGTCCTTGGCCTTCTCAGAGTGGGAGGCAGACTCCTGGGGAGACCTTTTCAGCACTGCCTGGACAAAGGAACCAGAAGCAGTTACAGCCAAAGAGGACTGAGGTCATCCCAACAAATGGCCCGATGCAACTCCAACACAGACCTTGTGGAGTGGTCTATTTTCTGCCACCTTCAAAGCATTCTCCAATAGGATAGTTTTGAGTCTTGAAGAGCAGTTCTGGTGCACCTGTGGGGTGAATGCCTAACAATGAGAGCAGTCCCCCACATTATGACCTTTGCCAAGGCATAAAATGCAGCATGAGTGACCACCCTCCTCAGAAATATTGGCCCCAACAAGAAGCACACTTTTTAAAAGATGCCGATGAAGCCATTTTGATGCAACTCAGAAAACCTAACCGCCAAGGCCAAAGTGAAGTCCATCACCAAAGTCCAAAGAAGTCCATAAGTCAAGCTATAAATCAGAGTCCAAAACCAAGCCAAAATGCAGTCCAAGAGAAGTCAAACCATAAATGTCGGGGATGCTTTGATCAAGATTTCCTGCGTGGCAGGGGGGTTGGACTGGATGGCCCTCGTGGTCTCTTCCAACTCTGCAATTCTATGATTCTATGAAATCAGAGTCCAGAACCAAGCAAAACACAATCCAAAGAGAAATCAAGAGAAATCCAAGCCAAAAAAATATTGTGACTATAAGATAGATCAAATAAGCTCACTAACAGTTTGAAAAGGAACTGAGGGACTGAGCGGGAACTGTGCTGGTCACGTGTATGACTGGAGGAGGGGCTACCACCAAAACACTTGTGTAATAGCTCTAAAAAGTTCCAAACGATGCATTGCACAGGCACAGATAACCCCATTCGTGTGAGTCACAGAGACCACAAAGAATAAAATAACGTTTTCTTCTGCTGTGTTAATGCTAAACGCAATAGAGGGAAAACACATATAAGGAATATGAAGGGAAACTATGCCTCTGTTTCTCAGACATATTGGGAATACTATTATGAGTAAATATGCATAGTATTAGATGTGACATGGTCAATTAATAGTGAGTTGGAGGCAAAGGTTCCTTTCATTTACAGTTGTCCCTCCATATCCACGGATTTGGTATCCACGGATTTAAGTGTTCATGGATTGAAAATACAGTATTCTTTAAAAAATAAAAATCCAAAAAGCAAACCTTGATTTTGCCAAATTATATAAGGGACACCATTTTGTTATGCCATTGCATATAATGGGACTTGAGTATTCACGGATTTTGGTATCCATGGGGGGTGGGGTGTCCTGGAACCAAACCCAGCAAATATGAAGCAACAACTGTAGTTGAAGGGAACTTTTTAACAAACCCACTGTATCTACAGTATACATAAAAGGCAGAGTAGTTAATTAGTCTAGAACTAAACATAGTGCTTCTTATCAATATTCATCCACCAAATGCAAACATCAATTAATCTCTATTCGACACTCTGGTGTGTTCGTTATATCATTGCAACTCCTAATAAAAGTTTCTAGAAACATTTTTTTTGCCATTTTTAATTACATATACTAAGCTA
Source organism: Gambelia wislizenii (assembly GCA_030847615.1). NCBI lineage: Eukaryota > Metazoa > Chordata > Lepidosauria > Squamata > Crotaphytidae > Gambelia > Gambelia wislizenii. The sequence continues at coordinate 104,369,958 of JAUMIR010000005.1, read as the reverse complement.
CAGTTGGTAATATTTCATCCCTACTTAATGTAATCTATTTTTAAACGTGAAGCTGACATTTTTCTGCTTTATATTAATGTTTATACAGAGCACACAGTTTCTCAGGAAAAAATCCATAAAAGGTAATGTTAAGAGAGGCTTCATTCCCAATAAAATACAGATCTTAACTCAATGGATTATACAAAGTGAAAGCAAGAACACAGTTAAAAGAAACCTTTCTATGTTCCATCATAATTGTTTCTTAAAATTATATAAACATGGGGAAAATCCTGGGAAGTTAGTTGAGACATTATTATTAAAAATATTAAAAAGAAGATTATAGCAGTGCATAACATTAACCTGACTGTTTCATAGAAAACTAGAACCAAGGTGGTCTTAGTAAGCAACAGCTGAGACAGCAACTGCAGGGGTTGGTCACAAGAAAAGAAAACAAAAGGAAGAAGAGGCAAAACCAACAAGACAGAGATATCACAAAAGCTAACCTTTTGGGCTACTGGGGATGAAAGGGTTTAGGATCAAATCCTATACACACACAAATTGTGCGTAAGTCCCACGGAACTTTTAATTTCTTCAGAGCAGACAACCACAGGATTGTTCTTTTAAGAAATTCTATATACAATCCTCTGCATGTCAATTCAGAAGCAAGTCTTACTGAGTATAAAGAGGTTACTCTCAGATAAGTGCACAGGAGTCAGTTTTAATGTTTATGTTCTCTTTTGTACATAGAAGACGAGCTAAGAATACATGCATCTTAAAAAAGACTCCTATTTTCTTACACCAAACTGTCAATTTCCTTATTATTACACCTGTGTTACAGAATTTGAAAAAGCACAACTGCAGGATCCAGGGGGCTTGTGCTTTTCAGTACTGTCTATTCCAGCGTATAAGATGACTTTTTCAGCCTGAAAAATCAGCTGAAAAGTCAGGGGGCGTCTTATACGCTGGATACACTAGGAAGGAGGTGGCTTGCAGGGGGGGGAGCTTGCTAGCCACCTTATCCCCCCCAATGCAGCTGCACTGGGGGGGGAGCCTTGCTGGGTGGGAGGGGCTGAGCCTCACCCCAGCCGACTGGCCATCCCCCACCATTCCCCTACTCACGAGGAGGCTGGGCAGCGGTTTGGCTCAGCGGCCCCACTTCCCCTGTCTTGGCCCCCTTCGGAAGGGAGCCCAAACAGAGGTAATGGGGCCGCGGAGCCAAACAGGGCATTTTTGCCCCTTCTCCCCACCTTCCTTGAAGGTGGGGGAAAGGGGCAAACCTGGTGGTTTGCCACGGCCGCCCCCGCTTCCCCCGCCTTGGTCCCCTTCGGAAGAGCCAAGACGGAGGGAAGGGGGCTGCTGAGGCAAACTGGGCATTTTTGCCCCTTTCCTCCACCTTTGAGTCAAGTTTGACTGGAAGGTTGAAGAGAGGGGCGAATGTTGTGGCTGGCTGGCTGGCTGGCTGGCTGGGAGAGCCCTGCCAGCTGATCCTGTTCACTTTCCCAACTCATGAGGATATCCTTCTGAGTTGGGAAACAAAGAGGATCAGCTGGCAAGGCTCCCCCAGCCAGTCAGCCAGTCAGCCAGCCAGCCAAATTGGGGGGTGGTCTTATATGGCGAATATATGCCTAACCCTAGATTTTTTATTGGAAATTGGGGGGTCGTCTTATATGCCCAGTCGTCTTATATGCCAGAATATACGGTACTATAAGATTTTAGATCAAAGAAGCATCCTCAAAAATAAGGTCTGTATAAATGAGTGAATGTTGGGGCCAATACAATTGGGCCATTACTTTTGAGCAACTCCCAGTTGTGTCAGTAATTGAACCTTTCCAAACCTCTGGAATGAGGCATCTGATAATCCCTGCATAAATACAACTGTCTCATTCTCTCTGGAACCAAGAAAGCCACTGACCTGATGGAGGGCATCCAACACCCAATCAGCTCCATGAATGCCACAAAACCCCAATACTGCCCTAGTGACCTCTCAATGCCTTTGTTTTACTGAGGTCCAGTATATAATTTGCTGGAGATTTTGCCCCACTCCTGTTATGCTGAATTTTGTTTGGGGTGGGGCAAAGTGACATGGAGAACAGCACAGGTTGGGGGTTATCTTTGAGGGAATCGGTTGCTTCTATTCCTGACATGTTTCAAACTAAACTCTTTCAGGGGGACTTGTATATACAAGAAAGGCAGTTGGATTTGCTGCTTCCAGATACAAACACCTCCAGTTATTGAATTCAGGGAAGTAAAATTCACCTCAAACATGTGACAAAATTAAACAGATGTTTCCCAACAATCCTAACATGTTGTACCATCTTTCTTAGGCAAATGAGTAGCAAACATTTCAATGAACAACTCTGATCATGACTTTTCTATTTTGCTTAAAGTCATTTCTGTGGTTAATAAAAACTTCTGGCCTCAGTTTTTCTCATTCTGAAGCCTGCTCTTTTCTGTGTTGTGTTAGTTGAAGAAAGCAAGATTACACCCTTACAGTATTCCATCATAACAACAAACCAAATACATTTTTCCTAAAAGCACATAGGGACAATTTCATGACTCCCTTTCTCTCCTCTTCTCTTTTATGTGTATATGTAATAATGTTAACATTGCTGTTCATGAAAAAAAATGTTAGCCTTATATTAGTAGTCAGGAGTTTTTAAGAAATCAAGCCAACCATTGTTGAGCTGCCTGTTAAAACACAGCAGTAAATCCCACTTTGTTTCATGACAAGCAAACCTCCTGTGCCTTTAACAACCAAAGCAAAAAGAATACTAAATGCTCTACTTACTGACTTATCCTGAGGCTTACTCATTTTCTTTCCTTTGAGGACTGTTTGCAGGGAAATTGCTTAATACAAGGTGAAGAATTTCTAGCGACATAATAGCTATAGTTTCTTTAAAAACCATGAACAGTGTCCACGGATTCCATAACTTTTGATACAAGAAGATCGATTCATACATACATCCACTGGAGTAGCACTGCAACTAAAATAACAGAATTTCCCCGTGTTAATACCACTTGTGCAAATATCACCTGTAAGGGAAAGTGTACACATAACCAATGGTTTGACATCAGTGCTTTACCACACACACTGACCTTACTTCTATGTACTACTATAATGCCTGAGGATTATTCCTCTGAAGCATACACATAGGCAAAGTTGCAGGGACCACCTATTAACCAACTGGCCAGGCATATGAGATATTGCAGTTAAACACACCTCAAGGTGTCTTGTAGTAGGGAATAATTCGAACACACGTGCTTAGAACAAGTATATCCTACTGGCAGCATACCTACCCACAATGTATCCCTCAAGGAGATCTGTCCAAATTCAAGGTACTAGTGATAATTCCTGAACAGATTAGAAACATAGTAACTGAAGAGTGCCTCCATTTATACACCTGCCCAAGGACTGAGATCTGCAGGAGAGTCCCTCCTTTGAGACTCACCATTCAAGGCAAATATACTACATGAAGACATGGGAAAGGGGCAACTCTGTTGTGGCACCCCAGATGTGGAATGCCCTGCCGTCAGAGGGCAGATAGTGCTGATGCTGGCTTTATTTTGGGATCAAGTTAAAATATGGCTTTTTAATCCAAGCCTCAGGAGCTAATGGTTTTAACAATTTGTAAATGCATGGTTGTAACTGTTTTAACATGACTTAATTTGTTATATCATTTAGGACCATCGCCTCCCAAAAATAGTACTCTGCGGTGAACTCGCCATGGGTCAGCGTAAGAGGGCGCTCCAAAAAAGCGATACAAGGACTCCCTGAAACAACATCTCAGGCTTGGTCAAATTGATCACCAACAATGGTCCGCCCTAGCCTCACATTGGGAGGCATGGAGGCGCACTATCCACAATGCTGCAGCCTTATTTGAGAACTCACGCCAAACAAGTCTTGAAGATAAACGACAATGCAGAAAGAATCACAACCCAAAAACATCACCCAAGGAGACCTTCTACTGTGCTTTCTGCAACCGGACTTGTTTATCTCGGATTGGCCTTTTTAGTCATCAGCGCGCTTGCAGAAAGCGCAGGACGAGTCCTTCCTGAATCTTCGTTTGCGAAGAAAAGCCAGAGAGAGAGTTTGTTATATCATTTAACATATTTTCAGACTATAAATTAACTTTTACTGTACTATATTTTAAATAGCTTCAAACTATTTAAATTGATTTTATTGTGTGCCACCCTAAAGGCAACAGGTGCCATCTGATCTTGGAAGCTAAGCAGGATGGGAGACCGCCAATGAATACCAGGTGCTATAGGATATATTTCAGAGGAAGGAACTGGCAAAATCACCTCTGAGTATCCCTATGAAATTCATGGGGTTGCCATAAGTCCATGGGTGACCCGAAGGCATATACACACACCATGAGATCTTTGGACATAGGGCAGGATAAAAATATTTACTAAATAAACAATAAAACATGACCCTCCCTCCAAAATATAAACCTGGAACAGCTCTGGAACTCCACTCATATGGAAATAATACTGGCTCCTTCCTGCTCTTGTTGTACTTCCTGATGTAACAATAGCAAGAAGGAGCCAGTATTACTTCTAGTATTCTATTCCAGGATTCTGGAAAATGACTACAAAAGCAACAGTGTACTACTGTTCTACTGGTTTTTTAAAATGGTATGTTTTATATAGATCATCATATTATAACAAAAACTTTCTGTATGTTTTTGCCTATAAATTTTTATATGCATCTGTTTCAATTTTTGTAAGCAGACTTGAGTCACAGTCCTATAAAGTAAGTGGAATGTAAATGAATAGAAAATAACAACTGCTGCTACTACTGTGGTTGTTCATGCATTTGACAGCAAATTCCTCCCCACTTCACACTTTTTGGCACAGGATGCAAACTCAGTAGAAAATCTGTTCTTGTTTTTCTTTCCATCAAGGAAGCAAGGAATGAAGGAACCTACATAGTTTGGGACAGTGTTCCAGTTAGCTAACACATATTGGAAACTGCTTAAATGCAGTGTAGATGTGTAAATTGCTATTGCTTAAAACAATTTGTAAGCCGCTCTGATAGCCTTGTGGCTGAAGAGCGGGGTATAAATAAATAAATAATAAAATAAAAATAAATAACAACTGGTCTTCTGTGTGATGCACTCTGCAACTGAGATCAATGAATTTTAATCATGTGAAGTCGAAGGCTTTCACGGCCGGCATCTATAGATTTTCCTTGGGTTTTTTCCTGGCTGTGAGGCCATGTTCTGGAAGAGTTTATTTCTGACGTTTCGGCTGCATCTGTGGCTGGCATCTTCAGAGAATTTTAATCATATCAGCTGTCACCAGACAAATAAAACCTATAGCCTTAACAATAGCTGCTTATGATACTAACGCAACTGCATTTTCAAAATAGCACTCACTATTACTGTTCTGCCCTAGCTGGGCATTTCTGTTATATGCTTTATTGCCTAGATTGTAATTATAGTTGTGTCACTCTTTGTATATAAAATACTGTACATGGAAAACCATACTTCTTCCTCCTTTTCATCTATTTTATATGATTTTATTATATTGCATAACTTAACATGCAAAAAGAACAAAGAGAATAACGTAGGAGATTTCAACAGTCTGGGCAATGGTAGTATGTCAGGAGTTAGGTGGACAGTTATAATATGGGATCCACAAAGATATTAAGTGATTTGAGTTTGCAAATTTAGGCAACATCTAAAAAGCACTCTGACAATGTTTCATGTGTTTTGATGGTAGATCATATAGCAAGGAGTCGTCGTTTAAACAGGTACCAACTTTCCCAAAAATCATCCTGCTATTTTTTCCTCTGATTGCTTTTAGTTTATGTCAAGTTTTCAAGCAGTCTGGATATACAGTCTATATACAGTCTAGCCATGCTCTTATACAGAGACCATCCAGATTTTTCCATCATTTGGCAATCTTTAAACATGCTGTAGCAAGTAATAGGAAGTTAAGCATTACCAGGTATGCTTCTAGAATACATGTATTAACTCATCTATATTCTGAATTTACATGTCTTTAAGTGAGCTCCCGACCTTGGCAGTAGTATATCTTAGGCAGATTGGGACCAACAACACATCTGGCTTTCCTGAGAGATATTATGACATTGTGACATTATCTGGGTTAACAAAAGGAACTAATGTGTCAGACAAGCACTCACCTGATCTCCATATTCATATAGCTATTGCCTAGATTGGGGTGGGCAAAGTGTGGCCAGTAGGCCCTATGCAGCCCTTGGTACCCCCCAGGTGTGGCCCCTGAAGCTGCTCAGATACCCTTCAAAGCAATTAGACCAATTTTTTTAAAAATCAGGCTGATTATTGGTTTTTGCCTAAACACTGCCCAAAATGTGCCCAAACCATAGCACTTCGCTTCCTCTGGCCTTCCAAAGACCTCCCCCTCAAAACCTCCCTAAAACATGACAGAAATCTTAAAAATCAGCCTAAAACTGGCTATAATGGTGGCCAGAAGTGACATCATATCATATATTTTCTTTGTTTTTTTCCAGGCTGTGAGGTCATGTTCTGGAAGAGTTTACTTCTGACGTTTCACCTGCATTTGTGGCTGGCATCTTCAGAGAATGGTTGGTTAGGAGTGTGTGTGGAGTTTATATACTGTGAAGCCCTGTTAGGGAGTATATGTAAATTTGTGTAATGGAATGGTTAGTTTCTGGGTATAGAAATGCAAGGAGGATTAGTTTATCTGTTTGGTTAATGGTTGGTTGATGACCCATTATCTGCTGGAAATACCCTTGTCCCTGGGTGGAGTTCCTTTGTAAGTGCTGAGTTTTGATTCTATTGTTTTTCAAAACTGGGAGCCAGATTTTGTTTACTTTTAGGGTTTCTTCTTTCCTGTTGAAGTTGTCCAGGTGTTTGTGGATTTCAATAGCTTCTCTGTGCATTCTGACACTCCTACCTAACCATTCTCTGAAGATGCCAGCCATAGATGCAGGCGAAATGTCAGAAATAAATTCTTCCAGAACATAGCCTCACAGCCCAGAAAAAAAATCAAGGAAAATCTATGGATGCTGGACATGAAAGCCTTCGACTTGACATCATGCCACTTTGAGCAGGCCAAAATGCACCAATGCAGCCCACCCGGTGGGCATAGAGTGAAAAAAATAGCCCCACTCCCTCCATAGTTGCCCACCTCTGGCCTAGATACATGATATCCAGCTGTAGATGGAGCTCTCTACCCAGGGATATTCTCTCATGTCTGATAATTTAATCACTACTCCTGACATCACTGGTGGTGATAGTTAATGGAGTCATATTCCTCATTTTCTTTCAGTATGGGTGCTGGCTCAAGAATTTGGTTAGAAAAGCCTTCTTAGCTTGACAGTATCTGTCCTGGGCTCAAAAGACTCAAGCAGAGCATGCTTAGATAAATGAATACTGTCATTTGGCAGGGTGTTGTGCAAATAGCTTCATAACCTAAGGTCCTTATGTAGTAAATCCTAATGTTCTCCTGCAAACAGAGACAGCAATAGTAACATGTTACACTGTTTTATTGGCTGATTGGTTATTCACCCTGAGGGCCCATGCTGGTTCCAAAATTGTGAAACCTGGAGAGAATACAGCCACAAATATTCTACAAATCCCTCTTGCCCATAGCCTTTTCAGTACATGGGTGACACAGACCTGTCTAGGCTTGCAAATCTAAGTGGCATGCTAATGATAAATGATCCTGAAGGTATTTTCGCATAATTAGAAAGCTGTATTTATGCTCCTATTTTTTCCAAGAGCACAGAACCTCAGAAAGTGTTAAGTAATAACAGACCAAAATTGCAAAGCCCAATCTGTGATCGTCAAAATCATACTTCAGCTACCAGCTCTCCCTGTAGTTGCTGTTGATTTAATCTATGTTTCTGGATAATCTCAAAATATCTGAAAATTACACCACTTACGCTCAAGCACACATTTAGGATATTCCACTTTAGGTCTGGATCCATAAGCTTCTCATAGCAGAAGGGCCATCACCTCATATGATGGCAAGCCTCCGGGCTGTCAGGGGCAAAATTATTCTTCCACTCAAGCCCAGATGCCAAGCACAGTATCACATGCTTGCTACAGAATGCTTGATTGTAATGCCATGTCAAAGGGCAGGAAGGGGAAAGGAAAACAGTCCTATTATGTCTCAGTGCCACTCAGCTTCTCTCTGCTTCCTCTAATCAGTGTTGCAGTGGAGAGAGCAACAGAAAGAAAAATAGACAGAATTATAAAGCATAGCAAAACTGACAGCTTGAGGCACTAAACACACACAGACACAGAGAGAGAGAGAGAGATCAAGCATCAGGAGAAAGTGACAAAAAGCAGCAGTTCAAATCCTATAAATCAGCACAAGATGGAAGCTGTATTTTGCTTGCCTTAAAAACAGGAACAAAGAACTATCTCAAAAATAAATGTCTACATTACCTGAACTGAAAAAAATGTAACTTTGTAGCCTAAGACCTACATTACAGAGTCAGCAGCCTCATATGATTTAAATGTTGCTGGACTCCACAAGTTCACCTTGCAGGTAGCTATGGAGGATTTGGTGTATGAATGTTCCTCTGCACACAAAAGGTTCTATTGAAATACATAACTAGCATATTAAAGAAAAGCTTCTGGCTTAGCCTCTGCGACATGCCAGCTATGTGTATGTGGCAACATTTTACCCTGTATAGTACACCATTGAGCCAGCGTGACATAGTGGTTTGAGTGCTGGACTACGACTCTGGAGAGCAGGGTTCGAATCCCTGCTCAGCCATGAAAACCCACTGGGTGACCTTGGGTCACATACTCTCAAATTCAGAAAACCCTGTGATAGGGTCATTTTAGGGTCACCATAAATCAGAAATGACTTGAAGGCACACAACAACCACGTACTCCATTATTTCTGTATTCTCCAGTGTGGTACCCATAAGTGGCATAGTACACTGAGAGATCTCCCTCAGTGGCTGCCAGGATCCCTGCTCCTTTCAAGAAATACATAAATGAATAAATAATCAATTAGCCATGTGCAATGAACATTCAAGGGCTCACTGTGGTTTCCATCAGCTATTTTTATTTTACTAGAATACTTCTTGGACTCACGTTGGCCTAAAGACATTTTAGGAATTAAAGGTGGCAAGAGACTGGAGGGCACCAGTGCATCCAGCCATGGTAAAATGGTTCACAATCTGCCTTGTTCAGCTTGCCAGGATGTAGAAAATAACACTCAACAGAAAGGAAGTGGACAAAAAATATTTTAAAAGAAGGGCAACTTTGCTTAGACTTGCTTGACGGTTCATCTTGATCAATTAAACAATCTCAGTAGTATTCAACTAATACCACCTTTTAGGTTCTTTGCCTCCCTACCCCATCTGTGATTGCCTTGTTTGTGTATGCGTATATGTAAATGTGAGTGAGCTATATATACAGTTGCAGAGTCATTCATAGTTAGAAATAGGGTTACCAGGGAGGGTTGGGGAAGGACAATTTTAGGGAGGTATGGGCAGTTTAGGTTCAACAATTATCCTCTCTGGTTGTATGAAAAATCTAATTTTTTTAAAAAAAAGAAAGGGGGAGAAAAAAGGGATTATCTGATAAGCTTGCCTCAGGGTGGAGGACAGCAAAGGTCAGTAATAATTTCGTTAACACCCCATGTAAAACGTGTAAAAATTCCATGAAGAGCTGCATCTCAGATCCATGTTTTTATGCTACCACTCTGTAGCTTTACTGTGCAGTCTAGACAATGTAATACAAATATGACACCCCAGTGTGTGTTTCATTTTTTAAAGCTGCAAGATAGTTAATGGCTCAGTATAATCTACTATCTTTCCTGCTTCAGAAACAAAAACAAGAAGAAATACTACCTCCTGGTTAATTAGCCCTTCCATTTTCAAGTAGCACATTCCTTTTAATGTATATTTTCTTTTTTAAAAAATATTTTTATTAACACCTAAGTTTCTTAATATACAACAACATACAAGGATCAACTACAAACAGAAGGCAAACATCCTAATTACAACTACTAACTACATACTACAAACTAACATCTATTAACTAACAACAACAAAGTGACTACATACAGCCGTGTGAAAAAGAAACTACACCCTCTTTGAATTCTATAGTTTTACATATCAGGACATAATAACAATCACCTTTTCCTTAGCAGGTCTTAAAATTAGGTAAATACAACCTCAGATGAACAACAACACATGACATATTACATACACCATGTCATAATTTATTTACAAAAATCCTAGAATGCCACATTGGTTACTTACCGTGAAGGTGCATTCTTGAGGGAGTGGGGTGATGCGGGTCCTTTACATCTGGGTTTCGTCAGTCACCGCCCAGGTGTAGCAGGAAGTTACATTAAGCCTCTTCATATTCAAATTTCTTTGTCTTCATCTCCTCCATCCTGGAGCCACGAGGCCAGTTCACTGACTAGCAAAGCCCTGTAAGGACTAAAGAAATCGATTAAGTCAAATAACATTAAGCAGCGCTAAATAATAAGGGTACCGCCATGTAAGGAAAAACGCACGCAGTCACTGGGCGGGGAAAGGACCCGCATCACCCCACTCCCTCAAGAATGCACCTTCACGGTAAGTAACCAATGTGGCATTCTCTGAGGGAGGGGTGATGCGGTTCCTTTACATCTGGGACGTGCCCAAGCTGACTTAATAGGGCGGGAGTGACTGCGGGATTGGCGGACTCAGTCTCTGAGCACCTCCTGGAGCACCCTCCGACCGAAGTTCGCCTCGGAGGAACGGAACTTATCCACCTTATAGTGTCTAATGAAGGTGGACGGTGTGCTCCAGGTTGCTGCCCTGCAGATTTCTACCAGGGAAGCGTTAGTGGAGAAGACCGCGGATGTCGCGGCTGACCTAGTCGAATGTGCCGTGACCCCTGAAGGTCTGGGAAGCCTAGCTGAGTCATAGGCCTCGAAGATACAAGCCCTGATCCAGGAAGCAATGGTCTTCTGCGAAGCTCTGGACCCTATGGCTGTCTGAGAGAAAGAGACGAATAGGGCGTCGCAACGTCTGATGGGGGCAGTACGTCTAATGTAGATCTTCAGGGCCCTCCTGACGTCCAAGTTATGCCAGAGCTTCTCCTTCGGGTGCGAAGGGTCAGGGCAAAAGGAGGGCAGAATCAAGGGCTGCGAGACATGGAACTCGGAGACTACCTTTGGTTTGAATGACGGGTCTGGGTGTAGGGTCACTACATCCTTGGTAAAGGAACACAGGTGTTCCCTAATTGACAGAGAGGCCAACTCCGACACTCTTCGCGCTGAGGTGATGGCCACTAGGAAGGCAACCTTGATGGTGAGAATTCTAAGGGAAACTGTGCGCAACGGTTCAAACGGGTGCTTCATGAGTTGCCTGAGGACTAGGGAGAGGTTCCACGACGGAAACCTGTGCCGCACCGGGGGTGAAACTATCGAGGCACCCCTGAGGAAACGCCTGATATGGGGGTGCGATGAGAGGCGGTTTCCGTCCTGTGCTGTGAGGAAGGCCGACAGAGCGGCCACCTGTCTCTTCAGGGTATTTGGTCGTAAGCCCGCCTCGAGGCCTTTCTGTAAGAATGCCAGGATGTGTTTCGCCGAAGCTTCTTCAGCGATCAATTGGCGAGGGGCACACCATCTCTTGAAGGCTCGCCATGTAGCTTCATAGATCCTCCTGGTGGACACGCGCCTAGAGGAAAGAAGGGTACTAATGACTGAATCGTCGTATCCATGTTCTCTTAGGGCTTGCCGCTCAATCTCCAGGCTGTCAGTTGTAACCAGCTTGGATCTGGGTGGAGGATCGGACCCTGATGAAGAAGGTCGGGTCTCTGAGGTAGACGCCACTGGCTCTGAACCCTCATGTCCATCAACTCGGAGAACCAGGGGCGCCTCGGCCAATGTGGCGCTATCAGGACCACTTGTGCCTTCTCCTGGCGAATCTTCCGACAGACTTTCCCTATGAGGGGAAGTGGGGGAAACAGGTATAGGAGACCGGCCGGCCAAGGGGATCGTAGGGCGTCCGTGCCTTCGGCGTTGTGGTGAAAGAACCTGGCGAAGAACCTGTCCAGCTTGGCGTTTGATCTTGTCGCGAACATGTCCACCTCCAGCTGGCCGAACCTGGCCTGGACCTGAGTGAACACGTCGTCGTTTAGCTCCCACTCTCCGGGTAGAACCGAGTATCTGCTCAGGTAGTCCGCTTGTTGATTGCGCTCCCCCTGCAGGTACTGAGCCGCAAGGGACTGCACCGCCCGTTCGGCCCAGAGGAAGATGAGATCCGCTTCCTGTTGCAGGGACCGGGATCTCGAACCTCCTTGTTTCGCTATGTACGATCGGGCTGTAGTGTTGTCCGTCATCACCATGACGTGTTGACCCCTCAGGACTGGGGTGAAGTGTTGCAGGGCCAAGCGAGCCGCTCGTAGCTCCAACCAGTTGATGCTGTGCGTCTTTTCCTGTGGGCTCCAAATCCCTTGCGTCACTTGTCCCTGACAGTGTGCTCCCCAGCCCCGTAGGCTCGCATCGGAGGTGACCAGGATCGCCTGGGGTACTGTGAACGGAGAACCCTTGCTGACTGTCTTCATCTGAGACCACCAGGCCAGCGAATCCTTCACATGCTGTGGGAGGAGAAGGAGAGGGGACTTCCTCAATGCGATCTCCTTTTGGTAAGGCATCAGGAAGTTCTGCAGGGGTCTGGAGTGGAACCTTGCCCAAGGCACAACCCCAAAGGCTGATATCATAAGGCCGAGGAGTCTGGCTAGTAGGGACAGTGGTACCTTCCTTAGTAAACGAACGGTGCGAACTTCCCGTAGGAGGACCTCCTGTCGCTCCTTGGACAGGGTGATCTTGGAACGTTGTGTGTCTATTTCCACACCCAGGTGGACGATGGTGCGGGCAGGAGACAGGCTGCTCTTTTTGAAGTTCACCAGAAAACCATGGGCCTGCAGGTAGTGAATTGTGGTCTGCAGGTCTCTCCCTGCTTTGTTCAGAGAGGCCGCACGCAGTAAGATGTCGTCCAAATATGGGTACAGGTGGATTCCCTGTGCCCTCAGGTTGGCGATTAGGGTGACCAGGACCTTGGTGAAGACCCTTGGTGCTGAGGCCAGACCAAATGGAAGGGCCCTGAACTGGAAGTGTTGATCCCCGAATGCAAAGCGGAGGTATTGTCTGCTGTCCTCGTGGATCATGATGTGCATATACGCATCGGAGAGATCGAGTGAGGCTAGAAAGTCTCCTGGTTGGAGCGCCTCCCTTATGGATGTAAGCGTCTCCATCCGGAACTTTCTGTATGTGATGTGTCTGTTGGTGTATTTTAGGTCCAGGATGGACCTCTGGCTGCCATCCTTCTTTGGTACTGTGAAGAAGAAGGAGTACACGCCTAAGAAGCGCTGAGAAGGTGGTACCTCTTCTATGGCTGCTATGTGTCTTAGGTGAGATATGGCTGTCGTCAGGTCTCTCGCCTTCTTTGGGTCTTTGGGTATTGGGGCTGGGAGAAATCTGCCCCTTGGCCTTGAGTCGAACTCGATTTTGTACCCGTGGGTGATTGTTGAGACGACCCACCTGTCCGTTGTCGAGTTCGACCAAAGCTGCAGGAACAGACTGAGGCGGCCGCCCACTGGGGGCGACCCCGAGTCAGGATTGTTGTCGCGAGCCTCCACGCTGGGCGTTGGAGCCTCCCCTTCTGCTGTTGTTGGGCTGCGGTCCAGTGTTCTGTCTGATGACGTAGTTTGGCTTAACCCATGGTGGGCGAAAGGAGTTGTAGTTTCGCTGCTTCCCGAATCCCCGAAAGGAACGAAAGGGACGAGAAGTCTGAAAGGGTCGTCTGCCGCTCTTCTTGTCTGGCTTCTTGAGTGTGGAGGGCATGGCCAACTTTTTGTCCTTTGTCTCGACTAGGATACCTTTTAGGGCCTCTTCCCCAAACAGTTTAAGGCCCTTAAAGGCCGCTGAGGCCAATGCTGCCCTGGTAGGAGTATCCACCTGCCAGTGCTTTAGCCAGACTGATCTCCTGGCCAGCGTGAGGGCCCCGATCGCACGGGCGGAAAAAATCATGGCGTCCTGTGCCGCGTCGGCTATGAAGAAGAAGGTACGCAGGAATCTAAGCAGAGACTTGTGCAGCACGTTTGGATCGAGCTCCTGGATCTCCATGAGCTCTTGCAGCCACACTATCGCCGCTCTGGAAAAAAGCGATATTGCCAGCGTGGATCTGACCCCGCATGCCGCGGAGTCGTGGGCCTTCTTGATGGCTGTGTCGGTTCTTTTTTCGTCTGGGTCCCGGAGAGAGCCCTCTCCTTCCTTAGGAGCCAGACAATTGGAGACGAGGGACGCGACAGGATTGTCGACCACTGGGGGCTTTAGGAGGTCCAGAAAGCGTTGAGTGGTGTTGTAATATTTCTGAGCCACAGTGGTGCCCCGCCTTCCCATTGAGGGTTTTTCCCATTCGTCAGTTACCAGGGACCAGAAGGCCTCTGGGAAGGGAAGCTCCGGCTTCTTTGGGCGTGAGGTGCGCATCACTGCAGCGACCTTCTCGTTGGACGACGATGTCGATGGAGCTTGGTCTGTGTCTGTAGGAGTAATTTCTAGTGTTGCCATCACCCTAGTAAGGAGGGGAACATACCACTCTCCTTGGAAAAGGCGATCCGATTGGTCCTGGTCTGCAAACTCGGAATCAGAGATTTCTCCTTCTTCCTTGTCGGTTAGGATTACATCGTCGTGGGTCCCAGACGCCCTGACGACGTCGGTGAGGGCGCGCTCCTCATCCGAGGGAGGTAGGGACTCTGCAGAAGAGTGGGTGGAGGGAGGATCCTTCCTCTTCTTGGCCAGGACATCTGTGCCTCTTAATGGGTCCCTAGGGCCCTTGGACGCGGACTTAGCTTTTGCCTTGCCCGGTCCTGCTGGCTGCTGGGACTGCGCGTTGTTCGCCTGGTCCTTAGGGGGAACCCCCGAGGTTGAGGCGCTCGTGCCAGGCTCTTCTGACGAATCCTCGTCTGAGAGCAATGCCTTTGAGAGTAGCTGTAGGGCTGCCTTAATGGCGCCCTTACGCTTTCTACGACCCCCCCGCTGTGTGGGTCTAGCTCCCCTGGCCTTGGGTGGGTGAGCGGCCAACCCCTCGATGTCGGACTCTTCCCCGCTAGAGTGATCGTAAAACACTGGGATGCCATGGTGGTTTTGGCTGGTATGGCCCGTGGGTGCCTGGAGAGGCGGGGCCTGAAGGACTGGGGCCTGGTAGGGCTGTGCCTGAAAACCCACCGCCTGCATAGGCTGAGGCTGGACCACTGGTGGGAGGAAAACCTGATTTTGGTTACCCAAGCCCAGGGTCTGGTTCACCGGCCCCTGTGGCGGCAGGGCCTGGTAAACCAACGGTTGCTGCGCCTGGATAGGTACTGCCTGCTGAGGCATTGGTTGGAGCACCAAGGGCAGCTGGTGTTGCTGGGGTGGCACCTGGGCAGGCAAGGTCGGGAGGAGTGGAGGTTGGGAGGCCAGGGCCTGTGGGGGGGGGTGCTTGAGGAGTTGGGGCCTGTAAGGCCTGCTCCTCCATGCCCAGGCTTTGTGGTGGTTGGCTCGGTTGGGGTAGGGCCTGGCTGCTTCCTGGAGTGGGGTCAGACAGCGAATGGGGTTCCCCATGCGGTGTGCCCCCCTCCCCCGAGGCAGCTGCGGCGGTTGCTTGGGGCCCGGTGGATGGTGAGGGCTCCGCATGGGAGCGCGAGTCCTCGCTCTCCCCTTCCCCCTCCTGCGCTCCGTTTGGCCTCCAGGGGGGTAGAATACGTGCCGTCCCCAAAAGCAGGGAGGGCACGATGCGTGGGGGAAGGGGCAGTTCGTCCCCGCTCCCCCCAAGGGCCCCTTGTACCTTCCTAGGGGCTCCTGCCCCTGGCCAGTCCTGGCAGCAGGCACCTGGCGCGTGCCAAGCACTCCATAGGGCCGGAGGTTCCATCGCGGTCCCGCTGGAGGCATCGGAGGCCAGCTTCTTCCTAGGCTGTGCTGGCCTCTTCCGTGGCTTGGCTGCTGCTTGGCCATCGGAGGCTTTACCAGTCACGATGGCCTGGTGTGCCTTCCGGGCCGCGTCCCTCTGAGGGACGCCCACATGGGAGCCGGCAGCGGCAGCAATGGCGACCGCGGCTCCCTCAGCAGCGCTCTCCGCGTCCTCGGAGTGGCCGCGGTCGAGAATCGCATCCCCGGCCACTCCAGAGTCCTTCCCCGCCTGCTGGGGAATCTCCTGGGCCTGCATGGCCTCGGAGAAAAGAAAACAGTAAGGAGAGAGGTGGGAGGGGGGAAGAGAGAGAGGAGGAGCAGGCTGGAGCCGACTGAGCAGCCGCGCAGAGAGAGGAGAGGATTTTTTTTTTTTTAAATAGGCGGGAAATTCAAAAGGAGAAAGGCAAGGGCTGAAAAGCAGCAATGCCTGGAGAAGGAAAAAGGTAGGTAAAGGAACAAGAAAGTAAAAA
Organism: Gambelia wislizenii; assembly: GCA_030847615.1. NCBI lineage: Eukaryota > Metazoa > Chordata > Lepidosauria > Squamata > Crotaphytidae > Gambelia > Gambelia wislizenii. The sequence goes on along the minus strand of JAUMIR010000005.1, from coordinate 104,353,588 downwards.
GAATAAAGGTGGAGATAGAAATTCCAGACGGAGGAGATTTCTCAGCTACCTACTGGGCGAAGCAGGAAGTTAGAACTGGCCTCATGGCTCCAGGATGGAGGAGATGAAGACAAAGAAATTTGAATATGAAGAGGCTTAATGTAACTTCCTGCTACACCTGGGCGGTGACTGACGAAACCCAGATGTAAAGGAACCGCATCACCCCTCCCTCAGAGAATTACTGATTTCTCCCAATTCTTTCTCATAAACTCAATGACTAAATTCCATTACACATTAAATTAATCTACTGTCTTTTCTCTGATTAAATTTGTCAATTTATCCATTTCAGTAAAATTATTCAATTTCAATAACCAGTCCATCTGTTAAGGCAATGCCATATCCTTCCATCTTTGCGCATACAGTAGTCTAGCTGCTGTTATCATACAGTATAATGCATAATTCTTCCATAAATCCTCTCCATCAGTTCTGGGCCGATTTTACCATACATTCTTTAACTTGCTCTTCTTCCATTTGCATTCTCAATAATTACTTATACATTTTGTGATTAAATGATAATTTGTACACAATAACAATTCAAATTCTGTTGTTGACATTTCCAGACCATATAATCTTTTCCAATTTTAAATCTTTCATACAATTGTCTATAAAAATACCATTGAAAATTAGATCCTTCTAACTCCAGTTCTTCAACTGTTTTCATTCTCAACTGATCTCCTTCTAACTTCAGAAGGTCTCTATATGTAACCCATTTATCATTATGTTTTCTTTCGCTTACATACAAAGCTTCATGAGGTAAGACCCACAGAGGCATTCTAGAAAATAATCTTGTTTTATACTTATTCCATATTCTTAACAATGATCTTTTAATAGAATTATTATTAAAATCAGCATTAATTTTAATTAGTATTTTCAACCCTAAAAGGTAGTAAGTGGGCCCACCTTTCCCTGTACACTTTCATGATTGGTGAAACAGATGAGGCAGTCACCCCTTATGACCCCAGAAAGACCATAATAAAAAAGGAAGATGGCCTTTTTTAATCTAGGGCAGACAAAACATGGCCCAAGAACCACAATTTTTGCTGCATCCACTACCTATGGCATTTGCTACAGTAAGAGTGGAGGCAGTGAAAATAAACTTTGTTTTTCCTTTTTTCCTTTTCTTTAAGGTGCATGCTCGCCTTGTAAATACTTTAAAGTGTATGAGAAGTGTGCACTTTGTTCTAAAGGGGAGGGGGACTGGGTTGTTTCTTACTGCTTCTACTATACAGCATATTCAACCTCCACCAGTTTGGACTACAGACCTGCAGAAGTAGTCAAACTCTGCCAAGGGTGGCATGGTTTAAAGGTGCCCCCCACATCTTTTGAATATCTTCATAACCAATGTATGTTTAAAAAAAGTATTGCTTATTTTATTTTCAAACTACTTGCCTACTTTTCTTTCTTCCTTGTTATATCCCTTAATAAATACAATACTTAGCTTTCAGTCTGGATATGAGGTATTGGGGTGAGTTTGTGACAAACTCCATGGCAAAGTCCTCCTCCTCCCATCCATCTGGACAGCTTGAGTCACATTACTGGGATTTAAGACAGACACATACACATTTTTAAAGGAAAGGACGGGTTATGCTTGACTAGTTAAAAACTGGGAGTTTAGGTTGGCTATCCCTCTTGCTTCTAAGTAAGTGTGTTTTATATCTGCAGAATTGTGCTTTCTCCTGAGTCAGGCAGACAAAGAATAAATGTTTGCAGCTTCCTAAAAGATATAGGACACTGCAGAAAAGGTCCATCTCAAATGCATGAACAAATGTTACCCCATTATTACAAACACCAATACATGGTTTAATTTGGATTGTGGTTGGGGTGGTATTCTGTGTTTAAAAAATCTACCGATTTATCACGATCAATGTTTTAATTTACTGCATGCAACTTATAATTTCTTTCCAGTTTGTTCCTTCACAAATACATAATGAAGCCATTTTGGGATTCCCTCCTCCCTTAGCCATTGTGAAGAGACCCACAGCAAGCCCATGAGCTTGAAAATACTTGGGATTCTTAATGTATTGTCCAACAACATCTATATGATGCAATGTAGTGATTGGCTTTATGATTAATACATACTGAGGGGAGACTGCAACCATTATGCAGCTTCTGTGGATGGAAATGACTGTCACATCATGCAAGCTCTTGTTTGTATTACTCCTGCTTCCAGTTATTATTCTTATGATGAAAGCCAATATTAATGGGGAAATATTTTTATGCTTACTTGCTTTCCTTCACATTCTTTCTCACTGACATTTTGAATAAGTAATTTTGGTAACAGAGCAGACAAGCATTTTAGAGAATTCTTTCTTGGGGAAATGAACACAGAGTTCTAGGAAGAATGGTTTACTTTAAATGCCATTTTTCTATGTATACAGGCATCCATCACCCTAGCCCAGAAACCAAAGTGGAAGTAATAAAATATCCCAAGGAAGGGTGTTTCTAGTTCAGTCAGAAGAGAAAAATACTGGATGACTGATCAAACCAGCAGATTAAACTGAAAATGACAGGTTTCCCATGCACAAGAGAGACCCCAAAAGTATTATAGTTCTCTTTAACAAACATAAAACTGATTGATGATATATGAAATTCCATGCTAAATATATATCTGTATTTTTAGCCACTAAGTGTGAATCCAATTTATTTTGGTCAGTGGGTGGCTTTATTCTCATTAAGGTTGGAAAACAGAGCTCCATATGTCAAGGATTACTTACGTCACAGTAAATCAAAACAAACACAAAAAGGAACTGAGATTATACTACCTCCTACAATGAAGGGCATCCCGTTTTATGGAATTTCAGGAATCCAGACTTACAGTCCTATGCCACTGTATTTCAAGGATACTTCTGCTTTTAAATGTCCCTTATAAGCCCAATCAATCCACTCCACAAAGGTTTCTTGAGGAAAGTTCTTGCTTTGTCCCAAACTACACAAGCTGGCATCTTGAGAGCAGAGACAGACCCCACCTCCATCAAATCTTGAATTAATAAAAGCATGTTTCAGTATTGGTGCAGATTAGATTAAATGGCTGAGTCAAGATTTCCTAAAATGTGTTGGTCTGATCAATTGAGTGGGGATAGATGGGCTAAAACATGTTTGCACAGAATAAATATATTCTGTTCCTGTAAAACTTGCAACCATGTCTGGATTTCAAGCCTAGCTTGAATAAGCAAATTGAGAAATTCCACCTGTCCCTGGATAGGGAAGTCATAAACAATAACTGTTCTTTGGTTGGTTCGTTCCTATTAAAAAAGACCATCAGACATCAAGATCTCACCTATACTCCTTTGAAGAAAGATTTTTAAAAACTAAAATTTCAGCAAATGCCAACTGCCTTCTTGGACAGCAAGTATCTTTACATCCTTGTTAGCAACAGGTTAAGCAGACTAAATACCATAAAGGAACCAGATCCCGTCTGATTTTGGAAGCTAAGCAGGATCAGCTCTGGTTAATATTGGATGGGAGACTGCCAGTGAATAGTAGATGCTATAGACTGTATTTCAGAGGAAGGGGCTAGCAAAACCATCTCTGAGTCTTATCTAAGAAAACCCTATGAAACTCATGCGGTTGCCATAAGTCAACAGGCGACTTACGCACAGGTGTACATACACAAAGCCAACAGATTGAGCATCTGTGGAAATGGCTATGTAAAAGAGTTAATGCAGTACCTATTGCGCTGCCCACTGTATGCCTGTTCTAGAGATTGTTTGTTGTCACATTCTGATGCATAATGTAGTAGTTGGCCAACCCAGAATATAGTAACTTATCTGTTATCTGATGGGCAGGAGTATATATCTCATTATGTTGTACTGTTTGGGATAGCAGCAAAGAGAACTAGAATAATCCCCCTGAAGACCCTGGTTCTAGATCGCATTAAAGCTTGATGGCTTGAAATGGCTGAACCTGGAAAAGTTCATGAAGTGCACAGATGCAGTGTTAAATTGTATGTTTTAACATGGTTTATAAATGGTATACCATTTTATTAGACCTTCTATATATATATATATATACCAAGTCAGTGGACTTTTTACTGTATAGTATTGTGTTTTATGCTCTGTCTGCCTATAGCTAACAACAATAAATATTTAGGATTAGATTGGTCCCTTATAAGTATTCATTCAGCAATGCAGCATGACTACAAGCTACACATCACTTCCTTATTAACAGAACTGTAATGACTATTGTCATGTGCAAACAAAAGCATAGATTGCTCCTGGAGATAATGCTTTATGCAACCCATGCTCAAGTGTCACTTTACAGGCTAGCTCTGACCAATCCCATTTTAACAACAGTGTGGTAAATATCTGGCCCCAGTTCCATTCATTTGATCTTACATCTTTCTTTGGGCTGCTCTAGCCAACAAATAAACAGAAGATTTTATTACAGGACTTGGACTGTAATGCAAAACATGCCATCATGCCTCAGGTATCTATCCAGGAAAAGATATCAGCTCCCCCAAACCTGACCAGCCATCTTCAAGTTTCTAGGGATTGGAAATTCATGGTAGGTCAGATTCTATGTCTTCTAGTCCTCAGCAAAATTATACTGTCTGAATCAAAGGGCGATATTGTTGATCACACAACCTCTCCTTTGTACAATACAGTATTATTTTGTTCCAGCAATGGCTAATGGAAAAAATCATGATCTCAGAGAGCCAGAAGGGAACAGATTGACATCTCTGAAAGCCAAGAAACAATGACAAATAAGGACAAATGGCCAGGATACTGGACAGCTAAGCACTTTTTGCACAGGTCAAAGTAGACCAAGCCAAAATTTGCACTCCAGAAGGACATGTTTTTTAACAAGCAGTATCCTTTCATTTGGCATAACAATTCCTTAATTTAATTTCAGTTTTGTTTATTTATAGAAAGCTCACTCAGTGCAAAACCAAAGTAGAGACTACATCTGGAGTGCTAGGGTTTCCAAGCCAAACTTCACAATGAAACAGCTGCCCCCAGATAAATGAAGCCATGTCATGCCAATGCAAGGCATTACCTTCAGCGACATGCAAAACACCCCCAAAGTCTGGGGCTGACTCAGTCTCTAGTACTATGTTTATGTGCTCCCATCACAGTATATTTGATATGGGTTAGTTGACACGGCATAGTTTGAGCACCTACAAAAAAACTGTGGCAAAAAATCACCATCCGCACCAAGATGAGTCTTCTCTTTAGTATAGAACTAGAGAAGAGCCTTCAGCCAACCCAAAAGGCCTGGCCAGGTCGTGCTACAAATGGAACAGGCACCCTTGACCGGGAATAGAGTGGTCCCATCTACATGATTTAAATAATACGTACTGCGTGCGGAAGTTCGCGCTTCGGTACAAACAGCCATTCGGATGCACACGAATGCAAAAGAGGGGGGCCCGGTTTTCCACCCTGAAATACGCACATGCGGCGTTCAGGAGGGAAAGCAGATCGTGAAGAGAAATCCGTACGCCGTTCAGATGGCTGACGGGTCTGTACGGTCCGTTCGCACACATACGAACAGGCAGGGTAATCTGATTGGCTGGCCGAGTAGAGGGGGCGGGGCTAGCACGGAGGGGAATTGGGAGCATCTGCCATGTTGGTTTCCCGGCTAGCGAGATTCTGGTAAGTCTGTGAATTTATATGTTTATTTATTTTTATTTTATATTGTAAATACGGAAAACCGACTGTCCGCAAACCAGGAACCTTTTTTAAAAAAAACAAAGCGGCGGGAGATTTAAAATTGCCGCTTGGCTTGCTTGCTCCAGCCAGCTTCGGGAAGAGGGAGTCATACGGAGTTTAGGGGGGTTAAAAATCGTATAGCCAGTTCGTATGCATACAAACGACAGGCTGTTCATATTTTTTGCCCCCCATACCGATTTTTTTATTATTGTATAGCCGCACCCAGTGTCTATCAGAATGTTGCTCTTCAGAAAGTACTAGAAACTAAAATTAACTAACCTTTTTTAAAATCAAGTTTGGACTCATTTCTACCAAGATATATTCATTTCTTCTATATTTTGTAATACTGCTTGCTTATCATTTCTGTACTTTTAATGGTTGTGTAGAAGGGGGAATTTCAGCAGGTGTTGCTTGTTGTTTGATTGCATGACCAGCAATATCTGCTGAAATTCCCTCTTCTACACAACTATTAAAAGCACAGGGGCTGTCTCCAGTTTATGGCAACCCTACTTTGAACAGTCTAAAGTGCTTCACACATTTTCCCACAGTCAGAGCTGGCCTGAGACATTTTGCTGTCTAAGGTGAAACGTAAGATAGCATCCCTGCACATTCCATGTATAAACGCTTACAGGACTAACACTTGAATCTTCAACACTAACAGCACCAGCCTGAGCACCTGAAGGCAGCAGGCTAGAAGGTGGGGCACATGACACAGATCTGTCCTCCAACACACTGCTCCTGATCCACATCTACTAGCATCTGATGCTTGAAGCAGCTGCCTCACAGCCTGATGACAGGCTTGACTCTGCTTTCAGTGCTCCACACAACCACCACCATGTAAAACAGAGATAAGTATCTGCACTCCTCCAGGTGTTGATGGATTGAATCTCCCATAACTCCTTATACTAACTATGTGACAGGCGCAAGTTTGAGCTCCGGATTTATGGTTCACAGTCTGTTCTCTGGACTGGGATGGGTAAGTTTGATAGGTGCAGCTTTGACTGCGGAAAAAGGTAGCTGGACCATTTCAGACAGAACAGGCAGGCTGCATAGACATGAGATTCCACGTCTCAAATAATTAAATGGAGGAGTATATGGAAGACAAAGAAAAAGATGAGTGTGCATTAGAGGATGAGTGAAAATAAAAGGAATGTTTTTTAAATGTATCATGGTTTCCAGTTAGTGATTGTAAGAGAAGGTATTTTAAAAGTGATATACAGTACATCAGTTTACCTATGAAATATTTTTATTATGTTACATTTCCAAACCAACTCAGACATTTCAGAAATCCTCTTATATCATATGTAACTTTTACATCCAATTCCTTAAAAGAAATTAACCATCAAAAGAATCTGAATTATATCAAAGATAAATGAATAAACAAATTTATATAAATATCTATACATATATATCTACACAAACAAATATCTGCTTATTTTGGTTACTTCACTTTAAGTATTACCAACTTCCTTCCTGGTTTGCTTGGGATTTGCTATATCTATTCATACACGATTTCCTTTCGTTATGGATTTTTTTCTCTAGATTCTTTTAATCTCATCAAATCTATACGCCAAATTTGACAACATATAAATTATAATAAGAAAAACTAGCAAATTTGAACAAATACATATTTTATTATATTTCTTCATATATCCAAAACTATAAAGTAACAATTTACATTTTGAATACATTTTGAAACCTTAAATCCACTACCATTTCACCCATCTTTAGAAGTCAAATTTGTTCAGATTTTTCCATTTTTCCTTCCAGAATTTTTTAACTAGAGTCCATTCTATTTCAACCAAGTTAACTGTCTTGTCTTATGTATAAATACATAAGTTGATTTCCTTTTCTTACACAATTTTGTTCCAATTTCTCCCACCTTATCATCGTTGTCAAATCTGACTATAAAAAAGTTAAAAAATAAAGAAAAATAAAATAAATTAATAACGTTTCCATGTACATATTTTTATAGATTTTTTTATACTGAAACCTCATATCTAATAACACTTCATGTCATTTCTAGAAGTCAAATTTGCAGATTTTTCCACCTCTCCTTCCAAAAAATTTTAATTGGAGTCCATTCCTTTTCTCCCGAATTAACTGTCCTATCATTTAACAGGGCACTTAATATATCCATGTCCATAATTTCTTTTTATTTTATTAGCCATTCATCCATTGATAGGTGTTCTTTGTCTTTCCATTTTTGAGCATATAATACTCTCGCTGGAGATATCATGTAAAGCAAAACTCTCTGGGTATTCTTATTAATCCCATTATATCTGTTATATCTATCATGTTCAACAGAAAAATTTCCAGGTTTAATGAAATGTTAATACCTAAAATTCTATTTATTGTGATGTGTATCTTCTTCCAGTAGGTTTTTGCAACAAGGCAATTCCACCAAATATGGCAAAGAGTGCCTTTTGTTTGTTCACATTTCCAATAGTCTTTCCTACCCATTTTGTCCATCTAATCAAGTTTTACTAGAGTGAGATACCACCTATAGAACATTTTTAAATAATTCTCCTTAAGATCCTGAGATAAAATAAATTTCTGAGTGTCTCTCCAAGATTTTTCCCATCCCTCCAGTTCTACATTGTGGCCTATGTCCTGGGCCCATTTTATCATTGGTTCCTCAACAACCCCCTGTTCTAATTCTCTGTCTAAGAGGATCTTATAGTATTTTGCTATATGGTGTTTCTTATTATCCATTATTACTTCATCTATTACATTATTTTCGAGTTCAACATTTTCTAGTCTAGCATCCATCTTATATCTCTCATAAATCTGTTTGTATAGGAACCAATTCATCTAATACCCTAATTCTTCCAATTGTTCCCTGGTCCTAATTAGAATGCTTCCATGTGTCTCTTTGCTTATTGTTTCCTGGTATCTTATCCAATTTTCATTTCTGGGCCTCATTCTTCCAAAAAATGCTTCTTCTGGAGATACCCACAAGGGTATTTGCTTATAAAACATTTCTTTATATTCATCAAGAGTTTCAAGAGAGCTCTTCTTACATAATGATTATTGAAATCTTTGTTATCCTTTCTTTTACAGTACCATAAGAACGTGTGCCATCCGAATCTAAGATTGGCTCCTTCTAAAGCCAGAATCTTAGTATTTTTTAAAAGGATCCAATCCTCAATCCAAGATAATGCAGCTGATTGGTAATATAATTGTAGATCCGGTAAGGCACATCCACCTCTTTCTTTTCTGCCATACATTAATTTCCATTTCATACAGGGGGTTTTCCCTGCCCATAAATATTTGGATAATTCTGCTTGCCAGATCTTAAAGCAATTGTTGTTATGAATAATTGGAATACTCTGAAATAAAAATGTAAGTCTGGGTAAGACAATCATTTTGATTGTTGTGATTCTACCAAGAAAGGAAAGTTGAGCTTTGGACCATTTTGTTAAATCTTTTTTATTTCCCTTCCACACTAAATTGTACAGTAGTTATTTTCAAATAGGTCCACATTTATTTTCGTAATCCAGACGTTTAGATAGTTTTTTTCTCAATTTTAAATCCAGATTCTTTTGATATTTGTATCTCTTGATCTTTAGAAATATTTTTGTCAAAACTACTGATTTAACTTTATTCATTCTGAAGCCCGATACTCCCGCAATATACATCAGGTTTAAAAAAAAAAAAAAAAACCTTGAATATATTAGTCCCAAAACTAAAGATTTCCTAGAACTGGCTTAGGGATGGTCCAAAGAGTTACATTACAATTTTTTTTTTAAAAGGCTACAGTCAAATGCTGAGTCCAGCTTTCAAGTGGAGAATTGTATTATTGAAGTTCTTTCGAGAATGGAGGACTTGGCATGCTGGAAGCTTTCTGGTCTTTATTTTTTGGAAGTTATCCATCCCAATATACAAGTGACCTCTTCACACACAGACCTGAACATTGATTACTCATGACTTTTATTTGCTTTGACGTATGAAAACATAATTTTATACTTTTGCTTCTTTAGAACTATTGTTGTCTGTCCTGCAATAGGAACACTAAAAATCCAGTATAATCTAGTAGCTAAAGTGTAAGACTGAAATTAGGAAGATACAGGTTCTAGTTATGGCTCAGTCCTGAAACTCAGTGGGTGAAAAAAAATTAAATTAAAAATGCATGAATGATGTTAAGTTTGGCATCTTACATAACCAAGTTCAACATACTGATACTGAACTAGGCCTAAGAGCAGATGATATTTAAACATGATAAAATCAAGCCCTCATTTCATGCCAGGGACTCTATCAAAGAATGTAGCTGCTATAGTGTATTCTTTCTGTAAGAAGGAAATAACTGTAATATAATCGACTAAATCAATGGACAGCACATACCAAATCCACATTCATTTTGTCTTTCTTTCCCATCACTAACCTGTAGAAATATGTTGCCTGAAGGTAGAAATGCAGACAGAACAAATGAGGTTTACAGAAGTGCCAACGCTTAATAAATATGCCAGTTTGGAAGCAACATGACAGTGTCGTGCTGAAAGAAAGCTAGTGAAAATCCTCTCTCTAAGACATCTTTCTGTCTATGAAAACACAGAACATTCTTGGTCAACTGATGCAGATTCATATCTGCTCTATCACTTCAATTTTCCCCCCAGAAATACAGGTGGGATCCTCTGCTTTTTCACCTGTCTGTTGCATAGGTAGGAACTCAGAAAACCTCTGTCTATCCTTTCAGAACCAGCTGCTGTGTGAGACTAGAAGCAGCAGACAGTAAAACTTCTTTGATATTTCCTCTTGCTTCTCTTTCAGAAGCTGGGCTGGGCCTCTACTACTAACATAGTATTTTGGAGCCAACTAGCTTGAAAGAAAGCAGCTAAACCATTTGCTGTAGAGCCTTATTTTCAGCAGCAGGGACACTGGCCTACTTGCTAGAGAATTCGGGGAGCTGTAAACTGAAGATTCCCTTTGCTTGTTTTCTTCTGCCTCCAAATCCCTTTCTCCTATTGTATTGTGTCTTTAAATGGCAAACCCCAGAGTAGATACTCTCTTGTGTTGTTTTTTTTAATTAATCTGTAAGCCACACTCACTTGCAGTAGAGTGTTTGCATTAGAGGAGCTGGATAGAAATGCTTTAAATAAATAAAAAAGATCAATATGTATGTATGTATGTATGTATATGTATGTATGTATGTATGTATGTAGCCCTATGCTTTTCTACCAAGATGCAAAGCAGTTTATACCATATCATAATAGCCAATAAAACATAATAAATCATAAATATAAAAACTGTACATTAATTTAAAACTGTCAATAAAACATCATCTTAACAAATATATTAAAACATCAGAAGTGTCGTGCATCTATTCTGATTCAGCAAATGATTAAAGGCCTGTCTAAATAAGGACAACAGGAAGGAGGCTAGGCCACCAAGAAGGGCCTCTCCCATGTGCTCACCAAATATCTCTCTGAAGGTGGTGGGATTGAGAGAAGGTCCAACTCTTGAGATCTCAAAACCCAGGCAGATTCATGTGGAAATAAATGCAACAAAATAAATACAAATATGTAAAACCAAAATTTAACTGTCAGGAGCTATTGCAGTTTTCCCTCTAAAAGTCTCCATGCATGGCAGCAAAGAGAGCCTGCAGCAGCTGCCTAATAGGAGGACAGAGCTAGCAGTGATTCCATCCCATATCCCCAGCAAAATATACTTGTTGGCCTTCTCTCTTCACTGGTTCTGCTTTACACAGGATTTGCACATCTACAGCTCAGATGTTTTAGAGTACACTTCCCATCAGAAACAGCCAGTATGCGTAATGATCAGAAAATCAATAGTAACAAGTAGTTTTACTATTACACATCTAGAGGTCTCTAGGTTGGGAAAGGCTGCCACAGAGAGGCTTGGTTATGGGCATGTCCTCTTACAGCAGCAGATAAATGTTAAAACCCTGATATAACTGGCACTAATCATGCTTGGCTGTATGTACAACATTCACACTCTACTACACAATTAATAAGTACCGATGGAAATTACAGTATCATTAACAGTAAATACTAACAGGAATTAGCACCAACATTAATAATCATGGTGAGCCTGAGCTCAAGGTAGCATGCATAGTTCTCACAACATTTCATTATGTTAGGTTGGTTAAACTGAGAAGCAGTGACTGACTGGTCCATGGCCACCCAGTGGGCTTTTTATGACTGAGTGGAGACAAGTCCAGTGACCCTAGGCAACAGTCAGGCTCTCAAGTACTTGTCAATGGCCCAGCACTACTTCTTTATCACTGCCTTTTCTCCTCAGCTTCTAGCTTCCCTTTTGCTATTAGCACCTCATTCTTTTCCTCATTCTCCACTGTTTGCAGGGAGACACTGCCTAGCCACCCATCTGCCAACAGCACTTTTTTTAAATTGTTCATGCACGTGTTAATTAAATGTTTAATCTCATCCATTAGCAGAAAGACAAATGGTTCTGGGATTGCTCATCATCTATGGCAAGGTAGGGAGGAGGCACACAAACCAGGAACCAGCCCTGAGTGGGGATTTGAACCTGGGTCTCTCCAATTTAGTTCAGCAATCACTAAACCATACCTCTTCTTTTGGACTTTGCATGGACTATGTCAAGGATGGGAACCTTTGACTGCCCGGAGGTTTTAGACCACAATTTCCCTAATCACTTGCCACTAGCTACAACAGCTGGGGCTTCTGCAGTTGAAGTCCAAAACAATGGGAGGAAAGTAAAAAAATTCCCTGCCCCAGATGAGGTAATCCATAGTCCTTCCCACATTCCAGGACAGACTGTACATTTCCACTCGTTCAAACAAGACTCAGAAGTGTGGTGAGAGAAGTGTAAGCCTCCCACCTCTCCAGTATTTTGGGGGGACTGAAGCTGTTGTCTAGTTCACAGCTGAATGAGGGTATGAAATGAGGGCTCCAAACCCAGCATTTTGGCTAATATACTATACAGTTTTGTGTTTCTAGACTGGCTCCTACAATGACAGCCAAAGATATTAAATCAGAATACTGTTAAATACTTTGTGCATGTATCAATAATATGCTCCAAGAAAGAAAGAGACCCAGTTGTTGCATCTGGTGCACCATATGAGAGGATTTACATGGGGAATTGCTTGCTGAGATAGAAAACTGATTTTCTTAGAGGGTCACTGTGATAAGCAAGAGGTGTGGGGTTAGTAAAGCAGACCTTGCTCCCTAAGTGGCATGGCCTCCTAAGCAGTAGTCTGTTGCAACAGATTCCATATTCTTCACATAAGCATGGCTGGGGTGGGGTGGGGTGGGGGGCTTCCACCATTGCTCAGAGCAGACATGGCAAAATGACAGATTTAGCCTATGCCTTCTGGCCTCTAAACTGGCCAAACAGAAAGGAAAAAATAAGGAAAATTAACATTAACTTTGTCATAGCATCAGTATTTTGTATTTCCAAACAGAAGCATTACAGAACTGAAAAACAATCTGATACGTTAAAAGGTAAGGTACACTTACCTAATTTGTTAAAGTACTATTTGTTTTCAGGACACCTATCTAAACCTCGAGAGCCAGCATGTATAGTGGTGAGACTAAAACTCTGGAGACCAAGGTTTGAATCCCTGCTCAGCCATGGAAATCCACTGGGTGACCTTGGGCAAGTCACACGCTCTAAGCCATCAGAAAACCATGTGAGATAAGGTTGCCTTAGGGTCGCCATAAGTCGAAAATGATTTGAAGGCAAACAACAACAACATGTAAACCTTTCTTTCAATTTATTTTATAACTCCAGCACTGTTACCAGACCCCACTCCTGATAGTTTAATAGCTTAAAAATAGCTTTAAAAGCTATTAAGGTGAATCTGGTTTCTTCAAAACACAAAACATGGGAATGAAGAATAGAAAGTATGCATATAAAAGAAAACAGAAGTGTGAATACTATTAACAATTTTAGAAAATAAAAAGTAATTAGATCAAATCATATATTTTTTGCTTCATTGCCTCTTCTAATTCAGTTTAGGAAGCAGTATGTCTCAAGTGTTGTTACTAAATATGCATTTATTAGATACTTATTTATCATCATACTCCTCGGAGCTTAGGGCTGGATTCATGGCCTCATATTTATTATCACAGCAACCCTTTCAGTAATAAGGCTGAAAGGTAGCAGGCAGCCCAATGTCATTCAGAGCCTCCTGCCAAGTAAGACTTTACACACAGGGTCCCCCACTCCATTCCATGACTGCTACCCAAAATGGCTCCTTAAGAGAAAACATTTTATATGAAAAGTAATTTTATATTCTTATTCAATATAAAAGCTCTGTATGAAGAACTGATACAGACTTTTGTGTTATGAATTACATAAGCTGCTTTAGAACAGAGCAATGGTAAGATTTTAATCAGAAGCTGCATGTTTTGCTTCAACAAATGCATCCTGTCTTAACTTTCTCAGTTTCTCTCATTCTTTTTCTCAAAATGAAGGGGGGAATGTTTGCATAATACTCATAACAATTCATGGCATCTTCTATGAAGGAAAATAGGGTAAATATTTCATTTTACCAGATAATAACTCACAAAGGAAAAAATATCACAAGAACAAAACAAAACCAAAAAAAAAGCACAGAGAATGTGCCAAACTGGGAACCTGGAAGTGAGCTGTGGAGTAAAAGATTGAGTCTTGCTAATCCCCGACTTTTCCACATCACATCATTCATTCCCTACATTCTGCCCTTCCCTTCTATCTGTTGAGCTGTTGCAGCATACTTGACCAACTTTGATATTATGTCAGCTTCATGAATTCCTGCCTTTTCTTTTGGCTTCTAACAAAAGACTTTAAAAACATTACTGTCTAGTACAAAGAATTGTTGATAATCTATGAGAGCCTGCTAGGGGAGACTACAGCCAAATCCAGGTTTAGAATGGAAGTTACCTTAACTCAAGGGACTTGTGGACCATTGCTACAACTGCACAGATGGTGGAGAGGAAATGAAGCCTGAGGCAAAGGCAAAGCCTAGGGCCTAATCCACACTACACAAATAATCCAGTTTAAAACTGGATTATTTACCATGGCTCCTTCCTATGGAATCCTGGGATTTGTAGTTTTGCAAGGTCTTTAGCCTTCTCTGCCAAAGAGTGCTGGTGCCTCACCAAACTACAAATCCCAGGATTCCACAGGAAGGAACCATGGCAAATAATCCAGTTACAAACTGGATTATTTGTGTAGCGTGGATCTAGCTTAGGTCTGAAATGCAAAAGGCAAGTCCTGCTCTGTTTACCATGCACCAGAAAACCAGGGGCCCATTCACACTACAGAATTAAAGCAGTACTATTCCATGTTTCCATCCTATGAAATCCTGGGACTGGCAGTTTAGGGAAGAGCATTCTGAATTCTCAGCCTGAATTCTCCAAAGCCTCACCAAACACTCATACAAACCAGAGAATTTCATAAGATGAAATTCTATGCCATTTCTATGGCAGTGAAAGAGGAATAAGAGTGTTATAATTGTGTAGTGTGAATGGGCCTCAGGTTTGCGATATTTAAACCAGGGCTGACTAACTCAAAGGTTTCATGTTGCCTGGCATCCAAAGAGGCCAATCTGGCATACCTATTCTGTACCTGAAGATGGCTCTTAGGTCCAAGCACCCATAATCCCTGATAATTCACAAAGGTAAATGCCAGACTCAGCCTATGAAATAGGATTTATTCTGTTCTGCAGCTGACCATTCCATCTTTTGTCTAGCAGAAGAGAATTTCGTGTAATTGGTCACACAGAACTGAATAAAGAGCTTGGCTTTTTCTTAAATAGATCAGAATTAAAGAAAACAAAAAGAATAAAGATAAATTCTGTCTTCGTTCATATCTCATATATTTATACTAACAGTATATCAGAATGTTTCCTTAGCCCCCATTTTTTTGCAATGTGCTTCAACTTTTCTTGCTTCATCTTTTTAAAAATTTCTCTCATTTTCTTTCATATCTTGCCCTTCCCCCCGCCCACACACACTTCTCTTTCTTTTTTTATCCCTTCTTTCTGTCCTCAAAAATGCTCTACAGTGAGATGTTTGTGAATTTTGAGATATGAGGTTGTTATGCCAGCAACTTGTGCCGTGATAGAAAATGAGATTTGAATAAACTTTGGCATTAAATTATCAGTTCCATCCCCAGGACTCCTGATGACAACAGTCAGAAGTTAAACAATACCAGACCCCCTTTAAATATCTCTTGTTGCCACAGACCCCCAAGACTTCACTCAACATTTAAAACCCCAATAATAATAATAATAACAACAACAACAACAACAACAACACAGTTACAGCATCCATGAAACCTTCCCTCAGAGGCACTGGAGGGGAAGGGAAGACTTCTGGAGCGATTGAATGACAATGTGCAGGGCCAAGCCAGGCAGCCAACCTTTGCCTTGGCTCCCGTCACATGGCCACTCCACTGCAGGCAGAAGGTGGGTTAAGCAGCCTTCAAGCCTTCGCAGACCCCTGTGAGGTCATTACTGCCCCCCTGGGGGGGTCCCTGGACGACAGGTTAAGAACCACTGGTCTAAACTGACTAAATTATCTGTCTATATGAGAGGACTCATTAGGAACAAATAAACCCGCCTTATGCAAAGTTAGAACTTCAATTGAACTACCTCCATATTAACTGCACTAAAGGTAGGGAACCTTTGGCCCACTAAATGTTTTGGACTTCAACTACCAGAAGCCCTAATCAGGGGTAAGAGATTATGGGAACACTAGTCTAAAGGTTATATCACACCTGTTCTACACTGACTGAGAGAGGTTCTCCGTGAGTTAGGAAAAAAGTATTGGCCAGCCCAGAACTAGACTATCCAACTAAGCTAATTAGGGAGTCTTTAGCCTTCATACAACAGGAGTTCCTTTCTTTTTCTACCCTTTCTCCAGACATGCCCATTAATCAGAGCCAAAGTTCACTCACCTGATCACTCTAGAACAGGTATATTTTAACGCTACACAGCTATAGCACTATGATTCTACTTTAACCACAATGGCTGAATCCTACAAAATACAGGAGTTTGTAGTTTGGTGAGACACTAGAGCTCTCTGCTGAGAATTCTAAATTACAAATCCCACCATTCCATAGGATGGAATCATGGCAATTAAAGTGGATTCACAGCACTATAAATGTGTGGTGTCAAAGGGGCTACAGGTCACATGAGGCTCCTGTGAATTAGCTGAACACATTCTGACACACCAAATAGCTGTTCACCTTACTGCCTCACACTACCATTTACAGAGCAAATTATGTGCTACATTATATATCCTCCTAAGAAAAAGAAAAGTCATAGAGTCCATGGTCATTCAGTAATAAAAAGTCAAGACATCATTTATCACTTCATGCATTGTTTCCCTCCAAGTCACTAACTCTTACAGCCCTCCTAGTTTCTAAGCAACTACATGACTGCTCCGTCTAGGCTGAAAGGCAGAAACAAGCAAGATGAATTTCATCACCTTTGACACATTCACCATTCAGCAACTGCTGGAGTAATACAATGTCACTCACAAGGTTATATCTGTCACTCAGCTAAATCACACGTCATTGTACTCTCTGTAAAACTCAGTTGCCATCTACTCCTACTTGATACAGACTAACGGTAGAACCCCTTCAAATGAGCTTTATCTCAATTTTATGATATGGAGAGTGTCCACTACCTCATAGAATGTGCCCTCTGGAGAACTTTCAAGTCTCACTGCTTTAATGTCAGCAGAACTCTGTGTGTAGTCTTGTTCTTCCAAAAATCATGATTTTTGCTTGATCCAAGATTATATGAAAGTTACATTCATGACAGCTTGCTTCATTCACACGTGCAAGTCAACACCAAAACAGATGAACATCAACCTGTTTATCAGCTGCTAAGGATTTAGACAATTGCCTACTGAAAACAGAGTCCCATGAACTCTTGCTTATGTACACTTGCCATTTTGCAATATATACTTAGACTGTGACTTTTTGTTTTGTTTTTTAAAAGGCAAGTGAAATAACAATGTTGTCTTTACAGAACAAAAAGCTGTAGAATAAAAGTATTACAGTTCAGCACTAAGAAATCGAACTTCCCCCTTCCTATTACAGGAACTATATCTGAAAGGCCAGGTACCTTGTAGGCCACAATTTACATTTCTATGCACAGGCTGACTCACCTGGATAACCAAATCCTCAAATGCTATGGATTGGCCAGTTTGGATTTCTTTCCCTGGGAGTTGCTCAGAGGTAAGCCCAGAGATTTGTTTGTGTTTTTGTTTGGTTTGGGGTTTTTGGTTTGGTTTGGTTTTTTGCTTGTAACTGAAAATATCTTTGTTTTCCTACAGCTAGTGAGGCTGTACCAAGAAAATCCAGGGATGAACCCCCCCACCCCACCCTTTTGAAACTAGCACTGGTGAGTTCCTGATCAGTTTAATTATCTAAAGGTCAGTTTGTCCATTTTATCTTAAAAGCAGCTGTCCATTTATGAATCTCTTTTTCACTCTCTGCTTGCGTCTTTATTAAATACTGTATACTGAACTGGCCATTTGGGACTAGATTTGGTTGTCTATGGAGTAATCTATATGAGGAGATATAATGCTCATTTCTGTTCATTAACTCGCAATTGCAACAGCATTCATTTGTCTCCATGATTTTTGTCAAGATCACTTTTGCCAAGAAGTTAGCCATGTTTGAAGATCACATGGAGCATGCCCATGAATAAAGATGGTGGCTCAGAGTGAATTACTCACATTATTACTGTTGTTGTTTGTTTTTCTCATTAAATCCAAGGCACAGAAGCACGACCTTCCACTTAAAAAACTGTTTTTGTTGGCCTACTGCTCCAAAATTGCTCATGATTGCTACCACAAAAATCAATAATGGCGGTTCCAGCCACTTTGTCACCGGCAAGCCCACCCACCCCCGCACATGTCTGACCAATCACGTTTCGACTTCCAGAATATGCTCTGCTTCGAACTGGTTGTCCAAACAGGCAGGAATGCACATTTCCCTGTATTTTTTTTAAAAAAAACTTCATGAAAAACCGTGAAGGCTTTTATCACGCAGTACATGGAGTTTTCCCCCCCCCTCCTTCCCAATATGGTGAATTGTTAGGACAAAAATTATTCTCCTTGCATTCCATAAGGAGTTTTTCACCATCTAGACAACACATATATGTAGCTTGGCATATGGCCACACCACTGTGTCAAACAGCTTAGCAGAAATATGTGTTCCTCTGATTATAAAGTTTAACAAAGCTCTAGCCAAGAAACCAATTCTCCTCCATAAGTATATAAGCCCAAATTCCTGTGTATCCAGGACATAAGAGTTGTTTTTAATGTGTGAGATGGCCTGAAGCCTGACAAAGGGTGTTCTTGGCAGTTTATCTTACCTGACGAAGTTGGAAGTGCAAATACCCTGGCTTGTCCTGAACATTAAATCATGATATCTCTTTTTCTAAGATTCAATATAATCCTACAAATCCTACAAAAGACATAAAATCCAACCATCAACACTGGTGCAAGATCCACTAGTATTTTAATGCAATTCCCAAATAAACCAATCATTTGATCACCACAGAGTACATTTCCATTATTTCCAAATGATTTGCATAATAAGGTTGTGCTTTAGATAATTGCTTCTGACCAATATTGTAAAATCCTCCTCTTGAAGCTCAAAGCCTCCTTATGTTTTGCAACATGCAACATGGTTGCCTCAAAAGCTTATCCCTTACATATTACTGTTCTGAACTTTAAAAAATAAAAACAAAAGCACGGCGAGTTTAATTATGAAATTCAAAGAAGATTATTTCTTTTCTAGCAATTCACATCCATTTTCCTAATGCATGTGAATCTAAAGACATATTTTACCATTTCAAAGCAAGTTTCATTACTAGAAACTCTCTAAGACCTGCCGGTTTAGTGTGCATTCAAAAATCTTTAATTTCAAAGACATCTCTGACAGACCAGAAAATCAACCTCCTTTCTTTCCCTAAAATATGGAAGAATATTCTATAGGAGGGCTCATTTTAATTCTTTTAGTGTGAGATGCTTTTATCTTCCAGTTAGTCAGTCCTACCAATACTTGGTTCAGATCCACCCTGCCAAATTTCAGTTTTGTTTTGTTTTTTAATGAGAGCAATTCTGTCTGAAACTGTCAACGAAATAATCGGCTACAGTTCTGATGTTGTGGGACAGTTGTTGTTTTATTGTAAATTTGAGGAAACTGTCATTCACATTCCATGAAAAGGCAATGATAAATAAAAGAACAACATATTTTTAAATTCCAGTCAGTCACAAAAGCCTGGAAAGGGTCAAATGGCCAATCATAGAATCATAGAGTTGGAAGAGGCCTCATGCCAATGTCTCTATGGCCTCTCCACTGTACGTACAGTCCCTGTGCTTCTATCCATGTTTAATCTTGTGCAAAATCTCAGAAGTATTACACTACTGTAGTTACGCTACTCCCTACTCAAAATAGCAGTTTCCACTCTCTTTATTAAATAATGCACATAAACCTCCATTCAAACTTACATACATTTTGTATCCAAGTATTATTATCCAGTTCTTGCTGGTCTAAAAGTTACATTATTGTAGTATAGCATCTATGTGAATGCTCATTAGCTTCTGAGTTGAGTGAGTTTCCAGCAGTGTTTATGGTGGTTTGTACCACCAAACAAATAATTAGCTTGAAAGCGAATCACAGGTCACTGTTGCAACTCTGCTATTCAACAAGAAACAAAAATTCACATAAGCAATTTTTCTCATCATGCAATTCTAAGATTTTTTATTATAATCATGTTTATGTGTCATTGGTATCAAAATAACACAACGCCCAAGTGAGTGCTTAAGGCTTTTGCTCTTGGAAATAAAAGCAGTTACTAACTGAATCACTGGAACCAATATTTCTAGGAAACAAACAAAAAAAGAGCTAGCAAAAATTCTTTAAAGTCACTCCATGCGCCAAAAGGACATGCCAGAATTTCTTCTTGGATTTGGTTTGACTTCAATCTCTCTCACTTAAAAGAAAACTGAACCTGTGCCAGGTACTGACTTTTCTATTAGAATCAAATATTCTTTGGCTTTTGTACTTCAAGGGTGCCTGAGGGCCAAAACAGTCTAAAAATACTCTGTTTTCTGAAAGCTGAACCTAGGGATGCAAGTCACTTAATGAAAAGAACATAAGAGCAGTTTCACATGGCTGAACCAAAGTCCAAATTGTTTCCAACTGTATCAGTACTCTACTGGTATGTACAAATATCAACAGATGCTTGTATCTTTTATTCCAGATGTTTTTGTTTCTTGTTCTTTGTTGGTATTCAAGTTGGGGGTTGTAATAAAAAAAAATAAAAATCAACAGCTCTGCTTATAAAAAGAAAGAACAGCAATGATTACTCAAATATAGACAAGAGCTAATATGGTCATATCATTTGTTGACATCCTGCTGCATTGCACCTTAGGTTTCGGGGAATAAAAAAAGAAAAGGTACATAGGAAATTAAGTGTGCAGTTTATAGATACCTTAAGAAAGTAAGTACTGTAATATGCATAAATTGGAAGCACACTGTATACTCTTTAAAGTGACATTAGAAAAAACAGACACATAATGAAATTAAACATTTAGAAGCTTTGTTAAAATTCTCCTGACAATGTTATTGATGTAACACTGTGACATTATTTCTTTAAGATGTTTTATAAACATGTTTTGTATCCAGTACTTCTCAAGCTCTTTGATGTGGGGGACCAACAATTATTTTTTTCCCCATTGTGTCAGGGACAAACACCATATTTGTGCTTATTGGCTAAGATTGCTTTTTTCTTTCCTAGAGACTCACCAGGGACTGGCAGCCAACAGCTTGGGGACCAGCACTGGTCCAGGGACCAGTATGTTGAACAGCAGTGCTCTAAGCAGTGTAGAAAACTAATTAAAATGTAATATTTTTTTAAAAAAAAAAATTAAAATTCCAAGCCAGCATAAAGCCCAAATACACAAATCTTGGTGCCTCAGAAGGTGGTGATGGGAAATTCATGTTCAACACCACTGCTATTGGTCTGTGGAGTCCATCAAGTTTCTGTCCTGCCCGCCACAATATTTAACATATATGTGCAGCTGCTGGGAGAGACAGTCCAGGGTTTTGAGATCTGATGTTACCAGTATTCTGATCATACCAACTTTTATCTCTTCTTTCCACCTAAAGCTATTTCAGTTCTACAGCAGTTTAACACCACTGTACTTGTATGTCGAGATAAAATGTGAAGCAGCTCTCAGAATAAGTCACTGATAATAATTATAACAGAAACAACAACTGTTTGAATTCTCTCTACATTACATAACTTTATGTATACTCAGCTACACAGAAGAGGTTCTAAGAAACCCTTAGAGTGAACTGTGAAGATGCATAATGGAACATCAGCAAGATGAGCATCGGAAAGCACAGATGCACACTAGTGCTCCCTCGCTGGTGTCCTGTTGCTCATCAGTCCCACTGGGCATCAATCCCATCGCACTTTGGTCCTGTTGCACATCGGTCCTGTTGTACAACAGTCACTTTGCTGGCTCCCCTACATGGCAACATAACAGGAGCCCTTTGCTGAATGCAGCCATTGCAAAATGAATTAATTCTATTTTCTGCAGACATAAGTCCACTTATGAAGACATAAGTCCACAAGTGAATTTTGGCCAATAATAACCACCATGATATTTTGGAGAGGTACACAAACAAAAAAAGTTCCTCCACCAAAGGCTTAAGAGTCCATTTTGACAGTGGGCGAGACAAAGAGGAAGAATAAGGGAGGGTATCTGAACTGAATATGCAGCACTGTGAACACTGCATTTATCAGGCAGTCATTATGTGACCTAGTAAAACAAACAATTAAAAACCACAAAACAGTTGGAATGAAACACATTATATAGCTTCAGGAAGTGTCTGTGGCTTTGGGGAGGCGGGGGGGGGGGGACATAGCTATAATTTCCAGACATCTATAAGTCTTCCTACTATAACCACCAGCAGCTGCCATAAAAAGAACACATGTATGATCACAGAACATGTTCTCATTTTCTCCTGTCAGCACATATACGGTATTTCAAAAATGCTGAGGCTGCTTTCATCACAATTCTGTTTATCATTTATTTAGGTTTATGTTCTGTGTTAGAACTGTAGCCAGAAATTATGCAGAACAAACCAATCTCTGAATCCAGAAAGAAAAAAATGAACATATTTCTCTTGTAATAGATGGAGAGATTTTTGCAGGCACAAAAGATGCCTTTTTAGCCTGCAATTTCTCTAGTGACCAGTATTAAAATTCAGCATTTCGTTGCATTTGTATTTCACTAAAATAGTATGATTTGCATCTGCCCTTCCTCCAAGGACATCAGGGCATAACTAGCCCATTCTTTTGAATTATGGCTGCAATCCCATACACACTTTTCATGAAATAAACTTCAATGGCTTACTTTTGAGTAGGCATGCAAAGGTTGACCTGCCAATGTTATGGAAATAAAATATATGTTACAAATAACTGGAGCTGCACATTTAGTCAACCAGGTCATGATACAAATCAAAAATCCTTTGACCAATAACAAAGAAAACCCCAGCTAATCAGACAGATGCTGAAAAATTATTTTTAATACACAATTATTATTAGCAGCTGGCACCATCTTTTGTGGAAGACAAAGAGAAGCCGCTAAGACCAAGCCTGTGATAATGCATGTGTACATCACAGAAAAACAAAAATGTATGTTGTTTTCTTCAGAATTATTGCTTTGTTCATATGCAAGTACAGGCCAAACTTAATAAATTGCCCAAGGTTTTTTCCAATCATCTCCAGTCCTAAATTTAGCTCAGGGGAGTATGGTCCAATCAATGTTGAGCACTTTTGAGTTCAACAGACTTCGAATTAAGAAAGGCTCATGGAATTGAATGGGACTCATAAGTACGCATATTAGGTCTGATGTATCTTTTTATCTATAATTTATAATACATTCTTCATATCTAAAACACTTAAAACTGGCTTATTTTTCTTGACCTGACTGGTCAAGATGGAGAGTCTGTGTGATGTAGGTGTCAGAGTACAGGACTGGGATTTGGCAGATCCAGGTCTACTGGATCACAAAACTCACTTGATGAGCCTAGGCCAGTCACTTTCTCAGCCTGATTTACCTTATAGCTTCTCTAGCTCTCAGTATATAAAATGTTACAATCTTAGGAGAGCAATTATGCTCATTATCTAACAAGGACTTAAGCTCTTATTCTTTCCCCCAAGCAACCGTTCTTCAGAAGCATTCAACCAGGAAACACAAGGCACTGAAGCAGCTTTATATGTCCATAGTTATTTCCCTACAATGCAGGACACATGGTGCAACAATTTGTATTTTATTCAGATTTTCAGCACCAGAAACACATGGTTCACACTCCACAAGCTCAAAAGATTATTACTGAGAGCCAAGGAATATCTCAGTTGTATCGGATCTGTCTACAGAAGTCCTCAGAAGGACCAACTCAAGACACAGTTCTGCCTGAGATAAGGACAAGATGGCATCCCACCCCCTTTCATATAGACAAGCCAGCTGGATTGGCAGTTGAATGCTTCTTCAACACTGTTGATAGAAAAGCATGCTCTGGTGAATCTGAGAGTAGCAGGCTAGTTTAGAAAATTTCTATTGGCAATGGTTGTGCCTTACACAGAAGGGAAGAGCCAGAGAATGTTTGTGGAACAGACAGAAGCAATTGTTGATGTCCAGTATCTATTACCTGAGATACTTGTCTCACGCTTCATAAAAGCAGAGCTGGACCTGATTTCTAGGTTCAGTGTGTGGCATCTGCAGCTAAAGAAAGGTTTTCAGTAGCAAGTACTAGGAAAAGTCTCTTCCTGAGGCACTGAAAAGCTGATGAGGTAGAAATACCAATGGTCTGACTCAGTATGACAAAGGTTCATGTAAATTCATTCTCAAAGAAGGCAACACCAGCAATAGGTATGGCCTAGTTAAAGTTAAGCATGTCTGCAGACCCAAAGATTTCAATGGGAAAGGCTTAACTCTAACTGAAATCAACAGGACTTAGAAGTGTTTAACTTTGGTTCAAACATGCCCTTTGCCCTCCAAGATGTCTTTCATATCTTAAAATTAGCCTACCAGATAGAAATTGATAATCCTGCTCAAATTCAATGAGAGTATTGGGAAAATATAACAAACTCTATCATACATTCTTTACAATTTTGTCACTAACTTAGCCACAACACAGAGCATGTGTGCACTTCAGCAGTCAAGGAGCACTGAGAGGATGTGCCACTGAGCCGCTGGTGCCAAAACAAACAGTTAAAGTCTGGAATTTGCAAAACCAAAAATAGATTCAGCTCAGTAAACCTTCACAGCTCATCTATTTCTCACAGGCAGAGCACACACACAGAGAGAGAAACTCTAGTTGAAGGAAGCAGAAAGTCTGCTCTGTGTAGGCTGATCATATGGGCAGCTATGACAATTTTGCAAGGAAATTGGCATTTTGCTGAACCTGGGAGTGAGAGGAGCCTGATGCTGCCCTGGCACAGAAAGTGAGACAAAACTGGGGGGGGGGTTGCAGATTAGAAGACCAAAATAGGCCAGGTGGGGAACCAGGAGACAACAGGATTACGCAACAGCTTTGTGAGCCCAAATGACACAAAAGGCAGGAACACTAGGGATTGGTTCACATATAATGCTAACCTATGATGCAGTGTTACATTCACAAACCTCTGGGAACCTGCAAGAAACCTCAGACTTATAGTCTCCTCCTCTCCCCTCCTCCAAAGGTTAGATTTCCCCCCGCCCCGCCGATATCCTGATTTATTACATACAAACCATGATTTCCGGTTTAACAGACTGGAACGTATTTTAAGTAGGCCAGAAAAACAAATCACAGCTTCTTGTTTACACATAACAACAAGTCTGGAATCAGGAAAGTATAACTAAGCTTGGCAGGAGTCCTCCACCAAGCCAGAGGAAGAAGAGGCACCGGTGGGAGGAGTATGCTGTATTAAGTTTTAGGCATTAAGATTGCAGGCAGTTATTAAAATCCTGACTTTACAAGTAAATGTGACCTGTACTTAGGTAAGAAATCTCTCAGGATAGATTACAATAATTCCCCATAACAAGAACAGCAACAAAACTGGGAGCAGACCTCCATCAAGGAGAAGGTAGAAAGCAAACAAGCCTTCATACATACTACCAAGGCCTTTTGGCTGCATTCTGCCTTGAGGCCAAAGCAGGGGGCTCAAACACTGGTTCGGTTTCAATCTTTACATCCTTCCTCGGGCTTCGGAGGTATTTCATGAAGAAGACATTTCCTCATTCCTCTCATGTAAGAAACACCATGGACTTACAATCTTATCAGGACCAGTAACTGACAATGAACCGGAAGCCTCTATAAGAGAGGTATCCCTGTCCCCTTATGAGATACAAACCTGGTCTTGTTTAGAAACAGGTAGTCCTTTGGATCCTTAATCTGATATCTGTTTGTCTATAAAGGGCACAACTGCACTATCCTACCGGCACCATTACACAAGATCCAGCATAGGATACGTATAGAAATAGGCCTATGTTAGAAGGTAGCTACACCAATCAACTTGGTTTGGGGGCCTGCAGTATACCTGGCATTGGGCTACCTGCTACTAAGCCTTCACTAAACAATAAATGTAGACTGAAAAAGCCACATCAGTTGCCCAAAGAACTGTGCTAAAGGCTTGCGAGGCTAACGTATCATCACTCCCCTTCTCCTGTCATGAAACTTGGCCACCAAACTGACTGGTTCGACTGCAAACAATGAGGATTGTATAAAGGAACAAGAACAAGACAGAAATATTCTGAAGCAAAAAGGTAATCCTTTCCTGGGTATTTTTTTCAGCAGATTTAACACATGCTACAGTTAATACAGTGGGCCCTGGTATTTGCAGAGGATTGGTTCCTGGACCTCTTGAGGATATCAAAAAATGTGCATGCTCAAATCCCTATTAAAAATGGTGTAGGACAGCAGCTGAGCCGGTGGTAAGCTCTGGCTGCCAGGTGCACTGCCAGCTGTGCTACCAAGTGTGCATTCTTCATGCTCCCCCACCTCCAGGGAGCATGCCAGCTGCCCATTTCTGCCTTTGAGATGGCAGGGTTCCTTTGCAAGACAGAAGCAGGCCACTGGTGGGGGTCCCCAGAAGAGGGCGAGCCCAAAGAATGTGCGCCAAAGCTGCCGCCGCCACTGCCACTACCCTACACCATTTTTAATAGGGACTTATAAGCCTGGCCTCGTTTCGCAGTATTTCTGCAAGCCTCACCTCACAAGCCATTCTGAGTAAGGGAAGAAGGGTGGTAGGTCAATTACTCAGAGCCATCTCACAAAGGAGACTACCAGGAGTTTAAGAAACTCAATATGTAAATGAGCTCTGTTATTATTAAGAAAAGGAATTAAAGCAAGGAAGGAGCACAGAAGGATATGAAAGTTAAAACTTACATGGACTATGCCTGTGAACTTTTATTCATGTGAGTATTAACAAAAATTGATTGTTTGTCACCCCAGATAACCGCTTTCAGAAAGAAAGAAAAATAACAGGGCATACAAACAAGACTTTGAGCATGAATTTCCTTAGAAGACATATTCCTTCTTAAGCTAAGGGTTGGGGAACCCTAAAACTGCAGGCTATATCTAGACCATGGCTAAATATCATATTTTGGGAATGACTGCCAACTCTACCCACTTTTGCTCATGTTTTATCCATCAGCAATCATAGCTATACCCACCATCAGCTTCTGTGTCTGATTGATTTTTCATGTGGGTCCTTAAGAGGAAAGGTTACATGAACACAACCACACAAGCAGTGCACAGCTGCCATCCACTACCCTCCCCAAATAAGACTCTTAACTAAAAAAAAAAAAATCTGTGAAAGACTTTATTTGATTTGAATTATACCTATAGCTTAAAATAGCTAGAATTAGAATAACTTTTTCTCAGCAACAGATATCTTCCAAGCTAAAGCTGGATCAGTTTTATGCAAGCAAAGATTTTTAATTATCACAACACATTATTAATCTCCAAGAAAAAAATATGCTATGCAAAAAATTAGAGAAGCTAAATCCATT
The DNA here is from genome assembly GCA_030847615.1 of Gambelia wislizenii. NCBI lineage: Eukaryota > Metazoa > Chordata > Lepidosauria > Squamata > Crotaphytidae > Gambelia > Gambelia wislizenii. The sequence goes on along the minus strand of JAUMIR010000005.1, from coordinate 104,325,882 downwards.
CTATGATACTTTGGTCACTAATGTGGCTATGCCATCAGAAAAGCCAAGACCTATTCAAATGGAAGTGGGACGATGACCCCTTACCCTTTTACCTGCAGCCCCTATGTAGCCTCAACAGGACTTGACCCTTCTCCCAGTTGCTCAAAGGCCTATTCTGGATGGTTTCCCAGCCATCTACAGCGGCTCTTTAAGAAGCCACAAAAGAAATCACCTCCTCCAGTTTCACTGCTTCTGTCCACAGAATTAAACTACCAGATGCTGGTTTTCAGCATGGTGTAGTAATTTGAGCACAGGACTTCAACTCTGGAGACCAGGGTTCTAAACCCCACTCAGCCATGGAAAACCACTGGGTGACCTTGGGGAAGTCATACTCCCTCAACCTCTGAGGAAGGCAAAGACAGGTCTACTCTACTTGGAACAAACAATTGCATTTTGGCCTAGATGATACTTGCTAATTGTGTCTACATACTGAGTAGCTCTACATACTGAGCACATTACAACTGGTGTAGGAAACACTGGCATTTTCTGAAGGAAATCACTATAGATGGAATGGAAGTATATTCCTTGTATGTCTGTGTAAGAAGCAGAAACATTAGATCCTTATTAGATCTCAGCCATAATTAAACCTCTTCCTCCAACCCCAAAAGAGCCCAAACTGGGACATATTCATTCAAAAGAACAGTGTTATAATACAAGGATCATGGCACTCTTAGAATCTTTAAAGGCACAGTGAAAAGTGGAATCCATAAATTATTTGTCTTGGTTTAATTGCTCCATAAGATGATATTCTCTCCTGAGAACAAAAGTTAATGGAGAAGAAAGGAAGAAGAAAAAATTATGCAGATCTCTACATCAAATCTGTAATTAGCAAAGGTAATACCATCCACAAAATGCCCTGGAGCTACTCTCTGAGATTTCTATTAACATCTCTGATTGCGTCTAATTCCTCTTGAAGTATTCTGAAAGCAGCTAGATGAACGCACACATGCTTTTAAGCCACAAAACACTGCAGAGATTAGAATTCATGGAAGAAAAAGGACAGGTTACTTATCTGTAAGTGTAGTTCTTTGAGTGGTCATCTGAGAAATCACACAAAGGCGGTACTGCACCTGCACAGAAACAGCATTCGAAACATTCTAGAGCAGTTGGACAGAGCTTTTTGGAGGTAGCTCCACCTACCTCCCTGTGGCATATGAATACCGAGTCCACCAAAAGTATCTAAATTCCATTTTCACCGCATAGCAGCATCAATGAAACCAAGGAACGGCAGGACAAATGAGGGATAGGCGGGTTTGTTGGATTTCACAGATGACCCCTCGAAGAACTACAGTTATGGGTAAGTTACCATGTCCTCCATCATGGTCTCTGTGAATCACACAAAGGGGAGATTAGCAAGCTACATCTGTCAGGTGGTGGGACTGCCATGGATCAACCAACATAGAGGCCTAGCAACACATAACAAAAAGAATACACAAGACACATGGTAAGGTGCGAACAAGAGATGTTTGGTTGCATGGAATTGAAGAAAAAGCAAGCATAAGGCAGGTCTGGCCCATACATGAACAAGACCCTGAGATCACAGCAGAATTGAAGCACATCACTGAAAATATGATAAACAACGAAAAATACAGGCTACCACCAAGTAATACAGTGGTTGAATAATGCACAAAGAAGAAAATAAGAGGAATTGTAACCTATGCATCAGAAAAAATAACATAAATAAACAGAAGGCAAGAATACATGATATTAACACAGCTCTGCTAAAACCAGCATCGGTCTTCAACTGAGTATCAATCCAATAGTGTGAAATAAAAGTCATGAGCTGGGACCAAACCGCAGCCCAACAAACATCAGACAAAGGAACACCTGCCAAAAAGGCAAAAGAAGCTGCAATAGCTCTGGTGGAATGTCCTTGAACTCAAGGAGGAGGTTTGACACGAACCAGTTCGTAAGCAAGGTAGATTGCAAATATCACCCACTTGGATACCTCTGAGGAGAAACAGGCAGAATAGCAAATCAAAAGCCGTTGAGACTGACAAGTAAGGAGCAGTCTGATCAACATAGAAAGTGAGAGCTCAATGCACATCAAGTGTGCGGACTTTTGCTTGAGTTCAGTCATAGGGTTTCTGAAGAAGGCAGGAAGTATAATGTCTTGGCTCAAATGAAAAGAAGACATTACCTTTGGTAAAAAAGAAATGCCCAGATGCAAAATGACTTTAATCTTGTGAAATGGAAGATAAAGTTGGTACATGCAAAGTGCACACAATTCACTAGCTTGACACGCCAAAGCCACCGCCACCAAAAACACCATCTTCCAGGCGAGATGTGGGTCGCAAGATGGCATGGGTTCAAACAGGCATTGGTGCAGTTGAGATAAAATCAGATCAAGACTCCAAGGTGAAGTCAGACCCGACACGGGAGGATGCAGGTTACAGTATCCCTTGAGAACTTTTTCTCAAGAGGATGTTGAAAACTAAAACAACATCCAGACAGGAGGAAGCAGTGAGAAATGCTGCCAAATAAACTTGAACAGTTGATGCTGAGAGAGCAGTGTCAGAGAGGGAGATCAGGAATTCAAGAACATCCTGAATACCCGCTCAGTCTGGAGAATGGCCTTTATCCAACAAAAAAAGAAACAAAATGTTGCCAACAAAAGGTGTATGAACGGACCACTGACTGTCTGTGAGAAGTGTTGATGATGTCCTGGATTTGGTCCAGTAAGTCCATCTGAGGGAGAGCCTCCATACTGTGAGGTTCAGTGTTTCGAGGTCCAAGTGAAGAACCTAGCCTTTGCACATCGAGAGAAGATTGGCCTGGAGAGGTAGGTGCTTGAATGTCTGATGCAATATGGAGACATTCCACAGTTGACAAGGCCACCATGGGGAGATCAGGATGGCTCGGGCATGGCTGGTGCACAGTTTCACAATAACTCTGGAGATCAGAGGGAAAGGTGGAAATGGGAACATCAGAGGACAGTTCCAGTTGAACAGGAAAGTGTCCCCTTTCGAATCCTGGTGCAAAATCCATGAACAAAGAACAAAACTCTCAACATTGAGGAAGACATTGATTTTGTGTTGTCACAACCAAGCAGCGACCACGACCATACATTTTATAAAGAAGCGTGGAGCGGTGGAAAGTCCAAAAGGTGGAACTCAGAAACAGAAGGGCCTTCCTCCTATGCCAAATGAAAGATAATGGCAATGACATTCTCAGATGCCAATGTGGAAATATGCATCCTTTAAATTGAGAGTTGCCAGTCCCCTTTTTGGAGAAGAGGGAGAATTGTTGGAATTGACACCATCAGGAATTTCTTTGGACAAATATAGGAGTCGAGCTTTCTCAAGTCCAGGATGGGGCAAAGACCTGGTTTTTTTTTTCTTGACAATAAAATAATGGGAATAAAAACCTAGGTGTGCAACTGAAAGTGGGACAGGTTCAATAGCCCCCTTTTCCAGCAAGGAAAAGACTTCTTGTAAAAGAACATCAGAAGGAGGGGTAACAGAAATGAGTGGAAGCTTGTCGAATTCTACGACATAGCCACGATGCATGATGTCTAGAATACAAGAGTCAATCGTAATGGCTTGCCAAGGAGAAAGATGGGGGGAAAGTCTGTCGCCAAAGTAAAGTCCGGATGAAGAAGGAGGAAGGCCTAGCAATAAATCAAAGTCAAAGTTTGATGGAATCAGTCAACTTCTTCTTAAGTTGTGGGAGATGACATGATGGAGCTTTGCGAGAAGGCAGAGGAGGGGCTGATTGATTGGATCTTTGGTGACGATACCCAAGTGGACTGGACGGTCTTTGAAAAGAAGATGGCCTAGACCATCCATACCGGGACTTCTGTTCATATTGTGGTTGAGACGGCAGCCCAAACGTGCAGGCAGTCATCCTCATCTTTTGTGTCACCTCAAGCTTGTTGTCTATTTCCTTGTGAAAAAGTTCCTCTTTGTCAAAAGGCATATCTTCAATTGTAGATCTTGCTTGTGAAAACAGGTCTGAGGACTGAGGCTAGAAGTGATGACACAAAGCAACCGAGCCAGCCAGAGTCTTAGCAGCACTGTCTGCAGAATGCAAGACATAATTAATCTGATGTCCCGCAAGAGAGTGAGCCTCACTGTAGAGGGCCATGGCCAGTCCCTTTTTGTCATCCAGTAAAACTTTTCTAGCAACGGAAACACTCCGAAAGGAGTTGCTGGTAAGCTGACATACAAGCTGAGTAGTCAGCAATCCTGATTCCTAGCAATGCCGAGGTGTAAAAATTTTTTGACATGGAGTCCAACTTCTTCCCCTTGTGGTCTGCAGGGGTGGTATGAGTCTTTTGTAGAGACTTTAACATCTACAATAATAGAGTTGAGTTTTGGATGATAGGAGATCCAATTCACTTTGGGTTCAACAATCCAGTAGAGAGTGTTGATTTTTTTGAGGTTGATGGAATTGAAGGTGTAGACCAAGAGTGGCAAGCTATACACAAAACTGAAGGAAGTAAAGGAATAGAAGGAGGGATCAGAACTTTAGTCTGGATCCAACCATAAATGGAGTCAACAGGTTCATCCTCAGTATGATCCATCTTCATGTCCAAGCCATTCAAATGACCTGTTCCACAAAAGAAGTGATGTCATTGATCAGCAATAAAGACTGATGTTCCTTCAGGGTCTGAGGGGATGAGATGAATGGTTGAGTTGTTTCAGAGTTTCAAGAGGATACATCAGAGCACCCAGAAGAAGAAGAAGGTTGGGTATGACAACCACAGCCATGATCCAAACTAAGAGTGGAATGAGGTGATCGTGGCAAGGGAATCCTTGTGTACAAAGCTGGAGTCAACTGGATGGCCAGCCACAACATGAAGAGGAGAGCCGTGTTGAGGTAAGAGACAGTTATCTTTCAAGGGAGGATGAATTAAAACAGAACAGGCAACAGAAATAGAATGAGATTGACACTTTCCCAGAGATCAGGCAACTAAAACAGAACGAGAATGGGACTGTATCTGACACTTTTTCTTTGTTGGAGAACAGGCAACTGAAGAAAAACGAGAATGAGATCAGTGTTGTCACTTCGCTGGAGAACACCTGTGAAATGAGCAGTGGGTGGGCCAAGGAATCTGGTATTCCCAGCCATAGTATGGATCATACAGAGAGACTCTCAGTGCTGTCATAGGAGGAGTTGTATGAGGACGAATGATGCCATCAACGACGCCTCGAATCCAAGCATTCACATCAATTCCAACAGTGGCCTAATACGTGTCTTTGCCTATGGCACCCACACCTGGAGCAACTCCTTGAAAGAGAGGAACCAGACCAATTGAGTGTCTCAATGCGGACAAAGCAGAGTACGTAGAATGGAAGCGTGAAGGAGGACGTTTTGGTGGAGGTGGCAGAGGCGGAGTATGCCGTCAATGTTTTGATTGTTCAACAACTGGGAGTCTCATCAACAACCACCATGGTTATTTGTTGAGAAGGATCCACAGTAACTGGAACAGAGGGTTGCGGTACCTTGGAAACAATAGAGTTCTGTTGAAGTGAGTTCTGCAGGAAGAACAATCTGAATTGTCTTCAAAAGTTTGACAGATTGTTGAGATGGAGAAGAGGACACTTGAACTGGAGTTCTGATTTGCATAATGGCAGAAGGCAGTGGCTTCTCTGACGGAAGAGGAGAAGAGGAACGGTCAGTCAACTTGTCCTTCTTTTTCTTTTTGTGTTTTTTTTCTTCTCCTCAGACCGGGGAAAGTTGGCCTCAACCAACTTTTCTAAAGTTGCCGGTATCAAAATAGGTGATTCCTGACCCTTCAAACATGGAGGTGTGACAGTAACCTCTGAAGAAACAATACCACTGCTGGACTTCTTTGTAGTGGAGGAGCAGGCAGCTGCCTCACTCTATGAATGCTTCAATGATAAATGAGGTTTCTAAGCCAGGTCAGAATGAGAGGTACTAGGCAGAAAGTGTTGTGATCAGTGCCAAGATTGTTCCTTCAGGCAGTAGGTACTGACAGAGCTTAAGTCTTTGAATCCTGATGGCGATCAGAATCCTTCAACTTTCGAGTAGAAGATGGTTTGTCGGTCAGTTTCAAGGATCGCTCATAGAGCAGAGCCTTAGGCCGTGACTCCCTGTTCCTTCGAGCCTGAGTGAAGGCCTTGCAGTGCTGACACAAAGCAACAACATGAGCCTCGCCCAGGGAGAGTAAGTACTTTGAATGTCCATCAGGGTCGGGAATCTTTGTGTTGCAGACCGAGCAATGCTTTAATGACCAAGACATATCCAGCCAAGAATGGAAAGTGAAAGAGAAAACTGCTGGAGAAAAACATTTAGTGGCTGCTTGCGTGGCGGGCGGAGACAAACTGAGGTACTTTTTGTGGGCTTGGTATTTATATACCACAGGGAGGTGAGTGGAGCTACCTCCAAAAAGTTCTATCTAACTGTTCTAGAATGTTCCAAATGCTATTTCTTGCATAGGCACAGTACCCTCTTTGTGTGATTCACTGAGACCACAATAAAGAATCGCATAAAATGACACAGTCAATCAAAGATTAAATGCTGTTTCTGTTTGCATTCTACACAGAGAAGGCACATGTCATTTTGAACATGAAACAACAGAGACAAAACTGAAAACGAAATTAGACATGGCATGAAAGACTTCTCAACTATTTCATTCATTCGTGTACATGTTTTGTACAAACAGAGAAAGAGATAAGTACAGTTGTAGAAACTACAGATATCATTAGATAAGCAACATGTAGAAGAGCTCTATAACTCTTCTGTTAATTACTTTTCCAGTCATACTTGCCTGCTTCAATATCCCCTCCATGAAATCCCCAGAGAAGAAAAGTTTTTGCACAGCAATTTGGATCAATAGTCTCATCTACAATAAAATGTGCATATCATGTTGTATTTATCATCTGTGTGACATGAAGAAAAGGCAGCAATGTTAAAGAAAATATTTTCCCCAAAATTCTTAATTGTTATCCCAATCTAGAAAGAATTCAGGTTTAACTCTGCTGTTGTTACTGTGTGCCTTCAAGTCATTTCTGACTTATGGCGACCCTAAGATAAACCTATCATGGGTTTTTCTTGGCAGAATTTGGGTGTTTGTTTGTTTGTTTGCGGGGGAGGGGGTGTATTTTCCATCCTCTGAGGCTGAAAAAGTGTGACTTGTCCAAGGTCACCCACTGGGTTTCCATGGCTGAGTGGTAGTCGAACCCTGGTCTTCCAGTGTCCTAGTGTCCCTTTTTTCCATTTTGTACTGAAACACCAACATGACCACCTCTTTGAAAATCACAGAGAAAAGTGAGATTCCAAATCCGAACATGCACATTAGCTTTAGCACTCATTACTTTCAGAGCTGATATCCATTATTTTGCTAAATTTACACCAAGTTTTATTCCTTCTTTGAGAAATTCAGTTTTCATATCAGTGAAAACCGACTAGACTCTACAAATACATCTGAGGAAGTAGACCTGGGGCCCATCTAAACGGTGAAAATACCCCTCATGGAATTTGCTGGGAATCCTATCTGTCTAAATAGGATCCAGTGCCAATCCACACTATTCGGAAGGAGGGGGGCCCAAAATAGCAAAAACAATGGGGTAAAAGCCTTTGTAGATTTCCCCGTACTTTTTCAGAAACCGCAAGGGGTGTGTACATTCCCTCTCATTTGGACTATCAAACAACAGGAAATCTGAAGGGAAGCACAAAGCTGATTGACCAGGTGAGAGTGGGGGCAAGGCTTGCTAGCAGGGCAAACGCCTGCTGTCGCCATGTTGGATTGTCTCCTTAGCGATCGCTCGCTAAGGCAATAAAACAGAATATTTTCTGTTTTTCTTTCCTATAACATGGAAAATTGCCCTATCGCACCAGCGCACCTTGAGATGACTTTAAAAAACACCAGCAGTGGTGAAGAACTAATGCAAGTAAATGACTCACAGCCACCATCAGGAGTGTGAGGCTTATGGGGGCTTCTGAGTTCAGAAAAACCATTTAGACATATCGCCGCTGCTGCGAGATGCCAAAACTAAGAGGTACTTGGGATTTTTTCCCCCTCATGTAGATGGCCCCTATGAAAGCTTATGCAACAACCTCTTTCTCTCAGTTAGTCTCAAAGGTGCTACAAGATCCTTTTGCAGACTCTACAAATGCATTTTATAGACTTAATTTAAAAGACTCTGATTATTTTCTTTCTTCTTTTTTAATTCTCATATCAGATCCTGGAAATCTCTGGAGCAAGGGATTGTAAGAGGAGAGGAAACTGCCACTGTAACACTGACCAGCTACATAGAGAGCAAACATCTCTTTTGATTTTTGATACAGAGTGGGGAGGAGTGTAAATTTTCAGGACTCAGTGAGAGTCCTATACTCCTGCCTGCGCATGCTACTGCCTGCTTCCCACCCATAGACTAGAGCCAAAACTTGGGGACTGTGTGTTCAGCAGCAACAGTCTATTGTAATTTGCACTAAATTTGTGGTAAGTTTTATCAAAAAGTCTGGCTCTGGCTAGCACAACCATGAGCAACATCAGCTAAGCCTTAGCTTTATATCAGGGTGGGCAACATTTCTGCCCTGTGACCCTCTAGGGACACAGCCTACAAAATAAGCAAAGAGAAAACAGGAAATGGCCAGAAATGTCATGTTCTTTTTATGTTAAATCACGGAAGGGGGCCCTGTAACCTATTCAAAGAATGAGTCACCACTCTTGGGGCCTTTACACTCTACAGAACTGTACCAATGTGATTCCACTTTAACTGCCAACAGAATCCTGGAATTTGCAGCCTTATGCAGTATTTAGAATTCTCCGCCAGAGAGCTCTAGCTCCTCGTAAAACTACAAGCCCCAGGATTCTACAGAATGCAGCCAAGACAGTTAAAGGGAAATAACAGCACTATAACTATGTTGTGAGAAAGGGAAGCTTCTAAGAGAAGCAACTCACACTTTTTTGCCAAGAAGAAGATAGCCCAAAGCAGTTGGGGAACTGGGAGCTGCCTGCAGCCCCAAAGATTCACGGGCCCAACTCTGCTTTATGTTAAGCTTAGTTCACAAGGTCAGGGTTGGCAGCACTTTGGTGTGGCAAAAATTTCATTCGGTTCAGGGTTTTTAAAATAAGAATTTATAAAAGTTTGCTAATATTTTCATAAATGGGACAGAAAGGACTTGAGATTTAAAAAAAACAAAATGTGGGAGAAAACAAAATAGATTAATCTATGCAGACAGAAGACTTCAAGTGCCTAGCTCTTCAAAGTTTAGCTTTTAATCCTTATGTGTCCAAGTACAGGCATACCTCAGTTTACAAAGCCTTTGACAAAGAAGCTCCTTTTTACAAAGTCTTTCCCTGCCCACTCAGCCCCCTCTTTCTTCCTTGTCCTCTATCTAGCTGGAAGAGGGTTTTTTTTTTAATAGCATTGGAATTAAGATGGTAGTGAAGAACTGGAAAAACACTGAGTTTCCATTGCCAAGCTGCAGCAGCATGTCTGCAGGAAATAGGTTGAGCTGGGAAAGAATGGGATAATCCTCAACCCATCCTGTTCTAGTTGTTTGTGCCTGCCTACAACAGGCAAAGTAACAGCAACTGCCTCTAGAATCTATTACTGAGCATGAATGAACAGCAAAACAGAGATAAATGGGGGAAGTGAATTAGCCTGCCTCAGCAGCTACCCCCCAGCTTGTTAAAAAAGCATAGAGCTGCAAATCTGGTCACTGAAATGGAAATCATAAAAAAAGTGGAGGCTGGTGAAAGAAAAAGTCATTCTTGGATGCATTTTGGAAGAAGCTTTCAAGTTGTCTTCAGAAAGTTCAAAATGTTTTTGCTTACTTATGCAAGGCTTACTGGACCTGGTTGTTTCATTTCACATGTGCATACTGTTAGTTTGGGGTGGGGGGGAACTTTGATGAAACATATTGAAATGCGCTCTTTCTTTCTTTCTTTGAGGTATAGGAACCTATCCCTATATTGTCCATGTTATTTCTGCCTCTGGTACAACATTTTCTGTTTAAGATGTAATGTCCAAGAACACATCTACTTTGCTAACTGAGGTATATCTGTATTTTAGTGTTGAATTAAGGGTGCCACCTCTTTTGTTTTGATTGAGAGGCTCCTCATACTTAAGAGCTACCTGGCACCCTCTGTTGCTATACCAATTGAATTCACCTGGTGAATATGCTTGAGAATTTTGCTTGATTCAGTGTTTGATCAGAACTTAACAAATTTTGAAAATCTTTCCAGAAAAAGGATAGAAACAACTCAAAATTTTCAAAAAATAGAACTCAGAAATAAAGTAAAAGGGATGCACCACGTGTAATAGTGATTATCATGTGATAATTTATTACACACAAGTTTCTTTCTGCTTTGATGGTCGCAGACTTCTGGTGAATTCTAAATATTGCATATTTACTGTTCTGTTAAATGGCAGACATTTAGCATGTGCTCACAGTGTCCAGGTGAAAGACATATTTTCATGAATTTTCATTTTGTTATACCAAGGAAGTCAACTGTTGCCTAATTAGTCAGAAATTAGGCTACCCAGCAAAGTTTAAGAATACCTAGAGTAACTGTAGTATGCTCCACTTGGTATTTATCAAGACATATCAGAAAGTTCTGCCTATGTAGGATGCAGCTGGTGAACTAATGGAAATGCTGTCTACAGGGAGTACAACACACCTGTGTGTAGGTCTGGGACCTGGTTGCTATAGCGAATGCAGGGCAGACAGCAAACAAACCATATACCACCACTGGAATTAAGATCAACCAAAACACTAGGCCAAGAAACAGTGACTTGTTGACAGTTAACTGGCAATCTTGGTTCAAAACCAAAAAGCTATAAGTAGGTATGTAGTGTAAATCCATGTTATCTTAAGGCTTTTCTTATTTTACTATACCAACTACCATAATCAGTTGAATTACATACACATAAGAAGACACCTTTGGAGATGAAATAAGCCTTCCACTGAAGTCTGGATCCCCTCTGAATTATGAGAAATAGTAAATTAGTCACTCCCCAGTCCCTTGCTTTCCTGGAATGCTTATGAAAAGCAACACTACAGACTAAAGGCCATATAATCGCTTCTTTCTGAATGGTGAAATACAAGTCATCCGGTGGCTTTTTAACTTCTTATTGACTAAAACTGTTCATGTGCAACAGCGTCTTTTTAATATAATGCTTCCTTATACACAATGGGGATAAAACACCCCTTATCTGTCCTACGGATGTTCCTTCCTCCTAATTTCATATGGAAATAGACTACCGGTACCTCAATTCCTTTTCAAGTAGGCGTTTTAAGCCCACTTTACTTTTTCTTGGCATTCCTATTCCTTCGTTTCTTTTTTTAAAAAGCATGAATGACTTTATCCCTCAAATTCTGTCATTTAGTTTTACAGCTAAGTACTGAATAATTACACACTTCAATGTATACATGGTTTTTGTGGAAGATAAGAGAAAATATGCCTGTCATCCATCATCTTAACTGTTATTTTCCATCGAGTTTAGACTTCTCAGCTTCACTGCACTATGCACACTCCAAAGGCAACTTATCCACTACCTCAGCCCCAAGAAACCCTGGGCATACCTAGTGGTCCTGTCTACACGATTTAAATAATACGTACGGTGTGCGGAAGTTCGCGCTTCGGTACAAACGGCCGTTCGGATGCACACGAATGCAAAAGAGGGGGGCCCCGGTTTTCCACCCTGAAATATGCACATACAGCATTTGGGAGGGAAAGCGGATCGCGAAGAGAAATCCGTACGCCGTTCGGATGGCTGACAGGTCTGTACAGTCCGTTCGCACACATACGAACAGGCAGGGTAATCTGATTGGCTGGCCAAGTAGAGGGGGTGGGGCTAGCACGGAGGGGAATTGGGAGCGGCCGCCATGTTGGTTTCCCGGCTAGCGAGCATCCGGTAAGTCCGTGAATTTGTATGTTTATTTATTTTTATTTTATATTGTAAATACGGAAAACCGACTGTCCGCAAACCAGGAACCTTTTTTAAAAAAAAAAAAAGCGGCAGGAGATTTAAAACTGCCGCTTGGCTTGCTCGCTCCAGCCAGCTTCGGGAAGAGGGAGTCATACGGAGCTTAGGGGGCTTAAAAATCGTATAGCTGGTTCGTATGCATACGAATGACAGGCTGTTCGTATTTTTTGCCCCCCATACGGATTTTTTAATGATCGTATAGCTGCACCCAGTGTCCAGATATTTGTCATGGCCTGAAGTTTTACTCTTTCCAGCTAAAGGCTGTTGAAACTTGGACTTTTGAGAACACTGTAGCATTCTCAAATGGAAAAAGACAGCAGATGCTGGTCATCTGTGAACCCCAGTTAAGGATGGGATTGGTTAGGGTTGAAAGGGCCACCCCTTGGATTCTGCCCCAAGAATCCAAGGGCTTGGTTACACGGTGGAAAAAAACCGTGAAGAATTCGCCAAGATTCCTAACTGTTTACATGCACTGCAGCACAAAGTCGCCTCTTTCAGAAGGAGGGGGGCACAAAAACCCATTAGTAACACAATAAAGGATTTCGGGACTTTTCCCGACTTTTTTGAAAAGTAGCGCATTTTCGATAGTCTGAGCAAGCATTACACTACGTGCTGTGTGAATTACCAGCAATCTTTCGGATACATTCACAGCAGAGCTTTGCCATGATTGGTTGAACTCACCAGGGAGGGGGTTGGACAAGGAGGGGATGAAGGAAAGATCCATGTTGTTTCCAGCCTTGTGTGTGTGTGTGTGTGTGTGTGTGTGTCTTTCTTTCTCTCCCTCCCGCTTTGCTACTTTCAGTCTGTGTGTGTGTGAATGATCTAGTCTCTCCTCCTGCGATCGTGTCCCTTCTCTTCTCCTTGTGCTTAGCTACGAAAAAGACTGCAGTTCTAGCCTTGTGTGTGTGTGTGTCTTTCTTTCTCTCCCTCCCGCCTTGCTACTTTCCGTCTGTGTGTGTGTGTGAATGATTCATCTTCTCTCCTGCGATTGCATTCCTTCCCTTCTCCCTGTCTTGTGCTTAGCCACGAAAAAGACTGGATTTTTAGCCTTGTGTGTGTGTGTCTTTCCTTCTCTCCCTCCCTCCTTGCTATCTTGTGCCCAGCTGCTACGATCTGAAGAATTAAGCAAGCCTTTTCCAGTCTCTCTTATGTGTGTGTGAATGTTCATCTCAGGCATTCCTGTGGTAATCAGAGGATGTGCTTGGGAGGCCACGCCCTGTCTCAGTCTGTGTGTGAATATCAAAGTGAAACACAGCTGAAAACAAAACCGATAGATCAATTAAGCCATATATCATCTGAACGATGCACTACAGCTGCGAAACAGCGATAAAGCGCAAATTACCGCAATAAAAACTGTTGTGTACCTGAAGCCCAAAACTTCTTGAAAAGGTAGTGTATGAATGGTGAACTGTAGCACAGGGGTGGAGAACCTCTGGCCTCCCAGATTTTTGGACTATAACTTCCCATCAACCCTCTCTCTCAACAGGGGCAATGGAAGAATTGTAAGAGCTGTAGTCCAGAATATCCAGAAATATAGCCTACCGCACCTGCTATTCATTGGTGGTCCCCCACCCAGTACTAATCAGGGATGACCCTGCTTAGCTTCCAAGATCAAACAGGATCTGGTGCTTTTCTTTAGACCCATACAAGATTTAAAAAAAAAACAACTCTAAACATTTTTCTCCACTGAGAGAGAGATGCTGCTGGCTCCAGGCCTAGGATCATTTTACCAATGACTTGAGGTAATATCATAGAAAATGCTACGTTTTCCAAGTCCAAATAACAGACACTAGGATTGTACATTATGCTATAACCACCACAAATACAGTTCATTTTCACATTGAATTAAGAATAGTAAATTTATAAGAATCGCAGTTGACTTTAGGTTTTTCTCTTCCTGGAAGCTAACCATTACACCTCATTTTTATTATACATGTAACAACCACCAAATTATGGTTAGCTAACAAAGCAACCACTAACAGTTTGGTAGGGCCATCGTTCATCATTAGAATATGTGCTTCCCAAGCAGCAGTTTCCAAGGTCCGATCCCTGTCATTTAACAAAAGGTAACAAAAGTAGGAGAGATCGGAAGAATTCTGTTTTGAGACCTCAGATAGCTGCTGGCAATCACAGCAGACAACAGGTACCAAGATTGACCAGCGTAAGGATAAAGATACCTCAAAAAATCCAATATGAAAGAGAAGATGGAACATGATGTACTTCAATAATTTAATAATATGTAATAATAATCACAGTGTCAAACCACTGATTATTTTTATTATTATTATTTTTTATATAGATTCCATTACATCGTCATTTTCCACAAACATTTAAAACAGGCTTCCCGACTCATCAGCACTGAGTTTGTTTGCCAAAATATAGTTTGTTCTTTCTTAAATTCCAATGTATATATATTTCCGTACCTCAAATCGTTACAGGATCCGTTTAATTAATCACTATATCAATAATTCAATAAAGTTAGCGTAACCATATTTTCAGCTACCAAAATAAACTCTTTCTTTCCACCTGCAATCCAGGAGGAAGGGGTTTTTTTTTTCCCTAAACCATATGTTCATATGTCCATTCCACTTTCCATTCCAGTACTGAATTAAGGGTTTCCATTCTTCTTTAAATTCTTCGACTGAGCGATGTTTGACCCATGTTGTAATTTGTTCCATTTGGGCCATTTCATGTAATTTAAACATCCATTCTTCTAAAGTTGGAGTAGCATTTTGTTTCCAGTATTTTGCATAAACAATTCTTGCAGTGATGGTCATGTAAAGCATAATATTCTTAAATTCTTTCGGAAATTGTATATCGAATATGTTTAACAAATTCCGGATTTAATTTGAATTTTTTCTTGAAGATCTTAATGATTTCCTCGTGTATATTCAACCAGAATTTTTTTGCCGCTTTACATGTCCACCACTAGTGGAACAATGAACCATTAGTTTCCTCACATTTCCAACAGTTAGGGTTCATTTCTTTATACATCTTCGCCAACTTCACAGGTGTCAAATACCATCGAAACATAAGCTTATAACAGTTTTCTCTCATTTCGTTATTTATCGATAAATTTATATTCTTTTTCCAAAGAACTTCCCAATCCTCTATCAGAATATTTCTGCCCATATTTTGCGACCACTTTATCATATGCTCCTTTACTGATTCAGATTTCATTTCTAACTTTAATAATAACTTGTATATTTTTGCTATCTTAAAGCCACCTTCTTTAAAGATTAAATCATCCAAGTCACTATTTAAGTTTTCAATACCCAGATTTTTACTATCTAGCTTAAATCTTTCACTCAATTGTCGGTACTGAAACCAATTACATTTTCTTTGGTCTTGTTCTAATTCCTCTGTTGTCTTAAAATTGCATCCATCCTTTTGAAAATACACCAGGTCCTTATATGTCCACCATACCCCATGGTGAGTCATTTCCGTCCTAATAAAGGCCTCTTGTGGAGAGACCCACCAAGGGAGTTTAAAATAGATTTTCTGTTTTATCCTTTTCCAGGCTCTGATAAGAGATTTCCTGATGAAATGATGTCCAAAACCACTGTCCATTTTCTCCTTTCCGTACCACATATAAGCGTGGAACCCAAATCTCATATCAGAGCCTTCCAAAGTCAAAAGTCTATTATTTTCTAAACCAATCCAATCATAGAGCCAGAGCAAAGCAGCCGCTTGATGATAGAGTTTCAAATTTGGCAAGGCGAGACCCCCCTTAGCTTTTTCATCTTGTAAAACTCTCCACTTTATTCTGGGTTTCTTGTTCTGCCATATAAAGTTAGATAAGTCCTTATCCCATATTTTAAAGAGCTTATCATTTAAAATTATAGGTAAATTTTGGAAAAGGAAGAGCATTTTGGGTAGTACCATCATCTTTATTGTAGAAATTCTACCAATCAATGATAAGTTCAAATGTCTCCATCTCTCTAGGTCTTTTTTAATCTCCTTCCATTTCTTTTTATAGTTATTATCTATTAGATCCATATTGCTTTTTGTGATGGTAATACCCAAATACCTCACCTTCTTCTCAATTTTGTAGCTAGACAAGTTCTCTAATCTATGTTCTTCATTTCCGTCCAAATTCTTAGTGAGCAAGACTGTTTTATCTCGATTGATTTTGATCCCCGTGATTTTCCCATATTCTTCTAGAATCTTTTGAAGGGTAGATATAGATTTCACGGGATCTTCAAGACATATTGCCAAATCGTCCGCATAGGCAAATACTTTAAATATTTGATTTTTGATTCTGACTCCTTGAACCTCTTTTTCCATCCTGATCTTATTACATAGAATCTCTAAAACTGTAATAAAGAGCAAAGGGGAGAGAGGACATCCTTGTCTCCGTATCTTCTCTTTCTCTACTGATTTGGACTCAAACAATTTTCTATAATATAGAAACCACTGATTATTTTAAAATAACAATAAAATCTCCCAGTTTTAAAAAATATAATTAAAGCACTAGATGAAACAAGACACTTTTTAAAATCTCAGCTACAGCCAACTTTTAAAAATTATTTGAAATAATAGTACAATAAGTCTGGTTTTTAAAACTTGCCTTTTATTTTAATTTTTTTTAAACTGGCATGTCATCCAGGTTGAAAATACCCTAGTTACATAATACATTGAGAATAAAAGTTTGATCCCTCCTCAAGTTTGATCCCTGAAGTATGTTTTAATTCCTAAATTATTTAATTGTATTTTAAGGGGGGGGTGGGATTGAGGGTTTGGATGTATATTTTAATTGTTGTAAGCTGCCCTGATTGTATTTCGTAGAGGGGCAGGATAGAAATAAATTATTATTATTATTATTATTATTATTTGTCCAACTAAAAAAAAAAACAAATGTTTAAGCAGCTTTTGTATTTTTATTTGATGCCACTAGTGTTCCTAACAGGCTGTAAATAAGAACCCAGGCTTATATCTACTCAGAAGTAAGTTTTATTCAGTTCAGTTAAATGTGTATCTAGAGCTGTAGTTTAGGTTCCCAAACAATATGAGCAGGTAACATTCCTAGTGCATATGGCCACAGCTAAATAATGGGAATTTCCCAAATAATATAATTCTGAAGCACATGACCTAAAGAACAAAACAAAAAAAGCCAATACCCTCAGTTATTAAAAACAGGTCTCCAGATTTTCATCTTAATATGGCATCAAATACAGTTGGCCCTCCATATCCACAGATTTGGTATCCACAGATTTAAGTATTCACAGCTTGAAAATATTCTTTAAATATAATAATCCAAAAAGCAAACCTTGATTTTGCCATCTTATATAAGGGACACGATTTTGCTATGCCACTGCATATAATGGAACTTGAGTATTCACAGATTTTGGTATCCACGGGGGGTCCTGGAACCAAACCCCAGTGAATATGAAGGGACAACTGTACTCAAAATTAACTGTGAGAGTTTATATAACCAGGGATACCTGTTGAATAACTGCATTCAACTCTATTTATTTATCCCGGTTCTACAGAATATACAGAGCTACACAAAGTATGAAGATCATACAAGGAATATACCATTAAGTAAAAGGCAAAGAAAGAGAGGGTTTTAAAAACAATAAATAAATAAATCCAACAATCACCTAAGTAACTTCTTATATGAATTATCAAATCATGTGAAAAATTGTAGAACGTAAGATGCTCACAAAAATAGTTTACAGAAGGAAAGAATAAGTGAAAGTCAACCCAGTAATCAAAAATGGACCTGAACAGAATCATACAACAGGGGGAGAAGCTGTACACTAGGGCTGGGGTGTAACATACCCCAAAGCGGGGAACCTTTGGACCTTCAGATGCTGATGACTACTTCCGTCATGCCTCACCAATGCCCAGGATGGTTAGGACTGGTGAGGACTGGAATTCAGTAATATTTGGAAAGCCCTTGCCCTGGCTTACACCATATACATTTGGCAGGGCTTTAGAACTGAGGCAAGCTGTTCCACTCCTTGCAATACACTGTTCCAGCTCCAGCAGAGGTACAGAATAAACTGAGCAGACACCAACCCAAGGATCTATTAACAGGTTAACACAGCGTCCTTTCTGGAATATGTCCCCAAGAAATGTGCTGCACTTACTCCTGAAATTTCAAAGAAAGTTGCATAATATCACACCATCCTCCCTTAACTGTCCAAGTAAATGGAGTTTGGAATTAAAGCCCTAGCCTAGAATGCCAGGTACATCTGCACAGCATCAAAAGCACTTAAGTAGTTTCTACTTATTTCAATGGGATGGAGCGCCACCAGATTTTTCTTTTTAAAAATGCATTGAAAATATCCCAGGTTGGCCTTACATATTTTCAAGTATGTATTCAGGATCAAAAGATTAATATTAGCCTCAAAATTGTAAAACAACTACCATCAAGCCATGAATAATGCCGGACTATTGAAATGTTGATTCATGAGAGATAAGGTTATCAATGGCTACTAGTCATCTAATCAAACCTACAGCCCGAGGACCTCGCTGCTACCATCCATGCTTGCAAGACCACAGCAGATGAACCTTTGGTTTAAAGGGTGAGGCCAGTTCTCTGCATGCTGCGCTCCACCAGAAAAATCCATTGCACAGGCTCGAAGGACAAATCCAATTCCGAAAAAAACCTGTAGCGATAGGCAAGATCTCGGATTGGCCTTTTTAGTCATCAGCACGCTTGCAGAAAGTGCGGGATGAGTCCTTCCTGAATCTTCGTTTGTGAAGAAAAGCCAGAGAGAGTCAAGAAAAATATAGCTTTCCATCTCTGTGGCATCTTAGTAACAGTTGTGTTCTCTTGTTTCTGATCTTCCTAAAGGCACCTAGCTAGCTAATGGGAGCAGAATGTTGGACTATATAGATCCTTGGTCTAATCTAGCATGATTCTAATGTTCACATTAAGTGTGGATCAAACTGAAGCCACAACCCTATGTACTCTCACTAGGGGGTCAGTTCTACTGTATTACCTAAGGCTTATTTCTAAGGGGAAATGTTCAGGATCTCATTGCAGATCTACTATAACCACTTCCTACCTGTATTTAGAATACTAGCAAATACAGACAAGGTGGATACCTAGTAAGATCAATTCATCCCCCAACTTAGCCTTGGAAATTAGCAACAGCAGTGACCTGTGGAGAACACTGCTCCTGAAATATGTCTAATTTCAAGGTTGATGCTGGGGAGCAGCAGCAGAGAGACCAGTTCTTATCATGTAGGCCAGGTTGAGTTGTGATGGCAACACAGATAAGAAAGCAATATGGTTCAGACAAGTATGAACACTAAGACAAAAACAAAGTCCAGTGATGATGGGGTGTGGTAGATGCAGGGCAGAGGAAGAAGACTTCAGCGAATTGCAAGAGGAGATAGTAAACTTATATGATGAAGACACAAAAAAATTATTCTGAGACTCTCACTATGTAACAC
Organism: Gambelia wislizenii; assembly: GCA_030847615.1. Taxonomy (NCBI): domain Eukaryota; kingdom Metazoa; phylum Chordata; class Lepidosauria; order Squamata; family Crotaphytidae; genus Gambelia; species Gambelia wislizenii. Next base: position 104,306,527 of record JAUMIR010000005.1, on the reverse strand, counting down.
TTTCCAAAGAAGTAGCTGTATTCTTTTGTAGCAAAAAGGAAGAGTTCTGCGGGAACAAGATTCTTGTTTTTACTGCATTACTGTACAATGCCATACATGTCTCCTCAGAAGTGTGTGTGTATGTGTGTGCCTTCAAGTAACCCGCCATTAATTTCATAGGGTTTTCTTACGCAAGGAATACTCAGAAATAGCCGCCAGTAGCCGCCACTAAACTGGGCTGGTCTTGCTCCCAGCGAAGTGTGTATAGGAGCACTAAAGTCTATTATTCATCATTCAGCAAATAACATTTTAAACTGCTATCCTACGCACACTTAGCTGAGAGCAAACCCAACTGCATGTGTCAGGACTTGTATCTAAAGAAATATACTTATGATTGTGTTATATATGTGGTCTCAGCTGGAATAAATTCTCATTTATAATCAAAACTAAACTAGTATAGATTTAGGCAATATAACTTGGTGCTACACTGCAAAATAATATTCCAAATAGCATTTAGTGTTCAACATAACCTAGACAATTTAAGTAAAATCAGTATATTAAGATTCTTTAACATGAGAAACATTAATGGTATATAGATCACTTAAGACTTAGAAAGAATAAGTACAAACAGTAAGTTCCAATGTGTGTGTATGTGCCTTCAAGTCACCTGTCAACTTATGGCAATCCCAGTAATTTCACAGGGTTTTCTTAAACAAGGAATATTCAGAGATGGTTTTGACAGTTCCTTCCTTTGAAATATAGCCTACAGCAGCTGGTATTATTCTGGTTTGGCTAAATCTCTGTTATGAGGCCACAATATTAGGTTTGAAGGCGCTACACTGAAGAATTGTCTGCCTTTTTAATTAATTAACAAGTTTCCCCATTGACATAGGCTTGACTTAAACCTGTAGACTCCAACTGTATATTTGCCTAGTACCATAGTAAGACTCATCTAATCCAATAGAGCTTACTTTTGAATAGACAGGCATAGGATTGAACTTCCAGAACAATCACATCACTGTATATTAGTAGTTTTTCAAGAATGCCTTTTCATTACATAATTTTAAGTATCATTAAGCAATGTTAGCTAAAATCAGTTAGTATTCCGAAGCCATATGATACAAGGCCTTAAAAAAAAAAAACCAAAAAAAAAATCTATTCATGTTCAAGATATATTAAGTAATGAAGTCTAGCAGAGAATTTCTGAAGTTGCCAGAGAATATTTGGGAAAAATGCAGAATGATTATGGAACTATGAGTTGTTGGTTTCTAAGGAGATCCCTTACATCTCAGGAATCATGACTTCCAGAATTAGACATTCCCTTATTTGCCCAGAGAACATTTGTTATTGACTGGTACATAAATTTTATATTGAAAATAAATACTGTAGATCTGGAGGTAGGTGTGGTAGACTACACACTGCTCTTTTTCTTCTTCAGTAGAGGCAACTCAACAGTATTTTCTTTTCTTATTAAAAGAAATCTAAAAATAACCTTGACTATGGCTGCAAAAGACAAACAGCTATTGTGTCTTCTAGAAGTCACTTCCTTTCGCAATTGCCTTGCTGCTCAAATCTTAACTCAATCTACATTTTGCAGTCTCTGCAACATCCCGGGGTCCCTTGATGCACAGTCAACAGTAGACTTTTCCTCTGAGATGCCAAAGGGATTACAGTGCACAGAAGGTTAACAAATGAGCAGGCCCCTGGCTGACAATAGCTTGCCATTTCCCCTTTATTTGAAAGTTAACCCTTTTCCCTTCTGTTATACCTTCAGCATTTTTCATCTGTGAATCCCTTGCCCTGAAAGCAACAGAACAAGCACTGCTTCCTACAACCCTATAGGTTGCAAATAAAAAAAAAAACAAAAACAAAACCAAAACATCACCCTCAGGTCTTCTGATAGCACATCATGGTACGGTTGTGTTATTTCTCCAAAAGATAGCTGACACCCTAATTAATGTCCACTGAAGTGGTCCATCCTCCTTTCAAACACCTGGGCTGGGGGGAGTGGGGAGCAACTTCCGAAGCATCCAAGAGAAACAGAATGCTAGTAGGACCCCGCCAGAGACAATGTGGATGACAACTGTGACAACACCAATGGCCCTGGGCCTTATGAAAGCGACACACAACCTACAGTCAGGCCCAGAAGGCCAGGAGAAAATGCCAAAAAGAAACAGCAAGGCACCAAGAGGAAGGAGTGCAAAACACAAAGGGCCCAGGCGTCCCTCTCACCTCCTTCCCTTAGCCTTTTAATTCATTCCTCCTCATTGCCCTCCTGTCACTCCATCTTCTTCCTGCTCCCCGGAAGGGTTTCCTTCCTTCCTTCCTTCGAGTGCCTGGCCGGCATTTTCTCTGGACGTTTTCCTTGATCTCATGCGGCCCCACCATTGAGAGAGACCATTTCCCCTCCAGCCTCCCCACCACCACCACATCCCGCCCATTGGAAACCCAACGCGGTTCACACAGACTGCGCTCTTCCTGGAGCTCCTCTCCGCCCCTTGCAACTCAAATGTAAACGGGTCCCCCCCGCCTCAGAGTCCCTCTGGTCCTCGCCTTAACTTCCCCGACTCCAGTGCAGCCCCGGGGTGGGGGAGAGAAGCGGGCTGGGGTCGCCCTCCCCTGCTGCCCACCCACCGACCCCGCCGCTGCCTCTGGCTGGACCCGGGCGCCTCGCCTCTCTCTTGGCGCAGCTCTCCATCCTCGCTCGCTGCCAGGTCGGAGCCCGCGCGGCTGCAGAGGCGGCAGCTGGCAGAGGCAGGCAGATGTGCAGGGCCGGTTTAAGGCACCCGCGGCGTCAGCCTCCGCAGGGGGGGCATCATTGTGGGGGGGGCATAATAGTAACCCTCCTCCTGCAAAAACAGTATTAGTAATAATCTGGATATCCTGAATAGCCATCATTGGGGGGGCATAGTAGTAACCCTCCTCCTGCAAAACAGTATTAGTAATAATCTGAATATCCATCATTGTGGGGGGGCCCATAGTAGTAACCCTCCTCCTGCAAAAACGGTATTAGTAATAATCTGGATATCCTAATATCCATCATTGGGGGGGGCATAGTAGTAACCCTCCTCCTGCAAAAAACATTATTAGTAATAATCTGAATAGCCTGAATATCCATCACTGTGCGGGGGTCCCATAGTAGTAACCCTCCTCCTGAAAAAACAGTGTTAGTAATAATCTGGATATCCTGAATATCCATCATTGTGTGTGGGGGGGGATAGTAGTAACCCTCCTCCTGCAAAACATTATTAGTAATAATCTGAATATCCTGTTCTGTGAATAGCTTAGGTTGAGTTAGGTCACATTGGCCTGAGATAAACATATGCTCCCCCCCCCAATAAAGCATTGCAGGGTCCCCCAAATGCCTTAAACCGGTCCTGCAGATGTGCCTCGCAGGGCTGCAGCAGCGGAGTCAACCCGCGCCCTGCCTGCCTCGCGGGGATGAGTCCCCAGACAGGCGGAGAGAAGCAAAGAGATTCCCGGCCGGCCGGCCGGCCGCCTTACCCGAGCTTTGCCCCGGTCTGCGCCGGCAGCCGCCCCTGCCTGGCTGGCTCCCGTGTCTCGCCTCCTCCGCCGCCTCCTCCGGGCTGCCCGCTCCAAGCCCAACCGCGGGGATGTCGAGGCAACCTTCCGGAAACGCTTTCCCAGCCTGCTGCGCTTTCCCCAGGAAATAATTCCGGCCTCTGGTGGCGGCGGGGACTGCCGCTGTGGCTGCTGCTGCCGTGGCTGCCGCTGCTCCTCCTCCTTCTCCTCCTCCTCCTAGTTCTCCCGGAGCCAAGCGGGGAAGCAGGGCAAGCCGGAGAAGGGAAGCGCAAGGCGGGCCTCGGAGAGAGGGCGACGTCCTCTGGCCGCGGCGAGGCCTTGCATGGAGGGAGAGGCAGGCAGGCAGGCAGGGCGAAGGTAGCGAAACCAAACCATCCCTGGGGGGGAAAATGATTTAATGAGAGAACCCCAGCAATAACAAGGGATAGCTTTAAATAAATATTTTATTAATTTTTGTATTATTATTTTTATTAAATTTTTAATTATTATTTTCTTTACCAAATAGGTATAATTGTAATGTGTAACTTTTAATTTTCATATAAAGGTGTAAATATAATCTTCCTTGGAAAAGAAAAATGAGTGATTATAGTGTGTTTAGGTTAAGTGGGAAAATGTATTAGTGTGAGGATAGGTAGGTATTTTTGTATTTGTAAGAAAAGAGGAAAACAAAATTTTTGCGTTATTGTTACGGCCTTTTGTGGTCGGGTGTATTTTTCAGTAGAATGGTCTTATTTCAATTTAAAAATTCCTAATTCCCCCCCCCTCTTCAGAGAAGCTGCTGGAGGTGTCAGCTTTCCTGAGGGAATGAATCGAAACACTCTACAGGTGTTACAGGAATGTTACAGACACACAGGGGGACAGCCTGTGTGTGTAGACTGGTGGGCTTTAGCATTCAGTTTCCGAGGTTTTCATATCAAAGGAATTTAAAGGAGAGCGAGGGAGGAGAAACGTATTCTAAAATGACACAGGTTTTAAGTCTCCATGCGCACGATTTTAATTTCTACTGCGCAGGGCCGGTTTAAGGAATTTTGAGGCCACCTGCAAGACTTTATTTTGGGGGGCCCATATGTTTATCTCCGGTCTATCTAACCTAACCTAACCTAACCTATTCACAGTACAGGATATTCAGATTATTACTAATACAGTAATGCTTTTGCAGAAATAGGGTTATGATGGGCCCCCCACAATGACAGGGGCCCCTGCGGCTGCAGTTGCTGCAGGGCCCTTAAACCAGCCCTGCTACTGCGCATAGAACACACCAATACAAGTGGCTCATTCATCACTTGCTGGGTGTTTTATTTTTTGATTTAAATAGTTTTTATTGGTTTTCACAATTCTTACACAACAATACAACAGTACAACATTATATACCTATTAAATATATTTAATTAAATATATTTAAATATATTGGAACACACTCCCTCGGAGCATGGTGGGGTCTCCTTCCTTGAAGGTCTTTAAATAAAGGCTGGATGGCCATCTGTCAGGGATGCTTTGATCATGATGTCCTGCGTGGCAGGGGGTTGGACTGGATGGCCCTAGTGGTCTCTTCCAACTCTACAATTATATGATTCTATGATTCTATTACACACATACATACAACCATATAACACCAACACATTACTACAGACATAATTTAAACATGAGAAACATTCTACTTTATTTGACTTCCCCCTCTCTTGTCCAAAATCATTATTTTATAAATATTTTAAACTTCCTTGGTGTTACATAAAGTCTTTAAATCTTATCCTTACAGTTATAATATTTCTAAGTATCTTATATCACAAAATCTCCAAGCATTGTTTTCCTTCTTACTAATATAGTCTGAAAGGGTTTCCAGTCTTTAGTAAAATTATCTATAAGTTTCTTCTTTAACAACGTTGAAACCATATTCTAAACTGTCACCAGTTTTAAGTCTCCATGTGCACGATTTTAATTTCTACTGCACATAGAACGCGCCAATACAAGTGGCTCATTCATCACTTGCTGGATGTTTTACATGCACAGGCACAACTTGTGCCAAGGAAGTAGCTTTCTGCTTCTATATATTTCCCTCTACGTAAAAATAAGGGTATTTGCAATATTACACTGAACTTGTTGTATTCAGTGGCTGCACTACTTGGTTGCAGAGAGGCTGAATCATACCAGGTGACACCAACCTTAGTATCACCACAGCTTGTATTCATCCTGTGTATATAGATTTGTTTATATTGGTTGCGAGAATACCTAAGGTTCACATTAGGTGTATAACTATGTCTGGGATGGAGGGAACCTTACAGTCCACTGCAGTTTACTCTGAAGTGAGCATAAATCAGTGACCTCTCACTAAGCCCAAGTAAGCATAAGAACAGGTTGCTTACCTGTAACTGATTCATCTAGTGGCAGTTTGTGAACTCGCACACATGGATTATTCTACACCTGCGCAGGGACACTCAGAACCTTCTAGAGCTGTAAAACATTCTAGGCAGAAGCCCCGCCCCAACCCTCTGTGTATGACTCTGGCAATTCCTGCTCTAAACATCAATTCCAGAGTCCACACAGCAAAGCATAAGCTGAATGAGCCATAGTAATAAGATAAAACAAAATACCTAGAGTTCACAGATGAGCGATCACTCAAAGAACCACAGTTAACGCTAAGAAAATTCTTCTTTTTCTTCATAGTCTCTGTGACTCGCACAAATAGCTAGAATACCAAGTTTGACTTATTCAGAGGAAGTTGGAGGTGTCAGATAGTGGCTCCTGTCAAACTATAATGGAACTAAGGGGGAATCTTTAAACTTGGTGCCAAAGAAATGGTTGGCTGTATTCTCAGTCGTATTGGTAAGCAAAATTAGCAGAGTCTCTGTTTAAAAACACACAGCAAAGCATAGAGATTCCAGACACACAAATAATTAGCAGCCATCCAACCCTATTTCCCCCTTTCCACTCTGTGTCTAGCTTAAACAAGGAAAATACTTCCACAAGTCTTTAAAAGTATATTTAAACAGCTTTATTCACAAACATCATGTGTATTTCCAAAGTATACAGGTGCAAGACTTGAAGATAGGCAGGAATAACAAAAATATACATTGATTGCTACATCTCTAAGATAAAAATATGTAGGAGCCCCCTCTAAGGCATGTTGCCTCAAGGAGTTCTTAGTTGCGACTCAGAGGCATCATGTCTTCCAGAAGACAAAGAACTTAAGGAACCTCCTTCTTCCGAAAGACACTTATTAAACATCTCAGGCAACAACAGGAAATTACCTCACTATCTGTGTTACATTCAAACTAGCTCTCTAACAGTAAACAACCCAGCATGTTAGATTGCCAATTAACTCTAGCACCCCCTCTTAATTTAACATGTGTTCCATTATCCCCATCTTGACATGTAGTCTCTGGAATGCGTCTCTCGGCAATGGTTTCATCAATATATCAGCTGTCATCTCACTTGTTGTCATCCTTCGCATACCATCTGTCGCCAGCTGATAAACAATGTGATACTCAGCCTTAATATGCTTGTTCCGTGGCATCACTCTTTTGCCACTCTCAGACAACTTAATGCAACTCTGGTTGTCCTCAAACACTAGGGTAGGTTTCTTCCCTAAAACACAAAAATCAACAAACAATTTATCAAGCAATTGCAAGTGATTACAGGCCTGTGCCACAGAAATGTACTCTGTTTCAATTAAGGAATGTGCCACTATGCTCAGTTTACAGCTGGACCAAGAAATAGGCCCATTTCCATACAGGAACAGGTAACCACTGGTTGAACATGAATCACTGCTAGAACCAGCCCAAACAGAATCTGAAAAACAAACAAGATTTTGGTCTGTGTTGGCTGGCAACTTCAACTGGAAATCTATAGTCCCTTTTAGATAGCTTATGATTCTTTTTACTGCAGTTCAATCTCCTGTAGTTGGTGCACCAACTATCTTGCTGAGAACTCCAATAGTGTAGGCTATATCAGATCTGGTGGTTGTGGCTAAATGCTGCAGCTTTCCAATAGCTGTTTTGTACATCTTATTATTTGGTAAAGGTTCACTGTACTCATTAACTTTAAGAAAGTCTGTTACCATAGGTGTAGCCACATTGTGTGCATCTTGCAATCCTAGAGTCTCTAAAAGTTCAATAATTATTTGGTTTTGACTTAGCAGGGAAGAGCCATCTTCTCTTTGAATCTGTGTGCCTAAGAAATGGATAACATCTCCTAGTTCTTTCAGTTCAGCATCCTTGTTCAGGTTTCTCACAATTTCTTTGTAGTTATCATCTCTCTGAGTTGCTATAATCAAATCATCAACATTAGTCAAAATGTAGGTAAACAGTTCATCTTTGGATCTGGTATACAAACATAGATCTGCTTCTTCTTGTCTGAAGTCTAAACACTTTAATATTGTGTCTAAGTTCTTATTTTTCACATTAACATGTCTGACACTCATTTGCCTAGAAGTGGCTAAGCTTAGAAGCAGTTTCATTATGCTAGATTTTACATCTTGAGCTGCCTCATGTGTAGGCATCTACTCACTGTCTTCCTCTTCTGTTGATTTATTGGGTAACACCAACCTTACCAGGTAGGACAGTCTGTTAGGAGGCACTCCACGGTTCGGTCTCATTGGTATCTGGGAGGAACCTGTGGTGGATTCTGGCCAATTTCTTCAGCATCATCATCACCATCCAATCAGTTCAGATCATCTCCATCTGTAGGTGTGCCATTCTCTGTGTCTATCTCGGCTGCTGCAACATCAAATTCATTTATTGGCATTAACATGGGTGATTCACTCTCTGTTTCTGGAACTTCAGATATATCATCTCTGTCTTCATGCAAAATGTCGAAATCAATATCATCCTCTTCTGGAAAGTCTATTATAGTTCCTCTATTGTCAATTCTGCTAGTCTCATCAAAGTACCCAACATGTCTAGGATTCACTTTACCAGTCTTTAAGTTCATCACTCTATCGTTTCTGGTAGAAGTCTCATATCCAATCAGAATGGTCTGTTCTGATCTGGGATCTAGCTTACTTCACCTCTGTTTAGGAATATAAGCATAAGCTAAGCATCCAAAAGTTCTGATGTGTCTGGTGCTTGGCACTTTGCCATGTCACATCAAAAAAGGTGTTTTCTCAGTGCCTTTGGTTGGCACTATTCTGCAAATAAGTTGCTGTTGCAAATGCATTGCCCCACAGTCTACTGGGTAAATGGGCTTCAGCCAACATGCATTTTGTCATTTCAACTAGAGATCGCATTTTGCGTTCTACCAGCAACCCAGCATGTTAGATTGCCACTTATCTCCAACAAACTACACAGCCAAAACAGGCCTGGAATCCAAGCATGTCTTAAAAGTGGACTATGGTTGCTCATGTATACCCAGCTCATGGTTGTAAACTTGTAGGGAGAGAAGGTGTTACAGGGGAGCTGAGATGTTTCTGAACATGGAGTCATAGGACCACAGAGCTGAGGGGGAGAGGAGTCCCAGGGCAGTAGTGATATAATGGCTAAGTGATTAGTGGAAATACAAGAACTAAATTAAGGGGCCTGCCAGTCTAGTAGCATGGTAATGGTGAGAACAAGACTCACAATGGCATCCTAAGCAATTGAGCTGGAAGAAGACTCTGCACTGAGCAGTAAGGTTACTTGGGGAGCAGGTGTACCAATAATTACATCCTTTGGAAAAATCACCATTTTAGTGGGTGAAGGAACAGAAGTAGGGCCAGTGGGTAGCTTCTAACATGCCATTCCCTTAGCCCTTACATTAAAATACAACATTAGAGCTGAACAAGGAATCCTATTGTCATAGTCCCTATCAGATCTGTAGTGTATGGTTCAAAATACGGACCAGTGTCCTGTTGGGCACCTATATTGGTGTTACTACTCTAGCATAGGTGCAGTGTCAGTGAGTGGAACTGGGCCATGCACACAGCTGCTGCAAAGGACGTAAAGCAATGTTGTTACCCTCTTCTAGAAGAAAAGGCTGTCATCACCAAGTAGTCTATTTTTCCAGTCTGGTTTCCAGGGTAAGTGAGTGGGTGCTCAGATGCAAGGTGCTTGGGAAAGATAGTTTGGACAATCATTTGGGAGCAAGTTGCCCCTGAGATATCAGTAACTGTTTGTTTCTTCATTCGTTTTTATCCCATCTTTCTCCCAAAGCTGGCACTCAAGGCAGTGAACATCAAGATTTCAACATTTAGATATAAGAACACAAAATAAAATACGTTGAAACACAATTACATTAAAAACACTTTAAAAGTGCATCAGCTTTGAAAAAATACCATACCCAGCCATTAAAAACCCCTTCCTCATAAATAGCCTGTTGCCCAGAGCTCACCTGAATAAAGAAGTCTTTGTCTTGTGGCCAAAAGACAACAGGCGAGGGAGCTAGTTTTGTTGCATGTCTCTGCCAAGTTTCTAAGGCAAAATGTAAAAGTAAACCCTATGCTGCTGAAAAAATCTTCACAACAGTACTGCTCAGCCAATTCCTGAGGCTCATCCTATCTTGACAACTCATACTGCTGGGTATTTGTGACATCACAGATCCATCTCAACCAATGACTAAAGAGGCCTTCCTCACTTGGTAACAGTACGTTTCAAACAAAGGTTCATAGCAACAGCAGGATGCAATTGATCCAGAAGGAGTATGCAGAACATCATAGGTGTGATAGAAAATTAAATGGAGATGTACAGGGAAACAGAAGAAGTCAGGAGATCTGGGGCCATGGTCTTGGCATATAGAGAGAAGGTGACTTGATGGTACATAAGGCACACAAGGGCATGGTGGTATATTATTTCCCAGGAAGGCTGGTATACCTGGATGTTCTGGAGGTTCAGGGATACTAAGCCAAGATTATAGCAAAAGATAATGAAGTGTAGGTATTTTAAGTGACAAGGGGTACACTGAGTAGAACATTATAAACTTTAAGGGAGGTAGTGAGGGGGACAGTTAACTTATTCAGCTTCCCGAGCTACTTTTTGCTCTTCTGTAACTGAATCAAGATTAGCATGGAATGGGTGGGATATTCAACATCACTTTTGGTTTTCATTTAAGCCATTGAGTTTCCAAGAAAATGTCTGTTCTGGGAATCTGCTCATCTTGGGTGTGTAGTCCCTCATCTAATGGACTGAGATAGAAATATCTAATCCATTTTAAGCCATACTGATATATCAATTTAAGCTCATAGACCAATGTGGATGTTGTAGGACTGCCAGAGCTCAGGGCCTTCTCCAATCTTCAGGGCAAAAAGAAGAAATATTGCTTCGGATGGGAGTATTGCCTTGAAAAGTGTGTATGTCCATGTCCGCATTTGCTAGATGAAGTATTATATTTGAATAGCAAACTGTGCAATTGTGGTGGATGCATCATGCTTAATGATATCATCAGGGGCTACCTCTGTTAATATCACCCTTGTAATATCACCAGTGTGCCCTCTGTGATATCACAAGGGGTTAATAATAATAATAATAATAATAATATTTATTTATACCCCGCCCCTCTGTTAAAACAATTGGGGCGGCTTACAAAATTTAAAATACAATACAAATAAAATCCCTAAACACCCCCACTCCCACCCTCCCCCATAAAAAAACATTAAACAAATATAAATTAAAACAACTAATCTAAAATCACATTTAAAACTATAAATACAATAAATATAATAAATGGCCAGCAGCCTAGAAGAGGCCAGGATCCCCTGAGGCTGGGATCTAATTAGGAAAGGCCTGCCGAAAGAGATCCGTCTTTAGTGCTTTTTTAAAGCTACTCAGGCTTGTTATCTGACGGATCTCATTCGGCAGGTCATTCCACAATTTGGGGGCGATTACCGAAAAGGCCCTCTGGGAGGTTGCAGACAGCCTAGATTTTTGTGGCTGAAGCAAATTCCTCCCAGAGGACCGGAGTGCGCGTGGAGGATTGTATGGGAGGAGGCGGTTCCGGAGATAAGTTGGACCCAAGCCATTTAGGGCTTTAAAGGTAATAACCAACACCTTATACTGGGCCCGGAAACTGATTGGCAGCCAGTGGAGAGATTTTAATACTGGAGTTATATGGTCTCTCCGAGATGTTCCCGAGACCACTCTGGCTGCCATATTTTGTACCAACTGAAGTTTCCGGACCAAGCACGAGGGCAGCCCCATGTAGAGCGCATTGCAGAAATCTAGATGGGAGGTTACCAGCGCGTGCACCACAGTCTCGAGGTCCCTTACTTCCAGGAAATGGCGCAGCTGGCGTATCAGCCGAAGCTGATAACAGGCGCTCCTGACTGTCGCATTCACCTGACTCGTCATCTGAAGCGATGAATCAAGGAGCACCCCCAGACTGCGAACACAGTCCTTAACGGAGAGCGTGACCCCGTCCAGGACTGGGGGTTGCAACCCAACTCCTGGTTTGGGGGCCGCTACCGTGAGCACCTCCATTTTATCTGGATTTAATCTCAATCTGTTTTTCCTCATCCAGCCCATTACTGCTTTAAGACAATCATTAAGAGGAGAGACGCCATTGGAATTCGAGGCCGATGATCGGGGCAAGGAGAAATAGATCTGGGTGTCATCAGCGTACTGATAACACCCAGCCCCATAACTGCGAATAATCTCACCCAGCGGCTTCATATAAATGTTAAACAGCATCGGGGACAGGATGGCGCCCTGTGGAACACCACAAGTAAGCTCCTTTCTGCTGGAGCAGCTGTCCCCGAGCAACACCCTCTGGGACCTGCCCGAGAGGAAGGACCGGAACCACTGGAGCGCAGTGCCTCCGATTCCTAACCCCCTCAAGCGATCCAAGAGGATGCTATGATCTATCGTATCGAAAGCCGCTGAGATGTCTAAAAGCACCAACAGGGTCACACTACCCCTGTCAATGCTTAGACGCAGGTCATCAGTCAAGGCAACCATGGCAGTCTCAACTCCAAATCCCGTCCTAAAGCCAGTTTGAAATGGGTCTAGATAATCGGTTTCATCCAAGACCACTTGGAGTTGAAGAGCAACTGCCCTCTCGATCACTTTGCTCAAGAATGGTAACATAGAAACCGGCCTATAGTTGTTCATGTCCAGGGGGTCAAGGGAAGATTTTTTCAGGAGCGGCCTAACGGCTGCTTCTTTTAAACAAGATGGAACACACCCTTCTCTGAGGGATGCATTGATGATGTCCTTAAGGAACATCATCAAGGCAGTCCCCCCCTGGATGGCCAGCCATGAAGGGCAAGGATCGAGAGGGCAGGTCGTCTTCCTAACCCTACCAAGTAGCTTGTCCACGTCCTCAGTACTCACAGATTGAAATTGATCCAGTAAACTGACATCAACGGAGTTGCTGGACACCTCGTCAATTGTTTCTGCCAAATTACTGGTATCTAAGTCGGCTCTTATCTGAGAGATTTTATCTGCAAAGAAATTGTTAAACGCGTCACAGCAGGCCGTCGTTGGGTTAAGCAATGGGTTCTGCGCAGGAATAACCTGCGTCATCTCCCTTACCACCCTAAACAGCTCTGCTGGACGGGACTCTGCAGACGCAATACGTGCAGAGGAGAAGGATCGCTGTGCTGCACGTATTGCCTCTCGATAGGACCAAAGAAAGTTCCTATGACGAGTCCTGTCGGATAAGAGTCGAGTTTTCCGCCAGTTGCGCTCTAGTCGTTGTCCAACCCGCTTCATTTTCCTAAGCTCTGCTGTATACCATGGCTTACAGTCTGAAGCGGGTTGGAAAGGACGCTTGGGAGCGATCGTGTCGATAGCCTTGGTAAGATCGTTGTTCCAGGTATTAACCAAAGTTTCGACAGGGTCACCGGCGTTACCAACCATTAAACCCTCCAAGGCTTTCTGGAATCCTATTGGTTCCATTAGCCTTCGAGGGCGGACCATTCTAATAGGTCCACCACCCCCGGTGGGGCAGACAGTGGCTCTTAGCTCCATCTTGACCAGGAAATGATCCGTCCATGACAATGCGGTGGTTTTTATAACCTCCGCCCACGGATATTCCTGTTCCGTACTGAAGACCGCATCGAGGGTATGACCCGCACAATGTGTGGGCCCGATGACCATTTGGGATAGGCCCATGTTTGTCATGGTTTCCATGAACTCCCGAGCTGCACCAGTCAAATTTGTCAAGCTGTTCTCAAGTGGAATGTTGAAGTCCCCCAAAACTAAAAGTCTGGGAGACTCCAACAGCAACTCTGAGACCAGCTGTGTCAGCTCGGTTAGGGAGTCTGCTAGACAACGGGGTGGTCGGTATACTAGCAGAATCCCCAAACTATCCCTGGTCCTCAGACTAAGGTACATACACTCAAAGTGGACTGTGTTTCGGACAGGTATCCTGGTCAAGGTCAGATTGTTCTTATAAACCAGAGCCACTCCCCCCCCCGCCCACTTCCCCTCACCTGCTCACTGACAGAATACCCGGCTGGGAGGGCCTGCGCCCACGTGACAGCACTATCCTCTCCCAGCCAGGTTTCTGTGAAGCACGCCAGGTCGGCATCCTCATCCAAGAGTAGATCGTAAATAATATGAGTTTTATTCTTAACTGACCTGGCATTGCAGAGGAGCAAAGTAAGGTTCTGTGGAATGGTTGGTACGCTCTCCAATCCATTCCGGGAAACAGGGTGAACTGAAGGTGGGATAGCTAACAAACAGCGATCCCGCCTTCTTTTGTACCATCTGTTCACTCTGTTCCGACCATACATCCCTTTCCCCAGCACAACTCCAATTTCCACCCCCACTCCATCCCCGGCCTCAGCTGACGCCAAATGCAAGCTTGGAGTCCCTCTGGCTGCTGGCTGGTGTTCCTGAGGGGTGTGGGAGTGGCTTAAAACGCCAGCCACTCCTGGCCATGCCCACTCCTGCTGCTGCTCTGCTTCCAGAAGTCCTCAGGGCCCTCCACAGCCCTCTGGCCCGGTGGAATGAGGAGAAAAGGCTGCTTCAGGCTTAGAGTCCCTCTGGCTGCTGGCTGGTGTTCCTGAGGGGTGTGGGAGTGGCTTAAAACGCCAGCCACTCCTGGCCACGCCCCCTCCTGCTGCTGCTCTGCTTCCAGAAGTCCTCAGGGCCCTCCACAGCCCTCTGGCCCGGTGGAATGGGGAGAAGAGGCTGCTTCAGGCTTAGAGTCCCTCTGGTGTTCCTGAGGGGTGTGGGAGTGGTTGTCCCTAGGTCTAAGATTTTGGCCCTAAAATATCAGGGCCTGAGAGGTCTGGCAAAAGATTGGTACTGGAAGAGATAAGACAAAAGCCCCTTTATGCCCAATGCCCATCACTGAGGTACCTTTCAAGAGAATAGGCATTGATCTTGTTGGACCATTTCCACAAGTTACCAGAAAAGCCAACATATATATTCTTACCATTATTGATTATGCAACTAGGTATCCAGAAGCAGTAGCTTTGAGGAATGTGGCTATACTAATGATTGCAGATGCCCTGATGACTGTATTTTGTACAGTAGGTGTCCCAAGAGAAGTAGTATCAGATTTGGGCACAGCCTTCACCTCTAGAATAATGAAAGAATTATATGAAGTATGTGGCATCAAGCAGTTAACATCATCACCGTATCGTTCGGCTATGAATTATTTAGTGGAGAATTTTAATGGAACATTGGTCAAGATGATTAAAGGATATGTGAGAGCTAATACCGATGATTGGGACTCTAAATAACAGCACCTGTTATTCGCATATAGAGATGTGCCTCATGAGAGTTTGGAATTCAGCCCTTTTGAGCTGCTGTATGGAAGGAGAATGAGAGGTGCTTTGGACATTGTAAAGCAACAATGGGAGAGTCACAATGGATCAGATCCTACAACAGTAGTGACTTATGTACAAGAATTTGTAAATTCCTTGAGAGCATCTTTACATCTAGCCAATGACAATTTAAGGAAGGCTCAACAAAAGCAGAAGACCTGGTATGATAGGAAGACCAGAGGAAGACTGTATACACCAAGAGAAGAAGTATCAGTTTTAAAGCCTGTAAAAGAAAATAAGCTGCAATTTTCTTGGCAAGGACCTGTGACTATTGTTGCAAAACTTGATGTGTATTATTTGATAGATATGGAGGAAGATGGTGGTGAAAAAGAAATGCATGTTAATATGTTCAAACCATATTTAGAAGAAAAAAATCTAGTACTTTATGCAGTGTCAGAATTAGGAGATTATATTATGTGTATATCTCATTAGGAGAATTTGAAGAAAATGGAAAATAACATTGCTGATATAGATTTAGCCCTTCCCAGAGATCAAAAGGATGAGGTACAAATCTTGCTAGAAAAGTATAGGCGTACCTCCCCAAGTTTTCCAGGACGGGTACAACATTTTATAAGAACAGGGAATGCTAAACCTATTTCAAATACTCCATACTGGGTTACAGGGTGTTATGCTAACAATGTAGCTCAGGAAGTGGAGGAAATGCTAAGACTAGGTATAATAGTGCCTTCTGAAAGTCCTTGGGCTTCTCCTGTAATGTTGGTTAGAAAGCCAGATAACATCATCAGATTTTGTATAGATTACAGATGCCTTAATAAGATCACACAAGTGGATGCTTATCCTATGCCAAGGCTAGATGAATTAATAGAAAGAATAGGGACAACTAATTACATCACTACCCTGGATTTGATGAAAGATTATTGGCAGGTAAAAATGAGTAAGGAGGATAAAAAAAAGCTTTTATAACACATGGGTCTGTTTGAATTCACAGTATTGCCATTTGGACTGAAAAATGCCCCATCTACTTTCCAGAGATTGGTAGATAAAGTGCTAAATGAATTAAAAGCATTTTCAGAAGCTTATATTGATGATATAAGTGTATTCAGCAACAGCTGGAGAGAACATTTAAAACATCTTGACTTGGTATTAAACAGAATTCAGCAAGCTAGTTTAGCTATAAAAGGGTGGAAATGCCATATTGGTAAGAGGGAAGGAATATACCTTGAGTATGTTGTGGGGAGCGGAACCATAAAACCGGAAATTTCTAAAGTAGAAGAAATAGAGAATTGGTCAATACCCACTACTAAAAGAAAGGTAGGAGCTTTCCTAGGCCTAATTGGGTATTATTGGAAATTTATTCTCCATTTTAATTCAATAGCAGCTCCTTTGTCTGACCTAACAAAGAAACACCAGCCCAACTTGGCAATTTGGACTCCCAAATGCTAAGAGGCTTTTGAACAATTGAAAAAGATAATTATTGAAGATCCTGTGTTAGTAGCACCTGACTTTGACCACCAGTTTGTAGTTACTTCCAATGTAGGGCTGGGAGCAGTCCTAAGCCAAAAAGGGCAAGAGAATAATTTGCACCCTGTGTTGTTTTTAAGTAGAAAGTTAGCACCGGGGAAACTCATTTATCCACCATTGAAAAAGAATGTCTAGCCATAGTACAGTCATTGTCAAAACTTAAGCCCTATCTCTGAGAAAGAAGGTTTGTTTTAAGAACGGATCACTCACCACTCTGTTGGTTAAATCATACAAAAGGAACCCACACAAAGTTATTAAGATGTAGTTTATTATTACAAGAATTTGATGTGGATATCTTGCATATAAGAGGTCAGGAGAATGTTGTAGCTGACACTCTGTCCAAGAAGGAGGAAGGGTAAGAATATGTAATAAAACGTATTCTATATAAGTAATGTAAAATATGTAATATAATGTAATGATTTTGTAGAAAGGCTAAGTTTTAATGTATTTGTATGTAAAGATATAAATATGAATGTGTAATACATATAAGGAAAATGATTGCTTAGGTAAGTAAATATGTCTAAATGTAATTTAAATATTAAATTTCCTTTGATATAATTGTGTCTTAGAAAGGTCACAATTACAGCGATGTTTTTAAAGCGGGGAGGTATGTGACGGATGGCTGGATAAGAGAATGGGGGTAGTGTGTTCCAGGAGCCAATCCTATGGCAGGAAATGGAAAGGGGAGGGGCTTCAGGATGTTTGAAGATTGCTTGACAGTTGGAAAGAGTCAGTTAAGCTCTAAGTTCCGAGTGCAAGGGAGTTGATGACAGTTGGCTAAAGTGGAAGGTTCCGTATGTATGTACTGTATGAGAGGCCTGGATGAGGTAAAATGGTGTGCAGAGATTACTAATTTGGAATAGAGGAGTGAGTGGACAAAGAGTGAATGAGGCTGTGAAATAAGGAATGACATTATAAAGATATCAGTACCGATTAAAACAAAATATTTCACCCTGAAGTATGTTTATTCCCTTTAATAAAGTTGTCCTTTGTTGTACAGTATATACAAATACAGACTCTGGCTCATTCCTACAGAATAAAGATAATTAAAGGCAAGTGACCATAACACACCATCCATACATTTAGGCTAAAGTTATAACCTTGGTTCAAAATAGAGAGTTAAGGGAACCTTATATAGCAAGGTGGGAGGAACAGAGGGTAAAGAGGCGGCCAGGCAGATCCCTGAGGTAAAGTGGGGCTGCCGCTTTGAATTGCCCTTGACCATCTGGTTGTTGTCATTTGTCACAGTTTGGTGGTGGCGTCACAGTGAAGCACTTCTTATATTGCAGCCGATCGTTCAGGACAGAGGACTGGTGTTTACGGAAAGAAGCTGAGGACTAAGAAGAGTAACATGCCCTGCATGATTGAGGAGGGCTCAATGACCATCGGCAGCTTTATGGGAAGCCCTGCCAATTGTATCGGCTGTGTGGCGTAAACTGTCAGGTTCATCCCTGAATTCTGGGGTTTGGAGTAGAATTCATGGAGGACCCTGACATGAGGCGGTTCCCCCCTGGCTGGGCCTCTGGAGTTTTGGAGGGAGGCCAGCCCGCCTGGTTGGCCTGGGAATGCTTCTCTCTCAGAGACGCTCAACGTCAAGGCGGCCAAGTGCAAGCCTGCCCCGCTCACTTCCTGAATGCTTTTCTCATGCTGGGAGGGTTTATCTGGAGGGTTGTTGTGCCTGTGTTCAGTTTCGGCTTTTTCCTATGTTCCTGATACATGAATCCATGTCAATAAAGCAATTTATTGAATGCATGTGAGCGTGTGTGCTTGGTACATCACAGTAAGCCGAAACTCCTCTTTAAAACCTTTTCCTTTTGAGTGGTTCCACCCGCAATGTCGGATGACGCGGAGGCTGGAACCCAGATGGATAAAGATCTGGTTGCCAGCGGCGACCAGGGAGCCGGTACCTCTGGGCTGGGGGCCAGAGCAGCAGAAGGTGCTGCAGCAGCTTCTGAAGAAGACATGAGCCGGGCCTGCCGAAGGGCTGGGAGATTTACTCTCCCCTCCGACCCCTTGGAGCTGGGAGCCAAACAAGCCCCGGGGAGGGGCAGCATGCCGCTCTTCAGCACTCCAGTTCGAGAAGTCCTGGCACCCAGCTGGCCCTGGCCGAGTGACCACAACTGGGAGGAACGTCGGTCCCGTCGGTGGGACAGGCCCCTGGGCGAGGGCCCCCGAGAGCCAGGAGTAAGGTTTTCCCTGGCAGAAGTGGGAACAGAGGTCCAGCAGTTGAAGCAGCAAATGGGGGAGGTGCAGACGAGCCTCCTAGAACTCTTGCAAAGGTTGCCACCGGCTCTACCCGCCGCTGGAGGGGCCCAGCCCCCTCAAGCCCAACCAGCTGCCGCCCCAGCACCCCAGCCCTGCCTCCTGAGGTCCCTGGCCTGCTGGCTCCTGGACCAGCCCCTCCTGGAGGGGCTGGGTCGGTCAAGCCGCGGGAAAGACCCCGGGGCCTGAAGCACCAGAATTTGAAGGCGACCTTCGATGGAGATGCAGCGAAGCTTCCATACTTCCTGACCCAAGTGGTGAGTTTCATGATCCAGTGGGATGAGGAATTTCAGATGGAGGCTGAGAAGGTGCAGTATGTATCCAACCAGCTAGAGGGAGAGGCGGCACAGTGGTTGGTGGGGCTCTATGACATGGGAGCACCAGAATTGGGAAACTTCCAGGAGTTCTTGCTGGCCTTAAGGGCCCAATTTGAAGACCCCTTGAGAGTGAGGAGGGCCCGGGCAGATCTCAGGCAACTGAAGCAAGGCTCAAAGACAGTGGGAGAGTATGCCGCTGAGTTCCGCTGCCTGGCCAGCCAAGTTGCCTGAGTGGTCGGAGGACATCAAGGTGCAGTTTATCCAGGATGGTCTGAACGCTGACATCCCCGAGTGGGCGTTGTTCCAGGGGAACCCCGAAACCCTCTTGGGGTGGGTGCGGCTTTCCGGAGAAGTGGAGATCCTGAGACGGAGTGTCAAGATGGTTCGGCGACAGCAAGGATCAGAGCAGAAGACCTCTGGGTCCACCGGGAAAAAGGGTAAACCAGCCCGCCCAGGTGGAAACACGACTGGAGAGTCCAAACGGGAGCGGAGGATGAGGAAGAGCCTTTGCCTGCATTGTGGAAAAGGAGGCCATCGTATAGCTGAATGCCCAGACCAGAGCCCTCGAGAACCAGCTGCAGCTGACAAGCCCCAGCGGAGCGAAGGGAGGTCGGTGTCTTCCAAGACCCCACTCAAGCCCAAGTCCAAAGCAGCAGTATGGGCAGTGGTACCAGGTCATGCAGCGGGGGAATCATCGGATGACCCAGATGACAGTGGATCTTATTCCTCTGACGCAGAGCCGTCAGGAAATGGCTCCAGCCCGCCCTACTAAGCGCCCAAGGGTGGGCTAACCCCGAAGGGTGCCTGGAGGCTGTGGTGAGTGGAGTAAAAGGCCCTTTTTTCATAAAAACTAGGATTGGAGCTGGAAAGGAGGGGCCCACCAGAAAAGTAATGTTGATAGTTGATTGCGGGTGTACCCAAGTCCTAATGCATTCTTCCTTAGTCTGTGAACTGGACATTAGTACTATTAAGTTGGACAAGCCAGTGTGGCTGTCACAGATGGATGGGGGGATGATGAAGGGGGGGCCCGCCAGGCGAATAACAGGTCCAATACACATGAGAATGGGGAACCACTAGGAGGAACTTCAATTTGTGATTGCCCCAGGGTTCGTCCCCATGGCAGTGGTGGGTCTGAACTGGCTAAAATACCACAACCCCTCCATAGACTGTGTGAAGGAGACACTGACTTTTGCAGATCCCATATGTGTGCAGGAGCACCGGGTGGGGGAAGCTTCCCGAAGGGAGGGGGTCCCCTAGGGGCTGAGTCACGGAACTGCATGACTGCTTTAGTCAGAGGGGAGCTGAAAGGATTGCCGGTGGAATACAAACCATGGCAATATGTTTTTGAGGAGAAGGAGTGCGACATTTTGCCACCTCACAGGCCCTTTGATTGTGCCATCGAGATACTGTCTGAGACTAAACTACCCAAGCCCAGGATTTATTCCATGATGCCTGCAGAAATGGATGCACTCTGGGAGTTCATAGACAAAAACTTAGCGCGGGGGTTCATTAGGCCCTCGACCTCACCTGTGGGGGCCCTGGTGATGTTCAGGCGAAAAGCCGATGGGGGTCTTTGTTTGATCCAAGACTATCGGGGGTTAAACGCAATCAGTGTCTCTAATCAATATCCCCTGCCCCTGATGAAGGACATACTGGCCCATTTGTCCAAAGGGAAGATATTTACTAAGTTGGACCTAAGGGAGGCTTATTACAGAGTGCGAATCAAGGAGGAGAACGAATGCAAAACTGCGTTCAATTGCCCTTTGGGGTCTTTTGAGTTCAAAGTCATGCCATTTGGGTTAAAAGGGGCCCCCAGAATATTTCAGAACTTAATGATGTTTTGAGAGGCTTTCTGTACAAGGGGGTCTTGGTGTATTTGGACGATGTATTGATTTATTCTGAGGACTATACGTCCCATGTGAAACTGGTGAAAAAGGTGCTTGCGAGGTTGGGGGGAAATCATCTGTATGCTAAGATGTCAAAGTGTGAATTCCACCAAAACCGCTTAGACTACCTGGGGTACCGCATCTCAAATAAGGGGATAGAAATGGACCCGGAAAAGGTCAAAGGGGTGTTGGCATGGGAGGCCCCTAGAACGAGGAAGCAGCTGCAAAGCTTCCTTGGATTTGTTAACTTTTACCGGTCCTTCATCCCTGACTTTGCGATGGTAGCCCTCCTTCTGACTGATTTGTTAAAAACCAAAGATGTGGGGAAGAAAGCTCGAACGGGGTCAGGAAAGGGGGGAAAGCCACCCCAAGAGATAGTGTGGACTGATCAATGCCAACAGGCTTTTGATAAATTGAAGACACTCTTCACATCTGAACCAATTCTCAAACACCCCGACCCCTCCCAACCTTTTGTAGTCCAAGTGGACGCCTCTGATGTTGCAATGGGAGGGGTGCTGTTGCAAAGGGGGGAGGAGGGTGAGCTCAGGCCGTGTGCATACCTATCCAAGAAATTTAATGAGACTGAGTGAAATTGGCCTGTGTGGGAAAAGGAGGCGGGTGCAATCAAACTGGCCTTAGAAACTTGGCGCCACCTGCTGGAGGGATCTCCCAAACCCTTTGAAGTTTGGACAGATCGCAAGAATTTAGACGTTTTAGCCACCCCTAGGCGATTGAGCCCTAAGCAGATTAGGTGGGCCAGTTTCTTTTACCTGTGAAGCCCCGACTGCGCCAGAGCACGCTCCGCAGTCCCTCCTTCCTCGGGGTGATGGGGGTGGGTGGCAGTCCCAACTGGCGTCGGTCCTGCCCAAGGACCCATGGCTTTTAGCCCACCCCGGGGAGGTGACCATGAGGGAGGGCCTGGCCTGGAAAGGAGAGTGTCTGTATGTCCCAGAGGCCATGAGGGCAACTATCCTCAGGCAATGCCATGATGTCAAAAGTGCTGGGAATTTTGGGTATATTAAAACCTTGCACTTGGCCCGGAGACAATTTTGGTGGCCAAAGATGAGAAAGGAGGTGGAAGAGTATGTGAAAGGTTGTTCCACGTGTGCAATGGCAAAAGGGGGGCAGGGAAGCCAAAAGGTCTGCTCCAGCCTTTGCCTACCCCGACCAAGCCTTGGGAAGTCATCAGTATGGACTTTATAGTAGAGTTACCAGAAAGTAAGAAAAAGACTGTTATTTGGGTGGTTACTGATATGTTTTCAAAACAAGCACATTTTGTGGCCTGCAAGAAACTTCCAACAGCTTCTCAATTGGCCAGGATGTTCATTCAGCACATTTACAGACTACATGGAATTCCTGCCAAGATTGTGTCTGACCGGAGGGGCCAGCTCACTTCCCAGTTTTGGAAGGCGTTGATGAACCTCCTGGGAGTTGAGTTAGGACTCAGCAGTTCCCATCATACCCAGAGTGATGGGCAGAGCGAACACATTAATCAGGTGCTTGAACAATACCTGAGATGCTATGTGAACTTCCAACAATCTGACTGGGTGGACCTCTTGCCTTTTGCAGAGGTAGCCTATAATAATGTCACTCACCAGAGCACTGGCCTCTCGCCCTTCAAGGTTGTCTCAGGGCAGGATTTCAATCCCTTTCCCCTAGGGGAGGGTTCCTCTACGGACCCGGTCTCAGTGACCCAGTGGAGTCAAAAGGTCAGAGCTGCCTGGCCCCATGTGGTCTCTGCCTTGGACTTTGCCAAAGCCCGTTACAAACATCATGCTGACCAGAAACGGGATCCCTCCCCGGGATACACCGTTGGGGACTTGGTCTATTTGTCCACCAAATTCCTTAAGAGCCCCCATCCTTCAAAGAAGTTGGGGGCAAAGTACATTAGTCCCTTTCCTATTACTAGAGTGATAAACCCAGTAGCTTTTGAACTGTCTTTACCAAAACTATACCAAAATGTTCATCTTGTGTTTCATTCCAGCTTGCTCAAACCAGCGTGCCCTCCAGACCGTCACCATCCAGACCCAGGACCTGCGCCCCGCCCTATTCTGGTCGACCAAGATCAACATTTTGAAATTTCTGAAGTGTTGGACTCTCGGGTTCACAGGGGTGTTTTACAGTACTTGGTGAAATGGAAAGACTTGCCATTGGGCCATGCTGAGTGGGTTAATGCTGATCATGTGAATGCCCCGCGCTTGTTGTGAAAGTTCCATGCCCACTTTCCCGACAAGCTGGGTTAGGGGAATGGGGGCGTTCTTTGGGGGGGCAGTATGTCAGGTTCATGCCTGAATTCTGGGGTTTGGAGTAGAATTCATGGAGGACCCTGACATGTGGCGGTTCCCCCCTGGCTGGGCCTCTGGAGTTTTGGAGGGAGGCCAGCCCGCCTAGTTGGCCTGGGAACACTCCTCTCTCAGAGATGCTCAAGGTCAAGGCGGCCAGGTGCAAGCCTGCCCCGCTCACTTCCTGAATGCTTTTCTCACGCTGGGAGGGTTTATCTGGAGGGTTGTTGTGCCTGTGTTCAGTTTCGGCTTTTTCCTATGTTCCTGACACATGAATCCATGTCAATAAAGCAATTTATTGAATGCATGTGAGCATGTGTGCTTGGTACATCACAACTGAGCTTGAGAAGGCATGTGAGGGTCTTGGCCGAACAATCCGCCACATGGCAAGCTAAATTAACATGTTGGCATGCGAAGGAATGTGCCTCAGCCTGAAGAGCCTTCACAAGATGTTTTTCTTCATCTGGAAGCTTGTCAAAAAATGGTGAAACTCTGTCCCAAAGGTTCTGTTAATATGCGCCCATGCAGGCAGTGTAATTAGATATGCAAAGAGACAATGCAGCAGAAGAATAAAAAGTTTGGCGATAACATCCAATTTATGGCCCTCTGTCAGAACGGGTGATGTGAGACCATTGAGTCATTCGAGATTGTAAGGCTTCAACTATAACCAAATTTGACTTTGGGTGCTTAAGAAGCCGACCAATATCATCTCCAGTGACCTTATATAATCTGTCTATCTTCCTCATTGTAGAAGGAATCATAGAAGGGGTATCCCAGGAACTCTTAGCTAGCTTAAGAATAGAAGGCAACACAGGAAGAACTGCTACTGTATGTGCCTTGGATTTTATCCACTTATAAATCAGATTGACAGGCTCAGGGTCTTTTTGCTTTGTTTTAAGGCCGAGAACATGAGCCATGTGCAACATTTGCTCAGGAAAAGCCCAAATGTCATCTGTAGGTAAAGGGGAATCATTATCTCCCAAACGATCTGGAGGAGAAGGACAGAATGGTCTATCCAATGACTCAGATTCAAAGCTGGAATCCAATGGAGACAGAGAATGAGAATCCAGGACCACCACACTAGTGCCCTGAGGAGGCCACTAATGTGTTCTCAGAGGTACCAGAAATGGGTGTTCCAACACAGGGCCCGGCTTCCTTGGCAGTGGAGGAGATGGAGAAACCTGTGTCATGGCATTTATACAAACTGGACAAGATGGTATACGAGGCTGGAGATGAGGAGGCACATCATAGGGCCATTGAACCAGATCAGACTGCATAATGAGTGATCTCGCTGGGGAACGAGCAGGTCTACCAAAGTAGTCAAGGGGCTCAGTCGTAGAAGATCATCTTCTATCACATAGTAGCCTCTATTCTGGTTGAAACAGACTTCACCACATGGCTGGTAACAAGGAAAAAACTATCTGATTGACAATCAACCTCTAAGTCCAGGTGTCTAGGCCATAGTTCAATCTCTGCTCACATTCGAACCCATTATGAGGAGACCTTTCCTGATCTTGCAGGGATGGAGAATGTGAACCCAAAATGGAATAACTGATGATCACCTGATAACAAGGGGAGGAGAACCTTAGTGGGCCCCTGGGCTCTATAAGCTCAGATGGCAGCTCCCTTCGCTTAGGGGATCCATGAGCCAAATAGGTTGCCTGTCCTCACTGGATGACTGGAGAGTCTAGAATATCTCCTTCAGAGACAGAACGCATGACCACCTGGACGATCTGAATGATTCCAGCTGGTGACGGCTCCTTAGGCAGGGTCGGAACCTGCACAATTGAGGACAATGTGACAGCCCTAGATTTATGGGAAACATCCTTAGAATTCTTCTTCTTTTTCTTCCTCTTATCGCCAAGATGTTTGAAATGGAGAGGAGGAGTGGTTGCAAAGACCAAATGCAAGGAGGATTTGACCACTGAAGTTGCAGGATTTGAATCCTTGGGTTCATGAGTAGAATTCATACAGCCTCACTTCTTGGGAACCAAAGACTTTGAAGAAGCCCATAGTTTAAGTGGTAAATGGCACTGGGGTGACTCCTCAGAGTCCTTTGGAGGCATAGACACAGTGCCTGTAGGCAACACTGAAGGTTTTAGGGCCTACTCATATAAGAGAACTTTAAAGTGTGACAGGCGATTTTTCTGTGCCTGTGGGGTGAATGCCTTACAATGCACATAAGTGGTCACATTGTGCTGCTCACCAAGGCAAAGAAGGCAGCGGGAGTGCTTGTCAATATTTGGTAACTTAGCCCCACATTCCATGCAACTTTTAAAAGACAAGGTAGGAACCCTGAGAGTTGTTGAACAATCCAAGGTCATTACCAGAAGACAGAGGCCAGAAAAAGACAAAAGAGCAGACAAGAGCCAAAAACAAGATCACTCTGGGTCAAAACCAAATCTAAACCATTCTGAGGAAATATCAAGAGAGGAAAAGATAAGATACTACATAGGTTCCTTCAATGCTGCTAGCACAGCAGACAAAAAGGAACTGAGGTAAAGTGAATGGGAATGCCTGAGGGGACCATTAGGGTGAGAGGAGCTACTGCCAAAAAGTTTTATATAACTATTCTAGAAGGTTCTGAAGATGCACTGTGCAGGTGCAGGAAAACACAGTTGTGTGAATCACAGAGACCATGAAGAAGAAATAAGAGATGCCCATTGACTTTGAATTGCTTCTCTTTTAGCAATGTAATAAGACCAAGGCAATGTCTGGCAATTGTCTCTCCTGTATTGTCTATACATATTCCTTATGCGGGTTCTGACTTCTGACTCCTCTGTGTGCTCTTCAGTGATGTTGCCAATACCAAAAGGAGCTGGGAATAGCTATCTAAGGCATCTTGTACTTTGTGTTGTATTGTGTTGCAATAATATGATTTTCAAACCCCAAGCATAGCACTGCATTCAGGATTACTGAAATCTCATCATGGAGGTTCTCTGACCACCATAGCCTTTTCTGATCAACCACCATAACTGAATTAGTAAAATGGGGCTGTATCAGGAATGAATGTTAATACTAGTCTCAAAGGTGAGAGAAAGAGGTAGATGGTCACTTTCAAGTCTGTCAGTTATGGCAAATTTGACTATAAAATTGAGAAGAGCATCAGAAACTGGGGTGTAGTTGATAGTAATACTACCTTTTGCTGATATATGTGTATAATCTCCACATGGGTCAAATAACAGGTTCCTATTGAGTATCCTTAAAGCAAGCTGCCCCACCATTTGAACAAAGCATATACCAGTGTAATCCCCAGATCTTTGAACATTAAAAATGCATTCCTCCATTTCATCTAGACACCAAGCATGAGAAGAAAGTTATTATGCCCAATTCAAGCATTAAAATCCCCCATCAGGACTAGACTGGTTGAGGGGAATTGTCTAAGTTTACAATATAATTTTCTAATGTCTCCCAAACCAGGTTACTTTTGTCCTAAACTTTGGTGGAATATATACATTTATCATCGGCAAACACAAGGTACCAAAATCAATTAAACAAGCCATGGCGATCTGTTCACAATGTGGCAGACACTTAATGGAGGCTTTAAGGGCTGTGGAAATCAGAATGGCATGCCCTGCTCTTGGTCTACCTTTACCAGTAAATGCAATTGCTGATAAATCAAAAATGACATATCCATTACAATCTACTCATTGGGCACCATGTCTCTTGGAGAGAGATCACATCAAACTCATTGATGTAATCGATCATATCAGGATCTTTAGATTTAGAGTTCCACCCTGCTATGTTCCAAGACATGTAGTTAACCAAGGATTTTGTTGATGAAAGTGGTTTCACATTGTTAGAGGCTGGGGCATCAAGCTCAAACTAAAATGGCTTTATATATTTAAGTGCCATGGCATGGTCCTCATATTGTCAATCGGTTGTTTCTATCTGGTCCAGTTGTCCCCATTTCATCAGCAAATGTTGCCCTGTTGTTTGAAATACGTTCATTGCCCAAGGTTCCCCCCCCCACAAGATCTTTTGGAGTTACTTATTGATACATCGCTGACATATTTATTTGTTTCTGTGGAAGACTGTAGTTCCATGTTAAGATCTGTTTCAGACTTGTTAGAAATTTCATTTACATTTAAATCTTCAGTACCAAGCCAATCAGTGATTTTGTAATTCTTGACTTTAGCTATTGTAGGGCTAGATCCCAGATCTAAGGGGTTTGTCAATCTCTGTTCTTTCTTCCCCTGGATATTAAGCAAGATTGCTCTCAAGGAAGCTATCCTGTCTATGATCTCTGATTGAATCATTAGGGGCAGTATTTGAAATGTATTCAGAAGAGACTCCTCAGCAGTGATGGAATCATCAGACAGGTGAATTGGTCCTTATAGTTTAAGAGGCATGCAGAAGACTTTTTCCTCTTGAGCGGAATGGCTTGGGCAGGATACTGTATCTCCTAGACCGATAAGGTTACTATTCATGTTGTCAATTAAGTTGCTGTGGAAAATTGATCTCGTGGGAGTTTTGAGTAGTAGTGCTGGAGGGTGGCTTTATTCTCAAAAAAACAGGAAATTAAAAGTCCCCTGTTTAATAACTGGTAGCTTGAGAGAAACTTTTTTTTTTTGCTATGTTTGAGAAGGTCACAATAGCTTGCACATGTATGTGGTTATAAAATAAATATTCCACTTGAACAATGTCATTGGGAGTGAGGGCCCCATGGCCTACATGTCCTAGGGTATATAAAAGGTGGTCCCTGCGCTCTACCTGGGATAACATACCCACTGGTTTGGGATAATTGCTAATGATCAGTTTATGCTTCACTAGTATCAAATTCCAAAAGTTATTGCTAGAGTTATCCTGGGGTATTGGGGGCTCAGTTGATAGTTTCTTCTCAGCTTGGCTCAAACCTTTTCAAAGGACTTTGTCCCAGAGATCCTGGGAGTCTAATTCTTCAGTAACACTACACCAGGGCTGTAAGGAAACAGGCAAATTTTCAGAAGGCACCTGTTTGTAATCAGAGTGTGTTACCACTTCATCATTCATTTCCTGAAATTTTACAGATTTCTTTGCTTTATTATTTGTCGGGTTGGCCAATTTCATAAAGGGTTTTTTTATGCTTCAGTAACACTCTCTGTTCTAATCTTGGCATTGTAGCATTTTTACTTTTCTTTGCCACCTTAGGCTTTTCTTGACATTAAGCTTATTCCCTAATGGATGTTTCCTTTTTCATGTCCTGGGCTTGGTTTCAGACCCAGAATCCAACTTTACTGGGGATTCGGCAATAACTGTTAATAAGCCATTACATTCCGAGAGGAAGGACTCAATGGATTGTAGGACCTTGGTTATATTGCTAACCTGTTCAATTAGATTTGACAGTTTCTCCTCTTTTGATTCCTCCTGAAACAATCTACATTGCTGCATATCAAACCCCCCGCCCCGCTTTTGTTTCCCTTCAAAGCCTCTGAGGTAGTTCCTTTTCTCCATTTTATTGAGTGATTCAAATTCTTAATCTTTTCATCAAAAGCTGTATCAACTCCAAAATTTATGTCTCCCACATCATGTGGGTAAAAAAAATGTCTATGATTCAGGGACCAATCTAAGACAGAGTTAAAGGGCAGTTCTGTGTCTCTGTTATTTATCTCTACTACTGGAGAAAAATAAGCAGGGATTTTCTCTTGAATCATTCTGAGTTGTTGCATTCTTGGCTTTCTCAGCCTTCTCTGCCATAGCAATTTCAGCTGCCAAATTTACTCCACCCACATCATTTACTCCACCCACATCATGGCAAATTTACTCCACCCACAAAATTTGTCTGTTATTTTAAGTCCAATCAATAACCAGATCAGGGGATAATTCAGGGTCTGGGCCATTTTTTTGTTTGTTTCTAGAACTGGATAAAAAGTAAGCAGTGATTTTTGTTTGATTTCTAATTTGTTAGATTAGATAGGAGTGAAGCCCAGGTTTTTATAACCCCGTCTTTTCAAGACAACCGTTATTATTTATGATTTGTAATCTACAGTATATCTCAAGGGGGCAGCTTCTTATATTTGATGCCTTCCATTCCTTCCCTTAATCTTACAGTATCTTGTTTTTCCAAGAATATGTACTGCCCCTTTAATTGTCCTGATATTACTAATCTGCTACACACAACCTCCAGCAAGAAGGTAGTGAGTCCTTTTATAACTTTTAAAAATCTTACTTGCTGATGTGTTATGTTCCTTTTCTGTCTTCCAGAAAGTTGTACCATGGGGGGGGACAGGTTGAGCACAGTCAAAATTGGTGATCTATGTGTTTCCAAGCTGGGGCTTTAAGCAATCTGCACCATAGGCTGACGGTGAGTTTTTTTGGTATGCTTTGGTGAGGTTTAGTTTCTTATGTTCGAGCAATTCTTATTTTGGGGTTGGGTGGAAGAGTCTTAATGCAAGGGTATAGAAGGCTAGGCAGGAAATCTAGCCAAGCTCTCTGTCCTGGTTTCTTCCTCAACTCTCAAATAGAGTGACTGGCCCTTGCCCTTGCCCCACTCCGAAGCATCTCCCCCAAAGAGGCAACCCACTTTGCTGTCTCCCCTCCACTGTCAACCCCGTCGGTGGCAGGCCCACCACCCAGGAAACCCCTTATAGCCCCTGTCAAGGCAGGGGAGCAGGTGGAGGCTGTACTGGTTAGCCCAGTACCTGGAGGCTTGGTCTTGATCCTGCAGGTGAATAGGTGTTTCTTCCCTCAACAGGCAGGTAGCAGCTTTTCCAGAGAGATGGTAGTAGAGGTGGAAATGCTGGGTCTCCTTGGTATGCTGGTTTCGATTGTGCAGTTGTGCCCCTCCTCATTTTTTTAATTACTGTATTTTGCTGCATGTTTTTCCCAAGATCCAGAGGTCAACTTGGGAAAGTGAAGCACTTGATATCAAGATATTCTTGACACCACAAGAGCTCAACCAATTTCTGAGGCTCACATTACCTTGGTAACTCATGCTATAAGGTCTTTGTGACATCACAGACCAATTTCAGCCAATAGACAAAAGAGGACTTGCTCACTTAGGTACCAGCAGGATTCAGAGGAAAGTCCATAGCAACAGCAGCAAGCAACTGATCCTTTGGAGTGCACCTAACTTCAGAGCATAAATGAGTACTGTAGTTGAAAAAATGGAGGTGTGAAAGGGAAAAGAGGAAATCAAGGAAAAACAGGTTGTCAGGTTTATTTCTAATAAATACATACAAAAGGTATGGATGTTCAGAAATATAGGCTAATATTGTAACAAAAGGAGTTCTGATATGGGTCTGACAGTGGATACAATGTTAGGAAGAGATCTAGAACAGTAGTTCTTAATGTTTTACCAGGACCCCCCTTTAGATATTTTTTGTTGCTGTGGACATCAGCATCATCATCCCTGAACACTGAACAATTAACAATTACACTGCTAGTTTATGTCTGGAGCAGATTGAACAACAATGCACAAGCTACTGTTGCATGGCTGCAGGGAGGGGTGGGCTGAGTAGCTGAGCGACAGCAGAGCTGACAGCCAGCCAGCCTTTGCCCTTCTCTTTCTTTCCCCCTCTGCTCCTTTCCAGGGGGGAAGATGGGGTACTTAAAGCAAAAACCTGAGGCAATACAACCCTCTGTGTGTGTGTGTGTGTGTGTGTGTGTGCCAACCTTTTCTTCCAAACTCTCTTCAAACAGTGACAAAAACAACTACTTCACATCTCTAGACTTAGGATGAGGCAACTACACCTCCCTCTCAACTGCCCCTCCACCACCACTAATTCAACTGCTTCTACACCCCCAGCTCAAGATCCCCTGTGGTAATCCTTCAAAGCAGAAATGTGCATGTGAATGCTTTGCAAACACCAACACATCATTTCAGGAGGCATGCACACCACAAAAGGGTGGAAACTTTGATTCCACATGTGAGGGTGGCATGGTGGTGAAGAAACATCTTATCTTCTCTCCCCCTTTCAGTGTTGAGGAGGAAGTTACAAACTTTAAGAACTTGAGTTCAGCGGTGTTGGAGCAGTTGAAGTGGTGGTGGTTGTGGAAGAGTCACGAAGGATATGCAGTTGCCTCAGCCTAAGATTGGAAACATGAAGGGTTTTTGTTGGTGGTGTCACTGTTTGAAGAGAGACTGGGGAAAAAGGTTTCGCCCACCCCATTATATCACCTCAGGTCCTTGTTTTAGGTGTCCCATCTTTCCTCTGGAAAGGAGGGGAGGGAGAGAGGTGGGGCAAAGGCTGGCTGGCTATCAGCTCCACTGTCTAGGCAATGCACAGGCACAGCCAGCCAGCCAGTTTGGGTTTGTTTTGGCTCCTGGCATGTGGCTGCTCCGCTGCAGGGAGGAGTTGGTCTGAGCAACCTTTTGCGGGCCCTCTGTAAAAACATTGCATGCCCCTGGGGGTTCACAGACCACAGGTTAGGAACTCAACACCAAAGGATGGTTTCCACTAAATGTTGACAATCTGGAAGGACAATAATGCAATTACAAGTACTGTAACTGATACGTTTTTATAACATTGAATTATGAGGTTTTAGTACATTCAGAATAGTATAAATAAATTCTTTACTCAGAAATTGAATAGTTACATTCACCAGCATGAAATAAGTTCTATTGAAAAATAATATTGTGGTTTTACTCACTAATATACAGAACTTGTGAAACTTATTCAAAAGGGTTTGAATCAAAAGGTTAGTACACATTCACCAACATGAAATGTTTACAGTTAGTATTACAGTTACATTCACCAATACACAATATCATTCATGAAAAGATTTACAACGTAAGATAATTACTGTCAGTTACACAGGATATTAATAACCTTAAATGTCAATGGACAATAAGTCACCTTCAACATAAGTATGAGACCTATGACTTAAGGGTCTTAGTGCTTATCAACAATATCAGTTCTTTACAATTAATTACTATGGTAGGCATGCTTTAGTTGTAGGAGGTTGCTGAGAAATTCAAGCTGTGTAGGAGCGGTGATCAAATTCCTACTCCAAGAGGCACCAGTGAAGCAACAAACCAGACAAATGCTACCAGGTTATTTTTCACATTTGTTTCAGGGAAATCCCTTCTTCAGTGGTCAGTGCTTAGCTAAATAAATTTAAAATACACTGTAGTCTCCAAAATGATTATTTATACTGAATTGTCTCTCTGGCTTTTCTTTGCAAATGAAGATTCAGGAAGGACTCATCCCGTGCTTTCTGCAAGCGTGCTGATGACTAAAAAGGCCAATCCGAGATAAACAAGTCCGGTTGCAGAAAGCACAGCAGAAGGTCTCCTTGGGTGATGTTTCCGGGTTGTGATTCTTTCTGCGTTGTCGTTTCTCTTCAAGACTTGTTCAGGGTGAGTTCTCAAATAAGGCTGCAGGATTGTGGATAGTGTGTCTCCATGCCTCCCGATGTGAGGCCAGGGCGGACCATTGTTGG
This sequence comes from Gambelia wislizenii, assembly GCA_030847615.1. Lineage (NCBI taxonomy): Eukaryota > Metazoa > Chordata > Lepidosauria > Squamata > Crotaphytidae > Gambelia > Gambelia wislizenii. The sequence continues at coordinate 104,273,733 of JAUMIR010000005.1, read as the reverse complement.
CGATCAGTTTGGCCGAGTCTGAGATGTTGTTTCAGGGAGTCTTTGTATCATTTTTTTTGGAGCGCCCCTCTTACGCTGACCCGTGGCGAGTTCACCGTAGAGTAGTATTTTTGGGAGGCGATGGTCCTCCATCCTAGAAATGTGCCCTCCCAGCGCAGCTGCGTTGTAATGATTTACCAATTGCTTACCTCCACAAGACAACCAATATTTGCCTAAATGTCCAAATCCTAATTGCACTAATGAGGGTTCTTCTTCCTGGTATATCCCTAACTCCCATGCTTGACAGTATGAGAATATATACATAATGACCTATGGTTCACAGCTGCAGATTTTTTTACATCCTTGATAAAGAAACCCTGTTAAACAGAATGGAGTTTTCTTTTAAAAGGAACAGGGAAAATTCCATCTGGTCATTGAGACCATAGGGTTTAAAGGTGCATAAATGATGTATCCAAAACATCTCCCTCTGTAATAATTTGGTTTTTACATCCACCTTGTTAAGGAGAACTTGTCTCACCTGTTCAATAATTACAAATCGTAGGGAATCAGCAGAATGCTTTAAACTGTCACAATGTTCCCCCAGCAGTGTGTCTACCATGTGGTTTCTGATTTTACTACGATGTTCATTAAATCTAAATCTTGCCTGTCAAGTCGTTTGTCCTGTGTACAATTTGCCACATGAGCAAATAATAATATGCACAACATTTTTTGATTGACAATTTGTAAAATGTGAAGTCGAAGGCTTTCACGGCCGGTATCCAAAGATTTTCTTTGGGTTTCTTCCAGGCTGTGAGGCCGTGTTCTGGAATAGTTTCTGACGTTTTGCCTGCATCTGTGGCTGGCCGGAAGAAACCCAAGGAAAATTTGTAAAATATTTTAAGGGGAAGTGTTCACCTGTATGAGGAAGACTGAATACTTTGGTGTTTATAGTTTGCCTACAGATCACCCAGTACCCACAACAATAGTGTCCTGTAATAGATGAAGAGAAAGATGTTGCATAAATATCAGTATGCACTAAAAAATCCTTGAGATGTTTTTGTTCTTTTTATGGCTATTAATGGTTTCTGTATGCAACCCAGTAAATGTTGTACCAGGTGCCAATGTCTGTGGATGATGTGTTTGATTTGCTGAAAAATGTGAGTGAAATAAAAGGAACAAGTAATCCTGTTGGCTTTATCCTTGTTTTTAACTGTGAAGAGAAAATTATGATTGACTTTATCAACTCTAGCTCTAGCAATTTCAATCACTTCTTCTGGATAGGACCTCTTTTTTAATTCTTGATGATATATTTTGGCAGACCTTTCATAGTGATGTTGTGCTGTGGAATTACATTTCAAACAAAGAAATTGTGAAAAGGCAAGGTTCTGCTTTAATTGCCTTTGGTGGCAGCTGGTGTAATGTAGGAGGGAATTGCGATCTGTGGGTTTCTTAAAAATTTTATACAACACAACATCACTATGAAAGGTCTGCTAGAACATTAAAAAACTCCCCCCAAAATGCCCAGTAGACTTCATGACAACCCTTTCAGGTAGGTTGGTGGGTTTAACTTCCCCCCCCCCGTTGCTCGCCCTGCCCCCCTGCCACTCACCCTGCCCCCCATCACTCGACCTCAGGCCCGCGTCACTCGCCCTCTCCCCACTGGCCCTCGGCCCCTGCTGCTAGCCCTCCCACCTCCAAACTCACCCCCCACCGAACTCTCCCCCACCGCCAAATTCACCCTTCCTCCAAACTCAACCCCCACCGGTTGTCATCCTGCCAGCAAACTTGCCTCCCACAGCCCCGAATTCACCCCACCGCCACCGAACTGCCCCCCACCTCCTCCTGCACTTTGACACACACACACACCATTCCCCCCATGTTACTCACACTCCCTCTGCTGCCTCCATGTTTAGAAAGGACTTCAACTGCCACATGGTTCCACCCCCAGTGTCCTGATTGGCTGCCCAACCGAGCTTTGATTGTTTGGTCAGTTTCCTAAGTGGCCAATCAGCACACTGGAAATGGCAACATACCTAAGAGAATTATAGATAGATAGATAGATAGATAGATAGATAGATAGATAAATAGATAGATTCTCATACTGTCAAGCATGGGAGTTAGGGATATACCAGAAAGAAGGACCCTTACTAGTGCAACAAAGATTTGGACATTTAGGCAAATATTGGTTGTCTTGTGGAGGTAAGCAATTGGTAAATTATTACAGTTCAGTATAAATATTCATTTTGGAGACTACAGTGTATTTTAAATTTATTTAGATAAGCACTGACCACTGAAGAAGGGATTTCCCTGAAATAAATCCGAAAAATAATCCAGTAGCATTTGTCTGGTTTGTTGCTTCACTGGTGCCTCTTGGAGTAGGAATTTGATCACCACTCCTACACAGCTTGAATTTCTCAGCAACCTCCTACAACTAAAGCATGCCTATCATAGTAATTAATTGTAAAGAACTGATATTGTTGATAAGCACTAAGACCCTTAAGTCATAGGTCTCATACTTATGTTGAATGTGACTTATTGTCCATTGACATTTAAGGTTGTTAATATCCTGTGTAATTGACAGTAATTATCTTATGTTGTAAATCTTTTCATGAATGATATTGTGTATTAGTGAATGTAACCTTAATACTAACTGTAAACATTTCATGTTGGTGAATGTGTACTAACCTTTTGATTCAAACCCTTTTGAATAAGTTTCACAAGTTCTTTATTTGGTGAATAAAACCACAGTATTATTTTTCAATAGAACTTATTTCATGTTGGTGAATGTAACCATTCAATTTCTGAGTAAAGAATTTATTTATACTATTGTGAGTGTACTAAAACCTCATAATTCAATGTTATAAACACATATCAGTTATAACACTTGTAATTGCATTATTGTCCTTCCAGATTGTTCATAGGTTAGGAGCCACTGATCTAGAACATTAAAGAGCTGGAAGGAGGGAGGCCAGCTGCATTTGTCCATCCCCTTCATGAGTGTGATTTTGCTGTTCTTTGACAGAATATAAGTCAGCATACAATGCTCAAGGCAATTTGCCCGCTCAGCACCCCACTTAAATCGGCTTTACTCCCTTGTGTGTGAGGGACCAAAGCCGATTTAAGTGGGGCACTCACCGAGCAAAGCGTGGGCGGTTTGCTCAGTGAGCGCCCCATTTAAATCAGCTTTTATCCCTTGTGTGTGAGGAACTAAAGCCAATTTAAGCAGGGCACTGACTGAGCAAAGCACCTGTTTAAATCGGCTTTAATCCCTCACACACAAGTGACAAAAGCCAATTTAAGTGGCAGCAATGAGAGCATGGTGGCGAGGGCATGGTGGCAGTGACAGGGCGAGTGGCGGTGGTGGTGGCGGCAGCGGAGGAGGCCTGGGAGGTCTCCGCAGGCCGGGTTGCAGCAGTGGCTGCCTGGGCTACGAGACTCTCTCCCTTCTTCCCTCTTCCTCCAGGGTGTTCAATCCACGCCCCCCCCACCAATCTTTGCATATTTTTTTGTGTTTTTTTCACATTTGCGGGGGTCTTGCTCCCCAACCCCCACGAATGTGGAGGGATGACTGTATGTCTTGCCAGTCTGAAAGTACAGTTTCTGGTCTGGCCCTAGCTTAAATCTTTTAAATTCAGCCTCTTAAAACAGATCGTAAGTTAAAAACTGTTCTGAAGTAAAACTATGATATACTCCAGCCAGTTCTGCCTTAATCAAACTAGGAATATACAGTTGGCCCTCGGCATCTGCTGGAACTTGGTTCCAGGACCCCCTATGAATACCAAAACCCATGGATGCTCAAGTCCTGTTACATACAATGGCGTAGTAAAATGGTGCCACTTATATAAAATGGCAAAATCATGGTTTGCTCTGTGGAAGTGTGTAATAATTTTGTACCATGGTGGGTTGAATCCAGGGATGCAGAATCTGTCAATACAGAGAGCCAATTGTATTTCATGTAATCAGTACTCGGTGTTCCTCAAATCTGAGCAGTCTTTTCAAAGCTGACAAAAATATTTCTGGATCATCACCAGGTGCATAAGCCGCAAAATCTCTGGGGGATATTTTTTATTTTTTTCAGAACTCTCTGCTTTAATGTTTTCCGACTCCTGCTTTCCCTGCCTACTTTGTTTCGCTATTACCCATTCAATCTCTGTCTTTTCAGGATCAAAATTGTATTCTCTCAGATTCCCCATGGAAGTTCGTATTTTCTGTTTTTCTCATTTTCCTCAACATTCGATTTTGTCCTTTCAGTTTCAATCTGAAATTTCCTTTCTGTTCCCTTTGTTGGGATATGTAGTTTGCAATCCAATAAGTTGAGATATTTGACTGTTGAAAGGGTTAACTGATAGAAGCAAACAGAATGTATGATGTAACTTCCTATTGAAATGTAATTGGCTTTCTAGAGGAAGAGGTGTGTCCAAGTACTTCTCTTTGTCTGGAAAGCTGCCATGAGGTTTACCACTCGCCATGATGTTTTTCCTACAGGCAGGACCTGCTTTGCAGGGCTCCTGCATATTTTGTTTTTAACATGTAGTTTTTAGTTATATTTTACTAGTTTAGCCTTCACCTGTTGAAATGTTGCTGATATTCTTTGAGATATGCACACTGACTATGAGTAAAGATGTTTTTATACTTTTAAACTACTTTTGAGTGTTTTTGAGTCCTTTCATCATAGATAATATAAACTTGGAGAAATTGTGTGGATTGTTATCTTAACCGTGCATGCTGGAATCAACCCGAGTCTGCTGCATATGTATTTTAAGTAGAAACTCTGCTTGATTAGTTCTGTGCTTTCTAAGGGAGTTAAAGCCATCAGTTTTATGGTGCCTGTTTTGTAAGGAACGTCCAGTAAAGCACGGGGGTAACATTGCTAATTTTAACAAACCCCATTACCCTTTTCCCCTTAATTCCAAAACTTTAAACTTTTTCTGTTCTCTCAAACTCTCTAACTGAATGGGATCAGCAATTGAGGATTCTGGATTTTTTATTTATGCTTGCCTCACCAGGATCTGGAATTCAATGCTTAATCAACATTGCTTTTAATTCCTGTATAGTTTTTCCTTCACATGTCAGGATTGACAGGATATTCAGACATGCAGTCTAAGATGTATGCTGTAAAGACCTGAAGTATAACAAATGGCCTATAGGGTGCAGCAGAGAGAGCTGGCCTGACGGGATGACCTTGGAGTCTTGGAGTTTTGCTGTCTGCTAGAGGGACAAGGTCATTGTAAAATGTGTTTTGCTATCCTATATACCTGTGTGATTTTCAGTTCTGTTCTGGGCTTGGCAGAATGAAGATGGGCTTTGCAGTAACAAGATGTTTTTCTGTAGATTGCTGTAATGTATAATACTCAGGTTTCTCTGTAGGACTGTAAATATTTATTATTATGCTGCAGTAAAGAGAAGTAGTTTTTAGACACAGGCCTGTGTCTGTGTATTTATTCTCTTGCCGGATGGATGAGAACTATGCTACCAACTTTTTGCTGCCTGATCCTCTGGATACCAACAGAAGTTCAGTGTGGTAATCTGACACCTCCTCCTGTCCTACTACTGTGGCCACCAACTATGAGGACCTTCTAGATGCCCTCAAGGTACCTATGTGAAAAATAATGCAATTTATATCCCTACCAGACACCACTCCTTTTTATTCATTGCTGCCACCACAGACACCTTATCTGAATCTAAGCTTTCTAATTTATAGTGTTCTCGGAGGCCAAAAGCATATAAACACAAAAAGTACTAACAGAAGTTGAACATAACAAACCAGATTATTTAATAAATTTAAAATATATCTGACACATTTAACTCTTAGCTAGTTCAGACTCTTAAATACCACTCATTAATTCCTAAACCTGACTGACTGCCTCTCTTAGGACTTTTTCGGACAAACCAAAAATAACGCTAGCAGCCTCGCCAGGTTGCGAGGCTGCAGCGCTAGAGGGCGTCCGTTTCGCATGACGCTCCTTCCCTGCGGTACTGTTGCAGTACCGCTGGGACATTTGACCGTCATATTTTGGATTTTACGATCGTGAGTAAAATATGATGGTAAAATCCAAAATATGACGGTCAAATGTCCCAGCGGTACTGCAACAGTACCGCTGGGAAGGAGCGTCATGCGAAACGGACGCCCTCTAGCGCTGCAGCCTCACAACCTGGCGAGGCTGCTAGCGTTATTTTTGGTTTGTCCGAAAAAGTCCTAAATCCTAATCCTCCCATTTAGTCCCTCAATTCTCTCCCTAACTACCCCAAATGACTATATGAACTCTCATCACCACCCTTATTCAAATCCCCTCAGACATTCCAATCACCACTCACTTTCAACATTCTGTTTTCTCACCTTCTCTCCATAGCCCTTATTACCTCTAATTCTCAGTGCATACATAAACAAATGCCCTTAATATATATAGTACATTGAAGAAGATTTTACACCAAAAGTCATGACATCACAAAGCACAATCTTTAAAAGCATTCAGATGCCTTTTAGATATTTCCTCTCTCTCTCTTTTTTAACTTTAAAGTAAGCACATTGCCTAATTTGGATTGAGACTATCACATGGAGTACTCACCAACTATGTGCTTTCCAAATCCAGTTGGGAGTTGAAGGGAGGAAAGGAAGGTTTCTAGTTTTCTACACCTTCTCAGCTTCTGTATGTGGGACTGATCTGGTCTGGATCAGTACCATGTGGTGAGAAGGATGAGGTATAAACCAAACTCCCAGCTACCTGGTTCCTGACTTCCTCCCTTCCATGGAAGTTTTAGAAAACAGAGTTCTTCCATTAATGCTTAGAAGTACTTTATTCCTTTTTAAACCTCATGGGGAAGGGTTAATTTTGACACCAAGCAGCTGAGGAGGGATTTAAAACTCTCTTCTCCACATGTGTTCACTAATCTAGGTCAGTCCTGGATCTCTACTTTATAGTAACATTTATATTTACCTACTCTTTGGGCCCTTTGACACTCTACAGTTATAGTACTATGATTCCACTTTAACTGCTATAGCTGCATCCTGTGGAATCCTGGGGTTTGTATTTGGTGAGGCACTAAAGCTCTCTGGTAGAGAATTCTGAATTCTCCCTAAACTGAAAATCCCATGATTCAATGGGCTGTTGCCAAGGCAATGAAAGTGGAATCACAGTGCTATATTGGGATAGTGTGTAAAGACACTTTGTTACATTTACTGATCTACTCTCTCTGTAAAATAAGGAATTAAGGTCCAAATCTATTATACTCCTGGCTTCTTCTGCAACTGTGATTCTCTATGTAGATGGAAAAGTAAATTTAAACACACACACTTTAGGAAGTGACCAGCTGTTGCCATTTTTCATGGATGCCCCAATCACATGCTAATAGCTGAGTTCTGTCTGATAAGGCATGGAGACGTACTTTCCACAATTCTGCAGCCTTATTTGAGAGCTCACGCCGAACAAGTCTTGAATAGAAACGACAACGCAGAAAGAATCACAACCCGGAAACATCACCTAAGGAGACCTTCTGCTGTGCTTTCTGCAACAGGACATGTTTATCTTGGATTGGCCTTTTCAGTCATCAGCGCGCTTGCAGAAAGCACGGGATTCTTTCTGAATCTTCGTTCACGAAGAAAAGCCAGAGAGATAAGGTTGGTGGAACCAGATCAGGACCATATTTGGATTAAAAGCAGAGCAGTCCTGCTGGACTTCCAGCTTTGGTGCTGGGATTAATTAGTACATGCACATACTCTCTGCCCAAGTGTAGCAGTACATGTGAAATTATCGACAGGAATCAGCACAACTACCTCAGACATTCTAAACAAATGGGGACCACAAAACTCACATAAATACTCCAGTTCAAAGGAAAGGTTCAGAAGCTAGTAGAAGTCAGTTTCCATACAGAGTGAATGTGATAGATGGAAAGAAATGGGTGAGTTTTTAACAATGATATATGATGGATGTTGACAGGTGGTAACTTGGGTATGATGTTACCAAACAGAAGTAGGATGCATCTGGGGTTACTTTGGTGGATAATCAGGCTAACTTACCTTACCTTCTACTGATGAGAAACTTTGTCTCAGTATGTGATGGTCCCTAATATAGCAATCTTACTGAAGCTAAATAGATTTGGGTCTTGTGATGGCAAGATGGACAGCTACCTGAAGAGTACAGTTGTCCCTTCACATTTGCTGGGGTTTGGTTCCAGGACCCCCCATAAATACCTAAATCCATGAATACTCAAGTCCCATTATATGCAATGGCATAGCAAAATGGTGTCCCGTATATAAGATGGCAAAATCAAGCTTTGCTTTTTGGATTATTATTTTTAAAGAATATTTTCAAGCCGTGAATACTTAAAACTGTGAATGCCAAATCCGTGAATGTGGAGGGACAAACAGTGAGATATAAGTATACAGTACTAAATAACTAAAGGCAGAGCCATGCTGGAGTATCAATTCAAGCTTTTCCTTGCTGCACATGCAGCAACAACACAGGTCAGTCACCATTTCACCAACATAAAATCAAGATCTTCCAAATCTATTGTGATTGTGTCTCTATCTTATGTTTCTAACTTATAGTACTTGTATTAAACTTTTTTCCCCTAAAAACCAATAAAGACATATTTTTGAAGTCTTAAAAAGATCGATCATCGTTACTATTTGTCAGCATTGTCATCTCTTCTATCACTACTTGCAAGGTCCTTTACAGAGTAAAAGAGGACAAATGCCTGCCACAAGGAGCTTACAATCTAAAAACTGACATGGGGGAACCAAAAAGCAGGAAGTAACTGTTGGGATATATAGTTTGCATCCAATAAGTTGAGATGTTTTTACTGCTAAAGGGTTAACTGATAGAAGCAAACAGAATGTCTGATGTAACTTCATATTGAATTCTGATTTGACTTCTAGGGAAAGAGGAGTGTCCAAGTGCCTTTCTTTGTCCCAGAAGCTAGTCATGTGGCGCACTTGCCATGATGCCTCCTTTGAGAGTGGACCTACCACATAGGGGGTCCTGCATATTCTTTTTGTAACCATGTAGTTTTTAGTTATTTTGGTAATTTAGACTACAAGTTACCATTTTGCTGCTGTTCTTCTGTATGAGATGCTCTGAGTATGTGAGTAATGAAGTTTTCATACTTTTAACTACTTTAAGAGTTTCTGAGTCCTTATTGTGCTAGAAAAGTAACTTGGGGTAACAGGGTGTGGTTATCTTAGTGTGTTTGCATGCTGGAATCATATACACTAAACTGCTGTGTGTGTGTACTCTGCTAAATTGTTGTACTTTTAAAGAGGGTTAAATGCTATCCATTTCTATAGCAGCCTGTTTTGTAAGGTGCTCTCAGTGAAGTACAGTGGAGGAACATTCCTGAATGTTCTCATATTCCCAATAGTAACAATGGCAAGAATGAACAGGGAAGTCATAGGCAGTTTGTTGAACTATCAAGCTTAAGCTCAGAGACAGGTTAATAACACATTGCAATACACAGTTGCCTGAGAGTCCCATTGATTCAGTGAGACTTAATTCTAAGTAGATATGTATAGGATTGTGCTGTATGTTACTGTAGTGTTGCCTGAATTGTGTGAGGTCCATGAGACCTCTTGACCTCTGAGTTATGATACTATATTGGGGAATTTTAATTAGCTCAAAGGTATGACCGCGAGAAGTCGGTAAGAGATTATGGCAATATCTTCCTCAGTTCTTCTAAAAATGAACAAAAACGAACATCTCATGAAGGCTGATATAACCTAACTGTCCAAAGGAAATAGCTTGCTTCTTTGAGTGATATGAAGAGCCAGAAACTTGAGATTGGCGTGTGTAAGCTAACAGCATTTTGGAGTATTGGCTGCCTTTCTTTAAAGATATTATGTGGTAGTACAGTAGGAACCCTGTATCCACTGGGGATTTGTTCTGTGTGTGTGTGTGGATACCGAAAACCATGGATAATAGCAAACACCATTGAAAATAAGGGGACTTCCAGTTTAAAATACTGTAGAGTTGCCTTGGAGGACCTAGAAAATGGCTAGGGAGGATACATTTTCTAGGAAGACTCCATTGTAGGTATGCTGTTGTGTGTCCTGTGGATAACTGAATCAGTGGATACGGGGGTCCTACTGTAATAGGCTTTGGCTGCCTGTAGGAGGAGTTTTAAACACAGTTTCCAGCTACATTAAACCCACTGTCCTTGAAGTTTCCACTAAAATAGGGGTGAGTGAATATAAAAACATTAATAATAATAAGGTGGAAAAGATTAAATGTGCTGGATCTGGAAAGACCCAGGTTCAAAGCTCTGCAGCATTATGCAGCTCATTTGGTGACTCTGTCCCAGCTACCATCTCTCTGCCTGCACTAAGAACGTCATAGTATCATCAGAGGAAGGGTGCAAGTTCAGTATAATAATAAGTAGTGTCCTTTGTGATGGTAAGGGGAATATAATTAATTTAATAATAACAGAACCTCTGGAAGAGCAAAACTAATACTGTTTCCCAAAGTGTTCTTCATGTGTGAGCATCTTCTGTATATCTTGTTTCAACATTAAAGAGGGAACACGAGGAAAGCTTAAACCCTCACTCTCTCTACATTCTGTTCCATGGGAGCATTTTTATTCCATCACAACTCAATTCAGGTGAGCCAAGTAAACCAAACTGGGAGAGGATTTATTTTGATGGTATCACTTTAAGAGGCAAGGTGGGCTGAGAGAAGTTAGCTACCCTCATCATGTGATGTAAAAGCACCTGAGCAACATCTGATTTATTGGTAAAGATGGAGATTATGTGAATAAATATTACTTCACCCTTTCCCAGTTTGATGACTAGTTTATCTCTACTTGCTATAAGCACCCTTTTACCAGGTTAGATATAGTCTAGCTGTTACTTTTCTAAGATCTTATTTCTTCCAACTACCACACTAACAGAATGAATCATGTGTTCTCTGTGACAGATTGGTGGACGTTTCATCTGCATATTGCTGGCATTGGGGCCTAAATTCTTAGAAAGCCAACATGCTCATCCAGCAAGGGAAAAGATTGGTAGCGGGCTCATAAACCTGGAACATGAACAGTTACTTTAAAAAGTAATTTGATGTTTACCACATTACAAAAGAGGTTGCCATTTCCTTAGTGTCAATGCTGCAAACAACAGTAACTTCGTATATTACTTGTTATAAGAAGGTGAAGGGATTTACATTTAGAAATCAAGAAATGGCCTAAAATTTGAAATAGTGCTACAAGGAAAAAAATGTAAGCCCCACTATAAGAAACAACACACGCACACACAGAGAGAATGAATGAATGAATATAAAAACATTAATAAGAAGAAGAGGAGGAAGAGGAGGATGATGATGAAGAAGAAGATTTATTTGTATCCCGCCTCTCCCATAAGGATCGGGGTGGCAACCATCATACAAACATTGGAACATTCCAATATAAATATTAAAACAGCACCATTAAAAACAATTTCTATCAATATAAATAACTTCACACTTTAAATACTTTAAATATAATACAAATGTTAAAAACTTTAAAAAGATAATCGAAATAAAAATAGTGAAATGTAAAATGGCATACAAAATGGCAGCCGAGCATTTAACCTAATCTGGGAAGGCCTGTGGAAGAGATCCGTCTTAATAGCCTTCTTAAAAACATCTGGATCTTCAAGATGTCAGACCTTCTCCTGCAGGCCATTCCACAACCTGGGAGCGATGGCAGAGAAGGTCCTCTGGGTGACTGTGGCCAACCCTAGTTTTAATTGGCTGGAGTAAGTTTTTCCCAGAGGACGTAAGGGTATGGGGCGGATTGTACGGGAGAAGGCAATCCCGTAGGTAGGGGATACCTTTTGGAAAGCTGTTGCATTTTGGTTGTTATATCCCAAAGTAAAGCATTACATTAAACATTTTTTAAAAAATTTCAAAGTGCTGCTGCACCTTTAGTGTGACAGCTGTAGCTGTTATCCATCCCCATTCCCTGGAGATCTACCTGACAAAGAAGAAATGTTGCCTTAGACAAAACTGTTTAACCTCATATTCTTCTCCCACTTTGTTTCCCATTCCCATTTTTCACTTATGACATTGCACAACTTATTATAACTTATTTCCATCGCAGTTACACTTTTTTTTGTGGGGGTTCCAGTTTAGCAACGTATATCCCTACAGATGCTGGATTGCAACACTTATTAGCCCTAGCTGCCATCATGGATGGTGAGGAATACTGGGTGTTGCAATCTAACATCATTTGAGGGCTGTATTTGCTGGGTCTTGAGAGGTAACCTACATTAATGTCACCTGTTTAGAATTAAGGCCCACTAAGTTCAATGATACTCACTGACCAGTCAGTCAATGTGTATCACATTTCAACCTTAACATTATGTCAGAAGCAGCCTTCAGAAACAACATCCAGACCTCCTAGTGATGCACATTTAAAATAGACTTTTCATTCTAGCTGTGAGAAGCTCCTCCCTTACCGGTTCAACTACTACTGTGTCTGTTGTGTACTAAAAGTCAAGGATGAAGTCTGTATTTCATGCTACTGATATTAATAGAACAAACAGATGGAAATGGTATTAGTGGCAGCTACTGTGTCCTCCAGAAAGTGGTCCAATAACCTTATTTTTTTCTACTCCCCTGTTAATTGGGTTGCTGTCTAACATTTTTTAACTTGCTGTCATTTCATTTGTCCATTATTGTTATGGATTTATCATTATTCAGTTTTGTTAGGCTTCTTAAGATACATGCAAGAAGCGGGATGAAAGCAGTTCAATGCATACATTTTATATATTATGTGCCTTCAAGTCAACTCTGACTCATGACCATCCTCTCATAGGTTTTTTTTTTTTTTTGCAAGATTTATTCAGAAGAGGTTGCCCATTACCTTTCTTATAGGCTGAGAGAACATGACTTGCCCAAGGTCACCCTGTCAGTTTCCATGGCTGAGCAGAAATTTGAACCTTAGTCTCCTGGAATACTAGTCCAACACTCAAACCATATTAGCTCTCTACAATAAATAAAAGCATATATTTTTAAATACATTTTTATTTTGCTTCACCAATTGACTTCCTCCCAAGTATCTAGCCTACACATTAAATGTGTTGCTAGTTAGCATTAAGTGACTTAATCTTTAGACCACAAAATCCTTGGCAGAACTTTATATTAAAACATATACAGTGGGCCCACCCTATCCATGGGCTAGACATGCACGGACACCCCATATTATTCAATGAGTGAGTGCAGGCATCACCGTTGATTAAAATGGTGCTTGAGTGTCCGTGGTTTTTCCTATCTGCATGGGGCGGGGGGGGGGGGCGAAAACCAGCCGATGGGAAGGGCCCACTGTACATTTAAGCAATGCACTCAAAATCCAACATGAATGCCATGTTCAGACATTTTTTGTTTCCTTACAACTTAAATTAATTTTCATTACAATTAAAATTTTATACAGAACTGACTCAAACTTGGTACCAGCTCCAGTGAGCAAGCAAAATATTGTAGAAGCAGATGTGGCCAATGAACTGTCAAGGAACTACCCTTTTTGTAGAGAAAATGGTGTAGATTAAATGGTCATCATCCATAATAAGGAGGAAGAATACTTTAAAGAATAAGAGATTTTTAAAAATTTAAAATACTTTATTTTAGTACTGCCAAATAAACAAACATGGATACCATTCAACACAAAAGAGATGTGCAGAAAACAATAATCACTCGTCTACTCTTACATCGCTATTTTACATCACTTGAGATGACCTCATTCAAGAAATTCAGCTGACAGGACTGCAGATCTAAATAAGAGATGTTCACAGAATTTACTTGCCCTGTCTAAACAGGGTTCACCTTCCTTGATGTGATGTCTGTTTCCCAGAGGTATGTAGAAAGAAGACTGGAGGCAAAGGTGTGTGTTGTTGTTGTTTTTATTTACTGATACAAAGTGTGCAGAACAAGGCATTATAGCAAGCTGCAGCTGAAATCCACTCCTGCAGACAAACCTTAAAGGTGCAGGAGTCCTGTTTTTGTCTGTACATCAAGCATCTCATAAGACTCATGGTAGGAGTGTCTCCCTCCCATGATTTAAGGGCCAGACTATCCCAAAAAATCATGTGTTCTTCCAGTAAACTACAAACTCTCCCATAAAAAGCACATGGTAGCTTTTTGCTCTTGCTGTTGTTAAAACATATAGCCAAGATCAGAACAGATCTTTAAAATTCCAAGTAGGGAAAAGAAGAAACTAAGGCTGCTGACACACTGCAAAAATAATGCAGTTTAAAACCTCTTTAACTGCCATGCTAACTGAGCGTGCTATGGAATTCTGGGATCTAGAGGACAGGATCAAAATTCAAAATGACTTGGATAGACTGGAGAGCTGGGCCAAAGCTAACAAAATGAAATTCAATACGGAGAAATGTAAGGTACTGCACTTAGGGCAGAAAAATGAAATGCGTAGATATAGGATGGGGGAGACCTGACTGAACGAGACTACGTGCAAAAGGGATCTAGGAGTCCTAGTAGACCACAAGTTGAACATGAGTCAACAGTGTGATGTGGCAACTAAAAAGGCCAATGCAATTTTGGGCTGTATCAATAGAAGTATAGTGTCTAGATCAAGGGAAGTGACAGTGCCGCTCTATTCTGCCTTGGTCAGATCTCACCTAGAATACTGTGTCCAGTTCTGGGCACCACAATTCAAAAAGGATATTGACAAATTGGAGTGTGTCCAGAGGAGGGCAACTAAAATGGTGAAAGGTCTGGAAACCATGCCTTATGAGGAGAGACTTAGGGAGCTGGGTATGTTTAGCCTGGAAAAAAGATGGTTAAGAGGCGACATGATAGCCCTGTTTAAGTATTTGAAGGGGTGTCATGTTGAGAATGGAGCAGGCTTGTTTTCTGCTACTCCAGAGACTGGAACATGGAGCAATGGATGCAAGCTCCAGGAACAGAGATTCCACCTCAACATTAGGAGGAAGTTTTTGACAGTATGAGCTGTTCAGCAGTGGAACACACTCCCTCAGAGCGTGGTGGGGTCTCCTTCCTTGGAGATCTTTAAACAGAGGCTGGATGGCCATCTGTCAGGGATGCCTTGATCATGATTTCCTGCGTGGCAGGGGGTTGGACTGGATGGCGCTCGTGGTCTCTTCCAACTCTACAATTCTATGATTCTATGATTCTATCTGTACATTTTGTGAAAGATTTAGGGGCTTGGCGCACTCCCAAGTAAAGCAGTAATGCAGCAGAAAGATTCCATTTTCCATGCTGCCTCACTGCATAATGTCGTCATTCTTCCGTTCTGGTCCCATGAGAGACTGAGATAAAACCACATCTTTTTGTTAACCAGAAAAACCCCTTACTAAAAAGTCAGTTTTACCTCAGTCTCACATGGGATTGGAACAGCAAAACACTAGAAAAATGACAACATCATGTGGTAAGGCAGCACGGAAGACAGAACCTTCCTGTTGCACTGCTGTTTTACTTTGAAGTGCAGTAAGCCCCTTTGCCTTCTCTGTCAGAAAACTCTGGTCCCACAACAAACTACAGATCTCAGGATTCCATAGGATGGAGCCATGATTATTAAAGCAATGTCAAACTGCATTATTTCTGCAGTGTGTCAGCACCCTAAGTTCAGGATGGCTAAATTACACATTAGCCAGATAAAATAAGAATAATGGACAGTTAACTGACATACAGTAATTGATAACTGCTAGAAGGAGAAATTGATTGAGTTCCAGGATAGTGAGGGATTAAATCTATCCCTATTATTAATAGAAACTAGGTGACATAGCTACAATTTACATCCATAGGTTTTTTTGTGGGATGTGAGGCCATGTTCTAGAATATTTTATTCCTGACGTTTCGCCTGCATCTGTGGAATCTTCAGAGAATGGTGGCATGTGGGTGTGCAGGGTTTATATACTGTGAGTCCCAGTTGAAGAGGATTAGCATGTGAATTTGTGTATTCACTTGTAGGATGTTCAGTTGTTAGGGTGGGAGGATGTGCGAGGGGGATTAGTGTCTATTTAGCTCATGGTTCATTGTCTGCTGGAAATCCCCCTGTCCCTGGGTAAAGTTCATTTGCATGTGTTGAGTTTTTATTTTGGTGTTGTTCAGGACTGTAGCCAATTTTTTTTTTTACTTTTAGGTTTCCTCTTTCCTGCTGAAGTTGTCCAGGTGTTTGTGGATTTCCATAGCTTCCCTATGCATTTTGACCTGATAGTTGCTAGCCTGGTCTGTAATTTCGATGTTTTCAAATAGTATTTTGTGCCCAGGTTGGTTTATAATGTGTTCTGCTATTGCTGATTTTTCTGGCTGCCCCAGTATGCAGTGTCTCTCATGTTCCTTGATTTGTGTTTGTGTTTTGTGGTCCCTATGTAGACTTGTCCGCAGCTGTATGGTATGTGGTAAACACCTGTGGCTGTGAGAGGGTCTCTTTTGTATTTTGCTGAACGTAGCATTTCCTGGATTTTTTTGCTTGGTCTGTAGATCATTTGGAAGTTGTGTTTCCTCATCAGTTTCCCGATTCTGTCTGTGACTCCTTTTATTTATGGTAAAAATACCTTCCCTTTGGGTGTTGTTTTTCTTCCCTCTTGTGGTTTTTCCTGGGTCTAGCTGTTCTTCTGATGTTTAAGCTGGAGTAACCATTAGCCTGTAGAGCCCAGTTTAAGGCTATCAGGTCAGAATGCACAGGGAAGCTATTGAAATCCACAAAACACCTGGACAACTTCAACAGGAAAGAGGAAACCCTAAAAGTAAACAAAATTTGGCTACCAGTCCTGAACAACACCAAAATAAAAACTCAACACATGCAAATGAACTTTACCCAGGGACAGGGGGATTTCCAGCAGACAATGGACCATGAACTAAATAGACAATAATCCCCCTCACACATCCTCCCACCCTAACAACTGAACATCCTACAACAGAATACACAAATTTACATGCTAATCCTCTTCAACAGGGACTCGCAGTATATAAACCCCACACACCCACAGGGCACCATTCTCTGAAGATGCCAGCCACAGATGCAGGCGAAATGTCAGGAATAAACTCTTCTAGAACACAGCCTCACAGCCTGGAAAAAAACGACAAAAAACTTATGGGGTTTTAAAACCCAGCCATTAAAGCCTTCAACTTTACAATTTACATACAGTTTAACATTTACAATTTAGTGCACACTTTAAAGTTAGAATAAGAGCACACAGTTCAACGGAATGGCTGTTTACATTTACATCACAAATCACATCCTAAATCTGAATGAAAGAAACTACTTCCAAAGCTTTTATGTCTCATCTGTTCCTAAGGCAGCTGCCACACTGCAAGAATAATCCAGTTTGACACCGCTTTAACTGCCATGGCTCAATACTATGGGAATTCTTGGATTTGTAGTTTTGTAAGACATTCAGCCTTTTTTGTCAGTGAGTCCTGGTGCCACAACAAACTACAAATCCCAGGATTCCATAGGATGGAGACATGATAGTTAAAGCAGTGTCAAACGGCATTATTTCTGCAGTGTGGCAGCAGCCTAAAACTCCCCTTTTAAAGAGGAACCTTATAAAGTAAAAAACGATGTCAAAACCACTTTTCCTCTTTTTGCATACAGTTAATCAGCTAAAGCAAAAGGGAAAAAGCTTATCATTCCATCATAGCTTGATTCAGGAATAACAATAAAGAAGAAAATGCATCCATAGTCAATGTTGTTTTGAGACAAAATGAGTAGTGTTCTTTGAAATAAATCTGTTCTGTTGTAGAATCATAGAGTTGGAAGAGACCACAAGGGTCATCCAGTCCAACCCCCTGCTATGCAAGGATACACAATCAAATCATTCCCGACAGATGGACATCCAGACTCTGTTTAAAAACCTCCAAAGGAGACTTAACCACACTGAGGCAGTGCATTCCACTTCCAAACAGCTCTGTCAGGAAGTTCTTCTTAATGTTTAGGTGGAATCTCCTTGCCTGTAGTTTGAACCCATTGCTCCATGTCCTAGTCTCTGGAGCAGCAGAAAACAAGCTTGCTCCATCCTCAGTATGGCATCCCTTCAAATATTTAAACGTAGCTATCATGTCCCCTCTCAACCTTCTCTTCTCCAGACTAAACATGCCCAGCTCCCTAAGCTGCTCCTCATAGGGCATGGCTTCCAGACCTTTATCCATTTTGGTCGCCCTCCTCTGGACACGTTCCAGCTTCTCTATATCCTTCCTGAATTGTGGTGCCCAGAACTGGACACAATATTCCAGGTGAGGTCTGACCAAAGCATAATAGAGTGGCACTATTACTTCCCTTGATCTAGACACTATACTCCTATTAATGCAGCCTAGAACTGCATTGGCTCTTTTAGCTGCTGCATCACACTGCAGACTCATGTTCAGCTTGTGGTTCACTAACACCCCTAGATCCCTTTTGCATGTATTGCCATCAAGCCAGGTGTCACCCATCCTATATCTGTGCATTTCATTTTTACTGCCCAAGTGTAGTACTCTACATTTCTCCCTGTTGAAATTCATTTTGTTAGTTTTGGCCCAGCTTTCTAATCTGTTGAGGTCATTTTGGATTCTGATCCTGTCCTCTGAGGTATTAGCTACCCCTCCTAATTTGGTGTCATCTGCAAACTTGATAAGCATGTCCTCTATTCCCTCATCCAAGGCATTGATAAAGATGTTGAATAGCACTGGGCCCAGGACAGAACCCTGTGGCACCCCATTAGTCACTTCTCTCCAGGATGAAGAGGAGCCGTTGGTGACTACCCTTTGGGTTTGGTCAGTCAACCAATTACAAATCCACCTAACAGTTGCATTGTCTAGCCCACAGGTTACTAACTTTTTTGCAAGAATATCACGGGGAACCTTGTCAAAAGCCTTACTGAAATCAAGATACACTACATCCATAGCATTCCCTTTATTTATCAAATTGGTAACTCTTTCAAAAAAAGATATTAGATTAATCTGGCATGACTTCTTTTTGAGAACTCCATGTTGACTTTTAGTGATCATGGCATATGAAAGTAAAGAGCAAAAAAATAGTGAAACTTATTTTGCAGACACTTTTGGGATTTAAACAGCAATAAATAAAATTAAAGGGATAGTCAGTTTGCAAGATGCACTGGAGGTGGGAAGGGGGCACAATTTCAACAACTGAAGGTTGTCTCCGAATACAAATACAGTACATTGATTACAAAATACCCTGAACTATACCAATGTCTGTTATGTACCTATGAAAAGCACAGGAACCTTGCCAAGAAAAAATAGCTGGTGACAATTTCTCCAAGAGGTAGAGTGTTTTGCTGAATTTGCAACGCTGGCTTTACAGTGTCTGTTGGGCTATTTGACACATTTGGGGCTGGGGAGGCTGTTTTTTTCCACATTGTACTCTTGCGAGATTAAAAACATGCGTATTCCAGAGCACAGCACCAATTGCCAGTAACACCAAACCCATTTGTCCACATGCAAAATAATAAATAAGACATGGTGGTTTCATGAGTCCTCCATTGCACACACCCCCAACCTATTCCCCACCTGCTTGACTGTTGCTCTGATCAGAAGCCCCGGGTTGGGTAACTTCCATTCGGCAGCTCAGCAGACCTCAGAACTGTACTAAACCCTGAGGAGGGGGGCGAACCCCAAAGGTAGCCCACCCTTCACCGCTTAATCAACGGGAAAACCACACGCATGAAAGCCTGGAGGGGGGGAAGTGGTAGAATGTACCATTGATAAAAGCCAAGGGGTTACTGGTGGGAAATGGATTCCTCTTAGAGTGGTTTGGTCCCCGCATTGTCCCCCACCTCTGCAATGAGCCCGCCCGGTGACCCTATAAAAGGGCGGGCAGGCGCAGACTTTCTCTCAGAGCCGCGCGGTCGTTGGCAGGTCGAGGAATCTCAGTTGTGGTCTTTGGCAGCTTTGCAACGGAGACAATGGCGTGGCAACCTATGGAGATCAACCCCGAGGTAAAGATGAAACGGAGTTCCTCAGCGTTGGGTGGTGAGATTTTTTGGGAAGGAAGCTTCGTGTATTTGGGGGCGGAAAAAGGCGTGCCTTAGAATTACAGTTTTTTGTGTGTGGGGGGGTGGAAACTCCGACATTGAAGGGTGGACCCCGGTACCTTTTTAATTATTATTATTATTATTATGGTGGGGCGTTGTTCAGAAAGGGTTTTTTTGGGGGGCGGGGTTCTTCCACCTTTCTAAAAGCTTCTGGAGACTATAAAGGGGGAGGGGGGTTTACATCACCTTGGATGATGGGGATGATGGGGGGTGGAGTCCAGGCACAAGATGGGAGGCGGGCACCGCCTAAGCCGGGCTGACTTTCTCTCCCCTCCATTTCTGTCTCGTAGATGCTGAACAAAGTGAGTGGCCGTCGAGAGCGGGATGGAAGAGCAGCCGGGCGCCGCCGCCGCCGCTTCTCCTCCTCCTCCTCCGGGCTGGGCGTTGCCTTTCTTCGCTTCTCCATCCACGCTTGGGAAGCTCCTGCGGGAGGGAGGGCGGGAAGGAGGGCGGCAGGTTGGGCTCCGCCTTGGCTCTGGCGTCCTTTGCAGCGCTGGGAGCGGGGCAGCGAGAGAGACGTGTAGACGGGCGTCTCGGAATGGAAACGAGGCATCTTGGGAGGGAAGAAGCCGCGCTAAGCCGCCGCCGAGGCGAGCCTGCCGGTGTGTGGGGTGGGCGGTAGGTGGCGCTGTGGGCCCGCCTTTTGTGCTGTGTCACGCAGGGGCCGCTCCTCGCAATGGGGTGGGGTGGGGTGGGATGGAGAGGCCTTCTGAAGGCATTTGTGGGGCTGGGGGGCTTTCCAGAAGGCGAGTGCTGCAGCAGAATGGCAGTTATCCCCTCTTTGTCTTTCCCTATGCAGAAGGCTAGAGGGCTTTGAAAGGTGAATAAGTTGAGTAGCTTCAAGCTACCATCTCACCAGACAGGTGCCATTTTTTATGCCTTCTTGAAATTGTGTAGAAGGAGGGTCAAGGCTCCTATCTAGCTGAAAGCCATATCATTTCCCTGTAGAGATGTTCAATGTGAAGTCGAAGGCTTTCACAGCCAAGATCCATAGATTTTCCTTGGTTTTTTTCTGGACTGTGAGGCCGTGTTTTGGAATAGTTTCTTTCTGACGTTTCACCTGCATCTGTGGCTGGCCTCCTTAGAGAATAAGGATGCCAGCCTCAGATGCAGGTGAAACGTCAGAAAGAAATTATTCCCAAACACGGCTTCACAGCCTGGAAAAAAACCCAAGGAAAAACATATCATTTCCCTTTAATAAAAACATTACTGGATGTAATGAGGCATTAGCTCAAAATACATGGTGGATTTCAAAGATGATAAATGCTCATCTTTTTCCAGATTCTGAGGCAGACTGTGCTACATGCCTTTCTGCATGTAGACTGGCAGAGATTTAGGCTGCCTCTCCACTGTAGAAATAATACAGTTTGACTCCCCTTCATTCTATGGAACAATGGGGTTCATCCTACAGACTTAGTGTGTTTTATAGTTTGGCACCAGCACTCTTTGGGAGAGGGTGAAGACCTTGTAAAACTACAACTCCCACGATTCCATAGGATGGAGCTACAGCACTTAAAAGTGGTGTCAAACTGCATTATTCCTACACTGTAGATGCACCCCTAGTGTTCCATGCTGAAATTGGCTGGCTGGATATCTCAAAAACAGTGAAGCACGGAAGTGTCCAACCCTCTTTTCCTCTTACCGTAGGTATTTTGTAAATAGGTGAGGCACTCTGCAAGGTCCCTCATAATGGTGATGAAAATAAATAGCAGGGGAAAATGGGAGTTACTTGTGCTATCTTTTCTTCATCCTTTAGCTGTACCATATGTGCAAACACAATTAAGGAGTCTAGATTTCCTTCCTTAGCACTTTGTGATGCCAGTCATGAAGAGTTGTGAAGGCTTCCAAGAACATGTATACAACGCTGATAAAATACTTTTAACTAGATACAGGACAAATGTAGAGAGCCAGTGTGGTGTAGTGGTTCGACTGTCTTATTCACTGAGCCTTGAAACCTTTGCCTAGTCACTTTTTCTTAGGCTTGCTCACCTCATGATTATTGTGAACATAAAACTAGAAGGAGACCCACACACACCACCTTGAGCCCATTGGAGGAACAACATAGACAGCAAGAAATCTATGCCAGATGGACAAAGCGTACTTGTTGATATGTTGTTGAGTATTGTTTGTTTCTTAACCATGCAGGTACTATCGCGTCTAGGAGTTGCTCCTGGCTGGCGGTTTGTGGATGTGTTGGGGTTTGAGGAGGATTCCTTAAATGCGGTACCCAGTCCAGCTTGTGCTTTACTCCTGCTCTTTCCCCTTACTGCTCAGGTGAGCGTTGTGGTTGAACAGGCATGCAAAATGGTGATATTTGCATCTTGGGAGGTTAAGGAGCTCTGGGGAAAAAATCCCTGTTGAAGATGCATGTACTCTAGTACTCCCTTCTCTGTTAGAACGTCACTTGCCACTTGAATTTTAAGAATCTTAAGCCATGTTTTTATCATGAAGTGAAAGTGGTAGAATTAGGAAAAAAGA
This sequence comes from Gambelia wislizenii, assembly GCA_030847615.1. Taxonomy (NCBI): domain Eukaryota; kingdom Metazoa; phylum Chordata; class Lepidosauria; order Squamata; family Crotaphytidae; genus Gambelia; species Gambelia wislizenii. Next base: position 104,251,301 of record JAUMIR010000005.1, on the reverse strand, counting down.
TTTACTTTCCAAATGCTGTTGCTCAACTTGATGTAGAACAGTTGACAGGCTTCTCTCTTCCTTTGGCTAATTGCCATTAAGGGGCCACTATTCAAATGATTGTGACCCAAATTTATTGTGGACATGTGGTATGCATCTGTTAAGGTGAATACCACAGATCGCTCATTGCTAATATCAAGACAGGTTGTTTGGAAATAAGTAGTAATCATTAGAATCTTGTATCGATGCTTTTATAAAGCAGCCCCAAAGAAAGTTCTCTCGCTTCAAATGACTTCATCTTGTGACCAGTTCAGTAATAAAGCCGCCTCCCTAAATAAGGGATGCCAATGGTCACCAAAAAAATAGCATAAACTGGCTACAGCTAGCCACAGGGATGAATATCTTGGCAAGTTTTAAAAGTCATGTATGAAGCAGTCTGCCTCTTAAAACAACTGCATCTAGAAACTGGAGCTATAGACTTCTACTTCTGTGCAATGCTTAAAGAGCTAACTTGAGAAATTAAGGAATGGTAACTTGTAATCTTCCTTTTCTGCTTGGGTATTGTGCCTTTTAGGTAGGGTTCTTATAAATCCACCAGTGTTGGTGGGCAAATATATTTAATATTATTTTAATATAAAAATGAGGTTACCAAAGGAGATGTTCATGCATAGTGCCATCAGTCTGGGATCTTAGTTTTGTCCCCTAACAGCAAACTAGCACACTTCAGCACTAAACAAGTCAATGGACAGAAGTGACAAAATGGCATGCTGTGGGATAATATTATGGCATATAAAGCAGTCTGCAATTTTTAGACGGGGTTGGAGAGAGATATGAAGTAATAGTTTAAAACCATTGTCTGTAAATGGCAAGTTAGTCTTTGTAAATTAATAAAACTGATTTTACCTAGAAGCCTTGTCAGAGGTTAGACAGGACATTGTCACTCCATGCATATGGTTGGGGAGGCTAGTTCAGCTTGGTATGATACAGTAGGGAATTGTTTCTGTCTAATGAATAAACTTATACATTTGTAGCATGAAAACTTCAGAAAAAAGCAGATTGAAGAACTGAAGGGTCAAGAAGTAAGCTCAAAAGTCTATTTTCTGAAGCAGACTGCCAGTAATTCGTGTGGAACTATTGGTCTTATACATGCAGTTGCTAACAACCAGGATAAAATACTGTTTGGTAAGTACAGGAGAAGAATATTACTACAGTTATAAGTCTTCCAAGCTGAGTACAACCACGCTTTGAAAACTATTCTTAGACAGGGAGTCCAGATATAATCCTTGTGAAGAGTAACAGAAATGGCTACAAAACTCTGATTTGGATTGTCAGCTGGTGCACATCAGGTACTGTTTTAGGCCTCAAAGAATAACCTACTCGGAAGTTTTCCTACTCAAAGATGTATTTCTACTCTCCATCATTGACTAGGCAGATTGTACATTGTAAGTCTAGATTGGGTGTTCACAAGCCTAATTTAAACTATTTGTGGTTGCCATACAGTAAATGTTTTGAATTCTGTTACCTGGGTTACTTTCCCCTTCTTGTGATAACTGGTTTGCTTTGTTTTCTAACACGTCTGTTATGGACTTTTTGCACAACTAACTCCCTTCCTGCTCTCATACATGCAAAGATGATGGTACACTTTGCCCCATTATGAACTGCAGCAGTAGATGTTTTCCCCACTTTTTTGAACTACAGTTATTAGAATCATCCATGCTGTTCGGGGAATTTTGAAAGTTGTAGTCCAAAAAGCTTTTTTAAGCTCAGGACTTTTAAGTGTGGGGGTGCAGAATTAAAAATAATCAGTGAAATCATAAGGCTTAGTTGTAGCATTGGAGTAGCGCTAGAAGTTTCATAAATAATGGGACCAATTTGTTAAATGGGTCAAGTAACATGAAATATATCTTATTTCCACAAAACATTTCAGATCATGTAGGGATCCTCTCGAAATAGACTTGCTTCCTTAATTCTAAGTATGTGGAGACAGGCTATTATTGTTTAATGGTGCAGGAAGCATTTTGTAGATATTAAACATCACTTTCCTCATATCTCGTAAATCTTAAGGCCTGTGAGATTACCACCATAGCAAGGCCAGCAGTAGTTTCACAAGTGGCTTTTCAACTTAACACCAGTGTAGAAAGCCTTGTTCCCAGAGTGGAAAGTAATGACTGGTTACAAAACTGCCACTGTAGTATCTATCAGTAAGTGTCATCTGAAGAGAGAATTTTTTTAAAAATCATTTTTAAGTAGTGAGGTGGTAATGACATCATGAACTTTTAGAAATAGCATACAGATTGCAGCAAATGTAGAAGAACAATTCATTTTCCAGGTGGTCTGCGAGGAAAGGTTCTTGTAACGTGAGTAGGTCTGTTTGGGGACACAAAATGAGACATGCTTGCTTTTAAAAAATGACTGGAAATAGTAGAGCATGTACTTGATCAAAGTTGTGCAATAGCTGGCTTAATACAGGATAAAAATTCTCTTCGTAAAGACTTGCAAACATTGCCGGCAAGAGGTATGCTTCTGTTTCTGCCCTGTGTCCTTAACTATCTTGCTAGCCTTTCAACTTCATTTCTTGTAGATGAGGGGTCTGCACTGAAAGAGTTCCTTAATGCCACAGCTGACCTCTCTCCGGATGAGAGGGCAAAACGTCTTGAAAACAATAAGGTAAACATTTAGGCCGTAGGTGGAGGGGTGTTAATGGTGTGTGCCATAGGGTTTTTCTAAAAAATGTCTTGTCTGTTTCTTTACCCTTTTTTCAGGCCATTCAAGATGCCCACAATGCAGTAGCACAAGAAGGCCAATGTCGGGTAAATGCATATTAAATCTCTAGGTTTCCGGGAGTATAATGCCATTGCCAAAAACAAACTCCTAAAGAAATTGGGGCATACTGTTTAGATTCTTTGTTCTCTGCGTGGACATGCACACATACTCTCACACTCCAATTAGGAGTGAGGATGGATAGACAACAGTTGAGAGCAAGACTGTGGAACTTGTACTTCTCCAAACTTTGAACTTCTGCCTCCAATTTGTCCCTTCTAGCATGGCCAGCTGTCAAGAATGGTGGGAGTTGTAGTCCAAGAAGAACTAGAGCCATAGGTTTCTCACTCCTGCTTAGAACACGAAGGCATGCTGCAAACATAGCCATCCCTGTCCTGGGTCAAGCTTTGGGAAAATGAGAAAGTGGGTTTAAATTTGTGATAGTAGTCAGATGTACTTAGTATCCTAGAATAGCTTTGCCCTTGAAGTACTCTCTGAACATAGTGTATATGCAAATAAAGTTAGTGGCCTCTTTGAAGCATTGTGAGGAGAGGAAAAGGTGATGACTGAGCCAGAACTTCCTGGTAGATATGTCTAAATTTGTGCATGCTTAGATTTCTTTGCATCTTTGTTTCACCTGCACATGAGCTGAACATTAGAGGTGAGACTTATGATCTGATGTTATTGAACTGCAGCTGACTTCACCACTGGATAGGGTGGCTGGGACTCTTAGCAGTTGCAGTTTAGCAACTCCTGCCAGGCCACATTTTGCACATTCCTGGTGTTTGCATATTTTTGCATATATTGGGACATAAAGGAGACTTACATTAAACAGTCTAGCAATGAAACATGAATTTTAATAAAGCACATGATGGTGCTGTCTGTCTGTATTCTCCTTTATTGGTCTTGCTAGTGTTCTAAATTTTTACTTTATCTAACTTAGGTTGAAGATGATAAGGTGAACTTTCACTTCATTCTGTTTGCCAGTGTGGATGGGCAGTTATATGAATTGGGTATGTATGTGTTTCAAAATGTGAATTCTCTTGCCAGAACAATGATTGGGTTCTTTGTTTAGAGTAAATCCCAGACATACGGTGCAGGTCTCCAAATAAAATGTGAAGGCTGTCTTCTTGGGGTTTATACATTTATTTAAAAGGGGAGAAACCACTCTTTATGGAACACAGCAGTTTTAAATTGTTCAGTGGATTGCACCCCAAAAGCACATGCCCTTGAAATGAAGCTGTGTTCCTAATGTAGGAGACATTGCAATGAGATGTAATTATCCAAATATGGAGTGCATGTGTGACATGTGCCAGGTCTTGGATACTGCTTCATTTTTGGGATACTAGTTTACCTTTGGGATACTAATTTGCGGTATACAGTGTACCGAGAGTGCAGTATGGTGATGCCCCAGTTGCACATATGGTGTTCTTTTCAGTGAAAGAAGGAAGAGGGTCTGGTATCTTGCACAAGCAGATGAAAACATTATGCTTCCCCCCCCCCCATCATTGAGTAGCAACAACAGCACTTTTAGTACACAGTGTGATTCAAATTCAGGTTCTCTTGTCTGCTCTTGGAAGTACAGGTGAGGTGGGAGCAAAGTTGGTGAACTGTCATGACCAGTTGCTGCTTTTGCTCTTTAAAACAATCCCTTGCTAGTTGATACTAGACTTAAGTATTGCCAATACATTTGGACCCTGCCTATTCACAGTGGTTCAGTTCTAAGACTTAACATGTATAACAGTGAACACTATTAAACTAAAATACTTCCTGTAAAAAATATACCAGAGAGTTATGTTGGGGGACCTAGAAGATGTCTAGACAGGATGCCTCTCTAGGCATTTACCAGTGTGACTGGTATGTGTCGCACAGATAACTGAAACCAAGGATGTTGGTTCTACAGAAATAGGGGTCCAACTGTACTCCTAAGGGAGTACATACCTTCCCCCAACAAAGGAGGGGGGTGGTTTGCTTTGAAGTTTACTCTACAATCAAAAATGTCACCATGGCTGTCAACTATTTGTGTTGCAGAGGGGCGGGATAGAAAGAAATTTTATTTATTTATTTATTTATTTATTATTAGTCTGTGTTGCCTATGTTTCTTGTTTTTGCAAACAGCATTTAAATAATTATTAGCAACAGTTCAGAAAAGACAGTGCTGTGAAACTGGCTAGAATGAAAATCTTAAGTCCTAAATCTGCTTTCCACACCCTTTCTAAATAGATTGGATTGAAATTCCCCAAATCCCTGATATTGGCCATCAAGGCTGATGGGAGTTGTAGTTCATAACATCCAGAGTGATCATTATATGAAAATGGTAACCTCACTGTTGCATTAAATGTAATGCAAATAGAGTGTAAATGAAAACCACATAGCAGTCAGAACAGAACTACCAGGCAAAAAAATTAGTTTTTTTTATTTGTCAACTGCTCTCAAGCTATGAGGAAGAAGGAAAAAGTGTATAGCATACAAAATTAGGGGGCTATAGGCTTGCTTCCCCATCAGAAACATTGGTGTCAACTGCTGAGACAAGCACTTAGTTGGCAAGTGAAAGAAACAGTGAGAAAAGAGGCTAGGATTTCCACGTTGTGCAATCTAATAACTTTCTCCAGTCAGTTGTATTGTTCCACAATTAAGATGTACAGGAGCACCAGCACAGCCCATCCAAAGCTTGGCTCCAGCTCCATGGCCCTCTCTCTGCAGCAGGAGCTCACTGGGCTGCCTCGCTTTCTCACTGCCTTCCTCTTCCTCCTGCTTCCTGCCTGCCTCCTTTTCTTCCTTCTCCTCCTCCATAACTTCCCCCCCCCATCACAGGCTGTTTGCTACTATCCAAGGTTTTCAGTATCTGTGGGGACCCCTGGAACCAATCCCCCGTGAATACAGGGGTGCTGCTGTATGTTCATAAACAAACTTCAACCTGCCAAGTCTCACCAATAGAAACAGAAAGTGCCAAGGATTAAAAATAGTACATACTTTAAAGTGTGTACTACTAGCACCTGTCAGCTACCTCAGCTATTGTTCACGAGGACAAAAAAGATTTTCTCTGAGGGCTCATCTACACTGGCCACTTAATAATCCTCTGGACTGGCCCTGAATTGAGCACACCGCAACATGAACTGGGCTGAATCTGATGCCAACAGCACATCATTGTTCTCAGGCCAGCTGGGCAGACACTGCATCACCCCACTGGCCCATCCCCCATTTTTGGAGCTGCTTCTGAGGTCAGAACAGGGCACCCAGACCAGATCAGACCAAATTGCACCCAGTCCAGCTGTTAGACAGCAAAAGAACCTGAGGTCACTCTGGAGTTTCTGGGAAATCCCAGAGTTTTCCCCAACTTTGCTTAGTTTGGAGCAAAGTTGGGTTAAAGGCATAGTTATAAATTGTCTGGACTGCTAGCGCCAGATTTGGGGTGAGTGCATTTTTTTGCTGGTGTAGACAAGCCCTGCATAATGAACCTATCTGATTCACTTATTATTCCGGCTTCTGTGTAGAGATGAGCAACAGTTGTTGGTGGCAGCTGCTGGGAGAGGTGTGTGGATTGCTAATGAAGAGCTAGGTAGCTGCTGAGGGAGGAAGAGAGAGGCAGGGTTTTCATTGAAGCTCTATTGTAAAGTTAGAAACAGGAGATAATAGGCCTATACCACAAAGATATGTCTTTGTATCAGCTTGTTAGAAGATTTGGAAGTATTTACTTTTTTGGACTACAAGTCCCAGAATCCACCAGTTTGCATGGGCAGTGGCTGTGGTTTCCCAGGCTGTGCTTGACTATTCTTGAGAAACTATTGCAGTCCCAAACATGTCTTGCACCTTCTCTTACAGATGGTAGAGTGCCCTTTCCTATAAATCATGGTGCTAGTTCAGATGATACCTTGATGAAGGTAAGCATCTTTCTACTTGATGGTGTCAGTATTTTAACTCTCACAGATGTAATTGGATCCCCAGGTCACTGTACTTTGTATCTTCTGTAGCATCTTAAAGTAAATAAAAGATGTGCAAGTTGGGAGTAGGAGTGGCTAACAGGGGAAGGGTCTTCTTGCATCGATTGAAAACATTAGCTGAGCAGGTTTGACCACTGGAAAGCATAGAAACCAAAGCATTGTTTGTCCGAATAACAGCGATTACCTACAAAGTTGGAGGATATGTGCTTGGTGAAATTGTGTCCCCCCTCCTGCCCTTGTTAGAACTGGATGCTTTGGGCTTCATTTATTTAGCTTGCAGTCTTGTTTTTATATCTGAATGTTGTATTTCACCTCTTCTAGAGAACAGATTTTCAAGTCTACAGTGGTTATATACTCCTGTATTAAGAACACGAAGATATCACAATGCTTTTTTTTTCTTAAGGCTTCTGCCAAGATCTGCCGGCAGTTCACAGAGCGTGAGGAAGGAGAGGTCCGCTTTTCTGCTGTGGCACTGTGCAAGTCTGCCTGAAGGTCAGAAGTTTAAAGCAGCCCTATAACCTATCACAGAAAGCAGTTCAAGCCTGTAGTGCTTCAGTGCTTATGTTTAAAAAAAAGGAAAACCCCCACAGCTGTTCTTGATCTTGAGTTTAAACTGTATTGCTGAACCTGTTCTCCCCACCCCCTTCCAGCAGCTTCAGCAGTGCTTGTCCTAAAGGCAGAGCTCAAATTCTTCCAACACTTTAAGTGTGTCAGATACTGGGATCCTTTACGACTGTAACTTGTTTCAATGTTTCATAGGGCTTTATTTGACTTGTGCCTCCCAAGTTGTTTCTCAAACTGTTGTGACTTCTTGTTAATCACAAGAATAAATATTTTCTTGCTATTCCAAAATCCATGTGGTGTTTCCTGTAGTACTATATGAACCTACAGTGTTGAAATGCAATAGGTGATAAAGTAAAAAGCGGAGCTTTGAAAAATTACTTTCTGGATTATAACGCCCAGAATCCATACTGGTTTGGGGATTTTGGAATTGTATTCTCTTCCAAGGTCAGGAGATGGACAAGAGACATGACTTAAGATGATCAAAAACAATGGAAAAGGTCTGATTAAAACTAAGGCTGCAGTTTAGATGCAGATGCATCTGTTCTGTTAGTTCTGTCAATATACAGTCTTCATTTCTGAAGTCAGTTTTACTTGTATCAGTTACGGTTTAATCTAAGGAACTGCCTATAGGAGAGGCTTCATCAGAGACATGGAATATGGGCTATCAAACCCTAAGGAAGGGGGTGAATTGATCTCCTACCACTTTTTTAAGCCAATTTTTTTTTAATTTTGTATATTGGATTTTATGTTGCTGTCTTTAGCAATTTCATGAGTGAATCCTATTTCAAGGTAGCAAATACAACACCAATAAATCTGAGCCAGATTGAAAGTTCAGTAAGTTGGCTGTTCGAATACTTCTTAATAAGAGCAGTGTTAAATTCTGTGAGCTCAGAGCCAGGCATTTCACATTTATAAATATTCAAACACACTACTGCTAGTTAAATGTGTTACTGGTTTTAACAAAAGACAACAAAGAGCAAACTAAAATACAGGGCAGAACAACCAAACATTACTTAAAAAGAAAATGCATATGAAGAGCAAGAAAGTATTAATTGTTAAATAAAAGAAATGTCCAAAACTAGGTCCGTTGAAGTGGGATGGTATAGAAGAGGAGTTTACATACATAAAGATAATAAAAGCATAGCCTGTATTAGCAGAATTGTTCCAAACCACACTTCTCCCAGTTCAATTGGTATTTAATCAGGCCTGTAGTCTTTGGAGCTTCAGTTTGTTTCATAGGAGGGCTTTTTGTTAAGCTCTCATTCATTCTATGATTCTATGCTTATAGATATTTCAAACCCCAAGCTCTAAGGTGCAAAAACATTTTTCCATCTACAAACAACATACTAAGTGCCAAGAGAGTAACTTTCAAATGTTTGCAGAACAAATCAGAGCTTCCTTTGTTTCATCATTTGGGTAGATGATGATGCCCTATTTTAAGAATTACAGATCCTTAACAGGTTTTTAGTTGACTTCAATTGTAAAGTAGAGGCTGCTACTCACCCATAAAACAGGCTTTGTTAAATGGGGGATGGTATCTTGCGTGTGTCATTCCAGTTGTATGGAAAAGAGAACATGGCCTGTTAGAAGACAAGACCCTTCATGAAGAAAACTCCCCGTCTTGGATGGTGGTGGTGGAGGTGGAGGTGGAGGTGGAGTTCTGTTCTTGGGTAGAAAAATAGCTTGTGAGTCTCAGATCATATACCTTGAGACTCTCAGTGCAAGTTGTCTTATTTTCTGTCTCAGGACAACACAGCCGGAATTGGTTGCTAGGTAGCTACTGCCAAGTCATCTTGATTCATAATTCCGCTGGTGGCTGTTCTGAATATGTCACAGGTTTCCCTACACTTACAAAGCCAAGCAACAAGGTAAAGCATGAAAGGAGTGAGCATATGTTGTCACAGAAGGCCTCTCAAAAACAAAAAACAAAACCTCACATTGTTCTTTGGATGAAACTCTGTATACAGTTCAGGAAAGAGAATATAGACAAAACCTAATCTTGGTTTTTGTTACTGATACTGCATCTCTGAAGTAAATCCTAGCCATGTGCTTACTATAATAAAAGGTGAAATACGTTTAATTTTTTATTTTGAAGGTTATGAGGAACTTAAACTGACAATAACTTGTCAAAATGTTTGATTCTTAGACTGAAAGGTGTTAGCAGCTGGATTGCATTCAGTTTCTTTGTTGCCCTCAAGGACAGCAAAGCAAATTAATTCAGAGTGCAGATTTTGTAGATTTAAAGAAAGTACAGTTCTTGATGGTTTCTGGCTAGGTTGTATAGGATAAATTTATTTAGTGCCTTCAAGTCATTTCCAATTTATGGTCAGCCTAAGGTGAACCTATCATGGGGATTTTCTTGGAAAGATTTGTTAAAGTGGCTAGAGTTGCCATTGTCTTCCTCTGAGGCTGAGATAGAGTGACTTGCCCACCAGAGTCCAAGTCCAGTACTCAAATTGCTACACCATGCTGGTTATCATGGGATAATGTAGGCAAAAATGGACAAGACTACTAGACACAGGAAACCTTTTTTTAAGCAAAAATAAACTTTCAACCTTATGAGCCATTCCTTTCACTGAAAGACAGAGCACAGGTTTGCCAGTGCAGCACTCTTCCCCATCGGAATATGTGGCAATCATGATAGCATTCCTTCATACAGAACTGTTTCCATGGGCAGGAGAGCTGCATTGGCAAAAGCTGCAGCCTGTGCTCCAATGACAGGAAGGTTGGCCAAAGACAATGAGAAAGAAGGAACCTTTTAACACACGTGTGATCCTCACAGGGTTTGCTAGTTTTCCAATTAAAGTCTGAATTAGTCTTTTACACCCATAAGAAACTGATTTGTCAATTGTCAATAAAGAATTGTGAGATTGTACCCATATAACTGTAACTTGGGATGTTTTACATTACCTGTGGATGTGCCATCCATTGCATCAAGTGCCTTTTATGCAGAGGATAAAGAGAAATGAAGAAGGAAATCTGGAATGCATTTGAATACTGCCTTTTGGGTGGTGGGGGGGAAATTAATATATTTCCATGAAGTCTGCAGTCACATCATAAGGGATTAAGCAACAGAGAGTGATGGAATACAACAGGGAAATTCTGGTAGTAGGCCTGCACAATTTTTGACCTACCAGATTGAATGCAGCCTACCAGTTCTCTAGAGCAGTCCACCAGTTGGCTTCTGTAGAACTGCAGAGATGGGACTTGTCAAGATTTTAGCAGGCCACAATACAGGGCTGCATTTGGCTTTGTAAATCCAGGATTCTGTAGCCCTGTCTCAAGACCAGTATGAACAAGTGCTTATAAGCCTATGATGAAAACCTCTGCAATAAGTGAGCAGAACAATCTAAAAACGGCCTTGAAAACATAGGCCTCACCCTGCAATCGTATCACCCACACTAATTATCATTTTTATTCATAGCTACTAAAAGACTTGAAAGGTCTCTGAGCATACCTTAGGTTTTCTTTGAGGAAGAGGTGGGAAATCAACCTGCATTAACTTGGTCAAAACTTATGAGGATCCATATCCAGCTGTGGGCATGTACAGAATCAAATTGGTTACTGTTTATACAACTGCAACTCTTATAACATACATGTGATCCTATTGGGTGTATTTGAGAAATGATGGAGGAGCACAATAGACCCGAAAATGCACCATAATGCTTTAAAGTTAAAAATTTCCTTGTAGAAATTCCTGCAAATGTATCAGCCTACACAAAGCAGAAAAGAGGAAAATCTACATTTAGATTTATGTTTAAGTTTTTATGGGAACAGTGGGTTAAAGTTTTAAAATCTAATTAGAATGACAGAAAAAATGAAGATAGCTTTGTTGTTGCGTTCCTTCAAGTTGTTTCTGACTTAATGGCAACCCTAAGGCGACCTTATCGTGTGGTCGTCTTGGGAAGATTCATTCAGGGGGGGGGTTGCTACTTGCAGTCCTCTGAGGCAGAGAAAGTGTAACTTGCCCAAGGTCACCCAGTGGGTTTCCATGGCAGAATGGGGCTTTGAACCCTGTGATGCATCTCTATAGTAGAAACAATGCAGTTTGACACCACTTTAACTGCCATGGCTCCATCCTGCAGAATCATGGGATTTGTAGTTTTGTGGGACACCAGCATTCTGGCAGAGAAGGCTAAAAACCTTGTAAAATTACAAATCCCAGGATTCCATAGGATGGAGGTACAACAAAGTGGTATCAAACTGCTTTATTTCTGCAATGTAGATGCACCCTTGGTCTCCCAGTAGTCCAGTGCTCAAACCACACCATAAATGAAGATATGTGGATGAAGATAATCTTTTACATCTTACGAGTGCAATAGTTTAAGTGCATCAAGTCTTTCACAAAGATTGGATTTTTCAGATTTACTGAACTTGAAAAGTTTTGTCTTTTAGCAGCATATGACTTGCTAAGAATTGTTTAGTTACTTCAGGCATTTAAACCATATTCTTACCAAGCCCTGCAATAGCATTCTTAACCAATTCCTCACTATAGTAAACATTTTCAAAGCCCTGATCTAAAATCCAGGAAAATAGATCAATTTCCTTTATTTGCGACTGCTGACTTTGAATTGGGCAAGCTTCAGAAGGATAATGCATGGCCATTTGTTATAAGAAGTACTGCTAGAGTGAGAATTGCTGTTAATTTTATCGATACCCTGATTTTTTACTGAAAGCCTCAAAGCAGCTTACAAAAACATTAACATTTAAATGGAATTAAACTACCAACAAAATCTAAAAACAATTTAAAACATAACCGTTAAAATTTTTTAAAACAGTTTAAATTCAATTAAAACAAGTTTTGGTGTCTGCCTTTTTTGTACCATGCCATGCCTCTAGATGGCAGACTTGGAATACTTATTCCCAAGCATGAATTTCAGACCTTACCATCTTCCTCTTTTCCAGACTTCTGTGTGCTCATAGAGATACAAAACAAAACAAAACAAAGCACATATCATGAACTTCCAACTTTAAATTGAAAACCATCATTGATCAGGGCCCTCCTGAGATATAGAATGGTGTCATTCTAGGTCAGACACCTCTGTAGTGATAGCCTCATAATTTGCATTGACAATGAGAGGGTGGCAAAAAAATTGACCCAGTTCTGGAAGTTCCAGTAAGGGGCTTGCCTGCGCTATAGACAAAAGTCTGAATGGACTCCCTGACCTGTTCTGCCCTGGAACCTCCCTGCTACGTGCAGGGACAGGTACTTTCTCTGCAGGGACAGAGGTGTCTACGTGTATCCCTGCATCCGGATGTTGCTTTGGTCTGCTGCCGCCTCTCCTTTGTCAGCTACCACCGCTGCTGCCTTTCCTCTATGAGCTCCCTGACAGAACCAGGACAGATTGGTGCCTGGCAGACACTGTCATTTACCTCAATGTCCAGGCTAGTTCCCGCCTGGAACAGTTACAGAAAGGTTTTTCCCCTCTGCACCGCTGGTGCATAGTTGCTTGCACTGAGGCAAATGTGTTCTGAGCATTTCATTTCTGACCTCAGAGTAAGTGAATTTGTGCCAGCAGCAGCAGCACCAAGGAGGGAAAAGCCTTTCTCTAAATCTTCCGTGCTGGAAATTGGCCCAGACATTGAGGTAATTGGTGGCACTTGCTAGGCAGCAATCTTTCCTGCCTCCCCACCCACCCCAAATCCAGGGCTGATCTGTCACATTACAGGAAACACTGAAATTTCCTGCAAACTCCAGAGAAAAATTGTGTTTTTTAAGCCCTGGTTAAGTGGTATACCCTGAGTAGGTGCGGATAGGACAGTATATTGTGTGGCCTTACTGCACTAGATTCAGGGATAAGGCCGCATGTCATGTGGCCTTATCATACCAGATTTGGGGGAGGGGGATACAGGTTCCCCCCCCCTTCTGTAGACAAGCACACTGCATCAGCTTGTACATTACTGGTTGTTAATCTGGAGTCTTTGTAGATTTTTCTCTGTGACAAGCAACACCTACTGAAATGTCTTCTTCTGCACAACTGTTAAAGATACAGGAGCTGTCTCCAATTTTCACTCTGGGAATTATAGTCACCAATAGGATATCACCTGTATACTACTCAATAACTAGAGTTCTTTAGGCAATGTACCATACATTAAAAATATAAAAAACAAAAAAAACCCAGAACATAATAAAAACCAAGATAAAATCAGCAGTAAATAGTAGGGGGATAAACAGTCTAGCACATGAAACTAGCAGGAAAATAGAAGGTTGCTAAGACATAAAAGGAAAGACCAGATTACTCTAGCAAGACCAGTGCCTGTCAATTCAGGTTTATCCTCAGAACAAACATTTTCTCTTACTTGAGGCTTTACAACAGATACCAGCCAATCTGAACCATGTGTGAAATACTACAATAGGAGAAGTTAAAATGTGATGTAAGGAACTGGGTGTGTGTGTCTTAAACTGCAAACTAGGAAATGGATGCAAGAACCTTACACCATAATGACACTAGAAGTGGTGGCTGATACTCACTGGAGTTGTTTGTTTTGGTACCGTTCATGAAGTGGGGCAAAAAAATGTAGGAAGCTCAATAAATCAACCATTACCAGGGTCCTGCACAATTTCATCTAGCTCTGTAAAGCTTCTGCACTGTTCTTCAATAGTCAAGAGTGTGTTTTATTAACTTCATCTGGTTCTCCAGACATTTCTTTCCTGGATATGGACAATCTGGCCAAGTGGTTCATGCTCTGGTTGTCTTCTGAATGGATACAGTATTGTAATACACTGTACATCAGGCTGCCCTTGAAGACTAGTCAAATGCTTCTGCTAGTGCAGAGTGTAGCAACCAGCTTGTAGCTGGTACAGGTGGATTCACACCACGCTGATGTTAAAACAAATACAATGGGTTCCTGTTTGCTCTTGAGGTCAATTCAAAGTGCTAGTGCTTACCATTAAAGCCCTAAATGGACTAGAATCCTAATACCTTTAGGAGTGAGTGCTTCTTTTTGCACCAGCTTACCTGTTCCTTTATGGGGGTTTGGGGGGAGGTTCTTTTCCTAGTATTATTGATACATTATAAGAAAAAAAGAAAGAGAATCTTCCCTGTTATAAAACAACCTCCCCACAGAGGTGCGACTTGCATCAATGTTATATTATTTCTAGTGCTAACTCGAAACTGCTTTCTTTGTGTGTCTCTGGATTCTGTGGGGCCAATTATAACAATATTGCAAACACAAAGCATAATTTAATTTCTTCTTCATGGTCTCTGTGAATCCACACATAAAGGGTTAATCCTGCGCCTGCGCAGTAGCATTCGGAAGTCGTTAGAGTCAATAGCTATCTAATTGAATTTTTGGCGGTAATCCCGCCCACCATCCCTCTAGGCTATATAGGCCCTCCTCGAGCCCGCCTTCTCAGTTCCTTTTTTCCCACCGCGTTAGCAGCACGAGGAACGTTGTTGGAGTCTTTAGTCTTTAGTCTAGTATTTCTACCCCCCCCAACGGTTTGTACTCCCAGATTTGGATCTTTGGACTGTCTTTGGTAACTCTTCGGATTCTGGACTGGATTTTGGCGATTCTTCTCGGTACGACCTTGGAATTGATCTCGGACTTCGAACTCGTGAGTGTCCCTGTTTTCTATTGATGATGGCGTCGACGGGCTTCTTTAAGACCTGTTTAACCTGTGGGGCGAAAATGCCTGAGTCAGACAGGCATTCTAATTGCTTGATGTGCCTGGGCAAGAGACACGATGTCCGCTCCTGTCGCCACTGCAATGCCTTTACCCCTCAGGCAAGGCGTAACAGGGATAAAAGACTGAAGGCCCAGCTATATGAGCACGTTTTGTCGGGCTCAGCCTCCTCATCGGCCCAGAGGACTCCAATACCGTCGGGTTCGTCACAGGCCCCTAAACAACCATCTAAGGAGGCTTCCAAACCCCAATCCCGGGACCGGGATAAAGTGGGGACTAAGAGCACGTCCTCGAAGGCGAGGAAGCCCAACTCCGATACCGTGGACGGTACCGCCTCGAAAGGCACCTCCGGTACCGCTCCTGGCCGTGCTACATAAGACCGGCCGAAAGACAAACACAAAGCAGTGAGGCTTACCTCTCCGAAGACCACGCTGCAAGATGAGCCCCCGAAAAAGAGGAAGAGGAAGTCTGATGATACTCTCCCAAGTGCACACAGAGAGGCTGAACCCTGCAACCGGACCGCTTCCCGGACCATAGGTCCCCGGTGGTCTCCCCGCTCAGACTCAGCCTCTCCAAGCTTCGACCACCGTCGAGGGAACCATCTCCGACATCTGTAGTGGATGATCGAGACCGTGAGCTGTCGGAAGGTGAACTCCAGGATCCGTCCCCGAATCATAGAAATGTGGAGGTGTCGACCAGCTTGGTCGAGAGGGATGGACGTCGCCGGTCCCGTTCAAAGTCGGCCACCCCGGCATCCCATCGGTCCCGCTCACCTCAGACGATCCCGTCTCGGTCTCACGCTCCAGGTCCCGCTCGGCGCAGTCCCACCGGCCGCCCACTCCGCATCGGTCTCCGCGTCGCTCCCGATCCCGCTCGCAAGGACGACCCCACTCTACGGAAAGATCACCACGATAGTCTCGAACACCCTGGCGGTCCCACTCAACGAGACGATCCCCGCGTCGGTTCCGGACGCCTCGGTGATCCCGCTCACCACAGAGGCCCCGCAGATCCCGTTCTCCGAGGCGAAGGCGTCGGTCCCGTTCGCCACGACGACATCGGTCCCGATCAATCTCTTCTGGTTCATACATTTCCGACCTGGGTACATCAGAGGAGGAATGGCTGTGGGAGCGATACGACCACTTATCCTACGACCGCCCACCTAGATACTATCAGTATCACCCTTTCAGCCGCTACTGGGACCACGATCCTCGGCACACCTACTATGAGGATACCTTCGACCCCTCGCCATGCTACAGGCACAGGAGGCACAGGGACCGCCCTCGGTCCCCACCGCACACCCCGGAGAAGGAGCGCCACCAACCCATCACTAGACCACCAACGGAGTCTACACCCAAGTCGGGGACCGGTACCGTATCCACGGATTCCGGGAAAGGAAAAGAACCCTCCCCATCGAGATCGGTTTCCAGATCACCCTCGAAAGAGAGGCCGATCCCTCACAGGTCTCCCACGAGAGGCTCACCATCAGGGGCCACGGTACCGTCCAGGCCACATAAGAGAGGACGGCCAGATATCCCGGTGTCACCGAGAAGGTCACTGTCGAGGACCCCCTTGGCTCACTCCTCGGAGTCGGCGTCCCGGTCCTCTACTCCATCCCCGAGACCATCGCCGGTTCCAGGGGGAGCCCGACCGGACCCTCCATCCCCCACAGACGATATGAAGGCTTTCGCTGACTTCATGCACAGACTAGCCGGCACCCTGGGAATTAAGACCACTCAGCCTGGAAAGGAAGTGGATGATCCTATATTTGAGGACTTACAGCAAAGGGCACCGTCCCTCCCCTCCCTGTCGATCTCTCCATACTTGCTGCAGGTGTTGAAGTCATCCTGGGCGACACCCTCCTCAACACCACCCCTATCCAGGCATCTCGATCACCTGTGCCGTGTGTGCACAGATTCGGCACCATGGCTTTCGTTCCACCCCAAACCTAACTCAGTGGTGGTCGAAACAGCCCAGATGAAAACCTCTCAGAGGTTGCACTCCACCCCATCTGACAAAGAAGGCAAGAAGTTGGACGCCATAGGGCGCAAGTTCTATTCATCTGCCTGCCTCCTCACTAACATGACATCTTATGCAGCATGTATGGGGGCTTACCAGAAGTTCCTCTGGGATACTCTGGCTGTGCATATCTTGAAGCTGTCGGAACAGGACCAGAGGATCGTCAACTCCTTCAGGGAGGAAGGCCTGGCGCTGGCGGGATACCAGCGGCAAGTCGCCAAACATATAGCCAAGTGTACGGGAAAGATTGTGGCCAACTCTATTGCGGTCCGCCGTCACGCTTGGCTCCGATCGTCGGGACTGTCCCATACAGCGCGCTCCATTATTGAGGACCTTCCCTTCGATTCCTAGGGGAGGGGGGACCTTCCCTGTGTCCCAAGTGCTGCTGGGACCATTTAAAGTTTTTTTTTTCTCTTTCTCCTGTTGTTAAATAGAAAGGGAGGGGAACCTTGATTAGGATTCTAGCCTGTCTTTCTAATCTGCCTTTTGGCCTGTGTTCTGTTCTTTCCTGTTGCTTCTACCTGGGGGGGGGCAGCCAATTCCCCCCCACAGAATCACTGTCCTCTGCTGGCAAAAAGAAATTATTACACATTCAACCAAAGTAAGTTTTAAATTTTTTTTTATATAGTGGACGGGTTCTGCTATGATAGGAGTTTAGGAAAGTACATGCTTTGACTTTTCACATGATTTTGAGATCTGGGAAGTTTAAAGCCAACATGACTGACCCTGTGACAGCCAGTGATGCTGGTACTTCTGCTGCTTCTCCTGTACCTGATGATTTATTGGATGTCACCCAGATGACTCCACAGGAATTTGAAGAAAGACAAAGATGGCTGAGATTGCAGGAATTGCAAATGCAGCACAAAGAAAAGGAACTTCAATTCAGGCTTCAACTTCAGGAGGCAGAAGCGAAAGAAAAAGACACTGAACGCCAGCTGCGATTGCAAATGCAGGAGATGGCGCTGAAGCAAAGAGAACTGGAATTGAAACTACAAGAACAGGAGTTTCAATTGAAAATGGCGCAACAGGCGCAAAACCCAATAACCAATGTGCCACAGCCGGCTGCCATGGTAACAGCTCCAACCCGCCATTACCCCACATTTCAGGAGGGACAGGATTTTGATGAATACATCACGACTTTTCAGAGAGTCTGTGTTGACTATGGGATACGCAAGGAGCACTACATGCGTGAGCTGCGCCCCTTGCTCCCACCAATTCTCAGGTCTGTGGAGGCGGGGTTGGCACCAGAAGAGATGCATGATTTTGATCTTTTCTTGGAGCTGGCTAGGAGCCGTCTGGGCTTAACAGCAGAGGCAGCTCGACAACACATGAGGGCTACAAGGTGGACGCCTACAGTCAATTGCCGTGAGCTGGGACATCGTATCACTCGCAAGTGTGAACTCTGGGCTAAAGCTGCCAAAGCTGACACTGTCGAAAGCATTCTCTCTTTGATAGCCATGGAACAGTTTCTGTGGCATACACCGCCAGCTATGCGCAATTATATTTTGGATAAAGACCCTAAGACTATGCTTGAGGTGACTACGCTGGCTCAACGGTTTATGGAAACCCGAGGGAACCAGAACTTGCAGGCACAGGAAGCGGAACCACACAAGCATAAGTCAGGGAATCAATCTGTCCACAAGTCGGGGAATCAATCCCCCACCAAAGATCACCGGAATCCGCAATTCCAGAAGATGGGATCACAAGGTGTGCCTAACCAACAGCAGCAGCAACCATCCCAACTGGCTCCCAAGGAGGCTGCGCAACCTCCTCAAGGACAGGGGAAGGTGAAGACTGGCCTGACATGTTTCTCATGTGGAGAAATTGGCCATATCAAAGCGAACTGTAAACAGGAGCCCAAGGCAATTAACATGATAAGGGCATCCACGTCTGCACATATGACAGCTGAGAAGGAGGTGCCACCTGACCCTATGACTATTCCGCCTCGTCAACGCCATACGTTGATGGTGGATGGGAAGGAAGTAGTGGCGTATAGGGACACAGGGGCTCAACTGTCTGCGATTCATCGTACCTATGTTGATCCTAAGTTCTTGAAGGACAACACGTTGGTCTCTGTACGACCTTTCCACTGCCCACCCATCAAGCTTCCTACGGCTCGTGTGCCAGTGGAATACAAAGGATGGAAGGGCCAATGGACGTTTGCAGTCTACAATGACTTCAATTGCCCTGCTATATTGGGTGAAGATTTGGCCTGTCATGTGGAGCAATTCCATGAGACTCAAGAGCAGCACCCAATGCAGATGCGCAGTGAAGGTCTACATCCAACAGCTGTGGATTCTGACGAGAAGGACTTCCCATCAGATGGCGCCATAGCGGAAGATGTAGCCCTACAGGATGCTGTGGTCAACAACACACGCACAGGAGTTGACGAGGGAAAACCTGTCCCTGTCAACAATGACTCATTGGCAAGTCTGGAAGGTCAACAGTCTGAATCATGCCTGCCTGCGATCCCGAAGGAAGATATTGGTCCGGTGGGGTTCCAGCAACTCCAAAAGGAGCAGCAAGACGATCAGACTCAACAAGCTGCTGGGCAGAAGGTGAAGGATGACAAAGAGAGGCCTTCCGGTCCCCAGCAGGCCAGAGTTGTGATTGCCGATGACCCGCTTGCCAAAGAGACTTGGCCGGATGGCCAACAGGAAGGCCGGCAGCCACTGGAACAGCTGTTGGTCCACTCCAAGTTCAGAGTCAGACCCTTGAGTCTGATACAGTGCCAGTGGGAGGGAGATTTGTCTTCTGAGTTGCAGGAGAAGCCCAGGGTGACTTGGGTGACCGCAAATGAGAACCTCCAGCTGGCCCCACAGCAACAGACTCCTTGGCACAAACAGGGTACAGGAGGATGTTCCTTCATGCTGAGAGGTCCAGTGTTAGTCCTCCAGTTGATCTGGCCCACCAAGACAGAGATGTCATGGGAAGGTATGGCCACAGTCTTAGAGCAGCTTGGGACTGTGGAATGCCTTGTCCAATTTCCGGAAGTCGGGCCCAAGCTGACAATGAACTGTGTGGTCTCCCTGCAGACATTCTACAAGAGACCCAAGCATCTTATGACTCTGCCAATCCCAGAAGAGGATGAAGGGAAATGGCTGGATAGTGCCTGTGATACTCGTGTGGAAGGTGGTGGCCTGGAGGATGTTACACCCCCTTCCAACCTCAACGAGAAGCATCAGCAGCAGTTCATTCAGTTGGCAGCCAAGTCTGTGTCATTGTTCTCACCTGTACCAGGTCTCACCGCTCATCCTCAGCATGTGGTGGCTGCTGACGACTGCAAGCCGTCTTCAGGGCAGCCCGTACGGGTATCACATGCCGGGATGACGTCCTTGGAGGAGGAGGTGGATCCTGAACACTGCCCAATGCTGTATGCAGAAGACCCTTTCAAGAATTTTGGACTTGTCCTGTGTCTCTTCTGCTTGCTTTGGATCATAGGCTATTGGCAGTGGGCCTTAGCCATAGGGCCTGGCCATAGCACGGCATTCATAACCCATGTGGGCCTGTTTGAATTCAGTGTTCTTCCTTTTGGCCTTCACAAGGTGGCCACACCCTTCCAGGTACTTGTAATCCTGCTGAGAGGTGGTGGGGCCTTTGTGATGGCCTCCCTAGATGTCATTGTTATTTTCCCTGATGACTGGGGTGATCCCCTACATCACCTGAAGATAGTCTTTCAACAGCTCCGAGACTCCGGTGCGGTGACCATGCTGATCTTCGATGGCTCCACAATGTCCAGGGGGCTAACAAGAAGTTACTCCAGTGGAGCTTATCTCTTCAAGACTTTGACTTTGAAATTCAACATGTGTCTGGAACCTCCAACACAGTTGCAGACTCTCTCTCTCACAGGGACTTGGTGGGAGGGTAGGAAGACTGGTGTTGCATGCTGTTCTATGACCATGCTTTGTTTCAATGTATTGTTTGCGTTTGCATATGTTCTAACTCTTTCTGCTCTAGCTCACAGGTTGAAATCCCAGACTGTTTGGTCCTGCTTTCAGCGTCCCAGACCGTCTGAGATTTGGGGGGCGTGTCATGATGGAGTTCCATCATGTTGCCACAAGGTGCAACTCCCATCATTCTGCTAGAGAACTATAACTCTCTTTGTTTGTAAACAGATTGTCTTGCCAGCATAGTATCAGGTAAGAAAAGGGTTAATGGGAAGGGGCTCAAGCACCACCTTCACAGAGCTAATGAGAGGACATCATTAACATAACACCATGTGACTGGACTGACCAATTACAGCTTTAAGCCCGGGAAATCTGGAGAGGTTTTAATTGCTTTTGTTTTGAGACCAATGTGACTGAGATGAGAGAGATTTGGAGAGAAAGATTCTGGAAAATGTGAAGGAACACAGACTGCTATGCTGGTAGAGCAAGGCCATTCCATCTCTGGCTTTTGCTCCCAGCTGCCTGGACAAGATCTCAAGGCAACAAACTGCAAGTATTTAGTAGAGATTAGGGCCTGTTTAGTTGCGTTAGGGAATTCTTTTTAATTTCTTTACTTTGGTTGAATGTAGCTAAATCAGTAACTGAATGTAACCTGAGTAATGTAATGCTTGATCTTGATACTCTGTATTGCTATCACTTTAAGCCTGCCTGCCTGAGGTAGGGGAGAACCCTGCCTCATGTGAGATTGCATGACTACTTTTCTTGAATAAAGTAAATGTATTAATCTTCCTATACTGACGCTTACCACGTGCCTTACTCTTGACTATGCTACTGTGAACCTCCTCTGGGGTTAGGAGGAGGGAGTTAGTTGACTCTATAGTGGCAAGGAGTGCCACTGATTAACATAGACTACGCACAACTTCCCACTGCGTTGTGCGTGTAAAAGGGGGGGGGGTCCCAAGGGGGAAATAAGCCCCCCCCCAGTTAAAACCCAGTGGGTGGTGGCAGACCGATGGTTTTTGGAGTTTGTAGGAGGATCCTGGGGTGAGGACACCCAGGACTAACCCTACAGAGAGAGGGCTAGCCTGGAGCTCCTGGGAAGGGAACTCAGGTTTGAGCCCCGTGACACATGCAGAGAAGATGAGGTCTACGGCCAAGAAGTTTGGCCTACCCACCACCCACCAGCCTTTGAGACCACGACTGCCTTTTCGCAGGCTGGGCTCCTCCTACAGGAAAAGATTTAGCCCGCCGCCCACCCGAACACGCCAATCGTCTTCCTACCATCACCACAAGAAATTCCAATCTTTCAAGTCCAAACCACACTTCAGTAAAAGGAAGATGGAGTCATCCAAACAGCGGGCTTGACTCCGAAAAGCCACTACCGCCCTGGGGCATCAACATCTCCCCTTCGCTCCATACTGCATCCTCCCCTGCCAGCCGCCTCTACGATGCATTCCACTCATGGCAGCTCATCACTTCAGACCGCTGGGTCCTGAACATCATTCGGAGAGGATACTACATAGACTTCGAGGAACTCCCACCTCCGGTCCCTCACAGGGTAATCCCACCCTCCCTGCCCATCATAGAAGAAGTCAACAGTCTCCTACAAAAAGGCGCCATAGAGCGAGTTCCCCGCTCAAAGATGGGAGGCCTATTCCTCTCCAGGTACTTGGTGATCGAAAAGAAAGATGGAGGATTCCGTCCCATCCTGGACTTAAGAGACCTGAACTCCTTTGTCCACCCATGGACGTTTCGCATGGTTCGCTACCCTGGATTTGAAGGACGCTTACTTCCACATCCCAATCGCGCCCTCCCACAGGAGATTCCTCGCCTTCGCGGTCGGCGGCACGGCCTTCCAGTTCAGAGTTTTACCGTTCGGCCTCTGTACAGCCCCAAGGGTCTTTACAAAATGTATGGCGATGGTAGTGGCCTGGCTCAGACAAAAGGATATTGTAGTGTTTCCGTATCTGGACGATTGGCTTTTTACAGCTCCTTCAGCCGAAAAGCTGGACAGAGACATCAGATTGGCCCTTACTTGGCTTCAACGTCTAGGATTGATGGTGATTTACGAAAAATCCTACCTTCAGCCCTCCCGGTCTGTCAGGTTTATAGGGGCCTCTCTAGATTCCATCACAGGAAAAGCGTACCGCCCAGACAACCGATTTCTGACGCTGCGCACAGCAGTACAGAAGTGCATAAGACGAAGGAGATCCACGGTGCGAGACATACAACAAGCCTTAGGCCACATGGCCTCCACCACAGCAGTCACGCCTCTCGCACGGCTCCGCATGAGGCCCCTACAAAGCTGGTTCATCGCGAGGTTCAAACCGTATGTTCACGGTCCACTCAAACTACTCACCATTCCCCGCCCGCTCAGGAAGTCCCTCCTCTGGTGGACGGACCCTCGTGCAGTCCAGCGGGGCTCCCAATTCGAGCAACTGAATCCCACGAGGGCTATCACGACGGATGCCTCACTGTCGGGCTGGGGAGCGTACTCTGACAGACTGTCCATCATGGGGCGCTGGTCGCGGAAGGAGGGAGCCCTGCACATCAGTGCCTTAGAACTACTAGCTGTGTTCAAGGCCTTAAGGGCGTTCGAACCTTCCCTGAAGGGTCAGGTGGTACAGGTGGCTTCAGACAACACTACTGCTGTGTTCTACATAAACAAACAGGGAGGAACGCACTCACGGACTCTACTCCGCCTCTCCCTGGACCTTTCGGAGTGGTGTGTAGAACGAGACATCATTCTAATAGCCATACATGTCCCAGGCCAGAGCAACGAACTGGCAGACGCACTCAGCAGATCGACCACCAGCAATCACGAGTGGTCGCTGAATCACCAGGTCCTTCTCTCTCTCTTCTCGTAGTGGGGCACACCAGCGATAGAGCTCTTTGCCACCAAGGACAACGCAGTGCGCCCATTATTCTGCTCCAGAGGCCACCGATCACGGGACAGCCTAGGGGATGCATTCCTATGGCACTGGGAGGGCCCCCTGCTTTATGCCTTCCCTCCCTTTCCCCTCATACCCAGAGTGATCTCGAAGGTGCAGCAGGACAAAGCCAAGTGCATCCTAATAACCCCATGGTGGCCTCGCCAACATTGGTTCGCACCACTGCTCAGAATGGCCCGGGGGCGATACAAGCGCCTCCTGCAGACACCGGACTTGCTGTCAATGGCGAACGGCAAAATCCTTCACCCGGACCTCAAACTGATCAACCCAACAGCCTGGCTGATCACAATGTGAATTCCCTTTTGGATGCAGCACAAAAGATCATCAAAGCAGCTCACCGCCCATCAACAGTGAGAGCCTATAACTACAATTGGAACAAATTCTGTTCCTTCCTGGAGGAGAAAGGAATCCCACTGAGTCAAGCAGGCCCCTCCAACCTGATGGACTTTCTGGCTTCTTTCTCAAACAGGAATTTCTCTACCTCTTCAATGAAAAGCTATGTAGCAGCTGTGTCCTGGCACTTGCAACGCCTGGGCAAACCATCGTGTTTTAGAGATCCCAGGATCAAAGCCTTCCTTAAAGGATACACCAACTTGCACCCACCTGCACTGGGACCCATCCCCGCATGGAGTCTTGAGATAGTCTTAGCAGCCTTATCCAGGGCCCCCTTCGAACCGCTAGCCACGTGTGACCTCCGTCTTGTCTCCATGAAGACGGCGTTCCTAGTCGCGATCACGTCAGCAAGATGAGCCAGCGAACTGTGTGCTCTGCGGGTGGACCCACCGTACACCCGTTTTCACCAAGAAAAGGTGGTGCTAAGACCAGACATCGCTTTCCTGCCAAAGGTTGTATCCTACTTCCACCTCAACCAGGACATCGTATTGCCAGCATTCTTCCGGCACCCGTCGGATGACCTACAACGGTCCCTCCAGCACCTGGATGTAAGACGGGCCCTAGCCTTCTACATAGAGAGGACTTCGCAGCTAAGGAAAACCAATAGACTCTTCATCTGCTATGCGGGCCCGAAGAAAGGCGAGCCAGTGTCTTCGTAGCGTTTTTCAAAATGGGTGTCTGCAGCGATCAAACTGGCCTACCAAACTCTGGGAAAACGACTGCCGGAACCCGTCCGAAGCCATTCGACCAGGGCTACCTCCACTTCAACCGCATTCCTGAATGGGGGTGCCTATCCAGGACATCTGCAGGGTGGCCACATGGGCAACCCCCCTGACTTTTGTTAAGGTGTATAAGGTGGACTCGGCTTCCAGAGAGGACGCGGCGCTGGGCCGTGCAGTCCTCATGTCTTGTGTCGCACAGAGATCCCGGTAGGGATCATAACCACTCAGACGCCGGAGACTGGCATCTCTCAGCTACCTCCTCCAGTAAATAAAGCAACCCTTGTGGTTTATTTTCAATCCTGACCTAGTCTATGGTGTCTCTTCTCCTTCCTCTTAGATAGGACACCCCTCCTGCAGGATATAAGCTTGCTAATCTACCCTTTATGTGTGGATTCACAGAGACCACGACGAAGAAGGACAGGTTGCTTACCTGTAACTGTAGTTCTTCGAGTGGTCATCTGTGAATTCACACAATCCCACCCATCCTCCCCTCTGGTGTCCTAGGCTATCCTCTCAAAAAAAAAAGGGGGGGGGAGAAAATTTATCCTGACCGTAGGCTGCAACTGCTGCTATTCGGAACTGAGAAGGCGGGCTCGAGGAGGGCCTATATAGCCTAGAGGGATGGTGGGCGGGATTACCGCCAAAAATTCAATTAGATACCTATTGACTCTAACAACTTCCGAATGCTACTGCGCAGGCGCAGGATTAACTCTTTATGTGTGAATTCACAGATGACCACTCGAAGAACTACAGTTACAGGTAAGCAACCTGTCCTTCACATATGTCTCTATATAAATATTTATATATTTAATATACAATGTATATTGTTGATATATATATATATATAAATAATACATGTTTTATATTAAATTTGACATATATGCATTGTCCCAAAAGTTCCAAGCATCCAAAGAGATGCCAGTTGCAGGATTAACTGCAGGATTCTTCTGCCTATGTTGCAGTTTGGATGCAAATCTTGAAGACCTAAATAAAAAATGCAAAAGAGATGGAAATGCAATATAAACATTAGACCACAAAAAAAAATTATCCCTTTTGTTCCTTCCCAAATAATAACTGAAAATACCACTACCTTATTCAAGGTGAAAAGGTTAGCCTTGGCAACTGCAGTTCCAGCAATCCCTCTCAAACTACAGCAAAAGAGATTCCACCTAAGAGTTAGTAAGAACTTCCTGACAGTAAGAGTTGTTTGACAGTGGAATACACTGCCGTGGAGTATGGTACAGTCTCCTTTGGAGGTTTTTAAACAGAGGCTAGATGGCCATCTTTTGGAAGTGCTATGATTGTGCATTCCTGCAAGGCAGGGGGTTGGACTAGATGGCCCATGTGGTCTCTTCCAGATCTATGGTTCTTTCTGAACTCTGCTATCAAGTACAGCCCCTTCTTAGGGTTTCCCCACCCAACTGGGCCAAAACCAATAATTCAAATGGAGTAAATTTGTACAGGCCTTATCAACTGATTTATAAAATATATAAAATAGACAGCTATTTTATATCTCATTGGTCTGTTGCTCCTAAGGTCTGAGAAAGAGATGGGATGAAGGTGCAGAGTGAGAAGTTTGCCATTGCCTTCCTCTGAGGCTGAGAATGTGGCTTGCGAAGTTGAAGGCTTTCATGGCCAGCATCCATAGGTTTTCCATGGTTTTTTTTTTTCCCCAGGCTGTGAGGCTGTGTCTGGAAGAGTTTATTTCTGACATTTCGCCTGCATCTGTGGCTAGCATCTTCAGAGAATGGTTGGGTAGGAGTGTGTGGGAGGTTTATATACTGTGAGCCCCTGTTGGAAGGATATGTAAATTTGTGTACTTTAATGGCTGGTTTCTGGGTGGAGATATGCAAGGAGGATTAGTGTCTGTTTGGCTAATGGTCCATTGTCTGCTGGAAATCCCCTTGTCCCTGGGTGGAATTCCTCTGTAAGTGTTGAGTTTTGATTCTATTGTTATTCAAAACTGGGAGCCAGATTTTGTTTACTTTTAGAGTTTCTTCTTTTTTGTTGAAGTTGTCCAGGTGTTTGTGGATTTCAATAGCTTCTCTGTGCATTCTGACATGATAGTTGTTGGCCTGGTCCAGAATTTCAGTGTTTTTAAATAACATTTTGTGTCCAGGTTGGTTTATCACATGTTCTGCTACTGCTGATTTTTCTGGCTGGCCCAGTCTGCAGTGTCTCTCATGTTCCTTGATTCATGTTTGCACACTGCGTTTAGTGGTCCCTATGTGGTTTGCCCTACATCACCCAGTGGGTTGCCATGCATGAGCAGGGATTTGAACTCTGTTCGCCAAAGTCATAGTTCCAAAGCTCAAATCACTTTACTATGCTGGTTGTCCTCTGTAAGTATATGCAGAGTCCAAGTTCAAGAAATACAAGTTCCAGAGTTCCTTATTTCCTGTCAATATATTTCCAGAGCATGGGCAGGAAGAGTCAAAGGGTGTGACACACATATGATATTTTTATTTTATTTTTTTAATAAATGACTTTGAAAGCAATGGGAGCCACTAATAGGATTTACAGGCCTCAGAATATATGTGAGTAAAGGGATGAAGCCTTTGGTTTCCAGAGTGCATATATATAGAAACTAATAGCAAATCCATGAAACACAGCAGTACATTAAATACCTATATAAAGCTAAGGTAGCCATCTTGGGTCAACCAAAAGATAAAATTAGATTTTTTAAAAAATTCTGAGCCCTTCATCAGGCAAGATGATGGTGAGAGAAAGCTATAATGAGAGAAAGCTGACGGTACTGAAGCTATATTCTCTGATCAGTCTTGAGATGTGATAGGGAAGGAAGGCTCTGCAGACATTTGAATAAGACTCTCACAGGTGATGTGATGGTTTCAGGTTTCACCTGTACTGCTGGAAGTAAGAAAGGGAGAAGAATCTGATCCCCTGTATTTGAAAACATAGCACCCAGCATTTACTTAGAATTGCTGTCCCCATTCTGGATGAAGCACACCAGCTCTTTATCAAGGCAGTTTTTATATTAAAAAACCAAACACCTTGAGATAATTTTAAGCATTGTATTAGGTTTTTTAAACAGTAGAAGCCCAATTAGATAGCTTTGCTGAACTGAATTGGACAAACCCTCAAGGAATAAAATCCAGCCATCAGATGGTATAACATCCTCTTCCACTCATGCAGGGTCCCAGTGTTGAGTGGCTAAATTTGGTATTCTCCGTGTTACACACACACACATGTAGCTGTGTTGGATGTAAGAAAAAATCCAAAATCCTTATTAATGTATTATCTTCAAGATGCCACCAAAGATGGTGGTGGTAGGGAATGACATCTCTGGATAGCTTCATCCATTAAGACATTACACAAAAAAGATTGGGATGAAACAGATAGAATCTGATGTTGAAGTCAGAGATCCCTTTCACACTGCACAATTATAGCTGTATGATTCCACTTTAACTGCTATGGCAACATCCTACTGAATCCCAGCATTGACCGTTGGGGGAGGCATTTAGAATTGTTAGCCAAAGAGTTCTAGTTCTTCACCAAACCACAAACCCCAGGATTCCACAGAATGCAGTCATGGCATCATAGTGTGGTAAATGTGTTAGTGTGAAAAGGACTGTGGTGTCTGTACTTACGTATAATTGATATACATGAATGCCATAAAAGCCAAGTCTTCCTGCAGATGCTATAGCATCCTATAAAAGCCATACTTTCCTACAGATAACAGATACTAAAGCTGAGTTGAATATTCCCCTTTTTCACAGGACCGTTTGTCTCCAAAAATGTGGCGAGAGAGAATAGTGAGTGCCTTTGTGGGGATGTATGTATAAAATTATTCCATATATGAAGCTCTTGCCTTTAAATATGAGTTAGCTAAGAGATGTTCCTCCTCACCCTGTGTCTCACTTTGGCATCATTCAACAGCCCAGTGATCTTTCTGGAACAGAATGCCCCATAAGAATAGTGCTACAATATGAGGTGTTGTTTTCTGCAGGGATGCTCAGATGGAGTGGGGTGGCTGCCCGCATAAACGCCACTGGGTTCTCCTGTTTTTGTTTTGAGAGGTCACATACACAGAATGAAGTGTGCACAATTTTTGAAAAGGGCAAAATTTGTGACCTGACAAAATGCATCCGGATTCTACAAGGTGGGAAAGAATGTGGAAAGTAAGGAATAAGAGGGTGAAGGCAACATCACATTAAAAACACACATTTTTAAAAGGCCAATAAGATGGAAGAATATGGAACAGCAAAACAACTAGGATGAAGAACACAGCACATTAATTGTCCAAAAGTGGCTACACCATTGAAATCAGTGGAAATTAAACTTTGCCCAAAAAGAAAACCATTTTAGACATATCAGATTAAATCACCCCTCATGCATTCCTTTGCAATGTGATTTTAAATATACATCAATCAAATACTATTTACTTTAGGAAACTATAATTAATCTAAAGGAAAGCTTTGTGTTTATCAAAAAGTTTGTTTACATGAATATAAAACATGCTGAAAATGTTGACAATCTGATGCCTGAACGTAAGTATGTTAACTCTTTTTAAAATCATTTTAATTATAACAATGTTATAAATATGTATGAATAAAAGATCAATTAAATTCTTAACATATTTATTCAAATAAGTTGGTCAAAAATGCAAGCGTGTGTGAGATTTGTGTCCTTTTCATGCAGAGTTTTAAAATGTTCTTCCCCAGAATGAGCCACCAGTAGAACAATGCCAGTTGCAGAATCTGGTATGGAATGTTTTAAAATTCTAAAAATGTAGTGGGTCTTCTTAAAAGAGGAATGGGCAACATGTGGCCCTCCAGACATTGTTGGACATTAGCTCTAAGTAGAATAGCAAAAGACATATAAAATTAATAGTTGCACACAGTTTAGAAGAACCCCCCTCCTGTTGTTGTTGCTGTTGTTGTTGTTGTTATTATTATTATTATTATTATTTCCCATTGTACATAGATACATATAAATTTCACTGAGCCAGGGCTGGGAAACTTCTGCCTTCCAGATGTTTGTAACTATACAATCCCCTACCATGGGGCATGTTGGCTGAGGCTTCTGGAAGCAGAAGTCCAACATGTGAAGAATCATAGTTTCCTCAGTCCTGCACTGGCCCATGCCTATGTCACTTATCTATCTTTGTTAGATAAGTATTTGTCGCATTTTACAACCTAAATCCAATTACTAGTCCCTAGATCAAACTTGTTGACTCAATTGCTGGATGGTAAATCAACACTTATGAAAGACCTATTGGCTTGTTGGGATTAGCAATTGGATTTAGGCATGCATCTCTAGCATTGGACCACTGATTTAATGCAGGTGAGTTTTGTTTTATATATATCTGTATTAAGTACCTAGAAATTGTTGTCCTTTTTTGCAGATTTTAGAGCTGGGGGTCATGCTTGAAATAAATTAGTAGCCGCATTGCCCTGTACTATCTATGATGTGGCATGGAAGAAACTTTAGAAAGCAGATTAGCGAAACTATAAGACTTATAAGGTCATGGTTTCACTTTCTGATGTGTAAAAGTGGGCCAACATAGTGTACTGATCTAAGCGTGGGCATATGATTCTGGAGAACAGGGTTCTAATCCCCACTCAGCCTTGGAAACCATTGGGTGACCTTGAGCAAGTCACGCTCTCTCAGCCTCAGAAGAAGACAAAGTCAAAGTCAAATCCCCTCTAAACAAATCCTGCCAAGAAAGCCCCGTGATAGAATTGTTTTAGGGTCACCATCAGTTGGAAACAACTTGAAGCACACAACGACAAGAACGGGTTTATTACATTTAGAATGAATAGGTTGTTCCATAAACTTAGGAAGGAAGGTACAAGCAATCAGTTATCAGCCAGATTATTTGTATTAGATAGATGCTTCACTTTGGGCTGTGTTTTAATGGCTGTTTGTGTACTGACCAACTGGAGCAAAACAGTAGAGAACTGCAGAAATGTGCCTCATTCTGACATATGAGGAAGGGGATGGCAGAGAGAGACTCTGTTGTTATTGCAGGATTCCTGCAGTTATTTAATAATCTGGAAGTTCTTCTAGAGCCACCTGCAAAATTCCTTGAAGATATACTTCCACTGGGCTAAACACCCTGGCTTGCCCCCCTCTGAGAGCCCTGCAGTCCATACGATGCAGAGCTTTTGCCCTGATCTGCCCCCGGGCAGTCCTCACTACCGAAATAATACTTTTCTGCAAATGTTTAAGGTCACAATCATATTGTAGAAGCAGAAGGTACAATCAGGCATGGGGAATGGGTGCTCCTCCAAATTAGTAAATTGGTAGAGTGGATATCTTGTCATCCCTCACCCTTCATTGTGCTATTTGGGGCTGCTGGAAATAGGAGGCCAACATCGATAGACCTGCATGTACTCTGCTGCCTTAGAACAAGAGTGGATAAAGTGTAGCCCTGGGTCTACATTTGGGCCCCCAACTGTTTTGTGGCCCTCAATGCCTCAAGAATCCATGGACTGATTCTTTTTTGTCCAGTAAAAGAAAAGATGAATAGCTGTCCAGGAAGCCTCCAAGAGCAGTATTTCAGCTTTTAATAGCTTGCAGCCACTGCCACCACCACCACATTGTTAAACATTTTTTAAAAATCAATTTTTAAAAACCAAATACATCTTCTGTTTTGGGGGGGCATATTCGGCAGTCCACTAATTCTCAGAGGCTTCCAGAAGCAGAAGATTGCCCACCCCATGTCACTGCAGTTGCCCACTTCTACTTTAGAAGAAGAAAACATAGAAGTCAAAAATTTTCATCTTTCAAGCAAGCATTTTCTAAGAATGCAGAATCTTTTCTAATGCCAGGGGCTAGTTGTTTGCTTGAATTTTCATCTGCAAACTACTCATTATTATTGAATATTGTCCTGGCGGATAAGGTATGACCGTTCTGAAGAGCTCTAGATGACAGTTAACGAACATTCAATTAAAGATCTAATTAGAAGCACGAATAACAGGCTTACCCAACAGACAGATGCTGTTGTTAGGAGCCCACAGTCAAGCAGAAGCCATTTAATAGCTAATTATAGTGTCTTGAAACATTGTTGTGCTGCTTCCTTTTTGAACTAAAACAAGTGTTTCCTTTCCAAATTGGGATAATGGAAATAATTCCTAATAATTATTTCCAATCCTTTCCACCTACAAGACTTTATTGGTGTTTCCAAATGCAATGCTTTTGCCAATTTATACTGAATGGCAGATATTTCATTTCACAGCTCATTTCAAATAGCAGCTAATTTGAAATATGGCCCTTAGAGACTACAGCTTCTTTGTAAGAGAAGCTGCTGCACAATGGCCTAGATTTGAGATTGTATATTATAATGGGTTTTTTCCCCTGACTGTCTCATGACACAGAAGAGCAATTCTACCATAATTTAATGCTGTGGCGTCACTAAGGCTGGTGTAACACCTCCCCTTGATGGTGTCACCTGATGCAGTTCAGGCTCCACACACCCCTAGTGCCGCCACTGACTTAATGGGCCTTGGAAACAAGGATGACAAAGTAACGCAGTTGGGCAAGTGCCACATGCATCCACAACAATTCATATAATTCTTTCCTAATAGTTTACAAAGCATACTATAGTATGTTCTATCTAATAATGCTGGAGTTGTATTTTAGGCTGTAGCATTTGCCTAGCACTGGTCTTGAACATCTACTGAGACATAAATAAACTGTCACAAGGACCCAAGACTGCAACTTACAGTAACTGAGCATCAACCTTTAATTTTTTTCTATTTCAACTATGGGTGAAGCAGAGGTATGACAGGGGTATAAGTGAACCAAGTATAAGTAATTAAGCCCACTGGCCTTCACTGAATGTGTATGTTATGCTAGAGTGCTTTGGAGCCCACTTTTCTGTAATATTTTGTAAATGGTAGTTAGGTTATGTGTTTTTTCCTCAAGAGCATCTACTTCTATTATTCGTTATTAGGAGGTATAAAATGCAACTGCAGCACATGCCTTTAACTATACTTTTTCACAAACTGCAATTTAATTTCGAATGTATTCAAGTGCCAACATTTGACACTTGCACTGAATCTTTGACCCGCCCCTCCTGATAAGAACCAAAACCTAAGATGCCATCCCTCTTTTCTGTGCTATAATTATGCTTCTTTTGCAGCTGTCCTTTGGGACTTAGAAACTCTTGGGACTTGTTTATGCATTAATGTTGGTAATGAAAAATTTGTGATCCAAGGCACTGTGTTTTTTCCTTTGTCAACTGGTGTGATAAAGCATATTTGGCCTAAATGACTTCTGTCCATTTAGCCCAGGGATGGGCAACTCTGGGGGAGCCAGGGGCTAATTTCCCCTCAGATCCCCCAACAGCCTATCCTCCCCCAGAGCAAGCCCAAATAGCTCAATTTTCCTTTGCAGTTCCTTTCAAAATGGCCAGGAAGTAATAGCACTCCCTGTCATGGTTCTGAGAGGAACTGCAGAGGAAAATAAAGGTATTTGGGGGTAGTACAGTGTTCTGGGGTGCTTGTGTGGGAGGGGTTATTTCTATGTTTTCACATTTGGGGGCTTTCTGTGTGGTTTGGGGGCATAAAAATTGCCTGAAAATCATGCTGATCTTTTTTCAGTGGGGCTGTGATAGATCCCCTTTCCAGCCCAGCCCCACAGTTCCAGCCCTTGGAATCCTGTCACCCTGCCCTTGTTCACCACTTTATCCCTTCCTGGATTGGGTACTTGGGCCTCAGGGTGACCCCTTCTATGTGGACCTGTAGCTATGTTGTGGTGGTGAGTTCATTGTGGTTAGTATGACCGTCCCTCCACCAAACTTAATATGAACAGAGACTGTCATGTACCTGCATTCCGAGATGCAGTGACCAGCAGTTTCCAAGTTAAACAGAAAACTTTATTGGCACAGTAATTCAGAAAGCATATAATATAAGGTTATTGCTCAAACTGAAACTTAGAAGACAGTGTAATAAAAGCATATTGCAATCTTTAAACCTGATGGGCTTCAATACTACTGGTTACCTATCATCCCATGACCACCTCCTCCAGAACAAGTGTCCAACCCATTTTTCTCAAGCCTAGTAGGCAGCTGCAAGTTTATCTCTCCATTCTCATTGCAACCATTATTACTCCCGTCCACAACTGGCAATGAACACTCATTAACAAGCACAGAAAAATGAAACACAATTAACAGCAAGGGTACATAGAAACACTGAAATTGGCAGGAACAGGTCACATCTGGGACCAATCCTGACAGAGGCAGTGGTAAAAACAAACAAGTTGAAGTTTATTAAGTCATGTGTAATTAATGTATTAACCCTTCAGCTCTCAATCAATCACAGCTTTCGAAAACCACAATCAGTTCTCTCTCTGACTGACCTGTCTCTATACCATCTGTTCCTTACCTCTCTCAAATCCAAACCCTACTTGGCCTCTGATAAAGACAAGCCTCGGTTTTGGCAACATTTCTTTCCCTGCAGGCCCTCCTTCACAGCCAGGCTTGCCCAACTCCTCCTTCATGGGGCAGCGGGGCTTCAGGGCCTACAAAAGTGGAGTCCAGGGAATGCATACAGTCCACAGGTTGCAGTTTGCCTACCCCTGATTTAGCCTTTAATTTCCCTTCAAGAAAATTATGGGTCAGCTAGACTGGAGAATTAATTGCGTAAAATAGCACATTACTTCACTATCGCAGCAGTGTTCATTTGTCACCATGATCCATTTGCAAGATCACTGGCATGGGAAGCTGCAGTGCACATGGAGCATCCCCATGAGAAAAGATGGTGGCCGTAAGTGAATTACCTGCCTTATTATTCAACCAAAAGCTCCTTCAATTTTACCATTTTTTTCTTTGCTAAATGAGAGAAGTGGAAGAGCTATCCTCTGCTTAAAAACATTTTTTTTCTTGTTCTGCCGCTCCAAAAGAGCGCTGAATCGTTCCCCAGGAAAAAAACAACAACAATGGCGGCTCTGGCTGCTTCGTCGCTGGCAAGTCTGCCCCCACGCACATCCAACCAATCACGTTTGACTTCCTGGATGCGTCCCTATTCCAGTTGGTTGTTCAGGTGGGTGGTTATTTGCATTATTGCATATTTTTTGAAAAAGATCGTGAGAAACAGCAAAAGCTCTTATCACAAACTACTTGACATTTTCAGCCCCCCTTCCTTCCGAATATGGCAAATCCCGGCAGGGGCTCATCTGAACAAAAGGTATTCTGCCTGCATTCTTTTAGGATTTTTTTTTCATTGTCTAGACAACCCCTATGTCAAAATTATTGTCTTGAAAGTAATCTGTTAAATTATATTTAATATATCCTCAGTTTTGCCTGTTGTAGTTCTCTTTGTTGGTGGTGCTGCCATACTGCTTGTCTTTCTAGAGTGAACATACTGATGGAGCTAAGTACCAGTTCCATTTAAAGACCAAAATGGCAACATTTAATGACGGTTACAGAGCCTTTCATTCATTTGAGGATGTAACTAATGCTCAGAGCTTGGAAAAAATTACTTTTTTGGACTATATTTCACACAACCTGAGAGAGATAGTCCAAAAAGTAATGGAATTGTGGGTATCATTCTTTGTTAAGAATTAATAGCTGGTACTGTATCAGCATCTCTTGGTTAACAGGTTTAAATTAATTAGTATCTTTTTATTCACTTCTGAGCTCCTCGGCAGATGTGTTAAGCCAAGCAATACCTTACATACAATTCCACCTGTCTGAAGTGGTGTGGTTTTCATTTTATGCACCCTTCCCATATTTGTACTTTTATCCAAATCTTTTTCGAAACCTCTTCTTTATCTGAGCAATGTAAGAGATTGGTTTCGAAACACAACATGTACTACAACATTCTTCTAAGAGGTTCAGAATGTAGAGCAGTTGGTTATTCAGCAGGTATTTAAGGCTCAAGAAATAGAACCTAGTTTTAACTGGAATATGTTGTTAGCCTTAAAATGAAAGTGAGAGAGGCCTTGCTGAGGCTCCACACAGAAGCCAAAAAACTCCGAAATTTGCTGACTAAACACAGAAACAACCGAGAGGAATAATATTATAAAATGTAAGCCTAGTAAAATACTTTAAGATGGATTTTCTTTCTCATTTTAACTTTTTTTAAAAAATTGATCAGAGCATTCCTGACGGCATGTCAGGGGCAGTAGGTGGACCCACAGCTATGGAGCAGGGTGGCAAATCCACCCTGGATTTTACCGCTATCCTCATGCAGTGGCTCCAAGTTAAATGGGAGCCCTGCCAACGATTATCCCCAGTTGGGCACCAAGTGAGCTCTGGCTCATCTCAGAGCAGCAGAGGGAAGAGGCAGCGGGGAAATCTAGAGTCAATTCACTTGCCCTGGAGTGGTGGATCCACCAGTTGCCCCCATGACTTACTGTTTCACTACAGAGATTTTGTGTTATTAACAATCCTATTCCATTTCAGTGTAGGTAATCTGTTCTCATGTTTTAAATTAATTATGTGTGTGTGGGTATATTCAGCTATTCACAAAAAGCAAACCGCTGATTAGGAGAGCATTAAAAATGTATATAAGAAGGATGTAGGCTACAAACCAGGCTACATGGAAAAGCTGGATCATATATATATTTATAAGAAAAATCATAGAATAATATATATTTCTTAGAAGAAAGCTCTTTATTATCTCATTCATTCGTGTATGTGTGTGTGTGTGTGAATGATACTATAGATCTTTCTTCTAAGAAACTTGTTTTTTCTATGCTTGGTAGCAAGGCCTGTGATTGCACTTTTCTTAGAAAGAGAAATTGCATCCTTGTGCTCTTACAGAAAAACCTCAGAAGTCAGACTAGACACTTCAGAAGTGAAAAACCTAAGTTACTTTTTCAAAGCAAGTGGTTTCTTTTTATTGATTATATTAATAAAAACAAAGACGCAATGATACCTCAGCAGTCTCATACTGGTCTTTGGAATAACACGTTAGTTTAGGCTTACTGACTTCATATAATCTACTCTACTATAACCCATTACCTTTATATAGTGAAGCAACTGTAACAAATAACTTGTTTGTCTGATGAGTAGTTGCTTTGGTTTCGTATTTTGATCTCTTGAATTGGTGACAATGTACCGTTTGAATTGCATTTTGTCATTTATTTTAAAACAGCAACATGTGGGAAGCATAGGATAACATCCCCAGGGACACACCACCAGGGTCAGCCCTACTGCTAGTCATTGAGCAGCTTGCTTCAGGCAAAAGATGCTGGCCAACAGCAGCAAGGAGATAGCTATATGCCAGGCAGCCTGCCCTAAGATTATCTGCCTTCAGGTATGGGGAAACTAATTGTTGAAGTTAAATTAAACTCCCAGTCTGGCAGGCTTCTGTTTGTGAAATGGAGGTGAGTCCTTGATCTCAGGCAGCAAAATGTCTTGTGCTGTTCCTGCCCATCATTGCAGATATCTGTTTGTTTGGAAGCACATGCGTTAGGTGAAAGCACAAATATCCACTCAGTGAGAAATTCTTTCCCTCTTTAGCATGACTACTGCCAAAAGGATCCAGATTTCTATGCGTGCGAGAAGATGATGGATCTGACAGCACAGGATGGCAAAAGCAGCAAGATACAGAAAGGACTCCAGAATGAAGAACTTATATCTAATTTGTATCATACAGATGCTTGGATGTCTATTTCAAACAGCCTTTTTAGAGCTCTATCACACTACACTTATAGCACTATATTCCACTTTAACTGCCATGGCAACATTATGTGGAATTCTGGGGATTGTAGTTTAGTGTGGCCCAAGAGCTGCCTGGCTGAGGTTTCTAAATGTCCCTTCATAAGCTGCAAATTCCAGCATTCCATACAAGGTTGTCATGGCAGTCGAAGTGGGATATAGTGCTATTAACAATGTTGTGTGATAGGGCTCTTAGTATGCAAAGTACTTGGCACTAAATACCTAATTCCTTCTCATCACAGCTATGTGAGATGGTTCATTAATATTCACAGAACAAGGCCAAAGATACAGTGCTTTCTCCAAGGTTAATCAGGCTTTCTGATCCAGTTTTCCACACACTAATGTCCCAAAGTACAGGACTGTAGGTCAAATGCAGTTTCATTCTGG
The DNA here is from genome assembly GCA_030847615.1 of Gambelia wislizenii. Lineage (NCBI taxonomy): Eukaryota > Metazoa > Chordata > Lepidosauria > Squamata > Crotaphytidae > Gambelia > Gambelia wislizenii. The sequence continues at coordinate 104,213,443 of JAUMIR010000005.1, read as the reverse complement.
TTTTCTTTCAGGATTGCTTTTGTGTAATTACCCAGACCTTTTCACAAGCATTCACCTATCCTCTTCATAAATCTGTCCCAAATTCATACCATTATATGCCATTAGGAGAAGGAGAACAATGGCATTTAAAATTTATCCCAAATTTAAATGTGACTTTTCAAAATATGATGCAAGATGAGTACATTACACAAGTAAATGAGCCAAACAAAAATACGAGACCTTCATGTATTAAAAATACCTTGTTTTTTTAGTATATTCCCCTCTTGTCCTTTTCTTCTGTTGCCTCTGCTGAGTTTACTGCCCTTCCCTTAATACTTCTACCTTTTACTTCATCTTTTCTTACATTTCTCTTGGTTTCCTGTCCCATTTCCTTATCTTGAATTGATACCACACTCCACCAAGTTTTGATGTTCTGAAGTAATATGACAACAACTTTCTGGCATAAACCCAAGTCTGAATTCCTGCTTGAGTTCTCTTTATTTTCCACTGAAATCTAGACAAAAATCCCAAAAGAACATGGATTATTATTCACTAATGCCTGCTGAATGTTTTTGCTAAAAAGGAAAGGCTGCTGGGTGTCAGTGGTTATGTTGTAGCCACGTGGTTTTCCTCAGCATTCCTGGGCAATTTTCCAACAAGTCATCATGTTTACACGAGTAAGCACTTTGTAAAGCAGTTATTCTAAATCAGTTTTCCAGCAACATGTAAAGTACACAGATAATGTGTGCATGGAATGTGGATAAAGGAGGCTCCACTATGCTCCTATCAAATTGATCCTAAGTTACTACAGGATCAAGAGCTGGATGATGGAAAGCAGACCTTAAACGGATGTTCATATTAGTATGGCAAAGGAAAGGAATGGGAAGAGGAGACATCCTGTTTGGCAGTTTTGCTTTCCTAAACAACTATTTTCTAAACGTTGCCTACATTTGTTCTAGGTAAAAACATTATCACAATTTAGCTGTGTACCTGAACCCCATTCCTAAACACATGTTTAAACTCTGTTACCATTTTTACTCAGAAGCAGGCCCCATTCTCAGGTATGTGGGTGTAGGACTGCAGTGTTATTATTTGTCAGTAAGACTATTTAATACTTTGTCAGTAAGACTAATTAATACTGATTATTTATATATAGGTCTACCTTTGAAGTGGCTTCTATAGATGAGCCTTTAATGTCTCTTTGTTCCGAAACTGTTCACATAGAATAATGCTTATCTTCCTGATGCCCTAAAAATGCCACCTGCTATTTATTTATTTATACCCTGCTCTTCAGCCACAAGGCTATCAGAGCGGCTTACAAATTGTTTTAAGCAATAGCAATTTACACATCTACACTGCATTAAGCAGTTTCAAAACCGCTATTGAAAGCAAAAGAACATAGCAGCACACCAGAGGCAAGGTGAATTGACAACCTTGTTCTTTTTCGACAGTCCTGCTTCGTTAGCAGCCACCTGGCATACAGAGGTGAAGGAAGTTAAAGATTTTCCCTTCACTGTACTGAGGAAATTTTCATTTAACTTCTCTGTGTAATGCCAAATACAACATTAAGGGTGAACATCAGGCATTCAACTGTCACTCATCAAGGGTACACTAACTATGATGAGCAATCAGGTGGTGAAGCTACCTGCAAAAACCATCATCCTTAAATCTTACTTAACTTGTGCCACAATTGTTAAGTAATTGCCACAATTGTTGTGGAAGAATTTCTTTGCCTTTAACTGGCAAGCTTTAAGCTTTTCTAGAAATCCTCTACCAAGGTAGCTTCATGCTTAAAACAAAAACAAGAACAAACTCTTGAATTTCTACATCCAGAAAAATGTAGTGATCAAAGACAAAAACAAATTCTCCCAGAAAAGGTAGCAGTTTTAGTATTCAAAGATCAAACACCGTGCCACATTCTTTAGATTAATACTGACTGGGTTTGGAATATCCAGGGTTACTTTGAATTACACAGCTTTATGACTGGCAATATTTGGTACAAAGAGCTTGCTACGGTAATTAACTACCAAGTTATTGTAGCTGTATCAAAAGATTTATCATGAGAATTTGTTAGAAATTTCTATTCCTCAAAGTGTTGTTCGTACTTATATTAAGCAGATTGCAGCAACCCCCCCCCGTGCTTTATGAGTTTCTGGTACAAAACAGGACATAAAACGTGCTGGATGCACCAATAAAGTTATAAAGCAGAACTTAGGTTTATTATGGCAGAGAATACATCTTGGATAAGAAAGGTAGATAGAAGAAAGTTACCTAACTTAGATGAAAGAGTCCCTAAAAGCTGACTCTCATGTGTGTGTGTAAGAAATCTGGAGGCTCCTCTTCCTCAAGTTGTTGGTTGCTAGCTTCTGAGACAAAGGGTTGTAAAAAAACCCACTAAGGGCTCTTTTACGTGGCAGTTTTTATCCCGGGGAGAAGTGAGATATCTTCATCCTGAGTTCATCTCTTATTGTTTACACAACTTGTCATGGGTAGCATAAGTCTCGGGTTTTTGGATTTGTTGTTCTGAGTACCTCCATCCAGAGAAAGGGGCATACAGCAGAGCAGTATTTTGATTGGTTGGACTTTGGAGGGGATGGGCTTGCAAGGGAAGCCTGGCAATTCTGGATCCGCCATTTTTGGAGTGGTCAGTCTCAGAGAACCACCCCCACCCCTGCCGGCCACAGCTACACTCACCTCTAAAGAGACTCCCCTGCCCGATGGGGCTACTGCCTCCCGCCCTTTCTGCCATGCAGGGCAGGGGAGGATTCTCCGTGACTGTCAGTCATGGGGAAGGCCCCCCACCCCATGCAGATACTTCCTCCTTCCCCCATAGCTGCGTGAGGCGGGGGTGGCTTCTCTGTGACTGGCAACCATGGAGAAGCCTCCCTCCACCTCACACAGCTATGGGGGAGGGAGGGACTAGCTGTGTGGGGCAGGGGGCTTCTCCGTGACTGGCAGTCACAGAGAATCCCCCCACTCTGGGCAGATACTCACTCCTTCCCCCCTAGCTGCGCAAGGCAGGGGTGGCTTCTCTGTGACTGCCAGTCACGGAAAAGCCCCACCACCATGCGCGGCTAGCCCCACCACCCTTGTAGCTGTGCGATGCGGGGGGTGGCTTCTCCGTGACTGGCAGCGGGGGGCTTCTCCGTGACTGGCAGTCATGGAGAAGCCACCCCCACTTCACACAGCTATGAGGGCAGGAGGGACAAGCGGCGCGGGGTGGGGGACTTCTCATTGACTGGCAGTCACGGAGAAGCCACCCTCTGCCTCGCACAACTATGGGGGAGTGGGGAACTAGCTTCACAGGGCAGAGGGGTTTCTCCATGACTGGCAGCCATGGAGAAGCCTCCCCCACCTCACACAGCTACAGGGGAGGGAGGGACTAGCTGTGTGAGGTGGGAGGGCTTCTCCATAACTAGCAGTCACGTAGAAGCCACCCGCCGCCTTGCGCAGCTATGAGGGTGGGAGGGACTAGCCACCCCCACCTTGTGCAGCTATGGGAAGGGAGGGACTAGCTGTGGTAGGTGGGGGGCTTCTCTTTGACTGGCAGTCATGGAGAAGCCATCTTCCACCTCACTCAGCTATGAGGCCATTGTGGCTAGCTGTGCGGGGTGGGGGCAGGGGAGAGGAGAGACCTTGCCTGGCTCTCAGCTGGCTGCTTTGGAGCCAGTGGAGAACACTACCGGGGGCATACCAAAATGGCAGTTGCAAGGCTTGCCTTGCAAGCCCGCCCCCTCTAATGTCCAACCAATCAGAAATCATCCCATTTCCCGGGTGGTTCCTGATTGTTCAGACAACCAATAGCACGGGTTGCCTTGGACTTTCCAAAACAATTCCTGAAAAATAGAGGGGTGGAAATTCACAGGTTAACCGGGCTTTTTGCTACCCCCCCTTCTGAATAGCCCATGATGTGTGGGAACTATTAGGGATCAACACAAATTCTTCTCAGGCTTTTTTTGTCGTGTAAATGATCCCTAAAAGTACTTGGGACAAAGAAGGGGGGGGAAGTTGTCTCTGTAAGCAGGGAGTAAATACAGGTCAGAATCACACCCACAGAGTTGTAAACAAGCATTGATGCTTCTTCACTTCCATCACCCCTTCTCAGCAACGCTTGTTTAAGTCCACAAGATTCATCTTCTCTGTCAGAAACTGGAAGTGGTCTCTAGGGAGTGGTGAGAATGTCTGCTATCATTTCTCTAGATGGACAATGCTTCATCACAATAAACTCCTTCTCTTGTATATCTCTCAACAGGTGGTGCTTCACATCAATGCGCTTCATGTATGAATTGACTCTCCCAGTTTGTGAGAGTTTTGTGCAGCTTTGGTTGTCTTCATGAAGCTTTACAGGCTTTGGTTCAATTATTCCAAGTTCCTCTAGCAATTGGCATAGCCATATAAGTTCCTGAAATGCTTGAGCAGCTGATGTATATTCTGCTTCAGTAGAGGAGAGTGCTGTTGCTTCTTGCTTGCCCAGCTCACTGCTCCACTTCCATAGAAGAACAGGTTTCCCCTGGTGGATTTACGATCTGTAAGGTCTTTAGCCCAATCTGCATCTGTGTAAGCTACTAGTCTGGGACTGTTGGTGGCTTGTAGCTTTAAGTGTGCAGTATCTTTTAAATATTAGCCCACTCTCTTTACTGCATTTCAATCCTTTCTTCTTGGTGAGTTGGTTTTTCTACAAAGGATGCCAACTGCTGAAGCAATATCTGGTCTCATGGAGGTGGCTAGGTACAGCAGCTTTCCTATAGCACTTCTGTATTTATTATTATTTGGTAGAGCCTCACTATGCTCATCTGTCTTGAAGTAGTCTGTTTCCATAGGTTTGGCCACTGGATTGGCCTCCTTGAGTTCTAAGTATTCCATGAGTTCATGAATCTTTTGCTCTTGACTGAGGAGATTGCTTCCATCTTCCTCTCTCTCTACTTGCATTCCCAAATAATAAGTGATGTCTCCTAGTCTTTTTCACTTCTGTCTCATTATTTAGATGGTTTAAGATTTCTTCACAATCAGTCTCATCAGTAAGCTACAATCAAGTCGTCAACATAAGTAAAAATGTAGGTCCATTTGTCATCTTTGTATCATGTATAGAGACAGGGATCAGCCTTGCCTTGTGTAAAGCCTTCCTTGATTAGCATCTCATTTAGTTTTTCGTTCCAGGCTCTTGAAGCTTGTTTTAAACCATAAGTGCATTTCTGAAGATTGCAAACAAGTGATTTGCTTCCTTTCTTTTCAAATCCAGGAGGTTGTTCCATGTAGATTGCTGCCTTGAGTTTTCCATTTAAGAAAGCTGTCCGGATATCCAAGTGTTCAACATACATTTTTCTGGATGCTGTCACACTTAAAAGTGTTCTTATGGTGGCATCTCGCACCACAGGTGCAAAAATTTCATCATGCTCCTCACCATATCTCTGGGAGTAGCCCTTGGCTACTAATATGGCTTTGTATCTCTGGATTTCCTCTTCTGAATCTCGTTTGATTTTAAAAATCCACTTACATCCCATAGGCTTCCTACCAACTGGCAGTTCTGTGAGTATCCAGGTTTGATTCTTGTGCAGGGTGTCTATTTCCTCCTGTGCTGCTTCTTTCTATTTGCTTGCATCTGCTGCGGGCAGCCTTTTGATTTCCTCCCAAGTGGAAGGTTCATATGGCACCACTGTCCTTGCAAGGTAGGAAAGACTTAGGGGTGGCACTGCTCTTTTTGATTGGGACAAGCATCTAAGTTCTGGTTCCAGAGCCCCATCTGCTTCTGTGGTGACTTCCAGCTCTGAACTTACTCCTGTTTGCTCTACATCCCCTTCTGCTTATGTATACACTTCCACTTCTTCAGCTACGATGGGTGTTTGAGGCAGGCAGGCTTCATCTCCGCATTCAGGCCAGTAGGCTATTACCTGTTCTGTGTTATGAGATTCTTCTGTTGTGCAGTCTGTGTCTGTATGGTTCACATATGTTCTCTCGGTCTCATCAAAGTACACACACTTCTCACTGTGATCCTTCCTATTTTTGGATTGAGAATTGTGTAGCCTCTACATCCAGGTTCATAGCCTACCATCACACCTTCTTCAGCTCTGTCATGTAATTTAGACCTCTTCTCCTTTGGCATGTGAGCATAGGCTCTGGATCCAAATACAGTCGTCCCTTCACATTCGCGGGGGTTCGGTTCCACGGACCCCCGCGAATGTGAAAAATCCGCAAATATTGTTTGTCCCCCTCTCCCCCACCAAAGCGACCATGGGGCCTCTGGAGGCCCCATAGTCGCTTTCCCCCACCTCCCCACTCCCTTCCTAGGCCTTCCCGGGGCCTCCGGAGAACCTCCGGAGGCCCCGTGGATGCCTCTCCAGCCCTCTCCCATCCTGCCCAAGCCCTCAACGGGGCCTCTGGAGTCTCCAGAGGCCCAATGGAGGCCTCCCCGTCCCTCCCCCTATCTTCCAAGGCCTTCGCGGGGCCCCACGGAGACCTCGCCGGTTCTCCCCAAGGCCTTTGCGGGGCCTAGCGGAAGTCTCCTCGGTCCTCCCCAAGGCCTTCGCGGGGCCTCGCAAGGCCCTGTGGAGGCCTTCCCGGCCCTCCCCCCTCCACCCCAAGGCCTTCGCGGAGGCCTCCCCAGTCCTCCCCAAGGCCTTCGTGGGGCCTGGCAAGGCCCCACAGAGGCATTCCCGGCCCTCCCCCCTCTCCCCCAAGGCATTTGCGGGGCCCCGTGGAGGACTCCTCAGTCCTCCCCCCTCCCTCCCAAGGCCTTCGTGGGGCCTCTGGATGGTCTCCGAAGGCCACGCCGAGGCCTTCCCAGCCCTCCCCCTCCCTCCCAAGGCCTTCGCCCGCGGAGGCCTCCCCGGTGCTCTCCAAGGCCTTTGCAGGGCCTCGCAAGGCCCCGTGAAGGCCTCCCCGGCCCTTCCCCCTGCCTCCCAGGGCCTTCACAGGGCCTCCGGAGGGTCTCCAAAGGCCCCGTGGAGGCCTCCCCAGCCCTCACCGCTCCCTCCCAGGGCTTTCATGGGGCCTCCAGGGGCCCCATGTTGTGGTTTTGGGGGGCCCCAGGGGCCCTCCCCAAACCGCGAATAATCAAAACCGCGAATGCCGAGTTCGCGAATATGGAGGGGCAACTGTACTCTGATATGGTCCATGCTTGGTTTTCTGTTATGCCAAAGTTCAATGGAGTTTTGTTGGTTGCTTTGGTTGGTAGTCTGTTCTGCAAGTATGTAGCTGTCATCACAGCCTCTACGCAGTACTAGTTGGGCAGCTTAGAGTCTAGCAACATGCATCTCACCATTTCCATTAGTGATCTGTTCTTCCTTTCTGCAGTCCCATTCTCCTCAGGAGTAAAGTGTGCCTGCGTACAATGCCCTGCTCTTTCGCAAATGTTTGAATGTGGTGTGAAATGTACTCCCCACCATTGTCTGAAGAGCTTGAGGTCTTCTGCCAAATTTGTTCTCCACCATTGCAATGTATTCCTTCTGTAGGTGCAAGGTCTGGCTTCTCTCCTTGAGTAAATAAGTCACATAGTACCTGGAATAATAATCTACAAAGGTTAGTAAGTAACAATTCCCAGCTTTAGACAAAGTCTGAATTCGACCACATAAGTCACTGTGGACTAGTTCCAGTGGTTGCCTCAATTTGTTTTCATTCTTCCTGGAAATGGAAGGTCTAGTGCCTTTCCCTTTTATGCAGTTCACACACTTTGTCTTGTCATTGCTGCACATCTTTATCTTTATGCCTTTGGTCAAATCATTTCTCTTTAGATCTAATATCCCATCCATATGATGGTGGCCAAGCCATTGATGCCATAACTGTGCACAATCTGCACTTGTACAACATCTTATCATGTTTATTTGCTCTCTGGTACAGTCCAGTTGATAAGACACCATCTTTCTTAAATGCTCTGGCATACAATTTCTCATCTTGGGTCACTGTGCATAAGTCTCCACTGAAATGCACTTCAAGGCCCTTGTCTGTTAGAACATAAACACTCAGAACATTTCCATTGAGGTCTGGAGCATACAGCACATCTGTTTTGACAGGATTATTGCCATGTTCTGTTACAATGTAAGACACAATGGCCCTTCCCTCTCACAGCTAAGCTCTGCCCATCAATAACCTTAACGTTTTCTGATGAACTCTGGTAACAGCTACTCACAGGACACAAGCTTCAAAGAATAGCAACTTTATTATCAGGACTGAGTTGTGACCAGTAGCATAGCAGAGATGATTCTGAGAAGCTTGGTGCCAAAACCTCCTTGTTAATACAGAATGCAAGTTTCATTTCTCACTAGCACCTGGATAATTGCTAATATCACTGCAAAGCAATCCTCCCTAACGTTTCACAGAGGAACGACCTTGGGATAGCTTTCCACCAGCACATACCATCTCTCCTCCCATCAGGCTCTTCTCGTGTCAGGTCACTGGTGCAGATGCCAAGAGAGGCCTACTCATGCTAACATAACCACATAACTACACAACCCATAGTCCAAGGCACCAGGACATGACACATTCCCAGCTTCACAGGGACTCATATCACTGAAGAAGTCTAATCGTGATATCATACGACTGCTCGCCCCAGAGTCAATGAGAAATTCCATCATTAGACTTACTCTGGGTTGCTATAAAACTCATAATTGTGAGGACCACCTGAACCAGTGTGCCTTGAATCATCTTCTCTGTCTTCCCCTCCTGGGTGCTGTGTAGACTGCCTTTGTTTAAAGTGAGAGATACTGTTGGCTGGTTTTTCAAGTCTCCTATTGGCTACACGGTCCCTCCGGAGATGCCCCACCTCACCACATTCATAACATATGGCTGCTTCTCTCATTGGCCGCTGAGTTCTTTGGGCTTGACATGCAAATGACCCTTGCTTATGTTGCTCCATGGCAGTGTAATTTGAGCCACAACTCTCAACTCCAGACCTGGCCTTGCATAGAGACATCTGTTGTGCCTCCCTCCTGAACTTAGCTAAAACATCCTTAAACAATGGGTCTATAATTGCATTGATCCCAGGAAAAAAGGGTGAAAATTCCTTTGGTAGAGATCCCAGTAAAACTCCAACATTTTCTTGATTATTAAGTTCACCCCCTGCTATAGCCAATTTATCCATTAAGGGCAGGATCATTTCCATATGCTTCAAAGGATCATCATCAGCCTTTAGTTGTAAGGAAAATAGTGACCTATACCATTCAATTTGATCCTGCAGATGAGTTTGCCCAACTAAATCTTTTAAAGATTGAATCATATTCTTAGCAAATCTCTCATTCTTAATATGAATGAGATGAACATCGTCTAAACACTGAATAATTAAACTCTTTGCCTTACTGTTCTTGTAGTCCCAGTGGGTGAGACTTGCTCCGTCCCCGGGGCATCCAAAATGCCTTCCTCTACCATTTGCATTTCCACTCTGAATAGTCATGAATGGAAATCGTCGCCTTTCAATTTGGGGATCAAAGCACGCCCGTTCATGCTAGCGTGAGCCATTATGGGCAGGGGAGGCTGGGCCCATAACCTGTTGTTGGTATTTATATTAAGCAGATTGCTTAATTTAAAAAAACCCAACCCTGTGCTTCATGAGCTTCTGGTACAAAACAGGACATAAAACATGCTGGATGCAACAATAAAGTTATAGAGTAGAACTTACATTTATAATGGCAGAGAATACATCTTGGATAAGAAAAGTAGATAGAAGAAAGTTGCCTAACTTATATGAAAGAGTCCCTAAAAGCTGACTCTTATGTGTGCATGTAAGAAATCTGGCGGCTCCTCTGCCTCATGTTGCTGGCTGCTAGCTTCTGAGACAAAGGGTTGTAAAAAAAACATTAAAACTACTTGAGGCAAAAAAGGGAGGGAAGTTGTCTCTGTAAGCAGGGAGTAAATACAGGTCAGAAACATGCCTACAGAGTTGTAAACAAGAGTTGATGCTTCTTCACTTCCAACACAAAGAACTACTCAATATGAAGAAACAAGTGAGACCTGTAACAAGATATTGCAGTGTTCCTGTTTAAGTTTCCAGGCACTTCATTCTATCGCTGGGGTTTTCAATTCCCCTTGAACAATTCAGAATTCCATGGCCACTCAATATCCGCCATCTTCTCTTGGCCATTTCCTTTAGTGCAGAGGTAGGCATAGTGCAGCAACTAGATTATGCTGGACTGCACCTCCCAGTTCCATCGGGATTGGCTAGGGTAGCTAGTGCTGATGGGAAATGGAGACCAACAACATCTGCAGAGATCTACTTTGTCCTACCCTTCCTTAGGGTGTGTGTTTTTTCTACCCCTCTTTTTTGGCAGGGGAAGGAGTTCTGCAAATCTTAGGGGTCTCTGAAGCCTCTTGAAATTTCCATTTTGAATGTGGATGGTGCTCTTCTGGTTACGTAAGGGCTGACACTAAAAGTACTAAGTTTTATAATATATATATATATATATTATATTATTGAACCAAATAAAGCCTAACACAGCTTATTGTTGGGTTGCCAACTGTTCCTGTGGGTTAAACTGCAATTTGATCTGTAGAAATTAGCAGGCAAAGTTTTTCAGAGAATGGAAATAAATCACTTGTTAATGTCTGCAAATCTTAGGAGAGGGGCCAGTAAAAATGTCAGCAAGTGGGAACTTTTATATAATGAGTTGTTTTAAACTTGCTCAGATATTTTTAAAAGGTGCTCAGGAGAGGCAATTCCTACTCCAAAACTGGCAGTAGTTGAAAGCAAGATAGCAGTGGTATTCTATGAATCCACAGTCAACATCCCAGGACCCAAATGAGACAGGAGATGTTGGTGTAGGGAACAGACTGCTGAGCTATTCAAAGGAAGGAAATCTAGGAAAAACATTGCAACTCTGAAAGCAAGTTTAAGGAAGTACTGCTAGACTGTCTGGATCGGTTCCAGTTCGATTCAAAACAAGGATAAGGCTGGTTGTTGTCTTTGCGCTGAACAATTAGCTGGAGCAAGCCTGGATGCTATTTTATAGCACGTACACTGAACTGTACATTTGCTTTGTACTGGCAATCTATCTCTTAGACAACCTTATCAGTCTGTTAATCACACAACAATATCTTCTTACAAAATTGCCTTCCTGTCTTAGCCCTCTGATTTAACAAGCTGTTAGAAAAAGCGTATTAACAAAACTGATGAGATTTCAAAAATATTGTGTCCATCTGCTGGGAAGTGCACCCGTCTTCCACTTTGCCTCATTTAATGTGCTTCTGGACAGACATCTCCTTTTACCAGTCAAAAGACATCGTGCAACTATCCCCTCTTTTCCTCCTTAAGGGATTTTCTGTGGCAAGGAAAATAAAGGAGAAGCAGTGGGATACATAGGTGGGTTACAAAGGGAAGAGAACACTGTCTGGACCATCTGTAAAATTTTGCAAATGAGGCAGAGCCATTGCAAATTAAAATCCACATCTGGAAACACCACTTGTGTTACCGTCTATCTCTTTTCCTTGCAAGTTTCCTATGCAACTGTAGTCCAGTAAAGATAAGGTCAAATTTTTAAACAATTGCAAAAGAAGCTATTGTTGGAAGGAAAAACCAGCCCATTGCCCTTCCTGGCTACATTCCTACACAGACATAGCTAGGAAGAAGACATAACTTAACTGGGGTTATCATATTGGATCCAGGACAAAAGCTTCCATAATTTTGATCCTTAACAGAACTTGGAGCGGAATAAGCTACCATAAAGCTCTGTCAAATGAGACAAAGGCAAATGTCCTCCCTCACCTTCCAAACCCTAACTTTCAGCCACAGTCATCCCCTCCCAACAAGGCTGTCGCCTTGCTGCAGGAGAGCTGGGCTGCAAATGTGGAGGAGTGTTGAACAACAGGAAAAGAGCTGGGTTCTCCTATGTGCCCCCACCCCCATTCTTTACCTGTGATATAATAGCCTCAACACATGTGTTGTACTTCCAAGTATGCAAACATAGTATTTAATGAGTCCCACTCCTGGCTGCTGAAGGCTATTCTTGAGCTATGGGAAAAAGGAATCTGCTATGATTGAACAGGTAATTGAAACAGTTCACTTCCTGTTTGGTTGTAACATGGACCCTCCTCTTTTAAGAGTCTTCTAAGAGAAGAGGCTTCAAGGTCACATGGCATCTTTGAAGGCCCACATGAAGATGACCTATAGTGCCCAGAATAGTGATCCATCTGCCCTGTAATAAGGCCATCCCAACAGCTGGGGCGGAAAAATTCCATTTTGCATCAAGCTGCACAACATAACTTTTAATATATTGCTTCTTATCCTTGTCTGGTTATTATTATCTGAACAATAATTTTTCTTTTTGTAATTATTTTAATCTTGTGTTTTTCATTATCTTTAATGGATTACTGCCTCAGATTATACAGCAGACTATAGCAGATTATACAGCAGGTTATACTGCCTTCATCAATGTACTGTATATTCTAGAGTTACTGAATTAATAGAAAAAATGGTTACCTGGTATAGCACCTTTAACAACATAGTTGATGTACTGAAATGAGTGGTTAAAATTTTTCATAGCAGGATAATCAGTAGTGTAACTTATCTGTGAATATCTACACAATAAATTAAGGTTAAGAGCTGGTAATCATATGTACTAATTTTATATATACTGTAGTTATACTTGTTGGATTCCCCCCCCCCACTGTCATGCAGGTGATACAGGCACAGGAGCATTATCACAAAAATCGATAGCAAACCTTTACATTATTTATATATCAAATAAATGTATTTTTCCAACTGTAATACTACAAACGTTTGCCAAGAACTGGTGTTTCAGTCTATCATTCCACACTATACAGCTTTGAAACTATTTTTACATTTGGAAGAATTAAGCAGTAAAGCCTAAGGAATGCCTCTTGTACACCAACTTGAGCTCACTGGGACTAATGTGGCATGCAAATATGGCAAATAAAAGAGCAAGCATTTCTACACCAACAGCACTTGTTGCCTGAAAAGTGTAGCCAGGGTAAATATTTGGGTTGACAAAAATAGGCTTTTGGACTATACATTCACTATGTGAAATGTCAGTATGGGTAAATATCTTTATTGTCTTCATCATCATCACCATCTTTAACTATATCCTGTCCCTTCACCTCAAAACCAGGATTCAAGACAGATTACATTATCAAATTAAGTGGAGATGTGAATCTGGATCTCCATAGTTTAAATTTAACACTCCACTCACTGCACCATATTGGGTCAGCCCAATATGATGATGACTGAGGATGATTTTACATTTGGCTTTTTGTTGAATGAGCAGTGCTCAGTGGAGAGTTCCAAAGAACAAAAGCAGATGAGATGAGACAATCTATTTTGAATTACACAGCTCGCTGATGCCAAGCTTGACAATATGCTATCAAGAATTAAATATCTAGCAAGATGTGTGACTGGCAGAAGGCAGCATGGCAGAAACAAACAAACAGGTGTTTCCAGACAAATGCTTTACCCTATGTGCACCAGCAGCAGTTGTCTATTAAATACAGCACAAAGTTTCAGCATTTATCTGGATGACTGAAGATGAGGTTATGAAGAAGGGTCCTTGCTCAGTGACAAAGGACATGCATACAGAAGGTCCCAGGTCTAATCCATTATATCCCTAGCTAAAAAGATCAAGGTGTAGGTGATAGAAAAGACCAGAGAAGAGATGTGAAGACTTCAGTGTTTTCACAGCCTTCATATCCAAATAAGCTGCTACCCTAGTTCTTAAGACCATGACTGTTTCTGTCTAAATAATTTACTGTATTTCAGAAACATTTGTGCTTTCTCCTTTCCTTTCCCACTTCTTTCTTAGATGGCAAAAATAAATAAATAAGGGGAATATATTTAGGTAGCTTGGGGTGCAGAAGTTTACTTTTTAAAATAGGGTATATTCACAGTTTTCCTTGCATAAAATTAAGGTCTTTGTATTTGTAAATTTCATAAATAATGCAAATACTGTAATAATAATTTTATATATAACTATATTGTTGATGAAGCATTCTGTGTTGCTAAAGCATTAAAATACACTTAGGTCTGATAGTAAAATAAGTATAGCATATGTTTCTATTTCCAACCGGATTTCCTTGCCCCTCCCCTGCTGCCAGGGAGAGAAATTAATTATTTTCACACTGACAAAATTTATGGAAATTTTACATCTCTAACTGGGGCCATACAAAGCCATCACCAGAACAGACAATAACAGACAAGATAAACAGTTGTCTGAGTCTAAGGGAGCCTCAGTATCAATTAAGCTTGAAACAGCTCTCAGAATCCCTCACTGGTTAAGCTGACTGGAGATTATTGGAACTGTAGTTCAAAAAAGCCTCAGCCATTATCCAAGCTCTGTTAAGTATTATAGTAACATTAGAAATAGTGAGTTTGTCACAAAGATCATAAAAATCATCTCCTGACAACTGTTTCTTTACATTTGTTCCTCACATAGGCCTATCCTGCATTTATGTTTTTCTTTTAATTGCTGGGTCAACAAAATACTAAACAGAAAGAAATAGTCAAATGGACTGTTCTTCTACCAAATAAATATTCATACTAGAAGATGCATGTAGAGATTATCTGTAATCATTTCTTCCCTCCTTCCTGCCCTTTATCCATGGTTTTGCTATATTGCAATAGGCAAATCTGTGCTTAAGTCCGTTCAGCAGTTCACCTGCCTGGGAAGCATAATCTCCTCAGATGCCAAGACTGACAAAGAGATCGATCACAGATTAGCAAAGGCATATAGTGCATTTGGAAGACTTTACAAAAGAGTCTGGAGTAACAAATACCTGAGGCGAAGCACAAAAATCAGTGTGTATAGAGCCATTGTACTGTCTATTCTCCTTTACGGGTCTGAAACATGGCTCACCTATCGCCACCACTTACGACTCTTTGAACGCTTTCATCAGCGCTGTATACACACAATCCTAAATATACACTGGACTGACTAAGTGACGAATGTTGCTGTCCTTGAGCAAGCAGGGGATCACCAGCATTGAGGCCATGATATTGAGAACACAGCTGCGCTGGGCAGGGCATGTATCTAGGATGGAGGACCATCGCCTCCCAAAAATAGTACTCTATAGTGAACTCGCCATGGGTCAGCATAAGAGGGGCGCTCCAAAAAAGTGATACAAGAACTCCCTGAAACAACATCTCAGGCTCAGCCAAATTGATCACCAAACATGGTCTGCCCTGGCCTCACATCAGGAGGCAAGGAGACGCACTATCCACAATGCTGCAGCTTTATTTGAGAGCTCACGCTGAACAAGTCTTGAAGAGAAACGACAATGCAGAAAGAATCACAACCCGGAAACATCACCCAAGGAGACCTAAGCGTGGGATGAGTCCTTCCTGAATCTTCATTTGCGAAGAAAAGCCAGAGGGGCTATATTCATCCCCTTTCCACTGTGAGAGCTGAACCTGGTTTCTACAAAGGAAGTCTCCTGCTCCACACATGTGAGCTACCTAAACAAAAAGTCATTACAGAGGAACACCATGGCTCTTTCCATCACAAAGCCACCATCAAGTCATTCTCCAAGATGAACAAAAATTGGCAGCTATTTTTTTTTCTGGCCAGAAAAAAATGGGCACAAGGACTAAAGGGCTCTTGTCAGGTAAGGAGGATTGTTCTTTATTTTCCTCAATTCATTTCTTAGCCACCTTTTCAAGGTAGTTCACAGCATATATACGGAAGGAGGATTAAGCCACTGTTGTCAGCCCACACAAGACATTTGTGAACACTTCAAAGCACTGTATAAAGGTTGCACCTGCAGAATGGCAGTGTTGTAGACTCAAGTCAATTGACTCGGACTCAAGTCACTTCAATAACTCGACTTGGACTTGACAATAAATTACTCACTGACACAACTCAACTCATGACTTGTATATTTTTAGCAATAAAAATTGCTAAATTTTTGGCTTTGCTGGCTTTGGTTCAGTAACACAACACATTCATCCAAAAACATTATGGAATGGAAAATGGTTTTCATCCAAAAACATTATGGAATGGAAAATGGTTTTCATCCAAAAACATTATGGAATGGAAAATGGTTTTCCTCCTTTGAACAACACTTCCATGATGGCACTGCTTTTTGCCTACCAGTCATGTGACAGAAGCAGTAACAGCAAATGTGTTAGGCAACGGGCTTTTCAAAAGATTTAGAAAGCTCCTCCGATGTGCCGCAGGGAAAGGTTGCCAAGCAGACCTCAACCTCCGCCTCAAGCCTATTGCCTGACACATTTGCTGATAATTTAATTTTTTAAAACCAAACTTTGTACATGTCTTCTTGATTTTTCTAGTTATTGAAATCCCACCACCACCACCTCCAAGGACTTGAGACTTGACTTGAGATTTGAGACTTGGAGAAAAAGACTTGAATCCATCACTGAATAACGGTAAATGTGTGTGTGTTTGTGAATTTGTGTTGTCACCTGATCCTTGAGGAAAACAACAATGTATTTTTTATCTAAATGACAGATCTCTTACACAGAAAAGCAATAACATGACTCGTGGCATCTTAAATATCAAGATATGCATTGGCATAATAAGCTTTTGTGGCCTGCAGTCCACTTCATGTTTGTTTTTGCTTTTTTTTTTTTTTTTTTGCTACAGACACAACTATTCTTTCCTTAGTAGTATGAATGTTAGGCATTTCTAGGGTGCCACTCATGTTGCTGCAGAGCTATTTTGTTACACACACACACACACACACACACTTTCACAACTGGACCTTGTAGCAGCATCACTGTCCATATTTTGGCAAAGGAGGTTTCCAGACAAAAAAGGAAGACAGAATGAGAGTAAATTGCCCCACCCCCTTTTTCAATTGAATGCATGTACTGTACTTCTTTTGGCACCTGTGAGAATTACAATGTTGGTCAGAAGAGGAAAAACCTTTGTATTGAAGCTTAGGGAAAGCTGTGCAAAACCATAGGCAGATGGCGGTTTAGGGGGGGGGGAAGCAACAGCAGCAGGCAGCAGCAACGGTAGCTTGGGCTATAGCTAGGCCTGTTTCCATAGCAACAGGAAAGCAGTATAGCACTGGTCTGACAGAGAAACAGTTCAGCTTTGGCTAAACTATATAAGCCTCAGTACTGACTATCTCTGAAATTCTTGCACTTAAGTAGGTCAATATATGCACAAAGGGAATCTGAGAACCAGGTCTGTTTTGATACAGTGCCACCTCAGTAACACACGTGCTATTTTAATCCATTTAGCCTCCAGTTCTGAAAAGATTTTGATAACTCTCAAGGCTACCCCTGTGTAAAATAGGATCAAGCAGAAACTAAATGCGTTTTGCTAAATTATCAATAATTCAGAAGTTATTTTACTGGTGGCTATCTATCTGAGGAAGGGTTTATTTTTTTACATACCTGTATTTATTTCAAATATTCATATGCTACTTTTAATGGTGTTTGCTGCCCAGTAGCTTCCCCTCACTGTGCTAGGTGTTTGGCATATTTAGTATGGCTCCTCAGCAAAAACCTGTCTGATTTAGGAGACCATACTAGTAGCAGTGCTATCAGTAACAGAGCTCTTGCCTCCCAGGATCATAAACAGCCATCAACATTAAAAGGTAGCATCCCTATAGCCTGAGGATATAATGCAAAGTCTGACAAAAAATATATATCAGTAAGCAAGGGGATCTTGTAACACCTTGGAGACTAAAGGGCCAGCTACATGGCATAAAATAATTGGAAAGAAACCAGGACAAACCCTATTGGTCCACACACATGGCAAACAACAACAACAACAACAACAAAACCTGGGAAGAAATTGGGACAAACCCTGTTGGTCCCCACACGCATCAGGGCAGTCACGTGTTATTCAGAAGGAGGGGGGAGCAAAAAGCCCAGTAAACTCATGACTTTCCAATCCTCTTTTTTCCTCGGACTTTCTTGGAAAGTCCGGGAAAAACCGCACTATTGTTTGTCTGATCAATCAGCAACCACCCCGGGATATGGGGCACAAATCAGAGCTGGATTATGATTGTTTGGACCATGGGGGGGGGCAGGCTTGCAAGGGTAGCCTTGCAATTCAGAAAGAATTCAGAAAGATCAGGGCTGCCAGGGTTGACTGGAGCTTCTCTCCTTCATGTTGACATAAGAATGTCAGTGCTGGCTTATTGTGACTATGGCATTATACAAAAGAATTATGAAAAGGAGAAAAGAGAATCTTTTCTCTGCCTTCTGCCTGTACATTCATTCTGTTTGAGCTGGTGATGAATTTAAACATGTGAACTTCGTCCTCGTCCTTCTCCTCCTCCTCCTTGGTGGGAGAACTGCCTTGCCCAGCCGTGACTTACTTCCTTCCTTCCTTCCTTCCTTCCTTCCTTCCTTCTTTCCCCCTCCTTCTCAGCGGGAGGGCTGCCCTGCCCAGCTGTGGCTGTCGTCCAAGCCGCAGAATGACCAGGAGCAGTCCGCAGGAGAGGCGAACGAGTGAGACAGTGGCTGTAACGGCCTGTGGGATTGGGGGGGGGTTATGGGGCTGGCAAGGACGCTTTCTGGTGCTCTGGCTTTGGCAACACAATGAGACCTCCAGCCTCAGGGGCAGCGGGAAGAGGGGCGACAGTGGAGGGGGCTCCAGCTGAGCCTGTCAGTGGGGAGACATCTCGGACAAGGTGGGCGGCAGTTCATGCGCCTTCTCTTCCCTTCCCAGGCCATTCCCTGGCAGCCAGCGGCCCCCAAAAAACCAGGAGGAGAAGGGGGAAGCCTTGGAGGCAGCTCCGTTGCTGGGCAAAACAACCTGCCCCCCCACCAAACTAGTTGGAGTCCAAAAACTTTCACCCCTTCCTTCTTTCCAATCCACCCCTCCATGTGAACAGAAAATCCAAGACTTTACTCCAACTTTATTCCCCATGACAAATTGTGACAGAATCGAGTTCACCTTATGTCTCATATCATCTCGGACTAAAACTGCCATGTAGCTGTGCCCTAGGTGAGAATTATTCTCAAAGGTGCTACAAGATCCCTTTGCTTACTGATATTCCAGACTAACACAGCTATGTCTTTGAATTCTACCTCCCAAAATATCAATTAGACTTTATGGAAAACTTATCAGTACAACCATAATCCAAGTTTATGCACTGGCTACTGTGGAAGAAGAGGAAGAAATTTAAAGTTTCTGTGCTGATGTCCAGGAGGAAATCAATCATACATCAAAAAAGGGCATGTTGATAATCACAGGTTATTGGAATTAAAAAGAAAAGAAAGGGAAAAAGAAACAGAGTAGAACCAAACATTGGAGAATTTGGCCTAGGATCAAGAAACGAAACAGGAAAACAACTTCATAAATTTTGTGAGCCTAACAGTTTGTTCATTGTAAACACATTCTTCAGGCAACTGAAAAGATGTTTGGTTAATATCACTAAAGGCTACATTTTATCACCCTGTCTGTTCCTCATATATGTAGAAAATAACTTATGTAAAGTAGGATTAGACTTAGAGGAAGGAGGTGTGAAAACCGGGGGAATATCTTACATCAACAATGTAAGATATTTCTAGCAGCAAATAGCAAAGACTTGGAACAACGGGTGAAAGTTAAAGAAGAAAGTGCAAAAACAGGGTTACAGCTGAATATTAAGAAAACAAAAATAATGACCATATCTTTTTCCATAACTGAAAAGCAGATGGGAACACAATAAAAATATTTAAAGATTTTTTAATACTTTGGCTTTGTCGTTAATCATAATGGGAACTATAGTCAAGAAATCAGATGAAGCCTAGGATTTGGAAGGGCAGCTATAAAGGAACTAAAGGGTTGTCCAGACAAAATACTCCTCATAGAATTTGCAGAGAATATGATGTGTCCCAACAGGATCCAAATGAAATTCATGGTATTTGGAAGGAGGGGGGCTAAAAATTCCACAAACTGCACAGTAAAAAGATTAGTGGTTTTCACCAAAGTTTCCCAGAAAATGCATGTAGATGTGCATTTTCAAACATGTGGACATCTGAATTCACATCACTGCACATTTTCACTCTATTGCTCTTTATCAGAGCATGCGCTCCAAACAGATGCAAATGGATGCAAATAGGCAAAAAAATAATAACAATAAGATAAAATGGTGGAGACAAAGCCATCACTACAAATGGGTGAAAATGTGCACCCACTTGCAGTATACTATCGCATCTAGACAAGCCCTAAGTAAGCAAGTAAATGCAAAGATATATCATTAACTACCAAAGTAAGAATGAACCATACCACAGTATTTCCTATTTTTATGTATGGTTATGAAATATAGAGAAGGCTGAGGGGAAGAAAATGCAAATCTGAAATGTGCTGGAAGAGAATTCTATGAATACTGTGGACCATTACAAAGACAAATAAATGCATCCAAGAGCAAATTAAGCCTGAACTCTCAGAGTCAAAATTACTATACTGAGGCTATCATACTTTGATCACATAATAAGATGACTAATTGGAAAAGATTATAATGCAGGGAGAAGTGGAAAGCAGTAGGGGAAGAGGAAGAGGAAGATGACATTATAGATGGATTGACTCAATTAAAGAAGCAATGGCTCTGAGTTAACAAGATATGATCAGGGCAGTTTGTGACCCAGGCTCTCAGAGATCTCTTATTCATAGAGTAAGTCGAACCAACTTGATGGCAAATAACAATTAAAAAAAAACTTGAAGTGTGATATAGCCATTTCAAGGAAATGTATGTGCTAATCCAATTTATAGAGATCTAGTCTAAAATACACAATAATTCACAGATAATATAAATTATTACAAAATCATGCCATCTAAATCATAAAATGGGATTACAGCTACCTCCTTTGTTGTACTGTGGGATCAACTACAGGCCACTGTATATGGAGACCAGACTGCAGTCCCATATATTTTGTTTCCTGTCTTTAATGGATTTTCTCCACAAAGGTGCCTTCTAAACATTTAAATAAATATTTTAAAAACACAGTTGGAAGTCTCTCTCAGATGAGACTCTTACAAACAGCTGCTGGGGTTGTAAATCTGTATCTCTATCTGTACTAGACTAGACTACTTCAGGATGTAGATGGGGACTCACATAATCAAACACAGTTCCATATGGTGCACAGATCTTGTTACATTTGTACATACAACAGTAAAAATAGCAGACATGTGAGCGTATGTGGACAAGAGTAGGGTGGACTGTGTGCCTGGCTACTAGTGGTCTGTAGTCCTAGGGGAGACAGAATTAAGATTTAACTCCTGTCTACCATAACCAGCATGACACTGCTTCCTCGCTCAAACCATATTCCAAATCCTGTTGCAAGCACTAGAGTGACTCTTTCTCTAACACACACACACACACACACACACACAATTTCACTTGCGATAAATATGCCTCAAAGTTTGGCCCTTGCTCACAGATATGTAGGGTTACTCTATTGACAGCATTGTCAGTAAAATATTATTGAATTTCCATTGTTGGCACTTATAGATTTTGGTTTTCACTGTTTTGTGAATGACAGAGTTTGAGGGCAATTTGTCATTTGGGCAAAGAATTTTTCATCTGGTAAATGGGCTGGCTAATGAAACCAGAAAGCCAGTGTTAACCTCCAAATACATTCTAGCAAGAGACACCCTTATCTTTTGCTGTCCTTTGGGACAGCAAGTTGAGTACTTGTTCTATTCAAAGAAGAACTGGCTGCATCATGTAGCCCTGGCGGTTGGAGCATCAGGTGTAACTGACCTCTGCAGGCACTGGGGTTTAATGTTTGCTATTCCTTTATTGAAATTGGCAATTCTTAAGGAGGCTTTGGGGCTTTAAAAAAAAAAAACCCAGAAAGAAAATCAAGAGATTGCCAGGAGATGTGTATGGAAGGAATAAGAGCCAAGGAAATACATGTGACTGTGTGTCATCTGAGTGAAGGCTTTTCTACAGTTACAGTGTATTATGGAGATTCCCTTATTTTCTACAAGTCTCACAAGCAGGCCATTCAGAGGCGCTCAACCTCTCCCCCCTCCAAAAAAAAGGGGGGGGGAGAAGAGAAAAAAGTATATACTGCATCTGTTGTGGTGTTAGATCTGGTGCCATGTTGTTGAGGGAGGAGGTATTTATTTATTTATTTATACCCCGCTCTTCAGCCACAAGGCTATCCGAGCGGCTTACAAATTGTTTTTAAGCAATAGCAATGCACACATCTACACTGCATTAAAAGCAGTTTCCAATGTGTGTAGCTTTTTTGAAGGGGCGGTATATTCCCAGGTGTCATAGGCTACATTTCGGAAGAAGGACCTGGCCAAACCACCACTAAGTACAGGAGTCCTTGCCTAAGAAGACCCTGTCTGTGCAAGGGATGGGGCCGCCATAAGTCGAGGGGAGCCTGGAAGGCGGGCGCGCACACGCCGGCTCCCAGCCCGAGAAGCGCCTGGGTCTTCTGGCCGCGGAGGGAAACTGGTGCCCGCGGTCCCCCAGCCGCCGGGCGCAGGCAGAGGGCGCCCCCCGACCCACATCCCGGAGGCCTGGGCTTGGCTCTCCCGCTGGGGGGCGGCGTTCGCAGGGGCCGAAGCCCGCCGCCTTCTGCCTCTGGCTGCGTCTGGTGCCATCGCCGCCGCTTTATTTTTAGCCGGTGGCTCAGTTGGGCTCGGATCCCACTGCGAGAGAGGAGGCAGGTGGGAGGGGACGAGGCAGGTTTCCAGCGGCAGGGCGGCGGAGGAAGAGGAGGAGGAGGAGGAGGAGGAGGAAGGCCGGGAGAGGTCCCCGCATGCCCGAGGCGGCAGGAGCAGCCGGCGGCGGCTGGGCTGCAAAGCGGGCACCTCCTCCCTTCGCCCCGCAGCTGCTGGGAGGCGGCGGCGGCAGCGGCAGCAGCGGCGGGAGGGCGACCCCGAGGGCGGCCGTCGGCTTCTCCTCCTCCTGGGCTGCCCCCGGCGGCGAGCCCTTCCTCGGAGGCCAGCCTCCTTGCTGCTGCTGCAGCCTTGGCGGCGGGGACGCGGCGCGCCTTTGCAAATGGCCAGCCCGCCTGCGCTCCAGCTGGCCGAGGAGCCCAGCCGAGCTCCGCCAGACGCCCCCCAGCCGGAGCCCGCGTGGGCCGAAGCCCGGCAGTGGATCGAGGTAAGGAGGGGCGGCGGCAGCGCCCTTCGCCTTTCGACCCCACCCCTCCGGGCGGTGGGTCCCTCCAGACTTGGCCGGCCCGGCCTCCCCCTTTCCCGCCCGGCCTGCCTTCGCCTCCCTCGCCCGCCCGCCCCCCGCCGCAGTCTCCCGCTGGACCCGGGGCTCGGATTTGCAGTCGGTGAGGGGGGGGACCTCGGGGGCACGTTGGCGACCACGGACCCCCCCCCCCAGCCTCCCCCCGGTCTCTTGCAGTTTTCCCTGGCGGCGCAGAGTTGCCATCGGAAGCGCGATTAGCGCGAGCTTGAGGGGAGTTGGAAAGAGCGGCAGCCGCAGGAGCAGGTTAAGCTGGTGGCAATGGGATAGTTGGGGCTGGAGAGATAGATAGATAGATAGACAGATAGATAGATAGATAGATAGATAGAGGCCTCCCCCCCTTGCCGCCTTCGGTCTCTTCCGCGGCCGCCCTCCCGTTTAAGCTCTTAATCGCATTGATGCCTCTCTCGCCCCCCCCCCACTCTCCTGTGAGCCGAGGGGAATGAAAGGGGAGCTGGTAAACAAGAGGGGTGCCAAGAGAGCCGTCCTACCATACTACTAGAGACCCGACGGGGGCGGAACGGGTGCCCGAGGGGGGGGCAGCTGAGAAAAGGCTCCCTTTGAGGCCGGCTGAGGCGCCGGAGGAGGGCAGCCTCCGCGGGGAGGGACCGTGAACCTGGCCCACGTGGGGAGGGCCGGAGGGCCGGCGGAGCGCGCGGGGCCCCCCTGCTGCTGTGCTCTGCGGCGCCCTTGCCAACGTCGCTGCCGCTGTCCTCCTCCGGGGGCCGCCCCCTCGAATTAGCAGCTCCCCCCCTTTGCATCTTTCCCATTTTGCTCCACGGACCCAGGATGTGCACTTTTGCCTGCGAAGGCTTGCGGTTAGCGCTCCGAATGAACACTGTGTCGAGCCGGTGCAATGGATTTGTCTGGTGGAGCGCAGCGTGCACCGAACTGGCCTCACCCTTTAAACCAAAGGTTCATCTGCTGGCCTTGCAAACATGGACGGTAGCAGCGAGGTCCTCCATAGCTTTGATTAGAGTTTCCTTCTCTTAGATGGTTGACCTTACAGGGTTGGAGGAGCACCATCTGCCCAGGTTTGGGATTAGAGTTTTCCTTCTCCTAGGATGGTTGCCATAAGGCTAGAGAGCCCATCCTGCCCTTTGATGCTCTTTGTCAGACCCTTCGGTTTTGACCTGTCTGGCATGGGAGACCCTACCGGTGGCTATTGTGCCAGGTACTCAAGCCTCTCTCCCACGACAAGGGGGCGTGCAAACAGTTATGTGCTACTGAAGTCGTGTATGGACACACACATTCATATCCTACTCTTTTGGTGCTTCTGCATACTTGGAGGGTTAACCGTAAAGAAAATGTACCACAGAATACAGCAAAAGTTTCCCAAATACAGGAGAATAAGAACAGAGGGAGAGATAGGAGATCAGATAGGAGATAAAAAGCAAGCCAGCCTAAAAACCAATAAATGGGTCCTAGAGCAAATTAAACCTGAACTCTCCCTAGAAGCCAAGATGACTAAACTGAGGGCCCATCTACACAGGCCAGGATACACGAATCAGGCCTGTTCCTCCCCTGTTACAGAGTCCAGATGGGTATGCTGACCCGTCCCACAGCTCTCTGTGTGAGCAAGGCCCCCTGCATGTGAGCAGCCTTGGTCACATGCTGCAGGTCCCCTTCCTGGCTACGGAAGAGTAAGGCAGAGGGCAGCTACTGCGACAGGATTGTGTGCTGGAATGGGCTTCTGTGGTCACATGGGGCCCAATATGTTTTTTGCTGGCTGGAACACATTTTGAACAGGTATTATCATAAAATGTTTTATTAGACTCTACTCCATCTTAGTCCCATTTTTGCTCTGGTGGTTGTGAAGACTGCCCAGGGGCAAAACAAGGCAAAAGTCCTGCACCAGCAGGACTTCAGGGCTCCAAGACAAGGGCAACATGTGGTAAACTGCCCATGTAGACAAGCCCTGAGACTGTCATACTTTAGACATACCAGGAGACTAGAAAAGACAGTACTGATTGGTAGGAAGGCAGTAGGAAAAGAGGGAAACTTCATTCCAGATGGATAGACTCAATCAAGGAAGCCATGGCCCTGAGTCTGCAAGACCTGAGCAGGACTGTTGATGATAGGGTGACTTGGAAGTTTCTCATTCATAGGGTCACCATAAGTTGAAGTCAACTTGATGGCCATTAACAGCAACCTCTGACAAAGCACCATAATATATTGTTGGAATTATTTTTTGTATGCTGTTTGCATGCGTTAGACCTACATATAACACTTTCTTAGGCAAAACTCAAGCTACCTACTTCTGAACCACACCAGCTGGTTGTGTCTGGAGACTGTATAGATTGGCAGACGTACAACTGTAAGCCCAACAGAACTCTAGGAATCTAGACCAGAAGGGGTTCCAGACTGGTTTCTGTTGTGTCAACATTTTGTTTTACATTGCATCTCTACCTTATGAGTTCAGAAAGATAATAAGCTATTTGTCTATATCTAGCTTGAGAAGGATTCTGATAGTTCTGGTCTAAGTAAGGAAAGCCTTCGCACCCACACTCCCTATGCATTTAGGGATTTTTATCTGTATTGTATTTTAATTTGCCCTGATTGTTTTAACAGAGGGGTGGGGTATAAATAATAATAATAATAATAATAATAAATTTATGCATATTTATACAAAATTTTAAGAGTTTGCTTTTAGCCCTAAAAGAGTCTGCAAGGTAATTTTCAAATTAAAACTTTTAAGAAAATTTTAAAATTAGCTTCTCGCTATTCTTTGGGGTTATCGCGTTGCCTTGTGATTGCCTTATCATTTTGGTCCTCAAAAGAAGTGTATTAATGTTAGCAGATCACTCACACTTTTCCTCCTCATACTGATCCAGATACTTTTCTCACGGTCTGCCTCAATTCCAGTACTGGCATCACACTAAGAATAAAGTGGCTGGAGCAGTGGAGTTTAGGGTGGTAAAATGGGAGAGAGTTCCCACACGACCTTTTTCATGTTAAAATAATAAACAAGATTAAACACACATACATGTTCTCCAGTGTATAGTGGGCCCTCCAGATCTGCGGGGGTTTGATCCTTGGACCCCTCGTGGATCACAACAAAAACCACAAATGATTGTGACCCATATTATTAAAAGGTAATGACATGTGTACTTCTGCGTTCATGTCACCACCATTTTAAGTATAGGACATGATGATCTGCGGTCTCTCCAAATCATGGAGCCTGCGAATCCAGAGGGCCCACAGTATATGTGAATGGGGAAATCACATGTTTAGCTACCTCCTGTTGCACCTAATTTGGTCCTTGATTCTTATAGTAAATGCTTCTGTGCGTAATTTCCATTCCGGACCCCTAGATTTGTTATGCCCAAGTAAATATTGGTGGATAGATATGAAGGTTTATTGTGTAATTGGTTTAAGGTACCTGTCAACCAGGTCTTTAAGTATGTGGGGAGGGGATATGCTTTTTCTGCAATGTTACTGCTTCTTTCATCATTAGCTTTTAAGAGGTGGTGAAAGAGAGAGGTATGTTTACAGTTGGAGCCTATGAACATTTCCTTGAACCCTGACAGAGGCGTCAGTGCATTGGGATGGATTTACTTAAGAATAAGTCTGCAAAGCACTGCACTTGAAGTCTTACTGGGATGGGAACATGTGTTCCAGCCACACATGATTTCTATTTAAATATTAAGACTATCGGTTTAGACCTGATTTGTGCAACTCACATTTACAAAAAAATGTTAAGAGCCAAGTGGGAAATGGTTAATGAACATTTCTTTTGGTAAAGGGTGGCTTGTGTTAACTATAGTTTAGCATTATGAGGATGAGTTGCTGTGAGTCTCAGACTTATATGCTTTCTCCTTGCCTCCTTTGGTCCAGGTGTGAGGAGGAGTTGAGAAGTTTTGCTTCCATTTTAGATTAACTGCAGCTTGTTGTGATGTCTAAGCCCAGACCAGCTGTGGCTCACTGTAACAGTGATTTGTGGAAACAAGCCAGTTTTATAACCCATGGTTTGAAGTTGGCTGGTTTCAACAATTCAGCAAGCTGTAGTTAAGATTAACCACAGTTCATCCAGAGTCAGACATCACAACAAGTTGCTGTGGTTAATCTAATACAGAAGGAAAAGCTTTTGATCTTCTCTTCACAGCTATCCTGGGAAAAGGGGAGGGTATAATTGTGAGGTGCACTGTAGCTTGTCTCATAATATTAAACCATTATTTAATGTTACATGTCATTGGAGGTGTTGGTTTGAATTGCATATAATGGTATGCCAGAATTGCAGTGAATTATGACTTAACCTGTAGCATGCAGGTGTTTACTGTATGATTGTTCTGGCTTGATTCCTTATGCCAGCTAAACAAATGAAAACATATCTGGTACAGGTTTGTGTAATGCAGTGTCCAGACTGGGGATACCTGGATTGCTAATCTGCTAACAAGCTAGGAATCAGAAGCCAAAAACAAAACCCAGCCTCATATTCTGGCTTATTAGAAAAGTAACATGCCAGAAAACCTTGTCTTGATATAATGCTAAGCCAACAAGCAATGTCAGTTTCCTGGTTTGTTTAACCACTCCTGCCAGCAGGAAAACCCAAGTGGGAATGACTGAGCAGCATGCACCAGCAATAAGACAGAACAGCAAGCCTCGTTTACTATTACATGTGACCAGTCCCTATACGTGATTTGGCAAGTATGACAGTAAAATTCGTGGTTCAAATCTGGTTTTAGGAGTGCGAATGAGAAAATATAAGGGCTTCTTGAGTTTTGCTTCTGTGTTTTATTACATATATATCTGGAGAGCTAGAGAGCCTTTATTTTTTTTAAAAGAAGTGCAGTATGGGTTTACTCAATATTTTAAAATGTCAAGTGCTCCTCAAGGGTTGCATATCAGCGCCCACCCTGGTATGGACTATGCAAGATGAAACATAATAGTTGACTGTACTGGTCCAGCCTTAAAATAGATATTAATGTAATAACCATTGCACATGAGTTGTCTGTCATTATGAGTGTATATATGGAATCTTCTGCTGCATCCACAAGAATAGTTCAAGTGGTGTTGTGTGGACCCTGGGCCCAAGTTCACATTGGAATTTAGTTATAGATTTGCTGGGTAGCCTTGGGCAAGTCATTATATCTAAAGTTTTTTCTGAACAAATCAGTTTAATCTGTAACTGCTTTTATTGCTTCTTTGTGTGTAAGCCATGTAGCTTCCTGTAGGCTTCTTAGGATATTGCATTTTCTTAGATCTCAAAATTGCAGTGTTTTGTACATGTTATGGTTCCACAAGGGTTGCTTACTTGCAGGGTACCAAATAAACATTCTATATAATGTGATTATTCTCAACCTCTTACATGGGAACTCTTTATTTTATTACAGCGCTTTTCCTCTCCTGTGGCGGAGTACACATCTAACAAGATATTTTGCTTGTTAATGACTCCATCTGTTACACATGCATAGGATATCACAGTATTGTTGAAGAGGAACTGCAAGTATTACAATAGGAGGACTGTATTTTGGGCTGTATCAATACGATTTTGGGCTGTATCAATAGAAGTATAGTGTCTAGATCAAGGGAAGTAATAGTGCCACTCTATTCTGCCTTGGTCAGACCTCACTTAGAATACTGTGTCCAGTTCTGGGCACCACAATTAAAAAAGGGTATTGACAAATTGGAGCATGTCCAGAGAAGGGCAACTAAAATGGTGAAAGGTCTGGAAACCATGCCTTATGAGGAGAGACTTAGGGAGCTGGGTATGTTTAGCCTGGAAAAAAGACGGTTAAGAGGCCATATGATAGCCCTGTTTAAGTATTTGAAGGGATGTCAAGCTGAGGATGGAGCAAGCTTGTTTTCTGCTGCTCCAGAGACTGGAACATGGAGCAATGGATGCAAGCTCCAGGAACAGAGATTCCACCTCAACATTAGGAGGAACTTTTTGACAGTAAGAGCTGTTCGGCAGTGGAACACACTCCCTCGGAGCGTGGTGGGGTCTCCTTCCTTGGAGGTCTTTAAACAGAGGCTGGATTGCCATCTGTCAGGGATGCTTTGATCAAGATTTCCTGCGTGGCAGGGGGGTTGGACTGGATGGCCCTCATGGTCTCTTCCAACTCTGCAATTCTATGATTCTATGATTCAACAGATTACCTATATGTGGCAATGCTGTTAGAATGTATTCCTCTAGTATCTAGAATATTCAGTGATAAAAGTTTTCTGCATTCTACTACTCACAGTATTGATATGCACACACACAAGAGTACTGCCATGTCTATTTGGTTCCTGTGCTTGGTGTGTCACTTGCTTCTGCTTCCATTCAGTGTGGGTGGAAGGGAAGCAACAATTCTTAATTGTTTCAAATAAGAATGGTACTCAGCAGGTGCAGTGAAATTGCAAACAGATGAGAGTACTAGCAATTTGGGGATCCAATTGGCTGAAAATATCAAATGTTTTAAAAAACACCTATTGGAAATATTTCACTGCCATTTGGAACCGAGGTTAGGAATTTGGTTTTGTTGGATTAAAATTCTGGCAGAATGTGATCAGTGATTTTGGGCATGAAATACTCATTTTTTTGGTGAATGAGTCTAAATGTGAAAGTTGACCTGTGGGTAGCCAAGGATTGAGTGAGGAGCTGCACTGCTTTGATGGGACTCACCTCAAAACTTAATCAGCCTGGAAAGTGGGTGGCGTTTGAATGGGCAAACTATGTAGACAAAACTTTGGAAGAAACACCATTTGGGGAGAATGGTAGGATATATGTTTAATCAATCTGGAGGGTATCATGGGTATAATCTCAGAATGGCACATATGGGGTGGTGTCTGTGGGAGAGACACAAGAATGGTCTGATGTGGCCTCCCTTTCTTTTTCTTTTTTTTTTTAAAGGGTACTTTAAAAAAAAAGCCTTTCCTGGGCATATCTATGGCCCAGGGCCCTCCAAAAATGTGGCAGAATTTACTCCACACCCCTAAAGGATGTTTGGGGGCAATATTTTTCCATATTTTTTTTTACATTTTTTTTTATCCTTTGGATCACAAACATAGCCTTGGAGGGCCATGTATGGCTTAAGGGATGCATGTTGCTCACCCCTGGTGTAAATGGTACATCTGAAGGAAATGCCTTTCCTAACGAGTCTGTCTCTTGAGTTTAGCCATGGAAACAGGATACTAGTACTCTTCCCAGGAATTTGTGATTTATCTTTTCGATCCTGTCTTCTTGCACTAGAGTGCTTGTAGCTATAGCTTGTAACTTGTTGTAACTTGTACCCATGGTTCTGTGGGTAGTCTCTAGTCAGGTACTGTTTTCACCCTCTGCCCATGGCCACCTTAACAGTTTGGTGTAATAGGTTCATTTTTTAGAATGGCGGTTTCATTACAAAATAACCACAGCATGATACCTTTGTGTTGTGAATCAGGAAACTACTATAGAAGCTAGCATGTTGTTCAGCATTGTTTTCATTTGTTTATTAGGCCTGCATTAGAAAACTGGTAATAGAGGATAAAATAACCCATTTAGACTCCATGTAAGTGTTAGGGGTGGGAAAGACAACAGACAGTTATTGTTTATGGCTTTAGCAACACGTGCATTTTGCTGCTAAATACACTAAAAGGCTTCTTTATCTTAAGCAACAAGATGGCTTTAAAATAAGTGCAGCCATGCTGAAGCCTTTCTATTGATACAGCCTGCATTATTGAAGGGACTGTATGTATCTTCTTTCAATGAATGCATCTCAATTTCACAGAATGAATATACAGTATTAACACTATAGAAATATAGCAGGGCTAGTGCAATAAAATCACCAATCTCATGTAATGTACTTGAGAGTAGGGGTGGAGACTTCTGTAACCCTCTCTGGCACCTTACGCCAGCTTCGTGGTGGAGGCTGTTGTTTCATGGTAAGTTGATACCTCCCTAAGTTACGCTTCCCACCCGCCAGTCTATTGCTCCTCCAGCACAGTCTACTCTCAGCAGCAATTGGCATGGTGGCATGTGTGGATCCTGGGAAGCTTCAGGCCACATCTATATGGGTAGGCTGCAGAAGGTCTTAGTTTATGAGGAAATGGCTGGACATATTGCAGTATGACCAGTACAAAGCCAGAACAAGAATCATAGAATTGTAGAGTTGGAAGAGACCACAAGGGCCATCCAGTCCAACCTCCTGCCATGCAGGAAATCATGATCAAAGCATCCCTGACAGATGGCCATCCAGCCTCTGTTTAAAGACCTCCAAGGAAGGAGACCCCACCATGCTCCGAGGGAGTGTGTTCCACTGCCGAACAGCTCTTACTGTCAAAAAGTTCCTCCTAATGTTGAGGTGGAATCTCTGTTCCTGGAGCTTGCATCCATTGCTCCATGTTCCAGTCTCTGGAGCAGCAGAAAACAAGCCTGCTCCATCCTCAATGTGACACCTCTGCTCCTCAGCTTCTCAACTCCCTTGCCCATGGCATAGGACAACAACATACCCATGTTGGTGCACCTGCCCAGGGATCATGTGTTAAGAGGCAGCCATTTAAAAAGTCATTCAGGCAAACATCCTATGGAACATTGGGATTTGTAGTTTGTTGTGGCTCCAGAGCTCTCTGACAGGGAGGGCTAAATATCTCACAAAACTACAACACCCAGAATTCCAAAGCATTGAGCAATGGCAGTTAAAGTAGTGGCACAAATTTTCATCATAGGGTGGACTACAAGTTT
Source organism: Gambelia wislizenii (assembly GCA_030847615.1). Classification (NCBI taxonomy): domain Eukaryota; kingdom Metazoa; phylum Chordata; class Lepidosauria; order Squamata; family Crotaphytidae; genus Gambelia; species Gambelia wislizenii. Next base: position 104,181,768 of record JAUMIR010000005.1, on the reverse strand, counting down.
TAGAATCCCTGGTCAGTCCAGACAGTACCTTAGGGATTCTGAAAATTGTAGCTCAAAACTTTCCCAAGTAGTTTTTTTTCTTTTTGTTGTTTGAGGAGTCTTGTACTTTGATGCCCCAAGTGGCTTAGGAACGGAATATTTGAAAGATGGCGTGCACCCATATGAGCTTGCATGATTATTAAAATCTCCCAGAGATTCTCTTTTGCACATCATGGTAATTTCTGATTTGTAGTGGCCAGACAGAGAAAGCGGACCTTTTCTGTGGTAGCCCCCACACTCTGAAAAGTTCTCTCTAGGAGGGCTTGTATTGCTTCCTTACTGATGATTTTTTGCAACTATGTGAAAATTTCCCTGTTTAGATTTGTGATGAACATCTTTGCTTATTTCATTCTTGCATGGACAGACAAATACATTTGAAGCTTTACTCTCTACTGTATGAATTTCAAAAGTTTTTGCACATTTTCAATGATTCTTTGTGCTTTTGGGCTTTTTGCAAAACAAAGTACAAAAATTGATATATTTTAGAAAATTGTGTTATTTCATACAAAATATACTGTTCTAATACACAAGTTGGTTTTTGAGGTACCAAAACTTTTGTACCAAACTTTTGTGTACAAAAAGCCCAGGGTTTTTCACAAATTTGTTTATTTGTGAGGGGGAAGTTTGAAGCTGTGAAAACTCAAGGTGATTGACCATTTTTTTGGACAGCGTGTCTCAGTGTGTCCAGATACCTTTCTTGTCAAGGAAGAGAAAAATTGCAAGTACTGTATTCTTTACATGTCTAATTCTGATAGGTCTCTGGCCTGTATGATTATTATTCTCCCCACCCCCTTGACATGTTTACTCCTTCTGCTATTTATACTGGGTCATATCCAATGTTGTTATTTTGCTGATGGAAGCAACCCTTTCCCCATATTCAGAAACTGTAATAGAGCAGATCTTTGAGCAAATGGTTGAGATAAAATGAAATTCCCAAGTTTTATTAATGTTTCATTAATAATGTACTTTAAAAATACTAAATCGATATGGGCACAATCTATCCCCTTTCATGTGCATAGACTGAATTACTTATTTAAAATATTTGGGTCTTTGGTTTTTTTTTCTTTTTATGGTTTAACTCTTTCATTATTGGTTTTATTCTTTCACTGTTTCTTTGATTTTATTTTAAATATTTTAATTGTTTGTTAACATTGTTTTTAATTACTTTGGCCATACTTTGGCCATGATCGTGGATGGAGAAGACCCAAATATTTTAAATAAGTAATTCAGTCTATGCACATGAAAGGGGATAGATTGTGCCCATATCGATTTAGTATTTTTAAAGTACAATTGGACCCCTGTATCCGCAGGGAGTTTGTTCCCAGATTTATTGTGGATACCAGAAACCTTAGATAACAGCAAATCCTGTTAAAATAAAGGACTTCTGGTCAAAACATACCATTTAGTTGCATTGGAGGACCAAGACGTTACCTAGAGAGGATGCCTGTCTAGGCATTTTCCAGCACAACTCTATGGTATGTGTCCCCTATTTAATGTGCTGTGGATAATGGAAACTGAGGATATTGGTTCCACAGATAAGGGGGTCCAACTGTATATACAAAACAATCCTTAATGCATAGTTATAAATGCTGAATTATTACACAATGTATTCCAGCACATTAAAAGTTCACTAAAAGAGGCTTTTAAAAATCATAGAGATGAGTGAACAACAACAACAACAACAAACCTTTAAAAATGTATTTTCTTTCCTTCTAAAAATCCTTAAAATCAGGCCAGGTCTATCTTTCCCTGGAAGTGAATTTGATGGACTGGGGCCCATTGCGGATAGCGAATTTCCCCAACCACAGATGTTACTTGCAAGTCAAGGAAAAAATGGAACAAGGCTTTGCCCTACAGGGAGCTGATGTGGGAGTGGTCCTTCCGAAGGCAGGCCATGTAATACAGCCTCCTGTAATGTTTGAAACATGAATGTTGGCAGAATGAGTATTTTTGTTCTTCATGTTCAATGAGAATAATGCATGACTCGCAAGAGCGTCTGCAGAAACAATTATTTGTACTGCAGATTTATAGGAAGATAAACCAGCAATAAAATTACATTTGGTGCCTGATTAATTCCTGTTTGCATTGTTATACCACACCTCCTATTCTTGCTTTTATTGTAATGCTCTATCCTTGTTGCTGGAATTTTTGTTATGATCTTGTTAACCCAAGGAAGACTTTCAGATAGATTTGTATTATTTAGAATCATGGCCACTTGATGGGAATACTTGTTTAACAGCTGGAAGGCAATAGTAAACAAAAAATAGTTATCCTTTTACTTCCACACTCTGCATTTAGGGCTTCTTTTCCTAAGAATATGTATGAACAGTCATGCTTATAAGGCAGAATCAGCATGCATTTTTGTTGAGCTAGCTTGCACTAAATCAGAAAAGTTTCCACAATTGGATTTGGCATGTGAATTAGCATCTGTATTGTAAATAAAAACTGATTCAAACCTGAAAAATTTCAGGTAGTGATTTTGTGTATGTGTGCATCTGTGTGTGTAGGGGGCAGGGTAGAAGCATGCAAACTACACAAGTTTGCATGCTTGGAAATTTTGTGAAGAAATTTTGACAAAGATCCTGTTCACTGCCAGTTCCACCACTATACTTACACAGTGGCCACATTCTGGCTGTGTTCCAGTAACCATTCCAGTCTGTTTAGGTGGATATGCCAGTGACTGTTCTGTGTTATAAAGATGGAGCTGTGCCCACAAACCACATAGGGAACTGCTTGTATAAGGGAGTACTACATGTGTCCTTATGCAAATGTATAAAAAGTCCAACACAGGCATAATCCAGAGTTGTGCTGTCATTATGCCTCGTTGTGATCCTGGCCGTCATGTGTGTTTCTTGCTACAAAGAGAAACCATTTTCAATTATGTAAAACTTCACTGAAATACCCTGTGTGATCATAGAGTTTGAAGGGCCCCCACAATCCATCAAGTCCAGCCACCCATTCAGGGCAGGAACTCCAGCTAGAGCATCTCTAGCAGGTAGGTTGTCCAGCTTTTTTTTTTTTTTTGAAGATGTCCATAGAAAGAGACCCACCATTTCTCTAGGTAATTGGTTCCATTGCTGAACTCCTTTTACCATCAAGAGGTTCCTTTTAATGTTCAATTAAAATCTAATGTCTTGTAACTTAAAACCATTAGACTAGGTCCCATCCTCTGGGGCAGCAGAGAACAAATTTGTATCCTCCTCTCTGTGGCAGCTCTTTAGATATTTAAAGAAGGCAATCACATCATCCCTCAGTCTTCTCTTTACCAGGCTGAATATGCCCAACGCCTTCAACCGTTCCTCACATGTTTTGTTCTTTGTACATGTTTTGTCATTCTTGTTGCCCTTCTCTGAGTCTACTCCAACTTATTCATATCCTCCCTAAAATGAGGTGCCTAGAACTGAATGCAGTACTCCAGATGAAGTCTGTCTAGTGCAGAATATAGTGAGATTACTACTTCCCTTGACTTGGATACTATGGTTCAGTTAATGCAGGCTAAAACATTTGTCTTCTTTGCTGCAGCATCACACTGGGTCACACTGGGAACATGCTGGGTCATGTTCAGTTTATGATCATCAATAATCCCAAGGTGTGTTTCACATGTCCTATTGCTAAGCTAAGTATCTCCTACCTGTGTGTTTGGCATGTGCGGTCTTAATGTAGATTTTTTCATTTCTCTGTTGAATTTCATTCTACTAGTTTCAGCCCAATTTATCAAGGTCCTTTTAAATTTTGTTCCTATATTCCAATTTGTTAACTACCTTCCCAGTTTTGTATTATCCATAAATTTGGTAAGGATAAGGACACATCTAAGTCATTGATCAAAATTTTGAAGAGTGATGGCCCTAGGACAGAATCCTACAGCACTCTGTGAATGTCATCGTCATCATAATGATAATTTGCTTGTTTTATTCTAAAAGGATCTAACAGATCAGGGTCCAACAGTGTTCTTTTCTTGGATCCCACTGTTTCTTCCAGTGGAAGCAGGACTTTCTCCTCTTCTGCAGCCCTCTGTAATGCTAAAAACCTGTTCTGAAGGTTTCCTAGCCCTTTGGGGCAGGTTTATGGGGGAAGCATAGGGGAAGCTGGAGAAGGGCATGGGGTTAGCTCCCTCTCAGTTCAACTAGTGGAATCACTAGAAATCTGATGGAATTACATCATTGGATCCCAGCCATATAGTTTGAAGTAGACCTTTATGAAAAATCATAATGGAACTAGCTCCTTCATGTAGATGCACAAACCACTGATAGATGTGTGAACAAGTAATATTGCTCATATTACAATAATAGAAAGTTTGTACAATCAGATATATGGAAGTGAAGATAATAGGGCTCACACAGGGAACAGGATGGCAAATGGAATAGGAAAGGATGTACACAATTAATCTTGGGATGTATCCACACTATATAATTATAGCTCCTTATTAGAATCATAGAGCTGGAAGAGACCACAAGGGCCATCCAGTCCAACCCCCTGCCATGCAGGAATAAACAATCAAAGCATTCCCGACAGACGGCCATCCAGCCTCTGCTTAAAAACCTCCAAAGGAGACTCCACCACACTCCGAGGCATGTATTCCACTACTGAACAGCTCTTACTGTCAGGAAGTTCTTCCTAATGTTTAGATAGAATCTCTTTTCCTGTAGTTTGAGTCAATTGCTACGTGTCCTAGTCTCTGGAGCCACAGAAAACAAGCTTGCTTAATTCTTAGTATGACATCCCTTCAAATATTTAAACATGGCTATCATGTCCCCTCTTAACCTTCTCTTCCCCAGGCTAAACATACCCAGCTACCTAAGCCAGTCCTCATAGGACATGGCTTCCAGACCTCCTGCCATTTTGGTCACCCTCCTCTGGACATGTCCCAGCTTGTCCATATCCTTCTTGTCATTGTCATTTTAATTGCTATGGCTACATCCGATGAAATATTGGGTTCTATACTTTCATTTAGTAGTTAGAATTTTCTTGCAGGAAACTAGTATTGTAGTTCAGGGTCTAGAGAATGCTACATTATCTCACTAAACTACAAATTACAGGATTCTAAAGGAAGGATACAGGGCACTTAAAGTGGTATCAAACTGCAGATACACGGGTGCATCTACACTGTAGAAATAATGCAGTTTGATACCACTTTTAAGTGATGTGGTGCCATCTTATGGAAACCTGGGATATGTTGTTTTACAAGGTCTTTAACCTCTGCCAAAGAATGCTGGAACTTCATAAAACTACACATCCCAGGATTCTGTAGAATGGAGCCATAGCAGTTAAAGTGGTGTCAAATGGCATTATTTTTACAGTGTAGGCACACCTTTAGTCTGTTTCACAAATGTCACTAAATATACCTGTTTCGTTCATGTATGTGTGTGTGTGTATGTACCGATGTACAATCATCCTGTATAAATATCAGGATATAGCATTTCAGTCTTTCTTTTGTCCAGTTGTAGTCATCAGAAATGTAAACATTCAGAGGAATTGATGGATCTATCATTACCTCACTCTTGTGGGATGATCCAGTTTTCTTGAGGCTGACCAATCTCGAGTGCTAGTAAACTGGGCTTTGTTTATAAAAATAAGGCCTCACTTGGGGTAAAGAGTGGTGACATGTATTAGTCTGATGCATTCTGTGGAGTGACTTGGTTTGATTTTTAGTTATTAATGTATTTGATTCATACTGTTTCAGAAATATGCGTCCCTCTGTATCCACAGATTCTGCATGCATAGATTCCACCATCCACCGCTTGAAAATATCACCCCAAAAATAAATTCCAAGAAGCAAACCTTGTTTTTGCCATTTTATACAAGAGACACCATTTTACTGTGCCACTGTATATAATGTGACTTGAGCATTCACGGATTTTGGTATCCATGTGGGCGGGTGGTCCTGGAACCAAACACCAACGGATACAAATGGCCCACAGTAGAGCTATAGTATATACAAATCTTATATTTTTTGCTTTATTTACTTTTCAGGGTTTTTAAAAATAAAAATCTACCATTTGTTTTATATGTAATTTTTGTTCAGCCATTGTACCTAATACTGTAGAGCCTCTACAGTAAATAATAATTAATGTTTGATTTTTTTAATATATATATATATATATATATATATATACACCCACACACCCACACACACATTCTCTCTCTCTCTCTCTCTCTCTCTCTCTCTCTCTCTCTCTGGCTTTTCTTCGCAAATGAAGATTCAGGAAGGATTCATCCCACGCTTTCTGCAAGTGCGCTGATGGCTGAAAAGGCCAATCCAAGATAAACATGTCCGGTTGCAGAAAGCACAGCAGAGGGTCTCCTTGGGTGATGTTTTTGGGTTGTGATACTTTCTGCGTTGTCGTTTCTCTTCAAGACTTGTTCGGTGTGAGCTCTCAAATAAGGGTGCAGCATTGTGGATCATGCGTCTCCATGCCTCCCGACGTGAGGCCAGGGTGGACCATTGTTGGTGAGCCTGAGATGTTGTTTCAGGGAGTCCTTGTATCACTTTTTTGGAGCACCCCTCTTATGCTGACGCAATATATATATATTAGCAATTGCCTGTTCAGCATGATTCTTACTAATCTTTCAACAACGTTGTAAGGTAGACCTGTACTATTACTCCCACATTGCTTGTGGAAAGCTAAGATTGAGGATAATTTTTTCTATGGCCAATTTGTGTGATTCTGAATGAGGTTAGATTTAAATGCAGACTTCCCAATTCAGGACTTTATTCTTAACTTATGTAATACCTGAGCTCTTATTGACAACAGAAGGCGTGTGATGCTGCAAGCAAATGTTGGGTATCACAGTGTAAATTTTCAAGTGTGCCTGACACAGAATCCATACACACTCGCACACAGACAGAGGGATAGTAAATTGATAATGTCTACACCTGTAGTTCAGTGAGCCAGTATATATTTTGATAAATGTTTCAGTTACTACTTAGTAATATTGATTTTGTAAACTAAAAGGCAAATCAGACTTTGGTTTAAATATTAGGATACCTAGCAAGATTAATAGCTTCAGTTGAGTTACTGGATAGTATCAACAGTGTCAACTTTGCTTCTGTTCTTTCCTTTCTCTTTTCATGCCCCGTGCCAACAAATGTATTTTTTCTTAATTGGCTTTTCTGAAGGAAATCAATTTTTCATGGATTCTTTTCTTAAGTTTAAGATGATTGCCCAAGGATACTTAAACTACTGATATGGGCTTGGCATTGCACTTTGGTGTTCAGGAAGCACTTTTGGTAGTCTAATATAATAACGAGAAAATGTTAGTGAGGGATACCTTTTCTCTTGTGGTCTAAAGATGATATAGAATCTAAGCAGGCAACAAGGAGATCCTCACAGAAGAGAAAAAATTCTTTCTGTTAGTCAGGAAATTAATATAACATTTATAAAGCTAGAGTTAGATGATTCACTGTCGGGCAGAATTCAGCAAAAAGAAATCTTGGGCAGGTATTCGGGGGGGGGGGGAATCCTGTGCCAGTGTCATTATTTTAATTGGCTGATATGCTGCACCGTTATGTATTTTTAAAAACATAATATTGTTTTTCAAAAGTTTTAAAACCCATAACACAACAGTAATAGTACATAATACAACAGGACAATAAAATAATTTAAGTATTTCTGTTCAGCCGTATCTACAGTAAATTCAAATGTTTAGTATCCCAGTTTTTAGATTGTTTGTTCTTGTTGGAGTTGTAAAATAAGAAGGGAATAAGAAATAAGAACAGAAACAGGTTTTTATACTGTTTTTCTCCACTGGGAAGGTAAGACTGAGAAAGAATTTTCAGTGGTATTTTAGTTTTACATATCAAAACAATGCTGTAGGTGTTATTTATCATGTTTTTAGTGCATTTCATTGGAATAGGTACTTATAAAAAACCTTGTTGTATACTCACTATTAGCTGCTTTAATTGGGACACATAATTGTATCATGAAAGTTGTCTTTAGTTCTCCATGGGCTCATCTACATGACCTAGGATACAGCGGCTCCCCGCTGGTGTATCCTGACTGTGGATCAGGCCCATTGTTCCCACATTACCTATACAAAACACGAGGAAGTCCTGATAGGCACAGTGGCCAGTTGCTGCCGGCACTGCAATCGCCATTTTCTGTGATCTCCTGGTATTGAGAAAGGCGGCTGCAACATATGACCAAGGCTCCTTGCATGTGACCAGCCTTGGTCACATGCTGTGGGGCTCTTTCCTGCCTTCTGGGAGAGCCAGGGAGACTGCAGCAGCGAGAGCCAGTCTGCCGGGACAGGCTCCTGTGGACACATGGGGCCCAATCTGGGGTTTTTTTTGCCAGTAGTAATGGAATAAACTGGTTTTTTAAAAAATGTTGTCTTGGGCCCTACCCCACCCTCACCCCATATCTGCCTTGGGGGTGGTGAGGACTGCTTGGGGGCAGAACAGGGGAAATGCCCTGTATCGTCAGAACTGCAGGGCTCTGAGACGGGGGTAAGATGGGGCATATTGTCTGTCTAGACAAAAACCTATGTCTTGCATTTCAACATGTTGTGATTTTCTTCCATATAGCTTTCTAGGCAGTGTGGACAAAGCTATTAATGTTTTTACAGTCGTATGCGTGTTTAGTTGACTTTAATAGACAGAACCTGAACTAACAGTCAGTTCAAAAGTGATGTCTTGTACTTGAGAGAAAGAGGCCCCCCTTGTGTCTTAACACTGTGACAGGGGTGATGGTAGAGGTGATCTTTCCAGACGTTAACTTGGCTATGAACGGTATCACCACTTTGGGAAGTGGTGGGAAGATAGTAAGTGCCTCTTTTGTATATAAGTGAGACTAAATCCCAGAATGATGAGAAGGTGTCAGTTTTCCTCAGCATGCAAATGGAGAAAAGGGCAGCTAAAACACAATGACTAGTTTCTTGACTATGGAGTGAGACTTGGCTGTGGAGTGAGACCTCTGAACTTGTAGTATTAGTAACTATGCTATTGCACTTGAGTCCTGCACCACTTGAAAGCCCATTTCCATTTCTGATTTTCTACGTTGTTTAAGAAGTAGGGATTCATCTCTGAAATAGCTTTGAATAAACACTACTACTTGCATTGTTGTTGGGTGCCTTCAAGTTGTTTCTGACTTATGGTGACCCTAAGGTGAACTTATCACTTTTTTTTGAGGCTGAGAGTATGTGACTTGCCCAGGGTCATCCAGTGGGTTTCATGGCCATGCAGGGATTTGAATCCTGATCTCCAGAATCAGAGTGCAGCCCCCAAACCACTATGCCACACTGGCTCTTTGCATAGTTAGCTTTTAATATGAAGTCCTGTTGTGTCAATGGGACATTAAACAGGTGTTGGCAAAAAATAGTGTCCACACCAAGGAACTTTGTGAGAGTTTTTTTCTGCAGCAGTCTAACATGGCTTCTTCTTTGGAAATTGTTACAAAGTTCACTGGTGACAATGGAAAAACTTCAGTTTACTTTATTGGGTTTGGAATCATGGGCCACAATCCAATGCAGAGATAAGCACCCTTAAGCCTAACTGACTTCAGTGGGACTTTAAGTACGTAATTCTCACTGGATCATGGCAATGTTATTTGTGTGGGGGTGGGGGAGGGAGATTAGCCATACAACTGACCTAAACAATAGAGTCACAAGTGACTTTGGGAAGATTCTATTTTCAAACCCTGGCACAAACGCTGCACAATCCCCACATGAACAAAGCTGCTGTTTTCTCTCTCTATTCTCTGACCCATCAAAGGAATTGGAGGAATTTGTTGCAGTTTTGTTCAGGGCATTTCCTAGATTGCTCACTTCTTATCAGGATGAATAAAAATAAATGTTTTTAAGAATAAGAAAGTTAAACAGCCCCAGTAACTTTCTCTTTTGTTTATTCATAGTCCTGCCCTGCCCTTCCTCCAAAACTGGAGCAAAGAATGCCTGATGAATATTAATATAGATACCAATAAAACAACAATAAAAATAACTAGCTGGACCCGGTGTAGCATACGCCATTAAAAAACTCCCCCCAAAATGCCCAGTAGACCTCATGACAACCCTTTAAGGTAGGCTAATGGGTTTAACTCGCCCCCTGTCGTTCGTTCCCCGCCATAGAAGCCAAGATGACTAAACTAAGACTGTTGTGCTTTGGACATATCAGGAGAAGACATGACTCGCTAGAAAAGACAATAATGCTTGGGGGTTTTCTAGACAACAAGATATAATGTGGATTGCAGCACATTAATGCAAATTCGAAGCAGTGTTCATTTGTCTCCATGGTCCTTTGGTAAAATTGCTGGTATGCAAAGCTATCCATGTTTGAAATGTACCTGCAGCCATGCCTGCGAATCAAGATGGTAGCCAAGAGTGAATTACTTGTGTCATTATTCTCCTCAAGTTGTCGGTGTTGCCCACCATTTTTTTTTAAACTGTAAATCAAAGTTGCGCAAATGAGACCTTCTGCTTGAAAAAGCTGTTTAGTTGTTCAGCGCAGCAAAAAAGCACCTGATCGCTAATGCAAAACTCCAAAATGGCACTTCTGGCCACTTCATTGCTGGCAGGCCCACCCCCCGCGCACATCCAACCAATCGGCTATCCACTTCCACCCTTGCTGAGAATGCGCTGCGATGCAAATTGGATATCCAAACAAGTGGGAATGCACATTTCCACTGATTATTCAAAAAACCTCAGGAAAAGCCGTGAAGGCTTGCCTCCACCTGCAGGTTTTTTTTGGTTTTTTTTTTGTCACCCCGGTTCTGAATATGGCGAAACTTGGTCAGCTCTCATTGGGACAAAAGGTACTCTCTGCAAAATCTATTAGGATTATTTTCACTGTCCAGACAACCCTGAAGGCAGTAGGAAAAGAGGAAGACCATATTCCAAATGGATAGATTCAATCAAGGAAGCCATGGCCCTGAGTCTGCAAGACCTGAGCAGGGCTGTTGAGGATAGCATGACTTGGAGGTCTCTCATTCATGGGATCACCATAAGTTGAAGTTGACTTGACGGCAGTTAACAACAATTACCTGATCTCTGGAACTTGTTCAGTCAATACTCTAATCATAAATCAACATGTCTTTATGATTATAGCAAGCAATTAGCCTGCACCTTTATTTAGGAATTTTTAATAGTGGAAAATTTAAATCTAAATCAGATATTTTTTTAATGGATCCCTTTTTCTTCGTGACTGTAATCAACAGACCCTGTCTAATGTAACATTACAGGAACCCCATGTTTTTCTAGCCTGTGGGGTTTTAGTAAAATGTATAAACTATTTGATTGGAAGCCTTGCAGTATCGCTAGAGGGATGCAGAACAGTTCTTTAATTGCAGATGTGTAGGAATGCATTTCTTAGCTTTGTAAGAAAATTGGCAACCACTAAATCTCTTTGGTAGCTTGCTTATATAGTCTTAGGTCATATGCAGACATGGTTAGGTCTAGCCATTATTTGTAGCCTAATTGATTCTCAGCTGTACCACCTGCGTCTTGTGTTTTCACACCGCACTACTCAACAGGTTATATATGTCACAAGTACATGCTAAAGGTTTAATATGTGACTCAAACACAGACTCTTGATACATAAGATACTTATGTATACAGTTATATGACAGCCAGCATGGTATAGTGGTTTGAGTGTTGGATTAGGACTCCAGGAGACCATGGTTCAAATCCCCACTAGGCCACAACACCCTCTGGATGACCTTGGACAAGTTATACTCTCTAAGCCTCAGAGGAAGGCAGTGGAAAAACCCCTCTGAACAAATCTTGCCAAGAAAATGCTGTGATAGGTTTGCCTTAGAGTCGTCATAAGTTATAAACGACTTGAAGGCATACACCACCACCACAACCAACAAAAACACAGTTATGTGTAAGCTGTGTAAAATTGTGATTGACCTTGGATCTCCACAGAAAGTTTTCTCGGTCTACACATTGTAAAATATGTGTATTAGTCACCTCATTCTTTGTGTGATATGCAGCAGATATACAGTAAATAGTTGCTAGATCTTTTTCTTTCTAAGGAAGCATCCTTAAGTTGGTTCACAAACACTTAACCAAACAATCTAGCTCACAACAGTTGGTTATGTTGTGAAAACTCCTTTGTGAACCCAGTGGGTTAGAAATGCAGAGTACAGTGTTTGCAAATAGATAATGTAAGACAGTGTCTTTTGAACACAAGAAAGATATGACTCCAGGGGCCCGTTTACACAGCAGCCTCCCCCGGGAAGAATTCATGTCGAACCCTATTAGTTTACACACATCACACGCTACACAGGGGTAGCAAAAAAACCAGATGACATGTGACTTTCCATTCCTCTATTTTCTGAGGGTCTTTTTTTGGAAAGTCCGGGACAACCCCCGCTATTGGTTGTCTGAACAATCAGCGACCATCCTAGGAAATGGGATGCTTTGTGTTTGGTTGGACTTTGGAGGGGATGGCCTTGCAAGAGAAGCCTTGCAATTCTTGATCTACCATTTTTGTATGGCCCTCTGTTGGGTGCTTGGCTGGCTCCAAAGCTGGCTGGCAGAAGCTGCAGCCAGCTGAGAGCCAGGCGAGGTCTCTCCCCTCCCCTATCCAGCCCTTTCTCGCAGCTCACCACCAGTTGCAGAGGCTTCTTCCACCGATAGACCATTCCTTTGGTGTAAGAAGCCGTCATAGCCAGCAGTGTGGCAGGCGAGGGCCGAGCGGGCCAGACGTCCCCCATCCCCCCTCTTCTAGCCATGGGTGGGGATGCTTTCTCCATGACTGTCAGTCACGGAGAAACCTCCTCTCTGTCTGTGGTAGCTCTTTCCTCCCAGCCCTGCCACTGAGCTCCTGCAGGTGGGGGGGGGGCTTTCTCTGTGATTGACAGTCACAGAGAAACCACCTCCGTGCCCATGGTAGCCCTTTCCTCCCAGCCCTGCTGCTGAGCTCCGGCAGGTGGGGAAGAGGTTTTCCTCCGTGACTAGTGTTGCTGGGCAGATGAGCTCCCGAGAGCTAGGGTGCTTCTGACACTCAGAAGTGCCTATCCCCCGGGAGCTCTGGCGTTGCCTTCGGGAGGCTGAAGAAGCGTCTTTGGCCTCCTGGGTTGCAGGGCAGACGAGCTCCCGAGAGCTGACACTTGGAAGCACCCTATCCCCCGGGAGCTCTGGCGGCGCCTTTGTTTGGGAGGCCGAAGAAGCATCTTTGGCCTCCCAAGTGAAGGCGTTGCGGGGTGGACGAGCTCCTGAGAGCTAGGGCGCTTCTGACACTCAGACACTGTGAGCTTCAAGAGCTTTGGAGGTTGAGGAGGACCCTGCCCATACAAAAATGGTGAATCCAGAATTGTCAGGCTTCCCTTGCAAGCCTGCCCTCCAGAGTCCGACCAATCAAAATTCAGCTCTGCTGTGCGCTTGTTCCTGAGATGGAGATTTGTCGCCCGTGTGAGACTTTTGCTACCAGCGACAAATCGTGGGAACAGTGAGGGACAGATTTGAGATCATGATTTTTTGAATCTTCCTGGGATAAAAACTGCCGTGTAAATGGGTCCCTGAGAATTGCTATATGTTGTATGTGAATATTTCTATCACTGTGTCGTTTTGGAGTTTCTGTTTGTCCTGAAGTTACTTGGGAAGAACAGTCTCTGAGGGTAGATCCACACTATACAGTTACATCAGTTTGATTTTACTGTAACTGTTACAGTTCCAATTTCTAGAATCCCAGATTTGTACTTTGGTGAGATACTTAGAATTATCTGCAGTCAGGCACTAGAGCTCTACAGTGGAGAATTCTAAGTACTTTATTAGATTACAGATTCCATGGTTCCACAGGATGGGACTATGATCATTAAAGTGGCATGAAATGGATGTATCTGTGTAGTACAGATATACCCTGAGATTCGGTTCATCTGTGAAGAACAGTATGGTTGCTGTTGTAGCAATGGCTGCTTCCTTTGTTCCTTGTATAAAGTAAATGACAGCATGCAAGGGGGATTTGATATTTTAAATGCTGCTCTAGCCTCTGGTTCTGTAGGCAGGGTCTGAACTCTACACTTACAATAACTTGCTTAAAAGGAAGATCAGAGCTGAGAAAATCTGGGGGGACTCGCAGAATGCTTCAGCCAGGCTATCTGATGGATTCTGGGAGTGATAGTATCAAAGTTTCTAGTATATCATTGAATTTTTATTCTTAGCTTTTAGGGTTCTTCCCATTATGTCTTTGTGCTCCTGTGATAATCCAGAAAACTAGAGAATGAGTTTTGGAAATAAAAGTCTATATGTATATACAGTGCCTTTATCCTAAAACTGTAGGATAAAGCAGAATAATAATAATAAACTAATTAAGTGTAATGATGCCTGTGTTTTGTGTACGTTCCCCCTTAAGAATGTGAAAGGGAGAAAAAAGAAAGCCACATTAATAATTGTAGACAAGGGCAGGTGGCTAGAAAATGTCAGCTGTGTAATTCTGCCTATAATAACCATCCAGTGAAGATGAACCACACCTCCAAAGGAACATACTGTAATTCTTTCTTTCTTAATATGGTCTCTTTCCAGGGTACTTTCTTTTTTGAGATGCTGTGGTTTTCCCAGATGAACTGTGCAGTGCTTACTTAATCTGCCCAGATGACCTTGCCCCTTTTCTGCCATTGATACTCCCAGTTGTAAGTTGTGGAACATTGCAGAACCTGCCCAAACACGTTCAACATTCTGCGTGTGTTTGTTGTGGGGATGATGGTAATGTGAGCATCTCTTTCAACTACTAGAAGGGTTCCCAAGATCCCCTTTGAGTACAGCAAATGAATACGATTAAAAACACTAGAAACAAATTATGCAGCCATCTATTGTTTATAACTTTTAAAATGAGTATCTAAATACCTCTCAGATTAGCTCATATCAACTGAAATTTTGTTGCTTTTATTCTAACCTAATGCTTTGTGATTTTGTGATTTTGGTAGAGCATCCAAATATTTTTGAAACTAGTCCTGAGTTGTTAAGAGGCCAGACTCCTTACTACTGTAGTTGCAAATGGTTACCATCTTGATGACATATTTCAATTGGTAAAATTAACTATTGTCTCCATATAATTGTCACAGGCTGATCAACTGAGTCTAAAATAATTGATGAAGAAGGGTTTGTGCTCTGTTTTTAATCTTCCTTGAAAATGTCCTGAGAGTAAGAAATGGAATGTACACAAATAATGATCAACTTATTTGGCCTCCTGCCAATTGTGATTAATTAATATGAGATCAAGACTTAAATCAGAATAAGACACAAGACTTGAATTCAGAGTAAAGGCACATGGAACCCAGTGAGATTTAAACAATTTAGAAAATGTAAAAATAAAATTATATATTTTTCTGAATGTATGCTTAGGAATAGGATGAGTATAACAAATATAACTCAGTACAATCTGAGGAGCCAGTGTGGTGTAGTGGTTTGAGCAGCAGACTACGGGGGTTACCGCATTCTGAAGAAAAGTGGCCTTTGGACTGATCCTGCATGGCTTTTCTTGTGTTCTTAAATGAGAAAGAACTGGGTGATTTTATTTTTGTTTTTTACATCCCAAAATGCCTTTGAACAAAAAATGAACAACAAAGTATTCCTTTCTCATGGAATAGGCACGGGAATCACTTGTAGCTTGTTTGTCTGTGCCTTTATTTGTGACTCCACGCACTGTTTTTTGTCATTTGGTAGTGAACCAGGGCCAGCTGTGCTATTAGGGAAAGCAATGCAACATGCCTTAGGCATAGGATTTAGGAATCTCATTAAAGGGCAGCAAATTGTCTGTTACATAACTTCCTGTAATATTTTTTTAGCACTGCAACTGTGTTGCCATTTGTATTCCCTCTGTTCCATGGGCACTAAAAAGTCTTGGTCAGTTTCTGACCTCAGATAGGATTGTGCTGAAATCGTTACCTGTATACCAGTTTACAAGGATCCAAGTTTGTACCTTGGTCTTCAGTCTTCAACATGTGCCTGCCTCTGTCAAGGTCCATTCCACCCCTCTTTCCCTAGCTCTTGCTGTCAGTCCTCTATTGACTACATGATAATTGGACTATATGGTTGTCATTGATCCATACCTGGCTCACACTTGCCTTTACTTAGTAGATGAGTAATACCTTTCCTCCTTTCACCCATGATGCTTGGCCCCTGCTGGTGCTACCTCTGACAATTTTTCCAGAATATATTTCCTTCTTGTAGGAATATTATCTTTGAAATATATAGAATGTTGTGATTAAGTGGGAAAATATCTTGGTCTGAGCTGTGTCTTAAAAACATCCCTCCTCATTTTAGAAACAAAACACCAGTCCTCCCCATTAACCAAAGCCTGTCAATAAGATTGTTACTTGTCCAACACTAATGGAGTGAGTGGTCTTTTGTTTCAGCAAAACAAACATAATTGATTGTGTGGTACTTGGCTTTGTTTTAATATGAAAAAGGATGAAACAAACAAGCAAAAAACCCAACACCCCTAATCAGAAATTAAATGTGAACCATGTGAGTTGAAAGTATATATTGCCACATGTGATTGGTGGGAAAAGTTAAGAATAGAGGCTGGAGAAACTAATTCTTACTCTGGGAAAACATCTGTAAGAAGAAGCACAAAGAGCTGGGTTGGGTTTTATGATAAGTATTTTCAGGACAATCACCAAACTCTTTTACAGATTGTAGAAAAAAATTGTAACCTGGGCAATATACAGTTGTCCTTTCATATTTGCTGGGGTTTGGTTCCAGGACCCCCCATGGATACCAAAATCCATGAATACTCAAATCCCATTATATGCAATGGCATAGCAAAATGGTGTCCCTTATAGAAGATCCCAAAATCAAGGTTTGCTTTTTGGATTTTTATTTTTTAAAGAATATTTCCCAGCTGTGAATACTTACATCCGTGGATACCAAATCTGTGGATACGGAGGGACAGCTGCATACAGAATTAGTGAATTAACTGGGATTAACATCTAACTCTATATACAGTAGGACTTCTGTACCTGCTGATTCACCATTCACTGATTCAGTTATCCGTGGCTGGCGATGGGCAAAGGGTAAACGGGGAAGGGTGAGGAGGAGGAGAGAACTCGCCTGCCCCCCCTCCTCCAGTCCGATTCGCTCCCCTCCCGTCTGCCTTACCGCATGGTGCCAGTCCTGCTGGTTGAGGGCTTCAGCAAGGCCAGGAAGGGGTGGGCCAATTTAAGTTTTGGGGGCTGTTTTCAAGGGTAAGGCCCATACAAATCACAATGCAGTAATCTAATCTGGAAATGACCAGGTTATGAATGCCTGAAGATGGGTCTGATTTCTCAAAAATAGGGTAGATCTGTGTTCAAGAGAGTTCCTGTAAAAGGAGGATCAAGGGGTTGGTCTCTAGGCTGTGAACCTACTTTTTCAGGGATGTACAATGCCATTTTAGGTCACCAGAACCCCCAGCCACATTATTCTATCATGTCTGGATTAAGGTTCAACTTGTCACCTGCATTCAATCCAAAACTTTCAGACATTGCTTCGAAACTTTCATCAACTTATCTAGAATTAGAGAATGGAAATGACAGGGTGGAAGTAGGGTGTCATTCTCTTACTGGTGATATGAAAACCCAGATTTCTGGTTGTCATCAGTTAACTTAATGTAAATGCTAAATAGCATGGGAGATAAGATGGAATCTTGCAGCACCCTCTATGCTGAAGGCTATGGGAGAATGAGAACAGTTTCCTAACACCACCCTCTGGAAACTGTCCACCAGGAAGGACTAGTACCACCTCAGAACCATCCCTCTCTTTGTTATAGTGGCACCACAGCCCAAAAGAATACCATGGTCAGTGGCTTCAAAATATCCTGCAATTAAAGACGAATTTCCTACTCATTTACTGCTTGAGGGGATCCACCAAAAGCACTAAGGCAGATTTGAAAATTGGACTGGTCCTGTCATGGGTTGTGAATGGCTATCCCTGTTCCCATGCATCTTAGCTGTAACAAAATGCACGTTGTAATAATTATTTTTTAAAAAATCTAAATTTAATAGGCATAGAAACTACAGGCCGACTCCCATATCCACAGGATTGGTATCCATGGTTTCACTTATCCATGTCCCCCCCCCAATGTTCTCTCTAGGCATTTTCTAGATCCTCCAGTGCTGTTCTGTAGTACCGGAAGTTGGGCCAGAATCATTCATTTCAGTAGGATTCGTTATTATACATGGTTTCACATATCCACAGAAAGTCCGGGAATGTAGCCTTGCAGATACAGTGTGTGTGTGTGTGTGTGTGTGTGAGACCTATATATTCAGTAGTATCTGCATGCAAAGTAGTTCTTTTTGTGACCATTCATCTGCTCATCACATTTTTATTGTTTCTTTGCCTCTCCTTATACTGATATCTCTGTTATTAATGGCTTTTGGAATGACTTCTCATGAAAATAAACCCAGTATTGGGACTGAGCACCACAGCAATGACACATCCTGAGTAGGTAAAATGTACCTGATACAGATGTGCCCTGTAAGTTTAGAACAGTTTTTTTTATAAGTAGTGATTTCAGTAACAGAAGGATTGGCCTGTCACCATTTGAATTTTCAAACAAAGCTGGTGAATCAAAAATACCCCCGAGGCTCTGTTCTGAAGATCATTTTATGTAGCTCCAAGTCTGTTGCTATGGGTCACACAGGTGACCACCACTGACCATTGTTGGGGGGTAGTGGTAGAAAGGGAGAATCCCTGTTTCAGTCTTACCAGAAGTGGTCAGCTTTGATTGCTTGTTCGACTGGAAATAGCTTGGCAAAGTTGAGCGGTTCAAGAACACTGTACATTATAAACACCAGGGCTGCATTTGGATCCTCCTCCCTAAGGTCTTTGGCCTGTGTGAATGTGCTGATTGTTCGTTGTGCAGATGTCTTCAGAAACCTAATATGGAATGTTTGCATCTCTGGATTGTTCATTAAAAAAAATCCAAATATGATATTCTTGTGATGACACCTGTTTTTTAAGCTGGTGCCAATGACATTTTTGGGGTTTTTTGTTTTGTTTTGTTTTGGTGGGGGGATTTTCTTTAAGCAGTGGGCATTTTTAAAAGCATAAAATAAAACAACCCAATATTCATTTGCTTTTTCTCATGTGTCTTTGTTGGATCTGATTGCCCTATCAGGAAATTTGTTTATATTGTATCTCCTAAAATTCTCGAGAATGAGGGATGCCACATGACTTGAGCTTCGTATATTTTTTTCAGCCAGACAAAGAACGTTAGGTTCAAAACCCGCAGCCCTTTTTAGTGGTCCTTGCTGGAAGTGCCAAGTTTAGGGAATGCTCAGAAGGCTAACATTTTTAAACTGCCCAGGCATGCAGGATGCTTCTAAAACTAGAGGGAGCGGCTGTTCCCCAGTGATCCTTGGCATCCATCCTGTGCTCAAGATTGGCAAATTACAGCAGCTGGGTAGGTTGCAAATCTGTGAGGAGAAGAGGAATAGATGTGGGAGGAGACAAGGGGGAGGGAGCCGAGTGGGTTTAAAAATAAAGACAGCCAAGCTGGTGGAATTAGTCACACAGACTTGCCAAGTAGTATCCATTTTTAACCAATGTAATCAAGCCAGCAATCTCTTACCAGTGTACAGAAGTTCATTTGCTAGATGTGATTGTTCCTTCTCAGGAGATTTGCTTGAACCTTCCAAAAATCTGGAGAATGAACAAGAATATATATTCTCACAAGGAATGCTAAGCAAAAACAGGTGTACTTTTGGGGTATGTGCACGTGTCATTACTGTATATCCATAGCAAAAGCATTTTAAACACTTTATTCCCAATTATTATTTTCTTCTGCAGTGAAATGAAGCATTCTGATGCCCTGTTATACCCTGCTATGGGATTTTAGATAACAAGGAGATTTTTTGTCAAATTAGCTTTATTTTTAAAGTAAGGATTGGGAGTGGTTGATATATTAAATCTGAGTTCTCTTGTTTTATATCTGTTAGGTTTTATTTTTTATGGCTTTTGAGCTGTTTATTGTACTACTTTTTCTGATTCAATTTTTTTCTGGACCTTGTTTTTCCTTATGGAAAGTTAAATATCTCTCTTTAGCTTTGCGGCGTGAATCACAATGATTCTGAATTTATTTCTTTATTTTTAAAAAGTTATGATGTCTCCAAACCTGAATTGGATGAAATTTAGTGGAATCTTTATATTGTCACCAACACAATCCAGCACTACAGTGAGCCCTTGGTTTCCACTGGGGTTTGGTTGCAGGACCCACCCCCCCCGTGGATACCAAAATGCTTCAGTCCCATCATATACAATGGCGTAGTAGAATTGTGTCCGTTATGTGTGTGTGTGTGTGTGTGTGTGTGTGTGTGTATATATATATATATATATATATATATTAGGGAGGAGGGAATATTTTCAAACCATGGATGGTGGAATCTGTGGGTGCAGAATCTGTGGATACAGAGGGCTGATTTTGTTCTGAGAGCTGTACTGAATCTAAATAAACCACTGAATGGCCTTTTAGTCTTGTCTTTTTTTAAAAAAAAAACTTTAAAAGTCTGTACATTTGTGGCGCTCGAGATAGTAGTGCCATTCTTTTAATAGAATACATTATCTAGAAAACCCATCCAGATACAGTACTTTGTAGTGGCTAGGAAACCTCTCTCTTTTATGGTATGTTTCTGCTGGAAGTTGACCATAGATTTGCACTGGAGGACCTACACATTCCTAGAGAAGTGTTCTCTCTAGGAATCTTTAGGACTCCAGCATGACTCTATGGTCAATCTCTGGCAGAAGCATACCGTAAAAGTGTGCTAGAGGACATAGAAAATGTCTAGAGATAGCATATATAGTAATCTATAAATTATCAAATCCACAAATGCTTAACCCCCAGCTGAGAGGGATGACTAAAACAAATGGAATGGTTGACTCAGAAAAGGCCTCAGTGAGGGCTGAGTGTATTTAATGGTTTTTAGGAGCTACAGAATGCTATGTGTTGGTTGGGAAAGAAAAAAGGAGAGAAACTAAATTGGCCTTCTTGGAGCTGTAGTATCATGACAGGTCTTGGAAATAGTATTATTTTTCAGTGGCAATGTTCATAGAATCATAGAATTGTAGAGTTGGAAGAGACCACAAGGCCATCCAGTCCAACCCCCTGCCACGCAGGAAATCACAATCAAAGCATCCCTGACAGATGGCTATCCAGCCTCTGTTTAAAGACCTCCAAGGAAGGAGACCCCACCACACTCCAAGGGAGTGTGTTCCACTGCCAAACAGCTCTTACTGTCAGAAAGTTCCTTGTAATGTTGAGGTGGAATCTCTGTTCCTGGAGCTTGCATCCATTGTTCCAAGTTCTAGTCTCTGGAGCAGCAGAAAACAAGCCTGCTCCATCCTCAATGTGACACCCCTTTAAATACTTAAACAGGGCTATCATATCGCCCCTTAACCGTCTTTTTTCCAGGCTAAACATATCCAGTTCCCTAAGTCTTTCCTCATAAGGCATGGTTTCCAGAACTTTCACCATTTTAGTTGCCCTTCTCTGGACACGCTCCAATCTGTCAATATCCTTTTTGAATTGTGGTGCCCAGAACTGGACACAGTATTCTAGGTGAGGCCTGACCAAGGCAGAATAGACTGGCACTATTACTTCCCTTGATCTAGACACTATACTTCTGTCGATGCAGCCGAAAATCTCATTGGCTTTTTTAGCTGCCGCATCACACTGTTGACTCATGTTAAACTTGTGGTCTACTAGGACTCCTAGATCCCTTTCACACGTAGTCTCGTTCAGCCAGGTCTCCCCCCATCCTATACCTATGCATTTCGTTTTTCCGTCCTATGTACAGTACCTTACATTTCTCCGTATTGAATTTCATTTTGTTAGTTTTGGCCCAGCTTTCTAGTCTATTCAGGTCATTTTGAATTTTGATCCTGTTGACTAGAGGATTCAGTGGGAGCTACAATCCAATAAAGTAACTGCTCTGCAACCTGGAGTGGGCACTGGCTAGCTGGTTGACTGTAATCTTGGACAAGCATACTGCCATTTCAGGCTAGGCATACATTATGCAAAGGATACGCAGTGTTTTGTTACAGTTTACACTTGTTACTCCCAGTTTCAAGCAGTGTGAGTTGTGCACTATGCACTGATCTTGCATCTGTAAAAGAGAAACGTTACTGTGAGTGGCGGACTGGGATAACTGGAGCAAAGCCCTTTAAAAATGCTTTGCACTCTGTGGGAAGGCCTTTTTTAAAAACATAAGTAATTACATGCCTAGCATGTCTAATAATCGTTTGGCGTTGACATTTTATTTAGTTAACATTGTCCCCAGTAACAATTATTCACTGGCATTAATAGCTTTCTACATTCTCACTGCTTTGCTAGTAGAATTCTGTGCAATTAAAGTGCTATTTATCACAGCTATTAAGATTATAACTCTTTAAAAAGTAAATCATGATGGTTATCATTATCTGGAAGTAGACCATCCAAAACAGATTTGGAGGTTTCCTTCTCCTTTGCTGAAGCATGAAAAATGTTAAACAAAACAGAAGTGTCGATAAGAATGACATTTTTCAGAAGAGCTTTTGTAAATTTTGAACTGGATATGTGTAACATTCCTTAACAAGAACACAATGTCAAGATGGACAGCTTTGACTTTGTCTCTATACTTAACCTGCAAAGAAAGGAAAGCAACCAGATTACTGTCAGACCAACACCACAGCCTACAGCAAACAAAACCAAGCTGCCTTTGGTGCTGAACCCATCATACTTCTAGACCCACTGTTTTTGATTATTGTTTGTCATTTTATTTTCCCTCCTATTTTGTTCTATGTTAAACTCATTGGATCTCTATACTGTAACATGAGCCTTGTATCTAAACACCTCTGTAACAGATTTTTTTTAAAAAAATGTGCTGTCTGTCCTGCCTTTTAATTGCTCATGTTTGAAAAGAAGTTTACCCATATATTTAAAGATCAAGCATGTGGGGTCATCCCAGATTTACTTTTAATTTGTGATATTTTCTGCATTTTGATGACAGCCATTTGAAGACCTTTTATTCTTTGCCAGTCCATCTTTCTTTTGAACCAAGGAAACCTTTTAAGAACAGTAGTGGACCACCGTAGGTTGTACCATACTCTCTAACTCTATAAATAAATAAATAAATAAATAAATAATGATGGATGTAAAAGCTTCCAAGTTGGGATTGCATATTGGTCCAAGTAGGAAAGAGATTCTGCTCTTGTGCTCTATGTGCTCTTGTGCCCTTCTTGTCAGCCTGAGCTGTGCCCAGTTGATGGTTTATGTCAGGAGATGAACCAATTGATTTCCTATGAATTAGCAATACATGCTAAAAAGGTAATCTGCTGTGCTGTTAAAAGACAAACACATCAACCCTCTATTATTTGGTTGTCTGAAGCTTACTGAAAACAGGTGAAATGTAGAAAACTATCTTGCCAAACTTTCAACATTTTTGCACTTGTTGGATATGGATGGTTGGTTTGGGATGGCATGCCCCTGGCCTCACTTTGTGGATGCCAATATTCTAATTAAACAAGCACTTAAAATATTCTGGGTTTCCTAGAATGTCATGCACCGTGAGTCTGATGAGGAAGGATATGGAATCAGAGGAGGAGGAGGAGATGGTAGGGAATGGCCCTTTGGACCCTGGCACAGGTTTATCTACACCTGTGCCAGAATCGAGCCCTGCCAACCTGGAGGCTCAAGCAGAAGAAGAGCCTGGTCCTAGTGGGTTGGCACCAGTCCCAGCAGAGAGCCCTGCCAATTCAGCTAAGAGGAAGAAGAGGCAGACTTACCTCCACAATCATTCAGCCAGCAGAGATCCCAAAAGGAAGCTTGAGGAAGATTGCTGAGGCTTCATCATAAACACTGGCTCATCAAGGAGCACCTGGCAAAACCTTGATTGCTATATATATATGTGTGTGTGTATGCCTTGGGGAGCTATGGAGGCTTTGTCAGAGATCAACTGATCTTCCTGGAGAAAGCTTTATGTCTGATATCTCTGACTCCATGTTCCTGTTGTCTTGATTCCAGCCTAGACCTTGGACTGACTCTGACTGCTCTGTTTGCCTGATCCTGTGACCTACTTTATTTTTTTTATTTAGTTATTTATACCCCGCTCTTCAGCCACAAGGCTATCAGAGCAGCTTACATATTCTTTTTAAGCAATAGCAATTTACACATCTACACTGCATTAAGCCGTTTCCAATGTGTGTTAGCTAATTGCCCCCACAAGCCGGGTACCTACGGACTTGCCCTGGATCTACGCTGAATTTTGTAAACTCCTGACTCTTTGGACTGTTTTGCTGGAATCTTCTTTGCGAGAACCGTGTTTCCACTGCTTTGTGCTAATTAACAGTTGGCTATCTTCCCAGACTTTGCTGTTTGTATATACTTTGCTGGTATCTGGCTGCTTTCTTGGACATAGAAAGTCAGAAGGAATTTAAAGCACAATCCTGTGCATGTCTACTGAGAAGTACAGTGGGCCCTTGGTATCCACCGGGATTTGGTTCCAGGACACCTACCCACCCCATTGATACCAAAATCCATGGATGTTCCAGTCCCAGTATATGCAATGAGATAGTAAAATTGTGTCCCGTATATAAAATGGCAAACAGCAAGGTTTGCTTCTTGAAATTTTCTTTTTTTGGAATACTGTATTTTCAAGCCGTGGATAGTGGAATCCATGGATGCCAAATCCATTGATACAGAGGGCCGACTGTAAATCTCACTGAGCTAACTGGGACTTACTTTCAGGTAAGCATGTATAATAGGAGCCCTGGTGGCACAGTGGTTAAATGCTAGTACTGCAAGCCACAATGTTGTAAGTTTAATCCTGCAGGGCTCCAGGTTGACTCAGTCTTTCATCCTTCTGTAGGTCGGTAAAATGAGTACCCAGCTTGTTGGGGGCAATTAGCTAACACATTGTAAGCCACTTAGCTAGTGCTTAGCACTATAAAGCGGTACAGAAATGTAAGTGCTATTGCTGATATATTGCACCGATAGTAACCTTTTCATTCAGCTATCATTCATATGAGCTTTTCAGTTCATTCTTGCTAACTTGCCGCACATGATCCTTTGGGAAAACTGTGGTAGAAAAATAAGACATATTGTACTTTTTAACATTTCACAGGAGACATCAGGGTAATGGTAGCTGGTGGATCCCAAGTCACTGGGGTGGTGAATTCACTCCAGAGGCTCAGCTAGATGGGAGAATTAATTGTGTAAAATAGCACATTACTTCACTGTCGCTGCAGTGTTCATTCATCCCCATGATCCATTCGCAAGATCACTGGCATGGAGAGCTATCTGAGTTTGAAGTTCACACAGAGCATGCCTGCAAGAAAAGATGGTGGCCACGAGTGAATTACCTGCCATATTATTCAAGCAAATGCTCCCTCTATTCCCCCCTTTTTTACTTTGTTAATTGAGAGAAGTGGAAGAGCAATCATCTGCTTAAAAAAGTTTTTTTCTTGCTTTACTACTCGAAAAAAGTACTAGATTATCCCCCCCCCCAAAGCAATGGTAGCACTGGCCGCTTCATTGCTGGAAAGCCCACCCCCACGCACATCCAACCAATCACGTTTGACTTCCTGGATATGCCCCAATTGGAATTGGTAGCTCAGATGGGTAGTTTTATGCATTTTCACGGATTTTTAAAAAAAGATCACGAGAAACAGTGAAAGCTGTAGTGGTGAACTACCTGGCATTTTCAGCCACCCTCCTTCTGAATATGGGGAATCCTGCCGGGAATTCATCTGGACAAAACTTAATCTGCCCACTTTCTTTTAGGATTTTTTTCATCATCTAGACAACCCCCAGGTTTTTATCCAGGCTATAAAGGACCTCTCCAGCGTGTTGAAGTCTACCTCCCAAATAGGTTTAGCACCTTGGATGGCTTCTTGAAAGATAGCCAAACCAGCAACTAGTGCAGCAGAGCTGCTTCTGTACATTGCTATATGTATTCCTATACTTGTCTCCAAATGTCACATGATGCAGGTCGTTCTTCACTCATTTTGCACTACATCCATTCATTATGGAGCAGTTTATGCTGAACTAACTACTGAAAGAGGCATATTAATAACAGGAGCAGAGGAATTTCCTTTAAACGCACACACCAAAAAGCAGCAGCATAAAATACTCCATATGTTTAACCTCTCAGTGGATTTAGGTTTGCTTATTTATAAAATAGTTACCAGTCAAAATTGTTCAGCAAGATTTAGGAGATTATCAGACAGGAACACAAAAAGTGTTCCTGTCCCACAATCTCCAATCCCGCCCCTGTCCCGGCACAATAACCCTCCCCACCACACTTACCTTCTCTCCCATCAGCAGGCAGCCTGGGAATGAATGGAGCTCTAATGGAGCTCTGTTCACTCCCTAGATCGAAATCCTGCCTATTCTTGTGAGAAGATGTGAGCGTGGAAAATTCAAAAATAAAAACAAAAATAAACAAAAAAGTACATATGCACATTTTAAAACTTCCAAGTAAATCAGGGAAGTTTTTAAAAAGTGCATCACTTACCTGGATGTCCTGATCTCACCTGGAAGTGTTCTGGCAGGACTGCCCAATTTGCTGCATTCATAAGAGTTAAATGGCCTGAGGTTCATATGCTGGCAATGCTGGCACCAAATTGCAACAGGGGATCTATCAATGGCTCAGCCAGTCAATAAAAAGAAACACCATAATGACACTAGCGGAACACAAAAGGATGTCATCATCTGATATTGGCGTCCTTTTGCATTCCTCTGGCTCATTATGGTGCCACATTAGCCATGTCTGATAATCTCCTTACTACTACTTGTATGGTGCTTCTCGCCACTCCTATGGTTGATGCCTAGCTTCCATGTTATCTCCCCCACAGAAAAGAATGGCAGATGTGCTTTTTTTAAATGCTTTTGGCCACATTTATTCATTTGTTTTTTTTATATACTGCCTTTCTCCCAACATGGGAGCCAAGACAGCTTACAAAGGCTAAAAATGAAATTAGCTAAAAAATGATGATAAAAAGTTAAAAAAACATTTAAACAAACATCACATTAAAATACCATTAATTTTTTAAAAGTATAAAATCATTATATTTACTGCTGTTAGTCAGTGCTGCTGCAGTTCTTCCTTTTAATCCTGTTGTCTTCTGCAACCTTGAAGCATCTGCATGTAACTTTTACCCAGCAGACAATGTAGGGCTCAGTTACACAACAGTTTTTATCACGGGGAGAAATGGGATTTCCTCATCCCGCGTTCATCCCTTGTTGTTTACACGATTTGTCTCGGTAGCATAAGTCTCGTTTTTTTTTTAAATTTCTTGTTCTGAGTGCCTCCATCCCAGGATAGGGGCACACAGCAGAGACGTATTTTGATTGGTTGGACTTTGGAGGGGACGGACTTACAAGGGAAGCCTGGCAAGTCTGGATCTTTCATTTTTGGAATGGTCAGTCTGGGAGAACCACCCCTACCCCTGCGAGGCACAGCTACACTCAGTTCTAAAGAGAACCCCCCCCATCCCATGCCCCCACTTTCCCCCTTCCAATAGAAAGCAATGCTTTAAGTTCTGTCTTTCCCCCCACTCCTCCCCCCACTTTCCCCCCATCCAGTAGAAAGCAATGCTTTAAGTTCTTTCTGCCCCCCCCCCAATCTCCTCCTGGAGGAGAAGGGAGGGAGGGGCCGATGGTTCTCAGCTGGCTGCAGCTTCTGCTAGCCAGGCATCAAGAATTGAAAGGCTTCCCTTGCAAGCCCGCTCCCTCCAAAGTCTGACCAATCAATATTCAGCCCATGTCCCAGGATGGTTCCTGATTGTTCAGACAACCAATAGCATGGATTGTCTTGGACTTTCCTAAAAAGGTCCTGAAAAATAGAGGGGTGGAAAGTCACGGGTTAACTGGGCTTTTTGCTACCCCCTCCTTCTGAATAGCCCGTGATGTGTGTGAACTACTAATTAGCTAACACACATTGGAAACTGCTTAATGCAGTGTAGATGTGTAAATTGCTATTGCTTAAAACAATTTGTAAGCCGCTCTGATAGCCTTGTGGCTGAAGAGTGGGGTATAAATAACTAAATTAAAATAAAATAAAATACTAGAGATCAATACAAATTCTTCTCAAGCCCGTAGAGTGGCAACAAAAAAGGGGGAATTGTGATTTTCTAACCCACTCAAAGGACTAGCTTTTGGTGGGACACTTCTGATCCTGGAATGTGTTTCTTGGGTAATGGCATTATATTTATGAGTATAGCTGTCCCTTCGTATTCACTGGGGTTTGGTTCCAGGACCCCCTGTGGATACCAAAATCCTTGAATACTCAAGTCCCATTATATGCAATGGCATAGCAAAATGGTGTCCCTTATATAAAATGGAAAAATCAAGGTTTGCTTTTTTAATTATTCTTTTTAAAGAATATTTTTAAGCCGTGAATACTTAAATCGGTGGATACCAAATCCATGGATACGGAGGGACAACTGTAGTTCTGAAGTCTGAAAAATCTACTTGCACACTGGAAGTATTCCTTTTCCCACCACTTTTAATCTCCTTCGGTAACATTTCGGGCCTGTGGACTCAATATGCAATGAGATTTTGATGAATGTGATGGTGTATTTATAGTATTTCTATGGGCAATGAAGGTGCTGACAACTCCTTTCCTTCCTTGCTCAGAAGTGCAGAATGACTGCCACCATACCTGTTATCAGTTTCCAGAACTCTTTTCCTGTCCTTTGTGTTTAAATCTGTCTGTAGTTGTGCTGCTAACTGGCAAGTGTCAAAGGAAT
Organism: Gambelia wislizenii; assembly: GCA_030847615.1. Classification (NCBI taxonomy): domain Eukaryota; kingdom Metazoa; phylum Chordata; class Lepidosauria; order Squamata; family Crotaphytidae; genus Gambelia; species Gambelia wislizenii. The sequence goes on along the minus strand of JAUMIR010000005.1, from coordinate 104,153,091 downwards.
ACAAACACAAATCTCAAAGACCCAAACAGTCTGGAGAAACTGCTGAATCTGTTCTTTGGAAATGCTTCCTTATCTTTTTTTTTACTCCCCCGCCCCCATTTTTCCCCCTTCCTTTTTTTGCCAATGGAAGATTAGTCATCTGCTTATTTATTGCAGCTGTGTTGTGGTATGTGAAATATTACATTATTCTAATTGGATGTGTTGGTGATTATAGCTGAGGTATGCTACAATTTTGTTAGAAGCTGTATCAGTTTGCATTCTGCATTTTATCCCATCTGAAATGAGGTTCTAGAATTCTTCCACACTCCACAATTATAGCACTATGATTCCACTTTTAGTGCCATGGCTATGTTCTATGAAATCCTGGTGTTCGTACTTTGTTGAGGCACTAGAGCTCTCTGGCTGAGCATTTTTAAACGCCCTGCCCCGAGCTGCCAATCACAGGATTCCAAAGAATTGGGACCCTTGCAGTTAAGTGGAATCATAGTGCTAAATTGTGCAATGTAATTTCAGCAGATGTTGCTTGCTACCTGCTTGGCAAAGCACACTTGATGAAATTCCCTTTTCAGTCATTAAAGGTACAGAAACCTGCTCCAGTTTTTAATCTGGCAACTGTGGTGAAAGAATCCTGGATAGGTTAAAATATGAAACTGCCTTATATTGAGTCAGATTACTGGTCAGTCTAGTGTAGGTGTGAGGAAGGTGTGGCCCAAGTTATTGTTTTAGACAGGAGAGAGAAGAGCAAAGTGAGGCAGAATGAAATTAGAAGCAGCAGGAGAGAGGTGGGCCTCACACTCATGCAAGAGAGCAAAATAATTTTTGCACCTTTGAATGGGAAATACATGTATTGCACTAGTATGAATGTTGGAACTGTTCTAGGAGTAATGCCTGTTACAGTTTGAGATTTCCACAGGGACACTAAAACAAATAACAGTAATACCTCTTTCTGTGTATACATGTATTTAAAATGAATACGAAACATTAAATCATAAGTGAAAATATATAAAAATGTGGTGCTACATTTAAAAAAAAACACCCTAAAAATATTTCTTGAATTATGTTCATGCAATTTGTAACTATTAATTTCCACATTTCAGAAATCAGGTAGCAGGATTATACAATGTTAACCTTATTTCTCCCCTCATTCTTCTTAGGTCCTCACCTTTCTAAAGTGTGGCAGTTAATAGTTACTGTATTTTGAATGAATAATAAGAGAATATATACTGAAAATATTTTTATTTGCTAGTGTAACATTACATTTACATTTTACATTTTGAGGTTATGATTTGTTTTAATAATTCAGTGTTCATTTTGTTAATAATGCCCCTGAGGAAGACCTGTAGTTGAAACAATTTGGAATTTCTTTGTAGAATAGTACATTTTTGTTTGTTTAGCACCATCTTCAGACCTGCTTCCAACTTCAAGCTCAGGATAAATGGCAGATTAGATTGGAAACTATTTCTAGCTTCTCTGTTGACCTAGACAGTGCACATTATTACCTTCTAGTCCATCAACACAGTAAGTTTTATTAGTTGTGGTACATATCCAAGTGCATCCTGGTCTTGGGAATTTTTCAGACTGAGGTACAATAGGATGTGTGACCCAGTATGTTGGAACACTTACAATAGCAAAAGACATGTAGGAATCTGCTGTGAAATTTACAGCAAGTCATCCTTTGGTAGAGAGAATACGAGCAACATGAATCCATAACAGTGTTTGCAAATTTTGTTACCTTTTGTTTTTAGTAGGGATTGGATCTGCTTCTTAAGTGTACAGTAGGACCCCCGTATCCATTGATTCATTTATCCATGGGACACAAAACAGGACACCTACCATAGAGTCTCCCTAGAAAATGCATATTCTCTAGCCATTTTTTAGGTCCTCCAAGGCAACTCTAAGGTATTTTAAGCCAGAAATCCCATTGTTTTCAATGGTGTTCACTATAATCCATGGTTTTCGGTATCAACGCCCCCACCGGAAACAATTCCTAGCGGATATGGGGGTCCTACTATATATGATTCTTGCAAGCCCCTGCTGATTTCCCCCCACCTTTACTGTAAGAGTAGGTATAGAGCCATCGTACTGTCTATCCTCCTTTATGGATCTGAAACATGGGTCACCTATCGCCACCACCTACGACTCCTCGAGCGCTTTCATCAGCGCTGTCTACGCACAATCCTAAATATACACTGGACTGACTATGTGACGAATGTTGCTGTCCTTGAACAAGCAGGGATCACCAGCATTGAGGCCATGATATTGAGAACACAGCTGCGCTGGGCAGGGCACGTTTCTAGGATGGAGGACCATCGCCTCCCAAAAATACTACTCTACGGTGAACTCGCCACGGGTCAGCGTAAGAGGGGCGCTCCAAAAAAGCGATACAAAGACTCCCTGAAACAACATCTCAGGCTTGGCCAAATTGATCACCAACAGTGGTCCGCCCTGGCCTCACATCGGGAGGCATGGAGACGCAATATCCACAATGCTGCAGCCTTATTTGAGAACTCACGACGAACAAGTCTTGAAGAGAAACGACAACGCAGAAAGAATCACAACCCAAAAACATCACCCAAGGAGACCTTCTGCTGCGCTTTTTGCAACCGGACTTGTTTATCTCGGATTGGCCTTTTTAGTCATCAGCGCGCTTGCAGAAGGCGCGGGATGAGTCCTTCCTGAATCTTCGTTTGCGAAGAAAAGCCAGAGAGAGAGAGAGAGAGGTAGCAGAATGTTGCAAGCCTAACTACATTCTCATGTCTCTATGGGCAGATTAATTGCTCCAGAATAGTGTAACACATGATGCATTTGTAATTTGAGATGCCCCATTTGAAGTAGACCAAACACAAATACATTGTAATGACATTATGTGAACCCACACCATACTGAACAACTAGAAGGTGAACTTACCTAGAATTAAGACAGTCAGAGCTGGTATAGACTGCTTTGTCTACATGTGTAGAGATGTTATAATAGTGGGGCTGCCTACCACAACTTGCAAAGATTATTATTATTATTTTACTAAAAACTCCTCAAATCTTCCCAGTGTGAGAAGTTCAATACCGCCTGATTGCATTATTGTGTTCTACAAGCCAAAGGACAATCAATCTTCAAACAATTTATTTTATGCCTGAAAGATGGAAGAAAGATAGTACACTGCAAGCATGCCTCTGTTAACAAAGCCTCTGACAAAGAAGCTCCTTTTAACAAAGTTTTTTTTAATGCCTGCCCATTCCCCCTTTCTTCTTGATCCTCTGTCTAGCTGAATGTTTCTAGCAGCATCAGCACTGAGAAGATGGTAAAGGAAGGCTGGACAAGCAGACTTTTGGTGTCAGGTTGCAGTACAGTGTCTCCAGTAAGCAGTGCAATAAAGCTTGAGCTGAGAAAGAATGGGATTCTGCTCTGTGTATGTGCCTTGAAGTCTCCTGTTGACTTATGGCAACCCCATGAATTTCATAGGGTTTTCTTAGGCAAGGAATACTCAGAGGTGTTTTTGCCAGTTCCTTCCTCTGAAATATAGCTTACAGCACCTGTATTCATTGGCAGTCTCCCATCCACATACTAACCAGGACTGATCCTGCTTAACCAAGACTGATACTGCTTAGCTTCCAAGATCAGGTGGGATCTGGTGCCTTTAGCCAATCCTATTGTAGCTGTGTGCACCTACATACAACAGGCAAGGTAAAAAGCATCTGCCTCCAGAATCCCTTAGTGAGCATGTAAGAACAGCAAAACAGAAAGAAAAGGGGAGACCAGCCTGCCTCTTCAGGTACCCCTCAGCATGTTAAAAAAACATAGAGCTTTATGTTTGGGCACCAGAACAGATATAATAATAATAAAAAGGTGGAGGCTGTGAAAGCACAAGTCATCTTTGGATGCATTTTGGAAAAAGCCTTCAAGTGGTCTCAAGAAGATTCAAAATGTTTTTGTTTACTTATGCAAGCCTTAAATGACTGGGTTGTTTCATTTCACATGTGCACATTGTTAGTTTTGAATGAAATTTGTTGAAAGAAGTTGAACTGCTTTCCCTTTTTGTGGTGCAGGAACCTATCCATGTTATTTCTGTCTCTGGTACTTGATGAGGAAAACCGGTTTGCATTTCTGTTTTAGATAAATCACAATCTTTAACTATGGAAATCTGTGATAGAACTTGAAGTAGAGGCAGTGTAGTGCCCTGGCTAGGAGTGATACAGTCAGGTAAGGAAAACCCAGGTTCATCTGTAAAGCTCTCTGTTGTCCTTGTGGATTAATGTAGATCACCTGGTGACTGCAGCAGCAAATGGTGGTTGATATTGTAGGTACGTGTGAATGAGCCATTAGTAGTTACACCACAGATACTGTAGAACACATACAGTGGCAATGGGTGTCTCCCGTGTTAGTCTGAACTTTACAGGAGTTATTCTAAGTGCTGAATCTGTTTTGAGATAGCATCCAGCACCATGGATAGTTCCTTTAAAGTTCAACTGAAACTCAAGAGTGATTTCAATTTCCCACAGACATAGAAGCTGCTGGCCACCACTATTCTCAACCTGTCTTGTCTTTTCACTGGAGTCAGTTCACTGGACTAAGTATGGACATTCAGCATTTGTATATATTAAGTGATGTACTTGCATCGCCAGCAAGTAATGCACATATTAGATAGGTTCTCATAACTATAATGGCAATGCTCAACTGGTTGAATAATTTAAATTGCTGTAGATTTTTACAGTGTGTTCCCCCCTAAGAAGTTGAAGTGAGCAAAATGCACACAGATCAGTTTCTTGTCCTTGGAAACCTATAATTTATGTTTATTTGCCTTAAAATAATCTTCTGATAGTCTTCTGAGATGAAGCTGACATTGGAAACATACTACTATACAATAAAGTTTTGCAAATGGAACGTCATTTATTTGTAAGAGGAGCATTTAACCCCAGCCTGCTATTATCTAGGTGGTCTTTAGCACTTTGAAGCTTCAGAATTGTATCAGAAACATTTTTGTCACTCTGCTGATAGTTTGAGAAGAAAGAACCTTCTCTTCCTCTCCTGCAGAAAAGCAAGATGGGTGGAATGGTTTTGACTTTTGTTTCACCAGTTCAGAAATCTTTTGCACAGTATCTTATCTCTCTTCATCTGAGCCCTATTCAGGTGTTTAAAAGGGGGTTAATCTGAACACATGAGCAGAGGTGGCAGACTAGCCTCAATACAGTTGCTTGAAAAAGAGAGTCTTTGCTATGCATCGGGGCTCTCTGCCTGATTCAGAACCCTGGGGGAAAAAAACACCAGGGTTCCATATTGTTTAGAGAGCCTCAATAGAGAGGCATTCATTTTCAGACAATTTGTTCTTCCTTTAAAATAATTTAGCTTGAAATTTAATGCCACTTTTAATGCCATTGATTGCTATAGGGAAACCTGTCATAGAAATTCATTCTTTTGCTTATTGCTATGGATAAGCAGTAATTTCAGCTTCTATTTTAATTGGGAAAAGTAAGGACATTTAATTGTGGTTGTTGTTGTTGGTTGAGTGTTGCCCTTTCTGAGTGGGAGAATACCAAGATTCAGTCAATTAAATTGTCTGGATTCTTTGGCTGGAAATTGGAATGTGAAGCTTAATAGATCAAAATGGATCTGTTTATAAGGAATTTGGACAGAAGATTAGTATAGAGATGGTTGAGATCTGTTCCTTGTCTTGGAGACATTTCAAATCTGCTTCCTGTCATACTCCAGATCTGCTCTGTGTTTGTTTCTGTGGGTCACTAAAGTACTGGGTTTATTAAAATGGCATGGCTAGAAAATGCTGATGTAACATGCTTATGTATCTACACTATAAAGCTGGGAAAGGGACTAATGTGTCACAAAGCAACATTCATTTGATGTAATCTACAATTTCATGTTGTAGATTTTGAAATAAAATACTATTGTTGTCTTAAACATACTCTCAATTCTTAAATTTTATCCCTGCCTCCTAGTTCTTTAGCTATCTAAGTGTCAAGAGACATTTTGATTCTTTCTGTTATTTTACATATGCAACTGTTGTACCTCGCCCTCTGGAGTCAGAAGATTTAGACAAAGAGGAGGAGGAAGATTGCCAGGAATGTACTACTCCTGAAGCTGGTGATCCCTCTGAACCAGAGGAGCCAGGGGTTTAGGCAGAGGGGAGTCCTTTTCCTCAACAGGAGGTTGCAGATGCCAAAGACCCATTACCATCATTTCTTGAGTGACAAAGAGGCAAAAAAAAAAGAGAGATCGTGTTATTGCCAGTGGTTATTAAATAAGAGGTGCTGACCTGATTAGGCACCTAGTGGTCTTGAAACAGCTGCCCATAAATCTCTCAGCCACTCCCTGGCAGCTTTGTTACTTTTAACCCTCCTTCTTGATGACTAGCTGAACTTTTCTGTGTTGTTGTTTTCCTGACCTTGGACTGCCTATGATTTATGACTCTTGTTTTATTTCTTGCTGGCTTTGTTTACCTGGACTACAGACTTGCTGAACAAAACAGAGCAAGAAAAGTAAAACTAAAAGGCTGGCAGAGTGAAGAGGGAAAGGGAAGCTTTGCTGGGCTTTGCTTATTCCCTAAGTTTTAAATGTATGAAGGTGTCATAAACTCTCTCTCTCTCTCTCTCTCTCTCTCTCAACAGATAGATAGATAGATAGAAAGCTTTCAAAGGTTTTGTGTATATCTTGGTAAGCATCTAATTTCTCTAATCTATAGTATGTAACTAATTCATGTGTGACAAGCAGGAACATGTCTTCTGTCCACTGATGGATTGTTGGAGCGATCTGTTTCTTTTTTCCAATGTCATAAAATGATACATATGGAAAGCAACAGGGCACAGCTTTCTACTGTTTTGGGGTAAGGCTCAGTACAATTGGAAAAGAATCCTATCAGTGTTCATAGAATCATAGAAACACAGAGTTGTCAGAGACCTCAAGGGCCATCCAGTCCAACTCCCTGCCATGCAGGAGTAAACAATCAAAGCATTCCTGACAGATGGCCATCCAGTCTCTACTTAAAAACCACACTCTGAGGCAGTGCATTCCACTTCCAAACAGCTCTTACAGTCTGGAAGTTCTTCCTAATGTTTAGATGGAATCTCTTTTTCTGTAGTTTGAATCCATTGCTACGTGCTCTAGTCTCTGTAGCCGCAGAAAACGAGCCTTGCCCCATCCTCAGTATGACATGCCTTCAAATATTTAAACATGGCTATCATGTCCCTTCTTAACCTTCTTTTCCCTAGGCTAAACATACCCAGCTCCCTAAGCTGCTCCTCATAAGGTGTGGCTTCCATTTTGGTCCTGCCATTTTGGTCACCCTCCTCTAGACACATTCCAGCTTGTCCATATCCTTCTTGAATTGTGCCCAGAACTGGACACAGTATTCCAGGTGAGGTCTGACTAAAGCAGAATAGAATGACACCGTTACTTCCCCTGATCTAGACAGTATACTTATTTTATCTGTAAATTTTAGATCTGTTTCTATTCCATCATTGAGAAGCAAATACTACAATATTTGCTTAAGTAAAGTAGAAACCTCCTTGAATAAATTCTGTAATAAAAATCATCAAATACATTACAAAGGATATAAAACCTTACTGATATTGGCAGAATAGGAGCTTTGGATATATATTGGTAGGTCTTGTAAAATCAAAGGGCTTGTTTACACCAGCCAAAAGAATGTGGACCCAACCTGAATCTGGTGCTGGCTGTCCAGACGATGTACGGCTACTTCCAAGGAGGATACACATTTTTTGCCCTAAACCTGATTCTGCTCCAAAATAAGTAAAGTTGGTGAAAACCCTGGGTTTCCCCCAGAAACTCTGGAGTGGTCTCAGGGTCTTTTGCTGTCTGGACAGCTGTCTGGGCCCATTTCGACCCTACATTTCCTTTACTCTGTGCTAAGCAGTGCAGGGAAGGGGACCAATTCCTGTTGGAGCTGTTGCTGCCATCATTTCCTCACTAGCTGAGGAGCTCTGTGGGGTAGAGTCCAGAGCCTTATGCTCTTGATTGGCTCCAAATTTAAGCAGCCAGTGTAGATGAGCCCTTAGAGTAGTATTATGAAGTACAGGAGCTCACCAGCACGTGTCCACTTGCATTGCCAACTTAGCCAAAAGCCTAGAAGGCTGCAGTTACTAAACGTTATTGATGACTTATTTTCCCTCCAATTAGTATCTCTATTTTGATTAGTATCCAGTGCCCTTTGGGAACTACAGTACAATCCCCATATCCACTGATTCATTATCCACTGGTTCATTTATCCACAGTTTCAGTTTCAGCACAGCTACCGTAGAGTTTTCCTAGAAAATACGTCCTTTCTAGCTATTTTCTAGGTCCTCTAAGGCAACTCTGTGGTGTTTTAAACTGGAATTCCCATTATTTTCAGTGGTGTTTGCTATCCATGGTGGGGCCCAGAACCAATCCCCTGTGGATAAAGAAACTGGCGCAGTATATATATAACTCCCTTGCTGAAACCATTTCACTGGCTACCATTCTGTTTCTAAGCCCTATTCAAAGTCCTGGTCACAACCTATAAAGCCTTATATGGCCTGGGTCCAGACCATCTCTTATATGAGCCTACCTTTGATATGCAAGTGATTTACTTGCAGGGAATTTTACCTAGAGGATTGTCAAAAATGGCTGCTTCTACCTGCACTGAAAGATATTGCAGTTTTGTTCTGCTGCATGTGATATGCTTTAGATGAAGAATATACTCTAAGCATACTCCACAAATACTACCAGAATAATCATAGGACCAGTTTCGCTACCCTATCTGTTTGTGTGAACTGAGTCCAAGTCATTAAACAATTTGGGGTCTACCTTTTCTCCTCTGCCACTAGAAGAAATTGAGTTATGAGACCCAGTAGTGAACTAGAAGGCTTCCATCCTATATCATCCCAAAGCCTGGCTCCCTTGTTTCTGTTTCTTGCCAAAATGCTGATAATTTAGGACTTCTCTTGACAAGGGCCACAGAGAGCAAGAGATGAAACTCTAAAGGGAAGTGGCAAGAGATCCAAACACACCCACAGAAGCCATTTCCACAGGAACATGCCTATCCTCAGTAACCCAAATTGAGCTTTGCTTTCTTTCATAAGACCTATGGTCTGAAGCTATTGCAACAAACAGTGGTTTTCAAGTTAAATATGACTCAAAACCTGAAGGAACTGAGACATAGGACATTTTTTCACAAAGGAAGCTTGAAGTCAAACCCATTTTGGAATGAGAACAAAAACCCTATATTGACAGGAATGAACTATTGAATAACATACAGTGGACCCTTTGGTTTGGTTCCTGGACCCTACACAGATATGAAAAACCACATATGATCATGCCCCATATTATTAAATGGCAGTAACATGAATGCACACACTCCAGTGTGTCCATGTTCATGTCACTGCCATGTAATAATATGGGGCATAACAACACAGTTGGTTGAATCCACGGATACAGAGACAGCGGATCCAAAGGGCCCACTGTATGTCTCTCTTCTGCTTTCTGTTTTTCATTAACACTTATCAGATATTTGCAGAAAGGCTTAAAGGTTGCAGAAACATCTTGTTTGACTGTTCCGTATGTCAACATAATGGATGCTTTAGAAAGTGTTCTGTCAACCCTAAATGCTTCTTTCTTATTGTAAATTGGCACTTCAAGTTTCCATAATCAGTCCTATATAACTCATAGGCTTTGTCATTCATGAGGATGATTTTGAGGAACTTCTAAATATAGAGATTTTAAGAACAGTTGGTTAATACTTCCACAGTTCTGTGAGTAATGTATCTTCTCTCTTGAGGCAAAGTTTGGAAAAATATTCTGCAGGTTTTCAGAGCAACTCAGTTCAAATGGGAAAAACTCACTATGAAGGGTACCACTTGGCTAGTGCTTGTGCTATTTATTGTTCACACACTTTTTTCACACTCTTCTGAACGGTTTCTGCCACTGGATTTTATATATCTTTGATTTTTATTTATTGGTGCTGAGAAGGATGAACCTATATTAAAATGAGTGTGTATCTACCACTTAAACTATTTAATTTAAAAGGAAGATAGCATCATGAATGAAGGGAGCAATGAGATGAGAGTTGATACAGCATTTGAATTGCTGGAATGAATGTATATAATGTTAGTTGTGAATTTAGGCTTATGCTGTGAGTAAAGAATACCGGTAGTTACGGTAGTGATTACTCTTAAAATCCTACATCTGTCTTTACAGCAACAAGCATGAATAGGAGTAAGCTATCCAGATTTCACACTGGCACTGACTTCAGCTTTTGAGTGAGTGTGTACACCAATATCTTGCCCCCTTGGCTCCTGAGCTTGAAGAGTTTCTTACCTCTTCAAACGATGCCTGGAGACAATAGTACTATTATCATAGAAGGTAGAGGTAGAGCACAGGTTCCAAAAAGTGGAAATAAGCAGGTGAAATTAACATTTGTCTGCAGCCTTGGGAAAATGTTAACAGTGAAGGTCCTTTGTGCAACTGAACTGAAATCTGAGAAGTTTAAGAAGCACTCGCACAAGGTAGCTTTGTGCTAACAACTGAAGATTATGAAGAGAATGGAGCTACCCATGTGAGAGATACACAAGATATTGATTACCACTACTTCAGGCTTTTTCTCCTTACCTCACCTTAAATATCTTATAGGGAGAAAGAATGTGAAAGATTGCAAACCGTTTCCCAGTGTATCTGGCATCAAAGTAATGTGGGAAGATGTCAGAAACAAAGCTTAAGTATGAGGTATCACATGCACACTTGCTTGGATTTAGAAGGATCCTGTGGTTGATACTGGTTTTGACACTGATATTGGCCTGAGTGGATTTCAGAAGCTAGAGGATTAGGTAAGCAGAGGGTGATGTCTGAAATCACTCTTTCTTTTTCTTTTAATCTAACAAAGTACCTACAGTATACTTTCAGAATTGCTTGAAGCAGTCAAATGGCTCCTTAAAGTAAAGCACAGTTTAAAAGCAGATTCCAAATCTTGGCATTAATTTTCATACTTTACCATATCAAATATTTTACATCTAGAGCCCATTCCTGTTTTTATCCAAGTAAGAGCCAGCGTGGCATGGTGTTTTGAGTGTTGGACTACGACTCTGGAGACCAGGGTTTCAGTCCCTGCTTGGCCATGAAAACCCACTGAGTGAGTGATCGTGGGCAAGTTGCACACTCCCAACTCTCAAAAAAACTGTGATAGGTTCACCTTAGGGACACCATAAGTTGGAAACGACTTTCATGCACAGAACAACACTTAAGAATAACTATTACTTCCTAGTACCCATTTTATCTGGCCTGACACCCACAGTGCAGTGAATTCTGGCCTAATTTCACGGCCTCCAGAATGGGGCCATTGGCAGACAGACCCGATTCCAGTTCTCCACTCTCTGAAGAGAGTAGTCCCACCAGAAATACTGCAAGCAGGGCAAACTGTTTTGGCAGCTAAACAGGAGGAGGCCTTTGGCTCCTCATGTTTCAGCTGTGCCAGTCCAGAGGCTTCATACTTCCTGACAGTCCAAGGGCTTATTGTGTAAGATCCCTTTTCTTTATGTGTTTCAATTTGTATGTGCCCAAGTGCTACAGGAGCTGATCAAGAGGAATCCAAACCCCAGATCCAAGACTACCAGGTTCAAGCACAGTTCTATGCTTTAGCTGGCATAGAGGTAGGGTAGTAAGGACTGAATTCTTTATAAGGAAAAAAGCACACACATTTGTGCACAGTTTTTCTCTTAAGAATTTATTATCTCTCCTTTTTTTTTTGCTATCCCATATTGGTGGGGGCTGGTGGGAGTTGTAGTCCAGAATATCTGTAGGGCATCAGGTTGGGGGAGGATGATTTTACCCCTGCTTCTCAACACAAGCTGCCTTTTAAATACAGCCTTTCAGGTTTTATTCTAGGTAGCCTGGTATAAATAAGTGGAAACAGATAATTCCCCCCGCCTTCATTCTTTTTATGAACTTTTTAAAAAAAACTCAATTTCAAGTTAATGTTTTGACCCTTTTTTCTTTTTGGTCTGTGTTAACTTTTTGAAATAGCAGCTTGAAACGTTGTGATACGTCCATTGTATGCAGATATTGCCTTGTACAAGTTATAAGAATCCACAGTAATCCAGTTCTTTCTTTAAAGATTTTAAAGACACTTTCACCTGGAAGTTTCCTGTTACAACACTGACATGTAATTGGGCCTTTTGTTACAAAATGTCCTCATATAAGCCTCTGTCTGGTTACAAGTACACTAAAAATAAACTAAAAAATATGAGCACTGATGGATTCCCTGGTCAAAATGAGAAGAAACTGGTAAAATTATATGTATGTATATCATCATCATCATTATCATCATCATTGATCTTACAGCCCCTTCTTATTTGGATTTGCAGTTGCCCCTTCTGTATCCACAGATTTGGTATTCACGGATTTAAGTATTCACAGCTTGAAAATATTCTTTAAAAAATAATAATCCAAAAAGCAAACCTTGATTTTGCCATCTTATATAAGGTACACCATTTTGCTATGCCATTGCATATAATGGGACTTGAGTATTCATGGATTTTGGTATCCAAGGGGGTCCTGGAACCAAACCCCAGCGAATATGAAGGGACACCTGTAGTTCTCATTGAGTTAAATGCAGTGTAGACCTGCGTAAATATGCATAGGATGGCTGTCTTCATGATTTTTCCTTTGCTGTGTGAGAATTATAATTAATACCTAATTGAAAATATAATTCTGTTAATTTCACTGTTTAACATTGCACAGTCACCTTGAAGATAGTTGGTTTCAGTAGTGCAGGTAGTCTCAGCCAATGCAGATCACACCTATTTAATTCTTCATCCCACTGGGTTTGTCACATATTTTAGGGCATACATTTTTAGTCATATATTTTTAGATGTTCCTAGAATTGCTTGAACTAAGAGCTAATACTAGAATATTTTTGTCACATTTTGTGTTGAGAGGATATTATGAACAATTGTGTAACATACCATGCTGTAAAATAGGCTGTTATTGTTATTTTAAAACAAGGAACACATTTTTGTGTGAGAGAGATTTGCTTGAGTTTATTCAATGTCCAATCACAGGGATGTTGTTCTGAGGATAAAGTGTGAAGCTGGAGAGCCATGTATGTTACCTTGAACTCACTGGAGAGAAAGTGGCATGTAAATGCAACTAAATAAATCAAATGGCATGAAACATGGCATGTAAATGAAACTAAGTAAAATGTCTAAAGAGAACTAACTTTTCAGTCTTAAGGAGTAAATTTCAACCAGCTCAATGGGGCTTACTTCAGAGTAGATGTGTATAGGCTCCCATTGTAAGAATATAAGTGTTCAGGGTTGTATCCACAGTATTTCACTATATTCAGAGGCAGGTGTAACAGGTTAAAGGCAGGTGTAACAGGCTGTTTTTCTCTCCAATCAACAGGTGTATATGCTTCCCAAGATGAGCTGGTCCCCCAGTTGCATCTTCCTGCCCCTGGCTGGATTGTGGCTAGAGCTTGCTGTGATGGCCACACAGATTGGCATTATAATTGTGCAAGAAAAATGCTTGCATTTTCTATTTACTCACTTAACCAACTATCTGTACTCCCAGTTGTTTGCATAAATATCGAAGAAAGGGGTGGTGTGAGAGGTTGGTACCTGAGTATGTCTTCGGACTCAGGAGCATTGAAGTTGGGTCCCCTGCCCCCATCAACTGTCTTATTTGCAGAAAATATGTGAATACTAATTAGAATAAAATACAAAAATAAAACAAATTAAGGAACACATCGTAGTTCAGTGATGAACAATTTGCCCATTTCAGTTCAGAGCCTGATATGCCCTTTGACCTTTTTGCTATGAGTAGCCTTCATACGACAATTCTGAAGTTTGTTTTGATAATTTGGTTAGCTGGTTGGGAATAATAGCAACTTGTATAATTCTTTGGCAACAAACGGGAATTGTTTCTTCTAACAAATGAGAGGCCAGTTTGAAATGTGAAAACAAGTAGGAGAAATGGCAGAATGTATTGACATTTCTTCTCCTGATGGAATGTGTCTGCTTGAGTGGATTATGGTTCCAAGAGTGTGGTTTTGTTTGAATTGGCTGAGGTTAAAGAGCTGCTTTCAAATAATGGACCTTTGATCCTGAGACATTTAAGTCCTTCTAAATAATCAAGATCTTCAAGAGGGATATTGAGGTGGCCTTGCTGCTGCCAAGTCCAATGTTGCTGCCCTGCCGTGATATAAGCAGTCTGCACTGGAACAGCTTTTCGTGACTGCTCTTCTGTTGCCCATCAGACAGAAAAAAAGAATAAGAGTGAGGGGCTGTGCCTCCAACTTGGATCTGAACTTTAAGTGCGCTATAACGAACGTCTATATTTTACCCATTAATATGGACGCCTCATCTTTCTATAGCTCCCCATTATTTCAAATACTCTTTTAACCAAACCTGGTGTTGTGGCTGGGTGTTGGATGCTGTAAAAGCGATTTTGTCTTATTTGGAACATATATAAAACTGAATTGCTTATTTCTTTTTATTTTCCTCACTGGGATTTAGAAAGCCAGTCAGTGTAAAGTCAGTGTAGCTTAGCTTGTTTCAACATTAAATATTTTCTTCTTAATTCCCAGCTGAATGTCCCTGCTATTGTAGAATGCTTGTATTGTCACCTTGTACATGAGTAAATGTTGTCTAGGTCTCTAAATTTTAACTGATTTTCCTTCCTTAATGGAACTTCAGTAGTTGTAAATCATCTCTCACTATCTGATTGTCCTATGAAACAGGAAACCTTCTGTTACGTCTATAAAATGTGACATTCTTTTTGTTGTGGCTCACGTTGTGCTACTTTCTAGCCACAAAATGCTGACATGCTAAAAAAAAAAGGAGGCTTTGGACAGACTTTCCCTGTAAAGATGGCATAACAATATTTTGAATAATCAATAAATAAACATTCCTAATTTTTGATTTGTAATTTAGCACCACAGGCCATCTTCCTTTTCTGAGGCTGAGAGTATGTTACTTGACCAAGGTGGGTTTCCATGTCTGAATGGGGATTAGAACCCTAGTCTCCAGAGTCGTAGTCCAACACTCAAAACCACTACACTGTGGCTCTCACTAGCATGTTTGCCTAGGGTTTTCTGGACTGATGTTGATGATTTCACTTATAACTTAAATGAAACAAAAGTTTGAGTAGTAGCAATCCTTAAAATTTGGTTCACTCTAAATTCTATGCAAAATAGACCAATAATAGACATTTCCCAAAGAGCCAAAGTTTGCTGATCAGTCCCATATTTTCACAAAAATGTTTGGAAGGTTAACCTAAATATGTTTGATTAAAATCAGTTCATCACAACTGCATTCTAGACTAATATATATACACACCCACATATATACACATACAGAGAAATCCAAAGCGTTTAGGAGGTATTCAAAGTAGTTGATGGATCAGGCTCAAAACATTACTGTCGCCTTCCTTCTAGTTATATTAGAGAACACACCAAATTTGGTCACTCTCTAATGAAGGATGTCGATACTTTAAATGATAGTACTGCGGGCCCTTCTGATTCATGGGCTCCTGATCCATGATTTTGAGCAACTGCAAATTGTCATGTCCTATACTTAAAATAGCAGTGATGTAAACACAGACTTGCTGAAGTATCCACATGAACGTTACCACCAGTTAATAATATGGGACCCAATCATCCATGGTTTTTTTAATCTGCGCAGGGTCCTGGAACCAAACCTTCACGGACCTAGAGGGCCCACTGTACAGATTTTGGAGTGTTCAGTCTGAACCATCTATGTTACCTTATTGCAATCCATATATGCAGCGTACTTTGAATTGACTAAAGTGCAATATAAATCCTCAGGATTCTCTCAATCATTCTTACATTAATCCTGCAAGGTGGACCAGTGATACTTCAGTTTTGAGACTCATTGGCTAAAATAAAGCACCTCCCTGGAGATGGGCTGTCAGTTCTGTACATTGTTATCAGTGTTCTGAGTAGGAAAAAGAATTTGTTCTGAAGAATGTACAGTTGGCCCTCTGTATCCACAGATTTGGCATCCATGTTATTCCACCATCCACAGCTTGAAAATATTTCACAAAAAATAAATTCCAAGAAGCAATAATTGATTTTGCATTTTATAAAAGGGACACTATTTTATTACACTATTGTATATAATGGGACTTGACTTTGGTGTCCATGGGGTGTGTGTGTGTTCCTGGTACCAAACCCCAGTGGATAACAAGGGCCCACTGTGAAGCAGGAAATGTAGATCATGTTTCTTACAGCAATTGCTTTATATAATCAGGAGCTACTCTTGCCTTCTTCAGGCAACCTGAAATTTGTCCAGATTTTTTTTTCTAAAAAAGAATCATATATACAGTAGATGTGCTATATTCATTGCAATATATGTTCATAGGGTTCCTGTGTGCATTCCCTTCTGATTTCAAGTAGCGAAACAGGGTCAGGTCTGGTTAGTACTTGGAAGGGAGGCAGCCAGGGAATACTAGGTGCTGTAGACTGTAGATAGAGGAAGGCAATGGTGAACTACCTCTGAGTATTCTTTGCCTAAGAAACTCCTGAGAAATTAATGGGGTTGCTGTACATTAACAAATGACTTGAAGGCCCATACTTTATTTCCTGGGCAGCTCCCTGCACCAAACAGATGGATAAGATTTTACACATCTTCCAGTTTAAAAAGCAGCATGAGATTTTGGCACAGGGAACATCTGGATTAAAACTGCCTCAGAAACCCTGATGAGGGTATATAAATCATTGTGCTAGGTTAGGGATTTTATCTTCTAATTATGGGTCAAAAATACAGAATACTGGGGGGGGGGGAGAAGCATTTTTACCCTAAAATAAGAGGAAGTGATCTCATGGAAGAGTGCAAGGTTTTGTGAACTTGCAAAAACAGGCCAGCAAAACACAGAAAAGGGATTTATGTCTTGCATCTTAATGCAGATAAAAGAAATGCTTTCATCTCTGGAGTTGCTTAGAAGATTGGTTTTGCTTCTGTCAGCTTGCACAGGCGTGATTTCTCATGTGTGTGAGCCAGCAGTACTAGCCAGATGCAGTATGAATATTCTGCTCATGTGGGCCTACACACAGTGAAGTGGTGTTGCTAGATACAGCCTAGCAGGTTTGTTTTGTCTAGCTTTGTGGGTCAGAATACCCATTCTCCAGAAGATTCCAATTCCTGCTGATGGGAAGTATAAAATCAGGAACAAGAGTGCTGTAATTACAGGCTAGGATTGGCTGCTGTTAGCTGAATGGAACACCACTGAGTTGAAATTAGATTATTTTAACTGAAAAGATTGTATTAATACTGTAAAACTGAAGGAGTTTTTGTTCTGTGTCTTCTCTGTGCTGGGATGCTTTGTGGTCATGTATGTCATGTGAAATGTTTAGATACTTGTGGCAAGGCTCATTAGCTTTACATTTTGTGCAAAATGTTCCAGGTTAATTCTCCTGTTTGCATTAGTTTACAAACTGGCTATTTCTCATTATCTCACCCTCAACATGATGTTCTGTTACCAGCCTTGACAGCCCCCACCTTTTTATCCATGTAATAATTGGCAATATTTAATAATCTGGTTAACTGTGGCCTTCCGTGAGAGTGACAAGTAAAGCAGGAACTCCCAGAAACCAGGAATCCTCAAAGGGCTAGTGCTAACTACAGCCATGTATGCCCCAGGGAGGCGTACAAATTCCAAAGAAAGGTAACCTGTAGGGCAACTTCTTGCCTTAACATCTGGCTAATCCCATCAAGTATAGCTGAGTACTCAAGGTTTGTAACATTAATGATCTTTAGTGCTTCCGTAACGTTCATTGTTGGTACTTGGGAAATTCTGAGAAGCATTGTACTTCACTCTAAATCCCATCCCCTGAAGGGAAATATTAGGTATAAAAACCTCCCCTTAACTACACCCAAGTGTGCACAGTTCCCCTGCTTCTAGACTCCACATCAGCTGTGTCACCATTCCTGCTTCTGGACACCCCCCTGCCATTTTCTTCTATGATCGCAACTCCTCTGATCGGTACAGTATCACCTCAAAACTCTCCTTACTCTATTCCTCTATCTAAATACTTCCTACTTATGTTGTTAGTCTTGCCTGAGTGCTTGAAGCCTGAATGTGTGTGTGAAAGTTATTGTTATTTTTTTTCAATAAAGATAATTTAATTAAAACATCTAGTTTAACGTCTCCTGCTTAGTACTGATATACACAGGTCTAAAAGGTCCTGCTGTTACCCACCTCTCGTATTGCTAATTCAGGTGTATTAATTCCCCATCTTAATATTAATATATTAGAGGGTCCTCCCAGATCCCCCCCCCCGCAATTTGGGTGACAGTTCTAAGATGCTACATGAAATGATAAAACAATACCTTTACCTCTTTTTGCTGAGTCTGTGATGTAAGGCAACAGCTATCTAGTGTAGGGGCATGTAACTGGCAGTCCTTGGGCCAAATTTGAGCCCATTTGAGCCTCTAGTGGACAGCCAGAAGCAAAAGCAGCATGGAAGAATATGTATCTCTGATAACAAGATTGCCTGACAGATCTTTGGACAAATGGAAGTTGGCGGACTTGACCACTTCCAATTCCTCCTCCGGTAAAATAAGTTGCTACACCAGCTCCACCCTCTGCCTACAACTCCCATCCCATGTATACCTTAGGAAATACTTGGAACAGTTGGTTCAGTTTGCATCTGTGTCCTGAATGGTGTGCTTAATCAATTCAAGGTTTTGTCTGAGGAATGTTAGAGCTTTGTTAAGTATGTGCTACCTTTACATCAGTGTGCCTGGTAATAGCTGCTAGAAGTTGTGACAAACACCCTTTTTTAATTTGTGGTTTTCATGGGTAAGCTCGGAACAATACTTGGGACTCACCTGTACTTGTAAACAGGTAATCCATCCTCTTGAGTAAGTTTTTAATTTTCTTTCTGGTCTATTTCCTGGTTGATTGCCTGATCTGTGGGCACTTTTTCTACCAAGGTACCCTAATTGCATCCCATTTTCTTTGGTGCTCAAGAAGCCAAAGAGAAGGAAGAGAGGCAAGTTAAAGAGTAAACAAAAATGGAAACCTGAGGAACCATTTCAGATTTTCTAGAGTAAGTTTCACATCAAAAGTTAAAATTCTGTACTTGGGCAATCCAGGATCTTTGCAGAGAACGACTGTGACTAAAATACCTTTTCAGTTTATTCTGGTTTTTAAAAAATTAAGCAATAGAAGCTCTACCTCTCACTAGAAATCTTATGTAGTGACTTCTGTGGCATCTGAGGGCTCATCTACATGGGCCAGAATATACTGGGTTCCCACCGACATATCCTGCTCGTGGATCAGGCCCGTTCCTCCCCCATTACTGGCATGAAACGGGAAGAAGTCCAGACCACCTGCTGGTCCATCACTGCATCTGCTGCTGCCACATGTGTCCCATTCTCTGGACCCAGAACGCCAGACTGCAGCATGTGAGCAAGGCCCTCTGCATTGGACCAGCCTAGTCATGTGCCGAGGGCCTGCTTCCTGAATCCGGAAGAGTGACGGCAGCTGCAGCGACAGGCCGGCATGCCAGAATGGGATCCTGTGGTCATGTAGGGCTCAGTCCATTTTTTGCTGACTGGAGGGGTTTTTCACAGGTGTTTCTTTTTTAAATGGTTTAATGGGCTTTACCTGTTCTTGGCCCTGTCTTTGCCCCAGGGGTAATTAGGACAGCCTGGGGGTAAAACGAGGCAAATGGCCTGCATTGTCTGGACTGCAGGGCTCAAAGACAGGTCCAAGATGGGTTAAATAGCCCATGCAGACAAGCCCCGAGTCTGTCACAGGAGTTTCTCGCACATACAGCTATAACTCCTCAGTTAACAAAGTTGATGTGTTCCTGGCCATTACTTCTTTAGCAGAAAATTTGGTACCAGAGGTAGAAATAACATGAAAAGAATAGGGGTAGGTTCCTATACTACACAAAAGAAAAGTAGTTCAGCATGCTTCAACAAACCTTTTTATTCAAATCTAACAATATGCATGTGTGAAATGAAATGACCAGGTTGGGTAAGCCTTGCATAAGTAAACCAAAAACATTTTGAACCTTCTAGCTACTATTTGAAGTTTTCCTCCAAAATTGATGTTTTTATTTCTTTCTGTAGCCCCCACCTTTCTTATAATTTCAGTTTTGGTAGCCAGACTTGCTGATCTATGCAGATAGCTGGTGAGGGAGGTTTTTTTTTCTGGTTTGCTTTTTACCTTGCTGGTTGTTTGCAGTCAGACATGGCTATAATGAGATCAGTTAGAGCAGAATCCCATTCTCTCCAGCAAAAGTTTTTCATAGAATCATAGAGTCATATAGTTGGAAGAGACCACAAGGACCATCCAGTCCAACCCCCTGTCATGCAGGAATACACGATCAAATCATTCCTGACAGATAGCCATCCAGCCTCTGTTTAAAAACCTTCAAAGAAGAAGACTCCAGCACACTATGAGGCAGTGCATTCCACTTCCAAACAGCTCTTACTGTCAGGAACTTCTTCCTAATGTTTAGGTGGAATCTCTTTTCCTGTAGTTTGAACCCATTGCTCTGTGTCCTAGTCTCTGCAGCAGCAGAAAACAAGCTTGCTCCATCCTCAGAATGACATCCTTTCAAATATTTAAACATGGCTATCATGTCACCTGTCAACCTTCTCTTCTCCAGACCAAACATGCCCAGCTCCCTAAGCTGCTCCTCATAGGGCATGGCTTCCAGACCTCCCACCATTTTGGTCACCCTCCTCTGGACACTTTCCAGTTTCTCAATATTCTTCCTGAATTGTGGTGCCCAGAACTGGACACAGTATTCCAGGTGAGGTCTGACCAAAGCAGAATAGAGTGGCACTATTACTTCCCTTGATCTAGACACTATACTCCTAATAATGCAGCCTAGAATCACATTGACTTTTTTAGCTAGTGCATCACACTGCTGACTCATGTTCAGTTTGTGGTCCACTACGATTCCTATATCCCTTTCGCAACTTTGTGAGGAATGGCAGCGTGGGTTCAGGATTTGGGATATTGGTTACCGGTGTTTCTATGGCAATAGTAACCCCTTATGGGACTTGGGGGAGGGGCAGAAAGGGTCTTCCCCTGGCAGGGGCGGACACCTATCTGCACCATCTGGTGCCAGGGGGATCATGTTGGGCATCGGCCCATGAGAGATCCTCTCATATCTTTCTGTGGATTCCGGCTGCAGGCTGGAGGATGGAGATCATCAATCAGCAGGCAGGTTGGTTGATGCCGGGATCCACCTACGTGTCTGCCAACCCTGTCAACAGCTGTTAGCAATAAAAGTTGTAGGCTTTTATTCTTCCAACTAGTTTTGGTGTTGGTGTGTTCTCTTGCTGAGTGGATCTCACCCCTGGACTCGCAAATATTAAGATTAAATTACTTCGATGATTGGTTATTGCTTTTTATGCCTCTGTAATATGTGCATACCCTAATACACGGCTCATATTTTACCCTTCCTAATTATCCTGTGATGTTAGTGTGTTTTTTTCCCTTACAAACTCTCCTTTTCCCACATGGTTTCCAAATTTTCCCCAGTTTTTTTTTTTTAATGCTTTCAGAATAGTACTGAGAGCATGGACTATGCTTCTCCTATAACATAAGATTCTGGCTTTAGTTACATGGATTTCCATAGGATGTATGCAAGCTTAACTATATGTAAGGTTACTGGTATGCATGCATTTTTCAGGTGGATTTCCAGTAGCTTCCATATGCCTAGTGGCCATATGAATGGGCTGCTAACACCCCCCCCCCTTTTTAAATATGAAATACATTTCCTGAGAGTTATTAGTAGCAGATGTTCCTCCACACAAGCCTAACACAATTTGACTGTGACACATTTGATATAATAAATCTATGTGACGCACTTACAAATGTTTCCACTTAATGGCTATTGGCATAGGTTTTGGAGTCTTCCTCTAGGCTCCTATTTATCCCAGTATGGATGGATGAATCTGTCCATTTCACTATAATATTTTGATTTTTTAAAAAGTTTGTTCTATCCCATTATATGCAATGGAATAGCAAAATGGTGTCCCTTATATAAGATGGCAAATTCAAGGTTTGCTTTTTGGATTATTATTTTTTAAAGAATATTTTCAAACCGTGAATACTTAAATCCATGGATACCAAATCCATGAATACAGAGGAACAACTGTACCATTTAATTTATGCACTTTTACAAGCCGTTTATCCTATTATATGCCTTTCAGTATACAGTTTTCACTGAAGTTCACATTTTAGTGGCATTATTGAGTGGAGAACTGCATTGCAAAATTGAGAGAAATGTGAAAACTAGAAGGCAGTTATCATCATGATTACATTTATTTATACCTTGCCCTTTCCTCAAAATTGGGATTATCTACTTTTCAGTTCGTGTGCAGTTAGTTTGGGAACAGCAGATTTGTAAGCCATTTGTATTAAAATTCAAGCAAAATAAACTTGACCTCCAGCAGTTGCACACACATTTTTCAACAGCAGTGCAATACCAGTAATGTTAAACTAACATTGTGTTATCACCGTACCATGTGGTATTTGAAGCCATACTGGGTCCAGTAATTTTCAACTCAGTGTAAGATGAGTGTAACTGTTCATCCCCTTCTAACCTCTTCAGAGGTGTAGCTACAGTGAGTGCAAAATGAGGGTATTGCTGCTCAAGTAAAAATTCTGGCCCTGAATGAAATTTTCCCCCACTCTCCAAATTTTTAGCCCTGCAGAGAGAGAGAGAGTGAGACACTGAAAATAGTTCACACCTGGAACTCTTCTATTTGCTGTGCACATATTCTCTTGGTAACTTTGGCTGCCCCTTTTCTTTGGATACATAAACTGAAGTTTTAAGTTACAGCAATGCTATGTATTTGGGGATGGAAAGAAAATTTCATTGGAAGGGGCAGTATTTGTATTGGGAAAGCAGTGCTCTCATTTTGCCCCCCTGTAGCTATACCCGAGTCTTTCTTTGCTCTTGTTGGCTGTTTCACTGTCTTCTCTGCAGCCCAACATAATGCCATGATCTAGTATCATACAGAGGGGAGCTCAGGGGGAAGGGAATTGGGATCAGCAACCACAGACAGGACTAATGGTCAAACCAGAGTTTTTTACCCACCATCTGTCTTCCCCTTCTTGGAAACTGCCATAAGAACCTCTATCCCCATTTTTTATTGTCGAAAAATGCAATGGTGAAAATAGGGGCCATTTTGGTTCATTACTGGGTTCTGCAGATGGTAGTTTCACCTGATTCACTCACTGAAGCACATATTCATTAGAACTCATATACATCCAACAAATCTCTAAAGGTCTACTTCCTACCATTCTGGGCAGCATTACGGTACTACTGGGACTGTGCATCACCCTGTACAGTAAAACCAATTAAACACTAACATGTTTAGGAATAGCTAAGAGAAAGAGCCATAATGGCTTGTCAGAAAACTGAAATGTACTTTCTCCCAGCTATATATGCTAAAATACTTTTTCTGTGCAGACCTTTCTACTTGTTGCAATACTCAAAGGAAACAGATTCATTATTTCTCCTCATTAGTACTTCTTGTTCTGTTCTAATACTAGCTGACCTCCTTGCACACACACAAGGGATCTTACGTGCCTGTCTCCCCTGCCCCCGCAATGCATCACTAGATCACTGAAAAGGTTGATACGATACGATACCTTTGTCTCAGCACACCACATGACCAAGAAGTAGGAGTGGCCTCTGCCTGCATGATATCCCTCACTTGAACAACAACAAAAGTAACACCTAAGACAACATGTAGGCCTATGACTCCAACACCGTCACTTTTCATTTTTTCTTTTTAAAATTTTTAACATCTTTTGCCTGATGAAGAAGCCAGTAGAGCTTTGAAAGCTTGCATCATGTGTTTTGCAGTTGGTTGGCCAAAAAAAAAATCACCATTTTTTTTTGATTCCGGATTTGTTTTGCTACATGGCCAACATGGCTACCCTTGAATGCGTTTACTATACTCACGTCCTGCTGTTGGACTTCCCATTGACAACTGGATGGCCATGGTGAGAATGGAGTTCTGGACTTCATAGGCTCAGCAAGTTCTTTCTTGTGTTCTTATGCCAAGTGTGCATTTATGGTTAGGTATTAAATTATTCCTAGGCTTCTGATGTTATTCTTATGACACTTTAAAGCCATAGGTGCACGACTATTGGGTTCATGGTGAAATGAAACCCTGTTCAAATCCTGGGAATGTCTCCAACAGCAAAAATGACAGAATGTCATATAGCATCTTAAACATGAACATGTTTATCACACCAGAATAGACAATGTTGTGCCTTTAAGATATCTGAGACTGCCATTTATGTGTAGAATCACAACTTCCATGACCATGGGCCATGCTGATTGGGGCTCATGAGTTTTGTATTCTAAAACATCTGGAGGGATCCACATTGCTTATTCCAGCATAAGCTTTTGTGGACTAGATGCTTCTTGGCAAGCTTACATTTTGTTAATTGCTGTAAACATAGCAAGTTTTTGCTGAGCCAGACCACTATTCCAGCCCAGTAGCACCTACTCCAATGAGAAGCAGTTTTCTGAGATTTGGGCCCAGGCAAAGCTCTTTTTCTGTTACTGGGATGAATCTGGAATCCTTTGTATGAAGACTATATAGTTACACAGCTGAGTCATCATAGCCCTTGTGGTAAAGAGTGGCTTGCAATACACAACTAAATACATTATTTTAGTTTCAGAACATTACATGTCTCTTCCAACTTCATATAATGTTTTGATTCCAGCATTGCTTGTTTGGCACTTCCTGTAACTCCACGCTCATGGAATCACATTGAAAGAACATGTAGTTGATATTGAATACCATCACAGTTGGTATTCTGAGATTCCCCCCCCCCCCGTTGCATAACTTTTCATTTTCATTGTGAGGGTGTGTGAATCTGGAACTACGCATATGAATGGTTAATTCCTTTTCATTTTACATAATGTCTGTTCAGATTTTTTAAAAATAAATTTTAAAAATGACATGAATGTACACAGGGACACTGAGAAATGCATTAAACACAAATTGCAACAATGAAAACAAACTGAGTATTCGCATGTTTACAGTCTGCCACATTGTGTCTCAGGACATGTGCCAGTGATAGTGGCAAGGCTGAGAGTATCACTTCTTGGAAACATTTTTGTATTTGTTCTGGCTGTTCTAATCCATAATGTTAAACAAAAATGAAATTTCACTGGGCTATGCGTTCTGCTCATTATATTGTCTTTTCAGATATTAACTATTGATATTATTGATATTGGTAAATGAAGGTTTAGTTATGAGGCTCCCCACCCTCCCATTTCGTGTTCCCCAACCTTTTCATGCCACCACAGCTGAATGTGCAGCTGTGTACATTCAAACAATGGTCAAACAATGGTCATTCACACTCCTTTGAGTATCCAGGGAGCACAGCTCAGCTGTAAAAATGGTACCCTGGTTGGTTTAAAAAAAGAAAGAAAGAAAGAAGAGAGAGAGAGAGAGAGAGAGAGAGAGAGAGAGGGAGGGAGGCTTTAAAACTGTGAGTGTCTGGTCACTTCTAGTTTTAAAATTGGGGAACACATATTTTTGCCCACCCCTACTTAATTACGTTGGCCATTAAAAAGAACAACCCTTGCCTGAACTCTCCCATTAGTAGACTCTCCCTCAAAACATATTCTGACATAAAGACACACTCAAACTAATGAGAGATAAAAGTATAATATAGGGGGTTGACCCTTGAAGCCTTGATGTCACAAAGCCACTGGTGATTTGTTGCTGAATTCTGTGTTATGTACACACACACAGAGAGGTATGAAACATATAGATTTATATGTAATAATACATACTGTAGATAATTTGCTCAAGAACTTTTGATACTACAAAGTTGTTTATTACAAAAAGGTGTGAAAACTATTTTACTGTGTTTCTCCCTTGCAAAAAACAACAACTCCGGATCATTGTTCAAATACTGTTAACATCTATCTAAGGTATTCTGAAGAGACAGAGTGATGGCAGAACCAGCATTGAAAGTACATAGATTTCTTGCCAGATACAGCTTGGAATTAGTAACTGGGAGGTGCCTCTACTGGATGTTGTCTGCCAAATCTGATATCAATTTTAAGTGGTGGTGAAAAGTGCCCATCACTTTAGTCCATAATAGTTCATAATAGTCCATAAAATAGGATAATGATGGGAAAATAGCTACTGCTTACACAGACAAATGGATTTGAAAAATGACGGCATTTTATGTGTCCTTGTGAAGCAAAACTAGCAGTGCGTGACTTGGTAAGCTGGTCCTATTCAGCTTCCATTGGTAGAAAAATAGAATACAGATATGTTATTATTTATGTTTCTATATTTATTTTAAAATAATATATTCATTATTATTATATTATTATTAATAAAATAGATATGAAGAAGGCATACAGTATAAGTTTTGGCAAGCTAGGAGAGACTGCAGCAGTTCCTTTGTCTGAGCCTACTGGGAAGTGTAAGATTCTACCCCCTCTCTCATCTCCCTCTTTCTGAGTTAATTGCGTGCAAACTATTTTTTAAATTTGAACTCAGTTTGAAGCAACTGAAGTAAGCTGAGGACAAATGGGGAAAGTGACAGGAAGAGAGAGAAATTGAGACATGTGAAAAGCAGTTGAAAAAAGTGAGACAACAAAGGATTAATTGGGGCTATCTTTGTCAAATTGGGACAGTTGGAGGGTATGTACTACTTGTCCACTATCTTTTTAGTAGCCTATTCACTGCCTGTAAATAGTTAGCCATCTGTGGGTCCTGAACGTGAGTCAGCAAGTGCCCGGGAAAGCACTTGGTTGGTGTGTAGGAGCTGCTGGATAGTCAGTCCAGTCTGGGTCAGTCACGGGTTATCTGAGCACAGTGAAGGATGACACATGAGGGTAGTCGGTCCAGAAGTCATATCAGCAGTTCAGAAGTCCAGATACACGAGCCAGCAAGGAGTAAACAGAGTAGTCCAAAACAAAGCCAGTTCAAGGTCATGAAAAACATGAACATGAGAGAGTCTTGCCAGTCAACCAGATAAAACAATAGTCAGCACTAAGGCTGAAAGAGAATTGCCAGAATATTTATGGGCAACTCCTTCAAGGCCACAGGTGCCTAATTAGGTTGGTGTCTATTACTTAACTCACACTGAGCTTGGTGTTTCTCCCTACGTTGCTCAATGAAGGACAGGAGCATGTTGTCTTCAGTGTCTGCAGCTTCTGCCTAACTCCTGCTGGGGATCAGGATTCCCTACTGCCCCATCTTCCATCTCCTCAGACTCAGAGAGTGTTCCACTATCAGGAGCTGCAGCTTCTTGCCAATCTGACTCCTTGTCTGAACATTTGCAACTCTGCCTAAAAGTGTAGAAAAAGAACAAGATTTTATAGAAGTTGATTTTATAGAAGTTGCCCTGTAAACAGGGGTTTACAGGGCAGGCTTTATGCAGTTGAGGAGCTTGAGGCTACCTCCCTAGATTTGTGGGAAGGTCCACTGAAATAACTGGGAATTACTTCTGAGTAATTGTGTACTGCAAGTGTTGGATTGGATAAAGTGTTAGAGCTGAAGTTGGTCTTGGACTTGGAATATGTTGGCTCTGTTTCAGGGCCTGCCATTTTTGACTGTCTTTGGTAATTTGGCAAAAATGGTAACTCACTGGGATCTTTCTGTGACAAGCTACATGTCACAAAGGTGCAGGAACCTTGTCCTGTTTTGTATCTGACCACCCTATGTATGGTATTTGGAATCACTGGGTAGGAGGTTGAATGAAGGAGAGCACACTGAAGTTTCATCCAAAGAAAATATAAGTATAACAGGTGGGGAGATTTCCTGATTTGGATGGAGGTATACAATTGGTGTTGGTTGGAACTGTGTTCTCTGGAGGGCCAGGTGCACAGCTTGGTGGATGTCCTGGAGCCCATAATGTTGATGGGAGTGCAGATGGCATCAAAATTTAGCCTTGGTTAGCCATGCTCCAACTGAGAAATCAGACCTTGACATACACATTTGTGTCCTAGTTATGTCTAGAGTCCACTACTGTAATGCATTTGTATGTGCTGCTGCATTTAAATAAAGTTTATAAACTGAAGCTGGTGTGGAATCAGCTCTCGGGTTGCTTTGGGGGACCAAGTGATCAGAGCAAGTATCGCCAGTTTGGAAACAACTGCATGGGGTTGCTAATGTATCTCTGGGCGCAATCCTGGCTGTTACCTTTAAGACCTTAAATGGTTTGGGATGTGGTTATTTGAAGAACTGCCTGCTTCTGTTGAAGCCTGCTTGTTCCTTCCATTTGGCCATGGAGACCCTGCTCATAGGACAGCTAGTAAAGTTCATCACTTTGGTGGGCAAAAGAAACAAGGCCTTTTCACTGGTAGCCTATTATGGTTAAACTCCCTTCCATGATTTTGACAGTTTTTCAAATGTGACCTAAAGAACAGATTGTTTGTATCCATTTTTAATGAATGAGTGGTTCTTGTTCATGCTCCTACGTTATAATTTTAATCTTTGCTGCTGTTTTTACTGCCGGTTTTGTAAAGGGTCATTTGGATGTAGCAATGATTGTGAATTGTGTGTTTTATTTTAACTTGTTTTAAATCACATTAAGAAGGCTGCTTAGCTCCGAAAGGTAGCACTCAATATGTATGTATCATCATCATTGTCGTTGTAGACCATAAATATAAACCTATACATACACACACACACATTACTGCTAAAATTCATAAAACATACATATATCAGATTTATGACTAATACAATTATGACTAATTCCCAGGAATTAAGTGATAAGCATAATTAAAATTTTGTAAGCATTTTAAGCAATCCAAATCTAAAATTCCTTAATTTTATTTAACTGGTTGCAATATGTTCCTATTTGTATATGTGTGAGTTTTTCCTCATTTATTTCCACCACTATCTCCCAGCATGTTTAGAAATTCTTGCATATTCCTATGAAAGCTTCCAGCTATTTGAACACCTCATTGCCATGGAGAGTTGAGGTGAATGAGCTGGGAAGCCAAGGAGAATAAGGAATACGAGCACTGTCTTTGGAATTAATGAATTTCAAGAAAGGGATTGAGTGATGGGGCCTCCTCTGAGTTTGGCACCAGTGCTGAAAGCTGGCTAGCCTATCATGTTTTGTAAGTGTTAAGTGATCCCAGGGCAATTCTGAGATTGGAGTGACAAGTGTTTGGATCATCCTGAGCAGTCTCTGGAATCATGGCAGATAGTAACAAAAATGAACTGTAGTATTTTATGCACAAACACTAGGGGAATTATTTTGAGTCTTTCTTGCAATTTCTCTGCACATATGGTTCATGGGACTTTCAGCATTACCTTCCAAGATGAATCTGACCTTCTGCGTTTTCAAGGGATTTTGGCCTCTCTTTTATGGTAATGAAAACATCTGGTATGAGCTTTACTTTTTTTAAAAAATGGCCATATATTGCCTCAAGCAGCAAATGATTACCAACTGTGTAAACATAAAATTTTATGAAAAGTGTCCTTTTACTGCACACATCCCAATGCACATTGTCTCTGAGCTTAGCATTAACATGTGCTAAGCTTATTGTTTGGACAGACATTGTTCTGTGATATATAGTGTGAGCAGAAACATGTACAAGCTTTTGAACTGTGATTAATTAAAATTTCTTGGATGAAAAATACAAAAAAATCTGAGTCATGGACATTTTAATGGTGGCTTTTGCAAGGCAGTGATGATGGATCTTGGTTTGACTTTAGTTTTGAATTTTTCTTTCCCCCAATTCTTGTGGCTAGTAGTTTTACAACAATCTCTCCCCACATTATCTGACTAATGGTGTGATCATTAATGTGCCAGACAGTAACATAAGCTTTATTCCTGCCCTTGTAGGAATTACTTCTTTGCTTGCATTTACACCTCTTGTTGTTTATTATACACCATTAAAGTGAAGAATTAAAATGAAACATTTAAATCAAACACAGTTTTTTCCTTCCCTTCTTGCCAAATTTCTATTAATGGAGTGTAACCAAGAGCACTCAGTTTCTCTTTCTGGCTTTTCTTCACAAACAAAGATTCAGAAAGGACTCATCCGGTGCTTTCTGCAAGCATGCTGATGACTAAAATGGCCAATATGAGATAAACAAGTCCACTTGCAAAAAGCACAGCAGAAGGTCTCCTTGTGTGATGTTTCCAGGTTGTGATTCTTTCTGCGTTGTCGTTTCTCTTCAAGACTTGTTTGGCGTGAGTTCTCAAATAATGCTGCAGCATTGTGGATAGTGCATCTCCATGCCTCCTGAGGTGAGGCCAGGATGGACCATTGTTGGTGATCAATTTGGCCGAGCCTGAGATGTTGTTTCAGGGAGTCTTTGTATCGCTTTTTTGGAGCGCCCCTCTTACGCTGACCCGTGGCGAGTTCACCGTAGAGTAGTATTTTTGGGAGGTGATGGTCCTCCATCCTAGAAACGTGCCCTGCCCAGCGCACCTGTGTTCTCAATATCATGGCCTCAATGCAGGTGATCCCTGTTTGCTCAAGGACAGCAACATTCGTCACATATTCAGTCCAGTGTATATTTAGGATTGTGCGTATACAGCGTTGATGAAAGTGTTCGAGGAGTCGTAAGTGGTGGCGATAGGTGACCCATGTTTCAGACCTGTAAAGGAGAATAGACAGTACAATGGCTCTATACACACTGATTTTTGTGCTTCGCCTCAGGTGTTTATTACCCCAGACTCTTTTGTAAAGTCTTCCAAATGCGTTATATGCCTTTGCTGATCTGTGATCAATCTCTTTGTCAATCTTGGCATCTGAGGAGATGATGCTTCCCAGGTAGGTGAACTGCTGAAGGGACGTAAGCACAGATTTGCCAACGGCAATGTGGGGATGATGGTGTTCATCCTGTGGTGCAGGCTGGTAAAGAACTTCCGTTTTCTTCAGGTTGACTTCCAGCCCAAACAGCTCTGCAGCTGTTGCGAAGCAAGATGTTAGGCGCTGTAGAGCTGCTTCTGTGTGGGCAACAAGGGCAGCATCATCAGCGAAGAGCAGCTCACGGACTAGATAGTTTAGAGTCTTAGTGCGAGCCCTCAGATGGCTTCAGTTAAACAAGCTACCATCAGTACGGTAACGTATATAGCTAAGATAATTACAGTATTAAAAATCTATTTAAATAATTGTCCTTTATGCTTTATTGCATGAATGGCCTAAATCCAATTGTCATAGAATCATAGAATCATAGAACCATAGAATTGTAGAGTAATGATAGATATTGTTTTGTAGTTCTTGTTCTGTATTTGGCTTGGATTACTCTAGCTTGTAAGTATCAGCAAAATCTTGAAAAGAGGATTTCTGATGTCATGTAGTCCTTGGAAGGCCTGGGAGGGGAATTCACTCCCTCCCAGTTGTCAACTTCTTTGCTTAAACAGAACACTGCAGACAGCACATTTGGACTGAGATTCAGCTTGTTGACTCTTATCTAATTCATTATTAATCTTAGAGGTTTAGCACTGTTAAGTCTGAAAGTGATGAAAAGGAGAAGTAGAGCTAATAATAGTCATTTCATTTCAAATCCTTGGATATTGACTCTATTCTGTGGTTTTACATAATATTCAGTCAGAGCTTGGGAAGTTATTTTTTGGACTGCAGATCTTAGAACCTTTGGGGATTTTGCAGAGTTGTGGTCCCCAAAACATATTCCCCCAAGCACAGTTTTCGGCATTGGGGACTTATTTGTCCTGTGGCACACCATAGCATAACTGCCATGTACCACAGGAATAATCTGTAGCTGCCCAGTATTCCCTTCTGAAAATGGCCATCCAGGTAGGTTTGGAACCACTAGAGCAGATTGTCTTCAATTTCCATTCTAGGGGAGCTGTTTCAAGAGGCTGTGGTGGATGGCATATGTCTAGGAGAGGGTTACGCACACCCTTGCCCTTTGCCCAGCCTTAGAAGCAATCTCAGAGCCCAAACCAGATTTAAAGGATCCAGATATTTTTCAGTACTGCCTCCCTTCAGATTTAACACTACAGTTTTACAGTAGTGTATATACAACTTCCTCACTGACACCTTGGATGTCTCTCAAGGGATAAGCTCAAATGTCTGGAGAGAAGGAAGCTATTCTTTATGATGGGAGAGCTTAGTGGGCCTTCCTTTGCAGGTCATCAATATTTTGTGAATCACTAACAAAGGTATGTGTAGACAGGAATCCTAACACATGTGTTTGTGGGCCGGCAATTCTTCTGGATTTATTTGCAAGGCCGTTCTATCCTGTGGGAAGTGATGATAGTGCTCAGATCCTTGCAACAATTTACACATGGAGCTGCTCTTACCACTAGAGGCAGTTCCTTTGGGAACAAGATTTTTAAAGACACTGTTTAAAGACAGCAAATTGTCAGATGAATGCATGTTTTTAGTGTATGGGAACACGGTTTTGTGGGGAGGTTGCCCAAGGTACCAGTCTTTGATAGGCCCTTTGCACAAGGAGTGCATCACTAATGTGTCGTCCTCCCTCCATATATATGAATATGAGAGAGTTGTGGAGAGAGATTGCCCTTCACTGTTATAGGGAAAACCACCAATGGGTGGCTTCCTGATTAGTGATGCAGAGAGTTTGGTTGCAGTATGGCCAAGCATACAGTACCATGAAATCCTGCTTCTTGTGTTTTCATTCTGTCAGCAGTTTCAGGGCAACTTTTCTCCTGTGTGCCAGCTAGCTTTAGGTGTGTCTACTACAGTTAAAAAGTATTTACTCAGGGACTCTTGGCATTCACTTGGTCTGGGAAGAGTCCATAATAGCAAGCTTTCATGAGAGAACCATGAATAGATTATAAAATAGCTGGCTTTGTGTACAAATGCCAACTTTTAGTGTGTGTTTGTGGTGGCGGTGGGGACCATAGAACAAGACAATGACACAAGGATATGCAGCCCAACCATGGTTTCTGTACATTTGGCTACCAGTCTGAAACTATACTTGGCATGAAGTCCCTAGATGGAAGTACCAGGGTCTTTAGATAACATTCAGCTGGGTTCTGGAGAGAATGTGAAACATATCCTCTTGAACTCTTGCATGAGTTATAAGAAGCAGTTATTGAGCCTGCGTTGAAAGAGGCAAAAATATCTGTATATATTGAGTAACTTTTCAAAAGATAAGGTATGGTATTTATTTTCCTATCTATATATATTCTGGTTGTCCCACCATGTTACAGGCACCTGACAATTTTAGCCAGCTGTCTCTCTTTCCATCTGCATTTCAGGCTGGTTGTGGAAAAGAGCCAAGCAACCCTTTCCCTACTACTAAGACACTTTCTTGTGTGGGTTTATGTTGGTCAGTGTTGTTGGTGCTGATAACAGAAGCCAACCCTGCAAACATATCCACAAAATATTTTAGCTACCTTTCCTGTGCTTTCCCTACATATCGTCAGTAGCTTTAAAGAGAAAGAAACAGCATTCATAAAACTTTCATGTCTGATCACCTGTGTGCAAATTCCTACTCACCACAAGTGATTAGATTTTTGTAAGTCTGATTAAAACCACTAGCAGTGGAAGGTAGGCATCAGGGTGTAGCTACAGGGTGGCGGTAAAGCAAGGGTGTTGTCCCCCTATAAGAATCCTGCCCCCCTCAAATGAGATTTTCCTTCAGTCCCCAAATACCTAGCATTGCAGCAGCTCCAAAATTCAGTTGAAGATTAAGAAATACAGTGCAGTCTAGCTATTAAAAAAAAAAAAGGGGGGGGGCAGGCAAAAATCCTGTGGGAATGTGAACAAAGCAAATACAAGTGTTCTAGGTGATAATAATTTTTACACTTTCCAGAATGCTAGAAATTTGGAGACTAAAGGAAAATTTCAGTTGCGGAGGGCAGAATTCTTATCTGGTGAGGGGAATGCCCTCATTTCTTTCCCCTTCCCTGTAGCTGTATCACCAGTAAGCCTTCAGTTTTTGTCTTATTCATGGCAGTTCTTTAGTGTCTTCATACACATGAAGAAGGACTTTAAAGTGTGAGGATAACAATGCTGCACTCATCTTTGTTGGTCATGGGGTTTTGATGTAGTTGCCAGCAGTGTTTTTAAATAACTGCAGAAATGAAAACAGGCTCACCATGACTAACCTATTCAGGCATCCCAAGACTCAAGACTGGTAGACAATTGGGAGACTTTGTGCCTGTCGTCAGCAAAAGCCCTGAGCGTCACATTTTGGCCATAGCTGGAATGAGTAGAATGGCTTGCATTTACATCTGACTGGGCTGGGAGATGTCAATAATAATTGCTCAGCAAAAGTTTCTAGAACCGTTAAACTTCTTCAGTAAAAAGGGTCTGATTCTGTTTCAGTTCAACAAGGTTATGGTTGAGGAAAGTGTAGGGAGAGAGATGCTGCAGAGGCAAATGGCGTTGTTTGCCTTTCTGGGGAGTTCAGAATTGTTGCATTGGGAAAGACATTTTCTTCTTGAGCTTTAAAAATTTTTACTGGCAACTCAGGGGGAAGAGAACTAAGTAAATTTGATGGTGAAGAACATTCCATGCATTAAGTCTGTTCAGTCTCAGCTTTTCTGGATATCATTGTTACGCATTGGTTGGAGGGGTGTTACATCACTAGAGAGACTGCCTCAGATTCAGAGAACTATTCTATTGCACATATTCCTAATAGCTTAGCCACAGCCAGTGGGACGTTTGACTATTTTTCTTTGAAAAGCAAACCACCAAACTGTGTTGCAAAGTTGTTTGAGAAGCCCCAGTCCGGAGCTTCTTAGTGTACCCAGAACTGAAGACGTGAGATGTGGCAGAATTGACCCAGTGTTCCATTTCCAATGCTTTCTGTAACTGGATAATGCCCTTGTGGCTTTTTTGATAAGGGGAAGGGGTCCTGGAGAATCCCATGATACATGTTTCCTATATAAAAGCATACATTATGGTGCAGCTGTGCCCATGGTTTCTGTGGAGGCTAGAGGTTATCCAAGTGAAATGTACTAGAGGTGTCACCCAGTTAAAGGAATCCTAGTCAATTCTAACTAGGAATCCTAGTCAATTCTAGTCAATTCAGTTGTATAAGAAAAAGGGAGCAAAATCCGATTGCTCAAACTATCGAGCAATCTGCTGAACGGACTTAAGCACAGATTTGCTGGTGGCAATGTGGGGATAGTGGTGTTCGTCCTGTGGTGCAGACTGGTAGAGAACTTCTGTTTTCTTCAGGTTGACTTCCAGCCCAAACTGCTCTCTATTGTTGGAAAAATCCTTGCAATGATACTCCTGAACAGATTAGTTCCTGCTATTGCAGAAGAACTTCTTCCTGAAAGCCAATGTGGCTTCAGAGCCAATAGGAGTACTACAGATATGGTATTTGCCCTTAGATAACTGCAAGAGAAATGTAGAGAGCAGAACAAGGGACTTTATGTTACATTTGTCGACCTCAGCAAAGCCTTCGACACAGTGAGTAGAAAAGGTCTGTGGCGGATCCTGGAAAGACTAGGATGTCCCCACAAATTCCTTAAAATGATTATCTTGCTACATGAGGGCCAGCGTGGTCAAGTCAGATATGGCGATGCTCTTTCAGAGCCCTTTCTAATAACTAATGGAGTGAAGCAAGGTTGTGTTCTTGCTCCAACTTTATTTACAATCTTCTTCAGCATGATGCTCCAAAGGGCTACGGCAGAGCTCGAGGAAGAAGACAGCATCTATATACGTTTACCGTATTGATGGTAGCTTGTTTAAATTAAGCCGTCTGAGGGCTCACACTAAGAATCTAAACTATCTAGTCCATGAGCTGCTCTTCGCTGATGATGCTGCCCTTGTTGCCCATACAGAAGCAGCTCTGCAGTCTGTGTGGTCTGTGCAGAGCTGTTTGGGCTGGAAGTCAACCTGAAGAAAACGGAAGTTCTCTACCAGCCTGCACAACAGGACAAACACCACTATCTCCACATTGCCGTTGGCAAATCTGTGCTTAAGTCTGTTCAGCAGTTCACCTACCTGGGAAGCATCATCTTCTCAGATGCCAAGATTCACAAAGAGATCGATCACAGATTAGCAAAGGCATATAGTGCGTCTGGAAGACTTTACAAAAGAGTCTGGAGTAATAAACACCTGAGACGAAGCACAAAAATCAGTGTGTATAGAGCCATTGTATTGTCTATTCTCCTTTATAGGTCTGAAACATGGGTCATCTATCACCACCACTTACAACTCCTCGAATGCTTTCATAAGTGCTGTATACGCACAATCCTAAATATACACTGGACTAAGTGGCGAATGTTGCTGTCCTTGAGCGAGCAGAGATCACCAGCATTGAGGCCATGATTTTGAGAACATAGCTGTGCTGGGCAGGGCACATTTCTAGGCTGGAGGACCATCACCTCCCAAAAATAGTACTCTATGGTGAACTTACCATGGGTCAGCGTAAGAGGGGCGCTCCAAAAAAGCGATACGAGGATTCCCTGAAACAACATCTCAGGCTTGGCCAAATTGATCACCAACAATGGTCCACCCTGGCCTCACATCGGAAGGCATGGAGACGCACTATCCACAATGCTGCAGCTTTATTTGAGAACTCACGCCAAACAAGTCTTGAAGAGAAACATCAACGCAGAAAGAATCACAACCTAGAAACAGCACCCGAGGAGACCCTCTCCTGTGCTTTCTGCAACCGGACTTGTTTATCTCAGACTGCCCTTTTCAGTCATCAGTGCACTTGCAGAAAGCGCAGGATGAGTCCTTCCAGAATCTTCATTTGGGAAGAAAAACCAGAGAGAGTGTGTCAATTCTAAGTAACTGAAGTGTATTTAAATAAATGCAATAGTTTTATTTATCACTAATTTATTTACAAAATGGATTATCTACTTTTCATTAGAAAACAATGCCAAAACAAGATGCAGTATCTGTAGAACACAATAAAATAGTGCAGTATGTGCTGCACAATAAAACAGAAAAACTGGGCAACAGCACAAACAATTGATAAAATATCAAATTTACAAAACACAGATTCAATGAAATGCCCAGATGAATACATAGGTCTTGAGTCTTCTAAGACTTGGCACGAACAATAGCTGATGGGGGCAATTTCACAGTTGGGTGCTTGAACTGCTTGAACTGAGATTTAGCAAGGGGGTGAGGCAAGGCTGCATTTTAGCATCCTATCTGTTTAATTTATATGCAGAACATATCATACAGATTTGGAAGGCAGAAGATGAAGATGTGAAAATTGGAGGAAGAAACACGAATAATTTAAGATATGAAGATGATGCCATATTACTAGCAGAAAACAGCAAATAGTTGGAATGACTACTGATGAAAGTTAAGGAGGAAGGTGCAAAAATAGGGTTTTAGATGAATATTATGAAAACAAAAATAATTATCAAAGAAGGTTTACATAATTTTAAAGTGGGTACTGGAGACATCAAAGCCAAAATGATTAAACTGAAGCTATTCTACTTTGGACGTTTCATGAAATGACATAGCTCATTAGAAAAGTTGATAATACTTGGTAAAGTTGAAGGCAGTAAGAAAAGAAAACTGCATTACAGATGGATTGACTCAATCGAGGAAACCACAAGCATGAGTTTGCATGACATGAGTAGGGCCTCTTGAAATTCTCTCATGTTTAGGGTCTTCATAACTAAAAGCCAATTTGATGATACATAACATAAAATTATCTGTAAAATTAAAACCATTTATGGTAAAACAAATCCATTAAATGCAAAGGATAAGTCAGCAAAACAGCACACTATTAAAAGTCCATGCACTCAGTTTCTAAAAGCCTGTTGGAACAGGCTTCTTTCCAGTAGAAGGATAGTAAGGAGGGAACCATCTTAGTGTCCCTAGTTATGGAGTCCCAAAACCTGGGAGCAGCCACCAAGGAAGTCTTCTCCTCTCACCAAACATGCCCGGGAAGGTGGGACTGAAATAAGGGCCTCCCCAAAGATCTTAGGGGCTGGATCATAGAGTCCTAATCTTGGGGGAAAGATGAGCTATAAATAAACTTAATGTTTTTTTTAAAGGAAGGTATAGTCCCAAATCTATGTAGGGTTTTATAGGTCATAAGCAGCTCTTTCAGTTTTGCCCAGAATTGGATCGGCTGTTGCAATAAGGTAGGTGTGTGCTCCCTTATAGTCAGCCCCAGTTCACATTCAGCTGTTTGGATGTGGAATGGTAGACAGAGGTGACATGTTGCCTTTCATCTTAGCAAATGTCTTTGCCTAGTCTTCCTTGCCACTACTTTTTCTTCAAAATAAGGGGGCAACTTTACACAGTGTGTGATATGTTACTTGGCCTTGTATTTTTGGGTGGTGTATTGGATGGAAGCATAATCTTAGGAGCAGCAGTCTTTCCTTCTTACATAATTGGGATGAAGGACGTACTTTAGCTCTTGTACGACAACCTTTGCCATCTATATAATATTTAGAAATTCATCTATTAAAGTGAATTGGCAGTCTGAAAATATCAATTTGTTGTTTAATTATGGACTTATTTTAGTCAGTCCCAGCTATAATACTATAAATACTTATGTGGGAATCAATGGTATTGAACCTAATGGTACTTACTACTGAGTAGACACATAGGATTACACTGTAAAAGTCTTCAAAAACTTTTATCATGTAACAGTCAATTCACTGTTGTAGCCAAGTCATCTGACACATAGATCCATGCTCTTATCCAACACCATAAATTTGTACAATATCTCCTTCATTTCGCTCTTTATAAGCAAATACTTTTAAAATGGTCAGCTGCTGAGTTATGAAGTATCACAAATATAACTGTTGGACAGAGTGAGGATGTTTTCTTTCTGAGAAACGATCTAAATGAGCTGTGGCAGATGAATGTTGACTTTAAATACTTTTTTGTTGTTGTTGCTAGGCAGACTCCCCAGAGTGATGTGCACCACAGGAAAATATTTCCTTCCCTCTTTTACAAATAAAGTATACACTGTGCCTCTTGCACTTCATCTGAGTGGAACTTCACAGGTTTCCAAACTTAATAATAATTTGAAAGATGGGACAGCAGTGGCCAAGACAGAATGCCCCTGCTGTACTGGGAGTACCCATTAAGTGCTTGCTTTCAGCTCCATCAAGGAGCTTCAGTAGGATACAGAAGGTTTTCACTGGGGAGGGCACAGATGCTGGCTGTAGTATACGTAGTCCATTCATAGAATCATAGAGTTGGAAGAGACCACAAGGGCCATCCAGTCCAACCCCCTGCAATGCAGGGATACACAATCAAATCATTCCCGACAGATGTCCATCTAGCCTCTGATTAAAAAATCCAAAGAAGGAGACTCTACTACACTCCGAGGCAGTGTATTCCACTTCCGAAAAGCTCTTACTGTCAGGAAGTTCTTCCTAATGCTTAGGTAGAATATCTTTTCCTGTAGTTTGAACCCATTGCTGTATGTCCTAGTCTCTGGAGCAGCAGAAAACAAGCTTGCCCCATCCTCAGTATGACATCCCTTCAAATATTTAAACATGGCTATCATGTTACCTCTCAACCTTCTCTTCTCCAGACTAAACATAACCAGCTCCCTAAGCTGCTCATCATAGGACATGGCTTCTAGACTTCCCACCATCCTGGTCGCTCTCCTCTGGATACGTTCCAGCTTCTCAGTATCTTTTTTGAATTGTGGTGCCCAGAACTGGACACAGTATTCCAGGTGAGGTCTGACCAAAGCAGAATAGAGTGGCACTATTACTTCCCTTCATCTAGACACTATACTCCTATTGATGCACCCTAGAATCACATTGGGGAGGGTTATAAAAAGTGTGTCACTTACCTGGATCTCACCCGGAAGCGTTCTGGCAGGGACCGCCCATTGACACGCGGATCTCGCCAGCGAAACGGGGCACTTTTTCGCACCCAGGAAAATCCATCACAGAAACGGAATGGGGGATCTATTGATGGCTTCTCCTGTCAATAAAAAGCAGCACCATGGAACGGCAGCAGAACGGGTGCATAATGATGGGGGGACGACATCATCTGGTAAGGTAGCCCTTTTGAGATCTCCTAGCATTGCTGTAACATCACTTTTGATACATCTGATAATCTCAGTCTAGCTGTAAGGTTTTTTTTGTTTTTGTTTTTTGTTTTTGAAAAGCAGCATTGACATTGAGAGGGCTGGAGAAACAGATTTTTCATGTCAGGTTGTAGCAGCATGTCTTCAGTAGACAATCTGGTAAACATAGCTTGAGCTTGGGAAAGCTGGGATTCTATTCTAGCTGATCCTAATATAATCATGTGTACCTGGCTAGAACAGGCATGGTAAACAGCTGCTGCCTCCAGAATCCCTTGCTGAGCATGCAAGAGCAGCAAAACAGAGACAAAGGGGAGAGCAGACCAGTCTGCCTCATTAGCTACACCCAG
This sequence comes from Gambelia wislizenii, assembly GCA_030847615.1. Taxonomy (NCBI): domain Eukaryota; kingdom Metazoa; phylum Chordata; class Lepidosauria; order Squamata; family Crotaphytidae; genus Gambelia; species Gambelia wislizenii. The sequence goes on along the minus strand of JAUMIR010000005.1, from coordinate 104,112,839 downwards.
CATGTTAAAAAAGAAAGCATAGATCTGTACCTTTGGTCACCAAAATGAGAATCATAGAAAGGGTGGAAGCTGGTAAAAGAAAAAGTCATTCCTGGATGCAATTTGGAAGAAGTCTTCAAATGGTCTCTGGATGGTCAAAATGTTTTTGTTTACTTATGTAAGGCTTGCCTGACCTAGTTTTATTTCACATGTGCACATTGTTAGTTTTGAATAAAAAGTTTGCTGAAACATGTTGAAGTGCTCTTCTTCTTCTTTTTTGTGGTATAGGAACCTATCCCTATTCTTTCCATGTTCTTTCTGCCTCTGTACCAAATGTTCAGTTAAAGAAGTAATGTCCAGGAACAGATCTACTTTGTTAACTGAGGTATACCTGTACAGAAGGAAAGAGATTGCTAGGATTAAATACACAAACATGCAAAGTTATAAGTGTGGCAAATAACCCATGGATATGTTAGATTTAAATTACATGGTATAATAAACTGAAACCTATTGTCATAAATACTACAGATGTGTGCATATATGCCTTCATGTCGCCTGTCAACTTATGGTAACTCCATGAATTTCATAGGGTTTCATAGGTAAGGAATATTCAGATGCAGTTTTGCCAATTCCCTCCCCTGAAATATAGCCTACAGCACCTGCTGTTTCTTGGTGGTCTCCTATCCAAGTACTAACCAGGGCTGACCTTGCTTAACTTCCAAAATCAGATAGGATCTGATGCCTTTAGGATATTTAGGCCCTAACAGTACAGATACCTAAATGTAAAAAGTTATTCCAGTATTTTTCTAGTGTATTGACATAAATTGACTATAACATTTGATTACTCTAAATTTCACTGTAGCTGTGAGTCAAGGAAATGCATTAAAATTTAATGAGCAGGCACTGGAAGAAAAGGAAGGGAAATCAGCAGGGGAAAAAAGCGGGGACTTCTTCAAAGAATTACATCTCTGGAATTTCACACATAATCATTTTATACATTTTTGAATGCCTCTGTATGCTGTGAGCATTCTTTAGGAAGTTTCTCACTGAACTCAAAGGACTTTCATTTAGCATGACAGTCGATGTCCTGGTATTATTTGTATATATTGAGGGTTTTGGAATCTGAAGTGAAATAACGGATCTGACCAGAGTAGAAAGTGGTAGGGAATCCAGTGATGACTGTTGCCAGGATGATCATGTTCAGGATCCAGAGTACAGCATCTATGTGCTGAGCTAGCTTGTGTATTATGGCCTTCCCTGTAGCTTTTCTCACGGCTGCAGTTCCTTCTGCTACATTGGAGGCTACCTGGAAGAGTTCCCTGACTTTCAGGAATAGGATTTCATGAGTCGAAACTGGAAAAATTACCTTTTTGGACTAAAGATTCAAAATGCTGGCTGGGGGATTTGTAGTCTAAAAAGGTGGCCACCTTTTTCTATGAATACAGTCTTTGACAGATCTCTCTCTCTCTGGCTTTTCTTCGCAAACGAAGATTCAGGAAGGACTCATCCCGCGCTTTCTGCAAGCGCGCTGATGACTAAAAAGGCCAATCCGAGATAAACAGGTCCGGTTGCAAAAAGCACAGCAGAAGGTCTCCTTGAGTGATGTTTTTGGGTTGTGATTCTTTCTGCGTTGTTGTTTCTCTTCAAGACTTGTTCAGCGTGAGTTCTCAAATAAGGCTGCAGCATTGTTGATTGTGCATCTCCATGCCTCCCGATGTGAGGCCAGGGTGGACCACTGTTGGTGATCAATTTGGCCAAGCCTGAGATGTTGTTTCAGGGAGTCTTTGTATCGCTTTTTTGGAGCGCCCCTCTTACGCTGACCCGTGGCGAGTTCACCGTAGAGTAGTATTTTTGGGAGGCGATGGTACTCCAGCCTAGAGACGTGCCCTGCCCAGCGCAGCTGTGTTCTCAATATCATGGCCTCAATGCTGGTGATCCCTGCTTGCTCAAGGACAGCAACATTCGTCACATAGTCAGTCCAGTGTATATTTAGGATTGTGCGTAGACAGCGCTGATGAAAGCGCTCGAGGAGTCGTAGGTGGTGGCGATAGGTGACCCATGTTTCAGATCCATAAAGGAGGATAGACAGTACGATGGCTCTATACACACTGATTTTTGTGCTTTGCCTCAGGTGTTTATTGCTCCAGACTCTTTTGTGAAGTCTTCCAAATGCACTATATTTCTTTGCTAATCTGTGATCGATCTCTTTGTCAATCTTGGCATCTGAGGAGATGATGCTTCCCAGGTAGGTGAACTGCTGAACGGACTTGAGCACAGATTTGCCGACGGCAATGTGGGGATGGTGGTGTTCGTCCTGTGGTGCAGGCTGGTAAAGAACTTCTATTTTCTTCAGGTTGACTTCTAGCCCAAACAGCTCTGCAGCTGTTGCAAAGCAGGATGTTAGGCTCTGCAGAGCTGCTTCTGTGTGGGCAACAAGGGCAGCATCATCGGCGAAGAGCAGCTCACGGACTAGATAGTTTAGAGTCTTAGTGTGAGCCCTCAGACGGCTTAAGTTAAACAAGCTACCATCAGTACGGTAGCGTATATAGATGCCGTCGTCTTCTTCAAGCTCTGCCATAGCCCTTTGGAGCATCGTGCTAAAGAAGATTGTAAATAAAGTTGGTGCAAGAACACAACCTTGCTTCACTCCATTAGTTATTAGAAAGGGCTCTGAAAGAGCATCGCCATATCTGACTTGACCACGCTGTCCCTCGTGTAGCAAGATAATCATTTTAAGGAATTTGGGGGGACATCCTAGTCTTTCCAGGATCTGCCACAGACCTTTTCTACTTAAAGTGTCAAAGGCTTTGGTGAGGTCGACAAATGTTACATAGAGACCCTTGTTCTGCTCCCTACATTTTTCTTGCAGTTGCCTAAGGGCAAATACCATGTCTGTAGTACTCCTATTGGCTCTGAAGCCACATTGGCTTTCAGGGAGAAGTTCTTCTGCAATAGCAGGAACTAATCTGTTCAGGAGTATCCTTGCAAGGATTTTTCCAGCAATAGAGAGCAGTGTTATGCCTCGATAGTTTGAGCAATCGGATTTTGCTCCTTTTTTCTTGTACAGGGTGATGATGACTGCATCTCAGAGGTCTGATGGCAGTTCCCCTTTTCCCCAGCAATTCACAAGGAATTCGTGGAATTTTTCGTGGAGTGCATGACCTCCGTGTTTCCAAACTTCAGGTGGGATTCCATCAATCCCAGCTGCCTTGCCGTTTTTCATCTGCTGTATGGCCTTAAGGGTCTCTTCCAAAGTGGGAGCTATGTTCAATTCATTTTTCATTGGTTTTTGTATCATATGTTGGATAGCTGAGGCTTGAACTACTCGGTTGGCGCTAAAGAGACTTTGAAAATGTTCAGCCCAACGATTTAGGATGGAGGCTTTATCAGTAATTAATGTTTGACCATCTGTACTGTATAAGGAGCTTTGGACCTGATAAGTAGGACCAAACACTGCTTTAAGAGCTTCATAAAATCCTCTATGATCACCCAGATCTGCACAGCGTTTTGTCTTTTCTGCTATATTGATCCACCACTTGTTCTGCATGTCTCGGAGTTTTTGTTGTAGTTTGCTACATGTGAGGCGGAAAGCTGCTTTTCTTACATGACAAGTTGGCTGGGCGAGGTATGCCTGGTGAGCAGCTCTCTTCCTTGCCAACAGCTCCTGGATCTCTTGGTTGTTTTCATCAAACCAGTCTTGATTTTTCTTGTGGGAGAACCCGAGGGATTCTTCTGCAGACTGGAGGATACTGTTTTTAATATGTTGCCAAAGCACTGTAGGAGAAGGATCTGTAGGATGATCTTCAAGTTTCGTTTGTAGATTTGCCTGGAAGTTGTCTCTCATGGTAGTTTGTTGAAGATTGTTGACTTGGAGTCTCTTCTTTAAGATGCCACCCCTCTTAGGTTTGAACTTAAGATGAAGATTTAGTTTACATCTGACGAGGCGATGATCTGTTTGGCATTCTGCACTGGGCATCACTCGTGTATGACGGACATCACGAATGTCTCTCTGACGGACTAGAACGTAGTCAATGAGGTGCCAATGTTTGGATCGGGGATGCATCCAGGTTGTCTTCAAGCTATCTTTCTGCTTGACAGATAGTGTTCTAGCATCAAGTGAGAAAAAGTATTGATTGTGCCTGGACTGCTGGCTTGTGAACCTTTGTAACTGGAGAATTAATATTCTCTTCTTCTGCTGCAAAGACCAGGTCCTTGTCTAAGGTTAAAAACTATCAGATAACATAAATATAGAGGTATGGTTAGAAAAAAAACTGGAGGCTTATTTAAACCTTGAATCAATGGCATGCAATTCACAGCATCCTTTGGGATAATATCCTCTTTATCAGAGAGACATGATATAAGTAAGTCAGCAGAGGAGTGCAAAGAGGCTAAAGAGTTTAGTTCAAGGATCTCTTTTTGTTCATTTATTGGTGGAATTCTAGAAGGCTGGCAGATGATTTGCTGGTGTACTGTTTGCATCATTCCTTAAGGTGTTCCTGTTTGAATCCCTCTTTAAAGCACTGCTCAATATTTAGCTATTCAGATGAGAAATGTCTGTGGACTTAAGCTGAAGGAGGTTGTTATGACGTGGAGTTACAACATTAAATTTACTTATGGACATAAAGAGACTGTTGGGAGGAGAGTCCCCAGAGAAGACATAGTTTCTCTTGGCAGTTTAATAAAAGTTCAGCATCAGTGCAGTGATGTTGAGATTTTCTTGAATTCATGGTTAGCTAACACACATTGGAAACTGTTTAATGCAGTGTAGATGTGTAAATAGCCATTGCTTAAAACAATTTGTAAGCCGCTCTGATAGCCTTGTGGCTGAAGAGCCGGGTATAACTAACTAACTAACTAAAAAAATAAATAATAAATTGTTTCAAGTGATTTTAAAATTTAAATGACTTATTCCATGTTCTCCTGTGTTGGAAGCCCTTTACTGTTAAATACTGGGCTTCACCATGTTTCATCAGATGCAGTACCACCTTGTCCTCTGCTCCCAAGTGGCTCATTAGGTGTCATCATTAGACTCACAAAGGTGCCAGTAGACCCCACTTCAGGCCTATGAGACACCATCCTTTAGCTTACAAGCAATGTCCCTCTACATCTCCATGTATTAACCATAGGGAAACTAGCTAATGCTCTGTAAAACAAACATCCTTCTGTTGTTGTTACCTGCCGTCAAGTCAGTTTCGACTTATGGTGACATTATGGGAGACCTTCTGCTGTGCTTTCTGCAACCGGACTTGTTTATCTCAGATTGGCCTTTTTAGTCATCAGCGCACTTGCAGAAAGCGCAGGATGAGTCCTTCCTGAATCTTCATTTGTGAAGAAAAGCCAGAGAGAGAGAGAGAGAGAGAGAGAGAGAGACCTTCAGGTCACCCTACCATCAATAGTCCTGCTCAGCTCTTGCAAGCACAGGGCAGTGGCTTCGTTGACTGAGTCCAACTGTAATGTAGTCATCCTCTTTTCCTATTGCCTTCTACCTTACCAAGCATTATTGTCTTTTCTAGTTAGTCATATCTTCTCATGATATGTCCAAAGTATAACAGTCTCAGTTTACCTCATCCTTCTCGATGGGGTACTAAGTTTTTGACATGGAGTACCGTTTGTACATAGCATTCCACCCAAAGTTTTGTGATCTTACATGGAAACCCCTCTCCTGATAGTTCTAGAACTGTAACAGTGGTAGAGTACATGCTTTGAATAGGTTCCAAGTTTAGTCCCTGCATTTCAGGTAGGGCTGGAAAAACGCCTGACTGAAACTTTGGAAACCAGTTCTTGATCAGTGTCAACCATCTTGAGCTGGTTAAACCAGTGGTCTGTACCTGGCTTTTATTAATATGTTGTCTCTTCAAAAAGGGTATGTGGGGGATGCTTCATGCAGAGGACATGCGGGAACTTGAAAAGAACTGTGTACACTGGTGGAATGATGTATTTGTAAGAAATAATATGAAGGAGGCCATAAATATGGGGTGGGTCTACTGCATCCTCAGTAGCATCTCATGCCTTGGTAGGTTAGATTCCTGCAGTACATTATCAACGCTGTTCAGAAACTGAAAATGCATCAGACTTTAGCAGTGAGGCTGTTAAGTGAAGCAAGAAGAATGAAGCATATTTCATCAATGCTAAAAAATCTGCACTGTCTGCCAGTTTGTTTCCAGGCACAATTCAAACTTCAATTTTTGACCTTTTAAAACCATTTTTATTGGCATTTTTCTTTTTTGCACAAAAGCCCACCATGTGGAACCATGCAAAACCAATGTCAAAATATAGTTTTTAAAGGGAGAAAGGGTTGAAACAGGGAATTTCAGGGGGACAAGGGGTAATTCATGCCAAAAGATTCTGTTGCTGCAGGAAAAAAATAAATAAAGCCCTGCCTCCTTTATCATTCAGAGGCTGCCAATTTTCCTTTAAGGAGCTTCCTCAGAACAGAGAGTTATTCTTAAGTTGAGAGTGATGGCCACTGGTAAGCCTTTTTCAAGTAGAATCTGATGCCATCTCCAGTGACAGTCGGGTTATCTGGTGAAAACCAGGTCATGGCTCCTGTCCCTTTAAGAGTTGTGTGGAAATGGGAATTGCAGCTGATGTCTCTTGTCACACAAGCTCCACCTGCTGAAATTCCCTCTTGCAAACAATCTTGAAAGGTACAGGAGTCCTTTCCTTTTTTTCACCTAGCAAATGGCAGCAGTTTGATTTTACAATTATTTGGTTTTATTTATCATGTGACCTAGTTTTCTTATTTTATATTATATTGTTTTAAAAATAGTTAGAGGAACAAACATTATTTAAAGACCAGCTGATTAACAAGTCGGATATAAATGACATAACTTCTATTTTGACATCTGCACATAGAATCATAGAATTGCAGAGTTGGAAGAGACCACGAGGGCCATCCAGTCCATCCCCTGCAATCAAAGCATCCCTGACAGATGGCCATCCAGCCTCTGTTTAAAGACCTCCAAGGAAGGAGAACCCACCATGCTCCGAGGGAGTGTGTTCCACTGCCGAACAGCTCTTACTGTCAGAAAGTTCCTCCTAATGTTGAGGTGGAATCTCTGTTCCTGGAGCTTGCATCCATTGCTCCGTGTTCTAGTCTCTGGAGCAGCAGAAAACAAGCTTGCTCCATCCTCAATGTGATACCCCTTCAAATACTTAAACAGGGCTATCATATTGCCCCTTAACCGTCTTTTTTCCAGGCTAAACATACCCAGCTCCCTAAGTCTCTCCTCATAAGGCATGGTTTCCAGACCTTTCACCATTTTAGTCGCCCTCCTCTGGACACGCTCCAATTTGTCAATATCCTTTTTGAATTGTGGTGCCCAGAACTGGACACAGTATTCCAGATGGGGTCTGACCAAGGCAGAATAGAGCGGCACTATTACTTCCCTTGATCTAGACACTATACCTCTATTGATGCAGCCCAAAATCGCATTGGCCTTTTTAGCTGTCGCATCACACTGTTGACTCATGTTCAACTTGTGATCTACTAGGACTCCTAGATCCCTTTCGCACATAGGAGATTTTCAGACCGCGTTTTACTGTGGCTCATGCGGGAGGAGCTTCCGGGAGAGGGACGGCGGTCTTGCGCGGCAGAGGGTCATTTTCGGACGCCGCCGTCTCTCTCCCGAAACCATCCGTGTCACTTCCATGAAGCTTCGGAAGCCGCAGAGCCATATTTTAATCACGGAGGTTGCCCATGATTAAAATATGGTGCTGAGGCTTCCGAAGCTTCACGGAAGTGACACGGATGGTTTCGGGAGAGGGATGGCGGCGTCCAAAAATGACCCTCTGCCGCGCAAGACTGCCGTCTCTTTCCCGGAAGCTCCTCCCGCATGAGCCACGGTAAAACGCAGTCTGAAAATCTCCATAGTCTTGTTCAGCCAGGTCTCCCCCATCCTGTATCTATGCATTTCATTTTTCCACCCTAAGTGCAGTACCTTACATTTCTCCGTATTGAATTTCATTTTGTTAGCTTTGGCCCAGCTCTCCAGTCTATCCAGGTCATTTTGAATTTTGATCCTGTCCTCTAGGGTATTAGCTACTCCTCCTAATTTGGTGTCATCTGCAAATTTGGTAAGTATGCCCCTAATTCCCTCATCCAAGTCATTGATAAAGATGTTGAATAGTACTGGGCCCAGGACAGAACAAAAGACTGATCAGCAGCCTGTCTGTCTACTACCTTGTCTGTCTGTTGTAACCCTTGAAATCTGTGGGGGACAACTGCTGATGGTTAGGGGGCTGCATTGGCCCCAATGAGACCTTGGAAAGCCACTCATCCTCAATGTGTTCCCCCAAACCTTTATGTTTGTATGCCCCCAACAAAGTATGCAGGGGCAATTTCTCCATGATTTTGCACCCAAAGCTGTTTTAGACACAGAGAGCCTTTTTTTGAACTGGAAATGGCCCAGAAGTCAAGTCTGGGGTCTTGTCTTTACAAGGCAATACAATGTGCATGGATGCACACTAACGCCAATTCACAGCAGTGTCGATTTGTCTTAATGGGGTTTTTTTTGGCAAAATCACAGGCATGAGAAGCTATCTGCTTTTGCTGTCCTAACAGGAATGCCTATGAATCAAGATGGTGGCTGCAAGTGAATTACTTGCATGTTTTTATTTTCACCAATTGCTGCTGCCGAACAGTATATATATATATATATATATATTTTAAAAAGCATATCTAAGGTGCAAAAGTGCGATATTCCACCTAAATAAATAAAAGGAAAAAGGAAAAAAGACTGTTTCACTGCTTCAGCACACGATCGCTAAGGCAAAAATCCAACATGGTGGTTCTGGGCACTTGCCTTGCTAGAAAGCTCTGCCCCCTGCCCACGTCCAACCAATCAGCTTTCTACTTCTGCTTTCATGGGGAATGTGAATCGATGCAAATTGGTTGTTCCAATGAGCAGGAATGCACATTCCCCATGGAGCTTTTTAAAAACTTTGGGAAAAGCCACAAAGTTTTTTCCCATGCAGTTTATGGTGGATTTGGTCCCCCTCCTTCCAAATACTGCATATTGATGTGGGATGCCATTAAGACAGGTCATATTCTCCTTGAATTCTATGAGGAGTATTGTTACCATTTAGACAACCCCTGGGTTGCTTCCCTCTGTGCCTAAAATGGCCTTGGATACGAAAGCATGGAGAAATTGCTTCCATACCTGCTAGGGGATGCTTGGGGACACTTTGAGACAATTTTAAGTATTTTTCAAAAAAAAAAAAATTGGAGGCCCCCTGGGAGACCTTGAAGGCCACAAAAATGGCACTGTGAGTTGTATGGACTGTCCTTACTTTAAATATCCTGTTTTCTTTTGGCTGCCATAATTTTCTGTGTAGCTATTATTTGTCTGCAAATTCAGGAAAGGTGCTCCTCGGAGCCTAATGTACAAGAGGATTGCACTATTGAAGGCTGTGGACATTTCAAGTGGTTCTTAGATTAAAAAAGAAAAAGAAAAAAGAAAGAATACAAATTAGAAGAGAGTCGGGGAACTATGGGCCCTTCATATGTTTTATGCTACAGCTCTTGTCATCCCATATCTTTGACCATGGTAGCTGGGCCTTCTGGGAACTGAAATCTTAAACATACAGAGGGCAAAAGGTTTCCTACCCCTGGGTTAGGATGAATTGTTCATTGTTCTATCAGGGCTTTATTCCTTGCAAAATGAAATTGTGAAGATTTCCCTCTTTCACGGGGACTGAAGTACCATTGTTAAAGAGCCTCTAAGGCATTGGTCTAAATACTAGGTAGTAGTCTCTCAATAGAGATGCATAATGATGTTTATGTATGTGGTATTCAAAAAAATGTTGTATGGTTTACTGTTAGATTAATTGGCAGCACTAGCTTTGAGTCTGTGTTGTAGGAAATATCCTTGTTATGATCTGTTTTTGTAAATGGTCCCTCTGGGCTGCTTTGCTTAGTGTTGCAATAGTTAGTTTCTGGTCCAGAAATGCAACAGCTTTCATGATCACAGATGATGGCTAAAATGGGTTGTTTTCAGTGGGCGAAAGTTTTGCGTAACAAGAGCTCAGAGTACTGTATAATTAAAGCAAGCGTAAGCCACATTTCACATGAAATATGAAGCTTGTTTGAGTTTAGTGAAAGTACTAATAAATTCTGGGCTTTGTTTAAAGATTTGTGTTATGCATGTGTGATTTATATTTTAAACATTGTTGTGATCAAAGATCAACCTTTAGGTCAGATCTGGACTTCTAAAAAAGCAGGATTCAAGTATGATGTGAATAGTGATACACATTAGCCTGTGAGACACAGGGTACCTACTAGAAAACTTCTACCTCAGTGCATATTTTCAGATTAAATGTTCAATTATCCTATTGGGCACAAGCATCAAAACACCGATCGTACATGTGTTGCTATGCATTACTTGAGCTAATACGTTAATACAGAAAAGGGTTAGGGTATTATCAGTACTCTGTGTTATTCTATTCCAGAACATGGCCTCACAGCCCGGAAAACCCCCAAAGAAAATCTAACTCTGTGTTACCGCTTTTTGACAGTTATTGACCCTGGTTTTAAAACAGCGTGTGCCCTGTCACTTGCTAAGGGTCTCACTTTCCTCTGGCATCTCTATCATTCATGCTACAGAGTTATAACACTGTGATTCCACTTTAATCATCATGGCAACATCCTGTAGAATCTTAGAATTGCTAGCTTAGGGAGGGACCTTTAGAATTCTCTGAGAGCTCTAGAGCAGTAGCTCTTAACCATTTCTTTACCAGGGACACCCTGTAAATATATTTTGTTGCTGCAGAGCCCCAAGGTGTAACACAAGATTTAAAACCATGATGATTGTGATGTCCTGCCAAGACTGTTTGAATCTCCCCTGCATTTTCCTTTGTTTTAATTCAGGCCTTAGTATGTTTGAGCATAGGAATATTTCATCGTATTAGAGTTGTGGGAGGAGCTGAAGAATTCCCCTGCATTTTTCCAGGTTTTGTTTGTTCCTTCCCAGCAAGCTCTGTTTTAGCTAGAAGTTTTTTAGTTTTTTGCTCAGTCTTTGCTGTGAACTTGCAGGGAGCTGTTTTATTGGTGGCAAACAGGCCCAGACAGCCGGGAAGGGCATTTCTTACACCATTTAGCCAAATTAGTTACCAACAACCAATAAGTCAAAGGAATCAGGAGCTGAAAGACCCTGCACCAGCTCCATTGAGTGAGGAGATCAAACTAAGATCAAACCCAGAGAGATGACACCCTGAAGATTGCTGAAACTCAAACAAACTGTAAAGTATCTTTTATTTCAAGCTTTTAGAGCTGGGGAGGAGAAAGCCCTATACTTTTGTTCTTTAAAATAAACTTCCTCCTTTTTTGAACTTTATATTCAGCATCAGAGCCTTTTTGGGTAAAAGAGTTTGATCTCACCAGGGTACTGGCGTTGCACACCCAAACCTGCCACCACCTTTAGTTGGGTGTGTCTTCACAATGATGATGGTGGTATTGATACTACACCATCCATTAAACCTTCCCCCAGAGGCACTTTTCCTGCTTCTTCTTGTAAGTTTGTGGCTGTAGCAGATTGAATGGCAATGTCCAGGCCAAACTAGCCAATCAGCCAGCCTTTGCTTTGGTTCCTGTCACGTGGCCACTCCACTGTGGAGAGGAGGTGGGCCAAGTAGCCTTCAAAACTTCACGTACCACCTGTTAGGACATTGCAGCCTCTTGGGGGTCCATTGCCCACAGGTTAAGAACCACTGCTCTAGTGCCTTACCAAACTACAAATCCTAGGATTCCAGAAGAATGTTGCCATGACAGTTAAAGTGAAATCATAATACTATAACCGTGTAGCGTGAAAGAGCCCCAGGAAGGCCTGGAAAAATATTTCTGAAACCCTGCAGAGCCACTGTGTAGAGCTGTGTTAAGCTCATTTAGCTGTGGAAGGGGCCTTTACTTGAATGGGTGCTGTATTTTCTTTTACTGGTGTGTCCTTAAAATGTGTTTTAAACTTTCTGTGGTTTTATTCTATTTCATTTTCCAACTAGATCTGTCTTATTTTATAGTAGGCCACAATTCAGGAGAGAAAGGCAGGACAGAAAGTAAATAAAACAAATGCATACATAAATGATTCAGCTCAGGATAAGGCAGTCTTAGTCAGTTGTGAATGTGACCAATGTGTGCCAGCAATTTCAACAGAACTTAGGCCTGACTTTTTTCTGCCTCTGCCCCTGAGGTCAGTGAGTTTCACTTTCAAAACTATTTAAGGTTGAGACACTAAGTGCAGACAGAAGTAAACTGTTTGGGAATCAGCAAGTCTTATTGTTATATAGTGGGCCCTTGGCAATCTCTGGGGTAAGGTTTCAGGACACCCTGTGGATACCAAAATCCGTGGATGCTCAAATCCCATTATATACAGTGACATAGTAAAATGGTGTCCCTTATGTAAAATGGCAAAATCAGGGTTTGCTCTTTGAAATACTTTGGTTTTGGAATATTTTCAAGCCATGGATGTTTGACTCCTTGGAGGCAGAAGCCGTGGATACAAAGGGCTGACTGTCTAAATGTGACCACTTCTTACTCCATCATCATTTAGCTACTTTTAGTGTCTCTCCCCCACCCACCCACACACTTTAGTGTCAATGAATCTGACACTGACACTGACACTGGAATTTGGGGGGTGGGGTTAGGAGTTTTTTATTGGAATAAGACCATTCTACTGAAAAATACACCCGGCCGCAAAAAGCTGTAACAATAATTGTTTTCCTCTTTTCTTACTAATACAAAAATAAAACTATCTATCCTAACACTAATACATGTTTCCTCTTAATCTAAACACACTATAATCACTCTTTTTTCTTTTCTAATGAACATTTACATATTACTCTCTGGCTTTTCTTCGCAAACAAAGATTCAGGAAGGACTCATCCTGTGCTTTCTGCAAGCGCGCTGATGACTATAAAGGCCAATCTGAGATAAACAAGTCCGGTTGCAGAAAGCACAGCAGAAGGTCTCCTTGAGTGATGTTTTTGGGTTGTGATTCTTTCTGCGTTGTCGTTTCTCTTCAAGACTTGTTCGGTGTGAGTTCTCAAATAAGGCTGCAGCATTGTGGATTGTGCGTCTCCATGCGTCCCGATGTGAGGCCAGGGCGGACCACTGTTGGTGATCAATTTGGCCGAGCCTGAGATGTTGTTTCAGGGAGTCTTTGTATTGCTTTTTTGGAGCGCCCCTCTTACGCTGACCCGTGGCGAGTTCACCGTAGAGTACTATTTTTGGGAGGCGATGGTACTCCAGCCTAGAGACGTGCCCTGCCCAGTGCAGCTGTGTTCTCAATATCATGGCCTCAATGCTGGTGATCCCTGCTTGCTCAAGGACAGCAACATTCGTCGCATAGTCAGTCCAGTGTATATTTAGGATTGTGCGTAGACAGCACTGATGAAAGCATTCGAGGAGTCGTAGGTGGTGGCGATAGGTGACCCATGTTTCAGATCCATAAAGGAGGATAGACAGTACAATGGCTCTATTTACACACTGATTTTTGTGCTTTACCTCAGATGTTTGTTACTCCAGACTCTTTTGTGAAGTCTTCCAAATGCACTATATTTCTTTGCTAATCTGTGATCGATCTCTTTGTCAATCTTGGCATCTGAGGAGATGATGCTTCCCAGGTAGGTGAACTGCTGAACGGACTTAAGCACAGATTTGCCGACGGCAATGTGGGGATGGTGGTGTTCGTCCTGTGGTGCAGGCTGGTAAAGAACTTCTGTTTTCTTCAGGTTGACTTCCAGCCCAAACAGCCCTGCAGCTGTTGCAAAGCAGGATGTTAGGCTTCTGTGTGTATTATTTAAAATATCCTTTTATGTTATTGCTGAGGTTGTCTCACTAAACCACGGCCAAAACTTTTTCCAACGATGGTTTGGCAATTTCTCTTTTCACTCAGAGCTAAATTTTCAATTAAGTTCTTCACATAATAAGCAGTGCCTTTTACATCCTGCAGATTTTGACTCTTTACCTCCCTTTGTCTTTGGAAAAATAACCCCAACATCACATAGAGGTTTACCAGGCGCACTGTGGACCAGGGCACTTTCCAAAAACTCTCAGCCACGGAACCAGACTCCTTCCTCTTCCTCTTTTGGCCCACTGACACTGGAGCCTGGTGTAACAATGAACAACTGTCAATAAACTGTTAATGTTAAAATGTTTAAATTCAAACAGTCATCATTGTTCCAATGAAAGGGTTGGAAAATAGTAATAATTGCCAGACTTAAAAAAGAGAGTAAGCAATTTAAAAAAACAGGAATGTTTTTTAAAGTCATTTGGTTTAAATCAAGATTTGAACCAGGATTGAAACCAGCCTGGTTCAAACTAGGATTTAAACCAACCTGGAACATAGGAAAGTACAGTTGTCCCTCCACATTCACGGATTTGGCATTCACGGTTTTAAGTATTCACGGCTTGAAAATATTCTTAAAAAAATAATAATCCAAAAAGCAAACCTTGATTTTGCCATCTTATATCAGGGACACCATTTTGCTTTGCCATTGCATATAATGGGACTTGACTATTCATGGATTTGGATATTCACGGGGGGTCCTGGAACCAAACCCCAGCGAATGTGAAGGGACAACTGTACCTTAAAAAGAGGGGTTCTTAAAACAAATGCAAGCACAATTTGGCTGCAAGAAAATTCATGCCAAAATTATGCTGCAGTCTGCAACTTACATAAGACATAGGCAGAGTAAGTTGATTCTGTCAAAGAGTGTCAAAAGAGTTCTTTTCTCAAACTGTCCCTTGCCTTCCTGAAAAGAAAGGAGCCACACCAGAATTACTTGTGGTCGAACAACTGCTTCTCAGATGTATCAAGGTATTGGCTGACTAGGTTTCTTTCTCATCCTAGTGTTGTCTCTGGTGACTAAGGGGTTGTTTAGATTACCAAAAACAAACAAACAAACAAACAAACAAACAAAATCCAGAAAGAATGTGGGGAGAATACCTTTTGTTTAGGTGAGCTTCTGCCAGGATTTGCCTTTTTGGGAAGGAGGGGGGCAAAAAACTCCAAATAGATTGCAATAACAGCTTTTGCTGTTTCTCGCAATCTTTTTTTTTTTAAATCACATGAAAATGTGCATAACAGCTGTCTGAACAACCAATTTGAATACTGGCACATTGAAGAACTGAAATGTGATTGGTCGGGTCTCAGTGGGGGTGGTCTTGCAAGGGAGGAAGTGGCTGGAGCCGCCATTGTTGTTGTTTTTGCCAGCTGAATTATTGTGTGTACAATTGTTCAAGCGTCAGAACAGAAACAAATTTTTTTTAAAAGTGGAAAATAGCTCTTCTGCACCTGTCATTTAAAAAAAAAGTGGGGGAGGAGACTGAAGGGAGATTTTCAGGAGGCAACTCCCTCACATCCACCATCTTTTTTCGGGGTCACGCTCTGTGTAAACTGCAAACTCAGCCAAGTTTCCATGCCAGTGATCTTGCGAATAAATTGTGGGCACAAATGAACACTGCTGCGATAGGGAGGTAAGGCACTATTTTCTGCAATTATATCTTCTGTCTAGCTGAGCCCTAATTTTCAGTATTCTTCTCCCTCCAAACCACTAAAGAAAATCTCAGCAACACGACAGCTCTGTTTTTTTAAAAAATTAAGTCCATGATCATGAATTCTCCTCTGTTGATCGTTTGATGTTGTAGTGGAGTCAAATTTACTCCATCTAGCACTGCATGTTGTAAAGCGACAGCATTATCATTTAAGTTGATGCAAATAAGGGCCATCCATATTGAGGACTGCATATTAGTCATAGATAAGAAGCTGAATTTATCTTCTGTGCTAGTATTCTGTTTTCATGGCCTTCTATTGTCCCTCTTAAAATATATATTGGTATAGTAAAAATAACTTCCCTATACAATGTAACATGGTTGAATTCTTTAAGTATTGTGTCATAGTTTAACAGGTTTTCAAGATTTAGGAACCTGCATTTGGAACTCACTTTGGCCTGATTAAAATCACCCAAATGTTTTAATTTAGGTTATTTTTTTAAAATTAAAGAATAATCCGGAAGAGGTGGAGGAGAAAAAAGAGTCAAAAATATGCTCACTGAGAACTGTATGATCTGAAGAGAAACCAGAGTATAAATCTTTCACCTTTTGTTGAGATTTCTGTGGAGGGGGACATTTATGAGTTTTGAACTAACTGAGAACTAATCATGGAACTCTTTAAAGATGTACCATCCATACTTTCAGGCAAATGTTGCCCCCAGAGGAAAGGCAAGAGGAGAGCTGTTACTTGTAGCATAAGCTTCCATAGACTTAGTCTTCTTCCCCAGATGCTGGGAGTGAACTAGTGCCCAGGAGCAAACCTTATAAGCAGGCTGTGGAGTAGGCTTAGAAATGCAAAGGAAATGCAAAACTAGTGGGTGTGGTGATGAGGTGACTATTTAGCTTAACAATGGTCATTGAGGGAGAAAGAGAAGAGGATGTTGCCTAAGACCAGGGTGGGTGGATGACCATATAAATGGTGGAGGAAGTTTTGCAATGTAAATTTTCATAATTTAGCTGCTGACTGTTTCTAATCCTGAGATGCAGAAGTTTGGGCCATTCCACAGAATTTCAAACAAGTTGAAGTCAGTTCTCATCCACACACCTCCTGTCCACTCTAAAGCAGGTGAACCAAGAAGAAGTTTAAGAATCTGGAGTCTTCATCTCCAACAAAAAACCACACAGGCTGTTTCCTACCAGGTTTTCCCCACCTTAATGTTTCTACAGGATTAGACCGAAGGGGGAAATACTTGATCCATATAAGCGAGAAAATGGCAGCTGGGGTGATAGTTTCACAGGCTGGCATCCTGTGGGGAATGGGCCACCTCTACAGCCAAGATATAGAGGCAGGGAATCAGTGTATCCTGACTAGTGTAGTGTAGATAAGCCCTAGGTTGTTCCCAGTTGAGGGGAAACTATGATGCATGCTACTTACCACCTTGGCACTTTGTTCCTAGTACCACCTGAAGCTGGTCCTCCCTCCCTCTGGGACTCTTTAAATGGGCCACTCAATCTGCTTTTTGTTGGTAATCAAATTGTTTATTATTTTGATATTGGCCTCATTTTATTACGTATTCTATCTGTGATTCTTTTGAAACAGTGAACTCTTTTGGGTTCTCTAGATGTAGTGTTTTGCAGATGACTGCCAGTCTGAATTACCTACAAGCTGCATAGAGACAAAGCTGATGACTAGTGTTTTGGAGCATTAACATGCTTGTGATATGAACAAAATGGCAACAAGCCACTCTGTGATAATCCCAAGGATCATGATCCAGCCAAAGTTAGGGGCATGCAAAATCCTGTTTATTTCAATCAGCTAAATGCCTTAACTTTCTGCCAGAGAATTCAAACAGACTAGAAGGGCTTCATTTTGAAACAACTATGTCTGAGTTAAAGCCCTTCTGTTTGAAACTGCTTCTAATTACTAGATACCAGATTTTTGCTATAATAACCCCACCTGGCTATTCTCATTCATGTATCTGTTGATGATATATATATTGTTTAAATGTAATTCATTGTTAAAACCTGAGAAGAATCTTAAATAATTAACCAACTGCTCTTAAAACTGTAATTAGAATTTTATTTTTGGACAGTTGTTTAATGTACATGCTATCTCATTCCTATTTTTGGAAAGTAATGCGAACAAAGGGATGTGGTGGGTGGGATATCAGTGCGATTTATTCTGCCACAGAGGATTTTCCTCTTGGTACAAGTTTCTCTAGGGAAGTTTTATAGAACTCTTAACATCTTCCATCTATGCAAAGTGCTAATGGGCTGCGGGGTCAAGTTCACAAACTTGCGCTAGCAATTGTAAATAATTGTAAACCAAACTAAAACTATAAACTTGGCCGTCTGGTGCCTGTAATGACTTTAAAATGGTGCTGAGAGCTTTGTGGAGAACATTAACCTCTGGAAGGCAGTACTTAGCAAGGGGTGGCATGTCTTATATTTGTGGATTCACCATGGTTGTGTAACATCCACTTCAAGTTTCTTTCAGAGGCATCTGGTGATTTTCCCCTGGTCTAAGACTGAAACAAGCAGGGTAAATTGAATGGGTCCCAGCATGGCCAACCCAGTGCCTACAGGAAGCCCACGGGAAGGACAGTGGCCATGCTAGCTGGGAATTCTGGGAGTTCCAGTCCAAAAAGTATATTTTCTAAGCTCCAGTTGAATGACATAGTATCTTTGATCCTAGTAATAATTTAAAGCCATCATGACTAGTAGGCATTGATGACCTTCATAAAGGTCATTTATTTCCTGAAAGAGAATGTGTGGATCTGCCAAATGCAGCTAAGTGGCATATTATCCCTGAGAAATGACATGGTAAAGAGTTGTTTTACATCTCTGTCACATAAACTTACATTTTCTAGTTCCAGATTTCCCAGTTAAACTCAGTGCAGAGAAGGAGGAGAGAGAGCTCGTTGGTAATCAATTGCAGGATGTGGTGGGGAGCAGCCACAAGAAGCACTTCAAGCAGAACGTTTGGTTATACTAAATCACATTCAGAAGTTCATTTAATTCATCCCAACCTGTTTTTGTTTTGGCAAGTTGTAAACTTTTTGACGTAAAACAAACTTTAAAGTAATATTTCTCTTTGAAATGGTGACCAAAGACCACACCATAATTTTCTTTATTATCCTTGGAGTAAATATCAGTGTGTTCTGGCTTGTGGCTTGGAAATTCAATACAAAGAAAATGTTTTGGCTCTTAGCCGTTTTTTCTTGATATAATTTAAGAGACTAAGACTGCAACTTTATACCCGCTTTCCTGGGAGTCAACCCCTTTGAACTTTGTGCAGTTTCCGAGAGAGCAGAGATACATAGGACTGTACTTTTACAGTGCAGTCCTGGACACATTTACTCAGAAGTAACTTCTGTCTTTAAGGGAGCTAAGTCCTTTCTGGAGCCAAGTAAGTGTCCTTGAGATTTCTGCCTCACTAATAATTTTTCATCATCCATCAGGGTAAAATGATTATATGCAATAGATCTAAGTTGTGGTGATATTCCTGATATATGATGGAAGGACCAATGGCTGTGAGAGGCAGATCCCATACCTTCTGTCCTGATTTGGCAGAGACAGAACGGAACAATCCTCTGTCATCCCACTTTTTCAGCTGCTTTTAAGATTAATTTTCTCTTCCCACCTCCCACATTTCCCCTTTGTGCTCAGGGGCCTCAGTTGCTTCAAACTGACTTCAATGGGCAAAAGTAATTTGTACTCTCAGCAAGGGGGGGGGATAGGATAGGAGGGGTGGAAGTAGGCTGAGACAAAAAGCAACCTGTTACAGCCTCTGGGCTTGCCTACACTGGGGATAAAATTCCAATTGAAATTTGGACTAGTTTGTCCTGGAGTTGTGCTGCATTAAATTTGGACTACTCTGGCCTGGAATTAAGTGCCACACCTTACCTGGCCAAAGCCTAAATCTGCACTGGTCATTGCTGGGCTTGTCTACACAATGAATCACCTGGGTTTTTACTTCCAGGCCGCCTCCACGGCACCACTGGCGCTGGCATGCAGTTTATCTCTCTGAGGTCAGAATGAGGTGGCCAGCCATGCAATCTCATGGTTGGCTGCCTTGTTCTGACCTCAGAGAGAGTGACTGTGCACCAGGGCTCTTCCTTCCCGATGCAAAATAATCCGCTCTGAGGTCTGAACGAGGTGGCCAGCAATGCGATTGCATAGCTGGGTGCTTGTTTTGACCTCAGAGTGAGAGACTGTGCCAGGGCTCTGCCTTCTTGGCCAATATTGGAATGAAGAAAGTGGTGCCTAGGAGGGGTGGGGAATGGCAGTGCCTCTCAGGCAGCACTTGTCCTGCCTCTCCACCCCCCAAATCCAGGGTGGATGCGTCATTCACACTACAGTTTCCTCCGGATTTCATGCAAACTTCAGAGAAAAGGGGTTTGTTGTTTACTCACTTCCTTTTCTTCTTTCTACTGTACTTTTAAAAATTATATGCCCTGGCTAGGGATGCAAATTTTCACTTATTTTATTTCTGCATGCAGGAATGAATAATTTCAAAGGTTTTCTCCTTGCCGTGTTACAATAGGAGAGTTTCTGATGATTTTTCTTACTTTAGGACTTTTTGTGGGGAGGAGATCATTTTCATGAAAACTTGGATGTTGGTACAAAAATGTTTTGGCAGAAAAATCAGTGTTTTGCATAGAAAATGGCAATTGTTACACAAAAAACCCACACTATTTTATGCACAAAAATGTATTATTATTATTATTTTGCAAACAAACCAGGCCTCAGTGTGTCAAGACAGCCTTTCTTGTTGAGGACAGGAAAATTTGCAAGTTTTGTTTACAGTAGGACCCCCATATCTGCAGGGGATTGGTTCCAGGGGACCCCATGGATAATAAAATCCATGGATAATAGCAAACACCCCATCACCATTGCTGCCATTGAGAGCCCTCCAAGGGGTGAAACGAGAAGGAAGGGAGAACTCAGTCCCCCATTGCCATTGCCACCAGTAAGAGCCATCCTGGGGGAAGGGAGGGGGCAGGTGAGATTCCCTCCTCCCCCTCCCTTCCCCCTTCACCCCCACCATCGCCCCCGCTGTGATTGGAGCTCTCCCAGGGGGAGGGGGCAGGCAAGATCCCTCCTCCCTCTTCCTTCCCCCCACCATCACCAACCATGGATAATTGAGTCAGTGATTGGCAAATCAGCAGATACAGGGTGCTACTGTACATTCTTTATATCACTGAAGTTCCCTTCCAGAGCTAGTTGGCTTTTCCAGAATGCTTCTATCTCTTCTGCTTTTCCCAGAGCTATCTGAGATGTAGAGATCAATTTGGGCATGGATGTCAGTGTCCTTGCCATCCCCCTCCTCCATCACAATTAACAGCGCTCCTTCTACTTGGCACTGCATAGATAGACACTTCAGCTCCTTGTCCTGGTTCATTCTGAGCAATTTAGAGCGGCAAGGAAATTGAGGGTGAAAGGAGGGAAGAGCAAGACTGAGCACTGAAGAGGGGGTGTTCCCTTCTGACAGTTGCAGGGGGCTCCATGGAAGTGACTGTTTTAGGACTAATGCTGCTTTTGTGTGGAGAGGTTGTACATTTCTGAGTGATAATGAAAGAATTTTCAGGGGGCCTGCACAGGACTGTGAGCTCTGCATGTCTGACTCATAGGTCTGAGTCTCTGATTTTAAAAAATCCTACAATCTACTTCAGAAATGGGGAATCTGTGGACTTCCAGGTGTCATTATTCTTCATCACTCCCTTGGCCAATGGTGAGGGCTGACGGTAGTTCTGCAGCACCATAGCCTCTCTATTCCTACTCAAAATGGGTAAAAAAACATATTGTGGCCCAACCTCCTGCTGCAATGTTTCCTGAAAGACCATCCTGAGATTGAAACTCTGCTCTTGGGCTGAAAAAGCTTCCTCACCCTCTTCTAGACCTTTTAAAGGACTGTTTCACAACGAAAAGCTGGTCATCATACATTTCCGGTTGCTCCTATATTATCTTGTCACACTTGCCACAATATTCTGCCAGTACACTTGTCCCTTCACATTCACTGGAGTATGGTTCCAGGACACACACACCCTGCCCGTGAATACCCAAATCTATGAATACTCAAGTCCCATTATATGCAATGGCATAGCAACATGGTGTCCCTTATATAAGATGGCAAAATCAAGGTTTGCTATTAGGATTATGATTTTTTTAAAGAATATTTTAAAGCCGTGAATACTTAAATCCGTGAAAGCCAAATCTGTGAATATGGAAGGACAATGTATACCTCTGGATTAGGAATGAGAAACTAAAAAGAATATTACTTGGATTAGATTTGAGAACAGATGGTATAATCCTTACTTTGCCCCATTATTTGACATCCTATACCAAGGATGCTGGAAAAAGAAAAGGAAAAGGAAGAAAAAAACAATTGAAAGGCAGCTCTTACTGTAGTCTCAGTTCTTTAATCTGATCAGCATGAGCAATTGTCAAGATAGAAATAAAAGAACAACATTGTCAGCTATTGCATAGTTTGCAATTCAATTCACTTCAGGTTATAAAAAAGCATGAAAACTTGGGCCGAAAAGATTTTGTCCTGCATAAATACTTTGTGTACCGATGATAAGGAGAATAAATATGACAAGTGACTGCATTGAGATGTAGAAGAACTTTTTGGAGTGTTCCTCTAGTCTTGCCTAGAATATTATCTTCATCATTTTAAAGGCAATATCTGTTTGTTATTATATTAATGAAACATATGACTGTTTCACTGGGGATCAGCATCTAGAAGCCCCTGGGCCAACTGGTACTGGCTAGTTTTCAACTGCTGACTGAGAAGCTAGAGTGGCATGTAAAAGAAGTTACATCTAAGGTAACAGAGCAAAGAAGGATTCAGTGTTCTTGCCCCTTACGCTGGTTCAGTCACAAGGTAACTCTGCTCACAACATAAGTGGGGAACTATAATAGTATCCAGATCCCATCCTGGTTCTGTTCCACAGATCCCTGAATGGTCGTTGATGTCTGTGGAAGAGTAATTGCTGGTGGAGGGATTGCAGCTGAGAAGAAAAATTAACCCTTCTCTCCCCATATGCCGACTACCATCTCCCCAGAGGCCATTAAGCGTAGAAAAAAGCTGCATGTGTTCCAGTGGAAGTGTTTAGAAGCTTAATTGACAAGGAGGGGGCTCATTTTTTAAAGTGAAATTTCAGTTGTGGGGAGATGAGTTAACCTCCCTATGTGCTCTGCCCCCAGCTTTTCTTTCTGTATGTTAATTAACATGGTGGGGGAAAGACCTGGAATCTTTTCCTTGGAAGCATTTTTCCTACCCTTAAAGAGGGTTCCTGTTGAGGAATATGAGTGACAGTAGGGTGTCTAAAGTAATTAGTATTCATAAGCAGGTGGTGAGCAACAACTAGTCCCACCCCTTCCCCACAGGGTCTAGCAGATAAATAAAACAGGCATATAGTCATTTTTGTAGAAACATATGAAATAGGTTTACTTACAAATACTAAAGTTTTCATAACATATCATGGTGAGAGGATCTGAAACAGGTCCTCATCAAACATAGAGGAGGCAGAAAGAATGGCATATTACAAATGGAAGATAAACAAGCTCAGACTAACTCAGACTGCAGGCTAACCGATACAAGAAAAGTTTTATTTTGAAATTGATTTATGGAGGTAATGGCCATCAAGGAATGTGAACATTAATTGAGATGGAATTGCTTAAATTTTGGAGCAGGCTCTGAGTGGGATTGGGAGATTAAGTGGAGACGATTTTGTGAGGCCTTTGTCTGATTTTTGGATTGGCATACTGTCAAGTTTTTGATATAGACTTAAAAATATAGATGTAATTTTTGAAGTTATGTGTGCACAAGAAAGTTTTTGTGGGAAGATAAGAACAAATAGTAGGTGCCACTCTTTTGGGGGGAGAGGATTGTCCTAAATCAGTGTATATTATTTGTAATGAAAAAGAAACGACTGATTTGGGATGATCTGGGGTTGAGAATATAAATTAATTTAAGAATTTATTTTATTTGATGGGGTTTGGATGGTAAATTAGTTGGCTGGTTTTGTGTTGTGTGATTTAAATAAATCGTGATGTTTTCTTTTCACAATCTGCACATATAAATATAAATTAGGATATGAAAATTTTATGCAGTTCAGTGTCCTGTGGGGCTGGGCCCAGACTCTTTTAAGTGCCTAGAGTAGTGGAGAATATATTTCTGACTTGTGTGCTAATTATAACTGGATGCCACTTAATATATTTCCTATGAACCCATTCCCTTTGATGTTGGAGCCAGTTCCTATCAAATTAATTCTATCACCTGAACACAGTTTCTAAGCCCAGCTTGGATTTATTAATAAAGCTAACCCCTAGATTCCCCCGCTTTATTATCTGCCCATACACCTTTTATTAAGCATTTATGCACATTGTGAGCCAAAAAGAGAGAGGATCTATGTTTCTTTACTGTTTACGTTAAGCGCCTTGTCTCCAAGAGCAGATTCTTACTTGACCAAGGTAACCTGGCAAATGTCCATTTGCAAGCCTACCTTGGTCAAATGTTTTGCAGCTCATTTAAAAAATGAAGAGACATTGTTACATTTGTGCTATTTTGGAGGGCATCTCAATGTAGCACTGAGCACAGTGAAAGTTCTAGTAATTCATTGTAATAGATCATGAATTGTACCTGATCTTTTTTTTTTAGTCAGTTTTATTTTGAAATTTTCTCATTTTTTTTTAAAGGGAGGTTGTTACTGAGCACAAAGCAGCAATATAAATAGAAATTAAGGAAAAACAAATCCTCCTTAATAGTAAAGTGAGAAATTACCCTTTGTGTGTCTTTGCATTGACACTCCATTTCAAAATTATTGCTTGTGGTCCCGTCCCCACTAGTGTGTTGCATAATGGATGAGTCTGTACTGACAGAGGCAGCAGGTGTTCTAACAATAAAAAAGAGCTGATGATTGTTTGAACCAGCCATCTCTTCACTCCGTGCCCTGCAAACAAAACCTCCCCTGTATCTAGACCAGCAGGAGAAAATAAAAGCAGCAGAGCAATTGCCATTTTACAGCATTGCAAACAGTCTTGATTGGATGCGCCAGAAATAAATTGGTGTGTCTTTCCATCCCTTGTTACGTAGAAATGGATTAGCGATTCCATTTTCTCCAGAACCGCATCATTAGCCACATATATGTGCCGTTAGAAGGACCAAATAAAAAATTACACCCAATTATTGCCTTGATTGTAAAATTGTCCTCCCTAGGGAGAAATCTACTGGGAGGTAATTGCTTTAAGGTTTATTTTTCTAAAGATGTTGATAACCTGCTGTGTACATGAGTACAACACTGAAAACAAAATATGCTGAAAATGATGTTAACAAGATTCCAGACAAAGCATGGCTGTGGATACAAAATGAATGGCAAAACTAGGCTGTTGTACAGGTTTACTCTAAGGCTCAGTTTATATCCTCCTGTCCACAAATGCTGTTAAGCATGGCCATATAGTAATATGAGTTATGCATGCAATTACCTCCATCCCTTTTCAGTGGGAAGAACTGGACAAATGTGTGGCCTCCATGTATGCATCAGTGGTTTGGGGAACTGGTTACATAGGGCTTGTCTATATGAGCCCCCAAACCTCAGAGTGCCCTGCAGTAATGGCATTTTGCAGCAAATGTGACTTGTCTTAATGATGTTTTTGCCCCATAAGCTTCACATGCAAGATGGTGGCTGTGAGTGATTTACTCATGTTTGTACCTGCCTCAATTTGCTGCTGCCAAACTTTTTTAAAAACAACAATAATGTCTAAGGTGTGATGGAGTGATTTTTCGATTTAACAGGAAAGCAAAAACAACAACAAAAGATAGAACCCCATTTTATCGCCTTAGTGATCGCTCGCTAAGGCAAAAATCCAACATGGCAGCAGCGGGTACTTGCCTTCTTAGCAAGCCCCACCCCTATGCTCGCCCAGCAAATCAGCTTTGCACTTCCCCTCCTATGGGAAAGGGATTCATATTGAATGGCTTGTTCCAATGAGGGGGAATGCACATTCCTCATGTAGTATTTAAAAAACTTTAGGGAAAACTGCAAAGTCTCCCAGCATGCAATATATGGCAGTTTTTGCCCCCCTTCTTCTGAATACGACGGATTGCTGCAGGTTGCCATTAAGACAAGACATGTTCCCCTTGAATTCTACGAGGATTATTTTCACCCTTTAGGCAACCCCATAGCTCTTCTCTCACTGTGCTTCCGTTTTGGTGAGCTGTGGCCCAACCCTACGAAAATGGAACATTTTGAGATGAACCAGGGGGCGGTGGGAGGGGATCTCAAAACAATTTTTTGTGACCTTCTTCCTTGCTGTCCTTCATTGGCAGGCAAATACTTTTTTTTTTCTGGTAGGATTTAGAAAGCTGAAGGATTTTCAAGGAAGGGCTTTTAAGAGTGTGCTGCATTTAATATACTGTTTTTGAATTACTCTTTTTCATTTTAATTGTATGTGTTAAACTGTTTTTGCTGTTGTTAGTAGTTTGATTCTATTTTAGTGCTGATCTTTTCTGTTTTTTAACTATGTTGTATTTATTTTAATTTATAAGCTATCTTGAGTTGCAGTTTTGGGGAAAAGGCAGGATATTAATGATGATAATGATGATGATGATATATTTTTAGAATCACTCTACTTTTATGCCCCAATATGAGTATAGCTTTGATTTCCAATAGTTTATAGTAAATATTGTTTTTTTGCTGTTGATATTATTGTTGGGTGGATTGAGGAAATATCAGTGTTTATATTAAGTTTATAGTCTGGTTGTTAACCTGAATGAAAGGTTTTTGTACTTTAGCACATGCCTTGCAGTCCTCTATAGTGCACGAGGTCTTTGTAGCAGATACTCAGGGACTGTGAGGTCAGTGTGAGGAAATGTGTTCTAAAGATGGAAAAGTTTGAAAAACACTAACATATGGCATTGTGTGTGGAAGACTATTGTCTGTATTGAGGGCTTAGACTGCTAATGTGGCATTGTCATGAGCATAGTTCCCCTCCACTTTTACTAACATTGTTCCTTGGCTAGCATTTGCTCCCTTCTCTCTGCTTGCACCAGGCATACCAAATGCAATCTCTCTTTCCTTAGTGTGTCGATTTCAATTGTGGATGAGTGCGATCTGCCTATTATACGCTTAGCTGTACAGATTTAGAGCTCTGTGAAGTACGAAGTGTCCTATTCTTTCACTGATGCAGTGAAACAAAGCAAGGCACGAATAAGCTTTGTTGGGCTATGTTGGGCCCTCATATCCATTATAGATTAATGGATGCATGCAGGTTAACCATTAGATCTGCTTAAAATGAATGTGCAGAGGCATGCATATATTCTTCACTGGAATAGGACCATAGTTCAGTTGTAGGACACATGCTTTGCATACAGAAGGTCCCATGTTCAGTCCCTGAAATCTCCAGTTAAAAAGGATCAGGTAACAGCTAATGGGAAAGATGTCTGTCTGAAAGCATGCAAATGTCTTGCAGATTTAATCCAGTGCTTGCCAATTCCTTTCAGCACTTAGAATGTTTCCCCTTTTGGTGTGCAACTCCTGGATTTCCTAGCCAACCTTGCTGATGGGAAGTTTCTGAAATTTTAGTCCAAATTGTCCTAATTTCTGAATCACTGGTAGTTTGACAGTCTGACCAAATTTAACATGGCTTCCCTACATCTTCAATCAATATGGCATCCCTAATGGATGGATGCCAAAAGGTGCATTGCAGAGGGCTGCCCACTGTTCTGTGAAGTTATTTGCAGTGATGTATTTCTTGCTTCCTTAACTCAAGAGCACCTGTCAGCTACACAGGAAGCTTTTATCCAAACATGTTTTCAAAACATGGCTGTACTGTATATGTTGTTTGCTGAAAATCTCTCTCTCCTCTCTCTTCCCCCCCTCCCAACTGTGCCAATTCTGTGACAAGAATAAATTGTACAAGGAAACAAATGTGCATAACTTCTCTTATTCTGCTGATTTTATTTAGATTTTGTGAGTCATATGAGGGAAAGGACATTAAAATGTAATCGGAATCACTTGACATCTTATTCATTCACTTTTCTAGCTTTTTCTAGCTTTTAAGATTTCAAGACACTTTCTTTTCTCAAACATTTAATAGCAGCCATAAAGGCTAGAAAATTGCTTTTATTTAAAGCCCATGAGCTAACCAACATTCCTGACTGACTGCATGCTTATTAGATTTTCTTCGGATCCTTCACTGATAGGTGGCCTGTAGTTTGAGTGGAGGGGCACCTCACCCTGTTGGTGTGGGGTGAAATGTCTCTTCTCCCCCATTGAAACATGGGCCACTCTTTCACCTTTGGAAGTTAGGTGGGTGAGGAGCTAAGAAAGACCCTCCCCCCAATTGTGGCACAGTGGCTTTGGAACTCTTTCCCCTCAGGAAGGCTGCTCGGGTCTGAGTTTGATGCCTTTCCAGAGCCAGGCAAAAATTTTATATTATTTGTCGAGGCTTCTTAGTTGTTGTGTTTTAAGGCATGGCTTTAATTTAAAACTTGCTCATATTGTGGGGTTGGTTTTAAAAATGAACTGCAAGTTATAAGTTAACTGCTCTTCTACTTGATACAGCAGGTTAGTGTTTTCTCTTAAAAACACACACACAAACACACACCATGGAATATAGCAGAATACTGAGATTCTTTGAGTCTAAACACTGTATCAGCTATCACAGTCTCACACATTGCTCTCTTTAAACAATAAAATAGTGTCTGACAGAATTTGACATGTGCAAATTACTGAATTTGAAAAACACAACAATTTTGTTGCTTCTGTTTCTTTCTAAATCCTAAAATATAATTTGTTCAGCTCTGTCCTCCACCCCATTGAGATCTGCATGGTGTCTTCTTATCTCAACACTGCAGTTGTGGGGAGAGATGCCCGGGCTCCAGTTTAGATGTTATAAACAAGGATGGATACATTTCTCCCTTCTAAAAAAGAGCAGTTATAGCCATCCCTCCATATCCATGGGTTCTACATCCATGGATTCAACCAACCAAAGCACAA
Organism: Gambelia wislizenii; assembly: GCA_030847615.1. NCBI lineage: Eukaryota > Metazoa > Chordata > Lepidosauria > Squamata > Crotaphytidae > Gambelia > Gambelia wislizenii. The sequence goes on along the minus strand of JAUMIR010000005.1, from coordinate 104,084,372 downwards.
AAATATTTTTTTGGGGGGGAGGTAAGTGGAGTTCCAAAAAGCAAAGCTTGCTGTTGTTGCCATTTTATATAAGGGATGCCATTTTACTATGCCATTGCATATAATGGAATTGGAGAATTCATGGATTTTTGTATCCATGGTGTGTGTGTCCTGGAACCAAATTCCAGCAGATACTGAGGGCCACTGTAATTTGTTCTTTCTGTCTACCTGCCTCAATAATACAGAGTGAATTTGCTCTGAGAGGTAAATTACTTGCTAAGTTAAAGGCACAGCATGCAACCAAGACATCTCTTTCTGTCTTTACTCACAATTAAGTACAGTAGCACCCCTGTATCTGCTGATTTTCTACTTGCCGATTCAATTATCCATGGTTGGCAACAGCAGGGGTGTGTGGACAGGGAGGGAGGGGAGGAGGACAGGTCTCACTTCCCTTCTCCCTTTGCCCCCCCCCGGGATGGCTCCCGTGGCAGCAATGGCAATGGGGGTGTGTGTTCACTATTATCTGCGGATTTCATTATTGGGGGGGGGGCTGGAACCAATCACCCATGGATATGGGGGTCCTACTGTATGTGGGACTCTGATCCAGAGCAGCCCCCTCCCTTCCCCCGGGAACTCATTTTCCTAGATTTGTCTGTCCCAATTGCCTGGGAGCTAAAAAAGAAAAATTGATGCCAGTGAAGTTAAGTAAATAAATGAAAAAAGGAGGAAGCTGGAACTAAAATTTGCTCCATTTTAGAGGATGAACCACAACAGATAACTCTCCAGTTCTTTGCACTAATCTGGAAGAACCCAACATGGATATAACGAAAGATCACATAAAATGTGGTAATGATGATTTATGTACCAAACACTGGTTTCTCTTTTCCAAATTCTCACTTTCTATGTGTAGAACAGCTGTGCAGACCAAAAGAAGGTTTTCTTAGTAATCTGAAATAATAGCGTACCTCATCTACTTGGGGTTGGGGTTGTGTTGTTTTTTTCTGTTTTTTTTTTTTTTTTGGTGAGATGACTTTCTTTTATTAACCCTTCTTCTCTGTGGTGTGACATTGTGGTAAATGCAATAAAATGCTTAAAACTATTAACACTGTGGTCCAGAAAGCACTTCCTTCAGAGTAGTCATATTGAAGTAACTAGAACAGTTACTGGCTATATAATTTGGAAGCTACATTCTTCCCAGGAATGCTCTAAGATTAAACCTGAGCCAGAAGCCTATAGATTCCAGTCTTTAGGATAATCTCTGTAGCTATTTTAGTTTGCTGTAGCATTCTTGATGAATGAATCTTTGCTTGAGGCCCACGTGCATATGTTTTGACTATTTTTCTCTAAGCAGAGCAGAATGAAAGCTATTTAGCACAAATAAACAGATGAATGGACACTTTACCAACCACAATCCCTGCATCCTCTTAAAGATAAATGATCTCTTTATGGCTACGTTTCACATAATACACCCCTAATACATTACTGGAAATAAACACCCATCCTTGCTCGCTATTCATCTCACTTAAAAACCAAATAATCACATCAAGGAGCAGGCCAGGGTCTCATTAAGTTTTGGCATTGCCCGTCAGTTGGCTTCTGAAATTTTGTGCAATAGGAAAAATTTCACCTGGGGAAAGCATCTGTTTCATTATTTGTAACCTTTGCCCCCCCTCTTTTAACTGTAAGCTGTTCTGACACCTGGGCCTTGTTAGCTTAATGCAGTGGATCATGTCAAGCCTCAGTAATGTGAACTGATGCATGCTGAAAACAGTTGTGTAATATGGCTTTGTTTAGTGGTCATGCAACAGCCGTCTTTGGCAGTAATCTGCCAATTTACAGAGGAGCGTGTATTCTATTGTCCACACCTCCACACATGTGTATGTGTGAGTATGTATGCATGTGTATATGTGTACGTATGTATATGCATATATTGAGGGAAAGAAAATGTAGATCCAGTCTTTCTGGGATTCGTGCATTACGCTAATCACTGGGTTTTTAAAAACATGTTTAGTCATTTAAACAGGGTATACAGTTTGCATAAATAACTTAAATATACAGCAGGCTTTCTGAAGCTTTATTTGGCTTGACTGCTAGGGCTAAAAACAGTTATTACAGAAGTCTGGGGGGGGGGAATCCAAAAACAAATGAAAGGATGTGGCTTCCTCCCCATACTGCAGAGTCCTACCTTATTTTATTAACTGAGGGCTTATCGACACTCGGCAGGGTACACTGGCTCCCCACCAGAGTATCCTGGCTGCGAAGGTGGTAGTTCTGCCCCCATTGCCTAAGGAAAATGGGCTGGAGTCCATACAGGAACACTGGTCCGTTGCTGCAGCCTCCACCATTTTCTCTGCTCTGTTGGGTCTGGGCAGCTGGCTGCACCATGTGAGAAGCCTACTGCATGTGACCAGGCTTGGCCACATGCTGCAGATTTGCTGCTTGGACCCAGCAGAACAAGGGTGATCGGCAGCGGCAGTGACTAATAGTGTTCTGGGGTGGGCTCCTGTGGACATGCAGGGCCCAATCCAGTGGTACCAAATTAAATGGGTATTATCCTATATCGCTCTAAAGGCTGTATCTCACCTTGCTCCCGTTCCAGCCCCGTATCGTCCACAGGGGTTGTTTAAACTGTCCGGGGGCAGATCGGGCTAAATGCCCTGCATTGTTTGCACTGCATGAGTCTGGAATGGAGGCAAGCCGGGGTATTTGCCCTGTGTAGATAAGCCCTGAGAGACCTCCAACACATCCTATTATTAACAGCCTTGCTCAGGTCCTGCGAACTCAGCTGTGGCTCCCTTGGTTGAGTCTATCTTGTAATGTGGTCATCTTCTTTCCCTACTGCCTTCCTAGAGTAATTTCATCGACTGTGTCTAAAGTACATTCGCCTGAGCTTGGTCATTCTTGCTTTTAGGGAAGGTTCAGGACCGATTTGTTCTCAGACTCATTTGTTAGTCTTTTAGATGGTCCATGGTCTTCACAGAACTCTCCTCCTTCACCACATTTTAAATGAATTGATTCTTTTCCTGTCAGCTTTCTTCACTGCTCAGCTTTCACAACCATACATAGAGATCAGAATTACACTGTGGCATGGATGATGCATACCTTGGTGTTCAGTGATATATCTTTGCCCTTGAGGATCTTATCTTGTCCCATCTGCCACCCCACAAATATACTCTGCCCCTTCAGTTAACTATCCAGTGGTGAAACTGTGAAGAAGAGAAGGAGTTTTCTTCCTCCCTTCTTTCCAGCCCCCTGTTATGGGGGCTAACTGTGTGATGGGCATACAGGGAACTATGGGAATTTTTTTCTTAAGGTTTTCTATTAGTCCTTCATACCCTGTTACACTGTTAAACAATGCAGTGGGGTGAAACAGAGGCTTGAGGAAGGAATTGACTCATGAGAAAAAGGTGGGGTATAAATGCAGTGATTGATCCTCCTTAATGTTGTTTCTGATAAAGCATTGCTGCTTCTCTTGCTACCAAAGGAAGGAGAGTGGGGTGGGTGCACCTGTACGTTGGCAGCAGTAAAGGGGGACTGTGGTGGGTGGGCTGGCAGACACAAATGAAGTGCAGGGAATCCAGGGCCTCTTTCCTACTTCAATGTGATCAAAGCCTAAGGAATGGTCTGTGGCTTAAAAAAAATCTTTCCTTTTGAGACAGGATTTCTGGGCCTCCAAAATTCATTTCTAAACCTAAGCTGAGAAGGCCTTTTCTCATTTCCCATTTATTCCAGTTGGGTTTTGACAAGCGTCTCAGATGGGTTCCTTCGAAACTGAAAGGAGAAAGCAGGGTGTCAGGACTACAAGTTCTGTCTAACTTCCCTTGCTTAGGTAGGAAGAGTAATTATGCTCAGTTTTGTCTCTCCATGCCAATTTCTTTTATTTATTGATTTGAATAAAATCACATTTCACATATGATTACTGCCAAGTGAAAGATCAATTCTGGGTCAAAACTGGATGTAACCCCTTTACTGGGGAAAGTGTTATCAAGATAATGAATTCATACCATTTCTTATGCAAACGTAGATGTGATCATAAATTATATTTAGCTTAGGTTCTTGATTTTAATCATGATATCACATGAAAAGTAGCCTCTTCCTGTTTTTCTGAGCATTCTAAATCTTATCAAAGACTTGGCAAAAAGCACAGGCACGAATAGAGCATGAGATACAATTGTGTGATCCTGTGCATTTTTTTTAAGGAGGCTGCAAAGATATTTCTTTCTGTAGTTTACGATTGTCAAGCAGAAGGCCTGCGTAGAAGTCTTCTGTTCCCCCCCCCCTCATTGATGCGAATTACTGAATCATTTCCAGCTCTGCCTCCACCCCAAATCACTCAAAATCAGTGGTCTGTATTGGGGAGTAGAATAAAGTGCATTGGGGTTGGAGGAAAGAGTGGAATCTACAGTGCTGCCAGGATTTGAAGCTGCAGATGGGGGCCGAATGGGTGGTGGTAGACTCTGGCCATTGGGGAGGGGAAGCTGAATGGCAGGTAGTTAAGGCTGTAGTAGTTAGCTCAAATTCTAATAGGGTTAGAAAATGGGATGAAAACCATTTATTGGGGGGCAGTAGTGGGACATTTTAACAATCAATTTAGGGACTTAAACCTGCTTGGAAGTTAATGTGGTATTCCTGCCCCTTATTGAAGACATAAAGGGGCTTGGTGAGGTTACCAAGTGGCAAAAACTCTGCTTTGGGAATGTGTCTTTCTTCCTGCTACCATAGGATTCATGCAGGGATTGATAATTTTGATGTCATGTTTAGTAGAATGGTTGACCTTGAGCCATATGTTTGTGGGAGGATTTGCTTTTCCAGCCTCCCTCACTCTCAACCTTTAATTACATGTTGCCTGTTGTATCTGCAGGGGATACATTCTCAGACTTACCGCAAATTATTGAAACTGTGGGTAATAGCAAACCCCATCGCACTAGAAATGCCTAGAGAGACCATATTTTTCAGATGATAGAATCTGAATCAGATGGTGGAATCTGTGGATGCAGAAACTGTGGATATGGGGATTTTGCATAATAAAATGCATAAGGACTGCTCTGCAGATGACAGTTCATTGGTGGTGACAGTTTGGGCCTTCACCAGTTGATGTCAATAATCAATTAGTTAGAACTAAACTGTATTGTTTTATAAAAGAAATAGGTCAACAGAGAACCTTTAATGTTAGCTATTAAGTCAGAGGCTAAAAATAGATCTGCAAGCCTTGGCTAGAGAGGGCCAAGGCTATTTTTCCAGAATTCACATGGATGTTGAAATGGGATGTCTTACCATGAAGCAGCACAGTGCACTCCAGATGTGTTTTGCTATATTTTCCATCATCTTCAGCCAGCAGGGCCATTACAATAATTTTTGTCAAGACAAAAAAACCAAAACAAAACACAGCCTAATTTGGACTAATTTCTCCTCCCTTCTTTTACAGCAAGTAACAGGAAGAACTTTCGGTGATAAAGATTTTCGGTCGGGGCTGGAAAATGGTGTTCTGCTGTGTGAGTAAGTATTGTTACATATTGACTTAAGAGTTTTTGTTCACTTTGAGAAGTCTGCATAATGAACTTTTTGCAGCTTTGGAGATAAAATGTATGGAGGATCTCCACTACCATTTCTTAAACAGAATTTGGCTTGTTAACCTGGTCATGGAAATGTTTCAGCAGCTATGTAGATGGTCCCTTCACATGTGCTAAAAATCAGGACTTGCTAAGAAGAGAAGTTACTTTTCTAGATACTGTTGTATAGACCTGCTGCTGGGAAGCAAGTAACCTCAAGCCAAAGGAAACCTCTTGTGTGGAGTACCTCAAACTTAAATAACTGGAGCCAAAGCAAACAACTTAGTCTCACCATTGAGATATTTTTCATGTTTAGAAATTGGATGTTCACAGTGTGTTGTCAAAGTATCCCCATAGTATGCATGCACATCTGGTGGGAACTCTTCCATTCCTTGTGTAATATATCCTTTGTACAGTTCACAAGGGAGACTCTTTTAAGTATTATTTAGTATTACTTAATATGCAGGATTCTCTTCTGGCTAGCAGGAATCAGCTGTAATATCCCCAGATCTGTCCAGGATGCTTTGGTTTCTGTTTCCAGAATTTTCTCTGGAATCAGTTTCTAGAGTTCTCCTGTACTGTAGCATCAAATTCAGAGACAATACACAAGGTGGGTCCAAACAGCAAGTGGTTTAGTTCACAATAGGAATGTAAAGAACACTTGCACATTTCCTCATCCACAACAAGAAAGGATGTCTTACCACATCATGACACTCCACTGAGAAAATCAGTCAGCAACTGAATTATTGCCCCACATTTCAGGACTTCTTTCATGAAAAATTTGTTAGCATGAAAAGCAATATTTTTGCACAAAAACAGTATATTCTAACCTAATACACTGTTTTCAGTGCAAAAATGCCCCCCCCAACAATACCAAAAGCCTAGCTGTTTTTGCTCAAACAAATTTGTTTACAAGTGTGAAAAAATCACTGAAAAGTGCACCAAAAAACCACTCTTGCCCAGTGTGGAATTTTTTTGGGGGGTGGGTGGGATTATTCAATTTTGAGTGAGAGAATTAAAAAAAAGAAGAAGAGAAATGTTATATCCTTAGTTCTTAGGAATTTCATTGAGTTCTGTTGGGTGAAGTAAAGGGCCTGGCAGGGAGAGAGACATTTTTGACAAGAAGTAAAGCATGTTTGTTGCTCTAGTAACTCAACTCTTCAGGGTAGGTGGCATGTTTAGGTCCTGATCCCAGGATTAACCTACCTAAGAGTGTCTTTCATTCATTCATGTGTCAGGAAATTGAAATAGTGGTGCAGGAGTGCAGCAATGGGGGAGGGAACAAAATGAAGGCATTGCTTTCCCAATGAAATTTTCCTTCAGCCCCCAAATTTCTAGCATTACAGATTCTTAAAAAGAAAGGTGTAGGCAAATGTATCAAGGGGGTGCGTATACAGCAAACAAACAATTCTAGATGTGAATGATTTTCAATGTCTCACTTTCTGCGATGCTAGAAATTTGGGGGACTGAAAGAAAATTACATTGTGGGGGGGGATTCTTATTTGGGGACAATGTTCACATTTCCCCACCTTTGTAGCCGCACTCCTGTAGTGTACTTTGTGTAGTTTTTCTAATTTTTTAAAAGCTTTGTGGCTGTTTACATCTACAGCAAGGCTTTCCACAGGTCTCCTGGCCACACTTTTTTGAATGGCCCTGAGAACAATGCTACATCACTATGGCACCATTTCCAGGAATTCTAGGAAATATGGTTGGCAGGCTGCAAAGGGACTTGATTTTGATAAAAGCAGCTTTCTTTTTTCAAATGTCAGGTGGGGTTGTAAACGTGCCCCGCAAAAATCTATGAAATTTACCTGCCCCCCTGAAAGCCAGTGGATTCTTGCCCTTGAGCCTATGTATTTTACCAGGGGGAACATTTGACATACCTCTGTGCCAGGAAGGCAACAGTAAGATATTAGAGGGGGGAAAGCATCATTCTCATTTTCGCAGGCAGCCAAATGTCATGGACCATCCCTGTACTGAAGTGAGCACTGCTTTTGGTCTTGAGTAATTTCACTTTCCCCCCATCCTTCCAGCATTCAGTCCCTTTTTTTATGGCTGGCAAAAACAACAACAACATGGTGTTGTCTAGACGGTGAAAGTACTCCTCATAGAATTCACTGGGAATACCTTTTGTCCCAACGAGATCCTGTGGCAATTCACCTTATTCAGAAGGAGGGAGGTGAAAAACGCCATTTACTGCACAGGAAAAGCCTTTGCAGCATTCTCCGTATTTTAAAAAATAATATGAGGAAATCTGCAATAGCACCCGTTAAGACAACCATTTCAGTTTGCTTTGTGGTCTTGGTGAGGGTGGAGCTAGAGATCTGATTGGTCAGATGTGCATGAGGGGTGGCTTACCAGCAAGGCAGCACCCTCAAGCGCCCTATTGGATTTTTCAACTTTGCGATCGTGCGTTTTTTTTGCTCTGCCAATCACCCAAATATTTTTTTTTTTTTTTGCAGAAGGTTGCACTTGCACACCTCAGCTTTAATAATAATAAAAAATAATGTGCAGCGGCGGCAGCATTTATCACTCTAATTTACAGCCACCATCTTGATTCACAGGCATCTGAACTTCAAACCATGGATAGCTTCTCAAGGCATCATTTTTGCAAAACATTGTGGAGACAAAAGAATGCAGCTGCAAATTGGCAATATTGTGCAGGAATGAGCATTATTTCCGCTCATGTAGTTGAGCCCCATGTGTGCATTTATGCAATTAAGTTTTTATTCAACACCCTATTAGTACTTTGAATCAGGGGTGGGGAAAGTGAGGTCCTCAAATTACATTTTCATGCCCCCCCAATCACCCTTCCAGTAGCCCAAAAGCCTGTGAAACCCCACAAAATCTTTAAAAAAAACAAAACAAAACCAAAAAACCAGTGTGATTTTTGGCAGATATTGTCCCTGAAAACCATGCCATACTGCCTGAAAACATGCACACATGCAAAGGTTTGTCTTCGACCACCACCTGAATCCCACCCATGCCATTCCTTTGGCTAGAATGTGCTCAGAAATGGTAACTGGAATTGACTAGATGTCTGAATGCATGAGTGCAACCTGCAGGGGAGTTTTAAATAGTTTAAAGTAAGAAATGTAGCAGCTAAAACAATGGTTTTGCCCTTAATCATACTAAAGGAGTAGCAGAATGAACTTTAAAAAGTAAGAGAAACTCTCCACTACAAGGTAATGCATATTGAAAATAACATGCCTTCACACTTACTTTTATCCTGTTGTTTGTTTGCACCATGTATTTGCTTTTTGTTTAGTTATTAGAGAAGAGAATCTCTTTGTACCTTGCTGGTTGGAGGTGATCCTGCTTGGCTTGTGCTATGCTGTGGGGGCAGAAGTGATATCACGTTTGCAGCTGGTGTATGTGTTGGGAGGTATGCAGGCACTTGCAACTAGATTAAAATGGTAGGGGGTATTATTATATGATATTATTATGGTATTGCCAGCTAGACATTTTGGTACAGGTTTCTCAAACTAGTTGAACTCTGGTTTCCTGTATCTGCAGCTTGCTTCTAACTGTGAGGAAAAGGTGAAAGAATGATTCTTTAATGAATTCTAGCCTGGTACATAATACATGAGTATGTAATACATATATACTCAGATTCCATTGGCCATGCTGGCTGAGGACATAGAGAAAGTGTAGTTCAAGAATAATGTCCCCAGGTTCTCAGAATGAAGAGTATACATGTTTAACATTTGACATGTGTCTTTTTAAAGTACTTGAAAATGGTAACTGGGAAAATAGTGTGTGTAGTACAGTTAATACAGTGTTAGCTAAATTCAAGGTGTGCCTAGATCTGCAAGTGTGAAAAGTCTCTTGAGAGTGTCTTTTAAAAACACTTTTGTCTTTCATAACATGACTATTTCAATTGCTAATACAGCTGGGCTTCAGCTTGAACCTCTTTTATTTTTTAAGGAATGATTTCATGGCTTCTGGCACAATAATTTGGATTGACTTTTACTACATGCAGAAACTTTAGCAGGAGCTGTCCTTTTGTGCCAGACAGAAAAGAAGCAATTCCCATTACATTGCAGTTAGTTTTCCTTGTGTTAGTATTTCTGCAGAAAAAAAAATATCTGTCACCCCATTTCTTCCAGCTTTTCTCCCCGTGCTGTAATTTTGCCAGCATTTTCCTTTTTTCTTGTTCTTTTCACAAATGGTCAAAGCTCTTTTTTTGTGGAGCACTTCTGGTTGTGGAATTAATTTCCCCTACCTTTTTTCAGTACTGTTCCTGTAACTGAGGCCAGCCTGGGTAGATCTATTAGAAAATAACCCTATCATATCAAGCTGTCTCCCACTGTAATGGCTCAGAAACTTGGATTTCCAGATGTTTGTTGGACTAACCCTGGAACATTTTCCATGCTGACTAGATCTTCTGGGAGTTGTAGTCCAACATCATCTGGAGACCAAGCTTTGGGAGCCATTGGTTTAGTACAGCATTCAGAATCACATGCCCCTTTAGATGTTGTTATACTGCAGATCCCAGAAGCCCTAGTCATCATAGTCAGTAGTGAGGAATACTGGGAATTACTGTACAGTCTAATAGCATCTGGACCCTAGTGTAATTGCTTGTATAATGATACATAGTGCATTTCTCTGTTCATGCTGCAGATTACTGGCTCTCTCTGGTGGGATTTGGGAAGTGTCTGATATCATAAAATCTTAACCTTGAGTAAATGATACATTATAAAGGGGAAGATCATTACTTGTACATGAGGAGGATTTTTGTTGGCAGCTTCATGTTTCCTCTATAGTGGTGGTCCACTGTGTAGTCCATGAGCTAGACTGCTTGGTTTGGACTTGGGAGCTTCAGATATATGAAGATTTCTTCAAATCTTTGGGGAAGTACCTTTTTTGGTATCTTTCACAGGTGTGTTGTGTGTTCAGAAGGTTTAACAGATAAATATTGGTTTGGCAGTGGTAGTGGTGATGATTGATGATGATGATGATTAAATAATATACTGAACCATTGACATTTGTAGTTCTGACACACATTGTCAAAAGCCAGAACTTAAATGAGACACAGAAGGAGGATGAGGAAAGTTTGGTAAGAAATCCAATTATTTTAATGGGAAAGAATTTGAAATTAAGAGAAAGACTTTAAGATTTCAAAAGGAGTAAATTGATGTTACGCTTTTGTGTATTTAGGTAAATGTGTTAGTTTCTAGGCCAGATCTACAGGGTCAACAACAGTGACCACAAAGTCTCAAGTCCACAGTGACTCAAGACCACAGAGGAAAATGGTTTTCCTAGTACTAGAGCAAATTTCCCTCCAGTTGTTCATGTTCCAGAGTGGCATGTTTTAAGATGCTTGTTTAGACACATGTGTCGAACAGATCTTAGGACAGTTACTTTTTATGGACTGTAAGGATTCTGGACGTTGTTTTAAAAAAGCAACTTTTACAACCTCTGATGTGGTACTACACTTGTTTAACATGGAAACCATAACCTTTTTATAGGTTGCGTGTTTGTCAGAGCAAAAAGGGTACTTCTCCTGTATCTGTCTAATGCTAATAGCCTCTAGCAGCTGCAGGATGGTTTTGGAGTCATGTTCTATATCTGTTACAGGCACCTGGATGAAAGTGGGCTATACTGAATAAAAGTTCGGTACCAAGAGAGCAATGCAGAACCTTGCCCAGTATTGTGGGAATCTGTCCAAACTGTTTTTGTCAGTTTTTCCTGTCTATTTCAAGGAGGTTGATTGGGCCTGCTGGCAAATGTTTGAACAACTGTTTGTAATTGTAACAGTTTTAAAGCAGCAATGCACTATTAAGGTGAAGTGCAGTAGACATTCGGTATCTGCTGGGGTTTGGTTATAGGACCCCCTGTGAAGACCAAAATCCGTGGATGCTTAAGTCCCATTATATACAGTGGTGTAGTAAAACAGTGTCCCTTATGTCATGTGGGAAAATCAAAGTTTGCTTTTTGAAATGTTTTTGGAGGGGAAATATTTTCAAGCCATGGATGGTGGAATCTGAGGGTGCAGAATCCATGGATACAGAGGGCCGACTGTATTTTGTTCTGTACTGAATCTAAATAAATCACTCACTGAATGACCTTTTAATCTTGCCTTAAAAAAAAAAACTTTAGAAGTCTGTATATTTGTGGAGCTTGAGATAGTGCCATTCTTTTAATAGAATACATTATCCAGAAAACCCATCCAGATATGGTACTTTGTAGATGGCTAGGAAACTTTCTCTGCTTTCTGAAGATTTTATGGTATGTTTCTGCTGGATGTTGACCATAGATTTGCACTGGAGGACCTACAAATTCCTAGAGAGGTGTTCTCTCTAGAAATCTCTAGGTCCTCCAGCATGATTCTGAGGTCAATCTCCAGCAGAAGCATACCATAAAATTGTGCTGGAGGACCTAGAAAATGCCTACAGAGAACATATTTAGTAATCTGCAAATAATCAAATCTGCAAACACTTAACCTGAAACTGAGGAGGGTGACTGTAAAACAAAGGGAATAGTTGACTCAAAAAAGGCCTCAGTGAGGACTAAATGTATTTAATGGTCTTTAGGAGCTACAGAATGCTAAGTGTTGGTTGGGAAAGAACTGATACTAAATTAGCCTTCATTCAGTTGTAGCATCATGACAGGGCTTGGAAATAGAGGTTTCATTAGGAGCTACAATCCAATAAAGTAACTGCTCTGATTCCTGGAGTAGGCAGTGGCTAACTGGTGGATTGTTATCTTGAGCAAGTGTACTTCCATTTCAGAGTATGGAAATGGAAAGAATACACATTATGCAAAGAATACACAGTGTTTGGTTAGAGCTCACACTTATTACCCCCAGTATCATAGAATCATAGAATCATAGAATTGCAGAGTTGGAAGAGACCACGAGGGCCATCCAGTCCAACCCCCCTGCCACGCAGGAAATCTTGATCAAAGCATCCCCGACAGATGGCCATCCAGCCTCTGTTTAAAGACCTCCAAGGAAGGAGACCCCACCACGCTCCGAGGGAGTGTGTTCCACTGCCGAACAGCTCTTACTGTCAAAAAGTTCCTCCTCATGTTGAGGTGGAATCTCTGTTCCTGGAGCTTGCACCCATTGCTCCGTGTTCCAGTCTCTGGAGCAGCAGAAAACAAGCCTGCTCCATCCTCAGCGTGACATCCCTTCAAATACTTAAACAGGGCTATCATATCGCCTCTTAACCGTCTTTTTTCCAGGCTAAACATACCCAGCTCCCTAAGTCTCTCCTCATAAGGCATCGTTTCCAGACCTTTCACCATTTTAGTTGCCCTTCTCTGGACACGCTCCAATTTGTCCTTTCTGAATTGTGGTGCCCAGAACTGGACACAGTATTCTAAGTGAGGTCTGACCAAGGCAGAATAGAGTGGCACTATTACTTCCCTTGATCTAGACACTATACTTCTATTGATACAGCCCAAAATCGCATTGGCCTTTTTAGCTGCCGCATCACACTGTTGGCTCATGTTCAACTTGTGGTCTACTAGGACTCCTAGATCCCTTTCGCACGTAGTCTCATTCAGCCAGGTCTCTCCCATCCTATATTTATGCATTTCATTTTTCCGCCCTAAATGCAGTACTTTACATTTCTCCGTATTGAATTTCATTTTGTTAGCTTTGGCCCAGCTCTCCAGTCTATCCAGGTCATTCTGAATTTTGATCCTGTCCTCTAGGGTATTAGCTACTCCTCCCAATTTGGTGTCATCTGCAAATTTGATAAGTATGCCCCTAATTCCCTCATCTAAGTCATTGATAAAGATGTTGAATAGCACTGGGCCCAGGACAGAACCCTGTGGCACCCCACTGGTCACATCTTTCCAAGACGAAGAGGAGCCACTGCTGAGCACCCTTTGGGTTCGGCCGGTCAACCAATTACAAATCCATTGAACAGTTAACTTGTCTAGCCCACATTCTACAAGCTTGTATGCAAGAATGTCATGGGGAACCTTGTCAAAGGCCTTACTGAAATCAAGGTATGCAATGTCCACAGCATTCCCTTCATCTACCAAGCTGGTAACTTTATCAAAAAAAGAGATCAGATTAGTCTGGCATGACTTGTTTCTCTGAAACCCATGTTGACTTTTTGTGATTATGGCATTGCCTTCTAAATGTTCACAGACTCTCTGTTTAATGATCTGTTCTAGAATCTTCCCTGGTATTGATGTCAGACTAACTGGACGATAATTGTTGGGATCCTCTTTTTTCCCCTTTTTGAAGATGGGAACAACGTTTGCCCTCCTCCAGTCTGCTGGGACTTCTCCTGTTCTCCAGGAGTTCTCAAATATTATTGCCAATGGCTCTGAGATTATATTTGCCAGCTCTTTTAATACTCAAGAAACGTGAATTATATAAAATGACTTGTTGGAATCATTTCCCCCCAAGTATTTTTGAGTTGTGGTTGGTTGAATCCATGGATTCAGGATCCGTGGATATGGGAGAGGGGGCACTGTAGTATCTTTAAAAAAACATTTAAAAAGTAATCAAAGAAATCCTTTAATAGGACTTTTAAAATGAACAATGAGAGAGTTTGAATTGAAAGACGCAGAAACAAATAGTTAAGTCAAAGTCTAGTATGATTTTTAAAACCATTTTATAAGGTTTGAACTCTTCTCTCTTCCCCTATTCAAGAAAGATACATTAGAAAGGTATCTTGCTGTAGATCAGGGAAAGTTGCCAAAGTCTGGTGGCCTCTCACATACTTGACCTGATCTTGGATGCTGTAAAATGTCCATTCCTAGGGCTAAACAGCCCGGGGGTAGGATATGGCAACACTCTCACCAGCATTCCTCAGGAGTGGGGAAATTGTGGCCCATGGGCTGCATGCGACCCCTGGACCTGACTTTTGTGGATCCTGAAGATGACCCACAAGTGCCCCCCAACCCTCTAATTTTTTTAAAAAAAAATTGGCAAAAATGTTTTGCCCCCAAACCACAGAAAAAATTTCCCCAGTGTGTGAAAACATTTGAAAACACCTCCAACCCCCCAGCACTCCATACCTCTGCCAAACACCTCTGTTTCCCCCTGCAGTCCCTCTCCAAATTGCAACAGGAAGTGATGTGAATATAAAGTTGGAGATGAGTCTCAAAAATGTCCTTTAGGAGGCCATGTGTATCTTATATACTGCACTTTCCATGGGGCTAGACCAAAGAGAAGTTTGGAGTCCTGGGGAAATAATGGCCCTTTAAAAACATGTCACTTAAAAAATTAAACCCTTTATCTATCTATCATAAAGGAAAAATATAACATTGAATTTTGTGAGATTTGTTTTTTATCTAACAATCTAATCAGTTGACTTTACAAGTTACTGCATTGTGGGGAAGGAGTGAAGCTCAGCAGTAGTGAATGTCCTTTGCCTGCAAAAAATGACAGATTAAGTACTGAGCTAAATAGACGCTATAATATCTGCTTATACAGTATTTCTTATATAGTGATATACTGTATCAGAAACACTGAGGTGTTAGTTTACCTGTACATTATTATTTCATCTTTGATGTTCTAAACACTGCTACAAAGAGGCAGATATGAACATAATTTTCTCCCTTAGTTTCTGTTTCCTATACAATTACATATGGGAGCAGCATCTGAGAACGAAAACGTGGTCCTTTTCACACTACACAATTATGACACTGTCATTCCATTTTAACTGCCGTATCTGCATGCTATGAAATCTTGGGGTCTGTAGTTTAGTGAGACACTAGAGCTCTCTGGAAGAGTATTCACTATACCCCTCCTTAAACTGCAAACTCCAGGTTCCACAGGAAACAGCAATGGCAGTTATAATAGAGTCATAGTGCTTAACTGTGAGGTGTGAGAGGCTCCTGGTTTCAGAGTCAGTGGCAAAACGTTTGTAGTGCCGATGATTTGGATATAAGATACGCTGCTGGCTTTGGTCTGTTTTCTGTGCCATTTATAGGGAATTAAGTGTATTTGTGGTTAAGTATAAACCCTGTGATAGGCTTGCCATAAGTTGGAAACAACTTGAATGCACACAACAACAACATCTGATATGCAACTGCATATGTTGCTGCATAAGATTAATAATAACTGTGCAAAACAATCCCATAACTCCTAGCAAGGAAGGTACATTACTTGTTTTTGTCAGACACTTAACTTTGCTTGCTAATGCATAAATACTTTGTTCTTACACACCCACACCGTGTGTTTTCTTTTCTTCATATGATGAATATGAGTGACCCAAGCTACAAAGTGACAAAAGACCAGCAATTTCCTGAGGTTTACAATGCTGTATATTCTAATGCCAAACCATTATCAGCTTCATGGATTTGGCTTGTGTCTAGCTTGGAGGGAGACGTTGAGTCTCATTAAGGACAGAGATCTAAGTTCAGGCCAGGACATTGGAAGCAGTTCTGTATCAGGCCAGAGTTATAACCTGCTAAGTTTTATTGTTCAAAATATAATGAGAAATGAATATTATAGTTTGGCATGGAGTCCATGACCAAAGCAACGTGAAGCTTCTGCATCAAGGGAAAGCTATGCAAAGTTGCCGCCAGAACAGCCTTCAAAAACTGGGGGAAATATAGCTGGAGAGGAGACACAGAGGAGAAAATAGCTTTTCCCTAATAAGGCTGGGGTCCAAAAAGCTACTCTGGGCATGCACAAGGGTATGCTTACTGGAATGTGTGACTTCCCATGCCATATTGCAAACTGTTGTTGAAATTCCCCTTAATTTCTCAAGTTGCTTGCCATGTGGCATAGTGGGCCACTTTTCAACACACAGTCCCAAGGTGACCTCTCTTGTGCACTATTCATGTGCATTCAGGCCTAAGACTTCAATCTTATAAATGTTACTTATGAGAAAGAATGACTGGATTCAATGGCACTTGTTTCTACTCTCACCATCATGGGCATGTAGAGAGAGGGGGTGGGTATTGCTCCCTCAGATACCCTCCTTCTGTTGAAAAGCAAGTATCTAACACTTGTAGAAACTGAGAAATGAGGCAAAAAAAATATGCAGTTGCTATTCTAAGTATTGTGTTCTGGTGGTTTTAGCCAATAAATTAAATCATAGCAATGATTACATCTCTGGAGGAGGAACGTCCTGATTCATTTTAAAGCCAATGTTTTGGGTTTCCCAGGTGATTCCTGACCCATTAAAAAAACACCCAGAAATTCAAGAATTTAATGTAGCTGTGATTAAGTATCTCCCTCACTCCTTAAAACGTAGCAGTAAATGCTGGAATTCATTATCTTTCTAAGCCAGATCTTATTTAAACATGTAATTTTCTCTCTCCCTCCATAATTTTAAATATATATTTTTTTAAATTGCCCTGCTGATTCAAGAAGAGAACATCCTTTGTTACTATACCCATATGGCAAGTGGCAGGGTTGGGGCAGAGAGACTGTGGCTTATGCCAGCCCTGCCAGGTAGCCCAGTGTTGCTATAGGCATTTTGCTATGAGGCAAATACTATGTGTAGTCTATAGTTGTTGTCTGGTTGCCTGAGCTTCTGTTGACCAGCACGTGGGAGAAGCTGTGAATTTAATTGTATCAGCAATGCAAATTATTGAGGTGTGCAAATATATAGAACTGAAGAAATTTTCTCTTTCCAGATACCATTTTTTAAAAACGCTGCCCATACAGACTTCGTGACTTCACTATTCAGCCAGACTTCTCCCCACACCCCCTTTTGTAACATCTTCCTTGAATATATATACATATTTTTACTCATCTTTGACCATTTTAAAGATATATATATATATATATATATATATGGATGCACATTTTTCTGACCTTCAAATTGGCCTAATATTGATTCTGGTATTTTTCTTACGGCACTGTCTACCTTTTTTGTTGCCTGTTGTTAATGTTCCCTGGGCTTTTGTCTTGTCTGCTCAGTAGGGTTTGCTCAGCTGAGTTTGTAAGCTCACCTCCTGCTGCCTAAAGCCATTCTATAAGACAAAGGGAAACACAGAAATAATGGAGATCCAGGTGGAATTACAGTATCCAGACACAAGGTTTATTTTTTAACAAATAACAGAGGAGTAAAGCTAGTATTTCTAAGAGGCCAGATCTACCTGGTGCCCACACTATCAGCTGTGCCACAACCTGTTCTCTGATGTTAGGGTTTTTTTCACACACAAAATATGCAGTGCCAAAAGGATATTTCTGCAGTTCAAAACTCAGTGAATGCAAACATAGTGTTATAGCGCCTTACTGTACTACAAAGACGAGCAGCAAGGCAGTAGGAACATTCCACCTTTCCGACGGCCTTACCGCATGGTGTCACCATTCTTCCAACTTTCATTTTGGTCCCATGGGGGACTGAGCTAAAACCATGCCTTTTTTGTAAACTGGTTTTCTGGTTAGCAATAAGGCATGGTTTTACCTTGGTCCCTTACAGGACAGAATGAAAAAACAACGCCATGTGGTAAGGCAGCAGGGAAGACAGAATGTTCCCGCTGCCTTGTCGCCTTTATTTGGAGTGCAGTAAGGCTCATAGTCACTGACATAAAAAGTAATGGATAACAATAGTAAAATAACAAGTCCACAGTCCAAGGCTTCTGGGGAATCCCAAACCCTGATCAAGTATAGTAATTTCTTCTCTCTCTTTCAGTGATAATCCTTGCAGATCCCACTGCTGATCTCTACAGCAGGGCTGGGAACCTTTGGCCATCTGCTTGGTTTGGATTAAAATTTCCACAGTCCCTGTGCAGACTGGGGTTTCTATGAATAAGTCCAAGACACCCAGAGGGCCAAACGCTGCTCTACTTACAGTAAGCACAAATGTTTCTAAGATGAAGAAAATCAGTCTAGAACATGGGAACCCTTTTCCTGAAGATTTTCCTTGGTTTTTTTTCCGGGCTGTGAGGCTGTGTTCTGGAATAGTTTCTTTCTGACGTTTCGCCTGCATCTGTGGCTGGCATCATCAGAGAAAGATTTTCCTGAAGTTTTGTGAAGTTGTGACTAGGATGACAAGGAGAGCAGTGCCAGAAAATACTCAGTACATTCTTATGACTGCTGTAGTGGGCTGTTCCACTGGCTTTCCCTCTTTCATCTTTATTTACCCCTCACTCTAGTTAAAGGTATATTGTAGTCCATGGTATTTCTTATGTTCGATGTTAATGCTGTCAAATTTCAAGTTCTGAGAATCTTCCTTCACTGTGTATAGGTTTCTAAATGTCATGGAATGTGATGCGATCCGCACTCACACAAGGGGGATACATGTGTGTCATAGTGTTGCACAGTATTATGCAAATTGTCAGAATTCAGAAATGTGACAAATTATATTCACATACCAGCTCTTCCAGATGGGACAAATGTTGCTGGAGGTTGCAGTAATGGTTGCTGTAGCTCTCTAGGTTTTTTTAAAAAATCCAAATGATATTTATCTTATCTTGGACTATTTTTTGGCAATTCCTGGCACCAGCTGTAACATTTTATTTGCACCTTCAATTGGGTTTCATTTTAATATTGAGACATATGGAAAGAAAAAGGTATATTTCTCTTCTTTTTCTTTTTCAGTTTTTTTTAAAAAAAGAGTTTACAGTTACAGCTAAGATTTTTTTAAAACATTCAGGCAGGAGAAAATTCACCTTTAAAACCATAGGACTATGGTATCTCAGTTTTTAAAAACCTTTGGGAGAGCCCTCGTGGATACCCAAGAAATTGGTACGAGTAGTCCCTACAAAGAATGGAATGAATGGCTGCAGAGATTACAACAACTGGGAAACTCTGGCAAAATCCAAGAAGCTATATTTTAAGAACTTGCAGTTATTAAGATCGACCTGGAAGAGTTCACTATTGTATAGCATTGTTTCTTGGTCCCTGAAATTTCCTTCTGACGGGCAATTCCAACGTTCCCTTCATATAGCTCCAAATATTATTTCCAATCAGACATTGAAATTAAATGCTTGACAATCTTGCAGAAAAGTCTGCAAGACTGATTTATGCACAAAAATGTTTACTGGTCCATCCAAACTTCATTTGTGGTACCTGGCTGGACAGGTCCCAAGTAGAACTCTTCCAGTTCATAAATTTTTCTTGGGGTTCTGCAAGTGAAATTTAGATGCTGCTAGGCAATATGTCTGTTTCCACCTCTTGAAAATTTGTTGTTGGATTGAAGGAGAAATGGAAATCTAGAAACTACAAATTGGCTTATTATTTCTAAAGGCTGGTCTATCTCATCATTAATGAACATTTTTACTTTGTCTTCATCATTGCCATTCATTTGCATCCCCTTTTCTCAGAACAGAGACAGACATTGTGTTCTGACAACACTGAAGGTTTTCCCCTCTGAGATATGCTTCCAACTAATTCAGCACTTTAATGCTGAAAAGGAATTTGAGGATGTTATTTGTTTATTTGAATCGTTAAATAAATGTTAATGTATAGAAAGCCAATGGAATTATAAACTCTATAAAATAAACCTCTTTTATTCATAAAGTAAAAATGTGTGGCCTAAAAACATGTTAAACTGATAACCAAAGATCAAGTGAAAGAAAGAACCTTATAGTAGTACTGATCCTTGAGATTGGTGACTGGACACTCAGAATTTGGCTCCACTTTGTTCCACTTCTCTTTCATAGACAGGCCCAAGGCAGGATGGGGCCAGCTTCATGTGTCTCGGGGTCGGGTGACTGCATATCATGATGTCCAAAATAGCCTTGCACATGCATGCTCTCTATATATTGTTCCAATGCAATTTCACTGGAAGTGCTAAAAGAAAAAGGGCCCTTATATCTTGCAGCCAGAAACCCAAGCTTCAAAAAGTGACTCTTTTGGACTTCATCTCCCAGCATGCTTCTTTCAGTACTCTCAATCATAATTGACTTTGGAATCTAAGCAGAGCCAGTTCTATTTAATCCTTGAATGGTACATTACCAGGGAATACCAAGGATCTTCAAGCAGGGCTAGGAAACAATCCTGCCTGAAACCTTAGGGAGGCCCTGGCTGTTACAATACTGAGCTACATGGATCACTGAACTGACGCAGTATGAGGCAGCTTCCTGTGTTTCCCAGACAGCCATGCTGACTAGGGGTTTGGGGGAGTTGTGGTCCAAAAATCCTCCCTCCACCACCAAAAAATACCCCATAGGTTTTCCTCTTCCATCCCATTCATCTCCTGTCTGCAAAAGAATAGTTATAGGATAGTTCTGTGGCTTATTATAGTTTATGTGAAATTGTAATGTTATGTTGCCCTCTGACTAGTTGTAATTAGTTTTCAAAAAAAAAATTCTGGAATGAAAGAGTAGATTGCACAAAATAAAAGTGATTATGGTCTAATTCAGTATATAAATTAAAACATTTAATTTGAGACTGTATAATCCAAGCAGGCTTTCCAGCCTGCATTCTGAATATAGATATATTGCTTTAAGTGTATCAGGCATCTATGTTTGTCTTGGTAAACCACCATTCCAGACATGTGGATATGTCTTGAAGAATTTAGCAGAGAATGTCCAAGCTACAAACAAGTAAACTGTTTCAATATCACCATGTCTTTTTAGGGTTTCAGAAATAACCAACCATGCCTATCTTGTTAGAGCAGCACTGGGAATACAAACATTGCCTTTAAGCATTTGGAAGCAACAAGTCTACATCACTGCTAATCTCTCCTAGGCATTTGAAATCCTTGGGGAAAATAAAAAATAAAAAAAAATCCTTGTGGAGGTATTTCTTTGGGACTGCATCCATCATGATGGGCTTTGACTAATGAAACATTAGAATTCAGCTAAGTGGGAAGAGAACAAGCCCCTTCAAAACTTAATCCAGATGGCCAGAAATCTCCCCGGATGCAATTTTTGGGTAGCTGCTGGGGCTCTCTATGGCCTTTCCCCCAAATTAAGTTCAGTTGGTAGACAATGCATGGCTGAAGGTGTCCAGTGGGCTTTGTAGATAAGCAGGATTTGAACCTGGATTTGGAAGTCGAGGTTTCTCTTTGTTATCCCATGTACTTTTCAGCCCTGGCTTGAGCTGTCCAGGAGAGCTTCTTCTTCCCAAACCAAATGTTAGACAAACCTCTGGTTCTTGATGACAACTCCCACAATCTCCATGCCAGTGGCCATGCTGGCTCGGGGATTCTGGGACTCATAGTGCCAAAATAATTTTTCCAAGCTCTGCCTAGAGCAGAATTCCCACAGCAGTGACTTTGGTTTGTTCTATCTGTTTGTTCTCCATACCTTGCATTTTCAGTCTTTTAACAGAGGCTTGTCTGATAAAGTCCCAAGTCTTCTCAGTCTAGAAATCTAAGCATAGAATTGATTTATGTAAAAAAAATTACAGAGCTGCCATAAAAGGGCAGAAAGACTGAGGGAGAAATACAGTAAATATAGTTCTCAAAGTTGCTACCGTGCTTTCTAGCTACACTGATAACTAGCTCCTCCACTTTAGAAAGACAATTTGCATTCTACACTGTATGGCAAGCAAAAGACACCATTAATAAAGCTTTACTAACTTAAAAACAGAGATTCCACCTCAACATTAGGAGGAACTTTTTGACAGTAAGAGCTGTTCGGCAGTGGAACACACTCCCTCGGAGCGTGGTGGGGTCTCCTTCCTTGGAGGTCTTTAAACAGAGCCTGGATGGCCATCTGTCAGGGATGCTTTGATCGTGATTTCCTGCATGGCAAGAGGTTGGACTGGATGGCCCTCGTGGTCTCTTCCAACTCTGCAATTCTATGATTCTATGATTTCACTTCTGTCTGAATATGGTTCTGATTTCCTTTCATATCCACCTAACACAAATGTTGAAGAAATATTCATGAAAGACTCTTTAACTATTAGTTTACTGATTTCAGTGCATAAACAAAACATTTAAATTGCCAGCCTGCTATGGAATTAATATGCCAAAGGGAAGTTCCAAGTCTATTTTGCTGCTTAAGGCAAAGAGCTGAATAACCAGGATTTTTCTTCCTTCTCTTCCTTCCCTGTCTTCCTTCTCTTCCTGCTTCCTCATAATCCTTTGTCCCCAATCATGAATAGTGGTGGTCTAACCACATTTTTCATTTCCTCCCAATGCAAGCCTGGAGCCCTTCCTCTCACTTCCCCTTCAGTTCTTGCTTAACCTTCAATGAAGCCAATCCAAACATTTTTTAAAGATTTATTTGAAGCAGCTTCGGACATTTGGCATTTGCATTAAAACCTCCAGGTCTTTCTTTTTGGTAGCTGTGCCTGAAATGCAGTGGGAAATCCTGAAGTCAGGTTTTATAGTTTATGCATCCTTAAAGAGCTGAACAAGTTCTGCTCTTTTCTACCTCTTTCTGCAATACTTTATAGTACGGAAAGTTTAGGCAATGCATGAAAGGATCCATGTTAGCTCTGGAGAGTCTTAACGTAGTTTAATATAGCTTGGTAAAATTACCATTATATGTCTGGAAGATAAATGTGTGATTTGTTTACATAGTAACTGAATAAGCTGTAGTGGGTAAAAGAAAGGTATTACGGTATCTCATTTATTTAACCCTATGTCTCAATCATTGGGATTTTTACTTTGATGCTTTGTTGTTGTGTGCCTTCAAGTTGTTTCCAATTTATGGCAACCCTAAGGTGAACCTATTGCGGGTTTTTCTTGGCAAGATTTGTTCAGAGGGGGGTAGTCTTTGCCTCTCTCTGAGGCTGAGAGAGTGTGACTTCCATTTATTTGATTCCCTCTATTTCTGAATTTTATAGATAAACGTGTCTCCTCCTGTGACACCATGCACAAACAAGATGGAAGTATCAGTGGGCTGGAAAATCCCCAGATTTGCAGGCGTATAAAAAATCTTTCAGGAAAAAAACCTAGGGCCCTTTCCCAGTACACAGTTTTAGTACTATGATTCCCCTGTTAACTGCCATGACAATGTCTATTAAAAATCTCAGCTAGAGAGCTCTAATGTCTCACTACAAATCACGGTATTCCATGGGATGTTGCTATGGCAGTTAAAGTGGAATCATAGTGCTGCTATAATTTTGTAGTGTGAAAGGGCTCCTAACTGTACATTGAATGCTCTGCATGCTAGATTTTAGGTGCTATAAGTATTAGTGAATCAGTGATGAGTCCTGAACTGGGACAGGGTGCTGGGTTGATAATTCAGTGTATGTAGCATCTATCTACACAGATTAATCAAAGTTACTCCATACCCAGTGGCAAAAGATAGCATGTAAATCCATTCATAGAATCATAGAATCATAGAATTGTAGAGTTGGAAGAGACCACGCGGGCCATCCAGTCCAACCCCCTGCCACGCAGGAAATCTTGATCAAAGCATCCCCGACAGATGGCAATCCAGCCTCTGTTTAAAGACCTCCAAGGAAGGAGACCCCACCACGCTCCGAGGGAGTGCGTTCCACTGCTGAACAGCTCTTACTGTCAAAAAGTTCCTCTTAATGTTGAGGTGGAATCTCTGTTCCTGAAGCTTGCGTCGATTGCTCTGTGTTCCAGTCTCTGGAGCAGCAGAAAACAAGCCCGCTCCATCCTCAACGTGACACCCCTTCAAATACTTAAACAGGGCTATCATATGGCCTCTTAACCATCTTTTTTCCAGGCTAAACATACCCAGCTCCCTAAGTCTCTCCTCATAAGGCATGGTTTCCAGACCTTTCACCATTTTAGTTGCCCTTCTCTGGACATGCTCCAATTTGTCAATATCCTTTTTGAATTGTGGTGCCCAGAACTGGACACAGTATTCTAGGTGAGGTCTGACCATGAGACGTAGAAAATGGCAGACGGTTTCCCTACAGGGCTAGCACCAATGTCTTTCCTGGAACCTTATGGGGTAGAGATTAAATTGTGAGTGACTTGTGATCCAGTCATTCTGGTTGTACAAATAGTCAGAGGGCAAATTTAAAACCTTCTTTTTGAGATGGTATAGTTTACCTTTTCAGATGATGCAGTTTTCAACAGCTTTATGGCATACACTTTTTTGTATAGGAATTATTGTTTTGACAGCATTTAAATGGCTAAAGCAAGTTACTGGTAGATTCGGGTTCCAGTGTTCCAAGCACAGCCCTTGTGAATCTCTCATGTGGATGACAACTGCACTAGTGTAATGTTCATGACATCATTGTAAGGCAGTTCACAAGTCTTTCCAATTATTGTTTTGAAATGACCTGCCAGGTTGCAAGGTTGATCTTTCTGGACGCTGTGCAGTCTTGCCCTTCACTGTTCCATCAACATGCCTCTGTAGTTAGCAGTGGACTGGTTAACAGGGGACTTAATACATTCTCTCCTCCCATCACAGTTATGTTGCAGCTTAGCTTAACTGGACCAGAGTTGGGACAGATGTCAAGACTAAGTGGAAATTATGACTTAAGTCCAGTTGCTAACACCATAAGTATTGACTTGCCATTTAGTAACTAATTCAACAAGCCTGTTCTGGTTGGGCATAGAAATTGCATTTAGGCTTAACCTAGCAGTTCTATAATTTCAAAAGCAATTTTGAAATTATTACTTATTACTTATTTCTTATTGCTTTCATTTGTTCTTGATATTACCCCTCTCCCTGTCAGTGCCTTTGAAAAAGAAGTTGAATTCACTGTTTCCACAACCAATGTGTGGAATTGCTGAACATCTGACCTCAGTGTTCAATTGGGAGAATGGATGGAAAAATCCAACAATTTAACCACTGGCTCAGGATTTTTAAATGGCTTTATCTATGACCTGGATAAAGCTAAACCTTGATTCTTTAATCTTGGGAATTTAGCTTAAAAGGATATTAAGCTTACAGTCAGTCTGTCTCTGAGATCTTGAAGCTTTGGAATCTTCCAGCAATCTCCGTTTCATTACATCCCCATCTTCAGAGACATGCCCTGAGTTTTTTGTCCTTCACATTCTTTTTGCTCCACAGTTTTTGCCAATTTCTTGGCCTAGCAATATTTTGTACATTCCCATTCTCTCATATTTGTTGTCATCCTCTTCCTTTATCCTGTATCTCATCCACACATCACCTTCAGGATGCTGAGAAATCCATAAATGTCCTCAATGTAATTAATTCTCTTCATTAAGATACTGTAACTTGTAGCAGTATCAGTCATCATGTGATATTTGTGGTGGTGAGAGGAGAACCTAAAGCCTACTACCAGGCCTAGTGCTACTCACTGTGGCATATGGAGACAATTCCACTTTGATGAAGATAATCCATATAGTCTGTTCCTTTGTTCCCATATTTTCAATTTGTCACTTTGTTCCTCCACCATCACCAGCTCATCAGTTCCTGTCAAAGATAGCCTGATAGATCCAGATTCTCTTGGGTTGATGCTGCAATGGAAAAAGGCAAAAGGGGAGCTGGATGATACAGGTCCATAGCCATCAAGAAGCAGCAAGAGCAGTCTCCAGGTTACTTAGACTGGAGAGCAAGCTGCATCTATAAGCTACTTCATACTAGTTGCTCCTGCTCAGCTACTAATATGCTACCAGTCCAAATTAAAGGTGCTGTTGATAATATCTAAAGCTCCACATAGCTTGGAATCACAAAAACTGGAGGAATACATCTCTTTATACTGTATGCTTACTTGAGAATTGAGGTTTGTTGCAGGGGCCCACCTTTCCTTTCCACCAGTTGGAGCAACATACTGTGAGAAGGCATGAAAAATGGCCTACCTTGTTCTGCCACCCCGTTCCCCATTGTGGAATGTCTTCTGCTTAGAAACTAAGTGCATGCTGACAATGGCTTCATTTTGGAACCAATTAAAAACACAGCTTTTTGTTAAAGCCTTTGCTGTGTAATTCCCCCCACCCCCAGTCATATGCATGGTTCTAACTGTTTTAGCTTGTCTTAATTTATTAGATAATTTAATATAATGTAAATTATATTTTACTTTTTCACATTTCAAGTTGTTTAAATTGTTTTTATTGTACACCACCATGAGATCTTTGGATATAGGTGGGGGTATAAGTATTTTAATAAATAGATTTTAATAAGTAAATTCTGGAAGATAGGATTGAGAAACTCTTCACTCTTCTGGAAAATCAATTTGGTATTCTAGGCGTTCTCCTTTTTACTCTGTGCTTTTTAACATCTGTATGAAACAGCTGGAAGAGGTTGTCTAATGGGGTGAAATGCTGTTGGCAGGAGGTGAGACTAAGAGTGAGATGCTGTTGGCGGGAGGATGACATTTCAAACCCCTCCTTCCCATAAGATGCTGATGAGGCAGTGATTATGCTGAACCAGTATTTTGATTCTGTAATGGACTAGATAAAAGCCCATATACTGTGACTCAGACCAGACAAGGTGGATGTTCTGTTAGTAGACAGTTTGTTTAGCCAGTTATGTGGTGTTCAACCTGTTGTCCCAGTAGGAGGAGGTACTCCCAGATCCAGTTCTGTCACTTGAGACCCAAGTGATCTCAGGAGCAAGAAATGCCTATTATCATCTTTAGCTGATATAACTTGCTAGTACCTACAAGAACAGACATTCCCAATATTATGAGTGGGAATTAACAGTCTCTCTTCCTTAATAAATAGCATTTGTCAGGGCCATACATAACATGTCTGTTGTGGATAACCTTTGCCACAGCTCAGAGAGGAAAAAGTTGGAGATGACTCAAATAAGCTATTAAAATTTCTGTCTTTCCCCCATGCAGCCCAGCTGCAAGTCACCTATGTGCTGGTAACCTCTTGCTTGGATGTGCTATATGCACATTTGGAGACAATAGAATTTATATAGTGCAGAAATTTGGAGATAGTGCAGAATAGAGCAATAAAAGGATCACTGACTGGATGCTTTGAACATATTACTCCAGTACTACATCAGCTGTCTTAGTTGCCAGTCAATTTTTAGGCCTTTTTTTTTTTAAAAAAAAGGTATGTCTCCTTTAAAGCCCTAAATAAGTTAGGACGGGTCTACTTGAAGCAACACCTTATCCCATATGTTCCTATCCAAATGTTAAGGTCATTCTAAGAGAAACTTCTTTGGGTGCTAACACTCATAATCATACATTGGGCAGCTACCAAGGAAAATCTCTCTCTAGTGACCTTCCTTCCATAGGGAGATGTGCAAAGCAGCTTCATTGTAGAAATTTAGATGCCAAGCTAAGGTCTTCCTCTTCTGGCAGGCATTTAATCTTTAATTTGCTGTTTTTTATTGTCAGCTCTGTTGGAGGTTTTTAAAAATCTAAAAATTTTAATATGAAGTTGGCTGAATGGCTTCTGAGTTGTTATTTTATTGACTGTCTTGGGGTTTTATGATTGCAAACCACCCTGAGGGTATTTATTAGTTGATGGGTACATCAAACATAATAACACTCTCCCTTTCTTTCATTACGTTGTTTTATAGGTTTACATATCTACACCTGTGAGAGTTATATATTATATATCATATATTATTTACTATATCATAATATTACGTTATTACGCCCAGCAGCATATGTGTGCATGAATGTGTAGTTCCTCTAACTGATTGTGGTATGGCTGGTCTCCTTGCCAGAGCTTCCTTGGTTAAAGCTGGATAGTGGGTCACAGGCTGGATCTGTGCATGAGCACATTCCTCAGTCTTCCATTCAGGGCACTCTTAACAAAGCTAGAGATACTGATCTGAAGTTAGACAATGGTGTGGTTTGTTGGCTTATGTAATATTTGTTCCAAGTCAATAGCTTTGAGGTTTCAATGCAGTGGTACTCTTTTACTGAGAATAAGCAATTTTCAAATCAGGTCTTCGGACTGATTATTCACATGCTGCACTCCTTTCTTGTGACAGGTTGCTGAATTCCATAAAGCCTGGGTTGGTCAAAAAGATCAATAGATTGCCAACTCCGATTGCAGGACTGGTGAGTATGTGTATATGAGATGTTTTAACTGTGTTGATTACATCTCAGTAAACACTGGTGGTAGTGTTCCTAACATCTGTTCCAACAAGGTAATGTGAGTGAATGTCTGTTATTAAACCTAGGCAGCATCAGTGAAATTCATATTGGTGTTACAGTATCTTTTGGGAGAAATTCCAGTTGGGGCTGGCACCTGGCCAATTTTAGATTGGCCTTAGTTTTTTATATAATTCAAAAAGACTTTTAAAAGGCAAGATAATATGGGTTTGTATGTACACGTGTGTTGTTAAAAACTGTGCTTTAGTAAAGGAACTGAATATAAGGACAGTTGTTTTATATTTTTATAAATAAGCAATATATAGGCTTTTTCTCTGACAGATGCAAGGACTTTAATTCTGCTCTTCATTTTCTTTAGTTTAACAGAAACACTTGGGTGCAATGAAGGCTTCTCTATTGTGTTGGAGGGATCCTGGAATACTTCTTCTCTTTGGCAAACTTTTCAAAATTCTTGTGTGTTGCTGTAAAAAATTCTGCTGTAACATTCCAGAATTATTTCATATTCTTAATTTCAACCTGATGACTTTTCAAAGTGAAGCAATTCTTTCAAAGTATATGGATTTTGAAATCTTCCATCAGCTCAATTGCAAAGAAACTAAATTATCTAGAGGGAAAGGTTAGACTTATAGGCAAGATACGTAAAGTTCATCTCTTCTTTTATTAGCTTCTGTACTACTTTAATATAACATTTTTGAGAGTAATCCTAAGCATATTACAGATGTCAGTGTTGTTTCTTTTGTCTCACAGCCAGTAAAATTTTCAATATTTAGAGGTGGAAGCACAAGTAAGTTGACATGTATTTGTTGATGCCTTGGAAACTTTTCTCCAGTATTTCCAAGGATGGCATCTCCTGACCATCAGATTCTGGATTGTCAATACCTGTTAGTGATCTTATTCATTTTCTCCTTCCTTCTGTAATAATATAAAAAATATTCAAATAATTTTTTTAAACATATGGCTACCATGATGTATTTTTGTGCTCTGGGACCTTTAAAAAATGGGGGTTGGGGTTGGATTATATAAACTCCCCCTGTCCCCCAGTCAGCATGGGGTTGTAATCCCCCCCTAAAAAAACTTTTCCAAGACTAGAGGTTATGCCCTGATTTCTAGTGATTGTTCATTAAAAACTGGATTTAAATTTGGGAACTGAATATAGCTTACCCATATATTCATATCCTAAACTTTTCACTGTACACTTTGAGCTGTTGCTCATTTAAATATTGCCCATACACTGTAGAAGAAGATTTAGAATGATATGGAATATTTGTTGCATTGTCAGTTACAGCCTGTTGAATCATTCCCCCTCCCACCCCCTGATAAAGTAAACATATGTGGAGGGCCAGACAGGACTGCCTGAATAGGTCTATGCAAAAGAAAGTTACAGATGCAATTGATGGTTTAAACAAGTGTTGTTGATAAAGTTTGCTCCAAAACAAGAACACTACTTGGAGCAGATGATGTCGTTTCAGGAGAATAAATTAAACATAAGGAAGTAGTCATGGGGAAGCACATCTGGACTGGTGAATGAAGTCATAAGGTAGTAAAACCTTGAGCAGACAGGATGTTGCATGACTCAGGTCTTAAAATTCCAGGGTTCTATCAGGAAAATTGTGTTGAATCCTCTCTCTACCACCTGGTTTGCCCTGAACCTATCCACACATACACTCCGACTAGCCAATCACATCTCCTCTGCCTGGGTTTACTTGCCCACTTGAAGCCCAGCTGGAGAAATGTAACTGGGTGAACATCTGTGGAGAACAAAGAATCAGTCCATCTCTTCCCCTACTTTCAGTTGTTTTCCCCTACAGCCTTTGCAGAAAGTCAGCTTTCTAACATGTCACGTTTTCACGTCATCATGGCATGTTTGGGCTCAAGGTTTTTGGAAGTTGTAATGATGGTGAGAATATAGAATCGTGGAGGCTGATTCTGTAGTAACAACTTGATAATATTCCTGGGGAGAAGAAATCAAGCTTCTCAACTGCTATTGATGTATTAAGAATATTAACTGAGTAGGAGTTATAAGAGTGTAATTTCCTCTGCTCCTGCAATAGTATGTTGTACGCCTGGGGATATAACAAACTATGTATTAACAGCTGTGCTTCTCTCTAGCTTAGCTGCCTTATACACCTGTGGGACATGTCTTTCTTTATCTAGCAGAAGATCTTGTTTATTATATAATCTACAGTTGGCTTGGTGCAGCAATATATAATCACTGGGGTGAAAGTACTGGAAAGAAATATGCATGACTCACTGTGTTGTGTGGGAATGGAAATGGCCCCTGGAAAGTCAATATTTTTCAGCCCCAAATGTGGGTTGATTTTCTCAACTCTGAAATTGCTGAAACCTGGAGGTCTGCCTAGGAAAAAGGCTCTGAAAACATCCTTGAAGAATAGGAATCTATGGTTAGTAAACCAAGTCCAGCATGAATGCTTGGTTATGCCTTCTTGATCATGCATTGTTACTAATAAATATTAAACAGTGAAAAGAGATTCAGTGCAGCTTGTGGACGGGGGTGAAGGGCAGAACAGGACTGATACACAAGTTGATATTTTTTTATATGGGCAAAGCTAAAGTAAAAGGCCTTCAATAAACAACTGCTTTGAATATTTTGGAATGTTTATAGAGCACATGGTGAAATTTATTACCAGAATATAAATTACACACATCTGCAAAATGCTTTATCAAATATATCATGAGTTTCAAGATTTTCTAAAAGCTGGATTTTTTTTCCTCCCCTGTTCAGCCCCCAAAATAAGGATCCTAATGCAAAGAATTCATGACATTTTAAACAGAGGCCCACAGAAACATCTTTAAAAATCATGTGTTTCTTGATGCTATTCTTTGACAGTACTATACATGCAGTTTATGCGGTGGCTTCTCTGAACTTAATTCTGTTTAATTTTCACCTAAATAAAATTATGGTTGGAAAGATCATTTCAAAGCCCTGCTAGAAATATTTCTTTGGTTTGGGCTAGAATTCAGAGCAGGCCTGGGTGGGCCTAGCTTGCCTATTTTAACACGGAGACTTAACCCACCTAGTTATTGGCTTGGTGTGTCAGTATTTAACCTTTTGCTTATGTTAATTAAAACAAAACAAACAATGTTAGATTGGTTACATAGACTGAAAAGTGAAATAAGGCCTATGGAGAGGGGAAGCTGTTTAATCTTTACAGTTGTTCCCCATGACTGCAAAATGGCCTCTGTCCATAGGCCCTGTGGGAGATTTCAGTTTGTGAACATTCTGTGACATAATAGCAACTTAAGCCAGTCTCTTTGGAGAGGTGTTCCACATCCTGTCCCCTTGAGCCTTTTCTTGTCTTCCTGAGCTCTGTGTCTCTTCCCATCCATCACTTCCTTGGTTTCCATGCATCTTTGGGCCTCCTTTTTTCTTCCTTCCTACTGCTTCTTGAACACCTTTTACTGTCACACCCATCATATTAAAAGATTGTGCACAATCTTTATATACTGATCTTCATTGATTGTTTCACCATTGCTGAGCCAACATTTTTCATTTATGTAGGAAGAAGTGGTGCATTTTTAAAATTTTTTTAATTTTTGCTTTTAAACAGTAGAGGTAGCTCGCAGCCTCAAGCAAAAGTCAGTTTGTTTTCTACCAAGTGTATAGAATTTCAAGGGATGTTTTATTTTTTTAGAACAACCATATAGATGTTTCAGATATTACTTCAGGCCAAATGCTGAAGCCCTGAAGTCACAAGACAGCCTTTCTATAGGGCAGTTTTCTCTCCCCCCCACCCCCTTATTTCCTTCCTGTCTGAATAGTGCCACTCTGTGAGAAATGGAATGACTTATTTTGGGCTTATCTTTTGTTGGGCTGGGTTGAGTGGTATTTGTAGCATTACTGCAGTTCCTTACACAATCCCGATGGGAATTTAGACATTTATTTCAGAGGGTGTGTGAAAAAGGAGTCAGAAATAATAGTAGGAAATGGCAGAGGCGAAGCTAAGTGACTGAACTACAGCTGCACTTTGGCGTGTGTTTCTGCTTGGCTCTTGGTTTCAGCTCTAATGAGGAAAGTCGGGTATACCACAACATCGGCTTGTAGATTTGCCTTTGAAATGTGTTGTATACGGAGATTGGGAAGAAAGGTCTCCATAAAACACTCAATTGTTTTCTAAATGATTGGAGCTATAAAAGAAATAGAAATATACCACCATAGATCATAAATGAAAATTTTCAGAAAAACTAGCTGCTTATTGGATTGTTTTGTTAGGAAGCTTACTTTGGCACAGGAATGTACAGGAACGTCAGAATCCTCATTTACATGAGCAAAAACTGCTTGTCTGTTGCAGGCTTTTAAAATAATCTGAACAGCTGCATAAAATTTCTGTATGCCTTTCAGGTTCACACAGTGAGTCAAAGATACCTGCCCACTATGTGTGTGTCAAATGTTAAATAAATGCAATAAATTGGTTAAATCTTATTCCTTTAAAAGTGACCTTTTTACATGACAGAGATTGAGATTGCATTTTTCTTTCAAAATGGAATACATTTACATGATACTGAAAGAGAAGTTCTAAAAATCTAAAGAATTTGTATGGGTGTAAACACTGGCAATTTTTCAGGACTTTTCTCTTTTTAGAAATTATTTTTACAAGGATGCTATGCTGGCATAAAGCAGATCTATTTTAGCCACATTTGGAACATCTGTTGTTTTGCTAATGAATTGCTATTACTTTTCCTCTTTCTTCAACAGCTCAAAATCCTCTAGATAGCTTTCTTAAGTTTTTCATGGTAATGGTTTTCATTTTCAAGTCACAGATTCTTCTGTTTTTGCTAATGTTACTCTCTGACTTCCTTGCCCTGTGAAATAAATAAATAAATAAATAAATAAATAAATTTGTAGCAGCCCAAGTTGAACCCTGTTATATAGGGGATATTTAGCTTTCGTTAATTCCCCCCCCCCTTGTTTAAAGCTCACACAACACATTATTTGGCATTCTAACATTCTTTTCTCTGCACAATTTTTCTTTTGTTTCCTTTTTTAAACACAAAATTTTAGCTCATTATCTACCTTCCAAAGTGCTTTTTCATTCAGTGGGTTTGGGGGTAAGAGGGTAAAGAAGACCTGGGAACCCTAAAACTTTTTTTAAATTCAGTGGTGGTATCTTATAGAACTAGTATTGTGCTTGAAGGAACTAAAACACTTCTCTCACACACACCCTTCTAGCATGATTTGTAGCTTGCCCAAATTGATTTGGATTAAAAACCACAAAATAAAGAATTAAGCAGTTCTGGGTAATGTGTAGTTTGAGTCTACTTTTTGGGGGCACTGATATCCCACAGGCATTTCTGAGGGTAAAGACAAAGGATGGAATGTTAAACATCTCAACCAATGCAGTGCAACAGTTGGCTGTGGACTCTGTGGTGTAGACTTTGTTGTTACTAACCAGTTATTTCCTATCACTGACCCCAGCGTTAACCTCTGAAAACTCAGCTTGAAAGGAAATCTGTGGTCTGGAACTCTAAAATCAATTTTGGCTCCTTAGGTCAGGGGTGGATAACTGTGCTCTCACCCAGATGTTGCTAGACTGCAACTTTCATCATTACTTGCCACTGGCTTTGCTGACTAGGGCTAATGGGAGTTGTAGGTCAGCAACATCTGGAGTGCAACATTTGACCACCCCTGCTTTAAATGCATGCATAATGGCTGCACAGCTATGCTGGGTTGCAGCTTTTCAGAGGACTAATGGAAAGGAAAGGGTTAGAGCACATTCCCTTCCTGCGTAAATTCTGTTCTGTATGTGTGCCTACTCATTTTATAACAATTTTTGAGGGCTCATTGCACAGATTTTTTTTTCCATTTCTTTTTCTCTCTCCTATTTCTGTTTGAAATGAATTATGGCTCTTGGCAGAACAAAGCAGTCTTACAAGCAGAAGTTTTCCTCCTGTTTCTCAGTTGATCCATACATTGTGTTCAAACGTACTATATAAAAAAGGGGAAAGTCTCCAGAAAGTTTTCTTGTATTATTCCTGTTTGGTTAGAAATAAAGTCATACTTAAGATTGGGATCTTTATTCCTTTTTGAGGCTTTATCTCAGAAGACTAAAGCAGTTGTAAAATTTAGCAGATGCTTTTGTAGTGATGTTCAGGGAGAAATAGAAGGAAATGGCATTTGCAGGGTCAATAATAAACTTTAATTTAGTAGATTTGAAAAAATTGCCAGGTTCCTTTGGCTGAAATCTTGCTCTATAAAACTTGTTTATCCTCTTCTGCAAACTAGAAATAAAGGACCAACTTGTGCTGATGGAAATATGCTCAGCACTTCTGAAGTGGCTCAGCAGTTTTGTATGATTTACACAAATCCAAAGTGTGAGCAGGAGGTGCACCTTCAGGAAGCAATAAAAGGACCCAAGTTTTTGGAGGGCCTATGGTGTAGTAGGGTGGAACTGCCATTTTGGAGAGATATGCTTTCCTATTGTTGTAGCTTAGTAAAGAAACACTGGACCAGGAACAAAAGTAGCTTCTTTTTCTTTGCTTTCACCATTGTACCCATAAATACTAGTCCTGTAAGATACCACCTTCCTCATTTTTGGTTTCACCACAAGCAAGTAAACAAGCGGAAAAAGGCAAGCTGAATGAAAGCAAAGGGAAGGAAATCCCATTTGAGTAATAACAATAGAATGCTTTGTATTGTATTGTAGCCTGTCAGTGTCATTCAAATTGATGTTAGATAACTAAAGATGACATGATATATGGCTTAATTTGCTTGTGAATCTAACATATGCTTGTGACAAGTATTGATCCTTTCAAACCAAATGTTTTTGAAAGATAAAGGCAGAAACTGCTCTTATCGCTTCCCCCAGGAACTTTTATGAGCCCATTTTTAATTGAAATGGTGCTTTCTGGAAAGTTTTTAGGGATATCTTATACTTTCAGGTATGTTATTGTGTAAGCCATGGTAGAAGGCCCATTGGAGCTTCCCATAATGATTGTGTTGGTAGAGGCATGTGATGTTTATTGGCTAATTGTTGAAAAAAAATATAAAGCCAGTCTTGTGAATATGCACTTACTCCCTACATCCTCTTTGGAGATTTTCAGACTACACTGTTATAGTGTTACTATTCCACTTTAACTGCTCTGGCTTCCTCCTGTGGAATTCTGGGATTTGTAGTTTAGTGAGGCCTAATATCTCTCTGGCTGAGTTATAAATGCCCCTCCCTAAACTGCAAATCCCAGGATTCAGCAGGACGCAGCCATAGCAAATAAAGTGGAATAGTAACACTATAACAGTGTTGACTGAAAATCTAGATAGTTCCCTGGAAACAGTTTCCTATCCTCCCCCTGCCAGCCAGGTTTACTGGTGTTAACCATGGTTGAGGCTAATAAAGGTTTCCCTAAATTAGGGTCTATAACCATAATTTGAAGAGTGTTTCAAGACAGAAGTAGTAGTATTTGCATTCAAATTGCCTGTTCACTTATGGAAACCTCATGAGGAAGGGAAATTTGGGAGGCGGATGGGGAGGGGCTGGAATGCACATACCCAAGGCTTTGTTCATTGCATTTTATAGAGAGCCATTGGAGATGATCAGATGGACAAAAAAAGCATTCCCGTTCCTTATTCTCCTTTCCTACCCCTCTCCCGGCACAGTAACTAAAACTTTCACACCTACCTTTTTCGTGTGTCCATGTCTACCCAGGAGTGAGTGGTGCTGTAACAGAGCTCCTTTCACTTCCTGGATTGTAATCCTGGCTGCTCTCACGAGAAGATGAGAGCACGGGAAATTCTAATATCAGTCCAGGCTGGCAGATGCAGGCAACAATCCCATTGGAGTAAACAACACAGGTCCCACCATTTTTGCAGGGCTTGTCACCATCCAAGAACTGTAGACCTGCTCCCAGTGCCAGCCGTGCCAAGAGTGTGATGCCTAGAAAGCTGCAGCCCAGCCATGCCCACCACGGGCCCCGAGCCAGGATGCCAAGCCCATGCTCCCTGAATCCTTCTCCTGTAGCTGGTGCTGCTGCCGCCACTGCCGCCCTATAGATCCATGGAAAGAGCACAAGCTCTGGCTCCCGCCAGACATGAAAACAAAGGGAGAGTGCAGCTCTGGTGGAGGTGGCGGCGGCGGCATGTCCTCCTCTTGGTTCCCCAGACCCTGAGAAACTTTGTGGAGTGAGAGTGGGGCAGCCAACCCCGCTGCCTGGGGGTGGGGTCCGCACCAACCCACCTGGCCCAGCTCAGCTTGGCTCCCATGCTCGCTCTCTCCCTCCCTCCCTCCCTCCCTCCCTCCCACCTTCCTTCCTTCCTCCCTCTTCTCTTTCACTTGGCCACCCCTTCCCTTCCCTCCCCTTCCCTTCCCCTGCTTTCACGATCTGGGGATGTGAGGGAAACAGCAGGAGGGGGGATTCGCTAAGGGTGGTAGACAGGCTGAGCTGGGCAGCTTGGCAGGACCAGACCCTGCGCAGGCTGAAATTCAAAAATAAGAAGCCTAGTAAAAAAGAAAAAGTGACAGCAAGCACAAAAACACACTTAAATCTTTATAAGTAACCCGGGGGGGGGGGTATTAAAAGTGTGTCACTTACCTTGATGTCCCGATCCCAAAGCATGGACCTCCTAATGATGCTGGCATTGCACCAGCATAATGGGGCACCTTTTCACAAGCCTGACATTCTGTTACAGAAATGGAATGGGGGAACAATTCACGGCTTAGCCCATGAATAACAAAAAGCGCCGGGGAAACAGCAGCAGAACGGGAGCATAATGAGTGGTGAACAACGTCATCTGAAAGGGAAGCCCTTTAGCGATCTCTTGGCGTTCGTGTAACGCCATATTTAGAGTGCCTGATAATCTCCATTGTCTGCATTGACTCATTCTGAAATGGCATTTGTTCCATGTTTCGTTTTTACTCTTTTCAAATAAGCCACAGCAGAAAGGATTTATTGATATCCATTTGGTTATGATCATTGCCCCTGAGCCCTTTTCTCTTTCCAGCCCCCCTCCAAACATGGCCTCTGCCAAACAATGACAGTATTAAAAGGAGAGGGGACAGGAAGAATCATAGAATCATAGAGTCGGAAGAGACCACAAGGGCCATCCAGTCCAAACCCCCCCTGCCTTCCAGGAATACAGTAGCACCCCCGTATCCACAGGGGATTGGTTCCAGCCCCCCCCCCGCAGATACCGAAATCTGTGGATAACAGCGAACGATGGACATCCCTTGCCGCTGCCAGAAGCCCTGCAGAGAAGGAAGAAGGGAGGTGAGCTCTCGTCCTCCCTCCCTCCCCCATCTACCCCCCGCCACCTCCACCACTGCCACCGGAAGCCCCACGGAGAAGGAAGAAGGGAGGCAAGCTCTCCTACTCCCTCCCTTCCCCATCCAACCCCCTGTCATGCCACCGGAAGCCCCGTGGAGAAGGGAGAAGGGAGGCGAGCTCTCCTCTTCCCCTCCCTCCTCCGTCCACCCCCCACCATTGCCATCCATGGATAACTGAATCAGCGGATGGTGAATCACCAGATATGGGAGTGCTGCTGTACACAATCAAAGCACTCCCGACAGATGGCCAAAAAAACCCTGAACAAGGAAAAAAAACCCACCCTGAATCTTTGAGAGCTAACCTTGGCCTTCCTAGCTGTGTACTAAATGCACGTTTACGTTTAGAAACAGGTCAAACATCAATTGAGTCCCAGGCATGGATCCTCAAATTAAATTTTTGGTTAAATATGTGTTCTACCCCTGTAGTATCGGCTCCCTTGGTATTAACTGATGGGTTTCATTCTAGGTGGAAAGGACATTGGATGAGAAACTAGTTAAATTGGGTTTCTCATGAACCACTATTTTGGTAATGGGATATATGAAAGCAAAAAAAGGAAATATATCAACATATTATAGACAATGAGTTGCAATATCATGTAAGCACAGCTTCTGCATATCCTGAATTCAAAGGCAGTAGTCAGGCTTCCTTGTTAGCAGTGGTCAGGCTTCCTTTTTAATATTTTAACCCTCCCAAAATATAGAAAAGCATTTACCCTAGCAAAATTTAATGTATTACCTTCAGTCTTGTTAGAGGGGAGGTATAACAATGTCTCTTACGATGCATGCTTATGTCCTTGTGGAGCTGGTTCAGTGGAGACATGTATTGTTATATTGTTCCTTCTATAGTGGCTTCTGACATACTTTTATTCATCCAATTCTTCAAGGTATTCCTGGAAGAACTGATGAGTTCTATACATACTACAGTTGCCCCTCCACATTCGCGAACTCAGCATTCGCAGTTTTGATTATTCGCGGTTTTGGGAGACCCCCCCCTCCCAAAACCATGACACGGGGCCTCCGGAGGCCCCGTGAAGGCCCTGGGAGCGCGCGGGGAGGGCCGGGGAGGCTTCCACGGGGCCTTCGGAGACCCTTCGGAGGCCCCGTGAAGGCCCTGGGGGGAGGGGGAGGGCCAGGGAGGCCTCCACAGGGCCTTCAGAGACCCTCTGGAGGCCCCATGAAGGCCTTGGGGGGAGGGGGGAGGGCTGCGGAGGCCTCCACGGGGTCTCACGAGACCCTGTGAAGGCCTGGGGAAGTGGGGAGGGCTGGGGAGGCATCCACGGGGCCTCAGGAGGGTCTCCAGAGGCCCTATGAAGGCCTTGGGAGGGAGTGGGGAGTCTGGGGAAAGCGACAATGGGGCCTCTG
This sequence comes from Gambelia wislizenii, assembly GCA_030847615.1. Taxonomy (NCBI): domain Eukaryota; kingdom Metazoa; phylum Chordata; class Lepidosauria; order Squamata; family Crotaphytidae; genus Gambelia; species Gambelia wislizenii. The sequence goes on along the minus strand of JAUMIR010000005.1, from coordinate 104,045,469 downwards.
GAGGCCCCGTGGTCGCTTTGGCAGGGTGGCAATCAATATTCACGGATTTTTCACATTCGCGGGGGTCCGTGGAACCTAACCCCTGCGAATGTGAAGGGATAACTGTATTTGCTTGCAGATCAGAGTCCATTAGTAACAATTAAAGTGATCAGCTTTTGTGCTGCAGCACTAGCTTGTCAGTGAAAAATGACATCATCACATTTTATAATGATCAACTTTTAAAATTTCTATTTTTATAAGGAAATTTTGACTTGTAACTATTCATATCCATTTGTATATAACTTTGATATTAATTTTATCTGGTTTTATTTGCTTTATGTGATCTGTTGATCGTAATAAAGAGAATAGAATTGTATCACCCAGAATCTTCAATGTTGAATAAGTGCAAAATAAGTTGATGTGTTCACCTGCAGAATTGTAATTGTTGAGTTCAGGGTTTCGTAATGCAGAGAGAAGATTAAGCACAGAATAGGACCTAAGTTCCCTAAAGGCACCAGATTCTGTCTGTTCTTGCAAGTTAAGCGTGGGGGTCAGCCCTGCTTAGTATTTGGATGGTAGGCCACTAATGTATACTATACCAAGTGCTTGTAGGCTATATTTCAGAGGAAGGAAGTGACAAAACCGCCTCTGAGTATTACTTGATTGGACTGTAGATCGTTTGGAGGTTGTGTTTCCTCGTCAGGAAACACAACCTCCAAACGATCTATAGGCCAATCAAGAAAATCGAAGAAATGCTAGGCCCAGGGAAGGAGAAAAGAGACCCTCTCATAGCTTTAGGCATTTACTGCATACAATGCAGCTGTGGACAAGTTTACATAGGGACCACTAAATGCAGTGTGCAAACACGAATCAAGGAACATGAAAGACACTACAGACTGGGCCAGCCAGAAAAATCAGCAGAACATTTATAAACCAACCTGGACACAAAATGTTATTTAAAAAGACAGAAATTCTGGGCCAGGCCAACAACTATCATGTCAGAATGTACAGAGAAGCTATTGAAATTCACAAACACCTGGACAACTTCAACAGGAAAGAAGAAACCCTAAAAGTAAACAAAATCTGTCTGCCAGTCCTGAAATCTGGCTGCCAGTCCTGAAAAACACTAAAATCAAAACTCAACACATGCAAATGAACTCCACCCAGGGACAGGGGGATTTTCAGCAGATAATGGACCATTAACCAACCATTAGCCAAACAGACACTAATCCTTCTTGTATATCTCCACCCAGAAACTAGCCATTGAAATACACAATTTACATATCCTCCCCAACAGGGGTTCACAGCATATAAACTCCACGCACACTCCTACCCAACCATTCTCTGAAGATGCTAGCCACAGATGCAGGCGAAACGTCAGAAATAAACTCTTCCAATGGCCTCACACCCTGGGGGAAAAAAACAAGGAAAATCTATGGATGCCAGCTGTAAAAGCCTTCGACTTCACATTGTATAAGGAAAGTTCTTATTTGTGAGTCTCCTTTAACAATCGTGTTCTCATGAACCACATTATTAGCACACGTGGAAGTGATGTAGTCAACAACTCAGAGCAGAAACAGATAGTTTGGCTTTCCTATTCCCTTCTACCTGTGAAAATTATTTAGGCCTGCTTGTGAGAGGCTTTAGTGGGTTTTTTTGGGGGGGGGGGTGACCCTCAGAACCATATACCTGTCTCCTTCTGCCTCTGACATTGATCTCCATGATCACACAAATAGAAAAGTAGCTGCTGGGTATGATGCTAATGCAACGGTTTGTCTAGCAACAAAGTACTACTTGCTTCCCAAAGAGTTACCCCTGTGTGCAACGTTCAGCCATTTCTTTCTATACAACACAAGTATAAACAAAACGTTGGATCAGCTGGAACTAAATACAGATGGGTCTTGGTTTTCATTGGGGTTGTGCTCCTTGATTCATGATATAAATTGAGACTGATGTAAATTTGGGGAGCCTTTTCATACAGGATCATTTGAAACCAGGGGAATGTGTTCTGATGGAGCTAGAGTAGCCACAAACTTAGGAATTTTATTCAACCCACCACTAGTTTTAAAGAAGTTTAAAGTGTAAAATATCAGAGCTCGCCATTCCTAGTCTACAGAAATGTGCAGAGGCTCTCCAGTAGGACCAGAAGGTAGCAACTGCTGATTCAGAGGGACTTGACTGGGGTGAGCAGGCTTGCCATTAGGCTACACTTCCTCTTCAGATGAGCACACAGAAAAAGAGCTACTGGTAAGAAATGTCATCTTCTGCTGTGCCTTCTCCAGCAGGATTCTCATGTAAAGAAAGCACATCAGGAGAGAGAGGCAGCACATCTGCTGTGTCTTCTGCAGCAGGTACAGAGGACACAAGAGGAAGGAAGGCAGCACATCTCCTGTAACCAGATACACTAAAAAGGCAAAGCAAAAATAAAATAAAATAAAAGGCCTTGCACAAAACACCCCACTACTTTTTTTCCTCCCCCTCAAGGCTTCTCTCTCTACTCTTTCCACTACTCATGTGCACCTGCCCTCTACCTACCTTGCCCCTCTCTGAGGCTTGTCCTCCCTCTCCTTCCCAACTGTCTCAGGTTCTTCCACCTTGTAGTTCGCCCTTGCTGCTCTCCTCAATCTCCTCTTTGGATCTCACTCTACCTCTGCCTCACCACCACACAAATTCCACCCAAGCTATGCTTCCACCAACAATCAAATTCCGCATCACTGGATATATGAGGAAGCTTTGGGGTGGTGTGCCCCCCCCTCTGTGAGGCTAATGGAAAATGGATTCTCAGAGGTTATATAGTACAGGAGGAAACAAAGAAATCAAAGTGCACAAGTGTGACCCATCTCCCACCTAACAGCTATGAGAACTATACCAGCAGGTGAGCAACAACAGAGAAAAAGTCATTCTCCTAGTTGGTTCTCAGTTGGTTCTTCATATCTTTTCCTAGCCTCAGACAGAAAAGTGAACGCAAAAAGTATCCAGAGGTCATAAATGCAAGTTAACTCTGACTCCACCAGGAAACTGTTAACATTTGGCCATGATGCTAACAAGGACTCTAAGACCCATCTGCCTGGTAGCAGAGCCCAGATGACTACATTCCTGTTCCCATTCCTTGCCACTGCTCCCCTCTTATCTCCTCTTTGGCTCTTGCTCCTACCTGCATCTCACCTCTGTCTCCTCCTTTCTGCTCCACTCTTGCTGCTACATCCTTGTATGTTTTCCTTCTGCCCAATGTACAGTCCCCTTCTTCTGAGAATCTCCCTGCAGCTCCTAGCCTCCTCTTCCTTCCCCCCTTAGCATCCTTCTTCCCATTCATTGCCAATGATCCTGCCTTTCATCTTTCTCCCCCACTTCGCCTGTCCTTTCACTTTTATCTCTCTCGCTCTGGCTACTGTCATAAATTTGAAATGCCATAAATGGAGAGATGATGTAAAGGGTGCAGCCTTGGGTCGTGTGCCAGGAGAAAGGTGGGATATAAGTAAGTAATATGATACATTATGATTTGACTGTAAATGGACTTGAATGTCCATGTATTGGTTAGTTTTGGTCAAGTGAGGTCTAATAATTGTGATATATTTCAGGCACAGCAAGGATTGGTTAGGAATGGATGTGGGCATACAGGGTGAGGAATAATCAGCACAGCAACTGTATAAAAATACACCACTGAATGATAGTTCAGGATTGAGGGAAGTACTTCAACTTTTGGCAATTTAGGATAAAATTAAACCTGAACTCTGCCAATTGTGTTTCAACTCCTATCCATAGATATGATTTGCATATATTGTTTGGACAATTGGTGGCACTTTGCTAGTTTTTCATAATGGGTATTAATAAGTGTATCTCTCTGTGTGTGATGTAAAATTCACCAAAGAGATGTGCTCATGAGGTAGCGAGATCTACATTGACACATCCAGAGCTTTTCTGGACATTTTCATTCTACCAATTCCCATTTTGGATGAACAAACTCTCTATTTTAGCATATAAAGGAGCTTGTCTATTTGATAATGGAAAATTCAACAGTGATAACAGCCAGAGGTATGTGTGGTTCTTCCCTGCAGTCTCATGTCTCCTGTTTGGATCTCAGATGTTGTTATGCAGCAGATTTTACTGGCTTAAATATTGGGACAGAATCCAAATATTGGCGAGCATTGTTTAGAGAATAGGGGCTTTAGGTTTGGGTAAACAGAGTAGAAGGAAGAGCTGAGCAGGACAAGTGATAAACACTCCGTTGATGGCAAAACAACTCACACTGATTTACCCTGATCATTTTGGCACTCAGGCCTCCTGAAGGGTCACAGGAAGAACTTAATGAAGAAAAACATCTGATGGTAGCTGCTGTTGCTGAAGCACTAGCAGTATTATGAAATGCACAGCTTGAAATGTCCCAAGTTCTGCCTTTGTTCTTAGGCTACCAGTGATTAACTGATTTTTATATTCTTACTGCATCTCTGGATAGTCTTAACTGCCAGTGCAGTTATGGTAGCATTAGGCAGCTACCATAAATATTCTTCCCTGGTTGTAACTGTATAGCCCATGGATTGTTAACAGTGCATGAAAAAAATTAAAATCACAATTTAAAACACAACTCAATGGATCCCAGAATATTCAGTAAGAATGGAGAGATTCTCCATGTGATATCTTATTGAACATGTGCACAATGGATAGTGGCTACCACACTCTGCCCTGTACTTCCTGCTCTACTGTGGTGATCTGCAAGAGCAAAGAGCAACTGATGCCTTAATGATGTTATCAGCTGCATTTGTGCTCCTCTCCAGTGACACAGCTGACCAAATGTGGCCACTTGCCAAGTGACATGCCAAGATTTACCCTCTGCTCACTCAGCAGCTTGTCAGGTGACAGAAGATTTTAATGCTATTTCGCCTGATCTTAATAAATTAGAGGTGGCCAACTTATGGTCCTCTGAATGCTTTTGGACTGCAACTCCCATCATCCCTAGCCAACACATCCAGTGGTGAGGGGAATGGAATTTGTAGTCCCACAACATGTGGAGGGTCTCTGTCTCCTCCTTTCTGCTCCACTCTTGTTGCTACATCCTTGTATGTTTTCCTTCTGCCCAATTTACAGTCCCCTTCTTCTGAGAATCTCCCTGCAGCTCCTACCCTCCTCTTCCTTCCCCCCTTAGCATCCTTCTTCCCATTCATTGCCAATGGTCCTGCCTTTCATCTTTTCCCAATGTAAGCAGCCCATAAATATATAAGAACCAGTTGCAGTTGGGGGTTTCCATGTCAGTGGAGTGGTGGCTCTGCTCCAGGCTTTAGTCCAGACTTTAAGGGAGCTATCCAGAGTCATAAACCTGGGGTTGTCTAGACAGTGAAAATACCCCTCATCGAATTTGCTGGGAATCTTAACTGTCTAAATAGGAACCCCGTGCCAATCCACACTATTCAGAAGGATGGGGATCCAAAACGGCAAAAACAACACAGTAAAAGCCTTCGCAGCTTTTCCTGTGCTTTTTAAAAAACCATGTGGGAAGTGTGCATTCCTGCTCATTTGGACTATCAAACAACAGGAAATTAGAAGGGAAGCACAAAACTGATTGGCTGGGCAAGAGCAGGTGCAGGGCTTGCTAGCAGGGCAAGTGCCTGCTGCCACCATGTTGGATTTTCTCCTTAGCAATCGCTCATTAAGGCAATAAAATAGGATGGCTATTATTATTATTTTTACTCTCTTATAAAATCAAAAAATCACTCTATTACTCCAGCACACCTTGGACAACCTTTTAAAAAAGAACTAATGCAAGTAAATCACTTGCTGCCGCCATCTGGAATGCAAGGCTTACGGGGGCTCCCAAGGCCAGAAAAACAGTTAAGATATGTCGCTACTGCTGCGAAGTGCCAACACAACGAGGTACTTCATTTTTTCCCTTCATGTAGATGAGCCTCTTCAAAACTCCTTTAGCTCCTTTAAATGTTGGACTAAAATCTCCAGTTGTGTCACTGCCCAACAAATATCAGAGCCATCAGTAAGAGTCTGACTTGCTTTTTAATTCTCTCATTGTGGAAGTATACCCTATGGGATTCAAAAACAGACAGTTTCCATTTTAAAAACAGAGTTTCAATGATTAGCTTATCTCTGCTCATTATTTGTTCATTGTAATATTTCAATAATGTTGCAGAATGAATAAAATACAAACAAACCAAAGCAACCCAGTGTCTCTAATAGTGGGTGTAGCTCTTCCCACCTTCTTGGTCACCGCTGGGTATGCTTTCTCCTCTCTCCTGCCAACAAGCCAGCGTTGGATTGAATTGGTAATTTGTTCCGGTTGGCCTCAAATGCTCTTTTGTCCATAGTTTTTATCTAATCACAAATTAAGCACTTAATTTTTTTCTTGAATGCCATTGCACAATCTCTTAAGCAACCCCCCTATTATTTAATGCTTACTTTAGACATATGAACTGGCTTGAAAATCTTACAACCACCTCACAGAGGCTAAATTTTGACATGGTTTTCAGGAACTATTTAGTGGAGGCTTCTCAGGAGAAGATCATAATGCCTTGGAATGTTTTTCTTGAAAAGACAAAAACAAAAATAAGGGGTGGTAGCAGAGATTTGTGCTTTTTGTTCTTTAGGAAAAGGCTTATGTAAGCAGATCTGCAGTACAAAAACAATATTTTAAAATCTAGATAAGTAATAAATCACCATTTAGTTATCTCTTTTATACATTAGTCCAGAATTGTGACTGGCACTTTTAAAATAGCAGTTAGATTAAAGGCTTAGCCCATTTGAAAATAACTGTTTGTAGGGGGAGCATTTCTTCTAATAGCACAGGTATGGGAATTGTACGGTCTCCAGATATTGTTGGACAACTCCCAGCATTCCTCACTGTTGGCTAAGCTGGTTAGGGATGCTGAAACTTGCAGCCCAACAGCATCTGGAGGGCCACATAATGCCCACCCTGCCATAGTGGAATACATAATAACAAGATAGTTTGAAAATCTGTTCTTCTTCGTGGTCTCTGTAACTCACACAACTGGGCTATTCCTGTGCCTGTGCAGTGCACTTCAGAACTTTCTGGAATAGTTACATAATGCTTTTTGGCAGTAGCTCCGCCCATCCCAATGGTTCCCCTCAGGCGTTCCTGCTCATTTACCTCAGTTCCTTTTCGTCTCTCGCACCAGCAGCACCTAGGAATTTTTTCTCTGTACTTGGCAGCTCTTTTTCTCAGTTTTAGACCACAATTTGGCTTTTGGACTTTGCTTCGTCTCTTCAGCTGATTTTCTCCTTGCAATTGACTCGGATTGCGCTTTGGATTTTCGTCTGCTTGCTCCTTTGGCTTGTTTCTACCCTGACTCTCAGCTACGACTGTGGTCTGTTGACAACTCTGCTCTCTGTCAACAATTTTCCTCTGGTTTGTTGATCTGCTATGGCTCCTCTGGCTTCTTTTAAGTGTGTGCGGAATGAGGGGCCAAATTACCGGGTTCCAATGGGCATCCCCCATTGTCTTCTCTACCTGGGCAAGTTGCACAATGTATCCTCTTGCCTTCACTGCAAGGTGTTCATCCCCCAGGTCTGCAAGAAACGGCAATCACGCCTGAAGACCCTTGAAGCCACCAGTGCCTCCTTCTGTGGCAGTTTCTGTGCCCCCCAAAAATCCGTGCAAGTCAACACATTGTCATTCTCTGACCTGCAAACGGGCCCACATGTTCTCTTCGAGCCTGGACAAACATCACTGCCTGGATTCTGCTCACGAACCTAACCCCTCAAATCCCGGGGGTTCTTCTCCTTTGCTTAGACCACAGGCTGCCCCCTTGAAGCCATGTGGAGAGAAGAAGAAAAAGAAGAAGAGGCATGCTAAGCACTCTCCCGAACACAGATCTTCTTGCCACTTTACTGTTCCTTCCGTGGCCTCTGTCGTTCGTGTCCTGACTCCTCCTCAAGATCCTTCTCCTATGGGTTCAGTCCAGATCATTAATATGGATGGTGCTTCTATCTCTGAGGGTGAGATAGTCGAGACTCTGCCTGCTTGAAACCCCCCTCTAGTTCAACACTCTCCAGCCCTAGCAGTCTCTTGGGAGGAACTTCACAGGTTCCACGAGGTTGGGGTCGCGAGCTCTCCCCACTGGGACATAGTGGGTTAGCCACTTTCTTGATCCAGGCCCTCTTCTCTGCACTGCTCCAGATTGAGGCCTCAGTCCCCAAGGGGATCTCTGTGTCCACATTCCCGGTCAGAACACGATGGTTTCCTGGGTGTACAGGATGCAGCTCAGGACGAACCCCTGGGCGAATGATCTTCTCCATCATACCGTCCATTCCACGGGGAACTCTGCTTTGACAAAACCAGGGGGTACTATATTGTGCAGGACAAGACCATTTACAATGTTCCATCATATACAGATCCGTTGGATTACCGCCACAGGCCTCTTGGTTCACCAGCAAGATCCTTTGTTCTGCTGCCCAATCCGATTTGGCACCATCCACTTGAACACTCCAGACCTGTGCTGAAGGATGCCATGATTCAGGTTACATCTAACCATCCAATGCCTAGCCAATTGGGCCCTCTTCTGGACTGCTCTCCTCCGGTCCCTCATTGCACACACTCTCTTTATCCTGATTGATGTGATCTTCCTGTGAGTAGGTCCCCTTCACCTTCTCTATCTACGGGTTCTTCTTCATCAGACCAGCCTTGCTATCTATCCCCTCCTTCCCGCCTGGTGGATGATGATTCTTCCTCCCCGACCGATGATGTAAGAGTGTTCTCAGAGCAAATGATTAGAATGTTGAGTGCCCTAGATATCAAAACCGCTCAGAAGGAATTTGATCCCTTGGATCCTATATATAGCCAGATCAAGTCAAAAAGCCCTGCCGGTGGCAACTTTGCCCATCTTGCCCTCTCTTCTGAAGCTGTCCCAAGGGCTCGTGGGAAACTTCCTCTTCGCTTCCTTTGACATCAAGGAGGATCGATTGCCTGGTGTCTGGTGAGGAGATTGAGTGGCTTCTGGAGCACCCAAAACTGAATTCGGTAATTGATGAAGCCTCTCAGTTTTGGACCTTCCAACACTCCCAAGTGACCCTGGTTGACAAAGAAGGCTGTAAACTCAATGTTATGGCTAAAAAGCTATATGTGTCTGCAGCCTGTAGCCTCCGTATCTCCAATTATTCAGCATGCACCCTTCCTTAACTGCCTTCCCAATGAAGAGAAATGATTCGCACATGCTATCCAAGCAGAGGCACAGTTGTTAGCAGACCAGCAGATTAATTCTTCTTGTCATGTTGCTGACTGCTCTGCGAAATCAATTGCTGGCTCCATCATCGCTCTCCATCAACACGCTTGGCTCAGGTCATCTGGCCTTTCGCCTCAGGCGCGCGCCACAATAGAGGATATGCCTTTCGACCACTTGGGCCTGTTCCATCAATCAACAGATGAAAAACTAGAGTTTACACAGAAGATGCGGACCACAGTCAGGAAATATGGCATTCCTTCGCAATCCCTCTTTGTGCCCCATGGACACTCTGGGTTGCAGGGATCCAGTTACTCTTGCCAGCGTGCATTCAGCCCTTTGTCTTCCTGCAGGTCACATTACCCTTCGCAATCCTCTGTGTCCTCGGGTAAATGCCAGCCCTCCACATCCCATTTCTGCCAGCAGTTCAAGCCATGTGCTGAAGATCAACCCAAGTGGTGCCTTTGACTTCTCCTGTCCTAATGCTTTCCATCCTGGAGTCCAATTCGGAAAGTGCCTCTCTTACTTCTATGAGGCCTGGTATGCCATCACGACAGACCGCTGGGTATTGTGAATTATCCAGGTTGGGTACTCCATTGAATTTAAGGATTACCCCCTGACAGGTTGAATTCATGTAATATCATCTTCCCCAGTCTTACTCGAGGAGGTGCAAACCTTACTCCAGAAGGGTGCTGTCGAAGCAGTATCTTCTCAACTTCAACACCTCTGCTTCATCTTGAGGTACTTCCTCATGGCCGAGAGAAACGGAGGGCTTCAGCCCATCCTCGACCTCCAAGGGGTGAATTTGTACATCCTCCTGAAGCGCTTGCGCATGGTCACCCTGTCATCAATCCTGCCTCTCCTTCAAAGGGGGAACTGGTTTGCTACTGTTGATTTGAAGGACGCATATTTCCATGTTGGGATTCACCCTTCCCACAGATGATTTCTCACCTTTCAGATCGGCGACAACACCTTCCAGTTCATAGTTCTACCCTTTGGCTTTGCGACTGTGCCCAGGGTCTGCACCAAATGCATGGCAGTGGTGGCAGCCTGGCTTCACCAATAAGGAATTGTCATCTTCCTATATATTGATGACTGGCTCCTAGTTGCCAACTTGTGTTGCCAACTTCTCCAGGACATCGATGTGACCCTGCAGCTTCCTTGGCCTAGTGATCAACAAGGAAAAGTCACATCTCAATCCGTATCAGACTGTTCAATTCATTGGGGTGTCCTTGGACTCTATCACTGCAGCTACCTATCTTCCGGAATCCAGATTCCATACTCTGAAGGTTCTCATCCATCAGTGCTGCAGGTCCCATCGCTGCCTGCCCAATCTGTCCAAGTGCTGTTGGGACACATGGCATCAATCACGGCTGTGACCCCCTTTGCGAGGCTTTGTTTCCGACCCCTGCAGTCATGGTTCCTCTCTGTCTTTGACCCCTGCAGGATTCCCTGGGAAAGCTTCTGACCATGCTAAGGTCAGTTCAACAATCCCTGGATTGGTGGCTGGACCTGACGAATGTACTTGTGGGTCTTCCATTCGACCCCCCCAATCTCAAGTCACCCTCAAGACAGATGCCTCCCTACGGAGATGGGGGGGCTCATCTTGGTCGGTTCTCTATCAACGACACCTGTCCGTGGAGAAACGTCAGTTCCTATCAACATCTTGGAGCTGTTAGCTGTGCAGAAGGCACTGAGGTTGTTCGAATCCCTGGTTACCAGCCAGAATGCCCTCCTTGTTACAGAGAATATGTCTGCAATGTATTATCTCAACAAGAAGGGAGGGACAAGGTCCTCCACTCTACTTTCAACCACTCTAGAGATTTGGAACGGGTATATACTGAGGAACATCTTTCTCCAATCCATTCACCTCCCTGGAAAGGACAATATTCTTGCAGACGGACTGAGCCATTCCAGTTCCACAATTCCCAAGTGGATGCTTCACTGTTCTGTGGTCCTTTCTCTCTTCTGCTGTTGCGGGACTCCAACAGTTGACTTTTTCGCCTCCCCAGCCAACAAATAGTGCCAACAGTACTGTGTGAGGTCCAGTGTGAAGGGCTCCAGAGGGGATGTGTTTCTCTTTCAGTGAACTGGACCCCTGGTCTGCCTATTCCCCGTTTCCGCTCCTCACATGGGTGATCTCCAAGTTGCGCTGCAACAGGGCAAACATGATCCTGATCACACCATGGAGGCCCCACCAACTGTGGTTCGGCCCGCTCCTCCGAATCGCCACTCACCAGTCCATCCATCTCCCTCTCTGACCCAACCTCCTGATGGTGCAGGGAGACAGGGTTCAACACCCAGATCTGGCCACCTTGAGGCTCACAACTTGGAGGGTCCTACCATGAACCATCCCTTGCATTCAGGGCCGGTATTGGGCAATTCTTCTGATCACCTGCCTCCAGACGTTTGGGTGGTGGTGGACGCCTCACTTCATCCTCTTATTCTTACAAGTGGAGGAAGTTCATTACTTACCTGGCAGATCGGTGTCTCTCTCCAGTGGATTCCACTGTGTTGAATGTTCTTCAGTTTCTCCTTCATCTTTTGGATTCAGGACTTTCGTTCTCCTCCATCAAATGCTACATTGCTGCGATTTCTGCTGAATTCCAGGGGTTGGGTTGACCCTCTCCTTTTTGAGTCCCTGTTGTTAAGAGGTTTCTGAAAGGTTACATTAACCTTCACCCGCCTGTGGTGGAATCCACCCCTTCGTGGAGCCTGGAACTTGTTCTTTCGCAGCTTTCCAAGTGTCCATTTGAACCCATGGCCACATCTGATTTTCATCTCCTGTCTTGGAAAATAGCTTTCCTTGTCGCAGTGACATCAGCCAGACATACGGGAGAGCTATGTGCTTTGTGATCAGATCCACCTTACCTGGTCTTTCACAAACATAAGGTAGTACTCTGAACAGACATGGCCTTCCTACCAAAAATCGTCTCTAGGTTCCACCTTAACCAATCCATAGCATTGCCTGTCTTGGTGCAGAATCCGTCTGATAACTTTGAACATGCACTCAGTGCGTTGGGTGTTCATTGGGCTCTTGCGTATTATGTTCAGCGGACTGCCCCTCTGTGCAAGACGAATTGTCTTTTTGTCTGCTTCCAACCGTGGCTCTCCGGTTTCTCCGCAGTGCCTATCCAGGTGGGTTGTCTCCGCTATTTCTTTGGCCTACAAACTGGCACAAAAGCTGCTCCCCTCTTGATTTCGAGCTCATTCAGCGAGGGCGGTAGCTGCACCTGCTGCCTTTCTTTCTGGTGTTCCTTTGGAAAAAGTGTGCAAGGCAGCTACTTGGTCCACTCCTTTGACCTTCATCTCCCATTACAGACTTGACAAAAGGTATAGAGCTGCTTCTGCTTTTGGGAGAGCTGTTCTCTTATCTACGTTGCAATAAATTTATTTGTGGTTCACTGTTACACTGTGTCCTCCTCCTTTCTCTTCTGGTTGGGCATGACAGTCCCTCCACCTGTGAGAAAGCTTGCTAGTCTCCCAGTTGTGTGAGTCACAGAGACCACAAAGAAGAAGGACAAGTTGCATACCTGTAACTGTAGTTCTTCGAGTGGTCATCTGTGAACTCACACAGCCCCCCCCATCCTCCCCTCATTGTCCTGCTCTTTTGCACAGATGTGATGCTGCTGTTGCAGCATCCTTGGAACTGAGATAAATGAACAGGAATGCCTGAGGGGGAATCGTTGGGATGGGTGGAACTACTGCCCAAAAGCATTATATAACTATTCCAGAAGGTTCTGAAGTGCACTGTGCAGGAATAATCCAGTTGTGCAAGTTCACAGATGACCACTTGAAGAACTACAGTTACAGGTATGTAACTTGTCCTTATCTAAATTTAATATGAGGTAAGGTCCATGTTGATAGATGGTAACTAGACTCTAAGACTGAATGAAATGCTATATTAAACCATTAACAATACCTTTAAACAATTTTAGCTCAATCTGGTCTGCATTGTATTTTACCTCTGTTTTCTCTGGTTTCTTTATTAGTATTGAAGAGTTATTATAAGTGAACTAGATAGAGTCTGGTGTGGAACTGGTTATTGTGAGCTAGTTATTCTGTCCAGGAATAGTAATGAGAAAGTTAATAGGAAGGTGGTATTGCTATAGATCATAAGGGTTACCATAATCTCCCTTACCTTTCTTGGGTTTCAGTCTATAATTGGTATATGTGTGCATGTGTGTGATTTTGAACAGTGGGTCAGGATTGAGAATTCTCTGCTCAGGAGGCTTCCTGAATTACGGTAGTTAACAGGGAGAATCTGAAGTCCTGCAAGCTTGTAGTTCTAGGAGTATAGACTTTAATTTAATGCTGAAGCTTCCTTAACAAGTACGGCTTAATTGCTAATAACCACCATTGACACTATGGGCTTATACCAATATATGCTTGTAAGCAGTTCTTGTTGCAAGCAGTGTTGTTGAGTTTGGCTAGCTTTCCAAACAGCCAGAGTTTGTTGGGATCTTGAATTCATTCATCATATGTGGATCATTACCTAGCTGAGGTTGAGGAAGACTTTCACTTGTCTGCGTGAGGAAAGTGAACCTATTAAAGTAGTCCAACTGGTTCTCTAAATAGTTTCCACAATTGTTTCAGTGACTTTTCTTATTGTCTAACCAACTATTATCTAAAAGCTTAGTTGATTTCTGAAACAGAGAGCTGACTTGGACATCCAGTCAATACCTTTTTGGTGTTGACCTCAGCAAACACCCTTCAATTATTTTATGGATAATTATGGGGAATGAGGTAAACAAGATGATGTTTTGAGCATAGGAGAAACCCTTTTAAAACAAGCTTCCAGCTGGGGCTGAAGATTGAGATTGCCATGAATATCCTTCACCAGGGAGAAATAGGTGTTGGCCTTGCCGATTCTCTTAGACTCTGCTTGTTTCAGTACCACCTGTCATTATATCTTTGGAACTATGTCACTTGAAAGTAAGTGACACTGCGTTGGAATAGTTCTGCTCATACAGTTCAAAGGGGCTGTCATTTTTTTGCCCCATGACAATAAGTGGGGAATATTGGTGTTCTGTTTTCTCTCCTATACTCATTAATACAACTACTGGGAGAGATCATCCAGAGTTTGGGGGCTGGGCACCATCAGGATGTGAATGCCATACAGTCTTCCTTTTCATCTGAATCAAGAGCGCTTGTCACATTCTTGAAAGATAATCAGAGCTTGATAATGGACTAAGTTAAGAAAAATAACCTGACCAAAGTAACTTGATTGTCTAAATGCGTATTCTTTAACTAGGGAAGTGTATTGTGGTTGTGAACATCATAGCTGTTCTCCTACTTGAATGTTTGCTTCCCTCCTTCTACCCAAGGAATAGGTTTGAAAGGGGAGTGCTCCTGGACCCAGGTTCAGTTTGGGTTCCCAGGCAGTCAACATAGAATGTATGTATTCTGTCAGCATTTTTTGATGTAACACCTGAAAAAAGAGGAAACTTGTCAATCTGTGAGACTAGATTGGAAAAACTGTCTTTTTAGACCCCAGTTCCCAGAATCCTCTAACCAGTGTGGCTAGTGGCCTTGCTGGCTGGTGTATCTTGGGAACTGTATTCCAAAAATTTAAGTTTTCCCATTTCTGCCTTAATGTATTTGCACAGAATCCAGCATACAACATAGCCAGCATGTTAATGAACACTGGCCACAGTCCACTTTCTTATATCACATGGAATCATCTTTGGATAGTGGTAAATTATTTATTTATTCATTTGATACACATTTAGGTACTTTTAAAGGTCACAGTTATTCCAAGGTGCCAAGCAATATAAAATATCCAGTTTCATGTCAACTTAGTAAGTTCATAAAATCTTAAGTCAATTAAATAAAGTTAAGAATGGACACGTTAAAATAAGCCGAATCCAAAACTTAACCCTTATTCACAAGGATTACTTTTTAAAAAAGGCATTCACTGAGTGGGGTTTTTTTCCCCTGACCTCATGGAAATGCCAGTGTGTTTCAGGGATAAAAGTGGCCCATGTCAACAGGAATATTTGCTGGCACAAAATGAAGGGCATGGCACAGAATCCAAACATCCAGAAGACACGTGTTCACATGAGACAGAGCATTCATTCTGACTGACCTCCTTTTCTGAAAAATAAATAACCAAATAATTTCTGTGTTCTAAAAATGCTAGTACCGTTGTTTCCAATAGTACAAAAAACCCATGTTGTAAACCCAAAAAATTAGGAAAGGGACATCAGCCCTGAAGGAAAACAGCTGTTTTATTTATTTGCAGGAAAACTTAGTATCAATGGGGTTGTAACAAAAGAATCCTTGCTGAGACAATCATGCTATGTACCAGGCAGAGCATGTCACTTGGATGCTACAGTGGTGTTTGTAAGCAGATTTCCCACATGTGGTACACCATCTGTTGTGTTTTTTTTCACCCACTACTCTACTGCAAAAGTAATTGGATTGGTGGTGATGGTGAAGGTTTGGCTTATTTTGCTGAATGGTGCTAATATTTATTACGGTATATCTTTGTTAACACATCTTCTACCAGTTCTGAGCTGGTGAAAAAAATTATCTCCAGCAACATTTTGTTCAATGTTGAAATGCGATTCAGTTAATGTTGTCATCACACTGTAACCAAGTTTGGCTTCCCACAGTATAGCAAAGTTCCTGCCCAGGTTAAATGTTCCCTTCAGATGATAGGATGTCCTAGCACTGCAGCCAGATATTGTTTCATATTACTTGGTTTAATGGCATATACTGCCGGTGTGGGCATTTACCTTTAAACTCAATCAAATGTTCAGCAGTGGTTAGATCCATCCTCATATATATACCATAGTGGAAGTACTCAGCAAATAATCTACATGTCTCAATAGGCAGGCACTTTATCAATGGTTCTTGTTTTCCTGTTGTTGAACTTCAAATAGTTTCTGAGCATCCAAAATGTTTTCAGGGCCACTGAGGTGGTAGTGCTCTGGGATTAGATGCCATAATTCCTCCAAGGTTTCATATACTCCTGCCAAAGTCAGTAAACCAACTTTTAGCTTCTACACGTTGACTTTGGTAGGGTTCCTCTTGATCCCTACCCTGAATACATGCTATGCTTCTTTCTTTATTTTCTGGATTGTGTGCTAAAGTTTTGTTGTTGTTGTTGTTGTTGTTGTTCTTGAGAAGCAGTTCAAAGGCTTCTAACACTATTTCTTTGTCTGCATCCTTCTTTGGTCTCAGGCATTCCTGAATAATGTCTCTGGCTGTTCTACAATGAACCATCTGTAGATATCTGCACCAGGCCATTCCATCCCTGCTTCTCATGACATCACTATCTCTGCTTAGCTCTTTCTGAATTGGATCAAGTGATCATGTGCTTGGTGTCCTCCCATCTTTGAGTGTGGATATGGGATGGATTTTTTTCCCATCCAAGCACTCTCACCTGCTTTTCTGTATCATCTTTCAGTCCCAAAATGGCATGGGACTTGAACAACAAATAAATATCCAAATGGCAAATATAATAGACCTATTGGGACAATTTTTGTATGAGTTTTTTCCCCATAAAAAATATACATGGCAAGTGGCAGAAACTTGGGGACATTATTTAAAATTCTTGGGGAGCTCATGTCATAAAATGCCTATCCTGTAGTACTTTGGGGTACTCAAATGCCCCATCTGGTAGAATGAAGATTAAAATATCCTATTTAGTTAGAACTGATCTACATCTCTGTTTAATATATTTTTTAAGGAGTTAGAGAACAAGAATCTGATTATGTTTATTGAAAAGACTTTTCTTGGGTTTTGTTTTATATAACACTGGCATGAAAACTGCAAAGGCATGAGGGGAAAACATTCAAAATGCGGGTAAACCCACACAGTTTTTGGTTTTGTTTAGTCAAACAAACTAGACCATGATTAGAGATTATTGAAATTTATTCTCTGGCACGTAAGAAGTAGATGTTTAATTTTAAAAGAGGAAAGGAATTTGTTGCTTTCCCCCTTTTTAAGAGGTCATGAACTTGGGTAGGAATGAGTCTTTTTGGCTACTGTAATGAGTTTGTTGTTTTCCTTTTGGGAATACAGATTTGGGATGGGTGTGGGCTGTCTGCTTTTCAGAGTTTGGAAAAGTTGCTTTTTTGGACTACTACTCCCTGATTGGGAGTGGCCATGCTGATCGGGCAACTTTGAGAACTTGTTGTTGCCTGCAAAAGTTAATTTTCCATGCTCTGCTTCTCTTCAGGTCCAGCTACAGCAGTATGTAACAGACGCGTTGAAGGTTACATTTGCCACCTGTATGACTTTTTGGCTGTCTGATATGACAGCCCCCATGTCAATGTTTGTTCTCAGTGTTGGGGAGGACATTGGAGTAGGCCAATAGTTCCTACTTATTGGCTTTAAATGAAAGATAATGTTGCTTAATTTGACAGCAGCAGGAAAACACAAGACAGGAAAGATAAATAGATGGATATAGTCGCATTAATAGCAGCTCTGTGTTTACAAGAGACTTTGTAAGACTTGCCAGCTGGCAACATAGTTCACTTTCAAGTATTCCATGTGTTCATCTTCATGTTGAAGTGTTTCTATTTTTTTATTTTTATTTTTTTGTGACTTTTCAACTGTGGTATCAACATTGATGAAGAGAATTCCACATTATTGTAAAGTTTGGGTTTACTGCTTGTCTTTGATGTTCTGCATTTTTGGCCCCTGTTGTTCATAGGATCTGCTTACCTCTATCATCTTCTCATACCACTGTGATAATGTTTAAGAAGCTCTCCCCAGCATCCAGTAATACAGTGGTGCATTCTTCCCATTCAGTTGTTTCCCATCTAGGAAGAATGGTAACACATGGTGAGGAGCTAGGATGATGTGAAGGACCACACCCAGTGGGTTCTGGATTTGTAGACATTGTCACACATTTTGGTGATTTCCCCTTCCCCCTGCTATATAAAAACAAAGAACAAATGTCCATAGAATCCGGCCTAGTTTTTGTCCTGATGTGCAGGATAGCTTTGTTTTAAATTAAGCAAACTGTATTTAATTTTTATGTACTTACAGCTTTTAGCAGAGAATCTAAATAAAATCATTCTAATGTAGCTCCAGTAAGGAGCTATCTGGGTATACGAGCGGGGTGGGTGGGAATACCATCTGCTCTGAAGAAACAGGAATTTGCAGCGCTGGAACCTGTCTTAATGGTTAATAAATCCCCCTTAAACTTCGCATGCCCTCTAGCCAAGATGGCAGTCATGAATGAATTACTCGTGCTTTTAAATCTGCCGTCACATTTTTTTTTAAAAAAAAGTTTATCATGGTGTGCACATGCAATACCTCATATTTACAAAAGAAAAAGAAGAAAAGAAAAGAAATGAAAAGATCACAATTTTATCATCTTACTGATCTCTTGCTTAGCTGAAAATCCAACATGGCGGCAGCAGGCGCTTTGCCTGTTTTTAAGCCAATCAGCTTACACTGCCTCAGCACAGCAGTGTGAATGCGGCTTTCTTAATGATTAGACATTCCCATCCCCTATGGAGCTTTCTAAAAACTCTGGGAAAAGCTCCGAAGGCTTTGCACCGTTTAGACAGGACCTAAGTACTCTAAGACAATAGCATCTCTCCTGCCCTGTAGAGACAGGTGTTGGAAGAGACAGCAGCTCCTGCACTTGTTCTTGCTCCTCTCCTGTCCAGTAGGGATAAAATGATTTAGACAGAGAGGGATTAAGATCTTTGTCTTCTTTAGAAAATGAACCAACCCAGACTGAGTTCATCTCCTTGTGTTTCTCCTCTCTTCCCAGCTGCTCTTTGATGAGGGAGGACATTCCACGAGGTGTCTCCCTCCCATTCTTTTGTCTTTTAGATGAAGAAGGCTGTTTCTGTCCAAGAATGTATTTCTTTAATAAATGTTCCCCGTGTTGAAGATTCTAAATTTGTTTTTCTGCCTGCATTTTTGGTTCTTTAAACTCATCATCCTAAGATAGGCACCTCACCTTTCCCAGAGTAGAGGCTCTAGCAGGCCTTTCACTCCAGTAATAATCTCTCAACAACCATAGTTTCTAACACGGCACACCGTACTGTAGAGACAGCATGATGGACTTGAACAAGAAACTCTGGGTTTGAAATGATATGTGGCTGTAACGTTTGCTAGCAACCATGAAATGTCCCACAGAAGGGGTATGAGAGTAAAACGGATAATTCACTGGCCTGAATTTCTTGGTTGAAGGGTGGAATGCAAATGAGAGTAAAATATTGTGCTCTTTTTCAGACAGCAGTTCATGTAGATACCATCATTGGCTCATGATCTGAGCAGTGTGTGTGTGTGTGTGTGTCTGTGTCTGTCTGTGTGTATCTGTGCTTCACCTCACCATTTGGGAGAAAGGTGGCCCCCCTTATTCCAATTATAGGCTACCCCAAGTAGGTGCTAGCCCTGCCCAGAATGCCACATATTTGTGTTAGCTGTGTGTGAGAGAGATGTAAAATTGGGAAATCCCTAAAATATCATGAATAAAGTTTCCCCTCTGAGCAGAATCTACTTTCTAAGCCTATTTGTATGTGCGAGATTGCTGTGCCACTATTATTTTTTTATTTATTTTAATAAAGACATTATTTCTGGTTAGGCACACAGTAGTGAATACTTCCTAGTATCCCATGGTTTATAATGGCTTTCTGTGCCACAGACTAGTACATTGTACTGTAATTTTAAGAGAAGTGGGTGGTGCTCTTAGTACCTCTGTATTACTTTATAATGTTGCTTTATGGTGCATGTATTGAAGTGTGAAGAGGGATGGTTGTAAGATAAGCCCTGCTTACTTGTTGTTGTTGTTTTTAAAATGTTGTTTTACATGTGCATACTAATGAACATCTGAATGTCTGTATAAAAATAGGAGTACATCCATCTTAGCTCCAATTTTGCCTCTCCATGGAAAAACATTTGACAACCCACCCTTCCAAACTGACAGGAAAGCCATCAAACCCTTGTCTTGTGGTGTTATTTGCCTTCTAGTAATTTCCGATGTCTGTGTCACCCCCATTGTTATATCTGTAGTACAACTGGAACCCTGCCATGCTGACTTACCTGACATTTTGGTTAATGTGAGTTAGTTCTGAGTAGACACGTTGTCAGTTTATAGGTTTTTGAGACACAGAAATGAAAAAAAGAGGGGATAATTGAAAAGATTAGGAAGGAGTTTATTTTCTTCAGAGAAGTATGGGAGCTGGAAGAAGCAACACTATTTTGTGGAGTCAAGCAGAAAGAGAGAAAAGAAAGAGGGATAGTCTTCTGAGGTTGTAAGAAAACCTGTCAGGGAGGAATGATTGCTGCCATTCTCTTCAAAGTTGCTGCTAGGTCCTTTAAAAACATTTTTATAAGTATTTTCCATTGGGCACCTACAAAACTATGAGACTGCAAAGGAAAATTACAGTAGGAAAAAGAAGTGTTATACACAGCTTTGTAAGCATGTATTAGAGAATACTATTTTTAAAAAATAAAAGACTGATGATTTCAACAGTAGCAAGCAAGTTGAGGAGAAACCCTTACTTCCTATCCACAAGGCAACTCCCTTCATGGGCTTATCTAAACAGTGAAAATGCTCCTCATCGAATTCGAGGAGAATACCTTTCATCCAAATGGGATCCCATGGTGGACGGAGGGAGCCAAAACTGTCATATACTGTGCGGGAAAAGACTTTGCGACTTTTCCTGATTTTTAAAAATAATATGAGGGAAATGCGCACTCCTTCTCGTTGGGACAACCAATTCGGATTGCAGCGCATTTCTGGATAAGAGCGGAAGTAGAAAACTGATTGGTTGGATATCCTCCAGTGGGGGGGAATCATGCCTGCAACAAAGTGGCTAGAATGACCATGTTGGAATTTCGTGGTAGTGATCATGCGCTTTTCACAGCACTGAGACAACAAAACACGCTTTAAAGCTTAAGTGGAAGGTCGTACTTCTGCATGTTAGATTTACTGTTAAAAAAATACTGTTCGGGGGTGACAACTTGTGAAGAATAAAAATGTGAGTAATTCACTCGTGGCCACCATCTTCATTCACAGGCACACCTTCATATTAATATCAAACACAGATAGCTTTGCATAGCCGCAATCTTGCCAAAAAAACATAGAGACAAATGAATGCTGCTGCAAATTGGCTATGCTATGCACGAATCCACATTATATTGCCTTGTCTAGACAAGCCCTGTCTCCAGAAGGCAAAAATGGGGAAAAAGGTTCCTGAATGAAATCTGCAGGCTGAAGCCATTTCCACCAGGCAGTGTTACAGTATCGCAAGGTTAGCACACACGCATAGGAAAATACGAAGTAAGAATAAAGGAGAAGTAATTGTCGTTTTCATACATGTATTCTGAAGAAATGCATGATATGAGGCCAATAATAGTGTGAGCAGGATTGTTGTGGGGGGATACTCCTGTCCTCACAAGTGAACCAGACCCACATGCAACAGTGGGGAAAAGACACCTTGTGTAAATGGGCCCTTGAAGAAGGATCCTTTTCTCTCAACATTTGCCTTCTTTTTTCTTTGGCTTCTGGACTGCCGGCTGAGTTCAGTGAACATATAGGCCTCTAAAATTTCAAGCCAGGACTTTTGCAGAGGGACTTGTGGGGATGTTGGTTTGCCAAATGCCATAGCGATTAGTGAACTGATCACTGCACACTGAAATAATAAAGAATGCAACTCTTGCGAAACTGTAGAAGTACAAAACAATGAGGTTGGAAAGGAACAGACAAGCTTGAGAGGAGGAACACTTTTCCTCAGTATATCCCTGGCTTCACAGAAAGGTAGATAAGATTTGAAGAAGCATTAATATTTGTCCTCCTTCCAGATCTCTTTGTTAAATAGGCTGAGGAGCAGTTAAAAAGGAAGAAAAGTCACAAGGTTGTATCATTTTCTTAAGTAAGATTTTATTTTTTCTAGCCACAGGTAGTGATGAAATAGAATGGCACCACAACACAAATTTGCATAAAAATGGTGGCCTTCCAGGTGTTTTTGGACTGGAACTCCCATAATCCTTCACCTTTGGTTGCCTTGGGCAGGGGAAAATTATAAACCAAAAGCATTGGGAGGATCTCAGTTACCCATCTTGGCAATAAAAGTAACATTCTGCCATAATATAGACGTGCAGTCAGTCAAAATTGAACATTTCTGGTGTCATACTTTTACAAGCACCTAAAGCAAAGCATAAAACTGCTTTAGTTCCTAATGACTCACCTACTATTTTAGCGATGACTGAATTACTGTTTGAACCAGTGCTTGAATTATGGCACAGGTGGAGAAAGCATGGCTCTGGGGCTACATGCAGTCCCTAGGGTTGTTTTTGCAACCTTTGAGCATTCTAAGCTCCTGGACTGCCCTTTTCCTGGCCCAAAAATAAAAAATAAAAATGGGTGAATCACCTCTCCTAGAAGCCTTAGAGAATGACAGTCATCATTTAAATAGGTTGTAGGGCCCCTGATACTGTTTAAGGTGGGAAAAGAGTGATTTTACGAAACCAGAAGTACGCTCATGACTACTTCCGGGTTGACTCTGTGCGTCTGTTCTGTGAATGTATGTATGTGTGTTTTGGTTTTTGGGGCAGTGTATGCAGAGCAAAAAATTGGCCTACCTCTGCTATTCATTCAGTCATTCATTCATTTATTTCCTGCGTGGGACTCAAGGCAATTTACAAAAGTTAAAAGAGATACAACTATAAGTATACACCATACAAAAGTTAAGATATGACTACACTCACAATAGAATTAAAAGCAACTGAAAGCATGTCCATTAAAAAAAAATACAGACAATACAACATATTATTAAAAGCTATTTATCCTATCAGCTTTTAAAGCAATCAGTTTTCAAAGGTCTGCTAAAACATCAACAAAAATGTCTTCACCTGCCTAGGGAAAGACGACAAGGAAGGTGCCAATCTTACCACTCTAGGGAGAGAGTCCTAGAGCCTGGAAGCAGCCACTGAGAAAGTCCATGCCTGTGTTCTCACCAAATGTACCTGTGAGGGTGGTGGGACTAAAGAAAGGGCCTCCTCAGAACATCTCCACATACAGGAAAGCTCATACGTGGAGAGATGCTTAGTGAGGTAGCCAGGACATAAGTCACGTTATGGAGAGAAAGAAAGGCTAACTCATAAAGATACAGCAGGATCACTGTATCCACTGATTCATTATCCACTGATTCAATTATCCATGGGACACAAAACAGCCCACCTACCATAGTGTCTTCCTAGAAAACGTGTCCTCTCTAGCCATTTTCTAGATCCTTCAAGGCAACTCTATAGTATTTTAAACCGGAAGTTCCATTATTTTCAATGGTGCTCGCTATTATACACGGTTTTCTGTATCCACGCCCCCCCCCCCAGAATCAATCCCCAGTGAATATTGTGGTCCAACTGTACTTCTAAGCCCCACCCCCTGGCTCTCTCCAATGTTAACCATGTTATGGCAACTTGTAGTCTTATAGATATAGAAGCAGATTTAGATACAGGTATCTCGATACAGATTTGTGGTGTAGTGGTTTGAATGTTGGGGTAGACCAGAGTTTGCATCCTTACACAGCCATGGGAGCTCACTGGGTGACTTTGGACAAGTCACATTCTCTTAGACTCAGGGGAAGCAATGTCAACCCTCCTGTAAATAAATCTTAGTACAAAAACCTTGAGTTGACTTGAAGGCATATATCAGCAACAGTGGCTGTATATGGACAGATATGTGGATATCAGTACAAAGTGATGATTGTCTTAGAAATGCCTGTCCATAAGGTACATCAGTATTATTTTTATTTTACAAATGAAAGGTATGCCTCTGAGATTTAGCAAGGTAATTGACATGAAAATGTATTTTGGTAATCCAGGAATTCCCAAAATTGCTGCAGCCAGTTGAAATGTTTTGGCATCCGAAATAGAATACAGTAAGACACAACACTGTCTTGCTTTATTCATGGAGACCATAAATTGGGTAGGCAAAGTGTAACCTCCAAATGTTATTGGACTGCAAGTCTAAGCAGCAACAGATTGAATGGCGAGGAATGCTGCTGTTTAAAGTGCAATAACAACTTTACACTACCCCCATCCTCCACCATAAGTGATGAACTACTGAATTTATCATTAATGAGTTCATTTTACTACAAAGATCATTTAGCTGATACACACTGTGATGCTATCTTACAGTTGAGACACATGAAAATTAACCACATGAAAATGGCTTGTGATGAAGCAGGCTTGCCCACAGCCATTAAAGTCCATGGGCCCTCTGATACATTTTGATTGCTTTCTTCACTTACTCAGTACCTCCAGACTGAAAAGTTATTGGGGAAAGAGCCTTCCAGTCTCCTTGCTGCACATTCCAGTATTTTAAAAGTCTTTTCAGGGTAGGGGTGTGCCCAACGTTCTCTCTCCCTTTAGTGTTCTTTCAGGCAAGGGACGAGAATCATGCAACTCTTCAGCTGTTGTTGGATTGCATCTCACAGCATTCCTTACCATTAGCTATGCTGGTGACTAGGATTTGCAGTCCAACAACATCTGAAGGGCCTCATGATAGATGACTCTCTCTCTCTCTCTCTTTGTGTGTGTGTATGGAATTAGCAAATTGTTAATCATGAATCTGGAAAAAATATGTTTTAGAAAGTTTGTGCCCAGATTTCTGTATCAATGGAAGCTGTCCCACCATTGTTGTATAGCTAACAGTGGCTCCTAGTAATGATGACTATATGCTGCCTACAGTATCAGAGGCAGTATGTCTTTCAGCACCAGTTGCTGGTCTGCAGTAATGAGAGGGCTATTGTCCCTCGCGTTTTCCTTGTGGACTTCCCCATCTAAATGGAACACTAATTTGGGAGAGCTCAGTGCTAGACTACATAGGTCCTTGAACTGAACAGACAGGCATCTTTAGGTTCAGGATTCCTAATGTGTATTATTGCAAGAACATAAAATAGCTTGTCCCTTTTAGTTGTTTGCAATGACAGTGTTACCCTCTGAGGTGGGGCGGTACTTTAGAGTCCCATCTGTGATGCCAAAATCTCCTTCAATATTTGGGGGAATTATTAGCTCAGATAGGAGGACTACAAGAGGAGGATAACTTCGGTGATCTTTTCACCTATGTATACCAGTACTAACTGTACAGGAGGCTCCAGTTAAAGTAACACAAAGTATTTTATTGGAATAATATAGAAAGTAAACTAACATACACAACACACATTTTTATGAGCCATACAAGGCTATAGCAGAGTAAGGCAGAAAGGTTGGATAGAGAGAGAGGTCTGGGAAGATAGGGTGATACTTACCAGACTCAAAGAGAAGAGAGTTCTGTGCAGTGAAGATACTCAGACAGGCGTCTGAGGATGGCACAGGAGGTTCCAATCTGTGGCATGCCGAGAAAGTGAGTGATCAGGTTGGTACACTGTGGCACACCTTGCTATTGTTAGGGCTATGATATTTATACTTTGTTCCGTTTCTTGGAGGGGTGAGTTAGTAATAACAAAATTTGAATGGCTCTCCCACGGAATAGACAAAAGAAACTGAAACTCAACTGATTGCCTTAATTGCAGAGAGATAGAACATTGATGACTTGTGACAACCTCATAAGGGGATATTTCTGTAGGGTATGGATTGAGGAATGGCCACTTGATTGCTTGATTGAATTACTGCTTGAAATGCCTAGGGCTGGAAGAAAGGATTAGCACATACCCCTAAACAGCTGGGTTGTTAGCATAAACCCATTATGAGGGCTTTCCACTTAATTCTAACTTGGGCTTTTCTACCACTGTATTTCTAGACATGTCTCAGGTCATCATGATTTCCAACTGACCTCCATTCTGCCTAAGCCAATGTGGCCCCAAAAAGTATCTAATATTTCCAGTTATGGAATCTCACGTGGAAGGGTAATAGGGCATGCCTACAGCAGTTAGTGGCTCCCTGTTAGTGGGGTGGTGACTCCACTCCAGGTTTTACCCCACACATTAAGGTAGCTATCCATTGTGCTGAATCTTATCTCCAAAATAGTTCCGCTCTTTGGATAGCTCCTCTAAAGCTGTCTAAAACCTGGAGTGGAATCACTGCCCCGCTGATATAGGAGTCACCAGCCACTACTTGTTGCTTGTTCCTTTGCTAGATGGTCTTATTGTGTGCCCTGTCACCTGACAGAAATTAGCCCTTTGTACTTTCTTTGCTAACAATGCAGGCTGTACATTGTTTGCACTTTGCTAGATAGCAATGACTTGGTGCAACTAAATTCTGTTGAAATCATCAAGACATACTTTTCAACAGCATATTTAAGCCAAGGGTGTATTAAAGAACAAAACAAAAAACTTGACAGCAGTGTGACTTGAAAATCCTGTGAAGCTGCAATATGTTTGACAAGACATTGTTATGATTGGCCAGTTACAAGATTTCAGTTGCTTGAATCATTAAGTGTTTCAATAGTAACAGTACTAAAACTATGCTATGAGAAGGAACATGTTAAACCAAGATGGTTGTCTTGCCATTGACCTGTGGTTACCCTGGGTAGGTCCAGTTATCAAGGAAAACAACAAGTTTGAGTAGAGGACTATGTGAGTTCTCTCACTTGTCACCACATAGCTTTATGAATGTATATCACAGTTCATGTGCTTTTACATAAAACATTTGTGAAAGTTATCTTGAGATTCCCCCTCCCCTCAAAAAACCCTGCTTGAACCCCTTTCAGCTGTGAATAGAAACTTTGTCTTATGGGTCATATCTCAAACCTACCACATGTTGATTTTGTTATGTAACAAAGTTACATGTTCTCCAGATCTAGAAGATTTAAGTAACTGGAAAGTATCCAGGTCATTTAGGTTAGCAAGGGAAAGAGAGAGGTAACTGGAGATAATCTTCTGTGATAACCAAAGAGGTATCAAATGTGTTTGCTTCCAGGACAACATTGCCTTGTTCTTAAGAGGCTGCAAAGAACTGGGGCTGAAAGAATCTCAGCTTTTTGACCCGGGAGACCTGCAGGACACCTCAAACAGAGCAGCAGTTAAGTAAGTGAAATATCATTTGCATTTCTGGGATCATGGAAGTATGAATGTCTGCAGTATATTTGTAAATCCATGTTTTTCCATGTGGTGAGAATTCTATAAATCTTGGGAGAAATGCATTAAAAGTGATGATGTTAACTGTAACATAGTACTTTTTGTGGCAATGAGGGAGCAATAGAGTTAGTCATCGTCCCCTCGCCCACTGTAATGTTACTTTGGCATATGTATGTGTTTTATGAGTATCATCGACTTATTACTCCTAAAGTACTGTTTTGGGAGTCATTTGAGGGGATATATATTTGTGTGTGTGTGTGTGTGTGTTAAAAGTAACTAAAAAGTACAGTCCTGCAGTTTGTAAAGGGTAATAATAATGAATAATATATCTTAAAATAATGTGCAATGAGTAGCAAATTACTTTAAGAAAAATAACATTGCAACCCTAGAATGGTGCTATAGTAGCCCATGATATGACCAAATTTTAACAGCTACACCATGGCTATTTTTCTTTTTAGCTTAGTTTCTTTAAGAGACAGAGGAGAGAAGAAAGAGCAGGAGTGGGCCAAATGCAATGTACCATCACATTGACTTTTGCATGTAACATACATATTTTCAAAAACGCAAATGCAAGGAGAGCATTTTCCTGATTTTCAGGATTGCAGAACTGCTCTGGTCCCTGCCTCACTGAGATCCCAATAGGTACTGCTTGTCTGAAACAGCTATTTCCATTAGGAAGAAAACTCCCATATGGCTTAACATTAAAAGTGGGTTGCATATTTCAGGCTAAATGGAAGGTGAGTCTTAGGATCCATAGGAGCAGAATGCTGTTGGCAGTGATTTAAAGCTCTGCAGCTAGAAATTTACTGAAATCATGCATTCTGGATTTTATACCCTGTTTATCAGCATCCCTACTGCTTGATATTGCCTATTGTTTGTTTTGTCTGGTTGATAAGTACAGTAGCACCCCTGTATCTGTGGGAGATTGGTTCCAGGCACCCCTGCAGATACTAAAATCTGCAGATAACAGCAAACGCCAGACCCTACCCATCATCACCACCCCACCACTGCCAGAGCCCTCCCAGTGGAAGGGGGAAGCGAGATCTCTCCTCCCCCTCCCTTCCCCCTTCTCCACTGTCATCACCATCACTGGAGATCTCCCAGCAGAAGGGAGGGGGAGGGGAATCTCTCCTCCCTTCCCCCTTTGCTCCGCCACCGCTGCCACCACTGGAACCCTCCCAGTGGAAGGGAGGGGGTAGGTGAGATCTCTCCTCCCCCCTCCCTTCACCCTCGCCATCACCGCCACTGCTACCAGAGCCCTCCCAGCAGAAGGGACAGGGAGGCAAGATTTCTCCTCCCCCTCCCTTCCCTCTTGACTTCCGCCATTGCCACCACTGCCACCGGAGCTCTCCCAGCAGAAGGGAGTGGGGAGGCAAGATCTCTCCCCTCCCCTCCCTTCACCCCCACCATCACCGCCACCGTCACCAGAGCCTTCCTGGCGGAAGGGAGGAGGGAGGAGATATTCTCCCCCCTCCCTTCACCCTTTGCCCCCACCATCGCCACCAGAGCCCTCCCAGCAGAAGGGGGGAGGCAAGATCTCCCCCCCTCCCTTCCCTCTTCACCCTGCCGTTGCCAAGCACGGATAACTGAATCAGTGGATGGCGAATCAGCGGATACAGCGGTGCTACTGTACTAATAACTGTACAGTGGGTGTTGATTGTAGCAGTCAGAGAGTTAGCTACCAAAGGGAACTCTGGTTTCCTTTTCCACCAGTGTTCTTTGTAGGTGTTTAACAAACACCCATGTACATGATGAGGGAGCATCTGGCCAGTAAGCTATTCCATATAGCTGGCAAGGGAGCACTTCACAGGCTTGGTTGGAGGCAGCCCTCTTGCTGTAGTTGCACAGGCAGAGGGAAAGTATTATCCAAGCCTTCCTTGGACCATTATATAACTTCTGCTCAGTAACAGAGGGGAAAGAGAACAAAGATAGAATGAGTGTGTGATATTATAGAGAATATGCACCAAGTAGAGGAATTATAGGAACTATGGTACAAAAGAGCTATAGGAAGGGATAAACCAAGCCAAGTGTGTTTGGTGCTTGAGTGGGTGGCAGGCCATCATAATCAAGCCATCAGCTTGAGGGGCTCCTATACAAGTACAGAAAGAAGATGGGCTTTATAATGCTACCAGTAAGGCCATATCTGTGATGGGAAAGAACCAGATGGGACTTCAGAAAGTCACAGTGACATGGGTCAGGAGAGCTGGGAAGCTCAGGGGCACCAGTATCTTGTGCAGAATATTTGTAGTAGTTTGAATAGTTTGCCTAAGGCAATGAGTAGACTTAAATTCCAGTCATGGTTTTTTAAAAGAATAATATGATGCTTTAAAAACAAATGATAGTAGTAAGATGAAATGGTAGTGGTGAGATGAAACATTATTATTATTATTATTATTATTATTAAAGCCCAAACCTTAATTTTTTGGCTCTTAATTATATTTAAGCTATGAATGTTCCTAAGTAGGCAGAAAAATTAAGTACCTTGTTGTTGCAGATTAAAGGGGCTTTCAAGATGGTTTATAGTACTCATTAAACGATCCTCAAAAGCCGATGGCCCTATGATTAAACAAACTATCGGCCTGTTTAACTTCTGGTGGAAACAGTAGACAGTGTGTCTGCATGTGCATGAGACATAATTAGATCAGGCAAAATATCTCTCCCTCACCCACCTACATACACCGAGCAATGAACATTGAAGTGCTAAAGTGGTGGTAATGAAGAACACTGATTTTAATTGTCATCTTCTGTTCTCCAAGTTGGTCTGAGGGCTCCACCTGCGTTTCCAAGATGATCTCAGGTTCAGATTTTGGCTGGCTTCAGGCCTGTTAACTGTCCCAAATGGGACTACATTGGTTCCCTTAGGATCATTCTCTGTAACAATAACGAATGAGCCTCAGCTGTGAAGGCCTTTGATTGTTGGCTACACTCAGTCTAGAGCAAAGTTCTACCAAGCACGAGTAAGGGACTGCTATGAGAGGTGGGGAGGGGGAACCCATACCTTTTTGAGAGGATCCTGAATCCTGCAAGACCTGACTTCAGTCCTAAGCTGTAGGTGTAAGCTGAAAGTCATCCTTGCAAAGCCTCACTAATGATATACTTTCTCCACTGATTCTCTTTGTGGCTGAACTCTTGAAACTGTAACTCAGCCATAATGTGGCTCTTGGAGAAATGACTTGGAATAACTCATCCTTAGAGCTTGTCACTATCCTCATCTCTTGTGTACCTCACTCCTCCCTACATTTGCTCCTGCCTATCCAGGACTCAGAATCACGATGAGTACACTGGCTAGAGGTCTAATTGCTCATGCCTCTGAGCTCTCTTTACTCACAGAGAAGAGCAAGAGTCATCATTCCAGATTGGATTTTGGTGTAGCAGCCTATGATACCAGCCTAACCCTGATGCTGCCCTTGCCCTTGCTGCTTTGTTCCCTTTTGGTTTCAAGAATGAAAAGCTCAAGACATGTCTGGATTCTTGGTTCCAGCAAAAGTCCCCTGTTTTACCTCTTACTTGCCCAAAGAACCATCTGCATGTATATTCTTGGACCAGCAATGGCTCAAGCAGGATGGGTGAATGGGCCATTCTCCCTAGTCTTCTTTACAGGTCTCTACATTCCAAACAAGTTTTGATTTGTGAAAGCAAAAATGGCTCGGAGCCTTATTATTTTATTTGTTTTTCTGTCTCCTTAGCAACTGCCCTTTTATTTGCTCATACAGCATTCAGAAATGCATCCCCACCCATCATTGCAACCACTGGACTTCACTTAGCATTGCAAATGCTGTTATCTAGAGAGGGTCACACACTTCTTTGTTTATCTAGACTTAGCTCATGGGCTTCTAAGAAGCCAAAATCAAAGCAAATGGACTGCTAGAGGAAGGTACATTGACATCCTTCATGATCCTGGGTTCCCTTATGCCTAGCTGTGATCTCGCTCAAAATCTCAAGCCAGCTGTTTACTAGATGATGAGCTGTCAAGGAACAGTAGTCTTCTGTCTAATGCTAACATTCCTGACATAAGGTTCAAGATTGTGAACTTTTGTGTATGACCTAAAATGCTGTAATGCAGTTATATGTTGAGTCCTGTTGAAACTCTTGAGTTTATGCATGTGCAACTGAGCATGGGATTTTAGCCCACATCCTTTTAACAGGACTCAGACATGGTTGTGAGGTGCAAAATAAAGAGCACTTTTCAGAAGTGGACTGAAAAAGGAACTCCAAGCATAACAACATAAAATGAATACAACGTACAATCAAAATGATGAGGAAAACAACACTTAATGTTTATGGAGTATTTTGGTAAAATGTTTATTGACCTTGACATATTCAGGCAGTAGTGTCTCTGCACTGAAAATAAGACTGAGATTGTGGTTTGCCTGAGGGAACCTGCTGAGTTCATGACTACAGTGAGATTTACACTCGTAATCTTAATTGCTGTATTGGTATGGCATAACTCCTGTGGCACCTTATGGTATTTCTTATGGCATATGCTGATATGTGACGAATGTTGCTGTCCTTGAGCAAGCAGGGATCACCAGCATTGAGGCCATGATATTGAGAACACAGCTGCGCTGGGCAGGGCACGTTTCTAGGATGGAGGACCATCGCCTCCCAAAAATACTACTCTACGGTGAACTCACCACGGGTCAGCGTAAGAGGGGCGCTCCAAAAAAGCGATACAAAGACTCCCTGAAACAACATCTCAGGCTTGGCCAAATTGATCACCAACAGTGGTCCGCCCTGGCCTCACATCGGGAGGCATAGAGACGCACTATCCACAATGCTGCAGCCTTATTTGAGAACTCACGACGAACAAGTCTTGAAGAGAAATGACAACGCAGAAAGAATCACAACCCAAAAACATCACCCAAGGAGACCTTCTGCTGTGCTTTTTGCAACCGGACTTGTTTATCTCGGATTGGCCTTTTTAGTCATCAGCGCGCTTGCAGAAAGCGCGGGATGAGTCCTTCCTGAATCTTCGTTTGCGAAGAAAAGCCAGAGAGATGCTGATGTAAACTAGAAAGCATGCACAAAGCATGCATGGTGTAGACAACTTGTAGATAGTCACAGCTGGTGCAAGAAATTGTACCACCTAAGGCTCTCCCATTACCCTTCTTCTACCACTTTACCCAATTTACCACTAAAGTGGCTCCACTTTAGTATCTGCAGCAACAGCAGAGGCATGGGTGAACCTGCCCATCAGTGCTTTACCCTTCCTAAGATGGAGTCATTGTAGGCAGTTGTTCTTCATAGCACTGCTTTGCTGCAACAGCTAATACTGTTTAAAGCAAGTCAAAGAATGGGCCAGGCACTCTGGAAAGTCTTACCTGGACCCTAGAGTTAGCAGCAGCAAGCAGGATGGCAAGCAGGATGGCAGGCAGGCACTTGACCTGGTGACAAAGGGAACACAGAAGGAATGGCTGTAGGCCACCCTGTTGCTGTATGGGGAAGGAGGGTGAAGAGTGACCACTGCAACCTAACAGCAGTGTTAGAGAGCATGATGCAAGCCAGATAGGAAGGTAAAAGGTGGCCTGTTGACAGCAATGCAACCAAGAACTGAGCAGCAGACAAGCAGCTGCTGTGGTCTGATTGGTCCCTTGACCCTGATCCCCCCTCACCACTCAATCTGCCACTTGAAGCAAAAGTCTCTCCTCTTTGCATGATAGAGCTGGCTATGCAGATGGTGAAAATGGGTGTGTGAGTTCACATTGGTATCAACAACTAAGTTCAGATACACCCAAACATTGCGGGCTAGGGCTCAGAATGCAGGATGCCATTTGTAAGATAATTACTGTTGTGTGTGTATATATGCCTTCAGGCTGCCTATCCACTTATGGTGACCATGAATTTCCTAGGGTTTTCTTAGACAAGGAATACTTCTTCTGAAATATAGCTTATAGCACCTGATATTCGTTGACTGTCTCCCATTCAAGTACTGACCAGGGCTGACCCTGCTTAGCTTCCAAAATCAGGCAGGATCTGCCCTTAGTGTATTTACTGTATCACAAATGCAGGAGTCATGATAATGCCATGATAAAGGCCTGTGAAATTACTTCAGACCTACAGATGAATTTCAGATCAGTACATATTCAACCCACTACTTATGATAGATTTAATATCAATCATAGCAAAGTAATTGCAGATATAGGAAGTCATAGCAAAGTAAATGTGGATAGTGTGCCCCTGTTTCTGTTTATGTTTTTGCACTGGCTAGTTTAATGAAGGAACCTTAATGAAGGAATCTTAAACTGCAGCTAAAATAAGAGCTGTGTCGATTGCCGTAGCTCTGGGAACATGCTTCATCCTATAAAATGAATGAATGATTGCTCTCTGTCTCTGCAGTTGCCTTCATGTGTTTCTGTTCTAGCCAACAGACACATCCTGCAGGCTTTTGTTTGGGGGGAAACATGTGACCTACTGCATAATACAAGCTCTTGGAAAGAGTTTCTGCTTTCTGATATTTTTCTCTCTTTTTGTGTGTGCTGCACATCCAGGAATCATGACTGTACTAGGAAGCTGAAAAACGTAAGTACAGTATTCAAATTTGTAGTTATGTCTCTCCCCTACCCCCGCCCCACCCTCAACGTGGGTTAGTTTTGTTGTAACAAATGAGGCTTGAAGCTCAAATGTAGTTATATGGATCAAAAGAGCCTTTATGTATTAGCATGCACTTTGTTTCTTTGCAATTCATGATCTGTGGTGCTTCTGTAGAAAGCTGTCTTCGCTCCAGCTTCCAGTTAGGAAAGAACACAATTCCCATAGGCACCAGCAGGGTTTTAATGTTTGGCAGAAACAAAGCAATCACATTTTTTAAAAAATCTCTCCATTGTGATTTTATTGCAAAAAGGAACTTAGATTTCTGTTAAGCTAATAGATTTCTGCTTGACACTTCAGGAAATGGCACTGATGTTCTAACCTAAACTGTGCTATATGAACTTGGCAGTCCTGTCATTCTTCATTGGAGTTGCATGCTTCCCTTTGTGTCTGTTTTCGATGTGGAATAGTAGTTTCAAAGCAACCTTTTTTGCTCTCATGCCTTGCTGATTGAAACCAGTGACAGCAGCCATAGTTTTGGAACTGTGCAGTGAAGGACATTTTAAATTCTGTTGGTCACAGAGTTAGATAAACTACCCAGAGCCAGACAAAACTTCGGGTTTTACTGTCAACTGTAAACTAATGAACATTCAAGTTGTGTTTGGCTAACATCCTTGGACACTCCAGGGAAATGCCAAAGACCTTTCAGCAATAACTTTTCAAGCCCATAATCATAGTCACAGGTAAAAAGGGCAATGTTAGTTTGTCCGGCCTTTCTTGTCATCAGTATTGTAATTGTTTTTCCTCCAACAGTGCATGAATATACAAGGGAACCATTTGGAATACTTGCACTTTAACTTGCCTTATGCAGGTTTTTCTTTTTTTGAAAAACCAAAACCTGTCCTGGGTGTCTTGTTTTTCAAAAGAGGCATAATTATTCATTATAATATTTGTTTTTTAAATAAAAGCAAACTCACCTTCCTAACCAAAAATAGTGCCCAAGCAGGTTTATCAAATAAAGATCCATCATTAAAACTCTTTCACTTTAAATCCCAGCATAATTAAAATCTAGCAATAGCAGCAATTAGACCTTAGCGTAGGGATGGGCAACTATGGTAGTCTGAGGGACCAGTTGTCTACCCCAGGGCCCCTGAGGAGCAGTACAGACTGCTGAAAATGGCAAAATAAAAACAGCAACAAAAAAAGCTGAAACTGGTTGGAAGTCCAAGGTGAATGACCTCTTTTGGAGGCTTCTAGGAATAGGGCATTTTTAAAGATAGTGTTACTGGATGTCCATTCTCCCTTCAAAAGATTCACGAGTGGAAGTTTCTCTACTATTTACAATCATGACATTCAGATTTGTGTTGAAAGCAATTTTTTTAAACAGGAGGAAGTCAACACAGAGCTGCAAATACATTTACACACATCAATATATTAGTTAATTTTAATATCCTCCCACTGCTAGGAGAATACCCAAATTACACTCTTATCGAAGCTTAGAAAAATTGGGTTAAAAACAGAACTCATCTGGGATTGCAAAAGAGAGAGCAAGAGAGAGATACACATATGCATTGAAATATGTAGTTATAAAGATATAAATAGTGCACTGTATTGTTAAAATGATCTTGAACTTTTAAATTTTTAATGGTGCTTTAATCCAATGATGTGTTTTAATGTTTTTTAATCAGGATTTTAGCTTATCTTGTTTTCATAGAATCATAGAATCGTAGAATTGCAGAGTTGGAAGAGACCACGAGGGCCATCCAGTCCAACCCCCTGCCACGCAGGAAATCACGACCAAAGCATCCCCGACAGATGGCCATCCAGCCTCTGTTTAAAGACCTCCAAGGAAGGAGACCCCACCATGCTCCGAGGGAGTGTGTTCCACTGCCGAACAGCTCTTACTGTCAGAAAGTTCCTCCTAATGTTGAGGTGGAATCTCTGTTCCTGGAGCTTGCATCCATTGCTCCGTGTTCCAGTCTCTGGAGCAGCAGAAAACAAGCCTGCTCCATCCTCAATGTGACACCCTTTCATATACTTTCATATACTTTTCATATACTTAAACGATATCATATCGCCTCTTAACCGTCTTTTTTCCAGGCTAAACATACCCAGCTCCCTAAGTCTTTCCTCATAAGGCATTCCAGACCTTTCACCATTTTAGTCGCCCTTCTCTGGACACGCTTCAATTTGTCCATATCCTTTTTGAATTGTGGTGCCCAGAACTGGACACAGTATTCCAGGTGAGGTCTGACCAAGGCAGAATAGAGCGGCACTATTACTTCCCTTGATCTAGACACTATACTTCTATTGATGCAGCCCAAAATCGCATTGGCCTTTTTAACTGCCACATCACAGTGTTGACTCATGTTCAACTTGTGGTCTACTAGGACTCCTAGATCCCTTTCGCACGTAGTTTCAGCCTTTGTAAGCTGCCTTGGGTCCCATAGTAGGAGAAAGGAGGCATATAAATAAAATAAAATAAAATAAAATAAAATAAAATAACATATTTGGGGATTAATTTTATTTTTGATTTGCAGTAACTTATAGAAGGCATTGAAATGGATGGGAATCAGGCAGTTCACTGATTTAATTGTATGTGTCTGTTTGTCTTTACTGGGTGTCCAAAAGCCATTTGGACATACATCTCTTCGTTAACAATGCCTTGTCCAGGAGATACAATTCACTGGGGGTGGAGCAGGGGGAGAAAAAAAGTCCTTTTAAAAAAATTAGAAATCAGCTTGACAATTTTGTGCAACATCTCCTTTTGGAGAGGCAGTTCTGGATTGTTCAGATTTTATTAATTTTTTGTTTGTTTGTTGCTAATTGCTGTTATGTTATCTTTGACTTACGGCAACTCTATGAATGAGAAACCTCTAGAGCCCCACTCATCAACGCTTCTTCTCAGGTCTTGCAGACTTGGGGTCATGGTGTCATTGATTTGAGTCAAGCCATATGTGTTTTAACAAATTACTGTTAGTTGTTGCTTCTTGGTTGCAGTGAGGCAACCTAAGTGCAACAAACCATAATAAGCCTTGCTCTGAATACTTGGGGCCTGTCTACAGTGCAGAAATACAGCAGTTTGACACCACTGTATCCACCATGGTTACATCCTATGGAATCCTGGTATTTGTAGTTTTGTGAGGTATTTAACTTTTTCTATCTGAGAATTCTGGTGCCTCACCAAACTACAAATACCAGGATTCCATAGGATAGAACTATGGTAGATGAAGTGGTGTCAAACTGCTGAATTTCTGTAGTGTAGACAGGCCCTTAGTCAATCTAGGATTGCCAGGCCAGGACTATCTTAGGCACTCCGAATTTCATTGCGAAAACCTGGCAGCTGGGGGTAACCACTGATGTTACAGGGGCAGACTCTTCGGATGTCATTAAGCATGAAAGATTAAGCACCAGCCACAGTTGCACAGAGCATACCATTCAAATAAAAAAGACCAAGTCTAACAAAGAAGAAAAACATATGTAGGGTACACACACTTTTCAAGGAAGTTATCTCACCCAGAGATTCCTCTCCCTTGCCCTGAGAACTAGTGAAGAGGTGAAGGACCAGGCCTGGAGACCTAAGAAGGCTATTAGTCACTGTATCTGATCTGAGGCATGTTTATTCAGTCATAAGCCCCAATGAATGCCTTAGTGAAGGACAAGCTACACACTTGGTTGGTCCTGTTTGTAGAAGCAGCTCTATGTTTGGGCAGTTATGATCAGGGTCAAGGTGTGGGGAGAATGGGGAGATAGCCTTGAGTCACAGGCTTGCCTTCAGTTCAGGCAGAGAGGAGAACAGGTGCACTTTAATATCCTTAATCAATAATGCATGGTCTTGCAGTCTTGCTACCCATTACTTTGCATATTTACTCAGAAGTAATCCACATTGAATTTAGTGTGACTTACTTCTGAGTAAGACACAAAAGATTGGGCTGCATAACATGCAGTCCCATATGAATCTGAGTAAACCCACTGAATTCAAAGACACTTCCTTCCAGGCAAGTGTGCAGGCATTTGCTGCATCCCAGGACAGTTCTGAACATGTTCACTCAGAAGCAAGATAAATTTTGCAAGGCAAAACAAGACTGCTTTTGGGCCCCAGAGGTGGGGGGGCGGGCTCCTTTTATACATTATACAGTTGCCCCTCCACATCCACGGATTTGGTATCCACAGATTTAAGTATTCATGGCTTGGAAATATTCTTTTAAAAATAATAATCCAAAAAGCAAACCTTGATTTTGCTATCTTATATAAGGGACACCATTTTGCTATGCCATTGCATATAATGGGACTTGAGTATTCACGGATTTTGGTATCCACGGGGGTCCTGGAATGAAACCCCAGTGAATATGAAGGGACAACTGTATAATGAAATGGTGGCCTTCCTGGTTACAATGTCAATGTGAGCTATAACAAACAAACAGAATTCAGAAGTCTAAGAGAATATACCCCATTTCACATGGTGAAATGATCCATTCATTTCATAGGAAAAATAGACATTTCCCAGTAAAAAGCCAAGAAAATACCTGAAGAGCTACATGTTTCTTAATCTTTGTAAAATAAAGCAATGGAAGGGGGCTGTGAGGTGTTTGTTGTTTTTTAAGGAGGGGGCCATCAGAAATTCATGGGCCTCTCATCGGCTCTCTGGGCCTCAGACCAATGTACCAGCTGAATCCCTCTCTTATAGGCCCTGCTCAGAAGTACGTCCCATTCATTCAATGGGACTCGCTCTTCAGAAAGTGTGCTTAGCATTGCAGCCTTAATGTCTTGCAAGAGTAGAACTGAAAGCACAGGCTCATGTGCAAAACTCAGCAAGCAGAAATGTTCACATGTGAGGGGCCATGCCATGTTACTGAAAGTGGTGGTGCCAGTCTGTGAACCATTGGCTTTCAGTCAGCGGCAAGCTTCCCAGAAATAAAGAAACAGTTGCAGCCAATAGGCATAACTTATGGTACCAATCCCTGGCACACTAAGGGAGGGGGGTTGTCAGTCCCCACATCAGATAGCTTGAGAAGCACTGCTTTACAATACTTTTGTCCCCCAACCTTTTAAAGCTCTGCTCCAGTTCTGGAATTGCCCTGCAGCCTCCTCAACTGGACCAGCCCCAAGTACTGATACTACATTGTCTCTGTGCCAGCACTTGCCAAAAGATAGTTACATTGGTGTGTTTGTTTTTAAAAGAAGCATTTTAGATATTCTGGGTGTCTCATATTCCAATATTTTGAAAGGGGGGTCAAAACAACATTAGCAGTTATTTTGAAGGTACTTGAAGGAAAAGATGACATTGCAAAAGATCGTTTAAATATTGTCTGGACACAAGAAGAAGAAGAAACAGTCCAAGTTAACTCCCACCCAAACAAAATATTATATCAGGAAATGTATTATGGAAACTTTGGCTTCCTAAACAGTAGAATTGTGGAAACATTTTCAGTTCACATCATTATATGTGGGTGTGCTTTCCGCTGCTCCCCTGGTCCCTGTAACGAATTTATTCCTGTGAGTGGAAGTTTCCTGTCTCTTACCTGATTTTTATCTAAATGGATCCCAAGCAATGCACCTGAAGTTACTAAGTAAACAGGAAAATAATTTTCTTTAATAAATACTGAAATGTAAACACACTGTGGAATTTTCAGAGAAGTAGCCGTGTTAGTCTTGTGCAGCATCAAAAGGAGGAAAAGAGGATGGGGGGGGGAAGGAATGTAGCGGTAGCTTAACTGTTTTTTGTTTTTGCATGAACTTTTGGATGCAGTACAGAGTGTTTGCACACATCAACACTAATTGACCACTGTAAAGATCTGAAAGATCTGTATCACCTTATGAAGTCCTTTGAAAATTTAGGGCAAGGGTCATGATTTGCATCTTTCTGGATCCCATTACATTCCATTCCGCTCCCACAAATGTGTAAATTTGCTTTATACCTGAGCATTTATTATCACTCTGTATTGCATCTGAAGAAGTGGAAGAGGAGCCCTGGTGGCGCAGTGGTTAAATGCCAGTCCTGCAAGCCACCACATCGCAAGTTCGATTCCAGCCAACTCCAAGGTTCACTCAGCCTTCCATCCTTTCGTAGGTCAGTAAATTGAGTACCCAGCTTGTGGGGGGCAATTAGCTAACACACACTGGAAACTGTTTAATGCTGTGTAGACGTGTAAATAGCTATTGCTTAAAACAATTTGTAAGCCGCTCTGATAGCCTTGTGGCTGAAGAGCGGGTTATAAATAAATAAATAAAAAATAAATCTGTGAAAGCTCATGCAAAAATAAAAACTGGTTAATCTTAAAGGTGCTGCTGTATTTCCTTTCCCCCTCTCTTCCTCCTTTTTAGACTATGGAATTAATGACTTTTAAAAGATAGTGTTTATACAAATTAACATCTCTGCCTAATTAGGGTTTGTCTTGACTAGCATTCTTACTTACTTTACATTTTACTCTTCTTCCTTCCTTTCCTGGGTCTAATCAGCAGAACTTGGTGAAAATTAATAATAATAATAATAATAATAATAATAATTATTATTATTATTTGCCCTACAACTCCCAGAATCTCTCTGCCAGTAGTCATGCGAGCTCTGTGACACCTAATCTGGTGTTTTGTTCCATTATCATCTCTGTGTGCTTGGAATAAAAGGTTTGTGTCTGTATTTCCCCCCACTGTGCATTCACTTAAATTATGTTGATGATATGAAAGAGATCCCTTTATTTCTCGTAGATGCCTCACAAAAGCTAGAAAGAAGGGATAGGTTGAAATCCTTTAAATGGGCTCCGAGAACCTTAGGTCAGCTTAGATATAATGTTTTTGGATACAAAGGCTGTGTAGCTTTAGTATTTATTTATTCAGTTTATAACTGGTCTTCTGGATCAAATTAGTGCTCAAAGCTGTTAACTGTAAAATAACAAATCAAACAACTGGTCCTGGTCAATAGTCTGGCCACTGCATTCTGGAGCAGCTGAGGTTTTCAAACGTTTTTGACAGAGCTTGTTGCAGTAGTTCTTATGGAAGGTAACCAAGGCATCTTTTACTGTTGTACTGTAATTTCAAGCACTTCCAGGTATGGTGCAGTTGGCACACTAGCCTTAGATTGTCACTAGAGACACAGGGCCCATCTACATGAGGTGGAAAAAACAGAGTACCTCGTAGTAATGGCATTTTGCAGCAGCAGCAGAGGCATGTCTTAAAAGTGTTTTTGGCCTCAGAAGCCCCCATAAACCTTGTATTCCAGATGGCGGCTGGGGGTGATTTACTTGCCTTAGTTCTTCCCCTCTGCCATTTTTTTTAAAAAAATGTCCAAGATGCGCTGGGGCAATATAATGATTTTCTGATTTAACATGAAAACAAACAAACAAACAAAAACCCACCCTGTTTTATTGCCTTAGCAATCGCTCGCTAAGGTGAAAATCCAACATGGTGGCAGTGAACGCTTGCCCTGTTAGCAAGCCCTTCCCCCAGTGTCACCTAGCCAATCAGCTTTGCATTTCCCTTCAAATCGCTTGTCGTTTGCTTGTCCTAACAAGCAGAATCCTAACAAGCAGGAATGTGCACTCCCTCACTGTTTAAAAAAAAAAAACTATGGGAAAAGCCATGAAAGCTTTTTCTGCATTGTTTTTGCCATTTTGGGCCCCCCTCCTTCCGAATAGTGTGGATTGGTGCATGATCCCATTTAGACAGGTAGGATTCCCAGTGAATTCCATGAGGTGTTTTTTGTTTTTTTTACCATTTAGACAACCCCACAGATGTTTTCAGTGGCTCAGAGCATTCTTTATCAGCTTAGGCTGATGATATACATACTATAACACTACCTGGACAATGCCAACCACAGATGCAGGCGAAATGTCAGAAAGAAATTATTCCAGAACCTGGCCTCACAGCCCGGAAAAAAACCAAGGAAAATCTACAAAAGTCTTGCAATAGTTATCCATGTTATTTTAACCTTTCACTTGGGATTATTACAATGCATTATATGTGTTGCTGACATTAAAACCAGTATTTTGAAACTGGTTTTGAAACATCAAATAGTCCAAAACAAGGTGGCTGCAGTTTTAACTGGTACTGTTTCAATTTCTAATTATGTCAGGGTTTTGTGTGTTTGTTTTTTTGTTTTTTGTTTTCCCTTCCCATCTTGTCTTGACTACCATTTCCACACCCAGTTCAAAGTGATGGTTTTAAAGTTTAAAGCAGAAGCAGGCAAAATGCAGCCTTCAAATGTTGTTGGATTGAAACTCCCAGCATTCCTCATCATTGGCTTTACTAATTAGGGCTGATGAGTGTTACAGTCTAACATCTTGAGTGCCATACAATCACCACCCCTGCTTTAAAGTCCTATATGGCCTTGAGCTACATGAAGGAAATCTCTGGTTAGCTACCTCCTGGAGCCACAAAGATACTGTCTGAGTTCCTCTGCCAGGTGCCCTCCCAAATTAGTCAAGGTGGGCAGTTCCTAGAAACAGGGCCTTTTCGGTGGTGGTACTTTATCTGCGGAATGTTTTCCTCCATGGAGTTCCACCTAGTGCCAGATTTTTCTATCCCGGGTATTTATTCTCCAAAGCATTTCAAAAGCTGCTTTTATTTTAATGCTTTTAGATATTAGCACTGGGTTTGTTTGTTTTTTGCTGGTGGTTTTACTTTTTTATTTTTTGTGATGCTTTTATTCTTTGTTGCTAGTTTTATCAGGTGCAGTTTTTTTCACTATTTCATTGATTTTTGTTTTTGTTTTTAATGTATTGTACATCATCAAGAGAACGCTCATTATTGGGAAGTCTAGAAGGGCCATAACTGATTAACTAACTATCTAACTAATAAATGCAGTACTGCTTTGGGATTCAGAACATAAAAACAGCTGTGATGGATCAGACCCAAGACCTATCCGGTCCAGCATTCAGTTCACACAGTGGCCAAACATACGCCTGTGGGAAACCCAGAAGCAGGATATGAGTACAATAGCATCTTACCACTTGTGTTCCCCTGCAACTGATATTGAGAGGGAAACTTGATAATTATTTTATGATAACAGAAATTACAGTTGCTAAACCACCTTAGAATGGCGTATTATTCATACTAAACCCTCTGTTCCAGCAGAATTACAGTACAATACTTAGTATGCAGTCAGTATTGCTGTGAAATTTTGTTGTGAAAGTCCATGCCAAATTGCAATACTTCAGTGTTTCTCAACCAGGGTTCCCTGGAACCCTAGGGTTCCCCAAGAGGTCGTTAGGGATTCCTCAAGGGATTATGATTGTGGGGGGAAAGCAATAGTGGGATATAGAATAATCTTTATGCAGGGGTTCCCTGAGACTTGAAAATTATTTCAAAGGTTCCTCCAGGATAAAAAGGTTGAGAAAGGCTGCCTTAGAATTTATGAAAATACAATTTAAGCAATTTTAAGGCAGTTATGAAAGTTTTTAAAAATTTCATTGCCTTTCAAAGCTTTGATTCTTAAGGAGGTATTGGGCTGGGTTTTCTTTATGTGGTTTAACAAGTATTATAGAACAACATTTGACAATGTGCTGTGGTGTTGCTTCTTTGCTTACATTAAAAATACCAGCATGCTCATGTGATTGCAAAATCCTTACAACACTGTTATATTTATACTGTTCATGTTCTTCTGTAAGATGACAGTTTCTCTCTCCTGTTCCACATATTTTGAAATAATGAATGACCAGTTATTTAATATGATTTACAAAGACTGAGAGAGATTTAAATAAAGTTACTAAGTAGGTTGACTGAATGGTTTGCATAGACTTTTTCTCAAATAATGCTAATTGAATTCTTCAGGTTTTAGTCACCATCTATTGGCTGGGAAAAACAGCAAACAGCAGCACTTACTTCAGTGGAGCAACACTGAACCTGAAGGAGTTTGAAGGATTATTAATCCAGATGAAAAAGGTATTTTTTGGAGATAAAAACAGTGTTTTTTAAAACAATAAATATATACATATTAAAGGCTTGGATTTCTCCCAAATGTTGTGGCTTGCGTCCAACAGATTTTTGTCTGAACTATTTGAGAAGCATATGGATGCTGACTGTGAATGACATATCACATATGAATGACATGAATGTAGTGTAGAATAATCCTTAAGACAGCATTCTCTACAGTGCTTCTACAAAAATAAGAGTGCCACCCTATTTATTTATTTGCTACAGATGAAACTATTGTTCATATACATCTGTTGCTGTTCCTGTTTGTATTTTTCTGCCATCTTTCATGCCTTTATTTGTTTATTTTATAGTACAGGGAATAAAACTTCGTTAATACATTGCTCCCTCAAAGTTCAGATTGCAGTGCAGAAGTTCTTTCCTCATGAGCAGAGATGAGCAACATCATCATCATATTCATCGTCCTCACTCTACCACACACACCCATGAG
Organism: Gambelia wislizenii; assembly: GCA_030847615.1. Lineage (NCBI taxonomy): Eukaryota > Metazoa > Chordata > Lepidosauria > Squamata > Crotaphytidae > Gambelia > Gambelia wislizenii. Next base: position 104,001,433 of record JAUMIR010000005.1, on the reverse strand, counting down.
CAAAAACATCCACAGAAATTCTGCTTATGAGGTCCAACTGGATTACAATTATCCTTCTTAGGGAATATCCTGCCTTAGAACATTGAGGTTTTACATTCTAGCACCATCCTCTTAGCCAGGATGTGCCACAAGCTTGACAGGTAGCAAATATGCAGGGTTACACTTATAGGTGGCTCCGAATACCATCTACTTTCATTTCAGCTGAGCTGCAGGGGGAAATAAACCTGCTGCTCACTGGCTTCTCAAAGCACCCCTGCCCTGCCATTAGTAATGCCAAATTTTGTTGGAGATTCTTAGGAAAGGAGAAAGATACAAAAGCCTCTCTCAGCTTCCTGTGATGCTACCTCAGTGATTACTGTTTTCCTGATGCTGTTGATAGAGATACAGTGATTTCAAGGGAGACAACTTCCATACAACCCCCCTGTGATTCCTAGATCTCAGTTGGTGGGAAAGCATGGTCCCCGACATGTGGAGAAAAGGCACACTTACTGGGATGTGCAATTCCAAAAGGGCCTAGAAGTCCATCCCCATCACTGTGATTAAAAAAATGAGGATATTTATAGAAATTTATTTCCTCATTCTATATAGCTATTGTCCAGTTCTCATAGGATTTGGTGGAGCCAGTTGGAAGCAGTATTAGAACAACCTCACGGCCCATTCCCAGCCTAAGTCCCTGCACAAGTATGTGTTTGTACAATTAAACTAGGACTGTGTGAACATGAGACAAGGAAATTTGTTTCTCTTTAATTGTAATGGTCTATCATATAGAGAACTACAAGTCATAGGGTTCCTTGTGAATAGACAGGAGGGAGGAACTCTGATGGGGGCTAAGTAACTGCAAGAGTATGGGAGCAGGGCTACTGCTATTTCTGGTAGGTCTTATGTGTGAGTGTCTAATTTACTCACAGTCACAGTTTTAATGCAGCTTTGGACAATGTCATTTGTATATTAGAGCACAGACTCATAACAGTCAGTAACATTGTTTTACATTCTGTTCAGTCCTTAAATATGTGATGCTAAAGTCTAGGGAACACAAAAAGTTTCTAAATGTCTACGTCACAACTATGACACTAATCCTTCAGATAATTTTCCTTGTGAAACAAAATGTACCTGAAAAAAAAGTCTACTTTTGAAAATGAATATGAACTGCACCCACTTACTGTATATTATTAAATGAGATTTACAAGAGATAACAGCAACTCTTTTCAGGGAAGTATGCATAGGCCTAGGGATTTTTGTACACTGCCAGGAGCTGCCAGATCAGTAAGCTAACACCCAGCAAAAACTGCAGGTATTCTACAGTGGGACAAGAACAGTTATGCCACATAGCCATCTTGCTTAGTGAGTGTGAAGCTGCAAGAGAAATTAAATTTGTGGGGACTCATTAATGAGTTTGCAACAGAAAACGCAAAAAAAAAAAATTAACAACAGTTGCATAGCTCATGGGTAGCCTACACATGATTTAATGATACTCACATTGTCTCTGTATGGTGTAGCATGAGACATTGCTGGGCCAGCCACTCTTTCATTTCTGCCCCAACAATTTTTAAGCATTCAATGTTTTCCACAGCTACAGGAGGTTTCCCTGTTTAGAAAGTCACCATCCACATGTAAAAGGCAACAAAGATGGGTTGGGCTAGCATCCTCCTCTTCCTCCTGTGCTTATTTAACTTTTTTTTAAAAAAATAGCTAAATAAGGAGATTTTCACACTACACTGTTATAGTGTTACTATTCCACTTTATTTGCTATGCCTGCCTCCAGTGGAATCCTGGGATTTGCAGTTTAGGGAGGGGCATTTAGAACTCTCAGCCAGAGAGATCTTAGGCCTAACTAAACCACAAACCCCAGAATTCCACATGAGGAAGCCAAAGCAGTTAAAGTGGAATAGTAACACTATAACAGTGTAGTGTGAAAATCTCCTAAGACTAGCATCATTCCAAGGTGTTGTGAGGAAGAATGGTGAGAGATGCCACTTTCTGTGTACTGTAGTCATCATTCTTCCCACAATGCCTACAATAACGGCACATCCAGAGCATTATAGGGGAACAAAAATTGTGGTCAGCTCCCCTCATGGAATTTATGCTGCTGTTAATGCAGCCAAAACAGCACCCCCAGGTCAAGTTTTGCTTGTCCTCATATTCAAGCCAAAACATCTATTGAGAACTTTTAGTTCAGCTTTACTTGTAATCTCTTTTAAATGTTTTTGGGCCATTTGTTTGAAAGGTAAGGTATGACTCTTCAGAACAAATAAATAAACAGATAAAAAGCCACATTCCAATATCATTGAACTAAGAATTATAAGAAAATTGTAATTGCACTGGTGTTGATCTGCCCCTTCCTTCATATGTAAAGTGGTTCACTACAGCAAAATGATCAGTGTCACATCAGCAACTATTTGTATATCATTTCCTTTCTTTGCTATTGATCTTTTAAGCACACTTCACTTTTATGACCTGGTACCTAGGGAATGTGCATTAACAATGTAATGCTATTGTCCATTTACAATGTAAGCAATTAATTGGAACGTGCCAAGTTTCAAAGCCAAACTAATCATGACAGTGGCTTGTGTGTTTAAACATGAATCTGCCCCAATCTATGATGCAAAAAGAAGATGGGTACCTATTTAAGCTATCCTTGCTTATTGCTTCTCTCTCTAGGCCTATGTATCAGTGCTTTTCTTCCCTTTAGATTCACACCAGAACTGGGTAGAGGAGTCACAACTGCAGGGTGGGAGGGGGTGAGCTTGTGTGTGTGTGTGTGTGTGTGTGTGTGAGAGAGAGAGAGAGAGAGAGAGAGAGAGAGAGAGAGAGAGATGGTTCTGCTGCCTTCATCCATCTGTTTCTTTTACTGGTAAAAATGGACTAACATCCCTTTCCACACAATTTGGACAGTTCCATGTATACATCATGATACCTCTGCTGGGTCCCTGTATCAACAGAAACCTTTTGCATTTTACTGGTGTGACAGAAAATGCCACCCTGCTCACTGTCTTTTTCTGCTGACATAGGCTTTTGAGGCTGGCTTGCCTTCCTGGAATGGAAGCAAGGACCTATTGTGTGGTAATGAAGGAAGAGGTCTTGCACAGTTCCCATTCATGTCAGTAAAGCATGTGCAAAGTGTGTGTGTGTGTGGTGAGGTAGATTTCTCCCCCCACCTGACACAATCTTGTGATAGAGCATAGTAAGGGATCAGTTCATCAATAAATGCTTATCTGGCTGTCCTACCAACCACCACCACCAGGTCACCTTGATAATAATCATAAAAAGTTTATAATGCAAATGGTTCTAATTTTTTCTTCATTCCATAATATGCTTGTAAGATAGGACACTGTTAGAGTAGAGATCTTTTGTGTCTCTATTATGACTACTTTTATTGTGTGTCTGTAGACTTGATTTTATCCAGATGGCCACGATAACTGTTGCATTATGGAATGCCATGCTACAGATTATCATTTTTAAAAAATCATAATACAGATGTATGCATTCAGATAGAACCACGTGTTTGAAATGAGTTTGTAACAATAGGTTACTAACACAAGGCACATAGTTGTTTGCATAATGAATAAGAGCAAGGCATGTTTTTAAATGTTCAAAATATTTCACACCTAGTTTCAGGGTTAAGGAGGGTGGTATAGTATTTTATTTGATACAAAAGATTTAAAAACATTAAACAATCCAATGTCCAACTGTTGAGCTCTGTTTCCTTCCTGGATCACAGTGGACAGCCTTAGCCACTCTTCCACATGGATCTGGCTTGATTACATAGAAAGAAGGAACATGGATTTCCTCTTAGTTGGCATGGCCTTTTGCACTCTCCTGCCCTTTTACATTACTGGCATGATAGACAAAAACAGGCTAAATTGAACTGCTAAATGACAGGACTACAAAAATGACTCTCTGAGAACCGAGGCTTTTTTCTACAGTCCTCATCCATCCATTCATCCATCCATTCATTCAAATATTTGAAAGTTTTTTTTAAAGAACAACCCAGATTCATATGTTTGAAATATTTTTATGCATGAAAAACATTCATTGTCCTGGGGTATAGACGATTTGATTTTTATTTCTTTTGCTGCCGAACTTTTCCATGATAGCCAAATGTACTCTCTTCCCCACTCCCTCACTTCCAAAAACTGGCAGTTGGCCAAAGGATTAAATATATTCTATTGGTATGCAAGATGTGGAACTGCAGGGAATTTGGGAAAGATGTCAAAATGGTTGGAGGGGGTTCGGGGGTGAACAAAGAATGGTCTTTTTTATTATTGAAAGGGATTGAGTTTGGGGGCCAACTCTTTCTTTCTTTCTTTCTTTCTTTCTTTCTTTTCTTAATCAATCTACTGCCTTTCCTTCCAATAAGTTCAAGGTGTCATAACTTGCCTCCTTTCCACTGTAGCTCCTACCCTCCTCCCACGCCACCCACCCACACATGTGAGTTGGGTTAAGCAAACAAGGAGAGAGTGGTTGGCTGAACATCTCCAGTGAGTTTCATGGCTCATTAGGATCTAGAACCTGGATCTACCATTTCCCTGTCCAGCACTTTAACAACTACACCACACTGGCTCTCGGTGTTTTATCTGTATAAACTTCTCATTGTGGATAGCTAGCTTCCAGTGCTAACTTTACAACTAGCCAGAGCAGGGCAACCCATCGCAAGGAAGATTTGTTTATGTATCCAGGATCAGACCTCTGTGGAAGAAATCCCTGGCCAACATAGCTAATGGTAAGGGATTGCGGGATTATAGCCTGAGAACATAGAATCATAGAATTGTAGAATTGGAAGAGACCACGAGGGCCACCCAGTCCAACCCCCTGCGATGCAGGAAATCACAATCAAAGCATCCCTGACAGATGGCCATCCAGCCTCTGTTTAAACACCTCCAAGAAAGGAGACCCCACCACGCTCCAAGGGAGTGTGTTCCACTGCTGAACAGTTCTTACTGTCAGGACGTTCTTCCTAATGTTGAGGTGGAATCTTTGTTCCTGGAGCTTGCATCCATTGCTCCGTGTTCCAGTCTCAGGAGCAGCAGAAAACAAGCTGCTCCATCCTCAACGTGACACCCCTTCAAATACTTAAACAGGGCTATCATACGGCCTCTTAACCATCTTTTTTCCAGGCTAAACATATCCAGCTCCCCAAGTCTCTCCTCATAAGGCATGGTTTCCAGACCTTTCACCATTTTAGTTGCCCTTCTCTGGACACACTCCAGTTTGTCAATATCCTTTTTGAATTGTGGTGCCCAGAACTGGACACAGTATTCTAGGTGAGGCCTGACCAAGGCAAAATAGAGCGGCACTATTATTTCCCTTGATCTAGACACTATACTTCTATTGATGCAGCCCAAAATCGCATTGGCCTTTTTAGCTGCTGCATCACACTGTTGACTCATGTTCAACTTGTGGTGTACTAGGACTCCTAGATCCCTTTCGCACGTAGTCTTGTTCAGCCAGTTCTCCCCCATCCTATATCTATGCATTTCATTTTTCCGCCCTAAGTGCAGCACCTTACATTTCTCCGTATTGAATTTCATTTTGTTAGCTTTGACCCACCTCTCCAGTCTATCCAGGTCATTTTGAATTTTGATCCTGTCTTCTAGGCTATTAGCTACTCCTCCTAATTTGGTGTCATCTGAAAATTTGATAAGTATGCCCCTAATACCCTCATCCAAGTCATTGATAAAGATGTTGAATAGCACTGGGCCCAGGACAGAATCCTGTGGCACCCCACAAGTCACTTCTTTCCAAGATGAAGAGGAGCCACTGCTGAGCACCCTTTGAGTTTGGCCGGTCAACCAATTGCAAATTCATTTAACAGTTAACTTGTCTAGCCCACATTTTACAAGCTTGTTTGCAAGAATGTCATGGGAGACCTTATCAAAGGCCTTATTGAAATCAAGGTATGTGATATCCACAGCGTTCCCTTCATCTACTAAGCTGGTAATTTTATCAAAAAAAGAGATCAGATTAGTCTGGCATGACTTATTTCTCTGAAACCCATGTTGACTTTTTGTGATTATGGCATTGCCTTCTAAATGTTCACAGGCTCTCTGTTTAATGATCTGCTCTAGAATCTTCCCTGGTATTGATGTCAGACTAACTGGACAATAATTGTTGGGATCCTCTTTTTTCCCCTTTTTGAAGATGGGGACAACGTTTGCCCTCCTCCAGTCTGCTGGGACTTCTCCTGTTCTCCAGGAGTTCTCGAAGATTATTGCCAATGGTTCTGAGATTACATTTGCCAGCTCTTTTAATACTCTTGGATGTAGTTCATCTGGTCCTGGAGATTTAAATTCATTTAGATTAAGAAGGTATTCCTGTACTACCTCTTTGCTTATTCTGTGCTGGATTTCCCGTATTGTGTCCTCTGTTCCATTATCCTCAGATTGGTCACCCTTTTCCTTTTCTGAAAACACTGAGGCAAAGAAGGTGTTGAGTAATTCTGCCTTTTCTCTGTCCCCTGTTAGCATTTTGCCATTTTCTCCGCATAGTGGCCCTACCATTTCGTTCTTCCTCCTTTTGCTGCGGACATCTGGATGTCTCAAGGCTCCATGGCTCATCAAAGGCTTTGTGAGGGTTTATAAAAAGAAGACATAGGTATACACTGGGCTTGCAAAAATGTCCAGAATAATTAATAACCAGATTATCACTAACTGCCTGTCTGTATAGATCCGTGTTGGGGTGTTGACTGCTTATGGAATGTAAAAAAATATGCCATGGGTAGAATTCAAAGACATAGCCATGTTAGTCTGGAATATCAGTAAGCAAAGGAATCTTGTAGTACCTTTGAGACTGAGGGCCTGTTTACACAATGAAAAATGACAGGTATTTATTAAAAAAATCTGTACACACGGCCGTTCGAATAAATACGTGTCATTCAGAGCCCCCCCCCCGCCCCAAAAAACTTACCCTTTAGTTCATGTGCAGTGGATCTGGCTCTTCATCTGGATCTCATGGATTTATCTGGACAGCCATTCGAATGATTGGCAGTCTGTACACTCCTGTTCATGCAGATACGAACAGGAGTGCAACCTGATTGGCTGGCCGGGTAGAGGGGATGGGACTAGTAAAGAGGGAAAGCAGCTGCAGCTGCCATGTTGGATTCCCGGCTCTACGAGTATCCGGTAAGTTCATTTTATGTTTTTACATTTTTATTTTTAAATGTTAATACATAATCATGGCTTTCTGGATGCTAGGAGCCTTCTGAATTTTTTTTTTCAAAAAAAGGCTGCAGGAGATTTAAAACCACCACCAAGATCGTTCGCTCTGGCCAGCTGGGTAAGGGGTCGTATGGATTGGGGGGAGATTTTTATTGTGTAGGCAGATCATATGCATTCGTATGACTGCCTTTTTGAATTTCTTACCCCCATATGTATTTTTTTTTTCTGCTGTGTAGACGGGGCCTGAGAGAGAGAAAATTGTAACATAAGTTTTCGTAGACTTAGTCTACTTCCTCAGATGCTGGAGACATTTGAGGAAGTAGACTAAGTCTATACATCTAATTCTAGCATCAGAGGAAGCAGACTAAGTCTACGTAAGCTTATGCTACAATTTTTTCCTCTCTTTTTTAGTCTCAAAGGTGCTACAAGATTCCTTTACTTACTAAACAACATGCCAGGTTCTGTAAACCTTCAGTGCCTCATTGCCAAGAGCCAATCTAGTAAGTGACTATTTACAAACAAATTGGATATTTGAACTTAGTCAATTTCATTTAACATATTTCTGTCTTAGAAAAGACATGGACTTATTAGTTCTTTAATAATTATGTTGATATTGCCATTGCTAAACAGAACTGAGAAGGAGCACCATAAAAGAATGGCTTGCCTTCCTTATCAAAATATTTTAATGTCCTTTAAGTCTGTGGTATTATTTCACCTTACAGCGATTGCAGTCTCTGAGCTTGGCCTTAGGGAACCTTGGCTTTAAGCACGCTATGGTACTTTTGGCATCAAGATCTTTAGTGACCCTAATTAATTTTTCTCACTGGGAAGTCTGTAGGGCATTTGAACTTTGAATTGTCTGCTTTGTATGTAAAGCTCTTGTCAGTTTCTGTGCTACTTTCTCTCAGCTGCTTGTTTTAGTTGCATTTTTGCCATTGTTCCTGTGATTTATCTGGTGTACTGCAGTTGCAAAGTGCTGCAGTTCCTGGTTTGAATCTTTCCATTCATTAGTAGGTTTAGTAAAGCTCATAGTCTTTCAACTTGGCCGTATCCCAACAATATGGGGATAATAATGATAATTATACTGTCTACTTTATAATAAAGTAGCAGAAGTATCCAGCTTCACATGAATTAGAAATCCATTACAAAGTATATCTTATCCCTAATTTGTTAACATTTTCACTGATTTCAAAATTCATTATTTTATTCGTTAAATGCTAACAACATACCTTTTTGATCAATTATTCTTGTTACTTCACCGCTACATCTTGTAATAATTTTCAGCAGTGTTTTTAATTCAATATTATAAAGCAGAGGTGGAAAATGTTCATTCCCTGCCCACAAAGCCATTTTTAGTCCCCCAGGACCCCCCCTCCAAACACAAAGGTGGCCAGAAGTTGATTTCCAGTTTATTCCTCATTGAAAACAAAGGACCACTCCTGGACTAGGGAGGACCAAAATCTGTAGCACAACTGGCCTGAATTTTATTAGTAATCCCAACTGGAATTGTTGTTGTGTGTCTTCAAGTTATTTCCAACTTATGGTGGCCCTAAGGTGAACCTATAATGGGGTTTTCTTGGCAAGATTTGTTCAGAGGGGTTTTGCCTTTGTCTTCCTCTGAGGCTGAGAGAATGTGATTTGCCCAAGGTCACTCAAGTGGGTTTCCATGGCCAAATGGGGATTCAAACCCTGTTCTGCAGAGTCGTAGTCCAACGCGCAAACCATTACACAATGCCAGTGAATCACATCTTGATTGGAAAGACAACACATTCATAAATCCCACTGAGTCAATGGATCTGCTATAGTGGAGATGGCCACTATAGCAGATTGCCTCCCATGGCCCCTAGGGGTCATAAGGGGCCCTTTTTTTAGTGGAAAAAGCCCCCTCCCCACCATAAAAAGTGGCCAGTGTGGCCTCCTATTTCCAGTGTTGTCTTCCTCTGTTTTGATGAATCAATTGAATAAAAGTGTCTTTAACAGTTTATAATTAACAAAGGATTTAATGTCACCCCCTTAGCACTAATACTTAGTGCCCTTGAGTTCTTTTTTCTCTCCCCACCCCTTTTTAGTTCTCACTGTTTTATCTATTCTTCCACCTTTCCTTCTGTTTATTCTTCTCCCCAGCCTCACCAGACAGCAGGCACCTTACTTTTGTGCATGTGCAATGTACAGCAGAGGGTTTTTTTTTTTAAGTGTACCCTTAAAAACCTCAAGTAGAAATACAAGGAACCAATGTCTGCAAATAAATGGGCCATACTGTTGACCTTGTCAGTGAGTTACAATTGCCATTAGTTTCCTATTGAGAATACACCAGTGGAAAACCTCAGTTTGTAACTCTGAAACATTGGAAACATTTTCATAAATCAATAAAGATTTAAACCTGGGTTTCTCATATCCATGGTTAACACTAAGGTCCATTTTCATACATAGGGTAGTGAGAATCCAGGTATACCAGTGGAAGCACCAGAAGCACCGCTAACAGGGTGTCTTTGCTAGTCATGATTTTTTGACAGATGCAGCTGCAGAATTCACATATCCCTGAATGTCTGCTGGTTAAATTGTACTTTGATTTTATATGTCAGTGTGCAGTAGTTTCCAGACTTCGATGTAGACATAAAAATGTAAAGTAGACAGAGAGTAAGACGCAGATACTTCTGAATGTAACTTACTTCAGTAAAATACATTGTTTTCTATTGACAGCATTTTAACATTTTAAAATGACCCCTGGAAAGCATTCCTCAGCCTGGGGTTTTCAGGATTATGATATGTGAGAGTGGTATATTGTCTGTGCTGTGTGTGTGTGTGTGTGTGTGTGTGTGTTGCAGAGGGAGGAAGGTGAAGGGGGGAAAGCTTCAGAAAGCTGGGCTTTCAGGGAAGGCATTTATTTTTGTTTGCCTTGGCCCCACTCTGTTGTAACTAATGATAAGATACTGGCCAAAACAAGGGGTTGATATTCTAATAATGCAAGGAGGCTTGAGGATGGCTTCCACTGACCTTTTCCCTCTTCTACAGCTTTTTGGTGTTTTAGTATGTACAGCTTGCACTAGAAAGAATTTATAATCACCAGGCTGTCAAAGACAGCCATTGTTCTCACTGCTCTGAACATGTGGGTCAGCTACAAGTGCTTTCATATCCCCCAGAGCCAGGAGCTGGCAACAAGCAAAGAGCAAGACTGAATTCTTCAGAGCCATCAGGAAAAGTGTTTTGCATATTTCCCCCCCTTTTTCTTTTCACTGCTGACTGCTTCGGGAAGAAAGACATCCACTCTTTCATAACTGGAATTTCTCCTTAAGGTAGAAGGAGGTTGCTTACAGGCTGGAGCTCACAACTTTGTTATTTTGACTGAGCTGAAGGCAGACACTGTGGATTCACTCTGCTGATGTTCCAGCCTGAGACAAGAGCCTAGATTGAAGAGCTCTATTTGGTGAGGTTAGAAATATCTTGCCTCTTAACTTGAACCCAAGATGCCTTTGCCTGTAGGACATGGATGGTGGCACATATATGGATGAAGAACCAAACATGTTTCAGGTTGATTATTTTTATTTTCTGATTATTTGGTACATGTCAGCTCAGTCTCATTGAAGTAGGCTTGAGCTTATAAAAGCTTCTACCACTGAATGGGTTAGTCTTTTCCCATGCCACAGGACTCCTTACTGCAATGGACTAACAGTAGACCTCTTTTGTAAAGTTGCTTATCTCGATTTTTCTTCCAGCTGCCTGTATAAAACTGGTGTGTATGTTTACTCGTCATAATTATTGTGTACCTTGCTTTGCATTCTGCAGCAGTTTATCTCTAGTTGTTTGAAAGAGAGCACACTTTTGACTGGAGGATAGGGGAAGGTTGCAGATCGATCAAAAGATAGTGTGTGTGTTTTTAAGGCACTGAAAATGAAATGGGCATCCTTGCCTGTTGACTGTGGTGTGTATTTTCACCCTACTGCCCCTCTAATAAACAGCACCAGAAAGAGGATGTTTCTTTCTTTTCTTTTTTTTAAGAGTTAAGAGTACTTTGAGAGAAGCATTGCTTCCCATAGTGGATATACAAGTTTGTTTTGTCTCACAGGTTCTTGTCCCGTGGACTCACTACACTGTTGCAGTGTTTCAAAAACCTGCACAACCAATTTGATCAAACAAATCTATGGTCTATGTGAGCATCAGAGGGAAGGATACCCCATTGTGTTATTTTCAGTTCTCTTAGAACAATATTTTGTCTATCTTAAGCCATAAATGCACATTACTAAATGCAGAGAGAGTTCTTGCTGCTTTGTAGGAGTAGATTTCTTTCAAGACTCTCTTCCTTCCTCCACTGTTCCACTTTAGGACACTGAGGATGTGGAGAGCCCTAAGCGCAGCATCCGTGACAGTGGCTATGTAGACTGTTGGGACTCTGAACGCAGTGATTCTCTTTCACCCCCTCGCCATGGCAGAGATGATTCTTTTGACAGCCTGGATTCTTTTGGCTCCCGCTCCCAGCAGACCCCGTCTCCAGATGTGGTGCTAAGAGGAAGCAGCGATGGTAAGCTGGGCTCCTATTGAATGTGACACATGGTGTGGTGCTGCCACTCAGAAAGCTGGCTTCAGTTGTCAAAAACGTGATGTGCCTTGCTTAATCCCAGGAAGCAGGAAAGGAACTTGTTTTGAATGCTGATTTATGGTTTAAGAGCTCGTTTCAGGCTGTGGTGGGAGAAGTTACATCATAGCAATAGTAATTTACGAGATGGCACTTCATGCTTCTTGAGTCTGAAGTGTAAGGAGATATTGGGCAGACATTGGCTTAACTAATGAAGTGGGACCAAGCAGCAGTAGCAATGGAGAAACATTCAACTGCTTGGAATGTATAGAAAGAAGAGCCGTGTCTGAAGTAGTAAACTGATCAACCTTCATGTATGATGTGAAGAAAATTTGTTCTTAATTTAGCATTTAAAAATAGCTGACACAAAATACTGTTGGTCAGGCTTTGCTGGCAATAGTGGTGTAGTAATATTGGGGATCTCCCCCCCCCCACCCGAAAGAGACTGTCTTTCTCCCTTATTCTCTAGACTGTTGGATTGTATTTTGAAAGATTTTGAAGGAGGAAAAATGTTTTCTTTGCTAAAAAAAATCTACTTAATTTCGTTCTATAGAACTATTTATGTTTTGTCTGTAACAGCACAGTTAAACATGCTTTAATGGACTTTTAGCTATGTTGAGTTATGATATTTATTTATTTGTATCTTTGATGGGTTTTGAAAAGAATCATAGAATCATAGAATCACAGTGTTGGAAGAGACCACAAGGGCCATCTAGTCCAACCCCCTGCCCTGCAGGAATACACAATCAAAGTATTCCCTTACAAGGAGATTGGCAAATTCATGGAAGAAAGGTACGGTATATCAGTGGCAATTAGCCAGAAGGTTTTCACCTTCTGAAAAAGTATTCCTCTGAGTAGCAGATGTAAAGATAAGGAAAGATGGATGACCACCACTTTCACATGCTCTGTGTCTGTGAGCTTCCAGAGGCATCTGGCTAGCTGTTATTTAAAATGCTGGAAGAGAGATGGGCTTTGCTCTGACCCAGGATGGTAGTTCTTAGATTCTCATATAACTGTGTCTGCAGTATAGCTGTTTGTTAAAGGTTTCTGCTTAAGACATCAAAAATATTAAACCCACAAAGAACTAAATTAGGTCAGTTGTGTGAGTAGTTCTGTGGTTCTTGTAGGTTTGATCTTGAGTAAAAAATGATAGTGGAAATGAGTGGGGTCATCCAGATGTGGTTGGAGGGCAGCTCCATTTGTCCCTCACCATTAACTATGCTGGTTGAGTTAATGGGAGTTGCAGTCCAGCAGCATCTGGAGAGCCACACATTCTCTACTTGAAATATATTTGTGTTGTCTCGCTTATAACTTTCACCTGCACAGATCTTAGAATGTGGTTCTTTGCAAAAGATCTTCTCCTTTTTATGTACTCTGCACAATATTTGATTGCCCTTTGTCGGCAATAGTCCAGAGATGGTAACAACCTACATGAAACAAACTTAAAAACCTAACTGTTATATCATAGATACACCTACAAAAATCACATAGTCAGCAAAAACAAACAAATAAAGCATTGTGAGTTTGGGAAATTACCACGTAGATCTTAAAGCAGAATATGCTGTGTGGTCCATGTTAAAGCTCAAATATCAGTTGAAATTGGAAATGTTTGCTTCTTTTGCCAATATAATTTATGAAGCATTTCTGGATTAAGTTTGCCAGATAGGACACCGGAAAGGGCTCCTGTACTTTTAATAGTTGTGTAGAAGAGTGGATTTCAGCAGGTCTTGCTTGTCATGCAACCAGGTAACAAGCAATACTTGCTGAAAGGCCTCCTTCTACACAACTATGAAAGGTACAGGAGCTGTCTCCAGATTTCACTCTAGGAACCCTATTCCAAAATGGTCATGTTCATATGTGGCTGTCACTCTGAGGAAGCATTCATTTATTTCATTTGTGCAAATGAGAACAAAAAAATTGAAAGATTTTTCTTTTTGCTGGATAAGGTTATGGGATCATTTGCACATTTTTTCAGTAACTTTTTTAGAAGCCTTTTGTGAACATTTTGTGCAAAAAAAATGTGCAGAAATGTATATATTTAAATTATTTAGAGTGTTTCTATCCTACCCTTCAAAAAGGCTCCCAGGGTGGCTTACAAATCATTTTTAATTTGTCAATTTCCTGTCCTCAGACTTACAATTTAAATAAGAGATGACAGATAAGGAAAAGGGATGGCAGTGGGGAAGGGGGTTAGGTCCAAAAGGTTCTGGCTGCTCTTCTCTCCCTCAAAGGCCGGAGCAATGTCGATTGTAACATGGAGGGAGGGCTTCCCATCAGCCACTTGATCAAATCACAATGTAACTCTGCCTGGATGCTCTTCTGTCCCTCAGAATCCAGAGCAATGGCAATTGGCATGGAGGGAGGGTCTCTCAGCAGCCACTGGGCCAAGGTATGATGGAGCTATCCCTGGTTGCTTTTATCTCCCTCAGAGGCCAGAGCAATGAATATAAACTTACTTATAAGTTGTTTTATAATGTTTTGTGTAAAAAAATGTTTTTGTGTAAAGTCCAAAATTTTGGGAATAAATCAATGAAACTGCCCCTCCCCCCTAGCCCTGATCATTTTGCTTTTAAAGCATGGGCAGTAACATTAGAAACCTCACAGATTTAGAGAGGGTGTGTCTCAACACATCAATGCTTCCTTTCTCGTTAAAGAGGAGAACAACTGATTTCCCAGTGGAGAGATTCCGGAGCATCCTGTAGATCATTGGGTTAGCTCCGCCCATTCACTCCTGGTAGGCAAGTAACAAAGGACCTTTGGTAGGCCCTTCCTCTGATGTCATCTGGGGAGGAGCGACCCACCTCTGGCCAGTTGTTTCCTGCCTACCGCTCCTGGTGGTCACATTTGTGCTTGCTCCTGATTTCGGTCACGTGACCGAGTAAGAACAAAGAACCCAGATGGAGCTTCCCAAGGGAACTGAGATGGAGGGATCTAATAAGGGGGACAAGACCCCCGTAATGCTCGTGGATCCCTTGTTGAACGAGGAAGAGAAGCCTCCCGCTTCGACCAACGAGAATGCCCTGCCTGCACCCCAGCCTACCGAGCTGGGAAACAGCAAGGAAGCAGCCAAAGAGGGCAGCCTCCCGGAGGAGGAGTTGGATCATTTTGCTTTGAAAGCAGGGGCAGTAACATTAGAAACCTCACAGATTTAGAGAGGTGTGTCTCAACACATCAAGGTTTCCTTTCTTGTTAAAGAGAACAACTGAATATTGTTTACATCTCTTAACTCTGAGGTTGCAAGCCATATAGGGCATGAGATGATGACTCCACCACATCAAATCAAAATGTGCCATATTGAGAATCATTATAATGAGGTGATTGTACTGATTGGTGTGGCTTTCTTTTATACAGGGAGAGGAAGTGATTCTGAATCTGATTTGCCACATCGAAAGTTGCCAGATGTGAAAAAAGACGATATGTCTGCAAGGCGGACATCCTATGGTGAACCCAAATCAGTTGTGCCTTTTAACCAATACCTCCCCAATAAGAATAACCAGACTGCCTATATTCCGGCTCCTCTCAGGAAGAAGAAAGCTGAACGTGAGGAGTACAGAAAAAGCTGGAGTACTGCTACTTCACCACTAGGAGGAGAGAGACCTTTCAGGTAAGGTCTTGGCAGTGTCCTCAGAGTACCAAATTCTATTCCACCAAGCCACCTCCAGCCAACAAATCCATTTCTCATTCACAGGTAGCTAGTATGTGGTTTTGTTTTGGTTCTTTCTTGCTTGATTCATTGCTAGACAACAATCGTATGATGTGAAGTTTGTCTTGGAACATTATGGAAACAAGAGTACTATTCTTAGTTTATGGAAACATTGCTATACTCGTAGAATTTCTCAGTTAACCTTACTGTACACATACTGTATGGTGTTTTGAGCTGCTTTGAGTTTAACAAAATAATGTTATTTTATGTCACTACAGTGCAACTGATCTGAAACCAGAGGATTGGTTCAGATACTCTAAAACTCTGTTTATGTTGCTACCATGTCCTCATGTGCATTCTTTGTTGCCTCAAATCCCTCCATCCCTCCACACAGATAGCAGAGTAATTGCTAGAGTGGCTCAGCCCTTCTGTCCAGAAGGCTTGTAAGAACAGGCTTTCGGGAACACACAGAAAGGATGGGTTCAGTGTGCACACTATCACTTTCCTTCCTCATGCAACTGGAATTGCATAAAGGAGGAAGAGAGAATAGGACTGGTGTGTATGCATCTACAAGGATATGGAAAATTTAAAGCATACTGAAGCCATGTGTTCCTTAAGGTAGTTTGAATTTTCAAAAGTACTTTAACATCAACATGGTCAACTCTAGGTAAAATGGATTGTATTCGGATTAAGTTGGATTTATTTTCCATTGGACTTACTGATTTTGATGGGAATTATTTTTAACAATGGTACCAACTGTGGACCAAATCCAATTTCCTCATGTGCACAAAATGTGAGTGCAACCTTTTTCAGTCCACATCTGCACATCAAAGTAGTGAGACCTCTTATTTCCTTTAATACATGCACATTAAAACAACCACAATTATCTAGGCCTCATTTTAATTTGATGCTGGAGATAATGATCTGCTCTGTGTTGTCAGAAGTTCTAGCAGCTCAGGAAACAGGAGCATGTTGTGTAATCATCTGCCCTATGTAACTTAATAGCAAAACCCCTCCTGAAACCATAGAAGAAGAGCAAAGTGAGGTATTGGTACGACCTGAAGAGGACCTCTTAGGCTGCTCCGTTTCCACTGCAGCTCCCCTGGTGAAGCCTGCTCAGACAGACATGAGCCAACAAGACCCCTTACAGCAGTCTCCTACACATTCTGCAAACAAAAGAGCAGGGCCCAGACATAACGAAAAGGATCCTGAGGAGCTGGGGAAGCTAAGAAGGCTTGAGCAGGCTGGTATTAAGATAATACCAGCAGCACAGCGCTATGGCAGCAGGTTAGCTCCATGCCGTAAAACTTGGTGTGCGCACGCGTCATGCTTTTACCATTCGTTGTGCTTTGTGGTTCTTTTCAGTTTGCTGCAACTCTCTTACCACTGTTTAAAAAGTCTAATAAATATAATTTGCTGTCCACAACTTGTTACAAACATAAGAAAAGAGCATTTGGAATTGAGGAGCTGTGTATTGCCGTGTTGTTTGGTGTCCAGTGCATTTGTTACAAAAAGAGTAGTTACACTGCTATTTATCTTTGCTGAAAACAAGTTTCACTGTCTAATTTCTGTGATTGCTTGACAACATCTAACTCTCCAGTTTCCTTGCAGTGGCTGGACTGTTCTTGCATTTGTGTTAAACAGATCTGGGGTCTGTAATTGCATTGACTAATTTAAAACACAAACTGTGAAAATATACTGCCCAAGCATGCAGCAGCCATTATGATTAAGAAGAATAAGGTGGACACTGAGTTGGGGTTTAAAATTTGCCCACAGCCTTAGTGATTATTAACAATTAACCAAAGAGCAATAGGGATTAGTAAATATGGGGTGGGAGGGCTTCTTATACTTGGTTTTGCTTAAGGAATTGGCCTGGCTATGCTTGTCACCAATTTCTCTACATTCATGCTCATGCTGGAGTCTTCTGATCATGGTGGAACCAAGTACTTGACTGCAAAGTTAAAACAGATCCATCCTTAGCAGCTACTCAGTATGTGCTGGGTAGTCTCAATTCTGCCATAGTGCACTGTTACTGCTGACAAAAGGGTTCAGCCAGTATTTCTTAAACTATCTTATGTGGTTGATGGGCAATTTTTTCCCAATGCATCAAAGACTATATTTGTACCATGTTATTATCATATTCACATTGATTCCTGGAAGCTGTGCAGAACAGATGATGGCTCACAGACCAACAGCTGTCTGTAGTCTGCCATACTTAGTAGCACAGGGACAATATGGGACAAGGTGTTATACAGGCTATCTTGGCTTCATTGTCAGAGAGATTGTGACCACTGAGGATATTATGATCATAGTGAGATCTCTATATTCCTTGGGGTTGTCTAAACAGCAAAAATACTCCTCACAGAATGCAAAGATAATATGATCTGGCTCAATGGGCTTCTGTATCATTTCAACATATTGGGAAGGAGCGAGGCCAAATCCACCATATGCTATGTGGGTAAAGCCTTCGTGGCTTTTCCCAAAGTTTTTTAAAAACAGCAGGGGGAGAGTGCATTCCTGCTCGTTGGGACAAGCAATTCAATTTGTTTTGCTTTCCCTATATGAGTGGAAGCTGAAAGCTGATTGGTTGGATGTGTGGGGTGGGCAGAGCTTGATAACAAGGCAAATGCCCGTAGCCACCATGTTGGATTTTTGCCTGAATGAGCAAGCACTAAGGTGATAAAAGCGGGGTTTTTTGTTTGCTTTTTTGTTAAAGCAAAAGGTTGCTCTTTTGCACCTTGGATATGGTTTTTAAAAGATCTGTCTGGTAGCAGCAAATTGAGGTAAGTAAAAACACGAATAATTCACTTGCGGCTGCCATCTCGATTCGCAGGCATGGCTGTTTGCACAGCAAACGCAGATAGCTTCGTATGCCTGCGATCTGCCCAAAAACAACATTAAGACAAATAGCAGCTGCTCCAAATTGTCATTACTGAGGAGTAATCCACATTTTTTTTTTGCCCTGTATAGACAGCCCCCTTGTCTCACAATGGCCATGAAGCCTTGCTGTCATCTGATTTCCATCTTAAATCTCATTATGTCCAAGAAACTTGCCATACTCTGGGAGATCTGACTGCTTCTTATATAGGTGGGAGGATGGTGCTTCCACTCATAGCCAGCAGAATGCTCCTTATCTGACATGCATCTTTACTAATTGGGGGTCCCTCACAGTTAACGTTCTTTCCCTCTGTTGATCTGGTAGCAGCCTGCCTTCTTCCAGCTGGCACTCTAGATTAAATGGGCTAATCTGCTAGTCTTTAATATCATTTTATCTTATCCTTCTCCCAGCTGGTTAGAGGATGTGGGTGTGTGTGCGCACATGCACATACGCATATTCACTTGATGATGTCCATGGACATTCATATCTCCCTGAGAGATTCTGGCTTGGGCAAATACTGGCTGAAATGATACCTCTTCTACTTAGTGATTTCTGTTGATTTTCTACATTTGGAAGGGGGGAAAGTCCAGCTTGCTTGTTTATCTCTGTTTCAAACTCATGCAAGATTGATAGGTCTGTCCATCTACCATCATATGGTATAGGACAAGACGAAGCCAGTGAGAGAGTGTGAGGAAATGTCCATTGGAAGTACTGTATTCATACTGTTATTCGGCGTATAGTCTTCGTGCAATATTTGACAATACATTTTAAGCTGAGCACAGATGCAGGTGTACTAAAAATAAGGTAGTGGAATTACATATATTACATGGTTCATTTGTAAATCATGGTGATTTACATGGTCTGCATTCTCCTCTCCAACAGACATGTAATCCAGATCAGACTTCATTTGGCCTGAAGAGAGACCATTCTTAACTCAGATCTAGTTCCAATAATAGTGTTGGCCAACTTGAGCAAACACCTAGAAGTATGTGTGGCTTACCCAAGGCAACAGTGTAATGGAGTTACAGACTCATGCAGCTTGTTTTGTTTTTCATGGAAGTGGGAGCCGCAATCTTGTTTGGCTTTGCAATTTAAACATCATACTACTCATGCCACTAGACTGGTTTTCATGAGGAAAGGTTTTTGATGCCAGAGATTCTAGGGGTTTGTCTATACAGCGAAAATACTCCTCATAGAATTCAAGGAGAATATATTTTGTCCCAGTGGGATCCCACATCATTTTGCCATGTTTGGAAGGAGAGTGGGGGGGACTCCAAATACTCCACGGGGAAAGCCTTTGTGGCTTTTCCTGACTTTTAAAAAAACTCAGAAGGAAATGTGCATCCCCGCTCATTGGGACAACCGATTTGCTCTGCTGCGCTTTCCTGATAAGAGTGGAAGTTGAAAGCTGATCGGTCAGACATGTGCAAGGGGCTGAGCTTGTCAGTAAGGCAGCAGCTGGAACCACCATTTGGAATTTTCGCCATAGCAATAATCATGTGCTGAGGCAATGAAACAGCCTTTTTTTCCTGTTTAAGTGGAAGATTGCACTTCTGCACCTTGGATTTGCTTTTAAAAAAATACTGTTCGGCAATGGTGGCAACTGGTGGGAATAAAATACTAGTAATTCACTTGCGCCCGCCATCTTGATCTGCAGGCATGCTTGATTGGACAACAAACACATATGGCTTCGCATGCTTGCAACCTTGGGGGGGGGAGGAATGGAGGCTGCTACAAATTGGTCTTACTGCGCATCAATCCACATTTTATTGCCTCATATAGATGAGCCCTAAAACATCATTGGGACCAGCCCTCAAATGGCTTTGATACCATCTGGCACTGGTCCAGTAACAAAGCTTTGAAAAGTAAAGCCAGAAAACAAAAGTTTTAAATTTCACCTACAGTTGGTGTGTGAGATTTTGGGATTTGCATTAGGTTCACAAGCTTCTGGAATTCTTACAGTGGGGAAGATGTGGAAACCCGCATTTTACATGTGAAGTGCAAAAACAAAAACAAAAATGCAGGATTTGCCCACACTTTCTCTGACATTGCTTAATTGTAATGTGTGAGGTCAATCTCAGGTGGCTTTCATATTGTTTTCTCTATTAGATAATACTGTAGGCAGTAAAATAAAACCTCTGTACATGGAAGATACATGAGAACTAACTGAATAAACAAGGCAGTGCCATATTTCAACAAACAGAATCTGTTAGGCTTATGCATGAAACTTGGATTAGAAAATAATGTTGTCCATTTCTCCCACCCTGATTTTTTTTTAAATGATCCATGCAATTGTTTAGTCTCTAGAAGAAAAATAGTTCACATTTGAGTTCCTTAGTTCATTATGTCTTGGCCAGCAGCGTTATGTTGGGCACAATATGCTTAGCACATGTCTTTGAAAAAGGTTAATGATCTTTGGCCATTAAGCACAGCTCCAGTCTTCAGGGTTCCCTTTCAGAGGCACAAACACATGTATACAAGTATATTGTTTAGCCAAGGACAGTGGAGGGGTTGGAGGTCTGACATCATCTTAGCAGGAAAGGTCTTCATGTTCTTTTCACAAGGACATCTTGTACTGCCATAGGTAGAGCAAAATGTCCAACATCTGTAGTAAGGAATCATTTCCTTTTCCATTTTCTTCTTAATCCACCCCCCTTGTGTACCAAGTGAGGATGTAGTTGTTGTTGTTGGTGGTGGTGGTTTTTGCAGATGGTAGCAAAAAGAAGGAAGGGAGTGTCTTTTGAGGAGCAACCCTCCCAAAGAGTAAAGCTGTGCTTGAAGTGGCCCTGTCTGTGCAGCAGACTCCTTTCAGACTTGGTGGTAATCTTTCTTGTACCCATCACAGCCCTTCTTGGTTAAATGAGATGAAGTTGAATCAGTTATGTTCTTCAGCAGAGAGTAATTTGGAAATTATTCTAAAGAGCTGAAAGAGAAGGAAAAAGATTTAAGTCGAACTAAATTAAAACAATTTACATTGTTTCCTCCCCCCCCCCGCCCCCGTTTATAATGTGGATATTTGAATCATAGTCATCTATAACTGAAATGCATTGACCTGCTTTGGTTTATAAGTCTACTAGAACAGAGTCTTACAGCCAGTGGGCATGAAAAACAAATGTGCCCACCTATAGAAGAAATGGCAAGGAAGGTGAGAGAAAGGCTCCTGTCTGATGGCATCCTCACCCCCCAGCCACGAGGCTGGTAACTTACATGCCAGTAGGCCAGTGATTTCACCCCAGGTTTTGGACCAATTTTTAAAGCCACTATCCAAGGTATTGAACCTGCTTTGGAGACAGATTTCAGCAGAATTCATCTCTTACAGATTAAAAACTGAAGTAGATTCATGACTCCACAGACCAGGGAACTACCAGTTGCCACTTGATTTCATAAAATGCAGTGCCAGACCCGGAATTCCCTTGCAGAAGCCATAATATAAGCCATAATATGTTTAAACCAGTTTGTAATAAAGTTCTGAGAATTTTTTTTTGGAGAGACATGTTACGGGTCTTCCAGATCTGAAGGCTATAATGCAGGTTGCTGTCGTTGCATCCTATACTGTTAATCATGCTTGAGCTGGATTGGATGGCCCACACACACCTGGCCACTTAGTGGATTTTTGCCCATCTGTTTTGCAGACATATCCCTGTTTCTAAGATGGAAAAGGGAAGCAGAACTCAGAATAATGTAGTCACCTTAAATCCTACCTCAGTCATAAATGCTGTTGCAAAATAATAACCTGTGATATGAAACTCTTCTGTCACTTTTGACATGTTACCACTGTCATCTGATCTCCCCCTGGCAAGTTTCAAAGAAAGATCTCAGATGTGTTGCCAGTTTTTTAAAAACTGCTCTGCTCTGCATCTACTTTCAGAAATGCAGCCAATATTATAATTGAATATAGAAGTTAATTGTGTGTATTTTATATTTGTGCTTATCGGGTACATTTTTTGTCCGTAATAACTATGCAGTATTGCAGTAGTAAAATTCCTGTCAGATGCTCCACCTGAGCATAAAACATTTGAAGGATGTGAGATGATCTCATTTTTTATTCCCCAGAGAAGATGCCTTACTACTGCCTTTATTGTAAAGATGGAAATATACGGGGAAATCATTTTAAAGTATTAAAAGGCTTAGATGGGAAGAAAATTAAGTATATGACCAGAACCTGTTTTAATTTCTAGTTGTAGGGGGACTGAAGTATTTGAGGAGTAATAGTACGTTTTTAAAATGGTGGAATGAGTCATTCTCCATCTGTCAGGGATGCTTTGATAATGATTTCCTGCGGGGCAGGGGGTTGGACTGGATGGCCCTCATGGTCTCTTCCAACTCTGCAATTCTATGATTCTATGATTCATTAGTGTTTGTTCCAGAATTAAAGTAGTAAACAAATATCCAGATCAGGGATGGTGAATCCACTCCTGGTTTTTACAATAATCCCTCCTATAGCTGCTACTGGTTGTATAGGAATTCTACCAGTGCTGAACCTCTTTTAGGAATAGGATCCAGTCCCTGGGTACCTCTTGTACTACCTAGAGCAGGTGTGGGAAGAATGGCTGTAAACCTATCCCTGCACCAGATCTTTATTTACTAATTTAGTGGATCACCAGTCCTGTGAGAGGAGATCCACTGGCCACCCCTGATGACACTACTAACCATACATGCATGGAATCCCAAGTTTTGCAGCATGAAATCCTAAATTATAGATATTTCCTCTAAACTAACAGCACTTATAAGCATATTTTTGGTCTTAAAAAAAAAAAACCACAGGAGATTTGTTTTGTCTTTCTCCATTTCACACCTGCATTTCCTATTTTAACTTTGCTGTGTATCAGTCAAAACCACCTCTCTGAAAAGGGTGAGCTTACTCCAGACATCATCCTTCGCAAAGAAAATCCCTTTATGTTGTGCTACCAACAAAAAGATTCTGGCTCTGAAGATGAACGAGATGAGAAAATTCCTGACATAGAGAAAGATGACTTTGCGATACGCAGAGCAAGATTAAACCAACCCAAACTTACACTGCCGTTTAACCATTACCTATTTGGATCCTATGCAAACAAAGAGCAAGTTAAAGTGGAAGAAGGGAAGAAACAAAGGAAAACACAGGAAAGTTCAAGGTGTGCTCAGCTACTTCTTTCTGTCTTGTTTAATTTAGTTTGAAATGTTTAAACAGTCAAGTAATATGATCTTGTTCTCTTCCCTTGTTTGTAAATTGAAGCTGAAAGCCTAGGTCAGAGTGTGGCCTGTTAGAGCTGGAGAGAGGGAGATTTTCAGGTGTACTGAATTGAAAAGATTTCATCAGGTGTTGGTTTTCCTTTTGTAAGTTCCACTTTTAAGAAAGGTGCACCAGAACTGACGCTGTAGCATATAAGCATTCTAGGCTAGGAGCATAAAATAAGAGCATGAAGACCTTTGTGTATCAGTAGAAACAACCCATCTACTGATGGGAGTAGAAGCCTTGGGAATGTAGGCTCAAAGCCTTGAGAATGTAGATTCAAACTATCTTTAAAATCTCTGGGTAACCTATTCTCTTAAAGCACGATTGAAGGAGAGTAGGGGTGGTATATTTGTGTCACTTAAATTTTGGGGCTGAATGGGAAATGTAGAGGATAAATTCATTTCAGCTCTCTTGCCACCACAATTATGCAAAGGGAAGGTGATACATAAGAGACACATGAACGGGTTCCCAATATTTTACTGATTTTATTGTTTTGCTTTTTCTCTGAAAACATGGCTGATTAACCCTTTCATGTCCTGCTGTTTCCCCCTACAAAATTATTCCCTGATGCCATCTTTCCCCCCTCACGTCAATCCTACACTGAAACGAGCAGCTTACAGCCACATATGCTGCTTTTCAGTTATAGGAAGCATTGAGGAGGAGAATAGTTAGGAGCCAGTTCTCACAACTCTTCCATATTTGTCTAACTTAAAGTTAAATGTTTCCTACTTGTTGTAAGAAAACACTTCCTTCTGGGGGTTGCTTTCCACCAAGTTATCAACTTCCTTCTGAATATGGTTTGGGACCTACTGAATTTATTAGGGTTTTTTTTTTTAAGCACCTGCCCTTGTTCAGTTTGGAGTGTAACTTTCAGTCTTTGCAGGAATTCCTGAAAAGTTTTACAACAGCTACATTGAGTTCCATATTGAATTGTGGGGTTGGTAGCTGTGTTAAAAAACATGGGAGGATGTTGGGGCAAAACCCCATGAAACATGCAGATTCCTGAGCTTGCAGGGTACTGCCTTCCTCACTTCTTTCTGCTTTACTATTGAACTGGCAGAGTGATAAGTAACTCTGTGGACATACCAGACCTGAAGAAATGTTGACCCATTGGACAGATGAATCCAGCATCCAGGAGTCAAAGCAGTTGTAGAAATTCTACATTAGAAAGTCAGTTGTATTAAGTGTAACTCAGCTGTTTAAACTATCATTTTCAGTATCTACACAGTCAGACTGGTGTCCATCTGTATCATGTTGCTAATTGCCAGTATAGGTAGATGCTCCATTGTGTTCCAGCTCTCCATCAACAAAACCAGTTAATGCTATTAGTCCATGTTTATTTGTCCTGTGCGATGTGCCCACCCCCCTTTCTGGCAATTTTTATTTTTTTTAATTATATTTATTTATTTATTTATTTATTTATACCCCGCTCTTCAGCCACAAGGCTATCAGAGCAGCTTACAAATTGTTTTAAGCAATAGCTATTTACACATCTACACTGCATTAAGCAGCTTCCAATGTGTGTTAGCTAGTTGCCCCCACAAGCTGCATACTCAATTTACCGACCTACAAAAGGATGGAAGGCTGAGTGAACCTTGGAGCCTGCTGGAATCGAACTTGCAACGTGGTGGCTTGCAGTATTGGCATTTAACCACTGAGCCCCCAGGGCTCTGACTAGCATTCCTAGAGAGTTCAATTTTTATTTTTATTTTTTGGTAAGATCTACTAGTTTCAGCTGCTTACAGTCATATAAAAAGTGTGCTTTGTGGCAACAATATGACAATCAACATTTATAATATGTGTCTAATACATGTGTAATGTCTTGGAATAGTTTTTGAGGAATGTATCACAATTCTCAGATGCTGCCAGCATTCATAATGGTTAAATATTTGGTAGTAGCGAAAATCCCCAGGAAACATTATATTTGGAAACAAAACTTTAATTCATGACAGTATAGGAAGTGGACAGCCTAACTGTCAGAATGAGAGATTGTTAATTAATTAAACTTTGCTACCCAAATGCATGAATGGATTTATTTGTCCAGGCTACTAATGTGTAGATTGTCTGTAGAGGACACAGCTTCTTGGCTCCAGAGGATGTCACGGTCAGGCATTTGCCAGACCAGGACCAAGCCTACCACCCTAACAGCACCACTATTCCAACTGAAAGGTCAGAAGCAACATGAGCACAGTTTCATTTTCATTCCCACCCTTTCCGATTGCAAGCTGAGAGGGCCCACTGATGGTGCCCTGTTGCCAGTAGTGGGAGATGCAGTTGTGCAAGAAGTTCTTGTCTCACAATGCAGCATACCACAACTAGCTACTTATGATGAACAATTAGCTACTTATGAGGAACTAGATTTTTGCTGGTCCCCTCCCTTCTGCTCTCATTTCACGCTTCAGTTTATATCATTTGCTTTGGACTTCTGTATTGGTGTACTGTTTGTCACTGTCTAGCCCCACAAAACTATTATCTATCCTGCTGATTTTGAAATATGCATTACATTAGTGAAAAGAAGGTACATACGATTTCGACAAAGCAAGCAACATTATGTGAAGCCAAACAATGCCTTCCATCTCGGGATGATGAATCTGAGAAGAAAGACCAAGCAAAAGTTCCTGACATTCAGAGAGATGATCTGGCTAGGCGGAAAACTCAGGCTAGCCCCTTCCAACTAGATTTGTCAGTTTTTGTGAAAGCGTCTATAACGCAAGCAGATAAGGCGATCTGGGACCGACTAAAAGTTTCAGGGAAGACCAGGTATGTTTTCATAAAGAAAGGAAGAGTTAAGCTTTATGTTGCTTCCAAAGTCTTCTTGCTACTATGCTGGTGGCATTCAGGAAGATTGCTTTTAGTTTGTAAAAACTAATTATAAGTAGCAATTCATGCATGTGCCATGTTAGTCCCAGGTGTATGCAGGCATATTGCTGCAGTGAAGTGAAGTCTCAGTCTTGTGCAATAAGGTCCAATAGTAACCCATAGACGTTTTTTCAAATAATTTATTTTTTGCTAGCCCTCTGTGAGTATGGTCTTCATGCTTCCTTGATGTTTTCAGGGTGCTGATCTTCCTATAAAAAAACAGAAGGAAGTGCCGTTTTCCCCACACACTCAGTTAAAAATAACAGCATGGCCCTCCTCTTTGAGAATTTTTGTACAATCCTTTTGATCACATCTGTACAGGAACCAGGAATAGCCCTTATCGTAATCCTTAACTGTGAAATAAGGAATGAAATGCTTTTCTTCTTGACTTTTCAGACGCAAGTTTCCATTTTGGGCTTCTCTCTTCTTGGCACGCCCATGCAGGAAGCAGCTGATACAACAGGCCTTGTTAGCTCTGAGCAACATTACACAGGAGCTTGTCTGAATCAATCACAGCTAAGACGATAGCTCTGTTAGGTTAAATGGAAGGACTGGGGCACAATCTGACTAAAAGTTTACAAAGCATAAATAAAATTGCCACTGGAGCCATATGTACTCTCTAGATTTCCAAGGGGCATTATGCCATCACTTGGCACCAAACTGCTGCTGCTAGTGCTTCTATCTGATTTTGTTGTTGTTGTTTTTAATCTTTGTGGTTCAGTTTTGCAGTGTTGCTTAAATTAATTTTTATTTTAATTCCACTCTTAGGAAGAATAATTCCTTCCATACTGTACCAACAATTTCTTGGTTTGATAATGCTTTGTGTGTATGTGTGTTGATATCTTTGATTGGTTGCTTTAACTTCTACTTTTAATTACATCTTTGGTTTTTCTTTAGACTTATGATGTCCTCTTATGCACTTTCTTTCTTTCTTTCTTTCTTTCTTTCTTTCTTTCTCCATTGATTTCTTGATTGTTAGTGATGAGGAGCTCACAGATACTCAAGATTCACTGCTGTCTTCTGAAATGACAGCAGAAGCTGCCAATCATAACAGTTTTGCAAGCCCCAAAATGCAAATGTACAAGAAAGCTACCAGCCCCAAGCAGAGGTTTGTGCACTTTGGGCCAGTGACGGAAATTGACCATCAACAGTGGGAGCAGCTTTCATTTACTAGGGCTGTGTCCAAAAATGAATTGGAAGACACAACCAGTAGGAAAATTACTCTTGGGGCATCAAGTGGAACTTCATCCTCAGTTTCTGTGAGCCCTGACAAGTCCATTGCTCATACTGATGAAGTGCACAGGCCACATACTAATACCAGGTATTTGTTTATTGTGTGGAAAAAGGGAATAAATATACCAGTGGAAAGTGCAGTAACTAGGTTCAGAGTCAATGCCTTCTGTAGTCTAATAGAACAATAAACTACAGTTCAAGTTCCTCTATCTGTACCAGCACAGCTGTTAAACCAAGAAGAAACTGAAAGCTTAGTACATCATCCGAATGGGACATCCTAGCTTAGCATTCCCTTAGCAAGCTGGTAATAGAAAACAAGACTTGTTCTTGATTTAAAAATCCTGGCTTGTTTTGGGCTGGTAAGCCAAGAATCTCTAGTTTAGATGACCCTGTGAGCTTCCAGTTTCTGCTTAGTTTAGTGCTGAGAAACAAAGTGAACCAAACTGCAGATCATTCAGCCCCAGAGAGGTCCTGTCCACCCCTCTGTTTTCTAACATCCTGGCTTCTTCTTATGGTTTTCTTATAGCTCGTGTGTGATGCAGCAATCCCCTTCTCCCATAAGGATGGGAGCAAGTATTATCTGAAGTGCTTTCTGAATTTAAAAGACATTAAGCCTTTGAATATGGAAAACCTGCTGTGAAAGGGGAGAGCTGGATATGACTTAATTTAATTTTTAAATTTAATTTAATTAGGTATTTATACCCTGCTCTTCAGCCACAAAGGCTATCAGAGTGGCTTACAATTTGTTTTAAGCAATAGCAATTTACACAACTACACTGCATTAAGTAGTTTCCAATGTGTGTTAGCTAATTGCCCCCACAAGCCCAGTATTCATTTTACCAACCTACGAAAGGATGGAAGGCTGAGTGAACCTTGGAGCCCTCTGGAATCGAACTTGCAACGTGGTGACTTGCAGTACTGACATTTAACCACTGCACAACCAGAACGTGTTGACTTGTAGGACTTTTGCTAAGAATTGTTTGTGTACACACATGTTGTATATGTTTACGCGTGCACAGACACAAGTGTCTGGAATTGCTGTTTAAATTACCTGAACATTGTTAGAATTCAGGATGCAACTACTTGTTCAGAGCTGCTACAAAGTTTTCATCCTCACGATGTGCTTAATCATGCTTCTTCAAATTCCATTTTGAGGGTGGGCAACTTATGACCTTCCAGATGTTGGATTGCAGTTTCCATCATCCTTCAAATATTGACTGCACCAGCTTGGACTAAATGAGGGTTGCAGTCTAACAACATCTAGAGGACCACACATTGCCCACCCTGAGAGGTTTCAAATATAAAAAAAAAATTGAAGGGGGTGTTCAGGAAAAAGGGGAATTTTGTGAAAATTGTAAAAATGCAATATTAACAGCCTTTACAGATTGAAAATCATTTTGTTACTTTTAGGAACACATACATTATATATGATTCGATTTGGTATAAAATTATAATGTTTGCTATATTAAAATTATAGTTTAGTCAGAAAATAATTACAAAACTGAATTTACTTTTAAATTTTTATTTATTTATACATTTTAGTTAAAATGGAGCTACAATGTCCTCAGTTGTAAAGACTATCTCAACTATAAGAAACCTCTTTGGTTTTGCCAATTTATGAGGAGCAAGCAAAAACAAATAAACCTTAAAAACAGAAGAAACCATCAATAGTAATAAAGCTAAGAAAATTATTTTGTCTCCTTTAGTCCTCTGAGCAGATGTAAAGCACTAATTCCCATAAAAAAGAACTGGAAAAAAAAAAAGCAAGATCATGAATTGCAATGATGTGAGATACTGTGTATAGTCTTTCCTGCCACCTGCCACATAGTTTTTAGAAAAAATGTGGGAAAAGTATATAAAGACACATTATCTTAAATATTTTATTCATCATTTTAAAAGAAAATTTCCCATTATCAGTTTTTTAGTTTTTTCTGTGGAAAAAAATGGTTTCAGAACCCCCCCCTGAATTTCCAGACCTTCACATCTCCCTCACCCCAATATAGACCTTTAGCCTACTCTCTCAGCATACCACAAGGTACCCATCCTAACTGGGTGAACCACTGCATGGACTCACACCCCACAACCCCTATATTTCTTGCACAGTGTGCACTGATCTTCTACCTGTTCTGTGAAGCAACAAAGGGAAGCAAGTTTGGGTGGTGAAACCCCGTGGTGCTCCCTGTTTCAGTTGCTGCTTTCTGCTTCTCATTTATCCATCTCAGAATTGCAGTAAACTACCCAGTAGGGGGAGCAAGCCAAATATGGATGTCCTTCTCCATCAAGAGAAAATGACTAGGACAGTAGTACCCCCGTATCCGCTGATTCACCATCCACTGATTCAGTTATCCATGGATGGCGATGGGGGGGGTGGACGGAGGAGGGAGTGGAGGAGGAGAGCTGGACTACCTTCTCCATGGGGCTTCCAGTGGTACGGTGATGCTGGTGGGGGTTGGAGGGGGGAGGGAGGAGGCCAGCTCGCCTCCCCCTCCCTTCCCCCTGGAGGGTTCTGATGGTGCGCGGAGCTGGCAGGGGGTTGGGCAGGGGACGGAGGGAGGGGAGCTTGCCTCCCTTTTCCCTTGTCCGCAGGACTTCTGGTGGCGGTGTTTGCTATTATTGCTATTATCCACAGATTTCATTATCTTGCGGTGGGGCCTGCAACCAATCCCCCACAGATACGGGGGCCTTGCTGTAATGTATTATTTTCAGTAAGGGAATTACCTTAAAGGTTTTCCTTTCTGATCAATATTCACCCAGGCTTTTTAGAGCCCTCTTGGTTCAGCTTGCTGCCTTTGGACAGCTTTGTTTAATGTTCTGCTACTCCTCCATCTGAAGTGGTAGCATAGTGTTTACTTCAGTTGCTGGCAGTACATTACAGAGCTTCATTCTTCTCTTGAAGACAGCTGGTTTTTTAAAAAAGCTCTTCTCTCCCTTTTGGCATCTTTTGAAGTGTGCATATTAAAAGTGCCGTCCCCCCATTTTTGTTTCTGGGATGTGCAAAATGTTTGTCTTCTGCAGTGCCCAGCACAAGGGCCAGAATTTACATTTATTTGATTTTCCTTTGTCTAATCATACTGCTGTCATTGCAAGAATTCCCAGTTGATAAGTACTATTAAGAGAAACTTAGATGTTCATTTTGAAAGATAAGATGAATAAGAGAAGGTCTCTTCTTAGCACTTCCATATGGTTCTCATTGTCTGTCTTCTTTTCTCTCCTACTTTCCATCTTATACTGTTAGTGAAATACTATTGTCCAAGATGGATATGCGTAATTCATCTGTTCCGGATGTTCGTGGTAATTCCCAGAAACAGATACCTAGCAGCTTGAGTGAATGGAATGAAAGCAGTGAAGAAGAATTGGATGAGACCCTTCCAGATATAGAAAGAGATGACATGCTGGCTAGAAGATTTGGAACTTTTCAGAAATCTACTAGCCCAGTTCGCGCATCTTGCCCTCCCATTTCAGTAGTCAGTAGTCATCGTCCATTGAAACAGGAACAAAATGTTACTCTGTGCAGAGAGTGGAAGACTCCAGAAAAAGTAGAAAGGTCAGAAACTGGCAACCAGCTGTCATGGGTTTCTTAGGCCTGCTTTGCATGTCAGACTGTTTGTTTATTCTGCTTCTACTTCTTAACAAGAAAGTGAAAAAGAAATGTCTTAATACCTGCCAACAAAAGACATCTATTTGGCTGTTGTTTAACAGAAGAAGAAAACAAATGTGATAAAGTTTTAGAAAACAGGAGAAAGTGAGAGTATTTCAAAACATCTAAATTACAGGAAGATTTTAACTTCAGGATTTAAGATTAAGGAGAGTTTCATAATTATAAACACAAAGTGGCAGTGAAATAGGTGGGCTAATAATTGTGAAGTCTTCCTTATTAGTAACCCTTTTTAAAGTTCTCTAAAATGGTACCATTTTAGAGTATCAGTCCGTACCTGGTGTTGTGGTGATCATTACACCATGTGGGAAGACAAAATATGAAGAAATCCTTCTTTTCCTCCTCTTCCTCCTGATTTCCCTGGCTTTTGGGGGGGGGGGGCTTTGGTGGTTTTAATTTGATTCTATAGCATGTATATGTGTTTTTACATTATGAATTATTTCCATAACCAGAGGAGTGTGGCAGCACCTTTAAGACTAACTGGTTTTTATTTTAGTATGAGCTTTTGTGGATATAAACCCACTTCTTCGGATGCAGTACAGAGTGATATTAAAGCTTCAGATTATAAAACATATTTATACAATTGTAGGGGTGGCATAAAATGTAATAGGATCCAGGAAGATGCACATCATGACCCTTGCTCTAAATTTTCAAAGGCTGTGTGAGGTGATACAGGTCTTTCGGATCTTTATAACCTCAGACTTTAGTATTACTCTGTATTACATCTGAAGAAGTGGGTTTATATCCATGAAAGCTCATGCTAACATAAAAACCAGTTAGTCTTAAAGATGCTGTCACTTTCCTTTTTTCCCTCCCCCTCCTTTTCTCTTTTTATGCTGCAAGAGACTAACATGGCACCTTCTTTGAAAATCCCCATAACTAAGTTTCTGACATAATGGATAGAAATGCAGTTGTTATCAGGATATTACCTGGTATCAATTTATTTTGTCTATTTGGGGTTTCATGGAAGAAGTTTAGAACATCTTATATGGGATTCCTGTCTCCCATCTCTCATCGATGTGCTGTCCAGGCTGAGACCTGCTTATCTTTAGCAACATAATGGGCTCTCAGAGTATCTACTGGGCTTTTTAATAGAGCACATTGTTGTGTGCAGTTGATATGCAGCTGTGTTTTCCGTCTTCGTTTTCTGTTGTCTTCTAAATAATGGTACCCCTAATTGCCTTAGCAGAACACTGACTGGCATGATGCAGTGTGGACACAGAGTGCCTTCATCTGCATCCCTAAGTTTTGTTGTAACATGTAAAAATGGCCATGGGAAGCCAAAAGATCGAGATGAGCACAAAAACACTACAACGGGAGAGAAAATGGCACTTAAAAATACAGGGAAAGATGACATGATGGTGAGAAGAACCAGAGCTTTTCTGAAGCAGACTGGATCAAGTGTTAAACTGTTCCTCCCAGTTCCTTTCCCAAAGCAGCAGAATGGTGAGGAAGCAGCTAAGGAGCTCGTAGAGACTGAACAGAAAGTAAAGAGGTCAGAAGGCTATTTTGTGATCTTTCATTTTATCAATAATTTTCACAGAAGAGCAAGATACCTGTTTTCATTTCTGCTACAGCCTTCTGTCTCCTTGCAAATAATGGTTCAGCTAGTAGGGGTTGTTTCCAGACTGGGAATGGAAGATTTACCAAAATTATTTTTAATTTTTTTCCACTTTAGGTTGTGCATGGTTTGCAAAGACATATGTAGATATAGCTGGGATAGTACATTTTTTTCATGAGTTTGTAACTTTGGGGGCTTGTGAAACCCAAATGTTCAAGAGTTTTTCCTGTTCCATTAAAATTCCCAGTTAGAAGATAAACAATCAAAACTTTATCTTTTGAGACTAAGGACTAGTCTTTCTTACAGAGCAACTTTATGCAGGATTTTTGGGTGGGGACCCCAACTTCTGAACTATCCAGACTTGCCAGTCATGGATAAAATTATTTGCTTGATTAGGAGGGATCATTAAACTGACCATATGAAGTGATAATAGATATGTCCCTTTTAAAAAATAATGTATAGTTTCGGGTCAGGGATAGTAATGCAATGGCTGTTTTTGTTCTGTTGGGGTAATAATAATAATAATAATAATAATAATAATAAAAATTTTATTTATATACCGCCCTTTGGTAATCCAATCAGGGCGGTTCACAACATTAAAAAACCATACAAGTAAAACAATATACTCCCTTCCCCCCCTTAAAAAGTTATTAAATCAATTTACAAATTAAAACAACAATTAAAACATTTGATAAAAACACATACCTATGTTTGGCAATAACAGTAGGTCCCCAGCGATATTCAGTTCTGTTAACAAAGGAGGCTGTGGGGACTCTCCTGAAGGAGGGGGGTTCCCGAGGCCAGGATAATCTATTCTGGAAAGGCCTGCTGGAAGAGTTCCGTCTTGACAGCCTTTTTAAAGCTGTCCAAAGATGTCAATTGACGGATCTCATCCGGCAGGCCGTTCCATAGTCTGGGGGCGACAACAGAAAAAGCCCTCTGGGAGGTAGCCGAAAGCCTCAACTTTTGAGGCTGTAGCAAATTCCTCCCAGAGGACCGGAGTGCACGGGGGGGGGGATTATAAGGGAGGAGACGGTCCCTGAGATAGCTTGGACCCAAGCCATTTAGGGCTTTAAAGGTGATAACCAACACCATATACTGGGCCCGGAAACCAATAGGCAGCCAGTGGAGGGACCTCAAAACCGGAGTCATGTGGTCCCTCCTAGATGTTCCTGAAACAAGCCTGGCAGCCATATTTTGTACTAACTGTAGTTTCTGAACCAAAAATATTTGGATAAATGGGAGCACTGTTTACAAAAAAAGTTGTGCTGTTTGAGAAATGTTTAATGAAGTATATAAAATAAATTTGAATGGTTATGGCATCGAGATAATGGAAGGCAGGGAGTGAAGGGGAAAGATTTGTGATTGAACCCTGAGGTTTTTATAAAGCCTCTGAAAAGATGCAAAGAAAGCAGTTTATAAAAATATTTATCTGACCCATCCATAAACAAGCTCAGAGTAGGACGTATTGCCCCCATGCTCACTTGGCAACAATGCTAAGCCTGGTAGTATTGAATATCTGCTACAAAAACATAGCAGTGACCAAAAAAACATTGCCACATTTGGTGGAACAGAATAGATTGGGTCTCTATGTGTCTGGGTGTGTGCACAGAACCACAAATATTTTAAGAATGTGATGGGTCTTCAGTGTTGTGGTTCATGTTTTGTGACATCATTTCACTCATTGGCTTCCTCATTGGAGGTGTGTGCAGTGGGCATGTACCGTGTGTCTCACGGCAAGTTAAAACAGAAATTGCTTTTTTAGTATTACTGTGACAGATTCAGTGGTTACTGAAAACCATCCAAGGCCTTGTGTGGAAACCCCAGAAAGGCTTGTAGTGGATCCTGAATACCAGCTGGAAGGAAGTAAATCAAGTTTTCCTGGTGAAAGTCAAGAGGATATGTCTTCTGATATACAGAAGAATGTGTTTGACCCTGACTCAGTCAAACCTGAAAATTCTTCTGAGATGCAGGAAGTTCTTGAAAGAAACAGCAGAGAACTTGTGTCACTAGAAGATGAACCAATACAAATGTGAGCTACTGTGTGATCCAGAAGTAAACTCCTCTGTGGTCTTGTACAGCATAGTTGTGCATGGATGCTGGAAACAAATAGATTCTGTTCTTGTCTGATTTGTTTGATTGTGGATTAACAGTCACATACACTGGTCATGAGTCTTTGAACTAATAAACCCTTTTGCAAAGAGTTAGTTTTATTTTTCTTTCCCAAAGCTGTAAGAAACATCTACAAAATGGATATGGGAATAAGGGAGTGGGGAGGCCACATACACATTGGCAAGTATACTTTGGGGAGTTCACAAGAAATGCCAACGATTATGATTTTCCCTGGAGATTTAAAATGTGGTTTCTGCCAAATGAAATGGAAGCACGGTTGCACAGTTTTTCAGGAATAAAGCATGTGTGCATTCACTTACAGGAAGGTGGGGGGGGTGTTCTACCACAGGGGCCGTCCCAGCATCTTGAAACATCTTAATTTCTTTTTATAGAATCTGGATTATGCACAATGTAACAGGCATACAGTGACTACATGTGTGGCTCACATCATAAAACAAGCTTTTTGATCAGCTTTTATGAGTAACTACTTCCTCCAGTCAGTTTCATGGTGTGGCTGGCTAACAGGTGTTCCAAATTTCAAAAGCATTTTTAAAAAAAGTTAAAACCCCATTGTTGCTGTGATCTGAATAATTAAAAGTTTATCTCATATGTGAACCTCTGAAAATTTCAGTGCTCTTTCAGTCCTCTTGATTGCTGAAGAAGTTTTCCTTCAAATGAAAATTTATCTGCTTTTGTGGCTTTCTTCCCCACCTCCCTCCTCACTCCCACTGCAGTTCATACATCCTCTTTTCTCCTGTTAAACCCTCTCTAATTTTATATTTGGTTTTATAGATTCGGCTCCAGAACTCCTGTGTCTGATGACGCAGAGTAAGTTGTCATGTACTCTCACTGGGTTGCTTTAAACAACTTAAGCTGCATGCTTTTCATACTTATTACTAATTTAAAATGCCATTGTTGCACCATTATTACTTTTCATTGTTCTGTTGCAGAGCTGTTTGAAAAATATGTGCTTTGACATAACACTGCGGTGATATGCGCTCTGTTGCATCGAAGTAATAACTTTTCAGAGAGCAATAAAGCATGCTGCTGTTGCTGCAAAAGCTGACCTCTGCTCATTTGTGATGTGTTCTTCTTTTTAAGCTCTATGAGGTCTGTAGGGCCACTCCTCTGCTATAATGACAAAAAGAACTGGAATGACCACTATGGAGCTCTTACATAGAATCATAGAATCATAGAATTGTAGACTAGCTGTAGGTTTAAGTAGAAAGTTGAGGGAATGAGCTGCTGATTCACAGCTTCTTGAAATTCTAAAGCCTTGCAGAATTGCTGGCACAGAGTCTTGTGTTTCTTTCCCCAACTTTTTACAAAGAATTTACTGAAAAGCTTCTTCAGTAGGAGCTGCATTTGGAAGCAGTAGGAAATGGGATTTGTTTACTCCTTTGCCTTCCTGCCATTTTATTCACTAGAAACATCTTTCCTCCGTCTACTTTTCCTCTTAGAGCAGCCTTTCTCAAGCTTTTTATCCTGGAGGAACCCTTGAAATAGTTTTCAGGTCTCAGGGAACCCTCTTGAGGAACCGCTAGCAACTAATCTTTTATTGATTTTTTTTCTTTTCCAAATAGGTATAATTGTAATATGTAAATATAATGTTCATTGGAAAAGAAAAAAGAGTGATTATAGTATGTTTAGATTAAGAGGAAACATGTATTAGTGTTAGGATAGCTAGT
This sequence comes from Gambelia wislizenii, assembly GCA_030847615.1. Lineage (NCBI taxonomy): Eukaryota > Metazoa > Chordata > Lepidosauria > Squamata > Crotaphytidae > Gambelia > Gambelia wislizenii. Next base: position 103,964,865 of record JAUMIR010000005.1, on the reverse strand, counting down.
TTTATTTTTTCTAGTAAGAAAAGAGGAAACCAATTATTAGTATTTTTACGTTATTGTTACGGCCTTTTGTGGTCGGGTGTATTTTTCAGTAGAATGGTCTTATTCCAATAAAAAATTCCTAATCCCCCCAAAAAATTCCTAGCAACCTCTTGAGGGAACCCTGGTTGAGAAACACTGCCTTAGAGGAACAACTGTGACCATAGAGCAACAACCCCTCCCAACCTGGTATCCTTCAGATATTTTGGTCTACCAAGTCCTGTCAGCCTCAAACAATGTGAACAATAGCAAGGGATCATGGGAGTTGAAGTCCAAAAAAATCTGATGGTTACCAAGTAGACTTCCTTAGAAAATCTTAGATTTGGGGACTTCATTCTAAGTCTGGATTTCGGTATGTGTAACTGCCTACATCGCTAGCCCAGTTCACACATTTTGTTACCAGGTTCATTGGTTTTCTATCTTGTCACTTAAAGATTGATTTCATGAGAATCATATGACCTGAGTTAATTAAAATAAAATTTTAACTATATGTCAGTAATAGGACTTGTTCACACATAAATTCTGCTCTCATGTATTTATGATGTTCCAAAGTAAACTATTCAACCCTTGTTTTTTTTAATCTTAAAAACCTAAGTGTTTCCTTGATTTCCTGTATTTACAAACAAATGAAAAGCAAGAATAAAAATCTACTGCAATATCCTCACAAGAAATTATTTTTACAGTATTCTAAGGAATGTGTATTTAATTGCAACAACAGCAACAACCCATAGGTTTTGTTGGAAATGTGTATTCCAGGCATCACTTCTGTGAGGAGATGAAATAATCTGAGTTAGATTTCTAAGGCATAATTTAGGTAATTCTGAACAGTTCCCATTCTTTAAAGTTGGACCTTTGCTCTACAGGCCTGCTGTGTGGTAGGCGGCCATGATATACAAGCTGGCATGTGACAGAGGGCAACTACAGTACACGTTTATCTTTGTGCTTTCTTACATGGAATCACTGAAATCATCACGTGATAAGCAGCTGAGATTTTGTTGTTGTTGTTCTTGTTAGGAATCCCTAGCCTTCCCCTGCTCAGAAAAGTTCGAGTCTCAGGGGTTTTTGTGGAGGAAAATAACTCCTAAAGCAGTTTATACCTTGGTGTGGCCATACCCGGTTATGTGAAGACAGAAACTCTGTTGTGCCTCTCATATAAGTGCTACTAACGTTACTAAACTTTTTTGTACCCAAATCAAAATCAGTGGTTTATTCTTTTTTTGAACTTTTTTTTTTTTTAATGTCCACACTGATGGTGACTGGAGGCTGGAAAATAATATTCCTGCTTCACTTTCTATCCCAAATGACTCACTTGTGTTTGAACCTAATATTAGTTTTGTTCATTTAACAACTCTGTCTTGACTTTTGGATTATATTTCCCCAGAAGTCAATAACTCAGAGCAATCTTTTATAGTGGGTCCTTGATATCCACTAGGGTTTGGTTCTAGGATCACCAACACCACCCCGTGGATACCAAAACCTGTGGATGCTGAAGTCCCATTATCAACAATGGCATAGTAAAATGGTGTCCCTTATATAAAGTGGCAAAATCAAGGTTTGCTTCTTAAACTTATTTATTTTTTAAAAAATATATATTTTCAATTCATGGATGGGGGAATCTGTGGATGCTAAATCCGTGGGTACAGAGGACTAACTGTATTATTATAATTTTCAGACATGAACAGGTGATATTATATGTAGTATTTTTACTCAAGAATGAATGTACATATTAGACTATTTTGTGGGAGCAGTTATACAATCCCTTCCTTGGAAGAGTTAGACTGATACTCCATTTTACACATGACATGTGACCAATGCAAAGCAGCAGAGCTTGGTATCATCTTTCCATAGTGTATAGAGCAGGAAAAATGCCGCACACAATTTATCCAACTTGAAAAAATAGTTAAGAAAGGAAGAGATGCAAGACTGCTGCTTGAGGCATTATGTGTAATATGTAATTCCAGCCTCACTCTTAAGTTTTTTTTAATGTTTACATCCTGGGTGGTTTTTTAACTGTAATAGATTTTTACCAGCCCAGCATAGCTAAGTCTGCTGATACAAGAGAGGGACTGTTCACGGACAAATAGAGTCCTTGAATGAATTCAATATCCAAGTGATGTGTCAGCAGTTCAGGAAGTCCTTTTGAATAGTTATGTGTACAGTTTCATTTTGAATTTAATCAGTCTTTTTATTGGTGTTGGTTTTGTCATTGTGGATTTTAATTACAGTTGGCATTATTGATTTTCTGTTTGAATTTCATGTTTTATATTTTATAAGAGTCTTTTAAAAAGAGAGAAATAGCTATGAAGCTTTTATAAATAGATTACAAATTGAAAAGGAGAGGGAGGCTGAGGCTGCTACCATAGCTGGTTTTGTGCTGTGGTTGCTAAGTTACTTGTACTGATCTCGCTAGTCTCCTTGAATTAATATTAATCACCATGCCCATTACCTCAGACCCACTTTGGATCAAGGATGGAACTAAGACATACAAAAATATTGTGGTACTGTTAAAACCAGCAGCTGTATCAATAGATTAGATTACTATATGTCCTGATGTCACTACAGTGTGTGTTTCCAGTAGCAGACTGAATGTCTTAGTAAAATGCAGTTCTTCCCTGAATGGAACAAATAGTAGGAAGAAGAAAGAAATTGGGCCAAATTGACTTCTGGTGTCCTTCGCAAAGTAGTGTCCAATATGACAATATCTTAGGATAGCTTGGGAATGATTCTTCAGCCCTCTGATTACTTGTAAGAAAACACCACTGACTGTGTGGGCCTAATAGCGGAAACTCTTTATTGTCACGACCCCTTTCTACCATATCACAGTGACTGGGCAGTGGCCATAATGAAATTCCATCTGGATATTCTGCCAGAGCACTTAGGGTCACCTAACAAGAGCTGTTCCCATCACAGCCACAAATGAGACTGATCTGCTCAGCTTCATTTATGAAATGGAACCTGTGTTTTCATCAAAAGGCAACCAGAAATATGGTGCACAATCCATATATGTGATATTGAAAAAATAACAACTGCACATAATATCTTTGTATACAATGCACTGTGTTTGTGACATTTTATTTTTTCTAACGCTAATAACTTGCCCCTTGCTTCATCATGCAAAACAGAATATTGTGGAACAAAAATGACTTCTATTCATCTTGTAATTGTACACTAATAAGTGATAGTGGTACTTTGAGTTTTTTATTGTTAACAAATTAACAATAAAGTCATATGACCATTTGCTCTGCATGTGTGCTTGACTGGGTTGGCTCTCACAGCTTATTTATTATTGGCATAAAACCTACAATATGGGCTAATATGTACCTCTCACCTGTCTCTGAGGTGTCACATCCATTTTTCCAGAAAACAAAATTTCAGAAAGCTTCACTCAGAGTAGTTTATTCCATCATCCTTTCATGTCTGAGGCTTAGATAACTGGTTTCCAAACTTCCTGCCTTTGGAGGAAACACTTTCCACTGTGTGTATTGCAGAGGATTCTGGGTCATATTCTTGGGAACATGTTTGTTCACACCCCGGTCCTGTCAAGTCTCATTGGCCTGGCTCAGTTAATCATTCCAGGCTTCATAAATGATTATTTGTCAGTAAGTACTTCATCCAGAATATTCCTTCCTTTCCTCCAGAATATTCCTTCCTTTCCTCTCTCTAATCCCTATTGTGTACCAGCCATGGCACAAGGATCCTGGCTTGTATTAAGTCAGGGTATCCTATTACAAATGCACTTGGGAGCTCTGGATTAATGTTGGTTAACAAACCAGGAAAGAAAAGTGGCATGATCTTAGAATGGCCTGAAAGTAGAATGTAGCCCAAACCACATTCCCCCTCCCCTTTGACTGCAGTTTGCAAGGTGTAGTTGGGTGATGTAGGTGTCCATCAGGATTCCTTCCATTAATGAACCTCTCATTGAGAGGTCCTGAGAAATGTCCAAGAATTAGAAGAATTCCCACAAGCACTGAATTAAAACAATTTCCCTGGTGTGTTCTCTCTCTCCCCCATCCCCAATATTAAACAGACAACAGTTGATGTAGATGGCCTGTGTTGAATTCACATTAGTTGTGAAGTGAAAAAGCAGCTTTGGACATGCCTCCAATTCTCCTTTTTTGCAGCATTACTGGCATGCATCATAAGTAGCCAGTTTGCATGTGCTTTGGTATGGCTAGTGCTTCGCACTACCTAAGGCTTCGGGTGTGATAGGTGCACATCCAAAAGTATCTCCAATTCCCTGATCTTTCAAAGCTTTCCCCAGGATGAGTCGAATTTAAGTTTGCTCTAGCACCCTCCTGTGGCTGAAATATTCAGAGTCCGCACATTGATAGTAAATAATTAATTGATAGGACCTTATTCCTTTCCATTTCAGGAGCGTGAGCATGTTTGACATGAGATGCGTGGATGAGGATACTGTGATGCAACCTCACAGCAAAGCGCGCCATGAGAAGCTGCAGACTATTCACCACCAGCTGAAGGAGGATGAAGATCGGTGGCAGGATGTGAGTAGAAGAGCTGTTCTGACATACCTGCAAGACTACACAATGAACTCTCCTTTCCATATATATATATTTTTTTAAAAAAGGTCACCACCCTTTGGTACAATTTTCCACAAGGTTGGTTTTTTTCAGTTCTTTTAAAATACAGTCTGCTCAGGTGGCACTGAAGCAAACCATTTTTCAGAGTAATCGGGGAGCCTCTTTTGAATAAATTGCCATTCTTGTTGTCTTTCTCATTCTTCTTTTTTGATGTAATTCCAGAAAGGGTCAAGAGGTCTTGAGACAGTGTGGAATGATGGTCAGAGAATTGGATATGGTGTGGGAAAACTTGAGCTCAAGTTTCCATTCCGTTGTCATACATGCTGGGTTAACCAGGAGGTCCCTTGTTCAATTTGTACCTCTCCCATTATTAGGTTGACTTTCTCTCTGTCAGCCTCACTCCCCATTCATTGCAGTTTGGAGAATTATGATACTGGCCCAGATAAAAAATTCATGAAGTGCCTTGGATACTTGAAAACACTGTATAAATGCGGATGTGCAAGAACCATCATGTCATATGCCTATCATGACCCATTCTCTTTCTTTCTCTCATACATAAATTCAGCTCCAATTGTGGGAAACTAGACCACTAATTAGTCTAGTGGCCAATATTGCCCCTTTGGCAATACTGGCCACAGCTATTGCCCTTTCCCCATGCTGCCACTCTGCCACTAATATTCAGTGACAAATTACTCTGCCAAATTTCAGTGGGAAATCCCCCATTCAAAGGAAGCATTTTGCTTGCTTTAAAGGGTTTTTCCTAGTTTGCTGCTGAAATTTGGTGGCAAAACACTAGAAGCCATTTAACACAAGCAAAACAGTTGCTATACATGAGGTTTTGCTGGCTCAATAGTGAAATTCAACAGTGTCGTTTGGAGAGTCTTTGAGAGCCATAGAACAATCTTGGGGCCACATGCAGCCCACAGGCTGTATGTTGCCCACCTCTGTTCTAGACTAACCCCAAAAATGTTGCCACTGTTATAACTGTTAGGGATCTCTGCAACCCAACAGTTGAAGATCAATAATCAGTGTTTCTTCACAAGGTTGTAGACTGGCAGTGCTGTGCACACTAGTTAAGATTTCCCCTCTTTCTGTTCTTCCTCCTGTAGGATTTAGCCCGGTGGAAAAGTCGTCGGAGAAGTGCTTCACAGGACTTACTGAAAAAAGAAGCCGAGAGGAAGAAGATGGAACGGTTACTGACTGGAGCTGAGGGAGCTAGCGAGAGAAGGAAGAGCATCAAGACTTACAGAGAGATTGTGGAAGAGAAGTAAGTTCTTTTAATGTAACACAGGGGGGAAACAGACAGTGCAAATGTCTGTTGGAGGTTCCAGGATTTGTAGCTGTCATTCTCGGTTTTTTAAAAGTGATATTGTTGCAGAAATCATGGAACAAGAGACCCATGGATTGGAAAGGATATCAGTGTGATATCACTGTGCATATCAGATTATGATTTTGTTATCCTTGACTATTTGCTGGCAGATCCTGGCAACAGATGCAACTTTATTCCCATCCTCACATTGTTTTTTTTTTTAAATAATAATCTGAAACATATTGGACCAAAAAAGTCCAAAGGCACATGTGTGTATCTCCTGTAATTTGTGCTGGGTTTTTTCCCCCCCACTCTCCCGATGATGTTATTGTGAGGTAGGCTACAGTGTTTGCATGTTGGATGGCTTCAAGATGGATGACAGGAAAGGTAAAAGCAAATTTTTCAGCCTCTTTCCCACCCTCTTCTCCTTTTTTGTTTTTTGTTTTAAAAATAGAGTTATAGCATCATAGTGCATCAAGGAATTAATGAAATATCATTTTTGCACTGAAATATTGTTTCATTATTTCATTGATGCACTGCAACTCTGAAGAATAACCAGGAAAAAAAGATAAAAAATGTAAGAACACAGCTACACCTCAGCAAATCATGTCCCCAGTTTCAAAAACCTTCTAGTGAGAATCCAAGAAACCACGATTTCAAGCACACCCACCCACTCAAAAAACAAAACTAAACCTAGAAAATTGTCCACTGGCAGGGAATGTGTGCACATGGAGGCATAACAACCAGCAGTACCCCCAAAATATGAAGGAGCTGCTGAGAACTTATGCTTATGTTTATTTAGACCACTCTAAATATTTAGACCATAGTTACATAGCTCTTGGGACTAAACTAGATATAGAGGATAATTGTGTGTGAATCGAGTATATTTACTCCATTCAGATAAGTTCTGAGAGATGTAAGGAATGCTTGCAGATTTTCTCATACTTAACAAAAAAGTTGTCTCAGCATACTGAGGCTTCCTATCAAGTAAATAGTCAACTGCCATAACATTTATATATTTACTTATTTAGCATTTCATAACATTTTTTGAAAAATTCATTTGCACAAAAAATGGCAAAAATCAGTGTGTTTAGTATGTTACTAAATGCATCATTTTCTGTGCAAATCACTTTTCTCTCAAAAATATAAAAATCCCAAATGCAGGGGGGGGAATAAAAACACACACAAAAAAACTCTCACAATCTCACCTAGCAGGGAGAAAACTTTGGAAATGACTCATCTTGCCTGTGAGGAAGAGATTGTTGAAGATTTACACCCCTAGTATTTACACAAAAAGAAGACCATGAGAGAAGGGAGCAACATCTGGCGGTCTGCCCCACCTTACCTCACAGTGGTCTGCTGCTGATAAACAGTTCTCCCCCATAGCCTGGGTCTGATAAGGGATGTGAACTGGCAGGGAGAAAATTGCTTAAAGCTGCAAAGCACAATGACATATGAACGATTCCCCCTGTATAATATGTTAACAGGGAACAGAACTGGGTAGTTGAACCCCAGACTTGGCCTTTGGACATTACTCTGGAGGAGTTGGTCCTCTGTATCTAATGAGGGCAATATAATCTCAGCCAGATGAACAAACAACCCTCCATCTGCATCACTCTGCCAAGTGATAAGGAGGACTTTACCATATACGTGTAGTAGAATTCTAATCAGAACACACAAGAAAGCTTTTTCAAGATTGTATTACTTTAGGCAGCAAACGTGTGCGTGTGCACCTGGAGATGGGGTGGATTGCCTATTTGAATGGTCCTTTGCAGATGGGAAATACTTTCATGTCAGGGTATGAATCCCCTCTGCCATGAAAGCCCACTGGGTGACCTAGGACAAGTCACACACTCTCAGCCTCAAAAACCCATGATAGTTTTGCCTTAGGGCTACCATAAGTCAAAAACGACTTAAAGGCACACAGCAACAACAAAGAAAACTAGCATATCAGGGGAAATGTTTTAGCTTAAGTCTTCTCCTTAACATGATAGTTTTCTGTATGCCATAGGGATGTGAAAATCTTTGTCTCAGTTTTGTTAAGGTTTTCTGAATCCCACCCATATTTTCTTGCCATCGTTATTTTGTATTGGGTTGCATTGTGTTTTCTTCCTGCACTGAATTTCCTTCAGGTTTATTTTACACATTTATTTGCACAATTGAGATAATTTACACAGCTTTCCCCTATTGACTAAAGTGTCTTTCTGCTTCTCAGTCATGTGCATTTTAACAGTTTCCATTTTAAAATATGCACCTTGTTTTGTACTCATGTTATTTCTCAGAAATGCCCTTTAAGCCTTACAAATCAGCAAATGTATATCAGTGTGTGCATTTTCTCACAGCAGATCTCATGAGGTGTGACAATCCTATTTTCTGTGAGATTGATTTCAATGAAATTTCTTTCCATCCCTAGTATGCAGGGTGTATTTTGTGTGAGTGTTGTGGATTGTGGTTCAACTAGTCAATTTCTGCCCTGCTGCGTGAACTGGTACAGGCTCTAGCTGTAAATGTACTGTGAACTATGGAGTAGGGATGGGATGTGTAGGTGAACTATGGAATACAGATAGGATGTATTGATGAATTGTGAGGTAGAAATGGGATGCTCTCATGCCCAGAACTGTTGTAAACTGGAAATGAGTGAGGTTTTCTTCTTTTTGCAAGCATGGCCAGTACTGTGAGCACTGTATCATTTTGCAGTCTTGTGTCTGTTGTATCCCAAACAGAGAGAGGCGAGAGAGAGAGCTGCATGAAGCATACAAGAATGCCAGGTCACGTGAGGAGGCAGATAGTATTCTCCAACAGTACATTGAGAGATTTACCATTAGTGAAGCTGTCCTTGAACGCTTGGAGATGCCAAAAATTCTGGAGAGAAGCCATTCAGCTGAGCCAAATTCATCATCCCCACCTAAGGACCCAAATCCCCTGAGATATCTACGGCAACAGTCACTTCCTGTTCCCAAATACACTGCCAAGGTTGAGGCAACCATTGTTCCTGCCAGTGGATCAGAAGCCAGCATTTCAACAGGCCGCACCTCTCCAACCAAACCTTTTATCTCCAAGGCTGTGCCTATGTTGACACCCAAGCCTTACTCACAGCCTAAAAACACCCAGCAGGTTTTCAGAACATTTAAGGTAGGTTGAATTGCATGAATCAATAAGCCCTTGAAACAGCAGCTAGTCTTTTAGAATCCGGTTTTTAAAAACTGCATTAATGATGATGGTGGTGGTGGTGGTAGTGGTGGTGATGCTATGCCTATTTGGTAGTGTAATTGATTAAAAGTATTTCAGTTGATTTAAGAGCCAGTGGGATGTAATGGTTAAAATGATGGACTGAGACTTGGGAGGTACAGCTTCAAGTCCCAACTGAGCCATGAAATGTTGGCCTGTTACTCTCTCACAGCTTCACCTACCATACATTAGGGTTGTTGTGAGGATAAAGGGGAATGGGGAGAGCAATATACACTGCCTTGAGATTGTTGGAGGAAAGGCAGTATGTAAATGTGGCTAATATAAATGAATTTATAATGTTTATGTAGTAGTTGTTATTAAAATACAAATAAAATGAATAGCGATTTTAGAAATATCTGGCCTCTTCTAGGCTGCTGGCCATTTATTATATTTATTGTATTTATAGTTTTAAAAGTGATTTTAGATTAGTTGTTTTAATTTATATTTGTTTAATGTTTTTTTATGGGGGAGGGTGGGAGTGGGGGTGTTTAGGGATTTTATTTGTATTGTATTTTAAATTTTGTAAGCCGCCCCGATTGTTTTAACAGAGGGGCGGGGTATAAATAAATTTTATTATTATTAATTTTATTAAATAAAGTGCTTTTAGAAGCTAAGTGAAAGAAAGCCTTCCTCTCCTCCACGTTTATTCCTCAACTTGTCCCCTTCACTCTCCTAGCCAGCCTCCTCTCAGGTGAGAAAAGTGAAAGGGGACCATTATCATGGGGGGGGGATTCCTTTTTTTGTCTATCCCCTATTGTCCACCTCCCTTCATTGTCCCAGTGGCCTCAGCATGGATTGAAGGAGTCTTGCCCACACAGCAACAATGGCAGCAGGACTGGCTTCAAAAGAGTCTTTAACCTCCCCTGCCTGAAAACAGTTGGTAGAGTGAAAGGGATGAGACAGGAATAAGGCAGGGGAGAGGGAGCCCTTCCTGCACTAAACTTTTAAAAAAATACTTCAGCACTTTACTTCTAACACTATTTTTTTTAAGAGAAGACTGCTTGATTAACAGAACATCATTTAGATTGTTGGAAGTACAGGAGATATAGTTGAAAGTAAGTACAGCAGCAAATGTGGCCATGTTCCAACATATATACCTCTTCTGGAAGACTGCTTATACATATTCATAATATTGAATTCCTTAATGTTGTTATTACACAACCAAGTTCACCTGATAATAGTAGGACAAGTTTGATGTATGTATGCTACATCATGCTTAGAGATACTGATACTAGAAAAAGTTTTCTTTGTCTCTTTCAGATTGGAAATAATAAAAGGGCTTAAAAAATCATCATCACCTTTTGTTATCTTGAATTTTATGCCCTCTCCTTTGTTTTAAAACTGTATCCTGCAGGTAGATGGGAAAGTCAGCATGAATGGAGAAACCGTGAATGGAATGGAAGAGGAGAGAGAGAGGGAATGCACAGCATTAATTTTTGCTCCTTCACCAAGTCGATCGCCAAAAGCCGACTGTGTGGTGGAAGTGGATGGTATCTCTATGGAGACGAAGCAAGATGCCTCTAGTACTGAGCTTGTTCTGAAGAGACTCATCGAGCACAATAAACACAGAGAGCAGGCCGTAAGGAAAAAATCATTGGAATAGTCTGGCTTGAGCTGGGAGTTTGCATTTTCGAATTCTTTCATAAAGTATTTCATGTGTCTTTGAAATGTTCTCCCACCTTGTGGGAACCACGTAGCTATCCATAAGCATATCCCACCAGCTAGGATCATTTTTCAGGCGTCAATTATCTGAATGGGATTGATGACCTAGATCTTTCATATGGAATGCCACTAATTCTATGCAAATCTGCCATAGGGTTAGAGAAGTTTGAAAGTATGTAGTTAAAGTATAGTATATATGCATTTATTGTTTTAATTCTATTGCATTATTTGGTTCTGTAAGCTGCTCTGAGAACTTGGATGAAGGATGGGTAAAATGACCTATATTAACCATAGAGTTTCTATTTCTCCCTGGTAGAGGTATAGTTCCAACACCATAAAACTGAGACCTCTGAAACATAGCATGCAAATTAAGGGACCCTAGGGGTGCATACCTGGAGCTTGTTTTGTCTTTAATGTATTAATCAAGTTGAATGGGGTCATGTGTTTTAAGTCTGCAGTATCATCATTAGGTGACAGACTCCCTAACCAACATCAATACAATATATTAAATACAGTTTGAAGCTTAGGCAGGGGTGAAGCTGAGGGAAATGGCAAAATGAAGGCATGACACACACACACAGCCATTAGAATTCTGCTCACCAAATGAAATTTTCCTTCAGGCACAAATTTCTAGCATTGCAGAGTGAGACACTAAATATCATTTTCATCTAAAATTCTTGTTTTTGCTTTGTTTGCATTGCTGACCAACCACAGAAATAAAGAGACTAGACCACAAAGATTGGTTTATTTTAACTATTACCTATTTAATCTTTAACCCCTGACAGATGAAAAAGAGGGGAGCAACCTAGTGTGGGAGCAGGTGAGACTGGTGATCTCACCCGTACCTGCTCCCCAGCTTCCCTTGGGTGAAACACCTGAGCCCCAAGGACAACCCAAAAACTGGGTTGCTCCCCAAATGGTTCACTACTAGAAGGCCAATCCAAAAAGCCCCCACCCAATTGCATGACTTAAAGTGGGGGCTTAGTGCCTAGGCTGGCCCCAAGGAGAGTCTCTTTCCCCACCCGCCGGAGAAGAAGAACTAAAGAGGCAGATCCAGAGCCCTCCCCTTCACTAAATGGGTGCCACACGTGTTCACTGAAATGCTACTTCTCTCCCCCCACAACCTGCCAAGTGACTACCTATTTAAGACACCACCATGAGCCAATTGTCACAGTCCCCAGTCAGCAGTGTAGGGTAGGCAAAAAACCCATGGAAAGGGGGTAAAATTCCTACTTGATTAAGAAATTACCAGCAATGCTTACACAGTATCAGAAGGGTGAGGGGGATTGTTGAAGTCCAGTCAAAGTGGAAGAGTCGGGGGGACAGCAGGAGCTTTAAAATCCCCTATGCTCTTTTTCAGAGCACATGCTTCATGGAGAATAGTCAAAGAGGATGTGTGAGAAGGGGTCAGGCCCCAGAGAACAAAAGGTACCTACATGATCTGGAAGAGAGGAGGTGTGTAAACAAACAGACAACAGGAAGTTTACCATAAACATGCCTTTGCCTAAATTCTTAGAGAGAACATGCAATCTAACTATCAGTGAATTCAGGCATGCAAAGCTATCTCCAATAGCAGCAACATTAGGACCTAGTCTGAGGAGATTATCAGACGAGGACAAAAATAGCATCCCCGTCTCACAATCTCCTCTCCTGCCCCACTCCTATCCCTGTAGTGAGTTTTTAAAAATCCACACGTACATTGATAGCGTTTTTAAAAGTCCTCCTCTCCCCTCCAGCATCCCAGGAGTGAATGGAGCTTTTACTGAGCCCCATTCACTTCCTGGTAAGCAAATCCTGGACATTCTCACAAGAGAACGATCACTTGGGAAATATAAAAGTTAAAAGCAAAATACAAGGTTACAAATTAAAGCAAGCACAAAAACACATTTAAAAAACCCAAGTAACCCAGGGAGGGGAGGAAAAGTGTGTCACTTACCTCAATGTCCCAATCTCGACGGGAAGTGCTCAGTAGGGTTCAGCAGGAACCTCCCACTGTGGCTGGCATCATGGCCAGCATAACGCGGCACCTTTTCACTCACCTGTAATTCCGAGATAGAAATGGGACAATAGGTCAATTCATGGCTTAAGCCCTGAATAAAAAAGAGCGTGGGGGGAGGAATGGAAGAGGCACGGGGGCATAATGCCACAGGGACGACAACATCTGAAAAGTTAGCCCTTTGGCAATGTCCTATCATCCCTGTGATGGGATATATAGTGCATCTGATAATCTCCCAACACTCAACCCAACAGATAGTAAGGCCTACCAACACCTACTACAAAGCTGAGACCTGGCAGTGAAACCTGAATAGAAGCTTACAGACTTAACTGGTGCCTACAGACCTACCAAGGCTGAGCAAAACCCTTTGGGCCTAAATAGGGTCCAACTAAGGCCCAATTGGGATCTGCAAGCCAACTAAGGCAAGCACAACATGGACAAATTAAGTTCTTTGGGCCTGAACTGGGACTTTAAAAGGCCCAGTTGAGGCCTACAGACCTACTGTGGCCAAACAGAGGCCTCACTGGGGTGGAACCAAGGGCCAACTGGGGCCTACAAGCCTATCAAGGGCAAGCAGAATCAGTGGCTTCTCCAGAGCTGGACCAAGGCCCAGCTGGGGCCTACAGGCCAACTAAAGCCTAGCAGAGAGCTTAGGGGCTTACCAGGTCCTAATGAAGGCCCAATTGAGGCCTACAGGGTCTGATGCTGTTGCAACCCAACCAGGGCCTATAACCACACAGGATCCAGGGGCCTGAAGCAACCCAAAAGGCCCAACAGAGCATAAATAGCAGCGTCACAGCCCAACCACCCCATGCAATTTCCAAGAACTGCCTCCCCCTGGCAACAGTCTAGAGGCCACTATAGGCCTAGTAATGCACTGGCAAGGCCTGAAAGGTTCCTGCTGCTATGCCACCAGGCCTGCACAGCCTATTGGTCAATAATAGCCAGGTAGCCACTTGACTGCCAACCAGCTGCCTGATCACCTGCCAGCCAAACTCTGAAAGGGGGATCCGGATCACTTTAACTGATCCAATCCCTTTGACAAAGTCCAGTCAAAGAGGAAGAGGAGGGGGTGGCAGGAGATTATAAACCCCAGCTCCAACCCCTAAGCTCTCCATCATGGCATACCACACCATGACATGCTTATGCTGGCCTTTTTACCATGGAGGCCAGCAAAAACATCTCCCCACTCACAATGTTGCATGGGGCGGGATGGGAACCAGATTCCTTTGGTAACTTTGTTTTCCCCTGTTCTTTGGATACCTACCAGTAAACTGTATGTCTAAATGTTCAACTGAGGTTTTAATTTACTGCATTTCTATAAATTTGGAGACTGAATGAAAATTTCATTTGAGAAGGCAAAATTCTTATTTGGAGGGAGAAATGGCCTCATTTTGCCCATCTCCCCCATAGCTATACTCCTGAAAAGATAGTCTGCTGGTCATAATTCACAACTTCCCACTGTGAAGCAGTTCCCTTTCTCCCAAAGGCATGCATTGTACACATCGTTGCTCATGGGATTATGTGAGTGCACCCTTGCAGGGGTCATGCCTACTGGTATCTTTGACCATGGCTTCTCTCAGATTGTGATGATCCCATTGTGTCCAGTACTCGCAGATGGGGAACTTTACTTGGAGTCTTTGGTATCTGTTCTAACCTGAGTGAAGCTAAATACTTGAGCTAGTCTGAAATAAAATAAGATTTCAAGTTCTTTTTTGTCCCTCCCATGGAAGGTGCATAGGAGCTGCTCACAGGCAAGCACTTCCCACAGAACTCAAAAGAATGTCCTTTGTCAGTAACAAAACCCAAACTGACATTTTCATTGCTAGAGCTCTATGAGATTTTGAAGAACTGTGCAGTTTGACTGAGAAATGCCTAACAGACAACTAGCTATTTAAATATGTGTGTAATGGGAAAGTAAAGGAATTCGCAACCTGGCATTTATATGGTAGTGCTGTTTAAATGAATGGCATTATTTAAATTTCTTGTTATCACACTAAGAAACTGCCCTCAGGCTTCAGCTCTCTTATTGTACATATTTATTACATTCTTCTGCTGCTGCTGCCTTAGGCTAACAGTGGAAATAGCATTCTATTTCTGGCCTGTCTAAATGTTGAAAGTCTTCTTTCGTAAGTGTTTTCCATCTTATTTTCACATTAATTGTGGATTTTTCTGAAGTCTGCATGGAAATACATATTATTATACATTTTTAGTTTAATATTTTGCACAATAACAGTGAAATAGTGGAGTGTTAATGTAATTTTTGTTAGTTGTGAGAACCCACAAGCTATGACTGGCCAAGGTCTCTTCCAATTCTGCAATTCTATGATTCTATGATTCTATGAACCCTGTACTTTTAGAATGTTTCCATCTACAAAGATAAAAGAAAAACATTTCATAAAAATGCACAATACATGGAAATTACCTCATTATCTGTTTTATTATTAGTACCAGGTCCAGAATGTTATAGCTGGTTTTTTGTAGCTGTTTCCAAACTAACTAGACCTTTGTGCAAATTGCATACATAACAGTATACAAATTTGTCCATGATTTCACCTAGACCAGGGATGGTTGCCAGAGGTTGGTCACTGTGGCTTGCTGATAATCAAATGATATACCTGAGGAATAGTGCTCCAGTGTATTGCCTGTAATGACCATCCTACCCTCAGAGTATCTTATCACTCAAGCTGCCATTTAAGGACCTCTCTTTCCCATCCAAAGCTTGGAAAAGTTACTTTTTTAGAATGTGTATAGAAGAGGGCAACAATTTGTTGGAAGTGGGTGTGTTTGGCCTGGAGGAAAAAAAGATTGAGAGGTGATTTATTAGCCATCTTCAAAATCTGAATGGCCATCACATGGAAGATAGAGCCAAGTTGTTTTCTGCTACTCCAGAATCATAGAATCATAGAATTGCAGAGTTGGAAGAGACCACGAGGGCCATCCAGTCCAACCCCCTGCCATGCAGGAAATCACGATCAAAGCATCCCCGACAGATGGCCATCCAGCCTCTGTTTAAAGACCTCCAAGGAAGGAGACCCCACCATGCTCCGAGGGAGTGCATTCCACTGCCGAACAGCTCTTACTGTCAAAAAGTTCCTCCTAATGTTGAGGTGGAATCTCTGTTCCTGGAGCTTGCACCCATTGCTGATGAGACCCAAACCAATAGATTAAAATAACAAGAAAGGAGAGCCAACCAAATATTAGGAAGAACTTGCAGACATTAACAGCTTTTTAACAGTGCAACAGATTACTTTGGACGTGATTTAAAGAGAGGTTGGATGCCCATTTGTCAAGGATGCTTCATTTGTTGATTTCTTGGCAGCCTTGACTAGATTTTTGGGTCAGTTTCAACTCTACGTTCTGTGATTCTGTGAACTACAGTTCCCAATGACCAGAATACCTATGGGACTCTAGAGATTGACCACAAAAAGTAGCTTCTCCAATTTTTGTTCCTACCTCTTTTTCACCAAAAACTTTTTAAAGGACTCTACAGTGTCTAGATTTTTAGAAACTTAGGGTTTGTCTACACTGGCCACTTAATCCAAGGCTAGTCTGGAGCATTATGCCGGGCCAACACAGCACTGGCCCTGCTGGAACTTCCCCTGCTTTCGGAGCCAATGGCACCACTGACTCACCAGCCAAGCAGTTTCCTGCAAGAGCCTGGCTGGTGGTGTCGCTTCTGCTGAGATCTGAATGGGGTGCCCAGACATGTGATCAACAAGGAGGGGGTCACTCTACCCCCTTCTTGTGATCGCCCAGGCACCCCATTCACACATCAGCAGAAGCAACAATGCCGGCCAGGCTCTTGCAGGGAACTGCTTCGCCGGTGAGACAGCAGTGGCAGCTCCGACAGGGATCCATCCCCTTCCCTACACTGTTCAGCTCAAGATAAGTGTTTGAATGTGGACAGCTGGATCAGGCCAAATCAAACCTGATCCAGCTGTCCAGGCAGCAAAAGAATGCAAGGTTACTCCAGAGTTTCTGGAAACCCTGGAGTTTTCCCCTAATGTGTTTAGTTTGGAAAAAAGTTGGGTTAAGGGCAAAAAAAAGTGGTTCCTCCCCAGAAGTAGCCATATGTTCTGCCAGCGCCGGATTTGGGGGGAGTCCACATTTTTTTGGCCGATGTAGACAAACCCTTAATTATTTCTTACATGATGGAAATGGGTTGTTTCTAAGTGGTGGGGTCAGCTGAATATGTATTCTTAGTGCCTTCAAGTCGACATCAACTTACTGCGATCCTATGCTAGGATTTTCTTGGCAAGATTTATTCAGAGGAAGTTTGCTGAGAGATTGTGTCTTGTTCAAGGTCACCTAGTGGGGTTTCCATGGCTCAGTGGGGATTCAGATCTTGATCTCCTGGGTTCCTAATCCAGCACTCAAACCACTACACTACACTGGCTCTCTAGCTAAATACTGTATTTACTTCATCTCAAATCTTGGTTAGGTGGTTTGTAGCCTTCTGTACATTAGGGAAAGGAAGAGAACTGTGTAGCTTTGTTACAGGCCACAGTAGTAATTTTCTCAAACCATAAAACTAACCATGCAATTCTTTTACTGAGCCCTAGGCCTTGTTAGTTTAACAAGGTTAAGAATTTCTAGTTCATGCAGTGCCTAGCATACTAAAAGTCACATATTTTGCCCAATATTTAAAGCTTTTCTTCTCTGTGCATGATTTTCTTGGGATGGCAAAGTCAAATTTTAACTGCTGGAGCTTTTCCACTATAAAAGAGCTTCTAGTATGAAATTCATCCCACTCAGCTTGTGGTGCCTGTGGGTTTGAATTAAGCACATCTTCACCAATCAGCACACAAAGATAATCTGCTGGAGTATTTATATATGTCCAGGTCTTTTAATTATGCAATTTAGCCCTAGCTGACCATTAAACATTACTCTCATGAGTGCCTAAAGGATTGCAGATTGTTTTAGTAGTTGAATTTAGAAGTAAAATGTGGCAAAATCATTTTACTCCCTTGGTAGGATGATATAGATGATGATGCAGGTCTTGAGAGAACTTGGTTGGTTTAGCCATGAATGCAGTTAAGCTGCTGTTGAATTATGTTTAGGCTGAAATCAGATGTAATGTTAATTATGTGGATGCAGTCAACATGCATTGTTTTATTATGTAATTTTAAAAAATATTTTTAGCTTTCATTGAATTTTTGGAATTGTTAAAAAACATTATTTTTACATATCTACATATATAATTCTCTTGGGTATGTTGCCGTTTTCAGTGTGCTGATTGGCTGCTTAGGGAACTGACCAACCAATCACAGGTCTGTTGGGCAGCCAATCAGCACACTGGGGGCGGGATCATGGAGATCTCAAACATGGCAGCTGGAGCTGGAGAGTGAGTACCATGGGGTGGATATGGTGTGTGCGTGTGTGTTCTGGAGTGCAGGGGGTGGGGTGAGAGGGGCAGAATGAGTGGTGGGAGGGGCAGAACAAGCAGTGGGGGGCATTGGGGCAGAATGAGTGGTGGGGGATGGCAAGGGGCAGAACAAACGGTGGGGGGTGGCAGGGGGAAGAACAAGTGGCGGGTGGGCAAGTTAAACTCACCAGCCTACCACAAAGTGTTGTCATGAGGTCTCCTGGGCATTTTGGGGGGAGTTTTTTAATGGCACATGGTACGCCGGGTCCAGCTAGTATACATATAATATACCCCAAACATAACACAAAACCATTCAGTGCTAACAGATGATGCTAATAGCTATCAAGTCGATTATCCCAATAACCCAGATATTAATATTTCTTCCATTATAGCCCTTCCCTCCCTCCCACTCCCTCCCCCCAAGGGAACAAGTTGTTATTTATTCAAAATCCCTTTCCTTTGATGTTGAGAATTGCATTAATTGTATTTTTAATAATTTTGTACCCCTACTCTTCTTTAATTATTTCTATTACCAGTTTATTCCATTTCCTTAGCTGCTCTCTTCCTTTCAGTTGTCCCATATACCCCATTCTTCTTTCTAATATAAAATCAAACATTATCTGTTCTGAAACATAATATTGCCATCTATCCAGATTCCATTTTTGTTCTTCTTTCCATGTAAAAGCTATAGCTGCATGAACTGCCCTCAACATTTGTTTTAGCAAATACTCATCATCTCTACCCAATCCCAGATTTCTTACATTTAGAGTCATACAATTTTCCTTATTTAATTCCAAAGTTTGTCCTATTATACCATTTATTCTTTAGTTATTTCTTGCCAAAAATTCTGCACCTTACAATATTCCCACCACATATGTACAGTTGTCCCTCCTTATCCACGGATTCAAGTATCCACGGCTTGAAAATATTCTTTAAAAAAATAATAATCCCTTGATTTTGCCATCTTATATAAGGGACACCATTTTGCTATACCATTGCATATAATGGGACTTGAGTATTTGTGGATTTTGGTATCCACTAGGGAGACCTGGTGGCGCAGTGGTTAAATGCCAGTACTGCAAGTCACCACGTTGCAAGTTCAATTCCAGCAGGCTCCAAGGTTCAATTGAGTACCCAGCTTGTGGGGGCAATTAGTTAACACACATTGGAAACTGTTTAATGCAGTGTAGATGTTTAAATAGCTATTGCTTAAAACAATTTGTAAGCCGCTCTGATAGCCTTGTGGCTGAAGAGCGGGGTATAAATAAATAAATTAAAAAAATATATCCACTGGGTGTCCTGGAACCAAACCCCAGCGACTATGAAGGGACAACTGTATATATGTACCTTTATCTCTAACATCCTTTTGTGAATCCCAGCTAACTGAAGCCAAAATGGTTTCCCAATAATCTCCCACAACTTTTCGGTCTTAAAGTGTTTTCCTGAATTCTCATATAACTGCCCTATTACTAAATAACCTTTATCCTTTAATTTTTTAATTACTCTACTTATTCCCCCATCTCTTTCTGTACTCAAATATTCTATTGGGTGCCATTTATAATTTTGTACATGCAATTTGTTTACTAGTTTACTAGAAATCACACAACCACACTGCTGGGCTACTCAATCATACAACCCCACAAGCACAGCACAGCCAACTTAGCTCTCCCTCCGAGTTCAAAAAGGTTCCAATTGATAGATGTTCTCCCTTCTTCAATCCAGTGGAAAAGAGGAGGAAACCAGGGGCGGCAAAGGGTAAAATAGGCCCTGCCTGAGCCCGGCCCCTGTCTCCTCCTAGCCAGGGCGTGCCCTGGCCAACCCCTGTGCTCGTCTCCATGCCCATCATTAAAACACCTCTCCCGGATCTACCATTCTTTAAGATCCGGTGTGTGTGTGTCTGTTCTTCCATATCTCCCAAGTGGACCTCAATGGGCCTTCTATTATACTATTAAACTTCCCTCCTAATTTTCTTTCAAACAATGTCCTAAGTTCCATATTATTTAAATATTTCTCTATTCTTACCCACCTTTTACCGGTATTATCAAATTCAAAATCTAATAATCTCTTCAACTGAAAAGCCTCATAATAAGTTTTTAAACTGGGGAGCCCCCATCCTCCTTTTCCTTGATGTGTATATAATAAACAATTGTTAATTCTTGATTTTTTCGTTCCTGATAACCATTCCTTAACTTTTCTATCCCAATTCCTTAACACCTTTACAGGGATGGCCTTCAGAATAGTCTGAAATAAATATAACAATCTTGGAATAACTAGCATTTTTAAAGCTCTGGTTTTTATCGACATTCCATTAACTATTTTTCCATTTACTAACCAAATTATTTATTTTTTCCATACTTGATTATAATTACCCTGAATTATGTTATCAACATTTTTTATTATATTTACCCCAAGGTATCTCATTTTTTTTACTCCTAACCTTAAACCACAACTCTTTTGTATATCTTTTAAATCCTGCCATTTACGGTTGATGAACATCCCTTCAAATTTTTCCATGTTTATCTTGAGTCCTGAATACTTCTTTAAAAAATTATCATTTCAACTAATTTTTTAATAAATCCACATTCGTCTTCCTTTATTAAGGTTGGTATATATTTATCTAATCTATTTGCCAACATTTTTGTAAATATTTTATAATCCTGATTTACTAATGTAATGGGGCGATAAGACTCTGCACACAATTCGTCTTTATTAGGTTTTAGTATCGATATTATTTCTGCATTCTTCCAAGAGCTAGGTACTTCCTGTTTTTTCAAAACTACATTAAATATTTTAACCATGTAACCACTTAATTCTTTCTGGAAAAATTATAAAAAATACTAGAAAAACCATCTGGACCAGGGTTTTTTGAACCTCATAAACTTTGAATAACTTCCTCAATCTCTTCCTGAGTTATAAGTGAATTCATATTCTTCCTCTGTGTACTAGATAATTTCCTATCAATTTTTATTATTTTCTCTTTAACATTCTTTTCTTTATATAAATTCTCATAAAATTTAACCATTACTTCTCTAATCTTCTCTTCTTCTCTCACAATTGTCCCATTTTTATCTTTGAGGCAATTTATTCTTTTATATTTTTTCTTTTTCCTAAGATATCTTGTTAGTCTTTTCATTTCTTGTATATCTCATGTCTAGAATTCATTTTTATTCAATAAATGCTTTTTTAAAAACTAATGTCTGATCTAAATCCTTTAATTCTTTCTATTTTCCCATAGCCATTTATATTTATTATTTTTATATTTTTCATATTCTCTTTGCAACTTTTCCACCTCTTGTATTAAGCTCTGTCTATATTTATGTTTTTCTTTCTTAATACCTATTTACATATTTATACATTTGCCTCTATACTGTTTTAAAAGCATCCCATACAATATGATACTTTACCTCCCCTCCAGCATTTAATTCAAAATAGCTTTTTATTTTTGTTGATAGTATGTACTTATTTTTCTTATCTAATCTAACTATTGGATCAAATCTCCAGTTTCTTATCCTTCTTTCCATTTTAACTTTAATACTTCTTAATAATGGTGAGTGATCTGAAATCAAAATTTTATCTGTAAACATTTTATCTATCTTACTGACATTAGCTCCTCCAACTAATATATAATCAATAGAACTAAACTTTTTATATTTTGCAGTATAATGTGCAACTTCATTCTCTCCACTTCCAATCATTTCATAACCATCAATCAAATTCCATTTCTTTAAATCAAAAAAATTCTTGTTATTTTCTTTTTTCCCTCTCTTTCCAAAATTATTTTTCGGTGTCTTCAATTTTTTTTAATATCCAAATTAAAATCTCCCCCAACAAATACATCTCCTTCTGAAAAATTCTCTAATTTTGTTAATATCTTACTAAGAAAATTAAAAAGGGAACTGAAGATGGGGGCAAGGCATGGCCCTGCATCTCCTCCTGTGGAGAGGAGGAACCATAGCTTTGGTGGAGGGAGGGAACAGGGGGAGGGAAGAGAAAGGGAACACTCGGAAAGCATAATAGATGGTGGAGAATCATAGAAGGGGAACTATATACAAAGGATGAAATATGTGTGAAATAAATTTGTTGTCAATAAACATAAATGGATTAACTACCCCTATTAAAAGGTATAGATTAAATAAGTTATTGAAAGAAAAAAAGGTGGAGATATTAATGCTGCAGGAAACACATAAAAAGAAAGATAATGTGAAATTATTTAATTATAAGCAATGGACTATACAGTTGTAATCTAGGGGGACTAATAAAGCCAGGGGGGTGGCAATATTAATTGGAGATAGCTTAAACTTTCAGGTGGAACAGGTTAAAAAAGATAAAGAGGGTAGGTTTATTTTTGTGAAAGGGAAACTAATTAATATAAAAACTACTCTGGCATGTGTATATGCCCCCAACTAAGGTTTTATTATGTAAATTAGAAGCCCTTAAGCATCCTCTGGACTGTGGTGCTGGTGAGGAGTTCAACTCTTTTTTCTCTCTCTTCTATGGTCCAATAAAAGTACCCTCTCTGAAGCTGCAATTTGCATTTCAAGAGATGCTAAGGGCTTGTCTACATTGGCCAAATACCCCAGCTTGCCCCCGTTCCGGAGCCCTACAATCCAAACAACACAGGGCATTTACCCCAATCTTCCCCTGGGCAGTCCTAATGACCCCGGGGCAGATATGGGACTGGAACAGGGGCAAGCTAGGATAGGACCTTTTAACCCATTACAGGAAAATACCTGGTTTATCCTGAGTTACCTGAGAAAAACTGGATTGGGCCTCGTGTGTCTACAGGAACCCGTCTGGCATGCCACTTTTCCCTGCCACTGCCAGCACCGTAGCTATTCCAGAAACCAAGCAGGGGTCCTTCAACATGTAACCAAGGCTGATCACATGCAGGCAGAGGGCCTGCAGTCACTTGTTGTGGGACCCCTGCCTGGCTTCCACGTTAGTGGGGGAAATGGCGGCTTCAGCGACAGGCCAGCATTCTGTTTGGCCTCCAGCCTGTTTTCTACAGGTTAACGGGGGTGGGTGGGTTTGAGAATGAGCCACCTCTGGAGGCAGGAGACGCTAGCTGGGAGCTGGCATATCCTGTCTGGTGTAGATGAGCCCTAAGGCTTCCTACCAGGCTACTATCAGAGCTTGGCAAAGTTACTTTGGGCCATGCTGGTTGGAAGAAATGTAGTCAAAAACATAACTTGTCCATGTATTGATTGCTATTTATACAATGTTTAAAGTAGAAGTATGCTACCTTTATGTGATTTAACATCATGTGTTGTTTAGTCCTTACTTGGAATCTGTTTTGGATCCAGGGCATTAAATCTTTGAGTGGGAGCTTCTTTTATCATTGGGCAGTAACATGAATCATTGTTTCTAGTCAAATATTTTCAATTTAATCTGCTTTTCCAAGTGATACTGGCTCCAGCAGTAATCAATATTACATGTATTTTTAAAATATGGGTATATTCTGTTATTGATCAAACTTGCTTACCTGATGGTTGTCTTTGCTCAATGCTGTTCTATTCAGTGTATGATGCTACTGATTTCAGAAGAGGAAATAGGAGGTAGCACTGATAAATAGCGGAGGGGAGCAGGGAGAGGGAAACTGCATAGGAAGAGCTCTCAGTGGGATGCTAGGAAATAGTTTATTAAATAGAAATCAGACCTGCTGAAAGTCACTGCATCTGGGGTTAATATATTGGATTGTATACTCTCCAGAAACCAAGGAAGCGAAGCATATGTTTTGTATTACCTGGTGACTACATTTCAAAGGTTTTATCAGCCTTCTGTTTCTGGAGACAGAAAGATGTATATAGCAGCATAATTTCTTTTTCTGAGCTGAATTGTTTTTCCCTTCTAGAGTCTGTTGAAAATTATTTGCTCCCTTGCTCTTGAATTACCCTTGCGTTTTGTCTAAGGGAACTCTCATGACAAATTTGGAGCTCCCTGCAGGAGCAAAACCATCCAAGGAATTTTAAGCAAAACAAACAACATTGATAAAAGTAGCAGAATTTGGTGGGGGTGGTGAGGATGGAGATAGGTCTTCCACAATTCCTGACTTCTTGAGGAGAGAGATGATGCCTACTACACATGTGCTTTCTAAGAAGGACAAGGGGAAGGGGCACATTGACCAACTGAAATTCCGTCATGACTAAAATAGGTGGTGGTGAAACCTCTGGATTTTGCTTTTGGTTTGTTTAAAAAACACACACACACACACAATCTCCACAATATGCAATAACTTCTTTCCATTCTACAACATTCCAAGGTGCTGGAGCATATGGTATGTCTCAGCTCCAGGGGTTTGGAGATCTTCAAGGAAGGTCCTTCTCTTGGTCTCACCACCATCAGATGCATTTGACGGGGACAGAAGAGAACACTTTCTTAGTGCCTACTCCTAGGCTCTGTAACTCCCTGTCAAGGATATTAGACTGGCCCCCTGTTTATTGACCATCAGCTGGCAGGCAAAGGTGGCTTTATTCAGTCAGATAGGCTTTTGGCATTTAAGTTGGGCTGCTGCTGAAAAAAGATGTAAATGGTTGGGTTTTATTATTACTTTTTATAGGTATTCAATGTTTTAATTGTGCTTTATTTTAATTTGGATTTTATTATTAATTATTAACTGCTATCTGTGTTAGGATGGCAGGTTATAGATTTAATGAACAAATATCTGAATAAGATGTCACCAGGTTTTGGCTGAAGTGAAATGATGCAACAAATGGATATTCTTTAGTAGATGAAACCTCTGAAGGGTTTCAAGAGAGACAAACATCCTAATAAATTTAGATAAATTTCTCAGAGGTTGGGGATAGGGGCTGTAGTTTCATATACCCCTGCTTTGTGACTTGATTTCTCATTACTTGATTACTTAGTTGTTGTCTGGCAGAAGATTGCGTGAAGAAATGAGTCCTTTAAAAAGCATTGTATGTGAGGTAATATTGAAATTCTGCTTGTGTTTTGTTATGGCCTTTTCCCTCTTTTTTCCTGCATCTGTTTGGCTCAATAATGCAGCCCTGCAAAACATTTGCTGTGAAACAGCCTAATGCATAAGTCAGTGGGTATTTTAAAGAACTGCTTTAGAACACTTGGCTTAGTTAACTAATTCTGCTGTTGCATGATGAAACATCATAATAACTGCATTTGTTCCATTCCAGTTTGACAATAACAGAAATGTTCCTCTGCAGGACCCCCTGACTGAAGATCAACCAACCAACCAAAAAAATGAAACCGATTCAGAAAGACAATCCCCAGGTTTGTTGTTTAATTGTGTTTGGGGACCACTGAGTGGGGAGAGGCATGTTTCATAATTCCTGACTTCCTGAGGAGAACAGTGATGTGTGCTTCCCCTTCTTGGCTTATAGAAAGCAGGGGGGGGCATATTGGCCATGTGGAATAAGCCATGTGGTCCAATAGAACGGATCTGTTCTATTTTTTATTTTATTTTATTTTATTTTTGGAGAGGGACCATCATGAATAGGGTCTGCTTATAATGTGCTTTCTTTTCTTTTTTTAAATTATTTTTAGTTACAAACATGGAAGGTACATTAAAAATCACTTAATAAATGATGTCACATAATAACAGAAATCTACTCTTCTCTTTGTCAGGATATGCAGCCCCTCTGAGCAATCTGTACATGTCCAGAGGGAACAATAGCAGAATAGCAGAAGCATGAGGGGCTGCATACCCTGACACTCTTCACTATACCAAAGTGTTTACATTATGGAAATTGAAGGGGGGGAAGAATAGAAAATTAATAGACTGTATTTCCTTCTTTTCCAATCTTGGCTGCTACATGATCTGTCAGTTATCTTGTACAAATAAAATATAAAGATTTATTTTAAGAGGTCTTCTATGTCTAAGGCATATTCTCAACTATCTTATTTTTGAAGAGTTCATTATTGTTACACATAAAATTATTGAAAAATATACACAGCAGAAACAACATACCACATTAACAATGCCAAAGGTACATTAAAAGTAAAATTGTGGTATAATTATCTCTCTGGCTTTTCTTCGCAAACAAAGATTCAGGAAGGACTCATCCCGCGCTTTCTGCAAGCACACTGATGACTGAAAACGCCAATCCGGGATAAACAAGTCCAGCTGCAGAAAGCACAGCAGAAGGTCTCCTTGGGTGATGTTTCTGGGTTGTAATTCTTTCTGCGTTGTCATTTCTCTTCAAGATTTGTTCGACGTGAGTTCTCAAATAAGGCTGCAGCATTGTGGATAGTGCGTCTCCATGCCTCCCGATATGAGGCCAGGACGGATCTTTGTTGGTGATCAATTTGGCTGAGCCTGAGATGTTGTTTCAGGGAGTCCTTGTACCGCTTTTTTGGAGCACCCCTCTTACGCTGACCCGTGGCGAGTTCACCATAGAGTACTATTTTGGGGAGGCGATAGTCCTCCATCCTGGAAACGTACCCTGCCCAGTGCAGCTGTGTTTTCAATATCATGGCCTCAATGCTGGTGATCCCTGCTTGCTCAAGGACAGCAACATTCATCACATAGTCCAGTGTATATTTAGGATTGTGTGTATACAGTGCTGATGAAAGCGTTCGAGGAGTCGTAAGTGTTGGCAATAGGTGACCCATGTTTCAGACCCATAAAGAAGAATAGACAGTACAATGGCTCTATACACATAATTATGCTCAGTAAACAAAGCCTTCAGAAGTAAAACTTAGTATATTTTCATAGGTTTTATGTCTAATTCCTAATCTGTGGCTTTTCTTCGCAAACAAAGATTCAGGAAGGACTCATCCTGCGCTTTCTGCAAGCGCGCTGATGACTAAAAAGGCCAATCCAAGATAAACAAGTCCGGTTGCAGAAAACACAGCAGAAGGTCTCCTTGGGTGATGTTTCCAGGTTGTGATTCTTTTTGCATTGTCATTTCTCTTCAAGACTTGTTCGGCATGAGTTCTCAAATAAGGCTGCAGCATTGTGGATAGTACGTCTCCATTCCTCCCAATGTGAGGTCAGGGTATTGCTTAAAACAATTTGTAAGCCGCTCTGATACCCTTGTGGCTGAAGAGCGGGGTATAAATAACTAAAAAAAAAAAAAAAGGGCGGACCATTGTTGGTGATGTGGCGAGTTCACTGTAGAGTACTATTTTTGGGAGGCAATGGTCCTCCATCCTAGAAACATGCCCTGCCCAGTGCAGCTGTGTTCTCAATATCATGCTGATGATCCCTGCTTGCTCAAGGACAGCAACATTTGTCACATAGTCAGTATTTTCATAGGTTTTATGTCTAATTCCTAATATTTTATCTAAAAATAAGTGTCGATGTCAATGTTAGAGTGGTAATGCACAATCTGTGTTTGGTTTTTGTGAGATAACATTGAGTGATGGAATGTTATATAATACAATGTAATGTATGATAGCCCTGTTTAAGTATTTGAAGGGGTGTCACGTTGAGAATGGAGCAGGCTTGTTTTCTGCTGCTCCAGAGACTGGAACACGGAGCAATGGATGCAAGCTCCAGGAACAGAGATTCCACCTCAACATTAGGAGGAACTTTTTGACAGTAAGAGCTGTTTGGCAGTGGAACACACTCCCTCGGAGCGTGGTGGGGTCTCTTTCCTTGGAGGTCTTTAAACAGAGGCTGGATGGCCATCTGTCGGGGATGCTTTGATCATGATTTCCTGTGTGGCAGGGGGTTGGACTGGATGGCCCTCGTGATCTCTTCCAACTCTACAATTCTATGATTCTATGTTTTCAGTTTCTATCTCTTCTGTTGTATCTTCCATGGTACATACAATTCCAAGCTTAGCCTGAAATGTTTCTACATCTTTTTTCCAGTATTCAATCACACAGTTCCAATCTTCTTCATCTCTAGATACAAGTCTTTCTTTGATCAAAGTTGTCAGCTTGTCCAGTTGTGGCACATCATAAAGTTTTATAAGCCACTCTTCTATTGTCAGAGTTTCATTATCTTTCCATTTACGAGCATATGCTATTCTTGCTGCAGAGACCATATACAAAAGAATTTTCCCATATTTTTGAGATATATATATTTAATTTTGTAACATATTTAATAGATACATATCTGGTTTCATTGGTAAATTGATTTTTAGAATGTTAATTATTTGTGTGTGAACACTGGTCCATAATTTCTTTGCTTTGGTGCATTGCCATCACATATGGAAGAACATTCCTGGCTTCTGTTGACACTTCCAGCATTTGTTGTTTCCAGTTTTATACATCTTATCCAATTTTGTTGGAGATGTCATCTGTACAGCATCGTTTAGTAATTCTCTTTCAGGTCACTGCATAATGTAAATTTAAGATTATGTTTCCAGAGGGTTGTTTAGACGATGGGAAAAAAATCTTCAAGGAATTCGGGCAGAATACCTTTTGTACAGATGAGCTCCTGCTGGGATTCACCATATTCGGAAGGAGGGGGGGCTGAAAACTCCAAGTAGTTCACAATTACACCTTTCGCTTTTTCTTGTGCTCTTTAAAAAAATGGGAAAATGTGCATAACAGCCTGTTTGAACAACCAGTTCGAATTGGGGCAAATCCAGGAAGTCAAAACATGATTGGTCAGATGTCTGGAGGGGCAGGCCTACTGGCGACTAAGTGGCCAGAGCTGTCATTGCAGACACAATCGAGTGCTATTTTCAAGCAGCAGTGCAAAAAAGAAGCTTTTTCAGCAGAAGATTGCTTTTCCCCATCTCTCATTTAACAAGGCAAAAAAGTGGGGGGAATGGAGGGAGATTTCGGGATTAATAAGGCAGGTAATTAACTCGCGGCCACTATCTTTTATCGTGGGCATGCTCCATGTGAACTTCAAATTCAGATAGCTTTCCATGCCAGTGATCTTCTGAATGAATCATGGGGACAAATGAACACTGCTGTGATAGTGAGGTAATGCGCTATTTTCTGCAATTAATTCTCCCATCTGACTGAGCCCCAGGTCTTTTTCCAATGTTCAAGTTGAAGGGGGTGTCCAATGTTTTGTGCCCATTCAATCATATTTCCCATAATCACTTCTTGTTCCAAATTTAAAATGAGTAATATTTTATAAAATTTGGTTATTATATGATTATCTTCCTGTTGTATTATAGTTTCCAACTGTGATGGTATCAGTTCAATCCTTCCAGTTTTGCATCTATTTTAAATCTTTCCAATACAGAAACAATTGGCAGTTGATTCCCTCTAACATCAACTCTTCCCTTGACTTTATTTTATAGTTACCATCTTGCATTTTAAAAATATCTTAGCCATCTTTCTTCTGGATTTCTCCACCTTCCATAGAGAGCTTCATATGGAGAAATCCACAGTGGGGTCTTCATACAGTTTCCTTTTATACTTTGACTAAATTCTTAATAAAGATTTTCTCACATAGTGATCATTCTTATGATGTGTTTTCATTCGCTCCAATTCATTCTGAATATCTGACGAAACAATGCATCTTACCACAGTTTAGTCCTGTGTCTTACCATAAGGAATACACACATTGGAGCCATGTGTCGACCAATCTTTAGTTCTGCCATTGAGTTATAGCTGCATACAAAAACATAAGCATTTTAATAAATGAAATAAAAATCAAATAAAGGTAGAGTCATGTGATACACACACACACACACACACCAAAAATAATAGAAAATAATACAATAATATGTTTGGAAAAGCATGTACCAGTCAGTGGGCACTTATAAAGGACACTCTTTCATCTGCATGGTTAGCTTCCTTCTTCATCTCTCTCTTTGTGTTTCCAAAACCAGGCAAAACAGAGACAGTTGAGTAGATCATACTGTGTTTTTCCAACTTAAAACACTAGAATGGGCTGTCCATGTTGCTTTTCCCTGATCAGGCAGCAATCTGTAGAGAGGAACAGTATGGGTTTGGAAGCAGGGGAAGAGAGACAGCATTGCTGGTAGGGTTGGAAGGAGGCAGTGGACAGGGAGAAGGAACAGAAAGTTCATTTTACTATTCAGTGGCAAGTTGCATATCTAATAAGGTGCAAAATCATTTTCTTAAGTGAGTGCACCTGTAACAGAAAAGATGCTTGAACATACTACATTTTACATACCTTTTCTGTCAGAAATATTAATCTCTGTACTGAAAAAGAACATCAAACAGTACAGTGGTTTTGCCTCTTCTTTTGCAGCAAAAATAGTAGAGGAAAAGTATCCTTTGTGTGGTTCATGAAAGAAAGCTAAAACAGAATTTTGTTGTTGTGTGCCTTCAAGTTGTTTCTGACTTATAATGACCCTAAAGTAACCCTATCATGTGATTTTCTTGGGACAATTCAGTCCCTGGGGGGTTGCCATTCACTTCTTCTGAGGCTGAGATAGTGTGACTTGCCCAAGGTCATCCAGTCAGTTTCCATAGCTGAGCAGGGACTTGGATCCTGGAGAAAACTGGAGAAAATGTAGTGTCCTTGAAGCACTTGTATTTCTTTTTTCTTATTTAAATATCATGTTTGATTTTTGCTTTTCCTTCTCCTCTGCTTCCTTTGGGATCAGCTGCAGACCACAAAGAATTCAGCGCAGCAGTTTCCTGTGCCAGCCCTACAGTGACCAGTGTGAAGTATTCTTCTCTCAGTAATCATTCCAAGGAGATAAGATCAGATGATGAGTTGAAGAAACTTGAAATTGGACAGCAGAAGGATGTGGAAGCACCAGTTCTACAGAAGGTAGCATGATACACTGAGATATAAGACTGAGAAAAAGGTGAAATTTCAGGACATGTTTCCATCATATGAAGATGGCATGTGCTCATCTTTTCCATGGGAAGAGAATACACATCTGGTCTGCATTCAAGGTGCTGGTGTTGAATGATATTCAAAACCCTAAGTGGTCTGAGACCTCAGTCCTTGAGGGAATGCCTCTCCCTATATAACCTGCCCAAGGACTGAGGTCTGTCCGGGAGGTTTTCCTCTGTGTCCCAACACTGTGGGAGGACATGGGAGAAGACCTTCTTGGCTGTGGCACACAATTGTGGAATGGGCCTATCCTTGAAGGTCTGATGGCTGCCAGCACTGGCTTCATTCTCGTGCCAAGTAAATACCTGACTTTTTATTAAAGTCATTGGGTGCTAATGGATTTATTCCGAACTGGACATGGTAGTACTGTTTTAACTTTTAAAATCTGTTTTAATCCATTAAATTGTTTAATATGCTTAAATCTTTTAATTGATTTGTTTGGTATGCAGCCCTGAGATCTTAGGATGTAGATTCGGGTATAAATGTTTTAATAAACAAATAAACATGTGTGTCCCCCCTCACTTTAGAAAACTTCCGCTTCACACAAGAGGGCCTTTTGCTAGTGGGTTTTAGCTTGTGAGTAGATCTAGCAGAGTGATAAGCAAAGGTCACTCATGCATCTGCAGAGCAGATATGTTAGTTAGATAAGTTTAGTTTAATATATCCCCTTTCTTCCTATTGGAGTAATAAGGAAAATGACGTAAGAGCACAGAAAGGCAATGGTAAGGCATATTCACTGTGAATGATGTCAGCCAATGTAAAGTGTGTGTGTGTGTGAGTTAGACAACCTCTGTGTATTTTGTTAATGAACAAATAAAAAAATATCATTCAGGTACACCATTTTGTTTTCATCTGTTTTTAGGTCTGAATGTCAGCCACTTCGTTGTATCCATTTGGACAGGGAAAGCACAGCATAAACCATGAAATGAATAAATACAATTTAGGCAGGAAATCCTATAGAGCAAATATAGCCCATTCTATTAAGATTCCAGGAAAGAGCCATTCAACAGATAGAATGTACTAAAATAAATTACTACTCTGGCCTATTTTTGTATGTTCTTTTGTTGTCTTGATGCTGATTCTGCTATTCAAAATTGGCCTAGGTAAAGACCTTGGAAGCACCTGAACAAGATGGAGACATAGTCTTCCCACTTCTGAAGAAGATCCCTGAGATGAGTCAAGTTGTTTTGCAGAATTCTGCCCCACAAGGTAAACAAGCAGGAAGAGGGGTGTAGATGAGTAAAAGTTACACTGAAACCTTCAACATTAGCCATAAGAGTCAAAGAGGGGGGAAACCTATATCTCATCTAGCAGGGAATGACTTAATATTGAAGAAGACATGGTTTGTTTTCTTCATGAAGGTACCTTCATACATTTCATTCTTCCTTAAAATTTACCAATGCCACAATGGAAGTTTGATCAGAATTGCAAAAACATTGAAAAACTAATTAAATCCTTATTCTGGTCAGGGAAACTTAAAATATTCTTCAGACTAGTCATACATCAAGGTGGAGAACTGTATCTGGACCGGAGGCTACTTTCTGTCTCAGGCCATTGTTCAAGGGCCACACTTAATTTTTTTTGTTAAAAATGCTTTTAAAATTACATAACATTTATAAAATAAATTCATAAAAACAGTTCTAAATCAATTTGAAACATTTCCCCAGAACTTACATTATTACATTTTCACCAAATGCTTTATTTAGTCATTTTCGCCCACAAACCCTGCCACCAATTTTCTTTTTCTTTCTTCTTTCTCTCCCCACTTGTTCCAAAGGCACCAGTGCTTTTCTTTCTTCTTTCCTCCTGGCACTCACCTGTATGCCCACTTGCCTGCCAGCTGGCTGAGTAGTTACTCATATGCCCAGGGAGGAAGAGAATCTGGCCTAGGAAGAAGACACTGAGGCAAAGGAAAGCAAAGGCAAAGATGACAGCAGCCAAAGTAACTGCACCATCACTGCTGGCAGCTAGCTCTGCTGTATATCAATATAGCTGCTTCCTGAATGCCTGTGTCTCTATGGGTCTTTAGAGCCGGGCTCTTCAGGAGGATCAGTGTAGTCACCCTTGGCCCTGCCATGGACTGAGGCATTCAGGAAGCAGCCAGCTCAGACAGTTATGGTTCAGGGGCTTTGATTGTCATCATCCCACCCTCTGCTTTGTGTTGTGCAGTGGGGGCAGTCTTTTAGTCTCCAGTGCCTGCAGCTGTGGCAGTTTGCTGCCAAATTTTGGTAGCAAACCACACTGGGAAGAACACATGCTGCTGAATTTTGATGGTGTTAGAGGAGGTCTTGGGGGTCTGGAACATGCAGCCCACAAGTAGCACTGTCGTCACCCTTGTTACACATACAGGGATGTCATGTAGGCAAGGCATAATTATCACTATATTTCAGTTGGTAACCCGAGAAAGAAAGAGGTGGGTGTCTAGGCTGCTGGTTTAATGTGCTGAGGTAATATTTAAAACAGGGTCCTATGGCCTCATAACTGTTAATCTATATTGAAGCCTGGCTGAAGACAAACTTTACTGATACATCCAATGTCTTGCTTCAGCAAAGAGAGCATTATGGAAGGTGTGGACAAAATGAAGTCAAGCCTAAGAATAATAATTTTTGGACACAGAAGCAAGTGATCAGACAATAGGAAAAAGGAATAATGAATGAGATCCTATCTGTCTGTTGCCACCTAGTGGCCCATCATCACTTGTGCAAGTGCTTTTCCACCTTTCTTCACTTCCAGTAAAGAGATCACTACACCAGGTCAAGATCCAGTGTTGTAGCCCTTATATATTGAAAGAGGAATCTCCCATTGCTGCTATGGTGATTTAAGGATCATGAAATGGCACTCTGCCATAACCAACACATGAAGGCTCTGAACCAAGCACTCTGGATTACAACCTTGACTTGGTATTTATTATTCCTCCTAATTCAGCAATATAACATACAACCAAGAAAGTGAGGACTGTCCTCAAAAAGAAAGATACCTGTCCTCTGAGCCATTCTTCCATTGACAGCAGGATAGTGTACAGATAAGACTATGGTAGAGTAAAGCGTTGTATGAAAATTGGCTGTATATGTCTGCTGTGCTGTGTAAAAACATTCAGATCCCTCAAACAAGTACTTTAGAAGCCATCTATTTGTTGATTTTCTCAGTTTTCCTCCCATTTCTCCCAGTGTTCAGATTTAAATAGAACAATAAAATTGCAACAAAGACACAAACAATCCATAAGCAGTGTAAGATTAGCACACTGAAATTACAGTATTACACTAGAATCGTAATGTTTTTGTTGTTCTCCAGAAGCTTCCAAAGATGCCCTCAGTTGATCTCCATGGGAAGCTATGACCAACCAGCCTCCTTTTAACATCATTGGCTAATAATCCTCTAAACTTTTGGCTGCTCTGTGGTCACTGGCTTGCTTTTACAGCGTTCTGTTCCTTGTTTTGTTTCTGTTCTGCCATCCACTCTAGAACTGCCCAACTGTGCCAGTGTTCCGCTTAAGGTTCGGAACTCCTGGCGGCGCTACCAATTTTTCTCTCAGTCAGGTAAATGATGGCCTTGAGTGGGGCTACATCCCTCTTGCAACACTGTGTAGCTTTCTTCTATGTGTGTCCTGGAGCAAAAGCTGGTACGTGTCTGTTCTTGTTGCTTTTGTAGAAAATGCCTTTTCCTGTCACATAGTTGACAAAGAGCTTGCACTCGGTTTGTAATGGAACATCATGGGATAACCTATTCTATAAGTGCTTAGTTTCACTCTGTAAAACCAATAAATGGTTGATATTAAAAGTATCCCACAAAAATGGCAAGGATTCTCTTGGTAACTGTGATGCTGGAATGGCATATTCCCTTTCCCCTTATGGCACAGTGCAGGGAAAAGTGGAAAATAGATAGCATGCTATGTTCAAATGTTGCTAGTGCGTGTGACCGAAAACAATAGCTGTTGATAGCTAGCAGTAGCTTAGAACCTCATGTTCATTGATATCCATGATATTCATGCTTCTTTTTCTGTTTGTATTCAAGGTGATTTTCTTGGTGGAGGGTACATTCTGTCACTTTCTTTGCTCTGGAGGTTTCTTTTCTTGTTTTAAATGAATGCAGCAAATTGGGAGAAATCACTGTAGATTCTTGGTGGCTATTTTTCTGGTCCATTTGTTTTTATCCTCCCCATGTTATGATAAAGAGAGAATTTCATGATTGCCAGAGATAGTATCACGGGTTGGCACTGTCAAGCCACCTGCTGAGGCCTACACACCAGCAGGGGTCTACTGCTGACCCTGAGAATTATCTGACCCTGCTGTTCCTCCTCTTTCTCTTTGCTGTTGCTGCCTGTTCCCCTGTCCTTTCCTGTGTGACCAGGGGGAAGGAGCAGATGCGTTCACCTTCCAGAAGGAGAAGGTGATGCTGGCAAGAAGATGGACCCATTCATGAAGAGGGGCCCACTGTGGTTACTTTGCCCAAGAGCCCCTGCCCCCTAAAAATCTGATAATTTACATTTTTAATTGACAGTTTTAAATTGTTAGATGCTCTGAAATCCTTCTGAAGGTAGAATATAAATCCAGTGGGTAGGCATCCAGAAAAGTTTGACTGTAATTCTCTTTTTCTCTCTGCAGCTGACAGTGATAACCGTGACAAATCAAATGTAAGTGGCTTCTTTGCATCATTGTTAACTGTATCAAGATTTAGGAATACGGTGGGCCCTTGGTATCCACTGGGGTTTGGTTCCAGGACCCCCCTCCCCTGTGGATACCAAAATCCATGGATGCTCAAGTCCCACTGTAGTTTCTTGAGGGGAAAGTTGCTCTAGAACTGCAAGGTGTACTTGGTTTCCCTTGCTAGGTAACCATCATTGAAACCTTGCTTAGGGTATTGTTAGACTGGATGGCAGCATAGCTGAGAACATGGATTGCCACCACACATAGCTAAAATGGGATGGGCAGCATTTTTAGGCACAAAAGGGAGTGTGGGAAGTGTCCAGGGACACACACACCAGCTGCTTTTGTTCCCACTAGAAACAAGTAACCTCATGTGGCATTTTGGGGCTTCTCTGGAGCCTAGTAATGCTAAGGGTGAAATAGTTTTTCAGGGAGGTGCATCTCCTAGGTTCCACCTCCCCACAGGAATTCTGTTCCTCAGTGGTTCAAAAACACAATGTTCTTTTCCTGAGGTATGCCTCCAGTAAGGCTGTGGCATATCTTGATATCTCTGGGGTTGGCACAGTGGTAGAGGTGAGATCATAATTGAGTGATATTCTGCAGAGGCACCATCTGAAATGGAAGTAGGGATGGAAAGAATATTTGTGAAATTCTTATCTTTGAACAAAAGGATATCTCAACCAATCAAGATAACCCATCAAAAAAATGATGAACTCTTATCAGAGTTTTCACATTTTGGGACACTGAAGAAATCTGCACAAAAATTGAGTTTTGCCCAAGGAACTTGCTTTTTGTGTGTGCAAGAACAAAATAAGTGAAGATTTACATCCCCAGTCTGAAGACTGAGAATGTAGGCATACTATACAGTTACAGCACTTTCATACTACTTTAACAGCTGTTGCTCCATCCTATGAAATCCTGGGATTTGTAGTTTCCTGAGGTACTTGGAATACATTGCCAGTGAGTTCTGATTCAGGGGAATGAATTAGATAATAGTAAGTATCTCAAAATGCTACAAATTCCAGGCTTCATAGGATGGTGCCATGGCAATCCAAGTGTTATGAAATTGCTTCATTTGAGCCATGAGGCTCAATTGACCCATAGACATAATCCATCATGAATGGAGGGAGGGCTTGAAGTTCTTCAGAATGGAAAACTGTCAGAGAGGTTGCCTCAGTTGCTTCCTGAGATGATCCAGGGAAGAGGGTTTTCTATCTTCAGTATTGTCTACATTATACGTGTGTAGAAATTGCTGGGTCTGTGTTGTGGGTAAAGACAGTGAAGCAAATATACATGTACTATACATCCGGATATACCTTTGCATCCAAATGGGCTGGGTGCACGTAGAACCCTGCTTTCATGAAGTATTGAAATGAAATGTATGCAGGAATTTGTGTGCAGTGTTTTAAGTGACCCAACTGCATACATTGTAGAATTCATTATAATTTGTTTTCCGGTAAGTGTTGCTATTTTTTAATAGTATCCATTGACTTATTCAAGCACTTTGGTTGCTGGTCTTGGGATCCAGAAGAAGAGCGTAAGCGACAGGAGCGATGGCAGCATGAACAGGAGCGCTTACTCCAGGTACCTCCTCACATTTCTGCTTTGTCACATTTATATCCTGCCTTCTCCCAAAGAGTTCAAGCGGTCACCATTTTCTCCTCACACTTTTTAACCTGGTGTCTCCTCAAGCCAAATAAAATTAACTAATGAATGAAATGTTGCCCACTAAACTATACAGTAGTATCATTCCATATGTTCAAATTACTCCACAGGGTTTTCAAAGTAAGCCTACTAAAGAAAAGTCTTATTCATGTCTGAGGTGTATTGGTCCTAAGCACAATCCCTCCCTTCAATAACTGGGAGACATTGTTTATAAATAGGCACCCAGATGTTAAAGTCTAGCTCACTGAATTGTCAAGCAGAAATAATTCTCCAAGACATATTTCAGTTTTTTCAGAGCTTCCTAAAGAGAACGAGAACAACACATGGCATTCCCCACTTGCCCAGTCAAGGTGTATGAGTTACTTTGGCACCTGAGACAGGAAGTCCCACAAATGCCTCTGCCTGGGAGATGAACACAATAATAATAAATTAAATTACTAACAATTTATTCTTTCATGACACCTGAGGCAGCTGCCTCACTCTGCCTAATCACAGGACTGGCCTATTCTCTCTGCCTTCAGAGAATACTTTCCAAAACGACCTCTCTGCAGTGCTAAGGAATCCCTCTGAGCCCCTGTGCCTTGCAGGGGCTTCTTGGGCTTCTTCAACATTGCACATCCACTTCAAATGAGGCACTGGTCAGGCCTGTTGGTCTACACTGTTGCCTCACCTGAATTGGGAATGAGTCCTAAAATACATCCAGAATTCTTCTGTGGTAGCATATTTAATGTTGGGCAAGCTGCCTCTAGGGAAGGGTTTACCATGACAGATGTTCTCACTGTGGATCTAATAGGCTTCCAAAGAATTCTGGTGTTCCCTGGATCACAGGCTGAATACCATCACTTCAGGGTATGTCAAGCCATTTACAGCCCTAGAGATACATGAACAGAAGAAGGTACATGGCTGCCAAGGGTGGAGGGAAGATAAGTAAGACCAAAACATACTATTTTTTTTAAAGTATTGATTTAAACTCTGGATGCTTCATTGTCCAGAGTACATACACACTTTTAGTGATTGCGGTAGTTCTTCTCTCACCTAAATGCTTTGCAGGTTCTTGAAACAGTAGCAAAGCTTCTTTGCCCAGCGTTGACAGTCAGATTTTCATTGGAGAAGGAAGGAGGGATAGTAAGCAAAATACTTGATAGAAGAATGTTTTAATCGTCAGTCCCCTATGGTTGCCAGATCCATATCCATAATCATCATCCTTCTTGCTTCTAAAACTACTGGCTAGCATTAACAGTTGGGACAAAGTATGTTGTAGTTTTAGAAAATATTATAGAGTTTTAAAAGACGGGCATAAAAATAATTGGAAGTAATTACACCTTGATAAGTTTTGAAATGTTCCTCCTTTGTTTCAGAATATACATGGGAGTTAGGGAAGGGCAGATATTTCTGAGAAAATAGTTCTAGATATAACCAAAGCTTGGGAAAACTCTCTTTTTGGAGTCTGTTGTTGTTGTGTGCCTTCAAGCTGTTTCTGACTTTTGACAACCCTAAGGCAAACCTATCGTGGGGTTTTCTTGGCAAGATTTGTTCAGAGAAGGTTTGCTATTATTGCCTTCCTCTGAGGCTGAGGTCATCCAGTGGGTTTCCATGGTTGAGTAGGGATTCGAACTCTGTGGTCTCCACAGTCATAGTCCAGTGCTCAAACTGCACCAGACCAGCTCTCCTCCTTTGGATTATAGCTCTCAGAAATCCCCAGTCAGTATGGCCATAGGAGTTATAGTCCCCGAAAGGAGCTTTTCAGAGGTCTATCTAGAGCAAGCAACTACTTGACTAGTCATCACTTTCTCCACTCAGAACCTTTATGCTGTCTCTTTATCTCATTGGCTGACATGGTTTTTCATCTTTGATTTAAATATTGCTGGCAACAGTTTATCCTGATGAGATTACTGCCAAAGTCAATACATGCATGAAACCCAGTTAAATTCATATGTCAGTTTAGCCAAATGAAAATGCAAATCCCATTTTTCTAAATATAGTGAAATGTTGAGTTAGTGTTTGCTTGCTTGCTTCTTTCCTCGCTTACTGGAGCTCTTTGTGGCTGAAACTTAATATTATTTCAAACAACAAACAATATTTGATGGCTTAATTTCCAGTTAGCCACACATCTTATATAGCAGTCTTAGGGTTTGGTTAGACTGCTAAACTGATGGTAGAAGTACAGAAAAAGGGTAGATCTGTTGGGGAGAAATCTCATTTACAGGGTTTTCAAATTTTTAATTTTATTTCACCTGGCTTTTTTTTTTAAAGAATGTATTTATTTCATTTATATCCCACTTTTCTCCCAAAATGAGTTTTTAGAATTAAACTTCCCCTATGTAACTAAATTGAAAGGGTAGATTATTTTCCTTTTCTACTTCAAATAAAGGAGAAGCACAGTTTACCATCCTCAGAGGAGGGATCCCTAGGAACTAAAAATCCTGTGAATGTCAAAGTACTGTTTTTTAAGCTGAAAGTCATTTCATTAATTCCCACTTTTTTTTTTCTTTATTTGTATGCATCCTTACCATCCTGTGTTCTCCCTGTGTATCTGTTTTGATTTTCTTTCTTTTCATATTTCTTTCTCATCCCTGAAAGCAAAACAAACAAGCGAGCAAACAAAACCCAAGAAAGAAAAGAAAATGGCAGACATGCTCTGGTGCTAGTCACCTTACATTAGACACTAACCCCACTTGAGAGTTTCAGTCCTCAGAGGAGGATATATGGGATTAAGTTTGCTCTGTTGGTTATGGAATGTTCACTCTTCTGTGTTGTACGTAAGGAAGGGATGGACTAATGGCAATTCATACCTCAAATTGGATATCTCATGGGAAGGTGTCAAAAGTGATATTCTGCCTCACTTGCCATCGCAAGTCAGTCTTTCATTTT
The DNA here is from genome assembly GCA_030847615.1 of Gambelia wislizenii. Classification (NCBI taxonomy): domain Eukaryota; kingdom Metazoa; phylum Chordata; class Lepidosauria; order Squamata; family Crotaphytidae; genus Gambelia; species Gambelia wislizenii. The sequence continues at coordinate 103,924,849 of JAUMIR010000005.1, read as the reverse complement.
GAAAGCTACTATTCTAACTCATAGGGCTCCCTCTTACACTCTTCTAGTTCATACAGCTCTTATTTTTCAGAGCATCCCTACATGTTAAGAAGAAAATGGGACTACCACTTCTTATCTTGGCAGCATCTCAGTTAATTTACCACTATCTTGATATAGTTACAATGTGTAATTTCCCAAACACCATTTGAGCAAGTATGCCTGAAAAGAAATAGTTGCATGGAGATCTTCTTTGAATCTAGCAAAAAAAACCATATTCCTTCCCTTGTGTCCTAATTCCTGTCTGATAGCTTATTTTGGAATTCTGTACAGGAGAGGTATCAAAAGGAGCAGGACAAGCTGAAAGAAGAATGGGAAAAAGCACAAAAAGAAGTTGAAGAGGAGGAACGTAAATACTATGAAGAGGTGGGAAGGCAAAAATGAAACTGTGTCATAGTAGCAATGACTGCATTGCAACAATGATATCTTGGTATAATAAATCAATCTATGAACAAACCTTCTTTTTTTTTGTCACGGAAATCATTCCTGCATGCTTTCCTTAATGTGAGTGTGCCAACAAACTAGGAAGTCCTCCAATAACTATAATTTCCCATTTTATCTGAACTGGGAAATTGTAATAATCAGGAAAAGCCAGGATACATTTATGTTGGCTTGATATCCTAGATTGTTCAAAGGAAACTAATCATAATTCATACACACACACACACACACACACACACACATGCTAGGAAGGGGAATGAAGGGGAGCATGCATCCCCACAATATTCATTTATATCTCAGATTTTTAGTACTGTATAGCCCAATAGCTATATTATTTGTTTTGTTCTTTGTTTTTATGTCAGAAGATTGCTTCTCCCCACCCCCACAAGTCTGGACTTCCTCTGCATCTTGCAAGGCTTTATCAGAGCAGAATACCTGTTAACTGTTTTTACAACCAATACCTATGTGTGTGAAATGTGGGAGGGAGGGAGGGAGGGAGAGACCAAGCAGCTTATATTACATTATTTTCTATTATATAAATGTGTTGTTATTTGCTGTCAAGTCAGCTTCAACTTATGGTGCCCCTATGAATGAGACCTTCATGTTACCCTCTTATCAACTGTCCTGCTCAGGTCTGTGGCTTCCTTGATCAATTATACAAATGCACTGTAATATTTTATTCTTCATTTTACAAGTTTTTATTACAGGTTGAGTCTCCCTTATCCAGAATTCCAAAATCCAAAATATTCCAAAATAGTCCATATGAGTGGCTGAGATACCTATGAAGAGCCTCCTTTTTAAAAAAAGCACAATCTTCTCACCAAGGAGTCAACACCCCAGCCTCAGCAGCAGGCTGCCCCTGTGAGCCTCCACAGCAGCAAGAGCAGAGGGCAGGGGGCTCAGAGGCTGAAGTCATAGATGCCCTGGAAGTGTTGTCCACGTGACATAAGGACATGGATGTGGAGACTTATCTACGTTCTGCCCTGTGTTACCCTGAAAGACTTTTCATGTCATCTTGGTTACCTTGTAGGATTTCTTGTTCTATTCCTCATAAGATTTCAGCAATACCTAACAGAACAAGCAGCATTTGTGTTAATAAAAGTCTTATTACTTGTTCAAAGCTTTCTTTTTAGTATAGTATCTGCCCAGACCAGTGGTTCTTAACCTGTGGTCCAGGGACCCCCAAGGGTCTGTGATGTCCTCACAGGAGGTCCAGGGGGTCCATGAAGGCCTGAAGACTGCTTGGCCCATCTCCTCCTGCAGTGGAGTGGCCATGTGACAGGAGCCAAGGCAAAGGCATCTCTCCTTCTTTGGAAGTTTTTAAACAGAGGCTGGATTGCCTTCTGTCAGGAATGCTTTGATTGTGTATTCTTGCAGGGCAGGGTGTTGGACTAGATGGCCCTTGTAGTCTCTTCCAACTCTATGATTCTATGGCTAGATAGTGATACCTTTGCTTTCCGATGGTTCAATGTACACATACTTTATTTTATGCACAACATTGTTTAAAATATTGAGTATCTAATTACCATCTGGCTATGTGTATAAGATGTATATGAAGCGTAAATGAATTTCTTGTTTAGACTTGGGTCCCATCGCAAAGATATCTCATTATGTATATGCAAGTATTCCAAAATCCAAAATATCTCTGGTCCCAAGCATGTCAGATACGGAAGCCTCAACCTGTACAATCTTCCCCCCCCCCAAATTTAAAAAAAATTATTGGCCATGATGTCTAAATGGAACTTCCATATTTAGAGGCAATTGCCATTGAGTGTAATTATCTGACTGAAAATATTCCATTCCTGTCCACTTGAGCTTGCTCACCTCAAGCATTGCAAGGTTTATACCTTCCATTTCTTGTTTAACAATGTCTAGCTTCCTGTGATTCATATGTCTCACATTCCATGTTCCTATAATATACCAAGGAATTCACAGCCCTGAGTTTGTAAGACCTGAGCAGGACTGTTAATAACGAGGTGACTTGGAAATCTCTCATTAACAGGGTTGCCATAAGTTGAAGTTGACTTGGTAGATAACAACAATCACTGAGTTCCAGAAGTATGCCAGCAGAGGACTGTTGTGTTTTCAGCTTGGTTACACATTTCTCAAAAACCTCTGGCTGCTTGCTGTTTTAGAAGGGTACTTTGGCCTAATCCATTTATATCCTTTGCTTTTTCTAGCCATGGATTGCCTTAGTATTAAAATGGCAAGGCCGAAAAGTTACAGACTATCCAGATCACATTCAGCTCTGAGAAGCTCCAAAACAAAAGTTGCAACCTTATGCTTGGATTCTCAGTATTGTTATCCATCCTGATGTAAACAAGCAAGACAGTATTTGTAATTAGCTCACCTTGTAGCATTTGCTGATATCTCAGCAATCAAAATATTGTAACACATTCTCCTCACCAAAAGCACCTAATCTTTACACTTCTGATAAATGGTGAGAAGCACACATACACATTTGTGTGCTTTGTGGTGGTCCCTCTCTCAAGAATTCAGAGCAGTTTTAAAAGCATTATGGTAAGTACTGAGAGGAGGGAAAAGGCATGGTGAATGAGAATAACCAACAGGTTCAGGCAACAAGGGAGATAAATTACAAGAGATGAACCAGGAGCTATGAAGAGTACCAAATACCTATGTCTTCTTTTTCTTTTTTTCAATGTTATTGCAAACATTTTATAATTAAATTATCATTATACATGACTCTTAGCCTTCTCCACTCTTGTCCCAACCACCCCCGATCCCATTCCTCCCCCAGAACAAAATAGAAAAGGCCACACTTGAATTGTCTCTTCCTCTGATGCCTAGTTGTAGTCTATAGGGCTGCCTTCATGCTCTTGAAGGTGCTCCTTTGACAGCCTTTCCTCTTCTGTAGGAACGCAAGATCATTGAGGATACCGTGGTTCCATTCACAGTTACTTCAAGCTCTGCGGAACCCTTGTCCACCTCTTCCTCTGTGACAGATGGAAATGGGACTGTGGTGAGTTCTTAGCTAAAACTGGAGAATAAAGTCAAAAGTTGAAGGAAAGCTTTCTGGAATTTAAATGTGAATTTTTTTTTTACCTAGATGATTACAAGGAAGATAAGTGAGGCAATTTTGTTTCATAAGTTGAGCTGCGCTGAACTTTGAAAACAGTGTTTAATTAGAATGCTTTTTGGTTAGATCTCAGTGTCCTTCTATCCAAGGAAGGAAGATTTCTGTTAATGATACCCCCTTTTGTGTAAGAAGATTTTTTTAAAAAAAATCTCTCCTTCATGCTCCAATCCTCTGCACCATCTCTTACAGTGTTGCAGAATGTCTTCCAGCTCTCCAGAGTTGATTTTCAAAGAGCATGGGAAGCTGAAGGGAAAGGGGTAGCTGAAACCTGACAGCATCTCAGTCTGTGAGCATGAACTCTGGAGCCATCCCTTTGCTTTGCAGTAATGAAATATGTGCAGCAGTCATGTGCTTTGGGTTGTATCCATGGTTAATTATATAACAGTTAATGTAACAATAATGTAATTTCATACTTGACAGAGGCTTACCTATAGCTTGGCATGCGGTTCCAATTGACAGGCTTTGGTTTGTGAATAGTTTGCTGATCAGGATGAGAAACTATAGTTATGGTCATTGTTCTGCCTCTGTAAGCTTCTGCACTGTGGCTACCAACATAAACTTATGAAGTGGTGTGCTGAGATGGTGTGGGAAACTTTTGTAAAGCTCAAACTACAGTTTGATGTGATGTCAGCATCGGGTTTATATTGTCAGCTTCCATTTATGTGTAATATGAAGAAAGTTCTCATGAGTGCTGCACACTTGTTTCCTGAGGAATATACTGGTCAAATCGAGATGTCTTTCTGTTTTCCCTATTTTTGGTAGAATATGGTAGATATGAGTAACTTTGAAGAGGAACACAAGCAAAAAGAAGACAGAACTCTGAAGAAACTATTTTGTGAACAAGATGGCACACCTTTCTCAGAAAACAAGGAATATGAACAACAGAGGGAGAATCTGAGGTGGGCAAAGGAAATAACATTTCATATGGTATAGGAGGATGTACAGGATTTTCTTCCAGAAAAACATGTAATTGAGAAATTCAAGCCATTTCACTTCCAGGGAAAATGTAAATACTTTATTTTGGATACAATGAAGAAGTGCAAAAATAAGAAGCACTGACCTTCATGTATGAAACAGCCACCACCAGATCAAAGACAAAACAAATGTTGTCAATGCCATATCACAAAGAAAGTATTTTGTGAAGTAGTGAATCTGTTATACTGAGTAATATGTGTGCTTTTGTGAATCAGCCTTTGGTAAAATGTAAGTACAAAATTCCACCATCATTGGCTATAATGGCCAACATCGACTGCCAATGTTTTCAATTATGTGTTTTTTTTTTCAATATACTGTTCAGAACCTGAGTGAGTTTTCAGATATGCAAATACCCTCTTCCCACATTCATCATGAGAAGCCAGCCATTTGGATGTGTAGCTACTGTTACATGCACAATATTTTAGTTCTCATCAATCATTTTAGCAGCAGGATAATCTACTATTCAGCTTGCTATAACTGGTTTCCATTACTAGTTGAATTAGGAGAATAGGTGCACCCAACACATCAGTTCCTGTTGCCCATACAAACTGGTGGAGGCATATACTGTTTCATTTAGTATTGCATATTTGTTAACTTGGATTAGAAGTGTAGGCTGAGGTGACTAACATGCCTGCACTTGGCATTGGAAGCACTGAAACAACAAACCTGTTAGCTAGCTTAGAGCCATGTGCAGCTCCAAGAAAATAGAGACAAATTTGAAAATGCAGTTATAAAATAAGATAGTTTAATATTGTTCAACTTTATTCCTACCTTTCTTTATAAAATATATTTTCTGTTTGACAGCACTGTAAATGAAGGCTATGTAGACACCAATTATCAGAGGCAAAATGAGCAGGATCACCAGATATCCATGCCAGAATGTATACCACCCACCAAAATGACTTTGCCATTGTATCAGGGTATGTGAAGCCTTTTAAAACCTCCCTTTCTGAAATAAAAATTCTCTTCTGCAAATTGAAATTACACTGCCTTTTTAAAGACTCATCTTGCATTTAAAGTAGAATCTACTATTCTTCCATGAGACTTGGAGAATATCATAACTTTTTGTTATTGTGTAGAAATGGAACCTGTTTATAAAGTTTTGAAATGCATGTTAAAAATTAAGAGGCTGATTGCACAAGGAAGTAAAATGGCAGTGCAGCCTGACCATTTCACCTTCCATTCTGCCTTACTGCATGATGTTGGCATTCTTCAGCAGACAATGAGCTTCCCATCGTTGAGAGATCACCTAAAAAAAAAAGTAATTATATACATCTTTCAAACCTTTCTTAATTTTAAACTAAATTTCCACCATATGATATCTTACAAATTTTTTGCAGAGTAACATATTTCTTTCTCGTTTGGAATATGTTTAGTAAATATTATTCATAATTTTTGTTGTTGTTGCTGCTGTTATTTCCCTTTCCCCTTTATTCTCTTTCTTCCTTTACTCTTTTCTTTCCTTTATATTAACATATACAAGATTATTTGTAGAATAAACATATGAACATAACTATAACTGGTATGGGGGGAAATATAGTTTTTCTATAACCCCAACGCAACTCTTTTTTTCCTAATGAAACAGAAGAAGAGCTGAAGAACGCTGACATCAAGCAGTGAGGCAGAATGGATGGGGAAAAAATCGAGCTTCACTGTTGCTTTACTACCTCATGTAATAAGGCTGTAAATATAAACAATGAATACTTCACATTTCTGAAATTCCTGAACATTTAATCATGATCTCTTCATAACTATTACTAATGTTGATTATTATTGGTGCCTATTGCTCTTATGACAAATCTGTTAGTCGTTATAATTCTACAGGACTTTATTTATTTATTTATTTATTTATTTAATATTCTACTGATATTATTTGCCCAATATGGGACTCAAGGCAGCTTACAGTATAGGTGAAAACAAAAACACAACTAAAAAATGTATAACGCAAAACAAACAAACAGTCCTATTATAACATTAATTTAAAAGATTTTGAAATATATTTAGAACATAGTAAATATGAAAATCCATTGAACCCGTTGAAAAGACCCTTCTACCACAACTAGTTAGAAGGCTATCTAAATAAAAAGGTCTTTGCCTCCCAGCAAAAAGAAATTATTAACACGGTATTACTTCTCTCAATCTGTTTATATTTAAGAAATGCATGGGGGCAAGAACTGACTAATAGACATACACATTTCAGGGGAGCATATGGTGCCTAAAGATTTTGATTGCTCTTGTTTTTATGTAACACAAAGAAAATATAGTTTGTTAGTGTTAAGAGAAGCTCCCCAGATTTCAGAAACTTATTTAAAGCTTAACATAATGTGAAGTTCTGTCACCAGAAATCATGTAATTGGTAGATGGTGTCTTCTTTATCATCATTGTTGAGCTTTCCTGTTTATTGTATACGCATGGTTCAGCAATTCACCTTCATACTAAAGCGCTGGTATTATGTTCCTGAAAAGAAACTTCTGTTTAGGGACAGGTGTTAGGAACCATTTACCTTCCAGGTGCTTTTTGGACTTCAGTTCCCAGAAGCCCCAGCCAGTATGACCAGTGGTAAGGGATTGTGGGCACTGTACTGTACTCCAAAACCTCTTGAGGTCCAGTGGTTCCTCACCTCTGGTCTTTGAAAGCTAGCAGTTGCCAGCCGTCAGGGAACATCTTCAGGCCATTGTTGTAGTGTAATCTTAGGGCATAGTGGGTGGGTGGAAACTACAAAGGGGCAGTTCCTGAGCAATAGTGCAGCAATAGTGAGGTTAATTTTTAAAAGAAAAAGAACCTGTCACTGCATAAGTTAAACCCTTCATTCCCCCCATCTACCATTTTTGCCTCCCCTTGCAACCTTCTTCCTCAATTTTGAGCTCAAAATTCTCTGTAGGGAACTTTCAGCTTAATCACAGTTACAGTAGATATAAACTATAAGCACACTAGAGAAAGGGACCTCTCAACAGTTGAGGGCTTTAACAATTCACTTTAATGTCATTTTAAGCTGCTGTGTAACTTCTGTTTCTTTTCTTTCATTCATTTTTTTGCAACATAGTGTTAAAATGCTTCACTATAAAAGTAACAGATTGTAATTTTAATACTTTTAATTCAGATATGCCATGGAATAAGACTAAACAAAGCCCACACGTTTCAGACGTCAGACAAAAAAATTCACCATCGGAACATAATTTAGGTCTGCCAGTCAATTCTGCAAAAGAAATTCGGAGGTAGGTAACAGGTTTCTTCCTAGCCTACTTGACTAATCCACATAGTAAGAGAGAATTGATGCCATAGATCCCTCAGACAGGGATACTTGGAAGGAGGTAGTGGTTGTACTGGAAGTCCTTTTATTTGACCCTACTCAGTGGGCACTCTGTGTGAGAGCATCTACTGATGATAGTCTATGCAAACAGCAAATTATATGGCAAAATATGACTGGACTGTGCCAATTAAAGAAGCAAGTGTCATGATCAAACCCAACAGTTGCTGTTGCTACTGCTGCAGCTGCTAATACACATAGATTAGATACCAGAAGCATTCCAGCCAAGTTAGCAATAGCAATAGCACCTGCATTTCTATACCATTTTATAGTGCTAAGCACTATCTAAGCAGTTTACAATGTATTGGCTAATTCCCCGCAACAAGCTGTGGGTACTGATTTTACTGACCTCAGAAGGATGGCAGGTTGAGTCAACCTGGAACCCTGTAGGATTGAACTCACAACATTGTGGCTGCAGTACCAGCATTTAACCACTGCACCACCAGGTATGGCAAGGTAATACTTTGTGTTCTATACTATTTTTGTTCAAATTTGCAATTCCCCAGCTAGAGTTTAGTAAAGCAATGTCCAAGGAGGGTTTTACTACAAGATCTGGAGTTTGCATAGACTTGGCCTGTTTCTGCCTCCAAAGTTAACAATACAGACCACCACCATCTGAAGAAACCTGAATCCTCATTCCTGCCAACACACCAGCAGAAGGCCTTTCTAGAAGTGACTAACAATATGAGTTCCAAGCCAAGGCGTGCTCCATTTTCTTTCCAACTCTCTGATGAGGAATAGATATTTGACTCCAAAAACTTCACCAGAGCTCTTTTCTGTTTTGTACTTCAGGGCTGGCTGTCAAGAGAGCTCTAGAACTGGGCCAACATCAACAAGTTTTCCTACAGTTCAAAGCCAGTCACCCAACAGGTATAAAAGGTCAATAAGAGTTCTTTTGCAAAGTGATCAACTGCTATACAACATTATACTTTCAGCCCAAACATTCTAATTAGTGGACTCAGTTTTGAGGCATGGAAGGGTATATATGTATGTATTATCACACTAGGTAATATTTATCAGCTAATTTTAAAAGTAGTCAGATGTTGTTCTGGTACCACACTCAGTGATACCTGGATTTGTAGGAGAGATTTGACTCAGCTACAGGATCCTAACCAAAGTGCCTTGAACATGGAACACATCCATAGGGTGCTGAAGTTAAGAAGGACTCAAATAGTAGCCAAAATGTTTGCAGTCCATGTGCGTGGGTGCCTCCAGCAATGCTAGTTCCCTGCAAGGTCACACAGACGTCAGAGGTAACTATGGAACAAAAATGAATTGTACTGAAGTATGTACTCTGATGCACTTGTCAGACTGTGGAGCCTCCCTGCATTATGCAGCATGTGACTATAGTACAGTGGGCAAGGTGGAAAGGATTCCTCTGAATAGGCATTAAAACAATGGCATTGGTGTAGCTTTCCCTAACACTGTGACTAGCTGTACCAGCCTTTTCCGTGAAAAAGGCAACTTCTCTTCACATGTCAAATAGCAACTTTTAGGAAAGGAGGCAGGGTTACTGGGAACACAGTGCAAGAGGAGGAAAGGTTAACCAACCTTTTCTTTCTCTCTTTTTTCCCTTTCTATTTTAGGTCTGTCAGTGGCAAGAAACTCTGCTCCAGCTGTGGGCAACCTCTTGGGAAAGGCGCTGCCATGATTATCGAATCACTTGGTCTTTATTTCCATATTCAGTGCTTCAGGGTAGGATTGATATGCTCATACTGTTCTTCCTGTCTAAAAGCTGGTTTACCTGTTGCCAACAAAAAGATTCTGCCTAGCTGCTCCCCTCGCTGTAACTAGAACATCTGGCATTGCTTGCCATGGGGATCTTTCTGCCCACCATGCCAGCGCCAGATGTTCTTGCAGATGCCTCCCATCTTGGGTGCCTGTGTGGCAAATTACTTTATTACAGAGTAGCCACCTAAGGTTGTCCTGCCATAGGAACAAAGTAATATAATGAAGATAGGTCCATAGAAACATTGCGTAACAGTTCTATCTTATTTGTTTCTCCATGAGGGAGAAAAAATAAGTTGTATCTAGTCAGACTTACTCCCCTCTATTGGATTCCTCACTCTCCCTTTTGGTTTTTCATTGTGCTAGAAACAGACTGCCTGCCTCTTTTTACATAGTCTAGAAGTTCTCAAACTGTGGAAAGATCCTGAAACTGTTCAGAATATCAGTACTTGATTCTGTATATGATTTTTTTATTTCTGAGCATAATGACTGAGGCCAGATTAAGAAACATCCTAACAAGGCCCTGACTTATGATTTTCATAATACAGTGTTGGCTAATCTGTTAATTTTTTCCTTAAGATTTCTCCATAATTTTTACCAGCTAAAGGGATTCTTCTCATCAGCTATGCTTAGGAGCTGTAATTTTTATAACATGGCACATGACAACAATGCTGCACAGCAAAAGAAAAAGAAAGAAAGAAAGATGTTGGCAAAATATTATTTACATTGTATGCTTTGATTTGTTCAACAAAAATATGTATATTAAGTATGGTAGTGTATAGACAGCCCCAGCAATTTCCAAGTGGTCTGTGGAGAAAGAACAGAAAACCCCTGACCTAGTCAAGGTTTCTTTTCAATCCTAGTGACCGTAGCCTCTCCTTTTCTTTGCTGCCTGCTGCCAGTTTTGCCTTTTCTTACCCTGCCTTCATCACTTCTCCATTCATCTTTGAACTTCCATTCATCTGTTTTAGGATGATTTGCTATAAGTTTTGAATCCTTTTGTTTTGTACCTAGCTGTGAATATTCTGGAATAAATTGCATATGAAATTTGAATGGGACACATGTGATTGTTTTGTCCTATTTCACATGAATACTAGTGCCCAAAACATAGGGATGCAGTAAAAAAAACTCTTTTGTTTTAACCAGAGATGTTAAATTTTGAAGCCATGGGAAAACATACACACATTTATTCTGTTTGGGGGTTGGTGGAGCAAATTATTGGGGAAATTGAAAAAATGTGGTAATAGTATCCCTTATAGGTTGAAAATCACATTGTTACATTAGGAACATAAAATGTAATATACCGTATACATAATATGGTACAATTACAGAGTTTCGTTTGGCCTAAAATTAGCTTGTTTGGTATATTAAGAGTATAATTCATTCAGGCAATAGTTACAATCTAAATTCCCTTTTTAAAAATCATTGGGCTTTGTTTGAAATGGAGCTACAAGGTCCTGAACTGTATGGAACCTCTTGTGTTTCACCACTTTATTAGGAGAAGATGAAAAATAATAAAAACAGACCATCAGCATTACTAAAACATAGAAGATTATTTTATCCCATCTTGTCTTACACAGTGACAAGCATACATAAAGTATTCATTCCCTTAAAAAGAACTGAGAAAAGAGGGCCAAGATCAGGAATTGGAATGATCAGGTGCTATACATTGGCTTACATAAAAGTCTTCCTTTTATGTATTTTAGAAATGATTTGTGGCGAGTAATTATATGGATACTTTGTCTTAAACATTTTAGTCATAATTTTAAAAGAAAATATTCCAAAATTGATTTTCTTATTTTCAATTTTTTTTCCAATTTTCCTGGAAAAAATGGCTTAAGGGGAAAAATGTGTTTTCCCCCCAAAGTTTTTTCCAATCCCCCCCCAGCTTATACATCTCTACTTTTAATCCAAGTGAAGATTGAAATCCAAATGTCTGTACCAGCTTAATATGCACTTAAACTGTCATATTCCCTTTCCCTAAAGTGGTGTAGGCAACCTTGTGCCCTCCAGATAATTTTAGACTACAATTCCCATAAGCCAAACCAGGAACTGTGGAAGTTTTGGTCCAAAACTTTCCCAGGGCATTCGGTTGCCTACACTTTGCCCAAGGGATTTCTGTGTCCAAAGTTTTGTGTGAGTGGAATGAGGGATATACCAGAGTGAAAATTCTTAGCACACTCTCCAAAGTATAGTGCCAAGGATTCTTGCAGAATGATGTATTGTGGCATTAAGCTACTATAAATCCATTAAACATTTGTGAGGTAGATATCCCCTGAATGTATTACCTAACCCTTATTTTACTCGTTCTTTATCAATCAATAGTGTGGAATTTGTAAGGGACAGCTTGGAGATGCAGCGAGCGGCACAGATGTCCGAATTAGAAATGGTCTTCTTAACTGCAATGATTGTTACATCAGGTCCAGAAGTAAGTATCTGTAGCTGGGTCTCAGTTTGATATTTACCATCTTGGGGTGGGTGTGGGTGGGTGTTTAGTTTAAATGCTGCGTACTGCTGCATCTTTACAGGCAGGTCCAGAATCACTACTATTCCACAAAGACTTTGCCTTTCCCATTTGCTCACATGTATGAGAGACTATAAAGAATTTATTGCAATCAGTTTGCCTGAATAAACCCAGAGATGATAAGGTTGTGATCCTACTAATGTTTAGCCCATGGTACAATATTAAGCTTGTTTATTCAGAAGTAAGTCGCACTGTGTTCATTGGGGACATCTGTATGCAGGGTTGCTACTTTAGTGTCTTGTTTCATTTCAGTTGGAGAGCACTTACCTAACTCCCCTGCTAGGCAGAAGAATTAATTACGAAAAATAGCACATTACCTCACTATCACCGCAGTGTTCATTTGCCCCCACGAATCATTGGCATGATCACTAGCATGGAAAGCTATCCACGTTTGCAGTTCACACGAAGCATGCCCACGAGAAAAAATGGTGGCTGCGAGTGAATGACCTGCCTTATTATCTCCTGAAAAACTCCCTCCATTCCTTCTCCTTTTTTTTTTTTTTTTTTTTTGCCATTTAATGACAGATGCGGAAGAGCAATCTTCTGCTTACAACATTTATTTATTTATTTTGCTCTGCTGCTTGAAAATAGCACTTGATCGTGCATTGGATTGTGTCCCCGAAAACAACAATGGCAGCTCTGGCCCTTTGTCACCAGTAAGCCTGGCCCCATGCCCATCCCACCAATCATGTTTTGACTTTCTGGATATGCCCCAATTCAAATTGGTTGTTTAGACAGGCTGTTATGTGCATTTTCACATACTTTTTTAAAAAGATTGCAAGAAACAGCAAAAGCTGTTATTGCAAACTACTTGGAGTTTTCAGGGGGCCCCCTCCCTCCCACTATGGCGAATCCTGATAGGAGCTCATCTGGACAAAAGGTATTCTGCCCTCATTCTTTGAGGATTTTCTTTTGTGATCATCTAAACAACCCCACAAATGCATGTAGCATTAAATAGGCAGTATGTAGCCTAAGAGTACGCTCATTTTTACTTTAGAGTAAGCATGTGGATTGAGATCAGCATAGTAGGGAGGATTAAGCCTTCCTTCATCTGGTTTTTATGTACAAATCCTCCTCTATGTGGGTTTAAAAAAGGGAAAAAAACTACATTCATGCTGAGAAGTGGAGATTATAAAGGAAAAAAAAAAGATGAAATGAAATTTAAACCTCCACGCCCATATATGTATGTATTTAGTTATTTCATTTATATGCTGCCTTTCTCCCAAGGCAGCTTCCAAAGTAAGTACACTTATTGTAGAGTAAAAAGGAGAGTGGTCTTAGGCTGCAAGCTATGTATTTAACATACAGTAGTTTGACCTGAGAAAGGTTTGATTTTGGTTTGATCATAACCATACTCTCTCCCAGATTACCAAAACTGATCACCTGGAAGAAGCTTGCAATTGTTATAGGAGTGGTGGGAAACATGTGGCCCTCCAACTGTGGTTGGATTTCATTCCCGACATTCCTCACCATTGGCTATGTTGGCTAGAGCTGCTGGGACTTGCAATCCTACAACAGCCAGAGGGCTGCAAAATTCCCACCCCTGTTGTAGAAAAATAGTCAGAGTGGCTGTTTTCATTTTTGTGCAGCACAGTCTTGTAATGATTTTCGTTTCTTTGTGAAAAGCATTTCATCTGCATAATAACTGTATGTCATGATAATATGTATGGAAGAATATTTTCTTGCTTCCTTTTCTGAATTCTGTTTATGTATTTTTGTTGTTGTTGTGTGCCTTCAAGCCTTTTCTAACTTATGGTGACCCTAAGGCGAACCTATCACAGGGTCTTCTGAGGGCTGAGAGTGTGCAACCTGCCCAGGATCAACCAGTGGGTTTTCATGGCTGAGCACAGATTAAAACACTGGTCTCCAGAGTTGTAGTCCAGCACTCAAGCCACTATGTCATACTGGCTCATTTATATCACTCTCAATATATATGATTTGTCCTCACCACCCTTTTTATCCTCACTAAAACCCCGTGCGATGGGTTAGGTTGCGATATAGCATCTGTTTCAAAGTCACCCAGTGAGCTCCTTGGATGAAGAGGTGTTCATCCAGTAAGATAGACTTTGTCCATAGAAAATGGGGCATTAGTATGTTTTATGGGTATAATCTCTATATAGTGGCCTGGGGATAGAACTCCCAGGAGACAGTTGCAGACTTGGCATTCTACTTCCTGCACCAATGTTAATTTTGAAACTGGCACAGGAGCCAAGTCTCTGGAGGTCAGTGGAACAAACAGTTTTCTCAGGCTGCATGTCCTGATATGTATGGTTAGAATTCTTTTTTCCTTTCAGAAATTGGTATAGAAGGTCTAAAGAAGGCAGAGGGTGTCTTTGCCTCTCTCTCTTCTCCCTCCCTCCCTCCCTCCCTTTTTTTCTTTTATTCATTTATTTATAGTATTTTACCCTACTCTTCAGCCCAAAAGGCTCTCAGGGTGGCTTACAAAACATTAATTTGACAGTTCACTGTCCTTAGGCTTAACAATCTAAATAAGACATGGCACACAAGGAAAAGGAGATGGCAGCGAGGGAGAGGATTAAGTCCAGCAGACGCTGGCTGTTCTTCTCACCTGCAGAGGCCAAAGCAATGATACTTGGAATTGGAGGAAGGGCTGTTCACCAGTTGCCAGGCCAAGGCAAGATGTATCTGTCATTTGGTCGTTCAAGGAAAAAAAGAATACAGAGTGTCTAAAAGTTAGGCAACATCACCTGCCTCCCCATAGCACCTAGTTCATATCAGGCAATTTCCACCTTTGCCACCCAGCCTAGAAAGCAAGGGTAATGCTTTATACCCTTGGTGCCCAATGATGATTCATGGGAAGAACAACATCAAGGACATTGCTCTTTTGGGAAGGTGGTAGTCTCTTCTTCTGAAGAGGGGAAGGGCAAAAAAGGAAGAAGCTGAGTTCTGTCTTGGGAACATTTCCACATTGTAAATGGTAGAGGGTGCTGTTGTATAGCTTCTCGGTCATTTATATGGTTTATTTTATTCATTGGAGTCCAGTGTTTTGATAAAGGCTTCCTAAAGCATGAAATGAATAAAAATAGGGAATAATTGAGAAGATATATAGGTTTACTCTTTTGAAACCCAGCTTCTCTTTGGCTTAGCATCTAGTAGCATATCTTGCTGTATAGTCAGCATGGGCCAGAATTAGTCTGGGGGACTGCTGACCAGTTTCTCATTGGCCATTTCATCCTGCTGCTAATGGTTGTCTCAGTCACTGGAAAGCATACTGGACTAAATGGATTTAGGTCCAGTCCAGAAAGAGAATTTCTTCAATAAGAGTGCATATTTCTTGAATAAGAGTGCATATCAATCTGGAAGATTGCTTACATACATTATAACTGTTAAGATATATAACACTCTCATTGAGAAATCACTCTTGCTTTGGACATTTAAAGCACACAGGTGATTTTGGTAGTCCCCCACACACACACACAAAGGAGACAACTTAAGAGTTAAGTTGGAACCACCTTCCTCCAAAGCACAGTTGCAGGTGAAATGAATGTACCTTCCGCATAATGTTTTTAAGCTACCAAATGTACCCACTATGGCTGGAATCTTCTTGGGGCATTATGCCACCATAACACTAGCAGTTGTATTTTTTCCCCTGTGCTTACATAAAGAGGTATCCAAGACCCCCTTACGCAAGCGCCTCTCCATTTGCCTGTAATGCCATGGGCCTGCTAAAAGCCTGGCTAGTGCACAGGCACTGCTCTGCCCTATGACACAGAATGGTCACTGATGCCACCAGAGGGGCCCTCAGAACATTACTGCTCCCTTCTTTTGTGTAATTAATGCTGGACCTTGGCCTTTGTCTCTTTCTTGGAGGATAAGAAAGGTGTGACACAGAAAAATTGGTTGCTAAACTCTAGAAAATGCTGCTAAATTAGCAGTTCCTTTGATAGAGCTAAAAAAAAATTATTTCCCTCAGAGTGATAATCTGGAAACCCCATTTGTCAGTTTGTTTAGGATGCCCTGGAAGATGCCCTGTCTGACCTGAGTCAAGAACACAGGATCTTAGTAGTCGGCAATCCAAAGGCAACTGTTTGGGGGTTATATAAGGAAAAAGCCCATCTTCACATTGTACTTATTAAGAAAGCTAAGAAGATAGGTGCATTGCTTTTCAATATATTTTGGAGTATGGAGCTGAGGAGCCCTCTCCCTAAGCAAATGCACCATGAGCTCACACAGTCAGGCAAGATGACTGCACTACCTAGTGATGGTGTGCACATGGAAAGTTGCCTCCACAACTTTGACATGGGTGCAGGAGCAAAGAGGATCACAAGTGCCTTCTTCTTTCTGTTCCCTTCGTTTAGTCCACAATATAATTTTTCCTGTCTCTCACTCCATATGCTCTGGAAGATATTACAGTATATGATGTAGGGAAAAATTCAGGGTCCCTTTTTGGGAACATCTTAAAAGTTAAAACTGTCAGGAATTAACTTTCTTGTAGCAGAGTATAGCAGAGATGGACCAAGACTTAGAAGTACAGTACTTTGACCCCAACTGTGAGAACAAAGAGACAGGCAACTTCTTGTTAAAGAAACAACTTAAGCTTTACTAATGGCATTTAAATCTACATTTGTATTGGACCTACATCCTAACTAACTAATGAATAGAATTTGGATAGGGTAGAGGTGAATCTTCACTCACCATTCCAGTGAGTGGGATGCATTTCTATGGAGCAAGAAGGATAGGCAGCAAGCAGCTTGAAGGTAAGGAACAAAGGGTTGTAAAAGACCTAAGACCATGAGGTTAATAAACCTAGGTCATGTGATCTTATAGCTTGGTTGTGTACTGTTTAATACCATGCCCAGGAAAGATAGGATGAGAGAAAGGCATGCAGGATTCCCTGTACTATCTCTCACCCATTTGCTCTAATAGCAAATAAGTGGGGCGGGGGGGAGAAAGAATGCTGTATTTTCCAGCATATGAGTTCTCCACATGTTTGTGAGGAAAAGATGTGGATGTTGTGTTTTAAGACAGGTAGCTGTCCTTTACATGCATCAGACTTCAACCGGAGGTCCTCCAGTTGAAGGTGCAGTGGGGTTCCAGAAACCATCCCTGACATTATGCACTTTCCCAGTTTCCATGGTCCACATGTTAGGTGCGGACATCTGAGCATGAGAAGCCTGTGTACATCAGGAGTGGACAGCAGTATGGGAGAGTGGCCAATTTTCACCACTATCAGTTGTACCAGGGCATCCTGACACACTGGAAGCTGCCTTAAATCCCATCTTGGAAGAAAGGTGGGATATAAACCCAATAAATAAAATAAATAAATGTCACATTTTTTTCAGCCATCATTTTCAGCTGAAATCTAGCCTCAAAAGCTTGAAGGGTGTTGCAGAGTTCTGGAGAGTAAGGAAAGGCAAACTATGTTGGTTTTCAGTTTGGGGTTTTGTATACTTTTCAGGCAGAAAACTGCCTGAAAATTGTGCAGAAAACATTTCTAAAATGGAGGGGGGGGTAGGTAGGCTTTGGGGAGCTGATGGTGATCTTTGAAGGCTTCATGTAGCCCAGCCACACTTTCTCACCCCATCTCTACCTCCCAAGATTTCATGTGCTGCCCCTTTCATTATGTGACAAACCCATCCACCCCCTTTGAAAGGAGATAGAGATGCAGGCAAAAAAGAGTGGCCAGGGTGAACATCACATGTACACTCAAGACACTGTGGTATAGATGCTTGGTATCACTTGTAAGACTGGTGGAGAGCAGATCTGCTTAGGAAGGGTCCTGTGGAGCCAGAGAAATACTAGTGTGCTTACAGAGTGGGGAATTTGGGCATTCAGGAGAGGAGGAATGAAAGATGTGTGTGTGTGGTTAACAGGTTAATTGAGTTAACAGATTAACTAAACCTAGGCTGAGTAAGTAACTAAACCATGTATAATGAAGCAGCTGGATAACTGAACAGCATGGTGTAGCAGTTTGAGCGTTGGACTACAACTCTGGTTTGATTCCCTGTTCAGCCATGGAAACCCACTGGGTGATTTTGGGCAAGTCACGCTCTCTCAGCCTCAGCTGAAGACAATGGCAAACCCCTTCTGAACAAATCTTGCCAAGAAAACCCTGCAATAGAGTTGGAAACAACTTGAAGACACACAACAACTAAGTTAATTGGGCAGCAACTCCAAGCCTTAGAGTTGGTTGTAACTTGTGCTCTACACTCTATGTTTAGGACTGGAATATAGGAGGAGCAAAGGATGTTTCTCATGTAAAATGTATATTTTATCAGCTTTATTGTTTCTGGCAGTGTGTGACTCAGTGCTTTCACTTTTCTTCTTTGAAACCTAGCTGCTGGTCAGCCAACAACTTTGTGACATGGCTATCAGTCTTGCTTCCACATTTTTCTGCAAGATGGAGCAGCACTGCTATGTTCCTGGCTAATCACATGTAAGAGCTTATATCCATGGACTCCCTAGCTCTCATCTCATCTTGAAAAGGCTGGCATAAAAGAAAAGACTCCATCAGCTACTTTCAAATGCAATACATGGATCTTCCTTCCATAATTCACTTACATTACATGTATGAAGTTCATCCCTGGACCTTTAGCTTCCAGCTCTCCCATGAGAGCGTGTTCCACGTTACCAGTTACGTTTGGTTTTAGAGTCTGCTCTTTTGAAAGTAACAAGGAAATAAAGATGCAATAAACCTGTTCTGTTTTAATATAACTAGAAATTGAGAATTTTTAAGTTTACACAACATTTGTAGAAGTTCTATAATATGCCAACATATTAATCTATTTAGTTGCATTTGAGGAAGAAAAATTAAGCAGCATCCCAGAAAGCATAATTTTCTGTTTATTACTGAAGTGGGTACCTTTTTTTAATACAAAGATACTAGTTTGATAAATCATACTGTAAATTACCTTCAGTGGAAGGTAGGAATTCTATAAATAAATTTTGCACCTTCAGTCATGCAACCTGTGTGTAAAAGGATGCTAAATGAAGGCATTTTCAGTAAACTTAATGCATGCATTTGGTGGTTGGAGAAAATCCCAAGAAAGGTGGCCAACTGGCAGCCAGTGAGCTAGATCTACCTTCCAAAGTAATTTTTCTTGGCTTCTTGGTAACTCTAGTCGATTTAATCAAGATCTAGGAAAGCTCAGTGTTTCACTTGTTGGGGGTGGGTGGGACCTATTGTAACATCTCTCCTTTAGAGTTAGGATACAGTGGCCAAAGCTTTTGTAAGAAAGGTTACTTTTCCAGATTCCAGTAATGGCCCAACCCTGCATGTATACTGTGACTGTAAAACCTTTACTACTGTGTGGTCAGCTTATAAAGGAAGGTTGGCCAGTTGTGCACAGATCAGAATAAATGTTTTTCCCTCAGGGCAGCATTCCTCACCCATGTGCCATCCAAATGTGTGGGACTATAACTCACTTCATCATCAGCCACCATGGGGTGATTAGAGTGATATTCTACACATCTGGAGGCTATCTGGAGGTTGAGTGGTTTAGCTCCTAAAATGCAAAACTTTGCTCCCCTGGAATAAGTAAGTACAAATATTTAATACTGAATTGCTTATTTCAAATCCTTCCCACAGTGTGGGTAGGTGGAACAAAACTACACATTCAGGCTGCCCATTTCCAAGCAGAGGGAGAGAGGCACATGTGCAGTAAGAACATGAAGTTTTGTTCAGTGTTAAAGGGAAGAGGAAGAATGCTGCATGCACATGGGAACCTTGTGGAACTTTGGACTGTAGACACTTTCTTCATTCTGTACATTCTGTACAGAATGAAGACACATGAAGTTGAACATTCAGTTACTGGTAAGACTAAGGGACTGCTGCTTCAATTTTTTTTCCTGCTTCCAGTAATGTTGCCACTTGTGGAGTCATTTACATGGTTTAAAAAAAATTCTGTGCCCCACTGATAGCTGCACATATTGGTCATATAGGCCCATATAAATGTATGATACTAATTTTGTTGATTTTGGATGAGACCTTAAGCACACCTGCTTGGAACTTCAGTTGAAGCTGATGGGATCTCTGTCCAAGTAAACATGTTCATGTTGAGAGTGGGTTTATAGAAAGAATTAGAGCAAGAGCTCACAGCCTTACATGGCAACTGCAGAATGGACAAATCGCTGACACCAGTTCTTGTGTGTTGAGTCTTCACAGCCCTCTGCTTCTTAAGCTTTGCAGCCCAGTAGTCCAAATAGAAGCAAATCTGGGAATGCTTAAGAGCCAGTAGTCTGTGGAGGATGTTTGAACATGCCTTGCCTTGTGCACACCCATCTGGGACAAGTTCTTGAATTCCTTTAGCACCAAGGTCTCCATTTTCCCAGGATTGATTCCCGTACCACTGTGGTAATATACTTATTGAGGCAGGGGGAACACCTTTGAGTGGATAGATCATGATTACTTCCCACAGCAACAGCATTGGTATCAGAGACAGCCAACATATGCTCTTCATTACAGATCTATAAGATGACTTTCCAGATCAGCACGAGAACAAACAACAAGGAAGCAGCAACAGCAACGTATCATAAAATAGCCTTCTCACTGATAACAGTGGACACTTTTGAATGTATAATAAATAGAAGATAGGTTCAAGGACTGAATCTGAATTTGAACTCATTCAGTCCAAATGTACTGTATGGTTCCATTAAACATTTTGCCACTGGCTATGGAACTGGTGTAGCTATCAGAGGCAGTACACTAGGGTTAGCTGACATGCTGTTGTAAAATAATGGTTTGTGAGCAGAACTGTTTGGTATCTTCAGCAGGCTGATTAAAGAAAACTGTGAGTTGAAAGCATATGTAATTAGCAACAGAAGATGATCTTTGAAAAGGAAACATATTTATGCTGCCTTAAAAATGTTAACAAGAACTAAAGTTAATTGAAATTCCCAGTTGTCTCTTGATGTGTTAGCATAAATAAATAAATAAACCAGACATTTCTTAGGTAAGCAATAAAGTGTCACACAGATAGTAACTATTTATTTATACGTCTGGGCAGATCTTGATGTGCAGTTGTATGCTCATAAGAAAGTGTTCCCTTTGTCATTCAAAAGCTATTTGTATGGTGGTGGTGTCTATTTTAAAACATGTCATTGTCTCATAGAAAGTTACACATTTTATTAAAATGGTGCCTTAGAAATAACAAAGCTGTTGCACAGTCACTAATGACAAATGGATGTAATGATTGTTGGGTTTTTTTAAGGTTAATTCCCTAGGACAGAGAGCGGCAGACAATGTTGATTCTCATATTGTAAGCAGCCTTTGGCATGGTTTCTTGGGGATGGATTTGCATAATGTTGATATTTGTATGGATTTTGCTGTAATCAAAATACCTCTTAGCAAAACAAGAAATGCACATTATAAAAACTGTAGCCAGAGATTGATGGTAATTCCTCCTAAACATACATCTTTAATTTATCCCCATGACATTAAAGCAAAAATGGGAAGCATGCAGCCTTCTGGACTACAACTCCTAGCACTTCTGTCCAACATAGCCAATTGTGAGGAAAGCTGGGAGTTGCAATCCAACAATATCTAAAGGGCTGCCATCACCCAAGCAAGTATTTGCGACTAATGGAGAGTCAGAGGACTGCGAGTATGTTATGCAAAAATGAATTAATTGCATATTGAAAGACTCTAAGTAATTCAAAGTACAGGTGAAATTGTGTTTCTGCATGGTTAACTGCTCTGCCACCCTTGCCTCTTTCCAATCAGCCTAGCTGGAAGCAGATCATGCCACTTTGTCTCTGCATGGAGGGTTACTGGATGTTGAAGATGTATACACTTACCAAGGAGTTTTCCCTTTGCATCTCTGCCTGAGTGATTAATCTGGACTTGTCTTCTTTCAAGCACGACCCTTTCAGTGATTCATGCAGAAACAGAGGGAATAGGTTTATGATCTGGTTCATTCTTCCTATCCAGGACTATAAAAGGAAACATTTTAGGGAGTGTCACAATTTAAAAAATGCCTCCAGTGTTAATTCAGACAGGAAGTTTATGTCAGCACTCAGAGGTTTGAGAAACTTTTCACAGAGGGTAAAATATTGGGACTTCTTTTCATAACATGGTGTCTCTATGCAGGTTCAGCTGGAAGACGTGCTCCAGTTCTAGCACTGCAGTATTCAGTGGGAGACCAAATCCCTTTACCCCCAACATGCCCCCCATGCTTAGCTCCACAACTCATCTTGCAAATGGCACAGTTCATGCTGATCTTTGTTAGCCAGGGGACCGTTTGGCCTGAAATGCCTTGGAGTCCAAAGGTCAAAAGCAGTGACAGGGCAATTCTAGTCTTCCACACTTGTGCAGCTTGGATGAACCTCTGTTGTGCTCGTTGCACCTACACCTTCTGTTATCATTCCAACACAGTGGGAAGCAAGATTGTTGGGCAATACTTTGTACCTTTTAAAATGCCATTTTAACACTAAAATGGCACTAAATTTAGACACTAAAATGAGTTTGAACTCCATGCAAATGGCAGTATGGCACTCTTCTTTCTTTTGACACCACTGGTATGTACTTTGGAAACTAGATTGGTTTTACATTGCCACCTTACTTCCCTTGGAAGTAAGAGGGCTTCTTCAACAGCAGAAAGCACTGACATATGGTCCAAATGCTGGCAGATCATTTTGAGGTAGGCTTTATAAGACTATTATATTACTTGTGTAAGACCCTTGGAAATTGATGGGGCTTAAGTATACTTAACTGAATGTAGTCAGTTGAAAAATTTCCACTGAAATGAACAGAATGTGAACAAGGGCAAAAATGTGATCTATTTTCTCAGTGGGGCCCATCCCAACAGATTGTGAATACAATCGAACCCCCATGGATACCAGAAATCACAGATACCAGCAAACCCTATTGAAATAAAGGACTTCCAGTAAAAACATGCCATAGAATTGCATTGGAGGACCTAGAAGATACCTAGAGAGGATGCTGCTAGGCATTTTCCAGTACCATTTTCTATGGTATGTGTCCCCTATTTTGTGTCCAATGGAAAACAGAAATCACAGATATTGGTTCCACTGATTAGGGGTCCGACTGAATCTTGATTGTACATTTGTGCCCAAAGATATAATCTTTGTACAAATTTGGGTAGATCTGATCCAACTTCTAGCAACACCAAACACACAGTGCAATCATATCCATGCTTACTCGGAAGCAAGTTCAATTGTGATAAGTGGAGCTTACTACTAGATAAGTGAGTTTAGGATGATAGCCTTAAACTCTAGACAATTTTCACAAAGAGCATAATTGTAGCCAGAAAGCTCAAGGCTAACAGGATTTTCCATGCACTGCATTTTTATATATCAGTGGGATTTTATGGTTAGGCTACGTATGAATGGAAGTGACCATTTTTTCCTCCTTCCTTGTAACTATAAGATGGCAACAGCTAAATTTATGCATCAAAACGTGAATACACATGCACTCATGATTTGCTGCTTCTGTTTCTCCACAATGATTGATAATCATCATCAGATTTCCCCCACCCCAATAGCCAACTCTTCATATTTCACTTGAAATTATAATGGAGGTTTACTCATGCTTCAGCCCTCATTATTTCCAGTTCTGTGATAAGTGTGACTAATTTGTTGTTTCAGAAGTCTGGGGCGAGGGTTAGGGGGGAGGGCTTGCAGAGAAAAAATAACAATGTACCACTACATTGATTTGAAATTATAAATATGTGTTTCTAAGAGTGGTTTACTGTTGATGCGCCAATATAATACATGTAATGGGTTTTTAAGTGTTCCAAAAAGTGTATTTAGCTTTTTCTTTAGTGAGCAGGCATAACCATGTCATAATTATTTTTTTATATATTTCATTCTCAGAACTTCATAGTGGTCTTTTATTCTTGTTACGTAGAATTAATTCCATATCCATTGTAGCTATCAGTATGTGATATAAAAATTGGTGAGCCAAAAGAGGGCTACTTTATATGCAAGATCACCAAAGGACAAATGTCCTGTTTGGATTACTGTTGAATACCAATTACACTAATCTACACTGATGATGATATTTATTCTAAAATGCCTCTGGAAAGTAAGAAAATTTGTCTAAAATGCAACAGCTTTTATAGTAAATGTTATGTTTATAAATAAACATTAATTAAAACTGGTGCTGTCTGGGGTATTATTGTTGTTGTTGCCATAAAGAGTAGAATTTTATAATCATAGTGCTATGCTTTTGTCAGAAGACCTAAGAGCAGATATTTTCCAATTGAGTTTTTTTCTCTCTTAAGATATAAATAACAAGCTAAACTTTTGGTTAAAAATGTAAAATAGAGTTTATTTCCAGCGATATCAGAGCTCTCAATCAGAGTATGTGTGACAGGGGGCAGTATTTCACTAGTGTTGTTGTGGCTGAAACTATGGACCAAGACTGACCACTGGCAATCAGAATCTCTGTCTTACATATTTCTTAGTTACTTTTTTTCTTATGCACAAATTTCTTTGAAATCTGCATTTTAATTCATGCATTTTAAGAATGCCAGGGGCATTGTTCTTTGTATGTTAGGGTAGGGAACAGTTTTCTACTTCATAGCAGAGTTGGTAAACTTTTTTTGGGGGGGGGGACACTGCAGTTCCAACAAATTGTTCAGAAGAGTCATACTCCAAAAAGGACATTTTCTCAGCTCTGGATACTTGGGAGAAGGCTAGCTATCTCTGTGGCTGCTCCCACACTTTAGAACTCCCTCCCAAGGAAAGCTACGATGGCTCCTTCTTTGTTATCTTTTCCACCAAGCCTTTTGGAATTATTTGTTAACAAGAAAGGGGCATTTTATGGTGCTGTATTGTTTCTAATGTTTGTTTTAAAGAAATAATTTAAATGGCTTTGTTATTTAATACTGCTTTAGTCTTAATTTTGTATGTTTTTAACTATATGTGTTTTTATTGTAATCTTCTGCCTCGAGTTCCAGTCTGGAAGAAAGGCAGGATATAAATAAAGTAATGGATGGATGGGTGGAAATGCTGGATGGTGTAACAGCTACAGCTGTATCCTACATTAAGCAAGCCCAGCCTTCAAACTTGCCTTGATTAAATAAGTCCACTAGACCCAAATCTGTAAAAGTTGCATGGTGACTGGAAGTCCCAGCTACTCAACAATCTGAAATGAGATTATTTTGAAGCTGAACAAAAGAGCTGCTGTCTCTCGCTGGTGTCAGACCAAGTGTGTTGACAGAATGCATTAAATTAATGACAAAGGCCTCAGCTTTAAGGCTACACTTGTTTTAGCTTTTAATGTAAAGGGTAATTCAAAGTCCCCAACTGGTTATTCTTTTTTGAATTCATTCCCAGAATGCAAGCACCATTAAGAATTTTAGTGATGTTTAAAGCACTCTGCCTCCAGCAGAAAAATTGGCTCCTTTTCCTTGGATGCTAGACTGAGATTTAATTGAATTTTGATGAGATGATGGATGTTGTACTTTATTCCAAGTCTGTATGCGAAATTAACAAGACTGTCTGCTTAGTTTTCCCTTTTGAAACCAAAGTGGGATGAGTTGCCACTCATTCTCATAGAAAATATGATTAGCTTCTTACACAAAAGTAGAAAGCTTTTTTTAAAAAAACTTGTTTTAATTCTGTGGATAAGATATTGATACTATTCTGACTAAACATGGTTACTGTGGGGTTGCATGTTCCATAAAACATGTTAATACAGTAACATTCACTGCTTCCAAGTACAGAGGTTCCTGAAAACATTCAGAAGTCATTCTACTGAGGAATTCTGGAAGCTGTAGTCCAAAAAAGTAACTCTTCCAAAGTCTGTTTAGAGTCAAATAATGGATCCTCTCTTATGGCTTTCTAATTCTGCTTAGTTTGTAAAGAGTGTGTTCTGCAGGTCTGGCTCTACCATTCCTTAGAGGAGTGGTTCTCAACCTGTGGGTCCCCAGATGTTGTTGGACTACAGTTCCCAGGAGCCCTCTGATGTCTCACCTTGACAGCCAGGTGGCCCTCCCAGTCATTAGTGGGTTCAATCCTACAGCCTCACTAATGACTGGGAGGACCACCTGGCTGTCAAGGTGAAACCTCAGAGGGCTCCTGGGAACTGTAGTCCAACAACATCTGGGGACCCACAGGTTGAGAACCACTATCTTAAGAGTTAAGAGGTCACTTCAAGCAGAAGATTTAAGGTGTCATGAAAGAGCAGAAAGGTGGTGGTGGTGGTTGCTGCTGCTGTTGCCTATCTGTCTGTCTGTCTATCTATCTATCTATCTATCTTATGCCAGGAAGGTGAAAGGAGAACTTGTGTGATTTTCTACCTCAGTACTCAAGGGCAATCAAGTTATTTTTGCAGCTGAGAAGGGAGCATTTACCATTCTATCTCAGAGATCAAAATGTCTTGGGATGACCCATGTATTCTAGTAATAAACAGCCAGTTCTCTTTGCTGACAAGTAAGATGGGTAGCATTATTTATTTATTATGAGGTGTACCTAAACATGCCGAAACTGATGTGAATATCACAGAGAAGACAAACCTCTTATTGACAGGTCTGTGACTATCATTTGAAGAAATATCTTCTCCATTCCAAATAATCTGCCATGTATTACTAACTATTATTAATCTATTATTAAGGCTTTCTTTTGGTGTGTGTTTGGAGGGTTTTGCTTATTTGGAGATTGTGAAGAGCCACCTTGCAACTATGTTGTTGAGTTTGTGCTTGGTGAGTGGGTGTGGGGCAGTGCTAGGGCGGACAGAAGGCAGCCAATCCGAGCACAGAATGCCTTGATGGGTGGGAGGGGCCTTGGTGAGTAAGTCTGTGAGGATGTCAGTTGAGAGTTGACCGTTGAGAGTCAGTTGGATGGGTCAGTTGTGAGAGTCAGAGGGGAGTGAATGTCTGCTGGGTGTATGAATTGAGTGAAGGCAGTTGGTTGAAATATTATTATATAGTTGACACCGAAGTATAATAAATAATCTGAACTGGCTTGTTAAATAGTTCACACTGACTCAGACAGGCTTTATTTACCCTGGAATAAAGGTTAGGCATGCTGACCATCAGAAGAAACACTTTTATCCAGACTTGTCCACAAAATGGTTACCTAGAGGCCCAGACCCCAAATCCAGAAAGGGATTTGAAAGGGGGACCGTAGGGTAAGGTGATAGTGACAGGCAGCCAGGGCTAGGAACTGTGGGGCCAGCCTGGTGAAGGCTAACATCACAGAGATCCTCTCTAGTTTCTGTGGTTTGTTATTAATGGAATGTGACAAGGTCAAAAGTGGAACAGATACATCCAGAGGCATGGAGGCAGGCAGCTGGGTTTACATGTACGGCCCCTTCCCACTTTTAAGTCCACACATATTCAGCCAAATACATCAGCACGTTTGCAATCAACTTACCACATACAGATCCCTACTCTCCTCTTTCCCCTATTAAATCTTTTGTGATATTGAATATCAAAAGCACAACAGCAAACCAAACAATTAAAAAAAAACAATAAAACAAAATAACAGAGCGAAAACTATGGGAAAAATAAGCAGCTCACAAAAAGTACTTTCTTTAAACATGCATTTTCTTTCAGCTGTCCCAGTCCAGCCAGGGAGCCACACCTGTGAACGGAGCTTATATGCATGGATTCTCTTGGTGGGTCAGCAACCATATCTGAGAGTGGGTGTGGATGCACGTCCAGTTCAGAACTTGAAAAGAACATATTACACATAACATTGTTACTTGTAACACAGTCCTTTCTATGGCAATGGGGGTGTGACAAAGTTACATTTCAAAAGCACTGTAACAAGTGAGTACTATGCTACCCTTTGAGGGAACAACATGTTATATTTTCTGCTTACTTTTCAGTGCATTTTAAACGGCCTTCTGGGTTAATTTTTTTCATGTTTTATGCATTACCAACCCTAAGTCCCTTCCTTCCAGTGCAAATGATGAAAAAGGAATGAGCAATGTAATGAATTACTTTTAAAAAAAAAGGGCAGTGTTAATGATAATGAATTACTGAGTTACATAACAAATTACTTATTAAAAATAATTTTTCAAACTCTGGTCCAATTTCAATAGTGAATTCTATCATTTCAATACTTTCATCTACATTTTAAAAGAAACTCATAACAGCATTTCAAGTGAAAAAAACTGAAAGAATCCCCAGTTCTATATGCCTCTTATTCAAAAGAATGCCTCCAGTTATAAGAAACATGTATTTTTAATGTTGTCCTCCCCAACATGAAATTTATATCAGTTATTCTGTATTAGAACATACTGAAAGCTGTATTAAGAGCAGATGGATTTTGAATAGAATTCTGGGCATTTCAAGTCCAACATAATCAATTCTATTTATAGTTTGAGAGTCCTGTACTGGAAGTACTGGCAACATTTCAAATTTTATCTTTGTAAGAAGTACAAGGGGGGGGGGACATTTCTGAGTAAAATTACAACAAAGGTTTTTAAAAGTATTAGTATGTAGTGGCACATTGAGAAAATGGAAAACCAGCTGAGACTGTGAGAATAACTGTTAGAGCTAGACAGACTGCAGGTATTCAATAAAAATAAATAAATAAGCACTTTGAAAATTGAAAACAAGATGAAAAATACAAACCACTTTCAGCAAAATGCCAGGCAGTGATGTTTTAGAGCAGTTTCCAGGGAGGTGTTTTAATAACTATTTTACTAGAAAAATTAGCTTGTAAATATTTGTTGAGCTGAGCAAAAGAGGAGATAGCTAGAAAATGGTTACATTTAAGACTTATCCCCAGATATGAACACCTGCCCAATGTGATCATCTTAATGAATTCAAAGTGAGTTGAAGGAGTCATATAGGACTAACTAAGTCTGGCCAGATTTTTAAAAAATTTTCTATGCTATATAACCATACAACACAAACACACTGTGTTGCTTTGCAAGCTCCCATTATAATCCTGCAACTATATGTCTGTCTGTCTAGGTAGCTTGCAGGATGCATTTATGAATCAACAGGAGATTCTCTCTCTTTCTCTCTCTCTCTCTCTCTCTCTCCATCCATCCTGCCAGCTACCCAGGTAAATACATAGATTGCATGACTCTAATTCTCTCTCTCTCTCTCTCTCATCTTTTGTTGATTCATACATGCATGTACACCACCCACTGTCTTACTCAACTAAATTGTTGCTTCATGAATGTGTGACTGGCCTGCACTGAATATAATATGTTGGAGTGGGAGAGATCAGCTATCCCTGAGTTGTTTGATCTGTTTGGCTGTTTCATGCATAGGCTTCACATCTGCAGCCACTGAAAGATGGCCATGCATGACCAAACCCACCTTAAGTCTTGTTTGTTAGGACTGTGGTAGTGGTGGGAGTCAAGGGGTGCTTGTGTCCAAACAATCCTAAAAGGCAAATAATGGAATAGTTTTGAAATCTCTTTCTGGTGTGCCAAGAAAATGCAATATTACAGTGAGAGAGTCACAGAAGTATTTGCATGACTTTTGTTGCATGTGAGCTACAATCTGAGAAACAGCATTCTTCCCTGTTTTCTGGGATGAACAGGGAGTGGTTCAGCCCAATTATATCCCTCCCCTTTCCTTACCAGATGAATGGCAGCACTTAACATCACAGAAAATAAAGCACCCCATGTGTGGTGTTTACCAAGCCTGATCACTTTCCTAGAAACTAGGGGGCCAATTCCACTGGCCCCCATCCTGTAACACAGATACAGAGAGATACTTCATATTCTCCCACTTTCTAGTTCCTACAATATTACCCACAGATGAAATTTTCAGTAATTGGAGGCCATTATTCCCTACTCCAAACTGGTACGGTACTAGAAAGACAGGCAATCAGCTGCCATTAGTCGTGCCAATATAGTCAAATGGTCAAGTAAATTAACTTAAGCGATGTACAGGGCCTGTATTTGCTTTTGGTTTTTATTATCAACAATCAGTTAATGGTACACTCTTGGAAAACTATATGCACATGTAGAAATATTTCCCCTTTTAAATAGAAGCATTCATTTTAACCACATATAAATAAATCTGAAAATCCTGAAACATAACTTATGACAGTTAATGCTCACAAACATATCTGAACACGAAAAGAAACCAAGAAATCTTGTTTAAAAAAAAACACAGCCAACATGCAACGGATAACCACAGCTGATACCATTGCGTGAAGTTGGCCTCTCTAAACATAAAGGAAAAGAACCAGTGAGAACTTCATATTCTCCATAAAGACACACCATAAAGACTACTAGGAGAGAGAACGTTATTTATACGTCTAACTAGAGTAGACCAGTTTGTATCAATATTAACACTATACAATTGAGTCACAGAACACAGTTGTAGAAAGACACAGAAAAGATGTTAAAGCATACTGTCGACATAACTAATACCTAGGTTCTTGTGCCTTTGAAAATAAATGTTTTAAAAACCCTACAAAGGGTTGCCTAAAAACAGCGTGGACAATGTCATCATCATCATCATCTTCAGCATGAATACAACCCATTCACCAGAAAGGGATGTTAAGTCCCAGTCTGGCACTAGTTTGAACAGAGAGTTGGTTCTCCATTTGTAAACATCTCCCTGTACATTAAATACACAATGACGGCAGATTTGCAGCAACTGCAATAGAAGGAGTGCAGGGACACAAATGAAAAAAATAAAATCAGTGATAATAAAAGGACTGCTTACACTTATGCTTGGGGCCAAATTAATATTGTTTTCTGC
The DNA here is from genome assembly GCA_030847615.1 of Gambelia wislizenii. Lineage (NCBI taxonomy): Eukaryota > Metazoa > Chordata > Lepidosauria > Squamata > Crotaphytidae > Gambelia > Gambelia wislizenii. The sequence goes on along the minus strand of JAUMIR010000005.1, from coordinate 103,894,133 downwards.
AGGGCTGGAAGCATGGTCCAAGACTTGCTTCATGCATGCAACGTGTGGTTTTTCTCCACTTCATTACCATGCACTTAATGTTTGGCAGCTGAATATGTAAACTATTGATCAGCACCGAGGTGTGTACATGATGGGAATGTCTTTTTTTTAAACACTGGCTCTTTAATGGTCCTTTCACACATGGAAGTCATCACTGGATGCTACAGTTACCAAGTGATGGACATGCTTCTGTGAACAGCCCTAATTATTCATCATGGGCACAAATAAAACTGTTTTGATATTCTATCCCAAGCCTTCCTAAGGTAGGTTGAGCCATACCCTCTGACAACTGTTAAGATAAAATTAGGTCAACTTGTTTAACCTGACTAGAAATGTAAAGTTCCTTAGTGCACAAAGAGTAACTGGTAAAATCTGCAGTTTCTCATGAGGACTAGTGTCATGTGTGGCCTACAGAAGATTTTGCAAAGCCTTCCAAATATGCTCTCTTATTCAGAAAATGCAGATTAACTCACTTAAGGTGCTGTCCCAAACATTCACTGAGACAAGGGTAGGTATCATGTGGTTCTCCAGCTGCTGTTATACCACAACTTCCAGCATCCCTCACCATTGGCCATGCTGGCTAAGGCTGCTGGGACTTGCAGTCCAACGACATCTGTGCTAAGGAGACTTCTGAATAAACATGACAGGATTGTGTTGTTAGATTCTGTAAATCTTGTTTTCCAGTCTAGCATAAAATCTAGTCTCCAAATTCTGTAACTTTTTAAAAAAAAGAATTTCCACATTCATTATACACTAGCAAAGTTGTTAAATTTGATGCTAAAGCAAACATGTATAAACATGGGGCAGGTCTATCAGCCTCACAACTGCAGTGAGGAGGCTATATGCTGTAGTAGGAGGTATAATTTATTTACACAACAACAAGCCACATCTAGTCGATGCCTAATCTGTAAACTAAAGGTATCTGAGAGGTGCTGCCCACATTTCAGTACTCCAGGGTGAAAAATATGCCCAAATATACCTGTGGTCTTTCCCCTCTTTTATTTAAAATATGCTAAGCCAGGTTTGGGGATGCCACTGAAAACAAGTATGGCTCAACTTAAACCTTGTAATTGGGGGTGGGGTGGGATAAAGAGAGTTCTTGGGAGGTGGTACAAGGGCGGTGGCAAACCCCCCAAAAGCGGTTTGTGAGGGGAGGTGGTGGGGACAGGAGGAAGTGGCCAGCCACACTCAGAGCCCACCAGCCCTACAAAACCCAAGGGGCGGGGAGGGGAAGGAGACATTGCAGCGGCGGCGGCGGCGGCGACAACAACGAAACAACCCTGGCAGCAAGTTTCCTCCCGGTCAAAAGCTGCGAGAGGCTGGAACGGGGAGCTGGAGGGAGCCCCGGGGGGAGGGCGAGGGGCGAGTGAGGGTCCAGTAGTCCAAGGCTCGCTTCTTTGGCCAGGTCTCTCGCAGTCTTGTGGCGGGGATGGACCACCGCAAGCCTCCTCCTCCTCCACCACCACCCCGCGCCAGCAAGCCCTAGTTTGGGGAGGAGAGAATGGAGGGCGACCGAGGCCCACCGCCTCCTTGCCTCGCCTCGCCTCGCCTCAACCTGGCGCCCCCGGGGCCACGTGGCGCCGCCTCCCGCTCCCTCCCGGGCAGAGAGCCAGGCCGAGCAGCAGCAGCAGTAGTGCCGGGCGAGTCCCTGCAAGGGGCGCCCGAGGAGGGAAGCCGCGGCCACGCCCCTCGGCCTCGGCCACGCCCCCTCGCCGGCGGCCATTTCAAAACATGCCGCTCTTGACCAAGGAGCTGCCTTTGGTGCCGTTGGGTCTCTGGAGCGAGGAGAGGACGCTGGCGAAGGGCCCGCCTAAGGAATCCGGGATGGAGGTGATAGGCCCCGGCCCGGGAGCCCAGCCTTGCCCGGGCGACGCCGACAAAGCCCCGCCCACGCCCACGCCGGGCGCCGCGCCCTTGCCAGGCTCCGGCCCGGGCCCTCCTCCGTTCCCCGGCCCGCCGCCTTGGCCCCCGGCTGGACTGGGCCCGCCTTGGCCGCAGCTGGGCGCCGGGTTGGGGTTGGGCCCGGGCCCGCCGGTGCTGTCCGGGTCGGTGCTCTTGGCCTCTTTGCTCTCGTCGTCCCGCGAAGAGTCGGACTTCTTCCCCGAAGAGCCGTTCTTGGCCGCCGCCGCCGCTGCCGCCGCCGCCCGCTCCTGCTTGCGGAACTTGGCCCGCCGGTTCTGGAACCAAACCTGCGAGGCGGAGGAGGGAGAGACCGGGGGCCGGTTGAGAAGCAGCAGCGGGGCGCTCGGGAGGCGCCTTCCAAAATCAGTTAGACCCCCTACTTGCTAAGACTGGACAGTTGCAATATATATAAATTGCAATATATATATATATATCAATATATGCCATGGCATAGCAAAATGGTGTCCCTTATAGAAAATGGCAAAATCAAGGTTTGCTTTTGGGATTATTGTTTTTTTTTAAAAGAATATTTTCATGCCATGAATACTTAAATCTGTGATTACCAAATCTGTGGATACAGAGGGACAACTGTACAATTGATATATATTTATATATTGCAATATATGCAATGGCATAGCAAAATGGTGTCCCTTCGATAAAATGGCAAAATCAAGGTTTGCTTTTGGGATTATTTTTTAAAAAAATATTTTCAAGCCATGAATACTTAAATCTGTGAATACCAAATCTGTGGATACAGAGGGACAACTGTACAGTTGATATATATTTATATATTGCAATATATGCAATGGCATAGCAAAATGGTGTCCCTTCGATAAAATGGCAAAATCAAGGTTTGCTTTTGGGATTATTGTTTTTTTAAAAAATATTTTCAAGCCATGAATACTTAAATCTGTGAATACCAAATCTGTGGATACAGAGGGACAACTGTACAGTTGCAATACATATACTGTATAGTAATATATGCCGTGGCATAACAAAATGGTGTCCCTTCTATAAGATAGCAAAATCAAGGCTTACTTTTTGGATTATTGTTTTTTTAAGAATACTGTATTTTCAAGCCGTGAATACTTAAATCCGTGCCTACCAAATCTGTGGATACGGAGGGACAACTGTATAGTTGCAATATATATATCTATATATATATTGCAATATATGCAGTGGCATAGCAAAATGGTGTTCTATAAGATAGCAAAATCAAGGCTTGCTTTCTGGATTATTGTTTTTTACAGAATATTTTCAAGCCGTAAATACTTAAATCCGTGGATACCAAATCTGTGGATACGGAGGGACAACTGTACAGTTGCAATAGATATATATATATATATATATATATTGCAATATATGCAGTGGCATAGCAAAATGGTGTCCATTCTATAAGATAGCAAAATCAAGGCTTGCTTTTTGGATTATTGTTTTTTAAAGAATATTTTCAAGCCATGAATACTTACATCTGTAAATACCAAATCCGTGGACACGGAGGAACAAATATATATATATATATATATATATATATATTACTAGAGAACCTCGTAGGGATTAGGGAGCATCAGGGCCAGTTTAAGGAATTTGGGGGGGCTCTGCAATGCTTTATTTGGGGGGGGGCATATGTTTATCTCAGGTCAATGTAACCTAACCTGACCTAACCTATTCACAGTACAGGATATTCAGATTATTACTAATAATGTTTCTGCAGGAGGAGGGTTACGATGGGAGGCCCCCACAATGATGGGGCCCCCCATGGCTGCTGGTGCTGCAGGGCCCTTAAACTGGTCCTGGTGAGCATAAAACTTGAAAAATTGCTGCCAACAAGCCTACAAAAATGCCCTCTTAAAGTAATTTGTAAAATTAACTAGAATCCATTATACCAATACGATAACGTCACTCTTATTCATTAAGTTACTTTGTGGCACCTCAAATTAATTACAGTTGTCCCTCTGTATCCACGGATTTAAGTATTCATGGCTTGAAAATATTCTTTAAAACATAATAATCCAAAAAGCAAACCTTGATTTTGCCATCTTATATAAGGGACACCATTTTGTTATGCCATTGCATATAATGGGACTTGAGTATTCATGGATTTTGGTATTCAAGGGGTGGGATTCTGGAACCAAGTCTCAGCAAATATGAAGGGACAACTGTAGTTACAGGTAACTGAGTCACTCCTAAGGTTACTTCCAAGCTTTGGAAATGAGGGGTCTCATGCCCCATATCCATAAGGTCACCTTTTGAAAAAAGCAGATCCTGCTCATTCCAAAATGGTATCCGCTGTTATTTTGTTTATGATCATGAAATTCATGGGGTCACCATAAGTCAACAGGCAACTTGAAGGCACATAAACACAAAATAGGATGAAAGGCTCTAGGTTGTTTTTTTCGCTTCCTACTAATCCTGTGATGAAAGCCACAAGCAGATCCTGTAATGAATTAAACTCTGCCTTCCCAAATCCAAAATTATCACCCATTATTAGCAGAATAAATTTCCGATTTTTCCAGATTTCAGTTGTGAAAAACAGTGCCATAAATAGCCTGAAGAAACACTTCACCTCTTTTACTAAATTTTATCTATGTTTCTATATTAAGTGAGCCATGCCCCCTTAATTTAATGTCTATGAGGGAATTTAAAATGCCCATTTACCAAGTACTGTAGTAGCTAGAGCATAACCAATGAGTAAGAAGATCATTGTTAATAACAAGCTATGTGATGAATAGACTTTTATCACAAGGCACCATTTCCTGGCATGCAGTTATATTTGTTCTGTGATAAAATATTACTCTATAAGTGGCAATGTATTTTGGATTCAGTGTGCTAGAAATATTAACTAAATCACCGTAAGTGATTAATATGTGCCCAAGGAGTCATGGGTGTAGTGGAGAAACAACAAGTTGGACAAATAAGGATAAATCCCTTTGTTACTGCAGAGTACTGTGAGCCAGTGTGGTATAGTGGTTTGACTGTTGGACTATACCTGTGGAAACCAGGGTTCAAATCTCCACTGTGCCACAGAAACCACTGGCTTTCGGGGATAAGTCATGGTTCTCTCAGCCTCAGAGGAGACAAAAACAAACCCACTCTGAACAAATCTTGCCAAGAAAACCCTGTGATAGGTCCACCTTAAGTTGAAAACAACTTGAAGGCACAAAAAACAGCAACCTTGACAGCTTTTGATGCCAACAGCTCTTTAAAAAGAGAATGTCATCTTCACATGGATGAGTTATAGGTGGCAGATAAGTAAGGCTGCAGTCCTATACCCAATTTCTTGAGTAAGTGGTATTGAATTCTAAGTAGACAGGGGCATGTTTATGCTATAAAGCAGAATGTCCGTATCAGAGATGTTAGCATCTCAAAAAAGCAAAATATTATTTTATACCTCTAACTACAATGGTGGTGGTCTAATCTTTGTCTAATCTTTGTCTGCTTGAGTTCTCTTGGCATTTGATTGGCCACCACTCACAGCAAAAAGAAAAAAAGAAGCAGCACACTGGATACAGTATTATATATCTGAAAATGTTGCCAGATGTGTTTTGTGGACAATGGGCATAGAACCAAAATATTGGTCATCCATGTTTGATTTGCCTTTGCCAGCAACTAGGTAACGTCAAAACAATTTTAAGCCTCCCCACACAAGCAGTTCTCTCATCTTTGGAGCACATCCTCCTCTGTGCTGTGGGTGTGTTCTGTAACACCCCTCCTACATTTTCAGCTTGTCCTTGCAGCTGCCCACTTGACTTTGCCAAGGCATGCTTTGGCCTGGACATTTCTTTCATTGGCTGTACAAATGGCCTTCCTAATCACCTCTTGAGCAGCATATGCAGGCTTTGTTTATTGTGAAGCACATCCTATAATGTTTAAGGGAACTTAGTGAGAAATGTGAAGTGGAGGGGGGGGGAGAGAACAGAAAACCCTCTTCCCCATCTTTCCATGGGGACAATGTTTTTCCCTGCAGTTTTCTACACCCCTCTCCATTCATTTCCATACATACCATGTGTGGCAAAATGCAGGAAGCTTGCCCCCCCCCTTCCTGTGACTGCCTACTGATACCCTGGGCTGCTATTTTTATGAAGTTTCCAGGAGAGGCAACTCTTCTTTTAATTAGATTGCCAGACCCTCTTAATGTATTTCTCAAAATGAGAATGGCACTTCCAGCAACTTTCAGGGTTTTTTTAATTGGCAGTCTATGCTGCCCCTGAAGGTACCAGTGCAAAAATAAAAAAAATAAAATAAAGACCCCTGGACCCATCTCAGTTACCCACCTCTGCTATATGTGATACTATAGCATAAAGGAGTTCAGCCTTAATGATTCACATTATTATTTGACACATTTGAAACCAGTCCTTTTTGCTCAATTCAAGTTGCTAAAGAGTGGTAATCAGAAGGAATGTTCATGGTGTGAAGATATAATTCACATCAATGGATGCGTACTATAGTTACCTCAGATCACTGAATCTAAAGAAAAAGAGAATGATGCATCTGGACTGCAAATGAGTTGATCACACTGAGGAGCGTATTTCACTTAGATTTTAGATTTGGCACCTTTCCTATTTTTAGAGTCCAGATTGACAGAACCAAGACATTCAGTATTATTCCACAGAAAAATAGATCAGAGCATGGCAGGAGAGAGGTGTAAATGGGAAAGGCATCCAGATCGAGTGCTGATCTAGTTCAGTTTCTCCCACAATACTGCAAGTTCTCCACATATTGCCGCCTGGTTGTTAAGGTTTCATCTGCTAAGAAGCAGTAGGGACAAAGTATCTGGACAAAAAATGGATCTCCTGCAAGTGAACCCAACCACAAGAAGAATGTCCTACCACAGAAATTGCTGTCTTGTTCCTAAGTATGACAGCCTTAATCCATGCCTAAGAGAGCCCAGGCTGTATTTGGAGATCAAGCTTTATGATTATGGTGGTTAAATGCCAGTAATGCAACCACAACGTTGTAAGTTCAATCCCAGAGGGCTCCAAGGTTGACTCAGTCTTCCATCCTTCCGTAGGTTGGTAAAATGAGTACCCAGCTTGTTGGGGGCAATTAGCTAACACATTATAACCCGCTTAGGGAGTGCTTTGCACTGATAAGCCTATAGAAATAGAAGTGCTATTGCTATATTTCAGGGCAAACGGCCTCCCTCTGATTGAAGGGGACGCAAAATAAATGCGGAACCGCCACCTTAAGAAAAATAAGGACATCTCGCACCAAATGGTGCTAAGACTCCACCACCACCACGAAAGGAAAGGGAAGAGTGGGTGCACTTTCAGTTTCCTTTTTGCAAGCAGAGAAAGCATTCTGGTTTCCATGTTTAAATATTTGAAGGGATGTCATACTGAGGATGGAGCAGGCTTGTTTTCTGCTGCTCCAGAGACTAGAACAGGGAGCAATGGGTTCAAACTACAGGGAAAGAGATTCCACCTAAGCATTAGGAAGAACTTCCTGACAGTAAGAGCTGTTCGGAAGTGGAATGCGCTGCCTCGGAGTGTGGTGGAGTCTCCTTCTTTGGAGGTTTTTAAACAGAGGCTGGATGGCCATCTGTTGGGAATGATTTGATTGTGTATTCCTGCATGGCAGGGGGTTGGACTAGATGGCCCTTGTGGTCTCTTCCAACTCTATTATTCTACGGTTAAGGCCGCACATCTAATCAAGGGGGCAGTTTGTCTCCGGCCAGGCGTTGCCATAATGCAGCCTTTGCGCGCACGGAGGAGTCCTACCGCGCATGCAGTCTGATCTCCGTGGGCGCATCTTTCTGCGCTCCAAGTGCGCGCAACCTCCACCGCCCCCTCCCGGCTCCCCAAAGCCTAGCTGTGACCTACCTGAACTCTGGCTTCGGTGAGGTCGATTTTCAAGGCCAGTTCCTCCCTGGTGTAGATGTCGGGGTAGTGGGTCTCGGCGAAGACCCTCTCCAGCTCCTTCAGCTGGGCGCTGGTGAACGTGGTCCGGATCCGCCTTTGCTTCCTCTTCTCGTTCAAGCCTCCGTGGTCGGTGAAAAGTTTGTAGGGGACTTAGGAAGGGTGGGTTGTGAAAGGGGGGACAGGAAGAAATGAAAAGACCGTTGAGAGGGGGCTGCGATTTTTAATCAGAGAAACAATACGGTCTGTCTAAAGGGATTGCCCTGCGCAGGGCCGGTTTAAGGCACCACGGCATCAGCATCCGCAGGGGACCCCATCATTGTGCCACCCCCCATAGTAGTAACCCTCCTCCTGCAAAAACAGTATTAGTAATAATCTGAATATCCCGAATATCCATCATTGTGGGGGGCCCCATAGTAGTAACCCTCCTCCTGCAAAAACAGTATTAGTAACAATCTAAACATCCTGTACTGTGTGAATAGCTTAGGTTGAGTTAGGTTACATTGACCTGAGAGAAACCTATGGGCCCCCCAAAATAAAGCATTGCAGGGGACCCCAAAATTCCTTAAACCGGTCCTGGCTCTGTGAGCGGAAAGCGGCCCCCCCCCCGATTGTCTCCATCCCCCTTGAATCGAAAACAAATATCTATTGATTTTCCTTGGTTGTTTTTTTCCCGGGCTGTGAGGCCGTGTTCTGCCAGCCACAGATGCAGGCGAAACGTCAGAAGTAAACTCTTCCAGAACACGGCCTCACAGCCCGGGGAAAAAAAGAAAACCCAAGGAAAATCTATTGATGCCAGCTGTGAAAGCCTTCGACCTCACAAATATCTATCCTTTGAAACAAAGCTAATAGGAAGAGGCGAAAGGAGAGCTTGCCTTTCACTTTCACTATGGAAAGGATTGCGGGGCCCGGTTGCCCATCTTTCCATTTCTCCCCCCCCCCGCAAAAACTGGTTATTGGCGTCGGGTCCCGAAAGGGCCAAAACTCACCGACAGTTTGGAAAGGTGGGGGAGGCGGGTACGAATTTTAGGTTTGCCTTATTTCTTCCCCACCCTAAACAGGGACGGAAACAGGTGAGGTGGAATGGCACCGGTAAATCGGTGGGTGGCTTCTTCAATGAGATCCCTCTCGAAACTAGTTTTCTAGGCGAGGCGAAACCACTCCGGGCTGACTGTGGACACAGCAAAGCTGGGCAAGTGCGTCCGTACTAGATGCGGGGCTGCGCGTCCACACGAGACGCCGACCCCGGCCGGGATGTTTTCCGAGACCCCGCTCTGGGATATAGGGTCGGTTTAAGGCACCCGCGGCGTCAGCATCCGCAGGGAGACCCCCCCCATAGTAGTAACCCTCCTCCTGCAAAAACATTATTAGCAGTAATCTGAATATCCCGAATATCCATCATTGTGGGGGCCCCCCATAGTAGTAACCCCCCTGCAAAAACATTATTAGCAATAATCTGAATATCCCGAATATCCATCATTGTGGGGACCCCCATAGTAGTAACCCTCCTCCTGCAAAACATGATTCATAATAAAATGAATATCCTGAATATCCATCATTGTGGGGGGGGGCATAGTAGTAACCCTCCTCCTGCAAAACACGATTAGTAATAATCTGAATATCCTATACTGTGAATAGCTTAGGTTGAGTTAGGTCACATTGACCTGAGAGAAACCTATGGGGCCCCCAAAATAAAGCATTGCAGGGCCCCCCAAAATGCCTTCAACCGGTCCTGCCGGGATGCAAGGCACGGTGGCTGCCCAGCCCTGGTCGGAGCCCGGTGGAGGGCGATGCAATCCTAAAGGCAGGTTGCTCGGAAGTAGATCCCAAGAAGAAGTGCTGGGTTGGGGGGGGGGAGACCTTACTCCCAGGTAAGGGGGGCTGGGGTGGCCCCTCGAGGCCCCTCTGGGGCTGCCGATGGAAAAGTTGCCCCGGCGGAGTCGGTTCTGGGGATGGGGTCCGGAGGGAACGAAAAAAAGGGGGGAAAGGTCCGGATGGCTCGGCGGGGCCGGCTGTGTCGGGAGGCTGGTCCTTGGATGGTTTTTAAAAAAGAAAGCAAGCAAGAGAGGGTGAGGAAGATGGTGAAGAAGAAGCCGCCGCTGCCTCAGAAGAAGAAGAAGAAGATCGCGTCAGTAATGAGCTTTTCCCTCTCGGCTTATTTAATTATTTCGCCAGCTTTTCCGTCTCCCTCGCAAAGTAAATAAATTATGCCGATCATTTTGGCAGCTTAAGATAATTTTGTTGGCGGTTTCGGGTGTGACTTCGGATAGTGTAACGGGGTAAGTGAATTACACCCCCCTTCTCCTCCTCTCTGTCTCTCTCTCCCCCCCCCAACACACACACACCCTCCTCCTCTCTCCTTTCCTCGCAATCGCTCCTAACGTGATAAATTCTTTCATTTGTGTAAGCAAATTTCGTTTGGTAAATACTAAACACATTGCCATTTTCCAAATGCAATCAAGGCAAGGGTTTCGGTCGGGCTTGGCGTTCTCCCCCCCCCCCTTGCCGCCGCCGCCTTGCCCTCCCTCTTCTTCCTCTCCTTCTTCTTCTTCCTCCTCCTCCTCCTCCTCTTCTCGGGCGGCTGCCAGGCGGGCGGAGGGGGCCCGAGTCCTTACCTGCCGCATAGGGGCTGCTCTGGTGGTCCCTGAGAGTGCCCAGGCTGCAGGATCCGGGGGTGAGGGACGGGCACCCGGAGGTGGCCCCGAAAGTGGTCCTGATGGGGTTATACTGGAAGCCGCTGGCTTGGCTGCACGAGCTGAAGTCCGCGTAAGCCGATGCCAGGCTGGACGTGTCCATGCCAGCCATACACGACTCGTAGGCGGAGGAATTGAGGTAAGAATATTCCATTTTATACATTTGCAACGGCTCGGGGTGGCCCAGCCAAGGGGTTGGGGGGCAGGCGGCGGCGGCGGCGGCGGCAGGGGTGGGGTGGGGAGAGGACGAGGCGCCCCGGACCGAGTGGCCAAGAGGGGGCGGCGGCGGCGGTGGATGGGGGTCGAGCGCCCGGGCGAGCGGGAGCGGGCGGGCGGGCGAGCGAGGGAGAGATGCTCACGGTTCGGCTCTCGCTTCCAGAGTGGCCTCCCTGCTACCAGCCCAGCCGAGTTTTATGAAAAAACGGCTCCTATGAGCTGCCTTGCCTGAGGTCTCTAGAGCATATAGTCCTCATAATAAACTTGGCTCTTTCCACTTGGACAATAGCGAAGCGGTGGGTCTGAACGCGGGCGCTTTTTACATGACAATAACTCATCAGTCTATTGGGCTGGCAACTGGGGTGGGGGTGGGGGAGCGAGGGAAGGAGGGGGAGGGAGGGAGGGGGAGGGAGACCGAGCTGCCCAAGTTCCCCCGGGCTGATTCCTGCATCTCTAATTAGAATTTAATACACACCATTTACGTCCCCGACCCTCCCTGCCCCCCTTTCCTCCCCCCCCCACTCCACCCCAGCAGCCTCCCTGCCCTTTAATTCAATCAGCCTCCTTTGGAAAGAATGAAAGTTGGGTGACGATTTTCCCTGATGCGATTTGCCCGAGCTTTTCAGCCTCCTTTTCTTAGCTGAGCAGATACACCTTGCAAAGAAGAAGGAGTGGCCCAGCAGGTGTGTGTGTGTGGACACGGGGAGAGAGAGACTTCCCTCCTTCCATTCACACACACACACACACACACGCTTTCGCCGCTTCCCCGAGCTTTTTATTAGAAAGAGAGAACCCCCGATGTTCTCCTGAAACCTGCTTTGTAAGAGCGTTACACGCTCAATTTCACCACAAAGAGACCCCCCGAGGAGCGTGAAATGTATAAAGGGGCCAAGCCACTGGTAGAATTCGGGCACCCGGTGAAATCAGCCGGGGAGGGGCACGGCGGGGAGGTGGTGGCAGCGGCGGCAATAGCACCCACAGCAGAAGAGGACTTCGCTAGCCACCGGAGCTCTCCAGAAGACCCCCGGCCCGAGAGGGAGCGCCGCCGCCAGGCAGGAACCCAGCCTGGTTTTACCCAGAAGTTGAGCTTGGTAGACTAAGCCTCCTGCTTTAAAACTTGGGCTCCTTCAAGTCATTTCCGACTTATGGCGACCCTGTCGAGGATTCTCTTGACAAGTTTTGCTCAAAGGGGAGTTTTGCCATTGCCTTCCTCTGAGGCTGAGAGGGTGCGACTTGTGCCCAAGGTGGGCTTCCGTGGCTGAGCGGGGACTCAAACCCGGGTCTCCCGGAGTCCTCTAGTCCAAAGTTCAAACCACTACACCACGCTCTAACTACCAACGGGAAAAGCTCTTCATGGCCGGCCGCATCTGGTTTAGTCTAAAAGCAACTACTGTATATCGAACCCAGACCCCCGTTAAAGACGCTGCTCTGTTCGTGTGCTCCCTTTCCTCCGCACTATTAATTTTGACACCCACAATTTCTTGTTGAAATACGAGGAGCCGTTTAAAAAATGAGGGTGCTCCCGTTTGGGTCCCCTAAATAATTTTCCCCCAACCAGAGATGTGGGAGAAGATGTCGAAGCTCTTCCATCTACAGCGATGGAATTTAAAAACGCGTTTTTTTCTTTTTCTTTTCGTTTTCGTTTCTGTGTTTTTGTTTGCTGAATCGTGTTATTTTTGCAATTTTTTATTCTGAACGGTAAACACAGCAACAGCAACACAACCACTTATATTACACTTCAAAACTGGGTTACTTGATTCTCCTGACAAAATCAAAATGTTTTCCGTGCTACCGTCAAACTCTCCTGTTCCACCGTTTTTCTACACGCTCTTGTAGTAAATAGTAATAGAAGCAATGAGAGGAGTAGCAGTAGTATTTTCTGTACCCTGAATGAACCCGAGCCGCTCCGTTTCATCATCAGTAACTTCTTTTCCTATACTGAGCCTATGGGTTTTTCCGCCCCACCCCTCCCGAAGAGATAATATTCATACAATTCATTTTTTATTTCATTAAAATATTTTCTCTCTCTCCTGAGGTGGTGACGAAAATGGCGAAACGAAAGGCAGAAAGAGCCCCCTGTATCCATCCAACTCCCCGCGTAAATCCTTAGGTCTTTCATAAGAGCCGAATGCGTGGGTAATTAACTTCATTACATTCATTACCTCCCTTTCTAGCCTCGGTAACAAGTCGGTAATTAAAGTAACAAACTGGAAGAGTATGTATTTACGAAGTGTGTGTGTGTGTGTGTGTGTGTGTGAGACAATCCTATCCACAGAAGTTGCTGAGCCTGAAGAGGTTGAAAAGGCGGGAAAAAGAAGGTCCCCGTTTTATCCTGTATGTGCGGCAACGACTTCTGCTTGGTTTTCACCACCACCACCAGAAGGAGGAGGAGGATATAATAATAATAATAATAATAATAATAATAATAATAAATGATGTTGTGAGGACGCACTCAAAAGACTTTTTGGAGCCGGGACTCTTCACTGCAGTCATGAGGGCGAATGAAGGGAAAGGAAGGCGGGAAGTGGCAGGAAGAGTTTGTTTCGTGGCACCGCCGCGGATCAGTAAATAGAAGAAAAGATTTATCGAAGGACAACCCTTTTCCCTCCAATACACACAAACACCCCCACGGAGCTCGCCCGTGGCCAGCCGGGGCTTGCGGTGCGCGGGTTTTATTTTCCTTTTGGAAGGCGGGCCCCGAGCTTTTCGGAATGGCTCCCAGGGGTTGTCCTCCGGGCTAACGTGCCGGCCTCCGGAGGGGGGGTGCCGGGAGAAAGGAGCCGACTAGCAGGGGAGAAGGCGGCATTTCTTTCCGAAGGATCCCGTCGTCGTCAGGGGAGGAGGGCGAGCTGGGAGAGAGGGCGGGAAAGGCCCAACATCTGGCTGCCGCTTCCAAAATCTCAAAGGGCAGCAGCCGAGAGGGCTGAGGCTCGGAAAGTGGTTACTACAAGGTGGACCGGGCTTTCTGCCTCATGAATATGAATGCGAAGCCACTCCAGAGCCAGAGAGAAAGCGACATGCGTAGGCCCCAGCCCGCCAAATGACTTGGAAACGTGGGTGGTGGTGGTGGTTTTTCTGGCGAAGGCCTCTCGCCCCACCGCCATCGTTTCCCGCCCCTCCCGAGGCCTCCATTGTTCCTCGTGGGCTTGACTGTCCTGACCTCTGAGGTTGGCGAGCAAGCTGGCGGCTTCCCGGAAAATCACACCCTCAGCCAAGGAAATGAGAGAAATGACAACTTCGGGGCCAAATTCACGGCCGGGAAGGTCCCTTTTTTGGGGCTGCAGGTTCTAGAAACGCCCAGCTAACATGGCCAGATTTAAGAGGCCCCAGCGCTTCCCCCCCCCTCCTCTTATACTGATCTACTGGTGCTAATGGAAACCCCCGATTTCCTCTTTCAAACAGCCACCCACAAGACCTGCCTAAAGCCAAGGGGCAAGTATCCTCTTGGTTGGATATCCCCAATATCAGGAGGCAGTGGTGTGGGATTAAATGGGGAAATGCAGACATTTATCCTGATCCCCTTCACAGCCAGGTGCCCAAGAACAGACAGCTGCCTTCATCCACTTCAGCAAATTTGTTTTAGAAGTTTTCTTCTCCATCTTAACAGGTCTTTTACAAATCTGAGAGGTGTAACTGGCCATTCCAGGCCAAGCATTCCAAAATACTCTGCATTATAATAGCAACAATTCGTAGCAATAGATTTTTGGGGAAATCTATTTGCTTTCCACCTACTATGAGGGTTGCAGCTGTACCCACAGGGAACAGAGAAGTTAGGGTTGTGATGACAAATGACATAATTGCCCCCGCTAACCAAAAATTCCTGATACATTGACCCTGAAAGCCCTGGCTCAACTGCAACACAATAGAGCTTCTATTGAAACATTACATCCAATATTATAAATATTATTATACTGTATTTACTTCTATCCCACAGTTTGAGACTCAAAGCGGCTTACAACAAATGTAAAAAAATGTTGAAAATGCATAAGCCAATCACTCTTGAGATTCTTCACACTCAGTTTGTCTCACCATTTTAAAAAGAGCCATCTAAATACAGGTCTGTCCCTGTAATCCGAAGGGGAAAAGTTCCAAGCAGCCCCCCCCCCGCCCGCATGGATACCTGAAATTCTGGATAATAGGGAACCTTATTATTTTCAATGAGATGAATACCAGAAGTTGGCCATAACATCACATTGGAGGACCTAGAAATGCCTAGAGACAACATGTTTCTTGGGACATGGATAAGTGAAACCATGGAGATTGAATCTATGGATATGGGGGTCAACCTGCAATTTAATTAGATAATTACACTTATATCCCATGTCTCTTCTGCTGAGGTCAAAGTACTGTCAATTAGTCTCCTCTACACTTCACTCTCACAACAATCCTATGAGGTAAGTAATGCTGAGAAAGAGTGATTGGCCCTGTGAGTTTTGTGGGACAGTGGAGAGTCATGGCTGCCATCGTATGTTTTCATAAATTCGTACTTTTATAAACCTCTGTCACATTTTCTTGCCCTCTTAGTCCTAAAAAAGTTCCAACAGACTTACAGGGACTGTGCTCTGTATCATTTAAAAGCTTCTTTCAGAGTTTTCTAGTGCTGTAATATCCTTGTTAGAATTGGATGACCAAGAGCCCTTTCACACTCCACAATTATAGCACTATGATTCCACTTTAACAGCCATGACAACATCCTGTGGAATCCTGGGGTTTGTAGTTTGGTGAAGCACTAATGCTTTCTAGTGGAGAATTCTTAATGGAACTAATAGAGAATCTTTAAAATTGGCACCAAAGAAATGGTTGGCTGTAAAGATTAGTCAAGTTAGTAAGCAAAATTAGCAGAGTCTCTGTTTAAAAACACAGCAAAGCATAGCGATTCCAGACACACAGACAATTAACAGCCATCCAACCCTATTGCTGCCTCTTTCCACACTGTGTCTAGCCAAAACAAAGAAAGTATCTCACAGCAGTCTTAAAATCATATAAAAAGTACTTTACTCATGAACATCATGTGTATGTCCTTAGTACACAGGCAGAAGACTTGAAGATAGGCAGGAATAACAAAAATATACATTGATTGCTACATCTGTAAGATAAAAATATGCAGGAGGTCCCACAGGGGCATCTTGCCCTCAGGAGATCTCAATGGCGACTGGGCATCTGTCTTTCAGACAAAGAAACTTAAGAAACCTCCTTCTTTTAGAAGACACCTGGTAAATATCTCAGGTTTCAACAGGAAATTACCTAGGCTTTTGTGATGCATTCAACCTGTTTCTAACAGTAAACAACCCAGCATGTTAGATTGCCACTATATTCCAACAAATTCTAAATGTGTGTGTCTGTGTTTTCAACTTGCCTGTTGACTTATGTGACCCTATGAATTTCATAAGGTTTTCTTACACAAGGAGGTGGTTTTGCTAGTTCCTTTCTCTGAAATATAGCCTACAGCACTGGTATTCATCCAAGTACTAACCAGGGCTGACCATACTCAGCTTCCAATATCAGATGGCCTCTGGTGCCTTTAGGGTATTTAGAAGGAGAGGAGAATTCTAAATGTGTATGTGCCTTAGTGACCCCATGAATTTGCCATTGCCTTCCCCATGAACCCATCCCCAAGCCAGTATAGGAATCCACCATTCAAGTTCCCCTGTGAGGTGGCCAACTAACCTCTGGTTTTAAAATTCCTGTGAGGAAGATTCTACCATCTTCCTGGGCAGACTACTGAATTCTAAACTGGTGTTACCATCAGGAAGTTCTTCCTAATGTCTTGTATGAAGTTCCTTTCTCATAATTTGAATCCATGGGGCAAGGGTGGTTGCTGTCCTCTGGAGCAGCAGAAAACATGACAGCTATTTCAGATAGCCATCATATTGCCTCTCAGTCTTCTTCATGTTAAAGCTACCTAATTCCCTCAACTGTTCCTCATAGGACACAGTATAGAATACTATTAACAGCAGTCTACTTGAGATGTTAGGGGGACATGCACAGCAGTATTCAGATAAAGGCACTGTGATGCTGTCTGTTTTATTTTTGATCTCTCTCTTGAAATTTTCCAGGCACGCGTTTGTCTTTTTTATTGCAGCTGCACACGGTAAGCTTAACTCTGCACACTGAGCAGAGTTTTTCTTTATTAATTTGAAACATATAGCTCACTTTTCTTCTGCAAATGACCTATAGGTGGCGTAGTGAAACGTTATCAGGGAGCTGACCCACACAACACACAGGGATTTCTTTCTTAAGTAATCACTGCCAATTCAAGTGCCATCAGCAAAGTGGCTTGGATGTGGGCTTTTTCTTTTTCTTTTTCTTTTGCCCCACTGTACAGTACATCATTTTGCACTTAGACAGAATTGTGTTTTTAGAAGAGGGACTCTTCACATACTTTGGATTGAACCAGTAGCAGCTGATGGCTTATGTGTCAGGGCTGTGATAAATTTGTTGTTGTTATTGTTGTGTGCCTTCAAGCCGTTTCTGACTTATGGTGACCCCAAGGTGACTCTATTACAGAGTTTTCTTGGCAACATTTGTTCAGAGGGGGTTTACCTTTGCCTTCATCCAGTGGGTTTCCATGGCTGAGCAAGGATTTGAACCTTGGTCTTCAGAGTTGTCCAACACTCAAACCACTATACGATGCTGGCTATGCTAAATTTATTTGGAGTTTTATTACAAACTTTAAAGGAACTCTCCAAGGTGCTGATTTGTATCCCCAAAATAGGTTCAGCATCTTGGAGATTATTTAAGGTCTGCCATAAGACCCAAAGCGATTAACCACAACTGTGACATGGAAGCCATCCACTGGATCAAACTGTTCTGCATAATTAAGTGTCTGGCTTCCTCGCCCCTGAGTCCAGATTATTTATAAATAAGTGTAACTATTTCATCCTAAAGCAGAACCATGGAAGATTCCACTGAAAACTGTCTATGTTTCCTGGCTATGTAACATCTTCCTGGTTTTATTTAGTTTCTTGGTCCTGTTTAGTTTCCTGGTTCTATTCAGTCTATTTATTTAACTGTATTCAAGGTGGTCAAGTTCTGGGTAAGTGAAAAGTTTTGTCTATGCTTGTACTTTACTCCCTTCCTTCAACAATGAAACAATCCTATAACACCTTAAGTCAAACTCACTTATTGCCATGAAAAAACTACTGCACCACACTCCATAGGCACATCTACACAAGGGGGAAAAATCCCAAATACCTCATACTATTGGCATTTTGCAGCAACAGCGACATGTCCAAATGGTTTTTCTGGCCTTTGAAGCCCCCATAAGCCTCAATTCCTGATGGTGGCCGTGAGTAATTTACTCGCATTAGTTCCTCACCACTGCTGTTTTTTTTTTAAAGTCATCCCAAGGTGCTCTAGTGCAATAGAGTGATTCTCCAAAGCAAAACAGAAAATATTGATCTTTTTTATCGCCTTAGTGAGTGATTGCTAAGACGAAAATCCAACATGGCGGCAGCGGGCACATTCTCTCCTAGGAAGTCCCACCCCTGCTCTCAAACAGCCAATCAGCTTTGTGCTTCCCTTTGAGTTTTTTATTGTTCTATAGTCCAAACAAACAAAAATGCGCACCCGCCTTGCAGTTTGTGAAAAAGTACGGGGAAATCTGTGAAGGCTTTTACCCCATTGTTTTTGCCATTTTGTGCTCCCATCCTTCTGAATAGTGTGGATTGGCGCTGGGATCCTGTTTAGGCTGGTAGCATTCCCAGAGAATTCTATGAGGGGTATTTTCACCTTTTAGATGGGCCCTAAATGTTGAGTATGAAAGCTCACACCACTGTCTATTTCTTTATCTGGTTTTAAGGTGCCACAGAGGTTTGTGCTATGACAGCCTGAAAGCACTACTCTTCTAGCAAATAGTCTGACTTCCATTTGTACAGAACTTCCATTTCTAGCTTGTACTTGCTAGTATGGTGGCTCTAAAATGAAATCATAATTGTGTAATCCTTTAGCCATTCTATGCATACATAAACAATTTCCCATTCTTCAGGAAAGAGTAGTCATATTTCTACCATCAAAATTAAAACACCCATGTTGCAGAAGGAAAGTCTATCAGCACAATCAGAGGAACCCAGAGGTTTGTAGAAGTACAGAACAATTTTTTAGGGAAAACCTAAGGTAAACTAAGGTACCCCCCCACCACCACCTAAGATAGGAAGAAACTTTCCAAACAGCTGAATGAGGAGGATCATGTTCACTGTGCTTAGAGTGCTCATTTTAGGAATGGGGATGGGAACCAGCTGGGAAGGGGGGGATGAAATGTACCTGTAAAAGGAGGACTGAGGAACATAGATATTAAAAGTTTAGAGGGAACCATAATTTCCTGGTTAAAACTGAAAAGTGTTTTGTTTTTGTTTTTATCCTCAGAGATAAAAGTAAGAACAAAGGACAACATCCATTATTTGTATGTAGTTGGCACTGGTCACCACTATGCCCATTCCACCTCAACACCCAAGCCTCAAAAGGTAGCAAGAAGTGTAAGAATTCCTGCTCTTACTAAGCCAGCTTTTCTTTAATGCGAAACTTTATTTTAAAAAACTGACCTGCTAATGCAGATTCCAAAGCAAAAGCCATTCATCATTCCCATTCTGCAAGTTGAATAGGGCTGTGTCTGAGAGAGACAATTAATATATTTATTTATTTATTTATTCCCCGCTCTTCAACCACAAGGCTATCAGAGCAGCTTACAAATTGTTTTTTTAAGCAATAGCTATTTACACATCTACACTGCATTAAACAGTTTCCAATATGTGTTAGCTAATTGCCCCCACATGCCGGGTACTCATTTTACCAACCTATGAAAGGATGGAAGGCTGAGTGAACCTTGGAGCCTGCTGGAATCGAACTTACAATGTGGTGACTTGCAGTACTGGCATTTAACCACTGCACTATGCAGTGTGAGCTGTGCTGAATATTATAGGCTCTCTCTGGGGTACAACTCTTTTGCAGTGTTGTCTTCTGGTATTAGAAGCTATTCCAGCTTGGGAGTTGAACTGAAATTGAGAGAGTGCAACAATGTTGCAGTGTTATCTATTGCTTTTATCCCTGCATTGCAGGTATAGTAGGCCTTGAAGGACACTACTATACAATAATCTTGCAGTTATGCCCTTAGGAAGATACAGCTGAGAGGGTAGTTTACAGCAGCCCTGGTTGGTAAAATACTGCAGGTTGGTTTGGATTTTCCACTCAAATATTCATGTTTCTTGTCATTCAGCAAAGCTCAACCTATTTAAAAGGCTCAGAAGCCCTCTCAGGCCAAATCAAATATTTCACTTCATGAAGAGGCTTCATGCTCCCTTGTCTTCCATCAGACTGTTTTTCCCCCCTTTAAAAAAGTATATGAAGCAAGACTCAAATTAGAGAAGGGATTCCTAACTTGGTGTTAACAATTTTTTCCCCAACTCCTTCAGCCATAGGTCTGGATAAAAAAATACAGTTGTCCCTTCATATTTGCTAGGGTTTGGTTCCAGGCCCCCCCGTGGATACCAAAATCCATGAATACTCAAGTCCCATTATATACCATGTCATAGCAAAATGATGTCCCTTGTATAAGATGACAAAATCAAGGTTTGCTTTTTGGATTATTATTTTTTTAAGAATATTTTCAAGCCGTGAATACTTAAATCTGTGGATACCAAATCAAGGTTTCAAGGTTGTTCCCTTTATTTAAAAGAGCTGGCAAATATAATCTCAGAGCCATTGGCAATAATATTTGAGAACTCCTGGAGAACAGGAGAAGTCCCAGCAGACTGGAGGAGGGCAAACGTTCTTCCCATCTTCAAAAAGGGGAAAAAAGAGGATCCCAACAACTATCGTCCAGTTAGTCTGACATCAATACCAGGGAAGATTCTAGAACAGATCATTAAACAGAGAATCTGTGAACATTTAGAAGGCAATGCCATAATCACAAAAAGTCAACATGGGTTTCAGAGAAACAAGTCATGCCAGACTAATCTGATATCTTTTTTTGATAAAGTTACCAGCTTGGTAGATGAAGGGAATGCTGTGGACATTGCATACCTTGATTTCAGTAAGGCCTTTGACAAGGTTCCCCATGACATTCTTGCAAACAAGCTTGTAGAATGTGGGCTAGACAAGTTAACTGTTCAATGGATTTGTAATTGGTTGACCGGCCGAACCCAAAGGGTGCTCAGCAGTGGCTCCTCTTCGTCTTGGAAAGATGTGACCAGTGGGGTGCCACAGGGTTCTGTCCTGGGCCCAGTGCTATTCAACATCTTTATCAATGACTTAGATGAGGGAATTAGGGGCATACTTATCAAATTTGCAGATGACACCAAATTGGGAGGAGTAGCTAATACCCTAGAGGACAGGATCAAAATTCAGAATGACCTGGATAGACTGGAGAGCTGGGCCAAAGCTAACAAAATGAAATTCAATACGGAGAAATGTAAAGTACTGCATTTAGGGCGGAAAAATGAAATGCATAAATATAGGATGGGAGAGACCTGGCTGAATGAGACTACGTGCGAAAGGGATCTAGGAGTCCTAGTAGACCACAAGTTGAACATGAGCCAACAGTGTGATGCGGCAGCTAAAAAGGCCAATGCAATTTTGGGCTGTATCAATAGAAGTATAGTGTCTAGATCAAGGGAAGTAATAGTGCCACTCTATTCTGCCTTGGTCAGACCTCACTTAGAATACTGTGTCCAGTTCTGGGCACCACAATTCAGAAAGGATATTGACAAATTGGAGCGTGTCCAGAGAAGGGCAACTAAAATGGTGAAAGGTCTGGAAACGATGCCTTATGAGGAGAGACTTAGGGAGCTGGGTATGTTTAGCCTGGAAAAAAGACGGTTTAGAGGCGATATGATAGCCCTGTTTAAGTATTTGAAGGGATGTCATGCTGAGGATGGAGCAGGCTTGTTTTCTGCTGCTCCAGAGACTGGAACACGGAGCAACGGGTGCAAGCTCCAGGAACAGAGATTCCACCTCAACATGAGGAGGAACTTTTTGACAGTAAGAGCTGTTCGGCAGTGGAACACACTCCCTCGGAGCGTGGTGGGGTCTCCTTCCTTGGAGGTCTTTAAACAGAGGCTGGATGGCCATCTGTCGGGGATGCTTTGATTGTGATTTCCTGCGTGGCAGGGGGGTTGGACTGGATGGCCCTTGTGGTCTCTTCCAGCTCTGCAATTCTATGATTCTATGATTCTATGATTTCTGATCTTCAGTTTATGAGTGCAGTTACTTATGAAACCAAAAACCACAACCCATGCACAAAAGGAAACCGCAAGTTTGAGGAACCCTAAGTCTGCAGAAGTGGAAAGCGGAAAAAATCTGTTCAGAAAATCTCCTAGCAGGGAAAGAGAAATCCCTGCAAAGTCTAATGAAGACTGAGCAACAGAATTCTGACTGTTATGTGTGAGTGGGAAAGATGAAAGATGGTTGCTAGAATGACACAGTCTGAATCCCAAACAACTGCTTTTCATACTGCAGTATCTTACTATAGGTTTCACTCATGCCTTCTGAGACTAAACAAGTTAATGACTGAGCCTCTTGATTGCCTACCAACTGCCAATGGCACATACTCTTTCCCTCAGAATATGAAAACCATCAGGATTAGTTTGGGACAGTAACTAGGGTGTCACTGAAAATGTTTGGCAGCTATTGTTAAGACTGTGATGTCTTATAACTATTGCCATATTGCTATGTGACACCTTGCCTATTCTGACTGGAGGATTTGGTGAGTTGTAGGGAAATTGGAACAGAGCCAGCATGGGGTTGTGGTTTGAGTATTGGACTAGGACACTGGGAAACCAAGGTTCAAATCCCCGCTTGGGCATGGAAACCCACTGGGTGACACAGTCTCTCAGTCTCAGAAGAAGGCAAAGGTAAACCTCCTCCAAACAAATATTGCCACGAAAACCCCTTAGGGTCACCATAAGTCAGAAATGATTTGAAGGCACAATAATAATAAGGGAATTGGAAACTCTGTCTGGCTAACATGTCTTCTAACATGTCATGAGAGCTCTCTTTGGGGCAAACTCCCAGCTTGCTTAACAAAGCCTATACAGGTGGGGCCCCCCACGTCCATGGGGGATATGTACCTGGGCTTACTTTTTATAAGTGAAACTGTGGAAAATAGCAAACCTATTAAAATAAAGGACTTCAGGTACAAACATACCATAGAGTTATGTTGGAGGATCTAGTGATTCCTAAAGGACACCTCTAGGCATTTCCTAGTACAACTCTATGGTATGTGTCCCTACTTTTTCAGTCATGGATAGCTGAAACTGCAGATATTAGTTCGTGGACATGGTGGGTTGGGGCGACCAGTACTTCCTGACTAACGTTCAGATACAGTTTTAGCTGGAATCAGGCTTTGTGGTGTGGAATTATTAGCATAGCATGAGGCACATCTAGGCCTGTTCTACTCTGGACCCACCATGCCCAATGCAACCCTGCAGGTATGTATGATGAACTGCCAGGTGCTTAACAATTGCCCAGCCACTTGTTTTGCTGTTCCAAAACAGAACTGTGGGCTACTGTATATGGCTGAAAAGCTACATTTGGCATAGTGAATCAGAAAGGTGACAAACCCAAGCAAATCAGAGTCCCTAACCAAAGAGATTTTATTGGAGTGCAAAGCCTCCATCTTCTACCCAGTTTGTAGGAGTGATAGCCACAAACAGAAAGAAGAGCCTTCAACTTTGAAAGTCCTTCAAGGCCCCAGTGGTCACAAACTGAGGCAACCAAATAAGATCATAAAATAGTTTTGGCATTACAGTCTTTCATGATGTTCCTGCATCAGCCCAGCCCAACCCTTTCTTTGCTGCTGTCATCCCTTACATATGGTGCTTGTTTTGGCCCAGTTTTTTTCCACCCGCTTGCCACCTTCTAGTCTTCATTCATGGTGCCAGCAGCCCTGACAGTCCTGTGGCTCACTGTTCTTTTCACTTCACACAGCCTTCTTTCAGTCCCCTGAGCAAATGCCCTTGACTCGATTATCTCTCCTCTGGTTTTGTATTTATTTATTCATTCATCAATTTTAACCAAAAAATCTTTTGTTGGTTCTTTTCTCTCTCTTCCTTCCACCCCCCAAATTTGCTTCTAAAGATTAAAGACCTGCTGGCTCCCCTCCCCTTTCCTCTCCCTCTGGTCCCACTGACTCCAAGGCCCTCTAGTTTGGGGGTAGGGGTTGGGAGGGGGTTTAGTTGTTTTTTTTACACACGAGCTGTTCTCTTCAAAAGTTGTAGCAAATGGTTAATTTGATTATTGGAACTATAGACCAACTGCTTCGCAGCCTTCCACCACGCGTCTGGAGGGGAGAAAGAGAGAACCCATCTATACGAAATAATCAAATCAAAATGAAGTGTGGAAGGAAGACTTTAAAAAAAGAAGAAATCTTCTCGACTTCCAAGCGGCACAAATAAAATTAAGACTGAGTCACTATAGCTCCCTGCTTCCTCCATTCCAAAAAGGAAGCTTTTGTCTATACACCACAAATTCAGATCCAGCCAACCAGAAATACAGTTTCTTGCTAGGGCAAGCTAGAAAAGAAGATATAGTGTATGTATTAGTTTCTCTTTCTTTTGTAGATTGCTAAGCTGATAACAAGAAAAATACTTTTAAAATATAACGTATTGGAAAAGGCATTAACAAGAATGACTTATACTATCATGAACTGTGATGGGTGGAGTGGGGGGGGGAAGAGAAAAGAAAGACAGTATTTAAAGGAACCTTTATTTTCTTATTCTCTGTCATTCTTAAAGGAACCTCTTCCCTCTTTTTTTTCTGCCTTGTCTACTCCCCCTTCCATCAGAAAGAATGTTAGAAGACAGTGAAACAAAACAGCAAACAAAATGGCATTGTACTGAAGTTGCAATTCACACGAAAATGCTTGTCAAGCCCATCATGTCTCATTTCTATGAAGCTGTTTTTTCCGCAGGCAAAACACACAGGAACATGGGAATGAATCAAATATTAAACACCAGTGTGCATTCCAGAGCAGCTTTCTTTTTGATTGCTTTATTTGCGGGAGACCGCTAATGATTCCCACTAGAGATGACCGCAGCACAAGAGATCATTTTGGAAATGTCATTTGGGCCCAAGCAGACTCCCATATTTTCCATTGTTTATGATTTCAATATTCACAACACAGATGACAACCATAGTCTGTACTAAGAGCACACCGAATATATTTGTGATCAAATTCAATCTCACAGATAGCAGACGCACCAGCACAATCAGCAGATAATTGTTGTTTTTTTTAAAAAAGGAAGCCAATTGTGTATAAACACTTTGTAGTCACCTACCATATTTATGTTTGTTTGCTTTTTCTTACATTAAGCCTTAGTCTGATAGATGAGTTAATAGCCAGTTTCACTCTGCATCAGCAGGTAGCCAAAGTAACTTTTAAGCACTTGAAGTTCCCTGTAGGCAGGCCACCTTGTTTATCTGCTAATGAAGCAACTCTACAATTGTTGCAAGATGTTTTCTACACATTAAGAAATAAGTGAAGAGAAGCTATTGGCTATTTGTGATATTCTTTGCATTATATTTGCACTGAAGGAACTGGCAAGACCACCTCTGCGTATTCCTTGCCTAAGAAAACCCCATGAAATTCATGGGGTCACCATAGGTCAACAGGCAACTTGAAGGCACACACCACAAACATACATGCACCATGGACTGCATCCTTCAAAAACATACAGCACACTCCAGTCAAAAAGAAGAACCTTTGAATTCCATTTATGCCTCTTGCAAAAAACCTTTTTTTAACATTCACTCTGAAATGAATGGGGCTTTCAAATGCTTAATTTTGGCTGGATTACCTTCATAGTTTTGCATATGTTTGAGGCATATGATGCTTGTTCGATTTTGTTTTATTGTCTGCATGGATCTATTAGTTCTGAAAGCTTTACAGTGCAATCAAATGCAATCCTATGTTTAAATGGACTTAAACCCTATTGTGTATAGTATTCCAAATGGTAAGAGCCATTTTTTTAATCAGTGGGATTGCAAGTTAAGAGCACACTTGTTAATTTTCTTAAGGTGCTTTGATTTTGATGTGTTACAGTAATAGGGAAATATTAAAGATGCAATATTTCTGTAAAACAATGAATGGTAGTATTTGCTTATTAAATTGTAAATCATTCTTGAACTTCTTTCACACAAAAGCCACTGGGTTGGATTGCTTGTGATTGATTTATCTCACTGTGATGTTGGTTGGTGAGTTGAGGGAGTTGTAGTTTAAAAAAAAAACTTTCCCAAGCTCTGGTTAGGATTCAGCTACACACTGAAAACAGAAGCTCTGTGCTGAATTCTTCCTGTCTAAAGTGTACTGATGTTATTATGTGAGTGTAGCATTATGTAGCTTATTTCCTTGTTGCTTCTAGAAGCAGCCAATGAATCAAACATGGGAAAAGAAAGTGCTAGTGATTTAAACATATCAGGTTAGGTTTTGTCATATGCTGATGGAGTGAGATCTTTTGGTAATAGCAGCCTTGTTCTCCTTCATACTGCACATATATAGCACTGTGATTCCACTTTATCTGCCATGGCCTCGCCCTGAACTGCAAGCCCCAGGATTCCATAGGATGGAACCATGGCTGTTAATGTGGATCATAGCATTATAATTATGTAGTGTGGAAAGGGCCCATGTTTCCAGCAATGTGCAGTTCCACTGTTAAACGTATTAGTTCTTTGTTCTTAACAGGGTTTGAATCTGTGCTTCCCATTGTTGCTGTTACATACAACCGTGCATTTTTTTGTACATTAATTTTGCTATTTGCAGGAATCACATGTGATAGAGTGGGAAGTATATTGGTTATGTTGTGGGTGTGCATTTTATAGACACTGGAGCCTGGAAGGGAAGGGAAGGGAAGAGATGCATGAAGACATTACTACTGGTGTGAGGCAAACCTCTTCCAGCAGAGGGATCTTTTTCTCTACATTGGTTGTTGTTACTGCTGGAGTTTTGCTAATAGCAGGGACAGCTGCTGGGCTGGGTGGGAGCAGGGGGAAATGGGAGCATTTGAAGAGAGGCACAGATGTAAAAGTGACATCTGCCTGTGACAAAGGAGAGCAGATTAAATTAGGCAAGGAGGCCCTTTCTGTTTGCAATGAAATTGGAGCAGCATATTCTCTGTGGCTGGGGTGGTAGTTAGAATGAAGAACCATGAGGAATAGGGGAAGCATCACTGGCTATTGTCAGTACTGCTAGAGTTGTGGCAGAGGAGTGTTACATGAGAGGTACTAAAGAGTCATTTGCAGATCAGGACTCTGACACCCAAGAAGTGGTCTGTAAAATCAATACTTTATCTGAGATGAATGTTGCTGGAATAAATGCAATCCCCAAATCCTGACTTCAAAATTCATTCAATTTATTGATTGGTTGCATATGCAGCCTACTGTGCCATTACTTCAGGGAGAGCATGGTCATTTGTACTGGAGGTGAGTATTATCCCATTTTATCCTCACAACAGTTTCAGTTCATAGGCTTAACAGAGGCAATGACTACCTCAAGATCACCCAATGAGCAGCACAACTAAGCAAGGCTATGAACCCAAGTGGCCAGGTCCATGACCAACACTCTGATCTACAACATTGTCAAATGCTGGGCTAGAGCACAGTGAATTCTGGTGAGAAATGACATGAATCAGCTCATAATCAGTCGGCTAATAAGAAATTATGGGAATCATTCAGATAATGACATTAAAAAATACCCAAAGATTCCTGTGAGCCCAAAGTGGCCACTCATAGATGATGCTATATCCTACACTTTGATTCACTGCTCTGCCCTTGGCATTTTCAAGGACAGTGATGGCTCATGCAGGAAATGAATTATGGTTATTATTATTATTAATTTTTACCCTGCCCCTCTCTTAAAAACAATCGGGGCAGCTTACAACAATTAAAATACAATCATGCTAGCTAAAATCCCTAAGCACCACCCACCCCCACCCTCCCTCGTAAAAAGATATTAAACTCATATAAAGTTAAAAACCACCTAAACTAAAATCACATGTAAAAACAAATAGAAAAATTAACAACCAGCAAGACTAAAAGAGGCCAGGAGACATAGCTCCTGAGGCTGGGATCTAATCAGGAAAGGCCTGCCAAAAGAGATCCGTCTTTAGTGCTTTTTTAAAGCTACTCAAGCTCATCATCTGACGGATCTTGTTCAGCAGGCCATTCCATAATTTGGGGGTGATTACCAAAATTTGTGAGAACTTTAAGGCTGTTGTTCTTACTCTTGCATTAGCTTCCCCAAACCTGGTGCCTGTCAGATGCCCATCATCTCCAGCAGTTCAAGACCAGTAGCAGTTGTTGGTTGAGATGATGGGAGCTGTAAGCCCAAACACCTGAAAGACTTTGGTTTGATAAAGACTGTCTTGCATAATCTAAAAACAAACCTTTTCCATTGGAAGACTGGCATGTGCCTTCTGTGTCTTCATAGGATTGGAAAATTCTTTTGTTATGTGCCTTCAAGCTGATTGCATCTATGACAACCCTATCACAGAGTTTTCTTAACAAGATTTCTTCAGAGGGGGTTTGCTATTGCCTTTTTCTTTGGCTGAGAGTGTGACTTGCCCAAGGTAACTCAGTGGGTTTCCATGGCTCTAGGGTGCCAGTTACACAACAAAAATTGTCGCGGGGCTTACCGTGACATTGTGATCCCGAATCTGTCCCTCGCTGTTTATACAATTTTTGTCACTGATCTGGATATCCCGGGTGGTCCCGTGACTGATATTTACACGTCCAAAGTTCCGTTTTTTATTTTTGGTTCCACGACGCTTTATCCCGTGCTTTTCTTGTTTACACACGGGTAGCGTACCGGGATTTTTAAATTTTTTTTTTGGCTGTCAATCAAGGATGCGATTACTCATTTTTTTCAAACTTTGAGCTACGTGTTTCCAGTTCTTCCCGCCACGGATGCAGCGATTGGCTACAACTTAACAAAGAAGGACATCACATGTCCTTTTCATGCACCTCTTGTTCTATTTTATGGCAACATGGAGGCGAGCACATCGGCTGCTCTGGCTACCGCTGTCCGTTTGCAATTATCTCTTTTACCTCTTAAGAGGTGGGTAATAATCAGGCATAGGAGAAGGATGCTTCTTATTTTCCTTATCCTTCTCCATTCCCAAGCGATGGAAACATCAATTTTTCGACCACAGGTTATGTACTTTGCTGCCGTGGAACCCCCGGAAATTCTGAGGCATGTTCGCCCTGACTGGAGGAAGCGATGGTGGTGGGTGTACCCGACAACGGATGAGTGGTGGGAGAAATTTGTGATGAACATCTGGTCGGACGAATGGTGGATACTGTACTTCAGGATGCCTCGGTTCCTCTTCATGCGCCTTGCTCAGTTACTCCGTCCAGAGATTGCTAAGTCGGACATGAACATGAGAAAAGCCATCCCTGTAGAGAAGAGATTTGCTATTGCCGTTTTCCTTCTCGCCCACCGCTGCTCATATGGTGCAGTTTCCCAGCTGTTCGGTGTCGGAAGAGCAACTGTGTGTAAGATTTTTGTGGAGGTCATCCTCGCTATGGAGAAGTTACTTCTTAAGCAGACAGTCTTCCTTGGAGATCACAGAAAGGTATTTTTTAAAATTTTATTTTATGTGCTTGTGAAAAATCATCTAATCACATCAATTGCTAAGTGTTAAAAAAAATGAAATAAGCAGACCCTTATGTGATACCATAATGATAACAATTACAGCTTCCCCGTATGTTGTTTTGAAGGTAATTGAGGTCATGCCACAGGATTTTGCAATACTTATTTCTGAACATAGTTGTTTAATCGAAAACTCGTTTTTCCGTGCTCTCATTGTACCCTTTTCTTTGCATTTGATATTTTTTAGGTAATGGTTTCCTTTGCTGCAATGGGATACCCACAAGTGGTCGCTTGCTTGGATGGATGCCATGTTAATATAATCCCCCCCCCATCCGCCAAGGGGATGAATTTATCAACAGGAAGAATAGGTACAGCGTTCTTCTGCAAGGGACTTGTGACCACAGGGGAGTTTTTATTGACGCGGAGATCGGTTGGAGCGGGAAGTATCACGACGCCCGAATGTTAAGGAACTCTGGGTTTTTTTGAGACTATGGAGGCAGGCATCTTTGTGCCTGGTAATCCTACACTGACAATTATGGGGAAACAGGTAGTACCTCTAACTCTGGTAGATGGTGCATATCCAATAAGGAATTGGCTGCTGACACCTTTTAGGGGGACCACAAATCCCAAAAAGAGACTGTACAATAGGTACCATAACAAAATTCGATCGACAGTGGAGAGGTGCTTCGGCCATTTGAAATCAAGGTGGAGGGCTTTAAAATACTGTATTGAGGTTGCTGAGGAGAATGTATGTTCTGTAATATGTGCATGTGTTATTCTGCACAATATTTGTGAAACCAAAGGTAGTATCCTTGATGATCCTCACTGGCATATGCAGAAGTTTGTACTGGACACGCTGGGAGCTCCGATGGTTAATAATGATGCTGCAGAGAAGGAGCAGGGGGAGGCGGTATGCAATGCTTTAAAAGAATATTTTTGGCTTGAACATCACCGGGGAGGCGGGGAGTAATTTAATGCATGGTTTGCCTTCATATTATTTTCCTGGATAAACTGACAGTCTGCTTAATAAAATATTGGGATTTTTTTACGGTGCCTGCTTTTGCTTTGCCCTTCTTTATTCGAATCACACTTCACCCATGGGTACACTAGCATTGTCTTTTTACTGTAGAATTGTGAATGTATACAGTACACTTTAAGGGCAGTTGAAGTGCACCTTGGAAAGTAGGTCAGACTGGATACAAGTTTATTTTAAAACAAAATGCCTAAAACGAAACACAGTTGCGGTTTGGGTGGTTAAAGCAATTGGGCTTTTGCCACGGATTACTCTTTCTGGTAAAGGATCCAGACACTGCCAAATCCTTCAGGTAGTTTCCTCCACTAATTAACCAATTGATTAGCCAACACAAGTTAAAGTTTAAAAAGTTAAGCTTAATCCTAACACCATAGGCTTCTTCAAAAAATGAAACGGTCAACACAAAAACTTATAAACTTGAGTTTTCACATCCCGCCACATGGCATTACGATGGCCAAAGGGGGGAGAGGACGTGTCCAGCCGGGTCAGCGCATCACCTACTGGGGCACCAGGGAGACCAACCTCCTGTTGGAATCCCTGGCCCAGCAGGCCAGTGCACCGGACCAGCTGATGCGGTTCTCTAACCGGAGGAACTGCAACTTCTTTTTGGAGGCAGCGCGGTTCCTCCGGTCGAGGGGCTATATCCGAACTGGCCTTCAATGCCGCTCAAAATTCAAGACCCTGAAGGGTAAATTCTTTGCGGCATTGGAGGCCAGTGATGGTAGCCCCCCCCCAATGGCGGCCGCCTTTTTATGCCATCTTGCACGACCTGTGGGTCCGTGCAGGACAGCCAAGCTGGCGCGACAGGCTCCCCAGAGGTAAGTTTGGCCAAAGCATCTCTGGTGCCAAGTTGTGTGTGCCCATGTGAGTGTGTGTGTGTTTTCCTCTGCATGCAGCTAATTTTAATCTGTCTGTATGTTTTGTTATAGCGGTCCGGATTCAGAGACGGGCCGCAGGGGAGCATGTCTCTGATTCCTCCGATGAGGAGGATCATGCAGGCCTGGCACCGGCTGCACCCCCCCCCAGGTAAGTTTCATTGCAGTACCTATGTGGCAAACTTATGGGGTGCATAGCATAAGAAATGTTATTGTTTCATGCTGAAAACTGACAGCTATACTTACTTTATTTAAAGGTCCCCAGGCTGCCCAGGAGGCAGCAGCCCAGCTGGCTGGGTTTAACATT
Source organism: Gambelia wislizenii (assembly GCA_030847615.1). Taxonomy (NCBI): domain Eukaryota; kingdom Metazoa; phylum Chordata; class Lepidosauria; order Squamata; family Crotaphytidae; genus Gambelia; species Gambelia wislizenii. Next base: position 103,862,633 of record JAUMIR010000005.1, on the reverse strand, counting down.
ATAGCCAGAATAGAGGAGCTTGGAAAATATGATTAAGTAGAAAAAAATTTAAATGGACAATCTGCTTTGCACATAGATCAGTTGATTCTAATTAATAATTCCTTTTTTTTCCCATACAGGGAGGAGTCTAAGAGAGGAGATTAGGGACCTGGCCAGGAGGGTGCAAGCCTTGGAAGAAAGGCTTGCATTGTAAATAGTGTATATAGTTCAGATGTACATGTGTAAATACTTCTTTTTGTATATACTGTTTCTTATATTAATCTGTACATACTGTAAATATTGCACATTATCCCCCTCTCCAAAGTGTTTGTTCTTCCCTGTTATATGCTTACCATCTCTTGTGTTTGTAACTTTGCCTTGTAAATATTGTAAATTATGTAAGTATTGTTTGTCCTGTAAATGTGTATATATATGTGTGTGTGTGGAATGTGTTTTTTGTAAATATATGACTCTGTTTAAAAACATGTAAGTATTTATTTTCAGTTAGTATAAAAAAATAAAGTGTTAAATTTTTGAAATAAAGAAGCTTGCTTATTTCCCATAAATTCACTACCTCCCTTCTAAAAGCTCTAAAGATATCCTTAAAATAATAATGTTTAAACATGGTGCATATATGAGGCAGAGTAGTGTAGTGTAAGAAATAAAGTATGTAAAACCTTAACATTATGTAGTGCCCACAAGTAAGGGTACATCAATTGCTACTGATAATAGAAACTACATTGACAGGGGCACTTTTTTTTAAATTAACCTTGCTGGTCTACTAGAATTTAAAGAACTTCCAGGTAAACTTTTTGTTGGTGTTGTATGATTGTTCTCCTGTGAATTCTCCTTTTCTTCCTCATCTACATTTTTAGAGTTAAAATTTCATTTCTCCACAACACGTTTTTTAGCATTTCCCATGGACTTAATGTGAGTCACCAAGTCCCCAAACAGATCATTTTGTCTTTGTATTTCTTTGAGCATCCGCTCAGATTCATCCACGGAATGCTCATAGAATTTTTCTAGGTACCCTTGCAAAGACATTGTCTGCTCTTTAGATATTTTTTCAATTCTAGACACAAAAAGTTCTGCTATTGATCTTGAATTCGCCATCAAATCATTCACATCAGAAGAACGTTTCTTCCTCCGAAATAAGGCCAACCTCTCAGCGGGGAACAATGTGGCAGTAGGATTACTCAAATCTGCAACTGAAGAAATTGGGAAAAAACAATCACAATCATAGTTTATTACAGTACTGAGCAAGGTACAACAATAACCCTGCCCTGTAACTATTAGATACATACCATTACGTGCAGGTGTGGTTGACCACACAATATCAATCTCTTCTACCACGACCGTGTTGGTACCCTCAGTTTCATTGACTGCCAAGGTTTCAGTATTCTCCTCAGTCAAGGTTAAAGTAACAGTAGATTCATCAGATCCCTGGGTACCAGAACCATCTGGATAAAAATGAAAAGTAAAGGAAAATAAGAGAGTCTGGTAATAGAAGAAATCAAAGCACTTTAAGTAATCCACAGCACTTCCGCGCCGCTTTTGGAAGAGGTAAACAAGTAATTGCCTTCATAGTTTATGGCTACTGCCAGAGACGCCATAGCAAACGTGCCAAGATGCACGCAGCATTTTACAGTCCCAGGGCACACAAACAAAAGCGCGCCATTTGCCTTTAACAGCCTTAGTTTGCAAAACAAAGGGGAAACCACAGACCACAGTATCACCACTTCAGGTCATGTTGGTAAATATGGCGATCTGTTTCTGTATAGATAGAAGTCTATGGACTACTGAAACATTTCATCAGTTCAGTACGGAAAATTACAGATTCTATTTGGATGTTGTGAAAACGGAAAATTAAACATCCGTGTTTTCACTTTGATACCAAATATTTCTTGTAATGGCAGCAAACAGCAGAAGCTGTAATTGTAGCAGCATACACAGTAAAGATACATAGCATGCATATCAATCATGGGTTAGCCATGAACATTTATAAAACTTCTAATTGGCAAAACAATGAAATTCGAGAACGTGCTTAATCGAGTATTCACATACTACTTATTCCTTTAAAAAAAAATAAAGGAAAACTTACCTAGGGGCTGTGAGAACAATTCCTCAGAGAACCCCTGCAGCATCTCTTGGGATGAGGGAGGGAATCCCACATATTCATCGGTGAGAGGGGCGTGATGGGGAACCGCTGACCCACGCGGAACACGCACAATGTCGGTGGTGCTCCCTAGCTGCTTCAGGTGGTAGTTGGCATCGCCGCCCAGAATGGCATGCAGTTCTTTATAAAAGGGCATGGTGGCCGCATTGCTGCCACTTTTAGAGTTGTGGTCGTTTACCTGGCGGTAATTCTTGCACATCAGTTTCGCCTTTGTATAGCACTCTTCTGCGATGCGAGCATGCCCTTTGGTTTTCATTTCGGCAGCAATCTTTTCAAACAGGTCAATATTTCTGTGGGATCCCCTCAGCTGTTCCTGCACCTTTTCCTCTCCCCATATGGCCAAAAGGTCAATGGTTTCGTTGTAGGACCAGGAGATCCCATGGCCACCTTTCCTGGGACGAGGTGCGGTTTTGGCATCCATCGCTTTAACTGCACAGGTAAACGGCCAGGAGAACAATGGAGATGTATCTTCTTCAAATTTTGGGATGGCCAGAAAGGGGGCAGGTACACCTCCTACGTACTGGCCAGAGCCCGCCCACGGTCAGGGCAATTTCCGGGCATCTCCTGTGCCCGTGATATCTTGTCATGGGCTGTTTACATTTCCGATTTTCCGCATCCCCCCGTGACTTTTTTAAAAACCGGCACAACCCACGGGATTGAAAGTCCTGTGGGTTGAGAGACAAATGGTGGCCCCCCTTCCGAAAATCACGTACCCGACCCGATGTACGTGTAAACTGCCAGGGATCAACACAAATTCTTCCCGGGACATTTTCATCGTGTAAACGGCACCTAGGAGTCCTTAAAGAACAACACTAAAACCACTATACCACACTGACCCTCTATTGTATTGGGAAATCCACAGACTCTAGATGTGGATAATTAATACAAAGATGTATAGCAGGAAAAACCCTGTGGTGTGTAGCCATTTATAAATTTATGGAAAGATATGAAACACTTTGAGGAATGGGAGGAACTGTAGCTGCTTTACTGGTGCCTTACAGATACAGAGTAAATAAGAGACCCAGTGTGGTGTAGAAAGCCAGGGCCCATCTACATGAGGGGGGAAAAAATCTAAAATACCTCGTAGTATTGGCATCTTGCAGTAGCAACATGTCTAAATGATTTTTCTGGCCTTGGAAGCCCCCATAAGCCTCACATTTCTGATGGCAGCTGTGAGTGATTTACTCAGTTCATCAACATCACCGGGTTTTTCTTTTTAAAAAGTCATCCCAAGGTGTGCTGGTGTGATAGAGTGATTCTCCAGTTTTATAAGAAAGCAAAACAGAAAATATTGATCCTTTTTATCACCTTAGCGAGCAATCGCTAAGGTGAAAATCAAACATGGCGGCAGTGGGCGCTTGCCCTCCTAGCAAGCCCTGCCCCCGCTCTCACCTGGCCAATCAGCTTTGTGCTTCCCTTTGAGTTTTTATTGTTCTACATTCCAAATGAGCAAAAATGCACACCTGCCTCGCGGTTTGTGAAAAGTACAGGGAAATCTGCGAAGGCTTTTACCCTGGTTTTTTTGCCATTTGGCCCCCCCTCCTTCTGAATAGTGTGGATTTGTGCTGGATCCTTTTTAGACAGGTAGGATTCCCAGCAAATTCCATGAGGGGTATTTTTACCATTTAGACAGCCCCCCAGTGTGGGGTAGTGGTTTGAGTGTTGGACTAGAGCTCCAGGAGACTAGTTATCGAATCCCTTCCCAGCCATGGCAACCCAGTGATGACTTTGGGCACTCTCTCAGATTAAGAAGGTAGTGGCCAACAATAAATCTTGCCAGAAAAACCCTATGAAAGGGTCACTGTAAGGCAGTGTCTATGGCCATCCTCCTGTATGTCTGCTTTGTTTTCTCTAATAGTGAAAACTTAAATTTTCAGGTCCAGCAAAAAAAGTTTATGTTGCCTGTTGTGAAGAACGTGAGCCTGTCTATGCTTCTTAGAAGTCACGTGCACTCTAGGATGAACCTGAAGGAAATACTGGAATATTCACAAAGAGAAAAAAGGTGAACAAGGAATGCTTAAAGTAGCTTGAAATCTTGCAGTTAGCTGCCATTGGGATTCTTGATTACAGCACTCCTAGGAAGGGTGCAACCATACATTTTACAGACTTGGGATATTTCAAGAGCAGAAGCAATTTCCTGCTTGGAAAAAACAACAGGATAGCTAGGGACCTGATTCAAGAGGAAAGGGACAGAAGACAGGAAGCAGGAAAACTATGACCAGTGTGTTCTTGTTATAATGCTGAGTCAGGAATGCTATATAACTAGTTGTAGATAGTAATTAATCAGTGTATAAACCAAGCAGTTGAACTTACAATATAAGTTATAGACCAGTAAAGTCTAAGCACAAATATTGTTATCAGTTAGTTAGTAATTAATAATGTTATCAATTTAAGTAGCTCCTTATGTAATCATATATAAGGCCTTATCAGAAAGAACAAAAAATAAATAGTTCTCAATTACAGTCAAAATCCAACATCTAAATATATGTTGAGTCTTCCTCTTCCACTTCCAGCCAGTGTTCTCTCTACAAGACTTCTCCTTCACTTCCAAATGCAGACAGTTCAGTTATTTCTCAGTTTTTCAAAAGTTCAAGAGTTCCTGACAATCCACTAGTCCTTCTCACTACCTTCTCACTTCTCCTTCCTACCTCGCCACAGCGTCAGTCAATGAGATTGTTAGTATCACAATCAATAAGGATGTTAGCTGTTAAAATCACAAAGCTACAAACAACTGAATAGAAATAATTTGTCTCACATATCAGCTATGTCCGTTATCAATTAAGCTAATCCATGTCTTCTAAACCTCTGTAGTTAATCTGCTGCAAATTGAATCAAGGCCCAGGCTCTATACGCCGCTGTTACTCTTCCTCCAAACTTTCTCCGCTCCTTTTATCCATCGCTATCCCTTTCTCCTCCACGATACTCACACAGCCTCTTTATTTTCTTCTTCTCTATTTTTCTTTTCTTTTCTCTTTGCAAGTATAAGCTTACTCAACAAAGTCCCCAACTGTCTGTTTTATCCTTATTTACCTTTGTATGTCTTTCGCACTCCTCCTTTCCCCTTTGGGTTACCCCAAACCAAGCTATACCAATCCACTCCGCTCCACTCCAGACTGCTCTATTCCACTCCACACCTTCATTTTCTCTCTGTCCACCTCCGTCTTCCTCTCTCCCTCTTACTCTCAGTCTCTGGAGGAAGAACCACAGAGTCTATCTTACTTTCTGGGTGCCAGTTTGCCGTTTTTGCTTTATGTCTTTAGGAGAGCCCCATAGTGGGCTTTAATGAACTCTAGTCCTTTTGGGAAGTCTCCCTCCATAAGCTGTAAATTGTTGCTTGTTTTTTTAAAAGGTGCCAGTGTTGCTAGTGCTGCACTTGGCAGCTGCCTAGAGCAGGGAGAGCAGCTTGTTCGGTCCCTCAGGTCTACCCGTGCTCTCCCCCCGTTTTTCAATGGGAGTAGGAACACAATACCTGGACCAGACCCCCAATGAGCTATCACTCACCCCCCCGTACCAGGGTAGGTATGTCAGAGTGTTGTTCCCTCCGGAATCTACCTGAACAGTAGGCTGGTTGTGGGAGCTCGCGCTACACACAACTGATTCGCAACGCCATCACACAGGAACTCAAAGATCTCCCTGTATTGCTTTGTATATATTATATATAATACACATATACTATATATACTATATTGCATATATTACATTATATTTTATATAGAATATATACATTACTATATACTATATAATATTTACAATTATAGTGTATATTATATACTACATATTCTATACATACTCTATATATACATGTAGACTATATATGTATATACAGTCTCTTACATATCCTCACTAACATATCTTTAAATACATATACTCTATAGATAAATGTAATATATACTATATATTTATTGGATATTTGTACAATATTATATTATACTAGATTATTATATTCTTTATAATACTAGTTGTTTGACGATAAGGAAGATAGTTGATAGTGAAGAGTTGTGGATAAACAGACTTATAGCTCGGTTGTGTCAGATAAGTTAAGGATTGGGTATCTAATAGAATTTAAGGACAATTTGATGACTTGATTGAATTGACTTTAAAGATACACAATGGCCACACAAAGGAAGGCAGCCATTCAGGCCCAGTCACAAATAGTGACCCAGAGACGTCCATCTTTGGAAGGCCAAATTAAAACAACAGAGATTACTACTATACTATTGGAAGAAATGAGAAGAGAAATGAAAAATAATGAGACAGGAAGTGAGAGAAGAAATGAAAGAAATCAGAGCTGAAATTAAATCTGACATAAAAAAAGAATTGAATAATTTTGGGAAAAAAATGGATAAGCTAACAGAAGATAAGAATAACATTAAACAGGAAGTGGAAAGTATCAGGGGAAATCAAAGGAGTTGGAAGAAAACACACAAGGATTAATTGAAGAACAAGAACAGATGAAAAAAACTTTAATGCTAAATGAGAGTAGATACCGTGAAAAATGCATAAAATTAAGAGGTCTAAAAGAAATGGTGAATGAGGATTTGGAAGAAAGAGTGATTCCAGCACTGGCAAACTTTGTGGAAATACCTGAGGAAAAAATGGATTCAGAAGTGGATAAAATATTAAGAATTAACTCGACAGTAGCAAAAGAAAAAAAAAGATCCCTAGGGACATAGTGGTAACATTTACAAGAAACAGACTTAAAGATTTAATCTTACAAAGGAGATACACTAATAAATTAAAGATTGAAGAAAACGAGATAAAAATTTACAAGGATATACCACCTCAGGTCTTGAAAAAAAGACAGGAATATAATTTTTTGACACAAAAATTGACTAGACATAACATAATCTATAGATGGGAAAGATTGGAGGGAATATCTTTTACGTATTCACAGAGGCGATATAAGATTAATACATTGAAGAAAGCGAAAGAATTTCATTTTAAAAATTGTAAAGAATTTGGTAAAAGGAGAGCACAAAGAGAAGAATGTTAGATGGAGCAGTTAAATGAAATAGAAGAACCTGAGGTGGAAGGACAACAAGAGAATACAGAAGTAGAAGAAACACCAGAAACTGAAGTAGGAGAGGAGAGTGATAAAGATAAAGAGGAAGAAGAAGATGAAGGGGAGTCAGACTCAGAAGGGAATGAAGACAAGGAAGCGCAAGACTTATAAGAATAAAGCTAAATATATAAATTATTGAACAAATGGACTGTAGAATTCTCTCTTGGAATGTAAAAGGTATCAATTCTAACTATAAAAGACAACAAATATTCCACTTTCTTGAAAAATCTACTAGTGATATTGTATGTCTTCAAGAAACGTGTATTAAAAAAAGACATCAAATATCTGAAAAATCCAAAATTGGGGAAAAAAATTATATCTTCAGGTGATAAAAAGAAGGGGGTGGTGTTATATGTGAATAAAAAATATGAGGCCACTGAAAGATTCAATGATATCAATGGACATTATGTAGGAGTGGAAATTAAATTCAATAAGCTGAAAGTACTGTTAATTGGAATATATGCACTGACTGAAAATAAAGAATGCTTTTTCAAAAATCTGACTGAAGAAATGAGGAAAGTAGAGAATGAAAATATATTGATTATGTGAGACTGGAACGGAGGTATTAATCCCATTCAAGATAGAAAGTCACACAAACAAATAAAAAAATCAGGGAAAACTACCTAAAGCCTTCTTTGAAATGTTTGAGAACTTTGGGTTAATGGATGTATGGAGATGGAAGTATGGAAATGCAATTGGATATACGTTCTACTCCGATGTGCACCGTACCTTTTCGAGAATCGATATGTTTGTAGCGTCTAGACACTTACATCAAAACATTAAGAGCATGGATGTACTTCCAAAATGGGTTTCAGACCATAATCCTATTCAATTAAAACTACATGGAAATAAGAGAGATTGGAGCTGGTGTTTAAATGATACACTGCTGTTGGATGAAACAACTTTAAGTAAAGCAAAGGAAACACTGAGACTGTACTTCCTCGAAAATACAACACTAGATGTCAGTACAAAAACGATCTGGGAAGCATCCAAATCAGTGATGAGAGGATTCTTTATCAAGCAAATGGTGGGAAAAAGGAGAGAAGAGTCAAAAGAACTTCAGGAAACGATGAATGAAATATCTATTAGAGAAAATAAACTTTTAGACACACCAAACAATGAAGAAATACAACAAGAATTGAAATTACTAAGAAAACAGGTACAATCAATGATGAATAAAGATGTGGAAATTAAACTTAGAAGCCTAAGACAACAATATTTTGAATCAGACAACAAAACTGGAAAATGGTTGGCTCATAGATTAAAAGTACTCAGAGAGAAGAAAATTATAACGGAAATTAAATATAAAGGGAAGCTGGAGACAGACTCAAAATTAATTAAGAAAAGCTTTTTGAATATTATGAGAAATTGTACAGTGATACGTCTTTAACTCAAGGTGAATTAAAGAAGATGGAATCTTATTTAGCAAAACAAAAAATAAAAGCATTAAATAAACAACAGAAGGAGAGTCTAAATGCAAATATTACGATAGCTGAGATTTCAAATGCCACCAGTAAACTAAAAACAGGTAAAGCCCCAGGTCCCGATGGCTTTACGCCAATGTACTACAAAAAAAAAATGGAAGATGAGCTAATTATACCATTACAAAAGACCATCGGAAAGATAATAGAAGAAGGGATACCAACTTCATGGAATGAGGCTCATGTAACTCTCATACTGAAGGAGGGAAGGGACATAAGAGAACTGAAAAACTACAGGCTCATTTCACTCTTGAACTGCGTTTATAAAATATTTGTGCTGATCCTTGCTCAGAGGTTGAAGAAAATATTATTGCAGGAAATTCACGAAGATCAAAATGGCTTTTTAACTGACAGATATCCAAGGAACAACATAAGGACAATTATAAATTTAATTGAATATTACGAACAACATAATGAAAGAAAATTAGCCATGATTTTCTTAGACGCTGAAAAGGCTTTTGATAGAGTGAAATGGGTATTTATGAAAGCTGTCTTGGCCAAAATGGATATAGGGGAGAGGTTTATATGCTGGATTGACTCCATTTATACAAATCAAACTGCGCAATTACTAATAAATGGAGAAAGAACAGATAAATTACATATAAAGAAAGGTACCAGACAGGGGTGCATCCTATCCCCCTTGCTGTTTCTAATTACTATTGAAATTCTAATAGACAATATCAGAAGAAATGATAAAATCCTAGGCACTAAGATTAAGGGTTATGAATACAAAATAAAGGCCTACGCTGATGATATTGTTGTTATATTAGATAACCCATTAGAACAAATAGATGAGCTGGGGAAAACTATGCAGGAATATGCAGAAATTTCTGGGTTTAAAATAAATAAAGATAAAACGGTAATGCTAACAAAGAACATGAATAAAAAGCAAGAAGAAGAGATTACAAATAAGACAGGCTTTTCAATTGAAAATAAGGTGAAATACCTTGGTATCTGGATCACTAAAAGAAACAAGGAATTATTTAAAAATAATTACACTAAACTATGAAATGAAATTAAAAACGACATTATTAGATGGTCTAAACTTAATCTTTTTCTATTGGGGAAAATAGCATCTTTTAAAATGAATATACTCCCCAGGTTCATGTTCATCTTCCAGAACTTACCAATTATAGACAATGAAAAATGCTTTAGGTCATGGCAGTCAGAAATATCTAAGTATATATGGTCCGGGGGAAAACCACGTATTAAATGGAAGCTGCTATTGGATAAAAAGGAAAGAGGAGGGTGTGCAATGCCAGATCTGCAATTATACTTCCAAGCATGTGTATTAACATGGATCGAGGATTGGATACATTTAAAGGATAATAGAGCATTAACGCTGGAAGGGTCAGATAACAGGTTTGGATGGCACGCATACCTATGGTATGAAAAAGTGAAGGAAAACAAGGACTTTAACAACCATTATATTAGGAAAGCACTTCTAAAAGTCTGGATGAACATAAAGAAATTTTTTTATAAAAAAAATCCCTACATGGATCTCATCAGAGGAAGCCTTTTTCGGAAAGACAAAAAATAAAAATGAGCCTTGGATCAGATATAAAGACATTCTCTCAAAAGACTCAACAGTTTTCAAGATAAAAACTAGAGAAGAACTAGACAAAGAAGGCCATACTCTAAATTGGTTCCAATACAAACAATTATATGAACGATTTAAAATGGATCTCAAATTGGAAAGCTTTGAATTAGATAAAAATCAAATAGATAAAATAATATGGGATAATAAAAAGCAACACATAGCTAAATACTATAATATTCTCTTAGAAAGAAAATATTCTCTTAGAAAGTTCCTTTAGAGACAAAATACATAAAGGAACCAATGATAAAGTGGGCACAAGATCTTGGCCATGATATTGAATTAGATAGGTGGGAACAGGTGTGGAGCTACACCCAGAAATTCACTTCTTCACAAAATCTCAAAGAGAACTTCCTGAAGATGTTCCACAGATGGTATTTAACACCTGTAAGATTAAATAAGATTTACAATAAAGGAAGCAGTTTGTGTTAGAAATGTGAACAGATAAGTGGTACTTTAATCCATCTGTGGTGGAATTGTCAGTTCGCAAAAATATATTGGAAGACAATTCACAGTATCATCGTTGAAATATCAGGAATAAGTTTCCCCATGGATCCTGAAATTTATGTATTAAATATGATAGATAAGATTAAAGTAAAAATTACCGACTTAAACTGGAAAATCATATTATACATGATTTCTGCAGCAAGGCTGATATACGCATCAAAATGGAAAAAGAGGGAAAACCCCACTTTAGAGGATTGGATGATTAAACTTCAAGAAATGATGGATATGGATATCCTTACTGCCACATTAAAGGGGAAGATGATAGATGAGGTTAAAGAAGGTTGGAAACCGATAAAAACTTTCTGGAAAAAGAAATGGAGAGATCTAGATAAATTGGACCTTTAAAAGATAAATACACACTATAATATATAATTTATAATTATTATATACGATATTATATCTAACTTAATTATAAGATTCTAGAAAATGTCAAATTTAACAGTATCTATAATAAAGCAATTAGGAGAACGGGAAATGTACATGGAATGGGAAACAAGGGTTAAAATAATATATTTTATTGAAAACTCTGGTTGAATTAGGGAAGATATTGGAAGATTCAAGAAAGGGAAATTGAAAGTTAGGAGTAGAAAGAGAAGAAGTTAAAGAAAAAAGATATGGATTATACATTATGCATTGGATATGTATATAATATATGCTTTTATGTGAATTTTTTTCCTAAATAATGTAAAATTTGTACATTATAAGTTTGATGTTTAAAGATTACTTGGAAATTGTTTTCTTCAATAAAATATATTTTAAAAAAATAATGCTGAGTCAGGAAACTCAGTTTGAAAGTTTCTTTGATAGGCCTAATAATGCTGATCACTGGTGTAGACATTCTCATAGTCTGAAATCTGGAGGGTCCGTGTGGCAAGCTAGGCTGGACATTATAATGGGATGAAAATAGTCAACACAGAGATATTCTTTGCAGTGGAATGTACAGGATGGCTCTCGTTAATTATGTCAATGAAAGGAAGAAAATTCACAGGCATTCGTTCCTACCTCCCACTTTTCCCAAATTGCCCCATATTACACTATTACCACTTTCTCAATGCTTCAATGGTACAACGGTTTCACCAGTGCGCCCTCACTGCGTCTTATCTGGGTACTCGGGTTGCCCTTTAGGGGGTGATCAAGCCCCTCTTCCACTCTTATGGAGTGGGCCACAATAGTTCCCTTGTTTACTTGCCTGTTTTCTTTGGAGGTAGGGCTGCTCAGTTTCCTTCTCCGTTTACTGGGTTCTCCTTGTGCGCGTTGCTGTTCAGGCAGCCATGGCACAGACTCCCGTTCTTCCAACAAATGGTTGGTGGCGCCCAGAATGAGTGTGCGTGCTCATGGCCCCTTCCCAGCCACGGCAGTTAGAGCAGGCAAATGCCACCTCCTGTTCCATCACCTGCTACTTCAATCCCGGACGAGCCCCCATTTATGATGCAGAAATCATGGAACAGCAGACCCACGGATTGGAAAGTAAGTTTTATTACACCGGTGGGCCTGACTGTACCTAAATGTTCCTAAGCTATTTTGCCTTGTACTTTCTGAACTATCAACAATTGTTGCAGAGAAATTGCTGACAACAAAGAGAAGGAGGAGGGAATTAAACTGTATAAAGGTTTTCTGTAGTCATGGCTTGGGGTCTGACTCTTTGGAAGATATTCCAGTCAGGCCCACCGGTGTAATAAAACTTACTTTCCAATCCGTGGGTCTGCTGTTCCATGATTTCTGCATCAGAATAACTAAAGATGATCACACTTTCATGGAGAATATCTTTTTGAGCTCTATGTAAAGATATGGTTCACCTCAATCATACTTTGTCCTGAAGGAAAACAATGCTACTCAAACAAGACAATGGAAGATAATGCTAGGAATAAATCTGAAGTTGTAATTGAGCTGACCACTGTTTGAATCAGAGATGGGAAGTGATTAATTACAGTAACCAAGTTATCTGCAATGAAATACTTTTTTCTGACAACGGGAACACAACAGAGATTTCAAAAGTAACCTATAATGGCATTATTTATTTTGCTGTAGTCAGCATGGTGTAGTGGTTTGAGCATTGTACTATGAATCTGGAGACCAGGGTTCAAATACCAACTTGTACAGGAAAACCCACTGGGTGACCTTGGGCAAGTCACACTCTTTCAGCCTCAGAGGAAGGCATTGGCAAATCTAAGAACACCTCTTGCCAAGAAACCCCTGTGGTAGGTTCACCTTAGGGTCATCATAGGTTGGAAATGGTTTGAAGGCACACAACAACAACAGCAAGTAATACAGTTGGCCCTCAACTTTCACAGGGGTTGGGATGGAGGAACCTGTGAAAATGGAAAACCCCATAAATATAGGCCCACTACTTTTTTTTACCTGAGAGAACATTTCTCTAGGCATTTGGAGATCCTCCAGTGCAATTCAGCAGAAGCTGACCATAGAATTGCACTGGAGGACCTAGAAAATGCCTAGAGAGAAGTATTTATTACCCAAAAATAATTAAATATGTGAATGCTTGACCCACAAATGTGGAGTGGTGACTGCATATATATTGTTAAAGTTATTTTTAAAGCATTTTAAAGCCATTTTAGATGGATTTTGACAAGAATTTTCCAGTTAGTATGTAATTCTCCCTTAAGTACCAGTAATCCACAATGATTAAAAGGTGAATGAACAAAATTCATGAGGATGTGGGAAAGACTATGGCTACAGCAGATCAGTGCCCAAACTCGCCCTGAACCACACCCAGAATGGGGAATACAACATCTTAGAGTACCTGTTAGTGGCACTATTTTTCACTTGCCGAAAACAAAAATCACCCAAACCTCTGGGGCAGCGGAGAGAAAAGTGAAAATTGACTCTGCCTGGTCTTCTCCCCGACAGCAAAAGTTGGTTGGTGCTTTGGATGAAATGGAGCCTTCAAGATCTTCAACTCTTACAATTGTGGCCTGTTTCCTTAGGGTTTCAGTAGCAGTGAAGATTTAAGCATGTAGTTTTAAATGCTTTTACATTGCTATGGTCCACAGTAGTACATGGCACTAGAAGGCTAGGATTCATACTTCTATATATTTAAATTAAATGAAAATTGATAGTACAGGAGTGATTGGTTTTGACTCAAATTTATACCTCTATGCAGTGGGCTTGGTTCCAGGACCCCCTGAGGATACCAAAATCCATTGATGCTCAAGTCCCATTATAAACAATGACATAGTTAAATGGTGTCTCTTATAGAAAATGGTGAACAGCAAGGTTTGCTTTTTTGGAATCTTTAAAAAAATATATTTTCAAGCCATGGTTGGTTGAATCCATGGATAAAAAATCCATGGATAAGGAGGGATAATTGTACTGCATAAAGCCAGACAACTGTGTGGTTTTTACATATTGGTTAATCACATATTCTAAATTAGCCACTTTTATGGATTAGAGACCATGGAAGTGTGGAATTCCCTTTATCAAACAGGACTGTTTTAATTGAAGAAGGACATCTGTCAAACTTGTCTTCTCCTTCACTTAGCTTCTAATTGCACTATAAAGACTTTCTCCTTCTGGGTCTAATTTATGAGTACACTGTCTGCTTTTCAATGTTGAAATCCCTTAATTGCTCCTTTTACTATCATTGGTTGCAATCTTGACCCCATGGTAGTCAGGGCTGCATTAGCCATTGACTTAAGTGGGGCAAAGATCCGTCTCATTCCTTATTGTGGCTTGCTCTGCAAAACAACAAAACGTGTCTTTTTTTTTTTTAGGATGCATTTATAAATGGCTTTTTCAATTTCTTCCTCAGTAAAATATTGCCTCCTTCATTTAAATCCAGCTCCTCTTACAATTTACATTAGACACCACTCCATCAATGAAACTATCAAAATGATCTAGTGCATTGTGGACAAAAGTTATTGTGTCAAGTTGACACTAATCGGTTAATTCCAGTAAACCTTCCAAGAAACAAAAGCTTGTTGTCTGTCACTAATGTGTATGCCATGGGCCCCCTCCTGGTCCCATCGCTATGCATATCTATAGAGATGTATCTGGCAGACGCTTTGCCCAAGGGCTCTATGTGTAAACCGGACAGGATCTATAGTTAATGAAGTTGACCCTGCTTCCCCTAACAGGGTTGAATTCAAGACCTCCTTATATCTGACAGCTGATAACATATAATTTGTGGATAATACATGGATTTCTTTGTGATTCTCCAGTTTGAAATACCTGCCACAGAAGCAGAGTTTACTGTTATGTCTTCATATCCTTTATTTAAGGATGTAAGCTCTTGGATGTTTCCATGCTAAATTTTTAGTGTAGCATATCATGATTCATTCACTCTTGGTTTCATTGTGTGCTTCTCAACCTCAGGACCCCAATGTTAGTGATCTACAACAACCAAAAGTCCTAACTATTGCAATGCCAAATGTTAGTGATCTGCAACAACCAAAAGTCCTAACTATTGGCCACACTAGCTCTATTCACACTGCACAATTATAGCCCTATATTCCAACTGCCTATATTTAACTGCCTATGGAATCCTGAGGTTTGTAGCTTGGTCAGGCACTAGAGCTCTCTGGCTAGGAATTCTAAATGCCTCTCCCTAAACTCCAAATCCAAGCTGGAACAGGTCTAGAGAAAGGCGACGAAGATGGTAAAAGCTCTAGAAACAGAGCCCTTTGATGAATGGTTGAGAGGCTAAGTATATCCAGAAGATTGAGAGAGATGATATGATAACTATATTTACATATCTGGAAGGATGCCATGTGGAAGATGGGATAACCTTATTTTCTGCTCATATTTCAGATGACAAAAGCTGATCCAGTGGGTTCTGATGACAAGAAATGAGATTCTGATTAAACATTAGAAATAACTTCTTGCTATAAGAGCTGTGCAACAGTGGAACAGACTATCTTGGAAAGTGGTAGACTCTCCTTCATTGTTTTTTAAGCAGAGTTTTAGATGGCATCCTCTCAAAGATACTTCAGCTATGGATTCCTGTACTGGCAAGGGTTGGATTCTTCCAGTTCCTTCCAGTTCTAGGTATTGGAATTAAAGAAAACAGATAAACTGGAAAATAGTCTCTAAAGCATTTCTCATGGAGTTAACTCTTTAAGTACCATGCATCCCAATGCATGCAAAAGGCTGTAATATTCCAACACTAAGATCCTTACTCATCATGTTGCTTTGGAAATGTGACTTTGTTGTGGCCTCATTTACAAATAAGTAAGTCATTAGAGGTAAGCATGTTACATCTTACTTCCAAGCTCTGGACAGATTATGTTTTCCACTTACAGTAAAAGAAATGGGAAGGTCCTAACTCCTGGGTTGCAACTTAATATTGTCCCCTGGTTCTGACTTACTCTTTGGTTCTGCCTTCTTGCTTACCCCATATCTCTTCATTCCTGGCTTGGGCCTCAGCCTGGCCTGCTGTCTATCACCCAGTGTTGATAGCAAGATTGAATTTATGGCCTGAATTCTGTTGGTAGCCCAAACTAGAGCTGACCCATTGAATCAAAGACATATACAGGTCATTCCCCATTTGTGCAGGATTGGTACCCATGGTTTCACTTACCTATGTTTGGTGGTGGTGGGGAGAACGTCTCTCTAGGCATCTGGTGGACCATAGCATCATGCTGGAGATGGTGTCTCTAGACATTGGGAAGTCCTCCAGTGTCTAGTGCAAGCTGGAAGTTGACCATAGAGTCATGCCAGATGCTTAGAGAGGCTCTCTAGGCATTTTGTAGGTCCCCCACTGTGATTCTATGGAATTATATGGTGGTTTGCTATTATACACAGTTTCACGTATCTGTGGTAAGTCTGGGAACGTATCCCCTGTGGATACGGGGGGAGGGGCAACCTGTACATAAGTGTTGCCTAACCATTGAATTATCAGTTCTATAGGTCTTCTCTAATTGGAACTAACCAGTAGGATTCAGACTTAAGACTTGCTTCTTTTTACACTGCACAACATAACTGGCATCTTAAAACGGAGCTACTATGTCATCTCCCCACTCAGGATAATCATGAGAATAAAAATTAGAAGTACATTGTTACCCTTTTTAATGCTTTGGGCTTGGATGGGAGAGGAAAATATCCACAAATATATAAGGAGTGTGTGTGTGTGTGTGTGTGTGTGTGGTTTAATGGCAAACAATGTTGTATTGGAATTAACCCAACAACATCAGAAACTAGCACTGGTGTGTATGCTGAGACAGCCATAAGAATTCTGTCCCCTTGTATTCTCATATAATTCCTCCAGCAGGGAGTGAGAGTAGTCAAAGACATCTTTCCAAGGCATGAGAGAGCTCTGGTTGAAATGATGACAGGGGCTACTGTTAAAAATTAAATTGTGCCTTTTTTTTGGTGCATTTCTTGTGTGCCACATTTGCGAATAGTAGTGAGAGATTTAATGATCACATATTTTTGATCTTATTTCCCTTTGGTCGATGGCAATTTTTTTCTGTTAATGTCGACTTAGAGCTCAAAGTAATTTAGTAATTGATTCTAAGCACGGCAGCTCGCCAATGGCAACTCTCCATTCAGAGAAATATCTTTGCTAATTTTATCCTTTGGAATGAGATTACCATGCTAATCTTCCCCCGGCCCTCAGTAGCCTGGACATTTGGGACTTGCTGATGCAAATTATGTTATTAAACAGAACTCACTTCTCCCAACACAGGGGAAGAATGAGAAGAGGACAAAAAGGAACAGCTGAAAAAACGAACACACATCCTCAATAATGATAGTCTCCAGTAAAAATCAACTAGCATTATTTTTCAGACTCCTGTTGATCGTGTTGTTATCATTTGTAGAAGCACTGGGAGATCAACTTTTAAAGGCATGGTAATATTTTTTTAAAAATATCTACTGTGGGTTGTGTATTCTTGTTGTTCTGTATCATTTTGACTGGAGTTGTAAAATAGAGCTGTAGTCATGGAAAAATAGGATTAAGTGGTAGCACTGTAGGACTCCCATTTGGGCCCTGGTCCATGGGCCAAATCTGTCCCATTAGGTGTTCCTTCCTTGTCTACAAAGCTCTCCTGGCTCAACGCACACTTTGTCCTCAACCACACCTCTTGATTTATCTTCTCTTTGATGCCCATCTTTGATCCCAACATTGCAAGAATGCAAACTTCACCTCTTGAAAACATTATTGGTGGCCTGTTCTTGATCCTCCAAACCTTTCCTCTGGAAGCACCTTTGTGATCTTCTTCCTTTCTTGGAAACTGGTGTTCTTCTCTGTTCTACAAGATTTTTTCCTCTGGGAAGCTTTGGAGCACTGTTCACATCTGCTGCAGAGTCATAGGCCCTTGCTCAGTCACAGCTAAAGCTTTCCCTGTTGAGAGTCCTATTTGGTCATTTAAGATCAGTAAGGTAAACTTGCTAATTTCTGTAAGACAGTAGATCAGCATGAACAAGTCTGAGTTGGGTTTGTTATTGCAGAGAACTCTGATTCTGAGCAGATATGCACAGGCTGATTGGCGGATGACTTTGAGTGGAGAGGTGCTGCCTAATTCTGAAAGTCCCATTTTTAGTTTGGTTGGTTGGTTTGGATTTTGGGATAGCATTCATGCATATTAACCTGGGAGTATGCTCTACTGAACTCAAATGGACTTACTTTTGAGTAGACATGTATAGGATTTTGCTGCCAGTGCAATATAGGGAGTGCTTTTTCTCACTGGCAAATATTTTTATTTTTATGTGGTCCCTATGACACTTAGTGACCCCAGAACTGATTTTAAGGTAGGAGGGGAGCTCAAGATCAGTGATGATGAATTTTGTCTACTTAGAATTGTAGAGTTGGGAGAGACCACAAGGGCCATCCAGTCTTGCAGGTGCATTTTACAAAGCACTCGAAAAACATGATATGCTGCATTAAAGTAATGATAATAATACCAACAACTACACCAAGTATTAAAGCAAGCCATCAGCAACATGACTACCATGAAGTCAGGGGCAAAAATCGTAAATGATATATTACAGAGTTGGTTAAAGCATAAGATTAATACACCACGCTAAGATGAAAAAATAATAATACAGGAACCTGCTAAGTGAATGCAAAGTTTTAAGGTGTTCTAACATACGTTCTCCTCCTACGCACTATCATAAGAACAAAAATATATGGGAATGTGTGAGTATATACAGGGTTGTAGAAAAAATACTCTAAAAATAAAATGTTTTTTATATATATACACAGTATATATTACATCAAGCTTGATGTATAAACAAG
The DNA here is from genome assembly GCA_030847615.1 of Gambelia wislizenii. Taxonomy (NCBI): domain Eukaryota; kingdom Metazoa; phylum Chordata; class Lepidosauria; order Squamata; family Crotaphytidae; genus Gambelia; species Gambelia wislizenii. Next base: position 103,843,640 of record JAUMIR010000005.1, on the reverse strand, counting down.
TCTTTGTGCATCTTATTTTCTACAATCTGTGGGAAAGAACAAATATTAATTCATGTATCTCAATATTTTTTATTAATTTAATCCTACATAAAATGAAAAATGAATAGTGAAAACATATCATATTATATAGATTATTCTTAATAAAAATTAATAGAGATACACACATTAATGACGGTTGTTGTTTTAAGAAACAATTCCAACCTCTGTATTCATATTTTTTGAGTTTCAAAGAATTTGGGAAGTGGGGTGAGAGTGTGTCATCTCCCCCAGCCCATAGTGTGTAAACAGATGACAGTGAAATTGTCAAGGTCTTTGCAAGAGGGGAATCACTTAGGGACATAGTGTTCCATGGTTCATTTTTTTCAAGACAGCATTTTTAGTACATCATTCATGTCCATCAAGTTAGCAGTTCAAAATAGTTCAAGTTACATTCCCCTTCCTGAGAGGGCCTCATGAGAAAATGTACTTAGAAAATGAAGGTTTCACTGCAACAGAGACAAAGGTTACTGTAGAAGTGATACACTTTTATCACCAGGGCTAAAGCAGGTGTCACAGCCTAGAAGATGATGAACTCAGCTGATACAGTGATATTCTGAACACAAAATAATTTTTCATGTCAAAGGAGAAGTGAAGCTCTTTGTGTCTTTATTTTTAAGTGGGTTTCCAATCACTGACAATCTCTATGTGGCTTATGAGTATACACTGACAGCACTGGATAATCACATAGATTTTTTAAAAACCGTGTGGAATAATGTTTCTCTGAGAGTATCTGTTCACTGTGTCCTCTGATCTGCTTCATTATTCTTTGCAGGAGAAAATTCCACCAGAAAACTGAGAGGAATTGGAAAGATAGCCCACTAGGTTTGGTAAAACTGGTACCTTTCACCAAAGGGAGAAAAACTTTCAGATGTTTCAACCCCTTTGGAATGGCAATAAGGACAAACTTCTCTGAGCATATATTTAAGGCCCACTCTGGTGCAACATCAATAACCAACAGACCAACCCTCTTTCTTTTGTCCTCATTGCTATTTATTGCATGATTAGGCTAGTGTGACATCAGTCACCAATCAGTTTAGTACCTCTGCCCTCTGCACCCTGTTTGCTTCCTTGAAAACTATATTCAGAAGATGGTAAGATGGCCTGTGCTGCAAAATTCAGAGAATCCTACCATTTCGTGAGCATCATATAGACCAGAAGCAGGTAATTGTGAGTCTTCCAGATGTTAGTAGACTGCTACTCCCATAATCTCTCACCACTGGCTATGCTGATAGCAGTTGCAGTCCAACAAATTCTGGCAGGCCACTGTTGCACACTCCAGATGTAAGTAAAAATTAAAAGGAACTTGCCAGATAATTCTACTTCAGCTATCTCAAGCCTCTAGCTGAATGTGCCCACCCATTAATTAAACTCGTACTGTCAGCTCTGAAAACATCCATTACTTCTTTGGAAGGAAGAGGAGCTACATTGTAGTTACTGACCTAGTGATGGAAATGCACAGAGACTCAGAAGTTGCATGTACTTGAAAGATGTACCTATTACTTCTGTGGGATGTCCACTCCAAGGAGGGATGAATATATGGAACTTCTTTCCACAAGTGCACCACTCTAGTTGGATTTAGGCTTCTTTCTGGAAGTCCTTAAGACAGGAGTGGAAACTGAATGGTCTGTAGGACATAGGTAGCCCTCTGGGGTCTCCAAAAGAGCCATTGGAACACACACCCCCAACAACCCCCTAAAGCCCTGGCAAAGCCTCCTTAAATTTTCAGCCAAAAAGGACACTTTTTTAAAGCAAAAATTAACCCATGAAAATGCTTGAAACCCTTTGTTGGCCTGTAGGATGCCATTTGAGGGGGCTCCCCACCCCAGAAAAGCCAAACTCCCAAAGGGTAACTAGAAGTGATGACACGCTGCAGTTTTCCAAAGCTCCTGAGGGGCCAGAAATGGTGTGGTGAAACCCTCCAGGATACAGAGTGTATACACTCCTGCTTAAAGATTTGGACCAAGACTAAATTTTGTCCCTATCCTCCATCCCCTGCTGCCAGAAAACTCCAGCCTTTCTTTTTGAGACATAGGGTGCATTTTATTCACACAACAATGATAGTGAACGTGTAATGGCGTAAAGTCACACCACTCTGGCTTAAAATGTCTTAAAAGGAGTATATGGAAATGCAGCCCATGTTTTATCAGAGTATGGCAGGCTGAGTCAATTGTTTCTTCCTTATATCTATCTATATCTATATCTATATCTATATCTATATCTATCTATATCTATACCTATATCTGCATCTACATCATCTATATCTATATTTATCTGTCTGGCTGTGTAATATCTTTATCCTGCCTTTATCCTTCCCCCATGAAAGGGCCCAAACCAGCTCTACTGTTTTATTTTTAATAATGTTTTAATAATAATAATTTTAGTTGTTAGTAGTAGTAGCAGTAGTGAGATCCAAATATGAAAAATCTTAATTAAGACACATTAAACTTGACCTTCTTTTGACTCCTCTTGTTTCAAGTGCTTTGAGACATCTTGCTGTGATGTTTTCAAATCTGCTAATGCAGTCATGAGATCTAAAAACTAAGGGACTGGGCTGAAGGAACCAGATAATGGAGTTGCCTTGCTGAAGCTAAGCATGTCAGAACCCTGTTGCTGGATCAACTGAAGTTCTGACCCCCCAGGGAAAGAATGGTAGAACTGAAATGCAATGGATAAAAATAAAAGCTTAGAATGAGTTTTGCACTTTATGGCTTAAGATCAGTTGTTAGTCTCAACTAGAGTAAGCTCATAGAATTGCAGAACTGCAACTTTCATCAGCCCTAGCCAGAATAGCCAGTGATGAGAAATGCTGGGAGTCGATGTCCAACATCTGGAAAGCCACATGATTCCCCTCCAATATAGGCCATTGTTTTCTTAAAAAAAAAAAAAAAACTATCTTGGGTAACCTTTTATCTTCCCAACTGCTATTCAGAGTTTCAGTTCCAATGCAGATCACAAAATCTCATCATATCAGAGATCTCTATTGTCTCCTCTGCTTTACTTCTAAGAAAACTGTATATCAGCTGGGGGATAATAATACAGTTGTATGGTACTGTTATCCAAAGAGGTGGGGGTCCATGGGGGCCCACCCATGATGCCAAAGTCTCAGTTATTAATTGGGGGAATTATTAGCTCAAATAGATGGCTGCGATAGATTGGGTAACTTTCAGGACCTTATGCACCTACTGTATGAATACCAGTACTCACTGCAGAGAACTCGAGTTAAAAATGAAATAAATGGTTTTTATTGGAAAATAACACTGAGGGTACTCACACATGCAAAACACAGTCACAAGGACCATGCAAGGCTAACAAAGAGTTTAAGGCAGAAAGGGTGGATAGGGGAATAGATTCAGGAGATAGGTAAATAATTACCAGTCCTGAAGAGGAGAGAAAAGTACTCAAACTGAAGTCTGAGGGTGGCACTGAAGTCCGATCCAGGAATGTGTGTCATCCACAGTGGTACAGTGGCACACCTTGCTATTGTTTGGGGACTAATATTTATACTGTATTTCATGTCCTGAAGGAGTGTTTGGGCTTAGAGGGGTTTCTCACCAATTAAACAAAAGAAACTAAACTCTGCTGATTGCTGTTAATGGCTGAGAAATAGGAATTGATGGGTTTATGACAACCTCCATATTGTAGGATGGGGATGGGTGATGAGGAATATGTCTTGGGGATAAGGGCTCTTTTGGTCACTTGTTTGTTTGTGAAGTGTGACTCATTGCTGAGGGTGCCCAAGAGGGGATTAGCACATACCACCTGTTTACTAGGGGCTTGGCTTGGGTGTGTCTGCTAGTATTTTTCCACAACATCTTCCTGGGTCCTTGTAACCTCCATTTGACTGACCCATCTGGTCTGCTCTAGTCTACTAGACCCCATGAAGTATCTTAATATTGCCAATTTATGAGATATTATAGGGAGGGGGTGTAGGGCATGGTAACAGTACCATTTGGGTTAGGAAAAACCCAGCCATTTAGGCAGAGTGAGACAGCCACTTCAGATGGCAGGTGCTGGAGAACAGCAGCAGCATATTGCAGCAGGGAATTGAGTACCACATACTTTGCCCTGTTTCCCCTTAGTTAACCTGCTGCCTTCAGGTGCAGTAAAGGATATTGTTCCAACACCAGTGCTGAACAAAGATGCATATGCTGGTCCACGTTTAGAACACAGAATTGATGAGTCTGTCATCTTGTTCTGTGACTCAGGCAACAACATGTCTGCTGGAAGTATTATATTTGTTGACCCTATCCTAGGGTTTTCTTGGCAAGATTTCTTCAAAGGAGGTTTGCCATTACCTTTCTCTAAGGTAGAAAGAGTGTAACTTGCCCAAGGGCACCCAATTGGTTTCCATGGATGAACGGGGATTCAAACCCTAGTCTCTCAGAGTCCTGGGCCAAATCCACACTACACAAATAATCCAGTTTGAATCTGGATTATTTGCCATGGATCCTTTCTATGGAATCCTGAGATTTGTAGTTTTACAAGTCTTTAGCCTTCTCTGCCAAACTACAAATCCCAGGATTCCATAGGAAGGAGCCATAGCAAATAATCCAGTTTCAAACTGGATTATTCGTGTAGTGTGGATTTGTAGTGTGGACTCAAATCACTACATCATACCCTATTTTTTAAAAGAAAAGAAAGAAAAAGAACCACCACTATAAAAGAGGCCATGCTGTCTGGGGAATTCTGAGAGCTGTAGACCAAACAAAACCAAAACCTTTTTCAAGCTCTGTGTAAGAGGCAACATCCAAACCCAATAGATTGCCATAACATCTTAGTTCTTTTTATTGGTCTCTGTGCCTCACACAAATTGGTTTTTGTGCTTGCTCAGGGACCCAATCAGAATAGTCCAGAGCCGAGTAGCTTGGCAGGAATTCCACCCCTCCCTGTCTGCCTTGCATGTCCTAGCCTGCCAAAGCTACAGTCCCCTCAGTTTCTCTCCATCCGAGAGAAGTCAGAGAGGAGTGTTCTGTGTAGCTGAGTATCATCATGTTTCACTTTATCTTATTGTCAAAGTCTTCTTTCTTAGTAGTTCTTGCTGTATTTCTTATTCCTTTAAATGGAGTCATTTTTCCCCTTCAAACTTTGTTCTTCCTTTGTGCGAAAGGTTTCTTTGCTGGACAGGCATTCCCAGTGTCCCTACTCAGTAGTAGCACTGAGGGTGCAAAGAGGTCACCTGCACTGGCGGAGGGGTAACACCAGTCCTAGTGATGCCACAGTCTCTACTGCCTTGGCAGGGGGCATTTAGCACAGCAGTACTATCTGTAGGGGCTTTACTGCCCAGGCCTTGAAGAACTGGGCTTCTCGACTTAAGCTTTATTGTTGGGAGCAATCTCTGCAAGTAACAGACCACGCTGCTACTAGCAAGTCTCAGCCTCTACAATGGCATCAAAACTGAGGACCCAGGCTGTTCATCACAAGTAAAAAAAAAAGCTTCTGTAAAAACAGCACCAGTACCAATGCAGATCTTGACACCAACACCAATCTTGACACCGACAGCAACCTTTTCGGTACCAATGGCGCCTTTGGTATCAATGGCGCTGTTGATATCAGCTGCTTCTTCAACATCAGTTTCGCCCCATTGACTACTGCTGTTTTGATAGCAAAGGATTCTGTACATCCTGCTTCTCCACAGCATGGCTTGAAGACCTCTTCATCCACTTACTCTAAGTCTGGGCAGAAGAGAGGATTATCACCAGATGGACACTTGGAACTGAAGAGAAAGAGAAGGAGAAGGAGAAGAGATCTAAGCATACCAAACAGCTCTCTGTACCAGTGTCAACAATCCCTCCACATTCAATACCAGTGATTCAAGGAGGCTTGGTACTGACTGCAGGAACTCAATCTGATGCTCCCTCGATACTGAGTGTGGTAACAATCTTTAACTGGTTCCAGCACAAGACATGGAAGCCCTTCTTGATTAGAATGTGCCTGCTTTACTGTCTTCTCCTTGTCATCCTGCTTCTGGGACTTTGGCAGCTATTTATCCTTCATATGGAGGCTCTCCAAGACTCAGACCACTTCCACCATCTCCGACACAGGACAGATCTCACTTCCACAAGGAGCGATCTTATGCATTCTCTTACCCTTCTTATCAGGATTATCAATACCAAGATAATCTTGCACTTCAGTCTTTTACGTGGATCAAAACCGACAGGAACATCTATTGAGAGAGTCTCCCAGATCATATAACTCCTATTCTCCATCATATCATTATCATGAGTTTGCCCACTATCAGTCATCACACCATTCTCCAATTTGGTACCAAAGAAGTTTTAGGTCTCCACCTACTCATCTGCCTCCCTGCCTCTCCTTGGTGTTGATCACTGGTGGGCCCATCTACCCCACAGAGATGCTCATCACCAGCATCATGTCACACTATCCTCCATCTCCACTGCCTAGGATGACAACAATTTTTTCTAGAGCTCTGCCACTGTACTTACTACCACTATCCATTCACCTGTAGTACTGGCCACCACTCATGTATCGCAAGAAAATGTCTTGCCTGGTTCCTCTGATTATGACTATGATTTGAACTCTTCTTCCCCAGCATCACCTTCTCCACTCCCTTTCCCTCTCCTACTGCTGCTGTAGAGGATACCACCTCCAGGAGATATAAAGATGTTTGTAGACATTGTTGTATATATGGTCAAATCTCTGGGTCTAGATGTCATGGCTTCGTCAACTACAATTTCTGACCCGGTCTTTCAAATGGTGGATTCACAAACACCCACACCAGCTACAATCCCTCTCTTGATGGCTCCTCAAGATTTGATTAAGTAGTCATGGCTCAAGCTGGCTTCTCTACGACCAGCCTCTTGATGTCTTGGGAATCTATACAAGATTCAAAAGGAAGGTACTTCCTTTCCCTTTACTCATTCTGCACCAAACTCCATCTTCAGGATGCTCATTTCCACATCAGCATAAGCCCACAATATCACAAGTTTCTCAGGTTTGCTATCGGCAAGGATCTCTATCAATGGAAAGTTCTCCCCTTCAGTCTTTCCATGGCACCAAGAATCTTCACCAAATGTGTTGCAATGGTAGTTTCCTTTCTCAGAACTTAAAGAGTACAGATTTACTCCTATTTGGAGGATTGGTTACTGGTGATGTCCTGCAAAGGCAAGCTCTACGGGGATAGTCATCAGATCCTGTTGCTCCTTCAGGACAAAGGTCCCAATGTCAGCCCCAAGAAATCTATCTTAGAGCCAATGAGAATAATACATTTCATAGACGCAACACTGGATTCTTTCATGAGGAGAGCTTATCTCCCAATCAATAGAACAGAGGCACTCAGAGACAAGGTGCATGCAGTGCTGTCCCATCGTGATATTTTGCTCTTATGATACAAAGACTTCTAGGCTCCTGGCTGCTACTATGGTGGTTATGTCCGTAGCGCACCTCTGATTCTGTCTTCTCCAGCATTGGTATCTCCAACACTTCAACCTTCTTCAAGATTACCAATGCAAAAGGTTAACTGTACCTCCACATGTACTTCAATCTCTCTTTTGGTGGACAAGACTTTTGAACCTCCACATGGGCATTCCATTCAGACCTCCAGACCTGCCATGTATGATCATTACAGATGCCTCTCTAATGGGATGGGGAGCACACTGTGGGAATGTGAGAGTTCAGGGACACTGGTCAAATCACAAGTCCCAGATTCATATCAATGTCTTGAAACTCCTCACCACCATCAAAGCCTTTCAAGAGGAAATTTCTGGGGAACATTGTTCAGGTCACCTTGGACAACACAACAACTGTTTGCTACATCAACAAGCAAAGGGGCGCTCACTTCATGATACTGTTCAATCTGACCACAGTGTTCTGGAACTGATGCCCCAGGAAGAGCATTCATCCTATAAGCTATTCATCATGCAGATACAGAAAATGTTTTGCCAAATTCACTCAGCCATGCTTGCATTTTCAACATGAGTGATCTCTGTCACACCAAGACTTTCACTTCATAACTTCTACTTGGGGAAGACCTCACGTAGATCTTTTTGCAACCTCAGCCAACAAGAAGTGTCCCTGCTTTTGCTCCAGAGCAGTGAAAGGAGATGGATCCCTGGGAGATGCATTTCTACACAAGTGGTCAGGTTGCCTGATGTAGCTGTTTCCTTCCTCTCTCTTGCTGGGTAAGACAACAGCAAAACTCTACAGCGACCAGTCCAATACCGTGTTGGTGGCACCGTTCTGGCCCAGACAGCCCTGGTTTGCCCCGCTCCTCCACTTGCACAGAGGTTGCCACATCACACTCCTCTCCTCTCCAGATCTACTTTCACACTCACACTCCTTCACCCCAATGTCAAAATGTTGAAACTAATAGCTTGGAGGATAATTACATGACCTCTCCTCAATTAACAGTGGTATAGTCTGCTTCAAGAAAGGACTCTGCTAAATGATCGTATGATTACAAGTAGAAACATTTTTGCTCATTTGCATCTTCCAGATTTGAACCATATCTTCCATAGTCCTACATTTCTTATTGTACCTTCAAAAGTGAGGCCTTGCATTTTCATCCTTGAAGGTATATTTAGGTGCAATCATGGCTCATCAATCGACAGTATGTCTCCATCTTCCTCTACTCTGTTCTCAGACCCAGTAGTGAAGAGGTTCCTCAGAGGACTAACACATCCCTATCTACTAGTTCTATCTATGACTCCACCTGGTTTCTGTCATTGGTTCTGTCACAATTAATGCACAAGCCCTTTGAGCCTCTTGTATTTATAGAGAAACTTCTCCTTACCCTGACAGTAGTCTTCCTTGTTGCGATCACTTCTGCAAGGTGAGCAAGTGAGCTCATAACTCTTCAATGTGATGAACCTTTCCTTTCCTTGCAATGTGACAAGGTCATCCTCCATCTGTTACTTTCCTTCCTAAGGTAGTCTCTCATGTCCATCTGAATCAGGACATTGTGCTATCTACTTTCTATCTATCCTCACCTTTGGAGAAGATGCTCCACTGTTTAGCTGTCCATTGAGCATTGGCCTTCTATGTTCAATGTACAGCTACTTTCCGTTGCACGAACAGATTGTTTGCTTATTATGGGAGACCCAAGAAAGGACAGCAAGTATCCTCTCAGCAACTGTCAAAATGGGTGGTAGAGATTATACAGCTCTCCTATGAACTTGCTAAGCAGCCTATTCCTATTGGTCTTAGGGTTCACTCTACTAGAGGTGTGGCTTCCTCTGTGGCTCCATTCTGTGGGGTACCCTTGACTGAACTTTGTAAAGCTGCAAAGTCATTTCAGCCATATATATTTATGCAGCACTACAGATTAGACGGCAGAGCCAGTGTGGATGCCTGGTTTGGCCATGGTGTTCTTTCTGCTGTTCTCCAGTGACCTGACCCACCTGCCTCTGGTAAGCTCTTCAGTCACCCAATTGTATGAGGCACAGAGACCACAATGAAGAAGGACAGGTTGCTTGCCTGCAATTATCGTTCTTAAAGTGGTCATCTTTGCCCTCACACAACCCACCCTACCTCCCCTCTGTTTCAGGTCCCTGTTATGCTTCTTGACAGACTTCAAAACTAAGGGGACAGTAGCTTTGACAGACTAGGACACATGCATAGTAACCAGGGGCAAGCTTTCCACCAAGCTACTCAGCTCTGGAATATTCCAATTGGGTCCCTGCAAAGACGTGAAAACCCAGTTCTGTGAGGGTACTGGTGACCACTTGAAGAACCCTGGGCAAGCCACCCCATACTCACCCCATATTTGCGCCACAGTTGCCACACTGCATTTTCAATGATTCACATCTTCATCAGGGTTTCTGCAGGAAACTCCAAGTCTGAAAGATTTGTGGTTTGCTCCACTTTTCAGGGGGGGGAAACAGATTATTGGCTGTGTGGTGCCACAGATTGCCTTTGCTGTGAAGCCGGGGGCAGGATTTCTGGTAGATGGGACTCCATTCTGCCACTTTATTTTATTTTTTAAAAATTTTCAATTGTGCGCATATCGGCATAAGCGCATTTCTGCTTATTTAGTAATGCAGTACACTGGGACAATGTATACTTGCTTATTTGCATGCAGAAGCGAACAGGGGGAAAAATTAAGCAGCCCTAGCCATGTGTCCAGAAGTAATGTGACATATAGGACATGTGATCAGTGTTGGACTGCCCTTTTATCTGACATGGCTTACAGTGTGGTGGGGTATTCCGATCTACCATTGGACAAGCCACTGTGTATAGTGTTTATGAGGCTGCTGCAAATCAAAAATATCTACTGTGGCTATGAGGTAGGTGCAGGGTTTCCCTCCAGTTTAGTCAAGCCCACAGTTACAGGTAAGCAACCTGTCCTTCACCATCAATAATCCTCTCCTCAGAATATCCTTCTAGTGAAATCAGTGACTGACCACAAACTTAAAGCTGACATGCTCTTATTTTAGTAAGTGTGACATTGGCAAGATGGGCAACCATTGCCTTAGGTTTTCTGTAGGTTTTTTTCTGGGTTGTGAGGCTGTGTTCTGGAAGAGTTTTATTTCTGACATTTCGCCTTCATCTGTGGCTGACATCTTCAGAGAATGGTTGGGTTGGAATGTGTGTGGGAGTTATATACTGTAAGACCCTGTTGGAGAGGATACGTAAATTTGTGTATTTGCATGGCTAGTTTCTGGGAGGAGATATGCAAGGAGGATTAGTGTCTGTTTGGCTAATGGTCCATTATCTGCTGGAAATCCCCCATCCCTGGGTAGAGTTCATTTGCATGTGTTGAGTTTTGATTTTAGTGTTTTTCAGGACTGGTAGCCAGATTTTGTTTACTTTTAGGGTTTCTTCTTTCCTGTTGAAGTTGTCCAGGTATTTGTGGATTTCAGTAGCATCTCTGTGCATTCTGACATGATAGTTGTTGGCCTAGTCCAGAATTTCAGTATTTTTAAATAACATTTTGTGCCCAGGTTGGTTTATAACATGTTCTGCTTCTGCTGATTTTTCTGACTGGCCCTTGCATATCCTCCTTGCATATCTCCACCCAGAAACTAGCCATTCAAATACACAAATTTACACATCCTCTCCAACAGGGGCTCACAGTATATAATCCCCCACAACTCCTACCCAACCATTCTCTGAAGATGCCAGCCACAGATGGAGGTGAAACATTAGAAATAAAACTGTTCCAAAATACGGCCTCACAGCCCAAAAAACCCCACAGGAAACCTATGGATGCCGGCTGTGAAAGCCTTTGACTAAACATTGCCTTACTTTATCCCCTGAATTATTTTCTTGGATTCTTCCTGGTGTGCAAATGCATGAGCTCAATTATACTTGAATCTTACTGTGAAACACTGCATGCATTTATGGGTAACCCCATTATGAAATTCAAGAGGCTTAATGCAATTTGGTCTGGAAAGATTTACTTGTTAAAAGGAAAACAACTTTCCCATAAATAATTTACTACAACAGAAAAATAATCCTTGCTCCCATCATCTTTGCATTGAAAGTAATCAAATAGATCATGCTCTGAGTTATTTTTAAATTGCTTGGAAGTGCACAGCTCTCATATCATTGTCAATAAACTGGGGGAAATTGAAGAGAGGATATTGCTAAATGTCTTGTAGTTTTATAGAGCAGGTAGGTCAGATCTGAAGAAAATGCCCAAAGCGTAAGAGCCTGCTCCATGATATTTGAGAGTCATTGGAAAACATAATACATTAAACCAAAAATGTATTGATTCTTAAAACAATACAACTGGCAGCATGCATATTAGAATTGTGGTGCTGTGTCCAGTTATGTCATTCTGCTAAAGCAAGGCCTGTTGCACTAGCAGTTGTTCATTTCTAGAGTCAGGGCAAGAGTGGTATCTGACACAGGTTTTATTGTGCAAACTGTTGTGCAACCTGCTGCACAATCTCTGTAATTCAATGCAACCGTTCGAGCGGAGATTTTCACTTCACTAATGTTAAGTTAGATTTATGCCACAGGCTACATAGAAACAGAAGGGGCTAGTTCTGAGGCTAGTCTTGCCAGATCATAAATTGAAAGCCTACTTTTGAAGGAAGTTGTTTTATAATCACCATATAAACATACTCAAACCTTGAGAGACCCTGCTCTCTGGCCCACTGTTAGACAAGTATCAGCAACGGGCTTTTTCAGTGGTAGTTTCAATGAAAGTGGCCCTTTAAGCTCACCACTGTCCAGAGAAGAGGTGGGGCTTAAGAATGGCTGTCTAGGCTACATAACATCAAGTCCTCCTTTGGATTTGAAGACTTTTTTTTTTCAAAAGAAGCTAAATCTCTATGGGCTTCAACTCAGTGTCAGGACATAAGCCTGAACTTGTATTTCTTCTATTCCAAATTGCCATTCAGAAGATTATGGCAGGCAGGGGGAGCCTTAGCAAATAGGCTTAGCTCTAAGTGTTGGTACTGAATATCATAGACTTTTCATACACCAAGCAGGGAGGGTATGTCTCCTCAGTATTCTGGGCTGAGGCACCCCCCTCCTTCTTGTTAGTTCAATACTGACCACTACTGAATATATTGAATGACTGTGTTTGAAGAGGGGCAACATAGTTGAAAAGAATGTGCCTCAAATCCAGCACTGTTAATCAGTGCAACTCTCTTGAAAGTGGTAGAAGGGTTTACTTCAACACAGAGCTATAGCAGCCTAGCTCCAGTTAACTTCCTGAAGCGAATTCCTGTCTAAAAGTGGGCATAGAAAGTGAAAGAGAGAGCAAACCCCATCTACCTGAAGGGGACCCTTAGGTAGCTCAGTAGCCAATACCAATTGGCTCTCTAGGGTTTATGGCAACCCCAAAGTGACCCTGTCATGGGGTTTTCTTGGCAAGATTCATTCAGAGGGGGTTTGCCATTGCTCTCCTTTGAGGCTGAGAGAGTCTGACTTGCCCAAAGTCACCCAATGGGTTTTAATTACTGAGGTGATTCAAACCCTGGTCTTCAGAGTCATTGTCCAACATTCAAACCACTATACCATGCTAGAAGAAGGGAATGTTGCCTTCTGACATTTTGTCCTCTGTTTGTGTGCACGTGCACACGTGTGCTTTCAAGTCATCTGTTGACTTATGGCAACCCCATGAATTTAATTGGGTTTTCTTAGGCAAGGAGTACTCAGAGGTGATTTTGCTTGTTCCTTTCTCTGGAATATAGCCTACAGAGCAACAAATGGTGCCCACCCACCCAGGCCAAAGTACATAGTACCTAAACCAAATTATTTTGGTACATGAGGAGGAATATCCACTGATTTTCTGGCACTAAAAATTCAATAGTTGTAAGCTAAATAACTCTTTTTTTTTTTTTTTTGGCCTTTTCATAAGATCCAAAAAATGCTGCCTGGCCATCTCACTCTATGTTGATAAGAAGCTTGCAGATATGAGCCCTCTAATGAGGTCTAGTCTGTTCCTCCTGTTGTTGATGGAATTTTTATTGGGAAAACCGAAGAACAAAGAGCCAACACAGTGCTGGTCATCCCTTGGTGATAGTTTGGACCAGGCTACATTTCCCCTTGCTGTTGGATTTCTTGATGAAATGGGTCCAGGTAATGACACCAGCATTTTGGTTGACAGTGGTTACAAACATGATATATGCTGCTTCAATATTATTTAAGAAACCATTTGGATTGCTTTGGATGTCTTCTGAAGTTAATTCAATAGAATAAAATAAAAGCTAGTTATGTGTCATAAAACATGATGCAAACTTGTTAACGTCAGGGAAGAGACAGAAGAACAGCTATCATGATGGGTAAATTCAATATGTCAATGTTTGTTTGTTTTCCCCCCTGACATTCATGGAGTAAATAATAATGTTTGTTTCCAAATAGAGGCAATGTGTATCTCTTTTAGCAGTACTGATTGCTTCTCTTTTGAAACAGTGTTTGTATTATTTGCAAATCAATTTTTAAAAGCTAATGAGATACGTCTTCTCATCCTGCCTAGTACAAATATTTCAGAAAAAGGTGATGCCATATTAACATTTTGAAATATGTAAACAATGAAGTGCAAATCCAGTTGAAGCTACTTCCTTAAAACAGTATTCTCTTGCCATTCTAAAAAGGCACTCCGATCGCATTTTCTGAGCTCTCTTCTATTGTCAGAGTGGCTCCATTTCAAGTTGCTCTATACCAGCCTGTTGTCTATCTCTCTGCATGCTGACCTTTGTTGTAAGATCTGCTATAGACATCACAAACTCTCACATCAATTTACTACAATTGGATGTGGCATCTTGTGGCTAATTTGATTTAGGCAGAAGTGCACCTGGCTCTGTTTTTCCCTATAGAATGTTGAGGGAGCTTTGAGTCCTCCCAGATGCCATCTATCTGCCTGGCCCATGTGTTTCTCAAGGTCTAAGCTGTTTGTCTTCATCTTCCCAAATACAAGTGATCACAAAAGAAGAATAACGATGTTAACAGAATGCAAATAAAATAAAATAAAATAATAATTTGATTATAGGTTTTAAAAAAGAAAAAGTGGAAGCAAACAACCCAAAACAAACTCCTCAACTGAAAGCAAGTTTGATCTTAACGTCTGTTTAGACATTACGTAAATTTACCAGAGAGCATTTTCCCTAACAGGCTCCAAAGCAGAGCTTTCTTTAAACTAAAGAAGAGCTTTCTTTTGAGGAGGAAAAACACAACACAAAGATCTTCAGTGACAGGAATGTGTGTCATATCTTCAGTGTCTGCTAGCTCTGGATGGAACTGATCCTATATGATAATGAAAAGTCCTAGTTTATGAATAAAGATAAAAATTTTAAAATGTTATGAAACAAAATGACACAGGGCTGCATTAGCTCTTACAGTCCTGGAATTTTAGGGGATTTCCTGCCCCATCCTCTTCCCCTTCAGCCTTCCATTTTACCTGAAAATCAGTTTGGGGTATTTTCTCCCAACTTTTTGAATAGATTTGGAGGGTGCAGGGGGGATATCATCTTGCTATTATGATGGATGTAGCTGTTCAGTTAGCAGAGGTCTACCATTGGATCCTATCCACAGGGAGAAATATGAAATAGAAAAACACATATATGGTGTGTATATGTTTAGACACTTTTAATGTTATTCTGTTTCATAATTCTCTCTATACCTTCTTAATTTGGGAGCATTCTTTTAGACCTATGGTATGTGTCCCCTATTGTGTGCCCCCTGGATAACTGAAACTGCAGATATTTATTCTGTGGATACAGGGGTCCGACTATATATGTTCAGTTTAGGCCATGTTATCCATGAGTACTAAGTTCTAGTCTCTACTACAGAGGTATAGTCTTCACATTTCAGAAGTAAGCTTTCTCTTCTCCTTTGTGTTTTGAATGATTTCAGTGTCAACAAAAGTTGATTAATTCAATATAGATGGGAAAGACTGTTTAATACAGAACTGTTTTGTTGGGAACTGAGATAGGAATAAAATGGATAATCTGAATGTAGTGTGAAGAGGGAACAGAATGAAGTCTGGTAAAATGTCATTGGATCCAGGCTTGCTCCTCTATGAACAAGAAACTCCCTGGCAGATTATGATGATGATGATGAAGAAGAAGCAGAGAACCATTTTCATGATTCCCCCTGCAGTTTCCAGCACCACCTCCCATGCTGTTCTAGAAAATCCTTGGGCACAACTTTTGGCTCATCATCATCACAGCATCATCATTTATATGTATTGTTGTTATCATTATTATTACAGATTAAATGAAGCGTACATATTTAAATGATTGCAATTTAATTAGAAACATACAAGAAGTCAACATTAAAATAAAATTAAACCATTAACCATATTAAAACAGTTTATATTTTTTTCAAGAACAGTTAAAATTGTATAGTTTTAAACAATAGAGCACCCTCTTACAATCCTTTTCTTAAAAGGACTGTATTTTCAATCTGATGGGGTCTGGGCTTGTACGTGGTGTACAGTTTGGTTTTTAAAGTGTATATAGTTTTATTGTATTTTAATATTTTAAATGTTTTAAAACATTTTAATACTGTAAATTGTTGAATCTGTTTTTAAAATTTCATATTTATATTTTCAATGTTTCTGTATTGTTTTAAACTCACTGTTAGCTGCCTTGAGTCCCTATATTGGGAGAAAGGCGGGATATAAATAAATATAACAATAACAACAATCCTGGAAAAAGTACTGCACCAACAGTACTCTGGCCTCAGTCTCCAAATCTTACAGCTAGGGAGGGGTAGCTGAAAATCTCAGATATGACTCCTGGTTGATTGAGTTGTGACAACAAGAGCTTCTAGGCAGGAATGGTTGCACCATGCTTGTGACAGCAGTACTCTGAAAATGCCACATCCGTTACTAACATCCATTGTTTTACCCGTTTCTCCTTAGCAAGAGGAATACTACACGATGGCATTTTTGAGTGATTGTACCATGACATAACAAAGCGAAAGTATTGCTGAATACAACCCTTACCTACTGCACAGTGCCCTCCATTCTGTTTCTGAAATAGAACGACAGGTTTTCAAAGCGCTACATGCAGACCACACACCATATGATAACCACGCCTCCTCACGATCTCCTGCTCTCCCCATCCTCTATCTTTAGAACATCATTTCCTCTAGTTCGTATGCACACGTGCCCCTTCTAAATTCATCTATTGTATTACTCTGCAAATCCCTCATTCAGCTCATATTCACAGCAGGTGAAAGGCCCTCCCTCCAGACCAACTGCCGCCGCCCTGCCCTTGGAGGGAGAGAAGAAGAGGCAGGCAGAACTCCATCAGGCCTGGGCCCAGAAGCAGGTGAAAGGCCCTCCCTCCAGCCCTACTGCCACCACCCTGCCTTTGGAGGGAGAGAAGAAAAGGCAGGCAGAACTCCCTCAGGTCTGGGCCCAGAAGCAGGTAAAAGGCCCTCCCTCCAGCCCAACTGCCACTGCCCTGCCTTGGAGGGAGAGAAGAAGAGGCAGGCAGAACTCCATCAGGCCTGGGCCCAGAAGCAGGTGAAAGGCCCTCCCTCCAGCCCAACTGCCACCGCCCTGCCCTTGGAGGGAGAGAAGAAGAGGCAGGCAGAACTCCATCAGGCCTGGGGCCAGAAGCAAGTGAAAGGCCCTCCCTCCAGCCCAACTGCCACCACCCTGCCCTTGGAGGGAGAGATGAAGAGGCAGGCAGAACTCCATCAGGCCTGGGCCCAGAAGCAGGTGAAAGGCCCTCCCTGCACCCCAACTGCCACCACCCTGCCCTTAGAGGGAGAGAAGAACCAGCAGTATATGCTGGGTTTAATCCCTACCTCCACAGCATTCCCTTTTCCTTACGTGTCATGTCTTATTTAGATTGTAAGCCTGAGGGCAGGGAACTGTTACATTGACCATTTGTAAGCCTTCCTGATAGCCTTTGTGGCTGAAGAGCGGGGTATAAATACAATAATAATAATATGAAATTCTGCTCTGTCAGCTTATATGAGCCTTGCTGGCAAAGTAGGCAGTGTCTTGGTCTTATGATCAGTAAGTCATCAGTTCAACACTGACATGAGGCAAGCCTCTCTTTTACCATTTTAAAATTTCCTTCCCCCTCCTCTCTCCCCCACCTAAAAAGACTTATGTTTGTTATTTAAGATACTAAACTAAGTAGCTGATACAGAATTCCAGTCAATACTTTTTAAAAGTCTACTTCCTGTTTCAAGGTGGCATTTTTCTACATGATCATACATTACATCCAAGCAACCATTAATGGCTTGCCTTCCCCCCCCCCTTGCCTTATAAAGATCAGAGTGATTTACCCACCTGCATTCACCTCTTTGGGAGCAAAAAGGGATTTTTATTGCATTGGCAAGGAAGAAGAGAAGGGGGGACGAAATGCTAAAATTCTAAAAATGATAAATGGAGGAATAAAACTTTATCCTACATCAGCCTCAAACTAATGGCCTTCTGATTATGAGGCAAGCACCCTGCTTACTTTACTACCACAGCTCATATAGGTTGGGGCAGCAGAAATCTATCTGAGCTGAAGGAAAGATTCTCCAAGTGATGCTCCTCTTTCTTCATTACGTTTTAGCAAAAGAGGTCTCTGTTTATTTAAATGCCTAGAGCCTCCCAATTTGCTTAGTTGGGCAGATTTAATAGGTCAGGGAAACCAAGGGTTGATAGCAGACACCTGTTGGGAAGGGAGTGAGTTTTTCAAAGCAACAGGGGAGGAATACATGTATTTTAAATGATAAGGAAACATTATATTAAATGCATTAAATGCAAGTATTGCTAAATGACTGTATTGGTGAGTTTAGCTGCCATGGATTTTGCAAATGTGGGGTTTAAAAGTTAATGTATAATTCAGGAATGAAGTTATTAGCCTGTGAGTTTGCTGGGAGCAACCTCCGGACGTTGAATGCCCGGGAAGCAGGAGGAACAAAACATCGGGGAGCTTTGGGTGGAGCAGCCATGCCCACTCCTCCAACATGTTTTTATATCATCCAGTCACGTTGCAGAAGGTAACTACTGCACAGTTAATTATGGTGGTTTTAGATCGGAACTGATTCCATTCACTCGCAGAGCCTGTGAATTAAAAAAAACACACACACTTCTGGGACTCAGTGCAAATGGTACAAGCACCAAAGGGGGGTGTCATCATTTGGTCAGAACAGTTTCAGTTGTGATACTGTTACTGAGTCATTGCGCTGCAATGGGTCATGTAGTATTCCTCCAATGCTGATTTGGGAGTACAGTACTTCTGTTATACACCTAATTTCTTTTCCTAGCAGATACATGCACATCCCACCAGAAGAACCTTCTAAATTTGTGTGTGGTAGGTGGGCATTATGTTGCTCATTTTTGTATGGAGGATTCAAACAGTGGAAATCTTATATGGAAAATGGTGGGGATGAGGGTAATTTCCTATGAATAAATAAATCCATTAACAAAGTGCAGTGTTTCTCTGCTGCAGGGATACTGCATTGTTTCAGTGCTCAAACTTCAATGTTATATTTCTTGGAAGATGCGATTTCACTCCCATCTATTCTAGCACAGCCATTGATTTTCAAGTGTAGCATGAGATATGGTTACACAGTTATTAAGACAAGGATAATGCAGATAAGATGAGTAACAGTATCGCCCTAAGGGTTTTGTTCTCCTCAGCAATAACAACTTTTTGTTTAATGTACTTGGGATTGCAACCTTTTGTACATTTATACATATTTTCTTGGTATTATGTTCCACAAGTGAGTAAGTGCACAAAGGAATCAGGGAAGAAGGGGCAAAGCATCACATGTTACTTTAAAAAAGTAATTACAGGTCTCCCCCCTCCATATGTGTGGGATCAGTACCCAAAATTTCAATTATCAGTCATCTGAAAAATATGGTCTCTCTAGGCATTTCCTAGGTCCTCCAGCCTGACTCTATAGTAACTTCTGGTGGAAGTTACCATACAATCATGCTGAAGCTGCCTAAAGAGGCATCCTCTCTAGGCATTTACTAGGTCCTCCAGTGTGACTCTATGGTAGCTTCCACCAGAAGTTACCATAGAGTTGCACTGGAGATGCCTAGAGAGGAAGCCTCTCTAGGCCTTTCCTAGGTCCTCCAGAATGATTCTATGGGGTTTGCCATTAATATGGGGTTTCAAATATCTGTGGTAAATCTAGGAATGTTTCCCCAATAGATACGGCAGGTGACCTGTAGTTATAATTCCAAGAACCGAAAGTCCTGGGAGCAGGTGTCTCTGGTGTTGGTGAGGGTGGTGGGCCTGGTGTGGGTTTTAGTCTGAAATTCAAAAGAACTATCCAAGGTGCTGAGCCTATTTGGTGGGGCTCAGCACCTTGGATAGCTCTGTTAAAGTTCATTCTAAAACCTGGAGTAGATTCACAGTCTTCAGTGGCATGGGAGCCCCCGGACACCACAGCTGTAAAGTACTTAGTTACCATTATAGTTCCTACCTAGAAAAAAATAAATCTTTGCTTTCCCATTTCTCCATTTCCCATTTTGTTACTTTTTTAAAAAGCTGAGAGTTATAAGCTGTTGGCCTGGTGTTCAAAGTCTGCTTTCTTTCTCCCTTGCTACCTCAAGACCCAGAACAGGACGTAAAGACAGAAGCACAAGGCCCTGCATGAACTTACACTTTAGCCACGTGAGATTCCTTCTCCATCATGTAGTGAAGCTGTACCCTGGTAACTGTAAAAGTAACAAAAATGTTACAGTTACACTCAGAAAGAGTGAACATATCCCTCATTAAATTACAAGAGTAAAGAAAGTAATTATGCCTTCGCTTTTGGAAAAAGGAATTACAGTTGTCCCTTCACATTCGTTTGGTTCCAGTACCAACACCACCCCGTGAATACCCAAATCTGTGAATACTCAAGTCCCATTATATGCAATGGCATAGCAAAATGATGCCCCTTATATAAGATGGCAAAATCAAGGTTTGCTTTTTAGATTATTATTTTTTTAAGAATATTTTCAAGCCGTGAATACTTAAATCCGTGAATGCCAAATCTGTGAATATGGAGGGACAACTGTAATTGCAAGTAATTGAAACGTATAACTAATTATTCCCAAGGTGTGAGTGTATGGGATTTATTTCTCCCTCATCAATAAAATAATGCTCTGGATCGCAGACCTCCTTAGAACAAGTGCATTTTCTTGGATGCCTTCCTATATCTGCAAACACACATGTATGCAATGCAAAGCCTAAAGTGGGAAGTGTATTGAAAACCTTAGTCATAGCTATAAAATGAACCTTCAGTATGAATGATGAATGTTATATGGAATGCCTTTCTGCTCATAGTTGGTGCTTCTTTGTTTTCAAGACAAGGAAGGGGATGCTCTTGTTTGGGGAGGTAATTTGTTGTGTGGGGTCCCCCCCTTACACTTTTGCATCCCTGTTACAATTTACAAAGGATTTTTGGAAGAATTGGGAATCCTTTTTGTTTCACTAACAACTTCTTCAAAAGCATTTGTTCTTTGTTGAGACAAAGCAAATACCTTTGTATTGGTAAGCCAAACATTTGGCAATGCATTGTGGGTCAGGCGCTGTTAGAGAATGCTCCATGCAACAGTCATCATTCTCTCCATATATACATAGAGATGCTTTCTCCCCCCTTCTTAGGATAATCCTTTTCTTTAGTAATGGTTCCTCTTTTTAAAACCATTTGTCTGTAATTTCCATTTACTGCACTGACACCTAATGGCGGGTGAAGAAGAATTACTCTCCAACAGCCTTGTTTGTTGCTGAACAAAGAGGTTTCTGCTTTTCTAACTAGCAGGGCATGTGATAGTTTGTGTTTCTTTTAGAGCAAACAGTGTTTACTTGCTGCTGAGGTTTGGATGCCACCATTCAGCTGCAAGAACAAAAGCACCTATAGCTCTGCCATTTTAATCTTTTCTCTTTCAAAGCTTCGCTATTCGAAGATCTACCAGAGATGTACTTGCAACATCCACCAAGGTGATCAGTGCGTTGTGGACTTTGTTTGGCAGTGCTCTGTAATCAACTCCTTTGCTCCAGGGGTCGCAGTTCTCAGTGGGACTATTCTGAAGTAGATGATTTAAAAATTGTGACTTAAGTAGCCTTCTATTAAAATTACTGAGCATGTGCTATGAGGACAATCACTGAGACCACCTAGGAAGGATCTACTAAGATATCTGTTCTACCAGATAAGTGAGATTGGTAAATTGACAAAAGCGGGGCCTTTGAAATGGTAGCCCTACCCTGTCACGATTTTTAGTTCTTTGGTGATTGGTTATTATAATATTTGTTGTTGTTGTTGTTGTGTGTCTTCAAGTCATTTCTGACTTACAGCAGCCTTAAGGTGAACCTGTAATGGTGTGTGTGTGTGTGTGTGTGTGTGTGCAGAATTCATTCAGAGGGGATTTGCCCTTGCCTTCTTCTGAGGCTGAAAGAGTATGACATGCCCAGGATCAACCAGGAGGTTTCAGTGGCTGAGCTGGGATTCAAACATTGGTCTCCCAGTGCCCTGGTTCAACATTCAAACCACTACACCACAGATGGTGGTTACCACATGGCCATGGCTCTATCCCAGCCACTCCAGGAATGTGGAACATTGAGAATGCAGCCTGGGTGTTGCCCACCTCTTATCTGCAACTTACTTGTGCGGTGGGAGGATTGAGTGAGTCAGCTCCTAATTCATTAGCATGCTTCATAAATTCATATCTTTGATCCTTTCTGTGGTGAAGCTGGAATTGGACTTTGGGCAGTGGGAGTGAGTGAGAAAGCAGTTGTTATTAGACTACAGTTCCCATCAACTCTCAGTTTGCCACACTAGCTATAGATGACAGAATTTGTGATCCGACAAGGTCCCCATCCTCACTTTAAAAAGCAGCCCGGGACATCCCAAGGCCCAGTGAAAGTTAAATTATATAAAGCTCCTTTTATTTCAACAGAGTATCTTAGCATGCAGCTTAAAAGTTCTTGATTCTTTCTAGATTTTACGTAGTTGGTGAAATACATCAGGTCTGTTTTCAGTAAATTGTTAACAGAATATAAATTTTGAGGGGGGGGGGAAATAAGAAAGGATTACAGTGGTGATATAAATACCTTCTTATAACTTGTTCCCCAAATTTGCCAAAAAGAAGACTTAAATTTTAATCAGGGACTTTCAGGGCTCTTCCACAAAATACTGGTATATCAAGGAATAATACAGAAGAGAATGCCTCTGAGAATGTAGCTTTTTATTGCCACGTAACCCAAACTACCTTTTATCTCAGGGATTATGGGAGAGGGCATCTGCTTCAGCAGAACCTCTCCTTTTAACAGTTAACAATTGACCAAAATGATTGATACTGAATAGATTGCTGGGTCGAGGTTATGACTGGAAAACTGTGACTATTGGTTCTGGAGAAAATCCCTTTGATTTCAGTGGGTCTACTCTTTCAGGGAGAGTGACAGGTGTCCCACAGCTTATGCACTTTGGAAGATGATCAGGATTATCTTATCTTGCTGTTATAGGGGTCTAAAATGGCATTTTCAAAATATAACTAAGGCCAGCTGTGTGAGAGTCAATCAAACCAAATGAAATTTTAGGCGGTCTAAGTCTTATTAATGTATTAAGGATTCTCAGAGTCTCAGTGGGCCAGGCCAGATGTGCTGCTGCATAATGAGAACATGATAACCTTGATCAGGAAATGGATCAGCCTGGTTGTGCCAATATTTTGTGATCCTCTCAATAGTATTTATGTATATCGGTTGATAAAGAATAATAGGTTAACTGGGTTCATATTTGGATTCTGACTTAATGCAGAGTTGATCTTATTGTTCTGTTATTTTTTCCTAACCCTTAAAGTGACATATCAAGTGTCAAACCTATTGACACTTCTTTAGACATATATGGCCCTCTTTGATTATCTGGCATAGTCAGCTTAATGTTGGAGAGCTTATTGTACTGCACACCTATATTCAGGATGAGTCATTACTCCTGATGCTCTTTTTTTTTTTCCTTTTTAACCAACAGCAATCATTATTTGCATGTGACCTATGGCAAGCTGTTCCAGGAATAAATACATTGATTCTTCTCTTCTGTGGCTACATGGAACAAGGTCTCTAGGGGAGAGTGGAACTCAGAGCAAAATCCACACTATGTGATACTGACAACAAGACAGCAGTAAGTGCAGCTCTTTCCTTTAGATAATATCTCTCTTGTGCTATATAATATTCACATTACTACTGTTGTACTAAGAAAGTCAGTCTAGAAGAAACATTCAAGCTGCCCACCCCTTACTATTTTTCACTGATTAGCCATGTTTGCTTCGCTCTTTCTGAATATATATATATATTACTAATGGAAATTATTTCAACCCCATTTGATATGTAGATTTTCACTAAAGAGACTGTGAGAATTATGGTCACATCGAGGCAGTAAGAACTATGTTACCCCATCTGAGGACATACAGTTCTCCAGGGCTGGCTCTGTCCTTAGATAAAGGGAGGTGACTACCTTAGATGCTGTTGAGGGATGGCAGCCACCATGGCCTTCCATCCTGAGCGCACACACATACATTCATTATTCATCCCTGGCTGTCACACATAAACCATCCTGCTGCCTTCAAATGGGGGTGTGGAGGCCACAGTTTCATCATCAGTGCTGAAGTAAGGATCAACTGCTAAGTTTGTGGACTTCTGGGGCCATCTTGTGCGCAGGAAGCAACATGTGTTGGAGCAGCATTGGCCGGAGGGATCCTCGGTTTTGACAGCTGGGATTTCCCTTAGGATCAATCTTGCCTACACCTCATCCTGCATGACTTTGCTAATGTTCCTTCTCAGGGCCTGGGAGTGACTCATTACAAATAACAAATTACTTCCATGTATGCAGACATTCAAAATAAATAGTTCACAGTAACTCAGCAGCCATGGGAAGTATCATTGTATTGGTTTGAGAGTAAAACAGGAAGTTAAAATGAAAAAAAAAGGGATGAGATTGAAAGCAGAGGTGGGCAATTGGGGCAATTCCTGTTCCGGTTGTAGGCTACACATCTACACCCAAAACTGCAACCTGAAAATGACTGGAAGTCTACTTCCAGTTTGCAATTCCAGTTTTTTCAGTTGGCTTTTGGTAAGTTAAGTGTATTTTGGGGTTCATGGACAGGAGGGGCCAGGGCAGGTGGTATCCAGAAGCCCTGATAGGCTACCCACCAAGAACCTAGCTCCTCCCCTCTCACCATATGATATAAGCTAAATACTGATTCAGGTGAGGGTACTCCCACCCACCCACCCACAAAGCCAGAGCTTGAAAGCAAAGAGTGACAAGTAACACATTGCTTGATACCCTGCATCAAAGAGATGTAGCCTCAACTTCCGGCAGGTGAACAACACTACATCTCCTCTCTCCCCTCTCTGAAAACTCACATTTTTCATGCTCCCTTCCTGACATGGCCATGCTGGAAAGTGAGGAACAGCTGGGAAGTAATTTCACTATGTACCTATGAGGTCTGTCTATTAAATAACGAGACCATGTTTCTACCTTTTAGACAAATCAGGGAGAACTGATTGTGAACACTTGAGTGGTGACCTTGAACATGTCTGAACCTGCATGACAAACATCAACACTCTCAGCTAATTGTCAGTCGTCATTTAAAGCAGCTGTGTTGTCTGTTCTGTGCTGGAAAAATGCTAAGTTTAAAAGTCGAGCAATGTGTCAATTTGAAATTTTTAGTAAAATTGAGCAAAACACCAATGGATTTTTTTCAAATGCTTACTGAAGCCTATGGGGAAGACTACATGTCTTGTGCACATGTATTTGAGTGGCACAAAAGATTTAGAGAAGGATGTGAGAATGTGGAAGACGGTGAATGCCCTGGATGACCTTCCACTTCAAGAACCAAAGGAATTGTGGAAAAAATCAGCCAGATTGTTCAAGGACACCACCGACTCAGTGTCCGAATGACAGCTGAAGTCATGAACCTTGACAAAGACATTGCGTGGAAAATTTTGCATAAGGATCTCAGCATGAAAAAAGTTCGTGCCAAGATGGTCCCCAGGGTTCTCACAGCAGAGCAAAAAGAGTGCCGCAAGGAAATTCGCACTGACATTCTGCAGCAACTTGAGGTGGACCCAAACCTTTTTCAAAAAAACCATCACTTGTGATGAAACCTGGATCTTCCAGTATGATGCTAAGACAAAATGACAGTCATTGCACTGGAAAACACCATCATCACCAAGAATGAAAAAAGCACATAAAAGCAAGTCCACATTCAAAGCCATACTCATTGGGGTTTTTTGACATCAGGGGTGTAATTTTGGCAGAATCCATTCCAGAAGGCAGAACGGTGAACCAGCATTATTATAAGGATGTTTTGACAACGCTGAGAGAAAGAATCAGAAAAAAAAAGGCCAGAACTGTGGGGAAATGGTTTCATTCTTCGTCAAGACAATGCGCCTGCTCATACAGCACTTTCTGTGAAGCAGTTTTTGGACAATAAACACATTAGTACATTTGAACATCCTCCATATTCTCCAGATTTGGCACCATGCAACTTTTTTCTTTTCCCTAAAGTGAAACCAGTGCTTAAAGGAACACGTTTTGAGTCAATTGATGCAGTAAAGAAGAAAATGGAAGATATGTTGAAACAGCTGACAGATACTGATCTGCTCCACGCCTTTGACCAGTGGAAAACAAGACTGAATTGATGTTTGAGTGTGAATGGGGAGTATATTGAAGGGGACAAGCATTAGAATTGTAGTTCTTATAAATAAAGATGGATTATAGTATTGGTCTCGTTATTTAATAGACAGTCCTCATATAGCCATATATACAACAAGGAGGCCTATGTTGTTATGCATTTGACTATAGGCATCTAGCCAGACACTTTTCAGTTGTCCCCTATGCTTCACTTGCCACTACATGATCACATCAAGGATGGCAGCTTGAAAAAGGTGGACTTTCTAGGAGTTTTGATTGCGGTGGGAGGGAGATAATGAACTACAACTTCTGCTTTGACCAAAAGAAGACATATCCAGGTATGAATTGGACTTCAGACTGTGTAGGTCACTAACAGGATACCATTCAATATTTATTTCATTTTCCCCAATAACTAAGGTATAAATTACATGACAATAGTGACTTCAACATGGATCCTTTCACTCCTTTTGTGGTGGAGCAGTAACTTTTAGTTACTTTTATAGTTACAGGGCTGTGGTCTCGCCACCTGGTGGAGGAGGAATATCACATGGTTCAAGTGTTGTCTTATGCTTTGTTGTGGCTGTTGAGGTGACAACAAGGTGGACAGGAATGTGTTTTGTACCACAGCATTTGCAATATAGAGATCTTTTAAAACAAGTAAAAGTAACCATTCTAATTACTTTTGAACAAGGAGAAAATAATGGGTTAATTTTAAAAATCACAGCTATGACTAATGTTCTTGGACTGTAAAACCAAATGTAACTAAATTATTTTAGAAAATAGCTTCCCAATTTCTGCTGAATGTAAATATTATAATAAAGACTGGAATATTCTGCATTTGGGCATGAAATATCTGTTAGTCAAGGCTGTAGCTATGGGAGGGAACTAAATGAGGGCATTGCCCTCCCCAACTAAGAATTCTTCTCCCACAAATGAAAATTTCCTTCAGCCCAAATTTCTAGCATTACAAAGAATAAAACTCTGAAAATCTTTCGCATCTAGAACTCTCATATTGGCTGTGTTTTCATTTCTTGGTAACATTGGCTGCTACCCTCTCTCTCTGCTTTTCTTCACAAACAAAGATTCAGGAAGGACTCATCCCGTGCTTTCTGCAAGTGTGCTGATGACTAAAAAAGCCAATCCGAGATAAACAAGTCTGGTTGCAGAAAGCACAGCAGAAGGTCTCCTTGGGTGATGTTTCTGGGTTGTGATTCTTTCTGCGTTGACGTTTCTCTTCAAGACTTGTTCGGCGTGAGTTCTCAAATAAGGCTGCAGCATTGTGGGTAGTGCGTCTCGATGCCTCCCAATGTGAGGCCAGGGCGGACCATTGTTGGTGATCAATTTGGCCGTGTCTGAGATGTGGCTGCTACCACACTGCAGAAATAATGCAGTTTGACACCACATTAACGGCCAAGGCTCAATGTTATGGAATTCTGGGATTTGTAGTTTTGTGAGATATTTAGCCTTCTCTGTCAAAGAGCTTTGGTGCCACAGCAAACTACAAATCCCAAGATTCAATAAGATGGAGCCATGATAGTTAAAGCAGTGTCAAACTGGATTATGTCTGCCATGTGTCAGCAGCCCTTGGCTGCCCCTTTTCTTTGAATGGCTAAACTGTTTTTAAATGCTCTACTGAAGTTTTAAGTTACTGCAATGCTAGAAATTTGGGAACTGAGGGAAAATTTCATTGGGGGAAAGAATATAAATGGGGGTCAATGCTCTCTTTCTCCCCACCCCCAAATAGCTACACCCCTGATGCTACTTAAGGTTTGGGTTAAACACAATGCATCCCTGGCATGCAAAAACTGGACCAGAATGAAATGCTTCGCCATGCCTGGTTCCACCATACACTTTGTCATCATGTTTAAACTGAGTTGCCCTGCCTATACAAGTGTCTATATGAGGATCTATGGCTGAGGAGGTTGCAGTATTGGTGAGAGGGAGGCTGCTGGTGTGGGTGCCAGCAAACATTTAAAGAAGATGCCCGGTTTGATATCTAAATTGGCTCCAGACTGCCGTGTCAGTCTGTGGGTGTGGTGGGCTGGTCCTGTTGCATTGGTTTCAAGGGAGGGGTTCTTAGAGATGGATTAGTATTTGCTCCAGTTTGTCCAATAGATGATTTAGATATTTAAAACAGGATTCACTGTCTGCTGGTGGTGACTAATATTATACACAATAAGAAAACATACACACACACATATGGAAGTCTATTTAATTTAACAAGTACAATTCCTATTGCATTTCATAGGACATGATTATGAATACTCGTTTTCATTAACTACCCTTAACCACATTATGTGTTCATGTTGTATAAACTATTTAGCTTTGTGTGCCTTTAAATAATAATGTACTCCAGGCTCCCCCACTAATAATTGGAATTAAGCCTGTATTATGCTTGAATTAAGCCTATATTAGGCTGCAAATACATTATTTGTCACACTTTCGGTCTCTGCAGTTAATTTTCTTGTTACTAAGTATATGTACGCAGGGTCCCAAGAATACCTGGATTCTTTTGTTGACCGCAATTATATCCAGCAAAACATTTTCATTTTTCTTTGCCTCAGTGCAATAGTATATTTTTAGCTCACATGTAATTTTTCAAAAGACACTGGTGACAAAATTATGTATCACCTAAGCTTATTGATTTCTGCAGGTTTCTGATCAGTTTCTGAAATCTTACGAATTCACTTTGCATGCTGTACTGTTCACCATTCAAGTGGAATATTAAAAAAAACCCATTGATTATTCTCTTTCACAAAAATACCTGTTCCTTTCTGATAAAACACAAATTGATAAGCACTGCATGCCTTGTAGACACATATCAAAAAGCATCTACACATCTCTTGTAAAGTACTACAAGCTTACATCAGCATTCAAAATGCAACGTTTCTCTCATCTAATGTGTCTATTCCTTTAAAACCTCATCTTGTAATGCTGGCTCAGGGAATGATTCCTCCAACAAATTCAACAGGCTGCTTTAGCCAGTGTAACCACAGCTGACAAAGCTTATCGGGAAGGATCAGGCCCACAATACAACTCATCATGAAATCATGAAATTAATACCTCCCTATTAGATGATCAGGTTGAAATATAAATGGTTTAGGGAGCCATGCTTAGATTTCTTTACTGTGATCTGGGTGTTGTCCACAATCTAAGAGATGTCATGTACTGAAAAGCTTTGTTTTTAGCAAATCCTAAGCTTATGACTCCTTAAAACCACATATGCCCATTGACAAATGCAATGAGAACATTGTGTGTGATTATTGCCTTGAATCCACTTTGGGTTTGAAATACAATGTTGGAAATAACATATAATTCATCAGTGCCCCCCTCCCACATCATTTCCTTCTGTCACAGAGAAGAAACCCTGTTTTGTTGTGTATTTTATGAGTTTGCTCTCTTTGTAATATTTCCTTTGCAAAGGTCCTGCTCATATTTGTATCTTATTACTTTTTTTAGACTAGATTTATTGATAGTTTCTAACAAAAATATGATTTCAGGATATTTACTGAACAAAACTCAATATAACAGCCCCCAATTCGATTGTTTTTCATCAAAATGGAGGACAATAAAGAACCTAAACTCCTCAGCTCAGACACAATAGCATCAAATAGCCCTTTTTAAAAAAAAGAAATAAACCAATAACAGGGGAAGTGATAGATGTTACTTAAAGTAAAACATTGGTTTTGTTTAATTTATATGTATTTCTAAGAACTGAGGCTATAACATGAGCTCAAAAAATTCCAATACACAAACACGCAGAAATACAATTGGGTTTTTGGAAAGAATAAAATTAACAACCATAAGCATTATTGTATATAGAATATGTGTGTGTGAGAGAGACAGAGAGAGAGATTTTATTCAACTTTACTGTTAATTGTCTGGACATCTGTTCAAATCTGATTCAAATGAAATTAGTGAGAAGGAGATTTTCTGTAAATACATTGTTCTTGTAACCACTTTGAGTCTGGTTGATGCTTTTTATGTTTCTGCAAACAGTTTATATTCCGAATTTCAAGTGCCTTGCTTTTCACAAAACCTTCCCACTATTTTTTTTTTAAAAAATGTCCATTTAGTAAAGGTGTTGATTAATAACTTTGGTTATCAATAATTGTTTACCTATAATAGATGGATATATTCATTATGTATTTGGTCTTATCCTCCTGAGTATTTCCTTGTGATGATTACAGATATTTATAAGATTGTTCCTGTTTAAGGGATATTGCATCATTGAGAGATTTTAGTCATGATTTTAAATTCTTTCCTCCATCTTCCAAATTACAGGGCACTTTCCACTGAAAATGGTAAACAATATTATAAACTTTAAAAAAAATAAGGAAAAGAGGGGAAAGAAGTAATCTGATTTCTGGGAAGAAAGAACACAGTGAAAGATGTGTGCCTTTATAAGGACGGACAATGGAAAGCAAAATAATAACTCCTAAGTTTGATTGTTCAAATATATTCTACAATACAGAGAGCTGCATGCAAGCTGGAACAGGCGCAGGGCAGGAAGGTTAAGTAGAAGAGAAGGCACAATACTTCAGATTGGCAGTAGACTGCAGGAAGAATAATCTAATCAAAACTAAATTCAATTATCTCGTCCCAGGGCAGGCTCCTGGGACTGCTGCACTGAATACTGGCAGAGCCTCCACCTAGACATTTTCCCCCAGTCAAATGCACATGATGAATGCAGATGAAATTTGAAATATGAAAATCCGAAATAATTTATGGAAGTTGTCAGAAATTTGGCTGGCTCATGGCGTAATTTCCTTGGAGACGAGGCAGGCTGGCTCATTGCTTCTCATCTTGGAGCAGTTCGCTGCTCTGCCAGTGGACGGATCAACCCCTTCAAAATGCTCTTCCAGGCAAATTACAGCTCATTATAGACAGCCTTGCACCAGGCCATTATGTCAAAGGAAATCTTTTTTCATTTGCAGAAATTTGCTTGGAATTCTCATATTTATTGGAGCATCCATTATCGAATCTGAACATTGAATTATCCGCAATTATGCTCTGGGTAAGGCGGATGTTTGTGTATAGATGGCCACTGCGCCGTTAGAGAAACATTAGAGGGATGCCAATGAGCTTTACATGTTTCAAACAGCTGCATTTAAGTAGTGGGTTGTGCTGTGTGAACAGAGAACTGATTTCCTGTAGCTATTCATTTACAAGATAGATTTGGTTTCTGAAAAGAGCTGGAAAAAGAATGGAAAAGAATGGACTGATCCTTTGTGCTTGACAGTTACCTCCATTAAAGCATTATTTTTCTCTGCACATATGGAACACATGCTTGGTTTGGCCATGGATAAGGCAACTCTTCCACTGCCGAACAGTAAGAGCTGTTCGGCAGTGGAACATACTCCCTCGGAGTGTGGTGGGGTCTCCTTCCTTGGAGGTCTTTAAACAGAGGCTGGATGGCCATCTGTTAGGAATGATTTGATTGTGTATTCCTGCATGGCAGGGGGTTGGACTAGATGGCCCTTGTGGTCTCTTCCAACTCTACAATTCTATGATTCTATGAACTCTAACTTGCCTTTTACTCTGAATTATATTATTGCAGAGCCTGGGGAAGTGACCTTTTGGACTACAACTCTCAGAATCCACAGCCAGCATGGGTACTGACCGTGTTGGTTTGGCAATTGTGGAGTGTAGTAAAACAAACAAACAAACAAACAACTTTTTTTGTGCTCTGCATTATCTAATGTACATTTTCTGTGCCTGCCATGGGAGTATACATGCTGTTGGAAGCCTCCACTACCTCCGTTCAGTTTTATGAACCATAAGAACATAACACAAATCTTGCTGGTTTGCTCCATGGATGTAGCACACTGTTTCCAACAGGGGGCAGGCAGGTCACCCAGGAGACATGTAGGTAGGATCAAAAGGCACCATCTTTCCATCCTTCCTTATCTACCAGCAGCTAGTGTTCAGAGGTACAGTGCCTCTGAACATTGAGGCTCCATTCAACTGCCATGCTTAACAAATTTGTAAAATAACTACCTTGGGTCCTGTTCCAAGAGAAAGGTGTGATATAAAATAATAAATAGATGAATAAATGATTACTCTGCCTTACAAAACTAAGGTTCAGTAGTCTGCCACTACAAAACTGGAGGAGTGGGTACATTTTTCTGTTTGCCAACCCAGGTGGCATGGAGTGAGTGGAGGACTGATGCTCCTATACAAACAGCAAGTGTACCCCACAATATTTTGCAGTGTTTGATGAGCCACTTTCAATGGATACCATTTGCTGCTCATGCCATACACCCTCCATGAACTGAGGTGAGGTTCTGGGATGCTCTCCATTTGTACTGGTAATCAACTCCTACCCTGTTTCTGTAATGGTGAAAGCGCCCCCATAATGATGCCACTGAAGGCAAATGGCTATTTTGCCTGCATTTAGAACCAGTTCTGGAAGTAGAAAGGGGATGGACTTTAATGGGACTCACTGCCAAGTAGGTATTTTCATGTTTAAATACTTACATCAACATATTGTTGCTGCTGGCCGCACAGGCATATTGTTCATTTTAGTACAGGAGTGGCATTTCAGATGCTTTGGACTTCAGCAGCCAAAAGCTCAATCCAGCACGGCCAAGTGTTAAGTGATTCTGGGAGTTGTAGTCCAAAGTATCTGGAGGGCTAAAAGTTCCTCATCTTTGCTTTAGCAGAATTGCTACTGCTTAACAGATGAGGGGCCCTTTCAAACGACACAATTATAGCACTATGATTCCACTTTAACAGGCAGCACCCTGTAGAATCCTGGGGTTTATAGTCTGGTGAAGAACTCTAGTTCTCTGGTTGATAATTCCATATACTCTTTCCTAAACAGCAAATTCCAGAATTCCATAGGATGCAGCCATGGCAGTTAAAGTGGTATAATAGTGCTATAACTGCATAGTGTGAAAGGGCCCCTATGCTGTCTGTCCAGTTGATTTATCCTATTAACACCTTATTGTGTATTTGCAAATAAACACAATACAAAAGCTTTATGAATTGTAGATTAAGACAGTCCCCATTGAAATCAATAATACTTAGGTCATGACTAACTTGTCCTGTTCATCTCAGTTGGGGCCAAAAGTCAATTAGGTTGGTTTGGATATAGCCCTTTTCATTTCTAATACAGTTGCCCCTCCTTATCCATGGAGTCTGCATCCATGGAGTCAACCAATCATGGTTCGAAAATAATAATTTCTTTTAAAAATCCAAAAAGCAAACTTTGATTTTACCATTTTATATAAGGGACACCATTTTGCTATGCCATTGTATAAAATGGGAATTGCACATCCACAGATGTTGGTATCCACGGGGGGCGGGGGTCATGGAACCAAACCCCCAGCAGTTACTGAGGGCCCACTGTACTCTCTTCTCAGAAGGGAAGTGACCCTACAAAATGCTGCCCTGTCAAAGGCTTCTTTCTGTGTGGAAAGGAAGGGCTGAAGCTTAGTGACAGAGCACACATGCTTGTATATATTGAAGGTCCCAGTCTCTCCAGAGAGGGGTATGGAAGTCTCCTGTCCTACACCTAAAGAGCCACTATCTGTCAATATACAAGGAACTGGGTTAAATGGACTAATGGTCTGAACCAATGTCAGGCAATTTCTTAAATTTGGCAAAGTGAACATGTGTGAAACAACATTACACAGTGTGCCCAATATTGCAATTGCAATTTGAAGGTACAGCCAGTGTGGTGCCATGCTGGATTTACACTGAGGTAGCTCAAGAGAAATTCCCATAACCAGCTTCCTCAGTGTAGGCCACTGTCTCAACCCACCCTGCAGAGGAGAACCACTGGTCTGCAAGCCTTTACTATTAAAACATTAATTTAAAGCAATTAAAAATACATAAAGCACCTATTACATGAGGCATGGGAAGAGATGCCACCTCTCCCCTTGTTCTTCTCAATCAGGGATGGCACTGCAGGGAGGAAATCTGGCTCCTGGATGATCAGTAGGCGTCAAGAAATGCGCAAGCTCATGCAGTTCTCAGGCTTTCCCCTTCTCCCTCATGATGTATTGGACGGAGTTTTATCCAAGATGTAGGTAGCCTATGCAGTATTCGCACCTGAGCTTGACGGGCAGGCAAGCTTTTAAAAAAATATAATGCATACTAACAAACATGCAATGCCTTTGTTTACTTTTGGGGGGATGTAGAGAAGAGACAAAGTCTCAGGATGTTGATAAAAAAGATGATAAAAAAGATAAAAAAAGATTTTATTTTTGCAATTAGCCCAACAGGTTTCAGCCTAGTAATATTTAACAGCCTTCTTCAGGGGCTATTAGAAGATAAAGAAAAGCAACAATACATAAACAATAAAAATTATAACAGGAGACAAGTTATAATTTGCATCATCAATTTTGTGCACTTGTAGTTCACCTACCTGGGAAGCATTATCTCCTCAGATGCCAAGATTGACAAAGAGATCGATCACAGATTAGCAAAGGCATATAGTGCATTTGGAAGACTTTACAAAAGAGTCAGGAGTAATAAACACCTGAGGCGAGGGACAAAAATCGGTGTGTATAGAACCATTGTACTCTCTATTCTCCTTTACGGGTCTGAGACATGGGTCACCTATCGCCAAAACTTACGACTCCTCAAATGCTTTCATCAGTGCTGTATACGTACAGTCCTAAATATACACTGGACTGACTATGTGATGAATATTGCTGTCCTTGAGCAAGCAGGGATCACCAGCATTGAGGCCATGATATTCAGAACACAGCTGCGCTGGGCAGGGCACGTTTCTAGGATGGAGGACCATCGCCTCCCAAAAATAGTACTCTATGGTGAACTCGCCATGGGTCAGCATAAGAGGGGCACTCCAAAAAAGCAATACAAGGATTCCCTGAAACAACATCTCAGGCTCGGCCAAATTGATCACCAACAATGGTCCACCCTGGCCTCACATTGGGAGGCATGGAGATGCACTATCCACAATGCTGCAGCTTTATTTGAGATCTCACGCCAAACAAGTCTTGAAGAGAAACGACAACGCAGAAAGAATCACAACCCAGAAACATCACCCAAGGAGACCTTCTGCTGTGGTTTCTGCAGTCGGACTTGTTTATCTCGGATTGGCCTTTTCAGTCATCAGTGCACTTGCAGAAAGTGCGGGATGAGTCCTTCCTGAATCTTCGTTTGCAAAGAAAAGCCAGAGAGAGAGAGAGAGATCTTGCACCAAGGTGCATGTAAAATATCTCCATTTTAAAACCACCTATTAACCCAAAGAAACTTATACAAGCAAAAAATATTACTTACAGAGCAATCTTAAAACCTCCTGCAGCAATTACAAAAAGAGTGTTTCCAAAGCTTATGCCTAGCAACCAATGGTTTGAGAAGTAGGAGGCAGAGCATTATACCGTTCCATTATTTTCTAGTGTGTATGAAGCACATCCTTATCATAGCAATTCTAAACCAGAGTGGAAAGTTAGGGGATATATGAAAACTCAGGTTTTAAAGTAGATGGATGTTCTCTTAAGTCCACCCTGGGGGACTAACATGTCATGTCTGAATATCCAGTCTATTTCTTT
This sequence comes from Gambelia wislizenii, assembly GCA_030847615.1. NCBI lineage: Eukaryota > Metazoa > Chordata > Lepidosauria > Squamata > Crotaphytidae > Gambelia > Gambelia wislizenii. The sequence continues at coordinate 103,808,079 of JAUMIR010000005.1, read as the reverse complement.
TTAAAGCAGGGTCCTCTCATACTGTGATAAAAAGTTTCTCAAGCACCACAAAGTGCAGATCCTTAAATAAGTGACCATGTTTCAGAAAATAATCAACCAAAGGGGCACTTGATCTTCTGTTCCTAATATTACTAAGATGTTCCCCTATATGGATTTTTAAGGCTCTAGGTGTTTTTCCTATATATAATTTGTTGCAGGGACAGCTGATGGCATAAATCAAAAACTGTATGAAGTGCTACAAGCTGAAAATTATTTTAGGGTGTATGTCTTTTTCATTATGATTCACAAATTCTGTTACTTTGAATGTGTACTTACAATAAATACAATGTCCACATGGGTGATGGCCTCTAGGATCTGTTGCTGATGGTAGAATCCTTTTCTAGGTTGTTGATGTGTTCTGAAATCACATCTTATTAATATGTGACAAATGATATGAGTTCTCTTAAAAGAAATAAGGGGCTTTTCCTGGCACCCATGTATGTCTCACAAGCTGTGGCAATATTTTCTGATACCACTCTACACTTTTGGGGTTATGCTGTTATAAGTCCACTCAGTATAGGCCCACTGAGAGGCATTTGGCACACCCTGGGGACAAACTAACCCAGGAGTAGCCAAACAGCAGAACTGCACAACTGAACGGGCACAAAAACAAAGGCTACAGCTAGCAGCCTTTTCACTGCTCTGACCCACTTTCACACACAAAAAGACTTACAAACAGCAAGGTTCACCCAAAGATATCTGGAGGTCTTTATCTTCAGTTGCAGTATAAACAAACACAGTATACACCTAGCAAACCTCATTAACAAACTCAACAGCAATTTCACCAACACTCCTGTTTCTTCAGAACACCAACCCACACACAATGCATTTTCTGCTTCAACTATATAGAAGTGTTTGATAGTTAGCCCTCTGCCTAGCCACAGCTGTGATCAAATCCACTTCAGCCATGCTAGTAAGTGCTCTGTTGCTCCAACATTTTCCCTTTTGCACTTAAAGCAATATTACCTGACAATCCCCTCCAAAATGTTGCAACTGATCATATAGATTACATATTTACATTACATACATGTTATTGTACAGAGTTTACATCATCTTTGATACAGGCTACTAAAGCATTGTCACCATTTCTTGATGTTTTTGACTCATTAACACTTTCGTAAAAATATCAGCAATATTCTGTTCAGACATAAAATAATGTAGCTTTATAATACCTTCCTGTACAAGCTGTCTAATATTCATATATTGGACTCCTATGTATTTAGACCTATTCCTTGGGTTCTCAGTCTCAGCCATTTCAATACACGTTTTGGAGTCTTCATTAACTTGATTGGTCCCTCACACTTTTCTCCCAGATCAATTAACAATTGCTTGAACCATTGTATTTCGCCCGCTGGTGCTGATAGAGCTGTGAATTCTGCTTCTGTAGTGGAAAGTGCTATATTAGTCTGTTTTCTGGATTTCCACAATTATATTTCCTGCATGTTTTATAACCAAACCACTTACAGACGTCTTATCCCCTTCTTCTGCAAACTAACTATCTGTATAACACTCTACATGGTCCTCTGGTTCTGGGGTGTTTTTTGCACAATTCTCCTGTACACAATTCTTATGTACCCTTTAGACACCACACAACATTTTTTAGTGCTACCAGTCATGGATGCTAGGTTTTGACACTCTCCTACTTAATTAACAAGCCAACTGCAAAGCTTACATCTTGTCTAGTGTGGTTTACAATGTACAATAAGCTTCCAACTATGCAATGATAAAGCTCTGGTTTATCAAACAGATCATTCGGTGTCAGTTTCACAAAGTCTGTAGTCATAGGGGTTTTTATTGTATTAGCATCTGTCAATCCACATGTAACTACTAGCTGGTCTATCTTGGTTTTTTGGCTTAAAAGTATGTTGCCATTCTGGTCTTCTATGCTTCTATACCCAGCTAATGCCTTAAACAATCCAAATCCTTTAACTTAAACCTGCTTCCTAGTTGTGTCTTTACCATATTTATTACATCTCGGTTTTTGGCTGCTATTGCTAGGTCATCCACATAAATTATGAGTATCGGCAACTCATCACCAGCTCCTCTGGTGTAGACACAAGCATCAGCCACACTTCTGGGAAAATCCAGTGCACATAATTCTTCATGAATACACTGATTCCAACATCTAGCTGACTGCTTTAATCTATATATGGCTTCCCGTAACCTGTACACCTTATTATTACCTGCACTATCATAGCTTGGAGCTTGTTTCATGTACACAGTCTCCTTGAGCTCTGCATTAAGATAGGCTGTCTCAAAGTTGAAATGTCTAATTTTTAAGCCTTTTTGCACTGTTAATGACAAAACTAGTTTTAGACTCTCTGGTTTCATAGTGGGTGTGAAAGTCTTACCATTGCCTTGCTTTGCACTTGGTATTCCCATCTGGCATGACTTTCCTCTCATACACCCATCTAGACCCCACAACTTTGTGGTCTTTAGTTATTTTCTACAATATCAAATACTTTAGACCTTAGCTTCATGCACAACAAACCAGTCAGGCACTGTCCTAGCTCTTCATCAACTTGGTTGTAATGGAGTCATCATCATTACTGTCTTCATTTCTGTGCACTACCTCTCTCTTTACCTGAGGTGTTGAGGTGTCTGATATTTCATGTGATGTGCTAGGTTGTTGTTGCTCTGTGGTATCTAGTGGCTCTACCCCTCTGTTTGTGGATATGCATTCCTCAGAGTCTAACGGAGGTACAAACACTTCCTGATTTGCATGAACCTTGCCCCAACCACTAAGTTTTTCAAAATTATCACTTCTAGAAAACTATACTTGCCCATTGCCTAGTGAAAACCTGTATTTGTTACCTGTGTAGCCCACAAACCTCGTCCTTCTCCACTTTGGCTGTCCCTTCCATCTCAGGCATTTGGGAATTAACACATGGGTGAACTGTCCAAATATTTTCAGGTATTTTAAATTTGGTTCCCTGCCATACAACTTACAGTAGGGCGTCTGGTTTATACTGGAACTCCAAACTCTATTTAGTACATGATTGGTACATTGTACTGCCTTTCTCCAAATGTTTGCAGGTGCTTGCGCATCTACCATCATACAATCCTTCATGGTCTGTAACATGCCTACTCTGTGTTCTGCCAAACCATTCACTGATGGACTATGGGGGTTTGTGGTTTTATGTTGTATACTCATTTTCCTTAACCTCTGTTGGAACTCATTACTTAGGAATTCCCCACCTCGATCTGCAATAAAAGAAACCACCATGTAGGGATACTTCCTTTCTACCATGGCAATCCATTCTTTAAATTTGCCAAATGCTTCACCTTTGGTTTTTAACAGATAAAAAAAACAGAAACAGGTGTAATGGTCTACCAATACAAACATGTATTTGGCTTCTCTCTCACTAGTTTTAAATGGACTGGCCAAATCACCAATCACTGCCTTTGACTATGTCTTACTACAGTATATGCCTTAACTTTCACCTTCTTACAAACAATGCAGTCCAGAAATTTTTATAAGCTTTTACATTCAGCTCTGAACAAACCCTTACCATCTGTGACAATGTAGAAAACTTGCATGCCCAAGTACACAATGCATGTAGTGAGCACACTGGTCATGCAAAGGCAAATTGGACATGCTCACATTTGTCACCATAGACATGTCTGCCTTTGGTTGCACATAGTACAGTCTGTGCTTCTTTACCCCTTTAGCACAGATCTGTCCATTCCTGGATACAACACATTCATTGCCTTCAAACACTACCTTATACTTATCATTAGTCAGAGCAGATACACTTAATAAACAATTACCCATGTCAGGTGCACACAGAGCATTTGACAAGGTTTCCCCTATGCGGGGAATGAAGTTCCCTGCAGTTCCCATCTTCGCCACTCTGCTGGGAGCTCCATCAGCCAATTTTATTGTGGTCACTGATGCTGGCTTTGCATCCTGAAGCAGATCCATGTGGTTGACAACATGATGCATCACTCCATTGTCCAAAATCCAGATGTCTGCTGACTCCACACCATTGGCTGCTGCTGCAAAGCAACCTTTTCTAGACACAGTTGCTTTAGAGGCTTCTCTGGAAGACCTTTTCTCTTGCTGCCTCTTTTGGAAACTACTGGAGGTGGGACAGTCTTTCCTCAGATTCCCGTCTTTTTCACAGCCATAGCAATGCCTCACATGACTGCATGATGCAATCTCCTCTCTCTGGGACACCATAGAGACGTTACTCTTATCTCTACCACCTGCACGTGGTTCACGTCTGCTGCTCTGAGTCTCAAAGCTTCTCCACTCCTGTTCCTCCAAGACACAAGCTGAGACTAAGGAGATATCGGACAGGAACAAAACAAAAATAACGTTCATGTCCTGCAATCCACCCCTCTCCTGTCTCTTAGGGCTCCATTCACTTCCTGGTTTGAAATCCTGGCCATTCTTGTGAGAATACAAGAGTGCAGGAAATTCAAAAATTAAAAGCAAAATAAGCAACAAAAAGTGACAACAAGCACAAAAACACACTTAAAACATCCCAAGTAACCTGGGGAGGGTACAAAAAAATGTGTCACTTACCTGGACGTCCTGATCTCACTAGGAAGTGTTCTGGCACGGACCTCCCATTTACGCAGAGATCGCACCAGTGAAACGGGCACCTTTTCACTCACTGACAATTCCATCACAGAAATGGAATGGGGGCTCCATTCATGGCTTAGCCCATGAATAAAAAGCAGCACTGGCATAACAACAGCTGAACGGGAGCATAACAAGAGGGGAATGACATCATGTGAAAGGGAAGCCCTTTAGCGATTTCCTGGCATCATTATAATGTCATATTTAGAATGTTTGATAATCTCCTAAATTTAGAAGTAAGTCACTCTCAGGCAAGCTCTGTAAGCTGTACAGCAGATAGTCCCAGTTGTTCTTGAGGCTTCCAAGAACAATGTAGGCTTTTTGTGATTCTGGAAAAAACATTCCTTTGTTCTCCAATTCAACAAAGAGAGCCCTTATCTTTTCTAGATGAACCCTGACATCATCTGAGTTTGGTGTTATACAGCCTCTTAGTCAATATCATTTTGGAGGTACAATTGTCTCTCTGATACACATCTTTCACACACTTCCAGCAGTATTCAGCTGTGGCTGTATTATGCACATACATCAGCTGACTAGGCTCCAGAGACAATATAATTGTTGTTCTAGCCTTATTATCAGCCTGTTGCTTCTTGTCATTCCAGGGCTGAGCAGGAAGGTTATGTAGATAGTCCCACAAATTCTCCCTAATGAGAAAACTTTGCACCATTACAGACCGGGGGGGCGTTTGCACGATGAAAATGTCCTGGGAAGAATTCGTGTCGATTCCTGGCAGTTTACATGTACATCGGGTCGGGTACGTGATTTTCGGAAGGGGGGCCACCTTTTATCCCTCAACCTGCGGGACTTCCAGTCCCACAGGTTGTGTCAGTTTTTAAAAAAGTCACTGGAGGATTCGGAAAATCGGAAATGTAAACAGCGTGGGACAAAAAGTCTCGGTATTGGGATGACCGGAAATGGTGACTGGGGGCGGGCTTAGAGCTCAGGGACCAGAAAAGGAGGGGTCAGTCACCCGTTCAACAGATCCAGCCTCACCAGCCGAAAACAAAGGCATCCCTTCCAGCTGCACGAAGGTTGATGTCTGTGCGCGTGCACGCGTGTACTCAAGTACCTTTTAAAATGGATTTCTACACTGCAAACCCTTCAGCTTTACCTTTTCCTCAACTGCATGTTACAGAGAGATCGTAGTAGCTTGGTCACCTCCCTGGCACATTAAAATATTCCAGCCTCTGAGCGAATTAGCACCCTTTAATTCCCCCTCTCTGTGTTTGTGTCTTTCAAAACGCCTGCCTATAGGCATCTCTGCAGCCAGCTGTAGGGGTTAATATTTTAAAAAGGCAAGAAGGAAACCAAGCGCTTGATTTCAAAAGGAAAGCACTCTGCTTGTTTTCAAAGCACTCAGCTTGATTTCAAAAGGAAAGCCCTGCGACTGAGCGAAAGATCTATCAGGATCTTTCAAAATGCTTTCTGTCTCTTTTGAAAGGGTTAAAATGTTCACGAAGCAAGGGGGAATAACAAACCTCTGCCCCCTCTCTCCACCACCCCCCAGCCAGCCAATAGCATCGCTCGTGGCGCGGAACTCTAAAGGAAGTGCGTCACCAAGGTTGTGAAAACACGAGTAATCGCATCTTTGATTGACAGCCAAAAAAAAAAAATTAAAACCTAAACAAAACCGGAACTATGGACGTGTAAATATCAGTCACGGGACCACACGGGATATCCAGATCAGAGACATAAATCGTATAAACAGTGAGGGGCGGATTCATGATCACTATGTCACGGTAGGCAACGCGACAATTTCTGTCATGTAACTGGCACCCAGGAGTGATAGTTGGAGCTGTTTAGTTTCTCAAAGCTCAACAAGCCTGTGTTGCTAGCCATATCTGTGGACATGTTCAAACACAGCAAGGGAAACAAAAACAAATGCTGAAGTCTTCAGTGAAAGATAACAGCTAGCAGCTAACAGTCAGCTAACAGTCAGGCAAAAGTGAAACGAAAATAAGCCAAGTGCTAGCTAGCTGACTGCTTTTTTTGACACAGGAACACACTGGCTCCTCTGAGCATATCAAGAGGACCAGGCAGCAAAAGTTGTTGTAGCTGAGTTGCATTCATCAGGCAAAGAAATGAGCACACAGACACAGCCTTGTGTCTAAACTACTTTCCTTTACAAGAGTATAATATAGTGATATTTACAAATGAGTCTGAGACTCCTATCATATAGACCACATATCACAGCACAATGTACAGTACATTCCTGTCACTGTACAATCCAGACAGACCTACACAGTCTCAGAGTATAATCTCACTCAATAATACAGAGACAGTGGTTCTCACACATATTCTCTCACAGAGATAAGCATTTGGCCTTCTCACTTCCCACGCTTGCTTCCCAGGCCTAATCAAGATATGCTAGCCAGCTGCATTTAGCTTTCTCATTACTGGCCCCCGCAGGCTGTAACATATCATACTTGGTCTTTACAGTATAAATTTCCAGGTTGCATATCCCAGGACCCTGACATTCTTGCAAAAACACAGGGTCCAAAAACAAACAAACAAACAAACAAACCCTCAGCCAGACAGTTCATCACAGCCCTGGCTCCACCCCAGCAGCAAAACACCACTCTGTACTGGGCTATACTGGGCCCATAATCCACTGTACTGTCTCCTCAGTATAGGCCCACTGAGAGGCACCTGGCACAGTCTGGGGACGAACTATCCCAGGAGTAGCCAAACAGCAGAATGGGCACAAAAACAAAGGCTATAGCTAGCAGCCTTTTCACTGCTCTGACCCACTTTCATACACAAAAAGGCTTACAAACAGCAAGGTTCACCCAAAGATATCCAGAGGTTTTATCTCCAGTTTCAGTATAAACAAAAACAGCATATATACAGCAAACCTCATTAACAAACTCAACAGCAATTTCACCAACACGCCTCTTTCTCCACAACATCAACCCACACACAATGCATTTTGTGCTTCAACTATATAGGAGTGTTTGATAGTCAGCCCTCTGCCTAGCCCATGTTACGTATTATTTGATATATATTAATGTGTTTGTTATATGATTATTGTGAATATGTTAATATACACTGTTATACTGTAATTTTATGTTTACATAGTGATTAATTTAGTTTACATAGTGATATCTTGAAAATTTTGGTTAATTTATGCCACATGTACTGTATACTGTATTTAGTAAATTGTAACAAAGTGTCTGTAAACAAACATTATGCATGCTTAGTACTGATTGTTTAATCTTATGTTTATGTATAATAATCTATGAAGTAATAGAGAGACACAGACACATTTGAGTTTTATTGACTTTATTAATATAAAATGTTACAAAAATAATAAAAAATATTTAGCATTACATAATAACATTTTAAATATATAGTTACATTAGCTTGTGGTTTTGTAGTCAGACACTCTCCGTTTGGTAATTACTGTTGTTGGTTTCTGGATATCCTCTGCACAGTAGCTGGCAGCTGAGTGACCTTGATTCAGCTAAATTCCCTCCTATAGTTTCTTTTAATTCTCAGAAACTGACTATATGGTAGATTATTTCACAAAACTTTAGAGTGTGAACTGTCAAACCTTAGATAAGTATTTCAGTCAGACATTTTTTATATATATAGGGGGAGGTGAACAGTTTTGTTCCTTCTTTCCTAACAGTAATGTCAAGAAAGTGGATCTCATTAGAGTGATAGTGAATGTCAAACTGAATGCTGTTATTTACAGAAATAACCCACCAGAAAAATTCTTTCAAATCCTCCTAACTTCCTGTCCAGATAAGGGTCACATCATCGATATATCTGTGCAAGCTCCCTATATTCTTTTTATAAGGGCTGGTGGATGAAATAATCTCTCTCTCAAAACTTTCCAAGTGGAATAAACCTACTGAATGATAAATTGACACTTACATAAATCCCATCAATTTAATGGGCCTATTCTAGTTGAGGCTAGTAATTGGATTTAGGTTTAAATTTTCCCCCTATTATTAATTAGTTTTGATTCCAGTTAATTGAAAATTAGTTTGATCCCAACATTATACTTCAGATGCTAGTGGTATTGTTGATTTGTCAAATATTTTCTTTCCAAATATTTTGGTAATTATTTCTTTTACATTAGCGTCCCTAGTGTAATATTGAGTTTCATAATTTATGTGCCAATAATTTCAGCTCACAGTAGCTAGGGATTTTTAAAGCACTCCTCTGTGATACTCTCCTAATAATTTATTTCCTGCTCAAATGTCTGCTGATCCTGCTAACCTTTTGTGCATACAAATGACTTCAGACAAGTATTCCTTGTTGACTCCAGTGAGCGTATTCCCACAGGTAAATCTATTTCATGCATGTATGCTTCAATTCAAAAGAAAAGAAAATTGGGACATAGGGATTGTCATGTCCAATGAAACTATAAATGTATATCATTTGATATCCAGCCTTTGAAAGGCATCTGAGCTTTCATAGGAAACATAAGAAACCTAAAGCAAACTATTTTAAAATATAGATAGATTTTTGTCCTGTCTCCTGTAATTGGCTTAAACATTACCTAATCCCTGGATATGACTGGCCAAGTCCAAAAGACATTGCCATTTCTCTTGACAGTGAGACAAAAACACGTCTGCCTCCCAGTTCTATGACTGTATGATTCTATCTTTTTATTCTGCAAGTTCTTAAAGTAACCATGCAGGCTTAACATTTTAGTCAACTACTAAGCTATATCCTCCTTAGCATAAGTTCTAAACAAACTGGGTTTAGAGAAAGAGTAACTGACATCTCCCTTTTCTATGTTGCACCTTATAACAGGTGCCTTATCTTTGTTCTTTGCCTTTTTTAAAGGCCATGTCTATGCTGTGTTTTTGTATACAGAAGTTGTACATTGGCTTCATACCAAGATGCAGCCATCTCTAATGATCTTGAAAGCGATCTAAGCTGGAGGATTCCAACAGCAGCCTAGCCTAGCTCTTGGCTCACTCAAGCTCCTAGAGGCATGCTGGGTTGTCACACTATGCCACCCACAGAATATTAGGCATTACATTTTGTAATTATTTAATTCTGTTTCCTGCACTATCAATGCTCAATTCACATGTTACTACAGAGGACCATCACTGGTCTCAAATACCCACCCTTCTTATGGCCTAGATCTATGCAACCTTGGTATAGGGGGAGACTTTTATCACATAGAGGCACCCTAGTTAACTTTTTATTGTAACATCTTGGGCTAACTGTGTGGTACACTGCCAGGTGTCACCATAAGTTGAGAGGCGACTTGATGGCACACATATATGGATACACACTTGCAGTACAGGAAGTTCTCCTCTGATCAGCGGTCCTTTCATACGACAAAATTATAACACTGTGATTCTACTTTAACTGCAATGGCTTCATCCTGTGGAATCCTGAGGTTTGTAGTTTGGTGAGGCACTAGGGCTCTCTAAGAATTCTAAATGTCTCTCCCTAAACTGCAAATCCCAGGATTCTAAAGGATGGAGCCATTGCAGTTAAAGTAGAATCATAGTACTATAATCATAGCATTGTAATTATGTTGTATAAAAGGACCCCAGGGCAATCTTGTGTGGTAGAAACAATTTTATGCAGCCAAGGTGAGCCATGTCATTGAAGGAGTGACTTTTAGTTGTGTGACGTCAATACAGTAATGCATTAATTTGTGCATACAAATCACTTCAGTGTAGACATTTTTCTGGCCCTGGGCTCAGCAGAGTTGAACCTGTTTCTGGTGGCAGGAAAGGTAAAAACTTGCATCTTCAAGAGTAGTGTCTACTTTCTGGAATGGCCTCTCTCCAGATACTCTGGAAGTGGCAACAGCGACTTGCTTGGGATATCTTTTGAAAATATGTGTTTCTGCCTGTGCTTTTCCTGAGGGCAATGTTTCCCTGTACCCTGATGACCAGTGTGTAATTTGAGCATGAGTTGCTGGATTCCATAAGATGTTGCTATGACAGTTAAAGGGGAATCATAGCACTATAACTGTGTAGCGTGTAAGGGCATCTGGTCTCATGATCATAGAGCTCCCCTTTAATTCCCTGTTCTCTCCACAGGCATTCCCTGCCATTTAAGAACTGAGCATCCCCCATTATGTAAAGCTCCCTACACACAATGAAGGACTTTGAGTGTCTCCAAGGCTGAAGTTCTAAATAGCTCAAGGGCTCCTCCTCCTCCTCAAGCATTCCATTGTTGTTTATGTAAAGCAGGGATAAGCAACAAGAACTCCATGAGCCATGTGCACCTCCACCCCATTTTGCACTGCCACCCCTTAACATTGCCAAATTTGCCACCATGTCACTGAATTTTGGCAACCAAGCAATAAAAAGTCTCAATACCATTTTAAAACAAGGCATGCAGAGAATGTGTGTCATATATTTTAGCCAAATCATTCTTCTGAAAGCATGATTCAGCATAGAAACAAAACACATGTTCTCCAGGTGCCTTGTTTACTTTTCTTTCTTCTTCCTTTCCTCTCCTCTCTTAGTCTTTGTGTTAATTATAATATTCCCTTTATTGTTTAAAGCTGAATATATATATATATATAAAATTTCTATTTATCAAATTAATAACTATATTAATTTCTCCTCCCTTTCTAATTATGCTTAGAAATTCTAGTTTTAATTTTAATTTTTATCAATTGCCTTAATAATGGTTTCTTTTAATTTCCCAAATTAATTCCCAAATTAGTTGCAGTCTTTCCTCAGTCTACTTATACTAACAAAAATAGATTAACTTGCCTAACTATAATAATTTGTAATATTTTCCCCTCCTAATTTCAATAGAATTCAATATATCCCACAATACGCTTTGTTAGTTTGCATCTTATATAGGTCTTATATATAAATGTATATAAACCAAGTAGAATTTACTTCTCCTTCAACAGAACCCTTGCATTGTTAACATCTTCTAATATTGCAGTAGAATGTCAATCTTATCTTAATCTCTGGCTTTAGAATCTATACTCTTTTATTCATATAAGCCTTGCTTCTGCTTTGAAAAAAAACATTTAATGGGTTTTCTTATAATTATCCTGACTTCTAATATATTACCTCTTCATTGACGCCCCCTTGTCGTGGGAGAGAGGCTTGCATACCCTAATTATGTTTTGAGCTATGCTGGCGGTGGCACAATAGCCACCGGTAGGGTCTCCCATACCAGACAGGTCAAAACTGAAGGGTTTGACAAAGAGCGTCAAAGGGCAGGATGGGCTCTCTAGCCTTATGGCAACCGTCCTAGGAGAAGGAAAACTCTAATCCCAAACCCGGGCAGATGGTGCTCATCCAACCCTGTAAGGTCAACCATCTAAGAGAAGGAAACTCTAATCAAACCTACAGCCCGAGGACCTCACTGCTACCGTCCATGCTTGCAAGGCCAGCAGATGAACCTCTGGTTTAAAGGGTGAGGCCAGTTCTGTGCACGCTGCGCTCCAACAGAAAAATCCATTGCACAGGCTCGAAGGACAAATCCAGTTCCAAAAAAAAGCCCTGTAGTGATAGGCAAGGGACGAAATGGCAGGTGTAAAGATGCACTGGAAGCTGCAGACCCAACCCTGCATGCAGGCGGTTCAGGACATTGGTCGCTCGAGGCTGACCCGGGAGATGACAGTCTTGTTTGGCAGCATCCTGAAAGACCAAGCAGCCTTTTTAAAGGAGAGCACTGCTTGCTCCATATGGAGAGGGGCCTAGAAAAGGTAGCCTAATGAAAGCTCATCCCCAGCTACCTGGCTGGCTAGCCATGGCCAAGGCAAAGAAACAAAGGCACACACTGGCTTCCAAAGGTGTAAATAAACTGACGCTTGCATGCTGGAACATCAGAACCATGCGAGACTCTGAAGATAGTGGATGGCCTGAGGGTCATTCTGCTCTAATAGCCCATGAACTATCACAACTTAATATTGACATCGCTGCTCTTAGTGAAGTTCGTCTCCATGAGGAAGGCAGCCTTAAAGAACATGGCACCGGCTACACAGTTTACTGGTCTGGCAAACCCAAAACTGAAAAACATCTTTCAGGAGTAGGCTTCATGATCAAAAACTCCATTGCCTCCAAACTCGAAACCTTGCCAACAGGACACTCTGATCGCATTATTTCCTTACGCCTCTCACATGTTGTTCTCTTTAGTATATATGCCCCAACTATGCAAGCCGACCCTGTAGAGAAAGAAAAATTCTACACAGACCTACGCCACCTCATACAAAAAGTCCCTGTAGAAGATAAAATTATTATCCTTGGTGACTTCAATGCCAGAGTAGGCAAGAACTCTGAAACCTGGAAAGGTGTCTTAGGCAAGCATGGTGTTGGAAATTGCAATGATAACGGATGCCTCTTGCTAGAGTTCTGTGCAGAACAACAGCTGACTATTACAAACACTATCTTTCAGCAGAAAGACAGCTTGAAGACAACCTGGATGCATCCCCGATCCAAACATTGGCACCTCATTGACTATGTTCTAGTCCGCCAGAGAAACATTCGCGATGTCCGCCATACTCGAGTGATGCCCAGTGCAGAATGCCAGACAGATCATCGCCTCGTCAGATGTAAACTAAATCTTCATCTTAAGTTCAAACCTAAGAGGGGTGGCATGTTAAAGAAGAGGCTCCAAGTCAACAATCTTCAACAAGCTACCATGAGAGACAACTTCCAGGCAAACCTGCAAACAAAACTTGAAGACCATCCTATAGATCCTTCTCCTACAGTGCTTTGGCAACATATCAAAAACAGTATCCTCCAGTCTGCGGAAGAATCCCTCGGGTTCTCCCACAAGAAAAATCAAGACTGGTTTGATGAAAACAACCAAGAGATCCAGGAGCTGTTGGCAAAGAAGAGAACTGCTCACCAGGCATACGTCACCCAGCCAACTTGCCATGTAAGAAAAGCAGCTTTCCATCTCACATGTAGTAAACTTCAACAAAAACTCTGAGACATGCAGAACAAGTGGTGGATCAATATAGCAGAAAAGACACAATGCTGTGCAGATCTGGGGGATTCTAGAGGATTTTATGAAGCTCTTAAGGCAGTGTTTGGACCTACTTATCAGGTCCAAAGCTCCTTATACAGTACAGATGGTCAAACATTAATTACTGATAAAGCCTACATCCTGCATCGATGGGCTGAACACTTTCAAAGTCTCTTTAGTGCCAACCGAGTAGTCCAAGGCTCAGGTATACAACATATGATACAAAAACCGTTGAAAAATGAATTGGACATAGCTCCCACTTTGGAAGAGACCCTTAAGGCCATACAGCAGTTGAAAAACGGCAAGGCAGCTGGGATTGATGGAATCCCACCTGAAGTTTGGAAACACAGAGGTCATGTACTCCATGATAAATTCCACGAACTCCTTGTGAATTGCTGGGACAAGGGGGAACTGCCATCAGATCTCCGAGATGCAGTCATCAGCACCCTGTACCAGAAAAAAAGGAGCAAAATCCAATTGCTCAAACTATCGAGGCATAACACTGCTCTCTATTGCTGGAAAAATCCTTGCAAGAATACTCCTGAACAGATTAGTTCCTGCCATTGCAGAAGAACTTCTTCCTGAAAGCCAATGTGGCTTCAGAGCCAATAGGAGTACTACAGATATGGTATTTGCTCTTAGACAACTGCAAGATAAATGTAGAGAGTAGAACAAGGGTCTCTATGTAACATTTGTTGACCTCACCAAAGCCTTCGACACCGTGAGTAGGAAAGGTCTGTGGCAGATCCTGGAAAGACTAGGATGTCCCCCCAAATTCCTTAAAATGATTATCTTGCTACACGAGGGCCAGTGTGGTCAAGTCAGATATGGCAATGCTCTTTCAGAGCCCTTTCTAATAACTAATGGAGTGAAGCAAGGTTGTGTTCTTGCACCAACTTTATTTACAATCTTCTTCAGCATGATGCTCCAAAGGGCTACGGCAGAGCTCGAAGAAGACGACGGCATCTATATACGTTACCATACTGATGGTAGCTTGTTTAACTTAAGCTCTCTGAGGGCCCGCACTAAGACTCTAAACTATCTAGTCCGTGAGCTGCTCTTTGCTGATGATGCTGCCTTTGTTGCCCACACAGAAGCAGCTCTGCAGCGCCTAACATCCTGCTTTGCAACAGCTGCAGAGCTGTTTGGGCTGGAAGTCAACCTGAAGAAAACGGAAGTTCTTTACCAGCCTGCACCACAGGACGAACACCACCATCCCCACATTGCCGTTGGCAACTCTGTGCTTAAATCTGTTCAGCAGTTCACCTACCTAGGAAGCATCATCTCCTCAGATGCCAAGATTGACAAAGAGATCGATCACAGATTAGCAAAGGCACATAGCGCATTTGGAAGACTTTACAAAAGAGTCTGGAGTAATAAACACCTGAGGCAAAACACAAAAATCAGTGTGTATAGAGCCATTGTACTGTCTATTCTCCTTTATGGATCTGAAACATGGGTCACCTATCGCCAACACTTACGACTCCTCGAACGCTTTCATCAGCGCTGTTTATGCACAATCCTAAATATACACTGGACTGACTATGTGACGAACGTTGCAGTCCTTGAGCAAGCAGGGATCACCAGCACTGAGGCCATGATATTGAGAACACAGCTGCACTGGGCAGGGCATGTTTCTAGGATGGAGGACCATTGCCTCCCAAAAATAGTATTCTACGGTGAAGTTGCCATGGGTCAGCGTAAGAGGGGCGCTCCAAAAAAGCAATACAAGGACTCCCTGAAACAACACCTCAGGCTCGGCCAAATTGATCACCATCAATGGTCCGCCCTGGCCTCACATCGGAAGGCACGGAGACACACTATCCACAATGCTGCAGCCTTATTTGAGAACTCACGCCGAACAAGTCTTGAAGAGAAACGACCACGCAGAAAAAATCACAACCCGGAAACATCACCCAAGGAAACCTTCTGCTGTGCTTTCTGCATCTGGACTTGTCTATCTCGGATTGGCATTTTTAGTCATCAGCGTGCTTGCAGAAAGTGCGGGATGAGTACTTCCTAAATCTTCGTTTGCGAAGAGAAGCCAGAGAGAGAGAGGGAGAAAGAATATATTAATATTCAGTTCTAACCCACAAATAATAACCAAATACTGCCAACAAAGCTGAAAGATATTATACCATTAATGTAATTGTAGAAGAGATTACTGAGTAATAGTATCACACTGTTCTAATTCACAATAACTATTTCCAGGTGCCTTGTTTAAAGGGAAATTGTGACCTTTTTTGCCACTGGCATCCCTCTATTCAGTGGTCAGGCTGAAAATGGTGTGATGTGGCATTGATGGGTTCAGCAATCCCCACCAGTGGAAGTTGTTCTTCATCCCTGATATAGGAGTAAAGAAGGAATCTTTTCAGTTATGGCACCGGGAGCATGCAGCCTGTGAGATCCTGGGCAAAAAAGAGCAAATACTGTAGTAATAAAGACAAGGTAATGGAGAAGGACCAGGACCAGGGACAGCTCCCAGGCAGCAGGCAACCAGCATCCTCAAGTATCCCTTCCTTATATCAGGTTTGGTCTGAACTTGAGTAGGTATCTCTCTAGGTACAAAAGGCAGGTTTGTGCACCTCACCATCAAAGCCAGCTTTTCTCTTTCCCTTTGTATTTTGCTTTATATCCAGCCTGAAGAACTCAAAGCCTTCCATACTCTTCTATGACATTTTAGTTGGCTTTGATAAAGGTATTTTGCAGTATCCGTTTTTAAAAAGTGTAATTTAGGCATAGAACAGAAGTATGCTTTTTGTGTGTGGTTTGATGCAGAGGGGAGCATGGATCAGAGACATATGGGGGTTTTCATTTACAGTTCAGGTTTGGGATCACCATCTGTCTTTTACTCTAGCTCTAGTGAACTAGGCTAAAATAACACAACTATTTATGCATTTATTTAGAAAGATTTTGATCATATAGCAAATGGGCAAATATGGAAGCATTATAAGTAGTGGAGATACAAATTTAAATATGTCAGTAAATTTTCAACAATGCATTAGTGTACTCACATTTCTACAAAACAAAGATCAATATGAATCTTTCTGGCTTTAACGAAATTAGGGAAGGGGAGCCAAGTATCTAAGACTATATCCACATGCTGATGATTCAATCATCCTTTAATCTGTGGTCTTTTTTGATATTTTACTTATTTTGCTGAGCATTGACTTGATGATGAAAATACAGAGGCAAAAGGAAGTTACAATAAATTACAATTGGTACAGTCACATCTCACACAAAACTGTGAGATTTGTTGTCACATAAAGTCACAATAGAGGATTTAATGTAGAGGACCAGTAGACCACACCAATAGAGGATTCAATGTAGTTTTACACTCACGAATGCTACTTAGTCACTATTGCCACAATCGTAGTTCCAATCCCCCCAACCAACTCTATCAGGTATTAGCTGTATGGGGAGAAGGAGGTCCATTCTGCTGGCAATTGAAGCACAGACGGATGGTGTTTCTGTCAGGCTGAGGGGGAGGGTCTGGCTAGGGGAGGCTACTTAGTTAAGTTTACTTAACTAAGACTGCTGCCACACTGAAGAAATAATGCAGTTTGACACCACTTTAATTGCCATGGCTCAATGTTATGGAATTCTGGGGTTTGTAGTTTTGTGAGATATTTAGCCTTCTCTGTCAGAGAGCTCTGGTACCACAACAAACTACCAATCCCATAGGATTCCATAGGATAAGCCATGATAGTTAAAGCCATGTCAAACTGCATCATTTCTGCAGTGTGGCAGCAGCCTAAGTAGCTGTTGTAAAATACTGGCTATAGTGTATAGAGCCGGGGCTCTCAGCCTTTGATCTTCCAGACGGTTTGATTTTTTTCCCAGCAACCCCAACCAGCATGGCCAATGGTAAGGGACTCTGGGAAGGGCGCAACATCCAGAGGGTGAAAGATTGAGAACCATAGCTGTAGAGCCATGTAGTGCAGCCTGTCTACCTCTGTGTATGTGTCACCAGTTTTGCAACCTGCTTAAATCTGCAAAAACATGGCAAGTGAAGCATAAGGCAAGCTACAGCATATGACTGTTTAGCTCTGGCCAGCTTGGCTGGCCACAATTTGTGTAGGCCCATCTTATGCAATATAATCCTTAATATTTTAGATAAAAATAGATTCCAGTTACTTGGGCAATGAAATAAGCTGAAGCCCAAATCCACAGAAATGCTTTCCCTTTAATATAACACCATTGTGGGTTTTTGGTTTATTTTTTAGCCTAGAAGGAACATTGTTTTTGCTGCTATAAAATGATTAATCTTAAAATTGTAAGATAGTATTACAATTTCCAATTCTAAAACCATTCTGATGGTTAGGCTCCTTGTTACAGATGCCCTCTCTTTATACTTTGGCCATAAATAACAATTAAAAAAATATTGCTCTGTCTTTTAAAACAATCAGACAAGGAATGCTATAGGAAACACAACCTTTGGTTTGCTTGCTTCTCTGTAATATTCCAGGTCATAACTGTAGCCAAGCAACCTTCCCTTCCGTTGGTCTGCTTGCAAGGTTTATCATGACAAGCCAATCATGTTGCTGCTTTCATGCACATAGCAGCTGTAGGGCTTGGGTAGGTTGGAGCCTCCCTGGGTCTTCTTACTGCAGGAAACTTTGTAAAAGCACTTAAATAAATAAAGCAACTGAGCAGGAGATTATTGCTTGCATTGTGCTTTTGTAGATGTGTATTATGGCATCGCCCTGTCGATTGACACAATTAGCTGAATGTGGGACAAGACAAACGTTGTTTATGACAGTGGGGTAGTATTGAAAGATGACCCCCATATCTAGAGGGCGAAGAGTTATGGATCCATTGATAGCTGTTAACCAATGTTGGGAAGCGTGGCTGTTAATTTTTTGCCTGCTGGCTTCTGGCTGTAGGCCTCCCCGTCTGGCAACAGAGGGCTTGAATAGAACCCCAGGCAGCTTTGGAACTTTGTTCTCCCTTTATTATAACTGACCATTGACAGGAGAGTAAAGGGAGGAGGGGGCAAGGAGCTACCCTGAGCACAGACTTTCTAGCTACTCTTTGTTGCTCCTTTCTCTGGCTGCAGTTTGCTCTCTCTAAAAGCTATTCCAAATAGTTAGGAGGATTTCAAAAAGAACAGCATATTTGCAGCCAGTTCAGATAATGAATGATTCCCATGCTGTAACAGTATTGGGGCCAATCCAGCCAAGAGTGAAGAGTATAAGCACTATCAACAGTTACAATATTAAGCAGGCTGGCTACAGAGAGTCTCTCACTGGGACTTCTGAGTAAACATTCTTACGAAGTCTCATTGATATAGGCAATGGAGGTGGACATAGGCTTAAATTTTCACATTTAAAATAAATAGGATTTTTTGTTATTTTGCTTGGATGGGAGCTTGCTGACCATCTATACTGTTTTAACTGGGTTTTTTAAATGATAGGGCACAGTAGCCACAAAAACAAATATGTAAGAGTCCTGCTGATTTCAAGGGGAGAGTTATTCGTCCACTTAAATCTCTCCCATTGAATTAAATGGGGTTCAAATCCACTTCATGTGAATTAGATCATGTCCTGCAAGTCCTTCTTTAGAATCAGAACAAGTGCCCACTTAGTATAATCAAAGTCTATTTAAATAAACAACAATGAAGACAAAATGCTTATATTATTACTACCATATCCCCATACACCCCATATGTGGGTGTAGAATTCGTAGTACAGTAATTTACAGAATTTATTTTTAAATCAATGGCTACAATCCACCCAAATTAAGCACACTTATGCCCCCCTAGTTTCAGTAGATTTAAGGCTGCATTAAGCCTATTCATACATTCTAGAATGAATTCCCACTGAACACAAGATACATATATAGGATTGTGCTGTTAAATAAGTTTAATTTCACTCACAGCTTGATTGTTTCTGGGACATTTAAGACTGTATTCTCAATATGCAGAATATTGGCCTCTTTTTGCTTATTTTGGCTCATATACTGAACATCATGGTTTTCAGGATTCCTTCCGGGTTTATGGTTTTGTAAAAGAGAGAAAGATCTGTGCACTCAGGCTAGCATCCAGCTATTCAGGTTAATTGATTACACAGCTCAGAAGGTCCCAGGCCATGCACTTTTTCATGGACAGGCAATGTGACAGAAGACAAAGCAGAGTGAAAGAGATCAAGCCTAAAAGAGAAAAGAAAAGACAAGAAATCGAAGAACAGAACAGACACTGAGAGATTTTAATGTCTTAAACCAGCCTCTTGCAAAAGGGTGATGGCAGAGTTGTGATCCAGCAAATATTCAATAAAAACAGAGCTCACTTCTAAAGCTTAGACCATTTGAGTGTAATCAACCATAATGGAAATACTCAGGTATTTCATCTGCAAAACCCCCTTTTCTCCAAGGAACTTAAGGCAGCATGCACAGTTATCTCCCCCTCCCCATTTTATTTTTACAACAACCCTGTAAGGTGGTTTAAAGGGAGGGGGAAAGACTCCAGGTTCAATCCCTGGCATCTCCAAGCAGGGCTAGGAAAAAGATCCCTGTGTGACAGTCTGAAGAACTGCTACCAGTCAGTGTAGATGGCACTGAGCTAGATGGACCAAAGATCTGAGTTGTAACTTTTTAGGTTCCTAGTATGAATGATGTCTCACCCACCTACAGTAACTTAATGAGTTGCACTGCCAAGTGAGAATCTGAAACTGGTTTTCTAACCCAGAAATGGAGAGAACATGTAGCTTTCCAGATATTATTGCTCTACAGTTCCCATAAGCCCTAGGTAGCATGCCCTATTGTGAAGGATGATGGCAATTACAGTCCAACAAGATTTGGTGGGCCACACATTCCCCATTTCTGCTTTAAGTGCTACATCCCCCTGGCTTTCAAACTTATATGTTGCAAAAGTGAAAAGACTGTAGCCTTATGCTTAAGGTGCATCATGTTTACTTCCATTCTTGATTTCCCATGACAAAAGAGTACATACTATCCTTCTGACATGTGGAATGGACTGAGATCTACATCTGCTCACAAGAGGGATAAAGAAGTTCCAAGGCAGGAGCAGGCCTATGCCACTTGTGACCCATCAAGCCGAATGCAGATCAGCAGCTATGCACTGTGGACCATAAAAGTGGCTGTGCTGGCTAAAGTATTCTGGGAGTTGTAGTCCAAGCTTTTCCAAGAGCCAGTTTTTAACTCACTGAAATGTACCGTATATACTACCATGTGCCACTTGTGTTTGCAGCCATTCCCCCCAAAATATTTCAAGGCAAATCCCAACATCTAAGCTGTTCACAGTTACAAGACAAGTAACTTTTGTAACAGAAAACCATTTGTTTTTTTTAAAAAAAACCCTGCATACATTTAAACCAGCTAATCAGCAAATAATACAAGTGCTGAAATCAGTCAAATGTGGTGAAATTTAAAAAAGGTCTTTGCAGTGAAGTCCATAAAGACTTGGCAGTCTTTTTAGTGGGGGGGGGGGTATAACAATCATGGTTGCTACCCCAGAGAAGGCCTCTCTATGCATAATCAAATCTGACAGTAAATAAAGAAGGCACAGACAAGCAGGACCACTCCAAATCATCTTAGAAAGCAAGGAGCAAGGTTAGAAATCATCTTAGAAAGCAAGATTGTGTGTTACAGGAGCATGGGCTGTATAAGATAAGCAGGCCCCAAGCCACTTAGGGTTTCACTCCTCTGGCTGAATGGCACCAGGGGGCAAATCTTGGCCACATCCATCACTTCCTTGGTGGGTCATTTTGTTGACCTTCAGCCCCCCTCAGCTGCAGCCAACCTGGGCAATGGTGAGGGGTGATGGAAGCAGCAGTTCATCAACATCTAAAGGGCCACAAGTTCCACACCCTGGTGTAAATGTACACTTCTGTCTTCCTCAAAATAAATGTAAGAGCATAATGAGTTTGTGGAATAGCAAAAGGCTGAGCGAATGTGGGAGGCAGGGCCTCTGTGAACCTATGGAGCCTGTTGTTGCTCATGTCAGCTGCTTCCCTTTCTCTTGGCAGGCCTGTTCTCAAGTCATAGAACAGGAAGCTGGGGGGTAATGGTCAGAGGAAGGACTGGAGTCAGAACTAGCCGGATGCACTTCATGCCAAGGATGATTCAGCCCTTCCAAGCAAGACGTTCCCAGCTTTGACTGATCTGTCCATTAAGATGTGATCCATTTACCAGGGAAGACTTTATGCAAACCATTGGACAGCTAAAAAAAAAATGAAAAAATGGGAAGGCATTTGGTATTGACTCCAGACTAATGATGAAAGCACTGTGGTATGGTGGTCTGAAATGAGCAAACTTCCTATCGGGGGTGTATGTGTGCAATGAAACCATGATTAATGGAATGGCTCCTGAACACTGGTTTAATTGTCCCAATTCCAAAGGGACGGAGGTCAGGCTAAACTGAACAACCACTGCAGCATCTATCTTCTATTGCTACCACTGACGCTTTATAATAGGATGCTGCTGAGCAGGACAGGGCCTTTCATTGCCACTTTGCTTACAGCTTTCTAAACAAATTTCTGGAAGCACACGCTCACACTGTTTTCTACTGGAAGGACTGGAGGCTCTTATTCCTGTAGGTCCCCCCCCCCGAAACACACATTTTGCTGTCCTGACTCTCTGTTACCTTTATATCTTCTTCCCTTTTCTTCCTGTCTCCCAGCAATGTAGACATTTAGATTGTAAGCTCCTTGTAAGCAGAGACCAACCTAGTGGGTGGTGTGTGCATGTGTGTCCTCACACTATGCCTGGACAAAGGTTAGAACTGTTATTTTTGGATTATAGTTTCTGGATACCCCCAGGCACTATGACCAATGTAGTACAAAGAAAAATACAGAAAATGAAAGGAATACTTCCAAGCTTGGGGTGAAATTATCTGTATAAATAACCATTATCATAATCAGGATTTCTTACGCTGCCAAGTCATTTAGGGTGCATGGTCCTTATTTCACTGTCCCCCTGATTATATTTTCCTAACTAATTCTATTGTGTTGCTCCTTAAACACTGGTTGAGTTACAGTATTAAACCGCACCTCTTGCTAGTTTGCAAAGCCGACTGATTTCTCATCAAAACGTATTAGTCATGTCTATCATCTTTGGCTCAAAACAAAGAAGCAAACACCCTGAACAAACCATTACCAACATTTTAGAACAGGAGTCCTGACTTAGTGGAAGAACACTGCCTCTGTATTTTAAAAATTAAAGTAACCCCTCACCCCCAGCATGCAAAGCCATGTTAAAGGTCTGTTACCCTGAGGCGGTGCTATTCCATGCCACCTGGGGCATGAGCAAGCTACCTACAGATATATCAGGTAGAAATGGGAGGGAGGGGAAATGTTAGAATCTACCCCCCTATCCATTCCCTTCCCAGGGAAAGGCAACATTGCAAGGGGAGCAGCTGGCAAACAGCAGAGTTCAGCAATGTTCCTTAGAGAAGGAAGATAACATTTTCCTCCCTGGCTCCACTTTCCTGCTGGCAGCACTGCTCAAATAATTAAAATAAGTTAAATTTAAATAAATTTGAATATTACTAAAATATCAGCCTTAGGCCAAGATCCGGTTTAGCAGTTGGGTAAAGCCAGTGTAGTTATGCCAGAAGTGTGTGAGACTGCGGCGGTGCTGAATCACACCATTGTGCAACCAGTCACATCATGAGTAGCAATGTCCTATGCTTTCCTGTTGCATAGTGGCTATGTAACCCTGATAAGGTTACCATCCTTTGCAAAATCCTAGAACGAGCAACCTCTGGTATAAATTCCAATGTTAAATCACCAGTAGGCTTCCAGACTCAATGTCTTTTTAAGATACAGTACTAAGGTGTGAGAAAACTAACAATTTAATAAACTGACATGAGCAGTCACTGTTAGAAGAAAAGGCTATCTTTAGCATTTTCTTATCTATTTCACCAGTACAGTAGTACCCAGAACCAAAATTACTTCTAAAAAAAATTAAGTTTCAAATGTGGCTTGAATGTTTGGTCCTGCCAATTAAAATTGTCTCCCGTTGAAATTTCACATGCACTTCTCTATGAATAAGGGCCTTTTTTTTTTTGCACTTTAATTTTTATTTGAATATACATGAACATACATAGATATTTGTATATATTTGTATATAATTTGTATATTTGTGTATAATTATACAAACATTTTGTACACATCTTTTATATATATTCTTTCACTTTATTTTGTTCTCATCTTTTCTCTCCCTGATAGCTTATTTTTTCCAGACTTCCTTTACCAATTCCTTGAGTCAATTTTTTCTTCCATATCCACTATAGTTGTTCCTTCTCATACCTCTTTTTTTTTACATACCTCTACGAATTTTTACCTACATCTATTTGTCTTGTAACTTCATACTCCCAACTTTTTGTATTGTATCGCTTTACCTTTCACTACTAACTACCTTTCTTTCCCATATTGTCCCTTTATCTCCCCCCCTTTTTTTTTAAACTTATTTGGGTAGGTTCCAAGTATTCTCAACTTCCCTTGATAATTTTATTTATATATTCAACAATTACGATTAATCCCAGTGTTTCACATCTGACATCTCTAAGGTGATTGTTTACCTCTTACATATTATTTAAGATATTTAATAAACTCCTTCTATATCACTTTGTTCATATCTTTATATATACCATCTGTATCTTCCCAAAATTTCAATAATATGGACCATTCCTTTCTTGTTCTAGTCCTATTATTTTCATTGTCTCTCAACCTGTTAGTTAGTTCATCTAATTCTATCATATCTAACAGCTTCATTTTCCAGTCCTCAATTGTTGATACTTCTTTTTCCCCCAGTTTCTGGCAATGGCCACCCTTGCTGTAATAAGGGCCTTTTCACATTACCATGCTATTTTTATAATGTTTTATTTTTTTTTATTTATTTATTTATACCCCGCTCTTCAGCCACAAGGCTATCAGAGCGGCGTACAAATTGTTTTAAGGAATAGCTATTTACACATCTACACTGCATTAAACAGTTTCCAATGTGTGTTAGCTAATTGCCCCCCACAAGCTGGGTACTCAATTTACCGACCTACGAAAGGATGGCAGGCTGAGTGAACCTTGGAGCCGGCTGGAATCGAACTTGCTACGTGGTGGCTTGCAGTACTGGCATTTAACCACTGCGCCACCAAGCGCTATGATTCCACTTCAACTACCATGCTACATCTGATGAAATCCTGGGATTCACACTTTAGGGAGGGGTATTTAGAAATTTAAGTCAGAGACCTTTAGTGCCTCACCAAACTACAACCCCCAGGATTCCATAGGATGTTGCTATGGCAATTAAAATGGAATCATAGTGCTTTATGACTGCAGTGTGAAAGGGCCCTAAGTCAGTAGAAGTGATAGTTAAGCAATGGAACTGACTTCTCAGTCAGCATGCACAGAATAGCTTTCGTTGCTTAATTTGCTGGTTAAATTGATTAAAGCTTGCAAGCCTCCTCCTCATTTATGTCACTTGATTAATCACCATCATATTCTGGACACTTCCCTACAGACATTTTCAAAATGTAGGTCAAAAAATGAAACAATGAAAGCAGCCAGCAAGCCGCTGCTTTAAGGAAACAACCCAAATGTTTGGTCTCAAACCAAATGAAGCCAATTCAAGTCATATTGCTGATCTATCTGGGACAGCATTTGACCAAATTTGTGGCAAGGCTCAGTGCTACTCATGTAACACAGTGGCAAAATAACAGAACATCCTCCCTCAATCAAGTCAAGATTCTAAAATATTTTCAGCTGGGTTGGAGGAATGTGCAGAAGCTGGGAACCGATGGCATGTCAGATGGTTTTGAACCACAGCTGCCATCATCCCAAGTCAATAGTCAATGTTGAAAAATCATGGGAGCTGCATTCCAGCAACTATATAGTCAATGAAGACTCATGGAAGCTGAAGTCTAGCAACATCTGCATATTTCCCACCCCTGATGTACAACTTTATCCCAATTCGTATTAACCAAAAAGAACCTGCCTTTTTGCACCAGATACAGGGGGTAGACAAGCAAGGCAACCATCCTGGCTTGTGGAGGAGGGTGTCAAGCTCAGGGATGCTTGCCATGGACTATCCACTCCAGAACTAAAAGTACAATTGGCTCATTTTTGTTTTTAAAGCTGGCACACAGCCCTGAATAGCCAGCATCAGTGTTAACAGCTGTTGTTGTTTTGCCTTATGCTGCGGGAAAAGTTACAGTAATTAATATGATAGGGGCCTTATCATGCACATAAATTGTGCAGCCAAGTTGTGCACTGTGACTGAAATGTAATTTTGAAACAAAGTAGTAAAAGTGGCACTAATGGCCAGTAACACTGAAGCCGCTGTCACCTGGGCACCATTTGGTCTAGAGCAGTCACTACCCAGCATAGCCAATGGCGAGGAATGCTGGGCATTGCAATCCAATAATATCTGGAGGGCTGCATAATTCCCACCCCTGGGCTAGATCCATTGTACAACTTCCCTCTACATCTTTTAGTCCTACTGGGTGTAAAATAAAGCAGTGGCCAGCATCTGATCCTTCTATAGGGCTGTGAAATCTTATTTCAAGTATTCCAAGGATACTGGCCTTTATTTCCGTTACTAAACATTGTTGTTTGCCATCTAGTCAGCTTTGACTTATAGTGATTCTATGTATGGGAGCCCTCTGAGAGTTCCCGTCATCAACAGCCTTGCTCAGGCTTCCTTCATTGCATGAATCCATCTGTAATGTGGTCTTCCTCTTTTTTTACTGTCTTCCAGTTCTTTTCCAGTGAGTTATGTCATCTCATTATATGTCGGAGTATGATAGCCTCAGTTTAGTCATGTTGGCTTCTAGTCAGGTTTAGGCTTACTTTGCTCTCAGCCCCATTTATTTGTTTAGGCTTACTTTGTATTTGTCTTCTTGGCAGTCCATGGTATCCTCAGAACTGTCCTCCAGCACATTTCACATTAGTTGATTTTCTTCTTGGACTCATTCACACAGCACAATATAGTCCAGTGGCCCTTGGTATCTGGTGGGGTTTGGTTCCAAGAACCCTTCCCCCCCCCCAGTCCATGAGCATCTATGGATACCAAAATCCATAGATGCTCAAGTCCCATTATATGCACTGGAATAGTAAAATGGTGTTCCTTATAGAACATGGCAAAATCAAGGCTTGCTTTTTGGAATTATTATTTTTTTGTGGGGGGGAATATTTTCAAGCCTTGGATGGTGAAATCCATGGATGCAGAGACTATGGATACAGAGGACCGACTGTACCATGATTCCATTTTAACTGTCATGGTTTTGTCCTATGGAATCCTGGGATTTGCAGTATAGGGAGGAGTATTTAGAATTCTCAACCAGAGAGCTTTAGTGCCTTAGCAAACAGGATTTTTACAAGATGCAGCCATGCAGATAAAGTAGTATCAAAGTGCTATACTGTAGTTGTGTAGTGCAAATGGGCCCCTGGTCAACTTTCATAACCATACACAAAAATCAGAAATACTAGGCATGGATGATTCTGACTTTGGTATTTAATTATATATCTTTACACTTGAAGATCTCATGTAGTTCTGTCATAGCTGCCCTTCCCAAGTCTAAGGGTGTACCCACAGTGCAGTTATAGCAATTTAACACCACTTTTAAGTGCCATAGTTCCATCCTATGGAATCCTGGAATTTGTAGTTTTACAAGGTTTTTAGCTGTCTCTGCCAAAGAGTACTGGTGCCTCACTAAACTACAAATCCCAGGATCTGTAGGATGAGGCCATGGTAGTTAAAGTAGTGTCAAACAATAATTACAATAATTCTACAGCATGGATACACTGTTAGTCTTCTTCTAACTTCTTCTCTACAGTCTCCATTTTTACTTATGACTGCACCAAAGTATAGAAAATCTAACTACCGTATTTAACTGTCTTTGTCATTCACTTTTAAGTTAAGCAAATCATCTATGCTCATTATGTTTGTTTCCTTAATATTAATTGATTATTAAAATTCAGTTAAGGAGTTTCTTCCTTAATTTTCATCATTAGTTGTTCCAAGTCTTTGCTACAAAGTGCTAATAATGTAGTGTCATTTGTATGTCTTAAAATGTTCATGTTCCTTCCTCCAATTTTCACACTGCCTTCCTCACATCTAACAACTAGGAGAACAATGCACTAGTTTTGGTCAATCTTACAAATAAAGATAATTATTTTGTGAAAATTTTGTGTGTGTAATCTTTTGTATCTATTTTATCTTTAGTCAACTCACACTACCAATTTACTTTTGTATTTAACATTTTTCATCAATAACATATACTTGTCATATAAAGTAAATATATGTACTGTATATCAATGGATTTTTAATAAAACCAACACACAATCGTTATTTAGCAATTGATATTATTAATTTCACACCAATGTAGTGTGGTCTTTTTTGTTACTGATGTCTTTACAACAAAAACTTATTTTTGATACACACAATATAATATCCCTTCAAAAATCTTGATATAATTAAATTTAACATTAGTTGGTATATTTATACAATGACATATTTTTGATAACAATAGGAGTAATTTGTTACTTGGATAACAGTCCGGTAACTTATTACTTTCACTCTCTGTTGACTGTATCATTGTAACAAAAAACTTTCTTTGGAGAAGTAAATATGGGACTGATGTTGATTAGCCGATGCAAACAGCAGCATGTAGCAAGCAGACCGCAGACGGCAAACCCCGGGAGGTATTAAACAGCCATTTCAACAAATACTGTCTTCCCCAGGGCCTTTTTACTTTCCATCCCATTCCGCTTTTCTAATACAAAAACATATATATATATATATATATATATATGAAATTGGATGTATGATCTGATATATACTTAAGTTTTTTAACATGAAAAAATTGTTTTATATAATAAAAAACATATATATCTCCATCAAAAATGAGCTTAACTCGTGTTCTGTAATGCGTGTCAATAGCAAAGGCCAAATTATCCTCCCTTCTGACTCTCTTTTAAAAGAACCAACTAATTACTAGCAGATGAATACAATTATTTAACATACCATTCTTAAAGGGAAAGACAATCTCCCTTAAGTGTGGAACTTACTGCAATGGCTAAAAGGCAAATATTCATTACAGAAATGCTGAAAATTCAATACGTTCATTTAATCCAAATCGGTGACTGGACCATAATTTTATACATCCAATATGCTTCGCGTTTTAAAAGTTGGTTTTGTATGTCAGTTCTGTCAAAAGGTTTGGCTTTTATGACTTCCAGTACGCAAAACTTAAGGGACTCTGCAGGGTGGTGATTAAAGACAAAATGCTCCACTAGTGGATTTTCTAAATTCTTATTCCAAATTCTACTTTTGTGTTCTCCCACACGGGAATGGATCAGTCTACTTGTTTGACCAGTGTACAGAAGACCACATGGACATATAATTATGTAGACCACATTTCTAGTGCCACAATTTGAAAATGACTTTAAGGTGTACCTGTCCTTTAATTCGGGATGCACATAGACTTTAGTGTCATATGTCTGATTACAGCATGTGCAGTACCTGCATCTATAATGGCCCATAACTGAATCCGAGTTAACAGATGGTAGTAAGTTTGTATGGACTAACATGCCCTTAATGTTCCTCATTCTCCGGTAACCAAAAATGGGGACCATGGAGCACCCTGTAATGTCCTGTACTATGTGTCAGTGTTTGTAAACTATAGATTTAATTAAATGTGTAGCATGATTATAATTAAATGTGGCTAACATTCTATTCTTGGTGGCTCTTACAGATTTTTGAAACAATGTAGATCTCTCCTTTGCAGCTGCTCTAGATCTGGCAGACTCAATTACCTTAAGAGGATATGCTCTATTTAACAAGTCTTGTTGAAAAATGTTAGCAGTATTTTCATATTGTACTGAATCTGTACAATTTCTTTTTAGCCTTAAAAATTACAAATATGGAAGATTCCTTTTGAGAGGAACCAGATGAAAATTCATAATGAAGAATGGAATTTCGGTACGTTTCTTTTTTTTAATTGGAAACTTCAATTTTGTTAAGGAGTTTCTTCCTTAATTTTCATCATTAGTTGTTCCAAGTCTTTGCTACAATGTGCTAATAATGTATTGTCATCTGTATGTCTTAAACTATTCATGTTCCTTCCTCCAATTTTCACACTGCCTTCCTCAAATCTAACCCTACTTTCTGTATGATTATGTTCTGCATATAAATTAAACAGATAACATGTTAAAATGCAGCCAGTTACTGAACATGCTTAGTAGCATTAGCAGGGGAAGACTGATTGGGCTGAATGTTAGCTACTATGCTAGGTCAGTTGGCTTTTGGCACAAAGGATCTCTAACATATTGGTGTTGCTTTGGTAATTTTAGAGTATTCATAATGCCTCCAACTATGCTGCCAAAAGTTCATTCATAGTATCCCTCACAAACCATCACCATGATACAATTTAAAATGTTATTTTTAGTATCTTATGCCAGTGGAGAAAAACAGTAGAAATTCACTGATCAGGTAATTAATATGGTGTCCAAAAACTCTACTCTTCAGGAGATGGCTGCAACCCTTACACCATTTGGCAGTACAGTACACTATATAAAATTCAGTAGCCTTACAGGTGAGTAACCCTGGGTCACATTGCACTTCAGGTTGCAAGGTTGTCTAGAATTGATCTACCCACTATGCAGAAAGAGGATGAAATAGACTGAGATAGATTGTGGGCTATATGCCATTTTAGGCTGCAGGCTAGGCAAGAATGATGTCCCTGAGTTTGGATGGGTCGAATTCTGTATAGCAGAGATGGAGGGCCATGTAGCCCATCAGATGTTCTGGCCTACAACTCCCATTAACCCCAGCCAAAGTAGGCAATGTGGGTATTGTACTCCAAAAATACATAGAGAGCTAAAATTTTAGCCCTCACTCCCCCTGTATAGGATCGGGCTGAATACAAATTCAACAATAGTGAAGGACAGGAGGAAAGAGAAGGAAGAATGCAATCATGTTATTAACATTGTTGTTTTGTGCTTTCAAGTCATTTCCTGACTTATGGTGACCCTATCATGGGGTTTTCTTGGCAAGATTTGTTCATGGGGGTTGCTGCTGCTTTCCTCTGAGGCTGAGAGAATGTGACTTGCCCAGGGTCACCCATGGTCCTGCAAGTATTCAAACCCTGGTCTCTAGAATCATAGTCCAGCACTCAAGCAGGGTAGTCACCAATGGCTCCTCTTCATCCTGGAGAGAAGTGACTAGTGGGGTACCACAGGGTTCTGTCCTGAGCCCAGTGCTATTCAACATCTTTATCAATGAGGAGTTGAAGGCTTTCACAGTCGGCATCCACAGATTTTCTTTGGTTTTTTTCCAGGCTGTGAGGCCGGGAAAAAAAACAAGGAAAATCTATGGATACCAGCCATGAAAGCCTTTGAAGAAAGAAACTGTTCCAGAACACGGCCTCACAGCCTGGAAAAAGCCCAAGGAAAATCTTTTATCAATGACTTGGATGAGGGAATGGAGGGCATGCTTATCAAGTTTGCAGATGACACCAAATTAGGAGGGGTAGTTAATACCCTAGAGGGCAGGATCAGAATTCAAAATGCCCTTAACAGATTAGAAAGCTGGGCCAAAACCAACAAAAGTTCAACAGGGAGAAATGTAGGATACTACACTTGGGCAGTAAAAATGCAATGCACACATATAGGATGGTGACACCTGGCTTGATGGCAGTACATGTGAAAGGAATCTAGGAATCTTAGTGGACCACGAACTGAACTGAACATGCATTAGCAGTGTGATGTGGCAGCTAAAAAAGCCAATGCGATTCTAGGGTGCATCAATAGGAGTATAGTGTATAGATCAAGGGAAGTAATAGTGCCACTCTATTCTGCTTTGGTCAGACCTCACCTGGAATACTGTGTCCAGTTCTGGGGACCACAGTTTCAGGATATGGGAAACTGGAACGTATCCAAAGGAGTATGACCAAAATGGTGGGCGGTATGGAAGACATGCCCTATGAGGAGCTTAGGGAGCTGGGCATGTTTAGCCTGGGGAAGAGAAGGTTGAGAGGGAACATGATAGCCATGTTTAAATATTTGAAGGAATGTCATATTGTGAATGGAACAATCTTGTTTTCTGCTGCTCCAGAGACTAGAACAGGGAGCAATGGACTCAAAGGACAGGAAAAGAGATTCCACCGAAACATTAAGAACTTCCCGATGGTAAGAGCTGTTTGGCAGTTGAATGCACCTCCTGGGAACGTGGTGGAGTCTCCTTCTTTGGAGGGTTTTAAACAGAGGCTGGATGGGAGTGTTCTGATTGCGTATTCCTGCAGGGCAGGGGGTTTGACTAGATGGCCTTTGTGGTCGCTTCCAACTCTGAGGGAGCCATTTTTCTTCCGTCCTGGATGGCTTCACGGGTGCAGAGGCAGCCGGTGTGTGTGTGGCTTCTGAGAAGATTTTACACACACACACACACATTTCCCGGGTGAAAAGGGTGTCGGCGGGGTGCAGGGAAGGCGAGGGGCGGCTCCCTGGGGCGAAGGCGCTGGTTCCCCCGCTGGGTTCTCAGGCGGGCAGCTGCTCGGACCTCTCCCTCTCGCTCGCTCGCTCTCTCCAGGCCGGGCGAGAGAAGGAAAGGGCGGGCTGCCGTGTGTGTGTGTGAGAGAGAGAGAGAGGGGGGGGCCGCCGTGCCCTCCCGCCTCCCCCGCCCGGCCCACTTCCTCCCGGGCGCTCTGGGCCTCGAGGCGGCGGCTGGTGGCGCAGCGCCTAACCTGATTAGGGCACAAGGGAGCACCTTCCCGCGCGGGCTCCGCTCAATGCGTCCGGGCCCCGGCCTTTGAAGCCGCCCAGCCCTGCCACTACCCAGCCATTATGCCGGGATGTATGGGGCTTTATCCGGAAAAGGCGCCGCTTTGCCCCCGGCTTCATCAATCATTTTCCAGCGCTTCCAAAAAACAACACACACACACAAAACACCCTCCATAGCCTTCCGCCTCATTTAACTGATTGGGGGGGGGGAGTGAAGAGAAGCCTGTCAGGCCCCAGAATGCCTCCACACCCCGCCTTTTTTGTTGTTTCTGCCCACCCCGGCCCCCCATCCCCGCTCGCTGATGTTTCCGAGATTTGAAAAACAAAGGAAGCAGAAAGGCAAAAGGGGGCCTTTGTGAAAGGTGAGGGGGACGTTTCCCCGTCGACATGGCAGGGGCGGAGAGGGACCTTCCCAAGCATTTATGGCCAGGCGAGCCGCCCGACCCACAGCTTCACGCCTCGGCCAGCCAGAGCGGAGGAGGAGGAGGGCAGAAGGAAGGCCGCCAGCGCGGACAGACTTCCAAGGAGAGCAACCCCCGGGCCTTCCCAGGGCTTCAGAGGTTGGAGATTGTGTTTCTGGACAGTGACACCCATAATCCACTGCTCACGCTGGCTGCGCGGGTTCGGGGAGTTGTAATCCAAAAGGGTAGCTTTCTTGTCCAAGCTATGTTTATTCTTCTCCTTCCTCCTCCACCTCTTCCTCCTCTTCTTTTTCTTCCTCCTTTCCTTCTTCTTCTTCCTCCTCTCCGCCTCCTCCTCCTCTTCTTTTTCTTCCTTCTCTTCTTCCTCCTCCTCTCCTCCTCTTCTTCTTTTTCTTCCTCCTTTTCTTCCTCCTCCTTTCCTTCTTCTCCTTCTTCTCCTCTTCTTCTTCTCCTTCCTCCTCCTCTCCTCCTCCTTCCTCCTCCACTTCTTCTCCTTCCTCCTCCTCTTCTTCCTCCTCCTCCTCTTCTTCTTTTTCTTCCTCTTCTTCTTCCTTCTCTTTTTCTTTTCCTTCTTCCTCCTCTTCTTCCTCTTCCTTCTCCTCCTCTTCTTCTCCTTCCTCCTCCTCTTCTTCTTCTTCCTCTTCCTTTTCCTCCCCCCCTCCTCCTCTTCTTCTTTTTCCAGGGCCAGGACATTTTGCTGTCAGATGCTGAGCAGCAAATAGGAACCAATGACTTCCCTGTGGACCTCCGTCAAGGGCAGAGTAGGAAAAAGCCACAGATACTGTACCTTATTTTGGCCCATGATGCTGAAAATCCCATGAGAAATGGTAACATCCAACAGTTTGCTGCTCCTTCCTGACTGCCCAAATCAGTCTCATTCTATCTAATGGTAGGGCTGGCCCCATTATAATTATTTTAAATCAAGAAGATATCTAATTGCAGTATCTCACCTGTGAATCTGCACCTCAGGCTGGAATCTGAACAGCCATCATCTTTTACAGTATTGAAACATCCTGTGGAACCTTACAAAGGAAGGAGGAACTTTTCATCAAGATTTCATGCACAGAAATACTTAGGCACAAACCTGCTAAGGGTCCTATGTTGTTTCCTGAGCAGGCTTCCTTATGTGCCCTCTGGGTGTGTGGGACTACAATTCCTATTGCTCCCAGCTAACATTGGACATTCTGGCTAGTACTGATGAGGCTTCTAGTAGTCCAACGCACTCAGAGGGAAGGCTGTTGTAGACCTTTTATCACTACCTACTGTAGGACAATTCACAAAAGAGCCACACAAGACTTATAAAGACACACAAGGGAAGGGAACAGTGGGGAAATAGTAAAGTTGCCAAAGGAGTTACAAAAAGACTGAATTAAGGCAAAATATTTTATTTGGTATTTAAAAACATCAACAGAAGAAGCCAGCCAAATGTCAAGAACTGGTAATGATGGGGCAAAGTTATGAGGGCAAAAGCAAAATGTAGTAACGGGGGATGTAATCTTAGATTTATAGAATAGAAATATCTGAGGTGAAGTGCAAAGAACAAGGAAGATGGGAAGAAAGAACAACACTATGCAGAATATCCTTTCCTCAGAAATTCTGCGTGACCCAACAATTTATGTATAATAATAATAACTTTATTTTTGTACCCCGCCTTTTGCCTATTAGGCAATCAAGGCGGCTCACAACAATTGGATATAAAACAAACAAATCCATAACAACAGTATGGTAATAACTTAAAACAATTCCCCCCCCCTTAAAATTACATATAATAGTACATATATTTAAAATAACTG
This sequence comes from Gambelia wislizenii, assembly GCA_030847615.1. Taxonomy (NCBI): domain Eukaryota; kingdom Metazoa; phylum Chordata; class Lepidosauria; order Squamata; family Crotaphytidae; genus Gambelia; species Gambelia wislizenii. The sequence goes on along the minus strand of JAUMIR010000005.1, from coordinate 103,773,584 downwards.
GCAAATTCACCAGTGACATAAAATAACTACCCTAAGACTTTAAAACTATAATATCAAAACATAAAGACATAAGAACATAAACATAAAAAGAGGGAGAAGCATCCATTAAAAATGGTCTGTTCTATTCAAGGAAGGCTTGCCGGAAGAGATCCGTTTTGATTGCTTTTTTGAAATTCTCCAAGCTGGTTGCTTGACGGATCTCCCCTGGCAGGGCATTCCATAGTCTGGGAGCAGCGATAGAAAAAGATCTCTGGAAGGTTGTTGTTAATCTAGATCTCATTGGTTGCAATAAACCCCTCCCAGAAGATCTAAGGGTGCGGGGCAGATTATACAGGAGGAGACGATCCCTTATGTAGGTTGGACCTAGGCCATGTAGGGCTTTATAGGTCATTACCAACACCTTATACTGTGCTCGGAAACTGATAGGTAGCCAGTGAAGGGATTTCAAGATTGGAGTGATATGCTCCCTTCTCAATTTCCCGGTAACTAACCTGGCTGCCATATTTTGCACCAGTTGTAGTTTCCGAACTAGGTATAAGGGTAGCCCCATGTAGAGAGCATTGCAGAAATCAAGTCGTGAGGTTATCAGTGCATGCACTAGTTTCTAGGTCCTTTGTCTCGAGGTAAGGGCACAGTTGGCGTAGCTGCCGAAGTTGATAACAAGCGCTCTTGACTGTTGCGTTCACCTGAACAGTCATGTGAAGCGACGAGTCTAGGAGCACCCTCAAACTGCGAACACAGTCCTTAGCAGAGAGCGTGACCCCACCCAGGACTGGCAGTTGCAACCCCAATACCAGGTTTGGGGGCCCCCACTGTAAGCATCTCCATTTTCTCTGGATTCAGTTTGAGTCAATTTTTCCTCATCCAGTCCATTACCGCTACAAGACAGTGAGTGACTGAGGGGAGAAATACCATCTGTCGTCATAGCTGATGACCGAGACATGGAGAAATATATTTGGGTGTCATCAGCGTACTGATAACACCCTACCCCATGTCTCCGGATGATTTCTCCCAGCGGCTTCATATAGATATTAAAAAGTATATTGTTCATGAAAACAGGATGGATGTTGAAAACTACCCTTTTTTGCAACCCCTGTCCAACCTGTCATCGGTTTCCATGAACAATATAAATGTTGTCTTTTATGCTTATTTTATTATTTTTAAATGATTGAATACCACTTTGAAATGTCCATATATGTCAATAAATAAGCATCAAAATAGATTTTACAGTAGATGTTTCAATGCTGTAGAATAGACAGAAATTTCAGATTCCAGTTTGAAGAGGGGATTCTCATTCAAGTTTAAAAGTCTGCTGTAAAAAAACGTCAAAACATTGCCAATACACACATACATATACGTATGCATACATACATACAGTACATACAGCACACTTCCCCAAACCCAGTGCCTTTTAAGAACCATTAGTCATGGCTGCCTTTCCTTTTTGCACCTCACCATATTATAAGAATGTTACCAAACATGCCTAGTAGATCAAGTTTGTTAAGTAAAGGGATTTGTGTTTTAGCATACATAGATCCATTTAGATTACAACCTCAAACACACTAGAGTAAATTCTATTTAACACAATGGAACTTACTTCTAAATAGGATTATACTGTTAATTACAGGTGCTCCTGAAGAGTAATCACATGTACACTGAAAACAAAGGAGAATAAGAGGGGGGGGCTTCATGTGCAGAGCATCTGGTATGGGAGTCTGTCCCTGAAATTCTGAACAACTGGGAATCCAGAACTGGGCTCCAGCATGTTCTGTAAGAAATCTTGGAGTCCACCTCTTCAACGGTAGCACAGAGTCATAGGATTTACAGCTTGCAGAGTGAGCAGTGGGTGGGAAGTGGCCCTGAAGACATGTTCTTGGCTTATTATCTCTCTAATAATAATGGACTAGGGGGAGGTACAGAACCAAAGGCTCACTCCTGAAGCCTCAATTGCACAGAGACATCAATAGGAACTGTAAGCATTAATCATTTCAGGAGTGTCATTAACTGTGGCTCTGAGATGGTGTTTTAAAATTGGATTTTAATCGGATCTGATCAGTGCTGCAGGGCTTGTGGACAGTTTGTGTATGTACATATTTACATTCAGGCAAATCACTGAAACTCCTGCAATTTTTTTTTGTCTGAAGCATGTAATTAACTGATTCAGAATCAAACAGTTAATCGACAGACATTTTTAATCAGTTTGTATCAGGTAATGTGTATTCAGAGAAGGATAGCAATATGTTCCTAGCTATATGCAAGCATAGGTGTTTTTAAAACAATTGGTTTCACTATCATGCATACCAGATTAAAGTGTATTTTTCAAAATGTACTTGCTTACAAAAACAGAGCTAATAACTTGACACTTGGCAACAGTGGCTTATTTGTTCAAATCTACAGTTATACCAAATTTCAAGTCAAACCAGTAAAAATTGCCACATGTGCAACATATTAAAAAGGGCTGAAAATTAACACCTTTACCATTACACCAATTTTTTAAAGACACATGATATATTTCTGTCATATGTTGATAAAAACTATTAACATATTTTTTTTATTTCAGGCTCTCATGCAGGATGATGATCTTTATCCCAGAAGTATGCCTTTTATGGGTTTGGTGAAGTTCTCAGTAGTGGCTCAAATGTTATTAAGGGTTTGTGGGTTTTTTGCCCAATTAGTGCTTATGGCAGCAACTGCTGGCAATAGGTTTTCCTTGTATGTTTTTTTCCGGGCTATGAGGCCGTGTTCTGGAAAAGTTTATTTCTGATGTTTCGCCTGCATTTGTGGCTGGCATCTTCAGAAACGTCAGAAATAAACTCTTCCAGAACACAGCTTCATAGCCTGGAAAAAAAACAAAGAAAACCTATGGATGCTGGTCATGAAAGCCTTCGACTTCAGAACTGCTGGCAAGATCTTCTTCGTGGTCTCTGTGAATCACACAGTTGGGTTTATTCCTGCACCTGCGCAGTGCATTCGGAAACCTCTAGTATCGCAGAATGTGCATAGATACATTTACATGCATTCCTTTTGTTATGGCATGTGGTCTCACAAGTTCAGAACTCATATTGTTTTACAAATTGGGACCATCATGAAGGGCAGAAGCAAGCAGCCCCCAGAGACTCCAGGGACTGTGCGTGTGCCCTGCTGTGTGTTCTTCACAGCTCCCCATTCCCCTGAGAACACCCCCCCCCCCATGTTTAAACTCTAAAAAGCTCTTTGTGCATTCTAAGGGCCATTCTCAAGGCACCCTCTATCAGAAATTGCCCCTCACCATTTGTTTTAAGGCCTTTTCCTCAAAACAGTGACTGGAAGTCTCCAGTTTTGAAAAATATACTTCTTGGCTTAAAACAAGACAAAGATGGCCAGAAAAAGGAATTTCTCCCTTGCTACTATAGGATGTGAAGGAGCCTTTTTACTTTAAAAAAAAAAAAGTAAAGGGGGGCATAGGATGCTCTGGGGGTACAAGCTGCATGCAGCCCACTAGCCACACTTTGCCCATCCCTGGTATAGGGGGCAAGCTGCATTTTTCTTTCTAGCCTGTAGCCTCCTCAGTCTCTTTATTCTGGAAGATTTTCCACTTCCTTTTAGAATTGCAAAAGGGAGCTATAGGATTGGTTTTGATATTTATATTGAGCAGATTGCAGCAGACCCCCAGTGCATCGTGAGCTTCTAGTACAAAACATGAAACAAAACGTGCAGGATGCTCAGTAAAGTTATAAAGCAGAACTTACGTTTATTATGGCAGAGAATGCTTCTTGAATAAGAAAAGTAGATAGATAGAAGAGAGTTACCTAACTTGGAATGAAAGAGTTCCTACAGCTGACTCTCATGAGTGCATGCAAGACGTCTTGAGACAGAGCTGCCTCAAAGCATGCTAGCTTCTAGCTTCTTAGACAAAGCGTTGTAAAACACTAAAACTACTTGAAGCAGAGAGGGGGGAAGTGACCTTTGCATGCAAACAGGAAGTAAATACAGATCAGGAACACACACACAGAGTTGTAAACAAGCGTTGATGCTTCTTTATTTCCAACAGGCACGAGAGTGGTGTAATGGTCCAAGTGCTGGAATAAGACTCCAAGAGACCAGAGTTCCAATCCATGCTCAGCCACTGGATGAACTTGGGCAATCACACTCTCTCAACCTCAGAGGAAAGCAGTGGCAAACTTCATCTGAATGAAATCGCTGTAATAGGTCAAAATATGTCAGAGTCAACTTGAAGCTGCATTATAACAAAGGCAACATGGAATTATCTTACTAGGAATCCCTCTTCAGAATATCCTATGGCAACTTGAGATGACCAAAAAGTTGGACTCAGTACATTCTGAAGGGAATTATACTTTTCTAAACTGGAAATACTGCAAGATGATAGTATCAATACTGTCGTGTCTCTTTGGGATCTTGGGTCTTTCTTAGGAGTGATTCCTTGCATGTCCTATATCTCTGAGTCTGAGTGAAGGGTTTGCCTTCTAAGATGGATGAGGGGGAACACACCGACACACGCATACACACTGAAAAAAGTAGTACTGGTGAAGCCCCAGTGGAGACTCAGAGGTGGAACAGATGATCTCTCTCTCTCTCTCTCTCTCTCTGGCTTTTCTTCGCAAATGAAGATTCAGGAAGGACTCATTCTGCGCTTTCTGCAAGCGTGCTGATGTCTGAAAAGGCCAATCCGAGATAAACAAGTCCGATTGCAGAAAGCACAGCAGAAGGTCTCCTTGGGTGATGTTTCCGGGTTGTGATTCTTTCTGCATTGTTGTTTCTCTTCAAGACTTGTTCAGCGTGATGTCTCAAATAAGGCTGCAGCATTGTGGATAGTGCATCTCCGTGTCTCCCAATGTGAGGCCAGGGCGGACCATTGTTGGTGATCAATTTGGCCGAGCCTGAGATGTTGTTTCAGGGAGTCCTTGTATCGCTTCTTTTGGAGTGCCCCTCTTATGCTGACCCGTGGCGAGTTCACCGTAGAGTTCTATTTTTGGGAGGTGATGGTCCTCCATCCTAGAAACGTGCCCTGCCCAGCACAGCTGTGTTCCCAATATCATGGCCTCAATGCTGGTGATCTCTGCTTGCTCAAGGACAGCAAAATTCGTCACATAGTCAGTCCAGTGTATATTTAGGACTGTACGTATACAGCGCTGATGAAAATGTTCGAGGAGTTGTAAGTGTTGGCGATAGGTGACCCTTAGGCATTTGGAAACAAAGATAACTGGGATTGTTGCTGTACTACAGTGCTGGTCAACCACAGAGGATCTATGTGCACCCACCACAGTTTCTGCCCTGTGGATCCCCATAGGTCCCACCTGGCCAGTTTTTTCAAAACCAGAAGTGACCAGGAGATCACATCCAGTTTTGAAAAAAGGCTATTTTGGGTCCAAAAAGGTTGGGGGAAGGGTCTCCTTCAATTGAAAATCATGTGCCCTGGAGGCTTCTTGGGGTATCATTCTACATTTGGGGACCAGCTTTTTCCTCTAATGATAGGGGGCCAAAGGCATTCCCTGGAGGCCTTGGAGGGCTTCATGAGGCCCATAGACTACATAAAGTCTATCCCTGCTCTACAATAAGTGTTCACAGCCTGGAAAATTAAGGCCTAACATAGTTTTGAAGCTGCCTAAGTCTTTCATTGAACTGACAAATGCAGATGGGTTAAAAGATAAAAAAGAGGCTCTCCTAGTACCCTGCACCTTTCTTACGCTGAGTCAACCCAGAGGCAGTTTTTCTCAGTAAGACTAAAATAGGTGAGATTCTTATTCTATATATGAAATGGCAACATGAGCAGAAAAATATTCATTCACAATCATCTTGGGATTATCAGGTCGGCAAGGCATGCAGCTTTTTACTGAGGATGCTAGGTGAAATCCAGTATTAGTTCCAATTAGAGCAGACCCTTTGAAATCAATAGGTTGAGATAAATGGAGACTAACAAGTGCCATTCCACTTAATGAGTTTCTTTAGATGCTTGGTGGGAGTAAAATCAGGTGGGTGGCAAGGACCCAAAGCTGTTTTTAAAGTGGCTGCGCTTCAACATTGGCAGACAGGTTGTTATTAATTTTTTTCTTTTAATTTAATTTTAATTTTTTTAAAATTATTTTGTAAGATTCTTACAAGCACAGTGTGTACTGAGACAAGCTGTGATTATGGGACCCAAAATGACATAGTATCTGAAATAGTAGTATAGTAGTAGTAGTTGATATTGTACAGTGAACTCGCCATAGGTCAGCGTAAGAGGGGCACTCCAAAAAAGCAATACAAGGACTCCCTGAAACAACATCTCAGGCTCGGTCAAATTGATCACCAACAATGGTCCACCATGACCTCACATCGGGAGGCATGGAGACACACTATCCACAATGCTGCAGCTTTATTTGAGAACTCACGCCGAACAGGTCTTGAAGAGAAACAACAATGCAGAAAGAATCACAACCCAGAAATATCACCCAAGGAGACCCTCTGCTGTGCTTTCTGCAACCGGACTTGTTTATCTTGAATTGGCCTTTTTAGTCATCAGCTCGCTTGCAGAAAGCGCAGGATGAGTCCTTCCTGAATCTTTGTTTGTGAAGAAAAGCTAGAGAGAGAGATCTCACCTTTTCCTCAAATGAGTTCAGGGAGGCATCTAACAGCAGCTTGCCCTCCCCACCTAAAAATTTGGAACTGGAAAAAATGGGACTGGAGATGAGCAGGAGGACTTCCCCAAAGCCTTCAGCCCCAATATCACTCTTTGAAGAACAGCCCTCTGGGCTTTCATCCCATAATTCTTATGCTAAATGCAATATAAATCCCTCTGTGGTTTGTGACATTTCCTAGTAAGTGCATTTTGGATGGCCTGGAAATATGCAAAAACACATGGCTATAATCTGATTTTTTAAAATCTATCAACAATTTTGAATAATTATTATGATGATCAGGGCCCCTGGAACTGTTTTTTAAGGTGGAGCGGGCTTAACATTGGCAGGTAGGGCATTATTAATTTTGTATGCCTATGTGCTGGTCCAATTTTTTTTTAATTTTTGAAACAATGAAAACCAAGAATGTATTTCATTAAAATAGCAAGAACAACCCACAGATGCAGGAAACAATCTGGCTACTATGAAATAATAAATGAAACATTATAAAATTGAGTAATTAAAATGCAATTAATATATCAAGCAAAGGGGGTAAATATGTAAGACCATATTAAGTGAACACAAAGATGCCTGTAAGGTCTACCACCATACCTGCCCTTGGACTACACTAAAATCAAAGATGCAGAGTTGTTAGATGGCACAGGATTACACACATAATACTTTCAAAAGAAAAGGTGAAAACATGTATATCTCCCAAACTTGAGGTGTAAAGAATCAGATGTAGGGCACAGACAGGAGGAGAGCAAAGTATAGTACTTCTCCCATCCATTATCATTTAATCTTCCTTAAATATAAAGACTCTTCCTTAGAAGTGCCCTCCATGTGTCTAGTGTAGCTTTGTTGTTGTGTGCCTTCAAGTTGTTTCAGACTTATGGCAACCCCAAGGTGAACCTATCATGGGTTATCTTGGCAAGATTTGTTCAGAGGCTGCTTGTCTTTGCCTTTCTTTGAGGCTGAGAGAGTGTGACTTACCGAAGGTCACTCAGCAGGTTTCATGGTTGAGTGGGGGTTCAAACCCTTATCTCCAGAATCATAGCCCAACACTCAAACCACTAAGCCACACTTACTTCCAAGTAAATATAGGACAGATGACAAGCAGCCTTCATTATTCCTGTGAGGGCTCAGTAACAATCATTGTCTTAATTATTTCCTAGTGCTTGATCATTTGACACACTTCTAATTGATAATTCCATAGTGGGCTCAATTACATAAAGGTCTTGGTGGGCCAATTTTGCGAGATCATTTAAGGAGGGGCTGAGCCTCCCCCCCTAGTCTCATGGTGGGCTTGACCCTCACCCTCAATGTGGGCTCCATGCAGACAGATAGAACAGTATAAAATGTTCATGTGCACAAACAAGTCTAGAGATTTGCTGGCAAAAGGTGTTACAAATGTCTAGTACTTGTGAGATCCGTCACGTTACCACCTTAAATAGCTTTTGAAAACCTCATAAGACGGATCTCTTCTGGCAGGCCTTTCCTGAATAGATACCCGGCCATCAGAGAGAGAAAATCTTATTAGTCTGATCCCATCCAGCTTTTTATTGTGTTGTTTTTAGTATTTTTAGTATTAAGTATATTTTAAATGTTTAATTATTTAATTGTATTTTAAGGGGGGGATGGAGGGGTTTGTATGTAAATGTTAATGTTGTAAGCCGCCCCGATTGCATTTTGTAGAGGGGCAGGATACAAATATTATTATTATTATTATTATTATTATTAAATTGACTATAGCCATTTAGGAACCTGGATTACTCCAGGGGCCTGTTTACATGGCAAAATAAGTCCGTGAAGAATTCGCTAAGATTCCTAATAATTCACACACATCGCGCCACAATATCGCCTCATTCAGAAGGGGGGGAGTTCAAAATCTCAAAAGTAGCATAATAAGGGCTTTTGCTACTTTTCTCAACTTTTTTGAAAAGTAGTGCAACTTAGCGCATTATCAATTGTGTGGACTATCATTTTGCTAAGGGCTATGTGAACTACCAGCAATCTTCCCGATACAGTCACAGCAGAGCTGCGCTGTGATTGGTTGGGCTGTCCAAGGAGGGGATGGGCTTACAAGAGATGGAGGAACCTGAAATGAACCTGTGTGTGTGTGTGTGAGGGAAGGAGGGAAGGAGATTGAGTAACGACCAGCTCCTCCAGCTGTTCACTTGCTCACACTCCTCTGATAGCATTTGTGTGTGTGTGTGAGAGAGAGAGAAAGACAGGGAGAGTGGGTGAGGGGAAGGGGGGCTTGATGGGGGGGGGAGAAATAGCTCCTCTGTGGATGAAAGGCTTCCTCCTTCCTCCCACCCTTCTCGCTTTTGGAAGAAGAGGCATGAAAACTAGAAGGCATTCCTCAGAGCAGGGAAAGATCCGAGCACTTTCTTTCTCTCTCTCTCTCTCTCTCTCTTTCCTTCCCTCCATCTCATCTTCCCCCAGATGTGCTTGGGAGGCCACACACACCCCCACCTTTGCCTGTCTGAACCAGAAAGCGAAAAAATAAACAGAGCAACCAATTTCCCAATAAATCATTTAAACTCCCCGGCACTGGTGCGAAAAAGCACTAAAGCGCAAATTATCACAATAAAAACTGCCATGTAACTGAGTCCCAAGGGAGCTACTGTAACCACTGGGGCCAAGTTCCTACTTGAGGAGAAATCACAAAGCTAAGTATAAGGTTTATCCTACCCAGTCAAGCAACAGTACTGATATAAGATGAATGCACGAATGTGGAGGGGAAGGGCTTAGGAGTGGTGGAGAGATTCCATCATGGAAGAAGCTTTTTAAGTGGTGCTGTTTGTTCCACAAGGGAAAAAAAAAACATTGACAATAATCTTTGAAAGGACAGAGGTGGACCAATCATTGTCACTGATCTGCACCCCCAACACTTTGTGATATTAATACTCTTAAATAGGAAATGACTGCAGAAAGAGAAAATTGTTCAATGGCCAAAAGGACCTGTTTCATCTCCACCCCCAAGCATGCAGCTATTCTGGGATCCAAGCCGTGTGTTTTAACTTTTTTAATAACGATCTCCCCCCTTGGGCTGTGAGCTTACACCAAATCCTGGAGGAATTGCTCAATCAGATTAAGGTTTATATTTTGCAACAGACTGGATGGAGCAATAAAAGAAAGAGTGCGGAAATGGGACTTCACCCATCAATTAGATCTCTATTAGCAGCCAATGCAGGCTTCACCACAGGAAATGTCATATCCCAGCAGCAGCAGTAGCAGCAGTCAGGTCTGGTCATTCCCTGTCTTCCCCCCCCCCACCATAATGTCCAAATACCCTCCCCCACTTCAGAAATTAAGCAATTCTTCTTGCTCAGAGAGCCAAATTTAAACAAGCCTTTTCTTTATTTGGCTGTGTGTGTTTTGCATATTTTTAAAAAAAATATTATAAGGCAGCACCAGCTTGGCCAGCCACATAATACCCTGGGAGCAGAAGACGCATCAGGAGCTCTCTGTGTGAACAGGTTGCTCAAGAGGACACCTGCACACCCAGCACAGAAAACAGAGACTTTGCTTTATTAATATTAAAGGATTTATTATAGTCATAAAGCAGGCCTGTGTTAAGGGCAATTAACAACACAATGGGTAATATTTTGAATACTAGCCCAACTCATCTGCCCCCATATATCATATCTGCCAAGCCTCTTTTGATTTGTCTCCCTGGTTGACTGAAAAGAGGTGCCGGTGCTATAGTAGCAAAACACAGGGGTGTTTTGCTTGTTTTCACAATCCTTAAAAAAATGTTCAGACTCAAAAACTTGCTGTAGCCCAGCATCCTTGGGAGCCAGTTAAACTGAGAATAATGTGATTTAATTCCAAGTACACAAGTTTAGGCAGTAAGAATACCAGTCTTTTTGGATCAGTCTTGAGTCACTGCAAGCCCTTTTGTTTCATTGGGTTTCTGTTGCTAATATTAGATTATTATTTTTTTAAAGCCAATGGCCTTTTCTGTCTCTTTAGGGCTGGCTCATGTGCATGGGATAGAATCCTGTTCTTACTCCTGACTAAAGTAAACTTACTCAATCAATTGATTTACCTATGTGTTAACTCATCATTCAACAATAGATTCAATAGGTATACTCTCTTCAGGACTAACAGGATTCCAGCCATGCAATGGTACTTGGGGTCTCATCCTTTGGATTATTTATCCAACATTTATAACTGAAAGCTGCTGAATGTTTGAACCTTAGGATACCTTGGATTTTTGGTGGCAGCCAGTGGAGTGATTTTCTTATTCCTTGCTACACACATGACTACTCTGAAGAGGCTTGTATCTGAGGTGCTGTGAGATACGCATGTTCTATCTATGTTGTTAAGCAATGCCTTATTCACATAAGGCTTTTAAGGGCACCTATCACTCATAGAGAGCCAGTGTGCTATAGTGGTTTCAAGACTCTGGGAGACCAGGGTTCAAATCCCTACTGGGCCATGAAAATTAACTGGATGACCTTGGCAATTCAAACACTCTCATTCTCAAAGGAAGGCAACAGCAAGCCCCCTCTGAAGAAATCTTAGCAAGAAAACACCATGATAGCTTTGCCTTAGGGTAGTGTGGTGTAGTAGTTTGAGTTTTGGACTACAACTCTGGAGACCAGGGTTTGAATCCCTGCTCAACCATGAAAACCTACTGGGCGACCTTGGGCAAGTCACACAATCTCCACTTCAGAAAACCCCATGATAGGTTCACTTTAGGGTCGCCATAAGTTGGAAATGACTTGATGGCACACAACAACAATAAAAACCATAAGTCAGAAATGACTTGAAGGCACATCGCAACAGCAGATCACTTAAAAGCAGATCATCTTTTGCCTGGTATATTAAGGTGCACTGGGAGGGAGAAAAAATACACTCCTACACAGGCATAAAATTACAGATCTTTAACACCCGTTGCATTAGATGAAGTGTGGTAAGAGAAGGATAAACATGCTCTGACAAGCATGATTATGTTGATGGAGGTTTAGTTGAAATTACATTAATGATAGCAGTATGAAACCAGAGGATGGTATTTACTACAGTTTATTATGGAACAAAGTGTACTCTCTGATCTGTTGGTTGCTAAATTTGGTCCCTTGTATCCAAGCAAGACACGGCTTTCCGGCTCTGGAATGTAGAAGCAAAGTTGGGGAACCCATGGCCCTCCAGTTATTCATGGAGTACCATACTATTCCCATGATCCCTCATTAGTGGCGAAGCAGAATAAAATATTAATAAAAGGTGCTGTGAACTGGAGTCCAAAGACATGGGGGTGGGGAGGACAACTGAACAAGACCACTCTGAAAGCATACCCTCTGACTGTTCCAATTTGGCAGGAACAGTCGTGTTAATCTTTTTTTGTCCCATTTGAAAATGCTCTTAAAATATCCCACTTTCTCTCTGCTCCCCCTCTTTTTTGTTCAGCTTACTTCAGTTGCTACAAAATGAGCTCACAGTTCAAAAGCAGCTTGCACTCAGTGAACTCAGCAGGGAGGAAAGGAGAGCAAAGGATAGAATCTTGCCCTTCCCAGTAGGTTCAGGCAAAAGCAAACTGCAGTGGTCTCTCCTAGCTTGTGTCTTCTTCCTCGTGAATAACTTCTGACATCTTGACCACATTCTCATGTTGTTTGGCTAGATGTGTCCTGGGTTTCTTCTGTGAACTGTTGCAGAGTGTGAAAGGCCTCTATAGAACATCGAGTTACAACAATGCTACTGTCTACCTTTATTAGAAACCCCTTCCTGTTCCTTTCTTTTCCATAGCATATGTGTGTGTGTGTGTTCTGGTTTGCATTGTACACTTTTTGATGTAGTGGGGAGGGGGAAGCAATCCATAGCTTGATTCTAATGCTTATACCCTGCATACAAAATGGTGGGCATCAAGGCCAAGCATTGTTCCAGTGTAACTTGTGATGTTCTGGACTTATGTAGAAAATGCTGTTGCATTTATTTAAGTAAAGTATAGTTATATATGCACTGTGTGGTAGATGTTATAAGGTAAGGATCTGTCTAGAGGGGGTGAGAAGATGGGATGTTCGGAGTGAGTGGTGATTGGTGGAATGTCTGAGGGGATTTTGAAAAAGCTGGTGTATGATAGTTGGTCAAGGATGAGAGTATAATCTGTCAAGATTAGGAATTAGTGGGGTTTTAGGAGTTTGAGCAGTTAGGAGAGTTAGAGTCAGGGTCTGAGTTAGCTAGGATATGAGAGTGTGGGAGTGAGAAATGTGATTTAGAGGTTTTAAGTAATCTGATGCTATGTTCAATTTTTGTTTAATAAATCATTTTTTATTATACACTTTGAGCCTCTAAGAACACGATATATTGAAAAGCTCACACAGGAACCACACAGTTAAAAGGTCTTCACATTTGATGCCATAGCCGTGGGACAGGAGGTGGCCCTCATGTTGGTGGTAGTGGAGAGATTAGTGAAAATCATCACATTTGATGGCCATAGGAGGCCAATGGAAAGCTGACACAGTTGGTGGCCACAGTGCTGGGACAGGAGGAAATCTACCTGGAGGAAGGGATACGTGGAAAACCTCACATAGCCTTCCTCCTTCACACATCAGTTTGGGGGAACTCATCTCCCAAGCAACTACTTAAACATGTGATCCACCCACCCTTGCAGAAATGGTGTCATCCAGGAACAATTATACCCACTGATGCATTGATTTTCCTTGGTTTTTTTCCGGGCTGTGAGGCCGTGTTCTGGAATAGTTTCTTTCTGACATTTCACCTGCATCTGTGGCTGGCATCTTCAGAGAATGGCTGGGTAAGAGTGTATGTGGAGCTTATATGTTGTGAACCCCTGTAGGGTAGTGTATGTAAATTTGTGTAATTGAATGGTTAGTTTCTGGGTATAGAAATGCAAGGCTCGTTAGTGTCTGTTTGGCTAATGGTTAGTTGATGGGCCATTATCTGCTGGGACTCCCTTTGTCCCTGGGTGGAATTCCTTTGCAAGTGCTGAGTTTTTATTCTATTGTTCTTCAAAACTGGGAGCCAGATTTTGTTTACTTTTTATTTACTCCCCAACAGGGGTTCAAAACATATAAGCTCCACATACACTCCTACCCAGTCATTCTCTGAAGATGCCAGCCATGGATGCAGGCGAAACGTCAGAAATAAACTCTTCCAGAACACGGCCTCACAGCCTGGAAAAATACCAAGGAAAATCTGTGGATGCCAGCCGTGAAAGCCTTCGACTTCCCACTGATGCATTGTTTGCCTAAATGTTTCTACAGTTTGATGTCCTTTTGATGACTACAATGGTTCCTTCCTATGGAATCCTGGGATTTGTAATTTCGTGACAGACTCAGAGAGAGCTCTAGTCCACTCCCTGAACTACAGTTCCCCAGGTACTGCAAGAAAAGGGGCTGAGAATGAAATCAGCTCAGTTCTGTCGTGCAGACAGGCAATGGCTTCTCCTGTTGCTGCCAGCGGGCTCTGTTGCTGCGGCGAGGCCCTTCTTTCGCCCTCTCCTCCTCCTCCTCCTCCTCCTCCTCCTCCTCCTCCTCTTCCCCCCAGGTGTCAGACGCAGCCGCCCGGCAGATAAAGGGGCTCTGTTACTCCTGCGGCTCTCCCGGCCCGGCTTCTTCTCTTCACACGGGCCAGCTGAAGCGGCTTCGGCTTCATAAAGCGCCTTTATTATGTCCCGCCAGACTCCTCAGGAGAGGAGCCCGCGGCGCGGCTGAAAGGGGTTTTTGAGAGGCCCGTGAGCCAGGCCGCTGAGAGCGGCGAGCCCCCCTGCCGCCCTGAGTGGCACCGAGTGCCCCAGCCAGGGCCACGCTGGGCCAGGGCGGCCATTAGCATGCGCGGGGAGTCGTTGGGGCCGGCCGGGGAGGCCGCCAGCCGGGAAGGCCTCAGCCACCTGGAGAGACGGCAGGCAGGGCTCACGGCTGGGCGGGCGAGCGGGCGGGCGGGCGAGCGGCCTTGGGATCCGGCAGGGCGCCTCCCTTTCGGTGTACCAAGCGCTGGTCTCGGCTGCTTCCCCTCACCCGACCCGCTCCTGGAAATAATTTTGGGAGTGCCTGTAGCACCTACTTCAATGGCTCTTAACCTTTTCTTTACTAGAAACCCCCTTTAAATATCTTTTGTTGTCGTGGCCCCCCAAGATTTAACTCAAGATTTAAAACAACAGCAATAATACCTAACAACAACAACAACAATAATATTGTAGTAATGATGCTCAAATGCCTTCTGGGATTATCATGGTAGAGCATACTTTATTGATTCATTAGGCTGGTTTATATAGTCTAGTGATCCTGTCTACACTGTAAATCATTAGGTGAGGATTACACCAGTACTTCTGGTGCTTGTAACATTGATACACAGGAGTTCAGTTGACCCTTCATCTTTGTTGGGGTTTGGTTCCAGGACTGCCCGTGAATACCCAAATTCGTGAACTCAAGTCCCATTATATGCAATGGCATAGCAAAATGGTGTCCCTTATGTAAGATGGCAAAATTAAGGTTTGCTTTTTGTTTTTGTTTTTTTAAATAATATATTTATTAGTTATTTATAACATGATTATGGTGCAGTCACTTTACAAATCCATCCTTCTACTTAATAATTAGATATAGTACTTAATAAATTGGATTAATAAAAATTAAGAAAGTACGCCTAACTTCTTAATTAAGCACCGAATACAAACAATAACAAAAAAACAAACACAACTAACAAACTAAAAAGACACCACACAACATCATTAAGTAAACAAACAAACAAGTAGACCATTAAAACTATGGTTGACTTCATCTTCTGTTAAACCTTAGTTGAAATTAAACTTTTTGCTTTTTGGATTATTATTTTTTTAAATAATATTTTCAAGCCGTGAATACTTACATCCGTGGATATAAAATCCGTGGATATAGAGGGACAACTGTAATCAAAAGATACATACAGACATGCTCATTACCTGAATATACAAGAAGGGTTGCAAAATACATGCCG
Source organism: Gambelia wislizenii (assembly GCA_030847615.1). Lineage (NCBI taxonomy): Eukaryota > Metazoa > Chordata > Lepidosauria > Squamata > Crotaphytidae > Gambelia > Gambelia wislizenii. The sequence continues at coordinate 103,758,051 of JAUMIR010000005.1, read as the reverse complement.
ATGTAACTATCATTGTTTAGGTGCAAACAGGTATTATCTTCTTGGTACACAGATCTTGTCTTGGGGATTATTCTCAGTTGACCTAACATCTTCCTTGTTAATTAGGAGGATGTCAGACTACGTGCAATCCCGTGTGGGAGTGGGCTTTCCCGGGCTTCCTGAGAATGCAAGTAGCCAATAATAATAATAATAATAATAATAGCAGCCATGGACCCCAAGACTTGGGATTTAAAATCCTAACATCATCATCATCCAATTACACCACCCATTAAACCTTCCCTCAGAGGCACAGGAGGGTGAGGGAAGACTTTTCTCCTGCCTCTTCCTGTAAATTTGTGACTAGCCAGGAGTGGACTGAATGTCAATGTGTAGGCCAAACCAGCCAGCTAGTCTTTGCCTTGGCTCCTATCATGTGGCCGCTCCTCTAGAGGGAGGAGGTTGGCCAAGCAACTTTCAGGCCTTCGCAAACCCCCTGTGAAGACACTGCAGACCCTTGAGGGTCCATGGACCCCAGGTTAAGAACCACTGACCTACTGTAGAGTCTCCATATAGACTAGAGCTAGGAAATGTTGATTTCTTGGTCAGTAACTTCCAGAATCCCCCACGACAACATGGCGTAGTAGGCCGAGCCTGTGCAGGCATACTTGGAAAGAAGCCTCATGATGCAATAGGACTTGCACTACCTGTGGGTGGGTGAGGCTATAAACCTTTTGCTAACAGCTGAGGGCCTCCAAAGAGGGTATCTTGCAAATTTAAACTTGTTCACATACATAGGCTAGTTTTGTTTTGTGAGTGCTAGATGGGGACTAGATGGGGAAAGACTTGGTGGGAGGAAGGCTCATTTAAGTTTTAGGTTTTCTTTGCCTGAAAAATTGAAAGCACCAGATTATTTGAGAGACTTTGTTTTTTACATAAAGAAATATAGAATTCATGCTGAGGAGTTGAAGGGGGAAGACAGACCAGGTCAGAGCATCAAGAGAATTTTGTACAGGAAAATAGTGGAGGAGAATTACGTTAACCCGTGTTTGCAAAACCAGATTTATCAGAATACCTAAATTACCAGACTAACCCAATTGAGTATTTCATGGACAAAAGGGTCCCCAAAAAGTTGTGGGACTTGAGGTGGAGGCTCTACCATCAGGTTCTTAATCTGAGGGGAAGGAGACCATGGACCACAGAGGATGAGCAGACTTGTCCTTGTCTGAAATGTAAAAAGGCTGAGATTTTGAGTGGCGTGACACAAAGGGAGACAATCAGACATTTTGCCCAGGACTGCCCGGGAAACATGGGAGGAGATGGCCCGGGTCCTGGATTGGCCAGATTTGTCATAACAGGCTTGGGAGACAGTGCTTTCGGGGACCAAACCTCCAGAGGGAACCCAGAAAGTCAGTGGGCCAAAAGAGGAAGAGGAAAGAGCCTGGTTCCCCAGCTGTGAGTTTTTGGACAGTGCCCTGGTCCATGGTGCGCCTGGTAAACCTCTATGTGATGTTGGGGCTATTTTTCCAAAGACAAAGGGAGGTAAAGAGTCAAAATCTGCAGGATGTAAAAGGCACTGCTTATTTTGTGAAGAACGTAATTGAAAATTTAGCTCTGAGTGAAAAAGAGAAATTGCCAAGGAATCATCATTGGAAAAAGTTTTGCCCGTGGTCTAATGAGACAACCCCAGCAATAACTTAAAAGGATATCTTTAAATAAATATTTAATATTATTTTTGTATTATAATTTTTATTAATTTTTTATTATTTTTTCTTTTCCAAATAGGTATAATTGTAATGTGTAAATATAATGTTCATTGGAAAAGAAAAAAGTGTGATTATAGTGTTTAGATTAAGAAGAAAAATGTATTAGTGTTGGGATACATAGTTTTATTTTTGTATTAGTAAGAAAAGAGGAAAACAATTATTATCATTATTGTGTTATCGTTACGGCCTTTTGTGGTCGGGTGTATTTTTCAGTAGAATGGTCTTATTCCAATAAAAAAATTCCTAATCCCCCCCAACAGCAAGCAGAAACTCAAGCAGTTATCACCTTACTGGTTTATCACCTCACCTTAAACCATCAACTGCCTTCCCTTGCAAACTGATGTCCTGTTAAGAAGGGGAAAGAAAGGGAGAAAACTTTTAGCCCCTTTCTGCCTAAAAGTGAACATCAATGTGGTGGGGTTACCAAAGCATCTAGATTTATTGAGGCCTCCAGTTTCATCCATTTCTTAAATAAGTATCTGCCTTTTAACCAGTTAGTCTTCAAGGTAGTGATACGTACATTTGGCTCTATTTTTTAAAAAAATACTTTGCCTTTAGACAAGGTGCTGGTGGTGCCTTCTAAAATGGTTGTGCTTTTGAGATATTTCAATTTCCAGTCTTCAGCCCCTACCTTTGGTCTCCACAAAAATTGTTTCTATTTTTTATACAAAGGAATGAAACCACATGGACTAAAATGCCAATGTATCACTTTCCTTCCTTCCATCCCTTCCTCACCTATCCAGAAAGAAAGAATAAATGTATTCCAACTCCAGTTATTTTATACTTGGGGCAACCAGATGCAATGAGAAATTAAACATTCAATTGGCTATTTTTAGGAAATTGTTTCTGTTCAGTTTGATAACTGGACTTCCCTCAGAAGCCAGAGAGAACAGGCTGCTGTAAATTGAAATACAATTCACGGAAATACAATAACCACGGATTTGAGTATTCACGGCTTGAAAATATATTTTTTAAAAAAATAATCCAAAAAGCAAACCTTGATTTTGCAATCTTATATAAGGGACACCATTTTGCTGTGCCATTGCATATAATGGGACTTGAGTATTCATGGAATTTGGTATCCACGGGGGTCCTGGAACCAAACCCCAGCGAATATGAAGGGACAACTGTAATCCTAGGCATAGGATAGTTTCAGTGTTTAAATTCCAGTATTGATGGTTGATGTGGGATTAGCTGTTACAAACAGGTATCTTCTCCTGTGTGTACCTTCATATTGATTACATTCAAAAGAGGAAAACTGAGGTGGCAGTCAAACACAGAGATTGAGAGACATCATTTTGTTCTTTTTCATGCCAGTGACAAAAAACTTGATGACATTGTCAGCTTGTTCTACGAATTTCTGGCTTAATCTTGTCCTACAAATGTCTGTGTTCTCATATGCATTCTGAACATAGAAGTAATATTTTGTTTGAATGCATATAATAAATTGCCACTTCCCTGGATATACCAGACCTATCTACCTTCTTTCTTTGCTTTTGTGCTCTATACAGATTTCAGTGACATACACAATGACTGTAGCATCACAATGTTAATTTTTCTTTTTAAGGTCAAATTTCTGTCTTTCAATATTGTGGAGGAGCAAAAAGCCTCAAAATGACATGACAGGAGATTTTTCTCACGTTTCACAGAATAAATGCTCTCTTTCCTTGCTTGTTTCCAGGGTTTTAGAAAATTTGCCTGTAGAATTATGCAACATAATATTTCATGGTAAGGAGAACCTTCTTTACCATTTATTGTGGTGTTCAGTTTGAAGTAAAAAGGCTTTTAGAGGAGGAGGAGGAGGAGGAGGATGATGACAACAATCAAAAATGAACATTTTGAATATTAATAGTCTTTTATTCACATAATGCTGACATATTTAAAAAGCTATTTTACTTGTTTGGATGTGGAAGGGGATAGAGTAAGATTTTCCCAAACAGAACCCATGTACCAATAAGACTCATGGAGTTATTCTTGTTTTAATTTTAGCCATACCTATGCTAGTAAATAAAAAATGTTCTTTTGTTTCCTAAAGTCTATACAGTGCTATTACTTTCAAATACATTCTACTTCTTTTGGCAAGCAAACACTGCTTTGATCATCATTACCCTTGAGTCAGAGAAGAAGAAGATTGAATAAATGATATTTCTAAAACTTCATCAGAGCTGGAACTTATCTCAGCTTAGGTTACAAAATGCAATTAATAGTAAGAGCAGCTTTCACCACATGCTTAAGAGGAAGCTAGATTCTGCAGGTCATGGGTTACTGTACTATCCATTAACTGATAGCAGTTAGCACTTAGCATTGTTGGATAACTACTGACAGACTAAAGGAGAAGAAAATCTCATCATTTTCTGATATGGCATGAGGTTTTAGTGAAATTTACCTCAATTTACTTGGACCATCTTCCAAGAACATATATTTTGAATCACTGTGCAAGCACTGATATGCCCTCCCCGTAAGTAAACTAAAATGGGAGCCAACTTCCAAAATCCACTAATGTTCCCCTGTGAGTATGAATGCAATTTTTACCCCTGCTGTCTTTACTTTTCTTGCACCTGTGCTATAATTTAAAATGTTTATTTTGATATATTTACTTAAATAATTATATTCCAGCCTATATCATGAGATTTCAGGGCAGCATACAAGTAAAATCAAAGTAAACAGTTTAAAACAAAATTAAATTTAAAAATTAAAACAATTTTAAATATATTAAACAAATTGAAAACTTCAAACAGTTTAAAACCACGCACATAAACATTTTGGGATAAATCAGGCCCAAGCACTCTAGCAAGCAACTTATATGGACAAGTATTTCTCTCCGGCCACCACCGCATCTTGTTTGAATACTCTTGTACATACATGGCAGGGTTTGATTAGGTAGATGGGGAGAGAAGCCATAAGCAATGTTCCAGTTAATGGGACATTTACCAGCATTCATCTGCTGAAGGTGATTGGTGAGAGGATTGTCCATCCTACAGAGAAGGGAGAAGCATTGAATATGGCCATAGTGTTATTCTGTTCTAATGTTCAATAGTATGCATTTATGACTTAATGGAGGTCAATATGTCTCATTCTGGTTATTTATTTTATTTTTATTCCTCCTTTCTCCCAAAATGGGACCCAAGGCAACTTACAGTATAAGTTAAAAGCAAAATACATCTAAGACAATGTAAAATAACAACAAAAAAAACCCACTTATTTTAATAGTATTAAATACACAATACACTATTAAAAATAATGTAAATATTCATTTTAAAACATTGGGAAAGGAACATGTAAAAAAGGAAGGAAATAACCTAAATCTTTTTTTAAAATCCCTTCAAAATGAACCCTAGGCATCCCCCCCAACACTAATGAGATAAATTAACAAGTAAAGGGTACTAGTTATATGAGGTAAGTAATAACTCTTCCAGTCATTTTGATGTTTTGGAAAAAAAGAGTGTCATTATGTCCTTTCTGTCCCCCCAAAATTAACATTGCTGGTAACGTGTTTACTTGTAATGACTTGAGGTGAAGATCACTTTGGCTGGCACCCTTTTAGTGACTTAGGCATAAGTTGGACTTATAATATTGCTTATGTCATTTTTTGGTCACTGTGGAGGTCAGAATTCTCTACTGACCTCACATAACCATTAACCGCCCCCCCCTTTCTACTACGTGCTGCAGCCCCACCACCACCACTACCAACACATCAAATTACTGGCTGGTAGAGAGCAGGGAAGATGGTGGAAGAGCTTCCAGCTATCTTCCTGTAGCTGGATACACAGTAATCATGTTATTTTCCAGGACCTCTGGGGGACTCCTTCTTGTGTATCCAGCTATAGAAACAGAGGTAGATGTTTTTCCGCCACCCTTCCTGTTGGGCAGGAAGAGCTGCAACAGGTAAAATATATGATTATGTGACATCTCCCTGATCCACAATCTTGGTCTTTATTTTGACCCACAGGAAAAGTTATTGCAGCCTGTGACAGGCAAAGCCAAAAGTAAGACGAGCCTGAAGCACAGCAGGATTGCACAGTGATCTCTCTGCCAGCTTATATGAGATTAGGCTGAAGAGTTCATGACATAAAGCTGTGAGCTACATGTTATTCATACCAGCACATGATTGATGTTTGGTTATGCAGCCACAGGAAGCTGAATGGCTCTATATGTTAATGATATGGTGAGCAAAGCCTATTTCAGTTACAGGTGTCATTTCAGGTGTCAGCATTGTAGCCAGACACCTAATCTTCTACATGGTCTGAAGTGGAGGTGGGCAAACGTCAGGCCTGCAGGAGCTATTTTGTCTTCTAGAAATCCGAGATCTACCAGCAGGAACCTAGTACAAAGGACATAACCTTAGAATTAATAAGTTCTGAGTCTAGGAAGTTGTCCTGTGTACTGGAACTAAGTGGAGTTTACAATCCTACCACATCAAAATCTACTGATTACCCTGGGCTTTCTTTTTTAATTATTTCAACAGTATCACATACGTTGGGGTGCAGGAATCACTTTGTGGCTGATGTGAAACAGTATGGCCATCATTCCATGTCCTTGCTGATCTATGGCAAATAATTCAAAGTTCTAGCAACAGACTCAGATCTATTATTTATTTTATTTATCATCACAGCAGTGTGATTTGCTGCTCTGCAGGACTGAGGTCAAGCCAGCAGTCTTTAGCAGGTTCCTCAGCTGGATTGGGTTAGCTCCCTGGGCTGAGGAATATAAGTGGGTTTACTGCAGGCTTCTGCTAGCATAGTGCCCATGCAGAGAGAGTAGAGGACCCAAAGATAATCAGGGAGTGAAGGAGAGGGAGCTTGCCAGCTACTGCACGGTACTATCTGTAATAAAATCTGGGGCAATAAAGGTAGCAAAAAAGGCTTTTCTGGCTAACACTATTACATCTGCACAGAACTGATCAGCAGAGCTGTTTCAAGTGGTCAAGGATCTGTTAGAATCTGGCCCAAAGGCAAATGTAACAGCCTGCTGCAAAGAATTTATCCACCATTTTGCAGTTAAAATTGCTTGGATTCACTCTAACTTAAATGCCAGAGTTGATACAGTTCTGGTGGATGTAACCTTGGCCCTTGCTTGACCAGCTTTGATGAATACTTTACAATTTGTGCAGCCTGAGGATGTGGACAGGATTCTTGGCGAGGTGAGATCCACTACATGTGTACTAGATCCTTGCCCTTCATGGCTAATTAAATAGGTAAGAGGAGGAGGACAAGCTGAGTGGGTAAGTTAATTCCTCTTTACAACAAAGCAGGGTCCCAAGGCACATGAAAGAGGCGGAGGCAAGACCTCTTCTGAAAAAACTTTCCCTGGATCCTACTATACTAGATAACTATAGGCCAGTCTCCAATTTCTGTTCAAGGTACTAGAGTGTGTGGTGGCTTCTCAATTCCTGGGGTTCCTGGATGAGGCAGGCTATCTAGATCAATTTCAGTCTGGTTTCAGACCTGGTTATGGGACAGAGACAGCTTTGGTCTCCCTGGTGGACAATCTACGCAGGGAACGGGACAGGCTACCATCGACCATGGTATCCTATTGGGCTGCCTTTTGGAGACTTGGGAGCACAGTTTTGCAGCGGTTCTGGTCTTTCTTGAAGGGTTGAACTCAGAAAGTGGTGCTGGGGGACTCCTGTTCGATGCCCTGGCCGTGGGCATGTGGGTTCCCTCAGGATTCTGTTTTGTCCTCCAAGCTGTTTATCATCTACATGAAACCACTGGGAGAGGTCATCTGGAGTTTTGGGATTCAATCTATATCTCTCCTTCCCATCTGATTCCAAGGAAGCTGTCTCGGGACTAAACCAATATCTGTTGTCAGTATGTAGAGCATGTTTTTTCAGTGGGAATGTAACCCCCTCTAAGAGGCTGAATCCCTATTCCCAGGTCTGTGTTTTGGCTGACCAGGAGCATCTCTGTCTTGTCTGGATTAAGCTTCAATTTATTTGCCCTCATCCAGTCCATTACAGCTGCCAGGCACTAGTTTAGCATAGGGGCACCTTCCTTGGAATTAGGTGAAAAGGAGTAGTAGAGCTGGATATCATCAGCATATTGGGGACACCTGACCCCAAAGCTCCAGACAACCTCTCCCAGCAGTTTCATGTAGATGTTAAATAGTATAGGGAACAAGACTGAACCCCATGGGACTCCACAAACCAACAAGTCAATAGTAATAGCATTTATATTTCTATACCGCTTATCAGTGCAAAGCACACCCTAAGCAGTTTACAATGTGTTAGCTAATTGCCCCAACAATCTGGGTACTCATTTTACCAACCTACAGAAGGATGGAAGGCTGAGTCAACCCCTTGGAGCCCTCTGAGATCAAACTCATAAACTTTGTGGCTGCAGTACCCGCGTTTAACCACTGTGCCACCACGTTCGAGCAGGAATCCCCCAGCACCATCCTTTGAGAGCGCTCCCCCAGGAAAGAATAGAGCCACTGTAGAGCAGTACCTCCAAGACCCATCCCAGAGAGGCAACTCAGAAGGATACCATGGCCAATGATATCGAAACTCACTGAGAGGTTCAGCAGAACCAACAGGGACACACTCCCCCTGTCCAAAAGTCATCTACATCTGTCTACCCCTAGTTTAAGTCCTACTCTTCTATAGTTCTCCTACCTCTATGAGGTTTAATTGCAAAAAAGAATATTTGAAAGATTTTTATGGTATGTTTTATTATCTAATCCTTAACAACGTTATCTACACTGGTCAAAAGTCACTTTTTAAAGCCTGTGGAACTGTGCCTTTGGCATGCATATCCAACACAAAGCATGCATAGGCTGCAGTTATATACACACTTATAAGGAAAGAGCAGAGTTTACCTCTCTGTAAATCTGTATAGAGTTATGTACTGTATTGCACTGTTAATTACAGTGGGCCCTGGGTATCCACTGGGGTTTGGTTCCAGGACCTCCATGGATCTATGGATGCTCAGTTCCTATTATATGCAATGGCGCAGTAAAATGGTGTCCCGTATAGAAAATGATGAACAGCAAGGTTTACTTTTTGGAGCCTCCCCACCCCGCAATATTTTTGAGCCATGGTTTATTGCATCCGTGGATACAGAACCCATGGATACAAAGGGCTGACTATCTCCAATAGTCTTGTATAATATAGAATTGGTGAGCTGGCTAGAAATAAGGATTCTCCTGGGGAAGGAAATAATCAGAAAGAATCTGAAACTAGTGTGTGTCAGAGTTATACCCCACTGGGAATTTTTTCTTGCCCACGATCTAAATCCATTTGTTAATCCCAACTACACTAGATCTGTTAAATCAACAGAAACATGGTAAATAATCATTTATGTAAGTTTCATTAACTCAGTGGACCTACTCTAGCAAACACTCCATTTCACAGATGAAAACTGGGACACATGTGGCCAAGCAACATCCGAGTGTTGTCAAAATGGCAAAAGTCATTAACGAGGAAGAAGACACAAGCGAGGAGAGGCTGCTGAAGTTTGCTTTTGCCTGAGCCTACTGGGAAGGGCAAGATTCCACCCCCACTTCTTCTCTCCACTTTGCTGAGTTAATTGAGTGCAAACTACTTTTGCACTTTGAAGCCCAGTTTGCAGCAATTGAAGGAAAATGAGAACAGAGGGAGAAAGTTGGGAGGAGGAGAGTGAAACTGGGACATTTGAAAAGCAGCTGAAAAAGTGAGATAACAGAGGTTTAATAGTGACTTCTTGCAAAACCAGGATAGTTCTCCAACTACAGCATACTTTCCAACTAACAATTGGATTTAGGTCTGTTTGTCCAGGTAATAATGCATTTTCTCAGAATTCCAATACATTTAGTATTGTATTATAAAACCTAGGGAACATTTGAGTGAAAAACATTAATGAATAATGAAAGAAACAGCTTTAATCTAATTTGTTTTCCTGCAAGAATATAATATTAATGAGAGCTTGCTTTTCTTCCACTCCATCATGAGAAGGTTTACAGTTGTGACTAAAAGCAGCTTTCTTAGCTGGGATGGAAGGTTTGCCAGTTGGCAAGGATGCAAACACACAAGTACACTGCTATTGTATCTTTAATAGCATTTTACTTATAACAGACTCTAGTTGGTGAGGTTTATCATAACATAGGGATAAACATTACTACCTGCTAATTCCTGCACAGTAAGCTAAAGCTGTTTAAAAGACAGAGGCCTAAATCTAATGTAAAGTTAGTAAACAAAAATGGATGTTCTAGCAGGGTTCTGTTAGCTTCTTCATTTGCATAAACAGTAGTATACTTGTTCTTGTAATCCCCAGGCAGGCTATTGCTTGAGCAAAGTGTGGTACAACTGGAAAAGGTACTGAATTTCCCTTTCCCCAGACCATAGTCTTCAACTGGGGGTAAAAATCCAGATGAAATTCAGAATACTTTGGCCTGTAGCTGCGGCACATGAAATTTGGACTACTCTGGCCCAGTTTTAAGCCCCACACCTTAGCTACCAAATCCCAAATACACAGTTGGATTTTTACCTATCCACCCCCCTGCCGCCACCCTGTGAAGTTGCAGGTCTGCTGCCACTGCTAGCCAACCACCTCTGTGGTGCTGCTACCGTGAGCCAGGAAAGTGACAGGTCTGTGCCCTTCTGGTGCATAATCACCTGCTCTGAGGTCAGAATGAGAAGCCAAACCCACCATTGTGAGACTGGTTGCCATTCTGACTTCAAAGAGAGCAACTAGCACTGGGGTTTTGCTTTTCTGACACACAATTGCCTGCTCTGAAGTCAGACGGGTTGGCCAGCCCTGCCATCGCAAGGCTGCCTGCCTGTTCCGACTTCAGAGAAAGCAACTAGCACTGGTGCTTTGCTTTTCTGGTGCACAGTCACCTGCTCTGAAGTCAGACTGGGTGGCCAGCCACACTAATGTGAGGCTGGCTGACTGTTCTGATCTCAGAGACTCTGACTAGCACCAGGGCCCCACTTTTCTGGTGCACAGTCAAGCTCCATGAAAGCAGAGCCCCAGAGCTACTTGCTGTCTCTCTGAGGTCACTAGGAATGGCCAGCCTTTTGATGGCTGGCCTGGCAACGACTAGTACCAGAGCTCTGTTTTAGGAATGAGAAAGTGGCACCAAGGAGGGGATGCTGCCTCAGGCAGCGCTTGTCCTTCTGCTCCTCCTCACCCCTGAAATCAGAGCAGATGCATTGTTCACACTACAGTTTTCTCTGGAGTTTCAGAAACTTCAGAAACAGTTCTCTAAAACCCAGATTAAGGTGGAATTCCCAGAGTCTGGTGCACATAGGGCCATACACCGTGTGGCATTGCACCAGATTTGGGGAAAAGGCTGCAGTTGTGTGGCACTATTGGACCAGATTCATGGGGGATTCAGGGGTTTTCACTGGTGTAGACAAGCCCTAGGTATTTCAGAGTAGAATGGTACCACTGGATACTGGCCAGAACCAGGGTCCATTTCAAGAGTTGGCAACTGTAGGCTACTAAATTCAGTGCTACTATGATTCCTTCTCTGATGTTCATTCAGAGGACATAAATGAGTTGCTCCTATCCTGTGTGTGAATGTGCTTAGGAACAACAGTCCAATTTATAGCATTTTAAAGCTTCGGGCCTTGTAAAATATTCCTATAGACTGGATTATAACTAGAGCCATGGCCTACCTTTCAGGTTCTCCTTATTTATAAGAAGAATTTCTCAAGTTCAAGAGCAAGCTCAACCATTTCCTTTTGCTTTAAAATGCAACCAACATCAAATCAAGCTAAAGCAGGAAAGAATCATTGGGACCCACAATGAGGGTTTGTTTGTTACATATGAACTACCTACAGTCTCTTTATTCTTAGGATAAGAAAAAATGTTCTGTTATTTGTTTTAATTCTCTGAGGGAGTGGAGGAGAACTTTTCTGGGGGGGAAATCCTTTAGTAAACTCCAGGGGAGGAAGGGTCAAATTACTATTGACAAGTCTGTGAAGACATCTTCTAAACCATGGGAAAACATGGAGAAATTGTTTAGACTCTCTGCATTCAAAACTCTTTGGGGGTGAACTACCGAAGGGTGGGGGGAGAGAATGCACTTTGTTGCATTGTTGCTCTGAAAGGCTATCTATTTATCATCTCATAAGACAGCTCCAATGATCATTATCTGCTTTGCCCACTTTCTGACCCAAATTCAGGGGTTTTTATGGAAAATTGCAGTCAGTTTGATTGATGAAATCCAAAGATGTCTAAAATGGCACCAAAGATCTCCAACTGTGCAGACTCCAACCGAGGGCTTCAATGTTGGCATTGTTCCTGCAGAGTGGAAAAAAAAGTGGAGAAAATGAGCAAAAGTTAGGGAATTTCTGTTTAAGAAAACTTCAAATTTCAATGAGGATCCCCCAAACCATTATCCTTATTCACGCGAGGGCGAATGTGGGTGAACGTCCTAGTGATTTCCCACACATGAGGACAACAAAACCCAGCTTTTCAACCATTCTGGCTTTGTAAAATGCTAAACAACCATTACAGGAAAGAAAGAGAAGTGACTCTCATGTTAAAATCAAATATTAAACAGTGGGTTGTTTGAAAAGGAAAGGAGGGGTTGGGATAGATCCAGCTAAATTTAAGGACTTACGTCACACTCATTTCAATGGGAGGTTTGAGCACCTGTTGTACAGTTCTATGTAGGCTTACTTAGAAGTAAATCCCACTGAATTCAAAGGGAATTCCTCTTATGTAAGTGGGAATAGGGCTGCAGCCTTACATCCCAACTCTATGGGGTTTATTCTCCAGCGAGTCTGCAAGATCAGAATTTTAAGCTGTTCTGTTGGATTAATTACACCTTATTTATTTCTCACTGTACATAAATTTGCTTATTTATTTTCTCATGCTGCTTCCTGTTGTGCTCTGTTTTACCACCACTGTTTTCCACCAGCAGTGTGCTAGGCATTGTATAGGATTGTATTACTAGCATGTTTATCTTGTTTTTGAAGACGAGAGGGCACTTTTCTGAAATACAATGATCTATAACAAATGCTTTGTCGGTTGGTTAAAACACCTCTAGAGAAACAAACTGTGAACACCCTCTGGCCAAAGTGAAGTACATCTATGTCCTACTGACCTCAGTGGGAGAATTAAGCATGTGCTTTAACTTACTCCCATTGACATCAATGAGACTTAAATGGGCTTCGATGGCCAGTTCTTATCTGCATTTTCTGACTTATCATTCCTTACTGAAAGTTAGAATGCAGGAAAAGTAAAAAGACCAGACTACAGATTCTTTTATTTTATGTTTCTCTGTACTTTGTCACATGAAACTAGTTTGTTATCACTGAATGAAATAACATTGCCACTTCCTGCTACAAGTAAGTGTTCATCACACTCCTGGAAGCAATAGGAAACCATTTTTCTTAGCCATGTCCAGTTAGCAACTTCTTTTGTCCATGAAGTTGTATAAAAGGTGCCTCTGCAGATGTATACAGTGTTGTTGTTCTTCCTCTCACTCTGAGCACTTACTGCTTGTCTTTATACATTTGTAGACTCAAGAACAGGGCTTCCTTCTAGGAGAGGTAGCATGGCAGTGCTAGGTTTATATATTAATCAAGTAATATCAGGGTTTCAAATTATTTAGGGCTTTAAATGTGGGGGATGGGGGAAAAGAAAGGTTTTTTTAAAAACCTAAATTTGTTCACCACAGTGCAACAGACATATCCTTCTGACAGTGGCAGAAGTGGAGTTGTGGCTACAGCAATTTTGGACATGGCGGTTGCACATTACATAATAGCCATCAACAAGTGTCACGCAATGGAGCTATTCTGCATGAGAGTTGCAGAGTACTGGCATGGTGTATCTCTGTGTAGATATTTACATTACACTGAGGGAACAGTGGACTGCAGCCTGTTTTTGAAAACGTAAGACCTTAAAGTCATACCTTTCAAAATAACAGCCAAGGTCCAAATTTTTCTTCTGAAATATTAAACAGGCCCTGCTTACAGCTGTACTGCTAAATCTTCTGCCACTGCTCTGTACATCACAATACCTAGTAAAATGGGAACCTGGTGTAGGGGAAGATCCATGCTCTTTTGGGCTCACTTAGAACTAACAATGGAGAAATATTTCCATTTCACTTTCTCCCAGTTTGGAATGTTTTGTGCCTCAAGCCAGTTCCATTATGAGTATGAAGAAACCTGCAATTACTCTCATGAAAAACAAACAAAATTCTTCTCTGTTTCCTTTAGACACATTCAGTTGCTGCAGCTACTTTCGGCATGGAGAGAACCACATTGTACTTGCCATACAAATGATAAAAGTTGGGGAACCTATCAGAGAATCATTGAATCATAGAGTGGAAGAGACCACAAGCGCCATCTAGTCCAACCCCCTGCGATGCAGGAATAAACAATCAAAGCATTCCTGACAGATGGTCATCCAGCCTCTGCTTTAAAACCTCCAAAGAAGGAGAGTCCACCATACTCTGAGGCAGTGCATTCCACTGCTAAACAGCTCTTACTGTCAGGAAGTTCTTCCTAATGTTTAGATGGAATCTCTTTTCCTCTAGTTTGAGTCCATTGCTATGTATCCTAGTCTCTGGAGCAGCAGAAAACAAGCTTGCTCCATGCTCAGTATGACATCTCTTCAAATATTTAAACATGGCTATCATGTCCCCTCTTAACCTTCTCTTCCCCAGGCTAAACATACTCAGCTCCCTGAGCCGCTTCTCATAGGGTATGGCCTCTAGACCTCCTACCATTTTGGTCACCCTCCTCTGGACACGTTCCAGCTTGTCACGTTCCAGCTTGTCCATATCCTTCTTGAATTGTGGTGCCCAGAACTGGACACAGTATTCCAGGTGAGGTCTGACTAAAGTAGACTAGAGTGGCACTATTACTTCGCTTGATCTAGATACTATACTCCTATTGATACAGCCTAGAATTGCATTGGATTTTTTAGCTGCCACATCACACTGCTGACTCATGTTCAGTTTGTGGTCCACTGAGACTCCTAGATCCCTTTAACATGTACTGATATCAAGCCAGGTGTCCTATATATATATATATATATATATATATATATATCCTATATCTGTGCTTTTCATTTTTACTGCCCAAGTGTAGTATCCTACATTTCTCCCTGTTGAAATTCATATTGTTAGTTTTGGCCCAGCTTTCTAATCTGTTAAGGTCATTTTGAATTCTGATCCTGTCCTCTGGGGCATTAGCTATCCCTCCTAATTTGGTGTCATCTGCAAACTTGATCAGCATACCCTCTATTCCCTCTTTAGTCATTGAAAAAGATGTTGAATAGCACTGGGCCCAGGACAGAACCCTGTGGCACCCCATTAGTCACTTCTCTCCAGGATGAAGAGGAGCCATTGATGACTACCCTTTGGATTCGGCCCATCAACCAATTACAAATCCACCTAACAGTTGCATTGTCTAGCCCACATGTTACTAACGTTTTTGCAAGGATATAATGGGAGACTTTGTCAAAGGCCTTACTGAAATCAAGATTCACTACATCTACAGCATTCCCTTCATCTACCATCAGATTAGTCTGGCATGACTTGTTTTTCAAAAACCATGTTGACTTTTATTGATCACGGCATTCCTTTCTAAGTGCTTACAGACTGTCTGTTTAATGATCTGCTCTAGAATTTTTCCTAGTATTGATGTTAGACTGACTGGGCAATAATTATTTTGGTCATCTTTCCCCTCCTTGTTAAAGATGGGGACCTTTGCCCTCCTCCATACTGCGGGGTCCTCTCCTGTTCTTCAGGATTTCTCAAAGATTATTGCCAGTGGTTCTGAGATTACTTCTGCCAGTTCTTTTAGTAACCTTGGATGTAGTTCATCTGGCCCTGGAGGCTTGAACTCTTTTATACTGGCCAGAATAACCTCTTTACCTATTCTATACTGCATTTCCCCTACTGCATCATCTGCTCCATTTTCTCCAGGTTGAGCACTGTTCTTCTTTTGGGAGAAGACTGAGGCAAAGAAGCTGTTGAGTAGTTCTGCCTTTTCTCTGTCCCCCTGTTAGCATTTCGCTACCTTCTCCCTGCAGCTGTCCTACCATGTCCTTGTTCTTTTTTCTGTTATGGACATATCAAAAAAAGCCTTTTTTATTGTTTTTAACCTCTTTAGTAAGCCTGAGCTCCATCTGTGCTTTTGCTCTGATTTCTGAAAGAGATGACAACATTAATTCAGCACTAACATGGTTGAAGATACAAGTTATGAGTCCCAGTTAGGGTAGACTCATTAGATCACTTACTAAACGGCAGATCAACACTTTTGTAACTCCCATTTTTTCAATGGGTCTATTCTAGTTGGGGTTTGGATTTAGACTAGCTACTGAAACCCAAACTTCAAACAACTAAACACTCAAACTGCCTGGCCTGGATGGCTGAAACTGACCATTTTGGTTCCTCCCACATGCAGTTTCTTTAAAAAAATTGCATGTTCTTCCATCCCAGCTATAAAGACATTTTCCAATTTTGCTCAATTCATATAAAAATTAAACCAAAACAAAATTCTCCTCCATCTGATGTTAAAACCAGAGCCTGGAAAAATAAATATTTGAACTGCACCTCTCAGAATCCCCCACCCATTGTGGCCAGGTGTAGTCCAAAAAAAAGTAACAACCTGAACATCCTTCTGGAAGATGTTCACCTGCCTAATGGCTAAAGATGCTCCTTCCGCTGCTTTATAAAAGCTGCTAGAGTACAGCTCCTGAATGTGCCACCAAGACTTGGCATGTGATGAATGAAGGCACCCTCCATCTTTTACTCCTTATATATGGGCGTATATATTGAAAAAAGAGGAAAGACAACAACAACTTGGGAGCTGTCTCTTGTCACTTTCCCCAAAGGGGCCAACGATAAATCTTTCTTCATTTTAACTGCGATTAACCCTCCTTCTCCTCCCCTCATTCTCTCATTTATCCCCCCCCCCTCCAGGCTAAGGGAAGCTGCTGTGTTAAGCTGGCCCTGATGTGCCAAGGCTCTGGACCAGCTGCTCCTAACTAGAGACAAGCCCTTGTCAATTAAGGCATTGAAGAGCAGGTCCTGGGAGCCCCCGGGGGCAATTGCAGCAGCCAAGCAATGGGCAGCCCCTGCAATTAGTATCCATTTGGAAAAGAACCTCCAGGCCACAAATGCACAGGCAGGCAGGCAGGCAAGAAAAGGAGGAAGGGAGGGGGGAGCACAGGATGGAATCAAAAGCACCATCAAGCAGCTTCAGGGTGGAGTGAAGGAGGGAGGGAAAGAGAAGAAGAAGAAGAAATTGGCTACAGTGATATTGAACAGACCCCTAAGATATGAGAGACTGAGAGAGCAGGACAATCTTTTCTGGAGATAGGCGTCTTATTGCTTCCTATTCTCCTCCATGCAGCAATTTAAAGGGGGTCAGGGGGAGGAAAAAATACATAAGCATCACTGGGGAGTTTTTCTTCTTTTTAAGATCAATGGGCACATTCATTGGCCTCAGAGCAGAGGGTTTTTCTCTCTTTGTGACTGGGATGTCACCTCAAGGCAGCTGGTGGCACGCAAGGCTCCCACGGGGTTGGCCTTTGGCCCAGGGGGAACTGGACAAGGCAAGGGAAGGCTGGTGATGGCTCAGGTCAGAGAGGCCAAGGCGTCAGTAGGCCAAGCCAGGCCTGCAGCTGAACAAAACCCCCCAGAGAGTGCAGGGTGAGCCTGGGGGATCATTAGTGGGTGTGGAGGGAGGGGGAAGGTGTTTGTTTAAGTCATTAGGAAGTTGGTAGCTAGGGATTGAGGGAGGTAGGCAGGCCGAGGGTAACTGGGGCCTAGACTCTGTGACCCCCACCAAGTTCAAGAACAGAGCAAACAAGCATAGGCCATTAGGAACAGCAGTCAACTCAGAGGCCACAATAGAGAAGGAGGGGGAAAATGAGACCAGGCTTCAATGTGGGGGGGGGGAGGAGGCAAGAGGGGAGAATTGAGGGCAGGGGGTCAATGCAAGTCAACAGGAGAGCAGGCTTAATGACAGCAAGAATTTAATATCAAAAATCCATAAATCTGCTGGCTCCCAATAGGCAGACAAGAAGACAGCATTGGAGTCAACATTCCCTCAGCAATAGGAACCCCAAGGAGGTCAGCAGCAGTGGCAATCAGGTCATTGGGCTCTGAAGGCAAATGTGAAGGACACATGAAAAAGCAACCCTTGGAAGCAGGCAGAGATGAGCCGCTACTGAGGAGGGATGCGGAAGCTTTGCCATAATATGCAGCAGCATTAGAAATGAGATGTCATGGACAAGAAAGCAAGTCTGGCTTTACATACAGAAGTTAAAGATGAGGGCTGGGGTTTGAAGTTTGAAGATTTTAGATAGATAGATAGATAGATAGATAGACAGACAGATAAAATGAGTTCAAACACACATGAACTGATGTAGAAGGTAAAAAATTGAATGTGCAGGCCTGCACACTAAAAATGGCCTTTTGGAAATACAGTTGTCCCTCTGTATCCACGGATTTGGTATCCACAGATTTAAGTATTCATAGCTTGAAAATATTCTTTAAAAAATAATAATGCAAAAAGCAAACCTTGATTTTGCCATCTTATATAAGGGACACAATTTTGCTATGCCATTGCATATAATGGGACTTGAATATACACAGATTTTTGTATCCATGGGGGTCCTGGAACCAAACCCCAGCGAATATGAAGGGGCAACTATATTGCCTTTCCCTGCCCCAACTTTAAAAGTTATTTTTTTCATATAAAAGTAGTATGTCGTAATCCCACCTCATTCACTATAGTTCTAATCTACTTTGCAAACTAATCCAGTGCTACTCAAAATAGTAGTTCATAGACCAGTGCTGGTCCATGAGCCATCAACTGCCAGTCCCTGGAGAGTTTCCTGGAAAGATGTAGCCAATAAGTGCACAAATAAGGCACTGGTCCCTGGCACAATTGGGGGTGGTGGTGGTGGAAATGTGGTCTCTTAGGACTTTTTCGGACGTCGATCTGTAGCGCAAGCAGCCTCGTCCCCCTTGTGAGGCTGCTGAAGTTGACCGTGTTTAGAAAATCGCCAAATATGGCACTTCAGCCTCCCAGGTCTTCAGCAACAGTATCGGCGCGGGGACAGTGTCATCCGAAACTGCCCCCCTGCCGTGCAGCAGCCTCGCAATGGGGACGAGGCTGCTTGCGCTACAGATCGATGTCCGAAAAAGTCCTTAAATCAACAGTTTTAAGAAGCATTGGCCCAATCTATACTGTTAAGGCTGCAATCTTGAATGTTCTTATTAGGAAGTCAGTTCCCTTTAATTTAAAGGATTGATTTCTGAGTGCTGTAAACATATTTAAGATGGCTTTCCATAACAGTTTATCAGTGCAGTTTTAGACATGTCTACTCAGAAGTAAGTTCTAGTGCAGGGGGAATGCCTGTTATGGGTTGCCTACTTTACAACTACTACTGCTACCAGCAAAAACATTGATATTTCACCTTTCCCAAAGTGAACTCAAGTAAACACTGAGCTAAAGTACAACTTTATCCTCACAACAGCCATGCAAGGTAGGCAAGTTACTGATCTAGTTAATTTTATGGCTCACTTGAGGTTTGAACCTGGATCTTCCAGGTCTAATTACTAGTTCTAACTAGTTCCAGGTCTAACTGCTAGTTCTAACTACTACACCACAGTGACCCCATGCAACTGAAACCAGAGCATTAACTTAGCTGTTAATATTGATCTTTATGGCTGGCATTGTGTTAGCATTCTTTTTCATTGCCATGATTCTAACTAATAAACCATGGGGAAATATATGGCGTCCAAGAGAACAGTATGTAAATATGAATGATTTTGGATTGGATCTACATAGGTTCAAATTTATCATCCTATGTGAGAAGGTTAAAATCATATGTGCAAATTATATATCTACACCAGGACTGAGACTCATGTGGCCTTCCATATATCATTGGACTACAACTCCCAACAGCCCTAGCCAGCATATCCAGTAATAAGGACTACTGGGAGTTGCAGTCCAACAACAGCTGGAGAACTAGAGAATTCTAAACCCTGATATACATACAGTATTACTATGACTGTTGCTACTATAAATAAATACATACATGTACTGTACATGGATATCAGAAAACTGAACAAATGGAAGGAGATTGGCGTTGAAGAACCCAGTTGCCTAAAATGCTATTTCATCCAGGGATGACCTTGGATTGACTTTTTCTTCTCCATTTCTATTATCTTCAGGTCTAAGAAAGGACTGAGACCCTGGTGGCCCTCCAAATGTTGCTGAACTCCAGTTGCCATCAGCCCCAGCCAACCTGGCCAAAATGTAAGGTATGGTGGAGGTAGAATTTCATTAACATCAAAAAGGTCAGGGGTTCCCCATCCTTGCTCTAAAGTGTAAGGAATAATGTTTGTCCCTTCTCCATTGCTGTTAAGACTGCTGTCCTATGTACATTTACCTAGGAGCAAGCCCCACTGAACTCAGTGGGACTTACATGTGGGTAACTATGAATAGGCTATAGGCCAGAGATAGAATTCTAATTCTAGAAGAAAGTACAGCCTGATACACGAGGCCACCACTATTAATTTATCACATGCCAGATAAATACCATGTGTCACAAGCACAAAACAAGTAGAAATAAGCACAGATCCCATAACATAAACATATGATCCCATCCACAGCATCAATGTGCAGTGTATATAAATGTGTGTGTATATGTATGTACACACACACACACGCACACACGAGATTAAGAGAGAGCTAGGCTAGCACAGTGGTTTGAATATTGGATGAAGACTCCTGGGGGCCAGGGTTTGGATCACCATTCAACCATGGAAACCCACTGGGTGACCTTGGGCAAGTCAAACTCTCTCAGAGGAAGACAATGGCAAATCCTCTCTAAATAAATCTTGTCAAGAAAACCCTAGGATACAGTCACTATAAGTCAGAGTCAACATGAAGGCACATAACAACAAGAACAACATATTATGTACAACATACATGTAGCATATTGTCAACAAATTATTACTTCGTCTGAGACAGGCTAGAAGAAAAATACCATTTTACATAAAAATTTCACTAGTGAAATGTAATGTTGCTGCAAAAACAACAGAGTGTTTTATGGTACCATACAGAGTAACAAATTTATTGTGGTTTAAGTTTTTATGGACAGTACTCCACATTATCAGTTCCATATGATTTTAATGACATTACCTCCACTACAAGGTTAAACACTGAAATAGCAAGGTAACAGCTACATATGCTGGACATTCCCTTTACAACAGCTGAGTAGGCTGTGTCCTCCCACCTCATAAATTCCATCCATGCTCTAAGTCAGGATCTCTTCCCCAGAAGGTTGACATGCCTGCAACAAGAGGCCTGTGGCAAAGACTAATAACTTTTTTGAAGCATGAGCTATAGTCTCTCTGCTCCCTCTGTCTCTTTCTCTTCTTTTATATTCCACTTTTCCTTAAACCTCTGGCTTCAGTTCTTCACTCCTAGCTGCCACCTAATCTTAGCTCAAGTACCATATTTGCTCATACCCAAACCTTGTCAAATAATTGGGAGAATAATGCACATTCTCTTTGTCTCACTGATATTTATTGGACTTCAGAGGACTTAACAGTGGCTTGATCCTGCAATTAATTTGCAAACACATATTTAATTATTATTTAGTAACATTGTTTCATCAGATCGAGCATGTGCTAGTAGTAGTAATGATCTTCTGAAACACTGGTGCAGCTAGGAATGTTTTTATATCTATATATGGATCTGTCTCCACCCCAGTTCAGGAGGTCACACGGGTGTAGACACAGCATGGGAGTTATTCTTCTGAAATTGGCTTATTGTAAAGGCAAAGCCAGCAATTTGCAGGGGAGAAACTCCTTGGGGCTGCCAGTGGGCCAGTGCATGCAGAGGTCAGTCCAGTCTGTCCAGCAGCATTCAGGAAACAGTAATTGTCCCAGGCCTGACACCATGTCATGGAGATTGGAGCAGCTACATCCATCTCCATCTACTTAGTGTGTATGTGCTCCCAGCAGGACTTGGCCTAGCCCAGCACTGAGAGAAATAATACCCATCAACATTTATTCACTGTTCATAATAGAACCACCCCTTTTCTTTGCCTCTCTCTCAGGAAATTAAGATAATTCAACTGTTCTGCACTGGCAATAGACCTCAAGCTCTCTGGTCTAAGGTGAAATCCAGTATATTCTCTCCAACTTGACTGGATGTTCAGAGAAAACAAATTACTGATAAAGTGTATTCCAGGGTTATTTTGTGCCAGGTTTGCACAGATTTGTGCCTTGCATCTATTTTCACTACTGGGATTCTACCTTGCTCTGTTCCAAGAGAAAGAACAGAAGAAAAAGAATACCTGAGCAGGGGTGGACTATATTTCTGGGTAAATGCAGAATAGCAGAAATTCTAGCAGCACCAGCAGGTTATTTATTGGAGAGCAATAAATGTTCCTAGTATGTAACTTCCAAATATTGGAAAAGTTGCTTTTGGGGCTACAGGTTCTGGAATTTGTAGCTTAAAAAGTAACTTTTCCAGCCTTTGGAATTTTCAGAGAATGTTCATGCATCAAGGCAAGAAGAAGATGTTCCAAATCAGAGGCTAATATTTCCAGAAAGATGTGAGCACCAAGCTCTGGTGCAGAACTAGGACCATGGAGACTGTTAGAAATCACTACTATGCTATGAAGGAGAGAACCAGATATGCCACCTTCAGATCTTTGGAGGAAAGCTGGGCTAGAGTGAGAGGGAGGTGGCTGATGCTGGGTATCATGAAAGGGCAACAAATAATTAGGTTTTTTAATTTTTTTATTTTTAAGATTAGAGATGGATATAAGTGCTTGAGAGATTTTCTGCTGCTTATCCCAAAATCACTTGTCTGGTTGTGGATCCTATAGAATTTAAATTGGGGCAGAAGAGGGACTTGCTACTTTACCACTGACAGCAAAATGTCCTGAGATGGCTCTATGTAAAGGTAATAAGGAGAAATTAAGCAGAAAAGTCCTTGAAGAACTTAAGAAATGTAAATAAGGAGCAGGCAGGGAATGGATCCCTGCTTGATCCTGAAAACCCACTGGGTAACCTTGGGCAAGTCACACTCTCAGCCTCAGAAACCCCCATGATGGGTTCACCTCAAGGTCACCATAACTCTGAAACACTTGACCAATTCCTATTTATATGAGTTTATAATCTAAATTTACAGTGATTCATCTCTCTCTTTCGTAATAGCCTCTGTAATCATCAGGGTAAGGGAAAGGTAGTTTCTCGCAAGATTAAACTATTTTATATTAAAATGGAAATATTTAAATTTAATAATTCCCAGAGAATAAGGTGAACCCCATCCCTCATACACAAAGAACAGATCTTAATTTTAATAAGTCTAGATTCTGTTGTATAAATATATTTATTCTGTAATTCACAAACTGTGTCACATAATTCACCTTCTAGTAGCAGCTGTCCAACTACTGTAGCTCTAAAGCCTTATCTAGAAGTAAGAATAACTGAAATGAAAAAGCAAGAGCTGGAGTGTTGTTGAAATTCTCAACTGTAAGCACCTTGCAAATTGGAACTCCACTCCACCTTTTAAATAGCTTCCTGTGAACCGGAAGATACACTTGACTTACAGTGCATCCCTATATGCATCTACTCAGACTTACAGTATGTCCATTGAGTTCAATGGGACTCAGTTCTTAGCCATTTAAAGATTTTGGCCGAAGGCTGGAGTTGTACAGTAATTTTCCTGGGAGTAACTTCTGACTGGGCTTTATTTCAGAGTAAGCTTTGCTTCAGAATTGTTCTGCTAAGTCCTGCTGATTAAATAGAAGGGATACACTATGTTTACAACCTCTTCCCACTGGAACCAAGATTACTAAGGCTACAGTCTTGTGCATAATTACCTGGAAGTAATTCTCACAGAATTCAGTGGGCCATATTTCTGAGTAGATTTACATTGTTAAAAACACTTAGTTTCAGCTGGAATGGCAATCTATAGTATCTGCCCTATGGGCAAAATCCAGCGTTAATACAGTAGGTCCATTGAAATGAGTAGGGCTTGTTAGTCACAACTAATTTAGGTACCATTTATTACAGTGGGTTTACACTCTGTATGAATAATACTGGATTTAGCCTATATTTAAATACATTTTATGCCATGGTTGTAATAATTTCTATACACTATTTCTCCATCCAAACTTTTTATATCATGTTTTGTAATATTCTACCTCGATCTTCAGGATAGTACCTCTAAATCAGTCATCACAGAACGGGGAGCATTGTCAGCACATTTCCCCCAGGTTTCTCTCCACTCCTGTTTCCTAGTAGTTCATCCCAGTTTTTACCTCCCCAACCTTGGGAGTCCACCCACCCTCCCACTCACCCCCTTTCGCCCCGGCCAGTCTCCAAACTGTCCAGCCTTCCTGAGGCCAACTTCACCCCCTCTCCACCCCCCAGGGAACCGATCGGAAGAACACGCCACAATGCTCCGTGTTGTTGTTATCATTGTGATTTTATGATGATTGTGAGCGAGATTCTTCTTCCGCCTGAACAACGTCCCTCGCCTAGAGTCCTCATCGGGGCGACACTGGCCATCCATCTTCCCTCGAGGGGAGACAAAGAGAAGGGCCTTTCTTGAACCTCTCCAAACTTCTTTTCTATTTTGAGAAGGCCGCCCCACAATAGCCGCTTTTATGAGCCATAATGGTTATGTTTATGAAGCTGGCGAGGCCAGTGTATGAAGGCAATTTTATGCCTAATTAGGAAATAATGCCACCCCCCACCCCACCCCCAACGGGGAGGCAAAAGGGGAACCTTCCTCTCTCGGGCTGGGAGGCCAGCCGGACCCTTCCAGGGGAGGCGCCTCCGACTTCCTGGCCCCCAAGCCCACTGCGCCCTGGGCATACACCCAGAGGGATGGGGCGGGGCGGGGCGGGGCGGGTTTTTTTTGCTAGATCTATCTGTGACAAGGGCTCTGCCTGCACAAACATATACCTATATATGTGGCTGCGTGTGCATGGGCATGCATAGATAGATAGATCTCTGTGTTTCTATGCCTACATTTATGTGTACGTGCATATACATTTGTGTACACGTTGTGTGTACCTATATGTGTGTGCGTGTGCATAGACAGGTAGAGGTATATGTTTGTGGAGGTGGATAAACAGAGATGTGTGCATTTCTTTAGCTTCATTGTACCCATGTGTGTGCTATGTGAGTGTGTATACACACATACACACACACTATAATATACCATGTTTTAAATATATATATATATATATATATACACACACACACACACACACCCCTATGTAGATCATGATAGATAGATATGTGTATACACGCACATACGCACCCCTATCTATTCATGCGTGTGTTTGTATCCCTTCAAGTCACCTGTCGACTTATGCCGACCCCATAAGTGTACACGCTTGTGTGTATACATGCACACACCTCTACGTGTGTATGGCAGAGATGTGGGGGTGGATAGACAGAGATGTGTGCATTTCTTTAGCTACATTGTACCCATGTGTGTATTATGTGAGTGTGTATACACACATACTATAATATACCATGTTTTAAATATATATATACACATACACACCTATGTAGATAGATAGATATGTGTATACACGCACATACACACACACCTATCTATTCATCTTTCTCCCTGTGTGTTTGTATCCCTTCAAGTCACCTGTCGACTTATGCCGACCCCATAAGTGTACACGCTTGTGTGTATACATGCACACACTTCTGTGTGTGTATGGTAGAGATGTGGGGGTGGATAGACAGAGATGTGTGCATTTCTTTAGCCGCATTGTACTTATGTGAGTGTATGTGTGTGTATACACATACACACACTGGAATATATCAGGTTTTAAATAAATTTACAGACACACACAGTTGTGTATATAGACAGATACAGATAGATATATGTATACACTCATACACGTACACACCGATCTATTAATCTTCCTCTGTGTGTGCGCGCCTGTCTTCCAAGTCTCCTGTTGACTTATGGCGACCCCATCGCATTTCATAGGGTTTTCTTAGGCAAGGAATACTCAGCAGTGGTTTGCTTTCTATAGACAGATAATTTTCCGGGGGCCCCGTCTTTCTCTGCAGAAAACAGTAGCCAACGCACTCTCGTTTCCGTTTTCAAGCCCTAGTTTTCAAGCCGCTACAAAAAATGGGAGAGGGGGGCTAATAGGAAAGATGACAGAAAGCCCCCCTCTCGTTTTGCTTCCCCAGTTCTATCCAGAGGGGACCTCACCTCTGGGAAGACTCCAATAACTGCATCCCCACCCCACCCCATTCCCCACTCGATTAAGGGATAATTTTTAATATATATGCAATAAATGTTCACTTTGTTAGATTGAATGACAGACAATAATATCGGCGGAGCTTCCTCTCCATCCATTACGGGCAAATGAGGCTCGCTGAGGACGTATTTGCTTTTGATTAATTTATTTGCAGGCTCGCCTTGATAAAGCAATAACTATTTGGTTAAACTTGACATTTGGTCTTCGGGGGGTTATCAGACAAAATTCCCTCTCGTTCAGGCAGTGGTGACAGAGGAAGGGGCAAGGGGTGGGGGAAGGAGGAAGGGAAGGTAATAAAGCTGTTTAAAAAGGGATTAATTATTAATTGCTTGCAATTAATTTCTTTCCTTTTTCCGCGTTGACAAACAGCACCTTAATACCTATTCCCCCCCACCCATAGCGCAAGAGGTAAGCCCCTCATTCACTAACTGAGAGCTCGGGACAGAGAAGAAAATGATAGTGCCGCCTTTAACTGCGATCTCCAAAACTATTAGGATTCTACTGTTGCTGTCCCATAATCAAGCTAGAGGGCTGTGCCCCGAGGAGACTGCAGTTAGGATGACAAAATCGCCGGCATCCTTTAGGGCAAGCTTAGATAAATTGTTTAGAAAGGATCATCAGGCTCCAGAGTAACTTTCCAACCCTCCCGCTTAAATATTTCGAGGTCACGGTGTATTCTTGGGATCCACCTTTCTGCTTGTTCTTGTATGCCCTCAAGTCGTTCCCAATTTATATCCCGATTTATGGCGACCCTATCACGGGGTTTTCTTGGCAAAAATTGTTCAGAGGGGATCTGAGGCTGAGAGAGTGTGACTTGCCCAAGGTCACCCAATGGGTTTCCATGGCTGAGCGGGATTCGAACCCTGGTCTCCAGAGTCATAGTCCTAGACAACTACACCAAATGGCCCTACGTTTCTGCTAGTGACGCTTAAATAGGTTTTGATTCTGTTTGCAAAGCCCACATTGGAGTGAGAAAGAGTGGGTCCATTCCACCACGAGCAGCATTCGCGAGTGAAGCAGCCCACTCATGAAAAGGTGAGGGTACCGTGGCACAAACCAGTTTCGCCTCCTGCTGCTGGGTCGTAGCCCAACACTCAAAGCACGACGCCTCGCTGGCTATCCTACAAATCGTCCCTGTGTGCAGTAAGGTCTTTAAACAAGGAACTGACTGAACACCTAACTGATTCCTCCCTGAGTATTTTCATTTTAACGGACGGATCATTTGGCTTTCTTTCAGCCAAGAGCAACTACCTGCAAGACCACCAAAAAGGAGAGGAGGGGGAATGTAACTACGTTACGAATTTTAGAGTCATTCTATCCTGTCTGCATGTCTACCCAAAAGTTAAGTCCCATGGATTTTAATGGAGCTTACTGCCAGGAAAGTGGGGGCTAGGCTTGCAGCTTTACAGTGCAGTCCAAAGCAAGTCTGACAGAAGCCGATCACGAGCGGGTCTTGTTGCTGCTGTTGTTGATGATGTGATATTGTGTGCCTTCAAGTAGATTCTGACTTATATCATAGGGTTTCCTTGGCTAAGTTTATTCAGAGAAGGTTTGCCTTCCTCTGAGGCTGAGAGAGTGTGACTTGCCCAAGATCACCCAATTGGTTTCCACGGCTGAGCGGGGATTCGAATCTGGGTCTTGCAGAGTCCTAGTGCCACCCTCCAACCACTACACCAGGCTGGCTCCCACAGTGGGGCTTGCTCTCAGGTTATTAATGAAATTCAAAATAAAGCTTCAATGACATTCAAAATAAAAGGACATGTTTCCATTTTTCCCATTAAAATAAGTTATTAATATCACTCCAGAAACAAAATCATTTCAGAAAATAAATAAATGCGTCTTTAATTCTCTCCCCCTCCAGAAACAATAAAATCCATCGTCGATTAAATTCTCTAATTCGTAAATTCGTCTACACTTGAAGCGCTTAAGCAGTGTAAAAACCTACTGGATGACCTTGGGCAAGTCACTCACTCTCAGCCCTCAGAAAACCCTGGGATAGGTTCGCCTTAGGTTCGCCATAAATCGAAAACGACTTGAAGACGCACAACAACAACAACAAAATATCCACATTTGTGTCTATCTCGTTACTTGGCTTGAGTTTGGCAGCCAAATTTCCCCGAGAGCAGCAAGCCGACCGGAGTGAAAGAGAATCCATCCCAAATTGGTGGGATGTGTCTTCTCTGCCAGCCTTTTTTTTTACACATGTCACATTTTTAATTGTTTCATTCCAGAAAGGCTTTGCTCAAAAAGTCCTCTCCGCCTCCACCAATACAAAAAGATTGACTAAAAATACATCAAAACGACAGGACAGACGACAGGTTGAAAATGAATGTTTAAAAAAAGAAAATCTCGTGTGGCAGATTCGGCTAGGAGAAAAATAGTTCACATGGTTTGTACAGAAAGAGAACAGGAGTTCAATGAATCAATCCAAAATGAACGCATTCCTTTGTTCTGTCCCCACCAGCACCAAAACGCAGAGAGGAGGAAATTCCCGTCAGGGGTGTAGGTTCTCAAGACTAATCTGAACACGGGTTTGACTCCACGTGAGCAACACCACGAAGTTCCCCAAGAAAGATTTGGTCCCTCTTCGTTCGTTGTTTTTCCCAGGTGCTGCTTCTCGATTTTTACAAGGAGATCTCTATCTACCCATACAGCTCCACGTACACATAGTTTACGTCTTTGGTAGCGTTTCCCACGAGCACGAGAGTTGCAGAACCACCTTCCAGCAATTAATACGCCAAGGTTGCATCTGTTTATTTTATATATATATTTTTAAGCCGCGTACGTACTAGTTGAGAAACCGAGATTGGCCCTATTCTCAACCACTGTCAATCCTTCCAAGTGGCCAGAATTTACTTCACGGACGGTATACACGGGTGTAGGAGAAGGGGTACGTGTGGAGTGTTGTGCCTCTTGGTTACTACACAGGAACGATGTTGATTATGCCTGTTTTAAATCTGTTTGGAGGAAGAAGGAATGAGGGTCCGTTTCTATCTATACATAACATCGCACGAAATTAAGGGCGACATGTGTTAGGGCGCAATCCTATGTGCTGTTGTTGTTGTGTGTCTTCGAGTTGCTTCCGACTTTGTGGCGACCCTATCACGGGATTTTCTTTCTTTCTTTCTTTCTTTCTTTCTTTCTTTCTTTCTTTCTTTCTTTCTTTTGGAAATGTTTATTTATCATCTATCACGGGATTTTCATGGCAAGGTTCGTTCAGAGGACTTTTGCCTTTCCTTTCCTCTGAGGGCTGAGAGAGTGTGACTTGGCCAAGGTCACCCAGTGGGTTTCCATGGCCGAACAGGGATTTGAACCCTGATATCTCAGATTCCTAGCCCAACACCCAAACCACGGCAGGAAAGGCAGCCATTCCTATTCGCCTCAATGGGATTTACTACACGATTAGTTCACCATCTCCGATAAACGGCGACGGAGCCCGGAGGATGACATTTTTACATTATTCCTGAGGAATCATTTCCACTCGCGACGCTGCCGCCCCCTTCCCTGTCCTCGGTCAGTCATTCTGTGGCAGGGATTTAGGGGAAGATTTATCCGCGGCGGGCTTTCCTAACCGCCTGACGAATGAAAGGAGGAGGATGGCCGGTCGCTGAGTGTATGAGGCCTCCTCCATCCAAGTGTGACACCTCGCCCTTGACTCATAGTCACTCACAGGACAGAACACGCGCGGAGGCCAAAGCAGAGCCCGCTGCCCAGCAGCCAAGCCCTTCCCTGCCCTGCCCCGAAAAGGCCTCGGAGGAAAAAGCGCGCGGAGACAGAGGCGTCCATTTTCTGTCCCCAAACTAGAGCCGGTCGCCAAAAAAGGGCGCCAAAAATTCACCTCAGAAGCCGAAAGGTTCCCTCAGCGGTGCGCCCTATTAAGAGAGAGGGAAGCGGCGAGAAGGAGCTAGCCCCTTCCCGCGCTTCCAGTTGGCCCCGGGTCTCCTTTGACTTTGAGCCGCCTTTTCAGAGTGTGTTTGGATTCGCCCCCTCAGTTCGCTATCCAAAGAACGCCCTTGAGGCGCGCGGTTCCTGCCAGCAGACTGAGGGGAAATGTGCGCAGTTAGGTCGAAATTCAGCCAAATGAGCGAGTGGAGAGGGACCCCAGCGAGCAAACGGAAACATCTTGTGAAGTCGAAGGCTTTCATGGTCGGCGTCCATAGGTTTTCTGTGGTTTTTTCCCGGGCTTGTGGGGCCGTGTTCTGGAAGAGTTTATTCCTGACGTTTCGCCTGTAGGCGAAACGTCAGGAATAAACTCTTCCAGAACACGGCCTCACAGCCCGGAAAAAACCTACAGAAAACCTATAGAAACATCTCGACCTGGTTTCGGGGAGGTTTCCATTTTCAGCAAGCTTTATTTAAGTCAACTGGATTAGGCCCATCTATTTCGGATGAACCAAACGCAACCAGAGCGGAACGGCTGCGGTTTATCTGGTTTGCAACTGTCTGAGGCTATATTTCCGAGGCAGGAACTGAGAAAACCCTACGAAATTCATGCGGTCGCCATAAGTCATAGAATCATAGAGTTGGAAGAGACCACAAAGGCCATCTAGTCCAACCCACTGTCCTGCAGAGATACACAATCAAAGCATTCCCGACAGATGGCCATCCAGCCTCTGTTTAAAAACCTCCGAAGAAGACTCCACCACACTACAAGGCAGTGTATTCCACTGCCAAACAGCTCTTACTGTCAAGAAGTTCCTCTTAATGTTTCACTGGAGTTTACACACACACACACACACACACACACACACAAGTTAGGGGCTTCGCTTCTCAGAGCTCTTTGGGGCGGGGGTAATTCTGAACCCCCGATGCAAAAAGAAGGGGCAAGTGATCTGATGAGGGTGAGGGATAATATATCAGATAACATGGAGGTGATTTTTGAAGGCAGGCCAAAGATGTCTTGAACATGAAAATAAAGAAATACAACGCAGTTACGAAACTAATACAAGCCAAGGGAATGTATAATAGGGGTGTCATTGGAAGACAAGGTTCAGAATCAGATCCTCTCTTTAGGACAAAGGCGTTTTGAGGAGAAATGTGAGGTGTCGAATTACGGCAATTCTTCGTCTCAACGGAATAAATAATGGAGTAATTCTTCGTTCTCCGAGGAGGACGAAAAGAGTTCTGAGGAAGCTGAATCGGCAACAGCAGTCGACCAAAGAAAAGTCCGATTCACTGTCGGTGGATAACTTGTATTTGAGTTATTTAAGTATTTAAATCCAAGTCGCTCAGAGTATTGGACCGCCAGTCCCCAAATGTCTACCTGACCACAAGCATTCTCTTCGACCAAATTTGGAGAGCCCCATCATTTGATGGCAACCCAGCCTCCGAAGAGCTACTAACCTTCCCATTTCGGCACAGGCACCTGCCTGCATTTTTGATCCAACAAAACATCAGAGAGGCTTTACGGGGATTAATGTGTCCGCAGTAAATAAAGCTCGCTAGTTCTGATCTTACAAATAGGAGAGATTGCCAGGCCGATTCTGCAGCTAAGGCTGCATGGCCTGAAAGTGGATCCCCACACGGAGTGCGGCGCCAGAGTGGCGCTTTTAGGGCTCCCGCGGAAACGGAGAGCTCTGAAACGAGCTCCCATTTACTCCAGACGGGATCACGGAGGGGCTGAATCGAAAAGAATTGGGAAAATACCGCGGGACTCAGATCGGATTGGCAGGGTGACCCGCCCCCCTCTTAAAAAAACGGCATTAATTTTTATGTTGTTTTAACAAACACGCAACTTCTCAGAAATCCGAATCTCCTACAATGAGGGAGGATACCCCAATTTTCAAACGGATTAATTGATTTATCATGATTTTCCTGAGGGGACCCCACCTCTCCCAAGGTGATATAAACACATTCCGATCCACTTTAGAAAGCTAGCTCGCCTAGGATCGAGATCCTCGACTTTGGAGGTCTTGTTGTTGTTGCTGTTGTTGTAAAGATCTGGGCCCTGATTCTGATTTTCTACCACCGGCGCCAACCCGCATTTTAACTGCTGATGCCCCGCGGCAGAAGCGCTCCAGACTGTCTTGTCATCCATTGCCGCCCACATCCAAGCGTTTGTGGGGCTGATTCTTGAGTCTCTTCCTTTTCTGTCTCTCCCTCGCCATCCCTTCCATATTAACCTTCCACCTCACCCCCTCACCTCACAAAAAAAGAAAAAAACAATCCCCAACAAGACCCTTTTTTCCTTTCGCCTGTTGACTTTAAGATTTTCCCCCCTTGTTTTGAGAGAGAAAGGAAGGAAGGAAGGAAAGAAGAAAGACTGGTCCTTTTATTTGTTTTTCCCGCCCCTGAGTGGGACCCGGAGTCCTGCTCGGGAAGCCCTTTCCATCCCCTCTCATTGAGCGCCTTTGACGTCTCGTGTGAATGGCAGCCTTTTGTTTCCGTCTTGCCCTTCCTTTTCTATTTACGTTCTCGCTGAAACGCCCGTTACTTGCAGGGTGGATCCGTTTTCCAATGCGCCAGAAACGAGGGGGAGCTTCAAAAACCCAACAAGGCTCACCCTACTCCATCCTTTGGAGACAACGTACCAATCCCCCCCCCTTAATGGTTTCTCATTTCTCCAAACAGCGAACCCGCTTTTCGGGATCACTCCTTTCCGACAGAAGGGGCAAAAAGTGCCCCCCTTAAAAGACCACCATCGCGCCGTTAAGTCGTTAGGGAAAATAAACACAAGCGCCAAACTACTAACGACTCCTCCCCCAAGGCTCGTTACTTTCAGACTTGCTGGCTTCAGGCTTCCCTTTTTTCTTAAAACGAGCCAGAGAGGAAGTGGAAGCCTCGTTGGTTTTAACGGGAATTAAACCAAACCGACGAAAAACGCTTGCCCCATAACGTATTGAGAAGATCGGGCCGGTTCAACGACGTTCCTTTAAAAACTTCGGCCACTAAGTAGTCAAAAGCCAACGGGCTAGAACGATCCGTCCGTTCTCTGCAAAGACTTCGGACTATTTCTTCGGAGGGATGGAAGTGATGATAACGGCTCGGGAAACGTTCCTAACTATCTAAATTCACACGCCCATGGTCGTTGACGGAACTAAGCAAGGGATGGAAAATGTAAGAAACTCAGCCTGCGGAAGAGAAGTCCTTGGGCTGCTCACGGCTTTACCACGTTAAATTCTGCCCAACGGTAATAGTGGCGGCTTTAGTAAAATTCCTAGTGCAAAACCCCCCCCAACAACCCCAAAATCTTTTTCAAGAATCATATCTGAATTATTTTGTAGACCTGTCTAATAAGGATGAGCCCCTTCCTTTTAAAACAAAATGCATTGGTTGGAATCCTGTTGGTTAGTCTCGACTAGAGTGGACCCATTCAATGAGTTGCTGAATGGTAACACATAGTGTAAATCCCATCGATTCAATAGGTCTACTTTAGGTACAACTACCAACAGAACTCAGGCCATCATCCCTTTCTTTTCGCACATTATTTTCGAACATTAGGGCTACCGATGTAAGGATTAAAGAATGGTTAGAGGGAAGGCAGCTCTTTTGATTAAAGATATGACCCGGGACTCGAATGGATCGGAAAAATCTGCAAAGAGATCGAAATGTCCGGGCTTTTAAAAAAGAGAAGGCGGCGGGAGACAGACAGATCCCGCTCAGCAAGGAGGATCTCTGGTTGGAATGGATTCAGGGTGGCTTGAGAGACATTTGAGTATTTTTGAAAATCGCACAGATCTGGAGGACAAAAATCCTTAGTCTCCGAAAAGCAAAACAAAAACAAAACCCTGCAGTGAAGACCCGAGACCGTCCTTTACTTGTATGCAAGTCCCACGGGGTGTCGGGGGGTCAATGAAATGGACTGTATAGTCAGTCCTCCGCCACAGGATCGCAGCCACAATCGCTGCGCTTTTGTCCAGCCCTTGCGCCGGTTAGAGCAGTTGAATGGATGCTCATCGGGGCGGAGAGCTCGTGTTTTCTCCAAGAAACAAACCAACCAACCGCGGGCATGTCGAGTCTCTAACAGACCCCTTATTCTCCGAGGAACAGGCTTTCCCCCCACCTCTCTCTCTCTCTCTCTATGGGGAGAATCAAACCAAACCAAAAGAGCCCCAGTTCCTGGTAGGATATTTGGAGACCAGCGCCCAGCCAGCAGGCAGAATGTCCCTGTTTTGACAGCGGCTGGGGGTGGGTGGGGAGGAAGACTACTTACATTTGAGGTGTGTGCCTTCCATCTCGCTCTCCCCTACTTCCTGCGTGTGTACATTTCTCCAACAAACAAGTGGGAAAATTTTGCATCCTACAGCACCATTTTATACATGATGAGCCGTCAGTAATAGGATTATTAAACAAAAACCGTCTCAGGCGCTGGCGTTAACCTCTTTCTTTCTTTCCCTTTTTTTTAAACGGCTAATTAGGTTTTGCACAGGAAAAAATTAGATTTAACATTGCTTACATTGCCTGCATTTTCAGTGGATGCTACAATAATTTGGGGGGCCAGGGTTGGTAAAACAATTCGGAGAGATAATAAAAAAATTAACCGTTTTAACATATATTACAGGCTCCCTATCCAAGGATAAGGCAAAGAATATTTTCATGATCGAATATTATATACATAAAACTAATTATCTTGGGCTTCTTTCTGCCTTGATCAATTTACAGCCGAGAGGAGAGGCGAGCGGTGCCCTCTAGTGGCTGATGCGAGAGAAGCACCTACCTGCTACAGTCTTGGCTGAGACCTTACCTGCTCGGTAGATCAAATATTTCTATAATACGGCATGTTTTTAAAAAGGTACATAAAGTAAAGAGCGATTGAACAAATCGGACCACTTAATGCTGACTTCAAATAGAAGAATGTATTGTACTGTAACAGTGCGATGCTGTGACGCCTTCTGTATAGGATGACATCCTATCAGAACCTCCTCCATTTTGTCTTTGCTTGTACACAACGAGGAATACCAACTATTGGACTCTTAGATACAGAAAGAGCCTTGGTAAGGAAGGGGGAAACCAAAAGAAAAGATGGATCCTGTTAAAAATCCTAGAAAACCCTTGGAGAAAAATAATATTAATCCTGTATGTGTCCTCTCGGAAGCCCCAATGGGACTTTGAGCAGTACACCTACTGCACCACTACTAAAATAGCCAAGTTGTATTTACATTGTTATTCCCTATTCCTCTCCAGGTTTAAACCTATTTACTCAGTAGTAAGTTGATTGAAATGAATGGGATTTACAGTTGGTAAGGATGTTGGGCCATACAATCTTATACACACTTAGAATGGGCATAAATCATTGGGGACACAAGGGGACTTATTTCGGTGTAAATATAAATAGGACTAAGTGTTGTAAGTCTCCTCCAGAATTCTAAAACAAGCCCGACTGAATCCAAAGAGAGTTGACTTCTAAGAAAAAACACCTCTGAGTATTCCTTGCCTAAGAAAACCCATGAAGTTCACAGGGTTGCCATTAGTCTACAGTTGACTCGAAGGTACCTACACACATATGGACAGGATTGTTCTTTGTAGCCTCACACCCGCAATAAAAACAACACTTCCGTTTGCTTGGGGTTTATAGAGGACATGACTTGGGTTCTGAAGGTCACAGTTTTCATCCCTGGCATCTCCAGGTAGGACTACAAAAAAAGCCCTTGCTGAAAACCTGGATGGAAATACCGGACAGTCTAGGCAATATGAAAATCGATGGGCCAATGTTTGAGTCCATCTGAGCTACCTTTGAAAAAAAATTATTTTCCTTTGTGGCAGGGTCAAGATGGTTAGTACTTGGATGAGGGGGCGCCAAAGAATCCCAGATGCTATATTGCAGAGGGAGACAATGGCAAATCATCTCTGACTATTCCTTGCCTAAGAAAACCTTGTGAAATTCATGTGGTCATCATAAATTGACAGGCCAGTTGAACACACACACATTATATAAGTGACAAGGCTGTCTGTGGTTCTTAAAACAGAAAGTGGTGAAAATCAGAATTTTAGAGCTGATTATTCTCTTTACTAATGTTCAGGTGAGTTCTGAGTACACCGTACTAACCCACTACCTAATCCATTAAAAAAAAATAATAAGGAAATGGCTTATAATATGAAAAAAAAAATCCCTCAGATGCCCCAAGAAAGCATTTTTAGCTCTTTCCCCAAAGTAATGAGAAAAAGTAAAAAAACAAAACAAAACACCGAACACCAACACCCTGGTACTTATTACAGGTGGAGTTAACTATGTTGCCAGCCTTATATATCTGAAGAAGTATGTTGTACTCTACAAAGTCTTAGTTACAATAAATAAAATTAAGCTTCTGTCTGTTACTGCATCACACTACGTTGGGAGGGTTTGGCTTAAAGTATAGGCTATGTGGTGGAAATGAAATTTACTTGGTGTGGCCACATGGAGCACTGCAATTATTTTTTCATGCACATAGTGTGTTTGGTGGCCTATCAGAGAGGCTTGCTTGTTCAAGGGCAATTGAGACTAATGTCCAATGTGAGGAATATTTGAGCACTCAAAGAGGTAGACACTCATTCTCCAGAGCAGCTGAAACGACACGATTCATAAAATTAATCACTGGCATTGGATGGGCTGTGAGAGTGACACCATATGATCAGTAGGTTCACACAGTACTGTACAGCTACTCTTGGGCTATGCTAGTTCAGATTGCAAGTATGGGACTCAGCGTTTCAATGTGATCTCATACTTTTAAAAAACTCCCAGCTCTTGCAAAACTAGCATGTCTGTGAGAATGGTAGGCTAGAATCTCCCTCTCTTCCTGACAATCTAGTATTGGATGAGGTAGTACTGTATTGCATGAGGTGGGGAGAGGGAGAGACAGATGGAAAGCTTTGGATAATTTCTTTATATTCAAAATGTACATCTTGCCTTTCCATAATGGTCATGGAAACTATGTGATCCCTGCAGTCTGGAATAGTGACTTATGAGTTTGTCGATAGTTTTGCTCACTGTGGCAACATTATGCAAAATAATCCATGTATAACAGTCAAAGGCCTGGTATGTGCCTTCTATGAAACTTGTGCTTGGGCAAGGGAGCCACAAGGGTTGCCAAGCCCCTACTGTCAATGGGCATCTGATATTCCAAGTCAGTATGTATGTGTGTGTGTTCAAGTCACCTGTTGACTTATGGCCACCCCATGAATTTCATAGGGTTTTCCTTAGGCAAGGAATACTCAGAGGTGGTTTTGCTAGTTCCTTCCTTTGAAATATAGCCTATAGCAGCTGGTATTTATTGGTGGTCTCCTATCCAAGTACTAACCAGAGTTGACCCTGCTTAATTTCCAAGATCAGACAGGGTGCCTTCAGGGTGTTTAGGCCTTATTTTAAGTCCAAACAGTTCCCCCAAACAAGTGCCAGGCGATTGTCCTCTGGATAGCAATGGCTGCCTTTT
Source organism: Gambelia wislizenii (assembly GCA_030847615.1). Taxonomy (NCBI): domain Eukaryota; kingdom Metazoa; phylum Chordata; class Lepidosauria; order Squamata; family Crotaphytidae; genus Gambelia; species Gambelia wislizenii. The sequence goes on along the minus strand of JAUMIR010000005.1, from coordinate 103,720,740 downwards.
GTATTGGTCTCTGTTTGTATTTGAGGGAGGGGCACGTGCACCCAAAGCTTTAGCTGCACAATCAGCCTCCGCCCCCTTTGTGTTTGTAGGCCTGGCTCTTTTCTTTCAATGTTTCATCTCTTCTGACAGAGGATCCATTAGCTTCAGCTTCACCTAGTCTAATTGACAGCCAGCTTTGTCCTTTTCTTCCAGTTTTTTCCCTTTCCTTTTTCAGCCTTTCAGGGTTTGACACTAACATCTGAACATTTTCTTAAGGTTATTTCCCATCCCTTTTGTCTCACCTCCTTACACCCCCACCCCAACCTTAAACAGTCACATTAGGATATTTGCAGAGAAGGCAGGCAGCTCAGAACTCTATGTTCCTGACCCTGCATAGTGCAATGAGCAGAACAAACAGATGCCAAGGAGAACAGTGATCCTAGAGCATTAATAGCTGCTCAGTTGGAAATTTCATGATATATAACTCTTCTTATCTCAGTATAAAGAAGATGCACCAGCCAAAAGCTTTCTTACACCATCCTGAAAAAGGCCAGGAATCCACTTCTCTGTTGTGTATGATTGGCTTATGAATCCATACCCATGGAAACCGACTGTGTGACCTTGGTCAAGTCATATTCCCTCAGAGTAAGAGGAAAGCAATAGCAAACCTCCTCTGAAAAAATCTTGCCAAGAAAACTCTATGTGGTTGTCTAAACGGCAAAAAAGCAAACACTCTACAGGAAAAGTCTATGCAGCTTTTCCTGGAGTTTTAAAAAAACTGAGTGAAATGCACACACACACACCCTCGACCATCAAGATAACTGCATGAATGGCTGCACAGTCTTGGGGGGGGGGAGGCAGAACAGACCTTCTGATTGGTTGGGGGTTCACAGGCGTGATTGTGTGTTTTACCCTTTTTTTGACAGAAGGGCCTGGCCTTAGCGCAGGGGCTCATATAGATGGGTCCCTATGATAGGTTGCCATAAGTTGAAGTTGACTTAAAAGCATGTAACAACAACAATTAATACACAGAGTTAAATAGAGCATGTTTTTAAAAATCTTTCTGCCCCTGCCCATTTTTCTGTGGATGAAATCAGTAGTGTGAAAGCAGTGTTGCCTGGGTGTGATGTATTGTTACACGGATTCTGGGATTTATAATGTTGAATTTATCAGCTACCCTCCCAAAAATAGTACTCTACGGTGAACTCGCCATGGGTCAGCGTAAGAGGGGCGCTCCAAAAAAGCGATACAAGGATTCCCTGAAACAACATCTCAGGCTTGGCCAAACTGATCACCAACAATGGTCTGCCCTGGCCTCACATTGGGAGGCATGGAGACGCACTATCCATAATGCTGCAGCTTTATTTGAGAACTCACACCGAAAAAGTCTTGATGAGAAATGACAACGCAGAAAGAATTACATCCCGGAAACATCACCTAAGGAGGCCCTTTGCTGTGCTTTCTGTAACCGGACTTGTTTATCTTGGATTGGCCTTTCCAATCATCAGCGCACTTGCAGAACAAGCCAGAGATATAGGGCAGAGACTATAACAGGCTTGCTTTTTGAAAGAAACAACTTGATTCCCAAATCTACAGTGGATTTAAGGAACTTTCCAGTCCATTTGGTTACCTGTCTGCACCAAGCAAATATATTTGCTGACTGGCAACTTGTTCCCACTGAAGGTTTAACAGTGCAATCCAGAGAAAGTCAGTTGTGCAAACACACCATTGACATTACCCTTCCCCCATCCGCCCCAATGACTCTCCTTTCCTAGCTGCTATATGTCAGGAGGGATTCTAGGATTGAGCTTCTGAAGGAAATGTGAGCATGAAACTCACATTTGCAGGAAAAGTGGAAGAGGGAAGGCAGGTGGAGAAGGTGGGAGAAATATGTCTCTTCCATGGCAAACTGTCTTCTCTTAAAGCTGCTTTGCAGAGAAGAGGCAGCCAAGGTTTCAATACATGGAGCAATTGCTTTAACATCCAGTTCCAACCTTAATTGTATGCATGTCCAATGTTTAAATGCTTATGTCCAATTGATTTAACTGAATTTAAAGGCTGATTCGTAAGTTATCCCCTTACAATTTAACTACGTTCACTGAAGCCACCTATGTTAATAGGCAACCAGTTCTAGAACTTGGAATTTTACTTTTAAAAAGTAACTTGTTACACTATTAATTAGAGAAATTTATCAAGAAGATGTTAACATTACTATTATCACTTCTTTAAAAGAAATTTGTATAACATGTTGTTCTGCCATCATGTTTTGTTGTTGTTATGTGCCTTCAAGTTGACTCTTTACTTATGGTGAACCTATTGTAAGGTTCTCTTGGCAATATTGATTCAGACAGGGTCTGCCTTCCCCCAAGACCCAGTGTGCACTAGTGGTTTTAACATTGAACTAGGACTCTAGGAGAACAGGGTTCAAATCCCCACTCAGCCAAGGAAACCCACTGGGTGGCCTTGAGGCATTATGTTATTCATTAGTATTTGCCTTCTAGGGCAGTGGCTCTTAACCTGTTCTTTACCAGTGACCCCCTTTAAATATTTTTTGTTGCTGTGGACCCCCAAGAATTAACTCAAGATTTAAAACACTAACAATAACAACAACAATACCTTGTTGAAACATTGGGCCGGTGCAACTCTGGCCATCTTGCAACTGCTCCATTTTTGGATGGGAACACTTCCTTCTACAACCTCATTAAAAAGCTCACAAATTGTCCACCTTGGTTATTTATTCTGCAGCTGATCATTTAATTAAAGGGACTTTAATCATTGCCGTCCATTGACAATTTTAGTGAAAAAATGCTTGCTTATAGTTTTACTTTTCCTGTAGGTCAGTGGGACACAGTGGTCATTTGAAGGGTCTTTAATCCAGCCATCTTGCAATTGTATTTAATGTTTAACATTTAATCTTTAAGGTACAATGTTGTTAATGCTTGCCAGTGGAAAAAAACCTTTGGGAACAGTACCTCAGGCAGCAAAAAGTCTTGGATCAACATTCACAGATGCAGTTGGCACATCCACATCCGCAGGCTTCTCAAAGCCCCCCCCCCCTCACTATTACATGAGGCTAACTCAAAGGGGTATGGCTACCCACTGCCAATATCCCTTAAGCTCAAAGCTTCCTACTTATAAAAGTGTGTGTTGGGGTGGGGTGTGGGGTTTAAATACCCATTAAAGTTTCCAGGAAGGATTTCCCCTTTACATACAGGCTGTAAGTGGGCAGAATTTTACAAGTTGCGTGGTATCCCATCATGCACTATGGTTGTGGTATTCCCTGTCCCCTCAACTACTACTACCACCAGTCATTTTTCTCAGGCAGCAAAAAGTTTGGGGTCTGCAGTTACAGATGCAGCTTGCACATTTGCAGCTGGCACATTCCAACTTTGGATTATTTCAGTCTTATAAGGCTGTGTCTGTTCACATCTGCAAATGACGACCCATGCATTTCCTCCCCATGCCGTGTTAATTAGTTAATTAGTTAAATAGTTCCTTCTTGGAGATGAGGCAGGGTAGGTATCTGATCTCATGGGCACTGTTTTCCCTTTCCACATGATGGCATTCTCTTCTTGGACAAAGGGGGAGCGGAAGAAATACTCACTGGATCTTCTGTGCAGTGTTTCCCCATAGCAGAAAACCCCATCTGTGTGAAGTGCTAGGCACCTTGTGTTGGAATTATCATGTGGAGTACTTATTATTTGTGATAATGTTTCAGAATCCTGCTTTTTCCCTGCCACCTGACAATTTTTCCACAAAAACCCACCACCCACATTTGTATTGTTTGGAACAGGGAATTTCTGCTGTGTGTTTATTCCATAGAGAAAACATGAGAACACAAATTTGGGATTCAAACAATTGGCATTGTCATTTTTGTTTACAAGGGCCGATACTTAAAAACCTCAATAGCAACCATATCTCCAGTGTATGAAGGAATGGGTATCATAAATGATTTTTAAAAATATAAAAAAATAGAGATATATAGACAACCCGCATGGGGAAGAACACATTAAAAACATATAAAACAGATTTATATTGCAAAAGGAGAAAGGATGTGGAAGCAAGGGATGGGACACCACCACATTATTACTCCTGGTGTGCCTCTCTCCAGAAATATTCAGCTAGGACATTGCGCAGTGCCTCTCCCACCTCCTTCTTTCTTAGACTCATAGAACCATAGAATTGTAGAGTTGGAAGAGACCACAAGGGCCAACCAGTCCAACCTCCTGCCATGCAGGAAATCACGATCAAAGCATCCCTGACAGATGGCCATCCAGCCTCTGTTTAAAGACCTCAAAGGAAGGAGACCCCACCATGCTCTGAGGGAGTGTGTTCCACTGCCAAGCAGCTCTCACTGTCAGAAAGTTCCTCCTAATGTTGAGGTGGAATCTCTGTTCCTGGAGCTTGCATCCATTGTTCTGTGTTCTAGTCTCTGGAGCAGCAGAAAACAAGCTTACTCCATCCTCAATGTGATACCCCTTCAAATACTTAAAACAGGGCTTTTATCTTCCATGTCAACCAGAGGAGGACCCCATGTGTCCAGCACATATGTATGTAGGTACCCTCTGTGGCTGCTCTTCCAGGACCTGCCCGTGTGTTTCATACACATTGTGCAAAATCACACAGGCTGAAATGACCGAGGGGACATTTTCCTTGCCCTCTTCCAAGGTTGCTGTAAGGCACCTCCACCATGCCTTCAACCACCCAAATTCACTCTTCACAACATTTCTGGAGTGGCTGAGGCACTTGTTGAACAACACCTGCCTGGGCATTGCTGTCCCTCTGTAGGGGGTCATGAGCCACTTCCTGCTAGGTTAGGCAGCATCTGCTATCAGGAAGGGCCCAATTTGCCTCTCACAGTGAGTGATGGTTGGTTCCCAGGTACAAAGACCCCTGCCTCCATGGTCTCATACAAGGTGGAGTTCCTGATCATTGTGGTTCTTCCTGCTCCATCCTATCTCCATGTCCACAAAGTGACCAGTGTGATCACATGTGCCCTTGAGAAGCATGGAGTAGCTGTTTTTTCAATTTATGAATTCGAGACACTGATGGATGGGAGACACAATGTTAATGTGGCAGCCATCGAATGTCACGACCATCTGCGGAAGGCCCAGCTCCACGAAGCCATCCATAATCTGGAAATAGAGAAAAGTGGGGAGGGTGGAAACAAACAAAAAACATTACTTGTCTGCACAAGGAACACACACAGAACATAGATAAATGCTTTTGTAGGCTAAGCAGCAGTAATAGCCTTAAACCTCTGATATTCATGAACATAAAAAAACAACAACCAGAAGCACACACTTCACTACAAACACCCCCACATAAATCTACAGGATACACAATACCAGCTTGACACTGACAGTATTGCAAAATTGACAACCCAATATATTTGTCTTGAAAGATAACTTTTAATTATTGCAACGGATGTGGAGAACAGGCATAGTTCCATGAACCCAGCCTTCCAAAAACACATTAGCCATACATACCTTCCTATGGTCTCCAAGGCAGATTACCTGAGGCAGGAGAACCTTCTCCATTACTGTGATGATCTCAATGAAGATGGCAGCCATGGTGGAGCAACCGACCCTGAACTGGTTGCAGGCATTGGTGTAGGATCTGCAGTGCCCTAGTAGCCAAAAATGATGGTGACACACTTCTTGGCTGGGATGACCCTCCTCATGTTGGTGTCCTGCTTTGCAATTTCTGGACGCAGAGCATCAACCAAATTAAGGAAGACAGACCTCGGCATCCTGAAGAACACCCACCACCTCTCATGTGACGAGATACACATTACAAACCTCTCATACCACTCTTTGCTGGCTTGGTACACCCACCAGCACCTGCCTTGCACTGGACTCTGCACTGAGGTCGGATGCACCGATGGTCACATTTGCAGCATAGAGTCGTCATCCTCCTCCTCCCCAGCCTCCTACCTGCAGCTGGTCCTAGCTCTCACCAGTGCACAAAGGTGACACACTCTAATTTAGAGCACTGCTCTAGATTCCAAAGCATTGCAAAGTGCAATTGTTGCTTCCATCAGAGTCATAAAGGTCAGGCAGACCTCCAAAGCACCCTCCATTTCCATAGCAGGAAAAATAAAAGGCTTAAGGACCTTGAAAAAGTAATCAAAAAGCAGCTTTTGAAAAAAGGTCTTGGATCAGAATAAATGTCAAATAAGCTGTTGCCTCCAGACAAAGCTGAGAACAGCTGTGTGCTCACCACTGAGACTGTGTGACAATGCAGCTTCCCCTCCCCCATGTGACAACAGCCAGTGACAGCAACCCACCACAGGAAGTACATAACAACAAACATGCACAACCTTGATTGACAGTACAAAAAAGCCCCCATGAATCACACACTCCTGTTGGGACAAAAATAAAGCGCCATAATTTACTCTTGACTTCCATCTTTATTTGCATCCTGACTCCATTAGGACAGAGAAATGCAATTAGATACTATTAGATGTGCATAGCATTAATGGCAGTTAAGACAAACTGGCACAGCTGCATATTTGCAAAAATGTGCATCAACCTGCATTATTTTGCCTTGTATAGACAAGCCCCTGGTTTTTGCATTCTTCTGTAGTCACTGCTTTATTGTATTGATATAATTTGTGTTTTTAACAGGCTCAGATGTGGTTTTGCCTGTTCCTTCCTCTGAACATTACCTCTCTTCAAGACTTGTTCGGTGTGAGTTCTCAAATAAGGCTGCAGCATTGTGAATAGTGCATCTCCATGCCTCCCGATGTGAGGCCAGGGCGGACCATTGTTGGTGATCAATTTGGCGGAGCCTGAGATGTTGTTTCAGGGAGTCCTTGTATCGCTTTTTCAGAGCGCCCCTCTTACGCTGACCCGTGGTAAGTTCACCGTAGAGTACTATTTTGGGGAGGCGATGGTCCTCCATCCTAGAAACATGCCCTGCCCAGTGCAGCTGTGTTCTCAATATCATGGCCTCAATGCTGGTGATCCCTGCTTGCTCAAGGACAGTAACATTCGTCACACAGTGTATATTTAGGATTGTGCGTATATAGCGCTGATGAAAGCGTTCGAGGAGTCATAAGTGTTGGTGATAGGTGACCCATGTTTCAGACCCATAAAGGAGAATAGACAGTACAATTGCTCAATACACATTGATTTTTGTGCTTCGCCTCAGGTGTTTATTACTCCAGACTCTTTTGTAAAGTCTTCCAAATGCACTATATGCCTTTGCTAATCTGTGATCGATCTCTTTGTCAATCTTGGCATCTGAGGAGATGATGCTTCCCAGGTAGGTGGACTGCTGAACGGACTTGAGCACAGATTTGCCGACGGCAATGTGGGGATGGTGGTGTTCGTCCTGTGGTGCAGGCTGGTGAAGAACTTCCATTTTCCTCAGGTTGACTTCCAGCCCAAACAGCTCTGCAGCTGTTGCAAAGCAAGATGGTAGGCGCTGCAGAGCTGCTTCTGTGTGGGCAACAAAGGCAGCATCAACAGCGAAGAGCAGCTCACAGACTAGATAGTTTAGCGTCTTAGTGTGAGCCCTCAGATGGGTTAAGTTAAACAACCTATGACCAGTACGGTAACGTATATAGATGCCATCTTCTTCTTCAAGCTCTGCCATAGCCCTTTGGAGCATCATGCTGAAGAAGATTGTAAATAAAGTTGGAGCAAGAACACAACCTTGCTTCACTCCATTAGTTATTAGAAAGGGCTCTGAAAGAGCATCGCCATATCTGACTTGTTCGCGCTGGCCCTCGTGTAGCAAGATAATCATTTTAAGGAATGGGGGGGGGGGACATCCTAGTCTTTCCAGGATCTGCCACAGACCTTTTCTACTCACAGTGTCGAAGGCTTTGGTGAGGTCGACAAATGTTACATAGAGACCCTTGTTCTGCTCTCTACATTTCTCTTGCAGTTGTCTAAGGGCAAATACCATATCTGTAGTACTCCTATTGGCTCTGAAGCCACATTGGCTTTCAGGAAGAAGTTCTTCTGCAATGGCAGGAACTAATCTGTTCAGGAGTATCCTTGCAAGGATTTTTCCAGCAATAGAGAGCAGTGTTATGCCTTGATAGTTTGAGCAATCGGATTTTGCTCCTTTTTTCTTGTACAGGGTGATGATGACTGCATCTCGGAGATCTGATGGCAGTTCCCCTTTTTCCCAGCAATTCACAAGGAGTTCGTGGAATTTAACATGGAGTGCATGACCTCCGTGTTTCCAAACTTCTGGTGGGATTCCATCAATCCCAGCTGCCTTGCTGGTTTTCATCTGCTGTATGGCCTTAAGGGTCTCTTCCAGAGTGGAAGCTATGTCCAATTCGAGCCCATGCAATGGATTTTTCTGATGGAGCGCAGCGTGCACAGAACTGGCCTCACCCTTTAAACCAAAGGTTCATCTGCTGTGGCCTTGCAAGCATGGACGGTAGCAGCGAGGTCCTCGGGTCGTAGGTTTGATTAGAGTTTCCGTCTCTTAGATGGTTGATCTTACAAGGTTGGACAAGCACCACCTGCCCGGGTTTGGGATTAGAGTTTTCCTTCTCCTAGGACGGTTGCCATAAGGCTAGAGAGCCCATCCTGCCCTTTGACGCTCTTTGTCAGACCCTTCGGTTTTTACCTGTCTGGCATGGAAGACCCTACCGGTGGCTATTATGCCACCGCCAGCATAGCTCAAAACATCATTAGTGTATGCAAGCCTCTCTCCCATGACAAGGGGGCATCAATGGAGAGGTAAAATGGAATAACAGCACCATAACAGTTTAGTGTGATAATACATTGGCAGGCTCATCCTCGCACCCCCTTTTTCTGATCCAACCAGCGCTTCACATCCACTCAGTCCTAGAAGGGCAAATGACTGCACACACTTCAAATTGACTGTTCTAGTTTTTCCATCCCTTCAGGCTCCACAACCACTCCGTCCTGGCTGCATAAATTCCAGAGTCTGGGGCTTCCAGCTCCCTCCCCACCACCTTCCCATAGTTTGCCTGTTCTTTCATCTCAGACTCACTTAACTAATAACCAAATCCACACTACACAGATAATCCAGTTTGAAACTGGATTATTTGCCATGGCTCCCTATAGAGTCAGAAGGGCCATCTAGTTCAACCCCCACCCTGCCCTGCAGGAATACACAATCAAAGCATTACCAACAGATGGCCATCCAGCCTCTGTTTAAAAACCTGCAAAGATGGAGACTCCACCACACTCCAAAGCAATGCATTCCACTGCCTTGGATTTGTAGTTTGGCAGAAAATGCTCTTTGGCAAAGAAGGCTAAAGGCCTTGTAAAACTTCAAATCCCAGGATTCAATAAGAAATAGCCATGGCAAATAATCCAGTTTCAACATCACCCGTTGTCCCATGCAGGGCATCCCACCATCTCATACAAACATTTTCATTTCTTAAAAAATAGGCATGGTAGTTATTTTCTCCATATCTATAGAAAAATTCATAGTGGGATTTTGGAGGTAGTAAAAAGGCACAGCAGTTTTTCTTTTTCCTCAGCTTCTATACAAAAATAAGTAGTAATAGTTGTTTTAATAAATAGGCACACAAGTTATTTTCTCAGCTAGAGAGCTCTAGTGCCTCACTAAACTACAAAACTACAAGAGAGAGAGAGAGAGAGAGAGAGAGAGAGAGAGAGAGAGAGAGAGAGAGAGAGAGAGAGAGAGAGAGAGAGAGAGAACTACAGTACCCAGCCTCCACTCTGGTGGCGGAATAACCCGGAAGAGCTCTGCGCGTGCGCGCTGGCCGGCGGGGTTACCATGGGGCGTCTCTCTTCCTCTTCGCCTTCAGTCGGCAGGTGAAGCTCTCCTCCTCCTCCTCGTGGTCCCCTCCTTCCCTCCCTCCTGTTGGATCCGGCCGGCGCGCGGAAAGAGCGGCGGCTTCCGTTTCCTCTTCGCTTCTCCTGTCCCTCCCCAGCAGCAGCTGCTGCTTAACCTGCTCGTTGCCGAGCCTCTCCTTTCCGAGCGGAGCCGGGTAGCGGCAACGGCAGGGCGATGGCGGACACGGCGCAGAACGGGCCCATGCAAGGAGGCGCGGGCGGCGGAGCGGTGGTGAGTGGCTGGCGGGCTGGCTGGCTGGGCGGGCGGACGGGCCGACCACCATGGCTACCCTCGGGGGAAGGGTTGCAGCAGCCCCCGCCTCCCACTCCTCCTCCCTGGTGGTATTTCAACATCACCCCCACCCTTCCCCACCGCAGGGCCTGCTGCTGCCCACGCTGCCCACTTTGCCCCAGTCCCCGCCTTCCCTGGCAGGCGCAAGAGGAGGTCCAGTTTCAAGCCCCCGCTGGGTGGGTGACCTTGGGCCGCTTAGCCACTTTCTGTCCACCGGGCCTACCTTGCAGGCTTGTTGTTTCTAGGGAGATTGGAGGCCGTGGCCTTGAGCGCCTTGAGAGAAGGCCAAAATGGAACTAAGTAATTTAGTTATTTATATAATAATAATAATGGCAATAAATTTATTTATATCCCGCCCTTCTATAAAACACAATTGGGGTGGCTTACAACATTAAAATATACAACATTAAAATATACACCCCAAACCCCTCTTAAAATACAATTAAATAATGTAATTAAATAATAATAATAATAATAATAATAATTTTATTTATATCCCACTCCTCTACAAAACGCAATCAGGATGGCTTACAACATTAAAATCTCTCTTTCTCTGGCTTTTCTTCACAAACAAAGAAACATTAAAATAGACAACATTAAAATATACACCCAAAAACCCTCCATCCCAACCCCCTCTTAAAATACAATTAAATAATTCAAAAAATTTAAAACATACTTAAAAATACTAAAAAATAAACATAAATAATAGACGGTGGCTGTAGCGGGATCGGGATAAATTTCTGATGGCTGGGTATCTATCCAGGAAAGCCCCACCAGAAGAGATCTGTCTTAAGAGCTTTTAAAAAGCTATTTAGAGTGGTGATATGATGGCAGGCCGTTTCATAATCTGGGAGCAATAGCTAACTGGGAACTGTTTAATGCAGCGTAGATGTGCAAATAGCTATTGCTTAAAACAATTTGTAAGCCGCTCTGATAGCCTTGTGGCTGAAGAGCGGGCTATAAATAAATAAGTAAATAAATAAAAATAAAATAAAAAATAAAGGGTCCTGTGGGAGGTCTGAAATGGTCCTCTGGACCTTCAGCCACAAGGCTATCAGAGCAGCTTACAAATTGTTTAAAGCAATAGCAATTTACGCATCTACACTGCAATAAGCAGTTTCCAGTGTGTGTTAGCTAAATGTGTGTGTAATAAGCAGATGGGGGTCCTTATCCTGAACTCCCTTGGATTTTATGGGGAAGCCCAGTACAGTGTAATTCCACACGACTGGCCAAGCTAGTAGCTACGATTTGTGGGAGTTGAAGTCCAAAACATCTAGAAGGCCAAAGGTTCCCCACCCCTGGCTGTAGATTAAGAGCCTAATAGGAACAAAGTTTTAAAACCTTGATGATTTTTACAGGATATCTCTGAAAACCCATAGGGTGGTTTTCTGAACCGTTAACACCCACTTCCCTCAATATAGCTTATGGTTAAGTGATGAGAGTAAACTCTTGTAATTTTAGTGTGGAAGAGGATTTTTTGGAAAATGGAGCCATTTTTTTGTCCATACACAACCAGCAGTACTGTATTTTCCAGCCTTTCCTGTTCTACCATACCATGAAAAGTAAAGGGTGGTTAGCCAGAATAGGCTGTAGTTCTTTTCCTTTGAAATCATTAATCCTTTGTCATTTTTGACCTTTTCAGTGTAACATGTCCTCCCCCCCCCTTTCAAAACCTACTTTTTTCCTTCTTGTTGCTGCTTGTTGTACATCGCAGAGTGTGGGAGATACTGTCTTAAACAAAACCAGGCCTTTTGTCAGTCTAATTTAGTGTTATCTACACTGAATGGCTGTGAGTCATGTTGATTTTCATACTGGAGTCTATTTCACCTCTTCCGTTAATGGCACAATATGCTTGCAAAGGATGTATTAGGTTAGGCTCCTCCCTGAGTTGCTGGTCTCACTTTAAAAAAGACATCTTTGAATGTATTTGTGTTTCCTTGCAAGAACGAGAAAAGGTGGGAAATACTTGGTCCCAAGTCCCAATAAGACAGTGTTTTGGGCAAACATGACTCTAGCCCCCCACCCCGATAGACAGTTGTGATGTTATTTAATGAGAGGTGTTTTTTCTGTGTGTACGTACCTTCACACCACCTGTCAACTTGAATTTCATAGGGTTTTTGTAGGCTAGGAAAACTCAGAGGTAATTTGCCATGGCCTTCCCCTGAAATATAGCCTGCAGCTAGTATGGGTTTAAATCAGGACTGCTTTATGGGTTTCTGCTGGTGTGATTTGGACATCTTATAATTAGAAGGTGTTCTCACAGCACTTTACTATCCAAATTTACTGAAGACTATGATTTTTGAGAGTCAGACTTGCTTCCATGTAGGTATGCACTTGATAATATACTGTACCTACATCAATTTTAAGATCAATTAATGAACAAATCTGCAGAAAGAAAAGCCAGAGAGTAATGAACAATTGGTCTGTCTTACTGACTTTAGCTCCAAATTGTGTAATATTGTCTGGATGTACGATAGGAAATTTGCTAGGTTATTATGAAGGAAGCAAGGTGGGGGGTAGGCAGCAGAAAACCTCTTGCCAGACTTGATTCATGAGTTGCCTGCATCAGATGGGTGTATAGGGTGGCTGTGTCTATTTCACTGGAAACCAGATTTATCTTGCCCCATTTAGTTAAGAGCTAGGCAGGGCTTTGGACAGAATCCACAAGTAAGTACAGTGTCTGTTTATACATAATTTGAAACACCATATTACTGGGAGATTAAATAAAGCAGTTCCAAGGAATGCATGATAGATTATGCCAGACCTGCATGCCTTGTGAACCACTAAAACAGATGCGGCCCCAGCAATACTATATTTTTGGTAATCTCCTTGTTTTCTGCAGCAAAACCAGTAAGTTTATAAACTTTTTGTGTAATTCCCGTATTAGCTGACAAGGCTGCATTTGATTTAATAAGTTTGTACAGCTTGTAACTCTTCAGCAGGTATTTATGTAAAACATGATTGTAGTTTTCTACCAATCCCAACATAATTTCTGGGGTTGCGATATTTCATTAATGCATCTATTTGCCTGTAATGTCATGTATTCAATCATACTGCAGAAAATTATTGAATTGGGCCTTCAGATTTGAATTCCACCTGATGCTAGATGCCCTCCCAGAGAAAATGTAGACATTGTGCTCTGATAACTCTTCTCTTTGATATAGTTGTGTTTATGGCTGACTGCCAGCAGATTTACTGAAGGAACTATTTTTATGTGTGTCCTACAGTAAACCATTACATAGAAAAGGTACTGCCAGGGCATTTTGTGGTACTGTGGGAAACAGCTACATAAGTTGTGTAGTTCCCAAGTACTTGTCCACAGGTTATATATGAACATATGTCATGTTGTAAATCTGTCGTGCCTGTTGCCCTGCCTACTGAGAGAAGGAAGTGATTGCTAGATCAGATAATCACTGCCTGTCATAGTCATGAGGTAAAATACATACCTGCATACATACTTGCTGTGAGCAAGAGAGGATTATGTTGCACTTCTTTATGTTTTGGACAGGCATTGAGGAATGGTTTGGGGATTTACTGCTGTGCTCCAGCAAGTTCCAGCAGCACTAGACAGCTTCTTAGCCACTGCTGTCTTGGGCACTTGTACAGGGCAGTCTGAACACTGGTATATGGTGCTCTGAAAGAGGACTCTAGGATAAACCCTCCTTCAGAAGTCTCACACTTGTTCCAAACATGAGAACAACAATGCAAGTTTTTTCCTCTTAGCCATATTATTTACACTTACATGTGTGCAAAGTCCAGATATATACAGACATATGAATTCCTTATCTTGTTTCTTATCTACTTATTATGGATCTTGAATGTCTTTATTCTACAAAAAGTTGGTATCAAATGTTTTTTCTGTACTAACCACTTTCCCTTTCATTATAGCAATTTCTGATGACTAATAAGTTGGACACAGCAATGTGGCTTTCTCGTATATTCACAGTTTACTGTTCAGCTTTATTTGTCCTGCCTCTTCTAGGGTATGTACAATCATGTTCTTAACGATAGTACCTGGGTCTTTAGAAAGAATATTACATTTCTTGGGAATAAACTGGAGTAGAAAGGATAAATAGTATTTAAAAGTATCATCACTTTGTATTACCTATATACACTCACTGGGTGTGATCCAGCCAAAAATTTAGCACTTGTAAGTTCCATTATTTTAGTGAGAGAAATCAAAGCATGTGCTGAACTCTCTCACTGTTAAACTATGGTTTTTATTTTATAATATAATGCTGCTTTATATTTATTCCTATGTAATAATTTATTTTGCATTTATTCAGTAATTTGGGTACATAATATACAATCATCCCTTCACATTCGCGGGGGTTAGGAGAAGACAACCCCTGCGAATGTGAAAAAAACGCGAATAAGAAATGAGCCTGCTGGCGAGCGGTTTTCCAGCCCAGTCCCTCCCAAGGCAGCGACGAGCTTCCTGAGAAGCCCCTCACTGCCTTGGGAAGGGATGGTGTGTAGCGTGAGCGCACCAGCTGGTTCCTACCTCCCCCCCTTCCCAAGGCAGCGAGGAGCTTCCTAAGAAGCCCCTCGCTGCCTTGGGAAGGGAGTGGGGTGTGGAGCAGTGGGGGGGGGGGGCAGGCAGCTTTCCGCGAATGATCAAAACCGCGAATGTGGAGGGGCAACTGTACATTCATCCCTAGCAGGCTGACCGGCTTATGAACAACTATTTTCATAAATAATAAAGTGAGTGCATATTATTCAGGTTCTGGCACTTACTTTTGTGTAAAGTTCTTTGAAATACAGTTGTCCCTCCGTATCGACGGATTTAACTATTCATGTATTGAAAATACTTTTAAAAAAATAATCCAAAAAACACACCTTGATTTTGCCATCTTATATAAGGGACACCATTTTGCTATGCGTTGCATATAATGGGACTTGAGTATTTACGGATTTTGGTATCCACGGGGGGTCCTGGAACCAAACCCCAGCAAATATGAAGGGACAACTGTATTACATTTCAATGGATTATGATACACACACACACACACACACACACACACCTTTTCCTCCCTTTGGTGAAATAACAAATAGAGTACATTGAGGATTTTTCATAAAGCCATGGGGGCAGAGGATAGTCCTGTAGTGTTTAGTGCCAAGTACAAGGAATTCCTCCCAGAACAAATCCAAGTCATATCTTGGCTGTGGTTAGCAGGGCAGACTTCAGAAGCACTGCAATTATGATGCAATGCTCAGGGGAGGAAAACTTAATGCTGTGGTTTGGTTTGTATGGTAACCTCTCCTTTGTTAATTCCCAGGTTGCACGAAGCAGCTAGTTTTTATCAACGTGCCTTGCTGGCAAATGCTCTTACCAGTGCCCTTCGACTTCACCAAAGGCTCCCTCACTTTCAGTTAAGCAGGGCATTCTTGGCTCAGGCCTTGTTGGAGGACAGCTGCCATTACCTTTTGTATTCCCTCATCTTTGTTAATTCTTACCCTCTTACAAGTATCCTTTTTACAAGTATTTTCTGTATAACTGTAATGCATCACTTACAAAATCATTTGTAAGTCTGTTGTAGTGGTTAAAATGCTGGCTTTTAAGTCAAGGGAGACCCTGTTTCCAATCTTCACTGAGCTGCAAAGCTTACTCTGTGATGTTCAGTTAGTTATTATCACTCACTATAACAGACCTCACAGAGTTATTGTAGGGGGAAATGACCAAATGTTGTTCTTCTCCCCTTAGAGGAAAGGTAGGATAAACTCATAATAAATCCTTGTGAGAATGGATAACAGACTCAGCTGAGTAATTCACAAAACATATGGCACTTTCTTAACCATGCAGATTTAATTCAGGGCCAAATTAATATGCCAAGCATGTTTCTCCTTGTATGGTTTCCTTATTTACACATATTTGGGGATTAGGGATAATTCTTATTGTTTCCAGCTCTCTTCTGATATTGGAGTCAGGCAGAAAAAAGCAGTTGGAGTAATCAAGTGGTGGTGGTGGTGGTGGGGACAGAGTACAGTACCCATCACCCATATTGTTCTTTTGCTGTTAAAAGTAAGATTTCAGTCTTTGTCTTTGCTTTATCTATGAATGGAGCCAGTGATCGCTACATCATATATAGTTTGATCCTCAGACTACTGCTCCTTTTTAGTTGGAAATGCTATCCTAAATATCTACTTTTTCAACTACTGGAGCTCTGTATTTCTCCAGTGGCATACCATTGACTCTCATGTAGAACTATCTTTCTGTATACAGCACTGAGTTTTGTTCAAAGGTATTAATAAAGCTTCTAGTTTTAAATTCTTGAATCTTTTGTATGGTCAATTATATGAGAAGAATGAGCCTTCATAAAAATGAGGAGACCACAGGCTTGCACTCCAAAATTATAAATGGGGAAATGACAGCTCAGCTTTTCTGGCATGTATTCATTCCTGTTTTCTGAGGTGTAACTTTTCTTTAACTTTGACTTCAGTGAGTATTTTCCCAGTTTTGTTGTTTTCTTTGCTTCATGCTGCTACCTACACAAAGAAGATTCTTGATGTAAGTATGTAATTGGCATATAACCGAGTTATGAGCATGGGTTATAAGTACTTGAAAATATAATTTATGGCTGGAAGGGAGACTGTCAGTCATCCGATGTTGCTTCTTGTTGTATCATGGCAGTGGTGAGTAGAAAAGAAGATGCACTGAGAGCCAGTGTGCTAGGTAGAGGCTTGGACTAGGACTGGGGAAACCTGGGCTCACGGGTGACCATGGGGCAGTAATCATCACTCAGAATAACCTACAAACCAAGTTAAATTGAGGGGCGGGGATGAGAGGCTGAATGCTGGACTGGATATGATACCTGTACAGGCAGGAACACAGGCCTCTCTGGATTTTGAGATCCTCACAGGAAGCTGTTCTCTTGGTCCTGCCACCCTGAGTGTGTGTGTGTGTGTGTGTGTGTGTGTGTAAACATGAGGGAAAGACTTCTTAGTGTCTACTGCTAAGCCTGGAACTCCCTGGCAAGGGAGACTAGGCTGGACCTCTCTCTTTTGTTCTTCTTTTATCAGGTAAATAGGGTTTGTTTGTTTACTCCCAGGCTTGTGACAGATAGTGGGTCCCTATGGAAAGGCCTTTTAATGGTTGGATGCTATGCTTTCCCCATTGTGATGCTTTTAACTCAATTGTGTTCTAATATTCTAATTTGTTTAAATGTGTTTTAATATTATATATTTTATTCTGCTTTTATCTGTACTTTTTTTTTAGTTAATCTTGTTGTGATCTTCCTTGAGTCCTAGTTTTGGGAAGAAGATATATTAATTAAATCAGCAGAAATGAAGCAAATAGGAGCTGTATAAGAAGCTTTTGCAGACCTTGCATTCATTTTAGTAGGGATGTTGCTAAAAATGTTTCTGGAGGATTGTGGCTTTGTTTTATGTTATTTTGAAAACAATGCATTTTCAAGATACAGTTCCTGTCTTTTGTATCATGGATGACATAGATCCTAGATCCACTGTTAGTATTCCATTGTGTTTTTTTTTTTAACCATCCCATGTTTGAGGAAACGAATGGTGTAAAATACTTCAGTTTTAAGATCTGTCCTCAAAGCTGGTTTTTTCCCTTAAGAAAGCCTTATATATAAGCCCATAGAAGTTTTTGGCCTACAAAATATTTTAGTACCCTGCCTCATCTGTGCTACAGATGAGGGAAACATAATTTCTTGTAATCAGCATGAAAATGTAGGCAGCTGGATGTTTTAGCAGCCTAGTTAAAATTGCTTTCTAATAAGTGGACTGGTGGAGGAGTAATGAAAGAATGGTTGGTTTCTCTGCTATATGCAGAGGTTTTTTTTTTTTTTCCCCATGACTGGCATGGAAACCAAGTGGGCGCAGCAGCAGAGAAGATCATCTTTTGTCTACCAGTCTGTTACATTTCCATACTGAAAGCCTTTCCTCTGTAGCCAGCATGACTATACAGGGCTGCTCATTTGCCTGCCATTCTTTTTTGCTTTCTGACTTCTAGGACAAGTTGTTGAACACCACCTAGTGCTTAAAACAGAAACTCCATATTTCTCTACCCCATGGTATTTTTGCCAGCTTGCAAGGTGAAAAATGACTGCCATGTATGCATTTGGCAGCAAGATAGACACACCTATATAATATACATATTTGTCAGCAATTATTTGTATGTGTACATTATATAAAACATGTTGTATGTAGGCAAAAAAGTAAAATGTGAGAAATGGCCTTAAGACACTTATATTACTGTTAGTCACAATATACATATTTACTATACGTTACCCTCCAGTAGGATATTGGATATGATTTTAACACGTGCAAAATTCTTAAAGAATTTTCCAATTTACTCTTTACACTAGGAGTGGAGAACCTGTGGCCTTCCAGATGTTGTTGGACAACAGTTCCAGTTACTCCTTGCCAGGTATTGGCCATGTTGTCTGGGACTGCTGAGAAGTGAAGTTGGTCAACATCTGGAGGACCACAGGTTCCCTATCCCTGATTTAGGTAGTTAGTGTACAAAGGTTCATAAATGATATGGCTGAACATCTTTTCATTATTAGACTTTGTATAAAGTACATGAAACTAAAACCTGCTGTTTTTCCTGATGGTCCTTTTCTTAACCCCTTCTTTTAAGGCACGAGGTTCAAACAGTCTTCTTTTTGTAAGAAATCTCTTGGACAAGTTAAATGCTAATCAGCAAAACATCTTAAAATTTATAGCCTGCAATGAAATCTTCTTGATGCCAGCTACTGTGTTTATGCTGTTCAGGTATGAAATGACGTTTTAACTCTTTAAGCTTTCAGTTATTGTCTCCCAAAATGATTAGTAGGATACAAAAGCTGTCAAGTAATTCTTATCCTTGTTGTGCTCCTTTGAGGAACCCATTTTACAGACTGAAAACTAAAGATCAGGGCAGTGATTTATTCTAACGAGCATATAAGTTTACAATCAATACAGGTTGGAACCTGGGGAGAGTAATTTGAGTGACAGAATTGTAGGGTCTTAATCCTAAATTAGTGTTTACTTCTTGTGAGATAATATCCAAAATTTGCTGCTTATTATTCTGGGCAAGCTTGTGATGCCACTGCATGTGATAAAGGTCTATCCCCAATGAATTTGAAGAGACTAGTTTTGTAAGAGGAAGTATATTTAACAACTTATGTTCTGAGTTTGGCATAATTGAGTTGCTTTCCCACAGAAGCTTAAAGTCATGTTTCTTTTTGGCAGAATTACATATTAGAACAGGTGTGGGGAAAAGTATGACCTTTCAGATGTTATTGGCCTACAGATTCCAGTGTTCCTCCTCATTGGCTGTGCTAGCTAGGGCTGCTGGGAGTTGCAGTCCAGTGACATCTGGAGTGCTGCATCTTGCCTACCTTCAGTTAGAGCACAACACTTTGCTTATTACCCTCTGGAATGATAATTGCTCTACTATAGCCACTTTCCTAAGCATGGAGATAGGACCTAATATTTTAATTGTTTATAGATATTGAAGCTAGTCATAAATATTTGTAGATACCGTACTATAATAGAATAGAATCTTTATTACGGTCATAGACCAGCATAGGTAAAAAGGGGGTACAGAATAGAAGAGTATAAAAGCACAGGTTAAAAACAGTGGGTTTCAGATTGTATAGCTCCAGTACATCAAGCCAAGGTAAGGTTGATACTAGTCTGCTGTGAAGGTCAATGCCTGATGGATTTTAACCGCTGCTGTACAGAAGCTGGCAACATTATATGTTATACCAGGGCTGGAGTCTGAAAGCAACAGAGAAGTGTAGAATTGTCCAGTGTGTCCTTAGTATTTATGCAATCGGGGTGAAATAAGGCTGGGGCGGATGTCCCTGTAGTATGAACACTGGAGAAATACATGCTCTGTTGTTTCTATTTGGCCAGAATTACAGGGGCATAGTCTCTCTAAGAAGGGGATCTTCTTGTGTCTGCCTTCAAGAATGGCTGAAGGGAGGGCATGACATTGTGCAAAGGTAAAAGCCGTCCAGTGCTTAGGTACTCCAAGGTTTGCTAAGTATGCCATAGGTGAGGCCAGATAGCTGTTGGAGTCACTAACAATAAAGGTTGGAGCGCTGGCTAGATCCAGTTGTCGCTCTGTATCTACCACCTGTTGTTTGATAGTTGCTTTAGCACTATTGTAACCCAGGCTAAGCAGAAGAGCTGGAGAGAAGCCCAGTGTTGAAATTTTAGTCATCATTGTCTCTTTCCACCTGGATTGGAAATCATCACTCAAGGTTAATGAAGCAAGGCTGGTGGGGAATAGGAATAGTCTGAGCCCGTAGCTGAGTATGGCCACCCACTAGGATACTAGGAATTTTACCTTTTCCTATAAGTCCTTTGTCTTGCCTGGACAGTATTTGTCCATTCATGATAAAGACAGTGGTGCACCTGGATAATTTAAACCCTTGATTTGCAGGTCTTATGATGGTTCCCTTTTGACAGCCACGTGTATTATTTCATTTGTGAACCAAACAATGTAACTTTTCTCTCCTGTGCACCTGTATACTCCTGTATTACATAACTGTTTCTACATTCCTGGTATATTAGAATAAATCCTTTCTGTCCTGGTTCACCAAGCCTGATAATGAAAAAGCAGCAGCAGCAGATCTGAGCACATGAAATAATGCATTGTAAATGCATTTAAGTGATAGAGCCTTCATTACTATCTGTATAAAATGGAGTTGAAAAAGATAATATTTTTAAAAAATGGGTTCAGTTCCCAGACTCACTGTCGATACAGGAAACCACAGATAACAGCAAACCCTATTAAAATAAAGGACTTCGGGCAAACACATACCATAGAATTGTGTTGGAAGACCTAGAAGTGCTTTTTCCAGTGCGACTCTGGTATGTGTCCCTATTTTGAATCCTGCAGATAAATGAAACCATTGATATTGGTTCCGTGGATATGGGGGTCTGACTGTACATATATTTCTTGTGCATTACTAGAATTTGCAAGAGATCTAAACAAGTTGTGAAAAAAAGGAGTGTGTCCAAAGGTCCTTCTGCCAGCTAATGGCTTGAATTTCCTTTCCCTCTGCATAACCCCCAACTCTACTCTGGAAGGTGGGGGAAATCTCCATAAAAGATTTGGGGGTAGGTAGGAGAAAAGAGAACTACTGTTGTACAACTGGATATCTGCCCATGTAAAATTGGATTTAGCTGAAGCTCATCACTCTGCCCACTTTCTTGGCAGTTAGGCCTGCTGAGCTCATTGGCCTTAATACTCAGTAAATATACATAGAATTGTTCTGAAATAAGTCTTCTAGTTCTTTGCCTGGGAGTAAGTTCCATTGAATACAGTTGGGATTTCTTCCTGGGACTTCATAAAACATTAAATTCATGCAGTTTCATTTGGAGTGGGGGCGCTGATTCTTTGCTTAGTTATTAATATTTCAGCTGTTGCAACAACTGATCGTTATTTAATCAGCTGCTATGCATTTGTCTATTTATGTATATACAGTTAAAAAAAAGTTAAAAACATTTATTTAGATATGAGGGGTTTTTGTTGCCAAAAATGTGACCAGTTAGGCTGTGAATTATGAAAAATATTTAAGGTGATGAACTTGCTGAGAATCCTTCATTGTCTTTATCTGTCATCTCCACCCATGACCTTTTTTCTTTTGTTCTTGCAGTGGGCAGGGGAGCTTGTTGCAGCCTTTCATTTATTACAGGTTTCTTACGCTCCGTTATTCCTCTCGCAGAAATCCTTATTGCCGGTAAGAACCTAATTAAGAGTATTTGTATTCATGCAGTTGTTGCTACATGCTAGAAATATAATAATTAAGAATCTGGTTCCTAGGTGCTGCTTTATAATGGACTAAAAACAATTATATTATGGTTATTGTAACTTAAAATAACAGCCGACACTCAAATTGCTTCCACTTTTTCCAAATATGCATCAAAAACTTGTGTGCAAATAAATGCATGGCAGGAAGACCATAGCTTAATTGTATAGCACATGCATACCAAAGGTCCCAAATTTAATCCCTGGCATTTCTAGTTAACTGGGCTCTGTGGGCAAATGTTCTGATAGTACTGTTGTAACCTAGAAATTATTATTGTTGTTGTCTGACAATACAGTCTGAATCTGCTTCTGCTGAACAAAGGCCCACTGAGTGTACTATGGAAAGGCCTCAGCTTCTGCAAATATATGTCTTATGGATCTGTATATTTTACACATGAAAATTGAACTGGAGCTGATATTTCTGAGGACAAGGGGAACCTGCAACAAAATGTTCCAGTATAACTTCTCCTCTTAACAGGAATTCACAGTGCCAGCTAGCCAGAAATAATATCATCCTGGATTCTCAGAGTCCCCCACGGCCACATTTTCTTTTCTAACTTATTTTTTCCATGATGATGACTAAGTATTCTCAGTACTTACTGGATTTTTTTTTTTTTTTGCTATATTTTGCTACCTTAATCTGTTTTGTGATTTTTAAAAAAATGTCTGTGAACCTTGGTTTTCCTGTTGACATGGCAATAACTCTCTCCTGTTTCTCAGTGGCCCCATTTTGAGTCCAATCCAGTAGGTACCTATTACCTGAGCCCCCTGTGACAGGGAGTAGTGTTCAGTACCTGGTTGGCAACACAATACTATACATGCTCAGAAGTAAGTTTCATTAAATTCAGTGAAGCTTACTCCCAGGTAAGCATGCATAGGATTACAACTCTATTCTCTTGTCTTAAAAGATTATGTCATCAGGATTTAAAGTAGTTTTGTGTGACATATTGCAAAGTTAACACGTTCCTGAAGAAAAATCTGTTCTTTTTTAGGACTCTCTTCACAGAACTACGGATTGTTGTTGAACATGTCATAATGAAACCTTCCTGCCCTGTATTTGTACGAAGACTCTGTGTCAGCAGCATTTCATTTATAAGCAGGTTGGCGCCAACAGTTGCATAGCCACCTGGAAATGTGCATCCATGTGTCTAATGAACATTCTGAGCAGCTGGTCTTTTTGCTGGTGATTTATACATTCAGGATCTCAGTCAAGGTTGTACAAAAAAATGTTGTCTCCTTCCAAGAACCTGTCCTGTGAATTGTATCCTGTGTGTCTTTAAAACAAACAAAAACAAACAAAAAACAAACAAACCACCCAACACTTCTTTTTCAAGATGATGTTTCTGTGCTTTGTGGAAGATGAATGTCTGCTACCTTAGACAAAATACTTTTTAAGGCAAAAAAGAAACAAAAATCTGCATTGTATAATATGGCTTATTTGCTCTCAAGTAGGTTCTCATCAATAATGAATGAAAATACTTAATTCAGAAAGAAAAAAAAATGCCCAGCAGTGCTAGCTCAACTATGTTTAATGAGTTGTAAGATGTTGCCACAGCATAAATGGTAGCCTCTTAGGGATAGCGTTTGGAATATCTACATATGCGATGCATTTGAGTCAGTATTCTTTCCATTCAGTAAATGAAACTAGTTAACTCAATTGAGTAAATCATTGTAGTCAGTATGAATCAATTGGCGTCTGCTCTGATTGTTAACAATAGCACTAAGCATCTAATTTCGAGGATCCGATTTATCTGATGCTTTTGAAATGGAAAGCTCTCCACCCTGCCACAAACATCGTATTTCTTTGTAAATATTTCTCTAGACCATCTGAGCACCCACTGTTTTTTGTTGTCTTCCAAAAGCTCTTAAAAATGCCATCTGTTTAAAAATCTGAATAATAAAGATGGATGTTTTGTTTATTTCCAACATAAATTGAAGTATCATTGCTGTGGTGAGAATTTTAAAACTTCATCCAGATAGGCTATCATTTCAACTCGAAACACCACCTGAAGTGTCTTAATGACATAGTATTAAACCAATCTGTCAGTGCAAATTGCATTGTGAAATCAATGGGCCTTGCTTCCAAGTAATTGGCTTGATCCTCCCCTATGTAGGAGCTGCACATCTGTAATGGAGGAACCCTTCTCCTATTCATCATGTACGCATGCACAACTGTACAGGTGCTACATCAGATGATAAAAGAGAATGGCTATGTGCCCTCTGCTGACTATGCAGTTGACACACCCTAGAACCCACCTCAGTGCACTGACTACCAAAAACAACCAAACCAGGGCTAATATGTTATTAGCCACCTGACATTCATGTAACACTTTAGTACTATAAGTATATATATACTGATCTTGTACACTAATTATAATACTTGATATACTGCCATATAATGAATGTACAGTCCAAATACAAGCTGTCTCAAATCAATTTCCAAATTAAAGATCCGTGATGTATTATAAATGCATGAAAAATATGTATAGAGTAGAACTTGTTATTGAAATTCCATATACTGTATTGGACTACTGTGATTACATTGAAGGGTCTCATGAAGAATCCACCCCATTCAAGACAACCATCCCCAGGACATTTTATGGGCATTTGATTTGGAAATTGGTTTGAGATATGTTGTATTTGGATTAATCTTTTGACTGTACATTAGTTATATGGCAGTATATCAGTTATTATAATTATAGTGTACAAGATCAGTATATACATACTAATAGTACTAAAGGGTTACATAAATATCAGGTGGTTGATAAAATACTGTATTAGCCCGTTTGGTGGGTTTTGGTAGTATGTGGCTTCTGCCCCAACCACCCTCCCCTGCACTTCATCAACGAAGCAAAGTGATTGGATAACATAGCTTTGTTGAAACCATTCGGTTTCTTCTGTGCAGAGGTGCTGTGCTTGCAAAGGGACACGTGCAGCCCATTGTGTTTAGAACAGAGGGGCAGTTATTACCTAGAGAGAAGTGCTCTCTCAATAATAATAATAGGTAATAATAAAATTTCTTTCTTTCCCACCCCTCTGCAACGCAATCGGGGAAGAAAGGCTGCAGTTACTAAAGCGTGGCTGTTCTGTTCCCAGGTAGAGAGGTGAGATAATACCAAAGTCTAGCTAAATACATTTCATCTTACCAAGAAATTAGAACTGTATAGTTGGTTTGACACATTAATCTGAATACCCTGATTGTCTGAGTTCCATAATAAAAAATATCCTGAATACTGGTAAACATTTTTAAACTGAGTTGCTGCACAATGCTTAGCTTGCCTTCTTTCTCTTAAAAAAAGGAAAAAGTCCAGTTTAGCCAAACTGCTCATCACTTGACAAAACTGACCCTGGATTTTAAGATGCAGACAGGTTGCAGCTTTTCATGTTCTTTTCTTTCTTCATTCCTGCTTGTAGAAAACTAATATCCCAATGAAAAGCTTACTTTGTAACCCCTCTTGATGTGCTTTTTACATGCTGCACATTTCTGCTAGGTGTAATCTGAAATAGTATAATTTAGGAACAGTTTTATTTCAGGCTGTATGGTTTATACCAGGCTGGAATAATGGGGGAAAAAGTACTCATATCTCTCAGGTGTAACCTGCTCCTGTGAAATGTTTTGAAAACTTTTGCACAGTAAGTAGCTCATAGTCCTCAACTCAGTTGTGATTTTCAGTATGGTTGCAGCTCAGTCCTCTTGTGTATTTTCTTGAGTTTATGGGGCTACTTTCAACTAATTACATGCTAAACCTGACTGGAAAAAAAAATCTTTTGATACCAGGGAAAATAGGAGGTAGGCATCATAAGAAGGGCCAAAGAGCATGTATGTTCCTGCTTTCACCTTCCACTATAATTTCTGATGGGAGCTTGCAGTAAACAAGTATGTGCATTTGTTTGTTTCTTTTTCTTCATTCATTACAGTGGAAGTAGAAGGCACTGGGACATCTGTTTGCTGCTGGTAAATGAGACTGAATTCCTTCCTACTCTCAAAAACCTGTATTTTAAGATTGAAGAATTACAGTACTTGCATCAGCATCATTCATTCATTCTTCTAAGATGCTTCATAATTCTTTGTTTCATAACTCTGCATGAACTGATATGCTATATATTTGGGAATTATGCCACTGTTTTAAAACATCTTTCTGTCTAATGATCTGGTTTTTCTTTTAATAGAGTATGAATTCTATTTAAATTAAACTTATTCATTAACTTGTTAATAGCTGGCCTTGTACATTGCTTGCTAAACCTCAAGCTGTGGAAAATGCAGTGATTTTAAAATTGGGCTGAAATAATGCTGCTTGATTGTGCGCCTTTAGGCTTTTTGGCTCTGGGACCTGTTTAAGGAGAAAATGCATACATGTGTGCAGGAAGGCTTAATGAGGTTTTCATCTAGGCTCTTTATTCTGTTTTCAGGATTTTATAAAAAAATAAATTTTCTGTAGCAATAAAATGAATGTTTCAGCAGTAGGCTGGCATGCAATGTCTGAACCTTTCCAATCTTGTTATACTATAATACTGGAAACCTGAAGCTGAGCATGATTCTCTAATTAGAGGAAGGGGAACAGAACAGAATCACATCCATCTGTTTGACGCAATTTAGATCCATACAACTAGTCAACCAGGAATGTGCATATGTATTTGCATTTGAAAAGTCAACTGGATTTAAGGTTGGCTTATCACAATTCAGATGGCCACTGGCATCCAGTTCTCATCCATGATGCACACAGATCTTTTGCTAGGTGAGAGTTTGCATTCCTTCTGGAAATGAACATTGTACAGTATATTGCAGAGGGCTATGTCTGAGAGATGCTAGACTTCTCTCTCTTGATTATGGTTTTATGCTTCAGGATTTGCAGCTAAATAAATTCCATGCATGTTCTATATTCTAAGACTGACACCCAAAATTGCCTTATATTTCAACAAGACTCTTGGAGTAGCCTAACTGATTTTTAAGATGCTGACTGTTGTCTCCCATTCCATAGTAAAGCTGTTTTCAAAAGTAGTTTGTTAAGCAGCTGTTTAGGGGGGGGGGGAATGTCCAATACCTCCCTCCACAGCACTCACATGTATTGTCTGCAGTTCTTGAAACCTGCTCAAAAAGTTTTAAACAGGAGAAGATACTGTTTTCATGTTCTGTAGCAAGGGTGGGGAATGTATGGTCTACCCGTGCTCATGTTAGACTGTAACTCCCATAATTACCCGCTGGGCTGGGCTGGCTCCAACTAATGGAGGAGGTGCAATGCTGCATCTGAATGGCCACTTCTCACCACTTCTTGCCCATTCCTGCTCTGTGGTCAGGTTGTTGTATACACTGTGCTATATATAAAGTTTTCCACCAAGAAAATGGAATGCTAGGTTCTGTTGGGTATAGCCACTGTGGTGTGGGGTCAAACTGAGGATGTTGCTCCCTCAGTAAGAATTTTCTCCACCCCCATGAAATTTTCCTTAATTTCCCAAATTTCCAGTACTGGCAGTAGAGTAAAACTTCAGCTGAGCATTTAGAATACAGTAAACAAAATGACCAAGGTAATGTGAACACAGCAAATATAAGTTCTAGTGACTGATTTTCAATGTCTCATTCTCTGCAATGCCAGAACTTTGGAGACTTAAGGAAATTCTGTTGAGAGTCAGAATTCTTATTTGGGAGTGCAATGCCCTCATAATTGCTACCTGATTCTATACTTTTCCTATACTCACAAACCATTGCAATATAGACACAGCCCTGTTCATACCTTGGCTGGCATCCTGTTCATTATTTATGAGATTGTAAGCCAGACATGCAATTTTATAACTTTGGGGATTCATGTTTACAGTCATTATTGACCAAACGTGAGCCCAGGAACCTACCTATTAACCCAGGCGGTACCACAGTTGAAGGGTTTCTGAGGGAGAAGTAGTTGTAGCAGGACCCTGAGGAGTCTCTCCTGCTGCCAGTCTTATTGTGCCCCATGACTGCAGTCATAATTTCCTAGCACCCTAGTCTGCAGCACACTGATAGCCCTTCAGTTGAGGTGCTTTCTGGCTTGAGGTAGGTTTTTGCAGGTGGCATTGGGAGAAGTTGTAGCTACGTCCGTTGAGACAGGATCTTGGCCAGCATTGTACTTCTCATGTAAACTATGCTTCTCGTGAGTGCTATTCCCCCCCCCCCAACAGTACATAAAATTACACAGGTGTGGCAGTGCTGTGTCCCTCCAGTTAATGTAATACAGCTCCCATCAGCCTTAGTATGGCCAATGAATATGGATTATGGGAGCTGTAACCCAACAGCATCTGTGGGGGTAAACAAATTTGCTGCCCTGGCACCTGTGTGTCATGTGAGGAAGGAAGAGTCCCTTACCAATTACTGTTTGGGGCTGTTGGTATTATAGTTGTAACATGTGGAGGTGGAGGTAGAGTAATGGATCTGAACGAGCAGAGAAGCCTGAGCCAGGGGCCACTTGGAATGGCTGATGGTCAGTGGAGTAAACAAGCCTCTGTGTTTGACAAATGGAATTCTTTAGTCTGCTTTCTCTTCTTAGGGATGTGCATACTGTCTGTTTCTGCACTCACACTTTTCTGAGCAATTTTACTCTTAGGAATAGGCAGGAACACTCAACTGGTTTCTTCAGTTCTCTTGAGTTTAAAATGCGTTGGAAATTCCAAACACAGGGGAGATGGGGTATTTTTAGTGGGGATGGCTGTTGAGAGAAAAGTATATAGACAGTGGGAGAAGACGAAGCATTGTTACGGGTTAGCTAACATTCAGATTCACAATTGTATAGCATTCCTATACAAGGCATCTGATGCTAGTCCTAGTTGTGGTGCAGACTGTTGTCAGGGGTATGAATTTTCATTTCTTTTCTCAGAGTAGAAGGTAATGCATTCCCCACCTGTTTTTTCAAGCCAGTAGAAATGTCCAGAAACATATATAATAATACAGTTACCCTGATGTACTTGGCTCTTTATAGGGTGATGTAGTAGAAAGACATCCCTGCCTGAGGAGCCATGTAAATTGTGACAAGAGGGGAGGGATAGATGTGAGCAAGTGAAATTATGTGCACTTAGCTTTCAGTTACAGAATACCATCTGCTGTCCCTTTTGCCAATCTAGCACCAAATGGAGTGAATAGAAGATACAGTGTCAGCCTGATCTGGTAAACGTTTGTGAAAGGGTCTGGCTTGCCATGTTGGCCCATGTTGAGAAATCATGTCTGCATTGAAGATGTGGTCCAACAGAAGGCATAAAGTGTAACCAGGTCTGATCACGTGAACCTCTTGAGTGGGGTGGGGAATCTTATTCATCAACTACTGGGCACTGGGATTATGAGCTGATTATGAAGATTGTAGTCTTGTTGAGGGCTCTCAGCATGTGCAGAGCTCATATCTTGAGCACTACCCACTTGATCTCAACCGGTTAGGCAGCCTGGCTTCTCAGCTTTCACCATCAGCTGAAGCGGCGTTTTATTATTCTATTGGCAACCTTTTCAAGCATAGGGTTCTCCTATCAGCCCCAGACAGCACAGACACATAGGTGGGTGATGGGAGTTGTAGACCCACGGCATCTGGAAGGTGCTAGGTTGGAGAGGTCTTATTTGTTGGAATATGCTACACATTCCAAAGATTTCTGTGCAGAGCATTTGCCCTCTCTTAGCAACATAACAATTTTTAGGTAGTAGATTGTCACTGAACTATGAGTGCTGCAGGGCTGAGCATAAATGTGAAGGGAAAAAATTAAATTGAAAAATTCATCATTTTTCCTGTCTTCGAACACTCAAGTGCAAAATGCTAATGTTGGCCTCAGAGGGGAAATAGTTCTCCTGCATATTTGAGAAAATGTGAAACCCTTTCAAGGAAATCTAATAAACATAATCATCGCAGCCTGCTGACACAAAGAAAAAAAAAGACCTCATTCGCTCTTTCTTTTTTATGCTGCAATTTAGTGGCCCCTACTGATTTACAAATTGGATCACTATAGTAAATTATCCATTCTTGTACCTGTGAAAGTAAGCACTGAGATCCATATTTGTTTGGAGTTCTGCTTAAATCAGCAAAAATGATAAATTCGATGGCCTGAAATTGGAAATACCAAGGGCTTTCTGCAATGATTGAGCAAAATGTCTCCTCTTGTAATTTATTGTGACCCTCTCATTCTAGACACTTTGTATGTCTAATATTTATTTCAACACAAATTAAATTGCTCCCTCCTATATTGTCACATACCTGGTTTTATTGATGTTGTCAAAATCAAATTGCCATCCCCCTGCCTGGATTCAAAACAGTCACACCAGTTTATATTGTAAAGGAGCATCTGTTATTAAACCTCTGGTTTCTTTTGTTTCTCCATTCTTGCCTGAGTGGCTGAAGACACTGGAATCAATGGGATAACTTTTTTGGGAGGTGGGAGAGAAGGAATAATACTTTGGAAGTAATTAAGTGAAATGAGAGCAGATGAGAAGAGGTGAATAGGACTAGATTTACTGCTGATTTAATTGCAGTGATGGACATCAGTCCACCATAACGGAGCATCCTGTTCTGCACTGGTTTCCTGCATCAGTGCTGCAGCTAAGCAGTTAGCTGCGGGCCTGATTCCTTCTCATCACAGTTTACGAGAAAGTCAGGATATGAACGCAATAAAACAAATCCTTTTGGATAGGGGACTACGTAATAGTGGGATAGAGTATAGGAAGCACTTTTAAAATAAGAGGGCAACTTTTTAGGGATGATGGTGCTGCAAGACATGGGCATTGGTATCTGCCAGAAACTAGGGTTGCCAAGTCTGGGATATCCTAAACTCTCTGCTGATGTCATTAAGGAAAATACATTAAGCACCACCAACAGTTGCATAAAGTAGGTCATTCAATTAATTAAAAAGCACAAAAGTCTAACAAATGCGGAAAGAACATAAACTTTTCAAGGCAGATTCCTCCCCCTTATCTTGATGATTGGAGAAGGGGTTCCAGGCCCTGAGATCTGACAAGCCTAACTGTGCCACTTTCACAATTGCCTTACTGTCACCCCAAGATACATTTAGCCTTTTCTGGCACAGAGAGAATTGGTGCAGAATGCTTCATCTGCTTAGTTTATCTGCCTACTGTTTCGAAGTACAGAAAAAGAGTCAGATGAGAAAGTGGTAGCCCTAATGGCTTGTAGTTTCCAGCATTTTATTGTGGCTCCTTTGAAAGCCATTTGGGAGAAAGCAAAAGAGAAGGCGAGGGGGAGGGAAAAGATGGGTGGAAAGAAGGAAGCTGGTAAAGGAAGTGGCAGGTCCAAACCATGTTGTAGGTTTGGATTAAAAGTAGCTCTTCCTGAGTGGCTGGCAACAATCAGCTTGCTACAGTGTTGTGTTCTGTGTATGGGCATGTATATGTGTGCCTCTTCCTCTTGAGAAGGGACTATACAAGACAACAAAAACTTAACCTTATTATTTGTTTTAAGAAGTTGCTGCAGCTAAGCAGATTTGTGTCTGATCAGTTCTCAAGCAAACTTGAAATCAATGACCCCTGTCTTGAAAAAATCTTTCCCCAACCTTCTGTTGTATTTTTTTCTCCCAAACACTGCCCTCTGGTGGTACAGTTTACAGCTGGTTTTTATATTTTTGAAAATGGAGGATTAAACTTTTCTGCCTTTTTTTTGTTCCTGGTAGTTTTATGGGCTTCAGCATGTAAAACTGGAAACCCTCACATTTCTTGCCCCAACCTCACTTGAATGTCACTGATGTGATGATAAAGTTGCGGAGTGAGCATGTTGGCTTGAGATGGAAAGGGAAATATCACATCAGTTTCTCCCATTCCGTCACTTAATGTTTGTAACATCGAATGAAAAGATCTTGAAAGGTTATGAACATTTTGTGCTCTTTTCTTGGCCTTATAAGGTATACACTCTAACATCTCAGAGATGAAAACTGGGACAAATGTGGCCATGCAACATCAAAGTGTGCTTAAGATGGCAAAAGTTATTTATGAGGAAGAACACACAAGCTAGGAGAGATTGCTGCAGTTTGCTTTTGCTTGTGGAAAAGCAAGATTCTGCCCCTTCTTGTCCTCTTCCCCTATGGAGTTGAGTACAAATTATTTTTGCACTTTGAACTCAGCATGCAGCAACTGAAGTAAGCCAGGTTGAAAGGGGAAAGTGAGAGAAGAAGAGAGAAACTGGGACATTTTAAAAGCAGCTGAACCAGTGGCATGACAAGAGGATTAATCTGGACTGTCCCTGACAAATCGGGACAGTTGCAGGGTATGATAAAGGTATTAGAATTAATCACTCGTCTCTCATGCTATTAAAAAGAACTATAAACAATACAGCACGTGAAAGGCCCTTTCCCCCTGAGCAGCCAGCCTTCAAAGGCCTGCTGCAACAAAAAGATCTTCCAACTGCCTGCTAAAGGATAGCAACGAGGGCATCAGTCTAACTTTTCTAAAGGGTGCATCTACACTGTAGAAATAATGCAGTTTGACACCACTTTAGGTGCTGTAGCTCCATCTTATGGAATTCTGGGAGCTGTAGTTTTACAAGGTCTTCAGTCTCTGCCAAGCAGTGCTGATGCCTCACAAAACTACAGATCCCAGGATTCTGTAGGAAGGAGCTGTTACCTGGGCTTACAGCCCCTCCTTCTAATAATTCATAATTTGGCAATATTGGACAGTTCATGAGGTTTAAGGTAGACCAGAACAAACCAAGCTTAGATTCAAGTGAAGGTCACCCAAAGGCCTAACAAAGTTGTCTTGGAAATTCTCAATGAACACACCGAAGGAGTGAAGTCCCTTAGGATTAGGGTAATTAAGGTGGAATGTGCTAATCTCCTCTTGGACACACCTGGCAGTGAGTCATACTCCAAAAACAAATAGGGATCGGAAACCCATTATTCACGAAATGGTTTTCCCTCGCACCTTTTCCTCTCCACACTATGGAGGCTGCCATAAGCCCATCAAACGTAATGTCCCAGCCATTAACGGCAATCAACAAAGCCAGAGTTTCCTTTGTTTAACTCTGGGAAACCCATCTAAGCATTGTTTTACACTCAAAATATGCCTTAACGGTACGATATTGGGTATAAATATTACCCTCAATGAGCAGCCATATGTGCAGAGTCTCACCCTCAGCTTCAAGTCTAAGTTTCTTTGCTGCATGAATCTCTGCTGTTCAGACAGGTAAATATAGTCCATTCTTACCACTATCTAATCTAATCCTCTATCCCAATATTTCTGCCTTGACTCTTCTTTAGCTCTTCATGTGGTTGTCTTGTGAGTGTGTGTGCATAAGTGAATGCTTTTATGATTATTTTCCAATAAAAACCATTTTTATTTCATTTTGGCCTGGTGTCTCGTCAGTGAGTACTGGTATACACAGGTGCAAAGCTTCCACAAGTTACTTAGCCTCCCACAGCCATACCTTTGAGCTAATTAAAATTCCCTAACTTAATACCATAATTTTAGTGTCACAAGTAGGTCATCATGGACCCCAGCAATTCGAGTAACAGAGCCATGGCAGTTAAAAGTGGTGTCAAACTGCATTATTTCTACAGTGTAAATGCACCAAATTTGACAGCCTGGCAGCAGCCACCAACAAAACCCTCCCAGGTTCCCACAAGATGTAGTGGCAAGGGTGGTGTGACAGAAAGCCTTCCCCAGAAGATCTCAAGGCCTGGACAGACTCGTATAGGGTTAATAATCATTAATAATCTAGTTGTTATCTTTAAGTATATCACAAAATTTAATAACCGTTGGCTATCACATTTTTAATGAACCAGTAAGAATTTCCAAACAGAACCTCAGTGGGCTTTTTGCAGGACTTCATATGATTTCAAACGTTTGCACACATAAAATCATTTTTCTTACTTACCATACTTTTATCTCACCTTTTAAAATACTTGTCTTTGGAAGCCACAATACAAAATCAGTGTCCTCTGTTGTAGCTCACAATGTAAATGGAGAAAAACAAGCTGCTCTCTGGTATTTTCAGCTTCTTGTTGTTGTGTGCCTTGAAGTCGTTTCCGACTTATGGTGACCCTGAGGCAAACTTATCACGGGGCTTTCTTGGCAAGAGTTGTTCAGAGAAGGTTTTCAGCTTACCCACAGTCAATTTAGTGATTAAACCCACTGCAAGTTCAGCTGGCACTTAATGAAGTAGCATCTGTTGCTATATTAGTGATATTCTCAGTACATGGTGATCTGGCTGTTTGAAGGATACACACTGAAAGAAATAATTAACTTGTAACTGCTCAATCTGCAACCCTGTTATGGGAGAATTCTTAGATTTATAAAGATTTATCTCTGGTAGCTTTGATGGAACTAAACTGGATTAGTTGAATATAATTTGCTTTATCTTGGCTACGGATAAAACTATAAAAGCGTTTTCCTAATGTCTTTAGTTCCAACCCACCGAAAGAAAGGCACTAAGTCCCATTGAAATCAGTGAGACTTAAGCTACCGTACTTGGGACTATCTGGTTTCTTTCATTTTTTAGAAGGATAAGAACAATTGATCCAATCATGTTTACTTGGATTAAAGTCCCACTGAGTTTGATCAGACTGATTTTTAAGTATGTCTGAATGCAACTGCAGCCTAGCAGCACAATCCTACCCATGTATACCCGAAAGTAAGTCCTAGTGTCTAGAGGGTCTTATTTGTGAGCAATTGTCATTAGGATGTGACTAAACATAGCAGGATGAGAGTTTCTTTTTAGGATTCAGAGAACTATGTGGGCACGCCCTGTGATATTCCACATCCATTTGAACAGAGGTTCAAAATCTCACAGAAAATTTGGGGTGGGGTGGGGGGAGAACTTGCTCCTGAACACAACTACAGTATTATAATATAACAAGTGGCACCAAATGCATCTCTAACCACCAGAACAAGAATTTCTGAAAAGTGATTATCACCTGCCTAGCCCCCCGCCATACACAGACAACCAGACCAGGTGACATTTTGTTTTGTTTAAAGCAGAAAAATATAAAGGACACCATTATGGAAGCAGCAAAAGGCTCACTATAATACCATGCCCTGCAGATCAAATACTGTATGATCTCAGCCCAGAAACGCTCCACAACTGTAAAGCCTTGAAACAGAAGGACTTTTGAAAGCAGGGACTGCATACAGATGGGGTTCTCAAGTAAACTCCTGGTATCACATAAAGGCAAAATCACCCGCCACTTTCATTTCCAAATGAAGCAACAACTTTTACGGGAGAGGAAGGCTTGAGTTTCTCAGAAGAGGCGTGGCAGCAAAGTGAATCTTCTTATACACTATTGCAGAAGATGCAACAAACCACAGAATCTGCATGGATCAAAAAGGACTCCAGCAAAAGAAGCAAAAATTAATCATTTGATATTGGGTGAATGATCTAAAGATTTCCTGAGAACTGTGGGTTTTTCCTTCCTCTTCCTCTCTTTAAAATTAACATTATCTTTCTTTTCCCCATTTCACTTCCCTCCTCCTTTTTTCCTTTTAATATTTATTCCTGCTTTCTCCTTTCTCTCCTTCTGCCTTCTTTCTTTTCAAAATTACATCTATTATCTTCTTCTTCATTTCACTTCTTCCCACTCCCCTTTTCTTCTTTCTTTTCCCCCTTTCTTTCTTTTCTTTTTTTTTCCTCCTTAACATGGTTTTGGAACCTGTGGTCTGTGGACCCCCAGGGGGCCGTGATGTCCCAGCCAAGGCAAAGACTGGCTGGCTGGCTTGGCCTGCACATTGTTGTTCCATCTGTTCCAGCCACAAATTTGCAGGACGAAGTAGGAGAAAAGTCTTCCCAGGGCTGGTTTAAGGCACCAGCTGCGTCAGCATCCCCAGGGGGCCCCATCATTGTGGGGGCCCCCCGTAGAAACCCTCCTCCTACAAAAACATTATTAGTAATAATCTGAATATCCTGTACTGTGAATAACTTAGGTTGAGTTAGGCTACATTGACCTGAAATAAACACATGGGCCCCCCAAAATAAAGCATTGCACACACACACCCAATTCCTTAAACCGGTCCTTAGTCTTCCCTTCCCTCCAGTGCCTCTAAGAGAAGGGTTAATGGATGGTGTAATTGTGTTGTTGTTGTTGTTGTTAGGGTTTTAAATCTTGAGTTAAGTCTTGGGGGTCTGTGGCAACAAAAGATATTTAAAGGGGGTCCCTGGTAAAGAAAAAGTTAAGAGCAACTGAGCTAGAGAGGGCTGTTGGTGGCTGAGTTTATGGTTATTTAGTTGAGGAACCAGGCAACAAACCATTGGAAATATACAGTACATGTCTAATCTTAAAGTAAGTTCTTTTAACGTTCATGGCATGAGTACAACTATAAAGTGGGGGAAAAAAATCCAAAAATTCCTTAAACAAGAATACCCTGATTTGGTTATACTGCAGGAAACTCACCACAAAGGGGGATCCTCAACTGCTTATTCAAAATGCCAACCTAGAGTTATGTTTTGCAGCTAAAGGATCATCTAAATCCAGGGGGTGGATATTAAAAAGCAACAGCTCCAAACCTCAAATTTTTGACAATAGATACTCTCATAGACCATAATGACAGTTATGTTTTTGTTAAGAGACTCATCAACCATACTGAAGTCACATTGGGATCTATATATTCTCCTAACATAATCCAGGAGAGCTTCCTCAAGGATACTTTACAATTGATTAATAACTTTAAAGCAGGAATAGTTATTATTGGGGGAGATTTAAATACAGCTGTATCTAATTTAGATAGATCCAGCAGAAGTTCTTCAAATTATGTATGTATAGACTCAGTATTCACAGAATTTGACTTATCTTATGTAGGGAGACACCACCATAGAAATGCGAAGACTATTCCTATTATTCAAATAGACATGGGACTTACTCTCATATAGATTATATTTTGATATCAAAAAATAATTTAGACCAGTGGCTCCTAACCTTTTCTTTACCAGAGACCCTCTTTAATGATCTTTTGTTGCTGTGGACCCCCAAGAGTTAACTTAAGATTTAAAACCCTAACAACAACAACAACAACAATTCCTGATAATGATAATAATACAGTTACACCAACCATTAAACCTTTCCTCAGAGGCACTGGAAGGGCAGGAAGGACTTTTCTTCTTCCTCCTGCATTTCCATGTTTGGTGGGAGTGTCCCAGAACAGGAAAAATTGGACCACATCTCAATTGAAGCCTGGTATAAACAAGTTTGGGAAATACCACTTATGGGAAAGCTGGCATCTATTGTATAAGATGATAGAAATGACTAGTCAGAACTAAGCTTCTTTTCAACATGATTTACTTTTATTAATTTCATTAGTGACAACGGGGAGCAGAGAGATGCTTTAGTTGAATGGCAAATTTACTTTTACTTTCTCATGCTGGGAACCTATGAACCAAAGAATCTTACTTTGGGGAGAAATAATATGCAATGCCTGGTGAGTTTCTAATTTGTTTTGTTTAAAAATAGTTACATTATGCCACTATGTCATCTTGTTGATAATTTAAAAAATTAAAAAGAAAGAAACAGATCAGGCATAAGCAAAAAAACCACATTCTCACATAAAGCTTCTGAAAGTCAATTCAGTTTTGAGAGAAGTTTGCTACATAGCACGGCACAAGGCCTTCTTTCTTTAAGAAACACAAACCATTAAGAAACCAAGAGTCCATCTTGGGAGCAACTAGATCTGCTGTTCTTTGGATGCTGCCATCCCATGAAAGTACTTCTCACCAATTTAATGTCTCATTAGTAACTCACAGCAGAAGTTACTTCCCAGAAAGTTTGCAAGGATTGCAGGTCATGTACCCAAAGTGTGCCCAACACCATGGCTTAAGCATACTTACTTAAAATATTAATATTTATTTATTAAAATATTCATATTCTGACTTTCATTACTATTTGAGTGTCTTTAATTAAAAATAAATCCCACTAATTTAAATGGAATTTACTTTCAGTTGGTGAATTTGGGACTACAGCTTTTGAAGAACTCTAAAATCATTACCATCAATTTCTGTATCATGTCCCATATCCAATGCTTTTGGGCTATGTTGGTGATTGGAATCATACAGCCCTCCAAAATAAACAAGCAGTAATGCCTTTATTGGGCCCAATTCCAAAGCATAAAATATATACAGAATAGATACAGCCCTCCAGATGTTGTTGGACTGCAATGCCCATTAGTTCTAGCCAGACCTGAGTTAAGGCTCTGGTGATGTGCCCTGCTTCTCCTTTGTATAGTCTTCTACAGGATATTCCTCAACAAATTCTATGTGGATCTGTGAAACCTCTAGGACTGATTATTCCAGTTTACTATTTGAGGAATCCTGGGGCAGGACACAATGCCTACTTTAACTGAAGATGCTTCAAATACATTTGATCATCAGTCCCTCCAATCAGAAGCAGGCACCGTTTACTGTGATGGGTTTATGGCCCTTCTGTCCACACAGATTGTTAACCTCATTCACACATTCAATACACACCTAAACATTTCTGCAATTTCCTCTGACTGCCATGCTGGAATCAATGGTTTATACATCAAACCTGTGTAAGCAACAAATTGACTTCCGGATATCTGTGGACTGCGTTTCACAAGCTGCCCCAGAAGCATGGTCAATAATGTTGGGGTTTGTTTGTAGTCCAAAATATGAAAGTCACTCGTTCCCTACCTCTGCTACATGTTGATACAGATGTTATTAATGCCTCATGTTCCAGGTTTTTTTGTTGGGGGGGGGAGTCAGGATATAACTAACAGACCTTCCAGCATTTCACAGATGAAAACTGGAACATCAGTGTGTGGTCAAGATGGAAAAATTATTAATGAGGAAAAACAGACAAGCTAGGAGAGGCTGCAACAGTATGCTTTTGCCTAAGTCTTCAGGGAAGGGGAAGATTTCTTCCCCCGCTCTCCCCCTGTGAATTAATTGACTCCAAACTTCCTTTGCCTTTTGAACTCAGTTTGTAGCCACTGAAGTAAGCTGAGGACAAAGAGGAAAAGTGGGAGGAGTACAGAGAAATTGGAACATTTTAAAAGCAATTGAAAAAGTGGGCTGGACAGTGGATTTAATCATGTCTGTCCCTCCCAATTCAGGACAGGAAGGTATGGGTATGAATGATAACGGTTTCATTTAGTCTGATGGCAAAAGAATCCAGGCTTGTGGTATTGCCACAAGATCCACATCTTTATAAGAACAGCTAAGGCATTACAGCCATGACATCAAAGGTGCAGGCTTTCATTTAAGAATTTATCCAAAAAGAATGGACACCAGCAATTCCACACTAATTAGACAGAGCCAAGACAAGCCTCTACAAAACAGATGGACACAACTTAAGCCAGAGTGGAATGAAACTGCTGTTCCTAAAACATCAGAAAGTCAGCATGTTGGAAAGAGGAGGGAGGCACTAGGATAGGGGGACTGTACAGTTCAGGTACAATTATCCTTGGGTGATGAAAATGAAATTGTTTGGGATTGCCCAAATTGTGATGAAGGAAAAAGGGGCATTGAGCAGGATGCAATATGATAGCGAGTCAGAGGCTTAAGGAAAAGAAAAGGAAAAAAAGGAAGCAAGCATGTGCCAAAGGCATCTGGAGGGCACCACTTTTAAAACTGAATATTAACCTCATCCTAGCAGATGGGACATGTTAGTGCATCAGTCATGTTTTGTTACAAGATTCAGACTGGACTAGGTCTACAAGGCAACATGCCACTTGAAGGGCACTCCTAAGTTCATCCATCCGCACGTACAAAAACGGACAAAAACTCTCCCAACCAATCTTTTGCCTAGATTTTCCTTGTTTTTTTTCTGGGCTGTGAGGCCGTGTTCTGGAAGAGTTTCTTTCTGACGTTTCGTCTGCATCTGTGGTTCGCATCTTCAGAGAATGGTTGGGTAGGAGTGTGTGTGCGGTTTATATACTATGAGCCCCTGTTGAGGAGGATATGTAAATCTGTGTATTTGAATGGCTAGTTTCTGGGTAGAGATATGCAAGGAGGATTAGTGTCTTTTTGGCTAATGGTTTTAATGTCCTTTTTGCTGTGAGAAAGTGTGGTATGGTTTCTTTTGCCTATTGCCATTTGGGCATGTTTCATCTCAAACCACATAATGTATTGGGACTATCAATGTCACATGCCATTATGTGGTGGAAACATGATGCAGAGAAAGTGGTGAGAGGGCTGGGATGAGAAATAATCCCCCCTCCTCAGAAAGGTGGGAGGGCAGCAAGCGCACACTTGATCCTGTGCAGGAAAAACCGGTGGTAGTATTTTTAGGATAGAAAAGGAGACAGATGTTCGGTCCCTTGTGAACGTGTATTTTCTAGGTGTTTGGTTATTGTGATCTATCCTTCATTCTACACCCACAAACATCCTTGTGGGCATGGGGGCATTTTTATCAACTGAAATACATTGGAAATCCCAAGGAAGTAACTCCGGGTTGGTCCCCCCCCCGCAAATAATTCATCTGGGTGAGTTACCTTCAGTGCAACCTTTCTTTATAAGGAAATACAGTTGTGCCTTCATATTCGCTGGGGTTTGGTTCCAGGATCCCCCGTGGATACCCAAATCCGTGAATACTCAAGTCCCATTATATGCAATGGCATAGCAAAATGGTGTCCCTTGTATAAGATGGCAAAATCAAGGCTTACTTTTTGGATTATTATTTTTTTAAAGAATATTTTCAAGCCGTGAATACTTAAATCCGTGGATACAGAGGGACAACTGTACACAAACAAATTCCAACCAGAGCCTTCCGCACCTACTTACTGCCTTTAAGTAGGACGCGCCCATTGCAGAATGAGGGGGCTGATAGAGCGTGTACCATTTCGGATTGCGGGGGTGGCTGGGCGGTGCCAAGGTGATTTTCCAACCCAGCGAAACAGGGGAGGGAGGCTACGCACCGTCCGTCACGCGCTTCCTCTGCCGGGGAGGGCGGGGGGAGGAGGAAAGAGGAAAGACTTCAGGCTCCCTCGCGTTCTCTTGTTCGGGTGCGCATGCGTACCGGCGCCAGGGGCTCCTTCCCTCCCCGAAGGAGGACTGATCATAGAGACGAGGAGGACAGAGCGGGCAAGGTTTGGCTCGACTTCCGGATCCGGCGGCTCTGCTTCGGGTGATGGAGTGGGCTGAGGAGCCCGGTGCTGGCGGCGGGGGGCCGGCGGGCCAATGAGGAGCGGCTTTTCCCGCCGGGTCTCCTCCCCTTTCGCCTCCGCTGCAGGTGCTGCTGTTTGTAGTCCGAAAGCGGGAGGATGCTGCCGGCTCTGGCCGCCCAGCGGAGGGGATGGGGCTGCTTGTCTCAACTCCAGCTGCTGCGGCGGAGGGGGGCCCGGGGCCCGGCGGGGCTCTCGGTCGTGCGGGCCGGCTGTCACGGTGAGCAGGGCCAAGGCAGGCTGCGGCGGCGGTGGGGTGAGGCGCTGCCAGCTCCTCTCTCTCTCTGCTCCACTCTCCGAGGAGATTATCACACTACACAGTTATAGCGCTATCATTCCACTTTAACTGCTCTGGCTGCCTCCTGTGGAGTCCTGGGATTTGTAGTTTAGGGAGAGCCATTTAGCCTTCTCAGCCAGAGAGCTCTTAGGCCTCACTGAACTACAAACCCCAGAATCCCACAGCAGGCAGCCAGAGCAGTTAAAGTGGAATAATCGCGCTATAACAGGGTAGTGTGATAATTGCCCCGGTTTTAGGACAATTAGGAACTTCAAATGGGGCATCCGCACTAAAGAAATAATCCCAGTTGAAACTGGATTATTTGCCACGGCTCCTTCCTATGGAATCCTGGGATTGGGAGTTCGGTGAGGGACCAGCACTCTTTGTCAGAGAAGACCTTGTAAAACTACAAATCCCAAGATTTCACAGG
This sequence comes from Gambelia wislizenii, assembly GCA_030847615.1. NCBI lineage: Eukaryota > Metazoa > Chordata > Lepidosauria > Squamata > Crotaphytidae > Gambelia > Gambelia wislizenii. Next base: position 103,679,153 of record JAUMIR010000005.1, on the reverse strand, counting down.
AAGGAGCCATGCAAATAATCCAGTTTCAAACTGGATTATTTGTGTGAAGTCAAAGGCTGTGGCTGAAGATGCCAGCCACAGATGCAGGTGAAACATCAGAAAGAAACTATTCCAGAACAAGGCCTCACAGCCCGGAAAAAAACCCAAGGAAAATCTATGGATTATTTGTGTCGTGTGGATTCCCCCAACAAATGAAATTAAGTGGTGCTCTTTCCTTCCCCACCCCCAAAAGTACGGGAGGAATCCAGAGTAATTACTTTGCATTTATTTTAGAATATTTATATCTCCACCCCTATCTAGAGGTCTTAGGGCAGCATGTGAAATAACCAATTTGACAAATTTAAAACTGTAAATAGTAAAAATGATTTTAAAATGTAAGCTGAGGAGGTCAAGAGGATAAGTCATGGGTCTGGCTGCCCTTAGGCAAGTCACTGTCTATTAAACAGGTTGGTGGCGACATGCTTGGAGTCCGTTGGCATAGCCCTAAAGCTGTACTATGGAGTAATACTGGCCTACCTTATGGGGCTGTTTCAAGGGGGATCACTTTGGGCATTTGGAGAAAATCTGTTTCTGTTGCCTGTTACTGACAGGCTATCGAAAGTACATTTGCGTGCAAAGAAGGCAGTCTGGCTGTTGGGATCTCTGTCAACAGGCCATCCAGTTTCATGGTGGGGACAGAAAGGGTTGCAACAGTGTCCCCAAGTGCAGTACTGTACTTTTTTCTGAGATGTGAATGGCAGCCTTTCACTTCCCCTTGGGACTGGTGGACTCTAGGACATCCTTGTGAACCTTAAACCTACTCCCCCTGCCTGATGCCCATGGTGGTGGGAAGGCAAGCCTTCTGTTGGCAGAGTTCAGCCTCTTAATTTTCACAGAAGTATCCTGGAGGCAGTTTCTTGATTTTGATATACATCAGGGGATAACATGTGGCATGCCAGCTGTTGTTGGGCTGCAGCTCCCAGCATCTCTCAACAAGTCTGATGGGAATTTAAGTTCAACAACTTCTAGGGGGAACCAGTTGCCCAGGTCTACTAAAAGGAGGGTGGACTGTGAGTGAAAGGCTTCTAAATGTAAAGCCATTTACAGGTCATTAATCATACTTATTACCCATGAGTGGCCACAGGACCCGTACTGTTTAGTTGCGATTGTGTATTCCTGCAGGGCAGGGGGTTGGACTAGATGGCCCTTGTGGTCTCTTCCAGCTCTGTGATTCTGTGATTTCATTGGGAACTACATTGTGCACTTATGGTGGTTTTGCTGTTTGCCCTAGCTAGTTGAGTTATTGAATTTAGCATTGTTATATCAGACCATAGAACCACCTCTGATGTGACTGAGAATGTACAATTTGCTTCATTGAAGCAGCCACATTTGAAAGCTATTATTCCAGTCAAAGTCCATCATATCATGTGCTAAACTTTAATGGGTATAATTGTTCATGTGGAGGTATCTTTTAAGCTAACAGTCACCTACTCCATCTGAAGCATCACAATAATGCGAAAGGACTCTAACTTGTCAGATACTACATGTTGAAACCAGTGCTTTTAGATTTTCCTTTTTTGCTAGTTGTACATCACCAATTAATAATCACAGGGAGGAAGATGGGGAGACAAATAGCTCTGATCTTCAATAACAAATTATAAATGCAATGTATATGTTCAGGCAGATAGCAGTCCTAAATCTTGGTAAATCCCCTTGCCTTGTTGTTTCCAAGGCCTAAAACCTTACTAACCTGCAAGTTTCGGTGAATTTTTTTGCAATGCTGCACACATTTGTTAGCTTGCATTTCTTGTAGATCCTAATGTTAAGCTGCTTGTTAATGTTTCCCAATTCCCCATTATATTTTGTTTCTTTTCCAATCTTATACATCAAGACCATTAAGTGTCATTTGTTCTTGGTCTGTTAAGAAAAAAAGTGTTTATACCATTTGCTTGTGCTCTTGAGTTAAGCTACTGACATTTTTATTTCATTTTCTAATTTTATGTCAGAAAAAAACATACATGAACCAGTGTGATGTTTGGCTGAGATTTGGGAGAGCTGAGTACTAGTCCCCTTGAGCCATGAAACTGACAGAATGCACTAAGTAAAAGAACTCTTTAGCGCTTATTAGAAGTACAGTAGGACCCCCATATCCACCTACCATAGAATCTTCCTAGAAAATGTGTCCTCTCTAGCCATTTTCTATGTCCTCCAAGACAACTCTATGTATTTTAAACCCGAATTCCCATTATTTTCAATGGCGTTCGCTATTATCCACGGTTTTCAGTATCCATGCCCCTCCCAGAACCAATCCCCAGCGGATATGGGGGTCCTACTGTACCTGTCCTTAGACTTTACATGCTATGACTAAGTATATCTGTAAAGTACAGTTATGTATGTACATTCTACTTGACAAGAGGAAATTAACAGACTGATAATGCCTTCTATATTTGCCAGTAGGGCTTATTGAGGCAGCAGTTAATTTTGAAGTAGCCTTTTAGTGAATATTATAAGGTAGTATTTGTTTTATGGTATATGGCATTTGTGGAGGTCTATGTATACAAAAAGATGAATAGTTGAGTTGGATAAATACTTTAATTCTTCCCAGAATGTTTGATAGAGTTGTAACTCTTACAATATCCCAGTTTTTGAGAAATCTCTTAAGTGTGCATACAAACCTCTGGTGGTTCTTTGGGCCTTTCTTTGCACCTCATTCAGCTGCTTTCGTTGTAATTTTTAAAAGATTATATATAATAGATTCTGTACACCCAGTATTCACATACAGTTGGATCCCTGTATCCACTGATTCAATTATCCACAGGACACAAAACAGCACACTTACCATAGAGTCTTCCTAGAAAATGTGTCCTCTAGCCATTTTCTAGGTCCTCCGAGGCAACTCTGTGGTATTTTAAACTGGAAGTCCCATTATTTTCAATGGCGTTTGCTATTATCCACGGTTTTTTATATCCACAGGCCCCCCCCGAACCAATCCCCAGCGGATACGGGGGGACTGTAATGGGTTTATTGTTGGCTGGTGTTGTAGTTGATGGGAGCTAGTCCAACATGTCTAGAAGACATTTGGTTAGATTGCTTTATATAAAGAAATGCTCAGTGTTGCTGGACCCTCTAGTATGTATCAGTTTCTATAATTATGTCTCCTTCTTTTGGTAGTATGGGAAGTCTTTGTCAATCTTCCTTTTCCATAACTGGCTCTAGTTGAAATTTTATTCATGATTATGATCTTTCAGGCATTCCTCCAATCTACTGTGTAAATATTCTAGCTCCTCTTCCAACTTCTGGATCCTTGTTGGGTGCATGTAGCAGTCAGCATATGTGTGCAGTCTCTGCCCAGCTGATCTTTAAAGTTCAGTGCCCCCCATGAGATTTTGTTGCCTTCAACAACTATATAAATGTTTTCTTTCATGTTTTCTTCAGGATGGCAGGTGTCTATTAAGTTTGGAAGCCCCTTGCCCAAACTGCCAGGTAGTTATCTGCCTGTTCATTCAGGTCAAGTAAGAGTTTATTCCTCTGATGGCCAGAAGAACAGCACAGGAGCACAAGATGCAAGTTCACCAAGTCCTGAAAGCAGTACACAAAAGACAGCAACAGGTATGCCTACCTTGGCTTAACCTTTTCTTTCAAGCTGAACTCTGCTCATTGCAACAGTTAGTAGAGATTACCTTCATCCCAGAGATTTCGGCCAAGTCCACACTTCACAAATAATCCAGTTTGAAACTGATTTTTTTTGCTATGGCTTCTTCCTATGGAATCTTGGGACTGATTTCAAACCGGATTATTTGTGTAGTGTGGATTTGGTCTTCTTGGGTTGTGACCCTTTATCCCTTTTCAATGCTTCCTACCTAGTGCTAGGTCTGGTGTTATGTTTTATAGAGATTAATCTCCAAATTTCTGGTTATGGTTGGTGGTGTCAAGTATCTTATCAAGTGGAGATCTTTGTTAATATGTAACAAAGTTTATTTTTTACTTTGGTATTCTGACTGCTGTGTTTTGCTTATGGATCAAGATGAGATTGGGGTACCAACTACTCTTTGTTTCTTCATTTGAGCAGGCCTAGGTAACGTTCTAAGTGTAACTCTGTAGCTTCTGATCTGAATGTCTGTAGCCTCTTCTCATGTTCTATCTTAAAACTGTAACTAAATGCAGACTCAATATCAAGATCATCACCCAGTGCTCCTCCACCCTCAATTTGCTAAGTGAATCATTTTGCCAAAAGAAGAGTTTTGAAGAATGCCAAAATCTGCACAATGTTTTGTGATCTTTGAGGTGGCCTAACACTCATTCTGTTGCCCTGGTTTTGGAATTGTACTTACGACTGACATGGCTATTCTAGTTTTGAACAACTGTAATATCTGCTGTTGTTGTTGTTGTTGTTGTCTGCCTTCAAGTTGTTTCTGACTTATGCCGACCCTAAGGCAACACTATTGTGGTGTTTTCTTGACAAGATTTGTTCAAAGGGGGTTTGCCTCTGCTTTCCTCTAAGGCTGAGAGAGTGTGACTTGCCCAAGATCACTCAGTAGGTTTCCATGGCTGAGTGGGATTCGAACCTGGTCTCCAGAGTCATAGTCCAATACACAAACTGCTACACCATGCTGGATCTATTTGCTGTATCTGTATTCAGTATTAACTGAAATGATTTTATGAGGTGGTTAAGCAACTGGTTGTTAAATCTCACAATTTGAAGATGATTGCAAAGGGTGAGTGGAAAGCTTTTATTGCCGTGATTTAGGAAGTATTATGCTATTTTTTGACTTGAAATAGGCATTTCAGACTCCAGTTATTCTAACGCTATGATTTGAATGTATTTACTTGGAAAGAAGAGCTGTTGATTTCAGTTATTGTGGCTCTGATCTAAATTAGCTGTAATGAGGCAGTTTTGTGGGGTCCCCCCCCCATTAACAGGTGAAATAGTAGCTGGAGGTTGTGGCTTTTTAGGACTTTTCCTTGCAGTTATGGAGTTCTTCTGAAGCTTTCTCTACATGAAGAGATCAATAGTTGTTGACACACTTTTGGAAAAAGGAGTTACTCTTGACTCCTGATCTTCCACTTCAGTGTTTAATGTCAAAGGGGAGCTGAGTGTATTTTGCTGAGTAAAGCACTCTTGCCACCTAGCAATGTGTGTATGCTGGACATAGACAAGGCCAGTGTTTCCCAACTTTGGTGTTCCAGGCGTTTTGGACTTGAGCTCCCAGAATCCCTGATCATTGGCAAAGGTGACAGAGGGTTCTGGGAGTTGAAGTCTGAAACACCTGGAGGACTAGAGTTTGGGAATCACTGGACTAGGCCTATAGGCCTCTGAACACTTACCTGGCAGTAAGCCCCATGGAACACAATGGGATTTAATTCCAGGTGATGATCAAGTCATGTTAAAAGAGGCTGCTGCAGCTCTTCTCATCTGTTTTCTCCTTACCATTCTTGCTCAGCTTCTCTCCACTGTTTGCTATGTGGTTGTGGTCTTCAACCTTTTATCCCCCAGATATTTTAGATTTCAACATCCAGAATCCCTGACTGCTTCTCTATGCAGGCTGGGGCATCTGGAAGCTAAACTCCAGAACAACTAGAGGACCAACAATTGAGAATCACTAATATAGAACACATTTGGAGTTCTGCTTATCAGGGCTGATGAGTGAGAGGGTGAAGAGGTGAATGCTACAGTTGGAATAAGGAGGAGTAGCTGTTGTTCTGTCCCATTTAGTTAAGAGCTTTAAAGGTGTTGCTCTGGGTGGCAAATGGCAACCCTCATGACATTCTGTTTGTGTAATGAAACACTTCCAGTGTCCTGCATAAATTGAATTAACTCTTTAGGACAGGAGTGGGGACCCTGGGACCCTTCAGTTATTTTATCAAATCTGCAACCCCAGCATGCCTTGCCATTGACCAGGTTGGCTGCTACTGGTGGGAATTAGAGTCCAGCAACATCTGGAAGGCAGTGGGCTGCTGAGCTCTGTTCTCTTGAGCAGGACTAGGGTAATTTTGCTGTCAACAGCCACATTCTCTCAGGAGCAGATTTTGCAGGAATGCCTGTTGGACAAGATTGAAGCCTGTGAGGGTGGTGGTGAAGCCAGAGCCAAAACTGGGCAGGGCCCACCTATTTTTCTCTCTGTTTCTCTTTCCCTATTCCTGCCAGGGGGGTGGACAGATCTTTCTTGACATAGTTCTGAACAGATCACTTCGAAGAGTTATTTGGCCTTGGCTACTCTAGATTATGCCCCGGGGCCCAGTTACACGGCAGTTTTTATTGCGATAGTCTTTTTTGCACCAGTGCTGGGCAGTTTAGATGATTTATTGGGAAATCGGTTGCTCTGTTTATTTTTTCGCTTTCTGGTTCAGACAGGCAAAGGTGGGAGGCATAGCCTCCCAAGCACATCTGGGGGAAGATGAGTCGGAGGGAGGGAAAGAGAGAGACAGAAAAGTGCTCCGACCTTTCCCTCCTCTGAGGAATGCCTGCTAGTTTTCAAGCCTTAACAAAGGCTAAGGAATGCCTTAGGAATGCCTACTAGTTTTCATACCCCTTCTTCCAAAAGCCCTTTCAGCCACGGAGAAGCTATTCCCCTCCATCAAGCCCCCCTTCACACAAATGCGAGCGAACAGCTGGGGCTTGATCTTTTCATTTCAGGCTTCTCCACCTCTTGCAACCCCACCCCCTCCTTGGACAGCCCAACCAATCACAACACAGCTCTGCTGTGACTGTATCAGAAAGATTGCTGGTAGTTTACACAGACTTTTCCAAAATGGTAATTCACACAATCAGTAATGTGCTAAGTTGCACTACTTTTCAAAAAAGTCGGGAAAAGTAGCGAAATCCCCTATCACGCTACTTTTGAGTTTTTGAGCTCCCCCCCCTTCTGAATGAGGCAATACTGTGGTGTGATGTGTGGGAACAGTTAGGAATCTTAGCGATTTATTTAAGGGAATATTTTGCTGTGTAAACGGGCCCCCAGAATCCTTTGTGTTGCACTGGGGTCTTCAGCCAACCCATCCATGTGGAAAGGGTTCCTTGAAAGTTAAAATTTTGGAAATTGTTGCCTTGAGATGTAATAACCATAGCACTTTTAGTATTCAAGGCATATTTGCAGTCTTGATCCTATTAACCCTTTGTGCTTGACTCTGTGAATTAAGTTCAGTGCACATTCTTTTTACAGGCATGGATCTAGATGTTGATAACCAGGGACTTACCCAAGGCTGTAGAGTTGGTGGCATCAACTTCAGCATTTAAGTCCAACACTCTTTTCAGTAAAGTAACATTTACATCCTGGGGTTGAAAAGTCACCCCATGCGCAGTTTTGGCTCTCTTCATAATTGCTTGTTTTTGTGCATTCTTGTGTCAGACCTTTCAAGTAATCATACCTAGTTTCTCTCCAATACCTCCTTTAAATGGCAAGAGATAATGCATTTTGAAACAGCTAACATAAGAAGCTGTTTTACACTGAGCCAGATTATTAGTCCATCATCATTGACTGGAATTGCTTTTCAGGGCTCTGAATAGAAGAGTTCTTAGTCTCATCTGAAGGTGCCAAGGAATTAATTTGGAACCTTTTGTTTCCAAAATATGTTCTACCTCTGGATTTCGGTCCTTCTCCTAAGGTTTGTTGGACCTGTCATTTTCCAATATGAAATATTAATATTCTGGAGATTAATTTGTTTCAGGTTTAAAAAATTATCATCTTGAACTTTGCTAGACCCAGAGATCTCCTATCCTGTATTTGAATAGGTCAGATTTCCCTTTATTCAGCTGCTGTGTTTTTATCAAGCCTCCGGGCCACTGTTCTATATTTTTTAAAAGGGCACAAAATGCTCTCTGAATTTTCAGTAGTAAATCTTGACATTTGATAGGTGATTATTTTTCCTGATCTGAGTTTATGGTTCAACCTTTTCTTAAATAATGTCATGGTGAGAGGGAAAAATTCATCCTAATAATCTGGCAAGCCTGAGAGAAATTGTGACAGCGGCATTCAGCAAAGGTCTATCAAAAAGCCTATTTGTTCAGTACATTAATTATAGGAAGGAGGGGATAGAATAAAATAACTTTTAGCCAGCTCTTGATGTTGTTACTCTGGATGAAGAATGAGTTTTGAACTGCCTAAAAAGTTGCTACTCTGTATTGGGATGGGGGTGGGGAACCCCCTTCCATATTCATTAAGTCTTCCATTATAAACTACAAAGCCATTTTTGAAGTTTCCTTAGCTCTTAAGGAAGTAAAGTAAATCATGTCTACTCATTTTTTTAAACTAAAGGAAGGAACTAATTGCTTAACTTAAGAAGTAAGTTGCATAGATCAAGTATACTATAGTAACGCCTAAGTTTTGAATAATTCATAGATTGCATCAAGGCTTCCATTAATACAAAAAACACACACAACCTTGTTGTACTGTTGAGCTGGGGGGAGTTAGCCCTAATGCTTCCAGTTTCAGTAAAATTAGTTTCAATTTACTGGTAGCGGATGTATGGCAAGCATCCAACTCTAGAGGCTCGAGCAACAATATATAAGCAGTTGTTATTGAAGTCATAAGAACTTAATTCTATTGATGCATTTAATTAAGTCAGAGTTATCCAAAGGAGATGCATGTATTTGTGTTAAATCTTTCCCAGGGAAACCACTGGAGCTTAAAAATGCTTAATTTGGGCTGGATCACATCCTGCCTTGCAACAGAGTATTTCAGAATCCTCATTCCCTCTATTTTGGAGTTTCATTGCTTATTCAGTAAAAAATAACACAGGTCATACACAAGGGCAGGTAGTGGAAGGCTGAGAGAAGTGTCAAGGTTTGCAGAAGTATACTTAGTCTTTAGGAAGGAAAAACAAATAAACCCAGTAGGGAGAATGTAAGAAGAGGGAAAGAGGGAGATCTGGAAAGGGGGATGATTTTCTTTGATCGATATAGCCTATTCTTTACAACAAAAAATTACCTTTGGCTACATTGGTAATAATAAAAGTTGTGGCATACCTTGTCTCTCCAGAAAAGTTGGGGAATTTCTAAATCCATCCCTTTAGCCCAGTTCCAGGAAAGAGTAAAATGGAAGATGTTTTGCATTTACTTGCCCAAAGCCCAGAAGTCACAAAAAACCAAAACCTTGTAAAATATCTTATGAACACACGGAATGGCTTAGTAATCATGCAACTTTTCACATTAGGAATTTCCTTTTAAACAATATGGCCAAAGGCCCATATATGAAAAGAAGTGTACAGTATTTGGAGAAAAAAGAGTGGGTGTATGGCCAGGAGAGTGGGGAGACAAGAATCATGCATACACACTCATGTATACTTCCCCACCTCAAATCAATAGTTAAATACATGTTGCCTAGTTCAGCAGAAGCTTGGGTTTCAGAACATATGTAGATATCTTGGCAGAGTATGTGGTCCAGGAGACCATCCCTGGACTCATAGGTAGATATTAAAAGAGAGACCCAGAGCAAGGGTGAAATCTCACATATATGGATATATGTAACAAGAAAAAGCTGGTCTGTTTCTTGAGAGAGGGTATTATTTCCAAGGGTGAGATATGCTCCATTTCTGATGTCAGTGGTTTAGCCAGCCTATCAAAACATTATTTAGAGCAGGGGTCCACAGATTCTGTCTAGGTTTAGTAATGAAGCAATATTTATACTACCCAGCAAAAACATAGTATGACCACATGTAGTATGCCAATGCTTTTTTCTTTCCATTCAGAGAGTAGTAGTCTGTCTCTTCCATAAAACTACAGAGAAGGGCACAAATGGCATTGTTCCAATAAGCCTGGATCCCTGCAGATCTCTTTCAGAAAATTAACATTGCTTCCATTTTTCTAGCAAGTCCTGTTTTGAAAATTACTCTTAAAAAGCTAGTCAGCCATCTTTTCCTTTTACCTCAAATAAATCCACTCCATATTTGTCTTCCTTCCCTGCTGCAGCTGTTCTTCACAGTCCAGTTGTCAGTTCTCTTGTTCTGCTTTGATCAAGTTCCAGAGGACAAAACAAAGGAAGTGCAGGTCTCTTTTTCTTTCTAGTGAGGAAAGGGGGGATGAGAGAGATGCAGATTGCATGGATAGCTGAGGCTATATAGATGTGGAGATACAGAGGGAAGGAAACCATTGAAAGAAGTGAAAGGGAAAGTTGAAATTGCCTTTTGCCTTCTTCTATATAGTCCATTAATTTACAGAGTACAGTTTCCTGTTAAAATATTACCTACAGTTTAAATAAGTGACAGGAGCTTATTGATTAGGAGGCATTTAGAAGGTACAGTTGGACCCCGTATCTGCGTAACCAGTATCTGTGGTTTGAGTTATCCACGGGACACAAAACAGGGACACACCATAGAGTCATCCTAGAAAATACCTAGAGAGGCATCCTCTCTAGACATCTTCTAGGTCCTCCAAGGCAACTGTATGGTATGTTTTTACTGGAAGTCAATTATTTTAATAGGGTTCACTGTTATCGGTGGTTTTCAGTATCTCTGGTAAGTCCGGGACCCAACCCCCGCGGATATAGGGGTCTGGCTGTATATATTTTTTGGTGTTTTTTAAAAAATGGTTAATATTTTAAACTTATTTGCTGAGTATGCCATAAATGTTGTCCAAACAGATTAATGATTTAATGTTTTGAAGAAGCAAATTGATTTTTTTTTTTGGCTTCCCCCACTTTTTTTTTAACACAGCCCGGGATGCTAGCAGCCAAACATCACCTTTGTTGCAACAACCGATTCATGTAAAAGGTAATTGTTATAATTATAACTTTACACTAGTGTGTGCCAGTGAATGAAGGTATGTGTGGGTTCTCTTTAAATGCTTTGAGTAAAGCTACAACAGATGCTGTGACAAATGGGAGGCTGCTGCTGAAAACATCAGGTTCATGTTGTGAGCTTCCACACTCATGCCTAAGTTTACAGAGTATGATGTGACTCCATATGCTCAGTGAATTAGGTTTTTCTTCCTTTTTATTGGCTTTCTCTTGTGGGGGGCAGAGAAACCCATAGGATTAGAATATCACAATGTGCACAGAATGTCCCTGTGCATTAAGGGGTAGTGGGGAGACTGATATGTGTGAGTGCTCATTTTGGTGACAGTCCCATGTTTCTCACAATGTGTACTTCCAGCGTGAGGAAGGGATCTGTTTACATTAGGGCTGCCATGTTGAATACAGGACAGGACTCCTGTAGCTTTAATCATTATCAGATTCTGGATCAGGAAGAGGTAGCACAAATTTCCATCAGGTGGAGCTGCAGCACATCTCCTTCCTTACTGCCACCCCCTCCCCAACATAGCTGTTTACTGGCAGGTGGAGAGCAGGGTGTTCTGTGGAATATAGCTCAAACTGGCCAACACTACAGATCTTTGGGGTGTCTGGCCAGTCTGCAAACATAGCAGTTGTGGGGCAGGTGTGACTTTCCAAGGTCCAGGGGGAAAGATGTGTTCTCTCGCACACCTAGAAATAGCTCACTTCAGGATTAAGTAAACCAGAAGTTTATTTGCTTAGGGCTTGTCTAAATGGGCGGTTTGCCCTATCACGCCCCCCCACCCCCATCTTGGAGCCCTTCAGTCCTGATGACGCAGGGCTTTTGCCTTGTTTTGCCCCCAGGCAGTTGTCACAACCCAGCCTGGGGCAAAAACGGGGCAAAGGCCTGCTACACATTTTTTAAAAATACCTGGTAAAATCTGCTCCAGCCAAAATAAAACAGATTGGGCCCTGCATGACCACAGGAGGTGCATCACTGCAGCTGCCAGCTTCCTTACTCTTCCATAGCCAGGAAAGAGTCCTGTGGCATGTGACCAAGGCTGGTCACATGCAAGGGGCTTTGCCCACATGCTGCAGGCTGGCTTTCAGTGGCATCACTAAGGTTGGTGTCATCGAATGCAGTAACTCATGTTGTCACCCCCATGGACCTCTTCCAGTACCAGACCATACAGAAACCTTAATAATCCCAGTAATTATGCCATCTGCATGTGACTTTGAGGGTCACTTAAAATCTACATCTGGGTGAGGAACAAGAAGGAAGGCTCACCTGGCTGGACATAGTACCAGGGATATTTTTATAACAAATAATATATTTCTGCTGAAACACTGCAAAGAAGTTTTATAGACAGTCATTTTGGGGTTGCCCCCTCTGATGGTGTCACCCGGCGCAATCTGCACCCACTAGTGATGCCACTGCTCGCTTCAGAGAGTGGGACATAGACAGTGGCTGCAGAGACGGGCCAGTGTGCCAGTCTGGACTTTATCCTGTTCCTTGCAGGTAATGGGAGAACAAAGGGCCAGAGCCATAGGCAGAATATGCTGGTGGGGAGCCAGCGTATTATGGCCTGTGTAGATGAGCTCTTAGTCTCTTGTCTGAACCCTAGCTTGTTGGGGTATTGGCTTATTGTTTCACTGAAAGCAAGAGTCCTGACTTGTTTGGGAGCCACAAGCTTGGTTCTTGAGCATGGATGACAGGCTAAGCAAAGCATTTTGGTTTGTTTAGCCGCTCATACTAGTGGGAGGAGCCTGTTGGGGGAAAGCAGCATGGAACTTTTTCATGGTAAAGTTAGATTTCTCCAGAATCCTGACTTATTATTTCATATAAGTGCTATCTATATGTTGCCACTTTAACAGATAATTATAATTCTCATGTCTCTACTAGCTGAGAGTATGTATTTAGTTTGTCACCAGATTGTCACTAGCTTATTAAATATGTTATTAGCTGTATTTATGCTACTCTGTTGTCATGTTTGGTGTATTTCTTTCTCTGACAAAAGAGGATGTTCACTCATTTTAAGGTTTTGAAATAACTCTGTGAATACCCACAGTTCTGTGTGCATTGACACCTTCCCTGTAGAGAGATCTTGCGGTGACTTTTGAAACTGAATGTAATATTTTACTCTTTAAAGTGAAAGCTGTGCTCAAAAAGAGAGACTATGGACCAAAATACATGAAGAATAATTTCATCACTGGTGTCAGAGCAATCAATGAATTCTGTCTTAAGTCCAGGTATGATTGTTATGAATTTAAAAGTTAGAATTACATAGCTTTGATTTGGAAATTTTTTTAGAATGCTAGTCAGTAGGGAATGAAAAAAGCAATAATACTGTAGATTAGGGATTTTCAAAGTGTGTCCCTTCATATGTTGGACTGCAGCTTCCAACAGCCCTAGCCAGCATAGCCAATGGCTAGGTGTGTTGGGTTCTGCAGCCTTGTGACTCCAGAAGGGCCAAATTGTATTATGCTACCTCTGCTGTAGACAGTGATGGCATATGTCCATCTTAGACTGCTTATATTTACCAGACAGTCCAGGGGGTCAGAAGTGGCTGTAACGTTGTTATTGCCTAGTAGAAAGGGTTTTAGAGTTAATGGAGAAATGTTCAGTCAATGCACTGTAGTAATGTGGGCATTTGAGTTCTTTAAATATTTATGCGTGTGTACATTAATTACAAAGAAAATCCAGAAAAGAGATGCTTACTTTGATAGCATACCAAATCATGCTATGTACTAAACATGGTTAAGAACCCACTCTGTGATTTCTGCTTGCAGGAGCAGACAAACCATGATTTGCTTTGTGACAATATTTTTTCTTTCTTTTCAAGCATCTTTTTCTGTCTTTCAACAGTGACCTAGATCAGCTCAGGAAAATCAGACGGCGCAGTCCTCATGATGATACAGAAGCTTTCACTGTGTTTTTGAGAGCAGATGTGGAGGCCAAGTAAGAACATCTTTCAAAAGAATGCTTGGTTTTGATTATCCAGAGTACAGTTTGTAACTTCTAACACCTTCGCATATAGATTTTGTCTACCTATTGTGGTTGGTGGTAGTACCAGTGCCTTCACTATGTTGGAGGTTATCAAGGGTTTGTGTTGAGACTACAGCCCATATTACTGCATGACAGTGTACTTGATTCAAGAAACTCCCACTTACAGATACTTGGAGCCTTTTTCAGCTTGGGCTACTTTCATACTTCCTTATTTGTCTGTATTTAAAATCTCTAAGAACAGAATATGAGAGTATTTTGTATACTCTCTCTGTTTGAGAATCAAAAGCATTAGAGAACAAGAGGTATATTGTATCATAGAGTTTCATTCCTCTGACTAAAGAGAGTTGTGTCTATGTTTGCTTGTGTTTTGCTTGAGTACAGGTCTTTAGAGGTCTGGGGAAGTCCAGAAGCTCTTGCTCAAGAGAGAAAAAGGCGTAAAGAAGCAGAAATAGAATACAGAGAGAGTAAGTGTAGAATGCTACAGGAGATGCTTAATAGTTCTGACTGTGAAGGCTGACTGACATGAAAGACTATACAGGTATACCTCAGTTAACAAAGTAAATGCTTATCAAGTTTTCAGATGACTCCAAATTAGGAGGGGTAGCTAATACCCCAGAGGATAGGATCAGAATCCAAAATGACCTCAACAGATTAGAAAGCTGGGAAAAACTAACAAAATGAATTTCAACAGGGAGAAATGTAGGATACTATATTTCCTGCGTGGCAAGGGGTTGGACTGGATGGCCCTTGTGGTCTCTTCCAACTCTACAATTATATGACACCTGGTTTGATGGCAGTACATGCAAAAGGGATCTAGGAGTCTTAGTGGACCACAAGCTGAACATGAGTCAGCAGTGTGATGCAGCAGTTAAAAAGGCAATGCGATTCTAGGCATCATTAATAGGAGTATAGTGTCTAGATCAAGGGAAAGAATAGTGCCACTCTATTCTGCTTTGGTCAGACCTCACCTGGAATACTTTGTCCAGTTCTGGGCACCACAATTTGGGAAGGATATTGAGAAGTTGGAATGTGTCCAGAGAAGGGCAACCAGGATGGTGGGAGGCCTGGAAGCCATGCTCTATGAGGAGCGGCTTAGGGAGCTGGGCATGTTTAGTCTGGAGAAGAGAAGGTTGAGAGGGGACATGAAAGCCATGTTTAAATATTTGAAGGGATGTCATACTGAGGATGGAGCAGGCTTGTTTTCTGCTGCTCCAGAGACTAGGACACGGAGCAGTGGGTTCAAACTACAGGAAAAGAGATTCCATCTAAACATTAGGAAGTACTTCCTGACAGTAAGAGCTGTTCGGAATACACTGCCTCGTAGCGTGGTGGAATCTCCTTTTTGGAGGTTTTTAAACAGAGGCTGGATGGCCATCTGTCAGGAATGATTTGATTTGTGTATTCCTGTATGGCAGGGGGTTGGACTGGATGGCCCTCGTGGTCTCTTCCAACCCTATGATTCTATGAATTGTGTTTAACAGAAAAAGTGGCACTATAGGCAAAAATGACATGGAAAGAATTGGGATAGGTTTCTATATCACACACACAAAATAAGTGTAGATTCAGCAAACGTTTTATACAACATGTTTTAGCAAACGTTTTATGCAAAACTAGCAATGTTATTTGAAATGAAATAGCCAGTTCAGGAAAGCGTTACATAAGTATACAAAAACATTTTTAAGCTTTTAGAAACCACTTGAAAGTTTCTTCCAAAATGCACCCAAGACTGACTTTTTTAAATGAAAGGCCTTCACTTTTCTCATGATTTATTATGATTGCTTATTTGTTTATTTGTTTGTTTATTTATTTTATTTATATGCCTCCTTTCTCCCAGAATGGGACCCAAGTTTTATGATTTCTTTCCTTATGATTATGGTAGGCCTTCACTTTTCTTATGATTTCTATTAAGGTGGTCAAACTTACAGATCATAGCTGGTGAGGGAGGCCTTTTCTCTATTTTGCTGTTCATACATGTTCATTAAGAGATTCTGAAGACAGCTGCTATTTACCTTACCTGGAGGCAGACACACACAGCTGTGGTAGGATTGACTAGAGCAGAATACCATTCTTTCCCAGTGCAACTTTGTTTGCACTGTTTATTGAAGACATGCTGCTGCAACCTGACACCAAAAGTCTGTTTCTCCAGTATTCCTTCAACATTTTCCCAATGCAGCTAAAATACCTCCAGCTACACAGTATGGGGAAGAGAAGAGGGGGTTTGACAGGTGTAAAAAGACTTTATAAAAAGGAACTTCTTTGTCAGAGGCTTTGTTAACAGAGGCATGTCTGTAAAGTATAATTGATATATGTTTTGTGATGTTTCTGCTAGGATTTAAGTTTGTTTTGTGTTGGCCATCATGAAGAGCATGGCATGGGGCTTTTTACATGTTCGGGTTTTTTTAGTTGTTACTGAACATAATTCAGCCCCAGTTCAGCTGTGAATTATGTGTAATATGTATTGCTTGTATTAAGAGCTATTTAATTTTTATAGGGAGATTATAGAAGGGATGCATATCAGATTTACAGATCATAGCTGCATCTACACTGCAGAAATAATCCAGTTTGACACCACTTTAACTGCCATGGCTCAATGCTATGGAATCCTGGGATTTGTAGTTTGTTGTGGCACCAGAGCTCTCTGACAGAAAGCTAAGCACCTCAAAAACTACAAATCCCAGAATGCCATAGCATTGAGCCATAGCATTTAAAGCAGTTTCAAACTGGATTATTTCTGCAGTGCAGATGCAGACCATGTGATGCAGGGAGGTGTGGTTAGCATCACAGTAGAAAGAACCAAGATTCAAAACTACCTTGACAGGTTGGACCACTGGGCCTGAACCAGCAAGATCGAATTCAACAGAGATAAATTCAAAAGTACTATATTTATATGTAAAAAATTAAAGGCACATTATAGATGCAGGGAGACCTAGTTTGGCAGCACAGCATGTGAAAAGGACCTAGGTCTTAATGAGACCAAAGTGCAGCTCCTGAATACCCCAAAGCTCCCAGACCCCCAACTTTTTAAAGAAAATCATACCAATTTGGGTGTGACTTTTCATCCTCTGAACAGCCAGAACCAGTCATAAGTGACCCCAAGCCAATCACACACCCCAGATCCCCCTCCCAGACCCATACAAAACGAAACAAAAACCTAGCCAAAAATCAGTCAAAATGGCAGACAGAAGTGATGTGACATCACTTCCGCCATACTGAATTGTGACATATGCTAAAAAAGCCAATGTGATTCTAGGCTGCATTAATAGGAGTATAGTGTCTAGATCAGGGGAAGTAATAGTGCCACTCTGTTCTGCTTTGGTCAGACCTCTCCTTGGAAAGATCCATCCAGTCAGACCTCACCTGGGATACTGTTTCTAGTTCTGGGCACCACAATTCAGGAAGGGTATTGAGAAGCTGGAACGTGTGCAGAGATGGGCGACCAGAATGGTGGGAGATCTGGAGGCCATGCCCTATGAGGAGTGGCTTATTTTCTGTTGCTCCATAGACTACGACATGGAGCAGTGGGTTCAAACTACAGGAAAAGAGATTCCACCTAAACATTAGGAAGAAGTTCCTGACAGTAAGAGCTGTTTGAAAGTGGAATGCACTGCCTCATAGTGTGCTGGAGTCTTCTTCTTTGAAGGTTTTTAAACAAAGGCTGGATGGCCATCTGTCGGGAATGATTTGATTGTGTATTCCTGCATGGCAGGGGGTTGGACTGGATGGCCCTTGTGGTCTCTTCCAACTCTATGATTCTATGAGGCTTTGTCCTTCTATGAGGCAACTTCACAGCATCTGTGGGGGGAGGTTCTGCTCCCTCTGCTTTGTGGTAGTTAAGAAAGCTAATGCAATCTTGGACTGCATTAACATGTCACGAGAAATATTTGTTCCTATCTATTCTGCTCTAGTCAGGCTGCATAGAGAACGCTATGTCCAGCTCTGGGCACCACATTTTAGAAAGAACAGCAAAAAACCAGAGCAAATTTAGAGTAGGTGTTTGGGATGATGAAGGGTCTGGAGACCAAGTGAGGAAGATTGAAAGGACTGATGATGTTTAGCTTGGAGAATAGAAGGTTAAGGGGGAGTCAAAATAACTCTCTTCAAATAGCTGAAATCCTGTTATGCAGAAGTTTAGGGCAGACTTATATTCTGTTACTCAGAAGATAGGATAAGAACTAATGAGAGGAAATTGCAAGGAACAGATTTTGAATGAATAATAGGAAAAGTTTCCTAATGTTAAGAGCTACGGGATGGACAGTGTTGGGACTGGCTTCTCCTTCACTGGAGGAAATTAAGTAGAAACTAAATGGTCAATTTTTGAGGGTCCTATAATGGCATATTGTAGATTGTGCATTGACTGGGTCTTGGACAAGTCCCTTCAGGCTCTATGATTCATACTTGTATTGGAAGCAAATCATGCTTATTTGTTGGGGTGTGCATTTATTGGAGATCAGCAGCCAATCCCAGCTTGAAGTGTATTCATATGCTAGTTTTTACATACACACATGTACAGAAGGAACCTTTTAAAAGATTACTCTGGCCTATATATATTCATGTAAGATTTGTACACAGCGTACAGTATTCCTGTGAGTTGTTAGCAAAAGAGTGTCTGAAATTTTGCTTCACTCCCATTTTGTAATTAATAGCTGCTGCTAACATATTTTTACAGATTTGTTTAGAAACCAAAGATTGTTGAAGGAATACAAAGACTTCCTAGGAGAAACAAAGGTGAGAGAGTTGCATTTTTATAACTTGGTTGTGATAGCCTATTTCTTATGGTGCAATTCTAGGTATAAGTACCTAAAATCTGATACAGGTTGAGTCTCCCTTTATACGAAATGCTTGGGACTAGAGGGATTTTGGAATACTTGCATATACATAATGAGATATCTTCAAGATGGGACCCAAGTCTAAACATGAAATTCATTTGTTTCATATACACCTTATACACATAGGCTGAAGGTAATTTTATGCACAATATTTTTAATAATTTTGTGCATGAAACAACGTTTGTGTACATTGAACTATCAGAAAGCAAAAGTGTCACTATCTCAGCCACCCATGTGGACTATTTTGGGTTTCGGAATTCCAGATAAGGGAGGGTCAACCTGTACTACATAATGTGATACTGCAAAAATACAGAACAATATAAAAGATGGTATGGGTACAGAAAGATGAGCTTCCTGAGAATCTCTGTTTCCTTTCAAGAAAGAACAAGGTTCTAGTTTTTATGAGTGCAAAGATGCATTTGAAAGGCTTTGGACAATGGTTGCTGAAGTGTCACAAGCAGAAGGTTGTTGGCCAAGGGAGGCTGGAGTATAGAGTTTAAAAGCCCAAAAAGAAATTGGGAAGATTGAAAGGAAAACCATTTCTTTCCTTTAGGTGTATGCTCCACTGAACTGAATTTTTTTGGGGTGGGGGGGATGAAAAATACTCTTCTGAGATGTTTCTTTTATTTTTGACTACTTTTAAAACTATTTTTAACTATTTTTTAAAGCAGAAGTCTAAAATATTTCTGCTAATTGTGTAAAATGATTAAGCCTGTCCATTATAAATTGCTGTTTTGCTGTTGTTAGGTCTTAAGTGTTCAGCTGATCAGTTTTAAGATTAATTTATTGAACCTTTTTTCAGTAAAAGGTTCCTGCAGCTAATTGGGCACCAAATTTTTAAAAATTACTTTTTTAAAAAATGTAAGGCTGTGGCTCACCAGATATTGTGGCACTCCAACTCCCATCAGCTCTGGCCAAAGTCCAGGGATTTCAGGATTTATAGTCCAGCATAATTAGGATGGCCATAAATCTCCTGCCCTTCTGCTTTGTAACAAGCAGTTACAAAACTTAAGACAGCAGACTCAGATGTTGGCAGGCTGGCTAACTTGTATTGTTTAAAAACAGACTGGCTATTTCTGCAGAATTATTGTTGTATTGAGATGTTGATTTATGTGTATTTAACTGACAGTCAGTTGCAACTCATACACATACTGGCTTAAAATTTCTTTTATCTGGCAGACAGCTCTTGAGATAATAATTATAGCACATTATTGCATATTTGTGCTTTTAATTTTAGCCACGTTCTACCACATCAACGCTGTTTCTGACTGGACCAGGAAAGGTGGTGATGGTTGCTATTTGCATGTAAGTTTCTCTTAAAAGTGTGTATGTGTTAAACTTAGGGCTTATCTATGCAGACAGTTTACTCCACCTTGCCCCCATCTTGGAGCCTTGCAGTCCTGATGACACAGGGGTTTTACGTCATTTTGACCATAGGTAGTCCTTGCAACCCCCGGGAAAAGATGGGGCTAAGAAGTGGGAGAAGATGAAATGTTATAAGAAAATACCTGGAAAAAACTATTCTCTGAGGGAGGGGTGATGCGGTTCCTTTACATCTGGGTTTCGTCAGTCACCGCCCAGGTGTAGCAGGAAGTTACATCAAGCCTCTTCATATTCAAATTTCTTTGTCTTCATCTCCTCCATCCTGGAGCCACGAGGCCAGTTCTAACTTCCTGCTTCGCCCAGTAGGTAGCTGAGAAATCTCCTCCGTCTGGAATTTCTATCTCCACCTTTATTCTTTTTCCTTTCTTGTTCCTTTACCTACCTTTTTCCTTCTCCAGGCATTGCTGCTTTTCAGCCCTTGCCTTTCTCCTTTTGAATTTCCCGCCTATTTAAAAACAAAAACAAAAAAAACCCTCTCCTCTCTCCGCGCGGCTGCTCAGTCGGCTCCAGCCTGCTCCTCCTCTCTCTCTTCCCCCCTCCCACCTCTCTCCTTACTGTTTCTTCGCACCGAGGCCATGCAGGCCCAGGAGATTCCCCAGCAGGCGGGGAAGGACTCCGGAGTGGCCGGGGATGCGGTTCTCGACCGCGGCCACTCCGAGGACGCGGAGAGCGCTGCTGAGGGAGCCGCGGTCGCCATTGCTGCCGCTGCCGGCTCCCATGTGGGCGTCCCTCAGAGGGACGCGGCCCGGAAGGCACACCAGGCCCTTGTGACTGGCAAAGCCTCCGATGGCCAAGCGGCAGCCAAGCCACGGAAGAGGCCAGCACAGCCCAGGAAGAAGCTGGCCTCCGATGCCTCCAGCGGGACCGCGATGGAACCTCCGGCCCTATGGAGTGCTTGGCACGCGCCAGGTGCCTGCTGCCAGGACTGGCCAGGGGCAGGAGCCCCTCGGAAGGTACAAGGGGCCCTTGGGGGGAGCGGGGACGAACTGCCCCTTCCCCCACGCATCGTGCCCTCCCTGCTTTTGGGGACGGCACGTATTCTACCCCCCTGGAGGCCAAACGGAGCGCGGGAGGGGGAAGGGGAGAGCGAGGACTCGCGCTCCCATGCGGAGCCCTCACCATCCACCGGGCCCCAAGCAACCGCCGCAGCTGCCTCGGGGGAGGGGGGCACACCGCATGGGGAACCCCAGTCGCTGTCTGACCCCACTCCAGGAAGCAGCCAGGCCCTACTCCAACCGAGCCAACCACCACAAAGCCTGGGCATGGAGGAGCAGGCCTTACAGGCCCCAACTCCTCAAGCACCCCCCCCCACAGGCCCTGGCCTCCCAACCTCCACTCCTCCCGACCTTGCCTGCCCAGGTGCCACCCCAGCAACACCAGCTGCCCTTGGTGCTCCAACCAATGCCTCAGCAGGCAGTACCTATCCAGGCGCAGCAACCGTTGGTTTACCAGGCCCTGCCACCACAGGGGCCGGTGAACCAGACCCTGGGCTTGGGTAACCAAAATCAGGTTTTCCTCCCACCAGTGGTCCAGCCTCAGCCTATGCAGGCGGTGGGTTTTCAGGCACAGCCCTACCAGGCCCCAGTCCTTCAGGCCCCGCCTCTCCCGGCCCCCACGGGCCATACCAGCCAAAACCACCATGGCATCCCAGTGTTTTACGATCACTCTAGTGGGGAAGAGTCCGACATCGAGTGGTTGGCCGCTCAACCACCCAAGGCCAGGGGAGCTAGACCCACACAGCGGGGGGGTCGTAGAAAGCGTAAGGGCGCCATTAAGGCAGCCCTACAGCTACTCTCAAAGGCATTGCTCTCAGACGAGGATTCGTCAGAAGAGCCTGGCACGAGCGCCTCAACCTCGGTGGTTCCCCCTAAGGACCAGGCGAACAACGCGCAGTCCCAGCAGCCAGCAGGACCGGGCAAGGCGAAAGCTAAGTCCGCGTCCAAGGGCCCTAGGGACCCATTAAGAGGCACAGATGTCCTGGCCAAGAAGAGGAAGGATCCTCCCTCCACCCACTCCTCTGCAGAGTCCCTACCTCCCTCGGATGAGGAACGCGCCCTCACCGACGCCGTCAGGGCGTCCGGGACTCACGATGATGTAACCCTAACCGACAAAGAAGAAGGAGAAATCTCTGATTCCGAGTTTGCAGACCAGGACCACTCGGATCGCCTTTTCCAAGGAGAGTGGTATGTTCCTCTCCTTACTAGGGTGATGGCAACACTAGAAATTACTCCTGCAGACACAGACCAAGCCCCATCGACATCGTCGTCCAACGAGAAGGTCGCTGCAGTGATGCGTACCTCACGCCCAAAGAAGCCGGAGCTACCCTTCCCAGAGGCCTTCTGGTCCCTGGTAACCGACGAATGGGAAAAACCTTCAATGGGAAGGCGGGGCACTACCGTGGCTCAAAAATATTACAACACCACTCAACGCTTTCTGGACCTCCTAAAGCCCCCAGTGGTCGACAATCCTGTCGCGTCCCTCGTCTCAAATTGTCTGGCTCCTAAGGAAGGAGAGGGCTCTCTCCGGGACCCAGACGAAAAAAGAACCGACGCAGCCATCAAGAAGGCCCACGACTCCGCGGCATGCGGGGTCAGATCCACGCTGGCAATATCGCTTTTTTCCAGAGCGGCGATAGTGTGGCTGCAAGAGCTCATGGAGATCCAGGAGCTCGATCCAAACGTGCTGCACAAGTCTCTGCTTAGATTCCTGCGTACCTTCTTCTTCATAGCCGACGCGGCACAGGACGCCATGATTTTTTCCGCCCGCGCGATCGGGGCCCTCACGCTGGCCAGGAGATCAGTCTGGCTAAAGCACTGGCAGGTGGATACTCCTACCAGGGCAGCATTGGCCTCAGCGGCCTTTAAGGGCCTTAAACTGTTTGGGGAAGAGGCCCTAAAAGGTATCCTAGTCGAGACAAAGGACAAAAAGTTGGCCATGCCCTCCACACTCAAGAAGCCAGACAAGAAGAGCGGCAGACGACCCTTTCAGACTTCTCGTCCCTTTCGTTTCTTTCGGGGATTCGGGAAGCAGCGAAACTACAACTCCTTTCGCCCACCATGGGTTAAGCCAAACTACGTCATCAGACAGAACACTGGACCGCAGCCCAACAATAGCAGAAGGGGAGGCTCCAACGCCCAGCGTGGAGGCTCGCGACAACAATCCTGACTCGGGGTCGCCCCCAGTGGGCGGCCGCCTCAGTCTGTTCCTCCGGCTTTGGTCGAACTCGACAACGGACAGGTGGGTCGTCTCAACAATCACCCACGGGTACAAAATCGAGTTCGACTCAAGGCCAAGGGGCAGATTTCTCCCAGCCCCAATACCCAAAGACCCAAAGAAGGCGAGAGACCTGACGACAGCCATATCTCACCTAAGACACATAGCAGCCATAGAAGAGGTACCACCCTCTCAGCGCTTCTTAGGCGTGTACTCCTTCTTCTTCACAGTACCAAAGAAGGATGGCAGCCAGAGGTCCATCCTGGACCTAAAATACACCAACAGACACATCACATACAGAAAGTTCCGGATGGAGACGCTTACATCCATAAGGGAGGCGCTCCAACCAGGAGACTTTCTAGCCTCACTCGATCTCTCCGATGCGTATATGCACATCATGATCCACGAGGACAGCAGACAATACCTCCGCTTTGCCTTCGGGGATCAACACTTCCAGTTCAGGGCCCTTCCATTTGGTCTGGCCTCAGCACCAAGGGTCTTCACCAAGGTCCTGGTCACCCTAATCGCCAACCTGAGGGCACAAGGAATCCACCTGTACCCATATTTGGACGACATCTTACTGCGTGCGTCCTCTCTGAACAAAGCAGGGAGAGACCTGCAGACCACAGTTCACTACCTGCAGGCCCATGGTTTTCTGGTGAACTTCAAAAAGAGCAGCCTGTCTCCTGCCCACACCATCGTCCACCTGGGTGTGGAAATAGACACACAACGCTCCAAGATCACCCTGTCCAAGGAGCGACAGGAGGTCCTCCTACGGGAAGTTCGCACCGTTCGTTTACTAAGGAAGGTACCACTGTCCCTACTAGCCAGACTCCTCGGCCTTATGATCTCAGCCTTTGGGGTTGTGCCTTGGGCAAGGTTCCACTCCAGACCCCTGCAGAACTTCCTGATGCCTTACCAAAAGGAGATCGCATTGAGGAAGTCCCCACTCCTTCTCCTCCCACAGCAGGTGAAGGATTCGCTGGCCTGGTGGTCTCAGATGAAAACAGTCAGCAAGGGTTCTCCGTTCACAGTACCCCAGGCGATCCTGGTCACCTCCGATGCGAGCCTACGGGGCTGGGGAGCACACTGTCAGGGACAAGTGACGCAAGGGATTTGGAACCCACAGGAAAAGACGCACAGCATCAACTGGCTGGAGCTACGAGCGGCTCGCTTGGCCCTGCAACACTTCACCCCAGTCCTGAGGGGTCAACACGTCATGGTGATGACGGACAACACTACAGCCCGATCGTACATAGCGAAACAAGGAGGTTCGAGATCCCGGTCCCTGCAACAGGAAGCGGATCTCATCTTCCTCTGGGCCGAACGGACGGTGCAGTCCCTTACGGCTCAGTACCTGCAGGGGGAACGCAATCAACAAGCGGACTACCTGAGCAGATACTCGGTTCTACCCGGAGAGTGGGAGCTAAACGACGACGTGTTCACTCAGGTCCTGGCCAGGTTCGGCCAGCTGGAGGTGGACATGTTCGCGACAAGGTCAAACGCCAAGCTGGACAGGTTCTTCGCCAGGTTCTTTCACCACAACGCCGAAGGCACGGACGCCCTACGATCCCCTTGGCCGGCTGGTCTCCTATACCTGTTTCCCCCACTTCCCCTCATAGGGAAAGTCTGTCGGAAGATTCGCCAGGAGAAGGCACAAGTGGTCCTGATAGCGCCCCATTGGCCGAGGCGTCCCTGGTTCTCCGAGTTGATGGACATGAGGGTTCAGAGCCAGTGGCGTCTACCTCAGAGACCCGACCTACTTCATCAGGGTCCGATCCTCCACCCAGATCCAAGCTGGTTACAACTGACAGCCTGGAGATTGAGCGGCAAGCCCTAAGAGAACATGGATACGACGATTCAGTTATCAGTACCCTTCTTTCCTCTAGGCGTGTATCCACCAGGAGGATCTATGAAGCTACATGGCGAGCCTTCAAGAGATGGTGTGCCCCTCGCCAGTTGATCGCTGAGGAAGCTTCGGTGAAACACATCCTGGCATTCTTACAGAAAGGCCTCGAGGCGGGCTTACGACCAAATACCCTGAAGAGACAGGTGGCCGCTCTGTCGGCCTTCCTCACAGCACAGGACGGAAACCGCCTCTCATCGCATCCCCATATCAGGCGTTTACTCAGGGGTGCCTCGATAGTTTCACCCCCGGTGCGGCACAGGTTTCCATCGTGGAACCTCTCCCTAGTCCTCAGGCAACTCATGAAGCACCCGTTTGAACCGTTGCGCACAGTTTCCCTTAGAATTCTCACCATCAAGGTTGCCTTCCTAGTGGCCATCACCTCAGCGCGAAGAGTGTCGGAGTTGGCCTCTCTGTCAGTTAGGGAACACCTGTGTTCCTTTACCAAGGATGTAGTGACCCTACACCCAGACCCGTCATTCAAACCAAAGGTAGTCTCCGAGTTCCATGTCTCGCAGCCCTTGATTCTGCCCTCCTTTTGCCCTGACCCTTCGCACCCGAAGGAGAAGCTCTGGCATAACTTGGACGTCAGGAGGGCCCTGAAGATCTACATTAGACGTACTGCCCCCATCAGACGTTGCGACGCCCTATTCGTCTCTTTCTCTCAGACAGCCATAGGGTCCAGAGCTTCGCAGAAGACCATTGCTTCCTGGATCAGGGCTTGTATCTTCGAGGCCTATGACTCAGCTAGGCTTCCCAGACCTTCAGGGGTCACGGCACATTCGACTAGGTCAGCCGCGACATCCGCGGTCTTCTCCACTAATGCTTCCCTGGTAGAAATCTGCAGGGCAGCAACCTGGAGCACACCGTCCACCTTCATTAGACACTATAAGGTGGATAAGTTCCGTTCCGCCGAGGCGAACTTCGGTCGGAGGGTGCTCCAGGAGGTGCTCAGAGACTGAGTCCGCCAATCCCGCAGTCACTCCCGCCCTATGAAGTCAGCTTGGGCACGTCCCAGATGTAAAGGAACCGCATCACCCCTCCCTCAGAGAATGCCACATTGGTTACTTACCGTGAAGGTGCATTCTTGAGGGAGTGGGGTGATGCGGGTCCTTTCCCCGCCCAGTGACTGCGTGCGTTTTTCCTTACATGGCGGTACCCTTATTATTTAGCTCTGCTTAATGTTATTTGACTTAAACGATTTCCTTAGTCCTTACAGGGCTTTGCTAGTCAGTGAACTGGCCTCGTGGCTCCAGGATGGAGGAGATGAAGACAAAGAAATTTGAATATGAAGAGGCTTGATGTAACTTCCTGCTACACCTGGGCGGTGACTGACGAAACCCAGATGTAAAGGACCCGCATCACCCCACTCCCTCAAGAATGCACCTTCACGGTAAGTAACCAATGTGGCATTTTGGCCAAAATAAAATGGATCAGACCCACGTGACCACAGGAGCCCATTCTGGTATGCCATCCCATCTGTGTAGCTGCCCTCTGTCTCACTCTTCTGTAGCCAGGAAGGGGGCCCGCAGCATGTGGCCAGGCTGGTCACATGTAGGGGGCCTTGCTCACATGCTGCAGGTCTCCTGCCTGGATTCAGAGAGTGCAACACAGGTGGTGGCAGGTGTAGAGATGGGCTGGCATGACTGTCTGGACTGCCTCCTGTTTTGTGGAGGTAGTGGAGGAGGAATGGGCCTGCTCTGTGAGCAGGATATGCTGGCGGGGAGCTGGTGTATCCTGGCCTGTGTAGATGAACCCCTTGAAACTGAAAAATAAAAGCTTCATGCAGATTTAAGTTTCATAGTACAGTAGGACCCCCGTATCTGGGGAACCAATATCTGCTGTTTCAGTTATCCGTGGGACACAAAACAGATCATATACCATAACGTCTCCCTAAAAAATGCCTAGAGAAGCATCATCTCTAGACATTTTCTAGGTCATCCAAGGCAACTGTATGGTATTTTAAACCAGAAATCTCATTATTTTCAATGCCGTTCGCTGTTATCCATGGTTTCCAGTATCCGCAGTAAGTCTGGGAACCGAACCCCTGTGGATACAGGGGTCCTACTGTATTTTGATTCTGCCGTGGTGGCATTTTCTGCTCTGGAAAATGGAATTTCATTTCATAGAAAGTGCCCCAAGTCCTAAATCCACAGTTTTTGTATATGTAAACAGTGATCTGAAGTCACTATAGAATGAGGACAAGCATCAACAAGCAACATTTTGCACCATCTTCTGCAAACTGCTGGATTAAAACTTGTTTTAATTTTATTAGTTGAGACTATCTCCTAGTATATTTGCTTGCTGTTTGCCCAGTTAAGATGTTGTTGTCCCTCCGTATCCACGGATTTGGTATCCATGGATTTAAGTATTCACGGCTTGAAAATATTCTTAAAAAAATAATAATCCAAAAAGCAAACATTGATTTTGCCATCTTATATAAGGGACACCATTTTGCTATGCCATTGCATATAATGGGACTTGAGTATTCATGGATTTTAATATCCACAGGGGGTCTGGAACCAAACCCCAGCAAATATGCAGGGACAACTGTAAAGATTTAGTTCATGGGCCCCTCAGTATCAAGTTAGACAGTGGTCTGATACAGATGCAATATTCTTCAACATAGTTTTTAAGACCAGGGGGTCAGCTACACGGGATAATTAAAAACGGGAAATATCGTGTTACCTCCATTTTGGTCCTATCCCAAGTTGTGGCCACGATGCATTCGCATATTTGGTGTGGGAAGATATCCAAGTTTGTAGTCCACATGGACCATGCACCCCAGGGAATACGTGGTGGCCGGTGTGGGTGTAAACCGGAGGACCCCTAGGCCCAAAGGCTGGGCGAATGGGCACCAATGTCTTGGCTGACCGGCCGCCAAACACCCTTGCAGGTCCCTCAGCCCTGATCCTGAGGAGGGAAGTACCGGCAACAGCGAGTGAGTGAGGGAGCAGCTGGGTCCCCCTCCCCAGCACATAGGCCACAATGGACCCGCTGCCCATCTGTCAGGCAGTCACGAAGGCCGGGCACCGGGTGGGATGGGTGAGGGCCAAGTGGGACAGACCCAGCACACACCGCACGAACCACCCACCCTGGGAAGCCGCCGCTGTGGGGGACACAGAGGGATGGGCGAAGCTGCTGCCTCTGCTAAAGGGCAGCTGAAGGGCCGCCTCTGAAGGGCTTGCCCCTCCCCTGAGCCCCAGCTGACAGGCAACCACTGCCCCATCCCCAAGCCGAAGGGCTGGGCCAAGGGAGGGAGGGAGGGAGAAAGAGGGAGCCTTCTTGACTGCCCGCCTGCCTGTCCGTCAAGTGCAGTCACAAAGGCCGAGCCCTCAGTCACTAGCACCCTCCTTCGGCCTGACTATTTGCTTTGGGGATGGGGCAGCGGAGGCCTGTCGGCCAGGGTTCGGAGGGGCAAGCCCTTTAGTGGTGGTCCTTCAGCTACCCTTTAGCAGAGGAGGCGGCTTTGCCCATACCTCCATGTCCCCGGTGGTGGCGGCTTGCTAGGGCATGTGGTCTGTGTGGTGTGCGCTGCGTCTGCCCCGCTTGGCCCTTGCCCATCCCACCTGACGCCCTGCCTTCATGACTGCCGGGCGAGTGGGTGGGCGACAGGTCCATTGTGGGCCACGTGCTGGGGAGGGGAGTCCGGCTGCTCCCTTGCTCACTCACTGGCTGTTGCCAGTCTGAGGAGCAAGCGCAGGGGAAGGGGATGGGGGAAGGGAGAGAGGAGCAGAGCAGGCAGACAGCGGGCTGCAGCAGCGGCAAAGTGGGGAGACAGGCCAGAAGAGCAATGACGGATCCTGCATTGCTAGGCATCCCTTGCAAGCCCGCCTCCTCCGAGGTATGACCAATCACATTTCAGCTCTGTTGTGTGCCCCTGTTTCTAGATGGTTGCTGGTTACTTTTCAAAAAAGACTGTAAAAAACAGCGAAAGCTGTTATCACGGTCTGTATGGAGTTTTCAGCCCCCTTCCTTCCGAATAGCGTGTATCTGGCTCACCAAACATGAGGACCAATGATATTCTTCCGGAATTGTACCTGTTTTTTGTTGGGGGTTTTTGTGTTTGTGTGTGTGTGTGTTTTGCCGTGTAGTCAACCCCCAGGATTTTCAGTGGGTTTTATCCTTCCCATTCCGAATTAAGTTGTTCAATCCTTTCTGTGGTATCATGTTTAATGTCCGCATCAACACTAATCAGACTTCTCCTTTCTTAACTAGAGTTTGTCATCAGTCTTATAAGTCAACTTATACACCCTCGTTAAAAGGGCACCTGCCTAAATTTTCAACCATGGTTAATGCTGACCCAGTTGTCATGTTATCCTATGACTAAAACAAACCATGGAAGGAAGGGGGAGGGAATTCCCAGGGGAACATTTTGTAAGCAAAGGGCAGGGGTTATTATGTTTAATTTGTGTGTGGTACTTACTTTATAGGTGCTTTATAGATGTTTTTCCTTCTTTCATCCTCAGAAATGGCTTGAATTTTTTTTTCAAGCTTCTTGCTTGGGTTTATACGGGTTCTGCAAGCATGTTCTCTGAAGCCATCCATTCTTTGGCAGATACTTGCAATCAAGTGAGTATTGTCTGTTGTTTTGGATTTTACTCTTAAACAATGTTATGGAGCGGTGTGGTCAGCTTCTAAGCATACACACACACACACACACACACACGTAACATTTTCATAAATTTTACACCATGGGGGGAAAATTCCCATTTCCCTCCCTTTTCCCCCCATAAAAGGGAACCCTGGTGGTGCAGTGGTTAAATGTTGGTACTGCAGCCACAA
The DNA here is from genome assembly GCA_030847615.1 of Gambelia wislizenii. Lineage (NCBI taxonomy): Eukaryota > Metazoa > Chordata > Lepidosauria > Squamata > Crotaphytidae > Gambelia > Gambelia wislizenii. Next base: position 103,649,351 of record JAUMIR010000005.1, on the reverse strand, counting down.
TGATGTGAGTTCAGTCCTGTAGGACTCCAGGTCGACTCAAGCCTTCCATCCTTCTGAGGTTGGTAAAATGAGTACCCAGATTGTTGGGGCAAATAGCTAACACATTGTAAACTGCTTAGAGAGTGCTTAGCACTATAAAGTGGTATAGAAATGCAGGTGCAATTGCTATAAAAACCCCCACAATTTTTTGGAAAAATTGAAAAAAAAATGCAGCATAATCCTCCTTTATAGGTTGAAAGTTGCTTTGTTAATTTAGGAACATAAAATTCATTAGATATATTTTGTTTGGCATAAAATTATTATGTTTAATATAGTAAAAGTACAGTTTGTTCAGAAAACAATTGTAAATTACTTTTTAAATTTTTCATATTTTGCTACAATTGGAGCTTCAAGGTCCTGAACTGTAAGAAACATCTGAACTATAAGGAACCTCTTTGGTTTTGCCAATGTGAGAAGCAGGTGAAAACCTCCTGATAAAAGCTGAGCAAAACATCAACATTAGTGAAACAGAGAAAATTATATTGTCTCCACTAGTTCTCCATAAGATCAAGTAGACATAAAGTCCTCATTTCCATAAAATGAACTGAGAAAAGGAAGCAAAAAGCAACAATTACAGTGATCTGATATTGTATGTATTCCTGTATAAAATTTATGCTTTCCTCTCACAATCTTTTGGGAGATGATTTTGGGCAAGTAAATATATGAACACCTTGTTTTAAACATTTTTATTCATCTTTCTAAAACAAAATATTCAACTATCATTTTTTTCAATCTTTCCTGTAAAAAAGGCTTAGGAAAAAATGAGGAAACTTATCTCTACATATACATATATATTATTTTAATAATAATAATAATAATAATAATAATAATAATTTATTTCTATTCCGCCCCTCTGCAATGCAATCAGGGCGGCTTACAATATAAAAACTCCATAGACACAGTACCCTAGCCTACCCACCCCTTAAAATAATATAAAATTATAAAAGATTAAAAACATACAGTAATTAAAAATATATAAATTAGAAAGAAAAAAATTAAAACATACAATAGTTAAAAAATCTGATTGCAACTCAGAAAGGACAGCCGAGTCTTGGGCCAGGATAGTTATTCAGGAAAGGAATATTCCTGAAAATATTCAGGAAAAATTGCACTGGCTACACTTGGCATGATAAACATCACAGTTGGGATTTGTATAATTGTCAGGATTTCCAGACAGGCCACAACTCTGGAATTGTCTATTGTGTGTTTCCTAGTACAGGTTATTACTTTCATAATTAGTTGTATATTTCTTGTTATGAATAAGAAATATTCTTGCTTTGTAGGTATGATTGGGTGTTCATTTCATTTGAGCACAATTTGGTATGATGAATGAATGAGAGACCTGGGGGAAAAAACTGAGAGGGCTGTTAGTAGTCATGGCCAACCAACCAAAGTAGTAGCTTCAACCTCACAATATTTTCACCATCTGTATTGGCTGTTCCAAAATGGTAGCTCAGAGCTCATTTACTGCTAGGTCTGGAAACAATTGGACACGAACACGAGTTTTGTTATTTCAGCTGTTTACCAAAATAAATTCAAGTTACAGTTAAATAATAAATATGGGCTTAAAGTTCAGTCTCTCAGCTTTAATTTGAGGATATTCCAAATTGGAGGAAGGGTTTAGGAATTACAACTCTTTAGTATGTAGTCCCCTCTTTTTCAAGCAACAAAAAGTAATTGGACAATTGATTCAGCAGCTGTTTCATGGAGAGGTATGGGCTATTCATTTGTTATTTCTTCATCAATTAAGCAGGTAAAAGGTCTGAAGTTGATTCCAGATGTGGCATTCACATTTGGAAGCTGTTGCTGTGACCCCACAACATGCAGTCAAAGGAGCTCTAATGCAAGTGAAACAGGCCATCCTTAGGTTGCCAAAAAAAAAAAAAAAGCCATCAAAGAGATAGCATGAACATTAGGAGTGGCCAAATCAACAGTTTGGTACATTCTGAGAAAAAAAAAAAGAACATACTGGTGAGCTCTGCAACACAAAAAGGCCTGGATGTCCATGGAAGACAACAGTGGTGGATGATCGTAGGATCCTTTCCATGATAAAGAAAAACCTGTTCACAACATCCAGCCAAATGAAGGAACACTCTCCAGGAGGTAGGCATATTATTATCCAAGTCTACCTGTCCTTGAGCAAGCAGGGATCACCAGCATTGAGGCCATGATATTGAGAACGCAGCTGTGCTGGGCAGGGCACGTTTCTAGGATGGAGGACCATCACCTCCCAAAAATACTACTCTATGGTGAACTCGCCACGGGTCAGCGTAAGAGGGGCGCTCCAAAAAAGCGATACAAAGACTCCCTGAAACAACATCTCAGGCCAAATTGATCACCAACAGTGGTCCGCCCTGGCCTCACATCGGGAGGCATGGAGACGCACTATCCACAATGCTGCAGCCTTATTTGAGAACTCACAACGAACAAGTCTTGAAGAGAAACGACAATGCAGAAAGACTCACAACCCAAAAACATCACCCAAGGAGACCTTCTGCTGTGCTTTTTGCAACCGGACTTGTTTATCTCGGATTAGCCTTTTTAGTCATCAGCGCGCTTGCAGAAAGCGCGGGAAGAGTCCTTCCTGAATCTTCGTTTGCGAAGAAAAGCCAGAGAGAGAGAGAGATAAAGAGAAGACTTCACGAGAGCAAATATAGAGGGTTCACAACAAAGTGCAAACCATTCATAAGCCTCAAGAATAGAAAGGCCAGATTAGACTTTGCCCAAAAATATCTTTAAAAGCCACCCCAGTTCTGGAACAGCATTCTTTGGACAGATGAAACTAAGATCAACCTGTATCAGAATGATGGGAAGAAAACAGTATGGAGAAGGCTTGGAACAGTTCATGATCTGAAGCATACCACATAATCTGTAAAACACGGTGGAGGCAGTATGATGACATGGGCATGCATGGCTTCCAGTGGCACTGGGTCACTAGTGTTTATTGATGATGTGACAGAAGACAGAAGCAGCCGGATGAATTCTGAAGTGTATAGGGATATATTGTCTTCTCAGATTCAGCCAGATTCAGTGAAGTTGATTGGACGGCGCTTCACTTTATAGATGGATAGTGACCCAAAACATACTGCGAAAGCAACCCAGGAGTTTTTTAAGGCAAAGAATATTCTGCAATGACCAAGTTAATCACCTAATCTCAACCTGATTGAGCATGCATTTCACTTGCAGAAGACAAAATGTAAGGTAGAAAGACCCACAGACAAACAACTGAAGGCAGCTGCAGTGAAGGCCTGGGAAAGTATCACAAAGGAGGAAAGCCAGTGTTTGTTGATGTTCATGCATTCCAGACTTCAGGCAGTCATTGCCTGCAAAGGATTCTCGACAAAGTATTAAAAATGAACATTTTATTTATGATTGTGTTAATTTGTCCAATTACATTTGCCCCTGAAGTAAGGGGACTGTGTATGAAAATGGTTGCAGTTCCAAAACGTTTCATACAATATTTTTGTTCAACCCTTGGAATTAAAGTTGAAAGTTTGCACTTCAGTGGCATCTCAGTTGTTTCATTTCAACTCAGTTGTGGTGGCGTGTGCCTGTGGGGTGCAGGGAGGGCGTGGGGGCAGCATGGGGAGCGGTCTATGTTATACTGGGTATAGCTAGTAAGGATAAAAAGGCAAGCTGCCATAACACACTATCCACACATTTAGGTTAAAGTTACGAGAAAGAGGAACTAAGGGAACCTTATAAAGGAAAGGTGGGAGGAACAAAGGGTAAAGAGGCGGCCAGGTTGAATCCTGAGGTAAAGTGGGACTGGCCCTTTGAGGTTTGCCCTTGACCACCTTGGTGTGACATGTAGGTGAGATTTGAAAGACCCCAGCGTCACAGCGTACAGAGCCATAATTATGAAAATTGTGCCAGTGTCCAATTATTTCCAGACCTAACTAGGTTCCACTAGTTTTGTGTGGTTTTCTTGTTCATATATTAGCCAAGGCGAGTCATCTTGCAAATTTATTATGGTTTCAAGTGATAAAGGCCTAATCCAAACTACACAAATAATCCAGTTTGAAACTGAATTATTTGCATGGCTACTTCCTGTGGAATCCTGGGATTTGTAGTTTGGTGAGGCACCAGCACTCTTTGGCAGAGAAGGCTGAAGACCTTGTAAAGTTACAAATCCCGGTGTTCAGTAGGAAGGAGCAATGGCAAATAACCCAGTTTCAAACCGGATTATTTGTGCAGCGTGGATTTGTCCAAAGAAAGATGAGTTGTAAAGCTTTAACTCTGTAACATTCTTATAAGCATTGATACATTTAATCAATTCAGGCTATTCCAAAAGTGATGAAACATTTTGAAATGTCTTTTCTCACGTTCTTTTCCGTGTACAGGCTTTGTTAGCGCTAGGAATCAGTCAATCTGTGAGGACACCAGACCCAAGTCATCCGTAAGTATGCTGTCTTTAAAAACAAATAAACCAAAGCTTTGGTTTCTGTAGTAATTATTGTCTCTTATTACTTTTGGATATGTACATTTATTATTTGAGTATTCCAACTGGTACCATAGTATGATATCATTATTCATAATCAGGTTCAAACTCTGAAGGAAAAAGCTAGTATTTATTTAATTTATAGCTCACCTTTCTCCCAGCATGGAACCCAATGGGGCATACAACAGTTCAGAGCAAAGTTCAGCTAAAATCTTATTATACAAAAGTTTAAAGAAAGTAAACAAAAAAAATCTGTTTTAAAAAGTGCATAGTTAAAATAATTTTGGATGGCTTGGGGCTTTTTATTTGAACTTGAGAGGGTGATTTTTTTTTCAGGTTTCTTTGGCACCTGAAGTCAAGTTCTTCTGCATTGTTAAAATGTGTTAAAATGGCAGAGACCACATTTCATCTTTGCCCCCTGGTGGGTCACACCCCTAGAAATCAGTCCCAGGAGTGTTACTGGTTTTCATTCCTGGCTATTTTGGCCAGTTTTCAACCTGACTTTTAGTTTTGGAGCGTTGCAAAGTGTTGGAGGGTTTTACAACGGCTGCTCTAGGTGGCATTTAGATATCTTTTGTGTGATTTTTCACCCTGCTAGAAATTAAAGCTTTGTGTATTTGCTTGTGTGTATGGGTCTTTGAGGGGTCTTCTAGGGCACAAGAAAGGGTCTGGGTACCGTGGGAGTTCATAAGCCAAACCTTTCCCATCCCTGTATTAAAACATGGTTAGGGAAGAGGCACTTCTTTCTCCCTGCATCAATTAGGTGTTTCTCTCTTCTGCTAGTAAGAGCCAGCGTGAATTGGCTCCATTCCTGCTTCATTTTTGGCTTTCCCTGACACCTTTTGCCCAAGGGAATGTAGCCCTCCCAGTGTATGTTCCAATACTGTCCATGACTTGGCATTACTACCAAGGGAAAGTGAGTTGTACTGAGTTTTGTGTACTGTTTATCAAACATATGCAGGAATTTAATGAAAACATCTGAAGCCATGATGCATGTTAAAGACAGATATATATAGGGTGAGCAGGAAGCAGGATTAGAAAAGCTTTGATGTTGTATAATAATTCACCCCACTTAAAAATTCATGAAGTGTCACTTTCCTGAGACCAGATTTCACTTTTAACAACTGCATTTAGTTCCCTGGCTGGCTCCCAAACATAGTGAGATATAGAATTTTCTCTTTTCTGTGTTCCTGAATCATCTAGTTAAGGAATCTCCTGTAGCTCAGTGGTGGAGCACATGACTTTGATGTGGAAGGTCCTAGGTTCAACCCCAGTTTTTTTCTAGGCAGATCTGGGAAAAACTCCTGTATGGGAGCCACTGCCAGTCAGTGTAGACAGCACGGAGCTGGATGGAGCAGCAGTCTGAATCCTCTGTAAAAGTGCCATTCTTTCCCCTCTTTATCTAGATATGGCTTCACAAACATGAGGTACATTGCCTCTTTGATTAGTGGTGTCGGCATTTTCATGATGGGTGCAGGACTTTCATGGTATCATGGTATTATAGGTTTACTTAATCCTCAGCCCATGGAATCTCTTCTTTGGGTAAGTAGTTGTATTGAAGTGCTTTAATTCAGCTATATTTAGTTATAATCCCCACATTTTTGTTTTTATTGTTTTAACAAAATGATTGTAAGACAGTGAATGAGGGAATCAGACCAACTGATAGGAGAACTTGCGTACCATTTCTTATTTCTTGCTCTTTTGTAGGTAAACGTTTAGCGTCTTGTAGGCAGGTTTGGGATACCTGTCTTATTGGACTCCAATCCCCATCAGTCCATTGCAAATGTGGGTAGGGATAAATGGAATTACAGTAGCACTCCTGTATCCACTTATTTGCCAACCGCGGATTCAATTATCCGTGGTTGGTGATGGCAGGGGGGGAAGGGAGGGGGATGAGGGATCTCTCCTCCCCTCTCCCTTCCCCTGAGAGGGCTCCTGTTGCTGCGATGGTGATCATGGGGGCGAAAGGAGAATGGAGGGGGGAGGAGTGAACTCGCCTCCCCCCTTTCCCCTGGGATGGCATTTGCTATTATCCACGGAATTCACCGTCCGTGGGAGGCCCCGGAACCAATCCCCCACAGATACGGGGGGTGCTACTATATAGTTCAACATCTGGAGGGCCTCCAATTCTCTACTTCTTTGATAGATGGTGCTTTTAGATTATTTGCTAATGCATTTCCCAGGGCTCTGCTGGTGGTTATCATAAATTTGTGTATTGTGGGTGTGGGTATTACAGAAACCAAATAGAAAATATCTTTAAATTCCTCATTAAGTATGTATATCTTCAGAATCCCCTTTTCAAATACTAGCTTGTGCACACATAGGTAGGGTGTTGCTTTATTGGTAAATGTAAAGACTGAGAATAGGACTGAAAAAATTTTGAGGCAGCATCGTCATCTTTGCCATTTTAAGTCTGACAGCTTCTTTTAGTCTCAGGAGAAAGCAAGGGATGGAGGTCAGCTTATGGGAGAGATCCACTCCTGAAGAAAATCTTAACCCATTACAGTTTACAGAAAGGAGAAAAAATTTAAACCCATTACAGTTTCTGTGTGTAAGAAGAAGATGAAATGTTTCAAGTTGTAAGATATAAGATGTGTGCCTTCAAGTCGTTTCCAACTTAGCTTCACCATATCATCGGGTTTTCTTGGCAAGATTTGTTCGGAGAGGATTTGCCTTTGCCTTCCTCTGAGATTGAGAGACTGTGACTTGCCAAAGATCACCCAGTGCATTTCCATGGCCAAGTGGAGATTCTAACTCTGGTCTCCAGAGTTGTAGTCAAATGCTCAGTCTACTACGCCACGCTGACTCTCAAGACATAAGATAGCAAAATGCTAAAAAATCTTGGATGTAGTATATGAATATTTGTATGCCATGCCTTCCACATATGCTTCAGAGTTGTGACATCATTAGTATTAGATGACATCCCCTTTATTGGGATTGAGGGGTGAGGTTGAGAAGCCTGAAGCTTGATGAGGTGGCTTTGGTGCGACTCTTTCCCCCATGAAACCTCCAGAATGACAATTGGAAAAACATTGTTAGGAAAGGAAAATTGCTTCTTCATAGGCCTCCCCTGCAATGCACCCAGAAATGGCTGAATGTCACTTCTGGTTTCATCAAAATGGCAGAGTTGCAGTCCATGTGGGGTCAAAAAGTAAACAACAACAAAAAAAAGGCCCATCCCTGTTACAGAGGCAGAATGTTCTGGTAAAATTCAGTTTTGACCGCTGGATTATTATTTAGAGAGCAGCATGGTTTTTGAGATTGCAGAAAATCAGCTGTCTAGAAGAGAAATACTTACTGCAAATGATTTTTATTCCCATCTCCTGCTTCACTCTAATCTCAAACTATAGGAAGTTATTTTTGAACTCTATATTATTTAGAAGGCTCCATAATGTATATTAACTAATCTCTTCTTCCCTCTCCCTTCCTTATTCTTCAGGCTTACTGTATTTTAGCAGGATCATTGGTATCTGAAGGAGGTATGCTATCTAGTGGCAAAATACATGATTATTTAGCAGCATGCCATTATTTTGCAGATGCAGTAATTGATGCTTGAAGTTTGAACTCACTTGCTTCTAAGTATATAAGCACTCTAACATTTCAAGATACTGAAACACTAAATGTGACAATAACAAAAATTGATTGAAAAATGGATATATAAGAAACATGGTCTCAGTCTATTGATAGCCCCAGCCTGAGTAGCCCCTTTTAATCAGTAGAATTTACTTGACTGTTGACTCACCATTCAGCAATTAATTAAATTAGTTTATTCTATTTAGGACTGCTAATAGGATTCAGGGCAGGGCATGTTGGCAGACTGGATAGATGGATATACTCTATTTTTCTACCACTTTGTTTTAGAAATTTAAGAAAAAATTAAACAAGGCTTTTAGTGGTCTGCTGTGCAGCCTTTGATCACTCCACACTTGCTGAGCTTCAGCAGATCTACAAGGCACTCCCAGATTGTTCACTAGACTGTATTATATCAATGCTTTAATCTCATTTAAATGCCGAACACATGTCCGATATCATACTATATGTCATTCTGTTTCTAAAGGTTCAGTCTGTGAGTGCTGTTGTTTATGTGAACCAAAATAGTACCACGCATGCACAAGAAAGCAGCATCGACAGTCTTAGCTGAACCCCAGGTTCTGCAGAAATATAAAAATCTTTGGAAAAGTAGAGAGAACCTACAGGTTAGCCCCATGGGGAGTGATTATGCCTAGTAACCATACTGAAAGTCTAGATTAAATCAAATTTAGAAAAAGGGGGGTGAGAATGGAATGGAATTATTGGAATCCTCAACAGCTATATTCCATGCTGCAACGTTTTGTTGCAGCTTCCCCTTATTTTGAAGTATTAAATGAAGGCAATCATGACTGATATGTAGCAAAGAACACATGAGTGATGCAATTGTTATGGCTAAAAGACTTCCATTGGGCTGTTCATTCCAGCAAAGATTTATTTTCTTAGGTGGAATATAAATGCACGTTAATAAATTTATTTGCAACTTGATTTGAGTCATAAGAAAGGAGAAAGTATTGGCTAGGACCCAATCCAACCAATTCCAGGAGACTTCAGACATCCATTTCCCTAATATCATTCTTCTTCCCTCCCTCCATGCCCACCCCCAGCCCCCTCCATGCCTCATAACAAGCTAGTTTTGAAGCAGAGGGCAATTTTAAAAACAGCTTGTGATATAGCATTGCGCTGCTGACCTATGGAAAAAAGTCAGCCCTGAATGCGAAGAAGCACCCAACAAGTTTCATATGGTTGAGGATGTTTTGGACATCAAATTCTGAAGTGGATGTATTTTAAAAGCAGTCTGTGATATGGCTAGAATTTTGGAAAAGTTCTTTTTTTCAACTATTAACTCCACTGGCTATGTTGGTGGGGGATTCTGGGAGTTGTAATAAAAAAAGGAACTTTCAAAGCCTTGAATATTGCCATTGGAATAAATAAACAATTCCCACTGAGTTTAGCCAAACTCTTGGAGCCACGTTCCTTACTTCTTGAAGACCCAGCCAAGAATTCCACTGGAATAGACTGAAGCCCTCGTAGTGGCCCAAATAGTTCTTTGGATGAGGGCCACAAGCACGTAGTTGAACGGGAGCTAAAATCTGTAACCATTTGGTTTAGAGAGTTTCTCTGAAACTCCCAATAATGCATTCGGGAATAAACATGTAATGAATTGAGGTCTTGATCTTTTTAACTATACATATTTCAACCCTCCACTTCTTTATCCCTCAACACTGACATTAAACTTTATGGTTAGTAAGATTCCCAAATGAGTGTTCTGCTTTTATTTGCATGCTCTCTCTCTCATTCTCTCTCTGTATTTATTTTTATGGAGTTTAAACTTGTGTTTTTCTCCCCGCCTCCCTTCAAATAACAGCATCGCTTTTGTTTCAGCCACTCTTCTGGTAGCTATAAATGAAATTCGAAGAAGTGCTCGGGCCAAAGGTGTATCATTTTATCAGTATGGTAAGTATATGTTTAACGATGAAACAATTCACTCATATGTGAAGTCAAAGGCTTTCATGGCCGACATTCATTGGTTTTCCATGTTTTTTTTTCTGGGCTGTAAGGCCGTGTTCTGGAAGAGTTTATTCCTGACGTTTTGCCTGCATCTGTGGCTGGCATCTTCAGAGAATGATTGGGTAGGGGTGTGGGGGGTTTATATACTGCGAGTCCCTGTGGGAGAAGATATGTAAATTTGTGTATTTGAATGCCTGGTTTCTGGGTGGAGATACACAAGGAGGATTAGTGTCTGTTTTGGCTAATGGTCCATTGTCTGCTGGAAATCCCCCTGTCCCTGGGTGGAGTTCATTTGCATGTGTTGAGTTTTGATTTTAGTGTTTTTCAGGACTGGTAGCCAAATTGTGCTTACTTTAAGGGTTTCTTCTTTCCTGTTGAAGTTGTCCAGGTGTTTGTGGATTTCAATAGCTTCTCTGTGCATTCTGACATGATAGTTGTTGGCCTGGTCCAGAATTTTAGTGTTTTTAAATAACATTTTGTATCCAGGTTGGTTTATAATGTGTTCTGCTACTGCTGATTTTTCTGGATGGCCCAGTCTGCAGTGTCTCTCATGTTTCTTGATTTGTGTTTGCACACTACGTTTAGTGGTCCCTATGTAAACTGTGAGACCCTCTCACAGCTGCAAGAGTTTACTGCATACCATGCAGCTGTGGACAAGTTTACATAGGGACCACTAAACGCAGTGTGCAAACACGAGTTATAAACAAACCTGGACACAAAAATGTTATTTAAAAACACCGAAATTCTGGACCAGGCCAACAACTATCATGTCAGAATGCACAGAGAAGCTATTGAAATCCACAAACACCTGAACAACTTCAACAGGATAGAAGAAACCCTTAAAAGTAAACAAAATCTGGCTACCAGTCTTGAAAAACACTAAAATCAAAACTCAACACATGCAAATGAAATCTACCCAGGGACAGGGGGATTTTCAGCAGACAATGGACCATTAGCCAAACAGACACTAATCTTCCTTTCATATTTCCCCCCAGGAGATAGCCATTCAGGAACAAGCCATTCAAATACACAAATTTACATATCCTCTCCCACAGGGACCCACAGTATATAAACCTCGCAGACCCCTATCCAACCATTCTCTGAAGATGCCAGCCACAGATGCAGGCGAAACATCAGGAATAAACTCTTCCAGAACATGGCCTCACAGCCCGGAAAAAAAACCATGGAAAACCTAATTCACTCATATTTTGTAAACGGTGTGGGGCATGGTGGAGAGCAATTGGGCTGGATCTGAATTGTTGCTGAGTCCCCTTTCTCTGGTGAGTAGCACTGACTTGATTCTAGTTCCATCTACCAAGAGAAAGAGCTGTTGTATTTGTGGAAGAGTGACTCTAGATATAACTTGTATTTTTTTATAACTTGTTTTGTATGTGTACACCTGAATTCCTTCTGTATACTTCATAAATGAGGGGGAAAGCTTTTTTAGATTACAGTACAAACTCTGTATCTGCAGGGGATACATTCCTGGACTTACCATGGAAACACAAAACTGTGGCTAAAGTGAACCCTATTGAAATGAATGACTTCTGGCCCAAGCATTCCATGGAGTCACACTGGGCGACCTAGAGATTCCTAAAGAGAACACCTCTAGCAATCTCTAGGTCCTCCAGTGCAACTCTGGTCAACTTCCGGCAGAAGTATACCATAAAATAATGCAGGAGTACCTAGAAAATGCCCAGAGAGAACATGTTTTTTTCAGATGTGAGTAAATGAAACTGTGGTTACCAGTTCCACCGATATGGGCATTGTACTGTATTTGTTGTTACCAAGGAAATAACTGCTTTTGAACTAGTTGTATCTTCAGTATGAATAACCCATGAAGTCTGATGGACTCCATTAAAGAAAGAATAATATTTAGAAGTGTTTCAGGGACAAGCAGCCTGGCATCCTCTGAATGTTTTGTGAATATAACCTGCATAATCCACAATCTGTGGCCATGCTGACTGAGCTCATGGAACTTGTGTCCAAAAAACAATCTGAAGGGTACCAGATTGCCTATGTTGGCTTGTTGTGTCATAGGATAAAGATTTGGGGCACTTGTGCATTTGTTTAAATGTGTATGGTTCTGTCTAGCTAATTCAGTACATTGTAATTGACTCAATTTTAACTGTGCTTTCAATTTTCAGTTATGCAGGCTCGTGATCCCAGTACAAACGTTGTGTTGTTAGAAGACACTGCAGCAGTTCTGGGTGTGACATTAGCTGCTACTTGCATGGGTCTGACCTCCCTAACAGGTAAGTATCTATAGTAAGTGAACTACTAAGTGGCATTATTTTTTAATAATCTGTTCACAGCACATAAACTAGATATAGTTTATCAGCTAAATTAATTTATCAGCCAAGGTAGTAATAGTTACTGTTTTGTTGAGTGCCTAAAACAAACAAAGGGTGCATCCACACTACACAAATAATCCAGTTTGAAACTGGATTATTAGCCATGGCTCCTTCCTATGGAAATATGGGATTTGTAGTTTGGTGAGGCACCAGCACTCTTTGACAGAGAATGCTAAACACCTTGTAAAACTACAAATACCAGAATTCAATAGGAAGGAGCCATGGCGAATAATCCAGTTTCAAACTGGATTATTTCAGTAGTGTGGATTAGGCCAAAGTGTACAAAGGATCAGTAGACAATTTCCCCCTGAACTGAATCATGTTAGGCTACAAGCTGGAATCTGTATCTTTGAATACTGTTCCAGCAAGAAGAAAAGTCTCTTGTATGTAGACAGCTAGCATGTCAGGGACAAGGCTAATCTAGAATCCTTGACCTCCTAATGTTCTCAGTACAAGGTATTTTTTTTCATGCTGGGGCATTCACATATGCAGCTTTCTAAACAGAATGTGGTGTAGTTTAGGGGAAGTTTAACCAGTTGATTTCTGTCAATTGTTTAATCCGGTTTTATTTATGTCTAAATGACATCTCCATAAAGAAGAAGGTGAAAGACATACAAAAGTATTCTCTTTTGGGAAATCAATTTGTGTGTGTATGCTTTCAGGAAATCCATACTATGACAGTCTGGGGTCTCTCGGCGTGGGAACTTTGTTGGGAGTTGTTTCAGCATTTCTTATCTATACCAACACAGAAGCATTGCTAGGCCGTTCCATCCAGCCTGACCAGTTACAGAGACTCACAGAGTTGCTGGAGAGTGATCCTGCAGTAAGGTAAGATGTTGGTTGGAGGATCTCTGTGAATGCCAAAATTTGTGCACAGCAAACTAGTGAAAAAAATAAATAAAAGCAGAACATGTATGGAAAGAGCTACAAGTACATATGTTAAAGTCTGATAGGAAAAAAAAGCCACAATTTTTGCACATCTCCACTTAGCTTTTCAATTTAAATCACCTAACAGCTTATCTGTTTGTTTTGCTTTATCTTGCCACATCTTATGAAATACTTACGTCAGAGCAATTCATGATGTTAAAGCTACAGATATGGGAATGAGCAAAGTGAGATTCAAAGCAGAAGTAGACTTTGATGGACGGGTTGTTACTCGGTCTTACCTGGAGAAACAAGACATTGAACAGCTGCTACAAGTATGTTGAAACAAGCATTGTTTTCAGGTTTGTTTTTCTTACCCAAGTGCACTCAATTTTGTTGCTTAGAGATGCTCTGTATTTTATACATAATGTCTCTCACATTAACAGACGCCATACAAATCTACCTTGTGAATTTTCAAGTGAAAAGGTAATCTATAAATGCTTTAAAACATAAATACAACTTAATTAAGTTTTTTTAATGCATTGATGTATATGGCCTGTCAACCAAAGAAGGTATTTGAAGAGTGATTGTAAAAATCAAAGAAATATTATAAATTGCACGATAGCTTAAACAGTGCATTCCAGCACAAATTATCATGATTTAAATTGTTATAATTATTTTTAATTTTTAATTGTTATATTTTAATTGTATTTTTTATGTTGTGAGCTGACTTGGGTCCCACTGTGGGAGGAAGGTGGCATATAAATTAAATAAATAAAAATAAATAAAATAATTTTAAAAAATGTAGAACCGGGGTAGTAGGCAAGCTGGCATTCTTCAGATACTTTGAACTCCAGCTCCTATCAGTTCTAGTGGGCAATTCCAGTAGTTGGGAATTATGGGAGTTCTGATGGGCTAGACAATGCAACTGTTTGGTGGATTTGTAATTGGTTGACTGACCGAACCTAAAGGGTAGTCACCAATGGCACTTCTTCATCCTGGAAAGAAGTGACCAGTGGGGTGCCACAGGGTTCTGTCCTGGGCCCAGTGCTATTCAACATCTTTATCAATGATTTGGATGAGGCAATAGAGGGTGTGTTCTGTCCTGGGCCCAGTGCTATTCAACATCTTTATCAATGATTTGGATGAGGCAATAGAGGGTGTGTTTACCAAGTTTGCAGATGACACCAAATTAGCAGGGGTAGCTAATACCCCAGAGGACAGGATCAGAATCCAAAATGACCTCAACAGATAAGAAAGCTGGGCCAATCCTAACCAAATGAATTTCAACAGGGAGAAATGTAGGATACTACACTTGGGCAGTAAAAATATGATATAGGATGGCTGACCCCTGGCTTGATGGCAGTACCTGCAAAAAGGATCTAGGAATCTTAGTGGACCACAAGCTGAACATGAGTCAGCAGTGTGATGCAGCAGCTAAAAAAGCCAATGCAGTTCTAGGCTGCATTAATAGGAGTATAGTGTCTAGATCAAGGGAAGTAATAGTGCCACTCTGTTCTGCTTTGGTCAGACCTCACTTGGAATACTTTGTCCAGTTCTGGGCACCACAATTTGGGAAGGATATTGACAAGCTGGAACGTGTCCAGAGGAGGGCAACCAGGATGGTGGGAGGTCTGGAGGCCATGCCGTATGAGGAGCGGCTTAGGGAGCTGGGCATGTTTAGTCTGGAGAAGAGAAGGTTGAGAGGAGACATGATAGCTATGTTTAAATATTTGAAAGGATGTCATACTGAGGATGGAGCAGGCTTGTTTTTTGCTGCTCCAGAGACTAGGACACGGAGCAATGTCTTCAAACTACAGGAAGAGATTCCACCTAAATGTTAGGAAGAACTTTCTGACAGTAAGAGTTGTTTGGAAGTGGAATACACTGCCTTGTAGTGTGGTGGAGTCTCCTTCTTTGGGTTTTTTTAAACAGAGTCTGGATGGCCATCTGTTGGGAATGATTTGATTTGTGTATTGCTGCATGGCAGGGGGTTGGACTGGGTGTCCCTTGAGGTCTCTTCCGACTCTATGATTCTATGATCCAGAACATCTGGAGGACACCAGCTTCTCTACCCTAGCACTATCTATGGAGTCTAGAAACATCTGTAGTGGTGAGAAAATTAAAATGGGCCACACAGAATGATCACAGAAAACTGTCGCATTAAAAGTAGCAAGAGGTCAGATGTTCTTGGATCATACCATTTGACATTGCAATGCACTGTCCTTTCTGAAACCATGGAATGCCATTGCCAGTCAGACCGTTGGCCCATCTAACTTAGATCCCAGGATTCCATAGGAAGGAGCCGTGCAAATAATCCAGTTTCAAACTGAAGTATTTGTGTCGTGTGGATTTCCCCTTAGTTGTCGTTTTAATAGTTAACAAATAAAACCAACCCATTGCTGATATCTTTGGCAGATCATTCATTACTTGTTATGTAAAAATGTGCTTGTGTTTTACAGCATGGAAATGGCATGTTGTGTATTTCACTCCTCACTTTGTTCAAGTTTTTACATTTCACTTCATGGCAGGAAATCCAGCAGGTGAAAACTCTTGAAGAATTAGAGGCTTTCATGCTCAAACACGGTGAAAATATCATTGACACCCTAGGAGCAGAAGTTGACCGACTTGAGAGGGAGCTAAAGGTACGAGTCGGCTGGTGACAGGAATGATTGTAAACACTGGCCCCTTTGGAAAATGACTCTCTTTATAATAATTCAGCCTCCATTCGGCCAGCAAGTACATTTCAGGTGACTAAAACCTGTGTTGAACAGTGACTCCAGGAGCTTGTGTTTGTCTTGCCTTTGCATCTTTTGGCAAGTAGTTTTTTGAGACCTAGTCTGCTGGGAAGTTCTCCTGCACAAGTCCAGTTAAGACTGTTAAAACAGAGAATGCTCAAGAGCCCTTCAGAAGCAGCAGCTGAACCTGTTGTCTTTATTGCCCCAAATGGCTGAAAATGTTGTCAGTGATGCTATGAGAATGGTGTGTGGCCTGAATCTGATTTGTTAGTCCCAACTGTAGTATATCAATTAAATTGATTTTTAAATGGTGAATTAAATTGTAGTTCAATTCCATAGATTTAATGGATCTACTAATTAAGATTGACAGTAAGGTTCAGGTTATTTCTGGGCACAATTCAAAATGCTGGTTATGACCTATAAACCTCTATATGACTTGGGTTCAGGCTGTCTGAAGGATTATGTTTACCTGCATGAGCTTGCCCAGGCCTTGAGATCTTCTGGGGAAGGACATTCTCTCAATCCTGCTATCCCCAGAGGCACATTGACATGCCTGGGCATGCTCTTTGTGATAGTAAATGTATATGTGTTTCAGGGCATGTGTAGAGGGAATGAGTATGGATGCTTTACAATGACCAAGAGAAGTTTTGAGCAGAGCTTTGAAGCTAGGTGTCATCAATCCCAGTCTAACACTTGATCCATTGTCATGCACTGAACAATCTTTCTGCATGCTTATTAAAAGTGTGATCAATTTTGTTTCAGAAACGGAATCCTGAAGTGCGGCATGTAGATCTGGAAATACTGTAAGTTTCATGGAAGCACCATTTAAGGTCTCTCTTCTGGATCAGCTGTGTTGAGGAAGAGAGCAGCTCCTGAAACTGGAGGGATCTTGAGTCACCACTGTGTTTAAACCTCCTGATTTTAGTGCTTTTTTCCACCATCTTTTTCTTTCCAGAAGAGCAATGGGTTTCTGTGGACTGTTTTCCAAGAACAGCTGCTTGCCATCTCTTTCCTTATGAATTTGTAGTAGAGATAAATATTTGGGACTAGAAACTTTAAATAAGTTATTGAAATGTCAGTTTCTGAAAATACACACTATATGTATTTGCTCCCATACTTCAAGTTTTTATATCTTGTTTGCACACTGAATTCCCATGCAGCTGCTATTTTTTTGAGCATTTGTTGGGGATTTTTAAGATGGATTCATGACCCTTTAAAAGCTGCATTCCTCCTTCAATCAAGTGGATTTAGACTTTCTTGGGAGTAGCTTGTATGAAGTCAGTGAGTATCCAGTGTTTTCCCTCAGCATCATGAGCTGGAAATCTACCCAACTTAATCTATTTGGTGATTTTTACAACTTCATACATTAGCTGTCATTCATTGTCCTAGAGCAAGCTGGATAGCTGCAAAGAATGGACATGAGTAAGTGGACTTAACTGATGGCTCATTTCATACATTAGCATTGCATCTTTGCAAAATATGCAACTTCTGCCCCTGGGGAGAGGGAGGGGGGGAAAGAACGAGAGAGTGGGGAGGGGGGGTGGGGAGAGAGAGAGAGACTACTATGGCACTGGTCCCCTAAAAGGCAGTTTTACCTCATGGACAGAAGTTGCATGTGCTACTTGAAGCAGTCTGGGAGACATGGTCTACGTCTTTATTTTCTTTCTCAAATTGATTTTTTTTTAAATTTACTTGCTGACCTAACTGCTAACTTTGTAATGTCTGGATCTAAAACACGAACATCATTTGCTATCCTGCTTGCTTGTTCTAAACATGCATTGTTCTTCTGATTTTCCTTTGTTCTATACCATATGTGACATAGTTATAGCTGTAGGAAGAAATATGGAGTAGAACATACAACAGACTCTAAAAAGCATTGATATTCTTTGTAGTACCAGTGGAGCAAGGACCCAGAGTTAAAAGAACTGTGTAGTGAGTTCCCTGCTCCCAAAAGGGCCATAGGCATCTTTCTCAAACAGCAAAATGTTTCTGAAACTGATGTATGTGTATGTCAAAAGCAACATGTTACAATCTCATATGTCTGCTGTTTGAAGGGGAAACGTCAAATACCACTAAAATAGCACTGAAAAGCAGCTCAAGCAACTGTTCGGAAGCCAGTTTAGAATATTTAATTTATTTATAACTGGCAGAGCTTCTTTAGCTCTAATGCTAAATGAAGTGTTACAGCATAAGAAACTTGCCTGTAGGGAATAAAACAGCCACATTGAATGTGACAGTTGCTTTCAGTAATCTTGAAGCAGTGAGTTCACAGCTTGGGCCCGGAACACTATACCCAATAGGGAACCTGCGAGAAGTGGAAATCAAACTGCAAATGCTTAAGCTTGGGTGACAATCTTGAATGATTAAGCACAGCTTGGAAAAGTTTTTTAGGGTGGGCGGGGCTGTTGTCTATATCCCCAGAATCTTTCAGCCAGCATGGCCAGTGGCTGTGCTGCCTGGGGGATTCTGGGAGCTGTAGTCTTCAAAAGTTACTTTTCTGAACTCTGCAGTTTGTTTGGAATCAAAGTCAGAGGAACATGTACTTTGAAGGGAGGAGGTTTAAGGGGCCTATAGCCTTCATTGTCAGAGTCTGGTGGACTGGTTCACATTGACATATAGACAGCCCTTGATTGCTTAGCACTTGATGTGTGAATTTACTCTGCTGAGAAAGATTTTGTTTGAGGTGAAGGAACAGAATGCCGTCTGAGAAATTGGGTCTATGCTAGCTCCTTCATTGATGCATGTTACAGTTTGATTGATGCTGCCATGTGACTGACATGCATGCGTGAGCCAGCAGTCAAGAATGGAAGAGTGGAAAACTTGCTTTGCAAGTAAAACATTTTAAGCACTTTAAAAATATTTGTGTTGCTTATTGGGAAGACTTTTGAATTCCTAGATTGCTTAGTGATGCAAAGAGGCCTTTATGGCATAGTAGAACATTGGTGTGCAATGGAGCCCTGCTGTAGAAAGTGATACATATCAATGATGATTTTAAAAATTTATGGTCGAGAACAAAATCTGTCAGTGTTGAAAAAATTGAAAATGTCATCCCTGGAATTAACAGTCATTTTAAAATAGCATAGCTTTTGACAATTGCATGTGTTTTTTTAGTGTAGAAATGTACCAGTTCTTACATTTCAGAAATCTGGTTGTATATATTGTAATTAGTGTGTAATGATAGTTTTGTTACATACATTTAGAAGTAAAGGAGCTACTCTTTATTTTTAGTTCTTTAGGGCAATTTATTAGTCCATGTTTCACTACAGTTGGGTCTTGTCCTCCAGCTATGTTACATGTAGCTTTGCAATCATGTTCACCTAAACCAAACATTGTGCATGTGTACAGACACGGGATCTCTGATGGAAGCAAGAGTCAAAACGGTGTACACACTGGGGTGAATGGGAAAGATGCTACTTCCACATTGATTACTGTGTGTGTAAGTTTTTATTTGTGTGGCTCTTTTCCTTCCATGGTAGTGAATGAAAATGCCCCCTTGCACTATTGCCATGTTTGCAACTTGCGAAGCTGTATGTAGCTCAAGAGCACTGTTGGGACATCTTGTTTTAACTGACTTCAATTCCACCTACTGTGTGCTTTGGGTGAGCTTGAAAATGGCCATTGTGGCTTGTAGGAAGGGCAAACGGGCAGGGAAACCAAACCAAAAGTTCTACTTTTGCACCACAGCTTCCTTACATAGGTGTGCAGGCACAGATGGGTTAGTGTGAATTTTGTGGACTGGTGACTTTTATGGACTTGTATGCAGGTCTGTATTTGGACAATATCTTAGATAATAATATAGGTAAAAATTCATTACAATTGTGTAACTAAGAACTATGCTTTAAAGTAGTGATGAGCAGTACATGGTCCTTCAGTGGTTGCTGAACCACAATTCCTATCAGCCCTCTCTTTTGGCTGTGCTGAGTAGAATTGACGGGAGTTGCAATTCAGCATCCTCTGGAGGGCCATGAGTTGTCTACCTCTGTTTTTAAAGCAAAGTCTAAAATTTGTAGAAAGTTAAATCTTCAGAAGTGGTCTTTCCAAATACTAGCTGGACCCGGTGTACCATACGCCATTAAAGAAACTCTCCCCAAAACGCCCAGGAGACCTCATGAGAACCCTTTGGGGTAGGCTGATGGGTTTAACTTGCCCCCCTCCACTCTTTCTGCCCCTTCTGCTTGTTCTGCCCCCCCTCTTCTGCTCCTTCTGTCCCCCGCCACCTCCCCTCTTTCTGCCCCTCTCCGCTTGTTCTGCTCCCCGCCGCCCCCTCTGCTCGTTCTCATCCCTGCCACCCCCTCTGCTTTTTCTGACCCCCTGCCATCCCCCTCCGCTTGTTCTGCTTTCCTGCTACTCCTCTCTGCTCTTTCTATCCCCCTGCCACCCCCTCTACTTGTTCTGCCCCCTGCCATCCCCCCTCCGCTTGTTCTACACCCTGCCACCCCCTGCACTTTCTGCTCCCCTGCTGCCCCCTGTGCTCTTTCTGCCCTCTTGCCCCCCTCCGCTTGTTCTGCCCCCTGTACTTTCCCCCCCCTGCCAACCCCTCTGCTTTTTCTGCCCCCTGCCATCCCTGCACTTTCTGCCCCCCTGCCACCCCCCTCCGCTTGTTCTGCCCCCCTGCCCCCCCTCCACTTGTTCTGCCCCTTGGCCCCCCCCTGCACTCCAGCACACACCACATCCACCCCCATGGTAGTCCCTCTCCCTCTCAGGAGGCCATGTTTGGAAGCTACGTGGTCCTGCCCCCAGTGTGCTGATTGGCTGCCCAACAGACCTGTGATTGGTTGGTCAGTTCCCTAAGTAGCAAATCAGCACACTGGAAATGGCAACATACCCAAGAGAATTATATATACAGATTTTTTTCCCCCTGATGTTCTAATTCTGAGGTGAGCAACCTTTGTGTTCTGGGTTTCAACTTCCATAAGGTCCGGTCAGTGGGGACTGGGGTTTTTCGTTCAAAATATTTGGAGGGCAAAATATTTCCCCACTGTGTTCTAATCTGTGAAAGTTAATACAATGATTCTCAAATAGTGAGGGCAGGTCAATCTGCCTGAAGCATGATATACAAAGTACTAAGGAGTGGTAGGCTTCTGAAGCAGTTGGAGCATCCTTCCATGGACCTGTCAATACATGAGCAGGTTGCATGTCTCCTGAAAGACAACCCTGCCTGATCCACATTAATTAGTGGGATGAATACTCCTCCCCACCCCCACATTTCAGAATGCTGCAATGTTCATAAAAAGGTGTCCTGCCTTTTCTAATGTCACCATTAGGTAAATACTCCAGGCCACTGGGCACAGCAGGTTGGACACAACTGTACTTGAGAATCTCTGTGTTCTTCACTATGGAAGAGATTGTTGATGTGGCCACAAATTAGACTTAAGTTCAGAAAGTGACTGAAGGATAATTAAAAGTAAGAAATACTGGACCAATGAGAATGTAGTGCTGTTGATGTCACTTTCTATATTGTGCATCACTTCTTTGGCATATGGAGTTGTACAGGCTTTAAGAATATTAAAATAGCATTTACCTCTGAATGAGACAAATGATAAAGGAAAAGAACCAACAGACCTGACAGAGGAGACAGTTGTAATAGTTGGACACTAGCAATCTTCAGCCCAGATTAGTTTGGTACACCTGACACATGAATGTAGTGACATTTGAGCATGTTGAGTAGAGATCTGAATGGTCATGATGCATGGAGTTCACTTCTCCTTGACTTGTATGTCACAACAATAGAATATATGTTGAGCCTGTGCATCTAGTCTGAGTTGTCATTCTTTTAACGTTAAAAGATGTATAATTGGGCTGGTCCCAGACTAAGCCAACACAATACTTTGTTGACCAAATGCAGAAAGGAGTTTTACTGGGTACATCTCTTCACTCTTAGTGACATCCTTAGTTGTGATCTCTCTGCCTACCTCTCCTGATGCCACCGGGTTACCGGTAATTGTTTTGATATCACCAACAATCTGAAGAGCCTTTGGTTTGGCAACGAAGTGCAGAGGAGGATTTGGCAGATCGTTAGAAATGGGTTGTTTGAATGCATAAGTTTTGCTCAACTACATAAATACTGTCTCAGCTGCTGAATGATGGCACCTGACTGCAAATATGTGCAGCAGTTCTGAAGTCTGGCTAGAAATAGATGATATCTGTGGCTTATGATTTGTGATAATGCAGCTTTTCTTTTCAATATGTAATATTGTAACATAACTATTCTGAGTTGTCAGTGAAAAACTGTTACTCCAGTTTTATAGCCAAATTGTGGCTGGTACTATAAATCAGTTTGGCAACTGTTATTCCTTTGGCTTTATTAGTTTGTTGGATGTGACAGTTGTTTATATGTAAAATATTTTAAGTTTTAAAAAACACCCCCCCCCCAATCTTTCTGTTCCTAAAACAAATAAGCCAACTTTTAGAATGTACATTTCTAGCCAAAGAATCTTCATCTAGTATACTGAGGGTATGGAAGCTTATTGGGTATGGCTGGTATAAATTTCAATGGATGTTTATACTTAGTCCTAAGTCATCTAGGCAACATGGATGAAAAACATTTGAAACAGAATGAGATGATTAAAGGTTAGCTCCTGTGTAGCTTGTTCTCATGGAAGCTTTGGCCTTCCAGAAATTGGTGCCATATTGGCAAGCGAAGGAGCCAGAACATCCAAGTTTATCAAGTTATTTTCAGGGGGTGGGAAGGAGACATGGAGATAATGTTACAAGAATTTAGCAATGATCACCTTACCCAAGTGCCTGCAGTAAAGAGCATCATTACAGTAACAAGCTGGGATAAATGGGTGCCACAGTGGCCCAGAGCTCCTTCTGGGCTAAGAAAGTATTGTAGCTACCTCTTATAGCTTTGAAGAATCAAAGGAGAATGTGTATTGTCAAGCTATGGCGATCCCATTAATTTCATAGGGTTTTCTTATGTAAGGAATACTCAAGAGGTGGTTTTGCTAGTTCCTTCTTCTGAAATGTAGCCTACAGCACCTGGTATTCATCGGTGTCTCCAATCCAAGTACAAACCAGAGCTGATGCTTATCTTCCAAAATCAGATGGGTTCTGGTACCTTTAGGTATACTTTCAGACTAATAGCATTTATATCATTGAAAAAAAAATCATTTGTCAGTGTTAAAAAAACCTTACAGTCCTAAATCCAGTGGCTGATCTCAGCATGGACACACTCAGTCAACTGATGTATGGCAAGTCAGTAATTACATTAATCCCACCGATTCAGAAAATTTTAACAAATTAGAACAAATTCATGTTTAAGGAATTAAACTCCAAACTCAAGGTACAGTAATGTGTTGGACACTGCACAAGCTGAATTGGGATGGTTGGATGGGCATGTTGCCATCCTCATTACCCAGTCTAGGTAAGTTTGTATCACTACCTAATTCAGAACACATGGACACACACTAGGCTGAGGCTAACTTTTTATTGTGCATTGTTAATGCAACAGAACAAATGGATTTGGAGGCATGTAGTAATAAAACCCAATATTTAAATAAGAGTTAACACCTGATAATAGTAAACTCTAGTAACAAAGGTTTCTTTATAATCAAAAAATATCACTGTTTTTAAAAACTTTTCTACACTTTATATGTTTACTTTCTTCAAAGAAATGTGTGGCCTGATCTCACATAGAAAACAATTCACATATCCTATAGAAATTTTCACCAAAACATACTAGCCTATATTACAATATTCACTTTGTACAGAATCAGGTATTTGTCTACCCCTAAGATTTTGTTTACTCTACACAGGACAAATTGTTAATAGAACTTACACTATAACAGTAAAAATATTAGGAGGAATGAATTCTTGGTCACAGTATCTCCACAAATATTTTGTCATAGAAAATAGAGCAAAAGGCATGTTGGCACTGGTGTGCGTGCAGAAGTTGTAACACACTTTGAAAATGTTGCTACAGAAATGGGAGAAGAATTCAGTGATCAGAGAGGCTAAGGCAATGATATATTCCCCCAAAAGAAATTGGAATTGCTATCTTTATCTGTTTTGTATGCAGTAGAACCTGCCATGTAAGGTTTGGACCATCAAATGTGCAGGAAGCAATGGGTTTGTGGTTTGGGAGGAGGTAATTTGATACTTCTAATTCTTAGGTTCGAGTGAGGCAGCCCAAAGAGGATGTGGTGCTGAAAACAAAAGGCAAATTCTGGCCTGAGGTAATCTTGCTACTGATAACATTTAAACACAGAAAAACAAGTGATAGTACACCCTCCTGAGATGCTGCTTCATTTTAGCACCACCAAGCAAGGTGACTTGGCTATCAAACAGGATGGGGAGTAAAACTGGCCCTGGATTCTATTTCAGAATGCAGGTGTGGAACTCCTGATTCCATGCTTTTTCCATATAAAAATGCCATGTACATTATAATAGAGGACCACCAGAAGAGCTACTCCCATACTTTATGTATATCCTGTCTGTGCATAAACTCTTTCAGGGAAAAGCAATCAGGTATGCAATCCCACACCTATCAACTGAAATGTTCAAAGCCCAAACAACTGTTTTATTGCTTCAGCTGCCATTGTCTTATTAGGCTTAGCTTAAGCAGCTACTCTCTGAATTGCAGGATGTCGTTTTAGGCTGATAGTGATTACAGTGGACTGGCCAGTTAAAATAAAAAAGCTGGGCCAGTACGTTTAGCGAACTTATTGCAATGCTGCCTTCAGAGTATAACTCTGTACATGTCTAAAGTCCCACTGTATTCACTGGGATTTACTCCCTGGTAAATAGCATAGAATTACAGCCTGAAAAACACTATTAACTTGAAAATAAAAGCTGGTAACAGTCAGTGAAGAACCATCTCTATCGTCTTACTATTATTCTGGGGCCTTAGTCTTTTTTCCTTATTCTGTTGAGGCAGCAGAATTACATTCTCTATTTAAGGCCTTGCCAATTCTAAATTTCAGTGAGAATATGTTCCTTGGTTGTGTTAGAATAAGGAGACAAGAGGTTTTCCACAGGATGATTTGTTCTGGTTTGACCCTGCACTGAAGGAATTTATGTGTGGGAATCCACACGTGTTTTACCTTAGTACTAGAAGAGCACAGCTAACACACCTGAAAAATTGATAAATTTAGGGTTCACACTATACACTTGATATTCTGATTACTGTCCATTATTTCCAGAGTTAAGGTTCTCTGTTTCAACTTGGTAAGTGTGGAAGCCACTGTAACATCAGCTTATCATGCTATGCTGACATTGGAGTCTTAGACCCCACAGCAGAAGCAATGTCATAGTGCCATGGCAGGAATGGGAAGAAGTCAAAATTGTGGGCTCCTTTAATTGGCCTCCTTCTACTGACATTCCCAGAAGTGTGCAGGAGGGCCACACATTGCTAAGGTAGGAATGGAAAGGTCATTGAGACCTGAATTGTACATTGTCAACATGTAGGGGAGCTGTTATCATTGTGAGACAATCTCATGCACACCAACAATACACACTGAGATCCATTATACCTGGATCGTGTAGTCTCTCCCATCCCAGAATCACTTGCCCAAAGGAGGCACAAGGCTGTTGTGAGATCGAATCCATTCTCTGAATTCACGTTCTGACTTGACCCATGTGGTTCCCTATCAGAGACACTGCCATGAGATTAAGACTTCTGGAAGCACCTTCCATGCTACATTTTATGATGGCTGGATGGGGCTGTGAAAGAAATCTGACAGCAGCCTTCCCAGTAAAACAGAGCTAGACATACCCGTTGCCTTAGCAAGTCCCTAATGGTATTGCTTTAGTGAGGTCTGTTATGTGAACCTTGATGTGCATAATTCAAACAGAACATTTTTACATAACTTCATATACAAACACTGGATTTCACACGAAGCTTTTACAAAAATACACTATAATGAGATTATACTCTGGACAAATGTGGATTCATGCATTCTATATGACAAGTTTTACCAAGTGATGTGCAAGTGCCACCACAGGAAACAAACACCAGTGAGACCTGCACCATTTTAGCAATGTGGTAGCTGATGTGTTAAGTACAAGACCAAAGAGCTAGAACTGAAATGCTGTAATTTCTGAATGATGGTTATATTTGTCTTCTCAATCTAGGGCAATGACTATATCTTGCTGCTTATAAAAGATTTGTCTGAGAAGGTGATGGCACTGAACAACTCAAGGTTATATTATTACACACGTTAAATAAATAAAGGATATGATCCAGCTATAGTTACACCCCTTTAAGTTCTATTGATCTGAATGGAAGAGGAGAGCATATGCTTGACATCAATACTTACCCAAGAGTAAGTGGGGCTTACCTCTGAGCAGACACCAGATTATGCTGTCAGAGAGTTTAGTTTTTGCTCTTGGAGAAAATTATGGTTTTAACAGAGATTTGCTCCTTAATTATGTGCTTTATTTATACCCAGGAAGCAATTTCTGATATTGCCCATTTAAAGCAACATTTGCTCATTTCACCCACCCCTGCAGTGTCATGGAGCTGCTTTCTTATTCCATGGAACCCAATGCCACTGTATGCACCTTGTGACGTGGGGCTCTTGTATGGGTGACCTACATAGGTTATTAACTTCTCAGTCATTGTCTTTCCTCCCTAATGTTACAGTATGGAAGGGCCCTTCTGATTTCCTCTACCCATTGCTTAAAGATTACTCAAACAGTTTCCCTGCTGCTGGGCACATGCAGGTGGAGTTTATGTCTTGAAGTGTCCAGGCTGGCTCCAACTTCAGTGGCTGACTTTCACTCAAAAGTAGGCAAAGGGAGGGCTGTTTTCAACCTTTTCTGAAACAACAGCCTGCTGAAATTAAGCTGTCTCCAAATCCCAAAGCTTTGCCATGTGCTGCAATGGTTTCCCACCATGTTCAGACTATACAGGAGTTGACAACTATGCCTTCCTACACAAAACCAGAGAACTAGTCTATCTTGTCTTTGGGGCTGGCTGGCAAGTGTGATCCTGAAATAGGGCAGGGAAACATTTGTCTCAACATCATACACATCAACATACGTATTAAGTAGGCCCATTCATGTCCCTCTTCCAGAGCAGTGAAAAGTGACTGCCTTTCTAATTCCCAGAATTCCCTTGTCAGCATGGCTACTGGCTATGTTGGCAGATGGGGTTTGTGCTCTGAGAGTTGCTGTCAAAAAAAGGTAATTTTCCTAAGCCCTACTCTATTCCAGCATGACCATGAGATGAGTTTGGCACTGCTAGAGTCCGGACACGAACCTGGTCCTTCAACCCAAACAGGCACTATGCAGTTTGGGCCCATTTATATGTTTAGCTTCATCTAAATTTCAGGAAGGAAGACAATAACCTTTCCTGAGCTCTTGAAAGAAGGTGACCTAAATAAAACAGAGCAGTAGAGCCATTAGATGTTATTGTCTCCTAAACAGCCATTTTAAGTATACACAGACCTACCATGCACTTGGATCCAAAGAAGTTTTCTTGCCCTCTCATTCATGTTGCATCCTCCAATACCCACCGAAAAGAAAAAGGTCACGCTTGAAGGTTGGGGAATCCTCTGTGATTAAATGAGTTCTGGTAGGGGCTACTTTGGGAATTGGGGAAACTTCAGGTGGGCAGGCAACACGACAGAAGTGCCCTTCTGCCCCCACAGGCCAACTGAGAATCCAAACCCTTGTACAGGAGTTTCTGAAGTGTGACTGTGTTGTTACAACAAAGACAAAAAGGACTCTGGTGGCAGCTTAAAGTCTAACAGATGTATAATGCCATAATACAGGGATAATGGGGAATGCAGTCCAATAGAAGGCCACAAATTATCCTCTCCTGAAGAAGAGGAGGAACTTGGAAACCCTTCCAAAACAATAAGGAAAAGGTGTGTGTGCATGTTGTTTAAAAAATTTAGAGTTTTGAGTCTGTGACCCTCCCTTCTCCAGTTAAAAACATTAACTTAAAATTTGCTGCCAGCTGAGATTACAAGTATTGCTGCATGCCTGAGGGATAGGAACAGTGTATTCCTGAAGGGACTTGGCATAAAACAAGAGGTGTGGCATGAGCGAAAAACAAAATTATCCATAAAATATTTAAAGCAGTGGAGCAAGATTACAAAAGAACAAACTATCTCTCATGGAACAGTACCCTGATTTACTAATCTATTAGTAAAGAGAAACCATTACAGATTAGTTCTAGCATTTTAGATTGCAAACCTAAAAATGCTGTATTAACTAAAATAAAGAAAGGCCAAACTAAAAAAAAGTGTCACATTCCCTGATTTTGATACATGAAGTTTTAAAGAAATGTTACTGTTGCACATTCCTTTCCTAGTAGATGGTAAAAGACAGCTTCCTTTGTTCATAAATTGCACACAAACTCAGAATAAAGTGAAAAGTTGGGTGCAGGTGGGGAGTGGAACTATTGTGGACTTGACAATTACTGTGAAGATAGGTAGGGTTTTTTTCATATGTGTAAGCAGTTTTCAAATTTAAGTTTAGTTCTCCAAAAGAGCAGGTGTGTCAGTAAACCTGTATCTGGGTTGTACTCCTGTAAGTGAACAGGTGGAAGCTTAGGTAATGAAATACACACACACGCACGCATACTTAAATGGGGGGGGGAGGCAGGATAAAAACACTTCACTCAGAAAAATCAATGTGCAAGACAGATGTGTCCCAGCCTAATTTTTCAAGGGGTAGATTTTCTGTTTTTGTCTGGTAGAGGATTGAGTAACAGGTTAACTTCCTTATGTTAAGTTTCAGACACTAGAATTTCACAGGAAGGCCTTGGATGAAACAGAAGTCTGAACATGCTTTGGATTCTCAAGACACATTAAAACATTATATTGAACACACACAGTCTCTTTCACTGCCTCAGACACTGACACTGTTTTCCACCCTTGCGCCATCAATCTCCAGATCCATCATGGACACCCCTATTGAAGAGGTCGTCTTGGGAACTGTGCTGGTCGATCCCTTCATAATATGAGTTACCATTATGGAGGAACGTCCCCACGGCACGACCTTGCCGAGCATGTCCGACAGCATCGCTGAACACTTTGTTTATCTGTTCTTCTGAAGGCATCCACCAGTCAGGGTTGGAGGTGCAGTGCATCCTAATGAATTCTGTGGGGAAAGGTGGATTTAGCAGATCTGACCCTCCCCAAACAGGCATACAGAACTGTTAGCATTTGCTAGCTGGACTAGTGGCACGCTGGCTACAGTGTTTATCTGAGTCTTGCAAAGTTTCTGTTTTGGACTACAGCTCTCTGAATTCCCCAGCCAGCATATCCACTGGATACTGAGAGGTGTAGTCCACAACTAGATCTTTGCCAGGACTGAGGGCTTATATATCCTTCTATCCACTACAAATCTTTATAGGTGGCAATACAACAGCCTGAATGTTGTTAAAATATATTTTCTTCAACTTGTGCACTATGGAGCCATGGGATGCCACTATGTAGGATGATGCCCTCCCTCTGACCTTTCCTTATGGAATTGCAATATATTCCAGACACTAAGGCAATTTACATAGGATGGCTGCACAACTTGATTTTCCACAAAATTCTGACATCTTTGGTTAGCAAGGTGTTGGAGAGGGGATTGATGGGGTGCATGGAATGTTAAGAAACGACAAGTGTTGGGTCAGGAATACAAGCAACAAAAGAGAGTGGGAAAATGTGTGTACTGGAGACAGCTGCTTCAGTGTTTACTCTAGGTGAAATGAAACAAAATTAATACTCCACACCAAAATGTGAACATTTTCATTTGCAAAATTAATGTGGATAGCACAACTTCTCTTATTTTACCCAATATGTGCACCACATTCTTCTATTTTGCACATTGTCTTCTGGCTTCGCTACTAGTGAGATGTTTGGTAAGAAGCTTTTAAAGAGGTGGCAGCCCAGGCCCAACAGTTTTGCAATATACCTCTCCAACAGCTAAGGACTAGGAGCTGCTGCTCCCCCACTTTTTTTAAAAAAGGAAAGCCAAGCTCAGCCCAGCCTCTGGGCTTCTGGCCTTCTTACATTCCTACAGAATTGCAGCCAAAGGGCAGCAAAGGAAGCATCAAGGAGACCGCTGGTTTCTAACTGTTTTGAAGAAACCACTTCTGTGTTTTTAGCTTCGCTGTTCTGATGATGATGGTTACAACCTCACTTCTTTAATCTGAAAGCTGGAATTCCCAGAATGCTAAAGAAACAGAGGGATCCTATGTTGGAATACTAGGCAGGGGGGGTGTATCTCATTAATGCATTGCCCCCCCCTTTATGGTGGGTTGTGCTGACTAGAGTAAAGCTGACTGACAACTTTTAACCATTTACAATAAGAGCTTTGGGAAGAAGGTGGCACAAGAGAATATTCTACTTCCTGTCCTCCAGGAGATTAGCTCATTATTAATATCTAAAGAGTCCTCTCAGAAAAGAGGGTAAAAAAACTTTCAAAGTCAACAGAAAACATTCATATTTGGGTTTTGAGAGAACCCTTCCACATTAGTCAAGGATTTACTTTAGTGCAACAAGCCCCTCATGTAAATTTCTAGCAACATGTTCATTTGTTTTTAATTTGAGATGTTAGCAACCAGACATTCACTGGCTGGGAGGGGAGTTTCTAGGCCTTCTTTAGCAAGTAGGAGGGGATGTTACCAATCCAGCCCAAAGAAAATGTTGAAATGGCAATGTACTTCCTTCACTTATGTTGTGTAATATGAAAGGGGCACACTGAATGCCCAGCACCATGTAGAATGGAAACCTTTGCCCTGTCTGCATGTTTCTTTCCCAATCTAGCAATGGAAGCTTGGGGCAAAAGCTGATTCTGCACACGCATCACCCTTCTTGGACTGAGACAGGCAGGCAAGCACATGTGGGTCTGAGGAGCTGGAGAGGCAACTCAAGATACTAATCACTTCCCTCAACAGAAATTACTATTTGAAATGAAAAGGCATTTAATTGAACTCATGTTCAACTTTTAAACCCTTTAGTTCCAGATTAACGTCGGGTGGCTTGCAGCTAATGCTGGGATTTGCAAGCTCTGTCCTATACAAACAGAGTTCTATCATTTCTTTTTAAGCTCCAAGGTTGTTTTTAACCCCCTGCAATGTTTGGTGATAAGTTTGAATATTTTTCTTTGTAGGCAGATCTTGAACCGACAGGAGGATTGCCAATCTCAAGGCAGGCAGTGTTTCAAAGGTTGCAGGTTATTTCAGTCTTTCAGAAGTATTATAGATGGTTAAGATTCCAGATCATGTTTTTTAAAAATCCTCCACTAAAACAAAATCCACTTCCAAACAAAATGCACTATTTGTAGCAATAGGAAGAAAGACATCTCATGCTGCTGTGGATTATGCACATTTTATACCATTTGCATTTAAAAGTTGAACATCTGCATGTGCCACTTAACACTTATGTTGAATGACTGTCTCCATCCAACAAGGGATACATATCTGCATGCAGAACCAGGCCTCCATGTGTGAGCCAATGCAGACATACTCCTGGAGTCAGTATTTGCCTCTGCATCCTAATTAGTCCTCCCTGGACTAACCAGATGCATCTCCTGATGTGGAGAGGAAGACCCATCCCATTTAGAGCCCAAGCCAGGCTCCAGGTGTTTGTGGTCTTGGACAAGCTGCCTTTGGCACTCCAGCGCTCACTCCCTTGCACAACACTCATCCAACCCTTTCTCCACCCAGAAGCAGAGGCAATGTTGTGGGTTTGAGAATGAACTAGAACTTGGAAACAATGGCTTCAATTCAAAATCCTCTCAGTGTAGCATTAAGTATCTGTATGCGGGCCTACGCTATGCTGAACCATGTATCACTCCTCTGACTTACTGTAAAGCCCCAAAGTTGCCTCGTATGGCCACTCTGAGCTTCATGGGAAGCAGGCAGGATTGGAGAAGATCTGGCTTCCCCTACCATAGTCAGACACACAATGGTGACATTATTGCTGAGATCTGCGGGGGTCCTCCAGCACTCTGACCACTTCTGTACTCATTGTGTCTGGCCGGGGGGGAGGCAGGGTGGCAGTGGTTGCCAGACACTTCTCTGATCCTGCCTGCTCACCTTGAAGCATGGAATGGTTGTGTGAGGCAGCTTCAGAGCTTTACAGTAAGTCAAGAGGCAGTCTTTGGGCACTGCGTGGAGACGATGTGAATGCTAATCCCTGCAGCACCAGAAAAAACACATCTGGACGCATAATGGACACTTCCGTATATGGAGGTTCCTAACGGAATTCCAGTCACTGGCTGGCATCCTGTTAGTTACAATGTCGTAAGTTGGACTTACAACCATGTAAGTGTTTCCTATTCACATTTACCACTGTGATCCTATTGCCATGATCGTAAATGCACCCAAATCCACCTTAAAATCCAGCCAGTTACAATGTGGTGCAGAGTTCTATGGCACTGGCAAGTGGGACACTGGAGGATTATGTCCCCTCATGCCAATGGGCTGTGTCATGCTGAAGAGCTGCAACAAGACCTTGTAGGGGTACTCTGCTTCTGCTTTTTGCACCATAGCTTGCTGGCAGGAGGAAGATGGAGGCATCATCCTTCAGCATCCCACTCTCCAGTGGTGCAGAACTCCATCACTCAGTGCAGTTGGCTTGATTTTAAGTTGGGGTTTTTTTTTGGGGGGGGGAGGTCAGATCAGGAAATGAAGTGTGGCCATGACATCATGGCTGTGTGTCTGATGCAGGATCCTGGCCATTCTACTGTGACTCCCAGAATTCCCCAGGCAGCATGATCATTGTTGGACAGTTATCAGGCTCATGCTAGACAGTTTTTGGCTTTGGGGTGGGGTGGGGTTTACACATTATTTCAGTCATTCAGAAATATTATAAATGGTTTATGGTCCAGACCATATTATTTAAAAGTACCTTCAATTGAAATAAAATATCTCTTTCAAATCTACTATGGGGGACTATAGGAACAAAAGCACTGCAAGACCATACACTGTGTCAGATGCTCCACTATGGTGTGTCAGAACCAATCATTGTTCTCAGAACTGGCTGGGAGTCTTCTGGCATGGCTCTTGTGGCTGGGGGACTCTGGGAGTTACAGTCCAACACTTCCGGGAGTTATTGTCTGAGCTCTGGACTTGTTCCTATCATTATACCCACATACCACAGCCAATTTTGGCCCAGTGTGTTTGACATTATGAAACACTGCCCTTGCATTTCTCTTAACTTTACACCAAGACTGGGGATCATGCAGCCTTCCAGATATTGCTGGATTACAACTCCTAGCATTCTTCACCATTGGCTATGCTTACTGGAGTTACTAGAACTTGCAGTCCAACAACATCTAGAGGGCTGGATGATTCCCACCTCTGCTTGGCTGCTGGAAAGATGGGCTGCAAGAGGAGAAACATCTAACTTTTGTCTTTATGAAATTATTGGCTGTTTTACATCCAACACATTACAACCTCTATAAACTGATCAGACAAACTCAAACTGCAAACACTATAACGACAGCCAAGGTTGTCGTTTTTTAATCTCTTACAGTTTGAACAGGGTGGGTCACATCAGTAAGTTTCAGCATGCCTTAAGTGACGTAATATCACTTCTGGTTGCCATTTTGGCCAATTTGGGGGGTGATTCCCCCCCCCTTTTGAATTTTTTGGGAAAGTTCCCCCCCCCTCCCGAGTTAGGGGAAGGAAAACACTGCATTTTTAGGCAGTTTTTGCTGGTTTGGGGGCAAAAAAAAAATGCCCAAGAATTGCCTCCAAATTTTAAAAAAATGTCTTGGTGGAGCTGAGGGCTGAAGAGGTCTACTGTGGGTTCCTACAGGCTGCATTTTGCCCACCCGAGTTAAAAGATACAAAATAGATGTGTCCTGATCCAGCAATGGGATCATATGTAGAGAAGAGAATTTCTGCAGGTATGGCTAATACTTCCTTGTGTCTCATGCTGTTCTTTTCACAAGTACAGATCTTGCTGGAATCACCTTTTAGTGCAGATGATACTACAGTTGTCCCTCCATATCCACGGATTTGGTATCCACGGATTTGGTATCCATGGATATCCATACTTAATTCACATCTTGAAAATATTCTTAAAAAAATAATAATCCAAAAAGCAAACCTTGATTTTGCCATCTTATATAAGGGACACCATTTTGCTATGCCATTGTATATAATGGGACTTGAGTATTCATGGATTTTGGTATCCACCGGGGGTAGGGTGGGTCCTGGAACTAAACCCCAGCAAATATGAAGGGACAACTGTAGTTACTTTCTATACCTTGAATCCAGACTTAGTCATACTTATAGTAGAACTATTGAAATCAATGGGGTTTTCAGTTAGTCACAACTGTATTCAGTCCCATTGATTTCAACATATGGCTAAGTCTGGGATCCAACTCTAAGGCTAGCTGAGTGAATGATGACTGGATTGGGGCCATAAGACACAACAATATGGTTAGCATATTGTTGGTTCCAATACATTAAAAAGAACTTCCACATAAAAATGGCCTTCCAAAGTAATTGCAAAAGTTATTTCTTTGAAATTAAGACATTGTATTGATTTGCAATCAAGACCCATATTTTATTTAGCTAAGTTTTCATGGGCAAACCCCACCACCTAGAATTTTTGAAACAGAGAATCCTTTTCCTTCCTACCTGATATTAACCAGCTTGAATCAAATTTACAGTCCAGTTTCATTTAAACTGATCAAAACTTTGGTTGATTAAGTAGGGGCTGTTTTAATTGTGCCTGGCTGCTGGAAAGGAGAATGGAAAAGGAAATACTGAAGATGATTTTCCTCATCTAATCGGATCTGTCTTGCATTTAAATGAGTGAAGGAAGCACCAATTATCTCCAAAAATAAGTTCCTTTCTTAAGATCTAGATAATAAGCATGTTTGTTTAAAACTTATTATTTCAGTCAATTTCAAACTTCCTGGACACCTTATTCATTGGCTTGCCCACAGAGGAATAGCTTAACATGCTACCGTAGATTGTGAGCCAAATTCCAGGGCACATCCTCAGTTCACAGGGGAGCCACCGGCCAGGCCTAGGAAGCCTTACTGTTGCCTAGCAACAACCAGGTGTGCATCTTAGGAAACACTCCCCAAAGATGTGAGCTGCAAGGGAAGACTGGTAGTTGTGGGCAAGCCACCTTTCAGAGAAACTTTCCTGCCATTAATGGTTTCCTTACTGAGGAACCTCAAAGTCCTCAGAACACAGAGCTGGAAAAACCACTGGAAAAGCCAGTTGATTAATCAGATGCTCTTGTTCACTATCTGAGAGCCGAATCCAAGCCCCAAGACTCTTCACGTCTACAAAAAAAGCTCCCCCTTCCCTCTAGCTGTCCAGATGTTAAAATATTCTCGCATTAAGCCAGCGCCAATGTGGTGAAATGAGATTGCATATGGTGGACACCGAGTGAAAAGATGCAGTACCTCTGAGACATGTTACTTTCACTGGATCCAGAGGACGTCTTTCAGGACCAGTGTCTCCTGACTGCACTGACCTTTTCCTTTTTCCAAGGCCGCATGAGTACTTAAGCTCATCGGTGGTGAAGACAAATCTGATGAGGTACCGAAGGAGCCGCCGCCCATCTTTCTTTGAGGAGTTTACAGCCTCGTCCCATTGTTTGCTAGTGATGTAGACGGGATAGTTGGTCAGCAACTGCTTGCTCCCCTGAAAAAAAGAGGGAAAAAATGGTTCCCCAAGTTGTCAGAAGGCTGAAAGACAAGGGATGATGAAGTCAGTTGCCAAATAAAATTACAATTCAGCAGCTGCAAAGTGCTGACAATGAGAACAGACACTGGTGGGGATAAGGAACTGCTCATCTTGAAAGTGTGAGGTTTTCTAAAAACAAAATTTACATTTGCATTTTCTGTAATAAGTACCAGTGTGGTATAGTGAACACCTTGAAAGAGGAAGAAACTATTTATAAAATGCTTTCCCAGGTAGGTTAAAAAGTGTCAAGATCCAGTGATGGGAAAAGCTATTTAAATATAATCATCTCTCTTAATCTATTAAAATGTGTAAAAATGTCTTTTGAAGAGTGTGATCAAACAGGCCTTTTCCTGGCAGCTGGCAGATCACTACTTCAGAAGCTTTTTTTAAAATAAATCTATTTACATAATTAATGTATTACCTTTTGTTTAACACACTTAGAACCTGACAGCAGTTATGTTGTGGGAGGGGGGGGAACGCTCAAGCTAGTCAACCAAGTTAAGACTGTAAGACCCAAAGCAGCATAACTGTTAATGAACTTTGTATGAATGCAAACGGATAGCTTTGTGCAAATAAGACCTGCCCAGGAGGACACTTTCCACAGGCTCCCTTGACTGATATTTCTTTAGAGTGCCCAGCAGTGAAGAGGTAAAAAGGAAGCTCAGGCATAGCTGTCACCCTTCACAGCGAACATATATGTAGCAGGTGGCCAGACTGAACTGCTTGGGGTGGCACATCACATTAGAGGAAGAAGCTAAAGGCACCCCACTGCTCCTCCAGAGTAGGACTGTGATACGGGGTTGGGTAGGTTAACTCTCCCCAACCCCATCTCTGTGTCCTTTTGCTCCAAAATGTTTCCAGAAAATAGCACCTTCAGGGGAAATCACAGTCTCTTCTGTGTAGGGTCTCTCTCTCTGTACAACATTATGGTGAGGAAATATCAAGGTGCCATGGTGCAGATTGAGGGCAGTGTCTGCATTTTCTAAAGACCTGTGAGTATATTGCTTAAAATACTGTTTACAATCTTATGCATGGCTACTCAGAGTTCAAATGGTCATCCAGGTGAGTTGATAGAGGATGATACGCTTAATGTAACATGTAGTTTGGCCTGACTTTTGCAAAAGACATTAATCCTTTGTCATCCTTGCTATTTCTCTTTCTCCACTCCATTGTTGTTGTTGTGTCTTGAAGTTGATTCTGACTTAACGGCTTATCCTAGGCAAGATCTATTTAGGGGAGGTTTGTCATTGCCTTCCTCTTAGGCTGAAAAAGTGTCACTTCCCCATGGTCACCCACTGAGTTTACATGGCTGAGCGGGGATTTGAACCTTGGTCTCCTGGTGTCCTAGTCCAACACTATGCCATACTGGTTCTCTCTCCCACTGCTGATGTATTATGATGTATTTCATTACTGTAAAAGTAATGAAACTATGGGGACAACCTATGCTATATATGACACTGGATTTCACACTGGCCCAGAGAACTGTGGAGTTCTGTGAAAACTTCACAGGGGTTCCCAAATTAGACATTCAGACAGCACAGTGCCTTGCCACCACTCTCAAATATTCTCTTACAATCCAAAGCTTCAGAGATATGTAAATTATGGCTGGAATTCACAATCATAATTACAAATGCATAGCTTATTGTTACACACTTGTAACTGATTTGTATTCACAATCTCTATGTATTAGATAATCTAGAGAATACATAGGGATCATAAATGTCCCCCAGTCTTGATG
This sequence comes from Gambelia wislizenii, assembly GCA_030847615.1. NCBI lineage: Eukaryota > Metazoa > Chordata > Lepidosauria > Squamata > Crotaphytidae > Gambelia > Gambelia wislizenii. Next base: position 103,612,033 of record JAUMIR010000005.1, on the reverse strand, counting down.
TAATGGGCAGCAGCTGCTGCAAGTGATGAGCAGACTGACCTTTCCACCCTCCTTCCGTGAGTGATCTCTGGTGTGACAGTCGGAAGCAGGCTCACTGTTGCAATTCCTCCTTACGCCAGAGATCACTTGTGGAAGAAGGGTAGAAACATTGTTCAGCTGTACCCCAACTGACAGGAGAACAGATCCCTGTCACCTCCAGCAGTCACTGCTCAGTAAGTCAGGATTGGGGTGGGATCAGGCCAAGAGACACTACTTAGTTAAGTATACTTAAGACTAGAATCTCAGCCACCATTCTTAGGTGCATTTTCAGCTAAAATTAAACAAGAGGGAGGCCCAAAAGGCCTGGAGAGTCAACATCTGGGCTTAGGACCGAGATGGCCCTCCAGATTTTTTAGACTTTGTTTTCCATAATCCCACTTCATTGGCTATGCTGGCAGAGGCTGGCGGGTGTTATTGGGCCACTGTTGCCCATCCCTGCTTTAGAATATGAACACGTGTCTTAGAACAAAGCCCAGAATCTTCAACACATATTCATGAGCTTCATGTCTATTGTTCAGGGTTCCTCAGCACAGAAGTGAAAATGGGGAGAGTTCTGTGAAGACAGAAGAATATGGAAAACTGGTGTAGGAATTTTATACTGTAAAAATTCTTTTTCTCAGACTTCTGAACTTCACCAGATTTTGGTCTCTTCCTCAAACTCAGCAAAGTACTTCCTGGTATTCCCAAAGGTGGTCAACCATGGTGTAGCAAATATAAAAATGTTTTGCATATGAGATGATCAGAATCCTGTCAGTAACATGTACTGGATTAACCTCACATTATGACAGCATGTGTACTTTTTCAGACACTGCAGAAGGAAGTATTCAGATACCTCTTTGCACAATGATCTCCTTATGTACAACACAGCTTGACAGTGCCAGAACACACCCCTACAGCCAATGAGTGGCCAGGAAGAAGGACCGGTTGTCAGCCACCAAGTCCACCAGGAACAAGAAACAGCTGTCGCCCTTCTAGACATACTGTCTGGGAGGGCAGTAACTCTTTCTTTTTCCTGACTGAAGAACCACATCTGGATGGTGCTCAGGAGCCCCCCCCCCCACGCACTGTCAATGTGCACTGCAAGCTGGCACAGTGGAAGTACACTGGTGGAGATGTTTGTTCCAACTGGCATTCAAACAGGATCTCTTGGCCACTTTCATCCAGCACATACTGATTTTTTTCCCCTGGTACTCATGTGCTCACTGAAGCATCCAATCGAAAGGCACTTCTCATCATCCTCCTTCTCCTCATCATCATCCACACTACCTCTGCTGGCTGCTCCACCGGCTGTGGAATCATGAGCTGGTTATGATGCTGAAGTACCGTCTTCAAGTAATCTAAAACAGTCTGGCAGGGCACTGTAGGGAAGACAATATGCATGATTGTATACGTGCTGCTTGTTATTAAAAGCAAACAATCTCAGCCAGCTAAACCTCCTTTTTAGAAAGAAGAATACATCTGCAGAAATAAGCCCAACTCACTCTCACTCTCTCTCTCTCTCTCTCTCTCTCTCTCTCTCTCTCTCTCTTGACCTTGCAGCTCTGTAATGGATGAAGAAGATGCCCAAAGCTGAGCACCCTCACTCTCCTTCCCAGAAATTAAAAATGTTTCCCTTGGAAGATAAAAGAGATACAAATGTAAGAAATACTTAAAAGCACACACATTACTTGGGGTGGGAAAGAAAAGAGAACATACCCTTCCCCTTTAAAAAAATGAGAGGAGGGACACAGATCTGGATCAAGCCTAGGGTTGTAGCTGATAGGCACTTTAGTCGAGCATCATGTATTGTGCATTATGCAATGGCACCCAGTCATTGGTATGTGTTGCGCAATGTTGCTATTCTGTATGGGGTTGTGCAGTGCTGTGGGTACTCATGTTCCACCAAGGGGATGTTGGATTGACATACACCTGATTTTGATTGGCTGGCACTTCAGTCCCTAAGCCACCTCCTCTGTTTATCCCAGGCTAACTACCTGTCAACAGTTCTAGATAGCAACATAACTAACCACCCTCTTATACATTTTTAAAAATTAAAAATTAAAAAAGCAAGTGTGGAAATGTAGAGGTTTAATTCTTCTCTCCTCAGCTGCAATCTTGGAGCCCCACCCAAACTGGCAGCAACTGGTATTAGGGGGAAAAACTATCACTGGTACCACGGGCAGAAGGATTTTTTATCAGGATAGCAGCTGGGGAGGGAAAGCTTACTTTCTCCTCTCTATACATCATAGTGCTGATCTCAATCTCCTCTCATGGGCTATTCCATTTTTTAAAACCTACAATCTGATTGTTAGCCACAAGATTCATCTGGTAGACAAAGGGAGCCATGGGGCAACATGAAGCTCCTAAGGCTGTCTTTTAAAAGTGCCAAACATCAGACAGGCATGAAAGGCACTTGGCCAAAAAAATAAATAAAAAATAGCCCACTTAAAGGCTGGGTGAGTAAAGAAGAGCCCCTATAATTTCTCTTTGGTGACTGCAAGCATGTTGGTTGAACACAAAAGATGGGAGGGAAAAGGTAATTCCAAAACAGAAAAAATTACACCTATTCTCACTTTCAAGAATGTCTGGATCCAGCCTAATGGCACAGCTCAGTTCAGACATTTGGGGCGTTGCTAACAGCCACTAACTCTGTACAACTGCTGCCTCTGTCTTTTGAACTCAATCATTGAGAACTAGTGGTACACAGGCATATCAGTTATAGTACAACAGGAGCTTGGAAAACAGGTAAGGCCAACAGGCATTTTGTGAGGGCATTTTTTTTTATTTAGTTATTTATACCCCGCTCTTCAGCCACAAGGCTATCAGAGCAGCTTACAAATTGTTTTAAGCAATAGCTATTTACACATTTACACTGCATTAAACAGTTTCCAATGTGTGTTAGCTAATTGCCCCCACAAGCTGGGTACTCAATTTACTGACCTACGAAAGGATGGAAGGCTGAGTGAACCTTGGAGCCTGCTGGAATTGAACTTGCAACGTGGTGGCTTGCAGTACTGGCATTTAACCACTGCGCCACCAGGGGGAGTTTTGAGGGGAAGGCCCAGAGTTCTGTTTCAGTGCCTACTTAAGGCTACAGTACTGAATATGGAATGTGAGAGAGTTGCTGCAGTCATCTGCAACAGCTGCTGGTATGTTTGTGTTCTCACTGGAAAATGTGGGCAGCTATACCTGCAGCAAGTACAAGTTGGTTGTCCTGTTGGAAGAGAAGGTCCAGCAACTTGAGGCCTATGTATCTACCCTTCAGTATATTAAGGAGCATGACGTTTTCTCAGATAGAGTGGAGCAGACTGTCCTGGATGAGGAACACACAGGGGAGGTCTCTGAGGAGGAGGTCAGTTCCCAAACAAAGGAGGCAGCCATTTGGAGGAATACGACACATAGAGGTACAAGGACCAGGGAAATTTGGAGCTATAAAATTGATTTGAAGCTCTCTCCCTTATCAGGGATTATGAGGAACTGCAACAAGAGCAGCACTGTCAGTCCTCAGGGAATACATAGGTGACCTTGGAAGATTCAGCATATGGAATGGCCCCTGCCAATCCCCAGAGAAGACTTGTAAGGGACTCCCTGCTGAGGGGAACAGAAGCAGTGACAAGATGACTGAGAGGTGTGCTGTCTCCCTGGGGCAATCTCCTTCCAAGTTAATGACATGGCCCAGGAAGGAAAAGAAGAATAGTGGAGGTGAACAACTGGTTCCACAGATGGTGCTGCCGGGAACAACGATTTGGCTTCTTGGACCATGGTTTGCGGTTTCATGAAGATGGGTATCTGGCAAATCAGGGCACCTCACAGCAGTTGGCAGGAACATTTTTGCAAAGAATCTCGTAAACCTGATCAGGAGAGCTTTAAACTGAGGCATGTGCAGAAGGCACACAGGAGGCTATTGTAGATCTGATCCTAACCAACAGTGATGACTTGGTTAATGGGGTGGAAGTGGCAGGATCCTTAGGTGAGAGTAACCATGTTTTCCTGGAGTTTGTTACACAGCAGAAAGGGGAGGCCAAGTGTAGTCAGACATGGGGCTCATCTGCACATGCCAGGATATGCCAGCTCCCCACCAGTGTATCCTGAGCATGGATCATGGCCTGTTATTCCCCTGTTCCCTCCATGGAACAGGAGGAAGTCCTGATGGGCACGCCGGCCCATCATTGTAGCCATTACGGCTGCCATTTTCTGCCCTACCCCACCTTCCCCCCATCTGAACCCCATATCTGCCCTGGGGGTGGTGAGGACTGCCAGGGGGCAGAAGAGGGCAAATGCCCTGCATTGTATGGACTGCAGGGTTCTGAAACGTGGCAAGATGGTGTATATTGCCTGTCTAGTCAAGCACATGCATTCTAGACTTTAAGAAAGCTGTTATCAGTAAATTTAGGGAAATACTGGGTATGATTCGATGGTCAAGAATACTAAAAGAGAAGGGAGTTCAGAATGGATGGGAGGTTTTTTTTTTTTAAATGAGTTACTGAAGGTACAATTTCAAACCATTCCACTGAAGATGAAAAACGTGAGGTGTCTAAAGAAACCAGGATGGATGACTAAAGAACTTTCAACTGAGCTAAGATTTAAAAGGGACATATATAAGAAATGGAAAAAGAGGCAAATCACCAAAGAGGAATTCAAATGAATAGCCAGCATGTGTAGGGAGAAAATCAGAAAAGCTAAAGCACCAATGGAGCTCAGGCTTGCTTAAAGAGGTTGAAAACATTAAAAAGAGCTTTTTGGTTATGTCTATGGCAAAAGGAAGAACAAGGAAATGATAGGGCCACAGTGTGGAGAAGGTGGCGAAATGCTAACGGGACAGAGAAAAGGCAGAACTACTTAATACCTTCTTTGCCTCGGTCTTCTCCCAAAAGGAAAACAGTGTTCAACCTGGAGAAAATGGAACAGACGATGCAGTAGGGGAAATGCATCACAAAACAAGGAAAGAGGTACTACAGGAGTACCTGGCTATTCTACATGAATTCAAGTCTCCAGGTCCAGATGAGCTACTCCAAGGGTACTAAAAGAACTGGAAGAAGCAATCTCAGAACCACTGGCAATAATCTTTGAGAATTCCTGGAGAACAGGAGAGGTCCCAGCAGACTGGAGGAGGGCAAATGTGATCACTGTCTTCAAAGGGGGAAAAAAGAGGACCCAAACAATTACCAGCCAGTCAGCTTGACATCAATACCAGGAAAGATTCTAGAGCAGATCATTAAACAGACAGTCCATAAGAAAGAAATGTTGTGTTCACTAAGAGTTAATATGGGTTTTTGAAAAACAAGTCATGCCAGACTAATCTTATCTCTTTTTTTGATAGAGTTACAATCTTGGTAGATGAAGGGAATGATGTAGCATATCTTGATTTCAGTAAGGCTTTTGACAAGATCCCCCATGATACTCTTGCAAACAACCTAGTAAAATGGGGCTAGGCAATGCCACTGTTAGGTGGGTTTATAATTGGTAGACCGGCCAAACCCAAAGGGTGCTCACAATGGCTCCTTTTCATCCTGAAGAGATGTGACTAGTGGGGTGCAACGGCATCCTTCCCTGGACCCAGTAGTATTCAACATCTTTTAAAAAATGACTTGGATGATGGAATAAAGGGCATGCTTATCAAATTTGCAGATGACACCAAATTAAGAGGGGTATCTAATACCCCAGAGGACAGGATCAGAATTCAAAATGGCCTTAACAAATTAAAGAGCTGGGCCAAAACAAAATGAATTTCAACAGGGACAAATGTAAGGTACTACACTTACGCAGCAAAAATGAAATGCACAAATATAGGAAGGATGACACCTGGCTTGACAACAGTACATATGAAAGGGATCTAGGAGTTTTAGTAGACCACAGGCTGAACATGAGTCAGCAGTGTGATTCAGCGGCTAAAAAAGTCAATGTGTTTCTAGGCTACATCAATAGGAGTATAGTATCTAAACTGAGGGAAGTAATAGTGCCACTCTATTTTGCTTTGGTCAGACCTCACCTGGAATACTGTGGCACCACAATTCAAGAAGGATATTGACAATCTGGAATGTGTCCATGTCACCCTCAACAACCATGTTTAAATACTTGAAAGGCTGTCATATTGAAGATGGAGCAAGCTTGTTTTCTTGTGATCCAGAGACTAGGGACATTATCTGACGCATAGAATATGGCATCATAATGACACCACATAACTGCAAAAGGGTGCGCAGATCAGATGACATTGCCCTTTCACAATTATATTCTGCCCCAAACCCATACTTTTTAATTGACAGCTTAAGCTGTCAATTGATCCCCTGTGGCACTTTTGTGCAGGCATTGCCAGCATGTGAAACCTTGGGCCATTTAACTCACGTGAATGCAGCGTCAATGACCGGTCCGGCGTGAACATTTTTGCGTGAGATCAGGACATCCAGGTAGTTTCACTTGTTTTATGACCCTCCCTGGGTTAGTTGGGACTTCTAAAATGTGTTTTGGTGCTTTTTGTAATGTTTAATGTGTTAGTTTTGTTTTTATTTTTGAATTTCCTGCATGACAAAGTCTCGCAGGATTTCAAACGAGGAAGTGAACAGGGCTCCATTCACTTCCTCTTTATTGCTGGGGCTGCCTTTGGCAGGAGAGGAAGATAAGTGCGGGGGGGGAGCATTCTTTTGTCAGCATAAAAATGGGTTTTTTTATGCCAGCAGAATAATGTTCTAAAGGGGGCCATCTGATAATCTCCTAGGACATGGAGCAATGAATTCAAACTACAGGAAAAGAGATTCCACCTAAATATTAGAAAGAACTTTCTGATGGTAAGAGCTGTTTGACAGTGGAATACACTGTTTCGGAGTGTGGTGAAGTCTCCTTCTTTGGAGAGTTTAAAACAGAGGCTGGATGGCCATCTGTTGGGAGTGCTTTCATTGTTTATTCCTGCATGGCAGGGAGTTAGACTGGATGGCCCTTGAGGTCTCTTCCACCTCTGATCTTTGATTCCATGACATTTTCCCAAGCATTGGGATTGTCCAGGAGTGCCCACATAGGCTCATGTTGTGGCCTTGTTCCCCCTTGCCCCATCTTCTGTCATGCACACCGCTTCCCTTCTGCTACACACAATGCAGTTTTTTGCTAAACCAAATTTACCATGATACCCAGATTATGGCTAATCCAAACCACCAAACCACAACAAGCAGTGCCACTTCAGCCTGTGATTTGAAGTCAAGAATCTTGCCAAACTGCATGGAAAAACTATAATGAGTGCAAACCAAGAAGTGGAGGAGGGTACTTGTGCACCACAGGAAGGGAGGAAAGGACTCCATGAACCTGGTTGGGGAAGAACTTCCATTCACCAAGCTATGGCTTGTCATAAGCTACATGAACTCAATCTTTGTGTGTTCATTCTTAGGTCAATATGGGCTGTCAGTGGAGGAGGACACAGTTCTAACGACATGAAAAAGAAAAGTTCTCAGGTGAAACCAAGAGTGCCTATAGCCCAGTGCACTTTTTCCAGCAGTGGCCAGCCAGAAGAAGCCTTGGGGAAGTGTATAAACCCAGCAAGATGGAGGCAGTCACTGACTATCACTTGCTCTGAACATCTGATAAGCAGAGGTTTGTCATCTTTGGGTAGGCTTGTCTATTGCGAATTTTAAAAATCCTTTTAAAAAGACACCCCTTCCACATGGACACAGGAAGAGTTATGGGAGAAAACAGCACACATGGGCACACACACACACAGACACACTAGAAAAGCAAACAAGGCCAGATAAAAAGAACAGTATGGGGCCCAGTACTCTCTTGCAGTCTAAATACTTCCTTACCTACTTGATGTGTCCCTTTTCATTTCCATAATATAGGGCAGGCCATGGTATAAGGGCAGAACAGTCACACAGGTTAGCAAGACCCTTCACACTAACTAGAAATGCAGCAGACTGGTGAACGGCTAGTTGTGGGTGGGTTATCATGGTCCATGCCAAGTACTACCCCATTAGACTGGGTGAGCAGCCCTCTGGGACAGCACATTCCTTCTTGCTACTTGCAGGAACACTGAGCTACTGTGAACAAGTACATAGGGGACAGAGAGTCTGTGTCTTTGCCAAAGAAGCAGGGTAAACACAGTCACAATAGAGGACAACCCTTGGATGCAGGAATAGACAGAAGACAGGAAGAAAAAGGTAACACAGGGGTAGAGGGTCAAAGGGATGCTGCACTATTGTGATTCAAATCCCTGGAAAATGTTGAGGGAATGTGGAAGACCATGGGAGAACAGCACTAGTTGCCAAATGTTATTATAGGCACCAATGCCTATAACGCATTCTAGTAACTTGATACACCAATGCCGTCAAGTAACTTGTGGCCATTAAGGCACTAAACTCAAGGGATAAGAAATTACACCAACACTATATGAAAAGAATAACACAGTCATTGTGGTACGACCTTTTGTGGACTATTTAGCCCATTTAACCAAATGCAGTGGACTGTCTATCTTTTGACAAATGGTGCCTGACATCCTTGAGCTGATGTGTCCAGAGATGTTGAACTACAATTTCTATCACCCTCAAACAAAGAAACAACTAGGGGGCATGCTGAGGAAAGCTGACCTAAGTGTTCATGGAGAAGAGGTGGGGGAATGCCAACATGTATAAGAATGTAAGAGGAACCATACTGGAGGTCTACCTAGGGCTTGTTTACAGAAGCCAGGATAAGAACTACACAAGCTGGTGTATCCTGGCTGCAGATCAGGCCTGTGTCTTCCCTGTTACCTTGAGGAAACAGGCTGGAGTCCAGACAGGAATGCTGGCCCATCACTGCAGCTACCATCTTCCTTGCCCTCCCAACACCAAGGAAGTTGGCCACAACTTGTGACCAAAGGCCCCCTGCATATAACCGGCCTTGGTCACATGTTGCAGGACCTTTTCCTGGAGCCAGAAGGGTATGGTCAGTTGGGAGCTGGAGTGACAAGGCTGGCCTGCTGGGATGGCCTGTGTGGAGCCCACTGTTTTTCCCCAGTGGCAGCAGAATAAAGCAGGTGTTATTTTAGAATGTGGCATCAGGCCCTACCCCAGGTTGCCCCGTCTGAGCCCTGTTTCTGCCCCAGGGGTGGCGAGGGCTGCCTGGGGACAGAATGGGGAAAATGCCTTGTATCATATGGACTGCTCTCAGACAGGGGCAAGCCACGGTAAATTCCCCATGTAGATAAGGTCCTAGTTTAGCATTCCATTTGCATGGAAGACGACCAGTTCCCCATGGGAAGCTGAGAAGCAAGACATGAGCGCAAGCAACATCCCTCACCTACTTATGCTTACCAGCATCTAACATACAAAGAAGCATAGCAGCTCTGGTACTGAAGGAAATATATAGTCATCATGTTTAATAGCTACTGATAGCGCCTTTCTTCATTAATTTGTCCTATTCCTTTTTAAAGCTATCCTGGTTGGCAGCCCTCACAACATCTTCTGGCAGTGAATCCCACAGTTTAAATAGACACTGAGTAAACTTTCTTTCATCTGTTCTGAATCTTGCATCATTCAGCTTCAGTGGATGACCCCAGATGTTAGTATCAGCATTCCTTACGCACTTTCTCCACACCATGTATAATGTTATATATTCCTACCATGACTCTCCTTACGTGCTTTCTAGGTTAAACAGACCCAAATGTCATCACTTTTCTTCACAGGAGAGTGAATCAAACACTTTGACCATTTTGGAAATTGTTATAAAGAAGCCACTAGTCAGAGAATGTCAAAGACCAAGGGCCACACAGGAATAGACAATGCCCTGTATCCCAACTAGTCTCCCTTCTGAGAAGGACCAAGCACAGTACACGTTTCTCCACCTGATGGAAAGTTTATTCCTTGCCCACTTTTCTATTTTAAAAATGGACCTGAGATATTAAGGTACAGAGGCAGGTAATTTAGTTTGGATTCTCTCTATCAGTATTTTCCCCCCTCCCTTTCTTTTTTCTCTTTCTTTTAATGTTTACTTTGGGACTTCCTTTTTGCTTGTTTATCAGTTTTTGTAAGTATTTGTTTTAATGTGCTTTGTGTGTTATATAATGTGTGTTTTTGTTTGATTGTGATCAATGTTTTCATATAGATTTAATTAAATACTAATAAAGATTTTTTTAAAAAAAAGGAACTGATCACAACAGCGCATGAGCACATCTAACTATGAATGAAGGATGAAACTTTCCAGTTATATTCCAGCAAAAGTTACAATTATCTGAAAGACTGCATCTCCCTATATGAGCCTGCCCAAGCTTTATGGTCTGTGAGGGAGGGCTTGGTATTTTTGTACTGTGCTAATCGTTTTTTGTAGTTGTACTGTATTTTGTTTCAATTTGTCATACGCCTTGACTCCTGTGCTGGGTGAAAATAAACAAATAAATAACATAATATAACTAATGTCTTGACGCAAAGCACAGTCAAGATCTTACATCAGAACAGCTACATCCCTCACAGGACACACAACTCCTCTAGTGAACTGTGACATGCGTATGGGGCATCCTGTGTGGTGTCCTGTTGCACAATCAGTGTTCCCGGAGCACATTGAGTCCCATAGTATTCTGGTGCCCATTGTTGATGGGTCCCATAACATTCTGATGCCATTTGCACAATGGGACCCATGGAGCAATGGCTATGTTGCTGGCTCGGTCTGCGCAATGCTCCCAGAGAAGTAGCTATGTCTTTTCTCCCCTCTTGAGAACAAGAGTATTGCACAATGTCACAATTCACTTTTATGTAACTGTAAGTCAGGTCACCAATACCTAACAGTATGCCAGCCCACATTTCTATGGAATACGGTCTCTGCTTCTCTTAAGTAAACTTTCTGTAGATTTGTAATGCAAAGACAAATTAAATTAATTTCTTTAACTTGAGACAAAGTTTGGAAAAACTGCTCTCCCCCTTTACCACTGCTCCCAGAAACCTTGGGAGATTGTGGGAGCCATAATCTAAAAGACCCTGACCTTGGTGCAACACATTTCACAACCATGTTGGCCTTGATGTTTGAACATACTTGTCCCAACCAAAGTCCTACTTAGGTCAAATAGACTGACAGATGGTAAACACTGGGCCTTACATTTCAGCATCTAAAGTCTCATTTGCTTATGTGACATTACCTGGAATGCTCTCCAGCTTTCGTCGGAGTTCTTCATTTTCTTGTTGCAATGAAATTACCTCTTGCTCCAGCTCTTGACATCGTGGACAGTAGCCTTCCTCCTCCTCTTCTTCCTCCTCAGGAAGGGTAGACGATGACGGATGACCATGGGACTCAGAGGTTGCTGGGGACGTCCATCCACCTAAAGTGTGCACTGGAGAGGTTGAAAGTGGATCCACATCTGCCAAATGGCCAAAATCACTCATGGAAGAAGTGTTCTGAGATGGGAAGCTTCCCGAAAGCAAATAGTTTTGAAGGGAATCAGTAAATACTCTTAGAAAAGCAGAGGTTTGCTGCTTCTTGTGCATGTACTGCAACTCTAGGTCTAAGTTGTCTGATGTCTGACTATGGACCATTTTCCCAAGTTGGCACTGCTCTGGTCTTTCATTAAAGCTCATGCTCTCTTGCTTTACACAGGACGCCAATGCCTGAGAGCGGCTGTTGTCCAGAAGTTTTCCACCACAGTTTAAAAGACTAAGAACCCGACTGCACTGCTGGGCAAAGGCATCCAGAATCATACGGCTCTCTGCAACAGAAGATAAGATGAATCACAGAAACTCAAAACAGAGCCAGCCACCAGTCATAATACTGGCTAGGTGGTGGACATGAGGAAATGGATCATATCTAAATACACACACACACACACACACACACTTTCTTTAATAAGCAAAACAAAAACACTCAGATATAGTAAATGTACAGTGGCCCTATCCTTGTATTTATTTTCTTCATTTGTAACCTGACTTTCAGCACTAAGCTCAGGGTGAGTAACACCAAATATTGGAACAGAACTCCTACTATCCCCACCCATTGGCCATGCTGAATGGGGATGATTCAATTAACTTATTCATGACTAACTTAAATCCTGTAGGTTACAATAAGACCCCCTTATCCACAAGGGATATGTTACTAGACTCCCCATCCCGTGGATGCCTGAAACCACAGGTAGTAGTGAACCCTATATTTTTGCTTCTTGAGGCTGTAAGGAGTCCTCCCCACCTGCTGCCCTGAAGAGGATGAGGGAACCGATCTGCTCCCAACTTTCCTCTCTTTCCTTTCCGTTTCTCAAAAGATGCTTGCACAATACTTTTCGGACCAAGCATGCCATAGAATTGCACTACAGGACCTTGAGAGGCCTACAAACACTTCCAGTAGCAGTGACCACGGGTAACTGAAAATGAGGAAAGTGATCCCGTGGATAAAGGGTTTTTACTGAGCATATGACAACTCTCAATCAACTATTTCAAACAGGGAAAGCCACTTTCAAAGGAGTAGCCCTGATGCTGAATTGAAAGGGTACTCACAGCAATGTTAAAAATGTCAGCATGTAACAACAACAACTAATTTGATTCTCATGAGGCCTCAATGCAGTTATGAGTATGAAATAACTCTAAAAGCCACACAGTAAAATATTAAAATAGGTTAAGAATTCTTACGAGATCCTAAAAAAAGGTAGCTAAAAGAACCAGACACCACCATAAACCTCCCTCAGTCTCCAAATGCTGGGTGGAAAGGTCTTAAGGTCTTTCTGGCAGTTAAAATATACTGTACAAAGCTTAACAAGTCTCACAGTGGAGGGGAAGGCCTTGCACATGGGCCAGAGCACTTCCAAAGTCAGTGAATTTCTGAGATCAACATGCAGGCACAGCATTCAGCCAGATGGTACACAGAATTAGCATTGTAGAGAGATAGCAAACTCTTTCAGAAAGAGATTCCCAGATTTTTGTCCCCAACTCTTGCTGGACTTCAGCTCCCAGAAACCGCATCCAGAATGGCCAATGGTTAGGGCTTAAAAAAGTTGTAGTCCAATAACTTCTGAGGACCCAAAATTGAGACCCGTATAGAACATGTTTCTCTTTGAGCATTATGATTTCCCCAGTATTGCTTGGAGAATGTTTAAATCAGGGATGGGCAACATACAACCATTCCGATGTTTTACAACCACACTCCCTTAACTCCTTACCATTGGTTACATTGACTAGGGCTGATGAGAGTTCCAGGCCAATTATTCACCCCTGATCTAATCTGAATCTCTAGCCACAAGGGTGGGTTTTGTAGCATGGGTCTCCTGTGTGGCTGAGAGAATATTTACAGGCCATCCAAGAAAGCCAGTGTGGTGCAGTGAACAGAAGACTTGGGTTCAACCCCCTGCTTCCACCCAGAAGCGGAACTAGTGACTGGGAGCGTGCCACCACTCTCAACCTAACACAGTTATTGAGAGGATCACAACTGATATGCATACAGTCTCTTGAACTCTTAATGAAAAAGCAGAGCATGAACGCAAGAAGTTAAGCACAACACTCACCAAGCTAGATCATAGGGACTGAAACACATGGGAAAGGAAACTGCCCCTCTTCACCATTATAAGGCACCCCTGCTCAAAGAAGCTTGTTCTGCTTTATTTCACTTATCTACTGACACTCTTGCTGATCATCAATGTAGTGATGGCAGCTACAATGTATATTTTTACACCACTGCTTGCGCATACAGACCAGGAGCTGAAAGCAATTGCAAAAAGGGCATTTTTAATTGCATCTTGTTAGGCACTTTGAAGCAAGTGTTGTCTGTTAATGAAGAACTAGGTGAACCTCACACATCCTCTATCAGTAAAGCCTTTAAAATTTGTTTAAAATGTCCTTTTATTGCAGGGGAGGCAAGAAGGGCTGAGCTGCAAAGTGTGTGAAAAATGGTAAACCTTTAGTTTGTCACTCTTCTCACCAGCTATTCCTCCAGTCCTGACTCCAACCTCCTAAGACTATCTTTCCTTTCAAGCAAAACAAAAGTCACCTCCACATCATTGGCCGGGGCAACATGTGCATACAGCATTTGGCTGAGCCTAGAGGCCTGTGAGATTCAGGACCCACAGACTGTAGAGAGATCCAAAGGCTACAGAAAATTCACCCAACAGCACTCAAAGCCCACCTGGTATTCTTACAGATAGGGAAAAGCTCCCAGCAGGGATGGGAATCATTTCCAGATGCTATTAGATTGCAAATCTCAGCAGCCCTAGCCACTACAGCTAATGATGACAAATGCTGGCAGTTACGGTCCAACAATATCCCACCCCTGGCTTACAGGAATACAAGGCCTGAAAGTTTGGTCTAAAAATTAACACTGCCAACAGATCAGCCATGACTATCAACCAAGAGCTCAGTTCCTTGGCGTTTGTACAGTGAAAACTCTATACAGTTTGTGCTGGGCATTAGTGGTGAAATGAGTTCAGCATTAGACCTTAAAGTGCCTGTAAGAACAGCAATGGTGCATGACTCTAGCATTTAAAAAAAATTATGGTGAGATCCTGCATCAAACATGTAGCCATGATGATGTAGCTACTCTAACTCCCCATCTGACCCCTTAAAAGCCATCCAGAGCATCAGAGGAAGCTAGTCACATCAACCTACAATGCTCTGCTTGGTAGCAGCATAGACCTCCATTGTTCTAGACAGCTGGCTGGCTTTTAAGCAAGGTTTCAGGGACATTTGCAGTTGTGGTTAGTGCCACAATCGCAAATGAGAATACGAAGCATTTATGTTGTCAAAAACTGACTATAAGGATACCATCCTAGGCTTATAGCCTTATTGACTGTTATAGGCCCACCCATTAAATGAGACTGCAAGAGAGACGTCCTCCAACATGGTGATAAGCCACTATGAATGTTTTCAACATTGTGCCTTAGAAAATGAATAGCTTTGGGGACCCTGGAAAGTGAATTGAATAGTTCATGGAATAACTCAAGTCCTTTCTCCTGAAGGGTTTGAATCAAGTAGTCAGGTAAATTGCTCAAAAAGCAAGTTATTTGGAGTTCCTCTTCAGATGTTCTAGGTCTGATGGATTCTTGAACATCACTACTCTGTCATGGGCAAATCTGAGACTGGCAAGCAGAATAAATAAATTTTTGATAATGTTTGCAGTACAGCTTTATTGTATTTGCGAATAACAACTCTTTCTCACATAGGCCACCTGTAGAACAGGTAACATTTTGGAAAGATGCTTCTCAGACTTGAGCATAAGAAAAGAAATTGACACAAAGCTCAACCTCTGTTAACTCCCTGGATGGCAAATATATATTGGTTGGAAGGTCAATCTATCTACCCAAAGCCTTTCACTACTCTTTGTTCCATTCAGTGGACTACTGGTTTTGCTTTGTTACCTGGTTTGTTACAGTGGACTATTGGTTTTGCTTTGTACACCTGGACATTTTCAGTAAATTAAAGAAAACAGACACACACATTGACACAGAGATGCTGGTGTGCACCTCTCACATTGCACATTCCAAGGGTGGTATCCCAATTTTCTTTGAGAGATTACATGAAAGTCTGATGTGCATTTCCCAGTCTGTTTTATTAACTGCTGTACTTGGTATGCTGTGCAGTCAGATTAGTAATGTCCATAAGACAGACCTGACCACATTACATGGAAGCAACCTGCCATAGGAGCCACAGTTCTAAACATACGCAAACCCTGACACACACACACTGCTCTGCTAACATTCTGATTAAGTGATAAAAGAATCATGAAATTTTAAATAGCAGTGGAAGTCCCAATATAAGGTTGCCTTCCCTCATTATTCACTCATTCCATTTCTCTTTTGAAAAATATCAAAAGAAGATATTGATTGGAAATTTGTAATTCAAATACACAGCCGTTTTTCATTCGTTTTAATCCTCTAATCAGATTCTAGACCCAGAGCTGTATTTACTGTGTGCATTTTAATCAGGATGATCCAAAGTTTTCAGAAGCTCCTCTCTTTTTGTATTCTTTTGCCACCTACCCAACTGACAAAGCAAGCACGATATGAATGAAGACCTGAAATGGCATTGTGCACTGTGTTAAGCATTATGGAGTTGTCTAAACGATGAAAATACCCCTCATAGAATTTGCGGGGGGGGGGGACCCTTTGTCCCAACAAGCTGCATTGGAGATTTGGCATTTTCAGAGGGAAGGGTCAAAAAAACTGTTTACCGTGCGTTAGGGGACTTTGTGGTTTTCCGTGAAGATTTTTTTTAATGGTGCAGCACTGCCCATTACCAGTCATCTGAACTACTGATTCGCAGAGCTGTGCATTCAGAGCCCAAAAGAAGTCAAAAGGTGATTGGTCCATGGTGTAAGGGGGACGGGCTTTCCTATTACTCTGTCAGGAAGTGCCATTTTGGCTTTCCAGAGGACTGAGGGCTTGCCTAGAGCTCAAGTGTGCACTGTATTACAGCGCAAGGATGGGAAAAATATTTTTTTCAAGCTGAAGGTTTCCTTTCTGCCCCTTTAATGAAAGAGTAAAAAAAAAATGTGCAGCAATGATTTTGGGGTGGTGGGGTGGTGGAATAGCAGCCCATACTCATGGCCACCATCTTGAATCATGGAAAGGGGCCTGAACTTCACCATGCATCGCTTCACTGGCAACTTTTTTTTGGGGAAACCATGGAGACAATGGAGAGCTGCTGTGAATTGCAGGTAATGCATGTCCCACCACAGTATTTCCTCCTGTCTAGCTGAGCCTTAGGTGATAGGAATGATCCACGTCTGATGGCAAAAATATAAATGTAACTTGTTTACTACATTTTAAAATCAGAAGAAAACAAAACTGTGGCATGAAGCTGTTGCCCTCTTGATTCTTTTTCCTTTTACTAGGTAAGGATGTTGTTTCACAATGGAAGGGGCTGCAACCAGATTTCTCATAAAACAAAGAAGGGCAGATGCAAATGATACATAATTGGTCCAACTAGGAGCTCAAATTGGTACAAACTTTTAAACTTGCGTGCACTGGTAGCCACATGTTTTGTGGGATGGTGTAGAGACTTGAGAGGACAATAAGAGGACATTGTACATAAGTCATCGTAAAATAGCAAAACATATAAAAGCATATGGGGAAATTTCAGATATCTGGAGCTACAAATCTCATCATCCTTTACCATAGGCCATGTTGGCTACGGCTTATGGAATGTGATGTCCAAAAGATCTGGAGGGTAAAATCTTCCCCATCCCCGCATTAAAATACATCAGCTTAGTGAGTTTGATCAACATCCTTGCAGTCCTGAAGGAATGCTAGCAGAACGTACAACAAAGGGAACAAAGTGGAATTAGAACAGGCTCGGATAGTTTCAGCAGTGTTGTGCATACAGTACTCATGTCCCTCAGATCTTAGCCTCAACTGGATACTGGATAAATGTTCCTAATCTTCCAATACTATCAGAATTTATGTGGGTATAAAAGCTTACAAGGAAGAACAGCAAGGATGCTGTGTTAACTTCACAAGCCTGTATACTATGTCCTGGTTCAAAGTATTATTTCACCAAAATGAGACCGTAGAGCTCTTTGATGGATGTTGTATATGACAAGGATGGAGAACCTCTTTCAGCCTGAGGACCGAATTCAAGTTCAGTGAAGTTATCAGCAGCCACATTCCAGTGGTGGTTGGAGTGCAAGACAAAATGATGGGACCCAAATGCCACTATGTTTTAGCCTCTAATCAGGCCTTCTAACTGGGAAGAAGGAGAAAGATGAAAGGCCCCTCCCATGGTCCTGATTCAGTTTCTTCCCTATTCCAGATATTTGTTAATGAAAAACCAACAAATCCAGAGGCTGGAAAAAATTGCTTTCCTTTGACTAAAATTTCCAGAATCCTCTAGTGAGTAGTGCTGGCTGGAGTTTCTGGGATATGTAGTCCCCAAAAAACTTGTCATATCTAGATCGGCCCTTGTATTTCTCTAAAGAATCTAGCTTGCACAATGAGATCTGGGAAGCTCACAGTTCAAATTTCACCCCAGTCATAAATTTACTACATTCCTTGCAAGCCAATAATTCCCCGGTTCAAATTCCCTCCCTTTCCTGGAGTTTGGGAACTACTAATATATTCACAGGATAATTGTAAGGAATACTGAAATCTTACGTGAAGGCATTTGAACCTTGCAGAAGGCTACATACCTCAGTCTTGTAAATAAATGGTCAATTGCTTATGTAGCTAGCAAAAAAGAACTGCAATATAGGAAATTGTCTTTGACTTGAACAAACCATTGGTCCATCTAGGCTGGAAATGGACTTACTCCGCACTGTCTCATTTTGGCCTTCTCTGGAGCTCTGAAGGGCTGCAGTGCACTGTCAAAACCTCCATTTTGGGTGAGCAGAAAGTGGCACTACATTACTCTTGGTCCCCTTTAGAGGAGGATTTTTGCTGTTTGGGAGGAGACCCCTCAAAACAGCATATTAAAATGTTTTGGAGGAATGTTTTTATAGCTGAAAATGTGGGGAGGGAATTGGGCCAAAATTGGGGGAGAACCCTGGGGATCCAAAGGGCTGCAGTGGACACACACACCCTCAGTCACATACAGCCTGCATCACACACAGCTCCTACCCCTTATCTAGGCCAATGTTTGCCTATTGTGACTAGCCATGGTTCTACAGGTTGCAGGCAGGAGTTGTTCCTACCCTACTTGGAAATCCAGGGAACGTTTGCACACAGAGCATGTACCACTGAGTTACATCCCTTCCCCTTGAGCTCTATCTCTTCCCTTTGCCTCCAGGCAAGGACATTTTTCAAAAGATGGATGAAATAGTGCTGCTCTCCCTCTTACAGGGAGGTAGATTTTCTTTTGTTTTTTAATTTTTTTTAATTTTACATTGCTCCCATTACAAATAGTCTTTACCTTATAGATATAACACTAAATTTCCTCATCCCCTCCCACCCCATCTTAGTCAATAAACCTAAATATATATCACTGTTTATTACTACAATCTAAATCATCTTCAACATACTGACAAATGGGTTGCACATTGTTCTTAACGTTCAAGATATACTTCTCTGGGGGAAAATGTTTGATTAGATGACAGTTTAAATCCAGAATTCACATGAGTAACATAAATAATAAAGGGCTTCCAAATTTCTTCAAAATTTCCCCATTGATTGCTACTCTCATTGCTACTCCATTGCTGCTCATATTATACGTTAGTTTTTTCTGATAGTGCTATAGACAGCACTCTGTTTATCAATTTTTGTATCAAAAGACCTTCTAATATTTCCCATCATTTCACAATTTCTAATCTTGCAGGACTTAACAGAAGGGAGAGAGAGGTTTCCACTTATACTAGTGTACACCCATGGTGGTGGTGGCTGGTATATGTGCATCTTTTATGGGCTAGTAGTTTTTGAGGATTTATTTGTAAATCCACTAAAAACACTAAGCATTATTATTAAAGTGCATGATTCTTTGAATACTCAATGAGTACTTTGAATACTCATTGCCATGCAGAAGGGGTATGTACCAGGTTAGTCAATTTATCCATTACATTTATGAGCTTTTAGGCCTGGTTCAATGGATACTCTCACCTTTCATCTTCCTACACCTGATAAGGGAAAGTCAGCATGGGATAGTTTTTAGAGAGCTGAAGTGAGACTTGGATGATCCTGATACAAATCCCCACTGAATTATGAAGCTCACTAGGTGACACCAGGTTAGTCTCTCCCTCAGACTGATCTACCTCACAAGACTGTTGTGAGGCTAAAGCTAATCATGTACATTGCCTTGAGTTGATTAAGGGAAAGGCAGGACATCCAATTAGTTAATACATAAGTAATAAAAGAACTAAAGTCATACTGCCCCATTTCAGTTATACTCCTTTAATGTACATGTTTTACAAGCTTGTGTTTCCCCTGTTTGCAAGCGGACGTGCACATGACTTATCTGTTTCTGGTCAATGCAAAAACAAGAAAATAACTGAGACAAGCAACCTGTAAGACAATATACAATTTAAAACAAAAGATTATATATGCAGTTTACAATCTAAGGTGAACCATCTTATAATTAGTAGGTGATGATCTATGATCCAATGGGCCCATAATACTGAATCACATGGCAATTCTATGTAATATTTGAATGGGACTTGTACAATAAAAACCCAACAGGTGCAAATCTAAACAGTGTGGACCATTTCTCTCTTCCCTCCAAAATATTCTGGAACCAGAGATACAACTGGGAATTATGCACAATAGATTTTACGCACATATTAAAACCATCCATCACTACCATAGATCTATCAGGGGGTGCTGAAAGATGTGAAAGAAGCATCTAGTGAGTTAAGACCATGGGTGCAATCTACCACTTTGAGCAAGGAAAAGTTAGGGGATTTGAACTAAATTCTTCTGATCTGAGCAGTAATCTTTCACCTCAAAGGGACCCTGAAATATATCAGACCCATAAACACAGAAAAGTATGAAATGCGTTTTGACAAACAACAATGATTTCAGCATTCAGCTGGTGTGTTGCTGTTTTGCCACTACTTTCTCAGCCACCTCTACCTACCTGACTTATGTATACCTTTCATTCTCCTAGACCAATAAAGCAATAACACTCTGTATCCAATCATATTTACCAGACAGTTAAATGTCTTCTGAAGGACATTCCACCTCTGTTTTTGCAGGATGGGTGTTTTGATAATGAAACAATATCATAATCTCTCCTTTCCACCCAAACAATCTGTATTTGCTCGAAGACACCACAGCAACAGATAATTACAAATATGAAAGAACTGTTTCTGTAACTGATTTGAATATGGAAGAGAAGCTGTGAACATAGGCATCTCAGTGCTTTCGGCACAGAACAAAGTGGCAAAAAGAGAATCAAAATCTCAATCACGTACTTTTCAAAGGCTTCTTCCATTAAATAAATTGAAAATATATTATAGAATCTGCAGCTACTGATGAAAGCATGCAAATATGTGCGATACTGAAACTTGCTTGAAACCTGAAGGCACCTCCACACAAACACTAAAACATACACATTGATTTTTTTTTAACACTAAACTGTTGTGGTTTTCTAGTTTTGTGAGGATAATAGGAATGGTTTGGGCCTCTTCAGCTATAATTCTATTGAGAGGGAATGGCAACTACCTAAAGTTAAGCTGGTGGTGTAGACATGCCTCGAGAAAACATTTAGCAAAAGCTAATTCTGTCTATACAACAAAATGAGTCTATAGGCTCATGGAATATATTGACACAATGACTCCTACAAGTGTATGGAATACTGGCCCCACATGGGATGAAGACTATGTGAATGTTCATCCATTCTCTTACCATATGCAGAGCACTCTGAGGAAATGAGGCGCATACCTCTGTATACACATTCAGATGGCCTAGATATGAGGCACCCATTATCCCAAGAAAGACACACTCTTTCTATGCTCCTGTAGCACAGTGGGGCACACTCCCCCATGATACCATTCCCAACCACTGTATGCTCTGGGTGTGAACAGCCATGTGGGCAGGTCAATCACATGGAGACACTTTCCAACCTGAGAGATGATTTGGTAACAAACAGACAAACACAAAACATTCATAATCTACTTTTCCATATGTCTGGCCCCCAATCCTATTGTGGTGGGGAAGGCAAAATAGGCCTGGCTCCCATTCTTTATCGGATCTACACACAGAGGGGGGCACTTGGAGCATCCAAGGAAATTGGATGGAACCACTTGTTAAAAAAAACAAACAAACAGTTGCTAAAAAAAAGGGGGTGGGTAGAGAAGCTACCGAAGCAGGCTTCCATTTCCTCCCTCCTTCCCTGTTCTCCAAAATAAATAAATAAGCAAAGGATTTGTCAGAATAGATGGATGAGTCAAGAGGCCCAGTTCTATCAAAACCAGATGGTTGTCTCTCAGTATGCAGCCTGTTCAGTCAAACCCAGAAATTTTCCTTGGACCCTCTGTATATAAAACAGGGATGCTGTTATTTGTGGTGGCAAACAAAAGCAATCATGCCTGCCAAGCACATACTATAACAGGCAGCCTTTCAGCTCTGCTAGACAGAAAGTAATTAGAATGCTTTTAATGTCCAAAAGAATGATGCTGATAGGCTGCCACAGATGTGTAGATTTATGAATATTTATACGGTGGTTTATAGCTGACACTTTTATCAGTTGAAGAAGATAAAATATCTGCCTGCCTCAAAAGCTTGACAGTCAGGTTAATAAAATCTCATTAAAGAGAATGACCTATGCAATTATATAGGATTTATTGTAATTCATTTTTGATTGTAGTCTGCTTAAAGATGCAATTTCCCATTTCCTGATGCCAAATTTAGGCTGCATATCAAGAACTACGTGAGCTCCAATGCCAAGCCATCAATAGATGAAGAGGGGGGGAAAGGGGGGGTAACATCTTTGTAGGTTACACCTTCAGAGGCAGAAATATTTTGATTTTTGTCTTCAACTCAATCCCATCCCCACCAACATACACAAATGGCTCAACACATTTATTTTGTTTTTGTCTGTTTTCTGCTTGCAGTTTGTAGCTAAGGTCTGTACTAGTCACTGGAGAGTGGCTTGTCATTCTGATGGTCATTTCTGTCATGTCCTTTTTCACCTCATTGGAGAAGCAAGTATGTGGCTCTTTCCCTTTTAAGAGATTAGGTTGCAGAAGAGAACAGGAAAAGCAATAATCTTAATCACAAGGCAGCTGTGACAAAAATTTGTTACCAATATTAATCCGTTTTCAGCAAAAAGGTTTTGACATAGCATGAAACACTTTTGTTCAGAGGTAAAAAAAAAAATTAGAAAAAAAATCATCATGAGAACAAGAGTTTCTACAACAGGTATTACAACAGGAGATGGTTGGAGCTTGCATGCTTTTACTGTTACTAAAAACACATATTTCAAGGTTGGAAAGATAAACATTCAACCATTATAAGATTTTACTCCTTTAGCGGCTCCTGAATGTGTATTTCATAAATGCAAACTTCATGAGACTGTCAGAAATACGATAAGCTTATATTAATGTATATGCCTAGCTCACATTCATATCCTATGTACCTCTCCCCCTTCCCCCTCCCTTTCTCTGTAAACATACTTTTAAAAATCCATTTTTAAAAAACAGGAGGCAACAGTACTTCTTGGGGGCAGAAGCAGTAGGTGCCCAATGAAGAAAAAATTAAACACTGAAGGCTGCATTATATTGAGTCTGCCACTGGTCCTATTGCTCTGTACTGCCTGGCCTTTTCCAACCTGGTATTGTCCAGATGGGTTGGACTACAACTCCCATAGATCAACTCTCATTGTTCAACTCATCTGGGGGTGCCAGGTTGGAAAAGGCTGATCCACCCCAATTAGTATAATTTCTCCAAGATCCTTCATGGCTGTGTTAGCCTAATCAGATCCAAGTGGAGACACCTAAGATGTGACATTCTTTTCCTTCATGTGCAAAATATGTAAGCTGTGGAATCTCTGATCTTCATTCAAGAAAAACCTTGGTATACCTCTTACTGTGTGATCTGTCTGTCAAAGTGGATTGGTGAAGGCACATTGGGATCTGTGTTCCACATGCTGTTGATACCACACTAATTCCATCTGCAGAGGAGAAGTGACAAGCCCAGATTTGACACACATCACAGTGAGTGGGAATGCATATTGGGATGGGGAAGCAATAGCCAGACTCAAAAGAGCACAAACTGAATGGTACAGGAAATGTTATTTAACCACAAGAGCCGAAATCCAATTATTAGTTCTAACTAGACCCACTGAACTAATGGGAACATAGTAAATCAATAACTATGTAGGTCCCATTTATTCAGTGAGTCTACTCTATCTGGGACTGAGATTTAAGCCATAGGACATTCCAGGAGTCTTATGAGTGATCAAAAATTTGAAAGTAACAGAGATGTGTCCTTAAGCTCTTCCTTGTGTAGCAGTGCTGCTCATACTGTGGGATAGTCCCTGTGGAGAATGTGGGGCGGTTGCAAGGCTCTTGTTTTGGTAGAGGCACCCTCTTTTGGTAAGGGCCTGGGAGATTCCTGTGGAAGACAGACCTGCTTTCTCCACAGCAGAGGTTCAGTATTTCAGTCATCACCATGAAACTGATGAGAGGAACAGAGAATACATGGGAACTTCTGGCCACTGCAGCTGTTCCCTTCCATCCTTTCTAGTCCTCTTCTGATGCCAGGTGTCCTACAAACTACAAATCCTCACAGCATTCTGTCTGGCGTGCTCCGGGGCTGAAAAGACTGCTGCCAATGGGTTGTTGCAGAGGCTCGGACAAAATTAGGAGGAGGGATGACTTCAGAAAATTTGAGAACCAGCAGTTCTGGCTCAAAAATTTTGCAGAATGGGGGAAAGAACATAATGGCACCCCTCTCTTCTCCCTGCCCTATAACCCAAAAGGTGACCAGATCTGAAGTTAAAACGTATTGTAACACCAAAATAGAATAGCATTGTTCTCAGCACACAAGAGCAATACCAGGAAGTACACAGTAGGCCACCTGGCAACGTATAGCTCTACCAATTCTGCCCTTGGCTTCTGCCAGGAGGTCACTTCTTTCTATTTGTATGGCCAGCCCTGCTCTTGGCAAAGGCTACAAGCAACCCCATGCAACAGAATCTTGGTCAGCAGACAGGATTTTGTGAGTAGGCCACTCCTAAGGAGAGGATGGAAAATAACAAGCCAGAGACCTACTTCTAATCTTCACATTAAAGATCAGCAGTGGGTGGGACTGCAGTTGCTTTTGACTGCAATTCACTTAATTCCTCTCTGTTGGTTATGTTGGCCAAGTTTGAATAAAAGTGTGGGTGAAGAACAGCTGGAAGGCTACAGTTCTCCTCCCCTTAGAGTAGACCAATAGTAAGACCTGTTGCCATAGTCAATGTTCGCAAAGACTTTTCTTCCCTTTGGAGTGGCAGCTGGGGGAATAAGAAACAGACATCCAAGCTCCAAAAAGCAGATCTGCGCCTTCAATTGCTGATTTCAACTAGAGACTGAAAGAATATTTGATTTTTTTTTTTTTAATGGTTGCAAAATGGATTTCTCAAGTTCTGGGAAATTCTGACAAGGAGAATCCTAGACAGATGAGAATCTTTGCATGCTGGCACTTATGCTGTGTGAAAAATGCATGTGTGTGTGTGGAAAATGACAGTTTCTGTGCAGAAAACATGCCATTTCCTGCACACACAAAAATCATGTGCATTTTTTGCACAGAGCAAGTTCCTGACTATGAATAGTTTCAATGACTTTCCCTAATTCAACAAGAGACGGTGTTGGTCCAGGATCAGGGATGGAGGCTATGATTACTCAGAGACAGGGATAAAGTATTCTGTGCCTGACTGAAGGCTGTTTTTGTTTCTCCTGTACACACAGTCCACATCCAAATTCTAACACTGGAGACTGGTTCTGAACCTGAGCAGACTTGTTTTTCCAGCAGCTTCGGAAGGGCTCATGAGTTTAAGCCCAATCTTTAGAGAACTTTGTTCTCTTTTCTGAATAACATATCAGAAATGTCTCACATGGAAATACACAACCTCACCCACATTTTCTAAACCCTTCCTCCATTTCGACAGGCTGTACAGTACACCATTCAGCAGCTGTGAATTTCTAAATAGAGAGATTCCCTAGCCTACAAGATATGGGAAGCTGTCCACAAATCTCACAAGAGTTGGTACAGTTGCTGAGTGTGTTACGAGTTCAAGTTTCTCTTCACCCACGAACGGACCATTTCTCTCAACATCCTTGCCTCTCCACCACCATCATGCTCAACCCATAACACAGGGACACAGAAATGACAACTCCCTCAAATCTTCCCAAGGCCAATGTGAAGTCGAAGGCTTTCACAGCCGGCATCCATAGGGTTTCCATGGGCTTTTTCTGGGCTCCAGAAAAACAGCCTCACAGCCTGGAAAAAACCCATGGAAAAATCTATGCCCAAGGCCCTCTGCAAATACAGGGTGTCTGAGTATTATCTTTATAATTTTGAGTGCCTCTAGAATGGGAATGGCAAAGATAATTTTTGACCTCCAACAAACTAAATGGCAGGTGTCTATTTGAAAACTTAATGCAATACTGGGAGTTAACAATTACATATGATATAATTTTATAATATTTACGGAAGCCATCAATTTATTACAATTGCAAATATGTCCACTTCTCGTGCTAATATACAATTTGCTATATCCAAAGTATATAATATTTTACACAACCAAAATGGCTATAGTCATCAACATACACTGCTTCCTCATGAGTAATTGATTCACAAAAACTCAGTATTTAGCACTTCACAAAAACAGCTTAAGGCAGCAATAGCAACTAATTTGTACAGCTTCACACAACGAGCTTAATTCAGCCTATATATCATAACAAAACGATGATTATAAATGTATTATGTCTTTAGTTCTTCAATATAATGATAAAATCATATCATATGTAATTGTTAACTCCCAGTATTGCATTAAAAGATAATTTTTGGACACCCCTGATGCAGGTGTTATCACTGTGCCCTCCGTACATGCTCAGGGATGCTTCACATCTGGCGGGGGGACACACACAAAAGATGTAATGTAAAATGAATGGTGTGTGTGAGAGAGCTTTCCCTCTCACAACCCCACAGGCGCATCCCTCCCTCCACTCACAGAGAGGGGCCAAAGTTGCTACCTGCGCTCAGCTCCAAGCTTCCCTCGCCGCTGCTGCTACTTGCTGCCCCCTGGTGGCCGTGGCCGAACCTGGCCGAGGCGGCGGCGGAGGAGGAGGCGGCCGCGGGAGCCGCCTGATGTCCCAGCTGCGGAGCCGGCGTCCTGGACGGCTGGCCCTGCTGGGAAGGCCGGCCTCCGCCGGGGTAGGAGCCGTGCGCTTGGTAAGGCAGCTGGTGCTCGCTCAGGGACGAGGAGGAGGAGGAGGAGGAAGAGGAGGAGGAGGAGGAGGAGGCCACGGCCGGCGGGGGCGGCTGGAAGGGCTGCTGGCGCTGCTGGTGGAGGGGCTGCGCCCTGAGGGGCGGCGGCGGGATCTCCACCATGGTGGGTCGCTCGTAGCGCCTGGGGAGCGCCGGTCTCCGGCTGCCTGGGAAGGTCTTGAGGGCGCTGTAGGGGCTGCGCTGCTGCTTGTAGATCTTGGCCCCGCTGGGGCCCTCCGGCTCCCCGCCAGCGCCCTGCATCGCCTCCTCCATCAGCATCTCGTCGCTCGCCTCCTCTTTCCCGCCGCCGCCGCCGCCGCCGCCGCGCCCTCGCCTGGCCGGAGCCCCGTCCCTTCCTCGCCGCCTGGGCTGGTGGCTGGCTGGTGGCACCGGGCGCCTCCTGAGAGTCCCCGCCGCGCGGCGCTGGGGGAGACGGAGCGGCACGGCGGGGGGGGGGCTGAGAGAGAGAGAGAGAGAGAGAGAGAGGCTGGGGCGTGATTGACAGGCGGCCTCGCCAATGCCTGGAGGGAGAAGGGAGGGAAGGAGCCAGCCAGGGAGCCCCCAGCCGCTAATGGGGACGGCCCGGGTGGGGGGAGGCGGGTCGCCAGGAGGAGGGGGCGGGCAGACGGGGGTCGCGCCTCAGGCGCTGCTCGGGGTGCTGATGCCTTGAGCTGGAGCGAGCCTGGCTCTGTTGTCCCCCCGGCGGAGCACGAGCGCCCGCTTTGGGAGCCAGACCCGGGGAAAGCGCGCCCCGCGCCCAGGGGGTCGGTCGGTCGGTGGGCAGCCGCGCTCCCCGCTCGGCGGCCCCGAGGAAAGGCCGGCCAGCCTCACGCCCAGGGGGCGGCCGCCCTCCCTCCCTCCGTCCGTCCCGGTAGCCCTCCTGGCCGCGCTCGCTTCCTTGGAGAAAGTCGGCGGGACTCGGCGGGACTGGCTCCCGTGGAGACCAAGAGCGTCCCCCGGTCTCCCTTAGACATGAAGGGAGAAAGGAGGCCACTCCCGGCGCTGGACCCCACCCGGCGAGCCCGGGGTCAGGGAGGGAGGGAAGCACCTTGGGGCGGGCGGGCGGTCTGCTTAGCCGTTCATAAGCGGGTGTGTGTGAGGGAAAGGAGACCCCCCCCCTGGAGACGAAGTCTTGGGGGGTCCGGGGGAAGCCGCCAGGGCCGACTGGAGCGCCGAGGACATTTTGTTTCTGGTTGGGCAGAAGGCACTTTCAGGGCGAGGCGGCGGCTGGAGCTCAGGCGGGTCAGACTTCCAGGCGAGGCGGCCAGACCCTCAAACTGGGGCTGGGGGCGAGGCGGCGGGGCTGCCCGCGTCGTGGCCAAACTCTGGAAGGCGCGGGACACGTGGCCGCCGGAGCCCCCCGCCCTCGGTCCCTGGCTCGGACTGCTGGCCGGGGTTCCCGAGGGCGTGCAGGAGCGAGCGCGAAAGAGGCGGCCGAGGCCCCGCGCGGAGAAGGGACGGGGTGCCAGACGAGCCGAGAGGGGCGGAGGGGAAGGTTAGCAACAAGAGTTGCGTTGAAACACACCCAGTCCCTCGCTTTTCTTACTCCTTGCAGCCAGGCCAGTGGCCCTCCACTTTTCCTTTACTAGGGACTCCCTTTGAGTATCTTTTGTTGCTGCGCCCCCCCCCAAGACTCAACTGGACATTTAAAACCTTACCAGCAACACAATTACACCATGAATTAACCCTTCCCTCGGAGGCACTGGATGGGGGAGGGAAGGGTTTGCTCCTACTTCTTCCGGCAAACTTGTGGCTGGAGAAAATTGAATGGCAACGCACAGGCCAAGCCAGCCAGCCTTTGCCTTAGCTCCTGTTAAGAAAGCTGAGCAGCCTTCAAGCCTTCACGGGCCCCCTGTGAGGACACTGCAGCCCCCAGGGGTCCACAGACCACAAGTGAAGAACCACTGAGCCAGGCAATTCCACATCCTGTACACATGGTGCATCAGAGGCTCCTTCTTTCCTCTCTGCCTCCCTCCCTCCCTCCTCCCTCCCTGTGCTGTAATTCATCAAGATTACAATGGAAGGTTGGCCTTTGCAAAATCAAAACTGCAGATCCCCTCAGTCCTGGGGCCCATCTACAAGAGGAGAAAAAATCCAAAGCTCCTGGTAGTATTGGCATCTTACAGCAGCAGCGACATGTCTAAACAGTTTTTCTGGCCTCGGAAGCTCCCATAAGCCTCACATTCCTGACGGCAGCCGCGAGTGAGTTACTCGCATTAGTTCTTCACTGCCACCACTTTTTTTAAAAAGAAAAAGTCATCTGAAGGTATGCTGGTGTGATAGAGTGATTTTCCAATTTTATAGGAAAGCAAAACAGAAAATACCCTGTTTTATTGGCTTAGCCAGCAATCACTAAGGCAAAAATCAAACATGCTGGCAAGCCCTACCTCCTCTCTCACCCAGCCAATCAACTTTGTGCTTCCCTTTGAATTTCCTGTTGCTGAATAGTCCAAACAAGTAGGAATACACACCCTGCTCATGGTTTTTGAAAATACAGGAAAATCTGAGAAGGCTTTTACTGCATTTTTTCTGTTTTGGCCCCCTCCTGAATGGTGTGGATTGGTGCTGGATCCCGTTTAGACAGGTAGGATTACCAGCAAATTCCATGAGGGGTATTTTCACCATTTAGACAGGCCCCTGGTGGTGTTCACCATGGCAGGGAAAGGAGGATTAGCTGCCACCTGATGTTTGCTCATCTGTTGCCCAGGGCCACCTCTCTCCCCTTTCAGACATCTCTGTTTCACCCGCGGCAGAAGGGGACAAATGGACTCTGCTCCTCCAGGTATGATCCTGCTAACATTAAGTGCCTGAAACTCAACTGAAGCCAATGGAAGGCTAAGTCTGTAGTCAACAACAACAACAAAGCCTTTATTATAGTCAACAGACAATTAGGCTAAGTCTATAGTCCTCAGCAGGGCCCCCACATCCTGAAGTGGGCCCCCAGGCCAGGATCTTTGGCAAGTCCCCTACCTACTGCTAAGGTTAAGGGCAGTGAGATACTCTACAAGATTTAAGATAAAAATTAAAATAGGTCAGTTTAAATGTTGACACCAGAGTAATATTTGTATTTTTTAAAAAAAACTAAATGGATTTACATAAAAACGTACAATAATATTCTGGGGGGCCCTACTAATCCCAGGCCCCTGGGCCCCCAGGCTAGAGCCCTGTCACACACACACCCTTGGGGGGGCCGTGGCCCTCAGCATATTTACTGGGAATCATACTGTTGAGAGATGGGTGGAATGGTTGCTAGTTGGCTTAGGAAACCTGTTGAAAGAAGAGGGGGCCTGATCCTTTGGCCTGCTCTTGTGCTTTGAGCTCCAGCTTGATAGAGATCAACTGGGGAGGATTTTATATTGATTTATTTGGACTGTTGGTGTGTGCCTTCAAGTCTCTCCGGATGTATTGGCAACCCTAAGGCAAACCTATCACTTAGTAAGGTTTCTTCAGAGGGGGTTTGCTATTTCTGTCCTCTGAGGCTGAGAGAGTGTGACTTGCCCAAAGCCACCCAGTGGGTTTCTGTGACCAAACAGGGATTTGAACCCTGGTTTCTCAAAGCAATTTACCCAGCAAAAGGTGGACTGCAAGCATGTTACACAGGTAGAAGTTATTTACAGTCTCAGGGCGCTGAGTTTTCATGGGGATCCACTACTCTCTACTAAGCAAAGCAAAGCATCCCTCTATAAAAGTTGGCATCATCTCAGAATAGGCTCTGGCTGTTTTAGAAAGTGACCCTTCTCTGAAAACACTAATTTCCCAGCCCCCAGGACCAAGTTCAGAAACAGATCAGATAGGTTGTCCTTCTCTCAGATCACCAGAAGTGTAGTGGTAAATTCTGGAGTGGAGCTGCGCATCGTGACACTCCCTAGTTCCAACTGCCCAGGGAGAATTCCCTAGATGTAGTTCAATAAAGCTATCCCTGCGGTTTTATGTCTAAATCCAATTGCTAGTTCCAACTAGAGTAGATTTATGGAACCAAAGTTATACAAGGACTCCCTGAAACAACATCTCAGGCTTGGCCAAATTGATCACCAACAATGGTCCACCCTGGCCTCACATTGGGAGGCATGGAGACACACTATCCACAATGCTGCAGCCTTATTTGAGAACTCACACCGAACAAGTCTTGAAGAGAAACAATAACGCAGAAAGAATCACAACCCAGAAACATCACTCAAGGGGACCTACTGCTGTGCTTTCTGCAACTGGAATTGTTTATCTTGGATTGGCCTTTTCAGTCATCAGTGCGCTTGCAGAAAGCGCGGGATGAGTCCTTCCTGAATCTTCGTTTGTGAAGAAAAGCCAGAGAGAGAGATTTAGCAAGTGGTTCATTGGGGCTGTTCTAGTCGGGACAAGCCATTGGATTAAGACTAGGGGTAAGAAACAGGTGGCCCTCCAGATGTTGGACTGTAATTCCTATCAGCCCTAGCCAGCATAGTGAATTGCAAGGGATTTCCAGTTCAACAACATCTGGAGTCTGTATGTTTCTCACCCTGGATTTAGGCTTTTATCTCCAGCAGGAATGGGCCAATTGTAAAGCAGATAAGTCTTAATTGCCCATTCAAGATGAAGCCTCTTCAGAATACTTTGCATTACAAGAATATTTTTTTTGGTTGAGGAAAATCCACCTTTCTCCCACTACTCCAAGAATGGTAGCTAAGCTCAGGGAAGTGAGGGGGGAATACAAGATACTTCAGTTCTACCCATACTGGAACATTGCAGACAACTGAGTTTTCACACTACCAAAACAATACTATCAGCCACCTGGGCGCCAGGCTACTGATAAAGCACTGGGTGGCAACTCTTCTGCTATGTAAACACAAGACTGGGCTTAAAATTCCCAGCACTGAGATCAGTGGGAACTTACCTCTGGTTTGATTGCTCACTTCCATTTTCATCCTTCTCTAAAGCCTTCCAACATATTAATTTCTCAAAGCTGCAAATTAAACTTAAGATCAGGCACTACTTACACTCTAGTAAGATTTCAGACTCTGTACTGTCCAAGTCACTTTTTTTTTAAAAAAGAAAAAGCTACAGGTATAATATGCGGTTTTGTTGCCTCAACACTAAACATATTTATTTCTGTCCGACTGGCTGATATTTCAAGTTGGTTGTCTTTTCTGATTTCCCCTTATTCACTTCAGCCTGGCAGAGTAAAATAACAGAATACAAATAGCAGATGCAGACTTCTTTCTTTCCAGTCTCTGCAATCTGTGTAATGTGGAACAGCGGGGACTCCATGCTCAGGGGCAATATACCTCCAAACATCCAATCCCGAGGGGCAGATAGGATGGCCATCACTTTCAAGGCTATATGGAAGGTCTCTGTTTGGAATACAGGTAGACAGGCAGGGGCATGATGGACTTATGAAGTGTGGAAGACATGCAACAGAAAAGAGCAAATGTTCTGTATTGCCCCATCTACAGTCAATAAAAACTGTGTTCAGCATTCAAACAGTATTTCTCAACCAGGTGCCCTCCATATGCTGGGACTATGCCTTCCATCACTGGCTGTGGATGATGAGAGTTGTATGTTCATCCCATTAAAAGAGCACCAGCTTGGGGAAGGCTGCATTAAAAGCACATTTCATTAACCAGTAGTACACAGAAGCAGCTCTGCAGCGCCTAACATCCTGCTTCACAACAGCTGCAGAGCTGTTTGGGCTGGAAGTCAATCTGAAGAAAACAGAAGTTCTTTACCAGCCTGCACCACAGGATGAACACCACCATCCCCACATTGCCGTCAGCAAATCTGTGTTCAAGTCCATTCAGCAGTTCACCTACCTGGGAAGCATCATCTCCTCAGATGCCAAGATTGACAAAGAGATTGATCACAGATTAGCAAACGCATATAGCACATTTTGGAAGACTTCACAAAAGAGTCTGGAGTAATAAACACCTGAGGCAAAGCACAAAAATCAGTGTGTATAGAGCCATTGTACTGTCTATTCTCCTTTACGGATCTGAAATGGGTCACCTATCGCCACCACCTACGACTCCTCGAACACTTTCATCAGCACTGTATACACACGATCCTAAATCCACACTGGACTGACTATGTGACGAATGTTGCTGTCCTTGAGCAAGCAGGGATCACCAGCATTGAGGCCATGATATTGAGAACACAGCTGTGCTGGGCAGGACTCGTTTCTAGGATGGAGGACCATCGCCTCCCCAAAATAGTACTCTACAGTGAACTTGCTATGGGTCAGTATAAGAGGGGCGCTCCAAAAAAGCGATACAAGGACTCCCTGAAACAACATCTCAGGCTTGGCCAAATTGATCACCAACAATGGTCCACCCTGGCCTCACATTGGGAGGCATGGAGACGCACTATCCACAATGCTGCAGCCTTATTTGAGAACTCACACCAAACAAGTCTTGAAGAGAAACGACAACGCAGAAAGGATCACAACCCAAAAACATCACCCAAGGAGACCTTCTGCTGTGCTTTCTGCAACCAGACTTGTTTATCTCGGATTGGCCTTTTTAATTATCAGTGCACTTGCAGAAAGCACGGGATGAGTCCTTCCTGAATCTTCGTTTGCGAAGAAAAGCCAGAGAGAGAGAGAGAATCCTGCCTTTCAATAAAAGTGCCCAAACACCATGTGGGGAGCAAATGGACAACCTAGAGTTTCTGAGACTAGCAGTTTCCTGGACCAGCAATGCTATGAGTAGCTAATGTGCTCCTGGTGCTAGCAATCACCTGCAGTGATCTTACTCTTTTTTCCCACTGTTGAGAAAAATCTCCTTGCGGTGGGGAGGGGCCACTATCACTTATTCTTAATAAGTAAGTGGGCATTCCCAGCCATTCAAAACCAAGAAGGGCCCCAAGTGACACTGCATCAGCATGGATAACATTTGCACTTTCTTGCCCCCTCTTCCATCTACCGTTTTGATTGAATTTGTTGTTTCAATCACTGCAGCTATTGCTGAGACCCAGTGACTTACCACTAAAGGCTATGCTTGCATAGATGATGTCACTTGGGCAGGAAGGGGGTGGTTGTCACTTGGAAGCCAGTGCCAATTACCAGCAAACCTGGTGGTGTGGAAATGGCTAAAGAATGACTGTGCTTTAGCATCCTATTGTTATACCAGTCAAGTGAAATGACAATCTTTTCTCTAGGCGTTTTTTTGTGTAGCGAGCAACTAAAGATTCTTCCTCATTGGGCTGTGATGGTGAGAAGATGCTCACTTAACTGACCACTGATGGATTTTGTGACTTTGAGTTCCTGCATCTCCTTCCCTCCCTCCCTCCCTCCCTCCCTCCACACACATACACACACCCTTACTTAGACAGAGGAGAAAGAAATAGTTTGGTTCACTGAAATGTAGCAAAGAAGGGAGTTCAGAATCTAATGATTAAAACTGAAGGATTAGAAGGACGATTGGGAGCCGCCAGCACATGCTGTGAGGAAAAGTGATGTGACTCTGCAGGCTAGCTAGGTGTTTTTCTGTTTTGGCGTGTTCTGCTTATATATCTGTAAGTGACTAGGTCTCCAAAATTACTGTAAGGAGCTCTAGCCCTATAATAATAAATTCCTCCTGGAATGACCCAGTGTTCAAGAGGTAAAACAATTCCTTCTGTTTGTCTTTCTCTCTGTGTATTTACACTCCACCATATAGACAATAGCCACAAGGAAGAGAAGCAGCCGAGGTCTCATCTGCTCTCCTGTCTTACATGGTTGATGTAAAAATGAGTGGAATGTTGAACATTTTAAAGACTATTTTCTGGGATTAAGAGAAATTAAGGAAAAGAAGCCCAGATGAAAGGAAAGACAGTGGTAAAGTCAGCCACATTGCTTTATATCCTCTCTTGTCTTTCTAGAAAATATTATGAAGTAGCGCATGTTTGTAGTAGATCGAAAAATACCCAGTCTAGACATGGGCTATCAATCATGAAATGTGTCACTGTCTGAAGGTGCCGTACTCAAAGAACAAAGCAGTACTCACAGAACAAAAGCAATTTAACTCTACCTTCAGAGCAATGGCTAAATCACTCTCCTCTTATGCCATACTCAATTGCTGACAAGATTATGGAAGGCAAACGCGATTTGCCCTGCACATTTGCTGGCATTACCGACTTACATTTGCCAAGTGGGATGAACATTGCAATCAGGAACCGTCCCCTGTCATCGAAGCTGCTTTTTGAGCATACTAACTGACCATGTTTCCTCCACCCCTTCAAACATTTAACTTGAGCTAGCTAATTGAAGCCTAGCTCGATTGCTCATGTTTATGAATAACCAAACAAAATAGTCAGGAGGATCAAAAGGAAAAAGATGACAGTGGAATCCTGCTCTTGAGAGAGAGAGAGAGAAATCGGTATCAAAGAGCACCATTCCAAACCATAGGCCTTCAATTATGATAATGAGCCCAACAAGGAAATGAGATTGACGCAGCCATTCTTTTTTCTTTTTCTTTTTATAAATCCCCCGAGGTTATAGATTATGCAGTGTTTGTTTCTGTTTTTAACCTCATTGGTGATTCTAGCTGTAAGCCTCCACGGTGAAGACTAGATCAATCTGGTGACTCTGGAGCTCAGAGAGTCCCGATCCTGAACCACTGGCCTTTGTTAATGGAATTTCATAACTCTTGTCCCCTTCAATATAGCTGTAAAGATTTACATGGGGAAATGTTACTTTATGCCCAATGGGATTTGCCAGTACATTCTGGGAGAAATGAAATGGGCTGGGGGCGGGATGGGGAGTTTATAATGCATTAATTATACTAGACACACTCCTTCTCTGTGGATGAAGGACCTTGGCATTGCCATAATTTCTGGTTTGATTACTGCAATGTGATCTTTGTGGGATTGCTCTAGTACAGTGGTTCCCAACCTTTGGTTCTCCAGAAGTTTTGGACTTTAGCTCCCAGAATTCAGATGATTGGCCAGGCAGGCTTGGACTACAGGGAGTTGAAGTCCAAAACACCTAGAGGACCAAAGGTTGGAAACCACTGTTCTGGAAGGCAAGTCTGGCAATCTCAGATGGTTTGAATGCTGCTGCCTGGCCCTTCACCAGAGAGGGCATATACTGTACTTGATTTGATTTTTATTTGCACAGGATATTTAAATCCTAAGGAGCCAGCATGGGGTAGTGGTTTGAGTGTTGGACTCTGGAGACAAGGGTTTGAATCCCTGCTTGGCCATGAAAACCCACCGGGTGACCTTGGGCAAGGCACGCTCTCTCAGCCTCAGAAAACCCTGGTTTGCCTTAGGGTTGCCATAAGTCAGTAATGACTTGAAGGTACACAACAGCAACAATTTAAATCCTACCGTTCTTGTGCCTGTTCACCACTTAGATGTGCTCAAAACAATCTGAGGGGATAATACAATGTAAAACTGTACTGTTTTTTTTTTAATAACCCTCTGCACAATACAAATAAAAGAGGCAGAGATAAAACAACTTTGGGTAATCTGCACTTCACTGGGTAGGGTGTTCTACAATATTGGGGCAATCACTGGGAATCCCCTCTCATTGTCTTCAGCTGTACCTAGTTGGGAAACAGAAGTATGGGCAAGTGATTATGGGGATTCTTATAATTGGCTGCTGTTTGAACAAAATACCAGGCTAGACACACCAGGGGTCTAATTTGGCATGGCACTTGGGTTTTTATCTTACTGTCTCACTGTCAACCTTCATCTAGACCTAAAGAGATCATAAATAATGGCTTGCCTTGCAAGACTGTTGTAAAGAGTATTGAGATAAAGCTTTGAGCAATTCTATGGAAACTCATTGGGTGACTGAGCAAGTCACAGTCTCTAAGCCTAAGAAGAATGCAGTGGCAAAACTCCTCTGAATAAACATTGTCAAGAAAACTGTAGTGTAGGGTTGGCACAAGTCAGAGTCAACTTGAATGTACATAACAAGAAGAATGATATTGCCTTGCCTTACACACAAATATACAGGTTGCCCACCCCCATATCCATGAGGGATACTTTCCCAGACATACTATGGATATGCGAAACCGTGGATAATAATGAACCCTAGTGAAATAATTGAATTCCAGCCCAAATTCTGGCAGAAGCATACCACAGCATCACACTGGAGAACCTAGAAAATGCCTAGAGAGAATATATTTTTTTAGACATGGATAAGTGAATCTGTGGATACTGGCCCCGTGGCTTTGGGGTCAACCTGTATACAGTATATATATATGTGGGTGGGTGGGTGGAATCTTGTTGATTAACCATAACTAGGGTAGATCATTTGACTCAATTCTTGAATAAACGATACAAGGACTCCCTGAAACAACATCTCAGGCTCGGCCAAATTGATCCCCAACAATGGTCCGCCCTGGCCTCACCTCGGGAGGCATGGAGACGCACTATCCACAATGCTGCAGCCTTAATTGAGAACTCATGCCGAACAAGTCTTGAAGAGAAACGACAATGCAGAAAGAATCACAACCCAGAAACATCATCCAAGGAGACCTTCTGCTGTGCTTTCTGCAACCGGACTTGTTTATCTCGGATTGGCCTTTTTAGTCATCTGCGTGCTTGCAGAAAGCGCAGGATGAGTCCTTCCTGAATCTTCGTTTGCGAAGAAAAGCCAGAGAGAGAGAGGGAGAATCAACACATAGATATAAATCCAACTGATTCAATGGCTCTGTTCTAGCCAAGACTAAGAAGACTCTAGCCAATGGCTCTCCTCTAACCAAGTGTATACAGTATTAATAGTTTTTCCTCCTTGCTTGCAAAGCAGGTACAATGGAACCCAAACTGGATTAGGACTATGGTCCAGAAGGAAGGGCATGTAGGGAAAACTATTCTAAGCAATAAAGCAATATGGATACAAAAAAGAAAAATGTTCAGATGTGTTGTAGTGGTGTACATTATTTGTGCAACTCTGTATGTCCCTTTTAATATGCTCTCTTGTGTTTGGACCAGGTCATGCATTGTCATACAGAGTAGTGCTTTGGAGTGAATCAAAGTACTTGTGTCGGGGGGTGGTGGTGGGAGAACAATGAACAAGGGAGCACCCTGTCTGATGAAACGTCTGATTGGGTGCCAGGTTTGTTGGGTTTTTTTTGCCTCAAGCAGCCCTGAATAATCCTTTTCCCTCTAGGATCTGGGTCTTAGCCAAGTCTCATGTTCCCTCTTTCTCCTTGGTGTGTTGGATTGCAATCTAAAAATATTATTTGCTCTCCATTTCCTCAGGAGCCCTGGCAGGCTGAGAGGTAATAAACAAATGAATAGAAACATTGAACACCTTTCTTCTCAGCTCATCCTTCCCAATCCAAGAAGAGAAGGGGCCTATCTGTCAGGACTTGACTTTGACGAAAGGCCAAAGGGCATAACAGGGCAACAAGGAAAGCCAGAACTGCAGGACCTCAGAGAGCTCCAAGTGAGTAACTTCAAGAAGATCTGGGACTGAAAGGAAAATATTTTTTTTCTTCCATGGAAAGAGAATCTACTTCCAGGGGCGCAGCTAGACGGGAGAATTTGTTGTGAAAAATAGCACCTTACCTCCCTATTACTGCAATGTCCATTTGTGGCCATGACTCATTTGCAAGCTTGCCGGAAGGAAAAATTAGCAATTTTGCAGTTCACACGGAGCAGCACGAAAAAAATGGTGGCTGCGAGTGAGTTGAGTCCTGAAAATCTCCTCCCCTTTAAAAAAAACATCACAGATTTGCAAGAGCTATTTTCCGCTTAACGAAACTTTCTTACTTTCGCTCTGCTGCTTGAACAATCATGCCGGGGCAAAAACAACAACAACAATGGTGGCTCTAGCATTGCAACCCACCCCTCTGAGGTCCAACCAATCAGGTTTCAGCCCTGCTGTGTGCCCCTTTTCGAATTGCTTGTACAGACAACCTGTTATGCACATTTTCTCACAATTTTTAAAAAAGATCCCGAGAAACAGCAAAAGCTGTTATCTTGATCTATTTGGAGTTTTTAGCCCCCTCCTTCTGAATACGGCGAATCCTGGCAGGAGCTCATTTAAACTAAAGGTATTCTGCCCACATTCTTGCTGGATTTTTTTTTTTTTGGTAGATGAGCCCCAGGTTTTGCCTTTCATCTGAGGAGAGGAGGTTCTGCAAGGGACAACTGTTGGACCTAGAACTTAATATGTTTTCTATAGGATCCACAATGTGGCGGGAGATGGTTCCTTGTCTCTGTGTGTGGAACCAGCTCGGTGGTTATGGGCTCCAGAGGTCCAAATTCAAGAGTTTCTGGCTGAAGTGTTCCTGATTCAACAGGCTGAGGCTCTAAGTTGGCCATGGTGCTAGGACCTGGCCCAAATATTCTAGCACAGGGTTTCTCAGGCAGTCAATAAGCCAGGGGCTATCACTAAATTTGTGCCCATTGGGTACAACAGTTTTTTTTCTTTCCTGGAAACTTGCCAAGGACTGGCAGCCAATGGTCCAAGGACCAGCATTAGTCCAGGGGTCACCACTTTGAGTAGAGAACCTTCTGCTGTCTTGGCTGGTATCAGAATCCAGGTAGTGGTGGCTGAAACATTTGCAGGTGAATCTTCCCTTTATCCCTCTGAGGCCTGCACTCTGCATGCCACCCACTGATGTAGGAATGCAGGAGGCAGCCCAGATGAGCTGGGCCAAGCCAGCCATTATCAGGTACATAGAAACACAGGAAGCCAGCCTAGTGTTGCCAACAATAACAGGCACAGCTTTCCAGGCCTCCCAGCAGGCATTTTTCTGGTCCTGTCTGGAGATGTTAAGGACTGAACCTGGGATCTACATGCAAAATTCATGCTTTATGAGTGTGCTAAAGACCCAGAGTCACAGCATTCCCCCCCCCAGCTCATTGATAATGACAGCATCTGCCCATTTCTCAGTAGTCAAAGGTTGTTGAGTTTTGTTTTGTTTTTGGTAGCCAATGAGCCAATATAAATCACAGAACATGAACGTATAAACAGAAACGATGTATGTGTGTATTAATTAATTCTGGGAGCACAAATTGTGTATTTTTAAAAAGTATCCATTTAAATAATTAGCAGTTAACTTCCCTTAGCAGTTAACACTAACAGTTGTGTAGAAAAAGGCATCTTACTGTTTGTGTTGCTAATATATTCAAAACTAGTCAATAGGTTAGGGGGCTAAATACCCTAAAAGCACCAGATCCCATCTGATCTTGGAAGCTAAATAGAGTCAGCCCTGATTAGTACTTGGATGGGAGACCGCCAATGAATACCAGGAGCTGTGGACTATATTTCAGATGAAGGAACTGGCAAAACCACCTCTGAGTATTCCTTGCTTGGGTATTCGTTATACACACACACACACACAGAGTCAATAGGTTAAAAACAGCTCTCCATCAGCCATCACCATCTAACTGTGAAGCTTCTTGGCTGATCTGAAAAAAAATTGGACAGAGAAAAAAATCTCTCTATTCACAGTTCCTTGTGAAGTGCAAAGATGACAAGACAAAAATGTAGTGCACAATCTTCATTCTAGCATAAATGTGGTTAAAAATTTGCCAGCCAGATATTCAGTTATAGTTTGGAAATTGACCTTAATAAAACAGTGTCTAGTAGGAAAGAAAGTTCTCAAAAGCAGGCTGCCCTGATATAATTTGCTGGTGTGTGGCTATTGATCTCTCTCCCCACTACATCTGTTGCAGTGGTAACAATGAAGTTACTTTGTTTGCTTGTTTTTAATTACAGTCGGGTTCTCAATTGATAAGAAGCTGTCACATAATTGGTAAATGAACATAACTCATTCTGGGCTTAAACTCCTGCAATTTAGCAAAACTGTAGCAAATTGCATACTCGAATGGTGTAAACAAAAGGAAAAGAGCATAATGGAAGGAGGAATGGGGAATGTTTGTTTAGAAAGATCATGTTGTGTGAAGAAAAGCGAAGCATTCTCCCTGGAGAACTGACAAATGGATGGATGAATTATTTAAAAATACTCAGAAGGGTGTGCAAGGAAGGAAAAGCAATGGCTTTGACACCAGATGTGGGGGAAGGTATGAATATTTTAAAGAATCCAATTGTGAACATATAGAAAAGCTCATTTTATTTAAGGACAGCAAATAAAATGCATCTTGGAATGTTGAGAGTTTGACTCCATTAAATATAACAGGAGTCACCAACAGGTTCAGACCTGACTCCTGGGCAGATCAAGTGTCATTGGAAAAATTGAATACATCATTTTAAAAAAAAGTAACATCATAATACATCATAAAAATCATTACATCACATAAATACAAGAGTACAGAATGAAAACGCAATGTAGAAAAAAATGCAATGAAAAACTAAAGTGTTTTACATCCCCATCCTCTCCTCTATTGCCCCCACCCTCCGCACCAAGTGTTGAATAGAGGCTTGTAACGTCCTCCATGAAATAAAAAAAAGTTAGCATTACAGCTCCGAACAATAACAGGTACACCCACCCTTCTAGTGTAGTATATAATTACTTTACCAAGCTCCTCTATGCGAGCTATGATATTCAGACCGGCCAGCTCTGCTGCAGCTTCCTGGGCAGCAACTGCTCCTATTTAAAACATCAATGCAGAGGGAAAACTGTATTTAAAAAAAACTAATCCTACTTTTTACACTGAATAATAGGGACAGGTTGTTCATTTATACAAAAAATAAAAAAATCACCATACCTGGCTGTGGAGCTGCAGGAGCAGGGCAGGGCTGATTCCCTGCGTCCTTATCAGAGGATTCTGAAATGGGCTGGCCAGCCTCCCTTCTCTGGATCCGGACCACTATAACAGTAACAGCAACAAGAAAAGGAAATTCAGGCACCACAATTCACACACACACACACACTGGCTGTCACCCCAGGAGCCGTACATACCAGTGGCATTACTTACCTCGTGGGAGCCGGTCTCTCCAGCTTGGCCGCCCCGCACAGACCCACAGGTCGTGCAGGACAGCATAGAACGGCGGCCACCTTCAGGGGGGCTCCTGTTACTGGCCTCCAATGCCGCAAAGAACCTTCCTTTCAGGTTCTTAAATTTGGAGTGGCATTGGAGGCCACTATGCCTGTAGCCCCTCAACCGGAGGAACCGTACCACCTCAATAAAGTAGTTGCGGTTCCTCCGGTTAAAGGACCGCATCAGCCGGTCTGGCGCACCTGTCTGCTGGGCCAGGGATTCCAACATCAGGTTGGTGTCCCTGGTTTCCCAATAAGTAATGCGCCGACCTGGCTGGACACATCCTCTCCCCCCTTTGGCCATCGTAACGCCATGTGGCTGGATGCGGAAACTCAAGTTTATAACTTTTCGTGTTGGCTGTTTGGTTTTAAAACAAGCCTATGTTGTTTTGAGAAGGCTTGATTTTAAAACATTTTGAATGCTTATGCTAGCCTATTGGTTACCTAGCATAGGCACCTATTTTTGGGACTTCGGCAGTGCCTGGAACCTTTTCCAAAAAGCATAATCTCTGCAAAAAGGCCACCAATTCCTGTAAACACCAAAATAGAAACAATGTATTGGTTATTGGCCATTGTTTTTAACTTGAATTGTAACTATTTCTACCTATTTCGGAGCGCATACAGACGGGGCTCTACTGACTAAGTGTTACAGTGATTGTATTATTGGAAAGTGGAATCAGAAGATGCTGCATTTTAAGTGAGTGCTTGGATAAAAATGGACACAGGTACCAAACTGCAAAAAAGGACATCAGAGGATTTTATTGTACTGATATTGTACAAAACAGTGTCAAGGATATGTTTCTTACAGTAGAGCATTAAAGTTTATGGCCTACCTGGGTGATGTATCGACCAGAAATATTCTGTTAAAGCTTTGCACACAGCCTCCCTACGAGCTTTCTCTGCAGCATTGTTATTAACCATAGGGGCTCCCAAAGTGTCAAGAACAAACCTCTGAACAAGCCAATTTGGATCAAGGATATAACCTTTGGTTTCACATGTATTATGGAGAATTACACATGCACATATCACGGAACATACATTTTCCTCTGCCACTTCTATACAATATTTTAGAGCCCTCCAACGTGATTTGAGACGACTGAAGCACCTCTCTACCGTCGATCGAATCTTGTTATGGTACCTATTGTACAATCTCTGTTTAATGTTTGTTGTCTCTCTATAAGGTGTCAGTAGCCAATTTCTAATTGGATATGTCCCATCAACCAGGGTTAGTGGAATGATTTGCTGTCCCATGATAGTAATAGTAGGATTTCCTGGGACAAATATACCAGCCTCCATAGTTTAAAACAAAACAAAAAAAACAAAAAAAAAACAAAAAAACAAAAACAAAACCAGAGTTCCTTAGCATCCGAGCATTGTGATTCTGGCCATTCCAACTGATCTCTGAGTCAATAACCTCCCCCCCCCCCCGTGATCACAGGCACCCTGAAGAAGAACACTGTACTTATTCTTTCTGTTAATAAATTCATCTCCTTGGTGCACAGGGGGGAATAATGTTAACATGACACCCATCAAGGCATGCGGCCACTTGTGGATAACCAAGGGCTGCGAAGCCATCCATCACCTGCTGGAAAAGAAACCAAAATGAAATAAATTCCTAAACTGTTAACTTTGAGATCTTGCTAACACGAGTATTTGATTACACACATCTGTATGTAAAGAGCATATGAAATGCTGGGTACACATGATTTAAATTACCCACTGCATTCCACATGTTTAAATAATTTTTTTGAAAAAAAACTAAAATTGACACGAGGGTGAAAAGCAGCAACCATTGTTGAACAAATGCGAGTAGTCATATTTTCACATAAAACAGAAAGAGTTTTTAAAAATACCTTTCGATGGTCCCCCAGGAAAGCAGTCTGCTTCAGAAGTATCTTCTCCATTGCAAGGACGACCTCCACAAAGATCTTACACACTGTGGCTCTCCCGACACCAAACAGTTGGGATACTGCCCCGTAGGAGCATCGGTGAGTAAGAAGGAAAATGGCTATGGCGAACCTCTTCTCCACTGGGATGGCTTTCCTCATGTTGGTGTCTGCCTTGGCTATCTCCGGATGGAGGACTTCCACAAGCCTCATGAAAAGGAATCGTGGCATCTGAAGTACATTATCCAACACTCATCAGACCAGATATTCATTACAAATTTCTCCCACCACTCCTCAGTTGTCGGGTACACCCACCACTGCCGCAACCGGGGATATGGGCGAAGATGCATCCATACCTCGGGGGACTTGATGGCTGCGAAGTGCATACACTCAGGACAAAAGTTACTTGTTGAAATCAAATCTGAATTAAAAAGGAGCTGTAAAATCAACAAAAATCTTCTTCTGTGTCTCAGATGAAGCCATCTCTTCAAAGCGGCGAGGGATTCCCTCAAGCAGGCAGTGGAAGCCAAAAGGGTGGCAGTTGCTGGCTCCATGCTCCAAAATATGGTGTTATGGGAAGTCCATGCTTTCAAAAACCCTGTGCTGTTGTCCTTCTTTGTCACAAAATTAGCCAATCGCTGCCTCGGTGGCGAGAAACTGCACTGGAAACACGTAGGTTGGAATGTGGAAAAACGAGTAATCGCATCCTTGACTGGCAGCAAAAAAAAATAATCCCGGT
The DNA here is from genome assembly GCA_030847615.1 of Gambelia wislizenii. Classification (NCBI taxonomy): domain Eukaryota; kingdom Metazoa; phylum Chordata; class Lepidosauria; order Squamata; family Crotaphytidae; genus Gambelia; species Gambelia wislizenii. Next base: position 103,567,789 of record JAUMIR010000005.1, on the reverse strand, counting down.
ACACTAAACATTAAATAGTAAAAAGACGGGATTTCTGCCACCTAGGTACAAAAATTAACATGGGACCTGATGCTGTGTAAATATGAATCACGGGATCTTCCGGAATTTCTGTGAGAGGGACAAAAATCGTGTAAACAATATGGGACGAATATGGGATCAAGAAATCCCAGGACGCCCCACGATATTTATAAGCGTCTAACTGGCACCCATGAAAAGCTCTGAAGTCTTCCCTTCAGAGCTTTATGGTGGATTTGCCTGCCCCCCCCTCTGAATGAGATGCATGGATGCAAATGTCTGTTTCAACAGATCGCCTTCCATGCAATTTCTATGGGGATTATTTTCACTGTTTAGACAGGACCTAAGTTCTTGATAGTGTAAGGCGGGGTGGGCGAAGGGTGGGTCACAGTCTGCACCTGATCTCTGGAGCTCAATTTTCTGGTCACTGAAGCATCCCAGCATTCCTCCAAAACCCTCAACCCCATCCCCAAATCATATAGAAAGCTCCCCCAAACATGTGAAAGCTCATGCAAATACACAGCGTCCCCTTCCTGGGTGCTCCTTTGCAATGGATATTCAGAAGCACATGGCCTCTGGTGCTGGAGGGAATATATATCCACCGATTACCATATCCTCCATGAATTTGTCCAACCCCCTCCCCATTTGGAAAGTCCATACACTTTCAGATATACTTTCTCATGCTACATTTGCTTAACATTCAGAGATGCAATTATACTTAGTGCATGGCCAGAACATGGCACAAGAGGACTTGGTTCAGGCTACCACTTGACTAGCAAAATCAGTTCTCAGAGAAGTAAAAAATAAAACAGATATGAGAGCATGGGGGGGCAGCATTTCAACTGTGCAACTGCCCTGTAAAGATACCTCCCCATTCTAAAAAAAAAAAAAAAAGGAGCCAAGGCAGCAATTAAATATATGAATGATCAGTAATTCATGCTTCATTCAGTCAAGTCAAGATAATTATAGAGTATGGGAAAGAGTGATTAATGACCATCACATACATTGAGTTGACCTTTCCTACAAAGCTGCTGGGTTGCATTTAAGCAGGCTATTCAGATAACTGAAATTTAAACTGGGAAAGAAGTGTTATAGTGACTATTATAGAACAGTGACTGTAATAACGAGTGTACCACCACTTTTTAGTTATCACATTCATCCAGCAGTGTATAAAGAGTGACCCATCTTTGAATCCCATTATTTCAGGAGTGGCTAACTGGCCCTCCAGATGTTTGTTTTTTTTTGCCTGTGGCTCCTAGCAGCTCTCACCAGCATAGCCAAAGGTGAGGGATTATATGAATTGCAGTCAAAAAATCACTGCATTTCAGCCTACCCCTGAAGATCAGGAGTGGGGACCTGGCCTGCTACAGTTCATCCTTTCCTCAGAATGGCTTTCTCACAAAACCCTAGTTGCTGACCAAAATGTTGCAAACATGAAGTTGCTCATAGCCTTTGGCAAGAAAAGGCTTGTTAGGAAAAGGGAGGTGACCTCCACAGGTGGAGAGGCTGAGGGGTGCAGAGTGGATAGAATTCTGCATTGGCAGGTGATCTGCTCTGCATCTCCCTGGTACTGAGGAGGCTTCTTTTTATTTATTTATTTTTATTTATTAGTTATTTATATCCCGCTCTTCAGCCACAAGGCTATCAGAGCGGCTTACAGACTGTTTTAAGCAATAGCAATTTACACATCTACACTGCATTAAGCATTTTCCAATGTGTGTTAGCTAATTGCCCCCACAAGCCGGGTACTTATTTAACCAACCTACGAAAGGATGGAAGGCTGAGTGAACCTTGGAGCCCTCTGGAATCGAACTTGCAACGTGGTGACTTGTAGTATTGGCATTTAACCACTGCGCCACCAGGTTCTCTCCTTGTCTTGTGGTGAGGTCAGTTTTGCTCATCAGATTCTCCAAGAGGTACAGAATTAGCAAAACACTTGGTATGACTCATTTGCTAGAGAGCACTGTTTTGAGAAAGAGGATCAAGTAATAGTCTTGAAGGTGCTCCAGTTAAATAAGATGGAAAAGTCTTGGAAGGGGCCTTGCACAGTAGTTGAGTGTACTAGGATTGTGAATGCTGTGGTGTGACTCAGGCTGGTTTCACCCCTTCCTCCGACACTCCACATCCCCCTAGTGCCACCACTGTGTGAATGGTTTCATTTCCAGAGATTGTTACTAAGTTTAAGGTACACCATGTGAACTCAGTGAAGTCTTACCATAACAGATAAAGCCATCTTCTCATGCTTTCCATTCCAGAAAATGAAGAGGAAAAATGGCCTGGTAGTGCTTTATGATTAGAAGAAATATGGTAGCCTAGAAGATATCAAATATCCTCCAAGGCTCAACTCCAAGCAGCACCAGAAGTTCTCCAAACTAATGAACCTCACCTCCATTTTTTCACCCAGCCTGCAAAGCATGACAGATCTCCATCATACTGTTTCAGCAGATGGCCACAAGCCATCTGCAGAACAACCTCAGTGCATGTCTCCTGCAGTGAAACGACCTATAGAGAAGGAGGTGAAGATGTTGGAAATGGGAATAATTTAACCTTCCCACAGTACATAGACATCTCCTGTTGTCCTCTTGCTATAGGGGAACAAATCTTTGAATCCCCCTTGCTATAGAGTCCAAGCATCGAATGGTTTTGAGCACCCACATGGGCCTGCTTGAATTTAACATGTTCCCCTTTGGTTTCTGAAATGCTGCAGGTATCTTCCAGAGGATTGTAGCATCTTTAAGAGATTGTGGAACTTTTGTAGTGGATTACTTAGATGATGTTCTCCAACTCCCGGGAGAAGGACATTAAACACACTCAAAACACTCTTTGAGTGCATCATGGATGCCAATCAAGGCCTAATAGTGTAAATCTGAGCTTGATCAAGTGATTAGCTTGAAGATTTGATTAGATTGAAGAAGCCAGAATGCCAAGTGTTCCGGCATTTAAACAAGCTCTCATGTCTGACCCAGTGCTGAGGGCACCAAACTTTGATTAGCCCCTCATTGTGGCTACAGATACTTCTGATCAAGGCATCAGACCAGTCCTAATGAAAGAAGGCCTGGATAGCACCTTGTATCCTCAGCAAAAAGTTTTCCATGAGAGAAATCAATTGTTCCTTTCCAGAGAAAGAATGCTATACTATTGTGTACATGTCTGTGAAGTTGAAGCCGTAGGTGTGGGGACATCATTTCAGTATCCAGACCAATCACACAGTGGTCCAGTCAGGTTTGCCCCTCCAAGAATATGATTTTGATATCGAACATGTATCTGGAACTTCTAACTATGTAGCTGATGTTCTTTCTCATGGAGGACTTACATGAAGTAAAGGAAGAATATCTTTTCTATATGCAGGCATATAGCTAGTATACTTAACAAGTAGTCAGGTAAGTTATGTTTTGCATATATGTTGTAACTCTGTTCTCCTCTAGATCTCGAGAATGAAATTTTACCTAGGATCCATCCTGCCACCTTGTCTCCAGACCTTCTGAGATTTTTGGCAAGGGTGTGTGATGCTGCCTCTCCATGTCCTTATCCAGTGACTATGGGTCAATTTAACTGCTTAGGAACAAAGTTATGTATGATCAGGGAAGATACCCTTTGTCAATCAAGTTCTGAGTTAAAACTGTCAAAACATCTGTAACTTTGGAAGGACAGAGGAATATTTAAAAAGATAGTTTTTACTGCCTTTGCTTTCTCATTCTCATTCTCTGTCATTCTTTGTTTTCTCATTCTCTGTCTCATTCCTTTTCTGGCTCTGTGTCATTGACATCAGGTTGAGAAAGGAGTGGTAAAAGCTGGACCCCAGAAGGCCACTCTCCCAGCTTCTGTAGCTATAGAAAACTTAAGAACAGAACATATATGAGTACCTTTACGGTACCTCTATATAAGTGGCAAGGGACCATCTAATCAGGGATATTTGTTCTGTATCCAGTTGTCAGCTCCAAAGGTTTTTAGAGATAACTTTTTGGGTAACTCTGAAACTTCTTAATTAGCTGGAGAAGTATTCCAAACTGTATGATGCTTTAATAGTCTGATGTAATCCTTCTCATTTAGAATAAGGGCTTTCTTTCTATATCTCTCTGTTAAACTTTGTTGGCACTTTGGCTATTCAATCATACAGGGTGCACTTTCCCCAGGGAGAGGAGAGGAAAAGGCAGGTTTGCTTTAGTTTACTCATTATTTCATTTCTCACAGGGGAAGGGAAGGAGAGGGCACAGGAATGTGCAGATAAGGGCTAGGAGCTCCTGGTTGGCTATAACTCCCTCCTCTCTGCTCAAGGGTTCAGGGCAGAGGAATAATTTAGACAGGCCTGACAAACACTTGCAGCAGACAGTCTACAAAGAGAGTCTGGTGGCCTCCTTTAGTGTTTAACTACCATATATTCCAGCGTATAAGACGACTGGGCATATAAGACGACCCCCACAATTTTCCAGTAAAAATCTAGAGTTTGGCATATATTCGCCATATAAGACCTTCCCCCAATTTGGCTGGCTGGCTGGGGGAGACTTGCCAGCTGATCCTCTTTGTTTCCCAACTCACCATGATCTCCTCCTGAGTTGGGAAAGCCAACAGGATCAGCTGGCAGGGCTCTCCCAGCCAGCCAGCCAGCCGCAACATTCGCCCCTCTCTTCCACCTTCGGTTGCTCCCCAAAGGGGGTGGAGGCAGAGGAGGGGGCCGAATGAACTCAGTTTGCCTCAGCCACTGCCCATTCCCTCAGTCTTTGTTCCCTTTCCAAAGGGAATGAAGACAGAGGGGATGGGCGGCCTCTGTGGCAAACCACGGCATTTGCCCCTCTCTTCCACCTTCCAGTCACCCTTGACTTGAAGATGGAAGAAAGGGGCAAATATACCTGGTTTCCCTCGTCTGCCCCCCTTCCCTCCATCTTCATTCCCTTTGGAAGGGAATGAAGACACGGGGAATGGGCAGCAGCCATGGCAAAACGTAAGATTCGCCCCTTTCTTCCACCTTCCAGGAAGGTGGAAGAAAGGAGCAAACTTACCAGGTTTCCCTCGGCTGCTGTAAGGGTGGCTGGAGGGGGGGACTTTCCAGCCACCCACCCCCCTCCCCGAGGCTGCGATCGGGAGCCTGATCGCCCTTCAGGGAGGGTGGAAGGGTGGCTGGAGGGGAGCTTTCCTCCCAACACACCCCCTCCCCGAGGCTACAGTCAGCAGCCCGATCACCCTTTGGGGAGGGGAGAAGGGTGGCTGGAGGGGGGACTTCCTAGCCACCCTCCCCCTCCCTGAAGCCATGATTGGGAGCCCGATCCTGGCTTCGGGGAGGGTGGAAGGGTGGCTGGAGGGGGGTGGCTGGAGGGGCGGAGAGGGGAAGGGTTTTGGGAGGGGGAAGGGTGGCTGGAGGGGGGGCTTCCTAGCCACCCACCCCCTCCCCAAAGCCACAATCGGGAGCTCGATCGCAGGTTTGGGGAGGGTGGAAGGGTGGCTGGAGTGGGGAAGGTTTCGGGGAGTGTGGAAGGCTGGCTGGAGGGGGGGCTTCCTAGCCACCCACCCCCTCCCCAAAGCCGCGATTGGGAGCCCGATCACGGGTTTGGGGAGGGTGGAAGGGTGGCTGGAGGGGGGCTTCCTAGCTACCCACCCCCTCCCCAAAGCCATGATCGGGAGCCCAATTGTGAGTTTGGGGAGGGTGAAAGGGTGGCTGGAGTGGGGGCTTTCCAGCAACGTTTGCCCCCTCACCTGTCTTCGGTTGCTCCCCAAAGGGGAAGAAGTCAAAGGAGGGGGGGCGAATGAACCGGGAAACACTTTGCCTCACCCCCCCTGCCCGATCTCCTGCCTCTTCACTCCGTTTGCGAAGGGAGCGAAGAGGCAGGAGATCGGATGACGGGGTGAAGCAAAGTGTATCCGGCGTATAAGATGACCCCTGATTTTGGAGGGTATTTTTCAGGGCTCAAAGGTTGTCTTATATGGTACTCTGAGTGAGAGATTAGGAGATTTATAGCAGGCCCATGGAACAGGATTGGGTCTCTGGAACCATCTGATTCTTTGGACCAGAAAGATTCTGGGTCATGGTGATAAGTATCCCAGTCATAATTTTTTGTGGTTACCTTCCCTGAAAGCAATGTTATGGTACAGACCTGCAGAGCTCCCAATTTAAGCCCTGTGGCATCTGTTTGCTAACGCAATTACATACATGATGGGCTTCTTGGGGGAGGGAGCAAGAGGTAGACTACTAGAGCAAAAGCAAAGCTGGCAGCTGGTTGTCAAGGTTGGTCCCCAGTTCTGAGAGGAAAGAATAAGTTTTTCCTTCACAGTAGGGATTGTATAAACTGTGAAAATACTCCTCACAGAATGCGAGGAGAGTATACTCTGTCCCAATGGGATCTTACATCTATTTTCCATATTGTGAAGGGAGGGGGGGCAAAATGCCTTTGTGGCTTTCCTGTATTTTTTGAAAAACAGCAAGGGGGGTGCACATTCCTGCTCATTGGGACAAGCAACTGAATTGATTCACTTTCCCAATATGAGCAGATGATTGGTCGGACATGTGCAGGGGGCAGAGCTTGCTAACAAGGCAAGCGCCTGGAACCACCATTTTGGATTCTCCCCATAGCGATCGTATGCTACAGCAAGAAAACAGCCTTTTACTTACTTACTTACTTACTTTTTTTTGTGCATGTTTGCTAAAGTGAAAGGTTGCTCTTCCATACCTTGTATTTTGTTTTAAAAATGTGTGGCAGGGGCAACCTGAGGAAAATAAAATAACAAGCAATTCACTTGCACCCACCATTTTGATTCTCACACATGCCCATGGGAACACCAAATGTAGTTTGCTTTGCATGCCTGTGATCTTGCAAACAGACCATTAAGACAAATCCAAGCTGCTGCAAGTTGGCATTACTCCACAGCAACCCACATTTCCCCCCTCCATATACAAAGATGAGTTATTGTATCAGTCTCATTATTTAATAGACAGACTATGTAGACGAGGGATATAGTACAGTTGTCCCTCCACATTCACGGATTTGACATTCACGGATTTGAGTATTCACGGCTTGAAAAATATTCTTAAAAAAATAACAATCCTAATAGCAAACCTTGATTTTGCCATCTTATATAAGGGACACAATTTTGCTCTGCCATTACATATAATGGGACTTGAGTATTCACGGATTTGGGTATTCACGGGGGGTCCTGGAACCAAACCCCAACGAATGTGAAGGGACAACTGTAGTGCTATGTAGTGCTGGGATTTTTTACATGTTTGCTCCATAGAGCCAATTATTGGTGTGTTGGAGCCCTATGGCAAGACTTCAGTGGCCTCTTCATACTCCACTGCTTCAGAGTGCTGCTTCCCAGTTTTGACATCTTCCCCTTCTCCAAATCAGGCCCCCTCAGAGAAGGCAACCACTACAGAAGGTGGGGCTGGTAAGTTATGCAGGTGTGAAGACAAGGAGTAAACCTTGCTTTCTAGCCACCTTTTCCTTTGTGCCTTGCAGGGCAAGAGTGGAAGAGTGCTTTTAGCTCTTGAGAACACAACACCAGATGCCATTTCACTCTGCAGGCTGTATTGTATCCTATTAAAAATATAGCTTTTACAGCGGGGTGGTAAATATTTATTTGTAACTTTCAGAGAACATTAAGCTGGGAGTAAACATTCTGTTGATGGCTACACTCAGCTTTTATTGGTAATTTTCACATAAATCAACTGATATGTATGGAAAATGTATTCATAATCTGAGTTTTCTCTATAGTGATAAAATGTTTCTGCTTCTGCAGTAGAAAATAGCTTATTATGCAAAAAGCATTGCTTGTCTTACATTATGCATGGAATTCACCTGGTGAACATCAGAAAGCTTCAACCCCCCTCTAGCCCCCCCCCGTGTGTATGTCTCTCTGTGTGTGTGTGTGTGTGTGAGAGAGAGAGAGAGAGAGAGAGAGGGAGAGAGAAGAAAAACTGGTGATTCCATTTATTGTACTACCACTTAGCTGTTATAATTAATTGCAAATGAGTTGACAGCTGTATTTCGAACCATATTTCACATCTGCTGTGGTAAGGTCACAGGAAGAAGTGAACAGATCACATCAGAGGCCTTTGAATTTTGAACAGCAGCGTTCTGGACGTTATCCCAATTAAAACAATGTAAAATACAGTTAACATAGTTTTAGTTATTTTTAGTAATATTTACTTGCAGAACAGCTTATGGCTGTGACTTTCTGAACTGCATGTAATTGTCTTCTCAGCAGCTCTCTTGATTTAATTAAGAGATCTGAGTATGTATCCTAGATTATCCTTAAAATGAATGGCATTTTAAATGTGTTTAATTCTAAATGAGTGGCCGGAAGTGAAGGACCTGGGGCTCATACAAAGTGCATGGGTGAGCACCTCTGGTTGGTCTGTGAGGCCATATCTGCCCCCTGGGACTTGCTATAGGTCACACTCCTGCTCCACACTGCTATAATTTAGCATCAAATTTCACACTGCTAAATTTCAATGGCAAATTGCTTAAGGCCATTTAAATAAGCAGGAAATGGTAGTTTTAGTGGAGTTTTCCTACTTTGCCAGCAAATTTTGGCAGCAAATTGCTGAAGCCGTTTAAAGCAATCATTTTCTTCTTGCTTTAAACACATTTCAAGGTTTGTTGTCATAATCTGGCATCAAGATTTGATGCCAAATTTCAGCACTGCCATCTGAAGGCTGCAAAAATGGCACTGGGGATTGGCGGCATGCCACAGGCTGCATGTTTCCCCACCCTGAAACAGTGGGATGGGTAAGAGGGGAGGGGGCAGTGGTCTAAATCCTATTTAAACTGTGCCTAGAATAGACTCATTGAATCCATTAGATTTATTAATGTCTTGACCCACAATTCAACAACTGATTGAATGGGTCTACTTTAGTTGGGACCAACCAATAGGATGCCAGCCATAATGTGGTACTTCCAGAACCCAGCTCCCTGAAAAGAGTTGGGGGGAGGTTACTGATCAAGAAACAGGAATTTATTTAATGAGGAGAGGTAAAGAGAGGAGTAAGTAACACAAGCAATATGCAATTGAAAAGTAAATTTGTAAATAATAAAAGGGAAGGAATAAGGCCCAATAATTACACTACCCACAAACATAATGCTACTTCGTAATAGCTCTAGTTATGCAGCCTGGGGCTCGGTCACTGATTATGGAGCAGCTACTGACTGGTAACTGTGGGAGACAAGGAGGCCACTGCATCCTTTCTAGTCTCTCCTCACCCTACTTACGATCTCTGTGTTCAGTTTTTGTTTCTCCTCCTCTTATTGTCCCCTCAGAATATTTTTTTTCAGTCTCAGTCCCCCTTCTTCTGCTCACAGTCCCCTCCAATCCCCCTTTCTCCACCAAATTAATTGTTAGCATTACTTTACTACATATGTAGTATAGAATATGTGGAGCCTAAATACCATAAAGGCATGGATCTTGTCTGATCTTGTAAACTAAGCTGGGTCAGCCATGGTTAGTACTTAGATGGGAGACTACCAAGGAATACCAGATGCTGTAGGCTATATTTCAGAGGAAGGAAATGGCAAAACCACCTCTGAATATTCCTTGCCTAACAAAACCCTATAGGATCACCACAGGTGGCCAGGTGACTTGAAGTTACCCACACACATATAATTTGTACACCTCCTTCTGCCATAATAATAATAATAATAATAATAATTTATTCATTTATTTATAGCCCACCCAATCACAAGGAATCTGGGTGGGTTACAACAATAAAAACATATGAGAACACAATAAAATTTAAAATCAGTCCCTTCCCAACCCCTCCAACCCAATACTAAAATTACAATTAAATACACACCGTTTAAAAACAAGAATACACAAGTTTAAAAAGGGAGATAATTGGTGGACAGAGTGACGTAGATCACCTTGTGCGGGGAGAGGAGTTAAGTTGGGAAGGCCTGAGGGAAGAGATCAGTCTTAAGAGCCTTTTTAAAGGCTGTAAGAGTAGAGATGTGACGGATCTCCTCCAGCAGGTCATTCCACAGTTTTGGAGCAGCAATGGAGAAGTTCCTCTGGCTTACCAATGTTCGCCTAGAGTTTTTTGGCTGAAGAAGGTTCTTCGCCATGAACCTTAGAATTTACCCTTCTAAAGTGGCCCTAAGCACTGAGCTCTAAGCATTCTGCTTGGAGGTGCACTGTGCTTTGCAGGATTTTATATGCACTCATCAAAATATAAAACCATGCTTCTGCAAAGGATTATTCACACATTGAATAATCTGGGTTATCTCAAACAAGAGGGTATATGGGATCATATCCCATGTCTGCTCACTGTTGGGCCTAATTTTGTGCTGATTGCTTAGATGTTCATTTCCTTTAACACAAAATCCTTACCTTTCAAAATGGTGGAGGTGGGGAAGGAGACTGTATACATCAAGTGAATATATGTAGAATTGTATGGATTAAATCAAGAAAATAAAATTAGTTGCACTTGGGTTGTGAGCCTCAGCCCTTGTGTCAGTTACAGAGCTGAGAGTCTATAGGGGAGCCATCAGTCTTACATAGGTTCTTTGGTTACTGGGAATTTTGAATGTGCTTGCAGTCCATGTGGCTCTGATCCTTGTCTTTCTTTTGATCAGCATGCCCTCAAACTAGACAAGAAGGATGATTTCACTATGAACTGTCTGGAAAAGGCTCCATGTGAAAAATTCTAATTTTTTTCACATGGAAAAGTTTTATTACAAGTTTTTCACAAGGAAAGTTTTATTACGAAAGCACCCAGTGCTGTTTGTGGTAGGGTTGCCTTTCATCCTTTTGAGAGGTTTGGGATCTCTACAACATACAGAAAGTAGAAATACAGGTTGAGTATCCAGAAATCTGAATTATTCTAAAATCTAAAATTGTCTGCATGGATGGCTGAGATATTTACACCTTTGCTTTCTGATGGTTCACTGTATAAAACTTTGTTTCATGCACAAAATTATTAAAAATATTGTGTATAAAATTACCTTCAGGCTATGGACATTTTCAGACACGTCTTACCGCACAAGAAGACTCCGGGAGAGGTACGTGGCTATCCCGCAATAGGGGTCCTTTCTGGACACCGCCGTCCCTCTCACAGCATTGTCCGTGACAGTTCCGGGTCCCATCCACAGCAACCGCACCATTTTTAAATCACGGACAACTTCCGGGAGTAAAAAATGGCGTGGTTGCTGTAGATGGGACTCAGAACTGTCATGGATGATGCTGCGAGAGGGATGGCAGCGTCCAAAAAGGACCCCCTGTCGCAGGATAGCTGCCTACCTCTCCCGGAGTCTTCTTGCACAGTAAGACGTGTCTGAAAATGTTCATGTATAAGGTGAATATGAAACATACATGAATTTTGTGTTTTGACTTGGGTCCCATCTCCAAGATATCTCATTATGTATATGCAAATATTCCAAAATTAAAAAAATAATAATCCCAAATACAAAACACTTCTGGTCCCAATAATTTCAGATAAGGGATACTCAACCTGTATATGTCATTACAAATGAGATTTCTAATATCGTTTCAGTATAAGTCAAGTATATTATAGCGCACACACACACACACACACACACAGAATGAGAACACAATTTGTGGTCCTAATCCATAGCATGCCAAAAGGGAAAAGAACTATAAAAGGAAAATTAAATATACAGTATAAAATTTAGAGCCAGAGTGGTACAGTCACAAGACTGTTGAACTAGGAGGTTCTCGTTCAAATCCTCAGTCGTGAAGTTCACTGGTGACTTTAGGCCGCTAGTCACTATCCTTCAACCCAACCTACTTCACTGGGTTCCTATCAAGATGGTAAAGAAGAGGACCATTTGGGGCTCACTGGAAGAGAGGTGTGAGATATATAACATAAAACTGACCCAGAGTCTGGGAATTTCCCAGACGGAAGTGTAAATCAGCACCTCAAGACAATGCTCTATTTCTTCTTCATAGATATTATGGGACCTTCTCAGCCCTCCCCGCCTCTTCCTGCTTAAGAGAAGAATGGGCCTATTCTTCTCTTAAAATTCATGCAGAAAGTTTCCTAATTGCCACAGTGATCTGGTAGGTGATTTATTCAATCCCTGCCACTACACTATATAACTCAAGGCCATGGTTTAAAACCCCTGCAGCCATGGGACACTTTCTACACTGACATATTTGCTAGGGGAGGTCTTCTGTGTTCATCTTGGAACCAGGGATGATTCCACTGTTGCCAGAGCAGTGAATCCACCTAAGATTTTACTATTGGTCACCCTGCAGGTGCTGTGAGTATTACAAGTCCCAGAATCTTCATGGCAGTATAGTCAGTGGTAACCTTTTCTGAGCACTGTTTTCGAGTATGTTCTGTGTTCATATAGAACATTACAGTTGGCCAGGGAGAACAAATTGTCTAAGCTTGTCTGCCATTACTGATCTGTCAGTTCAAGAAACAACTCTAAGCTCCTGAAGGGCTTCAGGATTTTTGGGACCACTGTTGGAAAAACTTAGTTTTAAGAGAAAACAAGGGAGCGACAACTACCATATCCTCCTGTCCTTGGGCAAGTTTGTTATCAGGGGGAAATGTCACCAATTCAGAATTCCTCTCATGCTGTTATTATTACAGTTGAACAGTTCAGCTATAAATTCTAGAGGTTGTATGCACCACACCATTCTCCCAAATGCAACTGCCCCTTGTACAGTATGATGACAGACCAATGAAAAACATGAGATTGGGGGAAGGTTTTTCTTAGGTTCATATTCCCCCAGTCCATCTCCCCTCTCCACAACTGAATTGCAGGAAAATGGGACACACTTACAAATGCACATTACTCTGTGTGTAGTTTATCTGCACTGCTCTACTTGCAGTAGGATGGGAATGTACCTGCTTCACATACCACTGAAATTTTAAAAAAAGTGCAGCTGGACAACACTCACATTTTGATCACTGTTTGGATGAGTATCTTGGACTTGGGGATTTGGATTCCTGGAACAGGTGCTTAAGACCACATCCTATCCTCGTGGACTGATTAGCAGGAGGTTTCTAACAAGTGCTTGGAAGGGACACCTGACAGACTCCTTTGCTAAGAGGAAAGCAGGGACAAGAGGACCAGCAGGATTGTGCTGATGAGGCTGTGAGCTTAACTAATCACAATCCTGGTTTCCCTTCCCTTTAAGTGGGGCAATTCCTCAATGTTACCTTGCATTCCTCAATGTTAGTAGATACAGAGGCTGCAGTTTGGAATGATTACTGGATCATTGCCTTCAGTGAAGAGAAAGTGAAACACAATGGGGTGTAAAGAGAAAATGAGTCTTCTGGCTGTATGACTGAAGGAGAGAGAGAGGAAGGATGCAGAACAGGCACAGGGGGAAGTAAAATCAAACCTGAAAATATCAGTCTACGAGATATGGAAGAAACAGAGCAGACGGATACTGTCAGAAACTTTAACTAGCTGTTTCAACTTTTATTGCCCCCTAGTGGCACACTGTCACTCATCTCTCTCTCTCTCTCTCTGGCTTTTCTTCGCAAACAAAGATTCAGGGAGGACTCATCCCGCGTTTTCTGCAAGCGCACTGATGACTAAAAAGGCCAATCCGAGATAGACAAGTCTGGTTGCAGAAAACACAGCAGAAGGTCTCCTTGGGTGATGTTTCCAGGTTGTGATTCTTTCTGTGTTGCCATTTCTCTTCAAGACTTGTTTCGCGTGAGTTCTCAAATAAGGCTGCAGCATTGTGGATAGTGCGTCTCCATGCCTCCCAATGTGAGGCCAGGGAGGACCATTGTTGGTGATCAATTTGGCCGAGCCTGAGATGTTGTTTCAGGGAGTCCTTGTATCGCTTTTTTGGAGCGCCCCTCTTACGCTGACCCGTGGCGAGTTCACTGTAGAGTAGTATTTTGGGGAGGCGATGGTCCTCCATCCTAGAAACGTGCCCTGCCCAGCGCAGCTGTGTTCCCAATATCATGGCCTCAATGCTGGTGATCTCTGCTTGCTCAAGGACAGCAACATTCGTCACATAGTCAGTCCAGTGTAGATTTAGAATTGTGTGTAAACAGCGCTGGTGGAAGCGTTCGAGGAGTCGTAAGTGGTGGTGATAGGTGACCCATGTTTCAGATCCATAAAGGAGAATAGACAGTACGATGGCTCTATACACACTGATTTTTGTGTTTCATATAAGCATTGTTGCATCTTTATTTCCAATAAAATGGAAGAAATGCTTGGTCTTGATGGTTTGTACCAAATACCCTCCCTTCCTCCAGGGTTGAAAAGAAAATTGGGACAAGCTTCTTCCTTGCTTGCAGCACAAATACCAGTCTACACAGACTGTGAGCTCTCTTCTGTCAGTGTTTACTCGTCGCCCATGACAGCTTTGAGTTTGGGGACTGTGCATGCACATTTTAAAATGATTTTCTTGTGTAACTCAGGATGCAGTAAATGCCTCAGTTCCCACATTTCTCCACCAAGTGCATCTACATATAGACACATGTTACTACTGATTGGCCCTACCTTACAGGGATGTTGTAAGGATTACTCAAATAGCACCTGGAATATTTGAAACCTGAGATATAAATGTTAAGAGCTATTCTTATTATTACAGATCTGCAGGGAATTTAAATTAGATGGCCCAGTCTGAAAGTATCTGAAATGTTATGCAAACAAGCACATAGAGATTGATTGCTGCTGTCTGGCTCGATCATCAGCAATTCTATTTCTTTGGCATTTCTGATGCGATACCATGGCAAAGAAATTGATACTTGGGAAACGTCCTTGAAAATGGATCTGCTGGGTCATTCATTGCCTCTGAAATGTCATTTTTTAAATGTCAATTGGGATGATGCTTGGCTCTGTATGCTTTGGACGAAAGGCAAAGAAATTAGCCACATAGTTCTCTCACACCCTGCTTTTAACAGTCCCTGTTCAAACTCAAGATGTATGGCATATTTCCTTCACACCCAGGTTTCTTTTGCTGTGGATTTACTGCACATCTACACTGGATGCAAACTGATTTAACAAACATTCCTTGCTGTTCCACCAAATATCCTTTGACTGTAGTAAAGGGTGGTCTCTTACACATTGCTAACAGAGAAGACATGTATCATCCCAAGAGAGGACAAAAGAGAATAAAGGTTTGCATAAACTTACAGGTACTAACAGAAAATAATTGCTGTAATGTAAACAGCAATATATCTTAACATAGTGAGGAAGTTTGCCAAAGCCTAATCTGCTTACCTGCTCAGTCTGCTGATGGGTAATGTCAATATCCATTGTTCTTCCTTCTTAAGGTTCTTTTATCTTTACACTCCCTGTGAAAACACAGGTTCACAATTTGAGGGGTACTCCTGGATTCAGCTCTGAGCCCAGATGCCAAGGTTTTAGCAGTGATCTATAGCAGTGACTATATATAAGTATAGTGTCTAGATCAAGGGAAGTAATAGTGCCACTCTATTCTACCTTGGTCAGACCTCACCTAGAATACTGTGTCCAGTTCTGGGCACCACAATTCAAAAAGGATATTGACAAATTGGAGCATGTCCAGAGAAGGGCAACTAAAATGGTGAAAGGTCTGGAAACCATGCCTTATGAGGAGAGACTTGGGGAGCTGGGTATGTTTAGCCTGGAAAAAAGACGGTTAAGAGGCGATATGATAGCCCTGTTTAAGTATTTGAAGGAGTGTCACATTGAGGATGGAGCAGGCTTGTTTCCTGCTGCTCCAGAGACTGGAACATGGAGCAATGGATGCAAGCTCCAGGAACAGAGATTCCACCTCAACATTAGGAGGAACTTTTTGACAGTAAGAGCTGTTCAGCAGTGGAAGACACTCCCTCAGAGCATGATGGGGTCTCTTTCCTTGGAGGTCTTTAAACAGAGGCTGGATTGCCATCTGTCGGGGATGCTTTGATCAAATTTCCTGCATGGCAGGGGGTTGGACTGGATGGACCTCGTGGTCTCTTCCGACTCTACAATTCTATGATTCTATGATTCTTTGATCAGGAGTGCTTTTGCACAATTAAAGTTTGTGCACCAACTGCGCCCATTCCTGGAGAAGTCAGATCTAGCTGTAGCAGTACATGCCTTGGTTACATCCTGTTTGGATTACTGTAATGCACTTTACATGGGACTGCCTTTGAAATGTATTCAGAAACTTCAGTTGGTCCAAAGAGCTGCAATCAGATTGTTAACTGGGGCTGGCTACAGGGAGAACACAACTCCCTTGTTGCAACAACTACACTGGCTGCTGGTCTGTTCCCAGGCAAAAGTTAAAGCACTGGTTCTGACCTATAAAGCCCTATGCTGCTTGGGTTCAGGTTATCTGAAGGATCATATCTCCCTTTAGTGAGAGCCAACATGGTGTAGTGGTTTGAGCTTTGGATTATGACACTGGAGACCAGAGTTCAAATCCCCACACAGCCATGGAAACCCACTGGGTGAATGCGAAGTCGAAGGCTTTCACAGTTGGCATCCATAGGTTTTCTGTGGGTTTTTTTTCCAGGCTGTGAGGCCATGTTCTAGAAGAGTTTATTTCTGACATTTCACCTGCATCTGTGGCTGGCTTCTTCAGAGAATCGTTGGGTAGGAGGTGTGTGGGGTTTATATACTATAAGCTCCTGTTGGAGAAGATATGTAAATTTGTGTATTTGAATGGCTAGTTTCTGGGAGGAGATATGCAAGGAGGATTAGTGTCTGTCTGGCTAATGGTCCATTGTCTGCTGGAAATCCCCCTGTCCCTGGGTGGAGTTCATTTGCATGTGCTGAGTTTTGATTTTAGTGTTTTTCAGGATCGGTAGCCAGATTTTGTTTACTTTTAGGGTTTCTTCTTTTCTGTTGAAGACTAACACTGGGTGAAATTGGGCAAGTCTCATACTCTCAGCCTCAGAGGAAGGCAAAGACAAACCTCCCTCTGAACAAATCTTGCCAAGAAAACCTCGTGATAGCTTTGCATTACCATAAGTCAGAATTAATTTGAAGGCAGACAACAACAATCTCCTGTTACGAGCCCCTTAGAACTCTAAGATCATCTGGAGAGGCCCCTCTCTCTATCCCCCCTCCTTTCCCGGCCTGTTTGGTGGGAACAAGGAAAAGGTCCTCCTTGGTGGCTGCCCCTAGACTTTGGCACTCCCTCCCTAGGGAGGCCAGAATGGTCCCGTCTTTGCTCTCCTGCCATCAGCAAGTCAAAACATTTTAATGCTATCAGACTTTTAAAAACTGACCGGAGTGGGGGTTTAATGCTGTGTGGCACTTTTAAAAAGGTTTATATATGGCCATTTAATGAATTTTAATGTTTTTAATGTTTACTGTTTTTAAAATTATTTAATTGCTTTTAAAATAACTCTTATTTATACTTTTATTAATGACTTTGTATAGTCTTAATCTGTATTGTTTTTAAATATGTTGTTAGCCACCTTGAGTCCCATTATTTGGAGAAAGGCAGGATATCTCTCTGGCTTTTCTTCGCAAACGAAGATTCAGGAAGGACTCATCCCGCGCTTTCTGCAAGCGCGCTGATGACTAAAAAGGCCAATCCGAGATAAACAAGTCCGGTTGCAAAAAGCACAGCAGAAGGTCTCCTTGGGTGATGTTTTTGGGTTGTGATTCTTTCTGCGTTGTCGTTTCTCTTCAAGACTTGTTCGGCGTGAGTTCTCAAATAAGGCTGCAGCATTGTGGATAGTGCGTCTCCATGCCTCCCGATGCGAGGCCAGGGCGGACCACTGTTGGTGATCAATTTGGCCAAGCCTGAGATGTTGTTTCAGGGAGTCTTTGTATCGCTTTTTTGGAGCGCCCCTCTTACGCTGACCCGTGGCGAGTTCACCGTAGAGTACTATTTTTGGGAGGCGATGGTCCTCCATCCTAGAGACGTGCCCTGCCCAGTGCAGCTGTGTTCTCAATATCATGGCCTCAGTGCTGGTGATCCCTGCTTGCTCAAGGACAGCAACATTCGTCACATAGTCAGTCCAGTGTATATTTAGGATTGTGCGTAGACAGCGCTGATGAAAGCGCTCGAGGAGTCGTAGGTGGTGGCGATAGGTGACCCATGTTTCAGATCCATAAAGGAGGATAGACAGTACAATGGCAGGATATAAATGAATAAAATAAATAGAAAGCAAATATCTTGGACTGGATTTGGACCAGGCAGTCCTTCCAAGAAAGGACTAGTCGCTGTAGTTCCTCACCAAACTATAATTCCCAGGCTTGTGTGTGAGCATATACATGATCAGAAACTAAGACAAACTTGGTATAAAAGCTATGCAAATATGTAGTATAAATATCCCCCCTGAACGGATTTCATAGCAGTATGGAATATTCCCCCTGAATGGATTCCGTAGCATTAAAATCAAGTGACTGTGAGTGATTCCTGTGAGATGAGACATGGCAGTGCAACCTTTTATATTCATGATCACATTGAGTATTAGGACTTTTATCACACGAGGCTTCTACTGTGGGACTAGAGCAAGATAGTAGCATTATTGGGCAGTACTAACTGCACGTCATCTTCATCCCGTTGCTGGTGTAAGCTTCAGTCATTTCTGAAGCACACCTTATCATTGATGGGGAAAACCCGTTAATGATTCCCAATAACGCAGTTGTCCCAGTAGTCCCCCTTATGCAATAACCTCTTCTGCTTCAGAAATAGAAGAGACAGCAGTCACAAGGCACAAGGGGGGGTACTCTCCTACTCTTTCCCTCTCCCCCCCCCACGCTATACTCAAGTAGGCCAGCTGTGCCTTTCCTCCCCTGCTGTGACCTGCCCTTCTTTGTGTCCCATCACCCTCACAAGCCCACCTTGTGGAAACAAAGGAGAGGGTATTCTTGGTGGCTGCTTTCAGGCTCTGGGACACCCTTCCTAGAGAGGTTAGTCTGGCACCCTCCTGGTATCCTTTTGTAGGCAGGTGAAGACTTTTCTGTTTTGGCAAGGCTTCAAGGACTGACTGGTCAGCGGAGAGGGCCCTTCATGTTGTGGTTATTTATATTGTTCTTTTATGTTTTTTTTACTACTTCTAATTTTATTGATAGTTTACAGTTAAAACTTTTGTATGACATGATATTTAGTGATATCTTTTAAAAAAAACTTTTGTGAGCTACCTTGAGTCAGATTGGAAAAAAGGTGGAACAACAACATAATACTACTACTCAGATATAAGTTAAGGAGTTCCATCTGCTATCATTTCATTGCTGCTGTAAAATATCTACCTTATTCAATGCCCTTCATTAATGTACAGCAGAAAAATAAGTCCAAGCTGTAGAACATCTAAATGACAGCAACAGAAAACAAATCAAAGTTTCAAGATTCCATGCATGGCACTGATTATTATGTTTGATATTATACTTCCTATCAGCCTTATTGCTGTTCTGTTACTTTCTGGTATATTACATAAAGATGTGGTATCACAGATCTGCTAAGACGCAGAGGGCTCATCTACATAGGCCAGAATATGCAGGCTCCCCACCAGTGTATTCTGGCTGTGGATCTGGCCTGTTCCTCCCCATTACTGGCACAAAATGGGATGGAATCCAGACTGCCATGTCATCCTGTCCCTGCAGCCACCACTGCCTGCATGCCACTCATCGAAGCCAGGATGCCAGCCCACAGCAAGTGATCAAGGCCCCATGTATGTGACCAGCCTTGGTCACATGCTGTGGGACTCCTTCCTGGCTTTGGAGAGAGCAATGCAGATGGCAGCTGCAGAGATGGGCTGGTGTGCTGGTATAGGCTCCTGCAGTCATTTTCCCCGGCTAGAATGTTGTGTTATAATACAGTGGTGTAATGGGTTTTACCTCATCTTAGCCCCATTGTAGCCCTGTCTTTGCCCTGGGTGTCATCAGGACTGCCCAGAGACAAAACGGCGCAAAAGCCCTGCATTGTAAAGACTGCAAGGGCTCCAAGACAGGTCTACGATAGGGTAAACAGCTAGTCTTGGCCTCAGTTAGAAATGGAAAAATCCCTGTCTGAATCTTGCCTTTGCCACAAATTTACCAATCCTATGCATTTTCACTTGGGAATAGGTAAGCAACAGGTAAAACACCCAGGCACAGGCTAGCAATGATGAGTGCTACAAAGGGGAACACAGCATACTGTTGCACATACAAGGTCAGATAGATGATAGGCTCCAGTAGTCAAGCTGCAGAAAATGAGACTGTAATATTGCTAGATAAGAGTGATTTACAGTTGTTAAGGGAGCCAATCATTTATATCTTTGTTATATGGAAGGCATTTTACAATCAGTTAATCACATTGCATTGTGGGTCTTTTGCTTGCTCAAAACTGGAAATCCAAAGAAGAGGTTACCAGATGATTACAGAAATAGCAAGACTACAATTTCCATACTGAAGAGTGAATGCCCCCAAATAAAAACGGTTGCATTATAAAAATATCCTTGGATGAAAAAGCAACACCAAATTCTGCATTCAGAAACAAACAAGCCAATCACTCTCACTGTCTAACATTGAGATAGTTATTGGGTACCTTTATGGCTCTACTATAGTACAGTATTGTTCTCATTATTCCAAGTATCATCCCCTATCAAGGTTAAATTTCTGGGAATTATTACATTAGTGGATGCACTGGATTCCAGTTTACTTTCAGACACAACTGAAGGTACTTATGCTGGTTCCATGCAAGCAAGTCAAATCTCCATCTTTAAAACCTCACACAGCCATCACTTACAGATCAGATAGAAAAATCCAAGGTCAGGGTCCATGAAAACTGTGCCAAGGTCACAACAAAGTGCTACCAGAGAGTCAAGAAAGCTGAATGCGGGGATCCAAAGCCAAAACCCAGCACCAGCAAAGCAAAACATAATAGGAGTGCAGAATCTAAGGAATACCAACAGCCATTACAAACACATTGCTTTCAGCAGTTTCTGCAGTCTCACAGTGACACTCTGTAGGAGCTGCTGGAGTCCCATCAAATCCAGGTGATCATAGAGACTTCCAGCAGGGGACTTTCTCATAAGAAGTCCTTTACACAGGAGTCCTGTTGTCCTGTGCTGCAACCAAGCACCTCTGCTAAACATTGCAGTTCTTTCTTGTCTCTTGAGGCACTAGCATTCTCTTCCTCTCTCTTTGCTACTGAATTCTCTTCATCTCTCCGGTGGGGACAGGATCTGCCAGTGCCTGCAGAGGATTGCTGGTGGGGTGGGGGGACGACTCAGGATCATCTTCTCACTCTTCCAGTGCTGCTCTTTGCCTCTAAAAGCCACAGGTGATTATTAAGTACTCAAATGAAGGTTAAACAAATGCCTGCAGGAAGATACATGGGCATCAGACCAGCAGGCAGGTGGACAGGAAGACTATAAGACGCCATCACAGGCAGAAAACCTGGTGGCTTCCCCAAATGACAAGTTATCCAAAGTGAGGAAAAGCAGCAGTTGTGGAAGCTTGCTAGCAGGCTAGACTGCAGGACTGGTCCTTTGCTGTCATGTGGTTCCCTGTAATGAAGATTCTAGTCTGTGCTGATAAGAGTGCCCCAGCCCAAAATTACCTATCGATGCCTTTTGCTGTGGTGAGAAGCTACAATGGTACAAGAAACAGGGGCTCACTTATAGGGCCTCCAGGTCATGCTTCTGATGGTCCCTGTGAGCTCCAACACACTTCAAAGTACCATCTCCTATAATGCATCTAAAATCAGTGAATGATGCCTTCTAAACTGTGCCATTTTTGGAACTAAGTCAAGCAATTGCTCAGAAAGAAATCCTTGGTTTGTTCTATAATAATGCAGCTCCCCCTCCCCCCTGTTTTGAACTGCTGCATTTATGCAATTCTTAGGTGGCTGAATGAAGCCATCAATTGTTAAAACAGGCACTTGTTGGTATATTCCTCCCAGCTGATAGCTTGGTGGTCTTGAATATTCCAGAAACCAACATTTAAAAGCTGCTGGGTATATGAACTGGTTGTGCTGGCTGGGGATTATGGATGCTGTAGCCTAACATATCCAGAGGGCATCAACGTTGGGTTAGGCACTAATCCTAAATTAGTATGAATGTAGGAATACTGGGTATCATTTCTTCTTTTAAAATGGGGGTGGTCAACCACAGAGGGTTCAAGGGGCTATATCTGCCCCATTTCCCACCATACCCAAACTCAAGCACCCACCCATTTTTCCCAAAACAGACATTTTCAAAACTGGTTTTCTAAAAAACAAATTAATAAACACGTCAGGACTGAAAAAGTTAGCGGTGGTGGGTGAAGCACCTGTTCTCTACCAGACCTTGTGGTAGTTCCATCTTCCTCCCATGTTCTTTCAGTGCCAAACACTGGCACAAGTTATTGCTACAAGAGAAACCTTTTTGATGGTAAATGATGCTGCAGATGGTATACAGCAGAGAAGCATTCCAACTCCCAGCATCCCCTCACAGGCAATGGTAAAATTGGGCACCCAAACAAATTCTATCCAGATTATCCATGGTTGGTGATCAAATTCCCCATCATTTGGTGAGCTTTGACTGGGGTGTATCCACCTAGGGAGAGGCCAATGGGAGATGGTATCCCAAAGATAGTTGTAGAAGCAAAGAAAATCAAGTTGCACAAGCACAATCTATTTTCTCCCAACAGCTATGAGAACCATGCAAGCAGGTCAGTGACAAAGGGACACTCACTCTGCCTGTCCGTTCTGAGTCTCTATATCTTTTTGCAGCCTCAAACTGCCAGGCTAACGCAAAAAGTATCAAACAAGATCACCAATACAAATGGACTCTTTCATGCCACTGGACAGCTGTTAACATTTGGTCATGTTGCTAACAAGGATCCCAGAACCCATCTACCTGGTGGCAGAGGCCCAACTCATTACATTTTAAAATGAAGAATCCCCGGCGGGGGGATATGGAGGCAGAAGTTTCCATGTTCTCAACCCTCAGTATTTTTCACACTACCAAGACTGCCAACAAACAGAATCATAGAATCATAGAGTTGGAAGATACCACAAGGGCCATCCGATCCAACCTCCTGCCATGCAGGAATAACAGGGTCTGTAGGCTATGTTTCAGAGGAGGAAACTGGCAAAACTATTCCAGAGTGTTCCTTGCCTAAGAAAACCCTATGAAATGCATGGGGTTGCCATAAATTGATGGGCTTATGTCTAGGAGCAGTCCAAGGACTGCATTTGGCTGTGGGCCACACAATTCCCATATCTGCTTTAGAATTCTAAAGATGAAAAGACTGTTCCTTTATTTTTGTATCAGTGTTTTTGTTTTTCTCCTTCAATAATCCATTTTTTTTCTTTGGTGAACCATGACCTTAGAAAAGAGTGTAAGCCAGTTTTCCAGTCTCTTTCATCTTTTTCTTTCTTGTAAGCCCAAAGCTTACAAATGTGAATACTCTAAGAAACTTACTTATTTCTTTTTTAAAATTTTTGCATATGGAAAATGCTTGCACAAGACTGGATGTTGTGAACAATGAATTCACATCAGTAGATTAAATTCTATGGTAATGGTCATGGTAAGTGGATAAGATGAATATGGACTCTTTGCATGTTAATAGCAGCATATTGATTATAAACAAAGGAGAAGGTGGGTTAAGCACTGATCAAACAGTCTGTGCACATTTCAAGATCACAGCTACATCAAAGTAGAAAGGATGTGTGGCCGAGTGGGTGGCAGAACGAAATTCACAGCATCTATCTACTGTATGTGCTAGACTAGATTCTGATAGATTGGGTTTCCTTTTCATAACTCTTTGCCTGGTTTAATATGCATGACAGAGAAAATGCGCCTCTGCACCCGCATTGCCAAGATAACCTTGAAGAGTATAAATGAATGCACGTATTGATGGAGCAATTTGTGTTTTTATTGATTTCTTACTGTGTCTCGCTGAATTCTTAGCATGAAGACTAGGTGATAGTGATTTTGCTGTCAGGGATGGGCACAATAATATTTTCTTTCACAGATTTTAAATGCAGGATTTCAAAAACACTGGCAGAGAATAGCTGATATAAAAAGCACAGTATGAAATGTGGACACAAATGAATTCATAAATGGATGGGGACCCAGAAGCATAAAACAACAGCTTAAGAAGATGGAAGGAACCCTGATGAAAGCAGCCTATCTTGTGGCAGGAGTTTAGAACTACTGTAGCTATTTTGGTATACTGCCTGTGGCGATCCTGCTACTTCATGTTGGCAAGCAGTAATTACATTTTTTATTGTATCACTTTTTAATAAACATAACAAACATGCTTAAACTAGAACATTTTTACTTTGAAGAAAAAGCAGGTGGGGGACTCTGAACGGGAATAAGTGTTTGAGTTCAAGACCTTGAATCAGTTTCCTGAAAAAAGTCATCCTCTCCACACACCCCCATCAACTGCTATTTGTCCTGAAATGGTGCTGTTTACTACAAACAGAATCTTAGGGGACAAACAGAAGCAAGGAAATGACAGCAGACCATGGAGCACATAAGTCTTTCTGTTATGATCCAATGTATTGTATTTCTATTTAAATTACAATAATTATTATCACTTTTGCAGCCATAATTATACATGGCTATATACAAATCATCAGAAAATCTGCACTCTCCTTTATTTTACTTTTTGACAATGCATAAGCAGCTACCCTTGCCAGTTATACAGAGAAGTGTACCATCTGCACACACAATAAAGGTGAATAAATCTGGGAGATTAAAAAGCCCTATGTATACAAACTACCTGCACAAGACACAAGGGAGGAAAAGTCAGTATCTTTTGATTTCTACCAAGAGAGTGTGAGAGCCTTAAAACAGGGACATGTCTCTTTTGAGATTCATACAAGTCTATTTGCTTTTACAGAATCTGCTTGAAAATTAAGGCATAATTTACTCAATTTCATTGTAAATTAAATGAAACTATGCACAAATGAGGCTTCTGAGCAATGGAAAGCATCTGCAAGTTATTTTTCATGGGTAATCACTGTTGATTCAGATTGCAGGGCATGGATTCTCTTATTTGCTGTTTTAAAAGTATATTCTATGACAACTTACCTGTGTTTGCTTTAATCGGAACAGGATTTCTGAAAAGCAGCCCATACAAATGCAGTACAGAAGATCATCATCACACACACAACCATGCACACACACACACACACATCTTATCAAGCTACTTACCTGATTCCAACTTTCTGAAAAAGGAGGTCTCTTTTAGCAGCATGAAAGTTGTCTAGGAAATAGTCATTCCTTTTGGTCTTTTAAGGACTGCTTTTCAAAGCGACTCTGAATTCACAGTGTACCCTAGATAGTTGATTTATTAGAAAATCAAGTCTCTGTAGACTTTTAAAACCTTCAGACTACCTTGTCATGCTCCTGAGATCAAGACATCAATGTAGAGACAGAGCCCATGTTTTCTAGATGCAAAAAACATGTGAACCAATAGTGAAGTGCTTAGCATCCTCATGCAGCTAAAACAGCACCATCCACAAACAAGACGTATCAGCATAGTTTGGAGAAACCTTGAGGTTTGTAAAATATTTTTTTTTAAAAAAAATTAGATAAGAGCCCCCCCCCCCAAACAGGTCAATAAAGACTGAACCAAAGAATTCTGTTGGAAAGGGGTAAGGAGAGAGAAAACTGGGAAAGCGTAGAGAATGGAATATCCTAGAAGGCATGGATGATTGAACAAGAGGAGCTTACCCTACATTTTTTGTTCCCACTTGTATGGGTTAGTATCAACTAGAATAGACCCACCTAATGAATGGGACTTGTTAGTCACCACTTACATCCATCCACAAAAGCTCATGGAAATATAAAAACCAGTTAGTCTTAGAGGTGCTGCCACATTTCTTTCTCTTCTTCCCCTTCCTTCCTCCCTTTTATGCTGCAAGAGACTAACATGGCTTCTTTGAAAACACTCCATTACATATGCTCAAGTGGGGACTCACTTACATTTTGTAAATGCTTAGAAAGGATTTTAAATAGTGTGTTCAGAAGAGAAGGTAGTTATCATAACAGACAATGTAAATTTAGAAAGTATTTTAATACAGGGATCATTGCACTAATAAAATATTGGCTAACATCCTGTTAGTGACTTATGATAGTATAAATCCAGCTTACACCATAATAAGTCACTTTTTGGTCATTGAAGAGGAATTTTTTATCAGCCCTGTGCAATGACCAAAATCCATTACAAGCACATCTTTTAGTTGCAGGAGTCCCTTCTTTTGGGCATTTAGTGATATATGGAGAGCAGGAGACATAAAATAATCTGGGGTCCTCCAGAGGTTTTGGTGGATGATATTGTTCTGCAGCTGGCTAAAGGAACATAGCCAAACACTTCTACGATGCACCTGCTCTCTACCAGTTGCCAAATACCTGGGGTGGGGGGCTCCTGCAGCTAAAAAGTGGATGGGGTGAGAGGGGAGAAATAGTGTAGTTCTGCAGTATGTTTAACACTACATCTCTGTGATGCAGAATCTCTGCCATTATCTTTTGTGATGCCATTACCCTCTCTCCGAAAGTACAAGCTACATTTACAGGCTGTTATTAGAAGGCTTTTATAAATGTGAACTCTAGCAAAAACGTGAGGAAAAGTGTTGTGGAGAGTAGAGCTGAAATTCTTTCCCCTTGGTTCTGTCTGATTTTAAATTTCAAAACTTGGTACTAATTTTTTGAAAGTGAAGCTAGAAACTACTTTACTACTTGGGGTAGAGCATGTATGCACGTTTCTTTTACCCAACAAATAAGGTCCAATTCTCAGACTTAAATCTCAGGCAGGTGACTCCTATTCAAAATATCTCCCCATACCTCACAAGAAGACAAAAGGAAAATAGTAGTACTCAGTGCAAAATAAACAGTTCAAGATGCTAATCTGAGGGTTTCTCAAAGAAAGAGAAAGAGACTGTTTCGACCTTCTGAAAACTGGTGCCTTCCAGATGTGTGGACCACAATCTTTGTGACTGGCTATGAGGGGAATTATACTATAACACATCTGGAAGTTACCAGTCTGAGAGAGACTACGCTGTATTTTTCAGAAAGGTACCAAAGAAAAGATGATGTTGGATAAACTTTTTGGCAATCCTCTTTTAATCAGCATTTTCTTCATTATGAGCTACTATTACCCTAAGAAGTGGCGGGTGGGCATTGGAGTCCCACCTGCAATGCCAGTGTCACCTTAAAGTGTGGGGGAAATGATTAGCTCAAAAGGAGTTCTGAGAGAGGAGGGTAACTTTGGGGATCTTCTCATCATTGTATACCAGTACTAACTGTAGAGGGCACTCCAGGTAATGTCAAACAAAGTATTTTATTGGCATTAACACAGGGATACACTAACACATAAGAACATACACTCTTAAGAACCATATAAGGCTATTGGAAAGTAAAGAGTGAAGGGTTGGATAGAGAAAAGTCAAGGATGGAAGGGGGATAGTAACCAGTCTTGGAGGAGGTCTGCACAGCAGAGGGACTCAGGAGATTTTTACACAGGGAAATTATTCCTCAGAGAGATTGGGACAGAAACGGGGCTGTTCCAGTAGCAGCACCCCATTTTGCATGCCCCCTTCCTTCTTGCGATCTCCTGTCGTCTTCCCTCTGTGCTGCTTCCATTTCTCTCCCAGTAAGTTCCATGATTTTTTACTAACTAAAGTTCTTCATTTCCTGATAAAAACCCAACTCTTTTGCATGTTATGTCGAGCACCAGAAACTCGACCGTAGGCCTCAAAAGCATCTTTAGTCTTTCTAACTTCCATCCTGTCTTAACCAAGAGGGATATATCACCAGGCATCATGGATAGTTTTCTGGTTTGAGAAAACTCTCAGCCATGGAACCAGACTCCTTCCTCTTCCTCTTTTGGCCCACTGCCTTTCTGGGTTCCCTGATGCCCTCCGGAGGTTCAGTCCCTGAAAGCACTGTCTCCCAAGCCTGTTGTGACAAATCTGGCCAATCCAGGACCCAGGCCATCTCCTCCCATGTTTCCCAGGCACTCGAGCAGTCCTGGGCAAAATGTCTGATCATCTCCTTTTGTGCCACGCCACTCAAAATCTCAGCCTTTTAACATTTCAGATGAGGACAAGTCTGCTCATCCTCTGTGGTCCATGGTCTCCTTCCCCTCAGATTAAGAACCTGATGGTAGAGCCTCCACCTCAAGTCCCACTTTTTGGGGACCCTTTTGTCCATGAAATACTCAACTGGGTTAGTCTGGTAATTTAGGTATTCTGATAAATCTAGTTTGGCCTGATGTTTTTGCAAACATGGGTTAACGTAAATCTCCTCCACTATTTTCCTGTACAAAACTCTCTTGATGCTCTGGCCTGGTCTGTCTTCCTCCTTCAACTCCTCAGCATGAATTCTATATTTCTTTATGTAAAAAACAAAGTCTCTCAAATAATCTGGTGCTTTCAATTTTTCAGGCAAAGAAAACCTAAAACTTAATGAGCCTTCTTCCCACCAAGTCTCTCCCCATCTAGTCCCCACCCAGCACTTACAAAACAAAATTAGCCAAGTCTGAGATTGAACCTGACCCTTTTGCAACAGAGAAACTTTCCCAAAATTTTGGGCAGAAAAGATGGCGATGAACTTCGGTCCCAGGGCTGGGAAGTCCAGGCCCCCTTGTTCTACCCTTGTTCTACCTTCCCATAAGCCACTGCTCCCACCAGG
The DNA here is from genome assembly GCA_030847615.1 of Gambelia wislizenii. Classification (NCBI taxonomy): domain Eukaryota; kingdom Metazoa; phylum Chordata; class Lepidosauria; order Squamata; family Crotaphytidae; genus Gambelia; species Gambelia wislizenii. The sequence goes on along the minus strand of JAUMIR010000005.1, from coordinate 103,539,312 downwards.
GGGAACGTGGCCATTCCCCAAAGGAACTTGAAGAGAACTCGATCAGCTTCTTTAATCACTGAATCCGGAGGTGGGAAAACAGCTGCCAAGTTGGCTGCCACCAGAAGCAGGTAGGTATTTATAAAAGCGTTTCTCTGGTCAGCTTCCATCTCTGCCAGAGGGCCACCCTCTCCTTCACTTTTTCCAACCAGTGATACCAATTTTCTTTCCATCCCCCGGGAGCCACTGCAAAGTTCAGCCCCAGGATCTTCACCCTATCCGTCTTTGCCTCCTGCTCTGCTTGCCATCCTTCCTTTCCGTCAACCACGTACTCTAGAGGAACAGCTGCTATCTTGTCCTCTGCAGCAAAAATCCTGATCAAAAAACTTTTTCCCATGTTAAGTTGAGCACCAGAAACTCAACCGTAGGCCTCAAAAGCATCTTTAATCTTTCAAACTTCCATTCTGTCCTTAACCAAGAGGGATATATCACCAGGCATCATGGATAGTTTTCTGGTTTGAGAAAAAAATATGTACTGAAATAATAATATATACCAAAGGGGTGAGCCCTCCAGATGTTGTTGGACTGCAACTGCCATCATGCTGAGAGGTGCACTCCAACAATATCTGAATAGCCTTATGATTTTCCTCAGTAGTGTACCATATTGCCACTAAAAATGAATGGGAACCAGTTTGGAACTGGTCTAGAATGCCTGAACCTCCACTTTAAGCTGGTCTTGATTTACAGAGGACAGCCCTCCATTTGAAAGCATCTTTTACATGAAAGGCTGTTCATTTCAAGTCTGATTTAAAGCAGGGCTATTCAAAGTGGGGGTCCACGGACGAGGGCGAATATGGCACAAAAATGGTACTGGGCCCTGGCACGTTAGGTAAGGGGAAATTGCTGCCCCCCACATTATATAGCATAGGAAGAACTGGTTTGAAGGAGAAAAACTGTAAGAACTGCCTTGAACACAGACAGCAGACTGAGCAGGCACAGAGGCATGAGCGGGCACTATGTTTGAGATATACTCTGTCTATACCAGCAATTTAGCACATGCAAATCTGTGTCCTCTTTTTTAGCTCTCGACCCTTATGCCAATTAGCCATAATTTTGCATTAGAGGAAAGTAGAGAGCTTTCAAGTACAGTTGGCCCTCCCCATTTGTGGGGGTTAGGGGTGCAAGACCCCTGTGAAAGTGAAAAAAAATACGAATAAAAATTTATGCAAAAAATTTAAATAAATCCCCAAATCCTAGGTCAATTGACAGCTGAATCAATATGGTACCTCTGCTGGTGCTGTGCTGCTTCTGGCTTTTTGTAATAACCGTTTTTAAAAAAAGGTGGCAGCGGCAGTTTGGCATTGGCTGCTGGGGTGGGGAGATTCAAAGGAGTTGACAGAACCAGGAAAAAATCTCAATTTCCTCCACTCTCTTCTCTGGCAGCACTTTTGGGACTTTCCACCATGGCAGGAAAAGCAGAGGACAGCCAAAGAAATAGCGAGGGGGGCATGCCTTCCTCCAGTGTCTCCAGGCATGGAGTAAACTCTGAGAGCTTATTCCATGCCCAGAGAGCTAGAAAGATGCCACACTGTCCTCTGCTTTCCCTGCCACAGCTGAAAGCCCCAAAATCTCCACCAAAGAAATAGCGAGGGGTGTGTGCCTTCCTCCAGTGTCTCTGGGCATGGAGTAAACTCCAAGAGCTTAGTCCCTGCCTAGAAAGTCAGAAAGAAGCCTCACCATCCTCTGCTTTCCCCGCCATGGTGGAAAGCCCCTCTGAAGAGAGAGCAGGGGATGTTCCTTCCTTCAGGGTCTGCCAGCAAGGAGTAGGCTCGGAGAGCTTAATCAAATCCATGAATAATCAAACCCACGAATGCCAAACCTGCAAAAGTGAAAGGCCATCTGTATAGCTGAATATGCCAGGTACTATAAGGCTTGAGCTAAGATCTCTATTTAGAGTCACCAGTTCTCTGCCCTCTACTGACTGGAGGGGCAGGCAGTTGTAGTTGAAAACTTCTCATCAAAGTCTCAAATCTTCCGATCACTGGAATTGGAACTTAGGGTTTGAACTGGGGTTGTACCTAGTTAGCCTGTCCTGTGACACAGCCTCGTATATATTGAGTTATTATGAGGCTCTGTTTTGCAAGGCACTTTGAATTAATCAGTGAGAAAAGGCAGAACATGATTTTAAAAACATGTAAACAAATATAAAGTATCAGATCTTCTGATTTCATGCAGGCTGTGTAACTTACTGTGGAGGAAGCCAGGCTATAGACCTTTAAACCCTTTGCTTGACAATCTATTCTAGGGATCCGTCATTCCCTGGGTTTGAGTACATGACAGAGCTTCCATAGCTATCCATCTCCTTTCCTTTGCATAATTATTCACTGTCTGTTATTTCAGGATACATCGTTCCTTCAGAATGCATGATGGTCACATATTTCCCCCTCCTCATCTCATTCTGCCACCTATCCATACAGCTATATTTGGCCATCCATAGAAAATGTTTAAAGAAAAGTAAACACAAAAAGATCATGAATAAAAGATTGTAATGGTAACATAAGTGAATATAGACAAAAGGAAAGATCACCAGGAAGTATTAAGTGGCGAATGGCTATTGGGAAAATACAAGAAAATAAAAACACCTAAGTAGATAGTAGCAAAAGGTGAAAGTATTCTGAACAAATCCCATGAATAAACAACAATTAAAAAAAACCAGAAGGGAAAAAGTCAGTGCTTACAGTATGACTCCCATATACACAGGACCAATATATGTGGCTTCACTTACCCACAATCCATGGCTACTACCACTGGACTGAAAGTCATTCTATTACTTTAGGAACATAAAATATGACTATGTACAATTTGATTTGGAATACAATGATCACAATTAGTGCATTAAATTTTTTATTGTCTTAGATATTTTATTCATCATGCTAAAATAAAACATTCCATAATCAATTTTCTTCCTTTTTTCAATTTTTCAGAAAAAAAACAAAAAAGGCTTCAGGAAAATCCTGGAAAAAACAGGGTTTTTTTCTGAATTTTTCCACGCTTTTTCCATGCCTTCACATCTCTAGTTCTTCCTCACCTTTTCCTTGGACAAGGTGGTGAGGGAGGAAGCAGCACTACCCGGCCCTTCCTTCCTTCCTTCCCAGCAGAACTTGGCAAGCTCCCTGCACACCCCTCTCCATCCCTGCTGATCCTGGGGAGAAGAGGATGGGAAGCTGCCCCCTCATCACTGCTGCCACGGCCACCCCCTGCTTTGTGCAGCAACCAGCTGGCCAGCAGTATCTGCCTTGGCTGCTCCCAGCTCACTGCTGCCATCTCCTCTGCCCCTGGTTCATGCTTCTCTGCTGCCTCAGGCTCTCTCAGCTGAGGAAGGAGACAGACACTCCTTCCTTGGCTGAGAGAGGTGAGGGGGACCCAGCCGCACGGAGCTGTGTGCCTCTCTTGGTGGCGGGTGCCACACTCTACACAGGTAAGAACAGCAGCAGCAATGGCCCAGGCCTGTTCCTCCCTCTTGCCTGTGACTTGCAACAAAAGGAAGGTAGGCTAGTCGCTTCCCCCAAGGAGAACCAGATGCAAAGGAGGAAGCAGAAGTGGTGGCACTGGCATCAACAGCAGAGCTCCTCCTGATGCCTCCTCCCCACGAGGGGTGGAAGAGGCATTGAGACACTAACATTAGGCAGCATGAACTAGAGGGGGCAGAGGAGGGGGCAGCAATGAGCTGGGTGCAACTGAAGCAGACACTGCTGGCCAGCTGGCTGCTGTGCAAAGCATAGGGCTGTGAGGAGACAGCCTCCCCCCACATCCTCCTCTGCCCGGGACTAGCGAGGATGGAGAAGGGTGCACAGAAAGCTCACAAAGAGCCACTGGGAAGGCAGGCAGGCGGAGTCGGACAGTGGCACTGACTCCCTCCCTCCCTCATCATATCACCCCACCTGGGTGTCAAAATATAGCATTCACTATTACCTGTGGTTTCAAGTATCCACAGGAAGTCTAGGAATGTATCTCCCATGGATACTTGTATTTTGACAGAAAATGGTTCAAGGCAGGTCACTTTTACCACTCTTGGTAAAACACCCTCCCCTTTACTTTATGGCAGCTTTCTGAAGTCTGGAAGTGAGATACAGCAAAGGAGCCACATCCTAGATTTAGTTTTGGGTTTTCAGTTTAGAATCCTCTTCCCCATTCTGCCTCAAATTTAACTGTAGGTGGTAGTGCTATGTTTTTCTGCCTGAGTGATGGTATAGCTCTCTCTTAGTGCATTTGTGTGAAAGTTTGCATTGCTACAATATGTTGATCAAAAAGGATCAAAAGTTTACTTCCAAGTCCTGCTGAAACAGAAAACATGTGTGGGAATGTGTGAGTAAACACTGTTGATGCAAGGAATGACATCTAGCTAGAAAACTTTGTGGAGAACATGAATGGAACTGGAGTGCACAGTGTCATAATGAGGGGAACCCTGTAGCAATTTGGTATGGTATCAACAATGGTATGGATAGCCTCAATGATAACAGAACTGAATACAATCATAGCAATATGCAAGAGAGTCAAGCTCATATTGATAGTGTCTCGGTCCTGAGGACTCATCTCAGTGGGGAGCAGGAATCCAACAGCAATGGCTATGAGACCTAGAGGAAGAGGACAAACTCGAATCTGAAGAAGTTGGAGAGGCCTGATGCTGGTGTTGAGAAGAACGTCCCATGAATGGAGGGACCAGTGGAAAAGGTTGAAGTAAATGGTTGGTGTGGGTGAGCTGAGGTTCCTCTGGAACTGACTGGTTAGCCTCAGCCTGTTGAGCCTGTTCACATTCTGTAGGCGAATACTCTAGGATTCCCCCACCAGAAGCAGTAGCAACCACAGTTGAAGGGGATACATCCTTGCCTGTAACAGTCACATCATCACCTCTCCTGTCTGAGGAATGTCTGGAACCAACCAATATTGGTGGTGATGGACACTTTCCTGGTCAAGATGGTGATTGAGCATGCTCGGGAGGAGGTATGGAGGTGACTTCCAAGGAACATGAAGCCTCCTCGTGTGAACAGTGGGAATCTTCACTGGTATCCTTGGACTTCTTATTTCAGTACCTACTGCTAGATCTTTGTTGAGCTTAAGACCTGACTGACTCATCAGGAGAGTCAGGCCAAGAAGACAGAACTGTAAGATCAAGCAAGTGGTCTGGTGAGAAGGCAGTTGAGCCTGAGCTATCTTTCTTCCAAGAAGAAGCCTCCTGGGCAGATCTCTTAAGAGCAACCCTTACCAAAGAGCCAGGGGCTACAGGGACAGAAACCTGGTGAAACTGAGTGATAACCCAATGCCATGATAACAGAGGCTGTATAAAAAGTTTTATTCTTCTCGGCTTGTGCCTTAGTAGCTGCCAACAAGGCATGTTTATAAAGTAGTGCCTTGAGGCGCAAGGCCCAATTTCGCCTGGCCTGAGGTGTGAAGGCCTGGCAGTGAGGGCACAAACCAACTTTGAGACCCTCACCTAAACAGAGAAGGCACTTAGAGTGTCTGTCTTTTCCATGGATCCCCCCCACACACACAGTTGCTACACTTTTAAAATGACACTGAGGAGACAAACAAAACAAAACAAAACAAAACAAAACCCTTCTCAGGAAAGGAATGGCCCAAATAGAGGCTGAATCCAAAAGCTGCCAAACAAGGTCAAAGTCAGAAGGAAGCCATTGTCAAAAGGGATCAGTTCAGTCCAAAAATACCACAATGAGCAGAAATGGGATAGAAGGAAAATCCAAACACAAACCGATTCAAATTGCAAGAGTCAACCTGAAACATTCCCAACAATGCTGCTACAGTGGTAGAAAAAAAAAAAGAATTGAGGGCTTAGGCAGGAAGGGCACTATATAGTGGTACTGAGGATGGGCAGGGCTATCGCCAAAAGCTTATGTAAGCATTTGGAATGTTCCAAGCGATGCACTGTGCAGGCACAGATAAGCCCATTTGTGTGAGTCACAGAGACCACAAAGAAGAACTAATCACTTTCCCATACAAGCAGAAGCACAAAGCTGATTGTCTGGATGAGCACAGGGGGTGGGGCTTGCTAATAAGGCAAGCTCCTGGAGCTGCCATGTTGGATTTTCACCTTAGTGAACAAGTGCTAAGCCGATAAAATGGGGTGTTGGGTTTTTTCTTTTTAGTAAAGGCAACATATCACTCTATCGCACATAGGAAATTAAAAAAAAAAGTTTGTCGGTGTCAAATTCAGGTAAGTTAAAACTTGAGCAATTTACTTGTGGCTGCCATATTGACTGGTGGGCATGTGAAAGTTTTGGGGGCCAAAAATCCATTAAGAAAAATTGCAGTTGCTGCAATTTGCCATTACTGCAGAGCAATCTGGGGTTTTTTTTTGGTCTTGTATAGAGAGGCCTCTTGTCAGTGTTTGGACATTATCAGACTAGTATGTAAAAATGCTGTAATTCTGAGACTGAGGAAAACGGAAACATAGCGGCATTATTATACTTACTATCGCACATTGCTGTAATCATGCAAAGGAACCACCACAAGATTATCACACAACAACCACTAGTGCTGTAAGAATGGGAGTTTACTTCCGTGATTTAGCATGCGCAATATTTCAGCAGTTCTCCCGAGAAGACGCAAGCGCACTTAAAACTCAAAAAACACCTTAATTAACAAAGGAAATGAACACACAAGCACTGAAACCAACCTAAAAACATTGAAACTAGATGGGACAGTTCATAAAAAGAGCATCCTGTGTTTCATTTTTGTGTTCTCACCCAAAAGCTTTCTCACTGAGGACTGCCCATTCACACTATAATATTGCGATTACAACGGGATGTGTTTTCGCACGCCCTCAACACCATGAAAAAAACAATATTGCCAATCTATTGATGGTTTGTTAATTAATTATTGCCAATTAATTAAATATTGCCAATCTATTGATGGTCCTGTTAATTAAAAGGAACGCCTTATTCACGGCTGAGGCACAGAAGAACCACATGATGACGACGACGTCATGATGTTATAATCCCATGATTTTTGTGGTGTCTGATAAGGTCCTTTGTTTGGGGCAATCCCACCCCATCCCCAATTATGTTTGAAATGTACAAAATAATTTTAGAAATTTGGTAGTTAAAAAAGGTCTACCTTACTTCTTGCCTTAGTTTGATACAAAGCATATCCAGTTCTTCAGATGTCAACATACAAAAGATTTAAAACAACCAAGATCTACTGACATCTTAAAGATTAACTAGTTTTGGGGGCTATTTGTTGTAATTTGCCATAAAGTTGACTAATGTATGGTAACCTAATGAACAAGAGACCTCTAAGATCCCTGGTCATCAACTGCCCTGCTCAGGTCTTGTAAACTCAGGGCTTCCTTGACTGAATCAGCCTACCTGTAGTGTGGCCTCCCTCTTTTCCTACTGCCTTCTGCTTTACCAAGTGTTATCATCATTTCCAGCAAGTCATGTTGTCTCGTGATATGTCCAAAGTACAAGAACCTCAGTTTAGTCATTGTCACTTCCTGTGAGAGTTCAGGCCTGATTTGTTCTCAGACCCATTCATCTTTTTGCGGTCCATGGTCTCTGTAAAATGCTTCTCCAGTACCACATTTCAAATGAGCTGACTTTCTTCCTGTCAGCTTTCTTCACTTTCCAGCTTTTACAACCATACATAGAAATCAGAAATACTATGGCCTAGATTATTCTGACTTTGGTATTTAATGATCTGTCTTTATACTTAAGGATTTTATCCAGTTCCTTCATGCCTGCCTTTCCAAGTCCTAGTCTTCTGATTTCTTCTTCTGTAGTCTTCTGACTACAGTCTCCATTTTGGTTAATGATTGAACCAAGGTATAGGTAATCTTAAACTATTTCATTGTCTTCCTTACCTACCTAAAAGTTATGTAAATAATCTGTGGTCTTTATTTTTGTTAATGACAGAGACAAGGTATAAGTAATCTTTAACTATTTCATTGTCTTTGTTACCCACCTAAAAGTTATGTAAATCATCTTTGATCTTTATTTTTGCCTTCTTAATATTCAGCTATAACCCCACTTTTGCACTTTGTTCTTCAACTTTCATGAGAAGTCATTTCAAGTCTTTGCTATTTTCAGCCAGTAATATGGCAGTGATTTTTTGGAATAGGCTTTTGTAAACTGCAACATAAGACACAAGATGCTGCTGCTCCAATCCTGCAGGACTGAGGGATGTGTGGTCCTCCAGATGCCAGCGTCCACTCTGTCCTCCATCCAATCCTGCACCACAAAAATGAAGTGCGGTTAGTGGGCTGGGTGGGCCGGGTGAGCCGGGGGTGGGGAGGAGGTGAGGAGGAGGTAAGGATGGACAAATAGGCCATGCCAGAAGCCGCCTGGTGACATCACTGTGCCCTGCCCCCCGTCACCATCTCCCTCAGCCAACCCCCTCCTTGGTGGTGCTGCACTGCATTGGCTCTGCTGTGTCTTACCTCACAGGGGTCACATTGTCATCATCATCATCATCAGGAAAGCACCTGAGCTGCTTCTGGATGCCTTTCCTCCTCCGGCTCCAGAGCCACCGCCATCCAGTTCCCTGCTGGGGCTATCGCACCTGAGGCCCAGGAAGGCTGGGCGTGTGAGTTGTGATGACCTATAAAATTTGAACTGAAATGAAAAATGAAGCAAACAGAGAATGAGAGAGGAATGGGTAGGATAATTCTACCAAAACAAACAAACAAACAAACAAACAAACAAATTATTTTATTTATACTCCCTCTTCAGCCACAAGGCTATCAGAGCTGCTTACAAATTGTTTTTTAAGCAATAGCAATTTGCACATCTACATTGCATTAACCAGTCTCCAATGCATGTTAGCTAATTGCCCCCACAAGTCGGGTACTCATTTTACCGACCTACGAAAGGATGGAAGGCTGAGTGATCCTTGGAGCCCGCTGGAATTGAACTTGCAACGTGGTGACTTGCAGGACTGGCATTTAACAAACAAACAAAAACAGACTGAGTAGATGTAAATGATGGTATTCACACATAAAGATAGCTAGAATTCCTGGACAAGGGTTTCGCTGGTGCACACAACCTGTTTGCTTACATATTGTTCCTTCATTCATATGACTGGATAACCCTGACTATGAAAGAATGACTGATATAACGTTTTAAATTATATTTTGTTATTTTAAACATTGCATAACAGGTACAGACATCAGTTAGCACATAAATAGTGTCAATGTGATACATTAACCTTGCTATATCAACCAGTATTTCAAATTATCAGTAATAGTGACATGATTTCTTTATTGTTTAAGAGTCCAAATATGACATCTACTGCCCTTCCTTCAGAATTCAAACTGTGTTCAACAGCTTTCCAAAAAAGCGCCTGCAAGGGCCTACACTTCCAGAACCAGATCTCATGAACTCAATAAATGGCAGCCAAGTTTCAATAAATGTGTCCTCTTTTAGTCCTCTTAATGCCTTATTACTTTCAGTCAATTTTTCATTCAGTGCTAAATACCATATTTGCCACATAAACATGTCAAAGCATTCCTGACAGCTGGCCATCCAGCCTCTGTTTAAAAACCGCCAAAGAAGGAGACTCCACCACACTCCGAGGCAGCATGTTCCACTGCCGAACAGCTCTTACTGACAGGAAGTTCTTCCTAATGTTTAGGTGGAATCTCTTTTCCTGTAGTTTGAGTCCACTGCTCCATGTCCTAGTCTCTGGAGTAGCAGAAAACAAGCTTGCTCGATCCTCAGTATGACATCCCTTCAAATATTTAAACATAGCTATCATATCACCTCTTAACCTTCTCTTCTCCGGGCTAAACATACCCAACTCCCTAAGCCGCTCTTCATAGGGCCTGGCTTCCAGACATCCCACCATTTTGGGCACCCTCCTGTGGACATGTTCCAGCTTGTCTTGAATTGTGGTGCCCAGAACTGGACACAGTATTCCAGGTGAGGTCTGACTAAAGCAGAATGTTTTTTTGTTTCCAAACAAGTCAGGGTTTGTACTCCAACAGCAACATAGAATTTCTTGTTGGATTACAAACCTTAATCCAACAACAAACAAATACAAATCCTGACTTGTTTGGAAACAAACAAACAAACTGATCTGGAGTTCAAACATCAAAATAACTCAGATAAGAAAAAGAAAAAAAAAAGAAAATCTTTACCTAAATGGTGAATAAGAAATCAGTATAGATTATATTCCTCTAGATGGTACCATTAGATTCCACTTGACATCTGTCCCCCCAAGCAAGTAGCCCTGTTGGTCATTGGGAGAAAAATGTCAGAATCATACTACTTTTATTAGTGCTATAATACCTTATTGTGATGGCAATACCATGTGTGCCAGAATGCAGGTCACGCAGATTTTTCCAAATCACATTTGCAGGAACGGGGATCGAGATTCAACGTGCAGCATAGTATGCTGTCCAAGCTCTTCTCAGTCACTTTTCTCCCAGCAAGTGCTAATTCTAGTCATGAAGCCTGGGGCTTGTCTACACAAAGGAAAAAAAACAACGGTCTGCTCCACAGTAATAGCAAGTCGCAGCAGCTGCGACCTGTCTTAATCGTTTTACAGCCCCCATAAACTTTGCATGCCTGCAGCCAATGGCGGCCACGAGTGAATTACTGTACTTGCATTTTAAAATCTGCCACCACGAAACTTTTTTAAAAAAACTATTTCTATGGTGCGCACAAGTGATATTCCAAGTTTCCAAAAGAGAGAGAGAGAGAAAGAAGATAGCACAAATCCCTGTTTTATCACCTTAACGATCATTTGTTAGGGTGAAAATCCCACATGGCAGCAATAGGCGCTTGCCCTGTAACCAAGCCCCGTCCCCTGTGCTCATCCAGCCAATCAGGCTTGCACTTTGTCTTGTATGAGAAAGCAATTCATGTCAAATTGCTTGTCTTAGTAAGTGAAAATGTGTATATCACTGGAGGTTTTTTAAAAAGTTGGGGGAAGCTACAAATGCTTTTCTCGCGTAGTTTTCCCTCTTTTTTGACCCCCTCCTTCACAATACGATGATGTCTGAAAGCAACTCCAAATTGCCAGCAAGTTAAATGAGAGCTGGGAAAGCAGCCAAGCTCCAGTGATAAATTAATTAGGAAGAGCAAGCAGAGTTCTTTTTCTTGGAAAGGCAGCAATACAGGCAAAAGGAACACAGAGAAGAGTCCAGAGTCCAGTCCAAAGGTCAAGGCTTAGAGAAGGCAGCGTAGTCCAGGAGTCGGTCCGTAGGTCAGCAACAGGGTGATCAGGAACAGTCCAAGGTCAAGGCACACAGCAAGGCAGTAAGGATTCAGGAAGCTTTCTCCACGGAGATCAGTTGATCTCTGACAAAGCCTCCATTGCTTCTCCCAGCCTATATAAAGCAATTAAGGCTTTGCCAGGTGTTTCTTAATGTGCAAGTTCCTCGCATAAATTCTCAGAGATTTCCTTTGAGTCTCCTTTTGTGCATGGTGCTGTGTATACGATGGTGGAGGTAAGTCTCTCTCCTCTTCTTTGTCCTTATCTAAGTGGGCAGGACTCTCTGCTGGACCAGGCTCTTCCTCTGCTCGAGCCTCTAGGTTGGCAGGGTTCCCTGCTGGCACAGGTGCAGATAAACCTGTGCCAGGGTCCCTAGGGTCGTTCCCTACCATGTCCTCCTCCTCCTCCGACTCTACAGCCTCATCAGGCTCCCGGTGCATGACAGATGACACAATGCGGGATCCTATTAAGACAGTTGTATTCCAGGCTAATTCTGTGAGGGATATTTCACTGTATAAACAACCCGCTGAACAGCAGAAAAAGTAAGGAGAACGTTTCAGAGCATGTGGTATGTGTGTGGGGAGAGGGTTCAGCATCTCTCTTCCCAATGCTGTCCTTTCAATTGATCCCACCTCCCTTTGATACTGGCTCTGTTCTGATAAGGCATAATTATTTTTCATGTCTAGTTTGTCTTTGACACTAGTATTAAACAAAGGGGAAGGGGAAGGGTACAAACTGGAAGCAACATAAAAGTTACTCAAAAGGACTGCATTAGCAAAATACACTGCATTTTAAAAATAGTGATCTAGGAAACTCTTGAGAGACAAATGAGGTAAATTTATGTCCAGCGTAAAAGCTCTTTTGCAGAAAGACATGTAGGGACAAAGCAGCAGGGAGAGCTCTCCTTTCTTTGGCTTAAAGGGCTTGTTTATACTAGAAGATATAATGCTCATACCTGTGCATTATAGCAAATTTGCAGCATCATCCTTTTGTCTCCATGGTCTTTCACAAAAACGATAAGCTGTGAAGCTCCCCACACTTGACATCCACACACCCATGAATCAAGATGGTGGCCGTGTTATATGTTCCCACCACTGTAGAATATTTTTGTGCTGTTGGGGGCAATCGGGGGAGACACTCAGAGTGGAAAGATGAAGGGAGCCCAGCAGTGCCTGGAGACAAGGAGGGGGGCCACTGCAAGGAACAGGAGGAGAGACCAAGCTGCCAGCCCTTCACCCATCCTGGCAGCGTCAGTGTCCAAATCCAGCTGCAATTAAAAGGATGGGAGAAGCTATCTGACCACCGTTGGTTGCAGAGAAGGAAGAGGAGGTCGGCTCTTCTCTGCTGCAGCTTCATCTCGCCTTCCTGGGCTGGGCTGCTCCTTCTCTCATGCCTGTCCTGCGCCCACTAAGCTTGATGACAACAGGCTGTGGAGGGTATGAGACAAGGAGCAGCCCAGCCTGGGATGGCAAGATGAAGCTGGAACATCGAAGAGCCACCCTCCTTCCTGCAAAAGCTTTTCCAGAGCAGTATATGGCATTTTTGGCCCCCCTCCTTCTGAATATGGTGAATCACTGTGGGATCCCATTTGGACAAAAGGTATTCTCCACGAATTCTATGAGAAGTATTTTCACCATTTAGACAAGCCCTTGATGTCCAGCCTTAATAAGAACTCCCAGATCCCTGAGAACACAAGCATAGAGCAATGTGATACAGTCCTTGTATTATTTATAGCATTTCTGTGTTTTTATTCTATTGTTGCTGTCTTGTATTTTATGATGAATTTGAATTGTTACACAACCTTGGTAAGCAACAAGAGACATGGATATACTTTTTAAATAAACAAACAAAATTAAAAACACTGTAGAATTATTTTTGAATCAAAAGACAAGATTGTGTGGCTTGAAAATCTTGGCTTGAAGATTCTTATGCATCATTTCCATAATTAAGTGGTAAAGGGTAAATTAGTTGGCAAAGTTCAGTGACAATCTCAAGACGTTCTTGTGTTGTCAGGTACGAAGATAAATGTATGTGTTGCGGCAGGTCAGCATGCCAATAAAAGCCAAATTAAAAACATCTGAGAATGCGGCTGAAGATGCAAAAGGGAAAGCCCGTAAAGCGCTCTTAGCCTATGTAAGGATGACTTCACCAACATCTGTTTACTGTCTGGAATTGCCGTGGAGTAGAGATAGCAATGAATTCTAGAAACCCTAGGTTTGGAGGCTGGGAATTCAATCAGAAAAGACCTGGATCTTCATAGGAAGCTGCCTCCTACGCCATCATACCATTAGACCATTTACCTCAGTAGTGTCTGCGCTGACACTGGTTTCTAAGGTTCCAGACAGCGGTCTTTCACCCAGCCTTGCCTGGAGATGTACAAGGCATATGCTCTACCTATGGTTCTTCCCACTTCATAAAAAACTGAAAGACCCCCTAACTTTTTTCTGAAGCTCTTGACCTGATATACATTTTGCAGAATTCCTTACAGAACAACCATATACAGTAATACTACAGAATATATAGAACTTTAGTTTGAGTTAGAGCTGCACCAAAGTTGATAATAAATACATTTAAAAGATGTGCTGATATCTTTGTAAATATGTGCCAGAACACTTTCATCCTCCACCCCCCAAAAACCAAAACAAAACACAACACCCAGAAGTTGGGATTGTTTGCAGACACTGACAATGCAGACGGTGTGCTCTAATGAGCTATAAGTGTAGGTCGTTCTAGCAAATTCCAAGATTTGCACATGCTGTGTTTCTCCTAAAAATAAGCACATCCTTTCCACCTAATAAATTTTGCATGCAAATATGGGCTTGTTCATTTCATCACAAGATTCTAATTCATTTCATTTTTTATTCATTTTGCAGTGTATGCGAGCTTGCATGTGTAATTCATCAAGCGTGGAAGCAATCTTTTACATTCTCATCACTTGTGACATTTTTAATCAATGAGGCCCTGCCTCACAGTGATTAAACTTCTCTTTCAATGGAAAAGGCTGTAAGGCTTTCAAACACCAGGAGGATGTGGGCAGTTAACCCCCTACACACACAAAAACCCCACTAATAGATCATCAGGTATCTATAGTGCACAGGTATTCTACAGGAAAATCTTTGAAAAATGCAGAAGATGATTAAAGTGCAGGAACTGGGGTGGGGGTCAGACGTATCTAACTCAACGTAGTTGCCAAACACACACCTTTCAACATTTCACAGATGGCCAAGCAACATCAGTGTGGTCAAGATGGTGAAAGTTAGTAATGAGGAAGCACACACAAACTAGGAGAGGCTGCAGCAGTTTGCTTTTGCCTCATTCTATAGGAAAATGCAAGATTCTGTCCCTTCCTTTCCTCTCCACCCTACTGAGTCAATTGAATGCAAACTGCTTTTGCACTTTGAACTGAGTTTGGAGAAACTGAAGTAAGCTGAGGATGCAAGGGGAAAGTGAGTGAAAGAAGGAGAGAGAAAGTGGGATATTTTAAAAGCAGCCGAAAAAGTGGGATGATGGAGGATTAATCAACACTTTCCGATCCAGATCAGGACAGTTGGAGGGTATGTAAAAAGCCTGTTTTTGACTGCATTTTATCATCTGTTTGAAGGCTTCCTGACATATGAATATGTTTCCTTGACTGGGGAAAATCAAGGTCCACCTTCTTTTGGAACGCAGGGCTAAATACAAGATTAGTTCTACCTAGAATTGCAATAAATGGCACTTCAGTTAGTTATGACTCAGAATTTCCATGTACTTCAATGGAGTTTTTTTTTGGAGAAGACTAATACAGTAGGACCCCCATATCCACTGATTCAATTATCCGCCAGACACAAAACAGCCCCCCCATAGAGTCTTCCTAGAAAATGGGTTCTCTCTAGCCATTTTCTAGGTCCTTCAAGGCAACTCTATGGTATTTTAAACCCATTATTTTCAATGGCATTAGCTATGATGTATGGTTTTTGGTATCCATGCCCCCCCTTGAATCAATCCCAAGCTGATACAGGTGTCCTACTGTATTGGATCCAGTCCTTATTTTCCAGATAGGACCAGAACCTGTGCAAAACAGTGTTGCCCAGGCCTGGCAAAACAGAGCTCAACCTAGCCAAATTTAAAACACTGTTATAAGCCATTTTGATAGGAGATATTTAGCATGCACTAATTTCTCCCATTTAGGTCCATGCAAGTTCAACATCCTTAACTATGGCTGGATTATATCAATAGATTTGTTTTACCGAAGGCCATTATTAAACAAGTCTTTTAAGGGTGATGTGAAACAAGGAAGATAATTACAAAACCTTTTCACTAAGCTCAAAACGAGTTGTTTTGAACTATGTGTGAAATTGCTCCCGGGGGGCAGAATCTGGTAAAGACATTCCCCAGAATGGCCTACTCAATAGTGCATTTGGGGAAATTGAAAAAAAGAAGCTGCCTCCTTTGCCATTCACATTCACAGGGGGGCATCCATATTGTGGATAGTAGTTGAGTATTTGCAGAAAAGCACATATTTTTACTGAATTAGCAAATAATTAATCTGTTAGCATCAAATGAGATTCAAGAGCTGCAAGGTTAAACATGTTTCTAAAAAAAGGACAACAACTGAAGCATCCTTATCAAAAATAGAAACTCATGGTATGTTGTTCTGGGCAACCCTACTTATAATCTAAAATACTAAGAAACCCATTTTTAAATTAGTGGAAATTTTAAAAGGTCTTGCAAATCCCTGAAGATCATTCAATCAACAGTAGATGCAAAGCTGTTAAAGAAGGTGTGGGGAAAGTGTGGCCATGTATATGGCCCCCAGAGTCATTTTATCATCCTCATCCTCAATTTGTTGGGGGGGGGGGGAAGTATTTTTTTGCCCCAAATGCCTCTAGGGCAGAGGTGGGCAAAGTAAAGCCTATAGGCAATGTACAGCTCCCCAGACCTATTAGTGCACCCCTTCTGAGCCTGTACAGTGCAGTGATGTTTGCTACATCTTGCTGCCCATACATACCAACACAACCCAAAACAAGAGACATGGCCCTGCCTTCTTCTCTCCTCTCCATTTGTCTGCTGTGTCTGTCTCTTGTCTTTCCACCCACTTGTTTTCTGTCCCTTCCTCTGTTTCTCTCCATTTGTAATTCCCCCATCTCCATTTGTGTCTTCCCTTTCTCCAGTAATCCCCAGTATTCTTCATGTATCTGATAACCTCCAACATTTCACAGATGAAAACCAGATCATGTCTGGCCAAGCAACATCAGAGTGTTTGTTAAGATAGCAAAAGTTATTAAAGAGGAAAAACAAACTAGGAGAGGCTGCAGCAGTTTGCTTTTGACTGAGCCTACTGGGAAGGGAATGATTTTGCTCCCTCCTGTTCTCTCTCCCTGCTGAATTCATTGATCACAAACTGCTTTTGCACTCTGAACTCCATTTGCAGCAGTTGACATAAGCTGTGGTCAAAGGGGGCAAGTGGAAAGAGGAGAGAGAAAATGGGACATTTGAAAAGCAACTGAAAAAGTGGGATAGCAGAGGATTGTTCAGGATTGTCCATACCAAACTGGGATGCTTGAAGGATATGGCATCTCGCCACCCTGTCTCTACTTGTGTCTGCCTTACTCCCTTGTAACTCCTGATCTTGTGCATTCTTTCTCTTTCTATTCCTTTGCCTTTCCCCTCATGTTCTCAGCCCTCCTCAAAAATATCCAAGTCACTTCTTTTTGGAAAAAAGGCCTCTCTCCTGGACCTAAAATGGCCCAGAGAGGTTAAAAAAATTATGAAATTGGTCCCATGCCTTTTAAGGGGTGTTGGGAGCATACAATTTTCAAAAAAGGCACCTCATGCTGTATGGTGTGTGTGTGTGGATTATCAGGAAGGGATTCACAATGCCACACTTTGCATGTACTCAGAATTAAATCCCACTGAGTTCAGTAATCAAGTGAGATAGGACAGCAGCCTTAATTCTCAGCCAAGAAACATGTTACATAAGACATGGGGGAAATGGTGAAATAAAGTGGGAGGGAGGGCACTTAATTAAACAATTTTACTTGTAATTACTAGGTCAATTTCATGAATTTTTGGTTCACTATTTCTCAACAATCCAAGTTGATACAGGCTATTAATAATTACAGGCTATTAATAATTACGTTAAGCACTTTCACTTCTAGAGTCAAGCATTCTCAGCATTTGATATATTTACTGCTTTGCAAGTAAAGGCAACTGTTTTAGTCATAAATAAACCTTGAGGTTAATAAAGGAATTCGGGCAGAAACAAGGAACACAGACTGCCTAAGCAGCATTTCTTTCACATACATTATAATGTCCTTGGGAGTTAAAATTTACTTGGGATGGAAAACTAATTTCTTGAGTTAAACTGTGCTGACAATACCAAGTAAGAGCATATTCTCATCTTCCCCAACATCAAGAAAAATAATGAAGTGCTCAGCAATAACCTGTATGGCAGAAGTCTGGTAACTGAGCCAAAGTTTTGTCTGTCATGATCCACCATTTGTTTTGTTAGTATTAAAAAGGTCTCACCTTCAAAACACCACAGCTGCAAGGCTTTCCTCACATTAAATTCTCAAAAGGAGCTTCTGTGTAGTATTAGTCTAGGCACATAATCTAAAAGGATTGTGAAAACACACACACACCAATGTTGCAAAAGAATTCAAAATTATTTAAAAATGGCCCCTAGGGCTTATACAGTTGTCCCTTCATATGTGCTGGGGTTTGGTTCCAGGACCCCCCGTGGATACCAAAATCCATGAATACTCAAGTCCCATTATATGCAATGGCATAGCCAAATGGTGTCCCTTATATAAGATGGCAAAATCAAGGTTTGCTTTTTGGATTATTATTTTTTTAAGAATATTTTCAAGCCGTGAATACTTAAATCCATGGACACCAAATCCATGGATACGGAGGGACAACTGTACTCCAAATACTGAGCCAACCCACGGAGTCTCTATCTGGCAGGTTGATTTACTTAAACCAAGATTTTAAAATCACCACTACCACCTCTCTAGGGAAGAGACTTCTACATGGCCATCAGTGAAAACTCTCAGAGGAAATAGAGCATTTAGCAGGATGGAAGAGACTATTCTGAAGATACAATTATTTCAGAGAAATGCAGCTGGGGGGGCACTATAGGCAATCCTTCATGGCGGACATCTAAGCTGCCTGTTGAGAAGAACTCCACTAATTAACAACAATTTGGAGTGGATTATCACACCTACACTGCACTCCTCTTCATGGACTGATGCTAGGACCTAAGCGCCTTGCATCTCAACCAGTCCTGGACTTTTACTAGCTGGTTAAGGATCCAAAATTGCATCTGAAGAATCGGGCCTACCAGACCCTTCAGCAATGGCTCCTGGTTCTAACTGAGGGCAAAGAGGAAATGAAGAACCTCAGCCCCAACCTCCAGCCTAAACTCACTTGACAGCACACCACCTGGCTGACCTACTAGCGGGCAAACATTGTAAAAGATCTACACTCTGAGTGGGCTACTGTGTTAAACCCCATGGGGAAAAACTCCATGTTTTAACAGACACCATTAAAAAAACTGAAACCACAGCCTTAGCAGCGTTGGATCAAAGTACAGAGCATGAGACCTGGCTGCTCCACTTTGAAAAAGCTTCCACCTTTTTGTTAGATAAGGTGGAAGACCTGGAAAACAGGAATAGACATCTGAACGTATGACTCCATGGCTTTCCAGAATGCATGGAATGTGACAATTTGGTCACATTTATAATGACCTGCATGAAGGAAATGTGCCTTGATCTTGCTATCGACACAGAAGAAATTGAACACCATTTTTGCCACTAAGGAAAAATGCCTCCCCGAGGGACATTATTCTCTGCTTCGCACTTCGAAAAAAGCCCTGGCTTTTCACAGATTATCCACACCCGCTAGTTGCAATACCAAGACGCACCAATCCAAGTGTTTCAAGATATCTGCCTGGACACCCTGAGGCGGAGAAGATAACTCAATCCACTTACCTATCTCCTTCGACAAGCTGGAGTAAAATACAGATGGGGATTCCCTTTCGCACAACACACAACACACCATGACAACCACATCCAAGACACAGCTACTACAAGTCTGTGAAGCCCTAGACATCCACGTTCCACAGGAGGTAGAATGCACTCTTCGGAATGAGGAGGCACCTACTCTCCCAGCCAGATGTAACTTCACACCCTCTAACCAGCACCCGCCTTGAGATTCAGTCTCCGGAGAACCCAATTAACAACAGCTAGAAGCAAACCTTCTGAACTGAAGCCTTTAATGGTTGGAGTGGTGACTGACCTGATTTCCTGTCAATTGTGATAATTTTTCCCTTTTAAATGGGCCAGCCCACTCCTGTCCCCCTCTGCTGTCTATTCCTCGCCGCCATTTTGTATTCCCCGTCTTCCTCCTACTTACTAATAGTAATTTTGGCACCGACACCATCTTTCTCCCTATGCTCTACGCTGTCCCCTCCCTCCTCTCTTACTTTACCCCTGCCTCTCGCTGCTGCCTTGTTTCCCCTGCTTCTCTCCCCTCCCCTCCTGACAGTAATCTGGCTGCTGGTGCTGTCTCTTGATTCCTGGCTGGCCCCCTCTCTCTCCTCTCTTTCCTTCTTCCTTCACCCTTCTTCTTCTGTTTTATCTCCTGTTGTGGCTGCCCAGGCAGTGGAGGTGGTGGGGTGGGGCTCTCCCCTGGGGGCCCCTGTCCCCTGCTGTCTCGGGTGGTGGGGTGGGGACCCTGGGGGAATTATTGCCCCCCCTTCTGGCACTTTGAGGGTGGAGTGCGATGCTGTGACTCAATGGGTGCCTGGGGGCCAGGGGGCTGCCTCTGCCCAGGCTGTCTGCCAAAAATGGCCAGGCTGGATTGTGGGGGGGGGTCTGGGGGTGCTGCCCCTCTCCTCCCTGTCCACCTTGTTTTCTCGGAGGTGGGGTGGGGGACCCAGGGTTTGTGGATTGGAGACTTTGCCCTTGGAATGGCCAGCTTGCATTGCCACCTGGTCCTCCCTGCTTTGCTCTTCCCTTCTGATGGGGCATTTCCAGCCCTGGGGGCTCTGCCCCAGGGTTGCCCTGCTGAGACCTCCTCCCCCGGCTCCCACCTCCTCTCCACTGAGGTCTCTGATCTGCTGGGTGTTCTGGGAGGACACTGGGAGGGGGAGGAAGTTCCTCACCTCTGCCTCCTGGACCTGGACCTCCTGGATATGGGGCTGTGCTGTGGGGAGATCCTGGGGGTGGTGCTGCCCCCCTCACTGCTTTTTCCTCTTCTGGTCGGGGAGGAGGGATGGAGGTGCAGTTGTCCCTTTGTGTTCACTGGGGTTTGGTTCTGAGACACCCCCCCGTGGATACCAAGGTCCGTGAGTGCTCAGGTCCCAGTCTATGCAATGGCATGGCAAATGGTGTCCCTTATATGGGATGGCAAAATCAAGGTTTGCTTTTTTGGATTATTATTTTCCTAAGAATATTTTCAAGCCATGAATGCCTAAATCTGTGGATATGGTGTGTGTGTGTGGGACAATTGTACCATGAAAAAGCATGCCAGCTCTTTCATCCATTGCCTGCCACCTGCACTTGACCTCAAGCCCTATTGCTTTCTGTTCATCACTATACAAAGATCCACATGCTCACACGTATTGATGGTTCCCACTACCACATTGGTAGAGCTGCGGCAGGCTGGATATCTATATCGCAGTAGAGAGAGGGGTGGGACAGGAGCGCTGCCCTCTGCCTGGACTTCTTGCTGGCCACGGCTGCATAGTGCTGTGGCTGAGGGGGACTCCAGGGAGGAATCTCACTTGACCCATTCTTTTTTAATTTTTATTATTATTATTATTATTTTTAAATTAATTTTATAATCATACACTATAATTTCCAATAATACTTATTTAGTATAACACATAATATTACCATAAACATCACAATTTTTATATCAACTAATTTCAAAAGTTAACATAAATTCTTTACTATGATTCTTTGCATGAATATTACTTCCCCTACCACCCCCCCAGTGCTCCCCTTCACCGGAGCCATTATCCCTTACCTAATCTTTCCAGAATCTCATTTCTTCTCGTAGAGGTAACCTCCCATCTTTTGTCTGTAATACTTTTTTAATAAATACTTTCCAAATTTTATCAAAATCACTTTCTTTCCAACTTCCTCTTCTTACTTTAATTCTACATGTTAACTTATCATTTATTGCCATTTTCCAAACTTCTTTATACCACTCCGCCACTTGTAAATTTATTTGCATTTTCCAATGTCTTGCTATAATTAATCTTGCTGCCATTAATAAATTTGTTATTAAATCCTTTTCTGCTTGGTTCTCATTCTCTCCATTATAAATTGACATCAGTCCTATGCTCGGTTTCCTCTCTATATTTCTATTCAGAATATTCTCTATTTCTATGAAAACCATTTCCCAAAACTGCTGTACAAATTTACAGTTCCACCATATATGCATATATGTACCTATTTCTTGACAACCTCTCCAACAATATTTAGAATTATTCTTGTTTATATTATGCAGTCTTCCTGGTGTCAAATACCATCTCCATATTACTTTATAGTAATTTTCTTTTATCCGTATCGACATATTTTTTAGATGTCTTTGTTTCCAAATCTTATCCCATTCATGATCTCCAATTCTTTGTTTCAAATCTTCCTCCCATATTCTCCTTAAATATTCCCCTTTGTCTTGTTTATCCTTATTTTTATCAATATTTTATATAATTCACTTGTAATACCTTTCAAACTTTCATTATCATCCCTCTTTTCACCTTTTTTCACCAAATTTTCAAATTTTGTAAATTCCATTGTTTCTTTATGATTCTTTTTCCAATTTTTAATCCATTGTTCTAACTGTATGCAGTTAAACCATGAAATTTTCATTCCACATAATTTCTCTCTTATACTCCCTTTCTCATTCATCCATCCTATCCATCCCTCTATTTTGTCTAATCCTCTTTTCTTTAATTCCCTTCCCATTTTCCCCTTCAAATTATTTGGGAATTTCCCCCCCCATTATAACCGGTTTAATACTGGATCAATAGGCAAAAATTCTCTCTTATATTTATACCATATTTCCCATATATTTTGCAGAAATGGGTTCTCAATTCCTTTAATTTCCTTTTTTGTAAAATTACCAAAAAATATGTTCCATATTCTCTTTTCTATTCTCCCTGTTTCTGTCTCTAACCATTCTAAATCCCCATCCTACAATTCTTTCTATAAGATATCTCAATTGATTAGCTTCATAATATCCTTTTATTTTTGGAAGACCAAGTCCTCCCTCCTTCTGTGGTATATACCAGAATAATTTATTTAATCTTGTCCTTTCCCCTCCATTACAATATTTATTCAACATATTTTGCCATTTTTTTCAGTTCTACTTCTGATACTTTTATTGGTAACATTCTAAACAAAAAATTTAGTTTAGGTAATATTTTCATTTTAACTAAAGCTACTCTTCCAAACCATGATAGTTGAATATTTTTATATTCTTCCAACTTCTTTTCCATTTCTTTCCTTAATACCATAATATTTTTCTCTTCTAATTCTTTTAGATCTTTTGTAATATTTATTCCTAAATACTTAATATTACTTTTTAGTTTTACTTCTAATTTTTTCTCTTTTACAAATATATTTTCTTCTTCCTTAGTATAGTTAAACAACATCATATCTGATTTATTCCAATTAACCTGTAAACCTGTCATCTCCACAAATACTTTTAAATGTTCTTTAATTTGTTCTGTTCCATTAATCAAATCCTTAATTGTCAGCAATGTATCATCAGCAAACAAGCTTATCTTATGTTTTGTTTCTAATACAATTACTTCTATAATATTATCATTTCTTATCACATTTCTTATCAATTTCTATTACCATTGCAAACAATGGTATTTCTATTACCATTGCAAACAATGGTTTGCATTGCAAACAATGCAATTGCAAACAATGGTTTGCAACTGCAAACAATTGCAATTACCATTGCAAACAATATTGGAGAAAGTGGGCAACCTTGTCTTGTTCCTCTCATTATTTTTATCTCACTCTTTAACAAGCCCAGACACCTTGCTTCCCCAGTTAAAATCCATCCTCTCAAGATTTGGATTATATTCAGGATTTAGAGTTAATTTTGCTAAATCAACCATGCTTTGCCTTCACACCACTCCAAATCAACACTTGGCAACAACAATGGCAACAACAATGGCAAGCACTTACTGGTATACAAGCATGCTCATCTGCACTCACATATCTAGGTATCACACTTACCAAAGACCTTTGTCAGCTTGTACCAAGAAACTATAATTGATTCACCACATGGATGACACGAAAACTCAAAGCTTGGTCCACACTCAAACTATCTCTTCTTGGTAGAACTGCCCTCATCAAAATGTTCCTTATCCCTCCACTATTTTTCCTTTTTCTAGCAATTCTGCTACATCCCTCACATGCGAGATTCCAGAAATGGCAGCTAGTAACTGAGCTCTTTATTTTTGAGAGGAAATGGTCCCAGTTCTCAAAATCTATTCATTATGCGAGGTCCAACTATGGGGGGCTGGCCATTCCTGACTTAACTCTCTATTATCAAGCTTTTCTGGGTCCTTGAAGAGTTATCTTGCATAGTATTTCCGGCATATAAGATGACTTTTTAACCCCCCAAAATCTTCTTAAAAGTCTGGGGTCGAATTATACGCTGGTTAGGCTGGGTGGGGAGAAACCTCTGTGCTTCCCCAACTTGTTATGGCCCATCGTGGGTTGGGGAAGCTGGTTGAGTGGGGAACCATGGGACTGGGGAATCTCCCCAGCCAGCCAGCCAGCCAGCTCCTGCGACCGGGAGCCTGCGCAACTTCAGGAAGGGTGGGTGGTGGCTGATGAGCCTGACCCCCCAGCTAGCCACCCTTCCACCCTCCCTGAAGCTGCAATTGGGCTCCTGGTTGTGGCTTCAGGGATGGCAGGTGGTGGCTGGAAAGCCCCCCCCCCACCAGCCACCATCCGCCCTTCCTGAAGCCATGACTGGGCTCCCGATCGCAGATTCAGGGAGGGAGGGTGGTGGCTGAAAAGTCCCCCCCCAGCCAGTCACCCTTCCACCCTCCCCAAAGCCGTGATTGGGCTCCCAATCGTGGCTTCGAGTAGGGTGGGTGATGGCTGGAAAGCCCCCCCAGCCAGCCACCACCCTCCCTCCCCGAAGATGTGATCGGGAGCCCGATCATGGCTTCAGGGAGGGTTGCTGGTGGCTGGAAAACCTCTCCCTCCAGCCAGCCACCCCTCCACCTTTACCGAACCTGAGATGGGATGCAAGCAAAGTTCGGTAAAGGCGGAGGTGTGGCTGGCTGGGGAGAAGCTTCCCAGCCAGCTCGTGTACTTCCCCAGTCTGAGATGGGGCTGCCAGCACCATCTTGGACCCCGGAAGGACAGGAGTTGGCTAGGAAGCTTCCCCCCAGCTAGCCACCTCTCCTCCTTCCCAAGTTCGAGAGCTGGCTAGGAAGCTTCCCCCCCCCCAGCCAGCCACCCCTCCAAGGTGGCTAGGAAGCTTCCTAGCCACCTCGAAGAGGTGGCTGGCTGGGGGGGGGGGGAGAAGCTTCTTAGCCAGCTCCCATCCTTCCGAACCCATAGTGGGATGGGGAGGCACAGGAGGTGGCTGGCAGACTGGGGAATCACAGGACTGGGGAATCTCCCCAGCCAGCCAGCCATCTCCTGCAATTCCCCAACTAGCATGCAGGCTCCCAATCACAGCTTCGGGCAGGGTTGAAGGGTGGTTAGCTAGCTGGGGGAGACTTTCCAGCCACGACCCACCCTCCTGAAGCCATGATCGGGAGCCCGGTTGCGGCTTCGGGGAGGGCGGGTGGTGGTGGGTAGTCTTATATGGCAAGTATATCCTAAACTCTTTATTTTAACTTAAAAATGGGGGGGGGGTCATCTTATACACCCAGTCATCTTATACACTGGAATATACAGTAACACAATCCCTTTCTTCTTTTTTAAATTTGATGTGATAAAATTTTGTCCTAGTTTAGGTTTTTTTTAGAAGTTTACTGTCTTCCTGTCTAATACATGTCTCTTGCAAGCACACTATATCATTTTTTGACTTCTCTAAATAATGAAAAATTTGTTTTCTCTTATGGTTTGAGTTTAATCCATTCACGTTCCATGAAATAACTTCACTTTCCGTTTTGTATTTAATATAATTAATTATATTAATTATATATTTCTTGTGTTTATATTATTTATATAATCAATCAAATATAACACTTATTGGTCTTCTTCTTCTACCTCTTCCTCCCCTTCGTCTTCCTGTTCAACTGGTTCCCTCTTGTCTTCTAGATCTTTTTCTTCTTGATCCTCCTCTCTTTCTTTTGTTCGGTCATCTGCTTCATATGTCTCTGGTCTGTTCAGTTGCCCTTCATCATCACTTCCTTGCTCTTTCCTTGCATTGTTCTTTTTACCTAACTTATCCAATTTCTTACAGAACTCCGTTGCTTTAGGAATTGAGTTAATTTTGATTATTTTCTGTCTATAAACCAAAGAGACTTTCTCTAGTCTTTCCCATCTGTATTTTATGTTTTTCTTTGTTAATTGTTGAGTTAGAAATTTATAATCTATAATTTATAATTCTGACCTTTTGCCTGCATCTGTGGCTGGCATCTTCAGAGAATGGTTGGGTAGGAGTGTGTGTGTTGTTTTTATAAGGTGACCCCTTTTGGGGAGTATATGTAAATTTGTGTAGTTGAATGGTTAGTTTCTGGGTACAGAAATGCAAGGATGATTAGTGTCTGTTTGGCTAATGGTTGGTTGATGGGCCATTATCTGCTGGAAATTCCCTTGTCTCTGAGTGGAATTCTTTTGTAAGTGTTGAGTTTTGATTCTATTGTTTTTCAAAACTGGGAGCCAGATTTTGTTTACTTTTAGGGTTTCTTCTTTCCTGTTGAAGTTGTCCAGGTGTTTGTGGATTTCAATAGCTTCTCTGTGACAGCAGCATGGTCTCCTCCTTTAAGGAAGTTTCTGTTGGTTATGAGGAAAGCATTGATTTTCCATTAATTTCTTTCTGGAAATGTGGCAGCTCCACCAGCAAAACGAGCTACTCCACGTGTGTAGTATCTGCAGTTGCCTTCTCACACTTTCATGTAGAATTATAAATTATTTTCAAAAATTCAAGTGTAGTGTATGGTGTGTGTGTGTGTGTGTGTGTGCGTGCAAGAAAGGCAGATAGAAAGTCTCTCAGAGAAAAGAGAAATCATTTTTCTTGCTAAAAATCTTCAGCTCCCATTTCATTTCATCAGGATTTCTTGGCAATGGGAGTTGAACAGGATGAGTTCGTAAAGGATTTCTTTCAATACCACCCCCACATCACCCCCTAACTTTGGACAAAACTGGAACAGGAGGTATTTAACAATGTATACTCATGTAGATCTTTTCTCTTCATCTGCTATGTCTGTTTGGACACTTTTGTTTTTCTAACTTGTGCGATGGAGCAGGACTTTTTAGATAGTTTGGAACCTCGGCCATCTATACAATAAAAATTCTCCAAGACACTACAAAATCACTGTGGGTTCATCACATTCCATGGAACAGCAGAGATGCTCTGGGGGTTCTTTCACAGCTATTCCTTGTTCTAGCACACCACACATCGTGATATGTAGTATTGGGTGAACAGATCACTGGGGTGGGAAGGCTTTAATATCACTATTATCCGGTGATGCTGAGAAGGACTCCTGGAGAAGGACTAAATCACCCCCTGTCACAACAACAACTCTGTTCATGACACAGTTATTAATGAGAGCCAGTATGGATACACAGGTCCAGTGTGGGGTCCACTTGGCTTATAGCCTGTTCTCTGCAACCTGTTACTAGCACCCAGAGTTCCCTCCCCCTTGATTATGCCAGGCCCCCACATTGCTCTGTATACCGCCAGAGAGCTTCACATTTGATAAAATGCCCATTGTTGCATTTTGATCACACCCATTTTAGCATTTCCCCCACCCACACTAAAAGCCCAGCTGCTTGTCATACTGGGTGCACAAGGGGATCTTTACATTGCATATGCAGCCACATGATGATGGACCCAGCCCTATGGGGTAACCACCTGTCACAATGAGGTGACAAGATGATTAAAGCTGTGGACTTAAAACTCAGTGGTTTTTCTCACCAGCTACAGCTGGAAGTCTAAATCTCTGTGCTGATGTATTTGCAAATCTGAAACCAGGGAAGCCTGCCTCCATTGTTAGCTTCTCACAGTTGCTCATTTGTCTAAGTTTCTCCATCCCTATCTCACTGTTCATTTTCCTCAGATTAGTGAAGAGATTAGTCATGAGTAAGGAGAGATTGCTTGAGCTCTTAGAAGGCAGGTGGGAGTATAAATTAAAACCACCACCACTACCACCACTTCATTACCTTTGCAAAGCACTGGGTCTCCTAATTAACATTGTAGCAACTTAACCTAATTAACAACTGTTTGGTCCCCCCCATCATTGTCTTTGAGCAACTGAGCAACTGTTTTTGTTCTATTTTACATTTCAAAATGTCTATCAATGTGCATATCAAAATATCAATATCAAAAGGTACCAGCACAGTTCACGATCTTGCCTGTTGGAGCTCAAAGTGGAAAAGTGAGGAATGTGAAAAACTCAGGTTCATAACTCAGTTATGAAACTCTGAATGACTCCCCAATTTATCTCACAGGGTTGTTGTAAGGCTGAAGGACCAATCCAAGCTCCTTTGAAAAAAGATGATACACAGATAAAATAGATACAAATAACTTCAAGTATTAGTAGTAATATAAAACACTGAAATGCATTGTGGAACAAAGTACCAACAAATTGATAGTATTTGAAAATGAACATATTTTCCTTTTCTCATAACACTAGACTTTATGATTGCTCTAAGTATCTATTTATTTTAGGAAGTCTTAATTTCTTCATAAAAGGTCATAGTGGTTCACAGTAACATGCAAAAGAGAAATAACGGACAACCCAGTACGAAGTAGTAGCATCAACCAAATTCAACCAAACACACTCGAGCAACAATAATAAAATAATCAGCAGGGTAAAATGAGAACTCAGACACAATCAAAGCAGGCAGAAAACCCATCTCAGAAGTTGCTTTTTGAAGAGGCTATGAGAAGAACATCAAGATTAGGCCTTGTGGGCTTCCCAAGGGAGGACAGTCCATAGAGTTGGTGTCATAAGTGCCCTGCTGAACTTTTTAGCTCATGTGGGAACCTGGAGCAGGACTTCAGATGTTGCTCAGAACAGACAGGTGGAAGGCATGGAAGAAGGTGGCCCTCAGGTTATACAGATCTGAAACCATTTAGGACTTTGAAAGGCAAGAAGTATCACCCTGAACTGAGCGTACAAAGCCAATGGTGATGACAGACATAAGTCATATGCTCTCTCCAGTCAGACATAAGTCTGGTGGTGGCATTTTGGGCCAGTTGAGGTTTCCAGAGGTTTTTCAGAAAGAGCCCAATGGAGAGCTCTTCTGAAGTAGGTGTTACTGAAGCAGTGAAGCATGAATTACTACAGCCAGCAAAGGATGGCATTGGCATAACTCTGTGATCATTGTATAATGGGATGAAAGTGTACACTAGTTCCTGAAGCACTGGTTTGAATGGGTTTAGCACGTCCTACAAAATGTCATGTTTCAAAGAGTCATATTTAGAATTATCTGTGCAACGAATCCATGAAGCACTGATCGTTTTCTAAATCAGCTTTGTTTGCCCATGGCACACAGAAAGATCTGACTGTCTATATACCATCATGACATGATCACATTCATTATGTAAACTCTATTTGTCTAAGATCATCAAGAAGAACTGTTAGTTAGCAAAATAGTAGATAAGAGAAATGATGGTAGTAAGAGTGCCTCACAAAAGGGCATAAGATTTTGAGGATATATTTCATATTTTATAATTTGGGCCTGAAAACTAAGATGTGCAAAGATTTAACACAGCCCCAATACTCCCCCTCCCACCAATCAGACTTAGGCTACCTGCTTTCACTGAAATCTAAGGAGAGAATCATATGTTGGCTGGGAGATTCTGGCAAATGTAGACTAAAAACATGAACCTTCAAAGTTCTGGATGTTAGAAAAACTCCAAGCTTCCACTACTCCTTATCTGTTGCTTTATTTTTCTTTTCATTAAGCAATGGAGGACATGATGCTCTTCTACTGTAGGGGTTGGCAGACAGTAGATTTTATCCTGTCTGTAGATTGGCATTTATTGGTGGATATCTAGGTGCCAAAGCTTGTTGACGATTTCTAACTTGTTGAAGAGCGACAAAAACAAACTGAATTGTCACCTGTTGAAATTAAGAAAGCTGTGATGGGAAAACATAAATGGGATCAGGAGTGGAGTTTTGTGGGTTCCATTTTGGAATTTAAAATACATTCCTGGGCTCAGAATTCCTTAATCCAAATGGTGTGTCCTTTGTTCCTAGCTCTATTTGGTGGATCTTGGGGTTATACTAAAAAACAAAGTAGATCCTGATAGCCTGACATCTATGTGACTCTTGGGCTACTGCGTATTCCCTGCCATGCTAGCCACTTATTCAAGGTGAGGAGATGCATGTGATGTGTTAAACAAGGTCTGGCTGTTAAAAAGGAAACCAAATTGGTTTCAGCAGTCAAATATTTTGTAAGTACTCCTTCATTACTTGATAATTAGCCTTTGGACACAGCATAGCACAAGCTTTGATTACAAACTAAAATAAAACGTATCAGTGAAAATGAGAAATTACTGTTTGCTCAACTAAATGCTGATTAACAGAAGAGTGACTGAAGCACCTCACAGAACAATCTTAACAAAAGAGACTCGATAACACTTATGCCAGTTTGGATGGTGCATTTAATAAAAGAGGTGACATTATGAATCATGATTCACATAAAAAAATCATACTGACACACAATTGTGTACAAAAAATTGATCTATTTTAACAACGGACCTTTTAAAAATGTACACAGGCATCACAGGGGTCTGCTACAGCAGGCTTGTCAAACCTCTCTCTTCCCCTCACCCCAGCCAAACCCAACCAGGTCCAGATACAAAATGGTGTCCTAGGATATGGAGCCAATTACCTATTACACCCAAGTCCAGATCAAGCCCATGGTGACAGCTTGAACCAAACAAGCAAATGTAGTTAACTGTAACAAGTTGTTGTCATCATCACTGCAACAAGAATATAATGAATGGAACATTTCACAAATTATGCAATGAATGAGAATGAAGTTACTTTATTCGTATAATGAATAATGTTTTCCACTGATTTTGGAAGCCTAAGCAAGATCAGGTCAGTCTTGTGTTCCTGTGTCCAAGAGTTTTCCTCAGGAAACTGAGAAAATGCAGCATGGTGTGATGTTCATTTGCTACACACCTACAACATCCATAGAACTGGCAGTGCAGAAGCAGTGATCCTAACG
Organism: Gambelia wislizenii; assembly: GCA_030847615.1. Classification (NCBI taxonomy): domain Eukaryota; kingdom Metazoa; phylum Chordata; class Lepidosauria; order Squamata; family Crotaphytidae; genus Gambelia; species Gambelia wislizenii. The sequence goes on along the minus strand of JAUMIR010000005.1, from coordinate 103,508,719 downwards.
GGAAGCACTAACAGAGTAGGGGAGCTGGCATCGTTGGGATGAGAGCAGGAGTAAAACACCCACTTTACATGTGTGCAACCCTGCAGCTCCCAAAATAGTTTAGCTGTGTGTTAGAATGTAAGGCCAAAGGAACTGAGCTATGAACTAGGAAATGTTGCCTCTGCCCTGCAAACTCAGTACATTTCTGAACCTTGCCCCACCTCCATCTTCAGTTTGGGGCAACAATAGTAACCTATCTGGTAGGATTATTGTAAGGATTTATGTGAAAGTGTTTTGAAAAAACATATATGGTGACTCTGGATAATTAACCTGCATGTCAAAGGTTTCTTTGTGGTAGAAAGATTCTGCAGTAGTATCAGTTACTAAAAATTTATTCTGAAGTAGTAATATTTGTAAGTGATTATCATAGAGATAAGCAGCTTGGGGAGAAAAGTTTGTTACTTTCCTAGCAATCATCTACACCACCACGAACCTGTTCTTGATCTTACTGTTAACATCCAGTTGGTGGGAATGAGAGGCAGGGCCATTACAGTGGTGGCTCTACAATTCTGGAAGCCACTCTTTCAGGGAGATTCATTTTTAGCTGTCATCTGAAGACCTTCCTGTTTCAGAAGATATTTTAACTGTCTTTTATGGGGCTCCTGTCTTACATGATTATTTATTAAAAATTCATCCCAGTTGCCACTGCCCTGGCCTTGAGGTGGGGGGGAACAGAAGAAAAGGCAGTATTGGCTGGACTTAATCCCCTTCCACAGTATTATCCCATTTCCTTTTGTGTCATGTCTTAATTAGATTGTACGTCTGAGGGAAGGGAATTGTTGTTCTTTCACTTGTAAAGTGCCATGTACACTAATGGCGCTATATAAATAAATGATGATAATACAGTAGCACCCGCATATCCACAGGGATTGGTTCTGGGCCATTTTGCGGATGGTGAAATCCACGGGTAATAGCGGACACCATCCTACCACCACCACCCCACCGCTGCCACTGGAGCCCTCCCCCATTCTCTTCCCCCTTTGCCCCTGCGATCGCCACAATGGCAACTGGAGCTGTCCCAGAGGGAGGGGAGCGAGGTCCTTCCTCCCCTCTCCCTTCACCCCTGCAATCGCCACAATGGTGACAAGAGTCCTCCCAAGTGAAGGGATGGGGGAGGTGAGGTCCCTCCTTTCCCCAACCTCTCCCCATCGCCAATTGCGGATAATTGAATCCGCAGTTGGTGAATCAGTGGATATGGGGGTGTTACTATAATAATAATAATCTGTTACACTCAAAGTTTATTGGTTTAAATTTTATTTATACTACTGTAACACTGCATTGCTCTGTGAGGGCTTTTTTGTTGAGAACATGAGGCACAACTGCTTACTTAAATAAAATAAATGGAAGTAGCATTTTTAAGAGTTCTCCAGTGTTTGTATTGCATGAAGAACAGAAAATATAGGACTGAATGCTAAGAAAGGCTAAACAGGAACCAATGGCCTATTCATGAGTAAACTCACTACCCCCAAACACATTCAACAGGAAGCAACAGAATGTACTAAACTTGCAAGGAGGAAATTTTTAACTGACACTGAAAGGAACTTTGCTGAACAAAAGTGAAGTTCTGGATAAATATTATAGAAGAATTGTGGCTAAAGGGAAGGCTATTGCAGGGTAATATAGCACTATATTAAGTGCTATGCAAAACTACAGTTTTTAGCTTGTTGCAGAAAGGCAATGTTTCCAAATCAGTACAGGGTTTTACTATGCAAACAACCTTGGTAATCTTTTATTAAACAATTGTTATAATGTTACTAAGCAGCAGATGGCACTATTATGCCACCTTTGTGTACCAGCTTACTTATTTGAAGTAGAATTCTGTGACATTTAAAGGGTAGATTTATTTATTTTTGTTAGCTAAAGCAAGAAAAATGACAAGTTTGAGAATATATTTAAACAGAATTAATATTGAACTTTGAACGTGTTTTATAATTGTGACTGAACCCCTGTGAAAATGAATAATGCTGTTTTGCTTTATTTTCCTTTAAGAAATCCAATATGAAAAAACTGAATTGTACTCATATGCTAACCTTTGGATTTTATTTATTAAAGCATTAGGTAACAACAGGAAGCTGAACTATGGTACCAAACTGTGTTACCCATATAGGTGGGGGGTGCTTTCGGACCCCACTTGTGATATCAGAACTTTATTAATATGTTGGGGAATTATGATTAGCTCAAATGGAAGGCTGCAAGAGGTGGGTAACTTCAGGACCATTTCACCTATGTATACCAGTACTAACTGTAGAGAACTTCAGATTATAGTGAAATAAATGTTTTTTATTGGAAAATAACAAAATCATTCACACATGCAACACACACTCACAAGAACCACATAAGGCTAGTGAAGCATTTCAGGCAGAAAGGTTGGATACAGGAATAGATTTGGGAGATAGGGCAATAGCTATCAGTCTGAAGACAAGTGAAGTACTCAGACAAAAGAATGAGGGTGGCACTGGATGTCCAATCTGATAGAGTGGCCAGGTGTCGTCCACAGTGGCACAAGTTGCTATTGTCTGGGGCTAATATGTATACTATACTTCATGTCCTGAAGGGGTATTTGGGTTTAAAACAAAGCTTAGATTGGTTTCCCACCAAAAAAACAAAGGAAACCGAAACATAGCAGATTGCTGTTAATGGCTGAGAGATAGGAATTGATAGGTTTATTAGAACCTTGCATTGTAGGAGAGGAGGGGGTGCAATGGGATTTTCCCCAGAAATGAGTTGTGTAGGTCACTTGTTTGTTTAGGATGTGTGACTCATTGCCAAGGGGGGCCAAGAAGGGATTAGCACATACCTCCATAATGGTGCTGTTTACTAGGGGCTCTACTCAATCCTGTTTTGGTTGTTGTTGCTCTACTCAATCCTGTTTTGGGTGTGTACTAAAATATTTCCAAGACATTTTCCCAGGTCCTTGTGAGGTCCGTGTGACTTTACTTTGGCTCAACCCAGTCTACTAGACCCCTTGAAGTTTTCAATATTGCCAATTATGAGATATTATAGGTAGGGGGTAGTAGGGCATTGTAACACTGTCTGTGTAAAGAACTGTGCTTCAACATTACATTAATTGAATACTAATACTAATAAGTAATCAATTCAAAGTTCAATATTGATACTTTCTATTTGATATTTCCGCAAATGATTATCCTTCAATTTGATCCATGGTGGGCTTTGTTGTGTCTGGTAAGGCTGTCCATTAAGCATGGAAACTTTAGCTGGTTTAAGATGCGCAGTGCCAGGTTCAGGAGCTGAATCCAGACAACAGCATTTGTTGGGACTGGAGGAGCTCATATGGGCCTGTTTACAGGGTTGGAGGATGATGTGTCAACCCCCTGGATCTTTTGGGGGCACCAAGACTGTTGCAGAAGGTGGCACAGATGCCTTCAAGGCCTTCTCATAAAGAAGAGCCTTCAGGCACAATTGTCAATTTTAATGGGCCTGGGGGGGGGGGTGAAGGCCTTGCAGTGAAAGCAAGATGACATATTGTGTGACTTGGCCAGGCAAAGGAGACACCAGGAATGCCCATCAGAGCCCAGCAATTTGGCTCCCCACTCCGCACACCTTTTAAAGGAAGCCGGGAGAGCCATTGTAGAATATTAACCAGAGTGAAATCATCAGAAAGAGAGCAGAACCATGAAGAGACCAGAGTTGTAGCTGGGAGTCAGAGTAAGAACAAGCCAAGGGAGCAAGCCGATGAAGATCCAGAAACAGTCCAAGTCAGTTGTAGGAGAAAATCAGCCAAAAAGCAAAAAAACAAAAAACAAAACAAAAACAAACAAACAAACAAACACTCGGGGTTAACCACAAGCAGAAAATCAGTCCAAAGCGAAATCCTAAGCCAAACTGTAGACAAAAACTGTGAAAGAAGTATCAAGCGCAGAGAGAAGGTTCCAAGGTGCTGCTAGCTGTAAAAAGGAACTGAAGTAAATGAGTGGGAACGCCTGAGGGGAACCATTGGGATGGGCGGAGCTACTGCCAAAAAGCATTATATAACTATTTCAGAAAGTTCTGAAGTGCACTGTGCAGGCACAGGAACAGCATCAGTTGTGAGTCACAGAGACCTCACCTAGAGTACTGTGTCCAGTTCTGGGCATCACAATTCAAAAAGGATATGAACAGATTGGAGCATGTCCAGAGAAGGGCAACTAAAATGGTGAAAGGTCTGGAAACTATGCCTTATGAGAGACTTAGGGAGCTGAGTATGTTTAGCTTGGAAAAAAGACGGTTAAGAGGTGATACGATAGCCCTGTTTAAGTATTTGAAGGGGTGTAATGTTGAGGATGGAGCAGGCTTGTTTTCTGCTGCACCAGAGACTGGAATACGGAGCAATGGATGCAAGCTCCAGGAACAGAGATTCCACCTCAACATGAGGAGGAACTTTTTGACAGTAAGAGCTGTTCGGCAGTGGAACACACTCCCTCGGAGCGTGGTGGGGTCTCCTTCCTTGGAAGTCTTTAAACAGAGGCTGGATGGCCATCTGTCAGGGATGCTTTGATCGTGATTTCCTGCGTGGCAGGGGGTTGGACTGGATGGCCCTCGTGGTCTCTTCCAACTCTGCAATTCTATGATTCTATGAGACCACGAAGAAGAACCAGTATTTCTTTCCCATTTCAGTATGCAATCTTCAAATTGCTCGTTTTTTGTCTCAAATTTCAATAATATTTTATACAATTTTGCAATTAGATGGGAGTCTTCTGCACACATCAATTTTTCAAATTCCGTTTTATCCTCTTCAAAGCCAAACATTTTTACCTCATCTTTAAATTTATCTCTTAGTTGATAGTAAGTTAACCATTGAATTTTGTATCCTTCCTTCTCTAATTGTTGCATATCCTTAAATACCCCATTTCCGTGCTCTGTCTTTAATAAATCTTTATGTTTCAACCAATTTTGTAAACTCCCCATTTCTATTCTATAAAATGCTTCTTGTGGGAATACCCATCCAGCTAATTTTATCCCTAATCTATCTTTATATTTTTCCCAGACTCCCAGTAGGTTTTCTAATTATATGATTCCTAAACTCTGCATTTACTTTCACTTTCCATAATTTAAATAAGCATGCCATTGCCATCTCAATTCATGCCTTTCCAACTCTAAAGTTCCAGTATTCTCTAAAACAATCCATTCTCTCAACCATGACAGACATGAGGCTTCAAAATATAATTTGAGATCTGGGAGACCCAACCCCCCCCCTTTCCTTAGCATCAATTAACAATTTCCATTTGATTCTCACTTTTTTACCTCTCCATATAAATTTTGTTAACTCTTTTTGTCACATTTTAAAAGGTGTATTGGATAAAATAACTGGCAGAGGCTGGAATAGATAGATTAGTTTTGGTAATATGCACATTTTTATTACTGATATTCTACCTAGTAACGACAACTTCATATTCTGCCACCTAATTAAATCTTTTCTAAGTTTCCCAGACCTTAATGTAACTATTTTCATACAATTGTTGAGTTTTAATAGATAAATTTATGCTCAAACATTTTACCTTTTTCAATATTTCAAATCCTGTTTTTAAAGCTAATTCTCTTTCTTCTTGAGAGGTTAAGTTTTTGGTCAAAATTTTTGTCTTATCAATATTCACTTTAAAACCCGCTAATTTACCATATTCCTTTAAACTTTGTAATAGATATTCCACACCATTTAAGGGGTTTTCCATTACAATTACTAAATCATCTGCAAATGCTTTCAATTTGATCTTTTCCTTTCCCACCTTAATTCATTTTATTTTTTTCTCCCCTCTTATGTCTCTATTCAAAATGTCTAGAATAAAAATAAAGAGTAATGGGAAAGACACCCTTGTCTCGTTCCTTTCTCTATAGATATATAATCAGTAGTATTTCCATTTATTTTTATCTTAGCTTTTTTTTTTGAGGCGTAGGTTGCCTATATCCAATTATAAAAGTTCTCCCCAAAGTTCATTTCTTTTACTACTTTTGATTAAAAACTCAAATTTAAATTATCAAATGCTTTTCTGTGTCTAAAAAAAACACGCCCCCTTTAACTTCATTGTGATAATTTAAATATTCAAATACATCAATTATTGTTCTAACATTATTTCTAATTTGCCTCCCAGGGAGAAAACCATTCTGGTCTTCATGAATGTACAGTAGGACACCCATATCTGTGGGGGATTGGTTCTGGGCCCCACTGTGGATGGTGGAATCCACGGATAATAGCAAATGCCATCCACCACTCCACTGCCACCACAGGAGCCCTCCGGGGGAAGGGGAGAGGCAAGGTCTATCCCACCCTTCCCTTCCCCCTTCACCCCTGCGATCACTGCCGTGGTGACCGGAGCTCTCCTGGGGGAAGGGATGGGGCAGGCAAGATCCCTCTCACCTCTTTCCCCCTTCAGCCCTGTGATCACTGCTGCGGCAACTGGAGCTCTCTCAGGGGAAGGGACAGGGCAGGCAAGATCCCTCCCACCCTCCCTTTCCCCTTTGCCCCCCGTGATCGCTGCCGCAGTGTCCAGAGCTCTCCCAGGGGAATGGATGGGGCAGGCAAGATCCCTCCTCCCCCTCCCTTCCCCCATCACCAACTGCAGATAATTGAATCCATGGTTGGCGAATCAGTGGATATGGGGGTGCTACTGTACTCTTGCAAAAATATTTTTAGTCAGTTCGCTAAAATTGCAGCAAATATTTTATAGTCTTTATTCAATAATGAGATTGGCCTATAATTACTCACTAATTCTGGATCATGTTCTTCTTTGGGTAACAAAATAATAATTGCTTCCTTCCAACTTTCTGGCATAGTTTAATTTTGGGGGGATATCATTCATAACAGTTTGCAAAGGTCCTGCTAATTATTCACTAAAGCTTTTATAATATAATGTCATTAACCCATCTGGATCTGGTGCCTTTCCTCTCTGCAATCTTTTAGTTCCCTCTACAATCTCATCAATTGATATCTTCTCATTCAGTTTGGTTTTTTGGATGTCTGATAGTTTTACCACTACCCTTTCCTGCAAGTACCTACTTATAAGAGTTTCTGGGACTTCCAGTTTTTTATATAATTCTTTAAAATAGTTATAGAATAATTTACAAATTTGTTTTCCTTCATTACAGTTCTACCCCCTTCCTTCACACATAAGATCATATTTTTAAAAAATATTTATTTATTCATTCTTTCTTACATACAATACATAAAATACATGGTATTCAAACAAATAATCAAACAATCAAACACCCACAAACACATTAATAACAAAATAATCATAACAAATGAAAACAAACAAAAAAGGCACAAAATCAACATAACCTATTTCAGCTTCCTCCCCCCACTTAGCTTTCCTCAGTGGGTTTAATATTTTCCACTCCTGTAGGTCTCTTATAGTTTTCCTTTCATCCATCAGTATTGTTAATTTGTCCATTTCAAACATCTCGTATAATCGCATTTTCCATTCCTCCATCGTGGGTACTTCTTGACCTTTCCATCTTTTTGCTAACGTTAACCTTGCAGCTGTGAGCATATATAATAATAATCTCAAATATTTTGTTTGTATATTTTTATCTATTTTATCTAGTATATTCAAAAGGTAAATTTCTGGTTCACAAGGGTAATTTGTTTTTAATACTGATGTTATTATCTTATGTATTTTTCCCCAGAATTTCTTAACTTTCCTGCACTTCCACCAAGCATGATAGTACGTCCCTTTGTCTTTGTGACATTTCCAGAATACCTCTGAACTGTTTTTATATACCTTAGCTAATCTGCTCGGTGTCAGATGCCATCTATACATTACTTTATATATATTTTCTCTTAGGTTATTGCTCTTTGTGAATGTTATGATTTTTCTCCACAACTTTCCCCGTTGGTCTAATCTCATGTCCTATGTTTTTTGTTGTGTGTGCCCATGTTATCATATATGGTTTGATAACTTCCTGTTCAATATATAGTTTTAATAGAACCTTATAGATTTTCGATATGATCTTCTTTTTTTCACCAAATACCAATTCCTCAAATTCTGTTTTTTCTGTTTCTATTCCTTCCAGTTTTTGATCTATTTTGAATTTCTCTTTTAACTGTCTGTATAGGAACCAATGGCATTCTTCCCGAATCGTAAATTGAAACCTTCAAGTTTAAGTAATCTATTATTCTCTAATCTTATCCACTCTATCATCCATGCCAAACAGCACGCATGATAGTATATTTTTAAGTCGGGTAACGCCAACCCTCCTCTGTCCTTAGCGTCTATTAAGATTTTTCTGCTTATTCTGGGCTTTTCCCCATTCCAGATAAATGTCATTATATCTTTATTCCATGATTTAAATACATTATCATTTATCAAAATTGGTATGTTTTGAAACAGGTACATCATCTTGGGCAATATGTTCATTTTTACTGTCACTATTCTACCCTATAAAGAGAGATCTAGTTTGTCCCATTTCCTTAAATTTTCTTTAATTTGTTTCCATGTTGTACCATAATTATTCTCAAACAAATCTGAGTTTTTCCTTGCTATTATGATTCCAAGATATTTGATTTTCTCTTCTATCTTAAATTTTGTGATTTCCATTAAATCATTTTTTTCCTGTTTTGTTAGATTCATTGTTAACATTGCTGTCTTGTCTTTGTTAATTTTTAAACCAGCTAGTTCTCCAAACTGCTCAATTATTTCTCTTAATTTTCTTGCGTCACTCATTGGATCATCCAGAAAGAAAACTAGGTCATCGGCAAAGGCCTTGTACTTATATACTTGGCCCTGCCATCTGAATCCTTTGATTTGTTGGTTCAGTCTTACTTTTCTATTTAATATTTTGATGACCCATTATAAATTGCAATGGGGACAAGGGGCATCCCTGCCTTGTACCTCTTTCAATTTTACATGCTCTTGTCCATTTCCCATTCACTATAATCTGTGCTTCTTGTTTATTATATATCTTGGTTATCCAATCCAAATACCTCTCTCCTACATTTATAGCTTTTAGTACTTTAAGCATAATTTCCCAATTCAAACTATCGAACGCCTTTTCGGCATCGAGAAAAATCATTGCTAATTTCCTTTCACTATGCTTTTCGTAAAATTCAACCAAATTTAATAATGTTCTTAAATTATCTTTAATATGTCTGTTCGGGAGAAACCCGTTTTGATCTTCAAAAATCCAATTTACTAGTACTTTTTGATTCTTTCTGCCAATATATTTGCAAAGATTTTGTAATCTATATTGAGCAGTGGAATTGGTCTGTAATTTGTTGTCAACTTCGGGTCTCTCCCTTCTTTTGGAATCAACACTATATCTACATTTCTCCATGTGTTAGGGTAGTTTCCTTGATTTATGCTATTAAATAGTTTGAAGAGCGGATCTATTAACTCTTCTTCGAACGTTTTATAACACAATACTGAGAAGCCATCTGGCCCTGGTGCTTTTCTGCTCTTCATTTTTCTAATAGCATCCCTTAATTCCATCTTTGTTATCTGTTTATTTAAATCTAGCCTTTGTTCCTCTGTTATTTCTAGTAAGTTTTCTTCTTTTAAATATTTATCTATTCCAATTAGTTGGTCTTCCGTCATGTTTTGTTTAACAAAAAGTTCTGTAAAATATTCATGAAATGTTTTCATTATATCTTTTTGCTTTGTATATTTCTTTTTACCTTTACTGATTTCGGTTATTCGTTTCTTTTCTCTCTCTTTTCTCAATCTATATGCCAGCCACTTACCCGGTTTATTGGCATGTTCAAAATAGTTTTGCTTTACATATTTTAATTTAACTGCTATTTCCGTTGTCATTTCAAACTCTTGTTGCTTTTTCAAAATTTCTAGCTCTCTTTTAACATTTTCATCTCTTGGTTTTAATTTCAATTCTTTTTCTTTTTCCCTTATTTCCTATAGTATTTCCCTCTCCTTCTTTTTCTTCCTTTTATTATTTTCTATTTCTTGTTGTATTAGGTAGCCTCTGACTACCGCTTTCCCAGCATCCCACACCATATTCATTGTTGTCTCTCCTCCCATATTTTCTTCAAAGTAATATTTCAGTATTTATTTTATTATTTTTTTTTACTGTTTCCTCTTTCTTTATCATTATATCTTTCAGTTTCCAATGGTATTGTTTATTACTAGTCCTTATTTCTAATACTACTGGGCAATGGTCAGAAATCACTTTCTGTTTTATTTCAATATTCTTTATTGCTTTTTGCATTTCCTTAGATACCATAATCATATCCAGCCCGGACCAGGTTTTGAAACGTTCCGAGAAGAAAGTATAATCTCTTTCTTGTTTATGAATATTTTGCCATACATCTATCAATGCCCATTGACCTAACATTTCCATAACTATGTTTGGCAATTTTCCCTTCTTTTTCTGTTTACTTATTTTTGCTCCTGTCTTTATTGATTTATCTATTTCTGGACCCATAACTCCATTCCAGTCCCCTGCCAGAATTAAGTTTTCATAATCAAATTCTGAGATCTTTTGAAATAGTTCTTGAAAGAACCTTCGTTAGTTATTCTCTGGTGCGTAAATACCTACCATCAAGGTTCTTTTTTCTTGTAGACCAATCTCTATTCCTATACAAAAACCTCTTTCATAATTGAATACTTCCTTAGATTCATATTTTGGGTTTACATAAATAGCTACCCCTCTTTTCTTTTTGTCATATTTAGTAGCATATACTACTCCTAATTTACTGTTCTTCAAAAATCTCTTATCTGACTCTCTAATGTGAGTTTCCTGTATACAAGTAATGTCAGGTCTTAGCTTCATCAAATAGTGGAATACCATCCGCTTCTTTTGGGGATTATTCAATCCTGTTACATTCCAAGTTATTATTTTCCTCGACATTCTCTGTTTTTACTATTTTACCTTTCCCCTTTATTTTACTTGTTTCCTACTTTATTGTCCTCCTGTTGTGCCCAGTAGTTCTTCCTCTGATTCCTTCCCTTCTTCTCTTTCCTCTACTTCTTCTTCTACTTCTACTTCTTCTCCTTCACTCTCTCTTTCCTCCTCTTCTATTTCTGTTTGACTTTGGTTTCCTTCCTCGCTTCTCTCTGAGTTTAGTCTCTCTCTTATTTTATGTTTTTTTATTCCTTCTCCTCTTTCTTTCTTTTCCTTCTTTCTCCGTTCTATCACCTTGTTTTCTTCTTCTGTATCCTTTGCCCTCCTCCTTGAGGCATTTTCTGACTCTAATATCTATCTCCTTTCTCGTAATCTTTTTTCCCCCTTTGTTTCTTTACCTTTCCTTTTATTGTCTTCCCGCAACCTTGATAGGAAGTCTTTTGCCTTATTTATTGTGTTTATCTGATATGTTTTGTTATTATATGTAACTGTGACTCCTTCTATTTTGTTCCATTTATATATTATTTAGTTTTTCCTTAATATCTGTGTTAAGAAGTTGTACTGTTTTCTTTTTAGGATTTGGGTTGGGATATCCTTAAAGATCTTAATTTCTTGCTCATCTATAACCAATTTTTCTTTATATCCCTGTTGAATTACCAGGTCCTTGACCCTTTCCTTTATGAAATACACTACTATGTCCCATGGGAGTTTATTTTATTTTATTTATTTATTTATTGCTATCCAGGATTCCACTTTGAATAGTTTATCTATCTCTATATCTAACTGTTCCGGGTTCCAACCTATAAAATCTGCTAAGTCTGGGATCACCCTTGCCGCTAAGTCTTCCCCTTCTTTTTCTGGCAGACCCCTGATTTTTATAGATTTTGCTCTGTTCTTTATCTCTTGGTATACTTTTTATTTTCATGTTCTGCTTTAATTTCTAATGATTTAGTTCTTTTTCCCACCTTATTCTCTTGTATTTCATTATTTAATTTTGTGATATCTTTAGTGACTATTTCTAATTGGCTCCCGAACTTATCTAATTGACTTTGAATATCCTCTCTTATTTCCTCTTTCAATTCTTTCATTTCATTTTTCAAATCAACTCTTAGTTTTTTAAATTCTTGCAGTAACAATTGGCTTGTGTCTCCAATTTTTGTTGTCAATTCTATTGATCTCCTTCCTCCGAGCATTTATGCTTTTGTTTGTGCCATTGCCTTTCTTGTTACTGGTATATTAAGCCCAATATTCCAAACAATATATCTTTCCTATCACACAAATATCTTATTTACTCTTATCCTTTATAAGCTTTATATACTATTACCCCACCTTTATTTCCTCAAACCCTCACATATAATTTTCCACTTCTGAACTTTCACTTCCGTTATATTCTTTGTATTCCTTTATATTCTCTTAAATATTTTATGTCCACCTTTCATCAATTCCTCAATATCAATATCAATTTCAATACTCACAGTTCATCAATTTCCCTATTTCTCAGTAATAGATTAATATCATGTCACCACAATTGTTTAATTTCCCTCTTAACTGGCATATTAATTCAATTACTCCAATCAAACACTTCAGTTAATTCAAATATCTTAATCTATTCTTCTATCTAATTCATTTGGTTCATTAATCTTATATTCTATATTTGTTATAATCACATATAGCACAAAACAAAACTTTTACTTTGTTACTTTGTTAATTCCAATAATAAACTAAATTCATCAATTGATTCCAATGTTAAACTAAGTTCATCAATTATTTCCTCCACAATTAACAATTCATTAATTTCTCAATTTGAACACAATTAACAATTCATTAGTTTCTCATTTAAACAATCTTATATAATGTGTATGTATATGTATAATGTATATAATATATATGTGTATGTATAATATATATCTTCCCACCAATCCTCCTATTAATTAATGTTCTGAAATAGTCTATTCAATAATTCATTTAATAGTAACTGTATATTAGATAAATAATTTATTAGCTAATATATTCCTCCTATATTTCTCATATTTCTTATACTCTGTTTCTTACAGTCTAATTCCAAATATATTAACTCATTTCTAACAGAAGCTAGCAATGACCACAGATAAACTCAAATCTCTTTTTCTCATACCTCAAATATTAATTAGGAACCTTTACTATAAACACTCTTTCCAAACTTTTAGTTCCATATGCTGTGTCTTTGGTTTCTTATTCTGTGTCTTTCTCTAAGTTTACTCCTTCTCAACCTTAACTATTCAAGCTTATTTTCCCCTCTTCTTTATTTCTTTGTTTATTCCTTCTTTGTTTCTTCTTTCTATCCTTTATATGTTCTTTTCACTCGCCATGTGTTCAGTTCTATTCAATGTCTTCTACTGCCTCCCAGTTTTTTTTCCTTCTTGCACAGGCATTCCTCCTTTCTTTTCTCAGTCGCGTCTCTCTCTCTCAGCCACGCCTCAAACTCACTGCCTTCATTACTTCCCTCCTTTCTTTTTATCTGTTCCTTTGTTTCTTTATTTTTCCAAATGTTCTTTTCTTTTCTGTTGAGCTCTATTAGGCTCTGTTTCTGCTTGTCTCTTATTTTCAACACTCTATCTGTCCTTCAGTTGTTTTTACTACCTGGTCGCCTCTAACCTTGTTATATCGGGTCTTCTCACTGCTTGCTACTCCATTCCATCTATTTTCCAGTCTCCATATGCCGGGATTTCCTTCTTACTTCCCTCCTTCCCCGGTCTTTTTTCCGCAGCCTCCACTCAAGAAAAACAGATTTACAGCTCGAGAGTTTGTAAGTGGAACTTAAATGGATTGCTTATTTTCAGCTTTGCCATCAACTTAAAAATTAAAAGTGGTGGCATCTCTTTGCCGCGTTCCGTGGCAGCGTAGACTCGGGAGTGGAATGGCATTGACCTCCTCAGATCTTCCGCGGGTAGAGAGTGGGGCTCCCCCCTCTCTCCCCCTTGGTCTGGTCTAGGAACAGTAGGGTCTTCTGCTGCCTCCTCTGTTTGCTTTTTTCCCTTTAGCAAATTGCCCCCAAATTGGTTTAGAAAATAGAGGGTTCCCAAAGTCTAGAGACAGGGCTTCGAAAGCTCGCTGAAACCCTGCCTTCCCCAATGCCTTCACCACCGGAAGTCGTCTCCTGACACACTGCCACACATAAGATCATATTTTTTTGTCCTCTTCCTCCTTAGTCTGGCAGCTAACCACCTCACTGGCCTGTTGGCAGATTCAAAATTTGTTTTAGGAAGTCTAATTTAGTCTTCAACTCCTCTGACATTAATTGTGTTATCTGATCCTGTGATATTTTTATGTTTTTTAATCCTTCTATTAGATGTAAAATTAACTAATTCCTCCTTCTTTTGCTTAACTTCTGTCATTAGTTTATTTGATTTTTCTTTTTTCTATATTCAATATTTTTCTGAATAAAGAAACCTCTGACTGCTTTACTTGCATCCAAAACAGTGATATTTGCAGTTCCTTTATTAAAATTTAATTCAAAAATATTCTTTGATTTTTGCCTTACAGTCCTTAAGGATTTCCTCTTTTTGAAGGAGCAACTCATTTAATCTCCAACTTGGTGAATTATTTCTCCTTTTTATTGTTATCATTACTAAATCTCCACCTTTCCTGCTGCATTTGCTAATACTTTAGAAATCCAAATTGTATCTATTCTCAATACTAATTTGTACGAGTCTGAGAAAAATGTAAATCCTTTCTTGCTGTCCCCATTTGTCTTTCCATACAGCCACTAAATGTAATTTATCAGTTATTTCAAAGAATTCCTTTGCCAATTTGCCCTGATTTTTCTTGATCCTTCTTTCCAATTGCCTATCTATCCAGGGGTCTACGACTCCATTAAAATCTCCCATCAAACACGGTTAATCATAGTGAATAGATAATATCTCTTCCTTCAATTCTTTATAAAATGTAAATCTTTCCTTTATTGGTGCATAAATCCCCACCATTAGTGTTTTATAAACTGTAATTTCTATTCCTACATACCTTCCTTTATCATTTGATAAAAATTAATTTTGGGCAAATTTAGATTTAACATATATTACTACCCCATTTTTATTTTATTTTTCCTAGTGAGATAAATTCTTCAGCCAAATTTTTCTGAAATAGCAGTGTAGCACACTTTATTTTGATATGAATCTCTTGGAAGCATAAAGTCTAGATCTAGTTTTTTAAGATAATGAAATATTAATTTCCTTTTCTTCAAAGTATTAATGCCTTTCACATTCCATGTAAGGAATTTACAGTCCATCCCTAACCCCTCTTCTCTTATTTTCTCTCTTTAAAGTTTGTACTACATCTCTTCTTCCTTGTCTGAGATGCTCAAGTCCAGCAGACTCATTTCTTTTTGTTCTTTATTCTCCTCCAGTCCTTTCTTCTGGTCTTTCTTTTTCTTTTTCTCTTTCTTCTCATTTCTATCCTGGTCTTGAGCCTCTCCACCTTGCAAGTCTGACTCTTCAGTTCCTGAAGCTTCACTTTCATATTCTTTTTGGTGCTTCCCAAGCTCCATCTTAAAGGTTTTCAAAAATTATCTTGCCTTTTCCATTGAGTTGATCCTATATTCTTCTCCTTTAAATGAAAAGTTTACCCTTCCAGTTTGTCCCAACTAAAGGGTAGTCTTTTTCTCTTCAATTTCTCCACTAAAAAGGTACCATCTTTCCTCCTTCGCAACAATCTTATCGGAATTTCTTTCAAGATTCTAAGCCATCTTTCCTCTAACATAATACCTTTATGGTGGTGCATTTCCAGAATATAATATCTCACATTCTTTTTACACACTGAACAATGATATCCTGTGGAAGTTTTTTTCCTTGCCATTACTGAATTCACTCGATATACGCAGTCTAATTCCTTCTCTATAAATTCTTCTTCCCACTCAAAGCTTGATGCCAACTCCATAATTATTTTCTTTCTAACATTTTCATTAGGTCTCTCCACCACCCCTCTAAATCTTAACCAAGTTCCCTTTCCCCTTTGTTCTGCCATTGCTGTTCTGTCCAATTGTCTTTCCAATCCCATTCTCAATTCTAAATTTTTCTTCTTCAAAATTTGGTTTAATTAATACTACTGTGCCAGACAGGGGCTGAAGAACAGGATATAATCTGGGAACCCCGTATATCAGACACTCATACCCTGTACCATTAAGGGTTTGTGATCAGAGGGACAAACTACAGACTGTTCCAGCTGGAACATTCACAGAGGCAACTCAAGTCCTCATGGCTTGGGACATCAGGTGACGCTGGTTGGCCAATCCATTGTTATTGACCAATATAAAAACTCACAGTTCTACTCTACTGCTTTCCCTCAGTTTAGGGCTTTTATCATGAAGGGTGTGTTCAAAGGAGACTTTGGGCCTCTTTTATTTAACAGGATGCCATGATACCATGCAAAAGGGATCTAGGAGCCTTAATAGACCACAAGCTGAACATAAGTCAGCAGTGTCATGCAGCAGCTAAAAAAGCCAATGTGATTCTAGGCTGCATCAATAGGAGTATAGTGTCTAGACTGAGGGAAGTAATAGTGCCTCTCTATTCTGCTTTGGTCAGCCTCACCTGGAATACTTTGTCCAGTTCTGGGTACCACAATTCAAGAAGGATATTGACAAGCTGGAACTTGTCTACAGGAGGGCGACCAAAATGGTGGGAGGCCTGGAAGCCATGCCCTATAAGGAGTGGCTTAGGGAGCTGGGTATGTTTAACCTGGAGAAGAGAAGGTTCAGAGGTGACATGATAGCCATGTTTAAATATTTGAAGGATGTCATACTGAGGACGGAGGAAGCTTGTTTTCTGCTGCTCTAGAGACTAGGACATGGAGCAATGGACTCAAACTACAGGAAAAGAGATTCCACCTAAACATTAGGAAGAACTTCCTGACAGTAAGAGCTGTTCAGCAATGGAATGCACTTCCTTGAAGTGTGATGGAGTCTCCTTCTTTGGAGGTTTTTAAACAGACGCTGGATGGCCATATGTCGGGAATGCTTTGATTGTTTATTCCTGCGTGGCAGGGTTTTGGACTAGATGGCCTTGGTGGTCTCTTCCATCTCTATGATTTCCCACCAAATATATCAGCCATGTTCATGTCTTCCCCTGCTCTCACCTCCTGAGGAAAAGACTGTAAGTATCCACTTCTGACATTAAACTAACCACAGCTCCCCATTAAGATCAATATTCAAGGAACTGTGATTTGTTTAAATTCCAGTCAGTATATACTAGGTTCATAAACCACACTTTTAAGTAACTTATTTAAACTAACTACATTTTAAACAAAGCACAGTTTTGTTTAAACTGGGGAACACCAGTTTAGAGAGGCTGTGGTTAATCCCATATGTATGAGGATTTATAAAAACACAAAGAGCATTGTAAGGCATTTCCTGAACCTAATGAGATTTCCAATATATTGTGGGGTATAAAAATGCCAAAAGACTGCGTGTATGCAGAAGCAGGTGTGTACAATTTACATATCACAGCCAGAATACACAAGGTGGTTAAGTCCTGTGTTTAGTTTTATTTTAAAGGGTCATTAAACTTGTGTACAAGAATGATCTGGTAGAAACTGTCTACTTGGACATCCAAAAAGGCTTCTGATAAAGTCCCATAGCTAGCAAATTGATCAGCCACAGAAAAAGAGAAGAAGTCCTCTTATAAACTGAAAAGTGCTTAAAGAATAGTAAGCAAAGAGCAAGAAAAAAGTGGTCAGCTCTTGCAAAGAAGGGATGTGAGCAACGGGATCTGTATTGAGACTAGTGCCTTTTAATTTTAATTTCTTCATTTATGAGCTAGAGTTAGGGGTGAACACTGAGGTGGTCAAGTTTGCTGATGACTCTAAATTATTTAGGGTGGCAAGAAAAAATGGATTATAAAAATCTTTCTGAACTTGAACAATGGGCAGTAAAATGAACAAGAAACCAAGCTACTGACCAAGAAAGATCATGGAGTTCTGCTTTGTTGTCAAGTGCCTTCAAGACATTTCTGACTTATGGCACCTCTAAGGCAATGTTTCTTGGCAACATTTGTTCAGAAGGGGATTGCCATTGCCTTCTTCTGTGGCTGAGAGAGTGTGACTTGCCCAAGGTCACCCAGTGGGTTTCCATGGCTAGGCAAGGATTCAAACCCTGGTTTCCCAGAGTTCGGCCAGCGTAAGAGGGGCGCTCCGAAAAAGCGATACAAGGACTCCTGAAACAACATCTCAGGCTCGGCCAAATTGATCACCAACAATGGTCCATCCTGGCCTCACCTCAGGAGGCATGGAGACGCACTATCCACAATGCTGCAGCCTTATTTGAGAACTCACGCCGAACAAGTCTTGAAGAGAAACGACAGCGCAGAAAGAATCACAACCTGGAAACATCACCCAAGGAGACCTTCTGCTGTGCTTTCTGCAACCGGACTTGTTTATCTCGGATTGGCCTTTTTAGTCATCAGCGCACTTGCAGAAAGTGCAGGATGAGTCCTTCCTGAATCTTCGTATGCGAAGAAAAGCCAGAGAGAGTCCAACACTCTAACCACTATACCATGCTAGCTTTCTAGGAACGGTGCTAGATTGTTCAAATAAAATGACAGAACTCAGTGTGCTGTAAATAAGACAAATTTCATGTTGGACGTAATTGGAAAAGGAACTGAAAATAAAACTGGCCCAGTATTCCAGATATGATCACATCTGGAATTTTTATAAAGGGAATACAATATAGTTATATAGTTCCTTTATACAAATATACAGTGTGATCAGATCTGAAATAATGGCATTTGGATAGGAATGTACAGTTCAAGCCCGTATCCATGGGGAACACCTTTTAAGCAAATCTCCACTAGTCCCTATATTTGGCCATCCTGGTCTACTACTAAGCATGTGAAGTGTTAATATAAGCCAAATAAGGACATGTTGCCAATTAATGAATTATCTGAAGGTGTGTGTGTCAGGGCATGTAACAATACATAAATACTGTATTGTACAAATAGATCATTGGACTTGACTAGGCCTTTGGTCTGATCCAACATGGCTCATTTATGTTCTTGAGACACAATAAAAGTGAAGTCAAATCATATAAAAAAACAATGTTCATTTTTTTTTGTACTGTGGGGTATTTCCAGACCTCAGTGAACTCCAGTGCCCCCAACGAAGTCACATTTCACCTGAAAGAGGCCAACCTACTGACAATCAGCACACATTTACCACATCATGGTTCACCACTGCCACCCCCCCCCCAAAAGGCATGCAACTGTTTTTTAGCCCAGTTACATGGGCTAGGACTAAAATGTACCCCACTGCAGAAATCAATAAAGCTGTTGAGACATTTTTTTGTACCAGACTGTTTTGATTAAAGTTTAAAAAAAATTGTACATGACAAATTTGGAGACCCTGTTTACAACTGTGCTGGTAAACTTGCTGCATGGAGACAAGTGTGGCATAGTAGTTTGAATACAACTCTGGAGATCAGGGTTCGAATCCCTTCTCAGTCATGAAAACCCACTGGGTGACCTTACGCAAGTCATACACTTTCAGCCTCAGAAGACCCTGTGATAGGTTTGCCTTAGGGTTGCTATAAGTTGGAAATGACTTGAAGGCACCCAACAGCAGCAACAATTTTGCTGTAGAACACTGGTACTATAGGTCTGGTTCTGTGCATATTCTGCCCCCCCCCCAACCATCAAGTGACTCTGAGAGAGTAAATTCCTTTTCTGGTACATGAGAGTTAAAACCAGAAGCAGATGTTTCAGATCTCCCCAAGAGTGACCCAGAGGAAAGGGAAGAAGAGGTGGGTAAAACTAATGCTCATACATGTAAAAACAACAACCATGGTTTACCATTATGTCTGAATTGGTCCATATTGCTAAACATAAGCATGCACCACACATTCCCTCAATGAATGCCATACAGAGAAATAAAACCAAAGTCATTATCATATCACTAGGTGAGCTTGCTCCTTTCCAAGCAGCTAAAGCAGAATGCTTTAGGAAAAGATATTCATCCTATTCATCTGAGGAACTATGTGACTTCCAGAGTTTCTACAGCAATTTATAATTGGGAAAGGTGATTTGGATTTAAAGGTTGTTGCTGCTGTGTAGGTCAACCCAGAGATGAGCTGTCTGATTAAAAATCTTGCAACAGATCTACTTCTTTTGCTGAGTGAGCCTAAGCTTTCCCAGCTGTTTTTGGCAGTCAAATGAGCTTGTGTCCTGAACTATGAGCCTAATGCCTATTCTTGCCCCATTCATGAGGGCAGTCATTAGAATCACTGTGGCTGCTTTGTGGCTTAAAGGCCTTTAGTCTAGCAAGGGGGAATTGATGCAGGCATTCTGGTTGCTAGCTGACCGTTTAACTCTGGACCCACAAAATACCTCCCCACTTAGGAGACAATTATACAATATTACTCCCAGCTCAGGCAGAAAGAAGCCTGATAATTTTTAAATTGTGGTAAGCATAACTCTCCTTCTTTCTCCAGTGGCTCTGGGTACCCCCTCATAATGGTTATGAGATCCTATGGGGACACTTTCTGGTTTAAACCCACTCACACCAAACTGCACTTTTTGAAAACTCACAACAGACTTGTTGGCAATGGTTGATCATCTAAAGACGAATTCATATTGATTCAAGCCATTTTAGAACTTCTAACAAGGAAACAGACTACAGAGGGCTATACAGATCTAATGTGGGGTAAACAATTTAAACACTGGAGTGACTGTACTAGTCCCCTTTTGTTTTTCCTAACATGCTTCAAATGCACACCCAGATCCTAAAGTGAGGATGCTTGGAACTGCAGTCTTTAGTAAGCAACACTTTGTCCCTACAACAGGTGAAACATGATTCTATGCACATTTACTCAGATATATATCCCACCATTCTCTGTGGGGAATACCTCTCCTGAAATGTGCAGAAGACTGCAATGCTACATTTATTTTTGTTCTGAAAACCAGAGGCTGAATAATATAGTATTCATATAGTCCTACAGAACACTCAAAATGTTTCACCAAATATATGAACATAATCCAGCCTAGAGTTTAGAAAAGTTTTTTTAAAGCAATTATAGTTCCAAATTTTTAAAGTTAATTTCTGTTATACTTACAGTTTTAAAAAAGTAAGTTTTAACTTTCCCATTTCTCAAAACTAAATAGAATAGTTACTTTTTAATAACTTAAAACACAACACACACCTGAAAGAATCCATTGGTCTGTAGTCCAAAGACATTCTCTTGAACACCCCATCATCATCTTTACACCCACATCAGAATCCAAAGCAGTGTAAGAAGGCACAGCAAGAACCAGCATTTGAACCCTGTCATATTTTCCCTTTACCAGTTATTGAAGCCACACTGCTGTGGCTATAATAGCTTTAAAATTTAGTTACATTACAAAAAGTGTGAAACTACCCCTCATTAAGTTACAATAATAACACAATCTAGCTACAGCTGGTTAATGAAAAATAATTACAAATAGCTAGTTATTTGTAAGTAGTGACTCTAAAGCTCTGATTTTCAGTTCAGACATAAATGTTATGTACATAAATGATATACAGATTATACCCTGTCTCAGTAATTCTTACAACTCTTGCTTCTGTTGCTAAGAAGAGTTTAAAGAAGAAAAAAAAGAGGAAGAGTTCCACATAATATCCCTGTACTATATCCCTGTACTAATTTTAAAGACAATTTTTGGCCCAATTATATATTTGGCATTGTCTTTCCTGATCTATGATTCTTGATCTGGAACATATACTTCCTTAGTTAGCTTTGTTGGTCTCTGCCAAATAACTTTTTTTTAAATGTTATAATAGTAGTTTAAATACTAATTTATATTTAATCATCATACTGCAGTTGCCACAAAATTTCCCCTGAAATCAACTTTCAAGACAAATTTGGCTATCCCTTTACTGACTCTGAGAAAACAGTTCAAGAATTTAAAATGAAAAAGCAAGAAGAGATCAAAATTTCTCACGAGGCTTCTATACATCCACCTCAGTTAATGCTAAAAGGGTCAGGAATGAATTAGGCTTTAATTATCATAAGACTGCCTTTTTGTCTAAGCTGTTTGAGAGTCAGAAATCCATGGTGTGCTTATCTTTGTATAGAAAAACGATGGCAATAAGAATTATAGCAGCTCCTAATCAGCAGCAAAGATATTTGAGGAGGAAAGTGAATGGTTCCTTATTTCTATATTGGGTGGGGAACAGAGAAAATAGCCCTCATATTGGAGGGGGGGGGGACTTTGCTTGAGAAAGAAGCCTAAGGTTTTTGACAAATGCGCCTGCTAGTCTGGAGAGTTTTACTGCTGGTACACAGCACACTTTGTTCTTTTTGTTTCCCTCAACCTGCTGGTGGCTCAAATTAGCAACACAGGCATTTGAAATGTTTGACAAGTGGTCAGGCTGAGATATCCATATTCATACTCCCACCATGAAATGATGGGAGGAAATTTAAGACAAGCAGCAAAAATAAACACTGTTCCTCCCCTCCAGACACAGCATTTTAAACATGACACTTGATTTCTTAAGCACAGAAGTCTTAGTGCCTTTCAGTTCAGATTTGCTATCTACTGTTCTCAAGACTCAATCCTTGCACATTTCCCATATACAGACATGCTTCTGAATTTGGAACTACAGACTTGAGTTTCATAAGTGTTAGTCTCCCATGTTTTCAAGCTGAATCTCTGCAACTGCACTTCTTTCCCCAAATAAACTGTATGCAGTTTGCCAAGGGAAATAGCATATCTCGAGCCAGGCTTTAATGGCTGACCAGGATGAGAAGAAAGTGCAGCAGGTAAAGGAAAATTCATTTTGGGGCTCAAAGATCTAAACTGGAATATCTTCAGCAGCAACTATATTGAAGAGCCTCTCCCCTGCAAGCCCCCCCCCCCGTCCACTGTCCCATGGGGAGAAACAGGTGTGGAACAGAGGTAGGCAAAGACTCCAGGATTAGTACCGTAGGTCTGTTTTGTTGTAAGGATGTGGCTCTGGGTGTAACTGATTGACTGGCTCCAGACTCAGAGAAGAAACTGGAGACATGCCTCAAGATGCTTTAAAAATGACTGTTTGATCCAGACTCAACTATGCTTAGAGTAAACCCATTCAAATCAATGGGGGGCATTAAACTCCAGGACTAAATTAAGTCCTGTCAATATCAGTGGGTCTATTGCTGGCATGCCTAAGTCTCAATGCAACCCATTGCTTTTTATAACTTATAAGCCACTTTTGAGTAAAAAAGCAGAATATACCTCTAAATAAAAAAAAATATTGACATCGACCCCTCTCCAAAATAGTGCATTTTAAGAGGATTTATTGTGATTATATTTTTAGAGTATAGTAAGAGAGAGAAGTAAACGTCTGAGGGATACTCAAAGAACCACCGTGTGCTTAAAACCACCTTGTGAGGGCTGGAGAAATTTCAGCAAACTTGAAGAATTTTCCATATGCTTCTTTTTGTTCCTTGCCTAGTTCTTTGGCACAGAGTGGACTATAAATTTCTCTGTATAAAATAATAAACAGCATACTATGAACTTGACTTCCATTAAAAAGGGCTGGTGGAGCCGCTGGCAATACTAGAGAAGATGTCTTGTTTTAAAGATGGATAGAAAGAGGGGTAATGGGCCAATTCAAATGTGTCATACTTTGCTTTGTTAATATTGCAATACTTTTCTCAATGCTTTAACAGGATCACTAGGGCTGAGCCTTGGAAAGAGACAAGTAGCCCTTAAGTCATTATTACAAAAGGCTTATCTTTGGGAAAGAAGAAATACTGTGACAAGCCCGCATAGCAATGTAAGCACCAGAGCATTGCAAATAGGAAGTGACTGGGAGCCTGCCTAGTTAACAACCTAGCTCTTTTGTTATGACAGCTGTATGTGACAATTACTCTGGACAGCCAAACTGGAGGGAACCCCCCACAAAAAAACCCCAAGCCCCAAAATCCACCTGGAAAACATGGAGCAGGTCTAATTCTTGGCTTGTGAGTAACTTTCAGACTGGATTGGGCAGTATGCATTTCACCATAACTTAGAAAAGAGAGCTTCTCTCCCACTGTTTATCAAAAAGATGCACCAGGTATATTAGGTCAAACTCTAAGAAAATCTTCTCTTTTGCAGGACAGTCAGGGAGGGGGAAAAACAGGCTCATGTAAAATACAGAATTATTACATGCTACACAGAAAAGAAGAGAATTTGACTTATATTCCCCATATTTATTTTTGATGTAGTTTGCTTATTATCTAAATTAGTATGTGTGGTGCTAATATCTGAATGACATTGTAATCTATGAATGTTCTCAAAACAGAAATACTGTACAAGAATAGCCACAGTAACTAGTCAGGGGACACTCCCTTTTATCTCCTGCAAACCTGATATTGGTTATGTCAGGAACTCAGCAAAAGGCAACAATAAAACAGGAAACAGAGAGAACATTCTCTCCTAGGCTCGTGAAGAATAGTAGGTTCCGCCTCTCCTTGTAACAATCTATCCTTCCCCACACAACCCTGTTCTTTCTGTTTTTTTCCACTGTGACTTCTTTTCACCACTAACCCCATTTTCCTTGCCAGATTTTCAATGAACAAACACTATATACAACAGTTCATTGGGAAGAACATTTCTCACAAACCAGTCCTGATAGAGGAGGGTTGTATAACTATAAACATAAACCAGCAAACTCATTAAGTTCCCATTTCCAACTACAATTTTTAATCTACAACCTCTCTTCTTCAAGAGATGTCTTAGAAAGCACTGTTAAGAGAATGCCCAGACAGTAGAAAGAGTATGATGGGTTTACTGATCTTTGACCGTAATAAATATTTACTACTACTACTTTTTGAGTATGATGGGAGAGTGCCCACTGCTATAATTGATGGGGACTGAAGTTGTCAGGTACCTTAGACAAAGTGTCCACAACGCTCTACCTCAGGTTCTAGATGCAGCCATATTTTCCTTTCCTTTCCGCTCTTCTTGACAGAGTCCTAAAGAGAGACCAAGCAGCATATCAGAATTCTCACTTTTACAGATGAAAACAGGCTGTCAGATCAGCCAGGTGCAAAGCAGCTCAGTTTCTGGGATAAAACCAAGAGCTTTCATCTCTGGGCTCTTATTAGGTAATCAACAACCCTTGCTCATCTTGAGCTGATTGGCAACTCTGTACTGAAGTATTTCTCTTGATCAGAAATGAACGTTTTCCTCAAAACTTAACAAAGGTCTGTCACGCTCAAAGCTCTGTGTAAATCCGCTGGGATGTGCAAAATCTGGCTTGAGAAATGCCATTCTTAGCAGATCAATTTTCATTTAAAAAGACAAAGGAAGTAGCTAGTCCTCAAGGCCACAGGGGGAAAAACTGGAGGAAGTGTTAGCTCTGTGTGCACAGATTTTAAAAAGTAATTGAGGTCTTGAATAGGGCTCCAAGCAAGAAGAGTCCTCAGTCACACTGAAACAGCAAGAAAACAGGGTGGTAAGATATGCCATTGAATAGACAGTTTAGCACCACAATGCCTACTTGTTTTCGGGGGGGGGGCTTGGGTCCCCCCCAGCTGCTTCATACATCCCACAATGCCATTTCTTTACCACTGGGAAGCTTCAGCCATTCCCACAGAGTGAGGAATTAAGAAACAGAGGCTCCCTCAAGGGCAGATGCCAGAGCTCCTGTGCCAGAATGACCTCAGTAGCTCTTCTTTGCTGAAATAAAACCATGTTTCTATTTCTCTTGATAGAATGCTGAGATCACAGACCAGTTCTAAAAACAAAACAAACACCTGAACCTTAAAGCAGTCTTCCCCCAACCTTCTACCCTTAAATGTGTCGGACTACAACAGACATCATCCCGAGGCAGGATGTTCTAAATACAGGGGCAAACACACTGTCCTGTGTGATGAGTGTCTCTACTGGGAAGTTGCATCCCAAGTTACAAAATAAATAAATAAATAAATCCATGACAGAAACTGACTGGCACCCACTGGAACCAGGACAACAAAAAGAACATGGACTTTCAGTCCAATCTAGTACAATAGGACTTCCTTATCCACTGATTCATTACCCACTGATTCAATTATCCACAGGACACAAAACAGCACACCTACCATAGAGTCTTCCTAGAAAATGTGTCCTCTCTAGCCATTTTCTAGTTCCTCCAAGGCAATTCTAAGGTATTTTAAAACAGAAGTCCCATTATTTTCAATGGCGTTTGCTATTATCCATGGTTTTTGGTATCCATGCCCCCACCCTGAATCAGTTCCCAACGTACGGGTCCTACTGTAGAATTCCTCTTTTGGATTCTTTCATACATGTGAAACAGTACTCAGTACTGCACATACATACAGAAAAAAATAACCAGGGAACACAAGTACTTCACCACCTTTGATGCAGTGTCAGCTACAAGCTTTTGGGAGCCAGACGGAACAGCACCTTCCATACATACACCGGTCAGAATATTCTGGCCCCAGATTAGGCCTGTTGCTTCCCAGTTACCACCACAAAATGGGCAGGAGTCCACATGGACACACCGGCCTGTATCTGCAGCTGCTGCCAATTCCATCTGCATTGCTCTCTCCAAAGCCAGGAAGGGGGCCTGCAGCACATGATCAAGGCCTTGGTCACATGCTGTGGGCCTCCTTCCTGACTCCAGAGAGTGATGGGGCAGAAGTGGTGGCAGCTGCAGAGACAGGCTGATGTGGCAGTATAGCCTCCTGCAGACCAGCAGGATCTGATCCTTTTTTCCCCAGGAATGAGTCAGTTTTCCTAGAGTATTTTGCTGAAAAGTTTTATTGGACTTTACTCCGTCTTCCCTGTCTTTGCCCCGGGCATCATGAGGACTGCCCAGGGGCAAAAGGCTCTAAGATGGGAGCAAGACGAGGTAAATAGCCCACCTAGACAAGGCCTAAGATTGTCATCTCCCCTCCCTCTAAGACACCAAGCCCCTGCCTTTCCTTAAATAAATGTCAAGCAGAGGGAGGCATGTAGATGAGCATCAGTCTCTGAATAGTTGCAGGTCATTTGCTGGAGCATCCAAAGGCCCACTGTCCAAAATAGTTGACATCTTCATTTTGTACAGCACGTCCAGAATTGTTGGAAGAGTTTTGGTTTGCACAACCTCTTTCATCATACTGGCTCTTCTTAGGCACATTTACCTGTGGCTAAAAGTCCCAAGACAAAGCATGGTGTAGTGGTTTGTCTTGGACTAGAACTCTGTGAGACCGGCTTCAAATCCCCTTAGCCATAGAAACTCACTGGTTGACCTTGGACAAGTTGCACTCTGAAAGAAAGACCCTGCTGAACCTCCTCTGAATAAATCTTGCCAAGAAAACCCAAGGTCTGGAGTCTGACTTGAAGGCAAAACACCACCAGAATGGCAGGAAACTCCCAGCAAGCTATTCAGGCACCGAAGTCCCTAAGCTGCAAAAAGGAAAGGGTGGGAGAATTCACCTGTTGGGGCCCGTCTAAATGTTGAAAATACCCCTCATGGAATTTGCTGAGAATCCTACCAGTCTAAATAGGATCCAGTGCCAATCCA
The DNA here is from genome assembly GCA_030847615.1 of Gambelia wislizenii. Taxonomy (NCBI): domain Eukaryota; kingdom Metazoa; phylum Chordata; class Lepidosauria; order Squamata; family Crotaphytidae; genus Gambelia; species Gambelia wislizenii. Next base: position 103,481,419 of record JAUMIR010000005.1, on the reverse strand, counting down.
CAGTATTCCGAAGAGGGGGGGGGGTGTCTCAAAACAGTAAAAACCACGCGATAGAAGTCTTTGCAGATTTCCCTGTACTTTTTCACCAACCGCAAGGCGGGTGGACATTTTTGCTCGTTTGGATTATGAAACAATAAAAAAACTCGAAGGGAAAGCACAAAGCTGATTGGCTGGGTGAGAGCGAGGGCAAGCGCCTGCTGCTGCCATGTTGGATTTTCACCTTAGCGGTTGCTCGCTAAGGCGATACAAAGGATCAATATTTTCTGTTTTGCTTTGGAGAATCGCTCTATTGCACCAGCACACCTTGGGATGACTTTAAAAAAAACAACCAACCTGGTGGCAGTGAAGAACTAATGTGAGTAAATCACTGGTGGCTGCCATCAGAAATGTGAGGCTTATGGAGGCTTCTGAGGCCAGAAAAACTGTTTGGACATGTTGCTGCTGCTGTGCGATGCCAATACTATGAAGTATTTGGGAATTCCCCCCCTGGTGAAGACGGGCCCTTGGATTCCTTCCTGCCATTGTGCTCTCAACAAGTGCTCCTTGTTGTTGGGGTAGGGGCAAAAAAAGAGGGGCAACCATAACACAGGAATTCAGAAGAGGCGGGAAAGAGGAGGCGGATGGGACTGAGGCGGTTACCTCTCCTGAGGGCTTTTTGGGTGGTGGTGGGGAGAGGCCAGGGGCATTTCTTTCGGACAGCCGCAGGCCAAGCCCGCGAGGGCCGGTGTCCTGAGCCAGGGGGAGGCCGCGAGAGGAGGGGCCGGGGGCGGCACGGCCTTCCTGTTCGAGGGGGTGGGGGCCCCACAAGCCCTTCCCTCCTTCACGGTGGGCGCCGCCAGGCTCCGGCCGTGGGGGGCAGGAGAGAAAAAGGGAGGGAGGCAGGCAGGGAGGGAGGCAGGGAAGAGCGCAGCCGCCCCGTGAATGCGCGGGAGCCTTCCCACAGTGGAGCCATGGGCGCCGAGGGGCCGCGCCGCCGGGTGCTGCTGCTGGCGCTGGGCTTCTGCTGCTTGGCGTGGCGCTGGGGCGGCAGCGGGGCTCAGGAGCCGCCGGCCAGGCTGGGCGGCGGCGAGTATTGCCACGGCTGGGTGGACGCGGGCGGCGGGGACTGGGCGGGCTTCCTCTGCCCCGAGCGCTTCGACGCGCCCGACGCCACCCTCTGCTGCGGCTCCTGCGCCCTGCGCTACTGCTGCGCCGCCGCCGAGGCGCGCCTGGAGCAAGGCGGCTGCACCAACCACCGGCAGCCCCAGCAGCCGGCCGGCGGCGCCCGTGAGTGTCGGGGTCCCGGCGGAGCGGAGGGTGGGTCGCGGGGGTGGGAGGGGAAGGCCGGCTCTCGCGCCCCGACCCTGGCCCTCTGCGCGCCGAAGGAAGGCCGGATCCTAGCCCACCCACCCGAAGGGGGTGTGAGTTCAGTGGGACTCCCCCCCCCCTCAGCTCAGGCTGTTGAGCTTTTTTGCAGCCGCCACAAACGAGCAATATTTGCAAAGGGGCGTCGTTTGGTTGATGGGGACGGAAATCCCATTGAGTTCAACAGAACTCGCGGAAAGGTTGATGCCTTTAAAAAAAAAAAAGATTGCCGCTTCCACGTGTTTTTGTGTTGTTGTTATGTATCGGTGGGAAGAGAACTCTTCCTCCCCCCCCCCCCGCATACCTCCCGAAGAAGAAAGTAGCCAGGCGAGGCTGTGCTTAAGCAAGCAAACACCAGCTCCTCGGTGTGGCTACTCAGAAGTAAGGCGCCGTAGCCTCGAGTGTCTTGCTTGAGTTCAACCAGTGAGATCCAAACCATCATAAAATCCTAATAGAAGTTTTCTTTTTCATTTTTGCGGGGGTGGGAATCACATCCGTCTCCTCTAAACTGCTAGAAATAACACAATATCCCGTATACTTCGGTCCTGAGAGAGTCTTTTTTTCAGCGATGTCACCGCTGAAGCCAGAATGCCCAACGAACTAAAGCTGCGATTCGTTTTTATGCGTCGTTACCGGGAAGTAGCCTCCCTTGAACACGGTTGTGTTTACTTCCGAGTAAACATGCACACAACTTGGTGGTCCGCTTTTTTTTTTCCTTTTTGCAAAAGTTACAACAAGAGAGGTTACAAGGATGGGCCGTGGCTGTGATCCTGCCCCGAGGGGGCATATTCTGCCTACACGAGGTCAGTCAGGGTCGGGATCTGTGTGTGGCTCCAGTTTTCACAACCTGAGTCCAGAAACGCCCGTTTTGATCTCTCGACCATTTTCATGCTTTTTAGAGGCTGAAAAAAGGATCAGAGTCGCAGACAAATCGCCAACCTCTTGAGCACTATTGGGAAGGGCCTCTTGAGTGTGGGTGGCTGGGTTTGTTTTTTTTCCCTAAGGGAATGGCAGGCAATTTGGGGGGGACAAAAATATAATAGATAAATGATTGCCTCCAAAATATCTACCAAATAGCAAGGATTTAGCAAAGTTTTCCTTTCAGCTTTGCTCCTTCTTGGCTTATGTTGACAGTCCCTGTTTTGTTGCTAAGTTGGAATGAAACCTTGCCTCCACCCTGAACTTCAGCGGCTGTTTCCAGTTCATCAAGGAAGTAACTTGTCACTTGGGGCTTTTGTGTGTGAGGAAGGGACCTCTTCCCCCACAAATGAAGTGTCTTGTGAGTGATCAAAGAAGATACCACAGTTATGGCACTCCCATCTTGATTATGTGTTCTCCTGAATAATCAGAATTAATCACTAGGGAAGTGAGGAAAGTATTCAGCTTGCAGAATATACATCACAAATGGATGAGGTCTCTTGATTTTTATATACAGTAAATGTGTGTATGATAAATATCCAGAAGTTAGTCTGAGCTGCTGAGCCAACTTTAACACAAATGCCCCCAGCAAAAAGCCTTCCTCCTGCTCCTAAGTAACCCTTCCCACCCTTTTCTTTAAAAAAAAGTTTGCAGGTACACCCAGAAAAAATAATACAGTTCAGTTTTCCCTCCGAATCCATGGATTTAAGTATTCATGGCTTGAAAAAAATAATAATCCAAAAAGCAAACTTTGATTTTGCCATCTTATATAAGGGACACTATTTTGCTATGCCATTGCATACAATGGGACTTGAATATTCACGGATTTTGGGGTGGTGATGGTCCGGGAACCAAACCCCAGCGAATATGAAGGGACAACTGTAATGCCTAAATGCAGTTGTTAGCCACAACTAGAATAGACTAACTGAATCAATGTAAAGTTTAATTGATTTGGCAGGTGTACTCTTGTTTTGTACCAAGAGTTGAATTTAGGGTCATACAGTGGGCCCTTGGTATCCACTGGGGGTTGGTTCCAGGATCCCCCAATGGATATTAAAATCCATGGATGCTCAAGTCCCATTATATACGATGGCACAGTAAAATGGTGCCCCTTATATAAAATGGCATACAGCAAGGTTTGCTTTTTGGAATTAATTTTCCCCTCAAGCTGTGGATGGTGGAATCCATGGATGCAGAATCTGTGGATATGGTGCCAACTGTAATTGCAGCCTAAACCCAAGTGCTTTTGAGTTAATTGGGACATATCCCTAAGCTGATGGGGCAAGTTGCAATCTTAAACACTGGCTTGAGAGATTGTCCCTCTGTGTCTGGTGTGGTTTGAGATGTTAGCCTTGTCTCTCATAACGCCCTAACTTTACTGGTTGCATACACAGCCCTTCTGGAGTGTTCAAATTGTAACATTACAGGTTTAAACAATTCCAGTATTGGGACATACTTTCACATTTTCACAAAGTTAAACATGTGGGCGGGGAGGGGGATCTGCCAGGGTTTGTAACACAATACCTATGCTAGGACAAATTAAATACAAAACAAAACTCACCAGTGAGCTAACCTTTGAATTTTTAAGTCTCTGTGTGAGATAAAAACATGAAAAGTGGAGGGAAAGGAGGAGAAAAAGACATTTCTGGTAAATGGTGTGGTGATTATAGTCTTAGGATTGAAATTCCAAAAAAAAAAAAAAAGTTAGTTATTTATACCCCGCTCTTCAGCCACAAGGCTATCAGAGCGGCTTACAAATTGTTTTAAGCAATAGCTATTTACACATCTAACTGCATTAAACAGCTTCCAATGTGTGTTAGCTTGGAAGATCTTGGAAGACTAATTAGGTTAGATGTGCCCACTGGGGAAAAAAAAAAGGATAGCTGGAAACAGTTACTCTTCTAGAAGCAGAGCATGTTCACCATCTTTCAGATGGAAAACTAACCAGTAGATTTAACCAGCTGGGAATTTTAGGAGAAAGCAGTATAATCCATAGCAACCCTTTGCCTTAAAAAACAAACAAACAAACAAAAAAACCCAACTGCTCTCCAGTGAGATTTTAGTCCACAGGTAGGATGCAGATCAGGATCAGGCAAAAAATACATTGGGATTTACCAGCTGATGTGTACGGTATCAACAGTAACTTCAAAAAGCAAAACAAAACACTTTTTTGCTTAAACTTGTTGAAATCAGAATGCTTGAAGTGGGAGGAAGTAGAATAATTCAAGCTCCAGTTCTGGTACTGAACACATTTTAGATTGAACATGAGTTCCTCAGTGAATTAGTCAGATATGGTATTGTGATTATGTGATCATCTTGGTGAAGCACTTTGTATTCTGAATAATATAAATAATTTAATTCTTCATCAATTTAAGAGTGATTCATTACCCCCTCGTATTTTGTTTTCTTTTGTTCAGAACCAATATATGTACCATTTCTCATCGTTGGATCAATATTTATCACTTTCATTTTTGTGGGCTCCTTTGTTGCTGTTTATTGCTGTACGTGTTTAAGGCCTAAGCAAACATTACAGCAGCCGATGAGATTCTCTCTTCGAAGCTACCAGATGGAGACTTTACCTATGATCCTGACCTCAGCTAATTTAAGGACTCCATCAAGACAATCCAGTTCTGCAACCAGCTCCAGTTGCACTGCTGGCTCTGTCCACAGGTTTTCATTTGCCAGGCCAGAGTCCGGGTGCCTTGTGGCCTCTTCGCCTCCCCCTTATACAGCCGGATGTTTACAGATGGGCCATTCTGTCAACCTTTCTCAGCAATCTGGATTTTTGGTGTCAGCACCGTATTTCTCATATCCTCTTGACTCAGAGCCATCTCTGACTGGGAAGAGCATTCCAGATCTGAGCTAGAGCTGAAAGGAGTTTCTGAGACAACAGGTTCACAAAGAAGCACAACATTTTTTATTATTTTTTTTTACTTCATGTGGTTTTCATTGTTGGACTTTCTGGTTATGGGATTGAAAATGATGTCAATGGGTGAGTTGCCCTTTTCAAAGTGCAAATTCTTGCAAAACATTTTGTGAAAAAACAGCATCAATTTGAAAATATCTATGTTTAGCTCATAGCTGAATAGACATTATAAAGCCTTGCCAATTTAGAACAATATTGCTTTCTAAAAGGGCCACTTGATCACTATTATGTTATGTTGGTTACTAAAATTTTACCTTCAATGTGTATTTAAAGCTATGCATCTAATGTGAACAAAACATTGCATGTACGAGTAGAATACTGCACTAAACCTGGGATCCTGTACTCTCTTAACTGGGAGTAGGGATAAGTGAAATTTGTTAATTTGCATTTTAATACAAATAATTCCCAAACTACTGTAATACAAAGATCAGTATGCAATTATAGTATGGTTTTTAGACTTTCCAATGGCTGTGATACAGTTCTCCCATAGACAATACAGAAATTAAATAATATACAATACAATACAGAAATTAAATAATATACAAGTGATGTATATTGGGGGGCCATGCTTGCAGAAACTACGTATTGGGGATACTGCAAATTTCATGCTAATTGTGTGCACAAAAATTCAAACAAAAATTAGGATGAAAGTGCATACTAACTTTCCTGTGGATTTTAAAATAAAGCATTTACAAACTGATAGGGAAGCAAGATGGAAAAAAACCTGTACTTGAAAAAAATATAGATGTTCTGGGAAGTGAAATAGATTAATCTGTCCCTACCTGGGAGTCAGCTACATTTTACTCATGTGGGGAGTACAATTTATCTGAGAATTGCATTGCAGCAGTCATAAAAATGTGAAAAGTGAAGGATAATTTCATTCTGGTTCATATATTGGTTTGGAGAGTACAAATTAGTTCTGCTTCTGTTCAGATATGGCAAACAAATTTAACTCTCATAGCTTCTGACCAGACATGCATAGGATTGCATTGTTAGGAACTAAACTGGAGACTTTATTTAGGTGATGGGTAGTACTGACTATTTCAATGGGAAATTTAGGTACATGATTCACTTTCTTTAGTTTCAGGTATTGGGACAAAATTGGCTGGGTCATGTTCAGTACAGTATTTCATTCCTCATTAAACCAACTGTTTTAAAAATATAGGAAAGGCTTGTAGAAAGAATTTTCACCAGATTTAGTTTCATATATTATAAGGGAAAAGTTTTGCAAGTAAATGCGAAAAGTTTGGGGCACTAAACTAACAATTTATAAAATGAGAAGCAGTTAATGGTTATAAGTCCCAGACATTTTAAAGGCATGTAATACTGAAATATGAACACTTGAACTCCTGTCCCATGGGCATGTACATGACGGTAAACCAAACTGAACTCAACAGGACTTGCATCTGAGTAGACATGTATAGGATGGTATTGTAATAGTTCAGCCCTAAAATGTGCTGTGCCAGGAATAACGGATCTAGGATGGGTTGTCCTGAATGGGAGACAGTACAAGGCACTATGGTAGGACAGTATTACACATGACAAGATTTCTAGCCTTACTGGCAGATTCAGCAATACAGATAATAGAACCATAATGTCAGTAGTGTATTGGGAACACAGAGCAGGATATTTTACTAATAAGTAGGTTTTAAGTAGAATTATGGTCAAGTTTTCTGGCAACCCCAAGATCTAAGATGTAATAATACTTAACAAAATATGCAGTATCTTTACTGCATGTCTGAGTAAAACATTAAAATGCTAAAGCAGTATAAATTTCATGGATTTCTTAAGAATGTGTTTATTGTGTTTTCTTCTGTGACTTGGGGAAACACTAGTTGGGCAAGTGGTCTTAAAAGTTTTATTTGTAAAATTAGTGCTATATGAAAATAACACATAAGAACTGTAATTTACAATGTGTTGACAACATTAACAATATTTAGTAGTCACAGATTTTCTTCCAATAAATGCTCTATGATTGAAATAATATTTCAGTTATTGAATATATTTATACTTTGAATGAATAAAAACATAATTTACTCTTATACAATTTTGTTTGATTTGAAAGTTACAAAGTTGTCTGTAAGACCTGCTGAATTCATTACACTGGGAAATATATGAACATTTTAAATGGTCAGAAAGCAAGTTTAAACAGCCATGTGAACAGCCATGTAAGCATTGATGCAGAAGTAAGGTCTGCTAAAACAAAGAACTGCTTTTCTTCAAAATAAGGGTGCAGTCCTATGTCTTTTCACTTGAGGATAGGCCCTATTGTGCCTAGTGGTGCTTCTGAACCTACACGTATAGGATCAGGCGCATGTGTTAAGATTATCTGATTAAATCATGTTAGCAAACATACAGCAAGAAAGAAGGTAAATGTAGCCATATTTCTGCACAGATAACTATTTTATTTGGATCCTCAGCATTGACGTCATCCTATACAAATACATTGAGGATTGAGTTCAAAGTTGTTTGGCATTTCCTACTTGAAGTCTTAGGACAAAATTGGAGGTGGTGTCATTTATATCATTTTGGGTTTTTAGAAAATAGCTGGTGTGGGAGCTCTGGAGTGTCTTTGAAGTGGGAAACTTAATTCCCATAGTAAATACGTGCAGGAGACCTGTTCTGAGCAGGACAGTGGTGGGAGACAGTGGTGGGTATCACCTGCACCATGCCATGGTTAAAGATTGCATTTAACCTCAGTCTTGCCTCCCTGTTTTCAGTGTTGGCTGTTTGTTTAAATGTATGCAGAAGAAATTTATGTAGATTCAGAGAACTGTGCAGGAAGATTTTCCCAGTTATTCCTGATGCCTTTCCCCAAGAACTGTTTTTAAGGATCAGGAGGATGCAGCTCTGTGTACATGCATGGGTGGGTGGCTCAAACAGTAGAAACTGGAGAGCTCCTTTTGCTGCAGAAGTACCTTATACTTACATAATTGGCACCAGGATTCAAGCTCATGTAGACAGTATTCAGACTTTTACTGTATGACTTTCAAATAGATTGTGGATTCTGTAGTTGACATATGATGAAATTTAAGTTGGGTCTTAATTTAGCTTAGATGTTGGACCTAAATTCTTTTTAATACCAGCTCTTAATTTCAGAATATATATATGGAATAGCCACCATCACTGAGCAAGTTCAGATGATCTCATATACTGTAGGTGGCAATTAATAATAGGTGTTGCTGATCAGTGCATTTTCCAGACTTGAGCACTGGCACTACTTTGAAATTAACTACTACTGTATTGTTAACTGCCCAATCCTGTGACTCGTATCCAAAAATCACCCCCCCCATTTTATACCACCACTCCCTACAAATTGAAATTTAGTAATTCTGTAATTTAGAATGGGACTTGTCTCACTACAGTTGATTGTACAATCTTTATTCAAGTTGTCTTGTGGACTGGTCCAGGACTGCATGCCTTTAAAAATTTGTGCTAGCATATTTTCTTTCATTGTCAGCACAAAGCCCTGCAGTATTGGCATTGCCACTGGGCAGAGTGATAGGGCACCAGGCAGCAGATGCTGTGGAGAGGGAGGGGGGCAGGGGAGGAGAGTGGCTTTTCTCTACCTGTTTCTGCTGAGCTGCCTATATGTTCCACTATCTTGGAAGAAAAAGCTGTGCATTTCACTCACCCTATCCTGCACTTCCTGAACGAATCTGCCGTTTTTGGGTAGGGTGGAGGATGTTATCCTGTTGCCAGTCCAGAAAGCTTCTGTATATGGAATTTTGGTAGAGTGATGACACCACATATTGTACTTTGTCTGGTTGCTATTTTTTAAATAGTTGATCATCATAATACCAAAAAGTATGTTTCCAGTCTTACATGATTATAGTGGTTAGTTGCAGTAGAAACATTTTCTTAGCTTGTTTTATAGTAACTATCATACAATATCATATCTTTGATGCTCTTTGTCTGGTCACTTTACCCATATTAGTGATAGCTATGTCTATATACAGTAATTCTGTAAGGTGGTGTAAGGGTTTTGTGTCTTCTCTGCCTCCAAAGTAAATGATCTAGTAAAATTTTGACAGCCTTCAAAATATTTTGCAACAATAGTTTAATTGTCCCTTGAAATCATAATTTGGTGCATCAAATTTTAGCATGTAAAAAGTGATCTGAAACATAAGGTCAGCAGTTCATCTCCTACAAATCTGAACACATTTTAGGTTGCTAAGTGTTGCTTCCACCATCTAAAAGTCTCATTTAACCTTGAATGGTAATGAACTGTGTTTTGTAACATTTCACTGTTACTATTAGAATCAGACTACTAATATTTTCTTCTTCCTTACCTCTTGTATCTAAAATGAGTTTGTCTTCAGAAAAATTAGTTTCTCTCCAGACTTTGAATTTTATTAGACATGGGAACACAATAATTTGGCCAACATTAGAAACTGAAATAAATTCTGATTGGTAGATATTATGGTGGGGCGGTGCATCATACCTACCATAGAGATAAAAGTATGCTCATGGCATTGTAGTAGCGAAAATGAATGTTTTGTCGTCAACATAACAATTTAGTAGAAATGAGCAGTCATCCCTGTCTAGCAACAGCAATCTGCATATAGAGACAGAGTCTTATGTATGGATCTGCTGTAGTAGCTTATGGCAGACCTACAGGGTGTATCAAACTGGGCTGTGTACCCAGTGCTTGCACAGCTGGCAGAGAGGAGACGCTGAAACTATCATACAAAGAATCACAAATAGAAGGGAAATATATGCTGGTGCTGTTCTGCAAATGCTTGAGGAAGCAGTACTAAGAGTTTGTGCATGTTTTAAGATACAGGTTTCTTTCACACTTGTTCAAAATACTGCACAATTTCTCATACATTTACTCCTTCCTCCTGCACTGTGCAATTCTAGCATGCATAAAACAATACATCCATCTACCACAGGTGTTTTCCACATATGGAAGAGACCCTTTAGCCTTAATCCAATTGTTAGTCCCAACCAGAGTAGACCTACTGAACCAATGGAAGTTATGCATATGTTGACATACTGGTTTTCATTGATCCATGGGGTCTACTGTAGCTGGGGTTAATAATTGGTTTTAGGCCTTTGATTCAGTTTTAGGTTGGAGCTTTGAGGTGCTTCTTAGTGTTGATTTTCATTGTTCATCTGTAAATGGTGAGGTAGGAGTAGTGGATAAAAGCAGCCAAAGACATATACTTCTTATTAGCTACTAAACACTGGTGTGAAGTCTGCCACACCACCCCCCTGAAGTTGTTCAACTGTAACTCTTCACGTTGACTGTGCTGGTGGGACTTGGAGGGCTGCACAATTCTCATTCCTACCCTAAACAGATGAAGGACAAGATGCTTATTCAGAAGATCTTTCCAGAGCCAGCTTGAGATGAGGGATGGGATTTTAGTTTTTTGAGTAATAAAAATAGAAGCTGTCATTTGAGACAACCACACCAACCTCTGAATTCTAGCAGATTTAGGGGAGTATATAAAAATGATACAAGCTATGTCTATTAAATAATGAGACTGATAAAATAACCTATCTTTATTTATATGTACTACAATTCTAATGCTTGCCCCGTTCAATATACTCGCCGTTCACACTCACACACTGATGCAGTCTCGTTTTCCACTGGTCGAAGGCGTGGAGCAGATCAGTTTCTGTCATCTGTTCTCAACACATCTGCCATTTTCTTCTTTACTGCATCGATTGACTCAAAACATGTTCCTTTAAGCACCAATTTCATTTTTTTGGGGGGGGGAGTTGCATGTGCCAAATCTGGCAAATATGGAGGATGTTCAAGTGTAGTAATGTGTTTATCAGCCAAAAATTGCTTCACAGAAAGTGCTGTGTGAACAGGCACATTGTCTTGATGAAGAATGAAACCATTTCCCCCCAGTTTCCACAATTTTTCTGACTCTTTCTCTCAGCTTTGTCAAAACTTCCTTATAATAACGCTGGTTCACTGTTCTGCCTTCTGGAACCCATTCTGTCAAAATTACACCGCTGATGTTAAAAAACCCCAATGAGTATGGCTTTGAATGTGGACTTGCTTTTATGTGCTTTTTTCATTCTTGGTGATGATGGTGTTTTCCAGTGCAGTGACAGTCATTTTGTCTTAGGATCACACTGGAAGATCCAGGTTTCATCACAAGTGATGTTTTTGAAAAGGTTTGGGTCCACCTCAAGTTGCTGCAGAATGTCACATTGCTTGACTTTTAAACTTAGCATTTTTCCAGCATACAACAGACAACATAGCTGCTTTAAATGACAAGTGACAATTAACTGAATGGCTGAGAGTGCTGATGTTTGTCATGCAGGTTCAGACATGTTCAAAGTCACCACTCAGGCGTTCACAATCAGTTCTCCCTGATGTGTCTGAAAGGTAGAAACACAGTCTTGTTATTTAATAGACAGACCTTATACTCTCCTAGCAGAATCCAGCAGAACTGCCAGGAGAAACAACCCCCTTCCCACTGCAGTCCCACATGCCCCTCTAAACACTGTCTCTAAAAGGCTGAGAGCCTTCCAGAGCTGGTTTTGGGATGGAACAGAGGTTGAAGGGGTGAGAGGCAAAGAACGTTTAGCTATGACTGACAGCAGAATGCTGGACTTACTTAGCCCAAAACAATGAGTTTCTGGCATTCCAAAATAGCACATTTCATTATCAGTTTTTATGTGCATCAACACACATTTATTTAAAGCATGCAGCAACATTATTAGTTTATTACTACTCAAAATTTTCCTGTTACTCCAAATAAAAAAAAGGAGTATTATAATTTTAGGTGAAAATTACTTAAAGTAATAAATACTAGCCATCACTGAAGAGACAACACAGTGGCTGTGTTCAATCACATTTTAGCTTATTAATCAAAAATATGCACAGATATATGTATACAGCCTCTTCACTCATTTCTCAACAAGCTGATTAAACTGAGAAGTCTCTAGCCAGTTGCCTGTTTGTTTGAAGTGGTGAACCATGATCACTAACTTGGGAGCAAGCAGGATCTCAAACTTCAGACTGTGGTTTAAGATCATGATTTATCCCCAAATTGGCAACTGTGATTTTCCTATTTGGATAAGACTTTAAGCTAGGATTAGAGAGCTTTTGATTTCATTACTGACTGTGTAGTGGGACAAGTGTAATGACTGCATGCACAAGCAACATGACCAACTTAAAAATCAGTTACCAGTACTGTCCAAGCCGGACCATAACCTGAAGCAGGGACTTGTTTCAGATTTAGTCTGAATTACTATTCTGGGAGTAATTCCCACGGAATTCATTTCATTACGTGTATAAGACTGCACTTATTGGTCCAAAATGCAACAAGACACTCATCTGCAGGGGCAAGTGTGCCCTATCAAAATTTGGCTTGCTGATTTTGCTCCCACAGTGCTAACGAAGAATCAAGATACTTTGCAGGTGAAAAAGAATACACATGTCCATTCTATAAATATTGTACAGTTGTCCCTCCGTATCCATGGATTTGGTATCCACGGGTTTAAGTATTCACAGCTTGAAAATATTCTTAAAAAAATAATAATCCAAAAAGCAAACCTTGATTTTGCCATCTTATATAAGGGACACCATTTTGATATGCCATTGCATATAATGGGATTTGAGTATTCATGGACTTTGGTATCCACAGGGAGTCCTGGAATCAAATCCCAGCCAATATGAAGAGACAACTGTAATTATGAAGGTCAGAGATAATAGCTGACATACATTTTGGTAGTTATTTCAGAATGTTAGAGTAGTCCAGTTAGAGTGCCTTGAGCACCCAAGAAAAAAAGTGATGTAGAACTTTTTAAAAAGAAGATGTTTTTTTAAAATGATGGCCGATTTGACAGCAATAAAATGTCACTTATATTTCTAATCATAGAACCTTAATTACACAATAACAGATGTTTTTATCTACATAATTTTAATTCCGTTCAAAATTGGAGTAGTGAGATGTTCTTCTGAGAAACACTGTATTGGAGTGGAGATAAAATACCAGAGTTTGCTGTATTTAATGGCAAGGTTTTATTTATTTTTTTAACAATTAGACAAAACATTTAAAATTTGCAGTTCAGAACATGCACATTCACAAAATGCCAATGACATGTAACACTGCATCAAACTGAATATATTACTAAAATTTAATAACGTTATAAAACAGTGCATTTAACATCCATTTAAAACTAAACCTGAGGAAAACTACCATAAACACTGAATAAAAATCTCTCCATTCATGCAGCTTCACAATTTCCACAGCAGTTTCAGCAGTAATGGTTTAGTGGAGCTGGAAATCCTATCATACTCTGAATGCAGTCTTAACTTTTATATAGTGCCTGCCTTTCATGGCAGCATGAATATCAAGTTCCAGTAGAAAAAACAATATTAATGCATTATGGCTTCAACTGTTGAACAGGAAAAACACTAAAACATGATTTTACTTTTACACATTTGCGTCACAGTTTTGCAGATACAAAATATTGAATGGATGCAAAAGTATGTGTTGAAATAAACTGTAAAACACAAAATGTCTCCATGGTGCCAATTCACCATAATTCTACAGACTGAGTAATCAAGTTAGTTTACTGGATCTTGCACACATTTTGTAACACTTTCAACATATATATATATATGATTTTCTGAAATTATACTCAATACAAATAAAATGATGTTGGTAACTCAGTTATTTACCCAACACTTTTGCTTGTCAAATACATACATTTTGATGCATATTTCAGCTGAAGGAAAAGGAATAATGAACTTTTACAGCACAAGCATGCATCAGTTCAGATTCACACTGTGACGTATTTACTCGTGCAGACAGGTTGGTAAAACTTACCCAAACAACTGCTTTTGCATAATACATAAATCAGTAGAAAAAGAGGAGAGCTAAATTTGTGGTCCAATTCTCTAGCAAGTAATTTAATGATAATTAAATGATGAAAAAAGATGTCTTCCCATGTGAGACTGTATTACATTTCTTTAAATATTTCCTCTATTTTTATACAACTAGAAAGTTGTTCAACTATAAATTTGTCAAAAATTGTTTGCAAAAATAAATCTAACACTAAGAAAAACAAGTCCACTTATGGCTTCTCAAAGTATTTCCAATTAGTTGATATTCTGGTTACGTACTACATTCTCACAAGTAATTAAAAACAATATAGGTGTATAAGTTGTGTTGACTGAATGGCACCATTTTCATTCAATGGATGAAATAATTTTTAAGACTAGTTGAAATCTTTTCACAATACACTTACTACATACAAACAATACAGCTTCTTTTATGGATTTACTGGAGAAATGTAAAAGTTTAAAGTGTCAAGATAAGTACACTATAATTAGTGACTGAGTAAAATACTTTATTAAAATATATGCCTACCAATTCATGACCTCATATATATATATATATATATATATATATATATATATATCTTAAATTGCAATATATATTTCTATAATGTAATAAACCACTTATGAAATGTATCTGTTTGCAAATAACAAATGTATTCTATGTTTATCCTGACTTTTGCTTAATAAATCTAGTTTACATGGGCATATTTCTTAAGGAACTCAAAATCTTAGATTGGATTTTAATATCAGAATAAGTTTTAATAAAGACAGTATAAATACACTGTCACCACTGTATTTTTATAGAGCACACATTTCCTAATACTGACTGCTATCAGACAAAATTAAATCTAGCATGTGAAAAATTAAGATGTGGGGGACTTACAAAGAAAAAATTAAAAATTTTGTAAGCCGCCCTGATTGTTTTAACATAAGGGCAGGGTATAAATAATTTATTATTATTATTATTATTATTATTATTATTATTATAAAATATGGAACATAATCATTGGCATTTTAAAATCTGCTGAACAAGAAAATATATTAAATATATTGCTGCCTACTTTTAGGCAGCAAGGAGGGAGTTAAAACAAATGTCCATTATCTGCCAGTTTTGGAAACTATGGTCAGTCGTAAAATTTTCATTTCCTGAACTCTAGTTAATGCAATATGTATGTCTTCACCTTGATTCAGCAAGGGTGATCTGTGTGAGGAAACAGAATTCTCTATGTGTTGAAATACGTTTCTGCATGCAGATCATTCTTCAAGGTTATTACATGCAAACAACTGTTTCATGCTTTGGGGAAAGGAAGGGGTATACACCTGCATCCAGTACCCAGAATTTACATGGTGCTCATCAACTCTGCCCACTTGTCTCAGGTTTGGGAATTCATTTGAGGACACCCTCTTCCCTCGTTACAGATGAACATTTCTGCCCGAGGCCGTAAGAGGCTGCATTAAGGTCAGGAGTAAAGAATAGAGTATGTGAAAGAGTGTGTGGCTCTTGCTGATTAGACTCATTTATTCTAAAATGAAACATGTACTGCTTAAAATTGTATTCTAAGTATGCTAAAATACTGTAATTTTAAATTGATGATTTGGGAAATCTTTTGAACTGAATCTGTCTCATTGACAAAATAAATTTAACAGTCCAAGTTTTGGGAATAGTGTGCCTTGCTTATTTTTGTGCTTAGATGAAGTGATTTGGTTCTCCTTGTTGATTCATTCATTATCTATGCCTAAAGCAGCTCTCCTAAAGGCATTTTCTGGCACCAAAACTAAAAGTGGGGATGTTTTAATGATTTATTTCCCAATTATTATGGAAAAGAACAGTGTCCTTGGCACTATGGATGGATGTTAAGTCTTTCAATATTCATAGTAGGCATTATTTTAAAAATAGGACCACAGTGGAAACCACTACACACAAGTATGTTTATCAGAATACTTATACTTGTTTTTAGACAGGCAGGAAAGTTGTAGAGTACACTCAAGTCAGAAGTGTAACTTATTATATAAAATGTGTTTTTAAAATAGACAAATTGAAACAGCTTTTAAAACGCATAGCAGAATAAAAAGTAATTTGTAATAAAAATTAATTTGTAGTATTATATTGGATTCTGTCTCTAATTTTAAGTTTACAAACTGATAATATTAAAAGCAATTAAATAATTCTGGTTGTGAGGAGGGACACCTTACATTACTGGCTGGGATATTATTATTTTAGTTTATTTTCATTAGTAGCACATATATGGAAATTTATATTTAAGAAAAAGAAAGAAAAACAACTGCTTGAAATCCTTAAACATCAGCATAGTCTAATTTAAATCCAGTTAAGAACTGTAGACATAGAATATATTTGATATCAGGAAAAAGTATTATATAGTACAAACTGAAAATATAATGTAGTGCTAAGCTGATGACACACGTTCCTATTGTTTCAAATTACAAAAATCACTGCAGTAATTATTTTGTGCATCACATACTCTGATGACTAGTTGTAAAGAAACCCTACCATTTCCAAATGCACTTCCTCCCTAACCCATTAAGGATAATCTGTGCATGGAATAAGGTTTTTTGTGTGGACCATAATGTAGTTTCAGTTTTGGATAATGGACAAGATGTTGAATGAAGGGGAAAGAAACCCATAAGGAGTGCATGCACTTTGCTCCTGCACTATGTGTGGACAAAGATATGGTTGGCTCCTTCATCTCTACCAGTGTTTATACTTGTTGGGGGGAAAGAAAATTGAATCAAGGCACCACTCTTTCCTCTTTGCCTACCCCAACCAGTAATTAATGGCATTAGAAATGAAAGTGCTGATCAGATGTTTTGGATATGGTGGCAGGGGAACATCTTTACATATAGTTTGTTTCTTTGCAAAAGTGTTCCTGGATCAGGGTTCTTAGGTGTAGGGAATAGATACTGTATAAGGCAGTCAATTATTTCTCTATAAGTCAGTCAAGTCCCATGTACATGCCCTTTACGTACAGAATGTCTGGTGTGTTAAATCTACACATTTCTGTTAAGTGAAAATGAAGAATAAAAGAAAAGTATAGTATAAGGCCAAAGTTGAAAGTGAGCACAAATGTGAAAAGAAATGCAACAAAAAGCGATCTGTATCAAGTTCACATTATTGTAGAACTTTTCAAGTACTGAGTTTCAAGCATGCAATCCTGCCATCACACTTGACATTGCCATCACTATCCTTTAAAATTTATCTGCAAATTATTACTAAATGAGAAATGTGGAATTTCTTTGGCAAACATCTTAGGCTAGTTAGACGCAATTCCCTATAAAAGCCTTGTTTTGAAATATTAACTCATCATATGAATACACGTTATTTAAAAATGGTTATTTAGCACTTGTTGAAACCATTACTTTAAACAATTCGCTATTTGTAAACCTTCGCAAAGGCTGTAGTTGTCAATGTGTGCTATGTTGTACAATCTGGTTCTTTATTATGTTCCCAGTATACATAGAGGAACAACATTTGTTCAGCTTTGTTGTAAATAATCAGTCTGAAAAGACTAAAGCTAATTTTCAACGTCTGTTCACAAAATCCAGGTTAACACCTGTTGAAAAATTTTGAGATGGTGTATTATAATATAGTTGCACAGTGCTTATGTCTACTCAATGTGTGAACTCAAACTTCAGGGAATAAGAGCAACAACATACATCTTCCTCTAATTTCTGTTACTGGACCTTGTTAGCAGACCCAGAAAATATGTATTAGCTTGCCTTACTATGGCAAATATTAGAGATCTGTGACACTGTTCTTCACCACTCATCAGATCTCTGCTTTGTAGTATCGTAGGCTCTTATAACTTCAGATTGTGAAACAATCCCATTTTCATCTTGAGAGAAAGCATAACCATCTGGAAATATAAAGGCAAATCACATGAGAAACAAGTACAACTACTTCTACTCATTTTTTAAACTTTTAAAACAATTATTCAACTTAAATATTAAAATATTGAGAAATATTTTGGTTAGTAGCTCTAATATTTTAGAAAGCCAGAAATGAAAGCAAAATAAGATTTCTTACTCAAATAATATATATTGGAATGGATTTATTCATTCATTTATATATTTAAATTGATCAATTTGCCATATCTAATGTTATGTTTTCTATATCCAAAACAGCATCTTGAAATATTGCTTAAATACTCTGAATGTGGTAGAACAATGGGAATAATAATATATGCTCTTTCTTCTTAAGTGAAAATACTAGAAGGAATAAAAATTCCATGACATTTTGCCCATATGAAACCTAGAGTTGGAGCAAGAGAAGCACAGAATTATACTTATGCAACAGGACTTTCCTACTCTCTCATCCTCACTCCAGCTCCGCATGCCCCAATTTGCTCCTGATAGCCAGTGACATCTCTACTGGCATATAAAGAACTGCAATAGTAGATCAGAACTGTGAGAATGGTGTTGGGGGGGCACCTTGTGCAAGCAGATATATTGTTCTGCCCATGCAGGGTACCTTTGGATCTAACTCTGAAGTTCCAGTTATGTTGTCTCCTAAAACTGATTTCCACCATTTTCATTTTTAATTTAATATACAGTCGTCCCTTCACATTCGCGGGGGTTATGTTCCACGGACCCCCGCGAATGTGAAAAATCCGCAAATATTGTTTGCCCCCCTCCCCCGCCAAAGCGACCATGGGGCCTCTGGAGGCCCCATAGTTGCTCTCCCCCGCCTCCCCACTCCCATCCTAGGCCTTCCTTGGGCCTCCGGAGACCCTCCGAGGCCCCGTGGATGCCTCCCCAGCCCTCCCCCCTCCCGCCCAAGCCCTCAACGGGGCCTCCGGAGAGTCTCCGGAGGCTCCACGGAGGCCTCTCCAGCCCTCCCCAAGGCCTTCGCGGGGCCTCTGGAGGGTCTCCGAAGGCCCTGCGGAGACCTTCCAAGCCCTCCCCCCTCCCGCCCAAGCCCTCGACGGGGCCTCCCTGGCTCTCCCCAAGGCCTTTGCGGGGCCTCCGGGGGGTCTCCGAAGGCCCCGTTGAGGCCTTCCAAGCCCTCCCCCTCCCCCCCAAGGCCTTCCCGGTCCTCCCCACTCCCAGCGAAACTCACAGCGAAATGTGAGTTTTAAAGAAGCAATTCAGTTTGTTAAGACACAGAGAGGGGAGTGGCAAGGGGGAAACTTTGCTTGCGTGCTCACAGTATGGGGCTGTGATTTTCTTTCCTCCTTAAATGCTCCGAGGCTGGGTCAGTTGCTTGCTGGGACTTCAGATGCCACCCACGCCTTCCCTATGTGTGTGTGTGTGTGTGTGTGTTTAGGAAGGGCTCCTCATTAAACTCTCAGAGGCTGCTTTTATTCGCTTTTTTCACTTTCGCGGGGGTCTTATTCCCATAACCCCCGCAAATGTGAAGGGACGACTGTAATGCCAAATGGAAAAGAATAATCATGGTCCACATGACTAAAGCAATGCAAGAAAATGTAATTTAGCCAGGCCAAGTAAAATGCAGACAGCATATAAAAGGAAAACCAATGCATATTCTAAACCTGTGGGTTGGATAGAGACCTTCCATGAGCAAACTTTACTGATAGCATCTCCTGTTAGAGGAAGAATGGTAATTTTTGTTGAGTGCCCCTTCTCCTGATTAAGTCAGAGGAAAATCAGGGGTTTGTGTGGAAAAAATTCAAATATTTTAAGTCAGGGGACCGTACAGAATAATATTGGAGATGCCGTCGATCCACTTCAGAAGAGTTTTTCTATTTGTAGAAAGACAAGTCTGGATTCAATCCAAAGACTCTGCTGTTATTTCAGTCTTTTTTTATTCAAATATACTTACGCAGCAAGTTTTGCTGTAGAGATTCAGAGTGGTACAAGTTGACATGGTTCTTCTTGAAGACGTTTTTTAGTAGCTGCGCTCTTTCAGTTAAACTAAAAAGAATTTTTTAAATGATCAAATACATTAATATCTGAAATAATATTCAGTTTGATTTATTAGCTATTAAGCAGAATCTGGTAAGTGAACTTACTAGCAAATGTAATTGTTCAATACTAACTCTGTAAATTCCTACTTATGAGAAACATAAGACACAAGAGAGAATATACAGAACCATCAGACATGCCAGCTCTTGAATGGACTCTCTGTATTCATTTTTATGACTCTGATATGTCATAATTTGGCAGTAACAGAGCAGTTTTACAAAGTATTATAATTTTAAATATGTAATGCTATATTTCCTCTTCAGATTGTAATATAAAACAATGTTGTGCATTTAGCTTTGTATTTAGCCTGAGGCACAAAATAACTTGTTCATGTCTTATTTGTACAGCTTCTACACTAGCTATACCTCCATTTTTAGCTAAGGCCACAATGCCAGAAATATGTCCAGATCAATCTGGTGTTGAACATTTTAATTGCATGGCCTTTAATCTCTGTGGGTCATATCCAATTTTGCTCACTCTTTTGACACTATCTAGCAGAGGAAAAGGGAGAGAGGTAAAATAGGAAGCCTAGACCTATGAGGAATTGTGCTGGTGGGGATGGTGGTTAATCAAATGATTAAGGGTACAGTGTCCCCCCCATTTGTGAATTAAGCATTTGCAGATTTGATTATTTGCAGATTACTGTATTTGCTGCTGCCGCCGCCATCCTACACCACTTTTAACAGGGGCTTTAATAACTGGTGTAGCAGGGAGGAAATCAAATTGGGTGTGGCTAGTCTGGAAGAGTGTGCGGAAGGAAAGCATATGCATCCCCCTGCTCAGTTATGTGGGTGGGGGAAGGGATTGGGGAAGAGTGCATGCGTTCACTCAGGTGGGCGGGGGAAGGGGATGGGGAGCACAAGGAGGGAGGATGCGTGCATTCACTTGCTCTTGCTCACTCACTTGCATGGGTGGGCAGGAGGGATGGGGGAGCTCAAGCAGGGAGGGCACGTGAGTTCACTTGCTCACTCATGCAGATGGGTGGGTGGATGGGGGAGTGCAAGGAGGGAGGGCATGTGCATTCACTTACTTGCTCACATGGGCAGGGGGGGAGAGGATGGATGTCCCTTTCTCCTTCCTCAAACTCCTCCATCCACTCTTCTTCATCCACATGAGTAAGTGAATAAGCAAGTGAATGGGTCAGCCCAACCACCCTGCCAGTACAGGTCTTTTTCTGTGTGTGCTAAATTTGGTTTTGGGGGTGGGATAGAGATATTCAAGGTATTTCCACTTTTGTGGAGGGCTGTGCCCCTAACACCAGCAAAACTTGAGGGCCAACTATATTTAATAACAGCATATCAGTGGTGTCCTGTCAATTTGAACATGGTATTAATTGAATAATTGCTCTATTAACTGTGCAAGTCAAATTAATGGGAGGCTTATCACAAATTAGCAAAACCAGATTTTAAAAAATGGATTTTAGTTAATTTAATTCATTGTCTATTGTTCAGTTGCAGAGTCAAAGGTCAAAGAAATCTGCCAGTCAGTTGGTGCATTGTTAAGACTCATTTCAGAGTCATATTTTGAAAATAGCAGAGAGGACATAAGAGATGTTACTTGGTGATTACTAATCTCCCCACCCTAAACAGCTTTACTTGTATATAAATCCCACTGATTACAGTGATTTCAAGTTCCATTGGAAAATTTCCTCTTAAAACATTTGGTGTGATGTTCCAGTCTAAATTGGACCAGTGTATCTAAAATTTCTAAAGAAAGGAGTACCTAAAACTCTACATGCATGTGCAGTGTTCATCAGATAGGATACCTTGCTATTTTGAACCAAAAATAATATGAGAATCTATTCTAGGTGTGTTTAGAGAATATGAGAATCTATTCCAGGTGTATTCAGGGCAGAAATCCTCTGCCTTAATTGATATGTCACTATGAATTTATAAATAGGCAAAAGATAATATTTGTCTGTCGAATTAATTCATTAGAAAAGATGGTCACTTCATTTGGACCAATCTTTCATCTAAGGCATATTGTCCTGTTCAGTGAAATTTCTACTAGAGTACAGGCTAGACACTAGGCACTTAGTTTTCTATGGTATTCTGTAACATTTCCTTCACTCAGGCTGAATAATATTTGATCACAATGAATGCAGTTACTAGCTATGTATCTGAAAAACTCACATTCTATTCATTCTTCTATATGTTCCACATTCCATTTAACCCTTATCCCCTTTGACTTTTTTCTTTGAGGAATTATTTTCTACCAATGTATTGCCAATGTAATATTAATATATTTCTACCAGTGTATTGCCATAATCTGCTTTTGATGGCTCACGGTTTCAAAAATACTTTGCTCCATATAGTAAAAGGAACAGTTGCTGTTTGAGAAACCCAAACCCCAAGTATTCCTAGACATACAGAATTTGCTATATACAGAACTTGTTTAGTTCTTTAAATGCTGGCCAGTCTAAATAACATCAATTTACCAGAACAAGGTTTTAAAATTTGGTACTAAAAATTAATCTCATCCACAGTGTCAGTATGTGATTTAGTTTAGGAGCAAATTAACTCAGAAAAAAAGACTCTTGTAAATAACTCTGACCTTTAGTACCAACATTAAAACACTGAGGTCAAGTCAAAGACTGGGTAATTCAACAGTTCCTGATTACATTTAAAAGTTGTTCTTGGTAAATGAGTGTATGATGGAGCTCTAACCATTTCATAGCAGGAATTATTTACAGATATTATGGTACCTTTTCCCATGAACTACAGATCCTGGATCTTGTGACTTTGCTTCCAACTCCTGAACTTCATCGACCAGTGTCTTAAATGCTGCTCTCTTCACTCTGCAATAAAAATAATTCTTGGATAATTAACTCTGAAGCTCTATGTTCTGAAATTTCTAAGACATTAAACAAGCAATCTTCGGTGTAAAAATAAATGTAGGCAACAATTTAAAAATTCAGCTGAAAAGTAAAATGAAAAATTATATAACAATAGGTTCTCATGAGTCCAGATTGTAAACTTTTTATGATTAATCTCTAGGGAACTTGGAAACAGATTTTCTGAATAAACATTTAATTCATAACGATATATATACTTTAACTACTAAACAAACATGTAACATCCTTCTTTTGCTTTAACATTTTATATTAATCAAAGATCTGATGAAATTTTATATTAAAATTATATCTTTTTAAAAAGTTAACATCAGTATTTAGTACAGTAACTATAAATCCAGGTCATTATTTAGTAGACTAAATAATGCTTTAGGTTACTAATACATAGGTTATTAATTTCTTATGGAGCCTAGAATTATACTTACACTTTATATACTACATCGAAGATCAAGGCTGTCAAAGGAATACTTAATAAGCCCATCCAGAACACACCAGAGCTGAATAGCATAGCTGCCTATATGGATTTAAACAAAGGTATTTATTCATTAAAAAAATGAAACATTTAAGATCAAGCTACCGTAGGTAATATGGCACTTATCAGCTACCGTGAGACCTTCTTGCCTCTCTCTGGGTGTTGAAGGGGAGTAATCCAAGTGTAATGGATTCCTGCTGTCACCAACCCAGAGAAGGGTGCTTTGCTGACAATGGTTTTTCCTAGACAAAATCTACCTGGCTGCCTCCCCTAATACACTGAGAGGATAAGGAAAAAGCTATCCATTGATAGTTTACTGGCAGCTCTCCATTTATGTATCATAATTCATTCTTGCTTTCTACAACAGATAAAGTAGAGGTGCTATAACCTTTAAAAGTACGTATCCCATTGAAATGGGAAAAGGTTCCCATTTCAAGATAGAGGCTTACATAAGCCCCTTTCCAGGAAGTTTCAAATAACTAGGTGACCTTAGGGTGAAACTACACATGACCAAATATCCTAACTCTATTACCTTCAAAGGGAAACAAAACAGGCATCTATACATGTACTGTAGTTTAACTACTGAACATGAGTACCAACATTCAGATTTCTAGGTGACATGGAAATACTTGCAACAATGTTGAAAAGAAAACTGATTTTAAAAATGAATTTGTTTCAGATGATATACATTGTTTGTTCCATGCACAGGAACCATAGCAACCAAATGTGCTGAATAAAATGCATTACTTTTAAAAACTTCAGCTGAACGCAATACTGTTCAATACATCAAAAACCATGGCCTTGGATCTTAAGATTTTCTAGATGAACAGAAGGTTTTCCTGATCAATTTCCTGCTAATCCTCTCCAACTGTAACCTATATCCAATAAATACAATAGAGAGATGATGAATCCTCTGGGCATTCTGCGAGGCTGAGGAGAGGGAGCTGTTTCCACCCCATGCATGAGTAGATGTGTTTTCCATGCATTGTGGAATATTTTGATTTAGACCAATGTTCATTTATAGACCTATTGCTCACCTTGCCCTTAGGGCTCAGGGCAAGCAACAATATGATAATTATTCTACTCAAACGTAAGCTCTATCAAATATAAAGAGCAGTTTGTGATTCTCTGGATAGGTGTAGGCTTTGTTTTGGTGATTTGTATGAGGGAAAAATAAGTTTGTCTCATTACTATGCTCAGGTAAACAAGGAAACACATAGTGTTAGACCACCACCACCATCATCATCATCATCAATATCATGATATAGGGTATATAGTTACAAATCCTGAAATGAGAATTGCTTAGAATAGTCTTTATTTGTTTACTATTACAAATAAAACAATAAAAAAAAACAATTGTAGACACAATAAATACTTTTGAAATAAAAAACTTTAAAAACTCATAGTCTTTACTCTTACACAAAGAACATGTGGTAAATGTTTTGTAACAAATGAGAAATATAAACATGTTTGAAACCTGAATTAAAAAATAAAAGCAAACATGGAACTGGAAAAATAAAAGCAAACATGGAATTTTTCCTTTTAAAGTTATTGTTATTGATTTTTTAAGTTTAAGGAAATGTAATGAGCTATCCTTATGTAAGCCACCCTGTTTCACATTCCTTGGTGAAACAGCAGAAGTGATAATGTAGGTCTTAGGATGTTAATTCTGACCATTGTAATGCTAACTATGAATGAAGGAACAACTGGCGTCTACTATTCAGTCAATCCAGCCTTTGGCTTTACAAATGAGCAACATGAATTGAGGGAAAGAAAGTTTTTCTGCATCATATTTGAAAGCCTGTCAGATTTTTTTTTCTTTTGCAGAGTTAATCCAAAACTAAAAGATTTAAAGCTGGCATTCGCATTAAAGACAGAAGGCCTCTTTGTATATTTGGATGAAGAGGGGGAAAAAATAAAATCCCACTGAGGTATTTCCTGCCTTTCTGTACAAGAAAGCTGCCTGTTGCTCAGTAGAACCATTTTTGTCTCTAAATTTTCACATCTTTCTGCACATTGGCAGGTCAGCTGGGAAGTGGCAAACTGATCCATTTTAAACAATGGTGCTAACAGGAGCAGCCTGTTCTGGCAATGGATTTTGTCTGCTTCTGTGATTTTAAAATTTATCCCAATGCATGAGATCTATGGCTTATGCCAAGTTTCCTTTCCCCATCCGCTTCTGGCCTGGTGAAATCAAATGGAATCTGCTGCAAAATTGGTTTCCAGGAAAATATAACCAGCACTGAAAAATACACATTCTTATTAATTGGTGTTAACTCACCAGAGAAAGAAAAATAAAAGACATTCCTCTATATTTTAGAACTTGTTGAAAGTTGAAAGCTGTCAGGCCCAAATGACCCTCTTAGCTTGTGAAGACAAGACTAGTTGGCAATGAAGTAACTTGTCCAAAATGCTGAAATGTTAGTCAATGACATCTAACTGAAGTATATATGAACATTAAGACAATTTTGAAAATTTGAATGGTACATTTAAAACATTTTTTTAAAGCAGAACAAGGTAATTTAAGATTAGCTAAAAATATAACAATGGTAAATCTGTTCCAGAGTTTATCCAAGGGCTCAGCTACATGGGCCAGAATATGCCAGCTGTCCACTGGCCATGGATCTAGCCTGTTCCTCCCCTATTACTTGAAAGAAATGAGATGGCGTCCATACTGCCACACCGGCCCATTTCTGCACCCACCACCATCATCCACATTGCTTTCTCTGAAGCCAGCCCGAAGCACGTGATCAAGGCCCCCTGCATGTGATCAGCCTTGGTCACCTGATACGGGATTCCTTCCTGGCTTCGGAGAGAGTGATACAGACAGCAGCTGCAGCAACGAGCTGGCATGCCAGTATAGGCCCCTGTTGTCAAATCAGGGCCAATCTGGTTTTCCCCCCCCCTGGCTGAGGCAATTTCCCCCAGTATTTTAATATAATGGTTTAATGGGCTTTATCCTGTCTTCCCCCCTGCCCTGGGGGTTGTGCGGACTGCCTAGGGGCCAAACGGGGCAATAGCCCTGTGTCATTAGGACTGCAGAGCTCTAAGATGGCGGGGTGGGGTAAATAGCCCCAAGTAAGTATATATCTGTACTAATTCAATTGTTGCAATACTGCTATATGAATGATTCCTTTTTGTTTTTCCTTCTGTAAGGCAGTCCATTCTGTTTAGGAATGGTGTATGTTTAATTTTGAATATACATTTTTAAAACATGCATAAGTGCATTATGTGTTGTGATCATCTTAGCCTCTCCCCCCCACCCCAATTTTCATCCGTATTCAAATAAATGCACAGAGGGGAATTAACTGGATGGTGGCTGCTGGCCCTGTATTTACATGAATATTTTAACATAGGCATTTTCAGGCACCTGTATCAAGATTTGCAGCCCTTTGCTTTCCAGGGCCCCTGTATCCATGGATTCGGTATCCATGGTTTCACTTATCCACATCTGAAAAAAATACATCCTCTCTAGGCATTTCTAGGTCTGCCAATGCAATTCTATGGTCAATATCTGCTGTTCGTGTAGTTGAAAATAATAAAGTTCCCTATTATCCACCGTTTCAGGGATCCACGGGGTGGGGGGTCTTAGAACATATCCCCCCTGGATACAGGGGTTAACTTATATATGGAAGGTTGGCACAAACAGAACCTTTGAACATGTGGAGGCCAGGGCCAATAAGTGTAACTCCAACAACCCCCTTCCACAGGTTTATCTGTACACTAAACAATGTTGTGAAGGTACATAAAATATAAGCGCACAAAGGTAAAATCTAAGAAAGACAGAAAATGGTTGCAGACAGAAAGAACCCTAACTAGTTATTTGTGGCTGATGATATGGTTTGTCACTATTTTCTCAACTTCACTTTCTGTAAGTAGTATAGTGTTTCTCAATAGTTAATTTCCCCTGTTTGGTTCTGTTCTCTTGGATTTAGCCACTGAGTCATGGTGTCATTGGCCCTTCTGATGCTGAGTGTCTTGATATTTGGGTTTTACATACTCTGCTCAAGTTAAAACAGAGAGCTTCCATACTAGTCATGTTCTTGGAAAGATGTACTTTGTTATTACTAATCATGAATTTTTCTGTTAGTTTTTTATCACTTCTATGTATAGAGTGAAAGTGTGGTGGTTTAGTAATGACTATTTGAACATTTGTAATAAATTATGTATATGACATTATATTTATTATGTTGTAATTTCTTTGTGCAATAAAAATGATCTTGATAATTCAAGAAATTGTCGATCCATATAACTGAAGCCTGGCTAACTACCAACACTGTGGATGAGGTTCTGATGGTCAAGGCTGAAATCTAAAGCATTGTCTTTAATACAGTGTCTGCACTTCTCTTGTCAGCATCCTTGGGAACCAGTACAGCTGAAAACAGAGTGATGATGGGACCAAACAGACTTTCAGGTCTTCTCTGGCCTCAGGAGAAAGAAAGAAATGCTTCTGAGGGAGATAAATACCTCTTGTATTTGTATAAGAAAACAGCCATGAGGGAGGCCAGAGAGCGTAAACACCAAAAATATGCCCCTCTGGCTGATGCTCTGAGACAAAGGGGGTATGAGGTCTCTGTCCATGCGTTGCTTGTTGGGGCCCTGGGTGGCTGGGACCCTGCAAATGAGCCAGTGCTGAGAGTTTGTGGGGTGGGAAGGCGCTACGCCAAACTTATGCGCAAACTAATGGTATCAGATACCATCAGATGGTCCCGAGACATTTACATCGAGCACATCTCGGGTCACCGTCAATACGAGGAGTCAGTTTCTGCCCTTGCAGAGAGGGGTTGAAAGGGAAAATAATTCTATGTAACCTACCTGTACTAGAAAGTACCCATACTGTATGGTATGCATTATCTGCTAGATATATAGATATATATGTTAGTGGTCACACTGTGATTTGAATGTAAAATATTATTGGTCTCCTTTTAGTATGTGCTGTTTCCTTTCTAAAGTTATTTTAATATTTTTGACTTATCCCAGGAATGAGATTTGCTTTGTATGTATTGATTATACTGTTTAGTATTCTACTGTAATTTTTCTCTGCAATTGCATTCTTTGGATTTATTATGTACTACTATGTTTGTTCTGTCAAATTGTATGTTAAATATTCTCTAATAAAACGATTAATCTGTAATGTAGAGGCCAACTCAGCCTTAAGAAATTCACTGAAGAAGGAAGGGAAAAGGTTTTCCAAAGTGAGACCTGAGAAATTCATTTTCCCTTTGACTTCAGTGAATAGAACCAATTCAGCAAAACTTTGTAGTGCCATGTGCTGTTGCTTCTGTTGAGGAATACCTATAGTGGCACTCAGCTGAGCACTTTGGGACAGCCTGAAGTCCAAGGGGCTGCTACAGCTCTGGAAAGGAGTGGAATAAATTATTCACAGTTAAACAATCTGTTTTTGTTATATTCCTCTAGTACAGCTAAACTGGATTCTTCACTTTCCTCCTTGTCCAACTGGCCATTAATAGACTGGAATAGTACAGGGGAAAATCACCCTCACTCTCCACAATTCTTGGATTGACAACTACTTAGAATCTTCGTGACTGTGGAAGACTGATTGTCCTCATCAGAAGAATGCTGAGAGACTGGGGAAGCTGGAAGATGCTAGGGAGCCAGGATGAAGATAATCTGGTGGCCTATATTTTGATAACAGGGAGGGTTTAGTAACTGGTTTTATCCTTTCAGTTGGAGGAGAGTGGGGGAATGGTGGGGACTGAATAAAACACAATAGAATGGGGTCTAGAACACACCAGTGGATGATTGTTTGAATCAGAGTCCTCATTAAACAAAGATGTTGGGCAGCCATGACTGTAAAATACTGAATGTGGAATCTAGTAAGAGGGTATAATGAAGGTATTATGGCCAGATTACTCAGTTCCCAATTTATAAGAACTTATAGGAAGCTAGGTTTGTGAGAATCTGTAAGAGAACTGTGAGAGTCTGTGTATGTATCAGTAGAAAACTGGTTTCAGCATCAGGCTGGAAAAACACTTACTCAAATGTCAACAAAGCATGACCAGGAATAAACTGCACTGTGGATGTGAGATGTAACCCATAATAACCTCCTAGCAGGTGCATTGGGTGATATAATTGAGATGACAGTGAGAGCAAGCATTGGGCCTATATAGAATGGACTTGTCTGCCTATCTAAAATCCCTTCCTGCATCCATTTTGTATTATAAGATTCTCACTGAAAGAGCCCTAACTGAGAAGAAGCTCCACCCTTGTAGCTACACAGCTGCACGTCAAGAGGGGGACCTCTTTCAACAAGATATTTAATAAGACTGTCTGAAGTTGCTTTGAACTAAGCATGTCACTTCGCCCCACTAAAAAGTCATGTCTCAGAGCTACCGTACTCTTGCATGGTTGGTAGTTTCACCAGGTAACTTGAAAGTATTTCTTTTGAAGTATGTTGACAGACAGGCTTGTGACTCCTGTTGCATGCAATCTGGTTGTTATGCTCCATGATTCACATGTATTCCTTTGATGGATGTTGATAGACATACTTGTACCTACTGTAGCATAACTTAGCCGTTACACTACATGATTCGCATGTATTTCTTTTATCTGTGTTGATAGACATGTCTGTACCTAGCCAAGAATAAGGGTATATAAGAGAACATTTGGAGACCAGTAAGTCATCTCTTCCATGGAGAGCACTAAAGCTCTGCTTCTATCATGGAGGACACCTAGAATAGAGAGATCTGTATCTCTGTTTCTAAAACCCAAGCATGCTTGTACTTAGATTTTAGATGTTAGTCTATTTTATAACTGGTTTTTTAAAAATCAATTTTGTAATTGGCTACTTTGACTATTTTACAACAGGCTTTTTGTCTATCTTTGTAATTAGATTCTTTGTTTATTCTGTAACTATCTTATTTTTCTATTTTTTATAAAACTCCTGAACCAAGAAAGCTGGGGTCTATATTGCCTACCTGTTCTGAGCTGAGTTATCTTTTAGGGGAGTAAGGTAACAGCAGGCAGCCAAAAAACTCTAAGTGTACAGGGGTTGGAATCATAGATAAAGATCTTTGTTTTGATTGGATAAATATAAGCAACAAGCAGTGAATACCTTTGGATAACTGATAAGCCAAATGAGGCTAAGGAGAGAAGAAAAGAGCTAAGATAGAGCCACAGATTAGACTGCCTTTATGGCATGTCTCTACCATGGAAGACTACTGTTTCAGACAGTCACACTGTTCCTGATAGACTAATAGGCTGATAAAGTGTCCCAATATGCTGGTACAGTAGGACTCCGTATCCACTGATTCATTATCCACTGATTCTATTATCTACGGGACACAAAACAGCACACCTACCATAGGGTCTTCCTAGAAAATGTGTCCTCTCTAGCCATTTTCTAGGTCTTCCAAGGCAACTCTATGGTATTTTAAACTGGAAGTCCCATTATTTTCAATGGCGTTCACTATTATCCACCATTTTCAGTATCCACGTCCCCCCCAGAACCAATCCCCAGTGGATATGGGGGTCCTACTGTATATGTTCAGACTGGTAAGGCTGTTCTAAGATACATAGATGTGTCCCATTATGCTTGTAACAGATGTTTGCTAATTCAGTTGTCCCTTCATATTTGTTGGGTTTGGTTCCAGTACCCCCTGTGGATACCAAAATCCATGAATACTCAAGTCCCATTATATGCAATGGCATAGCAAACTGATGTCCGTTATATAAGATGGCAAAAATCAAGGTTTGCTTTTTGGATTATTTTTTAAAGAATATTTTCAAGTCGTGAATACTTAAATCTGTGGATACCAAGTACGTGGATATGGAGGGATAACTGTATGTTTATAATGTAACAGGTTATGTTAAGATTTAACAATGCTCAAGGTTAACCCTTGAATGTCTCTTTAGAGATGTCTAGTTCCTCAACTGATGAAAGAGTATTCTTAAAATAATAAATGGTTACGGATATGGTATAAGGGACAGATCTTTTATCCTGTACGTGTAAAATCCTTCATGAATCTGTCTGTATAATATTTTAACAGACACTACGGAAAGTATGAAAGAATCGGATAGGGACAGAATTCTGTACTTGTAAAATCCTTCATGAACCTGTCTGTATAATATTTTAACAGACACTATGGAAAGTATGAAAGAATCGGATAAGGATAATTATGATAATGGATAGATGACTATGTTATAGTGTTTAAACTGAAAATGTTTTGCTATGTAATCATTATAGCATGTCTGTGAAAGGATTCAGAGAGATAAAGGCTCAATCTTATAAAAAGTCCCTATACAAAGGTAACATCCTAATGGCTGTATGATGTAGTGTAACAAATATATGATGCCTTACATACAATGCAATGTACTGTAAGGAAAGCTCAGTGCTGAGATGTTGTCATGTCTGTGTTTCTCCCTAAAGGGAATGTATATATTTGTATATCTATAAGTGCATATAATAAATAGCCTAAAGAGTACCCAAGGGTCTGCTAATTTCCCATGTAAATATCCTGAAATTCTAATACTTAAGAATGCTTAAGTGGAGTGCTGACATATGATCTAACCACCCTCATGAATTGGGCACTCAGGTGGCCAGATGTTGCTAATGGGACCCCAGAATGAATCCAGATTAGCTGACAAGTGGCAAAGACCCTCACTCCATTGGCCAAAGAAATGGGGTGCGGAACCATGCCTGTTTCAAAGAGAGAAGGGTTTTTTGTTTGTTTTTTTGAAATAACCAACTACCAGTGCCAATTGATGTAAATGACTGCCTACTAGAGAAGACTGATTAAAATGGCCACAAGCTAAAAGATGGGAAGACAGATGTAATCTTTGCACCTGTTTGGGACTGTTCTTGTCATCTAGTATTGAAGCTGACAGTGTTAATGCTGAATTTAATAACAATGAGGAACTTTTGGTGTGAGCAGTAGCTAGCTGCTCTTTAAGCACCCCCTTCTTCCTTTGACTGCCCCCCATACTTCTTCCATACATAGAATCTAAGTTTTAAACCCCAGTTTGGACAAACACAGTGGCCTAGTCAAACTCTTTAAGGAGCAACATCAATTGCATGGCAGACAAGGAAAAAGAAACTGAATCTGATGTAGAAAGGTCACTGTTAGAAGTGGCAATGGAAGAACTAGCTTTGCAGAGTTCCAAATAGCTCTGAAGAGACAGTGAGAACCACATAGGCATCCTTAAGTATTTTAACATGCTGAGTCAGAGTTTTCTGGACTCCTTCTAAGGGTACCTGATAACCTTTGAAGTAGATTTCCCCACCAGGGGCATAGGAATCAATACAAGGAAGGAAGAACAGAAGGAGGAGAGGAGGGGTTCTAATGGTTGAAACTATAAACGAACTTAGAACTCCTGCATACTCGGGTTAGCATGTGGGGATAAACCCATAGGTAGTGGATTGATTCTCCATGCTATCCCGAGAAAGCAGTGAAAGAAATAATATTTTAAAAAATTAAGGGCAGAGCGAGATTGAGAATTTTAAAAATAGGCAGGGAAGTGATCAGAAAGAATACTATTAGACTAAAAGGAGTGAAAAGAACTCATACCCTAGGAATGGATGTCTCCTTTGCTGCATATCTCTTTGCTGCAATTAACTTCCTTTTGTAAAATACATGGTATTTCCTCAATCTACTTACATTTTTTTTACATCCACATTATTTCCCTTTCCCTTTCTTTCTTGTGTAATGCTACCCATCATCCTCAACTGCAAAACCCAGCATCCCCCATCTCGGTTCACTTACAATTGGCAATAATTTCATATCAATTTGGCCAAACCTGAGCCTTTCGTGGGCTGATGGGAAACAGAGGGATGCTGGGAATAGCACATATCAAGCCAGGAAGAGGTCCCTCAAATGTTCACACCTTGACACAAGCAACCAACATCTATTTTGAAATGGAGAAGGTTCTTCCTGCCTCAGGTCTGGAAAAGGCAGACACTCATCAGTACAGTTGGGATTTTCATTGCTTTGCAAATCAGACTCTTTTCCACACATACACAAGTCAAAGGAGGATTGCTTGTCAATCACTAGATCCAAAACCATCCCCATTTCCCAGTTCCTGGCTAGTCGGGAATTCCTTTGTTTACATCGATAGGAACTATCCGAAGACAAATGTTTCTTTTATTCAGATGGCACCTTCAAAGGGTTTTTTCCTATAGAAATCCCTCGGAATCTCAGTTCATTGGTCAGATCCCACATTCCTCCCAAACCTACTTCACCCTGTCCCATTTCCCCACTTTTTTGTAGCCCCCTGCCTTCCTTCCAAATCCCACTAATGCCTCCCCGACCCAGGCACTCCTTTCCCGCTTCCATAACTTTAACACCCTTTCCTAAGTTCCACCTGACCCACTTTTGGTGTAGCTGCTTACTGATGCTACTCAAGAGTAATTCTGCTTCTCATGAGGAGAACCTAGCTTCAGGATCAGGTGCAGTATTACCCCTATAGACTATTTCCTGCTTTACTTTGATACTCTTGTTTGATTGATTAAATGAATGTGTGTGGTGTGGATGTCCTGTAAATTACTTTAATAAAGTTTCATCAGTTATTTTTATCTTTAATTCTGTGTTTCTTCCTGGCTCCACTGGTATACATAGGGCTAAAGATTCTGAACGTTACTCAGCCTCTCACATTGTCATTTGAGTTACCTAATATAAGATCAATACACGTGTGGACTTTTCCCACAAACACGAAGGTTTTGCGTAACACTTGTTTTTGCTTTGCTTTAATGCAATCATCTCCTTCCTTATTTTTGTATTTGCTTGTTCATAACAAGTAACTGTAATTGGCTATAAAGCAGTAATCAATCTGGTTTTCAACATAAAGAAAAATATAATTTTGCACACAGGTTTGGAAATTAGTTAAAAAGATGAACATACCTCCCCAGACATATCAGGTGCCATAGGTATAAGAGGCCATAAAGAAGAGTAGATTCCAAAAAATACCACCCATAATGCAATGCTTCCCCATATAGCTACGTGACTAAACTGGAAAAAGATAGAATAAAAAACACAAATTCAGTTATCTAGTGAATGCCAGCTACATAATTATACATATGAGGAATTCCCTCCCCCCCCTTAACAGATTAAGGCTTGCATTCAGACTATGTTAGTTGCTATTAAGCCCCTTTGAAATCAATGTGAAGCATTACTTGGACTTAAAAGTTTTGTTGATTTCAATGGGAACTAAGCAAAACTAACTTAATTTGCACCCAACACTTTACCACATGAACTGATATTTTAAAAGAAATCTTAGTATTAATGTAGTAGCTATAATCACATTGAACTCTGTTCAGTTCTACTGAATAGTGGTGTGAAATATTGATTATTTTCAAAATTGATATTTTGAAGGAACTGAAATTACTGCATATGAGAGACTATATTTAGTTTATTTTTTATGGAATATAAAACTGAGGTATTCCTCAGTTAACAAAGCCTCTGACAGTGAAGCTTCTTTTTAAAAGAGTCTTTTCACACCTGCCTAGACTCCTCTTTTCCTCCTTATCTTTGCCTACCTAGAAGTTTTTTTTTTAAAGCAGCATTGGCATTGGGAAGGTGGTGAAAGAGAACTGAAGAAACGCATGCTCAGTTTCAGATTGAACTAGCCTGTCTGTCTGGTATTCTACTCTACCTAATCCTACTGTGGCTCCTACAGCAGACAAGATAAATAGCAGCTGCCCCCAGAATGCCTTACTGAGAATGCGTAAACAGCAAAACAGAGAGAAAAGAGGAGAGCCGATAAGCTTGAGCCATCAGCTACCTACAGCATGCTAAAAAAGGGCAGGTTGCTTACCTGTAAATGTAGTTCTTTGAGTGGTCATCTGTGAATTCACACATAATGGGTTAATCTTGCGCCTGCACAAAGCACTTCGGAAATCCTTAGAACCTCATTCAAATTTTAGCAGTAGCCCCGCCCACCATCCCCTGGTCTATATAGGCTCCCTGCCTGCCTGGCCCCTCAGTTTGTTGAAAAAATACCTAAGGGTTCTATGTTCTATGTCATGCAATACAGGAAAATAGAACCGCTCTTCCCACCGCTGTGTCTGCTCGTGACACAGAGTTCACTTTATAAGTCTTTACAAAAGTCAAAGGTGTCGCCTATGTGGTGGCCCAGCAAATATCTTGAATGGGCACTCCTCTCAGAAAGGCTGTAGAGGTCGATGTTGCCCTTGTGGAATGGCTGAGGACAAATTCCGGGGGAGACTTCTCCATTAGCTGGTAGGCCAGACGTATGGTTGACGCCACCCATTTGGAGAAATGCTGTGATGACACTGACTTGCCTTATGCTGGCCCGCATAGCAAACAAACAGCTGGGTGGATTTATGGAAGGATGCAGTCTTGTCTATGTAGAAGACTAGTGCTCGCCTGACATCCAGGGAATGCAAGGAATGTTCCAGGTCCGTGGATGGGTTCTGGAAGAAGGCTGGAAGTACTATGTCCTGGTTTAAATGGAATGATGACAACACTTTAGGCAGAAAAGCCACATCAGGGCGAAGAACCACTTTGTCATGGTGGAACCTGGTATATGGAGGGTCTACCTGTAGGCCACATATTTCACTTGCTCTACGTGCTGAGGTAATAGCTACTAGGAATGCAGTCTTTAAGGAAAGGAGATGGAGGTCACATGTCACCATCAGCTCAAATGGTGATTTTGGGAGGTTTGCAAGAACCAGTTCCAAGCTCCAGGTGAGGATTGGGCCCCCAACCAGGGGGTGTAAGTTCTTGTAGCCCTTTAGAAAACCTTGAACAAGGGGATCCTTAAAGCAGGAGGATCATCCAAGTCATTGAAAATGCCATGACACCGCGACCACATATCCTTTTATAGAGGAGATTGAGAAGCCCCGTGCAGATTGTGTTGCTAGGAAGTCAAGAAGCGGTATATTAGCTTTGTGTTGGGGAACCCCCTTATTGTCTAGAAAGAAAGAGAACTTCTGCCATTTATATTTGTATGCCTTCAGGGTGGAAGGACATTGTGCTGCTTCCACAATTGCACGGGCTGGTTGCAATAATGACTCTAGGGATTGATTAGCCATGCTGTAGGTCTGATGGTGGTCAGGTCGGGGTGATTGATCTGACTGTCTCATAGAGAAAGTAAGTCTGGGTGAAGAGGGAGGTGTCTGTAGCGTCCCTTCAATAGGATGAGGAGGGACAAGAACCACGCCTGGTGTGGCCACCATGGAGTTATCAGGATGCATTGTGCCTTGTCGTGTTTGATCTTGGCCACCACCCTGGCCACTAGGGGGGAACAGTCCCACCCCCATGGCAGAGAGAGCTGAACTGCCATTCCCAACCCCCTGAGAAGGTTCAAAACTTGCTGCCACCATGTCATAACGGCCCACCCAAGGATTTCTGCTGCCTGAAGTCCAGGGTTGGCCCTTATTCCTATCCCAAACCCAGGGATTCCTCTTCGTTGCCCCCACTCCCTGTCTTGCTGGTTTTTCTTGTCTAGGCAGGGAGATCATAGACAAGATGAAATAAAGGAACAATAATAACTCTTTTCTCTACTCTAGAGAAGGTTCTTGATAGCTGACCAAAGCAGGCGATTTTGAGGCGAGGTTGAGAAATAACAGAAGCTTTTATTTCAATCTTAGGATCTATGTCACTTGAGAAGGTAAAACATTCCCAGGTTCAGCTTAAGGATTATACATATACATTCATTCAGAGCACTTAGAAATAAAACCATAAAATCTAACGCAATCTAACTACACATTCCCTAACTACTACATGCAGACTAACTTACAGTCTCTGTAGATGGAATTCAGAGTCTTTTTGGATCCTTTTTGGAGGCCTCTGGATAAGGTTGGCTCCTCCCAACCCTTTGGTATCACAGATTGTCTTTTGGGGCATTTCATGGTTGTGTAGGCCATCGGGGCCCAGAGCTAGGCCATGGGGCCAGAGTCCATCTTAGCTAGCTCCATCTAGCTGGCCATGTGCTCAGCCAGTCTGACTCAGAACAAAGGAAAGGATAAAGAACTTTTAAAAGTCCTTCTTTTTGATTCCTGATTGGCTCTGCCAGTGCCCAATCAGAGTGGCTATCTAGCCAGGTGATGTGACAGTCATGTTTATTTAATGAGGGTCTCCCACCCACTCCCCATTCCCAAATAAGGAGTGGAATTCTCCAATACTGATCCTGTGAGTTGTGAAGGTGAGCTCCCATGCTGGCATAGCAAGCCAGCATGACAGGGGCTGTCCCACTGGAAGAGGAAGGCATCCCCCAGGTTCCTCGAAGATTGGGGTTCCCTGGAACAGTAGGTCTGACATCTGGTGTTTGCACTGGTCGTGAAAAGGTCTATGGAAGGTTTCCCCCAATCTGCGAAGAAGTGATCTAGGACATCCTGGGGCAGAGACCATTCATGGTTGCTGGTGGTTGTCCTGCTGAGAGCATCCACCACTATGTTCTGAGTGCCTGGGAGAAGGATGGCTGTAAGGGAGATCTGGTGGTTGATGCACCAATCCCATATCTGGAGGGTCAAGTCTAACAGTATCTTGGAACACATGCCTCCCTGCTTGTTGATATAACATACTGTGGTGGTGATGTCTGAGGTCACGTGGATGAGGTGACCCTTGAGGGAGGGCTCGAAGGCCTTTAAAACTTTGAATACCACCAAGACCTCCAGTACACTGATGTGTAGCTGTCTCTCAGATGGAGACCAGTGTCCTCAAATGGTGAGACCATGAGAGTGAGCACCCCAGCCTGTCAGAGAGGCATCTGTGGTGACAGACCTTGTGGGATGGTGTGGGGTGAAGGGTAGTCCCACTTGCACAGTCTGCAGATCCATTCACCATGAGAGATTCTTGAGAATCAGCCGCGGGATGGCCAACAACTTCAAGGGGCCATCCCGGAGGGGATGGAATTTGGCGATGAACCACACTTGTAGAGGGCGCATCCTCAGTCTGGCTAGTGGTGTCACGGCTGTGGTGGAGGCCATGTAGCCCAGGGTCTGCTGAATGACTCGTGCTGGAACCCTTTGTCTTGCGATGCAATGTTGTACCGCCATCCTGAGGCTGTTGAAACAGTAGTCTGGTAGATGGGCGCTGCTGCAGGTAGAATCCAGACTTGTGCCAAGGAATCACACAACCTGGGCGGGTCCCAGGTAGGATTTTTCTAGATTTATGATGAACCCTAGGTCGTCTAGGAGGGACAAGGTCAAGCGTATATCTGTGTAGAGCTTGTCTGCAGAATGGGTGGCAAAGAGCCAGTTGTCTAGGTGGGGAAAGACAATTACCCCTCTCTGTCTAAGCCAGGCAACCACCACTGCTACGCATTTCGTGAAGACTCTGGGGGCTGTGCACAGACCAAATGGTAGAACTTGGAATTGGAATGCGTGGGCTCCTACGGCAAAGGAGAGGAACCGTTTGTGGAGTAGAGCCATGGAAATGTGGAAGTAGGCATCTCGAAGATCGAGAGTGGCAAACAAATCCCCAGCTTGTAACAGTGGAAGGATTGAGGAGAGAGAGACCATTCTGATTTTTTTTTGGAAGGATGTATTCATTCATCTCCCAAAGGTTCAAGATAGGTCGTAGACCACCATCTTTCTTGTCCACCAGGAAGTATCTGGAGAAAAAGGTGTCTCCTATTTGAGATCTTGGGATTGGCTCTATAGCACCTTTCTGTAGTAAGGTGTTCATCTCTTCTATGATTAGGGTGGAGGGAAGAGTTACTCTGTAGACTCCCGAAGGAGGGAGGTGCTCGAGCTTTATAAAGTAGCCCTTTTATATTATACTGAGGACCCATCTGTCCGATGTTGTCTCCTGCCAGCGGTGGTAGGCTGCAGTAAGGCGGTCAGTGTAGGAGGTGGCAGGGGACTGTGCCTGGGTGATCCCGTAGTCAAACCTGTGCTTTGAGGGATCTGACTTTTTCTTCCCAAACTGAGATTTGGGATGGAAGGATGACTGAAACTTCCTTTGCGTCTGGAAGGCAGTTGTGGAAGGGCGTGTATGGACAGACGTCGGGCTGAATCGCCTCTGGTAGGTTGGTAGGTGGCGTTTGCTGCTGAAACATTGCAGAGAGCCGGAGTGTGATGAGAGGAATCCGAATTTCCTTGTGGTGACCCTCATCTTTTAAGTGTGCTCCAGCGTGGTGTTGGTATCATTGTGAAAGAGACCTACCCCATCAATGGGTAGGTCCTCAATCATGGAATGTGCTGTATAGGAAAGGCCTGAGGATCTGAGCCACGCATGGTGCCTCACAGTTATTGCACTGGCTATGATCTTGCTGACATAGTCCCCCATGTGTTTAGCTGCCTGTCTGTGATAGCCTGCAAGAGAGATAGCTTCTTCCCTGAAGGAGTTAACTATCCTCTGGTCTTGCTCTGATAGCTTGCTGAGGTGGTGGGCAAGAGCATCCCAGAGAAATTTTTGGTATGTACCCATACAGGCACTGTAGGCTGCTATCTTTGTTAGAAGACAAGCTGATGAGTAAAATGTTCATCCTATTGCATCCAGTTTCTACCCCTCCCTGTCAACTGGAGTTGAATGGAGCTTCTGGGAGGATCTCATATGGGCCGCATCCTCCACTATGGAATTGGGCTTAGGATGCTAAGTAAGCCAGAGGACTGACTCAGAAGAGACTCTGTAGATGTGGTCTAGGCGCCTGGACGTAGGAGGCACTAACGATGGGTTTGCCCATGTGCCCTTCAAAACCTGTAGAAGGTACGGGGAGACCACCAAGGAAGGAGTCAATGGGGAATGATGCTGTAAGTCCTCAAATATAGGGTTGTCTACCTGATTATCAGAGTCTGGTTCACCTGTAAGTCAAGAGCACCCGCCATACATAACATTAAGTCTACAAATGCTTTGACATCGTACATTGGAGAGGGGGGGTCAGGGTTAGTGCCCCCCAGAGATGGTGATACCTTTGGTGATGGAGAGTGGGTGCACAACCTTGTCAATGGCATGGATGGCGATCATGAATGAGAACGCCGTAGGGCCTCCTTGCATGGGATGTTCAGGTGTCCCAGGCCAGTAGCCCTCCCTATGGGCTTCTGAGGTGGTGGCTTCAAGCCCTTGCCTGTTGTCATTGGTGGAGTGCGATGTGGAGGCAGGCGGTGATGTACTGTTGGTGACTTCCTCTGTGGTGACATTCTAGAAATTGGCGATCTAGACTGGGGTTATGGACTCTGATTGATCCTGGGCTTGGTCCGATCCTTGGGAGTGTTTTGATCCACTGGATAGCACTCTCTGCTGGTCGCTGGATGATGGCATCTATCCAGCGAGTGATTCCGGTCCAGGTGGTGTCAGTCCTCCCATGAGGAGTCCCGTCCAAACCATGGTGAGGGATCGTGAGGGTAGTGGTATCTCCTGGGGGTTGGGGTGATGATGTCCTCATGAATATTGGTATCTCAGAGGTAAGATCTGGTCCCAGTAATACAGGTCATGGTGGGATCGGTGGAGTCTGGATGGGCAGTCATAATACAACAGTTCGTACTGATCCCAGTAGCAGTCCTCATCATAAAATGGATTGGATCCTGAATAGTAAGAGATGTCAGTGTGAGATCTTGAGTGGGACTGTGGATGAGACCTAGACCATGATCTTGTCTTGCCTGGTCTCGAGTGGAACTGAGATTTGCCTGGCCGTTGCTGTGACTGAAAGCGGGACTGTGATTTCTCTTGTCTGTCTGGAGTGCGAGTTCGAGAGCATGACCTGGTGTGAGACCGGGACTGAGAATGGTGAGACCATGGTGAAGCCGTCCTGTGGGACCAAGGCCAGGATGCCGACCTGGATTTGGAGCAGGACTGCGAGCGGGATTGGCTCATCTGTGAGACATCATGTCCAGACGTGTGCTCTGGGCCAGGAGAGATCTGGATGACCTGGATGTCAGAAGAGGTCTCCCAGATCTCACCTTCAGAAGCTGCATCTGAATCCGCCCCGGCTGACTGTGCAGTCTCGAGTTTCCCAGGTGAACCATGGGATCCACAGGGCTGAATCGAAGTAGTCGGTATCTTGAGCCATAGTAGAGAGACTTGAGTAGTAGCCACAGGTGACTGAGGCTCTTTCATATCACGGGGCTTGTGGTGAGAAGGGAACCATATACTGCGGTCCGATTTATGGCCCTGAGACCTTCTCCATTTAGAAGAGCTGGTAGCAGTGGGCTCAGGGACAGTCTTCTTAGAGCTGGTAGCAGTTGGCTTGGGTGCACTCAGGTGCCACAACTTTATCCGAGGCCTCAGCTGATGCCAGACATACTGTTTTCTGGCGGTCTTTAGGAGATGTGGTAGTTTCTCCCACCTGGTTCCATGCAGTACTGTGGGAATCCGAGGTACTGTGGGTTTCAACAGTATCATGAGCATTTTCTTTGGCTCACTGTGTAGATTTCTTAGAAGCAGTATGGATGACGGATCCCTGGTCATGCTCCTGAAATGACGAATGGGACATCCCTGAGAAGGGGATGGACTTGAGTTCTGCTGTGGTACCAAAGCAGTTGCAGAGAGGGCATGCTCGTACAGTTGGGCCTTCAGCCTTTTGTCCCTATTTCTACAGGCCTGGGGAGTAAAGGCCTTGCAGTAGCAACAAGACCGAACATTGTGCCTTTCCCCAAACAAAGGAGGCACTTAAGAGTGCCCATCAATTTCTGGCATTTTAGCAGAACAAACAGAGCAGGTTTTGAAGAAATCTGTGGATGCCATTATCAAGGTCCAGGGCAATGAGCAACAATCAAACTGGATGCACAGTACTGTGTCGATGAGGCAGACTGTGGTCAGGATTTGAGAGAAAACAGAGTAGTCAGTCCAGTCTGAGTCAAAATGAGGGAGCCAAGTCCAAATCAGTGAGGTAGAGAAAAATCAAGTCCAGTCTGAGGTCGAAAACAGTAGAATCTTCAGAAAAAGGATCGAGGTTCAGCAAAGTTCCTAGGTGCTGCTCACGCGGCAGAAAAAAAGGGAACCGATGGGCCAGGCAGGCAGGGATCCTTTACAGACCAAGGGATGGTGGGCGGGGCTACCACCAAAATTTGAATGAGATTCTAATGACTTCCAAAGTGCTCTGTGCAGGCGCAGGATTAACCTATTATGTGTGGATTCACAGAGACCACGAAGAAGCATAGCTCTCTAAGTTTGGCCACCAAAGTGGAAATCATAAAAAAAATGGAAGCTGATGAAACATGAAGTCATCCCTGGATGTATTTTGGAAGAAGTCTTCAAGTGGCCTCTATAAGGTTCAAAATGTTTTTTGTTTACTTATGCAAGGCTTACCTGCCCTTGGTGTTTCATTTCACATAATGCACATTATTTGTTTTGAATGAAAAGTTTGCTGAAACATGTTAAATTGCTCTCCTTTTTTTTGTGGTGTAGGAACCTAAGACTATTCTTCCCATGTTATTTTTGGCTCTGGTACCAAAATTACTGTTAAAAGAAGTAATACACAGGAACACATCTAC
The DNA here is from genome assembly GCA_030847615.1 of Gambelia wislizenii. NCBI lineage: Eukaryota > Metazoa > Chordata > Lepidosauria > Squamata > Crotaphytidae > Gambelia > Gambelia wislizenii. The sequence goes on along the minus strand of JAUMIR010000005.1, from coordinate 103,438,802 downwards.
TTTGTCAACTGAGGTATATTGCATACTTTGTTTTATTTACAGACCGTTTTGTTGCAGTAGGAGAGTACTGTCCTTATCTTTTGTGTTTTATTTTAAATAAGTCTAGAGAACAGAACCTTTAAAAACATTTGCAAAAATCACAGTGTAAACATGACAGCAGGTACTATTCTGACACTACTTACTATCCAACAAGGTTCATGACAATTGTACAATAACATTCCAAACAACAGTATTCTATCTTTTAAAAAATGTTTGACTTTGGCTGGCCTGGGTGCAGAATTCATTTTATTTACACTATTTACAGCAGGAATTGACAAATTTGGGGGCCTGCGGGTAATAATATTGACTGAAAGATGCTCCAGCGGCCACACCAGCCACTCCAAATGAAACCAGAAGAGAATAAAGGTTTCTTTTTTTAAAAAAAAACACTATGACAGAATACTCTGATTTTTGTGCTAGAACAAGGCATGTGTAGGGATGTGTAGAAGAGGCACATGTTACTTGTTTAGAAAAAAATCATGTTCCCTGAAGGGAAGTTTCTGTTGTTAAAAAAAAATGCTGCAAAAAAATTGTCTCTGGGAGGCTCCAGTGGCTGCAAAAACAACCTGGAAGTGTGTGTGTGTAAGTTGCATGACTCCTATCACTATACACATACTGTGTTCATATATTTAAAAACCCTGCAGTTTCTTGCAACTCACCCCTATGCAAATTTTATTTAAAAGTAATTTCCATTTTCATTTGTCAAATACATATAATAGTCACATAATTTTTCAATTATAGTTACATTGCTATACTACCCAGCCTCTACAGCTCTCTTGTGTTACAGGAGACTTTACACCTAAGTCATTTTTTAAACTAAGGAGAGTTTAAATGGAAATTGGAATATGGTACAGAGATGTACTGTACAACAAAAAGGATCATATTGTGCAAGCACAGGCCATTAAGTTCACCTCAAGTAAGAATTGTATATTCCTGGCTATTGTTCCTAACCACTTTTCTATCCCATTGCTTCTTTTTTCTTTGCAGAAATTGTATTTCTATTTGTGCAGAGCTGTTTAGAGCAAATTATCTGAATGCTCAAACTATATGCGGACCACTAACTATAACAGTGAATACATTCTTACATAAATTACAATTAATTTAATCTGTCACTTTATTGCATTGTATTATAGTATGAACTATTTTAAAAGGCTTTCTTACCAAAGTCCAATATGAAGTCTCTAATCCAGCTTTTAAACAGACAGTTATTACTACAAACTAAAAGAAAAGATAGAAATTAGTTACTTTTCTTTAAGAGATAATAGTGTGTAAATTCTGAGTGAACTACCAAATGGAATAATATTTGATGTTAAATATATCCTTTTTACAGCTTAATATTTTGACACTGTTACATGGCATTAAGTCAAATGTTAGTCGTAACCAGAGTACACACACTAAGAGGAACTTATGTGTTAGGTTAAAGTTATCTTTGATTCACTGGGACTGCTCTAGTTAGAACTAACAATCTGACTGACCTTGGTCTCGTATGTATACAGTTTTAGAGGCTTGTAGCCAGGATCCAAAGAAATGAAGCACTAGTTCTGAGAGCTTTACGCAGCAAACTGGTTTTGAACTTAAAGATATTTTATATGGCATGGGTGGGTGTCAGTTCAAAGAAATTAATTCCAGATTCCACTGAGTGTAGCAAACTACTTAGGAAAGCCTAAAGTAGCTCTCTGGATACCAGTCTTCCATCTAAAATTATTCATTTTCATGGGAAACAATGAATATTTTGCAAAGGAACACAGAAAACCTAACACGTGTTTTTATACTATGAGACAGCAAAAATTTAAGTGGTCTAGCAAAAAGTCTTGTTACCAAAGCTCCATCACTCTCTTCTGATTATACAAGGTAATATAACATTTACAACACTTACTGTATATACTGTGTTTCCCAAAAGCAAGTAGTCTGAAGTTTTACCACTGGCGAATACATTATCTGTAAGAAAACATCATTGGAAATATTAAAACTGCAATCATTTACAGAAAGAATTTCTATAAAGAGCTTTGTTTCTTAGGGCAAAACATATGGAAAGGGAAATGCAAAGGAGTAAAAATTAGGGAAGGATGACAAAAGCATGAAAAAGGAAAACAGCCTTCCCAACTTTTTGTTCTGGGCAGCACAAGCACAACAGGGCCCAGGAAGTGATGCTTCTCCACTATAGAGCCCTTCCATCCCCAAAATCCGTTGGATTTTTCTGTCTGCTACCAAGAATGTAAACAAACAATTGTACAATAAACAATAAAAAGATTGGTACAATACAATGATAAAAAGTAGCTCAAAATGCAGTAAGACCAATGAAAATGAGATAGACCATTTTTCATGATGGAGTGACTGCAAGAACTACATTTCCCATCATCTGTAAATTTCCATGCCCTGCACATCAGATGAAAGGTAATACAGGGACTCTGAGGGGAGGGGGTGGACCTTCATTTCCCAAGCATGACTTCACATCACCTAACTGGAGAGCCAATCAGATTTGGCTAACAGAGTTTTGAGATCTGCAGTCTTTGTTTCCAAAGCACATGGTGTTGGGGAAGGTCTGAAGAGCAGACCGGACACATGGCTTAAGGGTCATCAGAGAGCCACATGATACCATGAGGCCTGAAGACCAGGCTTATTTGAATTGCTCTGAAATTCCATCATCAGAAACTGATTCCAATGAACTTCCTAAACATGAGTTGGACTTTTCTTAGCGTTAGGGAAAATGTGTTTAGAATTGCGTTAGATTAAAAATTATTTTAATCCTCTGACTGAATGTAGTCTAATTCTGAATGCTATTCTATGTAACTATGAAGTTGGGACCTGGAGAGAAATGCCTTTTCTCCATGATACTATTTCTGTAACTTTTTGCTTGCTTGAACTTAGAAAATAAAGCTTTTACTGTTTTCCTTCTAAGCCACGTACATGCACCTTGCTTGAGCAAGCTACCTTGATTCTTCTCTGGGATAGAGAAGAGAGGTTGGTGATACTTTAACAGAACGGGTAGTTCCACTGATTAGTCAGAGAACCTGCACAGCTTCTCACTGCACTGTGTGGAAGAGGAGAAACTCAGAGTGGTGGCATATACTGAAGGGAAACCTAGTTCTAAGGGATTGCAAGGCTAGAAGAATCCCCCACGTTTGGGTATCTAAAGGGTAGCTCTGGGGGTGCTCAGGCAGAAAGACCCCAAGGATCCTGGACATGGTGTGCAGGACCAACTATTATGTTTTCCAAGGTGTCAGGGATTGGTATTTGTGTACATTGGCTACAATTATTTTTTCTTTCCTAGAAACTTGCCAGGAAAAAGCAGCAGTCCAAGGAGCACCACTATGAATAGCACTGTGCTAGAAAACATGCTAGAAGCCTTGTGCAGATAATTTTTTTTTGTTTATTTTGCTGGGTACTGAAGTGGCATCAGAGTTGGCACCAGGCAAACCTCCCTAGGTGAACATTTCATACCTTCATTCAAGGTGAACATTCAAAGTTCCTCAGCTAAGAATGCACTTTCTCAGATAACCATCTGCTTAACTTCAGAAAAGGAAGTAAAAGGAAAGCCTCTCATGAAGACTCCAACATTTGGTTAGACTGATGTGGGATAAGGTGGTTTCCCTATACCTGATTCTCAAACTAGTTATGATTTCACAAGTATACACCAGTACTTCTGATTTATTGCTGGAAATGGATAACATGTATGTAGTTGCGTTGGCAATATATGTTCCTTTTGCCTTGTGTCAGTTAACCTAGCAGCCATATTTTGTACTAAATGGCTTTGACGAAGTCTTCAAAGTAGGGATATCCTTCAAGTCTGATCAGATCCTGAATCAAACTAGGCCGATTCAGAACGATTCAGGTGATGTTAGAATCAAAGCAGGGCTTCTCCAAAATGCACTGAATAAGAACTTTAACCCTCACAAAACTTTGTTAGTGATTCAGAGAGACCCAGACTATGTCCCATCAAGGACTGATGAATTTCTCCCAAAGCTGTCCATATAAAGAAAATGCCAGAGTGAGAAGAATGTGGGAAGAGAGTGTATTATTTTGTTATCCACTACAGTATATTTTGGTGAAGACGTAAGTGGTGGACAGTGGAGAGAAGAATTTGGAAGCACATTTCTCGTTTGATTAGTATTGTGAGATATCCTGAACCCTTTCCCCTTCTTTCAGTGGAAAGGAATGTTGAAAATCTGGCTTTTCTACAGGCAAGTTTCGTAGTGATGCCGAAAGCTGGTACTGACACAATAGCGCTGATGAGGCCGCTGCCTCCAATGATGTGATAGGAATGCAACTTGGAATTGGTAGTGGTGTCTTCCACACTGCAACTAGGACCGGCTTCAGCATTTTTGAAGTCAAATGAGATGCCACCTCAGGAACTTTACATACCACAGTAAATAGTTCTAAAGCTCCTCAAACAAGTACTGCACCAATTGGGAGACAATCTTCTTGGAGATCAAAATCAGTGTCTGGGAATCAATACCAGTGAAATTATTCTGATTGGTGCTAGTATTCTCTAGGAGAAAAAAATAAGTATACATGTGGCAGTTTCCCTCAGGTGACTTGTGATATTTACAAGACACCATGCAGCATGGGGAATCTTCTTGGTATTGTCTCTGACAGTACTGATGACTATCAACTGGTGAGTTTTGAGAACTCTGTACTGAGAAGACTCTCAGATTGAAGACCTTCTCAGAATGATGCCTCAGTCAAACCAGTGCATGGAAAATGATCTTCAGTGGTGTATAGAAGAGGGACACCTAAAGGAGCATTGTGAAGATGTTGGTAAATCCCTGTTTAACTCTTGAATTTTATTTTAGATAGCAAAATCAGGCAATGGGTTCTCTGCAATGACAATTGACTTCCTGACATGACCAATGTATTCTTCTGTACCACATTCATATCACTTGCTCCAGTAAGCACTTCCTCTACTGGTTGACTCTTGGTTGTGACTCAAATGGCTGAAGTGGAAATGTCTGATACTGAGGAGGTAAGATCTGCTATCACTGCAGTACTAATTGTAATTGTTGTGTAGGCAGTGTAGTTGAAAACTGTTTCTTGTGCCTATATTTCTCTTTGTTTTTATCCTTTCTCTTAATTTTGAAAACCATCTTTGTACTATAGAAAGTTTGTTTTCAGGTCAACTTTTATGAAATTCAACTAGAACTGCATTCCTTGTTTGTGAATGAGATGGTATAGCTAGTACCAAGGCTGATCTGCCTTGCCCCCTAAGGTGCTTAAGATAATCACTTTCATAAAGAAAGCGTATCTCATCTTATTTTCTCTGAAGAAGAATTCTAGCCAAAGCACATTTGCCATTCTATGGCTGCATTTGGATGTTAAAAACAACATTGAACAAATCACAGCTGAGCCTTAAACTTGTTGTGTGCCTCTCATCCCTATACCTTCTCCAATTCAGCTGTGAGATGGGAAAATTTTGCTTTTAACTGACTGCTGTTCATTATTGCATCAAAATCTGGCTGAACTGTGGCATAACTATAGCTTATTTTTAAAAGCCTATTCCAAAGCACAGTTTATGAAGGTGGCTTGTTGCAATACATCATAATTAAAAGTAACAGTTTGAAATCTAGACATAATCCTAAACCATGAATAGAAACTTGTAGAGAAAGCCACACTGGAAGAGACAGTGTGTGGGACAATGTGTGACCCTGACAATCACCTAGGCCTCATTTTGTAGTGATAAATCCATTGTTACATCTGAACTTATCTTATGGGTCATATCCAAAGGCTCCTTTCCTTTGACAGAAAACACCTTCTAGTGAAAGACACTACTTTTTTCCATATAAAACTGGCATGAAAAAAGTGTAGCCCAAAGGTTCTTTTCGATTCTATCATTCTCACCAGGGAAGCAGGTTTTTTTCCCCACCCTCAAAATGGCTAATAAGATTCCCAAAATGTCTAGGGGATACTACTGGCCATTCCACTGTGTTTGGGGGCTTCTCACCTTTTTAAGTCCAAGACAACCCTCTCCCCCTTTAAAGTTGAAGTGATCATCCACTCCTATAGCAGTTGGGGGTACAAAAAAGTCCCCCAGAGGTACCTAAATGGCCAGAACATTCTTTCAGAGCCTTTGCGAGTGATAGCAGACATTATCATTTTATTATTTCATTTATTATTACATTTGGGGTGGGGTAGACAAAAACAACAACAACAAAAAATGCTGTTGCCAACCCTGGACCAAAACCAACAATTTTCACTCTGCTGAAATATTTTCGTCTCTTCTAAGTACAAAACTGGTAGAAAGGTTGAAGCTTTTGGTCTATTACTAGATCTCTTTTTAGTTATAATTTTGTTTATCCTCTGCAGATTATAGCTGATGAATCATTTTAAAAGTGGAGGCCTGCATACTCTTCATTTGGAAATATTTCCACATTCATTTCTATCACTTAATCAAAACTCTAGCTCTCAAATCACACAATGTGGAGAAGTCTTTTAATGCTAACTGTTAAATAACTATTATACCCCTACTTACAATATATTTGATTTTAAAATATTTTAATTCATGAAACAAAAAAAATATATCAAGAAAAGGTATATAAAAGCTGTTTAGATGATGATATTCCAAGTTTTTACATTATAGACTTTGCCTAAGTGTAATCCTGGATACTATCATTTTAAATATATACAGTATTTTTCTGTTTTGTGTTTCATTCATTTACTTACCATACTGGATGGCTTTTAGTGGAAACCAAAACAGAATTACTGAGTGGAAGACACCATTTAAACAATGAACCCAGAAAACCTAAAGGAAAACAAACATTCATGAGAACCATTTGCGATAAAACTAACTCTGTGAACTCTAACCTTCTTTTTTTAAATCTTTTAGATAGATTCAGAAAATGCGTTTTTCAAAAGGCCACCTCCAAGAACTAATATAACCAAGGCATTTTCTGCCTCACAGCTCTTCATGGGTCATTTATTTATTTTTATGTTTCTCAAAAGGTGTTCATGATCTTTCACTTTTAATTTCTTTAACAAAAATGAAAAAAGCCTATTAAAGTAAAAAGCCAAAGCCCCAATGAAAAAGAATCTTTGCTATGTGTAGTGCTAACATTAAGCTGTATTAAATACTATCCCCAAAAATTTGTGGTTTTATTTTTCTGATCAACAGAGAACAGGGATAGATTTTAACAGAACAATTTCAGTTATAAAACCAAAACCAAATTGGGTTGTCAATGTGCATGCATCATATTTCTTCACTGCACACATGGTCTATGATTGTTTCTTTTTTACTATATGCATTTTAAAACTCCTGTTAAAAAAAATTATGTAGTAAATATATGGAAAGATATAAATCCAGCACTTTGTGCACTATATGAGAACAAAGTAAGAAAAGAGCTTTGGGCACTATGTTCTATAATTACGTAATCTTTAACAAAGTAGCTTTGTTATGTTAAATGGAAGTGCACAAAGTTTCAAGTTGTTCAAATGATAAAAATTCAGTTGCCTGCCTCAAAAAATGTTCCACCACGTCTCTAACTTCTTTGTTACTGTATCCAACTAGGTAAGGTTGTGTATGATCCAATTTACGCCACAATACTGTGCACATTTGAACTTGTGTTACTCATTAACCTTTGTCTCTCCTTCTTGCTGTGTCATTGCCACAAGTTTTATTTGACAGAAAGCACAGGTGGGTGCAAGAAAATTAGACCTGCTTTTCCATTTTCCTGACCAATACTTATTGTTACATGCTAATCCTTTAACCCCCGTCATGGCCCCATGAACCCTGACCCTTTTTACCATAACAAATATACACATCATCATTCAGTGCAACAATGATCCCAGATATTCTCCACATCAAACTTGTTTCAGCTATTCTGTCTTCACAGTTTAAAGCCATTTATACATAAAATGTAGATAAACACAGTAAAATATACAAGCCGTATATACTTAAATGACCAGAACATTTATAAATGAATTGTTAACACTACTAAAAAGAAGCTTTAAAAAACTACATACCATAATAATATAATCACCTCATCTGAATTTAATGAAAATTTAGAAATTAATTTAACTGCTACATTAAATTATTAAATACTTGTTCAACTACTTGTTCTATATGATTATAAATTTATGATTATTTTGATCAATATAATCTATGGGTTTGATCTATAACAGTATTTTGATCAACAGAATCTATGGGCAATTGATATGTGAGCAAAAAAGCTAATATTAGAATCAAAACATAAGCTTTGAAAAAATGTGTTTGTGTTTCTTTTGAATATGGTTTCCATTAGACATTGCCTTGAAATTCTCCTAGAATTTAAAACTCTGACGTTGAGTCATGAGATACTGTAGTAATTCCTCTTTAAGTGTTATTTTGAATTCATATAAAATCTGATGAAACCATGGCTATTTCAGTTATGCCTTTCTGTGAAAATTACAGGCAAGATCTAACAGTATACTGAAATTCTTATTTATCCAATGCCAGGATAACTTTCTTCTCCTTCTTGACATCCTCGAGGTTTCCATGGCACCAAACACTTACTCTAGAGGAGTTTTCCCAGTCCCCTGGAGTAGGTTTTAGTGTGCAGAGCAGACTATAAGAATTAAGAGAATGTTGCTAATTCTGGCGAAAGAAGTGAGGTCCAGCTGAGTTATATCATCTGATTCTTGTGATTACATGCAAATACATGGTTTTGTTATTAATACTGTTATTTATTCATATAGTATTTCAATGTATCTGCAGCTTTTACAGAATATAGACAGGTTCCTACCCATAATAAGCTTGGAATCTAAAATTAGTTGTAATACTTTCTAAGCAATACTCCAATTTTAAATTGGAACCCTTATGCATGACAATCATATTTGTTTAAAATGTATTTCCAGATAAGGATTAATATTAAGGGAACAAATTATTTACTGATAGAAGACCTGGATCCAGAATAAGCCCCATAGGTAAGCTGAGCATACTTTCACAAACTTGAGGGAGTTCACTGACATTCTCTTTCACCTGCTTTCTGTCAAGTAATATCTTGCTCTGGAGTTTCCCCAAAATTCAAGAGCTGCTTTTCAGGATAACAAAGGACTGCGGTTTGAATGAATGGCTGAAAAGTCACACTGTGGATGCAAGTCCCACACGTAGACATTTCGATCCTGGTAATTATTTTCAGTTACTATAGCCTGACAGTGATGTAGAAGTTTCATTAAGAATTTTTATTTTAACATCACTCTTTTCTAAGCCCATAAAACTAATATAGAGCCAAGTATTTTTCATCATTTCTAATTACAGAGAACTAATATAGAATCAAATATGCATAAAATTCTACTATAAAAACTGAACAAAATCTCTTCTACCTTTGAATTGAAATCCAGGGCATTTTGAGAAGTTTTGTATAATTCAGGGTATTTTAACATATTTTCTTTGCGGCAGGATCTTTCAAATATTCCAAGCGTCAATGGGGGCATTGCTGTAAACATCTAAAGTATAAACCAAATATACCACCAGATCAATTTGATAAAGAATTTCTGTGTTTTACAATAATATAAAATGTTAAAAGTAATAACATAATAACCTTACCACATTGTAAAGTCCTATGCACCATCTTTCAAATAGAATTTGTCCAGAAAATCCATTAACAAATGCAAACCATATCTGAAGAAGAGATGATGAACATATTCAATTCCTTTTAGACATACTTGCAGTTGAGTCTTAAAATATTTTATTAAATCTGAACAAATGTTCAGTTTTACTAGTATTTAAAAAGAAAATTTTATTGTTAGTTATTGCATTTTACCTTGGGCAACTGCAAAACAACATGCCTGTCCCAACTTTTCCTTTTCTTTTTCCAGAATGCCTCTTAGTTGCACATAGACATTGTTAAGGAATTAAGAAGGTAGGTGGCTGCAGGCCACTTTGCAGGGTTTGAGTCAGGCTGCCCACTAAGCCTCTCCATTTAAAAAAAAAATGCAACAAAACAAGAAAAGAAAAAAGTAGTGGTAGGAAAATTAATTTTGCTGCTTCCTGCGTATCTTGTAACCTTGTGGGGCAACAGGATGACCCAGGGTGAGGTGTGTTGTGTTGGAGAGGGCTGCAGCATGACCTGTCAGGCTAGCAGAGAAAGCTGCAAGGCAATCTTGGTTGGACTGAAAAGGAATGCAAGGAGAACAAGACCTGTCTTAATGGCATCCCTCATTGTATAGCCTTATTCAGAAGGAGGAAGTCTAAATATGCCATATATTCTGCAGGACAAGACTTTGCAGCTTGTCTTGGAATTAAAAAAAATAGTAGGGGGAATGCGCATTCCTGCTTGGTGGGACAAGCAACAAGAATTGATTTGCTTTCCCAAAGGAACAGAAGCTGCAAGCTGATTGGCCGGATGGGCATGGGGGTGGGACTTGCTAACATGTTTCTTTTTCGCCTTAGTGAGCTTAGGTGATAAAATGGGATTTGTGGGTTTTTGTTTTATTTTTGCTTTTCTGTTAAGGCAAAATATTGCTCTACGCACCTTGGGATTAGTTTTTTCTTAAAAAAAATACTGTTCAGCATTGGCAACTTGGTAAATAAAGATGTAATTAATTCACCCGCAGTTGCCATCTTGATTCTCAGGCATGCCCATTTTCTCAGCAAACGTGGATAGCTTTGCATGCCTGCGATCTATCTAATAAACCCATTAAGACTAATTACAGGTGCTGAGAGTTCCCTTTACTGCAGAACAATCTGGTTCTTTTTGCCTTGTATAGATAACCCCTTGGTTGGACTGAAAAGGACTGCAGCTGGTAAGTTGGCTGGAGAGGTTACTGAGACTGGATGGTAGAGAAGGAAGGGATGTATAGTATGCATTTATGTTTTGATATGGATAAATATGGTGCATGATTGCATGTATGTGTGTGGACAGAGTGGTGCAATGTGTGTGTCTGTATACTTCTATTTGTAAAATGAGGTGAGAATGAATAAAAGAGGAAGACTTGCGTGTTAGGGAGGGGAGAGAGACAACTCTCTTTTAAAGTAGTTTGGGTTGAAAGGAGTAGTTTTGTCTGTCTGATATACAACTCAACCTGGGTCTTGTATTTGGACAAGTTACTGGCTTTTTAGCTTCATTTGTTTGCCTTTCTGTGGCAGGGGTTTAATGAAAGCAACTGCTTTATGAATGGGCAACCCTCAAGGCAGCCATTTTGTGAGAGCACCCATGCTATTTTCTTTAAATTCTAAATGTGTCCTTATGTGGCCTAATTAGCTAACACACATTGGAAACTGCTTAGCGCCTAGTGCACTATAAAGCGGTGTAGATGTGTAAAATGCTGTTGCTTAACAATTTGTAAACCACTCTGAGAACCTTTGTGGCTGAAGACACTTTCTTATGAAACTTTCTCAATTCCAAATGTGACTAACCAAACAAAAAGTCTTGGGATTTCTGGTCTTGGAACTGGAAAGAAGCTGACAATGAACTGAAAGATGATCACGCATTCTAAAAAAAAAAACAACTCCTCTGTTACCCAGAGGGACATTTTTTTCAGGTTCCACTCCTCTTGGGATCCAAATAATTTCACTTTCTAGATCAAGGGTGGGCAAGGTACAGCTCCCAAGTGGGCAAGCTTACAATTCATCCTCTAAATGATCCTCCCATTTTTTTGTGTGTGGCCTGAAAGTTCTATCCTTTTTATGAACCAGTAGCGACCAGTGGGTCACACTGTCATGAAGAAAACTAAAGGGACAGTTCACAGACTTAAGCTAGCAATGTAACATTTCATCAGTGGCCTACTTAAAGCATAGCTTTCATAATCTTTATACAGAATGTGAGAATGCATAAACTACAGACTAATATTCAAGGAAGATGTTTAACTCAACTGTGCTTAAATTTAAAATGTTATTATCCATCGTACTCATCAGAAAATTAAATGCATAAAGATAAGGAAAATTAAATCCTCAAAGGTAAATAATATGGTTCACCACACAGTTAATTGATGGATATGTATCTTTAAAATCTGTTTATAATACTGTTTTGCCTTTTATTCTAAAACAAAATATTTATTAGATAACTCTTATCAAATTTTTGTTAAGGATCTTTCAATGTTGTTTTCTAAATTCCAAGAAAAAGAGAGACATGGCAGAAAAAGAAAAGGCTTCACACACATTTTCCTATGTAGAATTTTTGCATTTTAAAGAGAAGCTTACAAATAATGAATGAATTCTCTGCTCCCATGCTTGGTCCCTACAAAAACCTGAAAAGAGATTCAGGACAAGCAGTTGTCCTTACTAGAGACCTGTAAATTTGACCCATTCATTCACAGTATCGAAATCTAACCATTAACAGCTGCATAATTGTAAAAGCTGTATATATGCAGATCATTTTTCAGCTGTTTTAAACATTTTAGATACTCTCAGCGTATCATAAGCACCATAAAATGCATGAAAAAGTTAGCATTTTAATATAAAACAGTAAAAATATCACAAAAGCATAGGTTTTACTTGCATATCCATACCACGACTTCTATGTATTTCAGTCAGTAATTTATTCTAAATTTGTGAAAAGAGATACAAACAATAAAAGTAACATGCTCAATAAATCTAATGTTCTTACATGTGACAAAAAGACTCTTATGATGTCTAGTAAAAAGTTTTAATCTGAAAGGCATGATATAGAGGCCTATGCATGCACACAAAGCATTTAAGAGTGTGCATGGCCAAATATTCTATATACACACATAGTTTCAGCACCTACTCAGTCAGTACCTTCCTCAAAAATGAAACAAAATCTGAGAGAGGAAGTCTCTTTCTTTTCGTGATAAATGCTTCAGGTTCTTGACAAAGATAAAGTGAGACACCCTGGTAGAAGCAGTAGATGAAGCAATGTCTTGGGTGGAATGAAAACAAAACAAGGTTTAAAATCTGTGAATCTGTTGACAGCAGAAGTGGATGGCCAAAGCATTGGAGAAGCTCTCTGAGGGGTCACTGGACAGCCATTCTTGCAATGGTCATAACACACAAAGATCCTCTAGGACATGTGAAAGGAAGGATGTGCAATCTTGATAGAAAACAAGTCCTGTAAGATGTGGAGTGACATTTCCAAGGGAGAAGGGATTTGGAAAAAAGGCAGGGAGCACAATGTGGAAGGTGAAAACCACCTCAGTGGTGAAAGCAGTATCAGGTTGAAGAACCACCCTGTCTCTATGGAAGGAGAAGTACAGTGGGTCTATGTGAAGAGCACAAGCTCAGTGCAGATAATATAAAATGGAGATTAAGAAGGCTGCCTTCAGAGCTAGTAGCTTGAGAGTGAAGACAGAGATGTAAAATCTGAAGCCAATGGAGGAAAAAACTAATTTCCCCAGGGTTTGGGGGGAAAGGGGGATGGACATGTTGGATAAAAGTGAAATAGACACAATGATCATTTTATAGCAAATCTTAACTTATTTTACTGATTTGTTAACATAAAATGTTTCATATTTTATGAAACATTTTATGTTATTTTATGCACATAAACAGGACTATCTGGCATATTTAAAAAAAAATTTTTAAATGTAAAAGCCTTAGTTTTGTACAACAAATGAAATCAGAAACCACAAATTTTTATAACAATGAAAATACAAGGGATTATTTAGACAGAGATGGTGGCACCTCAAAATCCTAAAGACTGGGTTAGCAGCATATTTGGCTATAAAGTTTAATAGCCTTACTGTATTCTGAAGAAAAGCAGCAAGAACATTCTGTCTTTCCTGCTGCCTTACCGCATGGCGCTGGAGTTCTTTTGTGGGGAACTAAGGTACCCTTCTTTTTGTGGGGGACTGAGGACCTATGGGGGACCAAGGTAAAACCTTGTGTTTTTGCTAACCAGAAAAACCTGTTTGCAAAAAAGATGCAGTGTTACCTTGGTTCCCCATGGACGAGGAACTAAAGAACACTGGGAGAACGCTGACACCATGCAATAAGGAACGGAACATTCCTGCTGCTTTGCTGCTTTTCTTTAGAGTGCGGTAAGCCCCTAAATCAGCACTGAAATATCGATCTCTTCAATAGTGTGCATTCACCACAAGTAATATATGTATGCCTCTCCCAGCACCCAATAGATGCAGAAATGCATCTTGGATCTGACTGTTATATATACCTAGAGTACACACAATAATTAAAGTTGTCTAATTCTGTAGACTCTCTTACAAACAAATCTTTACACTATACAGTTCCTGGTATTTTGAGTGAATAAAGCCCTCATATTACAATGCATTTTATTCCAAAACAGAAAACATTTCATCAGAGTTCCCCCCCCCCTATATTCCCAACTGTTTCACTAGAAAACCTGAAAACCTGCTTGGGGGGGGGGAGGATCTCAAGGAAAATTGGTTTTCTTCCATATTTCTTCTGTATCTTCACTTCTCCAATCACATGTAACCATGACTCAATAGGTTTAGACATAAAGGAGGTAATGATATAAATGTCAGGAGTTACAAACTGAACTCCATTATAACATGGCCAAACAAACTGCAGAGTCATGCTGAGTCATAATGGCTGACTCCATGAAGTGCCTAGTCTCCCTTAGCTCCAGAAGGAGGGTTCTTATTGGTGTGTAAGATCATGTGATTGAGTAAGCCAATGCCCTGTAACTGTGTATATGGGAGTGCTCAGAGCAGAGCTCACTTCTCTTCTTCCTTGTAAATGCTGAGGCCTGGTGAAGCAGTTTCTCCCTGAATTGTAAATATTTGTATATATTGCAACTATTTGAGTTTGAAGATAAAAGTGCCTCCTGCTTATTTGGATGTCAAACACTCTGTGTGTGAGAATTCTTGGGAAAGGGTTGCTACTGAGACAGTTTTTGGGCTTCTGCTGGAGATTGGGTGTCCCTGACAATAAAAAGGTTCCATGTGGGGACAGGTACTATCATTGGGTTGGAGAGATCTTTTATGGAATGTTTAAGCATGCTGCTGAGAGATATAACCATGCTGCTAAGAGATTAGACATGGTACATAGAGCAACCAATGAAAACTCCAGCAAGACAGTAGGAGAAGAGTAGGAGAAACCGGGGCTTCAGTTACACGACAGTTTTTATTGTGGTAATTTGCGCTTTATCGCTGTTTCACAGCTGTACTGCATCATTCAGATGATATATTGCTTAATTGTTCTATCGGTTTAGTTTTCAGCTGTTTTCCGCTTTGATATTCACACACAGACTGAGACGGGGACGTGGCCTCCCAAGCACATCCTCTGATTACCACAGGAATGCCTGAGATGAACATTCACACACACACAAGAGAGACTGGAAAAGGCTTGCTTAATTCTTCAGATCGCAGCAGCTAGGCACAAGATAGCAAGGAGGGAGGGAGAGAAGGAAAGACACACACACACAAGGCTAACACTCCAGTCTTTTTCGTGGCTAAGCACAAGACAGGGAGAAGGGAAGGGACACGATCTCAGGAGGGGAGAAAACGATCATTCACACACTGAAAGTAGCAAGGTGGGAGGGAGAGAAGGAAAGACACACACACACAAGGCTAGCACTCACAGTCTTTTTCGTGGCTAAGCACAAGACAGGGAGAAGGGAAAGGACGCGATCTCAGGAGGGGAGACAAAGATCATTCACACACAGAGAGACTGAAAGGCTAGCAATTCTTCAGATCGCAGCAGCTAAGAACAAGATAGCAAGGCGGGAGAGAGAGAAGGAAAGACACACACACACACAAGGCTAGCACAGTCTTTTTCGTGGCTGGAAACAACATGGATCTTTCCTCCATCCCCTCCTTGTCCAAACCCCTCCCTGGTGAGTTCAACCAATCATGGCAAAGCTCAGCTGTGAATGTATCAAAAGACTGCTGGTAATTCACACAGCACGTAGTGTAATGGTTGTTCAGACTGTTGAAAATGCGCTACTTTTCAAAAAAGTCAGGAAAAGTCCCGAAATCCTTTCTTGCATTACTAATGGGTTTTTGTGCCCCCTCCTTCTGAAAGAGGCGACTTTGTGGCGCCATGCATGTAAAAAATTAGGAATCTTGGCGAATTCTTCACCATTTTTTTCCCACCATGTAACCAAGCCCCAGGTTTTTTTTGACCCCCCCCCATGTTGTCAGTATACAAGTGGTCTTGTTTTGCTGGAACTTTGACAGCACTGTGAACACTGTGTTATCAGAGAAGGGGAGGGGAGTCTAAAGCAGTTGGCTCCCCCCTAGCTGACAAACACATGGGTCAGTAATGTAGTGAATTACCACTCTGCTACAAAACAGACCATTAGCAATTTTCTGCCATATCAAGCAGACCCACTTTTGTTGTCTCCTAGATGTGTAAGGGGTTAAAAGTCACATCTGATGCAAGCATATGGGAACTCTTGAAGTTGTGACTCATATGTCTATGAGAAAGGTATACTGCTACTAAAGATACCTTGCAGAATGCACCAGTTCCACAGTGTCAAAGTGAGATGTACATACGTTGGGTGCAGCTAGACAGGAGAATTTGTAGCAAAAAAATTGCCTTACCTCCCTATTGCTGCAGTGCCCATTTGTGCCCACGGCTCATTTGTAAGCTTGCTGGAAAGGAATAGCTTGCAATTTGCAGTTTACATCCCCTAAATAAATGGCAGCCATGAGTGAGTTGCGTCTCGAAAATGTCCCTCCATTCTCCCCCTCCTTTTTTTTAAAATATGACAGATGCGGAAGAGCTATTTTCTGCTTTAAAAAAGGATCATACTTTTGCTCTGCTGCTCTTATCTGCTTGAACAATCAGCCGGCAAAAACAACAACAATGGTGGCTCTGGCATTGCAAGCCCTCCCTTGAAAGCCTGTCCCCTCCGAGGTCTGACCAACCAGTTTTCAGCTCTGCTGCGTCCCCTTTTCGAATTGGTTGTACAGATGACCTATTATGTGCATATTTGCGCAGTTTTTAAAAAAGACCACAAGAAATAGCAAAAGTTGTTATCATGGTCTATATGGAGTTTTTAGCCCCCTCCTTCTGAATATGGTGAATCCTGGAAAGATCTTGTCTAAACTAAAGGTATTCTGCCCACATTTTTGCCGGATTTTTTTGGTCATGTAGATGCTCCCATTGAAGATTGTGTAGCTCCTTGCTTAAGACAGAGTATCATCATGAAACTGTAGGAGATGATATAGACAGCTTAATTCTGAAGACTGGAGCTGAAGGCTCAAAGGTAATTTATCACTGCTAGGAGCTGGATGATCTTGACATGCAGGGACCTTTCACGACCAGAGCACCATGCATTTTGAAATGATCACAATCTGCATCTGAACCCACCCAAGAACTGTTGCAGGATGTTGTGAATAAAATCCTACAAAGAAGACTTTGAATGCTGCTCCACCAATCAAGGGAACATTTGACTAAACTTGGAAGAAGACAGATGTATTGGAAGCAGAAGGCAGAGTCAATGTCATTAGATGTCAAGGTGATGTCTAGTGATATCAGGGCCCCAGTGGGTATAACACTGAGGGTGGAGTATTCTGAATTGGGAAGAATCATGTTGCTGATGGGTATTTCTTTTTACTGGAGAATTGTGTCTCTGCCACTATGTTGAGATAGGAGAAATCTGTCAAATAAAGAGCACCCCGATGGGGCTACAGATATCGTTTGATGGAACGAGTGATCTAAGATTTTGTTCTCTGAACAGGATTTGACATAGAGAGTGTCATGATGACCAGTGCAAAAACTAGTCAAGATGAAATCATCAGAGGACCAGTGATGGAGGACAAAGGAAGCAACACAGGAAGTTCTTGTATAGTAGATGTAGGGTTGACATCAATAACTGAAATGGCTGTGACACTAAGACTGGAACTGGGGATGGAATTGAAGATGGAACTGAAGCTGAGCTGAAATGAAAGGTATCAAATTTAAATTGTCATGGAACCAGAGACCAAGTGAGAATCAGATGCCATGTTTGTTGTGCAATTTCTCTCCTTTTTTTTTGCAAGAGCTGCCACAATGTACTGACCAATATAGCATCTAGGATGAATATTTTTTTCTTTGTTTTTTTGAGAGGGGGGAGGAATGGTCTGCTCTAATTCCTTCTCTGGAGCTGGTGGGAGATACAGATCAAAATCAATTTTGACACTGACCTCAAGGTTGCTACTGAAGTGCTTTGTGTGATGGCTGGTACTTGAGGATGAAAGAGGATTGAGGAGGAAGAGCATGGGTTTGCAATGCCTTTATATGTGAGAGTCTGTAACATACCAAAATGGAGTGCTCAGGGGTAAATTACAAACAACTTGGTTTGCCATACCCAAAATGTCATCCCACATGGCCAAACAATGATAGAACTGTTGGTTCCAAAGTCATTGTTCAGTTAAGCCAAGGCTTGTAAGATGGAGGTTCCAGACCAGACAGAAAGGTGCTCAAAATGTCTGAGGTAGGAAGAGTGCCAGAAGATTGGCATTTAAGCAAGGCCATAAGAAACCATACAAACCCTGAACCACTGCCATTATGGAGTCTCAGCTGAACCAAAGAAACAAATTAAGAACTAAAATGAGCTACAGATCAGAGAGAACATTTTCACTAATGCTGCTCACATGGAGAATGAAAAAGAACTGAGGAGAAAATGCTGGGCTTACCAAAATAGGTGCTGCAGAGTTAGGGATGGAGGTCCCTTCTCTACTCAGCTCTACAACGTTCTGATCATGACTCTGTGAAGGGCACAACACTCATATGTGCGAATCACAGAAAAACAAAGAACATAAACTGCACTGCTACAAAAAAAAATTGGAATAAAACACTGGAATATACTTCTGACCTTTTGGAATAATAGGTATGGTTAAATAACTCAAGATATAACTTCTTGTTGAAGTATATCTTGATTATTATGAAATGAAGAAGTCACGTTTTAATTATTATATGTATTCAGTTTATTTTATGCAACCAACCAACCAAATTATGCTAAAAAGGCTAATTGCTTTTCACATTATCAATAAATCAATACTCCCATAACAAATTTGTGTTAAATTGTATACAACATTCACTTTGATTGTGCTAAAAGATTTACAAACTGTTCAGTTTGGAAAAAAAAAATTGAAACATTTATTCTGGTATATGTGACATTATTACCTCAATGATGTAAAGGACAATATTCTTGTAGAAGCAATATAAGATGCATTTAGCAATTCTGCTGTAGTTCCAGGCACCATGGACCAAAAGTAAGTTCTTCAAGTACTTGAACTACAAATGATAATGGGAGGGGGGGGAAACTCAGATAGAGGTATATAGTGTTTAGTTGTTCGCCACTTAAAATAATATTTTTAAAATATTGTTTATCAGTGTAGAGGTTTACCTGAGCTATTGAGTAATCTGAAGAATTAGCTGCTTGTAGCCCTTCATTTCCACTTATACCAACACCAACATGTGCTGTTTGTATCATACTAACATCATTTGCTCCATCACCAATTGCCAATGTTACCACTTTTACTTGTTTTTTAACCATTTCTACAACTTCAGACTTCTGAAGAGGTGAAACCCTATAAAAATGGGGGGGGGGAATTTTGAGAATAACATTATATATATATGTATATATATTTTGCAGAAGTAAAACAAGAAATCAAAATTGCCATTTTGGCTTTTCTTATGACTACATACTTCTGAAATCCTATTATTTGCAAAGAAAGAATCTAAAAGCTGCAGTGAAACTATCAAGGGGATAGGAATGAGGTGCTGGATTTGCACAAGAGCAATTCATAATTATGAGGGTTGTATTCTTTGCACTAGCTTCAGAGGTAGGAATCATGCAGTTATTGTTTTGTCCATTCACTCTTCTTTTCACTATTTATTTAATTATATAGCTTTGCCTTAAGTTAAATGTATTCATGAGAGAGACAGAGTAGAAAAAGCCTAGGAAAGAAAGTGCAATTGTCCCTTCACATTCACGGATTTGGCATTCACGGTTTTAAGTATTCATGGCTTGAAAATACTCTTTAAAAAATAATAATCCAAAAAGCAAACCTTGATTTTGCCATCTTATATCAGGGACACCATTTTGCTATGCCAACAATGGTCTACCCTGGCCTCACATTGGGAGGCATGGAGATGCACTATCCACAATGCTGCAGCCTTATTTGAGAACTCACGCCGAGCAAGTCTTGAAGAGAAACGACAACACAGAAAGAATCACAACCCGGAAACATCACCTAAGGAGACCTTCTGCTGTGCTTTCTGCAACCGGACTTGTTTATCTCAGATTGACCTTTTTAGTCATCAGTGCGCTTGCAGAAAGTGCAGGATGAGTCCTTCCCGAATCTTCATTTGTGAACAAAAGCCAGAGACAGCATATAATGGGACTTGAGTATTCACGGATTTGGGTATTCACGGGGGATCCTGTAACCAAACCCCAGTGAATGTGAAGGGACAACAGTAACCAAAGTTGCTTCTTGCCCCTGTGCAAAAATTGTTGCATCCAAGTGTCCTGGGTGGGGGTGGACTGCCCCTCTGCATATCCAAGAATGATTGTTCACAGTGAATGCCAACTTCTTGTTGTCTGGATGGTGCAGAGGAGCAATGCACAATTACATGGGACATACACATGCCCTTGGTTGCTTTGTAGATGTGGCTGCTATTACTGTACCACGTCCTCTAAATTTTTTTGACTCAAAGTCACTTGTGATGAATGAAATTCATCTATCTTGTGATGTCAAATGGAAGTGGATGGTTCCTTCTAGCCTGTTCCTCATAAATTTCTTCCAAGGATGTAGTCGATGAAAATGCTATGGAAGCAGACATTGATTTTGTTGAATATGCCAAAACCTGATGAGGTCTAGGAACATTAGTAGCATCATAACACAGGAAAATCCATCTAGATATAATTGGCTTTGACACTGTTTCCTAATGCACACGGATTGAATGAGAGAAAAATTTCCTCAGTATACTAAAGGGTTTTTGTTCTTTCCAAATACATTTTCACAGTTCATTACACATCTAATATCTGCCAGTTTCTTTAAAGTGAATAAAAAGATTTTTGGGGAAAAAATGGGCAGATGTAGCAGATGCAAATGAAAGAAATGTTGGACCTAAAGCCTTGAAGCTAAAATGCCTGGAAATAATAAATCACCTTTATTTGCTGTCATTAGACCATAAACTTTCAGGTTAAAACACACGTTAGGTAAAAAGGCATATAATACATAATAAAACATCTAAATATTAAAAAATCTAAAACAAAACCATTATATGTTATATATGCAGTTAAAATTATTCTGTCAAAAGTGAACGAGTAAGAATTGGCAGGTTTAAGAACTCAGCTACCTGCTCTGTAAATGACTTGTTGGAACCTTGCAATATAATCAGAAGAGATTCACAGAAGCTTGACGAAAAGCTGAATGATTGAAAATATTAGCTCTTTCCTAGTCCTTTGATAATAACCACAAGGAAAGAATAAATGCAAGACAGACAAGCTGGAATGTGTCCACAGGAAGGTGACCAAAATCGTGGGAGGTCTGGAAGCCATGCCCTATGAGAAGCGGCTTAGGGAACTGGGTAAGTTTAGCCTGGAGAAGAGAAGGCTAAGAGGTGACATGATAGCCATCTATATATATAATTCTCTTAGATATGTTGCCATTTGCAGTGTGCTGACTAGCTGCTTAGGTGTCAGGATCTGCCTCTCCTCGCACGACTAGGCCCCTAGCTGCAGCAGCCAGCACAGCCTCTTTGCAGACTCAGCCCCTGGCTGTGGGAGTCTTGGAAGAACCAGGACCAAGCTATCAGACACAGCCGGCTGCAATCATGCAGCACACCTGAAGCAGCCAGGATAACTGCTATTTAAGAGCATCATTTGGTGCTCAGTCTTGGCCACTACAACATGGTCTTCTGTGCTGTCTGTAGCTGTCTCTTGGGCCTTAACCTTCTGTGCTGTCTGTAGTTGCTCCTTGGGTCTGCCATGCTGTCTGTAGTTGCTTCTTGTTTTTGGGCCTTTTGTCCTGTCTGTAGCTAGGCCTTGGGGTGGAAACATATGGAAAGCTTAAAGTCCTTTTTAA
The DNA here is from genome assembly GCA_030847615.1 of Gambelia wislizenii. Lineage (NCBI taxonomy): Eukaryota > Metazoa > Chordata > Lepidosauria > Squamata > Crotaphytidae > Gambelia > Gambelia wislizenii. Next base: position 103,416,896 of record JAUMIR010000005.1, on the reverse strand, counting down.
ACATGGCAGTGGAGGGGATCTCACACCCTGGTGCATATGGTATGTGTGTGGTGTGGAGCAGTGTGTAGTGTGGGGTGTTTGTGCATGGTGGTGGTGGAGGGGCTCTCATGTCCTGGCATGAATGGTGTGTGTAGCATAGGGTGTGTGTGTAGCTTGGGGTGTATGTATATATGTGTAGTTGCATGGTGGCGGCTGAAGGGCACCTGTGTCCTTGCACACATGGTGTGTGTGTAGTGTGGTGTGTATATGTGTAGTTGCATGTCAATGGTGGAGGGGCTCTCGGCATGAAGCTAGCCATTGTAGTTGATTGAAAGGTTATATAATAATGTGTCAGATGATCATGTTCTTGACAAGTTTCCTAAGTGGCCAATCAGCAGAGTGGGAACAGAATCATACCAAAGCATTTTATATATGTAGGTAATAGTAATTACCTACATATATAAAGAATAAAGAATCACAACCCAAAAACATCACCCAAGGAGACCTTCTGCTGTGCTTTTTGCAACCGGACTTGTTTATCTCGGATTGGCCTTTTTAGTCATCAGCACGCTTGCAGAAAGCGTGGGATGAGTCCTTCCTGAATCTTCGTTCGTGAAGAAAAGCCAGAGAGAGAATGGTAATGTTATGCCAGGTGTAGCTAGTGTTTAAATATTTGAAGGGATGTCATACTGAGAATGGAGCAAGTTTGCTTTCTGCTGCTCTAGAGACTTGGTCACTGAGCAATGGACTCAAACTACAGGAACAGAGATTCCACCTAAACATTAATAAGAACTTCTTGATAGTAAGAGCTGTTCGACAGTTGAATGCACTGCCCCGGAGTGTGGTAGAGTCTCCTACTTCGGAGAATTTTAAACAGAGGCTGGATGGACATCTGTTGGAAATGCTTTGATTGTGTATTCCTGCAGGGCAGGGGGTTGGACGATGATTCTATGACTCTAGTGGATAGTTATAGGAGCACCATTTACTGTTCTATAAAATTTTATCTTCCATCTAGTAATTTGAATTTTGCCAAGGAATCCTTCTTTCTTTACAAGGAAGGCATGACAGACCCAATTAATGGGGGGTGGGAAGAGAGGACAAGTTCCTCATACACTTCTTGAACCTCTTGAGGGTCTATATTCAAAAACCCCTGTTTGACAATAGATTTGGCACCTTCTAAATCAGTGTTGCCCAAACTCTGGTCTTCTGGGGTTTTAGGACTTCAGCTCCCAGAATCCTTGATTATTGGTCAAAGTGGTTGAGGCTTCTGGGAATTGAAGTCCAAAACACCTGGAGGAGAAGAGTTTGGGAATCACTGTTAAATCCATGGATAATAAGTGAAGTGAGACAAACCTACTGAAGTACTTTCATACGCCACAGCCTTCATCAAGCATAGTTCAAAAGAATCTAACATTGTTTTGGACACCAAGTAGTTGGGAGTGAGCACTAGACAAAAGCAAAGTGAGAAAAGGACAGAATAAGCCCATGTTAATCATTTTAGTGGATTTAAACTGGCCTCTAAATTAAGAGTGGCTCTGCTAACATACCTGGGAACACCTGTATTAACCATAAAAAGAAAGATCAAGTTGCTTCAGGAGAGTTCTTAGAGACAGGAAATCAAATTCCTGCCCCCAAAAGCATCTGAGGGAAATAAACACCCCCCCCCCAAACCTTGATAGCAACTAAGAGCAATTTACTACCCTTAGTAAAGAAAACAAGCAGATTACTGCGGCCACATTTTGTTGCACTTTGCACTTGATATGCTTTTCTTGTACCCTCACAGCTTCATGGAACCATATACCTAGATATAAAAATGAGTCAATCTGTTCAACTCCATTATTGCCCATAAATCAAGAAAACCTAATGTTTCTCCTCTTAGCAACTACCAACCCTACTGGTGCTTCAGTGGCATTCAATACTATGGACCATGGTATCTTTCTGGAACACCTGGGGGATTTGGGAATTGAAGGCACTGTGCTTCAGTGGTTCTGGTCCTATCTCTCAGGCAGGTTCCAGATGGTGGTGCTTAGGGATAGCTACTCTTCAAAAAAGAAGCTGTTATATGGCATACCACAAGGTGCCATTCTATCCCCGATGCTATTCAATAGCTACATGAAACCACTGAAAGAGAACATCAGGAGGCATGTGGTGAGGTGCTATCAGCATGCTGGCGACACCTAAGTATATTTCTCCATACCTTCAAAAACAGCCTCAGCTAAGGATAGTGTGTCTCCTCTGAATTAAAGCCTGGAGGAGATAATTTGGGGGAAAACAAACTGAAGCTGCGTCCAGACAAGATGGAGGTACTTACTGACAAGGGTCCTAACCTGGATTTGGAGGTGTGTCAGCCAGTCCTGGAAGGAGTTACACTCCACCTGAAACACTGTTTTCTCAGCCTGTGAGTGCTTCTGGATCCGTTGCCCCAAATGACAGCTCAGATAGATGTGATGGCTAGGAGTGCTTTTCAGCAGCTTCAGCTGTTACACCTGCTGCACTCCTTTGTAACGTGCTGTACATTGGGCTACCTCTGCATCAAGTTTGGAAACTTCAATTGGTTCAAAACACAGTAGCCAGATTAGTCACTGGTACATTCAGGAGTGATCATATCACACCAATATTAAAATCACTCACTTGGCTGCCAATTAGTTTCCAGGCAAGTTACAAAGTGTTGGTTGTTATCTTTAAAGCCCTACATGCTTCAGACAGATCAGCAACTGCTGGTGCTTTGCTTTCATAGAGCTCAATTGCTTTCTCCAAGAAAGCAAAGCCCCACTGGTAGCCCCCCCCCCAAGTGTATGGCTGCTTGTTCTGAGGGTCAGAGGGAATGACTCCACCCGCAGCTGCTCCCTTTTACATCATAACAAGTGGCTGTATGCCAAGAAGGCAGCCCCCTTGTATATGGCTGATCAATCTGAGGTTTAGGGGGAATTACTTCACCTGGTGCAGCCACTTCCTCTGACCTCATAACGAGCTGCCATATGCTGGGAAAGCAGCCCCTCGGCATATGACTGATCTTTCTGACGGTCAAAGGAGTGAATCCACCTGGCACAGGACAACAGGCACTGCCACTTCCCCCTCCTCTAGGCCACCACTGCCTCTTCATAGTGAACGTGTGCTAGGAAGGGAAGGCAGAGCCGGTGGCAGCAGTGCAGAGGAGGGGGAAAATGGCGGTGCATGTCAGGCATTTGTTCTGCCTCACCACCCCCTGAATACAGTGCAGATCCTTTGTCCACACTGTGGTTTTTTCCAGAGTTTCCAGCAAACTCCAGAGAAACCTGCGAGTTTTCTAATGGTATACCCCAAATCTGGTTTGGATAGGGCTGTAAGACATGAGGCACATGTTGAGTGACATTATTGGGCTATATTTGAGGGGGATTCAGATTTTATTGCTAGTGTAGTCAAGCCCTTGGAAATGTAAGTGGAATGTCTCTAACTTGCAGTTAAAGAGACATTTATTTCATTAACTCTGCCTTCTGCCTATCTTGTTACTTCCAGCTTCAGACTCAATTAGTCGCAGGTAGATGAAAGTTTGGAGCTACTTTAGTCTGATCAGGAGCTATTCTAGTCTGATCTATACTGAATCAGGAAAATTTTTTCCATGCCAAGGAAAAAAGGTGGAAGACTGGGAGCTTATTCTTCTGTATTTATTTAGAGATAAATGTATTTTTAAAGTTAGGGATGTTTTCATTTATATTTCTATGTGCATGGGAATCTCTGTGTGTACATGTGTGAGAGACTGAAACTGGAATTGTGCAGTTGGCTGCAAAAAGGGCTGTGTGTGAGTTTCCATGGCTTATATTAAAAAGAGAAAAGATTCTAATCCGTGAGAGTGACCTCCAGGAAAATGGCCAAATAAAGCCAAACTAGGAAGAGAGGTGGGTATATGTCTTGGAGGAGCTAGTGGGTGGGTGACCTCAAGTCTTATGTGTGATGTTTTAACACAAGTGAATGCTGAAATCCTGGAATGGTTCCAAAGGTATGAAAGGAAAGAGAGGAATGATTCTATAGTACTTTTAAAAACAATGCTTTTTTAGCGGAAGAAGAGCCTGGTGTAATAAACTCCTCAATAATGCCTGCGAAAAGTTTCCCTCCTTTTTGCACAGTATATTTGTGTGCTAAATGGAGATGTATCAGTCAATGAGCAAGAGTAGAATTATCTCCTTTGAAACCAATCTACTCTTTTCCCAAAATATCATTTTCATTAATCCATGCATTTTGTTTTAGACCTAAAAACTGGCATAATTGTGTGGATAAGCTGTCAGCTCAACTTCCAGCTGAAGCTAGGGCCCACTGACTCACCAGAAATGTGCATTTTCAGGCTGTAGTGTGGCTCCAGGAGGCAGAGGGGCACCATTTTCCTCTTAATGTGCCTGTATACTTTCCGGAAGCCCACATATATTTTTGTAGGCTTCTAGGAAAAACAGCCAACAGGAACTAAGAGGATGGAACTTTGCTATGCTGGACCTTGAAGCAGAATGCCACATTGGTTACTTACCGTTAAGGTGCATTCTGGGGCTGGTCAAGAGGAGGAATCCATTACTCTTGGGACATTCTTTCACCACCCAAAGAAGAGGCAGGAAAGAACAATCAAGTCTTGTGATAGCCGGAGAGGGCCATTGACTCCATCCCCTCCAGCCATTCATGAGGCCAATTCACTGACTAGCAAAGCCCAGCAGAGCGTAAAGGTAATTAGGTAAGTATGAGATGCTGAGGTAGAGTAAGATAAAGGAAAAGGAGGCAGTGTAAAGTCGAAGGCTTTCACAGCCGGCATCCATAGATTTTCCTTGGTTTTTTCCGGGGCTGTGAGGCCATGTTCTGGAATAGTTCCTTTCTGATGTTTCACCTGCATCTGTGGCTGGCATCCTAAGAGAATGGTTGTATAGGTATGTGTGTGGAGTTTATGTGCTGTGAACCCCTGTTGGGGAGTATATGTAAATTTGTGTAATTGAATGGTTCGTTTCTGGGTATAAAAATGCAAGGCTTGTTAGTGAAATACAATAGAATCAAAACTCAACACTTACAAAAGAATTCTGCCCATGGACAGGGGGATTCCCAGCAGATAATGGGCTATCAACCAAACATTATCCAAACAGACACTAACGAGCCTTGCATTTCTATACCCAGAAACTAACCATTCAATTACACAAATTTACATATACAGTTGTCCCTCCACATTCACGGATTTGACATTCACGGATTTGAATATTCACGGCTTGGAAAATATTCTTAAAAAAATAACAATCCTAATAGCAAACCTTGATTTTGCCATCTTATATAAGGGACACCATTTTGCTCTGCCATTGCATATAATGGGACTTGAGTATTCACGGATTTGGGTATTCACGGGGGGGCCTGGAACCAAACCCCAGCGAATGTGAAGGGACAACTGTACTCCCCAACAGGGGTTCACAGCACATAAACTCCACACACACACACCTACACAAGCATTCTCTGAGGATGCCAGCCACAGATGCAGGTGAAATGTCAGAAAGATACTATGCCAGAACACGGCCTCACAGCCTGGAAAAAACCCAAGGAAAATCTATGAAAAGGAGGCCGTCAACAGGGTGGGGTGGATTCCTCCTCTCGACCAACCCCAGAATGCACTTTCATGATAAGTAACCAATGAGGCATTCTCTGGGTTGGTGAGAGGAGGAATCCAGTACTTGTGGGATGTACCCAAGCTATTTACTGGTTAGGGAGGGGTGACTGCCCGAGTGTTTAGTCTTTAACTACCTCCTGAAGGACCCTCAAATTAAGTGCATCCGTGGATCTTAATTTGTCAATTTTGCAATGGCAGATGATGGAAGAAGGTGTGCAATGTCGGTACAAAAGCAGCACGGGAGATCTATTGATGGCTTAAGCCGTCAATTAAAAGGTACGTGATTTTGATTATACATAAATGCGAACGGGCGATGTTGTCTGATCTGCATAACCCTTTGCGTTTATGTGGTGCTGTTATGACACCACATTTGACTCGTCTAATAAAGTCCTAAGACTCCCTTTTTAATGAAGTCACTCTTAACTCCACAGAGAGATGTTACTTCTAATGAAAGAAAGCCAAGTCACAAGCAACTCTAAGATATCCCAACATGATTTCACAGAACACAACTTTGATATTAATGTTTATCTATGCAAATAGGCCTTTAAAAGGCAGAATACAAAAGTGAAAGACCACTGCAGAATAAAAGTGTTCATTTCTCTTCACTAAAATGCAGTTGAAGTCATTAGTTTCATGAAGGTATATAGAGATTCTTCTTGTGGAAAGTAAGATCACCAGTTCTAGAACATCCTTCCCTAACTTGATGCCTGCCAGATATTTTGAACTATAACTATCATCCTCAATTATATCATTGGGTGTTTTAATTCAAAACATTTGCAGGACACCAGGTTTGGAAGCATGTCCTAGAATACTTCAGGGAAGCTATTCAACCACAGCCAGGAAAGAGTGGCCTCTGCTTGAATTGAAATCCCTCAAAAACTGACAACAGAGTAACATTTGAGACAGAATGTATACCTGTGACTTTAACATCTTCACCATTTTCTGCAATTTGGTTAGCCAATAAAAGTATTACTCTTTTGATGATTTTGTTGTATTTTGCTGTATGGTCAACACGGCTACCCCTGAATGTGTTCAACTTACTGACAGTAAAAATGGGGCTGACAAACTACACATAACAACACATTAGCCCAATTCAGGCATTCTCAAAAGCAGGTTAGATAAACACATGAGCATCCTAGCTCCTCCACTGTCACTCTCCTCATACAAGGAATAATTTGTAAAGAGGTGAGCCTTCTCCATCTATGGAGGGTCTCTACACAATTTGGAACCCTGGAAAATCAGGATTCCAAATTAAGCTGAGAGCCTCCACAGAGAGAACACACCCTCTTTTTCAGATTAATACATTACTCTTCATGTGAGGAAAATGGTGATGGAGAAGTGCAGGGCTAAAGCACCCCTTTCCCCACATGTTTATCTAGTCTACTTTTGAGAATCCTTAAACAGAACTTTTGTTGTCTTATCTTTGGGGAGAGAATAGACTTCACAAGATTGTATGAATATTTTGTATTGATAAAGAAAGTTTTACCTGCAACAAATAACAGCTTTACATGACAGAGTCAAATCCAGAAAATATTGCCTTACACCAAATGTCAAGGCATATTTCAATGTTTTGCCATCAATAATAAGGGCAAAATCATTTTCCTTTCTCAAAGCATCACCGAGAGTGCTGCAGTGATGGCTTAATGTCTCTCTTGTCGCCTGTAAAATATAACCACCAAAATTACATTTACTTTCATTCTTTTGAATCATTTTGCATGCATATAATAGTCATTTTCATGGTTTCAATGCTACTTAGCTATCAACTTAAACCAGCTTTCCAAGTTTTGTAGTTTACAATGGAAGACAGACAGGTGGTGGGCTCTGTGTGTGTGTTTGGGGGGGTATGTATATGTGTGAGAGAGGGGTACAAAATACTATTCAGAGCTGCCTTGAAATTGTCACCTTGTTTTATCAGTGTGTTTCATCCTTAAGACCTCCTTTCATTTCCGACTGATCTGGTTTCCATTACTGTTAATAGTCACTGTTCTTCACTTGCATCCTCCTGCCATTGCCTGCTATTGTTTGGCATGGAGAGGGCCAAATTTCTTTAAAATTATCTTCTCAGTATTTGCATCCATTTCTGTCTTCTGTTCTAGGATGCAGATCAAATTCCCTTTTGTTATGAAATTGCATCATTTCACTTTAAAGTTTCACAGAGTAAGAGATTAATTTACTAAAGCTTCTGTGAGTCCCATATTGGGGAAAGGGTGTGAGACTAAATAAATAAATAAATATCCCACTAATAAGAAGGTTGCTGTTTTACTGTTTATGGAAGCCCACATATTCTGAAATTTTAATTATATCTGTCTCATTAACTTGTTGATTGAGTGACTGACTGAATTTATACCCCGCTTTCTCCTGAGATGGGATTTTTTGCCCTTTCTTTACACCAGCGCTATTCAAAGTGGTTTCAGTGTACTAGTGCCAAGCTACGTGCTATCAACTGCTACTCCATAACCAATTTCCAGGAAACTGCAAATCTGGTAATAATATGGCATTATTAATATGGTGCCAGTCCCTGGCACATTAGAAGAAGAAAAACGTCCATTACATCTGTTATCTTGAGAAGCTTTACACTTGTATCTAGTTGTCCAACAGCAATACTAATAATATTAGAGCAATAACTGAACCACAACAATACCTTTATACAATCAATTGTATAATCAATCATGATACATTATACAATTATTGGATCAGCAAAATAAGTAATAAAATATATACTTTCAAAGTATTTTACTGATCTTATCAATTTATGATAAAGAAAATGAAAATGCCCTATGTAAAGATTTTATATCTACCTTGCTGTATGCAGCAAGGATGGAGGTAGCAAGGCCATGGAAGAATTTACAAGGTTTGCCCATTAATCATTGGTTATACAGAGTTTGGACCCTTGCATTATTAGAGAAACTGACATATAAATTCTACCTTGTCGGAAGTGAAATAGATAAAGACACTTTCAAGACTACATGGCATCCATTTATAACATATTTGACACATGTAAATTCTGGACATGGCACACCCTTGAACTACATGATTTGCTGGAATCTATCATGATGAGCACTTTTTGGACACTGTTCTTGATAGTATTGCCTGGTTATACTTTGAACCAAGGAATGTTGTCTGTGGTGGGGGAGGGTAAGTAGGGGATAGTTCAGTATTATATCACGTGAACTCTTAATGAAAATATTATTTTAAAAAATCTGCACTAATAGAAAATTTTAAACTTTCTGGAAGGTCCAATATGTTCGTTCTAACTTCAGTAACCATTAACTCTGGAAAACGATAAAGTCACAACTTCTTTTGAAAAAAACAAAACCCCAAACCCATTACCATTGTACAGAGCATTTAAGTGTCTGAAGTGCTTTGTATATACCTCAATAGTCTTTATAACTACCATGAAAGGCAGAATAATTATTTTCACTATATACCAGATTGGGGAAGAAAGATGAATTTAAGAGATTAATGTCTTGCCTAAGACCACTTGGGATAAATCTGAATGGTCTCATCTCACATTATTAGCCACTTTACTATACTGTTTCTTTATTTGCATAATATGCCACATTAATCCTGCTTTAAAGGATTAAAAAAATACTTTCAACTATCTATTCTTACTGTTTCTCTTTATATCAATGAAGTAATATAACTCAATATTGCCCTCTGGTGGGCATATAAAGATTTACACACAATTGAAAAATGATGTTATAAATATGCTGTTCAAAACAGTTGGAATTATATTTCCATTCCACTGTTAGTGGTCTATGTGTGTTTTGAGTAGGGCAATCCCCAACTGCACTGTTTCTACCCTCAAATTATAGCTAACTAACCCACCCTCAGCAACTGTTAAACTGTATCCACAGCAATGGAAAGTATGAGTCAGAAAGCTGGACATAGCTGAAATTATGTAAGGGGCTTCTTCCAATATCCCAGAAATAGAGCAGATAAAAAACTCTCATTCCCAGATTCATCCCCTTGAAGACTGACTCACGATCAAACAATATGGATTGGTTTTCGGTTGCTTCTGGCCTGCCACATGGCATTCTCTACTATCAGCCACACACTTGGCAGATTTGCTGGTGTACCACATTTGGAAAGACAATACCCATTCAGTAATATGGAAGCAGAGTTGATGAAATGCCTTTTTTTTTGGTCTTGTAGCCTTTATAATCAGGTCCACCATTATACATTCCACCCATTAATGATCAAATTTCCAGGAAACTCAGATCCATTTTACATTAGGTTTTTATTAGTTGTGTAGTGTGGATGCACATTGGGCTCCCAATCACTATTCACTTGTTTTGGGAATACTGGCTGCTATAGGCTGTACTTCAGAGCGGGGTTTGGGGAGAAAAACAGCTTTTATTTAAATCTTTTTTTCCCAGCCTTTCTTAACCTTTTTACCCTGGTGGAACCCTTGAAATCATTTTCAGGTATTAGGGACCCTGCCTGAAAATTATTAGATCTACAACTAAAAAAAAAAAGTTTCTTTTTTTCAACCTCAGTATCTCATGCGGAACACCTAGCAGCATCTTATGGGATTCCTGGTTGAGGAACCCTGGTTTAAACTAATTGTATTTTAAGGAAGAGAGGGAAGGGATTTGTTTTAAGTATGTTTTAAATATGAATTATTTAATTGTATTTTAAGGGGGGGGGAGAGGAGGGTTTCGGATGTATATTTTAAATGTTGTAAGCCGGCCCGATGGCGTTCTGTAGAGGGGCAGGATATAAATAATGTTTATTATTATTAATTGGAAGACAAGTTCCTAAAAGTGACCCTGGCTGTTGCTAAATTTCTTACAGAGGCAGCTAGGATTAGAGCTAACTGTGTTTTAGGTATAAGCCAGTTGTAAATGTTTTACTGTTTAGATCTTTTAAAAAACATTTTGTTTATTTCCTGCCTTATGTTTGTGTTCCTTTTTTATGATGGATCTATGAATCGTAATAAACAAACCTGTACTTGTACTATCAGCCACACTACAAAAAGAGAAGTTGGGCCATCACAGTCCTCCCCCACGTTGCACAGTAGTGAAAATGCCCCCACCCTCAGAAAGTAGAGACTTTAAAAAAGTTTTTCACAAACAAAACTGTATATGCAACAATAGAAGCGTTAGATTATACTTACATCAAGAGACCCTTCATTTATGACAAGTAGCCCCATGTTCTTTCTCAAGAGTTTACATGAGTGTCCTAGTAGAAGAAAGATATGATTTTAAGATTCTTCAATATCTCAAAAGAGGGGGACTAGTATCAAGGTGCCAAGTGGAGATATCGCAGTAGTCGCACTAAAAGAGAAGAGTATTGTGCAGAGGCTGAAATGCAGTTCTGGTATCCTCTCAACTACCATGCAGATAAGTCCAAAGCTTTCACTGAGTCAATACCAAATGTAGCACTATATGGTAGCTTCAACCTTATGCTCTAATTCAGTGATAAAAGGTATTCTGTTTAGAAAAGAGTGTGTGGCTTCATAATAAAACTGACATGAAAAGCATTTTTTCTCTTTTATTTGTAAATATATTTTTTTCTGAGGTAGCAGGGTCGGCAATAGTTACAGATGGAAAATCTTGAGTTCTTCTCTAAAATCAAATAAATTGATGCCTCCTGATTTGTGAACTCCTCAAGGTTCCTGAACATAATGGCCAACTCCTCCCACCCTAAAAAGGGTGGCTAGGTTGAATGTTGCCAAGATTTACTGGAAGATATTCACATGCCAACTTCCTTGTAATGTCCAGTAAAAAAAAAAAGAAAAAGAGGATGCCTTTAAGCGTAGGAATAGTGGAAATCATTCTTTCAAAATTACTGGACCTATCTGCAACATATGGGTCAGCTTGTCTCTTAGAGGGTGAAAGTTCCTTAGGAAAGAAGGGAGATTTCGAGCAGCCATACCTTTCCAGTACGTCTCTGCCAATTTTGCAGAGGACGAAATTGGATAGTACCATGAATAAATATTTGCATTTCACATGCAGGTTTTGTAATATGCAAATAGCATCAGCTGGGGGTAGGGAGTTAATTACTGGAATTACAACTGATGTAATTCTGAAGAAAGTTTATCTTCTGAAGCTGCCTCTGGCATCAATAGGGAAATTTCTCCTCAAAGCAAATACCACCAACAGAAGAGGGATTGAATAGGTAAGGGAGGGAATTGTTAAATGCATCCTTCACACTTGCTGTGATCCTCCCCACAGCTGAGCCTATTTGAATTTTTAAAAATATGCATGTTAAATGCAAAGCCATTTTTATGTCATACATAATTTGTCCCTGCGTTACTGTTGAGAAACCACACTAGTGGGCATAATGAGGAAACAAACAAAAAAAGTCACTATGAAGCTGGGACGTCTTCCTCCTATGGAGGTACAGGTAAAGGTCCTGTACTTTTAATGATTGTGTTAAAGAGGAAATTTCAGGAGGTGTCACTTGCATGACAAGGAATGCCTGCTGAAATTCCATCTATACAACCATTAAAGCTTCAGAAGTCTTGCCCTGTATTTCACCTGGCAACCACACTGTAAATGGGTGCACTGCCCCAGACCTTGGTATCTTAGCCTGTAGCCAAGCAGAAGGAATTTCTAAGAATTGAGAAAGAACTGCATCTTCTGATATTCTGGGGTATCTGAAACGCCGGAAGAAAATTGATCTAAACTAGAAAAAAACCACCCCCAAATCAAACCTAATTTACATCTTTGTTTTGATTTTTAAAAAGGTATTTGATAGACTTAAAATAACAATGTTACATGCAGACTTATGCCTAATACATTACCTATGTTAATAGCAGTCTCTTGCTTGTCTCCAGTAAGGATCCAAATTTTGATATCTGCTTTCATGAGAGTTTCTATTGTTTCAGGCACTTGGTCTTGTAACTTATCTTCTATGGCTGTAGCTCCAAGCAACTGAAGATTCTTTGAAAAGAGAACAGAAAATTGCCTCTTAAAATTGTAATATTAATTCCAAATAGGACATTGCAAAAGAGTAATAATATATAAGGACAGGGATTGGAACAAATAAAATCTTAAACCAGGGATGAGGACTTCAAGCTCTGGAGCTGAATCAACCCTGCGAAGTTCCACAGATGGCCACATGCAAGCCATGCCACAGCACTTTGGCAAGTTTCTGCTTGTGTATAGGCTTTTCCTAATAAGGTTGAAGTACTTCTCCTAATGCTTGGTTACTGGCAGTAAAATCTTTAAGTTAAAATATGCTGGTATTTTTGGTCCCATTTTTAGCCATGGCCTCTGGACACTACTGGAATGCAGCCCCCAAGCACTTCACTTAAACTAAATTCCACATTTGTACTTAATAGTATGTCCCATGCATTTCAGTGACAGATATTTTTATCTAGGTAAGAACTACAAAAAATCTTATATGTAATCAGAATCATCCATATCACTCGTATGTCTGATTTCTATGTATAGAGGTAAAAGCTTGACAGCAAAGAAAGCTGAGAGGAAGAAAACCAATTCATTTGAAATGAACTGTTGAAGGAGAGTATTGCAGATACCATGGACCACCAAAAAGACTAGCAAATGGGCCCAAGAGCCAATCAAGCCTGAACTCTCTCTAGAAGCCAAAATGACTAAACAGAGGGTACTGCACTTTGGGCCTTCATGAGACAGTATGACTCACTGGAAGAGATGATAATGTTAAGTAAAGTTGAAGGCAGTAGGAAAAGAGGAAGAGTGCCTTACAGTTGGATTGATTCAAATCAAGGAAGTCATGAGTCTGAGTTTGCAAGGCCTAAGCAGCACTATTAATAACAGGGACTCTTGGAGATCTCTCATTCATAGGGTTGCTATAAGATGAAACCAACTTGATGGCACACAACATTTTTAGCCATTTGCTAAGAAATAGTCTAGAAGTCTATATACATGTACTACTACACTTGATCCTTGTCACTATTTTCCCTTGGACTTATTCTTTTCAAGAGTAATGGAATATGGATGAGAAGTACTAGGAAATCTGCCTTTTTCCTGGCCTTGCTATCATTCCTGGAAGTAGTCATGTATCTTAAAGGAATGCATTCTCCTTCCTGCTTCTCAGGTAACTATGGGACCTATGGTCTTTCACCAGCAGTGATATTTTTGAGGATATGGGCAAGGAATGGGGGATCACCTAGATTGGAAAAGTCTTTATCCTTGTTTCTGGGCTGTCTAAGTTATAGTTATTGTATAGGTGAAGATGAAACCCACAGTACCCAGGCTCAGACACTAGCATATAAAACTCTGTAACATTTATGTCACGGTAGCGCACTGATACCTCTGAGCATATCAAGAGGACCAGGCAGCAAAAGTTGTAGCAGAGTTGCAATCATCAGGCGAAGAAATGAGCACATGGACACAGACATGTGTCCAAACTATTCCTCTTTACTAAAGCAAATTGTAGTAATAGTTACAATGAGTCTGAGACTCCAAACGTACCAGCTACATAACATAGCACAATATACAGTGCAGTCCTGTCACTGTACAGCCCAGATTGAATGCACACAGTCTGAGAGATAAATCCAAGTCAAGTGCAGAGACAGTTAATGGGGAGATCTAGTTATACAGTACAGATACAGTACAGTCATGGGTTATACAGTTAGTACTTCTCACATACAATATGACCCTGCCATCCGTGGGGGATTGGTTCCGGGCCCCACCGCGGATGGTGAAAATCATGGATAATAGCGAACGCCATCCGGGGGGCCCTCCTGGGGGAAAGGGAGGGCGAGTTCACTCCTCCGCCCCTTTCCCCTTCCCCCTATCATGGACATGCTGCCGTGGGGGCAAAGTGGAGGGAGGTTTGTGGCCCAGGCCACCATTGCAACCCGGCACTGCCTCCCAGGCCTCCACCCCCACGAGCACCCCCACTGCTTCCTGGCCTCCTTTTCCTCTGCCCTCCCGCCACCAGCATCAGTGATGCGGCAACTGCCTGATGCCAGTGACTGGCAGGTGGGCAGGGCGGAGGTTGGGCAGTGGTATCAGCCCTCAGTGCCTCCCGGTCACCATGCCAGTGGTGGGCAGCTGGGTGGAGGAGGCCGGGTGGCAACACAGTATCAGCCCCAACTGCCTCCTGGCTTCTTCCTCCTGCCCACCACTGGCATCAGGCCGCTGCAGCGTTGCTGATGCTGGTGCTGGGTGGTTGGGCGGGTGGCCGGGCAGGCAGAAGAGGAGGCCTGGCAGCAGCTAGGCATCAGCCCCACCCTACCCCCACCCAGCCTCCTCCACCCCCCACCTACCAGTATCACGCTGCTGCCGTGCCACTGATGCCAGTGGGAGGCAGAGGAAAAGGAGGCGGGGAGGCGGTGGGGGCTGATGCCGTGCTGCGCCTAGCCTCCTCCGCCCGCCCACCACTGGATAGGTAGCCATGCGATGGAGCCCAGATAAAGCCCCCAGCGTCTGACCACGGTGGCAGGTAAGGACCATGGGGGTAAGGAGGAGGAGGAGGTAATAGCACCCACATCACCCTTACGGGGCTTCAGCTGAGCTCCACCATATGGCCTTCCTCCCTCACTGGCTGGTTGGCTGGCTGGCTCATTCCCCCCTCCCTGGCCTGCGCTCCACCCGTCTCCTCCTCCCCTTCCTTGCGGTCGCTGCCATGCTGCGGAGGCCTGGAAAGTCTCCATCATGGCTTCCACCAGAGGCATCTCTCCCTGCCCCCTGATGCTATCGCCATCCATGGATAATTGAATCAGTAGATGGCAAATCAGAGGATGGCGGGGTACTACTGTACATTTTCCCATATAGATATGGCTTTAGCCTTCATTTCCTTCCCACGCCTGTCTCCCAGACATAATCTAGATATGCTCACCAGCTGCATTTAGCCTGTTCATTGCTGGCCCCTGCAGGCTGTAGCATATTATACTAGCTTTTTACAATATAAATTTCTAGTGATTGTGTATCCCACCACCTTGACAATTTAGTGTTTAAAGCTGAAATGTCTAACTTCAAATTAATGTTCACACCTTATTTTTGTTTCTCAAAATAAACTTAGAAGGGTGCTCAGCAGTGGTTCCTCTTTGTCTTGGAAAGATGTGACCAGTGGGGTGCCACAGAGTTCTGTCCTGGGCCCAGTGCTATTCAACATCTTTATCAATGACTTGGATGAGGGAATTAGGGGCATACTTATCAAATTTGCAGATGACACCAAATTAGGAGGAGTAGCTAATACCCTAGAGGACAGGATCAAAATTCAAAATGACCTGGATAGACTGGAGAGCTGGACCAAAGCTAACAAAATGAAATTCAATACAGAGAAATGTAAGGTACTGCACTTAGGGCAGAAAAATGAAATACATAGATATAGGATTGGGGAGACCTGACTGAACGAGACTACATGTGAAAGGGATCTAGGAGTCCTAGTAAATCACAAGTTGAACATGAGTCAACAGTGTGATGAGGCAGCTAAAAAGGCCAATGCAATTTTGGGCTGCATCAATAGAAGTATAGTGTCTAGATCAAGGGAAGCAATAGTGCCACTCTATTCTGCCTTGGTCAGGCCTCACCTAGAATATTGTGTCCAGTTCTGGGCACCACAATTCAAAAAGGATATTGATAAATTGGAGCATGTCCAGAGAAGGGCGACTAAAATGGTGAAAGGTCTGGAAGCCATGCCTTATGTGGAGAGACTTAGGGAGCTGGGTATGTTTAGCCTGGAAAAAAGACGGTTGAGGGGCGATATGATAGCCCTGTTTAAGTGTTTGAAGGAGTGTCACACTGAGGCTGGAGCAGGCTTGTTTTCGGCTGCTCCAGAGACTAGAACACGGAACAATGGATGCAAGCTCCAGGAACAGAGATTCCACCTCAACATTAGGAGGAACTTTTTGACAGTAAGAGCTGTTCGGCAGTGGAACACACTCCCTTGGAGCGTGGTGGGGTCTCCTTCCTTGGAGGTCTTTAAACAGAGGCTGGATGGCCATCTGTCCGGGATGCTTTGATTGTGTATTCCTGCATGGCAGGGGGTTGGACTGGATGGCCCTTGTGGTCTCTTCCAACTCTACAATTCTATGATTCTAGAACACTTCAGAACTGACTTCTTTCTTTTAAAACTATCTGGTCAATTCCAAATTCTGATAGTAAATGTAACACATCTGGCACACCGTATCTATCCATGGATTCTGTATCCACAGATTCAACCAGCCATGATTAAAAAATATTTTTTAAAAATTCCAAAGAGCAAACCTTGGTTTTGTCATTTTATATAAGGGCCACCATTTTACTATGCCATAATGAGACTTGAGCATCCATGGATTTTGGTATCCATGGGGGGTGGGGCTGGAACAAAACCCCAGCGGATACTAAGGGCCCACTGTACCTACCAACGTTTTATCAACAGAAATTTCAATAAAACTGATGATATAAAAAGAACATATTCAAGCATTACCTACTTTTTCAATTAGTTCATAACTTTCTTCAAGTTTTAGTGCTCTGTTCTGTACAGAAGTTGCAGCTCTTTGATAGACATTTAGCCACTCTTGATAGTCATTTTCTGAAATTTCAGCTACAGCAAAACAAAGTGTTCTCAAGCCTAAAGAAATAAATGGGGCAAATAATATTCAATAAATATCCATTTTGATCCCTTTTAATTTTGGATTCATGTGGCGCCTCAAACCAAAAAACCACAACTCACAATTCAGTGGTGGCCTTAGGGGTGTGTGGAGAGGCAGAACCGCACCAAGTGATAGTGTCAGGGGGAAGGGGTGACACCAGTCTTAGTGCCGCCACAGCCACAACTGTTTTCATCTGAATATACAGTAGGGTTAAGAACTGGGACAGATACATGACTTCTGAATCTTTAATACAGTCATAGAAGCTGCAACCATTCTATCACATGTTAATATTGAGAGAGGTAGACATAACTGGTAAACAGAAAAAGGGGACTGGACAATGAGGTCTGTTTATTTAATATTCATGCCACAACTCTTGATTCAGTGCTGTCACAGTAGTTTCCCCTTGATATTCCGGCCCAACAATGACAAGGATCACTAGAAAACACAGGAAATTAACATAACTTTCCAACCTTACAACTCACGTAACAGTGGTACAATACTGAGTAAAGGCAAAACGTCTGGAACAATACAGGATAAAATAATAAACCATATACAAATAACAGTCATTTGAGGAAAATTGAGGAGAATATAAAATTAATCATACAGAAATGGGTGCAATTGTGTGACAATTTGGTTAGCGCTCTGACTTACATGGAGATGAAAAATATATATATACTGTAATTAATTCAAAAGACTGGTGCCATGCCCTGCTTCCAGAACTTGGAAATGGACTCTTTGTTAGAGACTGAAGCAGTGGACATGCCAGGATCTGCTGAATCAGAGCAGGTGGCTGTTCCAGAGCCATAGGCCTCAGACACAGACAACAGTGCAGTATCAGCTCTTGCAGAGGGTCCTGCCCCTTTAGATACAGAGGACAACGTACCTATACCTCCCTTCACAGCTTGGAGACAACAAAAGGAGGACGTGAGGCAGTTTCAGTGTATTTATAGGAAACATTAATCAGTTAAGCAGCAGCTGTGTTAGCTGGTCCTCTATAAATACACAGCACTGCCCTCCAGGGATTGTCGGAGATTATATGACCAACCTGATTACTCATAATGTTCCTGCTTGCTGTGTTTGACCTGAACTGTGCTTGTTTACTCTGAACTCTATTTGCCTGACTTGGATTCTGCTGGACTACCCTGAACTCTGTTTGTCAGACCTGAACCTTGTATATTGGACTTTGCTTGTGGACTTGTGTTTTCCTTGCTAGTAAAGTAAGTGACTGACTTCACGCTGCCTTGATTCCTTTGCCTGTAATTAGTCTGACTGTGCTGTGCCTCTGCTACCAGCTATGTAGTAATCAGCCTTTGACTGGTTGCCCAGACACTGTTTGGACAAACGTAACTGCAGCACTGTATAGAAACTGTGTATCTTTCTGCTCAGAAGAGCTCTGAGCTCATAATTATAAGCAGCTGTAATTAGTCTGCTATTCCACAAAGAAAAATCTCCTATGTAAGAGGCTCATAGTTTTAGGTATAGTGAATAACTGAATGTTTGCATTGCCAATCAAAAGCATCTTGTTTACATTTCAAGCAGTACCAAAGACATTGTACTTATTTACACAACATCTTCTTTATATGATGTCTACTGCATCAAATTGGAACTTATATGCATGAGTGGCCTTTCACTAGTACAACAATAGGGACATAACCTTCATTTTCTTACACAAAGTTAGATTCAGTGGTTTTTAATTAGCAGTAATTAGGTGGAAGAGAATCAAATATATATATAAAAATAATGTAACATGAAAGATTCCTTAGTCATCATGAAGAACCACTAGATTACAACATACTAAATGTATGATGGGAAGATGTGTGTATATGTGCATTTTACAATGATCACCAACTGGTAAATTTTCATTGTGTTGTTATTATTATCTTAATAATTATTTTCAGTCCACCATTATTTTAAATAATAGTACTCACCTTCTGTGGCAAACAGTTCCAAATGTTTCAAAGTAATTTCCTTGTATCTTGAATTTTCAGCCAGACGATCATAAATTACTGTGTCCTATAATGACATATAACACACTAAAGAATGGTTTCTTTTGCATAGTACTGAAAAACTAAAAAAAGGGAAGTAGCCTGAAGATTATGGCTAAGATTCTGCATCAAAGGTTACATACTCCTTGGAGGCACTGCAGATATTTGCAACTACTTGTGCTATTCAGCAGGTACAAAATGCTGCAGCCAGGCTGATTTCAGGGAACACACAACTCCTTTATTTAAATAGTTTCGCTGGCTAATGGTCTGTTTCCAGGCGTAATTCAAAGAGCTGGTTATGACCTATAAAGCCCTATACTGCTTGGGTCTAGATTATCTGAAAGACTGTATCTCTTCATATGAGCCTGCCTGAGTTTTAAGATCTCTCTAGGAAAGTAATTCTTCACTATGTTTCATTTTGAAGGTAGCAACAAATAATTTCAGCAATTTTCTTCCCACTGTGAGAAAGTCTTCCAAAACGACACTGTTTGTGAAGGCTATTTACAATTAAAGACTTATTCTGCTCAAAATTTGCAATGGTTGCTTTTCATGGAAAACAGCATTTTCTGCATGGTAATAATATTTCTGTGTTGAAGTATTGAAATAAATGCAGAACGTAGATAAACTAACATTTGTTTCATATGTTACACCAATCATATGTTGACTAGTAAAAATACTGTATTTCCTTACATTTCTAAATTCATAATCTGGTTTTCTTTATAAAATCAGCTCAGTCTAATATTATGTGAGCAGATTATCTGCTTGTGCAATAAACTTTCTTCTCATCTCCTTTCTCCTGCATTCCAGAATCTACCTGAGAGGCTCCCTCAACCTCTGTGGCAACCGACACAACTGGATTTCACACAGACCTACTTATTAAGTTCATATTTTTTTAAAAAATATATAAAAACAATATACATTGCAGCCATAATATATTTTAAATACCGAACCACGAAGTCTGGTCTTATAACTTGGAGACTCTTTACCTGTGTGTGTACATTACTGCTAACAGTTGGTTTTGGAAATTGAATAGGCCTGATTTACATGGTAAAACATCTTTTGTGTGGGTATGCATTTTGCAAAAGCTTATATGAATTTAAGAAGCTGAGAGACAAACAAATAAAGAATAATGATTGTTTCAGAGATATTTTATAATTTTTTTCATGGAAAATGCTACAGATCCTGATGTGCATTCTGATTTTGAGCTTTCCAAAATGTACAGAGGCCAGAACAAATGGCTTGTAGACATTTACCAGTCTGTGATGTCAAGCAGTTTCTTTACTTTCCATGCATATAATCCCTTCTAGAGGCCCACTCTAGAAGTCCCTACTGTTACCAACACACAAAACTAAAGAGAATGTAATCTCAGTAACAAAGAATATAATTAAATTATATAGAACTTTTTGTCTGAATTAATATTTGCGCATATTATTTAATATAATATGGAGCATTGAATTTTAGGACTGTTATTCAAATGAGTGCCTGTTAAAATAGGCAATATTTAAACTTTTTTAATGAAAAAATTTGAACAGTGTATTCAAGATAATCTCATACAACATTAACTGAAGGTCAGTAAATCAGCTTTAGGAGTAAGTTCAATCCCATTTAAATTTTATTGGTTTAATAACTTTTTTCTTTTGCCTGCTTTCCAGTAGAGAGGATGCACTTTATGGAGGAATACAGATGGCCAACTCACCAAGTGAAAAATGAGGGGGAATTTGCCTGCTTATTAAATATATGATGAAGTGTGTTGAAAGCGCACAACAGATTATTGTGGCTGGCATTTTCATATACTGTGGTTTGTGCTGCTTCACTACTAATTACTGGTTTCTTGGTATGGAGTGAAGATCTAGCCTTCCATGCACTGTTGCTATATTTTGCCAACACTTCCTTTTTTTTTTTTTTTTAAAGAAAAAAGGGAAATACATTATTAATACGTCCTCATGATCTTAAAAGTTTATTCATACAAATAATGTTTCAAAGACGACAATAAAAGAGGATAAATAAATAAATAAAGGACTCTCTTTATGGAGTCAGTCTATTTCTCCTCAGAAATATATGGTACTGGGTTTTAAAGAGGAAGAGAGTGCTGCTTTTAATATGTGAAGACATATACCGCATACAATTTTGAACATTAATAATTGGCTATTGATAAGTAGCTTTTTCCCACATAGCATTTATATTCTGAGCATTTCACTATTCATACCAAAAGGAGTTTATTATTTTTACTTATTACTTGCTTTGATTTTTACTTTATTTTATTACACTCTTCCTGAACTTCCAAAATGTAGCATTGTAACAACACTTGTTATCTAAAAAGTTACTACTGATAACTATGCTAATTTTAGCTTATTAATTCTAAGATTTGTCATACACCTACCACACCCAGCCATCACATCGTACAAAACATATAGAAGGACAGGTTGCTTACCTGTAATGATAGATCTTTGAGTGGTCTTCTGTGAATTCACACAGTTGGGTTATTCCTGCGCCTGTGCAGAGCATACGGAACCTTCTAGTATCGCTAGGCAGAATGTGCATTGATACATTTTTGGCGGTAACTCTGCCCACACTAACGGTCCCTTAAAAGGCGCTCCCGCCCAATTTCCCTCAGTTCCTTGAATGACACCGCAACCAGCAGCATCAGGAACATTAAGCACATATGCAGTAGCAGGACATAGAGGGGAGGATGGGCGGGTCTATGTGAATTCACAGAAGACCACTTGAAGATCTATGGTTACAGGTAAGCAACCTCTCCATCTTCTTCATGGTCTCTGTGAATCACACAGTTGGGTAGAGTAGCAAGCTTCCCCACTGGAGGAAGGTATGTCCTGTACATCAGTAGATGAGGACCACCTCATAAGTTAATTAAAAAAAAGAAAGGGGATTCATTGACCCCCTTTGACAGCACATTCTTTAAGCATTAACCAGTTCAGCAATGAGATAAGGCAGTTAATAATTCAACAATAAAATAAACTCACTCATTGTATAGAGGACAGAAGGACTGCCCTCCCAAATGCAGCCTCGCTCCTAGAGTCTGTAATGTGAGATGAATGTCAATGGTGAAGACCAAATCGCAGCACGGCAGACGTCCTCCAGAGGAACTCCAGAGAGGAATGCAGTTGAAGTGGAAACAGCTCTCGTAGAACCCGTGGAAGTGAAGGCTTCTTGGCCAGTTCATAGCAGAGAGCAATAGTCGATGTCACCCACTTCGAAAGACGCTGCAACGAGATTGGTGCGCCTCACTTCAAGTCGGTATAGGAGACAAAGAGCTGAGGTGATTGACGGAATGGAGCAGTCTGCTGTATGTAGAATGCGAGTGCCCTCTGTACATCCATGGAATGGAGGGTACGCTCGAATTTGTCCTTCGGGTCCTACATCAGGGCAGGTAGAACGATGGGTTGGTTAAGGTGAAAGCTGGAGACCACTTTGGGAAGGAAGGAAGGAAATGTCCGGTCTCAACACCACCTTGTTTGTGGAAGCAGGTATACAGAGGGTCTGACTGTAAGGCACACAGTTCTCCAGCTCAACGAGGAGAAGTGATGGCAACTAGGAAAGCAGTCTTCCAAGTCAGTAGCCTGAGGTTGGTAGAGGCCATGGGTTCGAAAGGTCGTGTCACCAGTTGGGAGAGGATGAGTTCAAGGCTCCAGGTCGGAGGGGGATCGAGTACTGGAGATTGGAGATTGACATAACCCTTCAGGAACTTCTTCACTGTCAGGTCTTGAAAGGGAGAGACGGTTGACCGCGAGCCTGAAATTTGACAGAGATAGCCGCCAAATAGAGACGAAACCGAGAGCCCTGCTTCAGACAAGTGAAGAAGGAATTGGAGGACCATTGGTACTGAGCAAGATTGAGCATCCGATCCCCGGTCTGCCAGGAACCCTTTGAAGTGGTTCCACTTGTAGAGGTAGGCTTTCTGAGTGGAAGGCTTCTTAGCAGCATCGATAACCGCCTGGACCTCTTGAGGTAGAGAGGAAGAAGAGGCGGCATGAGACGCATGGGGGCTCAAGGGCGGATCCTCCAAGCGGTCAGGCAAAGCGTGTTGAGGTGGGGATGCCTGACCTTCCCTTGTTGAATGGTGAGCAGATCAGCTCGGTTCGGAAGGTGGAGGAAACACTGTCTGGACACAAGTAGCAACGGTGCGAACCATGGTTGCCGGGGCCACCACGGAGTGATGAGGATCACATCCGACCGGTCCCGATATAACTTGACGACGACCCTTGTCAATAACGGGATTGGAGGAAAGAGGTCTGCCACCACACGTCGATGGAGCATCCACTTGTGGACACTGAAATTGGAACGGCTCAGTCCATCTGCAAGAATGTTTTCCTCTACAGGTAGATGGATGGAGTGGAGAAGAATGTCCCTTTGGATGCACCAGTCCCAGATCCGAAGGGTGAGCTGAAGAAGGTGGGGGGGAATTAGTACCTCCCTGTTTCTTCGGGTAATACATGATGGAGGTGTTGTCTGTGAGGAGAAGCACAGTCTTGCCCAACACCAACACTTCGAAGGCCCGAAGCGCTTTCTGAACCGCAAAGAGCTCCAATACATTGATGTGTAGCTCCCTTTCTTCGGTGCTCCAGGAACTCTGTATCTCATGGGGCCCTATGTGGGCTCCCCAGCCCTGAAGAGATGCATCCATGGTGAGGGAGACATCCGGTTGAGGGGGTTCGAAAGGAAGACTGGAGAATAGATTGGTTGGTGCCAACCACGAGTCCAGGGAGCGACGGGCGGAACGGGGCATCGTTAGGAGTGTCCCAGGGAAGTTCTGTAGATGGTCGAAGACTCCCAGGAACCAATGTTGAAGCGGTCGAGACCAAAGCCTAGCAAGGCGAGTGACTGATGTGGTGGCTGCCATATGCCCCAACAGGGCTTGGAAGGCATGCACTCGAACCCGTCCGGACCAACGGCATTCGTGAATCAGGGATCGAAGGGTGTCGAAACGATCCTCGGGAAGGTACGCCGCGGCCGAGATCGAATCCAGTCAAGCTCCTATGAACTGGATCGACTGAGTAGGGGTCAGCTGTGACTTCTCCATGTTCACAAGAAGTCCCAGGGTGTCTAACACATCTAGGGTACGAGCAATATCCATTTCGAGTTGGTGCTTGGAATTTGCCACAATTAGCCAATCATCTATGTAGGGGAAAACTACTACCCCGTGCTGTCGAAGGAAAGCTGCCACCACCGCCATACACTTTGTGAACACCCTCGGGGCTGTGGAGAGTCTGAACGGGAGGACACGGAACCGGTAGGCCTCGTTTCCAATCTGGAATGCTAGAAATCTCCTGTGGGAGGGGAGATGTACCAGTTCACTCCCTTGAGATCGAGGATGGGATGGAAATCACCGTCCTTCTTTGCAACAAGAAAGTATCTGGAGAAGAAGCACTGGTGATGGAGATCGACGTCCACGGGTTCGATGGCGCCTTTTTGAAGCAGAGTCTGAACCTCCTTGATGAGGGGAGGGGAGGGCGGCATGGAACGGACCTGACCTGTCAGAGGCAGTTCGTCAAATTCAATCCAGTATCCATGTGGTACAACCTGAAGTACCCAGCGGTCCGATGTTATCGAGGACCAGAGGCCCTGGAATAATGACAGACGGTCTCCAAATAGGGGGGTCTAAAACAAACACAAACATCACAATGAGGACAGGGTAACTCAAAACCTCCTCCTTGCTTGATCCTTAGATTTTTGCTTGGAGGGTAGGCGATAGCAGGAGGTGGATCCCTGGCTCCTCACCTATGAGGAAGACAACATCGGCTGTTGGAACCTAGAGCACCTGGAGGATTGAGGCGTATTGCCCCGTCTAAAGGACTGACCATAGGAAGAGGCATGCCAGCCCGATCGGTGTCTGGGACGGTAAGCAGAAGATGAGGACAATGGCATACTGTACTTCCGTGTGGTGGTCCTCATCTTTTGCGTGAACTCAAGCTCTTCATCTGTCGGCCCATCAAAGAGGCCAGAGTTGTCAAAAGTCATATCCTCAATGGTCGCAGCAGCTTGGGTGGATAGCCCAGACGACCGAAGCCAGGCGTGGTGACATAGGGCAACAGAACCTGCAACAGTTTTGGCGGCACAGTCAGCAACATGCCTTGCTGAGTTCATCTGTTGC
Source organism: Gambelia wislizenii (assembly GCA_030847615.1). NCBI lineage: Eukaryota > Metazoa > Chordata > Lepidosauria > Squamata > Crotaphytidae > Gambelia > Gambelia wislizenii. The sequence goes on along the minus strand of JAUMIR010000005.1, from coordinate 103,391,706 downwards.
CCTGCAAGCAATTGCGCCTTTGCCTGGATGGCCTCAGCCATTCTTCGCCTCTCCTCTGGCAAGTCCTGGATGAGGGGCACCATCCTCTCCCAAAGGAACTGCTGGTAGGCCCCATACATGCCACGTAATTGGCAATTAGGAAGCTGAGTCCAGTAGTTGAATACATCTTCTTGCCAATTATGTCCAACTTTCTTCCTTCAGGGTCAGAAGGAGGAGATTGTGATCAGCGTTGTCTATTAGGCTACGTTGCCTCAACGACCACTGAGTTGGGTTTCGGATGCTCCTGCAGCCATTCGATGCCATCCCCATCTACTCGATATAGCCGGTTAATCCTCTTCGAAATCGATGGGATCGAAGATGGATTTTCCCACGAACCCTGCATCAACTTCAGAAGAGACGGGAGGACTGGAATGCGGGCCACCAGGGGAGCTTTCGACTTGATTCGGTGGTAGATGGGATCAATCAGGTCAGACTCCTTCTCGGTGACTTTGAGTTCTAGTGCATGTGACATGTGCACCACCTGCTCTGAGAAGGAGCGGACATCATCGGTAGGAGAGGACGAGTCCTCGTCCAGTAGCTCCGGCTGAGGGGATGGCAAATAATGAAGATATCCGTCAGAAGAGTCGGATGAGGCCGACGAATCCGACAACGGAGATGGGCTATGGTGGCAGCCTTGCAGAGAGGACATACGAGGCAGCGGATTCGCAGGCAGCGGAGGAAGAGGGCAGCAGAGGAAGAGGGCAGACTTGGCAGCCTGTGTCCTTCAACATCGGCTTCGGTGGATCTTTGGGAGGAAGTGAAGCCTTGTCCAGCCCGTGAAAGGAGAGACGGGGTGGAAATAGCATCAAGGCATGATGAGTCGCTGCTTCTTCCATGAAATAGAACACACGGTCCGTAGCGCGATCAGCGCTTGACAGCTTAGCCAAGAGCACAGTAAAGACGGACCTGACCAGATCATAAGCCCAGTACGCCGGATCATCCTCTTGGATCCGAGAGGTGGATGGTAGAGGTTCATCGTCACGCCCCCGAGCAGTAGAGGAGTCCCAAAGCGACTCCGAGCGGGAGACTAATAAAGCGGGTGAGAGGCCACAAACCCATGGAGAGACCTCTGCCTCCTCACCCGACGGCTCGCCCACTTCAACCTCCACGATCTCCAAGGAGGGAGTTGGGGTGACAGCTCTGGAATGGGGCTCCTCGATACCGACGTCTCGATCCTGAGCCGAAGGTTGAGGCTGTTGTGCAGGTGGAGCAGGAGTCGGTACAACAGTCGCAGTGGGCTCAGTGACCAGTTTAGCCTCCTTTGGCCCCTCTTCAGCATGGGTGCGCTTAGCCTTCTTCTTCTTAGGGGCTTTGCCCTTCAAAGATGCAGAAGAATCCTGGTCCCGGCCGCCATCCTTCGAACCCGATCGATCCCGAGGCTTGTCCTTGGATCTGACAGCCGACGAATCCGAGGAGGCTCGGTCCCCAGCTGGGGCTGGCCTGGTGGCATGTTTGTGCGAATGGAGCACAGCCTCCAGGTTGGACGCTACAGAATGGCCCCAAGAAGGGCTCCGTGACTGGTGACGTTCGGCAAAGGGGACCATCCCCTTTTTTGTGGAGATCCCTCTGCGGGGGTCGAGGCAGCAGACGGAATTAAGGCCTTCTCATAGAGAAAAGACTTGAGCCGGGAGGATCGATGTTTCCGTGCCTGTGGTGTAAAGGCCTTACAATGGACACAGGCGTCCACGTTATGGGACTCACCGAGGCAAATGAGGCAACGTGAGTGGCTGTTGGAACTGGGCAATTTCGCCTGGCAGATGACACACCGTTTAAAGCCAATTTTAGTGGCCATAGCAGACACAATGGCGATGGAATCGTAGTCAAAACCAGTCTGGCTCAAGCCAAAAACCAGAGATCAGAACCAAGCCAAGAGGAGTGTGAAAATCGTCATCAGAAGTCCGAGTCAAGCCAAAAAATTCTCAGTACAAACAGAATGAAGGGGAGAGAGATAGAATCATTGTCAAAAATCCAATCCGAGTCAAAACCAAAAGCGAAAGTGAGTAAACTAGCGAGTGAAGGTTCCTTCAAGCTGCTAACGTGGCGGAAAAAAAAGGAACTGAGGGGAATTTGGGAGCATCTTTTAAGGGACCGTTAGTGTGGCTGGAGTTACCACCAAAAATGTATCAATGCACATTCTGCCTAGCGATACTAGAAGGTTCCGTATGCTCTGCACAGGCGCAGGAATAACCCAACTGTGTGATTCACAGAGTCCACGAAGAAGATCCACAATTTCACAGTTATGGCTACAGTTTCTTGCTTGGGTTGAAAACCTTAAAACTACTGTAGTAATCTCACCACTATGTGGTTAAAGTTGCCACTTATTATTATTATGGGATGACATAAGCTACACCCTTAGACTGTTATTTCTTAGTCTGTCTAAGATACCCTTATACTGTCTCTGTCCAGTATATTCCCACCAAAAAAGTCAGTTTAGTTAATTTATAAATAATATTAAGTAGGAAATGCATTAATTTATTAAAAGGTATTCTTAAAATAACTTACAGCGCCTTTGCAGTACAGTCTTAATTTTCCTGTTGGTGTACGGACAATGACAGACATTCTTTTCCTAGAACTGAAAAAGATGTGAATAGGATTGCAAACAGATTTGAAGTCACTCACATGGAACATTAGCTTTTGTTCAGAAAATGTTGAAATTAGATGAAAAAAGCTTAACACATAAAAACAGTACATAAAATAGAAATTTTATCTAAAGCATGAATTCTAATCACTCCCCTCTAATTCAGTATTGTTTACAAAAAGTTACATCTAGGAAGCATTGCAACTGTACAGGAAAACAAAAAAGACTCTGTGTCTCACTTTAGTCTAAAGAAAAGTTGTCAAACATTCTCTAATTATTTCTTTGTAACAATGCTTTAGAATTTATTTATCTGTTTACTTATTTTTAAAACACTTCAGTCTCATTCTTTATCATAAGATCTCTGGGCAGTGTACAATATAAACAATTTAAAACATTTCCAAATTAAAAGCATAAATAATTTGAACACAGTAAAAACATATTAAACATAGTAACAGTTACAGTCACTTTAAAAGTGACAGTTAAAATCACTTTAAAAATTACAACAATTTAAAATCACATAGATGCATACTTTGAAATGGACAGGTTGCTTACCTGTAACCATAGATCTTTGAGTGGTCTTCTGTGAATTCACACAGTTGGGTTTATTCCTGCGCCTGCACAGTGCATACAGAACCTTCTAGTATCGCTAGGCAGAATGTGCATAAATATATTTTTGGCGGTAGCTCCGCCCACAATAACGGTCCCCTGAAAAGGCTCTCCCGCCTAAATCCCCTCAGTTCCTTGAATGATGCCGCAATCAGCAGCATCAGGAACATTAAGCACATATGTATCAATAGGACATAGAGGGGAGGATGGGTGGGTCTGTGTGAATTCACAGAAGACCATTCGAAGATCTATGGTTACAGGTAAGCAACTTGTCCATCTTCTTCGTGGTCTCTGTGAATCACACAGTTGGGTAGACTAGCAAGCTTCCCCACTGGAGGAGGGTATGTCCTGTATCATTAGACGAGGACCCTTCACCTTAGCCTTGAAAGGGATTTCTCTCTCTCTCTCTCTCTCTTCTTCTTTTTTTTTTTTTGCAATTCCGCAATTACTAAACCATTCTCATTACTGCAGTATACACATCTTAACATAAACGTAAAGCAACAGTAAATGATCAACCTGAATACACTCACTTATTGAATGGAGGACAGAAGCACTGCCCTCCCAAAAGCAGCCTCGTTCCTAGAACAAGAGTCCAGTCTGTAATGTGAGATAAATGTCAATGGTGAAGACTATGTCGCAGCACGGCACACGTCCTCTAGGGGCACCCCTGAGAGGAATGCAGTTGAAGCGGAGACAGCTCTCGTAGAATGTCCATGAATTCGTGGAGGCAACAGCTTCTTGGCCAGTTCATAGCAGAGAGTGATGGTTGATGTCACCCACTTCGAAAGACGCTGCGACGAGATCGGTGCACCCCGCTTGGAGTCAGCATAGGAACCAAAGAGCTGGGGTGACTGTCAAAACGGGGCAGTCCATTGTACGTAGAAAGCAAGCGCCCTCCGCACATCCATGGAGTGGAGGGTACGCTCGAATTCGTCCTTCGGGTCTTGCAACAAAGCCGGCAGGATGATAGGTTGATTGAGGTGGAAACTAGAGACCACTTTAGGAAGAAAGGAAATGTCCGGTCTCAGGACTACCTTGTGTTTATGGAAACAGAGATATGGGGGGTCGGAACGGAGAGCGCAGAATTCTCCAGCCCAACGGGCATAGGTGATGGCAACCAAGAAGGCAGTCTTCCAAGTCAGCAGCCGGAGGTCAGTTGAAGCCAGAGGTTCAAAGGATCGCCTCACCAACTGAGAGAGGACGAGTTTGAGGCTCCAGGACGGCACGGGGTTGAGCACCGGAGGATGGAGGTTAACATATCCCTTCAGGAACCTCTTCACTGTCGGGTCCTGGAAGGGGATGGTCGATTCCGAGACTGGAATTCGACGGAGATAGCAGCCAGATAGCCCCGGAGAAACGAAACCGAGAGCCCCACTCTTGATAGGTCTAGGAGGAATTGAAGGACGGTCGATACCAAGCAGGATTCGACAGTCAGTCCCTTGTCCGCCAGGAATCTCTCGAAACGATTCGACTTGTAGAGGTAGGCTCTCCGAGTGGAGGGTTTCCTGGCAGCGTCAATAATTGCCTGAACCTCTTGAGGCAGAGGTGGAGGAGGAGCAGGCTGGGGAGGATGCAGAGTCATGGATGGATCCTCCAGGCCATCAGCCAAAATGAGTCGAGGTCGGGATGTCTGACGTTACCTTGCTGGATGGTGAGTAGGTCTGGCCTGCTTGGAAGATGAAGGAATCGTCTCTTCGACAGGAGCAGCAGTGGGGTGAACCACGGTTGCCGAGGCCACCAAGGTGTGATGAGGATCACATTCGCCCGGTCCCGGCAGAGCTTGGCGATCACCCTTGTCAGCAACGGGATCGGAGGGAAGAGGTATAGGAACGGTCCATTCCATTGGAATAGAAACGCGTCTCCCCTCGAGTCCTTGTGGCATACCCTGGAGCAAAATTGGTCGCATTGTGCATTCTGGGCAGTTGCGAAGACGTCTATCAGAGGAGTTCCCCAGCGATGGAAAAGATCGGACACAACATGACGATGTAGCATCCACTCGCGGACGTTGCAATTGGAACAGCTCAGTCTGTCTGCAAGAATATTCTCCTCCCCTGTGAGATGGATGGACTGCAGGGAGACGTTCCTTTCCACGCACCAGTCCCAGATCTGCAGAGTGAGCCGTTGGAGCTGAGGAGACCTGGTACCAACTTGCTTGTTCAGGTAGTACATCACAGAGGTGTTGTCCGTGATGAGGAGGATGGTTCTGTTCCGGATCAGTACCTCGAAGGCTTGCAGAGCTTTCTGAACAGCCAGGAGCTCCAGGACGTTGATGTGTAATGTCCTTTCCTCGCTGTTCCATAAACTTTGAATTTTGTGACAGCCCACATGAGCCCCCTATCCGAGAAGAGACGCATCCGTCGTGAGAGAGACGCTCGGCTGCGGGGGTTCGCAGGGAAGACTGGAGAGGATATGCTGTGGTATGAGCCACCAATCGAGGGAGCGTTGGACAGTGCGGGGCATCGTTACGAGCTTTGTGGGAGAGTCCTGCAGGTGGTTGAAGACAGTCAGAAACCAGTGCTGGAGCAGCCGGAATCGAAGTCTGGACAGCCAAATGACGGAGGTAATCGCTGCCATGTGACCCAACAGCACTTGGATGTCACGTGCCCGGACCTGCCGTGAATGCCGGAAACCATGAATTAGGGACCATAGGGTGTTGAATCGGTCCTCTGGAAGGTAAGCTGCCGCTGAAACCGAGTCCAGTCGGGCACTGATGAACTGAATCACTTGCGTAGGATTAAAATGGGATTTGTCCGTGTTGACAACAAGTCCCAGGGTATGCAGCACATCTAAGGTAAAACTGATGTTCCTCTCGAGCTGGGTCTTCGAGTCTGCTACAAGGAGCCAATCGTCGATATATGGGAAGACTATGACTCCATGTTGTCGAAGGTAGGCCACCACCAGTGCCATGCACTTTGTGAAGACTCTCGGTGCTGTGGATAGTCCGAAGGGTAGAACACGGAACTGGTAGGGTTCGTCCCCGATTTGAAATGCCAGAAATCTCCTGTGGGCAGGATGAATCCCAATGTGGAAGTAAGCGTCCTTGAGGTCTATGGACGCAAACCAATCTCCGTGTTGAAGGAGAGGAAGTATGAGAGCAGGCGTAGTCATCCTGAATTTCTTGGGGATGATGTGTGAATTCACCCCCCTCAGATCGAGGATGGGACAGAGGCTGCCGTCTTTCTTCGGGACCAGGAAGTATTTGGAGAAAAAACAGAGGTGGCGTTGATCGGGATCCACAGGCTCGACAGCTCCTTTTTGGAGTAGGGCTTGAACCTCTTCGAGGAGGGGAGGGGGGGAGGCATCACATGGATCCGGCCTGTTGGAGGTTGTTCGCTGAACTCGATCCAGTAGCCCTGTTGCACAATCTTCAGCACCCAGCGGTCCAATGTTATCAAGGACTAGGCGTCCTGGAACGACGACAGGCAATCTCCAAACAGGGGATTCTAAAAGAAAGGGGAAACATCATGAACAACAGGGAGGTACTCAAAATTTTCTTCTGCCCTGATCCTAAAGCCGTTGTTTTGAGGGCAGCCGGTATCGAGAAGTGGACCCCTGGCTCCTCACCGTTGAGGTGGAGGACATCGGTTGCTGGAACCGGGGATGCCTATAGGACTGAGGCGTGCCACTTTGCCTGAACGGCTGGCTGTAGGAAGAGGCATGCCAGGCCAAACGATGTCTGGGATGGTACGCAGAAGATGAGGCCGATGGCATACCGTACTTTCGCGCGGTGGTCCTAATCTTCTGCGTAAATTCTAGCTTTTCATCAGTGGAGGTGTTGAAGAGGCCGGAACTATCAAAGGGCATGTCCTCTATCGTTGCTGATGCTTGTGTGGACAACCCCGAGGATTGGAGCCAGGCATGTCTCCGCAAGGCGATTGAGCCCGCCACTGTCTTCGCTGCGCAGTCAGCAACGTGGTGTGCAGAGTTCATCTGCTGTCCTGCCAACAGTTGTGCCTCAGCTTGAATAGCCTCTGCGAGCCGTCGACGCTCATCGGGTAGGTCCTGGATGAGTGGCAGCATTCTCTCCCAAAGGACCTGTTGATATGCGCCTATACATGCCAAATAGTTTGCAATCCGAAAGCTGAGGCCAGCCACAGAATATAATTTCTTCCCCATGATATCTAATTTCCTTCCTTCGGGGTCGGAAGGAGTGGACTGGGCCTGCCGTTGCCTTCTAGGCTGAGCAGCCTTGACGACTACTGAATTTGGCTTAGGATACTCTTGAAGCCAATCAATACCCTCTCCGGCAACTCTGTACAGCCTGTCTATCCTCGTAGAAGTTGAGGGTATGGAAGAAGGATTCTCCCAGGAACCCTGGGTCAATTTGAGGAGAGATGGCAAAACTGGTAGACACGCTGCTGGGGGAGTTCTGGACTTGAGCCTCTGAGAGATAGGATCTAGGGGCTCAGAGTCTTTCTCCATGATCTTGAGTTCCAGAGCGTGCGCCATCCAGACCACTTGCTCAGCAAAAGAATGAACGTCGTTCGTTGGTGAGGATGAGTCGTCTTCTAGGAGTTCAGGTTGTGGAGATGGCAAAAATGGCAGGTACTCCTTAGAGGATTCAGAGGAAGACGAGGAATCAGAAGAGGGAGATGGTGACCGACGCTTATCAGTGAGAGATGTGAACCGCGGTGGCGGTGTAGGCAGACGCGGCATAGAAGGCAATGGAGGTAAGGGCCGAACCGGTGATGCTTGGCAGGATGTATCCCTCAAAGTTGGTTTTGATGGATCCCGCAAAGGGATGGGTTCTTTATCCAGCCCGTGGAAAGAGATTTGGGGTGGAGACAGAGTCACTGCATGAACAGTCGCAGCCTCGGAAGTTAGTTGGAAGACACGTTCCGAAACGGCCCTGGCTGTCGAACGTTCTACCAACGGAGACGTAAGGACTGACCTAGCCAGGTTGTATGCGCCGTATGCCAGCTCATCGTCCTGAAATCTGGAGGTTGAAGGCATGGGCTCATCAAGTGTCTCCCCAGCTGCGGCCGAGGATTCTTGGAGCAGCTCCAAACTGGAGACAAGTAAGGCAGGCGAGGGTCCGTGGATCCGTGAGGGATGCTCTGGTTCGTCAGCAGAGCCTACCTCAACCTCCACAATCTCCAACAATGGAGTAGGGCTTGGGGACCTGGAGCATGGATGCTCAGTCCCAACTCCTCGATCCCGAGGAGAGGGATGAGATTGAATCGCAGAGGTCTCCGACGTCGAGGCAGTTGGTGGAGGCTGCTGTGGCTGCGGTGCAGCTAGTGGTCTCTCCTCCATGTGGGGGCGCTTGGCCTTCTTCTTTTAATGAGCCTTGCCCTTCGAGGAGACCGATGACTCTCGGTCCGTGCCCACATCCTTGGGGTCAGTTCGGTCCCGAGACTGATCCTTGGAACCCGCAGTCGAACCCGAAGGAGTTCGGCTTGCAGTCGAGGTCGGCTTGGAGGCATGTTTATGTGAATGCATCACCGCCTCGGGATCAGACACCACAGATCGTCTCCGGGATGGATTGGGAGAACGGTGGCGTTTCACTGGTGGGGACTGTGAAGACTTCGATGAAGGGGATCACCCACGGTGTTGGGGGGAGACCCCTTACCCCACAGCCGGAGTGGACGCGGCAGATGGTATGAGGGCCTTCTCATACAGAAAAGATTTCAGACGAGAGGAGCGATGCTTTCTCACCTGAGGAGTGAAGGCCCTGCAGTGCACACACGCATCCACGTTGTGGGTCTCACCCAGACATATTAGGCATTGGGAGTGGCCATCCGAACTGGGGAGCTTAGCTTGGCACACAACACATCTTTTGAATCCGGTTTTTGAGGCCATAATCAAAGTGAAGTAGTGAAGTCAATCAATCCGAGTCAAGCCGCAAATCAGAAAACGTTACCAGAGCCAGAGGAGCAGGAGAGTCGTCAAAGTCAAGCAGTCCAAGTCAAGCCGAGAAATCAGAGATCGTTACCAGAGCAGGAGGGGCACGAAAAACGTTGTCAGAAAGCCAGGTCAAAACATAGAGTCAAAAATAGTCAAGGGAGTTAGAGAAATCGTGGTCAGAAATTCAGTCCGAGTCAAAATCCGAAAGTAAAAGTAGTCAAAGGCGAACGAAGGTTCCTTTAGAGCTGCTAGCGTGGCGGAAAAAAAGGAACTGAGGGGATTTAGGCGGGAGAGCCTTTTAAGGGGACTGTTATTGTGGGCGGAGCTACTGCCAAAAATGTATCTATGCACATTCTGCGTAGCAATACTAGAAGGTTCCGTATGCACTGCGCAGGCGCAGGAATAAACCCAACTGTATGATTCACAGAGACCACGAAGAAGATAAATTAATTCCCAAAAACTTTAATAAAAAGCCAAGCTTTGGCTTGGTGCCAGAAAGAAACCAATATCGCTGCCAGTCAGACATTAAATAGATAAAGCTTGATAAACTAGATTACTATTTGTTTGCTTTTACTGATTAAATTCATAACTTGTGTTTTCTATAGTAAGTTCAATGTACATAGGTTTTTTCTCCTAGACTTCATCTGCACAGCTCTATGAAGTACAGTAAGCTTAAGAAAGTTTAAGCGACTGAAGATCACTCAATGAGTTTCATGATTCAGTGACAGAACCTGAATTTCTGAAGTCCCAGCCTAGCATTCTATCAATTATGTCAAAACAAATTCTTCTAACCTTCTGTTTGAGATCCACCACAGTAACTTATCAGCTATAGAATGAAATATTCATCTACAAGAGCCAGGATATGTCAGCTCCCCACCAGCATATCCTGGCTGCAGAGGTGGCCCACTCTGCCCTGGTTACCAGAAGAAAATGGGCCAGAGTCCACACAGAAATGCCAGCTGTTGCTGCAGCCACTGATGCCATTTTCCCTGCTCTGCCAGGTCCGGGCAGCCAGCCACACCATGTGACAAATGCCCTGCATGTTGCAGGCCTGCTGCCTGGACCCAGAAGAGCAAGAGCAACCAGCAACAGCAGTGAGGGCTGGCTTGCCAGGATGGGTTCCCGCAGACACATGGGGCCTGATCCTTCCCATCCCAGTGGGAACACAAACTGGGTATTTTCTTAAAATGCGGTAAAAGGCCCAATCCTGGCTTGTCCCCATTCCAGCCCTGTTTCTGCCCTGGGAGTGGCAAGGACTATCTGAGGGTAGATTGGGGCAAAAGCCCTGCATGATATGGACTGCAGGGCTCTGGAATGGGAGCAAGCTGGGTATTTAGTTCATGTAGACAAGTTGTTAGTGGACTAGGTTTCCTTGTTGACATTCTGCTGAAATATCTGCATGCAAAATATTTCCTTGATTTTTCTTTTGAGTATACATTTTCTCAGACCCTTCACCACAAAGTGTTTACTTACCTTGTGAATTCTAAAACATTCAGCAATTCATATCTTTCTTCCTGTCCAAGCTAGGAAAAAAGTGAGACACTGATTATTCTTTTAAAAATATTTTTAGTGGTATTTTATATTTTAATGATTATCAGTAACAACAACCGGGTCATAATTATTTTAGACAGATGTACTTACAGATTCTATAATTACAGAGTTTGGTGTTCGTCCGGTGAAAACAAAATGAAGATGTTTGGCTGCTCTAACCAAAGCTCCCTCATCTGTAACAAACCATTCCATTATTTCATGCACAAATGGATAAAGAGTGAATAGTAAAAAAAGTTTTATTTTTAAGTACTTTTCTATACTCTCCACTGTATATCTTAAAGTAATAAAAAACATGGCCTGAATTCACTTGTGGACTTGTGTAAGTGGACTTACTCCTGCAACATCTGTATTCAGCAAGAGGCTGCTGTTACATTACTAGCAGGGAAACCAGCAAAATGACTAGTTATGTTAGTAGCAGGGAAACTACTGAAGTATCTAGTTGGGAAACCAGCAAAGGGGACCCAATGTGCATAGAAACACTGGCTAGGGAGTGCCAATACACATTGTTAGAGTGCACTGGAATACTTTTGTTGGTGCCCGATTACATATCTTCACAATTCACTAACAGAGTTCCTTAGTGCCTCTGCTACATAGTTAACTATGCATAAAGTTATGCAAAGTAGACCATGATAGAGAATTCCAATCCATATTTGCACATTTCCAGGTATGTGTGTGAATGTATGGAGATATTATCATCTTCCAGTGTAATCTCACATATCTGGAAGGATCCCAAAACTGTTGCTATCCTGATGCAGCCTTGCTTGGAAAGTAATAAATGCTGTTGACACTAAAATGTAAAAAGGGGTGGGCCTGGGAAAGCATATGAAATGTAGTTGATGCATACTTCCACGTCCCTAAGGAACACTAGTAACACATGAAAGGCTGTTCTGGAGGGAGATGCTGTCGATAGCAGTTTTTCATTGTAATAACATGAAGTATGAGGTTAATGCATTTGCATATTTTGCTGACTTGCATTTGTACTAATACATTTTATTCAAGTTATATTACATGTAAAAATCTGCTGTCTTTTATTACAGACCTGGTTGTCAATTGATCTAAAAGATCAAGTAAGTCCTCATTGTCTGGGGATAGCATCTTGCTTACATCTGTAAGAGCTCTACTGTATGCTCACATAACAGTTGTTCTGGGGTCAAAAGATTTATTATGGTTTCTCTTTTTCTTTCCAAACCTACAACTTACAATTATTATTATTTTATTTATTTATATCCCAACTTTCTCCCAATATTGGGACTCAATGCAGTTAACAATGACTTTTGAACAATACAGCTTACAATTTATTTGCAACTTCATAGCAGTGGATAGGATCCAGGGATTGCCTTCTGCCAGCATAATGATTCTACTAAGAAGGACCCTCTGCCCAATTACAGTTGTCCCTTCATATTCACTGGGGTTTGGTTCCAGGACCCCCCTTGGATACCAAAATCCGTGAGTACTCAAGTTCCATTATATGCAATGGCATAGCAAAATGGGGCCCCTTATATAAGATGGCAAAATCAAGGTTTGCTTTTACGAATATTTTCAAGCCATGAATACTTAAATCCGTGGATACCAAACCCATGATATGGAAGGAAACTGTATCTGGGAGTCTTGGTTCCCACACACACCATAGCTCTACTTTCTGCCTAACATTGTCAAGGGGTTTGAGAGGTTTCTATGAGAAGGAGGCAATAGGAAAGTCTACTTCTAATAGCCCAGTTGAACATACCTAAATCTGAATACAGCTCCAATTTAACATTAAAAAAAATCCTCAAAACATTTTAGAAAAAGCCTTTATAGTGAAAACTTGCCTAATTTAGTCAATCTGCTTAACAAAAATGTACTATTTTTTTACACATTTCAATATGAAGAACCCTTACCTGGTGATGCTGCTTGATAAATTATCTTATCATCCTCTCTTTCTGGAACTGCTGTATGGCACACTGCCATCATTGTCAGAAATTCACAAATGATAGGTGCAGTTGGCTAAAACAAAACAAACACATTTAGAAGAACACATGATGAATATGCCAAAAATAGGTATAAACTGAGAAGGTAAAAAACTTGGCCTAAGACCAACTGCTAGCCCCAACTAAAGTACATCCCACAGAATCTATTGATGAATGTAAGTAAAAACATAAATCCCATTACTCCAGTGAGCCTGCTCTAGTTAGAACTAATCAGATACAGGTCATTCTCTTTAATGAACACAAGCCTGCATGAACTGTTCCCTTCAAAGAAGATCTTATGATTAGAACTCTTGGAGAGAATCATATGGAGAGGAGCCTGGGACTCTAAGAAGGTAGGCAGAGCCCAGAAAAACATTAACAAAGCTGTTGCTCATGCTGTTCCAGTCCTTTAGGGGCTGATCATCTATCATATGGAGATTATAATCCAATCAGGTCCATTTGCCAGAATAGGAACATGAATTCTGGTTGCAAAACATTCAGAATGGCCTCTTGGATTGGCTGCAGTCTCAGTAAGAGTTTTGGCAGAGAGACAGATGCTTGATAGTCCCTACCTCTTTGTGGCATGTTTGGGCACAGGACCAAATCCAAGTTTGAGGTATATGGGTTTATTAACCCACTAAGGAACCATAGGAGTGAGACCAGGAGGCATTAGCTCAGCTCAGAGCCCAGGCAGGCATGTCTTGTTTCCTTATGGTGGGAGGCGTACCACGCAGCAGTCTACATTTTAGCAGGGCTCATACTTTCTGGCATTTCCAGAATGTTGCCCAGAAGGTGGGCTGGGTTGAGCATTGGTTGCCATGCATGCTAACGATAATAGTAATCCAGTTCCCACACAAAGGCCGAAAGTGTACTGAAGCTGTAACAAATAAAGTTGTGGCTTTTCTTCTGAACAAAACTGAGGTGCCCGTTACACGACAGGGTAAAGTTCACGAAATTCTGGATTACCGTTCTTTCACATCAGCAGTGCATAATTCACATGAATTCTTGCTTATTTGGAAGATGTGGTCAGTTTTGGTTTTCATAGTTTACACAGGCAAAGGTGGGGGGGCATGACCTCCAGATGATTAAAGACAGGCAGGAGGCAAGGAGGGAGCAAGGAGGGGATCATGGTGAGCCAAAAATAGACTGTAAATAATGACCAGGAGGGAAGAAAAGTACAAACAAAAGAACAATGGAGCGATCTGTCGGTTACAGCATGCTCACACACACACTCACACACCACCCAAGGTCCTGATTGTCTTCCCTGCCCCCAAAGCCTTAAATAAAGACAAAGGAGTGAAGGAAAGCACAAACAAACAAAAGAACGATGGAGCGATCAGCTGATTGCAGCACACACACACACACACACACACACCACCCAAGCGGGGGCTAGCCCCATTCTTGATCATCTTCCCTGCCCCCAAAGCCTTCCTTTGAAACAAACAGGAACGGCTCAGAGCAGATTTCCCAAAGTGGGCTGCAAGCAGAAGAAGGGGTAAATGGCAGGCTCGGTGGATTTCTCTCTCCAACCCCTCCGTCTATTCGGAGAAGGCACAATGGTCACTCCAACCAATCAGATTTCAGCTCTGCTCATGCTAATTTGAAAAGGTTGCTGCAAGTTCACACAGACATTTGCGAATGGTAAATTCACACGACCAATTGTGCGCATTTTTGCGAAATGTATCAAAAAAGTCAGGAAAACTAGCGAAAGCTGATACTGCGCAACTTATGGGTTTTTTGCTCCCCCTTCTTCTGAAAAGGGCGCTGTGGCTTCGAAATGCGTGGGAACTATCAGGATTCTTGTCGCATTCTTTGAGGATTTATTTTGCCGTGTAAACGGCCCCTATGTGTTGCCTCTTTTGTTCCTCTCTTCCCCTTCAGACACACATTTCATTGCTAAAGGAACAGGCAGCTTCGGGGGGGCAGGCATTTAGATCCTACAAAATTACCATGCTTCACACTTTCCCTTCAAGCGCATTTTATACTGAAACTTCACCTCTTGGATGTTCCACTCCCACTCCCTTAAATCTTCCAAATGCATGATTGGGACACATACACTTGCAATTCTCAAGTGTCTCCTTGAGGATAGGATGTTGCAAAGAAAAAGGCTATAAGGGGTGGCAGGAACTATTAAGTATTCCTTCTAGCATTCTTTCACTGCTCTGAATAATATCCTTCTAGAATAAAAGTGGCTGTTAGGGTTGTTTTTTTTTTTTTTAAAAAAATACATGCTTGTCTGTAACTTTTTTTTTTTATCTTAACTATACTTAATTTAATTAGACTTTATTCCAAACACATGTGATGACTGATGTTTGGGATATAAATTAGTTTCCTGTTCATCTTATGCCCTTTTTATTTTGCTAAAAATCTCTCCTTCTTTGAAAATCCATAATATTACTTCTGTTAACTTACATGTTTATTTTGGAGGTTTTCTAGTAATGCTGGATCATTAAATATTTTTTCTTCTTTGGTTTGTGAACTCTGCCTAAAAAAGTCATGTGAAATAAAAACAAAACATTTAATTTACAACCACAGAACATCTAGACCCACACTCTAGAGCAAACAAATTAGCATTTTAGAATTATTCATTTTGGAATTAATAAATATCCAAGAATGAAGTGGACAGGTTACTTACCTGTAACTGTAGTTCTTTGAGTGGTCCTCTGTGAAACCACAGAATTGAATAACACTGTGTATGTACAGATAGCATTTGGAACATTCTAGAGTGGTTAGGCAAAGGTTTTTGGTAGCTTCACCCACCCTCACATGGTATATAAATACCAAGCCCACCAAAACCATCTCAGTACCATGTCTGCCACATAGGCATCATCAATGAAATCAAGGAATGGCAGGACACAAGAGGGGAGGATGGGCAGGTTTGTGTGATTTCACAGATGACCACTTGAAGAACTACAGTTACAAGTAACCTGTCCTCCTCCTTCATGGTCTAGAGGAACGGCATCCCAACCAGCTCATTGTGTGGCCTCGTCCACGATTGGAGGGGCAGTCAGACCGACTTGGTATCAAGAGAAACCAACTTTGCAGATCCCATAGTGGTTGAAGATGTTCATGAACCGAGATTGTAGAGGGCACATCTGGAGCCTCGCAAAGGGGGTGACAGAAGTGGTCAAAGCCATGAATCCTAACAGAACCTGGACCAGCCAAGCCTCTATCTGTCAAGATCTCATGAAGCAGTAGAGAGGAATGAGTAGTCTCCGGAAGTGTGACCACACTTCTGATAGAAATGCCTTGGCAAGGACTGAGTCGAGGAGAGCACCTATGAAGAGAACCCGCCTGGATGATACCAGGAAGGACTTGTCGTGGTTCCCCATGAATCTGAGGCTGTCTAGCAGAGAGAGAGTATAGTCAATGTTGACCAGAAGCTTGTCTTGGGTTCGAGCAATGAAAGACCAGTTGTCCAAGTAAGGAAAAACAGCTATTTCTTTTTGTCACAGCCAAGCGACCACCATGGCCATACATTTTGTAAACACCTGCAGTGCAGTTGAGAGGCTGAAGGGTAACACATGAAAATGCCCTATGGCAAAAGAAAGGAAACACAGATGACATTCTTGGATGCCAATGTTGAAATATGCATCCTTGAGACCGAAAGTAGCCATTCAGTCCCCTTTCTGTAGGAAAGGAAGAATTGTTGGAAGAGTCACCATCTGGAACTTCTTTGGATGAATGTATGAGTTCAGCTCTCTCAGGTCTAGGATAGGAAGAAAGCCACCATCTTTTTTCTCAAAGATGAAATAGAGGGAGCAGAAGCTTCGACGGACCATAGAAGAAGGCACAGGTTCGATTGCACCTTTTTCCAACAAGGAAGAGACTTCTTCTAAAAGAATATTGGAAGGAGGAGTAACTGAAATGAAACCATGGGTGGAAGGTCCTCAAACTTGCTGGCATAGCCTTGGGGTACAATGTCAAGCACCCAGGAATTGGTGGTGATGGCTTGTCATGCAGGGAGTAAGTGAGAGAGTCTGTTGCCCAAAGAAAGCAGTGGATGGGACAGGAGGAGGGCCCAGCAACGAGTCAAAGGTGGTGCTTTCCAGTGTCTGCCCATTTCTTCTTGAGTTGTTGCCAGTACCTAGGAAAAGCCTTTCTTAGAGGAAAAGAAGGGTTCTGCTGATCAGGTTTCAAACAACAGTACACAGCAGGACTGTAAGCGCATTGACCTGACGAGGATTGGGGCCAACCGTACTGAGACTTCGATGGGATGCGAGATTGTGTTGGAAAGTCAAATTTGCAGGCTGTGGAACACGTCTTTTGTGTGAAATCAAGTTCTCCATCGGTTTCCTTGTGGAAGAGTCCTTCTTCATCAAATGGCATGTCCTCAATCGTGCCCTAGCTTGAGAGGACAGGTCCAAGGTTCTTAACCACGCATGACATCGAAGGGTGATGGAACCGCCGAGAGTCTTGGTAGCGCTATCCACGAAGTGACAGGCAGAGTTGATTTGGTGGCAAGCTAAATAATGAGCCTTGTTGTAGAGAGCCAAGGCCAATCTTTTGATGTCATCAGGCAGGCCGAATAACTCGCAATTCAGATTCCAAGTGCAGCATATGCATAGAATTTCTTGGACACAAAGTCCAATTTCTTGCCCTCATGGTCTGCAGGAGTGGTATGAACTTTCTGAAGAGGCTTGGACTGAGAAGCCTCAACAATAATGGAATTAGGCTTTGGGTGATGAGAAAGCCAGTCACCCTTGGACTCGACAATCTGGTAAAGAGTGTTGTTGTTTTTTCTAGACGGAATGGTTGAAGGCATTGACCAGGAGTGCCAGGCAATTTTCAGGACCAAAGGTAATAGAGGGATGGATGGAGGAGTCTGAACCCTTGTCTGGATTCAGCTATAGCCAGAGTCTATCGGATCATCTTCCAAACACTTCATTTTAAGATTTAAAGCATTAGCCATACAAACAATTTGCTCCACAAATGCTGTAACATCATCCATCAGAGAGGAAGATTCATGATCCCCAAGAGTTTGGGGTGAAGAGAGGAGGCGATGAAACATCTTGGTTTTGACCAATGATTCGTAAGTGTAGCCAGAGGAGAAATGTCTGTGACGGTATGTTTGGATCAGATCAGACTGTTGAGTGGGATGAGGTGGCAGTGGCTAGAGGTTCAACCTGGACAGCATTGTCATTAAGCGGTGCTTAATGGAGAGCCCTGCTGAGGCAGAAGCTGGTGATCTTTCAAGGGAGGATTAATAACAGAATGGGCAACAGAATAAGAACAAGAAGAACAAAAGAGGATCTGCACCTCTTCTTGGCAGGAGAACATTGTCAAGGAGGAGAATGCTGGTAGTGAGGGAAATGGTACTGATCACCATAGTAAGGGGCATAAAGACACATAGCATCAAGACTATTATAGTATGAATCATAGGAGGAAGAATGTTGGCATCGATGGCGCCCAGAATGTGAGCAGTAATGTTGGTCCTGATGCCAACGATCATCATGTCAATGCCTACAGTGCCCACACTTGGAACAGCTCCTGGAAGTAGAGGAATTGGAACAATTCGACCTAGCAGAGATGGACGAACGAGAATCACAATAGCGGGACTGAGGAGTCTGATGCTTTTCAGAAGGTGGAGGAGTATGATGTCAAGGTTTAGGTTGGTCGACCCATTGGAGGGCTTAATCAACAATCACGACCATAGATTGCTGCATGGATTTGATAGGAGCCTGAAGAGATGACTGCACCCCCTCAGAAGCATTCAGCACTTTGTCCACTGTGGGTTCTGAAGGGACATCAATTTAAATTATATTCAAGGGTTTGATCGTTGAATATATGGACTTGAGCCGAAGATGTCAACGCTCAAACTGGAAACCATATTGGAGTGATAGCAGGAGGTAGTGGTTTCTCCACTGGAACAGGAGATACAGGAGAGATAGAGGTCTTTAAACAGAGGCTGGATGGCCATCTGTCGGGGATGCTTTGATCGCGATTTCCTGCATGGCAGGGGGTTGGACTGGATGGCCCTCGTGGTCTCTTCCAACTCTGCAATTCTATGATTCTATGAGAGGAGGGATGGTCAGCTGACCCATTCTTCTTTTTCTTATGTTTCCTGTTCTTGTCAGAACAGGAGAGATTAGCCTCAACTGACTTTCCTGGGGACGATGATAGGCAATTCCTGACTCTTCAAACATGGAGGGGTAACAGGAGGTTTTGATATTGACAAAGTAGGTTCACCATGATATTGCTTTGTGGTGGAGAAGTGGGCATCCACCTCACCATGAGAATGCTTCGAAGACCCATGAGGTTTCGAAGCAGGATCTGATCTAGAGGTTTGGACAATGGATTCAGGCAAAGATCTCCGAAAAGTGTGCCTGGAGAAGTATTTTGAGGCTGTAGGTACCAACACATGAGTCTTGGAGTCATGACGAGATCTGGAAGCCTTTGGATGGGATCAAGATGAAGAAGGGGTGTCAGATTGTTTCAAGGATTGTTTGTAGAGCAGAGCCTTGAGCCTCTGTTCCACCTGGCCTGCAGAGTGAAAGTTCTGCAATGAGGGCACGAAGCAATGACATGGGATTCATCCAAGCAAAGAAGACACTTTGAATGCCCACCATGGCATGAATCTTCACACTACATACTGAGCAGCTCCTGAAAGATGTTGAAGACATCCTCGAAATTGAAAGAGAATTTGAAGAGAAACTGCTGAGCCACAATAGAACATTCTGTAGCTGCTAGCACAGCAGCTGAAAAAGAACTGAGGTGGTTTTGGCAGGCTAAGTATTTATATAGCATACGGAGGTGGGTGGAACTACCACCAAAAACCTTTGCTTAACTGCTCTAGAATGTTCCAAATGCTGTCTGCACATGCACTGTGTTACCCAATTGTTTGAATTCACAGAGACTATGAAGAAGAAGCATATTTATTACGGAATTATGGAATTTTGATTATCTATATCTGAGCATTTATTAATATAGTTGAACTAGTTAACTAGTAGCTATATAGTTGAACTAGTTAATTTCCATCCCAAAAATTATACATTAAGCATGTTAACATAAGAGTTTTATACACACAGCCTTCCCCTGCAAAAAAGCTACAACAACAACAACAAAACAATGACAACTTTGCAATTTCTAGCTGGACCACAAATGCAATTAGTCTATTGATGATTTTAGTCAGCCCTCAACTTTTGCAGGGGTTAGGGGACCAGGAGCACTGCAAAAGTGGGAAAATTGCAAACATCTCTAGGCACCCCAAATCGTATTTAACACATACAAAATAAATAAATAAATAAATAAATAAAAAATACCTGTACTGGTGGGGAGATTGGACCTGGCCACACATGCATTCCCTTGCACACTCACTCACTCGGGCGGGGGGAAGGGGATGGGTTGTGGAGGGAAGGAGGGAGGAGTGGTATGTGTGTTCCCTTGTGCACTCACTCATTTGCTCAGGTGGGTGGGGAGAAGGGGACGAGTCAAGCGCTCTGGAGGAGGGAGAGGCTGCACATTTGCTCAGGTTGGCAGAGGGGAAGGAAATGGAACAAGGGAGTGGCTGGAGGGAGGGAGTGCCACTGCTGTAAGAATAGCTGGTGAACCACTTCTGACTGCCCTCTTCCTGCCATGACCATCACCATCCTGCCTGCTCACCCCAGCTCTCTCCTCCCCCGCTCCTAGCCCTTCCCCTCACCCACCTGAGTGAGTGCGCAGGGGATGTGTGTGCAGCTGGGTGCAGCCACCCAACCAGTTTGCTTTCTTCCCAGCAATCAAAGATTTGACCATTGACTAAGCCTGTCTTAAATGATCACAGCTTCAGACTGACACCAGTGTTATCTGAGTCCCTATTAAAAATGGCGTAGGGTAGCACTGGCAGTGGCAGCAAATAATTCAAGAATAATCACATCTATCAAGGTGAAACCTGCAAATGTGGAGGGACCACTGTATAACACTCAACCATGTCTTGCCAGTACATTATGTCTTACATCAGGCAAGCATTCAGCTTTGTTGGACTGTGACAATTATTAATACTTTTGAAGGCAACTTCAAAGTCAGGTTACCTAGTAACATTTGGATCAATGCTGATGAAATATAAATGTATTAATGTATGCATTTAACTAAGTAACAAATGTCCCTATAACCAAGAAAGTGCTCTTGAAAATCAAAATCCGACACAGTTTGGAGTTACTGTACTTTCAGAGTCAGAAGCTATTTCTTTCATATGCACCAGATACTGGTTTCAATATCCAATGTTAAATGTTGTTCTACAGTTGATAATAAGCATGCATAATATTTTTTTAAAAAGGAAACAAACACACTTAGTGAAGTTTAGTGCTTACCAATCATCTGCAGAATAGCCATAATCCTCTGATTCAGGAGAATGGCTAAATGAAAAACAAAGGATGTAGAAATAAAGGAACATAGGTAAGAAAGGTTTCAAGTTTAGAGTGCACAGCAAGGAAAATGAAATGTAAAAAGCATGGAATACAAATAAAGCATTTGTCAGATGAAAAAGAGCATCAGTGCATGTAGAGACCAGTGGAAGGGGGAGGTGAGCAGACAGATTGTCCCTGGTATCTTCTCTGTCTCTTTCCAGATTTCTGTGCTTAAGATCTGTTGGTTCCTTCCTACTTGCTGAGGTCACTTCCTAATTATTCAAGGAAGAATAAGTCTCTTTGTTTTGTTTATCTGAGAAGGGAGCAGCCATCTGGGTTTTATCCCCAGTAAAGGTTACTGACTTATATCCATGCACATGTATCAGCTTATGCTACTAATCAGCTCCTGCAACCAAGTCTAGATCAACTGTTTGATTTATGTTTTTACCTAACCTTGCCACTGGAGTCTGCAAAAAGGATTAATTTTCAAAGTAGAGTGAAAGTTTGCTTTTTTACCAAACTAAAGCATCCAGAAATTATTATTCATGTTTCTGTAGTAAACTCACACTGCACTAGTCTGGTGCATGAATACCAATTGTTTCTACAGGATTGAGCAAACTGGTTCACTGCACAGTTTGAGTGACTTGAATTTTTATGACAAGATGACTTAGAATGTCCCTGATCTGAGACAGACAGGTAATTCTATGGAAGTTCCTTGGATTACATAGCGGATTCAGGAAAAGGATATGCCTATCTTACGTCTTGTCACTAACAATTCATTCATTTGTTTATGTCACATGTCTAAAGTGTGACATGTGACTAATGGTGTCACATGTAACTAATGGTGTCAATGGACTTACTTTTAAGTATTATTGTGAGACTAACTAAAGTACCGATGTAGATATGGACTCTCTTGCTGGATCAGATTAATCTATCTAGCACCAAACTTCCAGTATCAGGAAATCAACCAAAGGTCTCTAGAAGCTCAAAAGCTAGTCATGATAGCAACAATTTTATGTACACTTGTCTAGTAGTGATCCTTACTTAATACAGTACAGTATAGTTGGACTCACTTCCAAGTAGACATAACTGTATTGTGCTACTAATGTAGGACAAACTATTGCTACATCCAAGCTTCATTTACAATAAACAGTTAGATTCTTGACCTTACTGTAGTTTCAAATGTACATCTATAATAAATGCCCCCAAAGTAGTATAAGAACCTACCCGTAAGCTACTCCTGCAATAGTACACTTCTTGAATTGCATTACGTTGCATGTCAGAGTGCCAGTTTTGTCAGAAAATATGTATTTGACCTAAACAAATGTAAAGTTTAGTATTTTTATGATGTATACATTAATATGATTTTTACATATTCTTCTAAATCCAACTGTTAGTGCCAATTACAGTAGACCCATTGAACCAATGGGAACTTGTCAATGCTTACACAAGTTCCACGGATTCAATGGATCTACTCTAGTTAGAACCGGCAATTCGATTTAGGCCATTTGTAGTAGATAGTTGCACATGGATAAGTCAATACAGGTTGAATATTCCTTATCTGGACATATGAAATCTGAAATGCTCCAAAATCCCAAATTTTAAAATATTTAAATAAAAAAAAATTAAAAGAAAAATAAAAAAGGAAAAGGAAAAAATAAAAACATTGCATAAAATTATCTTCAGGATATAAGGTGTATATGAAACATAAATGAATTTTATGTTTAGACATGGGTCCCATCTCCAAGATGAAGTTGGTCCTCCGTACCCACAGGTTCTGCATCCATGGGTTCAATCAACTATGGCTCAAAAATATTCGGGGGGGAGGAGGCCAAAAAAGTAAATCTTCTTGTTTGCCATTTTATATAAGGGACACCATTTTACCATGCCATTTTATCTAATGGTATTTGAGCATCCACAGATTTTGGTATCTACAAGGGGTCCTGAATCCAAATCCCAGCAGATACTGAGGGCCCACTGTATCTCATTATGTATATGCAAATATTCCAAAATCCAAAAATATCTGAAATTCTGGTTTTAATAATTTCAGATAAGGGATACTCAACCTGTATACACTGTAGCAAACTGTACAAATAAAACATACTGAAAAGGCTAAACAACCTTAGTAAGAAAAGCATTTCCACTATTGGTTAGATTGGACAGTGTTTCCTTATGTTGCTTTCCTTGCTGTTACACTCACCTGGCACTCCTCCACTACTGTTACAATATGTTCTGTGGGATGAGTGTGTGCATACAAACATTCTATGGGGGTCATGCAAAGATAATCTAGGTTCAGACTGCTGGTTGATTTCCAACCAAATGTTACATAACTGGCACTGCTAGAGACAGAGCAGGTGTGTGATGCACTGGTAAGGAGGCAAGGCACACTGTCACACAATCTACAAGCGTACAGGAATTATCAACAGACTACTGTCTGCTCTGGCTGAATGAGTATTAGTTTTTATCATTATTTTATAAAGTTGCTTATCCACTTTTCAAAATACTGAAATATATATTTATAGTGATATGTTTTCTCTTGGAGGGGGGGGACACACTGAAGTTGTAAAAGCATTATTATCTGCAATTAAAAGTTTAATTTTCTTTTTGTTGACGCTATGATTTTTTGTTGAGGCCATGATATTGAGAACACAGCTACACTGGGCAGGGCATGTTTCTAGGATGGAGGACCATTGCCTCCCAAAAATAGTACTCTATGGTGAACTCGCCACGGGTCAGCATAAGAGGGGCGCTCCAAAAAAGCGATACAAGGACTCCCTGAAACAACATCTCAGGCTTGGCCAAATTGATCATCAACAATGGTCCGTCCTGGCCTCACCTAGGGAGGCATGGAGACGCACTATCCACAATGCTGCAGCCTTATTTGAGAACTCACGCCGAACAAGTCTTGAAGAGAAATGACAATGCAGAAAGAATCACAACCTGGAAACATCGCCCAAGGAGACCCTCTGCTGTGCTTTCTGCAACCAGACTTGTCTATCTCGGATTGGCCTTTTCAGTCATCAGCGCACTTGCAGAAAGCGCGGGATGAGTCTTTCCTGAATCTTTGCGAAGAAAAGCCAGAGAGAGAGAGAGAGATTGCCTCGGAACACATTTTATTCCTAAATCTAAAGTGTCAAATAAAACAGTCCAATAGTTAAAATAACATACTATATTTGATATAAATAATTATATATTTCAAATATAATTCCACAAAGAAAGCATCAGAACCAGTACTGAAATTGCATTCTTTTGGAACAGGACATGGTTTTTTATACTCTTAAACCAGACTTTGCCACATTGGTCCCATTAAAACACATGGACACAGAGCAAGTCATACCAGTGCTACAATTAAAAAACTTAAATGATTAGGTCTGCACACCCTGATGGATTTTGTGCTGATGTGTTACGGCTATGTGCCTCCCAAGCCATTTTTAGAACTTGAAACAGTTTCTGAAGTCATTTGTAATAAAAAAGGGAGAAGTAGGTCTGGATATATCTGAAATATTTTTTCAGATAGCTAGCTTATAAAATGTTGGCAGCAAGCTTGAGATCACTCAAGAGTACCCTGACTGGAAATGCAGTGGGATGGGGTGTGGATACATATCCCTTTCTGCCAGAAATCTTAAAGTACCCAGAAATATACATCACAATCTGACATTAAAATATCTGTATTTCCCCCTCAATATCTACATAGGACACTGCCTTATGTGTTTTGCATTTCTTGCATCCTCTGTATTTCCTAAACTAACATTAGTCAAATACCTAAATTACATTTACATTCATGTAATTTTTGTTTTAAGTAACCATTAGGTGTCAATAGAAGTAAATTCTGTGGTAAAACAGTATTTTCTGAGCAGGGCTGGTTTAAGGAATTTTGGGGGCCTCTGCAATGCTTTATTTTGGGGGCCCTATATGTTTATCTCAGCTCAGTGTAACCTAACCTATTCACAGCACAGGACATTCAGATTATTACTAATAATGTTTTTGCAGGAGAAGGGTTATGATGGGCCCCCCGCCACAATGACGCCCCCCCTGCAGTTGCAGGTGCTGCAGGGCCCTTAAACCGGCCCTGTTTCTGAGCGACCCACTCTTTTATATTGCAGAAGATGTACTAAATCCAATCAGAGTAATATGTGTTCCCATGGAATTTGTAATGGCCACAAGCTGACTCTTTCAGCAAAATATGAGAACATACATGCCAATCTATGGTTATCTTTAATCCCAGCACTGTGGCAAGCACTGGTATGAAAAAAATATCTCTCTATGTTTCAAGCATGCCATAGGGATCTTTCTTTTCACCACAGGGAAACAAAACAGTAGTGCCTTCAGTTACATTTTGAAGGCACGTTTGTCTTCAGACCAAAGCTGAACTGTTTCACAAGCACACACCTTCTGCTAATAAAAATCAGAATTATTGTGTGTATGATAAGAGACTCTTAAGATGCAAATAGAATATACTTTGATACAGGATGCATTGTTAAACCAGAGGAAATATTCAGGTTGTCTTCTAAACAAAACATACTATTTACAATATATGATTTACACTAAGAATGGCTCTAAAATGAAATGCTACCAAAAAACAAAAACAAAACATCAATTCAAAGTAGTGAAGAATTTACATGTTCAGAATTAAGGAAAAACCATCTACCTGACCAAGTTCTTCATTGAGATTGGACGTGCGAGCCATTGCAGCAGTGTCTGTAGGTTCATAATGCATGTCAATATCCTAAGAAAATAAAAGGTTGCTTTTAAAAAAGCTGAAGGACAATTAAAATGCTTTTATGCATATTACATTAAAATAATTCCCATTATCATCAATGGAACTTACTTTCACATGGATATTCCAGTCCAATATTCTGTATGCCTGCTATATCACTTATCAAAACAGTCTACAATTCATGTTAAAGCCCTTGAGTGTATCTGAAATAGCTCTTTGGATCCTGGACTAGATCTTTTTAGTTGTTTGCTTTGAATGGCAAAGCCCCTTGACACATTACAAATCACTTCTGAAATTTCTTTCAGTTTTAAAATGAGCTTTGAGATGAGGTAAGATGGGTGGTTCAAGAAAACCAATCAGAACTCACAAACTCCCTTGGTATATTAAAGTACAGCGGTTGCATGTTTCGTTGGATCCAAACTTCATTACAGATGTTACTATAGTATATAGTTTTCTAGTAACCAATCAGCTCCTGATCCACTTTTCTGGTACCAAGGGAAAATGAAACATAAGGGCCATTCATAAGTATTTTCCCAACTGCATATAACCAGTATTTAATGGGGAAACAGGTGGCATCATCATGCCTAACTCTGCTCCCAGTTTTTGTATGTCGTGTAGAATGTTGGCCAGGCGAATACAAAGGAGAACTTGGCATCAAATGGTCATTCTAGGTAGGAGGTCTGAAGAAGCCAACCCCAACCACATCTCTTGCACTAGCTGATTGAGGCAGGAGTCCAACGTTCTCAAGCATTTCATCCATTGACTCCTCTCTTTTAGTAATGAGTTTTGATATATAGTCTTGCTTAGCAGCAGCGTATGTTATAGCTATAAAGATAAAAAAGTATTAGAAAGAAAAATAAGACAAACCCTCTTTCTCCTCTTTTTTTAAAAACATGAAGCTGCTGAGTGGGGGGTGGACTGTTCCTTCAGCCCTCCTAGAATGACTGTTCAATGAAAGGCCAACCTTTCATTTTCAGTACAGCTGAAAGAACAATCCACAACCAGTGGGACATACCCTCGCCTCATATCTCAAGGGGGGAAATGGCTAAGTCCTGTAGCACTGCTTGTAGGACAGTAATTTCAAATGCAGCCTGTCCTGATTTGAATTTGTCAGCTCTGTAGTGCCTAATAAATGTTGAAGGCTCTTTACAATCTGTTCCTTACACACATCTTCCAATGCTGAAGATGTGCAAAAAGCTGTTGTTGTCGCTTTCCTCAGAAATCTTATCACATGAGAATAAACAGATAGACTTAAGTGAAATCACTGATGACAAAGCTGCTACTTGTCTCTTCAGAGTATTAGACCTTTAGCTATTTCCTCTTGAAAAAAGGCCAAGACATCTCTTATTTGTACCTTTTCTATCACAAATAAATTTTCTCTACACTAATTCTGAAATGCTATTTAAGTTATTACATATAAGCACTGTGTAGATTGCCTTCAGGGAGCCAATACAGTGTTATTTACTGACCCCAAACACCCCAGTTCATTAACTTTTGCTGCTCAAGCTCCATCTGGTTAGTTTTAACCACAGTGGATTGGAGTAACATATTGGACCCACAGTCTGTGAGGACAATGAAAAGCAATTAAGAACACTTAATTCCCTCCCTCCTTATTTTTGTCAGTACCTTTTGCATAATCAGTAATAGGGGGAAAGCGTAAAATAGACGATTCAGTCAAGTCACTGCTAAGGCATCATGACATTCTACACCTGCGCTTCCATATACCGAAAAAAATCTTACTGTGAAATGCTCAGCAGATGGTACTAATAAGTTCACCACAAAACTCCTGTAATACTTCTGCAATAAATTGAATACTTCTTGATGTAGAGATAATTTTCCCAGTAGAATCTTGTTTCTAATTTAAAATATCTGCCTTCAGATTCAAAGTTCCTTTGTGATAAACTACTGATAGGAATTTTAACCACTTCTCAGCCCAAGTCAATATTTTGATATTAATTGCTGAGAACATGAGCCCCCTTGGTTGCAAAGGTGGGCCTTTTCTGCTGTGTCTCTTCACATCTGTATGTTTTGATTATTTATTATGAGTGCAAACCTTAAAAACATAGATCTGACTGCTCCCATTTCCAGGTTTATACAGAATTTTACCACTTTCCCTGAATGACTTGCCCACTGCAAAGGTGCACCCCAGCTGTAGACTCACATCTGTTGTGCTTATCGTTTTGCTCTGTAGTACAAATGGAATTCTTTTGTCTAAAGTGGATGTTTTGATAAACCAATTCAAGCCTTTCTTTACACTTATTGGTAAATCAGACTGAGATAACATCTAATTGTAGAGTACTAACAAGGCCTCAGAAAAAGTGGCAAAATCCTTGTATAAAATCTTGCCCAAGGTACTATGTACTTAAAAGGTACTATGTCTTAAAAACTAATATTTCTAAGACTTTGCAAGATGTATTAAATCTTCTGACTTTATTTCCAGTAATTTTACTATCTCTTGCTTTATTTTCTCCTTTCTTTCCTTTCAAAGAAACACACAAGCCTTCCTTCTGTTTATACCTGCTCCAAAACAAGTCTGGATTTTCATTGTCTTTAGGTAACTCTTGAAATTTATCAGGAAGTAACGCTTTTGCAAATGCTCCAATGTTAAATGTGAATTTGAAGGCTTTCACGGCCAGCATCCATAGATTTTTCCGTGTTTTTCCCCCTGGGCTGTGAGGCCGTGTTCTGGAAGAGTTTATTCCTGACGTTTCGCCTGCATCTGTTACTGGCATCTTCAGAGAATGGTGGGGTAGGGGTGTGTGTGGGGGTTTATATACTGTGAGTCCCTGTTGGAGAGGATATGTAAATTTGTGTATTTGAATGGCTAGTTCCTAGGGTGGGAGGATATGCAAGGAGGATTAGTGTCTGTTTGGCTAATGGTCCATTTTCTGCTGGGTATCCCTCTGTCCCTGGGTGGAGTTCATTTGCATGTGTTGAGTTTTGATTTTCAGGACTGGTAGCCAAATTCTGTTTACTTTTAGGGTTTCCTCCTTCCTGTTGAAGTTGTCCAGGTGTTTGTGGATTTCAATAGCTTCTCTGTGCCTTCTGACATGATAGTTGTTGGCCTGGTCCAAAATTTTGGTGTTTTAAATAACATTCTGTGTCCAGGTTGGTTTATAATATGTTCTGCTACTGTTCCAATGTTACTCTTAGGTCTTCTTCAGCTTTCATTCTGCACCCAGCTTTCAACAAGATATTGTCCAAATAGTGGAACAAATGAATTCTCTGTTGTCTCAGGAATGCTATATTGGTACTAACATCTTGGTGAAAACCCTGGGTGCAGAAGGCATACCAGTAGGAAGAGCCCTGAACTGGTAATAGTAGCTGCTGTAATAGAATCTCAGGTTATTTCCTAGAACTTTGAGTCATAGCCATAAGTAAATAAGCCTTCGAGAAATCTGTTGAGAGTAAAAAGTGCTGCAAATTAAAATTCTCTAGAATGGTTTGTAAGGTCTCCATGTTGAATTTCTGATACTATACAAAGCTATTCAGGAATTTTAAACCCACAATTGTTCTGTGGCTCCCATTTTGTTTATATCAACACAGGTCTGAAAAGCCTTGCTGCTTGCTTCTGTTGCTCTTTTGACATTTAGCATGGCAGATTGGCAAAGCTCATTCGCTTTTGATGAGGAACAAAAGCAACAAATATTATCCAATAGATTCCTCTTTGATGAATAGGGTATTAACAGTAATTGGATCTCTCTGGAAGGATGTTGAAGATTTTTTAAAAAATACATCAGGATAGATATGCATGCCTCGACTTTGCACAGTATTGCAAAGTCAAGCGCATTCTACAGGGTCTCAGAATACAAAAAGGACCTGACCACTTTAACAATGATCTTGATTTTAAGAACAAATGGGCTTCTATCCTCAGCAAGAGCTCATTTGATCTTATATTATTGTTGATTCAGAGATTAAACACAGAATTAGAAACTACCAAAACAAAAATAGACTCTTCCATGGCACAATTAAGTAAAGATGTTACATCCCTTGAGTACAATAAGAAATTGGAATCCCTTGATAAAGAGTTAAAACAATTTTCAGATGAACTTAGAGCTTTTAAAATTAAAAAGTTTAAAAGGGATGAAACAGATTATGTTAATGAAAGAGTCTTTTCCTGGCTCAAGACAACTCCATTTAAGAAAGTAAGATTTTCTGAACAAAAAAGCTATTCTTTCTCAGAAGGTGAATCCATGGAAGGGTAGTCCATGGAATCTAACAAAGATGAATCCACAGAGATCGGTCTTTTTTACCACAAGGTCAAATGTTGCTCAGATCAAATCACACTATTGGAAGAAACCCTAGACACGAGTCCAGGTTCAAGCCCCGGAAAAGGATTTAATTGTTAATTTGTCGGATTACCCTTTGAGTAATGTGGAAAAACAGGAATTGAGTAAAGGATTGTTTTGTTCCTACTCCAAAATACAGTGCTTTTCAGACCCATGTTGATATTTTCAAGTTAGTGAGACAGCTAAAATTGTGAAGTTATTTTGGTAACACCAATTTTAGTCCCATATCTCCTTTCAGAAAACCTTCCAGATTTATCCCATTTTGTTTAGGCGCATTAAAAAAAAAGCCCCTTCAAATTTTTGAGTAAGAGATACCTGCTATATGGCTCCAGTTTGCAACAAACGTTGAAACCTTTTTGTGCAAGCTATCTTTTGACAATGTCCTTTGGTACCAGTGATGGAAGAGACCTTCCCTTCAGTCTCATTGAGAATAGAATTTCATAATGTTCTGTAACTACATGAAGTACCGATTTGTCTGTGGTTAAATTCCACAAATGAGCTAAGTGAAGTAAACCCTCCACCCACTGATATTTCCCTCAAGTAAGTATTGTAACCTTCCACTCCTACTGGAGTGTCTGGCTCCCCTTTGTTGTTGTGGGCCCTGATGTTTGAACTGAAATGTTTATTTATTCCACTGTGGTTTGAAACTTCCATAATTCCTTTGTCTCTGAAGCCCTCTTTCTCCACAAAAGGGATAGTTTTCATTTCTATATCTTCTATCCACTTTTCTTTTCTGTATTATTAAAACTTTTAAAAAATCTTTTCCTTCCACCAAAACATTCTTCAGTGCTTTCTTACTAAATAATAGCTTCCTTTTAAAGAGAGCATTTACTAAATTGGCCCTAGACTTTTGGTCAGATTCCCAATGTTTTGTGACTTTCTCGCTATTATAGTTGCCGTGATTGACCTCACTGTAAATATTTGATCTTTGTATCTGTATCTGCTATATAATGAAGTACCTTGTTTAGTTTATGTAGTGCATGTTTCAAAGTATTTGCACTTGGGTCTTCTGCTTCTAAATCTTCTTGAACCCATAAAATCTTGCAAATATTGAAGCTGCTGCTGCTGCTCTAACAGATAGTGCTGCAGAGTCTTGTGTGATTTTCTATCCATTTCTCATCTATATCTTTTATTGTTGTGTCACCTTCCTGTGGAATAACTGCATTAGAAATTAATGACAAATCAAACTTGGGTGTCACCACTGGAGATATTCTGTTTAAAAACACTAAGGATATTAGGAAATTGGCCTCCATATAAAGACCTTATTAAGTGGGTAGTGGATTATCATCTTAAATCAAGCCAAGACTTAATACAAGAAGGTTTAGATTTACAATAGTTTCCATACCTACAACTTACAGAAAGATTTAGGGTAAATAGAGAAGTAGGACTGGATTGTGCAAAAGATAAATTCAAAAAGTTCATCTTTAAAAGGGAAAAACATTTGTGAAGTTGAAGGCGTTCACTGCCGGCATCCATAGATATTCCTTAGTTTTTTCCAGGCTGTGAGGCCATGTTCTGGAAGGGTTTACATCTAACGTTTCGCCTTCAGGCTCCGAAGATGCCAGCCACAGATGCAGGCAAAATGTCAGAAGTAAACTCTTCCAGAACATGGCCTACAGCCCGGAAAAAAAAAAAACAACAAGGAAAATCTATGGAAAAACATTTAATAGCTAATCTGTATGAATTGTTGTTGCAATATAATCTTGAGCCTCTTCATTGATGCCTCCCAAAAATAGTACTCTATAGTGAACTCGCCACGGGTCAGCTTAAGAGGGGCACTTCAAAAAAGTGATACAAGGACTCCCTGAAACAACATCTCAGGCTCAGCCAAATTGATCACCAACAATGGTCCGCCCTGGCCTCACATTGGGAGGCATGGAGACACACTATCCACAATGCTGAAGCCTTATTTGAGAACTCACGCCGAACAAGTCTTGAAGAGAAACGATAATGCAGAAAGAATCATAACCCGGAAACATCACCCAAGGAGACCCTCAGCTGTGCTTTCTGCAACCAGACTTGTCTATCTCGGATTGGTCTTTTCAGTCATCAGCGCACTTGCAGAAACCGCGGGATTAGTTCTTCCTGAATCTTCGTTTGTGAAGAAAAGCCAGAGAGACAGAGAGATAACCTTGAGGATGAGGTAGCAAAAATTGTATGATTAAATGGGCCACAGACTTTGGACATAATATTGAATATGATTTATGGGGGGAAATATGGCAGAATAATAATTCTTACACAAGACGTATTATCATTAAAGAAAATTTCCTCAAGGTAATGTACAGATGGTATCTTACACCAATTAAGATAGCTAAAATTTATAAAAGCAGTAATGATTTGTGTTGGAGATGTCATAAAGAGCCAGGTTCCATAATGAACATATTTTGGAAATGTGAAAAAGTGAGGAAATAATAGTATACTATTAAGAATATAATGCAAGCTATTTTGCAAATTAAA
The DNA here is from genome assembly GCA_030847615.1 of Gambelia wislizenii. Taxonomy (NCBI): domain Eukaryota; kingdom Metazoa; phylum Chordata; class Lepidosauria; order Squamata; family Crotaphytidae; genus Gambelia; species Gambelia wislizenii. The sequence continues at coordinate 103,359,352 of JAUMIR010000005.1, read as the reverse complement.
CTTTGCACAGAAATCTTTCTTTTAGATATAGTACAACTTGGTAGACAAAAAGAAAAATAAATAAATCAGAAGGTTATGCTGGCATTTAATAACAGCAGCTAGAATTCTCTTAGCTAAATATTGGAAAAGTGAAAATACCCATTCAAGTGAGGATGGTTATTGAAATTAAGGTTATTGAAATAGCTGAACTAGACAAATTGTCTTTTGTTCTAGAAGTAAAGCTGAGAACCAATTCATAAAACAGTGGAAGTATTTATGTGATTATATCCAGAATAAAATTTGCTTATAGGAGGTAACAGTATCAGTCAAGCAAGACTAACAGGATTTTGAATGTATATAATACTAAATGTGTATAACACATGGAGCAAAAAAAGTTGTCATGGTTATGGTCCTGATAGGTGAAGGTGGCGTTTCCTCTTTATGAACCACTCAGAGGATAACATAGATTGTGACAGGGAATTAGCTGATACCTTAAAGTAGGGGAAGATCTTACTGTATTTTTTCTTTTTCTGTTTTTTTGTCTACGTGCATAGGAATGTGCATGTGTAATGTGTAGAGGGTTTAGTATTTTTTTGTGTGCGTGGTTAGTTTAGGTTCTAAGTATAACATATTTATGTTTTGTATATTGATGTTTATTCAAGAATGTTAATAAAGATAAATGACAAGAAAAGAAAAGAAAAGAAACGAAAAGAAAAGAAAGAAATTAATGCCAAATCAGGACCATCAGCCAAAGGGACTGGTAATTGGTCCATTGCTTTTTTCCTTCAAATATATATACAACTTTTTATTGTAACCTAGGAACTGCTTTGTATTAAGTGGTGTCTCCCAGTCTGACTCTATTAAATCTGCAAACATATCTGGCATTGGTATCTTTGCTTTTTGCAGGACTTTTCTGTAACACTGATGTAACTTTTCCCCCCATTTCACTGATCCTTATTTTCATCCTGACCTGTACTTTGGTTGCTTTCTAGACCCAGGGTTATCAAAACATTTTTGAGTAGACTTTTCAATCCATCTACCTTAAATAATCCTCTTTTATTAAATTCCTTCATTGAATCTACATCTGAAGAATAATATCCTTCACTGTCTCCTTCCTTTTCTTCTGGTCTCATATCTGTACTTTGGAATTTGTTAATTTGGAATTTGTTAATCTGTACTTGAATCCAAAGCTGAAAGGTAAATCAAAGTACTTGCTTTACTTTTGCTACAATTTTTTAATCCTTATCGAATACGTCTTGTTTTCCCCGTACATTTTGTGTTTCTCTGACTCCTTAGAAATTGAACTATTTAATTTGTTTCTGAAATGCCCGCTGCATATCTTCAGAGTTTATATTTTCTGTATTAAATAAAAGTGCTCAATTTACTATATTGTTTACATTATCATTGCTAATCAAATTCATTGTTCTTATATCAAATTGAGAAAGTAATTTCACTAGGCTAATCACGTAGTTTAACTTCATTGCACTAATACAGTTTTGATTTTTAAAAGGTGCTTGCATTCTTGCTTCTAATTCTTCACTTACTAAATCCTTTATAATATTTCTCATTGCAGGTATTTCTGATTTTTGTGACTAAACATGAGTAGTGAGCTCAAGAGGACTGAAACTGCTAGTAATTTATGTGTGAGCTTGTGTCTGTGCCTCAGCAAACATCAATGTAAAGTAAACAGTTTGTTTTCCCTGCTTAATCTGCCCAGGTGGGTTCATTACAGCTCTTCTGGCTGTCAACCAAAATCTGTATTTGTGTGTTCGAAAAAGCAGCTCTCTTTGATTGGGCAGAAGCTTTCTTTGCTTCTGCTCACCCTCATTTAGAATAATCTCTTTCAAGGTGGCACCCTGAAGTTGCATTTATTTCTGCTCTCTTTGAGAGAGCATTTATACGTTGTAGAAAGGGACCACATACTTCCTTAATTTTCTCCCTATTTTTATATTTCTTAGGCAAATTCTCCTTTTTTCTATTCTGCCACTATATTTACTGCTTTTGGTCATTCTTTATTTTGCTGCTGTGGAAATCGCCCCTCCAACTCACTTTCACTAGATGAAATAAATATTTTTCTTAGAATTGATACTGAAGTCTGTTTAGAGGCTCACACATCAACCATCTAATGACTGTATTGTTGTTTTTGTTTTCTTGTTCCGAGACCTACAAACTTGTGGTTATTTGTAGGCTTTTCAGGGCTGATTCACCCTTCATTTGCTTCTTCTTTTTCTCTGAAAGCAAACAGGACTCATTTCTATCACCATCAGATTCTTACAACTTTCGTTTTGTCTTTAAAGTCTCACTGACTATTGATGCCATTTGCTCTACTTTAAACAGGAACTAAATAATTTTTTTAAAATAGAAATAATATAGAAAAGGAAGAGACTAACATATAACCTTAACCACTTGGCAAGGCAGGAAATTAAAAACTGTCAGGAGTCAATGGATGAAATTAATTAGAACTTTGGACTCGTACCTTGATCAGCTGGCACCAGGGATTAACCCACTAGCTGTGGATTGTTCCTTCAGCCCTAATGAGAATGTATACAACTGTACATGTATAAGCTCCTCTGTCAACATTCCATCCAACCTATGAATGTTGGAGGACAAATCACATTTTCTTTTCACTTCTACAAGCTGAGTATATGCAAAGGACACAGGTAGTCTGAATACTGCTATATATATTACAAACTGTTAGAGCAGAACCTGTTCTTTTCCGCAGTACTGTAATCATAAAATGATCTCAGATTCCATAGCTCAATGAAGAAGAAGTGCTACTAGGACTAAGCAAGATCCTGTATGCTGATACCCCAGTACAGTAACTCACAAGTCTGCATTATGAGGGAGTTCACCAATCTATACATTTTAAAATCAATGGAATTATACAAGAAGAACAATGTATAATTTAGAGTTTACAAAGTATTTTATCTTACCATTACTTTAATAAAATACAGCTTTTTATATATCTGATGCCTAAATACCCTAAAGTCATCAAATCCTGGACTAAATCCTATTGTCAGTCCTGACTAGAGTAAAACCACTGAATCAATGAGATTCACCGATGTGTTGACTCACCATTCAACAACTGATTGAACAGATCTACTTTAGTTGGAACTAACCAACAGGATGTCTAATTCTGGAAGCTAAGTAGGGTCAGGCCTGGTTAGTACTTGGAATGGAGAAGACCAGAGAATACCAGATGCTACAGACTATATTCAGAGGAAGGCAATGACAAACCACCTCTATGTACTCCTTCTCAAAGAAAACCATATGAAATCATGGAGTTCTTCACAAGTCATCAGGCAATTTATTCTTGAAATGCAAATTAAAAGGTCTGTGAATAGCATAGTTATGTTCATACTTACCCAATTTATGAAATATGCTTGGATAAATTTCACAACTTCTAGTGTGACTAATAAACTGATTGGAATTAGGTTATTGAAGAGAATTATAAATGTCAAGAAATTCAGTCCAAAATTATTAGCACCACCATCTATTAGGAAAAAAGAAGGAAAAATATACAAGGTAAGAATATATGCAAAGCTTATGAAATCAACAGCGCTACTGTCAAAAGATATCTAATAGCTACTATATTGAAAATTTAAAGATGTTTAAAACAAACTTCCAGCAAATCTTCTCATACACCATAACCCCAGCAAAAATAATGCCCTAGAAACTGGTATTTTTGCTTGGAGAGAATATACTAGTCATTCCAAATGCAGGTTATCTCCACAGGCAACAGGAAGCTGGGTCAGCTTTTTGCTGATATGGTGTGGGTAGAAAGGAGCAACCCCATTTTCTCATGCGCTTCTCATGTCCCAATTTTTCATCTTTCTCTGCTTACCCCCCCCCCATCCAACATAGATGCAAGAAATGCAATCATGCATTTCACATATGGCCTATGAACTTCTTCAAGAGATAATTCAAAGACATAGCTGTGTAAGTCTGGAATATCAGTAAGCAAGGGGATCTTGTAGCACCTTTGAGACTAAATGTTAGTCTCAAAGGTGCTACAAGATCCCCTTGCTATAAAATATAAGATATATATGCATTTTACCACCTTTGCTTGATGAAGACATGTATGGCTTCAAAACGTTGTACAATTAATTTTTTTTTTAATTTTTTTACTGGCCTAAACATGTATTACCACAATATGGACTTTGGAATTTATTTTGTGGTCAATATGGCCTACTCCTGCATTTGTATTGCTTGATGAATACCAACTTTAGTCAGACAGGAGTGGATTCTGGAAGCATTCAAATTGGGACTTGATATTTTCAGGGTTTATTTTTTCCAACAACAGATAAAGCTATTCCACTCTTATTGAAACACTGACTTCCCAGATCTACATTTAAATTGAGCCTTGAAAATACAGAGACATCCTGAGGAAGTCACTGCTCTCCTCCTATAAAAGGGCTGGTGAGCTGTGTACAGGATAGGAACAGCTTTGAATTTTCAAAGGTTTTTGTATTCTCAAACAAATAAACCACACTTTGAGTTTCTTTTATTGCCTAGAAATCCCAGGGCGCAGCTAGATGGGAGAATTTGTAGCGAAAAATATCGCCTTACCTCCCTATCACTGCAGTACCCATTTGTGCCCACGGCTAATTTGCAAGCTTGCTGGAAGGAAATAGCTTGCAGTTTACATGCCAGAAAAGAAATGGTGGCCGTGAGTGAGTTGCATCTGGAAAATCTCCCCCCATTCTCTCCCCTTTTTAAAATGACAACTGAGGAAGAGCTGTTTTCCACATGAAAAAAATCTTCGTACTTTTGCTCTGTTGCTTTGCTGCTTGAATGATCAGCAGGCCAAAACAAAACAAAACAAAACAAAACCAAAAACAAAACAAAAACAAAACAAAACAAAACAAATAAACAAACAAAACAATGGCGTCTCTGGCATTGCAAGCTCTCCTTTGCAAGCCCGCCCCCTCCAAGGTCTGACCAATCAGTTTTAGGCTCTGCTGTATCCCCTTTTTGAATTAGTTGTACAGATGACCTATTATGTGCATTTTCGTGCACTTTTTAAAAAAGGTTACAAGAAACAGCAAAAGCTGTTATCACAGTCTATGTGGAGTTTTCAGCCCCCCTCCTAAATATGGCAAATCCCAGCAGGGGCTCATCTAAATTAAAGGTATTCTGCCCGCATTCTTGACAGATTTTTTTTGTTGTGTAGATGTGCTCCCAGTTAGCTTGGGGGCATCAGGGTGTGGGTTGAGTAGCCTACTTTCTTCCACACCATCTCAAAACATGCAGATGTTGTGCTAACATCTTGATTTCCCACATTTCTCCTGCACACTTAAAAATAAAATCTTTGCCTGATGAAGATGTGCTTTCGATAGCTTGCACAGAACATTTTGTACCTTTTTGGTTGACGTAACAAGTATACATTACCATATATATACACCTTAAGTTACAAGTTATTAATATTTGGAGATGTAAAATAATTGGTATGAAGAAAAATACTGTCCTTTGACATTACTAAAACTAGGATCTAACACATTCATTTTTTTTTTTGGTTAACAGAATTTAATTTAAATATCACTTTGGCAACAATAAATGACACAATTATATTTCATGCTTACATTTTAGATTGATATACCAGTCCCTCTCCTCATGTTTTTGATTCCATATAGCTGACCCAATGGAACAAATCAAAGATATAGCAATAAGAATGCAGAATAAAAACAGAATTTGGATATTTGTAATTCTTTCCACATTGGATAGTTTAAGAGGTGGGCTTGTTGAATTCTGTGGTTGAAATAAAGAGAGAGTTCACAAGTAAGAAAAGACATGTGTATTTGATTTTGCTTTCTGATTTCAAACTACATTTTTACACTTTCTACAAAAAGATATTGAAGACAACTACACATCTACCCTGTTCCGGATGCGAAAAAAGTCACTTGCCAATATGGGACAGATGAACCAAAAGCTTTCCTTTTTTTAAATGAAACACATATAGCAAATTTTAAACATCATTTTGTAAGTCTGTAAAGTAAAATAAAGCTAAATTATATCTGTTGACATATTTCAAATGATGCAATTATACATGATGAGCAGAGGTGGTCAGCTTTTTTGCCAAGTGTGTGCTAAATCATGTCCAAATCATACATGGCCATCTGTGATTTATGATGGGGTTGCCTCCAAGTTTATTGAGCAGACAAAAGCACTGGATTGGACAGGAAGTTAGTGATTAAACCTGTGTAATAATCAGGCACGTGAGTCCTCTTGCTCCTATCTAGGTATATCATAATCATTGGCTGGCTGTGCTTAATCAAGTACATATTTATTTATTTGTGCAATTTCTATGACACCTTTCTATCAAAGAGGGACCCAAGGCAACTCATGGAACAAGGGTACATAAACAAAAGGGTATATAACAAAAGGGACCAGGGTAGATAAACAAAAATATATAAAGGTTGTACAGAATTTAAAAACAAACCTGCATGAGTTTTGTATCATGCCCTGTGTAGACAACTATACCATGAACCCACTGCGTATTTCTTAACTGAGCTCCACGCAGAAGAATTTGATCAGGTCCCAGAGGAACAGTGCTACAAAGAAGGAAATGAAAGTTAATTAAGATGAATTCAAAGTAACAGACTGACTTAATGAAACAATAATTAATGTTAACTTTTTTTTTGTTTCTGTCTTTTTCTCATCTTGAGGTATCAGGTTGCAATTAATTAAAAAATAAAGAAGTAGATAAGAACTAATATATATCCTTTCCAGACAGAGAATCAGTGGGTTTAAAGAGATGATAGAAGGCTTCTTTATACCAGATACAGCTTTCAAAGGTATTTCAATCAGAGAGAAACGGACAATATAATCCTACACCTTCAGTAAGATATAAAAATGTTATAACATTTCTTCTCACTTTCCACTTTTTAAACAAAACTAAGCTCTTTTACTTTTAAGTATTCACTCTCTGAAATTATTTCATTATTATTGCTTTGCACTGTATCTGATCCATCACAGATACCCTCTTTGACCAAGGATGATCTAACAGTATAGCTTCATCATTGCTTTGTACTAATTTTTCTTTATTCCTATTATACCTTTATTTCCCAATGCTCTGGTCATTAGCTGTTACATCTGAGCCCACAAATGGGTTGCATCCTAGCCAGAGTAAGTCACAGCAATGCCTTCAACACCATACTTTTTGCTGAGTTTTTTTTAATTATTATTATTAAAGAAAGAAAAGAGGAACTAGAAGGAAAGAAGGACAGGCATCATTTCACAGACATGAGCACAGTAATAACCCTGGGTAGGAAATGGGTATCAGCTAAGCTTGTATTATCACTACCTACACCAAAATTCCATCTTTTATGCAGCTATTACACAGCTATCCTCCCTTACATCTGATTGCATTAATGAGAAATGCAGGAAGATGAACATGTATTGTGTGTGGTAGTTAGGGAAAGGTATGGTGATGTAACTAGAATGGATCATCATAGGTAAAAGATGACATTTGGTTGCTGCTTCCCTTTCTAATTATTCTTACAACTGACAATGTTATGTTTGTCTTGGTGAAATATCTTTAAAAACTGCTGCTGAGCACTAACTCCGTAAACAAAAAGACCTCTGCAGTGTAGTACCTGGTCCCAGATGGCCATGCTGATCTGGCATTCAAAGCAGACACTTTGCTGAGGTAAAATTAACCTGTCTCCTTTCAGTACACCAGCTATAAAAGATTTCTGACTATAAAAGCAGGTAAGATCTAATGGGTGGGGGAAGGAAGTTATGATTCAATCGGTGTACTGTCCACATATATTATGATGGTATTGTTAATAATATTAAGACACTATAGTCAGCCCTCCACATTCGCAGGGGTTAGGGGCACAGGACCACGTGAAAGTGGGAAAACTGTGAATGTGTACAGTGGAGATAGGGGCAGAGCTCCTCAGAAGGGCTCCTCAGACTTTTGAAGTAGACAACTCGGGGGCTACCTGGAGGTGGGGAGTATGAAGAATGTGCACCTGGCAGCCAGGTCCCTCAGCCAGCAACCCATCTCCTGAAGTCTGTGGCAACCATGCTATGCTGCTATGCTGCTATGCTAGTGCTTGGGGAAGGCAGAGATCTCCATTGTGAAGCGTCTCCCAAAGCCCACAGAGCAGCTGGCTCTGGAGGCTCATGGAAACAAGGATAGCTGATGCTCTGCTTTCTCCAAGCCCCACACTGCTGTGTTAGTGTGGGGAAGGTGAAGCAGCAGGAATCTGTCACCAAGCAGCTCCCAAAGCCTGCAGGGGTGCCGGCCTCCAGGGGCCATAGCAACAGGGATAGCTGATACTCCATCTTCTCCAAGCCCCATGCTGCTGTGCTAGTGCGTAGGGACGATGGAGCAGCAAACATCTTCATTGGCAAACATCTTCCAAAGCCTGCAGAGGAGCTGGCTTTTGGGGGCTCATGACAACAGGAATGGCTGATGCTTCTCCTTCTTTAAGCCCCATGCTGCTGTGCTAGTGCTTGGGGAAGGCAGAGCAGCACATATCTCTGTCACCAAGTGTCTCCCAAAGCTTGCAGAGCAGCCGGCTTTGGGGGCTCATGGAAATGGAGATTGCTGGTGCTCTGCCTTCTCCAAGCCCCACACTGCTGTGGAGTACTTAGGGAAGGTGAAGCAACAGAGATCTCTATCACCAGGCATCTAACAAAGCCTGCATAGCAGCTGGCTTTGAGAGGCAGCTGGCAGCCGCCATGGCGACTGCTGGTGCTCCTGCTCCTGAATCCCAGCCTGTTGTGTAAATATGCATGAAGCCCGGTGGTCTCAGGCTTCAAATCCAAGGATGTCAAACCCATGAATGTGGGGGATTGATTGTATATGGATATTGTTCATTAACTTGAGAAAAAAATAATTTTGTGTAAAATGTAGCTATGTTAAAATTACTGAGGTTTTCTCATTACTTCAGTTGGAGGTAGATGGTGCTTAACTACAAATACCCAATGAAGCCATTTGCAGATCATTTCCTCTGCCAATAAGAAAATTTGTTGGTAAGAGGCAAAATTCTGCATCTTGTTCTCAAAGTTCTGTAGGAAAAGATCTAGCAGAATCTGATACAAGATCATCTTTCAACTTTGGCAGTCCCAGTATTTAAGGTGTAGGGAGAAGAATGATCATTATTTTTTGAATTTGTTTCCTGCTAATGAGTGAAAACAAGGCTCTTGAGGTGGATAACAAAACAGCAGTATTAAAACAGAATTAAAATCTGACATTCATGAACCTTTTCATCCTCCTTTACTGATTTAACAAGTGGTTTATAGTATTCCTATGGATACAATTCAGTATTCCTTATGTGAAAACTATTCAAGTGGCTCTTTAGGTCTCTATTTAATCTCCAAAATAAAGAATTACTTTAAACATAACACTTTATTAGCTAATGCAAGTTATATCTACCATGCTGTTTGTATATAGAACAGTAGCTTTACTATAAACTAGTTTTTCAAACCCTGAGATAGCTTAATTTGTCTCTTTCAATGCAGTTGTGCTTTGCAGTTCTCATCTCAATGATGACACCATAATGCCAGACTCTATGGGCTCAGTGAAAGAAAAGTTGAGAGGGAAATGGGAGAAAAGTTCAAATTAGCATATTAATCTTTTTAAAAAGTGTTTACCTGACAAATATCTGTCCTCAAGGGTAGAGGGATATCCCTAAATGGGTTAGGTCCTGAACTCAGATCTGAGAAAGCAGACAGAAAAAGCTACTTCTCATTGAGTGGCAACTTCCCACCAAGCTACAGGATGGCTAAGCAATAGGGCAAGAAGAAAAATTCAACAAGTGAGAAAACTGAAAACAGTGACCAATTCCCAACTAAGAAAAATAATAAAGAGAAACATAATAAAGAGATGGACAGGTTGCTTACCTGTAACCATAGATCTTCGAGTGGACTTCTGTGAATTCACACAGCTGGGTTACTCCTGCGCCTGCGCAGAGCTTCAGAACCTTCTAGAAACGCTAGGCAGAATATGCTTTGATACATTTTTGGCGGTAACTCCGCCCATCCTAACGGTCCCTTATAAGGGCTTCCCGCCTAAATCCCCTCAGTTCCTTGAATGACGCTGCAATATGCAGCATCAGGAACATTAAGCATGTTTATATGATGTAGTAGGACATAGAGGGGAGGATGGGCGGGTCTGTGTGAATTCACAGAAGACCACTCGAAGATCTATGGTTACAGGTAAGCAACCTGTCCATCTTCTTCGTGGTCTCTGTGAATCACACAGCTGGGTGAAGACTGACAAGCTTCACTCTTGGAGGCGGGTATGTCCTATACCAAGTACACCATAGATGCATACACCTGAATTTGAAATATTAAACACACAATCTAAATGAAGGTATCAAAGCAAATATAACAATAGTGACTTGGCAACATGAACACTCACTCATTGAATAGAGGATAACAGCACAGCCTTGCCAAAGGCCGCCTCGTTCCTAGAATGAGAGTCAAGTCTGTAGTGAGAAATAAAAGTCAAAGGTGATGACCAGGTTGCAGCTCTGCAAATGTCCTCTAGAGGCACTCCAGAGAGAAAAGCTGTCAAACCAGAGACAGCTTTCGTAGAGTGTCCTCGAATCCGTGATGGCAGAGGTTTCTTTGCCAGTGCGTAGCAGAGAGCAATGGTCGACGTCACCCACTTCGACAGTCTTTGCGAAGAAATAGGCTCTCCGAGTTTCGAGCCTGCATAAGACACAAACAGTCTGGGTGACTTCCTGTGAGACGCAGTCCGTTGAATGTAGAAAGCTAGCGCCCTTCTGACATCCATGAGATGAAGGGTGCGTTCAAATTCGTCCTGCGAGTCCTGCATCAAAGGAGGGAGAGTGATGGATTGGTTGAGATGAAAGCTGGACACCACCTTCGGAAGGAAGGAGATATCGGGGCGAAGCACCACTTTGTGCTTATGGAAAGCAGTGTATGGAGGATCAGATCTCAAGGCAGAGAGCTCACCAGCCCGACGCGCCGAAGTGATGGCCACAAGGAAGGCAGTCTTCCAGGATAGGAGTCACAGATCAGTAGAAGCCAAATGTTCAAACGGTCGGCGAACCAACTGGGAAAGGACCAGTTCGAGGCTCCAAGCCGGGGTCGGTTCAGTCACCGGAGGGTGCAGGTTGGCGAAACCTCTCAAACATTTCTTTACCGTCGCATCAACAAAGGGGGATGGGTGACCTCTCGCCTGGAACTCGACGGAGATAGCTGCCAAGTAGCACCAGATCGAGGAAAGTGACAGGCCCGCCTAAGACAATTGGAGAAGAAACTCCAGTACCATCGGGATAGAGAACAGTTCAGGACTCGGTTCCCGGGAGGCCAGGAAAGCTTCGTACTTCTTCCACTTGTAGTGGTACGACTTTCGAGTGGACGGCCTTCAGGCAGCATCGATGACAGCCTGGACGTCTGGATGAAGAGCTGCAGGTTGCCTCGGCGTCGAGGTTGAACCCGAGAGTCTCGAACCCGAAGGTTGAATTACAGAGTCAATCTTCACGCTGTCAGATGCAGAGTGTCCAGATAGGGATGTCTGACTCTGCCTTCGTGAATGGTGAGCAGATCCAGCCGGGAAGGCAGACGAATGAAACGGTACTTGGACATGTGAAGCAGAGTCACAAACCACAGCTGCTGAGGCCACCACGGGGCAACGAGGATGGCGTTCGCTCGATCTCGACAAAGCTTGGCAATCACTCTTGTCAGCAGCGGGAACGGAGGGAACAGGTAGAGTAAAGTACCTGACCACTAGAACATGAATGCATCTCCCTTCAATCCCGGAGCATGCCACCTTGAGCAGAACTAGGGACACTGAGCATTCTCAGGAGACGCAAAGAGATCCACTTGAGGATACCCCCAGGCCTGGAACAGATCTAAGGCGACTGCCCTCTGTAGACGCCACTCGTAGATGGAGAGACTCAAATGGCTGAGTCCGTCTGCAAGAGTGTTCTCCTCCCCTGGAAGATGGATGGATTGGAGAAACACATTCCTGGAGACACACCAATCCCAGATGTCCAGCATGAGCTGTAGAAGTTGGGGTGACCTCATACCTCCCTGCTTGTTCAGGTAGTACATGACAGACGTGTTGTCTGTCAGTACTAGTACAGTCTTGCTGCTCACCATGGATTCGAAGGTTTGTAATGTCGAGAAGCCAACTTAAATAGCTGATAAGATCACCCGGCTCGGCAACAACTCAGTTGAAAAGCACAGTACCTGGTGTTGTCAGTAGCAGTCATATAAGGTCAGAAATACACACACACAGAGAGCAAGAGCGAAGAACGAAGAGGCAGTCCGAGGTCAAAAGGATTCCGGCAGGTGGGTCAATGAAGGCAATCCAAGGTCAAGATATCTGAAGTCTCAAGATAGCAAGGTTCCAAGAAGCAGAAGAGTCACAGGCAGAGGCTTCCTCCAGGAAATGCAGACTGCTTGAAACAAGGAACTCAGCGTCCCCCAGCTACTTATGTTGGCCCAGCTCCCACTCCCAGCTGCGGGGTGATTGATGAGCTTCTGTCTCTTAATCTCCGGGAATGATGAAGCCACGCCCTTTCTACTCTCCTTTGGCTAAAGGTAGGTACCTGCTCTTCTACCTCTTGCTCTTGCTCTACTATGTCTCCCAGGCTTGGACCCTGTGCTGGGGGAGGGCTAGGCTGCTGAGCCCTGGGTTCTTCAGGGCTAGACTCAGACTCAGCCAGCTCTTCTGCTACTGGCTCAGCCTCCTCGCCTTCTGAGTCCTCAGAGTCCTGGCTGACCATGACACGTAATGCTTTCTGGACGGTGAGAAGTTCCAGGACATTGATATGGAGAGCTTGCTCTTCGGTGCTCCAAGAGCCACAAATCTCATAGGACTCGATGTGCGCTCCCCATCCCTGCACCGAGGTATCCGTTGTCAAGGATACGTTCGGCTGAGGAAGGTTGAACAGCATGCCTGACAGGACGTTGTCTGGTACCAGCCACCAGTCCAGAGACTGCTGAACTGCCTGCGGCATTGTAAGCATCTTGTTTGGAGAATCGAGGGGAGGGTTGAACACTTGAAGGAACCAGTGTTGGAGTGGATGGAACTGAAGTCTGGCGAGGTGGGTCACATATGTCGTAGCTGCCATGTGACCAAGAAGGACCTGAACTGAATGAGCGGGAAGCCTTCGGGACCGACGGCAGGTATGGATCAGGGACCGAAGAGTGTTGAAGTGGTCTTGAGGTAAATACGCCGCTGCCGTCACAGAGTCTAGACGAGCTCCAATGAATTTGATCACTTGAGTCAGCTGGAGCTGAGACTTTTCAATGTTGACAACAAGTCCCAAGTAGTCTAAGGCATCTAAGGTGAGGCCAACATTGAGTTCGAGCTGATGTTGAGACTCCACCACAATCAGCCAGTCGTTGATGTAGGGGAAGACCACCACGTTCTGCTGCCCAAGGAAAGCCACCACTACTGCCATGCACTTCGTAAAGACTTGAGGAGCAGTCAAGAGGCCAAAAGGAAGCACTCTGAATTGGAAGGCTTCGGTCCCAATTTGAAACGCAAGGAAGCGCCTATGATCTGGATGGATCCCCATGTGAAAATAGGCATCCTTCAGGTCTATGGAGATGAACCAGTCATACCGTTTCAGAAGTGGAAAGATAGAGGCCAAGGTGACCATTCTGAACTTCTTTGGGGCTATGTACTTGTTCACCCCACAGAGGTCGAGAATTGGGCGTAGACCGCCGTCCTTCTTGGTAACCAGAAAGTACCGCGAGAAGAAGCAGAGGTGATGAAGGTCAGAGTCGACAGGTTCGATGGCCCCCTTCTGCAACAGGGTCTGCACCTCCTTGGGGAGGGGAGGATGGAGTTGATCGAACCCGTCCCGTTGGAGGTAGAGTGTCGAACTTGATCCAATAGCCCGTCTGGATGATTTGAAGCACCCAGCGGTCTGATGTTATAGAACACCAGGCGTCTTGAAAGTTGGACAGTCGATCCCTGAAGAGAGGTGTCTAAGGAAAAACAGAAAAACATCAACAGGGGAGTTAAAATTTCTTTCGGCCCTGATCCCTGGATCTCTGTCAGGACGGTTGGCAGTATCTGGGACCTGAGCCTTGGCTCCTCACCGATGAGGCCGGAGAGGCAGAGGGAGCAAACCGGGACTGATGATAGGTCTGGCCAGAGTACCCTCGTCAGAACTGTTGGCCATACGATGGGGCTTGCCAGGAATATCTGCTTCTAGGACGGTACTGGGAGGTGGAAGTGGAGCCCATACCATATTTCCTAGCAGTGGTCCTCATCTTTTGGGTAAACTCGAGTTTTTCATCAGTTGACGCCATTAAACAAGCCCGATTCATCAAAGTGAAGATCCTCCATGGTGGCTGATGCTTGCAGTGTAAGGCCCTTGGAGCGTAACCATGCATGTCGACACAGTGCTATGGAACCAGCGATGGTTTTCGCTGCACAGTCTGCCACATGCTGAGCCGAGTTCATTTGCAACCCTGCAAGGGACTGAGCCTCAGACTGAATGGCTTCGGCCATCTGACGTCACTCCTCCGGGAGGTCCTGAATCAGGTGGCTCATTCTCTTCCATAGGACCTGTTGGTATGCTCCCATGCATGCAGAATGATTGGCTACACGGAAGCTCAGGCCGGCGGCCAAGTAGATTTTCTTCCCAACAATGTCCAATTTTCTGCCCTCTGGGTCTGGTGGAGATGACAGGGGTCGGCGCTGCTTTTTATTCTGGGCAACCTCGATGACCACAGTTTGGCCTGGGGTGGTTCTGGAGCCAGTCAACATGGTCTCCACCAACTCGGTACAGTCGGTCTATTTTCCTAGACGTCAACTGTATGGACGATGGGTTTTCCCAGGACCCCTGCGCGATTTTCAGCAAGGAGGGCAGTATCGGGATGGTAGCCAATGGGGGTGCCTTCGACTGGATCCGTTGGAAAATAGGATCAACGGGATCAGCCGCTCGCTCTTCTAATTTCAGATCCAGGGCGTGAGACATCCAAACCATCTGCTCCCCGAAGGCACGAACATCATTGGTTGGAGAGGCTGAATCATCTTCCATCAACTCAGCCTTTGGAGAAGGCAGATAGGGTCTGTAAAGGTCCCAAGATGTGGCAGAGGATGAAGTTCACCCATCTGGTGAATGACTATGGGCCCGTGATGGTGTGAGGGAACAAGGCTGCGGAGTTGGAGGGGTTCGAGGCAGAGGACGGTGTTCAGGCGGAGAGACCTGGATCACAGCATCCTTTTTCATTGCAACATCCATACTGACAGGATGTGGGGACCGAGCAATCGAGTGGCCCGTAATTGTGGTGTCAAGGACCTCACCCCTCGAGGTGAAAATCTGCGAACCGGTAGGTGACCCGAAATCTGTCCTGCAGATGGATCGGGCCAGATCATAAGCAGAGTAAGCCGGGACATTATCTCGGATGGCAGGTACATGACCTCGAGGCACATATTCGGATTCGATAACCTCAACCTCCACATTCGAAGAATGGCTTTCCAGTAATTGAGCCCTTGACACAACCAGAGCCGGAGATGTCTCTGGGTGCACAGGGGGTCTCGCGATATCAGTAGCAGGAGGGAGCTCAACTGTCACAACCTCCACTGAACCCGATGGGGTACGTGAATGCCGAGACTCAGGCTCCGTAGTGGTGGATACCAGTAGTGGGCATACAAATGTACCCTCGACCTCCAATGACCGGCGAGGGGGAATCTCCGGGACCGCACGCTCCCCAGGCTTGGATTTTTTGGTCTTCTCTTTAGATTTGCCAGCGTCATGCTTGGACAAATGCTTTTCCTTCCTCTTTTTCTTCAGTGGTTGAGAGGAAGAAGCAGAATCAGCAGATGGATGGGCTTCAGTAGTGGACGGAGTCTTCTCTCGAGCGGCATCCTTGGATGTCGAAGGGACTGGCTCTTGAACCTGTGTCGAATGGTCCCGAGTCGAATCCGACGATGCACATCGAAGGGAGGAATGGAGAGCCTCGGGATCAGATGCGGTGGAGCGGCGCCTAGACAGACTTTGGGACCGACGACGTTTTTGTCCAGTAGACAGAGGGGACTGAGGTCATTCACGGCCTCGAGGCTCCGAGGGGGGAGCTGAAACAGAGGTAGAGGCTGGAGCAGAGGCAGGGAGCAAGGCCTTCTCATAGAGAAAGGACTTCAGGCGCGAGAGCCTATGTTTTCGGGCCTGCGGTGTAAACGCCTTACAATGGACGCATGCATCAACATTGTGAGCCTCTCCCAAACAGATTAAACAGCAGGAATGACCATCGGCAGCTGGAAGTTTTGCTTGACAAATAATGCAGCGTTTGAAAGCTCCTTTGCCAGACATTTTACTCACAATAATAATAACAATCACAGGGAAGGGATCGTAGTCAAAGCCAGTCCGAGGTCAGTAACGATATCTGAGGTAATGCCAAAGCCGAAGGAGTAAGCCAAAATCGTAGTCAAGAGCCAGAAATAGGTCAAAAACCAGAGTGATCAGAAGCCGAATACCAAAACCAGTAGGAGAAAGCGAAAATCGTCGTCAAAGAGCCAAAACCAAGTCAAACTAGAGCGATGAGAGAAAAAACACCTAGCGAACAGAGGTTCCTTCAAGCTGATAACATGGCGGAAAGAAAAGAACTGAGGGGATTTAGGTGGGAAGCCCTTATAAGGGACCGTTAGGATGGGTGGAGTTACCGCCAAAAATGTATCAAAGCATATTCTGCCTAGCATTTCTAGAAGGTTCCGAAGCTCTGCGCAGGCACAGGAGTAACCCAGCTGTGTGATTCACAGAGACCACAAAGAAGATCTGGATGCTACAGGCATGAAATAAGGACAGCAGAGCCCTTTATCTTGAATGGAAAACCAAGAACAAAGCATCAGAAACTGTGGGAATTCAAGAAACTGTCAGGGCAGACAGAATATCCCTTTATTAATGAGAAGAAGACAATTTCCCTCAAAGACAGAAGGAAGATAAAACTCCCTTGAAAAACCAAATCCATATTAG
Organism: Gambelia wislizenii; assembly: GCA_030847615.1. Classification (NCBI taxonomy): domain Eukaryota; kingdom Metazoa; phylum Chordata; class Lepidosauria; order Squamata; family Crotaphytidae; genus Gambelia; species Gambelia wislizenii. The sequence goes on along the minus strand of JAUMIR010000005.1, from coordinate 103,342,451 downwards.
AAATAAAGGAGGAGTCAGAACAGAGGATAACTCTGCCATTTTGGAAAAGGTGGAGTTCTGGCTCTACAGAAAGGCTTCCTAATTCAATGATTTTGTGGACAGATGTGACTTTCAAAGTCTCCTTCCCAAACAACTCTGAGGATGTGGATTGTGAGTGACAAAATCCCAATATCCTTCACTAAAAGCCAAGATGGTAGCCAATGAACCAGAAACATCAGAGAAAAGCCACCAAAGAGCTTCCTGACAAATGCATGAAGAGGTGCCACTTGTGCCGCCTGTGCCCAATTGGTAGAAGGCATACATGTTGTCAGGACAGGTCACACTGGCATGGTCTCTGAGGTCCAGGTGGGTTTCCTTTTTAGCCACTAGGCAATTGTATAAATGATTTAGGGTAGCAAAAAGTCTAGATTTGCTAAAAATTGTCAAGGGACCTATTAGTCAAGAAATTACATGACCTTGAAAGGAGAGCAGAAAAGCCTAAGACACCTTCAGTGAAGGTCACCACAAAGAAGGCAGTCCAACTTGGAATATATCATCCCCAGGAGAATTCCAAGAGACTGGAGATAAGCTGACCTGCTCTTGTTGACTTTAGCAATCATGACCAAAAGCTAAAATGATACGAAAGAAAGTACCTGTTCCTGTTGCATCCAAAACAATTCCCAGTGGTGTGAGATGGAATAGGATAGCTGATTGTTTTGCTAGTCAGGAAACTGTATAGTCTAAGAATATGATGAGTTTATGCCAAACGCAGATCCTTTAATTCTGGCTTACAGAACAGATTTGGAGATCACTGAGATAAGAACCCAGATCAGTATCAAACAAACAAAGATCAGTCATGAAACATACCATTCTCTAGTCTTCCATGCTGGACACAGTAGAAAAGCCCCTTCCTCTGTGATTAGTCTGGACATGTAGGATACTACTAGCTTCTTAGCAAGCTAGTAAAAAGTGGCATCAACCAAATGAGCTGGCAGAAGGATGGAACAGAGAAATGTGTTTCCTTCCTTCACTGCCAAGATGGAAACCAAGCAGATTGGTGGAACATATTTGTTTGGAGGGATGTATCTGTTTGGAGGGATGTATTTGTTTGGAATTTCATGTACTCGTCTGCATGTATTTCCTTGTTACTTCTGGCTATTAGTTGTTAAATGTAAGCTTGGATTATAGAGTAAGGACAGGGAGATCTGACAATAGAACTGGAGGTAGATGAGAGTTGCAAATGCCCCTCCCTAAACTGCAAATCCCAGGATTCAACAGGAGGCAACCATAGTAAATATAGTGGAATAGTCACACTATAACAGTGTTGTCTGAAAATCTAGTTTATATAAGAGACACCATTTTACTATGCCACTGTATATAATGGAACGTGAGCATCCATGGATTTTGGTATCCACGAGAGATCTTCGAACCAAACCCCAGTGATTTGTCAGGGGATGATAGGCCACTCAATCCCCAGAAGAAGCCCAAAAAGCTTGCCTCAGTAGACTCAGTAGCAACCTGCTCCCAAGAATACAGAGTGTTTGACATCCAAATAAGCAGGAGGCACTTTTATCTTCAAACTCAGTTGCAATATATACAAATATTTACAATTCCAGAAGAAACTGCTTCACCAGGCCTCAGAACTCAGAGGAAGAAGAGTGAGCTCTGCTCTGAGCCCTCCCATATACACAGTTACAGGGCACTGGCTTACTCAATCACATGATCTTACACACCAATAAGAACCTTCCTTCTGTAGCTAAGGAAGACTAGGCAGTTCATGGAATCAGCCATTTTGACTAGGCATGACTCTGCAGTTTGTTTGGCCATTTTAAAATGGAGTTCTAACTCCTGACATGAATACCAAGGGCCCACTATATATTTTTTAAATATCAGAGCTGTAAGAAGCTCTGAAAAAAGTGTCCTTGTTTCAGGCACATAGGTAGATAGTGTAGTAGCATTTCATACTCAAGTCACTTTTTCAGCCCTGCTTTATTGCCTCAGAGATTTAAACTAACCCATCTAGGAATATCTAAATCTATAAGGCAAGAAAAACTATGCTCTCAACTATCCTTTCAATTAATTTAGTAAAATGAAAAAACAACAACCATTGTTTCCTAAATGAAAACAGTTGTGTGGATCTATTATAATTACTACCTTTAGAGAAGAATTACAGTAAATGTTTTTTCTCTTCTTTAATGAGGAGTAGAATTATAATAGATCCACACTCTTGCGACTGAAAAGTTCCAGGAATTCATCTACAAGAAACCAGCAAACACATATAGGTCAGGATATTTAAAATTTTGAATTAGGTACTAGATCCTGGAAAAAGAGCAGGTTTGAAATAATGTATACAGAAGCACCTAAAGTAATTATTTGTAATATGTGGAGGAATAAAGTCCTCCTCAAAATTCCAAAATACAGAATCTGTAGTAGTTGGTAAAACAAAAAGTATTTACAGAATTACTATAACATTTAAAATATTTATAGCACTATGCAATAAGAAGAGTGGGTACAGTATCTGTGTACAACCAAATAAAATGCAGAGTATGTAATCACAATTTCTGCTCTATATTCCCCTATTAGAAAATAAATTCTGGCAAAGTTAACAATATTTTTCCCAAAACATTTGACTTGCTAGGGTCCAATTAAGAAAACAATCATGGAAATCATACTGAAAAATGTAATGGGACATAAATATGCTTGGTATGCGAGTGTTATTATTTTAGAATAATCAAAATTGAAACAAAAGTATTTGTTCTACAACAAACACATAAAATGCTATTTATATGCAATACAATGTAATGTAAGTGCCTTCAAACTGCCGGTCAACTTATGGTGACTCTATTAATTTTACAGAATTTCCTTAAGGCAGAGAATACTTAGAACTGGTTTGTTATTGCCTTTCTCTGAACATAGAGAACAGCATCTGGCATTCCTTAGCATCCAAGCACTAACCAGGCCTGACCCTGCTTTGTTTCCAAGATAATCTGATTGGATCTGGTGCCTTCAGAGTATCTAGGTGGCTATACAGTTAATGTTTAAAGTGAAGAATATATTAGTTGAAAAAACTGAAAGGTAGAATTACAAAGAAAGAAAGTTATTTACAAGGTAGCAGTAGGCAAATGTGGGTATCCTATGCAGACATATCTTAAGACCTTCTACACCACAATTCCCCATGAACCAACTTGCTACCTTTTATTATCAATGAAATACTAGAAAGCTTATAGAAAGTGGAAAAGGCAGTCAATGACCTCATTTTCTTTTCAGTATCCACTTGAATGATCTACACTGAAAATGATAAATACAGAGTTTTCTTTCTTTACATGCTCTTATAATATAGTTTTTAATGAAAGTGCACTTCTAAGTATTGTAAAATTCTTTAGCAGGTATGTTAAAAAAAGGGAAGTGGCACTTCCAACTAACTTTTCTGTGCCTCTTCTATCCCTCAATATGGTCTGGAACAACATACTATTAATAAACATAGTTTCCTTTTAAAAGTACAGGCTGAGTATCCTTCTTCCTCCTCCTCCTTATTATTATTGTTTATTTATGTAGCGCCATTTATGTACATGGCACTTTACATTAAAACAAAACAAAATGTTGGGTCCTACCAAAGGCGTATAATCTAAAATAAGTGTATACATAAACACACACAGAGGGAAGACATAAATAATAAACATTAACTATAGAATATGCCGCAAAACAAATTATCCAGATAACTACAAAAATAACAACAATATAGTATGAAACAGTAAGAAAATATAAAAATAAAACAAACTGACCAATATATGTAATTAAAGTATACAAGATTACAAAACAGTATCAAACTAAAATTCCAAAAGTTTTGGAAAAGAGAAAAGTTTTCAATTGAGATTTAAAAACACAAAGAGATGGAGCAGCCCTCAAATATTCAGGGAGGGAATTCCAAGAATATGGAGTAGAGAGTGAAAAAGACAAAGCCAAGCCATGGAAGAAATTCTTGGTTGGGTGAGAAGCCTAGAGTTTCTAGAACACAGATCTTGAGTAGGCTGGTAAAAAGAAATGAAAGCTGAAAGATAAGGGGGAGCTAGGTTGTATAGGGCTTTGAAAGTTAAAACAAGAAGCTTGTATTGAATCCTAGAAGGAATGGGTAACCAATGAAGACATATCAAACGTGGGGTAACATGATCAAAGCAATGGGACAAAAAGCTAATTTTAGCAGCAGAAGGTTGAATGGCGACCAGAGGACTAAGATGAGATAATGGAGATTACAACAATCAAGGTGGGAAATTACTAAGGCATGAACTAAAATTTTAGCAGAGGAAGCAGAAAGAAAAGGTCTGACTTTGGCAATGTTATAAAGAAAAAAGCAACATGACTTTGCTACAGCCTCAATGTGAGGAACAAAAGACAAAGCGGAGTCAATAATAATGCCAAGACCCTGTGCTTCCTTCATAGGATAAATGGAAACATTGTTAACAGTGATGGAGAATGAGAATGTATGTTATAAAGAAGGTAGTTCTTAGTAGCTCTGTCTTTGCCATGTTACATTTTAGGGGATGATGAATTCTCCATGCTGACATAGCTGAAAGACTTGCTTTAATACGATGTTTGTTGTCAGAAGAAAGTTCTGGAGTGGAGAAATACAACTAAGTATCATTAGCATAAAGTTGATGCTGAAAACCATACAAACTGATAAGATTACCTAAAGACAATGTATAAAGCGAAAACAACAAAGGGCCCAAAATAGAGCCCCATGGAACCCCAACAGAAAGGAGAAAAGAAGAGGATACGTGACCTTCAGTTACCACATTAAATGACCAACCTGAGAGATAAGATGTGAACCAGCCGAGGATTGAATCAGTAAACTATAGGTCATGAAGTGATTCCAATAAAAAAACATGGTCAACTATGTCAAAGGCTGCAGAAAGATTGAGAAGAATAAGGACTGAATATAGACCTTTTGACTTGGTCTAAAGGAGTTCATCTGTGATATTTGTAAGAGCTGTCTCCACTGAGTGCAAAGGGTGAAATCCAGATTGAAAGGGATCCATTACAGTAATATGAGAGAAAACGTTGAGGCAATGTACATAAACAACACCCCCCAAAATGTTTGAGAGGAAAGGCAGCAGTGAAACAGGATGATAAATAGAAAGAGAAGATGGGTCAAATGAAAGGTTCTTAAGAACTGGAGAAACAGTAGCATGTTTAAACTCAGAAGGAAATGAGTCTGTAGAAAGGGACAATTAATAATATGGAGAAGAGAAGGGAGAATGGCAGGAGCCACACTAATTAAGAAAAGAGAAGAACTAGATCGAGAGAGTAGGTAGAAGGATTTGAAGACTTCAACAATTCAGATTGTTCATCTAACAAGACAGGGGGAAAGTAGAGAATGATAAATATATATAAATAACAACAACATGTCTCTAGAAAGGCTATCTAGTGGCCAGTTGTCTGGCAATGTCTCAGGTGCAGCTGAGGAAAAGAGGCCAGGGGAAGATAAAAGCCTTAGGGACAGCTGAATGGGAAAGGAAACCTCCGAGGAAGCATAGAGGCAGTGGCAACTCCAAAAACTCCAAATCCAGGTGGGGAAGTCTCTCCAAGGAAAGGATTGGGAAACCAGCAGCCAGGACAAGCCCAAGAAGAGTCCACAACCCTTCTCTTTATGTCTGAGGTGAGACCATGCAGTTACACCAGAAGCAAAGCCAGTTGGTCAGCCAAGACCTGGGTCAACAAACCCCTTTGTCCCCAAGGAGTCAGGTACAAGTGAACAGAAGGTGGATTGGTGGGCAGCACTGGGCAGAGCAGCTTTACCAGGGCACATATTCACCTCTAGCTGTCACCAGCCCAGTACCATCCCTGTGCCTGACCTCAATGGGACTGCTTCTCAAGGGCCTGAGCCAGCGACAGCCTACTGGAACCAAGAGTAGCACCCAGAGGACCAGTACCAATAGTGGGGCCAAGAGGCTGCAAAAGCTTACTGTATCTGGGGGCCAGAACTGAGAATAACCTAGTAGCAAAAGGAGATGGCTTTGAAGTCATCTCCCTATATCCAGTACCAAGGCCCAGTGCAGCCTTATCATTCCCCAGTGCCTTATCCCACAGATAGCCACTGGGAACTGGGAACCCTAGCTCTAAGAACTGAAATGGTTGGGATCAAAGAGGGTGAACCCAGTTAACCCCGTGTTGTTGACAAAACTCAGTAAAGGAGTTGGCAGCCACGTGGGAATTGGATTGATTTATGCTGGGGGGGGGCAACTGCACTGGGCCCTGTTTGCACCTTAATTTCTTCTCAGTTTGGGATATAATTTATCTATCTGATTAAAAAACGGCAATCACAAACTAAGCCCTATGTTTAACTTGAACTCAAACAGAACTCTACAAATATCTAATAATTCCACTAGAGTGGGTGTGGATAGCTCCTCCTGCCACCCCCGAATGAAAATTCATGTTAAGTTCAAATGTTTCATTCTCAGGATGGCATGGAGGAGCTATCCATTTTGATTGGGATATACCCAAGCCACCCTAGGGCGGGATCTAGTTACTTCACTTATGTACTACTGATTGTAGCACAGTCCTACCAAAAGCTGCCTGTGCTGATTTATACCTATCCAAATTATAGTATTTTATAAAAGTGGGTGGCTCAGACCACCCTGCTGCCTCATAAATATCCTGAAGTGATGCTGACATCAAATAAGTGGTTGATGTGACTATTGATCTGGTTGAGTGAGGATATACATTCCCTGGCCTGGACTTGCCCACCAAATCGTAACAGTGGTAAATGCATGCCCTAATCCATCTCCCTATCACCGCCGATGATGCTTTCTGATCTACAGTTCTTGGACTGTAGGACACAAATAGTGTTGCTGTGTGGTGTATTGATGATGATGTCCTTAAGTAAATACATACTGCCCACTTTACATCTAATATGTGTCACCTTTTCTCCTCTGTATGTACTGGTCTAGGACAAAAATTTTGGAAAATATATCATGTCAGGATATGTCCTATGCCCAATGCACTTCGGTAGGAAGGTTGGGTCAATAGTCAAAGTCAATCTGTCCTCCTCAAATCTGCAGAAGTTCTCATTTATAGGCAAAGCAGCCAACTCGGATACCCATCTTCCAGCTGTCAATGCCACTAACAAAGCCACTTTGACAGAGAGCATGTGCAATGAGGCCTGCTTCAGTGGTTCATAGGAAGACTTTGTCAACCTGTTCAAAACCAAATTTAAATCCCAGCTAGGGAATCTATGTTTCGTACGGAACGAGGATATTGTCACACCTCATAAAAATGCTTGACATGTGGATGTTGTGATAGCAGGTATCCATCAAATCTTAATGTGATAGCCAAAGAGGAAACCTGATATTTCAAAGTATTTGAACGCAAACCCGCTGAGAAGCCATCCTGTAAAAATTGCAAAATGTGTGTGATATCAAGCACCTCCAATTCAAGTTGTCTTGTGGTAAGTTGCCTCAAAAGTTTTCCATGTTATGTCATATATTTTTCATGTTGAACTCCATCTTGAAGCCAGAATGGTAGTAATCACCTCCTTAGTATATCCTCTTGCTTCTAACGCTTTCCGTTCAAAACCCAAACCAGTAAGTGTAACCACTCTGGATTTGGGTGTCGTATTGGTCCCTGAATCAATAAGTCGTGTCTTATTGGTATCTTGTATGGTGTGCACTCGAACATTTTGAGAAGCAGAGGAAACCATACCCTCCTTGGCCAATATGGGTCTATGAGCAATAGCCTTGCTCTTTCCCTCTGTATTTTTACCAGTACTTTCTGCATGATTTGAAGTGGTGGAAAAGCATAGTGACAACCTGGTGGCCATGGTGTTGCCACTGCATCCTGTGCCTCTGCACTTTGCCATCTATGGAGAAATACCTCTTGAGACTTTTGTTCTTTGCTGATGCACATAACAAGGACCGAACTGCTGGTTGATTTGATGCAGCACTGCATAATGTAGGTACCACTCTCCTGGATGTACCTGTGGTGGCTCAAGTAGTCTGCTTCCACACTGTATACACCTTTTAGATATACTGCTGTTATGGACAGAACATGTTTCTCTGCCCATCTTAACAAATTGTTGGACTCTTTCACCAACGGTTTTGATTGTAGTCTGCCCTGTTTCACAATGTATGCTTTCACTGTTATGCTGTCCATCCAGACTTGCACACAATGATCCATCACAAGTTCACTGAAGTGTAGTAAGGCCAGTCTCACTGCCTTCAATTCCAGGAAGATGATGTTGTATTTCTATCCATTGAAGTCCACACACCTTGAGCTGTTTGATTCTGGCAGTGTGCTTCCCAACCTGTCAGACTGGCATCTGTTGTGAGTCTTATTAATTCTAGAATTGCTATCAGAACTCCCTGTTCAGATTCACTGTCGTCAACCACCACTTCAAGTCTGTCTTCACTGATGTCGATATTCTCACTGGGTAATGTTTTTTTTATGAGCAATCACATTCTGGTGATGCCTCAACAATGTCTGTAAAGTCCTGCAATGGAATCGTCCCCAAGGTACCAATTGGATAGTTGATATAAGATGTCCCAGCACTTTTGCTAGAAACATAAGGTCTGCTTATGGTAGTGTCCGGATCGTTTGCACTGCTTGTCGTATCTGGACTGCCCTTTCCTGTGATATAAACAAGTAAACTTGACTGGTGTCTATCAGGGCCCCAAAATGGGTAATTGTCCTGGAAAGAGTTAAACTGCTCTTGTTGTAATTTATAAGGAAACCGTATGTTTCCAAAATTCATATAGTCAGTTCTAAGTCCTTTTTCAATTTCTCTTTGGTTTCTGCTTTCACTACTATGTCATGCAAAGAGTTGGGTCCCTTGTTGTCTCAGAAATGGCACTATTGGTACCAAGATCCTTGTGAACACCCTTAGTGCTGATGACAGTCTGCATAAGAGAGCCCTGAACTGATCATGCTCTCGAGAAAATGAAACGTGAGGTATTTTCTATCCTCCATTGCCACTGGCACATGATTTTCCTGAGATCAACAGAGACCATCCAGTCTCCCCTGTTCAGATTCTGTTGTATCATTTGCAACGTTTCCATTTTGAACCTCTGATATTGAACGAAATGATTCGCATACCTTAGGTTCAATACAAGATGGCAGGTTCCATTGTTTTTTAGTACAGTAAAGATAATAAATAAATTGATGATGTTCTAGAACCTTCTCCACCGCCCCAATATTCATGACAAGTTGTATTTCGTCTGATACTATTCTCCTTTTCTCTAACTCTTTTGGGACTAGAGAGATGACATACCTGTTTTCTAGTTTCCCATGGAAAATAATGTGGTGACCTGTTTGAACTGTTTGTAGTACCCATTGATCTGATGTTATCTTGTACCATAGGGAACTGAATAACAGTATTCTGCCTCCTACCTTCATCTTATTCCTGTCAGAACTGTGGTCTCCCCCTTTTTTGGGTAGACCCTGCACCTCTACTCTGGTATCCTCTAGCATACATCACCTGTCTAGGGTATTGCCCTTTAGGTTTGAACCATTGCTCTCTCTGGTACTGATAATCTGCTGGTCTTGCTGCTGATCTACCCCCCCCCCTTGAGAGGAAGAGTATCCTGTAAATCACCCCAAAATCTTCTCTTATGTACTGTAGGCTTGCTTTTTATAACTTGCTTTTTATTTGGGTTTTCTACTAAAAAAAATTTCTAGAGACTTTTCACCAAATAGTAACTCCCCCATAAATGGGAGATTTGCTAAATTGTTTCGCAATTTTTGATCCGCATCTCAGTGGCAGAGCCACAATGATCTCCTCGCCACTGATTGCTGTAATACTTCGCAACACAAATGACAGTGTCATGTCCTGCATCAGCTATATATTCCAAAGCCTTTTTTAAATTTCCCTTAATGCCTTGTATACAGTATACTCATCTAAACTCTCACTGTGTTCAGCTTCCTGCATCCATAGTATCTCTGCCCTAGCAAACATTGATGATGCTGTAGACACCCTAATTGCATAAGCAGAGGTTTCGTGCACTTTTTAAAAGGCAGCTTCTGCTCTCCTTTCATCCACTTCTTTCAACATAGTGTCATCCTCCCAGGGAATTATAGCTCCCAACACTAAGGCCGCAATTGGGCCATCTGTCAAAGGGACCTTCAGGATTTGTGACTGGGGTTTCTCAAACAAGTATAACTTCTTATTATATCCCATTAACTTCTTAGTAGTTAATGATGTCTCCCACTCTGATTGTATTAGATCCTTATACATATCTGGCAGTGGTATCTCTACCCTCTGAGTTACTTGCTGTTTAATCACTGAGGCTAATTTTTCCTCTTTCTTGTCTACTCTCCAATCTGCATTGTTATATAAACCCAGCATTTTAATAATTCTCTTCAGTAAACTTTTAAATTGATTGGCTTGAAATAATCTAGAAGAATCTGTGTCGTCCTCATCTTCAGAAGAGGTTTCGATGTCGTCCTCTTTACCCATGTCCATCTCCATCTGATCCACTTCCTCATTCATGTACATCTCCACCTGTTTCAGGTGTTTCGTATTTCTGGTACATTTCCTTGGTCTGATGTGACTATTCCTATCCTCATCCTGGGTAGAATTCATTTTCCCTTTTTTGCCCTTTCCTCTTTTATTTCTTCCATTTCTCAGTTCTCTAATTGATTATTACAATGTAAATTGACTTGGCCCTCATTGAGATTACTCATAGTATTGGATTGTTGGAAATTAGCAATTCGTGTTTCCCTCCTAGGTAACATAGCTTGCAACTCTTCTGCCATTGTTTCCGATGAGGGTGCATATATTCAAATTATCAGTATTATTAAAAATACCCTTAGATGTCTCAGGATGTGGCTGTAGATCACACATGCCAGTTATTGTGTTTTAATTATTGGCTGTTTTGTAATACGGATCTGTTCTATGAACTGGTTTTGTCTTTCTTTGTGTGTCTCTACTTGGATAGGCTCCGCAGTATTTGTCATAAATCCTCTTAGAAACTGAAGAAATTCTGGTGTTCTATGTAATGCTGGTGAATAGCTTCCTGTATCTAACAATTCTCTTTCTTTTTCTACAGCAGTATAGGCAGACGCCTTGCCTGCTAGTGAATTCCAGGCTGTTTGTTGTGGGGAACTCTTGCACAGAGTAGCTCCTCCCTTTGCCTCTTGGATGAACTCAGTTGTGCTTGCGCAAGTAAAGAGAAAATGCTCCAGAGCTGGCCCTCCCATCACTGTTGAAGCCTGTGCTTCAAGATGGTGCCTGGAAGCAAAATCAGAAGCTTTCACTGCTACCACAGCATTTTTCTCCCCATTCTTGCTCACAGTAAGGTCCATTCATTTACTTTTGCCTGTTTTGTTTATTTTTTGTGGTGTTGCAGCTGCTAGTGTGGCTGCTTCCTTAGGCTTCTGCATTGTTACAGCCACTACAGCAGCTGTCTCTTTAGCCTTAGCTGGTGTCGCAGCCGCTACCACAGCTGCTGTTTTGTCCAGCCCAACTGATTTCTGAGTAGTCTTATTTTTAAAAGTAGAGCCTTTCCATTTCAAGTCCTCAGTATCACTCTTGCTTGAGGACATTAATATTTGTCTTAATTCATCTGAGATTCCCAACCCAGATACCTGTGTTTTAGTGGTTCTCTGTAGGTCCTTATCTTTCTGTTTGGTCTTACCCTTGGCCAACTGTTCTACACCCAAGGGGAATAATTCGTGGTTAGAGTCATTTTCTTTCTTTTTGTCTGTATGATTATGCTTCTTTTCTTTCTGTTCTCTACCTGTGATTACCCCTGATCTAAATGATCTAATTTTACCTAACTAGCTATTCCCTGTGGGAAGGCTGTAAAACTGGTCTGGTCTGGTCAGCTCAGCTCAGTAGGAATTTAAAAACTGGCAGGAGAGATCAGTAGAGCAACAGAACCAACAGAAAAAGAATGTTGACTCCTGTCTGGTCAGTTAGCATGCGGAGAACAACCCAATCCAAGTGGATAGCTCCTCCGTGCCATCCCAATAAATAAACTACATATTACATAGTATGACATTAATGACATTTATTCAAGCTTACTCCCTATGTTCATGGGGTGTTCAGACCTTGTGAGTTTTACTGGAATCAAACAAAAGCAGTGTTAATCAAACAGAATTCCAACATAGTTACTGCTGCCCCAGTCCCTCCTCAAAAATCCTGGTAGCTGATGCTATTACCTTATTATGAATAGTCTTAGAGATCTTTCTAGACACCTTCTGACTAATTGCTCTCAACCTTCTCTTCTCCAGACTAAACATGCCCAGCTCCCTAAGCTGCTCCCCATAGGGCATGGCTTCCAGACCTCCCACCATCCTGGTCACCCTCCTCTGGACACGTTCTAGCTTCTCAATATCCTTTCTGAATTGTGGTGCCCAGAACATCTAGCACTGCAGTAACTTAAAACTTCAGATGAGCACTTAGAAATACAAATTAAGCATCCACAGAAAAGGAGCAGGGAAAGTTATCAAGGGAATTTGAACACAGCAAATTCTAAGTTCAAGGTATAAACTATTTTCAGTGTCCCACTCTGCAATGCTAGAAATTTGGGGACTGAAGAAAAATTTCATTTGAGAGTGCAGATTTCTTACTGGAGGGCAATGCCCTCATTTTGACCCTCACTGCTACAGCACTGTGGCAAACCTTCCTTCAAACCACCATTCTATGCATTCCCTGCATTTCCTTTCCAGTTTTGTATACACACTTTTGGTTTCTTTCACCAAAAAGCAAAAACAACAGCCCAAATAGTCAAAGAGTTGTTCTTCTCACCACACCAAATAAAATAAAATAAGGACTTGTTCTTCAAAGCTAGTTTCTTTCTGTCGGTACCCCTGGCCTCCACAGTAAAATAAAACAAACCACATTTTGTCTCCATTCCTTACCAGAGTGGAGCTACAGTAGAAAATCAGGCAATTAAAGCAATTCAATCAGTCCAGGCATCAGCATACTAACTTATAGGCCTGGGACAGAGGCCTCTGCTGCCCTTCTGGGTTCCTGATGTATTGAGTCCATAAAATTCCATTGATTGCGCCTACCAGTCTTTCCTCCCTTCCCTCTATTGCTCTTTCCCACATTGCTTATTTATGCTTCTGCCAATGAAGATCCTCCTGTGCCTTTAAGGAGAACAAAATGATATGTGCCTATGCTTCTTTGTAGGGAGGAACAAGCCTGCTGAATTCCACAAAGACAAAACTGAGAGACTAAGATAAACACACTAATTAAAGATAATAGACAAGGAGGATAGGACTGTCTAGGAGGAAGTGTGAGCCTGGAGCAGTAGTGCCCCACTTACCCTACTGGAACCATTGATTTTGCATACTGTGAAAGCTAGCATTGCAACTCCTCTATTCTGGCAGAGAGGTTTCTAGCACTAGCACAAAAACACCTAAATATGGCGTCCATTTCAAAATATCTGTGATGTAGGCATTTTCCTCTGTAGGACTTTGACTGGTAACATGGCCTATTTGTTGACTGGTAACATGGCCTATTTCTTACCCCTCATAATCTGGGTAATCACTGTTTTCCTTCTAGGTATGACATATCCCAAACTGGAGATTCCTCAGCTCCAGGCATCTTTCCCTGGTTTCACTTTAAAAGTTTCTCTGGCACTTTTTAATGTAAACCACCAGTAGATTAGTTTGATTCTGGTTTAAGTGAAGCCTATTCCCTTTGGATAAGCCCAGTTTAACCTAAAATGTTTTACTTGACCTCAGTCTCCTCTTTGAGCAGTAAGGCCCCTTTATTTGGGTAAAGGCCACTTGATTGACCTTGATGAAAATGAGACAATCCTCTTAAGAACATTATCATCTTGAAACTGTAGGTACGTACCGTATATTCCGGCGTATAAGACGACTTTTGAGCACTCAAAAGTGCCCTCCAAAATTGACAGTCGTCCTATACGCCGGATACACTTTGCTTCACCCACCTGCCTATCTCCTGCCTCTTCGCAAACGGAGCGAAGAGGCAGGAGATGGGGCAGGGGGGGTGAAGCAAAGTGTTTTGAAGATCATTCGCCCCCCTCCTCTGCCTTCTCCCCCTTTGGGGAGCAACGGAAGAAAGAGGAGGGGGGCGAACATTGCGGTTTGCCGCAGCCGCTGCTCGAGCGCTTCTGCAGCGGCGGAGGCAAACCCGCGATTCGCCCCCTCTCCCCACCTTCCAGGAAGGTGGGGAGAAGGGGCGAATGTGCCCCGTTTGGCCGCACAGTTTGCGGATCCCCCTCCTGCGCTCCCTCCTGGAAGGGAGCGCAGGAGGGGCATGGAGAGGCTGCGCGGCCAAACCGCGATTCGCCCCTTCTCCCCACCTTCCTGGAAGGTGGGGAGAAGGGGCGAATGTGCCCGGTTTGGCTGGGCAGCCTCCCGATCCCCCTCAGGGGCATGGAGAGGCTGCGCGGCCAAACCGCGATTCGCCCCTTCTCCCCACCTTCCTGGAAGGTGGGGAGAAGGGGCGAACTTGCCCGGTTTGGCCGGGCAGCCTCCGGATCCCCCTCCTGCGCTCGCTCCTGGAAGGGAGCGCAGGAGGGGCATGGAGAGGCTGCGCGGCCAAACCGCGATTCGCCCCTTCTCCCCACCTTCCTGGAAGGTGGGGAGAAGGGGCGAACGTGCCCGGTTTGGCCGGGCAGCCTCCCGATCCCCCTCCTGCGCTCGCTCCTGGAAGGGAGCGCAGGAGGGGCATGGAGAGGCTGTGCGGCCAAACCGCGATTCGCCCCTTCTCCCCACCTTCCTGGAAGGTGGGGAGAAGGGGCGAACTTGCCCGGTTTGGCCGGGCAGCCTCCGGATCCCCCTCCTGCGCTCGCTCCTGGAAGGGAGCGCAGGAGGGGCATGGAGAGGCTGCGCGGCCAAACCGCGATTCGCCCCTTCTCCCCACCTTCCTGGAAGGTGGGGAGAAGGGGCGAACGTGCCCGGTTTGGCCGGGCAGCCTCCCGATCCCCCTCCTGCGCTCGCTCCTGGAAGGGAGCGCAGGAGGGGCATGGAGAGGCTGCGCGGCCAAACCGTGATTCGCCCCTTCTCCCCACCTTCCTGGAAGGTGGGGAGAAGGGGCGAACGTGCCCGGTTTGGCCGGGCAGCCTCCCGATCCCCCTCCTGCGCTCCCTTCCAGGAGGGAGCGCAGGAGGGGCATGGAGAGGCTGCGCGGCCAAACCGCGATTCGCCCCTTCTCCCCACCTTCCTGGAAGGTGGGGAGAAGGGGCGAACGTGCCCGGTTTGGCCGGGCAGCCTCCCGATCCCCCTCCTGCGCTCCCTTCCAGGAGGGAGCGCAGGAGGGGCATGGAGAGGCTGCGCGGCCAAACCGCGATTCGCCCCTTCTCCCCACCTTCCTGGAAGGTGGGGAGAAGGGGCGAACGTGCCCGGTTTGGCCGGGCAGCCTCCGGATCCCCCTCCTGCGCTCGCTCCTGGAAGGGAGCGCAGGAGGGGCATGGAGAGGCTGCGCGGCCAAACCGCGATTCGCCCCTTCTCCCCACCTTCCTGGAAGGTGGGGAGAAGGGGCGAACGTGCCCGGTTTGGCCGGGCAGCCTCCCGATCCCCCTCCTGCGCTCCCTTCCAGGAGGGAGCGCAGGAGGGGCATGGAGAGGCTGCGCGGCCAAACCGCGATTCGCCCCTTCTCCCCACCTTCCTGGAAGGTGGGGAGAAGGGGTGAACGTGCCCGGTTTGGCCGGGCAGCCTCCCGATCCCCCTCCTGCGCTCGCTCCTGGAAGGGAGCGCAGGAGGGGCATGGAGAGGCTGCGCGGCCAAACCGCGATTCGCCCCTTCTCCCCACCTTCCTGGAAGGTGGGGAGAAGGGGCGAACGTGCCCGGTTTGGCCGGGCAGCCTCCCGATCCCCCTCCTGCGCTCGCTCCTGGAAGGGAGCGCAGGAGGGGCATGGAGAGGCTGCGCGGCCAAACCGTGATTCGCCCCTTCTCCCCACCTTCCTGGAAGGTGGGGAGAAGGGGCGAACGTGCCCGGTTTGGCCGGGCAGCCTCCCGATCCCCCTCCTGCGCTCCCTTCCAGGAGGGAGCGCAGGAGGGGCATGGAGAGGCTGTGCGGCCAAACCGCGATTCGCCCCTTCTCCCCACCTTCCTGGAAGGTGGGGAGAAGGGGCGAACTTGCCCGGTTTGGCCGGGCAGCCTCCGGATCCCCCTCCTGCGCTCGCTCCTGGAAGGGAGCGCAGGAGGGGCATGGAGAGGCTGCGCGGCCAAACCGCGATTCGCCCCTTCTCCCCACCTTCCTGGAAGGTGGGGAGAAGGGGCGAACGTGCCCGGTTTGGCCGGGCAGCCTCCCGATCCCCCTCCTGCGCTCGCTCCTGGAAGGGAGCGCAGGAGGGGCATGGAGAGGCTGCGCGGCCAAACCGTGATTCGCCCCTTCTCCCCACCTTCCTGGAAGGTGGGGAGAAGGGGCGAACGTGCCCGGTTTGGCCGGGCAGCCTCCCGATCCCCCTCCTGCGCTCCCTTCCAGGAGGGAGCGCAGGAGGGGCATGGAGAGGCTGCGCGGCCAAACCGCGATTCGCCCCTTCTCCCCACCTTCCTGGAAGGTGGGGAGAAGGGGCGAACGTGCCCGGTTTGGCCGGGCAGCCTCCCGATCCCCCTCCTGCGCTCCCTTCCAGGAGGGAGCGCAGGAGGGGCATGGAGAGGCTGCGCGGCCAAACCGCGATTCGCCCCTTCTCCCCACCTTCCTGGAAGGTGGGGAGAAGGGGCGAACGTGCCCGGTTTGGCCGGGCAGCCTCCGGATCCCCCTCCTGCGCTCGCTCCTGGAAGGGAGCGCAGGAGGGGCATGGAGAGGCTGCGCGGCCAAACCGCGATTCGCCCCTTCTCCCCACCTTCCTGGAAGGTGGGGAGAAGGGGCGAACGTGCCCGGTTTGGCCGGGCAGCCTCCCGATCCCCCTCCTGCGCTCGCTCCTGGAAGGGAGCGCAGGAGGGGCATGGAGAGGCTGCGCGGCCAAACCGCGATTCGCCCCTTCTCCCCACCTTCCTGGAAGGTGGGGAGAAGGGGCGAACGTGCCCGGTTTGGCCGGGCAGCCTCCGGATCCCCCTCCTGCGCTCACTCCTGGAAGGGAGGGCAGGAGGGGCATGGAGAGGCTGCGCGGCCAAACCGCGATTCGCCCCTTCTCCCCACCTTCCTGGAAGGTGGGGAGAAGGGGCGAACGTGCCCGGTTTGGCCGGGCAGCCTCCGGATCCCCCTCCTGCGCTCGCTCCTGGAAGGGAGCGCAGGAGGGGCATGGAGAGGCTGCGCGGCCAAACTGCGATTCGTCCCTTCTCCCCACCTTCCTGGAAGGTGGGGAGAAGGGGCGAACGTGCCCGGTTTGGCCGGGCAGCCTCCCGATCCCCCTCCTGTGCTCCCTTCCAGGAGGGAGCACAGGAGGGGCATGGAGAGGCTGCGCGGCCAAACCGCGATTCGCCCCTTCTCCCCACCTTCCTGGAAGGTGGGGAGAAGGGGCGAACGTGCCCCTTTTGGGCGCACAGCCTCCGCATCCTCCTCCTGCACTCCCTCCTGGAAGAGAGCGCAGGAGGGGCATGCGGGGGCTATGCGTTGGAAGAGGGGGTCGTCTTATAGGGCGAATATATCGCAAACTCTGCATTTCCCCTTTAAAATTGGGGGGGTCGTCTTATACGCCGGGTCGTCTTATACGCCGGAATATACGGTATATAGGCCTCTAAGGAGATTTTCAGACTATACTGTTATAGTGTTACTATTCCACTTTAACTGCTCTGGCTCCCTCCTGTGGAATCTGGGGTTTGTAGTTTAGTGAGGCCTAAGATCTCTCTGGCTGAGAGTTGTAAATGCCCCTCCCTAAACTGCAAATCCCAGGATTCAGGCGGAAGCAGCCATAGCAAATAAAGTGGAATAGTAACACTATAACAGTATTGTCTGAAAATCTCCTAAGACTATGTCCCACAGAACCAAATAACTCTCCTTTAAGACAAATCTTTTTTGCCTTATCAACTGCTTCCTGGAACAAAAGGGTCCAGTCAGTCAATATTTTCTTAAACTCATTCTTGCTGGTTCTATCTGCTGCTCAAAGAGAAAAGAGCTGAGGAACTGAAGATTCAGAGGCTTTATCTGATATTCAAAGAAATAAGGACTGAAAAACTGCATTTAAAAAAAAATCTAGAACTGAATTCAGTTCTTTTTTTTTATTCTGTGTATTATTCTATTCCAAAATCTTTTAGTGGTATTTGGTAAGGATTTCTTGAATGATCCATTCCTGTTTCTGTATTCAATCTTGTACCATTTTGTTTCTATATTCAATCTTGTACCAGGATTGTCTGAAGACTAAACAGGGGAACCGAATTACAGGCATGCCACTGACAAAGAAGCTCATTTTTACAAAGATTTTTTGCACTCACCCAGCCCCCTTTCCGCCTCACCTAACTGTAAGATTTTAGAAGCAGCAGTATTGGGGAATGGTGAAGGAGAGCTGGACAAACTCAGAATTCTGTGTGGGGCTGCAGCAGCATGTCTGCAGTAAACAATATAAAGCTTGAATTTGAAAAAAGTAGGATTCTACTCTAGCTGATCCTACTGTAACTGTGTGCGCCAGTCTACAACTGGCAAGGTTGACAGCAAGGAACTCCACAATACTTTATTGGGCATGTGAAAACAGCAAGGGAAAGAAAAGAGGAAATCTGATAAGCCTGCCTCACTAGCTACCCCCAGTATGTTTTAAAAATTCTTAGATTTAGAAGTTTGGCCACTCAATTGGAAATCATACAAAAACTGGAATCTGCTGAAAGAAAATAAATCATCACTGGATACATTTTGGAACAATTTCAAGTGTTCTCGAGAAGGTGCACAATGTTTGTGTTTACTTAATATTTGTGATTCCCTGGCCTGGTGGCTTTACTACACATGTGCATATTGCTAATTTTGAATTAAAAGTCTGCCAAAACATGTTGACATGCACATCTTTTTAGTGGTGTACATATCTATCCTTATTCTTCCCATATTATTCCTGCCTCTGGTACCATAAGTTCTATTAAAGAAGGAATGAATGCCCAGGAACCCTTCTGCTTTGAGGTATACCTGTATTCCGTTTCCTTAAAAGGGTCTTGAATATGAGAACATGTTTTTATTATTTATTTAATTTATTCAATTTATATGCAGCCTTTCTCCCAGAAGGGACTCAAAGTGGCTCACAAAATATCAAATAAAATACAGTTTAAAATGTATACTGGCCTATGACTTTAATATTTACTATTTATTTATTTAATATTTACTACTACTAGAGTTTAAAATCATTTAAAACATCACAATATAACAACCCTAAAATTACATAAAGCATATAAAAGTTAAAAGATAAATATGAACAAAATAAAAATAAAAATACATCCCAATAAAAGCTTCCATAAGCCCAGATAGGTAATAAAAGCCTGCTTGCATAAAAACGTCTTTGCCTGCTGGCAAAAGGAAAGCAGGGAGGGGCCTAGCTTAGCTTCCTACAGAAGGAGTTCCAGAGGGTGGAAGCAGCCACTGAGAAGGCTCTCTCTTGTGTCCTCACCAGACGAGCCTGTGATGGTGGCAGGACCGAGAGAAAGCCTTCCCTTGATGATCTTAGAACCTTTGCAGGTTCATTTGGGAAGATATGGTCTTAAATATTCCGAACCCAAGCCATATAGAGCTTTATAGGTTATGACCAGCACTTTGAATTGTGCCCGGAAATGAACTGGTAGTCAGTGAAGCTGTTTTAATAAGCGAGTTATATGCTCTCTATAACTGGCTCTGGTCAGCATTCTGGCCACAGCATTCTGGCCCCATTGACGATTCTGAACAGTTTCCAAAGATAGCCCTAAAAACAGTTTCCAAAGGCAGCCCATATGGTAAGGACAGGATGCTTACTTGTAACCATAGATCTTCGAGTGGTCTTCTGTGAATTCACACAGTTGGGTTATTCCTGCACCAGCGCAGAGCATACGGAACCTTCTGGTATTGCTAGGCAGAATGTGCATTGATACATTTTTGGTGGTAACTCCACCCACACTAATGGTCCCTTAAAAGGTGCTCCTGCCTAATTCCCCTCAGTTCCTTGAATGATGCTGCAAACAGCAGCATCAGGAATGTTAAGCACATATGCAATAGCAGGACATAGAGGGGAGGATGGGCGGGTCTGTGTGAATTCACAGAAGACCACTCGATTACAGGTAAGCAACCTGTCCATCTTCTTCGTGGTCTCTGTGAATCACACAGTTAGACTAGCAAGCTTGTACATCAGTAGACAAGGACCACTTCATAAGTTAACTAAGAAAGGGATTTATTGACAGCACATTCTTTAAGCATTAATCAATTCAGCAATGAAATACAGCCAGTAAATAATTCAACAATGAAATAAACTCACTCATTGGATGGAGGACAGAAGGACTGCCCTCCCAAATGAAGCCTCGTTCCTAGAATGAGTGTCCAGGCTGTAATGTGAAATGAATGTCAATGGTGAAGACCAAGTCGCAGCACGGTAGAAGTCCTCTAGGGGCACCCCAGAGAGAAACACAGTCGAAGTGGAAACAGCTCTTGTAGAATGTCCACAAACCCATGGAAGCAAAGGCTTTTTGGCCAGTTCATAGCAGAGAGCAATGGTCGACGTTCGAAAGACGCTGCGACGAGATTGGTGCACCTCGCTTTGAGTCAGCATAGGAGACGAAGAGCAGAGATGATTGATGGAATGGAGCAGTCCATTGTATGTAGAATGCAAGCGCCCTCCGCACATCCATGGAATGGAGGGTACGCTCAAATTCATCCTTCGGGCCCTGCATCAGAGCAGGCAGAACAATGGGTAGGCTAAGGTGAAAGCTGGAGACCACTTTGGGAAGGAAGGAAATGTCCGGCCTCAGCACCACCTTATGTTTGTGGAAACACATATACGGAGGGTCCGACCGTAAGGCACACAGTTCTCCAGCTCGACGAGCAGAGGTGATGGCAACTAGGAAAGCAGTCTTCCAAGTCAGTACCCTGAGGTCAGTAGAAGCCATGGGTTTGAAGGGTCATCTCACCAGTTGAGAGAGGACGAGTTCGAGGCTCCAGGTCGGAGTGGGATTGAGCACTGGAGGATGGAGATTGACCTAACCCTTCAGGAACTTCTTCACCGTCGGGTCCTGGAAGGGAGACGGTTGACCCCAAGTTTGGAATTCGACAGAGAAGGCCGCCAGATAGCCTCTGAGAGATTAAACTGAGAGCCCTGCTTCAGACAAGTGGAGGAGGAATTGGAGGACCATTGGTACTGAGCAAGATTGAGTGTCCGATCCCCAGTCCCCCAGAAACTTTCGAAACGGTTCCACTTGTAGAGGTAGGCTCTCCAAGTGGAAGGCTTCCTAGCAGCATCAATAACCGCCTGGACCTCTCGAGGTAGAGGGGAAGAAGAGAGGCAGGAGACAGACGGGGACTCACGGGCGTATCCTCCAAGCTGTCAAGCAAAGCGTGTCAAGGTCGGGATGCCTGATCTTCCCTTGTTGAATGGTGAGCAAATCAGCCTGGTTCGGGAGGTGGAGGAAACTCCGTCTGGACAGAAATAGCAATGGTGCAAACCATGGTTGCCAGGGCCACCACAGAGTGATGAGGATTGCATCGGACTGGTCTCGACATAGCTTGGTGACCACCTTAATCAGTAACGGGATCGGAGGAAAGAGATATAGGAACGGTCCGTTCCATTGAAACAGGAAAGCGTCCCCTCTGGAGTCCCTGTCCCATGCTCTGGAGCAGAACTGGTCACACTGCTTGTTCTGAGCGGTTGGGAAGAAGACTCTCAGGGGAGTCCCCCATCAATGGAAACAGTCTGCCACCACGCGTTGGTGGAGCATCCACTCGTGGATGCTGGAGTTGGAATGGCTTCAGTCCATCCGGGGAGATGGATAGACTGAAGACGGATGTCCCTTTCGATACACAACTCCCAGATCTGAAGAGTGAGCTGGAGGAGTTGAGGGGATCTGGTACCTCCCTGTTTGTTCAGGTAATACATGATGGAGGTGTTGTCTATGAGGAGAAGCACGGTCTTGCCCCACACCAACACTTCGAAGGCCCGAAGAGCCTTCTGGACCGCAAGGAGCTCCAATATGTTGATGTGTAGCTCTTGTTCTTTGGCACTCCAGAAACCCTGGACCTCATGGGGCCCTACGTGGGCTCCCCAGCCCTGAAGGGAAACATCTGGTTGAGGAGGGTCGAACAGAAGACCGGAGAATACATCGGTCGGTGCTAAACACCAGTCCAGGGAATGGTGGACAGAGAAGGGCATTGTTAGGATTGTCTTGGGGGAGTCTCGTAGATGGTTGAAGACTTCCAAAAACCAATGTTGGAGCGGTCAAAACCGAAGCCTGGCTAGGCGAACGACTGATGTAGTGGCTGCCATGTGCCCCAACAGAACTTGTATAGCGCATGCTCAGACCTGTCGGGACCGACGGCAGTTGTGGATCAGGAACTGAAGGGTGTCGACATGATCCGTGGGAAGGTACGCTGCTGCTGAGATCAAATCCAGTCGAGCTCCTATGAACTGGATCGATTGAGTCAGGGCCAACTGCGACTTTTCCATGTTCACAAGAAGTCCCAGTGTGTCTAACACATCTAGGGTAAGAGCAATGTCTATCTTGAGTTGGTGCTGGGAATTTGCCACAATCAGCCAATCGTCTATGTAGGGAAAGACCACCACATCGTGCTGCCAAACGAATGCAGCCACCACTGCCATACACTTCGTGAAAACCCTTGGGGCCGTGGAGAGTCCGAAGGGGAGAAGACGGAATTGGTAGGCATCGTCCCTGATCTGGAATGCCAGGAACCTCCTGTGGGAGGGGTGGATCCCGATGTGGAAGTAGGCATCCTTGAGGTCTATGGATGCAAACCAATCCCCTTGTTGAAGGAGAGGAAGGATGGAAGCAAGGGTGATCATCCTGAACTTCTTCGGGGCGATGTACCAGTTCACTCCCCTGAGATCGAGAATGGGACGGAAGCTTCCGTCCCTCTTTGCAACAAGGATATCTGGAGAAGAAGCACTGGTGACAGAGCTTGGCGTCCACAGGTTCAATGGCCCCTTTTTGAAGAAGCATCTGAACCTCCTCGATGAGGGGAGGGGAGGGTGGCGTGGGATGAACTCGACCCATTAGAGGCAGATAATCAAATTCGATCCAGTAGCTGTGATGTACAATCTGAAGTGACGTACAATCTGAAGCTGTGACGTACAATCTGAAGCTGTGACGTACAATCTGAAGTTATCGAGGACCAGGCATCCTGGAACAATGACAGGCGGTCTCCAAACAGGGGGGTCTAAAAGAAAAGGTAAACATCAGAATGAGGACAAGCCAACTCAGAACCTCTTCCTGCCTTGATCCTTAGATTTTTGCTTGGAGGGCAGGCGGTAGCGGGAGGTGGATCCCTGGCTCCTCACCCATGAGGCAGAAGACATCGGCTGCTGGAACCTAGAGTGCCTAGAGGATTGAGGCGTGTTGCCTCGTCTAAAAGACTGGCTGTAGGAGGAGGCATGCCAGCCCGAGTGGTGCCTGGGACGGTAAGCAGAAGATGAGGACGATGGCATACCTTACTTCTGTGCAGTGGTTCTCATCTTCTGCGTAAACTCAAGCTTTTCGTCCGTCGACCCATTGAAGAGGCCAGAGCTGTCAAAAGGCATATCCTTGATGGTCACAGCAGCTTGTGTAGAGAGCCCAGACGACCGAAGCCAGGCATGGCGCCGCAAGGCAACAGAACCTGCCATGGTTTTGGCCGCAGAGTCGGCTACGTGCCTTGCCGAATTAATTTGTTGCCCTGCAAGCAATTGGGCCTCTGCCTGGATGGCCTCAGCCAGTCATCGCCTCTCCTCTGGCAGGTCTTGGATGAGGGGCACCATCCTCTCCCAAAGGACCTGCTGGTAGGCCCCCATGCACACCGAGTAATTGGCAATTTGGAAGCTGAGCCCAGCAGGCAAATATATATTTTTGCCAATAATTTCTAACTTCCTTCCCTCTGGGTTCGAAGGAGTAGACTGTGCCCGATATTGTCTCCTAGGCTGCGCTGCTTCAACAACCACCGAGTTGGGTCTCAGATGCTCCTGCAGCCACTTGATGCTGTCCCCAGCCACTCAATATAGAGGGTCAATCCTCTTTGAAGTCGACGGGATCAAAGATGGATTTTCTCACGAGCCCTGCATCAACATCAGAAGATACAGGAGGACTGGAATGCGGGCAGCTGGGGGAGCCTTCGATTTGATCTGGTGGTAGATCGGATCAACCAGCTCGGACTTCTTCTCGGTGACCTTGAGCTCCAGGGCATGCGACATGCGTACCACCTGCTCTGAGAAGGAGCAGACATCATCCGTAGGCAAGGACAAGTCCTCATCCTGCAGTTCCGGCTGGGGGGAAGGCAAATAACGTAGGTACTCATCAGAGGAGTCGGATGAGATGGACGAATCCAATGATGGAGATGGGCTATGGCGGCAGCCTTGCAGGGACGATGTGCTAGGTGGCGGAGTTGGAGGCAGTGGAGGAAGCGGGTGGAATGCAGAAACTTGGCGGCCTGTGTCTTTCAACATCAGCTTTGATAGGTTCTTGGCAGGAAAGGAACCCTTGTCCAGGCCGTGAAAAGAGAGACGGGGTGGAGACAGTGACAAGGCATGACAGGTCGTTGCTTCGGTAGTCAGTTGAAACACACACTCCCCAGTGAGGTCAGCACTTGACAGCTTAGTCAGAGGCGCAGTGAAAACAGACCTGGCCAGGTCATAGGCTCCGTATGCCGGTTCATCCTCTTGAATCCAAGAGGTGGATGGTTGGGGCTCATCGTCAAGACCCCGAGCAGCAATAGTGGAATCCTGAAGCAACTCTGATTGGGAGACAAGCAAGGCAGGTGAAAGGCCCTGAGCCCATGGAGAGACCTCTGCTTCCTCAGCAGATCCCACTTCAACTTCGACGATCTCCAAGGAGGGGGTCGGAGTGACAGCTCTGGACCAGGGCTGCTCGGTACCAACGTCTCGGTCCTGAGGCGAAGGTTGAGGCTGTGGTACAGCAGGTATAGGTTGCTGTGCAGGTGGGGCAGGGGTCGGCACAGACAAAGCAGCCTCCGGGCCCCGTTTAGCCTCCTTGGGCCTCTCCTCAGAGTGTGTGCACTTAGCCTTCTTCTTCTTAGGGGCTTTGCCCTTGGAAGATGCAGAAGATTCTTGGTCCTGGCCACTATCTTTCGAACCCGATCGATCCCAAGACTTATCCTTGGATCCGACAGCTGACGAATCTGAGGAGGCTCGGTCCCCAGCCAGAGCCGGCCTGGCGGCATGCTTGTGAGAGTGGAGTACAGCCTCCGGATCGGATGCCACCGAATGGTGCTGAGAAGGGCTCCGAGAGCGGCAGCACTTGGCCTGAGGAGACTTCGACGAGGGGGACCGTCCCAGCTGTTGTGGTGAGGTCCCTTGTCCCACAATGGGGGTTGAGGAGGCGGATGGGATCTAAGCTTTTTCGTAGAGAAAAGACTTAAGGTGGGAGGATTGGTGTTTCCGTGTCTGCGGCATAAAGGCCTTACAGTGCACACATGCATGCATCCACATTATGCGACTCACTCAGATTAAGCAGCGTGAGTGACCATCAGAGCTGGGTAATTTCACCTGGCAGATGACACACCATTTGAAGCCAGGTTTAGTGGCCATGGCAAGACACAACGGAGACCAAATCGTAGTCAGAAACAATCCAGGTGAAGCCAATCAGAGATCAGTACCAAGTCCAAGGGAGCATGAAAATCGTAGTCAGAAAGCCAAGTCAAGCCAGAAAAAAATCACAGTACAACCACAAGTGAGAGGAGAGAGAAAGAATCATCATCAAAAAATCCAGTCCGAGTCAAAACCAAAAGCGAAAGTGAGTACAACTAGCGAGCGAAGTTTCCTTCGAGCTGCTAATGTGGCGGAAAAAAAGGAACTGAGGGGAAGTAGGCAGGAGCACCTTTTAAGGGACCATTAGTGTGGGTGGAGTTACCACCAAAAATGTATCAATGCACATTCTGCCTAGCGATACCAGAAGGTTCCGTATGCTCTGCGCACGTGCAGGAATAACCCAACTGTGTGATTCACAGAGACCACAAAGAAGATCCACATTCCTGTCTAGGAACATAGAACTTCACAATAAGAAACAACTTTTCCATATTAAGTATAGATAACTTACTAAAGCATAATGTTTGCTTACTATATGCATTAGAATTCTCACCTCTACAAGTTATAAAAGCACGAAGAATCAATAAAACTCTTATTCAGATAATTACATACCCATGCCCTTCTAGTTGGATATTTCCAACAAAGTCGTAGAGATGTCTGTTAGGACTTTCACATTCAATTTTTCCTGAAAGTTCCATCAAGCTGTCAATATCCTTTATATCTGATGTCAATGGCAAACCCTATATAAACAAAATACATGAAAGGGAGGAAAATTCAGTTTAAGAATCTTGCTAAACTGTGGTCACATTGTGGCAAACATCTGAAACTTTGCTATCTGATTATCTCTTATAGTCTTGACAAATCTAAACCGAACAGGTACTTGGGTTCAAATTATTTTTTTAAAATGTAAATTATTTTAAACAAAATCACTATTATGTTACAATATACAGAGCCACTCCTGTTAATGTAATTAAGTATGATAGTACTTGAATCAAGTCTGCTTCTAATATTATTTATTATTTTTTCCTACTTTCATTCTGAAAATGTATATGCAAAAGAAACAACATTCACAAATACACTAAATCTCTATACATATAATTATCTTGGGTATGTTGCCGTTCCCAGTGTCCTGATTGGCTGCTTAGGAAACATACCCAACCAATCATAGTGCTCTGTTGGCTGGCCAATCAGTAGCTTGAGGGCATTTTTCAGCACCACCTCTTTGGCCTACAGCCACATCTTTGCCTATTGAGCTGCAGTAACTAAATACTCAGCCAGCTCCCCTTGCTGTCTTAATATACATGCATGGAGAAAAATAATGTTGCTTTCTATGTGTCCCCCACCCTCTTCTTTCTTCTTTTTCTTTATGTCCTACCTTGCAGGGTAGGTTTTTCCCTCTTCCTCCGCTCTTTACCCCTTTCACACCCAAAAACTTGACCCCCCCCCTTCTGTCAGGGTAATATTGCTTTAAGTGCAAAAGGAAAAATGTTAGAGCAACAGATAACAGACTAGCACAGCTGAAGTGGGTTTGCTCACAGCTATAGCTAGGAAGAGGGCTGACTAGCGAACATTCCTATATAGCCAAAGTACATGATGCATTGTGTGTGGGTTGGTGTTGTGGAAAAAGAGGAGTGTTGCTGCTGAATTTGTTAATGAGGCTTGCTGTGTATATACTGTGTTTGTTTACATTGAAACTGAAGAGAAAGAACTCCAGATATTTTTGGATGAACTTTCACTGTCTGTAAGTCTTTTTTGTGCATAAAAGTGGGTCAAAGCTGTAGAACAGCTGCTAGCTGAAGCCTTTGTTTTTGTGCCCTTTCTGCTGTGCAGTTCTGCTGTTTGGGCTACTTCTGGGTTAGTTTGTCCCCAGGCTGTGCCAGGTCCCTCTCACTGAGCCTATACTGAGTCGACACCTTCTGCGCCGAGGAACTTACTGGCTGGGGAAAAAAAATCTGGAAAGGGAAAGCAGATGGGAGGCCACCCTGGGATTCCAGGCCCTCTTTTTCATTCTTGGGAGACCCTTTGGGATCCTCTGGCCACCCCTGGCTCTGCTTCCCATAGGGAGAAAGGCTTTCTTTGCAAATGCTGCACCGGATGGGCTGCTGCCTGCTAAAAAAACCTCCAGCCAGTGGGAAGAGCCAAAGCTGGTGAGAGAGGAGGAACAGAAAGGAGCAAAGTGGACTCTCACTGGCCGCCAGCCTTCCCCCAATGGGAATCCAGCATGCTGCCCTTGAAGGGCAGCTGGTGTTAGAGCAGAAGGCTGAGGCTCTGCAGTTTGTGGGCGGGGCAAAGGTGAGCCCAAAGACTCATGAAAAAGTTAGAGGTGACCATTCCACCCCTTGCTGGAGAGACTCCTTTGTTCCCTTTTTTATTAATTTCTATTTTAACAAGTGGTAGACAAGGGTCCCTGGACCCCCTCTTCTCCAAACGAGACAGAGCTTTTGCATGCTACTTTCACTAAGTATCTAGACCAGTGGTTCTTAACCTGGGGTCCGGGGACCCCCAGGGGTCCTCAGTGTCCTCACAGGGGCTCCGCTAAGGCTTGAAGGCTGCTCAGACCACCTCCTGCCTGCAGTGGAGTGGCCATGTGACAGGAACCAAGGCAAAGGCTGGCTGGCTTGGCCTGCACATTGCCATTCAATCTACTCCAGTCAGAAACTTGCAGGAAGAAGCAGGAGAAAAGTGTTCCCTCCCACTCCAGTGCCTCTGAGGGAAGATTTCATGGATGGTGTGACTGTATTATCTTCTTCTTATTATTATTATTATTATTAGGTATTAGTATGATTATGATTATATGGGTTTTAAATCTAAAGTCTTAAGGGGCGATGGCAACAAAAGATATTTAAAGGGGCCACTGGTAAAGAAAAGGTTAAGAGGCATTGTTGTAACTGTATTATTATTGTTGTTATCAGGTATTACTGTTATTATTGTTAGGGTTTTAAATCCTGAGTTAAGTCTTGGGGAACCATGGGAATAAAAGATCTTTAAAGGGGGTCCCTGGTAAAGAAAAGATTAAGTGCCACTGGTATAATTGTATTAGCATTAGTATAGGTGTGTCCAGCATAACATACACTGTTATGTGCCCTGCTGGGGTTTCAAGCGGTGGTTGCAGCGTGGCGCTTGGAGTGGCAGTGTTCCTTTCAGCTACAGTGTTCAGCTACATCTTATTATTTTAGGGGAAAACACATTTTTTTACATGTGGGTGGTGATTGGCTGAGCGAGTGAGAGGAGGGAGGGGCCCTTGTGAGGCTGGGGGTGTAGATGCAGATTGAGCGGCAGGAGTGGATTGTGAGGTGGACAGGGAATTTGCATGTGGTTGGTGACTGGCTGAGGGAGTGAGAGGATTAGTTGGATATATTTCCTAAGCCGCCAATCAGGACACTGGGAAAGGAAGCATTATATGGTTTATTTTGTAAGAAATGAGTTAGTGAAGATGGACCTCCCAGGTAATTAATTGGATTTTTGGAATAGTAGACATTATTTACTCTGTTATAGAACTAGACTAACTTTTGATATGAGTTTTGATATCACCCAGGGGGGTCACATCATTGCCCTACTGCCCCTGCTGCCACTGTGATGGGACCCAGGCAGTCAACTGGTGGTGGCGGCAGCGGGAGCAGGGCAACAGAGCAACTCACTCTTAATGCACCACTGGTGTATGTTATGTTGGGTACAGATATATGAAGAAATGGCAATATTTAAATGTAAGTCTGATACAGAAAGATTCCTTTCCCTTCATAAACCACTAATGCATATAAGGAATTCTTGCACTACAAGGAAAAAGTGATCATGATTGCTTTATGGATGGCTTCTTTCATGTTTTTTGAATATGGAGAGGGAAGGAATGAAAAGTGATAAGCTTTTTATTATCAGTTTTTAAGGGTATTTCTAGGTATCACCTTTCTAGGTATCAATAGTTCACATGTTAAATAAGAACCCAAAGATAATGTTTATTTTCATTGGGACTTGGAGTTTCAATTGCTGGTTTTGTGTAACCATCACTCTTTCTCATGTTGACTGTGTAGTATGCACAGCTTAGCAGTGAGCAACATAAAGGTACATCTGGGCTATAAAACAGACATCTAGGTGCAATTGTGCTGCTCATTTACTAAAATATTAGGATTGCTGGAGAAAGCTCACATCCAGAAGCATCCCTAAACTGAAACTCAACTCTTGTTTTTACTAATGGGTAGAATATATGTTCATGTTTGTCTACTTAACATGAGCAATTTATACTGCAGTTTATATACTGGGAAGAAAAAGTCTGTGAACTACTTAGGATTGTTACATATTTTCAAAATTTTATTAGCCTGTAACCTAACCCCATAAGATGCAGAACAACAGATAATCTGATTAAATAAATGACAAACAAACATGAGGGTTTTCAATGTTTACCTATCTACAATGGATACGACAGTCAATCTCCATGTGTGAAAAAAAAATGAACTTTTTGATTCAGTAACTGGTGGCAATTCCTTGAGCACATAATGACTTAATGGGAGAGGCCAGGAAGCACAGGACAGTTAAAAATTAGGGAGATGCTGAGGAGGGAGGGAGATAGAGACAGACAGACAGACAGACAGATGACATAGGTGAGCATGTGAGAGCCAGGAAAAGAGAGGAACAAGAAGTAGGTCAAAGCTGCTTGGCAGATTTCAAACAAGATATTCAAGGGGAAGGAGGCGGATGATTGAGAAGGTTAAACAAAGGGTAAACCAAGAGAGTAATGGGGAAAGCCTTGAGAGAAGACAGATGTAAGCTTGAACAAAACAATCCCCTAAAAACAACTTCTGAGCTCTAACAAGCCCCTAGTTCAGAACTCTGTAGGACCCTGCAGTCAGATCCCAAATTAGACACCAGGGACTAGAACTTGTCAGGAACTCTCTCTCCAGAGAAACATGAGACAGAGGCCTCTGAAAAGAAGAAGCTGTAGACAGACTTATAAACTCAACTATTAATCTCGGGTAATAACCTTCTAAGGGGTACTCACCTGTGGAATTTCCCACTGGACTGTGGGACCTAAAACTATCAAGGTTCCTTGTATATATGCAAAGCAACTTCTGCAGTAATGAGGAGGGCAAGGCTAATAAAGGCAATAGCACTTGCTATGACTTGATCCTCATTTTGGCAATGCAAGGGGTCTCCACGGGGGCAGCCATATGGGAGGCACACCATAGGCCTACACTCATCTACCCTTAGTATCATGTACTACTTGTTTGCCTAATTTATACATCATTCTGTTTTACAACATCTGAAACTGTTTAGTTTATACCCTTTTGATATTTAGAAAAGGATTCTTTTTAATTTGGCTAATTTAAGGCTATCATGGTAAGACTACAGAATTTCCATAGTTATCATTAGAGTTTACAGTGGTGTAATTTATTGAATTGGATCCAAAGTCATAGTTTGATTCTAGGGTCATCTCCAAAATACTTTCCCCAATTATCAAACAACTGAAAGATAATCCACAGCCATCTTGTAAAAACACTAATTACCTGAAACAATAAAAACATTTAATGAACCTGCTCTGCTTTTAAACTTGTGCTGTTTTGATTTAAGATTCCGGAAGGAAAGACTGCACTACTCATAGAAGGCATCCTTTTCGCTAAAACAAATTGATAAAATAAAGTATACATGGCTAAATCCAAGGATATATACGTGAAACAGCTGGGAGGGCACTTGCTGTTTCAAACAAATCCTGACCTTGTGATAACCCCTCTCACCTTTCACAGTGCTGATCTACTGGGAGAATAATAAAAGCAGATTCCTAATATAGTATCAGCTTCTTTATAGCCCTTCCCCCATGAAAATTTGCTTTGCAAAAGACAGCAACAGCTTTTAATACCCATTCAGTGGTATGCATGCAATGTAAAGGCACTGAATACAAATCTCAGTTCCTGAACAGAGGTTCCCTTCCCATACACATCCATTTCCTTTTGACACACTGCTTCATCTTACTATCTATTCACTGTACATTACCTGGGAGCAACAGAAAAGCAATACTGTATACAAGATAATTATATTTCATTGGCTGGGAGCAACTTGTTTCTTACCTGTCTTATTTTTAGATTAGTTTCACCATCTAAATTTGATGTTTCAATGTAGCACATAGCTTGTGGTTCACTTACAATAAAGGAAAAATGCATTTTTAAAAGGTTAAGCAGTTTATAAGATACATACATTGATATACAACACCATTCCTTAGTATGCTATTGGTCTTCTAAAAAATTATGTACAAAATGTCATTTACATTTCCAGAAAATGATTACCCAAATTATTTTTATTACAAAGTATGTTAAAATTTAAACAGCAGAGAACATTCATTCACTAATGCACTTTAAATAGCAAGAATATTTGAAAGCTTATGAGTCCCCCTGCAACGTTTGTGGCAAAGTACTAAGTAACACCAAATTATTCTTCAGAGGGGTATGCAATTCCTTGTACAACCAATTGTGCATGAACATGTTGGGAAGATCTAGCTAATCCTTAAATTGCTTATGTAAGCAGAAAATTCAAGATGAAGATTGATGATTTTTCAATTCAAGGTTCAAGCTTCATGATCCTAAAAAGAAATCAAAAACCTTTACTTTGTGAACTAAAGACAACTGATGTTTACCATTATATTCAATTTGGGAAAACATTCCTTCATTTAAAGGATTTATGACTTTCTTTAATGTTATAAAATAGAACTACAGTTGTCCCTCCATATTCATGGATTTGGCATTCACGGATTTAAGTATTCACGGCTTGAAAATATTCTTTAAAAAATCATAATCCAAAAAGCAAACCTTGATTTTGCCATCTAATATAAAGGACACCATTTTGCTATGCCATTGCATACAATGGGACTTGAGTATTCACAGATTTGGGTATCCACGGGGGGGTCCTGGAACCAAACCCCAGTGAATGTGAAGGGACAACTGTAATGTTTTATAAGCCAACTCTAATAAACTATAGGCCAGGAATGGGCAAAACGTGTTCCTGGAGCTACAGATAGCCCCAAGGTTGCTTAGGCCCTTGACCGTGCCTGTACTAGGGAGAACAGCAATAAGTCACCTTTTAAATAGGTTGCATCTTCCTACACTGTTTAAAATAAAAACAATACATTTTTCAAAACCCGAAGTAGAACTTTCAACTACTTCTCTTTCTTGGTAGTGTTTTGTTTTGGCATTTTTCACAGTTCATATGAACCCTTGATGGTCCCAAGGGCAGAAAATTGGACTCTAGCCCCAATACAGATGCTCATCCCATAGCAATTAATTTCAGTTAGTTTTAAAGTGGAAGCTCCTCTTCCTGGCCATATCAGGGGATGAGATGACAAGGGGAAGTGCATACATAAGGCAGCTGCAGCAGCTGGTGGTGGAATAATAGATCTATTTAGGTTTTAGTCCAAGACTTGAAGGAGCTATCCAAGGTGCTGAGTCATATAGCTAAAATAATTTCAGCATCTTGACTATCTCCATTAAAGTTTTGAATAAACCCTGTAGGGGATTCACCACTCCACTGACACAAAGACCTTCAATCACCACTGAGCTAATGCTTGCTTCTGGTCATTCATTTAGCAGAAAAAATGGTTTCACCTTATGTTCACAGTGGGCCCTTAGTATAAAGTATCCTATCTTTTACCCAATGCAATAAAAGTACTGGGGGTGGGAATGAGGAGTTGGTACTTACCTGAATGCTAATTCTTGGATGGCCTGGAGAATACACATACTATTGGGTTATTCCCCATGCCAGAAGATGATGCAAGAGTCGAAAGTGTTTCTGTTTTAACCACTGGATCCTTCTCCCTTTGTGTCAATTTCATTATAAAGTCTGCCTTATACAACCTAAAAGTAACTCTCCCTTGAATGGCATGTATGTTAGATTATTCCTAGATTTCTGATCCACATCCCAGTGGTGCAACCAAAGTGACCTGCATGCTGCGGTGGTAGCTGTTATACCTCTAGCAGCAAACACCACGAATCATGGCTTTCATCTGCAATATATCACAGAGCTCCCTGTACTTTATTCAATGCCTTATTTAAATCTTTTTATTATCCCCATAGGAATCCAAAATATCATGTATCCACAGAACAGCTGTCTTTGCAAACAATGATGCCACTGTTGAACTCCTAATTACTAAGGCAGCAGCATGCTATTTCTTTAAAGCTGACTCTGCCCTTTTCTCATCCACTTTTTTAAAGAACTGCATCTCCCTCCTTAGGAACTGCAGCTCCCAAAATAAGTGCTGCTATAACACCATCCACAAGGGCACCTTAAGAAACTAAAACTTTTTTTTTTTGCCAAACAAATATAGCTTTTGTGAATATCCTAATAATCTTTTAGTAACTAAGGGAGTTTCCAATTCTAATTCTACTACCTCTCTAAACATTTCTGGCAGTGGAGTTACTACCAATCAAGGTAATGGTTTGCTCAACACTGCTGCTACTCTTTTACATGAAATCCTAGTTTCCTTCTCATTCTGACTAGCATTTTGATTCCATTCTAAACCTAAAATTCAATACATTCAATAAACTTCTAAACTGATCAACCAGGAACAGTCTATGTGAATTATTCTCTAAATCTGAGTCATCATCTGTTTAACTTTCCTCATCAACACTGTCATGTGACAGCTGGATCATATTTGCCTCATCCAAATCAACTTCCACCTCTGACTCATTTTAAGATTCATTATATAAATGCATTTTTCCTTGCACTTTCTCTTCTTTTCTCACTTTCCTCCTCTCTACCCCCATTACTGCATTGGAGGACTGAGCCTTACATTTGTCATTCTTTTTGGTTACTTGTTTCTGAATACTCAGCTATTCCTATGTATCTTCTCCTCTACTAAAAGTAGATAAATTAATTCCAATATTAGCAGTAATATCTAATGAATGTATAGAATTTAAATTAACTAGTTGAATCATTTTCTTTATATTAATTTGTAAAAAACCAAATCATTAATTGATAATAAAAATGATGTTGCTGCTTGACTAATAATTCCAGTCTGTAATTCACTGCTCAGTTTTAAAACAGCATTAATTTCTTTATTTACTGTCTCCATAATCATTGCTTGTATAGCTGCTGGGCGAATGTATTGCACTCCTGCCACAGCATTGCCAATAGATAGATACACGCAGCGCTACAGACACCAGCTGTACTGGCTGCTGTTCACTCACCATCAGTGCTTTTAAATTAAATTTTAAATCAGCAGGGAAGGCTGAAACTCTATACATTCCATTCCCTTTAACTAACTCCCCTCCGTGCTATCAATCATTTTTTGAGATTGCACAGAGACTGTTTCTAAAGGGCCAATCAGGACATTCTGCTTGCCCATGCTAGCTCCATTCCTTGTTTAGAACTTTCATTTTTAAAATGGTGACTTGTAACAACCATTTTTAACTTCTCCACTCCAGGACTTTGAATTCCTGCTGATCCTTTACCAGTAAACTCAGTTTTCTTCAGCCCTGTAATAATCTTATGCTTTTTAACCTCCACTTTAGCTGCTGCATCTATCTTCTTTTCCTTTTCCAATGAAACAGGGGAAGACAACACTGCTCTCCACCTCACTCTCAGTAGAGGACATGAAAATTCTTTTCAGTAATGCCTCTTTTTCCCTCAGAGCCTCACTGGGCAGCAGGCACCTGGGTTTGTTTTTCTTTTGGCACTTCCATACTCTTGACCTGCTGTGTAGCAGTCAGTGAAATCATCTCCTTTGCTGTATCTGATGCAGAATATTTTCTCTTTTTATCTGGAGCCACCACTGCATCCTCTTTCTCTATTCCTTTATCTGCTATCTTTTTCTTTTTAATATTAGTCTCCATTTTAACCTCTTCCAATTGTATTGTTTATTATTATTTAACATTGTCAGAGAAACGAGCTAAGGGAATTAGTATCCCACTAGTAAGGCAGGAAATTAAAAACTGATGAGCAAGGGAAGGGAATCAATGGTCATAACTGAAAGAATTTGGAACTCTTGCCTATCCAGCTGCCATGAGTGAATAACCCATTCATATAATGGATTGCTCCTCCTAAGCCAGCCACAGAATGGGAGAAACTATACATAATTTACATTGTGTTGTTTCAGACTCACCCATGTTGCTCATGTAAGGAAATGCAGAAAGGACAGGTTGCTTACCTGTAACCATAGATATTTGAGTGGTCTTCTGTGAATTTACACAGCTAGGTTATTCCTGCGCCTGCGCGGAACATTCAGAACCTTCTGGAATTACTAAGCAGAATGTGCATTGATATATTTTTAGAGGTAACTCCGCCCACCCTAACGGTCCCTTATAAGGGCTTCCCGCCTAAAATCCCCTCAGTTCCTTGAATGACGCTGCAATATGCAGCATCAGGAACATTAAGCAGTTTATATAATATAGTAGGACATAGAGGGGAGGATGGGCGGGTCTGTGTGAATTCACAGAAGACCACTCGAAGATCTATGGTTACAGGTAAGCAACCTGCCCATCTTCTTCGTGGTCTCTGTGAATCACACAGCTGGGTAGACTGGCAAGCTTCATCCCTGGAGGAAGGTATGTCCTATACATACTGACACTAGGATCATGCTGCACAAACAGCAGTTGGATTTATTGACAGCACATTCTTAAGCATGAGAAAACTGATCAAGTATATAGACTTAGCATATCAAAGATATCAATCAGGTAACTTGGCAACACATTAATACTCACTCATTCAATAGAAGACAAAAGCACAGCTTTCCCAAAGGCAGCCTCGTTTCTAGAATGAGTGTCAAGTCTATAATGAGAGATGAAGGTCAAAGGTGATGACCAAGTTGCCACTCTGCAAACATCCTCTAGAGGCATTCCAGATAGGAAAGCTGTCAAGGTGGAGACAGCCCTCGTTGAGTGTCCTCAAACTTGTGGCAGCAACGGCTTCTTAGCCAGTTCATAGCAAAGAGTTATAGTCGATGTCACCCACTTTGACAGGCGGAGTTGTGCAGAAATTGGTTGTCCGAGTCTTGAGTCAGCATAGGAGACAAACAGTCTAGGTGACTTCCTGAACGGAGCAGTTCTCTGGATGTAAAAGATGAGCGCCTTCCTGATATCCATGGAATGGAGGGTGTGCTCGAATTCATCCTTCGGATCCTGCATCAGAGCAGGAAGGGTGATAGGTTGATTCAGATGAAAACTAGACACCACCTTCGGAAGGAAGATGTCCGGACGCAGCACCACTTTGTGCTTGTGGAAAGCAGTGTACGGCAGGTCCGAGCGTAGGGCACACATTTCTCCAGCTCGACGCACTGAAGTAACAGCAACAAGGAAAGCAGTTTTCCAAGATAGGAGCCTCAAGTCAATAGATGCCATGGGTTTGAAAGGATGTCGAACCAGTTGAGAAAGGACCAGTTCAAGGCTCCAGGTCGGAGTAGGCTCGAGCACCAGAGGATGCAGGTTGACATAGCCTCTTAAGCACTTCTTGACCGTCGGGTCCATGAAAGGGGACGGTCAGCCTCTAGCCTGGAATTCAACCAAGATGGCTGCTTAGTAGCACTGGAGCAACGAAGTTGAAAGTCCTGTTGTAGACAGGTGAAGGAGGAATTTGAGGACTGGCGGGATGGAGTACAGTTCCATGGACAGTCCCCGGTCAGCTAGGAAGTCTTCAAACTTCTTCCACTTGTAGTGATACGACCTACAGTTTGCAGGTCGTCGGGCAGCATCAATAACAGCCTGTATCTCTGGAGGAAGGAATGGAGGAACCTTGCCCTTCGGAAAGGAGGAAGAATTCAAGGTCGTAGTCTCCATGCCCTTTGGAACCAAGGATGAATTCAAGGGCGTAGTCTCCATGCTGTCAGCTGCAGAGCCTCCACGTCTGGGTGTCTGACCATCCCTTTCTGAATGGTGAGAAGGCCGGGACGGTTTGGAAGGCGGATGCATCGATGCCTGGCCAGATGCAAGACGGTTGCAAACCAAGGTTGACGGGGCCACCATAGAGTGATGAGAATGGCATCCGTTCGATCTTGACGTAGTTTGGCGATTACTCTTGTCAATAGTGGGAACAGAGGAAAGGTAGAGAAGAGGTCCCGTCCAGCAGAAGAGGAATGCGTTGCCTCTCGAACCCGGAGCGTGACCCCTGGAACAGCACTGATGACACTGCTTGTTCTCTGGTGACACGAAGAGGTCTACCTGAGGAGTTCCCCACTGCCGAAACAGGTCTGATGTCACTGACCTGTGCAATATCCACTTGTGGATGGAGAGGCTGGAACTGCTGAGTCTGTCTGCAAGAACATTCTCCTCCTCCAGCAAGTATATAGATAGGAGGTGAATGTTCCTGAGTACGCACCAATCCTAGATGTCTAATGTGAGCTGAAGAAGCTGGGGGGATCTCGTTCCTCCTTGCTTGTTCAAATAGTACATAACTGATGTGTTGTCTGTCACCACCAGAACAGTCTTGCCCATCACCAGGGTCTCAAAGGCCCATAGTGCTTTCTGGACACTGAGGAGCTCTAAGACGTTGATATGGGACGTCTGTTTGTTGGCATCCCAAGTGCCCTGGATCTCGTAGGATTCGAGATGGGCTCCCCAGCCAAGCATAGAGGTGTCCGTCGTTAGAGAGGTGTCTGGTTAAGGTGGGTCGAAGGGCATACCCGACAAAACATTTTCCAGGGCCAACCACCATTCCAGCAAACGTTGGATTGCGTGTGGCATTGTGAGCAGTTTCTTTGGGGAATCACGCAGAGGGTCGAACACCTGCAGAAACCAATGCTGAAGCGGGCAGAACCGGAGTCTGGCGAGATGGGTCATGTAGGTAGCAGCTGCCATGTCCCTGAGAAGTACTTGAACTGCATGGGCTGAGAGTCTTTGGGACCGGTGGCAGGCACGGATCAAAGAATGAAGGGTGTTGAATCGGTCCCGAGGTAGGTAGGCTGCAGCTGTCAATGAATCTAACCGAGCCCCGAAGAATTGGATAGACTGGGCCGGTCGAAGTTGTACTTCTCCATGTTGAAAAAGTCCCAGGCTAACACATCTAGGATGAGAACGATGTCCAGTTCGAGCTGACATCAAGAGTTTGCTACAATCAGCCAGTCGTCGATGTAGGGGTAGACCACTACTCCATGCTGACGCAGGAAGGCCGCTACAACTGCCATGCACTTCGTGAAGACTCTCGGAGCAGTCGAGAGTCCAAACAGCAGGGCCCGGAATTGGAATACCTCGGTCCCAATCTGGAATGCCAGGAACCATCTGTGGGATGGGTGAATCCCAATGTCGAAGTAGGCGTCCTTAAGGTCTGTGGAAGCAAACCAATCTCCCTGTTGTAGGAGCGGTATGATGGAAGCCAGGGTAACCATCCTGAACTTCTTTGGTGCAATATACCAGTTCACTCCACAAAGGTCAAGAATGGAACAGAGATCGCCATCTTTCTTCATGACCAGGAAGTACCTCGCGAAGAAACAGGGGTGATGAAGTTCAGAGTCCACAGGTTTGATGTCCCCCCTTATGCAACAACGTCTGCACTTCCTCGAGGAGGGGAGGGGAGGGCAGTGTTGGTCAGACCCGACCTGTCAGAGGGAGTGAGTCGAATTTGATCCAGTAGCCATTCTGGATGATGTGAAGTACCCAGCGGTCTGATGTTATTGAAAACTAGGCTCCTTGGAAGCTCGACAGTTGATCTCCGAACATTGGAGTTTAGAGAGAAAGAGAAGAAATGAAGAAGTGGAGACTCAAAACTTTCTCCTGGTTCGGTCCTTGGACCTCTGCTTTGCAGAGGGCCGGTATTGAGATGTTGACCCTTGGCTCCTCACCGATGACGCTGACGAGGAGGGCAGCAGGTAGCAGGAGCATGTACAGGATTGACCAGTGAACCCCTATCTATACTGATGGCCAGGTGTAGAGGCCCCAGTTGGTACAGCTCCTGGAGTGATATGCAGAAGATGAGGAAGTAGCCATACCATACTTTCTGGCAGTGGTCCTCATCTTCTGAGTGAACTCTAATTTATCATCCGTGGAGCCGTTGAACAAGGCCAACTCATTGAACGGCATATCTTTGATGGTGGCTGAAGCTTGCGAAGTGAGGCCTGAGGACAGGAGCCATGCATGATGAAGCAGGACGATGGATCCAGCTATCATCGTGGCAGTACAATCTGCGACATGTCGGGCAGAGTTCATTTGTTGTCCAGCCAACAGTTGTGCCTCTGACTGGATTGCCTCCACTAATCTTCTTCTCTCATCTGGCAGATCCTGAATGAGGGGCATCATTCTCTCCCAGAGAACCTGTTGATATGCCCCCGTACAGGCAGAATAATTAGCAACACGGAAGCTCAGACCTGCGGCAGAAAAGATCTTTTTCCCGATTATGTCTAGCTTCCGTTCTTCTGGTTCAGGTGGCGTCGATTGTGGGCGCCGCTGCCTTTGGCTCTGGGAGGCATCAACTACCACAGAATTGGGGTGACGATGAGTCTGCAGCCATTTGATGGGCTCACCTCCAACCCAGTAAAGTCTATCAATCTTCTTCGACGTTGACTGTATCGAAGACAGATTCTCCCATGAGCTCTGAGTTAGTTTTAACAGAGAAGGCAAGACTGGAAGACTGGCGGTAGGAGGTGCCTTAGCCTGTACACGATGGAATATCGGATCCATCGGTTCCGACTTTTACACAACCTTGAGGTCCAGAACATGGGACATATGAACCACTTGTTCAGAAAAAGCACAGATATCATCCGTTGGTGAAACAGAATCCTCGTCCACTAAATCATGTTGCAGAGACAGCAAATAAGGTAAGTATGGATCCCATGAATCCAATGAAGTGGCGGTCGAACCCGAGGGCAATGGGCTTCAGCCTCCGTGGAGAAGAGAACTGGTTTGAGCTGGTGGAGTAGGTGGCAGAGGACATTGGTCAGGAGGTGGAGATACCTGACTCCTCATTTTTCTTTGTCAGAGCCGAAGAGTCATCAAACCCCAGATGTGGTGAACGACGCGCACTCCGACCCATACACGTTTCCATTAAATCAAAAGCCCGGGCAGTCAGGACCTGGGATCCTGTCAGAGAAGTAAACTGGGCACAGTAGATGGAGTGTGCCAGATCGTAGGCTGAGTAAGCAGGCTCATTGTAATGGATCATGGGTGAAGAAGTATGGATCTGAGTTACATCTTCAGACTCAACGACATCAACTTCGACATCAGAGGCAGAACATCCAAGAAGCTAAGCTGTTGAAACAAGGGCCGGTGACTGGCCTCTACGTTGAGGTGACACATCCGTATCAGCCCCCGAGGGTACTTCAACCACGACAATTTCCACTGAAGCAGCAGGAGCTGGGGCATGGGATGGAGGCTTGTCCTCAGCAGCACTTGTGGGGGAAGGCCGAGAGGTAGTGGCCTTGGGATCCCCAGCAGGTGGGGTATCTGCACTCTCGACAGCCACAGTGGCAGTAGCAGTCGGAACCACTGGTGCAACAGTCGTCGGTTTTGACTTTTGGGGATCATCCTTAGGCTTGCTCTTAGAGCTATTCTCATGCTGAGAGGAATG
The DNA here is from genome assembly GCA_030847615.1 of Gambelia wislizenii. NCBI lineage: Eukaryota > Metazoa > Chordata > Lepidosauria > Squamata > Crotaphytidae > Gambelia > Gambelia wislizenii. The sequence goes on along the minus strand of JAUMIR010000005.1, from coordinate 103,301,478 downwards.
CTTCTCCTTCCTCTTCTTTTTAAAGGATTTCGAGGAGAAGCTTGGTCCCGACTGGTTTTGAAGCTTGGTCCCGACTAGTGGTCTCATAAGGTGCTTGGTCCGGAGGGACAGCCTTCAACGTTGAGGGGTTCTGGTCCCTTGCGGAGGCTGACGGTGTCGATTGTGCTCGGTCTCGACATGGGTTGGAAGGAGCAGCATGTTTGTGCAAACTTTGCACCGCCTCTGGGTCCGAAGCAACCGAACGACATTGGGATGGACTACGGGACTGATGTCGTTTTTGAGCTTTTGACTTTGGAGACTGTGAGTGGTCCCATTTAGATGGTGTGGGCGCCGGAGCAGAGGTTGGAGTTGAAGCAGCTGCCGGAATCAGAACCTTTTTGTATAAGAATGATTTCAGGCAGGACATCCTGTGCTTACGGGCCTGAGGTGCAAATGCCCTACAGTGCACGCAAGAGTCCACATTGTGGGATTCGCCGAGACAAATAAGGCAGTGAGAATGGCCATCAGAACTCAGGAGTTTGGCCTGGCAGATGCCATATCTTTTAAGGGCTGCTCTTGAAGCCATTGTACTCACAAGGTTTGTCAAATCCAAGGGGCAAGTCGTAAGAGTAGAGGAAACAGTCCAAGTCAACACCAAAAAAATCATGGAGAGAATGCCAAATCCAGAGGAGTGAGAAATCGTAGTCAAAAATCCAAGACAAGTCGAAAATCCAATCAAATCAAAAGTGAGGAAAAAACTAGTGAAAGAAGGTTCTTTCAAGCTGCTAACGCGGCGGAAAGAAAGGAACTGAGGGGAATTAGGCAGGAGCACCTTTTAAGGGACCGTTAGGGTGGGCGGAATTACCACCAAAAATGTATCAATGCACATTCTGCTTAGCGATTCCAGAAGGTTCCGAATGCTCTGCGCAGGTGCAGGAATAACCCAGAGACCACGAAGAAGATTTAGTCTTTTCTGTCCCCTCCCTTTGATTCCGTATGTATGGACTGAAGTACTATGATTTCATCACAAGTCCAACTCTTCATCCCTTCTCTGATTACTTGTTATATTTTGTTTTTGATTTATGTATGCTATTGTAGTTATAGAAAGAGTTCAGTAACAAACTATTGACTACTTAAGCTTGGTTTTATTGATGAAAACTTTATTAAGATAAAATATATTTTTTTAAAAAGTAATACCACAGGAAAGGATCAGGCTGTTTCTATCTTAAGTATGTATTTCTTTAATAAATATTCCTCCTGTTGAGGATTCTGTACTTCAAAAGAAAAAGAAAAAATAAGAGGATTATAATCAAATTATCTAAACTATTACTACTATTATTACTATTGCCTACATTTCTACAAGGATGGTCTTCTCTCATAAGAAAAGCAACTACACATAGACAGGGCTGCATTGATCCAATTATTTCCCAGGTTTCAGATTTCTGGTTCCTAAGATTGTCAAGATAAGCTAGCAAGTGGGAGGACAATGGCAAGTAAAATACAGGTCAACCCCCGTATCTGCAGGGAATATGTTTGAAGACACCCCCCCCCCATGAATACCTTAAAACAGTAGATAAGAGGGAACCCTATTATTTTCAATGAGACCAACACTGGAAGTTGACCATAGAATCATATTGGAGGACCCAGAAATGCCGAGAGAACATATTTTTCCAGATGTGGATAAGTGAAACCATGGATACCAAATCCGTGGATACTGAAGTCAACCTATATCAGATACCTTAGGAAAGTTGAATATAAATTCATTCAATCAAATGTATGGCTCTTCTAAAATGACTGGGCTAAGCTGTGGTGCAAGGGATCTTGAAATTCAGGAAGAGGCACCTTTCATTCAGCAAGAATCCCTGAGCCTTCATGTAGAATTCTGAGAGCTGTAGGGACTTACATGGGGAAGAGGGGATGGAGAAACCCACTTCTAGTATCCTAGTTACACACATCTAATCTGGATTTACTCCATAATCATTGTAATCTAACTTTTCGCTTTTAAAAATTAATACAAAACTTAAAATCTTTGAACGTAACAGCTTATAACACAATTGTTACTGACGATGTCATAAGATATGGTTAGCCAGGCTCCTAAAGTTTTATATAACACTATTTTGATGCACCTGTATATATTATTTAATACAATTTTTAAAAATCCATGTTTAAACAGGAAACCCCTCAATTTTAAACTATTTTTTTTCTGGCTATATTTTCTGTAAATGTAAATGACTTGACTCCTTAGAAAGTAGTCTATTTCAGTTAGTAGGTACATATTAAGGCCTACATTTGATTGTTAGTTCCAACTAGAGTAGGCCCACTGAAGTTCCAGTAATTCAACTGGTCTATTCTAGTTGCAACTAAGACAAGATTTAAACCATACATTGCAACATATTTTACATAATTTAATAACATTGTTGCTGCAGGCCTTTATAGACATAGCTGGGAGTAAGTCCCATTGAACTCAGTGTGGCTTACCTCTGCACTGAAAGGTATATAACTGTACTGTAAGGGAACAAGTGTCTGCTTATTTCGATAAAAGTAAGTCCCACTGATCAGAGTGGGCTGAGTGAACATGCATAGCATTGTGCTATATATTTTGTGGACTTTGAAAATATACAAAGCAGCAAACACATAAAAACAAAGTAACATGCTCCATTACAGACATTCTTAGAGGTAATGACATGCACTTCTCAAAGAAATCAGGCTCTTTGACTGGTAAAATCAATGTCAGTTACAATCACAGCACAAAGACTTTTCAAAATCTGAAGTATCATGCAATACTTCTGTGAACAAAAATATGACTATTTTCCAACTGCATGCAATACATCGAGCATGATATTTAAATTGTGCAGAGGGTCCTCTACAAATTTTAAAATATAGTAATTGCAAATATTTGAAGTGTTATATAAAGTTACTGAAAACAAGAGATTCTCTAAAGTACAAATAGGCACATTAGTTAAAACTTAAATATATAGTTTTCATAGAAATGTTCCACTTTAATTTATAATACTGTCTCTATTAATAACAATAGTATGTATGCATAATAGGAAAGCAAGAAAAACAAACATTGCATTTTTAATATGCTTATGTCTCTACTTGTTTCAGTGCAATCCTATGCATGTTGACTCAGAGGTATGTTCCACTGATATCAGTAGTTATATCATAGTAAATGTGCATAGGATGGCAACCTCAGCAGTCTATACAAGATACTGGACAACTGAGATCAATGTAGTACTATTGCTTCAGCACAAGCAAAATTCTCTTTTACTCCCATCCTCTTCTAATGCTGAATTCTTTCTATTATTAATTTGTATATAGTTATATTGTAAATGATTTATGAAAGAAATCCTTCTTTTTATATCTTAATTTGGTGTATGAGGACCCACATACACATTTCTTCTGAGGCCGGTTCATTCTAACCTTGTTGACAGACTGATGAGATCAGCTGGGAGATGCTCCCCATTGGTCACTTTCACTATTTCCCCTACAGCAACCTATATCACCCAATTTTAAAACGATTGTAACAGAACAACAAGAAAATGGAGTAGAAGGGAAATCAAATGGACAAGAGAAAAAGAGAAAGTTGGAAATTACTATACAATAATATTAATAAATTATTTGACTGCTTTTTTTCAAAATCTATTTAGATTAGATCAGGAAAAGTATGGTTGTAATCTATATATGAATTTATATATTTTTTCAGTTAATATATTTGTAGACACTAAGACAAAGAAAAATAAATAAAAAGTTAAAATGCAAGCATCTAGATATTTAAAATGTACAATTACAAGTCAGATACTGTAGCACTGGAAATTATGTTTAGCAAGGACAGAAAATGGGGGATACTTATATTTCCATTAATTTCCTTCCAGAAATTACTGGTCTCATTTATGTTCGTTAAAGCAGAACCAATAACAACTAGAATCCATTATTGTTTTAGTCACCCAGAAATATATTCCTACATTTTCTAAAGAAATTTTTAAAAAGAAAAACTTTAATGGTTAAAAGAAAACCCCTTCCCAGCCTCTCCAAATAAACGTATTCCTTTCTTAACACCTTTCTGCAGGAGCACAATTAGTTGGAGAGATAATAAAAATCGATGGTAAAATGTTGAATGTTTAGAACTGAATGGTGATTGATTTAAATTAAAAATGTCTGACTGAAATCCTTCAATTATAACATGCCTCCTTGAAGGAGCTATTTCTACTCCACCATTTCTCCTTCACAAAAGCAATAATCCTACAGACTTATACCTGGGAATAAATTCCTCTGAACACAACAGGAGTTACTTCTGAGTAGAGATGCATAGAGTTGTGGTATGAATATCCATTCTGCCATAGAGAAATAGAGTAAAAAAAAAAAATACATAATAAAAAGGTAGCTCTCAGAAGCACCAGCTAAATGCCTTGCTATGGGGGAACCTTTTTAAGTGAGGGGTTGGAAAGTGTCTCTCACAGTTTTTCAGAGTAGTCAGCATACACAATGAAGCCAATGCAGCACTTTAATGGAGAAGCAGCCAGAATGGGTCTCTGGAGCAACCAGGATGCTTAATGTATCACTGTGAAACATTACCTCTCAGAGCAAGGCATTTAGACCAGTGAGCATTCTGTCATGGACTGGCAGCGGGTAAGGGAATGCCGTGGAATGTGTTGGCAGGCCCACTGTGCTATGAATGCAGGAAGACTATGCTCCATAATTGCTCCCAATGTGTCACCTGAGGCCAAGGTTACATATGATGTCTAGTCCTGACAAGGTAGCTGGCCAGGAAAGCAAATGAACATTGTTTCCTCTAGTTTATACTTTCATTTCTGCTAATCCTATTATATTTATTCACAACAAATTCATACTGTTTTCAGTATAACTTATTTCCAAGTAAATGTGGCTTACAACACAATCATGTACATTTTTATTCTCAAGTAAACCTTATGGTTTTTAATGGGGATTATTTCCAAGTAAGTGTACAAAAGAATCCAGGTTAAACATATTTAATACTACTCTTTCATGTCTAACAGAAAAATATGGCTCAGAGCATAATATGTTATATAGCCAGGCTCCTTGATCTAGCAGTCTCTGTGAGGAAATCCAATATGCACATGAAATTCCACCTTGCTTGCAGGTCCTCAATGCTAGCAAGACCTCCTATATATAGAGGAATGTAATTGTAAATTACAGGTTCCATTGAAAAGAAAGGACAACATTTTTACACAAGAAATGCATGTATGCACTATTGTAGGGGTAAGGGAAGTATGGTCGTGTGACTCATGCTCTTCCCAGTCTGATTCTGTGGCTAGACTGCCCTTTCTCTGACCAAACAACAAGAGTGAATTGCCCATCATGGAAGGACCCATGAGCAGCAATCCATCTTTTAAAGAGGTTGCACAGGCCTCCTTCACTGTTTAAAGTTAATGTTTAAATAAATATTTCAAGCAGGCTTTTAACATATAAGCAGCAGGACTTGTTTTATTTGGTTTTTTTAATTTTACGTTTTTAGATTTTATATGTTTAATCTGATTTTTAAAATATTTTAATTGTATTTTTAATCTGTTTTTTATGGAAGCTGCCTCTGGCTCTCAGGGACAAAAAAGTGGCCCACTATAGTTACCCACAACTGCACTAAGCAAAGAAAGAAAACAATTTTATAAACCTACAAAAAATATGACACACTATATTTTTTATCTGTTCTGTTCTGTATTTGGTTGGGTATCCATTTTCTTCTTTTTTTTAACATTTGGAATTTCCAGTATGAACTATTTGGTAAGACTTGTGATGTACATTAGAAATACTGACACTCGTGTACCATTTCAGACAGAAAGTCTTTTGCACATGGTAATATATGCTGATGTATAATCCAACTCATATAGTAAAGAATTTATTTCAATGCTCTATTCAAATACACTCAAATAATAGATGCCTCATTTTAATCTGAAAGCAATGAAATGTTATCAATTGTTCACTTAGGTTTAAAAACATTTAAGAGTATTAAAGTAGCCCACTCAAGCACTGATAATGACCCAACTAAATAGATTTTGAAAAAAATGCTTCTATATATTCACCATGGACTTTTAAAGTAAGTTATCCAAGGAAATACAGATATGCAACCATTAATATCAAATATTTAGAATCTTAAATGTAATATTTGGTATGTTGATGTTATGAAGAACTAGGAGAAACAAGATATTATCATTAATCACATTGGTAGCCCCTATTTCAAAGGTTTTTATCCATTTATAGTAGTTAATTTATTAAAATATTATACAATAATTTTTCAGTAAAACCGTATTTCAGTTTGTAACAATTAGGATTAGAGGTAAATAGTACTTTTGATTTTTCTTTATTTCCTTGGACTAATTATGAAGTCAAGGCAGGAGAAGAAAGCCCCTATACTGGAAGCATTGATGAGCATCTCTACCTTGATGAGAGAAGTACAGTGTCAGCTGGTATATATTCTTTCCCTTTTATTAACACTATATCTCCAACATCTACCTGAAAGAAAACTAGGAATTGGTTAATAATATGAAACTTACAGAATAGCCCTTGAACTGTTTAATCTACTTAAAGATGCATTGTCTGATAACAAAGGGAAATGATTGAGGCTGAAATCTGCAAAGCATTCAAAAGGCACCTGAATTTTACTGGAATTTGTTTGAAGAAAAGTCACATCTGCCTACGTTCTTATATTTAACAGACTCAGTATCTGCCCTAATTTTCTGAACAGAAGTGAAATACAGTGTCCACAGGGACAAAACTATGTCTCAACAAAGTCTGGTGACCTGAATTTATGAAGCTACTTTATAACAAATCAGACCTCAGATCTATTCAGATCAGTACTCTCTTCTTCGATAAGCAGCAGCTCTCCAAAGCTTGAGAAAGAGATCTTTTGCAGAACTCAGGGTGGGAATCATGCAGTTGTTGGACTGCAACTCCTATCAGCTTTAGCCAGCATAGGCAGTGGCAAGGGATGCTAGGAATAATACTCTAACTCTAAGAAGTGGTTTGGAGGTCTGCGTAAACCCTATCCTTGCTTTAACTAGACCTTCTGCATACAAAACACGGACTCTGTAACTGAACTATGGCTCTGCTCAGCAATATCACTGTGTTGAGTTCCATAATGGTATCATTGTGAGAATTGCTGGAAAGGTATTTGAAGCCACTGTGATGGGAAATCCATATGATTAAACCTATGGGGTCACCATAAGTCGACAGGCAGCTTGAAGACACATACACACATAAATCCATCTAATTAAACTTCTAAATAAGAAATTAAACTTCCTCTTGTAAGTAAAACTGATTAAACTATATTTAATAAAATTTAATAAAATTAAAAATACATGAAATAAATGCTGCATTCCTTATGCCTACCACTTACTTATTTATAACAAAACTCTGCAATACAACTACAGGGTTAATTTAATGACCAACCAAATCAGAGAGAGGCTTGTACCAGGATAGTTAAAACAGTTATGTTTGCTAAATAAGAGAGACATTACTACTAAATTCCTTCCTAAGGTGTTTAACTAGCAGAATGTTGCTTCAGTAACATGAGGAAGAACCCTCTCTGACAATCTTTGTACTGAGACAAAGGTCTGTAGTGATGCATTCCTCTATTGAAATTTCTGGTGCAGCAGAGCAACATTGTACAAGGGCTTCTTTGTATGATGATCAATGAGTGCTGATGGCTGCCAATGCTTACAGAGGCCAGACCAAGACATCATCATCGTCATCATTGTCATCATCATCATCATCATCATCATCATCAATAATAATAATAATTAATAATAATGATATAGTGCCCCTCTACATTTCAAAGAGCTGGCATTTAAATATTATTTTAGTACTGATAATGCTGATCTTCCACCACACTGAGGCAGCAAGTTAGAGTTCAGGAAAGGTGGCATACATGACTCTGTCCCCCAAAAGTGGAAAAGAACCAGAAAGTGCAGAAGGAATAGTTCAGAGGCTGCCACTCATTCCCCCATCAGTGTTTCTTAAAAAGCTACCAGACTCTTCTCACCAGCTCCTACACTAAACTGATTCTGCATGCATAACTGCATGTAATTTTCAAATAAAAGTAGCTTTGTATTTTCTAATGGATAATACTTCCATGATCATATTTACATTGGTATTATGTAACCCATGAAAAAGAAATAGAAATGTTAAATTAAACAATAAAAATAATGGTTTGGATTCAAAAATCCCTCTATATGTAGAATGTGTCTTCTGCTTCCAGCAGAACTATTTACATCTAACATCACACTACTGCACAGGAAGAGCAAAACAAAATCCTAAGATGTTCTTCCATTTGCACAAGACCTTTTCCAAGTGTTTTAACAGCATGAAACCTGTTCAAGAACCTACTACAAAAAAAGTTGAACTCATGCTTGTGCAAAAATTTGCAAAACACCTTAGTCAGTATTTTCCATAACTTCCCAGTTTGTTGGATCCAAGCCATTATTTGCATTTAATAATAATAAGTACAAATAGACAGATCACATACCTTTTCCCAGTGCACAATTTCCCAGGCACCATTTCTCAGTACTATAACATTGAAAGACAAACAATGAAAACACAGTTGAAATTTCAAATAAAACAAAAACACCACTTATTTATGCTTTTAACCAAATGGTTGACAAATAACAAAAAACAACCCTGCACTCCATCATAACTGTATACAACTGAAATAATTAAAATATAAAATTATACAGGAATATAAAATTACTAGAGTTGTGAAGGCCTGGGGGGAGAGCTCAGGAAAAAAACAGGGGAAAACTGTTTCCTCCCCCCCATCCCTGCAGCCTTTCCACCCCCTGGAAAATCAGAAATAATGGATTATGGTGTTTTTTTTTAAAGAATAATTAATAAAATGCTTAACACAATGTGTTCGTGTATTTTCTTCCCATAGATTCTCAAAACTATGTAGCAGGTAGACTTTTATGTAAGGCATTGTACAGTATCACATCATTGCAACTCCTTTCTTTTTCTCAGCAAATATTTATGCAATGAGTATTCTACTGTATGTCTGCCTGGCTCTGTGGAAAATAATTGCCTTTGTTTCACTAACAATGATAATTTTTTCTACTTATATTTGGTTTGGTTGTTTTTTTACTTTCCCCTCATGAACTAGAAAAATGAAAGAGGTTCCTTTCAGTTCAGGGGTTCCTTACAACTCAATGCCTTTTAGCTTTATGTGTAAATATATATATATATATATATATATATATATATATATATAACTTTAAAAAGGAAAATCAATTTGCAATAATTTTCTGAATAAGCTGTACCTTTAATATATCAAAATTATAATTTTATGCCAAACCAAGGTGTGCAAAATACAAAAACACCACTTATTTATGCTTTTAACCATGTTTCTAAAATAATAAAGTCGCTTTGCAAAGGGTGCTAATATTTCATTTTTTCTATTTTCCCAAACATTTACATTTTTAATAGCTTCAAAATTTCTGGAAATTTTTTTATCTTTAAAAAATACACTTTAGATAGGCACAGTGTTTTTCTTAACATGTACCAATACAGAAACCATGTTTACTCAATATAAAATATTCATATTAGAATTCATTACTGATTATGTGGTCCAACTTTTTAACAGCAGTTACTTGTGTTTCAAGAATGGACATAACAACTTTGACATGGTGATGAATGCCTTCAACCATATTTTAGAGCACACATTTGTGTCTTAAAACGTTTTAGTACTGACATGGCTAATGAACATACATCATGGAACTGCTACTGAAAAGAAGTAATAAAAACAAAAAAGGAATCAGTAAAGTCTGTGACTTCATTTTTCTTCATGGTGCATTTCACTGCCCCTACCTTGTATCTGCTTCTTGTTCACAGCATTATCAGCTTTATGCCTTTTCTGGAAGAAAAAAGAGTAAATGTTAGACTGCTGTAATTAATATAAAAGTATTTAGCACCATGCAGATTAGAAGTAAAGGGTAACTATAAGTGAATGCCATCCACTGTGTATGAGCTTCAGTATCTTACCCTTCTTCTGAACCTGAAGAAAGGCAGGTGCTTTCCTGGACTTTAGACGGGTTTGAAAAACAAGAAGATGCCTTATTGTTTCTCAGCCTGTATAGGACTCATGGCAATCCCCTACCCCTCTTTCCAATTAGATTGGGAGGGATGTGGGAGTTGCTAGAATAATGATGTGGGCTCTTAGTGGTGAGTTGGGAAATCTATATGCAACTTTTGCCTTAAAGCAAGACATTCAAAAGGAAAGTATATAAGAGCCCTTTCACACCACACAGGTATAGCACTATCATTCCAGTGTAACTGCCATAACAACATCCTATGGAACCCTGGAGTTTGCAGGTCAGTGAGGCACCAGCTCTCTTTGGCTAAGAATTCTAAATACTACTCCTTAAATTGAAAATTCCAATATTATATAGGATAGAACTGTAGCAGTTAGTAGAATCATAGTACTACAGTTGTGTAGTGTGAAAGGGCCATAGAGGCTTGTCTATAAGGTGAAAATACTCCTAATAGAATTTCAGGAGAATACATTTTGTTGGATCCCACATCATTTGACTGTATTGGACGTGGGGGCAAAAACTCCAAATACTCCTTTGTGGCTTTTCCCAACTTTTAGAAAAAACTCTGAAGGAAATGCGCATTCCCGCTCATTGGGACAACCAGTTTGCTTTGCTGTGTTTTCCCCAATAAGAGCGGAAATGGAAAACTGATTGGTCGGATGTGCACAGGGGGTGGAGCTTTCTGGTAAGGCAGCACCCAGAACCACCATGTTGGATTTTCGCCATAGCAATTGCATGCTGAGGCAACGAAACAGCCTTTTTCTTCTTTTCTCTTTAAGCAGAAGATCGCACTTCCGCACCTTGGATTTGCTTTTTAAAAAATACTGTTTGTGGTGACAATAAAAACACAAGTCATTCATTTGCACCCGCCTTCTTGAGTCATAGGCATGCCCATTTGAACAAGAAAACACTTATAGCTTCATATGCCTGCGATCTTGAAAAAAATGTGGAGACAAATTAAAGCTGCTGCAAATTGGCGTTGCTGCGCATCAATCCACATTTTATTGCCTCATACAGATGAGCCCTAAGTCACTTAAATGTCAGCCCCAGAAGTAATGATATATTCTCAGTGACTCTTAAAATTATCTAAAGAAGACTTTTACTTAAGAAAGAAAGGGTTATAATTATAAAATATAAAGGAAGGGGTAGACAAATGTAAGACAATGGAATCATTTGTATCAGTTCTACTCCTATTCCTCTTTCTGATCAATCACTACACTATCACATGTCTCTCTCTCTCTCTGGCTTTTCTTCGCAAACGAAGATTCAGGAAGGACTCATCCCGCGCTTTCTGCAAGCGCGCTGATGACTAAAAAGGCCAATCCGAGATAAACAAGTCCGGTTGCAAAAAGCGCAGCAGAAGGTCTCCTTGGGTGATGTTTTTGGGTTGTGATTCTTTCTGCGTTGCCATTTCTCTTCAAGACTTGTTCGGCGTGAGTTCTCAAATAAGGCTGCAGCATTGTGGATAGTGCGTCTCCATGCCTCCCGATGTGAGGCCAGGGCGGACCACTGTTGGTGATCAATTTGGCCAAGCCTGAGATGTTGTTTCAGGGAGTCTTTGTATCGCTTTTTTGGAGCGCCCCTCTTACGCTGACCCGTGGCGAGTTCACCGTAGAGTAGTATTTTTGGGAGGCGATGGTCCTCCATCCTAGAAACGTGCCCTGCCCAGCGCAGCTGTGTTCTCAGTATCATGGCCTCAATGCTGGTGATCCCTGCTTGTTCAAGGACAGCAACATTCGTCACATAGTCAGTCCAGTGTATATTTAGGATTGTGCGTAGACAGCGCTGATGAAAGCGCTCGAGGAGTCGTAGGTGGTGGCGATAGGTAACCCATGTTTTATTTTATATGTAAAACAATATGTCTACCCCATAGCCCAATGTTTCCTCCTTAGAAGTTCCACATACTTTCCACAGGAAAGGTGTTCTTCTACATAACAGGCACCATTGGATCAAACCCCATTTATTTTTTAAAAAATATTTCAACATTAAGTATTACAACTTAATGATAATTAGAAATGTTTTATTTAGTACTTACCACATCTTCTATTATTTCTTTAACTGCTGCTACAGCTAAAATAAATAACAGAGGAACCAAGGTTGTATAGCGTCCTGTCGGAGAAACATCTGGAATTTGCTAAGGAACAAAAAAAAAAGGAGGGAAAGAAACTTCATTTTACAAGTAAAGTCTTATGTAGTTATTATAAGCAGAAAAACAAAATAAAAACAGCAGTAAGCACATTTTAAATGTAGAATACGACAGCCAACATTTTACTTCCATATATAGTATGAACAGCTGTGCAGTACTCAAAGATTCTTCATTTGCTATTGCCACTAGTTCTACACTTCTTTCCTACAGAGTAGATACATTAATCTCTTTAGATATTCTCCATTTTATCTTCCTATGCAGCGTGACAAGTACCACTGTTTAAGTGAGTTTAAGTACAGATTTCATAACAACCATGTGTTTTTTAATACATTGCTATATGACATTGTTATATGACAATAAAAATATTCCTGTAAAGCAAGAAATTATACTGAAACACCAGTCAATTTCCTTGTTGACCTATAATGATTAAATATTTAAAATATCTATTTACCTCATCTAGCTTACCTGAAGCAATGCAATGAAAAGAAAAAAGGCATTAGCAGCTCTTCTGAACTGGGAATAGAGGAACCTCGGCAGGAATGTGATTAAGTTGTATTTTGCAGTGCTAAGAGATAGAGATTAAAACCACATGTAGTTAAGAAATAGAGGTAAAAATCATACAACACCCTGTATTCAGAATTTGCTAACCACCGTGTACATAGATTTTGACAAGTCTGAGCAATGATTAAAGTTCTATGAGTCTACGGACATATGATCATTGTTGCTTTTTAAATGTACTGTGTTGCTAAACTATCATTGCCTATAAATATTATTTTTTTTATCACTGTAGCCTCTATTTAAACCAATTTTGCACTTTCTCATAAAGCCTCAGATTCTAAACTGGAACAGCTAAACTACCCAAAGAATGTGCCAACTGTTACTACCAGAGGTATGTATGTGCTTTGGCATGAATGCCATGGGTCCCTTTTAAACATTATTATATGAAAATGTGATGACTGACATATACATACACATGTATGTTTTTAAGTAATCTAAATTAAAGAAAGAAAATACTGCTCAACTACGTCATTCTTCAATTGTAAAATACCAAATAAAATATGGAATAATTCATTGCTTAATAACTTACATATGTATTTAATTTAAATTGTTTTAGTTCTAGAATGATATAAGTAGCAGAAATCAGTCTAAAACTATGTCTTAGCAAGTATCTACATTTTTTTTTTATTTTGGTATATTCATATTATAAATCTAGAAATGATACATTTAAAATAGTTTTTAAAATGACTATAATCTAACATTTCATTTTAGGCTTGTCCAAGGTTTTGGAGATGCCAAGAGGAATTTTAGAATTCTTACCCTCTTTGAAGAGCAGCTCTCCATATGAGAAAGCAGAACTTTTTCAAAAGCAGTTTACCATGTGACATAGAGATCTGCTCTTCAGCAAACAAGCCCAAAGCTGTTTTTGTACAGAGCTAAATGTACAATTCTTTTGATTCCATTCTGTTATTCAGCTCCTTAAGTACTTTATTTTCTTCATGAAAGGTTGAAATTTACTTTATATTAAAGGAGAATTAACAAAACAGCTATGGAACATGCTCAGAAAAATATCAGAAAATTTGTCTTGACACTCCCTGAAATGGAGAGATTTCAGAGCTGTTAATCTATTACTACTCCAAATAATTCTATTCTACAACCTCCAGAGTGCTCAGATGAGGTCACTCATTTTTTTCTGATTTTGGAAGTACTATATCTGAGGAAGACTTGCACTTTCTCTCATTGGCTCTTGGCCAGATGGTTATCTCAAAATCTTTATTTCTGCTGTTTCTCCAAAATCCAGTAGATGGTGTCAGCATATTGCAAACTGTACACTTTAGCTGGATGGGAAAATCTAGACATTGCCTCCATGAATAGGTATCCACAATTTAACTGGCTAGCAAGCTGGAACAAGTGTCCCAGGCCCTCTAACAAGGAGGACTTTCAGCAGCCTCTGAACTCTATTTTTCTACTGTAGATTAGAAAGCAGCAGCACCACAAGTGATAAAACTCTCATATGATAGCCCTGTTTAAGTATTTGAAGGGGTGTCATGCTGAGGATGGAGCAGGCTTGTTTTCTGCTGCTCCAGAGACTGGAACACGGAGCAATGGATGCAAGCTCCAGGAACAGAGATTCCACCTCAACATTAGGAGGAACTTTTTGACAGTAAGAGCTGTTCGGCAGTGGAACACACTCCCTCGGAGTGTGGTGGGGTCTCCTTCCTTGGAGGTCTTTAAACAGAGGCTGGATTGCATCTGTTGGGGATGCTTTGATCAAGATTTCCTGCGTGGCAGGGAGTTGGACTGGATGGCCCTCGTGGTCTCTTCCAACTCTACAATTCTATGATTCTCTATGCTTATCAAGGAGTCCAAGGAATGCTCTGTAACCTAGGTGGGTAGTTTAAAGAAGGAAGTCTTGCTTCTTCCAACAACCTCTACATTGCCGCACAAGGTTGATGAGACCCTACCTCTTCAAGCCCCATTCATACAGAGGCACCCTCCATCTATACACACACCTATACACTCCAAAGCAGCTACCTCTTTGCCTGAAGAAGTAAAAAAAGAGCTGCTCCTTAAGGAATTGTACTTTCAAGGTGTTCTAGGACCACCAGAAATACCAAGGGAGCTTTCAGAAACCTTCAAGCACTCCAGGGACCCTGAAATGGCTTCCAATGAGCCAGCTTCTTTCTTTCCTCACTCCTCCTGACAGGAAATGCTAGTGGCAAGTGAAGCCTTCAGGAACCAGCACTTCAAGCGGTCTTTAAGAAGGAGCTCTTAACCAAGCTGGCTTCATTCCAACTCAACCTTCTCTGAGTGGATGGGGATTCTGTACAGGTTTAAGATACAAGAGGCCCAATGAGGAGGGCTGGCAGGCTGAATCTGGCCTGGAGGCCAGAGGTTTTATATCATGTTTCAATGGGCTTTAATCTGATCTAGACAAGTATCACATAACAACGATGTGTATGATTAGGAGAACTTCTATAATCGGGAAAATGTTTTTACACTGGTGCCTTGAATTAAAAGGATTTAACAACATCGACCTGTACAGGTCTATCTCTCCACAGTTTCTTACAGCTTTATTCCATCCCCCCCCCCAAAAAAACCCCATTAGAAATACATATATTTTAAAATTGAACATGAACACTTTTTCAGGCTTTAATAACTCTTAATAGGTGAATTAGCACAGAACCTTTTTGATAAGAGTGAATAAATTGCTTCTTTGAACACATGACAGTTCCTCTGACAGATTTTTCTTTGAAGCCAAACTGGACACTATTTACCAAAATTGTACACAAATTATCACAGTTATTAAATTGTAACTATTAACATTAACAAATTATAAATAGGTTATAAATACCTGACATGATTGTTACAAAATTTAGAGAATTGTGGTTGATTTATAAATATAGTTCTCACTTCTTCCTGATCAGCTAATGAAGTCTTCTCTGAAACATCATCTGTCTTCTCATATCCTGTAAAATATTAGTCAATTAACATATTAATTATATAAAATTAATAAATCATAATATAATTATATATAATTAATATATAACTCAATATATGCATAGCATAAACATTTGTTGGTTGAAAATACTGTAGCACCCCTGTATATGCAGGGGATTGGTTCCAGGCCACCCTGCGGATAATGAATTCTGTGGATAATAGTGAACGCCCTCTGTCGCCATTGCCATCACGGAAGCCATCTGAGGAGGGTAAAGGGAGAAGGGAGCTGAGACCTCCCCTCCCCTTGCCCCCTGACGCCATTGCAGCTACTGGATCCCTCCCAGGGGATGAAGGGAGCAGGGAAGCGAGATCTCCCCTCCCTTTGCCCCTCCATCCACTGGAGACCTTCCAGAGGGAGAAGGGAAGCAAGATCTCACCTCACCTCCCTTTGCCCCCCGTCGCAATTGCAGCCACCAGACCCCTCCCGGGGGGGGGCAAAGGGACAAGGTAAGAAAGATCTCTCCTACCCTACCTTCACCCCCCCCCATTGCCATTGTGGCCACCGGAGCCATCCAGAAGTTTCACTCCCTTCCTCCCCCATCCACCCCCACGCTGTCACAACCACGGATAATTTAATCAGTAGTTGGCGAATCAGCGGATACTGGGGTGCTACTGTAAACACGAAGCAATCAGAAATACAAAAACATGCCTTTAAAATAAGTCCATGTCAGATTCCTGACTCCTCTACCTGTCCTATATAACCGTGCTACTCAAACTGGTGATCCAATGACTGGTGCCAGTTCCTAAGCCATCTGGTATAGGTCACTGGATAGCTCTCAAAACAGAAAGAAACGATTGTGGACCCAGACTGGACACTCATGCTCCTGCCCGCTAATGAAGACACACACAACACCAAGCTATCTTAACAACATGTATTGATTACATGATAAACATAAGAAATTAGGTACAGGTTAGTATGTTGAATATTGGCAATAAAAAGGCCGCAACTTGCTAGTGGCTGCAAATGGTTAGCACTATCGCATGGGTCCGGATCCCTTCATTGCCCAACCCTGTGCTGGCCAATGGACCGCTGTTGGTTGCTACTGACCCACTCTTGGAGGAGAGAGCCTCTTTATAAGCCCCCTTATAGCCAATAGAAACAAATATGGTACCATCCCCTGGGCAGAAGGGGAACTGTCAGTTCCCCCCACATGAGACGGCTCAAGAAACACTGGTCTACAACACTGCTACTCAAAGTGGTAGTGCATGGACCAAGTCTGGTCAATAAACCATTAGATGCAGGTTCTTGGTGAGTTTCCAGGAAGGAAACAAACAATTGGGGCCAGCAGGCACAGATGGTACCAGACACTGGCTCATTGGGAATAAAATTGACAGTTCCTCAAACCAGATAGCTTGAGAGGGACTGTTGTATAACATAACCCAATAGGAATATTAGATAGGTGTTGTAGCTTTTGTTGGAATGTATAAAATAATACTATTTTTGAGAAGAAACAAATTCCCTTAATTCTTATTTGGGATATTTTAACGTTTCCCACAGTCCAAATTTTTGTTAGCTTTATACTTAATGATTTTAGTTTTCTGAAAAATTTAAATCAGAAATATTTGTAGCAAAATGTGCGGCTTCCCTAAATTGATCAATGTCTGATTTAGCATGTCTGATTTACCATTTGACTTATACTTATTATCTAACTATTTATTTATGTATACTTCATCCTGTACTATAAGTTCTCAGGACACCATATAAACAAAACCAAATTTACAATTTGAAAACAGTTTAAAATTTAAAACAGTAAAAGACAGTTTAAACAAAATAAAACAATTTAACAGAATAAAACAGCTTAGAAACATAGCCATGTACAGATCTGGATAAAGTCATTAAGTTCCAAAAGCTTTAATTAAAAATGCATGCTTTAGCAGTGCTGGAATGAAGCATCAATCAGACCTCCGAGGTAAGGGCATTCCGCATTTATGGTCATAGCAGAGAAGGCACTTGCCCACATAATCACACAGTATCTCTCTCCCACTGGTGAGCCACAAAGTCTGGCCCTTCCAGCACACTTCAGTCCTTAGACAGGTATACAGGGAAAGACACTCCATCAGTTATCAAGGTTCAAAGACTGGGCTTTAAATTGAGAACAGAAGCATACTAGAATTTAGTACTATTCCTTCAAAACCTATGTTATATGGCTTCTACACAATGTTCTGATGAACAATATAGTTGCTGTATTTTGCATGGCCTATATTTTCTGAGCAATTTTCAAGGGCAGCCACATATACAGGATGTTGCAATAGTCCAATTGAAAAGTCCCAAGTGCATGAACCTTTGTGACTACATAATTTCCATCCATGAAAGTTTGTAGCTGGTATATTGATTAAAGCTGACCCTGGACACTGAGCCAATGAGTCCACCTGGGCCTCCAGAGAAAGAAACATGTCTAGGAATAAATGTTGCGCGACTCACCGCATGGTATAAGTTGTTTTTTGGGGTGGGAGTGGCGCGTTGGCAATCCTCCTACATGGTGGATTGCCTGCTGCTTCTTCCCAGAGGCCTGTGCAGTTGCAAAGCCCTGAGGAGAAGTGGGAACCACCAGCCAATGAGTTTGAAGATAGTTTGAATTCATTGGGTGGCAGGAACCATCTGGATTGACCTGGCACAGGCTTCACTCTGGTCAGGTGGGTTTTTTTTTAACTTCTTGCTCTTGCACAAGCTCTGAAGTGCTTCTCCGAGCACTGCACAAGCAGGAAGAGCATTGAGGAGCAGGAAGACCATCAGTGCTAGTGAGTGGTGAAGCAGTGCAGAGGAAAGATGCAGCGGCATTAGGAAGAGGCACAAGGCGGCAGGCATGGGGTGGCCATGTAGGGCGGAAGCACCTTCACACCAACAGCCCTGTTAAGGGCTTCTTAACTGAATACTGCTTTTTTCCTCCCTGGTTGCCTCCTTCTCCATCAGGTGGCCAAACTTGATCCCTCTCCCCGTTGGTAGCAGTTCCTCCCCCTCTATTGGGCTAAGTTCTCATGTCAGTTTGCATTGTCCCTTCCCCATTATTTTCTCCACTGGGTACTCCTAGGGGCTAGCCTTAGTCAACACCTCATCAGGGGACTTTTTATCTGTATTCTGGGTCAGTGTCATCTCACTGGAGTATTATTCTGTTCAATATTATTTCTTTGACCAGGCAGTTCATCTGGTGCATGTGTGTGGCCCTGGGGTGCTTACAATAAAAAGTGATATTCAACTGGTGTTCAGGCTTCTCCCGGTCCATCCAGACAACTTCTGTCTGCTGGGATCAAGTTTTGGGGACAGTGGGCCCTTTGTATCCATTGGGGCTTGGTTTCAGGACCTCCCATGGATACCAAAATCCGTGGATGCTCAAGTCCCATTAGATACAATAGCACAACAAAGTGGAATCCCTTATATAAAATGGGAAAATCAAGGTTTGCTTCTTGGAATTTATTTATTTTAAAAATATCTTTCAAGCTGTGGATGCTGAAATCCATAGATGTCAAATCCGTGAATACAGAGGGCTGGCTGTATTGTGACAAGGCCATGCCTATGGGGTATGCTGTTAGTTGTGCTACCTTTGAGACTTTCAGCACTTCCTGGAGTTCATGGTGAAGTTCAGGGCTGGGGTTCTTTTTGTTACACATAACCTGGATTATTTTTTAATAGTAGGCAGAGCTGCAAAAGAGGATTGCAGCAAGTTACTTGGAGGCTTTTCAGGTTTTGGCTGGGTAGCTGGGTATCCTGTCGGCACAGGAGAAGATGGAAGGACCCACCAATTCACTGGTGTACTTAGGCATCTTATTGGATTCAGTGCAGGGGATATCTTGTCTGCCAAGGGATAAGGTAGAGGCATTAAGGAAGTGACTCCAGGTGCTATTGCACTTCAAGAAAGCTACCCTTAAGGAGGTACAGACCTTGTTTGGCCATCTTAACTTTTCTTCTAAGGTAGTGCCCCAAGGGAGGGCCTTTTGTGTGAGACTGGTTAAAATCATGGCTGGTGTCAAGATTCCACACCACTGGATATGGATCAATCAAGCGGTGAGGGAGCACGTGGGGGTTTGGTTGAGGTTCCTCGATGGTTATAATGGGGTTTCACTGTGGCAGGTAGCCTGGGAGTGGGGTGCTGGGTTACAGGAACATTCAGATGTGGCTGGGAGCATGAGATTAGGGTTTACTTTCAGGGGCACTGGTGTGCACAATGGTGACCAGCAGGCTGGCTCAAAAGTGATGTAGTTTGGAACCTCACTTTCCTTGAGTTCTTCCCAATATTGGTGGCTGTTTCTACCTGGATGGATAGTTTTAGGGACAAGAGGGTGTGTTTCTGGAGCAATAACCAGGCTGTGGTTAGTGTCATCAACAGGCAGTCTTTGTGGTTGGAAAGGTTCATCAGGCTAGTAGCCCTCATGTTGATATGTCTGTCAGATAACATTACATTTTCAGCTTGTTATGTGCCAGGAATTGCAGATTCATTGTCTCAATTTCAGTAAGACAGGTTTTAAGTACTAGCAGCAGAAGTGGATCTGCAGCCCACAACATTTCTGGATGACCTATGGCAGCTTGGGAGCATAGCATGATTCAGGGAGTACGAAACTTGGTGGCGCCTTCCTACTTTTAAATCTTACAGGACGGCATTAGAGGGTGGGAGGATATGATGAGGCACAGCCTTCCTTTGAGCAGCAGATCTTGCATTAGTTGGCTCATTTAAAGGAACAGAGCATGACCCCACAGTCCATATCTCTACACTTGGTTGGGTTATCTTTTTTCAGCAAGGTGGGAAGATTTGGAGACTCATGTGCCTTGTTCATGGTAAGGAAATCAGTGGAGGGTTGGAAGGAGTTGGTGCCACATAGGATGGATGGGAGGAGGCCCATCACATTCCAGCTGCTTAGCAAATTGGTGGGGCAGCTGCCCATCATTTGTCGCTCAAAGTTTGAGGCAGTTGTGGAAGGAGTAGAAGCCATAAAGAAAATGAAGCTTGGCAAGGCTGCTGGTCTAGATAGGATATCTGCACAGTATTATAAGACTTTAGAAGATCAATTATACCTTTTCAGTAAGTCATGGACTCTTTTTTGATGGGTTAATTGCCAGATTCATGGAATAGTGCAAATATACCTTTAATCCCTAAAAAAAGTTGAGACGTGAGAGAACCAAAGAATTATAGGCCAATCTCCTTATTAAATAATGATTATATCCCCCCCTCATTTTAGTGGAGAGGTTGAAAAAAACACAAGATTTGATACATGAAGATCAACCAGGTCCTTTACCTAAGAGATTTTTAAGAGGTTAGGTGTGTATTGGACATTTTGGAATAGTGTATTTGGAAAAACATAATGAGAAGCAAATGGCCCAGATTTTTTAGATGCTGAGAAGCCTTTGAATATATTTACTGGTCATTTATATAGGCAGTTTTGGAAAACATGACATTTGGAAGAACCTTTGTACATTGGATAAAATTGATTTATGACACACAGTATGCTCAGATTTCTATTAATGGGGACTTGATTAAATCTTGAAAGATTCAGAGAGGGACTAGGTAGGGATGTCCCTTATCAACTTTACTTTTTATAAGGGCTTTAGAAGTTTTAAACAGAGCTATAAGACAAGAAGAAGCAACCAAAAGTTTAGAAGTAAATGCTCAAAGTTTTAAATTGAGGGCCTTTGCTGATGATTTAGTGATTTTCTAAGATCAGTTGGAGAATATTGGAACGTTTAATACAATTTTGAGTGAATATGGAGAGTTGGCTGGGTTCAAAGTCAATAGAGATAAAATAGTTATTTTGACAAAAAAATTTGACTAAGATTAAACAAGTACTTTGGCAGAAAGATCTGGGTACAAGTTTGACAAAACAGTTAGATATTTGGGTGTTACTATTTCAACAAAGAATTCGAATCTATTTAGTGATAATTATGTTAAGATTTGGAATGAAATTAAGCCAGATTTACAGAAATGGACAAAACTGAAATTGTCATTACTGTATTAGGTAAGATTTCAGTGGTTAAAATGAACATTTTGCCTAAAATGCTATTTCTATTTCAAACTTTACCACTTTTGTCAAACGATGCCTCATTTAAACAGTGGCAGAAGGATATTTCGGCTTTTATCTGGCAAGGTAAAAAAAAAACAAAACCCAAAAGTTAGATATTACAGTACTCAGGAAAAGTGAGAGGTTTGGGTCTGCCAGATTTAAAGACATATTATTATGTTAGTTGTTTGATATGGTTGAAAGACTGGGTTACATTGAAAAAGGAACCATTGTTAAAATTGGAGGGTTTCAATTTGAGATTTGGTGACCATGGGTTTTAATGGTATGATAAGATTAAAGCTGGTGGTGCATTTAAAAATCATTATGTAAGAAAATGATTGTTAAGGGTCTGGTACAATTTTAAAGCCAGTTTTATTCTAAACTAGCTGGACCCGGCATACCATACACCATTAAAAAAACTCTGCCCCCACCCCCTCTGCTCGTTCTGCCCCGTCACCACCCTCCACTTGTTCTGCCCCTTGCCACCCCCTCTGCTCATTCTGCCCCCTTGCCACCCCCTACTCGTTCTGCCCCCTACCATCCCCTCTGCTCGTTCTGCCCCCTGCCACCAGCCTCCACTTGTTCTGCCCCCTGCCTCCCCCTCTGCTTGTTCTGCCCCCCTGCAACCCTCCTCTGCTCATTCTGTCCCTTGGCCCCCACCCCCTGTACTCCAGGACACACCACATCCACCCCCATGGTACTCCCTCTCCCTCTCTGGCGGCCATGTTTGGAATCTACATGGTGCCGCCCCCAGTGTTTCAGATTGGCTGCCCAACAGATCTGTGATTGGTTGGTCAGGTCCCTAAGCAGCCAATCAGCACATTGGAAACAGCAACATACCCAAGAGAATTATATATATAGATTGCCACTTTGGATTTCAGCTCATGAAGCTCTGTATGATACAGAATTCTCTGTAAATAAAAAATGGGGTGCCTGTGAGAATTTATTAGTATTGGACAATAAGCAATACAGAATGAAATCTAGGGAAGAGCTGGATACCTAAAGCCAAACACACTGCATTGTTTTTAATATATAACTTAATGAGAGATTTAAAATGGATAAAAAGCTTTATGGTTTTGAAGGAGAGAAAGTTGAATTTGAAGTCCAATTGTGTTCAAGTGATCATTTGATTGCAAAAATGTATAAGATGTGAATGTGTATAGAAATGGAAGATGAACAAGTTAATGAATGCATAATAAAGTGGTCACATAATATTGGTGATCAATTGGATATGGATCAATGGGGAAAGGTCTGGACAAAGTATTTAAAATTTGTATTGAATTATGATTGAGAGAGAGTTTTTACAAAATGATGTACAGGTGGTACCTGACTCCAGAAAGATTGTCTAAGATGTATAAAGATGTTACAAATAAGTGTTGGAAATGTGTACAGAAGGAAGGGGCATTTTACCACTTGTGGTAGTCATGTGATAAGGCACAGAAATGTTTGGAGTCAGATCCATAAGTTTTAATAGAGGACATTTTGAAAACAAAACTTCAGAAGAGATATGAATTCTACCTATTGGGAATGATGGACAATCAAGTGGAGAGAAAATCTGGAAGAATCAGTTAATATATGATTACCGCTGCCAGACTTTTATATGCTCAAAGATGAAAGAATTGTTAACTCCAAAACAAGAAGATTGGTTATTGAAGTTACAACAGTTTGCTGAACTTGACAAATTGACAATGTTGATTAAAGAAAAATCCTTGGTAAAGTTTAAGAATGATTGGGATATGGTTATTAATTTTTTGAAATAAAGACAAGGAAATGTGACAGCATTGGGAGTTTTTTATAGTAGACACACATATTTTGTAGGATTAAGGTGATAGCATTCATAAAGGACTACAGATAGTGATTTTTAGTTTTGACCTTCAGTTATGGCAGGGAAGCAATGCAGTGGGTAGTGAATTTCTTTTGTGTTTGATTTTTTGGTAGTAGTATGATAGTTGTGGTTTTGTAATGTTATTTTATATACACAGAAAGTTTAATAAAAAAAAATTATAAGAAGTTTGAGGCCATGCTGTTCAGAACAGCCTTCACTGTTGCCTTTTGGGGGTTACTATGGGTGGATGAACTGGTCACCAGGTCCAAGTCAGGATGACCCCTTTGGGTTGGGGATGTTACCTTTAAAGGGGATGGTGTTAGTATTATAGTGAGATGCTCCAAGGGGGACTGGCTGGGTTGTGGGTCAGTTATTGGGCTTTGTGGACTGGATGAAATAGTCCCTTGCCCAGTAAAGTCATTACACAAGTTCTTGGTCATGCAGACACTGGGATGTGCCCCCCTTTGCCCACTCAAGACAATACTCCCTTGACGTGGTTCTAGCTGATATCCATTTTGCATTCAGCTCTGGGGCATTTTGAGCTCCCAGCAGCTGAATATGGGAGCCATTCATTTAGAATAGGGGTGGCAATAGTGGCTGCAGAATGTGGTTTGCCTGTTGAAACCATCAAACAGTTGGGAAGGTGGAAATCCATGGCTTATGCAGGGTATATTCAGCCAGAGTTACGTATGGATGCTTAGTAAGGCTTTCTTTATTATGTTGCAGAACACAGCCTGGTGAGAGGTGCAGTGGAACATGTTTGAGGCCTAGGCTGGGAGATGACACTGAACTCACCTCCCGCTCCCTTCCCAGGATGGTTCCAGTGCCATGGGTTCCGGAAGTGTGGTGGAGCTGGTGGGTGGGTGGGGGAAGGGAGGAGGCGAGCTCTCCTCCCCTCCCTCCCCCGAGACGGTTCCAGTGGTGCAAGTTCCAGCAGCGTGGCAGAGCTGGTGAGGGTGGGTGGGCAGGGGAGGGAGGAGGCATGCTCGCCTCCTTTCTCCCTTCTCCACAGGGGAGGGTTCCAGTGGTAGCGGCAAGGGCATTCACTATTATCCACGGATTTCACTATCTGCAGTGAGGTCCAGAACCAATCCTCCGCAGATACAGGGGTCCTAATGTACCATCCTCTGGAACAATCCCTGTAGATAGGAACAGAACCGCTGAAACATAGTGCCTCCTAATCCCATCCCAGAGAGCCAGTCCAGTAAAATCCTAGGATCAACAGTTTCCAAACCTGCTGAGAAATTCACCCCCCCATCTTTTACACAGAATAGGTTGTCAGTCAGAGATACCAACCTGAAATGGGTCCAGATAATCTGTTTCCTCTAAAAATGTCTGAAGTTGCCCAGCCCCCCATCCTATGTTCAGCCATCTTGCTCCCAACCAGGATACTAGTAATAGGGTGGTAGCTCTTACATCTCTCTTGGTCCATGGAAGTCATCTTCAGGAGAGTGCACTACAACATTTTTCAAAGTGGCAGGCACCTGCACACACCCTTGACAGAGTGAAGTGTTTACCACCCCATTGATCCACTTGTTCAATCCACGTCTACTATATTTTATCAACCAAGATGGGCAAGCTTACATGTGGTGGGGCCGACTGATTAAAGCATCTAGTTCACATCATCAGGCCACAATAACAGAAACGGATTCCAAGACCTGACTACACGAAGCATTGGACTCTTCCCCAGTCCCTAAGATAACTGTCATTATTCAAGTTCTGAGCAACTTTCTCCTAGTAGTGCCTAATATATTTACCACTCCTGGACTCTCTGGGCCTGATTTCAACAAGCCTTTTACTACCTGGAATAACTCTGTTGGGTGGCATGTCCAGAATAAAACAGCAGAGGGAATGTATTACTTTTTTGCCAAACTTGCACACATAACAAGGACTTTTCCCTAATCTTTGATTGTATTTGCTCTGTGACCTATAGCACCAGCATTGTAGCTCTTGTCTACCTTGTTTCATTGCCTGTAGATCTTCTATGGGCTCCACAGTACAGGAGTTGTGGCTTGGAAGCAACTGTAATGATAACCTGTTACATCTCATCATGCCATAGAAAGTCCAAGGCCTCAACTGAATAGCCACTGCTATCATCTGGATAATCTGATAATACTTTGTATTCCTTAACTCTTCAGAGGTGTATCATTTTAATTAGTGCCCCATTCCTACACACAGTATCTGATACCACCAAACCCAATATAAGAGGAAATGATCTGACCATGGCAATGGTGTGATATGCTGTCTTTTGCCTCCTGATGTGCTTTTTTCATTTGGCAAGCCTGCTGGAGAGGGCACAGCATGAGATGTAATGCCTCTCCTCCTCATATATTCTCAGAACCTGCTGCAGAAGACACAGCATGATAAGCCCCACACTCACCTTATGGGAAGCCTATGAGAGAACACTACAGTTCATACCAGTTGCTCTCTGCCTATGTGCTCCTCTGAAGAACTGATGTCTAATGGCAAGCTACCTCACCCCAGCCAGCTGACCACCTCTGAGATCAGCAGTTGCTGCCTCTTCTGGTCCCTCTGGAGAGCATCTGAACATTTCTCTAGTCTGGAAAGGATACACTCTGATGTTTTATGCTTTAAGCCTCTTTAAAGCTGGTGGCAGTCTGATAAAATCACAAACTTTGTATCTACTTCACCTTCATCAGAATGCATCATCCTAGTTCCCATTGATTCCCCTATGGAACTGACTCCCACGTTTACATCAATTTCAATTTACATCACAAGCGCAGGAACACAACCCAATTGAGACCTGCCCGTAGTTGAACTGAAACATTTAATGAGGGAGGGTCGATTAAGTACTGGTCAATTAAGTGTGGTTTAAATATCACATTCCAAGAAATTCAGAAATGTACTTTAAAAATTATTTTTACTTTACTACCTGTATATATTTTAAAACATGGCAAATTAAGTCAGCCTGTAGCCAAGAAAACCAACACAAAGGGATGTGCAAAAGAGTAGTCAAAATACAAATCCAAGGTTCTAGAAAATGAGGCAGAGTCTCTGGGCTGACCTGGGTGTCTTTCACACTGAGTGAGTGACAGAAGTTGCTCCCATTGTCTGAAGAGTGTTTGCAGCCTGCCTAATCTAGAGTTGCTGAGTGTTCAATGAGAATGGCTGGGGCAGTTCCAACTGAGCTGCAAGTGTGCTAACCCCCTACTCAAATACTCTTACACTGCTGATATTTCAGAGGGAGGTACAACAATTGGCAACTCAACAATATGTACTTTCTACTTTTAAAGCTATACACAACTTTTGATTTTACACCAGGCTTGCCTCTGATCTGCCATGTTGCTACAGAGTTGTGACCCTGCCTATTGCTGGCACATGGCCAACAACATGCTTGTCTAAAATAAATTTGGCCATTAGGGCAAAAAAATAAATAAATAAATAAAATTGTCATCTATCATGTATAGTTTCTGCTGATTTTTTAAAGGCTCTCTTTTTGATGTTACATATGCCTATTTCATATTATTGAGATTGTTATACTTCTAAGAGTTAGATGTTTCAACACCAGAAACCCTCAAAGAGATTCTTAAAGGGTGAGCAGTAGTATATTTATCCCAAGATTTTACTAAAAAGTAGCTGGTGTTCTGTTCTGTTAATGATATATTAATGTAATGTAAGTAACACTACACACAAGGAGCAAATTATTCAGCATAGTGCAACAGATATATTCTGCTGACAGCAGTAGAAGTGGAGTTGTTTCACATTCTGTTTATACACTGCATATTGCACAATGGCACCCAGTCACTGAATAATAATAGCACTTTAACAGTGTAGTGTGATAATCTCCTGAATTTTTTGCAGAATGTAGTGTTTGATGTCAAGAAATACAAGGGGTGAAATTATGCTATTTTATTTCATAGAATCATAGAGTTGGAAGAGACCACGAGGGCCATCCAATCTAATCCCTTGCCATGCAGGAATGCACAATCAAAGCACTCCTGAAAGATGACCATTCTGCCTCTGTTTCAAAACATTCAAAGATATTGTAACTGGTTTTAATCATACAACAACTTTGCTAATATAAATATTCGGTTTCAAATGAAATATCTGTTAGTGTAGTATAGGACTTTTTTAAACACCCCTTACCGTGCAAGAAGCCTCCGGAACAGTTACGACACTACTGCGCAGCAGAGGGTCTGTTTCGGACGCCACCGTCCCTCTCTGTTCCGGGTATGATTGGAGGCAGCCACGCCATTTTTTACTCACGGACAACTTCCGTGAGTAAAATATGGCGTGGCTGCCTCCAATCATACCTGGAACAGTCATGGACGACGCCGAGAGAGGGACAGCGTCATCCAAAATGGACCCCCTGCCGTGCGACAGTGTCGTAACTGTTCCGGAGGCTTCTTGCGCAGTAAGGGGTGTCTGAAAAAGTCATAGAATCATAGAATTGCAGAGTTGGAAGAGACCACGAGGGCCATCCAGTCCAACCCCCTGCCACGCAGGAAATCTTGATCAAAGCATCCCCGACAGATGGCAATCCAGCCTCTGTTTAAAGACCTCCAAGGAAGGAGACCCCACCACACTCCGAGGGAGTGTGTTCCACTGCCGAACAGCTCTTACTGTCAAAAAGTTCCTCCTAATGTAGAGGTGGAATCTCTGTTCCTGGAGCTTGCATCCATTGCTCTGTGTTCCAGTCTCTGGAGCAGCAGAAAACAAGCCTGCTCCATCCTCAGCGTGGCATCCCTTCAAATACTTAAACAGGGCTATCATATCGCCTCTAAACCGTCTTTTTTCCAGGCTAAACATACCCAGCTCCCTAAGTCTCTCCTCATAAGGCATCGTTTCCAGACCTTTCACCATTTTAGTTGCCCTTCTCTGGACACGCTCCAATTTGTCAATATCCTTTTTGAATTGTGGTGCCCAGAACTGGACACAGTATTCTAAGTGAGGTCTGACCAAGGCAGAATAGAGTGGCACTATTACTTCCCTTGATCTAGACACTATACTTCTATTGATACAACCCAAAATCACATTGGCCTTTTTAGCTGCCGCATCACATTGTTGACTCATGTTCAACTTGTGGTCTACTAGGACTCCTAGATCCCTTTCGCACGTAGTCTCGTTCAGCCAGGTCTCTCCCACCTTATATCTATGCATTTCATTTTTCCGCCCTAAATGCAGTACTTTACATTTCTCCGTATTGAATTTCATTTTGTTAGCTTTGGCCCAGCTCTCCAGTCTATCCAGGTCATTCTGAATTTTGATCCTGTCCTCTAGGGTATTAGCTACTCCTCCTAATTTGGTGTCATCTGCAAATTTGATAACTATTCCCCTAATTCCCTCATCCAAGTCATTGATAAAGATGTTGAATAGCACTGGGCCCAGGACAGAACCCTGTGGCACCCCACTGGTCACATCTTTCCAAGACGAAGAGGAGCCACTGCTGAGCACCCTTTGGGTTCGGCCGGTCAACCAATTACAAATCCATTGAACAGTTAACTTGTCTAGCCCACATTTTACAAGCTTGTTTGCAAGAATGTCATGGGGAACCTTGTCAAAGGCCTTACTGAAATCAAGGTATGCGATGTCGACAGCGTTCCATTCATTGATTCTGATTTCCCCCTTTTTCCATTTCCTATACATGTTCCGTTTAAAACTTAGCTCCATTGAAAGTGCTTTAGTCATCCATCCTGGTTTCTTGAGACACCTCCCATTTTTCTTCCTCAATGGTACTGTTTGAAATTGTGCCTTCCGTATCTCCCTTTTGAAAAGTCCCATCCGTCTTGAGGTCTCTTCTCTTTTAGTATTCCTGACCATGGGATCACCCCCAGTATTTCCCTGAGTTTATTGAAATCAGCTCTCCTAAAGTCAAGAATGCGTGTCTGACTATGCCTGGCTTCTCCTTTCCATTGTATAACAAAGTCCAGGAGAACATGATCACTCTCACCTAAGGATCCCACCACTTGCACCCCATTAACCAGGTCATATCTGTTGGTTAGGATCAGATCTAAAATAGGTGACCCCCTTGTTGCCTCTTCCACCTTTTGGACCATGAAATTGTCTTCCAGGCATGTAAGGAATTTGCTAGACCTTGAAGTTTTGGCTGAGTGAAAATAAAGGATTAAATCCCAAACAATGGGACAATCTGCGATCAGCTGAATTCATGGATCCAGAGCCTGTGAATCTGGAGGGCCCACTGTAAAAGCTGTGAGACACTGGATAAAAGCCTGGAGTGGAACAGTGTCATGCCTTTTGCTATGGTCTGATCCTATTTCTCTATAAGATCACACACAAAAAAACCCAATGAGGGTTGTTTAGGTTCAGTCACTGTTTCGTTTAAGACTTCACAACTACTGATATAAAGTCTAGAAAAGGTCACAGCTTTGACACATGGTCAGAAAGTTATTAAGGAAAATATTTTGCTTAGTAATTTTTATTGAGGACTGATCTTTTACCAGATGCCTCTTGGTTTAGGAAGCCATAAAAGGGATATAAGCAATGATAAGAAAGAGGCATAGATGGCATGGAGTTCAAAGATGTACTAGTTAATCTAGACTCATTTCAAACTATCTTCAGAGTAGGATACAGAATTGAGATCACTATGGTCACCTTAGTGGATTATCATCGCCTGAGCATTGACAGGGGAAGTGTGTCCCTCCTGGTGCTCTTGGACCTCAGTGGCATTCAATACCATAGACCATGGTATCCATCTGGAATGGCCGAGGGATTTGGGAATTGGAGACACTGTGGTTCAGTGGTTCCAGTAATATCTCCCAAGCAAGTTCCAGATGGTGGTGCTTGAGGATAGCTGCTTCTCAAAAAATGAGCTGTTAACCACACGGTACCATTCTATCCTCAATGCTATTCCACATCTACATGAAATTGCTTGGAAAGAGATCCTCTGAAGGCATGGAGGCCTGGGCGGGGTGCTATCAGTATGCTGATGATACCCAAATGTATTTATCCATCCCTTCAAAAACAGTCTCCATGTCTTCAAAAACGGAGTATGTCTCCTCTGAATGAATGCCTGTAGGAGGTAATTGGCTGGATGAGGAAAAACAAACTGACACTGAATCCACTGAAGACGGAGGGGCTTACTGTCAGGAGTCCTAACGTGCGTTTGGAAGTGTGTGTTAACCAGTACTGGATGGGGCTACACTTCCCTTGAAAGACTGTGCTCACAACTTGGGAGTGCTTCTGGAGCCATTATTCCAAATGACAGCTCAGATAGATGTGATAGCCAGGAGTGCATATTATCAGCTTCAGCTGATATGCCAACTGCATCCCTTCCTAGAGCTGGAGAACCTAAATATGGTAGTGCACATACTGGTAACCTCTAGGATGGATATCTGCAATGTATTGTTCATTGGGCTACCTCAGTACTAATTCTGGAAGCTTGAATTAGTTCAAAACATGGCAGCCACACTGGTGACTGGTGCATTTAGGAGTGATCACATTATACCAATACTAAAATCACTCCACTGGCTGCCAATTAGTTTCCGGGCAAGGTATAAAGTGTTGGTTATTACCTTTAAAGCCCTACATGATTTGGGTTCAGGTTACCTACCAGACCGCCTCCTCCCATATAATCCGCCCGGTACACTCGAGTCCTCTGGAGGACATTTATTTTAGTCAGCCAGGACTAGGTTGGCAACTGTCACCCAGAGGACTTTTTCTGCAGCTGCTCCTAGACTGTGGAACCTACTGGATTTAAAATAGCATTAAAGATGAGCCTCTTGCAGCACGCCTATCCAGATGACTTTTAAATTGTTTTAATATGTATTGATTTTATTTTTTTCTTTTAAATTGATATTATGTGTTTTACTGGATTTATGTATTTTTAACTAAAACATATTTTAACTGATATTAGTGTTATGTGTAAATCTGTTGCTCCCCACCTCGATCCATGGGCAGAGGTGGGTAAGAAATAATAATGATAATGATAATAAACATACTCAGTTGAAAGAACTTTGGAAAACCTCAAAGAATTCTTAATGGACCCCAAGAGAAATTAAGGGAGTTTTCAAATATATATTTTTAGACATTTCCAAACATACGTGCATAAATTATGAGAGTACCTGTACTGGGAACAGATTGACACCTTGCCTCTGACTGGTAGATTGTTAGTCTTGTCACCATTGTAACTCCCATCTCTGATAGCAACTGCATACAAGTCTGGCAGTCATACACTTCTTTTTTCACCTGTTTCTTATTGTTCATCCTTGTTTCCCTTTATCTTTGGTATTTGCTAGACTCCCAGGTTAAAGGGTCTGAGTAACTATGGGTAGTATATTTTATAGTCAGGATTTAGTTCACTTTCTTTAGTTTTACTCTAATTCTTAAAGACTGGGACTTTGGAACCATATTTAATTAACTACAAAATTTAATGAACCACGTAAATGATGTCAGATTTTAGATTGTAAAACTATGTTGGAAGCTTAGACTTAAAAGCAAACTTTTTTTTTCACAATTTAATACAGAGAATGCTAAATATTCAATTTATCATGGACCCAAGATTGTATCTGCTGAATATCACCTCTGGTTTACCTAAACAAATAGAAAGGGAAAATTGGAGAATTATGTTGTACCTAATTACAGCGGCAAGAATGCAGATAGCATCTAAATGGAAAAGCAGTGAATGTTTACAGGTGGAAGAGTGGTTAAACAGAGTAATTAACATAAGAGACAATGATATATTGACACATATTCTAAATAAGAATAAAACAGGGAAAGCGGAAGAAGAATGGCAACCAGTATTTAATTTCTGCAAAAAAAGATGGAATATTAGTAGTGATCCTTGAGATACTGAGGAATTACATCACGGAAAGGAAGGATAGGAAGGGAGTAAGGGGAAGAAACGTTGTTAAAACGGTGGATTGCCTTGTTATTGATGGAGAATGTTAATGGATTTAGTTGAATATATTTATATATAGTAAGATAAAGGAAGGAACAGTAAGAAGAAGGGAATGTAAAGGGAACTCTTGAGAAGGTCTTACGTAGGAGGTAAATGTAATGTTTGATGTATATTGGAAAAATGATGACTATATAAACACCTTGTTGAAATGTTAAAAAAAATTCTCAAAAAAAAATAAAAGCAAACATTTGATGTAACAACTTAATCATTCATTCATTTCAAATGAATGCTCTAGTTCTGGGAGGTATTGAAGTAAACTTTTTCAATTTTGATTTTTAGATGTTAGATTTTTCACTCCATCTTCTATGTTTAAATTTCAAGTTTAACCCTACAAGTGTCTAATGAAACTCACCAACGGTATTGCTTAACTTCTGAGATTTCTAATAGAACACAGAAGGAAGTCAGGTGAGACCTTAGTTATTTAACTTGACCTAGTTTAGCTTTAACATGACAGGAATTTAATCAGCTAAGCTAGTGGTTAATTAGCTATACCACGCTGAAATGCAACCAATACTAGCTCTCTAATCAATCTTACACCTATATTACATCTGCACTCATTGCTGTTATTGTGGCCATGGTTTTCAAGATGTACTCATTCAACTACAAAACTATTGTATTTTGGAAATTTTCCTAAACTTTGTATAACTTTTCTTAAATTGTTCAATCTTTTCCAATTAAATTCTGATTCTGTGGTGATATTTATTTGTCCTGGTTTGTTTACCCACTTGGGTTGTTTCAAACCCAGATGGTCAGGTTTGGTTAAAACATGTAACCTCATTGATAACCTGAATAGATCATAACAATTCTTGATACTGATTATTCAGTCTGAATCTCCAGTCTCTCTTTAGGAACTGCCTCCCTGATCTCCCAAGAAATCTTCCTTTGGTCTAACACCAATTACTAGTCTCAACTGTTAGATGGTAAATCAACACTTAAGTAAATACCATTGCTTCAATAAGCATTTCTCTTTAAGAGACTGGCTTCAAGAGTCAAACCATGTTATTAAGTCCCAGGTACTCTGTGTGCTTCCTCTTGCTTGGGAAAGTAATTTGGGGACTAATTTTATGTTTCATTTTATTTGAAAAGCAACTGACCATTTATAATTTATCTCCACCTGATTCTTGAATAAATAGATTCATTTAGAAACTAGAGTTGACTTTAGTTCTTTTACTTTCCCCAAAGTTGCCGTCAATCAAATGCTGGATAGCTTGGCATATATGATAAACATTTTTCAGAGGTTTAAGGAAGTTCCAAAAAAGTAAACTTCTCCCCCCCCCCCCAAAAAAAATCTTCCTTTGGCCTAAATCCAGCAGTTTGTCCTTCCACATAAATGCAAACCATAAGGCTAAATTCCTGTTTGTCTAGGCTTGTTGATATTAACTGCTGTCAAGTTGACTTTGACTTACGGTGACCCTATGAATGAGAGACCTCCAAGGCATACTGTCAGCAACTGTCCTACTCAGGTTTTGCAAACTCAGGGCCGTGGGTTTCTTGATTGAATCTATCAAACTGTAATGCAGTTTTCCTTTTTTCCTACTGCCTTCTACTTTCCTAAGCATCATAGTCTTTTCCAGTGAGTCACGTCTTCTCATGATATGTCCTAAGTATGACAGTCTTAATTTAGTCATTTTAGCTTTCACGGAGAGTTCAGGCTTGATTTGCTCTAGGACCCATTTATTTGTCTTTTTGGCAGTCCAGGATATCCACATAATTCTCCTACAGCAACACATTTCAAATGAGTTAATGTTCTTCCTATCTGCTTTTTTCACCATCCAGCTTTCACAGCCATACATAGAAACTGGAAATACAATGGCATAGACAATCCTGACATCAATATTCAATGATATATCTTGACACTTGAGGATCTTGTCTATTCATAGCTGCCCTTACAAGTCCTAGTCTTCTGTTTTCTTGACTGTAGTCCCCATTTTGATTAATGACTGTGCCAACATATAGGAAATATTTAACTGTTTCAAGGTCTTCATTGTCTACTTTAAAGTTACATAAATCATCTGTGGTCATAATTTTTGTTTTCTTAATGTTCAACTGTAAACCCACCATTGCACTTAGTAGTTCCAAGTTTTTTTTTTCCTGCTAGTGGTATGGTATCATCTACATATCTTAAATTGTTGATGTTCCTTCCTCCAATTTTCACACCTCCTTCTTTAGAGTCTAACCCAGCTTTGCATATGACATAGTCAGCATACAAGTTGAACACGTAGGGTGATAAAATGCAGCCTTGACAGACCCTCTGACCAGTTGGAAACCACTTTGTTTCACCATATTCTGTCCTGACCATAGCATCTTGTCCTGAGTACAGGTTATGCATCATGACAATCAAATGTAAGAGCAATCTATATAACCTATAAAGCACAGGCTCATTTTCTTCTGAAATCATTTGGTGCACTCCATTATCCAAAGTATGTTTGCAATTTGATCCTTAGTGCCTCTTCCTTTCCTGAATCCAGCTTGGACATCACTCTTTGTTGCAAAATTTTGAGAACCACTTTGCTTGCATGGGAAATTAATGCAATGGTTCTGTGTTTACTGCAATCCCTGGTATCCCCTTTCTTGAGGATTACAATGTACAGTTGTCCCTCTGTATCCACGGATTTGGTATCCATGGATTTAAGTATTCACGGCTTGAAAATATTCTTAAAAAAATAATAATCCAAAAAGCAAACCTTGATTTTGCCATCTTATATAAGGGACACCATTTTGCTATGCCATTGCATATAATGGGACTTGAGTATTCACAGGTTTTGGTATCCACATGGGGTACTGGAACCAAACCCCAGCGAATATGAAGGGACAACTGTATATTGAACACTTCCAATCTGTGGGCCATTCTTTTGTTTTCCATATTGGTTGACAAAGTTTAGATAGAACTAGAGTAGATTATGCCTTTGTAGCTTGAAGCAGCTATATTGGTATGCTATCTGTCCCTGGTGATTTATTTCTCCCAAGTGCCTGTCTGACATGGGAGACCCTACCAGCAGTACTGCTACCATTAGTATAGCCTCTTGCCTCACAGGAATACACAATCCCACCACCATGGAAAGGTAGTAATTCCACAGTTAGTGGTGTATCTGTCCCTGAAGTACACTAAAAAGAGTATAAAAACATGTTTGTAAGAATAAAAGAAAATTATTATAAATTGGTATAGAGATGGTACCTGACACCAGTAGGATTAAGTCAAATAGATCAAAATTATTCAATGTTATGTTGGAGGGGATGCCAGGAAAAAGGCACCTGTAGCCACATGTGGTGGAGTTATAAATATGTACAGCAATTTTGGCAAATGGTATTTAAAGAAGTAAGAGAGATAACAGGAGAAGATTTAGAAATGTATCCAGATATTGCATTATTATCAATTATGACAAGGTCAACTGCATCCAAGTTATTAAGGATTTGATTACAAATTTACTAACAGCAGCAAGATTAATGATACCCAGAAACTGGAAGATTCAAGGTGTTTATCAAATAGAGGAATGGTATAGAGAAGTTTGAGATACTGTTATTAATGATAAATTAACATGTAGACTTAAAGTTAAAAAAGGATTATGAAAAAATAGTAATTTTGATGAAATATGGAAGCCATTTGTAGAATATGTTTTTTAAGAAAAAAGGGGCATACACCTCCAAGAGAATCATTGCAATATTGGAAAATGGAACAAATAAATGGTATAGATGGTCCTGGGGGTGGGGAGCACTTTGTAGTGGGGTGGAGAATAATTAATTTATATCAATAATTAAGATTAAAATTATGTATTATTTAATATAAATGAAATAATAAATTATGTTTGTTGTATGTTTTAAGTTTAAAATGATGATGATGGTGATGATGATGGTGGGTATCATGCAGCCTAGCCTAACTCACGGGTTAGGGTCACCTCGTAAATGAGACCAATCCTAGATTGTAGTGCTCTGGAATACCAGATATTTTCATAAGGATATTATTTACATGGCTCTTTAAGATAACTGCCCTTATTCTGTACAGAATCAACAGTGGGAAGGAGTTTTTAATGGTATTGATATAATTCTCTGCATAGTGTTATTTATTAAAGAAATGGCCTCTCATTGAATAGCAGCTCTTTCTTTTTTGCCTTAGTTATAAAGCTATAGGAATTCTTTCTATATCCAATTAGAACTTTGGGAATGAAGCATGCAGGCTCTAGATTTAGCAGAGATTCATTACAATTTGTAACTAGAGAGGGATGAGAAAACTTTGGATATCTGATATAGAGGTACAATGAACTACTTATCAAAATCTGAAACCAAAACTCATAAGCTCTAATTTAGCTAATTGGGTAAATATGCATTGAAACAAGCTTCTGTATGCATCATTAACTGCATGTATGCAAATATAAGCAGTACATAAGTTTCATCTTTCCAGGCCATTTGCCTGCATACACAGAGCCTCTTCAAAATCCTGTAACTACACCTGTCAGTTGGAGAGGAGTTTAATTCTGCTGTGTGTCACCATCCCACTGAAGAGCTGATCAGAATGATCACTGCATTTGGAGATGGTTCCAGACATTCAGCTGAAGAAACTACGTACATGTCCAATTAGATTGTTGTCACAGTCAACAGGCTCATGTGATGTATCTATTGCTGAGACATCTATTGTACTAGTTCAGACATCATATTTATATCAAAAATAAAAAGTTCCTGCTCATATCAATGTCGCATATCATAGACAAATCTAGGCCAGTAAATCTCCCTTGATTTACTAGTTTATGTTGTTGTATGGTCTAGTATTAATTCACATAGTTCCTCAAATGAATTCTGAAATTGTACAACCAAAACAGCTACACCTCATGATTATTCTAGTTCTGTGGTTTGCTTCATAAAATTATAGAGCTGAAAATGTTTTCTTGGAGTGTAACACAAATGACAAGATTCTTTAGCCTAAGACACAGAGAACTTGACAGACGCTCATTAAAATATTAATATGATTAAACGGGACATTTGTACATTTCAATGCATACTTTATTTACGAAAGTAAATCACAAAAGGAAGAGGAAGCAAGATAACTAGCTCTTGAAGAAAAAAGCTGTACTTGAACTTGAAAGCTGTACACTTAACTCCCATAATGAAACCTCCATATATTCTGGCTTTTGGCTCTATAGGAAAAAACTGAGCATTTGTATTCATCTTCTTTTGCCTATACATCTGTAATGTTAACTCCTTGTAAAGAACATACAAAGAATGCATGCACATATACCCCACACTGTCACATATAAAGAAAAAATTATGTGCACAACAAAATGGAGAGGGAAGTGATGAAATAATGGCATATAATCAAAAGGTTTTATTAGAATAAAAATATGACAGATACAGTTTTGTCAATAAGCCTGCAATTGGTATTTTTGTCAGGATTCATTCTAAGGAAGTACATTAAGTGTGTCCTCCTCTTTACTGGATCTCCACAGTGGTGGTGAATTGTTGATTTCTCTGACATGAAATTACATTAGTTACTAAAGGAAAGAAAGACCTTTTCTTCATCATCCCTGGTTGTATTAGCCTGAACTTTACCAAGTGCAAGAGTGAATACTAATCTCTCCCTTCTCCTGCCTACACCCAAATAGCTAACAAGCAATAAAAATATTCCTGTGACTACTATTATTCTAAATAAGAAGGTGTATGTAAGAATATACAGAATCAAAGTCCAACATTCTGCTTCCAGTTCAATCAGCTATTATTTGAAGCTCATAAGCAGGTTATGAAGATGTTGGCTATTCTTTGCCAGCATCTGGTTTTCAGAAGTAGACTATTGCCTGTCCAGGGGTGAGAGCCACTTCACACAAAATAACACACCAATACACAAGATATAGTAAAGTGGAAAAAACAGGCCACGATTTTTATTGGTTACAGATGTAGATAGGGTTGGCACACATATGGGTATAGATCCAGGCATCAGACAACCCACCTGTTAATGGATGAGCCCAACCTTCCAGTCTGCTGCCAGAACCTTTGGGATGACAGGAAAGGATCCACCTGGCGTGGAGCCCCGGCATGGTCTCCCTGACACCAGGGAGCACAGGAACAGTGTCTGCTCCTGAGCTGGGCAAGACCATATCTGCTCCACACACCCCGAGTCCCATAAGGGGACCCCACTATGTTGCCAATGCCCGGAAGGCACTAGTAATAACAATCCCAGATCCAGGACCTATGCAAACTGCCCCCCCAAAGTTGTGACAATAACATAGATTACAACATACCCTACCACACCCAATAGATACAAAGTACAATAAAACTGAGGAAAGGTGGGTAGGTTGACGTTTGTGAAGCACTGCTAGGTTTTACAGCAGGCTGGGGCTTAAATAACCCACAGCCCAACCGGAGTGAAGACTGCAACTTTGGCTCCAGCCCCACCCACCAGCTAATAAGTTCAAACTGCAGTTCAATGCTCCTTGACGGGTAATTCCTGTCTCTTCCCAGAGCTGTGTGAAGCCACACAGGATTCTGGGAAGAAGAAGTGGCCAGCTACCATGCTGGGAGGACCCAGATGCTCCATGGCCACCCCAGGCTGCAAGGTCGCCGCCTGTTAAGTCGGGCAGTCCATTTTCTGAACATTGAGGCTCATTTTAGCTATCCTTGCCCTACAAGGACAATTTTAGCAATGTTATACATCTTAGGGTTTTTGTTTTTGTTTTGCTTAAAAACAACAACCAAAAAGCTTCCTAAAGGAGAAATTTCCCAAATATGCAAGGATCAAACTATACATTAAAATGTACATAATGAATGCACTGTGTGTGGTATAGCAAATATTATAGTAGAGCTTTTAAAATGGCAAACAGTAAATGGAATACAACTAACTAATGCAGTGCAGTTGTTTCAGAACGGGGAAATAAGCAAACTTCCAAGGGTGACAAGGTTTTAAGGTCAAGACTGACATTGCAAGAGGCTCAATGTACTACAAAAGACTGAATTTTAGAAGACAAAATAAGCTACTCAAATTATCTGATTAAACTCAGAATGGGGGTAGAGGGATTTCAGGAAAACCTAGAGTTTCAGGCTACAGATCAAAAGGAGCTAAACAAAGCCTAGCCATTGACTTCAGTGATGTCTGAGCCAAAGTCAGAAGCAGCAAACAATCCTGTTTTCCAGAATGTATGGTCTTGATATCTAGGCTCTCTTTTTAAGAGGATGGAGTAGTTGACTTGAAGAAGACATTCTAGACTATTTGACCTGAAAATCGCCCATTTGATGTTATCTTTATCTGAATACAACTATTGCCTAAATGCAGGATGTTCAGCTGTAGTAGGTTAACTATCTCTGCCTGGAAGATATTAGTGCTTTATGTTCAACTGACTGTTCCCTACTTCCTGGGAATATTCAGCAATTGAATAGTTATTATTATTATTTAAGATATAATGAAAAAGGAGTATGGAATGGAGTTATATTATTTAGGAGTTAGGCAAATTTTTGAGCACAGCCCTGACAGTTATTAATTACAAAATTGTTCTTTTATTATTTCTTTTTTCATTTATATTCCACCTTCTTTCCAAAACTGGAATTCAAGGCAACTTATAAAAATTTAAACAAATAAAGTTAACAACATCTACAAAGTCCTAAAAATATACCAAAAGTTATTATTAAAATGCAATTAAACTACCCATAAGATTCAAACCCTTTAAAACAAATCTATTAAAAACAAAAAATAAAAATCACCAAAACAGCACAACATTAAAAGCCCATGTAATCAATTCACAAAAGCCTGTTGGAACAATAAAGTTTTCACTTGCGAGGAAAAAAAAAAGGACAGCAAGGGAGGGAGCCATCCTAGCTTTCCCAGATGACGAAACAAATCCTTGTCTATGAAAGTTCTGTCACCATAAACATTTTAGTGTTCAAGGTTTGAGGTGACAAGACTATTATAGTATTACTTTAAGTTAAAATAATCACTAAAGCTTTCCCCGCACCATACTTCCCCAAAGTTTAGAAAGAAATAAATAATGCATATTAACATTTTGAGGAGTCTATCCATATATCAACATAGTAAGTAACATATTATCTACAATCTTGATTTCCACCCATACATCTTTGGCCACAATCCAATCCAATTGCTGTTTGGTGTTCTGTAAATAAAAACTTACTAGGCTTCTCCCCATACCTTTTCTTGTTGTTATTCCCTAAACTTAGTGAACCAGTTTAACAGTGAGTGCAAATGCAGTGAACAAGAGTTTGCTCAATTCGTAATCTGCCTGCAAACTAGGATCAAAGACTGGTTTCTGGGCAAGCTATAGTTTCAACAAACCCTAATTTGCCATTTCTGGAGTTGCAAATTGATGATTTGCTGGCAAACTGGAAGTCCTTCAGGACTATGGATCTGGATTTACATCTCTTGGATATCTATTCATACTGAATAGAGGTGGAATATAAATAGATAATTAAATTTTATATAACAATGGTGTATGTGTGCATATGTGCGTATGTCTAGAGTGGAAGCAGGAAAAAGTACAGTCCTGGACAGTCCACCCAAAGCCCCCTCAACCCCTTTTTAAAAAGGCACAATTCGGGGGCAACTTATAAATACTCCAGGCATACTCAAACACATACCTGAAACCTAAAAACACCCCTCAAAAAGCCATCAGAATACCTCCCTTCCCACTTCCAAATACTGTCTCCTTGGGCTGTATCTTGGCCAAAGTGGCAACTGGAAATGACACAACATCACTTCCAGCTGCCATTTTGGCCCAGCTACTGCTGATGGAAAATGTGTCTTTGCACAATATCAGGGTGGTGTGTATTGTGTCTTTGCACAATATCAGGGTGGGGAAAACTGGCCTCCAACCTACCTGCAGTTGCCAACACCAGCCTAGAAAGAGAGAAATACATGTATATGAATGTGCGTGTGTCTATGTCCCAAAGGCTTATAATCTCCTGGCCTTACTTTCCTGTATGATAAAACCAGAAAACCTCTAGTCTTATTTGCTAAAAGGCAAACAGGATGCTAGAATTTCTGCCAAAGATACAAAGTCTATGTTGTACAATCAAGAATTACATTAGCTCACAATACTTCTTGTCAAAGATAAAAGATAAACCCAATCATTAGCCTCAATTTAAAATAATGAGAACTTACTAAGTCAACACATATGTAGACTCAATTGGTTTACTCTAGTTAGGATTAACAATTAGATTTGGGCCAAATTACTCTAGCTGTTCTGAAAAAGTAACTGTTGTGAAGAGTATTACATTTCTTGAAAATCTGGGTCTTCGGTACAAAATAATATAAAACAAGAGATTCCTGCTGATGTGTTTAATATTTTCACAACAGCAGCTTTTCTGACCTGAGTACAGGGGTAAAGTTTCTAAGAAAACAGTACACAGAATTCTGAAAATGGCTGATCATTATTAGAGAGACAAAACTTTCTATCATGCATTTTATCCTTTAAATACTACTTTGAAAAAAATACTAACATAAAAACAAAGACTCTGGCCTAAATCCAATTGCTAGTCCGAACTGGAGTAGATCCACTGAATCAACAGCTGAATGGGCAGTCAGCACAAAGAGGATTTCTTCCTTCTTTGGCTGCACAAGGCACAGAAACAATGACTCATGCTTACGTCTAACTGCTTATATCCAACTAGAGTAGACCTACTAAATGAATGTTGTTGTTACTATTTGCTGTCAAATCAGCTTTGACTTATGAAGACTCTCTGAATGCGAGACCTCCGAAAGCCACAATCATCAATAGTTATCTAAGTTCCATTGATTCAATGGGTCTATTCTCTCTCGGAGTAGCAACTGGATTTAGGCCAATGTATGTTATATAGAGAGCCAGCATGGTGTAGTGGTTTGAGCACTGGACTATGACTCTGGAGACCAGGGTCCAAATCCCAGCTCAACCATGAAAACCCACAGGGTGACCTTGGGCAAGTCACACCCTCTCAGTCTCAGAGGAAGGCAAAGGCAAACCTCCTTTGAACAAATCTTTCCAAGAAAACTCCACGATGGGCTCACCTTAGGGTCACCATAAGTTAGAAACAACTTGAAGGCACACAACAACAATGTTATATACATTAAATTTGGTCAGGGGATTAATTTTTAAAAAAGGAAAATAAGGTAAAGTCCAGCAATTTTCTACACATACATATTTCCCTTTATGACATGAAATACAAAAAGCCAATTGTCAGCTTACAAATTAAAATTAAATGCATGTTTGCCCTAAAACAAGCATAATGCCTTAGGCTAAAGAGCATTACAGGAAGCTCCTGCCATTCAACAGCTCATTATCTGACAACTTGCTCTTTCAGTGCTTGCAAATTAAGGACAAGTTCCATTCATCCCACAAGGAATCCACTCTTTTGACAGTTCTTGCTTATGGAGGGTTGCTTGGGACTGACCATGCATGCATGCACTGCTTGCAAAGTGAGCTGAGAGGAGGGGAAGTCACCAAACTGACTGAGAGACTTTGTAAACGGCATGTCTACATGCAGGCACAGGCAGTCCCAAGTGAGCCACCGTAATTCCCTCATGTTCCCTACGTGGGTTCTGTTTTTCATCCAATTCCAGTTTCTGTACTTGGGTTCTGTTTTTCATCCAATTCCAGTTTCTGTACTTTGCAACCCAGACAAAGATAAAGTCTACCCTGCCTATCACCACTGCTATACGGTTAGGTATTCCCAAGCAAACTACTACATCCATTTACTACAGAAAAAGAGCTGTGCAAGTTAGTGAAGCCCTATACAAAACAATATGGCTTATGGGGAAGAGGTGGACTTTTGAAATTGAAAAATATATAAAACAGATAAAGCATATTACTTTTCCATTTATACTATGGCTGGCATCCTGCTAGTGAATTATTATGGCATAAGTTGGACTGATGCCATCAGAACACTTTTGTGTCATTGTGGAGGTCAGAATTCACTGCCGACCATGTAATGACCCAAATCCCTCACCAGACACCTTTTATCTGCTGCAGCCCCCTGAACCTGGACATATCCTGGTCAGTGGAGGGGGAGCACCAGACAAACATCCAGTTATGTTCCTCTAGCTGGATGCAGAGTAATGACACCATCTACAGAGACTGCAGAGGACTCTCAGTGGCCCTTGTGGATACCTGGATGCTTCTCTGATCGTTCCTCTGGCCTCCATCAATCAGGAAATAACTGGTTTTGGGGAGGGGGCTGAAACAGATAAAAGTGGGCTGTGGGGGAGAAGTTAGACAGGACACTATGCCCAACTATGTCTTGTTACTACACCTCCCAATGTAGGATCACAGTCTATATTTTATTTTTATATTTACATTTTTTAAAGAAATACAAATTCCCCCCTCTGCTGATAAAATCCCCCCACTCACACTTATTATTAAATATCTCTGTGTGTATGTGCCTTCAAGTCACCTGTCAAGAAACCCTGTGAATTTCATGGCTAAGAATACTCAGATGTGGTTTTGCCAGTTTCTTCATTTGAAATATAGCTTACAACACCTGGTATTTGTTGCTAGTCTCCCATCCAAGGACTGACCCTGCTTAGTTTCCAGTATTAGATGGGATATGGATGATTAATTTAGCTCCAGGATATATAGTGAGCTTACAAAATCAAAT
Organism: Gambelia wislizenii; assembly: GCA_030847615.1. Taxonomy (NCBI): domain Eukaryota; kingdom Metazoa; phylum Chordata; class Lepidosauria; order Squamata; family Crotaphytidae; genus Gambelia; species Gambelia wislizenii. Next base: position 103,257,559 of record JAUMIR010000005.1, on the reverse strand, counting down.
AAGATCACTGTTTTCAGGATGGTATGGTGATATATTATTTTAATCATAAGTTTTAAAAATGTTTTAGCTCCCTATGTTCTTACTTGTATTTTTTTCTAGCTTGTAAGCTACCTTCAATCTCAGTTCTGCACAAAAATAGGGTAGAGAGTTGTAGCTACAGAGGGCAAGATGTCTAGTCATATAAAATTAACCCTATGTTGACCCTTGTATGATTGAACCCCAAACTGACTTTAACATGATACTGATTACAAAATTGTCTATTCCACTGATTACTGTACAATTCCTTTTCTCATTGACGGCAGTGCATTACTGATTTGCTGCCAAATTTCAGCAGCCAACTGCAGTGTCATTTAAAAAAAAAATTCTGGGGAATGTAGTTTAGGGCAAAGTTTATATCTCCCCTCAAAAGATACCCTGGCCTCACTTAAATTTCATGGAAACAAAAAATGTCTATTCTTATACTATGCATTTAGGATAGGTCCCCCCCCCCCGATTTTTAAAAATGTTTTTTTTTCACTTATAAAATTCCAGGAAAAAAGCATGAATAAATGGACCAAAACACTGAAACTGAAATCAGACTCTATTATTATTGTAACTTGCTTTAGATTGGAAGCAATCTACGATGAATAGTAAAATTATGAATAACTATTTTAGAAAGAATGCCATATGAAGAGTATTGTTTGATAAGATTTGTGGACTGAAGGGTACTTTCAGGTGATCCAAGAGATCACAGTAGAAAGCTGAAGTGATCCAAGAGACCACAGTAAAAAGCTGAAAAAGAAAATAATATGAGTTTAAAATCTTATAATGCTGCAGGAGTACTATAAATCAAAGTTTATTTTTACTTCATTCACTGATTCTGACCTTCTGAATCCTGAACACACTCTGTCTGGTCACATGTGAATCTGCCAGAGCTTGAAGATCAAAATGTGTAACATACCCAAGAGTATATATATATATATATATATATGTATGTAAACTCTTGGGTATGTTGCCTTTCCCAGTGTGCTGACTGGTTGTTCAGGAAAAACACTCAACACACACCCAACCAATCACCACCCACATGCAAATTTCTTCTCCACCTCACAATCCACTCCTGCCATTCAATCTGTGGCCTAGATTGGGACCCAGCCAGTCAACTGGTGGGGGGGGGGCAGCAGGACACCGCTGCTGCCATTGTGACAAAACCCAGACAGTTAACTGGCAGTGGCTGCAGCAGCAGGCCACCTGCGACAGAACCCAGGTGGTCAATTGGCGGTGGCAATTGCGGGAAAAGTTTGGAATGCTGAGAAGGGGGGTGGAATTTAAAAATCTACCACCCTACCTTACTGGGTTGTTGTGAGGTCTAGCGGGCATTTTGGGAGAAGTTTTTTAACGGCACATGTTACACTGGGTACACCTAGGGTCAAAATATTCTTTCTTCTTAAAAACAGCTTTCAAATTTCTGTAGCAGATTATAATTTGTTTGCTGAATTTCTAAAAAGTTGTCCTATACAGCTTGTAACATGCTTTGGTTATCACAGAGAGAAAAGATAAAAAATTATTCTAACAAACAAGCAGTTTATAAAGGCTTTAAGGCAGCTTTTCTGGGCCAGCTTTTATAGATAAGGAACAGTTTTTATAGAACTTGTAGGAGACCAATATTGGTAACAATATTAAATAGTATTAATAAGCACTTTATCCTCTAATAATAGCTCATGTACAGGGATATCAATGTGTTTCTGTCCCATAAAATACTAATACTAGAGGTATTACATAAATTTACCTACTGACCCTTTTCCTTTCAATGTTTACATTAATAGTGATCAAATAATTTTTAGACCTGATTTCACCATCATCTTGGTTTAGAATTATAAAGTGCTGATCATTCTATATGCTGACAATACAATATTATTTTTCTACTTATATAGTTCTACCAAGACTGTCAAAACATTTTATGTGTACTGTACATAAACACTATATTATTAGTTATTCCAAAAACAAATGTGTGTTTTTTTATAAGCATTCATAAAAAAATCAACAAGTGGCCATCAGATTTAAAAACCTTTACAGCCAGTATCTTGGGAGTTCATTTTAGCCCATCTGTCTAATGGAAACTGTTTTTTCTTTCCTTACAACTGTCAGTCTAGACAAAAGACAATGGCTCCAATATGGTATATAGAAAGAATAGGATGCTGGGAGGAATTCTGATGTTCGAGATGTTACAGAATGAATTCCTGAATGTCCTATCTCCACATGTGTAATAAGCTAAACACCATCATATTGTTCAATTTATTTCCTGGCCCATTCACTCATAGTATCTTTATTTAAGTATTAGTTGCATCAAAGATACCTGTGTTCACGAACAAAGATATTCCATTTCTATGATAAATAACTTTGACAGAATTTCTGTTCTTGGAAAAGCAAGCTTGTTGTTCCCATGCTACATTTTAGCCACAGCAACTATTCTCAGTCTCAGCTCCTTGACAAGAAAAGAAACTGGATGTGAGAATTATTCTACCTTCTTTCATTGCATAATTTATTTCTAATTCATTCCCAAGAAAATGATTAGCTCAAGTAATTGATAAGTGTGGGTGAAAAAACTCAAATCACCCTCCCTGCTCTAACAGAGAAAGCAATCATTTTTGAGTTAGTATATCTTAGTTCTAAAAGTTGTATTCAGAATGCTATTTTGGAAAATAAAAACTAAGAAATGAAATTACTGTGTGGTTTATGTTTACTAGACAGAGATTAGTGTCTTTTTACTAATGATCTATCAAAAGCTAGAACAAATTATTTAAAATTGTTTGTAAATATGACATCAGAGCATGCCCACAAAAAATGAAAAAGAAACCTGGCAGAGAAAAGAAAGAGGAATTGTCATTCATGCAGAGTTGTTTCTTGCATGGTAACTCTTGACCACATATGAACATGGGAACACTAACTGTATTAAGTAATATGAAACTGTTATTAAGACTACTATAAGCAATGAGTGGAGATTCATAAAAATAGCCAAATAATCTTTTAGCTTTTAAATGAGATCTATGCCAAGATTGACAAAGAGATCAATCACAGATTAGCAAAGGCATATAGCGCATTAGAAGCGCACTTTACAAAAGAGTCTGGAGTAATAAACACCTGAGGCGAAGCACAAAAATCAATGTGTATAGAGTCATTGTACTGTCTATTCTCCTTTATGGTTCTGAAACATGGGTCACCTATCACCACCACTTACGACCCCTCGAACACTTCCATCCGCGCTATTTACACACAATCCTAAATATACACTGGACTGACTATGTGACGAATGTTGCTGTCCTTGAGCAAGCAGGGATCACCAGCATTGAGGCCATGATACTGAGAACACAGCTGCGCTGGGCAGGGCACGTTTCTAGAATGGAGGACCATCGCCTCCCAAAAATAGTACTCTACGGTGAACTTGCCACGGATCAGCGTAAGAGGGGCGCTCCAAAAATGCGATACAAGGACTCCCTGAAACAACATCTCAGGCTCGGCCAAATTGATCACCAACAATGGTCCGCCCTGGCCTCACATCGGGAGGCATGGAGACGCACTATCCACAATGCTGCAGCTTTATTTGAGAACTCACGCCGAACAAGTCTCAAAGAGAAATGACAACGCAGAAAGAATCACAACCCAGAAACATCACCCAAGGAGACCTTCTGCTGTGCTTTCTACAACCGGACTTGTTTATCTCGGATTGGCCTTTTTAGTCATCAGCGCGCTTGCAGAAACCGCAGGATAAGTCCTTCCTGAATCTTCATTTGCGAAGAAAAGCCAGAGAGAGAGAGAGAGATTGTACAATTATTATACCACAAACTGGTCCATTTACTAGACCAAGTGGCTCATGAACCCAATCAGATTTTGAAATATTAATGTAACATTTTCAGCCAGTCTTTAACCATATATTTCCATCACAAACTGTTTTATAAATCTATCCACAGATTTGCTAGATAAAAATTTAAGTGATGCTTATTGTGGCTACTTTTATCTGCTTAGTGATGACAAGCGCCTAGTTTTTCTATGCAGAGGTGACACAACAGAATCATTTAAACTGCATCAGAACAATGTATTCAATAGTTTTGTCATTCAGGCAATAAAATTTATATGGTTGCTCTAGATAAAGTTGTAAGAACTGCATGTAGGACACACAAACCCAAAAACAAAGCAAAAATTACTTTCATTTTCAAGCATCCATTTCTTATTAGCAAACAATGGGTGAGATGATTTGTGCCTGTTTCCTTTACTGCACTAGTGTTAACAGAAATAAATAACTGTACTTTTACAAACTCCTCCCAAAACAACAACAAAACAAAATACAAAATCTCTGTCTAAATTACCTAGTGAATGTGAAGTATGCGCAAGATCTGTATTTCCTCCCAGTGGTTTTCATTTCAATATACAGTATACTTTTAATTGCTGCTATTACAGAGCTGAGTGTTATAAGCAATATGCAGTTTCTATAATATACTGTAATGTGTACAAGGTGAGGACCAATGAGGATCGAATGATTTATTGGGAAATTCTTCCCCCTGCCTCCGTGCAGCATTATGAGACTATTGAGCTTAACAGCTAGATGAGCAACTTCCTACTCACCTAACCCAGAGTTCTAGTGTAATTGTTCTACAGCACTGAGATCTGGAGCTAGATGAGCAAGAAGCTGTTCATGTAGCTCCAAAGTAAAGCAATACATGACAGGAATGGGACATTTTCCCTCCTCCTCCCAACTTTACTGGACTGGTGAGCATGAGAACTTGGGGTTGAAAGATATAGCTTCACAATGCATATTCCTTACCCTATTTATTTTTTACCTTTTAAGCTTTTTAGACTCTGTTCCCTTCAGTGGTAGGAAGAGATGTCTTTTCTGCTAATCCTGGAATAGGAATTGTGTGGCCCTTCGGATGCTGCTAGATTGCAGCTCCCATAATTCCTCATGATTGGCTGCACTGTTCAGGACTGTTGGGAGCTACAGCTCAACAACATTTAGGAGAGCTGCACAATTCCCTCTCCTGCTCTAATCTTAAAACAACAAAATGCAGCTGTTTGGGAAGACCCCAACACTGCCAGATCTCCCTTTTTCTAAACAGAAGTGAACCCACTTCCCTTGGAAAATCCCAGGAGTGGAAATTTGCCTTTTAAAAAATGTTGCAAGCACCCCCGCAACAAACACACACACACACACACATTGTTTAACAATTTTTTTAAAATGCCTGGTTTTGTTATTCTTTGGGGGGGGGCAGTCTGTGTAGTCTTCCTGAACCTGCTGCAATGTTATATTCCCTGTTATATTCATTCCCTCCTCTTTGGCTTCTTTTAGTTTCAAAATAGTATGAAGGAGAAGGGTGCATATCCTTTAATCCTAATATCCTCTTCAGAATAAAGCATCATCATCATCATAATCATCACAACATTCTCCTGACACAGGATACTATTAAAAGGTTTGAACAGGCCAATCTCTCACAGTTAACAGTGCAACTATAGATTTTCCTTGGTTTTTTTCTGGGCTGTGAGGCCGTGTTCTGGAATAGTTTCTTTCTGACATTTTGCCCACATCTGTGGCTGGCATCTTCAGAGAATGGTTGGGTAGGGGTGTGTGTTGAGTTTATATGCTGTGAACCCCTGTTGGGGAGTATATGTAAATTTGTGTAACTGAATGGTTAGTTTCTGGGTATAGAAATGCAAGGATGATTAGTGTCTGTTTGACTAATGGTTGGTTGATGGGACATTATCTGCTGGGAATCCCCCTGTCCCTATTGAAATCCACAAACACCTGGACAACTTCAACAAGAAAGAAGAAACCGTAAAAGTAAACAAAATCTGGCTCCCAGTTTTGAAAAACAATAGAATTAAAACTCAACACTTACAAAGGAATTCCTCCAAGGGACAAGCTAAAGAGCCTTGCATTTCTATACCCAGAAACTAACCATTCAATGATACAAATTTACATATACTCCCCAACAGGGCTTCACAATATATAAACTCCACACACACTCCTACCCAACTATTCTCTAAAGATGCCAGCTGCAGATGCAGGCGAAACGTCAGGAAGAAACTCTTCCAGAACACGGCCTCACAGCCCGGAAAAAAACCCAAGGAAAATCTATGGATGCCGGCGGTGAAAGCCCTCGACTTCACAACAGTGCAACTCCTGTCAATGAGTCCAATAAGCACACTCGCTCCTCTTTCAATCACTCTTCTCCCTCCCCTCTCTAACGTCGTAACATTTTTCTTCTTCATCCTCCCCGCGGTCCTCTTTCCTCTGGCAAAGAACAAAAGCTGTAGATCTTCAAGAATCAACAGAAGAACATCGACCATTCGGGTCAGGGCTGAGGGATCGCGGTCGTGTTTGGTTTGGTTTTCCTTATTGGGGGGGCAATGATACGAGTGGGGAGGAAGAGAAAGCAGGTGAAAACAACGGGAGGCCACTCCACGCACTGCTGCCCCCCCCACAAGAGAGAAGCGGGGAAGTGGGCCAGAGGGAAGAAACACCGGAGTGGCGAGGGAGGGAGGGAGGCTGACAGAGGCTGCCGTGACGGTCGCCGCTCTGAGAGAAAGAGGACGACGACGGAGCGGGAGCGTCTCCCACAGAAGACCGCGAAGGGGGCGTGAGAGGAAAAGAGCGCCACAGCCAGCCTCTCTCCGTCGCCTTCCACAAAAGAGACCAACAACAACCGGGTAGCTCTCCGGCCCTTACCAGCCCGCCCTCTTGGCCACCCCGAGAGGTGCCGCCTTCTTCGACTCACCCTCGGCCCTGAACCGCAACTCAGAGACGGTTTTCTGTACCGCCGGCATGTCGCCTCAGAAAAAGCCCCGCGACCCTCAACGCTCGCCTTCGACCTCGCCGCCGCTGCTCTTGTTGTTGACGCCTCTGAAACCTGAGGCGGCTCTGACGGGGGTTTCCGCCCCTCAGTCGGTGCGAGTCACACGCACCCAATGCAGTGATATTCCCCAGAGGGAGCGGTTGGGATTGCCGGTCTCCGTCCCACCCGGGCGACGCTGCTGCAGTCGCGAGGACGGCGGGAGGGCTTGGCTCACGAGCCGCTCTCCTCGCGGCCGCCGCTCCAGCAACTGACAGCAGGCGCGCGAGCGCTGGGAGGAACCGCGCGCTCCTCCTCCTCCTCCTTGCCACCACCCCCCCGGCCTGTCCCTGTCCGCTCTTCCCTCTGCCACCCCGGACTGTACCAACTCTATTCCCTCGCCTCACAGCTAATCTTCCAAGCCCCGAAATCTTCTCTCTTTAATCCCTTTCAGAAAGAAAACAAAACCGAGAGTTCGGCAATTAAAAAAAAATGGATGGCTATTTTTTTTTTTTATCCGCAAACGCTGATCTCCCCGATGGGAAATAATGGAACGTGCCACGTCTTGGGCGGGCCTTTGCCTGACAATAGGAGGCGGGAAAAAGCATTGTCATATATAGGCGAGGGAGGGCATTTGCTGGCAGCAGAGCAAAGGCGGGGTGGAGGGCGGGAGCTGCAAGGGAAAGGAGGTCTGTAGTTTTGGTGTTCGCAGTCGGCGGCGGAGCCACTTAACTAGATTTTCCTTGGTTTTTTGGCGGGCTGTGAGGCCGTGTTCTGGAAGAGTTTCTTTCTGATGTTTCACCTGCATCTATCTGTGGCTGGCATCTTCAGAGAATGGGTGGGTGGGGGTTATATACTGTTTAGCCAAACAGACATTAATCCTCCTTGCATATCTCCACCCAGAAACTAGCCGTTCAAATACACAAATTTACCTATACTCCTCAACAGGGGCTCACATATAAATCTCACACACACTCCTACCCAACCACTCTCTGAAGATGCCAGCCACAGATGCAGGTGAGATGTCAGAAATAAACTCTTCGGCCCGGAAAAAAACCAAGGAAAATCTATGGATGCCAATAGTGAAAGCCTTCGACTTCACAGATCCACTTAAGCTAGCTTTATGGGAGGTCGCAGTTACACTTGGCGGGAGGGAGCTGGAGCAGGTCTTGGCTCAGAACTTAAAACACTTCCTGCCAATATCATACACTGTAAAGTTGACACCAGGGTAATTTTTTTTCTAAGTTATCTAACTGCTGCCTCCTGAAATATCCCTCTTCTTAATCCGCTGTTCATTCCACTTCTCGGAGTTCATAACACATTGGCTGTTTGCTGCTGTTTGCCATGCAAATTGCCATGGCAGTTGGTAGCCTAGTCTTGCTTCAGACTGAGCCACAATGAGTAGGGTCTATAACCAGTGACTCTTACCCTTTCTTTTTAGTAGGGACCCAAGACTGGTTTAAGGAATTGGGGGGGGGGCTGCAATGCTTTATTTTGGGGCCCCCATATGTTTATCTCAGGTCAATGTAACCTAACTCAACCTAAGCTATTCACAGTACAGGATATTCAGATTATTACTAATCATGTTTTTGCAGGAGGAGGGTTACTACGGGGCCCCACACAATGATGCCCCCGCCCCCGCGGATGCTGATGCTGCTGGTGCCTTAAACCGGCCCTGCAGGGACCCCCTTTAAATATCTTTTGTTGCCTCAGACCCCCTAAGACTTAACTCAAGATTTAAAACAACAACAACAACAATATAGTTACACCATCCATTATCCCTTCCTTCAGAGGCACTGGAGGGGGAGGGGAGACTTTTCTGCAGCTTCCTCCAAGTTTGTGGCTGGAATGGATTGAATGGCAGTGTGCAGGCCAAGCCATCCAGCCAGCCTTTGCCTTGGCTCCTGTCACCTGGCCACTTCACTGCAAGCAGCCTTCAAGCCTTCCCTGACCCCCATGAGAATATCATGGCCCCTGGGGGTCCCTGGACCACAGGCTAAGAACCATTGATCTATACTGTTTCTGTCAAAACTAAAATTTTAGGACAACCAGGTTGGTTTAGCAGCACCATTCATGCATGAAAAACTATACAGGGCCCTGCCCCAAGACATTTACACATAAATTTTGGATAAAGAAAGTAACAGAAAAAGGGGAGGCATAGAATATTAAAATCTTACATGTTTAAATCTCATACATGTCAAAGTGTGAGATTTAAATATGTAGGGTTAATGGATGGGGGTTTTTTTCTTCACAAAACTATCAGCAAACATGATCTCTCCAATATGTGTGCATATATGGAAATGACAAACACATCTCTCTCTCTGGCTTTTCTTCGCAAATGAAGATTCAGGAACAAATACATGCAACCAAAACATTAATACTTCATTGTTTCAGGTTTCAGCTTTGTCAGTTAGATCACTGAACTCCACAAGCGTCAACCTCACAGTACATAGAATGTAAAGGATGGAGTGAACTCTCATGAATATGACATCTATATAAAAGCAATTTAAACAATATTTTAAATATAGGACAGAAGTGTAAACATCATCCTAAGATAAAGTTAAGAGTGTCTCCAATGTGCAGTATATCCAATCATTTTTCTCTTGCTTCAGTTCAGAATATTTCTAAATCTGAAAGTCTGCGACCATTTAAAATAAGTAGGCTTTCTTTTCAGTCTTATATCTGATATTAGGTTTGTGAAACAGGTACAAATTTCTGTAATTGTTTTATCTCTATATTTTCAGCATTCATTAGAATGGTTATCTTGGTTCCCAGTGTCTGGTTTAGAAATCTGTATTAGCCAGGGAAGGTGAAAGCTGAAACATTTTATTAAATTGTTTTAAAACCTGTTGTTGTTGTTGTATCACTCACATGTTTATATATAAATATCTTTTTGACTTATTGCATCTTCTTATGAGCTACATGAATGTCACATTACTTAGCTGTTTTTCAGCTCATTAGTGTTGCATATATAGGCATACTGAACTTTAAGGTACTTCACTTTAAAGTGTGTGAGGTTTCCACCCTTTACACTAGGGTTCCACCCTTTATCCTCTGCTGTGGTCACCAAATGTGGGGGGTTTCCAACATTTATGCCACCACCTGTGGGGTTTTCACTTGGGCAATCCCACCAGTGCCACCAACAGTGAGGATTTATCACAGACAGTCCCACCACTGTGGCCAAATGTGGCCAAATGTTTCTACCCTTTAACCCACCAACTGTAAAGATTTCCATGGTGCCCACTGCAGTTACCAAGAGTGAGGGCTTTTCCTTATTCCCACCTCTATGACACCAACTTTGGGGACTGTCTAAATGTTCTCAAGGTACCTATGAGGATTTATGCATCTCCTGTCCTCAATGGATACCACCCCTACATATTAAATGCTGCTACCAATGACACCTTATCTGAACCCAAGCTCTCAGATAGGCAATGTTTCTGGGAGCCAAATGTGTATAAAAACAAAAACAAATCTTTATTTACAAAAGTGAAACATAACACAGCAGATTATCTATTACATTTAAAACACCACTCTCTCTCACGCACCCCCCCCATCCTTATCAAGTAATGTACCCAAACTATACAGACTAATTGGTCTGTTAGCAGTTTCCCAGTAGTTCCTTTTTCTGCTTTTGAAGATGGGGACATCATTTCCCCATTTCCAGTCCTGTGGCACATTCCCCATGATTTCTCAAAGATGATAACAGAGGTTCTGAGAGTTAACTTTAGTATCCTAAGGTACAATTCAAGTGGTCCTGAAGTCATTTTGACCAATTCCACATCACACTTGAATTGCAATCCTGACTTCTTATCAACCATCCTTCTTTTGTGAGGGTACACTAAACAGTTCCTCTTTTGGGATAGACACAAAATAGGGCTTGTTGAGCAAGTTTTTTACAGTTCTTTGTCACCTGTTAGCGTTTCACTACTTACTGTGTCAACCGTTTCCTTCCACTTTTTCTTTCATCAAACATAACACCCAAAGCACTTCTCTGCATTTTTACTGGACTTACCTTTTGCTTTAGATTTTAGCCTTATAAGATTTAGCTTTTCTGACAGCACCCTTACAAGTCTGGGCAACTCATTTGTACTTCCCCTTGGTGACCCTAACCTTTCTTTATTTTAAACTATCCTTTTAAAATTATTTTCAGCTCCTTGCTAAACTTTTTGTACAACTGCATGGGTTAATTTAGATGTGTCTCATGTTTATCTTTCTCATTGGAACTGTTTATAATTGTACCTTTAGTAACTCCTTTTTCAAGAACTCCTACCCTCCTTGGCGGATTTTTCTTGTTAGTATAATTAACCAGATCTTACATTAGTTCTCTATAACTGGGTATCCATCAGGTTAATTGTAAATCTTAGGCATAATTAGCTGTTGCAGCAGCCTCAGGTTGAAAAAAAAATAAGTTGTATCTGTGGCGGAAAGAATTCCTTTTGCTGGTTTTAAATATGCTGCTCGTTAATTTTATAGGGCAACCTCCTAGTTTTGATATTATATGAAACAGCAAACATATATTGCAGTACTTGCTTTTATAAATTACTTAACAGAAACAGAAGAATTAAAATCTTTTAAACTTTCTTCATACAAAAATAATTTATAGAATGATTTTTTTTTCTCTGAAAGCAATTTCATATGCCTGATGATTATGTCTCTTTCTCTTTGAAACTTGATTCTGGCTGGATACACAAGCTCTAATTAATGAAACCACAACATATTGGCTTACTCCCAGATGCTGTGCTAACAAGCACTAGCATAACAGGTAGGAGGACAAGAACATTCTGGATGCATTGTTCCTTCTATCTTTTTCACCAGCACTTTAGGACAGAATGAAACAGAAATAAGTCCTGACAAATTAAGTGGACCTATTTCCACGTAAAAACACTATGAATTATGCACTTGTAGCTCTTTGTTTTTACTGAGGGAGAAAGTTTATTTTTCATCTGTACAACTTCAGATTGCAGGTATGAACTCTGAAATTTGAATGGTGAGTGGGGGGTGCCATGCAGTCCCCCACATAATGGCTCTGGAAATGATGACCCTATGGCTGAATCCACATGGCTGAAACCACATGAGGGCTATATTGCAGCTCCAGTGTGCAGCATCCTGACCCAGTTTGACCCTGTTATAGTCACACCCACCCTTTTTAATCCAAACTCAAATTAGTCTTGAAACCCATCCATTTCCCCCACCCAAAGTCATCTCAGTATAAAAGGGTGTTTCTGCCATGTCCAGGTATTCACAATGTTGGATTATTTTAGGTCACACAACCACAGTGGCTGCACTTTTTTTTTCTTCCTGGCATGCATGCAAATGTACAAATAATATCTGCATATCAACATCAACCGCCTTTCTTCTTTTCCTGTCATTCTTACCACCCATCTGCACTCCCATTGGATTGCTCCCCCCATCCCATCTCCTTCCTCCCTACAGTGAGTGAGTGAGCGAGTGAAATTTAAATGTTGTGGCCAATTTGTGCCCCACTTTTTATCTGTGAGATGTTGGAGGGTAGGGCTTGGCTGGTACAAGCATTTGGGTCCATCTTGTTTGCTAGCCTAAGCAACCAGAAGACCTGATAGTGCTCACTATAGGCTGCCTTAACCAACAGTGGAAAGTTATCCCTCAATTCCACCCCGATCCAGATTTGGGCACAGGACAGATGTTGCAAAAAACAAACACCAACTTCCAGTTGTTCCTGGAAACTGCAGAATAAAAAACTTGTGTTTATTTTTTAAACACATTGAAGTCCCCTGGCATGGAAAAGAAGTGCTTTCACTTCCAAACAGAAGGAACATCAGGGGGCCGTTTACACGATGAAAATGTCCTGGGAAGAATTCGTGTCGATCCCTGGCAGTTTACACGTACATTGGGTCGGGTATGTGATTTTCGGAAGGGGGGCCACCTTTTATCCCTCAACCTGCGGGACTTCCAGTCCTGCAGATTGTGCCGGTTTTTAAAAAAGTCACTGGAGGATTCGGAAAATTGGAAATGTAAACAGCGTGGGACAAAAAGTCTCGGTACTGGGATGACCGGAAATGGTGACTGGGGGCGGGCTTAGAGCTCAGGGACCAGAAAAGGAGGGGTCAGTCACCCGTTCAACAGATCCGGCCTCACCAGCCGAAAACAAAGGCATCCCTTCCAGCAGCATGAAGGTTGATGTGTGTGTGTGGTGCGCGCGAATGTACTCAATCACCTTTTTAAATGGATTTCTACACTGCATGCTACAGAGAGATCGTGGTGGGCAGATCCTCCCTGGTTCTGAACAGAGAGATCCTGGTGGACGGGCACAGTAAAATATTCCAGCCTCTGAGCGAATGAACATCCCTTAAATTCCCCCTCTCCGTGTCTGTGTGTTTCAAAACAGCCTGTTTGTAGCTGGTTTGAAGCATGAACTCTGCAGCTAATCTGTGTTGTAAGGGTTAACATTTTACAGAGGCAAGGGGAATACGATGCCTCCCCTCCCCTCCCATCCCCCTCACTCGGCTTGATTTCAAATGGAAAGCACTCTTTCGTTCCTGCGTCTGAGCGAAAGATCTCAGTCTGGATCTTTAAAAATGCTTTCTGCCTCTTCTGAAGGGGTTAAAATGTTCAAGAAGCAAAGGGGGGATAACAAACCTCTGCCCCCTCTCTCTCTCCCCCCCCCAGCCAGCCAATAGCATCGCTCGTGGCACGGAACTCTAAAGGAAGTGCGTCACCGAGCTTGTGGAAACAGGAGTAATCGCATCTTTGATTGACAGCCAAAAAAAAAAAAAATTAAAACCTAAACAAAACCGGAACTATGGACGTGTAAATATCAGTCATGGGACCACACGGGATATCCAGATCAGAGACATAAATCGTATAAACAGCGAGGGACTGATTCGTGATCACTTTGTCACGGTAGGCAACGCGACAATTTCTGTCGTGTAACTGGCACCCATGTGTTCCAAAAGAACTGGTATTGAGGTAAGCATGAAATATTTTGCAAGTGTGGATTCAATCTATGTCCTGATGCAGCATTTTTCCAATAAGACATTATGGATGAAAGCCTACCTCATGGCAGCTATTTGTTGCTGCTCTGTCATTGGCTTTGTACTAGCAGAGCAACTTCAAGCTTTATTGTAAGAAATACTTGCAACAACAATCTCTCTCTCTGGCTTTTCTTCGCAAACGAAGATTCAGGAAGGACTCATCCCGCGCTTTCTGCAAGTGCGCTGATGACTAAAAAGGCCAATCCGACATAGACAAGTCCGGTTGCAAAAAGCACAGCAGAAGGTCTCCTTGGTGATGTTTTTGGGTTGTGATTCTTTCTGCGTTGTCGTTTCTCTTCAAGACTTGTTCGTCGTGAGTTCTCAAATAAGGCTGCAGCATTGTGGATAGTGCGTCTCCATGCCTCCCAATGTGAGGCCAGGGCGGACCACTGTTGGTGATCAATTTGGCCAAGCCTGAGATGTTGTTTCAGGGAGTCTTTGTATCGCTTTTTTGGAGTCCCCCTCTTACGCTGACCCGTGGCGAGTTCACCGTAGAGTAGTATTTTTGGGAGGCGATGGTCCTCCATCCTAGAAACGTGCCCTGCCCAGCGCAGCTGTGTTCTCAATATCATGGCCTCAATGCTGGTGATCCCTGCTTGCTCAAGGACAGCAACATTAGTCACATAGTCAGTCCAGTGTATATTTAGGATTGTGCGTAGACAGCGCTGATGAAAGCGCTCGAGGAGTCGTAGGTGGTGGCGATAGGTGACCCATGTTTCAGATCCATAAAGGAGGATAGACAGTACGATGGCTCTATACACACTGATTTTTGTGCTTTGCCTCAGGTGTTTATTGCTCCAGACTCTTTTGTGAAGTCTTCCAAATGCACTATATGCCTTTGCTAATCTGTGATCGATCTCTTTGTCAATCTTGGCATCTGAGGAGATGATGCTTCCCAGGTAGGTGAACTGCTGAACAGACTTGAGCACAGATTTGCCGACGGCAATGTGGGGATGGTGGTGTTCGTCTTGTGGTGCAGGCTGGTAAAGAACTTCTGTTTTCTTCAGGTTGACTTCTAGCCCAAACAGCTCTGCAGCTGTTGCAAAGCAGGATGTTAGGCGCTGCAGAGCTGCTTCTGTGTGGGCAACAAGGGCAGCATCATCAGCAAAGAGCAGCTCACGGACTAGATAGTTTAGAGTCTTACTGTGAGCCCTCAGATGGCTTAAGTTAAACAAGCTACCATCAGTACGGTAGCGTATATAGATGCCGTCATCTTCTTCAAGCTCTGCCATAGCCCTTTGGAACATCGTGCTAAAGAAGATTGTAAATAAAGTTGGTGCAAGAACACAACCTTGCTTCACTCCATTAGTTATTAGAAAGGGCTCTGAAAGAGCATCGCCATATCTGACTTGACCACGCTGTCCCTTGTGTAGCAAGATAATCATTTTAAGGAATTTGGGGGGACATCCTAGTCTTTCCAGGATCTGCCACAGACTTTTTCTACTTACAGTGTCAGAGGCTTTAGTGAGGTCAACAAATGTTACATAGAGACCCTTGTTCTGCTCCCTACATTTTTCTTGCAGTTGCCTAAGGGCAAATACCATGTCTGTAGTACTCCTATTGGCTCTGAAGCCACATTGGCTTTCAGGGAGAAGTTCTTCTGCAATAGCAGGAACTAATTTGTTCAGGAGTATCCTTGCAAGGATTTTTCCAGCAATAGAGAGCAGTGTTATGCCTCGATAGTTTGAGCAGTCGGATTTTGCTCCTTTTTTCTTGTACAGGGTGATGATGACTGCATCTCGGAGGTCTGATGGCAGTTCCCCTTTTTCCCAGCAATTCACAAGGAATTCATGGAATTTTTCGTGGAGTGCATGACCTCCGTGTTTCCAAACTTCAGGTGGGATTCCATCAATCCCAGCTGCCTTGCCGTTTTTCATCTGCTGTATGGCCTTAAGGGTCTCTTCCAAAGTGGGAGCTATGTCCAATTCATTTTTCATAGGTTTTTGTATCATATGTTGGATAGCTGAGGCTTGGACTACTCGGTTGGCACTAAAGAGACTTTGAAAATGTTCAGCCCAACGATTTAGGATGGAGGCTTTATCAGTAATTAATGTTTGACCATCTGTACTGTATAAGGAGCTTTGGACCTGATAAGTAGGTCCAAACACTGCTTTAAGAGCTTCATAAAATCCTCTATGATCACCCAGATCTGCACAGCGTTGTGTCTTTTCTGCTATATTGATCCACCACTTGTTCTGCATGTCTCGGAGTTTTTGTTGTAGTTTGCTACATGTGAGGCGGAAAGCTGCTTTTCTTACATGACAGGTTGGCTGGGCGAGGTATGCCTGGTGAGCAGCTCTCTTCCTTGCCAACAGCTCCTGGATCTCTTGGTTGTTTTCATCAAACCAGTCTTGATTTTTCTTGTGGGAGAACCCAAGGGATTCTTCTGCAGACTGGAGGATACTGTTTTTGATATGTTGCCAAAGCACTGTAGGAGAAGGATCTGTAGGATGGTCTTCAAGTTTCGTTTGTAGATTTGCCTGGAAGTTGTCTCTCATGGTAGCTTGTTGAAGATTGTTGACTTGGAGTCTCTTCTTTAAGATGCCACCCCTCTTAGGTTTGAACTTAAGATGAAGATTTAGTTTACATCTGACGAGGCGATGATCTGTTTGGCATTCTGCACTGGGCATCACTCGGGTATGACGGACATCACGAATGTCTCTCTGACGGACTAGAGCGTAGTCCTGAACTGCTGCATGCAGGGTTGGGGCTGCGGCTTCCAGTGCATCTTTACACCTGCCGGTTTCGTCCCTCGCCAGTCGCTACAGGGCTTTTTTGGAAATGGATTTGTCCTTCGAGCCTGTGCAATGGATTTTTCTGGTGGAGCGCAGCGTGCACAGAACTGGCCTCACCCTTTAAACCAGAGATTCATCTGCCGTGGCCTTGCAAGCATGGACGTGGCAGCGAGGTCCTCGGGCCGTAGGTTTGATTAGAGTTTCCTTCTCTTAGATGGTTGACCTTACATGGTTGGACGAGCACCATCTGCCCGGGTTTGGGATTAGAGTTTTCCTTCTCCTAGGACAGTTGCCACAAGGCTAGAGAGCCCATCCTGCCCTTTGACGCTCTTTGTCAGACCCTTCGGTTTTGACCTGTCTGGCATGGGAGACCCTACCAGTGGCTATTATGCCACCGCCAGCATAGCTCAAAACATCATTACGGTACGCAAGCCTCTCTCCCACGACAAGGGGGCGTCAATGGAGAGGCAACAACAATAACAACAGTTTATTTGTAATAGGCACAATGACCACTACAAAATGTTACAAAGAACAATCATACATTTCACTGGACAACATATACTGTTGATTCACAGAAAGAGCTTATAAAAAGGGATAGGGAAAACTTTAGTAGATCAAGTAAAAATAATTGCAGTTTTCTTGTCCTCCGCCACAAACTTTTTGCACTTCAGGACTTTTCTGGGCGGGGGGGGGAGGAGTTCATAAACCTCCCAAAATTATTGCACAAACAATATTTTTTTCAAAAAGCAGTGAAGTGTAAAGGATCATAGAAAAATTAATGAAAATTCTTGTAAACTAATCTAGCGAGCAAAAAATATTTGAAATTATTCATTCTTGAATGTGAGAATGAAAAAGTGAAGAATATATCCCTAATGCTTTCCTGGTGAGTACTCCCTACACGTTTTTTTCTTCTTTTCTCCTTTGCTCCACCCATTTCTTTTTGAAGAAGTCTTCTCTAAAAACTTTAAACTTGGCCCAATCCTTATCCCCGGAAAGGAATGAACCAGTTTTGAGTCATGCTCTGTTGCTATTAACTGTAAAAGGCTTAAACAGGCCAATTCATTCTCCCCCCTTCTCCCATTTTTATCGTTCTCTCTCTGTCTTTCAATCTGTGTGTGTAACAGGAGTTCAACATTCAGTAGCCCTGCGTACCAAATTCCTGTCAATTGTAACAGTCTAAGAAAAGGTCTAACTAAATCATGAATAGTGTTCACTTAGACCTTAAATCTATGAGTCATTAAATCCCTTTACTTTTAATGGACTAACACATAATGCAATCCTATGTGTGTTTACTCAGAAGTAAGTCTCTTTTTTCAATAGTAGTTACTCCTAAGTAGCAGTGCACACAACTAAAGTCAATGTTTTATACCTCCCAACTGTCCTGATTTGGAAGGGACAGTCCTGATTATTCCTCTGTTGTCCCACCTTTCCTGCTGTTTTTAAAATTCCCTAGTTTCTCTCTCCACCTTCCTCTTTCCCCCTTTTCCTCAGCTTACTTCATTTGCTGCAAATTGAGTTAAAAGTGCAGCAGCAGTTTGTACTCAGTGGCGGTGAGACACACATCCTAAACAATTCCCAGGAAACATCCCTGGAAACCCCCTCATGTCCTACAATGTGAGGTTGTAATTAACCCATCAATTCCTATCTCTCAGCCATAAACAACAATCAGCCAAGTTTCAGTTTCTTTTGTTTACACGGTGGGAAACTCATCTAAGCTTTGTCCTAGCCCAAAATACCCACTTCCGGATGCAAAGCAGGGTATAAATATTAGCCCCAAACAATAGCAAGGTGTGCCACTGTGGACGAAACCCAGCCAATTTCTTTGTTGGTACACCCCCAGATCGGAATTTCCAGTGCCACACTCAGATTTTGGTCTGAGTACTTCACTGCTCTTCAGGACTTGTAACTATTACCCTGTTCCCAGAATCTATTTCTCTATCTAGCTTTCTGCCTTAACTCTTGGATAGCCTTGTTGTTACATTTTTTTATTAATTTTATAATCATACATTATATTATCCAATCAATAGTTATACATAAAATTACTATAAACATCGCAATTTTTCTATTAACTAATTTCAAAAGTTAACATAGATTCTTTACTATAATTCTATTCAAAAATATTAATTCCCCTACCCCCCACACCTCAGTGCTCCCCTTCACCGGAGCCATTATCCCTTACCTAATCTTTCCAGAATCTCATTTCTACTTGTGGAGGTAACCTCCCATCTTTTGTCTGTAATGCATTTTTAACAAATACTTTCCAAATTTTATCAAAGTCACTTTCTTTCCAACTTCCTCTTCTTACTTTAATTCTACATGTTAACTTATCATTTATTGCCATCTTCCAAACTTCTTTATACCACTCCTCCACTTGTACATTTATTTGCATTTTCCAATGTCTTGCTATAATTAATCTTGCTGCCGTTAATAAATTTGTTATTAAATCCTTTTCTGCTTGGTTCCCATTCTCTCCATTATAAATTGACATCAATGCTATGCTCGGTTTCCTTTCTATATTTCTATTCAGAATATTATCTATTTCTATGAAAACCATTTCCCAAAACTGCTGTACAAATTTACAATTCCACCACATATGCATATATGTACCTATTTCTTGACAACCTCTCCAACAATATTTAGAGTTATTCTTATCTATATTATGCAATCTTGCTGGTGTCAAATACCATCTCCATATTATTTTATAATAATTTTCTTTTATCCGTATCAACATATTTTTAAGATGTCTTTGCTTCCATATCTTATCCCATTCATAATCCCCAATTTTTTGTTTCAAATCTTCCTCCCATATTCTCCTTAAATATTCCCCTTTGTCTTTTTTCCCTTATTTTTAATCAATATTTTATATAACTCACTTGTAATACCTTTCATACTTTCATTATCATCCCTCTTTTCACCTTTTTTCACCAAATTTTCAAATTTTGTAAATTCCCTTGTTTCTTTATTATTCTTTTTCCAATTTTTAATCCATTGTTCTAACTGTATGCAATTAAACCATGAAATTTTCATTCCACATAATTTCTCTCTTATACTCCCTTTCTCATTCATCCATCCTATCCATCCCTCTATTTTATCTAGTCCTCTTTTCTTTAATTCTTTTCCCATTTTTTCCTTCAAATTATTTGGGAATTTTTTTCCCATTATAACCGTTGTTAATACTGAATCAATAGGCAAAAATTCTCTCTTATATTTATACCATATTTCCCATATATTTTGCAGAAATGGGTTCTCAATTCCTTTAATTTCCTTTTTTGTAAAATTACCAAAAAATATGTTCCATATTCTCTTTTCTATTCTCACTGTTTCTATCTCTAACCATTCTAAATCCCCCTGTCCTACAATTCCTTCTATAACATATCTCAATTGATTAGCTTCATAATATCCTTTTATTTTGGGAAGACCAAGTCCTCCCTCCTTCTGTGATATATACCAAAATAATTTATTTAATCTTGTCCTTTTCCCTCCATTGCAATATTTATTCAACATATTTTGCCATTTTTCAGTTCTACTTCTGATATTTTTATTGGTAACATTCTAAACAAAAAAAAATAGTTTAGGTAATATTTTCATATTAACTAAAGCTACTCTTCCAAACCATGATAGTTGAATATTTTTATATTCTTCCAACATCTTTTCCATTTCTTTCCTTAGTACCATAATATTTTTCTCTTCTAGTTCTTTTAAATCTTTTGTAATATTTATTCCTAAATACTTAATATTACTTTTTAATCTTACTTCTAATTTTTTCTCTTTTACAAATATATTTTCTTCTTCCTTAGTATAATTAAACATCATATCTGATTTGTTCCAATTAACCTGTAAGCCTGTCATCTCCCCAAATAATTTTAAATGTTCTTTAATTTTTTTCTATTCCATTAATCAGTTCCTTAATTGTTAGCAATGTATCATCAGCAAACAAGCTTATCTTATGTTTTGTTTCTATTCCAATTCCTTCTATACTATTATCATTTCTTATCACATTTGCTAGAATTTCTATTACAATTGCAAACAGTATTGGAGAAAGTGGGCAACCTTGTCTTGTTCCTCTTGTTATTTTTATTTCTCTTGTTATTCCATCATTAACCATCGCTATAGCTGTGTTATGAGAATACAATTGATCTATTAATCCTCTTCCCCATTCCAAATTGTTTCAATATTGTTTTTAATGTTGGCCATTCCACACAGTCAAATGCTTTAAATATATCTAATGCTAATATCCCTGCTTTTACTTTTGTTTTGCCAATTATATGTATTTTATTTAACACTCTTCCTATTAAATTTGACATTTGTCTTCATTTCACAAATCCACATTGGTCCTTTAGTATATATTTATACATACAACTATTCATTCTCTTTGCCATTATTGCTGATAATAACTTTGCATCTTGATTTATCAATGATATAGGCCTGTATGATCCAGGGTCCAACAAATCCTTATCTGGCTTTGGTATCAACATTATCAATGATTGTTGCTATGATGGAGGGACTTTGTCTCCCATTATTATATTATTATATAATTCTAATAATTTAGGTATCAACTTCTTTTTAAATTCTTTATAATAATCTGGTCCTAACCCATCCATTCCTGGAGCTTTCCCACTTTTTAAATTGTTTATTGCTTCCTCTTTCCATTTTCATAATTGGTTTTTCTAAAAAATCCCTATCTTCCTCTTCTATTTTAATCTTCCAATTTTCCCCTACATATTTTTCTATTTGTTCCACTGATTTATTCCCTGACTGGTACAGGTCTTTATAAAACTCCTCAAAAATTGTTAGTTTTTCCTGCATTGTTCTACACATTTTACCTGTTTTGTCTCTAATCCCATTTATCATATTTTCCATTTTCTTCTTCTGTGTGGATCTAGCCAACATTTTTGAATTTTTATTACTAAATTCAAAATACTCCCTTCTTAAATAAATTAAATTTTCCTGTACTTCATCTACTTCCATTTTATCCAATTCCTCCCTCTTTGCTCGTAACTCAATATAAGTTTGTTTTTCCTTGTTTAATATATATTTATTTTCCAATAATTCTATTTCCCTTTCTAATTTCCCTTTTCTTTCTTCTTGCCTTTTTTTAATTTAAAGGTTTCTTTTATGCATATCCCCCTTGTCACAGCTTTCATAGTATCCCACAAAATTCCTTTTGATACTTCTTTATCATTTAATTCCCATAATTCTTGCCATTCATGCTCAATTTTTTCTACTATTTCTCTATAATTTAAAATCTTTGTATTCAACCTCCACCTTTTCACCTGTTCATAATCTCTCTTTATTATTATCTCCACATTGACCAAGGCATGGTCTGTTACTTTTATATTTTCTATCTCTGAATTTATGAGTTTATCAATCAAATTTTTTGATACAAAAATATAATCAATTCTTGAATAACTCTTATGTACCATTGAAAAGTATGTATATTTCCTTTCATCTCCCTTTACCAATCTCCACACGTCTTTCAACCCCTTTCTTTTTATTATTTTATTTAAATTTGTAATATTATCATATTTATCCCTTAATGAATAATTTGATTTGTCTTTTATTCTTTCCATTTGCATATTAAAATCTCCTGCTACAACAATATTTTGTTCTTGCATATTCTCCATTTCTTTAAATACTTTCTCATAAAATTCCTCTTGTTTTTCATTTGGAGCATATACATTCATTAGAACATATTTATCTTCTCCCATCTCACCTTGCATTATAATATATCTACTGTTTTCATCTTTTTTCACCTTTTTAATGACAAAATTACATTTTTTTGCTATTAATATTGCTACCCCTCTAGCTTTTGAATTCCCATATGCTTTTTCATAAACTCTTACCCAATTCAATTTCAATTCATTTAGTCCTTCCCTTTTTTGATGTGTCTCTTGCAAAAATATTATATCCGCTTGATCCTTCTTCAAATAGTGCTTCAATCCTTTTTTGTTTTATTACCGTGCCAAGGCCATGAACATTTAAGGTTGATATCTTTAATTTATTAACCATTAGATTCCTTATTACATTTTCTATAAGATTTTCTGGCTCCAAAAAGTGACCTCCCTTCCCCATACCCACCCCTTCCCAATTCTTCCCCATTTCCTTCCCCCTCCCCCCTTTCCCTTCTTTACCTCCCCACCTTGTCTTCCCAAGGCAAATTACCTTGCTCATGACCCCCCAGGTCTTCCAGGTGAGGAGTGGCGAGGAGATCACCCAATGGCCCAGAACAACTCCCTCCCCCCGAGTGCTCATAAAAATAAAAAATTAAAAACATTTCTCCTCTTTTTTTCCACCTGTAATTTTTTTCTTCTTCCTTCTGCTTTCTTCATCTGTCTAAACTTTTCCTCCTCTGCTGTCTGCTCCTCCATCAGCTCCATACTCCTTCTTATGTACTCCAAACTCCTCCAACAATCGCAGTCCTTCTTCTGGTGTTTCCATTCTATATCTTTTTCCTGCTCATTCAAGTTTCAAAAACACTGGGTATCCCCAAGCATATTTTATACCAGCTTTCAAAAGAGTAGCAATATAAGGCTTCATCGATTTTCTCCAAATGACTGTTTGTGGACAGTAGTCATTATATAATTCCACCCTTACATCTCCATACTTCAGTCTCTCTGGATGTTTCATGACTGTTCTCATCAATTCCCCCTTCTATTGTAATTAATAACTCTAACAATAACATCTCTGGGCAAAATACTTCTCCTTCCTGTCAGTTCTCTATGGATCTGCTCAATGTCCTCATTCCTCCATTTCACAGTTGGGGTCACTTGCTGTAGCCATTTCAACACTTCAGATTTCAGATTAGATCCTTGATCTTTCCCCACAGATTCTGGCAGGAACCTTATTCTAAAGTTATTCCTGCGTTGATAATCTTGCATGTATATCAATTTTTTTCCATGTCTGTGATTTTCTTCATATTGTCCTGGATCTGACTGCTTTGAAGTGTTTGGGTTTTAATTATTTCTTTGTTCTCTTTTACTATATTAAGAATATCTCCTTGTATTCCTTGTATTTTTGTACTCATTTCCACAAATCTTTCTTCAGATCTTTTCCTCTCCTTCTGCATTTCTTCTCTTATACTTGCAAACTCTGAAAACATTCTCTTTTTGTCTTCTCTAAATTCTGTCATCATTTTTGTAAAGAGAGAATCCATATGAGTTTTAATATCCTCTGTGCTTTCTCCCCTTCTTTCCCTCCCTCTTGGGGGTAGAGGATCTGGGGCAGAGGCACTTGAAAGACCACTGTTTTGGGGGCTTGTTTCCTTTTCCATACTTAGCCCTTCTGGTTCACTCTTGTTATTCTGTACTTCCGGAGATATTCTCTCCAATCTTTTATGAGATCTATCCGATGGCTTATCTAATGTTTGTGGCCTCAACCAACTTTTTCCTACAATATTTCTTCTTTTTTTAGACATAAGAAAATCAAAACAGTCCAAACTTTTGTTCCTCCCCTTCTGTGTATGGCCCCTCCTTCCTCCACCACTTATTATTTTTTAAAATCTTTCCACTTATTCTCCAGTTAGATCAATTATTCCTTCTCCTGTTAAATCATCCTTTTCATTTGCCTATAATTGTTCGCTGCTTCCTCCAACCTTAGTGATTTATTAGCAAAATGTTCTTTTTAGTTAGGCAGCTCCAATATCGGGCAAAACTGAAAGTAATCATTTGTTTACTTTAGGCTTCTTTGAGCTGTGGTTTTCTCTTCCATTTACATTCCTTAGTGATTCACAGCCATAAATCTTCCCTCAAAGCTCTCCTCATGCCTTTTTGAGGGGAAATTATTCATTTAATTCTATTACCTTGAGCACCTGTCCTGGAAATTTCTTCCTACGCCATTGAAGCTTGGCTCCTCCCCAACTCTTGGATAGCCTTGTGTGGTTCTTGTGAGCGTGTGTTGTGTATGTGAATGCTTTTTCTGTTATTTCCAGTAAAAACCATTTATTTCACTGTAACTTGGAGTTCTCTGCAGTTAGTACTGATATATATAGGTGGAAAGGTCCCCACAGTTACCCGCTTCTTGCAGCATTCCATTTGAGCTAATAATAATTCCCCAAAATATTAATATAGTTTTGGCAACATGAATGGGATTTTAAAGCACCCCCACCTCTTTGGGTAATAGCGGGTGGGGTAGAGAGGAGAGGAGGGTGCAGAATCTTGTCCTCCTCTGTAGGCTTAGGGCTTAGGCAAAAGCAAACTGCTGCAGACTCTTCTAGCTTGCCTTTTCTTTCTCATTGATAACTTCTGTCATCTTGACCACACACTGATGTTGCTTGGCTGCGCATGTCCCAGTTTTAATCTGTGAAATATTCTGTCCATCCATCACTTTATTTATATCCTACATTTCTCCCAAACTCGGACTCAAAGTGGCTTACAAAATGGCAGAAGATACAATGAAACACATATAGTTCAAAAGAATGTACAAAATTAAGATTAAAACAGTATTAAATAACAATATACTGTAATTAAAAATGTTTAAAACCTTACTTTAAAACAAAGATTTAAAAAACAGTAAAGCACCATAAAAAGCCCTTCTCTTGTTAAAATCAAAATCCAAAGGCTTGCTGAAAAAGGTCTTAACCTATCATCAAAAAGACAACAAAAAAGGAGCCATCCTACCTTCTCAAAGGAGGGAGTTCCAAGGTGTGGGAGAAGCCACAGAGAAGGCTTTCTCCCCACCAACTGTGACTGTGAAGGTGCTGAGATAGAGAGAAGTGTCTCTCATGTAGATCTTAAAGCTCAGGTAGGCTCATACTGAAAAATATGGTCCTTAGCCTGGTCAAAACTAGCACTTTGAATTGTGTCCAGAAACAGACTGGCAGCCACTGGAGCTGTTGCAACAAGGGAGTTGTGTGCCCCCTGTATCCACCACCTGTTAGCAATCTGGCTTGTTGGATGGTATGGTGTCATTATATATGTTAAGAGAAAGTTAGCTTTAGGCCTGAATCCAATATGGCACTGGTTTAATTGCCCTGTATTTAATCACTGCATAAATAGCAGCACATGAGACAGCATGTTCATGTGCCCTGCATTTTGTAACTGCTTGTACAATAGAAAACTGCTAGATCCCTCCCTTGCACTACCCTAGAAATTAATTTCTGCTAGTGAAACATAATTTGCACTATTACACTGAAATAGCTGAACTTCGGCTATAGCATTAAAAAAACCTACCTGTGAGCTTAAATCTATCTTGATTAAGAAACCTCAAAGAAATAAAGGAAACACAAATTAAAATTACTTAGGCAGTAAATTTAGGAGATTAAATGGTGTGAAATACAGTACAGGCATACCTCAGTTAACAAAGCCTCTGAGAAAGAAGCTTTTACAAGTCTTTTTACAGCCCCCCAGCCTCCCTTCCACCTTGTCCTATGTCTAGCTAGAAGTCTTTTAAGCAGTATCAACACTGGGAAGATGGTGCAAGAGGGCTACTAGAGGAACACATTCTTTCAGCAATAGCATGCAGTAATGCAATAAACTTTAAGCTGGAAAAGAATGGGACTTTGCTCTAGCTGATCCTACTGTAGCTATGTGTTTCAGCATATAACAGGCAAGGCAAACAGCAGCTTCCTCCACAATCCCTTATTGAGTATGTGTGAACACCAAATCAGAGTAAAAGGGGGACAGCAGATAAGCCTTCCTCCCCAGTTACTCCCAACAAATTAAAAAAAAGGATAGATCTATAAGTTAGACCACCAAAATATAAATCATAAGAAAAATGGAGATTTGTGAAAGAAAGAAAAAATCCTGGATGCATTTTGGAATAAGCCTTGGTCTCTAGAAGTTTGAAAGTGTTTTGGTTTATTCATGCAAGGCTTACCTGACCTGGTTGTTTCATTTTGCATGTGCATATCTTTAGTTCTAAATAAAAAGTCTGCTGAAACATGTTCAAGCTGCTTTTCTTCTTTTGTGGTGCAGGAGCCTATCCCTATTCTTTCCATGTTATTTCTGGCTCTGGTACCAAAGTTTCTGTTAAAGAAGAAGTGCCCAGAAACACATCTACTTCGTTAACTGAGGTATATCTGTACCTTTTAAGCAACTAATACTGAACAGTGGAACCTATACTGTGTTTTGCACCTTTTCTAAACTTTCTGCTACAAATCAGTTACAGTTAGGTCTGGAAATAATTGGTCACTGACACAAGTTGTGTTAGTATGGATGTTATAAATTCAAAATAAATTCAAGTTACAGTTGAATGGTGAATGTGGGTTTGGAGTGCAGTCTCTCGGCTTTAATTTGAGGGTATTCACGTCCAAATTGGAGGAAGGGTTTAGGAATTGACAAATTGGAGCGTGTCCAGAGAAGGGCAACTAAAATGGTGAAAGGTCTGGAAATGATGCCTTATGAGGAGAGACTTAGGGAGCTGGGTATGTTTAGCCTGGAAAAAAGACGGTTAAGAGGCGATATGATAACCCTGTTTA
The DNA here is from genome assembly GCA_030847615.1 of Gambelia wislizenii. Lineage (NCBI taxonomy): Eukaryota > Metazoa > Chordata > Lepidosauria > Squamata > Crotaphytidae > Gambelia > Gambelia wislizenii. The sequence continues at coordinate 103,230,603 of JAUMIR010000005.1, read as the reverse complement.
AGTATTTGAAGGGATGTCACGCTGAGGATGGAGCAGGCTTGTTTTCTGCTGCTCCAGAAACTGGAACACGGAGCAATGGATGCAAGCTCCAGGAACAGAGATTCCACCTCAACATTAGGAGGAACTTTTTGACAGTAAGAGCTGTTCGGCAGTGGAACGCACTCCCTTGGAGTGTGGTGGGGTCTCCTTCCTTGGAGGTCTTTAAACAGAGGCTGGATGGCCATCTGTCAGGGATGCTTTGATCGTGATTTCCTGCATGGCAGGGGGTTGGACTGGATGGCCCTCGTGGTCTCTTCCAACTCTGCACTTCTATGATTCTATGATTCTATGAAACAAAAGAAAGCATTCCTGTCTTGCAATCTCTTCTCCTGCCCCTCTTCCGTCCCTGTCACGCCAAAAAAGAAAAACTTTTCACGCCTACCTCGTTCATGCGACAGGGCAGCCCAGGAGTGAAAAGAGCTCTAACAGAGCTCCACTCACTTCCTGGAATGAAATCCCACTTGTTCTTGCGAGAAGACGAGAGCATGGGCAATTCAAAAATAAAAACCCAAATAAAAGAGAAAAAGTTACACTAAGCACAAAAACACACTTAAAACTTTACAAGTAGCCCACGGAGGGTACAAAAAAGTGTGTCACTTACCTGGATGTCCCGATCTCACTGGGAACTCTGATTTACAGTGGGATTGCACCAGCGAAATGGGCACCTTTTTACTCACATGAACGTCCGTGACAGAAATGGAACGGGGGATGTGTTGATGGCTTAGTCCATCAATAAAAAGCAGTGCCAGCATAACAACAGCCGAATGCAAGCATTATGAGAGGGGGACGACATCATGTGAAAGGGAAACCCTTTAGCAATCTCCTGGCATCGTGGTAATGCCATATTTAGAGCGTCTGATAATCTCTTTATTTTTGGTTGGTCTGCATTTCAGTTAGATGTACCTGTAGAATTTCTAGCTATGTTAAGACCTTAGCCCAAATGAGTTTTTTTTAAGTTACTATACATTATAATCAGCACTACATTTGTGAAATTTAATCTTCTTCGATACTTTGGCCCCGCCTACACGATTTAAAAAAATCCGTTTGGGGGGTAAAGAATCCGAAAAGGCAGCCGTTGGTATGCATACGATTCACCTACATGATTTTTTACCCCCCCTAAACTCCGTATGACCCCCCCCTTGCCCAGCTGGCTGGAGTGAGCGATCCAAGCAGCTGTTTTAAATCTCCTGCCACTTTTTTTTAAATTTCCAAAGGTGCTTGTTATGTGGACAGTTGGTTTTCCATATTTACAATGTAAAATAAAAAGGAATAAATGTAAAATTCATGAACTTACCGGATTCTTGCTTAGCTGGGAATCCAACATGGCAGCTTGCTCCCAATTCCCCTCTTTTCTAGCCCCGCCCTCTGTGCTCAGCCAGCCAATCAGATTACACTGCCTGTTCGTATGTGTGCAAATGGGGGGTACAGACCATCGACAATATGAACGTCTATACGGATTTTAGCTCAAGATTCGCTAATCTTCCTGAATGCCGAATCCATGTACAGTTGCCCCTCCACATTAGCAAATTTAGCATTTGCTGTTTTGATTATTCACAGTTTTGGGAGGGCCCCCCCCACCCTCCCAAAACTGTGATAAGGGGCCTCTGGAGGCCCCGCGAAGGCCCTGGGTGGGAGGGGGGAGGCCTTCACAGAGCCTCGGAAGGCTCTGCGAAGGCCCTGGGTGGGAGGAGGGAGACCTTCATGGAGCCTTGGAAGGCTCTGCAAAAGGCCCTGGGAGGGAGGGGAGGGCTGGGGAGGCATCCACGGGGCCTCCAGAGGGTCTCCGGAGGCCCCGTGAAGGCCTTGGAAGGGAGGGGGAGGGGGTAAGCGACTATGGGGCCTCCGGAGGCCCCATGGTCACTTTGGCAGGGGAAGGGGAGGGCAGTCGTTATTCGTGGAATTTTCACATTCGCAGGGGGCTGGGGAACCTAACCCCCGCGAATGTGAAAGGACGACTGTAGTTTATGGGGGATTCACTAGCCCCCCTTCCAAATAACACATATGTATCTGAACGGCCATATGTATGGACGATCAATCTTCCGAACGCTGTACGGATTTATTTATTTTTACCGTGTAGATGGGCCCTTTATTTCATCTGACTTTTCAAAGTCATCACTTTAAAAAGACTAAACTGCCACACTTGACCAATCCACATCTGTGTGAAATTGAAACTCACCCACTCTTCATGTGTGGGTTGATTAAAAAAGAAGGAAGTGAAAGCTTGCTTCAGGGTGAAACTGCAGTAGTAACATTTTGCTTTACAACTTATTTTGACACTCGCACTGATAATGGGCCCCTCTATAGAAGGCCCCCCAAAATGGATTGCTTCACAGTAATGTTAAATTGCTGGAATTTGTCTTAATGGTTTTTTTGGCCCCCATAGTTTGCGGTGGCGGTGACAGGGAGGGGGCATCCATGGGGAAGGGAGAAGAATTGGAGGGAGCCATCCTTCTTTCCCTGATCCCTGCCGGCAGCACCGAGGGCACCCATGGGGAGGGGGAAGAGGAGAAGGGAGCCATTCTCCCCTCCTCAATTCCCATGGTGGTGGCACTGAGGGCACCTGCGGGGAAAGGAAAGAGGAGCAGAGAACTTTCCTCCCTTCCCCAGTTCCTTCTCTTTCCTCCTCCCTGTGGCTGTCCACCACCCTATAAAGAAAAAGGGTAAAGAGTGGGATCATGCCTGCGCACCTCTGACCAATCAGAAGGTCCATTATTCCCCCTCTAGACCACACAACCATTTGCACCATTGTCTTAATGGTCAGGGGTGCGCATGTCCCTTGGAGTTTTTCCTATTTTTGCCTCTGCTCCTTTACAATATGGCAAAGTAATATTATTATTATTAAATAACACAGATTGCCATTAGGACAGGTCATCTTCTCTTCATATTCTGTGAGGAGTATTTTTGCCATTTAGACAACCCCAATGTGCACAATAGTTAACAGACAAAGACAAACAGATTCACAACATCAGAGGCATAAAATAAAACCCTTCTAATTCAAGCAGGAAGGGCTAGGGTAATTAAAAAAAAAAACCTCCTGCAAAATTTTCATACTGCAGAGCTTCTTGATGCTATGGTGTTAAGCAACTATACTGATAAGGCACTGACTGTTTTGGCTGTTTCTACAAAAACAGAACAAACAAAACAAATAACACAGCTATTGTCTGAGAGAACCTGATCTCACTTATTCAGTTATGCTCTGCCAAGGCTGACACTGTGACCTTCATAAATTAATCTTGTTTGTTTTACACAAACAAGATGAAATATTTTCCTTGAGAGAATACTGTATATTAAATGTACTTTGAGACAAAAACTCAGCTGCAGTACCAGCTGTAAGAGATGTGTCCTTGTGTGTTCTTTTTAACTGGTGAAAGGAATACTTTTTCAAAAGTGTAATTTTCACTCACCTTGTAATCAGCTAAGCAAACTGATTTGACATGCTGTGTGAGGGGAAAGATTACACCAAGAATAGTTTTGGAGGCTCAGGATTTGTTTCAAAAATAATCCCTAGGTATCACAAAAGGAGAAATTTTGTGCTGCAACGTATGAAATGCAGGTCTATGGTTTAGAAACATAAGTGAATTCCACCCAGGCCTTGAGCCAGAAAACCTGTTGACAGCCTATTGCTGGGAAATAATAGGTTATCCCCTGCATCATTAATCTGCAATATTTTGTCTTGTGTGTCTAGCCAGTCTACAGAGCTGAACATTGCATAAAACTATCGGTTCAAATCCCTAACTGGAAATAAGGAAAAGATACCCTGGTGTAAAAGGGAATAAATCAGCATAACTTACATTTCTTGCTCATACAAACAGACAATTGGGACCAGAAATAAAATGTTTCAGAATCCTTACTGCAGGGTGCCTTCCCAGGATTCCTACCAGATAGCCATAATCATTTCCAGGATACTATATTCTATAAAGAAGTCAAGCAGGGTCCCACCATCCCACAATATTCCATTATTCTTTTACAACATACACACAAGATGCCATGGCTACTGTGTATATATTGAGCCCTCACTAGGATGTTTCCCCCCCTAAGGAGGGGTTTATTTATTTATTAAAACATTTCTGTCCTGTGCTATATATTTTAAGTTCTCAAAACAGCATATAACTAAGATCAATTTAAACAAATCAAAACCATTTAAAAAAATTAAAAATAGTAAAATAAGAGTAAAAGCTTACTAAACATGTTAACACATTAAACTGATTTTAAAACCTTGTGTATATTTAGATTCTTGGTGGCTGTTTCCAGCTTTGGAACTCCCTGCTAGGGAGGCTAGGATGGCTGCCTCCTTGGTATCCTTATTTTAGACTATTCTTAATCTATTTATCCTTAGACTACAGTTCCCCAAATGCCTGTCAGCATGATCAGTAGCAATGCTGGCTGCAGGGTTCTGGAAGTTATAAATAAAAGTAACTTTTTCAAGTGCTGGTGACTTGACAATTATAAGAAAAACCCATATTTGGTCAAGTTATAGCTGTCAGTGTCACCTGAACAACAACACATCTGCAAGGCAAACTGATTTTATTTCAAATTTTAAAACCTTTCCAGCAGCAGCTGTTTAGAGGAACTACTGAACTGGCAAATTCCCCAGCTTAGCTAAGGTAAAGCCTATTACTGCTGAGAATGCTGTTTTAACTACCCGGTAATGATACTGTTTACTGAGAAGGCAAGATTATATACTTGTTGCTTTTGGAACCAGTTTATGTTAGTGTGTTGTATTTTTGCATTTAGGTCAGTTGGAGAATGTGGGCATCCTCTTTGAAATACCATCCACTCTACTTTTGTAACTTTACAATTACAAAATTACATTTAATTATATTCCATTAAATTTTGTAAATGTTCTCCCAATGCAATATATATATATATATATATATATATATGGGATGCCATTTCCCACTGATAAGAAAACGTGGTGGAGGGTGAGAAGAAAGAACACACACACAAACTGACACATAGAAAAAAAGTCAAAAGTAGAGTGTTCAATATGGAAAAACCACGGATGCATAGCCACCTCTCCACCCCCCACCCCCGTGAGCAATGCTTCCTACTCAGGAAGCAAACCCATAAGGATACCTGGCCACTGCATGTGTAGCCCTGTGTAAATAAGCTTGGAAGGAGCTAAGAAGATAAATGTCATAATATAGAAAAGGGCATAAAGTGGGAAGGAAGAAAAACAAAGGGTTAGGGCTAGAACACTCAAAATGTATTACAATTATTAAACATGACTATTTGTTTGGAACTGAAGATCAGACCTGACAACCAACAGAATTCAAAATGTGACTTCTGGCTAGATTATTTAAGGGGGTAAAATAATCTGAGCAAGACTGGTAAGTACTGTACTCAAAGACACCAAAGAGCAACATGTGAATCATCTGGATCATTTCAAGATATCCCTGTGCTCAAGAATGCCACAAAGCAAAACAAACCACCTCTCTGGATTTCCCTTTTGTCTGTTACTACACTTTTTGTGGAAAAACATTATTTTAGAAGGAATTCACCCACTATTCCTCCCTTGGCATGTCTCCATCACTGATAAATGGCAGCTCTGTAACAAAAAATCCAGAATCCACAAAAAAAAGTGTTGCCTTTATTAGCTTATCAAAATGCAAAATGTGTGATGAAAGCTTTCACAGCTCTACTGGCTTCTTCATCAGGCAAAACATGTATTAAAAATAAAGAAAAGTAAAATTAAATCCAGAATCCACAAAAATGTAATACAGCAGCCATGTAAATGTAATATTGGGCAGCCAATAAAGGATTCTGGATTTTGTTTTGCTGCATGGCCAACATGGCTACCCTGAATGTTTTTCCTAGTTCTATAACAAGTTAGTGTCATGCTTCACTAGAACAAAATTCCACACCACAAAAAGAAAAATTATACACCACAATTTTATTCTGCATTGCATTACTGTATGTATTTCTTAGTATGATTATGTTGCCTATAAGCTTATCAACTATAACAACTTAATGTGAAGTCGAAGGCTTTCATGGCTGGCATCCATAGGTTTTCCATTATTTTTTTTCTGGGCTGTGAGGCTGTGTTCTGGAAGAGTTTATTTCTGATGTTTCACCTGCATCTGTGGCTGGCATCTTCAGAGAATGGTTGGGTAGGAGTGTGGGTTTTTTTTTATATACTGTGAGCCCCTGTTGGAGAGGATATGTAAATTTGTGTATTTGAATGGCTAGTTTCTGGGTGTAGAAATGCAAGGAGGATTAGTGTCTGTTTGGCTAATGTTTGGTTAATTGGCCATTATCTGCTGGAAATCCCCCTGTACCTGGTTGGAGTTCATTTGCATATGTTGAGTTTTTATTTTAGTGTTTTTCAAGACTGGTAGCCAGATGTTGTTTACTTTTAACGTTTCTTCTTTCCTGTTGAAGTTGTCCAGGTGTTTGTGGATTTCAATAGCTTCTCTGTGCATTCTGACATGATAGTTCTTGGCCTGGTCCAGAATTTTGGTGTTTTTAAATAGCATTTTATGTCCAGGTTGGTTTATCACACATTCTGCTATTGCTGATTTTTCTGGCTGGCCCAGTCTGCAGTGTCTCTCATGTTCCTTGATTCGTGTTTGCACATTGCATTTAGTGGTCCCTATGTAAACTTGTCCACAGCAGCAGTGAAAATGACAATATTACTGAGAATGCTTTTCCTATTTCAAAATTTAATATTATGTAACAACTATCTATTCAAATTGTGGGATAAAGACCTTTCTAGATTTATATGGCAAGATAAAAAACGTAGGGTAAAGTGGAAAATATTGGAAGATGAAAAAGAAAGGGGAGGACTAGGATTACCCAATTTAAATCTGTACTATGATTCATGTCTATCTAGTTCGTGAGCTGCTCTTTGCTGATGCTGCTGCCCTTGTTGCCCACACAGAAGCAGCTCTGCAGTGCCTAACATCCTGCTTCGCAACAGCTGCAGAGCTGTTTGGGCTGGAAGTCAACCTGAAGAAAACGGAAGTTCTTTACCAGCCTGCACCACAGGAAGAACACCATCATCCCCACATTGCTGTTGGCAAATCTGTGCTTAAGTCCGTTCAGCAGTTCACCTGTCTGGGATGCATCATCTCCTCAGATGCCAAGATTGACAAAGAGATCGATCACAGATTAGCAAAGGCATATAGCGCATTTGGAAGACTTTACAAAAGAGTCTGGAGTAATAAACACCTGAGGCGAAGCACAAAAATCAATGTGTATAGAGCCATTGTATTGTCTATTCTCCTTTACAGGTCTGAAACATGGGTCACCTATCGCCACCACTTATGACTCCTCAAACGCTTTCATCAGCGCTGTATATGCACAATCCTAAATATACACTGGACTGACTATGTGTCGAATGTTGCTGTCCTTGAGCAAGCAGGGATCACCAGTATTGAGGCCATGATATTGAGAACACAGCTGCACTGGGCAGGGCACGTTTCTAGGATGGAGGACCATCGCCTCCCAAAAATAGTACTCTATGGTGAACTCGCCACGGGTCAGCGTAAGAGGGGCGCTCCAAATAAACAATACAAGGACTCCCTGAAACGACATCTCAGGCTCAGCCAAATTGATCACCAACAATGGTCCACCCTGGCCTCACATCGGGAGGCATGGAGACACACTATCCACAATGCTGCAGCCTTATTTGAGAACTCACGACGAACAAGTCTTGAAGAGAAACGACAACGCAGAAAGAATCACAACCCAAAAACATCACCAAGGAGACCTTCTGCTGTGCTTTTTGCAACCGGACTTGTCTATGTCGGATTGGCCTTTTTAGTCATCAGCGCGCTTGCAGAAAGCGCGGGATGAGTCCTTCCTGAATCTTCGTTTGTGAGGAAAAGCCAGAGAGAGATCATTCATGTGCCATGGTTTGGTTAAACGACTGGTTTACATTAAACAATGACAAGATATTAGTACTAGACAGGTCAAATCTAAGATTTGTACTATGTGTGCATATTTGGTACGATAAGGCAAAAATAGATTAAAACTTTAATAATCACTTTATTAGAAATGCTCTATTAACAAACGAAAGAATGAGAAGAAGTTGTTGATTTAAAATCTTCTGATGGTGATACGATGGGGGGGGGGGAAATGGAAATACAGTTGTCCCTTTACATTTGCGGCTTTGACTTTCATGGTTTTATGGATTCGCAGAAATTCCTTTCCCCCCAGCTCCCCACTCAACACAGCCTCTGAGCATTTAAGGAGGAAAACTTCCTGTACACATACACACACAGGGAAGATCCCAGCAAGCAAGCAACCACCCCCCCCCCCAGCTCTGAGGGTCTAAGACCGAAAGAAAATCACAGCTCCATGCAGTGACCACGCAAGCAAAGTCCCGCCCTTGGCAGCCCCTCTCTGTGTCTTAACAAACTGGGTCGGTTGCTTGCTGGGAGTTCAGATGCCACCCGCACCTTCCCTGTGTGTGAATGTGTATAGGACAGTTTCGAAATGTGAGTTTTAAAGAAGCAATTCCATTTGTTGAGTCACAGAGAGGGGGTGGCAAGCATGCGGCTGTGCTTTTCTTTTGGCCGTGAGGAGACTTGGGGCGAAATGTGAGTTTTAAAGAAGCAATACAGTTTGTTAAGACACAGAGAGGGGAGTGGCAAGGGGGAGACTTTGCTTGCATGCTCACAGCATGGGGCTGTGATTTTCTTTCCTCCTTAAATTCTCAGAGGCTGGGTCAGTTGCTTGCTGGGACTTCAGATGCCACCCACGCCTTCCCTGTGTGTGTGTGTGTTTAGGAAGGGCTCCTCCTTAAACCCTCAGAGGCTGCTTTTATACGCGTTTTTTTTTCACTTTCGCGGGAGTCTTGTTCCCGTAACCCCCGCGAATGTGAAGGGACGACTGTATCATGATATCATGGTAGAGAGATAAGTCAGTAAAAAAGTATCTACAAATATAAATGTGTAGTATTGTAAATAATGATATTATATAAGAAAGTCAAAAATGGATAATGATGCAAGCTCAAACACAGATGAGGAGGTTTTGCTTTTGAAATAAAATTATATGTGTGTGTATATCTATATCTATATATCTATATCTATATCTATAGAGAGAGAATAAACTTGTCCGCAGCTGCCTGGTATGCGGTAAACTCCTGTGGCTGTGAGAGGGTCTCTTTTGTCCTTCGCTGAGCGTAGCATTTCTTGGATTTTCTTGGTTAGTCTGTAGATCGTTTGGAGGTTGTGTTTCCTCATCAGTTTCTGTATTCTATCTGTGATGCTTTTGATGTATGGTAACAATACCTTCTTCAGAGGTTTTTAAGCAGAGGCAGGATGGCTGTCTGTCGGGAGTGCTTTGATTGTGTATTCCTGCTGGGCAGGGGGTTGGACTAGAGGGCCCTTGTGGTCTCTTCCAACTCTATGATTCTATGATTCTGTGAAATTCCTACATGTGAGAGCTTCTCTCTTGCCAAGCCAGGACTTTTGTTAGCCAAGCAAGATCTTCACTTCTTTAGTCAGTCATGTGTGAATGATAGTAGCATTCTCTCTCTTTCTCTTTTTGAGAGGGGAAGGAAGACAAAGGACTTTTTCAGACAGGACTTACCACACAAGAAGACTCTGGAACAGTTAGGACACTGTTGCGCGGCAGGGGGTCCGTTTTGGATGACGCTGGCCCTCTCTCGGCATTGTCTGTTCCGGGTATGATTGAAGGCAGCCGTGCCATTTTTTTACTCACAGACAACTTTCGTGAGTAAAAAATGGTGCAGCTGCCTTCAATCATACCTGGAACAGTCACAGACGATGCCGAGAGAGGGACAACGTCATCCAAAATGGACCCCCTGCCGCGCGAATGTGTTGTAACTGTTCCGGAGTCTTCTTGCGTGGTAAGTCCTGTCTGAAAAAGTCCTAAGCCTCTTTGTGTTTTCGAAATACTGTGGTCTTTCAGTACTTGCATACTGATGTTGCCCAGCAGTGATATACGTACAACCTTATCAAGGTTATTTTCAGTGCTGAGTGTCATTTTTATAATAGTCTGTAAAATTGCTTCATCCCCCCTGTGGTTGGATCAAAATATGAATAATATGAGTGTACTTGTTGCAGGGGCCAGTGTCATAAACTGTATTAAACTCAGGTGATTTTCACACAGGCTATTTGTCCCATTGCAGGAATGGAACAGGGTCACTGATTTTTCTTTCAGACGACATCCATCCTGTTCCGTTCCTACATCATGCCTGTTCTGTTTTATCCCCATGATTCATGGGGAGAAGTCATTATTAAGCACTCCATTCCGTTTCTATAACGGAATGCAGGTGTGCGAATAGGACCCCCGTCCCTGTTCTGGAATGACAGGGACAGGGGAGGAGCTCCATGGCGAGCACTTCCTGCCACGATCTGGACTGCCAGGTAAGTGGGATCCTTCCCCCCCTCCCCAGGTTGCTTGTTTATTTTGTAATTTATTTTTTCCTTTCATTTTTTCATTTGACAGCTGGGGGGGGGTTTAAAGTTTAAATTTCTCTCTTGCTCATTCTCTCACGAGAACGAGCGGGATTTCCCCCGGCTGCATTTATGGCTGGCTGGGCAAGGAGGCAGGGAGCCCATTTCTGGAATGGAATGGAGGTAAGAGTGTGAACATTTACCTCCATTCTGTTGCAGGAATTGTATGGGAGGTGGCGGGACAGAACTGGGGCTTTTGGCCCTGGTGTGAAAATCTCCCTAGTGTTGTGTTCACAGTATTGCATTAGTTAATATACTCTATGTAGTATCATCTGTTCTAGCTGACATTAGCAAGAGCCTTATAATTTTATATGCCAGGCATCCCAATCTTTGTTCCTGCCCCCCAATCATTTGGCATTCTTTACTTGGATCCCATGGTTGATTTGTCTTAAATTAATACAACTGGATTCCATTGGCAAACCATAATCTATGAAGGTCTGTTTCATTATGTTGCCTATAACAAGGTCCAGCTGGAATTATGAGGATTATTTTACTAGAATAATAGGAGAATGTGTAGTAGTAATATCCATTTGCCATAATACAGATAAGCAAACTAAGATCTCAGTGATCTAGGGACAGACTTGTCCTTGATCAGGCCTCTGTAGGCCATTCTGTTTTTGTGCAGTTTTTATTAAGGAAACCATGTCCTCTCATTGCCTCACTGAGAATTTTAGGTACATGGGGAATACGTATAAAAGCAGTAATAGTTATGCTAGAAGTGAATACAGTTGGACCCTCATATCTGCAGGACTGATATCCGCAGTTTAATTTATCTGCAGGACATAAAATAGGGGGCACATACCATAGAGTCATGCTGGAAAATGCGTAGAGAGATATCCTCTCTAGGCATATTTTAGGTCCTCCAACACAACTGTATGGTATTATTATTATTTTTTTACCAGAAGTCCTTTATTCTAATAGGGTTCATTCTTATACACAGTTTCTGGTATCCATGGTAAGTCTGGGAACCAATGCCCTGTGGATAAGACTTTAGTTCAAACAGGATTGATATCCCTATCGTTTAAGTATTGTAGTTGTGTGAGCTTTCTATACTGTTAACCTGCATAAATGTATTGCTAATATTTACAAGTATTTAGATGTGTGTGATGTAATCCAAAATAAATGGGAATGGGTTCCTGTGAGAATGAATATTTTTCAGTCAACATGGCTAGGATCAGGGCCGGTTTAAGGAATTTGGGGGCCCTCTGCAATGGTTTGTTTTGGGGGGCCCCTATGTTTATCCCAGTGTCAGGGAAAGCTATATACCAGACCCCGTCCCACTCAGACTCTGCATTTTTTAAAAAAATAAATTGCTGCTAAACTATTTTCAAGAGGTAAGAAGTACTTCAGAGGAAAGATATGCTCCTCTTTTAGCCAGGTTGCAGGAAGGGTGTGACGTTGTTCCTTTTGCAAACTGCAAACCTGCCCCTTTATAAATAAATGGGCCCCTCTGCACCTTAATAATTATTGAAAGGCAAACACACACACAAGCAGAATGAGGTTTTAGTGCCATTTAGAAACCCAAAGCACCCACAGCACCCATAGCCACAAAGGGCCCCTGTTGTGCTTGTCTTTGGGTTTCCTAGATGAGTAATTTCCCAGGTTTTTATTAATGGCCACACTGCATCTAAGGCCACACGTTGACCAAATTATTAAATATTGCCAATTATTACTATAGATGTTACTATAGATATGGGGCTGGGGGTGTCAGGGTAGGTAACAAAACTGAATAACAAATTGACTCATCATTAGATCAAGGGACATAATAGTGCCACTGTATTCTGCTTTGGTCAGACCTCATCTGGAATACTGTGTCCAGTTCTGGGCACCACAATTCAAGAAGGATATTGACAAGCTGGAACTTGTCTACAGGAGAGCAACCAAAATGGTGGGAGGACTGGAAGCCATGATGCCTTATGAGAAGTGGCTTAGGGAGCTAAGCATGTTTAGTCTGGAGAAGAGAAGGCTGAGAGGGGACATGATAGCCATGTTTAAATTTTTGAAGGGATGTCATACTGAGGATGGGGCAAGCTTGTTTTCTGCTGCTCCAGAGACTAGGACATGGAGCAATGGAATCAAACTACGGAAAGAGATTCCACCTAAACATTAGGAAGACCTTCCTGACAGTAAGAACTGTTTGACAGTGGAATCTGCTGCTGCCTGGGAGTGTGGTGAAGTCTCCTTCTTTAGAGGTTGTTAAACAGAGAGTGGTTTAATTGTGTATTCTTGCCTGGCAGGGGGTTAGACTGGGTGGCTCTTGAGGTCTCTTCCAACTCTGTGATTTATAGGATGGGAAGGATGAAGAGGACAAAAATTAAGTAACCACAACATGAGAGTGTTTTGCCACTGTAATAATTACATCTCCATGTGTGCAGAGAGAAAAATGTTTCTGATTATCTGAAACATTTAAAGCCTTTATCTAAAGAATATGATGTGTGTGAGTTCTGTGTTCATTTTTCAACTTTGCAGAACAGTCTAGAAGATGTACATTTCATGCTACAATGCTATTTAGTGCAGCTGATTTTGCTTTAGGTATTAGGTTTATGCTACAAGTAAGAATACATAAGGTAATTATGTAAGGTAATCAAACTAGCCACGGAAAAAATCTCTGCAGCTTGCTTGGCTGCTAGGATTTTCAGTCTCTCTTCTCACACACAGAAAGGGGAGGGAACGAACACACACACACAGAGAGAGAGAGAGAGAGAGAGAGAGAGAGAGAGAAAGACTAGAAAAGGCTACCTGGGGGATTTTTAAGCTGGTAGCAGCCCAAGGAGGGAGGGGAGGGAAAGAGAAACCGGATCTCAGCAGAAGGAATGAACATACACACACACACAAACACAGACCCGAAAAGGCTAGCTGCGGATTCTTCAGCAGCTTGTAGCAAACAAGCAGGAAGATACCGAGGAGAGAGGGAGGGAAAGTCTCTTGACTCCAGCAACAAGTTAAAAAGTAAAATAAGGACAGGTTGCTTACCTGTAACTGTAGTTCTTCGAGTGGTCATCTGTGAATTCACACATTATGGGTTTTATCTGCGCCTGCGCAGAGCACTTCGGATAGTCGTTAGGCTTTAAATTGAGTTTTGGCAGTGGCTCCGCCCACCCTCCTTCAGCCTATATAAGGCCCCTCCCTGCCTGCCTCCTCAGTTCCTAATAGCCGCTGGAAGCAGCATGAGAATTACAAAATGAGGTCAGGTCAAGTGGGGAGGATGGGCGGGATTGTGTGAATTCACAGATGACCACTCAAAGAACTACAGTTACAGGTAAGCAACCTGTCCTTCTTCTTTGTGGTCTCTGTGAATCCACACATTATGGGTAGATTAGCAAGCTCATAGCAGGAGGTGGGAACCATGACCGTAAAGAAAATAGCCTGCATATGATGTCTCAAGAAAACACTTACGGCATTTCAACTTAACTGGAAACAAACTTTATTGAACATTTGGGAGATTTTCAGACCTGTAAAAATCGTGCTTTGCCGTGCAAGCAGCCTCCCGAGGCTGCTGCGCAGCAAGGGTCAATTTTGGACGACGCCCTTTCTCTCTCGGCGTCATCCGTGACTGTTGCGGCCAGCACTGGAGGCGGCCGCGCTATTTTTTACTCACGGAAGTTGTCTGTGAGTAAAAAATAGCGCGGCCGCCTCCAGTGCTGGCTGCAACAGTCACGGACGACGCCGAGAGAGAAACGGCGTCGTCCGAAATTGACCCTTGCCATGCAGCAGCCTCGGGAGGCTGCTTGCGCGGCAAGGCACGATTTTTACAGGTCTGAAAATCTCCTTGGTTTAGGTCTTCCGGTGACCGCAGAGAAGAGAACTGCTCTGCCCATAGCGACATCCTTTCGTGACATCACGTCTAACTTGTAAGCTTTCACAAAGGTCAGAGGAGTCAACCATGTCGCTGCTCTACATATGTCTTGTATGGCGACTCCGTTCAGGAAGGCGGTCGACATGGAGGTAGCCCTTGTTGAGTGGCTCCTGATCATGGCTGGAATGCTTTTCCCTGAGAGTTGGTATGCCAGTCTTATTGCAGAGGCTACCCATTTTGAGTATCGTTGGGAAGATACTGCCTCGCCTTTGTGGTGACCTCCATAACAGACAAACAGTCTTGTCGTCTTCCGAAAGGGCACTGACCTGTCAACATAAAATGCTAGGGATCGTCTGACATCCAAAGCATGGAGGTGACACTCCAGGGTCGATGATGGTTCTCTAAACAGTGCTGGAAGAACAATGTCCTGATTAAGGTGGAATGATGAGATTACTTTTGGAATAAATGAGACGTCCGGTCTCAGCACTACTTTATCTTTGTGGAAGCGAACGTATGGAGGGTCCGCTCTGAGGGCGCACAGTTCGCTTGCTCTACGGGGTGATTTTATAGCTACAAGAAAGGCTGTTTTGATTGTCAGCAGATGGAGGTCACAAGTCGCTAGTGGTTCAAAAGGTGGGCCAGTCAAGCAGTTAAGGACTAGTTCTAGATTCCAAGCTGGTACCGGGCCTTTGACTGGAGGGTTCAAATTCTTGTATCCTTTTAAAAAATCCTGGACTAACGGGTCCTTGAAGCAGGAGGGTTTTCCCTTCCTCTGGAAATGCCACGAAATGGCTGCCACAGAGCCCCTGATTGATGAAGGGGCGAGTCCTTTCAAAGATGAGGAAGCTAAGAAATTTAGTAGATCTGGGATTCCTGGGGAGCCCTCCCTGGGTGGGTTATCCTTCAGGAAAGAAAGGAATCTTTGCCATCTGTACTTATATGCTTTAACTGTATTAGGACGTTGCGCTGCTTGGATTATTGCCTTTACTGCTTGTGGCAGTGAGCCTACAGTGTTATAAACCATGCTGTCAGTCTCATGTTGGGCAGATCTGGGTGATTCACAAGACCGTTGTGTAATGTGTTAAGGTCTTCCCGTATTGGAAGTCTGATGTACCGTTGCTTCGACATCAGAAAGAGCGGTGCAAACCACACTTGTCTTGGCCACCAGGGTGTGATTATAATGCATCTGGCCTTGTCCGCCTGGAGTTTGGAGATTACTCGCGGGATCAGAGGTAACGGTGGGAATGCATAGTCTCTTGACTCCAGCAACAAGTTAAAAAGTAAAATAACCACCCCATTGTGCATGGCACCCCCCGCCCAAGATCCCCCGTGGGCCCCTGAGGATAGTCACTCACTCACACAACCAGCTTCTCTCCCTTTCCTCCTTCACAGCAATGCAGCCAGGGACTGTCTCCAAATTACAGTTTACCAAGAGCAAATCCTTTCTCTATCTCCAGCACTAGCTCAGTGCTACTGCCATGCCCTGCCTGAGGAGGGAGGGGGAAGGGGTCCAAAGGAGCGGAGGAGCCAGCTGCTGTCTCCTGGCTGTCTCCTTCATCAGATAAGGTCAGCACTCAGCAAGGGGGGGGCTTTACCCCCCCGAGGCCCCCCGCCAATGCTGATTTGGCAGACTGGTTAAACCGGCCCTGGCTTGGATCACCTGGAAATCATTACATTATAGTATAAGTTGAGATCCACATATTTGAAAGCTTCCTCTAACAGGATCCATGCAGGCCAGACCAATTTATATGATAGATAAATAAAAGATGGACCCACTTTTCTCCTAATGTGACATTTAAATCTTTTACAAGAAACTTACCATTCAAAGTATTGAGTTAGATACCTGTGAAAGTGATTTATGATCTCCATAAGTTGCTGGTATAATTTGTCCAACACAGGAGTTGTAATAAAATGTGAAAATTTATGTTAAGCTGACATATAAAGAAAGAAAAGCTACTGTACT
Organism: Gambelia wislizenii; assembly: GCA_030847615.1. NCBI lineage: Eukaryota > Metazoa > Chordata > Lepidosauria > Squamata > Crotaphytidae > Gambelia > Gambelia wislizenii. Next base: position 103,214,378 of record JAUMIR010000005.1, on the reverse strand, counting down.
GTGGCTAGATGGATAATGAGAAGCTCAGCTGAGTTCTTTGGAAATCTTTGAGATCTTAGCCTCAATAATAATAATAATAATAATAATAATTTTTTATTTTTAACCCGCCCCTCTGCTCGGCAACCGGGGCGGCTTACAGCAAGATTAAAACAACATCAAGCTAAAACAATCCTTCCCCATCTTACCCTCCCACCCCTTAAAACTAAATTAAACTAATGGAGAGTTAAAACAAAGATAAAATACAATAAATAAATAAATAAATAAATAAAAGCAACGACGGCGAGGGAGCGGGTAGCAATCAGTCCACTTGAACCGGGAAGTTATTCCGGGAAGGCCTGCCGGAAGAGATCCGTCTTTAACGCTTTCTTGAAGCTGTCAAGAATAGTGATAAGACGGATCTCATCCGGCAGGCCATTCCAAAGTCTGGGAGCCGTAGAAGAGAAGGCCCTCTGGGAGGTCTGCGACAGCCTAGTTTTCATAGGCTGCAGCAGGTTCCTCCCAGAGGACCGAAGGGCGCAGGGGGGATCATATGGGATGAGGCGGTCCCGGAGATAAGATGGACCCAAGCCATGTAGGGCTTTAAAGGTTAAAACCAACACCTTATACTGTTGCCTCTGCTTCATTTGTGTAGTACTCTGATGTTTGTTGGCCCTTTGTCAACTTTAATGGTGCACATAGATTTGCAGAAAGACCACAGGGCTGGGAAACATTTTTGATCCAGGAGACCAAATTTGAAATTGGAAAATATCTTGCATGGCAGATATTTCCATCAGTGGAGGGGGCCAACAGCACTTTTTAGGGACAAAAAATGTGAGTGGAGCCTGGTGTAATTCTTACTAGTTTGAATATTTTCCCATCAAGCATACAAATTACCATTATAAATAATTACCAGTGCAAGAGCTTTCAGGCATGCAAAACAGAGCTCAATTTTGTGCAACAACATCCTGTGCTTTAAATACTGTAGCTTCTTATCTCCAGTTATTGATCAGAGATAACAGCAGGAGCCTGTAGGCTGGTTGGAGGAGTCACACAGGTTGCATCTGGCCAGCAGGCCAACAGTTCCCCTTACCAAATCAGGGCACTATTTCAGTCTGGTGCTGGGCACAACATTAAAAGCTTGGGTAGTGAAGGATAGTGCAGCAGGAGAAAAAGCAGTAGGCAGCAGCCATGCAGTAACAGCAGGGGTGGAGGAGGAGAAGCTCACCATCATTATACGCAGTTCAGATATGGGGGTAGAAGCATTGTTTAGGTGTGTGGGGGACATCCTAGTCTTTCCAGGATCTGCCACAGACCTTTTCTACTCACAGTGTTGAAGGCTTTGGTGAGGTGAGGTCAACAAATGTTAAGTGTACTTCTGACTAAATACACTAAAGTCACCAGATCCTATCTGGGAAGCTAAGCAGGCTCAGCCCTGCTTAGTACTTGGATGGGAGACCACCAATGAACATCAGGTGATATAGGCTATATTTCAGAGAAAAGAACTGGCAAAGCCACTTCTATTCCTTGCCTAAGAAAACCTTATGAAATTCATGGGGTTGCAACTTGAAGACACGCAGGCAGGCAGGCAGGCAGACAGGCATGCACACACACACACACACACACACACATACACACGTCTAAGATTTTAGGTATTCCTCCTCAATGTTAATATGCCCTACTACCTCCTCCCCACAGTATCTCATAACTGGAAATATTGGACACTTTTTGGAGTCAGGGTTGGCTGAGGCAAACCAGAGGTCAGTTGAAGGTCACAATGACTTGGGATGTGTCTAGAAATATAATGGTACAAAAGCCCAAGTTAAGATTATGTGGAAAGCCCCGTAGTAAACACAGTTGTTAAGGAGGTATCTGCTAATCCTTTCTTCCAGCCGTGGGCATTTCAACAATGAGTCAATCAAGCAAATAACTGACCATTCCTTAAATCTAGACCCTACAGAAATCTCTCCTGTACCCCCTCCTGTCCAACCTTGTGAGGTTGTCACAAACCAATCAGTTTCTGTCTCCCAGAAATTAAAGCAATCAGGTGAATTTCAGCTTCCTTTGTCTATTCCGTGGGAGAATCATCCAAGATTTGTCATTACCAAATTCTCCCCTCCAAGGCACAGAATAGGGTATAAATATGACACCCCTAACAATAATAAAGTGTGCCACAGTAGATGAACCCAGCCACTCTCTTTCTCGGCACACCCTGGATCAGAACCTCCTGTGCCACCCTCAGATGCCTGTTTGAGTATCCTTGCTTCATGGAACTCTCCTTTTCAAGACTAGTAACTACCACACTATATTTCTGAACCTCTCTCCCTCAATCCAATCTTTCTGTCTTACCCTACTATAGCCCTGTATGGTTCTTAAGCATATGTGTTGTGTATGTTAGTTCACATTTGTGTTATTCCAGTAAAATATTTTATTTCACTTTAACTGGAGTGCTCTCTACAGTTAGTAGTGGTATACATACGTGGAAAGATCCCAGAAGTTATCCTCTTCTCACAGGCCTCCTGTTTAAGCTAATAATTCCCCCAGATATTATAGGAGATTTTGACATCATGGGTGGGACTCTAATATACCCCCACCTCTTAGGGTAACACCAGCAAGTTGTAAGTTGACATCAGTTTTGTTCAAGGTGATACACATTTTCTGTCAGCTTTTAAAAGCAGTGGGGTATTTCTCTACTTTTTCCCTTCACCTTAAAAAATGCACATACACATGCTGGAAACACACACACATACACATATATATGCAAATGGAAACTGCAGTCCAAATAACATCTGGGACTCCCCTTCTGTAATCCTATGCAATCTTATCTAAGAGTGAGCATTACTGAAAACAGAGAGACTTAGGAGATTTTCAGACAGGAATGAAAAAAGTGTTCCCATCTCACAATCTCCTTTCCAGCCCCTCTCCCATCCCTGTAACAGCAGAAAATGAAAAGTTTTCAGACGTACCTTAACTGCACCTCGTTCCTTTGGCAGGGCAGCCCAGGAGTGAATGGAGCTCAAATGGAGCTCCTTTCACTTCCTGGATTGAAATCTCGGCTGCTCTCATGAGAAGATGAGAGCATGGGAAATTCAAAAATAAAAACAAAAATACTATAGTAAAAGTAACACTAAGCACAAAAACACACTTTTTGTTTCATGTATGGATGATCATAGATATAACTGACAGGTGAGTGACAATCACAACAGTGCCAATTTTCCCCCTAATTGTCAAGGTAATGTGAATGCTGGTGTTATCTGCAGAGCTGTTCCATGCAAATGTGTTGGGCTTCCATACTAAGCTGTGGTAGAAAAAAAAGGATAGAACTGCTTCTATTAGGAGAGGGAAATAGTTTGTAAAAAAATCTTTTACCAACATATTTATGATTTTAAAGGCTCAAAAGATCTGTGATCATCAGAAGGTTAGCTAAAATATTGATATGGCTATACTGTACTATTAAAACATCATGGGAAGAGGAGATACAAGCACATCCTCCCTCCCAGCTGCCTCAGTAGATTCCAGTTCTATTAATGTGAATGCTGATGCCCATTCATTATTACAGTGGAATTCTAGTCATGTCTACACAAATGTACAAGTAAATCCTATATAGTTCAGTGGGTATTCCCATATATATGGATATGGATCTATACCCATCATTTTGCAAAGATGGCTGCATGATGAGCATTCCTGCTTTGGTTCTATTATGTAAACAAGTTTTAGAGTTGAGAGACAAAAGAAAAATGGCCTTCCCCCCAAATTTCAGACTAGTTGCATATGCATTATTTCAGCTGCATCCCAGAGCAGAGTGCCTAAACACATTTAAACCCACTTGTTCTACAGTGTGCGTGTCTGTGGGTATGAAAATGACACTAATCTTGTAAATGGCTTCTGCAATATGCATTGTGGACTATTTTCTGTCTGGCAGATTCATTGTGTTTCTTTTTGTTTCTTTTGCAGGAGTGATTTCCCTCTTCGTGGAAATCACTGGTGCTGTACTACGTGCCAGAATCCACTAATGCAACAAATCCCTCTGAGTCATAGACTAATAACATTAGAAAGGCTGCAACAGCTGCTGCAGAGAGAGATCCATGGAATATTTTGAAATCTGAAGGGGGACACCTATGCTATGCCCAGTTTTGCTGTATATTATTCTAATTGTTAAAGCAAAATTAACATGACCCTAAAATGAAACCTGTACCAGGAAGCAGAGAAAGAATGGAAGGCTTTGCAAGAAACCTGTAAAGAGAAAAAAAAATCCACTCCAGGTTATGATAGTACTCAACAGCATTGGTATCCTATATGTGCTTTCCTGGATATAAGTCCTATTGAACTCATTGGATCTTGTTTTTGAGTAGACATGTAGAGAATTATACTTTAAACCAATTTTTAGACGCCACTGACACCTGCATACTTGAAAATAAATTTCATTGATTTAAATGAGACTTGCCTACACATATTTTAGACTGGTACACAAAACAATTGCTCCGCATAACACTAAAAATGGAAATTGCAAAAGTTATAGTGTGGCAAATTGAAAATGTTGTTTTTTTAGTTCTTGAACATTAACTATTTATCACACTAATGATATGCATGTTGCTTTAAAGAGCACAAGAGGAATGGTTCCTATTCTAAGGGATTATAATTAACACAGAGAAATGGAAAGGAAGTTTGAGCAAGCATGGCATAAACAGAAAAATCTGGGTACGTCTGATCAGCTCCTCTAGTTGATGCAATGGCTTCAACTCATGGAGCTGGTGGATAGATGTATGGGCGGGTAAGTATTTCCTATTTTTCCCAGTAGGAGGGAATATACTATAAGGACTGGGAGAACACCCCCTCCCTTTTCACATTAGTCAATTGCAGCTGTTAAACCATACTCTAAACAGTTTTCTTTATTGTACTGCTTTTAAAGTTCTGAACAACTTGCTGGACTGTCTACAATTCAAAGACATTGCTGTGGATCTTATGGAACCTTTAACTGAAAGAAATAAATTGGTAGCATTCTTACAGTGTAGACTAAGGGCATGGTAGCCAAAATACGTCACTTTCTAGCCTGCATATTCTGTGCCCAGAGCTGGCCTGGATCCCCCCCGCCCCCAATTACTATGATGAAATGTACAGAAGCCTGCATGCACATGCCAGCCTGTATTGGCAGGTGCCTCCCCGCTGTTGTACATCACATTATCTGAAGTTGGGAAGGAGGACTTCAGCATGTGATCAAGGCTGGTCATATGCAGGAGGCCTTGATCATGTGCTGGGGGGCTCCTTCCTGGCTGCAGAGAGACTGCAACGGCAGGGGCAGCAGTGGCGTCCAGTGATGCAGACCAGTATACAGATACAGACCCTGTGTTCCCATGCTGAGCCCATCTGGATTTTCCTGCATAATACATGTTTTCCTGGGTGTTAATTTAAATATTGTAAATGGGTTTACCCTGGCTTTCCTCTAGCTTTGCCTCGGGCATAGTCAAGGATTGTCCAGAGGCAAATTGGGGCAAGAGCCCTGCATCATTTGGATTGCAGGAATCCAAGATGGGGGGAACCTGGGACAAATTGCCCATCTAGAGAAGCCCTAAGTCTATTTCATCTGATGAAAACTTATGGTATCAACTTCTTTCTCTCAGTCTCAAAGGTGATCTTGTAGATCCTTTTGTATACTGTCTACAATTCATGCATTATGGCCTACCAAGTACTTTATAATTTCAGAATTTTTACAATCTGGGGCAGAAAAGTTTAGCATGGGACTGTGGTTCTCCATTCATGGCCAGTGAAATGTGGACAGTTTGTAAAATCCAGCTTCTGCAAGCCAATTCAAAACCTGGAGGCCTAATTTAAAATCTTGGCTGAACACAGCCTGCATTTTCAGAATGCGAAAATAAAGTGTGGCATTGTCCCTAAAGGAATTAAGATCTTATGTCTAAAGCATCTTTGTGCTATAAAGCATCTAAACATTTCTTTTAATCTCATCTTTTGGAATGTGCTAGCTTCACAGATCCTGAATACTTTGCACATTTATTTTATTAGCTATGAACATTCTGTCATTTTGTCATCCAGAACTGATGCTTTTTGTATATGATTGCTTCCTTTTCCCTTTTAATATGCAAGCACAAAATCTTCCTTTCTGTGAAAGATTTTAATTAAAATTGACAGTTGCAACCAGGATTATTTCTAATATTTGTTGTACTGCCACTAGCTGTGCCATGAAGACAGCCATCTAATTGTATTTCTGTAAGATTTAAAGTACATTTTGCCAAATGATTTCTACCCCAAAGGGCACAGTGGTCTGGAACTAAGTGGAAGACTAAGAACACACACTGTGCAGAGTGGATTTTAATGGAAGATTGTGATTTGCATTTAGCATAAAGGGAATCATCAAAGAGCATGCCATCTCTATTGAGTGCTGATCAGAGAGAGTCTGAATACTTGCCCTTGATGGACATAAAGAAAAGAACTTTTAAATGTACTGTATTGTTCTTGTTGTCCTTATTTTATGTAACATCACCAGTGTACCATGTCACTTTATAGAGTAAAAAAGGCTGGGCCCTGAAGAACGAGTTTTCAGTAGCAGGATTCTACCTTTTTATATATTTATTTACTTTAATGTTCTATTTTTAAAAATCAAACCATAGTGTGTGTTGTAAAAATCTAAATCTTACTGATCAGTTATTAATTAAGTCAGTATAAACCGTTCTGCATTCTTCCCCAAACATTAAAAACTGACGTATAATTTTCATAATGAGAACAGAATATGGCAAATGATCAATTAATGCATATGTCATATGGTTGTAGGTGTAATGGCCTGGAAAATTCTGATGATTTATGCAGCTGATTTGCAAAAGTGATTTGTAAAAAATATATATATAGTGCTATCATGAGTACTTGCTACTGAGCTCCTCCATATTAAAAAAAAATACAGTATATGTTTCATTCAAATAAGGAGTCTTTTGCAACATATTATTACAGTGCCATGATTCCACTTTAAGTGCTATGGCAACACCTGATCGAATCTTGGGATTTGCCGTGTAAGTAGGGGCATTGAGAATTTTCAGCAAGAGAGCTCTAGTGCCTCTGGCTAAACTATACCCCTCGGATTCTATGGAGATTTTCACACAGGCTATATATCCCGTGGCAGGAACAGAACAGGGTCAGGAAAGGTTTTTCCCTTTTGGACAACATTGACCCCATTCCGTCCTGCATCCATCCTGCCCCTGTGACTGTTCTGGAACAATGTAATCACAGTTTTTCATCATGAATAGACCTCCCATTCCATCACTATCACGCAATCATGGGTGTGCGAACAGGAGCCCCGTTCCTGTTCCAAAATGACAGCTGCAGAGGGGAGGTCCGTTCTGAGCACTTCCTGGTATGATCTGGACATCCAGGTACCCTTTATTTTAACATCCCTGTTTTGATTGTGTGATTTAAAGTGTGTTTTTGTGCTTGGTGAACTGATTTTATATTTGGGGAAGTTTTATTTTTTAAATTTACTGCCCGGTCATTATCACATGATAACGTGATAACGTTTCAGACGGCTGGTCGTAAAAGCAGCCTTACAACTGCTGCATTATGGCCAGCCAGTGAGGGGAGGGGGAGCCCATTCCTGCTGCGGAATTAAAGTAAGTGTGTGAAAGATTTACATTATTCCATGGCAGGAACGGGAGAGGAGGTGGCGGGAAGGTAATGGGGCATTTTGGCCCTGTGTGAAAATCTCCTATATGATGTAGCCGTGGCAGTTAAAGTGGAATCATTGTACTGTAACTGTGTAGTGTGAAAGGGCCCTAAAACAATGGTCACTTCACAATCTATTGCCAGGGTGTAGGATAGGGCCGCCAGTTATTTCTCTGGATTTCCTGTTCTTTCAGTTGTTCCTCACTGATGATTATAGTTGTTACAAGCCAACAAAATATCGAAGGATACTTGTTGTCAAACATAATCTAATGGGCAAAGTTGGTAAAAGTTACTTGTATGGACTACAACCCCACAATTCCCCAGCCATCATTTTGATGAGAGCTAGAGTCCAAAATGTAATATTCCAAGCTCTGCTATTAAGTCAATATCTGTCAAAGAACTATTGTGGACATAGCAGTGGCATTTCCACATTACATTAAAAGAAAGAAACAGAAATACTTTAATGGGTTTAGGTCCACATATGTTGAAGACCTCTTCAATTCAAATATTCCTCACCCCATCAGATGCTCTGAGTCATTTCCTATAATTGCCAAAGGTAAGGTTGGCCTCTCCTAGGATGCCAATCCAGAAACTGAATCACTTTGAGTGTGTGTACCTGAGCCTGAAGACCAAGGATAAACTAGGGATTCTGCTAGTGTACCAACCACCCCACTGCCTATCAGACTCCCTGGCTGAGCTCACAGAGTTGGTCTCAGAGTTAGTGTTGGAGTCGCCAAGGCTTTTGATCCTGGGTGACTTCAACATCCCCCTTGACACTGATTTATTAGGTGTAGTTTGGGAGTTCGTGATATCTATTACAATCATGGGCTTATCCCAATTGGTCTCTGGGCCAACACATTCTGCAGGTCACACACTCGATGCTGTTTTCAGTTCTAGACAGATGGATCTGTGGGTGGAGGTATTAGATACCTCCACATTGTCATGGACAGATCATTATCTAGCCAGAGTTAGAATCATGGCTGTTATCCACCCCTGCAGGGGTAGTGGACCCATTAGGATGGTCTGCCCTGGGAGGCTGATGGATCCTTTTGGATTCCAGCAAGCCTTGGAGGGTTCTTTGGCTGGTTCAGCCAGTGATTCTGTCAAGGCTTTGGTTAATATCTGGAACCAAAATCTGACCAGAGCTATCAACACAATCACTCCTAAGCATCCTTTCCGACCCGCTTCTAACCGGGCACCCTGGTATACACAGGGTCTCAGGGCTATGAAGCAGGAAGGATAACGACTAGACCACCAATGGTGGAGAACTTGACTCATATCTGACAGGACAAGACAAGTTGCTTGGATCTATTAGGAGGACCACTTGCACCCTCGATATCTGCCCTTCATGGCTGGTCATCCTGGGAGGAGATGCAGTCAAAATGCAACTAACATATATTATAAATGCATCTCTCAGGGAGGGGATTTTTCCATCATGTTTAAAAGAGGCGGTCATATGACTGCTTCTAAAAAGGCCCTCCCTAGATCCCCTTGGCTTTGGTAGCTATAGGTCAGTCTCGAACCTTCCATTTTTGAGCAAGGTAATTGAGAGAGCAGTTGCCCTCCAACTTCAGGTAGTCTTGGATGATACTGATTATCTGGACCCATTTCAAACCGGCTTCAGGGCAGGGTATGGAGACCACTATGGTCGTCTTATTGGATGATCTTTGCCTGAATATCGATGGGGGAGTGTGTCCCTGCTGGTGCTCTTGGACCTCCCAGTGGCTTTCAATACCATCCACCATGGTATCCTTCTGGAATTCCTGAGGGAGTTGGGTATCAGAGGCATTATGCTTCAGTGGTTCTGGTCCTATTTCTTGGGTAGATTCCAGATGCTGATGCTTGGGGACAGCTGTTCCTCTAAGAAGGAGCATACATGTGGTGTCCCACAAGGTGCCGTGCTGTCCCCAATGCTGTTTAATATTTAAATGAAACCGCTGGGAGAGATCACCAGGAGGCATGGGGCAGCATGTTACCAGTATGCTGATGACACCCAAATATATTTCTCTATGCCCCAGGCAACAGCTGCAACTAAGAATGGTGTGTTCTCACTGGATGCATGCCTTGGAGCGGTAATGGGTTGGATGAGGAAAAACAGACTGAAGCTGACTCTGGACAAGATGGAAGAACTTATTGTTAAGTCTTCCAAACTGGGTTTGGATGTGTGTCAACCGGTTCTAGATGGGGTTACACTCCCTCTGAAAGACTGTGTTCACAACTTGGGAGTGCTCCTGGATCCATAGATTTTCCTTGGGTTTTTTCTGGACTGTGAGGCTCTGTTCTAGAATAGTTTCTTTCTGACGTTTCGCCTGCATCTGTGGCTGGCATCTTCAGAGAATGGTTGGGTAGGAGTATATGTGGATTTTATATTCTGTGAACCCCTGTTGGGTAGTATATGTAAATTTGTGTAATTGAATGGTTAGTTTCTGGGTTTAGGAAATGCAAGGCTCGTTAGTGTCTGTTTGGCTAATGGTTGGTTGATGGGGCATTATTTGCTGGAACTCTCCCTGTCCCTGGGTGGAATTCCTTTTAAGTGTTGAGTTTTGATTCTATTGTTCTTCAAAACTGGGACCCAGATTTTGTTTACTTTTAAGGTTTCTTCTTTCCTGTTGAAGTTGTCCAGGTGTTTGTGGATTTCAATAGCTTCTTTGTGCATTCTGACATGATAGTTGTTGGCCTGTTCCAGAATTTCTGTGTTTTTAAATAGCATTTTGTGTCCAGGTTGGTTTATCACATGTTCTGCTACTGCTGATATTTCTGGCTGGCCCAGTCTGCAGTGTCTCTCATGTTCCTTGATTCGTGTTTGCACACTGCATTTAGTGGTCCCTATGTAAACTTGTCCACAGCTGCATGGTATGCTGTAAACTCCTGAAGCTGTGAGAGGGTCTCTTTTGTCCTTCACTGAGCGTAGCATTTCTTGAATGCTACTTGAATGCTAGAAACTAACCATTCAGATAGACAAATTTACATATACTCCCCAACAGGGGTTCACAGTATACCTCCACATACACTCCTACGTAACCATTATCTGAAGATGCCAGCCACAGATGCAGGCAAAACGTCAAAAAGAAACTATTCCAGAACATGGCCTTATAGCCCGGAAAAAACCCAAGGAAAATCTGTGGATGCCGGCTGTGAAAGCCTTCGACGCTCCTGGATCCGTCGCTCCAGATAACAGCACAGGTAAATGTGATGGCAAGGAGTGCTTACCATCAGCTTTGGCTGATACGCCAGCTGCGCCCCTTCCTGGAATTGAAAGACTTAAAGATGGTAGTACATGCACTGGTAACTTGACTTCTGTAATGCACTCTACATGGGGCTATCTTTATGCCTGCTCTGGAAACTCCAACTGGTTCAAAATATGGCAGACAGTCTGTGTGATGTCCAGCCAGGACTGTTTAAATCTCCCCTGCATTTTCCTTTGTTTTCTTTTCAAGGCCTTAGCATGTCTGAGTATAGGAATACTCCATTGTATTAGACTTGTGGGAGGAGCTAAGAATTCCCCTGCATTTTTCTAGGTTTTGGTTTGTTCCTTCCCAGCAAGCTCTGTTCACCTAGAAGCTTTTAGTTCCTTTGGACAGTCTTTGCTGTAAGCTTGCAGAGAGCAGTTTTGGTGGCAAACAGGCCCAGACAGCCGGGAAGGGCATTTCTTACACCATCAGCCAAATTAGTTACCAACACCATCAGCCAAATTAGTTACCAACACCATCAGCCAAATTAGTTGCCAACAGTCAGAGGAATCAGGAGCTGAAAGACCCTGCACCAGCTTCATTGAGTGAGGAGATCAACCCCAGAGAGATGTCACCCTGAAAACAGCTGTAACTCCAACTGTAAAGTACCTTTCATTTCAAGCCTTTTAGAGCTGGGGAGGAGAAAGCCCTTTTCTTTTGTTCTTTAAAAATAAACTTCCCCCTTTTTGAACTGGATATTCAGCATCAGAGCCTTTTTGGGTATAGGAGTTTGATCTCACCAGGGTACTGGCGTTGCACACCCAAACCTGCCACCACCTTTAGTTGGGTGTGTCTTCACAGGCTGGTCATAGGAACAACAAGGGGAGACCATATCACACCAATATTAACATCTCTTCACTGGCTGCCAATTAGTTTCTGGGAAAGGTATAAAGTGTTGGTCATTGCCTTTAAAGCCCTTCATGGCTTAGGGCCAGGCTACCTATGGAATTGTCTTCTCCCATACAGTCTATCCTTAGGTCCTCTAGGAAAAACTTACTCCAGCCAATTAAAACTAGGTTGGCCACAGTCATGCAGAGGACCTTCTCCGCCACTGCTCCCAGACTATGGAATGGCCTGCCGGAGAAGATCCAACATCTTGAAGATCTAGATGTTTTTAAGAAGGCTATTAAGATAGATCTCTTCTGGCAGGCCTTTCCAGATTAGTTTAAATGCTCGGCTGCCATTTTATATGTCATTTTACATTTCACTATTTTTAATTCTATGATCTTTTTTATTTAAGTTTTTAACATTTGTATTATATTTAAAGTATTTAAAATGTGAAGTTATTTATAATGAAAGAAATTGTTTTAATGGTGCTGTTTTAATATTTGCATTGAAATGTTCCGATGTTTGTATGATGTTTGCCACCCCAATCCTGATGGGAGAAGCGGGATACAAAGAAATCTTCTTCTTCTTCTTCTTCTTCTTCTTCTTATCCTAAGAAGCAGGACATTTTCACTAACAACCCTGCAAAAATTGAACAAAACATAATGGAATCGAATAGAACAGGGGCTAGAATTAAAAAAAAAAAAGTGGGGGGAGGAAAAAAAGAATTCTCCAACCCTGGAGTTGTAGAATAGAAAAGGTCAAAATTTAACAGCCCCAAGGTTGTAGGACAGAATAGGTTATAGGATAATGATCCTAGGGTTATTGAATAATGTCCCAGGAAGATGTCTATCAGAAGAAAATCTCTGATGGCTTTCAAGAGAGACTGAATAGCCTTTGCAGAAGCTTTTGTGCAGTGATCATTGATTCTTTGTTGCTGCTGGATGGCTTTTTATTGGTCATAATATAGTTCTAAGTTACATGTGTTTTTCTGCTTATTTCTTTGTTTCAGTTCTGTTATATGCTTCTTTGAGAAAAGGAGAGGTGGGAGAGAAATATTTAATAATTAAAAATATAGAACCAACTATAGTACATCTCAGGATCAAATTTTAAAAAACAGACCATCCTCAGTATAAGTTGGAGAAATTTGTCCCCATTTTAGCTGACTGACATCTAGAATAGGCCAAGAAACAATAATGACATTAATTATAATAATTATTAGGCAAATTACAATGTGATCCTGTGTATCTCTTCTTCATGGTAAATCCCACTGAATTCAATCTCATTTAATTCAATGGGCTTTACTCCTAGAAGAGTATAGAATTATAGCCTTGTCCTCTTCTTCTCTTACCTTGCCTCATAAATTTGTTGGCCAGAAAAGAGGAAGCTCTTGAGATGTTCACAAGTGTTATAGAGATACGGTGTGGAAATCTTGCATTAGAGTTACATTTATCCCATTATACTAGGATTGGGTTTGTGCTCAAATATGTTTGACACAGTTCAGTAAATGTCATTTTTTTCCCTCTGCGAACTTTCATAACCAATAAATGAATAAAGTAAACAGTGACCAATGCTGAGATTATTCCAACCATGTATTATTGCCATGTAATAATACATGGTGAAAGTAATTACAGAATCACTGTACTCATGCTTTCTTTTCCCCTTGGTTAATCACAATAGGGTCCCATTGTGTTTTACTCTCAGCATTTGGCAAGTTCAACTATTACTCAACACCCACTGCTCAAACATTATTAGCTCCAATTTTTTTTAAAAAAATCAAAGCAGTGACTCAGCAGTCAGCATACAGTCCTGCTCTTATATTACTTTCCCACACAGTACGAAGGAGATGTACCTTAGCAAAGAGAACTAAATCCAGCCCCTTTCCCATCTGCATGTTCATCATTGTCTACTGCTTTTATCATTGTAGCTGTTGTTGGTTATGTCAACATTTGTATAGTCATTTGTATTTCCCAACTTAACTCTTTTGGAGATTGAGCTATTTGAATGAGTTTTGGCTTCATGGCCAGGATACAAATCTACTTTTCATGTTCAAATGGTCACTAATTTTCAAAGGAGGGACTGTAAAACCAACAGTAATCAAATATCTTGAAGTACTGAGATATCACTGATATGTTCCATTTCACCACAATGCCTTCTCTTCTAGAAGAAACTTAAGGTGGGTTGTAGTTTGTGTGATTTAGTGGTAAGGAGGTGCCATTTGGATTTTCCATCTTGGTACCAACCATCATTTTTTAGCCAAGCATTGGATAAAGGTTAGGAACAATGAACTTCAAGCAGCCTCTCCCAGGTAGTGACCAGCAGGGTAACTTTTGGTTTGCTGTCAAGTTGCGGGGGTGTGGTGGTGGTGGGAGATGACAAAAATCCCCATCACAAGATTCAAAGGCTGCTGTTGCTGATATATTCAAGTCTTTATTGCAGTCTGTTTTGAACAGAACTTGGATAGCTTCTTTGTTTTGGACTATAACTCCCATAATGTACCAGCCAGCATGGCCACTTGTTGGGTGTTTCTGGGAACTATAGTCCAATACAAGCAGTCAGAGAGGGAGGGAGGGAGGGAAATGTTTCCAAACTCTGCTTTTAGGAGTAGAATTTGTTCCTTTTGAGAAATTCATATTGATTATAGGAAGTCCACACACAGAAGACAGTAATATTTTGCAATTGGAAGCCAAGGGAGGTCTGCTTTTGCTATGAGTCCTTGATGCATAGATACCTATATTTTATTCTTAACAACACGACGGGGAATGTGGCCCTCCAGATTTTTGTGAACTGTAATTCCCAGCTGCCCTAGGAAATACAGTCAATGGTGAGGAATGCTGGGAGTTTCAATTCAACTACATCTGGAGGGCTGTATAATTCCCACCCCTGATTTACGACAACTGTGGGGCCGTTTACACAATGAAAATGTCCTGGGAAGAATTTGTGTCTATCCCTGGCAGTTTACAGGTACATCGGGTCGGGTACATGATTTTCGGAAGGGGGGGCCACCTTTTATCTCTCAACCTGCGGGACTTCCAGTCCCGCGGTTTGTGCCAGTTTTTTAAAAAGTCACGGGAGGATTCGGAAAATCGGAAATGTAAACAGTGTGGGACAAAATGTCTCAGTACTGGATGACCGGAAATGGTGACTGGGGGCGGGCTTAGAGATCAGCGACCAGAAAAGGAGGGGTCAGTCACCCGTTCAACAGATCCAGCCTCACCAGCCAAAAACAAAGGCATCCCTTCCAGCTGCACGTAGGTTGATGTGTGTGTGTGTGTGTCTGCGCGCGCGCACGTACTCAATCACCTTTTTAAATGGATTTCTACACTGCAAACCCTTCAGCTTTACCTTTTCCTCAACTGCATGTTACAGAGAGATCGTCGTCGCCCATTCACCCCCTGCCTTGGTCACCTCCCTGGGTCAGAACGGCCACATTAAAATATTCAAGCCTCTGAGCGAATTAGCACCCTTTAATTCCCCCTCTCTGTGTTTGTGTCTTTCAAAACGCCTGCCTATAGCCGGCTTGAAATCTCTACAGCCTGCTGTTAGGGTTAATATTTTAAAGAGGCAAGAGGAAACCCAAGCGGCTTGATTTCAAAAGGAAAGCACTCAGCTTGATTTCAAAAGGAAAGCCCTGCGTCTGAGCAAAAGATCTGTCTGGATCTTTCAAAATGCTTTCTGCCTCTTCTGAAAGGGTTAAAATTTTAAAGAAGCAAGGGGGAATAACAAACCTCTGCCCCCCCTCTCCCCCCCGCCAGCCAATAGTATTGCTCGTGGCGCGGAACTCTAAAGGAAGTGTGTCACCGAGGTTGTGAAAACACGAGTAATCGCATCTTTGATTGACAGCCCCCCCCCAAAAAATTTAAAGCACTAAACAAAACCGGAACTTTGGACATGCAAATATCAGTCATGGGACCACCCGGGATATCCAGATCAGTGACATAAATCGTATAAACAGCGAGGGGCGGATTCGTGATCACAAAGTCACGGTAAGCACCGCGACAATTTCTGTCGTGTAACTGGCACCTGTTACTCAGTGTGGCACATGAATGGCCAGCTATGTTACATTGGGAGGTGATATTCTGCCTTTGGGATCCTGGACTGCCAAAACAAAGAAATCCCTTGAATCTGATGGAAGTTCATTCCTGGTTTGAAAAACTGTTTGTTTGTTTTGTAACAAAATATTCAAGGGGTGGAATTCCAAAAATCAAACCTTTCTAGTTGCTATTTTATATCAGGGACACTGTTTTACTATGCCATTGTATTTTGGTATCCATGGGGGTCCTATAATCAAACCCCAGCAGATACCGAGGGCCCACTGTATTTAAAATGTGAATCATTCCTCATTGCTCAAATAAAGATAGTTTGGGAAGCCTGGGGAAGTTGAAAGCCACAAAAACATCCTCAGGAGCATATGCAGCTCCTGAGCTAGACTTTGCCCATCCCTGGTGTAGGAGCATTAGTGAGCAGGCCACAAATACAGGTTGACTGTCATGAATAATCATATGAACTCCAAAACATAGAAAAAGGTCCTCAGGAGGCAGGTTTTCCTGTTTCTGCTTCAACACTGTAATACAATATCCAGAAGCTTGGATGCCCCAAAGCATCAGCAACCCTTTTCCCTAGGGACTTTCTGAACTTCATTATCAACCAGACTGGCCCTGTTCTTCCATGTATGCTGTGCAGAAAATCAGCTTAGTATTATCACTAACTTGATGAGCTCCATATCTGAAAGGCAAAGCCGTATTGGAAAAGGCCAGTGCAGTCAGACTCTCTCTCTCTGCCTCTCCCTCTCTCAGTCTGTGTGTGTATACACACACACACACACACACACACACAAACACACACATATACATACATATATTTTCCAACATGGGTTGAGTTCTTGCTTCTTTTAGGGATAGCGCCCTCATCTTTAGAAAGGGGTTAACAAAATTCATTGTTTGGCAACTAAGTAACAATAATAGGTCAGATAGTACAGATAACCAAATTATTTTAATTTCCCAGTTTAAAATAAAAATATTTCCCTGTTTCTTTAATTTAAATGCCATTATTTTCTTTAAATAAATTCAGTGGGCTACTGTCCTAGTGAGAGTCAGAATGGTATAGTGGCTTGAGCATTAGATTAAGGAGATTATTGTGATGCTATGACCAATTTATACCTGTATCACAAGACTGAGGTGGTTGAGCGAAAATCCAAACACGCCAGTCCACTTTATTTAAGTTTTCAGCCTGGCTGCATCTACCCTCTTCATTCCTCCCTTCTTATTTCCACCCAGTTCCTTTTTATCTGAACCAGGGATGAACTTAATTAACCAAATGTGTGGATGTGTGGTGTTTTTCTTGTAAGTGTGCCTTTACTGTGGACTTTTTCACACTACACTGTTACAGTGCTATTATTCCACTTTAACTGCTCTGGCTGCCTCCTGTGGGATTCTGGTGTTTGTAGTCCAGTGAGGCCTAAGAGCACTCTGGCTGAGAGTTCTAAATGCCCCTCCCTAAACTGCAAATCCCAGAATGCCACAGGAGGCAGGCAGAGCAGCTAAAGTGGAATTATAGTGCTATAATAGTGTAGTGTGATAATCTCCTGTATATATGTTGAATCCCCAAGGAGATTATCAGACGGGACACACACACAAAAAAGTTCTCATCTTGCAATCTCCTCTCCCGCCCCTCTCCTGTCCCTGTAATGGAAAAACAAGTTTTCAGACCTACCTTAATTGCATGTCATTCCCCCGGCAGGGCAGCAAACAGAGTTCCTTTCACTTCCTGGTTTCAAATTCCGTCCGTTCTCATGAGAAGATGAGAGGGAGGGAAATTCAAACATAAAAAGTAAAATAAAAGACAAAAGGTTACACCAGGCACCTAAACATATTTAAAACATAACAAGTAACCTGGGGAGGGTACAAAAAAGTGTCATTTACCTTGATGTCCCGATCTCACCCGGAAGTGTTCTGACATGGTCTTCCCACTGACCCTGGCATCACGGCAGCATAACAGGGCACCTTTCCAGAGGCAGGACATTCTGTTATAAAAACAGAATGGGGGATCTATTGACAATTTAGTCCATCAATAAAAAGCAGCACCGGTGGAACAGCAGCAGCACGGGTGCATGATGAGAGGGGAACAACGTTGTCTGAAAAGGAAACCCTTTAGTGATCTCCTGGAGTTGTGATAACACCATATTTCGCGTGTCTGATAATCTCCCAAGAGTCTGGAGTTGAACAAACAATAAAGGATTTATTTATTAAAGGGATAAAGATGTAACATTAACTTTGGCAATCCTGTGCTTATAATGTTTCACTATAGGGTCAAACTGTCACTTTACAGCAAGCAATCTTAATAGCGACCAAACCTAAATATCTTATCCCTGATTCTTCCAGGGCTGTTCTAATATCTTTTCCTATAATCCAGACTCATTCACTGTTTATCCATTCAATCTCCATGTTTAGAATTCACACCTCTGCACACTATATTATTGAATTCAAACCTCACTCATACAGCACACACACACTGAGCCTTCTGCTCCATTCAACTGACATCAACTGAACTAACTCCCTCACTAACTGCCAAGCCTCACCTCAAATACACAGAACCCCCCCCCCATCACAATCTCCCACTTTGGTATTGGTTCCTTTCAAGCTCTCATCCCATTTGCTCATCTTCCTGTCCACCACAATTATAACACTACACTGTTATGGATTCCACTTAACTGCTATAGCTGCCTTCCTGCGGAATCCTGGGATTTGCAGTTTAGGAAGGAGCATTTAGAACTCTCAGCCAGAGAGCTCTAGTACCCCTGAATTCCACAGGAGGCAACCATAGCACTGATGTGGAATAATAGCACTGTAACAGTATAGTGTGATAAAATCCTGTGACTCTGGAGTTGTTGTTAACTGCCCTCAAGTTGACCTCGACTCATGGCAACTCTCTGAATGAGACATCTCCAAGACATTCTATCCTCAGCAGTTCTGCTCAGATCCTGCAGACTCAGAGCCATGGGAGATTTTCAGACATGCCAAAATCGCTGCTTGCCGCGCGAGCAGCCTCCCGAAACTGCTGCGCGGCAAGGGTCTTCTTCGGACGACGCTGTGCCTCTGGCGAAACCGTCCGTGTCACTTCCGTGAAGCTTCGGACGGCTCCGCGCCATATTTCAAGCACGGAAGCTGCCCGTGCTTGAAATATGGCGCGGAGCCGTCCCAAGCTTCACGGAAGTGACACGGACGGTTTCGCCAGAGGCACAGCGTCGTCCGAAGAAGACCCTTGCCGCGCAGCAGTTTCGGGAGGCTGCTCGCGCGGCAAGCAGCGATTTTGGCATGTCTGAAAATCTCCATGGCCTCCTTGATTGAGTCTATCCATCTGGCATGTGGTCTCCCTCTCCTCCTCCTGCCTTCTACCTTTTGAAGCATTACTGTCTTCTCTATCACACCTTCTTATGAGATGGCTGAAGTATGACAGTCTCAGTTTACTAATCTTGGCTTCTAGGGGGAATTCAGGTTTGATTTGTTCTATGATCCATTGGGTGCAAATCCACACTTGGCCATGGAAACCCACTGAGTGACCTTGGGCATGTCACAGTCTTTCAGCACACCCTCTGAACAAATCTTGCTAAGAAAACCCCATGATAGGTTCATCTTAGGGTTGCCATAAGCCAGAAATGACTTGTCCTGGTAGTAAAATACAATAATTAACTAATTAACAATTTGGTGCCTTTTCATAACACCCTCACACCAGGTGTTCAAGGCAGCTGCCCCAGCCAGACTAACGGTACAGGTGGCATACCCTCCAACTGTCCTTATTAATCCTCCGTTGTACCATTTTTTTCAGCTGCTTTATGGTCTCCCATTTTCTTTCTACTCTTTTCACTCTCCTCCTTTGTCTTCACCTTACTTCAGTTATTGCAAACTGGATTCAATGTGTAAAACTTAACTCAGCAGTGGGGCAAGAAAAGGAAGACTGGAATTTTGCTCTTCTGAGTAGGCTTTGGCAAAAGCAAACCACTGCAGCTTTTCCTACCTTATATCTTCTTCCTCATTAATAACTTTTTTCATCTTGACCACATGCTGACGTTGCTTGGCCACATGCGTCCTGTTTTCTTCTACAAAATTTTGGAGGTTATGAGGTGACCACTTCCTTCACCCTCACAAGAGTAATGCTAAGTTGTTAGGCTGAAATCCAGACTAGTAAACTGTGTAACTGAAGCAGAATTTCAACCTAAGTCTTTCCAGAAAGGCCAACACTACAGCATGCTGAACCCTACATGTTTCTACACTGCCACAAACCTCACTTGGAAAAGTCACTTATCTCTCAGCCAAAGTGAGTGCATTGTGAAGATAAAATAGGAAAAGCCCATGCATGTTGCTGTAACCTTTTTGGAAGATGAGAGCAATACAGGTGTGAAAAGCAAACCTCTCTTTCCTGCATCCCAATTGGTGTTATGTCACAAAGGCAAACTAATGTTTCTGTTTCATGTTCTTTTTTTTTTTTTCCATTTGATTTGGGTCCTGTGCTGATAGGAAAGTAGCGTTCAAACTGACAGCTCTCTTAATGAATCACTGAAAATCAATGAAGCTTTTGATTAGCTGCTTGAAAACAAAGGCAACATAAACCTGTTACAGTGGGATCTTTTTGTTCTTCTTAAGGTTGTTTGTTGTTACAGACTTAATGGTTTTCTTTGCCTAAAATGATATGTACCACACTTGCTTTAGATCACTCCATAGAGATAGCACACATTTCAGATTTATACCTGTTAGCCTCTTGGTGACTGTAAAGTTTCTCTGTTACATTGGAAAAGTGTAACTGTTGAGGTTATTGATCAAGTTAAGTGCATGGAAGTGGAGGAGGGCTTCTTTGACCAATATGATCGTATTATTCCTCAACATTATCTGTCCCATGCCTGTCAAAATTTCAAAGATGAAAACTGGGACACATGTGGCCAAGCAACAACAGAGGTCCTGTTTAAACGGTCAAAATAATTCTCATGGAATTCACTGGGAATATGATCTGTCTTAATGGGAACCTGCATTAATGCATTGTATTTGGAAAGAGGGCAGCAAAAATCTCCAAAAACTATGCCTAGAGAGCCTTCATGGCTTTTGCTGGAGTTTTTAAAAAGCTCTGTAGGGAATGTGCATTCCCGCACATTAAGACAATCACATTCGCATTGCTGCACTTTCCCATATGAGGAAGTGCAAACCTGATTGGCTGGATGAGCACAGGGGGCGGGGCTAGCTAAAAGGGCAAGCACCCACTGCCACTGTGTTGGATTTTCACCTTAGCGAGTGTGCACTAAGGTGATAAAATGGTGGGTTGGGGTTTGCTTTTTTTGTTAAAGTGAAATACTGCTCGATTGCACATTGTATGTGTGTGTGTGTGTGTGTGTGTGTATAAATGTCCTAAGGGTGCACTAAATCTCCAAGGGCAGCACAGAGTCATAGAACCATAGAGAGACCATGAAGGCCCTCCAGTATAATGCCCTGCTATACAGGAATACACAATCAAAGCACTCCTGGCAGATCGCTATCCAGCCTCTGTTTAAAAACCTCCAAAGGAGACTCCACCACACTCCGAGGCAACAGTGGATTCCATTGTCGAGCAGCATACATGCCACACAATTCTCACCCTTGCCTTAAATTGTCCAGAGGAGGACAGCCAAAATGGTAAAAGGTCTTGAAGCCATGCCCTATGACTAGCAGCTGAGGGAGCTGGATATGTTTAGCCTGGAGAGGAGAAGGTTAAGAGCTGACATGATAGCCATGTTTAAATATTTGAAGGGATGTCATATCAAGAATGGAGCAAACTTGTTTTCTGCTGCTCCAGAGACTAGGACATGGAACAATGGACTCAAACTAGAGGAAAAGAGATTCTACCTAAACATTAGGAAGAACTTCCTGACAGTAACTGCTGTTCAGCAGTGGAATGCACTGCCTCAGAGTATGGTGGAGTCTCCTTCTTTGGGGGTTTTTAAACAGAGGTTGGGTGGCCATCTGGCAGGAGTGCTTTGATTGTGTATTTCTGCTGGGCAGGGGTTGAACTGGATGGCCCTTGTCATCTCTTCCACCTCTATGACTGTATGATTCCATGAAACTAATTTGTTGCCCCTGGAAGAGGGGGAGGACACCGGCATAACCCCAGTGTTGAAACAACATTCACCTGATAAGTCTGGTTTGCTTCTATATGTGGGAACAGAGTAATCATTTCCCTCAAACAGCAAAACATCTTAGGACAGTACTGAAGCCATGGCAGTCAGTGGCCACCACCATGTTGCTAGGTGGCAAGTTCCACCCATTCATTAGCCTTTGTGTGAAGAACTGCTTTCTTTTGTCTAGAGATCCTCTCCTTCCCACACACACTATCTGCTTTCATTACACCATTCAGTCTTGCAATCTATCCACCCTCGGACCTTCTGCTGACTAAAATATATGGGTGGTATGCACCCAAGACAATTTGGTCTGGCAGGCTTTAAAACAGCAGTAACATTTACCAGACATATGGCTACCAACTGATCTGCTCACTGGAGCACCAAGTCTGGCAAATCTTATTTCAGTTGGACAAAATGGTAAACAACTGTATTAGAAAAACTAGGATTAAGGGAGGCTTAATGACAGTGCAAATGACATGGACAGGAATATCTGTGCTAGGCCAGCATAGGCCACCAGCAATGTTCTCTGGGTTGCCAGCCACTTGACAACCCCTCTGTTTTGGTGGTTTAAGCCAATTCGTAACAATCACACAGGAACTAGTGTGGTATGGCTGATGGAGCACTTGGATTCTCTCAGCTACCTCACAGGATTGATGAGCAGACCAGAACTGACATGGAGTTCAGTGTGGCAGAACACACATACTTCAGTTTGTACCCATGCTGTATGTACATCATATTTAAAAAAATCAGTCCTTGTTCCAGTTTGTTTAACTGTTATGGTTGCTCACCAACAATGGTACTTTAGTGAGAATGCAGAGATGATTGGTTGATAGAGATCCATAGCTGTTCTCACAGAACTAGAGTTCCTAGAAGGACTGTTTCAAAGGGATTGTGAGGGTGACCACTTCTTGGTTCCAAAGATTGACAAAGGGTAGACTACCCTAACACCAATGCCATTCTTACTTTGCAATGTGCCCTGAAGGGTCTGAGGCAGTATGAGAGATTTCTTGGTTTACGTATCTTGCCTCTTCCACAGGCCCTGTCATCTTCCACGATGACAGCACTGTGATTTTACATTAAGAGAGCCAGTGTGGTATAGTGGTTTGAGTGTTGGACTAGGGACTTTATCAGACCTGGCAAATACAGCATCATAAGGATGCCGAATGATCGCGAAAGGCCGTGCATAACAGACAATGTTGCCTTTTTGTGATCATGTATTGTTAAAAAGTCATTCTATTTTATTGACAGGCTAAGCTTGATTTCCTGTAACACTTTGTTGCTGGCATTGCCAGTGTTTGAATCTGTGCGCCATTGTACTCACGTGAATATAGCATCAATGGGCAAACACTTTTGGGTGAGATCATGACAGCCAGGTAGGGGATGCTGTTTTTATGACCCCTCCCCCGTGTACTTGGGACTTTTTAAGTGTGTGTCTGTGCTTGTGTTAACTTTTTGTGTCTTTGTTTGTTTGTTTGTTTTTTTAACTTCCCATGCTAGTGTCTTCTCGCAAGATCAGTGAGATCTTGAACCAAGAAATGAATGGAGCTCTGTTCACTCTCTGTTAGTGCCCGGGCTGCCTGTGAATGCTGTTGGAGGTAGGTGTTATCAAGGAGGTTCTTTTGCCTGCATAAAAATGTTTTAAAATATGCTGGCAAAAGACCATTAACAAGGGGTGGTTTGATAAAGTCCTAGGACTCAAGGAGACCAGGGTTTGAATCCCTGCTCAGCTCTGGAAACCCACTGGGCAAGTCATATTCTTTCAGCCTCAAAGGAAAGGCAATGGCAAACTTCCTGTGAAAAAATCTTGCCAAGAAAAACCAGTTATAGGTTTGCCTTAGAGTCACCATAAGTTGAAAATGACTTGAAGGCACACTACAACAACAACAAAATCCTACTTGAACTGCAATGGCAACATTCTATGGAATCCTGGAATTTACAGTTTAGGAAGGGGCATTTAGAATTCTCAAGGAGCTCTAGTTCCTCACCAAACTACAAATCTTGGGATTCCATAGGATGCAACCAGGGTAGTTAGTGGAATACAGTGCTACAATGATGTAGCACGAAAGAGCTCCCAGGTTAAGGGGGGCCACTGAGGACGCTTTGCTCAAGGACTTTCTAAATCTCAGAGCCAGCTCTGTTTGCTAGTGTTCTATGTGGAAGGAAATGATTATGAAATCAAGTGAAGTTCCTGGTGTAGATCATAGTTGAGCAACACCCTTGATGAGGACTGGATTCCTTCTGGAGTAACCTGCTGAGGGGCTCATCATGCCAAAGCAATCATTGTGTAGGTCCAGAGCCACAAGTGGTCAGGACTGGACCTACTTCATTGTCACTCAGTCTTCTTCCTTCCCCAGCTGCTACCCACAAAAATTGCTTGTGAGATGTCTGTACTTCCATCTTATAAACTTTCCTAAGGAAATTCAGGCTGACCTAGAGTTCTCCCGGTTTTTGAATTCACCCTGGCTTTATTGTTTGCCAGAGTAAAGTATATTTCTACCGACTTCTTTCAGACTACATTCCTGAGGTCTGACCACCAGGAGAGAACTACACAGATCTTGAGAAAAAGAAGGAGGTTTGTACCCAAATATGCACATATCTTATTTTGTAGACAGAGCAAGCATGGCTTTCATTCTGACTTTCTATGATTTTATCATAATGGCTTGTAGTCTGGCCTTCAAGATCACAATTTCTGATATGGTTTCATGATGACAATACAATTTAATAATTCAAAAGGATAAAACAGTGTTCCCCTTATCATTCCACTCCAAGCCTTGTGTAAGTCTCGCCAAAAGCCTGACAATATCTTAGAATTGTTTTCTCCTGAAGCTTCAGGAAATTGTCTGCACTATTCTCCATTACCAGGAAATAAGCCCCAGGCAAATTTCTGTTTTATCTCTTGTGTATATTCTTATTTGCAATATTACTGTTTTCTGATTTCTCCCTCTCTTCTTTTCTCTAGTTCAGGGATGGGCATCATGCAGTCCTCCAGATATTGTTGGGTGGTACTTCCTTGCATTCCACACCATTGGGTGAGGCTGGTGGATTTGTAGTTCCACAATATCTAGAGGGCTGCATGATTCCCAGTCCTACTCTAGTGCATGGTTGTTGTTTACGTTAGTATTGGAACTAACATCTGGGTGAATAACTGTTGTGTTGACCAAACTAATATATCCATGATCTTTGTTAAACATTGAAACATATACCCAGATCAGAAGTCAATTAATACCTGGCACTATGTTCTAAAGCAGTAGTTCACAGCCTTTGGCCATCTCGAGGTATTGCACTTCAACTCCCAGAATTTCTTACCATGGTTCATGCTAAACTAGAGCTTCTGGGAACTGAAGTCCAAAACATTTGGTGAACCAAATGTTGAAAACTGGTGCCCTAATGCAAGTGCTAACACCAGTTAGCTTACACTAAACTAGTATCACACTTTAAAACCTATTTTGTGCTCTCAGTATCTGATCACAAGTAGTCAACCCAAATATTCAGCAAAGCCAGTCAGTATTCAGTCTTCTTGCCAAGCCTTATAAAAAATAAATGCTCTAAGCATGTTCATTTTCACATTTTAAACTCACCTAAATCAATTTAAACGTTCATTACCTACAAACTTTTGAGTGATCATTTGGTGAGTCCCATGGGCTGTGGGCCCTATAACTTCAGTAATGTGGTTCTACTCAGCAGGGCACACAATTATGATAACCCAATGTAATATATTTCCAGAACATATACTTTACAAGAGCAAGGTTCTTAAGTGCTAGATGGAGGAGTCTAGGTACTGTAGTCTAAATAAGTAACTTCTCCATGCGCTGATACATATCAATGACTCAGAGGCTTACTACACGGTGAAGTAAAACGGCAGTGCTGCAGGATGCGTCCATCTTCCATGCTACCTTACTGCATGATGTTGTCATTCTTCCATTCCAGGCCTATGGGGGACCAAGGCAAAACTGCATCTTTTTGCTAACCAGAAAAACCTGTTAGCAAAAAGACGCAGTTTTACCTCAGTATCTCACAGGACCAGAACACCAGAAGAATGATGACGTTATGCAGTAAGGCAGTATGGAAAGCAGAATTTTCCGGCTGCCCTGCCAGTTTAATTTGGCATGTGGTAAGCCTCTTCAATAGTATGATGTTGCCCCAAATCCCAGATAACATCTCAGGAGCAAGACAGAATTGTTCTGAGTGGAGGAGCATTTCCTAGTCCTTCCTGTTTTATAGTATGGGATAGTGAATCTCAAAAGTCACCTTTCTGCAAATTCTGAGTACTTGTCTTAATATAATTCATTACCGACACCCAACTTTTAATGGCTCATCATCATCTAGAGTATGTTTGGAGAAAACAGTGTCTTAATAAAAAGACAGCTTGTGAGTACAAATAAGTTGGATTGTTTTTATGTGTTAAATTTTGAGAGATGTAGGGGAGAGGAGATGCAGAAATTTATGAGTAAGCACAATCATCCGAGTTAGCAAGATGATCTGCCATTTGGCATGGGCTTGATTTTGTTTCTCCCTACACATATTCCCTTCCTCGTAGTTTGGCTTGCATCAGCTCTGTTCCTGTAAAGCTGTTCTCTACTTAACACCGCACTGCAGTTCTGGCCAGATGGCATTTGTCTTTGCTACAAATGTATCTTTTTGGAGACACGCCCATTCACAACCAATGCTGGGGGTGTTCTCCCTTTTGGTGCAGAAGAAAAATCGAGAGTTTTAAAGGCAGTGCTGTCAAAATGAATGCTACTATATAATTAACTAAATTTTGAAAAATGAATTCTTTTATTCCAAATCAGATGGAAAAATTGCTAGTTAGGTAAAGAACATCACAGACCAAGTACCTAATAAGGCACTGCAATATGCTATCATTTTGGGTAATAAACTACTGTATACACTTTTTAAAAAAGTCAATATGTTTCACATTGTAACCCCAATAGTGTAGTGCAATTGAACTAGGAAAGGTTGCTCTATCTACTTTTGGATTGTTTAGCTACACATTATCATTGTGGTTGGCAGAACAAATATTAAGGGTCCTTTCATGCAGCACATTTATTTATTTATTTATTTCAATATTTGTATCTTGTCCTCTGTTCAGAGATCTCAGAATGGTGTACAATAAAACCAATCCAACAAATTTAAAGCAGTGCAAGTAATAAACATTACTTTAAAAGGCTAAATGATGAAATAATTTAACAAGTTAAAAACAAACAAACAACCAGATCAAAACAGGTTAACATGGTTTTTAAAAACATGCAGATGCAAGTGTTCCTTTAAAACCAATTAGGCCCCCAAAGCTTTCACAAACTGAATCCTGTGTTGGGAGAAAGATAGGATATAAATAAAATAAAATAAAATAAAATAAATACATTTTCACTTTGCACCAAAACAACAGCAGCCTTGGTGCCAATAGGGAAAACAAGGAGATAGTATTGCATAACCGGGGTTCCATACCACAGGAGGACGATTATAGCATTATGATTCTACTTTAACTACTGTGGCTGCATCCTATGGAATCCTGGGTTTTGTAGTTTGAGGAGACAATAGAGCTCTCTGGCTGAGAACACTTCCCAGGAAGTGCCATTTGGGGGTCAGAAGGAGCCAGAGTGAGGCAAGGGCTACTTTCTCCTCTGACCAAGCCTCCTGCTTCTCAGAAGCCTGTGAGATTTCTCAGGATTTGGGGGAAAGGTGGGAAAACCTGCCCATCAGGATCTTCCTACTGGCTGGTGGGTGGGACTGGAGGAGCTGAAGCAGAGACTTGAATCCAACCTGGTTGAGGCTAAGTCTCCTGCACTCCCTTTAACAGTCAGCACACAGCGTCCTGCCCACCCACCCTCTCTCTTGCTGCATACCTGCTGATGGTTTTGTGGTTTTGTTTGTAATACAGGTGTCCCTCCATGTTTGCTGGGGTTTGGTTCCAGGACCCCCGTGGATATCAAAATCCGTGAATATTCAAGTCCCATTATATGCAATGGCATAGCAAAATGGTGTCCCTTATATAAGATGGCAAAATCAAGAATATCTTCAAGCTGTGAATACTTAAATCTGTGGATGCCAAATCTGTGGATATGGAGGGACAACTGTATATGTGAATCTCAAAAGTACATTTAATTTTGTTTTGTTTTTTTAGCATGGGCGTGGACACAGCTGCTGTGGGCAGGGCACATTTCTAGGATGGAGGACCATCACCTCCCAAAAATAGTACTCTATGGTGAACTCGCCACGGGTCAGCGTAAGAGGAGCACTCCAGAAAAGTGATACAAGGACTCCCTGAAACAACATCTTAGGCTCGGCCAAATAGATCACCAACAATAGTCCACCCTGGCCTCACATCGGGAGGCATGGAGACACACTATCCACAATGCTGCAGCCTTATTTGAGAACTCATGCCAAACAAGTCTTGAAGAGAAATGACAATGCAGAAAGAATCACAACCCAGAAACATCGCCCAAGGAGACCTTCTGCTATGCTTTCTGCAACCGGACTTGTTTATCTCGGATTGGCCTTTTTACTCATCAGCACGCTTGCAGAAAGTGTGGGATGAGTCCTTCCTGAATCTTCGTTTGCGAAGAAAAGCCAGAGAGAGAGAGAGAGAGGATCCACTTGGGGATAGACAGGGTATGGGTGTCTCTCAGACCCAGTTGAGGATTGTGTAATAGGACCTTGGAAGTGTGGGTGACCCAGATCATGCCCAGATGTCATTCCAAAGGCATACCAAGCAGGTGGGCCAGGTGAGCTGGTTTGCATACCCAGCAGGTAGGCTGGGTGATTGGTTCCCATCAATCGGCAGGTGGGTCAGCCTACGCTTGGATCTGGATCCATTCAGGAACCCAGTCTTTACAGCTGTTACCAATAAAAAGTGGTGGCCTCTTTTATTGCAACAAATTGTCATGTATCAGCTTTCCCAAACTCATAGAGCACAAGTCCATCAGAAAACTTTATTGCTAGAAATCCAGGAAGCATGCAGTACAAAGTTGTTGCTGAGAATGAGAGTCTAACGGATATACTCTAAGTTAAAAGCATTTTATAGTCAACAAACCCTGGCAGGCTGGAAGATCATTGCTCATCCATCATCCGTTGACATTCCTTAAATTGAAATTATCATCTTCCCAGGCTTTGAAAATCATTAATTGCAGCTGTATCATTATCTTTTTTTTCCTCAAACAAAACCCAAACAATTACACATACACCCCCCCCCCCCATAAACTGCTAGTCACATTCTACACCAAGGCCACAGGAAAAGAAGTGAAAATGGCAGGAACAGGAGCCAAGCAGTCCAATCCTGATACAAATGCAGTTTGTAACATTACTGCTAAGTGGAGCCTCAATCACTGCTGAACCTGCAATTCTAAATACCTCATGAAACTGCAGATCCCAGGATTCCATATGATGTTGCCATGGCAGTTAAAGTGGAATCTTAGCAATATAATTGTGTAGTGTGAAAGGGCCCATTATGTGTCTAAACCTCTCAGTATTGGTAGCCTTAAAGATAGCACATTCTGGAGGGCATGGTCTTTAAAAGCTTATGGGAAGAAGGAGATTACTTTTCTATGCAGTCTGCCACAGTGCTTGTCAGGCCATGTGACATGGGGACTGGCAATGATTTTTTTCCCAGTGTGCCAGGGGCCAGCTTATATTTATGCCTATTGGGTACAAATGTTTCTTTCTTTCCTCGAAACCTGCTAGGGACTATCAGTTAAAAGTTCAGGGATTGGCACCAATCCAAGTACCACCGCTTTGAGTAGTTCTGGTTTAAGGTTTCTAAGCTATGTGGGAATTCTGGTAGAGTACGGAAGGACCTGTTAGCATACCCTACTACCTCCTTCCCACAAGATTCCATAACTGGAAATATTAGACACTTTCCAGAATCACTATGGCTGGGAGGTTAGGCAGACTGGAGGTCAGCCAAAGGTGCCCATTACCTGGGATATGTCTAGAAATATAATGGTGGGAAAGCCCAAGTTAAGATTATGTGGAAAGCCCCAACCGTAATGGTTTTATGTTAATGACCCAGTCATTAAGGGATATCTGCTAATCCTTTCTTCCAGCCTTGGGCATTTCAAGCAATAATTAAATCATGCAAACAAGTGCCCATTCCTCATTCTATACCTTACAGAAATATCTCCTTACACCCTCTTCCTGTCCAAGCTTACGAGGTTATCACAAGACCACCTGTTTTAATTAAAGCAATCAGTTGAGTTTTGGTTCCTTTTGTCTATCCTGTGGGAAAGACATCCAGGCTTTGTTTCAATCAGCACACCCTTCCAAGGCACAAAATAAGTTATAACTATCATATCTCCAACTCTGCAAGGTGTACCACAGACTGACGGACACCAACACTCTGACGGATTCTTTGTGCCACTCTCAGACACCAGTCTGAGTATCTTCGCTTCATGGAATCCTTCTCTTCAAGACTGGTAACTATCATCCTATCTTCCCTGACCTCTCTCTATCCAGCCGCCCCACATTTCTTTCAAATAGCCTTGAATGGTTCTTAAGAGTATATGTTTTGTATATTAGTGTATCCTCTGTATTATTTCCAATAAAAATACTTTGTTTTAATTTAACTGTAGTGCTCTCTATTGTTAGTACTGGTATACATAGGTGAAAAGATTCCCCAAATTACTCTCCTCTTACAAGCCTGCTGTTGAGCTAATAATTTCCCCCAGATATCACAGGAGATTTTGGCATCACAGGTGGGGTTCCAACAAACCCCTACCTCTTAGGGTAACAGGCCTATGAGTACAATACTAAATGAAGAATTCAGTTTCTGGGGAAACTCAGGTTTAATGTTAAATGAAACACGTTTCTAGGACTTCTTGAAAGAGCCATGTTTGATGTCTATTGAAATCTCTAAAGCTAGCTGAGTTGCTGTATAAGATCTCCACTGGGTTTTCAGTGTCCAGTACTGTTGCCCTTCTCAATGGCTAGCAGCAACAAGATCAAATCAAATAAGACTGTAAGAATAACCATGTTGGATCACACCAAAGGCCTGTTTAGTCCAGTGTTTTGGAAGCATGCTGAGTAATAGCAGATGCCTATAATTACTGATTTGTTGACAGAACTCATCACTTTTAAGTTAGCCAGTTTTATTTATGGTTAAGTGAAAAGAACTGAAATCCAGAAGTAATTTTTTTAAAACCACAATTGGTTTTCCTTCTGTTCAATAAATGGATGAAAAGCTCAAACTTTGTTCTTGCAACAGATCCCATTCATTTTGTTAATCTCTTTCCACCACTATCCCTCCCCACTATGATTCTTGCAGTACCTTTACACTTCATTCAGCACAGTGACCCAGCTTCTGACTCATCACATTGATTTCAGTATCTGTCACAAACCAGGAATGCAAGAGCTGCCTCTGAGGTTTAATTCATAAATATATCTTCTTGGCCTCAATATGTTTGCTGTCAAAGAGACCAAAAGGATAAAACAGGCACTGAATGTTATTTCTTGACTTAAAGTATCATCAACAGAAATGAAACATAAAAGTATTTGAGAGGCATTTGTTATTGACTGAGATACAGAG
Organism: Gambelia wislizenii; assembly: GCA_030847615.1. NCBI lineage: Eukaryota > Metazoa > Chordata > Lepidosauria > Squamata > Crotaphytidae > Gambelia > Gambelia wislizenii. The sequence goes on along the minus strand of JAUMIR010000005.1, from coordinate 103,183,030 downwards.
CAAAGGGTAAAGAATAAGATTTGGGAGTAACAAATAAGGAGCATAGCTGGTGGTGTTGCCTTTAAAAGGGAGCAGGTTACTTTACTCATCACTCTGATCATTGAAAATCCTCTGAAGTGCCTACAGAGGATGAGTGGATGGGGAAAACTGTGGAAATTGCTGGTATGGATAAGCTTGCATATATGCTAAAGGGAAAACCTAATAGCAAATTTGTAAAAGATTGGAGAAATTATTGGAATATTTATATAGTAAATATGAAGAAATGATGATTTTGGGATTTAAAATCTAAAATCTGGGACTATCTATTCATGGGGCAAAAACACATGGCAGATGAGGAAAGTTTAAAAGAGTCAAGAAGAGGGGAGAAATCAAATAAAGAGTAAGAAATGAGGATACTTCTCTAAAGGATATCTCCCTTTCTGTACTCTATTAAGGAGGATAAAGGAAGGTTATTAGCAAATTATAATATAGCTGATACCTTGACATACAGGAAGTGTATTAATTTGAATATAAACGTAATGATTTTAACAGAAATAGTATGCATCTAAGATGTGTTTGATATATGTGGGGTTGGGGAGGGAAGGGAGGGAGGGAATGGAAGGGAGGTAGTGGGAAACAAAATATATATTGTATTGTTTGTGTTGTGTTATATGTTATATGTTTTATGTCATATGTTAAATGTTTTATTAAGGTTTATTGTATGTCTTGTTGATATATGTAAATATGGAATTATAATACAATAAACTATAATATATAACTGTCTAGTCTGTGAGCTGCTCTTCACTGATGATGATGCACTTGTTGTTGTTGTTGATGATGATGATGAGGCCCTTGTTGCCCACACAGAAGAAGCTCTGCAGCGCCTAACATCCTGCTTCGCAACAGCTGCAGAGCTGTTTGGGCTGGAAGGCAACCTGAAGAAAACAGAAGTTCTTTACCAGCCTGCACCACAGGACGAGCACCACCATCCCCACATTGCTGTTGGCAAATCTGTGCTCAAGTCCGTTCAGCAGTTCACCTACCTGGGAAGCATCATCTCCTCAGATGCCAAGATTGACAAAGAGATCGATCACAGATTAGCAAAGGCATATAGCATATTTGGAAGACTTCACAAAAGAGTCTGGAGTAATAAACACCTGAGACAAAGCACAAAAATCAGTGTGTATAGAGCCATTGTACTGTCTATTCTCCTTTATGGATCTGAAACATGGGTCACCTATCGCCACCACCTGTGACTCCTTGAACGCCTTCATCAGGGCTGTATACACACAATCCTAAATATACACTGGACTGACTATGTGACGAACATTGCTGTCTTTGAGCAAGCAGGGATCACCAGCATTGAGGCCATGATATTGAGAACACAGCTGCTCTGGGCAGGGCACGTTTCTAGGATGGAGGACCATTGCCTCCCAAAAATACTACTCTACGGTGAACTCACCACGGGTCAGCGTAAGAGGGGCGCTCCAAAAAAACGATACAAGGACTCCCTGAAACAACATCTCAGGCTTGGCCAAATTGATCACCAACAATGGTCCGCCCTGGCCTCACATCAGGAGGCATGGAGACGTACTATCCACAATTCTGAAGCCTTATTTGAGAACTCATGCCGAACAAGTCTTGAAGAGAAACGACAACGCAGAAAGAATCACAACCCAGAAACATCACCCAATGAGACCTTCTGCTGTGCTTTCTGCAACCGGACTTGTTTATCTCAGATTGGCCTTTTTTAGTCATCAGCGCACTTGCAGAAAGCACAGGATGAGTCCTTCCCGAATCTTTGTTTGTGAAGAAAAGCCAGAGAGAGAGAAAATATAATAAAATATTTTTTTAAAAGGAGATCATTACTTGACACTGTTACTGTAGCCCAGGAAATGCCTCACTGGATTACTCATTACTAATGGATTACAATAATTTATTGTGAGTGCACCATTAAAAAAATAAGAGGGAATGCTCGCTGCTTCCCCCAAGTGACCAATTCAGATATTGCAGTTAGATATTCTGAGAAAAATGCAAGATATTACAAAGCAATCCTTTTCTAGTAATTTCTTCTCACTCAGATTCCTTGGCCTACAACACTCCACAACATACAAGCCAATTGGAGATGAGATATGATCTGTAACCCAACCTTTCAAAAAAAAAATATCAGGTTGGTTGGAGTTCCATTTAGACATGCATATTTCTTCAGGAGATATAAATTTCTTTTTTTTTTCATGTTTCACAGCTTTAATAGAATATTCTAACTATTCTGTACAAATTGAATTTGAATACGCTGTATTATGTTACAAATGTATAAGGTAAGACTAGAGCACCCTCTGCATGCCTGATAACAGCATTCAGTTACTAATGAACTTTGCCAGAAATTGGCATTGTTATGTTATGAAATGTGAAATGTAATTCCAAATAGATCTTTTGAAGGATTTTGGCACTTTAAAAACCATGGAAATGTGGTACAGAGTGATTTGAGTATTGAGTATACCGGTACTTGTACACGGAAAACTCCTACTTTACTTACAGAATGATTGCTTGTCAAACACTTCTATACAACAAACTGGGAAAAAATGGGCCACATAATCTGATGAAAGTGGGTTATGGCATGAAAATGTATCACTGATCTAAGTTTGTCTACATTGCTAGGTCTTGTTCAGATGATTCTCCAGATCTAGACTTTTCCAAATTTAGAGTTCATGCACACCTTCCCCCCTTGTGTGTGCAGCTTCACTGCCCAGCTTCCTGTTTAGGAAAACAAGAACAACAACTACCCATAGTTTTTTCCGACAGCTGAATTGGCACATTCTGGTTTGGAAGTCTGTGGCTTCCTAACTAAGGAGATTTTCACACGGGAGCTAAAAGCCCTGATTCTGTCCTGCCACCTCCTCTCCCATTCCTGCAATGGAATGGAGGTAAATGTTCCACACTTACCTCCATTCCGGAACAGGAACAGTCCTCCTCCCCCCTGTTGTAAAGCTGCTTTTACAACCAGCTGGGTGAACTCCCGCTCGTTGTCATGAGAGAACAAATGGGAGGGAAATTCAAATTACCCCCCCCAGCTGTCAAAAGAAAGAATAAAAAATTAAAATACAAGTAACCTGGGAAGGGTGGTGGGAAGGGTGGCACTTACCTGGCTGTCCAGATCGTGGCAGGAAGTGCCTGCCATGGAGCTCCTCCCCCATCCCTGTCATTCCAGAACAGGGACGGGATCCGATTTGCACACCCGTGATTCCATAACAGAAACGGAACTGGGTATCTATTAACGACTTCTCCCTGTGATGACTATATCACAGGGAGAAAACAGAACAGGCATAACGTAGGAATGGAACAGGGTGGACGTCATCTGAAAGGGAAAACCTTCCCCAACCCTGTTCCGTTCCAGACACGGGATATATAGCCCATGTGAAAATCTCCTTAGACATCACTGCATGTCTAGTTTGACCTAAACAGGAAAGAATGTGATGAATGAGGCACTGCACTCAAAAGCATGGAAAGATGGAATGGTTTGAATAGTTTAAAAATTGCCTGAGCTGGGCCCATGAGAGTAATTTACCTGGGAAAATATAATTAAATCCTAAGTAAGGAGATTATCAGACGAGCTTCTAAAAACGTTTTCCTCCTATATTTTAAAGCGGAAGTATCATGGCATAATAACGCTTCTTACCACCCACTGCTGAGATAATAAAAATATGCCACCCTTGAATTATTGAATTATAACAGTTAGTGCTATTTAATTCTGCTTTTTTTTGCATGGGCAAGCCGTTGGCAGTTCTTGCGAGAAGACCTAAATTAACAAATAAGATGAACACACAAGCACTGAAAAACACTTAAAAGCTTACCAGCAAAATGGGGAGGTTCATAAAAAGAGCACCCCATACCTAGTTTTTGTGTTCTCACCCAGAAGTGTTTTGGCAGGGACTGCCCATTGATGCTGAAATCACACCAACCGAATGGGACATGGTTTCTCACACAATCAGTACCACAAAAATATGCCATGGGAGATCAATTAGTGGCTCTCACCTTCCTATAAAAAGAAAGGCCTTCTTCATGGCAGCAGAACACAAGAGAATGATGTCATGTGGTAGGGAAGCCCTTTTGCGGTTTTCTGACATTGTTATAACGCCATATTTGCTGTGTCTGATAGTCTCCTAAGTGTGTAGCTCTGATACTTTATTCAGGAGATTAAGGAGATTTTCACATGGGGAAAGTAACCCCCCGGGGGAGATTGGGAGAGAAATGGGGCTGTTCTGGTTCCAGCGCTCCATTTCGCATGCCCCCTTCCTTCTCCCAATCTCCCGTCGTCCTCCCTCCATGCTGCTTTTATTTCCCTCCCGCTATTTTTTACTAACGAAGGTTCTTCGTTAGTAAAAATCACGGAACATACCAGGAGGGAAATGGAAGCAGGACAGAGGGAGGATGATGGGAGATCGGGAGAAGGAAGGGGGCGTGCAAAATGGAGCGCTGGAACTGGAACAGCCCTGTTTCTCTCCCGATCTCCCTGGGGGTTACTTTCCCCATGTGAAAATCTCCATAGATTTCAACTGCACTCAGACTGCAATTCAGATTTTAAAGGAAAATTGAAACAAAAAGTATAAAATCAATAATCTCTGTTATCCTGCCTGTATCAGGTTGGTTCAAAGTAATAAGGTATTGTGTTACTCAAATAGGTGGGGGTCGGTAGGGAGCCCACACATGATTCCAAATCTTAGTTATTAATTGGGGGAATTATTAGAGCTCAAATGGATGACTGCGAGAGGTCAGGTAACTTCTGAGATCTTTACACCTATGTATACACATACTAACAGCAGAGAGTCCATGTTAAAGTGAAATAAAATGTTTTTTATTGGAAAATAACATAGAAGCATTCACACGTGCACTTATGCTCACAAGAACCACACAAGGCTAACAACGAGTTAAAGGAGGGAAGGTTGGACAGAGGGATAGATTTGGGAGGTAGGGACTATAGTTACCCATCTTGAAGAGAGAGAAATGAAGGACTTAGAACTAAATCTGAGGGTGCCACTGGATTCTGTTCTGGGGGTATGCTGACAGAATGTCTGGGTGTAGCTATGGTGGGAAAAGGGATGAGGAAAGGAGAGAAAAACAAGCAAATTAAGACTCCAGGTGTTTGTTTTTTAAAAACCAATATGTCCTGCAACTTTAAAGTGTCTTAGGAAGAACTGAACGTGGAAGAAATCAGAAAACACAGTTTATTTGAAATTCCCCCATCATTCATGTGTGGGTTCAAGATTAATCTCCCCCATCTGGGGAAATGCACAAGATCAGTCTAGGATGAGTCCAAATGGTGTGGTGAACATGAAGCCCAAGTCAATTTCACACCTTCTTTCCAACTCACCATATTTAAATTGGCTTTGAGGTACAATCTGTACTACTCTTGTATGTGGAAGAAAATGATTCAGATGGGCACAGGGAATCTATACTGCACAACCATAGCACACACAAAAAAAATGTAATGGGGGAAGTGTTATTACAGTTTGAAATCTCCATTTAAATGACTCTGAATGATCAGTACACATCCCCTTTCTGCAGGTATCTACACCAGGCACCAAGAGAGAACTGAATGAACAGATAAAACTGCCTCAATAATGAGAGCCCCTCAATTTTGATCTAGTGTAGAAACCTTACAGGGTCTCAGGACATTATCCTCCTTCCTAGAGATATAAAAATATTCTTTCCCCTTCCAGGTATCTGGCAACCAAAATAACAAAAGGAAGAAAAGAATGACCTTGATAACTATCCAAAATTCTCATGCTGCTATAGCAACAAAATGATCCTTTTTCACACTTCAGTACATTCTAATGTATCTGAACTTCATTATGAAACTCTAGTAAAACTGATCATCATGTCATAATGAAGTGTCATATAACCTTTCTCAGCTGCATGGGAAAATATAGCCCATTGTTTGTGTCTATAGCAACCATGCTTTCTATGCAGAAGTTCAATTGGGGACATTTAGGAGATTATCAGAGGTGTTAAAAGTGGTGTTACACAAATGCAAAGAGATCGCAAAAGGGCTCCCTTTTCAGACAATGTTGTTCCCCCCTTATTATGCACCCATTCTGCTGCCATTGTGCTGGTGCTGCTTTTTATTGATGGGAGAAACCGTCGATAGATTCCCCCATTCCATTCCTGCCACAGATGTTCCTGCACATGACAAGGTGCCCCGTTATGCTGGAGAGATCCCAGCATGAATGGGCAGTCCCTACCAGAAGACTTCCTGGTGAGATTGGGAAATCTGGGTAAGTGACACACTTTTTATGGCCCTCTCCAGGTTACTTTAATATTTTAAAGTGTGTTTTTGTGCTTGCTGTCACTTTTTTCTTTTCCTTTTATTTTTACTTTTGAATTTCCCGCGCTTGCGTCTTCTTGAGAGAATCTGTGGGATTTCAATCCAGGAAGTGAAGGGGGAACCATTAGAGCTCTGTTCACTACTGGTAGACTGGTGACTTGAACTGACATGAAGCTGGAAAGCAGGAGATTCATGCACACTTGGCTACACAGTCTGACACTGAGTAGAGAGGAAGGTGAACTGTGCACACTTTAGTGGTGTTTGAGAATGACATTTATATGAAACATTTCCCCTGAAGGGATAGGCTTTTGAGTGGCATATAATGTTTTTCAGAGGTTCCCAGGGCTAAACAATGGGTGCTCTGGAAGAGTTAACAATCACTAATGGGTGCTGCATTTGGAATTGAATAGGAGCAGGCAAGGTCTTTTGTTGGAAGGGGAGCAGGAAGGAAGGACCCGTCTTACAAGCATTAAGGACTCTGCTATCATTGAGTGGATTAGTGAATGACTCACTTCAGGTGTTAATGACCTGAGTATTTGGTTTTGGGGAATTTCCAAAGGCCCCTTCCTTGGTCGTACATGAATCCCGCCTTGGTATTTGGGGATCCTTCATTTACCTGCAACCATGTGGATGGCCACATTGAGCCAAATTATTAACTGCAGTTGTCCCTTCATATTTGCGGCTTTGACTTTCGTTCATGGTTTTAAGTATTTGTGGTTTGTCTTCACTCTCCTCCCTCTCCCCGGGGACTGCAGCAATGAGGGTGCTGTGAGAGGAGGAGCAGCATCCACCTTGGCTGCCTTTTCCACTTGGAGACATTGGTGGTGCTGCTGTGGTCCTGATGGAGAGGAGGAGGAAGAGGAGGAAGAAGAAGTAGGAGTGCAGTGGAGGTGGGGAGAGGGAAGTCTAGGCGGCCAGGGAACTCCAGCTGCCTAAGGAGCCCGCGAGTGATGCCTCCACTGGCCTGGTGCTGCCAGGGAGTTTCGGGCCTTGGCTTTTGCTGCACAGGTAAGGGCTCTGGTGGATCCTGGAGTCAGCCTTGGCTGCCAACCCCGCCCACACCTTGGATTCCTAGGCTCCTGGGAGGTTGCAGGGGACCCAAGCCCCCCCCCGGACTCTTCCATAAGGCTGCATGGTTTTGTCTCAAACTCTCTACTCTCCTGGATCTTGGCTTCCCTCCGCAAAGGGAGCAAAGACCCAGAGAAGCACAGGGGTGAGGCAAAACATCTAAAATCACCACTCTTCCAGGCCTTTTCTCCCTTTGGGGAGGGAAGCAAAGACCCAGGAGAGTGGCAATTTTAACAGCTTTGCCTCACCCGCCCCCGCTTTCCTGGATCTTTGCTTCCCTCTGCAAAGGGAGCAAAGACACAGAGAAACACGGGGGGTGAGGCAAAACCTCTAAAATTGCCACTCTCCTGGGCCTTTGCTCCCTTTGGGGTGGGAAGCAAAGACCCAGGAGAGCGGTGATTTTAGTGGTTTTGCCTCACCCACCACCGTTCTCCTGGATCTTTGCTCCATCTGGGGAGGGAAGCAAAGACCCAGGAGAGCAGGGAGTTTGAGGCAAAACTGCCAAGCTGCAAAGCCTCCAACTGCTGGGCAGTGGGGGCATGGCAGCGGGGGCGGCAGAGGGTCTGGGGGCATGGTGGGGGTGGCAGCAGCAGCGGCTGCATGGTGGCAGTGATGGGGTGCATGGTGGCAGGGGCATGGTAGGGGTGGCAGGGAAGGGAAAGTGGGGTGGCTGTGGAGGAATTCTGGGAGGCCTATTTTTATTCACTTTTTCCCCCCCTAACCCCTGCAAATGTGAAGGGATGGCTGTATAGCCAATTATTAGATATTCCAAGATGTGGGCTATCAGGGTAGGTAAGAATGACTCTGCTGGTTTGTATTTTCTTCCTCATTAATAACATTTCCAATCTTGATCGCATTCTGATGTTGCTTGGCCACACAAGTCCCATTTGTCATCTGCTAAAAGTTTGATGGTATGGCACTGTGTTCTCAGTAGAGCTTGGCAAAGTTGCTTTTTTGGCCACAATGCCCAATGCCTGAGAATGTCTGGGAGTTGTAGTCTTAAAAATTTTTTTTCAAGCTTTGGTCCTCACTACCCTATCCTACACCACCTCCCATATTGTCTCAGTGTTCTTCTACTTTGTATGCTGGCGTGGAACGGACCCACAGAACAGTGTCAACAACATAACTCTACAGGGCCTACGCTACTGTCAGGTACAGTGAAGCAACCACACAAGTGGCAGATGCTGGGGGCTGTTTTTTCCTCGTGAACTCTGGCTATTTCCATCTGTTGGATGACAGAGTCATATAGGCTGCCCAATTTACCAGTACCCTGCAAACCTCCTAAGCTAGCCTGTTGCCTCAGGTATGGTGGACAATGCTTTCCCACAAGAACAATTCAGTTGCCTAATCCAATTAGGTTCTCTGTGTGGATTCAGGAGAGGGCATCTTCTCCTTCACTTCACCCAGCAAAAGGCCTTGAACAAGGTCGGTCATTCCCGCAACATAATATAGAAACTGGGTTTTCGTTGTGGGAAATGTAAATGAATTTTGGCATAGGAACCAGAATACAATTGGTCCTCTGTATCCATGGGATCTGCATTCATGGATTTAACCAACCATGCTCCAAAATATTTGGAGGGGGAAAAAAACCCAAAAAGCAAACCTTGCTTTTACTGCACCATTGTATATAATGGGACTTGAGCATCTACAGATTTTGGTATCCATGGGGGGTCCCAGAACCAAACCCCAGCTGATATTGAGGGCCCACTGTATTTTATTTGCTAGAAGGTTTCCAGACAGGACACAATGCTATGAGAAAGGGCAGGAAAGACAATATGCTTCTACATGTGTGCGTAAGTGTGTGCACATGAATGCTAATTATAGTTTTATGAGTCAAAGAAGGAAGAGGTTCTCAAATGTGGCTAATTATAGCCGTTTTTGTTACCAGCATCACTATGTTCCTCTTTAAAATCTTTTTGCATGAACTATGTGGTTCATGGCATGTAGGATTACTACACAGAGTACAGAAGTAACATACAGTTGTACCTCCATTTCCCCGGATTTGGTATCCACAGATTTAAGTATTCATGGATTGAAAATATCCTTTAAAAAATAATAATCTAAAAAGCAAACCTTGATTTTTCCGTCTTATATAAGGGACATCATTTTGCTATGCTATTGTATATAGTGGGACTTGAGTATTCACGGATTTTGGTATCCACAGGGGGTCCTGGAACCAAACCCCAGTGAATATGAAGGGAAAACCGTATTTCCTTTTGGGGTAATGAGGGTTAAATAATGTTCCTCTTGCAGAACAACAGTAACAGCTGATAACTTCTCTCCCCCCCCCGACACACACAAATAATGTTTATACATCCCCTTTTCTCATTGTCTTGCAGGGCACAATAGGGATTTCTCAAATTTGAGGTAATTTTCTTACTTTTTGGATCATGCCATGAAAGAAATGAAAATATAATGAACATCAGTGTAACAAGCTACTTCAACAAAAGCAGAAACAATAAGTTACTGGAGGGAATTTTGTAATACATTACATAATAAATTACTTTTAAAATGTAAGTTTCCTAACTCTGCTAGGCCCAGAATTTTATTACGTACAACATTCCCCACCTCAGTATTGCAGTGGTCAGAGAAATTTCAGGGTCCATTTCACCATTTTTTTCCAGAGGAGAGATGGAATTCTCCATTACTTTCTTGGGAGTGGGGTTTCGTTGTTAGCAGTGCAAGTAGCACAGCTTCTTTTCTCCTAAGGTTTGGGGAGAGATGGAGGAGAAGAGTGGCTGCAGCTGCTGGAAATAACACCAGTACCAACCGTGTCAGCAACTTGGCCACCATTTTGCATCTTGCCATAATGACCAAGACAATGTCATCCTGGGGCATTGTGGGTGAAAAAAGGTCAGTGCATCAAATATGGTGCAGAATATGTGGGGACCTTTCCACAACGTGTCCTTCTACAGGGAGGAGTGAAGAGGAAAAGTCTTGGAAACTGTCTTGAAGGAAGTAAGTCTTTTGATAATGTTCAGCTCAGCTGTAGTCCAGAGCTACTCATGCCAAGATCGTATCAATGCCCAGTAGCAGCATGTGTCTTTTACTGAGGAAAGGAGGGAGGTTGTTTCCTCTTGAATTAAATAAGCATCAAATGCTGAGAGAATTAAATAAACATCACAAATGAAGGCTTACAACTCAGCTTTGACTTCAGCAGAGAGCAACTCCAAGGACTAGACCCCAAGACCTACAATAGAAGTTGCCTTTTTGATGAAGGCCATGAACTGCAAGGGGTCCTTGGATTCTGGCTGTTCAAGTTCATCCTCAAATATTAGCTTGATGGCAAGCAGGCATTTGGAACAATGTAATCATGACCCACAGTGATTTTCATTGAACCATGTATTTATTTTATTTTATTTTGCCTGCAGTTAGATGAACTTAACAAGTCATATGTGCTCTCTTTTCATTCATAGCTTATTCTAAGGGTAAACATTTAGTAACAAGCATCAGGCCTGATTTTGTGTTTTTAATACCATCTATTAAAGATGGTAATGTTCCCACTCCTGAGAAGATTTTCTTCTGCAGCTTAAGGGCATTTTTTATTTCTATGGAGCCAAAGTGCTTATTGAAAACCATGTGTGTTATTTTCCATAATGAAGTGCAAGCCTAGGAAGGCAAATTACATACAACCTAGTAGGCAATACATTTTATCCTTTGTTTTGTACCGGAGACTGCAGGAGCTTCATTGGGGCATGCTGTACTCCTTGCATTTCTTCAGATGTTAAGTATATGGCTGAGACAGTTTAGTAGATGTGAAGTTGGACTTGTATCAGGTAGATCAGTAGGGATGAGCAAAAAAAATTTGTTTCAGTTCCTTTTTAATAAAAATTTACTAGCATTTGCAAGGTTCTTTATATTCAGAATTGAAAGAACATATTTGAATGTGCAAAAAACTGACAGATTTGTCCATCCAGAACCACCCCAGGTCTTTGAAATAATGTTAGTGGTGAATTAGGGTTGTTGCTTTTTTGGAGGGGGTGTTCTGTGATGGATCCCTTTTCCAGGCTGGCCCCACAGTTCCATCCCTTGGGCTCCTGCCATTCACCTCACCATTTTACCCTTCAGATCTCTTCCTACATCTGGTACCCAGGCCTCAAGGTGATCCCTATTAAGAGCAAGTGGTTAGACAAGTGGGTTCACTATGTAAGCATAGCCAGTCTCCTTGTTGTTGCTGTTGTTGTTTGCCTTCAAGCCATTTCTGACTTATGGCAACCCTAAAGCAAACCTATTATGGGGTTTTCTTGGAGAGATTTGTTCAGAGGGGGTTTGCCTTTGCCTTTCTCTGAAGCTGAAAGAGTGTGACTTGCTCAAGGTTACCCAGTGGGTTTCATAGCAAAGTGGGGATTCAAACCCTGGTCCCCAGAGTTGTAATCCATTACTCAAACCACTATCTATCTCCTTATCAATTCTTAAAGGGAACGGTCAGATACAATTGTGGAAAATAAAACATGCAAAGATTTATTATATAACAAAATGAATTAAACAAGAAACCCCTGAACACTTTCCTCATTCACAGCTCCCCAAACCCATTGAGATCTTCATGCCATCTTTGACTGTCCTAACTCCATTCCCTTGCTGCCCTATCTCAGTCTTATGTGTCTCTTTTTACAGACTAGTTTATATCCTTTCTCCCCTGTAGGTCTCCTTTCACAGTATTCCCTGAGCTGTGATTGGCTGGCTCTAACCAGCCTTGCCCAACTTCTCTCTTCACAAATCTCAATATCTTTTGTTAAAGATGAGAGCTGCCTCATTTTTAATACCTAAGTGGCAGGCCAGTACAGTATACTTTTCTCCATGCTGGAAATAGATAATCCTATTGAATTTGGTCGATACATAAAGAAGAGAATTCTATTTTGGTTATTTTAAAACAAAATTAACAAAATTCACAAATTACATATTTGGGATAGGGAAAAAAAAAAACCTTGAAATTTAAACAAGCCAAATGTGGAAGAAAGCAAATTGGAAAAATGTTCACACCCTCAGACCAGGGGTCAAATGTGGCCACAGCCATAAGACCAACTGGAAGGTCTGGGCAATTATTTTCTTTCAGTCTAAGCTACCTTGTAGGATGTTTATTTATTCAGAGTATTTATACTTCAGCCAAAAAGGCTCCCAGGCTTACAAATCATTAATTTAACAGTTACCTGCCCTCAGGTTTACAATCTGAATAAGGAAAATGGAAAAGCAGTGAGGAGGGGATTAAGTCCTGTATATACTGCCTGTTCTTCATCATGGCCTCTGAGAATCACACAAATGGGTTTTGCACCTGCACAGAAAGCATTCGGAACATTCTAGAGCAGTCAGTAAGCGCTTTTTGGCGGTAGCTACGCCCACCTCCCTGTGATATATAAATACTGAGCCCACCAAAAGCACCTAGAGCAGTGGCAGTTGGGATGGATGGAGGGCCTTTCATCAGCTGCTGGGGCTAAGGCGTGATGGATGTTCTGAGGATAAAATGGAATAACAGAATATATGTTGCCTCAAATTCTTTAGGGGAAAGACAGGATGCTACTTTGCTAGATAAAGTAGCATGGCTGCTTTGGTCTTGACAGTCAGACTCATATACACCCAATTTACTTTTGCAAGCTTAGCACTCATTCCATGAAACAGGGCATTGTGGGTAATTTCAAAGAGCTGTCTTTTATATTTTACTTTGTGAAACTGTTCATTATAAGAGCTGAGCGACTTTTATGCATAGAATGTTTTCTAATATTAGATTTTAGCTAAAGTAATCTAATAAGGGTTCCATTTTAAAGTGCAAGATTAGGCTTTCAATGCTAACAATTCACTTTGTCACAATATTGTAATTCACAATTTAATACATTGTACATTTATGTTTCAGAGCCACAAAAATGAGTCATGGACATAAAAATGACATATCTAGTTCTAATCAAGTGCAGTAATTTTTGAAGTAGGGAGGTTATGCTGTTTCCACATTGTGTAGAAATAACATTGCGTAGCCAGTTCCAACATTATAACTATTATAACAACATTATAACTATTCAGATTTGTAACAATCTGAACAATCTTGATACAGGCAGGATAACAGAGATTATTGATTTTATACTTTTTGTTTCAATTTTCCTTTAAAATCTGAATTGCAGAAAGAATCACAACCCAAAAACATCAGCCAATGAGACCTTCTGCTGTGCTTTCTGCAACCGGACTTGTTTATCTCGGATTGGCCTTTTTAGTCATCAGCATGCTTGCAGAAAGTGCGGGATGAGTCCTTCCTGAATCTTCGTTTGCGAAGAAAAGCCAGAGAGAGAATTCGCTGCTATAGGGGCAGTGATAAATTATTTTGCCACCACTCCTCCCACAGTTTCTGCCAGCTGAAGAAGAGCTCTCCCAGGTCTGGACCCTGTCCCTTCAGAGGATCAGCACCAGCAGAATTCCTGTACAACTCCAAACAGTTGTGGCAGAAGCTATGCTAAATCAAAAGTAGATTCCCTACCCCACACTGCAGTGGATCCGCTGGCTGCTCCATAAGTCTCTCCTTATTTTCTTACATTCTTACACAGATAGTATTACACACATATAAGTAGTTATACTATTCTTAAAAGAGAATGCTGTTGTGATCACTGGATGCTCTGCAGATGGTTCAGCAAAGAAGATCTCCAAGGAAGAAGCAGGGACTCAGTCCATGAGCCCTTTGGTCTGCACCACAGCAATAACTTTGTTGATGTTATGTGCTTTCAAGTTCACTTTGACTTATAGTAACCATATCCTAGGTGTGCGTTTGGTGGTGGTGGTGGGATTTGCAAGATTTTTTTCAGAGGAATTTTGCTTTTGCCTTCCTCTGAAGCTGCGAGAGTGTGACTTGCCCAAGGTCACCCCAGTCTTGTCTGCATGGGCTGAATGAAACAGCCTTCCCCTGTTCCCACACCCAGCTGTTTGCAGGTTTTTGGACCTGATTCTAGTCTGAACTGTCCAGATGACGTCCAGGCAGCTCTCACTAGAAACCAGGGAGAAACTCCCTAAAAACAGCTTTTTATAAATAGCTGGGAAAACCCAGTCCTGTGGGAAAACCCAGAACATTCCATGGTGCAAATGGACAACTGTCTGCACACGAGTGCTGTGCAGTATCAGCAGGTGCCTCTGCCACTTGTGTCACACATTGTGCTCTCTATGGTCACAATGAGGCTCCCAGCAAGTGATCAGGGTTGAGTGCCTCATATCTGGCCTCAGAGAGCACGATGTGTGACACCAGTGTCAGAAGCGGCTGCTAATACCACGTAGTGCATGCGTGCAGATAGCTGCCTGTTCCTGCCACAGAATGCAAGGTAACGGGAAGAATCCAGGGCAGCTCCAGGACCAGAATACTCCATCCAGAATGTGGACTATACTGGCCAGTGCAGACAAGACCACAGTGGGTTTCCATGGCTGAGTGGGAATACAAACTCTAGTCTCTCAGAGCACTAGCTCAAGACATTGCACGATGCTGGCCCTTGAGCAATAAAGTGCTCAAACTGAAAAGCCATGCCAAAGAGTCTGTAGCTTTACAGTGCAGGGGGGATCCTGTTGGCATCTCCTGTCATCTGTTCTTTACTGGGTTGAAAATCTGCAACATCATCCTCCGGCCATCTGCAGTTGTGATACTGCAGTGCAGCAAAGACCAAGGCAGTAATTCCGGGTGTTTACTAGCTGCTACATACACGAGTAAGAGACTGGGGTTTGTTATCAGAATCCTTGTTCGATGCCTTCATCGCTTTACAGACAATATACACAGAGTGTATACAGTATTACATTGTTCTACATATATTTTGAAGAGGAAACTAAGACACAGTGTAATGTCTGCATAAAACATTGTGTATTGCTCTTCTAACTGGCTAATTTCACTTTATCTCCCAAAATATTCATTCCCAAAATTGTTTTTTTTTTAAAAAAAAGAATGATTAATTTTTCTAGCCTATCTGTTCAATAAACAAGATTAGTTCTTTTGCTCAGTTGCATATTTTATTCACAATCTCAAAATGTATATTGGAAATCCCTGCCAAAAGCAGAGGGTTTTATGTTTAAGAAATAAAGGAGTGTGGACTTTCTGCTTATTGTGTAATGATCTGTGTTGTATTGCTGAGGAGCGTGTCCTCTGCCCCTCTCTTGGAATGGAAAGTGTAGTATGGAAAAGGTAATATATCATATCTCTGGAAAGGCAATGAGTTTAAATAAAAGCTGCATTGATTTGTTTTTCATTTACAGGCTCCTTAATGGACCTGTAGTAATGAGATTTAGGGCAAATTGATTAACTTTGTAGCTCTAATTGTGCCTTTGGCTTTGGAAAAAGTGAGACTGTAAGGGGGAAATAGGGGGAAAAACCCCAGCCACTGCATTATTTACCTCTAGGATTTAATCAAATGCATATAAACATTGCATAGGATTTTTCCATTGTGGGCACCCTCTCTTTTCATTTCCCTTGTGTTTCAGCCATGTGATGATCACTTAAGATGCCCATCTCTCTACTAGTATTAATTATCATGGAGAGCCACAAGTGAGCGAAGGGGCAATGGGCCTCAATCTTTCCTCTGCTTCCCACAAATGGCTTGCCAGAAAATGTGACCATAAATGCCCACTTCTTTAAATGCCCCCCCCCCGTCTGGTGGCTGAAGGGAGGCTGGTTGGCATTTCTCAATGAACCTGATTTAAACCAAGGTCCTCTCATTGCTATCTAGGGTTGCCAGACTGACAGCTGGAGTGGGCTCCTGTACCTTTAATGGTTGTGTAGAAGAGGGAATTTCAGCAGTGGTTACTTGACATGCAACCAGGTAACAAGTAATCTCTGCTAAAATTCCTTCTTCTACAGAAGCATTAAAGGCAAAGAAGCCTTTTCCAGGTTTTACTCTGTCAACGCTGCTAACAGCAGTCCTAAGACTTTAGAAAAAAGATTATTGGGGGAGGACTTTTAATGAAGAGCCACATTTAGAAGAAAGATTCAGAACCTGTCACATTGATTAATGTGCATCAAACATTAAAGCAGATTACTATTTTTCTCAGTACGGAAGAGAATAAAGGACTGAAGCAATGGAATTTACATAAATGTTGACTTGCCAATTCCCCATTGGTTCAATAGGTCTACTTTAGTTGTACTAGTAATTAGTTTTAGACCTGTGTGTTTACACAAAATATGTTGTTTGCTATTGCTACTGCTTATGGTGGGAAAAGCCCTTTTTTCTATTCGCTCTCCTACAAGGGTGAAAGATCTCATTTCCCTCTCTTAAAGAAGAGCAAATTTGTGAATAGTTGTTACATCCCTATGGTAGAAGAAAACTAAATCACAGCATTTCTCTTTTGTGGTCTGCAATTCTGTTTCCGATTAGTGATGCTGACTCTGTTAAAGGAAGATATATTATTAAATACTTTTCTGGATGAAAACACCATCTCTGCTGAAAACAGTGACTGTCACTAGCTGTACATCTGAGACAAGGGACTTTATCAGATGCACTAAATATGGCATCATAATGATGCAACATAAATGCGAAAGGGTGCACATATCAGACGATGTCACCTTTTCGTGTTTATCTTGCCAAAACCTGTACCTTTTTATTGATGCTGGAAGCCATCAATCAAGCCCCCGTGGCACTTTATCACCATTGCCACTGTACCAAACCTCATGCCATTTAACTCATGAGAATGCAGTGTGAATGGCCGGTCCGGTGTGAACACCTCCAGATGAGATCGTGGCACCCAGGTAAGTGACACACTTTTTATGACCCTCCCCAGGTTACTTGGAAGTTTAAAGTGTGTGTATGTACTTTTAAAAACTTTTTTTGTGTTTTTTTTTGTTTTGTTTTATTTTTGAATTTCATATGTGATGAAGTCTTGCAAGAATCTATGGGATTTTGAACGAGGAAGTGAACGGAGCTCTGTTCATTCCTCTTCATTGCCGGGGAAGCCTTTGCTGAGAGACAAAGGTAAGTGTGGTGAAAGGTGTTATTTTGCCAGCATAAAAATTGTTCTAATTATGCTGGCAAAAGAACATTTTTAGAAGCTTGTCTGATAAAGCCCAAGGAGCCCTTTCACACCATGATTTCAGTTTAACTGCTGTGCTTCCACCCTATGGGATCCAGGGAGTTACAGTTTAGGAAGAGTTGCAGTTTAGAACTCTTAGAGTACTCTAGTGGCTCACTAAATTTAGAGACCATGGATTCTGTATTTAATTCATTCATTAATTAATATTCTGCTTTTCTGCCACGAGGGATCCAAAGCGGCTTATACCCTACATTAAAACTATACAGATAAAAAGCATTCTGAAATACAAAAATTAAAAAGCATTAAATACAAACCACTTAAAACACTAGTTTGAAACAATTAAAAGCACATTAAAATGTACCCATTGCATTACCTCAACCAGTTAAAAACTGAAGGCCTGGTTAAGAATGGTCTTAGCATGCCAATGAATGGAGAGCAGGGAGGGGGCCAACCAAGCCTCCCTTGGCAGAGAGTTCCATAGCCTGGGAACAGCCATTGAGAAACCTCTCTCCCGGGGCCTCACCAACCTATAGGATACAACCATGAGCCTTAAAGTGGAATCACAGTACTATAATTGTGGATGGGCCCGAAGTCCAGGTCAAAAAGTACCTCCAAATGGTGTATGTGCTCCTTTAATGGGAGTGTAACCACACAAAGAACATAATTGAGTAGCTTAGGAAAAGACACAGATCAACTCTGTTTTTTTGATCAATGGGAAATTAGGTTGGGCTTAAATCTCATTCATGGGGTTGAAGAATGGAACACAGTGAAGCTAATGAGCAGGCATCTTCAAGACAAGGTGTCCAAAGAGAGAGAGTGCAAGATGAGTATGGGAAAGGACTGAGGAGCTGTAACCTGGCTGAAGGAAGAACAGTGGAGAATGAAGCATGAGGGAAAAAACAGAGAAAACGGGAACCAAAGTAAGAAAGAGTTCATAAGATGAAGGCTTACAGCATCACCATATTTAAGAACAGGAGGGACTGGATGGTGCAGGGGAACAGTAAGGAAGAAGCTAGTCAAGATACTGGGGAAGCCAAGGAAGGAGAACAAAACTGGCAGTGGCCTGAAGACCAGAGACATGAGCAAATGGGGAAAGCAGTGTGTGTGTGTTAAAAAGCTGGAATGCCACACTGTTTTAGCACGACACTTGTCCCTCGTGGTCTACTCTCCATGATCTATACTAGTCATCATTAGTGAACTCCCTTTAGGGTCTTGGGACATGGCCTTAAGCCTCAAAGCCTGATCACTCTTCTTCAGTCCTCAGAGCAAGGGGGAGGAATTTCAGGGTGAGGATGCTTCTGCTGTTTGGTGTCAAATCAGTTTTGACCTATGATGACCCTAGGGTAGGAGAGGCCTCCATGACATCCTTTTATTAACAGCCCACTAAGGTCATGCAAACTCAGGAGTGGGGCATCCTTGACTGAGTCAATCCACCTGTGCTGTGGTCTTCTGCTTTTCCCACTGCCTTCAGCTTTACTGAGCTTATCGTCTTTCATGGTGAGTCGTCTTGTCTCATGATATATGCAAAATATGATAGCCTTGGTTTGGTTATTTTGTTTTATGGTGAGGGTCAGGCTTGGTGTAGACTTGATTTGCTCTCAAATTGTTTTTACATATTACTATGTACTTTGTTCTTTTGTTCCGGTCCTGTGGAAGACTGAGGTAAAACTGTGTCTTTTTGCTAACTGGAAAAACCCGTTAGCAAAAAGACATAGTTTTACTTCATGGGACCAGAATAAAAGAACGCTGGAAGAATGATGACGTCCTGTGGTAAGGCAGCACAGAAGATGGAACACCCCTGCTGCACAGCTGCTTTTCTTTGGAGTGTGATTACTTTGGAGTGTTGCTTTGGAGTGTTCCTGGTGTAGACTGATTTCGAATGGCTGCTGTAGACTCTCCAGGCAGCCTACATGCCTGTTCCTGTCCACCCTCCTCCTCCTTTCAAACATCACCAGGACCATCCCTAGGTTTTAGTGCTTGTTCCCTAAAACTTCAGGGATTGGGATGTGAGTGACCTGGCAACTCTGAAGTCATTGTAAAATAGTTTTTTTTTCCCCCCAGACTGTTTCACATGAGAAGGCTTCAATTTGTTTAGAGTGATTCTATACGAATCAAAGCCTTCTTATGATAAACATTCTGAAAAAATATAATTTTACAATGACTTCAGTATGCAAAATACAATCATTTAACTCTTTCCCCCATGCCTGAACAAACCATGTGACTGCCCAGAATAATAGGATCTAAAACTTAACAAAAATGGCATGGTTTTTAATTTTTTCCTAATACTTATTAGGATGTTCTTCAAATGTGCTTTTGCATTTTTAGGCTTTGGATATTCATATCCTCTTGTGTCTTGTAATTAAGGACAATTTATTTTCCACAGCTGGAAAACTTCACACTTCTATTGCGAATTCAAAGCTGCAAAGTGGAAGAAAAACCAAAGATTGTCTCCAAGGGCACACATTTTCTGTATTGCTCAAATGGATGTTTCTAGCTTGTGCCTAGTCTGATTTAGAATTAATGCAGCTCTGTGCTGGTGCAGGAGGGAACCCAACTGTCTGCAGTTCACTGCAGGATGGAAAAATATTCCAGCCCATTAACTTTGGATGGTGTTTCTCTTGAAAAAGATGTTGATGCTGTGTTACTGCCTGGGCTCAGAGAGAGAGAGAGAGAGAGAGAGGACATGCACTAAGAATTGTAAACTTGTTTATTTGAGATGAATTTTATTCTTTTGGGTGCCTTCTGACAACCAGCACTGTCCTGGGTCCCAGGAGCTGAGGTCCTTTAAATCTTTTTTGCTGTCTGTCTTTGAAATCTCTACAGATGCTCTCCAAAAGATTCACAGGAAGGCAAGGAAGAAGAGCAAACAACAATAAACCTTAAGTTATTTCAGGCGTGGAAGAGAAATTCTCTCTCACACATACTTCAGGTAAATTGTTGTGCTTGTAGAGGTGCAGGATTCATTATTTCTATTGCTTCAGTGAATTTATTGGATTGAAAAAGATTAGACCTTAGTTACCACAGTAAATATTGCAACACTGTTCAAAAGGATAAGAAACATGCAGGATGCAGATTGACTCCAGTTTACTCATGTTTCATGGTGAGCAGAATGGAATAGTTTGAAAGGTCAATTTATGTCAGTCATTTTATGGCAGGAAGAAAAAACAAACACCAAGTGGTGACTTCTCAATATTCTTCTTGCATAGTGAGGTTTTCTTGTAAATGAGCCTTCACAAATCTGACTAAGAATAAACTGATTTTCAGGTGATTTTTAAATTTAAATCTTCCCGTGTAGGGAAGCTTTTATAAGAAAGCTTAACAATGGAAGAGAACTCTTCAATTAGTATTGTTTTATTTAGGACTAGTGAAAGGACTCAGCTTTGTGGGTGTTACTGTACCCCAGCCTTTCTCAACCTTTTTACCTTGAAGGAACCCTTGAAATAATTTTTAGGTCTTGGGGAGCCCCTATGTAAAAAATATACCTTCAGCTCCTTTTTTTAAATTACAGAAACAGTGAAAAATATAGATGCTTATTATATCCCACATTGCTAGCAATACATATTTGATACTTGAAAGTAACAGGCCTGAAAGAGTGTACTGGCAGAGAAGTATTTATAACATAAATATAAAATATAATATAAATATATCTCTCCAGGACCAGTTTAAGGAATTTTGCCTCCCCCGCAACAATTTATTTTGGGGGCCCCATATTTTTATCTCAGGCCAATGTAACCTAACTTAACATATTCACAGCACAGTACAGGATATTCAGAGTACTACTAAACATGTTTTTTGCTGGAGAAGGGTTATTCACCAGCGTGCAGGGTGGGGCTCCTCCTGCAGAGGCGAAGGCAGCAATGCTGGCTGTGGGGCCCACCCCGGGCGCTGCTGCTGGTGCCTCTGCCACCTCTCTTCCTGAAGCTGCTGGTGCTTGCCCCCCAGGCGGTCTAGGGTTGCTTCCAGGGCGGCGCAGTCTGCCCGGCCCCAGGCTCCAGGCAGTGGCAGCATTAGCACAGCTCCAGGCTCTGGGCGCCCACTTGCTCCAAGCGCACCAGCTCCTGGCACAGCGCTTTCTGCACTCGCTAATTTGTTTTAATATGTAGATTAAGATTGATATATCTTCAGTAAACTTTTGATATGCATTTTTAAACTGACGTCTTTGTTGTTTAATGAGTCTAATTGACTGGGTGATCAAACCACACATTTAAATGTTAATTGAGCTGTGTCTGCATTCTGATGCCTTTACTCTGCTTACCTTGAAAGAAAGGATTTTTACTTTTAAAGATATTTTAATTTTTTAAAAAGGGCTAGATCCCTGGAATTTTTAATACATTTTTAATTTTAGACTCATACCCCCAACAATAATACAGGAGTTTACACTTCTCACCCTCTACCTTTTAGCTGCATGCAGGAGGTGTGCTCATTCACACACACTCCTCACCCTCTCCCCTTTACCATAAGAGGCTCTTTTCATTTCTTGTCTCCCTGCACAACCCAAGCTTCCCACCACCCTCCAGCCCTGTGTGTGGAGGAGCCATGCCGACCTTGTGCTGCTTCCCATCTTTCCAAAAAGAAGGCCCTATCCCCACTCCTCCTCTTCCCAAGATAACACTTCTCAGTGATTTATTTATTTATTACTTTTTCTTGCAGAACCCCTAGCAGTGTCTCGCGGAACCCTAGGGTTCCGCAGAACCCCAGTTGAGAAATGTTGCTCTACCCTGAAGCCTTCAAGCAAAGTTACACAGCTAGCCAAGCTGGACACATTCCACCTGAGTGAAGCTACTGACAGCTCATGAGGGAGAAACATGTCCATTCCATGTCTGTGAGGTGACGACTGCCCCATAGCTGCAGCCAGATAACTTTGCTTCTCAGACTATAGCCCCCAACATTCAGTTGCCACACCGAGGAAGGTAGTCCTACGGATGATGTCCTCTTCTCTGAAAAAAACCCCTAAAGCTGCACTCCCCAGTGTTCCTCCTACACTACAACATGTGGTAAGTGGAAGCAATCTGAAACTTTATCCTTAAGAGTGATGTAGGATAAAATGTGAATACAATATGTGTTTCCCTCCTCAGTCTTATAGATACATTATTTTACTTCTTAAGAAATACTGAATGTACAGTATTGTTGACTGGGGTCAATTGTTATCTATTATTGCCAAGACAAATATATAAAAAAGAACACACTGTTGTGTCCTCCTTCTAACTTGGTTCCTAACAGTGAAACAAATCTTAACAGTAATTTCACTTATTATGTCAGTCTGCTCATACCTTGTTCTCTTATGGAGAACATATTGGAACCCAAACGTTATCAGGCTGTGTAATTCCAGTGATAAATTTACCAGTCCCATCTACTTATTAACTGGGATGAATTATTTATAGACTTTCCTGAACAAAGTCTTTTGTAATTATGGAAAATCATAATAACAAAAGTCTTCTGTGCTTTGTGAAAAGGGCTTGCCTAATCAGTCTTGTTCAAAAGGTATATAATTTAGCCATGGGAAAAGAAAAGAAAGAAAAGGGGTGGGTGGGAGGAGATGTTGAAGACAAAGCTGCCAAAGGGCTGGAGAAAACGTGGCCCTCCAGGTATAGCTGAGTAGCCAAGTCTCATCCCTGGCTTTGCTGCCTAGGGCTGATGGGAGTTGCAGTCCAACATCATCTTGTGGGAGCAAATGTTTGCCAGCTCTGTCCTACCTCACACAACATAAAGCAAAGCAAAATGAAATATTCATAAATACTAATTTGAAATTCAGACTATCCTGGGGCTTAATGATATGACTGTTGCAGCTCACGGCAGTTGTGAGTTCTTGCCAAGCTATACTGATCAGCAGATGGTAGAGTGACCAGCTACAAAGGATAACCTGGGACTATTCTTGTTGTGTTGAGGTGAAAACATTTTAAGAGATACACTTTTACCTCCTGCATCACAAAAGTGCACTTTCCTATTTCCTTGATCAGCAACAATCTATGTCCCCAGTCAGTAACACATTTTAATGAATGTTTAATCATTGCTCTATTAAAATAGACAATGGATGTGATTCCAAACTGTCAGACTGTTTCCATTAAACTTATTGGAAATGGCGAGATACATCTGCATCAGTCTGCCTGGTTTCTTCTGGAACAAAATTTTAATTCTTGGCACATGGCCAGTTGTTAAGTAAACTTTTTGGCTTGTCATTACCAATTCTTTTAAAGGCCGAGTAAGTAAAATTTGCTTCTGAGGCAGAAGGAAATTGCACTCATACTGGAGGGAGGGGGGAATCTTGTACGTATGTATGTATGTATGTATGTATGTATTTATACCCCGCTTTTCAGTCACAAAGGCTATCAGAGCGGCTTACAAATGGTCAATTTAACAGTTCCCTCCAATGGATCATATTTTCTAAAGCTGGATATTCCTCTCCGATCCATGTTATAACATAAGAGTGTTTGTTTCTTCAAGGTATTTTTCTGCTGCTCTTCAGTTGTATTTGGGGTGTGAGAGGTATGAGAATTTGGTTTGGACTTCTTAGGTAGAACTTAATAAATTTGGAAATTTCTCAAAAGTTCTCCAGAAATAATTTAAGATTTTTAAAGAGTGTGAGATAAAGCAAAGCTGACAGATTTGTTGATCCATGCAGAGGGGCTTTGAATTCTTAACTATTCCAAGTCTGAGTTTCAATCCCTGTCTATTGAGGTATGTGCCATATTAGGGTTATTGTCTTTCTTTCTTTCTTTCTTTCTTTCTTTCTTTCTTTCTTTCTTTCTTTCAATAAACTCTTCATCTTTAGAAGCTACATTGCAGGCAAGTACTACGTGATCTTCTCCAAACTGGCTATGCTGCCTAGGGCTGATGGGAGTTGCATTCCAACATCATCTTCTGGGAGTAAATGTTGTATCTGTTGAATCTGCCCAGTGCAGATGGTTGCAATTTTTGTTTGGTTCATTTGTGATACACATTTCTTCATAAAGGACTTTATCAGATGTGGCAAATATGGTGTCATAAGGATGCCTAATGATCGTCAATAGATTGGGTGTGACACTTTGTTGCTGGTATTGCCGGCGTTTGAATCCTTGCACCATTGTGCTCATGTGAATGCAGCATGAATGTCAGAACACTTCTGGGTGAGATTTTATGACACCCCCCGTACTTGGGACTTTTAAAGTGTGTGCCCATGCTTGTGTTAACATTTTATTTCTTTATTTTATTTTTATTTTAAAATTTCCAGCATTTGACTCTTCTCACAACATTTGTGGAGATCATGATCATGAGTGTGGAAGTGAACGGAGCTCCCTTCACTCTCCATTAGTGCTTGGGCTACCTTTTACTGGGACTTAAGGTAAGGTCTGGTGTGGGGGGAAGGTTCTTTTGCTGGCATAAAACATTTTAAAATATGCCAGGAAAAGAACGATTATGAGGAGTGGTTTGATAAAGTCCAAAGTCAATGGAAAGAACTTGAATAAGGAAGAAAGCCAAATTGACCCATCCAAGTTGATTGATATATCTGTATTCCAAAAGTTGTTTATTTGTTAGAAGCACGAGTATTACAGAGAAGAGAAAACAAGTACAGAGTGGGCTGGTGTGACAGCCTCTCCCTCCCTAACTTTATCATACTATACTGCTATAGTGCTATTATTCCACTTAAACTGCTATGGCTGGCTCCTGTGGAATTCTGGGGTTTGTAGTTTAATGAGGCTTAAGAGCTCTCTGGCTGAGAGTTCTAAATGCCCCTCCATGAAATGCGAATCCCAGGATTTCAAAGGACACAGCCACAGCAGTCAAAGTAGAATAATAGCACTATAACAGTGTAGTGTGACACCTGCCAAAACTAAACATCAGGCACCACCTTGCAGCCATTGTTCTGTTGTCTAAGCCTGCTATCCTTTACCAGGTTAGTGGTGTTTCCTTTTCATCTTATATATTCTTTTAAACTGATGTTATGTGTTGAAACGGGTTTATGTGTTTTAACGGATGTTATGTGTGTTGTATTTTAATTTGTTGCTGTTCCCTGCCTTAATCCATGGGGAGAGACAGATAAGAAATCAAAATCCTCCTCCTCCTCCTCCTCCTCCTCCTCCTCCAAAGAAAAAATAAAAGAATGCACTCAAGAATGTGTCGGAGGTCTGCAAATTAAAGAAAGATGAACAAGTCAGACTGCCACTCCCTCTTCCCTGAATAACCACAGTCTTCCTCATAAATTTGGAGTTAAGAACCTGGGCTTAAATCCATTTATTAGTCCCAATAGAATAAACCCACTCACTCCATGAAATTTATGTAAGTCTTACTTACCAGGTTTTCATTGATTTAATGGCAGGGATTAACAACTTGTTTTAGGTTGTGGGATTCAGATCACAGGATAAAACCTAGTACATCTTTGTATGAGCAGGCAAGAAACATTACTGAGATTGTTAACTGTAAGCTTACAATGGACTTTTTCAGACGGGGGACCTCCCCCCCCAGGAGGTTGGGAGAAGAACTGGGCTGTTTCACTTACAGAACCCCATTTCAGACGGCACAGTAAAAGTGGTGCCCACAGCATGGGAGAAGGTTGGGAGGGGTTTGGGAGGAGGATGGGGCTGTCTGAAACAGGGCTCTGTAAGCGAAACAGCCCTGTTCTTCTCCCAGCCTCCTCAGGGCTTTTCCCCCTGTCTGAAAAAGTTCTAAGTAATTTTCTTTGCTTTCATAATTATCTTAAGCTAGTCACTCTACAATTCTACTACAGTTTTAGGGTCAAACCCAGTAGCAATTGGTAGTTTCCATGTCAGAGAGCAATGAATCCACTCTGGGTTTTAATTCAAACTTTAAAGGAGCTATCCAAGGTACTGAATCTATTTTGGGGAGATGGTTCTGTACCTTGGGTAGCTTCTGTAGTGTTCAGACTAGAGTTGGGAGCAGATTCACCATCACCCGTGACATGGAAGCCCCCAACCACCATAGGCCAAACCAGACATTTTGATATACAGCATGAAATATCCATGTTTACTATGTTTTCTCTAAAAAGTCTCCTCGATTTTAGTCAGATTACTCTCAAATAAGCATGCCTTGAAGTTCACTTTCAAGTCAAAAATTCACATTATAAGGAGCACATCCATTTCCCAACCTCATAATTATCCTGTGCCATTAAGGCAGGGGTGGAAGGTGTTTTTGGAGAGAATAGTCAAAGGCCAGTTCCTCCTGTTCCTACAAGATGTTCCCTCCAAATTCTTCCTGTGGCAACAATATACATATTTACTCTAGGACTACAAGCAGTTTGCATCAGGAAAAAACAAAATATTTACAGGGAGGATTTGCTGGAAAGAATTAACAGGTGCAAGAAGAGTGGTGTGATTTATTTATTTATCTAGTAAGTTATAAAAATTCTGCACAAGATATACAATTGCAAAATGGCTTACTGTTAGCCTTTGTTTCTGTCAGAATATATTGACCTTGGATTTTGGAGAAGGTATACTTTGACTGCCAGCTCTTGTAGACAAGTCTTTGCAATGTATTTATTAATATCCTAGCATGCATACCCTCATGTGGCAGCATGAAAGTACTACATGTACATCAAATGTTGGTCATTTAAAAGTGTGCACTATTTTGTTTTGGGGAGGAGGGGAGTCTGAGGGCTCATCCAGACTGGCAGCTTGTGCTGATTTATCCCAGGGCATTTCAATCTTTTCTTGTTCCTTCTTCCTGCTTCTTTGCGCTCCCCTATCCAAAGTCTCCTTTTGGGCAGTGCTAGGAAGATGGAGATTTGGGTTTGGGTGGGAGAGAAATAAACATTTGTTGGCTGTAACCAATTCCTTCTTCTCATACCACTCATTCCAATACCCCCACTCCTCTCAAATTCAAATTGATTTTAAAATCTCTCTAGAACTTTAGCACTAAATTCCAATAACACTATTGCCGTGATTGGAAAGATCAAAGTCTCCCTGCCCCCAAACTACTCAGGCTTCAACTTGAGGTTTGGCATCTTCCCCTCTCTAGCACCAACAAGCCCATGAAATCAAAACCACCTTCCCCTCCTCGTCTATATTTTTTTGTCCCCCTGCTTCTACAGCTTATAATCTTGTAAAAGTTAAAACAGATACAGCTAAAAATACACAACATGCAAAAGTTAAAATATAATTAAATTATCAATAGAATTATAAGCATTAAAAGCATCTCCTTTAAAAAGAAAAACGACATATTATTAAAGGTCCTTCCCCCCTGAGCTATCAGCCCTCATAGACCCAATACAATAAAAAAAAGTCTTTATTTGCCCACAGAAGGATAATAAGGAGAGTGCCAGTCTAGCCTTTCTAGGAAAGGAATTACAGAATCTGGGAGCAGTCACAGGGTCCATCTACATGAGGGGAGAAAATCCAAAGTACCTCATAGTATTGGCATCTCACAGCAGCAGCAACCTGTCTAAATGGTTTTTCTGGCCTTGGACGCCCACATAAGCCTCACATGATTTACTCATGTTAGTTCTTCACCGCCGCCCTTTTTAAAAATAATAATTAAAAAAAATGTCCCAACGTGTACTGGTCCAATAGGGTGATTTTCCAATCTTATAGGATAGCAAAACAGAAAATATTCATCCTGTTTTATCATTTTAGCGAGCAATTGCTAAGGTGAAAATCCAACATGGTGGCAGCGGGCACTTGCCCTGCTAAGCAAGCCCCACCCTCACCTGGCTAATCAGCTTTGTGCTTCCCTTCAAATTTCCTGCTGTTTGATAGTCCAAATGAGCAGGAATGTACACCCCCTTGCGTTTTTTTCAAAAAGTACAGGAAAAGCTGTGAAGGCTTTTACCCCATTGTTTTTGTTATTTTGGGCCCCCCTCCTACTGAATAGTATGGATTGGTGCTGGATTCCATTTGGACAGGTAGGATTCCCAGCGAATTCCATGAGGGATATTTTCACCATTTAGATGGGCCCACAGAGAAGGCCCTTGTCCTGTATTCCCTCCAGGTGTACCTCTGAGGGGGGTGGACAGAGGGGAGGACCTCTCCAGAAGATCTCAAAACACAGACACACTCTTATGTAGAAATATTGTCAGTCAGGTGGCCTAAACCTAAGCCATACAGGGCTTTATTGACCATAACAAACCCTTTGAATTTTACCCAGAAATGGGCCGGCAACCATTCTATATTTCTCCTTATTCTAAACTTAAGTGCTTTCCATCTTACCAAGCATTAATGTTTTTTCCAATGAGTCATGTCATCTCATGATATGTCCAAAGTACAATAGCCTCAGTTTAGTCATTTTGGCTTCCAGGGAGAGTTCAGGCTTGATTTGCTCTTGGATCCATTTATTTGGTTTTTTGGCAGTCCAGGTATCCACTGAAGTATTCCCAAGCACCACATTTCACCCGGTAGTAAAACTCACTGAAATCAGTAAGACTGTGCTGGAAGAGTAAGATATGCCTGCCCAACTCACGTCAGCACCAGAGTGAACACTCTGTGCATGTTCCTTGACAGGAAGGTGACAGGCCCAGGGCATATGTCAGTCATAATATATTATGCATATATGCAAGAGGCAACATCCTCAGTACTTCTCCCAAACCCGATTCCAAATAAAGGACGCAAGATTTGGATGAACAGAAGAGCAGTTGAGGGACTGTGTAATATGCCCATCAAAAAGTTTGATGACTGTCAGTTTTAAGTTTGTTACATACAGTATTTTAAAGTTGCTAGGCAAATATTTGCATGGCTTTATGATGTCAGTTGGATTTCAGATTTCAGCTGATGCTTGCTAAATGGCTGCTAGTTTAAAAATTACCTCATCTGTGCCATTTCAGCAGCACAATAGCTTATCCCTCTTTCTATTACTATGTAGGGCATTTGGTTTTATGCTGGTGGGGTTGTTATAGATACCAAAATAGGCAACAGACAGGTCAGTCAATACCTCAGAGAAACACACAGGACTGTATAATCTCTGAACAAATACTGTGAGTTGCCCTTGCCACACCTGTGTTTATGTAGCACAGTCAACATAGATAACATTGTGCATAGAAGAATACCTTTTTATGGATTGCTATCAGTTTGCCTTTCCTCCAGGTATATTTACATTTTGGAACCATGCACTGACAGATCTTCAAAATGCATTCCATCCTTCACATACCTTAAGAATAGTTGTACTCGGCTACCATATAGGGATACTGCTGAAATACAAAGGAGCATTTCAACAACCTCTGGAGTAATCTCTGGAGCTAAGCTGCAACATCTGTTTGTGAGTGTCAGTGGTATTGTAAGAACCATAGCTGTTCTTCCACGTAATACTAAAGGTCCACCTACCCAGCATCCTGGAATGACTCAAGCAGGCTTTGAAGCCCAAAGGCCTCTTCTGTTGTTAATCTCCAGTATCTAGTACTGCCTTTGTACATACTTGAGTCTTCATGGACACTAAAAGATCTGTCACCCATACATTATTGATTCATGGCAGCCAAGAATGTCCTGAATCCTTTGCACAGGTACAGTGCAAGGATGCTTTTATTGTACTAATTAACCCTTTGTCACCAAGCCTTGGCTAGGAATGGATGAATGCCTCTGTTTTAATTCCTCTCAGTAACTAATGTTTCTAATCTCACTCAGTTTATTATAAACTTTGAGATTCCCCCCAACTTTGCATTAAAATGTATGTGCATTTCTGTATGCATTTCTCCTAATACATGCATTCTATTATAAATAGTTTTACAACTAATACTCCTTAAAATAGTGCATTTTTAAATGTTCCTTCCCACATGAACCTATGTGTAGTTTAGTGGCTAGAGAGTTAGACTGGGATTTGGGAGATCCAGATTCAAGTCCTCACTCAGCCACAAGACTCATTAGGCCAGTGATGGGCAACCTTTTGAGCTTGGTGTGTCAAACTTCACCAAAAAACTGAGCCTAACTCGGGTGGTGTGTCACTTTGAGAAAAAAACATTATCTCTGCCAGCAGAACTGAGGGCAAAGATCCCGGCTTAACCAGAAGTCCCAGAACTAGACAATCTGTGCCGGACTTCTGTTGTTTTGGCCTACAGACCTCCGGCACAGAGTATCTAATAGGGGAAGATGAAGCATTTGCGACTACAGTTGTCCCTCCACACTCGTGGGTTTCACATTCGCAGTTCTGCATATTCGCAGATTCCTGATTTGGGAAGTGTGGGATGGGGAGGAAAGTGGGACCGGGGCTTTGAAGCCCCGATTGCCACTTTAGGGAGTATGGGACGGGCGAGGAAAATGGCGACTGGGGCTTTGGAAGCCCCGATCGCCACTTTAGGGAGGGTGGAGGGGGAGGAAAGTGGCGACCGGGGCTTCGAAGCCCTGATCACCACTTTAGGGAGGGTGGTGAGGTTGTGAGTGGGGGGAGGAGGCCTACGGCTGCGTGTCATCAGAAATGGCTACGCGTGTCAGTGCTGACACGTGTGTCATAGGTTCGCCATCACTGCATTAGGCAATAGTGGGCCACTTTGTCACTCTAACTCATAGGCTTGTTTTGAAGATCAAGTAGGATGGAGGAAAGCCATATATACTACCTTGAGCTCATTGGTGAAAAGAAAATCCATACACATTTTTTGGTTGTGCACTTTCCCTTAATATATACATTTTGTATGTATTTTTAGATCAAAGAACTCCATTACAAAACTTGGAGAAACATATATTTCAAAGGATAACTGAGTTTTATTTCACAGGTCAGCCCAAAAGTGTGAAACGAATTACATATGGGTTTGAATGTGAACTGAATGAATCTCTCCTCACACGCCAATGGTGTCAGCCAGTAAACATGGAGCAGAGATGGAAAGAATGCTGTATTAGAAAATGTTTAAGAAATAATAAAAAAACCCATGTTTCTTGAGTGTCATGTGATTTTTTCCCCTCTAGTTGTCATATTGTATAAAGGTAAACTACTTGGAGAACTCTGCTTTAAGAGTGGGGCATAAATTAATCTGCTGTGTAAATAAATAATGATCACTGCCAGTTTGTAATAATGGAGCCAGGCGATGACTTTTCAACATGGGAATGTTGCATTTTCATGTGGAATTCTAACAGCTTTAAAGTGGAGAAAGCCATACAGTAGCACCCCCGTATCTGCTAATTCGCCATCCGATGACTCAATTATCCGTGGATGGCGACAGCAGGGGAGTGGAAGGAGAAAGGATGGGAGGAGGAGAACTCACCTCCTCCCTCCCTACCCCTGGGAAGGTCCTGGTGGTGTGGTGGAGCTGGCGGGGGGTTGGATGGGGGAGGGAGGGAGGCGGCGAGCTCACCTCCTTTCTCCCTTCTCCATGGGGGGCTCATTTTGGTAGTGGCAGCGGTGAGGGAAGTCCGTTGTTCACTATTATCCATGGATTTCATGGATGGGGCACAGAATCAATCCCCCATGGATACAGGGGTCCCACTGTACTGCCTAATTTCATTATAGTGTCCTCAGGATTTTTAAAAAATGCATCTGCTGTTCCTGCAAGGATAAACCCAGGAGCATTCCTTGACTTACTAAGGAGTACCATTTGCGGGTCATGGTGAGGCAGAGTGAGGCAGGGGCTATTTTCTCCTATGATGGAACCTCCTGCTTCCCAGAAGCCTGTGCAATTTCACATGCTTTGGGGGAATGTGGGGAAGCCTATCAATCAGGATCTTCCCATTGGCTTGTGGGCAGGACTGAAGGAGCTGAAGCAGAGGCTTGAATCCAATCTGCAACCTGGTTGGGAACACCCTCCTGCACTCCTTTCAACAGTCAGCACAGAGTTTCCTTCCAAAACACCGTCCCCTCCCTTCCTCTGCATACCTGCTCATGGTTTTGTGGCTTTGTTTGTAGCACAAGTGAAACTTTATAGTACATTTAATTTTGTCACAACTTTGGGTGGTTTTAGCGTGGGACTTGGTTCCATTTGGGGGTTAGACAAGGCATGGGTCAGACTCAGTTGGGGATCCTGTAATGGGACCTTGGGGATGTGGGCAACCAGGGTCATGCTCAGCTGCCATTCCAATGGCACACCAAACAAGCAGGCTGGGTGAAATGGTTTCCATATCCAGCAGGTAGCCTGGGTGACTGGTTCCAATTGGTTGGCAGGTGGATAGACCAACGCCTGGATCCAGACCCATGCTGGAGCCCAGCCTCTACAGCTGCAACCAATAAAAAAATCTCTTTTTATTGGTCTCTTTAATCCCAACAAATGCAATTTGTGTCATTATTGCTAAGCATAGCTTCAATTACCACTGAACTTGCAATAGGGATTCTGCTCCTAACAGATTATGAGTGCTATGAAAATGCCAGGTTGTCCCTAGACTAAAGAGTCAGAATGGAAGAGTATAAAAAAACAAAATAAAAAAACAACCCATTATCGATTATAGTTAGATGGCTGTCAGAGTCCGACAAGATGCTTCCTCCTTTATCTAAAAGACTGCACCTTTCTATTATATCATTTGTGTTTTGGGAGTGTGTGTCAGTGCTAGGAACCAGCTCATTTTCAGCTGCCTTATGATGTTCATGTTATCATAATGACTAATTTTGGGTTGTCTGGACCAGTTAAAAGTAATCTTTCTTTGTTGTGTCAATCAGAAACACTGAGAAACTGAAAAGCCTGCTAAAATTGTAGCCCATAGCAACACTCATAAAGTTTGCTCTCATAAAGTGAGCACAGATGATTTAGAATTATGTAACCTAAAGTCCCTGAACAAGACATTAAAATGCAGATTGGATGGCAACCTCTGTCCACAGCAATTCATTACCTGGTCAAGGTTTCAGATCCCTGTGGTGAGAGCAGTTATCCTGCTACTAAATGTGCTCATTAGAGTCCTGGCCCTCATATATCTTCTCCTTTGGAAATGCTGCACTGCCAGTTATCAAATATTTTAATTCTGAACCTGGATGAAGCCACCCTCAGGGACTGGAGAAAGATGTAGAGTCTGCTGCTTCAAAGAACAGGAAAGCTTAAAAAAAAAAAAAAAAAAGGACACCATTAGGGAAAAATTATAAACCCAGAGTCAGAAATCTAATTTGAATATGCAGTTGCACAGGAAAAAAACTTGCAATGACTGTGACAGGTTGATGGCTGTCAAAATTTGGCAGGCATCTTTTCAGTCCTCTGCTCAGCTCATGTTGGAAGTGGGTTGGCAGATGATCCCATTGCTGACAACCACCTGCACAATCCTGCCTCAAATTCCCACAGGATATTTGAGTATTGCTCCCACCCAGACCCGCACTGGATTCACTTCCATTAAGCAGGTGTATAAAGGCTATTCCTTTAGGCTTTTAGGTTCTCAAGCTTTATTTCTCCAAATATTGGGTATAGTGAGCAGAAGGTACTGTACTGTGATAGGACGAACAGTAAATATAACTTTGTTAAAAACAACTTAAGAAGTATATCTGTTCTTTTGCTTACTCTCCAGCAAAGACTTCTAGTTGCCATTTTTCTTTGAACACACAGCATTAACAGTGTTCTTGTAATGTAACACAATCTTCCCTCTCCAAAGAACTCAGCCCCCCCTCCTCTTCAGAATCATAATCCTATCTATGTTGCTTACATGGTTCATTCAGCACAGGTACAGCCTGTCTACAGGTGTGCATGGATTCCCGATTTTTATGCTGGATACAGTTATTAATACATAATGGAATGCACATATAAAAATTCCTGGGTTTACACTGCTGTTCAACTATTCAAGTTTCTTGATTAACTAACAGTAGAAGTAAGGCATTCTGGGGTCTTGTGTATATTGGTTCATTCTGCAAAACTGAGGGTCATAAAAACTTCAAAAAATTGGCATTCTGAATCTAAAAATTTGGTCCATCACATACCATTTTTTTTGCAACTTGCTTTGATGTTTTTATGTTATAATATGTGACTGAATGAAATTAGTTGTGAAAAATTACTACATGAAACCTATTTTGTGGCCAGTTTTGAATATGTATATTTACAAAAACTATAAACTTGGTTATGTACTGAAAGCAGAAAGGCAACCCCCCTTTCTATGCCAGGAATTCCAGCTTGACAGTAGATAGATCAGGGTCTCTGCTTGTGTTCTCTACATGACAGCCAAAGTTAAACAAAACCAGAGATTGCTGATACATGCCAAAGCAATAATAATTTGAAGCAACCTTGAGAGTGCAATACAATCAGATGTACTGTAGCAGCTACGGAATTGCTGGGAGCTGCTATTCCCAGCATAAAATGTATTCCTTTCTGCAACATTTATACAACATGTGTTAGATCATCAGATGCAGCAAAATCCCACGAAGAACATGTGAGGACAATGTTACTGTACCACAAAAGGGTCCCGGTTTCAAATGATGTCATTGTCCTCTTGTGCTCAGTCTGTGCTGCAGCCGTAAGGTGTCACTTTTCATTAACAGGAGCGTCAATTGAAAGCGTTGCCTTATTTGCAGCTACAACACAGACTGAGCACCGCGAGGATGATGATGACATCTGAAACTGGGACCCATTTGCGGTACAGTAACGTCATCCTTGCATGTTCCTCTTGTGCTTTTTGACCGTGTCTGATATTCTCCTTAGTCAGTGCAGGTAAACTGAATAACCCATCATTTAATGGTTGGTGTTAGCTAGACTTGAATACTTTTACTGCGTGAGAACCTTCTTCCTTTAACACGTGTGTCTATGACAATCTGAATCTTTGCGAGGTCTATAAATTCTTAGCTTCCACTCATAAAGTTGTTCCTGCTTGTTTCTGACACAGAGTGCGTGGCTCTCTGTTTGAGGGGGTAAGGAAGAAACCTCTTTGGCCAAAGACAGCAGATACCTTTATACAGGGATTCAGGATCCAAGGACTGCTGTTTTGCCCGTAGACTCTGGGTCTGGAGAATGGGGCCGATATCTCAGTTCTCTCCCCACTGTTAACAGTACATCTGAATCTTATTCAAAATGCTTAGGAGTCCCTTTTACTTTTGCCATTGAAACTATTCTGTTGCCTTTCCTTTGGTGCCCTGCTTCCTGATTGTCACAATGCAGCATCCAGAAATAATCCTCCATTATTATTAATGCTCCACCAGTCTTGGTATCTCTTTTCCATCTCCTTAATATCTCGATGAAAATGTTCTCCCTGTTCCTCACTTACTGCACCTAGGTTTTCTGGGGCAAAGTCCAAGAATGAACTTTAATATTCATTGAGCATCCCAACACTTTGAATTTTCCCAGCATGTTTTCAACAATGAGTGCATGGTCAGGGTCCTTACTATTCCCAAGGAACTTTCAAAGGAACTCCAAGCCTCTTTTTGTACTTCAATTATAGTAGACAAGTTTTCCTTTGACAGCAGTCTTCTAATGTCTGGACTGACAAAAATACCTTCTTTTAATTTTGCTTCTGATATGTTAGGGAAAATCTTGCAGAGGTACTTAAAACATTCTCCACTTTTTTTGTATTGGCTTAACTTTTGTAACTTTTGTCTCAAAAGTTACTAGTTCTACATGAACAATTATAAATGTAAATAATTCAGCTGTTCATATATTTTTTTAAAAAAATCATCTGTGCACCAAAAAACCACTATTATGAAATATTGAAAATGGAAAAAATGCTAATGAAAACCAACATTTTGCTGTCAAGAAAATAAGAAGGGAGCAATGGGGTAGAAAGCAACTGGAACAATTCAAATAATTAAAAAAAAGTAAAGCCTCAATACAAAAGGCTTTATTTTAAAAGGACAAAGTGGAGTCCATAAAATCAGATGTCTACTTAGGACTTTATCAGACCAGTCAAATATGGTGTCATAAGGACACCTAATGATCACGAAAGGGCACGTGTACCAGATGACGTCACCCTTTCGCGATCATATATTGTTAAAAAGCCGTACCTTTTTTATTGATGGCTCAAGCCATCAATTGATCTCCCGTTGCAATTTGCTGCCAGCATTGCCAGCATTTGAATCCATGCACCATTGTACACACACGAATGCAGCGTCAGTGGGCAAACACTTCTGGGTGAGATTGCAACAGTCAGGTAGGGTATGCCCTTTTTATGACACCCCCCCCCCGCCGTGTACTTGGAACTTTTAAAGTGTGTTTTGGTGCTTTTCTGAATGTTTTGTGCCTTTATTTTTAAAAAATATTCCCACATGAGCATCTTCTCATGAGAATCTGGGAGATTTCAACCCTGGAAGTAAACGGAGCTCCATTTGTGCTCCATTACTGCTGGGGAGGCCTCATGGACCCTGCTTAAGGTAAGTGTGGTGGGGGCGTTCTTTTTGCTGGCATAAAAACACCACCATTTACATCGGCAAAAGAACGTAAATGTAAAGAGTGGGGTGATCTGATAGTCCTTAGAGTCTACTGTCTGCTGCTACACAGTCCTGGGATAGAATACAGCTTTAGGCCCATGCCCTCAAATATTTCGACAAATCAAAACTGGGACATGTGTGGCCAAGTAGCATTAGAGTGTGGTCAGGATGGCAAAAGTTATTGATGAAGAAAAATACACAAGATAGGAAAGGCTGCAGCAATTTGCATTTGCCTAAGCCTACTGGGAAGAGCAAAATTCTGCTGCCTCTTCTCCATTCTGCTGAGTTGAGTACAAACTCCTCTTGCACTTTTAACTCAGGAGATTATCAGGCGCTCTAAATATGGCATTATCACAATGCCAGGAGACCACTAAAGGGCTTCCCTTTCAGCCAATATTGTTCCTCTCTCGTAATACTCCTGTTTGGATGTCGTTATGCCGGTGCTGCTTTTTATTGATGGGCTAAGCCATTAATGGTTCCCCCATTCTGTTTTTGTCATGGAATGTCCTGCGAGTGAAAAGGTGCCTGTTTCGCTGGTACGATACCCACATTAATGGGAGGTCCGTGCCAGAACATTTCCGGGTGAGATTGGGACATTCAGGTAAGTGACACACTTTTTTGTACCCTCCTCAGGTTACTTGCAAAGTTTTAAGTCTGTTTTTGTGCTTAGTGTAACTTCTTTCTTGTTAGTTTGCTTTTTATTTTTGAATTGCCTGCACTCTTGTCTTATCAGGAGAACAGACTTGATTGCCCTGTTGTGCAAGCAAGGTAGGTCAGAAAAGTTTTTATTTTTTGGCATCATGGGGGCAGGAGAAGAGATTGCAGGACGGGAACACTTTTTTTGTTTGCATCTGATAATCTCTTCAATCTGCAGTAACTGAGGTAAACGTGGAATAAAGGGGGTAAGTGGGACAAGGGGGGAGAAATGGTGACATTTTAAAAGCAGCTGAAAAATGGGATTCCAGAGGATTAATCAGGACTGACCTTGCCAAACAGCTAGAGGGCATGTTGGCCTCATCCTGTCACTCACCTTGTGGCCTCAAGCTGTATCTGGATGACGCTTATGTTCAGGGCATTAGCTGCAGTTCTGTCCTCCAGTGTTCTCTAGTTGGTGGTTTTTAAATAAAGAAATGAATGAATGAATGAATGAATATTGCCTGCAGTTTCTTCTGGCCTCTTTCCTCCCACAAATTTTCCAAGTCACAGAATTGCTTCATACTTATACAAATTCTACAATATCCTTTTTAGAACCTCCTATGGCAATTCTTTAGGGACAAAAATAGTTGTGTTCCATACAAATAGTAATGGGTTAAACTTTAGATGTTTACTAGAAGGAGGACATGCTCATCAATTCCCACAAATATACATGTGTTCATGTTACCTAGATAGAGATGTATTTTCCTGGTTCTCTGGCAGCCTGGTGGTGAAGAGATCAGCCCAGTGAGCCATTGGAAGAAACATGGTGCCTACTCTCTAACTTGGAATGTTCTGGTATGCACATGCTCAGAAAAAGAACATTCCCTATCATGGGAGGTAGAAAGTGTCTCACTGCTTTTATACAAACATGACTAACCAAACAGAAATATTAATGTATTATAGTAAAATGTTTCTGATTCCACATTCTTCAGTTGCTCTGTATGCTATAGCCAAGGTGTCAGTTTTTTAGACACACAGACACATGATGATTTGTGACTTAGGGCCTGTCTACACTCGCCAAATAGCCCAGCTTGCCCCCACTCCAGAGCCCTGAAGTTCAAACGACACAGGACATTTATCCCGATCTGCCTCAGGCAGTCCCAACAACGCCCAGGGAAGATACGGGGCTGGAATGGGGGCAAGCCGGGATAGGTCCCTTGACCAAGTTTTTTAAAAATATCTAGTTTAATCCATTATCGCCGGATTGGGCCAAGTTTCCATGTGAGCCTGTCCCAGAATGCCACTCCTCGCTGCTGCCGCCGCTAGCTCCCTAACTCTCCCAGAAGCCAGGTAGGGGTCCTGCAGAATGTAACCAAGGCTGGTCACATGCAGGGGACCTACAGTCACATGTTAAAAGCCCCCTGCCTGGTGTCTGTGTTAGCGAGAAAATGGTGATGGCAGCTGCAGCCATGGGCTGGAGTCCTGTATAGACTCTGGCCCATTTTCTGCAGGCAACAGGGGGTGGGGGGAGAGGAACTGGCCAGCTCTGGAGGCAGGATACACCAGTGGAGAGCCAGCGTATCCTGCCTGGTGCAGATGAGCTATCAATTAGCCAAACTCAGTGTCAGTTTTAATACAAAAAGGATAGTGTTGGCCCTACAATTTAAGCAACAGCAGCAGCAACAATAGTGGAATTCGTAATCTGGAACTGTTTAGTTTCAGCAAATGTGCTGTATCATATTCTTTGGGGTCGTTTCCACGGCAAAATAAATCCTCAAAGAATGCGACAAGAAGCCTGATAGTTCCCACACATCTCGAAGCAACAGCGCCCTTTTCAAAAGGAGGGGGTGCAAAAAACCCATAAGTTGCGCAGTATCAGCTTTCGCTAGTTTTCCGCACTTTTTTGATTAAGTTCGCGAAAATGCGCATACTTTACCGTGGGAACTAACGATCGTGTAAACTGGCATCTGCCTTTTCGAATTACTGTGAGCAGAGCTGAATCCTGATTGGTTGGAGTGCTTTATCCGAATAGACTGAAGGGTTGGAGAGAAGAAATTCACCCTCCTTCTGCTTGCAACTCACTTTGGAAAACGGAGCCCTTCCTGTCTATCTTTTGGGGGGTGGGGGGGTGGGAAGATGCTTCGCTGCTT
Source organism: Gambelia wislizenii (assembly GCA_030847615.1). Classification (NCBI taxonomy): domain Eukaryota; kingdom Metazoa; phylum Chordata; class Lepidosauria; order Squamata; family Crotaphytidae; genus Gambelia; species Gambelia wislizenii. The sequence continues at coordinate 103,143,751 of JAUMIR010000005.1, read as the reverse complement.
CGCTGGGGTGTGTGGGTGTGTGTGGGTGTGGGTGTGTGCTGGAAAACAGCCGATCGCATGTTCGTTCTTTTGTTTGTTTGTCCTTCCATTCACTTGCCTTTATTCAAGCCTTCGGAGGGAGGGAAACCAAATGAGGCAAGCCCTAGTTCTGTGGTGTGTGTTTGTGTGTGCATGCAATCTGCTCCACTATGCTTTTCTTGTTCGTGCTTTCATTGACTCCTTTCTTTACAAAAGCCTTTCAGGGCTGGGGAAGACGGGGGAGTTTGTCAGATCGCTCTTTCGATTGCTTGTTTGTTTGTCCTTTTTCTTTCCTCTCATTATTTATGGTTTCCATGACCCCCTCCTTGCTCCCTCCCCGCCTCCTGCCTGACTTTAATCATCTGGAGGCGATTCCCCCCCACCTTTGCCTGTGTGAATTAAGCAAAACAGAAAGTGTCTGGATCATTCGAAATGCCAGGCACCGTGGGATTTATGCGCTCCTGATACGAAAGGACGGTAATCCGGAATCTGGCGAACTTTTTCCTGTCGTGGAACCGGCCCCTTTGAGTCCTCATTCAGATCATTTCCTTGGCCACAAGTCATCTGACAAATGCAGCAGATGTAACTGGGTGAATACAGAACATTCTTGCTGTTAGAGTTCCTTTGGTTGCTACTTGGGGCACAGAAGTAGCTAACACACATTGGAAACTGTTTAATGCAGTGTAGATGTGTAAATAGCTATTGCTTAAAACAATTTGTAAGCTGCTCTGATAGCTTTGTGACTGAAGAGCGGGGTATAACTAACTAACTAAATAAATAAAAAAATAAATAAGAAATGTTCTAAGCTCATAAATCTTCATCTGCATCTCCCTTAACAAGGAAACAAACCATTTCCCTTTATTTAAAATTAATCATTAAGTAGATATCCTAGGAAGAAGTTTTACAAGTTTCAACAAAATATGAAACCAGGCAAATCTGCTCAAAAGGTACTTCTTTTTAAAAAAAGATGATTCATTTAGAAATGCTGGCAGCTTTGTGAGACCATCAGAAAAGGTGGTTTATAGCCGGCAAATAGGAAAGGTGGGTCCAGCTTTGAAAGCAAAACTATCCTTTCGTTTCTGTTTAAAACAATGACATAACCTTAAATTGACTTACAAGTAACAATGGAAAGATTTGCCATTATTCATTTCCTGACAGAAAACTGGCTTTATCAACACTTTCGAAATCCAGTCAGATAGAATAATACAGTGGCAAGAATTTTGTGCAGTTTTTACCCAGTATTTGCACATCTCAAAATGTGCAATCTTTCACAAAAAGTGGCTATTGGGAGACAGTATTTTTATGCAAAAATAGTCTTTTAGACAAATCCTATGATTTTCATGCAAGAATAATTTCCTAAAACACTTCAGGATGTGTGAGTACCAGAAAAGAACTGCACAGAAATATTCAATTTTTTTTGAAGTGGGGAGAAAACTATGGAAATTACTTACTTTTGCTTGTGAGGATGAAACAGTTGAATATTTACACCCCTACTTACCAGTGATGCAATGTCACTTTCAGCTACCATTTTGGCCATTTTTTCAGCCAATTTATTTCTTTATTTTTTTTATTTATTTAGGTATTTATACCCTGCTCTTCAGCCACAAGGCTATTAGAGCGGCTTACAAATTATTTTAAGCAATAGCTATTTACACATCTACACTGCATTAAACAGTTTCTAATGTGTGTTAGCTAATTGCCCCCACAAGATGGGTACTCATTTTACCAACCTATGAAAGGATGGAAGGCTGAGTGAACCTTGGAGCCCGCTGGAATCGAACTTGCAACATGGTGACTTGCAGTACTGGCATTTAACCACTACACCACCAGGGCTCCATTCTTTTGTTTTTTGGGGGGGAGGGGAGGTTTGGGAGGCTGGGGGGGATTAGAGAAACAAACCATGTAATTTTGGCAGCTTTGGGGCATGAAAATCACCCCCAAATCATCCTTCGATTAATATTTTTTGGGGGGGGACTGGGTTGAATTGCTCGTGTTTTTACTGCTGCTGGACATTTAAAAAAACATATCTAAGGTGTAAAAGAGTGATCTTTCACTTTTACCATTGAGACAGATTGTATTCTCCTAGCATTCTCTGAGGAGTATTTTTGCTGTTTAGAAAACCCCTGTGCTTAAGGGTTCCCAAGGACTGCATGCGGTTCATAGGCTGCACTTTGCACACCCCTGCTTTAAAACATTGGAATTAGCTCTAGTAAATGCATTTCCACTTGGGCTGTTGTCACTAGATGTCATGGCACATGACGGGAACAAAGGCACAACTAGCCTGCTGTCCCTGCAACCAACCAACACACACACACACACTTTGTGTGAGTTACTCTTTCATACTTCATCCTGTCTTTCTCAACTATTAAGGCTCAGCAATCTGATTAATGGCCCTCTAAATTGCATTATCTTGACCTGAATGTTCATAATCCAAGGCAGAGGTGTGGGGGAAATAGCAAGAAAACAAAATGGGGCAACAAAAATGCAAAAGTGGAGATAATGTCTAAACTGGGGCTTGTTCTTGTTCTGTTTGTTTATTACATTTGTGTACCACCTTTCATCCAAGGCTCAAGGTTAGGTGCATTGATTTCCCTCTCTCATTTAATCCTCACAACTACCCTGTGAGATAGGATAAGATGAGAGTGTGGCCCACAGTCATCTAGAGATTTTCATTGCCAAGAGGGAATTTGAACTGGTCTCCTCCCAGTATGATGCTCTAACCATTATGCTACACTGATTCTTCACTTAAGAACTGAAGTAGAAATAAGAAATAAAAGCAAAGTGCTACACTGTAAGCCTTGTACAAATTTACATACAGATGCTGTGCTTCTCTTGGTTGTGAATGTTACCCTTTTAGAATCTGTACTCTGCTATTTTACTTTAAACCATTGTAGCTTCATATTTTATCTTGGAAAAATTTCCTTCATATCTACAACAAGTCTTTCAATTATTTTGGTTCATTCAAAGTGGGAATGGTTAGGGGTGAGAATTGCCTGTTCTGCGGGTGTGCTGTTGTCAGTGCTGCCCACACCTTTCCCCCTAAATCATCATGATGTCCAAACTGTACGATGCCCTACTTGTCTGATGGAGCTTTGATCTATTATACGTTTAAGTGCTTCATTGGGCTCATGTATATAGGCCAAGATACGCTGGCTCCCCATTGGTGTATCCTGCCTCTCTCTCCCCCCCCACTACCTGCACAAAATGGGCCTGAGTCCAGACAAGCATGCTGGCCCAGCCCTGCAGCCGCTGCCACTACCCTCCGCATCACACTCTCTGATGTCAGAGAGCAGGCCCGCAGCACGTGAGCAAGGCCCCCTGCATGTGACCAGCCTTCCTGGCTTCAAAAGAGTGAGGCAGAGGCGAGCTGTAGCAATGGACTGGCATGCCAGAATGGGCTCCTGCAGTCATGCGGGACCTAATCCAGTTTTTGCCAGCTGGAATGCATTTAAACAGCTACTATTTTAAAAAGTTTTATTGGGCCCTTCCTCCTCTCTTAGCCCCGTCTTTGCCCTGGGGGTCATGGTGCGGGCAGGAACAAGGGATTGCAGCAAGTTAAAAGACGTGCCCTGATGAAGTGATTGTAGTTGGAACTGATTTGAATTTTAGCTTCTGTATCACAAAGGAAAAGCTGCAGCTGATGGTGCTAGACCACAGGAAGGGTTACTGGTGACTCTGGATATTTGTGTGTGACATATGACTAGAGAATTTATTTGTGGGAACCCTGATATATTATTAGGCATAGTTACTATAACTTTCATCTGAATTTACTCCCTATTGTTGTCATAATTTTTTTAAAACTCACCAGTTCGGAAGGCAGCATTCTATTATGGGCCAAACCTAGATCCATTCAAATAGCCTGTAAAAAAACACAAAGCTCAGCCTGGAAAAGTAGCCTTTACTGCTGAACATGATAGTGTTGCTAATTTGGCCTATTTGCTTCATAATTAACAGATAAGGAAAAATATTACATCATTATGATATAGAAACAATTCACAGTCATTTTGTTTTAACTAATGTTCATGTCAGGAATATTATAAGGTTTTAATAATTGTATAAGTTTGCTCTGATGTGCTTAGAGCTTTCTTTTTTTCATTTCTAGGAATATTCCAGCCAGAACTGAGCACTACAATAGCCCAGTGATGATAAAAGGATAGATATGAATGCTAGTTTGGAGATTGGACAGGAAATGTGATTGTTTCTAACTTCCACGCCATTGTTATAATACCTGAGAAAACCCTCTGTACATGCAATAATATCCACGGGAACATTGTACATTAAATAGACATTTCAAATCCAATAAAGCATACAGGCTGAGATGAAAACACTGAAGATTAGCAGCTGTGCTTTCTTTCTAATGGATGCCAGCTGGTAGAGAAAACTTAAAACAATTAATTAAATCCCTACTGCATGGCTAGATGTATTTTGGACAACATTCCAGATGAAGTATTACCATGGTCTCTTATGGCTCACACAAGAAGCAGTAAAGAAGGGTGGGTGGGGAGCCTATATAGCCACAGTACATTGTCACTTATTCAATTAAAGAGCAGCTATGGACAATGGGAAATGTGAGAGTATATGGGGAACATCTTATCATGAAAGCTGGGTTTATTAAATATGAATACATGAAGGAGAAAACAATCACTTTAATGCATAGAAGAAATAGATTCAGGGAGGAAGTGCAATTATGTATGCATACAAGAGTCCAAGGCTCCTCTGTAAGGAAATTCATCTTTGAGAGCAGTGGTAAGCACAGTGCAGCCCTCCAAACGTTGTTGGACAGCAACTCCTAGCAGCTCTAGAGAGCATAACCAAAGATGAGAATGTAGGGAGTAATTTTGCCCATCCCTCTTCTAGAAATAGATGTACATAGGCACACACACACACATGTCAGCCAGAAGTAAAATGGTACAGTTCCTGCCAAAGTTCTTCTGCCACCTTGGAGACACTTGTATAAGCTGGCCCTAAGCCTGAAAGAGAGTTAAAGGCAGCACTGCGTGTGAACTGGAATGTGAAGGGGAATGGTTGTTCTGTAATATGCAATAAAGATGGTTTTGATTTTTTTCATTGTTTGGAGCAGTTCGTAATGCCTGCCAAATGCAAGAACATAATGATATAAAAAGATACGAACTTGTTAAAACCTCTCTATCCTTTTGCCCCATCTTTCCTTTTAACACTGCATCTATTCCACAGTCTAAACTCCCTTTTCCACCTCTGTTCTAAGAGAAACTGTTATGGCAGCTTTCCGTCACCTTTAAATTTTATGTCACACTCCTCTTAGCAGCTAGGCTCTTGTGGAGTGCGTTTTAACACTGCTTTCAAAAAAAGTAAGTTGGATTTCTTTAGCAGAGACAGTAAATATTAAATGATAGTCTCACCTCCATGTGTAGCCCTGATCTGAACTTTTTTTTAATTTGTGAGAGTTTAATAAGGCCATGTATCTTCAATTTGTCTGCAATCCATGTCTCCCATATAAAGTAGCATATGCTGCCCTGTTCCTAGTAAACCAATGTCCCTACTTTAGCTTTAAGGGCAATTTTAAAAATGTAATTAATGTGTGTGTATATAGATAACACTAGAATTGCCACATAATGTGTAGTTTGGCAGTTGAATTTGGATACGGGTGGGAGAGGAAGAGATAGATGCATCTTCTATGTTTGTGCCCGTTCTTCAAGGGAAACTCTCAAGTGTTCAGGTCCAAGTTTAAATTTCATGGCCATCAGCTGATCTCAAATTACTTCCTTTGAATCGTGCATCTACAGTATTTAAAACAGGATTTTAGAGATATTTCACTAGTTATTCTAGTTAAATGAAAATATTGCATGAGAGTGATATCCCCCAATATTTACCATAAAATCCCACTCCTCTTGCCTTTTCAACTGTGGAGCAGCTGCTCACATCTCTTGTTTTGTCCCTGTACTGCTGGTTCTATCTAAGTATTACATTTTTGTCTTGTAAGAGTTGGCACCCCCATGGCAGGCACAAGATTCATTTGGACCCTAGCTAAGTCAGGCATTCCTGGGGGTTAACCCCACTCTGTCATTATATTTGCTCCTTTTTTCTTCTGAGGCTAATTTTGCTTTGAAACTGAGACATTCACATTATATACCAATATTTTACTAAAAAATAAATATGACATCTTGTGGTACAGTGAATGTATATATCCCCACCAGTGTTTCACATATGAAAAATGGATATTCTGTTTTTATATTGAGGACTGCTGTCTGAGCACTGTTCTCCCTACACCGTTATGCATAGTTGAGACTTTTCATTACTGGTTTATCCTGCATTGGATGAAAGTAGGCATTACATCAAGATCCATGCCTAATATCTCCTTTGGTCACCACCACCACCACCACCATCTCATTACAGCTTTGGGAGGAGTGAATCAGACTGAGACCTTGGAGCTGGAATATTTCTTCAGTGTCATTTTCCCAACTAAAATTAAGCCCTTCCAGTTGATAAAGATGTCATCAAGGTATCTCAAGTAGAGGAGAGTTTTCTAAGACCCAAGGAAGCATTGTTCTAGGTCACCCATAAATACATTTGTGTACTGTGGTGCCATGCAAATACCCCAAACAGTGCCATTAAGCTGAAGGTACATGTTATTCCCACTGGTGATATAAATGTGTGTGTGCACAAAGTATGCTGAAGCCCCAGTCAGAATAGTATACTTGATGGCTTGTGGTCCATATTTGTATGGGATGCAAACATACTTATGGCTAACCTAGAACATTGCTTCCTTAGCTCCTGCACTCAAAGCCATGTGCCCTGCCTCAGATACAAAGATGACATCTTTATTGGCTGGACTAATGGGAGAGTATCAGACGTGGCTAATGTGGCATCCAAACGACGCCAGAGGAATGAAAAAGGATGTTAATATCACACAATGCTGTCCTTTTGTATTCCACTGTTGTTATTCTGGCATTATTTTTTTTTATTGATGGACTGGAGCTGTCAATGGATCACCCATCTCATTTTGGTGCCAGCATTGCTAGTGTCTGAAACCTTGTGCCATTTTTAACTTGTGAATACAGAGTCAATGGGCGGTCCTGCCAGAACACTTCCAGGTGGGATCACAAGAACCAGGTAGGCTACCCTCTTTTTTGTACCCTCCCTGGTTACTTGCTATTTTTTTAGTGTGTGTATGTGCTTTTGTGAACTTTTTTTTGTATTTTTCTTCTTCTTTTTGAATTTCCCATGCTTGTGTCTTCTCATGAGAACAGGCAGGATTTCAATCCAGGAAGTACCTGGGCTGCCTTTGGAGGGAAGATAAGGTAAGTCTGAAGGGAAGGTTATTGTGTTGGGGCAGGGATGGGTCTGGAGATTGTGGGACAGGAACACTTTTTTGTTCCTGTCTGATAATCTTCATGGACATGAATGAATCAAGAAGTTTCATTAGAATTCCAATAATTTTCATCTTCCTGTCAATCTGATCCTAGTTAAGCCTGCACAACAGGTTCATTTTGTCAACATTACTGTGCAACTACACAGTGGACAGTGAGTATCACGTTATACTGAAAATCTGCTGATGACTATGCATACTTAAATGGTTCCAGCTTCCACAGAGAACACACCAACAAATCTATCATCCCAGCCAAGTTCTCTAACAATGATATCTACTCACATCCATGAGACAGGGACCCAGAACTTATGGATTTACACCAGGCATTTCTCAAACAATATTCACCCAATCAAATTAAGAAATAATTTGACAATGTACTACAAGACAGTCCTGAAACAGAAAATGACAGACCATTATTAAATTGTTACCTCTGCTCCCAACTCAGACCACTCCAATGGATAATCAATGTACTTGGGTGGCAGGCCTATAATTCCTTAATGAGACCCCCCCCCAATTAAGCAACCACTCAGCTAAAACAGACCACAAAACATGCATAAACTACAGTGATAGGATCCTGCTACAAAAGAAAATGGTGACTCTGGCTGCTGAAACACTGCAGAAATAATGCAATTTGACACCTCTTTAACTATCATGGCTCCGGTAGAATCCTGTGATTTGTAGTTTTATGGCACCAGAGCTCTCTGACAGAGAAAACTAAATATCTCACAAAACTACAAATCCCATAGCATTGAGCCAAAGCAGTTAAAGCAGTGTCAAACTGCATTATGTCTTCAGTGTCAGCAGCCTCTGTTTCCACATCTACTCTGGCACATCATTACACATCCTAATAATGTCAACCACAACATCAAGGGTGCACGTACTTGATCATCATCCATTCTACAAAGTACAAACAGGTCCTTGAGAAAGAAATGAAAGGACTCGATATTACATTGCAACTAGCAACACCTCAGAACCAATATCAGAACATTACAGTTTTCCAGGTCACTCAGTCACTGACTTCAAAGCAGCTGTAGAACAGAGGAATTTCAAATGAAGACCGAAAAGAGAGATAACTGATTGGGTTGAATTAGCAAATACCAGTCTATTTGCAGAGGTATGAATGGAATAATGGCTGCTTAACACATTACGTTTATAAATAAATTGGTGTTGCTCTATATATACCAAATAATCTTTCAGAATAGGATTGCCTTCAACAGAACCAACTTCCCTGACAGTAGTATGCATTGTTCCACACTTCAGACAATTGATGGCTTCGTAGCTAGCAACCCTCTGTATTATCATAGAATCATAGAATTGTAGAGTTGGAAGAGACCACAAGGGCCATCCAGTCCAACCCCCTGCCATGCAGGAAATCACAATCAAAGCATCCCTGACAGATGGCCATCCAGCCTCTGTTTAAAGACCTCCAAGGAAGGAGACCCCACCATGCTCCGAGGGAGTGTGTTCCACTGTCGAACAGCTCTTACTGTCAGAAACTTCCTCCTAATGTTGAGGTGGAATCTCTGTTCCTGAAGTTTGCATCCATTGCTCTGTGTTCTAGTCTCTGGAGCAGCAGAAAACAAGCTTGCTCCATCCTCAACGTGACACCCCTTCAAATATTCAAACAGGACTATCATATCACCCCTTAACCGTTTTTTCCCAGGCTAAACATACCCAGCTCCTTAAGTCTTTCCTCATAAGGCATGGTTTTCAGACCTTTCACCATTTTAGTCACCCTCCTCTTAAGGTTTGTGGTAAGCTCTTTAAAGTTTTATAACCAATATGACAATTGTACCTTTCTGTATCCCATTTTGCTGGTCCCACTTCCACAGCTATATAATTGTAATTTTAAACCTGAAGGTAGAATACTGTGGTCCAGCAGTGCATCTTATAATTCATGATGGTTCATAGAAAAGTCCAGTTTCATTGTGGTTTCAGCCTGTGCCAGAGACATCCCCAATATTTGACTCCTAAATGTTGGTACTTCTTGTACTCAGCCATAAATGTATGCCATCGTGTTAAGAAATCTTTACACCATACCCATAGTTTCCTTGGACTTCCGTGAGAAAGGATCAACTGTTCAGTCAGTTAGTCAAATAAATACAACCCCCAGTTTCTCAAGCAACTTATACAATACACCACACTCCATCCCTTCTAATTTCCAAAATACACTGGTGAATTTGCTCAATAACAATATTTTTTGTCCAAATCCAGCCATTTATTTGAAACAGGAAGACACTTCTATGTTGTTTAGAAGAACTGTTAGAGATAAACATTGACTTCCTTTCAAATTATGAAATATCATACATTCTCACTGCTGTCATTTATTAGTTTTAGCTCATTTCTTCTGTGTAAACAGCAGCTGATAAAGACACAAATCATCTTTTTTTTTGAGCAAGAAAACAAGTCTGACAAGATACTAACATTATGAAAATACCATTAATCATGTCTGTTTTGCATCACTGAAATGAGCAGCCCCTGAGCCTTGAGACTTTCTTCTCTTAGATGGAACTTAGAAAGTTCTTTCCATTTTATATAATTGATGTGAAATGAGGAGTAAATGGGATATGAGCAAGTGCTGCTACCTATTAATATTGTACTTGAGTCACTCAGCAATGCAGATGAACTCCACATTGGACTGCATCTAGGCAGAGTCTGGGGAAGTTATCTTTTTTGGTCCACAGTTTCCAAAATCCTCTGGCCAGCATGGCTACCTGAATTCTCAGAACTTTTGTCCAGAAAAGTAATTCTTCTAAGCTCTTCCTGGATCCATCCATAGTCAGAGCAAACTCAGTGAAATCAACTACCTTAAATTTTTCCTAAAGTCACATTCATTTTTATAGGTCTGCTCCAAGTATGTCAGAGGCTCGATTCAACTGAGTATTTATATATTGCTTTCCACACAGGTGTCGTAAAGCTGGCCCTACTCTTCCAGCAGGAAGGGAAGGTTTCCAGCTTATTTGTACAACTGAAAAACACACTCACAAGGGTTCTCTAGTCTATAAATCCCTTTTCTAAGGGCAGGCCACCACCACTCACTGTCCTTATGGTCTTTTCCTGTCTAAGCAGTGAGATTTAGGCAAGCTGTATTAAAGGAACAATGATGTACTTTCCTCTTTCCCAGAGGAGTTTAGATAGCTGACCAGAAGCAGGCAATTCGAGGCAGGTTAGAAAATAACAGAAAGCTTTTATTCAATTCCAGGAGTCTATGTTACTTGAGAAGGCAAAACATTCCCAGGTTCAGCTTAAGGCTTATCAGTATGCATTCATTCAGAGCACTTACAAATAAAACGTAAATCTAACACAAGCTAACTACACATTCCCTAACTATACATACAAAGTAACTTACAGTCTCTGGAGATGGAATTTCAGAGTCCTTTTGGATCCTTTGAGGCCTTTGGGTAAGGTTGGCTCCCCCCCAACCTTTTGTTATCACAGTTTAGTATTTTGTGGTTATTCCATTGCTTTGTTGGCCATGTGGCCTAGTCCATCTCAGCTAGCTCAATCTAGCTTGGCCATGTGCTCAACTCAGAGAGACTCAGAACAAAGGGAAGATCAGAACTTTTAAAAGTCCTTTGTGCTGATCTCTGATTGGCTCTGCTGTTGCTCAATCAGAGTGACTATCTAGTCAGGTGATTTGACATCATGTTTATTCAATGAGGTTCTCCCACCCACTTCCCATTTCAAAATAAGGAGGGGAAGTTTCCAATGTTATTCCTGTGAGTTTGTAATGGGATCCATGATGCCTGCATGTCATCATGACAACAGGTTTTAGAAATTTTAAAATAAAAAAATAACACATCAGTAAACCACTATGACATACATAAATAAACAGTTATCTTCTAAAGGAGTCTTGTGCTCATATCGTTATCTTTCTGTGTTACTTCAGATAGTAGGAGAGTCTCTATTCTTTGAGCTTGTTTCTTCTCAACTTTATTTACCAGAGAGGAAGCACAGTCATGTGCAAACTGAAGTGGTAACTAGCTGTGTCTACGCTTAAGGATGTTCACCTGGGAAGAACAGCAGGGTACAACTTGACTTCCAAAATTTGGACTGCCCAACTTTACTTAAGAATGAGCATGTCATCAAACTAAGCTTGCCCTGGCATTCAACAGGGTGAGGCAGTCCCCTCTGGTAGCAACTCCTTGGCAGCATCAACTGCTTGGTTGTTCCTCCTGAGATCCTACCATTTGTTTCTTTTGTGCCACCTGGCCTATTTTGTAACCCTGAATTAGACTGCTGCTCTTGAAGTGATGATCCCATTGCCAGTGGTGAGGTAAGGTTTCAATATACTGTAGTTTCCATGAGCTTCTGTACATGCATTGGATGAGGGGACCCTCTTACCTTTTGCTTCAGTCCTGTGTCACATCCTTTATGCTGCTCTTTGAGGGTACAAAATGTGAAAGGGTCAGAAGGTAGCACCAAAACAACAGAGACTGACAATAGGCAAGAAGAGAATTTACATTACTCAGTTACAGCATTTTGAGTGCCATGGCTTTATCTAATGCAATTTTGGGATTTGTAGTTTGGTTGATGTACTTAGAATTCTCTGTGAGAGAACTCTAATGCACTCCATTGAACTGCAGCACTAGATCTCTGTAGAAGAGAATTCTCAGTACCTCACCAAACTACAAATTGGGATTCCATAGGATGGAACTATGACATTTAAATTGATATCAAACTGCTTTAACTATGTAGAGTAGACACACTTAATGAACAAACTTCAGTTTTCCAGCTCAGTGGTTTGGGTCTGCTTTGGTGTGGGTTAGGACCCAAAAAGAGAGGAAGAGGCAGGAGGCAGAAACATTTCTGGATGGGGTAGGCATAGACTGCTTTATTAAGGGTGTTGCATTGTTAGTATTTCTTTGAAACTTTAGAATGCCAATTTGCCATTGCTTACTTGTTATGTTGCATTTATTTTTGGTCTTGTCCACTTAAAGTGAGTAATCCACCATAGTCAATCCTGGAATCTTCATCATTGGCACATTTATTTAAATTGACAGCACTTGGTTTTCATTTTATAGAAAAAAACCCACAATACTTTGCAAACCATTTCAAATGTTAGAGCTATGTGGCAAATATCAACTTGACAATTACAATTTGATCCATATACGTATGCCAAATTGACCTTATGGGAGAATTCATATCTGAAGGATTTTATCAAATGTGGCAAAAATCGTGGGATTATGATGTCATGGTAGCATCATAATGGGCATAGCTATCACATGACATCATTGGCCTCACATGGTTAATCCATGCCCCAGCTGCGAATAATGTGTTCCTTTAAATTGATGCGACAAGCCATCAATAGATCAGCAAAATTGCTCTTTTCATTGTATTGAGGGCATGTGAAAACATGTCCTATTGTGATTCTGAGATTACAGTGTGAATAGGCAGTCCTCAGTGAGAAAACGTCCGGGTGAGAATGCGAAAATGAAGCACAGGACACTCTTTTTATGAACTGTCCCATCTAGTTTCAATGTTTTTAGGTTAATTTTCAGTGCTTGTGTGTTCATTTAGTTTGTTAATTAAGGTGTTTTTTGGAGTTTTAAGTGTGCTTGTGTCTTCTTGCAAGAACGACCAAAATCTCACCCGTGCTAGATCACAGAAGTAAACTCCCATTCTTAAAGCACTAGTGGTTGTCGTGTGATAATTTCATAGTAGTTCTTTCATGTGATTGCAGTAACATGCGATAGTAAGTGTAATCATGCCACTATGTTTATGCTTTCCTCATTCACAGAATGACAGCGTTTTTACCCACTAGTCTGAGGACTTTATCGCTAAAAAATCCACATCATTTAGGATGCAATGATAGCAGCAAAGGCAAAATTATCAGATAGTCTCGTCACTTACCCATTCATGCTACATTGCACTGCCATGAATGAGGCATCACTTTTTATTGATGGGCTAAGCCATCAATAAAAAGTGATGCCTCATTCATACCAGTTCAATGCAGTGGGAATGGGTAAGCAATGATATCATCTGATAATTTCTGTCATTTCTGCTATTGTCCCGTCCTAATAACACGATTTTTGCCATGTTTGATAAAATCCTGATAATGTCCAAAGACTGGTAAGAAAACATTTTTATGGAAGGTGTGGGCAGACAATAGGATTGGTACCTTAAATAATAACAATAACTAGAACTACAAATAATAATAATAATAATAATAATAATAATTATTATTATTATTTATTTAGCCCTCAGGTTTACAATCTAAATAAGACATGACAAAAAAGGAAAAGGGGATGGCAGTGCGGGAGGGGATGACAAATCAAATCAAATACTTTGGGGAGTGACAATGGGTTTCTCCCTTCTCAACTCTGTAAGATCAGTTTCATTTACTTCTGTTGGCTAAATGGCATTACAGTATTTGCAATTGAAACATTTGCTGCAATCTAGATTTGGCCCTGCAGCCCTAAGTGCATCTGAGGTTCCCTTAATTGAGGCTAACCAAGTATCTAAATCAATGATGTGCTGTATATATAAATTTGTGTTATCAATAAATAAATACGACACACAAAGTTTACAACAGGAATGGAACAGGCTAATTTAATAAACAGGGAATTGGGATGCCCAGTTCTAGCTAATTAGTGGCCAGCTGTTTTAACATCTATAATGGGTATGAATATAGATTTTTAAAATTATGTCTTATATAGCAGAAATTACTGTTTTCAGTATATTGGTCTCCACAGTATCTTTTTTTTTAAAAAAAGATTATCTATGGGTTTGTCAACATGGGTGAAATACCCAAGCTTGCCCCCGTTTCAGAGCCCTGCAAACCAAATGACACAGGGCATTTAGCCCAGTTTGCCTTTGGGCAGTCCAAATGACCCCTGGGGGAGAAACAGGACCGGAATGGGGATAAGACAGGCTCCTTACCTTTTTTTTTAAAAAAAATACCTGGTTTAATCCGGTATTGCCAGACTGGGCCCCATGTGTCTGTGGGAGCCTGTTCTAGAATGCTGCTTCCTGCTGCTAGCAACCTTCTTCTCCCAGAAGCCAGGCAGGGGTCCTGTAGCATATGACTGAGTCTGGTCACATGCAGGGGGCCTGAAGTCAATTAGCTAACACACATTGGAAACTGTTTAATGCAGTGTAGACGTGTAAATAGCTATTGCTTAAAACAATTTGTAAGCCGCTCTGATAGCCTTGTGGCTGAAAAGCGGGGTATAAATAAATAAATAAATAAATGGACCGTTGCCTAGCTTCCATGTCAGCAAGAAAATGATATAAGTGCTACATATCATTACTGTGTGGCTTTCAGAAAGTGAAGGAAAGTAGTTCGTGATATAAAAAATAAATTTAAGTGATGTTAAGGTATGAATAAAACATTATTTGCTTCTCATTCAGCAAACCTCAGAGCTAGAATGATTTCTTTGTATCAGCTCTGTGAGATTTTCTGCAGATCATTTTGTTATCCTATATATCCTATATATGATATATCCTATATATCCTATATCCTATATATATATCCTATATCCTATATATGATATATCCTATATATCCTACATCCTATATATGAGGTGGGAGTAAGTTAGAGTCCCACTTGTGATGCCAAAATCTCCTTTAATATTTGGGAAAATTATTAGCTCAGATAGGAGGCTTGGGAGAGGAAGATAACTTCGGGGATCTTTTCACCTATGCATACCAGTACTAACTGTAGAGGAGGCACCAGTTAAAGTAAAATAAAGCATTTTATTGGAATAATACAGAAAGTAAACTAAAATATACTACATATGTTCTTATGGACCATACAAGGCTATAGCAGAGTAAGGCTGAAAAGCTGGATAGAGAGAGGAGGTCTGGGAAGATAGGGTGATAGTTACCAGTCTTGAGGAGAAGAGAGTTCTGTGCAGTGAAGATACTCAGATCAACATCTGAGGGTGGCACAGCAAAGAAGAAAATAATGAGGTCTGTCCATATCATACCACAGCTGTGACACACTTAGCTATGGTTGGAGTTATGATATTTATAACCTAGTGAGAGGGTCTGTCTGTATTGATTTCCCAAAAGTTTGTTATATTGAGTCTGTAGAGCAAAAGACCTAGTCTGCCAAAATATGTCTGTGTCAGAGAAAGCTGAGAAATATAACTGTACTTGTTCCAGCTTGGCCAGAAGCCCAGACACATAGATAAGATGCTATGCTTGAAACAAATAATATGGTTGTCTTGTTTATTAGAATCAGAAACAATGGACTATTCATTTAGCTCTTCGAATTGTTATCTCCTTTCTGGGCGCATTGCTCAGTTTGGCTGTCTATGTCTAAGGTATCAAAATAGAAACATATAGAGCTGACAAATGATTTCTGTTCCTAAAAAAGGTCTGTTTGGTGACTACTATAATACACATGTGCAGTGCCTTAGATTTTTAGGTTTTGTTTCTCTGTAATATAAAAAGATATGTGTGCCTTGTTTCGGGGAACACAGCATGGCGGTTTTTGCCCTGTGTTACTCTTTGCTAGCAGAGAATAAAAGTCATCTGGATACAATTGAACCTTGGCTTTGAGATTTCCTTATGATTACCCAGATAGACCTCAACACTAGTTCATGCCTTGGAGGGATATGCTGGTTATAACAAATCCTGGGGGGCTTTCCCACAAGATAGACAAAAGAAACTAAAACTCAACTGATTGCTAGTTCCAGAGTGCTATAACTTGATGGTCTCATTACAACCTTGTAAGGTTGGACAGGAGGGTGTGTGAGGAGAGATGTCCATAGGGTATGGATTGAGGAAAGGTCTCTTATTTGCATGATTTGCATGCTCAGGGCATTTCAGGGATTAGCATATACCCCTTAACAACTGCATTTTTAGCATCAACCTATTACTGCAGGGGTTTTCCACATAATCCTAACTTGGGCTTTCTCACCATTATATTTCTAGACATGTCTTAGGTCATCGTGACCTTTGACTGCCTTTAAGTCTGCCTAACCTTATAGTCAACATGGCCCTGAAAAGTGTCCAATAGTTATGGAATCTTGTGGGGAGGGGTAGTAGGGTATGCTAACAGTATATACACATATATGAGTATGTTTTGGAAGGAAGATCTGCACAATGGCAAGAGTATGTCAGGAAGCAAGCATCCAATGTGCTGCAGCAAGAAGTCAGAGACAATATCTAGGAACATAACACAGGCCTAAAGCAAGTGGATGAACATGAGGTATGGCAATAGCAGTACAGTGGGCCCTAGGTATCTGCTAGGGTTTGGTTCCAGGTCTTCCCGCGAATACCAAAATCTATGGATGCTCAAGGCCCATTATATGCAATTGCATAGTAAAATGACCTTATATTAAACGGCAAAATCAAGGTTTTGGGATTTTTTTGGGGGGTGGGTAATGTTTTCAAGTTGTGGGTGGTTGAATCCATGGATGCAGAATCTGTCGATATGGAGGGCTGATTGTACTTCTGGATTTGCTCCCTTCTCACTGGTTTCTGGGCAGCTTGTCTGAAATTGGCAAACATCATACAAGTATCCCTAGATTTCACAAGAATAGGTGAAGTTCCTTCTATATTGCTCTGTGATTGAAAGTAGAAAGAAAGAAAGAGTAAATCCTGGTAGTCACTCTCCACTTAGAAGCTACAGCTGTCCTCTAAAAAACTATTAATCTTGTTTCCCTCTGTCCCCCAATCCTCCTGTATGCCATTTTGCTTTTATCAAGAATGTGTAGGAGTAGGGGAAAAGTAAATCAATTTTAACAATATGAAACTTAGGACTTTATCAGACCAGTCCCCTAAACCTGTTCTTTTGCTGGCATAACTTCTGCAGTTTTTATGCCAGCAAAAGAAGTCCCCATACCTCCCTTACTTTGCATCCCAGCAAAGGGCTTCCCCGGCAATGAATGAGGAGTGAACAGAGCTCCGTTCACTTCCTCTATTGAAATCTCACAGATTCTTGTGAGAATACATAGTGCGGGAAATTCAAAAATAAAAACAAAAATAAGGTTCACAAAAGCACATAAACACACTATAAAAGTCCCAGGTAAACTGTGGAGGGTTATAAAAAGTGTGTCACCTACCTGGATGTCACAATCTCACCCAGAAGTGTTCTGGCCAGATCAGCCATTGACACTGCATTCACATGAGTACAATGGTGCATGGATCAAAACGCCAACAATGCCAGCACAAAAACAGCACGATGGCTTGGGCCGTCAATAAAATGGGATGGGTTTTGGACTGGACATGATCATGAAAGGGCGATGTTGTCAGTTACATGAGCCCTTTTGCAATCATTAGGCGTCCTTATGACACCATATTTGCATGGTCTGTTAAAGTCCTAATTCTGTCCTCATCCCTAGAATCTTCAATGTGGACTGAGGGCTTGGGGTACAGCCCACTATGTTTTGAGACACCCCAGGGGAAGTCCCATGTCATCCAAAAGCTGACATTCTTCCAAAGGAGCTGACATCACTCTTGGATTCTCTCCAAGCTATGGGGGAGGGGGACAAAAAGAGGGCACTGTACATTAAAAATGCAAATTTTATAAACATGTTTAGCATTGCAGTAACTTAAAACTTCAGTTGAGCATTTAGAAGTACAGTTTAGGCATCCAAAGAAAAAAGGTTTTGCTTAGCTGCAACCCCTAAGGAAGCTTACTAGGGAGTTAGCCTAGTTGAATGTAGTGAACTTACATGAGAGTAAGCATGCATAAGGATCAGCCAAAGGCCCTAAATGTGGTTTAGGAGAGAGATCTGAAGGAAAGAAAGAGGTGACACCAGATATATGTGCAAAGTGGGACTTCAGGACTAACCAAAATTCATAGGGAGTCAGATATATGATAATAGTTACCAATGAGCAGATGGAAGGTATATAGACTTACTTCCCATTGTTCTAGACATTGCCTGAGGATGTAATACCAACTTGCATATAGGTTCAAACAATTGAATTGCCTCAACTTGTGATGTGCTTAATATGCAGTGCAAGTTGTTATTTGAGCAATTTCAAGAAGATTCTGCTTGGAAGGTGTAACAGGTGACTCAGTCTAAGATTGCCCCAGAATATGTCATCTGAGGACATCAACTTTCAGATAGAAGCAACTGGCTCCTTGGGGAATCTACTTCTACTTCTCTGGAAACTGGAGCTCAGGAAGATTTTGTGTGCAGTCTTCACTTCTGTGTCTTTGTTAGCCCATGTAAGCTGACACATGTCTTAGATGTAGTTTCAGGTTTGTTTATTTGTTTTTTTAAAAAAACTATAGAATCTTTCTCCCCTCCCCCTTTCTGAAAAAAGTACACAATGGATCATTAATATTTCATTGGTGATCTCATTTTTCAGGTTTTAGTTTAAAGGTAACCATAGCACACATAGGCATTCATTATTAATTACTGAACAGTACTGTAGCTTCTTGGGACTCTCCTCTTTCCTTTAGATGTTAGCCTCATATGAGCAGTGCTGCTGTCAGTGGAAAACAACTTTGATATTGTTTTAAGTGTGAGAAACTGGCTAATGTGATGACAACCTAGACCAGGGCAATGTAAGCGGCTTCTAATGACGGATGGGACCATGTTTAAGAGCGACACCAAGGGTGAGGGTGAGAGGCAGCCAAGGAAAGTCCGATTTCGAATTGCATCTTCTCACAGTGGGAGAGTACTAAAGGAAGTGTATGCGGATGGAGAAATATCTGATTCTCTAGATTCTGAATGCACCAGCAGCTCAGAAACAGACCCAAACAGCCGATTGAGTGAAACTGAGGGCCAGCATAACGGAAACCTAGGTTCTGAATATGATGAAAATGGGAACGAGACTGATGATATGTTCATTTTCATGAGAGCTGCCAAAGAGAGGGGATTTGGCATGAAAAGAGTCAACATCCTCAGCAAAAATGGGACAGTCAGAGGAGTCAAGCACAAAGTCAGTGCTGGTCAAGTCCTTTTCGACAATTTGACAAAAGTATTTGAGGTAAGTGCAGTAGCTTTGCTCCTAGCCTAAGACAATTTTCTATCTTCTGTTTCAGAGATCCTGAAGTACATGCCTTGTTTCTTGTTTACATGCTCCAAACAATATCCCCCTGAGCTTACTGATTAACAATGGCCCAGACTTGAATTCTGAAAATGAAAGGTTCTTTTCTCATGCTTTTTGATCCAGAACTCCTAGCCAACTTTGATGTTTTTCTACTTAAAGCAAACAAAACAAAATAAAAATTGGCACCCTCTCTTAATTTATATCAGAATCAGGTTATTAACATGAGTAATGCCCAGCTAGTAAGCCTGCAGGTTTGCTCTTACCCATGGTGCCTGAAAAGATCCTCAATACAAAATGGTACATTTAGATATGTTTTCAAGCAATTGGGCCATGTACAGCCAGTTTCGTCTTTGTTGGATGTGGATCCTATTTGTTCATAACCCATGTTTTAGGCTGGCCAAAGAAGCCTTGTGCTTCAGCTATCTTCACCAGGGACTTTATGCCATTTGCCAACATAAGGGTAATGGCATCATAGCCTAGGGTGAAGCCACAAGTGTTGAGGCAAGCTGGAAAGTAAGTTTAAGTTATACAAATCCAAGTGGTCCTTTGGGCAGCAAGGACAGCAGGAGCAATTCTCATTGTGCAACTTGGTTGATACATGTTTACAGTGTTAGTAGACAACATATGCTTAATATTTGTGATCCTTAGGGAATGTGCTTAGAAATGATGAGAAAATCATAGGCAAATTGCATGTGATCCAATCAGGATCCAAGAGGCTACTTTAGGGACTGCCGACAGTCTGGCCACATCTGTTGTGATTTTTGTCTTTCAACAGTAGCCCTCTTCCCCGTGCTGCAATTCACAAACATCTTTTGAAATCCCTCTTCCTGTGCCTCCTTTAGTATAGGAAACTGGTATGATATTTTGTGCATCCTGGCCATTGTATGCATAATGGGGAAAGTACCCAGTCAGTAGCCACCTTGCACATACTTTGTCAATGGAACTGAGACCAAAGATATGCAGACACAAGGATTAAAAATGACATTCCTGTCATTTGAAGTGGACTGTTTCAAGTGACTCCATTTTAAATATGGTCATATCGAAAACATTTCCTTTTGATTTCAGACACAGTGCTTAGAGAGTTTACTTTTAGGGGCTACAATGTCCAGAAATCCCCAGGTAATGGCCATGCTGGGAGCTTAGTCCAATAAGTCATGTTTTTACACTCTGCCCAGATGTGTTGTTACTGCTCAGATGTGTTGTGGTTACCTGGGACCTCTTCATAGAATCATAGAATTGCAGAGTTGGAAGAGATCACGAGGGCCATCCAGTCCAACCCCCTGCCACGCAGGAAATCATGATCAAAGCATCCCTGACAGATGGAGAATGACTCATTCCACCATTTTAAAAATGTACTTCAAACAAGATTCATTTCTGTAAAGTAACAATTTCTGTATGCTCCCTAGAACAATTTTGCTGTTGCTGTTAGTTATTCAGTTCATATCTAGCTCTTCATTAGTGGTGGCACTGGGGTGTGTGTGGAGAGGCTGAACCGCACCAAGTGATACCATCAGGGGGAGGAGTGGCACCAACCTTAGTGACACCACAGTTCATCATAAGAGCTCAAGGCAAATAATACAGTAGGACCCCTGTATCTGCTGGGGATTTTTCTGGATGTGTGTGTGTGTATACTGAAAACCATGGATAATAGTGAATACAATTGAAAATAATGGGACTTCCGGTTTAAAATACCATAGTTGCCTTGGAGGACCTAGAAAATGGCTAGAGAGGACACATTTTCTAGGAAGACTCTATGGTAGGTGTGCTGTTTTGTATCCCATGGATAACTGAATCAGTGGATAATGAATCAGTGGATATAGGGGTCCTACCGTAATCTGTGTATAGTATTTTCCCCTCTTCCACGGTTTTGCTTTCTGCTGTTTCAGTTACCCTCATTCAAACACGGTGTGAAAATATTTCTGGTATAGGGTTTGGTACCATTTGCGATTTCAGGCATCCATGGGGGGCCTTGGAATGTATTCTCCACAGATAAGTGGGGTGACTACTGTAAATGTCATTGTTGTTACTTCAAATAGTGACACACTACATATTCTGTGAAAAGTTTCACATAGATTATATTAGGAATCCTTGTAATTCTCCAAAAAAGATCAGCATTCTTATCCTAATATTACTTGGAGCCAGAGCTGAGGCTGAGAATTCATAATTTACTTAAATTACATCTGTTGCAGGGCAAAAAAAAATGCACTTTGGACTTTAGCCAGGTAATCAAGTATCTCCTAAGGCTGGAAGCACCACTGTGCACACTTACCTATAGTCCCATTGAACTCAGTGAGTGGGATGTCTAAGCAGACATTCAATGGGTCATCACTCTGCCACTAAAATCCACAGGCCATAAGTATGCTAGCTGGATTGTGTTCATCCTTCTTAATGTAGAAGACAGTAATTTCTCATAAGATGTATCAAGCTTGCACTTTAAATAAACTATGTTTCTTTCTTATCACACTCTCCTTCCAGTAATTTTCAGGTTGAAAATAATGAATGCTATGTACAGATAATGTCAAGCCTTGGAATTATGAGATTTGTGAAATACTGATTTTAGTTTCTGAAAATGGATTAAGACTGGAAATATGCACATCACATTTCCAGTTACTTTACTATACATTTTAACAAGTTTAATCAGGCTACTTTATTTAAAAAGATACATGTACAAATGTGTTTAAACTTGTTGAGATAAAAATGCTAACAGCACAAACCTATGCCTGTCTACCCACTTTATTCAGTTGTCTTACTCCTAGGCAAATGTGTATACAGGACTGGTTTAAGGAATTTTGGGGGCCCCTGCAACACTTTATTTTGGGGGTCCAATATGTTTATCTCAGGTCAATGTAACCTAACCTAACATATTCACAGTACAGTACAGGATATTCAGATTACTACTAAAAATGTTTTTTGCAGGAGGAGGGGTACTCATCAGTGTGCGAGCCGGGGCTCTTCCCGCAGAGGCAAAGGCAGCAATGCTGGCTGTGGGGCCCACCCCGGGCGCTGCTACTGGCGCCTCCACCGCCTTTCCTCCTGCAGCCGCCGACGCTTGCCCCCCAGGTGGTCAAGGGTCGCTTCCAGGGCAGCGCAGTCCACCCGGCCGTGGAGACTGTCCAGTTGGCCCTGCAGTTTGGGCTCCAGGCGGCGGCAGCATCAGCGCAGCTCCAGGCTCTGGGTGCCCACTTGCTCCAAGCGCGCCAGCTCCCGGCACAGCGCTTCCCACTCTCGCTCAGCCTGGCCCCGCCCCTGGGCTTGGAGCAGCTCAGCCCGAGTCTGGGCACTGCTGCTGCTGCCGTCTCCAGGTCTCTCCTCCTGCAGCCGCCGGCGCTCTCCCATCAGCAGCTCGTCCTCCTCGTTGGGGGAGAGGGAGAAAAGGAAGGAGATGGCCAGAGCCGGTTAGGATGGGCCTCCCTGTGGCTGCCCCCCCTGCCAATGTGGATTTGGTGGTAAGGTTAAACCAGCCTTGTGTGTATAGCAGGGGCAGGGAGCCTATGGTCCCCCAGAAATTGATGAGCTACTATTTACATCATCCCTAACCACGGAAAAGGCTATCAATGGCTGATCAGAAATGGAACCCAATTAAATTTGCTACAAGGTCCCCCCAAAACTGTCAAGAATTGCAGCCAAAATCTGATTCATTCCAGTGGTTGTTTTGACACAAAAGCATTATACAGTTGGCCCTCTCTATTCACAAATTTGGTATCCACGGATTCCACTATCCACAGCTTGAAAATATTAATAATAATAATAATCATCATCATCCAAGGAGCAAACCTTGATTTTGCCATTTTATGTAAGGGATACCATTTTACTATGCCATTGTATATAATGGGACTTGAGCATTCACGGATTATGGTATCCACATGGGGTCCTGAAATCAAACCCCAGCAGATACCAACAGCCCACTACAGAAGAGGGGGAAGGTGAAAATTAGATTTCTCTCTCTCTTAATGAGGCCTGATGCTCAATTGCTGTATAAAAGCATAATCGATTCGTTTGAATACCCCCCTGTTCTGTATGCTTATTCTGCAATCTGATATTTAAAATAAAAGTAGAAATCCTAAAACACTCTCTGAAACTTTTTTTAAAAGTCCCCTTTTGTAAAGTAAAAAAGGCATGCCCCTTCAAATCTGCCTCCTCTAATAATTTGTTGCAAATTTGAAATACAGTACTGCAATTAAAAACAAATCAAAGTAATTTGTAAATTTTGAAGGTAAGTGCATAACTGGGCATCATCTCTCTCCCAACTCTATAATTCTATGGTTCTAGGATTCTAGAAATCACCTCCTATAAAGTTTCTCTCCTTCTGCCACCTCCATTTTCAGGTTTCTTTTGTTACCCTGAATTTTTGGCTCAGGTCCCATCTATTGAATACCTGTTTTCAGAATCCACACATGGATAGAGAAGGGGAAATCTACCACTTTTCCTTTTCTCACATTCACGTTTCTTAAACTTCAAGTTATATCCATCCCAGGTGTGTGAATTTTGATAGACTCTACAAAAATGAACTGAAATGAATTTCTCCCCATTTGCACTGGCCAAATTCAATAGGTTCAACTATTCCCATCATAGAGAGCATCATTTTGTACCTGCCTTGTCATACAGATGCTAGAGAGAAGGAATCTTTCAGAAACAGAAAAGAGGTAGTAACCCTAATTCAGTTCTAAGATGGTTAAATGCACAGGTTTAAATCCAGACTTTTAAGTATTATACATCCATAACTTTGGCCTTGGACAGATAAACCCGCCAGTTTTGTTTTCTCTTATATTCAGTTCTTTGGGATTCTTTTTATACCAACCATTGTCATCAATGGCTGCACTTCAAACTGGAAGGAGATCTCGAGTGGAGTGCCATAGGGTTGTGCTCTTATTCGCCAACATTTATATTAATGATTTAGGGCCCCATCACACTGTAGAATTATTGCACTATTATTCCACTTTAATTGCCATAGTTCCATCCTATGGAATCCTGGGATTTGCAGGTTGGGGGGGGGGCATTTAGAATTCTCAGCCAGAGAGCTCTTGGGTTGTGCTAAATTACAAACCCTAGAATTCCACAGGATTTTCCATGGCAGTAAAAGTGGAATATAGTGCTATAACAGTGTAGTGTGATAAGGATCTTAGATGATGGGGTGGATTGAATCCTTATCCAGTTTGTGGATGATACAAAACTGGAAGAGGTAGCTATCACATTGGAAGATAGGAACAGAATTCAAAAGGACCTTGACAAACTATAAAATTGGGCTAAAATTAACAATGAAATTCAACAGAAACAAATGCAAAATTCTATATTTAGCCCACAAAAACCAAATGCACAGGTAGAAGATGGAGAATACTCGGCTTGGTAGTTTGGGATTACTGAACATGATACAGCAGTGTGATACTGCAGCAAAGAAGGCAATACTATTTTAGCCCGCATTAATAGAACCATAGTTTCCAAATCAAGGGAAGTAAGAGTCCCAGGATATTCTGTGTTGGTCAGGCCTCATCTGGAGTACTATGTTCAGTCCTGGGCATCTCATTTTAAGAAGGATATAGACAAGGTGGAGCAGGTTCAGAGAACAGCAATGAGGATGATATGAGGTATGGAGAACAAAACATATGAGGAAAGGTTGAAGGAGTTGGGCATGTTCAGCTTGGTGATGAGAAGACTGAGGGGTAATATGATTGCACTCTTTAAATACCTCAAGGGCTGTCACAGAAAGAAGGGTGAAGGCTTGTTCTCTGCTACTTCAGAAGGAAGGACCAGGTCTAATGGTTTTAAGTTACAGGAGGGTAGATTTTGACTGAAGGAATTTCTTAACACTAAGGAATTTATCAGACAAGGCAAAAATTGTGTCATTACAAAATGATAACGTAAAAGGCTGAACTTATCAGATGACAGTATCCTCCTCCTGTGGCCAGTGCGTGCAGCAGATGCGAATAAGACGTTACTTTTTATTCACTGGCTAAGCTCTGAATAGCTCCTCAATATTGTTATTTTTGCGGCACCGAGGAACGTGCAAAACCAAGTCCCACTGTAATCACAAGAATACAGTGTGAATGGGTGGTCCTCTTTCCCCAGTTCCCATTGCCACTGAGAAAACGTCTGGATGACAACGTGAAAATGATCAGCAGGACACTCTTTTTATGAACTGTCCCTATTGATGGTAAGTTTTTATGGATGTTTCAGGGCTTATCTGTTTATTTAATTTGTTTTTTAAGTGTTTTTGGTGTTTTTACGTGGACTCGTGTCTTCTCATGAGAGCCGCTGAGATCTTGTGCCTGGGCTAACACAGAAGTAAATGGACATTTCTCTTAAAGGAGCATGCGTGGACCAGTGCAAAGAATGAATACAGTGTTATTAGAAAGCAATGTGAATACAAGTGTTGCTATTGCAGGACCTTTAACCCCGTTCTTAAAACACAAGAGGTGGTTGTTTGATAATTGCAGTTATGATGGCGCAATGTTTCCACCTTCCTTACTCATATTATTACAGCATTTTAAGATGCTAGACTGATAATGTCCTAAGAACGGTTCGCCAATAGAACAAATTGTCTGGAAAGATGTTGGGGTCTCCTTCTCCAGGGGCTGGTTTACACGGCAGATTTATTGCGGCAACTTGTGCTTTAATTCTTTTCCGCATCTGTGCCAGTCAGGTTTTTTTCTAATTATGCCGCTTTTTCATTCAGACTTGAAAAAGTGTGGGGGGTGTGGCCTCCCAAGCAGACAAAGGCTGTATGGAGAAGGACATAGACCCTCCTTTGAAGCCTTGCATTTCTGAGCTAAAGACTCACAGACTCCCAAAATAGCAGGGTGGGGGGAGATCAAAGAAGTGGCTCTGTCTCTGTCTTTCTCTAAATCTGCCTGTAAATGAACCCACTCCCTGAAGCAGAGGGAAATACCTTGCTGCTGTGCTGTGGATCCTAAAGTGAACCTATCACAAGTTTTTCCAGCACGATTTGTTTAGTCAGGGTTCACAGACTTGCAAAATGGCAGAGGATTTTTGACTCTCCCTCCCTCAGTAACCCCTCCCCCCTCCCTCTCCCTCTCCCTCTCCCTCTCCCTCCCTCCCCCAAGCAGAGCTGACAGATGGGAACTTTATGACTGAAAGGTCTTGGGAATCCTTTTTCTTGGCAGACCTTCTGCAAAATAGCAGAGAAGATTTTTCAAAAGTTTCCTGATGCTACTGAATGCAGTCCCTCTCTTTTAAGCCCGCCCCTTACATCATAGCAACCAATCACAGTAAAGATCTGCGGAAGCTCTTAACGGAATAGTAGTTTACACTGCCAATAAAGCGCTACATTGCAAATATACCGGCAAAAGTAGCGACATCCCCTGGCACGCTATATTTGGGTGTTTTACCTTCCCCCCTTCTGAATGAGGCGATGCTGTGCTGCGATCCGTGGAAACTATGAGCTATCTTAGTGGTATATTTAGAGGAATATTTGCCCGTGTAAACGACCCCCATATGTCTTCAAAAAGAGGCTAGACAGCTGCCTGCTGGAGATGTTCTAGCTGGCGATCCTGCATTGACCAGGGGATTGAACCCAATGACCCATGTGGCCCCTTCTAACTCTATGATTCTATGATGAAATTTGTAGATTTTGATAAATCCTTACTAAAATAAATTTAAACAAAATTCTCACCCATCCCTGAGAAGTGGATAGAAAGGACTGTGAACAAGCACAGAGTTGTTATAAAGAGTGCCATCAGTTTTTAGAAGAGCTGCTTCACATTTTAGTGCAACTGGTATTCAGCTACCATTATTTGTAAAGGATATTTACTCAGACAATCTTTGTCTGCACAGTATCCTGCAGAGCCCAGTCACTGCTGAGCATTAAGTATTCCTCATCAGGTAGTTTGGGGCCATTGAGAAAGGCAAGGTGGCCCTGCTGTCACACTGCATCCAGGGAGGTCTGTGATGCTGCAGAATGACAAAGCAACTATCCCCAGGAGGATATTGTGTTATTCTCTTGCAGCCCAAACTATGAAGAGTCTTGTAGTACCTTAAAAGACCAGCAAAAAGGAGAGAAGGGTGGAATAAAGACTGGAGCTAAATATTAACAGAATGAAGCAAGCACAGTTAGTGGCAATGCAATTAGGGCTTAAATGTATGCAAAATGACTCTTCACAGCAGGAATTGGTGATAGTACACTCATCTGAACATTGTTGAGTAAATTAACACCTGGATTGGAACAGAAAGCCATTGTTTCTGATCAAACCCCAATGAATCACCAACTTTTTGGGCACAGTTGGCTGCAGTGATGTGCCTTGCATGTGTGAAAGAGACAACTCTGACTTTTCTTGTTACATTAAAGGCAATACTTTTCAACGGAGAAAGTTAATGTATCATGCTGAGAGCTATCACATGTGCAAATAAGGAATATGCATGTACAAATCAACTTAATTTGCTGTGCAATTCCTTCTAAATCCTACTGGCTTCAACCCTACGGAAAGCTTTCTGTTTGAACATTTTGTTTTTAATAAGCTCTACAAGTCTTATTAAATGTGAGCCAAGCCCATCTATCATTTCACCCTTGGAGAATATTTATAGAAGAAAGCAGGCATCTGATTTCAGAACCGTACTAATAACAAGTACACTGAATATCTGAACCAGCCAGCCAGAGGTATATTGATTTCGGCCATTCTTTCACAAGGGCTGTTAACACTGACATCCTAGATTTTACTGTAAACTAGTTTCTGCAAAGACCCTTCTGCCTAACACTGCATTTTAATTCTCTCTATATAATGAAGGTCGAAATAATTCTGGTTACATATTTCTGTTTCTAAGAACAACAACCTCTCGGGAAATTGTTAGAGGCAGAAAAAGACTGCAAATACAGTCTCTGGTGGCATTAGCTGTTTTTCTGATTAGCTGCTTTTATCTGGAAAGGCAACAGAGATGAATGTAAAGAAGAAGAAGAAGAAGAAGAAGAAGAAGACTATTACTGTCTTACTTTTTACTCTTTTTAAAAACATGTAAGAGATTCGCCTCCTTGGTGATTTTTCACATAGTGCTTAAAAGATGTGAACATATTGGGGGGTGCAGTCCTTTTTTAAAAAGTCGAGGTACATAAGTGCATAGTTTTTAAAATTCTTCTTCTTATGTTATTCAGTGTAAAGCAAAGGAAAAAAAAGAAATCAGGTAATGTAGGTTTGGTTGCACTCATTGATGTAACCAAACATGGCTACATTAGTCTGTGATGTCATCATATTCACTATATGATGGCTGATGGGTTGAGATATGGCACTACAAAATACTTCTAAAGTAAAGGAAACAGAGGTCTTGTCTATATGAGGGGGGGAATATGAACACATTCGGAAAGGCAAGTGTTTGCAATGATGTGACCTGCCTACATGGCCAAAAGAGCCCCCCTAAACTCCTCATGACCCCCTAGCCAGCTGGCTGCAGTGAGTGATTTACTTGCAATTTTAAATCTGCCACCACCAATTTATTTTTTTTTTTAAAAAAAAAAAACAGTTTCCCATGGTGCGCACAAGCAATACTTTGTATTTACAAATAAATCAATAAAAAAGTATGAGATCACCATTTGATCAACTTACCAGACCCTCGCTTAGCCGAAAATCCAACATGGTGGCCACAGCCACTTTCCCTCTTTGCTAGTCTCTTCCCCTATGGTCCTCCAGCCAACCAGATTGCACTGCC
Organism: Gambelia wislizenii; assembly: GCA_030847615.1. Classification (NCBI taxonomy): domain Eukaryota; kingdom Metazoa; phylum Chordata; class Lepidosauria; order Squamata; family Crotaphytidae; genus Gambelia; species Gambelia wislizenii. The sequence continues at coordinate 103,114,782 of JAUMIR010000005.1, read as the reverse complement.
TGTTTGTATCTGTGTGAACATAAGCGTTCAAATGGTCACACATTCAGAAGTCATACAGAGCTTTTCAGAAAAGTGTCCGTACGAAGCCCTGGACACTATGGGTGCGGCTATACGATCATAAAAAAATCCGTATGGGGGGCAAAAAATACGAACAGCCTGTCGTTCGTATGCATACGAACCGGCTATACGATTTTTAAGCCCCCTAAGCTCCGTATGACTCCCTCTTCCTGAAGCTGGCTGGAGTGAGCAAGCCAAGCGGCAGTTTTAAATCTCCTGCCACTTTTTTTTTTTTTAAAAAAGGTTCCTGGTTTGCGGACAGTCGGTTTTCCGTATTTACAATATAAAATAAAAATAAATAAACATATAAATTCACGGACTTACTGGATGCTCGCTAGCCGGGAAACCAACATGGTGGCCGCTCCCAATTCCCCTCCGTGCTAGCCCCACCCCCTCTACTCGGCCAGCCAATCAGATTGCCCTGCCTGTTTGTATGTGTGCAAATGGACCGTACAGACCTGTTAGCCATCCGAACGGCGTACGGATTTCTCTTCGCAATCTGCTTTCCCTCCCGAATGCCGCGTGTGCGTATTTCAGGGTGGAAAACCGCCCCCCTCTTTTGCATTTGTGTGCATCCGAACAGCCGTTTATACCGAAGTGCGAACTTCCGCACGCCGTACGTATTATTTAAATCGTGTAGACAGGACCTATGACACACATGAACTTTGTGGGGGATTTCTCTTCCCCCTTCTGAATGACATGCATTTGTGCAAATGATTCAATGAATGGATCGCCAATCTTTTGCATCTTGTTCGTATTATTTTGACTGTAAAGACAGGACCAAAAACATGGTAACCAGTGCAGCAGTACATTGAGAAAAAATGGTTGATAAGAGGCATGACCAAAGAGAGGAAATTAGGTTTGGCTTCTATACCCTATGACACTGTCATACCCATTGAAGTGACTGGTTTTGCTTCAGAAACCAAATATCTCATATATTGGCACACTGCTCATTTCCCCCTTCCTTTGCACAAAATATATGTGCCAAAATTGGAATATTTGATCTTTCAAGCAAATTGTTCTACTGATGCATGGATGGGAGTGTAGTTTCTCCCTTCAGACTTCCCTCTTGATTACTGCTTGTGTCTGAACTGGGAAAGGTTGCTATAGCAACCCCTCCCCCCTCATCCCTTTTTGCTTGCTTCAACAAGGAGGGAAATGCAGTTGCCATGACAACATCTTTCCACATCCACTTGGTGTGAACTGAAGCACTCAAAAGAAAAGGTGACGTAACTATTCCTCTGTGGTTCACTTTTCATTTTTTGGGCTCAGAATGAGGGTCTATCACTGGTGCTCATCCTACTTTGCCAGAGCAAGGGAATGCTTAGTTCCCCTTACTGCTTTTCATTTCTAAAGCCAGGAGAATTATTTTTGCCTATTGGATGTGAGTGCTATACTTTGAACTCATAAATCTGATTTCAAAGTCCAGTTTTACTGGAAAACCCATGGTACGGTAATCCTAATCTAATAACCAACCCAAAGGTTGCAAAACTGTTCAACTGTGGAAGAGCTTCAGGTCTCTTCATCACATAAGATTTTCCAAAGCGTAGGGAGGAGGAGGACTGACATAATAAAGTCATGATGTCTATATGGTGTCCTTCTGAGATGGAATGAGCGGGGAGGGGACTGCAGATATTTCTCTCAAGGTGATGTGATGCCTTTAGGTTTCATCTGGAGTAACATGGAGGTATATTAAGGAGGAAGGAGGGCAAGAAAGTCTGATTTATATATTTGAAAATATAAAATTGAAGTGTGAACCACACCCTGTTGGTGACTCACTCGGACATTAAGGATTTTATCACACTACACTGTTATAGGGCTATTATTCCACTTTAAATACTATGTATGCATCCTGGAATTCTGGGATTTGTAGTTTAGTGAGGCCTAAGACCTGTCTGACTGAGAATTCTAAATACCCCTCCCCAAACTGCAAATCCCAGGATTCAACAGGAGACAGCCATAGCAGTTAAAGTGGAGTAGGAGATTACGAGACGCAGCAAAAATTGCATCAAAAGTTCGCGACAAGAACAGGAAGGGATGACCTTACCAGACAACGTTGTTGTCCAGCTTTCTGGGGGCATAGCACGGGCATCAGTAAGGCATGTCTTTTGATTAGCGGCTTCTTGCCATCAACGCAAAAGGGATGCCTTGCTGATGCCTGTGCTATATCCCTGGAATGCTGGAGGACATGGGTGTCTGGTAAGGTCACCCTTTCTGTTCTTGTCACGATATTCAGACATGGTTGGGAACATGATTTTTTTGCGTGTTCCCCCACATCTGATAATCTCCCAAATATCACTATAACAGTGTAGAGTGATATTGTCCTTACGTCACAGGGCCCACTCACATTACATAATTATAACACTATTATTCCACCTTAATTGCCATGATTTAATTCAATGGAATCCTGGGGTTTGAAGTTTATGGAGGGACATTTAGTATTCGTAACCAGAGTTCTCCACTATATTACAAACCCCAGGATTCCAGGGGATGGAACCATGGCAGTTAAGGAAGGATTGTATTGCTATAATTGTGCTGTGTGAATGGTTCATGGTCATGCTGAAAAACAACTATTTTCATTTTAGGAAGGGAGAAATCAAGATTTGTAAGGGTTCAAAGGCCAGTTTTAGTATACACACAAAGTCGAATTATGCAGGAAAGGCAACCAGTGCTGCTTGAGGGCACTGGTTCTTATGATCATCTTTTGTACTTACACCATGAATAATTACAGGAATTTGATCAAACCTAGGAAAAGCAAGCAATCTTTCAATGTGGAGGAAGAAGGATTTGTGCTTTGGTAGACACACCTAGCACATAGACCCATATTTGTTGTTTATTATAACTGTTGTTGGTTTATAGAACCAGTGAAGTGGCCAGAGGTGAAACTCAAAGGTGAGAGAGATAGTCCAGGCAACTCCTTTCCACAGCCCCTTCATAAATGGCACCCTTGGTTCATAATGCTGAAGACCAGACCAGCACCTACCAACCATTTTATGCAGAAAGATATGGTGTAGTCCTACACACAGACATACACACCCACTGAACTAGGTGAGGCATTTGGATAAGCAGGCATACAGCTTGGCTGTAAGTCTCTTACTCCCTCGGATATGATATGAAAGGCTCTTTGTGGACCTTCCTGTGACCCTTGCAGGACCCTTGCTGGCATCCTTTCGGGGAGCTCATGATTCAGGCTTTCTGATATCAGATCTTCCCTTAGCTTGACATAGCTAACCTGAGATGACTTTTACTGTACAAAGTGAAACTGAATCAGTTGGCCTCTATAACTTCTTCAGCTATCAACATAAGTGTAGGAATTTTACTCCAGATGTAATTGTTCATCAGAATCTAAAGATGTAATTGCATATCACAGTTCTTTGGGCAACATAGTGACTTTTGTAATTTTGTAATGAAAATAACAAGATATTTGCTTCTACATTATCCCCATGAGGATGTTGCTCTTCTTCCTTCCTGTCTTTTAGAAAAATGGCAAGCAAAGCAACCTTTTTTGTTTGTCCTTTAATCTTGCTAGCCATTTTATACTTGTTTAGATTATTATTTGTTGTTTAGTTAATGTATTTTTGCAGTTAATTAATTTTAGTTGCTAGTCAATTAGATTTTGCTTTGTTTTCACAGTCTCATTGTTATACATTTTGTGATCATTTATTGTTTTTTTTGAGTCATGTATTTATTTTAGTACATTGTCATCTTGCTTGTCTTCCATCATGGAAGTCAAGGTAGTATATATGGAGTTCCCACATATCTGCATGGGATACATTCCTGGACTTACTGTTTATAAGTGAAACTGTGGATAATAGCAAACCCTATTAAAATAAAGGACTTCCAGTACAAGCATACTATAGAGTTGCATTGGAGGACCTCATGATTCCTAGAGAGGACACCTCTCTAGCATTTTCTAGTGCAACTCTATGTATGTTTCCCCCCCCCCCCCACCATGGATAACTGAAACGGCAGATATTGGTTCTGTGGGTAAGGGGAGGATCTGTATTGCATAAAGAACTATCCAATACTATTTTTTGGTCATTGTGGAGGTTGGAATTGTGTACCAACCATGCAATGATCAGAAGCCCGTAGTGGGGGGAGTGGTAGAGAAATATCCAGTAATTTCCTATAGTTGGATGCACAGTGAGAGGCATCCTCTGGGATGTCCTACCCCCCCCCAGTCCCCCACGAGGTTCTTGTTCATCCATCTTTAGGAAAATAACTGGATGTTTCTCAGCAATTCCCCCTTCCCCATTCTCCACTGGCTGTTAAATGACCACATTGGGAAAAGGAGAGGCTTTGAAGGGCTTTCAGAGGATGGGCTTATTTTTAAAGGGCTCCTCTATTTACAGAACTTTTCTGGTCTGTTGTTCTGTTGGTTGTTGCTGTTGTTGTTCTGTGCCTTCAAGTTGTTTCTGATTTATGGCAACCCTAAAGTGCACCTATCACAGGGTTTTCTTGGCAAGATTTGTTCAGAGGGGGTTTGCCATTGCCTTCTTCTGAGGCTGAGAGAGTGGCCCTATTCCAACTGAAAGATAGAGAGTCGTGTTACCCTAAAAGATGGGGGTGCTTTAGAGACCCACCCCTGATGCCAAAATCTCTATTATTACTTGGGGGAATTTTTAGCTCAAATGGATGCCTGCAAGAGGAGGGTGACTGCGGGAATCTTTTCACCTATGTATACAAGTACTAACTGCAGAGAGCCCTCCACTTAAAGTGAAATAAAATATTTGTACTGGAAATAACACAAAATGCACTCTCTCACACAACACACTTTCCTAAGAACTATACAAAGTTATAGAGGAATAAGGCAGGAAGATTGGATAGAGGGAGAGCTTTCGGGGATATAGGGTGATAATTACCAGTCTTGAAGATCAGAGTTTCATGCAGTAAAGATACACAGACAGGTGTTAGAGGGTGGCACATGAGGTTCTGATCTGGGGTACACAGAGATAGAGAGGGGCTAGGTTTATCCACCATGGCACACCTTTGTATTCTTGGGGGAATAACATTTATACTCTATATCCTGAAGGGGTACTCTGGTTAGGACAAAGCCTGGATGGCTTTCTCACGGTATAGACAAAGGAAACTGAAACTCAATTGATTGTGTTAATGGCTGGGAGATAGGAATGGATGGGTTTATGATGACCTTGCAAGTCTGGACAGGAGGGGGTTTAGTAGTGGCTTCCAATGGATTTGGGAATGGTCACTTAATTGCTTGATTGAATGAATCATTGCTGATGTGCCCAAGGCTGGAAGAAAGAGATTAGCACATACCTCCTTAATGACTGTGCTTACTAATGGTCTTCCACACAATTGTAATATAGGCTTTCTTGCCATAATATTTCTATGACACATTCCAGGTCATTGTGACCGCCAACTGACCTTTGGTTTGCCCCAGCCAACCTGACCCCAAAAAGTGTCCAATATTCCCAATTATTAAATTGCTCATCAATAAACTTGGCCAAAATAGGGCAACTTAACAATTTTTAAAAGTTAGCACTTTGGTAGTGGATTGAGCAGGCACGCAAGTCACTTGTTTCCAGCCTTCTCTACAATGGAGAGATGTATTCACTTCCTGATCGCACTCTATCTATCTGTCTGTCTGTCTGTCTGTCTGTCTGTCTATCTATCTATCTATCTACACACACACACACACACACACACACACACAAATGTGCCTGTACACAAATAAATTACCATGTGCAATTATTATACAATTTAGTATTTCTTATTTTTTGTATACCATAAATGAGCAGTCAAAGATACATGCATACAAATCACAAGAAACTAAGACACTTCTCCCATGCATTTTCTTCCTAGTTCAACACTAAGAAAACGTGAAGTAATAGTGTCTACATTTGGCTAAACTAAGTGTATCTTGACTATAAACCTCTGTCATTTATTCCCAAGAATGCCACGAACATTAGCTCTGTGAGGAAGGTTGGGGAGAATATTTAGCACCACAACCTAACTACAGTTGTCATTTTTTTTTGAGAGAAGCCACAACCATGACATGCTGTTTTTTTAAAAAATAATAATAATCTAGACATAGCTGCTAACATACATGCAAACTGAACAAAACACATACATCTAGTAAAATGTGGCCTGGCTTTACAGAGCTTGTTTCTGAGAACTGAAAAATTGGAAGAAGTAACCCGTTGACTCAGGGGGCTTACTTTTGAGTGAATATTCATAGGATCAGGCTCCACAATGTATGTGAGTTTTTTGGTGTGTGTGGGGGGACACCTATGGGAAGTATCTCAATTTTTTATAATAAAATAGTTGAAATCTTATCACCTGATGGGGAAGCTTGCCCTATTTAAGATTCAAGAATGGAGGCATAGTAAATTGAAAGCAGCATTTACTTAATGATACAGTACCAATCCAGGTGTAAGCATTCAAACTGAGCAATCTGATACCAAGGCAAACATACATCTTGCCATTTGTAGAAGTTCAGGAATATCTCCATAGTGACAGCATATAACAACATACAGTAAATCATAGGAGTACACTACACACACACACACACACACACACCACTCGTTAAATAGCAGTCATTAACATATAATAGCTCTATCCTCAGTATGGTATCCCTTCCAATATTTAAACATGGCTATCATGTCACCTCTCAACCTTCTCTTCTCCAGAGTAAACATGCCCAGCTCCCTAAGCCGCTCCTCATAAAGCATGGCTTCCAGACCTTCCATCATCCTGGTCACCCTCTTCTGGACACGTTCCAGCTTCTCAATATCCTTCCTGAATTGTGGTGCCCAGAACTGGACACAGTATTCCAGGTGAAGTCTGACCAAAGCACAATACAGTGGCACTATTACTTTCCTTGGTCTAGACACTACTCCTATTAATGCAGCCTAGAATCACATTGGCTTTTTCAGGTGCTGCATCATACTGCTGATTCATGTTCAGCTTGTGGTCCATTAAGACTGCTAGATCCCTTTCACATGTACTGCCATCAAGCCAGGTGTCACCCATCCTATATCTGCGCATTTCATCCCATCCTATATCTGTGCATTTCATTTTTACTGCCCAAGTGTAGTATCCTACATTTCTCCCTGTTGAAATTCATTTTGTTAGTTTTGGCCCAGCTTTCTAATCTGTTGAGGTCATTTTGGATTCTGATTCTGTCCTCTGGGGTATTAGCTACCCCTCCTAATTTGGTGCCATCTGCAAACTTGATAAGCATACCCTCTATTCCCTCATCAAGTCATCGATAAAGATGTTGAATAGCACTGGGCACAGGACAGAGCTCTGTGGCAGCCCGCTGGTCACCTCCCTCCAAGATGAAGAGTAGCCATTGGTGACTACCCTTTGGGTTCAGTCAGTCAACCAATTTCAAATCCACCTAACAGTTGCATTGTCTAGCCCACAGATTACTAACTTTTTTTGCAAGAATATAATGGGGGACCTTGTCAAAAGCCTTACTGAAATCAAGATATACTACATCCACACCATTCCCTTCATCTATCAAGTTTGTAACTCTATCAAAAAAAGTGATAAGATTAGTCTGGCATTACTTGTTTTTGAGAAACCCTTGTTGACTTTTACTGATCACGGCTTTCCTTTCTAAGTGGTCATAGACTGTCTGTTTAATGATCTGCTCTAGAATCTTTCCTAGTATTGATGTCAGATGATGTATTGATGGCAGTAATTGTTTGGGTTTCCCCCCGACCCCTTTTAAAGATGGGGACAACATTTTCCCTCTTCCAGTCTGCTGGGACCTCTCCTGTTCTCCAGGAATTCTCAAAGATTATTGACAGTGGTTCTGAGATTACTCCTGCCAGTTCTTTTAATACTCTTGGATGATGTTTATCTGGCCCTGGAGACTTGAACTCATTTATACTGGCCAGGTATTCCTGAACTACCTCTTTACCAATTCTGTGCTGTATATCCCCTGCTGCATCATCTGCTCTATCTTCCCCAGGTTGAGCACTGTTCCCTCTTTGGGAGAAGACTGAAGCAAAGAAGGTGTTAAGTAGTTCTGATGTTTCTCTGCCCCTGTTAGCCTTTCACCATCTTCTCCATGCAGTGGCCCTATCATTTCCTTGTTCTACCTACCTTTTGCTATGGAAATAACCAAAAACCCCTTTTTAAATTGTTTTTAACCTCTCTATTAAGCCTGAGCTTCATCTGAGCTTTGGCTTTTCTGACTTTCCCGCTACATGAGCTGGCTATTTGTTCTTTGATGATTTCTTCCCTTTTCCATTTCTTGTACATGTCCTTTTAAAGTTGTAGCTCAGTTGAGAGTTCTTTTGACATCCATCCTGGTTTCTTTACCCTGACTTACCTCTGTTTTAGAGCCCTGAAGTTCATATGATGCAGCGCTTTTGCCCTGTTTTGTCCCCAGGCAGTCCTCTTGATGACCCTGGGCAAAGACTGATAAAATGTTTCAGGAACATACTCTTGGGGAAAACTATCTCATTCTGGAAGAAATGGATCAGGACCCATGGGTCCCAGGAAGCCATACTGCCACTCAAGTCTGTCACTGCAGCTGTTGACACTTCCATTTGCGTCACATATTCTGAAGCCAGAAAGCAGGCTTGCAGCATGTGACCAAGGCTGGTCACATGCAGGGGGTCTTGATCACATGTTGCAGGCCTTCTTTCTGGCTTTGGAGAGTGCAATGCTAATAGAAGTAGCGGCAGCTGCAGAGATGGGCTGGCATGTTCATGCAGACTCCTGGCAATTTCATGCAGGTAACGGAGGAACAACTGGCCTGATCTGGGTATTATGGATAAAACAGGACACACCCCTTTATTAGCTATAGTTACATGGCTGTGATGTAGCATAGGGCAAGGATCCAGAATCAGTCAATCCACCTGCTAGTTGATTGTCCACCACCTCCCAGATTGAGTGTCGGGGTGTGGGTGTGCCAGATTTACCAGGATTACAGCAGTGCGCATTGGTCCTGTGGGCCCTACCAGCACCTTAGTGTGAGACCAGCAGATTGGCCTCAAGTGAGACATCTGTCTATTACCCATTACCCAGGATCTCTTGTAGGATCCCTTCCATTTGAGAGTGGGGTCACCCATACCCATTACATCCTGAAATGGATCCTTCCCAATGCTTTCATTGCCCACCATGATGGGGAAAAAATTCCGAGCAGCAATAATGAACTTCCAAAACAGGGAATAAATGAAAATGAAAAACCCCACAGATTCTATGAACAAGGCAAATCCCCCTCTATCAGGGAAGGCTCTTTAGGAGATAAAAAAACCCCCTCTCCACCACTCTTAACTGATAACTAACAGACTTACATAGCAAGTGGCAAGGGCAGGTGGAAGCAGAAGCCAGTGAGGGACAGAATGGCTAAGGTCACAAGACCTGCACACCTATTGTCCCCTTGAGAGAATCAGCTATGGAACTGGGACCCTTTCACAATACAAAATTATAGTACTGGTATTTACAGTTGCTCAGCCATGGAAACCCACTGGGTGATCTTGGGCAAGTCACACTCTCAGCTTAAGAAGAAGGCAGAAGCAAACCTCCTCTGAAGAAATGTTGCCATAAAAACAACAATGATGAGAGGGTTGCTGTAAGTTGAGGTGGCCGTGGGTGTTGCCATGAAGGAACACAACAACAAATTTGTGGGTTAGAGTGAGGTATTCAGAATTCTCAGCCAGAGAGCTCCAGTGCCTCTGACCAAACTACAGACCTCAAGATTCCATAGAATACGGGCATGGCAGTTAAAGTGGAACCATAGTGCTATAATTATGTAGCATGAAAGGGTCCTAGGTTTCCATGGTCCTCTTGGGTGGGAAGTCCTGCTCTGTAGGGTAAGCTGGGGCTTCCACTTGGTGCAGACAATGTAAATGACAAGTAAATTGTGGCTTCACATCCTCTCAACCTCCTCTACTATGTATATGCAAACGGGGTGCTCGAACAGTGAACATGTGTGTTTGCCCTATTGAGAAATGTTTTAAGTTATTAAATATTAATTTGTTCTAACCTGCCTAGAACTTGTTAGAAAATGGTGGAACATAAATGTTTTAAAATAAATGTTTTAAACTAAAAACAGACGTACCATTTACCAACAATAGAGCTATGTTGTGATTAAGCTATTCTGAAGTGAAAAAACTCATCTTGAGATAGGACTTTATCAGACAACCCCTTTTAAAACATTCTTTTCTGGCATAACCCCTCCCCATTTCTATACCAGTAAAAGAACGTTCCCCCCACACCAACTTCCTGTCCCAGTAAAGGCTCCCCAGCAATAAAGAGGAAGTGAGCGGAGCCCCGTTCACTTCCTCATTCCAAATCCCATGAGACTTTGTTGCATGGGAAAGTTAAAAATAAAAACAAAACCAACACATCAAAAGTTGCAACAAGTACCTGGGCACACTTTAAAAGTCCCAAGTAACCTGGGGAGGGTAATAAAAAGAGCGAAACTTACCTGGATGTCCTGATCTCACCTGGAAGTGTTCGTGCCAGACTGGCCACTCTCACTGCAGTGATGAGAGGTAAATGGCCTGAGGTTTTGCACACCCGCAGTACCAGCACCAAAATGGCAGGGGGGAGTTATTGACGGCTTAAGCTGTCCATTGAAAGGTATGGGATTTTGACAGGACATAACTGCGAAAGGGTGATGTCATTTGATATGCACACCCTTTCATGTTTATGTGGCATTGTTATGATGCTGTATTTTGTCCATCTGATAAAGTCCATAGTTTGTTCATTTCTAGCATTCCTGAGTCTGTGGCTGAGGCTAGACGTGAACATGATGTTTTCATGTTTCCTGCAGTACTGAGTCTCAATACTTTCAGAGTAAACAGGACAAAAAGGCAAGAGAAAAAATATTCCTCTCAAAATGAAAACCCATTTATTTGTGAGTCATAAGCAGGAGATTCAAGGGCAGGAGCCACAAAACCCTTTACAATTTGTCCTCTCTAAAATCAACCAAACAAATGATTGCAAGTCTAGTGAGAGAGATACTCATTTCACACCTGACAGGAAAGATGACAAAAAGCCATCTGGATAGCTAGCCTACGCCATCGAAAGCATTTTAACACTATTTCTCTGGAAACTAAAGAGAAATAGCCACTTAGTATTCTCAGAGAAATATGTCAACCATACCATGAAAGAAAGAAAGAAAGAAAGAAAGAAAGAAAGAAAGAAAGAAAACAGATAAGCATGCAGATAGTTCACTCTCATCTGTTCTAACAGAAAGCTCATAAACAAAATAGAGCTGCATCTTTTTACTAGTGCCTTATATAAGAGTCAGAAGGTCTATATAGGAAGCTTTTACAACAGTCACATCTCCATCCTGCAAAAACCTGTCTGGTTTTTATCCGTCATACAACTGTTAAATTAGGATCAGAAACCCTACCAGAGGAAAAAAGTTGGCAAAAGAGCAAGTGGTTCCTTTCACTGTGTTATTCACAGCATGTTTACTTGGGAATGCAGTAGTATATGGATAAGGAATGTGTAATTTTGGACTGCAGTTCCCACAAGCCTTAGCCAGTATAGCCAATGATGAGGAATGCTGGAAACAGAAGGTCAACAACACCTGGAGGTCCACGCTGCCCCATTCCTGGTAGTAATGGGATTCTTTTCCCTGAAGGCAAGAAACATATGCAGTCAATGTTGTTGGTGAGTAGAAGTGTAGTAGTCATTGGCAGAATTTGGAAAAGTTACTTTATTGGATTACAGCTCCCTGAATTGCCCAGCCAGCATGATCAATCACCATGCTGGAAGTGGGATTCTGGGTGTCATAGGACTTTATTAGACACAGCAAAAATCGCATGGTTATGATGCCACGATAGTGCAAATGGGTCCTGCTATCGCATGATGTCATAGTCTTCCTGTACTTACTGTGTGCTCCAGCTGTGAATAAGGCATCACTTTCCATTAATGGGACAAGCAATCACTGGCCCCCAATACCACTCTTTTTGCAGTATTAAAGAGCGTGCAAAAACACGTCCTTTTTTTTGGTGGTTCTCTTTTCCCTCTCCCCATTCCCAGTTAGAAAACATCTGGGTGAGAACATGAAAAGTATCCACAGGATGCTCTTTTTTATGAACTGTCTCATTTTGTTTCCATGTTTTTAGGTGTGTTTAAGTGTTTATGTGTTGATTTACTTTGTTAATAAAGGGGTTTTTGTGTTTGTGTTTTTAAGCGTGGTCACATCTTGCAAGAACCGCCAAAATCTCACCCATGCTAAATAATGGAAATAAACTCCCATTTTTAAAGTACTAATGGTTGTCATGCAGTAATTCTGGGGCATTAGAATTGTGCAATTACAGCAGCATGCAATAGTAAGTGTAATGCCACTATGTTTCCACTTTCTTCATTTGCAGAATTACAGCATTATTAGCCGCTAGTGTGATAAAGTCCATATTCTGAAATGCAACTTTTCTAAACTCTTGTTCACTGGTGTTATTAATTTCCCATCCTGTAAGATTAATGAAACCAATGGAAGCTATGGGCTATTATTAGTTTGATCTTTAATTTGGAGTATTAATTTGGGTGTCTAACAAAAGTGGTTGTGTCTAATAAAAGTGGTTGAAAATTCAATCTGTAAAACACTATTTATCCCCAAATGGCATTATCACATATTGTTAAGAAAATTATCCTTCGTGCCTTCTTTTAGAATTTCCTCTTGCAATATTTTTGTGTGTGTTTCCAAACAGACCTCTTGGGAATATGAATAAGACAACACTGGCTATTTAGAGTTTAGACTCCTGTTCAAAGTGTCAGCCTCTTGGGGGCTGGACCTATTACTTTTACGAAGGTTATTCTGTAAAACACCACACAGAATGTGAAGCCACATAAATAAATCAGTAAATAAAATGCAGAACAATTTCTTCCCATTTGACACAACAAATAATTTACAATCCCAGTGTGGCTATGCAAATTATTTTAAAAGGTGGGAAGATCTTGCAGCAATTTAAAACAAACAGGCCCTGCATCAGAGGGCAGGCATGAAGGAAATCCTGTCTTCAGATGGCCCACTGCCTCCAAACACCTTCTGGACCTACTGCTATTCCTTCATTTCCTTGCTATTGCTGCCTAGTAGTCACCTGCGCTCTCAGAGCAAATAAACAGTGACAAGAATGAGAACTCACAGTGTTCTCATCTTCTACTCTTCTCATCTTCTACTCTTTCCTTGTTGTATATATAGTACCCAGAGCCTGGAGGGCAAAGGAATGGGCAGTGAGGACAGAAATAAGTAGGAGGTAGATGGATTCATGGTGCCTTGCCTGGACTTGGATTTCATAGTGAAAGATGCCATTTGTTCTTCAGTTCAAAACATTGTTGGTAGAAGTAGATTCTTCTGAAGCCAGCAGCAATTGCTTCCAAGAGATTTTCAAGAATGGTGTTGATTCACTGTTCAACAATTGATCAATACCAGTACCTAAATACCCTAAAGGTATCAGATCCTCTCTGATCTTGGAAGTTAAGCATAGTCAGGCCTGGTTAGTACTTGGAAGGGAGACTGTTAGAAAATACAACCAACAGTAGGTGGTGTTTCAGAGGAAGGCAATGGCAAACCACCTCTGAGTATTCCTTTGCCTCAGAAAACCTGATTAAATTAATTGGGTTGCCAAAAATTGACAGGCAACTTGAAAGCACATGCTTTACTTAGAAACCTATGGTGCCCCTCCCAACACTATGAGATGAACCCTTTAAAAACTGTTACTGTACAATTTAGGCACCAATTCCTGCCTTTGCCTCTTCCACCTTTATGGTGCCACCATAAGCAGGTAGCTTCACCTTATTGGATCAGCTTTGTAGGATGTATCTATCAATATATCCACACACACATGCATGCACACAAGACACACATTTCTTGATTTTAGGGTCCAAATTTAAGGAAAGTTTAAGGATGCACGTCAGTAGATAAATGACTAAATCTTGTTAATTCCAAGTAGAGAAGACCCATCGAATCAATATTTATCTATGTGTTAACTCACCATTCAACAATTGAGTCAATATTTCTACTTTAATGCCTCCTATTGAATAGGATTCAGGTCTCCATGTGCTTACAAATAATGCATGTTGTATTCTTGGAACTACTATTTCAAGCTAAGCCTTTTTTCTTGGAAAATCTTTCTCTTTCTTCAGTCTTCCTGGCAAAAGCTTAGCCCTAGCTCAGCTTTCTTCCCTGTTCTTGCTTCCCCACCTCCCATTTCTACATAATGCATGCTCATACTTAGAGCCTCTATTTTATGGGTTATGCTTTATTGTTTCTGCCAGGGGAAAAAAAAACAGGGCCAAGCTTTTCATTGTCAGTGGTAAGCTTTAATGAAAGAGATGGCATTCTCAAATACATAACAGAGAAGAGTACATACTTTTAGTGGTAAAAATGAACTTGGTCCATGTTATTTAATATATTAATGCTTGTAAAGCAATTTGAGGATGAAAAGGCCTATCTATGTTCTTGACATGATTAAATAATGAGGAACAGTTGGAAAGTATGCTTCCAATTATGTTAATTAGGCTGTGCAGTGTAGAGCCTTCTGATAGTTAATTCTGGTGCAGCCCTAGGCATTAGGCCAGGATGAGAGCCCATAGCAGCGTTATAGTTACAGGGGGTGAGGGCAAAATGAGGGTATCCCCCCACATAAAGATTCTGCCCTCCAACAAAATTTTCATTGAGCCCCAAATGCTAGCATTTCAGAGAGTGAGACTAAGGAGATTATCAGATGCAGCAAAACATACCTTAGGAGAATGCCAGGATGACATTCTTGTCTTGTGAATGGGACTTGGTCTCACATGTCCTCATGCTCATTGTGTTCTGCTCCTGTGCTTCAGCAGTTAGAAAGGTGATGCCTTTCATTGACAGGGAGCTCCTGTCAATGAAAAGCGCTGCCTTACTAACTGCTGAAGCACAGAAGCAGAATGCGACGAGCATGAGGACATGTGAAACTGAGTCCCGTTCATGGGTCAGGAACATCATCCTGGCATTCTCCTAAGGTACTTTTTGGACAAGTCTGATATCTCTACAGAAAATCATTCACACCTGGAACTCTTCTATTTACTGTATTCATATTCCCTTGATAACTTTGTGTGCCTCTTTTCTTTGGATGCCTAAACTGTATTTCTGAATGCTCAACTGGCGTTTTAAGTTACTGCAATGTGAGAAATTCCAGGATTGAAGGAAAATAAATTTCATGTGTGTGTGTATATTCTTATGGGTGGGTAATGCCCCCCAATTTGCTTTCTTCCCATAACTATACCCTTGGCCTGTAGCATAAGTGGTCC
Organism: Gambelia wislizenii; assembly: GCA_030847615.1. Taxonomy (NCBI): domain Eukaryota; kingdom Metazoa; phylum Chordata; class Lepidosauria; order Squamata; family Crotaphytidae; genus Gambelia; species Gambelia wislizenii. The sequence continues at coordinate 103,099,503 of JAUMIR010000005.1, read as the reverse complement.
TTTCTGTTGTGGTTAGTTGGCTTTGTTCAAAGAGACATGACAGCAACACTGCAGTTTGAGGAATGAATCAACACTTCATCAGCACTTTGTTCATCTAAAGATAGAGCAAAGACAGAACTCTCTTTCGCCTTATTAAGGCCACAGTATGAAAGTCAAGAATGTGACATCTGCTTAGGCTGCCAGAAAATCTTCCAGTGCTAATTAGGTTGCAACAGAAAACCTTAGATTTTACTTCTTTTGAGCAAAGCTAGTTGTTTTACCTTTATTTGATGCTATTGTAGTTCCTGCAGAGCCTAGTTAAGGTAGAACCGTGTTTTAGATCCAGAACTGCAAGGTCTGTTTTATATATTCTCTAGATGGAAGGAAACAGAAGAAAGAAAAAGAAAGGAAAGAAAAAGATAGATAGATAGATAGATAGGGAGAGAGAGAGAGAGAGAATCAAGGTAATCATGTTGGTCCATGAGTAAAAGCAAAACCCACCGTTGGTCAGTATCTTTATTAGGACCAGCCAAAATGCAGTTAAAGTATGTGAGCTTTACAGTTCCACAGAACTCATCATCAGGCAAGGTGGTAAAAAAATAGGAGATGAAGGAAGAGAGGGATAAGTAAAAAAAAAAATAGGTGAGATATCACAGGGATGATGTCTGCAGCTAAAACAAGATTTATTCATGCAAGCTAAAGAGCTTTGAGTGCTTAACTTCTAAAAGTCTGCTTTCATGTTCCTGTATATTTAGTTATATTTGTGTTGCTAAATTAGCACTGCCTTTGGTGGGTGGGGAGATTATCAAACGAGCCTCTAAAAACATTCTTGTCCCACTATATTTTAAAGTGTTAAGTGTCCTGGCACAATAACCTTTTTTTCACACATTGCTTTAATAATGAAAAAGAGCAGCCCCAGCATTATCAGAGCACACATGCTAGCACTGTTTACTTCCATATTCGCCGGGGCACATGATCTCGGCAGTTCTTGCGAGAAGACACAAGCACACTTAAAAGTTTAAAAACAGCTAAATTTAAAAACAAAACAAACATAGAAACACTGAAACACAGTGCTTAAAAACTTGTCCGCAAAATGGGGAGGTTCATAAAAAAAGTGTCCCATACTAGTTTTCGTGTTCTCACCCAGAAGTGTCCTGGTGGGGACCACCCATTGATGCTGTATTCATGAGAGCAGAATGGTGCACAGTTTCAGACACTTGCAATTCCATGACAAAAACACCACGGCAGATGAATTCACAGCTTTGGGCCATTAATAAAAAAGAATGCCTTATTAACAACTGCATAATGCCATAGCATGACGTTGTACAATATGGGCATCCTTTCGTGCTCTTTTGGCATCGTTATCATGCCATATTTGCCATGTCTGATAATCTCCTGGGTTCAAGTGGGTTGTAAGTACCTCCGCATTGTCATGGTCGGATCATTTCCTGGTCAAGGCGGAACTTAGAGTTTGTATCCGCCCCACCGGGGGTGGTGGACCCATTAGATTGGTCTGCCCTCGAAGGCTAATGGAGCCAATTGGATTCCAGAAAGCCTTAGAGAGTTTAATGGTTGGGAATGCCGGTGACCCTGTCAATGCTCTGGTCAATATTTGGAACACCGATCTTGCCAGGGCTATTGACATGATCACTCCCAAGCGTCCTTGCCGATCCGCTTCAAACCGTAAGCCATGGTACACACCAGAGCTTAGGATAATGCAGTGGTTCGGACAACGACTAGAGCGCATGTGGCAGAAAACTCAACTCTTATCTGACAGAACTTGCCATAGAAACTTTCTTTGGTCCTATCAGGAGGCAATATGTGCAGCGCAGAGATCTTTCTCCTCTGCATGTATTGCATCTGCAGAGTCCCATCCAGCAGAGCTGTTTCGGGTGGTGACGGAATTGACACAGGTACCCCCTGTGCCGAATCTCTTACTTAACCCGACAAGGGCCTGCTGTGACACGTTTAACAACTTTTTTGCAGATAAAATCTCTCAGATAAGAGCCGACTAGACGCCAATGTTTTAACAGAAACCATAGGAGAGATGTCCAGCAACTCTGTCGATGAAGTTATTCTGGATCAGCTCCAATCTATGAGTACTGAGGACGTGGACTAGCTGCTTGGTAGGGTGAGGAAAACAACTTGCCCTCTCGACCCTTGCCCATCATGGCTGGCCGTCCGGGGGGGGGGCGAAGCATTGAGGAGATTCCTTATGGATATAATCAATACATCCTTCAGGGAAGGACATGTTCCATCTTGTCTGAAGGAAGTGCTGTTAGGCCACTTCTGAAAAAACCTTCCCTGGACCCCCTGGATATGAATAATTACAGGCCTGTTTCTTTATTGCCATTTCTGAGCAAGGTGATCGAGAGGGTGGTTGCTCTTCAACTCCAAGCTGTCTTGGATGAAACTGATTATCTAGACCCATTTCAAACCAGCTTCAGGACAGGCTTTGGGGTTGAGACTGCCATGGTTGCCTTGACCGACGATCTCTGTCTGAACATTGACAGGTGTAGTGTGACCCTGTTGGTGCTCTTAGACCTCCCAGCGGCTTTTGATACGATAGATCATGGCATCCTCTTGGACCGCCTGAAGGGGTTGGGTATTGGGGGCACTGCATTGCAGTGGTTCTGGTCCTACCTCTCGGGCAGGTCCCAGAGGGTGCTACTCGGGGACAGCTGTTCGAGCAAAAGAGAGCTCACCTGTGGAGTTCCACAGGGAGCTATCCTGTCCCCGATGTTATTTAACATCTATATGAAGCCGCTGGGTGAGATTATTCGGAGTTATGGAGCTGGGTGTTATCAGTATGCTGATGACACTCAGATCTATTTCTCCATATCTCGTTCGTCGGTCTCGAATTCCAATGACATCTCTACTCTCAATGAATGTCTTCAGGCAGTAGTGGGCTGGATGAGGAAAAACAGATTGAAACTTAATCTGGACAAGGCAGAGGTGCTCATGGTAGCAGCTCCAAAACCAAGAATTGGGTTGCAACCTCCAGTCTTGGATGGGGTCACAGTCTCCTCCAGTGACTGTGTTCGCAGTCTGGGGGTGCTCCTTGACTCGTCGCTCCTGATGATAAATCAGGTAAATACGACAGTCAGGAGTGCCTTTTATCAGCTTCGGCTGATACACCAGCTGCGCCTTTTTCTGGAAGCAAGGGACCTCGAGACCGTCGTTCACGCGCTGGTAACCTCGCGCCTAGACTTATGTAATGCACTCTACATGGGGCTACCCTTGTGCTTGGTTCAGAAACTACAGTTAGTACAAAATATGGTGGCCAGGCTTGTTTCAGGAACATTTAGGAGGGACCACATCACTCCGGTTTTGAGGTCCCTCCACTGGCTGCCTATTGGTTTCCGGGTTCAGTACAAGGTGTTGGTTATCACCTTTAAAGCCCTAAATGGGTCCAAGCTATCTCAGGGACTGCCTCCTCCCCTATAATCCTCCCCGTGCACTCCGGTCCTTTGGGAGGAATTTGCTGCAGCCTCAAAAGTCGAGGCTGTCGGCTACCTCCCAGAGGGCTTTTTCTGTTGTCGCCCCTAGACTATGGAATGGCCTGCCAGATGAGATCCATCAATTGACATCTTTGGACAGCTTCAAAAAGACTGTCAAGATGGATCTCTTCTGGCAGGCCTTTCCAGAATAGATTATCCCAGCCTCGGGAACCCCCCCTCCTTCAGGAGAGTCCCCACAGCCTCCTTTGTTAATGGAACTGAATATCGCTGGGGATCTACTATTATTGGTAAATGTAGGTGTGTGTTTTATAAAGTGTTTTAATTGTTGTTTTAATTTGTAAATTGATTTAATAACTTTTTAAGGAGGGGAGGGGAGTATACTGTTTTTCTTTGTATGGTGTTTTAATGTTGTTAACCGCCCTGATTGGGTTACCAAAGGGAGATATATAAATAAATCTTCTTCTTCTTCTTCTTCTTATTATTATTATTAATAATAATATTTTGCTAAAAGTAGCTGATTGTGTGTGGCTATATCTGCTTTCATCTGTTTGATTCTCACAACACACACTGTCATCTGAACAAAGCAGTATCTATCCCTGTCCATTTCTGGCATGGCCAACACTTCAGCTTTTTTGGTGCTAAAGGCAAACATTTCATATTTCTTGTTTATGTGTGTTGCACCATAATATAAATGAGCACTGTTTTTCCCACACCCATCATGATGTCACAGTGACATGAGTATCAACTCATTTACTCCTGGTAAACTCAATTACAAAACTTGTTCCTCCCCCTCTATCTCCTCTCACCCCGCTCCCCAGTTGATGTCTGACATTTATCTAGATGACGTCTGGTTAACTTGCTGAAAGGGACTGCAGTGAATCCCTTATAAACTATGACTGGTTATAATTCCAGTCCCTGTAACTGGTGGAGCAGTGTGTGCACCAGATGACTACATACAGTAGACCGTTTCACAATCCTTTGTTTCTCTATAAGAACAGTGACAGGGCTTGTTAATGTACTGTCCAACACTAAACAAACGAAGGCCATGTTCTATCTTTACAACAAGTGGCAACTCTTACAGAGAGAATGGAGGATGGGGTGGTGGATGGCGGGGGTTACAGTTATTGTACTCCAAGGAATCCATGATCCAGTAGCTGGTTTGGGAGAACAACTCATATTCTGCCACATTCCTGCAGAGCAGCCTGTAGTGTGGTGCTTCACTTTGTGGTAACAAGGTGCCATCAGTCCATGTTTGCATGGTACTCAGACAACATGTCAGAATAAAAGCGGTGCGTAGGAAAAAGGAAGGTACCAGCATGGTGTAGTGGTTTGGGTGTTGGACTAGGACTCTGGAGTCCTAGGTTCAAATCCCTGCTCTGCCACAGAAGCCTACCGGGTAGACTTGGACAAGTCAAACACTCTTAGGACTTTATCAGACTAGCATCTAAAAACGTAATTCCACTATTGAGGGAAGCAGAAACATAGTGGCATAATTACAGTAATTATCACACGTCACTGTAATTGCATGATACTACCACTACATAATCATCACACAACCACAACTAGTTGTTTAAGAGTGGGATTTTACTTCCGTGATTTTGTATGGGCGAGATTTCAGTTGTTCGCACGAGAAATTGTGACTTTGTTTAAACACACCCAAAACACATAAATAATGAAAGAAATTAAAAAATGAACACTTAAACAAAGATAAAAATGTACCAAGAAAAGGTGACAGTTTGTTAAAAGTGTCCTCTGCATCCAGTGTTCTAATTAGGAAAGGGGAGGGGTGGAAAGGACTGCCCATTCACACTATAATCGCATGATTACAGTGGGATGTGATTTTGCACACTCATCAATACTGCGAAAAGAGTGATATTGTGGGTTATTCATGGATTTTCCTGTCAATAAAAAGTGACTAGCCTCAGGGTTCCCCCCCCCGTCTGAAAAAGTCCTAAGTAAAGCATATAATGCCGTGTGAATAAACCTCTCTTTTCTGTCAGCTTCTTATCTTTAAAATCTATATGTAAGGCATGTTTAATGTCCTCTCTGCTTGGAACAGCTGTACCTGTTGCATTTGGTTGATGCAGATGCAGCAGAATTTTGTTTCATTTTCCAAAATTTACATAATTCATATTTAGAATAAGAACCTGAGGTTTATAAAATTCAAAGGTAGAAGAAAATGAAACAGACAAATTTCTCTAACCTATAGCTCACATTCTCAGTGACTATTCAAGCTTGGTTCCCAAGCCTCACCAGTAGCAGAAGAGTAAACATGAGTTTCAAATCATATGGCCAATATCAATAGTAGCGGATCAAGATCCATCTATTAACTATATTCCATTATCATTTTTTTGAAAAGTTTTTTTCAAGAAAGCCTGTTTCAAATAGTACCAGAACTTGTTAATGTACTGGATAAGAAAAAAAGTTGCTTTTTTTTTTTTTTTTTTTTTGGTGCCAGACAGACTGGATGCTGAGCACAATCAATCTAAGATGAAAGGTTAGATCAACTGCCAAGGGAGAAAAATGTTAAGTTTTCAGCAGGGTTCACTCTATCTGATAACAGCATTATTAGCAACTCATAGTTGCTCACTGATTGCAGTCCATAACACTGAGAAGGTTATTCTTAGAAATAGTGACATTTGTTATTAATTAATATAAACTATTTCTGATGGGTGGTAAATCAGGTATGGAGATAGGGGACACTGCACAGAGATGAGCATCCTGTATTTCTGTGTACTATAATGAACCAGCTCAAAGATATAAAAGCAAAACAATGCAGAGAAGAAAACAGATGTCGGATCTGTATTTTCCTCTTGGTAGTAACAAAGTGAGCCATGGCAGAAGGCAGTAGGCTTGCCAGATTAGTAGTAATAATACGAATATGAATACTAATACTAATAATATAATTTATTTATATTCAGCCTTTTCCCTAGGGAATCAAGGTGGAGTACAACATAATTATAACAATAAAATATTATAACAATAAAAGCTCCAAGTTAAAAAGCAATCCCATATAGCATCTCCCCCCATCACAAAAACAACAAAGAACAATAAAATAGAAATTAAACAGCAGAATATATTAAAATTTATAAATACAAATTCAATAAAATTGCGGGTAGATTTGTTTTTGTTTTGTTTTTTAATCTGGAAGGCTAATCTGGAAAGGCCTGCTGGAAGAGATCCGTCTTAACAGCCTTTTTAAAGGCTTCTAGGGTGGTAATATGATGGATCTAGTCCGGCAGGTCGTTCCATAGCCTGGGAGCGGCAGATGAAAAGGTCCTCTGGGTCACCACAGCCAATCTGGTCTTCTTTGGCTGCAACAGGTTCTTCCCAGAGGAACTAAGTGTGCAGGGTGGATTATATGGAGGAAGGCGCTCCCGCTAGTAGTCAGGACCCAGGCTATGTAGGGCTTTAAAGGTTATAACCAACACCTTGTACCTTGCCCAGAAACTAATTGGCAGCCAATGAAGACAGGTGTTATGTGGTCAGCTTTAGATGTACTATCACAGACCAAGAGATTTCAGTGCCAAAACCTGAGACCAAGGGATGACCCCGTGAAGATGTTACGTAAGAGACTCTGGTGATGTCACTAGCATAATGCATTAAGCATTAACCACTAACTACATTGCACAGAGTAGCTTATTCCAATAAAAACTCCAAGTCTAACAATGAGGAAATATATAACAGAATCATCAAGGGAGCATTCTTGCCCTGAAATTCTTCACCCTTACCCTGAGGACTGGAGAAGGGGATTTCAGCCGTAAGAGTAAGGGCTAATGCCTGAGAACTGGGAGCTCTAGTTGGCACTGTTGCAATGTGAATTTAATGTTCAACCCACAATGATGCATTTTAATCAAAGAAAATGCAGTTGATGTTCTGAGATCAGCAATGAGATTATTGATTTTGCAAAAATTTTTTAATGTGGAAGGTGCCAAGCTATTGCTTTCATTTCCAATTCAGGGTCTCTTACAAGCCAGCATAGTATCTCTATGGGTTGTATGATATGTGATGAATACAGTAGCACCCCCACATCTGTGGGGGATTGGTTCCGGGCCCTCCTGTGGATGGTGAATTCTGTGGATAAAAGTGAATGCCATCCCAGGGGCCATCACAGGGAAAGGGGGGTGAGATCGTTCCCTTCATCCCTGCATTGCCATTTCGGCCCCGGGAGCAATCACAGGCAGCAATCCTGGGGGCAAAGGAAGGAGGGAGGGAGATCTTTTCTCCCCTCCCTTCACCCCCACACCGTCATTTCAGCCCCAGGAGCAATCCTGGCCAGTCATACTGGGGGCAAATGGAGGCGGGAGGGATATCTTTCCTCCCCTCCCTTCACCCTGCACCACCATTTCTGCTCTGGGAGTGATCGCGGGCAGTGATCCTGGTGCCAAAGGGAGGAGGGAGGGAGATGTCTCCTCCTCTCCCTTCGCCCCCTTTGCCCCTGCATCACCATTTCGGCCTGTGTCACCATTTCTCTCCTACTCCCCTGTCCACCCCCCTGTTGTCACCATTCATGGATAATTGAATCCAGGAGTGGTGAATCAGTGGATGTGGGGATGCTACTGTGTTCTATTCAGAAAGCATGTCTAGGCAGGGAAGTGCATGAGATTCTCACTATGATCCTATTTTCCATTGGTAGATGAAACAGAGATTACTGCTGTGTCAGCTGCCTACCAATGAAGTATGCCGCCACATGGCTATCTAGGGACTGTCTCCCATTCTGCTTCTCCTTTTGGAGCGTCCATTCCGGACCCAAGGCACATATTTATTTATTATTAGATGTATATCCCACCTTTCTCTCAAGATGGGATCCATATGCATATGCATATGCTTTCCCTACCCATGGAAGGAACGACCAGGATTAAGTGGCGGGAAGAAGCATCATGCCCAGTGGACTTTGGGATGCCTGTTTCTCTAGGGATGGAGTGGAGGCTGTGAAGCTGGGTCCTTGGTGAGCTGGCCAAAGCTGAGGAGGATAGCATAAGCTGAGCAAGCCCCCTCTTCCTTCTCTTCACTGAGAACCTGGTATATTTTGAGATGCAGGAGTTCATCATGACAAGGACAATCCCTGCTCACCTCGCCACTCAAATGCAGGACACATCATTAAACCAACTGAAACCAAGCAGGTTTCATTGCCTTCAAGAAACAGATGTTTTGGGAAGCTAATAGTTCTTTTTTGTCTATTCAAGATAAAAAAAAAAAACTCCAAAAGACTCTGTGTCATTAAGTGGGGTGGCTCACAATGGCTTAAATGCTTTCGTTAGTCTTGAGTAGAGTACAAGCTTTGAATCAACAAGATCTATGATGTGTTGACTTATTGTTCAACAATTGATTAAATGGGTCTGCTTTAGTTGGACTAACCAACAGGATACCATCAAATAATATATTGTTGCTTGGGAAATTCCTCCCCTCCAGCCCCTGCCCAACTACTGTGAAGACTACAGCTAAGCTCAGAGGGAACTCGGATGTCTGAGAGGTGGTAGCCACAGATGTTGTATTAACACTAATCAAAAAGCTGCCTGACTGGACTGACTGGCTCCCTTACACTGCTGCTCTTCCTGTCTGCCATTCAGAGGCTTGAAAGGTGAAGCCAGTCATGCTTCTTGGCTTATGGGTTCAGAGTGAAATAGATGCTCCTCAGAGAAGACAATCTATACCTAGTCTCCATGCCTTCTCCTACACAGAAGCAAGTGCTATTTCAGTAGGAAATCTGTCACTTTTGAAATAGCCAAGGAAAAATGCTTTCAGTCATCTGAGCTGGTGGACTGAGGATGACAAACTGGTTCTTTGAGGCAATGCAAAATAAACATGCGTGGGCTGAATGACTTTTAATTGCATTTACATTCTTAAAGCTCCAGGACAAGCACCATTACCCATCATCCACAGTGACCCTGGATTAGGTACAGCAGTATTAGTCTAGTGTTACAGCTGAGGGATTGAAATGGAGAGACAGATGCCCATAGGGTCCTAGGGTGAGCTGGAATTTGATCCCAGCTCTGTGAGATTGAAGTCTAAGGGACAGTTAACCCAGTCATCAGACTCATCTGATGAAAGTTTTGTATCACTGCATGCTTGCTTTCTAACATATCACAGATGACAACTGGGACATTTTATGCATATGTAGGTTTGTAAGGGAGAAAAAATGGTCCTTCAAATAACCCGAACCTGAGTCATATAGACTATATACTATAGGTAAAAACCAGCATTTTGAATTATGCCCGGGAACAGACTGGCAGCCAGTGGAACCATTGCAACAAGAGAGTTGTGTGCTCCCTGTATCCAGCCTCAGTTAGCAATTTGGCTGCAGCTCTCTGGACCAGCTGAAGTTTCTGAATACTCTTCAAAAGCAGCCCCACTCAGAGCATGCTACAGTAACCCAAATGGGATGTAAGAAAGGCATGTGTCACAGTGGCCAGATCTAACTCCTCAAGGAGTGGATGCAGCAGGCGCACAAGCCTTAACTGTCCAAATGCAATCTTGGCCACTGCCAAAACCTGAGCTTCCAGGCTCAGGATTAAATCCTGGAGTACAAACAAACTGTGGACCTGCATCTTCAGGGAAAGTGTAATCCCATCCAGCACAGGCTGAATCCCTATTCCCTGATTTGCCTTTTGACTGACCAGGAATACCTCTGTCTTGTTAAATTTTGTTCTGTCTTATTAAATTTTGATTTTGTGAAGTTGAAGGCTTTCACGGCCAGCATCCACAGATTTTCCTTGGTTTTTTTCGGGCTGTGAGGCCATGTTCTGGAAGAGTTTATTCCTGACATTTCACCTGCATCTGTGTCTGGCATCTTCAGAGAATGGTTGGGTAGGAGTGTGTGTGGGGTTGATATACTGTGTTTATACTGAGTTTATATACTCCTACCCAATCATTCTCTGAAGATGCCAGCCACAGATGCAGGTGAAATGTCAGAAGTAAACTCTTCCAGAACATGGCCTCACAGCCTGGAAAAAAACCCAAGGAAAATTTTGATTTGTTTGCCCTCATTCGGTCTATTACTGATGAGAGGCACTGGTTTAGAACTGAAAACAGCTTCCTTGAATTGTGGCAAAAAGGAATAATGGAGTTTGGTGTGCTCTGCATACTGATGGCACTGAACCCCAAACTCTGGACAACCGCTCTCAGTGGTCAAATAGCATGAATTGAGCCCTGAGAGACCCCACAGGAGCAGTTTGCTTTTGCCTGATCCTACTGGGAAGGAAAAATTCCCCCTTCTTCTCCTCTCTCACATGTTGAGTTAATGGAATGTAAAGTACCTTTGCAGTTTGAACTCAGTTTTCAGCCACTGAAGTACATGGAAGACAAATTGGGAACATGGCAGGAGGTGAGAGAAATTGGGACATTTTAAAAGCAGCTGAAAAAGTGGGAGGACAGAAGAGAAATTGGGACTGCCTCTGCCAAATTGGGACTGCTGGAGGGTATGGGAATTGCAGGGCTGGCCTAAGACAGTTTGATGCCTGAGGCAAAATGCAAATCATGCCCAAGGTTAATATAGTAGTCAAAGCTGGCCATGCTATTTTGGCAGAAGAAACATATAATCTGACAAGTGCCCTTCCTCCTAGGTAGGAAAAATCCAATAACAATAAATTAAATAATGATGAATTTGCTGATGTTTCACAAACACCCCAAATCTACTTCTGTGGCAGTAATAGTACTGTACCTAAAGGTAGGAAAGGAGTCTGTTGCGCTTCTATAGTGCCGGCCCTGGAGTGTTACACATTGAATGGTCTCCCATGAAAATAATTCTTGCACCAAAAGCTGGCATGTTTACAAGGTTCCGTTTAGCCTTTTAACTGACTTAGTTTTTATGCTCAGAAGCAGCTGGATTGCGTGCCCAGGCCAGACATCTTCCCCCCTCCCCCTTTGCCCTGAAAAATGACAGACACATGGTATATTTGGAAAGATATATTGTAAATAAGTATATATATAAGTATATATATATTGGCAATAAAGGCCACAACGTTATTGATAACAGCTGCAAATGGTTGGCTCAAATCACATGGGTCCGGATCCAGTTATCAACCAACCCGAATGCTGATTGATGATACCGCTGCTGGCTATCCACCAACACAACCACTGAGAAAGAGGGAGGAGTTCTGGCCAGGCTACGCATGCATGATGACTCCTTGCCCTCCTCTCATTCACCACCCCCTTAACAAAGGGGTCTCCATGACCTTGATATTGACCTGGAACTTGACAGAGACCCCTCCTATCACCGATGACCTTGGATCAGGACCCATGCCAACCACGACAAAAGCCAGACCCACCACGGCCCGCCTTCTGCCAACCCCAAGCAGCTGCCACCAACAAAGCCCTAAAGTCCAGTTCCTCAGTTTGTCTGCAATGGAACTGATAAGTCAAGCCGTATGTATCCTGCAAAGGCCCTGGAACACCATCTGCCCAGCTGTTTTATAGTCTCTGTAGGCAGGCCCTTTTGCGCCACTGTAGTAGCTGCCCCACCCAAAAATTGTGGCCCCCAAACTCCTCTGCTGGCAAGCCCAGCCACCTCAATGCAGTCCGCAACATGCTGATGAACTGGTACCATGTCAGCAGTGACAGTTCCTCATGAACAAAAAGGGGGTCTGACACTCTGGGGCACATCCCCAGAAACCTGCGTATGCCATCCACAGGGCACTGGAATGAGTCCACAAAGCTCTGCAGCTGCAGAGTTGCCCCCTTTCTAAGCTGGTCACACTCAGAAACACCACACATCCACCCCGAGTGACACATCACTCAACAGCAATGCTCTGCCAGATGCATCCCATTTGGATGAACACACCAGCTCCCCAACTCTCAGGGCAGCGAAGAAGGCTGTCGTGAAGGCTGTCCCAAACAGCAATGATTCATACCTGGACTGGCAAACCTCAGGCAGCTGGGCCACCAATTTGCCAAGAACGCTGTACGTTATTGGTCACCTTGCATCTGTCTTCTGCTGGCTCACCCTATGCCAACCTTCCACAGCCCTCCGGATGAGAAAGGTGGCACAGGGGTCGCCGCATCCTGCTGCCTTGCTGAAGAAAGAGATGCTGGCCCGATGCAATGACAGAGAACAGGGAGCCAACCCTGGTCCTTCAAGGAAGCAAGGTAGTGTAGCACCTCCCTCTCAGACAGTGGCCAGGAGCCCCCATATCTGTTCCTCCTCTGGAAAGTGAAGAACTGCTCAACTGCCCTCCAGTAGCTTGCTTGTGTCAATGGCACCAAGGAGCTGAGGACTCCCCAAATCACTGTTCCTTCCCAAGACACCATAGCTCCACGGGGAAGGGTGCTGGTTCTGGATCTGCACCCGGGGCCAACATGAGGAACCTTGTGTCCTAGAATTGAGACAATGCATCCACATTCTCATTATCCACGCCAGGAATGTGACGTGCAGAGAAGCTGCTATTCGTCGTTAGGCAAACGAGAACAAATTTCCGAACAAGCCTCATGACTCTCTCCAATCTTGAAGACTGCCTGTTGATAATCTGTACCACAGCCTGATTATCACACCAAAAGCAGACTTTTTTGTCTCTGAATTCCTCCCTCCAGATAAGCTTGGGAAGAATTCAAGGAACTTTAGATCATGCACAATGTCAGTCTCCCCCCCATTCACCCAGCCCATGTTGCACACACCAGTGCCTGTTGTAAAAAACCCCCCAAACCTCAGGCTTCCCACAGCATCAGAATGAACCTACAGTCCAGTCTTGTGGCCTTGCCACAATGTGATGCCATTGTAGCCTTTTAGGAACTCTAGCCAAATCCGGAGATCCTCTTTCATCTCTTTCGTCAGATGAATGTGATGATGGGGTGACCGGACACCCTTGATAATACCCGCAAGCCTGGTGCAGAAAGCCGTCCCTGGTGCCACCACCATGCAAGTGAAATTGAGATGACCCAACAGTGACTGCATTTCCTTGAGAGTGGTCTTGCTGTGTGTCATGAGGTCATGCAGCCGCTCCCTGAGTCCTGCCAACCTGTCAGGTGGCAGGCAAGATACCCCTTTCACAGAAACCAAAGGAATCCCCAAATAAACTAAAGCCATGGCAGGCCCAACTCTTTTTTCTGGCACCACTGGTACTCCAACTTCCTCCGCCAAAACCTGAAATGAAGAAAGCAAAGACCCGCCCTCCGGCCAGCCCAGTCATGAGAAAATCATCCATGTAATGAGTAATGAAAGGGGACTCTGCTCTATGTTGCAACGCCCATTCAAGCAATGTGCTGAATGTTTCCAAGGTAGCACAACTGATGGAACAACCCATGGGAAACACCATGTTATAGTACCACTGGTCTTGAAATTTGAAACCGAACAAGCAGTGATCCTCAGGATGAACTGGGAGCAAACTGAATGTGGATTGAATGTCACATTTTGCAATGAGTGCCCCTTCCCCATGTCTGGATCAGTTTGATGGCATGATCCAAGGAAGCATACTTAACAGAACATAGTTCCGCCCCACCTCCCATTCCTTGGCAATTTTCCGTGCAAGCACAGCAGGTAACTCTGAAGCAGATTTCAGGTTGCCTGATTCCGATGCTATCCTAGGTCCCACAAACAGGATGCAAAAACCATGTTTAAACCCATCAGATAAATAGGCCGCCACCTTTTTGTTGAGGTAGAGGTGAGGAAGAGGGAGCAAAGCATGGAGCTTGACAGGAGTGAATGCCATGTTTCCTCCTGTCATCCCCAGCTGTTCAGTTCTGTTTGGCACTACCCTGACCAGTGGCATTTCCTGACCCTGCTTCCTTTTTTGAGCTGGCGGAAGCAGGGCAGCCGTTCCGAAAGGACTGCTGTTCTGATGATGACCATGTGCAATTGATTCTAGGGTGCATGCCAAAGCAGGACTTGCAGCAGTGTTCAAACTTGCACTGGGCCCAGAAGCACTTACCCAAGTTGTACTCCTAGCACACCAGACAGCGCACTTCCTTCTTGCGAGGTGCCTTGGCAGCCTTGGCCTTGCTCTTGATGTGTGGCACTACTGTGAGGAGCCAGATCATATCATCGAGGAGATCCAACCTGTGCCTGTCATTGTGTGAAGCCCACTTGCAAAACTCCTTGTCATACTCAATGGCTACTGTCTCACCAGCCAAAGCTCTGGCCTTGAGCACACTCACCAGATGGTTGACCAAATGCCAGGCTTTGTCAGGGTAAACCATCATCACTACCCCCATGAAAACCACAGACCCTGGCAACCAGTTGTAGAAGGTATGGTCAACAGGGTCCCCTTTGCTCTTGTCAGAGCTTTTCTTGTCACTCTTAGACACCCTTCCCTCCTCACTGTTGGCTTGATGAGAGAGAAGACATCGACATAACTTGAGGATTTTATCTTGAACCTTCTTATCCAGGCAAATTCCTGGGGGGGGGCTAGTTATTCTTGAACAGAGTGAGGCCCATACTGGTAGGAGACTCCACCCCTTTGTCCCATGCTCATGTAGGTCCCTTGTCCCCCAGCCCCTGTTGCGGGTGCAACCTGCGCACCCACTGCGGAATCCCCGGCTCCATTGCTCCTGCTGTCCAATATATGAATTTGCTAACATCCTCCTCCTCAGATGACTCACCTGAAGTTCTGTCAGTATCTGAATCTGACCCCCGTCTATGCCTGGAGCGATGCAGTCATTTCCGCTTCGTGCTCCTCCTCTTCTTGCTACGACCCCTAGCTCTACGCTCCACCGAAGAAGAGTGATCCGATGCACTGGAGGCACTACTGCTTGCGTGATGGTGAAAGCCATCCTTCTCCTCATCTGGCTGACCCCACTGCAGGCTTGCTAGAAGCCTCACTGCCCCTAGAAGTCCCAGGCACACTGACATCTGCAGGGCTATGTCGTACAGTGGACTCCCACGGGCCCAAAGACCAATGGGACCTCATCTTACCTAGATGCTCTGCCACATACGTGACCACTTCTGAAAGGTCTTCTAGACTAAGCTCCTTGTCCATGAGTAGCCATAGAATATCCCGTGAATTGCCAGACTGCCTGGTGTCACTCAGTCCCTCAGGAACAGGCCTTCTCCTCTGTGGTGCAAGGGCTGCCAAGGATTAAGCGGTTTTGCCTGCCTGACTCCTGGTGAGGGGCCTGGCCCCTGGGATCGCCCTCTTGGGAGGCATCAGGTAACACCAGCAATTCACTGAAGGGCAGCTAGGTCCTGAGCAGCCCTAACACCCTGGTGACCCCTTCTGATGGTTAAGCTGCCCCTTTTGCACAATATGTGCTGTGAGTACTAGTTCTGAATTGTTATTTGCTGCCTCTGTCGTGCCTGGTGGTCCCCCAACTGAACCCCCTGGCATCCTGTTTTTATTGCTGCCGGCCACTGACCACCATGACTCAAGACCCCCACACGCCGCTGCCACATGCTGACAACATTGCCAAAGCCCACTGGCGAGCAGGCCCGATGCCTGCTGCCACTGATGATTGCTGCCAATGCTCACTGCTGCAGCCCAAACAGCCTGATGCCCACCGCCTCCGCTGGTCACCTCTGCTGGTCACCGCTGCTGGCCACCACCGATGTCTGTTGCTCCAGCTTCGGCTTCAGCCACTTGCTCGGCCCAGCAGGTCTCGCCAACAATCTTCTCTCTTCAGCTCCCAAAGAGCCACTGACGATTCTGTGCTGAAAGCAGGCAGCCATAAGTGACTGCCGTAAAATGACACAAAACTATGTAAAACATAGCCAATAAAAACTCCCTCTTCACTTCTACAGTCCAGTTTGTCTCTTTTCTGTTTGGGAATGTATGTATAAGCTTTTGATCCAAAAACCCTGAGATGGTTCAGTCTGGGTTTCACACCATGCCACAATTCAAATGGAGTAACATCTCTGGATCTGGTTGGAAGTCTATTGTATAAGTATGTGGCTGTGAGAATTGCCTCAGACCAATAAGCTTTAGACATGTTAGCCTGTAAAAGCATTGCAACTGCCATTTCCTTTAAGGTGCGGTTCATTCTCTCTGATAAACCATTTTGTTGAGGACTATAAATCCCAGTAGTCTGTTGTCTGATGCCATGTTCCTTTAAGAACTCATCAAATTGAGTATTGACAAACTCAGAGCCATTATCCGTCCTCAAATTTTGAATTTTATAATTGAATTTATTAGTGACATAATTAAAGTACTCTTTGAACTTTTCAAAAGCTTGACTTTTCTCCCTTAGGAGGTAGCAATGGCAATATATCTACTGAAATCATCGGTGATTGTCAAGAAATAGAGGTTTCCACCAACTGATTTCTGTCTAAATGGCCCACAGAGATCAGAATGGATCAACTCAAGAGGTTTAGTAGATTGTCTTTCTGTGAGAGGCTTGTGTGAAGGTGCAGTAGCTTTAACTTTAATGCATTCCACACACCTTTCATTCACACAACAGTTCTTGAAATGAAAGTCTTTTGCTAGCTCTTGATTAGCCAATTTCTTTATGCATTCAACATTTCGATGAGCAAATCTTTTATGCCATAAATTTATGCAGTCTTTGTGTTTACACTGAGTGGCAACATTGGCATTTGAATCACTGATCTCCATGTGATAAAGGCCATCATCCTTTAGAGTGCCTTTAAAAATCAAATGTTTGCCATGAAGACCATAACATGCATTCTTTTTGAAAACTACTCTGTTGCCTCTAGATGTGCTCATTTTGACTGAATAGAGGGAGCTCTTGAGCTCGGGGGCATAGACTGTGCCCATAATTTTCAATATTTCTGTCCTAGCTCCCAATTTCATAGGAAGATACACAGTCCCAATTCCTTGCAATATAACAGAATCTCCATTGGCAAGAAACACAGGGAATTTTACTTCTTCATTAAAATCTTGGAAATATTCCCTTTTATTAATAAATGTGTTGCTAGCTCCACTGTCTATGATGAAGGAATCTTTATATTCATTTCCAGAAGCTTGCATTACTTTTCATAAGCCAAACCAATGTTAAATTTCTGTTTAGCGTTAGCTTCTCTATCTCTATGGCCTTTTGCATTCTCTTGCCTCTGGCCAGTCATCCCTTGCTGTGAGAATGACTGTCCCTTTCCATTTGAAGCCCTGAATTGCACCCCATTTGGTTCAGAAGAGGAGGGGGGTTTGAAGTGGGTAGCATTCCTTTTAAAATGCTGCTTTTCTTTTGCAGCCAAATTAACTTGCTGGTTAAAGTTGGAATTTCTGGATTCAAACTTGTCATTTTGCATCAAATTTTGCCTATGTTGAAATTCTCTTATTTGAATATAGGCTTCTGGTAGAGTTAAATCATTCTTTAACTGAAAAGTGTTTATGATGGGATTATAAAACTTTGGTAAGGTTGCTAAGAAAATCCCAACTTGCATAGACTTTGGAATCTCTTCTCCAGGAGATTGTAATTCTGCTAATGTAGCTCTGAAATTATTAGTGTGTTCATCTAAAGATTTGGGATTCACCAGTTTCATGTTTACAAATTTCATCATCAATGCAATTGTATTTCCCATAGATGGAACATCACGTAGATCTTTCAAAGTGTCCCAAGCAGCTTTTGCTGTTCTCTCATCTTTGATTTCAGGAACTAATCCATGATCAACTGTTAGAATTATGTATGCTAAGACTTTTTGATCATCTCTAACAAAATCATTCCTCTCTCTCCCCTGAGGAGGTCTGGGATTGTGTAAAACATCAATAAGTCCCATGGCCTTCAGGCATGTTTCAAAAGAAAAAGCCCATCTTCTATAATTCGGACCATACAGTTTTTCCAGGCATAAAATAGTAGACAGGCTAGGAGCTTCAGCCATAATTGCTTTATTGCTTTATGGCCTTTGTCTCAAGCAGAGCTAAGAGAGACCCAAAAACCAGCAACTGAGGTGATCAGATAAAAGGAAAAAACCAAAACTTTTGCAAAAACAAAAATTAAATTGAGTTTTAAAGTCTTCAAACTGGGAACCATCACCCTTTAATGTAGGAGTAATGAGTCTAAAAATAAAAATGTATTAAAAATTCCAGGGATCTAGCCCTTTTAAATGCAATAAAAATATCTTCTTTAAAAAAGGAGTTAAAATCATTTACTTTCAAATTCATGCAGAGTGGCTTAAGAATGCAGACAAGCTCAATTAACATTTAAAAGTGTATTCAGAGGTCTGTGGTCTGTGAGATCACCCAGTTAAATTAGACTCATTACAAAAACAAAGGAGTCAGTTTAAAAATGCAAATCAAAAGTTTACTGAAGGTATATCAATCTCAATCTACATGCTAAAACAAACTTTTAAAAAGGGTTCCTAACTAACTAGGAGGATTTAGGGTAGAAAGACTCACCCAGCCTTTAGCGGTAGAAGGCTGCATGGTGAATATCATGACATAGCATCATCGCAGCAGCATGGCTAGGACATCATGGCAAGGACAAAGCTGAAGATGGCAAAGATGGCAAAGAAAAGATGGCTACAGCTGTATGGAGACTCTAACTTAAAAGAAAGTATCTCAAAGAGCAATAACATTTAAATTAGGTCAAGTGTGGAATGACCCAGCACTCCAGTTGGCTGGAAGTGCCCAGTGAAATAAGAGAAAGGGAGTTTGGGAGAACAGAAGCATGCAGGGAAATATCCTAGACTTATCTTAAAATGTGAATGAGCTACACAAGATTGCTTTTACATTACAATAAATTATTTCCCCACATACTACAAAACATCATAAAAATTGCTGCAAAAAGCAGCAGAGCCCTCCTCCCTCAGAATCAACCAATCAGGGCAAGGATGGCCTGCCCTGATTGGCTCCTGATGTTTCGCTCTCCTTCCTGGCCCACAGAGCATGAAGAAGGAGAAGCAGCAATGGCGGTTCCCATGCTGGCCACCACATGGGCTGAGGGGGCCATGAAGATGTCATGGGGGAGCTGGATGGGCCGCAAAGGAGCTGCCGGGATGAGTTTGTCAGCTCAATTGTTATCTAACATGGAGACAGAGGAGATTATCAGACAGGAATGAAAAAAACATTCCTGTCCCACAATCTCCACTCCTGCCCGTCCCGTCCCAGTTCCGCCACAATCACCCTCCCAACTACACTTACCTTGTCACATGTCGACAGGGCAGCCAGGAGTGAAAGGAGCTCTAATGGAGCTCCATTCACTTCCTGGATTGAAATCCCGCAGATTCTTGCAAGAAGATGTAAGTGCGAGATATTCAAAAATCAAAATCAAAATACACACAAAAAAAGTGACAGCAAGCACAAAAAGACACTTTAAAATGTTCAAGTAACCCAGGAAGGGTCATAAAAAGTGTGTTACATACCTGGGTGTCCCAATCTCACCCAGACGTGTTCTGGCTGGGATTGATGCTGGGATCTCACCAGCATAAGGGGGCACCTTGTCGCACACTGTCAAATCCATGACAGAAATGGAACAGGGGGATCTATTGACGGCTTCTCATATCAATAAAAAGCAGCACTGGCAGAACGAGAGCAGAATGGGTGCATAACATGGGGAGATGATGTTGTCTGATAAGGGAGCCCTTTTGTAATCTCCTGGTGTTAGTGTAACACAACTTTTGATGCGTCTGATAATCTCCAGAGAGAGTTTGAGAGAGGGGGGGGACTAAAGTATCAGGTTTTATAGGAAAATTGTTACTATGTGAAGCTGTGCTGGGTATGTATAATGGCACTTATAGTCCATCTACTAGGCCGTGTTAGCTCATCCAGTAGTTGGTCCAGCATTTTAATAATTGCTGTTTGCTGCTTGTGACCCAGATTGCTGTTTCTTGCCTACAGTCTTCATTATCAGAAGGAATTCTCTTGTGAGTCACACTTACAGTGTGAAATGTTCCAGTATATAATAACACAATATCTGGGGGAAAGATGCAGCTGGCAGAATGGTTCTAGCCTGGCATTTGAAGTTAATTTTATGTTCATGGATGAAATGAGAAAGCAGAGGGCAAGGAAGCACACGAGCTGGGCTCTGTTCCTCACAGAGCCATAAAGCAGTTGCAGTTGTGATTTTGTTCATTACACTTTGCAAAGGGCACTGAGAGATTCACAGATGGAGGTGTTACATAAGAGAACTATTACTGCTGTCACTGGAGTGAAAAAAAGTCTGAAATGGTTCCAAGACTAAACTTTTAATTTTACATTGTATATTGAAAATTAGAAACAACCTGATTCAACCATCCAAGCATTCTAGAAATATAAGCAAAGTCATCCATTTGCAGTAGATATCCCATCAAGCGATGTCTCTTACTATGGAGCCATCTAGCTATAGCACAATTTGGAAAAGTCACTGTTTTGGACTATAGTTTCCAGAACCCCCCAGCCAGTATGGCTTGTTATATCTCACAAACATTGTTGTTTAGAGGATTCTGGGAGTTGCAGTTCAAAAAGTAACTTTTCCAAACTTTGGGCCATAGTATAAGGGATGTAAAGATATAACCAGGGCAGCTGGTAGCTTCCGTGTCAGTGTAGTAAGGTGTAACTGTAACCTTTTGTTTATTGTCATGGGCCATCACAGTTTAGTACATAGGAACAAAATATAGAATACAGCAAGGCAAAATACAAAATTAGCTTAATATATAATTTATATTTGTCAAACAACAAACAAAAAAACATCAAGCCATGGGCTTGATGAATCCAGTCTGAGTTCTAGTCTGAACTTGAAAGAAATTATCCAAGGGCTGAACCTGTTTTGGAGACAGGGTTTAACTCCTTGGATCAAGATTTGAACTAGAACTGGACCAGATTCACTGCTCCACTGACATGGAATCCATCAGCTGCCATTGGATATAGCCTGGTTTAAATCCACTAATGGCCCATCAGCAGTCTTCTCACTGTCAAAGGAGTGCTCTTACTCACACACTCATGCTTCACTCTCAAGTCTGCTCCTTCTAAGCTTCCAACAAAGTGCTCTTTTTGCTTTAGGTAACTGATTTTACAGTCCCCTCCACAGGCCCTGTTTCCCACAATCACTACCTCCCTCTGCTACTCCCACGATCGACTTCCAAATTGGCAGTATATCACTTTTAGCCTACCTGTTCATCTTGCTTATCTCAACATGCTGCTCATGGTTAGAACACGTAGTTCTCCTATCCATTACTGCAGGTTTCTTGGGGAACAGGTATTACCCTACGCCATAGTCTATTTCCATCAGCAGCATGGAAGTATATAAATGATGCACAAATATGAATTTGGTTGTACCAACACTTCCCAAACCCCCATGCCTCATTCACCGCGGAGGAGTCTTCTCCTAGTAGCACTGCTGTAGACAATGTTGAGATTTAGCTTTATGTGTATATAGTGATTTTAGTTTTCAGTGCACCCAGTGATTATCCACAACAAAGAAAACATGTTTGTCTCTTTAATTGGATTTGAATTGCTCAGCTGAGAAGTCATTTGTTACAGAGTAGATAATTAATATTGGAATTAATTCCCCCCCCCCCATTGGATCAGCAGCTTTCATTCAAACAGCATTTAATCTACATGTAAGGAATGCTACATTGATGTAGCAAAAAGTTATCAGGAACAAAAACAAAGGAGACATTGCACCATGCAAAACAGGAAGCTCATGAGATCTAGTGGACAGACTGTCCAGTGAAGGATGTTTGAATACGGAGAGCTGGATTCCCCCTGTGAAATTAAGTCACGCTCCTATGTGCAGAGAAGGGACTAACTGCCTATGTTTGCCACTTGAGAATGGAGGGAGGGAGGAAGGGAAGGAGGCAGGCAGGCAGTGCAGATGTGATAAGTACTTGGTAATGTATAAATCTCTAGTCAATAGCTCTCTATGCCAAGCTGTTGAGTTACAATTGCTGTTAATAACTGGACGGGTTTACAATTAAATTGCAAAAAAGAAAACAAGAAAGGTTAGTGTATATTTTTAAGACCATTGATCAAGATTATTTTTCCTATCTCACACAAGCCTTATGAGCAAAGGCCAAAGAGCCACACCTTTTTCTGAAGCATAAAGGTTCATGCCTATGGGATCAATAAAGATCAATAAAACGGCTATGTTGATCCCATAGGCAAAAGTCTTTCTGTTTCAAAACAAAACAAACAAACAAAACAAATCGCTGGGACTCTTTGGCTTTTGCCTAGTAATGCAATTATATTTTATTCTGAGGCCCAGAAAAAATCAATGCGACAAACAGACTTAAAGACATACACTGTATTTTCTTGCTCTCCTTTGTTCCCCTCCCTACCAACCTTCATTGTTTTTCCTACTGTACAGTCTTTGGAAATCATACCGCTTTCCAAATGCAAACTCAAGGTAAAACTAGATATTAAGGGGACTGTGCATCTCCTGCCATTTACTCTTTCCACTCCTACTATGGGATTTCCTCTGAAATACATGCCCATTTAAATTTAGCCTAGGGGCTTTGTCAGACAAGCCTCTAAAAGCATTCTTTTGGCACCATATTTTACATCATCTTTGTGTCAGCAAAAGAACCCAAAATATCAAATGTTGCCATGATAGCATGAAAAATCAACACCGTACTTTTGTGTTCTCTGCCATGTGGGATCTTGGCAGTTCTTGCAAGAAGATGCGAGCATGCTTAAAAGTCTACAAACAACTAATTTAAAAAACAAAATGTACACACAAGCACTGAAACACACTTATAATCTTGCCCACAACATGGGGAGGTTCATTAAAAGAGCATCCAGTAGCTAGTTTTCATATTCCCACCTGGAAGTATTCTGGTGGGGATCGCCCATTAATGATGGAATCATGCCAGCAGAACGGGGTGTGGTTTCACATGCTCACAATCACGGCAAAAAATAAAATTAAAAAAAATGCCATGGCTAATCTATTGATGGCTTGTCCTGTCAATAAAAAAGAACACCTTATTTTCAACACATAATTGCAAAAGCACAATGTCTTCTGGTATTGGCACCCTTTCGTATTCATTAGGTATCATTATGACACCATGTTTGCTGCATCTGATAAAGTCCTATGTTTATCCCTCAATGGCCAATTAAAAAAACAAAGCACACTAAATAGCCATTAATTAGGTGACAGGTTAAGACCAAAAGTTTTCTTTCACTATTGTGGGGAGCGCTTTTGCAAAGAATGTGATAGACATGTTGTCTAGTGTCACTCTTAGGAATCCCCATGAAAAAAAAAGGAGCAAGAAGGAGGATACTGATTTACTAAAAAGAGTATTGAAAGCATAACAAAAAAATTCCCCAAATAAACAGTAACTCCCCATCCCTGCAAATAGCCAATTAAAGATTGAACATGTTCAGTGGTCACCAAAAACTATGAAATGTTGAACTTCATTTGGAAAAAAAAAATGACATTGAGAAGACAGGCGACTATCAGTGAAGCCTCTAAAAACGTTCTTTTGCCACCATATTTTTAACTGTTAGTGTGCCGGCAAAATAACCCTTTATCTCAAACATTGCTGTAATAGCATGAAAAAGCAGCTCCGTACTTCCATGTTAGTGAGTGTGTGTGATCACGGCGGTTCTTGCAAGAAGATGTAAGCATGCTTAAAAGTTGAAAAACAGCTAAATTAAAAAACAAAATTAACACACAACCACTGAGACACACTTAAAAACTTGCCTGCAAAATGGGGAGATTCATAAAAAGAGTGTCCTGTACCTAGTTTTCACATTCTGTCCTAGAAGTGTTCTGGCAGGGACCACCCATTGATGCTGGAATCCGTCAGCAAAACGGAATGTGGTTTCACATGCTTGCAATCATGCTAAAACAATGCCATAGCCAACCAATATGTGCAAGGGATTGAATGACGTCCTATGAGGGACAGAAGTCTGGAGGGACAGATGGTTGGAGGAATGGGCTAGATCAGTTCTAGCCCATTCCTCCAACCAGTTGTCCCTCCAGTCTTCTGTACATATACATGTACCACTGATGGCATGCAGGTAGGTTAGCAGGGCACAGGGTTTTCATAAAAATTTCTAAGAATTCACTCTCCCTTAATCCTCATGTCTCTTGCAAGTGTAATATGCCATCTCTTACTTACCTGCTTGCCACAGATTGTCCATCTGTGACCTTTTCATAGGACTTTATCAAACCATCCCTCCTTTTCTGTCCTTTGGCCAGCATAATTTGTTTTTATGCTGAAAGAACCCCCTTTACCACACTTACCTTGTATCCTGTCCAAAGGCAGCTCTGGCAATGATGGAGGAGCTACATTCACCTCCTCGAATGAAATCCCGCACATTCTCATGAGAAGACACAAGTGTGGGAAATTCAAAAATAAAAGCAAAAATAAAACTGAAAAAGTTACAAAAAGCACATAAACACACTTTAAAAGTCCCAGGTAAACAGGGGAGCTTCATAAAAAGAGCATCACCTACCTGGATGTCATGATCTCACCCAGAAGTGTTCTGGCCAGACCGGCCAGTCATGATGTATTCATGGGGGGCGGGGGAGCCACAAAGTTTCAAACGTCAGCAATGGTGGCAAAAAATTGCCACAGCTGATCTATTGACGGCTTCTCCCATCAATAAAATAGAATGGCTTATTGCCAGTACATAAACACAAAAGGGCAACGTCATCAGGTATGTGTGCCCTTTCGGGTTTATGTGGCACCATTATGACACAATATTTAGTGCATCTGATAAAGTCCATAGAATCATAGAGTTAGAAGAGATCACAAGGGCCATCTAGTCCAACCCCGTCATGCAGGAATACACAATCAAATCAGTCCCGACAGATGGCCATCCAGCCTCTGTTTAAAATCCTCCAAAGAAGGAGACTCCACCACACTGCAAGGCAGTGTATTCCACTGTTGAACAGCTCTTACCATCAGGAACTTTTTCCTGATGTTTAGGTGGAATCTCTTTTCCTGTAGTTTGAACCCATTGCTCTGTGTCCTATTCTCTGGAGCAGCAGAAAACAAGCTTGCTCCATCCTCAGTATGCCACCCCTTCAAATATTAAAACATGGCTATCATGTCACCTCTCAACCCTCTCTTCTCCAGACTAAACATGCCCAGCTCCCTAAGCTGCCCCTTGTAGCTCATGGTTTCCAGACCTCCCACCATTTTGGTTGCCCTCCTCTGGATATGTTCCAGCCTGTCAATATCCTTCTTGAATTGTGGTGCCCAGAACTGGACACAGTATTCCAGGTGAGGTGTGACCAAAGCAGAATAGAGTGGCACTATTACTTCCCTTGATCTAGAAACTATACACCTATTAATGCAGCCTAGAATCATATTGGGTTTTTTAGTTGCTGCATCACACTGCTGATTCATGTTCAGCTTGTGGTCCATTAAGGAGATTTCCAGATGGAGGAAATAACCCCTGCAGAGGTCGGGAGAGAAATGGGGCTGTTCCACTTCCAGCGCTGTGTTTCACCCCCCCCATCCTTCTCCTGGTGGACAGGTGGAAGAGGTTAGGAGGCGGCTCCCTGGGCCAGGTGATTAGCTGACCTTTCCTTCCAGGAAATGCCTCTTCCCCCATTTCAATTTCAGTTTTTAGGGGGTTTTTTGGTGCATATGTGACAGTTGCTTGCAGAAGTGCATACCAGCATACCCATAGCGTTAGCTGGGAAAAGACATAGGTACATTTGCATGCTTGCGTGGAGGGGAAAAAACCCAGAGTGGCCACAGCTGTGTGGCTGTGCATACTGTGGATTGTTGGACTGGGGTGAGTTTGAAATGGAGAACTGTGTGTGGCGAGTGCTCCTGAACTCACCTTGGTGTGCGTGGT
This sequence comes from Gambelia wislizenii, assembly GCA_030847615.1. Classification (NCBI taxonomy): domain Eukaryota; kingdom Metazoa; phylum Chordata; class Lepidosauria; order Squamata; family Crotaphytidae; genus Gambelia; species Gambelia wislizenii. The sequence goes on along the minus strand of JAUMIR010000005.1, from coordinate 103,073,516 downwards.
GATGGTGTAGACAAATCTGTTGTTGTTGCAGACCAGGATACCCTGAAGCTAAGCCAGATATTCCTGTTGGTGTAGACGAGCCCACAGTGTTGAGTTGCTGGTTTGCTTTTGTTTTTTGGGGGTGGGACTCTGCTTGGTGATATGTATGATATCAACAGTTGAGAACTACTGAGCTAAATCACTAGTAATAGCTAGTAATAGTAGTAATATTTCACTACAGGCTCACAGATTTAAATTATCCCTTTTTAGTTTGTGTGTAAACATTTCGGTCTGCCAGTGGAACAAGCTGCCTGTAGAGCTAGTTTAGCTGATGATATCATCAGCATAATTACCATCTCAAGATCACACCTGCCAAGGGATTTTTTTTTTAAAAAATTGTGTATGCTTGGAAGTGCGGAAGGGTGGAATTTGAGATCTTGGCACAAATTGTGGGATTTAGGAAGATGGGTTAAAGTGGTATTATTTTAAAGGTAGAAAAGCAGCTTACAAACCACCATTATATTTACAAAAAAATCACAATTGCCAGATTTTATTAAGCTGTTTACTTTGGATAGCTTCATGTAGAGCTGGGCATTTTAGAAATAAATATGATGTGGATGATGATCAAGAAGAGGAAGAGGAGGAGGAAAAACAAGAATGGAAGGAGTAAGATGATTTCCTTGATCATAGACATTTTGTGGCTTTGCCAGATTTATTTAGAACATAATGATGGTAATCATCATCATCAACAGCATCATCACCATCATTTATTTATAATGCCCTTTCCACCATAGTTCAGAACATTAAAATAGCCAATCAGAGACACTACTATAATAGATAAAATAATCTGATTCTGTTTTGAGTTTCTTCTACCCTTTCTTTAATATAAGTAGCTTACTTATTGTTATTTATTTATTTAAAGCAATTTTACACAGCTCTTTATCTGGAAAACATTCCAGAGCAGCTTGCATACAAGAAATAAAAAAGGGACAATGCTTGCCTGCAGGCTTACAATCTAAAAGGTATCAGACAAAAGAGGAAGGAGATAAGGAGGAAAAGAGAAAAAAACAAAGTCTTAAAGTTAAAATACTACCAACACTTATTTTATTTATTTATTTAAAGTATTTTTGTATCACCTCTCAGTCCACAGGGGTTCCTGAGGCAATGAACAAATAAAAACCAATTAAAACAATACAAAGACAAACATGTTTTTTAAACACATTGAAATACTCTAAAAATTCCTAAAAGCAGTCTAAAAACAATCCTGGAATCCAATTTTGAAACAGTTAAAACAGCAATTTCAAACAATGAATGCCATGTGGAACAACACTGTTTTGGCTGCCTGTTGGAAGCTTAAAAGAGATGGGGCCAGCCCAGCTTACTTGGGCAGAGTTCCACAGTCAAAGTGCTGCTTTTACTTGCCCTGACACATCCTGCTCTTTTAATAATTCAATAATTGGCAATATTTTGTAAATTGGCTTATTATTAGCACTTCACATGGTTGGCAGTAGATCAGGGACTCCGAAGTACAAGGAATCAAGGTTTGCTCAGAAAAACGTAAGGAAGTTTTAATGTTCCAACCATTAGTGATTGCTAACACATTGGGAGAATCCATTGTTTAATCTTGGAAAACTCCAACAGACATTGTATTCTACTCAAACTCACCCCTTCAGGGGAATTATCAAATATAAATATCACCCTAAAACACAGCTTCTGTTCCTCCTGTCACTCCGTGAGTCTGTGTCGCCAGGGTTGCAGCTTCTACATGAATCTCTGCTCTTCAGATAGGTACAGTATCCCCACCATCCCGAACTCTATTCCTCTATCGCCATACTTCCTATTTTCTTTGATAGCCTTGTGTGAGTGCTTGAAGCCTGGGTGTGTGTATGCTTGCAATCCCCTGATTAGTTTTCAATAAAACCCACCTTTATTTCATTCCCTGGCTTGGAGTCTCCTCCTCCTGACACAGGTCCCGCAGTTACCCGACCTTTCACTACCATCTTAAACTAATTAAAATTCCCCATATTAGAATTCAGACACTAGTGGGATTCCCATGGATCCCATGCAATTCAGATAACACTGCTACAGAGAAAGCCCTGTTACGGGTACCCACCAACCTAACTTCATGAGGTGTTGGGACACACAACAGGGCCTCAAGATCTCAAATTTCTGGCAGACTTATATGGGAGGAGGTGGCTTTTCAGATAGTAATTTAGGACTTTGTAGGTCTAGTTAATAGTAATGCTAATAGTAATAGTAGTAGTAGGTCTAGTCTAACAGTAGCTCTCCTAATGAATAGCTGGGATGGAAGCAGATAGTGGAGACTGGTAAAGCTAGACTTTCTGAAGAGAGGGCTTTCTATCTCCTTCTGCTCCAGATGGCTGGAATGACTGCTGCTAGCTTGTTGGTGTTATACTGGTCTTTGAGGTTTGTAAGTGATCACAATGACCCTGCATATTATGGGCAAGATCCTGTATTGCAGAGTGTAGTGTAAAGGTTTTGCATGTTGAACCACACTATGTCTCTCCTCTCAAGCCCCCTGTCCCCCCCAACTCACCATTTAGCCACTGCAGCTCCCCCAGCCATTCAGTAGCTGGAGGGGGGACAGTTGGAGAAGCATCTTACTATGTGCCCATAGCCAGACGCAGACTGATTACATAATCTGCTGAGGTCAGCCAGGGTCCTCGGGGGGGGGGGCGGTCTCAGTGAATGGCATAACCAGTCTTCATCTGGCTATTTGGATCAAGCCAGAGACTTCCTGTGATTCCTATTCTCCACCAGCCAATGAATGGACATGTCTCAGGGAATCAAAGCAGTGGTGGTGGTTAGTTGTTGCAGAAGAAGGAAGGGAATACCAGCCTTCACAATCATCATTACAAAGAAGGCATATGCAGGCCTACATTGGACTTGTGTATATCACTAACAGAATGTCAGCCACTGTGTGAAAGAATTTCAAGTTGGTTATGCTAGGGTAGCAAAAAAGTTGAAGAAAAAACTCTTCAGTGGCACATTATGTGATAGACATCTATATCTGACTCTTTCTATATCTATATCTATCTCTGTTTGTAGACCGATGGATAGACGGATGAACAGACAGACAGAAAATTTACTCCATAGGAACAGAGGCTAAGGGAAGGGCTCAATCATTTTGTAATGCTGCTGGCTGTTGCTCTGAAAACAATCATTTTAGGAGGCAGCCTGATACCCTTGCTTGTGGCAGTTTCTACTTTCTGTGTGACTGATAGCATTTATTTCCATGTGCAAGAAAATGCTATATAAGATCAGTTATGGCGTAGCAGCGACTGCTAGCCAGAGTGGAAGTCTCCCAGCAAAACTAGCAGGACTGTTTTTTTGAACTTGAACATTGCCTGAGTGTTATTAGAAGGGACGGAAGACCTTGTGCCATTCTGCAAAGCCCTGGCCCTGAGCACTGAGCAGATAAATCACACTGATGGGGTCATACCATTTCAGAGAGTCAGCTGTAAGGAAGCAAGAGGAGGCAACTCCACAGCAGGTGGCTTCCACATCACTTTCATGACCCACAGTTTGATTGGTGATGACTCTACAGGCAGCTGTATGTTTAAGGCATAGATTTAAAAGCAACGGAGGGCAGATGAAATGTGCATTAGGAGCATGTATCATGTCAGATTCTTCAAGCCCAATACTCTCAACTCTGATTGCTGGTGATGGCTCTATGTTTTAGTCAGGATTCTTTCCTTGCTTTCCTTAGATACTACCTAGTGGTCTCACATCCACCAGACCTGATCCTGCTTAACTTCCAATATGAGGTTGGACATGTTCAGGGTGGTTTAGTGGCATGCTCCCTTTTGAAGATGTGACTTGTATCCACATAGACATGTTCTATTAACACAGACTCTGGATTTGTAGAGGGAATAGAAAGGGAGGAAATCTTTGATTCTGTAGTTCACATGATAGGACTCCATGTCATTCACCTTGATTATGGTTGCAGAAAGATGGAACACAATTCAACAATTTATAGTTCTATTCCAATCAACTGAAATACAATCAAACTCAAATTCTGTCCACCATTTGTTTATCCCATTTTTCATCCTTCAAGGGTCTGAATTATACCTTCCTGAAAGATAACTTGCCATTCAGGTTTGTCTCTGCTGGCTTGCCCAGTCAGGATGTAGTTGCAGCAGCCTCTTCTCACTCACCTTTGTCCCTGGTTTCCTTTGGCTGCAGCCTCAGTACCTCATTTTCTATTATCCTCCCTCTAGAACAGTGATGGCGAACCTATGACACGTGTGTCAGCACTGACACGCATAGCCATTTGGACTGACATATGGCCATATGCCTCCCCCCCCGCCTGTAACCTCACCACCCTCCCTAAAGTGGTGATCAGTCATATCTCAATTTGCCATCGCCAGACAGCATTTTTTTAAAAACCATATCCAAGGTGCAAAAAAGCCACCTTTCAGTTTAACAAAAAAGCAAAAGCACACAAACCCTGTTTTATCGCCTCAGCACTTGCTCACTAAGGTGAAAATCCAACATAGCGGCTCTGGACAAGCATTGTTTAGCAAGCTCCACTCCCACGTATGTCTGACCAATCAGCTTTCCACATCTGCTCATATAGGGAAAGCAAATTAAATTGAATTGCTTGTCCTAATGAGCAGGAATGCACATTCCCCCTGCTGTTTTTTAAAAAAAACTTTGGGGAAACCTGCAAAGGCTTTTCCCATGCATTATATGGCAGTTTTGCCCCCCCCCTTCCCAATACAGTGAAATGATGTGAAATCCCATTGAGACAGATCGTATTCTCCTCGCCTTGTGTGAGGACTATTTTCACCGTTTTGACAACCCCTTACTTTTAGCCAGCTCCTTCCATTTCAAGCACTACTTTCTTAAAAGATGCAACCACTGACTCCCATCAGTTCAGACTTGGCTTATATCCCCTAGGGTGGACAATGGGTGGGGTACAGGCAACGCTTTTCAACGTCCTGAAAGCTCTGAACCATCTGGAATTCCCTGCCACAAAAAGAGGCCCTATCACACTACACAATTATAGCACTATGTTTCCATTTTAATGCCACGGGAACATCCTATGGAATCTTGGACTTTGAAATTTGGTGAGGCACTGGAGCTCTCTAGCTGAGAATTCCTAGTAACCATCCCTAAACTGCAAATCCCAGGATTCCATAGCAAGTTGCCAAGGCAGTGAGAACTATAACTGTATAGTATGAATGGACCCTAATAGATGTGGATTTGTTTTTACTCCAAAGAAAAAGTCTCCAGGAGTGATCATTCTCCTTTGAAGCTTTGCTCTAATATATGATCTTGCTTTCTTGCAGGAGTAGGAATCCATAGCCTCAAACTGTTCTGATTTGGCAGTGACAGTCCCAATTAATTCTCTGTTGTCCCACTTTGTCAGCTGCTTTAAAAATGTCCCAATTTCTCTCTCCTCCCCCCACTTTTTCTCTTTGTCCTCAGCTTACTTCAGTTGCTGAAAACTGAGTTCAAAGTGCAAAAATACTGGGGAGAGGAGAGGAAGGGGAGGAACTGTGTTCTTCCCAGTAGGCTCAGACAAAAGCAAACTTATGCAGCTTCTCCTAGATTGCGTGTTCTTCCTCATTTATAACTTTTACCATCTTGACCACACTCTGATGTTGCTAGGCCACATGCCTCCCAGTTTTCATTCATGAAATGTTGGGGGATATGGGAAACATGTGGCCCTCCATATAATCAGAACCATGGAATATGTGGCCAGGGGGTGTTCAACTCCTCCCACCAAGACTAGGTTGGGGGAGCTGAGCCCACCCTAAAATGATCTGGCCAAACTGGACCACCAAGTCTCCTATGTAGTTGAACTGCCTCAGGAATGATCCATCAGCAGTGTCCTAAACAATCAAGTACAGTTGCCCCTCCACATTCGCGAACTCAGCATTCGCAGTTTTGGATATTTGTGGTTTTGGGAGGGCCCCCCCGCCCTCCCAAAACTGCGACACAGGGCCTCCGGAGGCCTCGTGAAGGCCCGGGGAGGGAGGGGGGAGAGCTGGGGAGGCCTCCACAGGGCCTTCGGAGACCCTCCGGAGGCCCCATGAACACCCTGAGAGGGAGCGGGGAGGCCTCCATGGGGCCTTGCGAGGCCCTGTGAAGGCCCTGGGGGGAGGGGGGATGGCTGGGGAGGCATCCACGGGGCCTTAGGGGGGAGGGATGGGGAGGCCTTCACGGAGCCTCCGAAGGCTCCGAAGGCTCCATGGAGGCCTCCCCAGCCCTACCCCCTCCCTCCCAAGGCCTTCATGGAGCCTTCGGAGGCTCCGTGAAGGCCTCCCCATCCCTCATCCCTCCCCCCCAAGGCCCTGTGGAGGCCTCCCCGGCCATCCCCCCTTCCCCTCCGAAGGCTCCGTGAAGGCCTTGGGAGGGAAGGGGGATGGCCGGGGAGGCCTCCACGGGGCCTTGGGGGGGAGGGATGAAGGATGAAGGATGAGGAAGCCTTCACGGAGCCTCCGAAGGCTCTGTGAAGGCCTTGGGAGGGAGGGGGTAGGGCTGGGGAGGCCTCCATGGCGCCTTGGGGGGAGGGGGGAGGGACGGGGAGGCCTCCACAGGGCCTTGGGTGGAAGGGGGGAGGGACGGGGAGGCCTCCACGGAGCCTACGAAGGCTCCGTGAAGGCGCTGGGTGGGAGGGGGGAGGCCCGGGGAGGCATCCACGGGGCCTCGGGAGGGTCTTCTGAGGCCCTGTGAAGGCCTAGGAAGGGACTGGGGAGTCCGGAGAAAGTGACTATGGGGCCTGCGGAGGCCCCATGGTCGCTTTGGCGGGGGAGGGGGTGGGCAATAATTATTTGTGGATTTTTCACATTTGCGGGGGTCTGGGGAACCTAACCCCTGCAAATGTGAAGGGATGACTGTACTAAGAAATATTAAGACAGCTATTGTTGTTGAGACATCCCAGGAATAATAAATCTCAGAATCATCTTAGAATGGAGGCTCAACTCAACATATGGAGGGCACCTCTAAGTGCACATTGTACTTGTAGGAGTTTTCATATTTAAGGTATGTTTGAATTGTAATGGATGGTCCTCCCTCTGCAAGTACTGGCAAGTGGCCAAAATTAAAAAGAACCTGCTTGCCACTGTTGAGCCCCCCAACCTTAAAAACAGTCCTGGGGTCCCTGCCAGATGGTGTAGGACTCTAATTCTCAGCAGCACAGACAATGGTGAAGAATATTGGGAGTTGCAGTCCAGCAACATCTGGAGGGCAACATGATTGCCATTCATGTTGTGGGACTTTTTCGGACATCTCAAGTACACCGCAAGCAGCCTCATTGTGTTGCGAGGCTGCTGTGCTGCAGGGCGTCGCTTTCGGACGACGCTCTCCCCTGCCGGTACTGTTGCGGTACCGTGGGGACATTTGAGCATTATATTTTGCCGGTTTTTAATCACGATCAATTTTCGTGCTTAAAAACCAGTGAAATATAACGCTCAAATGTCCCCACGGTACCGCAACAGTACCGGCAGGGGAGAGCGTCATCCAAAAGCGACGCCCTGCAGCACAGCAGCCTCGCAACACATCAAGGCTGCTTGCGGTGTATTTGAGACGTCCGAAAAAGTCCTTAGTGTATAAGGTCCTTCCACAGAGTTACTGGGTCACTTCTGGGTCTGTCGGGGGAGGACTCTTTTTTGGCAGGGTTGCAACCCACAGAAGGTCACCAAGGGGGTTATATTTACCTCCTTTACCTACCAAGTTGCTCACCTGCATTTCTTAAAAAAAAAAAACCTTTATTAGCATTTGCACATTAACGTATACAACATAGATAACCAAAAAGCATAGTAAACATAATAAACATAATTTACCACATACATTACCCACCCTTCTCCCTACATAACAACATAGAAAAACAAACATAACAGCTAATAATTACAGTCATAACACAATACCTTGACTAACACAATGGACCTCCCCTGCAGCAAGGAGACAGCTATAATTTCTTATCTCTACTAATACTGACCTTTCTGCTCACCTGCATTTCAACCTTTTCTTCAGAGGGAGGGCTGTGCAACAGCAATGGAAACAGGTGTGTTGCTGCCAATCCAGCTGTTGCCACCTCCTGGTAGGTCTGACAGAAGGCAGGGTTTTGCCATGTCACAGGATCACTGAGGACATATTGTTAATTCCGCCTCAAAGCTGGTGCTGGTTGTGGCATTAGACAGTATTGGTGGCAATGGATGCCATATTCCAACCCTTCATACTCTGATTCAATTAAATGTAATGACATACAATATAAGTACTTCAATAAACAAAAAAGAACAATGCTAAACATGCATAATGCACATAGCTCTATGAAACACATGACTTAAAGTGTGCTATCCCTTTTGTTAACTGTTTACTCTTTTGATTTTTGCCCAAACCTGTAGTGTTACTAAGGCCAATGTCCGCTATCCCTCCAATGGTGTCACCTGGTGCAGTTCAGCCTCTCTGCACCCCACTAGTGCCACCACTGGCCCAAACCACCCCAAACATATGACTAGCTATGATGATTAAAATAAGGATATTTTTATCTGAGACTAATAATAAAAAGTATTACAGTGTAATGTTGTCGTTTCAAGACATTTCTGACTTATGGTGACCCGAAGGTGGGCCTATCATGGGGTTTTCGTGGCAAAGTTTGTTCAGAAGAAGTTTCCCCTTGTCTTTCTCTGAGGCTGAGAGAGTGTGACTTGCCCAAGGTCACCCAGTGGGCTTCCATGGCCAAGTGGGGGTTCAAAACCTGGTTTCCCAGTGTCCTTGTTCAACACTGAAACCACTACATCATGCTGGCTCTCTTCGCATTATGACACTCGCTATAAAAACAAATGGTGCAATGTTTCATGTATATATTGGCAGGCATACTACTCACATTTTAATATCAAGAGTAGTAAAACACAAAAACCAAAGCCTTGCAACAAGCATGGGCAGGTGAAGAATTCCAGTGCAAACAACAGCCAAAAAAGACTGTGCCATTAAAGACTGTATCTAGAGAGCCATGGAGGGTCTGCACCTATATGAGATTGTTCAGAATAACAATATTTTCAAGGGGTGGTTGACAAGTAGAATATAATTTGAGAAGGTCATACAAAAATCTCTTGTAGTAGCACTGAAAATATCAGAAAGGTGTGTGACATACCTCTCAAGTATGTAATTCTTTTAAATTCCAAGAAGTTTACCTTGGTATTTATTTTGTTTTTTGGAATAGCAGCAAAGAGCATGGGGCACATGTCTCAGATGCCAACAGGTTTGTCTTGGCATTATGTTTTGAAATGTCAGAGAAGAGTATGGGTCATATATCATGGACTGTATCCAGTTTGGATGAGAAAACATTTTGGCTTAGCGATGTGAGTAGCAGTGATGCATGATAAGATGGGGGAGATGTTTCTATGATGGGATGAGTTCAATGACTCTTTACTAAATAGAAAGGAATACTCTTATGAAATATTGCATGTAGTTATGCTTGATGCAGGAATTGTCCCCCACATCTGAGCTTAGAATGCATATTTGAGACTGAACACTAATTCATTTGTACTACTAGGAAGAATATGGCTGTCTTGCACAATAACTTTTGTGGTCAAGCTAGTACTCAATGCTTAATGCTTAATTTGCTTCTCAAACCAATTGAAGGCTACTGTTAGAAAAGTAATCTATGCATTAATAATTACTAATCTTTAAAACTGCTGTGTTTTGTTTTTTTCCAACCAAGAGGGGACATTAAAATATTAAAATAATGTTTCCCCCTTCTCTACAGGTATCTTCAGTTCTGGAATATGGCCGCATAGTAATTTACACAACCAGCCTTCGTGTGGTTAGAACAACTTTTGAAAGATGTGAGTTAGTTCGAAAGATCTTCCAGAACCACAGAGTGAAATTTGAGGAGAAAAACATTGCATTGAACAGTGAATATGGAAAGGAATTAGATGAAAGATGCAGAAGAGTAGGTGAAATCCCATCACTACCAGTTGTGTTCATTGAAGGCCAATATCTGGGGGTAAGTAGAGCATACATCTCTATGAGACACCTATAATCAAGTATAAAGCTATGAATGTGGACAATAAAGAAAGTTTATTTATATAGAAAAGAGAATTTATTAACTTCACAATTCACTTCATACAATTTCTTCAGCTTTTATGGCACTTCTCTGAAATAAAGTATCTATGATGAAGGAGTACAAAAAACACATTTCAGTACACAGCAGCTGTATTCAGGTCTAGCCAAGTGACTTATAATGCATATTCAAAAATTTCTACATATAAATAAGCACATTCTATTATACAAATATTTTATTCAAGAACTACTTTTAATCTGTAAGCCACCTTTGTGAAGAGCTAAACATGGGGCTCACTCACCCTGGACCCCATGTTAGCTTCCGTTAGAGGTAACCCAGAGCAACCTCACTCCAGGTTCCCCCCTACAGCCCCCAAAACAACGCTGCCACCCCCCCCCCCACTGAGTTCAGACTGGGGGTTCTTTCACCTTGGAACCCCCCCCCCTTTCTCATGCACAGCACAGTGGAAAGCTGTGCAGGGTCTCTGATAACTAGTGGAACTCCTTGCCACTATAGAATCAACTAACTCCCTCCTCCTACCCCCCAGAGAAAGACCCAAAGTAGCATGATCAAGAGATAGGCACATGTAGGCATCAATGATAGGAAGATTAATAAGTTTACTTTATTCAGGTGAGTTCAAGTCATGCAATCTCACATGAGGCAGGATTCTCCCATACCTCAGGCAGGCTTAAAGTTATAGGAATCACAGAGTATTATAATCAAAGCATTCAATTATTCAAAGTTACATTCAGATACTAAGTTGACTATATCCAACCAAAGTAGAGAAATTAAAAGAAATTCGCTAATGCAACTAAACAAGCCCTAATTCCTACTCAATGCTTGCTGTTCATTGCCTCCAGATGGTATCAAGGCAAGCTGGGAGCCAAGCCAGATAGGGATGGCTTTGCTCTACCAGCCATACTTAAGTCCTCAAAGCCACATGGCCAGTCTTGTTCTACCAAAAATGGCTTCCCACAAAAGCAGTTATATCTTAGTCAGAGTTCCCGGGTCTAGAGCTGTGATTGGCCCTTTCAGATCAGGTGGTGTCATTGATGATGTCATCTCATTAGCTTCTGTGGAGGTAGTGTTTTAGACCCTCCCTTCCATTAACCCTTTTCTTATCTAATACTATGCTGTAGTTCTCTGGCAGAATGATGGGAGTTGCAATCAACCTTGAGGCAGCATGATGGGACTCCATCATGACAACCTTGAATCCTGGTTTTGGGGAAAAGGTGGGGAATGAAGATGCAGTATAAAGATGAAGTGCTTACCCAGACTGGGTAAATAGATTGAAAGAATATGGTTTTTATTCATATAGTTATCACTTCTGTTTTCAAGATCCAGACAATGTTTTGGTAAATTTTCCCTTTCTTTCCCAAGTGTTTTTTGTTTCTGCCAGTAGGGTTTTTTTTTCTAAAAAAACTATACCTTCTAGCTTTTTGCTCTCCTCGTTTTTGTTCTCTCTACCACTCTTCAATTTTAAGGTAGATCTGTAATGCTCTGTGTGTCTGCAGGTATACACCCCTCCACACATGTGCCCACATAAATGGAGGGAGAGGAAGAGGGAAGAGATGGGCCATTTCTCTCCATTGTGGGGTGGGGGAAAGAGATCATCAAGGTTCCCTGTTTAGTTTAGGACTGTCTTGTGTGATCCCATTCAACACAATAAGTAATAAGGAAGAGCAGACTCTGCATTTTAAAAAAGTGCATGGACTGCTCTTGTCTTGCTGCAACACCTTCCCCCAATGCATCCCATGACCAAGAGAGCTTCCCAGACATCATTTCCAAGTACACCATCTGCTGTGCCTTGGAAAGCTTTTGGTTGGGGCACTGACTGGCTGAAAAGGTAGATCTTTGAGGTCACAAATGGTTGCTAAGGACTGTAAATGTGAATCCCACACATATTGTGTAGTGTAGTGAATAAGCCTCATGAATTGTGTAGAATTTGTGTAGTGTGAATGGACTTGTGTTTACCAAGCTCCTAAGTCGGACGTAGGAACTTGGTAAACAGAAGTCCATTCACACTACACAATTACAGTGGTATATTTCACTTTAACTGGCATGATAACATCCTATGGAATATTGGTGTGTGTAATCTGATGAGGCACTAGAGCACTCTGGCAAAGAATTCTAAATGCCCCTCCTTAAAATGCAAATCCCAGGATTCCGTAGGATTTATTTTATTTTTATTTTTTATTTAGTTATTTATACCCCGCTCTTCAGCCACAAGGCTATCAGAGCAGCTTACAAATTGTTTTAAGCAATAGCAGTTTACACATCTACACTGCAATAAGCAGCTTCCAATGTGTGTTAGCTAATCGCCCCCACAAGCTGGGTACTCATTTTACCGACCTATGAAAGGATGGAAGGCTGAGTGAACCCTGGAGCCCGCTGGAATTGAACTTGCAATGTGATGACTTGCAGTACTGGCATTTAACCACTGAGCCACCAGGGCTGTTTCCATGGCAGTCAAAATAGAATATAGTGCTATAATTTCATAGTGTGAACAGGCCCCAAGATGCAAGCCAATGAGTTGTCTTTTTTGTTATCAACTGCCATCAAGTAGACTTTGACCTATGATGACCCTATGAATGAGAGACCTCCAAGTCAACAACTCTATCAGGTCTTGCAGACTCAGGGCTGTGGCTTCTTTGTTTGAGCCTACCCATCTGTAATAAGGTCTCCCCACTTTCCTACTGCCTTCTACCTTACCAAGAGTTATCATAATTTCCAATGAGTCATGTCATCGCATGATATGTCCAAAGTATGACAGTCTCGGTTTAGTCATCTCGGCTTCCAGGGAGAGTTCAGGCTTGATTTGCTCTAGGACCCATATATTTGTCTTTTTAGCAGTCTATGGTATCTGTAGAACTCTTCTCCAGCACATTTCAAATGAGTTGATTTTCTTTGTATCAGTTTTCTTCACTGTCCAGCTTTCCCAACCATACATAGAAATTGGAAATATGATGGCATGGACAATCCTAACTTAAGTATTCAATGATATGCTTAACACTTCAGGATCTTGTTTAGTTCCTTCATAGCTGCCCTTCCAAGTCCTTGTCTTCTTCTGATTTTTAACTGCAATCTCCATTCTGATTAATGACTGAGCCAAAGTATGGAAAACCTTGCACTATTTTGATGTCTTAATTGTCTATTTTAAAGTTATGTAAATCATATCTGGTCAGTATTTTTGTTTTGTTTAATGTTCAACTGTAAACCTGCCTTTGGAATATTTTCCTTTACTTTCTTCAGTAACCTTTCCAAGTCTTTGCTATTTTCAGCTAGTAGTAAGGTGTCATCTGCATATCTTAAATTATTGATGTTCCTTTCTCTAATTTTCACACCTCCTTCCTCCAAGTCTAATCCTACTGTACATATGATATGTTCAGCATATAAATTAAACAGAAGGTGATAAAATGCAGGCTTGCCCAATCCCCTTGCCAATTAGAAACCATTCTGTTTCTCCATATTCTGTCAATCTGACAATCAAATTCTGACAATCAAATATTGTGGCACACCCAATACTTTAAGGACTTTTTCGGACGCTGAAAAATAACACAAGCAGCCTCATCAGCTTGCGAGGCTGCTGTGCTGCAAAGCGTCAGTTTCGGATGACTCTCACCCCTGCCGGTACTGTTGCGGTACCGCAGGGAGAGTTAAGCGTCATATTTCCTTGATTTTTACTCACGAAAGTTGATCGTGATTAAAAATCAAGGAAATATGACGCTCAACTCTCCCCGTGGTACCGCAACAGTACCAGCAGGGGCGAGCGTCATCCGAAACTGACGCTTTGCAGCGCAGCAGCCTCGCAAGCTGACGAGGCTGCTTGCACTACTTTTTAAACATCCAAAAAAGTCCTAAGAGTGATCCATAGTTTGTTGTGATCTATACAATAAAAGGCTTTGCTAAAATCTATAAACCACAGGCTGATTTTCTTCTGAAATTCATTGGTGCACTCTATTATCCAACATATAATCCAACATATAATATGATCCCATATGCCTCTTCCTTTCCTGAACCCAGCTTGGGCATCTGGCATTTCTTGTCCCATATATGGTAAATTCTTTGTTGTAGAATTTTGAAGATCATTTCACTTGCATGGGAAATTAATGCAATGGTCTGGTGGTAACCGCAATCCCTTGTGTCCCCTTTACTTGGGGACTGGAATGGATATTGAGCATTTCCAATCTGTGGGCCATTCTTTTGTTTTCCATATTTTTTTGACAGATTTTAGTTAGAACTAGAGCAGATTCTATCTCTGTAGATTGACACAACTCTATTGGTGTGCCATCTGTTCTTTGTGATTTATTTCTTCCAAGTGCTCTTAGTGCAGCTTCTTCCTCACTTTCTAAAACTGTAGGTTCATCTTCAACTGGTTCTTCCTTGAATAAATCTGTTATCCTTTCATCTCTTTTATATAGTTCTTCTGTGTATTGTTTCCAGGCTTTTTATGCCCTTAGTGTTCTCCTTAGTGGCCCACAATTATAATATACTTATTGGTTTACATGTATATTTCACTCTCCTGACAAAGAAGGCACATATATGTTCAAGTGTGTACAGTTGTCCCTTCATATTCGCTGGGGTTTGGTCCCAGAACCCCAAGTCCCATTATATGCAATGGCATAGCAAAATGGTGTCCCCTATATAAGATGGCAAAATCAAGGTTGGCTTTTTTGGATTATTATTTTTTTAAGAATATTTTAAAGCCGTGAATACGTAAATCTGTGAATGCCAAATCCGTGAATATGGAGGGACAACTGTATCATGTGATGGATTAGACTAAGAGATAGTAGGTTAGATGTAGAGCTAGGCCCAACATAATTTGAACCAAGGTCTCCTTAGACCCAGGACTTTATGAGACATACTAAATACAGTGTCATAATGATGCTACATAAATGCAAAAGGGCACATGTACTATATGACATCGCCCTTTCATGTTTATGTCCTGGAAAAAACTGGTACTTTTTAATTGACAGCTGAAGCTGTCAATTGATCCCCCATGGCGCTTTAGTGCCGGCATTGACAGCATGTGAAACCTTGTGCCATTGTACTCATGTGAATGCAGTGTGAATGGCTGGTCCGGTGCAAACATTTCTGGGTGAGACTGTGATATCCAGGTAAGTAACACACTTTTTATGACCCTCCCCAGGTTACTTGGGACTTTTAAAGTTTTTATGCCAGCAAAAGTATGTTTTAAGGGGCTTGTCTGATAAAGTCCCTAGTCTAACAACCCATTTCATCACACTGGCTTAGTAACATTATAAACAACCACACATAAAGAGAACTAGCAAATCTTTGCCCATTAGGCCAAGTACTCATTTTTAACCCTTTAGTAAACTGTCACTCTGATTTCAACCATCTGTAGTTTATGAGAAAGGTCACAACACTTGTTTTTCAGGATTTACAAACATCAGTGCCTCAGTTTGCTCCCAGAGAATATTCCCAACTGTAACCTCTTAGCTCCAGTCCTGACCTGCATATACCCTGTTACAGATCAGTATTTCAAACAAGCAGCAAGCTTGCAAACAGAAGCAATCATGCTTCATTCCACTGTTAACATAAATGTGATGTCCAAGCATGATTTGGTTCTACTTTAATTAATATCACTCTCTCTGCTTTTGTAAAATAGGAAATGGAACAAATTGTACAGGTTATGCAGAACAAGATCCAGGCCGTTGCTGTGGTTTGGGATTTTGAGTATGGAATATGATACTGAATTGTGCACGTACAATGGCAAAGTGATATCAATATGGTTTCTCCAGGAAAACAGCAATCTAGTTTTGATGATAAATACAGTTATCCCTCTGTATCCATGGATTTGGCATCCATGGATTTCACCATGCACAGTTTGAAAATATTCAAAATAAAATAAAATATTTTTTTTAAAAAAATCCAAGAAGTAAACCTTGATTTTGACATTTTATATAAGGTGCACCATTTTACTGTGCCACTGTATATAATGGGACTTGAGCATCCATGGATTTGGGTATCCACAGGGGGTCCTGGATCTAAACACCAGCAGATACCAAGGGCCCACTGTAATCACAATATGTGTTAACAGCCATAGAGTCATGGAATCACAGGTTTGGAAGGGGCCTCGTGGGCCATCTAGTCCAACCCCCATGTAAATGCAGGATCTCCAGCTAAAGCATCCCCAGCAGGTGGCTGTCCAGATTGGAATCTTGTTCTAAGTTTGTAACCAACTAATCTCTTCAGCTCTTCATCTTTTTTGAGACAGGCTCTTCCAAACGGGGAACTGTTTCCAGCAGTTGCAGTATTTGTTGCTGTAATTCTTTTTAAAAACATCCAAATGACATTCTTGTTGTCCCATACTATTTTCTGGAAGTTTCTAGCACCAGCTGCAAGGTTTTGCTCCCACCCTTAAGTGGATTTCTTTTCAATTCCGAGACATATCAGAACAAAAAACTCTCCTTTGTTTCTCCTGTTCTTTATTTTTAAAAAGAAAACCTTAGAGTTATAGTGCTACATCGCATTAGTGCATCATTGAAATGACACTTTTGCACTAGCACTACAACTCGAACAATTTTTTTTAAAAGAAAGGAGGAGAAAATGTGTCCTTCAAACCTCAGCAAACTATGTTCCCCATTAAAAAAAAAAAAAGAAATGTTTGGAAGAACCCTGGTGCAGATCCAAGAAACTGCTACAAACAGTCCCTCAAAATTACAGAATAAAAACAGCCACTGAGGGTTTAATGAGGAGCCCTTCCTAAACACACACACACACACACACACATATGGAAGGCAGGGTGGCATCTGAAATTCCAGCAAGCAAGCAACCGACCCAGCCTCTGAGCATTTAAGGAGGAAAGCTTGCATGCTCACAGTATGGGGCTGTGCTTTTCTTTCGGCCATCAGGAAGCTTTCCTCCCGAAATGCTCAGAGGCTGGGTCTGTTGCTTGCTGGGAGATGCCACCCGCGCCTTCCCTGTGTGTGAATGTGTGTAGGAAAGGTTCAAAATGTGGGTTTTAAAGAAGTAATCCAGTTTGTTGAGACACAGAGAGGGGGTGGCAAGCATGCGGCTGTGCTTTTCTTTGGGCCATGAGGAGACATTGGGGCGAAATGTTTTAAAGAAGCAATTCAGTTTGTTAAGACACAGAGAGGGGAATGGCAAGGGGGGGACTTTGCTTGTGTGCTCACAGCATGGGGCTGTGCATTTCTTTCCTCCTTAAATGCTCAGAGGCTGGGTCAGTTGCTTGCTGGGACTTCAGATGCTACCTGTGCCTTCCTTTTGTGTGTGTGTGTGTGTTTAGGAAGGGCTCCTCATTAAACCCTCAAAGGCTGCTTTTATTTGCGGTTTTTTCACTTTTGCGGGGTCTTGTTCCCGTAAGCCCTGCAAATGTGAAGGGATGACTGTAATCCATGTGGCTTGCTGGGCAAACAGAGCAAGGCAGTGCAACAGCTTTTATCAAGAATATAATGAAACAAATGTCATATACAGTATTTATCTGCAGGACTCTAATGAGGCTTATATAAGAGAGCCAGTGGCGGCACTAGGGTGTGTGGAGAGGCCGAACCAGGCAGGAAACACCATCGGAGGGAGGGATGACACTGGCCTTAGTAATGCCACAGAAGAGAGCATTTCCTCTGGATGCTGGAATATTTTTAGTAATCCTACTGTACTCTCAAAGTGAGAATGATTCACATGTTGATATATAGATTTTTTTTTAAAAAAATGTGGGTCCTTTATTTTTGTCCTGTTCAGGTTGCTTTTGCTTTGTACTTTTTTCACTAAACAGGTTAAGGCACTTCGGGAAAGTTTGTTGAAAAGTGATTCATACAATTACAGATAAATTATTATAGTCAGCAGAGAAAATGAAAAAAAAAATAATTGTGATGCTTTGGCATTTCTCTCTAACGTCTGATCAATATGTTCTGTGAACTCAGTTTATGGCCTTTACCAGCAGAGAGGGTGGAGGAAGGGAAATAGTTTCAGTGGCAGGAAATGAAGCTGGTCCTGACCTGAGAACATTGATTTGTTGTGGGGACGATGATTTTGAGAAAAAACAAAAACAGCAACAACCAAGCCCTGCAGCTACACAAAGAGAATGCCACTATTGTGAAAGCCTTTCCAAGAATCATAGATTCATAAAGTTGGAAGAGACCACAAAGGCTATCTAGTCCAACCCCCTGCTATGCAGGAATACACAATCAAATCATTCCTGACAGATGGCCATCCAGCCTCTGTTTAAAAACCTCCAAAGAAAGGAAACTCCACCACATTCCGAGGCAGTGCTTTCCACTTCCAAACAGCTCTTACTGTCAGGAAGTTCTTCCTAATGTTTAGGTGGAATCTCTTTTCCTGTAGTTTGAACCCATGTCCTAGTCTCTGGAGCAGCAGAAAACAAGCCTGCTCCATCCTCAGTATGGCATCCCTTCAAATATTTAAACATGGCTATCATATCCCCTCTCAACCTTCTCTTCTCCAGACTAAACATGCCCAGCTCCCTAAGCTGCCCCTTGTAGCTCATGGCTTCCAGACTACCCACCATCCTGGTTGCCCTCCTTTTGTTGTGCTAAGAGTTCAAGTCCATCCTGTTTATTTCCCATGCTCTGTGCATTAGTATAGAGACATCTACGTCCATGGGCCATTTCCCCTATATGCCTTTTAAAGGGTTTATTCCCCCCAGTGCTGGGCTGTTGTGCTATTTGCCTTGTTCTCTGTATAACATTTGGGCTATTATCTCCAGCACTTGATGAACTCCTGCCTTCATGAATACTGTCTCCCTCCTCAATACAACTCAGTTTAAAGCCCTCCTGATCAGATCTTTCAGACCCTTAGCAAAAACATTTCTGCCAACTGCTATGAGGTGTAACCCATCCCTTGCCAGAAGTCCACCTCTCTGAAACTGCACCCTATGGTCCAGGAAGCCAAATTGTTTCCGGTGGCACCATCTGCGTAGACAGTTGTTCACCTCCACTATACTTTTCTCCCTTCCTGGGCCATGCCCTTCCACTGGAAGGACAGATAAAATGACTATCTGTGCATCCAGGGTCTTCAGCTTCCTAACCAAAGCCTCACAATCCCTTGTGATCTTCTGAAGGGTATGCCTTGCAGTATCATTGATTCCCACATGGACCAAAAGGAAGAGATAATGGTCAGAGGGCTTGATGAGTCTTGTCAGCCTCTTTGTTACATTTCAAATTTTTGCCCCAGGCAGACAGCATACCTCTTGAGACATTTTGTCAACCCTGGATACTACTGCTTCTGTTCCTCACAGCAGAGAATCCCTAGCACCACCACCCTCCTCCTTCAAGTTTTAGCAGAGGCCACTTCATGTGCTGGATCTACCAAGGTTTCCTGTATGTTCCCTAATGCCTAGCACTGCTGCTCTTCCTCTTCTTCTCTGGAAAGAGCGAGAGCTTCAAATTGATTCTGTAGCTTCAAGCCGGCTGAATGAGCCTTGGCCTTTCTACTTCTCTGTGTCACGTTCCTCCAAGTGTTCATTTCCTGTGTATGGGTAAAGGCCTCTTCTGCAGACACCTCCCTGTTGTGTTCTGCTTCCAGGATGGTCTTCTCCACTTTTTCTAAGAAAACTTCTCGCTCCCTAATATTCAGAAGAGTAGATACCCTGTCCTCAAGATGTTTGATCTTGTCTTCCAGCAGGGCCACCAACTTGAACTTGCTGCAGATATAGCTCCCCACATCCTCTGGCAAGAAGACAAACATCCCACAGGTGTTGCAGGTGACTGCAGCAGCTCCCTTACTCTGCATATTCAGTCTTCTTGAGTTCTGAAAGAGAACTTTTGGCTTCTCTGTCAAAACTTCTGGTATCCCTCCCCCACCTGATGCCTGTTGGGCTTGTTTCTCAGAAGAGCTCTTATGCCCCTGTTATGTTAGAACAATCTTGGAAAATCAGCAGAAGGTGAGCTGTGTGTGAGGGGTCAGCCTTCATTTTTCAACTGTCTTTTTAAAGGCTTGCTGGGGGGGGGCTTGAATTTGGCTGTTTGCTCTCCCTGAGCTCATGGTCTGAGGGGGAGGGGCTTATCTGAACCATTGACCTGACTGGGGGAGGAGTTAGTAGCCACTAGCTCTATATAACTGCTGCTGTGGTCTTTCCAGGTTAATCTTGGAAAATCAGTGGGAAAATCAGGAGAATCAGTGGTAGAACTCAAAAGAGACATAGGGACAAAGTTTTTTGGACTACAGTTACAGAGCTGTGTCTCTGTTACAGAGGTTAGCACCAATTATTTCAATTTTTGTTGTCTAAAAGCATAACCTCCAAGTGTCCCTTTTTGGCAGGGATGGTCCTGATTAATCCTCTGTCATCCCACTTTTTCAGCTGGTTTTAAAATGTCTGAATTCCTTCCCCCCTGGCTTCAGTTTCCTTCAGTTGCTGCAAACTCAAGGCTTGTCTACACCAGCAAATAATGTGGAGTCATCTCAAATCTGGTGTTGACAATACAGACAATGTATGGCTACTTCTGGGGCTATCTACATTTTTTTGCCCTTAGCCCAACTTTGCTCCAAACTAAGCAAAGTTGGGGAAAACTCTGGAGTTAGCTCTGGGTCTTTTGCTGTCTGGACTGATTTGGCTCAATCCAGTTATCCACACACAAATGTGGCACCATCTGCCACAAGTAAGGTGATGGATTCACATTGGAGCTGCTGCTGCCACTTCCTCAGCAGCTGAGGAGCTCCATGGAATGCCTGCCTGGTACACTATCACTTCTGCTGAGGTTAGAATGGATTGATAACCCATGTTATCAATGAGGAGGGGGTAGAGTGACCCCCCTCCTTGTTGATCACATGTCCAGGCACCCACTTTGACCTCAGCAGAAGCAACGGTGCGATGGGTGGGCTTTCCATTGATTTCCTCAGATGGCAAGGAAATGGCAGTGGTGGTGGCTCTGAAAACAGGGGATAGGCCAATGGGGTTGATGTGGTGTCAGCCAAGTTGACCTGTGTGAACAACAATGGCTGTGGAACCAGATTTGGCCCAGTGCATGTGGCCGCCATCATGGTCAGTCTGCATTTAAGCAGCCAGTGTAGACAAACCCTGATTTAGAAGCACAAAAGTAGTTTTCACTAAATTAACTCAGCAAGCAGGAGAGGAGAGGAATGGAGAGGACAGGAGAAGACAGGACAGGACAGGAGGGGGTGGAAGTTTGCCTCTGACAGAAGCAAACTACTGCAGCCTCTCCTAGAATATGTGTTCTTTCTCATTACTTACTTTTCCATCTTGACTATAGTCTGATGTTGCATGACCATGTGTATCCTGATTTTCATCTGAAATGTTGGAGGATATGTAAAAAAAGGACAGGAATCCTGGAATCATGTGTAAATAGACACATTAGTACACCTGCATCTTTCTCCATAGGAATGAAAACCAATGGAAACATGGGAAATATCATGTGGATGATTTTTGTGTGGGAGCACTGCTATCAGTATGAATTACCTCTCATTGTCTATCATCCCCTATATTATATGCATTCACTTTGAGGCTGCAAGTCAGTTTGGTTGATCTTTCTGTCTAGCAACAAATGGTAGCTTTTATTAAACTGTAAATCTTTCAGTAATTCCCAAGAAGACACCTATTCTGTGGTTTTGCCATCAATACATTCCAACAATAAATAAACTGAAGGGCAGAATATATACCTACCATTTTTAAAAGGAGGTTGACAGTGCTCTTGAGTCTATATCCAAATAGGGATAAACAGTATCATGGCATGAGTCTGCCTCTGTCCATATTTGTAACATTTGTATTAGCTGGCGGCTCTGCCTGTATCTGAAAATGAATTATGCCCTCTGCTGGGGTAATGATGAAGCATATTCCAGCTGGATAGTTATAAAAAGCAGAGTTTGTAAAATTTACTTTTGGGGACTACAGTTCCCATTGTCTGGATTCTGGAAACTGTAATATTCCCTCACCCTCACCCCCACCCCAACCCCCCCCCTTCAAAGCCTGGAAAAAAGGAACTTGGGCATTTACTAAGTTAAGGTATTGAAAAGTATTGGAGAAAGAGAAAAAAAACAATAACAGATAACCAGAACAACTCAAAATATATTTGCTTGTACACATTATAATACATTATTTTAAGGCCAATCAGACACACCAAATTGCTCCTCTAGGCATGCCTATGATGTTCCAGGCCCAGCTAAACACAGTAGCTCACAATGGATCCTGTAAGTGAGCCAGCAGCTAGTTTTTATTTCCTTTGAAGTCCCTGACCTAATCAATCAAAGTACAGAATAAATTAGGGTGGCAAGCTGACTGCACATTTAGATATAGCGCCAAAAGAAGAGGTTCTAAATTATGGGGTAGAAGACAATTCCAAGCTTTCTACCAAATGCTGATGTAGGAAGAGGAGATAGACATCACTGGGGATAAAAGTTGACAAGAGCAGAGTACAAGTGTCCAGTTTCTTCAACCATACATAGAAAACAAAAGTGGACTTAGAAGCCCAAAGCCTGTGTTTTCACATGAAGTTTTTTTTAAAAAAAATTCACAGAGAGCTACCTAGTTCAGCAATGGCACTGATGGAAGAAAGAGTTCAATTTGAGTATAGATCAGATGAGAAGATACAACAATTCTAAGAAAGTAAAGATGGGATCCTGAGGCTGACCAAAACCTCTGTAGACTGAAGGACAAGCTATATGATGAATAACATGTATTATACAGAGACATCTTTGCTTTTGCTGTCCTTAATAGGATGCTGGTGGGGTGATTTTTTTAGCAGGCCTTTGCAGCCCATTAATTCTGCCCCATGCCCAGAGCTTGGAAAAAGTCACTTTTCTGGTTTTCTATTCCTATTTTTATTTATTTCTTGCACTTCTATCCTGCCTTTCTCCCAAAATGGGATTCAAGGTAGCTTGCAATAATTACATTTAAAAAGCTAAGATTATTACAAAAGTTAAAAGAGAATTAAAGATCAGTATCATTTAAAACAGTTAAAAACACTTAAAACATTTACAACATAATTTCCCTAAAAGTTAAAAAAAATTAAAAAATCACAGCATACCACATTACACATACACTACAGCTGCATAATTCAAATACAAAAAGCCTGCCTAGATAAAAGTGTCTTCACCTACTGGCAGCCAATTTGGTGACCAATCTGAGAGTAACCTTCCAAAAAATAACACTTCCAAGCAACATCCATTCCTTCCCTCTCCAGCCACAAGAGGAACAAAAAATCCTACACAGTTAAGCCATCCTAGGAGGCTTGGTGGCACTGTATCTTTTTTCAAAGGCTTCAGATCTCCTCATGACAGCTGGAAAAGTCCCAATAAGAATGCAGCACCTAATAATTAATTAAGGAAGAAGCAGGCTGTGTGGAAGGCATGAAACAAGATACGGTGGGCCCTCCAGATCTCTGTGGAGGGGAGGGGTTGATTCTGGGACCCCTGGCAGATGACAAAAAACATGGATGATCACATCCCATATTATTAAATGGTAGCGACATGCATGTTGTTGCTTCAGCGTGCCTGCGTTCACATCACCACCATTATAAGTACCGGTATAGGACGTGATGATCTGTGGTCACTTGAAATCATGGCTCCGGAGCCCTGTACAAAGTTTGTACTGTACAAAGTTTGGCTGTTAATGTCTCTTAGCAGGGCATCCTCAAATAACTATAGTTGTCCCTTCATCTTTGCTGGGGTTTGATTCCAGGACCCCCTGTGGATACCAAAATCCGTGAACACTCAAGTCCCATTATATGCAAAGGCATAGAAAAATGGTGTCCCTTATATAAGATGGCAAAATTAAGGTTTGCTTTTTGGATTATTATTTTTTAAAGAATATTTTCAAGCTGTGAATACTTACATCCATGGATACCAAATCCGTGGATACGGAGGGACAACTATATTCCATCTGAAACTTTGTGTCTGCTTCTAAATTTGCTGCTACCATTGCAGATGCTGCCAAAGTTTGTAGCAATGGCGGCAGTTCCATATGGTGCTGTTGGATTACAGGCTATCCACCAGCATCACAGAGCCCTGTGAGACTGTATGGGAGATCAGAGATAGGAACTCACTACCTAAAATCTATTAAAGCTGAATCCACACTTGCAAAATATTTTGTCCTTACCTCAATTCCAATCTTGTTGGAACACATGATGGTC
This sequence comes from Gambelia wislizenii, assembly GCA_030847615.1. Lineage (NCBI taxonomy): Eukaryota > Metazoa > Chordata > Lepidosauria > Squamata > Crotaphytidae > Gambelia > Gambelia wislizenii. The sequence goes on along the minus strand of JAUMIR010000005.1, from coordinate 103,049,417 downwards.
CTCCAGTTTGGAAAAGAAAGCACTTCTTTTTTTATCTCTGAGGGCTTTAATGGTTTTTTTTTTAAACTCCCTTTTTATTCTGCAGTTTCCAGGAAAAAAATGTGTTTTTTTGCAACATGTATCCTTGAATGGGGTGGAATTGGGGATTGGGGTGGTTAGAAGGCTGGATAGATTGGTGGGTGACCTAGGCCTCCTCATCTAGCAAGCATGTTGTCACACTTTTTTAAAATCTTTAATGTACATATGCAGATATTAGAATATTCAAATATCCAAAGATCTGAGAGTCTCTGTTCTCTGGGGTGTTTGTGTTACATTTTATTAAAAATGTATTATTTTATTAAATTTTATTAAATAAGTCATCCCTCCACATTTGCAGGGTCTGGAGGCACAGGGGCTGTTGCTCTATGCCATTTTTATTAGGGACTTTGATAACACCAGTGAAGTCAGGCTAGTCAGTGACCAACTGTTTGGTTTCTCGAGGAAATCAGACTGGCAGGGTGTTACAGTAATCACTCTGGAGTCTTGGGGACCTAGAAATACTGTCATTAATCTGGGGAATTAATGTACTCACTGTGGTTATGCAAGAGGGGGCAGGATCTTGTGACCAGCTATACCAGTATTAATGGAAGAGACATAAGCTAGATAGAATAATAATAATAATCTTTATTTGGAAAAGTAATAATCACATTCACACACACATTCAGACATTTAGCATTCACACAAGACTAGTGAAATAAAGTAGGAGAGATGGAGATAGAGGAATAGTAAAGGGAATTTTGCAATGGAAGATATGCCACGTTTTCCTGAAGAAGTTGCAGAGGAAACTAGCAGGGCAGGAGTCTCAGAGTGGCTCACTGAGGGTCAGTCAGAAAATTGGTAGCATGGAGGTAGGAGGGGAGATGAAGGACACTGAAGGCAGTTTTCAGGGGGTTTAAATAGAAAATAGTTGCCTTCTGGGGATGTGATTTTGAGTGGAAGACAATAAGTTAAGCTGTTGCTCAGAGAGGGACAAAGACATTCCGGATATGCTAATATCATTTTGATGAGTTTATATCTTGCAAATACAAAAGAGGAAGCAATGTTCCTTTGTTTAGGTGAGGTTCAGGGATAGAGGGTCATTGACAAGTTTTGGTTGTGCTAGTCTTAGGAAACAGGATTAGCCTTGGGCTTTGGCAAGTGTTGCCTTTAGTTGATTTGCAAATTAACATTTCTTTGGAATTTAGGCCTGGCCCCTCCCTTAGTGCATACCTGACTCAATCAATGTGTCTTTGGGATTTTGCAGTCCACCCAGGTTAATGTTAATGGCTACACTACATGGAAGAACATGTGTTTGGCCAAATTATTAAATGTTGCCAATTATTATGAGGGGACCCCCAGAGAAAAGGGGAGAGTGGGTGTCATGGCTAGTAACAAGAATGGCTGGGCCTAATAATCCTCTCTTGCTCACTCACTGGGGTGGGAGGGTGGAAGAGGATTGGACAGGGGGAGCGGGAGAGGGTGGGAGGGTGGTATGTAGGTCTCTGGGGCAGGATGGGGGAGGAGAGGAGAGAGCTGTCACTGTAGTCCCTTCCCACTGCCCTTGCAGTTTTGGCCTCAGTGGGTCCAGTTAAGAGGCAGTGGTATAGCTAAGAGTGTGTGGACCACAGCAGGTGACATCCTCAGAGGGGGTCACACAAAAATGACTGTCTAAGATTATTTTATAGACAGTCATTTTGGTCTACACCAACCCACTTCCTGCGTTTCAGGAGGACCAGGTCAACACTCACCCAAGTGGGCCCTATCTAGTCCCACACCATTGATCTTGTGGCTGGGCTCAGCTGAGAAGGTGGCAGAGGGTCTGCCATCCTCTCCCTGGTTGAACCCTGTTTGCAAAGTTGCTCCAAAGTCAAATTGCTCTATGTGGCCAAAAGCTTTAGCCAGAATGGGAAGCCCAGCCACAAAATGAGGGGGTGGCTTGGGCCTGCTTGGATGGGGGCAGACCGAGTTTAAGGGTGGAACTTGAAACTGCTGCTGCTATAAAAAATCCAGCTTAGCTGGACACCTTCCTCAGCAAAGTTAACAAATGAGGCCTCAGATCAAATTTCATCACTTTTTGGCATGACTTTGACCATGCTCTCTAAACGCTTAAGAAGCAAACCTTCTGAAAATTTCTTAAGTATGATAACTGAAATAAGTATGGACAGGGTGGAAGTGTTATGCTACCCTTTGAGTCTCAAGAGAGTAATGAGATTCAAATGACCAGGAATAACTTTCTACAGTTGATTAAGGCAGCCTGTAGTGCCAAGAGCAGGTCTTCCGGTTGCTTAGACTAGCTAACAAGAGTGACCCAGATGCTCCTGTAGGTCGGGGGATGCCAACCATACCTTCCAACTTTTCCCAGAATAAAACTGAGACACACATAGGCCACGACATTTAAATTTCCCTTGCTCACTCACTCACTGGAGCTAGAGGGAGGAAAGGGAAGGGATGGGGGAAGCCATCCAATGGGAATATAGGTGGGTGGTAAGATTGACAGGAAAACAAGAAAGCTATCTGTTGATGTTGATATGCAGGTATGCATACATTCACATGCTGGTGTCCTCTTTTGGTGCCACCAGGAGGCTATGTCCCTGAGAGAGATCACAGGAGGTAACCGAGCCTGGGAGAGTCCCAGAGAAGCATGGATCACTAGCAAAGATCAAGAGGCAGTGTGGTCTGGCCAGTCCAAGTCAAACACAGTCAATTGATAAATCTAAGGGAGGAGATCCAACAGCGTACTCAACAAATGGAGCAAGGTCTGAGCTTATCAGGCAATGCAATAGGACAGGAACATGGCTTACACATCAGAGAAAACTGTTGTGAGCTGTGAGTTCCATTAAAGAGGGGCTGGAATTTATGGTCCATTGTCAGCATGTAGCTGTTCCCTGTTTAATGAGCATTTGGTTCTGAAACACTCTGACTTCCATAGCCCCTCCTTGTATTGCTAGCTCTGTGTCTTGTTGTTCAGACCGCTCTGTCTCACTATCTTGACCCTTGTCTTAGCCCTCTGCCCCATTATCCAAGTCAGAGTCCTGGGGGTGAGGGACAATAGCTGGGAAGGGAAAAAAGTGCAGTTGTGTGACCTAAAATAACCAGACAAAGTAAACACATGGACATGCCAGAAATGCCCTTATGTACCAAGGTGACTTTGGGTGGGGGAAATGTGTGGCTTTCAAGACCAATTTGAGTTCACATTAAAATGGATGTGTGTGACTTTAACAGGGTTAAATGGGACAGAATAATGTTCACTGGGGTTGTAATATAGCCCTTGTGTGGATTCAGCCTAAGTTGGAAATTTTAAAATATAAAGGGGCAACTTAATTCAAATTCAGTTTTAACTAAAATGGCTGACAGGTTGACATTTAGCATTAAGTTAATTCCAATTGAATTGGATTTTTTAAAGCTTTTTAAAGATTAACTAAACACACTAACACTTTCCTACCAACTTTCCTATCTCTGGAGCAGAGTGTCTTTTACCATTCCATAGCTAAAGTATGCTACAGGAAGGAAAGAAGAAATCATCTTGATGCCACACATGGAGGGATGTGAATAGTTGTGGTAGCTGCTAATTTTGCAGCTGCAAGAGGGCTGCAAAAAGGGCTGCAAAGGCAATATGCAGCTCACTAGACACATGTTAACCATCTTGATTTCTAAGCAGATACTTGTTCTGATACTGGAAGTAAGTCAGTCCACAAAAGAACTGTTTAAAGCAATGGTACAGTGGTTTAAAGGAAGGATTGGTTTTTGGTTTAATGGACCTCTCGAGCAGAGTAATCAAACTGGCAAGGTAGAAGCTGAACAATAACCAGTCCCACTCCCACTCACATGGTCTAGCAAAGAAAAGAAAGACACATAGTCTTATTTGTAAAATATATAAAAGTAGCCTTACTTGCAATATGTTGTGTATAGTGAAGTACATGCTCTAATAGAGGAAAGAGGTTAGAGTGACTCAGGAACAGGGTAGGGAGATTATCAGACAACCTAAATATAGCATGGCAGGGATGCCAAGAGATTGCGAAAGGGCTTCCCTTTCAGATGACGTTGTTCACAGTTCATCATGCCCCCGTGCCCCTTCCATTCCCCCAGTGCTCCTTTTTATTCACAGGCTAAGCCATGAATTGATCAATCATTCCTTTCTGTAATGGAATAACGGGTGAGTGAAAAGGTGCCCTGTAATGCTGGCACAATACCAGTGTCACTGGGAGGTCTATGCTGAACACTTCCGGGTGCGATCGGGACAAGGAGGTAAGTGACACAGTTTTTTGTACCCTACCAGGTTACTTGTATTTTTTAAAGTGTGTTTTTGTGCTTGGTTTGAGTTTTTGATGTTTCCTTTTCGTTTTCTTTTTGAATTTCCCACGCGATTGTCCACTCACAAGAATGGTCAGGATTTCCATTCCAGGTGGTGAATGCAGCTCCATGAGAGCCACATTCACTCCTGGGCTACTGGGGGGAGGGAAAGAAGTGGCAAGGTGTGTGAAACTTTTATTTTTATAGTGTTACAGGGATGGGAATGGGGCAGGAGAGGAGATAGTGAGATGGGGACGCTATTTTTGTCCCTGTCTGATAATCTCCTTAGTGTGGTAAAAGCAAGCAAACAGGAAGTTACCATAGATATAAGGTGTGCCTAAACTCCTATAAAGTAACATGCAAACAAGCAATTAGAGCAAGTAATGCAAAAGTTGCAAACTCTAACAGGTAACGTATCTATCCTTCCACCGCACTTTTAATTGTGAACTAGGTAGATATATGGACAAAATAATTGGGCTATTTATTTATTTTGCAAAACTGAAGGGTAGAGATATTCCCTGAAAAATAATTCAGGTATTTTTCTTTTCTTCCCCTTTATTTCTTTTTAAAATTCTCTTGGGTTTCAGTGTTTCCCCTAGTTGCTGCTTTCTTTCCCACCCCACTGTTTCTTCTAGTGAGAGACTATGTATTGAATAAAAAGCCATCATGGTGTTACTTAGCCAATTTGATGTGGCTATACAATGACATCAGATAAGATCAGTATAAATGAATGAATGAACTTTTTCACATAGGGTGCTGAAAAAAAAAGGCCATCCTGGTAGAATTATTCACAATACCTTTCCAATAACACATACATTAAGTACAAATGGCCAGTGATGTTGGGGCTTGTCTACACGGGCAAAAAATACCATACTCATCCCGTATTCATGGCACAATTGCCACACGATACTTTCAACGATTCACATCTTGATTGGGGTTTTTGCAGCAAACTCTGGATCTGAAAGATTAGTGGTTTGCTCCTCATTTTAGGGAAAACCTAGACAATTGGCTGTGTGGCAGCTGCAGATTAGCTTCGGTACGAAGCAAGGGGTGGGACTTCTGGTTGATGGACTTCCATTCTGGGGTTTAATTTTTTTTTTAATTGAGTGCCTATCTGGAGAAATATATCTCTCCTTATCCTGTAATATAGTACTCTGGGACAATGTATATGTACGGTACATATATGCATTCACCGGCAAACAGAAAACAACAACGGAGCAGCCCTGGCTGTGTGGCCAGAAATAATTCAATGCATAGGACATCTGATCAGTGTAGGACTGCCCTTTTACTTCAGTGCAGATTACAGTGTGGTAGGATATTCTGATCTACAATCAGACAAACCGTGGTGAGTGTGGCATTTACAGGGCCACCGTGGATCAAAAACATCTGCCATGGTTATGAGGTAGGTGTGGAGTTTCCCGCCAGTGTAGTCAAGCCCTTGCTCAGTCCTCTCATTAGTGGAAAGAGACAAAGGAAAGTTTTATATCTTCTTTGACAGTTTCATTTCCTTTGCAGTAACCTTTTGTACTTTCAAGAAGAAAAATGAAAAACCTCTTCGTTACTGCCTTGCTTCATAGCTCAGATATTCCCCATGGTCCAATGTGCTCAGTCTAAATTATTTTTATTATTCACTGACGAATTTTGATTTTAGCATCATTATGATATTTTTCATCACGTCTTCCCATGGTCTTCCCATTCAATGCTCTCTGTGTGATTTTGATTCTGGAAGTGCTTCAGTGATAGAAATACTGTTTTTCTCATGTGCATTTAGCTACATTCTCTGATGCCCTATATATTTTAGATATTGCCTTTCTAAAATATTAACAAGATGCTTCTTCCTCTCTTTTTATAAAGAAGCATGTATTATAAAATAAAGGGTAAACATCACAGTGATCATTTAGCACAGTATATATATGAAACAAATGATCCAAGTTTCAGCAATGAAGTATGATTAGACCGTTAATAAATTTCTGTTGCAGGACAGAAGCACGCTTTCCTACCCCACCCCCCATCTAAATAGTTAAGACTAAAACTATCCTGAATAACCTCTTATATGGTTTTGCTATTAATTTAACACATTTTACCTGTTTCCTTACAGGGTGCTGAGAAAATATTGTCAATGAATGAATCAGGGGAACTTCAAGACCTTTTAACCAAAATTGAGGTAACTAATCAGTTTATAACAGTATTTGTTAGGTATACTTACATTTCCTGGGCTTGGTTTGGGCCCCAGTAAAAAATGTCCCTCAAGTATTTATGGGGAAGGGAAAATGCAGTTACTGCCACCCACAACCAGTACCCTCCCCACTGGATACCTGCCCAGCTTCACAGTTTAACCTGCACTCTGGCACTGCCACCCTCCTGCATTATAAGCCCTTTAGCATCCAATCCTGACCAGCTAGGAGAGGTTTGAGAGCTTGCCTCAGAGACAGAGGAGTTGGCAAACAGTTGGGAGATATGCTGGCCTGGGCTGTGGAGGGGCTGCTGCTGCTCCATGCAGCTGAGGCCACAGTGGGCTGGTCTTCTCTGGGTCTTTGTTTCCAGCCATTGCCATTGTGTTTTGTCTGCCAGCCAAGCTGCCGGTCCCTCTTGTTCTCTGCCTCCTACTTGTTGGTGCTACTGCATCCCTTTGCTCACTTGCAGCTTCCTTCCCTCACTTGGGCCTTAGCCCTGCTCTCTCTTACCAGCAAGGGTAGACCAGCTAAAAATGCTTAGCATTTTGTAATACAGAATTATGTATACCATTATTGTTTTCTTTGAAATCCACTGATTTTTTTTACAAAGAATATCAAAAATAGTTGACAAGTAATGATACTACTGAGAAAGACAAAAACATAGGACTTTATCAGACCCCCCCCCTAATGTTCTTTTGCTGGCATAAATTGTAATGTTTTTATGCTGGCAAAAGAACCCACTGTACCAGGCCTAGCTTTTCCAGCATCAATGAGGCTTCCCCGGCAGTAACAGAGCACAAACAGAGCTCCATTTACTTCCGGGGTTGAAATCTCACTGATTCTCATGAGAAGATGCTAGTGCAGGAAATTCAAAAATAAAAACAAAATAAACATATAAAACGTTCAGAAAAGCATAAAGACACACTTTAAAAGTCCCAAGTACATGGGGAGGTCATAAAAAGAGCACCCCCTACCTGGCTGTCATGATCTCACCCAGAAATGTTTGGCCATTGATGCTGCATTCACATGAGCACAATGGAGGAGGGGCAAGATGGCGACGGACTAACAACTTCTGAATAGTCCTCCCACTAACATCTGGCATTACCACCTATATATACCTCCAAAATGCCATCCAAAGGCAAGAAAAGAAATCGGACGAGCCCCTGTAATAATAATGACAATCAGGAATCCTCCAAAGCAGGAAAACAGATGAGGATTGATTCACTCTTCCCAGCGGCAGAGACAACACAGCCCGTGAGTAACAGATCTGTAACAACGGCTCCTTCTTTACTCCCTAAGCCATTACAGACACTTGAACTAAACAAAACAGCCTCCCCAATTCCTCAAAGTGTAAATATAAATTATGGGACAGAGCAAGTTGAAAACAAAGTTGATAACAAAGTCAAACTCCCAGAGCTTGGCAGCATTCCCTACAATAACAGCGCTCAGCTCTTTTATGATTTCTGCAAACTGTCCATAGACACTTTGATTCTTATTTTGCAAAGATTAAACAACATTACCAATAAGCTTTCCCAACAAGATTTTCAAAGGCAAAACCCATATGGTACACAGGGGGTTAAAAATGTAGCAGATTTGGAGGAAATGACGTGCCCTGCCACATCACAGGATGCAGTTAACCACAGCAGAGTGTTAAAAAAAAATCAGCTTCTGTTGCAAATACATCACAACAGGCACATGTGGAACGGAAAGAAGGCTGTTGTCAGATATCTTTCCCAACTTTTAAACATGCACAGCAGAACAATTGATTTAACAGACTGCCACTTTTTGCCCAGCTCAAGAGCTACCAAGCAATTTTTTTTGACCTTTAGCCAGGCAAATATTCCTAACAGGCTGTTATGGAAAAGAAATTTCCTCTGGAATGCACATTATATAGAAATTAACAGAGTTTTCAAGGATGAGATAGTCCGTGACCTCATCACAGGGAAAACAGCAACAATAACACAAAGAAGCAATAATTCTGCACACCAAGAGGGAGAACCTAAACACACCTTAAAGGAAGAAACTCAGGCTATTAATAAAGAAGTAATTAAACTGAGAGAAAAACTCACAGAAATCTGGGAACACACTCCCACAATACAGCTGATGAAAGATACCATCCTGAGTCAATCTAACAGCAATCCAGCCCCATTGAAATCAGCCCCCCCTCGCAGAAAACTGTCAGTGCATTATTCTGATATTTATGACAGTGAAAGTGAAAGTGATGACTCTCTACTCACAATCAAGGAAGCCTTGAAATCCCGAGTTGTAGCCAACACCCCTTCACAAATGCAATATACTGCAGATGCACCCCCATCTACAATTAAACCCCAGGGGACTCAAACATCCCTATGCAAACCTAGTTCAAGGGAAAAACAGTCTTCACTGCCACCTACCTCATCTCCTAAGCCAAAGAATACCCCCCTCACTAAAGAGATGGGATCCTTGCTTGCTTCTGATCCTCATTTCACTTCCCATGCTGCATTGGTTCTTCCAATCTCCCTTCCAGAACAGGCAGGACAAGAAGAACAGGAATGTGATTCACTACGCCTCCATCCACAGAGGAGGACACAGCCACAGTCAACCCAGTCATTTAACCAATTGCCATCAGATGAATTACCCACTCAGCCTGTGCCCTGCAATGCGACTGCCTGACTTCCAACAGACCAGCACAAGGTGACCCTTATGACCTGGAACATTGCTGGGTCGCCGACGGCCCACAGAGATCCCTATCCTAATGACTTACTCACCCAATATGACATTATACTGATCCAGGAAACATGGACTAATAAGGATCTGTTATTAAATGGCTTTCACTCATTCTCAATTCCGGCAGAGCCAGGGAAAAAGCATGGAAGAGCTAGAGGCAGCCTGGGCGTCCTGGTCTCCACCACCCTACGTGCCATAACAAGGCCTCTTTCCACTTTTAAAACACATGCCATGGCAGTGCTGATTCAATTTAACCATTGCACTTTGCTGATAATAAATGCCTACATGCCTCCAATGAAGAAGAAATCCCAAATCAGAGGCCTGTGGGCTGAATTGGAATCATATACTGCTAATCTCATGTTGCAGAACCCAAATGCATTTGTAATTTTGGGGGGTGATTTGAATGCCAGACTGGGCCCCAATAATCATACCCTATATGCCCATCACAAATGCCCTCCTCCTGATTTTGAAGATGATGGAACCCACCTCATCCGATGCTCAAAGGACAAGAAATCAAATTTTGCAGGACTTTGTCTGGATCAAACAGCATTCAGGCTGAACCTTCAAATCCTAAATGGTGCCCTGAAAAATGACTGCCCAGCTGAATTCACTTATCTCTCTGGGTCCAGAATGAGTGCCATTGATTACATAATCATTTCCAGGGACCTTCTTCCCTATGCCAAGGAATTAGAAGTTATGCCCAGATTTGAAAGTGATCATTTACCAATTCAGTTACAGCTTAGCGACTTCACTAAGGAGACACACACCAGGGAGTGCTATCATCTCTCTGTGACACCATCAGGAAGGGCTTATCGCCGAGCTAAATGGACCCCCCAACTAAACCAAACAATAAGTGAGGTATTGGCTTCAGACCAACTTCAGCATCTTAGGACTGCCCTGATATCAGCTGAGTCCCCTGATGAAATCTTGGAAAATTACAATACACTTACCCAAGCTCTACACCAATATTTAATCTGTCAAAATAGCGCACATCAGCGGAAACAACAACAGCACCATTCCAAACCATGGTTTGACAAGGAATGTGTTAATGCTAAAAAAGCCCTCATTGATATTTATCAGGGTTACCTATCTAATAACATTCCAGATGCTGCACCAATGCTGCTTCAGCAGAAAAGAGACTACAAAAAGTTGCTGAGGAACAAGAAAAAAGAAGCCATGAAGAATGGCTGGACACAACTTATCCAGGCAGTCAGATCCAACAACACAGCTCTATTCTGGCATATTACATCAAGTTCCCAGAGAAATGGGCCAGCTACAGTGGATTGTCACATCCCTCCAGGGATATGGGAGGATCACTTTCAAGCACTTTATAAGGACAACTACATTGAAAGTGGATGCACTAGCCAAAATATAGAAAATATCCAAGAGTGGCCACCAGTGACAGCGACAGAGATCAAGAACCTTGTAGCCCAGCTGAGAATGGGGAAGGCTCCAGGTGAAGACTTAATACCTGCAGAAGCCATTAAAAACAACCTTGAATTTTGGGCCCCTATCCTGGCCTCACTTTTCACCTGTATCGACAAATATGGTTGAGCACCCAAGGATTGGGGTCTTGCAATCATCGTCCCCATATATAAAAAAGGAAGCAAGGATGATCCTGTCAACTACAGACCAATTAGTCTCCTCAGTACAATCAGCAAACTCTATGCAAGACACTTACAGTGGAAATTTCAGACCTGGTTGGAACAAGAAAACATACTTGCAGAAGAACAAGCTGGCTTTAGGGAAGGCCGCTCCACCATAGATCAGTGCCTTGTACTCCACCACCTTATTAAAAATACTCCACCTGCAGCACAGTTTCTCTCTATGCTGCCTTCATAGACTTTAAAGCAGCTTTTGACTCTATATCCCGAACCAAACTGTGGAAAAAACTGGAGGCTTCTTCGATCGACCGACGTTTACTCCATCTAATTCGTATGCTGCATGAAGGGACCTCATTAAAAGTAAGATGTAACCCCCAGGGACATCTCACCAATGACATTGTCACTGAGAAGGGTGTCAAGCAAGGTTGCATTCTAGCTCCACTCCTGTTTAACTTCTACATTAATGATTTGGTGGATCACCTCAACAACACTAACTTCCACCCCCCAAAATTAAAGGGAAGGCATATTTCAACGCTGCTTTATGCGGATGATGCAGCAGTACTTTCAAGAACTCCCATTGGACTAAAAAGAGCCCTAAGAGCACCAACACATTATTGCATAGTAGAACAGCTAGAACTCAACTATCAAAAAACTAAAATCATGGCATTCTCTAAAAGGCCTAAGAACTACAACTGGAATATAGATGGCCACAAGATTGAACAGGTCTCTTGCTTCAAATACCTGGGGGTAATTTTTCAAGCCACTGGTAGTAGGAAAGCGCATGGGGAGTATGCTGCTTGCAATGCGCAGAGGAGCACAACAACCATTCTCAAATTTCTTAAGACAAGAGGAGGCCACTATTTACCTGCAGTGCTCAAACTTTTTGAAGCCAAACCAGTAGCACAACTGCTTTATGGATCCCAATTGGGACCCTTCCCCAACCCTGCTCCATTAGAACTTGTCCAATCCAAATTCTTAAGATCAGCTTTCCAAACTCCAAAATGTGTCTCTAACGCAGCTCTGAGACTGGAGTCAGGATTTATGAAAATGGAGGCCAGAGTGTGGGTGACCATACTCAACTACTGGCTCAGACTATCCCTCTTTCCCACTGGCCTTGCTCCACTAACCTTAAGTGATGATTTCCAATCCAGCTGGAAACAGACAGTGATGACTAAAATCTCAATGCTGGGCCTTTCCCCAGTTCTTCTGCTAAGCCTGGGATATGATAGGGCAAAAGCTACTATCAAACAACGGGTAGCAGATATAGAGCGACAACTGGATCTAGCCAGGACTCCAACCTTCATTGTTAGTGACTCCAATAGATATCTGGCCTCACCTTTGACATACTTAGCAACACTTGAAATACCTAAACATCGAAGGGCCTTTACTCTTGCACGGTGTCATGCCCTCCCTTCAGCTGTCCTTGAAGGCTGATACAAGAAGATCCCCTTCTCAGACAGACTGTGCCCCTGCAACTCAGGCCAAACAGAAACAACAGAGCATGTATTACTCCAGCGCTCATACTACAGGGACATACGTCTCAGACTTATTTCACTCCTGTTGCATAAATATCAAGGGCACACTGGACAATTCTACATAAACTTGTTGCTTTCAGACACCAACCCAGGAACAACTTATAATGTTGCTAGATTCTGCACAGCTGCGGTTAAAATTAGTCAGACAATGTCCTCAGCAGTAGAATAGTGTCAACCTAGTCTAGTTATACTGGAGCTAACATTTTAAATACTGCTTTTAGCCTGTTTTTATTCTGCAATCTTACCTTTATTCTGTATCCCATTTTTACCTGTGCTGGTCTATGACCGTAATAAAGATTCTATTCTATTCTATTCACGTGAGCACAATGACGTGAGGATTCAAACGCCGGCAATGCCAGCAGAAAAACAGAATGAGAGATCTATTGATGGCTTCGGCTGTCAATAAAAAAGTACACCTCATTTACATTAAATGATCACAAAAGGACAACATCGTCTGGTATATGCTTTCGCAATCAGGCGTTCTTATGACACTACATTTGCCTGGTCTGATAAAGTCCATAGTTGGGTCCCAGGCAGTTGGGTTTCAGAGCACTGGGCTCCGGTAGTTTGTAATGGCTTTCCTCCATCTCTTGCCAGCCCTGCTTGCAACACAGTATTCTCAGGTATAATTGTCTCTGTATAAATGAACATTTGTAGGAGCATTTAAACACATCACCTCCAAGCATGTGCTTCGCTATGGGACAAAAAAAGATGTTATGTTATTTATGCAATTATTCATACATTTATTAAGGCATGCTTTTTAAAAATAAATATCAGAGGCAGAACCTCTCAGTTTGTATTAGGACCATGTCATTGAGGGTATTAGGACATTCCTGACCTCCCCTCCCTTCCTGGCTGGTGTTTGCATTGGGAGGAAAGCTGGAAGTGAAGAAACCAGTGGGAATTTCCTTCCTGATGCAAATATCAGCTGGGGTAGGGTAAGGTGGAATAGATGGTCTAAGACAGTGGGCTTGTTTACATTGTAGAAATACAGCAGTTTAATACCACTGTATCTACTACAGTTCTATCCTATGGAATCCTGGTATTTGTAGTTTGGTGAGGCACCAGAGTTCTTGGACAGAAAAGGCTAAATACCTCACAAAACTACAAATTCCAGGATTCCATAGGATGTAACTATGATGGATAAAGTGGTGTCAAATTGCTATATTTCTGCAGTGTAGACAGGCTCAGTGAGGAGTACAAAGAGTAAAAGCCACAATCAGGATATCCTATCTCACTATAGCTGCTACTTTTAAAAAACAACAATATTCATGCAATTAATTCTCACATGAATAATATCACATCTGTTTTCACCAGATGCCAGCTATGTATCACAATATAAACAAGAGGAAGCCAACCTTGTGTTTCTCTCATTAGGGCAATGAAAGGGAGTATGCTATATACTGAAGGAAACCAATGAGTAGCAAGGGGATGCTGATTTTTCCCTAGCCACAAATATTTCTATGAAAAATTATGTAAGATTACTTTTAATTCTCCACCAAACTAGGCTCTGAAATTGGAAGAAGTTCTATCAGTGAGAGGAAAGGCCCTGGGAGAACTTTTAAACTGCACAATTGGTGAACATGCAAATATTGTTTCTTCTGTTTGGGTATTTTAGTAAATTAGTTTTTAGTAATATGCTACTTACCTCTTCTACCTCCAAATTGCTGCTAGCCTTTAGGCTGCCTTGAAAGAAATTCAAAGCCGGTGTCTTAAAATGTTCTCCAACTTTTGATGAGATCCATGGTAATTCTTGATCCAGCTATATCATTTTGTTGATCAACAATGTTTTTCTTTTCTGGCCCTGTACTTCCAGCAATGCTGGGAAGAGGCAGATAATTCACAGCACAGGCTGAGGCTGCTGCCACACTGCAGAAATAATGCAGTCTGACACCACTTTAACTGCCTTGGCTCAATGCTATGGAATTCTGGGATCTGTAGTTTTGTGAGATATTTAGCATTCTCAGGACTTTATCAGATTATGCCCCCAACGCACATTAACATTCTTTTGCCAGCACATTTTGTAGCATTTTTTATGCCAGCAAAAGAACCTCCCCTACCAGACCTACCTTGAGCAGCATCAAAGAAGCAGCCCCAGCATAAACAGAGCACAAATGGAGCTCTGTTTACTTCTTGGATCAAAATCTCAGCGATTTTCACAAGAGGACACGAGTGCAGCAAATTTGAAAAATACAGACCCAAAACGTACACACAAGCACAGACACACACTTTAAAACTAAAAAGTGAACCAGGGAGGTTCATAAAAAAAAGTGTATGATACCTTGTTTTCACAATCTCACCCGGAAGTGTTTTGTCATTGATGCTGTATTCTCATGAGCACAATGGCATGAGGTTTCAAATGCTGGCAGTGCTGACAAAAAAGCACCACAGCAGATCTATTGACAGTCTGGCCCGTCAATAAAAAAGAATAGCTTTTGAATAATATGTGATCGCAAAAAGATGACATCATATGATACGCATGCCCTTTCAGTTAATTACGCATTGTTATGATGGCATATTTGCCTGGTCTGATAAAGTCCTCAGTCAGAGAGCTCTGGTGCCACAACAAACTACAAATCCCGGGATTCCGTAGAAGAGACTCATGATAGTTAAAGCTGTATCAAACGGCATCATTTCTGCAGCATGTCAGCAGCCCAAGACATCTTGTTAATATTGCCTCTATTTGGATGGATCTGAATCCTTTTGATCCTAATGATGGGGTAGAATCTTTTTGAGAAATATAGTTAGCCTTCTTTCTTAATTCTTTAGATGTTTCTCATAAATAAGGATCTTCAAATTCAGTTCAGATTGCATTGTTCGTGGCTGTGTTAGTAAAGTGAGAATGCAAATCAGTAACATTTTTGTTAGATCAGCTACTGTAATTGTATCTAGCCACTAGATAATGTTTTTAATGTCCAAAATAGCAGGTAAAACCAAATTCATTGTCTGCAGAATGGCAGTAGATACATACATACAAATAGTCTAAAGATTCAAAGAGACAATGTTGGTATTTGAGACCTAATTCAGGGCATAGATAAGACACTTAGGAGGTTATCAGATGACCCAAATATCCCACAACAGGGATGCCTGGAGATCACAAAAGGGCTTCCCTTTCAGACGTCGCCATCACAGAGTTGTCATGATCCTGTGCCCCTTTCGTTCTGCCTGCACTGCTTTTAATTCACGAGCCAAGATGTGAATTGACCCATCATTCCATTTCTGTAATGGAACAATGGGTGAGTGAAAAGGTGCCTTGTTATGCTGGTGCAATGCCAGCCGTAGTGGGAGGTCCGTGCCAAACACTTCTGGGTGTGATCGGGACAAGGAGGTAAGTGATACACTTTTTTGTACCCTCCCTGAGTTACTTGTATTTTTTTAACTGTGTTTTTGTGTTTGGTGTAACTTTTTTTTTACTTTATTTTGCTTTTTATTTTTGAATTTCCCCCACGCTTGTTCTCTTGCGAGAACAGTTGGAAACTCAAACCAGGAAGTGAACAGAGTTCTGTTCAAGCTCCATTCACTCCTGGGCTGCCGAGGGGAGGGGGCAGCTGCCGGATAAGGTAAGTCTGAAAAATGGGGACGGGAGGCAGGTGGGAGAAAATATGGTGAGACAGGAATGCTTTTTTTTTGTCCCTGTCTGATCATCTTCTTACACTATGAACACAATGAATGTACAGGGTTGTTTTTTAAATCAATGTGACAAAAATTTACTGGACATGGTTTTCAGTAGCTGTGGAGGCACCTAAGCAGCACTGGTACTATGGAGGGCTGGGTGGGGAACTTTAACTCTTTCTCCCCCTGCTACAGCCTTGACAAAAATAATTTCCCCAAAGCTGCTATTTGCACTTCAAGGGAAGCTCACATTCATGTCAACAGAGTCTTCCTTTGAAATTCAAATTGCAGCTCCTCTGAGAGGGGAACTTTGGCCAGAATCATGGCAGGGGAGGAAGATTTAAACTTCCCCTTCTCAGTCTCCATGGTCACAAGTATGCTAATGAAATCTGGCTACAATTTCCATACACAAGCATGCATGGCAACTGTAATCACTCAATTAATGTCACATCCAGTTCAGTCCTCAAAATGCAGAACACAACCTCAATAATAGATACTAGTTACTTCCTTTCCTCCTCTTTTTTTTTTTTTTTTGCAGAGAGTTCAACACCCCCATGAATGCCTCTCATGTGGGGGATTTGGTTTTATTCCGTGCTCAGTGTGCCATGGGAGCAAGATGTCAGTGTTTCGGAACTGTTTTACGGACTCATTCAAAGCCCTCAAGTGCACCGCTTGCAATGAGAATGGGTTGCAACGCTGCAAGAGCTGCCTGAGCTAAGGGATGTCACCTTGATAAACACAACAACCTCATTTTATTATGTCAACACAACAGTTTGTTATATACTTTTATATCAAGGAAAAACCCATCATGTTTCTCTAATTCAATCAATAAAGTTCATTTATAAAAAAAAATATGTGTACATATTTCATGGAGCCCTTTAAAGAAATGCCACCATTGCCAGCATATTAATATGCCAATGTAGTATCTGAACTGAAATTTCATTAAAATGTGTCATGACATTAAGATTGCATTAGAATAATATTCTAAGAATTGTAGAGATGCTGCCAAATATAGCTCAAAGTGGATTATGGGCATCATTTCAAGGTTTCACTTACAGGGTGAATTTTTGAGGGCAACACACTTTTCAATGTGTGCTAGATTCCTGTGGGTCCTGAAGTCTTAAAAACTGTGCTAAATTTTGAATCTAAGTCACTGAAATTCATTTCATGGCCTGACATTCATGCTTACCTAGTGTCTTTCTAGAGATGGGTCAAATAAGCCTCATGAGGTACAAAGCTGGGTATGAAAATATTCCAACAGTGTACTTAGATGTCATTCAGTTTCTGTTTTGTCTTCTGATCTTCACATATTCAATACAGCTCACATCTTTGATTCACCTGATAAAATCACATTAAAGGTTCTTTTCACCTAAGTATTTTACAGACATCATTTGGAATTGGTATTAGCCTAAAATTGTGCTTAACAGTACTATCTCAACTTTTCCATCAGCTTTAAATTATAATATCAGTGCGTGGTTTCACATAATTTACACCCGTCTCCTGACTCCTGGTGTGGTTGGAAACTTCAGATGCTGAACATAGGCCAAAGGGTAAATTTAGAATAAAAATGATGTACAGATACAAGGTGCCTCTCCTGTTCTCTGGCTACAAGTGCCCTAACAGAGTCAGAGAGTACACAGAACAATCAATCAACAGAGGAGCATGACAAGGAGAGGAGTTGGAAGCAGGCCTGGGTCAATGTAATAGTCATGAGGGTATCGGAGTTTGAAGAATCAGGCAGAAAGATTCATCAATAAACAATCTAGTGTTCTAGTAGCATCTAACCAGTTTATAAAACAAACAGGGAACAAACCAAGAGAAGTCTGGGAGCCATGACAAAGGCCTGTTAAGTCAAGAACGTCCAAGAACAGGCAGGTGTGTTCATGGCAGCTGAATGTGGAAGGTGGATCCAGCAGCCCAGGGCTTCTCTATACGGGGGAGAATTAATGCGCATACCTGCACATTATAGGCAATTCACAGCAGCGTTTGTCTCCAGGGCATTCTGGCAAAAACAACAGTATGCTAAACTCTCCTCTGTGATGTTCATACAGATGTGAAGCAAGATGGCAGCTGTGTCATTGTTTTGTGTGTGTGTGTGTGTGTGGGGAGGTGAGTAAGGCACAGGGGACCTGGCAGCATCCGGAGACAAGGAGGAGGGCGGTTATCATGTGGAAGAGGAGGAGAGCTGCCTGCCTTCACTCATCCTGGCAGTGGGGGCGGCAGCCTCTGTTTCCAGTTGCAAAGGGATGGCCAACAAATTGCACCAGTGTTTGAACAAGCAGGAATACACATTTCCTTCAGAGGTTTATAAAGAATACAGGAAAAGCTGTGAAGACTTTTCCCATGGAGTATTTGGAGTTTTTGGCCCCCCACCTTCACAATATGTTGAATCACCGTGGGATCCTTTGGGACAAAAGACATTCTCCTTGCATTCTATGACGAGTTTTTTCACCATCTAGACAATCCCCCAATCTCTCAATAGTCTGTACTTGTATGTAGCACTTTGAAGTAGGCCAGCTAGGAGAGATTCTGGGTGCATCTACCCTGTAAAAGTAATGCAGTTTGACATCACTTTAAGTGTTGTAGCTCCATATTATGGAATCCTGAGATTTGTAGTTTTACAAGGTCTTTAGCCTTCCCTGCCAAAGAGTACTAGTGCCTCAAAAAACTACAAATCTCAGGATTCTGTAGAATGGAACCATGGCAGTTAGTGGTGTCAAACTGCGTTACTTCTACAGTGTAGATGTGCCCTCTGTCAAGTTTGAATGTGCTGGGTTCTTTCATTCCTACTCAATGGAGCTCTTTCCTGCTGGTTCTTCTGACATCATCTTTCTTTCCTGGCGGTGTGGAAGTCTCACTCCATCTGTGTTTCTGTCTTTCCTCTGCTCCTGAAGGGGGAGATGGATCCGTTTGGCAGGGCTCAGGCCAAGCCTCAGCCTCCATTTGCCTCAGAGGAGGATTGCCAACTAGAGCCTCCAGTTCTTTCCCTGATCCTCCTGCTGAGACCTGTCATCATGGCTCTCCTATTCATCCAAGCAGGACTCCTAAGATAAGGCATGATACTGTCTATATGTAAAGAAATCTGCCAAAGTTCCGCTGACGCTTCGGGTTTGCTTAAGAACTCAGCACCTGACATTACTGATAGTATTGCATTTCTTATAGATACATTTATGTGTCCCTTTGTGTTTTTGTATGACTTCTTAGGCTCTGTTGAAATTTCATGCACACTTTTAGTGCATTCCTCAGGAAGGGGCCAGGACCCTAATATGCAGGCTGTGTGTGTGTGTGTGTTTTAAAAGTCACCATTAGTTTGAATGGGAAAGAAATTCATTATACCACCCCCTTTCTGATGTAAGGGGGAACTTTATTTTAAGGCCTCTTTCATAAATATAGGGAGCGTGAATCTAACTGAAAGTGCCTCTACCTTGCCTCTGGAATGGCCTGTTTCAGGGCCTGCCATTGGTGGGAACACTAGCAATGGTACTGTTAAATCCACAGACTCTGCCCGTGTAACAGGCTGCTGAAACACTGCAGAGATATTACAGCCTGAAACTACTTTAACTATCATGGGTCCATCGTATGGAATCCTGGGATTTGTAGCTTCTTGTGGTGCTAGAGCTCTCTGACTGAGAAGGCTAAATATCTCACAAAACTACAAATCCCCAAATTCTCTAGCATTGAGCCATGGCAGTTAAAGTGGTGTCAAACTGCATTATTTCTGCAGTGTGTCAGCAGACTGAAACTTTGAGAATATATCCATTCTCCATCCTACTGTTCCTCAGAGGCAATTATGAATCTAATTGGATTCAGTATGGCATACCTCTGAGTAAAATATGCCTTAGGAGTGTGTTGGTAGTCATCTGTCTTTCCATTTCCTTTGTTTACTAAAAATTGACCTCAGTCAAGAAGTTCCTTGATTTATTTTTCTGTATCTTCTTCTTCTGTTGTTATTTAAAACAAGTCTTCTTGTTGTACTTAAGGCTAAAGGGCCTTCCTACATGACATGGCCAGAACATTTTTCTTCAGTGATATTTTGAATGTTTCTGGAAGGTTCCTTGATCTGAAAATATATATCATGTGTTTCTACAAGTGTTGAATCTGTTGATGTCTGGTCCTCTTTTTTTTTCTCTTCCTGCCTGCATATATATGCTTCACAAAATCAAGGTAGGTCCTCTCAATTTTTTTTAGGCCAAAGAGTAGTTGTTTTCTTCTGAGCACCATATAAAGTTTTTCCAAATGGTTTTTCTCTGTATGGAAGAGGCAGTGTACATTCTTACCCAATTTCAATTTATTTCTTCTTTAAAGCTAAAAGCATTTGACTCTCTTGTTTACTTGTTTCTCAGAACTCTTAATCACTGTTATTAAATCTGCCTGTTCCCATGATAGTCTCATATGCAATATATGTGCATAATTTGATCATACAGTCTTTCATGTTTGTTGATTGGCCCCTAATGATGTTTCAAAATAGCTCTTCCTCTTCACTTGGCAAGTCTCTGCAGTCATTGGACTTTAGCAGACACAGAAAATACAGCATCAAAAGGATGCCACATAACTGCGAAAGGGTGCGTGGATCAGATGACATTGCCCTTTCACGGTTAAAATAAGTCTCAAACCTGTACTTTTTAATCAATGGCTGAAGCCATCAATAGATCTCCCTGCTGATTTTTTTGCCAGAATTGCTGGCATGAGAAGCCTCTGTCCTTTTAAATCTCAGATTTACCCTGACAATGGGTGGACATGCATGAATGCTTCCGGGTCAGATCAGGACAGCCAGGTAAGTGATGAACTTTTTTTTAACCTCCCTGGGTTACTTGTATGTTTTAAAGTGTGTGTATGTGTGTGTGTGCTTACTTTAACTTTTTGATTTTGACTTTTATTTTTATTTTTGACATTGCATAGAATTTCAAAAGAGGAAGTGAATGCAGCTCTGTTCACTTTATCTTTATTGCTGGAGGAGCCTTTGTTGGGAAAGGAGGTAGGTGCGGGGGAACATTCTTTTGCCAGCATAAAAACTGATTTTTTTATGCCGGCAAAAGAATGTTTCAAGGGGGACATTAGGAAAGGCCTGCCGAAAGAGATCCGTCTTTAGTGCTTTTTTTAAAGCTACTCAAGCTTGTCATCTGACGGAACTCGTTCGGCATGCCATTCCACAATTTGGAGGCAATTACCGAAAAGGCCCTCTGGGAGGTTGCAGACAGCCTAGATTTTTGTGGCTGAAGCAAATTCCTCCCAGAGGACCAGAGTGCGCGGGGAGGATTGTATGGGAGGAGGCGGTTCCGAAGATAAGTTGGACCCAAGCCATTAGGGCTTTAAAGGTAATAACCAACACCTTATACTGAGCCCGGAAACTGATAGGCAGCCAGTGGAGAAATTTTAATACTGGAGTTATATGGTAACTCTGAGATATTCCCGAGACCACTCTGGCTGCCATATTTTGTACCAACTGAAGTTTCCACACCAAGCATGAGGGTAGCCCCATGTAGAGCGCATTGCAGAAATCTAGACGAGAGGTTACCAGCGCGTGCACCACAGTCTCGAGGTCCCTTACTTCCAGGAAAGGATGCAGCTGGCGTATCAGCCAAAGCTGATAACAGGCGCTCCTGACCATCGCATTCACCTGACTAGTCATCTGAAGTGATGAATCAAGGAGCACCCCAAGACTGCGAACACAGTCCTTAATGGAGAGTGTGACCCCGTCCAGGACTAGAGGTTGCAACCCAACTCCTGGTTTTGGGGCCGCTACCGTGAGCACCTCTGTTTTGTCCAGATTTAATCTCAATCTGTTTTTCCTCATCCAGCCCATTACTGCTTTAAGACATTCATTAAGAGGAGAGATGCCATCAGAATTTGAACAGACGATCAGGACAAGGAGAAATAGATCTGGGTGTCATCAGCGTACTGATAACACCCAGCCCCATAACTGAATAATCTCACCCAGTGGCTTCATATAGATGTTAAACAACATCGGGGACAGGATGGCGCCTTGCGGAACACCACAAGTAAGCTCCTTTCTGCTGGAGCAGCTGTCCCCGAGCAGCACCCTCTGGGACCTGCCCAAGAGGAAGGACCAGAACCACTGGAGCACAGTGCCTCCGATTCCTAACCCACTCAGGCGATCCAAGAGGATGCTATGATTTATCGTATTGAAAGCCACTGAGATGTCCAAAAGCACCAACAGGGTCCCACTACCCCTGTCGATGCTTAGACGCAGGTCATCTGTCAAGGCAACCATGGCAGTCTCAACTCCAAATCCTGTCCTAAAGCCAGTTTGAAATGGGTCTAGATAATCGGTTTCATCCATGACCACTTGGAGTTGAAGTGCAACTGTCCTCTCAATCACTTTGCTCAAGAATTTAAACAGGATGGAACACATCCTTCTCTGAGGGATGCATTGATGATGTCCCTAAGGAACACCATCAAGGCACCCCCCGGATGGCTAGCCATGACGGGCAAGGATCGAGAGGGCAGGTCGTCTTCCTCACCCTACCAAGTAGCTTGTCCACATCCTCGGTACTCACGGATTGAAATTGATCCAGTAAACTTACATCAATGGAGTTGCTGGACACCTCGCCAATTGTTTCTGTCAAAATACTGGCATCTAAGTCGGCTCTTATCCGAGAGATTTTATCTGCAAAGAAGTTGTTAAACGTGTCAAGCAGGCTGTTGTTGGGTTAAGCAACGGGTTCTGCGCAGGTATAACCTGCGTTATCTCCCTTACCACCCTAAACAGCTCTGCTGGATGGGACTCTGCAGACACAATATGTGCAGAGGAGAAGGATCTCTGCGCTGCACGTATTGCCTCTCAATAGGACCAAAGAAAGTTCCTATGACGAGTCTTGTCGGATAAGAGTTGAGTTTTCCTCCAGTTGCGCTCTAGTCATTGTCCAACCCCCTTCATTTTCCTAAGTTCTGAGGTATACCATGGCTTACGGTTTGGAGCGGGTTGGAAAGGACGCTTGGGAGCGATTGTGTCAATAGCCTTGGTAAGGTCGGTGTTCCAGGTATTAACCAAAGCTTCGACAGGGTCACCGGCATTACCTACCATTAAACCCTCCAAGGCTTTCTGGAATTCTATTGGTTCCATTAGCCTTCAGGGGCGGACCATTCTAATGGGTCCACCACCCCCGGTGGGGCAGGAAGAGACTCTTAGTTCAGCCCTGACCAGGAAATGATCCGTCCATGACAATGTGGTGGTTTTTATAACCTCCGCCCACAGATATTCCTGTTCCGTACTGAAGACCGCATCGAGGGTATGACCTGCACAATGTGTGGGCCCGACGACCATTTGGGATAGGCCCATGTTTGTCATGGTTTCCATGAACTCCTGAGCTGCACCAATCAGATTTGTCAAGCTGGTCTCGAGTGGAATGTTGAAGTCGCCCAAAACTAAAAGTCTGGGCGACTCCAACAGCAACTCTGAGACCAGATGTGTCAGCTCAGTTAGGGAGTCTGCTAGACAACGGGGTGGTTGGTATACTAGCAGAATCCCCAAACTATTGTTGTAAATCAAATGCTGTCTTCAATGTGAATGAGTTTTTTTATTGTTATATATCAAACAAATACATAACCATGATGTGGAATAACAGATTCTTAAGACTGTGCAATGAGGAGTCCAAGGTGCCATCTGAGGTAATGTAATAATTCAAGATAATCCAAATATAATAATCCTTTTCTTATTCTCCCGATGTCAATACGGAGTAGATTAAATCCAGTTACCATACGGACTGGACCGGTAAACTCTATATCCATTTCAACATACTACTTCTTCAGAGGTAATTCTGGATAACTAACAGGTTAACATACTGTTAGACATATATAAGAAAATTATAATTATACAAAAGTTAATGTTCAAAGCTGACATATCTTGCCTTAATTACATCAATTAGCATTTTGAGAAATACACATTCTAGCTGTATGTTTAACATAGGCTATGCCAGGTCATATCAGCTCAAAATGATGGTCCCATTGTGTTCTCAAAAGTGGAGCCCTTGGTAGACCATTGAAAAATTTACAAATACACAAGGGAATTTAAATTTAAAGATACATTAACAAATCCAATTAATTATTCAAAACTATTAGTTTACAAATATTCAAACGGAATATCCAAAAAGCCTTTCTCCTCAGGAGTCTCTCTCTCTGGCTTTTCTTCGCAAACGAAGATTCAGGAAGGACTCATCCCGCGCTTTCTGCAAGCGCGCTGATGACTAAAAAGGCCAATCCGAGATAAACAAGTCCGGTTGCAAAAAGCACAGCAGAAGGTCTCCTTGGGTGATGTTTCCGGGTTGTGATTCTTTCTGCGTTGTCGTTTCTCTTCAAGACTTGTTCGTCATGAGTTCTCAAATAAGGCTGCAGCATTGTGGATAGTGCGTCTCCATGCCTCCCGATGTGAGGCCAGGGCGGACCACTGTTGGTGATCAATTTGGCCGAGCCTGAGATGTTGTTTCAGGGAGTCTTTGTATCGCTTTTTGGGAGCGCCCCTCTTACGCTGACCCGTGGCGAGTTCACCGTAGAGTAGTATTTTTGGGCGGCAATGGTCCTCCATCCTAGAAATGTGCCCTGCCCAGCGCAGCTGTGTTCTCAATATCATGGCCTCAATACTGGTGATCCCTGCTTGCTCAAGGACAGCAACTTTCATCACATAGTCAGTCCAGTGTATATTTAGGATTGTGCGTAGACAGCGCTGATGAAAGCGCTCGAGGAGTCGTAGGTGGTGGCGATAGGTGACCCATGTTTCAGATCCATAAAGGAGGATAGACAGTACGATGGCTCTATACACACTGATTTTTGTGCTTTGCCTCAGGTGTTTATTGCTCCAGACTCTTTTGTGAAGTCTTCCAAATGCACTATATGCCTTTGCTAATCTGTGATCGATCTCTTTGTCAATCTTGGCATCTGAGGAGATGATGCTTCCCAGGTAGGTGAACTGCTGAACGGACTTGAGCACAGATTTGCCGACGGCAATGTGGGGATGGTGGTGTTCGTCCTGTGGTTCAGGCTGGTAAAGAACTTCTGTTTTCTTCAGGTTGACTTCTAGCCCAAACAGCTCTGCATCAGGAGTAAGGGTTTAACATAAACCTGTTTTCTAGGATTCTGTTTGATTTTTTCAAAAACTCCAAATAACAAGGACTCAAGGGGATAATTAAGTTTAGAACAATGTTCATATATATACGTGTGAAAGAATTATGGTTATATAAAGGACATGTCTTACCCTAATTACATGAAGCCTGGCAAAAACTCAAACCAACATGAAGTTTTTCTTGTTCTTTCTTAGCACCCTAAGAGATACACATTCTAGCTGCATATTTAACTTAGATTAAACCAGGTCACATCAACTGAAAATAATAATCCCATTGGCTGACCACATGCAGGAGGCCTTGCTCACGTGATGCAAGCTGGCTTCCTGACACCAGAGAGTGCAATGTGGAAGGCAGTGGCAGTGGCTGCAGGGACAGGCTGGTGTGTTCATCTGGACTTCCTCCCGTTTCATGCCAGTAACAGGCCAGATCCATGTGGGGAGCTGGTGTATTCTGGTCCATGTAGATGTGACTTCATTCTCTGAGTGTGCTCTATCTGAACCCCAAATGGAAACCTGCAGGCACCAGAGGACTAGGGGAAACACCAAGATGTGCAGACATATAAGAAACTTTAGTTGCTTTTTTTTTTTTTTTAAAGGGAGGATCCATTCTTTAAAACTAGCCCAGGGAGGAGCATGCTGGGCATAAATTCTGACTGATTGTTGAATGAGGGGGAATTGAAAAATGGGAGGGGGGAGGAATGAAATGACATATCCTGGAAGAGGGCTTGTATTGAAAACTGTAGAAGAATATTCTAAAAACTAACACTTCTAGTAGATCTTACTTGTTTTGATTTGAACAAGTAACATTTCATAAGCAACGTTTGCATGGCAAGGAACAATGCTCAGCAGCTGGCTCTGGACACATGTAGCTTATACAATCACATAGCTCCTCATAAAGGTCTATTATGGATTCTGAATGGATTCTTTTCAGCTTCTCTGAAGATGAGCGACACCCACAGAGATATGAATGGCAATGTGCCAAACCAGAATAAATAAATACAGTAGTATGATATTTGTCTCAGTGTGCTGTTTGGATTTATTTCACTATGGTTAATAAAAAGTTATCAGATTTCAAGGAAAACTGATTTTCTATTTCATTCTTTGTTTTAGTTATACCTGATCCATATTTCCCCCCAATACGATATGATCCTGAATTTCCTTTTAAAAAGCCCATGATTTCTGTCTTCTCACTAGTTAAAAACAGACCCATTTTTCATAGGCTCTGGATTTTATTGCAGAATAATAATGAATGGATTTTCTTGATGGACAGTTCATCATCATTGTAGTTCAAGAGATAATGTCAGAAGCTCTGTGTGTTATTTCTAGCCCATGTTTCCTATAATTTCATGAAAGCTAATTTTATTCACTTAGTAGTTGGACACATAATATGACCGCAAAAGCATTCAACAGGAAACTTTTATGCCCTAAATAATTTAGGTGGTGGGAGAATTTCGATTGCTCAGCTTACGTTAAATAATTCAGGGGCAATACAAAGGAAGTGTAATCCACAGACAATCTGCAGAGTGAAAATTAGGAAAAATATTTCTTTAGGTTTATCCTTCACTCATTCTCTTGCCATCCTTTTCCTGATGTGGGTGCTGTGTTCGGGAAATTATGATATTTCAGAGTAAAGGGTTAGGAAAAGAGCAATCTGGTATAAAATGCTTTTGGCTTTTTCCTGTGCCACTGTGGGGGGAAAAGGCTTTCAAAGACGTTAAAAGATTTATGAAACCCAGTCAAGTTCTTCCTAAAGTAATGCCCCTTTGCAATGATTTATATGCAAAACTTACACAGAGTTTTCTTTTCAGTATTCAGACTCCACACTTAATCTTTTGTAGGAGATGGTGTGTCTCCTTGCAAAGGAACTTCTTTTAATAGCCAGTTAGTAGCTACCAAATGTAAATTCACACACACACATATTGGGTGGGCAGGGGGGAAAGGCATTGTGTGAATTTATACTAGGCAGCCCTCTTGGGTGATCTGGTAACAAATTATATTTTGCATGAAGAAATAAAAACTATGGAGGCACTGACGTTGGATTCTAGCCAATTAGAAAGGTAATCAACTATATCACTTTTAAATGGTGTCTGTGACTTAAGTTCCGCATGCACATGTTTCATTTTATTGCTTGCTCTGTGCCTCAGATTAAGAGCAGATTATATATATATATATATATATATATATATATACACATTTTATAAATGTTATTCTAAAAATGATGTTTTATGGCGGCGGCGGCAGTGGCGGCAGGGGCAATGCACACAGCCCTGTTTTGGTGTCCCACTTTGGGACTCATCCTCACCCCTCCCTCCCTCTCTTTGTCATTATGGGTAAGGAACGGGAAAAATGTTGCCCTTCAGCCAGGACATTTTAGGATATAAAGGCATTAAGAAAACCTGTCTGAACCAGAACCAGAGGTTTACCTTGTCCAGCATTCTGCTCACACAGTGGCCAGCCAGTTGTTGATGAAAAGTCCAGAAGCAGAAAATGAGTGTCACTGTAACCCTCTGCTTGTGTTCTCCAGCATGCTGGTACACGACTAGTAGCTAATGACAGCCCAATCATCCCTGAATTTTTCTCATCCCCTTTTACAGTTGTCCAAGATGGCAGCCACCACTACTTCCTGTGGTTATAACTTCCACAGCTTGCTATGCACTGTATGAAGTGCTTCCTTTTCTTAGTCTTGAATCTCTCTATTCCAATTCAATGGATGGTATTTCTAGTACAACCCCCTGCCCCCCCCCATATGCATGGGGGATATGTTCCAGACTTATTATGAATACTTGAAACCATGGGTAATAGCAAACCCCATAGAATCATGCTGGAGGACCTAGGAAATGTTTAGAGAGGCTGCATCTCTAGGCATCTCCAGCATGACTGTATGGTAACTTCTGGCACAAGTTACTGTAGGGTCACACTGGAGGATCTAGGAAATGGCTAGAGAGACCATATTTTTCAGATGATGGACAGCTGAAACTGCAGGTATTGGTCCTGTGTATACCGGGGGGGGGTGACCTATGGAGAGAACTGCTTCTCCTTACCCATTTTTGCCACACCCTCCAAAACTTTATGCACTTCTATTGTTACCCTAAGAGGTGGGGGTGCTTTAGATACCCACCTGTGATATCAAAATCTCTGTTGTTAGCTGGGGGTATTATTAGCTCAAATGGATGCCTGCAAGAGGAGGGTAACTTTGGGGATGTTTTCACCTATGTATACCAGTACTAACTGCAGAGGACACTCCAGCTTTAAAATGAAATAAGTATTTTTATTGGAAATAACACAAAATGCATTCTTACACACACAACACACATTCCTAAGAAACATACAAGGCTATTGATGCAGAAAGATTGGATAGAGGCAGAGATTCAGGGATATAGTTACCAGTCTTTGACAGTCAACTGAGGGTGGCACAGGAAGTTCTGACCTGAGGGCATGCCGAAAAAAAGAGTGGCTGGGTTCGTCCACCACAGCACACCTTTCTGTTTTCAGGGGTAATATTTATACCATATTTCATATCCTGAAGGGGTACTTTGGCTACGAGAAAGCCCTGGATGGCTTTCCCACCAGATAGATAAAGGAAACTGAAACTTAATTTATTACGTTAATGACTGGTGATAGGAATTGATGGCTACCTCACAAGGTTGGACAGGAGGGGTATGAGATGAGATTTCCTTAGGAGTAGATTTGGGAATGGTCACTTAATTGTTTGGTTGAATGACTCATTGCTGAGGTGCCCAAGAAGGGATTAGCACATACCTCCTTAACTACTGTTTTCTAAGGAGCTTCTGCACAATCCTAATATGGGCTTGATTGCCAGATATTTCTAAAACACACCCCAGGTCATTGTGACTTCCATCTGACCTTTTTTGGGTTTCTCCAGTCAACCTGACCCCAAGAAGTCTCCAATATTCCCAATACTGAGATGTCATGGGGAGGGTGTAATAGCGCATGCTTACAATATCATCAAAGTGGTGTGAAACTGCATCATTTTTACAGTGTAGATGCATGTCTCCCTTTGCTCACCTTTCCCAAGAAATAAAATAGCCCATTTATCATCTTTCCTCAATAGAAGAGCAGCACCAGCTTTTTACCTGAGCTTGAATATATCTTTCCCAGCTCAGCACAGGATTCTTCTCTGAGACCATTGCTCTTACTGACATATCAAACTAAACAGCTTTGCATCTATTTTGATTTTTTAAATGGATTTAAAATGCCTTTCATAAATTTGGAATACAACTTTGAAAGGGAAATGAATTCCAGCACTATTTAGTACACCTGTTTGCTGTCACTCAGTCATCTTTGTGTTTATATGCTAAAATTTGAAAAGGGATGAATGAGTGAATTTGCAGGTGGCTGTTTATACAGTGTTGTCAAGGCTCCTGTTTGTATAATGGGTTGCCTTTTTGATTTCCCATAAACTCTCATCCTTTGATTACTAACCTCTTTGACTAAACAGAACAGTCTTATGGAGTGGATGGGAAGAGAATCTATGGTGTCTATTCAAAGCCTTGTTAGCTTACTGTGTCCTGGATGGGAATTTGGAGTGACGGTCGGGCAAGAGGTGGTGGTGGGGCTCAAGTCCCCCTAAGACTAGGATGATCTGGCAGAACTGGACTACGAAGACTTTTAGGTAGCTGAGCTTCCTCGGGTACTATCAGTCAGAAGTGTACTAAAAAGTTAAGCAATAAGAAATACAGCGGGGCCCTCAGTTTCCACTGGCTTGGTTCCAGGACCTTCCACTGATACCCAAATCCGTGGATGCTCAAGTCCCATTATATACAATGGTGTAGTAAAATGGTTTCCCTTATATATAAAATGGTGAACAGCAAGCTTTGCTTTTTGGATTTTTTTTTTTGAATATTTTCAAACCATGGTTGGTTGAATCTGTGGATACGGAGCACCAACTGTATTAAGACAGCAACTGTTGTTGAGCCTATTCATGAACAATAATGGCTTACTGAAATCTATCCTAGGGACACTTGGGAATAAGCTACACTGAACACATGGAGGACACTTTAAAGTACACACTATGCTTATAAAAGTCTTCATACTGAAGTAGTTTTCAAAAAAGTGGCCATGTTAGTCTTTTTGTAGCATAAAAGGGAAGAAGGGAGCAGGAGGGGAAAAGGAATGCAGCAGCACCTTTAAGACTAAATGGTTTTTATTTTTGCATGAACTTTCATGGATATAAACCCACTTCTTTGAATGCAGTACAGAGTGTAGGAAGTTTTTATGATAATGATGGGAAAAGTAATTTGCTCTCTCCCTGCAAGTACCTGCAAGAAGGCAAAATTAGTAACAACCTGTCTGTCAATGTTCAACCCTTACACCTTAACAACAACTGTTCTGGGGTCCCTGTGGTTGAATTCAACATTTCTTTCAATCTTTCTCCCCACTCTCATTGACTCCAATGGACAAAAAATTAAACTAGCTCTGAGACTGGCATAGCTGTGGGCCAGTTTTGGGGAAATGAAGGCTGATTGTTTGTGTGCCTTAGAATGCTGGAAATCCAGAGATGATGATGATGATGGCGATTAATAGTCTGCTTTTCCCCAATTCGGGATTCACGTAGACTTACAAAAGATAATCCCACTCCCCTGACATAATTAAAATTCACAAAACACAAAAGCTAAAATATAATTGAACTAATAAAAAATTAAAAACAGTTAAAAACAAAACCATTAAAAAACAGCATAACAAAGTAATAGATAGAAAGTTCAGCACATTGTTTAGGGGGAATGGGCTTTGTACACTTAGCCTTCAAAGGCCTGTCAAAACAGAAAGCTCTTTGTAGAACAAGGGTGGGGAGTGTGCCAGTCCAACCTCAAGGGAGTTCCAGAGCCTGAGAAGGCCCTTTCCCATGCTCCCAGCAGGGTGCCGTTTACATGATGAAAAAGTAGTGGGAAGAATTCGTGTCGAACCCTGGTAGTTTACACGTACATCAGGTCGGTTCCAAGATTTTAGGAAGGGTTGCCACCTTTTATCCCACAACCTGCAGGACTTCGAGTCCCGCAGTTTGTGGCAGTTTTTAAAAAAGTCAAGAGAGGATTCAGAAAATTGGATGTTTAAACAGCCCGGGACAAGATATCTCGGTATTAGGTGGTTACTGGAAACTGTGGTGGGCATGGGCGGGCACTGGGCAGTAAGGGGGTGGGCTACTTGCCCCTTCTTTAAAAAATCCTAATTTTTGAAGGGCATCCTCCATTATTCTCCTGCCCATCACCTGTGCGGTCACCGAGATGGAAGCCAAAAGCTCCCTCGCCCCAGGAAAGGTGGCCGCGGTATCTCCTGGTCTTACTCGGAGACCGTAGATCTTTTGGCGATATGGGGTGAGCAGAAGGTGCAGGAGCAGCCGCAGGGATCCCATAGAAATATCGATCTCTTCGAAAAAAATTGCAGCAGATATGAGAAGCAAAGGGCATGATCAGACCGCAGAAGAGTGTAGGACGAAGACGAAACTGATGCGTAAGAATTATCACCAGGTAAACGATCACAACTCCAAAAATGGCAACGATATGGCCACGATGCCCTTCTATAAAGAGCTCCATGCAATCCTTGGCGGCGATACCAACTACCACCTGAAGCGGTTGCGGAGCACCACCGACATCATTCGTGTTCCGCACAGGTTAGTGACTCCCCATCATGCTCCCCTGGCCGAAGAAGAAGTGGACATGCCCCTGCCATCCCAGGAGACCTTACAGGGATACTCCAAGGAACTCTTCTCAATTCCTCCAGGTAAGGAAAAAATTATTTCTTTTTAGAAAGGCAGGTCGCAGTTCGTAGGTTGGTAAAATGAGTACCCGGCTTGTGGGGGCAATTATCTAACACACACTGGAAACTGCTTAATGCAGTGTAGATGTGTAAATTGCTACTGCTTAAAAAAAACAATTTGTAAGCCGCTCTGATAGCATTGTGGCTGAAGAGCGGGGTATAAATAACTAATTAAAAAACATAGCATGGGGTTGGACTGGATGGCCCTTGTGGTATCTTCCAACCTATGATTCTGTGAAAACTCGAATGAATAAGCCTTTGGTTTTCAAGGTTAGAGCAATGGAAAGTGGCCGTCTCCCTTTTTTAAAAAAGTCATACACCGCATAAATAGTATGTTGTAATGGAAATAAAAAAATTATAGTTCTGTATAATTTCACTTAAGTCATAAAGGAGTACCTTATCTGGTATGTGAAAACTCGAATTTTTAGTGTTCCATTTCCTTACTTAAAGGCAGATCAATTTTTTTAAAAGTCATTTCTAAACTGTTTTCACCCATCCATTTACCCAAAGGTAATATGAGCCTACGAACTGTTTACGTGTTTAGCCTCCATGCTTCTTTGGTATGCAAATGATGGCATTTAAAGCCAAATGGTGCTTTCCTGTGTTTGTGTTGGGAGGTCATAAAAGGGTACGTGCCTCTCGGCACCTTAAGGATGGCACCCCCCCCCATTAATTTCTTTCTAACTCCCCCTCCCACAGCACTGTGTTCTGTTAGGGAAGTAACCAAAATGGATTTTAACTTTGCTTATGAGTGTTTTACTTAACAGTTATATGTACTTTTCCATTTTTCCAGAGGAAATTGAAACCCAGGGAACGGATGAAACAACAGTAGCTTTAAACTTAACCAAGGTACCTGTGGGAAGCTTGGAACTCACGAAAGCTAAAGAAGTCTCTGCTGATGTCGTGAGGAAATAGATACAGTGTGGGCTACAACTCCAGCTCCCAATGGTAAGGATGCTTGCATAATACACACATTTTTAAATGCCATCCCTTTTCCCCTTTAAAATATTGCATTTCAAATGACACTTTTCCCTGTCTTTCCTTTTTAGTGGCTGCCCTGAGCAATCCCACCACTACTCTTTCCCCGGTGGAGAGGCTGGCAATGTTTAGGAGGAAGAAGCATTCTGCTGAGGCTGCAAAACTGATGGGTCACTCTAGATCCATTGCAGAGCTTTTTATTTCAAATATGAATAGAAGTACTGATAGGCAGGATCAAAAGGCAATTGGTTTGCAGGGATATCAGGAAAAATTCTATGAGCATGAATTTAGAGAACCTCAGGAAATGCTCAAAGAAGTGAAAAGGCAAAATGATTTGTTTGCTGACCTTGTGTCGCACATTAAATCTTTGGACAATAACCAAAGGCATGTAGTAGTAAGGAGAGTCCCAAAGCAAAAGGTTTCTAGGGAAGAAGATAAGGAAAACACACAGCAATCCCAACTGCATGTTCCATCTACTAGTTCTGGTGCTGTTAAGGTAGGTTTAAGTAGGCCACCCAGAACCATTAAAAAGCATGTGCCACTAGCGTTATAGGGGATTACATGTGTACACATAAGGTTGAGGTATTATTTGGAAAATTTACTCTTACCGTATACTGTGTGAGCAGGAAGGATAGCTTACAATGGTTAAAAAAACACACAAACAAATTAAGCTGGGAATAGAATATGCTGTAAGGATGCTGAAATTTGAATGGTTTAAAAAATAAAGGAAGGGCAGTATTGAAATACAGGTGAGATTTATTTAAATGATTTTTTTCTTTCTATTTACATATTTACACAGGTCAACATAAAATAGGTTGATTAAAATCTTATATACACAAAACATACATACAGCAATATATACATAACAATTACATTTAAAAATTCAAATACATACCATAAATAAATGAAACACATAATTGAGAAATAATTACATACAGTAGAAACAGATGGAACAATAAATAGTGCAATAAATACAATATTAGAAAGACAATGTTACAAAATAAAGTATGTACAGTACAATAAAAAAATCCCCAACAGAAACCAATACAAATTAAATCCCGAGCCTCCTCTCTATGTTCCCCACCCTCACAGCCAACGCATCAATGGAGGCTTGTAACGTCCATCCTGAAAGAAAACATAAAAGGAAAAATGTTTTAACATTACAGTTCATGGCCAGTACTTCTTCTATGACTTCCGGTTTCGGGTTGGAGCTGGCAAGGGGCGCGAGAACGGAGCTCCGGCTCCCTACGTCGACTTAAACGGCACTGGAGGGGGGAAAACAACGAAACCCCACTAGGTAAGTCCCTGAGAGCGAGGGGATCCCAGGTTTGGTCGTGGCTGCTGCTAACTGGGGTGCAGGGTCCACGGAAGCGTGAAGGAAGGGAGAAGCTAGCAGTGGAGGCACCCTGGGCGGCATGGCAACAGAAGCAGCTGTTTATGCAGATTGAAGTGGGATGAAAGTGAAGCGTCTCCCACTTGCCCTGCTGTGAAGCCACTGAGCCTCTCCAAAAGAAAGAAAAAAGGAAAGGTGATTTATAAAATTGGGAAGCTTGCCTCTGATTGCTTAAGATTTACCTCAGAAGTTGTCAACATTTCTTCTATTGGGTGGATGAAATGCATGGACTCATTTTTTTTCTTTCTCTTGCTCTTCTTGCTGATTTGTAGTCAATTTTTTTTGCTTCTTTTTATGATTGCATTATAAACAAATATAAATAATTGCTTGGAGAGTAAATATTTTGAGAAGAAATCTGCTTTAATTTTCCCCAGCATAATAAGCAAAATAAGGGTTCCTATTGTTTTTGATTGGAATAATAAGGTGTCTTTTTTCTTTTTTTTCCTCTATCTACAATTTATTTTTCTATATAAAAATACCAAGTTAAAGTGATTCTGGATTGACTGTACAGATTGCATATTGTGTAAGATAGTAGCAACATGGTGACCTTGAAAACGCCAGCACGAAGAGATAATACAGTCATACAAGGAAAAATTTAAAGACATAGTACTGAGGGTTTTTTTCCCTTTCTTTTTATTTTTTTTAAATTTTCTTTGTGTGTGTGTATATATATATATATATATATATATATATATATATGCAACAAGATTGGGGGGATCGGAAGCAACAGTATATTAAATATATATTTTAAAAATTGAGAAAAGGCAAAAAATAGAATATATATCAAAAAAAGAGGGGGAAAGTGGAAAGAAAAAAGATTTTAAAAAGGAAGGAAAAAAGAAAAAAAGGGGGGAGGGGAAGGAAATCTTATTAAAGCAGTTGACATAAAAAAATTTCTAAAGGGGGAAAGAAATAAAGAAAGAAAGAACCAACAACCACTCAATTAAATACAGAAAAATTTTAATGGAAAAAAGAAAAAATATATACAAAATTCAACTTATATAGTGAAAATTTCTTGTTCAAAAATAATACAATATTAGAAAAAAGAGAAAAATAGATATTTATTCAATAAACAAAGGAAGAAAAAAAGGGGGGAAATACTTGTCCATATATATATGTCCGGGTCAGGTGATGCGCTGACCCGGCTGGACACATCCTCTCCCCTCGGCCATTGTAACGGCAAGTGGCGGGATACGAAAACTCGGCTTTATAAGTTTTCATGTTGACTATTAGATTTCAAAACAAGCCTATGAAGTTTTGAGAAGGCTTGATTTTCAAACATTTAAACAGGTTGTGTTAATCAATTGGTTAACTAGTGGAGGCACCTCAGTCAGTGTTTTTAGTGGTGGCTGGAACCTTTTCTAAAAAGCATAATCCCTGCAAAAAGACCGCCAATTCCAGCAACAGCCAAAAAAGAAACATTGTATCAGTTATTGCCCATTGTTATCACCTTGATTTGTAACCATTTGAATTTACTTGGGAGTGCACAGCAAGGGGTGCAATTGTAGATTTAATAAAGTGTTTTTGTTATGGACACGGGGCATGGGAAGAAGCCTTTTATTAGTGTGCTGGGAGAGAATTGGACACAGTCACTACACTATGTAAGTCAGAAATAAATGGACTTTATTGTACAAATATCCTTTCCATAAGTGACAAAGAAATGCTTCACACAGTATAACAAGCAAGCTTATTGCCCTCCTGGGTGATGTAGCCACCGGAAATATTCTTTTAAAGTGTTCCGGACAGCCTGCCCCCAAGCATTCTCTGCAGCATCATTATTAACCATAGGAGCTCCCAACGTGTCCAGCACAAACCTCTGAACATGCCGGTTAGGATCACCAAGGATTTTACCTCTGGTTTCACATATATTATGGAGAATCACACATGCACATATCACAGAACATACATTTTCCTCTGCCACTTCTATACAGTATCTTAATGCCCTCCAACGCAATTTGAGATGACCAAAACACCTCTCCACCATCAAACGGATCTTGTTATGGTACCTGTTGTATAGTCTCTGCTTAGTATTTGTTGTCCCTCTATAATAAATAGTCCCTTCGTATTCACGGATTTGATATCCACAGATTTAAGTATTCACAGCTTGAAAATATTCTTAAAAAAAATAATAATCCAGGAGGCAAACTTTGATTTTGCCATCTTATATAAGGGATACCATTTTGCTATGCCATTGCATATAATGCCTCTCCATTGACGCCCCCTTGTCGTGGGAGAGAGGCTTGCGTACCCTAATGATGTTTTGAGCTATGCTGGCGGTGGCATAATAGCCACTGGTAGGGTCTCCCATGCCAGACAGGTCAAAACCGAAGGGTCTGACAAAGAGCGTCAAAGGGCAGGATGGGCTCTCTAGCCTTGTGGCAACCGTCCTAGGAGAAGGAAAACTCCAATCCCAAACCCGGGCAGATGGTGCTCGTCCAACCCTGTAAGGTCAACCATCTAAGAGAAGGAAACTCTAATCAAACCTACGGCCCGAGGACCTCACTGCCACGTCCATGCTTGCAAGGCCACGGCAGATGAATCTCTGGTTTAAAGGGTGAGGCCAGTTCTGTGCACGCTGCGCTCCACCAGAAAAATCCATTGCACAGGCTCGAAGGACAAATCCATTTCCGAAAAAGCCCTGTAGCGACTGGCGAGGGACGAAACCGGCAGGTGTAAAGATGCACTGGAAGCCGCAGCCCCAACCCTGCATGCAGGCGGTTCAGGACATT
This sequence comes from Gambelia wislizenii, assembly GCA_030847615.1. Classification (NCBI taxonomy): domain Eukaryota; kingdom Metazoa; phylum Chordata; class Lepidosauria; order Squamata; family Crotaphytidae; genus Gambelia; species Gambelia wislizenii. The sequence continues at coordinate 103,012,528 of JAUMIR010000005.1, read as the reverse complement.
GGTCGCTCAAGCCTGACCCGGGAGATGACAGTCTTGTTCGGCAGCATTCTGAACGACCAAGCAGCCTTTTTTAAGGAGAGCACTGCTTGCTCCATATGGAGAGGGGCCTAGAAAAGGTGGCCTAAAGAAAGCTCATCCCCAACTACCTGGTTGGCTAGCCGCGGCCAACGGGAATCTTCTGAAGCGGTCAAACCAAGGCAAAGAAACAAAGGCACACACCGGCCTCCAAAGGTGTAAATAAACTGACACTTGCATGCTGGAACATCAGAACCATGCCAGACTCTGAAGATAGTGGACGGCCTGAGCGTCGTTCTGCCCTAATAGCCCTTGAACTATCACGGCTTAATATTGACATCGCTGCTCTTAGTGAAGTTCGCTTCCATGAGGAAGGCAGCCTTAAAGAACATGGCGCCGGCTACACACTTTACTGGTCTGGCAAACCCAAAACCGAAAAACATCTGTCAGGAGTAGGCTTTATGATTAAAAACTCCATTGCCTCCAAACTCGAAACCTTGCCAACAGGACACTCTGATCGCATTATTTCCTTACGCCTCCCACATGTTGTTCTCTTTAGTATATATGCCCCAACTATGCAAGCCGACCCTGTAGAGAAAGACAAATTCTACACAGACCTACGCCAACTCATACAAAAAGTCCCTGTAGAAGATAAAATTATTATCCTTGGTGACTTCAACGCCAGAGTAGGAAAGAACTCCGAAGCCTGGAAAGGTGTCTTAGGCAAGCATGGTGTTGGAAATTGCAATGATAACGGACGCCTCCTGCTAGAGTTCTGTGCAGAACAACAGCTGACTATTACAAACACAATCTTTCAGCAGAAAGATAGCTTGAAGACAACCTGGATGCATCCCCGATCCAAACATTGGCACCTCATTGACTACGTTCTAGTCCGTCAGAGAGACATTCGTGATGTCCGTCATACACGAGTGATGCCCAGTGCAGAATGCCAAACAGATCATCGCCTTGTCAGATGTAAACTAAATCTTCATCTTAAGTTCAAACCTAAGAGGGGTGGCATCTTAAAGAAGAGACTCCAAGTCAACAATCTTCAACAAGCTACCATGAGAGACAACTTCCAGGCAAATCTACAAACGAAACTTGAAGACCATCCTACAGATCCTTCTCCTACAGTGCTTTGGCAACATATCAAAAACAGTATCCTCCAGTCTGCAGAAGAATCCCTTGGCTTCTCCCACAAGAAAAATCAAGACTGGTTTGATGAAAACAACCAAGAGATCCAGGAGCTGTTGGCAAGGAAGAGAGCTGCTCACCAGGCATACCTCGCCCAGCCAACCTGTCATGTAAGAAAAGCAGCTTTCCGCCTCACATGTAGCAAACTACAACAAAAACTCCGAGACATGCAGAACAAGTGGTGGATCAATATAGCAGAAAAGACACAATGCTGTGCAGATCTGGGTGATCATAGAGGATTTTATGAAGCTCTTAAAGCAGTGTTTGGACCTACTTATCAGGTCCAAAGCTCCTTATACAGTACAGATGGTCAAACATTAATTACTGATAAAGCCTCCATCCTAAATCGTTGGGCTGAACATTTTCAAAGTCTCTTTAGCGCCAACCGAGTAGTCCAAGCCTCAGCTATCCAATATATGATACAAAAACCAATGAAAAATGAATTAGACATAGCTCCCACTTTGGAAGAGACCCTGAAGGCCATACAGCAGATGAAAAACGGCAAGGCAGCTGGGATTGATGGAATCCCACCTGAAGTTTGGAAACACGGAGGTCATGCACTCCACGAAAAATTCCACGAATTCCTTGTGAATTGCTGGGAAAAAGGGGAACTGCCATCAGACCTCCGAGATGCAGTCATCATCACCTTGTACAAGAAAAAAGGAGCAAAATCCGATTGCTCAAACTATCGAGGCATAACACTGCTCTCTATTGCTGGAAAAATCCTTGCAAGGATACTCCTGAACAGGTTAGTTCCTGCTATTGCAGAAGAACTTCTCCCTGAAAGCCAATGTGGCTTCAGAGCCAATAGGAGTACTACAGATATGGTATTTGCCCTTAGGCAACTGCAAGAAAAATGTAGGGAGCAGAACAAGGGTCTCTATGTAACATTTGTCGACCTCACCAAAGCCTTTGACACTGTAAGTAGAAAAGGTCTGTGGCAGATCCTGGAAAGACTAGGATGTCCCCCCAAATTCCTTAAAATGATTATCTTGCTACACGAGGGCCAGCGTGGTCAAGTCAGATATGGCGATGCTCTTTCAGAGCCCTTTCTAATAACTAATGGAGTGAAGCAAGGTTGTGTTCTTGCACCAACTTTATTTACAATCTTCTTTAGCACGATGCTCCAAAGGGCTATGGCAGAGCTTGAAGAAGACGACGGCATCTATATACGCTACCGTACTGATGGTAGCTTGTTTAACTTAAGCCGTCTGAGGGCTCACACTAAGACTCTAAACTATCTAGTCCGTGAGCTGCTCTTTGCCGATGATGCTGCCCTTGTTGCCCACACAGAAGCAGCTCTGCAGCGCCTAACATCCTGCTTTGCAACAGCTGCAGAGCTGTTTGGGCTAGAAGTCAACCTGAAGAAAACAGAAGTTCTTTACCAGCCTGCACCACAGGACGAACACCACCATCCCCACATTGCCGTCGGCAAATCAGTGCTCAAGTCCGTTCAGCAGTTCACCTACCTGGGAAGCATCATCTCCTCAGATGCCAAGATTGACAAAGAGATCGATCACAGATTAGCAAGGGCACATAGGGCATTTGGAAGACTTTACAAAAGAGTCTGGAGCAATAAACACCTGAGGCAAAGCACAAAAATCAGTGTGTATAGAGCCATCGTACTGTCTATCCTCCTTTATGGATCTGAAACATGGGTCACCTATCGCCACCACCTACGACTCCTCGAGCGCTTTCATCAGCGCTGTCTACGCACAATCCTAAATATACACTGGACTGACTATGTGACGAATGTTGCTGTCCTTGAGCAAGCAGGGATCACCAGCATTGAGGCCATGATATTGAGAACACAGCTGCGCTGGGCAGGGCACGTTTCTAGGATGGAGAACCATCGCCTCCCAAAAATACTACTTTACGGTGAACTCACCACGGGTCAGCGTAAGAGGGGCGCTCCAAAAAAGCGATACAAAGACTCCCTGAAACAACATCTCAGGCTTGGCCAAATTGATCACCAACAGTGGTCCGCCCTGGCCTCACATCGGGAGGCATGGAGGCGCACTATCCACAATGCTGCAGCCTTATTTGAGAACTCACGACGAGCAAGTCTTGAAGAGAAACGACAACGCAGAAAGAGTCACAACCCAAAAGCATCACCCAAGGAGACCTTCTGCTGTGCTTTTTGCAACCGGACTTGTTTATCTCGGATTGGCCTTTTTAGTCATCAGCGCGCTTGCAGAAAGCGCGGGATGAGTCCTTCCTGAATCTTCGTTTGCGAAGAAAAGCCAGAGAGAGAGATAATAAATAGTATAATAATAAATTTTTATTTTTAACCCGCCCCTCTGCTCGGCAACCGGCGCGGCTTACAGCAAGATTAAAACAACATCAAGTTAAAACAGTCCTTCCCCATCCTACCCTCCCACCCCTTAAAACTAAATTAAACAAATAGAGAGTTAAAACAAAGATAAGGTGTCAGTAGCCAATTCCTGATTGGGTATGCTCCATCAACCAAAGTGAGTGGAACAATTTGTTGTCCAATGATATGGTGGGATTTCCTGGCACAAATATCCCAGCCTCCATAGTTTTGAAAAAACCAGAGTTATTTAGCATCCTAGCATCGTGATTCTTGCTGCTCCAACTGATCTCCGTGTCAATAAAAACTCCCTGTGATCACAGGTACCTTGAAGAAGAACACTGTACCTATTCTTCCTATTAATAAATTTGTCTCCTTGGTGCACAGGGGAAATAATGTTAACATGACACCCATCTAGGCATGCAATCACTTGTGGGTAGCCAAGGGCAGCAAAGCCATCCATCACCTGTTGAAAAACAAAAGAGGATAAATACATACCCATTCGCTTTGAGTACAGTCAAAGCCAAGTATTCGATTAAATACATCAATAATTGCAGTGCATTTCAAATACAATGTACACATACTTTTCACTGTTCACTTGCAGGCCACCTGTTGCATCAAACATTTTAGAAAACGATAACTCAAAACTTTTTTCTAAGTAGGACCCATAGCTGCACATATGCAACTACTCAGATTTTTACAATATAAGCAGTGTTTTTTTTTTAAAAAGTACCTGTCTATGGTCTCCCAGGAAAACTGTCTGCTTTAGAAGTAACTTCTCCATCGTGAGGACGACCTCCACAAAGATCTTACACACTGTGGCTCTCCCAACACCAAACAGCTGGGAAACAGCCCTGTTGGAGTGTCGGTGGGCAAGAAGGAAGATGGCTATTGTGAACCTCTTCTCCACAGGAATGGCTTTCCTGATGTTGGTGTCTGCTTTGGCTATCTCTGGATGGAGAATATTCACAAGTCGCATGAAAAGGAAGCACGGCATCCTGAAGTACAGTATCCAACGCTCGTCAGACCTGATATTCATTACAAATTTCTCCAACTACTCCTTCGTTGTCGGGTACACCCACCACCACCGCAAATGGGGATATGGGCAAAGATACATCCGTACCTCGGGGGACTCGATGGCTGCAAAGTGCATGCACTCAGGATGAATGTCTATTGAGGAAACCAATTCTGAATAAAAAAGGAGCTGAAAAATAAGCATCATTCTTCTTCTGTGTCTGAGACAAAGCCATCTCTTCAAAGCGGCAAGAGATCCCCTCAGGCGGGCAGCGGAAGCCAAAACGGTGGCAGTGGCCGTCTCCATGCTCCCAGAAATGACGTACTGGGGAGTCAAAGCATTTTAAAACCCAATGATGCTTTCCTTCTTTGTCCAAAAATTAGCCAATTGCTGCGTCCGTGGCAGGAAGCTGTGCCAGAAACACGTAGTATGACATGTGAAAAAAATGGAGTAATCACATCCTTGATTGACAGCAATAAATAAATAAATCCCAGTACCGTAAACGTGTGTAAATAGCAAAAACATGGGATATAAAGTTGTAGGATAAGAGAAGTAACACAGGACTTGCTGCCATGTAAACATCAATCCTGGGATCCCTCAGAATTTCTAAAAGAGGGACAAAAATAGTTTAAACAGTACGGGGTGAATATGGGATCAAGAAGTCCCGGTATGCCCCGCGACATTAACAAGCGTCTAACCGACACCCAGAATGACCTGTGAAGATGGAGAGAAGGGCTTCCCCAATAGTTCTCAAAACACCAGGTTTGTAAGGGAGAAAATTGTTTTTCAATAACCTGAACCTGAGCCGTATAGGCTTCATAGGTCAAAACCAGCACTTTTAATTGTGTCTGGAAATAGACTGGCACCCAGTGGAGTGATTGCAACAAGAGAGTTCTGTGCTCCCTGTATCCAGCCTCAGTTAGCAATCTGGCTGCAGCTCTCTGGACCAGCTGAAGTTTCTGAATTCTCTTCAAAAGCAGTCCCACTCAGAGCATGCTACAGTAACCCAAATCGGATGTAACAAAGGCATGTGTCACAGTGGCCAGATCTGACTCCTCAAGGAGTGGATTCAGCAGGCGCACAAGCCTTAACTGGCAATCCAGGTGGTGATGGGGGGTGATGGAGGCAGCAGAGGCATGTTGAGCTTAACAGGGGGCTTAAGAGAGGCATCCAGAAGTGTTCTGGCACACAGCCCTCCCACTAACACTGGCATCACACTAGCAGAATTGCATCTTTTCACACACCCGTTGTTCCATTACAGAAACAGAATGGCAGATCTATTGACAGCTTAAGCTGTCAACAAAATGGTATGTGGATGGAATGGAAGCAGCATAGGATGAGGATGATGTCATCTGAAAAGTAAGCCCTTTTGCAATCTCCTGGCATCCTCATAGTGCTATATTTAGCATGTCTGATAATCTCCCAAGTGAGGCTGGTCCAGAAGGACACCATGGTCAGTGGTATTGAAAGACACTGAGATGTCCAGCAGATCCAATAGGGACATACTCCCCTGTCTAACTTTCCCAAAATGCCTCAGAATGCCCTGTTTCTGACCCCAACAGTGCCAGAGTATCACCAGTGAAACAGTGGCAGCACCAGAGCTTTCTGCTGCAGCAGAACATGTACATTGCCTGAAATCAAATGAGAGCAAACCTGTTTTGAAAGATTCTGCCAATTGTTTGGCTTCTAAGTACAAGAATATTCTTCTTTCAGTTACAGTAGTTCTACAGAATGTTTCCTTTTCACTTTCCAATTTATATCATTTGTACTAGGTAAAATGCTCCTTTTGCAGCTCCCAATTTATGTCGTTTGTGCTAGGTGGAAAAAAAAATCAGTGAAATACAACTTTCCTCTAAGGCAACATAACCAAGCATTTTAAGCACTTCACATATTATAAACACTGTAAGCTAACAACAACAAAGCCGTAAGCTATAAGAGATCAGTTAAAAATATTTTTTATTTGTAATTTTAAAATTAGCATTAAACATAAAAAATTACAAACATCTTGTCCATATTTTTTAAAAAGGAGGTTATAACAAATCCAAAGGCCATCAGCAGGTTACAATGAGGAGACTGGTGACACTGAACCCCAGAAAGAAGAAAGAAGCTCTGTCACAAAGGGCTTGAAAGTTGGAAGAAGTACTCAGAAGATGCCCAATCCAATTCTTCTTATGTAAAAAAATAGAATAAAAATGAAACATATCTCTCATTCTGTTTGACTCCAGGTCAAGAAGGAGTTGTATGTGAGAACTCTTATACATACTCTAGACATGTAATAATTCTTGCATGTGCAGACCCTCCAACATTTCACAGATGAAAGCCAGGACATACAGTATGTGGCCAAGCAACCTCAGAGCATGTAGTCAAGATGGCAAAAGTTATTAATGAGGAAGAACACACAAGCAGGACCAGTTTAAGGAATTTTGGGCTCCCCTGCAATGCTTTATTTTGGGGGGCCCAATATGTTTATCTCATGTCAATGTAACCTAACTCAACCTAAGCTATTCACAGTACAGGATATTCAGATTATTACTAATAATGTTTTTTCAGGAGGAGGGTTACTACGGGGGCCCCCACAATGATGGCCCCCCCTGTGGATGCTGACGCTGCTGGTGACTTAAACCAGCCCTGCACACAAGCTAGGAGGGACTGCAGCAGTTTGCTTTTGCTTGTGTCTACTGGGAAGGGCAAGATCCTGCTCCCTACTTTCTTCTCTCCCAGTAGCATTAATGGAATGTGACCTGCTTTTGCTCTTTGAAATGAGTTTGCTGCAATTGTGGTGAGGAGAGAGGGCAAGTGAGAAGAGGAGAGAGAAACTGGGACCTTTTAAAAGCAGCTGAAAAGCATGATGGGAGGATTAACCGGGACTGACTTTGCCAAACTGGGACAGTTGGGTGGGGCAATTTCCTCATTTTATGCCCCTTGGATAGGGTCCTCCTGGTTCCATTCTTTGTCACTGTTTAGGCTGCTCAGCACTGAGAATGACTAGGACACCAGGGCCTCTCTTAGACCAGGTCACCTAATGGCACAGCTTGGAAAAGTTACAGTTTTGACCCCATTACTCAGAACCATGTTGACTCGGGGCTTCTTGGAGATGTTCATTCAACATTCAATAAAATTCCTTCCCTAAGTGGAAATGATTCAGGCGTAACTGTTCTCATAAGCACAAATCAAAGGTTTGTTTCCATTAATATTTTCCCAGCAAACCCATACTTTTGAATACATTTCAGCATTATAAAAGAGAGAGAAAATTATCTGTACAGTGCAATAGTGTGCTGTGGGTTGGACAAACCAATGGTGGAGCAAGTATGACTTGCTAAAAGCACATGCCCCAGTTGTTCTTGTGGCCTGCAGGCTGTCATGGAGGCCTCTCATGCCTCTTGTTTCTGCCAAAAGAAGGAAAGAAAATCACTTTTTAAACCATCAGAGACATCCAGGGGCTGTGGCTTGGGGTTCAATACATTAAAAAGTCGAGTCCACTTCAGGTTTCTTACATGTGCATGTCTGGATTGTGCATGTTTGGAACTGGTGCAGTTCAACAATGAAACTTGATTATTACTAAGCCAAACTGGGAAGAGGCAAGATTCATGAATATTTTTATGAGCCATGAAAAGTGACCCCCTCTCTATTGCTATCTATTTGCGGATCCAGACCCTATGACCCTGCTCCCCTCCCTTAAAAAAGACACATACAGTAATGTGTGATGAACAGGTTTGTATTGAGTACAAATTCAGAAAATTGGTTAGGTACAGGTTAGTAAATGATGATTGGCAATAAAGGGCCACAACTTGCTGATGGCTGCAAAATGGTTGGCACTCATGCATGGTTTGTGATCTCATCATTGTCCAACCCAATGTTGGGGCAATGGACTCATGTTGGATACTTCTGACCTTCCTGGAGGAGAGAGCTGTTGGCCAAGCCACCCCGTGTGACACTCTCTCCTCCCCTGTAAACAAAGTGTTAAATTAAGTAACAAAAGGGGAGGGAATCTCCGTGAACTTGAATGTGAACTTAAACTTGAACTTGACGGAGACCCCCTTCCCCCCTTTACCTAGATCAGGACCCATGCCATCCACCCAGCAAATTGTGACAAGTAAATGCAATAACATGATATAGAGGGAGGGTGGGCGGGTCTTCGGCTCCAACGAGCCAACTGGAGGAGCCTGTGCCGGAGGCTGGCTTAAATACCAGCCCTGGCGCAGCCTCCTTTGTCATCTGGCCATGCCGGAAATCATGGCCAGATGACCCGCCTCCTCTTCTGTGTGGGCCAATCGGGGCAGGGCAGGCCCTCCCTGATTGGCCCAGTCTTTTGCACTCCCTCCTGGCCGCAGGGCAGGCCGGGAAGGAGAAGGCAGGGTAATGGTGGCCCCCATGGCAGCCGGCCATGTGGCCGGCGGGGGCCGCTGGAGGTGGAGTGTCAGGGCACCGGCCGGGCCGCAAACTGGCCCACCGGCGAGCCGGTAAGCCCCCCTTTTTCCAGAGGGCACACCAATGACATGGAAATATTCATGGAGGAGGCATTTCCTAGGGTTTTTTTCCAGTCAAGCCAGTTATGTACATGAGTTCCCAGCAGCAGAGTTCAGAGGTCTTTGAGTTCACCAAGGTAGTATGGGCTATATTCAGAGAAAGGCAATGGCAAACCACCTCTAAGTATTCCATGCCTAGAAAAATTCTATGAAATTCATGGGATCTCAGTAAGTTGACAGCAACATGAAGTCACATACTTTTAATTTAAGCAAGTATTTAAGCACATTAGTGTACACACTACAGGGTGGTTGTTGTTGTTTAAGCCAAAGAATCTTTTAGTACACATTACCTCAATTTTACATTTAGGACTTTTTCAGACACCCTTACTGTGCAAGAAGCCTCCGTAACAGCAATGAAGCTGCTGCGTGGCAGGGGGTCCATTTCGGATGACGCCGTCCCTCTCTTGGCATTGTCCGTGTCAAGAGTAGGATTGTTCCAGGTAGGATTGAGGGCGGCCGCACCATTTTTTATTCACGGACAACTTCCATGAGTAAAAAATGGCGCGGCCGCCTCAATCCTACCTGGAACAGTCATGGACGATGCCGAGAGAGGGACGGCGTCGTCCAAAACAGACCCCCTGCTGCACAGCAGCTTTGTTGCCATTATGGAGGCTTCTTGCACGGTAAGGGGCATCTGAAAAAGTCCTTACAAACTTAACTGGTAGTCATAGGTGGCAAGGAAATGTATTCAGGCAAGAATGAAATGCACCACTCTGACTCTGGACTTTATCAGATCACCCCACTTTAATGTTCTTTTGCTGGCATAAGTTGTGGTGTTTTTATGCCAGCAAAAGACACCCCCCCCATACCAGACCTACCTTTACTGGCATTAAAGAGGCAGCCCAGGCACTAATGGAGCTCAAACAGAGCACTGTTTACTTTCTAGTTTGAAATCTCCTGGATTATTGTGAAAAGATGCTTGTGCGGAAATTAAAAAAGAAAATAAAACAAGACAAAGACAAAAAGTTAAGGAAAGCACAGACACACACTTAAAAAGTTCCAAGTACACCCGGGGTGTGTGTGTGTGTTGGTCATAAAAGGAGCATACCCTTCCTGGCTGTCCTGATCTCACCCGGAAGTGTTTGCCCATTGATGCTACATTCACATGCTTTTCAAATGGCCCATTTTCTCTCTCCTCTTCCAGTTTTCCCCCTCCCACCTCAACTTACTTCAATTGCTGCAATCTGAGTTCAACTAGCTGGACCTGGCGTACCATACGCCATTAAAAAACTCCCCCCAAAATGCTCAGTAGAGCTCATGACAACCCTTTAAGGTAGGCTGGTGGGTTTAACTTGCCCCCCTGTTGCTTGCCTCCCCTGCTGCTCACCCTCCCACCACTTGCCCTGGCCCCCCGCCACGTACCCTGTCCCCCATTGCTTGCCCTGCTCCCCATCACTCACCCTGGCCCTCCACCACTCAACCTGCCCCCCGCTTTTCACCCAACCCCTCACCGCTCGCCCTGCCCCCTGCCACTCACCCTGGCCCCCATCGCTCACCTCCCCTGCTGCTCACCAACCCACCACTCACCCTCCCGCCTCCAAACTTGCTCCTGCCAAACTCTCCCCCTCTGAATTCACCCCTCCTCCAAACTCGCCCCTCCTACCAGTTGCCATCCTGCCAGCAAACTCGCCTCCCATGCCACCAAATTCACCCCCCCAGTGCCAAACTCCCCCATGCTGCCGAAGTGCCCCCCTGTTGCCCCCTGCACTCCGGCACACACACACACGCCACATCCACCCCCCTGCTACTCACACTCCTTCTCCAGCCACCATGTTTGGAAAGGATTTCAATTTCCACATGGTCCCACCCCCAGTGTGCTGATTGGCTGTCCAACAGAGCTTTGATTGGTTGGTCAGTTCCCTAAGCAGCTAATCAGCACACTGGAAATGACAACATACCTAAGAGCTCTCTCTCTCTCTCTCTCTCTCTCTCTCTATATATATATATATATATTTGCATTCAGTTAACTCAGCAGGGGACAGAGCTCAGGCAAGAACAAACTGCTGCAGCCTCTCCTAGTTTGTGTGCTCTTCACTGATAACTTTGTCCATCTTGCCCAAAGTCTCATCTTCCTTGGCCCCACAAGTCTTAGGGTCTGTCTAGATTGCAGAAATACAGCCGTTTGACACCACTTTATCCACCCTGTGGTGGATATCCTATGGAATCTTGCTGTTTACAGTTTTGTGAGGTATTTAGCCTTTTCTATCAGAGAACTCTGGTCCCTCACCAAACTACAAATATCAGGATTCCATAGGACAGAACTATGGCGGATAAAGTGGTGTCAAATGGCTGTATTTCTGCAGTGTCGACAGGCCCTAGTTTTCTTTTATGAAATATTGGAGAGTATATAAAATCAGCTCACAGCAAAAGTGCTGAAAAAAGTGATGGCAATGTCTTTTCAATTAAAAACAAAACAGAAATGGTGCCGCAGCAGACTTTGGGGTGGTGGTGGCTATAAACAAGTATGAAAAAATGGCAGAATTGAGGAAGATAAATTATGGGATTTGTGGGAGAGAGTTGGCATCATTTTTTGTATGCGTACAGCTATTCATTTTCCCATTGCACATCATAAACCTTTATCCTAGCCTAAATTGATAACTGATCCATACAATTTACAGTGTTAACTATCAGTGGCTTTGTGTTGACCAAATGGCTCAGGTTTTGAATAATCCTAAAATGAGACTAGATAATCAGACTTCTACTGTTTTCCAGCCTTGAGAGAAAGCCCAATGTCCCATTTCCTCAAGGAATTGTGGTACACCACAGCAGCCAAAGACTGACTAAGGGGGGAAAACTTTGTTTGATGAGTATATAGATATTTGATCTGGAAGTAGTCAAGTCACAGTGCTATTTTTATTGCACTAGGAAAAGGTCACAGAACCCTAAGAGATACTGTGACAAATGGCAAACTGCCATACCTAGGGATGTGGGGAAGGTGACATAAAAAAGAGTTATGCACCAAGGGGGGAATTCGACATAAATTAGAAGAGCAAAGGGGGTGGCAGGAAAGTATTTTGGAGTTGTCAATGGGGAAACTACCTCCCAGGCACAAGATAAATAGTAATTCAAGAAAGAGAATCATCAAGCATTTCCCTTTAAAGTTACAATTACAAAATGCTCCACATACTCAGACAATGCAATTAGGTTGCTGTGTTGCGGACAATACACAATACCAGTTTCATTCTCATGACTTTTGTTAAATCAAATTACCCAAAGGTGGGCAAGAAGTCTTTCTAGGTTGCTTGGAGAAAGCCATAGCAATTCCTTTCTTTCTTGTTACTGTTCATATTTTTAGTAAGAATAAACTCAGTTTTAAAGCAAAGTAGTAGAAGGATATATGAACACATTTTAAACTTCCTGCATTATTTTCATAATTATTCACAACAAATTGGAAAGCAGTCAGTTCAATATTATTGTGTTACAATATTTTTTAACTACAAACTTTATAAACCTTAAACTTTATAACATTTCTCATAAATCAAATGGCTAAACCTCCACAGTTTACATGTTTTATACTCAAGGATGTGTTATATTAAGACTTACTTACTACACATAGTTGTGTTACCTGATCTCCTCCTTCTAATAATTCATAATCCAGTATATTGGATAATGTCACAGATGTACCCTGTACTTTGGAATCTAGTCTAAGCTGCAGTCATGAGCACCCTAGATTTCATTGGCTCTTGCATCCCAGTAGACCAGCGCCAACCAAAAATGGGTTCAAGTGAGATCACCCAAGACCTAATGAAGTTGTCCTGGAAATTCCCCCAAACAAACATGCCCAGGACAAGATTAAGCAAAGCCCCCCTAGACAATCTTCCCCAGATGCACCTGGCAGTGAGTAACACTCCAGAACAAACACCCATTACCCAGGAAAAGTCTTCCTTCACACCTTCTCCTCTCCACAATACAAAGGTTGCCTTAAACCCATCCATTAGTGCCTCAACCATTAGTGGCAATTAAAAAGTGGGAGTTCCCTTTGTCTAACTATGGGAAACTCATCCAAACATGATTTTACACTCAAAATACCCCTTAGTAGTACAATATTAGGTATAAATATAACACCCAAATAAAAGCCATGTGTGCATAGTTCTTCACATGCCATCACTCTGCTGGTTTGCTGTGCTACCCTCAGATTCAAGTTTGAGTCTTTCTTTGCCGCACAAATCTCTGCTCTTCAGGCAGGTAATTATAACCCATTTCTTAAAATCTATTCCTCTATCCAAGTATTTCCACCTAATTCTTTCTTAGCCTTGTGTGGTTGTCTTGTGAGCATGAGTGCATGTGCGAATGCTTCCTTGATTATTTTCCAATTTTATTTTGGCTTGGAGTCTTGTCAGTGAGTACTGGTATACCTAGGTGCATAAGATCTCACATGTTACCTGGCCTCTCGCAACCATACCTTTGAGTTAATTAAAAAATTCCCAATTTAATATCTTAATTTTAGTGTCACAAGTGGGTCCCATGGACCCCCAGCAATTCAGGTAAAACTGTATCTGGCATTATTTCCCTCTGGCTGGAATTCTGTTAGGGACATATGCACACGTAAGTCATGCTACACATGGAGGCCCCCAAAGTCACTATTGCACAACAGATATATTCTGCTGAAAGCAGTGGAAGTAGAGTTGCACAGGCAGCATGTTCATCTGTGCCTTAGCTTTGCAGATTCTGCATTGTGCGTTATGTGTTATGGTTGTGCTTCCTCTGTGTTGCATTGTGGCTCTGCATCATGTATTGTGCATTCCACAATGGCACCTAGTCATTGACATTCTGCACGGAGAGTTGTATAGCACTTGCACAGCATCTCTCTGTGTGTGGATATTTATGCTATGCCGAGGAGATGTTGGATTGCAGCCAATGTGTATGAAAGTGAAACATCACGCAAGATAGAAAGTACATTACCTCTTAGCAATATGACATGCTGAAGTATTGGGGTCCACTGAAAGATGGGGGAAGAAGACAGGTGTTACAAACCTCAAAGTTTACTGTTCTAAGGAAGTTACCTTGCCACTGCTTGCATGTATGTACACACACACGTACACACACAGCTAGAGCAAATAGATTCTCTGTATGCAGATATGCAGAGACATTTCTGGCTTGATCAGAAAACTTGGCTAGCTCCTTGTCCCCTGCGATAATATGGCACCAGTCAGTCTAAGCAATGATGCTGTTTTAGCAGTCTCTTAAAAAAAAATTAAAGGAGGCAGAAGTTCCTTTCTCTTCCAAGGCAAATGATAGCTGTTGTGTTATATTCCTTCTAGTTTTTCAAGAGGAATGTTGTCATGGCTAACTAATCAAATATCTATTTTCTTGTTGGTCTTCATAGACCAAGAAGAATTTTTACACACACACACACACACACACACACACTGCTGAATTCTGATAATGTAAACTATGGCCAGTGAGATTATCATAGCACAACAGAACACAAGGGGTGAATAAAATGGAAAGACCATCTATTTCAAAGCAGGATAATTCTTTTTAAAGAATTTTTAACAGATTCTGCTAATGTTATATAGTTGTTAGAGTACTGGAATAGAACTTCGGAGATCTAAGTTCAAGGCCTGACTAAACCATGAAACTGACTATGTGACCTCATGCCAGACACAAATAAATAAATTAAGCTGTGGTGGGCACTTGACAGGACTTAGGCGACTTTGTTTGCCTTCTATGAGACTCCAGAGGGCCACATTCACTCACGAAGCAAAATATTTGGGGAATGTAAAGAAAGCCAAAGACTGGTATCCTACTTGTGTCTTATGCATGAATACTTTGAATTCCTTTATGGAAAGGGTTGAATATTTTAATTTAATGCACAACATCTGCATTTAGTTCAAGGTCCAGGAGGTAGAGCTACCCATGCTCATTCTCTGTTGATGTGAATTTGTCTGCCCTTGCTGGCACTGGGGTTATACTTCTTGGATTGTGTATTCAGTTGCACATTTGGTGGCTCATTTGGTGGTACATCTTCTTGTGCAATGTTGACATTCTACACAAGGGTTGCCTGGTACAATTAACATATAATTCTGCATGTAGAGATGTATGCCATGCAACATAAGTTCTGGGCTATTATATTTTCAGCAAGAGTAGTCAGATTTCTAAATGGAGTTTTACACATCATAATTTAAAACATATTAGGATTACTTTATGACAGAAGATTGTTCATAAAGTCTAAGTAATTAAAGATAACATTCTGTATGCTTTTAGAGGTAGGTCTTGAGAAATCCTTCAGAGGAAGTATCTGTTTTCAGTGCATTACAAGGCTGCTGTCTGATGTCTCTGGCTTTTCTTCGCAAACAAAGATTCAGGAAGGACTCATCCTGAGCTTTCTGCAAGCGCGCTGATGACTAAAAAGGCCAATCTGAGATAAACAAGTCCAGTTGCAGAAAGCACAGCAGAAGGTCTCCTTGGGTGATGTTTTTGGGTTGTGATTCTTTCTGCGATGTCGTTTCTCTTCAAGACTTGTTCGGCGTGAGTTCTCAAATAAGGCTGCAGCATTGTGGATTGTGCGTCTCCATGCCTCCTGATGTGAGGCCAGGGCGGACCACTGTTGGTGATCAATTTGGCTGAGCCTGAGATGTTGTTTCAGGGAGTCTTTGTATCGCTTTTTTGGAGTGCCCCTCTTACGCTGACCTGTGGCGAGTTCACCGTAGAGTAGTATTTTTGGGAGGCAATGGTCTTCCATCCTAGAAACGTGCCCTGCCCAGCGCAGCTGTGTTCTCAATATCATGGCCTCAATGCTGGTGATCCCTGCTTGCTCAAGGGCAGCAACATTCGTCACATAGTCAGTCCAGTGTATATTTAGGATTATGCGTAGAAAGTGCTGATGAAAGCATTCGAGGAGTCGTAAGTGGTGGCGATAGGTGACCCATGTTTCAGATCCATAAAAGCATCATCTCCTCAGATGCCAAGATTGACAAAGAGATCGATCACAGATTAGCAAAGGCACATAGCGCATTTGGAAGACTTTACAAAAGTGTCTGGAGTAATAAACACCTGAGGCAAAACACAAAAATCAGTGAGTATAGAGCCATTGTACTGTCTATTCTCCTTTATGGGTCTGAAACACGTGTCACCTATCACCACCACTTACAACTCCTTGAACGCTTCCATCAACGCTGTTTACGCACAATCCTAAATATACACTGGACTGACTATGTGACGAATGTTGCTGTCCTTGAGCAAGCAGGGATCACCAGCATTGAGGCCATGATATTGAGAACATATTGATTTTAGTATCTTACAAGATATGTAGTAATTTCTCACTAAACTGAATTACAAAATCAACAAAGGTGTGTGTGTGTGTGTGTGTGTATCATTGGTTCTCTTCAGAGAATGACAGTAGATGATTATTTCTGAAAGGAATACGGAAATGTGTTCTTCAAAAAGTACTGGACTGCTATTTTAAAAAAGCTGGATGCCCACTGAATCTAAACAATAATAATAAGATGCCCTACAGCTACATGATAATAGAAAGTGATTGTATAAATGGACAAATATATCCTCCAAACTTGACTTGGTTTGGATGTCATGCCAAACCACAGTTTAGCTTGATGAGAATAAGCTATGATGAAATTTGGGCTCACACACTTCTTCCTCCTCCTCCTCTGGTGGAGCTGCATGGAGGAATTCAACTGCTTTTGGTTCTGGATTAAAGTAGCTGAAGCGTTTGCTGCCTATACTACGTAAATTGTAGTTAAGCTTAATTATGGCTTGTTTGAAACATATTAATTTCAAACCATGAGCTATAGAACTGTTTTCCCCCCTTTAAATGAACCAGAATTTAGGGCTTACACAAAATGCTAAAACGAAGTTAATGAAAATACTGAGTTCCTGATCTTGATGCAGCTGCATTAGAGTAGAGGAAAGCCAAGCATGCAAGCCCAAGAACAGTTGTAGTTTGTTCTCTTCATGCTGAACAGTGGTTTAGCACAGGAGTAGGAATCATGCAGCCCTCCAGATGTTGTTGAATTGTACCTAGCAATCCTCACTGGCACTATATTTGTTGGGGAATTGAGAGATAGTAGTGCATCTCACAAGCAGAGTAATTAATATTCACAAGCATAAGATGGACAAGTCCCATACCATCCTGCAGGGTATAGCAGAGAGATAAAGCTGAGCTAGTCTTCTTTGTCTAGAAGTTGGAAGGTATGAAAGAACTAGACAAGATAATGAAGTGTAAAGATATACCATGGAATACTAAAGTTAGGATTTTACATGTCACCGCATTTCCTATTTCTATGTGTGCTTGTGAAAGCTGGCCAGTGAAGAAAGCTGATAGGAAGAAAATTAACTCATTTGAAATGTGGTGCTGGAGAAGAGTTCTATGGATACCATGGACTGCTAAAAGGTGAATAAATGGTATTAGAGCAAATTAAGCCTGAACTCTCCCTAGAGATGACATGACTCATTGGAAAATATAATAATGCTTGGAAAGATGGAAGGCACTTAAGCTCAGAAGTAAGAGAAATACTTTGGACATATCATGAGAAGACATGACTCACTAGACAAGGTAAGGTAAAAGGCAGTGGGAAAAGAGGAAGACCACATTACAGATGGAAAGACTTAGGGCTGCCCTACATTAAGGAAATAATCTGGACTCAGCCAGGTCCTGGTGTGATTTGTCCAGATGATGCATGCAGTGAATCCACTTTATTAAACTGTTAATCCATTTTAAGGGAATCTGCAGAAAGCTCCAGAATACCTCTGGTTCTTTGTTGTCTGTGTTGAAGAAAGTACTGAAAAACATGTATGTAAGCAGAGGTTCTTGTCCACTCATAAATGTGCCATCATCATCCTTACTCTGCATTGTGCAGCCCAGGAAAGGCAATGGCTCCTCTTCAGAGCTGCCGCCACTGCTGCCTCTCCAGCCAAACAGCTCCCTGCAAGAGCCTGGCTATCACTGTTGCTTCTGCTGATCAGAACAGGGCACCCATGTGATCAACAAGGAGGGAGTAGAGGGACTCCCTCCTTGTTGATCACGTGTCTGGGTGCCCCATTCTGACCTCAGCAACACTGGGCAACACTGGACAGGCTGTCTCATGGAGCTGCTTGGCTGTTGAGGCAGCATTAGTGGCACCAGGGACAAAAGGTCAGCAAACAGTCAACAGGGCTGATGCATGTCAGCCCATCTGGCCTGTCTGGACTATGACAAGGATTCTCCTCGCATAAGTGTGGCCACCATCATGTTGAATCTGGGGCCATTAAGCATAGTCCAAATGGCTGAGAGCCACAGTGCCAGGTTTCAGCATCCTTTTTTTATAAAACGGAGGGTGGGAACCATGCACTCCGACAGTCCAGGGATGTGATGAAGGTTTAATATATTTACAACATTTTTGAAATTTAAAGAATCATTTAGATGTTATTTTTTTCTGCCTTCCTTCCACCAAACATTCTCTATGCGGCACATTCTGAAGTATTGAATAAAGAACTGAAAAATGAAAACCTCTGCTACCGTAATCCCCGCTGAAATCATAATAAGAAAAGCACAGCCATCAAGTATGAAATATATTGGTCCTTAGGGATGACTTGGAGGCCATTTTACTTTTAATGGCTTCTTGCTTGCTAGACCAAAACTCACTTACTTTTCTCTGTCAGCAGAGCCGAGTCTTCTATCAAAATGTGGGCATGACTTCCATGTAAATGAATGTACTGTTCTGTTCTGTTCTTTACTGGCTGAACTCCACTGGGGTAAGGTACATGCACAAAAAAAAAAAAAAAAAAAAAAAATAGAATAAAAAAATGCCACAGCTGTACCTGTACTTTGGAATCCAGGCTGAGCTGCAGTCATGAGCATCCTAGATTTCATTAGCTCTTGCATCCCAATAGTTCAGAAGCAGAAAGAGGCTTCCTATCACAGGCCTCATCAAAGCCTGAAAAAATTATTGTTAGGACTGCAGCTCCCTGAGCTGTTAAGATAATTTTGAATCTCAACTTTCTCCCCTGGAACATTAGGTGCCCCATCCCCATTTGATAATATCTGCAAATTTGATAAGCCTACCCTCTATTCTATTATCTAAGTCATTTATAAAGATGTTGAATGGCCTAGGCCCATGACAGAACCCAGAGCCACCCCACTAGTTACTGTACTTCTTTCCAGGATGAAGAGGAACCATGGTTGAGCACTCTTTGAGTTTAGGCAGTCAACCAATTGCAAGTCCACCTAACCGTAGAACTATTTACTCCACATCTCACTAGCTTGTCTGCAAATACCCTTCTCTCTACTGTGGTGAGCTGAAATACAGCACATCTCAAAAAAGTGAGGAAGAGGTTGACTAGCTGACCTGTGTAACTGCTCAGGTTCCATGTCTAGGTGCTGTTGATGAGCAACTTCACAGCTCCTCTCCTCTCTTCATATGACTTTTTAATAGTTCAGCTAGACTGGGGCTGGGTGGCTCTTTTTATTTGAAGATGATCTTCTCCTGAAATTGTGGAATTGTGCAACCCTGCAGATGCCATTGAACTGTAACTCCCAGCATTCCTCACCATTGTCTATGTAGGATAGGTCTGTTGAGAGCTGCAGTCCAACAGCATCTGGAGGGCCACACAATTCCCACTCCTGCTATGTTTTAAGTTCAGTCTGTTCTCAGTCCGTTTTAAAGGCAAAGAAATATAAGCAGGGAAAGCACCAGCCTTTAAGTTAACAGACTGTGGTCACCCCAAATTTCAGGTCCAACCCTTAATGGAGCTTGGCTGTGCTCAGCCCCCCCACCAATCCCTCATCCTTGATGCTCTTGGATAGGTTCAAGAATGTTACTTTGTGACGAAGAAGTGTGCAGGATTTGTAGTTTTCTCTGGATTCCTCTGGGGAAAAAATAGATTTCTTCCCTGACATATTAGCACGATGTACCAGTGCATATGCAGGCATTAATTAAATCGCAGTAGGATGGACAGACGGAAGGAAGAAATCAAGTGATCCCAGTGTGACTGTGCAATCTCATCAATATATCACAAATAAAATTAAACAAGCAAGTAATCTTAAGAAACAAGCAGGAAGCAAAGAAAGATTAGTTTTAATCTCCACCCTGTCCAAGCAGAGGAGGCATTTGCTGTGCTGCTCCCTTGCCAACATGTAGCCACAGTGAGACCATCTGGTTGTACATAAATTAATCTGAGTCCGCAAGATTCTGGAGGAAAATAGGACTCTACGAGAGCTGGTTATATTCCAGCACTGTTCATCGCCCTAGTATAATTTCCTGCTGGTGTGTTCTATATATTTGGAATCTTCTTTAAATGAAAAAGAAACAAAGCTGCTGATGTGGTTGAGGCCAGGAATTTACTTGCCTTCTTGGGTGAAGATCCATCTTACTGTACTGTCCTCATTTCTATATGAAATTCTTGATTGTGAATTAGTTTAATGCACTAGCAGTGTGTGGTCTTGGGGGTGTCACCCTGAGTTGTCTCTGCAGTTGGTCCCATATTAAGATGCAGTGAAGCTGTGGGGGCAGATAAAGTAGTTTCAGGTGTTTACCATGACTCATAGATCAATCTTTGGTAGAGGTAATTCTTTTAATTTTATGACTATGCTCTCCTCTTTCCAGTCTCCCAAACAGAACCATTCTGTATGTCAGGGAGCGCTTTTCACCCAGCAGGGTACATTTCCAGGAAGAGTTATACAGCATTCATAGAGCCTATAAGAACAGAATAGGCAGCTCACTATAGATCTCTGACCTTCAGCCTGTGGATGGTAATAGGGTATGGCAATGGAAGGGTGGGATTCTAATAACATGAGAGATTAAAATGCCCACATAGGGCTTTTGGGTAATAAAAACCCAGTCTTCTTTACCTCTTCAAGTACAGTAGTTATCTTGTGGATCTCTTTTACTTCTGCTTTGTAGTGGGGAAGACCAGGGCTGGATTATCAGTGATTCAATTGGTGCACTTACTTCCAGACCCCTCACCAGCTAGGGGACCAGTGCTGAGAGAAAAAGATGTAGATTACTTCATCCTTCCCCCCAGCCACTTCTTGAATATCCCAGTATTTCTTTTATTGTTAACATTTTGGTCTCTTTCACACTAAACAGTTATAACAATTTGATGCCATTTTAATTGCCATGGCTCAATCCTATGGAATCCTGGGATTTGTAGTTTTGTTGTGGTTGTGTGCCTTTAAGTTGTTTTCTGACTTATGGTGACTCTTGGTGAACCTATGATGGGGTTTTCTTGGCAAGATTTGTTCAGAGGAAGTTTGCCTTTGCTTTCCTCTGATGCTGAGAGAGTGTGACCTGCCCAAGGCTACCTAATAGGTTTCCATGGCTGAACAAGGATTTGAGTCTCCAGACTTTCAGCCAGAAACCTCTAGTGCCTCACCAAACTACAAATCCCAGAACCCCATAGGATGCAACCACAGCAGTTAACAGAGTATCAAAGTGCTATAATTGTGCAGTGTGAAAGAGATGCATTACTGGAGTAAATGAGCTAAGATACATGGGGCCAGGCTAGCCTTACTGAAACTACAGGACTGAAAATAGGTTCACATATGATGGTTTTTGTGTTGTGGTCTATTTTACTCTCCATTTCCATTTCTTTAGTTTCTGTGCCCACCCCTCTCAGAATAGGTGACACCTATGTAGAAAGTGGATGCTTGTTTTGGACTGCTCCAGGGCTCCAGTCTCCTCCATCCAGCCTTGGGGAAGCTGCACCAGATTAATCTTCAATGAGACATACAATCAGGGTGAAAAGATAGCTACATTTTTCATGCCAATCATGCATTTTCCCTCTACATTTTGTAATATTTGAAATCATCTCTACTGCCAGTCGTTGATCTCATAGTCACAATGGGTTTATCTACATGGATGATTTACCCCGGTTTGCCCCCGTTCCAAAGCCCTGCAGTACATATGACGCAGGGCATTTACTCTAATCTTCCCCCAAGTAGCTGAAGTGACCGCTGGAGCAGATACAGAGCTGGAACAGGGGCAAGGCAAGATAGGGTCCAATAAACCATTCTAATGGCCACTTTACCCTAGTTTACCCAGCAAAACCCAAATTGGGCCCTGCATTTCCATGGGAGCCTGTCCGACATGCTGCTTCTCATTGGTGCCGCCAGCTCCCTGACTTTCCTGGAAGACAGGCATGGAGTCCCCAGCATGTGACTGAGGCTGGTCAAATGCAGGGGGTCTGCAGTCCCATGTTGCAGGACCCCTACCTGGCTTCCACATTAGTGGGGGAAATGGTGGCAGTGGCTTCAGGGACAGGCTGGCATCCTGTTTAAATTCTCGCCCATTTTCTCCAAGTAATGGGGGGAAACAAACCATCTCCACAGCCAGGATACACCCTCTATCTATTTATGTTCCTCTCCAAATGATGATGATGATGATGATGATGATGGCAATAAGGGTGATGTCTGTCTTGCCATTTGGCCAATAGTCCCTCAAAGTTTGTTAGAATAATGAAAGAACAAATCCTGATATAAGTGGGATCCTGAATCAGAATGAGAGGGGAGAACACACCAGTTCCAAAATAACTGAGGAGACTATCAGACGTGTTAAAAGTGGTGTTACAGGAACACCAGAAGATTGCAAAAGGGCTCCCTTTTCAGACGTCATTCCCCCCTCATTATGTACCCGTTCTGCTGCTGTTCCACTGGCACTACTTTTTATTGATGGGAGAAGCCGTCAATAGATTCCCCCATTCCGTTCCTGTCACAGATGTTCCTGCATACGACAAGATGCCCTGTTATGTTGGCGAGATCCCAGCATCAATGGGCGGTCCCTGCCAGAACACTTCCTGGTGAGATCGGGACATCCAGGTAAGTGACACACTCTTTATGACCCTCCCTGGTTTACTTGACCATTTTAAAGTTTGTTTTTGTGCTTGCTGACATTTTTTCGTGTTCTTTTTATTTTTGAATTTCCCGCACTCATGTCTTCTTGGAGAATCCGTGAGATTTCAATCCAGGAAGTGAAGGGAGCTCTGTTACAGCTCTGTTCACTCATGGGCTGCCAGAATGATGGGAGAGGAGGTAAGTGTGGTGGGGAGGGTGACAGGGATGGGACAGGGGCAGGAGTGGAGATTGTGGGACAGGAAAACTTTTTTTTTTTCCTTTCTGATAATCTCCTGAAAATGGTTCAGCAAGGAACAAAAGGAACCCTTATGAAATATTTTATATCCCTCCTCAAAGATGTAGCAGAATAGAAAAGAGAAGATCATAACATGCCTCAAGGAGCCTCATGACTATCTGGTAAGGGAATTCCGATGGGAGGGGCCAACCTCATTCTTTTGATGAAAAGGGATCTTCAGCTGATCCTGAGGAGAACATCCTATCTCACAGGAAGGCTCATAGGGGAATAAAGTGCCCCTAGAATATTCTGTCCCGAGAAAGAAGTAATCTGACGTAAGTAGTAAAGATGTTTTAGGATTATATCTCTCAACATCCCCCAGCCTGCATGGCTACTGTTCTTGCTATTTCAGGGATTCTGGGATTTGTAGTCCTAAAAGTAACATTTCTAAACTGTATTAACATTCAATTGCTTTTTAAACAACCCCTTCCATTCTACTTATGTGTTTGGGCACACCGGAGTGAGTGCAAAGATTTGGGAGAGTTTCAGACGGGGAAATAACCCCCATGGAGATCAGGAGAGAAACGGGGCTGTTCCGCTGCCAGCACTCTGTTTCGTACACCCCCCTCCTTCTCCTGATCTCCATTTGTTCTCCCTCCATCCTGCTTTCATTTTCCTTCTGCTATTTTTTACTAATGGAAGTTCTTCATTAGTAAAAAAAAAAAAAAGGAAAATAGTGGAAGGAAAATGAAAGCAGGATGGAGGGAGAACAAATGGAGACTGGGAGAAGGATGGAGGTGTGCAATATGGAGTGTTGGCAGCGAAACAGCCCCATTTTTCTCCCGATCTCCACGGGGGTTATTTCCCCCATCTGAAAATCTCCTTGGACAGACCTAAGATTTTTCAATGGTTATACTAACATCTCTAAGAAATCCCTGTTTCATCTGACCAGCTGATTTCATGATGACTAAGGGTGCACTCAGTTTTTTTCAGACAGTATAATTTTTCTTTCTAAAAATTAATTCCGAGGGAAATACAAAAATCCAGGTATTTAATTGTTAGATAGTTGTATTACAAATAAAATCTCAAATAAATTCATAATGTTTCCATAGCATACTGCAATTGGGTAATATTACAAGTTTGCAAAACAGTTGTTTTGAAATGAAATCTCAGTTGAAATGTTAATTAATTTATTAAGGGATGCACTTCATCTAGTTTAACTCTACTGATCTCTATGTATGTACATGGTTTGGAAAGGACAGAGAAAGCTTTACCCAAATGCCAGCAGCAGATGGAGCTAGTTTGCTTCTAATCTTTGGTGGGTGAATCTGGTCTGGAAAGTGCTACTACCACAGGACTGCATTCTGTAAAGACCGACACTGTGACATATTATTCTTTAAACACATTAAGAAAACAGTAAGCCTCCAGAGAAATGACCAGGCTTATGTTAAGCAGGAGGCCTTCAAATATCTAGCTATGGTACAAGGGTTAAAAACATTAGTATTTTTAAACCACAGACTTTAAGTTCTAGGGCCAATGTGTTTTTTGTGGCCAGAGTGCAGGACTTGGATGAGGCAGTAGGGATGAATAGAACATCCAGCTTTAAAAAATGGTTGAAAAACTTCTTTCGCAAGTGTCAGGATTCTAGAAAAATTCTAGACTGAGAAGAATTCTAGACAAACAAGAACCTTTGTTGTGAGATACTTATTCGGCACAAAGTATTATTTTCTTCACAGAAGATTCTCTTTCATGTGCACAAAATGCTGTATCCTATGCAAAAATGTGCAGATTTGCACAGAATAAGCCCTTAACTGCAAATTTCTTGTTAAGGAAGAAATTCTTAACAATCTTCCTTGTGGCAGGAAGAAAATTGCTAAAATTACTCCTTGCTTCCTTTGAGAACGAAGTAAGTGAAGAATTGTATCCCTACTAGACAGGCCTGACCATACCATTAGGGGGACCGGGGTTGGAATCCTGTATATACCTTATGCTTTTCAGAACATTATTGAAGGAGGTATCTGGTGTCTCCTTGTGCAATGCCTCCTTGCTGCCCAATTGCAGCATGGGAGTGTAAGGTTTCCCCTTCCAGACTTCCAGCTTACTGCCCTGGCCTTTCCAATGAGTATGCTGGGAATCTAGGGGAGAGAGAACTGCTCCTTCATTCACACTGCACAATGATAGCCAGACATTACTCAGTCCTCTCAGCCACAGCCATGAGGGTGGCTATGAGGTGTACCCCCAATACCACAAGATGGCAGTATCACAGCTGGCAGAAAACAGGAGACCTGCCTCAAGGTGTTCAGTGGATTAGCAATTTATAAATAAAAAGCCCAATACATTTGGCCCTGTATAGCCTCTCCAAGGCCTTCTTCAGGGGCTAAATAAAATTATAAAAAGAGACAACACATAAATACACAATAAGAGAAATCAGGTTTTTCCAATGTATGAAATCACTCTTCCATTTACACACTGCCTATGGCCTGTGCATATCTGTTTGAAATTTATTTTCAGAAATTTGTGGAGCCAAAACTCTCACACCATTTACTGGACAAAAAGAAGAAATATGTGAACTGAGGCTAAAATTTATTTAAATGTCTACAAATGATCAGGGTGGCGGTGGGGGAAGGGAGTGGATTTCTAAACATTCCAGGACATTTGGATGCAAGCAGGCCAAAGAGAAAACTCAGAGCCTTATCACATGAGGCAGGTAAATTGCAACTAGAGCAGGATAATTGCACCTTTGGTTGGGACTTACGGCATGATGCCGTTGCTTTCCTGCTTTCTCCCACATGAGACCATGTCAAAAGTGTTTCTTTTTATTGACACACACACAAAAATCTGCTAATGGCCTCCTTTCCAACAACTATCCTGCTAGGATCTGCAGTGTGAAAGTTAAAGTTCACTATAATGGCAATTTTGGGTGGCCAGGGGTGGTCAGTAGGCATGCTGTGGATGGAGAAACATGATTAGGGGGAAAGGTGGAGCAAGGGTGGACATTTCAGGTAATTTCCTTTCAATTGGCAAAGTAACTATGAGAAATTTTACAACTTTTTTTCTCTATAGAAAAATATTCATTGGCAAATGACCATGCCCCCTCCCTTCGGGCTTGTCAGAGAAGCCAAAACTTTACTCACTGCCCCCCCGCCTCCTTTTCCAGCCTCAATCAGCACTACAACACTATAATGCTATGGTGTATTAATAGTGCCCTCATTTTCTCTCTCTCTCTCTCTCTCTCTCTCTCTCTCTCTCTCTCTCTCTCTCACACACACACACACACACACACACCTGGAAATGTCAAGAAAAGCAAATGAGACTAAGGAGATTATCAGATAGAATCATAGAATCATAGAATTGTAGAGTTGGAAGAGACCACGAGGGCCATCCAGTCCAACCCCCCTGCCACGCAGGAAATCTTGATCAAAGCATCCCCAACAGATGGCAATCCAGCCTCTGTTTAAAGACCTCCAAGGAAGGAGACCCCACCACACTCCGAGGGAGTGTGTTCCACTGCCGAACAGCTCTTACTGTCAAAAAGTTCCTCCTAATGTTGAGGTGGAATCTCTGTTCCTGGAGCTTGCATTCATTGCTCCATGTTCCAGTCTCTGGAGCAGCAGAAAACAAGCCTGCTCCATCCTCAACGTGACACCCCTTCAAATACTTAAACAGGGCTATCATATCGCCTCTTAACCGTCTTTTTTCCAGGCTAAGCATACCCAGCTCCCTAAGTCTCTCCTCATAAGGCATTGTTTCCAGACCTTTCACAATTTTAGTTGCCCTTCTCTGGACATGCCCCAATTTGTCAATATCATTTTTGAATTGTGGTGCCCAGAACTGGACACAGTATTCTAGGTGAGGTCTGACCAAGGCAGAATAGAGCAGCACTATTACTTCCCTTGATCTAGACACTATACTTCTATTGATACAGCCCAAAATCGCATTGGCCTTTTTAGCTGCCTCATCCCACTGTTGACTCATGTTCAACTTGTGGTCTACTAGGACTCCTAGATCCCTTTCACACGTAGTCTCGTTCAGCCAGGTCTCTCCCATCCTATATCTATGATGCGGTGGAACACAGCAAAAAATGCATTCCAAACTGTGTCAGAAGAACGCAACAGGAACAGAAAGGGCAACATTATCAGATGCCCGCATCCTTCAGTCGACCCTTGGTCGTAGCACTGCTATGGATGAGGCTTCCCTTTTGTGTTGACAGGGACAAGCTGCTAATAGAAAGTGACACCTTATTCATGGCCATGCTATGATCCAGAGACACTGGAGGATGTTGTTGTCTGATAATCTCACCCCTTTCTGTTCTTCTCGTGATCTTCTGACATGGTTTTTGCCATGTCTGATAATCTCCTTACAGTTTAAAAATGTATTTATTTCCTCTCTCTCCTTCTACCTGTTTCTTCTTTCAGACATACTAATTGCTGCATGGAGATGGATCCGATAGATAGATCAGTAGCTGCTGATCTTTATCTGCCATTAGTTTAGACTGCTGAAAAGTCTGAACTATCCTTACTGTGGAGGTGAGCACACACACACATGCTTGGAAATGTAAGAGAAATGCCTTTTAAAACATAATACTGCTTTTTATTTATATTTCTGTGGAGGACGGATCTGTGTGTGCATGCACACATGTGCCTAACTAGGAAAAGGGGCGATACTTGGTGGACGGTGCCAAATGCTGTGTGCTATAAGGTTTTTAGCGTAAACAAAGGCTACAATGCCGGAAAGATTCCGAAGGCATGATAGAGAAGAGAGCAGTCCGATTGCATTGCACTTTTGAAAACAGAGCTATTTAGTAGGAGGAGAGCCTAGTGAGATAAGGCCCTCAAAGGTGATTTATAAGAGTAGAAGGAAGTTCAGATCCTTGTTTTGGCTTCTGGGGACCAAAGACTTTAATTTAAAAACCCATTCTATTCTTTTCTTGTCAAAATTCTCTCCTCAAGTGTACTCACATTTTCATAGCCCAAAACCTAAGTTGTGTTGCAGAGTGTTGTTGTTCCAAGGAATGGCTTATTTTTGCTTGGAACAGAGAAACCCGGGCACTTTATGCTCCATCAAGGTACTCTTAGGATCCTGGCTTGAGGCATTGGCCTCTGGCAGCAAATGTTAAGGAATAGGAATGAGATATTAGAGGTCACATGTGAGTGTGTTATGGGACCTTCCTTCCACCCTAGTCTGTTTGGCTTAGGTCACTTGGAATTGCGGAGGGCATCATCTTGTCCTTCAGATGACTTAGCAAAATGATTTGGGCAAGACCTTGGACCAAGCAGATTCTACTCAAACATGAAGTCCACTGCATGACCTTGGGCCAATCAGAATAGCTAAATCATACTTGTTGGGAAGATAAAATGCTGGGGTCAGTGTGGTTTATACCTTCCTGAATTCTTTGGATAGTCCCAACTCTTTTTAAGGGCATCCTCACATTCTTCTCAAAAAAGTGTCTATCATGGCTATGAAGCAGAAAACTAGGACAGTCATGGGCAAATAGGGCCACACAGCAAGCATTCAGCATGTAGACAAAAATCCAGGGGACTTCTGGTTTCTGGTAAAATAGAATCAGCATTCTATTGCAAAATACAACTTTAGGGCAATACTTGGTTCAGGCAAAGCACTTTATTGAGGTGGTGAAGTTCTTACTGGAATAGGGCTGTTCCACCCCAGTTTACATAACTGAAGGGTATTTATTTGCAGTTGACCCCTCTCTGAAAACTGTGCCTATGCTATCAAGGGAGATGATTAGTCCAGCCTAATAAACCGGGACAGGGATGCAACAGTAATGTGAAAGGATTTCCCTTTTAGATGTCATTGACCCTGTCTGGTTCTGCTCCCATTCTGCTCCAGTGCAGTCCCCGTTGTTTTTTTTTTTTTTTCATTCATGGCTTAAGCCATTAATAGATCCACTGTTCCATTTCTGTAATGGAATGGCGGGCATGTGAAAGGTGCCCATTATGCTGGCACGATGCCAGCATTAGTGGGAGTTCCGGAGTGTCAAAACACTTCTGGATGCCTCCCTTATGACAAGCCTCCACTGCTGCCCAGATCTCCCCAAAATCACCCCCTGATTGCCACCAGATCGCCCCCTCACCACACCCAATCACTGCCAGATCGCTCCCCAATTGCCCCGATCACCACCAGATCTCCCCCTCGCCACCCCAATCACTGCCAGATCACCCCCCTCACCACCCATGATTGCTGCCAGATTGCCCCCTCGCCTCCCCCAATTGCTGCCAGATCGCCCCCCAATCGCTGCCAGATTTTCTCCCCAATCACCCCTGATTGCCACCAGATCACCCCCATGCCCCCCGATCACCACCAGATCACTCCCAAAAGCCCCTTGATTGCCCCCCCATCATCCCCAGCCTGTCCCTTTAAATCCCCAGCTTTCCCCTTCTCATGAGAGCAACAGTTGTGATTACAAACCAGGAAGTGAAAGGAGCTCTAGAGTGTCCTGGGCTTCCCGGCACAAGCACGATTCAGGTAAGTCTGAAACTTTTTGTTCTTGTGCTGGGACAGGGGCGGGAAAGGGGTGGGAAAGGAGATTGTGGGACGGGAATGCTTTTTTTTTTTTTGTTCCCACCTGATAATCTCCAAGGCCCTGATGTGGTAAGTTTTCCACAGAAAATGTCATCCAACACGAAAACTGAGGTGGTACATTTGTTGCCTGAGGAGTTCATTTCCTCTGTTAAAAATGCACATCATTTGGCCCTCAGTTTCCCATCTAAGAATCAGCTACTCTGCCTACCACAGCCTCTCCACAAAAAAATGCAATTTAAGACACTTGCGAAGTACCTGAAGGTTCTCTGCAGACTTACTTGAAAGCAAGCAATTTCAGATAATCTTGAGAAGTGTATCTTCTGTCTGGTAGTGAGAATGAATTTATGAGGGAGTATTAGGAAAGGGCTTTTAGTTTTAATAACCATATATTAAACATCCACACAGACAATGCAAATCCCTCACTTACTAGATGCATTTGCATTAATATTTATGGATGAATGTCTGAAATCCAGAAGCTATTGAAGTCAAAGGACATTTGCAGGGATCTAAATGGACTCCCCAGTGTCACTGAATATTCAGAACATTGGTCCCACTAACATCATTGTTGGAGAAAGTTCAAGTATCTATCCCAGGGGGAATTCTGTCAAAAGTAGAAGTTGACACTAGATTTGCAATGTTGTGCTTAGGCTTAGGTAAAATGTGGGAATTCTGGAGGAAGTTAAAATAATTTAAATTAGACCAGTGAAATATCTACTCTTTTAGGGATGGTTTCTTGCCCTTCACTTTGCCTTTATGAAATGAAATCTGAGGTGATTTTAGGCTGAATCCACACCTGAAAAATAATTCAGCTCCAGTGCATAGTATTCTGTGCCAATTTGATCCCATTTGTGTCATGACTCTGGCTATTAGCTATATACAGTTGTCCCTCCACATTTGTGGCGGTTAGGGCTGCAAGACCCCTGCAAATGTAAAAAAAAAACCACGAATAAAAAATAGGTCACACCATCACACTCCCACAACCCCCAGGCATCCCAGAAGCAGTGACGGGGCTTCTAAAGCCCTGTAGCTGCTTCTCCCCCCCCCCGTCCTCCCAGAAGCAGCGGGGCTTCTAAAGCCCTGTCACTGCTTTTCTCCTCCCCCCCGCCCTCCCAAAAGTGGCGATGGGGCTTCTAAAGCCCCATTGCCACTTTTGGGAGGGCGGGGGGGGGGCTCCCAAAAACAGCAAATAATCAAATCCGTGAATGCTAAAGCCGTGAATGTGGAGGGGCAACTGTAGGTAGATATTATTAGGCCTGCTTGTTAGCCAGAGTCTGGACATGAGTGGAGTGCATTGTGGGAAAGGTTGGTTGGGGCTGGAATGTGATGGATACTATCTGCAGACAGCTCAAGGACATTTAGAGCCTGGGAAAGGAATCAGAGAGTTGCAGCTTAGTACATACAGACTCCAATTTGCCAGGTAGATGGGGAGAACACAACCTCAGTTAGATACTAGTGCTGTGCTTTTGGCGGGCTTGCCTCACATCTGTCAATTGACTGATGCAGTTCACTTTGATTCCTTGAAATAAAGCATTTGAACTAATGCCTGTTGTTCAAGTGATTGAAGTTTGACTGGGTTCATCACAGTTAGCACCACAATCACTGGTTTTAATCAGAACTCAATTTGATCTTGAGAGCCACATATTTCCTCCACCCAAAATCACATCAGTTTAAAAAGGCATTTCTATCATGGTTACATGTTCATTGTATCAGATTATTTTGGGACAGATTACTGCAGTAGCTGTGTTTTTTTCTTCCCAGCATGCATGCGGATATACATATACTACATAAACTTAAACCAATAGCCTTTTTTGTACCACCCACCTGCATTCCCATTGGATGGCATGTATAACTGGGAAAGTATATGCCTACCTGGGCAGTTACCTTAGTCCTCCCATGTCTTCCCTCTGCCATTGCCCTGACCTCTTCACAGACATGCACTGTCTCTGGAGGACTGAAATGGGGAATTGCTCCTGGAAGCATTTGCCTTACTGCAAATGACTGTCACAGTGCATGAAAGGATGAACGTTACCCCTTGCAAATGAGCAAGAGTACATGCGAGATATCTCCTGTGACACCATGCTCAGACTTTGCTGGATGTTTTGGGTCTGGTATCAGGGGCAGTAACCAGGGCTGAGGCCATTCCTCAGGAGCCCAAATACTTTTGGCACTGGTGGGTTTTCCCATGCAGTGAGGAATGATGGGAAGTTTTTTGTCATGTTGGTCTGGTCATATGAGAAATGGGTCAATTATTTCCATGTGCCTTGACCCATGTTTTTCACCACTGTGCTTTGTCTAGAAGTTACGGAAGCAAGACACAGTAATTAGGAAGGCCATGCCCATGCAAAAAAGAGCCACTCTCCCTGTTTGGATGCTTGCAAACCATTGTGTTTATTGTCTTGCAGCCCACCAGTTTGGTGTCAGTTGCTCAATAGATGCAGAAATTTTTATAGAAGTGTGCCTGGCGATGGAATTGGTGCTTCTTCTTCACACCATTTTCCTAGGAACTGCTCAAGAGGTATGTTTTAAAATGGCAACATTTCCATAGATTCACAGAGCAGCATAATTCAATAGATTTACAGAGATTTGGATATTCACAGAAGTTGTCTTTTTCCTTCTCTGTCCCCACTTTTTTCTGTGCAGCATAGTTGAATAGATTTACAAAGATTCTGATATTAACAGAAGTTGTCTTTTTCCTTCCCCGTCCCCCCTTTTGTTGCTGAAAAATGGTCAACAGATTTACAGAGATTCAGATGTTCACATAAGTTGCCATTTCCCCCTTCCCAGTCCTCCCTTTTCTTTGTCCAGCATGTAATGAGCAGCACCAACAGGAGGAACTGTCACTTTTTCCTGGCTGGTGCATGTGCCCTGAGGCAACAGGGCTTTAACAGGACGGCAACCCAGTGCCACACAAAGTTTAAGGCTTTGAAGTCCCCTTTTGGTAAGGCTCTTGAGGCTTACAATGGGGACCTCCCTAGTTATCACCTTCCATTCTACAACAGGTTGTACACCCTATGGGTGAGGGTGGACCAGCCCAGCTGGCGAGGTTGACATCCACTAGATCAGTTTGTAGCACTAGGAAAAAAATGCTACCGCTTCCACCTTAAGTATAACCACAGAGACACTTTCAAAGGCAGGGGAGAGGGCAATTAATGACATGTCATTAATTAATTGGTTATGGTGAGGGAAATGTGGTGCTATGAAGGGGTTTCCCTCGCTATAGTTGTTTACTCATGGTGTTGTATTTCCTTTCTCTGGGGCACATATCATATGACTTGCCCAAGATCACCCATGGCTTGTGTCCTACTCCAACACCCAATCCATCAAATAGTGCAGTCACCTAGGAATGGACTGTGTGGCACTGTGGTGTACAGGTAGCCTCATAGAGAGTAATGGGAGCTGGGATTATATAGTCCCCACCCTCTCTCCCAGGCAAGCACTTGCACCCAGGTAACAGAGGATCCTATTAAAAATGACACCCTGTGTACTATAGCCACAACACTGGTCTGGCAATCAGCAACAAGGCAGAACCCACACCCCTGCCCACCTTTTTCCTCTGAGTGACATGATGCTACATATATAGTTAGGTGTGTTCTTTTGCTTAGAAATGCACCAACACCAGAGAGCATGGCCACTCCATGCTATAGAAAAGGAAGGCAGTTTGCCTTCCTCTGGGTCCCAGGAGGAGGGTGCTGCAGTGGGGGAGGTGGACATATGCACTTTCCACTTGGCCACCTCCCCACCACCAGGCTAGAGTGGGAGCTGCTACATTGCTGCACAAGCTCTTGCAGTGGCACGTCCCAGGGACTGCAGTTCCCATAATCCACATACAGGCAACAAGGAGATACCACATGGTGATCTCTGTTATGTCTTCACAGGAGGCCAGAGGAGGCCACCATCAGGGCAGTGGACCCACCTGCCTCGTGCAGAAGAGGAGAGAGTGATGGGTGGTGCTCTCGGCCAGGAGGCGGTTGCAGGCCCCACACCAGGTGAGACAGACACCTCCTAGCAATACATATTCCCTTGCCACACTAAACTTCACTAATGTACAGCTATATGAAGTGCATGCACCTGTACTGCAGCTCCCACAATCCAAAGCCAGAGCAAGGTTGTGCATTGCTTGTTCGGGGAACACATGTTTACATGATTTCATTGATCCTTTTTTTTTTTTTTTTGGGTGCCCTGCAGATGATGGTGGCTGTCCTGAAAGCTGAAGGATTGAGGGGGATGAAGAGAGCAGAAGAGAGGAAGGGCAAATCCTTGCCTTCCTTCTTGCCTGCTTCACTGCCATGCAGGGCCGGGACAGGCGGCAAGGTAATTTCCACCTTGCTTTGTGGCTGCGATGCATGCCTACAAAGGGCACAGCAATGCAGGGTGGTTATCCAAGTGCTGGTGGCAGGCCTCAAACCACCTATCCTGATTTTATGGGATGTGGTTTGTCAACTTAATAGGTGGACTACATGAGAGCAAATCTAACCAGTCTTTGACAACCCCCCTTTCCATACTTGTTGTATTTCAGCATGTTGATTGGAGCAGAGAGTCCTTGCCTTGGAAGAAAGAGGAAATGTGCAGTATGCAGCGATCTCTCCACAACACTGAGGCACTCCTCCAGAAGTGGCAGAGGCAACCATAATCATGCTTAATTAATGTTATTGTAGTTGTCATTTACTGTATTTCTATCCCTCTTTTTTTCTGAATTGGGACTCAAAGACATAGCTAAAAATGATTAATCAGTAAAAAAAAATTCCTTTTTGTAAATAGGAAAATTAAAAGTTTGTAAATACAAAAACATTTACCCACATCTGGTATGCCCTCCAATTGTGTGACTGTGTGTCCAACAATTGACCAGAATGCACAATAAACACTGTGAACAGGGCTACTAGCAGCATCACAAAGAACACTAGGGCACAATGGAAGGGTCAGTGCAGAAAGAAGCAGGACCCGTGCTCTGCAGCAACAGCAGTTTATCCTGTAACAATCCAGAAAAGACCAACAAGAACAGAAATATGCAACAAAAATAGCAACATTTGCACATAGCTGGGACAAAGAACAGTAAGGGGGGGAAAAATCCCAATTCCAATGGGGTGGAAGTATGGTAGGGGAAGTATGGGGTTGGATGCATGATAGCTCTTAACAGCTTTCCTCTTCCATAAACCAGCATGAAGTGGTGCAGAATTTTGCCTACAGCAAGCACTCAGGAGCTTGCCCATCTATGCTGCCACAAAGGAGGGTGGGTAAATCATTTACAAGGCTCTCACTGTTCTCTGGCAAATCTGAAACATCTCCCTGGGGCAAGGCCCTACACCTGAACAGTTGGTCACAAGCCTGCTTTACATTGCTCCTGTCCTGAGATTCCTCCATTCAATTGACAAGGTTACACAGTAGTGCAGTCTGCTGCTCAGTGCAGGTGATAATCCTGTCTCAGTCTCTCCTGGTATGCTCATTCCTCCATCCTCATATAGTCAAAGTACTCGTTGCCCTTCCTCTCAAAATAACTGACCAGCTCCTTCATCTGAGCTGTGGAATGGGTACCCAAATGGTCAACATTGGCCCCCACGTTCTTGTGCACTTCCTTGTTCCTGTCCAGAATGAACTGCCAGAAGAATGGCTGTATGTCTGGGCACACTATTATCTGCCAGAGTAAGCAATGTGAAATGCAAGGCAACACATAGCAATGAACCAAAAGCAAGGAAGTAAATTGCAAGTGTATGTAGGGGGAAAGTGGAAGGATTTTGGGAAGGGAAGGGTGGAGATTTGAAGGTGGTGTTTATGCATAGCTAATTATCAACATGATCATGCAACCCTCATGCAATGCTAGATTGATTAAAATAGTATAAAACTGGGGAGGAAGAATTCCCTGAGGCCCACCAGTAGGCGTTCAGGAATATAGGCATAGCACATGCGCACACACAAACATTTGTGGACACCCCCTCCCATCATTCCAATGTAGTAGGTTGGTGGATGAAAGGAACAAGATGCTTTGGCATTTCCCACAAGGTCAGGGAGATGTGTGGTGGATCAAGGAAGCAAAGCAAGCAGAAATATTTGAAGGAACGAATATATCATGCACAGTAGGGGTTATGATGTTCTATGAACATGCAGATAACAGCATATATTGTCATCGTGCAAAGACATCTATTTGTGATAATCTTTGGGTATATGAATATCTGCATATTCTGTCATTACAAAAGGGGAATCTAACTCGCTCACTTGTTCCAGATGGCCCTTCCAATGCACTCCCAGCATCAGGTGTTGGATACTTCCCATTACTTGCTCCATGTGCTAAAGAAGAGATCCTAGATGGAAGGTTACATAATGGAAAGCAGATTCTTTCAGAGGAAGATGAGGAAGATTCCCCATCATGTAATGTATCAGGGTACTGACCTATAGCACTCCTGGTGATGTCAAAGTCCTGGGAGTCAGATAGTTCAGCATCACCTATAGATTAAAAATGTACAAAGTAAGCACCCACCCAATGGTCATGCTGGGGTCAATTACATGGGGGGGGCACAGAAACACCTACCTGAGGCTCCCCCATCCATTAAAGCCCTGAATTCCCTCTAAACCATGGTTCCTAGAGTGCTAGAGAAAAGTTCCTCAGAGTCCTCTGCTAGGTGCATGTGTGCATACACTTGCTGCACGCTGGGAGTCTGCCCTATTGAAAACCGGACAATTGTTGTGC
Organism: Gambelia wislizenii; assembly: GCA_030847615.1. NCBI lineage: Eukaryota > Metazoa > Chordata > Lepidosauria > Squamata > Crotaphytidae > Gambelia > Gambelia wislizenii. Next base: position 102,976,248 of record JAUMIR010000005.1, on the reverse strand, counting down.
TGTGAGCTATGTGCTTTAGGTATATTGTGGTATCAAAGTTCTGCAACTCCTTACAGAAGGGTGTGGTGACTGTGCCATTGTCACTCCGCAAATTCCATGTAGCACTTGTTGGAGAGCTTTGATTTTCATTCTATATTCTCCCACAGTCCTCTTGTGCCCTTTTTTCTGCATCTCATGAGCAATATTCTCAAAGATATCTATGCTTCTGAAGGTTTCCTTCAGTTGCTCCAAGACCTTAGCTTCACCCCAAATGGTGATCAGGTCATCAGTTTTCTCCCTGCTCCATGACACACCTCTAACACTTTTTCCTCAGCTCAAAAGGGCATCTGCCATCCCATAAAGCAAAGCTACAAAGTGAGTTTAAATGCTGATTTGGGAAGGTTTGCTATGCTTTGTATGTGAATATCCACATACACACAATTTTTTTTTAAAAAAATGGCAACCACACCTGCTGGTCACAGAAGCAAACAAGGGAGGTAACCTTCTGTGCCGGGAAGGTTGGCCTAGGTAGCCTCCTGCCCAACCAGTCCCACCCTCCAACCACTCCACCCCACTATTCCAATTCATAAAAAACCCCAGGTTTTTAAAGAAGAAGCAGAATAAAAAAAGTTTTTTTTAATGCATTTAAACCCCTAGGCATCTAAAAGAACTGCTGTAACTTTGAAACTGGAGGGATGTTATGTGTTCCAACAAGGCTAAGATTGAGGTAATGTCAAATTATTTTGCAGGTGTGGTTTCAGCCTTAGATAGTCTTGTACAACCAGGATGTGAAAACGGAAGTGAAATTAAAACAGATCAACAAGATTTGTGGTATTTGAAATCTGCTGGGCAGATGGCAAATTGTTCCTTAAGTTTAAAATAGGAAAGGAAAGAATATTTGAAAATAAAAATAATTTAAATAGTTTTTGCCATAATTATGCAAACACAGCAAAGATAAAAATTAAAAAAGCACAACAGGCACGGAGTTAGCCTGACCAGGCCCCTCATGGCACTGAATGCTGTAATGTTGGAACTGAAGCAAAGAAACTTATTGCACCAGGGGGGTTTACAAAGCAGCCCACTTGTGCAAAAGAAGAGAGGTGTGACCAGAAATGTTTTCAAAGTGGTATGTTCCTGTTTCCTTTCATAATGTGATTGACTCAAGACACGAGCCTCTTGTGATACTCTCCATAGTTTCAGTTAGAACTTTGTGCTAATGGTGTTGAAAGTCTCCACCCAGTTTCTGGGCTGAGAAATTGGGATTTTTTTTTCTACATTTTTTTTAATTTTTATTTTTGATCAGGTTTTAACATATATAACAAATTACAATATAGTATAGTAAGTAATAAACAAACATATCATTTTCCCTTTAAATCTTTGCATACCATAGTCAATGTAACATATTTTTGTTCTAAATTCAACAGTTTCTTGTGGGTGGGGCTCACCATTAGCAGTGAAAATAGTACAGTTTCTTTCTTTCTTTGTAAGGATTTTGTGTATAGCAAGTTATTTCCACTGTTGCTTGTAACAGTGGCAAGAAGTCTGCATGTTTCTTGCTAAATTTGATGAAAAGGATTTGACATTTCAAAAAGTCAAATGTCTGAGAAAGCAAAAATGACAGAGTTGTTCATGTCTAATTTTTACCTACTACAGCACTGATTGATGTGGTGCTGTATAGATTCAATCTGCAAGAACTGCAGCTTTCCCACCAGTGCCAGCCAGATTTGTCACTAGCCTTGTTATTAGTGAGAGAGTGACTGAGGCATTCTAACCTCCACTTTTCCTACAGCTAATGTTTAATAATGCAAAGGGCAATTTCACACCTTAGCAGTGAGAAAGTTGATGCTTTACAACTGACAGATCAGCCGCAATTCGATATCTGCAAAGGTCTTGGCCCCATATGATGCTGACCCACTTAGGGACCAAATCACACATAATTTTGACAAACAGCTGTCAGTGGAGAGGAAAAATTAAAGAGTTTTCCGCTTTTGTTGCTATAGGGCTGACTCATGTCATTTTGTTACCAGAGGCAAATCAAAAGAGGGATCCTTCAGATTCTACATAGAGAAGCTTGCTGGGCTTAACATTGAATCTTTCATTGATACTGGTGATGGGAGTGTGTCCACCACTACACTTGAGGTGATAGGTTAGTCTTGTGGGTCCGGGACAGGTTGTGTTTCCAACACAGAGAATAGCCAGCGTATTCAAGAAGAATGGCCACAAGGCTGTCACAGCTGTTTGAGGCACTCACCTCTCTCTGCCTAATAGTAGGGCAGGTACCAAATACGGTCAGACCCCTGTATCCGAGTATCTGATAAGTCTGGGTATCTGGTAAGTCCAGGTTCGATTCCTGGACTTACCATGGATACTGGAAACTGCGGATAACAATGAACCCTATTAAACTATAGGACTTCTGGTAAAAACTTATCATAGAGTTTCATTGGAGTACCTAGAAGATACCTAGAGAGGATGCTTCTATAGACATTTCCAGCATCGCTCTGGCATGTGCCCCTATTTTATGTCCCATGGATAACAGAAACAGGGGATATTGTTTCCACAGATATGGGGGCCTGACTGTATTATATTTACAATGCAGAAATAACAGACAAAATTGCCCCATTGATAGATGTGGCCACTCTTTGCTCTGAAATATCTTTCAACACTCTGGATCACTGGCAGGAAGCAAACACTACACTTTCTCCCTCTGCCACTAAGTCCCTCTCTTGTCTTCCTTTTTATCCACTGTGTGGGGCTTCCCTGGAGACTAGAAAATAGTGTCTGTCTCGGCTAAATCAACAGTTGGAGTGTGGGGTAAGTCCTTACTGCTGCATCCCTCTGCTTACATTCACTTTTAGTTCCAGCTTTTTGAATGTGGAAAATATGCAGCACACCTGAGTCTTAGCCTGGGCATTGTTGAACAGCTGACACAGCTGTACTCTGTCTGGGTTGCATTGACTTGGCTTGGCCCTATTTGCCCCTTAAAATGCTGGAGGATACAGGACTATTGACAACTATGATGTGGCAATGTCTGGACTTGGGAGATGGGGAGACGTGTGATTGTTGTCCTTATCCTTTCACTCCATGTAGCTTCAGACATCATCATGGGGTGAATATAATGCATTTTGCCTTTTCAAGTCTTTGAGAATATTATTCAGCCAAGTAACAAATCCTAGGTTTGATAACGGCTTGGCTGTTAATACCAGCATTCCTTCTTTAAGCCAAGTAAAGAGTGATTAGTTCTTTGAGAGATTCAACAATTCAGTTCACAGTCTTTCTGAGAGATTAAGGTAGATTAGTGACACATCCACAAACATGAAAAACATGTCTCACTGTCACATTAATTAATACCAGATTCTGTACTTTTTCTTGAAGGTTGGCTAAATCTGCTTCCTTTGTTCGTGTTAAGAAATGAGACTGGAAAACCATGCAATCTTTATAATACAAAGTAGCTTGTGAAATACCAAATTTTATTCACTAAACCTGTTAGTCCCATGTATATATATGGCAATGGAGCTATAGTGCTTTCTTGGCACTATAATAGGAATTGGTCTTCACCTCCAACATAAGTTATTACTTGTATGCACTCAGATCAGTACGCAGGTAGGAATGTAATAATTGTGAAAATATATGCATGCAAATGTACATGTACTATCTAGCTGTGGGGAGCTCAGGACAGCTTGTATAGCTAATGAGAAACTTTATCCTGAGAAGCCTAGAATGAAGCTGATGATTTCAATTATGATTTGAATGACATAGAAATTTGATTAGTATTGTTTACAGTCCTTAAAATGTGTTTCATACCAAGGCACAATTGTCCTAAACCAGCATTTTTTGGGGAAAAAGCAAGCCAAAATTTGCCATCAAATCTTGAACTTGCATGAAAATGTTTGGGGATGTTCGGTTTAAGTGTATATATCACAATTGGTGAAAACTGTCACATATATGTGCATTCTAAAGCAAAAACAAACAAACAAACAAACAAACAGAAAGCCAAAGTGTTTGTTCAGGAGTTACCCAAAGTAGTTGATGGATTGGGTCCAAGACCTTACTAGGGCATTTGTTTTCGTTCCATTACACAACATACCACACTCAGGGGTTGTGTGATAAGCATGAGGATTGGTATGAGGCCTGTCTATTGAATAATCAGACTGATACAATAACCCATCTTTATTTATATGTATTACAATTCTGATGCTTGCCCCCTTCACTATACTCCCTGTTCACACTCACACACCGATATAATCTTGTTTTCCACTGGTTGAAGGCATGGAGCAGATCAGTTTCTGTCAGCTTTTTCAACACATCTTCCATTTTCTTCGTACTGCATCAGTTGACTCAAAACGTGTTCCTTTAAGCACCGATTTCACTTTAGGGAAAAGAAAAAAGTCACATGGTGCCAAATTTGGCAAACCTGGAGGATGTTCCAGGATAATACTGGAAGGTCCAGGTTTCATCACAAGTGATGAATTTTTGAAAAAGGTTTGGGTCTGCCTCAAGCTGCTGCAGAATGTCATGTTGCTCAACTTTTAAACTTAGCATTTTTCCAGCAGACAACAGACAACACAGCTGCTTTAAATGATGACTGACATATTAACTGAACGGCGGAGAGTGTTGATGTTTGTCATGTTGGTTCAGACATGTTCAAGGTTGCCACTCAAGCATTCACAATCAGTTCTCCCTGATTTGTCTGAAAGGTAGAGTCAGTCTCATTATTTAACACACAGACCTAGTATAGCCTAATAGACAGGTAAAGAGAAAACTTGAAATTATCATATGGTTATTTTCTACTGAAAAGTTTATGAGAGATGTACTACATCTTGTAGCAAGCTGCTGAAAGGCTGAGCAGAATGAAGATGTGGATTCAAGCACTCCCATAGGACCAGTTAGTTTCAGAGCAACAGCAGCACTCCGGAATTATACATTTGTTTGCTCCTTCAGATCCCAAAACATCTTAGCAGAACTGCCAGTACAAACCTAGTGGGTTTCAAGACATTTTGCACCTCCAGAATGATAGATAAGATGCCCTGCTCCCACACACTTCTATTTACAATCAGATTGGCAACTGGCTCATATATCAACACTGGCAACAGGACAGTATCTATTATCACACTTGAGGGCAGTAGGTTGGCTTCATGTGCACAAGGCAGTCCACTTGGCACCATCCCCCTCCCTTAGAGTTTACCACCTGAGAACAGCCACCTTGCTTTAAGTAATTGTAAAGCTAGCCCTGTGCTGAACAGCACACATACCTTGAGCTGCTGGTGTGATTCAAAATACATTCTAGGTGCTTGGAGCAAATGGTCTCTGGGTGCATTAATGTCCATTAATATCCTCTGAATCTCATCATTGACTAGCAGCCCATTCACACTACAGAATTATAGTGGTATTATTTCAGTCTGACTGCCATGGTTCTGTTACCCAAAGAGGCCTTGGAAATTCCAAGAAAATATCAAGGTTCTAATATGTTGGTGAAATTAGCAGCAACTCAACTTAGCAATGCAAGAGGGGTCAACGGAGAAGGGGATCTTTACACCAATTGTATACCCCTACTAGCTATGAACAGGCACAAACACATGCAAGTTGAAAAATTAACAATAAATTTATTAAAGGCATAAAATAGTAACACCAAGCATGCACACATTCATACAGAAAGCATTCAAAGAAGACCACAAGGAATGGAAGAAGAGAGGTTGCCAGAGGGATAGGTAGGGAGATTTCTGGGAAGAATACTACACCTGTCTTGTAGTCTGGAGTATGTTGATCAAACCGGCAAAGTGGCTCGATGAATCTGGAGTGGCTAACACAGAGTGATAGAGTCTTCCCTGGGAATGGAATCTGTGTGCAATGAAGCAGATTTTTAGGGTAATATTTATACCCAAGAATATGCCCTAAGAGGAACAAGTTTCCTGGTCTGAAACAATAGATTCCAGGAACTTTCAAAGATTACACAATTAGTTTCTTGTTCTTTGAGAATGGGTGTCTGGAGATACTAATGTGTTGTAATGACTGGTGACTGGACTCACAAAGCTTGAGCTGCCTCCTCTTAAGGTTGGGGGATTAAGGAAGGGAAGTTTGAAACCAGCACAGAAAGGATTGCTCCGTCCATCTATTGTCTACCACTTAGGTGTACAGTGGAAACTGTGTCCTCTTGACCTTTTGATGTTTCCCTCACAGTTTGGAACCATCCTGCTCTTCCCCGTGGAAGACCACATTAATATGCCAAATTATTAATACACCAATTTTGGGGGTCTCTGGGGGATGGAGCTTATTAGGGGTGCTAACAGTTCCATCCTATGGAATTCAAGGGGTTGTCATTTGGTGAGGCACTAGAGTTCTCTGGCTGAGAATTCTAAATGGCCCTCCCTAAACTGTGAATCTCAGGATTCCACGAGATGTTGCCATGGGAGTTAAAGTGGAATACTAGTGCTATAATTCTGTAATATGAATGGGCCTCTGGTTTTACCTCAGGGTTGGGAATCATGCAGCCCTCTGGATGTTGTTGGACTGTGAATCCTAACACCCCTAGTCAGCATAGACATTGGTGTAGAATTCTGGGAATTGTAGTCCAACAACAAGTGGAGGGTCTCATGATTCCAACCCTGTCTTAATTGGAAGGTCACTTCGCACACACAACATGGCTTTCAGCTTCCATTAAAAATATTTTCCCTCATATACTGTATGCTTACATACAGATACATCCACAGTTGTTTCTGCTCCTCTGTGACTTTTGCTGTGTAACCAGTACATGGTCCTCACTTTGAAAGTAATGATGATAAGCCATTCCAAGCAGCATTCATTTTTGGGAAATGGAATATATATGTTGAGAGCGAGAGCAAGAGCGCTGTCTCTATGCTCAACCAGATGGAAGGCAGAGGCACCCATTATTGACAGGACATAAGGGAAAGTAAACACTACTTGCTAAACTTAAGGACTCATGTTCAGGTAGTTGTGAATAGGATTGCAGAAAATAGCACTGAGAGAGTCGAAGGCTTTCATGGCCGGCATCCATCGATTTTCCTTGGTTTTTTTCCAGGCTGTGAGGCCATGTTCTGGAATAGTTTCTTTCTGACATTTCGCCTCCATCTGTGACTCAGAATTCTCTGAAGATGCCAGCCACAGATGCAGGCAAAATGTCAGAAAGAAACTATTCCAGAACATAGCCTCACAGCCCGGAAAAAAACCAAGGAAAATCTAAGCACTGAGAGAGCCAGTGTGGTGTAGTGAATGGAGTGTTGGCCTAGGACTCTGCGAGTACAGAGTTTGAATCCCTGTTCATCCATAAAAACCCACTGGGTGGCCTACTCTTTTCCAAGTAAATTTAATAATAATACAGACTACAGAACACTACAAATTATTCAGATCCACCATACAGTACTTGGGAAGGATGGTCAAGTTAAGCAAAGCCAACTAGTGGGCTGAAAGGAGATTTGAACAGGTACTGACAGGTTTGTAGCTCACTTTTTCTTCTGCTATGCTGAACTTTATCTGCATATAATATCCTGCACTAGGATGAACATATTATGATGGAGTAAAAATATTCAACAAGTTGATGAATGCTGACCCAAATGACAGTGCTGGTAGCATAGTTATAGATAACCAGGAAACCAGGAATAAACCAGGAAATGAACACAGTGTTTGAATATGGCTTCCACATAGGAGATAGAGGAACTGTATAAACTATAAGGAAGGTATGCTTTTACAAACTCCTTATAGAGAATGAAAGGTGTCAGAAGATGCAACATTTAATCTTGGGGAATGCAAATCAAAACCATCCCTAGGTGGAGATAGAGCATTGCTTTCTGTTTCCTCCTCAGGTAACCTGTCTGTCTCTCTGCCACAGCTGATAATAGTTTCACCTTGAATTAGCAAAATCTGAAGTTTGCTCTTTCTGCCCTTAAGTGTAGACAAGTGCTTTGTTTAGAAAGCTGATGCGTTTTAAGAAGTGCTTAATTAAGTGCTGTTGATTAGCATTTTTCTATTTTTAAAATTTAGTATGATGTTTTAGCTTAGGATGTCTTGTAGGTTGCCAAGTGTTGAACAAAATAATTAATTAAATAAATAAACTTGCCTCTGTGATTGAACTTTGAGCAACTATTTTCATCTGCAAAGAGTTTTATATCATGTAGATAAATACATCTCAACCTCCTAATCACTCTAGATCAAGCTCCAGTGAAAAGCACTAGACCACCCCAAGCAATTTTTTCTTTCTTTCTGGACAATTGGAAAACCTCCCAGATGTCTTTAACTGCATCTCTTATCATCCCCAGTCAGCATGGCTAGGAAAGGCTGTCCTAATATTTTTACACATTTGGATATTTTGACCTGATTAAGCATGCTGGTCTCCTGCACCAAGCAAAACATTGACACTCCTGCACAGTCCTGCACTGAATGGATGACATGATGTGTAGTCTTGCAGTCTAATGGCACAACCTTGTGAACAATGTTTGTGTCACTCAATCAAATGTTCAAAAGGGAAAAGGGCTGTATTGGTTACAACTTGTGGAGGCCCCAGCAAGATGCTTTGGCAGGATGGGAAGATGCTGCTGCCTTCTGGTGGATCTTCTCCCCTGGGACACACAACCCAGTTGCCTTCTGGGAGATTCATGCCTGCCGCCCACTCCCAAATGAAGGTTAATCAGTTATCCTGGCTGCCTCCTAGGTGAATAGTAGTCAACTATGTGGCAACTATGGCAGAGCTATCAGCAGCAGGGAGTCCATTGCAGGGTCCCTGGCTGAATACACCCCCTTTCAATGCTACCGGGGCTTGAAAGGAATGGGGAAGAGCTATTGTGGCATAGGTGAGATGCTGTGCAGACTGGGACTGTTAACCCCTTCTGAAGGATGTGGTGAAACTGAATGGGTGAAAGTGCAGCTGCCATAATTTTCTTTCACCCCAGTCCCTTTCACTTTCCACAAAGTGTTACTACATTGGGCTTGAAACTCAGATAAATATGAGAGAAAAAAGATGGTGGCTGTTGAAGACCCCTAAGCAAGTTTTTATTTCTTCCCTCCAGCACTACCCCATCATCATCATCATCATCATCATCATCGTAGTCATCGTCGCCATCCCCATTCTCATCATGCCTTGTGTGTTTTGCTTTTTTTAAAAAAACTAGGCATCATACCTGTTGAGTCCTAGCATTTGCCCAGCCATGCTGGGTACTGGGAAAGTGGGAACTTTAAATGTATACAAGCAAATCCCACACTACTTGGCAAGCAAAATGTGCATGTAACACAGATGCAACAATCCTATCATTTAGAAGAGTTTGGTCCCATTTGGCAGTGGAGCAACACTGAGGTACAGTAAATGAGCAATTAGCACAGTATCAGTCAGTGAACCTATGCTACAGGTTCTTAAGCTGAAATCTCTCTCTCTCTGGCTTTTCTTCGCAAACGAAGATTCAGGAATAATAATAATAAAATAATAATAAAATTTATTTATACCCCGCCCCTCTGTTAAAACAATCGGGGCGGCTTACAAAATTTAAAATACAATACAAACAAAATCCCTAAACACCCCCACTCCCACCCTCCCCCATAAAAAAACATTAAACAAATATAAATTAAAACAACTAATCTAAAATCACTTTTAAAACTATAAATACAATAAATATAATAAATGGCCAGCAGCCTAGAAGAGGCCAGGATCCCCTGAGGCCGGGATCTAATTAGGAAAGGCCTGCCGAAAGGACTCATCCCGTGCTTTCTGCAAGTGTGCTGATGACTGAAAAGGCCAATCTGAGATAAACAAGTCCGGTTGCAGAAAGCACAGCAGAAGGTCTCCTTGGGTGATGTTTCTGGGTTGTGATTCTTTCTGCGTTGTCGTTTCTCTTTAAGACTTTTTTTGGCATGAGTTCCCAAATAAAGCTGCAACATTATGGATAGTGAGTCTCTGTGAGTCCATGCCAGGGCAGACCATTGTTGGTGATCAATTTGGCCAAGCCTGAGATTTTGTTTCAGGGAAACCTTGTATCGCTTTTTTGGAGCGCCCCTCTTACGCTGACCCGTGGCAAGTTCACCACAGAGTACTATTTTGGGGAGGCGATCGTCCTCCATCCTAGAAACATGCCCTGCCCAGTGCAGCTGTGTTCTCAATATCATGGCCTCAATGCTGGTGATCCCTGCTTGCTCAAGGACAGCAACATTCGTCACATAGTCAGTCCAGTGTATATTTAGGATTGTGTGTAAACAGCGCTGATGGAAGTGTTCAAGGGGTCGTAAGTGGTGGTGATAAGTGACCCATGTTTCAGAACCATAAAGGAGAATAGACAGTACAATGGCTCTATACACACTGATTTTTGTGTTTTGCCTCAGGTGTTTATTACTCCAGACTCTTTTGTAAAGTCTTCCAAATGCGCTATGTGCCTTTGCTAATCTGTGATCGATCTCTTTATCAATCTTGGTATCTGAAGAGATGATGCTTCCCAGGTAGGTGAACTGCTGAACGGACTTAAGCACAGAGTTGCCGACGGCAATGTGGGGATGGTGGTGTTCGTCCTGTGGTGCAGGCTGGTAGAGAACTTCTGTTTTCTTCAGGTTGACTTCCAGCCCCAACAGCTCTGCAGCTGTTGCGAAGCAGGATGTTAGGCGCTGCAGAGCTGCTTCTGTGTGGGCAACAAGGGCGGCAGTATCAGCGAAGAGCAGCTCACGGACTAGATAGTTTAGAGTCTTAGTGTGAGCCCTCAGACAGCTTAAATTAAACAAGCTACCATCAGTACGGTAATGTATATAGATGCCGTCGTCTTCTTCAAGCTCTGCCATAGCCCTTTGGAGCATCGTGCTAAAGAAGATTGTAAATAAAGTTGGAGCAAGAACACAACCTTGCTTCACTCCATTAGTTATTAGAAAGGGCTCTGAAAGAGCATCACCATATCTGGCCCTCGTGTAGCAAGATAATTATTTTAAGGAATTTGGGGGGACATCCTAGTCTTTCCAGGATCTGCCACAGACCTTTTCTACTCACAGTGTCGAAGGCTTTGGTCAGGTCGACAAATGTTACATAGAGACTCTTGTTCTGCTCTCTACATTTTTCTTCCAGTTGTCGAAGTGCAAATACCGTATCTGTAGTACTCCTATTGGCTCTGAAGCCACATTGGCTTTCAGGAAGAAGTTCTTCTGCAATAACAGGAACTAATCTGCTCAGGAGTATCCTTGCAAGGATTATTCCAGCAATAGAGAGCAGTGTTATGCCTCGATAGTTTGAGCAATTGGATTTTGCTCCTTTTTTCTTGTACATGGTGATGATGACTGCATCTCGGAGATCTGATGGCAGTTCCCCTTTTTCCCAGAAATTCACAAGGAGTTCGTGGAATTTAACATGGAGTACATGACCTCTGTGTTTCCAAACTTCAGGTGGGATTCCATCAATCCCAGCTGCCTTGCCGTTTTTCATCTGCTGTATGGCCTTACGGGTCTCTTCCAAAGTGGGAGCTATGTCCAATTCATTTTTCAATGGTTTTTGTATCATATGTTGGATAGCTGAGCCTTGGACTACTTGGTTGGCACTAAAGAGACTTTGAAAATGTTCAGCCCATCGATTCAGGATGGAGGCTTTATCAGTAATTAGTGTTTGACCATCTGTACTGTATAAGCAGCTTTGGACCTGATAAGTAGGTCCAAACACTGCTTTAAGAGCTTTGTAAAATCCTCTAAGATCACCCAGATCTGCACAGTGTTGTGTCTTTTCTGCTATATTGATCCACCACTTGTTCTGCATGTCTTGGAATTTTTGTTGAAGTTTACTACATGTGAGGTGGAAAGGTACTTTTCTTACATGGCAAGTTGGCTGGGCGAGGTATGTCTGGTGAGCAGTTCTCTTCTTTGCCAACAGCTCCTGGATCTCTTGGTTGTTTTCATCAAACCAGTCTTGATTTTTTCTTGTGGGAGAAACGGATGGATTCTTCTGCAGACTGGAGGAGACTGTTTTTGCTATGTTGCCAAAACACTGTAGGAGAAGGATTTGTAGGGTGGTCTTCAATTTTTGTTTACAGATTTACCTGGAAGTTGTCTCTCATGGTAGCTTGTTGAAGATTGTTGACTTGGAGTCTCCTCTTTAAGATGCCACCCCTCTTAGGTTTGAGCTTAAGATGAAGATTTAATTTACATCTTACGAGGCGATGATCTGTTTGGCATTCTGCACTGGGCATCACTCGAGTATGACAGACATCGTGAATGTTTCTCTGGTGGACTAGAATATAATCTGTTTAGATCGGGGATGCATCCAGGTTATCTTCAAGCTATCTTTCTGCTGAAAGATAGTGTTTGTAACAGTCAGCTGTTGTTCTGCACAGAACTCTAGCAAGAGGCGTCTGTTATCATTGCAATTTCTAATGCCATGCTTGCCTAAAACACCTTTCCTGGCTTTGGAGTTCTTTCTGACTCTGGCATTGAAGTCATCAAGGATAATAATGTTATCTTCTACAGGGACTTTTTGTATGAGTTGGCATAGGTCTGTGTAGAATTTGTCTTTCTCTACAGGATCGGCTTGCATAGTTGGGGCATATATACTGAAGAGAACAACGTGTGGGAGGCGTAAGGAAATAATGTAATCAGAGTGTCCTATTGGCAAAATTTCGAGTTTGGAGACAATGGAGTTTTTAATCATAAAGCCTACTCCTGAAAGATGTTTTTTAGTTTTGGGTTTACCAGGCCAGTAAAGTGTGTAGCTGGCGCCATGTTCTTTAAGGCTGCCTTCCTCATGGAGACGAACTTCACTAAGAGCAGCGATGTCAATATTAAGTCGCGATAATTCATGGGGTATTAGAGCAGAATGACGCTCAGGCTGTCCACTATCGGCAGAGTCTCACATGGTTCTGATGTTCCAGCATGCAAGCGTCAGTTTATTTACACCTTTGGAGGCTGGTGTGTGCCTTTGTTTCTTTGCCTAGGTTTGACCGCATCAGAAGATGCCCGTTGGCTGCGGCTAGCCAACCAGGTAGATGGGGATGAGCTTACGTTAGGCCACCTTTTCTAGGCCCCTCTCCATATGGAGCAAGCAGTTCTCTCCTTAAAAAAGGCTGCTTGGTTGTTCAGGATGCTGTCGAACAAGACTGTCATCTCCCGGGTCAGCCTTAAGCGACCAAAGTCCTGAACCGCCTGCATGTAGGGTTGGGTCTGCGGCTTCCAGTGCATCTTTACACCTGCCATTTCATCCCTTGCCTATCGCTACAGGGCTTTTTCAGAATTGGATTTGTCCTTCAAGCCTGTGTAATGAATTTTTCTGGTGGAGCGCAGCGTGCACAGAACTGGCCTCATCCTTTAAACCAAAGGTTCATCTGCTGTGGCCTTGAAAGCATGGATGGTAGCAACAAGGTCCTCAGGTCATAGGTTTGATTAGAGTTTCCTTCTCTTAGATGGTTGACCTTATAGGGTTGGACGAGCACCATCTGCCTGGGTTTGGGATTAGAGTTTTCCTTCTCCTAGGATGGTTACCATAAGGCTAGAGAGCCCATCCTGCCCTTTGACGCTCTTTGTCAGACCCTTTGGTTTTGACCTGTCTGGCATGGGAGGTACTACTGGTGGCTATTATGCCCCTGCTAGCATAGCTCAAAACTTCATTAGGGTACACAAGCCTCTCCCTCATGACAAGGGGACATCAATGGGGAAGTAAGCTGAAATAACACTTTTGTAAAAATGGAATGTTGTGGATGTAGCATATCTTGATTTCAGTAAGGACTTCAACAAGGTCCCCATGATGTCCTTGCAAGCAAGCTAGTAATATGTGGGCTAGACAAGGCTACTGTTAGGTGGATATATAAGTCATCAATAGATTTCCCGTTCCATTTCTGTAACGGAATCACGGGTGTGTGAACTGATTTGCCATTATGCTGGTGCAATGTTAAAACACTTCTGGGTACAATCATGACATCCAGGTGAGTGACAGCCTTTTCTGTACCCTCCCCATGTTGCTTTTAAAACTTTAAAAGTGTTTTGGTGCATTTTTTAATTTTTAGAAGTCTGACTGTATTTTTATTTTTAAATTTCCCCCTGGCTTCCTGCCTCTGTAAGGTCCTGGAGGGTAAGTAGAGAACACTTCTGGTGGTGATCTGGACATCCAGGTAAGTGACAGACTTTTTTTTACCCTCCCCTGTTTACTTGTTTCTTTTAAAGGCTGTTTAGGTGATTGCTTTAATTTTTTGATGTCTGGGTTTTTTTTTTTTTAATTTTTAAATTCCGTGCATGATGCAGGGCTCCCTGTAAGGTCCTGGGAGGTCTCTGAAAAACACTTCCTACTTTGATTGGGACAAAGAGGTAAGTGACAGCCTTTTTTTGTTCCCTCCCTGGGTTACTTGGTTTTTTTTAAGGGTGTTTAGGTGCTTGGTGCACTTCTTTGAGGTTTGGAGGATTTTTTATTTTTAAATTCCCCACACGATTTGGTCTCCAGGAAGGGGAGGGGGCTCTGTGAGAGCTCCATTCTCTTCCTGGACAGCTGGAGGAGTGGGGAGCAGTTTCTCTCCCGGGGTTAAGGTAAGTGTGTGAACATTTTTTTAAAATTCAGTTACAGGGACGGGAGGAGGGTGGGTGGGTGGGGTACTGGAACAGGAACAGCTTTTAAGGGCCCGTCTGATAAAGTCCTTGGAGTGTGGTATACTCTCCTCCTTTGGCAGTTTTTAAACAGATACAGGATGGCCATCTATTGGGAGTGCTTTGATTGTGTATTCCTGCATGGAAGGGGTTGATCTGAAAGGTCCTCGTGGTCTCTTACAACTCTATGATTCTCTGAGAGGCTGTAAGTGTGTGCAGAGACACTTCCCATGTAATAGAAATATGGGAATCAATCAAGTGGTCCATCTGACCCATCTGACCCAACCTGTTTAGCTTCTGAAGTCGTTTGAGATTGGATGTGTTTGTGCTACTGTGGTGGTTCTTTCCCACTGAGCACTAGTACCCTCCCTTTCTCCACACACTTGGAAGTGAGGCACATATAGTGATGGCATATCTTTTCAACACAGATTAAATCCCCAGCATTTATATATTTGGAAGTTATGCACTGACGCTCCATCACTCCCACTGTTGTTGCTACAAAATTGAAGCTAGAGAACACAGTTATTCCTGTGAATAACTCTCCAGTGGTGGAAATCTTGCAGCCCCAGGTGGTGGTGGTGGTTATCCAGTGCAGCATTAAGACCCCCTCATTTTTTCAGCCCAAGAAAGTTGTCTCCCCAAAACCCCTGCTTATCACCCAAAATTTTGCATAAAATTTGTATGTGGCAATATGTGTGTGTGTGTGTATGTATAAAAAATGTAAATCTCTATGTATGTGTCATCAAGTCACATGTTAACCCCATGAATTTCATAGGGTTTTCATTGGCAAAGAATACTCAGAGGTGGTTTTGCCATTTCCTCTGAAATATAGCCTACAACAACTAGTATTCATTGGTGGTCTCCCATCCAAGTACTATCCAGGGCTGACCCTGCTTAGTTTCCAATAGTATTACTATATTTCCTCACCATGGCAAAGAAGACTGCAACTCAGGCTGAATCCACACAAGGGCTATATCTCAGTTCTAGTGCTCAGTATCCTGCCCCATTAATATCACACTCACCCATTTTAATCCAAACTCAAATGGGTTTTGAAAGCCACACAGTTCCCCCACCCTGAAGTTACCTTGGTACAAAAGGGTATTTCTACCATGCTCACATGTTCACTGTATTGGATTATTTTAGGTCACATGATGGCAGTGGCTGTGGGTTTTTTTCTTCCCAGATAATACACATATCCATATAAAACAATAGCCTTTCTTGTTTTCCTGTAATTCTTACCACCTGTAATCCACCTGCACTCCCTTTGATGGCTTGTACACAGTTCCTTCACCCTGCTTTCCTTCTCTTTTCCCTCTGTAATCCCATAACTTCTCCATCCCATGTGTGCGTGCGTCTGTATGTCGGAAGAATTAAACGCCTCCTCATTCAGTTTAGACCACAACATTTAAAGTTCCCCACATGATCTTCCCTCCATATTAACAGGATTCAAAAAAAGGCCCTACAGAATGGAACAGCTAGTTTGTAAACCTATCAGTCCCAATCCAGCAAAAATTACAGCCTGATCCTCCCCATAGTTCTTTGAATCTATTTCCTGCTGGCTCCAAAGGAATTTATTCTCCAATAAGGCTATAAACCTCTGCCCTCTAACCTGAGAGTAAGTCCAACTGAACTCTGGCTGAGTTTGGGCTTACTTCTGTGTAGAAAAATATAAAATTGCATTGTTAATTAATGGTAGGGCAGCAGTGTTGTCAGGGGTTGTTGGGGGTCTTTCAAGTGGGGGAGGGGATCTATCCCTGATTGTTCACACCTTGAGCCTGGTGGGTTGGAAGTGGGCAAAGTTCATGGTGGAAGGGTCCCAAAGGCATCCTTGGCATCCGTGTCCAGCAAGTGTGGTGTTGACTTTTTTTTAGTTCAGTATATGTATATATGCAGATATCTGCATATTCGAATATCCAAAGGCTTCCAGGGCTTCTGAAATGGATTTGGATATTCAAATATGCAGATATCTGCATACATACATACACACACTAAACTACAAAAAAAAAATGTTGACACCACACTTGTTGGACATGGATGGCAAGGTGTCTCCCTTTGAGACCCTTCTAGCCATGAACATTGCCCACCTCCCACCCACATACACTCGTGTCATGATGGGCCTACCTAGCTATCATGGAGTTCATCTCCAAACCTATTTCACAGCAGTGGAATTCCATTCCCTGGATCCCATATCATCAGGTATGGCTAAGGGGGCGGGAACCTCATTTCCTAAACATGACATCACATCACCTGACTGGAGAGCCAATGAGAAGTTGGCAATGCAGACCCAATGAGAGATGACCACAAAGACTTTAAAAGTTCTGATCTTTCCTTTGTTCTGAGAGACCACATGCTCAAGACTCTGGCTTAGCCATCTGTCTGAGGGCAGATGGAGAGAGCCACATGGAGTTGCCAACAAAATACAAAAACTGTGATAACAAAAGGTTGGGGGGGGAGCCAACCTTTCTTAAGGGCTGGATAACACCAAGGCCCTGAAATGATACCTGAAGCCCAGGAGGAGGCTTCTATCTCAAAAAGGACTCTGAATTCCATCTCCAGAGACTAAGAAGGGGCTGGTTAAGGTGAGCCTGCCCCAGTATCCCCTTGGGGAACAGAATGGATGATGATGGACAGCCTAAATTGTAAATTATCAATAACCTTAGCTTAGGGACCGTCTAGCTAGTTTGCGTTAGTTTTATGATTTTATTTTAGTGCTCTGGTTTGAATGTATAACTCTGTAAATCCTAAGCTGAAGCCTGGGGGGAATGCTTTTCCTTCCTCTTAACTTTGAGCCTAGGGACTAAAATTAAAGTCTATTTACTTTTCTCTCTATAAGCTTGCCTCGCGCGTCTTCCTCGGTCAGCTATCTAAACTTCTCTGGGATAGAGAAAAGGGTTATTATTGATATCTTAACACAACCTGTCTGGCTTCTCGCTGCACCAGACATGAAAGGGTAAACTCAGCAAATGGTGGCAAAACAAAGAGAAATCCCTTGGGTTTGGGATTGAAAAAAGGGCCAGCCTTGGACTTCAGGCAGCAGAAACTCTAGGGTCGGCTTTCACAACTCATACACTGAAAGTTAGTTCTGAAAGGGACACATTCATTTCAGAAGCCCTGCAAGCCTCCAGTTATTCAAAATATGCTGATCTCTGCACTTGCCAGACCTAGGTGATCACCCACTAACTTGTTCTGCCCTCCACCACCACCCCGATTTCACACTGATCCTGATTTGTGGCACAGGGCACATGTTTAAAACAGGCAGATTTTCCTAGAAACAGTGAAGTAAAAAAGGTGGTTTTTTTAAAAAAATCACATTAAAGCCCTCAGGCATCTAAAGAAGTGCTTTCACTTTGAAACTGGAGGATTGTTGTGTGTTCAAACAGAACTAGGATTGAGGTAAGGGCAGATTATTCTGCAGGTGTGGATTCAGCCTCAGTGACATGTCTGCTCAGTGTGTTGTGAACATGCTAACTGTTGATGGACAACATCACAGCGCTTGCTCTCCTTTATCTTTCTTCTTACGATTCATTATCTTTAGACTGGATGTTCCTTTAAACAGAGGACACCTTCTAATAGAAGATTGTCCTTTGTAAAGCAGGAGTAGCTATTCATAACCTCCTAGTGCATGGGCAGGGAAAATATGGTCCTCCTAATGTTGATGAATTATCCATCTCTCACATTCATGCTGATGGGAACTGAATTTCCTACCATGTGGAGTAACTCGGTTTCCCCAGCCCTGTTCCGCAAGATAGGGTAAGTAGTTAAAGTGGACAAATTCAATCTGCTCCACCCTGTTTTTCTCTCCTCCTCCTCCCTTTTTGGCTTTCATGCATGATGATACCCCCCCCCCATTTTTCAGTGGCTAAGCCAACACAGGTACTCCTATAAGAGAAGCCTCCACAGTATAAATCTGAATACTGTATTGGCTACTGAAGAACATTCAGGTAGGCACCATACGGTCTAATCTTTAATTCTTCTTACTGCACATAAAGCAACATGGAGAGACTTAACTGAATTAAAAAAAAACTGTATTCCTTGCCTGAATAAATTTGAATGCATTCATTTTACTATTACTAAGGATTCAATATTTCAACTTGGTTTCAGCTAAATTCTTTATATTGGGTTGCAATTAAATATGTGGCTCATTTGTGCATCACTGAAGAAGTACACCAGCACCATGAATTCTGGACGTCTAGGAAATATAATTAATGTGGAGCTGAATATCATTGATAAATGGAGGTTACTTATCAGTGTTCAGCATATAGGGAAATATGAAAGCGAATGGTGTAATTTGTCTGAAGCAATTAGTTGTCTAAATTAAAGATAAGGGATTAAGGATGAAGCCTTTAAAGCCCTAAATATAGAGAAATAATAAATTACACATTGGAAAAGTACAAACATGACTCTTTCAAGTTGGCCAAGCTTTGTGAAGTGATAGATGTCTTTGTACTTTTCATAGACAAACACAGAAAAGCTGTGTACTCTACTGATGCCAACGTGTGATACAAAGAATTGCTCTGAAAGGTGGTTGATGCCATGCATGAGAATTGTCTCAAGTCTGTTTCGCTGCTGCCTGTCCTTTCACTGCAATCTACATCATGCTGGAGACAAATCATCAGCAGCCAGTGCAAAGTTCTGTCACAGTAGAAAGGTCCAAACCACCTTTGTGAATACAGGTTGCTCCCTGTATCCATGGGGAAACATTCCTGGACTTATAACTGAAACAGCAGATAATAGCAAACCCTCTTAAAATAAAGAACTTCTGGTACAATCCTACCATAGAGTTGCACTGGAAGACCTAGTGATTCCTAGAGAGGATACTTTTCTAGGCATTTTCCAGTGCAACTCTATGGTGTGTCCCTATTTTTTCTTTTTTCTTTTTTTGCAAATTATTATTTATTGAATTTTCCATCAATAAAGACAATGCATTTTAAAAGATACAAAATCTCACATTCATTATTTATACATTATAATTTCCTTATTTATCTAACATATATATAATTTATATGTTGCCCATCATTTATAGCTTATAATTGCATTAATCTTTTGGTTATTATTTCTTTATACATATTTATACATAAACATGTACAAAAATTTATACATAGATTATCTCTTTGTACCTATTTGTATACAAAAGGATTTTTATTTAAATATATAAGATAATCTCGCAGTTGACCAATTATCCAAAAATTGCTAATGCATCAATTTGTCAACTACCTAATTTTTATAATAAAGTATTGGTACATAAATCTATTTCTATGAATTTCCTTTATGAATTCCTTGAGTTGATATGTTACTTTTCCTAATTGTTTTCCTGTAACCTCCCTTAATTCCCAATTATATCATAATTCATAACATGCCCTATTACCAATACTTTCAGCTCAAAACATACCCTCTATAATTTAAATTCACTTTATTCTGTTATACTTCTTAACTATGGATTCTCATAGATTTGTATCACATATCTACATTATTACCATAACAGCACTACATTACTGTACTAGATATCTTCTACATATATGGATTGTTTTAGAAGTTAACGTTATTTCCTTTCTAATTAGTGAATATTTCAATTAGATTTCTATATGTCTCCCCTGAGTTTTCCCAGGAATCTAACACCGGTTTCCAGTCCTTTTTAGTTCTTGCACTTTTAGACTGTCTCAATCTGTTTGTTAACTCGTCCATCTCAATTAAATCCCATAACTTATCTCTCCATTCTTCAATAGTTGGTTCTTCTTTTAACTTCCACTTTTTTGCAATGATCATCCTGGCCGATGTGATCATGTACAGGATGTTCTTCCAATATCTTCCCTCTTCCATCTTATTTAATCCTTTAATTATGTTTAGTAGATAAAGTTCTGGAGTAAATTCTAATTTTATCTGGAAGATATTATTGATCTGGGCATGAACTTTTAACCAAAATCCCTTTACTTTGGAACAGTTCCACCATAAATGTATAAGAGAGCCCCGAGCCTTCCCACATTTCCAACAGTTTTTATTTACCAGTGCCCTCATTTTATTTAATCTCACTGGGGTAAAGTGCCATCTGTGAGATACTTTAAGGAAGTTTTCTTTTAAGGATTGACATGCCGTGAACTTCATAGTCCTCCTTCTTGCTGTTTCCCAGTCCTCCAATGTTATATTATTACCAACGTCTTGAGCCCATTTCCACATATAATCCTTGATAAATTCTTGTTCTAATTTTCTAGTATGTAGAAGTTTATAAATTTTTGATATTAATTTCTTTGGGGACTCAATCCAGATCAATTTATCTAATTCATTAAATTCTGCCTCTACTCCACCCTCTTTTAAATCCTCATTATACCTTTCCTTTAATTGATGGAAAGAGAACCAGTTGATGTTAAATTGCCTAGTTATTTGTTCTTTAGTTTTGAGTATTCTTATGCCTTCATTACTGATTTCAGTTATATCAGAATATCTCAACCAGGGGCTAGAGCTGTTCCATCTTGA
Source organism: Gambelia wislizenii (assembly GCA_030847615.1). NCBI lineage: Eukaryota > Metazoa > Chordata > Lepidosauria > Squamata > Crotaphytidae > Gambelia > Gambelia wislizenii. The sequence continues at coordinate 102,955,278 of JAUMIR010000005.1, read as the reverse complement.
CTAAAATGCTTCCTGCATCAAAGCCCAGATAGGTATTTTGTAATAGAATTTGTCTTTGATTCTCAGCCAGACTCTAAGTAACCCTCTTCTGACACAGTGGTTTTCGAAATCTTTGTTTACTTGTTTTTCTTGTAAATCAGATACGCGTGCCAACCATAGCGTATGTCCTGTCTTTCTACATTTAATTTTTTTTTTCATTTTCTAGTGTTATCCAGTCTTTTGGGTATAGAAGGGTCGTGTGCCCCTATTTTTTTAGCTGCGGATAACTGAAACTTTGGATATTGGTTCCGCAGATAATGGGGGCGACCTGTATTTTCAGAAGAGATGATGCAGGATTTGTCAAATTGTGAATTTAGTATCAAAACCTTGTAATTTAATGTACCATAAACTATAATGCAAGGTGGGATTCCATTTGCCCATTTCTCCAATTCCACATGAGAATGAACCTGCACCATCTCCTCCCACCTTCAGATCAACCCATCAGGGATTTTTTATGTGGCCATTGAGATTCTTGTTTGCTCCATTTATTTCATATGGTCATCATGTTGAATCAAACCAATTCCAGCATCTGTTTTGGATTACTAGATAATTAGTGCCCCCTGGAAGCTCACAAAGGTATGAAGATGATGGTGATTCTGTGCTGTTTGTTTCCAACATCTCATCATCATAAATATACTGCCTCTGTATATGGAGGTCCCATTTAACAGCAAGCTTATCTCCATATGGGAAACATTTTCTGATGATAATATTCTCTTGGCTAAGACTGAATAGAGGCAGGTCCAACAGGGATAGAATCACAGAATCATAGATTTGGAAGAGACCACAAGGGCCATCCAGTCCAACCCTCTGCCATACAGGAATATATAATCTAATCATTCCTGACAGGTGGCCATCCAGCCTCTGTTTAAAAACCTCCAAAGAAGGAGACTCCACCACACTCAGAGGCAGTGTATTCCACTGCATAAAAGCTCTTACTGTCAGGAAGTTCCTTCTAATGTTTAGGTGGAATCTCTTTTCCTGTAGTTTGAACCCATTGCTCCGTGTCCTAGTCTCTGGAGCAGCAGAAAACAAGCTTACCCCATCCTCAGTATGATAACCCTTCCAATATTTAAACATGGCTATCATGTCACCTCTCAACCTTCTCTTTTCCAGACTAAACATGTCCAACTCCCTAAGCCGCTCCTCATAGGGCACGGCTTCCAGACCTCCCATCATCTTGGTCACCCTTCTCTGGACACATTGCAGCTTCTCAATATCCTTCCTGAATTGTGGTGCCCAGAACTGGACACAACATTCCAGGTGAGGTCTGACCAAAGCAGAATAGAGTGGCACTATTACTTCCCTTCATCTTTATACTATATTCCTATTAATGCAGCCTAGAATTGCATTGGCTTTTTTTAACTGCTGCATCACACTGCTGACTCATGTTCAGCTTATGGTCCACTAAGACTCCTAGATCCCTTTCACATGTACTGCCATCAAGCCAGGTGTCACCCATCCTAGATCTGTGCATTTCATTTTTACTACTCAAGTGTAGTATCCTACATTTCTCCCTCTTGAAATTCATTTTGTTAGTTTCGGTCCAGCTTTCTAATCTGTTGAGGTCATTTTGGATTCTGATCTGTCCTTTGGGATATTAGGTACCCCTCCTAATTTGGTGTCATCTGCAAGCTTGATAACCATACCCTCTATTCCACCATCCAAGTCATTGATAAAGATGTTGAATAGCACTGGGCACAGGACAGGGATGATTTATTATCTGTGAAAGGCTTGTAAATTTAATGAGCAGAAAGAGGGTGAGGTTAAGGCTCCAGTCCCTAAATATTTCAGAGGTTTTGAAGCCATGAAAAAACCCACCCTGTTTTTTTAAAATATAAATCAAAAACAAAAATGGAAATTTTCAGAAAAATTGAAAAATGAACATTAGCACCCTTTACAGATTGAAAGTTGCTTTGTTACTTGGAACACAGAATGCATTACAGGTTGAGTCTCCCTTATCTGGAATTCTGAAATCCAAAATATTCCAAAATCTGTAACTTTTTTGAGCACCAAAGTAATGGGGCATTTTATGTTTTATGTGTTTTCTTATGGTTCAGTGCACACAAACTTTGTTTCATGCACAAAATTATTTAAAAATTTTGCATATAAAATCACCTTCAGGCTATATGTATAAGGTGTATATGAAACATAAATTAATTTTGTATTTAGACTTGGAATGCAAGTATTCCAAAATCTGAAATATTCCAAAATCCAAAATACCTCTGGTCCCAAACATTTCAGATAAGGGAGACTCATCCTGTATATATAACTTGATTTGGCATAAAGTAATTACGTTTGGTATATTAAACGTATACTTTATCCAGAATACAATTGCAAATTAAGCTTACTTTTAAATACTGTACATTTATTTCTTTTTACAAATGGAGGTACAAGGACCTAAACTGTAAGGAACACCTGAACTATAAGGTTTGGCAGGCAAAAAAACACCAGTGAAAATAGAAAAAAAAATATCATTAGTAAAACCAAGCAAACTATTTTGTTTCCACTATTTCTCCATAGCATCAAGCAGACATAACACACTTATTTGCATAAAAAGAACCAAAGAAAGGAAACCAGGACCAGGAACTGTAATGATCGGTTTCTGTGTATAGTTTTAAATAAAATCTTCCTCTTAACATAGTTTTTAGCAATGATTTAGAGCCATGAAATAAGTGAACACATTAGAGATTATCAGACAGGAACAAAAAAACATTCCTGTCCCACAATCTCCACTCCCACCCTTGTCCTGTCCCTGACCCACCACCATCACCCTCCCCACAACACTTATCTTCTCTAATGTTGCTCCAGCAGCCCAGGAGTGAAGGAGTTCTAACGGAGCTTCCTCGATTGAAATCCTGTGGATTCTCGTGAGAAGACGCGAATGTAGGAAATTCAAAAATAAAATTAAAAATAACAACAAAAAAGTGTCAACAAACATAAAAACACACTTTAAAATGTTAAAGTAACCTGGGGAGGGTCATAAAAATGTGTTACTTACTTGGATGTCCCAATCTCACCTGGAAGTGTTCTGGCAGGGACCTTGCATTGACGCTGGGATCTCGCCAGCGAAATGGGGCACCTTGTTGCACACAGGCAAATCTGTCACAGAAACGGAATGGAAGGATCTATTGATGGCTTCTCCCATCAATAAAAAGCAGTGCTGGCAGAACGGAAGCATAACGGGTGCATAATGATGGGGGATGACGTCGTCTGATAAGAGAGCCCTTTTGCGATTTCCTGGCATTCCTCTAACGCCACTTTAAATGCGTCTGATAATCTTCAGAGTCCTAAACATTTCATTCATCATTCTGGAAGAAAATACTTCACAATCCAAACTCTGCCCCTGCCCCCATTTTTCTGGGGAAAAGGGTATGGTGAAAATGGGGAAGAAAAACTTTTTCTTGATTTCCCCGCCCCCAGGCCTTGACATCTATACCAGACCCCTCTGCCATACCTTTACATCAAGAGTGGATAATCTGCCCAAGGGTCATATTTAGGCCCCAGACCACTTTGTATACCCTGACCACTTTGGTTCTTGATCCACCCAGGTTGCCTGAGGTCATAATTATGGCATGCTCTTACTGAAGGAGGAACCGACAGGGCTCAGAGCAGCAAGACAGGCCAGAAGTTGCAGCACGTAGGAGAACTCTTAACAATCAGCTCACTCCAACAAGGTTACTGATACTAGACTGAAGGCTTTTTGGCTCCATAAATGTAAAAACAGCTCACTGGTTCACATATTCAGGGGTGAGTCCTCAAGGATCTATAAATGCACATGTGAACCAGTCCTAAGAAAGAATCTGCTGATATCTATGTCCCTTTTTGAGTGACTTTTCCTCTCTCATTCCATTGTATCAGGACTCACCTTTTTACCCCTGACAATGGTAAAAGAGAACCCTCTGCATCCCTTTCAGTTGACAGTGATTTTACAGCTCCCTAGGCACCACTCTAGGGATGCAGCTAGGAGTTAATTGTACAGTCCAGGGGCAAGAGTAGTTAATGGAGTGGAAAGTAGCACAGGAAGGTGGCCTTTGTTAACTCATATTTGCATTCCCATTTCTGTCAGGTGGTGTCCTTGGAAAAAGTATGTAAGTCTGTTTTCACAACATCTTTAATTGATGTTGCATCTGGATATTACAGTTATCTTCAGAAATTTTTGGGGGGAGGAGGAGGACCTGATATTTCATAATCTGGCTTGTCACTTTTCCTAAGTATTACCAAGATAGAAAATCACCTTATTAAGAGTCTGTGCATTTTGTTAGCTCAGACTGGCAGAATTCAGAATGAAGCTATACCCCCTCTCCTGGTTGGCCCTACAGTTCCACCTCTTGGCTTCTTATCACTCACCTTACTCCTTTGCCATTAAGATCCCTCCCTGGATCTGGCACTTGGTACTCAAGGTGATCACTATACCAGAAAGTGGCTGTGATGATCAGTGGGTTCAATGTGATAAAGTGTGACCAATCTTCCTTGTAAATTATTAAATTAATACGTCCAGACAGAGGAGATTATCAGACATGTCTAATGTGGTGCCATAACGAGGCCAGTGGGATGCAAAAGGACACCAATATCAGATGACATCGTCCTTTTGCATTCCCTGGTGTTACTATGGTGTTCTATTTAATTGACAGGCTGAGCCACCAATAGATCGCCCGTTCTGTTTCTGTGCCGGCATTGCCGGTGTTTGAAACCTCACACCATTGTCCTGCTATGAATACAGCATCAGTGGGTGGTCCTGCCAGAACACTTTCAGGTGGAATCGTGAAAACAAGGTAGGGTACCCTCTTTTTAGGAACCTCCCCAGGGTTAGCTAATAATCAAAAAATCATTATCAGGCCAGCTGATAAGGGAGGCGGTATAGTAATACAAAATAAAGAAGATTATATCAGGGAAGTAATGAGGCAGTTAAGTGAAGAAACTAAATATTTATGGTTAAAAAATGACCCGACTAATGATATCAAATGTATAATTAATGATCCAGGAGGCTCTTTCCATGGGCTATATAGATCAGGAAATGGTCAATTTTCTTATACAAGAATACCCCTAGGGTCCCTATTTTCTACACCCTCCCTAAAATTCATAAAATTGGCCATTCTCCCCCTGGACACCCCATTGTCTCAGGGTCCAGTGGTTTATTGGAATTTCTGTCTCAATTTCTTGATTCTTTTTTGGCCCCCATGGTTTGTAGAATTCCCTCTTAAATACAGGACACATGCCATTTCATCAGACAAGTTGAAAATAAAAGGATACAACCTGGAACAATCTTAGTTATGTTAGATGTTGATGCACTTTATACATCGATACCCCATCAAGAGGCATGCAAGGTGACTGAGTTTTTTTACAGACTAATCAACAACAACAAAAAATCCCCCCATTCATTTCTTATTGGATAATTTGGATATTACATTAGATCCACCCCCCCACCCCCGTTTTGATTCCATTTTCTATTTACAGACTCATGGAGTTGCCATGTGCAATCCCAGTGCCCCTAGCATCACAAATCTTGTGATGGCTAAATTGGAAAATAATGTCATTTGTAATCTAGAAGTTAATTCTTTTTTTCCAGTATATTGACTTCTATGGGTGTTACATAGATTATATTTTTATTTTATATACTGACATACACAGTCAATCAATTTTTTTCAGTGGATTAATTCTGTTCATGCGACTATTAAATTTACTCCTCATTGTCATCAGCATGAAATAGCCTTCTTGGATGTTGTAGTGTTTATTAAGAATAGCAGATTAAGGGTAAAAAAATATTTTAAAAACCCCCTACTGATTGAAACTCTCTCCTATATTATAACAGTTGCCATCCGAGAAAGTTGAAGCAGAACTTACCCTTCTCACAATTTCTTCGATTAAAACATAACTCTACAGAACTTTGTCATTGTGAAGAATCAGCTAGAATATACCAGCAAGAGTTAAAAAATAGAGCTTACGCTGCAGATGTCATTATGAAAGCCAAGGCTAAAGCAGACAGTACCATTCGGTCCTCGTTATTTACAATTAAGAACAAGGAGAAAGTTAACAGGATCATTTGCTCCTTTTATTTCACACATGCTTTTCAACAAATAAAGCATATTATTTATAAACATTGGCATCTAATGCAACATCTGCTGGGTTGTGCACAAAAACCTATGATTGGCATAAAAAGAACAACAAATCTGAAGGATATGCTGGTACATACTGATATTCATCCACCTACATCACCATCTTCCTCTGTGGTGTGGAATTTCAGTTGCGGCCACTGTGTTGTCTGCAAGCAAACCATTAACACTGAGAAGTTTGTGCATCCACAGGCTGGGGAAAATTTTCCTTTAAGAAATTTTACTAATTGTCTTTCCAAAAATATTATATATATTATAATTTGTCCCTGCAAAAAACTTTACATGGTTCAAATGAGAGAGACTCGGATCAGATTCACTGAACACAAGAGTAAGGTTAGACATCATATTGTGGATACCCCATTCGGTGAACATTGTGATACTTTTAAGCATTCAGCAGATTCTTTGAGATTTTTTTATTACTGAGCATATAAAACAAGACCTCTGGAAGAAAACAGATATAAAAACTAAAATTGTTGCAGAAAGAGATGTGTTGGATTTATCGTTTATGTTCCTTTAAACCTTTTGGACTTAATGATCGGCTAGAATTCTCAATGTTCCTTTGAAATACATTCACTCTGTCGTAATCAGGTTTCTCTGTGTTGAGGACTTAGTGGATACCTGAATTAAGCAAATAGTCACATCTGAGTGTTTTGGATTTTTTCAATCGGTATCTAACTGTGTTACTCATTGCAGTCAGGGATAATCTGAAATAAGGACCCTCAGACCCTATACTTTACCTTGTCATCATGCGTATGATGGTTGAGGTAAGCTGTCAACATTTATATTACGATGACAATGTTGTTGTTGTTGTTTCATTGTCACTGGCAATACATATTATTAATTTATTTAGAAATATTGATACCATTGATGAAGAGATGTTTTGAAACAAATGCTTAAAATCTCTGGAGGCATTTGTCTGGTATGTTGCTCCATTGGGCTTTTCCCTGGAATGGGAGTTCGCTCGCCACTCAGAGATTGGTCCCAGGCTTTGATACTCAGCTGCAACCTCCACTATGCACACAGGGTGCTTTTCATAAAGATTAACACCTTTTTTGTTGAACTAAAAATTTATGGTGGACGTTGATATATTGGACAATGATTTTTGATGTACATTGTTAGTGTAAGTGTTAAAAAAATCCTGTGTAAACAGATTGTGACTACTACAGTGACTTTTCATTGACATTTGTCATAAGTTTATTGTAAAAAATACATAAGCAATTTGTGCATGTTATGCAATTGAATGCATTCATGTATATTTGTTGAATTGTGAACATAAGTACATTAATATTGTGAAATTGTGAGTAAATAACGTATACCACTTGAATAATTTTAAATTGTTTATTAATATTGTAGCATAATTGCGGCTAATGTGGTGCCATAATGAGGCCAGTGGAATGCAAAAGGACGCCAATATCAGATGACATCGTCCTTTTGCATTCCCTGGCGTTATTGTGGTGTTCTATTGAATTGACGGGCTGAGCTGTCAATAGATTGCCCGTTCTGTTTCTGTGCCGGCATTGCCAGTGTTTGAAACCTCACACCATTGTCCTGCTGTGCATACAGCATCAGTGGGTGGTCCTGCCAGAACACTTCCGGGTGGGATCATGAAAACAAGGTAGGGCACCTTCTTTTTAGGAACCTCCCCAGGTTACTTGTTATTTCTTTTAGTGTGTTTATGTGCTTGTTTAAATGGTTTTCTTGTTATTTTTCTTTTTCTTTTTGAATTTCCTGTGCTTGTGTCTTCTCGCGAGAGTGGGCGGGATTTTGATCCAAGAAGTGAATGGAGCTCTGTTAGAGCTCTGTTCATACCTGGGCTGACTTTGGACAGAAGAGAAGGTAAGTCTGATTGGAAGGGTTATTGTGCCGGGACAGAGACAGGATTGGAGACTGTGGGGCAGGAACGCTTTTTGCATTCCTGTCTGATAATCTTCAGAGATGTAGACAATAAAACCAGTAAAGATCTATTGTATTTATTTATTTAAGATATTTATACCCTTCCCTTCAGTGACAAAGGCTCTCAGAATGGCTTATTGTTAAGCAGTAGCACCTACACATCTACACTGCTTTTATAGTGTGCTAGGCACTCTCCAGGTGGTTTCCAATGTGTGTTTGCCCTAGAAGCCAGGTACTCATTTTACCAACCTATGAAAGGATGGAAGGCTGGAGCCCTTGGGATCGAACGTCTAACATTGTGGATTGCAGTACTGGCATTTAACCACTGTGCCACCAGGGCTCCCTTTGCTATTGTATAACAAATAGAATAAATATCTAGCTTATATAGGTTCCACAAACATTATATAGTAACAGCTCAGTTTCAAACAAAGCAACACTTATCCCTGAACTCCTTCCATCCATATTCAGATTTTCTCCATTCCCCTCCTCCTAACTGACCCTTACTATGTTTCTGACTGCCTTAACTCTGGGCTTATCTACACAAGCCAGGATATGCTGGCTTCCCACGAGTGTATCCTGGTTGAGGATCTGGCCCACTGTTCCCCCATTACCTCCACGGAACAGGCCAACAGGCATGTCAGCCCATCCTTGCAGCTGCTGCCATTTTCTTTGCTGACTCAGAAGGCAGGAAGGGGACCTGCAACATGTGACTGAAGGCCCCCTGCATGTGACCAGCCTTGGTCACATGCTGAGGGAACCTCTTCCTGGCTTCTGGGAGAGCCAAGGAGTTGGCGGTGGTAGTGAGGGCTGGCATGCTGGATAGGCACCTGTGGACATGTGGGTCCCTATCTGATTTTTGCTGGCAATAATCAAGTAAATTTGGTATTTTAAAAAATGGCTTATCAGGCCCTACCCTGGCTTTCCCCCACCTGAGCACCGTTACTGCCCTGGGGATGGTGAGGACTGCCTGGGGGCAGATCGGGGCAAATGCCCTGCATTGTATGGACTGCAGGGCTCTCAGATGGGGGCAGTTGGCCAGGAAGATAAGGCCTCTGTTTCTGCCTGGTCCTAACTAACTCTTTTACCGTCAAGCCTCTAGGTTATATCTTTTCCCCTATAGGCCCCTCTCCAGCATTCCATGAGCTACTATTGGCTGGTTGTACCCAGGGTTGCCCAGCTTTTCGCTACAAAATTTCCCAGATAGAAAATTACCTTATGTTGTGTGTGTTTCTCAACATTTTATCTTTTTAGAATGACCAAGAAAAAGAACCCAGAATGGAGCTGTAACAATTAAAATCAGGCTTGATTTTTAAAGGTTGATGCACCAGGGAAGCAGAACCCCTCTTAAGTGCAACCGCAGAGGGGATGGGGACCATTTGCCTCCTTCAACCCCCGGGGAGCCACATCTTATCATATCATTTCTGGTCAGTATTTTGGCAGATTTTCATCAGGGTTTTGTTTTTGTTTTTTGAGGGGTGGATAGGGGCTTTGGGGTAGGGGAAGTAAACAGCTACATTTGTGACCAGTTTTGTGTGGATTTGGTCAGTTTTAGGCAAAAAAAAAAACCACCTGAAAATCAGCATTTTTTTTTTAAAATGTGGGTGTGGGTGGGTCTGAGGGATTTGAGGGCCTTCACGGGTCACACATTGGGATTCCCAAGGGCTGCCTGTGACACACAGGCTCCAGTTTGCCCACCCCTACCCTAAGTTATCTCTACGGAGATTATCAGATAGGAACAAACAAAAAGCACTCCTATCCCACAATCTCCACTCCTGCCCCGTCCCATCCCTGACCTGCCACAATCACCCTCCCCACTGCACTTACCTTCTCTAATGTCATTGTGGCAGCCCAGGAGTGACTGGAGTGCTAACAGAGCTCCCTTCATTTCCTGGATTGAAATCCCATGGATTCTTACGAGAAGATGTGAGCACGAGAAATTCTAAAATAAAACTAAAATGAACAGGAGAAAAAGTGGCATCAAGCACAAAACACACTTTAAAATGTTAAAGTAACCTGGGGAAGGCCATAAAAAGTTTGTCACTTACCAGGATGTCCCGATCTCACTCAGAAGTGTTCTGGCAGGGACCTCTCATTAACGTTGGGATCTCACCAGTGAAACAGAGCACTTTGTCCCATGCGTGGAAATCTGTGAAAGAAACAGAATGGGGGGATCTATTGACAGCTTCTCCCACCAATAAAAAGCAGTGCTGGCAGAACAGCAGCAGAACGGGTGCATAACGAGAGGGGAATGATGTTGACTGAAGATGGAGCCCTTTTGCGATCTCATGGCGTTTGTGTAACACCACTTTAAATGCATCTGATAGTCTCCTAAGTATATTCCCTTAATTTCTTACGCATATTAAAAAATCCTATTCATACTGTCTCTACAGGGGACAGTGAAACATTAATTGGGAGTAGGGAACAGCAGCTTTTTCTCTTGTTAGGGTATTTCTGGGACTTTTTACAGTTTCTGGACTTCTTGTGGCACAGTTCTTACATCACGTATTGAAAAATACTGTTCAAAAATATTAAGAAAAATGTAGGTTATAGCTTCAACCAGCCTACTATTAATTAATGAAGGTATTAAAAAGTAACCCTGTGTACAGTCTGGAGCGCATTTTCTGACGGGTTACATTTCTATATTATCCTCTAGATGACAGTGAATGGCAATTCTCCTTCATCCAATTAAAGGCACAGCCTATTAAACTCAACCCCTTTTACATGTATGAATAGCGATGCCCTGATTAATCAGCTGCAGAGCAAGAGTAAACACTCAGCTTCACTTAATTAAAAATTAAATTCCTCTAGAGGGATTATTACAGCCAGAAGCTGCTACACGCTTCTGCTAAATATAGGATTCTTTCAGGACTCAGTCAGTGTTAGGCCACTGGGAGGTCTGTATCAATACAAAGAAAAATTTGTTCAGACATTCAATTAAGTCTCTACACATGTTCATTCTCCTTAGGGAAAGTGTGTGAACAGAAAACCAAGGGGACTGTAAGCATCCTGGTGGTCAGTGATACCCATGTTTGCTGTTTCATAACTGGATAATGAATTGGAGTTTGATAGGTCTCCCACCCCTGTACTACAGATAAAGAGACCAAGATTTTCCTCACCCCAAACTCTGCATGTTCATTGACATTTTACCATACTGTGAGTGGGGAAAAGTCTGCAGGAAGCCTTTGTGATCACATATGGAATGGGCGCATGTAATATTAAGGAAATTAGAGATTAGAAATGATCCTCCAAGGATAACTCAGATAAACATTGTCTGTTTGAAAAGACAAATAATGGATGGTGTACTCACCATTAAAAATCTGATGTCACAGAGGGTGCATCTGCACTGACTAAAAAGACCAGAAAGTCCCAGATTTTATTCCTGTTCTTTCTGATTTTATTGTAGAGATCCATACACATTTTGATTGAAATTGAAGGCTTTCATGGCTGGCATCCACAGATTTTCCTTGGTTTTTTTCCCCAGGCTGTGAGGCTGTGTTCTGGAAGAGTTTATTTCTGACGTTTTGCCTGCATCTGTGGCTGGCATCTCTGAAGATGCCAACCACAGATGCAGGCGAAATGTCAGAAATAAACTCTTCCAGAACACAGCCTCACAGCCCGGAAAAAAACCCAAGGAAAATCCATGCACATTTTGTTTTATCACAGAATATGTTTTGTCTGCTCCTGGTACAATCAGAAACTTTTTATACCAGCTCCCTAGGTGGATTTATTTTAACCCAGTATAAATCAGAAAGAACAGGAACAAAATCTGGGACTTCTAAAAATCAATCTGGGTGTATCCAAAGTCTCAGATTATAAGAACAGGAGGTAGGAGTAGAAAAAGAGCCATGCCAATTTAGGTCTAAAGCCTACCTAATCTACCATTCTGTTCAAACAGTTGCCCATAAGACGCCTATAAGCAAGACATGAGTCCCACAGCACTCTCCCACTTATGTCCCTCAGCACCTATTATTTAGGGGCACACTGCCTCTGATCCTGGAGGAGAAATACTGTATATCATAATTTATAGCCATTGACAGTGTGAGAATTTTTAGTGGTAAAGATATTTTGCTTTATCTTTTTGCTTAGAGGCTTTGATTGCTATTGCTTAAAACAAATTGTAAGCCGCTCTGATAGCCTTTGTGGCTGAAGAGCGGGGTATAAATACCTAAATAAATAAAAATAAAATAAAAATTAACTATAAAGCCTAGTTAGTTCATGTTAAGTGACAAGACTGTAGTCAGAAAGTCTTTATCATCAAATTAATGAAAGATTTAAGATGGATAAAAGACTTCAAGGAATTGAAGTATCAAAAGTAGACCTTGAAATACAACTGTGTTGTGAAGATGATCATTTTATTATTAAGATGAGTGCAGTGGCAGCACTGGGGAAGGTGCAGAGAGCCTGAATCGCACCAGGTGACAACCGGCCTTAGTAATGCCACAGGCTGTGTAAAATGTTGCCAAAAATAGAGATGGAAGAAGAGAAAGTAAAAGAATGCATGGTTAAATGGGCACAAAATGTTGGTCAACAAATACAGTTAGAAAAGTGGAAGAAAATGTGGAGTGAAGGGCTAAATTTCACCTTGGGTTTGATTTAAAAGAAAACTTCTGTACAATGATGTATAGATGGTATTTAACTACCAGGAAATTGTCAAAAATGTATAAGGGGTCATCAGATAAGTGCTGGAAATGTTTAAATGAGATTGGAACTTTTAATCGTATGTGGTGGTGGTCTTGTGAGAAAACTAAAAGTACAGATTTAAAATTCATAAGTTGATGGAGGAAATTTTGAAAGTTAAATTATAACTGAAGCCAGATTTTTAAAATTTGTTTTTGCTGGGAATGTCAGATGAACATCTTGAAAAGCAATATGGAAGAATTCTGCAATATATGGTGACAGCTGCTAGATTCTTACATGTGTGGAAATCAAAAGACTTCAATACCAATACAGGAAGATTAGTTGATCAAGTTTTACGATTTTGCAGAAATGGATAAATTGATGACTTTAATTAAAGATGGATCTATTGTAAGTGTCAAGAAAGACTGGAATGCTGTTAGAACGTATATAGTACATAAGTGGAAAAAATTAGCATGCTTAGGCTTTGAAAATTAGAGAGATATTTTACAGTAGAATAACAAAGACATTAGTGTGAAAGAGAAAGTCAGATTGTGAAGTCGAAGGCTTTCACGGCTGGCATCCATAGATTTTCCTTGGTTTTCTTCCGGGCTGTGAGGCCGCGTTCTGGAATACTTTTTTTCTGACGTTTCGCCTGCATCTGTGGCTGGCATCTTCAGAGAACGGTTGGGTAGGAGTGTGTGGAGTTTATATATTGTGAACCCATGTTGGGGAGTATAGGTAAATTTATGTAATTGACTGGTTAGTTTCTGGGTATAGAAATGCAAGGATTGTTAGTGTCTGTTTGGCTAATGGTTGGTTGATGGGCCATTATCTCCTGGAAATCCCCTTGTCCCTGGATGGAATTCCTTTGTAAGTGTTGGGTTTTTATTCTATTGCTTTTCAAAACCGGGAGCCAGATTTTGTTTACTTTTAGTGTTTCTTCTTTCCTGTTGAAGTTGTCCAGGTGTTTGTGGATTTCAATAGCTTCTCTGTGCATTCTGACATGATAGTTGTTGGCCTGGTCCAGAATTTCGGTGTTTTTAAATAACATTTTGTGTCCAGGTTGCTTTATAACATCATCATCATCATCATTATCATATTTATTTTTACTCCGCCTCTCTGTTAAAACCATCAGGGCGGCTTACAACAGTTAAAATACAGCAATACAGACTAAAACCCTTAAGCCCCACCAACCTCCACCCTCCCTCATAAAAAAGATATTAAACTAGCATCAAATTAAAATCCACCTAACTTAAAAGTCACATAAAATAAACAAAAACAAAAATCAACAGCCAGTGAGTCAGGTTAAAGGACTAAAAGACTAAAAGAGACCAGGAGACGCAGCTCCTGAGGCTGGGATCTAATCAGGAAAAGCCTGCCAAAAGATATCTGTCTTTAGTGCTTTTAAAATCTACTTAAACTCATCATCTGATGGATCTCATCCAGCAGGCCATTCCATAATTTGGGGGCGATTACTGAAAAGGCTCTCTGAGAGGTTGCAGACAGGCTAGATTTTTGTGGCTGAAGCAAATTCCTCCCAGAGGACCAGAGTGCATGAGGAGGATTGTATGGGAGGAGGCAGTTCTGAAGATAAGTTGGACCCAAGCCATTTAGGACTTTAAAGGTAATAACCAACCAATGTTCTGCTACTGCTGATTTTTCTGGCTGGCCCAGTCTGCAATGTCTCTCATGTTCCTTGACGCGTGTTTGTACACTGTGTTTAGTGGTGCCTATGTAAACTTGTCCACAGCTGCATGGTATGCGGTAAACTCCTGCAGCTGTGAGAGGGTCTCTTTTATCAAAATTTGTCTGAAATTCTGGACCAGGCCAACAACTATCATGTCAGAATGCACAGAGAAGCTATTGAAATCCACAAACACCTGGACAACTTCAACAGGAAAGAAGAAACACTAAAAGTAAACAAAATCTGGCTCCCAGTTTTGAAAAACAATAGAATAAAAACCCAACACTTACAAAGAAATTCCACCCAGGGACAAGGAGATTTCTAGGAGATAATGGTCCATCAACCAACCATTAGCCAAACAGACACTAACAATCCTTGCATTTCTATACCCAGAAACTAACCAGTCAATTACACAAATTTACATATACTCCCCAACAGGGATTCACAATATATAAACTGCATACACTCCTACCCAACCATTCTCTGAAGATGCCAGCCACAGATGCAGGTGAAACATCAGAAAGAAAGCATTCCAGAACATGGCCTCACAGCCCGGGAAAAAACCAAGGAAAATCTAAGAAAGTCAGATTAATTAATACGTGGAAACAGCAACTGAGAGGTAGGAAGTCAATTTAGAAGATTTTCAGATGAGGACAAAAATAGCTTCCCTGGCTCGTTGTCTCCTCTCCCGCCCCCGTCCCAGTACAGTAATGAACAGTTTCACTCCTACCTTTTCCGCCTGTCTTCCTTCCCCCTTGGCAGCCCAGGAGTGAATGCAGATCTCACTGATCTGCATTCACTTCCTGTTTTGAAATCCCTAGCTGTTCTCACGATAGCACAAACACACAGGAAATTCAAAGTTTAAAAGAAAAATACACACACACAAGTTATACCAAGCACCTAAAAACACTTAAAAATGCAAATAACCTGGAGAAGGTAGAAAAAGTGTATCACTTACATGGATGTCCTGATCGCACCCAGAAGTGTTCTTGCATGGACCTCCCACTGACTCTGGCATCGCACCAGCATAATGGGGCACCTTTTCATTTGCTTTTTGTTCCATTACAGAAATGGAATGGGTGATCTATTCATGGCTTAGCCCATGAATTAAAAGGAGTGATGGCAGAACGGAAGGAGGACAGGAGCATGATGACGCGGGAATGATGTCATCTGAGAAGAAAGCCCATTCGCAATCTCCTGGCATCATTGTCACACCATATTTAGCCTGTCTGATAATCTCTTTGGTGTTATATATAGTTTTAGATTATGAAAATGTTATAACGTAGTGTTTTATTGTGATTTGTTATGTATTATTTTTTGTTTTGTTATGTGTGGTATTTTTGTAGATGTATAATGTGTGTTTAATAAAAATATTTTTTAAAAAAGACTGTATTCAGAAAGACTATAGTCTATATAGGACAAAAATCTTGCCTGCTGATCTGCTGATGGTTGTAGAAATTTACAAAGCTTCTGCATTATCTGTTTTTGAGTTCATAAGAGAAGAATTATGCTGAAGTTCAAGACATTGTGGGGCCTGAGTTGCTGTGCCAGCTCAATAGCAGGCATCTCTGCAAAACAAAAGTGATGCCCTAGGCTTTGCTAAGAATTTTTGCAATGCTTGCAATGACTAATCACAGTGGGGAGGCATTGTCCATCCTGAAAGGATGGCCACACACTAGAGGTCTTATTTGGTGAATCATTCCTCCTGTGGATTCTAGCATAACTATTTATATTGCACATGATTATCCTGATGTCATTGAGATTGCAGAAGTACAGCATGTTTTTAAAAAATCACTGTTCTGAAACCATTGGGTGTTGTCTCTAGAATATCTTGGAGATTATCAGATGTGGTGAAATGTGGCAAAAAATCTGAATTCCAAACCATGTCAGAAGATCGTGAGGAGAACAGAAAGGGCAAAATTATCAGATGCCCGCATCCTCAGCCATTCCTGGGGCGTAGTGCTGCCACAGATGAGGCGTCCCTTTTTCATAAATAGGGACAAGCTACCAATAAACAGGGTTGCCTTACTCACACCCATTCTATGCCCCCAGGATGCTGAATGACACCATCATCTGATAATGTTGCCCCTTCCTGTTCTCATCGCAATCTTCTGACACGGTTTTTGCCACATGTGATATTTTCCCCTGTCTCTGGGACTTTTGAAATTTCCAGTATGCTTCCAGATATAATTCTAAGAGTCCATCCATTGTTAGAATCTTTCCCTGACAATGCTTCACATGTACTTAAAGCATCCTGGTGTGATTGGTAATGTAGTCATTGACCTTTTATCTTTGTTATTCTAATTAACTTTTCAAATTTATTCTGACCTATGAGTAATTTGGGGACCGAGGTCAGTGGCTGGCAGCTCAGAGTCTTCAAAAAGTCTTCTTTCAATAGTCATAGTGGCCATTTGATTAAAATCCAACAATAGCACCTATCTTCATGAATTTGTCAAATCCCTTTTAAAAACTTCTCCAGATTGTTACCCCTCACTATTTCTTGTGTTAGCACAGTCTACTGTTTAACTATGCTGTGTGAAGAAGTATTTCCTTGTATCTGTCCTGAAGCTCCCACCGTTCAGCTTCAGTGGATGATCTTGGATTCTGGTATTATGACAGATTGTCATACTCTCCAGTTTAAATCTCCAATGCATGATTCATTTACACAACCCCTAGACTACGATGTGCTATGAGCAGACAACAAGAAGGAACAATATAGTGAACACAAACTAGCTCCAAATTAAAGTACAAGTGTACAGTCAGGAAGTGGGATAAATATGCTAAAAAAGGCCTAGATATTCTGACAGCACCAGATCCCAGCTTCTCTTGGAATCTAAGCAAAACTAGCTCTGGTTAGTACTTGGATGGAGGAATGCCAGGTGCTATGGGTTATATTTCAGAGGAAAACAAAGGCAAATCACCTCTGAGTATAGGAAGCCTTCACTTATCCAACAAGTTAGGGACTGCAGCATTGTCAGAAACTGAAATTGGTCAAAAAGCAGAATGCATGTAGGGAATACGAGGGGATTATTGTGGCTCACTTGGAACTGCCTACATGTGCCTGTGGGTGCTTACCCGTGCATGTGCTACTTGCAGAGTCTCTCAGAAAGCTTGGTGATTCCCTCCCCAGCTCACTTTGCAAGCAGTGCAGTCAGTCCCAAGCAAGCCCCTGTAGGCAAGAACTGTCAAAAGAGTGAATTCCTTGTCAAATGAATAGAGCCTGTCCTTAATTTGCAAGTGTCGAAACAGCAAGTCATCAGATAATGAGCTGTAGAAAGGCAGTGGCTTCCTGCACTCTTTGTCTGAGGAAACCCTATGAAATTCATGGAGTTTCTATACGTTGGCAGGCACGTTGAAGCTCACACTCCCAGCCAAGACTAGTCAGTCTGTGGCTGAGTTTGGATCCATGCCACAAAATTTAGCTGTTAATCTACCTGCAGACTTGTTAAATTTCCTTTAAAACAGAGAATGGGGAGAGGGGGACTAGACTACATCATCTTCAAAGTTAGATGCCAACCTTAACACCTGTTTAAAAGACTCGGTCCAACACACATCCTCGTGCTTCAAATGTGTAAAAATGTAACAACACTGAAAATGTTTACTTTCTCAAAGTCAATGCACACAAGGTAGACAGACCATAGCAATGATATTACACACTTTCCTGCACTCAGCTTAGAAGCAATCAATATCAATTATTACCTTTGCAACATGAACAAGGAAAGATGGCCTGGGAGGCTGACCACAAAACAATTTTATCAAGGGAGTCCACTCCTTTCCACGGACTCTCTCACTTTTTAAAAGACAAAAAAATATCAAGAGAGGTAGAATATAAGGCCTGATCCTCTGCCTTATTTGAGAGTTATTGGGACTTCCTTGCCCATAAGCACAGTTGGTGAGGTAGTCTTGGGTTCAAGGCACCACTGGGATACAATATTTGGGTTTTTGGAACTATTTATTATGATTCCTTTCCTTTGATATTGTGCACGGTCTCTAAAAGAAACTTGCACTCTATTCATGCTCCTTGCTGTCCCTTTTTCCTTCTCCTAGTATACACATGGAGTTTTCCTTCATGTGGGAAATGCACCAGAGGTCCTTACCCCTACAAAAATAACTGCCTGATAGCCACACATCATGTAAATTGTTCCACCAGAGCTCAGTCAACCATTTTTTTGTTTTGTTGTGATGGTGAGACAGTTCTACAGTGAAACCATCTGACAAGAAAGGTCAAATTACATTCCAAGGTGAGGTAAGGAAAGGAAAGGAAAGGTGAGAGCTCTGTGAATGTATGTATGATTTTACAAGATGGCTTTAGAAATCATATTGAGGACAAGCATGTTCAAATTTCTGTCAGAGATAAAGTCTACAGTTAACAAATCCTGCAGCCTGGTATTCAACAGTCACTTCTCTATTGAGTGACATTTCAGAGGAATTCAGCACTAAACCATTGATGCAGGACTGGAGAGCTAAAGCGTAGCATATTCTGGCCTGATCCATCAGCCAAAATACCAACGGCCACTGGGAGGTTGCTTCCATCTTCTTCCAAGAAGAACACCATGGCAAGGGGGAGACCACCTTGGTCCCTTACAGTGGCCAGAGAACCAGCAACTGCAGGCAGCTTGCTTTATTGTTCCTATCAGAAAGAATTTCTATTAAAGCTGAGATGATTCTTCCCCCATCTATCCAATAACCAAGGATGGAGCTGCTGCTTCAATGTTCCTCTTCCCTCCCCTCCCCTTCCTTCTTCTTTCCTATTGTGTCTTCTGAATTGTACATTTGCAGGGAAGGACTGTCTTATGTTTCAACATTGTTTTCAGCTCTTCAAACACTTTAAGAACCTATAAATGTTAAACCACCACACCCCTTGGTGCAAGCTGCACCTATTCCAGGAGGAGGATTGCTTTCAAACAAACATGGACCAGCCTATTTTTAATCCGTGTCATAGGTCTTTTCTGTCCTGTTTGTGGATTGATCTGTGAGTTACTTTTAAATCTGCACAGAGATCCATACTTTTATAAACATTTAATAAAAAATATGCATGTCATATGGAGTTTATGGTAAAATATGTGCTTTTATGTACATATTATGCTAAATATAAATGCACATAATGTTATAATTCACATGTACCTTTTGGTGTCTTTTGAAAATGGAAACTACACTGCAAGATTTGGAGAATTATGGAATTGGAACATTTTTTGTCATCTGTGGATTAGCCTTGGGAAGACTGAATCATAGCAGTGGCTGGTGGCTCTGATGCCAGCAGAGACAAGAGAATCTGCTCAAAGGAGCTTTCCAAGGGGCTGAACTTATTTGGGCATCAGAGTTCAACACCCTGGATAGCTCCTTTAAAGTTGGAATTGGATTCACCACTCCACTGTCATTGCAACTACCAGCTGCCACTGGTATATCAGGGCTGCTTGCTTCCAAATGTAAACTAAAGCAGATCATGGAGCATAGCTACTCTCATTTTCTTCTGTATTTCTCCTAGTTTAGTACAACTATGAGAGTTTAGTATAACTTTTTTTTGGTATATAATCCTTAACAAATATTCCTTCGACATTTTCCTGCCATGACACATATAACGCAGGCATATACAGTGTATCTCATAAAACATATAACTGGCAACCAACTGGCATCAGATCTTCTCTTTTTCTGTTACAAAAATATCCAGCACACAGTATGCTATTACTTGGCATTGGTGCTCTCGATGAAAGCTGAAATTTTTTTGGCTGTCATAATAAAGCTTTCATCTATGGAGAACATTTCTGAAAATGTAGTTGGCATTTTGCTTTCAAAAAAAGTGTGATGCTATAGAGACCATCGGGTCCCTTTTGGAAAGACCATCAAATGTTAGAATCTTTTTCATCTCATCTCATCATTGGGATGCTAATTATATGACTTTATGGACCTGATTTATCATTTTAAAAATCCCAGTCTTGGTCTGGAGGCATGCAATACTTTTACTAGATTAATGTGACATTCAGGCCACTCCCATACCCTGCTTCCACCTCCCTTTAAGGTTTCAAAGTTGCAATACGGTAGAGATAGCAAAACCAAATCTGGGATAAAAGTAGACAGAGGCTAGAGCAGGGGTGGAGAACTTTTGGCCCTCTATGTGTATGTCATGTCTGGAATCTGAGGAAACCAATTCATAGGTTCAGATGACTCTTTCCCCAGATCTGAGAAACTGTTGCTCCCACTCCTCATCAAGACTTAGCAGACACTGAAGGAACGCCCCCATCCTTTGAAGTCCAGTGAAGAGAGAAGGAGTAACTTTGCCGGAATAGACACCTGTTAAATAGGAAACACTGACTCATCAAGAACTTGGGGGCCGGTTCCACGACAGGAAAAAGTTCACAAGATTCTGGATTACTGTTCTTTCGCATCAGAAGTGCATAATCACACGATGCCTGGCATTTTCGGATGATGAAGCCAGATCCAGCAACTTTCTGTTTTGCTTAGTTCACACAGGCAAAGGTGTGTGTGGGGATCGCCTCCAGATGATTAAAGCCAGGCAGGAGGCGGGGAGGGAGCAAGGAGGGGGTTATGGAGACCATAAATAATGAGAGGAAAGAAAAAGGACAAACAAACCAGGGATCGAAAGAGCGATCTGTCAAACTCCCCCCCCGTCTTCCCCAGCCCCAAAAGGCTTCTATAAAGAAAGGAGTCAATGAAAGCACGAACAAGCAAAAACATGGTGGAGCGATCTTCGCTTCCTTTCATGCATGTACACACAAACACACACCACAGAACTAGGGCTTGCCTCATTCCTAATTGTTTTCCCTCCCTCCGAAGCCTTGAATAAAGGCAAGTGAATGGAAGGACAAACAAACAAAAGAACGAACATGCGATCGGCTGTTTCCCAGCACATACACACCAGTGAAGCAGCGAAGCATCTTCCCACCCACCCAAACCCCTGAAAGACAGACAGGAAGGGCTCGATTTTCCAAAGTGGGTTGCAAGCAGAAGGAGGGTGAATTTCTTCTCTCCAACCCCTCAGTCTATTTGGAATGGTCACTAAAGCAGAATGGTCACTCCAACCAATCAGGATTCAGCTCTGCTCACAGTAATTCAAAAAGGCAGATGCCAGTTTATACGATCGTTAGTTCCCATGATAAATTATGTGCATTTTCACGAACTTAATCAAAAAAGTGTGGAAAACTAGCGAAAGCTGATACTGCACAACTTATGGGTTTTTTGCACCCCCTCCTTCTGAAAAGGGCGCTATTGCTTCGAAATGTGTGGGAACTATCAGGCCTCTTGTCGCATTCTTTGAGGATTTATTTTGCCGTGTAAACAACCCCTGGGTGTCAGAGGCAGCCTCCCCTACAAATCTCCCAGCAGCTACAGCAAATCCTTGTTGTGTGCAACCCTTCTACCTCTGTGACTGGCTGTGCTCTTCCTGTTTCTTGGCATTCTTGACCACTGGACTGGATATATTTAATGACGCCTTGTCTTATTCCTTGCTGGCTTTGGATATCTGGGCCACTGGCTTGTGCAATGACTTCTGGTCTGGCTGAGACCTTGCCCGTGCACCTCCCTTCATCTTCCTGGATTACCTGTGCATGATCTGGACTGGATTGACTTCCCTGTAGTTGCTTCCCTTAAGTGAATCTCTCCCTTTGGACTCTTGCTACCCAGAGGCCTAGAACAATGTATAAGACCTCAGATCCTGAGGTTCCAGTCAAGATGGCCAATGGTAAGAAACTGAAGGAATTATAGTTCAAAACATCTGGAAGGCAAATGTCCCCACCCTTGGTCAAGACTTCAGCATGCAATCATTAGCACTCCCTAGATCTCTGAGCATCTTTCTGGGCTTCCTTGTCTCTTATTTTGCCATGCAGTGTTACTCAGCATGTTAAGGAAACTTGGGCTGGCATTCTGAGTTACAACTGTCTAATTACAACTTATACCACTGTAACTCACCTTTTTGGGCATTGCAGTGGTTAGAATTGTTTACTCACCACACAATTACCAACATCCCCCACCCAACTCACTTTTTAAGCAATACAGCCTCCTCTAACATGGCCATTTTGGCCATTTCCAAAACTGAGTTGTGATAAGGGTAAGCCGGACTTACACTATCATAACTCACTAACAAGATGCCAGCTACAGTTGTGTCTGCCAAATGGGATGCCCATAAAAGTGGATTGGAACCACTCATGGAGGACAAGGTCTTCAGTGGTGAACAGTCAGGATGGATATATCACCTCCAGTATCAAATACAGTATGCCTTGCATATCAGTAGCCAAGGGAGTACAAAATGTAGGGTGCAGCTGTGCTCACAATCGGCTGGTTGCTGCATGAACCAAATACTGAACTAGCTAGGCCATTGGTCTTATCCAACATGGCTCTTCTTACATTCTTATGGCAGATAGTGGTGAGAGAAATCAAGGTGCTTTGCTTATCACGCATCTGTCAATACCTTGTCGGACAGGGATAGGGAACATGTGTCTCTCTAGAATCTAGAGTCTAGATGCTGTTAGACCACAGCAATCATCATTCCTCATCATTGGCCGTACAGGCTAGGGCTGATGGGAGCGGTGGTCCAGGAACACCTGAAGCACTATATATTTCACATCCCTGTTATATGGGCACCACAATTCAGGAAGGATATTGACAAGCTGGAACATGTCCAGAGGAGGGCGACCAGGATGTTGGGAGGTCTGGAAGCCATGCCCTATGAGGAGTGGTTTAGGGAGCTGGGCATATTTAGTCTGGAGAAGAGAAGGTTGAGAGGTGATATGATAGCCATGTTTAAATATTTGAAGGGATATGATACTGAGGATGGGGCAAGCTTGTTTTCTGCTGCTCCAGAGACTAGGACACGGAGCAATGGGTTCAAACTACAGGAAAAGAGATTCCATCTAAACATTAGGAAGAACTTCCTGACAGTAAGAGCTTTTAAGCAGTGGAATACACTGCCTCTGAGTGTGGTGGAGTCTTGTTCTTTGGAAGTCTTTAAACAGAGGTTGGATGACCATCTTTTGGGATTGATTTGATTGTATATTCCTGCATGGCAGGGGGTTGGACTGGATGGCCCTTGTGGTCTCTTCCAACTCTATGATTCTATGATTATATGATGCACTGGGTATCTCAACCTATGTACAAGGTAAGGGCCTAGTAGAATGAAGCACTGCCAGAGATTGATTGATCCAGATTAATTGCAATACTTTTTACCACAGTATTGTTCTGGGTTGCCTGTGTGGGATGGGAGTGTGGGACATAGTTTTGAAGCGTCTGTGGCCCTATCTAGGGGCCTGCTGTTTGGACTCTTGGCCGTTGGCCTAGCATGCAAACTATGTCCTATCTTGGAGAAGGCAAATTTGACCACTATTATACATGTCTTAGTCATGTTACTGCAATGAACTCCACATTAGCATGACCATGAAAAATATTCAGGGGCTACTAGGACTAAAAATGTCATTCAACTTTGATAAAGGGCATTGTGGAAGAGTAGTTATAGTCATTTGTTGATTTCCAGTTAGACATTATGGGGCGTTATGATAGCCCAGTTTAAGTATTTGAAGGGGTGTCACATTGAGGATGGAGCAAGCTTGTTTTCTGCTGCTCCAGAGACTAGAACATGGAGCAATGGATGCAAGCTCCAGGAACAGAGATTCCACCTCAACATTAAGAGGAACTTTTTGACAGTAAGAGCTGTTCGGCAGTGGAACACACTCCCTCGGAGCATGGTGGGGTCTCCTTCCTTGGAGGTCTTTAAACAGAGGCTAGATGGCCATCTGTCAGGGATGCTTTGATCGTGATTTCCTGCGTGGCAGGGGGTTGGACTGGATGGCCCTCGTGGTCTCTTCCAACTCTACAATTCTATGATTCTATGATCAGTAGAAACCATGAAGATCTGGGTTTCCAAACGAGATTTAGATTTGGATCTCTGTTGAATTGGGTGGCATCCAAATCAGTCTGAGCTGAATCAGGCTGGTTTTATTTTGAAAAACAAGTTGAAAAAAGCAACTTTTTAATTTTTTTTAATTGTTTTTTATTTTGAAAAAACAAGTTTGAAAAAGCAAGCCAAATCTTACACACCCCTACCAAAATTTTGTCTTAAATTATTCATTCTGTTATTTTATATTGCATCAGCTTTGTATATAGAAACTTTCTAGAACAATATAAACAGAAACCACATGTCTACTGAGCTTACAGTCTGCATTTCAATATTTATGGAAGACACTGGAAGAATGGGTCAGAAGAGAAAGTGATGGAAACACCAGTATTGCTTTAATTTTAATTTGAAGAAATCTTGCACCTTTTCATTATTATGGGGGGAAATGAGAGGGCAGATGGCTTTGTAGAGGATGATGGTGAAGCATTAGGTGGGTTCCATCTATCATCAGTTAATTCTACTCATTACTTTGGGTAGAAGGAACTGGTTCCAAAGTACTTGAAAAGAAACCTTGACCTCACCCTAATGAGCCAATAATTCTAGATGGCAGAAGTCTTTGACATCTACTATTTCTGTCCTCTTTGATGATATAATTGTTTGAACTTAGCAATGGTCCTTAGATCAATCTTTTTGCCCTGGGAATTACCACAGGACACAATTGTGTTTGTCACATAGTTCTGAAGCTATGAGGTACAGGTCTCAGCATGCATAGTAATAAAGACCGACATTCTTTAGCAGTTGACAGTTTTGCTGTCAGTGTTCTGCAGAAGACTACAAAAGAGGTATCTCATTAGCCAAATGCTTTCCAGATCTCACACTGACAGACCTCAAGGATGCATTGTGAAGAAAGCTAGCTCATAGCTGTTGCTACTGGGTCTTGGGCCAGCAGAATGTAGGAACTAAGAAATTGAAGCTATAAACCAAAAACCAGAAGACATTGTTTTTCTTGGAAAGAATCCCAGCATGATATGAAACCATTTCTAACTCTTCCAAGTTATCTTACACAGTCCAGGTGGATCACTCTGGTTCCTCACAGGGCAAAAAGCACTGATGATCTGCATCCAATTCTAGTTGCAGCAGCTTTTGACCAAAGCAAATCTATCTCTTCAGCCTTAAGACAGGATCAGGGCTGGTTCAATACATTTTGCTGCCTGAGGTTCCTCCTACCATTTCCTCATGTAGAGGCTGATTGGACCAGTAACTGATTTGTATTTCAGGGTGGGCAACTGAGGAGAGTTTTCCACCACACCTGAATGCAGGAAGCCAGTTTAGGAGTCCCAGGAAACCTTGTGTGGTCTATACAACTCTTTCATTCAACAAAGGACTTTATCACACAAGGTGGTAAATTAAAATTAAAGCTGGATAATAGCATATTTTGCCTGTACTTATCACATGACATTGTGTCTGTCCTCCTGCTGCTTTGCCTTTCAATCATTGTGGAGCACACCTTTTCATTGATGAGAAAAACTTGTAATGGCTCCCAATATTGCTGCTTTCCCACTATGAGTGGACATGATAACCCTCTTCTCCCCCTCCTCCCCTCTATTCCCAAGCAGGCTGAGGTTGATTTTATAGTCAGTCCTCCACAGCGTTTGTAGCTGCTGCTTAAATAGCTATACCTCCTCACCCCTTCCTCCTCTCTACCTCCTGTCCTACCAGCAGTGCCACCCTTTACTACCTTTCCCAGCTTGCCACCCATTGTCTCATCCAGATCTTAAGCTCCTTCCAAGATGTTGACTTCAACTCCCCATTCTTCCTCCTCTCAATCTAACCTACCCACAAAAACACCCTTCACTTCCCTTTCTAAGCTTGCCACTATGATGTCTCAGCCAGACCTTAAATCTCTTCCCATCCCACTGACTTCAACTCCCCACTCCTCCTGTGTTGAGCATCTGATGGAATGTTAGGAGTGAATGGGAAGAGAGCATGAAGGAGCCAATCCTGTGGTAGAAAACTGGTATGGGAGGGGTCTCCTAGAATGAAAACGGTGCATGACAATTGAGAGAGGGAGAGGACAGTTGAAAGGGGGAGTTGAAGATGTGATGAGGAGAGGGCTGGAATGTGTGTATGGCTGTGAGTGGAGCAGAGAGAATGTATGTGCAATGAGAATAAGTGTTAAGAGGAATAGAGGTTAATTGGAATATAGAGTGAGAGGAAAGAAAGAACCTCATAAGTCGTTATTGAGTCTGGCAGATTCTGAAATTATATGGTCACCACAGAGTGGGACTAAGTTTGATGTTAACCAAGTTGGAGACAAAGTTCAAAACATTTCTGTTATACTGTTTACACAATAAAGCAATCTTTATGTTTTATTTATCAAATCCAGACTTCTCATGAATTATTTCCCTTACTAGTATTTATTTGGAATGCTAACCCTGTGAGTAAACACACCCTGATAGAAGCACTATCCAGACCGAGTCAAACCTCAGTTCAAGGAAGGGATAAGGGGGAAGTTTGACATAAAGGTGGCAACTGTGGAATTGTGGTCTCCACAGATATTTATTTGGTGGCAGTGTAAGTGATGAGGTGGCCAGGCTGAACAGTGACATGAATTTGGTTCGTGCCCCTGAGCATCACACCTTCCCAGCCCATTGACTTCAACTCCCTACTCCTATTCTGCCTAATCATCTTCCTTTCAATCTCCTGTCCTTCCAACAGCACTGGGAAGGGGCTTAAGATCTGGCTGAGACATTATGGCAGCAATCTGGGAAAAGGAGTGAGGGGTGTCACTGTGGTAAGGATAGGAGATTGAAAACAGGCATGGGCTGGGTAAGGCATACAGGGGGAGGAAGGCAGGGTTAGCATGGTGGTGCAGAAGAGTGATGTGGGACCATGGATCTCCGGAGCAGTATAATAATGCAAATGTAGAGGAGTGTGGTGATGATTTTTTCAAACCAGTATGTTCCCATTTGCTTCAACAAGGAGATTGCTGCAAGACAACAGGCTGGTATGATAAAGTCCAAAAGAAAAAAGAGCTGGGAAGCCAAGGAGGAACAGGCAGGAGGCTACCACTGCTCCTCCCTACAGCATCTGCAGCCTGAGGCAAATCATATTATTGTGCCTAATGGTAAGGCTAGCTCTGGACAGGACTGATCCACAGGGCCACTTTCAGTTTTGTTTACTCTATTACTGGGAAGATATTTACCATTACTTCTGCTAGTGAAGGCAATTAGTCCACAAGCTGTTCAAACTCATCAAGATTAGTCACGATCCATTTCCATGAATTGAGTTTTCCATGGTGTTCAACAGTTCTTAGTTTTTCAGTTAAAGCCAGAGAGTAAAAATAAAAATAGAAGGTTTATTGAAATTCTTGGGTCTTCATACATAGGTCAGGGTCAAACAGCACCTACACACCTGATATAACCCCATAGAAATTCAAAGATCAATCACATCTGGACAATAAACCTTCTTATAAGCTGTTTTTTTTTTTAAAAAAAATCACGGTCTGAAATATATTTGAAAAAAAATTGGATGCTTCCAGACACATACTATTATCATTTCCCTAACTGTGGATTCTTCAGACCACATATTTTTTATTTCTACTTACCCTGTTTTGTTTATTAAATATATATATCAAGGGAAATTGATTCCAGTGATTTGTAAGCTAAGCTAAAAGTACTGCAGACTGGTGGTTTGTATTTTAAATACAATATATGGAAATTAGTTTATTTTATGAGCAAGTCTCATAACTTCTAGATGCTATAACTGTAACTTATTTGAATTTCTAAAACATCTATTTCTCCAAACACAGTAAATTCAGAATCCCCCAGAAACCCATTAAGAAGGTGGGTTTATATATATATATATATATATATATGTATATGTATATGTATATGGAAAACCAAGACATCTTAACATGCTAGAGCAAATTAAGTTTTAAATATGGTATTTGGGTACTGTTGCACTAATAATACCTTCTGAACACTCACCTCTGAAATAAGGAGGCGTGCTTTCAAAATGAGGGGAAATTCACTTTGAAATGAGAAATATAATGAAGGTCAACCAGGCCAATAGCCTGGAATGTAAGAATGGAATTACAAATTTATTCATACTTCAGATGTTCTACACATTTTCTCAGGGGAGAGCCAATAAATTTCTTGAACTCTTCAGCAGAGGGCTGGTTAAGTACATTCCAAACTTACATTGGGGTTTTAAAATTAGATTTTAACTGGCATAGATTTTCCCCAATTATCTTGATAACTGTAGCTTGTTGGGATAGTTAAGAATTCTGTCACTGAATCTTAGTATCAAGTTCTATATTTCTGAGAACTATAACTTTCAGGGTTCCATGGGTATAAAGAATAAAAATGGAGATCTCATCCAAACTTCTTATGATATAGTTCCCTGGGCTTTGCTGCCTGATGTGACTCACCTTCACATCCCTTATTTGAGGAGGCTTACTGATTTGTTGGACCTGCACTAGGGTTCTTCCACGGTTTCCTGAAGTCATCCTGTGGTTTGAATGGTATTTTTTTCTCTCTCTAATTTTAATTTTTTTTTAAAAAGAGGTATTTCACTGATGCACTAATGCACTGTAATTTGAGAGAGAAAGGAGGAAAGGACACTGTATGTTCCAGATTTTTTTTTAAAAAAAAAACTACTTAAAGTTGGGAACAAAGTGTTGCAATTGATTCTGGGAAATTCTAGAAAGCTATTCAGGACAACAGAAATGTCATCTGGATATTTACACCCCCCCAAAAAAAACCCTACAGCAATGAATATCACAACTAGCTAACACATTTGTCCCATCTGGACAAATATTTCCTAGCATGTGGTAAATCAGTAATCACATCATGCAGATGTGCATCTATGTGATTACTTCATGACAATGGCAAGGAAAATGCCCCTTGTGTAAATACATAGTCATATGATATGGCTAGTGTTTCCACAGAAAACGTTTTTTGGATAGATGCCCATGCCTGAACTACTAGTTTCTAGAAGTCTGTTAGAGGTCAAATAGAGTGAAATTCTAGGCTAAATTGGCAAAATAAAAATTAACAAGGGATCAGTTTAACAGCAAAAATACTCTTGCAGTTCTTAGCACTTTTGCAACAGAATAAGATGGCAAAGCTTCTTTTTCAGTGCCATGTTAGCAAAACTACACCCTGTGCCTGTAGCTGTGGTAACACCCTATGGATTCTCGGATCTGCAGTTTAGGGTGGGGTGTTTAGAATTCTCAGGCAGAGAGGTCTAGTGCCTCAATAAACTACAAATCCCAGGATTCTGTACAATGGGGCTGTGGAAGGTAAAGTGGTATCGAACTGGTCTAATTCTTATTAAATATGTAGTATGCAGTTTAAGGTTCTGCATTAAAAAAAAATCCTATGCTAAGTGTTTGTAGCTCTGATTCATAATGGGACTATTATAAATAGGGAGGAGAGGTGCCCGGTGGCTCCAGTATCAGGGCAGCAGTGAAATTTGCTATGGGTTTTACTTTGAACCATAAAGGAATTGTCCGTGTTTCTGAAACCTACCCTTCAGAGGAATGGATTAAATCCAGAGCCAATTCCCCACTGCCATCAGATCTATCACTTGCCATTGGTGATGAGCTTTAAATCTTTCCCTGATCTCTCTTTCATTTAAATATTTGCTCCCTCTTGCACAGAGGCTAAGAAAAGAAAGAAAACAACAACATTGATGCTATCTGAGCTGCCGGACTCACCTGGCACTCACTCGGCGGCTCCTTTGCAGCCCGGTCCAGCTCCCCCTTCCTCCTCCGGCCCCCACAGCTCTGCGGGCTGGGAAGCGATGTGAAAGTGAGCACCAATCAGGGCAGGTCATCCCTGCCCTGATTGGATGCTCAGGATGGAGGTGGGGCATTGCTGCCTTTTACAGCAATTTTACTGCAGTTTTACTAATTTTGCAGCAGTCTTGCACTGTTGCTTTACTGCATGGAGGTCGGGTATTTAACACACTGTACTGGTCAGTGGCTCTTTGGGAGCCAAAGGTGGAGGATCGCTGGGAGCCAGGCCATAGAAGAGTTTGAAGCTGGAGCTGGGGTCGGGGCTGGGGCTGGAGCTGGAGCCATAGCTGGAGTGAGCGGGTGGCAGAGGATGCCAGCGAGCGGCGGTGGGCAGCAAGCAGTGGCGGGCAGCAGGTGGTAGCGGCGAGCAGCTGGCATTGGGCCACAGGGTCGGTGGCCAGGGTGTTACCCAAAATGCTCCTTGGAAAATTCCAAGAAAATATCAAATTTCTAATATGTTGGGGAAATTAGCAGCAACTCGACTTTAGCTATGCGAAAGGGGGTAACAACGGAATCTGCAAACCTTTGTCTACCAGTAATAATCTGGATGGAATACATACACCTTAAAATTAAGTATGGTTTTTATTAAGGAGTTCAAAAATAACACCAAACACACACACATTCACTCAGAAAAAGCATTCACTCAAGGTTATAGGAAAAAGCAGTAGGAAAACTGGCAAGAGGATTTTGTTGGGGTGATACAAATCTGTCCTGTAGTCAATCTGGCAAAGTGGATGGAGGAAACTGGGTGGCCACACAGAGGGACATAGGGTCCCCTAGAAATGGAATCTGTGTGCAAATGAGGGATATTTTGGGGGTGATATTTATACCCCCAAATACACTCGAGGGGATTGGTTGCTTCATGGGTTGAAACAATGGATTCCATGAGCCTTCATGGATTGCACAATGAGTTTCCTGGTCTTGACAAAAGGTGAGAAAGATACTAATGTGTTTCTTAATGTCCAATGATTGGATTTTAACAGCTTTGAGCAATTTGTCTTTAAGGCTGGGATTTGAGGGAGGGTGGTTGGGATATGAGGGAGGAAATTTCACAATCAGCAAATTCAAAGGTTTTCACCCACCCATTATCTCCCCCTTTATGTGGAATGTGTCCTTTTTGGCTTTTGCCTTAGGCTTCCAGGGTAAGACATAGATGACCTTTTGAGACCATCCTGTATATTTCCTTTAGCAGGCCACATTAATGAACCAAAATTCTGCCAGTTTTTGAGGCCTGTAAACATGGGGTGCAGGCCAATGCTAACATTCCAGAAGTGAGGTACCGTGGAAGTGGGGTATAAGCTTGTGCTTAACAGCGGGATAGTCTGCTCTACAATAGGGGGTGCTAGGGGGTCTTCACCGGGTGGGGGGAGACTGGGCACTCCAGAGTGGCATGGGTGGGTTCCAGGCAAGGCCGGGCACATGGATCATAACAGGGAGGCAGTGAGGGCCACGGGCAATGAGGGGGCTGTCTGTGGGTAGTCAGGACTGCCAAATAAGAGTCTGCTAGGCCACTAGGGGTCTGCGAAGGTCACTGGGGATCCCACAAGGGCCACCAGGGATTCCACTGAGGGCCACCAGGGATCCCACCAAGGCTGCCGGGTATCCCTTGGAGGCCTCTGGCGTGGGGCTACTGGGCCACCAAAGGTGCCACTAGGCCACCAGGGAAAACGATTGGCAGGCTGGGGGTGCCTTCATCCCCCCTTTCCCAGTGGCTGGTGAGTAAGAGGAGGGTGAGGGGTTGTCGGCATGCGGAGCCTGGCCAGGACCCCTCCGCCTTCATCAGTGGTGGTGTCGGTGGCTAACCAACAGTGATATCACTGACCAGCATTCAGGTTGGTTGATGTCTGGATCCAGACTCATGCAACATGAGCCAACCATTGCAGCTGTTATCAATAAAGTTGTGGCCTTTATTGGCAATATATATATACACATTGTTATTTACCAATATATCTTTCCAAATATATAATGTGTCTGTCATTATTTAGGGGAAAAGGGGGAAGGGGAGAATGTCTGGCCTGGACACGCAATTTGAAATAAAACAACTGAGGAGTGGGGAGTTTTAAACCATCCTCATGCTTTAGTCTCAGTCTGGGTATTGTTTTTACTTAGATTTTTTTGTTTTTTAAAATGAGAGTGACCTTAAAAAGGAAACAATGTATTTACCATAGTGTGTGGTGCCAACATACATACAACAAAAGGAATCATGTCAAATCACAGGTGGCGGTTGAGATATTTTCTTCTGAGAATTTGATTAAACTGGAATAGATTTTCTTATACTTCACTGTTTCTGAATGCTGAAGAGGTAAAAAAGATCCCCCGTGCATGTACTGTAAAAACAAAAGAAAACACTGCCTGTTATTACCCAGGATCCCACTTCGACTGAAAACACGAGCATCTAGTGGAGGTTATGGAACTATATTTTTTTTTACAGTTTTTAAAGTACCTTGGTGTATGACATGAAATGTTCTCAGATGTATATATAAATATATTTAAGTGCATCTCCAAATGTTTACTGTGACTTTCACTCTTACCTCACCCTGCTTTCTGACCTACATTGCTATGACTGCTCTCACTCTAGAGAGATCCATTACCATCTCTCTATTTCTATGGAAATTCAGCATGTGAACTGAAGAATAATCTGGCTCCAGAAATGGTGAGGTAATGGAACTGTTAATCTTCATGGTCATATCTATCCAGAACTGTGGCTGGCCCTGCAATGACCAAAATCCCCCAACACCCACCTTTTAAGTAATGTGGGGAGGGGTCCAGCTATTTTCCAGTAGCTGGACATGCTGCAACAGGTATCTGTAAGGACCTCCCAGGGATCCTCAGGAGATCCTTGCAGATCACATCCTTGCAGCATGTCCACCTACAGGAATACAGCTGGATGCATTCCATGTTCCAGTGACACAGAAATGACCATATTGGGAGGCTGCATTGCTTAAAAGGTGGGTTTTGGAAGGGTAGCACCAGGACATGTAGCTATTTATACACAACTATGTGCCAGATGTATGTCTCCCAGTGCAACATCTCAGTCTATGTCTTGCTTTGGTTGGAATCCTGTTGGGGACTTAAGCTGGCACAATTCTAATTTAGCTCAGTTTCTTTTTCAGACCAAGACATGGTTGCAGTGGTGGGATAGCAGTGAAAGTGGTCCGTATAAGGAAAGAAAATTGTCCTGCTAGCTCTTGAGTGGCTCAGGAGCCTGCAGGGCAGCATTATCTTCTAATGGGAAACACTTTTACTGCTGTCCCCCTATCGCCACATATCCTCTGGCTTCCTTTTCTACTGCACTGCCGCATCCACTGCCTTACCAGCGTAGTTATGCCAGCCTGTCTACTCAAAGCATGCCCATTTTAAAGTTTTTGTGTGCATCCATAACTGTTTTGTATGCATCTACAGCTCAAACAAGTTAACTGTAGGGAAACACTTTTCATTTAATACTGATAAAGCCAAATCGGTGATGGAGATGAAATATTGGAAGTAAAAGATGTGAGGGAACTCAATCTGGCAATGGGCTGTAAGTGAGGCTAGGGAAGGAGACAGTCTTGTAACTCCTGGACAGATGAAGATTTTGACACATAACTAGCTACATAACCATCTTAAGATAGTCATATATAGGAGCCTTCCAAAAACTGTGCAGGTCTGAAAGAGAAAAGGCCTAAATACAACCAATGACTATTGATAGTTATATCCTTCCCCTTTTTCCAGTTTGGAATGCAGGACAGCTTACAAAAATGAAAACAGATACAGCTAAAAAAAAAAAGTCACCATAAAAAAAATTAAAATATAGGCTGACATCCTGCATTGCTGTTATGGATTTGTAATGGATACAGTTACAGTTCTGTAACTGCTCTGTATTCAGCTCTACTATGTAATTACAATTGTGGCACTATTGCCACAATCATAAACACCCTCAGAGCCAATCTAAAAATCCTGGGAGCTGCTTTGAGCAACAGGTCTGTGGTGTGGTCAAGTGGGGGCACTTCTGGATGACTTGAAGTAACCCACTCAACTGCGCTTCAGACTTCTGTTGCTTAGAGCAGCTCCCTGGCATTCAAGGTGGGTTTTGAGGGTTGATTCCTTAAGTCATTAGTTTCATAGAATCATAGAATAATAGAATAATAGAATTGCAGAGTTGGAAGAGACCACGAGGGCCATCCAGTCCAACCCCCTGCCATGCAGGAAATCACGATCAAAGCATCCCCGACAGATGGCCATCCAGCCTCTGTTTAAAGACCTCCAAGGAAGGAGACCCCACCACACTCCGAGGGAGTGCGTTCCACTGCCGAACAGCTCTTACTGTCAAAAAGTTCCTCCTAATGTTGAGGTGGAATCTCTGTTCCTGGAGCTTGCATCCATTGCTCCGTGTTCCAGTCTCTGGAGCAGCAGAAAACAAGCCTGCTCCATCCTCAGCGTGACACCCCTTCAAATACTTAAACAGGGCTATCATATCACCTCTTAACCGTCTTTTTTCCAGGCTAAACATACCCAGCTCCCTAAGTCTCTCCTCATAAGGCATCGTTTCCAGACCTTTCACCATTTTAGTTGCCCTTCTCTGGACACGCTCCAATTTGTCAATATCCTTTTTTAATTGTGGTGCCCAGAACTGGACACAGTATTCTAAGTGAGGTCTGACCAAGGCAGAATAGAGTGGCACTATTACTTCCCTTGATCTAGACACTATACTTTCTATGTTTATGTAATTGCAAATGCAATGCAGGATCTCAGCAACAATTAAACTATCAATAAAATTAAAAGCAGATCACTAAAAAAGAGAGTAAGAAATGCCTAGATTGGAACCATACAAATCCATATGTATGCTGTCAAAACATAAAGTAGGGAAGAAGAGAGATGTGTGTCTTCTCCCTGCCACTCCTGAAACATTTGCCACTCTCTGCTCCTTGATGTTGGAGCTTCAAAGTTAGGAGAGGTATAAAGTGGAGAGACTGGGGCAGAGGCAAAGCAGGATGGCATGGATACATAGGATCCAATGTTCTCTCAACCCTATTCTACATCCTCAACAAGGAAGAGGTTTTAGACCAGCCTAGGAGCTGGTCTAGATGTTTCCCTCCCATTCCTTGCTATGGGAAGTTAGCTTTAAGAATGTATATTAATGTTTGAAAATACATGGAAAATGGTAGAAAATTAGGTTTCTCAAGTGTTGGGAAACCCTGATGAGGAGAATCTTTGATGGTTGACAATCTTCATAGTTTGGGACTAATTCTATGTGAAAAATGCACATTTTGGGGGTGGGTGGGACGAAACTGTATTTTCTGCACAGAAAACAACATTTTCCGCACAGATAATCACATATCTGCTGAGAACATATTGCTTTCTATGAAGGAAATATTTTTGTTTGGAAAGAACATGCAATTTTCTGTGCCCAAAAAAACACTTAAAAAAATATAAAGTCCTGAGCTGCTAAGTCTTTGAAAGCTGTGCAGTTTTTGACAATTTTTTTTGCAACGTGCAAGGATGAAATTTGTAAAGACTTACATCCCTAGTACATAATGCATACTGACTGAAGATATGACTGAGCACTGATAGGATGATACTGTGGGTCCCAGAGCACCATCCTACCAATGCTAAGTTATGGCTGGGTTTACCATGTCATTACATTCCCTGGTCCCAAAAATTACTCTCTGAGTGCTTATCTAGAAAGGGGAAAAAATCCCTGGAGTATTGAGATTCTCCAGTTCTTTTTGTTTTGATTTGACCTGCATATTCATGGTTTTGCATCCAAACTCTCTCTTGAAAATCCCAGTTTCCTTCACTCTCCCCCTCCTGTGTGTTCCTCCCCTCCCCCTCCCACAGATCACATGTCACATCTATACTCTGGTAACATTTCAGAAACGGACTTTCATCAGTTCC
Organism: Gambelia wislizenii; assembly: GCA_030847615.1. Taxonomy (NCBI): domain Eukaryota; kingdom Metazoa; phylum Chordata; class Lepidosauria; order Squamata; family Crotaphytidae; genus Gambelia; species Gambelia wislizenii. The sequence continues at coordinate 102,919,417 of JAUMIR010000005.1, read as the reverse complement.
CACTGAACCCTTTAAAATTATTATTCCTAAATTATAATCAAAGAATTTCAGTGCTTTAGCAACATTACACTCATTTTCTTTTATTGCTAGCATTCTGCTTTCCCTTGCTTGATCTCTGTTGAACCTGCTGTCCTGGGAACAGTCACTATGTTTTTTGGTGGCAACCATCTTAGCTAGTTCTGGGATAACACACCCAGCCAGCCATGGAGAGTTACATTTTGTTTTGGAAAATACTGCGTTAATTTAAACTGACCTGGGGAGTGGGATAAAAAATGTCATGCTGATCTCAATAAATAAATAAATAAAGTAAAAAAAAATGGGAAAGGACAGGAACAAACCCAGGGGGGCTGTCTGGTTTTTCCAGTCTGCCAGATCCTGTCTGATCTTGGAAACTAAGCAGGGTCACTCCTGCCTAGTAACAGGATGGGAGACTGCCAATAAATACTGGGTGCTGTAGGCTATATCTACAAGGAAGGAACTGGCAAAACCACCTTGCCCAGGTTGCCATAAGTCTACAAGTGACTTGAAGGCGTGCACGTGCACACACACACACATGCACACACTTAATGGGCCCTAAGCTCCAGAAATAATTGAGTTTTGTTTCAAAATAAAAAGCTGATGAGGGGAAAGAAGCAATGAATGTACTTCCCCCTCCCTTCTTCCCTGCTAGCAGGAGCCCAGCAGGTTTAGGAAGGGTTACAGTGCTTCAAACTTGGAACATTCTGACTTTGCTCATGGTGACGCTGCGAAGTAGGTTGGATTGAGAAGCTATGATTGGCTCAAGGTGGCCACATAAATACTATGTTATAGAGATGCTGGGATTCGACCTGGTCTATCATGTGCATTGGACAGAGGGTCTGACTCTGAACACAGATTTCATACACAGAGACCACTTCTGTGAGAAAGCTGTAATTTTGGAGTGGTCTGATAAAAGCATTTGGACTTTCTAATAATGTATTATATGGCATAATCATGTTTTTGTATGTGTGCACACACAGAGAATATTTTATTATTGATTTGGGGTCCCCCCATTTTCCAGGCTTTCCTGAACACCACAAATGAATTCCAAGGTTTCTCTGCTTAAAATACTAGTTTTGTGTTCATCCTCACGAATAGCTTTTGCTTTCTGGTTGCCTGGCCATACCCTTTTGCCCATACTCTGATGTTGTCCAGTCAGTATGAATTGTGCCCCCCACTCCTGAAATTGTCCTGGGTAGCTCAAGATATTATACTACCTGAGGCAAGCAACAGTTGGTATCCCTTGGCCTCTGATGTCAAGTTGCAGAGGCCCAAAGCCGGCCCAAGTTATTTGGGCACATGAGGCAAAAACTGCCACAAGCATCCCTCCTAGCTCTTAGAAATAAAAAGAAAATATTGCCACATGAACTAAATGCTTGCTGTCCTTTCTTGTTACCTCCTGCTTCCTTGGGCATGGGGGCATCTCCACCTGCCCAATAGAGGACCAACCATGTGTACTAGATCATGAAATTCTACTCAGATACTATTTCCCTCGCAAAGACTGTGCATCATATTTATTTATTTCTGCGATTTTTCTTCACTGCCCAAAGGCATGCAAGGAAGACAGCACAGTAATAATAAAAAAACTCGCAACTTTAAAAAACACATTCACAGGAGGGCTCCAGAGATAGGCAACACTAAAATTCTACATCTCTAAAACTCTACAGCTAACTCTATCTATTCTGTTCAGGCATGGATTATTTTCAGCCACCTAGAGTCACTGGTTGGCAATGATGAGAGTAATTTCTGAGACACCATTGTTAAAGATGAGTGAACGGCAGAAGGCCAACCCTAAGGGTGGGTTGAGGTGAAGGGATTGCATTTATTTTATTTAGGAATTTTTAATCTTGGCTTTCTCTCAAAAGCACTCAAAGTGGCTAATGACAAACAAAATGGTGATTGTACATTGCTGTGTTAGTTTGATTGGAAATAAACTGTAGTAGAAAATATCCTTGCTTTAGAATAGGTATTATGTCTGCTTGCACACTGGACAGAAAATATATAATTCCTTGATACTGTGGCTTAGTTACCCAAGGACAATTCTCAAGCACCTGTGGCTGGATCTGTAGACATAACCATGCCCTTTACTGCCAGGTATCATTAATCTGCCAAACCCTTCATGGTATTTCTACTTATTGTTTAGTTTGCTGGCATTTCAGAGTTCCAAGTGGTTTCCAGTGAAACTGTGAAATCAAAACCCCAAATGTCTCCCAATGTTGCTCGGCTGCATATGGCCCAGGCAAGTGATAGATAACCAGAAATACTAAGGCTAGACATCCTGTAAATATTAAAATACATACCCCCGCCCTAGATACGTATGAGTAAATACATATACACACATTTATACATGTCTGGTTCTGTTTGTTAATCATGCTAAGAAGCCTATGTAATAGTTGAAACATATGTAATAACATATGTGGAAACATATATAATAGTAGTTGGGGGGAAAGCAATGGAACAGCACTATTTTCAGATAGAACCTGGATCCATGAAGAATACTATAAAATTGAAGATACTTTAAAAAATTAATACAATTATTGAAAATAGATGTTTATAAGAAGCCCCAAATGTTTCACATTCCTCATTTCTTGGTGATGTCTGTTGGAATTTGAGGGTTAAGCAGCACCCTGTGAGAGTTATAGAATTCTCAGGGTCTCGGCATGGAAAATTCAGAGGATGGTGCTAGAGGCAAGAGTGATATTGTCCTCTAAATTAAGACCATACAGCATCAAGGTATTGTGTTTGTGGATCCAGAATTTTTCTCTTTTCTCTTGCATGGCTGGCTCACTGGTTAACTCCATTAAAAATGTAGCCTTGTTGAAAAGTATTGGAAAACAAAATACTGTACAGCCATACTGGAAAGTACACGTACCCACAGAGGCCTAAATCCTGTTGTTAGCTTCAACTAGAGTAGAGCAACTGAATCAGTTGGATTTACCTATGTGTTAACTTGCCATTCAAGAGTTGATTCAATGGGTCTCCTCGAGCTGGGACTCACCAACAGGATTCTAGCTTATTCCTCTCTATCTGGAGGATGTATACACACAGAAGCATGCTTACTCATGCACACACTTTGGAAATCTGTAACACTGTAAAACAGGCAATTCCCAGCTACATTACAAATCATATAATGGAAGATAAAGCTATCAGTTGGATACTAACCAGGATGGCAATGGCCAGAATTCTGCTGGTGTGCTATACCAGCTTGCCTACACTGATGTAGGTGGTATGGGCAAGGCACAGCAGCCATGAAGGAAGGAGAAATAGACTGCTCAGAGCTGGTAGATTTTGTCTGGAATCCTGTTAGTGGCATACATGCATGTAAGTGTGGCTTATCTGTGAGCATGCCTGTTTTGGGATGGAGTACAAGATGATACACTGTAGCTGTCTGTTCAAATCCAAAACCACTGCCCCAGAAGCTGTCAAGTCCCAGGAAGGGCAGCTGCTGGTGGGAAGGGGAGGGAGTGGGAAAGCAGTTCAGACAATGTACAGTAGATCTGAAGGGAAGGAATAGGAAGGTACACTCCCTCTGTGAGTGCACTTCTGTTTCCTTCCCCTTCTGAACCATGAGATGAGCTGATTCTTCATCATCTGACTTGCCTCTGTGCTCCCTCCCCTCTGTAGTAGTTTGCAGCACGAGCCACAATACCCCCCTCTCAGAGCTTGACAGATGTGAGGGGGGAGTTTGAATGGGGCACAAAGGGCTACAGGATAGCCTCTTGTGTCCTTTGCAAAAAAAAAGAAAAAAAAAGACATACACAGGAGTGGATTCCTGTGGCAGAGTATCATGCTCCACTTGCTTGATGTAGGATATCATCCTTTGTCCATATTCCTCCACCACTGCTGCACAACCCTGAAAAAGGATAGCTGCAAGTATACTGGACCAGTAGGATTTTGGCCTTGATATAACTTCCAATAGCAGAAGCAGAAGCAGGATGCCTCTGTATATCAGCTGATGGTAAGTGAACATGAAGAGAAAGGACCTATTCCATTCTTGTCTTCCTTATGGGCATTGCATGGGCATCTGGTTGGCTCCTATAGGAATGGAATTTTGGACAAGATGAGTCCTTGGTCTGATCCAGCATAGCTCTGTTATCTTATTACAAATGCTCATAGTCAAGGCTCTTGGGACAAAAATCCATAAAAAAAAAAAAAAAGTAGAGGGGAGACATAGAGTGTTTAAAAAAACCAGGGGAAAACTTTCAGAATTAATTTCTAATGTCTCATCCCTAGAAAAAGTGTCAACTGATTATGTTTAAAGACTGAGTAGATTCATAAGACTAAATATTGATTTATTGATTTGAAGCTGTCACAGCAGAAGACTTAAGTCTAATTTTAGAGGATTTTATGGAAATGCCCATTCTGAAACAATTGTGCTGTATGGAGCTTCAGGTTTCATTAGGCAGGGGACTGATAAAGATTGTCAGTTTCAAAGTTATATTTTAAGTGCCTGGCAATAAATCTGATAAATGGTTTTATCCGCACTTGCCTATTAGTATGCTTATTATAGGAGCAATAAAAACACTTCCCTTTACTTTGAACAAAATGCTTGGTGTCAGGGCCTAACTACACATTACACAGATAAGTCTGCAGTAAGGGGCTAGGCACCATTTTAAAGAGGAAAATCAATATGGGAAAAAGCAATTTAGAGTATAGGGCACAGTGACTTATGCTTAACCCATTATTCACCTGTTGTTGCCATGCTGAATACTCAAGAGCAAATATGTTTTTAAAACTTGATTAATTTTAATGTATGTTTTCATAATTCTTCTATTTCTAATTTGTTTACACTCTCTTTTAGCTATAAATATTGCCCCATAGGCTCCACCTATTTGAACAAGCCACACCCCTTCTGGCATTGGCACACTGGAAAAATGGTCACTGGGGTCCTAGAGCCCTGCACTACAATCCCTCCACACAGCTTTTCCTACTATTATGGAGTTACAAATGCATATTCAAAACAATCTGTTAGAGAGAGCCATGGCCTATAATGGTCCAATGAATGCCACTTTGATCACAGTTGTTGAAAAGGGGTTATCCATCTAGGGAGTGCAGTTCTCAAAACACACCTTTCCAACATGATCCCTGTGTAGCTGGAAAATACCACATGGATGTAGTTCCCATGCATGTTGGTCCTCATGTTATGAGAGAACAGCAGCCTTTTAATATTTGTACCAAGTACTTCTGAAACCTAATCAATCATATGAGTTTTAGTCAATGAAACTATGGGGTAGTCTAGACAGTGAAAAAAAAAACCCTCTTGGAATCCATGGGAAATCCCATGTGTCCAAATGGGATCCCACAACATTCTGTCCTTTTCGGAAGGAGAGGTAGCAAAAGTTGGGGAAAGCCCACAGCAGAAGCCTCTGGGACTTTTCCCAAGTTTTAAAAAACCCTGACGGAAATGCGGACCCTCACCTGTTAGGACAACTGAATCACATCACATCACATTGCTGAAGAGGACAGCTGATTGGTCAGATGTGTGCAGGGGGTGGAGCTTGGTAAGACAGCGGATTGTGGAACCACCATGTTGGATTGTTGCCGTAATGATCGTGCACTGAGGCAATGAAACAGGCTTTCTTTCCTTGTTTTTTTTTTAAATTATTTAAGCAGAAGATCGTTCTTCCGCACTTTGGCATAATTTTTTTTTAATTATTTGGTGGGAGCATGTTGAGGAGTACAAAACCACAAGTAATTCACTTGCAGTCGCCATCTTGTTTCGCTGGAATGCCTCCGTGTGAACAGGAAACACGGAGAGCTTCACACACCAGTGATATTAACAAAAAATAATTGAGACAGACGACAGCTGCTGCAAATTGGCGTTTCTGCACATCAATTCAATTTTTTTCCCTTACCTAGACTGGGCCAAAATATCAAATATAGATTAATTAGTATGTGGCTACAGTAATATTTTCTGAAGCAAGAAGCCTACTTTGTTTTCAGATGATGGATATATGTGGTATCATACCAGCTGTCATCTTAGGTTACATTTGCACATTTCTTCTCTGTGTGAGAGAAGAATGAATATTTGATGATAGTGCTTGTCATTGGCAGTTTCCATAAGTGGTTGTAGCAACTCCCTGGCTAAATATCCATTCAAAACATTCCTGTTTACTCTTCTTGTTCACAAGCTCCTGCTTATTTGCTCACAGGAATGGAAGGCAGCATTATGGAACTAGTGACTGCTAGCCTCCAAACAGGAGGAAACTTTGACACGAGATTTATTCAAAATCTAATCACCTAGTCACCCCTATTCATAGGTTTAGTGAGATAAGACTTACTTAAGCCATGTTAACTCTTATTCAGAGAAACTTCTGTATGCTGTCCCCTTGCTCTGTTATGTTTTTGATATTAAGTGCCAGCAGTCTGGTTCTGTTTAATTCAAAGTGAACCTGGTCCCTTTGGGTTCATCCAGAAATGTTACTCAGTGCCTACCAGATCCTGGTTCTCAACACTATCTCCTCATTTATGCATTGAGACTCTCTCAGCACTACTGTTTAGGTGGCCCTGTGTGTAGAATAGGAAGCATTTCAGAGGAAGCAACCTTGGAAGCCCCAGATTTCAACTTCCTACCTCGATTTTGTCTTGAGAAGTGTAAAATGACAGTGGTTCCAACACACAATATTCATTTAACAATGTCATTTTGATTTAATCTGGTAGACTGTAGAAAAGGGACATTCATACCTTGGGTAGATGGAGATCTAAAGTGCTACTCAGGGTCAGACAGTTCTCTTCAGTTTGAGAAGACATCTGCTACACGACCTAAGGACTCCCTATTAGAATAAACTACTCTAAAACCTCTCAGGATTCTTAGTACCCTGTATTTCTTCATAGCTTCTCTACAAGGTGATGTTTAAAATAAAGCCCAGTCCCCAAAATAAAATGAGCAACATTGTATAAAAGCAACTGTAGAAATAGCCTACATCATGCCTCAATACTTATAAGCTCTATGAAATAAAAAATGTCTTAATTTGGGAGCAGCACAATGAAACTGCAGAAACAATGAAAATAACCCCATCTGCATAATGTTAGCACCATCATAAAAAAGGTTTACCTTGTCCTATTTTTTGAGGACTTGGCTACATGGTCTAGTCATTCAGTGCTATCTGGTTAAGCATGATATTTCTTTCCATTAAAGAGTGAAGAGGGTCTACAATGGCAAATTCCAGACTGAACACAGAGACTGATTATAATTTAACTTGTAAAGAAAAGGAACTTGAGTTCAATGAAGGAAGAGGCTGCAGTCAGAGTAAAATTTTAAATCCATGCCATAGTTTCCATGCACAGATTCTTTAACTAACTTGTTACCCTAAGAGGTAGGGGGGCTTTAGAGACCTACCCATGCTGCCAAAAGCTAAATGGGAGAATTATTAGCTCAAACAGATGTCTGCAAGAGGAGAGCAACTGTGGGGATCTTTTCATGTATGTATACCAGTACTAACTGGAGAGGACACTCTAGCATAAAGTGAAATAAAGTGTTTTTATTGGAAATAACATAAATTGCATTCACACACACAACACACATTCCTGAGAATCATACAAGGCTATTGAGGAGTAAGGCAGAAAGATTGGATAGAGGGAGAGATTCAGAAAAACAGGGCAATAGTTACCAGTCTTGAACAGCAGAGTTTAGTGTAGCATAGGTACTCAGGTGGATGTCTGAGGATGGCATAGGAGGTTCCAAGCCAGAGGCATGCTGAGAAAGAGAGTGGTTGGGTTTGTCCACCATGGCACATCTTTCTATTGTTGGGGGATTAATACTGATAAACTGCTTCATATCTGGTCAGGACAAAGCCTGGATGGTCCCCCCTCCCCAGGTAAACAAAGGAATCTGAAACCTAACTGATTGCATTAATGGCTAGGAGATAGAAATTGATGGGTTTACGATAACCTTGCAATGCTGGACAGGAGGGGTTATGAGGTGAGATATCCTTAGGAGTGGAGTTGGGAATGGTCACTTAAATTGTTTGGCTGAATGACTCATCGTTGAGGTGCCCAAGAAGGAATTAACACATATCTCCTTAATGACTTTGTTTACTAAGTGGCTTCCACACAATCCTAATATGGGCTTGTTTGCCAAAATATTTCTAAGACACATCCTAGGTCATTGTGACCTCCACCTGACCTCTTTTTGGTTCACCCTGGCCAACGTTACCCTGAAAAGTGTCCAATATTTCCAATTATGAGATATCAAAGGGAGGGGTTAGTAGGGCATGCTAACGAACTGCTGTACTGTATATCACTCAGCTTGTTTTAATACTTATCAGAAAAGAAGGTGGGGCCAGACCAGCTTTTGGTTGAGTATACCCATCAAAACAGTAGAACACCCAGTTAAGTCCATCAATAGACTAATCCAATGTTAGCCTTACTGATGACTTGTCTAAAACCTGCCAGAATACACTGGCTTACCACTGGCATATTCTGGCCCCAGATCTCCCCCCTCCCCTGTTACATACACAAAATGGGAGGACACCTGCACAGACATGCCAGCCCGTACCGGCAGCCATCTCCACTGCTGCTGCACATCGCTCCCTCTGAAGCCATGAAGGAAGCCCTCAGTATGTGATCAAGGCTGGTCACATACAAAGGGCCTTGATTACATTTTGGGGGCATCCTTCCTGGCTGCAGAGAGACTCCAGCATTGTTGGTGTTGATGTCTGGCTACACGGACTGGCATACAGGCACAGACCCTACATTCCCATGCCAGCCTGGTCTACATTTTCCTGTGTAACATGGGTGTTCCTGGGTGTTTAATTACACTGTTGTAAAGGGCATTACCCTGGCTTCCCCTCCTTTGCCCTTGGTGTCATCTGGACTGCCTGGGGGCAAAATGGAGCAAGAACCCTGTGTCATTTAGACTGTAAGGCTCCAAGCTGGGGGCAAGCTTGGGGTAAACAGCCCATACAGACAAACCCTGGTTGAGAAACACTGCCTTAGAGTTACAAATGGCTGAGAATTTCACGTCGATTCAGTTTTGATCAGAATTTACCAAAATTCACAAATTGAAATGTGGGAGAAAGCCATAATAACAGATTTGCCCATCTCTTCTGAGAGTAGACACCTTGAAATAAATGGGATTTAAGTTAGTTGTCAAGCTTCTTGGGTATTTTGTACAGTTACATCTAGGATGCCAACTATATTCATTCCAGCAGATGCCGGATGTGGCCACCTTCACACAGGACTTAGTTGTATCCCATTTGGGTAACTATAATGTTCTCAGCATGGGGCTCCCTTTGAAAAATGTTCAGACATTTCAGCTGCCCCAAAGAGCTGCAGACAGACTGTTGACTAGGAGCTGGATATAGGAAGCTCATGACTCCTTTGTTGGAACAGCTTCACTGACTATCAGTATGTTCAATTCAAAGTGCTGGTTATCAACCATAAAACCCCACACAGACTGTATTCTCCCATTTTTTTTTCTTCCACGGCAACTTTTGTTGTGCAAAGTATCGCATTAGCGCATTTTCGATTTTGCATCGCGGAGTTCCCACGGCAAAATTTCGGTTCCTGTTTAGTTCCGCGATGTAGTTCCGATGTGCTTATAATGTGGAGTATATTAATGTGTGATTTTCTACACATTGAAATATTTCAGTTCCCACAACATCGATATTCCGCATACTTTGACAGCCCTACCTGTCAATCAACGAAGTATGTCATTTGTTCTAGACGTACTTCCTTCGGGATTTCCCACCACCCGTACTCCCATTGGTCATCCACTTCCCCCCTCTTGGGCTTCTGATTGGTCATCTCGTCATCTTTTATGGTCTTTGTTCTCTTCAGTGGTGCCAATTAAATTGTTGCAGCCATGGAGGTTTTAGCTATGCTCATTTCCTGCTTGTATTTGGCTATTAGAGTTATGATCTCTAATTTCCCTGTATTTCTGACGCATCATTTTCGATTTCGTGCGGCATTCTTCCAGGGTTCGGTTGTGTCCACGCTTTTGCATTTCTGTGGCTATTTTTTTGAAGACATCGATATTCTGGTGACATAGACGTAGCTGCTCCTGTACTTTCTCTTCCCCCCAAAGATCCAGTAAATCAAGAGTATCGGCATGACTCCAAGCTATTCCCCTGCCCCCCTTCTTTGTTCTCTGAACTGACTCCATTAGGAAAACGATAGATGTTTACAGGGATGCTTCAAAGCAGATAGGAAAGCCGGATGTGTAGGCGGGTTTCTGTGGCGTCACTATAAAAAACTGCCCACATCCCTAATTTTAAACATCGCGAATTTAAAAATGACGGACAGTTCCCAAATGCGATAATGCGCAAACTTGCGGCACTTTTTTAAAAAAGGCAGAAAATCAGCGGTGTCATTAAGTGCGCCACTTACGGGTGTTTTAGACCCCCTCCTTCCAAAAAGTGCGATGCAGATGCGGAACACGTGGGAACTATAAGAATTCTAGGTGAATTCTTTGAGGATTATTTTTGCCGTGTAAACAGCCCCTTTGGGAGAAGCACTTCTGGTCCTGCCACTCTCACAGGCACATTTGGTAAGGAGGTGAGAATGGACCTTCTTTGTGATTTCTCCTCGCCTCTGGAATGTTTTGTTATCTTTCTGTTGGCAGGGTAGGACTTTTTAAAAAAATCCTGTCAGGCTCTGAGGAACTTTTTAAAGAAAAGGCTTTGAGTAGTATGCAGTAGTGCATTTTAACTGCTTTTTATAACTTTCATTTTTAATTGATGTTTTAATTGGTTAATTTAAAAAAAATGTTAGAGATAGTTCAATTACATTTCAAAGATTTTATGTTCTATGTTTTTACCTCCATTATGTTTGTTTAATTTTTTTTTCACCTATCCTGTGTCCCAGCTGTGGTAAAAATGGTGGGAATTAAGTAAAATTTGTTTGTTTGTTTGTTTGATGTGAAGTTGAAGGCTTTCACAGCCAGCATCCATATGTTTTCCACAGTTTTTTTCTGGGCTGTGAGGCTATGTTCTGGAAGTGTTTATTCCTGACATTTCGCCTGCATCTGCGGCTGGCATCTTCAGAGAAATCTCTGAAGATGCCAGCCACAGATGAAGGTGAAACATCAGGAATAAACTCTTCCAGAACATGGCCTCACAGCATGGAAACTGCCCCCCCCATGAAAATCCTATGTTTACTACTTATTTATTTATTTATGTATACCCCACTCTTCCGCCACAAGGCTATCAGAACGGCTTACAAATTGTTTTAAGCAATAGCTATTTACATATCTAACTGCATTAAACAGTTTCTAATGTGTGTTAGCTAATTGCCCCCACAAGCCAGGTACTCACTTTACCAACCTACGAAAGGATGGAAGGCTGAGTGAACCTTGGGGCCGGCTGGAATCGAACTTGCGACGTGGTGGCTTGCAGTACTGGCATTTAACCACTGCGCCACCAGGATCTCAGGGTGGCGTACAATAAAACAATGTGATCAATTTAAAACTGTATAAATAGTGGAAAAGATTTTAGAAGGCTAAACCATATTAAACAAGGAATTTAAAAGAAGACAGATTCAAACCAGTGAAAATATTTTAAAACAGTTTAAAACTTTACATGTTTCAATCTGTGTAAAACCTGTTAAGCCCCAAAGGCTTTTGTAGACAGCTACATTTTTTCACTTGGTGCTGAAATAACAGCAATGTAGGCATTAATTGGGCTCCTCAGGGAAAGTAATTCCAAAACTGGAGTGCCACAGCAAAGAAGACCTCATCTTACCTCCTCTGACAGCATTGTTCCCTGATTGATGGGGTGTAGAAGAGGGGCCCTCTAGAAGATCTGAAATCTTGGGCAGGCATATTTAGGAAGAGGCACTCCTTCAAGTATCAAGATCCCAAGCCATTCAGGGCTTTAACGGCCATTACCAGCCTCTTGAATTCATACCAGTAGTGTGTCACCAGGCAATGCGCTTCTTTTCAAACCAATGTGATATGTTTACTTTATGATGTTCCACTCAGCAGTCTAGCTGCTGCATTTTGCAATAGTTGCAGTTTCTCAGTTGTCTTCAAGGGCAGCCCCACATAAGCTGTATTGCAGTAATCTAATGGAGAAGTTACCCATGCATGGACTACTGCGACAATGTTATCCCTGTCCAAGAAAGGTCATAACTGACACACCAGTGGACTCTGAGCCACAGAGGCCACCTGGGTCTCCAGTACCGAAATAGATCTCAGGCCAGGCCAGGGTGTGCCACTGACCTGTTGTAACAACATCTGGCTAGTAAATACAAATAGACTCATCACCCATCAATTTGTGAAGTGTTGGGTAAAGTCAGGAGGCCACCATTGTTCCCTGCTGGGCTAGGTTCACATGCCACACCACTGTCTGAAACATTGTGTGATTCCATATAGTTCCTTTTTTGTTTGTCATATTTATGTTGTATTTTGTTTCATTTTGTATGTTTTGTTGTATTTATATTTGTCATGCCAAGAGAAAACCCTGCTTTGCTAAAACTTCATACGCTAATAGTGGGACCATTGCTCAGTGGTAGAGCATATGTTTTACTTAAGGAAGATCCCAGGTTGAGTTTCTGGGCTCTTTGGTAAAGTTGGTGAGGTAGCTGATGGTAGGAAAGCCATTTGTCTGCCTGGAGAGACACTGCCCATCAGAGTAGGCTATATTGGGCTTCCTAAGCTAGTACTCTGAATTAGTGTAAAACCAATCCCCATGTTCCTGGCTCCTGCCCAGTCCATGTCAATCCCTTTAACATTAAATGGAAGCAATTGTTCTGAACAAGTGGCTCACACTGTGGTGTTTTTACCTCTGGGAGTTTTAGTCTGTGGACTTCCCCATTAATATTATTTATCCCATCTGCCAAGGAGATCTCATAAAATGCTTGATCATAGTAAGCCCACTTTTGATGAGGAAATTGATTTTCCTATGTGGAGGAATAATGAATCCATTTCCATCCCCCTACTCACTCTAAATGAAATGAAAATGAAATTAGAATTCCACCTTCATGACTAATGAAGCCATCAAGTAATGTAACCTTGCATGGAAGCAAAAGGGGAGGGAGGGATACAGCCAGCAAATGCATCACAAGAGGATTTTAATAGATGGGAGACACTCAGGATGAGACTATGTAATTAAAATGTACTGTGCATAATTAAAATTAATATAATTAAAACAGTTCACCACAGTTTAATTATGTCACTCAAAAATTGCCTCTAGAAATTTTACTTCCATTATATAGAGATTTTATTTATTTATTTATTTATTCCTGAGATTTAATAAACAGCTGGGGTCCTAGAGAAGGAGGAGCTGAAATGAAAATGATATGCATTAAAAAAAGGGAAATTGACCTGTTTCCCCATAATTTGAAACTTTTGACAAGTTTCATTAACAACAGAGTTGTGGGTTTGCTGGGAAATATAATAAACAAAACTTTCGCTTCACCTAATTATTTACCATTATCAAAGCACACATCACAAGAAGGAGAGGATAACTAATGGAAGGGTATGCTAATGTGAAGGGATTTTGTATAACATTCAAAGAGACAGTATATTAGAGGCACAGAGACAGAGGAGCTTCACTTAGGACCACAAGTCATTAGCAAATATGTGGGATTCACTGTGACATTAATGAGAGCACTGCATGGCAATCAATAACAATATATGTTTCCCAAGTGCCAGTTCTTAACATTGAACTGATTTATATAAGAAAGAAGTACTTGGAAAAAAATGGACTTTGGCACTAATGCAACCATGCTGCTCACATTTTCAGGGGTAGACAAGGAACATAAGTCAGACTACTTCATGAACCAGTTTTGGCTCAGAAGAGAAAAGAGAGAGGGAGTTTGTTGAAGGACAGAAAATGACAGGTCTGTGCACAGCTCAAAGAGGTGCTGACCCACTATTCAGACCATGCTGGATCTATGGCTGGGTGGCTAGCTGGAGAACATATTCTCCAGCCCATGGTCCCTACTATGAGTACGGATAGTAAGATCTTTCAAGTCTGTGTTAGGATTGCCAGAGTGAAAACTGGAGAACCATTAATGGTTTTGTAGAAGAGGGAATGTCAGCAGGTACTGCTTTTAATCTGGTTGTATGACACGCAATACCTGCTGAAATTCCCACTTCTACACAACCAGTAACAGTACAGGAACTCTCTCCAGTTTTCAATCTGGCAATCTAGTTTCTCCTTTTCACACTTCTGAGCCACATGTGCCCAGTGACTGAAGCATGTGTGTGTGGAGTGTGGATTTTGGGCTGTATCAATAGAAGTATAGTGTCTAGATCAAGGGAAGTAATAGTGCCACTCTATTCTGCCTTGGTCAGACCTCACCTAGAATACTGTGTCCAGTTCTGGGCACCACAATTCAGAAAGGATATTGACAAATTGGAGCGTGTCCAGAGAAGGGCAACTAAAATGGTGAAAGGTCTGGAAACGATGCCTTATGAGGAGAGACTTAGGGAGCTGGGTATGTTTAGCCTGGAAAAAAGACGGTTAAGAGGCGATATGATAGCCCTGTTTAAGTATTTGAAGGGATGTCATGCTGAGGATGGAGCAGGCTTGTTTTCTGCTGCTCCAGAGACTGGAACACGGAGCAATGGGTGCATGCTCCAGGAACAGAGATTCCACTTCAACATTAGGAGGAACTTTTTGACAGTAAGAGCTGTTCAGCAGTGGAACACACTCCCTCGGAGCGTGGTGGGGTCTCCTTCCTTGGAGGTCTTTAAACAGAGGCTGGATTGCCATCTGTCGGGGATGCTTTGATCAAGATTTCCTGCGTGGCAGGGGGTTTGGACTGGATGGCCCTCGTGGTCTCTTCCAACTCTGCAATTCTATGATTCTATGATTCTATGAAAAAGACATAGTGGGTTTTGTACATTTTTCAAATGTGTGCATATTGTTGAATAAATTTCTTTCTTCAAAAGTGTCAACATGCATTGGAAATATATAGATTTAGAGCTGCAAATTGTGTGTGGTTCCATGTTCAGTCCAGGAGGAGCTGAACAGAACAGCACCATGCCCTTTAAAAAAGCCACCTGGAGGAGAGCTGGAGCTGACAACTAAAGTTTAGCTGGCAAAAGCTACTATTCTATTTACCATCAAGTGCAGAAGGCCACCTAAAGACATTACTAGGTGCCCCACCTCCTCCATTGGTGGTTCACACACAGAAAATGATTTTCCAAAATGATTACCTCCTAAATTTGTGGAGGATTGCCATGTATTCTGCATTGCTGGAAAATCATCAGTCCAAATTAATTAACAGCTAAACAGCCTCCATGGTAAGTGAAGGCCTTAAAATTGCCCTCCGTATGCATGTAGACGGTGACAAAGTATGGCTAGCTCACTTTCTATCTTCATGTGTTTGTTCTATTTAGTGTTATGATACCAGAATGGGGCTATAATCCCATCAGTCATATGAACTAATATTCACCTCACCTAGTTTCATTCAGGAGGCCTTCAAGGCCTGTGTACAAGTGGGAGGTTTTGCCTGTACATTTCCTGAATGGTGGGGGCCATCTCCCATCCCAAGTGTGGGCAAAATGAAGTCAACTTGAAGATACATAACAACAACAAGTTCAGTGCCTTATGTAACTCCTTTAAACCCAGATTAGATTCACAATCCCAATGATATTGCAGCCACTGGCCACTGCAGATGGAAGGCTGTGTGCAGGACATGTATGCAGTGATGTCTTTGCGGTTGTGTTCCTCACCAACCCCAGAGGCAAATTGCTTTGCTTCAGCTTTGCTGTATTTGTATGCACAAATTGTAACTATATTGTGCATCTTCCAATGCTCAGACCTAGGGGAGTAACTATAAAATATTTCATTCTGTCAGAAGCACAATTCTAAAATCCAGAACAAAATCTGATCATAAAAAAGTTTTATAAACAAATAAGCAACCTTATTGAAGTATCAATACTTTAAAACAATATAAAACCATCTAAAAACATGACAATAACAATAAAAGTGTAGTACACACATACACACACACTCATTAAAAGATCTTTCTGCATAACCAAATACATGTTCAAATGAAAAAGTCTTGCACCTACAGGCAGAAGGAGAGGAGGGGGAGAGAGGCAGACTAATTTCTTGTGGCAGAGAGTTCCAAAGGCTGAGAACAGTCACCAAGAAGACTCTCTCATGTGTTCTAACCTGACATTCCTGTGATGATGGAAATGTAGGCAGTTAATATAGGGAGATAAAGTCTTACATTAACAGAATTACACAAATGCAATTGTGGGTGTATATGTATTTTCAAGTCACCTGTTGACTTATGGTGACCTCATGAATTTCACAGGGTTTTCTCAGGCAAGGAACACTCAGAGGTGGTTTCCCATTTCATTCCTCTGAAATTTAGCCTACATAATCTGGTATTCCTTGGTGGTCTCCCATCCAAATACTAATCAGGGCTGACCCTGCTTAGCTTCCAAGATCAGAGAGGATCTGGTGCCTTCAGGGTATGTAGATCCTTACATAAATGTAATTTCATGTTCAACCACGGAAAGACATAGTCTATTTTATTTATTTATTTATTTAGGTATTTCTACCCCGCTCTTCAGCCACAAAGGCTCTCAAAGTAGTTTGCAAATTGTTAAGCAATAGCGCTTACACATCTACAGCCCTTTATAGCATGCTAGGCACTCTCTAAGCAGTTTCCAATGTGTGTTAGCTAATTGCCCCCACAAGCCGGGTACTCATTTTACCGACCTACTACAGGATGGAAGGCTGAGTCAACCTTGGAGCCCTTGGGATAGAACTTGCAACATTGTGGCTGCAGTACTGGCATTTAACCACTGTGCCACCAGTGCTCTCTTCATCTTACTCTCTATACCCTTCATCTCACTCTCTCCCTTACCCAAGAGTTCTGGATGCATATTGTGCTCATAGTCATTTGAAACAACAAGAATAACAACGCAGTTTGCAAAGTGCTCAAAAGAAACTGTTCTAATTTATTGGGATGTAGCTCACGAATAATAATGCAGTG
The DNA here is from genome assembly GCA_030847615.1 of Gambelia wislizenii. NCBI lineage: Eukaryota > Metazoa > Chordata > Lepidosauria > Squamata > Crotaphytidae > Gambelia > Gambelia wislizenii. Next base: position 102,902,497 of record JAUMIR010000005.1, on the reverse strand, counting down.
GTGGCTGATGACTTCAGTGTCAGCAGATTGATGAATCTATGTCTAAACTTTAAAGGAGCCATCCAAGGTGCTGAATCTTTTTTGGGTGATAGGTTGGATAAATCATTTAAAGTTTGGACTAAAACCCAGAGGGATGCTTCTTCTGCTGCTGCTGTGACTCCTCCTCCTCATTTATTTATATGGTGCCATCAGTGTTCATGGTGCTTTACATGTAAAACAAAAATGACAACAACAACAACAAAACACAAACAAAAAGCAGTCATCCCTGCCAAAGGTGTACAATCTAACACACACACACATATGGGGGAAAGAAAGAGTAATACTCTTATACTTTTATAAACTTTGCAATATAAAACTTCCTGACATGGTAGCCTGCAACAGTGGGCTCAGGTGAAAGTGCAGCACAACCAGCAATTGTGAGATCTTGATCATAGTTTAGAGAAGTTGAGATCAAACAAAGTAAAATGCTTTTGGTCTATATCCTGATTAAGATTTTCAGGAATAAGACAAAGAAGTTGATTCGAAGCAGAGCATCATTGTATGAGACACAGTATTTTCTGCATAGCCTACATAGTACTAGTACCAGCAAATCAGACTGTAAGTAGAAAATCACATGATTACTCCCGGACACAAAAGCAAATCACTTTGTATGTAGAAGACTAGCACATTGAAAGCAAAGGTTCTTTCTAAGCCCAGTGGTGCCATCAGGACAGGATTCTGGGAGAGATGGCCAGGGCCTTACCCAAAGAATGAACTGGATGGCCCCTCAAACAGAGCAGCAGTAGTTTACTAACAAGTAGTCAAGGTAATGCACATCACTAGCAAACAGCTCCTCCATAAGAATATTAAGACCAGAATCTAAATTTATCTAATTGAACCACTCACTGTCTAGTTGCTTTTATCATATATTCTTTTTCAGTATGCAGGACGCATGCTTGTGAACATGCGGTCCCACCTACAGTATGAATGATATGTACAAATATCAGGTTACAGAATCTGTTTTCTATGCCTCAGGCCTGAATCATATAGATCAATAATAGGTGAAAGTATCCTTGGGCAGGAATGGGGCATATTTCTCTTACAATTCAATAATTGCAGAGTGACCACACATGCCAGAGATTCATTACAAAGACTTTCAGATCAAAGGGCAGCATCTCCAGGCCACATTAAGTCCCCCAGCATCTCGTTTTGTAGAAATTACAGTAAGTGCTGCAAGTAACCTCTGTCAAAACCCATCTAAGCATCCTGCCACCTCAATTTTTCCATTGCTGTATATCTTCAAAGTGCTGTACAGATAGTCCTTAATTAGGCAGGCTTTAATCTCCATCTTTGAGGTTGCTAGGGGAGCTCTCATATCTACAGAATACAAGAGAAACGATTAATAAATGGGCAAAGGTTGTTTCTAATGACAGGGTAAAAAAAATCCCCGTTATTTCTACACAGTACAACCAACCACCTGCAATTAAAGATTGACAAATGATAATGTAGAATTAAAGAATTTCCTAACACTAATTATTTTTAAATAGCAATAATTCCTTTTGTTAAACACCTTTGGAGATTACTTCCTGAGCTAACTATGTAATAGGCATAAAGGTATGAAAGCTTGCCTTTCCCTTAAAATATAGATTTTTTTATTTTTATTTTTTTAGTAGAGAGTACAAACACTCAGAGGGCATTTTGGGAAGCATGTTAGTTTCATGGTCACTGCTCTTGAAATAACATTCCTTTCATTAACTTCAGTAATTGATTCTGAATCTATCAGAAGTATGTACCAACTAGGTGACTTGGGAGAGGCAAAAACAAAGAAAAGAGGCCTTGGCTCATTAGGGTCTCTAGTTTCACTTCTGTTTCATGGGAGGACAAATGGTGATATTAAGAAAAAAAAGCCCATGAAAGTAGAATGGCTTCCTATATTCTAGGTCCTCTTATGAAGCTTTGGCCCCTACAGGTGACTGAGAGCCTGTCTACATGTGGGGAAAAATATGAATGGATGCATACTCACATAAATTCAAAGCAGGATTGACTTTCCTAATGGTGTTTGGCAAAATCACAGACATGCGAGGCTATCTGCTTTTGCTGTCCGCACGGGCATGCTTGTGATTCAAGATGGCGGCTGTGACTCGCATATTTATTTTCACCAGTTGCCGCCGCCGCATAGTATTTTTTTTTAAAAGGTATATCTACAGTGCAGAAGTGTAATAGTGCACTATTCTGCCTAAATAAATAAAAAGAAAAGAAAAGAAAAAGGCTGTTTCATCACATGATCACTTGATTGCTAAAACGAAAGTCCAAGATGGTGGTTCCGGGGTGCTTGCCTTTTTAGCAAGCCCCATCCCCTGCTCCCATCTGGCCAATCAGCTTTCTACTTCTGCTTTTCTAGGGTATGCAAAATAAATTCAATCGCCTGTCCTAATGATCACTAATGCTCATTCTCCAATGAGTTTTTAAAAAACATCAGGGAAAGCCTTGAAGGCTGTTTCCTTGGGGTTTATGGTAGATTTGACCCCCCTCCTTCTGAATATGGCAGAATTATGCGGGATACCTTTAGGACAGGTAGGATTCTAAGCAAATTCTAAGAGGATTATTTTCACCATTTAGATAGGCCCCCAGTAAGTCACACAGCCTGTCCACTGAGTTCAGAGTTCACCTATACTTGGGACCTTGATACTTGAAGGAGCACTTCTCTCTGTCGAGGACTAAGGTCTATTGGAGGGGCCTTGGTTAAATCCCACCAATAGGGGTAATATACTGTGGGAGGATGTGGGGAAAGGCCTGCTCTGCTATGTGGCCTTGTGTGTAAAATACCCTCCCCTTAGAGACCTGATTGCACCGATGCAAGTGTTATTCTGGTGTCAAGTAAAACATGGCATCTTACTAAAACCTTTGAAGCCTAACAGATTCAATCCAAATCTGAACATGATTTTAAAATCATTTTAAACTGTTTTAATTGGTTTTACATGGTCTAATTTTAACTTGTCAGATCCTTTAACGTGCTCTTAGGGGTTGTCTACACTGGCAAAAATACTCACCTCATACCCAGTGTTACCTACCCTGACAGCCCCCATCTTGAAATATTTCACAATTGGCAATATTTAATAATCTGATTTAATGTAGCCTTCCACATGGTTGGCAAATAAACTAGGGACTCCCTATGTACTAAGGCTGGAGTAATGTACAACTTAGGGAGTGGTCTTCTAAATTCCTCAAACAGGTCATACCCAGGTCAGAGTTCTTCCTGAAGAACACCTGGAGATGAGCCAGTCATTAATTCACTCAAAAATAGCAGAGTCTTCAATGGTTGCAAAAATTTTTCCTCTTCTCCTCTCCTCAAGAATAGATGTTGCCTGCTCCTATTCAGTTTCAAATATATTGACCATCAATTATTGTTAACATAGCAGGAGAACCCTTTGTCTAGTCCTGCAAAACTCTGAGAGACATTGTATTCCACTCTAAAATCCCATCTCTTCAAGGGAAATTTTGGATATAAATATCAACCCAAAACACAACCCAAGTGTGCACGGACCTCCTGGTTTCTGACTCCACATCAGTCTGTTTCACCATTCTGCCTGCTGGACCCCATCTCTGCTTGTCTGCTTTGGGATCTCAGCACTGCAGGATTGGTACAGTATAACCCGAAATCCCCTTACTCTATCCCTCTATCTAAATGCTTCCTACTTTCTTCGATAGCCTTGTGTGAATGCCTGAAGCCTGAGTGTAAGTGTGAATGCTGTTAAGATTAATTTCTAATAAAGATCATTTAATTGTATGTTCTGGTTTAGAGTCTACTCAGTGATTGCCGGTAATAATAATAATATTAATAATAATAATAATATTTATTTTTATCCCGCTCCTCTGTTAAAAACAATTGGGGTGGCTTACAAAAATTAAAATACCAATACAGATTAAAATCCCCAAATGCCACCTACCCCCACCCTACCATTACCTGGCCTCTCAGTGCCATTACCTGGGCTCTAACTGCCATTTGAGCTAAATAAATATTCCCCATATTAAGATTTAAATACTAGTGGGATCCTCATAGAATCACAGAATCGTAGAGTTGGAAGAGACCACGAGGGCCATCCAGTCCAACCGCCTGCCATGCAGGAAATCATGATCAAAGCATCCCTGACAGATGGCCATCCAGCCTCTGTTTAAAGACCTCCAAGGAAGGAGACCCCACCACGCTCCAAAGGAGTGTGTTCCACTGCCGAACAGCTCTTACTGTCAAAAAGTTCCTCCTAATGTTGAGGTGGAATCTCTGTTCCTGGAGCTTGCATCCATTGCTCTGTATTCCAGTCTCTGGAGCAGCAGAAAACAAGCCTGCTCCATCCTCAATGTGACACCCCTTCAAATACTTAAAAAGGGCTATCATATTGTCCCTTAACAGTTTTCTTTTCAGGCTAAACATACCCAGTTCCCTAAGTCTCTCCTCATGAGGCATGGTTTCCAGACCTTTCACCATTTTAGTCACTCTTCTCTGGACACGCTCCAATTTGTCAATATCCGTTTTGAACTGTGGTGCCCAGAACTGGACACAGTATTCCAGGTGAGCCCTGACCAAGGCAGAATAGAGTGGCATTATTACTTCCCTTGATCTAGACACTATACTTCTATAGATGCAGCCCAAAATTGCATTGGCCTTTTTAGCTGCCACATCACACTGTTGACTCATGTTCAACTTGTGGTCTACTAGGACTCCTAGATCCCTTTTGCATGTAGTCTTGTTCAGCCAGGTCTCCCCCATCCTATATCTATGCATGTATATATCCTCATGGACCCTCACACAATTCGCGTAACACCATTGCTGGTAAAACACATTACGTTCTTGAGGATTCAAATTTAATATGATTCTTTATCATGTCTAGGGGCTTAAATCAGATTTTTTAAAAGTGACCTTTTACTCCACAATTTCCTGGAAAATCTGGTTTATTGTATGTGTGCCCCACAATCTGAGTTGGCTTCAGTGTGGAGTCAGGAAGTGGAGTTTTATGGTGGGTGGCACAGGTTAGTGGGAGGTTACCTATGCCAGGTGGTCACCTGATCATTCCCACCAGGAAAGGGTACATTCCCTGTTTGTATTTATGTTTTCCTGGTGTCCAGGCACCATTATTTTTTTGGAGGTGCATTTGTGTGGATACTTGCATATCAGTATTAGCGCATCTCCACCTACCGACATTTAAACTTGATGTGCTGTTAATCGTTTTCCCACTCTTTATTCTATTACAATGATTATCTTCTCAAGTAATCTTCAGCCTGCTTCTTACTTTCTGGGTTAAGCCAGAAAGTATATATACAGTTCTATTTACTTTGTGTCTCTTTCTTGTTCCAATTTAGCACTCTGAAAGCATCCGTATGGACTTCCCGAGGGAGGCATAAGCAGTTTCTTAGGGGAGGGACTTCTTCTATTACTGCCTATAATGAGTTGTATGCGTGTCAATTAATTCATTGGTTTTTAAATGAGTGACTGGGAGAGAAAGGCAAGGAAAAAGGCTGATATACTGAGATTAATAAGAAGAAAATGAGGGGAGTGGAGATAATTGTTTATATATGTGTTATTCCTTATTCCAAGTCAGAGTTAAATATCAGTTCTGCTGCTGAAAAGTTTAACAGCCATTACATTATTAAACGAAGAGGTAGAAGATGCACCTTGATCTCACCTCCTGTTTGGTGCTATCATGGCTGTTGTATACCTTCCTTTTCCCATTAACTTCTCACACTTGAGGTCAATGAACAATTCCCAGGTATTTCTGGGTTTCCACTTCTCAAGAGGCCAGATTTTCATTTCACCACATATTTACCTTAGCTCATGGTTACTGAGAAGGGTTGGGTCTGCTACCTGTTTCACCTTATGGCCATGTTATAGTATTAGTAGAAACATGTAGTAAAGTAGGGGTGGGCAACTGCAAGGGGTGGGGGGCTGCTTGTACCCTGTGGAATCCTGGAGGTCACAGTCCCATTTTACCACCAGCTCCCCTAGATCCAAAATGGCCAATACTGATGCAAGCATCAGGGGAAGAGGGCATTATCAGCCATTTTCCTGAATCTGGGGCATGTTAGCACACCTCCTCACCTTTTTAAGGCCTATAAAGGCTTAATGTTCTGAACAGGCAGGGACTGGATGGCTTATTGATCATTTGGGGGTTACTTTTTTTTGAGTATCACACAATTGGGCATGGGATAGTAAAAAGGGCCTTTGTGTGCATATACAGGCCACACTTTCCTCACTTCTGTAGTAAAGCTTTTCCTCACTAGTAGAACTTCTGGCTCACAGTGGAGACTGCATGCCTGTATGCTTGCCCACTGTGGTGAACACAAAGTTTTGTCCTCCTCTAATATATGTGAATCTTCTACATACATACAGAAAAAAATCCTCCTTAGGAAAGAATGTCTACCTGTTTTTCAAATATACAGTGGGCCCTCAGTATCCACAGATTTGGTATCTGCAGATTTGAGCAAACATGGATTGAGCCTTGTGCTCCCCAGACAGTGGTGCTGTTGGTGATGCCTGGGCAAAAGAAACACATGCAGCATGCAGCAATAGGAGGAGGGAGAGGAAGAGGAGCAGACCCTGTATGCCCACAATGCCTCAGATGCCACACCAGTCCCTAGCCTATGGGGGGCTACTCCTCTTCTTCCTCCTTCTCCTGCTGCACACCACATGTGTCCCTACTTTGCAGCATGCCTCTGTTCCTCCATGCCTCAGTTTCCCCCACCTGCCATCACCTGCCTCCACTCCCTCTTCTTTGCAGGGAGGTGCCCCAGTTTGGCTGCTGCTATACCCTTGCCCAGACCATGCCGCTCTGTCCTCCACCACCTCCTCATCTCCCTCTACCTGTGTGCTAGCAGCAACTCTGTGTGGAGGCATCTCCATGAAGGTGGTGGAAGATGGCCGAGGCTCTGCCGTTGCCTCTTCCTCAACCTGCAGCTGCTGCTCCTGCCTCAGAAACTGAGCATGCTTCCCAGAGTCACCACTGTGACCTCACCCTCACATGACCACACGTGTTTCTGCTGGTTGTCTAGGTGAAATAAAGACACATGCAGCATACAACCAGAGGAGGAAGAGGAGGAGGAGGAGCAGACCCGCACGCTGCTACCACCTCGGCTGCCCTGACAGTTCCTAGCCTGTGGGGGCCTGCTCCTCCTCCTCCTGCTGCTGCATGCCGCATGTTTCTTTGTTTCACTGGGGTAACCAACAGCAACATGCTACCCTCCATGCCCCAGTTTCCTTTTGGCCTCAGTTTCCTGTTTTGCCTGGGCAAGGCTGTCAATGCCACTGGCTGGGGTGCGTGAGACTGAGATTGCAGTGGTCATTCCAGGAAGCATGTTGTTCCCGAGGCAGGAACAGTGGCAGCTGACTTGAGCATCCGCGTTTTTTGGTATCTGCAGGGGGATCTGGACCCCCCCCCGGATGCCAAGGGCCCACTGTATAATAGATAAGATATATACTATATGGGAATAGATATAGAGAGTTTCCCCTCCACATTTGCGGATTAAGCATTTGCACATTTAATTATTCATGGATTTGATTAATATGTTCTCTCTGAGCATTTCTAGATCCCTAATATGATTCTATGGTCAACTTCCACCAGAAAAGAGTACCTTCTAGGCATTTGTAACTTTTAGTGGAAGTTGACCATTGGATTCCACTAAATGACCTAGAGGATCTACATATGCCTAGAGAAGTTTCTCTCAGGTTTTTTAAATATATATATATGTGTGTGTGTGTGTTTATTACTTTTGTGGGGCTGCTGTGCCCCTACCTCCATGAAAGTTGAGGGCCGACTGCATAAAAAAACTTTCAGAAAATAGAAATAACATTGTTCCATTTAAAATTATAGCAATTGTATTTATATAGCTGTAAATGTAAGAAAGACACAACAGAATTTGGCTAGATTGCCTCATCCTCAGCAAGGTTGAGAGGTAGATACTTTTGATATTTTAATTATAAACTCCATATGGAATCCAATTCTTAATATGGACCTGTATGGAGTAACTTTTCAAAGAGTCTACAGAATCCTTAATTACAAACATGGGGGACACAGATAACTTTCTTTTAAATGCAAAAAAAAAACCCCAAAACCATCAGGACTAATTAGGATTCTTTTCTTCATTTAGTTATTTATTTATTTTTGATACTGGGGAAATGTGAAGGGAAAAACAAAGCCTGAAAAACAGCATAAAAAGAACATCTTGTCTCATTCATTTTCTCCTTATTTATTTTTCTCTTTTGGTTCTGGGACAAAAGAACTGCCTTCTGTTGTATAGAGGACAAATAGCATCTTTAATACAAAGGCTGTCATTCAGCCTGAGAATAATTCCATTTCAGTTGTTGAAAATACTTAGGCATCCTATCTATTAACAATGCTTAAACCAAATTGCTTTAAAGCACAGGTGGTTTATGGGCATTCAGTCATTTTGTTCAGTAGAACATCACTGCCAACAGTAGCTGAAAAATGGTGGTGGAAGTTGAATCACCAAATCACACCAATTTCATACACACTAGCCCAATAGATAGGAATTATGGGAACTGTAGCAAACAGAAGGCCAAAGAGTGAGCCTAGAAGAGTTCCTACCAATTATCATAATGCCTAAAATATATTTATTCAGTTTGTACTGCCTAAGATCCATAAATCACACCCTAGGCTGTTGACAATGAGAATGTACAACTAGCATATGGAAAAGTTTACAACAAAGGATTAACATTAATGGAATTTGGACAAGTTACTTTTTTGGATTAAAAATTCCCAGAATAGCCAGCCACCATGACCACTGAGGAATTCATGGAGTTATAGTCTAATAATAGAACTTGTCCAAACTCTGGCTTAGTTAAGGTACAAGAAGTCTCCTTATTTGGGTTTGGCACAACAGTAGGAAATGAAAGAAGTCACAATATCTGAAAGACATACTACTTTTCTCACTTTGGTTGGTTTAAAATTCAGGTCAGATAATTATTTTCTCAGAAATGAAATGACCTCTTGAATGCTTGCCATTCATTTCTATGGGAAGAAGTCAAGAAGTGAATACTGTATTTTTGGTGACAACATTAGAGCAGAAGCCAAAGGTGTCCACCACACCCACATAAGGGGATCCATCACCTTTTGACAGGGACCCCAAGGTTCAATCAATACACCTTCTGTTACCAGAGACCCTCAATCTTCAATATATCAGCAACACACGCATGCACACACACACACACACACACACATACATGCTGTCCATCACAAAGCCCGAAACATCAACATTTTGCATCCTGGGGCACCTGCCAGGTCCCCAAATGGGCCCACCAGCACTAATACATGCTTTCTATATGGATCAATTGCACCTGCATGTCTCCATTTTAATTTTTCCAAAGCTCTCAAGTAACACTGTTGCAAGCAGTCTGAGTCATTATGGGAAATTAACATGGCATCTCCTAGCCATGTAAGCGTGAGGGTGCTCATCAACTTAACAAGAGGCTGATCAGAAGGCACTTTGTCTTCAAACGTCCATTCAAACTCAGCTAGTCTTGATATGATAGACATATGACTGGTCTATCTGGATTATGAGTAGGCAACTTGTTTCCCTCCAGATGGTGCTGAACTACAACCCCCCCATCCCTTGGTCAGCAAAGCCAAAGGTGAAGGATGATTGCCGTTCCAACATCTAGACTAAGGCTGGGGAACCTCTTTCAGACTGAGGGCTAGTCTAATTTCATGTGGGCTGCAATCCAGTGATGGATAGGTCCAAAAGCAAATGGGTGGGATGAAAACTATCAGCATATTTCAGCTTAAAGCTCTTACTGCCAGCAACCAAGCCTCAGGAGAGGCATTAGAATAGGAGGAAAATCCATACAAAAGTTGAGAAACCACCGGACAATGGCGTGGTGGGGAAAAGAGCATGATCTCCTGGGGGGACACTTGAAGGCTAGTTTAGGATCTCTATAGGACCACATCTGGTCTAGGGCCTGAGGTTTCCCACACCTGATCTAGAGGGGATACATATTTCTCACCTCTGATGTTTATAACAGTCCACTTATTCTGTCTTCTGTTGTCACCCATGTTACCCAGGATCAAATTTTAGAAAAGGGGGTTCGTCCTGCTACCTCGCTTTCTTGGGAGATTTTCACACTACACTGTTATAGTGTTACTATTCCACTTTAACTGCTCTGGCTTCCTCCTGTGGAATTCTGGGGTTTGTAGTTTAGTGAGGCCTAAGAGCTCTCTGGCTGAGAGTTGTAAATGCCCCTCCCTAAACTGCAAATCCTAGAATTCCACGGGAGGCAGCCATAGGAAATAAAGTAGAATAGTAACACTATAATAGTGTAGTGTGAAAATCTCCTTGGTTAGTGAATAAATGACTCTCACGCTAGCTAGATTTAGAGGCTTAGGTAGAAAATGATTCTCATTGCACTACTTTTGCATAAATGAGTGAAAGGAGCATGTGTACCCAATTAATTTGCCTGGTCACACACTTAAAATACAATGTTCAATTTTTATAAAAATGATGGTTTCCCTACTGCTGTAAACTTCTCTATCTTCATAGATATCCTGGGAGAACAAGCTTCAGGCTTCTCACATTTGTTAATAGCGTTGAGCAAATTCTGCAAGTTCCACTAGAAAATCACTGCTAAAGACCAAAGTGTCACTAATAGCCTGTGGCATAAAGAAGCAGTGGATGTTTTTGTTCCTGATAAATCTCTAAATGACCGAGACAGTAAAGCTATTTCTTTGGGAGACCTATTTCTACAATGGCTGGTGTTTACGCTTTGGTGTATCCAATCATTTAAAAAAAGAAGAAGAAGAGAGAAATCACATTTCGGGGATATAACAGAGGTGGAATAAGTCCATGTTACTTAAACCTCTGTCTGGTCAGATATATCCTAGCCTCAGGCTTTCAAGTGAGACTTAGCAGCTGTATCTATTAAAATTGTTGTTACAGGAAACACTAGTGTTATTCGTAAAAGCTATTTAAAACAGGTTTCTCAGACATGGGTACAACTATATTTTAAAAAAACCTGTGTGCTTTTGTATAACTTCTGCCCAGCAGTTGGATGCACTGCTATTTTGGACTACAACTCCCAGAATTTTTGAGCCAGCATGGCCATTGGGAGTGCAGTTCTGGTGATTGTCCAGAAAAAGTAATGAAAAGAATCTTGTTGTGCGTCAAAGGCTAATGAATCTTAATTGACATAAGTTTTTGTGGAAATGGTGGCATACATCACATTGGATGATGAGCATGTGTATGAACCCCTCATGTTCTGGATGACCGTATTAAGTCCTGAATAAACAAGTGCATTTTACTTGCCAGCAATATTCTACAGTATTCTACATAGGACACACAGGCCAGTCTCCATGAAAAGGAATATATGGACACAAATCTGACATCAGAAATGGCAATATCCAAAAACCAGTCAGATAACACTTTCACCACCCAGGACACTCTGTCTCTGACTTCAACAAATTACCATCCAAGCAGATTCCAGTGAGGAACAGCTGGACAACAATTCATCAAGTAATCATTCACTCCTGCTTTATCTTCTATGGCTTGAAGAGAGACAAAATATTTTTTATTGCACTACATATACATGTTAATCAGCTGACCTTTGTAGCTTTGTCTGTTTTATCATGCACCTTTTTTTTTTTTTTTGGTATTATGGTTGTTGTTTAAACAACTTATTCTGATTCTAATTTTTGCATTTCCATCTGCACTAATCATCCTATTTCAGTATCCCAGTCAGTAGGGGTCCCCTTGGGGTTAAACCCTATTTGGGTTGGACAAATGCTCTTCTTCACCATAAATGTATACAAACATCTATAGAGCTGCACTTCATCTGATGGAGTATGCTGGAGCCCCCGAAAGCTTATGCCATGTGAAACTACCTAGAAAGATGTCTGTTCTGTTGTCTCATTCAGCTTTCTCTTTGGTGATCACTCCTCTAGCCAATTGTATTCTTATCTGTTGTTAGGAGGTTCTGATGCCGTAGATACTCTATTCAGTTTGTCCCTAGCTGTTCAACACTGTGTAATGCTGATCTGAAGAAGGATAGTAAACACTCATCTGTTTTCATCTTAACTCTAGAATTTGCTGGCAATCCTTTCAACTATCGACATCTATCATAATTATCCCAAAATAATTATATACTTAGAAAAGCTGGCATTGTGCTTTGCATTAATCACACCTACTCGGCTGGATTCTGAAATGGGGGAGGGGGAAAAACGTCATCTAATAATGAGATGCCAAGATAGAAGGAAAACAAAGTGGCCCATATTTCACATTGTTCTATGGAAGGGAGCTCATAGCCTGAACACATCTCAAAAATGAGGATGACGGATGGGGGATGGGAGGAGAAGAATAGTCGCAAGAGGCCTTTATTTCTTTTTCTCTAATAGCTCATCATGACACATCTTATATCAAAGGCAAACACTATTATATCCTGAATTATTTCTTTCCCCCCCAATATTAATGAATAGACCATTTCTTAAAAAGTCTTCTTTTTTTGGTAAGTATAAATGAAGATGGTGACTGAAACATGGAAGAAAGGAAACAAAAGCCAGCATCCTGTTAGTGGCACACACAAGCATAACTTCATCTTATGCCTGCATATGTATTTTGTTGTTGTTGTGTTAGCAGGCCCTACTACCCCCTCCCCACGATATCTCATAATTGGAAATATTAGACACTTTTCAGGGTCAAGTTGGCCAGTATGAGCCAAAAAGGTCAGGGAGCGGTGACAGTGACCTGGGATGTGTTTTAGGAATATTTTGGCAAACAAGCCCCTATTAGGATTGTGCGGAAACCTCTTAGTAAACACAGTTGTTAAGGAGGCATGTGCTAATCCCTTCTTGGTCATGTCAGCAATGAGCCATTCAACCAAACAATGAAGTGACCATTCCCAAATCTACTCCTAAGGAAATCTCACCACATACCCCTCCTGTCCAGCACTGCAAGGTTGTCATAAATCCATCAATTCCAATCTCTCAGCAATTAATACAATCAGTGAAGTTTCGGTTTCTTTTGTCTATCCAGTGGGAAAGCCATCCAGGCTTTGTCCTAGCCAGAGTACATCTTCAGGAGATGAAATATGGTATAAATGTTAGTCTCTCCCAACAATGGCAAGGTGTGCCATGGTAGATGAACCCGACCACTCTCTTTTTCGGATTGGATTGGAACCTTCTGTGCCCCCCTCAGACACTTGTCTGAGTATCTTCTCTGCATGAAACTCTGCTCTTCAAGACTGGTAACTGTCATCCTATATACCCAAATCTCTCCCTCTATCCAATCTTTCTGCCTTACTCCTCTGTAGCCTTGTATGGTACTTAGGAACATGTGTTGTGTGAATGTATTTTGTGTTATTTCCAATAAATATACTTTAGTTCACTTTAAGCTAGTGTCATCTGCAGTTAGTACATAGGTGAAAAGATCCTCACAGTTACCCTCCTCTTGCAGGCATCTGTTTGAGATAATGATTCCCTCATTTAGATTTTGGCTTCACGGGTGGATCTCTAAAGCACCCCTACCTCTTAGGGTAACAGTTATTGTTGTTGTTATTGTTGTTGCGGAGGCTGGTACTCTCTTCCTCATTCCTCAACATCCATAGCTAAGTTCCCAAAGCTGGACATACCATGTAGACCAATGACATGATCTGCTGAGTCCTCTGGAGGACCCCAGTAGAACTCAGTGGAAGATGCCCTCAGTCTGCAGGTGGCTATGGGGACATAGATACTTCTCTGATCCACCCCAACTCTCCACCAGCAACAAAATGGCTGCAGAGCTATTGCAATAAAATAGTGACTCCTGGGGTTGGTGACAGGGGAGCTATAGCATAGTTACACTTGACAGTGGAGGATTCCAGCCTATGTCTGGGCACTGTTTGACCACTGCTGCCTGGTGACTGACTCACATGCTCACCACTCAGTGAGAAATGGGGTGGAAGAGCTTTCCACTGAAAAGCCTTGATGTTATTGGAACCCATAAATGCTCGCAGGGGATGCAAAGGCTGTTTAGGTAATCAGAGCCCAAGGTGAAGCAGAGTTAAGGTGCTGCAGATTATGACCTCCCCTCCATTATGTCTACTATTTCATTTAATACATTTTAATCTTGCCCTTTTTACCAAGAGCTAAAAGTGATGGACACCATGTCCTCCTCCCATTTTATTCTCACAGCTATCCTGTGAGAGAGGCTAGGCTGAAAGAGAATTACTGGAACAATATCATCATTCAGTGAGTTTCATAGCTCGGTTGGTATTTGAACTTGTGGCACCCTGGTCATGGCTCAACAAGCAAACATGCCCTACTGGCTCTCAGTATTTAATTATTCAATTTATATTCTGCCTCTCCCAAAAATGGGACTCAGAGCAATATAACTTTCTTCATGATTTGTATCTCCCTGGTTTGTGTTTTCCCCATCCCATTCTACATCATTGACTGTGGCTATTGCTGCATTGGGAAAATGCAAGTCACAACATTAAGAAAAATACAAAGCAAGTTCTACTAGATATTACTGACTCAGGGGTGAAGTATGTGACTTCAGGTCCCTGCTTCTGGCTGCAAGCCCATGTCCTTTGTCACATGTACAGTTCTGCCTTGGGATGGCTGACAATTTGTTTATTATTAGATTTCACTCCACTTTTCTCCTCCCAAAATTAGGCTCACAACAGTTAACAATAAAATCAAACAAAACTAGTGCCGGTAAAAATATAAAGATGTTCATTAAGACATAAGACAACTTTAAAAGTAATTAAAAACACATCAAGTAATAGAGGGGAAAACAGCACCTGCCTAGATTAAACCCTCTTTGGCAGCAACCCCGGTCTAAGTGCTAAAGGCCTGCTGGAAGAGAAAAGGTATTTGGCAAATGATGGAGGGGCATCCTAGCTTTCTGCATGATGTTCATTTAAAGAAGCCCCATGGAGAACATCAACCACATCAAAGAATGTCTCATCAGATGGTTGCAATTCATTGATCCTCTCAGGACCAAATTATATTTTACACACAAACACACATATCAACAAGCCAATTTTGAGAAAAGTTGTTAGGAGAGGAGTGACCATGAGGGGGAAGTGGTAGGTGGCACAGATGCAGAGCTCAGAAAAGTTACTTTTGGGGGTTAGATTCCTTTAGACAGCATGTTGGTTGGGGCATTCTAGCAGTCATAGTCCAAAAAGCAACTTTTCAGAGCTCTGTGTAAGATGAGTGTTCTAACAGTTTCTCTGCCTGTTGTTTCTTCACTTCCAGTTGTTCCCCACAGTAGAGTGGCTTTTTGCCCTTGTGGTCCTGTAAGCGGATGCTACTGCTGCCAGTGAAAAGCAGGCAAGCATATAATTGCAACAGATGGTCCATCACATGGGTGGACCATACAGTAAGATACTGTTTGATCTGCAAGGCTCTACTGAGAAAATCTTAGCAGCAGTGCATCTTCGTACTGTGAGTGCACAGATACCTACTGGTTTCCTCTCCTCAGTTCTAACTTCCTTTGAGGCAGCCTACCTTTGAAGCAATTTTTTAACCTAGTCTTTGAAGAGTCGGTAATTTATTCTTACACTGTATATACACTGCTTATCACTCAGCACACCCAGTGCATCCTCTTGCTAAAAGTCTCTCAGACAGAATACAAATGTAAAATGGATCTCACAATAACCCAAGGAAAAGTTTGTCTCAAGGTAAGGTTGCTGCAGCAGGTAACCAGTATCCAGCTAGCTAAAGAGCAGTCCTCAAATGAGCACATACAGAGCTAAGCAGACCAATTGACTGACCAAGGTTCAGGAGACCTTGAGTGCTATTCCTCAGAGTAGGACTCAGGCCAGCTTGAGCTTTCAACAGTGGCAGCTGGTTGCTCCTGTGTCAAGTGCATCAGGGAATCCAGTGCAACTTTAAGCCCAGGCTTTCAATGAGCTCTCCAAGGTGCTGAACCATACATTTGAAATCAGGTACAGTTCCTGGGATAGTTCTTTTAAACTATCTGAAACAAGGAGTGGATTCACTGCTCTGCTGACCTGGGAGCTACAAGCCACCATTGGCTTTGTGCACTGTTGTTCAGCTAAGTAATTTTAGGAAAAGTGAGCAACTCCGAGGTGTGTGTGAAGAAAGAACACCAATGCCTGGTTGAAAAGGCTGTTTCAACATGGTGAGAATCCCAGGTTCTCACAGTGTGAAAGGCAATCAGCTCTGTCCAAAAAGGAAGAATGATATTTGGAAGTAGACAACCATGACTGAACCCTAGAATGAATGCTAGATCAAGAAAGGCAGGAGCATACTGGGTGAAGATGTAAACTGAACCCAGGGAACCAATCTTCTCAAACTTCACAGACTCAAGATATCCACAAGAACATTTTATGACAGCTTGATGAACATTTTGCTGGTAAGTGAACTCAGCTCTCATTTCTCAGGCTTCTTACTTTGCCTGCCTGATCATTCTACATCAGAAAATTTCAGGGCCAAATTCTGAGGTGAGAGGTAAGTCCTTGTGATGTCATGGGGTGAGGGAGACATGGGGTTGGGGTGGAAGAACTGCTTCCAGGCCAGCTAAGGTAAAAATTGCCATGAGGAGAATTCAGATAAAACCTAGGTAATCAGGTATTTTAGTAACCCAGAGTGGCAGAGCTGGCATCCCACTTCCTGCTTTGCTTCCAATGGCACGATGGATCCAAAGAAATTAATCTATTTGTTTTCTTTGTAGTCTTTCTCCTCACTCTTGGCTTGTGTGTGTGTGTGTGTGTGTGAATTGATGTAGCATGAGCACAACACACAGACAAATACCTTCAAGCTGAGCCAGTGAGCCCTAGAATCAGCTGGAAATGGTGGAAAAGAGTATCCTTTAAAGCAATAGGGAGCCCTAGTGGCACAGTGGTTAAGTGCCAGTACTGCAAGTCACCACATTGCAATTTCTATTCCAGAGGGCTCCAAGGTTCACTCAGTCTTCCATCCTGTAGTAGGTTGGTAAAATGAGTACCCGGCTTGTGGGGGAAATTAGCTAACACACATTGGAAACTGCTTAATGCAGAGTAGATGTGTAAAATTGCTATTGCTTAACAATTTGTAAGCCGCTCTGATAGCCTTTGTGGCTGAAGAGCAGGGTATAAATACCTAATTAAAAAAATAGTACAATTTCACACACAGGGAAAAAGTAAACTTTCTCCTTCTCCAATGCCACTTGCCTTGAGGTTGGTTTCCTTCCCTGGAGAATCAGAAAAGCACCACAGTCTCCTGAGGCTTCCTCCCTGACACCCAACACCCTTACTGCTAACTGTGCCCATCATCTTGTTATGTGCAGCTACAGTAGTTCTGGATATGTGGTGATCAACCGTAGCTAAAGCATAATGTGAGCCACAGAGGTACTTGTGCTGGATCTGGTGTTTCTGTTTATGACCTATTTGCATACATTCTCCCGTAAATTGTTGTAAGTGCACCATAGCACATTGAGGCAATCTTTGTTTTGGTGTGTCTGGAGCTGCATTTAGGGAACTGTGTCAGGCCTTGTGCTGATGCATGATGGACTCTGACTGACAGTAAGATACTACCTCAGCACAATAGTAATTGGCAGAAAATGGAACATTTGTATCCATCTAAGCCCTGGAGGACAGTAGAATGGCCTTTTGTAACCTCCATCAACAAGGTAACTCACCAGTTTTGTCACTGCCGGATTGATGCTCTTCTTTACTACCACTTGCAGCTTTTTGCTAGGTTATCTGATTTATTGCCAAAGCTTACCTTTTGCAAACACTATGTTTTAAATTGCAATACGGAACCCTATGAGTATCCTTACATAAAATTAAGTGTTGGTAGTGGAGAATGAAAGCTAATGAAATGATATTGTATGATACAGATCTGTCAACAAAATCTAGAAAATTACAATTCAAATTTCTTCAGCCACCAAGGATATTTTTTTTAAAAAAAGAAATGTTTTTAGAAAATGTTTATCCTATCTGTTAGGCCCTCTGAAAGGTACCTAAGATAAAAAATACTAAAAGAAAGTATAGTGACATTAAAGAAATCAAACATAATATAGTAGCATGACTGTATCCATGGGGGTTGGTTCCGGGCCCCACCACAGATAACGAAATCTGTGGATAATAGCAAACACCAGACATCCCTCATTGCTGCCACCAGAACACCCCTCCCGTGGAGAAGGGAGAAAGGAGGTGAATTCACCTCCTTTCTCCCTCCCCCATCCACCCCCCCCCGCCAGCTCCATGTGCACCAAACCCTTCTGGGGGGAGGAAGGGAGGAGACGAGCTCACCTCCTCCTTCCCTCCCCCTTCCAACCTCCTGCTAGTTCTGCACACCACCGGAAGCCCTGCAGAGAAGGGAGGAGAGAGGTGAGCTCTCCTCCTCACCTCCCTTCTCCCCCCCTCCATTACCATCCACAGATAATTGAATCAGAAGGTGGTGAATCAGTGGATACGGGGGTGCTACAGTATGTTGATTAAGTCATTAAACTAGCAGAATAATAGTAGTTATGCTTTAACTCTCCTGAAACCCACCTTAAAAGCCAATCAGCCTTCCAGAGTGACAGAGGTCTGTGCTGCTGCAGAGCAGGAAACCAGGATGCTGTGTCCATCCCCGTCCCAATAGTGAGTGACCTTGTGATAAAGCTTGCTGGTGGGAGTGGGCTGGTCATGTCATCCTGCAGTGCCCCACTTGGCAGCAGCACAGACCTCTGTCACGCTGGAAGGCTGATTGTCTTTTAAGGTGGGTTTCCATGTCATTTGTGGTCATGGCAATAGAGCCACAACTACAAATGAGAATGAAAAGAAGTTACAATGCCCCAAGTCTAACTTAGTAACTGACTAACAGGACACCAGCCAAAATGTTTGTAAACCTACCTGTCTTTACTGAGTGCAGCCCTAATAGAATCTAACCAGGTGTGGAAAGCTGGAGGAACGTGCATCCATGGGATCCACTGGCAAAAAGGAACTGTTTGGCTATTGGTATGATGCATTGTGATCTCTTCTACTCCACACCCTCATTTAACGTGGTTCACATGAGTGATCCTGATGATAAGAACAATGGCTGTGCTCAAAGGCATGTTCTGCCATGAGCTAACTGCACTGTAGCCCAGTTCCCACTATTTCAAGAGCTCTAGCATTGTTCGATGTCTACCCGCAAAATGTTGTACAGGTAACAACTCTTGCTTCATAGGAGATTTTCACACGGGGCAATTATTCCCCTGAGAGATCGGGAGAGAAATGGGGCTCTTCCGGGAGCAGAGCTCCGTTTCGCACGCCCCTTTCCTTCTCCCGATCTGACGTCGTCCTCACTCTGTGCTGCTTCCATTTCTCTGCCAGTATCTTCCATCATTTTTTAATAACGAAAGTTCTTCTTTCTTAAAAAATGATGGAAGATACTGGCAGAGAAATGGAAGCAGCACAGAGTGAGGATGACGTCAGATTGGGAGAAGGAAAGGGGCGTGAGAAACGGAACTCTGCTCCCGGAAGAGCACCATTTCTCTCCCGATCTCTCAGGGGAATAATTGCCCCATGTGAAAATCTCCATAGTATTTGTCTTCTGCCATGTTGCAGTACATGTTCTTCGGGCTGCCATATTCCACTTCCTCAAATCAGGCATCTAATCTGCATATTGTACAAATTATTCTAATTATGTATTATATGGAAAGGCAGCATATTAATTTTGCATTTTTTCTTCCACTGTGTTTCAACCTTCATACCCTTCCCCTCCTATTTTTTCAATTATTTAGATTATACGATAAACAAAGACTATTACAGACAACACATATTAACAAGCAATACACTTAACACAACATTGATTCTAAACAATTATACATAAACGTATACACAATATTTACTTCCTCTCTGATGAGCTACCAGTTATTTTATAATAAACTTTATCAAATCCATCTTCCACAAGTGGGTTGGTCAGATACAGAAATAAAAGAAAAAGATAATTTGTAAAAGGAAACATAGCAAAACTAAAATAAACACCCATAACCCATTACAACCAAATTATACATATTTGAGTGTGAATTTAGAAAGAATAACAAACTTCCACTGTAATCACAGGACCAAGATGTTATCAGACTTCAATCAACTTCCATTCCCATATCACTGCTCTCTTATTTTTGGCAATTATAACTGGAGAGAGGTGCCATGTATACATGACTTTCACCATGTTCTCCCCTAAGATGTATGATCTAGTATATTTGGATATTCTTTTCCATGACAATTCCCATTCTTCTAGGTACTTTATCACACTACACTGTTATAGTGCTATTATTCCACTTTAACTGCTCTGGCTACCTCCAGACTACCCCCCCTCCAAAAAAAAAAAACCACACAAAAAAGCTAAACATCTAGAAATTTGCTGTTGTTGATGATACCCCAAACACATTACTTGAGACAGGTCACCTTGCCTTGCCTAATGGTAGCACTGACCCTACAAAGAGCTTCTCTGCTTCCACACTATATAGTTGTAGTGCTATTATTCCACTTTAACTGCTCTGGCTGCCTCCTGTGGATTTCTGGGGTTTGTAGTTTAGTGAGGCCCAAGAGCTCCCTGGCTGAGAGTTTTAAATGTTCCTCCCTAAACTGTAAATCCCAGGATTCCACAGGAGGAAGCCAGAGCAGTTTAAGTGGAATAATAGTGCTATAACAGTGTAGTATGATAAAGGCACTTAGGTTTATATTATGCCCTACATATCTTGCCCAATTGATCATATAGTCTTTTGCAGCCTCTAATTCTAAATCTTGTTTCAACAATTGGTATAATCTAGATAACAACCCTTTATCTCCCTTCCTTAACACAGCTTCACATTCTGTAATTTTAGATTCTATTCCTGTTCCTTTCATACCTTCTTTAAATCTTTCTTTAATTTGTAGATAAGAGAACCAATGAATTGAAATTCCTTCTTGTAGCAGTTGTTGTGTACCTTTCAATTGTAAGTACCCTCTGTTTTGTTGAATTATGTCTTTATAGGTGATTCAGTCCATTTCTCTTAAACTCTTAATAAAAAGTGCTTCGGCTGGAGAGTACCAAGTTGGAATTTTAGGATTTAGGTAATCCTTCTGTTCAACCAAATTTCATATAAAGACTTTTGTATTCCATGGTTATAGAACGATTTCTGTGTCTTTGTCTTGTGGTACCACAAATATGTGTGCCACCCAAAATGTAAATCATGGCTCTTTAAGGCCTGCGGTTCTCCAAAGTAACTCAGGATTTAATCCAAACTAGAAAACAGGCTTCATAATAAATTTTGATGTAAGGTAGGGCAAAACTGTCAGACATAATAAAGCTTTTTCTGTCTCTGTGTTTAATTTTCCTCACAGCCTGTTCTAAACTAAGAAAGTGCAGTATGCAGGCCACCTCCCCCAGCCCTTGAAAGCAGAATGATAACACGTGTATTCGAGTAATCAGTCATCTGTCAGGTGCACATTGTTCCTAATTAGAAAGGCTACAAGAACCCAGATGTGGTTTTGCACTGGGATGGCGTCATTTTGTTTGTCATGCATGCCATATGATATGCTGCTGTTTGTTTTGCTGAACTTGAATGGAATGGCTTGCTCTTTATTTTTCCAGCAATAAATCTTTCTTTGATGCTTTAATCAGTTGTCTGTGCTCCCGAGTTCATGGAATGCATTGGATTAAAGCTTTTGCTGATTTAACATGAGGTTTGATAACCTCCCGACTTCCTCCACATATCTCAACAAAAACTTCCTCTCTTTCTTGTATCAGTCATGGGTTTGTTTTTTTATTCTTGATTTCTTCCCTTTCCATATAAATCTGGATATATCTTTTGTACATTTTTGAAAACCATTCTGATGGTATAACCACTAGGATCATTTGAAACAGAAAGAGTACTCTAGGAGGAATACTCATTTTAATCAGAGAAATTCTACCCATTAAAGATAAATCCAAACCTTCCCAAATTTGAAGTTTATTCATAATTTGCTTCCAAGTCGGTTTGTAACTGTTATTGAACAGCTGGTTCGTATTATTTGAGACTGAGGGTGTGGCTATACGATCATAAAAAAATCTGTATGGGGGGCAAAAAGTACGAACAGCCTGTCGTTCGTATGCATACGAACCAGCTATATGATTTTTAAGCCCCCTAAACTCCATATGACTCCCTCTTCCCGAAGCTGGCTGGAGCGAGCAAGCCAAGTGGCAGTTTTAAATCTCCTGCCGCTTTTTTTTTAAAAAAAGGTTCCTGGTTTGCGGACAGTCGGTTTTCCATATTTACAATATAAAATAAAAATAAATAAACATATAAATTCACGGACTTACCAGACGCTCACTAGCCGGGAAACCAACATGGCAGCGGCTCCCAATTCCCCTCTGTGCTAGCCCCGCCCCCTCTACTCGGCTAGCCAATCAGATTACCCTGCCTGTTCGTATGTGTGCAAACGGACCGTACAGACCTGTCAGCCATCCGAACGGCGTATGGATTTCTCTTTGCAAACTGCTTTCCCTCCCGAATGCCGTGTGTGCGTATTTCAGGGTGGAAAACTGCCCCCCCTCTTTTGCATTCATATGCATCTGAATGACCGTTTGTACTGAAGCGCTAACTTCCACACGCCGTACGTATTATTTAAATCGTGTAGACGGGACCTGAAATTCCTAGATATCACCTTATTGACACATTACATATCAAATGTTTTTTCAACAAGCTTTTTTTTCGCCACTGGAAAAGGCAATCAATGGAAGACAAAGGAAGAGGGATGGACCCAGAAACTAGTCTGCTTGATTTGGATTTGGACGTCTTGGCATCTTTAGGAAATAACAAAAAATGACAAATACGATAATATCTTGGAATGTTAATGGTCTAAATTCTCCGATTAAATGAAAAAAATTGTTCACTATTTGAAAAAACTCAATCCAGATATTACCTGTCTTCAAGAGTCACATATAAGAAAAAAAGATGAAAATGTATTTAAATTTCCAAATATGGGAGAGGTCTTTGAGGTGTCAGTTAAAGGGAAAAAAAAGAGGTGTAATACTAATTATAAAAGCTAATCCCTCACCAAAAATGATATTTGGGGATGCCAAAGGTAGATTTTTTTGGGGGTAGAAATTATTTTAAATGGGGAAAGGGTATTGATAGTTGTTATCTATGTCCCATGTAATGATAATAAAAATGTTATGAAAACTTGAGAAAAAGCTTGTTAAACCACTCTTATGATCAACTATGTCTCCTAGGAGACTTTTATGAGGTGTTAGATGCAAGTTTAGACAGAAAATCCTCACAGGAGCAAACTAAGAGAAAGGTAACAAGCAAATTTACAAAAGAGGGTCTGCAAATGGTAGAGGAATATCAGCTGAAAGACATATGGAGATTCCAACATCCTAGAGAAAGAGATTTTACCTTTTACTCAGGATGCCATTGTTCCTGGTCAAGGACTGACATGCTATGGCTATCAGGATTGTTACTCCATTTGGTTAAAACCTCAGAAATCTTACCAAAGTCCTTTAGTGATCATAACCCAATTAAAATTCAATTGGTTAAAAATGGAGGTAGAAGATACTGGAAGTTAAATGAACATATACTAAACCAAGAGGAGGTGATTTCCCATTGCAAAAAGGAACTGGAAGAATTCTTTAAGAACAATGTCAATAATGAAGTCAAGATGCAGACAGTGTGGGATACTTCAAGGGCAGTGATGTGAGGGATTCTCATTTAAAAAACCTGGGAATGGAAAAAGCAAAAGAGGAAGAAGATAGAGGACATTTTTGAGGAAACAAAAGGGCAAGAAAAAGACTCAAACAAGATCCAAGGAATAAAGAACAGGCAAAAAAAGTGAAATTCATACAAAATCAACTGTCATTATTGACAATAGAAGAAAATGAAATTTGCCAAACAAAACTACTTTGAAAATGCAAACAAGCCTGGACGATGGCTTGCGTATAAGCTACGCAAGGAGAAGAAAAAATGATGTTTACAAGAAGGAGAGAAATATATTATAAAATAAAAGAAATACAAAAGAAGTTATACAACTATTATAAAAATGTATATGGAATACTAACAGTGGAGGACTGGTTTTCTTCCAGGTAGGCAGATGCGGGAGAATATGAGAACTACAGCAGACATTATTGAATACTCGGACTATCACATTGAGAAAAGGAGCTTTGTTGTTCTTAGATGCCGAAAAAGCATTTGACAACGTCAGGTGGGGCTTTCTGATCACAGTATTAGAAAAGATGAAATTTAGAGAAAACTTCATATCATGGATAAAAGCAATTTACTGTGATCAGAAAGCCCACCTGATGGTCAATATAGATAGATCCAGCAGCTTTCCTATTCAGAAAGGCACATGCCAAGGCTGCCTGCTTTCTCCACTGTTATTGGCCTAATATTGGAAGTTTTTCTAAGAGATCTTAGGCTAAATGAATTAATCAAAGGAATTAAGATAGGGAAAGAAAGATGTATTTACAAAGCCTTTGCTGACGATGTCATATTATATATGGAAGACCCTTTACAGAAAGGAAGGGAAACGTTGGAAATATTAAAGAATTTTGGTCAACGAGCTGGCTTCAATATAAATACAGATAAGACAAAAGTCTTGGCAAAAAACCTAGATGGAAATGAGAAAATACAGCTGGAAGAGATGTTGGGAGTCAAAATAGTAACAAAGGTGAAATACCTAGGTATAAACATCTCCGGTAAAAACATGCAACTCTTTCAGAATAATTATAACTTACTATGGTCCCACATTAAAAATAAGATTGAAATGTGGAAGAAACAAGACTTGTCTCTGATGGGGAGGATGTCTTTAATTAAAATGAATATCCCTCCGAAGATCCTTTTCTTGCTTCAAATGATACCGGTCTCAATCCCCCCAAAGTGGTTTAAAGAATGCAACAAAGATTTATCTAATCTTAAGATTTATGTGGTTGGGGAAGAAACCGAGAATAGGATTTAAATTGCTGACTGAGTCAAGAAACAGAGGGGGTTTTGGAGTCCTGGACTTGAAACTCTATTATGAAGGAAGTTGCTTGATGTGGTTGAAACCATGGATCACTCTGGAAAATTCAAGACTTTTATTGCTGGAAGGCCACGAGATAAATTTTGGATGGCACGCTTTCCTTTGGTACCAAAAAGTTAAAGCACAGAAACAATTTACTTATCATCCTATATGGAATCCACTTTATAGAATCTGGTCCAAATACAAAATATACTTGTTCAGGAAATTACCAAGTTGTGTATCACCAGGGGAAGCTCTATCTATAAGAAGTTTGAGAAATGAAACAAATTGGCTTACTTATAAAGATCTCATCAGGGGTACAAATGGAAACTATAATTTAAAAGATTGCCAACAACTAAATGCAGAAGGTAATAACATACAATGGTTTCCATAGCTTCAAATAAAGGGAAGATTCAAAAAAGATCTAATAGAAGGAGTTATTGATATATCAAAATCAAATTTTGAACAAATTCTGGAGAAGGGGGATGCACACCTGTTGTCTAGAATATACCAATTGATACTTAAAATGGAAATGGAAAAGGAGTCAACCAAAGATTATATGATAAAGTGGGCTATTGATATAGGTCATAATATAGATTTTGAAGGTTGGGAATCAGCCTGGTATAGAATAGAGAAATTTTCTAGATCTATTAGCCTGCAGGAAAATGCTTTGAAGGTGATGACAAGGTGGTATCTTTCCCCTGAAAGAATAGTGAAAATGGCAAAAGGAATTTCCAATAAATGCTGGAAATGTGGAGAGGAGAAGGGTAGCATATTTCACATTTGGTGGAGATGCAAAAAAAAAAAAAAAAAGCAAAAAAAAAATTTGGAACACTATTAGATCCAGAATACAATAAATTCTTATAAGAGAAGTCGATTTTTTTGCCAGAAATTTTTTTGTTGGGTATCTATGAAAATTCGAATATGATAAATGAAAGCAAGGGTACAAAGAGATTATTGTGGCACACATGTGCTGTTGCTAGAATTGTTTACGCCAGATACTGGAGAAAAGAGGATACTCCAAGAGAAGAGGAATGGCTAGGGAAATTAATTGAAGTGGTGGAAATGGATAAACTCACCTATATTCTTGAGAATAAATGGGATAAATCATTTTCAGAAGGGTGGAAACAGTTGATGGATTATTTAAAAGGAAAAGAAGAGTATATAGATGGGTATATCATAGAATCAGGAGGGAGTTAAAAGAGGTAGGAGATAGTGAAAAGAGACTGATAAATAATGTAGAGTAACAGATGTGTAGATATAAATATAATTAAATAGAGAAATGCAAAAACATTTGAATTCCTTCGTGGAACTGAAAGGTTAATATATAGATGGTAATGGAATGTATTGGAATAAATAAGGAAAAATAGATAAGGGTGAAATAAAAGGAAGGAGAAAAGGAAGAAAGAGGAATAGAGTGATATCTTTGCTTTTAATCTTCCTTTTCTTAAGAATGAAGATATCTAAAATTAGGAATAATACCTAAAATACATGAGATATTGTAAGATAGTATGGAAGTGAATCAAGGGAGAAGTTCGGTGTAATTTCCAAACTGGAGAGTGTCAGAAGGGAAGTCTTACAAATGTATATAAGAATTGAAAAGAATGATGAGGAACTGTTTATTTAAACTAATGTATAAAGACGAATGTATTGGAAGAAGAAATAGAAGGAACTATATGTGAAAGCAGGATGAACAATGTATTAACCGATGTAAATTTAAATCTGTTCAATATATATATATATATATATATGGGAAAAAAGAAGCCTTTTTCTTCCCCATTCATATTTTTAGAAATCATTTTTGTTTTTGATTTATTAATTTTGAATCCAGCCACATTTCCAACAGAGTTCAATACTTCATTTAAACTAATGATTTGAGAAAGGGGATCTTCAAGAAAAAATACCACATCATCTGCAAATGCTTTGTATTTGAACTTATCTTCTCCAATTTTGATACCTTTTATATCTTCTCTAGGGGCCGGTTTACACAGCAGATTTATTGCTGCAACTTGCGGTTTAATTATTTTCCGCAGCTGTGCCAGTCAGGTTTTTTTTCTAATTATGTCGCTTTGAAGTTCAGACTTGAATAAGTGTGGGGGGTGTGGCTCTGTGTGTCTCTTTAAATCTGCCTGTAAATGAACTCACTCCATAAAGCAGAGGGAGAGTAATCTCTCTGCTAAAAGACCTTGCTGCCATGCTGTGGATCGCAAGTTTTTCCAGCTGCTCTCTCTCTCTCTATTTCCCCCTCCCTCCCTCCCCCAAGCAGAGAGAGAGAGAGAGAGAGAGGGAAAATAGCAGTTCAGCTTGCTACAGCCCTTTGTGAAATGGTTTCTCTCCCTCCCCCGTGCACAGGATAAAAGTGAAGAACGAGCTTTTACATACTTTCAAAACAGCAGAGAATGAGAAGGAATGCTCCCTGAAAGTTATTGGGAATCCTTTTTTGAAGTTGTTGGGAATCCTTCCCCCCCCCCCAAACTGGCTCGCAAAATAGCAGACAGGATTTTTGCAAGTCTCTTCTCTAATGGCTACTGTCTTTGCCTCCTCCCTGCCCCCCTTTTAAGCCCACCCCTGCATCATCAACCAATCACAATGCAGCTGTGCTTTAACCCTTAGCGGAATGCTAGTTTACACTGCCAATAAAGCACTACATTGCAAATATTCCTGCAAAAATAGCGACATGCCCTGCCATACTATATTTGGGTGTTTTACCTTTCCCCCTTCTAAATGAGGCGATGCTGTGCTGCGATCCGTGGGAACTATGAGCTATCTTAGCGGTATATTTAGGGGAATATTTGCCCGTGTAAACGACCCCTAGGTCTTATTTCTCTATGAAGTACTTCCAATATCAGAATAAACAGCAATGGTGACAAAGCGCAACCTTGCATTGTTCCTTTTCTAATCACCATGTAGTTACTTGTATCTCCAATCTCTCCTCTCAATGAGGTCAAGCTCTCTTCTCAATGATGACTATAAGATCTTTACAACAATATTGGCTTTTACCAACTAGAGAAGATCTTACCAAAATATATAAAGAAAGATAAAAGTGGATTTCTTCCAGGGCAACAGATGAAAGATAACATGAGAACAATGATGAATATTCTAGAATGTTTTGATTTTCACAATGAGAAGAAGGGAGGCCTGATGTTCTTGGATGCAAAGAAGGCCTTTGACAATGTCAAATGGGGTTTTCTGTTCAAACTCCTAGAAATAATGAACTTTGGTGGAGCTTTCATATCTTGGATTAAGTTGATTTATGCAAATCAAAAAGCCTATTTGATTGTTAATGGAGATAAAACTCACCACATGGTGATTAGAAAAGGAACCTTCATATCCTTTTTGCTGACCCAGATCGTACGACCCCCCGCTCCCCTCCTCTGAAAAAGACACATACACTCAAGCTTGATTAACAAATTGTATTGAGTACAAAATAAGGAAAACTGGTTAAGTACAGGTTAGTAGATAATGATTCACTATAAAAGGCCGTAACTTGCAGATGGCTGCCAAATGGTTGATACTTATGCATGTGTCATGATCTCATCATTGCCCAACCGAATGTTGGTCAATGGCCTCTCGTCGGACACTTCCAACCATCCCAGAGGAGAGAGATGTTGGCCAGGCCATCCTGCCTGACTCTCTCTCCTCCCCTGCAAACAAGGTGTTAATAAACAATAAGGAAGGGGATCTCTGTGAACTTGAACTTAAACTTGAACTTGATGGAGACCACCTCCTCCCTTTACCCAGATCAGGACCCGTGCCATCTGCCCAGCAAATAGTGACAAATAAATGAAAAAAACAAAAACAAAATAAAGGGAGGGAGGGTGGGTGGGTCTTTGGCTCCAATGAGCCAACTGAGGAGGGCCTGTGCTGGAGCTGGCTTATATCGGCTCAGTCGCCCCCCCCATCATCTGTCCATGCCAGAAAGCATGGCCGGATGACCCACCTCCTCTCTAGCGGGGACCAATCAGTGCAGGGCAGGCCCTCCACAATTGGTCTGCTCTTCCCGCCCTTCCTGGCCACAGGGCAGGCCGGGAAGAAGACGGGTGACAATGGTGGCCCCATATCGGACAGCCATGTGGCTGCCGGGCGCTACGGGAGGTGGATTGCTGAGGGGGCACCGGCTGGGCCACAAACTGGCCCACCGGCAAAGCGGTAAGCCCCCTTACAGTTAAAGCTGATAAGAGAGAACCAGTGTAGAGTAACGGACCTCAATAAATCTGCCTTTCTCCCTTGCTTCTTCTACTCTGCTGCTCCCAACACTCATCCACCCTTCCCTGCTCTTTCCTTTTCTCCTTCCCTTGTGCCTCACAACACAGCCCTTCCTTGCTTCTTGCACTTGGCCATCACTTGCCCTCTCTTCCCTCTCTCCTAAAAAGGCAGAGATGGACTTATTTCTCATGGGACAATTTCACAAAACAGTGCCTCCAAATTTGAAATCTTGGAATCTGGGCCAGATGATGGTCCAAATGGGTACTGGTTTGCATACCTACAATCTGGGTAAAAGCCAGCTGGGAGTATGGCAACCCTACATGCCCTGCTTCCTTTACTTTTACTGCTTATGGACACAAAAGCATGAAAGAGAAAGAGCAGTGAGTACGAGTCCACAGGCTAGATGGAATTCCAGATCCTTAGAACAAGAACAGGCAAACCAGCAGTACTTTTCATTCCTGCATCTCACTTCTCTCCCTAAATAAAGTTAGATCCTTGATTCACCAGGCCTGGTCTTCTCATTTCTCCTAGAGTTACTGGGAAAAGAAGGTCCTTTTCAGGTGGGCTTCACCTTCAGCTATAAATTTTGCTTACTTGCAGGTACTTGCTAGAGGAGGGCGAATTACTTTCCCTATCCATTAGCATTCAAGCATCTTTAAATATGAAGACTCTTCTAAGCACTACGTGTATTTAGAAGAGCTCTCCATGTGTAAAGTGCACAGTGTTTCAAGTAAATGTACAGAGGATAGATTGCAGGCAGCCTTTACTATTCCTGGAAAGACTTAACAACAACCTGTGATTACTATTTCTTAGTGCTTGATAAATCTGTAAACTTTTTTAAACACATCTTTATTCCAATTTAATCTTATAGCGCAATGTAACTTTCAATGAACAACATAAGAAATAAGGAGAAAAAAGAATTTAACAAACAAAAGGCAAAAGACACAACAATATACATTATCATATATACAATATACACTTTTTTCACATTCCCCTCACCCCCAACCTATGCTACTGTTCCCCCAACACACAAAACAACCAAAAACATCAACACATACTTCCCTAACAAAACTAATGACTAATAAGTACATTAGAAGCTTCACCTATAATAAGGAAACAGCTTAGTTTATTATTTTGTATAACAAACCATTCTTATTAAACCATAAAGAAGAAATAATACCTGTTCATAATTCATACAAAAAAGACTCTCTCTCTCTGGCTTTTCTTCACGAACGAAGATTCAGGAAGGACTCATCCCGCTTTTTCTGCAAGCGCACTGATGACTAAAAAGGCCAATCCGAGATAGACAAGTCCAGTTGCAGAAAGCACAGCATAAGGTTTCCTTGGGTGATGTTTCCAGGTTGTGATTCTTTCTGCGTTGTCGTTTCTCTTCAAGACTTGTTCGGTGTGAGTTCTCAAATAAGGCAGCAGCATTGTGGATAGTGTGTCTCCATGCCTCCCAATGTGAGGCCAGGGCGGACCATTGTTGGTGATCAATTTGGCCGAGCCTGAGATGTTGTTTCAGAGAGTCTTTGTATCGCTTTTTTGGAGCGCCCCTTTTACACTGACCCATGGCGAGTTCACCGTAGAGTAGTATTTTTGGGAGGCGATGGTCCTCCATCCTAGAAACGTGCCCTGCCCAGTGCAGCTGTGTTCTCAATATCATGGCCTCAATGCTGGTGATCCCTGCTTGCTCAAGGACAGTAACATTCGTCACATAGTCAGTCCAGTGTATATTTAAGATTGTGCATAAACAGTGCTGATGAAAGCGTTCAAGGAGTCGTAAGTGGTGGTGATAGGTGACCCATGTTTCAGACCCATAAAGGAGAATAGACAGTACAATGGCTCTATAGACACTGATTTTTGTGTTTCGCCTCAGGTATTTATTACTCCAGACTCTTTTGTTAAAGTCTTCCAAATGCGCAATATGCCTTTGCTAATCTGTGATCGATCTCTTTGTCAATCTTGGCATCTGAGGAGATGATGATCCCCAGGTAGGTGAACTGCTGAATGGACTTAAGCACAGGGTTGCCGACGGCAATGTGGGGATGGAGGTGTTCGTCCTGTGGTGCAGGCTGGTAAAGAATTTCTGTTTTCTTCAGGTTGACTTCTAGCCCAAACAGCTCTGCAGCTGTTGCGAAGCAGGATGTTAGGCGTTGCAGAGCTGCTTCTGTGTGGGCAACAAGGGCAGCATCATCGGCGAAGAGCAGCTCACGGACTAGATAGTTTAGAGTCTTAGTGCGAGCCCTCAGATGGCTTAAGTTGAACAAGCTACCATCAGTACAGTAACGTATATAGATAGCATCGTCTTCTTCGAGCTCTGCCGTAATCCTTTGGAGCATCATGCTGAAGAAGATTGTAAATAAAGTTGGTGCAAGAACACAACCTTGCTTCACTCCATTAGTTATTAGAAAGGGCTCTGAAAGAGCATCGCCATATCTGACTTGACCATGCTGGCCCTCGTGTAGCAAGATAATCATTTTAAGGAATTTGGGGGGACATCCTAGTCTTTCCAGGATCTGCCACAGACCTTTTCTACTTACAGTGCCAAAGGCTTTGGTGAGGTCAAGACTACTCTTTATAGATACCTTCATCTACTGTAAACACTTTTTACTAGTGGATACAGTTTGATTTCTAATCAAAGTATCCAAATATTGTGTACACATCAGATTCATTCTGCAAGTATTCTTGCAAGTATTTCCAATAATTCTGTAAACTTCTGATTGATAATTCCTGAGGAGCTTCAACTACATGGAAGTCTTGATGGTCCAATTTTGTCAGATCACTTTGGAAGGGGGGTTTAGCTCCAGTTTTAGGGAGAGCTCAAGCTGCCACCCATCATTCTTTGTCTCTGATTATATACCTTTGATGTTTTGCCATTTGGTGGAAAGAGAATTACAAATCTCTACCACCACCACCACCATCAATATGATGTTCATATCTGGGAGGAGCTATTCATTTTTCTGCATTTTTTAATTCCCATCAGCGTTCCCATCCTATCATTTCTATCATGTTTAGTCTCTGTCTATACTGCTCACATGGAACAATGATGCCTTTTTATACACATTTGCCCTATTGTACACATTTTGCTACACTTTCCCCCACATACCAACGTGTCTTTGAACATATTTTTCAGATATATACCTTTTAGCCTTTTAGATTTTCTAGACGTGGTTGTTTTGTTCATATTTTATTTCTCTGAAAGGTACTGCAAGGCTTGTAAATGCATGAATTTCTGAGTCAAAGTTGTTGTTGTTGGTTTTTTGTTTTGTTTTGGTTCTGCAGTGAGTCTTGGGAAGTAGAAAGCAGATACTGTTGTCACGAATCTTGATTCCAAGAAAATATTTTCCGTCCCTGACCTCATTAGAGATCCACCGAAAATGTGGACATAAAGTAGACATAAAGCATGTTCTGAAAGTGTATGGCATGTTTGTATTACATTCCAAGATGTTAGAATGTCTAAGGGAAATTCTGCTTCATTCATAATGCAACTGTACATTTGGTGAACTAGTATGCCAAATAATGTTCAGAAACATTGCTATTTTTTTTTAAAGTCATCATAGTTTTGGAAAGGATGACAAAAAGAGGTGCTCCAAAGGTTGGTGTTGTGGACGTGTGACTCTGACATCTTCTTTGGCTATCTAAAGCCAGCTCCTGAATTCAGTGAAAAAAATATCTCTCTGTCTCCATAATGCCTTAATATCAATATAGTATGTGGATTCCTGAACTGAAAATAATTCCAGTCAACACTGTAAGATAAATTGATTGTGTATTCATGCATGGCAGGGGGTTGGACTGGATACCCTTGTGGTCTCTTCCAACTCTATGATTTTATGATAAATGTTTATTACAGTATCCTTGTTAGAATTTATATATGGGTGGCTGTTTGCTGACTTCTTATAGTCACTCAGTTTAAGATTCAGGCGTACAGGAACCCCCCCCCCAAAAAAAGGTTGAAAATAAGTTAGCAGACTGCCCATGCCACAAGGGTTGCATAAGACTTGACCATGCAGGCAATTATGATGTGACCTTGGGAATTTCTTTAGACATCTAGCTAACATTCTGCAAAGCCCTTAATGTTTGCAGCAAATTGTGATTCCGTTATTCATTAAGCATTAATGACTGAACTCTGATTTCTCAGTTCAAAATTAATTCAATAATTACTTTCTGCAAAATTCGAATAAGCTGTAATGAAACATATTGCTTTGGCTAGAACAGCATCTCCTTTCAGATGCAACAGGACATAAATAGATCTCTTTTTAACAATTTATTTATTGATTGATTTTTGACACTAACAATCTAATTTACAATTGAAATCAAAATAGTATACATTCTAAAATACATTTAAAAAACAGATTAAAAAAGAGAGAAGAAATGGGGGAAATTAGACATAAAACTACAACACAATAGGGTTCTGACCCTCCAATCTTAACTATAATGAAAAGAGAACAAAAAGGAAAAAGAGAAAAAATATGATTCTACTATTACAAATCCGACTAAATAATCCTTCTAGAATCACTCGTAATCATAACCACAGATTATTACATCATTAAATTTCTTATTGCTCAAAATTGTTTCCATTCTTTAAAAAAACCTTCAATTGGCTTATCCTTTAAAACCCATGTTAGCTTGGCAATTTGGGCTAACTCAAATTAGATATCTTTATGACCATGGTACTTAACTGTTCAGATAGTGCTTTATTAAAGTGTTGAAGATGCTTAGTGTACATCATTTACTGATAATCTTTACCGTATAATTTTCCCCACTGTACTAATGGGGAGCTGAGGCTGAGAGGTTGTGGCTTGCCTGAGGCTACCTGTTGATTTCATGGCAGGAGCAAGGCTGAAACTGGAGAAGTTCTAATACACAGTTCAGTCTTATTTCCCCCTATGCAACTCCAATCCTACTTAGCTCTGGTTAGATGCACACCTACAAACTGAATTTCCTTCTATGCTAAGAGCACTTTCACAGCTAGGATTTTCCCTCTCCATATCTTCTGTGTTACTAACGAATATCAGCCTCTTCCAGTTAATTCCATTTAAATTTTAACATTATGTCTGTCTTGGGTTTTGTTTAGCAAATGTTATGTATGATTTCTGTTTTTCTTACATTGTAAAAAAGTAAAATAAGAAAAGAGAAAAGAAAGCTGAAGCTGTTGGGGCCTTCTAATGCAGGATTCCCTAGTCTGGCACCCTCCAGATGTGTTAGTCTATAGCTCTTATCCTGACCATATTGCACTACACTTTCACAGCGTAATTACTCCACTAAGTGATGTGGCTGCCTCCTATGGAATCCTGGGATTTGTAGTTTAGGGAAGGGCATTTAGAACTCTCAGCCAGAGAGCTCTTAGGCCTCACCAAACTACAAACCTCTGAATTCCACAGGAGGCAGCCGTAGCAGTTGAAATGGAAAAATAGCATTATAACAGTGTAGTGTGATATCTGACAATGATGAAACTTGTAGCTAACACACCTACAGGGTCCCAGGATGGAAAAGGCTGCTTTAAAATCTCAAGACACACAACCTCCTTGCGGGATTCATGACTAAAAAATGAGGGATTCTGCTAGCTAAGGATGTTTTGCCCCCATAAGTATTGCAAAGACCTCTCCCTCTCTTTCTTGTCTTCTGATCCCTTTTTCTGGATAGAAGGCATCCCCTTTTATGGCTTGACTGCTCTCTGTGTTCTCTATCAATCCTGGTTGCAGTGTCAGTGTAGGACTGAGAGGCTCTTGTGGGAAAGACACCCTCATTGTCCCTTTTCGCCTTAGCAACACCATTCCTGTCCATTTACTCACTGTCTTCTTTTGGGCTCAGTCTACAGGGGAAAAGGCAAAGCTGCTGCTGCTGTACTTTGCTCCTTTTATTGTGCCATCATTTGTTTATTCTTACTGAGAATAAAGAATATTCAAATGTATTTGGAAAATGGTCAAAAACATGTTTCTTGAGTGACAAGAAACCCTGATGAGAAGAATCCTGGACATATGAGAATCTTCACTATTCAGGGTGTATGCTGCATGTCAGAGTATGGGATATGCAGTACATGAAATTCATGTCGTAAAGACAGAGCAAATCAATGTGTCTTCCTGAAGGGGGCATACAAGCTGTAAACATGACTGCAGCTGGCCAATGTTATGGGAACGTCACGCTTATCTGTGTGAGAACCTATGAGACAGGATGTTTACCATTTGTGACGTTGAAGCTCTGTATCAGATATACCCAGTGTGTACTTTGTTGTTCAATGCTGAGTGCAGGACTGAGCAGTGATTAAAAGTTGCTATGTCCTGGGATTTTGCCACAGAGATGATTCTCTGTTGTTTTCTGTATGTATTCTAACATGTACCAATAAAGTATAGTTGTTTAGGCACCACCTGTGTGTCTATATGCTTATTAAGCGTCCTAGAAGATACGCTGCGGGCAACTGGAGTTACTTCTGCTACTTTGCTACAATTTTTGGCTGCCTGGATCTCTGAGCATGTATAGAGTGTCCAGTGAGCTGTAACGCATCATTTTTTTCATAAATATCTTTATTAAATTTTAGTTGAATAAGAAAGAAAAAGGGTAAAAAAAAAGAAAAAATAAAGAATAATGAATACAATTGACACAACATAGAAAAGAATTAACAAACAGGAAAAAAGATAAAAGAAAAGATATATACTTAGAAGTTTAAATTATAACAAGGCAACAACAACAAAACAATTAAGAATTAACACATTAAAAAAGACTTCCAAGTTATCTCTAGCTGTACTGTGTTAAACACATTTCAGTTCTTCTCTCTAATTTCTAACTCTTCAACATATTATCTCCATCTATTGCAGTCAGACTCGGAGAAATAAAGAGACCACACACATAATATGGGTTGAAATAAAATGGGCTTTATTTATAACCCTACCTATTTATTTTCCCTTTTAGTCTTCAGCGGGGGGAGGCAACCTAGTGTGGGAGCAGCTGAGGTGGATCGTCCCTCCTGGACGTATGCCCCCCAGCTTCCCCGGGCGAACACCTGAGCCCTGTTGAGTAACCCCACAATGTGGGGTTGCTCTCCAGCCGGCCCGTGTCTGGAAGGTCAACCCGAAAGACCCTCACCCAATCCCTACAGATTAAGGTGAGGGAATTATCCTTCAGGCCAACCCCAAGGTAGGTCTCCTTCTGTTCTCCCAGATCGTGCAATCTAAGGAGACCCTTTCAGAGACCATCCGTTCACTGAAATCGGCGCCAAAGGTGTACACCGTCATCTATGCCTCCCCCCTTTCCCACCATAGATAAGGGACAAGCGTCCACTTTGTCCCTTAATCCCCCACTAGCTTGTCCAATAAGTCCCTCAACCCCTGCTGAAGATCCTCCAAAAAAATTAAATTCCCGGTGTCCGAGAGATGTACCTCATCTGCTCGGTAGAGCTCGGCCTCTCAAACACTATTCGTGGATGTAAGAAGTAATGGCCCCCCTTGCTCCCAGAAACTTGTCAATTTGCCTGTTCACTTTCCTCCTAGCTCTGTCAATCAGGCGAGGGTTCCCCTCTCCACGCCACACTTGATGAGGAAGAATGGCAGACCATACCAAGATGGTGGAGGGCCATCTGGCTTTAATTGTATCCATATCTTGAGATGCTTGTATCACTAGGGCCTTGCCCTTTAGCAAGCCCAGATCATTCCCCCCCAGGTGAAGAACCAAAATGTCTGGTGGAGGCCCCCTAAACTCCCCAAACAAACTTGGCAACAGACCATACCAATGGAGACCCCTCTTTCCCAACCACTCAATTGTAGCCCCGTCTCCCAGGCTGAGGTGAGGCCCGAAATGACTTAAACGGGCCTGTCGGGCTGCCCAGTAGACCATACTGTGGCCACAAATCAACACCCGGAGTCTCACCGTCAGGTATATAAAACCTGGAAGACAAAAGGGGAAGAGTTATGAGTTAGTGAGTTAAAGGGCGGACATACCTCCAATACGCGGAGGATTTCCAGCGCCCAATCCATTGAATTGCAGTCGGTGGCATGCTGATCGCTGCAGCCATAGATGCCGCCCCTATCCGAAAAAAATGCATTCCAAACTGGACACCTGTCAAACCCAGCTTTCCCAGAGCCCTGTCCGTTACCTTCCAGAACTGGTATTTAGTGAGGAGCGTTCCATCCGCATGTACAAACAATGGGCCTGGGAGACTTCCCCGGTGCCATAATTATTCCTGCAAGGAAGAAACTGGACAAATTTCTGGATCACTGCAGCGGGTTAAGGTGGATGTCTTACCCTTCCCCTGCTGGTCCTTCTTAGAAAAATGCAGCATGAATTCTACCTGATGATTCAACATTCGGACATCTCTAAGCTGTAAAAACCTTCCGGAATTATCAAATTTAGACGCCATGACCAATTCGCTTATACGCAGCACCCTGAAAAAAGCCATCAAGGCTGCTGTGTGAAAAAGTAACACCTCATAAGAGGATGCACAAATCTCCACCCAAATCCGGCGTAAGGCCTTCAGGATGTCGGGTGACAAGGGGGCTCTAACATCCACCCTCCTGCCCCTCTCTCTAGCCCATCCTTCCAAAGCTTTCTTAATATGAAAATCCCCCGTGTTATCATTGGCACCCTGGGCCCTGAGCCAAAATGATATAGCCACAAGTTGGCTCCTAATAGACTGTGGTGCCAAGCCTTTCCCGTGGAGGAAAACACAAAAATGCATAAGCTGCATCACTGGGACGTGAACCCTATGTTGCAGCCCCTCCTGTTCTCTAAACCAGAAAAACTCCTTAACTGCCCTTGCACATCCCTTTCTAGTACTATCTGCAATGGACATACCTACGGCCCTCCAAAAATCGGGCTCCCAAGCTTCCACAGGCCCTCCAGCATCCTGTCGCCCTCTTCCTGAGCGCCTGGAGCCAACTCTCTGAAGCTCTCCATCTGCATGCGGGAAAGAGCGTCAGCAATCTCGTTGTTCATGCCCGCCACATGTCGTACGACAAATAGGATGTTATGCCGAAGGCAGTGTAAGGTAAAGGCATGAACCAGATGCATAACTCTCGTGGATCTAGACGTAAGGGTGCTTATTACGTGGACGGTTGTGGCATTATCACACCAAAAGTGTACAACTGAGTTAGCCAGCTCGTTAACCCATATAGTGGCTGCTACCAATATCGGAAAAAATTCCAAGAACGTAAGATCTAGGGTGACATCGGTCCCCATCCATTTGGTAGGCCATGGGCTGGCGCACCACCGTTCCCCGAAATAAACCCCAAATCCAATAGATCCCGCGGCGTCTGATGAGATCTGAAACGGTAAAGGGCTTCCATATTTTTGAAAATTTTTCTGTTGAATTTTCTTTTACTAAATTTGTAAGTTTATCCAGTTCTGCCATCTCAAATACTTTTATTATCCACTCTGATTTTTTTGGAATTTTATTACTTTTCCAATTTTTTGCATATTCCAATCTTGCTGCTATTATCAAGTATGTTATCAAAACGTTATGTTTTTTCTCTTTTTTGTTTTTGTTTTCTATATCTATCATATTTAATAAGTTGGTTTAAGTGCTAATTTTAATTTCAAAATTGTTTGTATTATCTCCCTAATTTTTAGCCAATATCAATGTAGTTTCTTACACTTCCACCAAACATGGTAGAAGGTCCCAATCTGTTTCTTATTATGTACATTTTGATATATTTTTGCTAATTTGTTTGGGGTCATATACCATTTATACATCATTTTGTAAAAATTTTCTTGAAGATCGTAATATGTAAATTTTATATGTTTTTTCCATATTAATTCCCAATTTTCTAATTTGATATTATGTCCAATATATTTAGCCCAAACAATCAAACAATTCTTAGGACTTTTTCAGACAAAGAAAAAACAACGCTAACAGCCTCGCCACTTGCGAGGCTGCAGCGCAGCAGGGCGTCCGTTTCGCATGATGCCCATCCCTAGTGGTACTGTTGCAGTACCGCTGGGACATTTGAGCGTTATATTTCGGCGATTTTTACTCACGATCATTGCTGCAGCTGCTGGTCTCCCTCGCTCTCTCCAAAGCAGGAATCAGGACCACAGCACATGACCAAGGGTGGTCACATGTTGTGGGCTGGCTTCCTCACTTCCAGGAGAGCCAGGGAGATGTTGGTGGCAGTCGCTGAGGTGACAGTGTGCCTGTCTGACTCTGGCCTGTTTGGAAGTGGTAATGGGGGAGCAATGGGCCTTATCCATGGCCAGGACACACTGGTGAGGAGCCAGCATACCCTGGCTCATGTAGATGAGCCCCCAGTGCTGCTTCTGTACCAGGTGAATAGAAGCAGCTCTACCTGCTGGGGGCTTTGAAGTGTCACAGTGAGGCTACCTGGGGACATGGACCTCATCAGGTGCCAGAAATGTCAGTACTTAATGCCAGCCCTGCCCAAGTATATGTTTACCACTCCTTTTTACTCTCATGTACTTCACTCTTCCTCCTCCTTGAGAATCCTCCTCCTTCCCCTCTGCTAGGGTTTTCTGTTCCATGATCTATCCACAGGTTACCTTATATTCCATTGTCTTCTGATTTGGACAGCCTCCTTGCCTCCTTCTCTAGAGGGAAAGTGTAGTAATTTTTTTTTTGTTCTCTCAAACTTTTGGAATTTTGGATTAATGTTTATATCTTTATTGTATTGGATTACCTGTACTGATTATTTTGTTTTATTCTTTATTATCTGTATGTTTTTTCTTCTCCTATTGTATTTTAGTATTATATTATTAGAATAGTGATAATTGTTTTATTCTGTAACCTTTTGTAAAGTGTGATGTACAATGATGGAGCTATATAAATAAATAATCCTCCTCCTCTTCCTCCTCATCATCATCACACAGTTTGAAGACTGGGGATGAGCAACTGTGGTGGTTTGGCTCTAGGAGCCATGTTTTTGTCCCAGTACTCTCTGGGACTACACAGACTATCCACCCACCCAACACACACAACTATAAGTGGTCAGAAATCTATTTTTTGTTTTGAGAAACTGATATTTTTGTGTTGAACCCCAAATGATGAAAAGGCAAATGGCCACTCCTGGAGGCTTCCAGGAGAACCAGTTTGATTGTCCATTTTGGCCCAAACAAAAGTTGGCTGCAAAAACAACCTTTAGAGGCCCCTGTGGCCCAAAGGCCACACTTTGTTGCCCATGTTATGGATGATCCAATGAAAATAACCTGGGATAACATCAGGAGTCAGCATAGTTGGGACCCATCCTTTGCATGGAGGGCCACTGCCAATCATCAGACCTCCTCCCCCTGTTCCTTGCTGTCACTGTTGGTTCACCTTCTCCTCTTTGTGAGTCCAAGCATTGACCAGAGAGAAGCGTAAGTGAATGGGCAGCAGAAAGGGGAAAGGTCTCAAAACTGGTCCAGGAGGAGGGTGATGTTGGAGGATTTTGCTCCAAATCTGGACTAGCATTGAAAGTAATATTTAACACCCTGTCCCTTATTTTGAATCCTTGGAGTGTGGTCTGTCTTTAATTCTAGTCAGTAATTACTTCAGACTGACTCGGCTAAATACAATTGGACCAGCAGCCCCTTTTCATGCAGAAAAAAAGCCCTCCCTTATCTCTAGTTAAAATCTTTATTACTTCTTCAACTTTGATTCCTATTTGCTCTGTTTTATCACTGTCTCTTATATGGCTCTGAAAATAAATCTAGCAGCTGTCAGAGCTCTCTTCATCTTTCTGTTAATGCCAATGTTATCAATCATCCTCTCACAGCAAGGGGGTATTAGACAAAGGGGCGGATAAGCAAATCGAAATCTGTTTAAATAAGACAGAGTATTTCCTTCTTCTCTTCCTTAAAATGTTATCAGTGGGTAGGGGGGAGAAGTTCCAAGAACTTGCTAAGTTCCAAACACATTTTCTGTTGCAAAAATGATATGGGTTAATATTTCAGCTCTATGTATACCTCACGCTCATGAAAAATGTGAAAATGTACTTCACATTCACTTGGCACCATAGTTATTATAAGTTATACAGTTGTAATAATTTACATGACAAAGACTTTTTTAAAAATAGAAATGACCTCCCTCTGGATTCTTCTAGCATTGCTGGGTTTAGGCAAATGTGTTTTATGTGTTTTCAGTGTTTTATGGAGCACTGAAGCTTGCCTTAGGGTTTGTTCTCACAACAAGTGTGTGTGTGTACACCTCTTTCTTCCTTCCTCCCCCACTTTCTGGTTATCCAATATGGATTGGTGCTTTTAAAAAACTTGTACAAAAGATGCAGAGAATTTCCTCTGGGGGATCTGGCTAGTCTTATCTATGCTATTTTTGCTTCCCACAGATTTGTCTGGATTTTTGGTTTGTTTGCTTCTTCTTGGTGTGAGTTCCAATGCCCCTGTTCATGGGCTTGTCTAGAAATGCTGTTTACCCCATTTTGCCTCCATCTTGGAACTCTGAAGTCCAAACAACACAGGGCTCTTGCCCTGTTTCACCTCCGGGCTGTCCTAATGATGCCCGAGGCAAAGACAGAGGAGGCTGGGATAAAGCCATTTACAACATTTTATTTAAACATCAAGGAAACGTGCTTCATGTGGGAAAAACCAGATTGGGCTGGTGTGGGAACACAGGGTCTGTACCTGCATGCCAGCCTATATGGCTGGCTGCCATCGCTGCTGCCACCAGGGTTGTTCTGCATCCAGGAAGGAGTCCCCCAGTATCACATGCTTAATCACATGCTGAGGGCTTCCTTCCTGGCTTCAGAGGGAGCTACGCACGAGAGCAGGGGAGTTGCTCACCTGAATGGGCCAACATGTGAGTGCAGACTTCCTCCTGTTTTGGCACAGCAATGGGGAGAAATGGGCCAGATCCGGGGCCAGAATATGTCAGCAGGAAGCTGGAGTATGCTGGCAGGTCATTTTGCATATTGACAAGCCCCATGTAAAAATCTGGCTTTAGGAGAAATTCAGTGCATCATCATCAGCACAAATTGTCCTCATGGTAAGTTGCTAGAATTGTCAGATGAGACACAGGACAGGGCATCTTTACCTTTAATGGTTGTATGAAAGAGAGCATTTCAAAAGATGCAGCTTGCATACCAAGCAGCACCTGCTGAAATTCCTTCTTCTACACAACTATTAAAGGCACAGAAATGTTGCCCTGTTTTTCATCTGGACATCCTACAAGTTAGTCACCTGAAGACTGCAGTATGGTATACAACCACATGCCTTCCCAAAATGAAGTGAGATCTTTAGCTCATTATATTTGAAGCTGGAAAAGGGCAGTTTTCTGCCCACATACTTATTTGTAGGTGCGGGGACAGGTCATGGAGGTCTGGAGGATGGTGGCAAGCTGGGCATCAGCATTAAGCAGCTGCCCTAGGACACCCTCATGGCCAATTCTGGGTTGGTGGGTGGTGGGTGGAACTGCACCAAAGTGCCATCTGGCAGTTTTTGTGCTGCCTTTTGTTGTGTAAGAAAGTATTGGATATTTATTAATGTAGCACTGGAAAAAGTTGTTCCATTAGATTAACCCCCTGATTGTACTAACATAAAGCCACAAGAGGCTGAACTAACTCTTTCTCTCTCTCCCTTTGTCAAAGCAGAGATGTATCATTTGAACT
Organism: Gambelia wislizenii; assembly: GCA_030847615.1. Classification (NCBI taxonomy): domain Eukaryota; kingdom Metazoa; phylum Chordata; class Lepidosauria; order Squamata; family Crotaphytidae; genus Gambelia; species Gambelia wislizenii. The sequence goes on along the minus strand of JAUMIR010000005.1, from coordinate 102,859,858 downwards.
GCTCTTTATTTCAGGGGCACTTCAAACATTACATATTTTACAGACAGAAAGGAATCCCAAGTAGGAAAATGCGTGAAGCCATATGTGTATCATCAGGCATGACTCTAACACATGTGTATGTGTGTGTGCCTTCAAGTCACCAGTTGACTTGTGTTGGCCCCATAAATTTCATTGGGTTTTCTGAGGAAAGGAATGCTAACAGGTAATTTGCCATTTGCTTCCACTGAATTGTAGCCTACAGCACCCGGTATTCCTTGGCTTACCATAGCTTCCAAGACTAGATAGAATCTGGTGATTTCATGATATTTAGGCCATGCCCATGACTGTCATACTTTCCATTTATCACACTTTTTTCTAAAGGAGCTAAAGGAAAACATCCCAGACAGGATTCCCTTAGTGCCAGGGATAATACTTCTTTTTTATGTGTGGAGTGGGAGTGGGGAGGGAGACGTTTATTATTGAACATGATGCTCCATGATGGCTTCTACTGCTTTCCTCTTCCCTTCCTATCCTCTTCAGTGGGTTCCTCAACCACCTCCAGGCCTTTCCCTGCTCTTCACAGTCCCCTGTGTTGTATTCTACAAGCTTCCCCCAGCTCAGCCGGTGACAAGGCTCCTTTTCATTCCTTTCTAGGTGCACTGCCCAGCAAAACCTCAGCTTGCAGCTATCTTCCATCTTTATTTTCCAAGAAAGCTTCAGGGCACATTTGGGGCTTGGGCACTGAGAGAAAATGAAGATGATGGTCACTGGAGCTCAGAGTTTTATTTTGAAGTGATTCCAGGTATCCAGAGTGGGAACTTTTTCCTTTAAAAGTATGTGGGGGGGATGGGGGGGTTTGGTCATCTTGACAGGTGCCAATGGAAATACATGTGTAAAAGTGTGTGTATATTGGTTTAGTCTCACTCATGGATCCAGAAGAAAGAAAGAAAACCAGATAATAAAAGCAAAATATAAATTGGTCAAGCACACTTTAAGCTGCAAAGTTTGGCTCCTGACTTCCTTTTTCTTAGTCAAGAAAATGGAATTGATCCATGTCCATGTCGTGATAAATTCAGGTTAATTAGAGTATGTTTTCCATTCTTGCCATTATTTCATTGTAATAAATGCCCATGCTTCTATATGAAAGCACCAAAAGAAAGCCTACTGAGATATTTGTTGATTACTGTGCATGATTCAAATGCAAGCATTTTATTTGAAGTATTTAATAGATAAGGAAAGCTATAATTTATTCTGTATTCCAGATGAAAAAATGTACACTAGTAAAAACTAAATTCTATATTACCTTATAGAGCCGGCATTAGGGAGAAAAATAAAGAGAAATGCATGTTTTTAAAATGCAAGATTTTATAATGCAGTATTCATGATGTACAGTCGTCCCTTCACATTTGTGGGGGTTAGGTTCCACAGACCCCCGTGAATGTGAACATTCCGCGAATAGCGTCTGCCCTCCCCCTCCCTCCCAAGGCCACCAAGGGGCCTCCGGAAGCCCTCCGGAGGCCCCGTGGTCACCTCCCCAACCCTCCCCTCCCTCCCAAGGCCTTCACAGGGCCTCCAGAAGGCCTCCGGGGCCCCATGGTCGCCTCCCCAGCCCTCCCCACTCCTTCCCAAGGCCTTCATGGGGCCTCCCAAGGCCCCCTCACAGCCTCTCCCACCCCCACCAGGCCTCCTAAGCTAGTGAGGGGGCCTCGGAAGGACCTCCCCACCTCTCCCACCCCTCCGCCCTGCTTCTCTTCCCCCCAGAAGGGGCCACAGGGCTTCTAAAGCCCAGTCTCTGCTTTTGGGAGGGCAGGGGAAGGCACTCCCAAAACTGTGAATACTCAAAACCGCGAATGCTAAATTTGCGAATGTGGAGGGGCAACTGGACTACATCTAAAACAGCGCTATACTGATATATAATAAAGTACATAATGAAGCATGGGGTGATTTCTAGCTAACATCAGGAATCCTGTACAGTATGTAGACTTGTAGACCCTGTGATAAAGGGACCTTTTGAATCCCACCGCTGCCACCAAGTTTGTGACGCACAGGCACACCAGCTGAATTTACATCACTGTTCAGCCTGGCTGCCTTGTCCCTTACATTGCCACCAAATAAATATCTGTGGAGACCGTTGTTCCACAGTTGCCACCTTTATGTCAAACTTCCCCTCATCCCTTCCTTGGACTGGGGTTTTACTTGCAATAGATAGTACTTATATTGCTGTGTGTTTCCTCACAGTGTTAGCATGCTAAATAAATACTAGCAAGGTAAATAATTTATGAGGAGTCTGGATTTGATTAACAAAAATACCAAGATTGAGTTATTGGTTGAACAAAACAACAAAAATGCTTTGAACTTTGTCTTCAGTTTCATTACCTTTAAACTGGTTGCTAGTAGGAGTACTACAGATATGGTATTTGCCCTTAGACAACTGCAAGAGAAATGTAGAGAGCAGAACAAGGGTCTCTATGTAACATTTGTCGACCTCACCAAAGCCTTCGACACCGTGAGTAGGAAAGGTCTATGGCAGATCCTGGAAAGACTAGGATGTCCCCCCCAAAATTCCTCAAAATGATTATCTTGCTACCCGAGGGCCAGCGCGGTCAAGTCAGATATGGCGATGCTCTTTCAGAGCCCTTTCTAATAATTAATAGAGTGAAGCAAGATTGTGTTCTTGCGCTAACTTTATTTACAATCTTCTTCAGCATGATGCTCCAAAGGGCTATGGCAGAGCTTGAAGAAGAAGATGGCATCTATATACGTTACCGTACTGGTCATAGCTTGTTTAACTTAACCCATCTGAGGGCTCACACTAAGACGCTAAACTATCTAGTCTGTGAGCTGCTCTTCGCTGTTGATGCTGCCTTTGTTGCCCACACAGAAGCAGCTCTGCAGCGCCTACCATCTTGCTTTGCAACAGCTGCAGAGCTGTTTGGGCTGGAAGTCAACCTGAGGAAAATGGAAGTTCTTCACCAGCCTGCACCACAGGACGAACACCACCATCCCCACATTGCCGTCGGCAAATCTGTGCTCAAGTCCGTTCAGCAGTCCACCTACCTGGGAAGCATCATCTCCTCAGATGCCAAGATTGACAAAGAGATCGATCACAGATTAGCAAAGGCATATAGTGCATTTGGAAGACTTTACTAAAGAGTCTGGAGTAATAAACACCTGAGGCGAAGCACAAAAATCAATGTGTATTGAGCCATTGTACTGTCTGTTCTCCTTTATGGGTCTGAAACATGGGTCACCTATCGCCACCACTTACGACTCCTCGAACGCTTCCATCACTGCTGTTTACGCACAATCCTAAATATACACTGGACTGACTATGTGACGAATGTTGCTGTCCTTGAGCAAGCAGGGATCACCAGCATTGAGGCCATGATATTGAGAACACAGCTGCACTGGGCAGGGCATGTTTCTAGGATGGAGGACCATTGCCTCCCCAAAATAGTATTCTATGGTGAACTCACCACGGGTCAGCGTAAGAGGGGCGCTCCAAAAAAGCGACACAAGGACTCCCTGAAACAACACCTCAGGCTCGGCCAAACTGATCACCAACAACGGTCCACTCTGGCCTCACATCGAGAGGCATGGAGACACACTATCCACAATGCTGCAGCCTTATTTGAGAACTCACGCTGAACAAGTCTTGAAGAGAAATGACAATGCAGAAAGAATCACAACCTGGAAACATCACTCAAGGAAACTTTCTGGTGTGCTTTCTGCAACCGGACTTGTCTATCTCGGATTGGCCTTTTTAGTCATCAGCGCGCTTGGAGAAAGCGCGGGATGGGTCCTTCCTGAATCTTCATTTGCAAAGAGAAGCCAGAGAGAGAGAGAGAGAGAGAGAGAGAGAGAGAGAGAGAGTTCCACTCTGTGTTGACCATATTATTCCAGAATTTGCCAGACTTAATAACAACTTGTGAGGTTCTTTCTTTCCTCTCCCACTGTATTCCAATCACCCTCTATTCCTCTCAACACTTATTCTCACTGTGTATACATTCCCTCAGCTCCATTCACAGCTATACACACATTCCAGCCCTCTCCTTATCACATCTTCAGCTCTCCCTTTCAACTGCCATCCACCTCCTTTCACTCTAGGAGACCCCTCCTATACCAGTTTCCTGCCACAGGATTGGCTCCTTCATGCTCTCTTCCCATTCACTTATCGGCATTCCATCAGACTGTCATCTCATGCTCTTCACAGATTCCCTCTCAGACCTGAACACACACAATCATATTATGCATCAGCCTTTCCAGTATCCTGCATACTTGAAGAGAGACTGAAGTCTTTACATCACATATCCTAATATATTTAAGAGACTTTATATGAACGTTAACAGAAATGTATGGGGAAGGAGATCACGATTCGGCAATGCATGGAATATGATGTGCAGTCCCTTTCATTCATACTACCATGACTACTTGCAAGGTGCTGACTAGGAATGAATGGGTTGTTTTATTGCTGGCTATGTCAGTTTCATATAGGTTCATTCTGTTCTGTCCTGTTTCTGCATTAACCAGCACTTCTTAAGGGCATGAAAAAAAACTTCATTTTTTATGATTTCCCCCACAAATATACATTTTTGCATTCATTTGTCATTACTGTAAAGAAGGTATAAGTGGCCAGAGAGGTGTAGTAGTTTGAGCTTTGGATTTTGATTCTGGAGACCAGGGTTCAAATCCAGGCTCAGCCATGAAAACCCCTTGGGCACATCACACCCTCTTAGCCTAAGGCAAAGCCAAACATCCTCTGAACAAATTCTGCCAAGAAAACTCCATTATATGGTTGCCTTAGGGTCACCATAAGTTAGAAATGACTTGAAGGCACACAACAGCAACATAATGAAATGCTGTGCTTCATGCTATGCTGCCCTGGAGGTGCTACTAATCTAGAACTGTAAAACACTGGACTTTATCTTGCATGTACAGAATCTACCATCTATCAGTTGATTGAATTCAGGAGCAACCGTATTATCATTATATCAGGCATGTTCTTAAGATGTCATTGGCAAAATAATATGTGTTGCCACAACCAAAGGGATGAAAAGGTATTATATGCAACTGACTGTAAGGGAGGAAGGGGACGAGAATGATGCTGAGGGAAAAAATTGAAACAATGTAGCTGTGTTCACAAGGCCCAATAACTGCCCTAAGGGAAGTATCTCTTGTTGAATCTCAGTTCATGGCTACTCTCAGAAACACTAATAGTAAGACTTAAGGCTTCAGACATCCAGCAAACACTAGACAGTTGTGTCTAGAACTAGAACTTGGAACATTTCTGGCTTTGGGCATGCTGCCTAGGGGAATCTGGGAGTTGGAGTCCAAAAAGGTAATTTTTCCAAGTTCTGTTTAGAACCATGCAGTCATGTAGGTTATATGCTTCCTGCTTTGGCTCAGGCAAGAGACTAATACATAAGCAGAAGCCATACTGTTGAACAAATTAGTCTGCAGTCAGAAAATTCTGCAATCCTGGCTAACAAAGATCCAAAATAAAAACAAACATTCCAGTGCTTCAAATATTCACGAAACAAACATGAACAAAAGCTAGGAGTTCTAGTGCAGTCCTAGAGCCAGTCCCTTTGAGATGTCATAGGACACTTCCCCTTCCATAATTTGAAACATGGAAACAATGGCAATTGGTGGCTTCCCTGTCCTTGGGGAAGTGAATCCACTTCAAGTTTGAGGCTGAAATATTTGAGCAAGGTGCTGAATCCTAACTTCAAAATAGGTTCAGCACCTTGGATAGCTGTGACTAAAACCCGGAGTGGATTCACTGTCCTACTGACATGGAAGTCACTGACCTCCACTGCTTGGGTTTCTCTTCTTTTACTGCACCATGCCATCCACCCCATGTAGCAAAAGTACATAGCCCTGAGCATGGAGGCTGTTTCTATTTCTTTAAATTTTACAAGGCAGCAACTGGGAGTGAAGCCAGGACAAATACCTCCAGCTGATCTGTTATGTAAGGAATCACTATGGTCCTGACCTTTGCTAAAGGAAAACTCCAGCCAGTCTGCAATGGTTTGTCTTAGGAACCTGGGGCTTTCTGTGTTCTAGTGTCTGTTATCCCTGACCTCAGTTTCCACTGAGCTCTGGCCTTTGGATCTCATTTTGTGGCTAACAGTGCTTCTTTCCAAGTTGTTTTTGCGTTCCCTGTGGTTTTTGACTGGAAAACTCTCCCAAAAGCATGTGTAGTACAATCCTACATATTTGTATTGAGAGGAAATTCCCACTGTGTAGAATTGAGCTTACTTCCAATTATGTACACAAAGGTTCTGCAGGCTTCTTCTCTTTACTTTTAGTCATCTTCTAGTCCAACTAAGATCCATGTGGAAAACATCAAAATTACTCACATGGTATGCTCATCATGCCATGAACTACACCTCACAAAACCTATGGAAATTAGAACAATTCACATTTAATTCTGAGAAGAGCAGTTCCTTTCCATATGCCATTATAAACAGGCTTTTGAACACTCCAATTGAGTGTTTGGACAGGTGCTTTTCAATCTTTCCTCTCTTCCTTTCAGAGTCCTGCAATTTACTTGTCTAGGTTGTTTTTAATATACAGTTTTTCTCTTTCTCTCATTTTTCTATCCTCTCTGGTCTCACTTTTCCCTCTCATTTCAATCTACTAAGCTTAATATCCTCCCACATCCCAAAAGACAGGAGAAATTTTCAAGAGCTATTTAGCAAACCACCTTAGTATTTCTTCAGCATGTCCATGCCCAATCTGGTGGCCTCCAGCTGTATTGGACTAAAACAATCATCTTGAGCTAGCATGCTCATTGGCCCTGTGGGCTGGAGATAATGTACCTTGGAGTATACTGATTGGAAGGCCAGTCTATCATGGTACAGGTCCAACTGTGCAGGATTCCTTGGATAACCACGGTGTCAAGTCCAGCCTTTTAAAATCTTTTCTAGTTCATGTAAAGCTGGCAAATAGTTCATACCTACATGATGACACATGGAGGCCAGAGAGCTGATCAAATTAAAAATAGAAATACACATCTTAAGAAATGCCTAAAACCAGGGGGCAATTGAAATATTGCTCTCATGGGAGACACCCCATCCCCTCAGAAACATGTTCATGCTCATGGTATCTCCCCTGCTAGGTAAGTATGGGTAGTTAAGCTGGACAAAATTTATAAAATGGGTAACAACACATGCTGGAAATACCAAGATGCTATGGGTTCATATTATCACGTATGGTGGCAATGCCCAGTAATTAAGAAGTTCTGGGAAAATATCATGTGACCATTAGTGAGGTAATCAACGTAGCTTTCTTGATGACACCTCAGCTATACTTGTTGAACACGACTGCATTTGTCGAAAATAAGGTGGAGAAAAGCTATGGTAAAATTTTACTCTATTTGATATCAGCTGCAAGACTAGTAATAGCAAAAACTAGATGAATCAAGATGGCCTGAAATTAGAAGAATGGAAATATAAAGTAATTGACATGGTTGAGATGGGCAAACTAACATCCTGGATAAAAATAAAGACTATAGATCGAGTGGAGAGAGACTGGTTACTAGTGGTCTCTTATTGGAATTTGAATCAACAATAAGTGAATGAGGTTTAAAATGAATGGGAGAATTAAGAGATGCATTCAGTGATTAGATTCAGATAACATCAATAGGTATAAATGAATAAAATCAGAATTTTTGACACAGGGTAGAAGATCAGATTTGATTTGTTAAAAAAAATGACAAAGCCTTTTAAAATATGCAAATTAGATGAGTGATAGCCAGGAACAGTTAAGGAAATATAACATTTCTGTTGTGGAAGCCAACAGTCGAACTAAAATAATCAGTCTTTTATGGTTTTTTTAAAAAAATATATAGAAATGGAAAGAGAAGAATATACTTTGACTTATAACTATTTTGATTTATATTTGTAATTAATGTATTCACTTTTCCCTAAGCTTTTGAGAGAAATAAAGTTAAAAAAAGAGAGACATATTTATGGTCTGTCTATATGGTCAAAATAATACGAACGCAATGGGAAAGAGTTGTGATCTTTTCAAATGGTCATTCGCACAAATACGTCTCATTTGGAAGGGGGGCAGCCAAATCCATTGCAAAGTCCATGTGCATTGCTTCTGGGGCTTCATACTTTTTTTTTTTAAAAGCTCCATACGACTTCCGAATGTGTGACTGTTTGAACACTCATGTTCGCACAGATATGAACAGGCAGTGCAATCTGATAGGGTGGGTGAGCACAAGGGGCGGGGCTAGCAAAGAGGGAAAGCAGCTGCAGCCGCCATGTTGGATTTTTGGCTAAGTGAAGGTCTGGTAAGTCCATTGAATGGTGATCTCATACTCTTCTTTTTTATTTATTTCATTGTAAATATGAAGTGTTGCTTGTGTGCACCCTGGGAAACTGTTTTTTTTTTTTAAGAAAACAATTTGGCAGCAGCAGATTTAAAACTGCAAGCAAATCACTTGTGGCTGCCATCTGCCTAGGGGGCCATGCGGAGTTTAGGGGGGCTGTTTTGGCTGTGTAAACAGGTAGTATCATTGTGAATGCTTGCCTTTCCAAACCTGTTTGTAATTTTCGCCCTCATAGACCTATGATTGATTACTACTGTAAGTACGGAGTTGAGAAAATCCCTTTAGGGACTCTCAGGGCCCCATTGGTAGAAAAGTAGTGGGGTACAACACCACACTATTAGAAATTTTTACTAAATTACATGTTGGCTGGCATTCTGTTCAGCATTTATCATGTTTCAAGCTGACATTACCACCTCTGTGGGGTCCTGTTGCAGCTTCCCCTTGCGCTGCTCTTGCTGCTGGGAGATGGCTGGATGCTTTTTCACTTACCATTCTACTCCCTAGGTGCCGTTTACACGATGAAAATGTAGTGGGAAGAATTCGTGTCGATCCCTGGCAGTTTACACGTACATTGGGTCGGGTACATGATTTTTGGAAGGGGGGCCACCTTTTTCCCTCAAACTGCGGGACTTCCAGTTTGTGCCATTTTTTAAAAAAGTCACTGGAGAATTCGGAAAATTGGAAATGTAAACAGCCTGGGACTTGGTAGTAGGGGATGACTGGAAATGGTGACTGGGGGTGGGCTTAGAGATCAGCGACCAGAAAAGAAGGGGTCAGTCACCCATTCAACAGATCCAGCCTCACCAGCCGAAAACAAAGGCATCCCTTCCAGCTGCACGAAGGTTGATGTGTGTGTGCGTGCGCATGTACTCAATCACCTTTTTAAATGGATTTCTACACTGCAAACCCTTCAGCTTTACCTTTTCCTCTACTGCATATTACAGAGAGATCGTGGTGGGCAGAGGGTCACCCATTCATCCCCTGCCTTGGTCACCTCCCTGGGTCTGAACGGGCACAGTAAAATATTCCAGCCTCTGAGTGAATGAAACCCTTTAATTCCCCCTCTCTGTGTCTGTGTCTTTCAAAACGCCTGTCTGTAGCTGGTTTGAAACCTGAACTCTGCAGCTAAATCTCTGCTGTAAGGGTTAATATTTTATAGAGGCAAGGGGAAACCCAAGCGGCTTGATTTCAAAAGGAAAGCACTCAGCTTGATTTCAAATGGAAAGCACTTGTTCGTTCCTGTGTCTGAGCGAAAGATCTCAGTCTGGATCTTTCAAAATGCTTTCTGCCTCTTCTTAAAGGGTTAACATTTTAAAGAAGTAAGGGGAATACCAAACCTCTGCCCCCTCTCCCTCCCCCCCCATCCAGCCAATAGCATCGCTCGTGGCGCGGAACTCTAAAGGAAGTGCGTCACCGAGGTTGTGAAAACATGAGTAATCGCATCCTTGATTGACATCCCCCCCCAAAACCTAAAAAGCCCCCCCCCAGAACTTTGGACGTGTAAATATCAGTCATGGGACCACCCAGGATATCCAGACCAGTGACATAAATCGTATAAACAGTGAGGGACGGATTCGTGATCACAAAGTCACGGTAAGCACAGCAACAATTTTTGCCGTGTAACTGGCACCCTAGTGTCTTGGAAATCCCTATGTTGGTGATCTTCTTGGCTTCTAAGTTAAGGGTTTTGGGGTTGGATTGGGAATTGTAAATATGACCACAGAGTCCATCACCTGATGTCTCCTGATGCAGGAGCTCAGCTATGGTTTCATTTGGGTATTAGATTGTTGTCCATATTTTGTCAAGGAGGTTTCCTTTGAATATTTCTTGGTATTAGAATAGTCTCATCTCTAGAAAGGGGTGGGGAACCTCAGGGCCATCTTAACAGCATTATAGGCCCCTGGGAAAAGCAGTGCTCTGGGCCCTTCCTACACAACTGCTCACAGAAATAAAAATGTAAATTATCAATAAAATAAACATATATCTATTGGTACCTCCAACAAAACCAGTGTTTTGACACTCTTTCCAGTGTACAGCTTCATTGGGAGCAATGTCCATTTCTGTCCAGACTTCAGAATCCCTGATATGTAAAACAGCAGAAATATTGTGTTTTACATATAATATTGTCCCAGACAATATTACCAATGGATAATGGGAGGCAGAATCCAACAAAAGATGGAAGGTGGTACATTCCCCCCTGCCTGCGTTAGAGTGTTCTACTTGGACAGGCACCCTGAGTGGGTACCCGCCTGGTGTTTTTGACTACAACCCCCTTATTTCCCTGCCGAATTAGCTGGGGAACTATGGGAATTATAGTCCAACACATCTGGAGGGCACCAGGCTGTAGAAATCCAAACTAAGATCTGGAATACCCAGCCAGCTGGGAAACTCACTGGGGGGTCAATTACATGGTAAAATAAATTGAAGAAGAATTCAGCAAGACTACTAATAGTTCCCACAAGTTGCGCAACAAAGTTGCCTCATTCAGAAGGAGGCGAGCTCAAAAACCCAAAAGTAGCGTAATAAAGGCTTTCGGAACTTTTTCCGACTTTTTTGATAAAGTTCGCAAAAATGCGCACAATCGGTTGTGCGATGTGCAAAAGGCTGCAGGAATTACCAGCAATTGTCTCAAAACAGCCACAGCAGAGCTGAACTGTGATTGGCTGGAATGACTGTGGAGTGGGCGGACATTCAAGAGATGCGAGGAGCTGCAAACAAAAAGATCCAGCCAGCAGTCCCCTCCATTGTCTGGAGAAAGGAGCTCGGCTGCTTCGTGTTAAGGCAGCAACCGGCTCCTTGCAAAGGAATGAGGCAATGACCAACAGACCCAACCCACCCCCTCACCCAGCTGCAGCCTCCGTCAGAGACTCCTCTGAGCCCCGTCGCTCCCTAGCAAAACTTCCCCCGCCTTTGCTTGATTTACTCTGCTCTGGTAAAAGAAAGAGGGCAGAGGATGGGGAGGGGCGGGATGGCTCCCTCAGTGGTAGCTGTTCTCCCTGGCTCAGTAACAGCAGGCACAGCCACCCAGCCTCCCTCCTTCCCTCCCTCCCTGCCCTTCTCGCCTTTGGAAGAAGACGGGAGGAAAGGTGCCCCCACCTTTGTCTGTGTGAACTACAAAGCCAAAAACTCACTGGATCAGCCAATTTTGCACTAAATCATGAGGCACTGGTGCAAAAATGTGCTAATGCGCAAACTATCGCAATAAAAACTGCTGTGTAACTGAGCCCTGGGTTTCCTGGAACTAGTCATTCTCCCTCAGGTTTACCTAACTCACAGGGTTGAGATAAAGATGAAACATGAGGCAGTGGTGGTGAAACCATGGAGAGTGTCGTTTACCCCATGAAGAAGACCAGTATTAAAATGTTCCACATAAGTAACTCTTCTCATGCATCCAAAGCCATGAATTCTTCAATAACTGTCCAATACAATCAGGGTGGAAAAATTACTTTTTGGACTATAACTCCCTGAAAGTTAAGTTTCCACATTCTTCCCTCTCTCTTATCTCTCTTTCAGGCACCCCTGATTAATATTATCTTTAGACATCTTCCAGTTGTCTTTGTTCTTTTTTTATTATTCCTGTTTAATATAGTACAAAATTATTTGGAAGGCACTGAAAGCATTCAGTATTCATTTTGTTGCAAAATGTGGACTTTTGGTTGCGGAAGTTTCAGCATCTTGGTTTCACTCTTACTGTTGCCACCACAGACCTTGACAGGGTTCATAAAATGGATCACAGTTGCATTTTTTTATGCTAGATCTATCAGCTGAGCTCAGTACTGAACTAACCAAGCAAAGAAGATTGTTTTGACCTTGGGCTGAAAAGTTTCATGATGCCACCCCAATGACAAAGACAATTGTTTTAAACAGCTCCCACCTTGGTTGAAAAACAAGGGCTGCCTAAGCCTCTCCATCAGAACATTTTTTCTTTACAGTTCATTTAGCATTTCCTGTGTGTGTGTGTAATTTTGTATGTGTGTAATTTATTCATGGCAAGCCTTATAGCAACAAACTCTTTCCACTAAATATTGTCATCTGGATGCTGAAAATTGATGTTTCAGGTGTTTCTGTAAGGAATAATTTACTGCATTCTATGGCCTTTTAAAAACCTCTGGATTTCCTCTGCGAAATTGCCATGGTAACAGAGATAAAGCTTTTTTTTTTTTAACTTCATTCAACGTGGATTGGCACTGGAGTTCTACATCTCACACTTTGGTTTCTCATCATCTGCTTGCCTACCTGTTTGTTTTTTAAGGTGTAACCAAAACAAAAATGGTGTTGCTGACTTTCTGGACTGTAGTATGTGGCCTATGCAGCTGAATGTCCTCTCTTTAATTATACAGTAGGACCCCTGTATCCACTGATGCATTATCCACTAATTCAATTATTCACGGGAAACAAAACAGCACACCTACCATAGGTTCTTCCTAGAAAATGTGTTCTCTCTAGCCATTTTCTAGGTCCTCCAAGGCAACTCTATGGTATTTTAAACAGGAAGTCCCCTTGTTTTCAATGGTGTTTGCTATTATCCACAGTTTTTGGTACCTGCAGGGGCCCCCAGAACCAATCCCCAGCAGATACGGGGGTCCTACTGTAATACTGTTTCATAGGTATAGTGAGGAGCAAATCTGACCAAGACTAAGAAGGTGCTGCTACATTTTGAATATACCAGCGGCTTGTAAACTTGTCTCTGAAACAGGAAAAATAATGTTTTCTTGCTCCAGTTCTGTGGCTTGCGAAGGTGAACAACATAAATAAGAAAATAAATGGGGAAAGTTGCATATTACATCGTTGCTCTGCTTTGCTGAAAAGCTTCATTATGAGGGATTTGGAGTGAGCTGGTTTAGTCCTTGGAGAGAAATTAGTGAGACAGAAGCTCAGAATTTCCTTCTGGACTATTTTATGGAGTTGTATTATTCATAGAGAGGGAGGGAGAAAACAGCAACAAGGGCACCAAATGGAAACTGGTTTTCAAAAACTTCCTTAAAGATATGTTCATTGTGTCCAATTTACATAGCTGGAAAAGAGAACTCTCTTTTTTTCTCTCCCTTTGCAGATGTTAACACACTGCTTTACAGCTACTCTACTGGCTTAAACTTGTTAACCACAGCCATTTCCCTAAGAAATCATGGTCACAAGTTTTTTTTTTACATAAAATTCCCAGAATCCCCGAGCCAGCATTTAGGGGATATATTAGAAAGATTTTTCTAAGTGTGGATCCTAATATGATAGTACCATGTGTTCCATTGCCCTTGCTCACCATTTGCCACCTCCCCAACATGGCACAGATGCTAACCCTGACACTTACTAAGTGGAAACACAGGAAGTGTGAGCCAACCTAACACATCATGTGGATTAGTGGCAGGAGGTGTAGGTCATGGGTGCTGGGAGCAATGCTATGTATGAGAAATTTTCTCCATTGAGGCTTTAAACATAATCCAGACATATCTAATTGATATTTCCCAGACCAAACGTTAAGATAGGTTTAGTAAGTGTGGTTTGCAAAGTGTGGTCAGAAATCAGTATATTTAGGGGCTTATGATGCATACTTTAAATTAAAATGGATTCATTTGGCATATACACATTTGAAAAATACACACAGAGAACAGAGTCAATTGAGATGTGCACCCATTAATGCAATACATGGTGGGGGGGGGTTCCCACTAAAAAGACAGCCACATAGTACTGGCATAGAACAAACTTTGAAATAGGAAAAGGAAGAAGTCTGCAGAAATGGATTCAATAGATTTGCTCTCCCCTAGTTGGGAGGGGCCACATAGAGGCACCTTTCAGTAATGACCCATCCTCTTCTCGCTTTAAACATAGTATATTGAAGGCTGAAATGGAGGGTGGAATGAAAGAGCTAGGCCTTGGGGGAATTTTCTTTTTTTTAACTACAGCTTCCCAAAGCTCTCAGCCAGGATAAGCAGTGGCCATACAGATGGTTTGATTCTGAGAGCTGCAATTAAAAAGTAACTTTCCCAAGCTCTTAACACAGCATAGCGACCTTCTCTGGACAAACTGCAGCACTTCTCAGTATCCTAGAGATGTTGTCTCCAGGAATGAGGGCACCAGGCTCCATGCTTGCTCTGCCCTACTTCTTAAGAACAGGCGAAGGAAGAACCAAGAGCTGAGACCCTCTATGTACCAAATCATGGCTCACCTTTTAAAGCCTTGTCTGTTCTTTCTCCAGTTGTTGCTACTGTTAAGCAATAGGGAGCCAGAAATCCTTGCTCATCTCCTACAAATCACTCAGAGATCTATCCAAGTTCCAATCTACCTTCTGCCTTGTGTTGGATCATGTCAACAGAACAGGATAACAATATGCCAGCTGTAGCAGCTGTAAAAGTGATTTTCAATTATTAGAAATCAATATCTTAGAAATAAGGGCTGTGACCAAATTGTAATCAGGTCATAGTAGCTAGCTTCTACTGATAAGAAGTTGGCAGATTTTTGCAGGAACCTACAGTCAATGGCTTTCCCCAGGTAAATCTTAAACAGGAACCATGCTTTCCATAAACTTGGGTCTGTGAAGGATCTGTGGTTAAGTTGTTTGTGGCGTTGTGCACTAAAATTAAAGTTTGCATGGAAAAGCTTGTTACTATTGGATAAAAGTAAAAAAAAGTGTTGATAGGCAAATAATTATTTCCTAATTAAATGTATTAGTCAAAAAGGTTTTGGGAAAATTCTCAAAGCTTTGCTATTAAGATCATAAAAGGAAAATGCTTTGACTGTTAGAACTCCATCTCTTGAAGTTGTTCTTCATGTATGTGTGTTTAGTAAAGATGAACACTCACTTCAAAGACTTTCATTTTCAGAGTCAACTTTGACACACCAGAGGAATGCCTTCTGTAGGCAGGGAATCATTGTGAAGGAGGTAATGGATACTGCCTTCCACAATGACCGCTGAAGGACATACACAGGCAGAATTTGGCATTAGGCATGCATAAGTCACCAACAGGATTCCAGCTTCTTTCTCTGTGTATATACCTGCCATATAAAATGCTTTGACTTCAGTGTCTGCACCAACTCTCCTATATATAGTCAGTTCAATCAACCAATTGTCCAAAAGAGCCTTTTTGTATGCAGATGGTTATCTTAAAAGAAAGGCGATTTAAAAACTGACTCAGTCCCTATAGAACAGGGGCAAAGATGCTTTGGCCCTCAAAATGTTTTGGACATCATCTCCCAGAAGTCAATGATAAGCTGCTATGCCCATTGTTAAGGACTGATTCACCTATAAAAGAAACATCAACACTCCAAACTCCTGGGCTTCCAAGGAACCTGCTTTTTGGCTTATCGATTAATCAGTAATAGAGTAGGTAGCATACAAACCCTCTGTTGCTTTGCACTTCTTCCTGAGTCCCAGTGCAGTTCAGTAGCTCTCACTCCCAGTTTTCCCCTCCCCATGAGGACTCCTAGAGACTTTCTTCTTTGACAGACAGTATGCCCTTTCTTTATAAGGAGGGTCCTGATATGCAGCCATCGAAAACTGTTCTTGTACAGCAGGATCCAAATCTGCTTTTCACAGCCTCCTAGAGATGAACAGATTCCCTCAAGTGCCAATGCATCTTGTTAAAGGAGCCAGAGTTGTGTGGGTGCTCCTGTTTCTTTGGCCCCAAGTCACTGAAAGAGACATTGTTTTGCCAGTGGACCACAGTATTAGGCCACAAATGAGATCAAGAAGTCAGAGGATAGTTTTATTAGGCTGGCATCCTGTTGGTTACTCACATCTATAGTACATTTATTCAGTCTATTCTTGACTATTCACAACACAAAGGTAAACACCATTGATCCTGTCAGGATGCTGGGACATGCAGTTAAATAGATTTATGTTGTAAAGAGCTGAAGTAGCCTACAAGGTGCAGTAGAGAGAACTAACAGCAGATTGCTGCAGCTAGCCTGTAGGTGCAGGACAAGATTAATGGCCTGACAAACATGGCCTTGGAGACTTGGAGTCTGGAGAGATTATTATCTATTGCTATTAGAGAGAATGCTTCTTTTTTTCTATAAGAAGGAGGTTACTGTGAACTGTGTAACTGGCAATCCTATATATTGACTTTGTCAAATTGGGGAAAAAACCCCTGAGGAGGTCAGGAGAAGAATGGCGCTGTCCCACTTACAGCGCTCCATTTCAGATGGCACCATCCTCCTCCCGATCTTCCCCCATGCTTCCTCCGTGCTGCAGACACTGCTTTTTATTGATGGGGTTTTCCCATAAATAAAAGCAGCATGTTTCGCATGCCTACAGCATGGAGGAAGCACAGGGGAAGGTCGGGAGGAGGACGACATCATCCGAAATGGAGCGCTGTAAGCAGGACAGCACCGTTCTTCTCCCAACCTCCTTGGGTCCCCCCCCCATTTGAAAAAGTCCTGTGTTTTCAGTTCTGTTTTGGGCTTTGCAGTATAAGGACATAATATGTAGTTCTCAGAGAGGATTCTCTGTAACTTTGTAAATATATTTATTATGCTATAGTAAAGACAAGTAGTTTATAGGCACAAGCCTGTGTCTCTCTGTGTTTATTCTTTTGCCTGGAGGATGAAGACTCTACTGTGACTTTTTGCTGACTGATCCTCTAGACGTGCTCTGAGGCTATCAGTGTGCTAACATGACAGATCCAATGGGTCTATTCTAGTCAAGACTAACATAGAATATATGGCTCTATGGTAGGAAAATAAGAAAGTTGGAGAGGGTTGCCAAATTCTTAACAGGATTCTTACTGGGCTCTTAACCCTCATGTACTTGGATTGAAAAGAAACATACATTGAGTGAGTTCTCTGATATGTTATAACCCTATTGGAATTCTACTGTACTGAGAGCAAGCAATAAAGGTAGTGTTAGAGTAAGAGTAAGGATTAGTGGTAGAGTTTAATGTACACTTTTTGTATTTCCTCAGTTCACTGAGAATTCCAATCCTTCCCTTACCCCAATTGGACCAGTCTGCTAAGAATCAGAGTGATGTCTCTTCTGCTCTTGGCAACACAATTTACCGAAATACAGTATGGGACTCTTTTTTGTGTGTCTAAGTATGGGCTTGTCTATATTAGGTGTAAAAATCTGGATGAAATTCAGACTACTTTGGCCTAGAACTATAGTGCATGAAATTCAGACTGTTCTGGCCCAGATTTAAGCACCACACCTTAAAGCCCAAATCTGTATTTGGACTTTTACCCCCAGTGAAGCTGTGGGTCTACTGCCACTGCTGCTAGCCTCTGTGGCACCATTGCCACTAGCAACATGGACCAGAAGACCAACAGGGCCCTGCCTTTCTGGTACATAATCACCTGCTCTTAGGTCAGAATGACCAGCCAGCCCTACCATCACAAGCCTGGCCTCTCCTTCTGATCTCAGAGTGGCTAGTGCCAGGACTCAGCTTTCATGGAGCATAATAGCTCTCTCTGAGCTCTGTGAAAGCAGAGCTCTGGTGCTAATCACTTTCTCTGAAGTCAGAACGTGCTGCCAGCTTTGTGATGATGGGGCTGGCCACCCATTCTGACATCATAGAGAGTGATTGTTCTCCATGAAAACAGAGCCATGGAGCTAGTTGCTCTCTCTGAAGTCAGAATGTGCAGCCAGCCTCATGATGGCATTGCTGGCCAAATGTTCTGACATTAGAGAGGGTGATTGTGTACCAGAAAAGCAGATTCTTGGTGCTAGTGTCTAGGAAAGCTGCCAGATGCCAGCAAAATATAAACACCTTTAGAAATGAGCCTTGATAAAGTCAACAATCTGGGAAAGCAGTCAACTCCTAGTGATAATGAGGTAAACACAGTGGAGCCAGACAAAGTTCAAAACAAGCAGGAAAACACCCAGAGAATAGTCCAGAATACAGTCCATGGGTCAAGGCTTACTGAAGGCAGGGTGGTTGAGAAGCAGGTCCATATTCCAACAGGATAAGCAGGGAGCATAGTCACAAGGAGGTCCAAGGTCAAACAGGATTCAAGGCAACAAAGGCGAGGAGTCACAGATTACAGCCACAAAGCTTTCACCAGGGTGGTCAGTTAATCTCTGACAAAGGCTCCATAGCTCCTCCAGGGTGTGTATATATAGTCATCACAGCTGTCCTAGGTGTTCCTTAATCACCCAGTGTTTGAGATAAAATCTCAGTGACCTTCTCTTGGCTTCTCTTTGGGATCTATGTTGGCTGAAGGATAGTATGGGTAATTCAGTTTCTTCCTCCTCCTTATCTGACTTGGCAGGGCCCACTGCTAGGACTGCTGCCAATCCACTAGGACAGGGCTCTTCCTCTGCTTGGGATACCAGGTTGGCAGAGTTGCCTGATGGCACAGGTGTAGATAAACTTGTGCCAGGGTCCATAGGGTCTCTGCCATGTCCTCCTCCTCTGACTCCATACCCTCATTAGACTCATAGGGCATGAGAGCTAGTCACTCTCTCTAAGGTCAGAAAGAGCAGGCAGCCTCATGATGGTGGGGGTGCTGGTTGTTCTGACGTCAGAGAGAGCAATTAGAACCACAGCTCTGCCTTTAAGTGAGGAAGTGGTGCCAAGAAAGGGAAAAAATGGTGGCACTTCAGGAAGCACATGTCCTTCCTCTCCTCTCCAACCCCCAATTCCAGGGTGGTTGCATTGTTCACATTAGTTTTCTCCAGAGTTTCAAGCAAACTCTGGGGAAAACTGTGAGTTTTCTAAAACCCAGATTACAGCAATACTCCCCGAGTCTGATGTTGGTTGTGTGGCATTATCACGCCAGATTTGAGGAGAAGACTGCACGTTGTGTGGCATTATTGGGCCAGATTCAGGAGGAAATTTGGTTTTTTTTAACTAGCATAGACAAGACCAGAGTTACATTGACTGGGATTTTTTAAAAAAGTACCCAAATGGCCAAAAGCAAGAGATTAGTTGGAACAATTTTTGCCCTAGTTGTTGTTGTTGTTTTTTTAAGACCAAATCTTGCTATGTACACATGAATGCATGTAGTGAGTGGCTGAAATTAGGGGAGAGCATTTACAGGTTTTCAGATGACAATGTCATTGAATGCCTCCATTTTAGATCTAGATCGCCTTGTAGCCTGCAATGAAACATGACTCTGGAGGATAGAAATGTCCTATTTGTGCATGAGTGTTAACAGCAGTCTAGGATGCAGAAATTATGCAGGTGACATTTGTCTTGGTTAGAATGTAAACAATGTGAAACAACATCTGCTCAAGTCTATGTGTGAGGCTGCTGTGTCGGTGTGTGTGTGTGCAAAAGAGAACAACAATTAAAAAACCACAATATGCATAAATTACAATGCAGATGAAATTACAATGAATGGCTCAAAATAAATTAGTGCATAATAGTCTAGGACTGAAAACTGAAAATGGTTAACAAAAACAAAGTTTTGGAAGTCCACAAGAATTCTGTTGTATGAGGAAAGAAAGGACAGAGATTGGAACCTTAGTAGGAAATTGACTCTCCATTATGTTTATATTAAAAAGCTTTAAAAAGTATGTTAATTACATTTGCATTCAAAGGGGGACATTCAAAGTTGGCTTCTGAATTTATGTTACATTACTACACTAAAAATTTTACTAGAAAGAGGTGAAAAATCCTATCCGTGTTTTCATTCCTCTTTCCTTGCCTCCCACCTTGTCCCTGTTTTTAGCTTAGGAAAGAAGGAAAGAGTGGCGTGATTTTTTTAAAAAAATCCTATTTCTGATTCACCTGTCCACTGAAAGGGAATGAATGGGGTTAAAAATAAATACAGTTGTCCCTTCGTATTTGCTGGGATTTGGTTCCAGGACCCCCCCCCCCCCCGTGGATACCAAAATCTGTGAATACTCAAGTCCCATTATATGCAATGACATAGCAAAATTGTGTCCCTTATATAAGTGGCAAAATCAAGCTTTGCTTTTTGGCTTATTATTTTTTAAAAAATATTTTCAAGCCGTGAATACTTAAATCCATGGATACCAAATCTGTGGATATGGAGGGACAACTGTACATACAAATTGGAAAGATGCAGAAGAGAAAAAGCTTTTCGGTTGACAGAAATAAGGAGGTAGGAGTAATAATGCACAATGAACAGAGAAGCTAGGCTAAATCTTAGACCAGCATTCCAACCACCAATGGCTATAAAGAAATATCAACCCAAGCCCCAATAATTCCAGAGAAGATTCCTAGAACACTTGAAGAACATACAGCACCCTCAAACACAATGATCCAAACCCTCCTCACTATAAATACAAAACTTGCAAACCAACCAGATTAATATGTTTATAACTGTGGCATGGCTAGGTATATACAAGCAAAAGGCTACATCTAAGCAGCAGCAGCAAAACTAAAGCATGGCAAATGGAAAGAAGACAACTTGCTCCCAGCAAGTAGTCCCAGAAAGATCACCCACAGGGAAAGTGGTCTGCTTCAAGAACAAAAAGGATTCCTCGCCTTCCTTTCAGGACATGGATGAGCAACTTTGTTGGATTTGGGGACCAATTCCTCACCAGAGAAACTGCTTGTGGGATGCATCTACCAATGTTTCCATATCCCTGAAATTTGGTTGCAAAACATGCTATGGAATTTTGGTGTCCAACTGCAAAAATCTTTGAGTACAAAGAAGACTAGCTCATTTTGAATGGGCTTTCATTTTTTTTTAAAAAAATATTTGTATTAAAGATTATCACACATGTACTCTAAAAAACTACAAACATACTAAAAACAAACAAACAACAATGTTACCAGAGGAAAGAAAGAGAAAAAGAAAAGAAAAAAAGGTATTCAGAAATAGACAATATAAAATATATGACTTCCAGCTTTCTTTATATGTCAAAATAATAAATTCTAGCTTTGCTAGTAACATTTTATTACACTTCATGTGTTAACCTATTCATACTAATTTTCAAAACCTACAGTAATCATATTATTCTCTTTTTTTTCTGCATAACGACAATAAGGAGTTCCCAATCTTTCAGAAATCTCTGCAAACAACTTCTTAATTACAGCAGATAGTTTGTCCATTTTCTCTAAGGACTTTTTCGGATGGAAGAAAAGTAATGCTAGCAGCGTCGCCAGGTTGCGACGCTGCAGCACAAGAGGGCGCCCATTTCGGACGACGCTCCTCCCAGTGGTACTGTTGCAGTACCGCTGGGACATTTGAGCGTGATATTTTTCCTGCCCAGCATCATATTTTACTCAGCGATCGCGAGTAAAATATGACGCTGGGCAGGAAAAATATCATGCTCAAATGTCCCAGCGGTACTGCAACAGTACCGCTGGGGAGGAGCGTCATCTGAAACGGATGCCCTCTTGTGCTGCAGCATCGCAACCTGGCGACGCTGCTAGCGTTACTTTTCTTCCATCCGAAAAAGTCCTAAGTCATTCAGTCTTAACTGAACAATCTTCTTTTGTTGGTAACAACAACAATATTGATTTATAATGCCCTTTTCACCAAAAGGTGGAACATCAAACATATATAATCAAAAATGAGACAATAAAATACAACATTATAAAATACTCAAACAATATACTAATATGCTAAAAACAAAATCCTCATCAGTTCCTACTCATCTTGGCCACCTTAGGCACACTCAGCAGGTTAATCCAGTGAATCAAAGAGGAAGGTCTTTAGCCCTTTACAAAAGTGGATAAGATCCTCCTCCAGCCAAAGGTGCAAAGAAAGACCATTCCACAAATGTGGAACCAGATCCTGAAAGGCTCACAGCCTTGACAGAGCTGTATGTGTTGGTTGAACCACCAATAATCCTTTGTCTGTAGATCTTAAATTCCTAGATAGTACATACCATGCTAACCGAGCTGCCAGATACTGGGGGAGGTTAAAGTGCTGGGCCTTAAATATCAGGACCAAAAACTTGTAATAAGTCCCAGCCCTGACTGGTAGCCAGTGCAGGAATCTATGAGGGGAAGAGACATGTGAGTATTTAGGGAGATTATAAAAACCTGAACAGCACTGTCCTAGATTAAGACCAGAGGAGTAAGAGAGAAGGAAGGCAAACCTGCCAGCAAGCTATTACAACAGTCCAACCATGAAATAACCAAGGCCTGGACGAGCAAATGGGCAGGCTTGACAGTCAAAAGCCTACAGATCCTATGAATGTTCAAAAGATGGAAGTTACATGTCTTTGCAGTTGCCCCAATAAAGGGGCATAGGAACAAATTATCATCCAGCAGGACTCCAAGCATCTTGGCAACTGGGATAGGGGCCAGTGTGTAACCCTGTAAGCACAGTGGAGGACATGGAAGTGGGGCTACTGTGCAGTCAGGTTTAAACACCAGGATCTCTGGTTTATCCATGTTCAGCCTAAGATGATGAGTGATCATCCACATAGAGACACTCAACAGGTAGTCCATCATGGACTTCCATACAGAAGCATTAATTGAATCAAAACCCTAAAAGATCTAAGCGTCATCTGCATATATATGATATTGGGAACCCACCTTTGAAATAAGAAATCCAACGGGAAGCATATATAATGAGAAAAGAAGACCCAATACTGATCCTTGGGGCACCTGTACAGTTACAGGGGAAGTTGTTGACGTAGCTCCCTGAAATGAAATAGGGGAGGAACCAGGACAGAGTGTTCCCTGTTATTCCCAATGATGCCAACTGTAGTAGTAAGATCTGATGATCCAAAGTGTCAAAGGCTGCAGAGAGATCCTACAGGATCAGCACCAATGTTTGATGAACAAGCCTTTGCCACTAAAATATCATTTAGTAGGTGAGTCAGAGCCATTTCTGTGCAACAATCTGTCTGAAACCCAGATTGAAATGGATCAAAAAGAAAACGTGTGATCAAACAAGGCATCAATTGGGAGAGGGCCATTCTCTCCAAAACTTTTGATAGAAATGGGAGGAGGGACACAGGGTGATAATTAACACAAAGTGAAGGACCCAGGGAGGGTTTCTTTAATAGGGGATGCAGGACAGCATGCTTAAAGCAGCCTGGAAAAAATACACTTAGAAAAGGAGCAGTTCACTAAATGTGTTATATAAGGCAGAAGCAAAGGGAGGAGGGCTGGATAAAGAAAAGAACGAAAAAGAGTCAGGGGGGCAGGAAGTAGGGGAAGAAGACAACACAATCTGACCCATGATGGCTTCTGAAATAAGGGAAAATCAAAATTCTGCCAATGATGATTAAGATAGCCTGAGCCAAAGGCTGTGGTAGATCAGCTGATGGCAATGGTGGAGGAGATCCATCCACAAAAAACTATTTAACAATTGAGGACACCTTTTGATCAAAGAAAGAGGCCAAATTACTTGTAGTGAGATCTTGGACTGCAGGATCTTCATTGCAGCCAGCCACTGGACTTAATAAGATGTTAAAGGTTCGAAATAACTGATGAGGCATATGAGCTTGGGCTTGAATCTTCTCCTGTAGATAAGATTGTCAGGATTTGTCTACATGGGAGTAATAAGTTGCTCATGCAGTCCTCAATTGCTTTAATGCAATTCATCCAATGGGTTCTGTTTCCACTGCCTTTCCAGCCAACGGATGATAGTTCGTTTCATACAAAGCTCTACATATAGCCAAGGTCTTGGTTGGTGCCATGTAACTAGGCAAGTTCTAGACGGTGCCACAATGTCTAGTGTGATTTTTGTTACAGTGTTGAATGGATTGCCAGATCATCAGGGTTTGGTGCATCCTCTGTAAAGATCTGGGGGCCATTTACACAGCAAAATAAATCCTCAAAGAATGCAACAAGAAGCCAGATAGTTCCCACGCATTTCGAAGCCACAGCGCCCTTTTCAGAAGGAGGGGGAGCGAAAAACCCATGAGTCGTGCAGTATCAGCTTCCACTAGTTTTCCTGACATTTTTGATAAAGTTCACAAAAATGCGCACAATTGGTCGTGTGAACTTACCATTCGCAAATGTCTCTGTGAACTTGCAGTGAGCTTTTCGAATTAGCATGAGCAGAGCTGAATCCTGATTGGTTGGAGTGACCATTGTGCCTTCTCCGAATAAACGGAGGGGTTGGAGAGAGAAATCCACCAAGCATGCCATTTGCCCCTTTTTCTGCTTGCAGCCCACTTTGGGAAATCTGCTCTGAGCCCTTCCTGTCTGTTTCAAAGAAAGGCTTTGGGGGCAGAGAAGACGATTGGGAATGGGGCTAGCCCCCGCTTGGGTGTTGTGTGTATGTGTGTGCGTGCATGTGTGCTGTAATTGGCCGATCACACTGTTGTGCTTTTGTTTGTGCTTCCTTTCAGTCCTTTGTCTTTATTCAAGGCTTTCAGGGCAGGGAAGACAATCGGGAATGGGCTAGCCCCTGCTTGGGTGGTGTGTGTATGTGTGTGCATGCTGCAACCGATCTCTCCATCATGCTTTTGTTTGTTTGTGCTTCCCTTCACTCCTTTCTTTATTCGAGGCTTTCAGGGCAGGGAAGATGAGATCGGGGCTCTATCATTCTTTTGTTTGTTTTGTGCTTTTCTTCCCTCTCATTATTTATGGTCTATGACCCCCTCCTTGCTCCCTCCCCACCTCCTGCCTGGCTTTAATCATCTGGAGGCCATGCCCCCCCACCTCTGCCTGTGTAAACTAATGAAACTGAAATTTGCTGCATCTTCCAAATAAGCCAGAATTTGTGTGAATTATGCACTCCTGATGCGAAAGAATGGTAATCCGGAATTTCTTGAACTTTATCCTGTCGTGGAACTGGCACCCTGGTCTGCTGAAATATCTTGCAGCTGTGTTTCATTCCATGGTATTCCTTTCCTCCCTTCACTCTTCCATCACTCCATGGTTGGACCTAAGATGTCACTGGGTAACTCACTAAGGGCTTGAGAAAAGGAGTCCAAAGATATCCTAGATAAGTTCTGGTAATGCTTCAGTTGTGTAACAGTGGGAGGCATCTTAACTTTACAGGATACCAGAAAGTGATTTGACATCCCTGCATTTATAACCTGATCCAGCTCAATAGCTAAGTTCCTAAAAAGGAAAAGATCCAAAGTTCTGCCAGCTACATGAGTGGGAGGTGTTTCCACAGTTTTCAAATTAAAAACTTCCAAAAGGGAAAAAAAAATCTGAGAAAATGAAAAAGTATCTCTGTGGATATTAAAGTTCCCACAAATAATATGAACAGGGTTCAGTGACACAAATGTGGATAGCCACTCTGTAAATTCTTCCAGCAAGGCCCCATTCACTCCAGGAGGCCTATTAATCCTAGCTAGTGCCACTGGTGGATGACCTATTTGCTGTGTTTATACTTCAAAGGATGTTATTGAAGTTTCACTG
Organism: Gambelia wislizenii; assembly: GCA_030847615.1. Taxonomy (NCBI): domain Eukaryota; kingdom Metazoa; phylum Chordata; class Lepidosauria; order Squamata; family Crotaphytidae; genus Gambelia; species Gambelia wislizenii. The sequence goes on along the minus strand of JAUMIR010000005.1, from coordinate 102,834,352 downwards.
TTCATGACAAGAGGCTTAGTAGGCAGAGATGTTTTACAAATTATTGCAGTTCCTCCTCCCTGGCTAACCATTTGAGGGGAGTGCGCATGAGCACGCACACACACCCACACACCCACACACACACCCACACACACACACTTGTGCTTTAAGGGTAGCCAAAGGAACAAAGTCATCCATTGATAGCAAGGTCTCAGTGATCACAGCTAAAGGTATTCTGTGATCTAACAAATAGTTGGCCAAAAATCCTGCTTTTGAAACCAATGAGCGAGCATTCCACAATAACAGTAGACATGGCACACACACTTGGCAGACAGTAGATAAAGGAACAGGAGTTAAGCAGTGAGACCAGTGTTGATTGCGAGTATGCCATAAGCATGGTAAGTGTAGTCATTGTAAAACTGTAATGGCAGATATCACAGCTGTACAGCCCTATTGCTGAAGTCTTCCATGCTTGTGCATATAACAATCTCACTGCTATGGTCATATATCACAAGAGACTTCTATAGTTCTTCTCTAATTGTTCGTATAATTGTTCATCAATTGTACTCAGAAGAAAATGTTCAGACTTAAATTGAATGTTCAGTTTCAAAAATCCTGTGAATTAAAATGTGAATTTGGACCCAGAATTTTTTAGCCTTTTCACAAGTCCACCACACATGATAAAATGACCCCATGTGCTGTTCACATTTGAATGGGCTTTTGTCATTTACTGTTTAATTTCAATGGGGCAGTTTGGGTGGGGATTGAAGTAAAAAAAAAAAAAAAACCTTTGGAGCCACACTTTGCTCACAGTTCATCTGTTGTTTCTCTGCCCCCCCCCTTTTATGGGTTTAAGGCTGGGTTTAGGTGGGGAGGCAGTAGCAAACTCTCCTCCAACTCTGATTTTTGAAATCTGACTTTGAAAAGAATTCTGGGTTTTGTAATGCTCGTTTCTCTTTGAAATAAGCATTAGGACTTCCCAAATTTCATATCCATGCTGGAGTCCAGAAAACTTTGCTAGTGCTTATGATTACAACATTTCTTCTTCAGCTATCACTCTGATTTTTCCCTCCATCTCAACAGAACCTTAATTTTGGTTAGGTAGACCATAGTACCGGTATGTCCTCTGTACTAAATCATTTGGAGGGCCTGTCATTCCTACTCACAGTCATTATGTGGAGAGGTTTATCTTACATTTTCCTGGTTTGTTGGTCTCTATGCCCTTTTTGACATACAGAGCAATATAACGTCCGCAGTCTGCTGTTCTCTGCCATTTTATAGATTTTATATCTTTGGATAACCATACTTGTACTGAACTTCCTGTGGGTCTCAAAAGCTGCTTTCCCAGTTCTACAGTAAGAATTCCAACTGTGAAAACAAGAAATCTTAATTCATTGTGGAAAGCTTGAGAACTGGGCTAGACAAGTTAACTGTTAAATGGATTTGTAATTGGTTGACTGGCCGAACTCAAAGGGTGCTCCTCTTCGTCTTGGAAAGATGTGACTAGTGGGGTGCCACAGGGTTCTGTCCTGGGCCCAGTGCAATTCAACATCTTTATCAATGACTTGGATGACAGAATTAGGGCCATACTTATCAAATTTGCAAATGACACCAAATTAGGAGGAGTAGCTAATATCCTAGAGGACAGGATCAAAATTCAAAATGACCTGAATAAACTAGAAAGCTGGGACAAAGCTAACAAAATGAAATTCAATACGGAGAAATGTAAGGTACTGCACTTAGGGCGGGAAAACAAAATGCATAGATATAGAATGGGGGAGACCTTGCTGAACGAGACTACGTGCAAAAGGGATCTAGGAGTCCCTAGCAGACCACAAGTTGAACATGAGTCAACAGTGTGATGCGGCAGCTAAAAAGGCCAATGCAATTTTGGGCTACATCAATAGAAGTATAGTGTCTAGATCAAGGGAAGTAATAGTGTCACTCTATTCTGCCTTGGTCAGGCCTAGACTACTGTGTCCATTTCTGGGCACCACAGTTCAAAAAGGATATTGACAAATTGGAGCGTGTCCAGAGGAGGGCAACTAAAATGGTGAAAGGTCTGGAAACCATGGCTGATAAGGAAAGACTTAGGGAGCTGGGTATGTTTAGCCTGGAAAAAAGATGGTTAAGGGGCAATATGATAGCCCTGTTTGAGTATTTGAAGGGGTGTCACATTGAGGATGGAGCAAGCTTGTTTTCTGCTGCTCCAGAGACTAGAACATGGAACAATGGATGCAAGCTCCAGGAACAGAGATTCCACCTCAACGTTAGGAGGAACTTTCTGAGAGTAAGAGCTGTTTGGCAGTGGAACACACTCCCTCAGAGTGTGGTAGGGTCTCCTTCCTTGGAGGTCTTTAAGCAGAGGCTGGATGGCTATCTGTCAGGGATGCTTTGATCATGATTTCCTGTATGGCAGGAGGTTGGACTGGATGGCCCTTGTGGTCTCTTCCAACTCTACAATTCTAAGATTCTATGATTCTATGATTGAAAAGTATTTCAATCTGACAAATGTCCATGGAATGTGACTTTGAACACTTCTGCTAAATGGCATTTTATATGAAATTAGGTACAGAAATATTGCCAATTTACTCTTTTTTTGGCTCCATTTTTCCCTGGGCATAATGTCTAATGTACAGTGCTTAGTTTGTCAAGTGCACTACAAAGGGATATCAATGCAAATTTGGCAACACTGTCAGAGAAAGCGTGGAGGCTGTACCTAAGGACACCACTGAAGCAATAACCAATGTTAATTGAAGAAATGAAACTCATTAATTTATTATTTCATGTGTAGCCAGCACATCCTAGGTTCCATCAAGGTTAAACAATTTATCACTTGAACACAATCACAGGGGAACGAAGAATACCAGCTGCTGGGACGATGACTGCATATTAACAGCAAGTGAATGGAAGTCAAGGGACTTGTAAAAAATGTAGATTTCACTGTCAAGATAAAATGACAATCAGTGACATTCACTGTGGCACCCTCTAGATGCTGTTTTTGTGGCATCGAAACCAGAAAGGAGGCTGTGGGGATAGGCAATAAATCACTCCTTTATTGCTTCCAATTCTAGGAAAAAGAAAGGTATCCTGATAGACAAAACTCATTCCCATTTACTCTGTTGCACACTGGTTGATAAATTCAAAATTGACGTGCAGGAGTATCAGCTGCAACTTGCAGTATACAGTGAGAATCCTTATTGGGTGATAAAGGATAGAGAGAAATTCAGATCAGCAAATATTTGTACCTAGAATACATTTCTTAGAAAGTTAAGCCTGTCAAAATTTAAACTGGTAGTGTAGGAATTGCTGCCATCCAGATGATGCTGGAGTGCAAGTCCCATCAGCCCTTGTCAGCACAACCAATGTTAAGGAATGCTGCAAATTGGAGTCCAATAACATTTGGAGGACCACACTTTGCCCACCAACTGAAACCATGGACAGTGAAAGAGAGAAGAGGAAAACTGAAGAACCATCCAGGCTGGTGCATTCACATGTTCTCTTATGTTTCCAGCAATTTTGGGATTTGTGTGCATGTGAATATGCATATGCGAACATTTTCTGGCCACACACACACACACACACACACACACACACAGAAAATACAGTAGGACTCCTGTATCTGTGGGGGATTGATTCTGGGCCCCTCCGAGGATGGTGAAATCCACGGATAATAGCAAACACCATCCACCACCCCGCCAATGCTGCAGGAGCCCTCCTGGGGAGGAAGGGAAGGGATGGGGCAGGTGAGCTTCCTCCCCCTCCCTTTCTCCTTTGCCTGCACAATCACCGCAGCAGTGACAAAAGCCCTCCCAGGGGAAGGGAAAGGATGGGGAAGGTGAGCTCCCTCGTCCTCCCTTTCCCCTTCACCCATTCAATCACTGTTGTGGTGACAGAAGCCCTCCCAGGGGAAAGGAAGAGCAGGGCAAGTGAGCTCCCTCCCCCTCCCTACTTCCTCCATTGCCAACCGTGGATAACTGGATCCACAGTTGGTGAATCAGCAGCTATGGGGATGCTACTGTACCTGCATGATTGAGTAAGAGTAACCATATTCACTCATTATTCCTGCCACCCAACAGTTGAGATTGTGTGTGTATGTGCCTTCAAGTCGCCTGTTGACTTATGGCAACTCCATGAATTTCATAGGGTTTTCTTAGGGAAAGGAATACTCAGAGGTTTGTTTTGCTGGTTCCTTCCTGGTTCCTTGAAATACAGTATAGCCTATAGCTTCTTGTATTTGTTGGCAGTCTCCCATCCAAGTACTAACCAGGGCTGGCCCTGCTTGGCTTCCAATATCAGATAGGATCTGGTTGTTGAGACCGCAGTTCCACAATTGCCAACTTTCTGTCAAACTTCCCCCTTATCCATTCCTTGGACTGGGGTTTGATTTGTGATGGATAGTATTGGTATGTGTTTTCTTACAGGATTAGCAGGCCAAAAAAATACTAGTAAGGGAAATAATCCATGAGGAGTCTGGATTTGATAAACAAAACATAAAGATTGGTTTATTGCATAAACAGTATAACAGAAATGTTTTGAACTTTGTCTCCAACTTGGTTAAATTCAAACTGGTTGCTAGTCCCACTCTGTGGTGACCATGTAAATCCAGAATCTGCCAGACTCAATAACAAGTTGTTAGGTTCTTTCTTCTCACTCTGTATTCCAATTAGCCTCTATTTCTCTCAACAATATTCCCACTCCACATACAATCCCTCAGCTGCACTCACAACCATACACACATTCCAGTCCTCCCCTCATCACATCACATCACATCACCTCTCCAACTCTCCCTTTCAACTTTCATCCACTTCCTTTCCCTCTAGGAGAAACCTCCCATATCAGTTTCCTGCCATAGGATTGGCTCCTTCATGCTCTCTTCCCTTTCGCCCATCATCATTCCATCAGACGTTCATCACACGCTCACCACACTGGTACCTTTAGGGTATTTAGAAATTACTATCAAAAAAACAAAAGTATAGGGATGAGGTCCTTGTCCCCTTCCCTTTCCATATATTTCCATTACAGTCCATGTGTGTGTCTAAGCCTGAACATCTGCACCTAGGAGCCTTTCTACACAAGTAGGTTACTTCTGATGTTTGAAATCCTAGAAAAATGCAGTTCTAAACCACAAAAGGAGGATATATGGGTAAAAGCAGCCACTCTTACTGCAGAGTTTCTCCCATGTGGGAGACCGCAGGGACAGCAATATACAGGAGGAGAAATTGACCAATGCACTTGAACTTGCTTTTTCCCTTCCACAACAGCAATCATGAGCATGAGCAAAGGCTAGGCTGCTTGTTATATTTATTGGTGGTATAGGAGCTGCTTTCCTTTGTCCATTGCTCTGCTCCTTTGCTAACGTTAGCACAGAGGAGATCTTGTGGTAGAGGCTATTTACTGTGACATAACTTCCAATTGGAACTAATAACCTAGAACAGTGGTGGGCTCACCCTCATTGGAGGTCTTCAAGTGGATGAAACTATAAATGAACAAATCTGTCAGTTCTGCTTTCTCCAACTTTCTTATTTTGTGAATTCTGGTAAATTCAGATTCAGTAAATTCTATAAACTATAAATGAACAAATCTGTCAGTTCTGCTTTCTCCAACTTTCTTATTTTGTGAATTCTGGTAAATTCTGATTCAGTAAGCCAAACTGAAGCTGAGTGTCCTATCCATCCCTATTCTGATCTTCTTGTGTTGAGCAGCAGGTTCAACCAAAATGGCATTCAAGACCCCCTCTGTACATATATGAGGATGAGTTAGGGAGAGAAGGAAAGTGGTAAGGGAGGCAAAGTTTCACATCCTACCCCCCCAAAAGTGTGTCTAGGTATAGAGGCAAGCGAGTCATACAGTGGTTGGCATCCTATTAGTGGCATACACAGGCATGAGCTAATTTTTAGGTGGAAAATAGCTCACGGAAGCAGTAAATCCACATGTAGAACTATTATCTATACTGTTCCATGTTGGATCACAAACAATGAATGTTCATTTTGTTGTTACTTTCTATCACGTCAACTTTGATTTATGGCAACCCTATGAATGAAGGACTTCCAAGACACCCTGTCATCAACAGCCCTGCTCAAGTTTTACAAACTGAGGGCTGTGGCTTCCCTGATTGAGTCTATCCACCCGTAATGCAGACTTCCTCTTTTCCGACTGCCTTTTATCCTACCAACTGTTATTGTCTTTCTAGTCAGTCCTGTCTTCTCATGATATGTCCAAAGTATGACACTATCGTACATGAGTTAAAAAAAGTAAGGGAACTTCCTACTGAAAAAAATGCACTGAAAAAATTCTACTAAATAGAAACTGCTTTGACATGGAGATAATAGTGACTATAGACCAAAGTATACATGGCATCAGAAATCTGTTATCAAGCTTACTGATATCTTTTTTTCCCTGATTGAAAACACATTTGGGAAGAAAGAGGCTGTGGCAGTGGTGACACTAGGGGGATGCGGAGGGGCCAGACTGCACCAGGTGACACCATCGGAGGGAGGGATGACAGCGGCCTTAATAACTGAATACATTATTTCCCAGAATCCATTCTAGGGGATATTGTATTCATTTTGTCAGCGGGGTTTGTGCTTCACTTTCTCTGTGTACTGGCCTTAGTAACACCTCAGGGCTGTGGTCATGATAAGCAGGCTCCATGGTCCATGGGAAGGTATTTTTACCATACATCAAAGAAGTCACAGACAGAATAAGGAAACTGATGAGGAAACACAACCTCCAAACAATCTATAGACCAACCAAAAAAAATTCAAGAAATACTATGTTCAGCAAAGAACAAAAGAGACCCCCTCACAGCTGCAGGAGTTTACTGCATACCATGCAGCTGTGGACAAGTTTCCATAGGGACCACTAAACGCAGTGTGCAAACACAAATCAAGGAACATGAGAGACACTACAGACTGGGCCAGCCAGAAAAATCAGCAGTAGCAGAACATGTTATAAACCAACCTGGACACAAATTGCTATTTGAAAACACAGAAATTCTAGACCAAACCAACAACTATCATGTCGGAATGCACAGAGAAGCTATTGAAATCCACAAACACATGGACAACATCAATAGGAAAGAAGAAACCTTAAAAGTAAACAAAATCTGGCTCCCAGTTTTGGAATACAATAGAATTAAAACTCAACACTTACAAACGAATTCCACCCAGAGACAGGGGGATTCCCAGCAGATAATGGTCCATCAACCAACCATTAGCAAAACAGGCACTAACGAGCCTTGCATTTCTATACCCAGAAACTAACCAGTCAATTACACAAATTTACAGATACTCCCCAACAGGGGTTCACAGCATATAAACTCCACATACACACCTACCCAACCATTCTCTGAGGATGCCAGTCACAGATGCAGGCAAAATGTCAGAAAGAAACTATTCCAGAACACAGCCTCACAGTCTGGAAAAAAAACCAAGGAAAATCTACGAAAGGGTTAATGCTTACCCTGCCCCACTAATGTTTCTCTGGTATACACCTCCTCCTCCTCCTCCTCCTAGATCACTCTTGTCCTGATAGGAATAGCCCCAGCTGGTTGATCCAATCATGTAGTTTGACTCTGATAAAAGGAGGCAGAGTGCTCCACTTGAGGAAGTAGCTGCCAAACACCAAATAAATGATAGGAATGCAGATCTGCAGCCATCTCCAATATCATTATAAAAATGACACAGTATTGACATTCAGGCCCATTGCCATCACCAGGCATGGTCAGGCCCCAGAGTCTGGGACCCATGGCAATCTGGGAGGGGTATGTCAGGAAGGATATTAGATTACTCTTTTTTGTGGGGGGAGATGTTTCTGGATCTTTCCCCTGAAGTGTATGCAAGGGATGGGTAGTGATGAGAAGCAATGGCAGTAGCCAACTTTTGTGCTATCCAGTAGCAGTACAAGATAAGCCCCTCCACCTGTGCTGCACAAGGCAGGTAGCAATAGCAGAAGCACACCGCAGGGACCTGTCATGATGGTAGTGGAAGCAGCAGTGCTTCTCCTTTGCTTCCGATCAGCCATGACTACTTCTCCTGTCCCTGCCAGTACAGAATAGTTCAGGCAGCAGCCTTTTGGAGCCACCACGTGTGCTCATCTGGGCAGGCAAGGATGTCAGGAAAAGCAGTAGTAGTCAGGGGCCAGGAATGGAGACATGTTTCCACCTGCACTGCTCTGGCTTCCCTACCCAATCTCTTAAGTGTTTCCTGGTGATCAATGAAGGTCAAGGGAAGGGTTTTTTTTGGGGGGGGGATCAAAAATATGGCAATGGGTCTTGGCGTAGCAGGCGAGACACATTCCCCCCTATCTGGTAAGCCTGTTGCCAGTAGGAGAAATCAGGTGGAGGAGGCAGTGAGGTACTCACCCTGCATCTCTCAAATCTCGAGTCAGTCCTTGTTATGCTCCATCAATGCCCACTTCATTATTTATAATGTTTGCAGCAATGGATGATGGATTACAACAGTGGATGAACACCCATCCAAAGCTGTCTCCTGCCCTCCTCCCAAACATGATACTCAGGGATACTGGGGAACTGATACCAGCTTTGGAAGAGCTTCCCAAGCTGTGGGTATAATGTAGATGAGACAAGATTCAGGAGGCAGTGAACAGCACTTCCATTCTAAAAGACACAGAACATGTAGAAAATAGAGCCAAGTGGCAAAGCTCAACAGCAAAGGGGAAATATCTGAATGAGTAACCACTCCCCCAGGATAGCCTCTGAGGTTACATCTGTGCTATGAACTTTTATCAGTTTTACGCTAGTTTAATGCTGAGATTCTCTGCCCCATAAAAAACAACAGCACATTCCTTGGGGAGAGAGGTGGATCTTAAATCAGTCTGAATCTTTCTTACAAATATTCCTAGGTACATAAGGTTACGTGAGGGTGTATTAGTCTAGTATTGCTTCCTACCAAACACCTCTCATCCCCCAATTTTTCTGCAGTTGCAGCCTCTGCAAACCTACTTAAATGGACAAAAGATGGAACATAGCTTGTTGATTTGGTCAGAGTAAAAGACAGCACAGAGTACCTGGCAATGGTGTGAATATGCTAGGATACTGCCAAGGTGTTCCATTGGGGGGGAAAAGACTATAACTTGACTAAAGGCAAGTTGTGCTTTACTGATAGAGAAAGTTTAAAGTTCAAACCTTTAAAAACTTTGAACAGAACTTTGAAGTCCTGTAATATGTAGGTATTTTTTTCAGAGTAATAGCTGAAACCTCAGCATGATTGGCCCATATTTTCATTTTTAAAAATTGAAATAAAATTATTTTCTGCATTAAAATGGGGGAAAGGAATAAATAAATTTAATTATTTATTTACTTAATTAAATTTATACCCTGCCTTACTCTCCTCACAGGACCCAAGGCAGCAAATGAAATGTGGCAAGCAAGTAAAGCCAACTAAATATGGATTGTGATGTTTGTCTGAAGAATTTGAGGTTCGAAACAGCTGAGACACAACATGTTGGTTTTCCATATAAAAAAGGGGACAGTATTTTCCCCACTTAACATGAATACAAGAGGCATGACGTGTACAAAGGAGCATCTAAAGAAAGGGAAGGAACATTTTGTTATGTGTAAAATAAATGTGTTTTCTTCTGGATATTTGGTATGCTTCATAGCTTATTTGGTTTAAACATTTTCTTATTTGATTCAAAACAGAAGACCTGCATGAATAATTTCATATCTTATATTTTCTGCGCTTCAGGGATTATCATAGATTTTCTTCTTTAGGCACTTAAGCAGAATTGTGTGATAGAGTATCTTCTATTTGTTTAAATGTGAAAAAGCTAAAGTTATGACTTCTTTCTGCTGCAAGTAAGGAGGAAAGGGATGTTGACATTTTAAAACTATTCTTCAGAAGGTTAATAGAAAATCAAAGGCTCCTGTTCTAATTCATCAGAAACCACAGGGCTGAAGAAAATAATAATATTTGTAAAAAAGGTGGCGAGGTTAATCAGTTTCAGTAGAAAAAGAAGGCCCATTTCTGCCTGAATTTCATTGCCCTGCCTGAAATGGACATGTGGTGTAGAATGCACTCAGCACTCTTCTGTGATTTGAAAGAATTTGGTAATGGCAGAGCAGCAGAACTATACAAAATACAAAGAATCAAATTACTGAATCAAATCAAAGGTCCATCTAATGTTCCATGAGTTGTACAAGGGCTCAATTGCTGGCATATCCATGAGGTAGTGAATCTTTTCCAAATTTTATTTGGAGATATCCAAAGAGCTGAACCCTATGTCATCACCCCACGGCATGGGAACCACCAGCTGCCACGGTTGGCTTCTGCAAAGCCAACCAAAAAGTTCTGAGGTCAAGATCCCTCCACCACTTTTTTCCCAGAAGAAATGGTGCTAGTGGCAAGACACTTCTGATTGTGGCAGCTCAGTTCAGCTATAAATTTCATGTCCATTGCCTCATTTGGAGATAATAAATTATCATTATTAGTTATATACTGTGTAATAAAGAGCTTTCTTTTAATCAATCAATTGCATTGAGACTTCTGTCAATCTTCTGTCAATCAATTGCATTGAGACACCATTCAAGTATTATGCAAGAGGAGATAATGGTTCCCTCTCTTTCTCCATTGTCTCCAAACTATGCAGCATTGTATAAATCTCTATTACACTGCCCCTCCCACATCATGTCCTCCACTTCTATATGAAAAAGCCACAACAAACCCTTTCTTTCAAGGAAGCTTATTTGCCATTGCTGATCTCATGGAGGACATTGAGCAGTTTCCAAATAATCCCAGATTTCCTTGGATCAAAGTCTGAAAACTGCTGTGGTACAGAACTAAGTCCCAGACTTCCTCTTACCATATATTAGTCACCGCTCCCTCTAGTCATTACAGAACAATATTCATAATTTTCTGTGATATTAGGAAGCTCAAAGGAATGTGGTTTCAGGTCACTTGCAAAAGGTTATTTGGAATGAGTTCCCAGTGTCAAGTCAGTTCTCCCAGTACTGGTGACGTAGCATTTTCTCTGCATTTTGTTATCCTCTCTACACACCAGACATATGTGTAATGGTCCCTGAGAAGCCCCAACATTGCTTTTGAAGCACTAAAATAACTGTGAAGCCATTTGTGCTCAGTTACTTGGCAGTCTCCACAGAGTGGAAATGCATTACCATTAAAGACTTCTCTTGAGTAAGCGAATGTAATACTCCTGAGTCTGCGACACAGCATTATAGGGCCCACAGGACTGCAAGAAATAGGATTTTAGCTTGGCTTAGCCTTTTGGCTGATGCACAGGTAGGTAACCTGTGGTTTATGGGCCACATGCAGCCGCTCCACAGACATACCCCGGTGGCCCGTGGAATTCTGAGGAGCCCCTCCTATTTTTCCCTGCTTCCCATCTGGTCACCCATCAGCTGGGTAGTTGGGAACAGATTGCACTTCTGGCACTGCTATTAATCATTCATGCAACTAGTCTTAAATGTCCTTGGTTTGAAAACTTGGCTCCAGATTTTAAAAGCTTTCTGGTTTCAGCACAATTCTAGTTTGTTAGAGTTGCCACTGAGTTTTTCCTAATGCAATCCACTTTCATGTGAACAGGAAAGCTTCTGCTTGGGCAGAACAAGAGATATCAGAGGAACTTTATGGAAACTGAAAGTTCTGAGAGGATGAATGAAATTTCATAGGCCAGTTTGACAGAGCCCAACCCTAAAACACTGCTTTGATATGCTGCTGTTGCTCAAATAAAGTGAACTGAAATGCGAACTTGAGAAATGCCAAGGCTTTTCTATTGAGATCAGAATAAGCAATCACAATGTGGATAATGTTGCTATCTATGGGCTCATCAACATGGGTAGAATACGACAGCTACCCACCGGAGTACGCTGCCCACAGATCAGACCCATTGTTCCCCCATTACCTGCATGGAAAGGGATGGAGCCCAGACCTCCACACTGGCTAGTCTCTGCAGCCTCCACCACCACTGCCAACATCCCACTCTCTAAAACCAGAAAGCCAGTCCATGAACACTGTCCTCTGCATGTGACCTGCCTTGGTCACATGCTGCAGGATTCCTTCCTGGCTATGGAAGAGAGAGGCAGACGGCAGCTGCAGAGATGGGTTGGTGTGCCAGAATGGGCTCCTGTGGTCACATAGGCCCAATTCATTTTTTGCTGGCCGAAGCAGATTTTATCAGGGTTTTTTTAAAATGGTGCAATGGGTCTTCCCCCACCTTCCACATTCTTGGTCCTGTCTTTGCCCCAGGGGCTGTTAGGACTGTCCAGGGGGAAAATGGAGCAAAGGCCCTGTGTTGTCTGGACTGCAGGGCTCTATGACAGGGGCAAGACAGGGTAAATTGCCCATCTAGACAAGGCCTATATGTTCTTGTTGTGTGTGTTCAAGTCATTTCTGACTTACAGTGACCCTAAGGCAAAGCTATCATGGGGTTTTCTTGACAAAATTTGTTCAGAGGGGGTTTGTCCTTGCTTTCCTCTGAGGCTGAGAGAGTATGACTTGCCCAAGGTCACCCAGTCGGTTTCCATGGGCAAGCGGGGATTCAGACAATGGTCTCCTAGTGTCCTAGTCCAACACTCAAACCTCTACACCACACTGGCTCTTTGCTAGTATATACTGTACCTATTTTCTGTTTAGCATTGTTAGCTCCCAGATGAATTATTCCAAGCTGACCTGCAATTTTGTTTTTGAGAATTATATTAGGAAGGGGGGAGTAGTAACAGAGATTTCTTTTAGAGTGTTAATGTACATAATAATTATCCACCCTCCAGAAAGCTCAGAGGATATGTTTGATGCTCTCTGATTATAAAGAGGGAGACCAAGACGTGTGACTCTTGCAAAGGAAAAACAGGCAGCTATTCTGGAGACAGGCGATTTCATTATGACTCTGCCTGGGGAGTGATGGGATGATTGAATGATCACACTGGATGCAGGGACTCAGCAGAATTTTCCAATCAGCACAAGCTGACTGGGTGGAGTCAAACCAGCCAATTGCACAGGGATTCAGCAGGAAGCCCACAATGTCAATGAGTACTTCACGGGTCCAGGTGACTTAGGACATTATCAGACCATGGACTGTGGATGGCCCTTGTGGTCTCTTCCAACTCTGTGATTCTAAATACAGCATCGTAAGGATACCTAATGATTGCAAAAGGGTGCACGTCCCAGACAATCTTGACCTTTTGTGATCATTTCCAGTTTAAAAACTGTCCTATTTTTTTAATGGCCCAATTGATCCCCTGTGGCACTTTTGTGCCAGCATTGCTGGTATTTGAATCTGCACACCATTGTACTCACATGAATGCAGCATGAATGGCCAGACCGGCCAGAACACTTCTGGGTGAGACTGCAACATCCAGGTAGGTGACACACTTTTTATGACCCTCCCCAGTTTACTTGGAAGTTTTAAAGTGTGTTTATGTACTTAGCGTAACTTTTTTGTGTTATTTTTGGTTTTATGTTTGAATTTCCCACACTAGATATTCTCGTGAGAATCAGCGGGATTTCAGATGAGGAAGAGAATGGACCTTTGTTCACTCCTTGTTCATTGCAATGGAAGCCTTTTGCCGGGATGCAAGGTAAGTGAGGTATGGGGTGGTCTTTTGCCAGCATAAAAATGGCAGAAGTTATGCCAGCAAAAGAATGTGTTTAGGGGAACTGGTCTGATAAAGTCCTTAATCTGCCCACCCCAAGGCATGCTGGCTATTCTTTGGTAGCAGTGTCCTGTACAGCAGTGAGTTTGCAAATGATTCCTCTGGTGTTACTTCTCAATGTTCATAGCTGGAAAAAGGAAAGAAGAAGCTTTGTGTTGCTCCACCGGCTCAGGAATATGTAAAGACTCACTTTAAAAACTAATAGACACCCAAGAATAAATAATAAGGCAAAATACTGTTGAGGTATCCTGCTGGCACAACTCTGTGAGCACAGGCAGTGGTGGCAGCAAAAAAAGGACTCTGGTACTGTGCCCATGAAAGGAATAAACCATTGGAGGAATAAGCTGCTTAGATTTTTGCTGCCTTCCTTCACCACTGCTGCAGGACCCTGGAAAAATGTAGGTGATAGTGTAGCACATTGAGAGAATTTCAGCCATTATGTACTCATTATTTTGTGTATGCGTTGAGAAATAAACTGGAGAGAGAGTCAGGCAAAATAACCCCTCAGCCTCTAGATATGGAGATTGACCATAAGCTGGAGAAATCTCAATAGTGTTCAAACTCACATTACTGGGGAAAAAAATATCATGGTAATGACTCACCACAAGGCGACTGACAATAAGTAATTACGTGTGTGGGGGGGAACCCTCACTTTAAAATGAACCATTGTTATAAAAAGAGTACTGGTGTCCTGAGAGACTGTGTGATGTAGTGGTTTGAGCACTGGGCTATGACTCTGGAGACCAGAGTATGAATCCCTGCCCAGCCAGGGAAACCCACTGGATGGCCTTGAGCAAGTCACACTCTCTCAGCCTCTGAGGAAGGCAAGGGCAAAGGAAAATATTGGAGTGACAGTCCACATACAGGCACAGCTGAAATACATTCAGCTGAGTAAAGCAGAGGGCTAACAGGTAACACCCTATATAGGAGAACTGAAAGACACACAGCTTTTGTGGGAGTGAGTTTGGCTGTGATAGAGTAGAGGAGTGTTGTCATATGTATATTGGTGAGTTAGAACAATACTGGTTGGACTATTGTTTGGAGAATTGCTGATGAAACATCGAGGTTTGTTTGTACATACTATTTTGTGCACATTGGAATTGAAGATAAAAGCCTCCAGATATTTTTGGAAGAACCTCTCAGTCTGTGAGTCTTTTTCTTTTTCTGTGAAAAGTGGGTCAGAGCATTGAGATTACTAATAGCCAATTACATTGTTTATGTTTTACTTTTGCCCATTCAGCGGACATGGTACTGTTGTTTGGCTATACCTGGGTTGGTTCATCCCCAGGCTGTGCTGGGTGTCTCACTGTTCCCACGGGGCAACCCCCCTCTGAAGAAATTCTGCCAAGAAAACCCTGTGATCGGGTCATCCAGGGTCACCATAAGTCAAAAACCACTTAAAGGCACACAGCAACAGCAACAAACTGTTGTCTCTCTCATCCCCCCAACCCTCATTTTCAAAACTATCCTTCCAGTCCGGTTTTCACTATAGCTGAGAAAGCCTTCTCCTTTTCATTGTGTTTTGCACAGTCTCCTCAGAGATTGCCTAAGTTTTAAATATTTTTATTACTTTGGGACTACCTGTGCTGTGAGATTGTTTCATGGCCAGAACTGACTGGGGAACAATGTACCAGTTTGTCCTTTTTTTCTTTTGCATAATTTGCATTCTTGTCTGATTAAAAAACACTTTTTGTAAAAAAATGAACATTTTATTTGTTTATTTATTATTTACATGTATTGCTTGCCCTTCCTCCAACTACCTCAAGGTGGCGTACACAGCTCTTGCGTTGATTAAGAGCCAGACACCCTGATTAGAATTAAAACTAGTTACAATTTCATTTGCATAAATCATTATATAGAATGAAGGTGAGGAGGAAGAGCTTTTCTTGCAGAGATGGTTCCACCACCCTTACAGGTTCACAAAGCATGCTTGACCAGCCTGCCCCAGGCTCAACCTTGAGCCACCTATGGCCCTATTATGGGAGAAAGGATGACTCTATCCACAAGACATTGGGTCCCATTGCCCAAATCCATAAGCCACATCATAGGACCTCCCCTTCCTTCACCCATGTCCGTATCCCTAAACCTTTAGATCTCCCCTCATTCACCTTAATCCCTGCCAGTCATGACTTAAGACACAACAGCCAGAAAGTTGCCCAGCATTATTTGCAATCCAGTTTATACACAGAACTCTAGCATTGTCCCATCGCTTCGTATTCCCTACCAGTAGTCCCCAGGGAAGATGCAAAACATGCTATAATGTGACACACACACAAAAAGTTCCTTCTTGGTCCCTGAGGGCGACCAGCAGGAGCCCAGGGATACGTGGATTGATGCAGTGGATGGGTGGGTGCTCAGAAGCCAGCAGTCAAAAGAAGCCAGGAGATTCTCTCATGAGACTACCCAGTTTTGAGAGATTAATTGGTCTCATGAGACTACACCCTCTGTGAGATCTAGGGCATTGTTCCAACTAAGAATTCGATGCCCCTAATTCAGTCTCCAAATTTCTAGCATTGCAGAAACTAAGACACGGAAAATTGTTCAGACATAGAACTCTTATTTTTGCTGTGCTGACATTTCCTTAGTAACTTTGCCTCCATACTTTTTTGGATGCCTATGGGCTTGGCCCCTGATCTGTTTTGTCTCTCTCCCCCCGTCCCACCATTACCTAGACAAAACAGGATCAAGTCCGCACACACACACACCAGCCAGAAGTGGTGGGTGCCTCCTCCACTGTTGCATGTCACACTTTCTGAAGCCCTCAGGATGTGATCAAGGCTGGTAACATGCAGTGGGCATTGATTGTATGCTAGGGGCCTCCTTCCCAGCTGCAGAGCAACTCCAGAAGTGGTAGCAGGCAACTATACAGGCTGGTGTGCAGGTATGGACCCTGCATTCATGTGCCGGCCCAATCTGGGTCTTCCCACATGAAACACGTTTCCCTAACTGATTATTTAAAACATTTTAAAGGGCTTTACCCTGGCGTCCCCCTGCCTTTGCCTTGGGCATTGTCAGGACTGCCTGGAGGTGAAATGGGGTAAGAGCCCTATGTTATTTGGACTGCTTTTCCCCCAACAGGGAAGGGAATCTGACCAAGCTCGCAGTGCTCACCGTGGGTTTGGTCGGCTTTTCTTCCCTATGGGGGGGAAAGCCTAAAATCACTCACTCACTCCCCATGGCCTTGCAAATCCACGAATTCTCAAATCCGTGAATCAGAAAGCCACAAATTTGAAGGGAGGACTGTGCTCATTTGCCTTATATTATATTGCATTGTGGGGGGGGTTTGTTTTTTATCAGGACAATTTGTTTTGCAATTGGATTGCTTAATTTTATATTTATATTACTCCTTTCTTCCCCTATCTGTGGGTTTGTATTTGTATTTTATTTTAGATTGTTCACCTTTGGCAGCATGGGCTGTTTTTGTTGTTGTTGTTGTTTTAGCTGTAAAGTGCTATGTATATTGAGTATGGTGTAATGGTTTGGGCATTGGACTACAACTCTGGAGACCATGGTTCAAATCCCGAATCAGCCATGGAAACTGACTGGGTGACCTTGGGCAAGTCCCACTTTCTCAGCTTCTGAGGAAGACAAAGGCAAACAAATCTTGCTAAGAACAAATCTTGCCAAGAAAACACTGTGATAGGTTTGCCTTAGAGTTGCCATAAGCTGACAATGATTCAAAGGCACACAACAACAGTATATATCAACAACAAAAATAACAATAATGGCAACGGCATCCCATGGATCTTGAGATTTGTAGTTTGATGAGGCACAACAACACTCTGGCTGTGAATTCTAAATGTTGCTTAAAATAACAAACACACACTACAAATACATTCATGATACTACTCTAACATCCACTATCATAATGTATATAAAAACTACAAAAGGAAGCTGACTTCTCACCTTTCAAACCCAAAGAACAAAATCTACAACTTTTCTTAAATAGGTGACAAAGAAGAATCGGTTACTTATAATGGAAATTTAAGTTTTTCATAGATATTACTTGGACTTATCTAGAATGAAACACATTAGGAAAATTAAGACTGAAGATTATTTGAACCAACAAGGCTTGTCTTGTTTAATAGAGATCCAATGTCAATATTTAAACAGACAAATTTCAGAAGAGGTTTTGGCTGCAATTTGGAGAATGAATAGTGGAAAAGCATCAGGCCCAGATGGCTTTTCTGCCGAATATTATAAGATGTTTGAGCCACAACTAGTCACTCAGTTACAAAAAAAATTCAATTCAGTCCTGGAATGTCAAGTTATTACAGAAATATGGGCGAAAGAAATGATTATATTAACACCTAAAGAAGGCCGTGACAAAACTAGATCTGAGAATTATAGATCAATCTCTTTGTTGAATAAAGACTATAAAATTGTTGCATTGATATTAGCTGACAGAATGACAGTGACAGTTCAAGAAATTAAGGAAGACCAAGTGGGTTTTTCTCCTAAGAGATAATTAAGAAGTAATTTGAGATACATTTTGGATGTTATTAATTTTTTGGATAAGCACAATGAAAGAACAAATCTGGCCAAGGAGACCCTGTGATAGGTTTGTCTTTGGGTCTCCATAAATTGAAATGATTTAAATGTACACAACAACAATTGATTTACCTAGGCTACCCAAAGTAGATTGAACAGTAATTTTCCAGCTAGGAAAAAAAAAAATGAATCTCAAAGGTGCATCTGGTATCTTTTTGGCATCAGTCACACCAACTAGTCACCTTGGACATGCTCTTATGTTTCCTCCCATGATGGTTTCTCCTAAACTCAAGAGTCTATGTTTATTAGAAAGAGGCTATGAGTGGATGATGTTGAAAAACAGGTGAATGGAGTACCAGCTGTAACCTACTGGTATAATGGCTAATACACAATGACTGAGTTGATGGATGGGATGAACTAAGAAATGCCAGACGTGGAAGAAAGTAGTTAGAAATCCTTGATCTTGGCAGCAGCTAGCATTGCAGTTACTTCTATTAGAAAAGAAAACAACAATGCCACGTTGATGTGGCGCATCTTTCACTACCCATTATATTATTGTTCAAGATCATACTAATAGAATTTAACTTAGGTCTTGGTTACACAATGGAAAAAACTCAAGAAGAATTCGCTAAGATTCCTAATTGTTTACACGCGTTGTGCCACAAAGTTGCCTCTTTCAGAAGGAGGGGGCACAAAACCCCATTAGTAGCGTAATAAAGGATTTTGGAACTTTCCCTGACTTTTTTGAAAAGTAGCGTGACTTAGCGCACTATCGATTGTGTGAAATACCATTTAGGAAAAGTCTGTGTGAATTACCAGCAATCTTCCCGAAACAACAACAGTAGAGTTGAGCCATGATTGGTTGGACTGACCATAGACTTGTAAGAGATGGAGGAGCCTCAAATGAAAAGACCCAGTCACTGTTGTTGCCTCCTGGGTTGCTTGGCTGCTGCAGCTGAAGAATCCCCAGTTAGCCTGTGTGTGTGTGTGTGTGTGTGTCCTGAGAGAGGGGGGGATATTGAGTAGCAATCTGCTCCTCCAGCTGTTCACTCCCTCACACGCCTGTGATCCCATTTGTGTGTGTGTGAGAGAGAGAGTGATGTGTGAGAGGGAAAGTGGGTGAGGGGAAGGGGGGCTTGAGGAGGATTGGCTCCTTGGAGCTGAAAGGCTTCCTCCTTCATCCCATCCTTCTTGCTTTGGGAAGAAGAGGGAGCACTCCCTGTTAAGGCATGAAAACTTAGCAGTCATTCCTCTGGTAATCAGAGGAGGGAAAGATCCCAGCACTGTCTCTTTCTCTCTCTTTCCCTCCCTCCCTCCCTCTCATCTTCCCGGCATCTTCCCCCAGATGTCCTTGGGAGGCCACACACCCCCACCTTTGCCTGTGTGAACTGCAAAGCGGAAAAATAAACAGATCAACCGATTTCTCACTAAATCATGTAAAGTATCCAACACTGGTGCAAAAAAGCGCTAAAGTGCAAACTATCGCAATAAAAACTGCCATGTAACTGAGCCCTTACATTTTTAAAACAAGTCCCAAACACAAGGTTGTGCTACAGAGAGAAAGGGCAATGGAAGTGACGTTTGCCAAATCTGGACATCTTTGGTTACAGTTCTTTGTGTGGAGAACTAGAGCTGGAAAAAGAAAGAATCAGGGAACCAATCCCAGCACAGGAAGCTGTGATGGGAGGGGCCTCTGAGCAAATAAGATGAGAGAATGTGGGAGCCAATCCCAGTGCAGGAAACTGCGATGGGAGGGGGTTCTGAGAGTATGACCAGAGTGAATGACAGTTAAGAGCGTCAGTTGAAGTTGAAGTTATCAGAATGTCAGTTGCACTTAACAGTTGAAGTTGAGAGTTGGGAGAGAAGGTGTGTTTGAGTCTGTGGTCTGAGACATAAAAAAAGTTTCATGTATAAAGGCAATTTGGTTAACTTAGTCGAGAAACTGAAGTATTAATGTATATTGTTAAAGAAATAGTCTGTCACCAAATAGTAACGATAAGGGAAAGCAATAAAAAATGTTATATGCAGAGTACTGAACAGTTGAAGCTTGTAACCTTGAAGATAATAAACTAACTAGTTTGTTTTGTTAATTGTTCATAGACTCATTGTGCACTCACTAAAAAAGGTAACAGGCACGCTAACCAAAGGGCATCACACTAATACCTCATCTATCCACAGGAAGGGTTACTTGGAGACTCAGACCCCAGTCCAGTTAAGGGATTTAAAAAGGGGAAAGTGAAGTAGGGTGGCAGTGACAGGAAGCCAGGCTGTGTATTGAGGTAAATTTGGCTGGCAGGTCCATCACACCTTGAAAGCGGCAGTTCTAACTTGTGTAACTGACTTGGTATCCAGACAATGTATAGGGTTGGTAGGACAGCAACATTAACAGAATTATAGCAATAATAAACTAGAGGAAGAAGGTAGCAATGTGACTACCATTAAAGCAGTGGCAAAATTGTCAATGAAATATTAAAAGACTGAGTAAATAAAAATAAATAAATATTATTATTATATCAAGCCTGTAGAAAAATATGTAATACCCTATTAAATGAATGCCTGTTACCTGAATTGCATGGGGTCTGTGAAGAAACCACTCATTTCCAGATATTAATATAGGGACTTTTAATTAACTCAATATGGCAGCAAGAGGTCAGGTAAACTGCAGGATCTTTTGACCTGTGTATTCCAGTACTAACTGATGAGATTCACAGTCACTGGGGAAAAAAGGTTTTTATTGAAAAACAATCTTGGGAACACACACACAGTTACACTCAGGCTTTAAGCTGTCATACAGGGCTAGCAAAGAGAGTAGGAAGTATTGGGATAGAGGAATAGAGTTTGGGGTGATGGGCTATACTATACCTATCCAATGAGCAGAGGCATGTGTAGGAGAAGGTATTCAGAATGCAGTTCTGAGGGCTGCACAGCAAACTGGCAGAGTAACAAGGTGGGAGAAACTGTGAATGTGGTAGCACAGACTGATAGATGAGATGAAGGAAGCTGTGCACACTTTGACTGTTTTGGGGTGATATTTATACTTGATATTCCTCCTGAAGGGGTATTATGAGTGGAATAAATTTTTGTTGCAGTTTCCCATAGTTGGACAATGGAAACCCCAGTTGTGTTAACAATCGCTAATGGCTGAAACATAAAAACTGATGGGTGTCAGGCAACCTTTTATTGTTTTGAGGAAGGTGTGAGGTAAACCAGTTTTGCAAGGCAATGTGTGTCCGTCCACTTTGATTGAATCAGTGAATGACTTGCTTCCTTGTACCTCCAGGAGAATTAGCCCATTTCTACCCCAACTACTATTTTGGGGGTGGGGCTTCCATATAATTACTACCTGGATGCGTCTTTTAGGAATTTGTGATGGCTTCTTCCTTAGGTTTTCTGAGCATACCTTGAGTCCTTACATTTGGGAGGCCCTGGTCCACTACTGACGATGTGGAAAGTCAATTAATAAGCCAATTTATGAAATGTAGCCAAGTTATGAATTATTGAAAGGGAGGGGGTATCAGGTCAGGTACCATGCCTGTCAGATCTCTGAATATACCCACCCTTCCCCTACACAGAGGGGGAAGGGTAGAGGAAAAGGAATAGTGGTATCTTAGAAGAAACAGGATTGCAAGTAAAATAATCTTTTTAAAAAGCAAAATATCCATATTTAACAAATTTGAGGTGTAGAGATTCTCTGATGCAAAACCTAAAATTAGGAGGTGATCATGTTTGCTGATGACAATACTTATTTAGACTGGTGAGGGGAAAAAAAAAAGAAATTGTAAAGAGCTCTGAAAGGACAGGAGAGAGCTGAGAAAAGGGGGGATATACTCTTCTTATCATCCCGACTCTTTTAGAGAAGTTGAATTGTGTTTTGCATTGTGTGCCAAGCTCTATTGTTGCTGAACTGTGAGGACTGAATATGTATAAATTATTTCCAGGTGCAGTAGGCAATAGAAATGCACCATGGGCTTCCCATGCCATTAAAGGTCCTGTATGTAGCCCATAGAAAAGGGCAAGAGCATTCCCCAGGGTGTTCAGCAATCTGACAAGTTCAAATATACTAGGTTGGCAGAGAGATTCAAAAGGTAAATGAAAGTTCCCCCTTGGGTCTAGTTTTGCAAACATTTGTCCTTACAGCCTTAATCCACTGTTTGCATTGTGTGGGCCCTAACAGTTTATCCCAAAGCCCATTTTGTCACCCTGTGTGCCTTGAAGGAACTGTTCTTTCTCAGCTGCTGCCAACCCTCAAAGCCTAACCTTCCAAAGGAAACGTAACAGCCACCTCCTCACACATCTCAGTCCCAGTCCCCAAAGTGGGTTCCTGACTTTTCAAATATTAATTAAAGCACTTCTGTTCTCCCACAGTCTTCCTTAGTCTCTACTCACCCACCTACCCCTCAATTCCCTCAAGCCATCCCGGGAAAGGCAGCTTTGGATAAATAAGAAAAGGTAATTGATTTGGGGGACTGAAAATGCTGTGTGCATTTGTTCATGCATATGCTTGGAGAGAGGGAGAGGTCAGCCCAGTTTTGAGTATCGAGCATTTTGAGTTTTAATTTATCCATGTCTTTACAAGGCAAAACAGCTGTGCAGCTCGAGTAGTGTGCCTGCCTCTCAGAAGCAGGTGGGAAGAAGATTAAAGTGTTTCTTCACTCCTCCCCTTGTATAAGTTGTCAGTGATTTTAAAAGCTTTCTAGGCTTTTGAACTACATGTTTTCAAGCTGAAAATGCAGTCTATGAAAATGGATGAAGTACTCCAATGGCAGTGAGGGGGGAATAATTCATTTCATATCAATCCAGGCTTATTAAGTCAGCAGTTTTGCGCTTTTTTTGGACCATTTTTAATCATTCATTCATATTCCATCTGAAATAGGACTGGCAATTTCGCAAAGGCTCTCCACCATACAGAAAAAAACCAAAACACCCAAAAAACAGCCACCCTGTATTTATCTGTATTTCTTTCCATAGGGTAATTCGTTCATTCCCAGTTTTTATGAACTCTAAATTAATGATTACTCCATTTCCTCCTCACCTAGCTTTCTATTGGATCATTTCCATTCTTATACAAAATCCTGAACTATTGCACTTTCCTTTTTGGTACAAAAATTTGGATTTATGTGGACTGCAGTTAATTTTACTGAGAGTGTCTTTGAGTGCATAAGTGCTTTTCCAGAGGCCCGGGCTGCTATGCGTGGGAGTAAGAAACATGTTCTGCATGTAGAATGTATAAGGTTCAAGCATTGGCTTTTCCAGCTGAAGAATCTCACTTGAGAGGCCTTGGAGAACAAGGGCTCAAGAACAGCAGCAAATGGCATCTCATTGTTGTTGTTGTTCTTGTTATATTTATTTATAACCTGCTTTTCCCCAAGGTTGGGAGCCAAAGTGGCTCACAGTTTTTAAAAAACACATAATTAAAACATACAAAGCATACAATCCCTTTCCTCAAATCAAAATGCCTGGCTCCCAAGGACAGCCACATTACTTTGGCACTTGGGACTGAAGATCCATACCCTCCAACTGTTTGAAGAGGTGGGGATGTTTTAGGCCCCCACTTGTGATGTCATAACTATATTAATATGTTGGGGAACTATTATTAGCTCAAATGGAATGCTGCAAGAGACGGGTAACTTTGAGACCTTTTCACCTATGTATACCAGTACTAATGGTAGAGGACTCTAAATTAAAGTGAAATAAATGGTTTTTATTGTAAAATAACAGAAAAGCATTCACACATGCAACACATGTTCAGAAGAACCACACAAGGCTAGCAAAGCATTTCAAGCAGAGAGGTTGGCTAGAGGAATAGATTTGGGACATAGGGCAATTGTTGCCAGTCTGAAGTACTCAGAAGAAGTCTGATGGTGACACTGGAAGTCCGATCTGGGGGCGTGCCAACAGAGAGAGTGGCTGGGTCTCATCCACAGTGGTACACACTGCTATTGTTTGGGGCTAATATTTATACTATATTTCATGTCCTGAAGGGGTATTTGGGCTTAGAACAAAACTTAGATGGGTTTCCCACCATTTAAACAAAAGAAACCAAAACTCAGCTGATTGCTGTTAATGGCTGAGAGATAAGAATTGATGGGTTTAAGACAACCTCATATTGTAGGACAGGAGGGAGTGCAGAGGGATATTTCTTGGGAATGTGAGTTATGTAGGTCACTTGTTTGTTTAGGATGTGTGACTCATCACCAAGGGGACCCAAGAAGGAATTAGCACATACCTCCGTAATGGTGTTGTTTACTAGGCACTTCACTTAATCTTAGATTGGTTGTGCTTGCTAAAATATTTCCAATACACCTTCCCAGGTCCTTGTGACCTCCATTTGGCCTCACTTTGGCTCATCCTGGTATACTAGACCCCTTGAAATGCCCAGTATTTCCAATTATGAGATTATATAGGGAGGGGGTATACCTTGCCCCTCCCAGTAATCAATTTGCAAAAGCAAACTTCTGCAGTCTCTCCTGTGGCCTTGTCCATTCATCCTCATTAGTAACTTTTGTCATCTTGAACACACTCTGATGTTTCATGGCCACACATGGCCCAGTTTTCATCAGTGAAATGTTGAAGATCTCACAAATTCCTGTTCTTAGCAGTACAAATAAATATTGTTACCCAAAGAGGTGGGGGATCTGTGGAAAGCCCACCCATGATGCCGAAATCTCAGTTATTAGTTGGGGGAATTCTTAGCTTAAATGGATGGCTGCAAAGAGGTTGAGTAACTTTCAGGACCTTGTGTACCTATGTATACCATTGCAGAGAACTCCAGTAAAGTAAAATAAATGGTATTTATTGGAAAATAACATGGAACCATTCACATACTCATTCACACTCACAAAAACCACACAAGGCTAACAAAGAGGTAAAGGTGGAAAGGTTGAATAGAGGAATAGATATGGGAGATAGGGGCTATAGTTACCAGTATTGAAGATAGAGAAGTGAAGAACTCAGGCCTAAATCTAAGGGTGGCCCTGGATTCCCTTCCAGGGGTGCACCGCCAGAGTATCTGGGTGTAGTCAAGTGGCACATTTTGCTATTGTTTGGGGACTAATATTTGTACTGTATTTCATGTCCTGGAGGGGTGTTCTTCCTGGAAGAAGAATACATGGGCATGTTGCATGATTGTCTTTTCTATCACCACATGTTTGTGTGAGAGAATTGTATGGTGGAGATAATGGAATGCAGGGACAGGAATGTAGAATAATCAGGGATGGGGGCAATGCTGGGCTGGTGTGAGTAGATCATGCCCAATGGTTAATCTGTTTCTGTCATATTTAAAAACCAATAAAATAATTAAATAAACAAATTCTCTCTTCCTCCTACTCTCTCATGCAGAGAGAATTTACCAAAATGTATCAAATGTGTAGAAAAAGAAAATTATCAGAAAATTCCTTAGAAAATTATCTTTTTTAGATTTTTCCTTTATTAGTTTTATTAGTAACATACATCTATATAGTAAACACAGTTAAAACTTATTACTTATTCTAACAAAAGATTTTCTCTCCCCTCCCACCCCCCTAAAACTCCTCCAATGGCTATAAAGATGTTTTAATATCCATTACGCGTGATGTGGAATATCTTTTTTATAGTTTCTCTCACCTCTTTGTAACCCTTTTCACCCTCAACTTTCTTGATCCAAAATCCCCACCTATCCCACCAAGTCAATTCTTTTATTTGTCCAATAAATTTTCTTCTTCTCTCCCTTAAAAAGTCGAATAGAATATATTCTACCATATAATGTGTCCAGATATTTTTTCCCAACTCTGTTTATTTTTCCACCCTAATGCTATAACTGCATGAACCACTCTTAACAAATTTTTAATTACATAATCTTCCTTTTTACTTACTCGCAAATTCTTTAGATCCAAATTTAGACCATTCTCCTTAGTAAATTGGAAGTTCTTCCCCATCATTTTATTTATCTCATGAGTAATTTGTTTCCAGAAATTTTGTACATAGGGGCACTGCCACCACATATGAATATATGTCCCTTTTTGTCCACATCCATGCCAACAATTTGAAGAGAGATTTTTGTTTATTATTGAGATCTGATATGAGGTTTTATACCATTTACCAATTAACTTTAATTATTGTTCTTTAACCTTTAAATTTTTAATTTTGATTATCTGGGTGATCCATGGTGTTATTTCTTCTGTATTTTTTCTCATATCTTTCTCCCATATTCCAATCAAACCTTCCTTTATTCTAAATTGTTTTTCCAAGAATAATTTATATACCTTTCCTATTAACTCTTTTCCTCCTCTAATCCTACTTTTCAATATTTCCTCAAATTCTCTTTTGAATATTTTTTTACTCTGTTTAATACTGAATGAACTGTATTATCAGTCTACCCTGGCAGATGAAAGAAACCATGAGTTAAGAGAAGAAGACAGGAAAAAGTAGGGTCGGAACCCTTGATCCTGAAATTCTCTATTTTATTATGAATGGCAAAATGGTCTGTATGTCATGATGGGAGGCAGGGTTAGGGACTTTTGCCAACCATTCTCAGTGGGTATCTTAAATTCTTTAGCAATTTGAGTGGCCATTTATATATTGCTGAAAGACAGAAAAGAATCCTGGATTACAGTTGTGGAGCATAAAGCTCTACCAGGTGTAACTTAGTATCCTCCCTCCACCCTTACCTTCCTCTCCTGCTGCTGGGTCATGCCCCAGAGCCATTGGGTGGCTAGGGGATGATGGGGGCAGGAGGAGAGGCAAGTAAGGTAAGATTGCACTGAGGGTGATGGTGAATGCCACCATCTGCGCTGACCACAAAAATACATTTGTGGGCATAAGTTAGATTTACACCTGTGTTTGTCAGCAACAGGATGCCAGTTCACAGGTAACCATATAGGGGCAGATGTGACCAGGTAATCTATGTTCCTGTTCCATCTGCTGTTCAGGTGCCAGCTGCTGATGGGCAACTTCAATAGTCCTTTGGTTCTTCAGGCTTGGGTCAGATATAGGCTCTCTCAAAGAACACAGTCCTCTGAAACTTCCTTCCAAAGAAGACTGTCCTCTGTAAAGTAGGATATATGGCCACCTATGTCCAGGGAGTGCCTAAAAGAAAATGTTTTCAGGAAATGTATCAGGAAAGTATTTTGTGACAATAATCAGCTCAGTTCTGCAGTATGCCTGGAACCAGAGCTGGAGACAGTTACTTTTTGGAATACAGTTCACAGAATTCTCTCTCCAGCATGGACAATGCTAAGCCTTTTAAAGTAAACCCTGCTGTTCAGTGGGGATCATTTTTTATATATACGTGCACATGACTGAAGCCTGGATGGACCAACAGCATAAGACATTATACTGTCAGTTATCATACAGTAAAAACCATCCCGGTACAAATACTAGAATAGAAAATCATAGAATCATAGAGTTGGAAGAGACCACAAGGACCATCTAGTCCAACCCCCTGCCATGCAGGAATACACAATCAAATTAAAAACTGAAAATGCTACAGTAAGGCTACCAGAAAGAACATCAACGTACATCTTGGCATGTCCCTAAATTTGGGAAGAATATTTTTGTTGTGGCAGCTTATGACACAAATCTGATAAAGAGGACACCCATGTAGTAAAATGGACTCCAAAGTTCCTCCTTCTAATGCATTTTGACAATTATCAGGTTGAGAAAGAATTCTCAGTCTCCAAGACCAAAACACTTAGAATGAATGAGAGAAATTGTATGCGCACAAGACAGAGAGAGAACGAACACAAAATATGTGTACAAGACAGAGAGAGAGAGAACACAAAATAGAACCAATCACAAAATAAAAATTAAAAACAAGAAAGAGACGGAATTCCACCTCAACATTAGGAGGAACTTTCTGACAGTAAGAGCTGTTTGTCAGTGGAACACACTCCCTCAGAGCGTGGTGGGGTCTCCTTCCTTGGAGGTCTTTAAACAGAGGCTAGATGGCCATCTGTCAGGGATGCTTTGATTGTGATTCCTGCATGGCAGGGGGCTGGACTGGATGGCCCTTGTGGCCTCTTCCAATTCTACAATTCTATGATTCTATGAAATCATTCCCAACAGATGGCCATCCAGCCTTTGTTTAAAAACCTCCAAAGAAGGAGACTCCACCACACTCAGAGTCAGTGTATTCCACTTCCGAACAGCTCTTACCGTCAGTTCTTCCTAATGTTTAGGTGGCATCTCTTCCTGTAGTTTGAACCCATTGCTCTGTGTCCTAGGAGATTTTCAGACACGGAAAAATCGTCCCTTGCCGCGCGAGCAGCCTCCCGAAACTGCTGCGCGGCAAGGGTATTTTTCGGACGACGCTGTGCCTCTTGCGAAGCCGTCCGTGTCACTTCCGTGAAGCTTGGGACGGCTCCGCGCCATATTTCAAGCACGGGCAGCCTCCGTGATTGAAATATGACGCGGAGCCGTCCCAAGCTTCACGGAAGTGACACGGACGGCTTCGCAAGAGGCACAGCGTCGTCCGAAAAATACCCTTGCCGCGCAGCAGTTTCGGGAGGCTGCTCGCGCGGCAAGGGACGATTTTTCCGTGTCTGAAAATCTCCCTAGTCTCTGGAGCAGAAGAAAACAAGCTTGCTCCATCCTCAGTATGACATCCCTTCAAATATTAAAAGATGGCTATCATGTCACCTCTCAACATTCTCTTCTCCAGACTAAACATGCCCAGATCCCTGAGCTGCTGTTCATAGGGCATGGCTTCCAGACCTCCCACCCTCTTGGTTGTCTTCCTCTGGACACGTTGCAGCTTCTCAATATCCTTCTTGAATTGTGGTGCCCAGAACTGACACAGTATTCCAGGTGAGGTCTGACCAAAGCACAATACAGTTGCTCTATTACTTCCCTTGATCTAGACACTATACTCCTATTAATGCAGCCTAGAATCACATTGGCTTTTTCAGGTGCTGCATCACACTGCTGACTCAGGTTCAGTTTATGGTCTACTAAGACTCCTAGATCCCTTTCACATGTACTGCCATCAAGCCAGGTGTCACCCATCCTATATCAGTGCATTTCATTTTTACTGCCCAAGTAAAACATTTTCCCCTACATTTCTCCCTGTTGAAATTCATTTTGTTTGTTTTGGCCCAGCTTTCTAATCTGTTCAGGTCATTTTGGATTCTGATCTTGTCCTCTGGGGTATTAGCTCCCCCTCCTAATTTGGTGTTATCTGCAAACTTGATAAGCATGCCCTCTATTTGCTCATCCAAATTATTGATAAAAATGTTGAATAGCACTTTATCAATGACTTGGATGAGGGAACAGAGGGCATGCTTATCAAGTTTGCCCATGAACACATGAACAATGAACACTGATATCAAAGCTAGACTGATTATGAGACAGAGTGAAGATCTAGCAGGATTTCAGAATTCAAAGTCAGCTTTTAAAAACTAGAACATTTTCAAATTTACACCTGAACTTGCATGTTAGAGGTTATTGTCAAAAACATACTTTAATTGTAGTTGATTTGTTTTAAGACCATTATACCACGTGTCAGCTTGTTAAATTCAGTACTTTCATAGCATGAGAGGGATTCAGACTTAGGACTCATCTACATGGACCAGAATGCGCCGGCTCCTCGCTGACATATTCTACTCACAGATCTGGCCCATTGCTCACCTGTTACCTGCACAGAACAGGATGGAGTCCAGACCATGATGCTGGCAGGTGTCTGCAGCTGCCACTACCATCCACTCACTGAAGCCAGGAAGCCACCCTGCAGCACTTGAGCAAGGCCCCCTGCATGTGACTATCCTTGGCCATGTGCTATGGGACACCTCCCTGGCTACAGAAGAGTGAGGCAGAGGCCAGCTGCAGATGTCTGGGCTTCAGCGGTCCTACAGGGCCCAATACATTTTATTTTGGCTGGATCAGATTTTACCAGGTTTTTTTTTTAATGGTGTAATAGGCCTTAACCCATCTCCCCCCCCCCGCTTTGTCCTGGAGGTAACGAGGACTGTCCGGGGCAAAACAGTGCAAAAACCCTGCATTGTCTGGACTGCAGGGCTCCAAGATGTGGGCATGATAGGGTAAATTGCCTGTCTAGACAAGCCCTTAGTCACACTTTGAATAGCCCCACTGAAATCCATGGAACTAGTATCTTCTGATTAGTTTAAGTCCCCTTCAGCTAAAAACAAACAAATCCCAACCTTAGAACAGAATAGAATAGAATCTTTATTACGGTCATAGACCAGCACAGGTAAAAAGGGGATACAGAATAAAGGTAAACACACAGGATAAAAACAGGCTAAAAGCAGTATTTAAAATGTTAGCTCCAGTATAACAAGACTAGGTTGATACTATTCTACTGCTGAGGACATTGTCTGTCAAATTTTAACCGCAGCTGCGCAGAATCTGGCAACATTATAAGTTGTTCCTGGGTTGGTGTCTGAAAGCAACAAGTTTATGTAGAATTGTCCAGTGTGCCCTTGATATTTATGCAACAGGGGTGAAATTAGGCTGAGACGTATGTCCCTGTAGTATGAGCACTGGAGTAATACATGCTCTGTTGTTTCTATTTGGCCTGAGTTGCAGGGGCACAGTCTGTCTGAGAAGGGGATCTTCTTGTATCGGCCTTCAAGGACAGCTGAAGGGAGGGCACGACACCATGCAAGAGTAAAGGCCCTTCGATGTTTAGGTATTTCAAGTGTTGCTAAGTATGCCAAAGGAGAGGCCAGATATCTATTGGAGTCACTAGCAATGAAGGTTGGAGTGCTGGCTAGATCCAGTTGCCGCTCTATATCTGCTACCCGTTGTTTGATAGTAGCTTTCGCCCTATCATATCCCAGGCTAAGCAGAAGATCTGGAGAAAGGCCCAGTGTTGAAATTTTAGTCATCACTGTCTGTTTCCAGCTGGATTGGAAATCATCACTTAAGATTAGTGGAGCAAGGCCAGTGGGAAAGAGGGATAGTCTGAGCCAGTAGCTGAGTATGGTCACCCACACTCTGGCCTCCACTTTCATAAATCCTGACTCCAGTCTCAGAGCTTCGTTAGAGACACATTTTGGAGTTTTGAAAGCTGATCTTAAAAATTTGGATTGGACAAGTTCTAATGGAGCAGGTTTGGGGAAGGGTCCCAATTGGGATCCATAAAGCAGTTGTGCTACTGGTTTGGCTTCAAAGAGTTTGACCGCTGCCGGTAAATAGTGGCCTCCTCTTGGCTTAAGAAATTTGAGAATGGCTGTTGTACTCCTCTGCGCATTTCAAGCAGCATACTCCCCATGTGCTTTACTCCTACCAGTGGCTTGAAAAATTACTCCCAGGTATTTGAAGCAAGAGACCTGCTCAATCTTGTGGCCATCTATATTCCAGTTGTAGTTCTTAGGCCTTTTAGCAAATGCCATGATTTTAGTTTTTTGATAGTTGAGTTCTAGCTGTTCCACTCTGCAATATTGTGTTAGTGCTCTTAGGGCTCTTTTTAGTCCAATGGGAGTTCTTGAAAGTACTGTGCATCATCCGCATAAAGCAGCGTTCCCTCTAATTTTGGGGGGTGGAAGTTGGTGTTGTTGAGGTGATCCACCAAATCATTGAAGTTAAACAGGAGTGGAGCTAGAATGCAGCCTTGCTTGACACCCTTCTCAGTGACAATGTCATTGGTGAGATGTCCCTGGGGGTTACATCTTACTTTTAATGAGGTCCCTTCATGCAGCATACATATTAGATGGAGTAAACGTCGATCGATCGAAGAAGCCTCCAGTTTTTTCCACAGTTTGGTTTGGGATATAGAGTCAAAAGCTGCTTTAAAGTCTATGAAGGCAGCATAGAGAGAAATTGTGCTGCAGATGGAGTAATTTTCAATAAGGTGGTGGAGTACAAGGCACTGATCTATGGTGGAGCGGCCTTCCCTAAAGCCAGCTTGTTCTTCTGCAAGTATGTTTTCTTGTTCCAACCAGGTTTGAAATTTCCACTGTAAGTGTCTTGCATAGAGTTTGCTGATTGTACTGAGGAGACTAATTGGTCTGTAGTTGACAGGATCATCCTTGCTTTCTTTTTTATATATGGGGACAATGATTGCAAGGCCCCAATCCTTGGGTGCTCAACCATATTTGTCGATACAGGTGAAAAGTGTGGCCAGGATAGGAGCCCAAAATTCAAGGTTGTTTTTAATGGCTTCTGCAGGTATTAGGTATTCCCCTGGAGCCTTCCCCATTCTCAGCTGGGCTACAAGGTTCTTATTCTCTGTCGCTGTCACTGGTGGCCACCTTTGGATATTTTCTGTATTTTGGCTAGTGCATCCACTTTCAATGTAGTTGTCCTTATAAAGTGCTTGAAAGTGATCCTCCCATATCCGTGGAGGGATGTGACAATTCACTGTAGCTGGCCCATTTCTTTGGGAACTTGATGTAATATGCCAGAATAGAGCTGTGTTGTTGGATCTGACTGCCTGGATAAGTTGTGTCCAGTCATTCTTCATGGCTTCTTTTTTCTTGTTCCTCAGCAACTTTTTGTAGTCTCTTTTCTGCTGAAGCAGCATTGGTGCAGCATCTGGAATGTTATTAGATAGGTAACCCTGACAAGTATCACTGAGGGCTTTTTTAGCATTAACACATTCCTTGTCAAACCATGGTTTGGAGTGGTGCTGTTGTTTCCGCTGATGTATGCTATTTTGATGGATTAGATATTGGTGTAGAGCTTGGGTAAGTGTATTGTAATTTTCCAAGATTTCATCAGGGGACTCAGCTGATATCAGGGCAGTCCTAAGATGCTAAAGCTGGTCTGAAGCCAATACCTCACTTATTGTTTGGTTTAGTTGTGGGGTCCATTTAGCTCGGCGATAGGTCCTTCCTGCTGGTGTCACAGAGAGATGATAATGCTCCCTGGTGTTTGTCTCCTGCATAAAGTCGCTGAGATGTAGCTGAATTGGAAAATGATCACTTTCAAATCTGGGCATAACTTCTATTTCCTTGGCATAGGGAAGAAGGTCCCTAGAACTGATTATGTAATCAATGGCACTCATTCTGGACCCAGAGAGATAAGTGAATTCAGCTGGGCAGTCATTTTTCAGGGCACCATTAGGATTTGAAGGTTCAGCCTGAATGCTGTTTGATCCAGACAAAGTCCTGCAAAGTTTATTTCTTGTCCTTTGAGCATCGGATGAGGTGGGATCGATCATCTTCAAAATCAGGAGGGCATTTGTGCTGGGCATATAGGGTATGATTGTTGGGGCCCAGTCTGGCATTCAAATCACCCCCCAAAATTACAAATGCATGTGGGTTCTGCAACATGAGATTAGCAGTGTATGATTCCAATTCAGCCCACAGGCTGCTGATTTGGGATGTCTTCTTCATTGGAGGCATGTAGGCATTTATTATCAGCAAAGTGCAATGGTTAAATTGAATTAGCACTGCCATGGCATGTGTTTTAAAAGTGGAAAGAGGCCTTGTTATGGCATGTAGGGTGGTGGAAACCAGGATGCCTGTAGCTCTTCCATGCTTTTTACCTGGCTCTGCCGGAATTGAGAATGAGTGAAAGACATTTAATAATAGATCTTTACTAGTCCATGTTTCCTAGATCAGTATACAGTTGCCCCTCCACATTCGCGAACTCAACATTCGCGGTTTCGGTTATTCGCGGTTTTGGGAGGGCCCCCCCGGGGCCCCCCCAACACCGCAAGACGGGGCCTCTGGAGGCCCCGTAAAAGCCATTGGAGGGAGCGGAGAGGGCCGGGGAGGCCTTCACGGGGCCCTCGGAGACCCTCCGAAGGCCCCGTGAAGGCCCTGGGAGGAAGGGGGAGGGCCGCGGGGGCCTACACGGAGCCTTCCAAGGCTCCGTGAAGGCCCCGGGGAGGGTGGGGGGAAGCACTGGGGAGGGTGGAGGGAGGCCGTGGAGGACTTCACGGAGCCTTCCAAGGCTCCGTGAAGGCCCCGGGGACGGTGGGGGATGCGCTGGGGAGGGTGGGGGGAGGCCACGGAAGCCTTCATGGAGCCTTCCAAGGCTCTGTGAAGGCCCCGGAGAGGGTGCGACAAGGTGCTGGGGAGAGTGGGGGGAGGCCGTGGAGGCCTTCACGGAGCCTTGGAAGGCTCCGTGAAGGCCCCGGGGAGGGGGGGAGGCCCCGGGGAGGGGGGAGTCACTGGGGAGGGTGGGGGGGAGGCGCTGGGAAGAGTGTTGAGAGGCCGCGGAGGCCTTCACGGAGCCTTCCAAGGCTCCATGAAGGCCCCAGGGAGGGTTGGGGGAAGCGCTGGGGAGGGTGGTTGGAGGCCGCGGAGGCCTTCACGGAGCCTTGGAAGGCTCCATGAAGGCCCAGGGGAGGGTGGGGGGATGTGCTGGGGAGGGTGGGGTGAGGCCACGGAGGCCTTCACAGAGCCTTGGAAGGCTCCGTGAAGGCCCCGGGGAGGGTGGGGGGAGGCGCTGGGGAGGGTGGGGGAGGCCGCAGAGGCCTTCACGGAGCCTTAGAAGGCTCTGTGAAGGCCCTGGGGGGGTGGGGGATGGCTCCGGGGAGGGTGGGGGAGTCGCTGGGGAGGGTGGGGGAGGCCACGGAGGCGTTCACGGAGCCTTCCAAGGCTCCATGAAGGCCCTGGGGAGGGTTGGGGGAAGCGCTGGGGAGGGTGGTGGGAGGCCGCAGAGGCCTTCACCAGCCCTCCAAGGCCCCGTGAAGGCCCCGGGGAGGGTGGGGGAAGGCCCCGGGGAGGGTGGGGGGAGGCACTGGGGAGGGTGGGGGGAGGCGCTGGGGAGGGTGGGGGGAGGCCCTGGGGAGGGTGGGGGGACGCACTGGGGAGGGTGGGGGGAGGCTGTGGAGGCCTTCACGGAGCCTTCCAAGGCTCCATGAAGGCCCCGGGGAGGGTTGGGGGAAACGCTGGGGAGGGTGGTGGGAGGCCGTGGAAGCCTTCACGGAGCCTTGGAAGGCTCCGTGAAGGCCCCGGGGAGGGTGGGGGATGCGCTGGGGAGGGTGGGGGGAGGCCACAGAGGCCTTCACGCAGCCCTCCAAGGCTCTGTGAAGGCCCCAGGAAGGGAGGGGGAAGGCGGTGGGGAGGGTGGGGGGAGGCCGCGGAGGCCTTCACGGAGCCCTCCAAGGCTCCGTGAAGACCCCAGGGAGGGTGGGGGGATGCGCTGGGGAGGGTGGGGGGGAGGCTCTGGAGAGAGTGGGGGGAAGCCGCGGAGGCCTTTCTCGGAGCCGTGGAAGGCTCTGTGAAGGCCCCGGGGAGGGTGGGGGGACACGCTGGGGAGGGTGGGGGGAGGCTGTGGAGGCCTTCACGGAGCCTTGGAAGGCTCCATGAAGGCCCCGGGGAGGGTGGGGGACGCGCTGGGGAGGGTGGGGGGAGGCCGCGGAGGCCTTCACACAGCCCTCCAAGGCTCTGTGAAGGCCCCGGGGAGGGTGGGGGGAGGCGCTGTGGAGGGTGGGGGGAGGCCGCGGAGGCCTTCACAGAGCCCTCCAAGGCTCTGTGAAGGCCCCGGGGAGGGTGGGGGGATGCGCTGGGGAGGGTGGGGGGAGGTGCTGGGGAGAGTGGGGGAGGCCGCGGAGGCCTTCACGGAGCCTTGGAAGGCTCCGTGAAGGCCCTGGGGAGGGTGGGGGATGCGCTGGGGAGGGTGGGGGGAGGCCGCGGAGGCCTTCACGGAGCCTTGGAAGGCTCCGTGAAGGCCCCGGGGAGGGTGGGGGGATGCACTGGGGAGGGTGGGGAAGGCTGCGGAGGCCTTCACGGATCCTTGGAAGGCTCTGTGAAGGCCCCGGTTAGGGTGGGGGGAGGCGCTGGGGAGGGTGGGGTAGGCTGCGAAGGCTTTCACGGAGCCTTGGAAGGGAGTGGGGAGCCCGGGAAAAGCAAGTATGGGGCCTCCGGTGGCCCCATGGTCGCTTTAGCGGGGGAGGGGAGGGCAATCAATATTCGCAGTTTTTTGACATTCGCGGGGGTCCGTGGAACCTAACCCCCGTGAATGTGAAGGGACAACTGTAATGTCATATTGGGTGAGGAAGTCACTAGGACAGGGATCTCTGTGGGCTCTCAGCCACCCAGCGATGTTCCAGGTCATAAGGGTAACCTCGTGCTGGTCTGTTGGAAGTCAGGCAGTCGCATTGCAGGCCACAGGCCGAATGGGTAATTCATCTGATGGCAGTTGGTTAAATGACTGGGTTGACTGTGGCTGTGGATGGAGGAGTAGTGAATCACATTCCTGCTCTTCCTGGCATGCCTGTTCTGGAAGGGAGATTGGAAGAACCAATGCAGCATGGGAAGAGAAATGAGGATCACAAGCAAGCATGGATCCCATCCCTTTAGTGAGGGGGGCATTATTTGACTTAGGAGGTGAGGTAGGTGGCAGTGAAGACTGTTTTTCCCTTGAACTAGGTTTGCATAGGGATGTTTGAGTCCCCTGGGGTTTAATTATAGATGGGGGTGCATCTGCAGTATATTGCATTTGTGAAGGGGTGTTGACTACAACTCGGGATTTCAAGGCTTCCTTGATTGTAAGCAGAGAGCCATCACTTTCGCTTTCATTGTCAGAGAAATCAGAAAAATGCACTGACAATTTTCTGCGAGGGGGGGCTGATTTCAATGGGGCTGGATTGCTGTTAGATTGACTCAGGATGGTATCTCTCATCAGCTGTATTGTGACAGTGTGTTCCCAAATTTCTGTGAGTTTTTCTCTCAGTTTAATTACTTCTTGATTTATAGCCTGAGCTTCTTCCTTTGAGGTGTGTTTAGGTTCTGTCTCTTGGTGTGCAGAATTATTGCTTCTTTGTGTTATTGTTGCTGTTTTCCCTGTGATGAGGTCATGGATTATCTCATCCTTAAAAACTCTGTTAATTTCTATATAATGTGCATTCCAGAGGAAATTTCTTTTCCGTAACAGCCAGTTAGGAATATTTGCCTGGCTAAAGGTCAGAAAAATTCACTTAGTAGCTCTTGAGCTGGGTAAAAAGTGGCAGTGTAGTAAATCAATTGTTCAGCTGTGCATATTTAAAAGATGGGAAAGATATCTTACAATTGACTTCTGGGTGTTCCACCTATGGGCATTGTTATGTATTTGTAGCAGGAGCTGATTTTTCTGTAACACTCGGCAGTGATTAACTGCATCCTGTGATGTGGCAGGGCACATTTCCTCCAAATCTGCTACATTTTTAACCCCCTGTGTACCATATAGGTTTTGCCTTTGAAAATCTTGTTGGGAAAGCTTATTTGTAATGTCGTTTAATCTTTGCAAAATAAAAATCAACGTCTCTATGGACAGTTTGCAGAAATCATAAAAGAGCTGAGCGCTGTTATTGTAGGGAATGTTGCCAAGCTCCGGGAGTTTGACTTTGTTATCAACTTGCTCTGGCCCATAATTTATATTTACACTTTGAGGAATTGAGGAGGCTGTTTTGTTTAGTTCAGGTGTCTGTGATGGCTTAGGGAGTATAGAAGGAGCTGTTGTTACAGATCTGTTACTCACGGGCTGTGTTGTCTCTGCCGCTGGGAAGAGTGAGTCAATCCTCATCTGTTTTTCTGCTTTGAAGGATTCCTGATTGTCATTATTATTATAGGGGCTCGTCCGATTTCTTTTCTTGGCTTTGGATGGCATTTTTGAGGTATATGTAGGTGGTAATGCCAGATGTTAGTGGGAGGACAATTCAGAAGTTGTTAGTCCGTCGCCATCTTGCCCCTCCTCCAATCCCAACCTTGTCTTTTATGGGATCCTTGCTTAATATTGTTATTTCAAGTTCTGTAACAGTTGTATAATTTTTCAAAATTATCTTTGATTATTTCCAATGCCAATAAAATAGGCATACCATTGTAGTCTAGGACTACCTTCTAGTCCCACAGTATCCCAAACACATACCCTCCAACATTTCACAGATGAAAAGTGAGGCACATGTGGCCAACCAACTTCAGAGTGTGCTCAAGATGTCAAAAGTGATTAATGAGGAAGGACACATACAGTAGGAAAGGTTGCAACAGTTTGCTTTTTCCTAACTCTACTGGGAAGCCTCTTCTTTCTCCTCCCCCTTGCTGAGTTAACTGAGTACAAACTACTTTTGCACTTTGAACTCAGTTTGCAGAAGTATGACAGAGAATTAATTGGGACTGTTCCTGCCAAATTGGGACAGTTGGAGAATATGCAAATGTTTCCAGACATTTGACTGGAGAAGATGCTCTTTGTGGAAAAAAAGGGTGGGAAATGTATGTATGCGAGAGAATGGTGTACATGTGTGTGTGCAGTGAGAGGTGGCCAGTGGTGGCTGTGGAATTCTGGGAGGTGTAGGAAAAAAGGAATCTTTCCAAGCTCTGGTTTATAGGCATGTGAATGGTGTGCGTGTTTACATATCTGCATGTGATTGAATGGAATACATACATACACATATCTGTCTGTGCACTGCATGCTTACGTGTGAGCATGGTGTAGTGTGTATGTGTGGGTCTCAGTAGAAAAGTTAAGGACACACAGTGGCAAGGGAAACCCCACCCCTTTGGGGCTGTGCATGCTTTACCTGCTGCATTGGCATGCTTGTCTGGAGTCATTTTGGCCCTTGAGCCAAGAAAGAGTATTTGACCCCTGTCTAAAGAGTGAATGCTTCTTGCAAAAACCTAGAAAATGAGGTTCAAAATTCACATAACCTTTGCATCTAATGTGGAGTGCAGGCTGTGGGGCAGACACCTGACTGCTAATAGTGTTAGAAGAATGTGAGAGTTAATTGAAGACAGGAGTGATGATAAGCGGGCCAGGTATCATACATAAAGGTCTCCAATTCTTTTCTTTCCTCATTTTAAAAAAGATCACTTCTAAAGCATTTAATCGCTGATTGACTAAATCAGCAAAGAAGTTTCCTCTTTTGAAGAATTAAACTTCTAGCCATTAAAGCAGCCCTTAATATCTTTATCTTTAGAGCCAGAGCTGGATCAGGAGCTTTCAGTCAATATTTCAGAATGAAAAAGCAAGCTTCCTAACTAAGTTCACCCTGGTGAAAGACAAATGTAAGTCAAAATTGTAGGTGGTGGATTTGCTCTCTGCTTTGGGAAGTCTGCTTGTGAGAAACAGATGCTTTGAGGCATCTAGAAAAGGCCTGTTCAGCTCTGGATCCTACTTGTGTTCTCACCTGTATTTCCTCTTTTTTCCATGGCATCACAACATAGCTGACAATATGTTAGCCCGCATACTTCTCAAATCAGTAAATGGAACTGAGATAACACCATCCGACATCTTGTTATAGGCACCACCAATCATAAAATGAGGATACTACTGCACATTCATGTAAGATATTGCTACTCCTTTTCCTCTATCCTTCCACCTCTGTGTAGGGGAAGGGTGGGTATATTCAGAGATCTGAGAGACATGTTAGCTGACCTGATACCCCATCCCTTTAAATAATTCATAAATTGGCAATTTCATAAATTGGCTTATTTGTTGACCTTCCACATGGTTGGTAATGGACCAGGGCCTCCCAAATGTAAGAACTCAAGGTATGCTCAGAAAACCTAAGGAAGAGGCCATCCCAAATTCCTAAAAGACACATCCGGGTAGTAATTGTATGGAACCCCCACCCCCGAAATGGTAGTTGGGGTAGAAATGGGGTATCTACAGAAAGCCTGTTCAGTTCTGGATCCTACTTGTGTTCTCACCTATATTTCCCTTTTTCCCCCCATGGCATCACAACATAGCTGACAATATGTTAGCCAGCATACTTCTCAAATCAGTAAATGCAACTGAGATAATAGCATCTGACATCTTGTTATAGGCACCACCAATCATAAAATGAGGATACAATCATCCATGTATGGCCACTCACATACAACTGTAATGCCTCAATATGTTAGTACCTTAGGCATACTTAGGGGCAATCTACCCAGTTTACAGAATGAGCCAGTAAACTTTGGGGTTGAAACAATACCTCTACTGTAATTCCTCTATATCAGAATTCAGCTGATGGAGGAGGAGCTCATACTTTTCAATGCAACATTCCTGTGTAATTCTGCTTCTTTTCCTCAAATTCCACAAAGGCTGCAACAAGGGCAGATGTGAGGTCAGATCCAGAGGGAGGCAAGGTTCTGGGATGTGCTTCCATCAGCTCATGACATCTTGTACAGCTGTGGTTGCAGAACTTCAAAGAGACATCCTGGCAAGCACCAGCATACTCAAAGTTTTCTTTTACCCACCATCCAAGTGTTTAAATAATGGCTGAATAGACATTTTTGCCTATGGTGGTTGGTTTATTTTTTTTACTAAAAGTGCTTAAGTCCGTTCAGCAGTTCACCTACCTGGGAAGCATCATCTCCTCAGATGCCAAGATTGACAAAGAGATTGATCACAGATTAGCAAAAGCATATAGTGCATTTGGAAGACTTTACAGTCTGGAGTAATAAACACCTGAGGTGAAGCACAAAATTCAGTGTGTATAGAGCCATTGTACTGTCTATTTTTCTTTATGGTTCTGAAACATGGGTCACCTATCACCAACACTTGCGGCTCCTCGAACGCTTTCATCAGCTCTGTTTACACACAACCCTAAATATACACTGGACTGACTATGTGACGAATGTTGCTGTCCTTGAGTAAGCAGGGATCACCAGCATTGAGGCCGTGTTATTGAGAACTGTTCAATGGATTTGTAATTGGTTGACCGGCCAAACCCAAAGGGTGCTCAGCAGTGGCTCCTCTTCGTCTTGGAAAGATGTGACCAGTAGAGTGCCACAGGATTCTGTCCTGGGCCCAGTGCAATTCAACATCTTTATCAATGACTTGGATGATGGAATTAGGAGCATACTTATCAAATTTGCAGATGACAACAAATTAGGAGGAGTAGCTAATACCCTAGAGGACAGGATCAAAATTCAGAATGACCTGGATAGACTGGAGAGCTGGTCCAAAGCTAACAAAATGAAATTCAACATGGAGAAATGTAAAGTACTGCACTTAGGGCGGAAAAATGAAATGCATAGATATAGGATGGGAGAGACCTGGCTGAGTGAGACTACGTGTGAAAGGGATCTAGGAGTCCTAGTAGACTACAAGTTGAACATGAGTCAACAGTGTGATGCGGCAGCTAAAAAGGCCAATGCGATTTTGGGCTGTATCAATAGGAGTATAGTATCTAGATCCAGGGAAGTAATAGTGCCGCTCTATTCTGCCTTGGTCAGACCTCACCTGGAATACTGTGTCCAGTTCTGGGCACCACAATTCAAAAAGGATATTGACAAATTGGAGCATGTCCAGAGAAGGGCAATTAAAATGGTGAAAGGTCTGGAAACCATGCCTTATGAGGAGAGACTCAGGGAGCTGGGTATGTTTAGCCTGGAAAAAAGAAGGCGATATGATAGCCCTGTTTAAGTATTTGAAGGGGTGTCACGCTGAGGATGGAGCAGGCTTGTTTTCTGCTGCTCCAGAGACTGGAACACGGAGCAATGGATGCAAGCTCCAGGAACAGAGATTCCACTTCAACATTAGGAAGAACTTTTTGACAGTAAGAGCTGTTCGGCAGTGGAACGCACTCCCTCGGAGGGTAGTGGGGTCTCCTTCCTTGGAGGTCTTTAAACAGAGGCTGGATTGCCATCTGTCGGGGATGCTTTGATCAAGATTTGATCAAGATTTCCTGCGTGGCAGGGAGTTGGACTGGATGGCCCTCGTGGTCTCTTCCAACTCTGCAATTCTATGATTCTATGATTCTATGAACACAGCTGCGCTGGGCAGGGCACGTTTCTAGATGGAGGACCATCGCCTCCCAAAAATACTACTCTACAGTGAACTCGTCATGGGTCAGCATAAGAGGGGCGCTCCAAAAAAGCAATACTAGGACTCCCTGAAACAACATCTCAGGCTTGGCCAAATTGATCACCAACAATGGTCCGCCCTGGCCTCACAATGCTGCAGCCTTATTTGAGAATTCACACTGAACAAGTCTTGAAGAGAAACGATAATGCAAAAAGAATCACAACCCGGAAACATCACCCAAGGAGACCTTCTGCTGTGCTTTCTGCAACTGGAGTTGTTTGTCTCAGATTGGCCTTTTTCGTCATCAGCACACTTGCAGTAAGCACAGGATGAGTCCTTCCTGAATCTTCGTTTGCGAAGAAAAGCCAGACATACCTGAAGTAA
The DNA here is from genome assembly GCA_030847615.1 of Gambelia wislizenii. Taxonomy (NCBI): domain Eukaryota; kingdom Metazoa; phylum Chordata; class Lepidosauria; order Squamata; family Crotaphytidae; genus Gambelia; species Gambelia wislizenii. The sequence continues at coordinate 102,792,274 of JAUMIR010000005.1, read as the reverse complement.
AATGGCAGCTCGTGCATACCATGGTTTTTCTGGTCTCAAACATCTTAGGCTGTTTGTCTATCTAGTCAGCTAAACGCTCAACCAACCCACACTTTCATGCTAATCATTCTTCAGGTTTATTGATAAACATTGCAGCAAATAACTAGCAGATTCAAGGATCAAACCATTAACTGTAGAAGGAAGATGAATGGAAAGCTGGCAGAGGAAAAAGAAATGAGGTGGGTGAGGTAAACAGAAACATCAAGGCCAGGCCTTCCAATATGTCATTTAGGATGGCAGGGAATCAGGTTAGAGGAGGGCTGCCTTCTTTTGAAGAAAACTGTTCTGTAGAAATTCTACCTAAGAACAACCAGCTGATGCATGATAACAGGCGGTAAAGTCTGATCAGTTGCTGACAAACTTATCCAGGGGAAATTTAAAAGATTCTAAGGACTTTTTCGGACGTCTTAAATGTAACGGAAGCAGCCTCACCACATTGCGAGGCTGCTGCGCTGCAGGGCATCTCTTTCTCATGACGCCCGTCCCTGCCGGTACTGTTGCAGTACCGCAGGGACATTTGAGTGTTATATTTTGGCGATTTTTACTCACGAAAGTTGATCGTGAGTAAAAATCGTTGAAATATAACACTCAAATGTCCCTGCAGTACCGCAACAGTACCGGCAGGGATGGGCGTCATGTGAAAGGGATGCCCTGCAGCGCAGCAGCCTCGCAACGTGGCGAGGCTGCTTCCGTTACATTTAAGACATCCGAAAAAGTCCTAAATGTAGAGTGTAGGGAGCAATGAACAAGTAACATTGGGCTCAGCTTCCATAGAACAAAGCCTTTGATTGTATAGATCTTGAAAAACTATGGATTGCTCTTAAAGAAATGGGCATGCCACATCATTTGATTGTTGTAACCTTTACTCAGGACAAGAAGCTACTGTTAGAACAGAACACAGAGGTTTCCAGTTGGGAAGGGGGCCAGGCAAGGCATCATTTTATCTCCCTTTCCATTTAATTTATACACTGAACATATAAAACAGGATTAGACTTGGAGGAAGGAGGCGTGAAAACTGGAGGAAGGAACATCAACAATTTAAGATATGCAGATGACACCATACTACTAACAGAAGATAGCAGACTTCGAATGATTACTGAAGAAAGTCAAAGCAGAAAGTGCAAAGGCAGGTTTACAACTGAACTTTAAGAAAATAAAAATAATGACCACAGATGAGTGACATAATTTCGAATTAGACTATGAAAACATTGAAAGAATTCAAGATTTCCATATCTTGGGTCAGTCATTAATCAGAATGGAGACTGAAGTTGAGAAATCAGAAGACTAGGGGTTTATCTACATGGGCAAGAATATGCCAGCTCCCCACCAGTGTATTCCTCCTGCAGTTCTGGCCTGTTCTTCCACCGTTACCAACACAAAATGGGCCAGAGTCCAGATGAGCACACCAGCCTGCCCCTGCATCCACCACCACTACCCTCTGCATTGCCCTCTCTGACGTCATGAACCAAGCCTGCGGCAGCTGAACATGTCCCCCTGCATATGACCAGCCTTGGTCACATGCTGTGGGCTCTCTCCATGGCTACAGAAGAGCAAGGCAGAGGGCAGCTGCAGCAATGGGTGAGCATGTCGAAGGGGGTCAGTCACATGGGGCCCAATCCATGTTTTGCTGGTGGGAGCAGATTTAAACCTGTATTTATTTTAAAAAACACACACTGTAATGGGTCCTACCCCATCTCCCCGCCCCTGTCTTAGCCCCATCTTTTCCCTGGGGGTCATGAGGTCTGTCTGGGGGCAAAACAGGGAAAAAGCCCTGTGTCATCAGGACTGCAGGGCTCCAAGATGGGGACAAGATGGGGTAAGTTGCCCATGTAGACAAGCCTTGGACTTGGAAGGGTAGCTATGAAGGAACTAGACAAGATCCTGAACTGTAAAGATATATCACCAGGATTGTCCATGCCATCATATTACCAATCATATTTCCTATTTCTATGTATGGTTGTGAAAGCTGGACAGTGAAGAAAGCTGATATGAAGAAAAGCAACTCATTTGAAATGTAGTGCTGGAGAAGAGTTCTACAGATACAGTGGACTACTAAAAAGACAAATAAATGGTTCCTAGAGCAAATCAAGCCCAAATTCTTCCTAGAAGCCACGATGACAAAACTGAGACTTGTCATACTTTGGCCATATCATGAGAAGCCATGACTCACTAGAAAAGTGAATAATGCTTGGTAAGGTAGAAGGCAGTAGGAAAAGAGGAAGATCACATTCCAGATGGATAGATTCAGTCAATGAAGCCATAGCCCTGAGTCTGCAAGACTTGAGCAGGGCTGTTGATGACAGGGTGACTTGGAGGTTTCTCGTTCATAGGGTTGCCATAAGACAAAGTCGACTTGATGGCAGTTAACAACAATAACAATCATTAAATAGGTCAGTGATGGCGAACCTATGACACATGTGTCAGCACTGACATGCGTAGCCATTTGGCATGACACATGGCTATAGGCCTCCTCCCCCCCCAACCTCACCACCCTCCCTAAAGTGGCAATTGGAAAGTGGCGGGCAGGGCTACGAAGCCCCCATTGCCACTTTAGGGAGCCTCCCCCCACCTGCCCCCCCAAGGCCTGCTGTGCTTTCCCAGAGCCGCCTCAGAAAGGCCGGGTAAGGCGGTGGGGGGCAGGAGTCTTCCTGGCCTCTCCCCAGCCTTCCTGAGGGGGCTCCAGGGCTTTGAAGCCCCGGAGCTGCCTTGGGGAGTCTGGGGAAGGCAGTGGGAGGGAGGGACTCTGCCCGGCCTCTCCCCAGCCTTCCCAAGGGGGCTCCAAGGCTTCAAAGCGCAAGTGGCATAAGTTGGATGTGTGGAGAGCACTAAAATTTTATTCGGAACGTAATAGGTTATGGTATTGGGTCACCAGGAAGATAAAAGAGAAATCCTGTGGCTTTCTGCCCTGTGACACATGGATAACTAGGTCAATTCAAAGTCATGGGGCTCAGGACTGCCTTCTTAGGGCTCGTCTATACAAGGGGGGGGGATGGATTGTTCTGCAGTAGTAGCAATTCGCAGCAACTGCAAACTATCTTAATGGGTTCACAGCCCCCATAACATTTGCATGCCCCTTAGCCAAGATGGCAGCTGTAAGTGAATTACTTGCGTTTTTAAATCTACCACTGCCAAACTTTTTTTAAAAAAAGTTTACCATGTTGTGCACACACAATATTTCACATTTACAAAAGAAAAAAAAGAGAAGAGGGGGAAACTGCCATTTTCTCATCTTACTGATCACTCACTAAGCTGAAAATCCAGCATGGTGGCACTAGGTGCTTGACCTGCTTGCAAGCCACACCCCTATCCTCATCTGGCCAATCAGCTTGCGCTGCCTTTCCTATTGAAAAGCGCAGCGATGTGAATGCGACTGTCTTAATGAGCGAACATGCACATTCTCTATGGAGCATTTTAAACATTCTGAGAAAAGCCACGGAGGCTCTCTGGGCACAGTTTATGGAGTTTTTAGCTGTGCCACTTCTCAATACAATGCATTGATGCAGAGTTCCATTAAGACAGATCAATTTCCAAGTGAATTCTATGAGGATTATTTTTACCTTTTAGACAACCCCTTAATAACTGAAAAATATGGCTTACAAGGACAGAGAGAGAAGCACTATTTCTTGAAGGAACTGGGCCCCTAATAATGCCAAGCAATAACATCTTGCTTCATTATACATGACCACCACCACCACCCTGCTTTTCCCTGAAGATTGGGAGTCACAGCAGCTTTATCATGTATGGATGCAAAAAGTGTCTTGCATATAGTAAAAAAATCCTCATGATTCAATCCTTTTTTGCCAGTATTTCATGTCTGCAAGTATGATCCAGATCCAGAATCAAGCCATATAATGTAAAGTAAAAGGACAAAATGGCATTTCAAAAGTCCTGAAAACAATTTAACTATGCTAAGTTTCACAATCTTTGTTGTACCATGAAGTTATGACAGGATAACAGTGCTATTTTGCATTCCCATTTTAAATCAAATGGCAGTTTCCTAAAAAAGCAAGGATAAGAGTTTCTAAGATCACACAGGGAGAAAAATGAATTGCTGTAAGTGTTAAAAGTCCCAACTTGTCCTTTCAATAGTGCTGAATGCTTGTGCTGGCCTGTATTTATTTTTCTGAGAATAATTGATTCAGCTCTTCAGTTCAGCAAGGCTTGGTCCAAATGTAACTGTGAAATGAGATTTATTGTTCAGAATCATTGCAAAGTATATCCTTTGAGCCATTCTGTAGTACCTCCCTATTGTTACATGATGTTAAACAATTTGTACCCTTTCTCAATGCAATTCAATACACAAAACTGTGAAAACACCACTTTGTACTTTGTATTGAAAGTTTCATCTGGGAAGTCAGCTGAATTTCAACACTCCAAGGCTGCAAGCTGACATGCATTCACCTGTCCAATTTTCTTTGTAAAACCAGCAATTGAGTCAACATGCTTAGGAAATCGTCTAAATTTCTGCAATGCACTCTACATGAGGCTACCCTCGTGCTTGGTCCAGAAACTTCAGTTGGTACAAAATATGACAGCCAGAGTGGTCTCAGAAACATCTCAGAGAGACCGTGTAACTGCAGTATTAAAATCTCTCCAGTGGCTGCCTATCAGTTTCTGGGCCCAGTATAAGGTGTTGGTTATTATCTTTAAAGCCCTAAATGGCTTGGGTCCAACTTATCTTCAGAACCGCCTCCTCCCATACAATCCCCTCCCCCCATGCACTCTGGTCCTCTGGGAGGAATTTGCTTCAGCCACAAAAATCTAGGCTGTCTGCAACCTCCCAGAGGGCCTTTTCGGTAATCACCCCCAAATTATGGAACGGCCTGCCAAACGAGATCCATCAGATGATGAGCTTGAGTAGCTTTAAAAAAGCACTAAAGACAGATCTCTTTCAGCAGGCCTTTCCTGATTAGATTCCGGCCTCAGGATCTGCGTCTCCTGGACTCTTTTAGTCTTGCTGGCTGTTGATTTTTGTATATGTTTTTTTAAAATGTGATTTTAGTTTAGGTGGTTTTTAATTTTATACTAGTTTAATATCTTTTTATGGGGGAGAGTGGGGGTGGGTGGGTGGTGCTTAGGGATTTTAGTCAGCATTGTGCTATTTTAATTGTTGTAAGCCGCCGCGATTGTTTTTAACAGAGGGGCAGGGTAAAAATAATAATAATAATAATAATAATAATTATTATTATTATTATTATTAACAGAGCTTTGAGCCACTTCTCAGTCCTACAGTATACAGTGGGATCAAATTAAAATGTCCAGGCCACAAGCTGGAATTCTAAGCACTAGGAACCAACAGCTATTGAATTCAGCCAGACCTGCTCCTTAGTCAATATTTTCACAGTGGTGGCATCTCCTTTTTATCCCCTATAGCCACAAGGAGGTTTTTTTTATGAATGGTTACAAGCAATGCTGTACTGAAAGGACATGGAGCAATGAAATACTGACTGAGTTAAGATGTCACAAATTCAGTCCATGGACTAGGGATGGGAGAAATGTGGCTCTTTGAATGTTGGTGGCTAGCTTTGATGAGAGTTGGAGTCTGATAATATCTGGAGGAAAAATGTTTCCCTCCCCTGCACTGGACAATGGTTTTCAGATTTTAGTTCATAGCAGAGTCACTGAAAGCTTGCACTGGGCCCAAGGAAAGACAGATAACTGGAGCCCCTCCCTAAATTTAGTGGCAGATAGTATAGTCACTTTCTGGTCTGTTGAGAAACCAAAGTGTATTGTGTAATGTATTGTTTATCCAGGCTGTAGGGATTTTGTCCCCCACACTCTGGTCCATAAGAAGTCCTTAAAATACTGTTTCCCAGTTAAGAGTTCACAGGAAACGGTTTGAAGAAGTTGATAATTTCACCAAAGGAAAGGAGAGGGGAAGACATGAAGAGTGAGCACATAGCTCATGCCCAGTCTGATCAATCATTGTTTTGAGACCAGAGCCCAAAGTCTCTGTAACACTTCAAATCTCTCTCTCTCTGGCTTTTCTTCACAAATGAAGATGCAGGAAGGACTCATCCCACGCTTTCTGCAAGCACACTGATGACTGAAAAGGCCAATCCGAGATAAACAAGTCCAGTTGCAAAAAGCACAGCAGAGGGTCTCCTTGGGTGATGTTTCCAGGTTGTGCTTCTTTCTGCGTTGTCAGTTCTCTTCAAGACTTGTTCGGCATGAGTTCTCAAATAAAGTTGCAGCATTGTGGATAGTGCATCTCCATGCCTCTCGATGTGAGGCCAGGGTGGACCATTGTTGGTGATCAATTTGGCTAAGCCTGAGATGATGTTTCAGGGAGTCCTTGTATCACTTTTTGGAGCACCCCTCTTACGCAGACCCGTGGCGAGTTCACCGTAGAGTAGTATTTTTGGGAGGCGATGGTCCTCCATCCTAGAAACATGCCCTGCCCAGCGCAGCTGTGTTCTCAATATCATGGCCTCAATGCTGGTGATCCCTGCTTGCTCAAGGGAAGCAACATTCGTCACACAGTCAGTCCAGTGTATGTTTAGGATTGTACGTATACAGTGCTGATGAAAGCATTCAAGGAGTCGTAAGTGTTGGTAATAGGTGACCCATGTTTCAGACCTGTAAAGAAGAATAGACAAGTACAATGGCTCTATACACACTGATTTTTATGTTTCGCCTCAGGTGTTTGTTACTCCAGACTCTTTTGTAAAGTCTTCCAAATGCGCTATATGCCTTTGCTAATCTGTGATCGATCTCTTTGTCAATCTTGGCATCTGAGGAGATGATGCTTCCCAGGTAGGTGAACTGCTGTACAGACTTAAGCACAGATTTGCCTATGGCAATGTGGAGATTGTGATGTTCATCCTGTGGTGCAGGCTGGTAGAGAACTTCCATTTTCTTCAGGTTGACTTCCAGCCCAAACAGCTCTGCATCTGTTGCAAAAGAGGATGTTAGGCACTGCAGAGCTGCTTCTGTGTGGGCAACAAGGGCAGCATCATCAGCGAAGAGCAGCTCACGGACGGCCTCTCCCCCATGACAAGGGAGCATCAATGGGGAGGAACACTTCAATATAGTGGTAAGGAAACTGTTTTCTCAGTGATCTGGGTATTTGGCTCACTTAGTGCTCTTTTCCATTTTTATAGAGTTGCTGCAGCAACAGCAAAGCAAGTAGGTGTGTGTATTGGATATGCATAAGTGGATGAGAGAGGACATTGCAGGAAAGTAGTCGGGTGAAGAGTTAAATTATTCTTTCAGATTTTATTAGGGAAGAACCTGAGGGTTTGTAAGGCTTCTCTGGGCTTGTTTACACTATCAAATACCTTGAATCCCCCTGTGAATTCCCCCAAATCTATAGCAATCAGGCCACACATTGCATGGCCTTTCCCCTGAATGTGGGATGATCCGGCCATATGTCACATGGCCCAGATTCGAGGCATTCTGGGGTATTTTACTTAAATGCAGTGTATGTGGGAATTTGGTGTTTTCTCCTCATTTTCATCTGCCACTGTAGCTGACTGCTGGCACCATCATTGGCACCATTGCTGCTGCCATTGTGACCAATTTTAAAGCTCTGGAGGCAGTTCCTGGCCAAAGGGAGAGGTTTTCTTGCTTCCCCTGGCTCGGCAGCACTGCTTCCACCTGCTCCTGCTTGCCCATTGTTCCGTTCAAGCACTTCCATTGCTTTCTTCAAGCACCTCTTCCTACAACAGGTGAGTGGGAGAGCAGGCGGAGGCAGTGCTGCCGAGCCAGAGGAAGGGAGGAAACCTCTCCCTTTGGCTGGGAGTTGCCTCTGAGGCTTTAAATTGTGGTCAAGGTGGTGGCAGCAGTGGTGGCAGCGGCAGCAGCAGTAGCAACACTGGACGAAACTCCACAGGGACAGTGAAGGCAAGGTACTCCAAGTCTCTGCAGAGAATAATAACATGCAGGGCTTTGGGTGGCATGTGGGCAGAATTCCATTCAGAATTTTTGCCCCATATGTAGACAAACCCTCTGAGAGCCAGTGTGGTATAGTGGTTTGAGTGTTGGACTCTGACTCTGAAGACAAGGGTTTGAATTCCCACTCAACCATGGAAACCCACTGGATGACCTTTGTGCATGTCACACTTTCTCAGCTTTAGAGGACGGCAAAGGCGAAACCCCCTCTTGCTAAGAAAACTCCATGATAAGTTCACCTTAGAGTTGCCATAAGTTGGAAATGACTTGAAGGCATCTAGCAACAACAAGGCTTCTCTCCACATTTGAAGTGAATATTATAAATTGTAGATTGTTTTTATTTGCAGGGGTTTGTACACCCAGAACACTGAAGGTGTTGGAAAGAGGGAGATAATAAAGGAGAGATACAAAGGGTCCCCAGAGTAGAGGAAGAAGGAAATAAACTTGCTTCCCCTGCTCTTGTCGTTCTGCTAGATAAGTTTGGGGGAGAGAGGTTAATGGGGAAGTTCTAGGGTTCAATGGAGTTTCAAGAGGAGTTGAAGTGGAGGGATTACCTAATGCACTTGGTTTTTGCAGTGCCTTATGAGTGCTTGAAGGAATTCTTTTTCTTCCACAAGTGCTTCCAAGAAAAGACAGAAAAATAGGTGAGTGGAAAGTCAAGCCAAGCCAAGGGGAAGTTCACCCATCACAAATATTTATGTTTAAACAAGGTTTCATACGTTCTTAGATGCAACAAGAGACTGAAGGGGGAAGCAGTTGTACTGAATTTACAATTGAATGCTTGTGTTTATTGCCCTCATGTTATTTTCTTCGCAATGATGCCTAATTAAGGACAACGAAATATGGTTTATGATTGTGATGAGGCATAGGTATTCAAATCTGCTCAACTAAACATAATATGGCCTTGCTGAAAGCAGAGATGAGGGATTGAATCACAAACGATCTGATTTAGTGCATGCATCTGAATGAGCTGGAAGTAAACACTGGCATATTTTCATCCCAGGGGAAAAAAAAGAAGAAAAAAACCTCTGATGAAGCCTTATGTTTGGGATGATCAGATGTTGTTCCCAAATGTTAACTCACAAGAGGATGGTTAGTTCTTTGCTTTATGCAGAATGTGCTGTTCGTTTCAAGGCAGATTGGGAAGGGATTTGGTTATATGAAAAGCTTTACAAGCTGATTATGGAAAATCAGAGGTGGAAAACACAATGGGCCACAGGCCACATCGGACCATCACCCTGTTTTGTGGCCCCAACTGCCATCACCCTCTGTACAACACAAATGGTGGCAGCTTTCCCACCAGTCTTCCCTTCCTACCACATCAGGAAAAGAGGCAGATTGTCTACCTTGTGGATTTATAGGGCTCTGTGTGCAAAAGAGCATTCTAGCATTATCCTGTATCATAGAAAGCTACCACGTTGAGATACCTGAACAGATCTCACAACAGTGTGGAATTGAACAGTACTGTGACCCCGCCAGGTGGATTCCAGGTGGGTTCTAATGAGCCTCACCCCGTGCCTGGGAAATTGCCCACCCCTTGGCTAAATATATAAAGTGGACTGGAAAGAGTAGTTAAAGTATTACGTTAATGCCTGTAATTAAGTTATTTCACCTACTATGTGGTTTTAAGACTGGGCTTTCAATGTTGTCTCAACATTTAACTGTATTCAGTCTGGGCTCCTTCACAGGTCTGCCCTTATAACACATAAGTTTAGCAGTGGTATATTTTTCCCCTAGCCAGTGATATGTGGCAGGATATTTTCCATTGTTACATTTTTCTGAGAGAAAATTTTTCATTTTTGAAAATGTCTGGCTTGTCTGGATGCAGTGAATGAATAAACTTGAATTAGATGTGAATGAATAAACTTGAGGCTTAATCCAGAGAAGATGGCAGTTCTGCTGATCAGTGGGAAAGTAACTTGTGGATGGGATTACACTCCCCCTTTAAAGACCAGGAGTCCTTTCATACTACATAGTGATGGTATTATGATTCCATTTTAACTGCCATAGTTCCATACTATGGAATCCTGGGATTTACAGTTTAAGAAGGGGCAGAGTGTTCTAGTGCCTGAGCAAGCAACAAACACCAGGATTTCATAGGATGTTCCCATGGCAGTTAAAGTATAACATAGTCCTATAATTGTAGCGTGTGGATAGGCCCCCAGTTTGTAGCTTGGCAGTGTTCTTAGATCCAAAAGTACAGTTGGACCCCTGTATTTGCAGGGGTTTAGTTTCCTGACTTACTGTGGATACTAGAAACCATGGATAACAGCAAACCCCATTAAAATAAACTACTTCCAGTAAAAACATACCATAGAGTTGTGTTGGAGGACCTAGAAGATACCTAAAGAGGACATCTTACTAGGCATATTCCAACACAACTCTATGGTATGTGTCCCCTATTTTGTGCCTCACGGATAACTGAAACTGCGGATATTGGTTCCACAGATATGGGGGTCCGACTACATCTGGAAAGCCAGGTAGCTGCCATGGCTGGACCTGCTTTTGCCCAGCTTTGGATGGTGGGCCAGTGACACCCATTCCTAGGGAAGACAGATCTGTCCGCTACAGTTCATGTTTTAATTACCTCAAAATTTGAGTACTGCAATGTGCTGTGTGTGGAGCTGCCCTTGAAAACTGGAAATTTCAACTACGTAGTGCAAAATACACAAGCCAGGCTGTTGTCAGTTGTCATATAACTCTGTTATATGACACTGTTCTGGCTTCCAGTTTGCTTCCAGGCTCAATTCAAGGTGCTGGTTTTGATGTATATAGCCCAAAAACAGGTTGATGCCAGAATACCTGAAAATCCCCCCTCCCAAAAAAAAAGCCTGCCTGAAATTTAAGATCCTCAGCAAGATATTGAAGTTTTCATTGAAAATACCACCTGCCAGTGTTCTAAATATCCCTGTAATCACATTAATATATTCAGTTCTATTTGTATGCAAAGAGATTCTTCTAAAGTTAGACCTTGGGTGATACATAACTATCCAGAATTGGGAAGAAATGTCCAAGATACACCCTATAATACATCTCCAAAACATGAACCAAACTGCTGTTAAGCCATTTACATACTCTCTCTTTCATCCCTTCTCTAGAAGAAACTAGATGTACAGCAAAAAAGTTCCTTCTGTTCCTCAAAGACACAAGGATGACTTCACATTCAGTCAACTGCAGTGCTTCCAATGAACAAATCCCAATGTAGCACAAACATCTTTTTTTCATGTACCACATTGGATCCCAGGAGGCACCTCTTTCATTAAATATTGAAGCCATTGAGTTCAAATTCTATCACAAATATAAGCATTAGCAAACTATATTGCTATAGACAGATGGACAGATAGCTAGACAATGAGCTAGCTAGCTCGATATTGGCAAACTATATTGCTGATATAGCTATTAGCGGACTAGAATGCAGTTGTGGAAAAGAAGCATGTGACTCAAATGGAAAGCTAAAATCAACTTCTCATCTGAAATCCCATGGCTTCTGGTACAGTCCTCTCCAACCAGGTGGCCTCCAGAAATGTTGGACTATAACTCCAGTCCCCATCAGCCCTGGCCAGTACAGTCGTTGGCCAATATCTCCAGAGAGCACTTGGTTCAGGAAATCCATTATGCAGGCATATATCTGTTAACAGGATCCAGAATCCACAAAAAAATAAAAAATAAAAATGATACCGGTAGAGCTTTGAAAGCTTGCATTATGTGCTTTGCAGTTTGGTTATCCAATAAAGGTATTGCTTTTTTGTGGATTCTGGATTTTGTTTTGCTACATGGTCAGCATGGCTACCCCTGAATGTGTTTCCTAGATTTGAGGATACCTCATTTTGCCACAACAGGGGCATCTTAAACAAGAGGGAAATATGGCCTGGGCTTAAACTTTCTGTGGTTTCTACCTCCAACAAAGTTAAAACTTCTCTTTCAGACTATAATTGTCTAGTTTTACCTATATGGCACTTAATTTTTTTCTCCAGAAGTAGCAATACAGAGACTTCTTGAAAAATCCAATGATCATTACCTAACAAAGAAGCCCTGGCTTCAGAAAAGGACAGAGACATCCTGGATACCAAGAAGTTGCCTTGCTGCTACAGAGTTAAATTTTACTGTCCTTTGTCTCAACACACCACATGGCCAGGAAGTAGGAGTGGTCTCTGCCTGCATGAGATCCCTCACCTGAACAACAACACAAGAAACATCTGAGACAACATGTAGGTCTGTGACTCCAATACCACCACTTTTCTTCCTTTATTTTTAAAACATCTTTTGCCTGATGAAGAGCCATTAGAGCTTCGAAAGCTTGCATCGTCTGTTTTGCATTTTGGTTGGCTGATAAAGGTATCAAAAATTTTTTGGATTATGGATTTTGTTTTGCTACATGGCCAACACGGCTACCCCTGAAGGTGTTTTAGTTATTAATGTCTCTGACAAAGAAGCTCCTTTTTATAAAACTGTTCCAAGATCCTGCAGGGGTATTATGTAGACATCTTTTTGCTTGCTCCACGTCTGGGGGAGGAAGCGAGGGTCCACAAGGGTGACAAGAATGAGAATGAAAAGGCCAGCTCTGAAGAAGTGGAACACACCTTTGCCAACTGGCTGAGTGGGTACATGGTTTTCATGGGAGTAGTTGCTTTGGTATTTCCAGAACGGGCTTGGCACTTGATCAACCACCTTCGTCAGGCCTTGAAGGTAAGGGCGCAGGCTGGGGATTCAAATGCCATTCTGTAGGATGTGGAATGCAGAAAAAAGGCATCCAGGTGGCCCATGCACAGGTGGGAAACCATCGATTACCCTACCTGGTTGTTGGCTACAGGGCCCAACAGGAGGGAGAAAGGGGAGGCCTCCAAGGCTCCCAAGAAGAAGGAGGTGAAAAAACTGGTTTGTTGGGAGTATAATGGAGGTAAGTGCACCAGGTACAGATGCCGGTTTGAACACGTGTGTGACAGTTGTGGGGGGGGGGTCACCCGAAAGTGAATTGCTCTCAGCAGATTGGGGGAGGGCAGTCCTTTTGGAGCAGTCACCCTGCCTTGTCTGGTACCAGGAAGAAGGCAAGGTCCAGCAGCAGCACGAGCACCAACACCGCAAAGTGAGGTGAGAAGCGGGGCCATGGTAGGGGGTCACATGGCCTTCATGCCTGTGAAGCTGGATGCCATGCAACCTCTTCTAGTGGCCTACCCCAACAGGGAGGCCGCGGCCTACATAGCTGACACCTTTGAATTTGGTTTTCGCATCCCATTTGAGGATCCCAGAGAAGCTTCCATCTCAGGCAATTTAAAATCTGCAGCACAGTTGCCCGAGGTGCTGGCATGCAAAATAGATAAGGAACGGGATGTGGGTCGTATCGCTGGCCCATTTGACGAGCCTCCCATGCCCAACCTATGCATATCACCACTGGGGGTGGTGCCCCAGAAAACCCCAGGAGAATACCACCTCATTCACCACCTATCTTACCCAAAAGGTCATCTGTCAATGATGCTATCCCACCAGAGCTTTGCATGGTGAGGTATACATCATTGGATCACGCAGTATGGCTCCTCCAAACTTGAGGGCAAGGGGCCCTCATGGTGAAGTGTGACATAACAATCTGCATTCAGATTGCTTCCAGTCCACCTGGATTTCCATTGCCTGCTGGGCTTCAAATTCCGGGACAAATGGTACTATGACATGGTTCTGCCCATGGGTTGCTCAATCAGCGGTGTGGCCTTTGAGGCATTCAGCACATTCCTGGAATGGGCTCTTCAGCACAAGGTGGGATCCCAATTTGTCACACACTATCTGAATGACTTTTTGATGATGGGGCCGGCTGGGGGCCAGAGTGTGGGTTTTTACTCTTCCTTCCAGGCCCTGGCTGAAGAGATTGGGGTCCCGTTGGCACCAGACAAGACGGTTGGGCCGGCAACGTTCCTGGTGTATTTGGGGATACAGCTGGATTCGGTGCTGGAAGTGTCCTGTTTGCCAGAGGACAAACTAGCTGTGCTGAAGGCGATGCTGGAAGGCCTCAAGGGGAGGGGAAAAGCCATGTTGAAGGATGTGCAGTCACTCCTGGGTCATTTGAACTTTGCGTGCAGAGTGGTGTCGCCAGCGAGGGCATTCTGTGTGCGAGTAGTGCACCTCACCAGAGGGATCAGATCCCCTCATCACCGTATTTGTTTGACCAGAGGGGTGGAAGAGGACATGAGGGTGTGGCTTTCATTCCTGGAGTAGTACAATGGGGTCATAATGTGGCAGGGCCACTTGGAGTTGGAGTGGTGGCCTTTAGGTACATTCTGATGCTGTGGGCAGCCTGGGATTTGGGGTATATTACAATGGCCACTGGTGCACACAACCATAACCTCAGGAGTGGGCCGGTTTAGGGTTGTCCAGGGACCCCATATTCCTGGAATTCTTCCCCATCCTGGTGGCTGTCACATTGTGGAGGGAGGAATTCCAGGACAAGAGGGTATGCTTTTGGTGCAACAATCAGGCAGTGGTCAGGATCATCAACAGGCAGTCCTTCAGATCTAAGAGGGTCATGAGGCTGGTGAGCAGGTTCATGATGGTTTGTCTGGAGTCCAACATCAGTTTCTATGCCTGGCACATTCCAGGCATGAATAACAAGATAGCGGATGCTTTGTCTCAGTTTCAGGATGAGCAGTTCCGCAAATTGGCCCTGGGTGCTGATGTAGCGGTGGTCCCATTTCTGGACAACCTTTGGAATCTTGGGAGTGGACAGTGATTCAGGGTGTGGCAGACTCCCTGGCACCCTCAATGCGGGCTAGCTACAAGAGAGCGGCGTTCCTGTCCTTCAGGCACTGGCACGGCTATGGGGCGGCCTGGCTAGCATCAGAGAGAGAGGTACTGCATTACTTGGCTTTCTTAAATGAACAAGGCTTGGCAACCAGGACCATCTCAGTGCATGAGGCAGGCATATCCTTTTTCAGTAAGGCAGCTGGTCACGGCGATCCCTGTGACACCTTCATGGTAAGGAAGGCAATGGAAGGTTGGAGGAGGATGACACCCAGGGTGGCAGATGACCGGTGACCAGTATCATATGGCATGCTGGTGCGGCTGGTGGGAATCCTGCAGGCTATCTTTCATTCATGCTATGAAGCCTTGCTCTTCAGCACTGCTTACACCATTGCCTTCTTTGGTGCCCTGTGAGTGGAGGAGGCAGTCTGTTCCTCCAAGAAAGTCATGTCTGGCAGGGCACTGCAGCTTCAGCACATGGTCATCAAGGACGGGGGGGGGGGGTGTCCTGACGCTACACATATGGCGTTCAAAGTGTGACCAATGCAGACTAGGGGCTACTCTGCACATGCAGAAGGTTGAGGGCTCCTCCCCATGTCTGGTGTTCAGCATGCAGGAGTTCCTATGAGAGAGGGATACCATGAGTAGAGCCTTGTTCAGGCATCGGGATGGGTCCCCACTCACCAGGTTTCAGTTCGTGAGCATGCTGAAGACAGGACTGAGGTGAATGGGGCTGCCAGCAGAAGAGTTTGGTAGACACTCATTCCAGATTGGGGCAGCTACAATGGCAGCACAAGGCGTTTGTCAGTGGAGACTATCATGCGGCTCGGTTGATGGCAGTCCAGGGCCTATGCAGCATACGTACGGCCAGAGGGAACACTGACAACCCAGTCTGGGGCATCAATGGAGCTGTAGGGCTGCCTGCTGATGATGGGGAATGGTTGGTGGACGGCAGTTTCCCATGGGGAACACCTTTTGTGGTGGATGGCATGGGTCATGATCATGGCATAAGGGAGGGGGGGAGTCTCTGTCAAGTTCAAGTTCAAGTTCACAGAGATACCCCCATTTGTTAATGGTTACCTTGTTTGCAGGGGAGGAGAGAGTGTCAGGTGGGACAGCTTGGCCATCACCTCTCTCCTCCGTGAGAGTCGGAAATGTCAGAGAAGTGGCCATTGACCAATATGGGTTGGGTCAATGACGAGATCCGGACCCAAGCATAATTGCCAACCATTTAGCAGCCATCTTCAAGTTGCGGCCATTTTATTGCCAATAATGTTTATCTACTAACCTGTACTTAACCAATGTTTCTGAATATGTAATCAATACATTTGTTACTCCACTTTGAGTGTATGTGTCTTCTTTAAGGTGGGGAGCAGGGGTTGTACAGTCTGTGTCCACAAAGCATATGTTGTGTAAACCCTCATGCATTGTTCATAAAATCATTGAGTTTGGTGCCAACCTCAGTTTTTTGTGTTCACACAAAAAAATCCACAAAATCTTTGAAAAATTAAATTAAGTTGTGGGGGTGGGGGAGAAAGCTACCATTATCTCACAGGCACTCAGAAAAGTATTGAAAAATTGTGTTCCTGCATAAAAGAACAAAAGAAGCACAGATTTACATCCCTAAATGAAGACACTGTTCAAATCCCAACATTTGAGTCTAGCTGTTTGTCCATTTCATTCATGTGGAATATCAAAGCCCTCCTTGGCAAGAAGGTTTCTGCATCAAGGAGGGATCATAGTTAGTGAGAGAGTGCATGTTTTCCATGCACTCTCCAGAATTTCCAATTAAAAAGAACAGGCAAGCAGATGAAGGAATTTCCTATGGGCTTTTGGACAGTAACTCCCATCTGACCTCACCAGTGGAAACAATGGAGAGGGATGCTAGGAGCTGCAGTCAACAACATCTGGAGGGCTGCATAATTCACCCCTGAACAAACGGGAAAGCCTTCTACCTTGAGACCCAGGAAGCAATTTGCTTGTTGTCAAATGGAAGTTCACTTTTTTTAAAAAAAATGAGCAAACCTTACATGCTCAAGGAGCCCAACAAACATTTTAGTGAAAATGAAAATACAGAAACATTGGGGGGAAAGTTGGTGGGATGAGCAAATTACTATTAACTCAGTACTCAAGCATTTTTTGGATACTGTGTGCCAGTAATGTAAGGAAGATGTAAAGAAAAGGGGCCTATTTATCAATGCAGCCTGCTTTCAACATTTCTAAGTGTCAAAAAGGACCTATTTGCTCTTTGTCTGTAAAGCTAGTCTTCTGTAATTTAAATGGCAGCTCTGCATGAGCTGTTGCACCTTTTGGTCAATTCCATTACTACTTTGTTTTGGATGAATGAGCTGAGGAGCACTGTTTTTCTTTGTAAATGCTTCCCTCCACTGTTGCCCAGATTACAGGTGCATATTACAGCTAGGAAAATTCTCATGTTCTTACAACAAATTGCTTTTACACTCTATGCAACCGTGTGTATGTCTGTTCAGTGTCATTGAGTTCAATGGGACCAGGTAAGAAAGTACTAGATCTCAGTATGAAGCAACTTATCTTCAGTGGCTGAACCCAGCATGGTCAAAATCTTCAATTGGAACCTTCCTCCCAGCCAACAATTCCATTTTAGCTCACACTCCCCTGGCTGTTAGTGATCAATAACCCAATTTTCCCAGTTATATTAGCACTTACCCTTTTCAAATCAATATTTTACTATTGTTATCATCCATTCAGATGGAATCTATAATGCTGTTAAAGACATTTATTTCACACTTTGCAATTTCTATACACCATCAAATGCAGACTCTTTATGAGAGTGACATATGAAACAATTATAGAACTGTTTTAGTAACAAAAGGCAAGATATTAGTGGTGGGATCTTTTTGTTTCTGTCATTGAAAAGGTAGCATGCTTTCCCATTCAGCTCTTGATTTGTCTATAAAGGGGAAGTATGATGCAGAAAATACTGCACACTGGGGACCAGAAATGTGTCATAAAAAGGAAGTGCATTGGAAAATTGAAGATCTACTATAACCACTAGCAGTATGCAGCATCCAAAAATGCTTGATTGTGTTAGTTCTGGAAGAAGAAACAGGGCAGTTTTTCAGGATTAATAGCAATTTTTTCACCCCCAACTCCCCCCTCCCAATCATTCTGTCTTTTCATTTCCACTAAAGTCTACTCCCTATTTTCACCCTCCAAAAAGATTAAACTCATGAAGATCATAGGGTGTGTATTTTTTAAAAAACACAGCTCATTTACCTCTGAATTTCATATTGTCATAACCAGCTCAATTTCTCTGAATCTAAGCCACCCATACCCAGTTATTCCAAAGGGCTTCTCTGAAACGGTTCCATGGCATCTGCCTTAAAACCAAGTGTTTAAATCACATGAAGGTCTGCCCATTTTTTATTCCCATGGAGCACTTGACTGCTCTATCTTGTCAAGAGTCCCTCCCTTCTGGTGTATAGTTCTTTTTCTCTGATGTCACCCCAGAATGACTGGACTCTTTGTCATGCTCTTTCCTCTACCAACAATACAATGTTTCAATATGCTCTCCAACTAAAGGATAAAGATTCCCCAGTAGGCTATGGACTTTATCACACCGGGCAATCATCTCTCAGCAATCCCATTTTTGAAACAAGTGGAAACTTAGTGTCAGTGGAGCAAAAATTATCACACCTCCGCTTCAGTATCTGTATGGTGCTGCACATTCCTACCGCACTGCTTGCTTCCTCCCCATTATTGCCCTACATATTTAAGGCATGCGGATCAAACCAGCAGAGGATGGGGAGGGCAGAGAAAGTGAGATTGGGCAGGGAAGGTTGGAGGGGAGACAGATCAGGATGGGGAGGGCAGGGGAAGCAAGATTGGAAGGGAGAGGGGCAAGGGGGAGAGATATATCAGGATGGGGAGGGCAGAGAAACCGAGATTGGGAGGGGAGGGAGGAGAGAGATCAAGATGGGGAGGGCAGGGGAAGTGAGATCAGGTCAGCAGATCAGAGTAGCAAAAAAATAAGTAAAAGTGGACACATGGCTGACTTGTTTGACAACAGCATGAGGGAGGGGGAAGAGAGGGGAAGAAGAAGAGAATACCATCCCCTTGTGCCATGTGAAAACTGTCTCTTCTGTTTCTGAAGCACAAGAGGTTATTTCACGAGGGGGGCTACCGGAACAACAGCGTTATTGGGAATCATTGATGGGCTTTCCCCATGAATGATAAGGTGCACTTCAAAAATGGCTGAACCGCACAGCACCCATAGGATGAAGATGATATCATGCATTAAGTACTCCGCAATAACACTACTATCCTGCTCTAGTCCCACAACAGAAGCCTTGTGTGATAAAGTCCTATGTCTAAGGAGCAGTATCTGTGCTTACAACCATCCAATTTTCACAGAAATAATTGCTTTGGGCTTTCTTGGTATGCATGCCTGGGACAGATTTGGCCTAAAATAGAAATGGGCTTGATCATGAAGAAATTAAGATGCTTTTGGTTATATTTTATTTATTTATTTATACCCTGCTCTTCAGCCACAAGGCTATCAGAGCAGCTTACAAATTGTTTTAAGCAACAGCAATTTACACATCTACACTGCATTAAGCAGTTTCCAATGTGTGTTAGCTAATTGCCCCCACAAGCTGGGTACTCATTTTACTGACCTATGAAAGGATGGAAGGCTGAGTGAACCTTGGAGCCCGCTGGAATCGAACTTGCAACATGGTGACTTGCAGTACTGGCATTTAACCACTGCGCCACCAGGGCTCCCTGGTTACACTCCAATGCATCCATTGGTTGCTCTTCAAGTTAGAAAGTGATCACACTGATTTCTTTGTATGTTATGTTAGCCTGATTTTAGCCTGACTTCACATTGGTCTTGCACATGGACCTGACATCAAGTCAAATGAACATTCATCCATCATTCTTGTCATTGTACCTATAGAATCATAGAATTGTAGAGTTGGAAGAGACCACAAGGGCCATCCACCACGACCTCATCACTTGTTTATTTTTCCTTATTATTTTTTAATTTTTTAAACTGCACATATAGCTTAATACATTCACCTTTCAACTTATAGCACATATAGACAAAAACAAATACTTAAATTGCTACAGGAAGGAGAGGAGATGTTTGTGCTACTGATGTCACAGTGACTAGTCAATCAGTACAGTGCATAGGCCACAAACCAACATTAAAATGAAGCCAGTTTCAAAAATATTTCACAGACGTATATCCACTCATTCTTCCCAAGAGTTCCCTAAGAATTTTTTTAAAAGTAATTTTAAATGGATGTCTCAGGAGTGTAACAAAACAACCCCCATTTTTCTTATGTGTGTCATGCCCGTCTTCACTCATAATCCATTTTGCCATCAGTCCCCCTTTACAACTACCTTTCTAGATCTCCTGAGATTTCTCAGTAAAGATGAAAATGAACTGGAAAAATGAAAGGGGAAAAGACTTTTTAAAAGCTACATGCCACAGCTTAGATTAGCTGAGCAAGTAGCAGAAGGGGGGGGGAGGCCCGAATGCACACATCCCTGTATATAAGTGGAACACAGATCTTTGTACAAGGAAGGTAACTGCTTTTCCTTTGTGTCTGCAGCTCTTCATGCTACCTTGGTTCCTACTGTGTTGAATCCCTTGAGCTCCAGAAGCAGCTTTGCAGGGGAGAGCAGTGAGAAGGGTGGAGTGAAAAAGCACTGATGTGCTCACAAGACGTCAGCACATCCCCTTGGATAACAGGGTAGTCATGGACCACTGAGACCAAGATAAAGCCACTTACAAACACTCAGGTCTTCAACAACTCTCTATGTATTGGTATTATGACCCTATATTATTCAAAAAGCCTTGTTAGAGATACATGGTGCCGTCTTACACTCATTTATTTTAAAGCAGTTCCCTTAAACCTAATTTCTCTCTGTGCATGTGTTTGATTCCATTATTAGAAACTATAAGCACTGATATTTTCAGGAAATTGTCTTGCAAAATAAGAAGCTTTGAGTTCTCAATGGTAGTGTCTAGAATAGGCCAAATCATTGACGGGTGGATGCATATCCCAAAATATACAGCTCAATATGCACTGGTCCTTTGTCCGTCTCATTATACACTTACCCACAAACTGGGCACAATCAGTTGCCCCAGAAACAAGAGTGACACTGAAGTGCAATAACTAGTGCAGAGGTGTAGCTTTTGTCAGGGAAAAAATAAGGTATTGCTTCTGTATCTAAGAATTCAGCTCCCTGCCTTCATTCTTCAAATTTCTAGCATTGCATAGAGTGGGACACTGAAAACTGTTCACACCTAGAACTCATATTTGCTGTGTTGTCATTCCCTTGGTGGTTTTACTTGCATCTTTTCTTTGGATGGAATAACTACTGTTGAAATCCTATAAGTCCTGCTACATTATGTAACTGTACGTATACCTAGCTACATAGCAGAGGTGCTAAGAAACCTCTTTACTGAATTGTAACAATGAATAATGAGACACAGGCAAGAGTGCCCAATTTGCATTGGTACCAATGTGCATTGGTGCATAATGCACATCACTGTGTAATGAGCTTTGTTGCATGATCCACATTGGTGCACAATGCACATTGATGTACACTGTGCACTGGAGCGCGTTACACCAATGCACACTCTGCACTGATGGGCTTCTGACACTTTATTGGCTCTGCTATGAGGTAACATAACAGCAGCCAACTACTGGATACAGATATTACGCAACTGTGCCATTCTAATTCCCACAGAGGGAAGTCCATTTATGAAGATGGAAGACCCCAACAGGATTCCAGCATATACAGGTCGCCTCCACCCCCCTCAGTATCTGTAGAACCAATATTCATGGTTTCAGTTCTCTATGGCTGAAAACATAAGGAAGCATACCATAGAGTCACGTTGGAAAATAGCTAGAGAGGTGTCGTCCCTAGGAATTGCTAGGTTCTCCAATGCAACTCTATGGTAAGTTTATACTGGACATCCTTTATTTTAATAGGGTTCGCTAGTATCTACACTTTCATTTATAAACTTCAAGGCTGGAAACTTATCCCCCAGAGATACAGGGGGCAACCTGTATTTCTAAAAGCTCGATCGAAATTTTAATTGTATGGAATGCTAGGAATTTGGGCACCAATGGCAATTTTCATTTTGGAGGGCAGAATTCCTTTCTATGGGGGGGGGGCAACATCTTTATTTTGACACCTTTGCTCCCCAATAGCTACACCACTGGGTTGGTGTTAGAATAGTTCTGCAAATATTCAGTTTCAGATCTTTACTCAATTTAGCCTGCTTCATGGAGATACAAATACAATTATGGAGAGAACCATATACACTATCTTGAAGGAAAGGGGGAAATAGAAATGATGTGATACAGCACAGGTCTTTCCCATTATCACAAATGAATAGCTCATTAATTTAGTCATTCAGTCAGTCATGTAACTGGGAGGGAGCCCTGGTGGTGCAGTGGTTAAATGCCAGTACTGCAAGCCACCACGTTGCAAGTTCGATTCTAGCAGGCTTCAAGGTTCACTCAGCCTTCCATCCTTTCGTAGGTCGGTAAATTGAGTACCCAGCTTGTGGGGGACAATTAGCTAACACACATTGGAAACTGTTTATTGCAGTGTAGATGTGTAAATAGCTATTGCTTAAAACAATTTGTAAGCTGCTCTGATAGCCTTGTGGCTGAAGAGCGGGGTATAAATAACTAAATAAATAAATAAATAATGTAAGGACAGGATTTTCTGTTGCTCACTTGTACAGAAAATTTACTACAACTGCACTTTTAATGCTAAGAGCACAAGCAGGAAACAGGTAATTCCCATGACATATCCTAGAAGTGTCAACACTTAGGGAACTGATGAGGAAAGTTCAGGAAGAAAAATGATCTTTCAGTGGGTTTGCCTTATATGAAGGCATACTGTATATATGGGCTGGTGCACATAGTCCATGTAGAACCTCTAGACTTTTGTGTGGTCGGCCCTCTGTGGCCATGGTTTTTGCATCCACAGATTCAACCAACCATGTTTCGAAAATATTTTTTAAAAAATCCAAAAAGCAAACCTTGATTTTGCCATTTTATATAAGGGACACCACTTTACTATGCCATTGTATATAATGGGACTTGAACATCCACAGATTTTAGTATCCATGGGGGTGGGGTTGGTGGGTGTCCTTACCAATGGATACCAAGGGCCCACTGTACTCAGTTACTGATAGTGGAATGTGTGAACTCAATCCTACAGAGCACATAGTGTTTGCTACCAGCTGAAGCATTGGAAAGAAATGTTACAAGACCACTTGTTCTTTTGATTTCAGTGGAGTACACATGTGAGCAACTGGGTCTAGGAATGCAGCCAAGGACCTAAATCTAGTTACTAGTCTCAAGTTGCGTAGACTCATTGAATCAACTGCTGAAAGGTAGGCCCCTTTCCTTTGATAGCATCTGTTGGACTGATTTTAAAGCTAGGCAAATATATACATATATATATATATATATTTGCCTAGCTTTAAAATCAGTTCAACAAATGCTATCAAAGGACAACCCTGCTTATCAAAATTCTGCATCTGTATCTACTTAGCTAGTTATCTACTTGCACATCTATAGATTTACTGGGAATTCTTCTACAACAATCAAGGGTGGTGGGATTATACTTCAGGATCCATCACTATCAACTGTTTTTAAAGAATTTTCTTTTTCTTTTTTTAAAGGTGATGGGGGAAGGGAGCTACACTTTGTATCCTTAGCAGAATGAATTGAAATTATGATCTGGAGAAGATGTTGCAAACAGGCCAACCAAAGCAGTCTTTTATCTTGGAGGTAAATGAACTGAAACAGATGAAAGAAGGGGGAAAAAAGAACTTTCCTAGAGGCAAAATGTCTGTGTCACCAGCTGTTACTGGGAGATAATGTGCAATGACAAGGGAGGTATAGGAGAGAATCCAAATGTCTATAGCCCTTTTCTCCTCCCCAGTTTAGGAAGGAAAAAGGATCTCTCATGACACTGATGAAGCTTAAAGGGAAGGACCAGAATCTTCAATAGCAATTCACAAATGTCACTTTCCTACTATACTCATATAAGCAAAGGAACATAAAAGAAAACTCTTGTAATTTTTGCCTTGTGCATCATTTTAAATCGATGAGCTGTTTAACATTTTCTGGTACAGAGCCATTTCTGTTTAGGTTTGCCCAGAACATAACACACACATACAAGAATTTTATCACACTTTAAATGCCACAGTATTATGTGTTCCCCAAAGAATTATGGAAATCATAGTTTGCTGAGGTTGGTAAATAGGGTTCTCAGGTCAGCAGCATTCTGTTCCCTGAGATTTCAAGGTCAAAACCTGAGGGGTTGATTCTTGTGGTGTTGTAAAACACCCACCATCTCTATTCCCATTGCTCTCCACATTCTCCTAGGTGTTTGGTGCATCACGATTGCATAAGCACAACACATTCACACTGTGTCAGAGAGTCCTGGCAACAATTGGGAGTGTGTCATGAGGGATGCTTATCTTTCTTAGTAGTCTCTCTCTGGCTTTTCTTCACAAACGAAGATTCAGGAAGGATGCATCCTGCGCTTTCTGCAAGCGCGCTGATGACTAAAAAGGCCAATCCGAGATAAACAAGTCCGGTTGCAGAAAGCACAGCAGAAGGTCTCCTTGGGTGATGTTTTTGAGTTGTGATTCTTTCTGCGTTGTTGTTTCTCTTCAAGACTTGTTCGGCGTGAGTTCTCAAATAAGGCTGCAGCATTGTGGATAGTGCGTCTCCATGCCTCCTGATGTGAGGCCAGGGCAGACCACTGTTGGTGATCAATTTGGCCAAGCCTGAGATTTTGTTTCAGGGAAACCTTGTATTGCTTTTTTGGAGCGCCCCTCTTACGCTGACCCGTGGCAAGTTCACCACAGAGTACTATTTTTGGGAAGCGATCGTCCTCCATCCTAGAAATGTGACCTGCCCAGCACAGCTGTGTTCTCAATATCATGGCCTCAATGCTGGTGATCCCTGCTTGCTCAAGGACAGCAACATTCGTCACATAGTCAGTCCAGTGTTTATTTAGGATTGTGCGTAAACAGCGCTGATGAAAGCATTCAAGGAGTCGTAGGTGGTGGTGATAGGTGACCCATGTTTCATATCCATAAAGGAGAATAGACAGTACAATGGCTCTATACACACTGATTTTTGTGCTTTGCCTCAGGTGTTTATTACTCCAGACTCTTTTGTGAAGTCTTCCAAATGCGCTATATGCCTTTGCTAATCTGTGATCGATCTCTTTGTCAGTCTTGGCATCTGAGGAGATGATGCTTCCCAGGTAGGTGAACTACTGAACGGACTTGAGCACAGATTTGCCGACGGCAATGTGGGGATGGTGGTGTTTGTCCTGTGGTGCAGGCTGGTAGACAACTTCTGTTTTCTTCAGGTTGACTTCCAGCCCAAACAGCTCTGCAGCTGTTGTGAAGCAGGATGTAAGGCGCTGCAGAGCTGCTTCTGTGCGGGCAACAAGGGCAGCAGCATCAGCGAAGAGCAGCTCACGGACTAGATAGTTTAGAGTCTTATGTAACCCTCAGACGGCTTAAGTTAAACAAGCTGCCATCAGTACGGTAACGTATATAGATGCCGTCGTCTTCTTCAAGCTCTGACATAGCCCTTCGGAACATCATGCTGAAGAAGATTGTAAATAAAGTTGGTGCAAGAACACAACCTTGTTTCACTCCATTAGTTATTAGAAAGGGCTCTGAAAGAGCATCGCCATATCTGACTTGACCGTGCTGGCCCTCGTGTAGCAAGATAATTATTTTAAGGAATTTGGGGGGACATCCTAGTCTTTCCAGGATCTGCCACAGACATTTTCTACTCACAGTGGTGAAGGCTTTGGTGACAAATGTTACATAGAGACTCTTGTTCTGCTCTCTACATTTCTCTTGCAGTTGTTGAATGGCAAATACCATATCTGTAGTACTCCTATTGGCTCTGAAGCCACATTGGCTTTCAGGGAGAAGTTCTTCTGCAATAGCAGGAACTAATCTGTTCAGGAGTATCCTTGCAAGGATTTTTCCAGCAATAGAGAGCAGTGTTATGCCTCGATAGTTTGAGCAATTGGATTTTGCTCCTTTTTTCTTGTACAGGGTGATGATAACTTCATCTCGGAGATCTGGTGGTAGTTCCCCTTTTTCCCAGCAATTCACAAGGAATTTGTGGAATTTATCATGGAGTGCATGACCTCCATGTTTCAACACTTCAGGTGGGATTCCATTAATCCCAGCTGCCTTGCCGTTTTTCATCTGCTGTATGGCCTTAAGGATCTCTTCCAAAGTGGGAGCTATGTCGGTTTTTTGTCGGTTTTTGTATCATATGTTGGATAGCTGAGCCTTGGACTACTCGGTTGGCACTAAAGA
The DNA here is from genome assembly GCA_030847615.1 of Gambelia wislizenii. Lineage (NCBI taxonomy): Eukaryota > Metazoa > Chordata > Lepidosauria > Squamata > Crotaphytidae > Gambelia > Gambelia wislizenii. The sequence goes on along the minus strand of JAUMIR010000005.1, from coordinate 102,766,236 downwards.
GGCTTTGAAAGTGTTCAGCCCATCGATTCAGGATGGAGGTTTTATCAGTAACTAATGTTTGACCATCTGTACTGTTTAAGCAGCTTTGGACCTGATAAGTAGGTCCAAACACTGCTTTAAGAGCTTCATAAACTCCTCTAAGATCACCCAGATCTGCACAGTGTTGTGTCTTTTCTGCTATATTGATCCACCACTTGTTCTGCATGTCTCGGAGGTTTTGTTGAAGTTTACTACATGTGAGGTGGAAAGCTGCTTTTCTGACATGGCAAGTTGGCTGGGCGAGGTATGCCTGGTGAGCAGTTCTCTTCTTTGCCAACAGCTCCTGGATCTCTTGGTTGTTTTCATCAAACAAGTCTTGATTTTTCTTGTGGGAGAACTCAAGGGATTCTTCTGCAGACTGGAGGATACTGTTTTTGATATGTTGCCAAAGCACTGTGGGAGAAGGATCTGTAGGACGGTCTTCAAGTTTTGTTTGCTGATTTGCCTGGAAGTTGTCTCTCACAGTAGTTTGTTGAAAATTGTTGACTTGGAGTCTCTTCTTTAAGATGCCACCCCTCTTAGGTTTGAACTTAAGATGAAGATTTAGTTTACATCTGATGAGGTGATGATCTGTTTGGCATTCTGCACTGGGCATCACTCGAGTATGATGGACATCGCGAATGTTTCTCTGGCAGACTAGATCATAGTCAATGAGGTGCCAGTGTTTAGATCAGGGATGCATCCAGGTTGTCTTCAAGCTATCTTTCGGCTGAAAGATTGTGTTTGTAATAGTCAGCTGTTGTTCTGCACAGAACTCTAGCTGGAGGCGTCCGTTATCATTGCAATTTCCAACACCACGCTTGCCTAAGACACCTTTCCAGGCATCGGAGTTCTTTCCTACTCTGGCATTGAAGTCACCAAGGATAATAATTTTATCTTTTACAGGGATGTTTTGTATGAGTTGGCGTAGGTCTGTGTAGAATTTGTCTTTCTCTACAGGGTTGGCTTGCATAGTTGGGGCATATATACTAAAGAGAACAACATGTGGGAGGTGTAAGGAAATAATGCAATCAGAGTGTCCTGTTGGCAAGGTTTCGAGTTTGGAGGCAATGGAGTTTTTAATCATAAAGCCTACTCCTGAAAGATGTTTTTCGGTTTTGGGTTTGCCAGACCAATAAAGTGTGTAGCCGGCGCCGTGTTCTTTAAGGCTGCCTTCCTCATGGAGGCGAACTTCACTAAAAGCAGCGATGTCAATAGTAAGTCGTGATAGTTCATGGACTATTAGGGCAGAATGATGCTCAGGCCGTCCACTATCTGCAGAGTCCTGCATGGTTCTGATGTTCCAGCATGCAAGTGTCAGTTTATTTACACCTTTGGAGGCTGGTATGTGCCTTTGTTTCTTTGCCTTGGTTTGACCGCATCAGAAGATGCCCATTGGCCACGGCCAGCCAACCAGGTAGATGGGGATGAGCTTTTGTTAGGCCACATTTTGTAGGTCCCTCTCCATATGGAGCAAGCAGTGCTCTCCTTAAAAAAAGGCTGCTTGGTCATTCAGGATGCTGCTGAACAAGACTGTCATCTCCCGGGTCAGCCTCGAGCGACCAAAGTCCTGAACCGCCTGCATGCAAGGTTGGGTCTGCAGCTTCCAGTGCATCCTTACACCTGCTGTTTCGTCCTTCACCTATCGCTACAGGACTTTTTTGGAACTGGATTTGTCCTTTGAGCCTGTCCAATGGATTTTTCTGGTGGAGTGCAGTGTGCACAGAACTGGCCTCACCCTTTAAACGAAAGGTTCATCTGCTGTGGCCTTGCAAGCATGGACATAGCAGCGAAGTCCTCGGGTCATAGGTTTGATTAGAGCTTCCTTCTCTTAGATGGTTGACCTTATAGGGTTGGACGAGGACCATCTGCCCAGGTTTGGGATTAGAGTTTTCCTTCTCCTAGGATGGTTGCAATAAGGCTAGAGAGCCCATCCTGCCCTTTGACACTCTTTAGCAGACCCTTCGGTTTTGACCTGTCTGGCATGGGAGACCCTATCAGTGGCTTTATGCCACCGCCAGCATAGCTCAAAACAGCATTAGGGTACGCAAGCCTCTCTCCCATGACAAGGGGGCATCAATGGAGAGGTCTTAGTAGTATCACATATGAAAATCCAACTTCCTCTTCCTCCATTGGCATTCTTCCTAAGGTTTGTTTCTTTGGCTGGAGACCTGGAGAAGAGCAACAATTCACTGAGACTTCTGCTGGTGCCCTGAGACCTGACAACCCCAATCGAAGTCTTGTAAAAAAAATAGAATCATGGTGTCGTTTGTCCCAGTGCCCAATATCAATTTTTAATGTGGAACCTTGAAACATAAGAAGTAAGAAGAGACTTTTACAAAGGGTAGCTGCAGAGCGAGAAGCTGCAGAATGCTTTTCTCTCACCATTGGGAGCACAGGCCCAGCTCAAGATAATTTACTATTTCTGCACCCCAGTGAAAGTTTTTTAGAAGGTGGCAACAGGGTTTCCACAAGACATTTTTTTCTACCCAAAGAGGAACAGCAAATGGCAACCCTCCACCAGTATGCTGCATGCTAGCGAAAGGGCAGTGAAATCATTGTATTACCAGACACAGAAAATCCCAAAAACACCTTTCCTTTTCCTTGGCCATACAAAAATGGAAAACAAAACACCAATAAATCATCATAACCATAACCATCATCATCTATAGCCTGCCTTCTTCCCCTGAAAAATGGGACTTAATATTAATTGCCCTCCCCATCCAGTCTCCTCAAAGTGCCACAACTCCAGGGGCTCCACATCTGGGGTGTCTTCCCAGACAGTCTTTTTCCAGACATCATCCCTTATTCTAGAAAGTAGCCACTTAGAGCCTGACAGTTAGAAGTCTGAGGTGAAAGCTACCTCAGTGGCTTGTGGGGCTAGCATCAGAAAACCTGTGCAAGATTCCACTGAGTCCAATAGGTTTTACTTCTGCAGGAAAGTGGCAAGAATATACAGGAGACTACCTTTTTCCCAGAAGTAAATCTCACACAGTTCACAGGGATCTCTACCCAAATACATGTGAGAGATTTGATTGCAGTCATAAGCCCTAATCCTTACCATATTTATTTAGCAGTAGGTCTGTTTAATTTAGTGCAGCTGATTATTATTAGAAAAAATATGCCACTTTAAGGATTGCTGTCTGAATTTATTCATTTTTATCTTCCTTCTCATGTTGCCTCTATTAGATGGTAAGTCTGTGGTAAGTACTATGTATATTTTGTTGGAAAATATAGTTTGCAGTCCAATAAGTGGAAATGGTTCTGCTATTGAAGGGTTAACTGTGAAGCCATATGAGATGAGCTGATGTAACTTCCTGAAGTTTTGCTATTGGGAATCTGGGATGAAGGGGAGTGTCTGAGTATTCTTCTTTCTTCCAGAAGCCATGATCCTTAACAAACCTCATGGGCCTTTGAACTGAGAGGACCCCAAAAGTGTCGTCCTGAATATAGATTTGTAACAATGTAGTTTTTTATGTATTTTGAACTAGTTTTTAGTTTGTTTTGATGAAGTTTTTGTTCCTGCCAAGAATGAGCTCTCTAAACTGTGAGTAATGAAGCTTTTGTACTTTTTAAACTAACTTTTGAGTCTTGAGTGGTTATTTTGGTAGTTAAACAACTTGGGAAAAGACAAAGGGTGTTTGGTTATTCAACAAGCTATGTATGCTAACATTCTGACGCTAGATGCTGCTGCGTTAACATTAAACTCTGCTAAAGTTGGCTGTATTCTCCACTAACATGTGAAGTACAGTGTGGATGTTTAAACAGGGACAACATACCCTGATATTTTAAACAGTGTATTTTTTACACATTCCAATATATTTAATATCACAATCCTATAAATCTCCATTCAGAGTCAGTTCCATTGAATGTCATGGTTTTCTCTCAGAAACTGGGCACGGGATTGTGGCTTTAGATCATAATCTCATAATCTGTGACAGAGTGTTCCACTATTACAGATTCTGGATCTTTCTTATACCTTCCTAGCAAGCCTGAAGAAATGAGGGGACTGGGTTGTTTAGTCCCCACCCCACACACACAGTGTTTTATGTTCCAAGTGAAAAAAAGAACTCCTGTTGCACCCAATGGGAAGGAATTCATCTACACCCAGTGCAGGATTGCTCTAGTGTTCCCTTATTTTGTGCATGTGTGGCTGTGTAGAATCATAGAGTTGGAAGAGACCACTATGGTCACCCAGTCAAACCCTCTGCCATGCAGGAATACATAATCAAAACACCCGGCCTCTGTTTAAAGCCTGTTTTAAAAACTTTTTTTAAAAAAAGTTAAAACATAGATTTGCAATACCATCTTCCACAAACACAAAGGAAAAAACTGTCTTGATTCTATTGTAACAGGAATATTGCAATACGAAGCATTCACCCTATTTTTGAGTTATCATCCACTGAGGCTTCCTCTCTAGAGTATATAAGCAGGCAGTAAATTAGCATAAGATATGAAATTGAGGCCTAATTAAAAAGAAGCATGACATTTGGAAACTATCCCGCCCCCCATGTTCATTCTACTGTTCTTGAGACGCTCATAGGAATCACCCCACCATACAGGGGCAATCCAAGAGCACAAGCTATTCCATTTCTCCATTACTTTAGATGATTTTTTTTTTTTTTTTAGATTTTATAGAAATTTTAAAGTTTTAGGATATTTGCTGCACTTCAACTCCCAACTGGTACTATTTCATGAACAGCATTCAAACAGGCTGCCTACTAATGTTCTTTCCCAATGGTACAGCAGAGTCTCCCTTCTGTTAATTTTCTTGCAACTGCCACAGTGATTTTTTTTTTAATTCAGAGAGATGGATTTCTCACAGTTTTTTACTTTTCAGAGAAGGAATGGCACAGCAACAAGAAGTAAACAGATTTTCAAAGGCAAGTGGGAACAGTAAGTTCTTCCTAAGGGTTTGCCTGGGTGTTTAAAGAACTGTGGAGACATCCGCACTCTAAAGTTGCTCTAATGATAAAGAGGTGATTCCCATCAGTCTGTTTACAATGCCTGTTTTGCATGCAAGAACACAGCGCCTAACCTACCTGGGTACCGTCATGGAGCAATTAAGACATGATCCATTTAGCAATGCAGAACACATCCCGTCTCCTATTTATAGACCAATAGACCTGTGGCAAGCTTGCATAATTATTTTGTTTTTCCAATGAACTGAGCCTGCGACTGGTATATTTTAATTGGTGTCATTTGAATAATTAATCTGAAGTTTTGTGGGGGTGTGCACATCGAAGGTTGGCATGGCATGTAGCCCATGATAATGAAATCATTACTTGATGAAATAAGACTTCACATTTGTAACTGATTGTACACCCCAGTGCTAATCAATTTGGTTTTGGTTGTTAAGTTCCTCCACATTTTGTTTTTGGTAAAAAAGCTCCTGTCTTTTGCATTCTAGTAAAGTTCTGAATGCCTTCTCTACTTCCAGTCAGTACAGAGCTGTACATTTACATACATCTATGCCCATGGCACTCCAGTATTTGTGGGATTCCCCATGTTTTTCAAAGGGGTCCATGCAAAGAAATACACATGAAAATCTTCCTCTTACATTGAGAATAACAGAGACGCTTGGGAAGCATGGATTGGCATGTATGTATGTATTCTCATATACTGTATTTTTTTCTAAGTTCACACTATGCACGTTTCTCCTTTTGGACCCAAAGTACAGATTATGCATACCTGTCAATTTATGTAGGGAGCATATTTCTCTGTCCACAAATACATCCACAGTTATTGAGGGATTGTGTCCGGGGGGGGGGGCGGTGAGGTGAAACCACTCTTGAATTGTCACCCACTGAGCCTTAAAGGAGGTATCCAAGCTGTTAGACCCTATCCTTGAAATAAATTCAGCACCTTGGAGAATTCTTGCGGACCCAGACCATACAGCCCCTCGGCCCTCCTGAATAATATTCACACACAACGTATTTGATTACAATTATATTTTGGTTACATCTTCAGAAAACATGGGTTAGATACAGATTAGTAAACACATGTTTTTTGGCAATAAATGGCCGCAACTTGCAAGCTGAATGGTTAGCGGCAATGCATGGGTCATGATCTACTCCTTGATCCCACCCATGTGGGTCAAGACTGCAAGTTGGCCAATCCTGACTCCCTGGAGGAGAGAGATGCTGGCCAAGCCATCCGCTCGACTCTCTCTCCTTCCCTGTAAGCAAATGTTGGTTAACACTAGAGAGCGGGGGTCTCCGTTGAACTTGAACTAGTATTTGAACTTGGACTTGATGGAGACCCTTCATCTCATGTCCTATCACGACCCATGACATCCACCACCAAGGCTTCCCCTTGGGAAACGCCTTCTGCCAACCATCCTCCCAATCAACAGGCAGCCCTACAGGCCCTCAGAACCCCCTCGCTGTGCCGGCAGTATCCTCCTGGGCCGGATGTATGCTGCGTAGGCCCTGGACCTCCAACGGCCGAGTCTCATGATGGCCTCTGTTGACAGCCTCCCTTGAGCTGCCATGGTAGTGGCCCCTATCCGGAAGGAGTGGCTGCCAAACTCCTCTGCTGGCAGCCCCATCAGAACCACCCCCTGCTCGGGATCGAGTGTGCCAGGGCCATGCTCCTGGGGGATCCCCCCGCAAGGCCAGCCCCACAGACAGGGCGTAGAGATGCCTGGCAAACAAGGAAAGCAAGAGATGGCTGCGGGCTGATGATCATGGCTCCGCAGCATGGCGAGAATGGGGTGAGAGGGCCATCCACCATTCCTGGTGTCCCCCCAGCCCTGTGATTGTCCCCGGAGCCCACACCCCCGCTAGGTATCAAGCACGCCAGGTCTGCACCCCACTTGCTGGCCGAGGCCATCCAGCCGTCCCTCTGCGCATTCCTTCCCCCACCCCAACCACCCCAGCAGGACTGGGGGGGAGGAGGTCAGGTGCCGCTGGCCACCAAAGAGAGGGGGAAGAGCACTGCCCCCAACTCTACCTTGCCTGCTCCACTGCCCCTCAACCTCCGTCCTCTTCGGCTCTGCGAGTCAAAAGAGGGTGGGAACCTGACGGAGCTAACTTATATCAGCTCCGTCCCCTCTTACTGAGGTCATCCAGCCACACTAGGGGCCGGCCGGATGACCCGCCCTGCATCGGTGGCCTCCTCCAATCAGGGCTAGGCAGGCCTACCCTGATTGGCCACCATCCCTCCCTGCGCCTTCTGACCACAAAGCATGCCAGGCAGAAGGCAGGAGGGAAGATGGCGGCCACCAGGGTGGACCATGCGGTCCCCCCTCTCCCTCCCAAGCACAGACGCCGTGGGGGGAGCATCGGAGGGCATACCAGGGGTGCGGCTGGGCCGCAGAAAGGCCTGCCAGCAAGTGGCAAGCCCCCTTGGGACTGTAGCCACAGGAAAAAGGCAGGATTGTGGAAAAGGCTGTCATTTTGCACAATGAATTTCACAACCTGGCTCATGCTAATATTTTCCCACAAAGGATTCACATCTATGGCAGAATCTACTGACATTAATTGCTCCTTAGAACTGTTCTAATTCAATTTCTAACAAAGTGGTTGGCTCTGTCAGCTGAAACACATTAGAATAGTTTACTTGATCCAGAAGTGTTCATTAAAACAGAAACCTAAAGATTTTTGTAATGGAATAACAAATAAAAAGTAGATTTTGGGACCACTGAAAGGATGTGCAGGAGATTCATTCAAAAGAAAGCAACTGTGGACAACTTACTGCTGAAAAGCTGCAACAAGCTGACTCCTTGTTCCAATGGCTTTTAAAAGATGTTAGACATATTCATGGAAAACAAGCATATCAATAGCTATCAGCTTGAACTGGATTTGTTTGATTCATTTTTTTGGGGGGGGGGAAGAACTTTTCAAAATTTTCAGATTCCTTCATAAAATTGACAGAAAAAACCAGGAGATTTTAAAGCATAGAGAAATTTGGAGAGAAGGCAAAATGAATACTTGCCCAATTAGGCAGAGAACATTTGGAGTTCAGCTCTCAAAAGTCTGGATCTGTGTCTCTGCTCATTTCTGTGGTGCTAAATTAGGGTTGCAGGCTATTATAACATAATCCGCTTCCTACTAGGAACAGGTTTACCTTTTAATCTGGCCAATGCAAATGTCTAACAGGCTGAACCCAACTGGGTGCTCAGCAGTGGCTCCTCTTCCTCTTGGAAAGATGTGACCAGTGGGGTGCCACAGGGTTCTGTCCTGGGCCCAGTGCTATTCAACATCTTTATCAATGACTTGGGTGATGGAATTAAGGGCATGCTTATCAAATTTGCAGATGACACCAAATTAGGAGGAGTAGCTAATACCCTAGAGGACAGGATCAAAATTCAAAATGACCTGGATAGACTGGAGAGCTGGGCCAAATCTAACAAAATGAAATTCAATATGGAGAATTGTAAGATACTGCACTTAGGGCGAAAAAAAAACAAAATGCATAGATATAGGATGGGGGAGACCTGGCTGAACGAGACTACATGTGAAAGGGATCTAGGAGTCCTAGTAGACCACAAGTTGAATATGAGTCAACAGTGTGATGCGGCAGCTAAAGAGGCCAATGTGATTTTGGGCTGCATCAATAGAAGTATAGTGTCTAGATCAAGGGAAGTGTCTAGATCAAGGGAAGTAATCGTGCCACTCTATTCTGTCTTGGTCATGCCTCACCTAGAATACTGTGTCCAGTTCTGGGCACCACAATTAAAAAAGGATATTGACAAATTAGAGCGTGTCCAGAGGAGGGTGACTAAAATGGTGAAAGGTCTGGAAACCATGCCTTATGAGGAAAGACTTAGGGAGCTGGGTATGCTTTGCCTGGAAAAAAGACAGCTAAGGAGCAATATGATAGCCCTGTTTAAGTATTTGAAGGGTTTTAAATTGAGAATGGAGCAAGCTTGTTTTCTCCTGCTCCAGAGACTAGAACACGGAGCAATGGATGCAAGCTCCAGGAACAGAGATTCCACCTCAACATTGGGAGGAACTTTCTGACAGTAAGAGCTGTTTGGCAGTGGAACACACTCCCTCGGAGCGTGGTGGGGTCTCCTTCCTTGGAGGTCTTTAAACAGAGGCTGGATGGCCATCTGTCGGGAATGATTTGATTGTGTATTCCTGCATGGCAGGGGGTTGGACTGGATGGCCCTTGTGGTCTCTCCCAACTCTACAATTCTATGATTCTATGATTAATTGGTTATCACCTTTGTTAGTGCCCCTAGCATGTCACACCTTCAGAAACCCCTGAAATTGACTTAATAATTTTGGCTTATTAATGTGGTCTTCCTTGGGGAAGAGCAATGAAATATCAGGGACTCACTGTAAGGATCCCAAAAGACACATGTTAAGCCATGCATTGCCCAAAGGAAGAACTACTGACAAATTCCAAACTATGAAGAAACATAATGAGGCCAAAAGGACATTGTTTGCACACATCAGAGTGACAGACAATGTTTCTATTAGATGGATGGAGTAAAACCTTTGTTTGAAGGTATTGAGCTCCACTTCCCCAATCACTCAGCCATTAAGGAGGCAGTTCAAGCTTTGCAAACCTAATCACCAGAACATTTAAGGCAGCTGCAACACATTAGCATCTTCGGACACCTACTGTCAAACCCAAGAATTTTCCCAGAAACTCATTATCCAGTCTTTGGAGACACCTGGAATCTGTTGTTTCAATACATGAAACTCCTCACTTCAGGGCACATTTTTAGTATAAATACTAGTCCCAAATCATGCCTCATTGTGCACAGAGCCTATTCCTGAGGACACCATGTCCCTCTGTGTAGCCAGGGCACACAGAACTAGTTCCTGAGAATACTATGTCTCTCTGTGTTAGCCACTCCAGATTCATCCATCCACGCTGCCAGCTTGCCCAATGACTTTGTACTACAAGACATGTGTTTTATATCCCCAGAAACCTCCCTATCTATTCCTCTGACAACCTCTTTTCTTCCATTCCTAGTGGTCTTGTGTGAATGCTTCATCGTATGAGTGTGTGCATGCTTGGTGTTATTATTTTAAAGTCTTTAATAAATATCAATTTTTCATTTTTGTATTTCTGTGCATCTGTTCAGAGTTAGAAGGGGTATACAATTGGTGTAAAGATCCCTCTCTCTGTTGCCCCCTTTTGCATTTCTAAGGTCAAATTGCTGCTAATTTCCCCTAACATATTAGAAACTCAATATTTTTGTGGAATTTCATGAGCACTTTGGGTAACATATTTAGCTGAATCTTCTCAAGCAGGTTGGAAAGCACATGAGATTTTTTTAAAATGTGAAGGTGAATGAAGATAACTATTAACAGAGACATGTATGGCAGTGTTATCACTCCCAATAGCTAATGAAATCCCCATGTTTGGAGGCAGACTACCTCAAATCTGTATGCCAAACACTGGGTATAAGCAATGGAAAAGAGCATTATGTCCTGGTTATCATCTTTTTGTGGCTATTCACAATTAGAAGCAGGATACCAGAGCTTGGAAAATTTATTTTTGCACTACAACTTCCATAATTCCCCATCCAGTATGGCCTCTGGCTCTGAAGAAAAATCCACAGGAAACTAGGGCTTCATTGCCCCTGGGGAACAATATACTAGATGGCTCTTTGGTATAATTTAGCAGAGCTCTTGTTAGATTGTTATGATTTATGCTTGATAAATATGAATTACAAGTAGATTTTGATTCTTAAGGCAGGGAGTTGCCTCTTGACAGAATTTGCACACATTGTAAGAGGCATATATTGGAAAATAGGGTAGTGAAAAGCCTGGATTCCCTGTCCATCTTGGAAAGACAGGCCTCATTTTAAGGCACGAGCTAGAATTTCCCTCCCTCCTGCTGACAAGGAAATGAGAGCAATCAGTACTTGAATGTTGTACTTACTACCACTGCATGGAGACCCATCCAAACTGGCTCAGACTGGTAGAGTCCCCATTGTAAGATATTGTGCAGTTTCCAGAACTGTTGGGCAATCCTATTTAGATTTGAAGGAGGGCAAAGGTCTATCCTTAATTGGTGTTGTCTAATGTGTACATTGTTCATCTTTCCAGACCATCTAAGAGTCATTACCAGTGCCCAGAGGGTAAAAGGCAGCAATCATGTTTTATTTATTTATTTATTTAGGTATTTATACCCCATTCTTCAGCCACAAAGGCTCTCAGAGCAGCTTACAAATTATTAAGCAATAGCACTTACACATCTACACTGTTTTTATAGCAAGCTAGGCACTCTTTAAGCAGTTTCTAATGTGTGTTGGCTCATTGCCCCCACAAGCCGGGTACTCATTTCACCAGCCTATGAAAGGATGGAAGGCTGCATGAACCTTGGAGCCCTTGGGATCTAACTCGCAACATTGTGGCTGCAGTACCAGCATTTAACCACTGTGCCACCAAGGCTCCCAAGCCATTCACATCTGCCCTTTGCACACAAACTAAACAAAACTCTGCACTCATCGCTCTAAGCACATGGGGCCTTTCAAACCTTCCAACAGAATAACATTCCATACCCAAAGGTGTCCCCTCACTCTAGATGAGAACCCCTAAGTTAGAAAAGGCCTATATATAGGTCAGAGAGAGAGAGAGTGTGCTCTCTACTCTTTCTCCTTTCCAGAAGTTCTCTCCAGAGGATCAGCTTCATTTTGAACCCTCCACACCGGCTCCTTCTTCCAGATCTTCAGCCAGCTTACTCAGCTTCTTCTTCACATCAGAGGGTGAGAAAATATGCATGTGTCATAATGGACTTTTATCACACTACACGGTTATAGCGCTATTATTCCACTTTAACTGCTGTGGATGCCTCCTGTGGAATTCTGGGGTTTGTAGTTTAGTGAGGCCTAAGAGCTGTCTGGCTGAGAATTCTAAATGCCCCTCCCTAAACTGCAAATCCCAAGATTCCACAGGAGGCAGCCATAGAAGTTAAAGTGGAATAATAGCACTATAACAGTGTACTGTGATAGGAGATTATCAGATGGACCCCTAGGGTTTCTGTCCCGCTACCTCCCACCTGCCCCTCTCCCATTCCTGCTGTGGAATAAAGAATGGGCACCCGCTCCCTTCCTTGCCCAGTTATAAATGCAGCCATCGCAAGGCTGCTTTTACAACTGGGAACTCAAATCCTGGCCATTCTCACGAGAGAACAGCTGAGAAGGTAATTTAAAAAGACCCCCCCCAGCTGTCAAAACCAAAAGCAAGCACTGAAACACATTTAAAAAACAAAAAAGCTACCCAGGGAGGGAGATTTTTTTTAAAGTTACCTTTCTGTCCCGATCACACCCAGAAGTGTCCGGCAGGGACCTCCCAGTGACATCACAATCTGTTGTCGTCCCAGGAGCACAACGGGGCTCCTGTTCACTCACCCATTGTTCCATTATAATAACGGAACGGGCCTCTTACTCACGGATTTTCCCTGTGAATAAGAGGAAATGGGGGAGGAACAGGAGCAGAATGGGAGTATTCCAGGACAGGGACGACATCATCTAAAAGGTAAGCCTTTTAGCAATCTCTTGTCATCCCTGTCCTGGGATATTTTACACATCTGATAATCTCCACAGTCTCCTTATAGTCTGTAGTCCCTGGAGCTAGCTGCATCCCTTAGACTGGCCAGGAACAGGATTTTTTTTTTTTTTTTAGCAGCCTCTCTTTTTCCTTTGAGGAACTGCTATTAACAGCTTGTGTTGAATATAGACTGTTCTGTTGGTCTCTACTGCTATTTTTTTCTATCTTTTAAAGAAGGAAACAATTATTTTTGCAGCAAAACCAGCTTGTCCTCAACCTGATTTTTTCCTTTCTACCTCAATTTTACTTGGAGTCACTCTGGTTAATTGTCCATTTCAAAAACCTTTAGCCTGTAAGTGCCTGCAGAGAATTAGTGCCTTGAAGAGCTTTCCCCCCAAACCAGTAAAACCAGTGCACTGCTCTTCAAAACATTTTTAAACCAGCTTTGATATTTTAACCCTCAGTGAGCACACTTTCCAGGTATGTGCATATCAAGATGTTAAATATAATTGAAGAACAGAAAAACCACTGTGGCTCTTCCACTGTTGGTTTGCTCATGTCTTTTCATAGCAAACGCAGACAGGGAAGGACAAAAACCATGTGGCCCCATGGTCACTATACTAGGCAGGCATCTGGTTGTGCTCAAGCTAAGTGTGGCCTAAGGGGAAAATAAGGAAGCCTATTCTCAATAAGCTAGGTTTCCTTAAGAGCACCTCCAAAACAGACAGGGTAGGCATGGGGTTAAAATCCCCCTCACTCTGCTTGCTAAAAACTGGTAATAAAACTGTATGAATAATATACTATAGAACAGAGGTTCTTAACCTGTGGTCCAGGGATCCCCAGGGGTCTGCAGTGTCCTCACAGGGGGTCTGCAAAGACCTGATGGCTGCTTGGCCCACCTCCTCCCTGTAGTGGAGTAGCCATGTGACAGGAGCCAAGGCAAAGGCTGGCTTGGTCTGCGCATTGCCATTCAATCCACTCAAGCTCAGCAACAAGCAGAAGAAAAGTCTTCCTTTCCCCTCCAGTGCCTCTGAGGGAAAGTTTAATGAATGGTGTATTATTATTATTATTATTATTATTATTCGATATTATTATTATTGTTGTTGTTGTTGTTTTAAATCTTGAGTTAGGTCTTGGGCGTCAATGGCAACAAAAGATATTTAAAGGGGGTTCCTGGTAAAGAAAAGGTTAAGAATCACTGCTATAGAACATATCATAAAATCAAATAATTGAAAGAAGTAAAAAAAGACAAACAACTGGGCAAAACACAGGACCATCTGCACATCACCATTATCACCAAAAGAAGCTGCACATGGATAGATAATGTTTCTTAATTTTTCAAAAATATAAAAACACAGTCTTTTAGAGTTGGCTCTAAACTGGAGAGGTTCTATTATTTTAAAAATCAGAACTCTTTCAAATGAAAACAAAAACACCAAAGGCATTAAGGCTCTGGGGACATTGCTAATTTCAACCTGTATATAGCATTCAAAGCCATTTTTAAAAGAGAGTGTTAAGTTCAAAAGAAAACACTCATTGTGTACAAAATCTGAAGGAACAGGAAATCAAAGTAGCTGTAGCCAAATAACCTTTGTGAAAGACAAACGATAAGAGTTAAGAGGAACTTTATCTTTCATGCTTACTTCTGAGAACAAGAACTTTTGAGGTAACTTTTCTTTTATTCTTCCTTAGGTTCCCTCAAAATTGTGTTGGTGTTTCAGTGACCCAAGAAGAAGGGAAATCGTCAGAGTGACCATGCCCTGTGGTCAGGTTCAGGGTTTAAACATGTGCACAGCCACCACCATCCCGATAGCATCATCATAATTTCCATATCCTCTTCTTCCTTCTCCTCCTCTACTACCACCACTATCATTGTTGCTTTCCTTATAGCAAATATAAAATGATTGTTACTCTAATTAAGCAAGTCAAGCCAGCATGATAAGCTGCATGCCACCACAGCCACACTGCCTGTGGTAACCATGTGTTAATTCCCTTAATTAGTCCCCGTTTCCACTGAAAATTATTCTATTTTGTTGATTAAAATGCCATGTAAATGTGCAAATCTTCCCAATTCTTTTAATGTCTCAGTTGACTTGGTCCCTGTTGGAGCTGCATCCCCTGCAGAGTACAAATGAGCTAATCATTCCCATGTGGAGAAAAAGTACTTTGACAAATCACATGGTGGCTATCGTACATGCAAAGTTAAGAAAGAGATGCCTGGTGGACTATTTCTTGATAAGATATCATTGATAACACTGAAATGGCTGCGAGATTTAGTTTTAAAATCCTGCTGCTATTTCAATTTTGTTTTGCTAATGCAGCTTTATGTTTTGAATGACTTGTGTATATTCTTACATTGTTTTTCAATTAGTTTCAGGCTGTCTCAATCAACAGCATCTGCAACAAGCTTACATTACAAATGTAGTTTATCTGTATACATGTGATTATAAATGCAAACCTCCATTGTGACAAAATGTAAGGTTTGCTTGACAAAGCATTCCAGAAAGAAATTACCTGCAGCTAATCTTCCTTTAAAGGGGTAGTGGTGGTATAGGGCAATTACTCAGTTACTGAAAACAATCTGATGTCACATTTGCTCCCAAGCAGAAGCACTGATGTGCGTGTTGGTTTTTCTTCCCTCTTTTAATAATTCAGAGGTGGAAAGGTTCCTGTCCATCTCTATTACGCAAAACTGAGTTGATAACAAAATGACAGATTCTGTATTTTTTTGTCTCATCTTTTCCCTGGGGGGTCACACTTCAATTTTTCCTTTAGTAGCTTTCTAGAAAACCAATCATTTAATAATAATGCTGTTACTACAATAGATGTCCTGCAGATCAAAGGTTATTAATGCACAAAAATGTCCATGACCCATCCATTCATGGTGCTCAACATTGCCTTGGGAAGCTTTTATTGGCATTGCTTATATCCATGGTGTGTGTGTAGGAGTAGGAAATGATCAATGTTTGTGAGGAAGACGTGACTTGCTGGGTAATCTAGGCAGTAAAGGTCTGCTTTGGCTAGTGATAGGGCAACACTGGGATGCTGCATCTTGGAAGCAGGTGGTGGGAAGCTGCCAGGAAGAAACAAAATTGGCAAAAACCTCCACCTTCTGCCAACAAGTAGCTCCACTCAAGGGATGTTTGGAGCTAAAGTATAATGTTAAGTATGAAGTTTGGCACTCTGGACCAAAAGCAATCTTTACTTTCAGAGTGCCAATTCCCATGCAGAACTCTACCAGCTGACATAGACTAGCAATAAGAACAAGACAATTCTTGTAATAGAAACTGCCACTCACACTTTCAGTTTTGTGCTTCCTATCATTATGGCTGAAAGTGAACTCTGGATATCCCTTAAGTTTCCCCTCTCCAACTAAACAATGTACAGTATACTAATTTTGATTTAAATAGCATCTTATAACTCATATCAATAGCTCAGTATATGTGGCTAATCTTATTTTTTAAGGTCCTCCAAGGAACAGAAATGCAGAAGAACATGAATTTAGAGGAGGTTGGAGACAAAGTAGGCAAGAACTCAGGAGAGAAAAAGAAGCATGGAAATCCATGGAGAGTAGTTAGTGTTACTGCATCAATATTCAAACAGATTAACCTATTGAAGTCAGTGGGGTGGCATTGACCCATACTCTAGTAGTTCTGTTCAATGTTGCTGCTGCTGCAGTTGTGGTTGAATGCATTTATTCCCTTGTATTTTAAATCACTGAAACGTAAGTATGTATAAGTTAATAACCACTTATCTACTTTTCCAGATTGCCCCAGTGTACCATGTGATGTATGCTAGGTTTGACAAATTTGTAGTAGAATAAGGTGAAAGGTAATAATCTAAAATTTCTGCTCCCTATGGTATCCTCAGTTGCCATCTTAAAATATGAATACTTCAGCCCACCTTAAAAACCAGGCAGTTGTACCAACTGAAGGAGTTGTGCAGCACTAATTTATTTCATTTATTTATTTGTGCAATTTCTATGCCACCTTTCTCCCAAAGTGGGAACCAAGGTGGCTTACAGAAGAATTAAAATCACAATTAAAACCAATTAAAACATACAAAGTCGTCATGCCCTGTGAGTCTGATGAGGGCATGGAATCAGAGGAGGAGGAGAATATGGCAGGGAATGCTCTGTGGACCCTGGCACAGGTTTATCTACACCTGTGCCAGCAGCAAGCCCTGCCAACCTGGAGGCTCAAGCAGAAGAAGAACCTGGTTCTAGTGGGTTGGTACCAGTCCCAGCAGGGTGCCCTGCCAATTCAGATAAAGATGATGAAGAGGAGATGAACTTACCTCCACCATCATTCAAGCATTAGTGATCCCAAAGGGAAACTTGCAGAAGATTGCTGAGGCTTTATCAGAAA
Organism: Gambelia wislizenii; assembly: GCA_030847615.1. Lineage (NCBI taxonomy): Eukaryota > Metazoa > Chordata > Lepidosauria > Squamata > Crotaphytidae > Gambelia > Gambelia wislizenii. The sequence continues at coordinate 102,749,393 of JAUMIR010000005.1, read as the reverse complement.
CACCTGCTCATCAAGGAGCACCTGACAAAGCCTTGATTGCTATATATACGCTTTGGGAAGCTATGGGGGCTTTGTCAGAGATCAACTGTTGGTGATCTTCAACTCTGTGTTCCTGCTATCTTGACTCCTGCTTAGACTTTGGACAGACCCTGACTACACTGCCCTGTGTTGCCTGGCCCTGTGGCCCCATGGGCCCACTTCTGGACTATACTACCTTCCATAAGCTTTGACTCTTGGAGTGTATTCTGGACTCTTCTCTGTGTGCCTTTCTGCTTGTTTTGCTGCTGCTCAAGAAACTGAACCTTGCTTGTTTCAAATCTTATCTGGCCCCCTTAACTGACTTTGCTATCACTGAGAGTTGGCCACTTTCCCAGTCTTTTGAGCTTTAACTTAGTCATACTCTTAAACTGTGTATTAATTGCTGGTAACTGGCTACTTTCCTGGACAAAAGTAAAAAAAAAAAAAAACAAAAAAAACAACAACCAGATAGAAACAACATAAACATAAAAACAACATAAAAACACACCCCAATAAAAAGTCACAATTATATGTCAAAAGTGTGCTTAAACTAGAATGTTTTTGCTTGCTGGAGTAATGTCAACAGGGAGGGGGACAGCCTAGCCTCCTGTGGGAGGGAGTTCCAAAGGGTGGGAGCAGCCACAGAGAAGGCTCTCTCTCATGTTCTCACCAAATGAGCCTGTGATGGTGGTGGGACCAAGAGAAAATGTTCCCCTGCAGATCATAAAACCCTTGCAGGTTCATAGAGGGAGATATGATCTTTCAGATAGTCTGGACCTAAGCCATGTAGGACTTTATAGGTCATGACCAGCACTTTGAATTGTGTTCAGAAACAAACTGGTAGCCAGTGGAACTGTTTTAACATAGGAGTTATATGCTCCCTATAACTGATAAGCAGAGTGTTGAAGGATAACATGTCCAGCCCCTTCCTGCCAGCAAGCCACAGTGCAACAAGCAGCAGCAGATACTTTGTGAGATCCTGTCACAACTGCTTGTTTCACTGCTGGCAGGAGGAGGCTGAATGCATCATCCTTCAGTGCTCCACTCACCAGAGCAGCAACACTCTTCCGTTCAGTGCAGCTGCCTGGTTTTTAAGGTGGGTTTCAGGGGAGATTTATGATCATGGCAGTGGTGCTACAATTTTAAGTATGAATTCCAAAATTTACAAGGTTATAAGTCTAGCTTATAACTTTGTAAATACAGATCAGAATGCCAGCCTTAATATTAAGAGAAGCATGAAACATTACAATGTTAGCCACAATTCTATACCATAACCTATATTGCATAATTGTATGCAAACTTTCTATGTAGCAAAGGAGTTATGAAACCCTCCTAGTGCATTACGAAGATTTGTATCAGGGTACTAGCAAGAATGTCTACTGATGAGCAGTGGCAGTCCCTAAGCATATCTGAATGGGCATCAGGAATGCCCAATGGTCCCAATGGGCATTGGCACCTGCTGCACATCAGCACCCATTGCTTACCCAAAGAGGACCAAAGTTGAAAAGGGCCTTTTAAATGTTCTAATCCAGCTGCCCTCTTTATACAGGAAGTTCAATGTTAGAGCAAACCCAACAATTAGATGTCTAATCTCTGCTGGACAATTTTAAAAGGGTTGCTTCGAATTGTGTTTCAGATGAAATCTGCTATCAATTGTACCTGTAATTCTCCCCAAGAAATTTCACTGACCTGGCCAAAACTATTTTGACTTTTCTCAGATGTTTTGCTAAAGAGGAACCCCACAAATTTCGGTTTCAAAGAAATACTGATGGCAACTCTAATCACCAAACCTGCCAACATGGTGAGTTTGATTTTTGAAAATAATTCCAAATTCCAAACAGAACCCCAAATCATTTGCCTAGAGTTTTGGGAAAGCCATTGCCAAGTATCTGATGGACCTCTTGTGAGTAGTGCTTCTGGTGACAAGTGAAAGTGGTCTCGAGCAGCTCTGAGGGAAAGAGTAGGTTTGGTACATTCTGGGGCAGCAGGAAAGAGAAAGAGAGGTGGAGAGGCCAGTAGTAGTCCCATCCCTTGATGATTTTCTGCTGCCAGTTTGCCCTCATGCTGGTTCTACCTGTTCAGTCATCTCTGTTCAGCATGGTCTTGTCCCTGCCGGTTCTTAATTACACCCCCAATTTCTGGTTTAGGGAACTGTCCCCTCCACTGAACTTCAGAGTTTGTCTTAGGAGCTTCTTGGAATCTTTTTTTTTTAAGTAATGCCCACAGAAAGTGGAAGTTGTGCTACTGCTCGCCAAGCAAAGCAGAAATGCAAATTTCATAGTCTTCCTATATTTATAAGGAAATACAAGAAGAATAAATGTTTGTTTTCTTGAGGAGAAAATATGCATATTTCACAGATCGCTATATTATAATATTATATATACTGGGCCCATTTCAAAACTTCCCCTGTCAGAAAAAGGCTGTGATGGAAAGTAACCTCCTGTCAGCCAAACAACTCGTCTCTCTCTCTCTGCCTTCAAGTCATCTGTTGACTTATGGCTATCCCATTAATTTCATTGGGTTTTCTCAGGCGAGGAATAGTGAAAGGTGGTTCGCCATTGCCTTTCTCTGAATCTAGCCTATAGCACCTGGTATTCCTTGGCAACCCCCCCCATCCAAGCAATAACCAGGTCTGACCTGTTTAGCTTCCAAGATGAGATAGGAGCTGATGCTTTGAAGCAAAGCAAACCTCTGAACCCAACCTTTTATAATAGATACTGTGGCAAGGACCAGCAACACAATCCTTATTAAAATGCTAAACATTAATAATAATAATAATAATAATAATTTATATACGACCCATTGGTAACCCAATCAGGGCAGTTAACAACATTAAAACACCATACAAAGTAAAACAGTATACTCCCTTCCCCCCCTTAAAAAGTTATTAAATCAAATTACAAATTAAAACAACATATGCTAAAGTGCAATTTTTCTAACATGTTATTAATTAATACTGCATTAATTAACTTTTTTTATTAAAAAAAACTCTTCTTTTTAATGAAGCAATGTGTGAATCTTGCTATGTCCTTAAGAAAACTGGACAAAGTTCTCACCTTCTCCACTGGACAAAATTTTTACCATTTCCACTGGTCAGATTCAATAGGTACAGCCATCGCAGCATAGAGACAATTATATTGTAACTGTGTGCCCTGGGACAATTAAAGATGAGAAGACATTTGTGAAAAAGAAATGGGAGCCCTAAAGCACCACAGACATGGTTAAATTCAGGATTCAAAACCCAAACACTGAAGAGCTAAGCACTCAAAGCCTGCTGCCAGAATGAACTGACCCATTTTATTCTCTTCAACATTTGTTTTTTAAAAAATAATTAATTTTATCCTGTTTATAAACCAATTTGCATTTTTTTAAAAAATTAACAAAATTCATATCCATCCTTATCTGCACACATGCCTTTGTTATTATTAATAATAATAATAATAATAATAATAATAAAATTTTATTTCTATCCCGTCCCTCTGCAACACAATTGGGGCGGCTTACAGTATAAAACAAACTGTTGGCAAACAAACTGATGGGGAACTATGATAAAAGTAAAAAAAAAAAAAAGAGTGTAATTTTGCAAGAATAGCATAATAATGTAAACCTCAAATGAAAGGTCTAGACACATGAATAACTTTTAAAGTAAATTTGAACAAGTGCACTCATGAAAGTCATAAAGTGCAAGGTCTTGAAATTTTTTATATTCCTCTCCCTCATATTTAATAGTGTGTTAATATAGAACTGCATTGTTTTGAGTGCAAGCAGCATTAACAAGGTTAATGGCAACAATTCATTGCCACTCAGATTATACAGATAATCACAAAAATGCTGACAGAAGCACCTTGCTAAATTGTTCTTCATTTTGTTCTGCATAGTTTGCAGGCAGCATGCAGAGATCCAGAAAATAAATTATATTCTTAAATTTAAGACTGTAGCAGTACACAGTGTTAATTGATGGTCTGGGAAGAACTGATAAATTATTTCCATAATACAGTTGCTAAAACTAGATAGCAGACACTACAACATATGGGACGGGAGGGATTATTCATTCTACAGTGGTGTTAGACAGTGCAAATTAATGGTGTGAAAAATTCAGCATTTGAAACTTTGAAGCAAAAAAGGAAAAAAGGTATAGCTGGGATTTATTTAAGATTTATTTATTTAACAATCAACCTGGCATTAAGAATAGCAGATAGAGTAGTGAGTCCATGCATTTAGCTCACTAGTTTTAGTGCTTAAAACACCACTTGACAGGAGTTCTTTTCCAGTGGAGTGGCGAAAACACCACTTGACTGGAAAAATCTGGAAGAGCTTGTGCCTCAATGCATACAGGTAAAACATGTCTCAATACATTGTGTGAGATGAGCTGCCTTACTTAATTACATCCCCTGATCAGCCACTTGCTGAATGGATGCATGAACATCAGTGGTGGCTTCTGAACCTCTCCCAGCATTACTCATAGCATCTCACCTTCTTGCACCATTTCTTTTTTCAATATCAACTGTTTATTGACTTTCTGTTATAACAGATAACAGAGAGAGAGAAAAAGAAAAATCATAAACACACAAACAACTAATACATCATCAATGTGGGAGTAAGACTTTACAGAAACATCTGATTTCACATTGAGCCCCTCTGATCAGTCTGTTTGCAAGACATCCTTCCACATGTTTAAATGGGAGGCTGGTGGCTGATATTCTGTTCGATGTTCATTGACTACGTCAATAAAGGGATACCATTCTTCATAGAAGGAATTTTCTGGTTGAGTGGTGTTTGACTTGTTCAGTCTGGCAGCAAGCTTTCCCATTAGCCTTTGGTCCCATACCCGGTGCCACCAGCCTTCCATATTTACCTCCCCAGTCTTCTAGGCGCATGCTAGCTCAAGATGGGCAGCTGTAAGGAGGAAGGTAACCAGCTTCCTACCCTTCAGACCCTTGTTTTCATCTTGAAATATGGAGAGGAGGAGGAGAGCTGGACAAAAATGAATTGGCTGCCTTGTGATTCATGCAATGATGTCCACCACTTGGTGCCAGAAGGCATTTATTTTAGGTGAAAAAGCCACATGTGGAGATAAGTACCAGATTCCCCACATCCTCTCCAACACAATGGTGGTATAGATTTTACCCTTCTGGATAACCAGACTGGGGTCATATACCACTTGTTCCATATTTTTATAAAGTTTCCCCTAGTTTTAGTGGAGTGTGATTTCAGTGAGGGAGAGGCCCCTACATTGCTCCATTCAGTATCTGAAATTTGGAACCCAAGGTCTCCCTCCCAGCTCACCTTAGAATCTTGTGTACCACCATACGTCGTGTCAACAAGGAGGTGATAGATAAATGGCGCCAATCCTTTTAGGTGGCTGGATGGGTCCACACATATCAATTTGAATGGATTTAATGCTCTAGGGATCTCCCCATTCTGTGTCATCCAGGCTGTAAAGGATTGGAGCTGTGCTAATTGGTGCCACGAGACCGTCAGCAGTGCTAGTTCTGATTGCAATTCAGTCAGGGATTTTGGTTTAGTGCCCACAAAGAGGTCTCTTACCCAGTATATGCCTTTCATTTTCCAGCCCTGAAAATATGACAGCTTGCCCTCATCATAAAATTTTGTGTGTGCCAGGAATGGGCAAATAGGGGAGGGGAGGGGGAGAGGGCCTGCCCCCAACTTGCCAAATTCCAATTGAAGTCTTAAAAAAAGGCTTCGCAATACCCTCTGTCTCCCTCTTTTTCAGTTTACAGAAAAGCATACCTAAAAGTGATAGTGGTTCTTTACCCAATTCTATGGTAACCCATGGGATTTTTGTATCCGCCCAGATCAAATGTGTCATCTGGCTCAAATAAAAAGCCGCAAAATATAACCGCAGGTCCGGGGCTGCTAAATCTCCTTGCTTATTAGGGAGATGCTGAGCTGACCTATGAAACCTTGGGAGGGACATCCCAAATATATATGCATCCAGTAGTTTTTTCCATTTCATGAAATAAGCCTCGGGGGGACAGAAGGACATAGTTTGAAATAAAAAGAAGAGTCTGGGAATCAAGAACATTTTTGTCAAAGCTATCCAACCCATCAGCGAGGGTTTCAGGTTTTTCCATTCTGATATCTTATTTGTTAACCATTTTGTTACCTTTGGATAATTGTGATAGATCATTTGATTCAAATCTTTGGTCAGCCAAATGCCCAGATACTGGAACCCTGAGGGACATATTCTGAGATTAAACATTTTCTGGAGATGGTGCTGCTTTTGTAGAGAAATGTGCAAGCACATCATAGCAGATTTTTGGTAGTTACCGTAACCTATAGGCCCACATAAAGGTCAAATAGATCTAAAAAAAAATAATAATTTCAAAGGACTTTTTTGGGTGCTCCAAAAAGAGCAGCACATCATTCACAAAAAGGTTAATTTTATGCAAGCGCCCACTAATCTTGGGCCCAGGTATGGTAGGATTCTGTCTGACCAATGTGGCCAAGGGTTCTATGGCAAGGGTAAATAACGTGGTTGATGGAGGGCAGCCCTGTTTTGTCCCTTGACAAATAGGGAACTGTTCAGATAGAGCCCCATTAACCAGTACCGAAGCTGTTGACCCCCTATATAGTGCGTCTATCACCGCTATAAATTATTCTAGATGCTCTATTGAAATCGTCATGACTAGTACATTCTATTTAAAATGATGAATCATTAAAATATTCTTTAAAAATAATAATAATCCAAAAAGCAAATCTTGATTTTGCCATCTTATATAAGGGACACCATTTTGCTATGCCATTGCATAGCTTGAGTATTCTTGCGTATTCACTGATTTTGGTATCCACAGGGGGGAGGGGGCCTGAAACCAAACCCCAGCGAATATGAAGGGACAACTATATATATAAATACAAACGGAAGGTCCCTGCCAGGCATATACAATAACAATATCACCTTTCTGCTGATCTGTGTATATATTTCCTTCATAATTAGTTATGACTCTTGAATTTCTTCAACAGCTGTTTTTACAACTGGAACCACCTAAGTGTGAGAAAGTTTACATTAAAAAAGTCTGAGCTGCCAATTTAGATTTTATTGCACCCACAAAGTTCTCTAAGCTGCTACCAATTTTTTTTAAAAAAACTTTAAAATAACTGTATTAAGCATACAAAATGCCTAAGTATGCTATTCCTCCTTGAATTATTCATTGAGCAGAGCCAATTTAAATAACTTATTTATGGATTTCCCCCCCATAAATTGTAAGGATCATCTTTTACATACACTATGTCAGGAACATCTCATTTCTTGACTGTATTCAAAGAATTATTACTAATATTTCAGAACATTACAGCATTAAACTGCTAGTCTGTGGGTCCTAAAAACAGTGTGTGGGCTATGGAATATGTAATCAACATGGACACTTTCCTTTTCTTGTTAGATGACTTATTTACTATGGAGAAGGTAAAACAGAGGCATGTTTTGCAGAAATAAACAAATCCCTCTCCTATAAATGTGACCCCAATTTTGGTAACTGTTCAGAAGACTGAATGTGGTTTTCCCCTTTTCCTACTGCCTTCTACTTAACAAGGATTATTTGTCTTTTCTAGTGAGTCATATCTTCTCATGATATGGCCAAAGTATGTCAGTCTTAGTTTAGTCATCTTGGCTTCTAGGGAGAGTTCAGACTTAATTTGCTCTCAGGCCCATTTATTTGTCTTTTTAGCAATCCATGGTATCCATAGAACTCCTTTCCAGCATCACATTTCAAATGAGTTGATTTTCTTTTTACCAGCTTTCTTTAATGTCCTCCTTTAACAGCCATACATAAAAATGGGAAATACAATGGCATGGACAATCCTAACTTTAGTATTCAATGATATATGTTCACATTTCAGGATCTCATCTAGTTCTGTCATAGCTGCCCTTCCAAGTTTTAGTCTTCTGATTTCTAGACTGCATTCTCCATTCTGATTAATGACTGAGGGCTTGTCTAAACAGTAAAAATACTCCTCTTAGAATTTGAGGAGAATAGCTTTTGTCCTGATAGGATCCCATGGCAATTTGACATATTTGGAAGGAGAGCACCAAAAATGCCAAATACTCAGCAGGAAAAAGCCTTTGTGGATTTTTCTGGAGTTTTTAAAAAACTGTGAGGAAAATGTGTATTCCTGCTCGTTGGGACAACCAATTTGATTTGTTGCATAGTCATGACAGGGCAAAATTGGAGATCTGATTGATCAGATGTTCACAAGGGTGGGCTTGCTGTCAAGCAGCTGGAAGCACTTTTCGTGTTAGCAATCGTTCACTTTTTTGAACAGTAAATTCTTCATGACAGCCACCACGAGGAACAGGAGGAGAGACTGAGCCACCAGCCCTTCACCCATCCCCATGGTGGTGGCATCTGTATTTAAGTGTAATTAAAAGGTGGGGAGGATTTGTAGAAAAAAATAAAGCGGATCTGACCAAAAATAAAGAAGACTTCTTGTCATTTAAACAATATGGCAATGAAGGATATGGATTTGATAAGTCTAAGGATCACAGACATAAAACACAAGAAGAAATCCAATATGAAAAAGAGCAAGAAGAACAAGGAAAATTTGGAAAGTGTGTTATGGAAACAGAACTGGCACATGAAGATAAAGATCAACATTTTGAAGTAGTTGACGATGGCACAGAGATACCTTAATGCTCTCTCCTGGAATGTTCAAGTTTTAAATGTTGCCTAAAAAGAATGAAAAGTTTTTCACTATTTGGGTAAACAAAAGTTTGATATTATTTGTCTCCAAGAGACACAAATTAGAATAAAAGATATTAGATTGTTGAAAAATACTAAACTGGGTAAGGAGTTTATTTCAGCTGCAGAGAAGAAAAAGAAAGGAGTGGTCATTTATGTGAATTCAAATATAATCTCAGATGAATTTTTTTCAGATCCAAATTATCACTATCTGGGTATCCATGTAGTAGTTCAAAATCAGAAAAATTTAGTTGTTAGTATCTATGCCCCTTTACAAAAGAAGAAGGAATTTTATGAAAACATATGCGTGGCAGGGGGGTTGGACTGGATGGCCCTCGTGGTCTCTTCCAACTCTGCAATTCTATGATTCTATGATTCTATGATTCTATGATTCTATGATTCTATATCAAAGAAACTTCAATAGGTTAATTATGCAAATCTTATTCTTAGGGGGGATTGGAATGGGACTATCGACCCAGAGATTGACAGGAAATCAAGGAGTGAAATTTCAAAATTAAAGTCAAAACATAATCAGGGGAAACTACCAAAATCTTTTTTTTTTTTGAAATGATGGGTGTATTAAGCTTAGAAGAAGTTTGGAGATTGAAAAATGGAAAATCAAGAGACTTTACCTTTTTTCACAGACATAATTCTTATTTGAGAATTGATATGTTTCTTGTATCCAAATCATTCACTAAAATTCAAAAAACAGAGATAATTCCTAAAATTTTATCAGATCACAGTCCTATAACATAGACAATAAAGAATGGAAGAAAAGATTTCAGTTGGTGTTTAGATGATACACTTTTTAAAAATAAGAAAATTATTGAAAAGGCAAAGGTTATTCTGAATTTATTTTTCGAAGAAAATTTAAACAAAGAGGTAGAGTTCAATACTGTATGGGATGCAAGTAAGGCAGGGATGAGGGGTTTCTTTATGCAACAAAAATCTGAATGGAATAAGAAAAGGAATGAAAATTTACTGAACATACAGAAGGATCTTCAAACCAAGGAAGCATTACATAAAGATAACCCCTCGAGGAAAGAATTAAAGTCACAGATACAAAGAATACGCATACAAATATCTGCTTTACTAACTGGAGAGATTGAGAAGAAAATAAAATTTGCAAAACAAAAATATTTTGAATTTGCCAATCATCCAGGAAGATACTTAGCAAATAAATTAAGAAAAGAAAAAGAAAAACATTTGGTAACAAAAATTAAACAGGACAAAGAAATATTAACAGATCAAAGTTGTATAAAAACTGTTTTTATACACTCTGCAAAATTATACCAATACAAGAAGATCAGCTTGGACAAAATGAAAAGTTTTTTGGACAAACAAAATTTCTTACAATTAGAAGATCAACATAAAGAAGAACTTAACAAGACTATAAGACTAATGGGAAGTAATTGAGGCCCTAAAGCACTGTAAGATCGGGAAGGCTCCGAGCCCAGATGGGTTTACAGCTATATATTATAAAAAACTTTAAGATCAATTCACTAAGCCTTTGCAACAAACAATGAATCATATTTTACAGGGGAAGATACCTGAAACATGGACATCGGCTAATATTGTGGTTATTCCGAAATGAGACAAAGAAATTCTAGAAGCTAATGAGTTCAGACTCATTTCACTTCTCAATGTTTATAAATTATTTGCTTTCATTTTAGCAGGAAGACTGAAAAAATATTAAATAAGTATATACATGATGATCAAAGAGGTTTTCTTTCGAAAAGGTATTTAAAAGATAACACAAGAAATATAATTGCACACCTTGATTTCAGTAAGGCCTTTGAAAAGGTTCCCCATGACATTCTTGCAAACAAGCTTGTAAAATGTGGGCTAGAGAAGTTAACTGTTCAATGGATTTGTAATTGGTTGACCAGCCGAACCCAAAGGGTGCTCAGCAGTGACTCCTCTTCCTCTTGGAAAGACGTGACCAGTGGGGTGCCACATGGTTCTGTCCTGGGCCCAGTGCTATTCAACATCTTTATCAATGACTTGGATGAGGGAATTAGGTTTGCAATATGATCCCTAGTACCTCTTCCTTTCCTGAACCCAGCTTGGACATCTGGCATTCCCCAATCCATATATGGTAAATGTCTTTGTTGTAGAATCTTGCTTGTGCAGGAAAATAATGCAATGGTCCTATGGTTACTGCAATCTCTGGTGTCCCCCTTCTTGGGGATCAGGATATATATTAAGTGCTTGTTTGGTTTTCCATGATTTTTGTTAGAACTAGAATAGATTCTTTCTTTGTAGAATGAAACAGCTCTATTGGTATGCCATCTGATCCTGATGATTTATTTCTCCCACATGCTCCGAATGCAGCCTCCACGTCACTTTCTAAAATTGGAGGTTTGTCTTCATATGGTTCTTCCTCAAATGAATCTGTCATCGTTTCATCTCTTTTTTATAATTCTTCTGTGTATTGTTTCCTTCATTCTTGCCATAATATCTATTATAATAGGATGGGTTCAAATGCTTGTTTCCCTTGATGGCACCTGATCATGTATGATCTTGAATGCTAAACAGGGTCATGCCTGGTCATTACTTGGATCAAGGATTGCCAAGGAACCAGTTCTGAGTATTCCTTGTCTATGAAAATTCAATGAAATGCATGAGGTCACCGTATGTCAACAGTTGACTTGAAGGCACTATACTAGAAATATTATTATCATATGACAGGGCAAGCAACACTTTGCCTATGGATTATATGCTACCCTGTCCATTTTTACAGCCCCCCCCCAGTTCCTTCCAAAAAATACTGATGTTCGTGCAAAAATTTCTGGGCGTGCTGCCAGAACCCTCTAGGAAGTGTGATTCTCTGGTAAAGTTTATTGTGCCTGTTTACTGGGAATGTATTTTGCTTGTTTTTTTTTAAAAAAATGGAAATGAACTTGCAATTCCTTGTTTTTCTTTTTATATGGGAGAGAATAATTTTTGCTAAGGATGCACCCCACCAAAGAAGGTGATAATGGTCTCTCTGATTTCCCAAAGTTGCCAATCCCTGTTATATAACATTGAAGGAGATCTGGGTGAGCAGAACAACAAAGGTAAATTGCCCTCAATAAAATATGCTGTGGGGAATCTTTCAGAGAAATGTTTGATCCTTTATAAACTCCCTTTTTTCATGCAGAAAACATTCACCTATCAATATTTGCAACATCCCTGCTAGTCATTTAAATTGTCCAATCTGATGTACATATAACTGGCTGCTGGGACTTACTTTTTGTAATAAAAGAAACGGGGGGTGGGGGGTGGGATGCGAAGCCTGCCAAAGAAAGGACGACAAAAAATAATAAAAAAAAAATTGATATTTACAAACCAGTGATTACCAAACTGACAGAAGATAATTCATTTCCCAAAGCAACTCCAGCAGTTAATTCCGAAATTAAAGTCTCTTTCAATTTAATTTTTAGAAATTAAGTTTCCTGTGGCCCTCTCACAAAGGAGAATGCCAGTGGCATTTCTGCATGATTCTCTACTCCATCTGACTTGCTTTGCCAGGGTGCCTTTACATTAGGCAGAGTGAAGCAGTCACCTCAGCTGGCTGATTCTAGGTGTCATAAAAATGTAGCAATTTTTAAATCATTCAGTTGAATATTGTTTTAGTTTTATTTACAAGGAAGGACAGAGGTGGTTGTGAGATTTTCTTTCTCAGATGCTAAACGTGGCTGGTATCATGAATTATGTACTTGGGAGGTAGGGCTGCCATTTGCTGCTCCTGCTGAGACAGAACAATGTCTTGGGGCAACCCTGTTGCCTCCTTCCAACCAACTTTCACTGAGGTGCAGTGGAGCATGGGAAAATTCTGCATGTCCCCAGAGTAATTAGATCATTTACCCACTCCTGATGCAGTGATGCAGCAGAATCATCTTCCTGCAGGAGATGTAAGCCCAGGGTAGGGACATTTACAGAAACATAGCAGGTGGGGTAGTAGTGGTGAAGGACTCCATTGAAGGTGAAAGTCTTACTCCATCAAAAAAGGTTTGCAAGTCATAAAAAGTGTGCCTCTAGTTTTAATTCAGAACGTGTGGATTTAATTTAACTTAATTCAGAAGTGTGTGACAGAGTTAGGGTTGCCAGGTTGAAAACTGGAGAGGTCTGTGTAGAATAGAAGATTTCAGCAGATCTTGTCACACAACCAGTCAAGGTACAGGAGCTCTCACCAGTTTTCATTCTTGCAACCTGAGACTGACATTGTCAGAAATTTGGCAAAAGGTATAAAAACATATAGTTTATAAAAGCTTTACTATCAAGATTCTAAAAGCCACTCTAAATAGGTCAGGTAGTCCTCTTTCACTGGATCATACCCCTCTAACATGCTGTGGGGGAAATCACTTGTTGAAGGTCATCTTTTGGTCAATTATATCCTCCCAGGAACAACACCAAACCAAGGGAGAGGTCATGTTGGCCCATCTACTGGCCATAAAAGGAGCTGTTGCAGGGAGCTACTTCTCCATCTCCACCAGAAAGAGGACTCTGGCCCCTGTCATAAGCCAAAGGTACAAGAGCCAGCGCCTGATGTTCAAGCAGAAGGGAAGGGAAGATCACTAGCAAGGGAAGATCACCTCAGCCTGGGATGCATTTAAATGTGCACTTACGGGAGAACTAATCTTCCACATCTTTGTTCTTCCTCTGTTCCACCTTCTTAATGTGTCTTTTTAGTTTAGAATCCTGAAGTGAAACAGTATGAGATACACTCATTGGCTACAATCTCGGTAGTAATCTATGCACACATAAGTCCAATATATGCCTCCTCCTCTGCCTCCTCCTCCTCCTCCTCCTCCTCCTTCTTGGTTGTTGTGAAGTTTTGTATTCTCTTTCTCCTTTCAGAATGACCAACTCGCTAACTCACTATTTAGCCAGAGCAACACCCATAGTCGTTCTATAGCTAATGGACATCTGGGGAGATCAGAGGAGCACCTGGCAATGACTCTGTGGCCAGATAATTATCATGTTATCTGCTGAGACCTCTGGAGGACCTGAGCAGATCTCAGTAGATGATATCTTACATGCAAAGTTTGTGATTGGCTATGGAGACACAGAGTAGTCTAGAAAAGGCCATGGTTGGCTGAGTGGAAACCTGAACAAGAGTATATTTAAATGCCAGATAATGTGCAAGAACATAAAAAAGTCACTTGTGGAGCTGCTAGTGGGTTTCAAGATATAACTAGCTATTTACAAAATTTCATGGGTGGGGGAAGGAATTTCGCTAATATATGGAGAGAGTTGTGGTCAAACTACAGTGAGGCTTTTGCATCTAAAAGATTTTTCAGGTCTGCTCGAGACCTTCTCCCCCTGCCCTGATGATTGGCAGCAGGCAATTAAACATCTACTGTTTCAATTTTTCACAATACCCCCCTGACAATATTCCTGACAATGGAGCATTACTCTAGGGGGTTGTCTTAACGGTCAAAATAATCCTCATAGAATTCCCTTGGAATCTTACCTGTCCAAATGGCATTCCACATCAAATCACAGTATTCAGAAGGAGGGGGACCAAATCCACTGTAAACTCCGCAGGAAAAGCCTTCAGGGCTTTCCCCATTTTTTTAAAAAAAAGCTCCATAGAGAATGTGCATAGTTGCTCATTTGGACAATCAGATTCGCATTCATTTGCATTTGCAATAAAAGCAAAAGTGGAAGCTGATTGGTCAGACATGGGCAAGGGGTGGAGCTTGCTAACAAGGCAAGTGCCCAGGACTGCCATCTTGAATTTTTGCTTTAGCAAGTGAGTGCTCAGGCGATGAAACAGCCTTTTTCTTTTCTTTTTAAAATATATTTAGGCAGAATATTCCACATTCACACCTTAGATATGCTTAAAAAAAAGCAACTGTTCAGCAGTGGTGGCAACTGGTGAAAATAAAAACAGGAGTAATGCACTCACACCCACCCTCTTGATTCACAGGAGTGCCTGTGAATTTGCCAGAAAGCCATTAAGACAAATAGAAGCTGCTTTGAATTTGTGTTACTTCATATCAATCCACATTTCCCCCCTTGTATAGACAGGTCCTAGGGGTATTCTGGGAAATTCAAATGGTATCCGATCATCATGAATCAGAGGTGAAAGGGCAAAGAAGGGAACCTCCCTATGTATACTGTGCTGAGGAGATGGCTCTGCATAGAAAGAAGTACTATCAAGATGTCTCTGACTGAATTTTCTGTCCTTTGTTGCTGATGTCATATGAAAAAAATAAACAAACTGACTGAATAAGTTTGCATGTGAGCATCTGTTTTACTGGAACCCAACAAATTCCAATAAGAGTTGCAACAACATACAGAAAAACAGGAACAAACAATACCATTAAGCATTTAAAACAAAAACTGAAAAGCACTCTAAAATTCAGTTGAGACCTATGCTACTCATACTAGTGGTCTGTGGAGCAGTGCCAGTCTGCAAGCCATCAGCAGCCCATCTGCAGCAAGTTTTCATGTGGAGGGAGGAAGAAATAGTTGTAGCCAATGGGCTCAGATATGGTACTGGCCCTGGTCCATGAGGGGTGTGTGTGCTTGTTTCCTCTATCAGATATCTTGAGAAGCATTGGTCTAGACCAGGGATTCTCAATATCTGATCCTCTAGCTGTTTTGTACTTCAGCTGCCAGAAGCCTCCACCAGCATGCCCAAAGATGTCAGATTGTGGGACCTGAAGTCCAAAACACTTGGAGAACCAAAGGCTGAGGACTACTGATCTAGACTAATCCAAGAGGGAAGGACTCAACCAAATCTTCCTCCGTAGGCAGTTCCATAGGGTAGATCCTAAGAACCAAAACTGTAATGACCCTCTTATTTTCTAGCAAAATAAAAAATAGGGCCGTTGTTTGAGCAAAGCATTGGGAGGAAACATATGGAAGAAACCACTCCTGTCATGTGCCATAGTGACTTGTAATTGGCAGGTCTTGGCATGAAATTTGTCACACATGAGGACAGTTATTCAGTGCCTTGATAAATGTATTTGCACCATAGAATGTCAACTGCGTGCACTGATACTGACAACCGATCTGCCTTAATCTGGTATACTCTTGAGGGTTTTATCAGATCACCACTACAAATCGTATTTCTATAGGATAGGGGATATAATAAACTCCCACAGAGAATGCTTCATTCTGCAATCAACTGTCTTACTGTAACAAAATGAAAAACAAGTAAACACATTCTTAAGTTAATAAAGATAAATTGGTACCAGCTCATTATGCACAGTATGCCACCTAAAGAAAGATGGGCAGCCAAAAACAGTTCTGTTCAAAGACAACAATGTAAATATTCACTGTCGAAATCATCTATTTGGTATTCACTTCTAACTAAGTTACATCCCTAGCCCTTTTTCTAGTGATGGAACATAAATCCGGATGCATTAATATTGTTTCCGGATGAAAATGGATAATGACTTCTGTGTGGTGCATTCTTTGAGAATTAGGCAATTTGAATTAGCTACAGACAGTTCACTTCTGCCAAAAAGAAAAGAAAGAAAAAGATGTAGTCTTCTTGTCTGTTGTTATAACAGTTGCAATGGAATAAAGAATTTATTTTCTCCAGGCTTGGGGACTGACAAGCAGAGTATATTGGAATATAAGAAATGCAGTCTATTAGCATAGGTATTTATTTTGTAAGGGGAAAGAGACAGAGAGCATGTTGCAAAGAGACAGAGAGCATGTTGCATGGTGCTTTAAAAATGTGTTTCCAGATATACACAACAATTACTCAAAACATTGTGGGACTTTATCACACGAGGCTGCTTAATCACAATTACAGAAGGATAATAGCGTCTTTAGCTGGTACTTATCACACAACGTTGTGTGTCTACTGTGGCTGCTTTGCATTTCAATCATTGGTGGAGTACACATTTTTATTGTTGGGAAAAAACCATCATTGGCTTCCAATAGTGCTGATTTTCCACTATTGCCTCTGGTGTGATAGGTTCCTTCCACTGCAGTTCTGATATTCCAACAGTGGCATGGTGTTAGTGGGTGTGGTTCTCCTCCTCTCCCCCTCCCCCTCACTATACCCAAACAGGCTGAGGTTGCTTTTATTTTATTTTCCTTTCCTTTTCCTTTCTAATTATTTTACTTTATTTTTTATTTTATTGTTTTGCCGTAATTTCACTATCACAGCAAAAAAATTAAAAATTGAAAGGCATGCATGCACTGGTTAGGTCATACACAGGGAAGGTAGGTGGGGTTAGTGAGGCAGTATGGAAAAGTGAGTGTGTGACCATGGATTACTAAAGCAGCAGAACAGTGCAATTGAAAAGAAGTGTGATAGTGATTGTTTTGAAACAGGCATGTCTCCATTTACTTCCACAACGAGATTGCTGTGAGACAACAGGCTGGTGTGATGAAGTCCTGTGAAAATAAATTGGATAACACACAGAGAAAAGCATAAAGATGAAAAATAAGGGTTACTATTCCCTCATAGCCTAGCATTGCAATAATCTTGCAAGTTATTTTAGATGATGGCATGAGCTATCATTATTGTTGGAAGTGGTCTAGCCATCCGTTGGATTAAGGCACAGAAGGTGGTAGATCGAGGACAACTCACACACCCACAATATGTGGCCCTCTGGATGCTGCTGAATTGCAGCTTCCATCAGCCCTAGCCTGAATAGCCAGTGGTGAGGGATGTAAACCTTTGCTCATTTCATTCTCTCACTGGTGAGAATGAAAACTTTCAAAAAAATTCTCCCCACTGGTCAAAAGTTTGAGAGATTAAAAAAAAAACTTTTTCATGTTTCAGAACTTTTTTTGGCAGTCATTTCACAAAAGTTTTTTGGTGTGTGTGTACCATAGAATCATAGAATCATAGAGTTGGAAGAGACCACAAGGGCCATGCAGTCCAACCCCCTGCCATGCAGCAATACACAATCAAAGTATTCCTGACAGATGGCCATCCATCCTCTGTTTAAAAACCTCCAAAGAAGGAGACTCTACCACACTCTGAGGTAGTGTATTCCACTTCCAAATAGCTTTTCTTTTGCCCTGTTGGGGTATTGTTTTTCTCATAGTGCTTGCTGTTATCCCCCTCTTCCCCTCTCTTCCTTACCTCAAAATATTTGGTGGTGGTGAGGAGGAGGAGGAGGAGGAGGAAGAAGAAGAAGAAGAGGAGGGATGGGAGAATGATTTGGGGAATCTGCAACCTGACTGTAAAAAATAAAATAAAATGGGGCCAGTGAAGAACAACTCATTAAAGGCAACATTTGGAAAGCTTTCTTTTTGCCTGGAACATTTCTTTGGTTGGACTACAGCTTCCATGTCTTAAATTTAGTTCTTTCCGAAGTGTTAAAGTCAGAGAGAGGGAAAGAAGTTTTATTTAAATGATATGCTTTGAATAATGTGGTTGACACTTAATATATCAAACTTAATGACATCATTAGAACCCCTGTAATATCACCTGGGGTTATCCCCAGGTCTCAAATTTTGTCTCCTGACTGAGCAACCGTGGAAAAGAGCTGTGACGTTATTAAGGCCAGGGTCACCCATCCCTCCAGCTGTGTCACCTGGTGCAGTTTGGCCTCTCCACACACACACCCCTAGTGCCACCATTAAAAAAGAGCATTCCTTCCCTTACTGGATGTACAGAAGGTCCATGGCATACAAGGCAGATAACTTTCCCTTATGCTGTGTAACAGAACTGCATTATAATAAAAAGCGAGTGTCTCTGTGTTTGCCAGCATAATGGCCAATGGCTTTTATACACATAGGAATCAGGTGAGCACTGGTCAAGAAGTCACATTATTAGCAGTTCACTTATAAATAATTTCAATAATTACCATTAGAAATCCAAGAAGAGGGATTATATGGCTAATGTGTCCCTGGTTGGCTCAAAAACTATAGTAGAAATAATAAAACCACACTTTATACATTTGGAGAACTGGAACAATGTAGTGCTGCAATATTTTTAAAACTTCATGTTGTTAACATATGGAAAAAATAGCTCTCCCCACCAGTTTCGGTTTATTATTAAAGTGAAGAGCAAAGTTTGCTCTCACTATTTGTTTCTGCACCTCAGATGTCATCCAAAAGCTGACTAAAGAATGCTATAGGATGGTGATGGTGAACCTATGACACGCGTGTCACCACTGACACATGTAGCTGTCAGTGGTGACACGTGGCTAGGTCGCTCCCCCTCCCCCTCACCACCCTCCCTAAAGTGGTGATCGGGGCTTCAAAGCCCCGGTCGCCATTTTAGGGAGGCAGAAGAAGGAATGAAAGTGGCGGGCGGGGCTACGAAGCCCCGGTCACCACTGGGAGGAGGCTTTCCAGACAGCACCCTACCTTCCAAAAGCTGTGATTGCAGCTTTGGGAAAGGAGGGTGGCTGGTCGCTGGAGAGGAGGGGCTGGAGGTGGGAAAAGCCCTCCCATTCAGAAAACTCCTCCCATCCAGCCCTCCCATCTAGCCAGCGATGCTCTCCCCCACCCGTGCAGCCTCGCTGAATGGGAGGCTGCACAGGGGGCTCCCATTCAGTGAGGCTGGACGGGGGGGGGGGGTAAGAAGCTTGCTGGCTGGGACCTTTCCCAGCCAGTGATGCTCTCCCTCCCCCGTGCAGCCTCGCTGAAAGGGAGGGGTCTTCTTCATGACTGAGTCACGGAGAAGACCCCTGCCATTCAGTGAGGCTGGACGGGGGGGGGGTAGAAGCTCACTGGCTGGGACCTTTTCCAGACAGCGATGCTCTCCCCCCCCCGCCCGGTGCAGCCTCGGTGAAAGGGAGGGGTCTTCTCTGTGACTCAGTCACGGAGAAGACCCCTGCCATTCAGTGAGGCTGGATGGGTGGGTAGAAGCTCACTGGCTGGGACCTTTTCCAGACAGCGATGCTCTCCCCCCCCCCCCCGCCCCGTGCAGCCTTGGTGAAAGGGAGGGGTCTTCTCTGTGACTGAGAGGAGGTTCAGTGATTCAGTGAGGCTGAATGGGGGGTAGAAGCTCACAGGCTGGGACCTTTCCCAGCTAGCGATGCTCTCCCCACCCCCCGTGCAGGCTCACTAAATGGCAGGGGTCTTCTCCGTGACTCAGTCACAGAGAAGACCCCTGCCATTTAGTGAGGCTGGACGGCGGGGTAGAGGCTTGCTGGGTGGGACCTTTCCCAGCCAGCGATGCTCTCCCCCCCGTGCAGCCTTGCTGAATGGGAGGGGTCTTCTCTGTGACTCAGTCACGGAGAAAACCTTTCCCATCCATTGAGGTTCTCCCCCCCGTCCAGCCTCACTGAATGGGATGGGTCTTCTCCATGACTCAATCACAGAGGGTGGCTGGAGGGGAGGGGTTGGAGCGGGGAGCCTTTCCAGCCAGCACCCTCTATTTCCAAAGCCTCGATCCATCATGGCTTTGAGAAGGGAGAGTGGCTGGCTGGTTGCTGGAGGGGAGGGGTTGGAGGAGAGGGGCTGGAGGGTGCTTGCCGGATATCCTGGATGGGAGAGGCTGGAGGGATGAGGATATACAGAAAACATCCTCCCTTCCAAGGCGGCCGCCATGTTGGCCTTCTTCTCCCCAGGAACCTCGGCTGCTGGGGGTAAGGCGGGAAAAAGGGAGCCAATTGGGGGCAGTCAGCCGTGCCCCGATTGGCTGCCCGGAACAGAGGGGAGAGCCATCCGGCCCCATTTCTGGCACAGCCAGATGATGCACAGCCTGGCGATGAGGCCAGTATAAATAGGCCAGCCCCGGCACAAAGCCTCCAGTTCGGCCCCAGCAGCACTTCAGACACCACCTCGGACACCACCACCTGCGCTCCCTGTGGCCTGCGGCCTGCGTATTGCTAAGCTAAGTGCGAAAAGTGAGATCATTGCTGAGATAAGTGAGGGAAGGCTGGGAGAGGAGAGGGCCTGTGGCATGGTATGGGTGCTGTTTTCTGCCATTAGTGGCAGCCGTTGTTATTCACATATGGAACAGTATCTTGCTCCATAGTGAAGTCTCCATTTCACCACTATTACTGTTGTGCATCCTTATTAACCCTATTTCTGCTTATTAACCCTGCCCTTTCCTAAAAGACAGTTACATACACCATTTTGTGGCTAGTAAGGCTAGTTAATCCCTAATTACCTGCAGGCCTAACAAGCGCATATAATTCTATCTTCTGTCACTGCCCCCCTGATGGAGAATCGCAAAAATAAAAAACTAAGGTTAAGTAAAGGAAGTAGTAGTAGCAGTGGCCGACACTTTCAAGACACATGGACCGAGATGGATGGCTTTATAGAAAAAAATGGCAGATCATTTTGCGTTCTATGTAACGAAACGGTAGTAAGCAGAACGTGGAATATAAATAGACATTTTGAAACTAATCATTCTCAGCTCTTGGAAAAAAGTGAGGATGAACGGAAGGCATGCATTTCCAGGCAGCTACAACTTTATAAGAGCCAATCTAATTCCATCCTAAAATTTATGAAAGGCTCTACAAATTTAACATCTGCAAGTTTGAGCATTGCTCATTCTATAGCTCAGCATGGAAAAGCGCTCAGTGAGGGAGAATTTATTAAAGAAACTCTCCTAAGATGTGCACCAGATCTGTTTCATGATATGCAGAATAAAGATGCAATTATTAAGAGAATATCTGAGTTACCACTTAGTAGAAATATCATAAAAGACCGAATAATGAGACTGAACACAAACGTACAACATCAATTAGACAGAGACGTAAGGAAGTGTAAATATTTTTCGATCTCTCTTGATGAAACTACTGATGTCACATCACATGCTCAGTTGGCCATTATTGGTCAATATTCTGATCATCTCACAATGAGAGAAGAATTGATAAAGTTAGTATCAGTGCCAACAAGTACAGCAGGAAGTGAAATATGTAAGGTTGTTCTACAAACATTTTGTGACCTAAGCATTGATATCTCTAAAGTGGTGTCAGTGACGACAGATGGGGCACCAAATATGGTGGGGGAAAAAGTCAGATTTGTCAAATTGTTTACAGAAGCTATTGGGCATTCAATTGTGCCTTTTCATTGTATTACCCATCAGAAGGCTTTATGTGCCAAGGCAGAATTCACCGACTTAAACGACTTAATGTCAGTTGTTACAAAAATAGTTAATTTAATAGCTGCTCGCCCCCTTCACAAGTGAGAATTTTCGGCGCTTTTACAGGAGGTTGATTCCACCTACAGTGGACTGCTGATGTACAATAATGTAAGATGGCTGAGCCAAGGCAAAGTTCTTGAGCACTTTGTGGAGTGCTTTGAAGAAATTAAGGTATTTCTTGACGATAAGGATCTGGGGAACTTTCCTCAGCTTAATGATGATAAGTGGGTCAACACCCTGATGTTTTTTACAGATCTTTCTGTTCATATTAATGAACTGAACTTAAAGTTACAAGGTTTTGGCAAAAGTATTGACATTATGTTTGGATACATAAAAGCTTTTGAAAGTAAAGTTAAAATTTTCAAGCGAGATGTAGAAACTAAAACTTATAAGTATTTTCCTCGAGTAGCAAAGCATTTTGAGAAGGCCAATGCAGCTGTACAAGATGAAATGGAACTCTTGCATATGAAGTACCAGCATGTTTTAGACTCGTTACTTGACCAGTTTAGTGATAGATTTAGTCAATTTAGAAGTCTAGAACAGACCATGAAAATAATTAAGTATCCTGATGTAGTAGTCTACAGTAGTTTGGAATTAAATGGTTTCCAATGGATGCAAATGGATGATTTGGAGATGCAACTTGCAGAATTTCAAGACAGTATCTGGGCTCAGGTGTTTGTCAACTTGAGGTCAAAGCTTGAGATTCTGGAAAGGCGCCGCTTCGAGAATCAAGAGGAGTGCCACTACGAACAGGAAATTTGGAGTGCCTGGAACCGACTACGAGACACTTTTAGCACCCTGAAAAATATAGCAATGGCTTTACTCACAATTTTCCCCTCCACATACTTTGTGAGGCCTTGTTCTCAGCATTAAATAATATCAAAACCAACAAAAGAAACAGATTAACAGATGAAGTTAGTAGCGCTTGCCTGGGCCTGAAGTGTACAAAATACCAACCTTCAATAGAAGAATTAGCCAATGAAATTCAGCAACAAAAAAGTCACTAATAGCCAGGTTAGTTAAAAAATTCCCCCTCCCCCTCACTTATCTCAGTTTGCGGCACCCCACACAAGCTAAATAATATCAAGACCAACAAAAGAAACCGACTGATGGATGAACAAAGAAGTCACTAAGCAGGTAAGTTAAATAATTAGTTTTTGGTTTATTAAATACAATTATATATAACAATTATACATTTATGTTATTTAAACAACAAATATTGTCAAATAAAGTTTTTTCCTCAAAGTGACACACCACCTGAGTTATGCTCAGTTTTTTGGCGAAGTTTGACACACCAGGCTCAAAAGGTTGCCCATCACTGCTATAGGACCTTACATCTTATGGTCATGAGTAAAAGTGCAATCCTGTACATGAATGAGAAAGATGGAAGCCTGCATTTGTTTTAGGAACTAGCCCAGAAAAAGCCACAAACGTTTTCAAGCTCTGCTTACAGACACACAGTGAAATGTTTGCTGAATTGCAAAACAAGCTCAAAATATCTTGTTGAATTAGAAGAGAAAAATATAAAACTTAATAAACAATTTTTCAAATATCTTCACATGGAACCTTATTTATGTAGACTGTCTCTTTGAGTGTGAGTGTGCTCTTGCAATTCAATGCATGCCTAATAAGAATAATTTGCCAATAAGGCCATGAGATTTGCACAGTATGGATGGGCATTTAGGCTTGCAACTGTTTTAAAGGGCAAATGTGTACCCAGGACAGGTTGGCTGAGCATTTTCTTTCAGTTCATTTCTAATAGGAATTTACCAAAATCCATAAACTGCATCATATTCAGCATATAAGGAATCTGCGGTTAAAAACATTTGATTTGGAGAAACAGAAACTGACCAATTTGTCCATCTAGGCCCAGTATTTTGAGTATTTAAGTGTGCAGCCATGCTAACTACAAACATGGTTGGATGCTTAATATAAGCATGGTTGAAAACAGAGGAATTCAAAACTATGAATTGTGCTTGCTGTCTTCTTTCTTCCTTTGCTCCTTTCCTCTTTCTTTTTTGAAAGACCTCTTATCTTTAGTATCTAGGGGCTTATCTACATGACCCAGGATATGCCGGTTCCCTGCTGGCATATCCGAGCCATGGATTAGGCCTGTTCTTCCCCCATTTCCTCCACGGAACAGGAGAAAGTCCTGATGGACATGCTGGTCCGTTGCTGCAACCACTGCCACCATCATTTCCTTTGCTGTGCTGGAAGGCAGGAAGGGGCCCTGCAACATGTGACCAAGGCCCACTGCATGTGACTAGCCTTGGTCACATGCTGCAGGACGCCTTCCTGCTTTCCAGGAGGGCGAGGATTTAAACAGGTATTATTCTAAAATGTTGTATTGGGCCCTACTCCACCTTCCCCCATCTCAGCCCCATATCTGACCTGGGGTAGTGAGGACTGCCCAGGGCAGAACAGGACAAATGCTCTCCATAGTATGGACTGCAGGGCTCTCAGATGTCTAGACAAGCCCTAGGATTTCCATATCTCAGGACCTGGGTCATCTCCAGGCAGAATATAAGGGTGAAAATTCTGCAGTTTTTGTGGTCTCAGCTCTGGGCAAGAACTGCATGCAAACCTCCAGCTAAACTAGGAGAGCAGCAGCTTGCTACAACTTTCAAGGCTTAATTGAATGTTTGCTGCAAATGTGCAAAACCTCTTCTATGTATTTAATTAACTTCCTTCTTCCCTCCTAGTTGCTGTAGTGCTAGGTTCACCCTCTGCTCTGCTTTGCAGTCATCTTCTGGCTAGAAGCAAGTAGGGTAGTTTAAATATTTTTTATCCTATCTCCTTAAGTAAATGAGAAGGAATAATCCCCTCATTTCATCTTAATCTGGGAACAGTCCCTTTAGCTAACATTTCTATCTTAATTTCCAAGAAGGACAATATGTATGTTCTCTCTCTCTCTCTCTCTCTCTCTCTCTCTCTCTCTCTCTCTCTCTCTCTCTCTCTCTGTGTGTGTGTGTGTATTAGAATGACATGCTGTGATAATGTATAATGCTTAATAAGATCACTGTCTACTCTCAAGTTTTGGTCTAAAATCTGATTCTAGGACTGTTGGATTTAACTGGAACACCTAAAATGTGTGTTCCTGCACCCTGAGTAGGTGTGGAGCTGTAATAGAAACTCTTAATCTATCAGAAGAAAGACAACACAACACAGAGCTTTTCCTCAAAAGGGTCAGAACCCACCCCCCTCAAACTATGGAGCAAGAGAGGAAGTGAGACAAGTTTATTGGATACACACAACCCTTTATATACAAGTATAAAGACAAGACAGGAAGATTCTTTTAAAAAAACCTCTACCACACATGCCCATGAGTTGAGGCATCCTAAATTTATTGCTTCATGAATCAGCCAAAACCAGTTCAGGCTACTCTTGTAGTCACATAATTTCCTTATCTGTGTTTATACAGACAGAGTTCAAGAAAAGGAGAAGATGCACAAAAAGAGCCGAGGGCATAAAAAATTGAGACACCTTGGTTCAGTGTTTGAAGTTCACAGGACAAATCTGAACAGGCAACCCTATTAGTACCTGTGAGGCAGAAAAGATAATACATGGCCAGTACTTCTTTCTGATATTATGTGATCAACTCAATAGTTGAATGTTGATACATTTCTAATTATTTAAAAGAAGTATGGATAGGTATGTTTTTGTTATTTGCCAGAAAGTCAACTTCAACTTATGGTGAATCTATCAATGAAAGACCTCCAATATCCCCAACCATCAGCTTCTCTGCCTCAGATCTTGCAAACTCAAGGCTATGGCTTCCTTGATTGACTCAATCTCCCTCTTTTTCTACTGTCTTCTACTTTACCAAGCAACATTGTCTTTTCCAATGAGTCATGTCACCTCATGATATGTCCAAAGTAAAACAGCCTCAGTTTAGTAATATTTGCTTCTAGTGAGAATTGAGGCCTGATTTGCTTTAAGATTCATTGATTTGTCTTTTTTCATATTTGTAGAACTCTTCTTTAGCACATTTCTAATGAGCTGATTTTCTTCCTGACAGCTTTCTTTGTTGTCCAGCTTTCACAACCATACACAGAAATCAGAAATATGATGGCCTGGATGATTCTGACTTTGAGTTAATTATATGTCTTTACACTTGAGGGTCTTATCTAGATCCTTCATGACTGCCTTTCCAATTTTTAATCTTCTGATTTCTTGACTACAGCCTCCATTTTGGTTAATTTGTATACAAAACCTTTAACTGTTTCAGTGTCTTCATTGCTCACTTTAAAGTTATGAAAATCACAAGTGTATATTATTCATGTATGTTGTTTTATGTATTTTATTTGTTATATATGAATAAAAAGAATTTTAAAAATAAAATTATGTAAATCATCGGTGGTCATTTTGTCTTTTCAATATTCAACTATAGTCCCACTTTTGCACTTTGCTCCTCAATTTTCATTAGTATTTATTCCAAATATTTGCTATTTTCTTCATGTAATATGGTCTTATCTGCATATCTTAAATTGTTGATGCTCCTTACCCCAATTATCACACGTTTCCTCTGAGACTAATCTTGCTTTCCAGGTGACATGTTACACATCAGGGTGATCAAATGTTGAGGCATATCCAATTGTTTTTAGAGTGGGTTGGACTAGATGGCCGTTGTGAAGAAGATATTCTTCTGAAATCCTTTAGCGTGTTTCATATGTTTGCAATATGATTCATAGTGCCTCTTCCTTTTCTGAACCTAGCTTGAACATTGGGCATTTCTTGCCCCAAGAATGGTAAAAGCCTTTCATGTAAAATCTTCAGCATCATGTTGCATGCGTGGGAGATCAGCGTAGTAGTCCCATAGTTACTACAATCCTTGGTATCTCCTTCCTTGTGAATGGGAATGTATATTGAATTTTTTCCAGTCTGTGGCCCATTACAGTCCCAGAGCAGGGCATCTTTTTCCTTTTGTGAAGCATTAGAAAGAGAAAAGGAGGAATGAAGCCACTGTGATTTGGGCAGTGTATCTGGTGGTGACAGCTCAGCTTCTCTAGCAGCAGGAAGCAATAGGAGTCACAAAACAAGAGTGTATGAGGGCCTATGTGGTCTACAAGCTGCATAGTGCCCAGAGTCCTTAATTATACACTGTCCAATACATCTTGAACCTAAGGTATCAGGGATCTGCAGGATCCCCAGCATAGGGAATTCTTGGCTTGATATCTGGTGTGCACTGCAGCATCATGCACATAATGGCCAGAAACAACACTGCTGCTCTTCACTTTGCTGGACCAATTGATCTCAAAAACCAATAGAGACCTGAGTGGGGAAATATATGAGAGAGAGAGAGACTTCTAAGCTTGAACAATGTTTTGCTTCACAAGCTTTGTATTTTCTTAAACTTTACCTTCACTCAAGTAATGTGCAATTTGAGCCTAAGCAGAGGAAACCTGTAGGAAAGGCAGAAGGTGGAAAGACTGAAACTAGAAGGAAAGAATAGAGACAGAATGATGGCAATTTATTGTATCAATCTGAAATAAGCAGCCAAATGTTTCCGGGTTGCCAATATATTTCTATTACTCCATCCATATCAACTTACTTGAAAAATTGTGGTAATTAACTTACCCCTGTACCTTTGGAGCAGCAGAGTGCATCTTAGCTCCAAAGCATTAGTTACAATGGGGAAAGAGTTTCAAAAAATATAATTTTGCTCTTGGACCAATTTTTAGAGATAAAATTCTGTCCCCATCATTGTGTCACTTTCTTGACTGAAGTGCTCTTCTCAGGAAGTAAATTATGATTAATTTAGATACAAGGGCTCTTAATTAGATTAAAAGAGCTCTTAATTAATTCTGTAATTTCTTCTCACTGCAGAAAGCTAATCTATTTCTATTGCGGCTGTCACTCCTATGTTCTTTTGAAACAAGGGAAAGGGGCTATTTTGGCTATACAGGAAGCTGTACTTACTTCTAAATCCCAGAAACTGAGAAATAATGCCAACCTAATCCAACCATGTCCTCCATTTGTTCCAATATCTCTTTTCAAATGGTATTAACTCACAGGAGCACTCCCTAAAATTTGAAAATCTATGCCAGGCAAACCACAACCAACATTACTCACCCTTAAGATTATAGCTCTGCCTTCAATATTACATGACTCAATACCACTGAAATTGAATCTGACAATATAGTTGTTGTTAACTGCAACAGAGCAAACTTTGGCTTATGATGACCCTATGAATGAGATACCTCCAAGTTACCCTGTCATGATGACCTGCCAGTCATCATGGAATCCCCATCACAAATTCACAGTGAACAACATTGGAAACTTCCACTCCTTATTTGGAAATGGGAAGGTGGTGGGAGGATCTCATTAAATAAACATGACATTGCATCACTTGACTAGATAGCCACTCTGATTGGCAAAGGCAGAGCCAATCAGAGATCACCACAAAAGACTTTAAAAGCTCTTCCCTTTCCTTTGTTTGGAGCTGAGAAGAGCTCTGAGCCACATGGCTAGCTGAGAAGAGCTCTGAGCCACACGGCTGCACGGCCTGGGATCCTCATGGCTGAGGACATAAGCATAGAGGCCACAGAATGGAACAAAGCCATGGAGTATTCAATAAGATACCAAACTATGATAACAAAAGGTTGGGGGGAGCCCATCTTGCCTAAAGGCCTGAAAAGGATCCAAAAGGACTCTGAATACCATCACAGAGACTGTAAGTTACCTTTGCATGTAGTAGTTTAGGAAATGTTTAGTTAGGTTGCGTTAGATTATGATTTATTTTATTAAGTGCTCTGAATGAATGCATACTTCTTTAAGCCTTAAGTTGAACCTGGGAATGTTTTTTGCCTTCCCAAGTAACATACTCCTGGAACTGAATAAAGCTTCTTTTTTTTCCTAACCTGCTTCAAATTGCCTGCTTCTGGTCAGCTATCAAAACGTTCTCTAGATTAGAGAAAAGGGTTATTATTATTTTCATAACTGGTCTGGCTTCCCGTTGCACCAGACTGGATTATTTGTATAGTGTGGATCAGGCCTCAGTGTTATCAGTGACTGGAGAAAAGTGTAGGGTTATCTTTACACTACACAGTCATAGCACTATAATGCCAGTTTAATCTGTGGAAACATGGTGTTTGTATTTTAGTGAGGAATCGGAGTTTTCTGGTTGAGAAATTTAAAGACTCCTCCCTAACCTGCAAAGCTTAGGATTTTGTAGGATGTTGCCACGGTGGTTAAAATGGAATCATGGTGCTATAACTTTGTGGTGTGAAAGGATTCACAACCCGCTTTCGCTTCCTCCCTCCCACACCTTTCCCAGTCAGGAAAGATAAGTGGGGAAGGAAGCAATGCCAGCTCAATTGGAACCAAACTGCATGGTTCAAGGATTGCTCTTTGAGCTGCCTGGCCCTTCTCCAACTGAGGAGGATGTGGTGTGCATGAACACACAATGCAAAGACCACTTCTACAGCCATGTCATTGGGGAGCACAGGCAGCTCAAAATTCTATGTCTCAAAAAGTCCTCTTTCAGCCGTGCAACAGCAGAGTCGCTGGTTTTGGAAGATATGGTGTATGTGATTCCTAACCAAGCTGGGCGGAAACAAATGATTTCAGAGGGTATGCCCCATCCCTGATGTGGAGGACTGTGTGCATGTATGGGGAATCTGACCTTTTCCCTAGTTATGGTTCTCCACACCTGGGCTTTAGCAAAATCAGGTAGGAATCTTCCAGGGTCTACTGAGTGGCTCAATGGTATAAGGAAAACCTAGACCTGTCTATACGAGGCAAAAATAAAATAAAATGTGGATTTGTGCACTGTAACACCAATTTGCAGCAGCTTTCACTTGTTTACATGGTTTATTTTTCAGGATTGCAGGTATGCCAAGCTACCCACTTTTGATGTTCAAACAGGCATGCCTGTGAATCAAGATGATGGGTGCAAGTGAATTACTCACGTTTTTATTCTCACCAGTTGCCTGCCGAATGGTATTTTTTTAAAAAGCAAATCCAAGGTGTGGAAGTGTGACCTTCCACTTAAATAAACAGGGGGAGTTTCAGAGAAAGCAGCCAGATGCCAGCGAAAGGATAAACAATTACCAAGTGGCACAGATAAGGTTCCAGGAAGAAAGCAAACCCTTAAGAGGAGCAAGGTAATTAGGTGGAGCCAGATAAGGCTTGCAGTAACACTCAGAGTTCAGTCTCTTTGGAGGCAACAATACAGAAAGATACAGTACAAAGCACAGTTCCACAAGATCAGGGCTTACAACAGGCAACATAGTCACAGAGAAGTCCAGGGTCTAACAGGATCAGGCAAACAGAGTAGTCAGAATCAGTCCAAGGTCTAGGCAGGGATCAAGGCAACAGGAACACGGAGTCAGGGATATCAGACACGAAGCCTTCTCCAGGAAGATCAGTTGATCTCTGACAAAGCCTCTATAGCTCCCCAAGGCATGTATATAGCAATCCAGGCTTTGCTGGGTGCTCCTTGACAAGCCGGTGCTTCTGATAAAGCTGCAGTGATCTTCTTTGAGCTTCCTTTTTGGATCTCGGCTGGCTGAATGATGGTGGAGGTAAGTCTGTCTCCTCTTCCGTATCTGAATTGGCAGGGCACTCTGCTGGGACTGATGCCAGCCCACTAGGACCAGGCTCTTCTTCTGCTTGAACCTTCAGATTGGCAGGGTTTGCTGCTGGCCCAGGTGTAGAAAGACCTGTGCCAGGGTCCATAGGGCTGTTCCCTGCCATGTTCTCCTCCTCCTCTGATTCCATACCCTCATCAGGCTCATGGAGCATGACAGGGAGGCTGTTTTGTTGCCTCAGCACATAATCACTATGGTGAAAATCCAACATGGCGGTACCAGGCACCGCTTTGCCAGGAAATTCCACCCCTGCACACATCTAACTGATCAGCTTTCCACTTCCTCTCTTATTGGGAAAGCAGAGCAAAGTGAATCAGTTGTCCCAACAAGCAGGAATACACATTTCCATTGCAGTTGTTTTTTTAAAGTTCAGAAAAGCTGCAAAGGCTTTTACCACAGAGTATATGGCATTTTTGGCCCCCTTCTTCTGAATACAGTGAAATGATGTGGGATGCCATTGGGACAAAAGCTATTCTCCTCGAATTCTATGAGGAGTATTTTTACCGTTTAAACAAGTCCCCCTTCTAAGTCATCAGAAGCTATAGATACACACACACCATGCAGTATGCTTTGGAGCAGCGCTATCAAAACTTGTGGCACACTTCCTTTGGAAGGCTGGCTACCAAATTCTTTGTCATCAATTTTTTTTCTTCAAGATGACACAGCAAAATATTGTGCATCTCTTTGAGGAAATCAGCTGAACTCAGCAATCTGGTATGTGGACTCGAACTGCAAAGTCGGCTCTACAATGTCTGTTCTGCTAGCAAGGAATGCTAGTTCTTTTGTTAGAATATCCTACAATAGAAGGTGACAGAAATTGCTTGGGTACAGAGGCAGTGTCTGCAATTTAGACACTGCAATGTTTGTTTTACTTGTAAGTAGTTTCAATGTTTGTCAGCACACTCCTGCAATGGGAAGCATGAAAAAACCTGCAAGCTGCTAAGAATAAATTGGCACCATCACTGTTCTTTTCCTGCTATCTAAATTAATAATAAGTCCGTATGAGTCAGCTGCTGAATTATAAATACATGTGCTATCTGAAGGCACAATACAGAAGGCATTAAAGTAGGATATTTTGCAGGACCTCTTTGGTTCCATGGAGGCATCCATTACAAGTTGTGTAACCTCACCAGTGGTGATAAGCATATTGATCCCCATGTAAAATATGGCAAGAAGTGCTTAAACATAAACGTGAATGATAATGATGTCTTGGGACTTTATCAGATGAACCTCCAAAAACATCTCCTTAACACCATATTTTGCAGAGTACTTTTCCCAGCACAATAAGGCTTTTCATCAAACTGACCTGCAATTGTGAGAAAAGGCGGCCCAGCATTACAGGATCATGAACACTAGGTCTGTTTACTTCCATGTTCATGATCTAGGTGATTTTTGCAAGAAGACATGAGCATGGTAAAAATTAAAAAAACAGCAAAATAAACACACAAAAGTACACACAAGCACAGAAAAGTACAAAGTAAACCAGGGAGGTTCGTAAAAAGAGTGTCCCCCTACCTGGCTTTTATGTACTCAACCGGAACTCTTCTACCCATTGACACTGTAATCACGACGTAAAAATGGTATGCAGTTTCAAATGCTCACAATCCCGGCAAAAAACACCAAGGCAGATCTATTGACAGCTCGGCCCATCAATAAAAAAGAATGGCTTTTTGACCAGACAAAAACGCGAAAGCACGACTTTGTCTGCTATGCACGCCCTTTTCTGTTAATTTGACGTCCTTATGACACCATTTTTGCTGCATCTGATAAAGTTCTTATTGTCAGTGACAGAAAAAAAACTACACTGATCCTGAAATTTAAACAATTTAAAGAAGGAAAGCAAACAAGAAAACAAATCTTGCATCACCTTTAAGAGTAACCAAATTGATTTTAGCATGACCTTTCATGGATTACTTTCTGTTGCATGAGATGCATGGGATGTGTTGAATGGCAATGCATCTGAGGAAGAAAACAGTCATCTATGAAAGCTCGTATTAAAATAAATTGGTCAGTATTAGATTATTCCTTCTTAAATGTTCCCCCTTCTTTTTATATTGAAACAGACTACTACAGCCATCATTTAAAACCATTATATTTCACTTCAGTGCAAAGGCAAGAGCAGATTTCCTGTAGATTTAATTAATTATTTGCAATTTACAGTAAATACATTTTTAATGATTTTTTTTCCTTACCAGATTAAGGAGAAAGCACTTATACTGTAAGATTATGATCCTTTGGGTATTAGAATGAATTACACATAATGAAGATGGAAGGACTATTTGCAGGAATCAAGAAAAGAAGCACATGGAAGAAGCTCATTCACTGACTAAGAAACTTATCAGTGTGGTGTTCTTTTCTGCCTAACAAAAAATTTGCAGTAATAGAGACACAGGACTTTTTCAGACAGGACTTACTGCACAAGAAGACTCCGGAATAGTTAGGATGCTGTTGCATGGCAGTGGGTCCATTTTGGATGACGCTGTCCCTCTCTCAGCATCGTCTGTGTCACTTCCGTGTATGATTGGAGGCAGCCACACCATATTCTACTCATGGACAACTTCTGTGAGTAAAATATGGTGCGGCTGCCTCCAATTATACACGGAAGTGACACAGACGATGCCGAGAGAGGGACGGTGTCATCTGAAACAGACCCCCTGCTGTGCGACAGCGTTGTAACTATTCCAGAGTCTTCTTGCGCTGTAAGGCCTGTCTGAAAAAGTCCACAGACATTGAAGTCTCTGCCTAACCCCCCCAGATTACTCCACAGTAATAACAATACGCAGCAGCTGCAACTTGTCTTAACAGTTTTACAGCCTCCATAAACTTTGCATACCCTCTAGCCAAGTTGGTGGCCCTGTGTGAATTACTCACATTTTTAAAGCTCCTGAAAATCCAGCATGGCGGGAGTGGACACTTGCCCTGTTAGCCGGCTCTGCACCCTGAGCTCATCCAGCCAATCAGCTTGCACTTCCTCTCCTATGGGAAAGCAATTCAAATCAAATTGCTTGTCCCAACAAACGGGAATGCACATTTCCTTCAGAGGTTTTTTTTTTTTTTTAATTGCGAAGGTTCTCCAGGTACAGTTTTTGGAGTTTTTTTGTGGCCTCTGTGCTGAATACAACACATTGATGCAGGTTCCCATTAAGACAGATTGGATTCCCAGTGAATTCCATGAGGATTATTTTGACCATTTAGATGACCCCTGTGATCATACATCAGGGCTCTGTAGCATAAATCTCTGCAGTTCTTCTGTTGTTGTTATTGTTAATAAGCTCACCTTTCTCCCAATACTGGTACTGAAAAAAATTTACACATTAAAAAGAGTATAATTAAAAACATACAAAAGTCAACATTAAAACCAAATTAAACTATTAACCATAATAAAAATATACACTTTAAAATATTTTAAAAGGTTAAACTATGCAGTTTAAACTAATATAGTTCTTACAGCCCTTCCCTTAAAAAACCTTTGATTCTAAAAGTCTGTCTGAATACAATATTCCTTGCCTGCTGATGGAAAGACAGGAAGAAGGATGTCCTTCTAGCCTCACTACAGAGGGAGTTCCAAAGTCAAGGGGCAGCTGCTGAGAAGGCCCTCTCTTGTGTTCTCACCAACCATACCTGTGAAGATGGAGAGATTCAGAGAAAGGCTTCTACTGCAGGTTTCAGGGTCCAGGCAGGCTCATATGGGGAGATACAGTTTGCCCAATAACTGGGACTTAGCCCTTATGCTTAATGGCCAAGTTGCTCAACTGAGTGCACACCTGGACATGGAGCTGAATGCAGAACAGAATGTACATGTGTATGCACATCACCTGTGTGTCACCTACCCATGCACATTTGCCTGCACAGTGACACCACTGCATGCACACCTTTTCTTCTGCAAACATGACTGAATATGAACATTCAGCATCAACAAAAATGTCCAACCACTTTCATCAGGGAAATTATGCAAGACAAATGGATTCTGACCAGATACCAGCCAGATCCTGGCCAGATTCTCATACCAGATATGGTTGGTCCTCCATATCCACAGATTCTGCATCCACAGATTCAACCAACCATTACTTGAAAATATTTTTTTAAAATTACAAAAAGCAAACCTTATTTTTGCCATTTTATATAAGGGATACCATTTTACTACACTAGTGTATATAATGGGATTTGAGCATCCATGGATTTTGGTATCCACGGGGGGTCCTTGAACCAAACCTCAGCAGATACCAAGGGCCCATGGTAATGGTTTGAGAACTCAGTTCTAGGAATCTCAGTTGAGTTTTTGTACAGATTCTGCCATAACCTTGATGGAGTGGCACAGCAAAATTAGGTACTTATGTTTTGCTACAACAACAAACAGAGAAAAGATGGGGAAATTGGGGTTAGAAAGTCAGAAGGTGAGGAGTGGGCTAGCAATAGTTTGAAATCAGACATGTGAACAATTCTTTCCTGCTTCTTTCCTGCAAGTAGGGGGATTCATACCTTGCTTTCAAGTTAACATTTCTTGAAAGGAATAAGATAATGATATACTGATCCAGCCAAAAGCTTGATTGCCAGCCAAAAGAAAGCTGAGTTCCCTAAAAGAAGGATATGCATAAAACTGCAGGAATCAGCTTAAATTCCTGAAAGATTTAGAGGTTGATCTAGGCCAGCTACCTCACAGATAAGTCACTTTAGTACTGCATCATACATCTATCATGCCAAAGCTTTTCATTTTTGGAGAACAGGCAGGGAGTGTTTTAATCAAGTGGTGTGGAGACCATCTATCCTTTAGGGGCCAGCAGAACTGTTAAGTTACTGAGCTCCTAATTTGCCTGTTGCAGGGCTAGGTCAGATGGAAAATGCTGTGGAGTACTCCCCACCTCCTCCTCCTGGAGGGCAGAAATGTGTATGCATAACAGCCTGTCCTGGGTCTCCTAAACTAGTTTGCTGCCCCAGGTGGGGGTGGAGGAATGCTCTCACCATATCTTCTGACCTAATTGGCTTCTGTGTTGGAAAGGGGCTCCAGCTTGTCCATTCCTTCAGGCAGAAAAATGTCTTAGAACTTTATCAGATACAGCAAAAAATGTGGGATTACGACATCACGGTAGTGTGAATGGGCACAGCTATTGCATGACATTGTCATTTTTGTGTGGTTACTCCGTGCCCCATCTGTGAATAAGGCATTGCTTCTAATTGATGGGACAAGCTATCAGTAGATCATCAATATAGCTTTTTTTGTGGTACTGAGGGCATGTGAAAACATGTCCTGTTGTAATTGCAAGATTACAGCATGAATGGGTGGTCCTCAGTGAGAAAACTTCTGGGTGAAGATGCAAAAACAAAGCACAGGATGCTCTTTTTATGAACTGTCCTATTTAATTTCAATGTTTTTAGGTTCATTTCAGTGCTTGTGTGTTCATTTACTTTGTTAATTTAGGAGTTTGGGGAGTTTTAAGCATGCTCACATCTTCTTGCGAGAACTGCCAAAATCTCACCCATGCAAAATTGCAGAAGTAAACCCCCATTCTTACAGCAGTAGTGGTCATCATACAATGATTCTGTGATGGTTCTTTTGTGTGATTGCAGTGATGTGTGATTGTAAGTGTAATAATGCCACAATGTTTCCTCTTTCCTCACTTACAGAATTAGTGTTTTAACATGCTAGTCTGATAATGTCCTTAGTTTGGCCCTGCCTGTTATAACCAATGATCTGTACACTAGAGAGAACTGATTCCCCCCCTTTTTTTGAGGAAGTGAATTTACAGTTGTCATTCCGTATCCACAGATTTGGTATTTATGGATTTAAGTATTCACAGCTTGAAAATATTCTTTAAAAAATAATCCAAAAAGCATACCTTGATTTTGCCATCTTATATAAGGGAAACCATTTTGTTATGCCATTGCATATAATGGGAGTTGAGTATTCATGGATTTTGGTATCCAGGGTGGGGGTGGAACCAAACCCCAGCGAATATGAAGGGACAACTGTATGTCCAAAGTATGAGGGTGTTTCCATACCCGCCAATATTTCATAGATGAAAACCAGGACAAGTGAAGCCAAGCAACATCAGAGTGTGATCAAGATGGTGACAGTTATTAATGAAAAAGAACACACAAGCTAGGAGAGGTCATAGCAGTTTGTTTTTGCCTGAGTCTACTGGAAAGAGCTAGATTCTGTTCCCCTCCCCTCCCCTCCTCCCTGCTAATTTAATTGAGTACAAACTATTTTTGTACTTTGACTGGGCTTGCAGCAACTGAAGTAAGCTAGGGACAAACAGGGGAAGTGGGAGAGGAGATTGAGACTGGGGCATTTTCAAAGCAGATTAAAAAGTGGGATGACAGAGGATAAGTCAGTAGTATCTCTGTCAAATCAAGACAGTTTGAGGGTATGTGCTTCAGAAAGTGGCCACTCAATAGGCTGAATCTGGATATGGTAGAGCTCCTGGGTTTCAAACCACTGGAAGGTTTGAAGTTTAGCAGGAGCTGCATCTCTACACAACTATTTTGCAAGCAACTTGTATCTTTAGTGAATCATAGCTGGCCACCTGTTCAACAAGGGTTGAGGCTTAGCTTGTGAGAGGCTGCCACTGCACTGATGTCTAATTTAGGGCTCATCTACACCACCCAGGACACATCAGCTTCCTGCTGGTGTATCCTGGCTGTGGAGGTGGCCCGTTCTGCCCCTGTTTGTGAAGAAAATGGGCCAGAGTCCACATAGAAACACTGGCCCATTGCTGCCACTGCCGCCACCATTTCCTCTGCTCTTCTGGGTCCAGGCAGCCGGCTGTTCCATGTGACAAGTCCCTTGATGTGACCAGCCTTGGTTACAAGCCGCAGGCCTGCTGCCCAGACCCAGCAGTGCAAGAGCAACCAGCAGCAACAGAAAGGGCTCGGCGGCTGGGACAGGCTCCCCCGGACACACAGGGCCCAATCCATCCCATCATGGTGGGAATGCATTAAACTGGGTATTTTAAAAAAAATGCATTAAAGGACCCTATCCTGATTGCCCCATTCCAGTCCCACATCTGCCCTGGCGGTGGTGAGGACTGTCCGGGGACAGAAGAGGGCAAAGGTCCTGTGCCATCTGGACTTCAGGGTTCTGGAATGGGGGCAAGCTGGCGTATTTGGCCAGTGTAGATAAGCCCTCAGAGAATGCCTTGTCCTAACTTAGCTTAGAGCGGTGATGGCGAACCTATGACACACGTGTCAGCACTGACACGTGTAGCCATTTTTGGTGACACGCAGCTAGACCTCTTCCCCCCTTCCTCCCCGCAACCTCACCACCCTGCCTAAAGTGGTGGGTGGGGCTTCGAAGCCCCGATCACCACTTTAGGGAGAGTGGGAGGGGGCAGGAAAGTGGTGGGCAGGGTCACAAAGCCCTGATTGCCAGCACCACCCCTGAGGCCTGCCTGCTTCCCTGGAGCCACCTCGCCTTGAAAAGGCCGGGTAAGGCAGCGGGCGGGTCAGCGGGACTCTGCCCGGCCTCTCCCTGGCCTTCCCAAGGGGGCTCCGGGGCTTTGAAGCCCTGGAGCTGCCTTGGAAAGACTGGGGAAGGCGTTGGTCTGGTGGGAGGGTGAGTGGGAGTCTGCCCGGCCTCTCCCCCGCCTTCCCAAGGGGGCTCCAGGGCTTCGAAGCCCCAGAGCCGCCTTGGAAATGCCGGGGAAGGCAGCAGGCGGGAGCCTTGGAAGCTCGTTGGTGCCTTGTGAAGGGAGGGGAGAAAGCATACAGGTGGGAGGTTTTCCACCCTCCCCTTGCCAAGGCACCGACAGGCTTCATGAGAAGCCCATCAGTGCCTTGGAAAGGGAGGGGGGAAAGTGTGTGGGTGGGAGGTTTTCTACCCTCCCCCTGCCAAGGCACCAACAGGCTTCATGAGAAGCCAGTCAGTGTCTTGGAAAGGGAGGGGGAAAGCGTGCGGGTGGGAGGTTTTCCACCCTCACCTTGCCAAGGCACCAACAGGGTTCATGAGAAGCCCTTCGGTGCCTTGGAAAGGGAGGGGGGAAAGCGTGGCAAGCTCTCCACCCTCCCCTTGCCAAGGCAGTGAAAGGCTTCATGAGAAGCCTGTTAATGCCTTGGGAAGGGATGGGTGGAGAGCATGGGGGTAGGAGGCTTTCCACCACCCCTTTCCAAGGCAGTGACGGGCTTCACGAGAAACCCGTCGGTGCCTTGGGAAGGGAGGGGGAAACGTGAGGGTTGGAGGCTTTTGGCGAATAGTTGAAGTCACGAATGTGGAGGGGCAACTGTATACATTCATGTTATATTACGGGAGTCTCTCCTGTCTGCAAGAACCCCTGAAGAGATTTTAAATTTATACCAGAAGATAGTTACAAGTTTACAAAGATGCCTGACACGAAACAACCCCATAAGACAGAACCCAGTTCCTTATAGATCTAAACCCTGGTTTGACCAAGAGTGCTTGGACATGAAGAATTTACTAATAAGTCACTATAAAAGATATAGGGCTTTGAATTTGCCATCGTTACCATCTGAGTGGCTCTTGTTAAAAAAAAGATATAAAAAACTAATTAAAGTCAAAAAGGACTTAGGGATGAGAGCAAACTGGGAGAAATTAATAGATGCGGCAAGGACACATGATTCAATCACTTTTTGGAAGATTGTGTCCAGGGGATTAGATAGCAAGATAGGATTAAAAGACTGCTATATTCCTGTTAAAACCTGGGAATCTTACTTTATTAGTTTGTATGCGATAAGGCACAATGGGCAATGGAACCCACAAACAACTTTGCAGAGTCTCCCCGACTGGCCTCCTGTTACTATCTCGGAAATCAATAGGCTCATTTCCAAGATCAAAGAGGGTAAAGCACCAGGATTTGATAACATCACTTCAGAGATGATTAAAAGAAATAGAAACTGGTGGGCCCCAATCCTTGCAAAGCTGTTTACTTGTATTGATCGCTTTGCATTAATACCAAAGGACTGGGGACTAGCCATCATTAACCCAATTTATAAAAAAGGAGCAAGATTAGATCCAGCAAATTACAGGCCTATTAGTTTGTTAAGTGTTATTAGCAAACTGTATGCCCATCATTTACTAGAAAAACTTCTAACTTGGATGGATGATGAATCCCTCTTGGAGGATGAACAGGCAGGTTTTAGACCCGGTCGCTCCACAGGAGACCATGGAATAATTTTACAACATCTTGTAGAAAAATATTCAACTAAGCCTAGTGGGGCTTTTTACACAGCCTTTATCGACTTTAAGTCGGCTTTTGATATGATTCCCCGTGATAGATTATGGCAGAAACTAGAAATAACCAATATTGATAAACGCCTGCTGTTTCTGATCAATAGCCTATATACAAAAACATGTTTGAAAGTTAGATGTAACAGGCTAGGCCATCTTACTAAGGCCATTCCATCATCTACGGGCGTTAGACAAGGCTGTGTTCTAGCTCCCTCTTTGTTTAACATCTATATTAACTCTTTGGTCAAGAGTTTGTCTGGCTTAAATTTCCACCCTCCTAAATTAGCGGGCAGACCCTTGTCAACTCTCCTGTATGCGGATGATGTAGTACTTCTTTCTTTAACCCTTATCGGGTTGCGCCGATTACTAAAAGCTTTGGGTAATTACTGCTAAACTGAAGAGCTGGTGATTAATTATAACAAATCTAAAGTTTTAGTATTTACTAGAAAACGGAGCATCCATAAATGGCAAATAAATGACCAACCAATTGAGCAAGTAAAATCTTATAAGTACTTAGGAGTGATTTTTCAGTCTTCAGGCTTTTGGAAGGCCCAGTCTACAAATGCCATAGCAAATGTTCAGAGAAGTATTAAGTCACTTATATCTTTTTTCTTCACCAAAGGAGGCCAGCACATCCCTTCAGCCATCCAGGTTTTTAATATGAAGGTACTGGCACAGATGCTATATGGGGCGCAGTGGTGTGCTTACACTAACTTTGATTCTATGGAATCTACGCAGACAAAATTTTTGAGATCCATTCTGGCTCTTCCAAGGTGTGTGCCTAATGCAATTTTACATTTGGAGACAGGTCAAATGTCAGTTGAATCGCGGGCATGGATACTTAAATTTAATTTTTGGCTCAGAATGCTGTTCAACCCAGTAGGGTTAGCTCCTTTGATATTGTTGGATGGGTTTCCATCTAGATGGAGTAAGACTTTAAATGAGAAGCTAGGTAAATTGGGTTTTTCACAAACCATCATTTTGGCAATGGGTCATGAGAAAGCAAAAAAGGAAATACATCAACGGATTATAGATAATGAGATGCAACAACATCTAAAAGCAGCCTCTGTATCTCCTGATTTTAGAGATAATGGTAATGCCTTCAAGCTAGCTAACTATTTGAGTCTTCTAACCCTTCCAAAACACAGAATAGCATTCACATTAGCAAAATTTAATGTTCTACCCTCAGCCCTATTGGAAGGGAGATACAATAGTATTCCCTATGCTGCACGCACTTGTCCTTGTGGAATTGGCTCAGTGGAGACTATAGGCCATGTGTTGTTATATTGTCCTTTCTACAATGGTTATCGTCAAATTTTTATTTATCCAATTCTTAATCGTTTCGTTGGAAGAACAGATGAATTTTATGTATCTTATTTGCTAGCGGACCACTGCCCATCAATAACAACAAGGGTGGCCAGTTTTTGTGCAGCAGCAATGGTATGCCGGCGTAAGATGATATCTTAAATTTTAATACATTTTTAGTTTGTTTAAATAATTTTATAATATAATTTATACTTTACAATGAATTTATAGACATTTATTTATATCTATATTGTTAAATTCTATTTTTAATATAATTTTCTAACTGAATTTCTAATTAATATCACATATTTTTATAACTGGATGATCTACTATGATGTTTATTTGTGTGTTACTATGATAGTTGATTGTTGTTATTTAAACAGTAAATATAACGAAATAATGTTTTTCCCCTAAGCGACACACCACCCAAGTTATGCTCAGTTTTTTGGCGAAGTTTGACACACCAAGCTCAAAAGGTTGCCCATCACTGGCTTAGAGTCATCATACCCTATCCCTGCCATGGATTGGCTGGGACAATCAGAGTTAATCCTCTGTATATAGTTTCTCAGCTGATTTTAAAATGCCCCACTCCTCACCTCTCAGCCATTCTGCTGCTTTTTGTTGTTATTTGCCTCAGCTCAGCTCAATTC
Source organism: Gambelia wislizenii (assembly GCA_030847615.1). Classification (NCBI taxonomy): domain Eukaryota; kingdom Metazoa; phylum Chordata; class Lepidosauria; order Squamata; family Crotaphytidae; genus Gambelia; species Gambelia wislizenii. Next base: position 102,707,937 of record JAUMIR010000005.1, on the reverse strand, counting down.
CATGTAGAGTTTGTAAACTTTGTAATTAATTAGGAAGGAGAAGAGAGGAGAGCAGAGGAGTGGGTAGAGTCTTGCCCTTCCCAGTAGGGTCAGGACAAGCAAGAGTGACAAGCAGAACCTGAGAGCTGCTGCAGCTTTTACTAACCTTTGGAAGGGAACAGCCTGTGGTGTGTGATACCAGATTGTTTCTAGAGGCAAGCAAAAGGAATGCAACTTGAGGAGATTCCCTTTGAATTACAGCACCTGCAGAAGTGTGATCTCTCTCAAGCTCTGTCACAGCCACATAGATTTTCACCCACCTCTTAATTTTCCTAAAATAAGATCAGTGCTGCATACAGGTATAGCTAATTTGAAAATATTTTTCTCCTCTTTTCAGTTCTGATTTTTTCTTGTTTTTGCAATTTGCAAACATCTTATATTTTAAGGCTTACTTATGCTGATTTTTTTCTGTCTCCTTCTTCCTTTTGATTTGCTTATCCTATGTGTGCACAAGCACCAAAAACTGCAGCTTGTAGAGGTCCAGCATTGTAGTAGTTTTGTGTATTCCTTTAGCCTAATAATGTTTGCCCTCTCGTTGCTTGGCCACACCTATTTGACCACATTCTGCTATTGCTCAGCCACACATTTCCCAGTTTTCATCTGAGAAATGTTGGAGGGTATGCCTCTCTAGAGAAAGTAGATCTCAGCCCTGTCATACATCTAGTCCTAGCTACCTCCCAGCAAGAGTCCTGTAGTCTGCTGTTGTGGGGATGCTTGGGAAATTCAGCTAGTGATGAATGCATCTACTTGGGTGCTGTTGGGAGTAGGCAGTGAGAACATATTACATGAATGCTATACCAGTGGCAGTGGCTACCTGAAAGTTTGTGGGTTCACTTCAAAGTACTGGTTTTGGCCTTAAAATGCTAATAGATTTGGGTCAAGTTTATTTGAAAGACTGCTGCATACAGTAAACTGTTTTTAAAAGAACTTTCTAAAAAGCAACTGTCTTTATTGCATCATAGAGCCTTCACACATGAAGCAGTTGAATTGCAATTGCAATTGAATAGCGCCTTCATCTGAGATGCACTGCATGATGTTGTTGCTGTTCTGTTGTTGTTACATGAGAGACTGTTTTAAAAACAATTTTTTTTTTACTAACAGAAAAAGTCCAGTAATGACCTCATTTAGCATTTCTGTCATGCTATGAGTTCCTCTGCAAAAGTGCAATGGCACTTTTATGCTGATTTTGGGTTGTCAGCAGGTTGTCAGTGGGCATGCTTTGGGTGGGGAAATTTAGTGATCAGTGGAGAGCCATCCCCTTTCCAGAGTCTCTCTTCTACACTACAATGGCATGGTGTGCCTTATTCTCTCTCTCCCTCTCTCTCTCTCATGCATACACATACACACACACCCCAGAACAGCAAGTGACTCCCAAAGGCAAGCCTCTCCATCCAGGTTTTGCATCTTCATGGTGGCTCATGCTTGGATGGTGGAAGCCCTTAGTAAACAAAACTATTAAGAAGATATGTGCTAATTCCTTCTTGGACCCTGTGACAATGAGTAACACATCCTAAACACTCAAGTGATTTACACAACCCAAATTCCCAGGAAATATCCCTTGGAACCTACTCCTGTCTAACAGCGTAAGGTTGTCATAAACCCATCAGTTCCTATCATCCAGCCATCACAGACAATGAGAGGAGTTTCTTTATCTTTTGTTCCTCCCATGGGAGAGTCATTTAGCCATTGTTGTAGCCCAAATGCTCCTTCAATGCACAAAATGGGTTACAAATTTCCCAGCCTAAATAATAGCAAAGTGTGCCACTGTGGATGACACCCAATCACTCTCTCTGTCGGCGCACCCACAGATTGAACTTTCAGTGCCACCTTCAGCCTTCTGTCTGAGTTCTTCACTCCTCTTCAACACTAGTAACTATTGCCCTATCTCCCGAAACTATAGCCAACCTTTCTGCTTTAAACCCTTCAGAAACCTTTTGTGGTTCTTGTGAGCATGTGTTGCATGTGAGATTGCTTTCTATGTTTTTTCCAGTAAAAACATTTGATTTCACATTAACCTGGAGTTCTCTGCAGTTAGTAATGGTATACATAGCTTAAAAAGTCCCAAAGTTACCTGGCTCGCAGCCTTCCATTTGAGCTAATAATAACCCCCCAGCTAGTAATAGATTACAAGTGGGGCTCTAAAGCACCCCCACCTCTTCAGGTAGCAATGATGCAGAAATGATCAGAAGACAGCAGCTCTAGAAGAGTTGTCTTTCAACACCGAGAGCACCATTAGAGTGCTGTTCCTGAATACCTGCACATGGGAGAAAGCCAAGCCACAGAGCCCAAGAGTTCTACAGGAAGTCACCTTCCTAAATTTAATAACTGGAATTAATGGAGATCTTCAAAGAGTGACAAATCATTCCTCATAGAATATGCTTCTTTTAAAGCAGTGGTTCCCAAACTTTAGTACTCCAGGTGTTTTGGACTTCAGCTCACAGAAGTCCTAACTCTTGGCCAAGTCATCTGGAACTTCTGGGAGTTGAAGCCCAAAACACCTGGAGGAGCAAAGTTTGGGAACCACTGTTTTAAAGCAAGAGGTGCACTAGGGATGGTCATAGCAATGAAGATGATTTATATTATTTATACATTACTGTCAATGTACATCTACAACAACAGGGCACTTGGTTATTCCATTTTGTTATCTCATAATGACATCAGGGTGCCGTTTACATGATGAAAATGTAGTGGGAAGAATTTGTTTCGAACCCTGGTTGTTTAAATGTACATTGGGTTGGACACATGATTTTCAGAAGGTGGGCCACCTTTTATCTCACAATCCGCGGGACTTTCAGTCCCGTGGTTTGTGCCGGTTTTTAAAAAGTCATGGGAGGATTCGGAAAATTGGAAATGTAAACAGCCCAGGACCAAAAATCTCGGTATTAGGTGATGACTGGAAATTGTGGTGGCCATGGGCGGGCACTGGCCAGTAAGGGGTGGTCTACCTGCCCCTTTCTTTTTTAAATATCCCAAATTTTAGAGGCAAACCTCCATTGTTCTGCCCTTCACCTGTGCAGTCACAGAGATGGATGCCTAAACTGCTCCTCGCCCCAGGAAAGGCGGCCATGGTATCTCCTGGTCCTACCCAGAGACCAGAGACCTTTTGATGATATGGGGTGAGCAGGAGGTGCAGGAGCAGCTTAAGGGGTCCCATAGAAATATCGACCTCTTCAAAAAAAATTGCGGCCGACATGAGAAGTAAAGGGAATGAATGGACCGCTGAGGAGTGCAGGACAAAGACAAAACTGATGCGTAAGAATTATCTCCAGGTCAATGACCACAACTCCAAAAGTGGCAACGATGCGGCCATGATGCCCTTCTGTAAAGAACTCCATGCAATCCTTGGCAGTGATGACAACTATCACCTGAAGCGGCTGGGGAGTACCACCGACATCGTTTGTGTTCCGCGAGGGTCAGTCCCCATCATGTTCCCCTCCTCGATGAAGAAGTGGAATTGCCCCCGCCATCCCAGGAAATCATGCAGGGATACTTTGAGGAACTCTTTTCAAGTCCTCCAGGTAAGGGATTTTATTTTTTTAAAAAATACAGTTCATGTTATGTGAAAACTCGATTAAATATGCGATCAGTTTCCAAGCTTAGAGCAATGGAAATTGGGCTTAGCTTTTTTAATTTTCCCAGGGCAATATACAGCATTGTATGTAGTTATCTAGCAACCATGAATAACATATTATTATTCATGTATCATTTCATTTAAGCAAGCAAGAGCTACCTATTGGTTATGTGAAAACTTGAATTTTTAATGATCAATTTCACTAAAGCAGACTGGTTTTTTAAAATTTGCTTCTAAAGTGTAATTCCCTTTCCCCATGCATTTAACCACTGGTGATATGAGGCAAGGAACTGTTTACTTGCTTAGCCTCAATGCCTAGGGACTGTTTACATGTGTAGCCTCCATGCTCCTTTGGTATGCAAATGATGGCAGTTAAAGCCAAATGGCATTTTTCTCTGTTTGTGTTTGGCGGTTTTAAAAGTGTACGTGTCTCTTGGCACCTTAAGGATGGCGGCTCCACCCACAGCCATAACCAGCTGGTACTTTCCTCCAAACCCCACCACCAACAGCACTGGGTTCTGTTCTGGGAGTAACTCAAATGGTTTTTTATTTCACATCTCAGTGTTACCATTAATAGTTATATGTTTATGTTATTTTCTTTTTTCCCAGATGAAACAGGAACCCAGGGTTCTGATGAAGCAGCAGTTACTTTGACCTTAACCTGGAACCTGGTGGAAGCTTGGCACTCACCAATGCTAAAGAAAACACATCAGATGTTGTCACAGGAATTGATACTGTCTGGGCAACAACTCCAGGTCACAATGGCATTGATTCCGGCATAATATGCACATTTTTAATACCATACATGATTCCCTTTAAAATTAATGAATATCAAAACACAATGTTCCTTTATTTCCTTTTCAGTGGCTGCCCTGAGCAATCCAACAGCTACTCTATCTCCTGTGGAGAGATTGGCCATGTTTAGAAGAAAAAAACCCGTTCATCTGAAGCTGTTGAACTGATGGCTAACTCTAGATCCATTGCAGAGCTGTTTGTTTCAAATATGAGTAAAAGTTCAGATAGGCAGGATCAAAAGGCAATTGCTTTACAGGCTATCTTGAAAAATTCTATGAGCATGAAGTAGAAGAATCTCGGGAAATGCTCAAAGAAATAAAAAGGCAAAATGATTTATTTGAAGACCTTGTAACACACATTAAGTCTTTGGATAATATTAAAAAAACATGTTGTGGTAAAGAGAGTGGCCAAGCCAAACTATTCTGGGGAAGCAGATAATGAAAACTCAGAGGAATCACTCTGAGTCACCAGTGTACCATCCACTGGTTCTGGTGCTGTTAATGCTGGTGTCAGTAGGCCAACAAGAATGGTTTAAAAACGTGTGCCTCTAACATTATAACATTATAGGAAATTTAAAAAGCACGCATACTATGCTTTCTTATTTTTTTAAAATGGTAAGTGTACTATATACTGCTAGTACATGAAGGGTACCTTATATATGTACAAATAAGGACTCTTTTTTTACAATAAAGCATATTTTTTATTTACAAAATATTTCTGTTACATTTATATATTTACATATGTACAAGTTTACAAAATAAAATTCAATAACAAATGCATTGAAACACATAAATTACAAAATAAATATAGTGAAACACATACACATACATCGGTCAGAATACATTCAAAAAATCTGACATAAATAATACAATTTATGGTACATATAATAAATAATATAAGATCTGGCACACTTATGTGTAAACACCATAAATCAATGAATTTAACTTCATAAATAAAACATCAGTACATAATGGCAACAAATTGTAATAAAATATAAAAATAAAATGAAGTATATTACATGCCCAGCCTTTGTTCTATGGCACCCACCCTCCTAGCCAAAGTTTCTATTGAGGTTTGTAATGTCCTCCCTGAAATAATAAAAAAATTAAATGTTAACAATACAGCTCCTGACCTCTTCTGGTAAAGTACCCCCATTTAATAAATGAGTAAAATATTAATTTACCAAGCTCCTCGATTCTGGCTATTATATCCAGCCCGGCAAGCTGTGCTGCAGCCTCCTGGGCAGCTGCTGGACCTTTTAAAACATTAATGCAGATGGAAAACTATAATAAATAAATTAATCCTAACTATTACTCTGACAACTATGATTAGGGCAGTAAGTTACACAAAAAAAGAAAAGCACTGTACCTGGCTGCAGTGCTGCTGGAGCTGGGCCAGGCTGATTTCTTCCCTCTTCATCAGAGGACTCAGTGATGGGCTGGCCTGCCTCCAGTCTCTGGATCCGGACTACTATAACAATAACAAAAAAAAAAATTATAATCAGGCACCACCATGCACACACACACACACACACACACACACACAAACTCTCTGGCCAGGAGCCATACAAAGCAGCGGCATAACTCTTGGCAGCCGGTATCCCCAGCTTGGCCACTCCGCACAGACCCACAGGTCATGCAGGATGGCATAAAAAGACGGCCACTTTCAGGGGGCTGCCGTTACTGGCCTCCAATGCCACGAAGAACCTGCCTTTTAGATTCTTAAATTTTGAGCAGCATTGGAGGCCAGTCTGCATGTAGCCCCTTGACCGGAGGAACCACACTACCTCAGTATAGAAGTTGAGGTTCCTCCGGTTGGAGGACCACATCAGCCGGTCCAGCACACCATCCTGCTGGGTCAGGGATTCCAACATGAGGTTGGTCTCCCTGGTGTCCCAGTAGGCGAGATGTGGAAACTCATGTTTACAAGTTTTTGAGTTGACTGCTTGGTTTTAAAACAAGCCTATGAAGTTTTGAAGAAGCTTGATTTTCAAACTTTTAAAGTGGTTAGGTTAATCTATTGGTTAACTAGTGGAGGCACGAATTTTGGGGAATTTGGCAGTGTCTGGAAACTTTTCCAAAAAGCATAATCCCTGCAAAAATACTGCCAGTTCCAGCAACCACCAAAAATGAAACATTGTATCGGTTATTGCACAGTGTTTTCAACTAGATTTGTAACCTACCTAGATTTTTAACCTACTTTGGAGCGCACAGAAAGGGGTTCCATTTATTAATTGATACATTGATTGTTTTATGGGCAAGTGGAAATGGAAAATGCAGCATTTTAAGTGACTGGTAGGATAAAAATGGACACAGGTACCGCATTACGAAAAGAAGACATCAGTGGATTTTATTGTACAAATATGGTTCAATATAAGGAAATGATTCAAACAGTATAGCAATCAAATTTATGCCCCCCCAGATGATGTATCCACCAGAAATATTCTTTTAAAGTGTTGTGTAAAGCCTCCCCCCGAGCTTTCTCTGCAGCATCGTTATTAACCGTTGGAGCTCCCAGCATGTCAAGAACAAACCTCTGAACACACCAGTTTGGATCATCAAGGATATTACCTTTGGTTTTACATATATTACAGAGAATAACAAATGCACATATCACAGAACATACATTTTCCTCTGCCACTTCTATACAATATCTTAATGCCCTCCAACGTGATTTCAGATGACCAAAGCACCTTTCCACCGTCGAACAAATCTTGTTATGCTACCTATTGTACAGTCTCTGTTTACTATTTGTTGTCCTTCTATAAGGTGTCAGTAGCCAATTCCTAATTGGATATGCTCCATCAACCAGTGTGAGTGGAACAATTTGCTGACCCATGATCATTATGGTGGGATTCCTGGCACAAATACCCCAGCCTCCATAGTCTCAAAAAACAAAAACAAAACCAGAGTTCCTTAGCATCCGAACATCGTGATTCTTGCCGCTCTAACTGATCTCCGTGTCAATAAAGCCCCCCCTGTGATCACAAGTACCTTGAAGAAGAACACTGTACCTATTCTTCCTGTTAATACATTCATCTCCTTGACGCACGGGAGGAATAATGTTAACATGACACCCATCTAGGCAAGCGATCACTTGTGGTTAGCCAAGGGCCGTGAATCCATCCATCACCTGTTGATAAAAAAAGGAAATAAAATCATAAACGCTTGGTTTCAGATCATGCAAACACGAGTATTCGATTGCACACATCACTATGTGAAGAGCATTTCAAATGCAGGCAACACATGCTTTTACTTTTCAATTGCATACCACAAGTTTCAGGCCAGATTTTAGAAAATGGTAATTGCAACCAAGGTCTTATGCAGGAAACGTTGATTAACAGATGCGAGTACACGTATTTTCACCAAAAAAAATTGTCAAAAAAATATTACCATTCTATGGTCCCCCAGGAAAACTGTCTGCTTCATAAATAACTTCTCCATCGCAAGGACAACCTCCACAAAAATCTTACACACTGTGGCTCTCCCGACACCAAATAGCTGAGATACAGCCCCGTAGGAGCACCGGCGGGTGAGAAGGAAAATGACTATTGCAAACCTCTTCTCCACAGGAATGGCTTTCCTCGTGTTGGTGTTCTGACTTTGCAATCTCTGGACGGAGGATTTCCACAAGATGCATAAAAAGGTACTGTGGCATCCTGAAGTACAGTATCCATCACTCGTTGGACCAGATATTCATTACAAATTTCTCCCACCACTCCTCTATTGTTGGGTACACCCACCACCGCCACAGATATGGGCGAAGATGCATCCGTACCTCGGGGGACTCGATGGCTGTGAAGTGCATACACTCAGGATGAAAGTCAGTTGAGGAAATCAATTCTGAATGAAAAAGGACCTGAAAAAGAAGCATCATCCTTCTTCTGTGTCTGATGTGAAGCCATCTTTTCAAAGCAGCAAGAGATCCCCTCAAGCGGGCAGCAGAAGCCAAAACAGTAGCAGTGGCCATCTTCATGTTTCCAGAAATGGTGTAATAGGGAGTCAAAGTATTAAAAAACCCTATGATGCTGTCCTTCTTTATCCAAAAAGTAGCCAATCGCTGCGTCTGTGCTAGGAAGCTCCACTGGAAACACGTAGTTCAAAATGTGAAAAAATGAGTAATCGCATCCTTAATTGACAGCAAAAATAAATAAATCCTGGTACGCTATGTGTAAACAATAAAATCATGGGATATAAGATTGTGGGATAGGAGAAAAAACACGGGACTTGATGCCATGTAAATGTGAATCCCGGGATCTTCCGGAATTTCCTTAAAAGGGACAAAAATCATTTAAACAGTGCAGGATGAATACGGGATCAAGAAGATCCAGTATGCCCCGTGACATTTTCAAGCATCTAACTGGCACCCAGGAATGTCTAAAGGAACTCACTTTGAAAGGATGGCTTGCATCAGTAGTAGGGACAACACAGAGGATTTAGCTTCCATTCAAGCTTTCCCACTGGCTTTTCAGTTGAGGCATTTCACTTTTGAGTGTGTCTAGATATTATGTTTGCTGCAAAGAACTAATTTCCTCCTGCTGCACATCTCATCCAGGAGAACTCACCCTACTCTTTCTGGAGATGAACCGTGATGTGGTGGCACTGGGGGGTTTGGAGAGGCTAAACTGCACAAGGTGACACTGTTGGAGGGAGGGGTGATGCCAGTTTTAGTGATGCCACAGGGCAAGAGACTTTCACTACAGATGGTCCCAGCTTAGGAGGTGATTGTTAATAAATGTTGTGTCTACGGAGGTGAGGATTCATTCCCATGGGGAATGACAGGTCTAGACCAGCTGTCAGCTGCCAATCACTAACTGTTGAGGAATTAAGTATAGAGAAATAAAGTGATATGCACAAATGTGTCAGTCAGCACTAAGAAAGGAGCTAACAAGATTTTGTCCTGAATCACAGGAAGAGATTACTGTTCTTCAAATCTGATCCTAATTATCATTTCCATCCTTTCAAACGACTTTATCATTTGTTGCAGAACTATTCTTTACATTGCCTAGCTTACCTCATTTGTTTCAGCCATTGCTGTACAATGTTTGGCATTTATAGTTATTACTGGCTCCAGCACCCACTGAATCACACATGTTCCTATTTAGTTGTCTCTATGGACTTTGTTCTGCAGAAGAAAAAAGCTTTTTGAGTCTCAAATAAGTGCCAGCTGTATTTATGTCTGGAATATATCCTGGGCTGATAAGAAACAGCATGACAACCGCAGGGAAAGTAGTGAGTGCCTTACTTTGTTAGTTACAACTTCAGAATAAAGGCCAATCTCTTTTAGTGGGACAAACACACATGAGCAAGAGTTATTAAAGATGAGAGGAACAACAATGTGGTCCAGGGCTGAATAGCAGCTTAGGAAAGAGTGTGGAGACTGCATTCTAATAGTGGAAAGGGAGAGGAAAGTGAAGCAAAAGCAGAGGTGAAAGGGCAGATTGGGCAAGGCCAGGTGAAATTCTTATCAACTTGGATAGTCTACTAAAGGCGCAGCCATACCCTAAAGAACAGGGTTCAAATCCCTGCTCAGCCATGAAAACCCACCAGGTGACCTTGGGCAAGTCACACACTCTCAGCCACCAGAAAAACCTGTGATAGGTTTGCCTTAGGGTTGCCATAAGTCAGAAATGACTTGAAGGCACACACCAACAACAACAACAATAACAGTGCCGAGCCTGCAAAGTGCATGGCTCAGCTCTATGCAACCAGTTGCAAAGTGACTTCCCTTCCACACAATGGTTTGCAAAATACGCCACTGAATTCCATGATCTGCAGGGTTTTTTTTAAAAAGGTTTGTTTAAATTATTTTAAATGATATGTTATCTTTTATAACTAATTGGAAACATCAAAAAAAGGTGGGGGGAAGGCCACAGGAGGGAGAATGAACAGAAACTGTATCTGTCCTTTGGGCCAGAGATCCCTCATTCTTATTTTTAAAAGTGTCGTGGTTTTGAGAAAGCCAATATAGTTCACGAAGAAAAGTAAACTAGGCAAGTTTTTTAAAAAGCTCAGTTTGCACAGAATGGATGGATGCATATAATGAGCCTCTGAGTGAATGTTCACCCTGTTTTTGCCTTCCTCCTCTTCATTTTTCATAATTTCTGACAGCATTGCTAATAACAAGTGAAGATAATAGATGTCTCCAGGGTCAGGGATGACACTCTGGACTTTCAAGGTTTTTGTTTGTGTGTGGGTTTTTTTGTTTTTTGTTTTTTTTTTTTGTTAAAGAACCCTCAATCAAATATGCTTGATTGAAAACTAAAGGGTTCCATGGACAGAAATGAGATGGCCGATGGCTCAAGATTGGGTTGTTTTTGAGGGAGGAGGTATTGCTGTTGGGGTATAATTTAACTATTTTGAAAATTGATTAGGACCTCTGAGAGTGAGTGGAATTTTTTTAAAAAAATGAATTTAATTGAATAAATAAATAAAATCTAGCCACAGCATGGGTCATGGTGGCTAATGGTAGATTTATCTTATGGGATGAAGAGGACTGAGGAGCCCTGGAAAATTTCCTTATGCATTGGCTGAGAAGGTATGCAGCTGGCTACAAATGCATCTATGAGGTGATTTGTAGCTGTTCAGTATTCTCTATAATCAGCCATTTTTGTGCATTGAATGTACTGTATTGAATTGTACTGCATAGTTATGCATTGTGATGCACTGTATTATATACTTTGTGATGTTGTACCCTGCCCTGACTCTGAGGAGAGAGGCGGGTAATAAATAAGTATTATTATATTATTATAATTATTATATTAGCTCCTCAACAGAAATCTCTTTACCCTGCTTCCATGAGAACGTAAGAACAGCCTTGCCAAATCAGATCAAAGGCCTGTCTAGTCTAGTATTCTATGTGCCCAGTAGCAGACAAAAGACTTCTGAGAAGCCCACAAGCAGAACATGAAGACATTAGTACCTTTTCACTTGTGTTCCCTAGCAAGTGACATAGGGTGTATCCAGACTGACTGAAAAGTCCCAGATTTTGTTCTTGTTCTTTCAAATTTTATACTGGGTTAAAATAAACTGACCTGGGGACCTGGTCTAAAATGTCTCCAATCATACCAGTTCCTGGAAGCTGATAGAAAACATTCCAGGATAAGCAAAACGTACATGGGTCTCCAGAATAAAATTGGAAAGAATAGGACATTCTGGTTTCTTTAACTGATCTTTGATGTGCCCATAGAAAGATATCTGGTCTTGCCTACTGGAAGTTCTAGACATAGTTCTGACTAATACCCACCAATAATCTTTATTGTCCCCAAAATTGGTCTAATCCTCTTCTACAGCTATGCAATTTGACAATCATCTCTGCATCTTGTGATAACAAACTACATAGTTAGACTAACGGCTTGTCTACACTGGCCAGAATATGCCACATTCCAGCTGGAGTATTCTAGCCCCAGAGCTGGCCTGCATCCCCCCCCATTACCATGGTGAAATTATCAGAAGTCTACATGCACATGCCAGCTGGTATCGGTGGGCATCTCCTCCACTATCATGTGTCACACTCTTTGAGGCTGGGAGGAGGCCCCCAGCTTGTGATCAATGCTGGTCACATGCAGGGGGGCCTTGATCTCATACTGGGGGCTTCCTTCCCAGCTTCAGGGCGACACCAGCAGTAGTGGCAGAGGTATCTGGTGATACAGTCTGGCGTTCAGGTATGGACTCCTGCATTCTCATGCCAGACCCATATGGGTTTTCCCGCATGATGTGGGTTTTCCCAGGAGTTATTTTGAAAAATTTTTAAAAGGATTTCCCCCAGATTCCCCCTGCTTTTGCCTCGGATATCATCAGAACTGTCTGAAGGTGAATCAGGACAAGAGCCCTGTGTTGTTTGGATGCAGGCCTCCAACACAGGAGAAGCCAGGGTAATCCATCATTGCTTCCCTCCTCCCTAAGTCCTTATGATCTTTTGTCAGGATACATGGGTAAGAAGTGTCTTCCATTTTCATAATGCAGGCCCAACTGCTTCTTATTTTCACCACAGTGTTTCTAATTTAATCTCTGTTTCTCACTCTTTTGTCTCCCTTTCATGTGCAATACTGAGGAGATTATCACACTGGACCCCTAAAACTGTTTCTGTCCCACTAAGCCCCCCCCCTGCTACACTCCCTCCCTACTCCCATCCCTGTAACAAATTAAAAAAGAATCAAATGCTTACTTTGCCATGCTATAAGGAATCATCCCCCTCCCTTCAGAAGTCTGGGTGTGAATTGAGCTGTTGCAAAGCTCCATTCATGTCCCGGATAGCAAGTCCCACCCATTTGTGCGAGAGAATAGGTGGTTGGAAATTTAAACAGTAAAAATTAAAGGAAAAGAAAACAAGTGACAGCAAGCATGAAAACACACTAAACATTTAAAAAGGAACCTGGGGGGGGGGGAAGGGTGACACCTGGCTGTCCCGATTGTACCTGGAAGTGTCCTGGCATGGACTCTAAAGCTAAATTAATTGCAGAAGAACAACAGTAACATTAGATGGCATTGAACCAGCCCCCTGAAAAGTCTGAATCAGGAGTTGTGAACGGAAAAGGTTACGAAGACTAGAAGCCACGTAATGGTTTACAGACAAGAGAGGAGAACTCAGCAAAAGAGTAAGTGAAATTAAATGAAAACATGTATGAAACATTACAAAACTCAAGAGAAGAACACAAAAATTGTTAACAATTAAGTTAAGAGTATGCAAGCTGAATGAGCAACTAAACTGGATAAAAGAGCCATGGAGAGCAAAATACCCAAAGGTCCAAGGAGTGGTTTGATTGATATGTAAATTAATGTCACCAGCTGGTAGAACAGTAGAAGAAGGTGCCAAGAAAGATGACAGTGAAAAAAGACTAATAAAGAAGCAATGAAACACTAATAGGATAGCTTTATTATCTGCTGTTCCTTCCCTTGGTCCTTTATCTTCTTCTTCCCAATGTCTTCTTCCCTTTCTTTGGCTCATTTGTCAATGAAAGCTGTGATCCTGTTTAATCCTTGCTTCACCAGCATATTTGCATGGAGGTGGGGGCAGGGGAGGTGATGGGTGCCAGGCAGGCTGTGATGACACTCTCATATCATTCTCCCCTTAGCCAATCAGTGGCTGTATAGCTTGACAGAGGGAAGAGCTGTGCCTCCAGCATCCACTGGACATGTAGGGAAAGGTTGCAGAGGGAGATATTGTATACCTTCTTGCAAAATAGCCATAGAAGTACTTGCACTGACACATCCAAACATTATACTGGTGTAGGTCACTAAACAGATTCCAGCCCAAACCTCATTCGTTCCTTTTGCTCAGCAATGGTGGCATAAATTTAGTCAGATCTCTGTTTCTCTTAAGAAGCTTATATTTTTCCTCTTTCTCCTCTTCTGTATTTCTGGCTCAGTAGTCTTGTCTTAGTCAGTGAATATCTTTGTTGTTTAGTTGTTCACTCTTTCTTCTCAAATTTTTCCACATTTTTTGGATGACACAGTCTAGATTCAACGTTCCCCCACCACCACCATCCATTTTATCATCATTTCCACAATCTGATTGTTTCCTGCTTATTTCTTTTCTTCTTTTGATTTGTTTTATTTTCTGGTTTCCCTTGATAGTTTTTCTTCTTTTCTGATCTCTTCAAAGACTGCTACTTGTTCACTTGATGTGTTGCCTTTATCTTTTTAAAAAGGAGTCTGCACTTTCCCTCCTCTGTATTATTTTCAATCTCTCTATTTCTATTGGGAAATTTTCTACTGAGTTCAATTCTGCTTTTGCGTCTCTGCTTCTAAAAAAAAGCCTTCTTTGAATTCCCTTTCTTTATCTTGTTAGCATCCATACCTTAACTACCTTAGATTTTCATTTTAATTCTTGTTTGGAGTAAGAGTTAGGATCATCTTTTTTTTTAATGGTTTTTCAAACTGTTATTCCCTTTTCTTCTTCTTTAATGTTTCTCTGTATTTAACACTTTTGATCACTCCCTTATTTTCATCCTGCTATTTTTTTGGTTCCTCTCTTTTCTGTTTTTTCCTCATCTTTTTGATAGCAATCATGTCAATTGTCAGAATGTTTTTCTTCTTTTCTCCTTTAGTGGTATTCTTATAAGTTACAAACTGAACAAAACTATAAAATAAATATGATGCAATCATTTCCAGAGAGTATTGATTGTGGGGAACAATGAATTTTGTATTGTTGAGATCCAATGGATACTGTCACCCATTAGTCATAACAGAGAGTCCTTCCAGAATGGCATATGAAAAGATAGGCAACAGTTTTGTAATCTTTTAGTTTATGAATGAGATAAATGGAAACCACTTTTCTAAGAAGTGGTCCTGTTATCTGCTCTTTCCCTGTAAATCTTCTTTGATGCTTTTCAGGTAGAGTGATGTGATATCCAGCACTGTACTGTTACCTGGATTAGTGAGGCTTTGTGGGAACCCCACTCACATCAGATATTAATATGGGGAATTTTAATTAGCTCAATATGGCAGTGAGAATCCAGGTAACTATGGGACCTTTTGACTTATGGATACCAGTACTAGTGATGAGACTCACAGCCAGGAAATAAAATAAAAATGTTTTTTTATTGGAAAATAATCTCAGAAGCATTCACACCAACACTCAGGCTTCAAGCAATCACACAAAGCTAGCAAAGAATAGGAGGAAGTATTGGGATAGAGGAACAGAGTTTGGGATGATGGGCTATGCTATACCTGTCTGAAGAGCAGAGATTAATGCAGAGAAGAAGTACGGCTGTGTGCGCTGTGTGACACAGCAAGCCAACAGAGTGGCAGCCTCTGAGAAACTGAGCACACTTTGGCTGTATTTTGGGGTGATATATATATTTATATTTGATATTTGCCCTGAAGAGTTGTTATGAGCGGAATACAATGTTTGCTGGAGTTTCCCATAGTTAGACAATGGAAGCTCTGGTTGTGCTAATGATCGCTAATGGCTGAAACATTAAGACTGATGGGTGAAACAACTTCCATTATTCTAGGAGAAGTGTGAGGGAAAGCCAGTTTTGCAAGGCAAAGACTGTCTGGCCACTTTGATTGAATTAGTGAATGACTCTCTTTCATGTACATCCAGGGGAATTAGCCCATTTTCACACTAACTACTGCATAATTACTACCTGGGTGTGACTTTTAGGCATTGGGGATGGCCTCTTCTTTTTCTGAGCACACCTTGAGTCCTTGCATTTGGAAAGTGAAATACACTGCCTCATAGTGTGGTAGAGTCTCCTTCTTTGGAGGTTTTAAAACAGAGGCTGGATGGCCATCTGTCAGGAATGATTTGATTGTGTATTCCTGCATGGCAGGGGGTTGGACTCAATGGCCCTTGAGGTCTCTTTCAAAACTATGATTCTATGGTCTACTACCAACCACATGGAAGGCCAAATAATAATCCAAATTATGAAATATAGCCAATTGATGAATTATTGGAAGGGTCAGGGTGTCAGGGTAGATAACAGTTCTATGAAACTTGAAGTAGCTTTCCAGTTCTTGACAATTCTTGTTCTGGGTGCTCCTATTACAAATGTAACCAGTTTTATGTAGCATGACAGGATTTTCCTATCTCTGTATCAGAAATAATTTTGAAAACCTTGCTTTGAAATTCTTTTTGATTAGAGTGGCATGCCACTACAACTTGTAAGAGATGCTTCCTCTTCAATATTTAGGAAATAATCTGTCATTAATGAAATGGAACTTTACTGGCATGAGGTGCCATCTATGTGTATCACTCTCATCCAGGATTCCCTCACAGCAGCTGAAAGTGTCTTTATGGGTTGTTTAAAACTAAATCTGGTCCACATGATATTTTTGGGGAAAAGTTTCCATATCTGGCTTCCAAGACACCCTTAGCTCCTTCTGTGCTCTAAAGAGCCAGATAGTGACAATGAACTTCTAAAATTCCTTGGAGGTTTGTTTCTTAGCCTCTTCCTGGTTATGTTGTTTCTTCATTCCCCTTTACTATGGTATTGATATCTATTGTTATATACAGTAGCTGTTACTCACTTGTAGCCATCTCTGTCTGGTCTTTTTTCTTCATTTTCTAATCTTGGTATTTTTTCATATTTTCTAGCTCTCCCTGGTTGCTGATTCATTTCACTAAGCTCAATTTAGCTAAATCAATGTGCTTGCATTTCCTCCTGGTTTCGCTATTCCGTTTGTGACTTTATCTGCTGCAAATATCAATATTTCTTCTTGTGCTTGGAATTTAGCTTTTTCATTTAATTCTTTCATCTTCTATTTCTTCTGTTGCTAAAACATGCCACTAATAATTTCTTAATCGTTCTAAAATGCTGGTTTATTTCCTTTTTATTGATTAACGTCATTTTTAGCATGTTCTCTAATTTTAATCCCATCTGGATGACTGTAATTCTTCATTTCTTGGTTTATCCATGTCTTATTTTAGACCTTTTATTTCTGTTTTTCTAGTCAGCTAATTCTCTTTGTTTGGGAATATGATTATATCAAATCATTGCTTTTTCTTCTGAAAGGAAGCCAAAGCAGCCGAAGCCACTGTGTTTGCCACTGTTCCACTCCTGCTTGTTCAAGCAAGGAGAATGCATTTGCAGAATGGTCAGTTCTATGAGCAGTTTGCTACAATAGATCCAAGCCAATAAATAGAATGAAATCAATTTTCAAACAGCAACATGATCATCAATAGTGTCTAAACCACTGACAAAATAGTTTAATATACAGTATTCCAAATTCAAAATGACAACTGTATAATAATAAAAGAGGGCATCTGCTTTTAATCTCATCAAGATGCCATGGTAGATGTTTTTGGTTCTCATCCAAGTTGTAGTGCTCTTTTTGAAATCAAAAAGTCAGAATTCCAAAAGGGAGATTGCTAGAACCAAAAGAGGGGAGCACCTATACCACATCAGAAAATTGTGGTGGATGCTTAAACATTTGCCAGTTTTCATAAACCTGATGTCCAAGTTGGAGTGCACATTTTCATGTCAAAATTGCAACTCAGTGGGCATTTTAGAAGTGTGGGGAAGGCCTTCCATAACTCATTCAGATGTGTGGGTTGGTTTTTTTTTAAGCCTGGAAAATAGAAGAGAACTCTCTGAGGCAATACTGTGAAGATTCCAGAGGCGGGAGGGTGGACAGAAGAAAACAGGGCTAAGGCACTTTTCAACCCCTGAGGGTTAAAAAGGAAGGAGCAGGAAAAGAGGAAATCCCATCGCACCCTTTGGGAACAGTGCTAAATATTCTTCAGTTAGTCAGCTAAGAAATAAAAAACATTTAAGCAACACAATACCAACATCTATCTTTTTAATTATATATGTAAGTTTGTTGAAGGAAACCCACAAAGCATTGATGGTACTTTAGGGACTAAAGTACCATTGATGTGACCTGGCATAGCCTATGTTAAGTATAGCTAGAATGTGTACCTCTCCAAGAGGCTATTTGATGTAATTAAGGCAAGATATGTCAGCTTTGAACATTATCTTTTGCATAATTATAATTTTCTCATATATGTCTAACAGTATGTCAACCTGTTAGTAATCCAGAATTACCGCTGAAGAAGAAGTCTGTTGAAACGGATCTAGAATTTACTGGTCTAATCTGTATGGTAACTGGATTTAATTTACTCACATAGTTTGACAAGATATCATCTGCATTCACATCAGGAGAATAAGAAAAGGATTATCATATTCATATTTGGATTATTATATTAACTCGTCTGGCACCTTGGACGTTTCATTGAGCAGTCAGTCTGATATTCATCAAATTGGAAATACCATACATTGTGGATATACTTACCTATTCAGATGGGACTATTATAATTTGTAGACTTATCTATTGGTCATAATTTCATAAGAATTTGTTGTTATACCTCATGATTATGTATATATTTGATATGCAATAATTAAAAAAACTTATTTTCATTGAATATAGCATTGTATTTACAACATACATCTAGTTTTGAGTTTCTCCTTTTTGTGGTACATTATAGTCAGGAACCCTCCTTTTGTTTAGTGTAGTCCTTTGACACCCTCTGGCATGGCAAGGAATGTGATACAGCTGTTTGCAGCTAGGAAAAACAAGCAAAAAGGGGAAATTCCCCAACGCAAACAGAAATGAGTCCCACCATCCCAAGGGGCTTTCTGGTCTAAATCTGACCATTCATTGTAGGACTGACTGTGTACTAAAAGCATGACAGCTGTGTTTATACCAAAACCTCCCTGTTCTGCCTGTCAGCAGGTACTACTCCAAGAATTTAAGATTCAAAACATGCCATAGGGGAGGGAGGCTGAAAGTTTAGCAGCCACTGACTTTACTGCTGTGTCTGGTTTCTTGTGCTCTTCTCACACCAGCTGTGATGATGCTTACCTTGGCAGTTTTTCCCTGACAGGATGCCCTCCTTTTCCCATTTCACCTAGAATACTCCAAGTACATTTTATTGGCCACCAGTCAATGAATGGCAGGTTGCTGATAAAACATCCATTGTCATTTACCATCTGGTTAGCAATCAAAGGCTTGCATAGTGCTGTGGGTCTTGGGGTTTTGTTTTCATTCTGGCCATTAAATACCATTATTCAATGTCAAAAGACAGTTATTTGCTCTATGTAGGCCTGATCCATGAAAATATTCCATGTGGCATCACACTTACTCCCATGGAATCCAGAGAATATTAGCTTCCATATAACATATGCCATGTTCTGGAACATCACATCTCATTTTTGCAATTGCAAAAATTGTGTTGGAATTCTGCTGGAAAAGTTGTAATAGAAGGGAAATACACAGAGAAAGGCTAAGAGAAAAAGTCCAGGAGTAGGGTAATAGAGCATCAAAAGAGTTAATTTTTAAATATATTAATTTATCCATACAGAGAAAGAACAAGGAGAGGGAAAGGTAAAGAGAGACAGAGAAATAATAATTCATTCTGGAATATTGTACTGTCCTTCTAGGAAGTCTTGAATTGCTAAAAGTAGAGTCAGCTTGTGGCATAAATACGTGCCTAGGAAGCAATTACTTTTCCTTAGAAAGCTATCTTCCAAAGAATGTGGGGATGGTGAATCAGAAGAAGGTAGGGGTCCTGGCTTAACACCACACTTTTAAAATAATAGGGAGGGAATTGGCTGAGGAGCATCAATTGTTGTTGTTGTGTGCCTTCAAGTCATTTCTGACTTATGACAACCCTAAGGTGAACCTATCACTGTGTTTTCTTGGCAAGATTTGTTCAGAGAGGGTTTGACTTTGTCCTCTTCTGAGGCTGAGGGAGTGTGACTTATCCAAGGTCACCCAGTGGGTTTTCATGGCTGAGAGAGGATTTGAACCCTGGTGTCCAGGGTCTTGGCCAACACTCAAACCACTACACCATGCTGGTTCCTTGATTAGCAACATCAAGTTGCTAATTTATCACATACTCCAGTAAGGTTTGTATGGTGTGGTTTTTCGAAATATTTGAATTGCTTTCCAGTAACTGAAGAATATGCAATGGTGCTGGTTACTCAATTGGCACATGGACAAAATGTGTAGATTGTACTGTGCAGGACGCCCCCCCCCAAAAAACCACACACACACACCATTAGGCAAAGTGGAATAGCCACCTCAAGTGATAAATTCTGAGAGGACACCAAATTGGTTGCCATTTTACTTAATTTTTCAGGTAGAGGAATTTGTAGCACTATGCAGGGTGAAGTGGCCATTTCAGGAACCAAATTTTGGGTGTCATTAAAGGACAGCATATGGTCTATTATTTAATTGGTGTTAATGTACTTAATGTGGAGAGTGGAGCTTGTGGGATTTTCTGCTTCTTGTGCAGAGATGTAGAATTTTTGGAAATTTTGAAGTCATGGGAAAGTCATGGGGAAGTTTATTTTGGAGGGGAGGACATTTTTTGAAAAATGGGAAAACGGGCACCCTATACAGATTAAAGGCCACTTTGTTACTTTAGGAACATAAAATGTGTTATATATAGCTTGGTATGGCATAGTTATCACTTATTATATATTAAAGGCACAGTTTATTCAGCATATAATTACAAATTGATCTTAACTTTTTACAAGTTTTTATTTTTTGTTACAAATGGACCCACAAGGTCCTGAACTGTAAGGAACCTCTTCAGTTTTGCCAGTTTGACTCTTTGGTTTTGACAGTTTGCCAGGCAACCCCCATCTCACCCAGAGAAAACAGAAGATCCCATCAACATTGGTGAAACAGAGAAAATTATTTTGTGTACACTATTTCTCCATAGTATCAGGCAGACATAATGTACTCGTTCCCACAAAAAGAAGTGGGAAAAAACAAACCAAGACCAGGAATTGCAATGATTTGTTATTGTACATACATAATAGTCTCTCTCTTTTTATGAGGCAGTAAACATGAATATTTTGTCTTAAGCAGTTTATTCATCATTCTAAAAGAAACTATTCCATAATTCCAAATATTCATTTTTTTTTAACCCACCCCCTTGAAAAAAGGCTTGGGGGGGAACAGGGGAAAAAAACCTTTCCCCTGATTTCCCCCCACTTTTTCCCTGGGCCTTTACATAGAGATCCATGTGCCAAAATAATTTGTCTGGTTTGAGTACTATGCACCTTGATTGGGATGAGTGAATGGCACCATTTGCTCTTCCCCTCAGACAACTAAATGTCTTAGTCCATCTCCAAATTCTCTATTCCTTCAGTTACTTTTCTTTGCTTTTACCTTGCTTGAATCTGAGATTTATTCCTTAATTGCTGAGGCAACAGGGGGGAAAAAAGATAAGATTAAAGTCTGATTTTTCACTTTAATCATTAAATATATTTTCATGGTTTGCTTAGGAAAATTTTCTGAATTTTGTATTCAACAGAAGGAGAACAAGCAATATTACCAAAGACTATTAATATTTTACATTTCTATAGAAAATATGAATAACCTCTCATTATAAAGAGACTGCTTGATTATTAGTACAGTATATTACCACTACAGACACTGTTAACATTAAAAGGAGTTATATACTCATGTAGTTATGTATGTGCAAATTAATAAAAGGACAAATCCCTGAAGAAGTCAAAAGACATAGTAGTGGAGCAAAAATTATTTAATGTAAAATGCCTAGAAAATGTTAGATTGTGTCGAATAATGTTGATTCATTATCCTTAACACCAATTAATAACTTCTTTTTTATGGCAAACATGAAAGAATTGAAATGAATTGCTTTCTTTTATGTACCAATAGCTTTTATTAACAAGAACAGCAGAGATTACTGAAGGATTTGAGCAGTAACAAGGGCAGTAATTTGTAGCAAATGAATGTAATCTATATTACTACAGGATTTTAGCTGCAGGATTTAGCATAGGTAAATTATAATGCTATTAACTTTATAGGAAAAATAGTAATGGAACAGACAATTATAGATTTTTCAAATAGGAATTCAATCATGTAACACAAAGGGGGAAACATGATCTGCTAGGAAACTTTTCAGAACAGCACAAGCTTGTCTTTTACATTTAGTCTACTCAAAGGGAAAGCCAGTGAAGTTTCAGCACAGACTTAAGAACTTTATCAGACATGGGGAAACTCAGCACAAAACCATGTCCCAAACCATGTCAGAAGAACGTTATGAGAACAGAAAAGGTAACATTATCAGATATCTACATCGTCAGCCATTCCGGGGCGTAGCACAGGCATGAATAAAGAATCCCTTTTTTATTGACAGGCGATGTTGTCAATAAAAAAGAGACGCCTTATTCACACCCACACTACACCCCCGGAATGGCTGCAGGACGATGTCATCTGGTAACATTGCCTGTTCTTGTTCTCGTCGCATTCTTCTGACGTGGTTTTTGCCATGTCTAGTAGAATCCTGTGTCAAGTGGAAATTTCAATGAAGCAGTAGTCATAAAAACAAGGAATAAATTACCCTTGAGCTGGGATCCAAAGAAAAGGCGACAGTACAGAAGACAGAAGCTGGCATATAACAGGCAGTGAGGTATTCAAGGCTTTTACTCCAGGTTGCAAATCAAATCTTAAATCTCTACCTTCAAGTCTAAACTTGAGTCTTAAGTCCTTGTAAGATACTTTCGAGTCCCAAGTCAAGTCCCAAGTCATATGTAATGTCTTGCAGCCAACTTTAATAGAAAAAAGGAGGTGGTGCTCATGAGGAGAGCAACATGTTGGTGCAGAATGCTGTTTGTATCTTAATGGCTGCCCCTGGCACCAGGAGCAAAGTCTATGACATCATTCATTTTGAGCAACAGGCAAAATTTGCCCCTGAGAGGGTGTGGTGTGTTTATCAAAGGAGCTGAACCTGAGAAAATGTGTTATGCATGAGTCCTGTGCTCTGGGGATGTGTCTTGCCTGCTATTCCTAAGAAAAGCTTTGGAAGGATCCTTCTGCCTCATGCCCATTGCCTAACGTATTTGTTGTTACTGCTTCCATCACATGACTGGTAGACAAAAAGCAGTGAGATCATGGAAGTGTTATTCAAGGGAGGAAAACCATTTACTGTTCCGTAATGTTTCTGGATGAATGCCTTATATTACTGAACAAAGGCCAGCAAGTTGATCATTAAAAATAAACTGTACAAGTTGCAATTCAAGTTGAGTCAGTGAATCATTTATTGTCAAGTCAAGTTCAAGTTGAGTCAGTCATTGAAGTAACTTGAGTCTGAGTCAATTGACCTAAGTCTACATCATCGATAACAGGCAAACTAGAAATGCTTAAAACAACACATCAGTTTGTTGGGTGTTGTTCTGCATATATTAGACTCCTACCATACCCAGGCAACTATCTTATTATTCCCTCTGTAGTGTGATTGAGTAGACTAAATTCAGCTGTTCAGTGACTTTTGTGCAGGAACATGGAGAGGTACTATAATTGTCAAGATGATTTAAAAAAAGAAACAAGAAACCACTTTCACAAGATCTGAGAAATCAAAGGGAAATTTAAACCAAGAATGGGAATGCTCTATGACCAACAGGGGAATACATGCTTGACCACAAATGAAAAGATGATGGAAACAATACACTGATGAACTATAAAAGAGATGAAAAGATGACAGATTCATTCAAGGAAGAACCATCTGAAAATGAACCAATTTTGGAAACTGAAGTGGAAGCTGCAGTCAGAACACTTGGGAGAAATAAATCACCAGGAACAGATGGAATACCAATAGAGCTGCTTCAAGTTACAAGGAGAGGATCTAGTTCTAACTAAAATGTCAGTAAATATGAAAAACAAAACAATGTAGCACAGATTGGAATAACTCAATATGCATTTTTCTTCTTGCCCAGTGGAACTTATAAGGTTGACCACAGGTAACTTTAAGAGTGGAAATACCTTGTAGCTGCTCATCAGGAAGACTCCTAATATCCAAAAATGCCCAGTGCCTTCCCAATGCAACCAGTCATGTAACCAAACAGAGCTTATAAGAACAAGAAGAATAACAGCAACAAAAATAATAATGACACACTGTGGGTGTAGCAAAAATAATGTCTGTGAGTCCCTGGAAAAAATTGTAGAATGTGCAATTTCTTTTCTTCCTTGGAGAATTGCTTTAACTTTTTAGTTTGCCCTTTCTTCACAAGAACAATATTAACAATATAAGGACAACACGTCCCTTGTAGTGCAAAACCACAGCCTTCACAACAGCTTTTGGGTTTGCAAAGTTTAAGTTTGAGAGGACCACAGGGAGCAGGACTGATGTGGCTCTTTTCTTTCTTTCTTTAGTGTTCTTGACTGAAAGCCAAATCAAATTTTTGCTAACCTGAGGAAACACGATGGACATGACAAGAAAGGATTTCAGCAGCTCCTGCGGACACCTGAACCTGAGCCAATGAAATCTTTCTAGAACTGGGTAATGAAGGAAGCAGCCAGGAGATCAAACATAATGACGCAAACACAGTGAATGGCATCAGCAGAAACATCAAGAGGCTGCAAAGGGAGCTGCAAATAATACAAAAATTGGAATGTCAGCACAAGGTGTTCAAGTAGCAAGCATAAATCATGGAAATTTTCCCTCCCTGTATGAGTAATACTCTGGACAACTTTCACTTACGTCAGGGAGAATACTCTTGGGTCAAATGGTGAGTGTTCACCCCTCATTCCCTATAGCCTTGGGTGATGTGAATCACAGAGAAGGAATCAGTAAGAATGCATGGTACGAATAATATGAGGTACAGAACATCTGTACACCTGGGGTTGGCAAGCCTAGGATCTCATGTGATCCTCAGCATGATTGTATATGGCCCTCATCTGGTTTCAAAATCCTTTCCAGCACCTAGAAATGTGATATCTTTCTTCCCAAGTAGCCACTAGGTGGAAAGGCAGAAGGGATTACAGAGAAAGAGGGTGCAAAAAGAGATAGAAAAGGGGTTGGTTCACCACTAACAGAACACAGCTTCTAGTAGATCACCCTTGAAGGAATGTGGCCTTCAACAGCCAAAAAAAAAAAAAAAAAAGGTGCATCACTGTGTTGTGTAGAGCTGTTTTGCTTCAGGGTGCTGTGGTTCACAGAACCTACATGAGGTCAGGTCCTAAGAAAAAAGAAGGCCTCAATTCTCTTCTAACATAGTTTTAAGTTGTTTGCTTAAACTAAAAAGAGTTCCAGCAGGCTGTAAAACATAGTAAAAACAGGATGGCCAGAGAAAGACCCCTAAACTGTCCTCTGTTGTTGGTATTCAGCTCTCTCACACATACACCAAGTTGCCTTTTCACCTGTAAAAGAAAATACAGTCGGACCCCCATATCTGCAGGAGTTCAGTTCCCAGACTTACCACAGATATTGGAAACTGTAGATAACAGGGAATGCCATTGAAAATAATGGGACTTCCGGTTTAAAACATCATGGAGAACAACTCTACAGACCTATAAAATGTCTAGAGAGAAAACCTCTCTAGGCATTTTCTCAGAAGACTAACAAACGACAGATATTCTTAATTTCAGCCCACCCTTGAATGCCTCTGGGCACCATTCCTAGAGGGTGAGGTGGCAGGTGGATGTAGGTCAGGTATTTTGCTTTAGAGCATACCAGGCTACCCATTAACTTGTACTTAATCAGCACTATAACTGGTGAAAATAGAATAAAACATGCAGTAAGAAGACTATAACCCAGAAAAGGTAAAGAGGTAGTAAAGGAATACCTAGCTACGCTAAATAAATTCATGTCTCCAGAGATGGAAGAACTGCATCCAAGAACACTAAAGGAACTTGTAGATGCATTCTCAGAGCTGCTGTCAATAGTATTTGAGAATTCTTGGAGAACAGGAGAGGTTCCAACACATTGGAGAAGGGCAAAAGTCCCCATCTTCAAAAAGGGCAAAAAAGATGAACCAGAAAACTAGTATTTACCAGTCAGATTGATGTTAATGCTAGGAAAGGTTCTAGAACAGATCATTAAATGGTCACCCTGTAGTACATGTAGGACTTTATCAGACACAGAAAATACAGCGTCATCACAATGCCACATAACCATGAAAGGGCACGCAGATCAGTTGATGCCACCCTTTCATGATTAAAACCAGACCAAAACCCATAGTTTTTAATTAACAGCTTAACCCATCAATAGATCCCCTGATGCTTTTTTGCCAGCATGTGATGCCTCTGTTCCTTTAAATCTCATACTTACCCTGACAATGCCCGCTCCAGTGCAAACAGTTCTGGGTCAGATCAGGACATCCAGATAAGTGACAAACTTTTTTTTAACCTTCATTGGGTCACTTAGGACCTTTAAAATGTGTGTGTGCTTTGTGCAACTTTAAATGTAGTTTTCTTGTTTTTATTTTTGAATTTCCAGCATGATGAAATCACACGAGATTTCAAGCAAGGAAATGAACAGGGTTCCATTCACTTTCTCTTTATTACCAGGGAGTCTTTGTCGGGAAAAGAAATAAGTGCAGGGGGGAACGTTCTTTTGCCAGCATAGAAATGGGGTTTTCTATGCCAGCAAAAGAATGTTTTAAAACTTGTAGTCTGATAAGGTCCTTAAGAAAGGAATACTGTGATTACTAAAAGCCAGCATGGGTTTCTCAAAAATTGTCCACTTAACCATTTCTAAACCGCTCTGGGAACCTTTTTTTTTTTTTTTTTTTTTTGCTGAAGGCCAGGATATAAATGCTCTAAATAAATAAACAAATAAACAAACAAATAAAACAAGCCATGCCAGACTAATATTATCTCTCTTTTTAAACAGAGATAGGAAGTGCTGTGAATTTAGTATATCTAGATCCCAATAAGACTTTTGACAAAATATCCCAGCACATTCTTGTGGATAGACAGTTTTACAATTAAGAGGCTTATCACATGCTGAAGTAAAACAGCAGGGCAGCTGGAAGGTTTCGCTTTCTGAGCTGCCTTACTGCATGGCATTCTTCCAGTGTTCTGCTGTTTTGGTGCTGTGGGAGACGGAGGTAAAACCATGTCTTTTTACTAACCAGTGGCCACTGACTAGTCAGAATTGGATATTCAAATTCTCTGTTCCATTCTTGTTGTAAACCTCACGCATCACATTTATTTCTAGATAACAGAAATGTATATATAAAAGGCTTGATTTGGATACTTGGTTTGTCTCAAGTAATGTCTCTTAATATTAAGGGAGCCTTGGATGCGCTTAAAGCTGGAGGGCCAAATCTGGATTGTAAGAAATGTTTCGGTTGTAAATATTGCCATTTAGCTGATAGAGGTAGTTTAAACTGCTGCTGCAAAACTGAAAAAGACAAAGACTCATCCTCAACACCAAGGACCTTATCAGACAAGCTTCTTTACTAATTCTTTTGCTGGCATAGCTTGTGCTGGTTTTATGCCAGCAAAGGACTCCCCCCCACCCCGACCTTACCTTCAGTCCTGGTAAAAGGCAGCCCCAGCATTGATGGAGAGTAAATGGAGCTCCATTCACTTCCGCACTTGTGATCTCAGCAAATCTTACAAGATGTGAGTGTGGGAAATTTAAAAAAAAATAAAGAAAAAGAAACACAAAAAACAGTCACACAAGCAAACACACACACACACATACACTAAACTGGGGAGGTAAAAAACAAAAATAATGTCCCCTACTTGGCTGTCCCAATCTGCATTCACATGAGCACAATGGCACAAAGTTTCAAATGCCAGCAATGCCAGCAAAAAAGCACCAGGGCAGGTCTATTGAATGGCTTCGCCCATTAATAAAAAAGTACTCCTTATTCTCTACACATGATTACGAAAGGATAACATTGTCTGGTATGTGCACCCTTTCACATTAATTAGGTGTGTCGTTATGACACCATATTTCCCTGGTCTGATAAAGTGCCAAGTATGTGATTTAAGGTAACAATCTCATTATTGGCCCTTCTATGAAAATGGTTCCTTATCGATTTTCTACTCTACTCTGGATTCCCCCATAAACACAGGGAAGCCGTAGTGTCATTCTGGTCTGCTTTGGTCAGACCTTATCTGCTATACCATGGACAGTTCTGGGCACCACAGTTCAAGAAGGATATTGACAAGCTCGAACATGTCCAGAGGAAAGTGACCAAGATCATAGAATCATAGAATTGTAGAGTTGGAAGAGACCACGAGGGCCATCCAGTCCAACCCCCTGCCATGCAGGAAATCTTGCTCAAAGCATCCCCGACAGATGACCAGCCAGCCTCTGTTTAAAGACCTCCAAGGAAGGAGACCCCACCACGCTCCGAGGGAGTGCGTTCCACTGCCGAACAGCTCTTACTGTCAAAACGTTCCTCCCAATGTTGAGGTGGAATCTCTGTTCCTGGAGCTTGCATCCATTGCTCTGTGTTCCAGTCTCTGGAGCAGCAGAAAACAAGCCTGCTCCATCCTCAACGTGACACCCCTTCAAATACTTAAACAGGGCTATCGTATCGCCTCTTAACTGTCTTTTTTCAAGATGATCAAAGATCTGGAAACCAAGCCTTATGAGTTCAAACTGAGGGAACCGGGTATGTTTAGCTTGGGGGAGACTGGGAACTGACATGATACCTAGCTTTAAATATCCAAAGGGATGTCATGTAGAAAATGTAGCAAACTTATTTTCTGTTGCCTCAGACACTAGACCACAAACTAATGGATTAAAATTATAAGAAAAGAGATTCCACCTAAACGAGAAGAACTTCTTTGCTATATTAGCTGTTCAAAAGTAGAATGGACTGCTTCAGAGAGTGGTGGACTTTCAGGAGTGCTTTAGCTGTGTATACCTTCATGGGTGGGGGTTGTACTAGATGGTTCTTGTGGTACTTTCACTCTCTAAGAATCTGCGATTCTACTGAGAAATTATATTGGAAATTTAGGACTTTATCAGATGACCCATTTTAAAAAGGTTCTTTTCCCGGCATAGAAAATCCCATTTCTTTGCCAGCAAAAGAACACTCCCCCGCACTTGCCTCCTTTCCCATCAAAAGATCCTTGGCAATAAAGAAGTGGTGAACAGAGCCCTGTTCACTTCCTCACTCAAAATCTCATGTGATTTCATCGTGCGGGAAATTCAAAAATAAAAACAAGAAAACAACATTTCAAGTTGCACAAAGCGCACACACACATTTTAAAGGTCCCAAGTAACCCAGGGAGGGTCATAAAATGAGCAAAACTTAACTGGATGTCCTGATCTCACCTGGAAGTGTTTGCACCAGAGCAGGCATTGTCGGGATAAGTACAAGATTTAAAGGGACAGAGGTATTACATGCTGGCAATGCTGCCAAAAAGCAGCAGGGGGATCTATTAACAGCTGAAGCCATCAATTAAAAACAACAGGTTTGGGGCAGGACATAACCGCAAAAGGGTGACATTGACTGATCCGCGTGCCCTTTCACAGTTATGTGGCGTCCTTATGACGCCATATTTTGTCAGTCTGATAAAGTCCTAACTCTACTAGACAACCAGTTTGAAGAGGAGATAGATGGCAAAGAATAGAAGCCCTTGCATTAGAAATTGCCACTATTACTTTAATTACTTACATTTTTCTTCTCTCTCTCTCTCTCTCTTTTTTTTTTTTTTTTTTGCAAATGTGATGGGATAGATGGTTCTTCTCAAGGGACCAGATTTAGCCTAATAGCTACCAATTGCTGACCTAAAGCCAGAGCACAAAAGCATTACTTTACTGTAACAGAGCTCCTGGAATCTCCAATCAGCATTTTGCTACATTTTCATGCAAGTAAAATGTACCCTAGAGTGTTCCAATTTACTTTCTGATCCACCAGGAAGGATGTATGAAAATGGTCTATAGTAAAAAAAATCCTTGCCTGCTTTGCTATTCTAACAAAAGCTGAAAGGGCAAATAAATGGTTTAATTTATTAGATCAGTACTATAGAACTCCAGCTGTGTGTGATAACCAAAGCCATTTATTAGATTTGACGTGGCACCATTTCCCTTTTATCTTGACATTAAATTCAGGAGAGGGACATTGGTGAGGTCTCTGTGGATTTCATATTTAATTGATTTAAAAAGAAATTCACTTAAAATAACTTTTTTCATTACATTTCCTGTCAGTTCTGAGAACATTAAGAAGCCTTGCTACTAGTTTAACATGCAAATCCATCTGACCTAATGAACAAGAGACATGCTCTGATGACAGACCAGGTGTGAGTGAATGATAGGAAAAGGATATGACTCCCTAATAAACAGGGGGCATCCTTTGAAAGAGAGCCAGCATGCTGTAGTGGTTTGTGCATCAAACTACATCCCTGGAGACCAAGGTTCAAATCTCCACTCAGCCATGGAAACCCACTGGGTGACCTTAGGCAAGTCACACACTCTCAACCTCAGAAGAAGGCAAAGGCAAAACCCTTTGAACAAATCTTGCCCAGAAAGCCTCGTGATGGTTCAACTTAGGGTCACTGTAAGTCGGAAATGACTTGAAGGCATATTACCATGCTCTACACCCCCTCCTTATAATATCTCATAATTGGCAATATTAAGACACTTCATGGGGTCTAGTAGACCAGGGCAGACCAGCTAGGTGAGGTCAAATGGAGGTCAAAAGAACCCAGGAAGGTGTCATGGAAAAATACTAGAGGACAGTTGCAAGATAGAATTAAGTGAACCCCCTAGTAAACAGAGCCCTTAAGGTGGTATGTGCTAATCCCTTCTTGGCACCCTTGTCAATGAGTCACACATCTGACAAACAAACAAATGACCTGCACACCCCTCATCCCCAGGAAATATCCCTTTGCACCTGTCCTATCCCACAATGTGAAGTTTCATAAACCCATCATTTTCAGTCTCTCAGCCATAAAAAGCAATCAGCTGTGTTTCAGTTTCCTTTGTTTAAACAACTAGAAACCTGTCTACTCTTTGTTCTATGTCAAAATACCCCTTCAGGACACAAAATACAGTATAAATATTAGTCCCCAAACAATAGCAAAGTGTGCCACTGTGGATGACATCCAGCCATTCTGTCTGTTGGCATGCCCGCAGATTGGACTTTAGTGCCACCCTCAGACTTTCATCTGAGCTTCTTCACTCCCATCTTCAAGACTGGTAACTGAAACTACAAGACTGGTCCCAAATCTATTCCTCTATCTAACCTTTCTGCCTTAAACTCTTTGCTAGCCTTGTGTGGTTCTTGAGACTGTATGTAGCATGTGTGAGTATTTTCCAATAAAAACCACTTTGTTTTACTTTAAACTGGAGTTATCTGCAGTTAGTACTGTTATACACAGGTGTCAAGGCCCCAAAGTTACCTAGCCTCTCACAGCATTCCTTTTGAGCTAATCATAATTCCCCAAAATAGAGCTGGTGGTTGCAATAATAATACCCGCCTCTCTCTGTGAAGCAGTGGTGAACAACAACAAAAAGCACAACACATAACATTAGTTAAAAACATATAAAATGGATACATATTACAATCCATCAATAAATACTTTAAAAATCATAAGTTAGAAATGATCTGGATAGGCCTGCTGGAAGTGACTGATCTTTACTGCTGACAATGAATCCACTTTGGATTTTAGTGAATAATTTAAAGGAATTATCCAGGATACTGAACCTTGTTTGTGACTAGCGTTCAGCACCTTGGAAAGCTCCTTTAAAGTTCAGACTAAAATCTGGAGCAGATTCGTCACCTTCCTGAGCTTGGTACAGAAGACATGACTAACATGCAGAAGTCATCAAATTTAATTCCTAGCATCTTCAGCTAAACGGATCATATAAGATGTGATGGGAAAGGCATTAACCTGAGTCCTTGAAAAGTGACAGTCAGTCTCAGCTAGATGGACAAACAGTGTGAGCTGGTCTACGGCAGCTTTGTATGTTCCCATCTTGTTTTCCAAATATCTGTCCTGCATACTTTGATCTAAAATAATGTAATTAAATTAGCTTCAACAGCCTGGAAATGATTAAATGGAAGTGACTTGATATGTTTTAAGGCATTATTTCTAATGTTGGCAGTAGTAACATGGTTTTTGGTTTTTTGTTTTCACTTTTGATAATTTCTTTTCTTTCAGTTATGAGAAAACTGGAACTGGAAAACTAGACACCAGGTGCTGTACAATAATACCATTGTATGATTATAAAGCTGTTATTTGAAAAGTGTTATTAAGAAAATGAACACCCCAGAAGTGCTAGTTCCACTTAAAAGTCAGCTTGCCATAAGAAAGAAAAACCCACTCACAAGTAATTTTCCCTTTTCTTTTTCTTTAAAAAAAGTCTTTTAAGGAAAAATGCTTGCAAATGAAGTTTAAATGGGAGGGAACTGCACATGACATGAGCATGGATTATTTTCTTAAGCTTTCTGCACTTTGGGTTGGTTATTTCCTGCTTTCTGGTGATGGCACAGGTAGTCTGGATGGTACTGATCTCTCAGTGTCTTCTATTGCTTGTGAATAGGATTATTTGGCGGCAAAGGACTCCTCCACATGTGTAGTAGCAGTGCCAAGTCAGCTGCGATGAGGAACATGAAAAACTGCCCATCTTGATTTTGTTACATTTCCCCAATCCTTTTTACCCCATCATATGTTTGCATCAGGTTGCAAGACTTTGTTTTTTCCCCCTCTAGTGTGGAAATACACACACATATTATGTATGCCTGCAGCCTGGAGTACATATTTTTGTACATGTTTCCCTATGACTAAAGCAGGTTGACGTGCATTTTTCAACTGTACACATTGTAGCCATCCGCATATTCAAAATGCTGTGCGTATTCCATTCCTGAAGAATTTACCACAAGCCCCTCAAATATGCAAATTTTCAAAGTTGGAGGGGCTTTGTCTTGCAAGAGGCTGGGGGGGGGGAGGCAAAATTGATACTTTTGTCTAACATTTCAACACTAGCTAAATTCTCTTCCTAGCCTAGATAAACAGATTGCTTTCAGAGGGACCGAGCTCTGGGTACACCAGACTCTGGACTTGTCTATACAAGCCCAAAAACCCCCGTAGTGACCTGCAGAAAAAAGCAAGTTGAGCAGCTGCAACTTGTCTTAATGGTGGTTTTATCCCCAGCAGCCCCCATAAGCTTGGCTTCCCAGATGACAGCTAAGGAAGGGAGAATAGGACGAGAGAACCCTCTTCTCCCTTTCTCAGCCTCTCAGGAGTGGTGGGTGGCACAGAAACCAAGGAAGGGGAAAGTGGGCTGTGAAGCCAGGCCTCTTCCTAGTAGCATAGGGGCCTTTCCCATCCCACTGTTGCCACCACTTTGTGGAGAAGGAGGGATTTCCACCTCCCACACTGTCACCACTTTGTGACGCCCGACCTCCATGTCACAGCCAAACTAAGTCTACCAGTGGTATAGCACAAGCACACAGGTGTGGCTATGTATTCCTGGCTGTGTTTCCTTCCCTGAGAATCACTCACGCCAGGCTGGATGTTTCTTGTTAACAAAAGAATGTTTATTGTCAAACAAATAAAACATGTAACTTTATAATCACGTTATTGGGCCTGCACAAACACTCACTCTTTATCTAAGCCTCTTACTGTCTTGGATCACTCAAAGGAGATTTTCAGACAGGCAAAAATCGTCCCTTGCCGCGCGAGCAGCCTCCCGAAACTGCTGCGCGGCAAGGGTCTTCTTCGGACGACGCTGTGCCTCTTGCGAAGCCGTCCGTGTCACTTCCGTGAAGCTTGGGACGGCTCCGCGCCATATTTCAATCACGGGCAGCCTCCGTGCTTGAAATATGGCGCGGAGCCGTCCCAAGCTTCACGGAAGTGACACGGACGGCTTCGCAAGAGGCACAGCGTCGTCCGAAGAAGACCCTTGCCGCGCAGCAGTTTCGGGAGGCTGCTCGCGCAGCAAGGGGCGATTTTTGCCTGTCTGAAAATCTCCAAAGCCTCATCTTAACTCTCCAAAACTGAAACTCAACTTAAACTCCCCTTTATCTCCTCCAGAAACCCCTCCTCCTTCCACCTCCTCACAGAGGATTGGCTCCTGAAGTACCAGGTCCTCATTGGCTCCCTGGCTGTCTGTCACAAGGGCTTTCCCCCCTCTTCCCCCCTCCTTGGCCCCACAGGTGGGCTGGCAGCAGAGAAACCAGGGAAGGGAGAAGGGGGCTCTTTCACCTTCTTCCCCCTTCCTTGGCCCCATGGGTGGATGGCGGAGAATCTGGATTTGCAGGAGGGCAGTGGTGGGATGGGGGGAACCAGAGAAGGAAGAAGAGGAGGAGAGAACCCTCCTCCCTTCTCCTTCCTTGGCAGTGGCAGCAGTGGGTGGGTGGGTGGGAATGCCAGCTGTGCTCCCCCCTTCCCCATCCCCAATCACTCCAGTGGGGAATGGCAGCTGCGGGCACATGCTTTGCTAGCAAGCCCTGCCCCTGCACTTTTCTGACCAATCAGGGGCATGCTTCTTCTCATTTGGGCAAGTGAATCAGATCGATTCACTTGTCCTAACAAGCAGGAATGCACCCACCTCGTATTTTTGTAAGATGAGAAAAGCCGCCTTCCCCCGCTCCCTCCTTCACAATAGGGTAAAATCACATGGGATACCATTAGGACAGGTAGGGTTCTCCTCGCATTCTGTGAGGAGTTTTTTTGTTTGTTTGTTTGTTTACCATTTGGACAACCCCTCTGTCCTTGCCACCATCCCCCAAACACTAGTCCTTTTCCCATGCCAGAATTTTTTTTTACCTCAAGCACTGATACCAAATGTCTGGGCCATTACATAGATGAATGCTCTAAAAACTGGCAAATTAATTTCACTCAAAGAATGTCATTTTTAACATGATTAAATAATAAACTGTATTTCTGATGGCTTATTGTCTATCCATGTGTGGGATGTTGGTGTACAGGAATTCCATATCCATAGTGGCTAGGAAGATTATCACATGAGGGGTTGTTGCACTATTTTAGTGGGCTAATTCCATGATTATTTTCTTCTTCTTCTCACAGAACACAGTGTTTCTACTGTGGTTATCTTGCAGCCAGAGGGCTGTTAGAGCACTTCTTTTCATTCACAGTAAATTCCTGTGAATGACCTCAATAACAGTGTAGATCCAGCTCTGTTTTCTCATGCAATAATAATAGTGCTGTCACAGTTGCAATATCAGCTAATCATGTGGTTTTAGTGGGCATGATTTCTCATCTCCACCTTGCTCTGCCTGGCTGGTTTTGGTCAGTCAGCTTCCAGTGGCTGTAGGAAGAAGACACTAGGAAGATAGTTTTTGAAAGAGGTATTTTTAAAAAATATCTGGACACATCATTTTGCAGTTGCACTATTTAATTCTGCTTTTTCTTTAATGAGTGTTGTTTGCTTAATTTTACTTTTTGCGCCAATGGGCTTTTTCTCCCAGTAGGTGGAGCTGCTCTGGGAAGTTATTTTGAAGTTTGTCCCTTTGCTGCTGTCCTCCATTTTGAGTAGTTGTGTGGGCCATTTTGGTACCAGGTGATGGCTGCCACCATGCATTTCCCTGCCAGGTAACCACTCCAGGTCTCTTCTTCCCCACCCATGGGCATCTCTTGTGCAGTTGCATTGCTTAACTTAACTTTTTGCAACAATGGGATTTTTTCTCCCTATTCCTGTGCCTTTGCTACTGTCCTCCATTTCAGGTAGCTCTGTGTTTGGGGGTGGGACCATATTTGTACTAGGTGATGGCTGCCAGTGTGCATTTCTCCACCAAGTAACCTCCCCATTTTTATTTTTATTTTTACCCATTGGCATCACTCATGCAGTTATGCTGCTTAACCTCTCTTTTTGCAGTGATGGGACTTTTCCTCCCTATTGCTGGTGCTGTGCTGGGAAGCTATTTCATTATTTATTCATGTATTTACACCCCGCTCTTCAGCCATGAAGGCTCTCAGAGCAGCTTACAAATTGTTAAACAATAGCACCTACACATCTACACCACATTTATAGTGTGCTAGGCACTCTCCAAGCAGTTTCCAATGTGTGATAGCTAATTGCCTCCACAAGCTGGGTACTCATTTTCCCACCTACGAAATGAATGAACCCTGGGTAGCTGTGTGTTGGGATGGGGCTATTTTGGTAGCAGGTGATGGCTCTTGGTACCTGGTTGATGGAGATGGTTGTAGCCATGCATTTAAACACAGCAGCACATGCATTTTCAAATCGCTTTTAAAGGTCTGTTTGGGAAGCATGCAGAATTACACTTGCCCTCTACCTTTTGTGGGCTACAAACAGATGTCTTCCCAGTGTGGCACAATGGGATACCCACCTTCTGGCCAAGGGGGAGGCTCTTTATCTGTTCCAGGTAGACATTGTCTCCTGGGGATTGACCTGTGTTGTCTTGGATATGAAACAGCAAACACATTATATGTCGTTTCCTAATTGTCAAATGTTTGATAGCACTAGTTGGATAATCATGCATGGAAATCATTGCTGCATGTTCTAGCCCTCAGTTCCAGAAAGGTGCATAGACTGGTGTTTAAATCAGGATGGGTGGGCACAGAATCCTATTTCCCTTTCTTCAAGAACATAAAGGTAACTTGAGGATATGACATTTGAGACTTGACGGGCCACTATGAGTTCAGGAATTATGGGACAGGATATTTTCTGCTATGCACATAACAAAAAACTTGTACAACCCATCTACATGGTGTCCTCTGCAAACCTTTGCTTTCCTATGAAGTATGCTTTTAAGGGGAAATTGAGAGGGATATAGCAACTAGATGCAGCAGTAAGGCTGCTTGTTAGAAATGCAAGGATGAATGCCTCCTCTTTCTTCCTTTACCTACTTGTTACATTACTTTTATGCATGCCCATTTCTTCATACAGGGAATGTTTTGTTCGGGTCTGCATCAACTGCTCCACCAACCGCAAATGTTCCATGTTCCACTTGGCCGATGGATCCCGTCGGCCCGTTTGCCGACAGCCAACTTCCCCTAAATGGGAAGGAGTCACTGCAGGCCCCAGTTCGCCTGCCCCCCTTTTGCTCCTCCCTCACGGGCAACCAGAACACGTGATCGAAGATTGTGTTAAGGGGAAGAGTTCCAGGCCACACACCCCAAACTGGCTTGCGTATACTGGTCTCTGTAAACTTGAACTTGAACTTAGCTTTGAACTTGACTGAGACCTCTGTATCCCAGAGTTTGAATTAGAACCCATGCCAACTGTCACAAAAGATGAGCCCCCCCATTGCTCATCTTCTGCCAACCCCTGCAGCTGCCACCGAAGACCATCTGAGTGGAGAAACAGCCCCATGCTGACCTATCCCACTGGAATGATGAGTTCTGGGTGGATGTATGCTGTTTATGCCCTGGATCACCACCTGCCCAAACGTTGAATGGCATGCCCTGCCAAGCCTTCTGCTGTCACCGTGGTTGCTGCACCAATCTGAAATGAGTGCCCGCCATACTCAACCACTGGCATGCCCAGCTGCTGCAACGCAGCCTGAAACACAGCTACGAATTGGTAATGAGTCAATGGCGATGAATCCTTGTAGATGAACAAGGTGCCGGGCTTCACAGGGCGTGCTTCCAGGAATTTTTGAATGAGGACCACAGGGCATGCAAAAGACGGGCCCAGACTCTGCAGACACAGAGATGCCCCTTTTCCACACTGATCCCACTTGGACCACTGGATCTGTAGGGAAAATCGCCTGCTTCTCAATGGAAACATCTTTCAGCTGGAGCACCCGCCCGGTCCTGTCCATCCTGGAATTGCACGCCAGCTCACTGGTGTACAGGACGGCAAGGAAAGCAGTGGTGAATGCCATGCGGAACAGCAAGACTCATATCTGGACTGGCAGACTTGGCTGAGCGTACCCAGCAGCCTGCACAGGAAGCAGAAGGATACAGGCCTGCGAACGTCCTCTTTGTGATGCTCCAGCCGACGCCAACCTTCCACTTCCTTGCAGATCAAGAAAGTAGCGCAAGGGTCGCCATAACCAGCTACCTTGCTAAAGAAGGAAATGTCTGCTAGGTGCAGTGATATAGACCAAGGTGCCAAACTCTCTGGTGCTGGCCAGGAACACTTGTAGCCCTGTTGTTGTCTGAACTTGAAGAATAGATGAACCACTCTGGTGTAGCTGGCTTGGGTTGAGGGTACCAATGAGATTTCCTGCGTGGCAGGGGGGTTGGACTGGATGGCCCTCATGGTCTCTTCCAATTTTGCAATTCTATGATTCTATGATTCTATGACTCTCTGCATCACTGCTCCTTCCCAGGGTGCATCAGCTCATCTGGGAAGGCCACTGGTGCTGGGTCTGCTTCTGGGGCCAGCTCTCGATACCTGGCATCCTGGAACCGAGGCTATGCATCTGCAATCTCGTTATCCACTCCCGGAATGTGCAACACCTGGAAGGTGATGTTAGAAGACAAGCAGGTAAGCATGAATCTCTGCACCAGTCGCATGACTCTAGCGTCCCCTGGGCCAGGCACGCCCGTGCCCGATTGGCTGGCTAGGCAGGTAGGCACCTGGCCAACTACTTGGGGAATGTACTCAAGGCCAAGACGCTGGCGGGGGAAGTGGCTGGCATCGAGTATGATACTGCATTCCAAAAAAGCGCCTTGTGCAATGCACTGGCCAGGTGGGACCTCATCAATGACAAGCTCTGGCTTGTCATTGTGGGGCCCCATATCAAAGGCAAGGCGAAACCAGCCAAGCCCCCACGCAAGTAGGACCCCCGGTGCTTGGTTTGTTGGGAGTACAACCAACATTTGGGGGAAATGTTTTCAGGCACATTGCAAGTTCGGGCACAACTGTGAGAACTGCTTCAGTACCCACCAGCGGAGCAGTTGCTCTCGCCCTGCTGCCTCCGGCATCAAAAAAGGAAGCAGGGTCTGGGAGCCGTGCCGGTCAGGGAACCAGTAAACAGATCTGAAAGGCAGCAGGGTGGGGAGAGGCTGGCCTTCACACCAGTCAAATTGGAGGCTATGTTCCCCCTTCTGGCCCTTTACCCTGACAAATGGATCCCAGGTGTATCATCATTGTCCTGGAAGAGGTTCAAGGTAGTGGTCCCTGGTGAAGCCAGCCCATCTCTCCAAGCTCTGGAAGGTCCAGAAGCCAGATCTGTTGATTACACACCTTAATTGCTGATTGAGTGGACCCTTCGCAGCTGGTTCTAGATGACTGCGACCTGGCACTGGTGCTGTCCTCTGAGGACTGAGAGGGGCCTGAAGCCCCTGCCTCATTGCTTCCTTTTGCCTTCAGCTCCACTACCTGCTCTGCGAGGGATGTGACAGCTTGTGTCAATTCCTGCAGGTTAGGTGTCTCCGTGTCCCCCAGAAACTCCCAGGGATGTTTTTTGCAGCTGGTGCTGCCCAGCGCCCACAGGGGTCTAAGGCTGCCCAGGACCTGGGTGTCCTGCCCGTCTGGCCCGTCGTGACAGGCCTGTTTGGCTGTGCTCCTTTCTTAGGTGGCATGGTACTCATAGAGCCTCTATGCAAGTGTCAAATGTGATTTCAGCATTAGCAGGCGAAGTGCCAGCCAAAAAGTGATAACAGCTCTTGAATGTCTGTGCTATCTCCTCCGTTTTTTGAAGGGGTTTGTCAATGTGGCCTGCCCCTTGTCTGCCCCCTGGCTTGTCTGCACTGATGTGCTTGCCCACTCAAATGTGTTGCCAAATAAACACGCAGTGCCTGGTTGAAACCCTCTTGGCTTGTCCGCTCAAGTGCCACCCAACTAGGCCCACTGTGTTCGGTTGAAACCCTCCTGGCTTGTCCACTCAAATTCGCCCCAAAGAGGCATGCTGTGCTTGGTTGATTGGCCTTTTCCCACTGCCAGGCCCTGGCTTGTCCACTCCCGAACTAGGCTTCTCTGCCCCCTGAGCTTGCCTGTTGATGGTGCTAGGCCACGTGGCCTCCCAATGGCCATGACCTGGTTGGCTTTGAACCCCTTGCCAATGTCCCATGCTCCCCAGTGACACCCAGCTGGCCTCTGTTTGCCACCACCCTGCATCCCCTGGGACCTCTGGCCTCCCCCAGTGACCTTGCCACTGCTGCCGCTCTCGGATCCCCCCACCCCACTTTGCTCCTCCACAAGACGCCGCCTTCCAGAGTGACCTTCCTGCCACCACTTCTAGGGCTGTTTTCCGGTGGTCTACACTGTTCTCAGGGGGTGAAACAGCCAGTGTCTGGGGTTCTCTCCAGCCTGTGGTCAGATTTCCTCCACCGGCATGTAGATTGCAGCAGATAAGGTGTCCCCTTTAAACAGGCTGTTATCTGTCTCAGCAGCCAGATCTCTCAGGGTATTCATCATCCAAAGCCGGGGCAAAGATAATTTTTAGTTGACGGTAGGATTGTGAAGTCATTTGGCAGTGCTGATTTAGCACCCTTAGGAGGAGTAGGCGTTATCCAACTGTAATTCAATCTGTGTGTCTAGTTTAGGAGTGTCAGTGAATTGCCAAGCTGCGAAGTTTCCCACCGAATGAGTCTCTGGGCATAGTGACAGTTAGGGCTACGTGGAAAAATATGGCTGCCTGCCATCACAACAATGACAAGAACATGGGGAGTGTCAGTATGGTGGCCCAGTAGAGGTCACCAGATCATGGGACAGGGGTCTAAAAACAAAATAGAATAGCAGAGTCTAGTTTGCCCATTCTTGTCATGTTTTCCCAAGCTTTGCAATTAATTAGTGGGAGAAACCTGCTGGTTTTTTTGCTTTCTGACCTCCTTTTTTTCCCTATGCTAACGGCCATTCTTCCTCCTGAGGGGGGCTCAGAACTTGCAGGTCCTTTTCCTCATGCAGTGCTAGTTTCTCCAGCTCTTTTGGTAGGGGAACATCTAGAGATTCGAATAGGGCTGGAAGCTGTTTAAGTGTCGAAGCTGTCAGGGAGCCAGAGCCCCACTGGACTATCAGCTTAAAAGGGTAGCCCCATCTGTACTTCACCCCATTTTGCCTTAGGAGAGTGGTGAAGGGTCGAAAGGCCTGTCGTGTTTTGAGGGTATCCACTGAGAGACTGTTATAGACAGTGATCCGACTGTCATCGTAGCGGAGATCTTTGACCGCTGTCAAGGCGGTCATTACCACCGTTTTCTTTGTATAGTGGGCAAATCTGATTAGGACGTCTCTAGGCAGCTTGTGATCAGGTCACTTCGGCCTTAGAGAGTGGTGAAGCCGCTCAATGTCCGTCAGTGTAAGGAGAGAGCCTGGGGCAACCTTATTTATCCACTCTATCATTGCGTCAAGCAGTTTATCATTAGAGATGTATTCAGGACCCCCCTTAATTTGAATGTTCTGTCTTCATTCCCTGTCTCCCAAATCCTCGACTTTTAACTGCAGTTGCAGATTATCTTCCTCTAGCTTTTTAATCTGATCCTCACGATGGACCCCTCTTTGGAACAACTCAGAGGCCATCCTTTCTAAGTCTTTAATCTGAGATTAAGGACAATTTAGAGTGCAGAGGTTCTAACGTTGTTGCTCAGCCACAAACCAGCTTCTCCCTTAATTTTTCCAGCTGTTCTGGAAGGGACAAATCTACCATCTACTCTTGGAATCTTGGAATCTTGGAGGAGCCTTTTGTCATAGGGTCTGAAATGGCAGAGTTGTCCTGCTCAGGGCTGATCTTTGCCTCTTTTGTGGATGGTTAGTAATCTGTAATTGATTGCTCCGCTGTCCTTTTGTTGCTGGTCATTTATGGCTGGTCTATGGGCTAATATTATGGCTTCTTCTTGCTTTTATAGTAGCTTTAGTTGCCAGTTTAGTCAGAGCTCAACGATCACACGTCTGTTATGTTTCTTGACAAACCACACCCCCAATAAATACGCAGTTCTAATGAGGGCTGGATTTCTAAAAAGATTTTATAATGATTAGAACAAAGTTTTACAGTACTGGAAAAAGACAGGTATTCAATGGATGATAGATGATAGTATGTAATAATGGAAGGGGGGGAAAGTAATATAACTAATGACCATGTGTTTTAATAATGAGTTCAATGGTTGGAAAAACTAGAGGATCGGTATACAGTAATTTGAATAAATAAATAGAAAAAAAGAAGATAAAACTTTTATTCTAAATAATTTATTTCTGAGGCGCTACATTGTAGTGGTACATAGAAATGAACAATGCAGGAATTAAGAGAAATACAACAACTAGATTGAGGAAGACTATTTATTGGGGGGAAATCAACATAAGGGAAATTGGATTTTCATATAAATTTATTTTCAAGTTATGAGAGAAATTGATTGTATATATAGAAAAATAAGATATATGAAGATAAATGTATGCAATTATATATATAAATATATGAATATATTGTAATTTTTCCTAAGTTTTTTATTTTTATTTTATTTTTTAAATTTAATAAAATTAATAATTAATTTTTAAAAAAAAATACCTTATGGTCTTAAACATACAGAAATACCATCATCCCCTTAGGAATGTTGGCAATAGAGGATACAGCTTATTTTTATTTTCAGCAACTGAAGAAGGCAGTAGCCAAAATGTTTTGCTAAATTGCTTATTGAGTTCTGTTTTCTAATCACTCTAATGGTGTGTGTGTGTGTGTATGTGTGTGTGTGTGTTTTCTTATTGACTAACTTCATCCTTCTGGGATCCAGAACAAACTTGTCAGGAGTATGGATTGTTTCTTTGTTTTAAAATTGTATGTGTGTATATATACTGCTTTCCCCCCAGCCCTAAGGTTCCAAATAGCTTACAGAAGTTAAAACAGGAACAGATAAAAGTTCACATTATACAAAAATAAAAACATAATTAAACAATCAATAGGATTAAATGCAATTGAAAAATATAACTATTAAAAGAAACAGCAGATACAGACAGCACAGCACAT
The DNA here is from genome assembly GCA_030847615.1 of Gambelia wislizenii. Classification (NCBI taxonomy): domain Eukaryota; kingdom Metazoa; phylum Chordata; class Lepidosauria; order Squamata; family Crotaphytidae; genus Gambelia; species Gambelia wislizenii. Next base: position 102,665,527 of record JAUMIR010000005.1, on the reverse strand, counting down.
TATTGTCATGTACTGGCCTCTTCAGACTCAGTGACCAGCAGTTTCAGGGTGGAAAAAAACCATTATTATCACAGTAATCCAAAGAGCTAACCCTACAAGTTTGTTGCTCAGAATGAAACCTAACTAACAGGAAGTATACTAAAACCATTCTACAATCTACCAAATCTGTCTGGCTATACAGTCATTGGCTATCCATCATTCCCACTCTCAGTTCCCACCGTACCTGGGCTCAGCCCACTTTTCCCAAAGCTGAATCCAGGTGCTGGTTTTATCAGATAATCACAGATAAAACCCCTTTCTCCATCAACAATCAGTTCTCAAAGGTTTGTTGAAACGAAAAAGGTCTTCACCTTCCTATGGAAGGAGGGTGCCAGTCTAAACTCTCCAGTAAGCGAGTTCCAGAGTATGGGGACATGTACCAAATATATACCTGATTGATGTGTGGCTGTCAAGTGTGATTCTGCTCCTTCCACATGTGGCATTGAGGGCTTCAGTTTCAATAGAAACAAAGTCTTGACTCACCAAAACTGCAAATTAAGGGGTAAATTTGATCCTGAGTTCCATGCCACTGGGGGCTTTGCACACTTGAATGCTTCCCCATGAGCTCAGCTATTGTTATCACTATTTAAAGGAGTTCACACTATGAGAAGATTGTGCGTGATGGTAAACAGTGGAAGCATTTTGTAAGACAAGTCATTTCAGACTTCATCCTCCTCTTCCTGCAGTAAGACAGGGAAGTAAATTAGATGTTGGGCAGCAAATGCAACACTTACATACTGGCTTCCCAGCCATACGATGCAAGGGAGGCATTTTGTAGAAGAAAAGCAGTGATAATGCTGAATCCCTCCTCATTCACTGCTTTCCCCTGAACCTCCTCCCCACAACTTTTCAAGCTGACATTGCAGATATGAATCTAAATACAGCTGGAGGGGGTTATGAGGAAGTAAGTTTTGGAGCAAAAGAGGAGGATAGGAAAGGGTCAAGTACTTCCAGGTTTCCCCCTGTAAATTATCACCACCCTCTGCTTTATTTTAGGGCTGGTTTACACAGCAGATTTATTGTGGCAACTTGCGCTTTAATTCTTTTCCACAGCTGTGCCAGTCAGGTTTTTTTTCTAATTATGTCGCTTTTAAGTTCAGACTTGAATAAGTGTGGGGGGCGTGCCTCCCCAGCAGACAAAGGCTGTATGGGGAAGGGCATAGACCAGAAATAGCAGGGGGGGGAGATCAAAATAGTGGCTCTGTCTCTGTCTCTGTAAATCTGCCTGTAAATGAACTCATTCCATAAAGCAGAGGGACAGTAATCTCTCTGCTAAAAGACCTTGCTGCCATGCCGTGGATCCTAAGGTGAACCTATCGCAAGTTTTTCCAGCCTCCCCCTCCCTCCCCCGTCTCTCTCGCTCATGCTCTCTCTCTCTCTCCCTCCCTCCCCCAAGCAGAGAGAGAAAGAGAGAGGGGGGGAAATAGCAGTTCAGCTTGCTACAGCCCTTCGTGAAATGGTTTCTCTCCCTCCCCCATTCACAGGAAAAAAGTTGACGAACTGAGCTTTTACATACTTTCAAAACAGCAGAGAGGATGAGAAGGAATGCTCCCTGAATGAAAATTTTCGGGAATCCTTTTTGTTTGCAAACTGGCTTGCAAAATAGCAGACAGGATTTTTGCAAGTTTCCTCTAATTGCTACTGTCTTTGCCTCCCTCCCTGCCCCTCTTTTAAGCCCACCCCTGCATCATCAACCAATCACAATGCAGCTGTGCTTTAACCCTTAGCAGAATGCTAGTTCACACTGCCAATAATGCACTACATTGCAAATATACGGCAAAAATAACGACATCCCCTGGCACACTATATTTGGGTGTTTTACCTTCCCCCCTTCTGAATGAGGCGATGCTGTGTTGCAATCCGTGGGAACTATGAGCTATCTTAGCGGTATATTTAGAGGAATATTTGCCCGTGTAAATGACCCCTTAGAGAAGTGGTAGCAGTTCACACCAATATTTACTGCCAGACATTTAGTTTCATTATTCCTTGACAAAAGAAGAAAGCTATTGAATCCAATGGACAGCTTACTATGAATAAATTAGCATTTTAAAAACTTTCACAGGTCCCCCATCTCTTCCCCCCCCAAAATGGTGATATGATAATTATAGCTACATTCTGATGAACCATTTTTGAAACAGATATGATTTGTCATTTACCAGTGTTAGTACCCCTAGTGTGTCCCACCTCCAAAAAACCCCAAAATTGGCTTATTAACAATTTGGTACATTAATGTGGTCTTCCACAGGGAAGATCAATAAAATATCAAGGACTCACTGTAAGGATCCTAAAAGGCATGTGTTAAGCCATGCATCGCCCAAAGGAAGAACTACTGACCAATTCCACACTATGAAGAAACATAATGCGGTCAAAAGGACATTGTTTGTACACATCCAAGTGACAGACAATGATTCCATTACTGGTGGATGGAGTAATCCTTTGTTTGAAAGGTATCCTTTGTTTGAAAGGGGGTGGGTGGTGTTTTTAGTCATTATTATAATGTTTTAATTGTTGGAAGCTGCCCCAATTGTTTTTAGCAGAGGGGTGGGGTATAAATAAATATTATTATTATTATTATTATTATTATTATTATTATCAAGCTCCCCTTCACCCTACACCCAGCCATTAAAGAGGCAGCTCAAGCTTTGCAAACCTAATCATTAGAACATTTAAGGCAACTGCAACACATTAGCATCTTCGGACACCAATTGTCAAACCCAGGAATTTTTCCTGAAACTCATTGTGTAATCTTTGGAGACACCTGAAATCCATTGTCTCAACACATGAAACTTCCTCACCTGAGGGCACATTTTTCATATAAATACTAGCCCAAAATTATGCCTCATTGTGCACAGAGCCTATTCCTTAGGACACCACATCCCTCTGTTTAGCCAGGGTGCACAGAGCCTCTTCTTGGGGACACTACATCTCCCTGGGTTAGCCACTCTAGATTCAACCATCCATGCTGCTAGTCTGCCCAGCAACTCTGGACTATGAGACAGGTGTTGTATATCCCCAGAAACGTCCCTATCTATTCCTCTGACAACCTCTCTTCTTCTATTCCTAGTGGTCTTGTGTGAATGCTTTATCGTATGAATGTATGTGTGATTTGTATTATTTTTAAGTCTTTAATAAATATCATTGTTAATTTTTCACCTTGTGTTTGTGTGCATCTGTTCAGAGTTAGTAGATGTATACAATCATTGTAAAAATCCCTCTTTCTGTTGCCCCCTTTCGGATTGCTAAGGTTGAGTTGTGCTAATTTCCCCAACATATTAGAAACTCAATATTTTTGTGGAATTTCCTGAGCACTTTGGGTAATACCAGAGCATTCAGGCAAGATCTCCCTCTTTCCCTCCACCCCTCTCTCCCTCTCCCCTTTCTCCCCCTCTTTCTCTCCCCCAAGCACACACACTCACATACATACATACATAGAACACTACTCAGGAATTGTCTATGGAAGCCATCTTTAATGGCTTCAAATAAATTGAATTGCTGCATCATGTGTCTAGAAGTGAGAAGGAGAGAGAGAGAGAACAGCAGGGGGGTTATCTTTAAATATTCATTGAAAAATTTATGAGAATGAAAAGGAAGATATTCCCTGATGTTTTAATTTTTAGAACTTGCTGGTCAATCCACCTCCTCCATGTTGACCAAGATGGAAGGGCCTCTGCACTGAAATCCATGCTGAGCGTGGGGTGCTCTTTGTACCCTGGGGCTCCCTGTTCAGTTCTGAAAATTTAATACCCTGTCCACCTCTATTAAATATGCACCCTTAATATCTTTCTTTTACACGCAGCAGAAGTGTGCCATTTGGAGCATATGCCTAATCTGTTAAAAAACAGTCACCATGATCTGCAGATGGTTTGGATATATTTGCTCTCATTACCTGGAGATCACTACCTTGGGATAAATAGAGGGCTTCAACTTCTCATCCTCTGCCTTTTATCTTTATGCTGCAGGCTTTGCAAGCACTCCATTTTCTCATCATTTTTGCTCTAGATTGGATTTGGAAACTAATGCAAATGAGCTAAAGAGACGAAATAAATTCAAGACATGATGCTCATTAAAATCCAATTTTATATTTGTAACCCCCCTCCCCTACCAACTGAAGTGATGCATTAACCCCAGCCAGCAGCAAAGCCACTTTTAGGAGACCAAGAAGTTGAATTCATAATCAACCTGCCCAGAAAAAAACAGGTGCCAATAAGAAGCTCTCATTCTGTGAAGCACTTTAAATATGTATGTTCCTATCTTAATATATTTAAAAGCAAGCAAGCAAAGAAAAGAGGAAGGGGAAGGAACTGCCCTAAATATTTATTCATGTATATTTTAGTTGATCTTTTTCAACTGTTGGGTTCTGGGAACCCTAAACTCATTAATGTCACCAAAGCCTTTTTCTTTCTGAAAGTCTTTGAAGTCTGATGTCAGCATCTACAGCATGATGATTCTATGTTGCATCTATCCTTTAGGTTATTAAGTGCTGTGGGGGGGTATGCATATATTGACAGTTTATTTCACAAATGCAGCACAAGGTGCCAAATCCAGCTTTCCTTTAAAAAAAAAAATCAGTTGAAAGCCTAGAAATGTGAATCAAAAGGTCATAAAATCCCTGAGTTTATGCAAGGATGATGCACATGCTGCATCCAACATGGATATAATGGTTCTGCAAGTGCAGGCAATTATTCCAAACCTTTCTGATACTATGGGTTGGACTACAAATTTTATTAACCCCAGTCAAGCCATAGTAAAAAGGAATGAGTTATAATATATCTCAAATGCATCATGTTGGGACAGGCTGGCACATGACAACAGCACACTGGTAAGCACATATGTCTCTCAGCTTGGAATTAGTCTCTGTGGGAAATACATTCCAACACCCATCCGAACTACCGCTAGTCAACATTCATGTGCCAACTCATTGTTTCATAAATATCTGTTTGTACAATTGCAAAAGGATCTTGTAGCACCTTTGAGAGAAAGAAGCTGTAGCATGAGCTTTCATAGACTTCTACATCTTCAGATGTATTTGAGATGTTACAAGATCCTTTTGCACACCAACATTTCATGCTAACATGGCTATATCTATTGTTTGTACAAATGTTTTGAGTGTGGACGGACTGGGACAAGAACCCCATATGCAGAGATAATATGAGACATTCTGCTGACTTTCTGTGTAAGTTTGAAAAAGTAGAGGCAGGTCAGAAGATTTAGATCAAAAGGCTATAATTAGGCTCAACTGGAGTAGAGCCATTGAATCAAATGGATTTTCCTATGTGTTGACTCACCATTAAACAAATGATTGAGGGGAGGTCTGCTGTAGTTGGGACTAACCAGCTTCTGGGGAGGGGAAGCAAACCATTTTTTACAATACTAATTAGATATAACTTCAAATGCTTATTATTATTTTTTTAAAAGAGATCTTGTTGGAGAAGCCCAAATATCATCTAATCTAGAGGCTAGCTAAGTTACTTTTTGGACTACAGCTCTGAGAATGCCCCAGCCTACTTGAACACCCCTGGCTGGGGTATTCTGGGAGTTGTCATTTAACAACTGACTTCTCCAGGCTGTGATGTCGTCCAGTTTTATGCTTCCAACAGTGAGCAGACCATTCTAGGAAGTTCATAAAAAGGCCATAAAGACAAAGAACCATTTTGTTGTTTGGCTTCCTTGGTCAATCTACCTGGATGCTTGGAAAACACGAAATCTGTCACAGAAAAAATCTGTAAAGATGGTGCCAATGCACTTTCACACATTTCTCTCTTAAAATCCATTTATCATTTAATGGATGCTGGGCCCCATTTTAAAAAAGGATCAACAAACTAAGTATGTCTCTTCCATTCATCTCAGAATTTTGAACTTGTCGGGTTGTCAAAGCTTTCACCTTTGATTAATATATGTCCTCTGGAGTATTAATTTGTGTTTATCAAAGCATTTTGGATGAAATTGCTGTGCAGTGTTATGTTAAATGACCTTTTAAAATGCCTTGATACTAAAAACTTTTTAGGGTATTGTTGTCGGTTTTTAAAATTCAATCTTTAATGCTATGGGTCACTACTCTTGTGTATCATGTCAAACTTGGTTCATTAAACTCCCATTTTATTTTCCATTAGATGTCACCCACTATTATATAATTTGTTACCACAGTACTAGCCAGATCTAAAATATTACTGGACTACAGAATGTTATTAGGAAGCACTGAATTCTTCCCCTGCCCCCCATCATTATAGAATCATAGAATCCCAGAGTTGGAAGAGACTACAAGGGCCATCCTGTCCAAGCCCCTGCCATGCAGGAATAAACAATCAAAGCATTCCCAACAGATAGCCATCCAGCCTCTGTTTAAAAACCTCCAAAGAAGGAAACTCTACCACACTATGAGGCAGTGCATTCTACTTCCAAACAGCTCTTACTGTTAGGAAGTTCTTCCTGTTGTTTAGGTGGAATCTCTTTTCCTGTAGTTTGAGTCCATTGCTCTGTGTCCTTGTCTCTGGAGCCACAGAAAACAAGCTTGCTCCATCCTCAGTATAACATCCCTTCAATTTTTTACACGTGGCTATCATGTCCCCTCTTAACCTTCTCTTCCCCAGGCCCATATCCAGCTCCCTAAGCCGCTCCTCACAGGGCATGGCTTCCAGACCTCCTACCATTTTAGTTGTCCTCCACTGATCTTACATTCTTATATCTTATATTATTATTTTTCATTATCGTACCTGCTGAAGCACAGGTAGGCAAGTGTGTCCCTCCAGATTTTGGGCTCCTATCAGCCCTAGTCAGTACAGCCTATTGATGTAATTCTTTGCTAATTTAATTTTTGAAGGAAACAATGGAGCTGCCGGACTCACCAGCAGCCCACTGGCAGCTCATTTGCGGGTCAATATGGGGGGCCCTGGTCTTCACCTCTTCCCATGTGGTGGGAAGGAGTGGCATGGGTGCTGCCATGCTTCCCCGTGTTCTTCCCAGCTGGCACTACAAGCCAGGAAGGGATCGGAGAAGTGGCCAATTGATGCAAGGCTTGCATCGTCCTGATAGGCCAGTTTGAGCAGACTCCCGGCCAATCAGAGGCGAAGGCTGGTCTTGTCCTCTGATTGGCTGGGAGGTGGATTTTGCTGCATTTTGCAGCAGGTTTTCACTCTGGTCCGGTGGTCAGGAATAAATTCCTGACTGCCGTGCGGACGAATCAGTGGCTTTTTTGAATTATGAAGGGAGCCAAATCCTGCCCACCCACCCTCTTTTCTTGTGTGTTTTAGGTGGCATTTAGCATGCATTTGCATTCTCGTTGTCACAATTTTGGGGGGGAGGTTGGGGGGGAGGTTCTGATCCAAAGTTATTGGTAGCAGGGGTCTCCATCAAGTTCATGTTCAATGTCAAAGTCAAGTTTAAGGTTATGGAGACCCCGGGGGGTGGCATTGAAGCATGCCAACTTGGGGCATGTAATCACAGAATGGGGACCCCCAATACCAATGACCCCCCCTTTTCTCACATATTATTGTATGACTCCTTGGTGGGGGAGGGGGAGGATGAGGGATCGGCAGGCAGTTCAGGGGGGCTGCCCAGACTCCTCCCCCTTTCCAGGCTGGTGATTGTTGGCAAGTGGGCTGACAATGGGCTCATTGACAAGACAGGTTGGTCAATGTCTGGATCCGAAATCATGTGTTTGTGCCAACCAATAGCAGCTGTCATCAAAACTTATGACCTTTATTGCCAATATATTCTTATATTTCATATATTAATGTATTCAATATATTATTTCAAATGTATATGGTATCTGTGTTTCTTTGGGGAATGGGTGAAAGGGTACACATCCTGCATTGACACGCAATGAGTAATTTTAGCAATTCAGTTATATAAATTACATCTGAGCTTTGTGCAAGGTACTGCATTGTTGGAGACTATCCAAGGCAGTCGTAGTGAGTATAGTTTGGCAATTCCCCCTTTTAAAATATTATTAATACAAGAATTATAAAGTTTATAACTATAGTTGTATCTTTCAGATCAATATTTCCTGCTTAAATAAAAGGGAACTAATTTTCCCAGCAGAAAAAATACAATATAGGTGAGCAGTATAACTTTCTCACAAATAATTCCATTGTTGTTCTTATATGGCAGTAGTACTAATTATAACTATCTTTAAATTTAGTATAGGAGGGATTTTCCCATTTGAGAGACATTGAGTCTATGGAAAGAGATTAAGGTAAACCCAGTTAAATTAAATAATTTTTGTATTACATAATTTAGTTTGTGAAAATAATACTAGTTTTAAATATAGATTTACACTGAAGAAGAACTACTGAAACAATCCTAAATTGGCTCTGGAGGTAGTCATCTGTGCATTCTCCTCTAAGCATTAATGTAACCCTAAGCATTACACTACACTATCTCTCTTCCATGAGAGACTCATTACAGTACTAGATCTGAAGATCCATTCAGATGAGTTTCATTAGTATATGAGAGTATATATTGTATCATTAAGGTTAATTGTGCAGTTAATGGGAGACAGATAATGTAGAAGTCTACAGGTATGTGTAACTTTATTATGTTATTTCCCCAATTCCTTAAATTAACTCACACACAGTTAACACCTTTGTGTGATTCCTGGTCCCACCTAACAATATGTACATGGTTGGAAGAGGGGTATATATCCAAGCAAAAGAGGGTGGCATACATCCAAGCATATATCCAGGCCTGCTAGTAAAACCAAAAAAAAGTAGAAAGTGTCCTAGTTACCTGACAACACTTCCATGTATTCTAGGCTCCTCTTAGGTATAGCATAGACATAGTTATTATAGGTTGAGTATCCCTTATCCAAAATATTTGGGACCAGAAGTGCTTTGGATTTTGTCAGATTTTGGAATACGGGTAGCATAATATACACTTTATTTGCAATGTTGAAGAGAGACTGAGGATCTGTGAAATGGTAGGAATCCAAGTGTAGTGCTTGGCACGAATCCACATCTCCCTACCTTTTCACAGATCCTCACGTCTTCCTCCAGCCTCGTGTCTCTTGCATCTTTCTCTCTCCAGCCTCATGTCTCTGTACAGGAGATCTCTGGAGAACCCACCAGCTTCCCATTTCTGACTTGCAAATGAATGAGCGGGAGTGCCACAGCTGCCACCTCAAAGACAGAAATGGGTGGCTGATGGGCTCCCCAGAGGCAGGGGAGCCCAAGGAATGCGTACCTGGTGGCAGGAGCTTGCTGCAACCTCTGCTGCTGCCCGACACCATTTTATGGTTAAGGTTTTTTTAAAAATAAAAAATAAAAAATCAGAATTTGGAGTATTTTGGATTTCTGGATTAAGGATGCTCAACCTGTATGAGGAAGTTAAAAAAAGGAGGAAGCTGCAAAAACCAAGAAAGTTGTCTTATTCCAGACAGCCCACTGGCCAAAAATTTGGGTACATCCACCAATGAACAAGTGGGATCAGCCACCACACAAAGAAGGACTGAGAGTCCCTCTGTCACTTGTATCTCCTACCAGGCAGTCCCAACTTCTGTAAACCAAGGTATAAGAGAAAGATTCCTCTCTTGACTCTTCACCAACCAAGCCTGACAAATCTTTTCAAGGAAATCTGTTTTCTCACCTCCGTTACATTTCTGGTACTTAAGAGAAACAGCGCCAGAATTCCCCTATCACCTTCCTTTAGTTTGATTATTTTGGCAAATATTTAATTGGGACATTTCAACATCTATCTCTGTGGGCCAATCCAGGAAATAATTTTCTATTTTTTTTTTAAGTCTTGTGCCAACAAAAGGGTTGTGAACTGCATTATAACAATCTTCATTTAAACTTGCCTCATTAGTATTCACAGACAGTGCAGAGCCTTGATGATTTTGACCTTAAGTTTCATGCTATTTTGAAATTACTTCTTTTGCCTTGAAAAGCAAAAAGCCAATTTCCCCCATACCCATAAGTCTCTGCCAGAAAATACCTCTGATTCCCTTTGATGCTTGGTTTCAAATTTTAACCTGTAGGCTGTGGAAAGACAGATCATTAACAGTCACAAAGCTTCAAGATGTGTGGTGCAGGGGAGTTATTCAGCCTCCTAGTTTAGAAAGATGACTAGGAGATGAACAAATGGATGGACTGCTGAATATACTCCCTACCCCTATGCTTCTCATTTTTGTGTTTGGAGCAGAATTCATGGAAGAAGACATAATTAAATCTAGCAACTCCACTGTAAGTATGGCTCCGCCTCTCTAACACAAAGGACTTTATCAGACAAGGCAAAAATTGTGTCATAACAACATAATGGGCAATACATTATCAGACAATATCCTCCCGTGGCCAGCATGTAGACAGCTGCAAATAAGACGTCACTTTTTTCATGGACTAAGCCATGAATAGCTCCTCAATATCATTTTCATGGTATTGAGGAGCATGTGAAACCAAGTCCCTCAGTAATCACAAGAATACAGTGTGAATGGGCAGTCCTCTTTCCCCCATACCTGTTGCCGCTGAGAAAACTTCCATGTGACAATGTGAAAACAATTGACAGAACACTCTTTTTATGAACTGTACCATATTTCTGGCAAGTTTTTAGGTATGTTTCAGCACTTATCTATTTAATTCAGTGTTTCTCAACCAGGGTTCCCTGGAACCCTAAGGTCCCCCAAAAGCTTGCTAGGGTTTCCTTGAGATATTGAGATTGTGGAAGGTGAAAGCAATAGCAGTACATACAATAATGTTTATGCAGGGGTTCCCTGAGACCTGAAAATTATTTCAAGGGTTCCTCTAGGATAAAAAGGTTGAGAAGGGCTGATTTAATTTGCTATTTTAAGTGTTTTCGGTGTTTTTTACATGAACTCACGTCTTCGCGTGAGAACCGCTGAGATCTCACTCCCTGGCTAAAATGGAAGTAAGTGGACATTTCTCTTAAAGGAGCATGTGAGGACCAATGAGAAGTGTTATACCAAGTCCTCATGGAGGAGGGGCAAGATGGCAACGGACTAACAACTTCTGAATCGTCCTCCCACTAACATCTGGCATTACCACCTACATATACCTCAAAAATGCCATCCGAAGGCAAGAAAAGGAATTGGACCAGCCCCTGAAACAATAATGACAATCAGGAATCCTCCAAAGCAGAAAAACAGATGAGGATTGATTCACTCTTCCCAGCAGCAGAGACAACACAATTCGTGAGTAACAGATTTGTAACTACAGCTCCTTCTTTACTCCCTAAGCCATCACAGACACCTGAACTAAACAAAACAGCCTCCTCAATTCCTCAAAGTGTAAATATAAATTATGGGCCAGAGCAAGTTGATAACAAAGTCAAACTTCTGGAGCTTGGCAGCATTCCCTACAATAACAGCGCTCAGCTCTTTTATGATTTCTGCAAACTGTCCATAGAGACATTGATTCTTATTTTGCAAAGACTAAATGACATCACAAACAAGCTTTCCCAACAAGCTTTCCAAAGGCAAAACCCATATGGTACACAGGGGATTAAAATGTAGCAGATTTGGAGGAAATGTGCCGTGCCACGTCACAGGATGCAGTTAATCACTGCCGAGTGTTACAGAAAAATCAGCTCCTCCTACAAATACATCACAATGCCCATATGTGGAACAGCCAGAAGTCAATTGTGAGATACCGTTCCCAACTTTTAAACATGCACAGAAGAACAATTGATTTACTAGACTGTCACTTTTTACCCAGCTCAAGAGCTACTAAATGATTTTTTTTTTTTTACCTTTAACCAGGCAAATATTCCTAACAGGCTGTTACAGAAAGAAATTTCCTCTGGAATGCACATTATATAGAAATTAACAGTTTTTAAGGATGAGATAGTCTGTGACCTCATCACAGGGAAAACAGCAACAATAACACAAAGAAGCAATAATTCTGCACATCAAGAGGAAGAACCTAAACACACCTCAAAGGAAGAAGCTCAGGCTATAAATCAAGAAGTTATTAAACTGAGAGAAAAACTCACAGAAATTTGGGAACACACTCATAGAATCATAGAATCATAGAATTGCAGAGTTGGAAGAGACCACGAGGGCCATCCAGTCCAACCCCCCTGCCACGCAGGAAATCACAATCAAAGCATCCCCGACAGATGGCCATCCAGCCTCTGTTTAAAGACCTCCAAGGAAGGAGACCCCACCACGCTCCGAGGGAGTGCGTTCCACTGCCGAACAGCTCTTACTGTCAAAAAGTTCCTCCTCATGTTGAGGTGGAATCTCTGTTCCTGGAGCTTGCACCCATTGCTCCGTGTTCCAGTCTCTGGAGCAGCAGAAAACAAGCCTGCTCCATCCTCAGCGTGACATCCCTTCAAATACTTAAACAGGGCTATCATATCGCCTCTAAACCGTCTTTTTTCCAGGCTAAACATACCCAGCTCCCTAAGTCTCTCCTCATAAGGCATTGTTTCCAGACCTTTCACCATTTTAGTTGCCCTTCTCTGGACACGCTCCAATTTGTCAATATCCTTTCTGAATTGTGGTGCCCAGAACTGGACACAGTATTCTAGGTGAGGTCTGACCAAGGCAGAATAGAGTGGCACTATTACTTCCCTTGATCTAGACACTATACTTCTATTGATACAGCCCAAAATTGCATTGGCCTTTTTAGCTGCCGCATCACACTGTTGGCTCATGTTCAACTTGTGGTCTACTAGGACTCCTAGATCCCTTTCGCACGTAGTCTCATTCAGCCAGGTCTCTCCCATCCTATATTTATGCATTTCATTTTTCCGCCCTAAATGCAGTACTTTACATTTCTCCGTATTGAATTTCATTTTGTTAGCTTTGGCCCAGCTCTCCAGTCTATCCAGGTCATTCTGAATTTTGATCCTGTCCTCTAGGGTATTAGCTACTCCTCCCAATTTGGTGTCATCTGCAAATTTGATAAGTATGCCCCTAATTCCCTCATCTAAGTCATTGATAAAGATGTTGAATAGCACTGGGCCCAGGACAGAACCCTGTGGCACCCCACTGGTCACATCTTTCCAAGATGAAGAGGAGCCACTGCTGAGCACCCTTTGGGTTCGGCCGGTCAACCAATTACAAATCCATTGAACAGTTAACTTGTCTAGCCCACATTCTACAAGCTTGTTTGCAAGAATGTCATGGGGAACCTTGTCAAAGGCCTTACTGAAATCAAGGTATGCAATGTCCACAGCATTCCCTTCATCTACCAAGCTGGTAACTTTATCAAAAAAAGAGATCAGATTAGTCTGGCATGACTTGTTTCTCTGAAACCCATGCTGACTTTTTGTGATTATGGCATTGCCTTCTAAATGTTCACAGACTCTCTGTTTAATGATCTGTTCTAGAATCTTCCCTGGTATTGATGGCAGACTAACTGGACGATAGTTGTTGGGATCCTCTTTTTTCCCCTTTTTGAAGATGGGAACAACGTTTGCCCTCCTCCAGTCTGCTGGGACTTCTCCTGTTCTCCAGGAGTTCTCAAATATTATTGCCAATGGCTCTGAGATTATATTTGCCAGCTCTTTTTGCCAGCTCTTATATTTGCCAACTCCCACAATACAGCTGATGAGAGATACCATCCTGAGTCAATCTAACAGCAATCCAGCCCCATTGAAATCAGCCCCCTCTCGCAGAAAACTGTCAGTGCATTTTTCTGATTTTTCTGACAATGAAAGCGAAAGTGATGACTCTCTATTTACAATCAAGGAAGCCTTCAAATCCCGAGTTGTAGCCAACACCCCTTCAAAAATGCAATATACTGCAGATGCACCCCCATCTACAATTAAACTCCAGGGGTCTCAAACATCCCTATGCAAACCTAGTTCAAGGGAAAAACAGTCTTCACTGCCACCTACCTCATCTCCTAAACCAAAAAATGACCCCTCACTAAAGAGATGGGATCCTTGCTTGCTTATGATCCTCATTTTGCTTCCCATGCTGCATTGGTTCTTCCAATCTCCTTTCCAGAACAGGCAGGGCAGGAAGAACAGGAATGTGATTCACTACCCCTCCATCCACAGAGGAGGACACAGCCACAGTCAATCCAGCCATTTCACCAACTGCCATCAGATGAATTACCCATCCAGCCTGTGGCCTGCAATGTGACTGCCTGACTTCCAACAGACCAGCACAAGGTTACCCTTATGACCTGGAACATCGCTGGGTGTCCGACGGCCCACAGAGATCCCTGTCCTAGTGACTTCCTCACCCAATATGACATTATACTGATCCAGGAAACATGGACTAATAAAGATCTGTTATTAAATGGCTTTCACTCATTCTCAATTCCGGCAGAGCCAGGTAAAAAGCATGGAAGAGCTAGAGGCGGCCTGGTCTCCACCACCCTACATACCATAACAAGGCCTCTTTCCACTTTTAAAACACATGCCATGGCAGTGCTAATTCAATTTAACCATTGCACTTTGCTGATAATAAATGCATACATGCCTCCAATGAAGAAGAAATCCCAAATCAGAGGCCTGTGGGCTGAATTGGAATCATACACTGCTAATCTCATGTTGCAGAACCCAAATGCATTTGTAATTTTGGGGGGTGATTTGAATGCCAGACTGGGCCCAACAATCATACCCTATATGCCCAGCACAAATGCCCTCCTCCAGATTTTGAAGATGATGGAACCCATCCCATCCGATACTCAAAGGACAAGAAATCAAACTTTGCAGGACTTTGTCTGGATCAAACAGTATTCAGGCTGAACCTTCAAATCCTAAATGGTGCCCTGAAAAATGATTGTCCAGCTGAATTCACTTATCTCTCTGGGTCCAGAATGAGTGCCATTGATTACATAATCATTTCTAGGGACCTTCTTCCCTATGCCAAGGAATTAGAAGTTATGCCCAGATTTGAAAGTGATCATTTTCCAATTCAGCTACATCTGCCCAGATAAATTCACTCAGGAGACACACACCAGGGAGCGCTATCACCTTTCTGTGACACCATCAGGAAGGACTTATCACCGAGCTAAATGGAACCCCCAACTAAACCAAACAATAAGTGAGGTATTGGCTTCAGACCAACTTCAGCATCTCAGGACTGCCCTGATATCAGCTGAGTCTCCTGATGAAATCTTGGAAAATTACAATACACTTACCCAAGCTCTACACCAATATCTAATCCGTCAAAATAGCATACATCAGTGGAAACAACAACAGCACCACTCCAAACCATGGTTTGACAAGGAATGTGTTAATGCTAAAAAAGCCCTCAGTGATACTTGTCAGGGTTACCTATCTAATAACTTTCTAGATGCTGCACCAATGCTGCTTCAGCAGAAAAGAGACTACAAAAAGCTGCTGATGAACAAGAAAAAAGAAGCCATGAAGAATGACTGGATACAACTTATCTAGGCAGTCAGATCCAACCACACAGCTCTATTCTGGCATATTTCATCAAGTTCCCAGAGAAATGGGCCAGCTACAGTGGATTGTCACATCCCTCCAGGGATATGGGAGGATCACTTTCAAGCACTTTATAAGGACAACTACATTGAAAGTGGATGCACTAGCCAAAATATAGAAAATATCCAAGGGTGGCCACCAGTGACAGCGACAGAGATCAAGAACCTTGTAGCCCAGCTGAGAATGGGGGAGGCTCCAGGTGAAGACTTAATACCTATACCTACAGAAGCCATTAAAAACAACCTTGAATTTTGGGCCCCTATCCTGGCCTCACTTTTCACCTGTATTGACAAATATGGTCGAGCACCCAAGGATTGGGGCCTTGCAATCATCGTCCCCATATATAAAAAAGGAAGCAAGGATGATCCTGTCAACTACAGACCAATTAGTCTCCTCAGTACAATCAGCAAACTCTATGCAAGACACTTACAGTGGAAATTTCAGACCTGGTTGGAACAAGAAAACATACTTGCAGAAGAACAAGCTGGCTTCAGGGAAGGTCGCTCCACCATAGATCAGTGCCTTGTACTCCACCACCTTATTGAAAAATACTCCACCTGCAGCACAGTTTCTCTCTATGCTGCCTTCATAGACTTTAAAGCAGCTTTTGACTCTATATCCCTAACCAAACTGTGGAAAAAACTGGAGGCTTCTTCGATTGACTGACGTTTACTCCATCTAATTCGTATGCTGCATGAAGGGACCTCATTAAAAGTAAGATGTAACCCCAAGGGACATCTCACCAATGACATTGTCACTTAGAAGGGTGTCAAGCAAGGCTGCATTCTAGCTCCACTCCTGTTTAACTTCTACATCAATGATTTGGTGGATCACCTCAACAACACTAACTTCCATCCCCCAAAATTAGAGGGAAGGCATATCTCAACGCTGCTTTATGCGGATGATGCAGCAGTATTTCCAAGAACTCCCATTGGACCAAAAAGAGCCCTAAGAGCACTAACACAGTATTGCAGAGTGGAACAGCTAGAACTATCAAAAAACTAAAATCATGGCATTCGCTAAAAGGCCTAAGAACTACAACTGGAATATAGATGGCCACAAGATTGAGCAGGTCTCTTGCTTCAAATACCTGGGGGTAATTTTTCAAGCCACTGGTAGTAGGAAAGCGCATGGGGAGTATGCTGCTTGCAATGCTCAGAGGAGAACAACAGCCATTCTCAAATTTCTTAAGACAAGAGGAGGCCACTATTTACCTGCAGCGCTCAAACTCTTTGAAGCCAAACCAGTAGAACAACTGCTTTATGGATCCCAATTGGGACCCTTCCCCAACCCTGCTCCATTAGAACTTGTCCAATCCAAATTTTTAAGATCAGCTTTCCAAACTCCAAAATGTGTCTCTAACGAAGCTCTGAGACTGGAGTCAGTATTTATGAAAGTGGAGGCCAGAGTGTGGGTGACCATACTCAGCTACTGGCTCAGACTATCCCTCTTTCCCACTGGCCTTGCTCCACTAACTTTAAGTGATGATTTCCAATCCAGCTGGAAACAGACAGTGATGACTAAAATTTCAATGCTGGGCCTTTCTCCAGATCTTCTGCTTAGCCTGGGATATGATAGGGCGAAAGCTACTACCAAACAACGGGTAGCAGATATAGAGCGGCAATTGGATCTAGCCAGCACTCCAACCTTCATTGCCAGTGACTCCAATAGATATCTGGCCTCTCCTTTGGCATACTTAGCAACACTTGAAATACCTAAACATCAAAGGGCCTTTAGTCTTGCACGGTATCATGCCCTCCCTTCAGCTGTCCTTGAAGGCCGATACAAAAAGATCCCCTTCTCAGACAGACTGTGCCCCTGCAACTCAAGCCAAATAGAAACAACAGAGCATGTATTACTCCAGTGCTCATACTACAGGGACATATGTCTCAGACTTATTTCACCCCTGTTGCATAAATATCAAGGGCACACTGGACAATTCTACATAAACTTGTTGATTTCAGACACCAACCCAGGAATAACTTATAATGTTGCCAGATTCTGCGCAGCTGTGGTTAAAATTCGACAGACAATGTCCTCAACAGTAGAATAGTATCAACCTATTCTTGTTATACTGGTGCTAACATTTTAAATACTGCTTTTAGCCTGTTTTTATCCTGTGTTTTTACCTTTATTCTGTATCCCTATTTACCTGTGCTGGTCTATGACTGTAATAAAGATTCTATTCTAAGTCCTCATGAAGAACTTACCATTGCTATTCAAGCCCAAACAAGAAATAATGCTTTTGAAAGGAAAACAACATATTATGCCAATAGCAGAAAAACAATCAAATGGTTGAGAAGCATTTCCTTTAAAACTTGGGTGAAATGCAGATTGTCAAGACAGAGTTATGGGTCCTTAAAGATCTAGATGATGGAAGACCATATTGCAGTCATGTTTTTGCAAAACTGTCTTAATACATGAGTGACTATGGTGCAGCAATTATGAAGACGTTATTACAGTGCTAGATGTGTCAACATATCTGTAGCAATCTGCAGACAAATGTACTCCAACCCTGACTGCACTTCTAATTTATTGATATCATTTATTTATTAGCATATTTGTTACCCTTTCCTTAGAGGCTCCTGAGTAAGAGAGCTGCCTCTGTTAAGAGCAGTGGCTTTCATCCCCCATTACTGAACTAATCTAATAACTCCTCTTTTTGACAACAACTGCCATAGGCTGTAATTCACCTCTACACACTGAAGTTCTAGGAACAAGAATTCCAGGATAAGTGGTGAGAAGGTTCAACAAATTCATGCTCTAGAAGTTGCCTTTTCAGAAATGGCAGCGTTGTTGCAGGATGGCCACATAGGTGTCTGTGGATGAGGTTATGGTGCTGAAAATGACATTCATTCCTCTGCCATTGCTCACCAGTAGCAGTCAGTAATACTGAGTGAAGGATCTGGAAACATATGTGTTGATATCCCATGATACGGCATTGAAACCAAAGAATGAAAAGAAGGCTAGTCTAGACAAGAAGATATAGTGCAGATTGATGTGCGTGATCGCAAATTCACAGCAGCACTCATTGTCTCCACAGTCTTTTGGCAAAATCTATTGTATGCGAAGTTACCCATGTTTGAAGTGCACACGCAGCCATGCTTGTGAAACAAGATGGTGGCCAAGAGTACAGTGCATTATTACACTCCACATATGTTGTAGCCACTGCACAGTATTTGTGTGTGTGTGTGTGTGTGTGTGCATGTAAATCAAAGGTGCACAAGTGTGACATTCCGTTTATAAAAGTCTCTTTGGTTGCCTCAGCGCAGTGGAAAACTGCACACTCAATGCAAAAATTGAAAATGGCACTTCTGGCCACTTTCTTGCAGGAAAGCCTGCCCAGCTGCCATACAGTGGACCAATCCACTCTCCACTTTAACCCTTGCTGAAAATGTGCAGTGTCCCAAATTAGATGTCCAGACATGTGATCATGCACAAGCCTGCACATTATTCGAAAACCTCTGGGAAATCCACAAAGGCTTTCCCCCTGCAGTATATGAAGTTTTTGCCCCCCTGATTCTGAATACCGTGAATCTCATTCACAGCATGTTGGGACAAAAGGTATTCTAGTTAAATTCTATAAGGAGTATTTTCACCACCAAGAAAACCCCAGAGATTGGCAGAATGTATCATGACATTTTCAGTGCCTGAAGTGTGACTACTGTTATATATGTATAAGTCTAAAACCTCACATTCATAGTGAGTCAGGATACTGATCCATGAAGCTCCTCATTACATTGGTATTTATTTATTTATTTAAATATTTATACCATGCCCTATATCAAAGTTCTCATGGCGGCTTACGAAAAGTGTTAAAACATGTTATACAATTTAAAACAATAAAATAATTAAACAACCTAAAAACATTAAACTGCAATTACAAGTTAAAAACAGATTTAAAAGATTTTTTTTTTAAAGTAAAACTATATACACCATATTTGGGATGAGTTAATGAGGCACAAAAGCTTTTGTAAACAGCCAAATTTTAAGATTTTCCTTGGTTTTTTTCCGGGCTGTGAGGCTGTGTTCTGGAAGAGTTTATTTCTGACGTTTCACCTGTATCTGTAGCTGGCATCTTCAGAGAATGGCTGTGTAGATGTGTGTGTGGAGTTTATGTGCTGTGAACCCCTGTTGGGAAGTATATGTAAATTTGTGTAATTGAATGGTTAGTTTCAGGGTATAAAAATACAAGGATAGTTAGTGTCTGTTTGGCTAATGGTTGGTTGATATCTAAAATGGTTGGTATTTAAAAACACCAAAATTCTGGACCAGACCAACAATTACCATGTCAGAATGCACAGAGAAGCTATTGAAATCCACAAACACCTGGACAACTTCAACACGAAAGAAGAAACCCTAAAAGTAAACAAAATCTGACTTCCAGTTTTGAAAAACAATAGAATCAAAACTCAACACTTACAAAGGAATTCCACCCAGGGACAGGGTGATTTCCAGCGGTTAATGACCCATCAACCAACCATTAGCCAAACAGACACTAATCCTCCTTGCATTTCTATACCCAGAAACTAACCATTCAATTATACAAATTTACATATACTCCCCAACAGGGCTTCACAATATATAAACTCCACACACACTCCTACCCAACTATTCTCTAAAGATGCCAGCTACAGATGCAGGCGAAACATCAGAAAGAAACTATTCCAGAACACAGCCTCACAGCCTGGAAAAACCCAAGGAAAATCTATGGATGCCAGCCGTGAAAGCCTTCAGCTTCACATCCAAATTTTAACTTGGTGCCTAAATATGTGTTGGTGCCAGTCGGGCTTCCAGGGGTAGAGCATTTCACAATTGGGTGCCACAGCTAAGAAGGCCTTCTCCCATGTACTGACTCAGCAAAACATAATCCTCAGGCAGGCACACATGGGGAAAGGTTTTCCCTCAAGTATGGATGTCCCAAGCCATTTAGGGCTTTAAATGTCATCACACACACTTTGAATTCAGACTGGAAACTTATTGGCAGCCAGTGCAATTCTTTTAAGCATGATATACTGTCTATATGTTACTCCAGTCAACAGTCAAGTTGATGCATTTTGGACTAGCTGCAGCTTCCAAGTCTTCTTCAAGGGGCACCCAGCTTACACTATATTAAAAAGCATAGTATAAATTTGGATACCAAAATGGAAGTCATACAGAAAGTGGAAGACGGTAAAAGGAAATGTGATCTCTGGATGTATTTTGGAAGAAACCTTCAAATGACCTCTACAAGATTCAATTTTTTTCTTTATTTATTCAAGGCTTACCTGACATGGGGCTTTCATTTCACATGAATTATTTTGTTAGTTCTGAATAAAAACATTGCTGAAACATGTTCTTTTTGTGGGGTAAGAACATATTCCTATTCTTTCCATGCTATTTTTGTCTCTGGTACCAAATTTTCTGTTAGAAAAGAATGCCCAGGAAGACAGTTACTGAATTAGCTGAGGTAAACCTATATATGACATGGCCCTGTGATCTTGTTCGTTTACATATGGCTTTTTGGCATAGGTTTTATAGCACTCCATCCTTCATAAGACATTATTCTCTTGGCTTCTATAACAAAGTTCAGTATACACATTCATGAAGAAAAAGAAATTTGACAGTGTGTTAAAAAACTGCATATGGAAATAAATAATTTCTTAGATCCGTTCCCTTAGGGAAAGTGAGACACAGAACCTTTTCTTCTCTTCTTTCATCTCCTTGAATTTCACATTGTCATTTATTTAATATTGAAAAGTCAGAGAAAATATGCATTCTATGAACCTGTACATTGCCTATAACACTTAGGATCTCTGTTCTTTCAGTCTCTTTTTGACACCGTTCTTTACCACACAAAAGCTGATATCCTACATGGTTACACACAGTGTAAGAATTCTGTATGCAGAACTCTGCTCCAGCTCCCCAGTCACCAACAATGATTCCTACCTGGAACACCAACAATGTTCCTACCTGGCTGGTAGGAACACCTACCAGCCAGCCAGCCAGCCAGAAGAAGACTCTGGAGGACTGTGAGGAAGCTTCCTTCCCTATTACACCAGGGTAAGGGCAGCTGAGCAGGGAGTTGGGGTGTGGCCAGGAGGGGCTGGCCTTAAAAGTCACTCCACCACCCCACCCCAGGAACACCTACCAGCCAGCCAGCCAGCCAGAAGAAGACTCTGGAGGACTGTGAGGAAGCCTTCCTTCCCATTACACCGGGGTAAAGGCAGCTGAAATGCTGAGCAGGGAGTTGAGGTGTGGCCAGGAGGGGCTGGCCTTAAAAGTCACTCCACCACCACCACCCCAGGAACACCTACCAGCCAGCCAGAAGAGGACTCTGGAGGACTGTGAGGAAGCCTTCCTTCCCATTACACCAGGATAAAGGCAGCTGAAATGCTGAGCAGGGAGTTGGGGTGTGGCCAGGAGGGGCTGGCCTTAAAAGTCACTCCACCACCACCACCCCAGGAACACTTGCCAGCCAGCTAACCAGCCAGCCAGAAGATTCTGGAGGACTGTGAGGAAGCCTTCCTTCCCCATTACACTGGGGTAAAGGCAGCTGAGACAGCTGAGCAGGGAGTTGGGGTGTGGCCAGGAGTGGCTGGCCTTAAAAGTCACTCCACCACCCCCACCCCAGGAAGACCTACCAGCAAGCCAGCCAGCCAGCCAGCCAGAGAAGACTCCAGAGGACTGCAAGGAAGTCTTCCTTCCCCTTTACACCAGGGTAAAGGCAGCTGAGGCAGCAGGGAGTTGGGGTGTGGCCAGGAGTGGCTGGCCTTAAAAGTCACTCCACCACCCCACCCCAGGAACACCTACCAGGGGCCGGGAATGATCTGGGAGTGGGAATTGAGGTTGTGTGGGGGAAGGGAAGGTATGGCAGCAGCAGAGTGAAAAATTGTTACAAAAGAAGGCAGGATTGATGTTTAATATCTATCCCGCCTTCAGTTCACTTTGTTTCTCAGAATAAATTGGAGAGCGCACCAACCATTCCACAGACCCTTACTCTGCTCCTTTGTAATGCCAGGTCGGTTAAAAACAAGACACATATTATCCATGACCTTTTATTGGATGAGGCTGCCGACCTGGCATGCTTTACGGAGACCTGGCTGGGAGAGCCCAGTGCTGGGACTTGGGCACAGGCACTCCCGGCCGGGTACTCAGTTAGTGAGCAGGTAAGGAAAAGTGGGCGGGGGGGGGCGGAGTGGCTCTGGTTCATAAAAGCAATCTAACCTTGACCAGGAAGCCTATCCGGAACACAGTCCACATCGAGTGTATGTACCTAAGCCTGAGGTCCAGGGATAGCTTAGGGATTCTGTTAGTATACCGGCCACCCCGTTGTCTAACAGGCTCCCTAACCGAGCTAACACAGCTGGTCTCAGAGTTGCTGCTGGAGTCGCCCAGACTTGGCGACTTCAACATCCCACTCGAGACCAGCTTGCTAAATCTAACTGGCGCAGCTCAGGAGTTCATGGAATCCATGACAAACATGGGCCTATCCCAATTGGTTGTCGGGCCTACTCACTGAGCAGGTCATACCCTCGATGCGGGCTTTAGTACGGAACAGGAATATCAGTGGGCAGAGGTTGTTAAAACCTCTGCATTGTCATGGATAGATCATTTCCTGGTCAAGATGGAGCTAAGAACCACTGTCTGCCCCACTGGGGGTGGTGGACCTATTAGAATGGTCCGCCCTCGAAGGCTAATGGAACCAATTGGATTCCAGAAAGCCTTGGAGGGTTTAATGGTTGGTAACACCGGTGATTCTGTTGAAGCTTTGGTTAATATTTGGAACACCGACCTCACCAAGGCTATCGACACAATCGCTCCCAAACGTCCTTTCCAGCCTGCTCCTAACCGTAAGCCCTGGTATTCAGAGGAGCTTAGGAAGATGAAGCGGGCTGGACAATGACTAGAGCGCACCTGGCGGAAGACTCGACTCTTATCTGACAAGTCTCGTCATAGGAATTTCCTTGATTCTTATCTAGAGGCGATACGCGCAGCGCAGAAGTCTTTCTCCTCTGCATGTATTGTGTCTGCAGAGTCCCATCCAGCAGAACTGTTTAGGGTGGGGGGGGAGCTGACACAGATTCACCTGTGCAGAACCCCTTACTCAACCTGACAACGGCCTGCTGTGATGCATTTAACATCCACTTTGCAAATAAAATCTCTTGGAAAAGAGCCGACTTAGATGCCAGTGTTAAGACAGAATCTATAGACGAGGTGTCCAGCAACTCCGTTGATGAAATTTTATTGGATCAGCTTCAATCTGTGAGTACCGATGACGTGGACAAGCTCCTTGGTAGAGTGAGGAAGACGACCTGTCCCCTCGATCCCTGTCCATCTTGGCTGGCCACCCAAGGGGGCGACGCATCGAGAGTACTCTTTAGAGATATTATCAATGCGTCTTTCAGGGAGGGATCTGTTTCACCCTGTCTGAAGGAAGCAGCGGTTAAGTCGCTCCTGAAAAAGCCTTCCCAGGAGCCCTTGGACAGGAACAACTATAGGCCAGTCTCCTTGCTGCCTTTTCTAAGCAAGGTGATTGAGAGGGCGGTCGCTTCCCAACTCCAAGCTGTCTTGGATGAAACCAATTATCTAGATTTATTTCAAACTGGCTTTAGGACGGGATATGGAGTGGAGACTGCCATGGTTGCTCTGGCTGACGACCTCTGTTTGGGTATCGACAGGGGTAGTGTGACCCTGTTGGTGCTCTTGGACCTCTCAGCAGCCTTTGATACAATAGATCATTCCATCCTCCTGGATCACCTGAGGGGGTTAGGAATTGGAGGCACTGCTTTGCAGTGTTTCCATTCCTTCCTCTCAGGCAGATCCCAGAGGGTGAGGCTCATGGACAGTTGCTCTACCAGAATAGAGCTTAATTGTGGCATTCCTCAGGGTGCCATCCTGTCCCCGATGCTATTTAACATCTATATGAAGCCGCTGAGAGAGATCATTCGGAGGCATGGACTGCGGTGTCATCAGTATGCACCGCAGATATACTTCTCCATGTCTCGGTCATCAGCTTTGACTTCAGATGGTGTCTCTCCTCTCAATAATTGTCTTAAAGCAGTAATGGACTGGATGAGGAAAAACAAATTGAGACTGAATCCAGACAAAACGGAGGTACTAACAGTTACAGGCCCGAAACCAGGTCTGGGAATACAACTTCCAAACCTGGATGGAACTACACTCTCCTCCAAGGACTGTGTTCGCAGTCTGGGGGTGCTCCTGGACCCGATGCTCCAGATGTCTAATCAGGTAAATGTGACAGTCAGGAGTGCCTGTTAGCAACTTTGGCTTATATGCCAGCTGCGCCCTGTCTTGGAAACCAGGGACCTTGAAACTGTGGTACATGCACTGGTAACCTCCCGTCTGGATTTCTGTAATGCCCTCTACATGGGGCTACCCTTGTGCTTGACTCGGAAACTTCAACTAGTTCAGAACATGGCAACCAGGTTGGTTTCTGGTGTTTCCAGAAGAGAGCATATAACACCTGTGCTAAAAGCTCTCCACTGGCTGCCTATTAGTTTCCGGGCACAGTACAAGGTGTTGGTTATAACCTTTAAAGCCCTATATGGCTTGGGTCCAACTTATCTCCGGGACCGCCTCCTCCCCGTGCACTTCGGTCCTCTGGGAGGAATCTGTTATAGCCTATGAAAACAAGGCTGTCAGTGACCTCCCAGAGGGCCTTCTCTGCTGCCGCTCCCAGATTATGGAATGGCCTGCCGGACGAGATCTGTCTTATTACCACCTTAGACAGCTTTAAAAAAGCTGTCAAGACGGATCTTTTCTGGCAGGCCTTTCCTGAATAACTATCCCGGCCCAAGACTCGGCTGTCCTTTCTGAGCTGCAATCAGATTTTTTAACTATTGTATGTTTTAATTTTTTCTTTCTAATTTATATATTTTTAATTTCTGTATGTTTTTAATCTTTTATAATTTAATATTATTTTAAGGGGTGGGTGGGCTAGGGTACTGTGTCTATGGAGTTTTTATATTGTAAGCTGCCCCAATTGTGTTGCAGAGGGGCGGGATAGAAATAGAAATATTATTATTATTATTATTATTATTATTATTATTATTATTATTAACAATGGGGCTCACCCTATTGCCATACTAGTTCCACCACACTGCACCCCAAGCCATTTAATGCTTTTGGAGCAGGGGATCAGAGTAATGTCTGGCTATGTTCCCATATCAAGATGTACACCAAGGACATGTTCCACCAAGATCCACCAGGGTTCTCCAGAGACCTCAGCACATGATGTCATCAACCTGTGCCTGGCTATGGAAACATAGCCAGCTACTTCTCCAATCCTTCTGCACTCTACCAGCAATGGAATAGCTGTTGAAGAAGAGCTATCACAGTCATATGGTGAATCCTAGATGGGAGACATGGCTCTGGATGTTGCAGAGGGAGGAAGAGAATACCAGTCTCCTCAATGATGAAAAAATACATTCACAGTTGTAAGGTGGAATTACACTTGTGTATGTTACTAAGAGGACCCTGGCCAAACAGTTCTTCCTTAAACAGATCTTGAGTTCTCTGTGTTCTTTGCTGTGCCACACCTCAATTCAAATGTAATTGTTCACATTTTGTATTTTCAAATGGACTCTTAAAGTACCTTAGGGAAGTAGCTAAACTACCTAGAACTAGAGGACTGCTCTTTAACTTCCGCGCTCTTTATGGATGATGTACACACCATAAAATAGGTAAGAACTCACTCAGGGTAGCTTCTCACATGCTTATTTGTGCTTAATTCTCCATCTGAGACAGAGAAGCATAGTGAGTGTTTCTTATTCAATATTCTCCAGGAACCACACTAGCAAAACAAACAGACTGTGAAATTTCCAAGCTTCATTTTCTCTCTGTCTTTTCTTCCTGAAATGTACTAAAAGAAGAGAGGAGAGGAGGGATTAATGCTCTGCTCGAACCATCCTTCTCCTGGCTCCCTCCAGTTGTATCAGAATACCACTCCCATCATTCTGACCATTGGTTGTCCTGGATGGGGCTGATGGGAGTTGCAACATCTGGAGGGACCTGGGTTAGGAAAGTCTGCTATACATTATTGTTGCCCACATGTTTCAAGGAATCGTTAACCTCTTTACCATTCAGCCCCCCTTCTCTCTCATCATTAATTCACTACATTTGCATTCAGATCTTTCATGTTCAGAGAAAATATCCAGTTCTGATAACCAGGCCCTGGAGGTAACCACCACAAACAGACAACCATCTTAACACTCTTGTAAGCTCTAACTTTAAAAAATAAACCAAAAATAAAGCTTGAATCCTATTCCTAACCTCTGTAGACAAGCCCATTGATTAATTGTGTCTACTCTATGTGGAACTAACAAAAAGGATTCAGGTCTAGATTTTCTAAGCTGTCTTTTCTTAAATGACCCTAAGGTGGTACACATGGTGAAGCACTCACATAAACATTTTACCTTCACAACAACATCTGTGAGATAGATCAGCCTGAGCAACAGCAACTGGTTTAATGTTACCAACTGACCTTCATTGGATGAGCTGGGATTTGTTTTCCTGAGTCATAGTCCAACAAGCAATCTAACCATGACCTCCTCAAAGCTCCCAGTTTAATGTTTTTGTCCCCAAAGTGACCCCGGACTATTGTTTCAAGTGGCAATAACACCAAAAAGACACTCACAAACCAGCTCTAATTTCCCCCAGTCCTCCAGATCACACAGGGCTGGCAACAGGGGTGTGTGTGGGAGAGAGTAGGGCCAGTCAGTTTTCTAGCTCTTTCCCTTGCATTATGGTAATCACATGGCAAGTGGTGAATGAATAAATGCAGTTTGTATTGGAAAGGATTCATACATTAGGTGGAGGGAAGTGAAACCATCTCCAAAGGCCAAAGTCAAGTGGTGAAGAGGAGTATTTAATTATCACTGTCCAGGGACGACTGGTTGGCAGCATACCCTCCAACTGTCTACACGCTTCTAGCTAGTCTGTTCTTGATTAATAAGTTTTGCCCTCTTGACCACATGTGTCCCAGTTTTCATCTATGAGTTAGCCTATACTGTGATGGGCTTCTGGAAGTTATGGTCCAAAAAAGTAACTTTCCCAAATGTTGTGTAAGTTGTTGCATATCTAGCTTGAGAACCCTGTGAATGCAAATTCTTTTTAGGCTATCCTTGTGAGATGTCATATAATAACCATATCCTTTCCTGATGCTATATAATATCTTCACCCAGACTCACTTGGTGGCAACAAGAAGCAGCAGGGCTTCTATCTGGTGCCTTTTAGAAGAAACCATCAGAAATGTGATTTCTTGGAGCATGTGTGTGCGTGTGGGGGGGGGGAAGCTTTCACATGTTGTATACAGTGAATGGAGACCCTGCTATAAGACTTCCCTTGAGAGACCTGCATTTTACCACCATCATCAATGGGTTGTTCTTTGATGAAAGGGAAGCTATGGCAACAGTGGGTAGGGTTCATACAGGGGTCAGCTCATTTTGAATCATAATACATTGAGGAGGTGAGCTGGCCATTACAAATCCACCTTCAAACCCAAGGGCTAATCTACACAAGAGGAAATAATGCTCATTCCTGTGCATTATTGCCCATTCACAGCTGCATTCTTTTGTTTCCACCATGTTTTGCAAAAAGGATACACTGGGAAGCTATCCGTGATTTGAAGTTCAGACACCTGCAAATCAAGATGGCAACTGTAAATTAGAGCAATAAATGCTGCCGCCACTACACAGTATTTTTTAAAAATATTAAAGCAGAGGTGCGACCTTCTGCTAAAAAAGAAAAAATTGGGCAATCAGCAGAGAAAAAACAACAACACACAAACCACAATCACTAACCCAAAAAATCCAACAGTGTGCTTTTGGGTTTGACTTGCTGGCAAGCCCACCCCTCACACATGTCTGACCAATCAAATCTCTAGTTCCACCCTCTCTGAGACTACACAGCAAACTGAATAATTTGTCTTAATGGACACTAATGGCACATTTCCTCATATTATTTTTAAAAATATGGGGAAAGGTAAATGGAGTTTACCCCCACCTCCTTCTGAATAAGGTGAATCATTTCAGGATCTCATTGGAACAAAAGGTATTCCCAGCAAATTCTGTGAGGAGTATTTTCACCATCTAGATAACACTCAAGTGTAAGTGCAACTTTTTAAAAACAGATCAAGAACTAGACTAAAGTTGGATCTTCTTGCCAATTCACTGTGAAACCACTTCCCAGATAGATTTATTGAATAACATTTCCCTTCACTTCCAGGTCTCCCAGCTTCTAAAGAAAAGTCACCGCTGTGAAAGGAAACATGTAGCAGGACTTAAGAAGCTTGTAAAAACTATTTATGAAAGTTAGATAAGGATGAAGTTATAAACTGATTTTCATTATTTCTTTATTCTTCTCAGCAGGCAGCAAAGATAAAAAACTCAAGAAATGATTGCATGAAATGTGTTCTTTCATATCATTTCCTGAAGGTGATGAATTAAATAGTGTCATTTTGAAATTATTAATAAAAGTTGTCTACATTAGGTCATAGGGAGAACACAATTAATTCTCTCATGATAAAATAAATAAACTAATTAAAAGTGAAAATGTTTTACACAGCAGGGAACAGGTAGAAATTAAATTTGAGTAGGGGGAGAGATATCATGTGAACCGACAGGAAACATCTGCATTAACGAATTCCTTGGGCCATTTCTAGGAAGTGTAACATTTGAAGGGAAGGTAATGAATTATTTATATTAACAAAACAATGCTATGGAAACTGACTGAAGGAACACTCTCTGCCCAATACCCAAACCCTGCCAGACTCATGGAAACTGTGGGGATGGGACTTTTCTGTTTGTCACTATGGGGTGTTCTGGAAAGATACAACTTAGCCTAAACACTAAGCAAAGTGAAGCAATAAACTCAAACTACATACTCTGAAGGTACGATCCTCATGGGAGAGGTGAGATATAAATAAACATTATTATTATTATTATTATTACTACTACTATACCTTTAGCAGTACTGAAGGAGAGGCCACACAGTATGCTTTGTACCCCACAAATCTAGCCTGTTGCCTTCAGATGTGGTAGAGGACACTGTTCAAACTTTAAAGGTGCTTATTGCACAAGGGAAGGAAGTACCAGTGCATCCCAATAATAGCACTCCCTGCCTTGTCTTATCACACAATGTCAGCATGTTTCAGCTGTTCTCCCGTTTCAGTCCCTTGTGAGACAGTGGTAGATGTGAGTCTTTTTGCTAACTGGAAAAATCCATTAGCAAAAAGACCCACTTTTACCAACATCTCCCATGGGACCACAAAGGGAGAACAACTAAAACATGCTGACGTCGTGTTATAAGGCAAGGTGGATGTGCTACTCTTGGGTTTCACTTCCACTTCCCTTCCCTTGTCTGATAAGCCCCTAAGCTATCAGTATAGTAATCTTTTGTAAATCAAATTAGGGGTGGGGTGTTAAGTTCGTTTTGCCTCAGATAGCAAGATGTCTTAGGTTGGCTCTGCTGGATCAAGTGGACTCAATGCTTTCTTTGAGATGGTCTTAAATGTGTTGGAGACCCACGCATCGAACCTGAGTGGTCCAGCTCAGGAGTTCATAGCACCTCTGGGGTCTCATTTTGTTGCTGGCTCAACACAAAGAGAAGGGCACATTGTCAATTTGGTTTTTGACACTGCATGTGAGATAGCTAGTGTGATTGGGGGTGGTGGCAATAAAAAAACAATTATCAGACTACTTATTGGTTAAGTTTGGTCTTACAGCAGCAGTTTCTTTCCTCAGAGGTAGAGGGCCCATTAAAATGGTCTGTCTATGGAAACTTCAAATGGTTCTTCCTTGAATGAATATGTCATAATTTCATATCTTTTACATAGTTTTTCAGTGTATTGTTCCCATTGCTCCTTTTATTTCTTCTTGACCATGCTATATGACCCTGCTAGTCATATAGCATCCCCACTCTTGGTATACATTTTTCTTTGATTTCTTGGCTCTTGCAGAAGAGACCTCTTATTATACCTTTTTGTTGCTTTCTAGTTCTCTGCATTAACTATTATAGTAGTCTTTGTCCCTGTGCACAAGTTGCTGAATAGTTGCATTCAGGATTCTGACCCTATTTCTGTCACTTTTTACTTTTGCTTCTTGTCTACCCTTAACTATTTAAAGAGTTTCATCCGTCATCCAATGAAGCTTTTCTTTCCTTTATGCAGATGATATATTTTTGATTTCTTCTCTGACACTGTCCCTGGCTTTGGTTCAGAGTTCTTCTGGCTCTTGGTCAATTAGGCTCAACAGTGCATATCTTTTCTTTTCTTTTCTTTTCTTTTCTTTTACGTTATTTTGAAATTGTATGGGGATGTTCTTCAGGTTGTATTTTGGCATGATAGCTGGTTTACTGTTCTTCTTTAGCTTTACTCTAATGTTTTATATTAGCAGTCCATGGCCTGTGCCACAATCTGCTTCTGATATTGTTTTTGCAAAGAGAATGGAGCTACTCCATCTTCTGCTTCCAATTATCTAGTCTATTTGAGTCTATATTGGGCATCCGGAAACATCTGTTTATACATTATCTCTTTGGTTGCTGGAAACGTATGTTTGCAGTGGAGAAACCATTGGCCTCATAAAATTCAATCAATCACTCTCCTGCTTCTTTTCTTATCCTAGGCCAAACTCTCCAACAATGATTGGTTCTACTCTGTTTCCTACTTTTGCATTCCAATTGCCTATGATTATCAATATGTCCTGTTTGAGTGTGTGATGTACTACTGTATTTCCTCCTCGACTCCAGCATACAATCTTTTAATTTCTCTATCTTCTGCCTTGTAGGTGGAACATAAACTTGTTTCTGGTTATATTGCCCTTTTACGTACTGTTGTCATTTTCCCAGAAACCTCTTCTATGGAAACTTTTCTGCTCCCCCCTTTTTTTCCTCTATCCCCTCAAAGAAAACTCAACATGTTATGGATGGGATCATTCTCCTCAAAGGACCAGGTTTATACCCGTGGCACAAAGGATCCTCCACCAGGTAAGATCTGTAATCCTGCAGTTTTTCTTGAATTAGAGTGATAGGATTTAGACTGGGTTACCACAATGATACTGTGAAGCATACTATTGGTGTTGTAAATGTGAGGATCAGACCCATAGCTGTTGTTTTTCCTCTGCTATGGAATACATTGCTGTTGCAAATGGAATGGAAGGGAAATAATAATAATAATAATAATAATAATAATAATAATTTATTTATTTATACCCCGCCCCTCTGTTAAAACAATCGGGGCAGCTTACAAAAATTAAAATACAATACAGATAAAAATCCCTAAACACCACCCGCCCCCACCCGCCCCCATAAAAAGATATTAAACAAATATAAATTAATAAGCAACTAATCTAAATCACATTTAAAAACAATAAATACAATGAATACCCAGCAGACTAAAAGAGGCCAGGAGACCCTGAGGCCGGGATCTAATTAGGAAAGGCCTGCCGAAAGAGATCCGTCTTTAGTGCTTTTTTAAAGCTACTCAGGCTTGTCATCTGACAGATCTCAAATGGAAGTGTGGAGGAGAGAAATGTGAGGGGTGGAAACCAGACTGACATCATACAGATTGTGTCTCCTGCTCAGTTCACATTCCTTGCAGCCAATTTCTTCCTCCCTTTTCTGGTGCCTCATTGAGGGAAGGGGGAGGGGGAGCCACCATTACACCCCCCACTCCCCATTAGCAAGCCACTGCAATATTAAAGAAATGAAAGATGGATATGGAGAGAAAATGAAATATTGCCTGGAAACTTGGCAAAACAGACTATTACACAGTCAGTGCATTAAAAGAATAGAAAGATAAGCTGAGAAGGGAAATATCTAGAAATGGTTACAGAAAGGAACACTGAAACATCTTACCTCTCCAAAATGACCTATATTTGCTGCTCAAGAACAGGTGCTTGAAACACATATTACCATGAGAAATATTGGAAAAAAATAACTATGGATAGTAAATGTCATCTATGTAAAGAAAAAGACTGAAACTGTAGACCACCTGATCTGTTTGTGCAGCAAGACTGCATGTTCATAATAAATGCCATGATAAAGTAGATACAATGCTACATAGGAATCTATGAAAAAAATAGAATGAATTTATCAGCATTATAGATGTGGCAATACTGGAGGACAGCAGAATTGAAGACAAAGAGAGAGAAAATAGTATGAAATATCAAAACCTACAAATTGAGGCATATGGATTAAATTGCACTAGATAGAATCACCATAGCACAAATACAAGTGACACTGCTTGGAACATGCCACCTTGTCTGATGATAATTCACCGATTCCTACATTCTTTTATATCATCTGAATCATTGATGGCCCAATAACACCTGGAAGTCTGTGAAAACAGTAATGATGATGATGGTGGTTGCTAGAATCCTCTTGGGTCACCATAGTTAAGCAGCTATACAGTAACTCCCAGCCCAACCCCTCTAACACACATTAGCTAACACACATTGGAAACTGTTTAATGCAGTGTAGATGTGTAAATAGCTATTGCTTAAAAAAACAATTTGTAAGCCGCTCTGATAGCCTTGTGGCTGAAGAGCGTGGTATAAATAACTAAAATAAATAACTCTGAATCCCCACTTACCAGATAGCAGCCGCTGTGATTGACTAGGATCAATTCCCCTGTTGCTCAGGAAGCGTCTGACTGATGTTTTCATCCCCTCCATTGAGTGATCTCTGGGAAGAAGTCAGGTCCATGTCACAGTTTTCCCTGGCACCAGAGATTGTTCACACAGATGGTAGGGGTGGAAACATCAGTCGTTTGTTTCCTGAGTGACCGAGAACAGACCCCAATTGATAGCAATGGCTGCTTCCTGGTAAGTTGCATTTAGGGACATTCATGGTCTTCATGTGAACTAGGGATTAGTTCATGTGAACTAGGGATTAATAGGGATTGCCAATATGAAACAGTCATTAATGCGTAACTCTAGGTTATGCGTTCATAACTCCCAAAGAGGATTCAGGCTAATAATAATAATAGTATCACCATGGCCACCAATGGCTGACAATGGATGACCACTAATGACTTGCTATTCAGTTCAGGAGAAGGGCAAAATCCATGTACATAAAGCAATGCATGTGGAAAGCTTTCCCCAGAGTTTATTCTACAATTTTCCCCTACTGCACAATTCTGTCTCCACCATCAGCAAAATATATAATCTAAACACAATGATGGAAACTAGGTAGTAGCCATATGGTTGAGTATCTGTGATCAAAATATAAAATCAACCAAAAAATAAAAAGTATAATAAAGTCATTATTTTCTGTGGAAACAGAAAATATGTTGATGAATGTAGTTCCATAAATCAACAGCTTGTTCCATCACACAGAGATACCATTTAAAGCTTATTAGTTTGAGATGAACTTTTACACATTCAGAAGTGTCCATCTAAAATGTTCCATACAGGACTATGAAAACTTGATGTGCTGATCTTACCTTTGTACCTTTGGTATTCCTTCATGGCCTTGATTTATGGCTGATTGCTAAGAAATGCAATTTTCATTTGTACATATTTCAGCTGAAGTGCTCCTCTTTCTATAATACGCAAACTGAGATGAGTTAAACTTTTAGAAGTAGAGATTCTATACACTTTATGGGCCACAAAGTAAATCCATCAGTGCAAACTTGTTTTAATTGTTCACCTTCCACTTAGATCCAAACTGGGTTTATGAAAAATAGAAGGTTTTTTTTGAGTTCTCAAATTAAACTGTAAGCAGGCAAGTATCCAACACATGAATCCCTGGGCTCATTATAATATTATAGAGTAATATTAGAAAAATTAGAAAAAGGAATTAATTATATGGTTTATTATTTTACAGGTAGTTATATAGCTTGTTAAACTGTGTTTTTTTAAAAAAAAAGATTTAAAAATAACTATTTACTGATGTTTTGGTTGTTTTTAATCTGTACTGGGTTAAATAACTTAACTTTTTTTTTTAATTATTATATTTTCCACTTTTCAACACAATACAGTTTCATTACTTCCTTTACACTGTTGTCTGAATTTGATTTCTTTCTAACATTGGCTTTCTATCTCCCTTTCAAATGTTTTTATACCTCTAAGTCATTAATAACAGAAATCCCTTTCCCCCACGTCTATTATAAACCTTTATACTTATCAGTCTTCCTGTATTTCTAACAGAGAGTTTACATACAAAGAATTATTATTATCAATTTCTATGTATCTCAACAATTTTAATACTTTTTGAGTAAGCTTCGTTAGTCTACAAGCCAAAATTCTCTTACCCAGTTTTCTCGGTTTTCCAATACTCAATTATACTACTCCATTCTTTTCTGAAGTTGCTTATAGATTGGTGTTTAATCCAGCAAGTGAGTTGTTCCATTTGAACAACCTCCCACAATTTCCCCATCCACTCCTCACAATTTGGTATTGTTTTTAATTTCCAATACCTCGCATACACAATTCGGGCTGTGGTGACCATGCAAAGCATCATATTTTTATATTCTTTCGGGAAATCTCTATCAAACATATTTAGTAAGTAAAGTTCTGGTTTTAATCTAAAATTCATCTTGATTATTTTCCTTATCGAATTATGGATATTTATCCAATATTCCTTCGCAGCTTTGCATGACCACCACATATGGTAAAAGGTACCTTCAATATCTCCACATTTCCAACATTTATTTACTTTTGCTTTATACATTTTGGCTAACCTTGAGGGTGTCATACCATCAGTATTGCATTTTATAACAATTTTCCTTTAACTCACTATTTACTGTAAATTTCATGTTCTTTTTCCATAGTATCTCCCATTCTTCCATTGGGATGTTATTTCTTATATCTTTTGACCATCTAATCATAAATTCCTTCACAATCTCCGATTCCAAGTCTAGCTGTAACAGCAATTTATATACATTTGATACTCTCTAAGCTTTCTTATTCATTATAAACTCATCAAATTCTGTTCTTAACTCTTCTATTCCTATTAGCTTTTTATCCATGTTGTATCTCTCCATAATCTGCCTATATTGAAACCAGTTACACTTTTTTTGTTCATGCTCTAACTCCACTCTTGTTTTCAATCTATTACCTCCTTTCTGGACACATACCAGATCTCCATAGGTCCACCATTTTTCTAAGTGTGGCATCTCAGTATGCCTAAAGGCTTCCTGGGGGGAAACCCACAATGGTAATTTACAATACATCTTCTTCTTCAGTTCCTTCCAAGCTTTTAACAGAGATTTCCTAACAAAATGATTGTTAAAAATTTTATCCATCCACTCCTTCTGATACCACAGGTAAGCATGGAAACCGTATCTTAACCCAATTCCCTCTAACGTTATAATCTTATCGTCATTCAATGAGAACCATTCTGATTGCCATACTAACGCACAGGCTTGGTGGTATAATTTCAAATTCGGCAGGCTTAAACCCCCCTTATCCCTTTCTTCCTGCAGTATTTTCCATTTAATTCTCGGTTTTCTGTTGTTCCATATAAATCTAGACAAATCTCTATCCCACTCTTTAAATAATTTATCATTACACAATATAGGCAGGTTCTGGAGAATATACAACATCTTTGGGAGTATAGTCATCTTAACAGCTGCTATTCTAAATTTTCTAAATCTTTTCTGATCTCTTTCCACTTTTTCTTATAATTATTTTCCACCAGATCCATATTATTTTTAGTTATTATTATCTAATTTTCTTTTCTACTCGATAACCAGATATCTTTTTTAGTTTTTCTTCCTCCGTCCTCTCTATATTTTTAGTTAGTACCTCCGATTTTTCTTTATTAATCCTTATCCCTGAAATCTCCCCAAACCTATTCAAAACTCTCTGCAAGTTTGGGATGGATTCTAGAGGGTCTTCTAGTGTTATTGCCAAATCGTCTGCAAAGGCTGACAGCTTATAATTATGTTTGTTGATTCGGACACCCTGTATACCTTCCGTTGATCTTATCTCCTTACAAACAACTTCCAAAACTGTTATGAATAGCAAAGGGGAGAGGGGGCAGCCTTGTCGAACCCCTTTTTACATTCTTATTTTCCCTGTCCATTGACCATTTATTATGATTTGGGCAGATTGCTCATTATAGATTGTCTTAATTCCATTCAAAAATTTTGGTCCTATACCCATTCCCTTCAAGGTTTCCAGCATGCAAGTCCAGTTTACACTATCAAAGGCTTTTTCTGCATCTAAGCATACTAAAGCAAATTTCCTTCCAGGGTGTTTGTCAAAGTGTTCTATCAGGTCCTGAATTTTTCTTATATTATATCTCAAATGTCGATTTGGTAAAAAACCTGTTTGGTCTTCGCCTATCCACCCATTCAACACTTTCTTCAAACGTTCCACCATTATAATCGTAAAGATTTTATAATCTGTATTTAATAAAGAAATAGGTCTATAATTTTTTATTTCTTCAGGATTTTTATTTTCTTTTGGTATTACTGTAATATTTGCATTTTCCCAAGATGTAGGCATTTTTCCTTCAATGATTATTTTATTGAATAGTTGTAAAAGAGGATTCTTCAATTCTCTTTCAAACCTCTTGTAGTATATTGCTGGAAACCCGTCTGGGCCAGGGGTTTTCCCATTTTTTAATTTTTTAATTGCTTGTTCAATTTCTGTTATCGTTATTCTTTTGTCTAATTCTTCTCTCTCCAAATCACTTATTTTTTGCAATTTCTGTGACATCAAATATCCAATAATTTTTCCTTTCTGTTCCTCATTCATTTGCCTTTCTTTAAACAGATTTGCGTAGAACCTCTGGAAACAGTTTCTGATTTTGTCCACGTGTGTTATTATTTTCCCATTTTCCTTTATTTTCAGAATCTGTTTCTGCTCTTGTTCCTTTCTTAGCTTATATGCCAGCCATTTGCCGATTTTATTTCCGCCTTCATAATATCTCTGTTTAGCGAACCTCATTTTCTTTTCTATTTCGTCCATATATTCTTTCCTCATTTGATCTTGTATTATTTTTAATTCCTTTCTCACCTCTATATTCGTAGGATCTTTTTCATATTCTTGCTCTTTCTTTTTTAATACATCCTGCAGTATTTTTATTTTCTCTCTTTTCCTTTTATTGTGTTCCCAATTTGCTTGCATAAGTATTCCTCTTAATACCATTTTACCCGCATCCCAAACATTTTGTATTGATGTTTCGTCTTCTTTATTTTCTTTGAAATAATTACTCAAAGCCTGTCTTACTTTCTCTAGTATCTTTTCATCTTGTAATATTATTTCATTTAATCTCCAGTTATATTCCTTTTTAATATCTTTTAATGTCATTGCTATTAAATTATGATCTGATAACATCTTCGGGTATATTTCCATCTTTTCCAAATGTGTAGTAATATTTCTCGATACTATGAACATATCTATCCGAGATGAAGATTTATGACATTCAGAGTAGAAAGTGTATTCTTTCCTGTCTCCATACAAGTATCTCCACACATCTATCAATGATAGATTTTCAACAAGTTTTGAAAAGGAGGTTGGTAATTTCCCTTGCTTCGAATATTTTCTTTGTTTTCCCGCTGTTCTATCTATTGTCGGATCTGGGACACCATTCCAGTCCCCCAGAAAGATTAAGCTATCATGATCTATATCTGAAATTGCCGTCAATAGATTTCTGTAAAACCCATCTTTGTTTTCAGACGGTGCATATATATCTATAATCAAGGTTTCCCCCCCCAATAAGTTTATTTCAACTCCTATATATCTTCCATTCGGATCCTTTATTACCTCTTTTGCAATCCATTTCTTATTTACGTAGAGAGCTATTCCTTTTTTCTTTTCTTGACCTGAGTTAACGAATTCCTGTCCCAATCTTCTATTTTTCAACAGTCTTTGATCTTTCTCTCTTATATGAGTTTCTTGTATACATGTTGCCTGCTTACAGTTTAATTGAGAACTCAAAAAAAACCTTCTATTTTTCATAAACCCAGTTTGGATCTAAGTAGAAGGTGAACAATTAAAACAAGTTTGAGGGGGAATATCTTTATATATCTCAATTTTGTTATCTTCAATCACTAATTTAGTTTCAAAATTTTTCTGCAGTATTTGATCCCTAATCCTCCCTCTCGTAAAATAGATGACAATATCCTGAGGGAGCATCCTTTGTCTAGCTATCTTCGAGTTGATTCTATACATTCTATCTACCTCAAATTCAATTCTCTCCAGGGGGATTTTAATATAATTTGCTAATCCTGGTAATAGCCTTCCATATAGATCTTCATTTTCCATCTCCGCCAAACCCCTTAATTTCAAACAATTTTCTCTTAACTTCAGTTGTAGTTCTAATTTTTTTTCCTGGATTTGTGTCTGCTCTGTATTCATTTTGTCTGTTGTTTTTGCCAACTTTTTTGACTTTACTTGAAGCTCCTTTACCTTTTCGTTTAATTTCTCCACGTCTGTTGTTATTTTATTCAATTTTTCCCCAAATTCATCTAGTTCCTTTTTTACATCTCTCCTCATCTCCTTCATCTCTGATATCATTTCTTCTCTAAGTTTCTTAAATTCTTGCAGTAATGTTTGTTGAATATCTGGCATTTCTCCAGAGTTATGTCTTGTCATTAAAGTATGAATTTGTGGTTGTTTATGTTTTTTAACAGGCATTGTATCCCCCTCTTCCTTATCAAATTCCTCTCAAAAACTACTGAATAGCAATTGAGTAATTGAAAAACAAACTCTATTATATAAATACTATATGAGGGTGTTCAGCAATAATCATATGTATGTACTATCTCTCTCTGGCTATTCTTCGCAAACGAAGATTCAGGAAGGACTCATCCCACGCTTTCTGCAAGCGCGCTGATGACTAAAAAGGCCAATCCGAGATAAACAGGTCCGGTTGCAAAAAGCACAGCAGAAGGTCTCCTTGGGTGATGTTTTTGGGTTGTGATTCTTTCTGCGTTGTCGTTTCTCTTCAAGACTTGTTCGTCGTGAGTTCTCAAATAAGGCTGCAGCATTGTGGATAGTGCGTCTCCATGCTTCCCGATGTGAGGCCAGGGCAGACCACTGTTGGTGATCAATTTGGCCAAGCCTGAGATGTTGTTTCAGGGAGTCTTTGTATCGCTTTTTTGGAGCACCCCTCTTAGGCTGACCCGTGGCGAGTTCACCGTAGAGTACTATTTTTGGGAGGCGATGGTCCTCCATCCTAGAAACGTGCCCTGCCCAGCGCAGCTGTGTT
Organism: Gambelia wislizenii; assembly: GCA_030847615.1. Classification (NCBI taxonomy): domain Eukaryota; kingdom Metazoa; phylum Chordata; class Lepidosauria; order Squamata; family Crotaphytidae; genus Gambelia; species Gambelia wislizenii. Next base: position 102,625,972 of record JAUMIR010000005.1, on the reverse strand, counting down.
CTCAATATCATGGCCTCAATGCTGGTGATCCCTGCTTGCTCAAGGACAGCAACATTCGTCACATAGTCAGTCCAGTGTATATTTAGGATTGTGTGTAGACAGCGCTGATGAAAGCGCTCGAGGAGTCGTAGGTGGTGGCGATAGGTGACCCATGTTTCAGATCCATAAAGGAGGATAGACAGTACGATGGCTCTATACACACTGATTTTTGTGCTTTGCCTCAGGTGTTTATTGCTCCAGACTCTTTTGTGAAGTCTTCCAAATGCACTATATGCCTTTGCTAATCTGTGATCGATCTCTTTGTCAATCTTGGCATCTGAGGAGATGATGCTTCCCAGGTAGGTGAACTGCTGAACGGACTTGAGCACAGATTTGCCGACGGCAATGTGGGGATGGTGGTGTTCATCCTGTGGTGCAGGCTGGTAAAGAACTTCTGTTTTCTTCAGGTTGACCTCTAACCGAAACAACTCTGCCCCTGTTGCAAAGCAGGATGTTAGGCGCTGCAGAGCTGCTTCTGTGTGGGCAACAAGGGCAGCATCATCGGCGAAGAGCAGCTCACGGACTAGATAGTTTAGAGTCTTAGTGTGAGCCCTCAGACGGCTTAAGTTAAACAAGCTACCATCAGTACAGTAGCGTATATAGATGTCGTCGTCTTCTTCAAGCTCTGCCATAGCCCTTTGGAGCATCGTGCTAAAGAAGATTGTAAATAAAGTTGGTGCAAGAACACAACCTTGCTTCACTCCATTAGTTATTAGAAAGGGCTCTGAAAGAGCATCGCCATATCTGACTTGACCACGCTGTCCCTCGTGTAGCAAGATAATCATTTTAAGGAATTTGGGGGGACATCCTAGTCTTTCCAGGATCTGCCACAGACCTTTTCTACTTACAGTGTCAAAGGCTTTGGTGAGGTCGACAAATGTTACATAGAGACCCTTGTTCTGCTCCCTACATTTTTCTTGCAGTTGCCTAAGGGCAAATACCATGTCTGTAGTACTCCTATTGGCTCTGAAGCCACATTGGCTTTCAGGGAGAAGTTGTTCTGCAATAGCAGGAACTAATCTGTTCAGGAGTATCCTTGCAAGGATTTTTCCAGCAATAGAGAGCAGTGTTATGCCTCGATAGTTTGAGCAATCGGATTTTGCTCCTTTTTTCTTGTACAGGGTGATGATGACTGCATCTCGGAGGTCTGATGGCAGTTCCCCTTTTTCCCAGCAATTCACAAGGAATTCGTGAAATTTTTCGTGGAGTGCATGACCTCCGTGTTTCCAAACTTCAGGTGGGATTCCATCAATCCCAGCTGCCTTGCCGTTTTTCATCTGCTGTATGGCCTTAAGGGTCTCTTCCAAAGTGGGAGCTATGTCCAATTCATTTTTCATTGGTTTTTGTATCATATGTTGGATAGCTGAGGCTTGGACTACTCGGTTGGCGCTAAAGAGACTTTGAAAATGTTCAGCTCAACGATTTAGGATGGAGGCTTTATCAGTAATTAATGTTTGACCATCTGTACTGTATAAGGAGCTTTGGACCTGATAAGTAGGTCCAAACACTGCTTTAAGAGCTTCATAAAATCCTCTATGATCACCCAGATCTGCACAGCGTTGTGTCTTTTCTGCTATATTGATCCACCACTTGTTCTGCATGTCTCGGAGTTTTTGTTGTAGTTTGCTACATGTGAGGTGGAAAGCTGCTTTTCTTACATGACAGGTTGGCTGGGCGAGGTATGCCTGGTGAGCAGCTCTCTTCCTTGCCAACAGCTCCTGGATCTCTTGGTTGTTTTCATCAAACCAGTCTTGATTTTTCTTGTGGGAGAACCCGAGGGATTCTTCTGCAGACTGGAGGATACTGTTTTTGATATGTTGCCAAAGCACTGTAGGAGAAGGATCTGTAGGATGGTCTTCAAGTTTCGTTTGTAGATTTGCCTGGAAGTTGTCTCTCATGGTAGCTTGTTGAAGATTGTTGACTTGGAGTCTCTTCTTTAAGATGCCACCCCTCTTAGGTTTGAACTTAAGATGAAGATTTAGTTTACATCTGACGAGGCGATGATCTGTTTGGCATTCTGCACTGGGCATCACTCGTGTATGACGGACATCACGAATGTCTCTCTGACGGACTAGAACGTAGTCAATGAGGTGCCAATGTTTGGATCGGGGATGCATCCAGGTTGTCTTCAAGCTATCTTTCTGCTGAAAGATTGTGTTTGTAATAGTCAGCTGTTGTTCTGCACAGAACTCTAGCAGGAGGCGTCCGTTATCATTGCAATTTCCAACACCATGCTTGCCTAAGACACCTTTCCAGGCTTCGGAGTTCTTTCCTACTCTGGCATTGAAGTCACCAAGGATAATAATTTTATCTTCTACAGGGACTTTTTGTATGAGTTGGCGTAGGTCTGTGTAGAATTTGTCTTTCTCTACAGGGTCGGCTTGCATAGTTGGGGCATATATACTAAAGAGAACAACGTGGGAGGCATAAGGAAATAATGCGATCAGAGTGTCCTGTTGGCAAGGTTTCGAGTTTGGAGGCAATGGAGTTTTTAATCATAAAGCCTACTCCTGAAAGATGTTTTTCAGTTTTGGGTTTGCCAGACCAGTAAAGTGTGTAGCCGGTGCCATGTTCTTTAAGGCTGCCTTCCTCATGGAAGCGAACTTCACTAAGTGCAGCGATGTCAATATTAAGCCGTGATAGTTCAAGGGCTATTAGGGCAGAACGACGCTCAGGCCGTCCACTATCTTCAGAGTCTTGCATGGTTCTGATGTTCCAGCATGCAAGTGTCAGTTTATTTACACCTTTGGAGGCCGGTGTGTGCCTTTGTTTCTTTGCCTTGGTTTGACCGCATCAGAAGATGCCCGTTGGCCGCGGCTAGCCAACCAGGTAGTTGGGGATGAGCTTTCATTAGGCCACCTTTTCTAGGCCCCTCTCCATATGGAGCAAGCAGTGCTCTCCTTAAAAAAGGCTGCTTGGTCGTTCAGGATGCTGCCGAACAAGACTGTCATCTCCCAGGTCAGGCTTGAGCGACCAATGTCCTGAACCGCCTGCATGCAGGGTTGGGGCTGCGGCTTCCAGTGCATCTTTACACCTGCTGGTTTCGTCCCTCGCCAGTCGCTACAGGGCTTTTTTGGAAATGGATTTGTCCTTCGAGCCTGTGCAATGGATTTTTCTGGTGGAGCGCAGCGTGCACAGAACTGGCCTCACCCTTTAAACCAGAGATTCATCTGCCGTGGCCTTGCAAGCATGGACGTGGCAGTGAGGTCCTCGGGCCGTAGGTTTGATTAGAGTTTCCTTCTCTTAGATGGTTGACCTTACAGGGTTGGACGAGCACCATCTTCCCGGGTTTGGGATTAGAGTTTTCCTTCTCCTAGGACGGTTGCCACAAGGCTAGAGAGCCCATCCTGCCCTTTGACGCTCTTTGTCAGACCCTTCGGTTTTGACCTGTCTGGCATGGGAGACCCTACCAGTGGCTATTATGCCACTGCCAGCATAGCTCAAAACATCATTAGGGTACGCAAGCCTCTCTCCCACGACAAGGGGGCGTCAATGGAGAGGATGTACTATATAATAATATATATACTATATAGTGTTATATACAATTTCAATGATATATAAATCAATTTACAAATACCCTTACGTATACTGAAGTGTATAGTATACTATATAATATATTTTATATTTTAAGCTGGGCCAATCAGTATCCCTCTATAATTGCCATTAAAGGCTTCAACACCCCAAAGTGGTAAATAGATAGGAAGGGGTGGAGAAAACCCAGAAAATTAAGCTCCCAGTTCTTTTTTATTTGTTTGTTTGTTTGTTTTTGTTTTGTTTTTTGGAAGGGTTAAGGAAGGGATATTACAAAATTCCCCTCAGATATTCATTTACCACTTTCTCCTTAAACCTCCTCTCCCCCTCCCCCTTCCAAACTGCTTTTATTTTATTTATTTATTTATTTATTCATACCCCACTCTTCAGCCACAAGGCTAGCAGAGCGGCTTACAAATTGTTTTTTAAGCAATAGCTATTTACACATCTACACTGCATTAAACAGTTTCCAATGTGTGTTAGCTAATTGCCCCCCACAGGCTGGGTACTCAATTTACCGACCTACGAAAGGATGGAAGGCTGAGTGAACCTTGGAGCCATCTGGAATCGAACTTGTGATGTGGTTTTCAGTTTTCCAGTTCTCTCTCCCTTTACAACCATACACCTCTCTATATTTAATACCTTAATTCTAAATTATTCTACTAAATCTATTAGTTGTTCTACTATTTTTGTCTTCCAATTCTTCCACTTATCTTCAAGTTACTACTCCATTTACACCAACAGCCTATACCACACCAAGAGTCTATCTCGGTTACTCTAGCTTTACACTAACTTTATTGCCCCTCCAAGCTCTCTCCCCCTTCTTATTCATTCATATAAATGCTACTCACTCCGTTTCAATTCCTCCCCTCCACAAATTCCCAGCTATCTGTCCTCTTTTCTTCTTCCTACCCCCAGTACAGTTTCCCCTTCAAGATATATTCCTTTAATTTTCTTTTCGTTGGTACCCTCCACCTAAGCCATCTCCTTTCTTCACTCTGAGTCAGTCTTCGCTACGCATATCTCCGCCCCACGCCGACCCGTTTCATTCAGTCCTTCCTCTTTCTCCGACTTCTCCTGGGTGACCTCCGCACCTCCTTCCCAGTCTCAGTCTCAAATCAAGGCCTTTCTCTGCTTCTTTCACCTTCTGCACCTTCTAATACTCTTTTCTCACCATGCCACACCTCACGTTCCTTTCTCTCTCTCCTCTTTTACTCGCAGTCTCTTTACTACACCCTGTCGCAGCTCTCCGCCTTCCACTCCATCACAGCACTCCGCCCTATCTCCTCCTCGTTGTGGCTGTAGCTCTTCACCTTCAGGTTTTCCGTTTAAAGAAAAAAAAACTTTCCAAACTCAAGCTCCCGTCTCTCTGTCACTCTTTCCACAGCCTTCCATTTAAGTATAACACCACTGAGAAAGATTTTGTAAGTTCAGACTCACAATGTACAGATTTGTCCAGTGTTTCTCAATCAGTCTCTTTAAAATCGGTGAAGCTGCTTTACCCTCTCCCCGGAGGGATACCGGGCAGGAGTGTTGCTGGCTCTCAGGCTCCGTCAGCTGGCTCTGCACACCCCTTCTCGTCAACAGAAAAGAAAGGGGGCACGAAGCCCTGGAATGAGCCCTGCCAAGCCCACTCTGTTTCCCCTTTCACAGGGGGAAATTCCTGAACTTGAAATTGTTTGTGTTCAGGCACCTTCTACCCGGCGAACGCACGAGCTCAAGCTCCTAGCGTCCGTTCGCAGCCTCGTCACCAAGCAGAAGTCTAATCTGTACTGGGTTAAATAACTTGAAAGCCACCTTGGGTCCCCGTATTGGGGAAAAGATGAACAATTGAATAAAGCAACTACAACAACAACTTGTTTGCAACTAATTGGCCTCCCCCTGCCCCTAATTTTAGACTGGGGATTGTCAACAGAGGATTAACAGAACTGTGCAGAAAGGAGGCTTGTAAAATATTTCTGTGGGCCAGTAAAGTATGTGGACATTTTTTGTGCAAGGCTGTGTTAATGGCAATCTCTAGCTTCCAGAAAACCTTCACCTTCTTTTAACACAGATGATAAAAAAATAAATCTGTGTTTAAGTCTCTTGTCCTTGTATTTTCCTTGCTATGAGATGGAGACATTCCATCATAACAAGTGAGCAGCAAATCTGTAAAAGAACAACAGGGCTAATAGTCGCATTCACATATAGGAATGTAATAAACAATTGGGAAAGGGACTTGCTTTTATCCCACTTGGGGTGAGAGCAATTTGCTGTAGAAAGCAAATGTCTCACCTGCTCATAACTCACTCTCATAAAGTTTATGAGTTATTGAAAGAGTGTGTAAAAGTCCATTTCAGTTTCATTTACTTCTGCACATGGCACATATAAAGAATATTCATAATATCACAAGCAATTCACAGGTGTAGGATAAATCTACATTGTCTGCTAAGCAACCTATGTGCATTGCAATGGATTTTGGGACCTATTTTAAGAGATACTCCAAGTTCACCATACCAACTATGAGTTCATTGTGCTCTTAAACATACCCGGCATTCCTCTGCAGTTGCATTATTCAGGGAAAGATCAGTAGTGGACAGGTTTTCATTCATTCATTTATTTAAAATGAATAAATGACTAAAATAAACAAATATTTTCCTGCATTATTGAACTTGAGGTCCTCCTGAGGAACTTCCAAGGAACACAAAGGAACCTCAGAGCATGGTTTTTAAAACATGTCACAGTGATAAGCTAACCAACATTCCAGAAATTCTAGTGGGGTCCTTTCACATTACATAATTATAGTGCTATGAATCTACTTTAACCACCACACAGCAACATAAAGTATAGAATCCTGGGGTCTATAGTTTGGTAAAGCACTAGAGCTGTGATTCCCAAATGTTGGTCTTCCAGGTGCTTTGGACTTCATCTCTCAGAAGTCCTAGCCACCTTGGCCAACAGTCAGGTATTTTGGGAGATGTATTCTGGAGGACCAAAGTTTGGGAATCACTGTGCTAGAACTCTCCAGCTAAGAATTATAAATATCCTTCCCTAAACTGCAGCTCTCAGGATTCCATAGGATGTTATCAGACTGTTAATGGAATCATAGGACCTCTGGTCAGTGTAGCCTGGGATCTCCAAACACACACTCTGGAGCATTTTAAATATTTGCAAAAGAATATACATGTGGACAGACTGTAGATGTGAGATGGCCAAGTGTTCAACTCCAGACAATGTACAATCTCAGGAGATTATTGATAATGCAGGATTGTCTGTATTTCTACAGAATGCTGTGTAATGCAAAATAGCTCACCCACAGTGCAGACCTGAGATGGAGAATTCTGCTGAATGAATAGGGTTAGGATTGCAAGATAATCCCCAGGAGCATCTTCCCAGCAAATAATAGAGGTGGCTACTTTAAATTATTTAAGAATTCTAGTTTCTCCTGTTGCCTGGGACTAAGATGACAAGAGCTATGTAAACAGAGGTTTGAAGCAAATTTATTTTCTTAGGTAAATGAGCCAGGTTGCTAGTGTTCACGGGAAATGAACATGATAAATAACCTTTCCTTCATGGACAGCCAGGAGAGGCAGTTGTTTTAACTAACAAACATACAGGAGCAGCCCAGAATGCAGAATCTCAGATAATGATGACAAAACTCCAAGGAGTTCAGGGCTTAGAAGAGAAATCAGTGGAATGCCCACTTTGTGGTACACAAAAATGTGATAACAGATGCAAAATGCCAGTGAAAGAAAAAAGATGCAGTAGTGCATGGAAGATTTCAACAGATGTTAATGGAAGTAAAACTCACAGTTAGTATGGAGTGGAATAGCAGAAAATTACTGCACACCAGGTAAAGGAGATAAGAGCTAGCATCTATCAACAAAACATAGCGAATTATATACTGTCCTTGAATCAGTTATATATGACTTTCTTTGGCAAGATTATAATGCAGATGGAGTGTATGCATTTGTTAATTTATTTATCCAGATGAGAAAAAAAGCTGTAGAATCATTTTCTGACAGATAACCTCTCTAAAGTTTTTTTTTTTAACATAGCAGGTTAAAAAGTCATCATCACTGACAACAATAATATTTAATACTTGCACAGTATTTTAGAGTCTTCCAACCAAAAAGGTCAGTTGGAGATCACAATGACCTGGATGTGTCTTAGAAATATTAGGGCAAGAAAGCCCATATTAGGATTGTGCAGAAGCCCCTTAGTAAACACAGTCACTAAGAAGTATGTGCTAATCCTTTTTTCCAGCCCTGGGTGCCTCAGCAATGATTCATTCAGTTGAACAATTACCGTGGCCTTTCCCAAATCTATTCCTATGGAAGTCTCTCCTATACCCTTTCCTGTCCAACCTTGCAAGATTGTTGTAAACCTATCAATTCCTATCTCTCAGCCATTAACACAATCAGTTGAGTTTTGGTTTCCTTTGTCTATCCCGCGAGAAAGCCATCCGGGCTTTGTCATAACCAGAGTACCCCTTCAGGATATGATAGGGTATAAATATTAGTCCCCTGACAATAGAAAAGTGTGCCACAGTGGACAAACCTAGCCACCCTCTTTCTTGGTGTGCTCTGGATCAGAACCTCCTGTGCCATCTTCAGATGCCTGTCTGAGTATCGTCGCTGCAAGAAACTCTTCTCTCCAAGACTCGTAACTATCACCCTATGTTGTGGTGATTGCATGAGTGTGTGTGGGGTGGGTGGGAGACAGAGAGACAGAATGATGTCTTGACAATTACGTAAGGAATCTATCATCAATTGGAGCTAAGGACACAAGAAAGGTGGTCAGACTGATGGGGCCATCCAACAGGCTGTGAGCCAGAGGTTCCCATACCTGTCGTACTTGCTCTTTGCACCTGCCCAAACATTAAGATCTTCAACAGAGAGTTTTCTCTCTTTCCCATTACCATCACAGGCCCAATTGGTGAAGACATGGGACACAGCCTTTTCAGTGGCTGCTCCCAACTCCTGCCCACGTGGGTCTAGGCTGCTCCCTCTTTTCACCAGCAGGCAAAGACCTTTTTATTTAAAGATGCCTTTCGTCTTCAACTGGGTGTGACAGAGAAAGTCTTTTAATGGGGTCTGCATTACCTTTATCTCATGTTGTATATGTATTTTAAACTATTTAAAATATTTTAATGTGATTGTCTATTTTAATACAGTTGTCCCTTCATATTCGCTGGGGTTTGGTTCCAGGACCCCTGTGGATACCAAAATCCATGAATACTCAAGTCCCATCATATACAATGGCATAGCAAAATGGTGTTCCTTATATAAGATGGCAAAATCAAGGTTTGCTTTTTGGATTATTATTTTTTAAAGAATATTTTCAAGCCGTGAATACAGTAGTTCCTCCACATTTGTGGGGGTTAGGATCTCAAGACCCCCACAAATGTGGAAAAAAAACACAAATAAAAAAGGCCTCTGCCTGTAACCCCCTGCCCTTGTAAAGGCCTCCACCCGCCTAGCTGCAATCACCACCCCGCCGCTTGGCGCACATCCCGAAGTGGCTAAGGAGCTTTTGAGCCCCATACCTGCTTCGGGAAGGTCAGAGTGGCTGTGGCTGGGAGGCTGGCTGGCCTCTTCCCAGCCTTCCCAAGGGGGCTCTGGGGCTTTGAAGCCCCAGAGCTGCCTGGGGAAGGCCAAGGAAGGTGGCGGGAGGGTGGGAGGCTGGCCGGCCTCTCCCCGGCCTTCCTGAGGGGGCTTCAGGGCTTTGAAGCCCCGGAGCTGCCTGGGGAAGGCCAGGGAAGGTGGCAGGTGGGTGGGAGGCTGGTTGGCCCCTCCCCAGCTTTCCTGAGGGGGCTCCTGGGCTTTGAAGCCAAAGATCCGGCTGGGGAAGGCTGGGGAAGGCAGCGGACAGGTGGGAGGGAAGCTGGCTGGCCTCTCCCCAGCCTTCCCGAGGGGGCTTCGGAGATTGAGAACCCCATAGCTTCTTTGGGAATGTTGGGAGGGGTGGAGGGAGCGTGGTGGAGAGGCTTTTCAGCCACCACCACCACCACCCTCCCAAAGCCACAATAAGGCTTGGAAAGCTCAATCGCGGCACATTTCCTTCAACCACATTTCCTTCAATGGAGATCTTTTCCTATATAACTTGTGGACACTCTCCCTGATCCATATTTGAACCACAGCAGGGGGGGGAAAGGACCTTTTTTAGAGTTGTATCTGGTTTAGGCCTCCCACACTAAAGTAAGGTGGGGGGAAGTTGCATGCTATGTATTAAGCATAACATTCAGTGTGACTTCAAGTGGACAGAAAGAGCTGTTCGGAAGTGGAATACACTGCCTCAGACTGTCATGGAGTCTCCTTCTTTGGAGGTTTTTAAAGAGAGGCTGGATGGCCAGCTGTCAGGAATGATTTGCTTGTGTATTCCTGATGGGCAGGGGGTTGGATTGGATGGCCTTTGTGGTTTCTTCCAACTCTATGATTCTAAGTGTACAGTTGGCCCTCTGTAGCCACGGATCCACGGATTCAACCATCCAAGGCTTGAAAATACTCCCCCCCCCAAATTAAAATGCAAATCTTAATTTTGCCATTTTATATAAGGGATACCGTTTTATTATACCATTGTATATAGTGTAATTGGATTTTGGTATCCACAGCAGGTCCTGGAGACAAACCCCAGAGATTACCAAGGGTCCACTGTATATCCTACTTAGAGTAATGATCAATCCAGCCCAAGGAATTTTGTATAGCTACAAGGAGAAATAAAAACACCATACATCTTGTTTTCAAATAAATGGTGCCAAAATTGAAATTGGGTGATGAACTTCTGGCATGCTGCTTGGAGCCATACGTTGCTGATGCCCTATTTCTGAAGAGTCTGTTTAAGAAAATGCCTTTTAAATCTGTATAATTCTCTGAACTAGAACTTTTATCTCTTTTAAAAGAATCACTTATGGAACAAAGAACTGAGATTGACTGTGAGGTAGGGTTTCCTCCCAAAATCCCCTTTACAACCACCACCTACAACATTCATGCACAATGAACACTGAAGAAAAGAAAGCGCGCACACACACAAATCACTAGAGGTATATTAACCAGTCTCATTTGCATCGAGGAATAGCTCTCTAATTCCATCCTATACGTTTTCATAATCCTCTGCCTTCGTTCTTCTTTTCCCTTTTCTCCTTAGTAACGCAAATTCACTTTCAAAACAGAGCTAAGACGCTAAAAAGATTTAGGTCACGATTAAACAGACCATGCATAGTGCCTATCGGCAGATGAGGGTTTATGAAAAGAAAGGCTTCAATTTCTCAGCAAATGGAAAGGAATTTCTGATTCTGTTGACTCAGTGTACTTGTCAGAGAGAAATGGGCAAGAGGAATCACACGGCTGAGCAGCTTTGCCACCAGTGAATTTGAACAAGATATAGCAAGTCATGTGACTCTTAATTCATGTTGAGAGAGAAAGTCTGGCAATTGCTTTCTTTAATCAGATATGAAAAACTTGACTAGCAAGATGTCAACCAAATTTGGGAAGGGGGATGTTTGAAAGCTGCTGCTAGATTGCCTGACTTGCTGTTCTTATTTCTTTTCCATTTACTATTTTTTAATGGGCATGTAAATATGGGAAAGGGCAAAAGGTTGCCACAGCAGTCTTTTTACTACACACTGAGAAAGCCTTGTCTCACTGCTATGCCATCTACCCCCCAAACCAAGGATGGGGGGTCATGTGGTCTTCTAGATGTTGTTGAACTATAGCTCTCAGCACTGCTCACCACTGTCTATGCTGGCTAGGGCTGCTGGCAATTCCAGTTCAACAACATCTGGAGGGCTGCATGATTCCCACTTCTTTCAAATAAATGGCACATTTGAGGGTTTGCCGCAGCTGGAAGATCAAAGGTGACCCATTGTCAATGCACTCCTCTCTCTTCTGTCTCATTTTCCACAGTCCAATTATGCCTTTGTCTAATCTCTTTCTTGATCATGTAGATTTCCCTCCCCCCCCTTTCCGCTGTAGGAAAGCCACCTATCCCTGTAATTAAGGAGGTGGACAGAATGAATGGCAGCTGTGAGATAACTTGGAGAAGTGATTTTTTGGGGGACTACAGGCTCACAGAATTCCCTAAGCAGCATGAAGGGTTGCTCTTCTAAACCTTAGAACAGACCACTTAGCAATTTCATCTATCTCTCATGATGTTGTGACTGTTTGTAATTAATTTTTCTGTGAGTAAATGGGCAAGTAAATTTTGCAATGAATATTGAAAGCACTTCATGTTAAGATTAGCTCCAAGCAATCTATACTGCTTACTAGTTGCTCAGGTTCTTCTCCAACATGTGACTCAGCTGAAGTGTAAAGAAGAAGAAACCCATTTTTTTTAAAAAAATTGGGGTGTTGTTAACCACACACATGTTGGAATAAATGACAGGGCATTTAGGTCCATTTCCTGAGAAGCTGATGAGCCAATGAAGTTGGCATTTTTCTAGACCTAAAGACAGTCATCACTGAGGGCAACAGAAGGATCGTAGTGAGAACAGCATCAGTGTTGACTGTCTGGAAAGAAGGAATGAGCTCAGAAATGTTTCTGTGAAATAAGATGTGTCAGCTACAGGCCCAAGGGAGGACAGTGCTGTTGTCAGAAGTGACAAATTGCAGAATATAGATAGTTTTTTGGAAGGGAAGGGAAGATGAATTCTTTGTGGGGCCAAGTTTCAATTGATGAGAAAGCTTTCCATAAAGACACATGTGCAAAAGATGGCTGAGATTAACAGGCATCATACTAGATATTCATTAACATTTCAGCAGTCTTTAAGCTATTCTTCCATTAAATCTATTCCATTAGTCACATTTGGCTCTTTTGGTTTTCTGACGAGTAGGTCCCTATGTTGTTTCTCTTCCTGCTGAGTGCTCATCAGGTTGAATAAAGAAAGGCATTATGTTCTGAGAACTTTGGCACAAATGTTAATAACAAAAAGTGGATACCCATACCGTTATATTGGCTGCTGGCTAGCCTTTCCTCATTACAATATTGCTTCTGATGGAGAATGTAGCCTAATGGTTCTGCTGGTCAAGTGAAACCTCATTATAAGAGTTGTACAGAACCGTCCTGAGAAATTGGAAAGGGCTTGTTAAAGTTTCCCACAACTTCCCTTCAAAAAAATCTTCAATTTTTGCCTGAAGGGATCCAAACTTTGTTTTGAAATTTCTCTTTTGATGAAATGTAGTACCATCTAAGGGACTGAATCCAGACTATGGCTGCTGACACACTACTGGAATAATGCCATTTGACACCACTTTAACTATCATGGCTCTATCCTATGGAATCCTGGGATTTGCAGTTTGTTGTTGCACCAGAGCTCTCTGACAGAGAAGGCTAAATAGCTTACAAAACTATAAATCCTAGAATTCCATAGCATTGAGCCATGGCAGTTAAAGCAGTGTCAAACTGCATTATTTATGCAGTGTGGTGGCAGCCTAAGCTACCTGCACTTAAGGGGCCTTGAATTCCACATGGAAAGTTAGACCTGACTTAAGATCTATTGCTTTCAGTGATAACTAACAGCAGTCCTATATATTTCACAAGAAAGCTCATCGAGTTCCATGAGGGTTACTCTCACGCAAGTGGGTATAGTATTGTGGTCTAAATATCTCAGAAGCCAGTTTTAACTTACAGAGATAACCAAGGATCAGATGAAACAACACTAGCACATGTTGAGCTGTGCTGAGTCCAAAGCCATTCCAGTTTAGGAGTTCAGAAATTACTTAGGACTACGCTTGTCCTGTACTTTGTGTCTCTAGGCTGGAGAAAATTTGCATGTGATGTAACTTGGCTGGTACACCCCACCATTTTATATATATATATATATATATATATATATATATTGGCAATTCTCCCAGCAGATCTTAGTTGGTAGAGAAATTCTGCTGGAAGATACTGCTGTCAGCAAATCTCAGATCTCTTCTGCTTACAGAAGGATATTTCTGCTAACTAAAGAAGCTTCTATCTAATCCTAACCCACTAAAGATGGTGATCTTTGAGTAAGGATTGTATTGTTAGTTTGGATCAGCCACTTGCATAATTTGGGTTGTCACATTTCAACTCCACCCCTTTTTTTGAACAAGTTTCAAGTAACCTTGGCAGTCATAATTGTTTTTAGGGATAACTAGGATGTAGTGCCATCAATGGCACTACCTTTCCACAGTGGTAGGACTGCATGCTCCTGTGAGGCTAGAGGCTATGCTGATAGCAACAGTGCAGCTAGGAGGGTCTCCTATGTCAGACAGGCTTGGGCTGAGGAGCCAGACTAAATGTGCCAAAAGCTACTGGGCAGTAGCAGTGGGGGGGGTGACACTGGCAGAGGATCTTTCAGAGACAATGGCAGTGGCAACATAGCTAATGCTTCTTAGTCTTGTGTGGAAGGAGGCACAGTAAACTTCCTTTTGAATATTTTTTACCCCATATACTCTATGATGAGACAATCCAAAATGAACAAGAGATAGTGCCACATGATGAGACTCCCAGGTCAGAGCTACTGGGGTAGAGCAGAGGACAACTACAACAAGTGCTGTGGCTAATGACATAACTGGACACAGGTCAAAAGGATGATCAGCTGTTGATGTGCTCAGAGGCGAAAGGAAAGTCTGAAGCTGCATGCCACATATTATAGGAACATGGAATATGGGAAGCATGGATCAGGGGAAGCTAGGCATAGTGAAATGAGAAATGGAACACACAAACATTGCAGTACCTGGGATGAGTGAGCTAAAGTCGATAGGAATGGGACATTTTGAATGAAAAATCTAAGAAGAAATGGGGTGTCATTAATATTGAAATGTAGTAAAAGCAGTCAAAGGATATGAGGCAAGTCTGACTGAATCATATCAATAAGGCTTCAGGGAAAACCCATCAATATAACCATAATCCAAGTATTTGATCCAACTACATAGGCAGAAGAAGAAGAAACTGAAAGATTCTATGCGGGAGTCCTGGCAGCAATCAATCACACACCAACACAAGACTTCTTGTTAATCATAGGTGACTGAAGTGCAAAAGTAGGTGGGAAAGCAGAATCAAAGATCATAGGAAAATTTGGTCTAGCATCAAGAAATGAAGCAGGAGAGCAATGGACTGAATTTTGCAAGACCAACTGTTTTTTTCATCACAAGCAAATCTTTCAAGCAACCAATAAGCTGACTATATACATGGACATCACCTGATGGCCAATATAGAAACAAAATATAGAAACTGTACGATTGGAAGCAGAAGATGTAAAAATTCCATTCTCTGCAAAAACAAGACCAGAAGAAGACTGTGGCCCAGACCATAAACTGCAAATATCAAAAATTAGAGTAAAGCCAAAGAACAGTAAACCAGCCATCATGCCAAAATACAACCCTCAAAAGATTCCCATAGAATTTAAAGATAATATTTAAAAAAAGGTTTGCACTATTAAGCCTAATTGACCAGGAGCCAGAAGAATTCTGGACTGAAATCAAGGACATTTTCAGGAAGGAATGCAAAAAGGCACTATCTGCAGCCAAGAAGAAAGTGAAGCCTCAATGGATGAAACTCTTCGAGTAGTTAAGGACAGACAAGAAGCAAAAGTAAAAGGTGACAGAAATAGGGACAGAACCCTGAATGCAACTGTTCAGTGACTTGTGTGCAGGAACAAGGAGAACTACTATATTAATCCGTGTAGAGAATGGACTTGTGGGTTGAAATGGTGATGTGTTACCTTGCCCTGTAAGCAGTCCACTTCAGGGGAGAAGCTGGAGGTACAGATCACCAGGTAGAGGGGACCCTGGCCAGCAGAAAGCACCCCTTGGTAAAAGGGACCAGAGGACTACTCTACTCTAGATCTCTGTTTCTGACATTCTTGAGTCACTGATTTGTGGCAAACAAATGCAATTGAAACAGAGGAGACTGAGAGAGCCTGCAAAGATTCAGATGACTCAAATGGAGTCTGATCTAAAAATAGATCTGAAATTGGAATTTTAAAAAGAATCTGAATGCAGAACTCAAAGAAATAAACCAGGCATTGTCCCAGATGATTTTAGAGATGAAACTGATGAATGAAAAGGTACAAGGTTGAAGCATCAGGGATCCCACTCAGATGGGAGAAGTTGGAAGGCCTCTCTCTCATGTTCAATCAAAGAAGAGCTACTTTAAATGCATTTCAGAAGGCTAAAGACTTCCTGAGAAAATATAAAAAGGAATTGGATGAAAACGCAACAGGAGATGAAGAAGAGGAATCAGAGGACTCGAGTCAGAGGAAGATGAGGAGAAAGGAGATGGTGAAGAAATGATGAAAGGATATTCAACTGCAGAAATGGATTGTGACAATATAAAGGCTTGACAATGGATCTGAAATGTATCTCATGGAATATAAGGGGGGCATAAATGAGCCTCATAAAACGAAGACAATATTTCATTATTTGAATAAATTTAAGTATGATTTGCTTTGCTTACAAGAGATACACATCAGGAGAAAACAATTCTATTTTTTTTTTCATTTCTAAAATCAGCTAGATAATTCATCTCATCAGCTATAAGAAGAAAAAGAGAATGGTTATTTATGCCAATCCTCAATTGGCTCCTTAAAAGGTATTTGAAAATGTTAGTGGGAGGTATGCAGGAATGCAGATTCAAGAAGGCCTAAAAATGTTGGCAGTGCATATTTATGCACCCACAGAATGTAAGGCCACCTTCTATGAAAACTTAATTGAAAAGGTGATGGCTTAGTCGTATGAAAATTGGCTATTTCTGGAATATCGGAATGGAATTATTAGCTCCCCATATTGATAGAACGTCAGCCAAAGGCACTGGCTGAACACAAGCAAAACATCCAAAATGTTGTGTGTGTTTTTTTGATGGACAATTTTGAATTTCAAGATGTGTGGAGATTCAAATATGGAGATACTAAAGAATATACTCCCCCCCAAGAAACATACATCATTTTCCAGAATTGACATCTTTCTGTTGTCAAAGACTGCTGTCACTGCAGAAATCGTGCTGTTTGACACCACTTTAACCATCATGGCTCCATCCTATGGAACCCTGGAATTTGTAGCTTGTTGTGGTACCAGAGCTCTCTGACAGAGAAGGCTAAATAGCTCACAAAACTACAGCTCCCAGAATTCCATAGCATTGAGCCATGGCAGATAAAGCAGTGCCAAACTGCATTATTTTTGCCATGTGGCAGCAGCCCAAGTTTTTGTATAACAGGATTGTGAAAATGGTGATTTTTCTAAAGATATTTTCTGATCATAACCTAGTGACTTTAATCCTATAAAAACAAAATTGGTTCTTTTAATTTGATATTGAGTGAAATACTCTTTCAGGATGAGAAAACTGTACAGAATTGTAAGAAGAAATTGAAACTTTTTTGAAGATAATCTGGGAAAAGGTACTGACGTGAGAGTGGTTTGGGATACAAATAAAGCCTTTACAAGAGGTTATTTTATACAAAAAAAGAATAACAAGATTAAAAGAAGATGGCTAGAGAAGATGCAATTGATTCTAGATGAAATAAGAATGAAGGAAGAGTAATTAAAGAGGACTCCTTGGAAGTGTGGGGTTATGAATCAAATAAAAGCCTTACAGAAGCAACCTGCCATTATTACTGTTGCCGAGATTGAAAAAAGATAAGGTATGCAAAACAGAATTACTGTGAATCTGCAAATAAACCAAGCAGATGGTTGGCTTATTAACTGAGAAAAGATAGAAAAAAAGAAAATAATTTTAAAGGTACACGGTGGGAAAGAGCTGAGTAAAGATAATGAGAAGATAAAAAGGAAATTTTAACAATACTGCTCCTCCTTGTATAAAAAGCAACAAGTTTCAGTTGAGAAGATTGGTAAATATTTGGATAAACAGAATTTGTCTTTTGATTACAGAGCCCAGAATTCAAGATTGAATGCCTCTATTGCTATAATTAAGATCTCTAAAGCAATTAAAAAGATTAAAGTTGGGAAGATGCCTGGGCCAGATGCCCATCCAACCATATACTACAAATGCTTTGAAGAGGAGCTGTATTCACCATTACAGCAAACTACAAAAATTTCATTCTGAAGTCTGGAAAGGTCCCGGATATATAGCAGACTGCAAATATAATGATACCAAAAGAGGGTCAAGATTCAATAATGGCTAAGAATTACAGACCTTATTCTAGAGTACAAGATTTTTGCTACAGTTTTGGTGGAGAGATTGAAGAGGTTCATCATAAATCAAAGTCAACTTGATGTCAGTTAACAACAACAAAGATAGATTTTAAGGCACTGTAACAAGAAACAGAAAAGTTATTTTATTGTTCTAATGAACATCTGGTTTTGGTTACCTTTAAACGTTACTGTTAAGAGGATTCCCCCACCCCCTGCTCATAAAAGTAACAGAATTAATGAGATAGTAACTCACAGTGTAATAGTAAGAATGGTAAAATAACTATTTCCATCGTAATAAAGAATAACAGGAATAGCATATTTTTAAACAGTATACTGCTGTAGGCTATATTTCAGAGGAAGGAACTGGGAAACCACTTTTGAGTATTCCTTGCCTAAGAAAACCTTATGAAATTCAATGGGTTGCCATAAATCAACAGGCAACTTAAAGGTACACACACAATTAATAAAGGAGTGAATTCCTTTTGAAAAGTAACTTCCCACACTCTGGTTACCTCATCCATGAATTAGCCCTTAAACTCTAATTCTAGATAGTGGAAAGCAGACAGAAAGGTGCCTAATGGCCCAAGGATGCCTTGCATGAGGTAAATCCAGTTCAGTGAGCAGTTTTAATGTCTAATTGACATCTCTTCTCCAAAAACCCTCCAGCAAGCTGGAACCACTTGCTTCATTCTTCTCTCCTGCTACTATGCCCTTTGTGCTGCTTTACATCCGCTGCCAGGGAAAGATGAAATGCCTGCTTCTTATCAAAGAGAAGGGCCTGAGAGTGTCCCAGGCAACATTGTTATGCTAACATGCAGTGACACAACCTTGGTGTCCAGGGGTTGAAATGACTCAAAAAATGTTCAGCCAACCTGTTGTGAATATCTGTGGAGGAAAAAGGCTTTGATTTATCAGTTCTGACAGCAGTCACTTTTTAGCTACAGGTACTAGAGCAGCCATTAAACAGCAAAGGCACAAGACAATTGATTGTAAACTGCCTGAGCTACCGACAATTAGGAGAAGTGCTCAGCACCCTTCAAAAATCTTCAGCAGTTATCTGCTCCAGCGTAAGCGTGACATGGAATTAATTTAAAATGCACGCACGCCACACAAACAAAAAGTACAATTTTCTAAAGCGTATTCTCTCCTTTTTATCAGGACAGGGCAGAATGAATCATTTAGCAGGATAAAAGTATAGAAAAGAAACCTGGCTTTTAGACTAAAACAATTTAAGGATTTGCAAGGAAACTCTCAAATGCAGTTGCAAAATAGTAGTAGGGGGAACTTTCCATACATCCCTCAGAGATAAACTCTTTCTGGGACAGTCTTGTTTTCTTGGAAAAGAAAATGAAAAGAACACACAAAGATGGGCTTTTATTTTTTTTTTACAGTAACCAACAAGATGCCCATGGGAAGCCCAAAAAGCTTGCAGGACATGATTGCATCAGTACCCTTCCAGTCATCTTCCCTGTCAAACAGTGTTCAAAGGTGTGTCTGTGTGTGTGCCTTCAAGTTGCCTGTCAAGTTATGGTGACCCCATAAATTTATACTGCTTCCGATACTGGAGATAGGTGACACCCACAGCCCCCTCTACCAGGAGAAAAACATAATTTTCTGATTGCATGGTTTTCAAAACATCTAGACACATCTTTCTTTATGTTGAGCCATTTTACTTATGAATAACAAGTTATGTAAGAAGGTAAGTATCACTTCCCAAGTTTCCCATGCATGCTGGGCCACTGCATAGGGGTGTCCTTTGGATGTAAGAACTGTGAGGAGCAGACCTCTCAGGTGCTAAATGTTGCCCACTACTGGGTCTATGGCTTTGTCTACACCAGGAAAAAAACATACCTGTCTTGATTCTGGTTCTGTTATGAGTTATGCTCAATAAATATGAATTTCAAGTAGATTTTTGATGCTTAAAGCAGGAAACTGCCTATTGCCAGAGTCTGCACACATACTAAGAGGCATATATTGGAAGTTATTGGAAAGGTAAGGCAATGGAAAAGTCTGGATCCCTGGCCATCTTGGAGAGTCAGGCCTCATCTTAAAGTACAAACTGGAACTTCCCTCCTTCTGGTTGACAAAGAAGTGGTCTCATTGAGAGCAATAAAAGTGCTGAACTACCTTGCTTAACTCCAGTGAATAAGAGGCCTTTCCAAAGTGGCTCATACTGGTACACACACACACACACACACACATTGTAAGGCACTTGTACAGTTTCCAGAGATATTGGGCAACCCTGATAGGATTTCAAAAGAGGGCACTTGATTGACATTGTCTAACGTGTGCAGCTCCATTGTGTTTGTCTCTCCAGACCATCTAAGAGTCATTACAAGTGCCTCGGGGGTGAAAGGCAGAGGTCATGGCCACATCTGCCCTATGCACACAAGCCATAGGCTTTGCACACATCATCACTCTAAGCATATAAGGGTTTTCAAATCCTCCAAAATAATAACATTCCGAACCCAAAGGTGTCTCCTTCACTCCAGGAGACATCCTCAAAGTTAGAAAAAGGGTGATATATAGGCCAGAAAGGCAGAGAGACTCTTTCTGTCTCTCATCCTTCACTTTCCTTTCCAGAAGCTCTCCTCAGAAGACCTGGAATCATCTTGACATCAAAGGGTGAGAAAATCCATGTGGGTCTCTGTCTGTAGGCCCTTGAGTTTAGCTACACTACTCTAGCCCCACTTAGATCGGTCAGAAGCAGGGTTTCAGCACCCGTGCTGTTTTTTCCCTTTTACCTTGAGAAACGGCTTAGAAACAACTTGTATTGAATATAGACTTCTGTTGGTATCTACTGCTATCTTCTTCTGTCATTTTAATAAATAAATAATTGTTTTTGCTACAAAGTCAGCTTGTCCTCGACCTGATTTCTTTCACCGAGGATCATTCTGGTTAATTGTCCATTTTAAAAACCTTTAGCCTGTAAGGCCCTGCAGAGAGTTAGTGTCTGGGAGAGCTTCCCCCTGCAACCCCCCCCCCCCCAAAATTCAGTGCATTGCTTTTAACAGTTCAGTAAGAACACTTCAATAAGGGCTGTTTAAGCAGTGAAAGTACTTCTTGTAGATTTTAGCGTGATTTTTAAAAACTCACTTCTTGCTCTGCAGTTTCCATGAAAATCCAGTCTTTCTTACGTATGTCCATCTGCACTTAGGTGGTGGCAGGATAGAATCTTGTCAGGGGAGGAGTTAGTCATGTTGGTTTGTTGCCACAAAAACAACAGAGTCTTTTGGGGTGGGGAATAAAAAAAAAATCACTTGAAATATGTTTCTCTGGATTGCAGCTTACTTCTTTCCTTCCTGACCAGCTGTTCAACATCCTGCCATCCACACTGAAAAATAAAAATAAAAAAATAATAATTTATCTTCAGGGCCACTACCACTAGCAGACCTCTGATGGCAAAGTCGCTTCCTCCTAAGTCAAAAGAAGGCAC
The DNA here is from genome assembly GCA_030847615.1 of Gambelia wislizenii. Classification (NCBI taxonomy): domain Eukaryota; kingdom Metazoa; phylum Chordata; class Lepidosauria; order Squamata; family Crotaphytidae; genus Gambelia; species Gambelia wislizenii. Next base: position 102,604,873 of record JAUMIR010000005.1, on the reverse strand, counting down.
CTAGCCATGAGATCAACTATGAGAGGGATTGATCAATTTACCTTCTCTTCATTAATCTTATAGCTGGGTGCCCCATTCTGTCCTCAGAGGTAGTGACTTGGTCAGCGGGGCTCTTCTGGGGAGGTGCTTGGCTAGGAAGGCAGCAGCAGAGGCCCTGAGGAGAAGAAGAAAAAAAAATGGTGCTGATTCAAATTTGGGCAGGGATGTGTGGACATCAAGTGCAGTGTATATAGAGATTTGGCTCTAATGGGGTGAATTTGGGGCAGCTCCAGAGCAGAATACTTTGAATTGCTTCCGGATTATTTTTGCTGGCGTGGACAAGCCCTATGTCTTGGGTAAGTACTTTCTGGATTGCCCCTCTGGTAGAACTGAGACCTCAACTTGATAATTTATGAGGTGAGTTCCCTAACTCCAGATTGTTCCTGCCTCCCTTTGGCTTCTTACCATTTCCTATGGGGAAGGAGTATGTTCACTTCAAGGTCCTGAGTGAGCTGAGGATTAGACTCTGGGTCTCTGGCAGGTGGCTGTAGTGGGCCGTAACACTTTAGGGGCTCCTGTACTGCCAGATGCTTGGGCACCTCTCCCAACTCAGGGAGACAAAGCTAACTTGGATGACTCTGCCTTATGTCCAAAGCTCACCCCTTCTCCTCTACTTCCCATTCCCTGACTTTTCTCACAAAGCAGGGAGAGGTGTGAGGCTACCTCCTCTACCTCCCTCTAGTCATCTTCTCTGCTCTCCTCTTCCCACTGTTGCTCTCCTGCCTCCACCCACTCCACAGCTAAAAGAGACCCCATCACCTCTCTAAGTAATTGGTTCAACTCTCAAGACATTTCTTCTAACATTAAATCAAAATCTACACTCCTGTAACTTAAAAACATTAGACCTGGTCATATTATGGGCAGAGATATAAGAGGAATAGCAGTTTTTCATTGATTTTCATTGATTATAGATCAAAAATTGGGCTCTAAAAAGAGCTTCAAGCTCAGTTATATGTGGTTTCTAAAACACATACCAGACTATAGTTTAGCTGATGTATTTTGCACTAATTGTATTTTCTGAGTGCTTTTCAAAGGCAGATACATAGTGATTGAAGATATAGATCATTGTGGACAGAAACTGCAAAGTTTGCACAAAAGCCAAAACAAGATGGTGGCACTCCTAACCACAACAGTCCCTGGGCCCTGTATGATGCTGTTTTCAATGCTGAGAAAAAAGAGTATCCCTAATCCGCAAACCCAGTCCTTCAGAGGGAGTAAACTTTCATCCAGAAAATATTGTAATCCCATTCCTAGTTCATCAAGAGCTTTCGTCTTGTCTGAACTGAGCTTCAGTTGTTAATCTTATCCCACTCCTCACTATACCTAAACAATACTTCAAGATTCCCACAGTGTCCTGATGAGACCCAGTGCTAAAACTCCAAATGCCTTCCACCAACAGCTTCATACAGATATCAGAAAGCAATACAGGACAATGCAGAGCTGTGAAGAATCCCAAAAAGGAACAGCCAGGACCACAAAGGTTAGCAATAGTTGCTCTGCACTGCTTTATGAGAATTCAACAAAATAGGACCAGAACCACTGAAAAATGTGCTCCTGAGCCTCACACCTGCCACATATATCAGGAGATACTTAACAGAATCAATAGGGATGTACTCTCTCTGTCTAGTTTCTGCTCTGTCAGATTGGATGGCAACCATGGATGAACATCAGCTTTCAAGTGCTGCCATAGATTCTCAATTAGATTGAGACCTGGCCTCAGTGGTTTTTGTTTTGAAACAACTGTTACTTTGGCTGTTTATTTAGGGTCATTGTCCTGCTGGAAAATGAAACTCTGCTCCAGTCCCAGGTCCCTTAAAGAATGAAACATATTTTCTTCTAGAATTGCCCTGTATTTGGCTCCATCTATCTTGCCCTTGGTCCTGACCAGTTTTCCAGTCTCTGCAAAAGAAAAACACCCCCACAGCATGATAATGTCATGCCTATGATTCATCATGGTGGTTGTGTTCTAGGGGCAGAGAGCACTGTTGGCTTTGCACCACATGTATTATCTTGCAGCAAGGTGAAAAAGTTCAGTTCTGGTCCCCTCCTCTTTTGACATTTTCTTTGTCTTCCACATGACTTTTTGAAAACTCCAAACAGATTTTGATATGGATGTGTTTCAGGAATGGCATTCTTCTCATTACTCTTCCATAAATTCCAGTTTAGTGGAGCAGTTGAACAGTTTCTCCATATCAGCTGAGAATCTCTCCAGCTTCTTCAATGTTACCATTTGTCATGGTCAGCCAGGACTCTGAGGACTCAGAAGGTGAGGAGGCTGAGCCAGTTGCAGAAGAGCTGGCTGAGTCTGAGTATAGCCCTGAAGAACCCAGGGCTCAGCAGCCTAGCCCTCCCCCAGCACAGGGTCCAAGCCTGGGAGACATAATGGAGCAAGAGCAAGAGGTAGAAGAGCAGGTACCTACCTTTAGCCAAAGAAGAGCAGAGAGGGTGTGGCTTCGTCGTTCCCGGAGATTAAGAGACAGAAGCTCATCAATCACCCCACAGCTGGGAGTGGGAGCTGGGCCAACATAAGCAGCTGGGGGATGCTGAATTCCTTGTCTCAGGCAGTCTGCGTTTCCTGGAGGAAGCCTCTGCCTTTGACTCTCCTGCCTCTTGGAACCTTGCTATCTTGAGACTTCAGATATCTTGACCTTGGACTGTCTTCGTTGACCCACCTGCCAGAATCCTTTTGACCTCGGACTGCCTCTTCATTCTTCGCTCTCTGTGTGTGTGTACTTCTGACCCTATAGGACTGCTACTGACAACACCAGGTACTGTGCTTTTCAACTGAGTTGTTGCCAAGCCGGGCTGTCTTATCAGCTATTTGAGTTGGCTTCCCGACACCATTGGCCTCTTGGTTATCTTCTGACTAATGTCCTCTTTACCCAGTCACTGCATTTTGGTGGGAAGTCTGCTTCATGCAGAGTTGCAGTTAGCCACAAGCCAGTGTGATATAGTGGTTTGAGCAGTGGACTACAACTCTGTAGATCAGGGTTCAAGTCCCCACTGAGCCATGGAAACCACTGGGTGACCTCAGACAAGTCACCTTCTCTCAGCCTCCAAAGGCAAGCCCCCTCTGAAAAAATCTTGCCAAGAAAGCTCTTTGATAGGGCTGCCATAGTTTGGGAACAACTTGAAGGCACACAAGAACAACAACCAACAACACATTCTTTCCATTTTGTAACAATGGATTTAGCAGTGCTCTGGAAGATGTTCATCACTTGGAATTGGTTTTTTTTTTTTTAAAAAAATAGTCCAACCCAGATTGGTGCTTCTGCACAACTTTATTCCAGATTTGTTTTAATAGCTCCTTGGTCTTCATGATTCTGTTTGTTCAGATTTGCTCTCCAATGAACTCTGAGCCCCTTTAGAAACAGAGGTCACACGACACTGGACATGCACATGAGTGGACTCTTCTGAACTACTTAGATCACTTCTGGAGGCCGTGGGGGGCACCAGAACTTATGAGGGGTGTCACAAGAAAGGGGGCAAATATTTATGAACCCAGCAAGTGCCAGTTTGTTTTTAATTAACTTTTGTGCGAAGTACAGATGTTTTACATCTTCATAGTGCTGAGTGTCTTGTATACATCAAGTAGTAGCAATGCTAATTAAATTAATTTCAGTTCCAGTTTGTAAGACACCAACATGTGTAAATGTCAAGCAGGGGTGCAGACACTTCTGTGAGGCACTATATTTGTAATGTAGAACTATATCTCTAAGGCACTGTATTTGTAATGTAGAACTATATCTCCCCCTAAGAAGAATGAAATGCTGTCTAGACAGTGGAAATACTCCTCATAGAATTTGCAGGGAATACCTTTTGTCCCAAAGAGATCCCATGGTGATTCACCACATTCAGAAGGAGGGGGGCCAAAAACACCAAAATCTACACAGGATTTTTAATTTATTTATTATTTATTTATACCCCACTCTTCAGCCACAAGGCTATCAGAGCGGCTTACAAATTGTTTTAAGCAATAGCTATTTAAACATCTACACTACACTAAGCAGTTTCCAATGTGTGTTAGTTAATTGCCCCCACAAGCTGGGTACTCATTTTAAAGGAAAAGCCTTTACCGCTTTCTCCAAACTTTTAAAAATAATATGTAGAAATCCTTATTACCACCCATTCAGAAATCTGATTTGAATCACAGCACATTCTTGGAGAGGAACAAAAGAATAAATCTGATTGGTTAGATATGCACAGGGGGCGGGCTTACCAGCTGGGAGCACCATTTTGGAGTTTTATGGTAGCGATTGTGCACTTTATCGCTGTGCTGAGGTGAACAAACCACTGTTTTAAGCTGGAGATAGCACTTGCACACCCTTGATTTACATTTTTTTTAAAAAATACTGTGCAATGGCAGCAATTTTTGGAAAATAATAACATGAGCAATTCACTCGCTGCCACCATTTTGATTCGCAGGCATGGCTCCATGTGAACATCAAACATAAATAGCTTCACATGCCAGTGATTTTGCAAAACAACAACAACAAAAAACCACACACACAAAAAACTGTGGAGACAAATGAACGCTGCTGTGAATTTGCATTAAAGCACAGCAACCCACATTATATTGCCTCATCTAGACAACACCTGAGTTCTTAGTTTGTTAACTCAATGGCATGTGTATGACTTGTCCTGTTATTCTAGCTGTGGATGCAACACTATACATGTTAGTGCATTCTCTTGATTTACTTGAGACAGAGTTTAGGCTGGTAGGCTTGTGACTTCCTGGTTCCTCTCTGGATTTCTTTGGGGGCAGGGAGACAACTAATGCTGCTTTCCATTGTTCTGGCAAAGTGGCTGATGTTTTTGTGGTAAGCTATCCATTGGAGTTAAAGGACCAGCAATGTTACATCTGCCCTTCAGCATTCTCAGATGAATTTTTGAAATCCCCAAGGTCATTTGCAACTATTGTAGCATTTCTTGACTCTCCCCTACTCATCTGGAGAGTCACCAAAGTATTTAACCTCCTTCCTTTTAAAAGGTTTTGACTGAGATTCTATATTTTGAGCATGAGAGATCAACAGTATGTAAAAACCTACAATTTATTCTCTTTCAATTGCAGCAGGTCTGGAGAAATGATTAAAAGCTGAGAAGCACTTCTCTTTTTTCCCTTCTTACCTTTTATTAGGACTGTAACTCGCTAGGTGAGCTAGCCAGGGAAGCTAACTTCCTGTCTTTATTACCTTCAGTGTGACAGATTTCACATGGGGAGGTAAAAGACTATTCATAGCAAATCTTCCACAGTTTAATGAGCACCTGCAATCCAGTGCAGGTCACTGTTTTTGATGAAACATTTACCAACCCTTTGTGTAATTAGCACCATTAAGCCTTTTCAAGTGGCTGCCCCATCCGAAGCAAAACAGACTCCTCAACTCACTTCATAGGTGGCTGTAAAGTCCATTGCTTGAAATGAATTTCCAGCTGTTCTGTCATTATTTATTAAAGTCACAGCTTTTGTGAAGAAAGGGCTTTACATAAGCCTTACGATTTTCTTGCCTAATTAGATCAGGGCTCCATGCATGCTGCATTATTCTGTCTCCCTTACACTGACCACTTTTCCCAGATCATTCTGGGAAATGTGCAAATGCATTTCTTGAGCCAGGCCTGTCAGATGACAGGACCCAGATCATATGCTGAGCATTTTCCATATTCTGTACTATGGCTTAGCATAGCAGGTGCTTGATCAACACCTGAGCACACTCCATGCAGCTCAAAGTTTATAATTTTGACAGGGTTGCCTTAGGCTGAAGACCAACGAGACTTGAACCACTATTGCTCATGGTATGCACACACTTTTTGTGTGTGTGATCCCACTACCTACTGTAGTCAGGCAAAAACATATACAGTAGTATAATCCTTTGCATGAACTACTGTATATCATTGGTTCCTAACCTTTTCTTTACCAGGACCCCCTTTAAATATCTTTGGTTGCCACGGACCCCCAAGACTTAACTCAAGATTTAAAACAGCATCACCAGCACCTGACAATAATAATACAATTGCAACATTCATTAAGCCTTCCCTCAGAGGCACGGGTGGGGTACCAAAGACCTTTCTTCTGTTTCTTCCTGCACGTTTGTGGATGGAGCAGATTGAATGGCAATGCACAGGCCAAGCCGGCCAGCCGGCCTTGGCCTTGGCTCCTGTCATGTGGCCATTTCACGACAGGGAAGAGGTGGACCAAGCAACTTTCAAGCCTTCGTGGACCCCCTGTGAGGACATTGTAGACCCCTGGTGGTCCCTGGACCCCAGGTTAAGAACCAGTGAACTATATTTTTGCACTACAGCTCCCAGAATGCACCAGGCAGTATGGCCACAGCTGGCTGGGGGATTCTTGCAGTTGCAGTCCAAAAAAGTCATCTTTCCAAGCTCTGGTCTATATTTATATTTATTTATTAGATAAATATAATTAGTAGTAAGGCCAATCAAATTAAAAGGGGGTTGCTCCTTATAGGGTTTCAGTCATGGGGCTTGTCTCTATGAGCCCAAAAAACCCAGAGTGCCCTGCAGCAATGGAATTTCGCAGCAGCTGCAACTTGTCTTAACCATTTTTTTTTTGCCCCCATAAGCTTTGCATGCAAGATGGCGGCCATGAGTGATTTACTTGCATTTGTACTTCCCTCAATTTGATGCTGCTGAACTTTATTTTTTTAAAAAAAAAAAGATGTCCAAGATGCAATCAAGCAATTTTTTGATATAACAGGAAAACAGAACCAAAAAAACCCCACCCCATTTTATCGCCTTGGTGATCACTCCCTAAGGCGAAAATCCAACATGCAACAGTGGGCATTTGCCTTGTTAGCAAGCCCTGCCCCCCATGCTCACCCGGCCAATCAGCTTTGAGCTTCCTCTCCTATTGGAAAGTAATTCATATCGAATTGCTTGTCCCAACAAACAGGAATACACATCCCCCTTGCTGATTTTTTAAAAAAACTCTAGGAAAACTCTGGGGAAAGCCATGAAGGCTTTTTGTAGGAAGGTAATGAGTCTAAAAATAAAATTGCAGGATCTAGTCCTTTAAAAACAACAAGAATTATCTTCATTTAAAAAGGTAAAATCATTCAGTCACATTTGACTTCACGCTTTATGCAGAGTGCGATTAAGAAGCAGACTTAAGCTCAATTATCATTTAAAAGTGTATTCAGAGATCTGGGATCCCCCAGTTAAATTAGACTCATTACAAAACAAAGAAGTCAGTTTAAAATGCAAAACAAAGTTTACTGAAGGTATATCAGTCTCAATCTACATACTAAAACAAACATAAGAAAAAGTCCTTAACTGACTAAGAATGCGTAAGAGAGACTCACCAGCCGTGGGCTGGGTTCCGATGCATCATGGCATGGTTACAGGAAAGCTTAAGATGCCTCCATTCTCATGGAGAGTCAGATTCAGAAGAGAACAAGTTACACAAAAGCAATAAAATTCAAATTAGGTCATGTGTCCAATCACTCAGCACTTCCAGTTGGCTAGAAGTGCTCAGTGAAGTAAGAGAAGGGAATTTTGGGAGAACAAAATGCATGCAGGGAAAAAAACCCCTAGACTTATCTAAGATTGTGAATGAGGTACACAAGATTGCTTTTACATTACAATGATTATTTCCCCACATACAACACTTTTGCTGTGGAGTTTTTCACATTTTGCCTCCTTCCCAATATGGCAAAACAATGTGGAACTCTATTAAGACAGGTAGGATTTTCCTTGCATTCTGTGATTAATATTTTTGCCAGTTAGATAACCTCATAGTGCTCTGGAATCTTATAGAATATGGAAAGAGATTGAAATGTTATTTAAAATGTATATATATATATATATATATATAGCACAAGGAAGCCATCAGTAGTACTCTCAGTTAGGAACGTTGGTATGTTAATGCATTCACTCTTCTTAAAGGTAACTTTCAAAGCTCTTCCATATATAACACTGGATCAAAACAATATGAGAGAGAGAAAGAGAGAGAGAGAGCACACCATAAACAGTGACAGCTCTATCATAGCATAATTCTGTTCTGAACAATCTTAGAAATTGACTGATAATAAGCCTAGCTTTGCTCAGTAGATACTATATGTGAAATACTGTGCATTGCAAGTAAATCCAACTAATTTTAGTAGGGCCTATCCTCAGGTAAGGGGATATAGTGGTAGTGGTGGGGAAGTATGGCACTCTAGATGCCATTTGACTGCAACTTTCCACAGCCCTGCCCAGCACAGCCAAAGATGAGGAATCATAGATGTTACAGTGCCTCCATTTTAGGACCTAAAATGTTTTTAATGTATTGACTTCCAGGGGTGTAGCTAGAGCTTTTGCGGCCCAAGGCATTCCCTGAGTTTGCCACCCTTCTCAATACCAGTCCTGCAACTGCTGTCCCAGCTCTCTGTCCCAGGGACAGCTCCCGCTGGTGGTTGCAGAAGCCCAGTTCGGACTCTCATCTCTTTCACCACCCCTTAAATTTTTGGGGGAATGCCCCCCAAATTCCTTTTTCAGACTTTCTGTTCACCTCCTTTTCTGGGGCAAAGCTTCTTAAATTCCCCACAATTGCATTTTAAAGCCATTTCCATCAGCTTCCACCACACCCATAAAAAATGCAAGATAAATAGATTTTCCTTGGTTTTTTTCCAGGCTGTGAGGCCGTGTTCTGGAATAGTTTCTTTCTGATGTTTTGCCTGCATCTGTGACTGGCATCTTCATCTCTGAAGATGCCAGCCACAGATGCAGGTGAAATGTCAGAAAGAAACTATTCCAGAACACGGCCTCACAGCCTGGAAAAAAACCAAGGAAAATCTATGGATGTTGGCCATGAAAGCCTTCGACTTCGCAAGATAAATAGTTCCCCCAGCATGAGTTTTACAAGGGGAGGGCTTCTCCTGCCTCAGTTTTTCATTGCCACTTCTTCTTTTCCTCACACAACCACCCTGGGCCCAAGCCACTGGAGAAAAAGCCAGAGCCAGGGCAGGGCGAAACAGGGATCTGGTGCCAGCAGTGCAGTGCCAGAAGTCAAGATGCAGCCATCACCTGGCTGGTGATTTGCTCTGTGGGGGAGGGAGGAGTGGGAGGTGGAGGCGGTGGCAAAGGGGTGGCCCTGATGCAACTCTCCGGCCACAGCAACATCAGGCCAAGCAGCCGCTGATTTGCCAGCCGTGTGCCAAGCCCAGCCAGAGATACAGAGAGTGGGCACTGCAAACTCATGGGCCATGCTGGCAATGCTGTTCCTTTGCCTGCCACCACCTCTGCTGCTTCCTTCCAGAAGTGGCAGCTTCAGCATGGTGGGCAAGGAGATGAGTGAGCCAGAGCTCCCTGTCCCAGCTGGAGTGAGTAAGTGGGCGGGCGGGCAGCAGAGAGTGGTGCCAGCTGCTTCTGCTGTACCCTGCCTAGTATGGTGGAGGTGGAGAAGGTGAGCGGTTGGGTGGGCAAGCAAGGAAGGAGGGAAGAGCCCATGGCTGCTGCATGGCTGGCTGGTGATGCCACTCAAAAAAAGTGCCACACGGGGCAGACCTCCCCCTGTTGCCTTGCTACATCACTGTTGACCTTGAGAAATTCAGTGTTTAAGAAAGGGGACTGTGGCTTCACAAAAGACAGAGACATCCTCAATCCCAAGAGGAATTCCTTTACTACTGCTAATAGAGTTTAAATTTTATTGTACTTTCTCTCAGTCCCCACATGACCAAGAAGGACATCTGCCAGCAGAGACAACATCTGATACAAAATGTAGGCCTGTGACTCAAACACTATCACTTTTTTTTTCCTTTTTGCTTTCTCCTGTATGATTTTTGAACATCTTTATTGTATCGCCTCCCAGTGCACAAAAGCTCCTGAGATGATGAATAAAAACCAATAAAACAATACAAAGATTAAATTTTTAAAAAAACACATTAAAATACTCTTTAAAAACTCCTTATAGCAGTCTAAAAATAATACTAGTACTCATCTACATGGGCCAGAATACACCAACTTCTCGCCCATGGATCAGGCCCATTCCTCCCCTGTCACCAACACAAAACGGAAGTCCAAACCACCATTCTGGTCCATTGCTCCAGTTGTTGCCACTCATGTTCCAATGTCTGAAGCCAGGAAGCTGGACCACAGCACATGGACAAGGCCCCCTGCATGTGACTAGCCTGCTTCCTGGATTCAGAAGAGCAATGCCAGATGGTAGCTGCAGCAATGGGCTGCTGTACCGGAATGGGCCCCTGCAGTCATATTTTTTGCCTGCTAAAGTGGAGTTTACCAGATGTTATTTTAAAATGGTGTAACAGGCCCTTACCCTGTTTTCCCCTCGTCTTAGCTCCATCTTTGCCCCAGGGGTTGTGAGGACTGTCTGGGAACCAAACAGGGCAAATGCCCTGCATCATCTGGACTGCAGGGCTCCAAGACAGGGGGAAAATGAGGTAAACAGCCTATCTAGACAAGCCTTTAGTTTAGAATCATGGTGTGCAAATATAGAAAAAAACTTACTGTTCAAGGGGAATTTTTCTTTATCACATCAGTTAGCTAGGAGTGATCTATGCATACATGTGATCTATGAACGTTATTCCAGTGAATCACATTGTGGAAAAGTCTCTTCGGATGGTACTATTTTGGGCTGTAAGATATAAATCATGATTTGAATGCTGTGTTAAAATGTCCCAGCATGTGGTCATAGAGAGGGAGGTAAATGCATAATTCCCCCATGCACATATAAATAGATAGACAAAGCCACAGTCACTCACACTCCGAACCAACACAAGATATACTACTTAAATTAGTCTGGCTTATACCCAAAATATGGTGAGGGGGTGGGTGAAGTTTATCACACAGATTACTAGGGGTTGCTACACACCTCCATGCATTCCTTTAGCCCCTCACTCCCATCTTAGAGTATATTTTTAATGGGGATATTTCAACTCAGTATTCTTTTCTGTGCTTTTTTGTAAGACTAGCCAATGATGCCATCCTGAGCAGATGACATCACTGTGCGGTGTAGCCACTCAGATATGACTATGTGGTGACTAAGCAGTAATAAATCCAATTCAGAGGGAGGGCAATGGTTGATGCAATAACTTGCTCTCCTAATGATTGGGCTATGGGGAAGAGGGGATGTGGCTGCCACCTGGATGGACACTGATATGCTGGGTGAGTTTCCATGCTGTAAGTCTTTCTAGAATACATAGAAATTGGAGAAAGTGGATGCTTTTCAGAGTGAATAATAGCATTTGCAGAAGGCAGGGCCCATTTTGGTTCAGTTTGGCTAATGGCATTGTCCCAGTTCTGATTATTTACAGTGGGCTCTTGGTATGTACTGTGGTTTGGTTCCAGGAACCCTTGTGAATACCAAAAATTCATGGATGTTCAAGTCCCATTCTATACAATACCATAGTAAAATTGTGTCCTTTATATAAAATGGCAAAATCAAGGTTTACTTTTCAGATTTTTTGGGGAGGGAGGGAATATTTTCAAGCTGTGAATGAAGAATTTGTGTAAACAGATAGCCAACTGTATTCATTTTATTCATTTATATCTGCCTTTCTCCCAATAGCAATAGCATTGATATTTATATACTGCTTATCAGTGCCAAAGCACTCCCTCAGTGGTTTACAATGGTTTTTTTTAGCTAATTGCCCCCCAAAAGCTGGGTACTCATTTTACTGACCTATGGAAGGATGGAAGGCTGAATCAACCTTGGAGCTCTCTGGGATCAAACTCACAACTTTGTGGCTTGCAGTACTGCCATTTTTTTTAACCACTGCGCCACCAGGGCTCTGATACCGCCAATCAAGGTGGCTAACAACATATTTAAAACAATACAATTTAAAAACAATACAAAAGCATTAATAAAAGGATACATATAAGATTTTAAAAACATTAAATAGTAAAAATATTAAAATTCATTAAAACACTATAAACAGACCTTAAAAACAGGACTGCACAGTTTTAGAAGCCCAACCCTATCAGTCTGTAAAAGCCTGGTGGCACAAAAATATTTTGAGCTGCCAACAGAAGGAAAGCAAGGACAGAAATCCATCCTGGCCTCTCTAGGGAGGGAGTTCCAAAGTCCCTCCTCCTTGTTTACACCAAATGAGCCTGAGAAGGTGGTGGGACAGAGAAAAGGGCCTCTCCAGATGATCTAAGAGCTCTAATGGGCTCATACAGGGAGCCCATTAGGATCATCTGTTGTTTGGAATCCTCATTTGATAAAAATTAGCTTGAAGTGGAAATGATGCAAAGATAACAGTATGGGGGTGGGGGGAATGCACCAAACAAGATTAAAACAAACTATGTTCTCACAATGAACAAGAGTTTGGGGATAATGTAAAACTACCCTACCTTCTCCATCCAAGGGCAAACTGGGGAAATATATAAGACAACCTTAAATTGCTAGAACAAAGTCAGGATGGCCTATTTCAGGGTCCTGAGCAAGGGATAGATTTTAGAAATCATGTAGTACTGAAATAAAGGAGAGCACCAGCCAATGAGAAGTGTGGCATTTAAAAGAGGATTGCATGGAAATACCTGGCTCTCACAAAACTTTGCTTGCTCATTTATTTGACTGGGCTACTGTAAACGACAAAACTTTTTTTCATTATGAGCCTAAAAATGGTAGCTAGTACCCCCAGAGGACAGGATCAGAATCCAAAATGAGCTGAACAGAAAGCTGGGCCAAAACTAACAAAATGAATTTCAACAAAGAGAAATGTAGGATGCTACACTCAGGCAGTAAAAATGAAATGCACAGATATAGGATGTGTGACACCTGGCTTGATGGCAGTACATGCAAAAGGGATCTAGGAGTCTTAGTGGATCAAAAACTAAACATAAATCAGCAGTGTGATGCAGCAGCTAAAAAAACAATGTGCTTCTAGATTTGTGCAATTAATAAGAGTATAGTGTCTCTAGATCAAGGGAAGTAATAGTGCCACTCTATTCTGCTTTGGTCAGACCTCACCTGGAATACTGTGTCCAGTTCTGGGCACCACAATTCAGGAAGGATATTGAGAAGCTGGAATGTGTCCAGAGGAGGGTGAACAGGATGGTGGGAGGTCTGGAAGCCATTACGCCCTATGAGAAGTGGCTTAGGGAGCTGAGCATGTTTAGCCTGGTGAAGAGAAGGTTAAGATGTGACATGATAGCCATGTTTTAATATTTGAAGGGATGGCATACTGAGGATGGAGCAAGCTTGTTTTCTGCTGCTCCAGAGACTAGGAAGCAGAGCAATGGATTCAAACTACAGGAAAAGTGGTTCCACCTAAACATTAGGAAGAACTTCCTGACAGTAAGAGCTGTTCGGAAGTGGAATACACTGCCTCAGAGTGTGGTGGAGTCGCCTTCTTTAGAATGTTTTAAAGAGAGGCTAGATGGCCTTCCGTTGGGAATGCTTTGATTGTTTATTCCTGCATAGCAGGGGCTTGAACTGGATGGCCCTAGTGGTCTCCTCCAACTCTATGATTCTATGATTCTAATTTATCAAGTTTTTTTTTTTGTTTACTGTTTCTAGCAAAATAATGAGATAATGGGCCACATGCCATCGGTGGAGGATTCAAATCATGGCCACGCTTTCTCTCTCAATGTCTTTGGTCTACTTCCTCCCAACTCAATGGGCTCTCCAGAGAGCAACTGGTCAGAAATAATTGTAACCAGGCCTATGTAATTAAGTCACACGAAATTAGTCTGAGGACCCATGTTTTAAAGGAACAAAGTTCCTAACTCATGCATGGATCTGTGACATAAATCAGAGGTCGATGGCCTAAATCCAATTGCTAGTGCTAAACAAAGTAGACTTTTAAAGCAAGAAGATTTACATAATTGTTGGCATATCATTCAGTAATTAATCCAACAGTTTAATTTTGCACTAGTTTTGGGAGTAGTCCATGTATTTTTATCAGAGACAACATCCTGAGAACTGCAATATGTATTAATTAAGGATATGCAAAACAGTCCTGAGAAAGTTCTGTCACCTCTTTCTGGTGTCACTCTAAATCCTTCTGCATATTTGTCTGAGGAAGAATCTTTACGTTTCATTGCTCATGAAAATACTTTGCTAACTGCAACATAAGTATCTCTTCAACTCTGTTCCTCTATGTCTTTTCACAGCTCCATGAACTTTCATAGATTCCAAATCCCATCTTTTTGAGAAGTGATGAGTGACAGCAGGATTATGAATGCCATCTACTGAGCTGGGGTTCCTTCAAAGAAGTTTCTCCAGACAACATACACTGATGTCTCCTATTACACTGTGGAAAGAAAGGTGTGGGGAAGCGTTCCTTCCTTCTTTTTTTAATATCCTTCTTTGCTGCTTGCTAGAATATGGAAAAGAGGCCTGGTGTATCTTCAGAACCTTTTGGGGCTTCTCTATTTGGAAACATATAGTCTATAATGCTGACCCCCCCCCTTAATTATGAAAGCACAGGTGTGTGTACTATTCTATCTTGTTTCATTTGCAGACCATTCACTCCATTGCTTCTGTTGGAAATGCAACAATGTTCAGTTAAATGTGTCTCAGGCTGTGTTTACACGGGAAAATATTCCTCTAAATATACCACTAAGATTGCTCATTGTTCCCACGGATCACGCCACAGTATCGCCTTATTCAGAAGGGGGGAAGGTATAAAACCCAAATATAGCATCTCAGGGGATTTCGCTACTTTTGCTGGTTTATTTGAAAAGTTCTGCGACTTAGCCCATTATTGATAGTGTAAACAACCATTTTGCTAAGGGCTTTGTGAATTACCAGCAATCTTCCCAATACTGTTGCAGCAGAGCTGTGCTGTGATTGGTTCTTATGATGAAGGGGTGGGCTGGCTAGATGTGGAGTCAGGAGGGAGACTCAGTAGCGATAGGAAATTAAAAATCCTTCCTGTCTACTGCTTGCTTTGATGCCAAGGGAATGTACAGGGATCTACAGGGGAGAGGCAAAGGGTGAGATTCTTTGTCCATCAGCTGTTAACCATGGAGAACAAACTTTCCATCAGGAGTTTGATTTGGGGCTAGGGAGCGGGGGGGGGAGAGGCAAAGGGTGAGATTCTTTGTCCATCAGGTATTAACCATGGAGAACAAATCTTCCATCTGGAGTTTGATTTGGGGCCAGGGAGCTGGGGGGGTGAGGCAAAGGGTGAGAGTCTTTGTCCATCACCTGTTAACCATGGAGTTGTGGCCAGGGCAGACATTCCTATTGCATTCCTTTGTCTTCTCTCCAATGCTTGGCCACGCCCCCCACATTTGGCTGTGTGAATCTCAAAGTAGAAAAAAACAAAGAGCAACAAAATACAGCTGTTTCCTCCATAGACCGTGTAAACTACCCATCACTGGTGCAAAAAAGCACTAAAGTGCAATTTATCGCAATAAAACCTGCTGTGTAATTGCAGCCTCAGAGAGAGTAGCAGTGATAGGGTTAAAGAGAGTTTCAGTGACCTAAAATCTCCTCATGTCTTATCCACCTATTCTAACCTCTTTTAGAGAATATTCCTATGGATTACATAAGGACTGTGAAAGTCCCCTAAACCCCACCTACTGGTAAGCAGCCACTGTGATTGAGAGGGGTCTGTACCCCCATTGATCGGTAAGCTGCCTGATGTTCGACATCCCTCCACTCAAGTTATCTCTGGTATGAGGGGGATTTGCAACAGGTGTCCTTTTTTTGCCTGCCATGCAGGAGATCATTCATGGGAGGGGGTGGAATTGCCAGGCATTTCTTTACTTGCTTTAGCGGCTTACCACATTCCAAAGAAAACTGGCAAAGCAGCAGGAACGTTCTGTCTTCCCTGGTGCCTTACCACATGATGCCGGCATTCTTCCAGCATTCTTTCATTCTGGTCCCATGGGGGACCAAGGTAAAACTGTGTCTTTTTGCTAACGGGTTTTTTGTTGTTGTTAGCAAAAAGATATGGTTTTATCTTGGTCCCCACAGGTCTGGAATGAAAGAAAACCAGTGACATGCAGTAAGGCAGCAGGGAAGACAGAAAGTTCCTGCTGCTTTGCCACTTTTCTTTGGAGTACAGTGAACCCCTTAGTCCTTGGAAGTATTGGTTCTTCCTTTAATCTTAAAAAGCTTTTTAGGTAGGGGGGAAGCTTATGCTGAACTGCCTTTTTTTCTCTCCACGTTAGCAAAATTAACTGATTTTTGTTGTTTTTGCTTTCTTTCTATGTAATAATCTTCAAAACTTTATCTGAGTTTTTATATTACTCTTTAACCCTCCAGGGGCTTTAAACTAATGCAAACAAAATACAGTGACAGTTGAAATGCCCTAAGGTGTGGGCTGTATTTGCACTGTCTTTCCTTCTTTCTTCTTCTTCTTCTTCTTTTTTGTCAAAAAAAAGTGAGCAATCAAATTTGATACATGTTAGATAAGAGCTGAAGGGGGCGGGCTGGAGATAGAATCTGTAAAGAATGGCTTTGATCAAAGAAATCCTCTTGAAGCTGAGATCCAGTTTATTCACAGGTTAATCATCAAGTCGTTTAGATTGGCTGCATTAAAGCTGTCAAAAATGTTTTCCAATTCAGAAGCCGGGACTTCAGAGAAACAGCACTTATTTTTGTAATCATAATTGGTGCCCTAGTTTCAGACTGGGTTTCTGCTTCCTTTATGTTTTATACTGACTTAGGAAGAATAGCAGCTGCGTACTTAGCAGTACTGAACACACTACCCATATACGTACAACACTGGCAATGTCAAGATGTTCTTTAAGTAGATATCCTGTGAGCACTTGCATTTCAGGGCATGTGGAACTGATATGGAAAAAAATAATGGCGGATGTGAAAAATTATCAGTCTCTAATTTTTGAGCATTTCTCTGATTTCTCCTTGCATTCCTGTTCTACCTGTTGTACATTTCAAGTTGTACAACTTTAGTTTTACTTCCTGCATGGAAATGCAAATGCACTTGCCATAACATATACATTTATTTTCATTTTTTTCTGATATACACTTTTTCTCCAGCAATTAATGCATCTTTGTGCATATTTTTTCAATGATGCACATTGTTTAGCCATTTATAATTTTGAAATACATACTTAGTTTCTTGCATATTTTATGTCACCAAAACATAATGCAAGGCTTGCAGATGTGCAGATTTCTGAGGCGTTTTGTATCAGCATGAGTCTCAGAAGATAAAAAAAAAGAAAAGAAACCAGATGATTTTGGCAAGTGTCTTGGCCAAAATTGTAGTATTCTTTTCCATCCCTAAACATGACATTCCATGGTGAGTTCCTCTGACTGTTTACATTGTTTTTTAGTATTGCCCTATGATACTAGAATTAAATATGAGAAATTCTAGTACTATGTTGAGTTGTGATGCCATATCTGGGAAGAAATGTGTATGGTTTACATAAAATGCAGATTGCAGGGAAGATCAGGAAGGCAAATGATTCCCACCCCTAGTTTAGCGCCTCAGATTATGAGAAAATTCTAAATACCAGAGGTGGGAGTTAAAATAATATCCCCCTTTTTTCTTTTTTCTTTTTTGGAATTATTATTTCCAAAAGTGGTATAGGATAGCAATTTCATTGGTTCATTGAAGCAACTGAGCTGGGGACTCAGTTCAGTTTTGATTTTGGGTTTCCAGCTGGTGGATCCATGTGGACCCCCATCTGATGTCCTGAGCTCTTTCACAAGCACTGTGAATCCAAATTTCAGAGCAGCTCAGCTTGAACTACTTGTTAGCTTAGTTGAATGTTCACCTGGACTTAGAGCAAGGAGCCAAAACTTGTCCAGTTTAGAATAAGAACAGCAGTGTCAACTGCAGAAACTTTCGAACACATCTTAGATAATGATTACATTTTCCCATTCTTTGTGGTTCTTGCCTTGCTGAAAATGAGTGAATTTCTGTGTACTGTAGGGAGGATGTGGAGGCAAAATGTAATGTTTTAAATGCTTTTATAAGCATTTAAAATATGTGCTTAATTGCTAAGAGGCAACTAAATTTGGTTCGGAGATATGTGTTTCCAGTCAGATTAGATAAAAGCAATTTCTGGGAAGCAAACATCATTACATTACCCAATGAACATGGGGGTGGCACGGTAGGAGAGGAATTAGTACATCAAAACCAAAATCAATAATTAGTAATCTTCCAGCCACATCTGATTTTACACTAAATTTCTTATTCCACAGGGCCATCTAGATTTTAAAGTCACCTTGAGACTTGACAAGGAAAGTTATTGTCTTCCTTCCCATAGATACAACTTGTTGCATTTTTTGTACATAGTGGAAAGGTCACCTGAAGATCTTGTCTTTTGGCTGAAACAACAGAAGAGGTCTAAGAATAATTCCAAAAGTGGATTAGTTTGTTTTAAGGTATTTAAAGCATGTCTGTCCTCTAAAAGGCAAGGTGGGGCACGATATTTATGTATCTCATTCCTCATTTCAAAATCCAGGTAGAGGTTTACTGTCCATTGTTATCATGGGTTCAGAACCTGCCCTGGGCAACTAAATGCCATTTTCTCTGGCTTGGGTTAATACTTACAAACAATGCCAAAACAGTCCAATTTCAAATAAATGTTTAAATTATAAAAAGGAGACCACACAACTTTTGTTTCTTTACACTGGTAGCCAGGGTTTTCTGAAGACTGAATATGAATCAAGTTCATATCACTGTATGCCTGCATTGTTGTTGTTGTTTTTGTTTTGTTTTTTATATTTTCAGATATTCAAACTTAAAAAGATTTGTTAATGGCAATAGTGTTGTACAACTATTAGACAAACTAAGATGCCATTAAACAAAAAAAGTTTTATTTAGGAATACAGAATATAAACTCAGTATGTGATTGCTGTTAGCTCATTTTTAGCATGACATTCACCTATAGGAGACAGTCATCTCTTCCTTGATATCACTTTCTGTATACTGTTAATACAATTTTTAAAAAAGGATGGGTAAATGTTGTAGTTAATAGTTACTTACGTTCACAATATATTGTAAGCTGTGATAGACAACTTCCAGGGACAGAGAGTCTGGATCATACATGCCCCCTTCAATCTGTTTATTTTGTTATTTATTTATTCTTTTCTATATCACCTTTTTTCCAATAATGGGACCCAAGGCAGCTAACAGCATACTTAAAAACAATACAGATTAAAACTATACAAAGTCATTAATAAAAGTATAAATATATGTTATTTAAAAAGCAAGCAATTTATATAGTTAAAACATTAAACAATAAAAACATTAACATTCATTAAATGACCACATGCAAATCTTAAAAAGAGCACTGCATCCACTAGCAGATGTACTTATCCCCTATGGAGCCACACCAAAGTTTAGCCGCATGCAAGTCCAGTTGCTAAAAAGCCATTAAATGAGGCAGTTTTCCTTTAAAGCAAGGCACATGGGGACTCTGAGGGGCAGTCTAGATGAAGAAATAAAATGTGAATTGTGGTGCAGAAACACCAATTTGCATCACCTGTCATCTGTCTCAATGACTTTTTTGCAGGATTGCTGGTGTGTGAAGCTCTCCATGTTTGCTGTTCACATGGAGGCATGCCAGTGAATCAAGATGGCAGCCACGAGTAAATTGCTCATGGTTTTGTACTTCCCAATTTGCCCCCGTGAAACAGTATTAAAAAAAAAAACTTAATCCAAGGTGCAGAAGAGTGATCTTCTGTGTAAATAATGGGGGGGGAGGGGGGGAAGAAGGAAAGAAAACCTGTTTCATCATCTCAACGCACAATCACCATGGCTATAATCCAACATGGTGGTTCCACGAACTGCTGTCTTACCAAGCTCCTTCCCCTGTGGATGTCCAACCAATCAGTTGTTCTCTTCAGCAATGAGATGCAATGTGAATCAGTTGTCCCAACAGGCAAGGGTGTGCATTTCTGGTTTTTTTGTTTTGTTTGTTTTTTTGTTTTGTTTTTTTAACTTTGGAAAAGTCCTGGAGGCTTCTGCCACTGACTTTTCCTGACCTTTGCTCCCCGTCCCGCCAAAAAGGATGGAACGCTGCAGGGTCCCATTTGGACACATGGGATTCCCCATGGATTCTACAAGATTTTTTTTTCAGCATCTGGACTGCTCCTGAGTCTTGTTTTGAATCCAGTTAACATTCCTGGGAGCTTCTGGGAGTGCTAATTTGCCTTCAAAACAAGATGCACACTCTTCACATATCTTGCTTTAAAGCAGAATTAGCTAGTCTACTATTTTTGCTACTGTGACACTGAATTTTGGCCCCACTGGAAGTGACACTTTTTAGAGTCGCACCGGTGGCAGGGCAGGAAGTGGAGGGGCTCATAAAAAAGAATGGTTTCGTGTGGTCCACAAGGTGTATTTTGTCTACTTCTGCAGGTAAACACTTTGCCTTACTGGCAGCTGACTCTTTCAGCACATCCAACTTAGAGACCAAGGACTTTATCAGACCAGTCAAATATGGCATCATAAGGACGCCTAATAATTGTGAAAGAGTGTGCATACCAGATGACGTCACCCTTTCGCAATCCTCCCCCTTCTCTCTCTGGCTTTTCTTTGCCAATGAAGATTCAGGAAGGACTCATCCCATGCTTACTGCAAGCACGCTGATGACTAAAAAGGCCAATCCGAGATAAACAAGTCATGTTGCAGAACACACAGCAGAAGGTCTCCTTGGGTGATGTTTCTGGGTTGTGATTCTTTCTGCGTTGTCATTTCTCTTCAAGACTTGTTTGGCGTGAGTTCTCAAATAAAGCTGCAGCATTGTGGATCGCGCGTTTCCATGCTTCCTGATGTGAGGCCAGGGTGGACCATTGTTGGTGATCAATTTGGCTGAGCTTGAGATGTTGTTTCAGGGAGTCCTTGTATTGCTTTTTTGGAGTGCCACTCTTGCGCTGATCCGTGGTGAGTTCACCACAGAATACTATTTTGGGGAGGCGATGGTCCTCCATCCTAGAAATGTGCCCTGCCCAGCGCAGCTGTGTTCTCAATATCATGGCCTTTCGCAATCCTATATTGTTTAAAACCCATCCTATTTTATTTACCTCCCAAGCTGTCAATTGATCCCCTGTAGAAATTTTCTGCTAGCATTGCCTGTGTTTGAATCTACGCACCATTGTACTCACGTGAATGTAGCATCAATAGGCAAACACTTCTGGATTGCAATCGGGACAGCCAGGTAGGGGACACTCTTATGACACACACACCTCTGTTTACCTGGGACTTTAAAAGTGTGTTTTGGTGCTTTCCTGAACTTTTTGTGTCTTTATTTTGTGAGATTCGTTGAGCTCCATTCACTCCCTGTTAATGCCTGGGAAGCCTCTTTAATGTGAAGAAGGTAAGATCTAGTGGGCGGGAATTCTTTTGCTGGCATAAAAACACCACAATTTATGCTGGCAAAAGAACTTTTACAGGGGGAGGGGTAGTCTGATAAAGTCCTAATACTTCTTTGGCCATATACCTATGTATTAATGGGGGCTGAGCCTGAATAATAACCACAAATACATATGGATGCAGATTCACAAAGCAAATGCACAACAGATTTTTTTTTAAAATCTATACTATGTGTCAGTTCCACATCGTGATGTGTGAGTGCTTCCATGGATCATGCCAACTATTTACTAAATCAAAGAACCTATGTTGTTCTTTGTTCCAAGAGTATATACAGGAGCATAAATACTAATTAGTACTTCAACATTATACATTAAGTCAGACATATATGGCTAAGCTTTATTCTTCCCCATCATATCACAATTCCTTTGTATCATCATCCAGTCAACTTAAAACATATAGGCACCCCCTAGAAATGTTGTTTGAAGTATTCTTTTTAAAAAAATATGTAGCTAATGAAAGGTAAATATTTAATCATAGAATTATGGAACTGGAAGAGACCACAAGGGCCATCTGGTCCAACCCCCCTGCCTGTCAACTAATTTTTTTTTTCTTGTTGCTAGAAAGCTTGCTATTACTGTTTTTACAAATTAGAAGGCATTGCAGCAGGAAACTGGAGTACAATTTTGGTCACAGCCCTAAAGCAATCAGAAGGATTTCTTGAGTTGTATATTTTAAACCTTTTGTTATTTATTTATTTTTATTTATTTATACCTCGCTCTTCAGCCACAAGGCTATCAGAGTGGCTTACAAATTGTTTTAAGCAATAGCTATTTACACATCTACACTGCATTAAACAGTTTCCAATGTGTGTTAGCTAATTGCCCCCACAAGCTGGGTACTCATTTTACCGACCTATGAAAGGATGGAAGGCTGAGTGAACCTTGGAGCCCGCTGGAATCAAACTTGCAATGTGGTGACTTGTAGTACTGGCATTTAACCACTGCGCCACCAGGGCTCAGTTGTTAAAACTGATAGTGTCTCTTTTTAAAATTTGTTCATACTTCAGTCCCCAAATTCTTTGCAGTGACTCACTGAATAGATTACTTTTTTTTTTCAGGATTGGAAAACAACATATGAAATTGCTTTTATGTGTTATTTTCAAGTTACACCTGCTCACTCTGAGGCAAAATGTCAGAAAATAATGAAGCAACATTATACATATCGAGGTTGCAAGGCAGGAAATGAGATTCTGATCAAAGATTTCTGAAGGATGAAACTTACAAACAAATGAATTTCTGGCACTGAAAGGTGAACAGTTTGTCTTGGAAATCCTTGATAGAGTGGAAGTTTTTTATTTATTAAATGTAGTATATCCCACCTTTCCAATAAAACTAGTGCTCAGGCATTTATTTAATTATTCAACTTTTAGGCAACCAAATAAACACACCTTGATAAAGGGATAACTTTATAGAATCATAGAACCTTAAAGTTGGAAGGGTCCACAAGGGCTATCTAGACCAACCCCCTACCATGCAGGAATACACAAGGACAGCACTCCTGAAAGATGCCCATCCAATCTCTATTTAAAGACCTCTGGAGAAGGAGAGTCTACCATCCTCTGAGACAGTCTATTCCACTGTCAAGCAGCTCTTATAGTAAAGAAGTGCTTCCTAATCTTTAGGTGAAATCCCCTTTCTTATAATTTGAATCTATTGGTTCGTGTTCTAGGACTGCACTGTTATAGAGCTATTATTCCATTTTAACTGCTGTGGCTGCCTCCTGTGGAATTATGGAGTTTTTAGTTTAGCGAGGCCTAAGAGCTTCCTGGCTGAGAGTTCTAAATGCCCCTCCCTAAATTGCAAATCCCAGGATTCCACAGGAGGCAGCCATAGCAGTTAAAGTGGAATAATAGCACTATAACAGTGTAGTATGATAATCTCTAGAACAGCAGAAAACAAGCTGGCTCCATCTTTTAATGACATCCCTTGAGATACACTCATATTTAAAGATGGCTATTGTGTCATCTCTCAGTCTTCTCTTCTTCAAGGTAAACATACCTAGCTCTCTCCATCATTCCTTAGATTCTTACAATGTGCATGTGTGAACCAGATTGAATAAACCCAAGACCTGGTTGACAAAGGGAAAAGGGTTATCCAGATGATGGTGATGATGATATTATGCAGCAGTACTCCTCATTGATTTTAATAGGACTTTATATTTGAGTAGCATTGGATAGGATTGTGTTTCCATATCATGTAAAATTTAGCATATGGCAGCAGGAAAGTGTATTAGAGAAAGAAGCGAGGTGCATTATTTATGAGGTTAAACAAAAACCCTTTAAATGTAGAATATCTTAAGGTTTTTTAAAAGAATTATCCTGAGAATTAAATTAATTATACTAATTGGTTTAGGGTTTTAGGCATGTCTGCCTAAAAGATTATTGCTTCTTCTAATACAATAAAACATTTTCCAGAACAGGTACTCTCATTTCAGTCAACTGTGCAGGTGTCATGAACTGCCAGATTCAAAAAATATTAATGTATGCCTGTTACAATGAACCAAAGACACGCACTGTATAAATGTATGTATGCACCCTAACTCCTGCAGAAAGCAATTGTCTCAATTGATCTTGAAACATCCCTCTGTCTTTTTTCAGTAATGAAGACTGTCATTCTTTAGCTTTCCTGAAATGTATCTGGAGTCGAGGTCGAGGTGGAAAATACATACCAAAAAAAAAAAAAAAACCAAGTGAACAGAAGTCCCCAGAGACACTTATGGAAGGATAAAGACTAGAATGACTTGAATCTGCACAGTGTTAAGAATGATCCTTGGCATCACATCTCAAGCAGACAAGGTAACTATAAGGACTGGTTTGCATCATTCATAGGATTGGCAAATGACTAGAACAAAGATGAAGGACACAGTGGACTTTTTCAGACGGCCCTTACCGCACAAGCAGCCTCCAGAGCAGTAACAAGGCTGCGGTGTGGCAGGGGGTCATTTTTGGATGCCACCGTCCCTCTTCCATGACCATTCGTAGCATGTACGTGAAGCTTTGGAAGCCGCCATGCCATATTTCAATCATGGGCAAATTCCGTGATTGAAATATGTCATAGCAGCTTCCAAACCTTCATGTACGTGCTACAAATGGTCATGGAAGAGGGATGGCGGTGTCCGAAAATGACCCCCTGCCACATGGCAGCCTTGTTACTGCTCTGGAGGCTGCTTGCAGGGTAAGGGCCATCTGAAAAAGTCCAGTGTCTGGTAAGGTTGCCCTTTCTAGCGATCTTCTGATGTGGTTGGGAATGTGATTTTTTTTTTTTTGTGCTTTCCCCCACATCTGATAATCTCCTAGGACTCTGGGAGACCAGGGTTCGAATCCCCACTGGAACATGGAAATCCATTAGGTGATTTTTGGCAAGTCACACTGTCTCAGCCTCAGAGGAAGATAATGGAAACCCACCTGTGAACAAATATTGCCAAGAAAACCCCATGATAGGTTTACATTAAGTCAGAAACTAACAACATACCTGAAAGAAAGTCAGTGGAAAAGCATACAGGAGAAAACCATAGGTTCCAATTCAAAAAAGTAGCTCACCCAGTTATCTGTTTCTGTTCATCCTATTCTAGACCATAGCCTTGTAGAGATTTGAATATGAAGTCAGACATATTTATACATGTTCATATTTTTAATCACACTAGTAAAATGTATTTTGCAAGTCTGAAGCACTGCAAAAATTGCAAAACTTGGTTGAAAGAGCCCATAATGGAGTAGGGGGAAATGCTATGGGCACTATAGGCAGTTATAGTGGTCTCTTGCCCAATTCCAGTACTTGGGAAAATATCTAACAACAACCATACTCAACTCACAGAAGTACAAACCTCACCCCAGTTGAAATGATCTTCTACTACAAGAGTGGGGAATCTTTGGACTACAACTTTGGACTACAATTTCATATAGCCCCAAGCAGAATAGACAATGGAGAGGGATGATGGGGAATACTCATAGCCTCCCTTTGCTGAATTATTCTTCTGTGGATATAACCCACTCAGTTTACACTGAAAGTCATCCACCTCCTATTGAAGTTAATGGGGGGGAAAATCCATTGATTATTGCCAAAGTTGTTTCTTCAATGCTACCCTGTAGCATGCAGATAAAGAACAGAATTCATCACTCATTGCAGCTGCTGTTGAGTCATACCATCAGCCATTATAGCCCAATACATCTTTTTATTTAGCATTTGTGATCTATATAAGTCTTATCTTTTCTCCCTTAAGTCAGGATGCTGCAGCAACCTAGATTAATGTTTCTGTCATTTCACATATTGATTATTGTAATACTCTACTTATTGGGTTTCCCAACTTCATCCTTCATGGACTCAAGCTAGTGAAAAATCTGCTCTATATGTCATGGTCAAATTAGAAAAGTTTAATAGCATCACTGTGGTTTTAATGAAACTTCTTGGCCTCACCGCTCAGCCATGGAATATAGCATGAAGTCCACAATCATCAGCTTAATGTACAGCCTTTCTGAACATGCACTAGCTTATTACAGTGAGCACTGACCTTTCCATTGTGTTGCATTTTGGTTTCCTCCCCAGTTACTTCTTAATAGATCACTGACAACCCTGTCTACTGAACTGCGTAGTAACTTAGTTCTCAAGTAGCCTCTTTTGAAACCAATATCCAAGGTTGTGTACACTTTGTTCCTCGGGCAATTGTTTTGCCATGGCATCAAAGAGTATCATGTAAAGTTTTGGGTACTTTATAATATCTAAATAGCCTCACACAGATATATAAATAGCCTTTTATATATGTTTTACACACTACAGTGTAAACAGTAGTATGCACTAATTGTTCCTACTGGTCTAATGCTGGTGTTAGTATTCTCCTGCAAATCCTGTTTGCTCAGAAAAAAGAATGAGCCCACAAAATAGAAATGTACACACTTGGGGCAGCAATGGGTTTTTGATACCACCTTGTAGGGTAGTATCTTTGGGTCTTTGATTCCAACCTCAACATTGGAATTCCACCTTTGATTCCAACCTCAACATTGGTGTTCAAAAGTGAGTGTATGCCAAATCACAGTCAGCAGCAGTTCCACCTGGAAATCAATGAAGAAAAAGATAGAAGTCTGCATGGCCTTCTAAACCTATTCTAAATGGTGTGGGACATTGATTCTTGAAGAAGTGCTTCTTCCTACATACAACTGCCTGAGAACTGAGGTCTCCCCATTGGGACCAATGCTGTCTGGGATTTCTCGACTGTTGCATGTCAGTTATGGAATTGCCTCCCCTTGGGAGTCAATGTTGGCTTCTTTCCATTGCTAAACCAAAAAATATCTTTTTTATTAAAACCTTTGGGGCCTATGTTACTTTTAAATGTACATGGTTTTAAAGTGTTATAGCCTTTTATGCTACTTTAAATGGTTGATTGATTTAATATGTTCTTATCCTGTTTAAATTATTTTGTGGATTTAATATGGAAATGCTTTGAATTGTTTAAATTGTTTTATTTGTATAGTGGACCCACCCTATCCATGGACTACCCATTCATGGATTGGAGCTTCTGCAGATCACCATTCCCCATATTATTAAATGGTGGTGCTTACACACAACTGCATTGGTATGCGACTGTGTGCACACAGCACCATTGCTTAATATGGGCTTGAGCATCTGCATTTTTTCCTATCCATGGAGACCCTAGAACCAAACCCCCACAGATACAGAGGGTCCACTGTATACACCCTGAGATCCCACAATAAAGGATGAGATATAAATATATTTTAATAAATAAAATAATAAATTAAAGAGTTGTGTTTTTTGGTTTTTTTTAAGAAACAGCTTCATGACTCCCATGACAAGGGGATCAGTTATTTTAGATCTGATCCTATTCAATAGTGATGTCCTGGTTAATGGGGTGAAAGTGGCAGGATCCTTAGGTGGGAGTGGCAAGTTCTCTTGGAGTTTGTTATATAGTGGAAAGGGGGAGCCAAGGATAAACAGACACTCATTCTGGACTTTAAGAAAGCTGATTTCAGTAAAGCTGATTTCACTGGTCAGGGATACTATAAGATGGGAGTTCATGATAAAGGGGAGTTCCTTAAAAATGAGATATTGAAGGGTACAATTTCAAAAAGTTCTAATGAGGAAGGAAAATGGGAGTTTTCTAAAGAAACTAGGATGGATGTTTAAAGAACTTTCAACTAATCTACGATTTAAAAAAAAGATTTAAAAGCAATAGGAAAAGGGAGAAATCACCAAAGAGGATTCAAATGAATGGCTAGCACATGTAGGGAGACTGTCAGAGAAGCCGAAGTGTAGAACAAGCTCAGACATGCTACAGAAGATAAAAACAAAAACGGGGGGATTGGTTATGTCCATAACAAAAGCAAGAACAAGGAAATGATAGGGTCACTGTGTGAAGAAGATGGCAATGTTAACAGGAGACAGCGAAAAGGTGGAACTACTCAAAACTTTCCTTGCCTCAGTCTTCTTCCAAAAGGAAAACCTGGGGAAAATGGAGCAGATTATATAGTAGAGGAAATGCAGCACAGGATAAGGAAAGAGGTAGTACAGGAGTACCTGGCTACACTAAGGACTTTTTTGGATGGGGTTTTGTAACGCGAGCAGTCTCGCCCCCGTTGCGAGGCTGCTGCGTGGCAGGGGGTCCCTTTTGGATGATGCTCTCCCCTGCCAATACTGTTGCGGAAGTGCTGGGAGGCTGCAGCGCCATATTTGGTGATTTTCTAATCACGAAAGTTGATCGTGATTAGGAAATCGCCAAATATGGCACTGCAGCCTCCCAGCACTTCCACAACAGTATCGGTGCGGGCACAGCGTCATCCAAAAGGGACGCCCTGCAGCGCAGCAGCAGTGCAATGGGTACGAGGCTGCTCACATTGTAAAACCCCATCCGAAAAAGTCCTAAATGAATTCAAGTCTCCAGAGCCAGGTGAACTACATCAAAGGGTATTAAAAGAACTTGCAGAAATAATCTCAGAGCCATTGGCAACAATCTTTGAGAATTTCTGGAGAATAGGAGAAATCCCAGCAGACTGGAAGAGGGCAAATGTTGTCCTCATCCTCAAAAAGGGAAAAAAGAGGACCCAAATAATTACAGCCCCATCAGCCTGACATCAGTACCAGGAAAGATTCTAGAACAGATCATTAAACAGTCTGTAAGCATTTAGAAAGGAATGCTATGATTACTAAAACTCAACATTGGTTTCGCTAAAACAAAGCATGCCAGACTAATCTTGTCTCTCTCTTTCTTCTTCTTCTTCTTCTTCTTCTTCTTCTTCTTCTTTTTCTTTTTTCTTTTTTCTTTTCTTTTCTTTCTTTTTTTTTTTTTGATAGACTTACAGGCTTGGTAAATGGCGGGAATGCTGTGGGTGTAGCATATCTTGATTTCAGTCAGGCTTTTGACAAGGTCCCCTGTGATTTTCTTGCAAACAAGCTAGTAAAATATGATCTAGACAATGCTACCATTAGGAGGATTTGTAATTGGTTGACCAACCAAACCCAAAGGGTGCTCACCAATGGCTCCTCTTCATCTTGGACAGAAGTGATTAGTGGGGTGCCACGGGGTTCTGTCTGGGCCCAGTGCTATTCAACATCTGTATAAATGACTTGGATGATGGAATAAAGGGCATGCTTATCAAATTTGCAGATGACATCAAATTAGATAGGGTGGCTAATACCCCAGAGGACAGGATTAGAATTCAAAATTACCTTAACAGTTTTGAGAGCTGGGCCAAGACTAACAAAATGCATTTCAACAGGGAGTAATGTAAGGGACTACACTTAGGCAGAAAAAATTGACACGCATGGATATAGTATGGGTGACACCTGGTTTGTCAACAGTATATGTCAAAGGGATCTTAGTAGACCACAAGCTGATCATGAGTCAATATTATGATGCAGCTTAAAAAGCCAATGCAATTCTAGGCTGCATCAGTAGGAGTATAGTGTCAAGATGATGGGAGGTAATAGTACTACTCTATTCTGCTTTGGTCAGACCTCAACTGGAATACTATCTCCAATTCTGGACATCAGAATTCAAGACAGATAATTGACAAACTGGAATGTGTCCCGAGGAGGGTAATCAAAATGGTGAAAAGTCTAAAAACCATGTCCTATGAGGAGTGGCTTAGGGAGCTGGGTATGTTTAGCCTGGAGAAGAGACGGTTAAGAGGTGACATGATAGCCACATTTTAATACTCGAAAGGAATGTCATATTGAAGAGGGAGCAAGCTTGTTTTATGCTGCTCCAGAGACTAGGGGCTTGTCTACACAAAGGGAAAAAATGGACTGCTCCACAGTAATAGCAAGTCACAGCAGCTGCAACCTGTCTTAATGGTTTTACAGCCCCCATAAACCCTGCATGCCTGTAGCTAAGAAGGTGGCTGTGAGTGAATCACTGGCATTTTTAAATCTGCCACTGCTGAACTTAAAAAAACAACAACAACAACCCTATTTCTCTGGTGCACACAAGCGATATTTTACCTTTTCCAAGAGGGAGAGAGAGAGAGCACAAACCTCCATTTTATCACCTTAGCGATCACTTGCTAAAGCAAAAATCCAACATGGCAGCAGGGGGGTTGCTTGCTCCATAACCCAGCCCTGTCCCCTGCATTCATCCAGCCAACCAGGTTTGCACTGTGTCCTGCATGAGGAAGCAATTTGTGTCAAATCGCTTATTGTAATGAACGAAAATGCACATATCTCTGGAGTTTTTTTTAAAAAGTTGGGAAAAGCCACAAAGGCTTTTCTCACACAGTTTCTCCTCTCTTTTGCCCCCTCCTTCTCATATGACGAGACACTGCAGGATCCCATTATGACAGCTTGTTTTCTGAGCAAATTCTGTTAAGGGTATTTTCACCTTGTGGATAACCCCTTGGACACAGAGCAATGGATTCAAACTGCAGGAAAAGAGATTTCATCTAAACATTAGGAAGAACTTTCTAACAGAGCTTTTTAACAGTGGAATACATTGCCTCAGAGTGTGTGGACTTTCCACCTTTTCAGTTTTTTAAACAGAGGCTGGATGGCCATCTGTCCGGAATGCTTTAATTGTTTATTCCTGCATGGCAGGGGGTTGGACTAGATGGCCCTTGTGGTCTTTTCCAGATCTATGATTCTATGATTGTTCTACAGATAAAAAAAAAGTTTTTAAGGGTGATGAAATGTTATGATCAATATTGGGATTCTTTTTCCAAATCCACAGCAGTTAACCCAAGGATCCGCCACCAAAATCTAGTTATTTCACAGCCTCAGGTATTTCAATGTCTTAGGTTTAGCCACCAGGCATTGGACTCTGAAATGGGAGTACTATTTTCATGAGGAAACATGAGATACTGTATTAGAAAATACTTTTATCAAGAGCTTTATTAAATCTTTCAGTAAATTTACAGAAGGAATTAGTTCATCTTTCTTATAAAATTCAGAAAAACTTAAGATAATCTTATAAATGTCTCAACTTGATGGAAGTCTAAAAGAAGACTTATTTTGTTCAAACATCTTAGATAATTATTAGGTGATTTTTCAGTAAAAACTAGAAATATATACCAAGATGTACTTGGAGTAATATACCTCTGCTGACAACATCAGGAAAACAGAAAGCAATTCAAAATGGTAATTTGGATATAATGGCACTGTTTATCTTGAAAACCAACAAGAAAGAATCAATATGAAGTAGTAATTGCATCCACTATTTAAAAAGAGAAAAAGGGAAAGTTTTTTCATCCAGTAAATGCAAGAAGGGAAAGATGACATTGATTAACAAAAGTAGTGATTAGAAAATTAATAAATAAAATGAATCCCACAATTCCACAACATGAAAACTTTATCTTCTTCTTATTGCAATGTTGGACCCAATGAAATTAGTGGGATTACATAAATCATAGCTAAAAAGTTCTGATCCTTTTAATGGGCCAACTCAAGGGTGTTGTCAAGATAATATCCCTTTAATGTGCAGAGAGAAAATGTTGGAGCAACAGACCACGCTGATAGAACAGCTGAAATGGGTGTGTGCACAGCTGTGGCTAGGCAGAAAGTGACTAGCCAAACATTCCTATAAAGATACACTCTGTATGAGTTACTGTTGAGTTGATGTCAAGGCGTATTGGATGTTTGGAGAATTTGCTGTTGGATTTGTTATTGAGGTTTGCTGTATATATTGTGTTTGTTTTGTACTGGAACTGAAGATAAAACCTCCAGATATTATTGGAAGAACCTTGCTGCTTGTAAGTCCTCTTATTTTGGGTGAAAGTGGGTCAGAGCAGTGATAAAGCCTGCTAGCTGAAGCCTTTATTTTTCAAGCCCTATTCTGCTGCATATTTTATCTGCTGTATGGCTTGCTACTCCTGGTTCTAGTTTGTCCCCAATTCAGCTACATCTTAGTGACTTCACTCAGGAGACACACACCAGGGAGCGCTATCATCTCTCTGTGACACCATCAGGAAGGAGTTATTGCCGAGCTAAATGGACCCCCCAATTAAACCAAACAATAAGTGAGGTATTGGCTTCAGACCAACTTCAGCATCTCAGGACTGTCCTGATATCAGCTGACTCACCTGATGAAATCTTGGAAAATTACAATACACTTACCCAAGCTCTACACCAATATCTAATCTGTCAAAATAGTGTACATCAGTGGAAACAACAACAGCACCACTCCAAACCATGGTTTGACAAGGAATGTGTTAATGCTAAAAAAGCCCTCATTGATACTTGTCAGGGTTACCTATCTAATAACATCCCAGATGCTGTACCAATGCTGCTTCAGCAGAAAAGAGACTACAAAAAGCTTCTGATGACCAAGAAAAAGGAAGCCATGAAGAATGACTGGACACAACTTATCCAGGCAGTCAGATCCAACAACACAGCTCTATTCTGGCATATTACATCAAGTTCCCAGAGAAATGGGCCAGCTACAGTGGATTGTCACATCCCTCCAGGGATATGGGAGGATCACTTTCAAGCACTTTATAAGGACAACTACATTGAAAGTGGATGCACTAGCCAAAATATAGAAAATATCCAAGGGTGGCCACCAGTGACAGCGACAGAGATCAAGAACCTTGTAGCCCAGCTGAGAATGGGGAAGGCTCCAGGGGAAGACTTAATACCTGCAGAAGCCATTAAAAACAACCTTGAATTTTGGGCCCCTATCCTGGCCTCACTTTTCACCTGTATCGACAAATATGGTCGAGCACCCAAGGATTGGGGCCTTGCAATCATCGCCCCCATATATAAAAAAGGAAGCAAGGATGATCCTGTCAACTACAGACCAATTAGTCTCCTCAGTACAATCAGCAAACTCTATCCAAGACACCTACAGTGGAAATTTCAGACCTGGTTGGAACAAGAAAACATACTTGCAGAAGAACAAGCTGGCTTCAGGGAAGGCCACTCCACCATAGATCAGTGCCTTGTACTCCACCACCTTATTGAAAAATACTCCACCTGCAGCACAGTTTCTCTCTATGCTGCCTTCATAGACTTTAAAGCAGATTTTGACTCTATATCCTGAACCAAACTGTGGAAAAAACTGGAGTCTTCTTCGATCGACTGACGTTTACTCCATCTAATTCATATGCAGCATGAAGGGACCTCATTAAAAGTAAGATGTAACCCCCAGGGACATCTCACCAATGACATTGTCACTGAGAAGCAAGCAAGGCTGCATTCTAGCTCCACTCCTGTTTAACTTCTACATCAATGATTTGGTGGATCACCTCAACAACACTAACTTCCATCCCCCAAAATTAGAGGGAAGGCATATCTCAACACTGCTTTATGTGGATGATGCAGCAGTACTTTCAAGAACTCCCATTGGACTAAAAAGAGGCCTAAGAGCACTAACAAAATATTGCAGAGTGGAACAGCTAGAACTCAACTATCAAAAAACTAAAATCATGGCATTCGCTAAAAGGCCTAAGAACTACAACTGGAATATAGATGGCCACAAGATTGAGCAGGTCTCTTGCTTCAAATACCTGGGGGTAATTTTTCAAGCCACTGGCAGTAGGAAAAAACATGGGGAGTATGCTGCTTGCAATGCGCAAGCAACAACCATTCTCAAATTTCTTAAGACAAGAGGAGGCCACTATTTACCTGCAGCGCTCAAACTCTTTGAAGCCAAACCAGTAGAACAACTGCTTTATGGATCCCAATTGGGACCCTTCCCCAACCCTGCTCCATTAGAACTTGTCCAATCCAAATTTTTAAGATCAGCTTTCCAAACTCCAAAATGTGTCTCTAACGAAGCTCTGAGACTGGAGTCAGTATTTATGAAAGTGGAGGCCAGAGTGTGAGTGACCATACTCAGCTACTGGCTCAGACTATCCCTCTTTCCCACTGGCCTTGCTCCACTAACCTTAAATGATGATTTCCAGTCCAGCTGGAAACAGACAGTGATGACTAAAATTTCAATGCTGGGCCTTTCTCCAGATCTTCTGCTTAGCCTGGGATATGATAGGGCGAAAGCTACTACCAAACAACGGGTAGCAGATATAGAGCGGCAATTGGATCTAGCCAGCACTCCAACCTTCATTGCTAGTGACTCCAATAGATATCTGGCCTCTCCTTTGGCATACTTAGCAACACTTGAAATACCTAAACATCGAAGGGCCTTTACTCTTGCACGGTGTCGTGCCCTCCCTTCAGCTGTCCTTGAAGGCCGATACAAGAAGATCCCCTTCTCAGACAGACTGTGCCCCTGCAATTCGGGCCAAATAGAAACAACAGAGCATGTATTACTTCAGTGCTCATACTACAGGGACATACATCTCAGCTTATTTCACCCTTATTGCATAAATATCAAGGGCACACTGGACAATTCTACATAAACTTGTTGCTTTCAGACACCAACCCAGAAATAACTTATAATGTTGCCAGGTTCTGCGCAGCTGCGGTTAAAATTCAACAGACAATGTCCTCAACAGTAGAATAGTATCAACCTATTCTTGTTATACTGGTGCTAACATTTTAAATACTGCTTTTAGCCTGTTTTTATCCTGTGTTTTTACCTTTATTCTGTATCCCTTTTTACCTGTGCTGGTCTATGACCGTAATAAAGATTCTATTCTATTCTATTCTAGTTTGTCCCCAGGATGAGCCAGTCACCTCTCGGTGAGCCTATACTGAGTGGACTGTCTAGATGGTGAAAAAAATCCTCAAAGAAAGCAGGTGGAATACCTTTTGACCAGATGAGCTCCTGCCGGGATTCACCATAATCAGAAGGAGGGGGGCTGAAAACTACAAGTACTTCACAATAACAGCTTTCATTGTTTCTCCTGAGCTTTTTTAAAAACTATGTGAAAATGCACATTACAGCCCATTTGAACAACCATTTCAAATTGGGGCACATCCTACAAGTCAAAACATGGTTGGTCAGATGTGCACAGGCATGGGCTTGCCAGAGACAAAGTGGCTGAAGCCGCCGCCATTGTTGTGTTTCACAGAAGCGGTCCTGCTCCCCACAGTGGAGTGGCCACATGACAGAAGCCAAGGCAAAAGCTGGCTGGCTTGGCCTGTGCATTGCCATTCAACCTGTTCCAGCCACAAACTTGCAGGAAGAAACAGGAGAAAAGTCTTCCCTCCCCTCCAGTGGGGATTTTAAATCTTGAGTTAAGTGTTGGGGGTCATTTAACAAGGCCAAAAAAAGTGGGGGGAATAGAGGGAGCTTTGGGGGAATAATAATGCAGGCAATTCACTCATGGCCACCATCTTTTCTCACAGGCATGCTCTACGTGAATTTCAAACTTGGATAGTTTCCCATGCCAGTGATCTTGCGAATGCATCATGGGGACAAATGAACACTGCTGCATTCGTGACTTAATGTGCTATTTTCTGCAATTAAATCTCCCATCTAGCTCAGCCTAAGATGAGATTAATATTAGCTTCTTCTACACATATTTATGACTTCAAATATACAATAATAATTTGTTCTGTCTCTATTAAAAAGTACTTTCATTAACCCAAAACATTAGCAAACTAATAACAAAAAGCTTTGTACATGTTAAATACCAAACATGATTTGGAATAAGATTTACAACCAACAATCAGCCAACCTATTCATTCTATTCAGTATTATTTATATTTTACACAAAAACTACCAAATTTGGAGGTTCCCATTTGAAGGAATTTTTTTAAAATATACATTTTGGAGGAAAGATAGGATATAAATCAAATAAATAAATAAATGCATAAATAGGAAAGACAAATTTCATGAAAACTGAACAAGTGTTTTTATGTACCTGATATGCCATAACATTTTGTATGAAGTGATTTTTAAAAAGTTGGATGGTCCTTCTCAGGTGTCCAAGGAGTTTTGAAGTAAGAAAAAAGTGCTGTATGTGCTTTTCTATCCAGTTGGCGGCAGCATGGGTGGCATAGTTGTTTAAGTGTTGGACTACAACTCTGGAGAATCCCCACTTGGCCATGAAAACCCATGTGGTGACCTTGGGCATGTTACACACTCTTAGATTCAGAAACCCCTGTGATAGGTTTGCCTTAGGGTCACTATAAGTTCAACAAAACTTGTAGGCACACAACAACAGTTAAAGAAGCTAATTTGTAGAGGTGATTTGTGCTGATTCCACCTTCCCTTGTAACCACTCTCACACACCCCAAATCATATCCAGAGGGTGGGGGGGTTACTTTAAAAAGAATGAAAAGTGGTGGGGTACATAGGAGAAAATTCTCAGAAATTGCTCCCTCTTGGCTAAAATCGTGAAAGGTCTGGAAACCATGCCTTATGAGGAGAGACTTAGGGAGCTGGGTATGTTTAGCCTCCTGGAAAAAAGATGGTTAAGAGGTGATATGATAGCCCTGTTTAAGAATTTGAAGGGATGTCATGCTGAGGATGGAGCAGGCTTGTTTTCTGCTGCTCCAGAGACTGGAACACGGAGTAATGGATGCAAGCTCCAGGAACAGAGATTCCACTTCAACATTAGGAGGAACTTTTTGACAGTAAGAGCTGTTCGGCAGTGGAACACACTCCCTCGGAGTATGGTGGGGTCTCCAAAATGGGGTGGGAGGAGTGGAAGCCATGATGCCTTATGAGGAGTGGCTTAGGGAGCTAAGCATGTTTAGCCTGGAGAAGAGAAGGTTGAGAGGGGACATGATGGCCATGTTTAAATATTTGAAGGGATGTCATACTGAGGATGGGGCAAGCTTGTTTTCTGCTGCTCCAGACTCTAGGACACAGAGCAATGGGTTCAAAATCCAGGAAAAGAGATTCCACTTAAACATTAGAAAGAACTTCCTGACAGTAAGAGCTTCTTCAGAAGTGGAATGCGCGTCTACCTGGGAGTGTGGTGGAGTCTCCTTCTGTGGAGGTTTTTAAACACAGGCTGGATGACCATCTCTTGGGAATGATTTGATTGTGTATTCCTGCAGGACAGGGGGTTGGACTGGATGACTCTTGAGGTCTCTTCCAACTCTATGATTCTATGATTAAGATAGGATGGAAAGGATGAGGAGGACAAAAATTAAGTAACCACAACATGAGAGTGTTTTGCCACTGTAATAATTACGTCTCCATGTGTTCAGAGAAAAAAATGTTTCTGATTATCTGAACATATATTAAATGAGAAGTATAATTAAATGCACTAACTGAGTCTGATGCAATCAAAAGGTGCTGACATGGTAAGAGAAACTGAAACATTTACAGCCTTTACCTAAAGACTATGATGTGTGTGAGTTCTGTGTTCATTTTTCAACTTTGCAAAACAGTCTAGAACATGTCCACTTCATGCTACAGTGCTATATAGTGCAGCTGACTTTGCTTTAGGTTTATGCTGCAAGTAACAATCCATATGGTAGCTCATGAAACAAACTAGCCACTGGCTAATTAAGCAGAGGAACATACCACTTATGGAGGAATTATATCACCACTACTCAATTAATTTACTGTCCTGAATAAACCCCACAACTCATTTTTATTTTTTGAGTACATGGGGTTGCCATAAGTAAAAAGGCAACTTGAAAGCACATGTGCGCACACACAAAAATCCCAGTGAGTTTTATCTCCCATCTCTCATTCTCTGTGTCTCAGAGAAAGTGCATGATCTTTCTCTCCCTCTCTCTTTTCCTCATGCAGGGACTGTCTCCAAACTACAGCATCAGTATTAGCCAGGCACCTTCTCAGTGCTCCCCCAACTTAGTCAGTACCAAGCCTCTCTCTGCAAGCAACACTGCAGGGAGAGAAGTCCAGCAGCCACTCAGTCTCTGACTCCAGCAACAAGTTAAATAACCACCCCACCGTGCATGGCAGCCCCCCCCCCAAGATACCCCCATCCTCACAGCAATGCAGGGGCCGTCTCCAAATTCCAACTTAGTCAGTAGGAAGAGCAACTCCCTCTCCGTCTCCAACAGCAGCCTCCAGGTCAGTGCTACTGCCAGGCCCCTGCCTGAGGAGGGAGTGGGGGGGGGGCTTGCAAAGCAGTGGCTCCTCCTGGCTGTCTCCTTCATCAGACAAGGAGATAGGAGACAGCAGGAGGTTAGCCCCCCCCCTTTGGCCCATTGATCTTGGGGGCCCCCGCCAATGCAGATTTGACAGAATGGTTAAACCGGCCCTGCCAGTATCTATACAGTTCAGAAAGGGCTGGTATCAAAAATGATGTCAGTCAAACAGGGAATACAACAGGTAGTGCCTTATTACAGTGTCATCCTATGCTGTAGTTAGATTTAAGGTCCCATTGGTTGATTAAACATAGTTTGATGTACCATTCTGATCCTAAGAGTCCATCTAAGCTAGCAGAGCCCAGAAGAGGTTTCACCAGCCTGCTCTGATCCCTCTTATATATCATTTGTGGATAATCATTGTTCCAATTTAGAACACATTTCATATCTTGAAAGTCCCGTTGCTGCTTTTCACTCTGCAGGTTGCAACCAGGAGCATGTAGCAGCTTTGAGCATCAAGAAGGTATTAATTTGACCCATCTCCTTGTTTTTCTTTGGGAACTCCTCTCCCATCACTTGCTTTATTTTTTCTTTACCCACATTCTAGACCTGAGTTTTTATCTCAAGCTGCTTGATAGTTATGGTGAGTGAAAGAGCAAGCAACTTGTAAACAATGATGGCAAGTTCATTTTCAGGATGTTAGAGGTGACCTCTGTAATCTGTACATAGTAAATGCTATGGAAATTTGCATCCAACAGGCAACTTGCTCTTCTGCCTGTAAATTAATATGGCATAGTAAAATATCAGTGAGGCAGAAACTTTACACTTGGTATTTATGTATGGCTGAAAGGTAAAATATGGGAGAAATAAAAGTGTTTTAAAGATTGATTTGAGATGCTATGTAAAGGAAAGGGTTTTGCGTATTGAAGCAACAATTCCTTTATTAATGTTGATTTTCATTTAAACGTTGCCTGCAAATGAGTTGGCATCTGGGCAATCTGTGCCTGTCTGTTGCTTTTCAGAGGTGAAGGATTTTGCTGACTGAAATTTCCATCTCATTGAACTGAGAGTCTCTGGAGAGGCAGAAAGATGCTGTGAGGCTTGGAATGTGTCAGACACAACTAGATGTGTCATTTGTTTGCCTTGTGAAAAGCCCAAACCAAACAAACCCTATTACTTCATATCTTTATCATAGCTCCCCACCCTAATGCTCCAACTATAGTCCAATTCTTTTCATTAGTGAGGACATTTGCTCATACTAAAGTATTAGGATTGAGACCTAAGGCTCCACAGCAAATGACCTCATGCTACATTACCCATTACATTGATCACAGCAGCTCTGAGAAAACTGAAGATGTAACCCATAAGTTGTCAGTCAACAGACCTAGCTTTTCTCAGGGTTGCGTTGGGAGGAGACAGAAGAGAGGCAAGGTAGGACAAGCTAGGCACAAGGCAATAAGATTCAGCAGAAACATGAGGAGTGCTTACTTAGGGCAATGAAACAAACTGACCTGGAAGTCAAAGGAGTACCACATTGTAACTGAGACCTTTCCTACAGTCATGCTCTCACCTTGAATACTTGACTTCAAGATGAGAATTCAAACCCTCAAAAAGTGAACTCCATGGGACACTCACCAGAAATAACACTTTACTGGATTTTACTGATGAATGAATGAAAAGCAATAACTATCAGGCGAAATACGTTAGTACGTACAGTGTTATTGATGACATGACTAAGGGAGCCCTGGTGGTGCAGTGGTTAAATGTCATTACTGCAAGCCACAACATTGAAAGTTCGATCCCAAGGGCTCCAAGCTTTCCATCCTTTCATAGGTCGGTAAAATGAGTACCCAGCTTGTGGGGGGCAATTAGCTAACACATATTGGGAACCACGTGTAGAGTGCCTAGCACACTATAAAAGCGGTGTAGATGTGTAGGTGCTATTGCTTAACAATTTGCTCTGAGAGCCTTTGTGGCTAAAGAGTGGTGTATAAATACCTTAAATAAATAAATAAATATTTTAAAAACTTATTTTTTCATTTAAGAAAAGGAGGTCTCACAACCAAACCTACTTGGATGTCCAAAAACTGTTCTATTTCTAAAAGTTTTACCTTGCACTGGCTACCTCAGAGTCAATGTCTCCAATGTGCTTGCTTTCTTTCTTTCTTTCTTTCTTTCTTTCTTTCTGGGATTTATATCCTGCCTTTCTCCCAAGATGGAATTCAAGGCGGCTTACAATAATTTAAAAAATACAACCAGAACATTGCAAAAGTTAAAAAAAGAATTAAACAATTATCATTATTAAAACATAACAGTTAAAAACACAATATAATAAAAATGACAAACATTAAAAAACATTAGAAGCAGTACACCAATAAATTTCAAATTTGAAAAGCCTGCCTAAATAAAAATGTCTTCACCTGCTGGTGAAAAGAGAGCAGGGAGGGTCTTCCCATGAAAGGAGTTCCACAGTCTGGGAGCAGCCATGGAGAAGTGCTATATGTGTGGCTCCCTAGGAAGATGGTCTGAAAGCGTAGCTCATGCAAAAAGCACACAGAAGCTATGGTGAGCCCAAAAAATCCTAATCTTTTGCTAGTGGTGCTGTGAACCAGTATATTTCTGGGACCAATACTATGCCGAACTGCTGTCTCATGCTCAGATTCAAGTCTGAGTCTTCCTTTGCTGCATGAACCTCTGCTCTCCAGACAGATGCCAGCCACAGATGCAGGTGAAATGTCAGAAAGAAACTATTCCAGGACACGGCCTCACAGCCCCCCCCCCCAAAAAAACCCAAGGAAAATCTATGGATGCCAGCCATGAAAGCCTTCGACT
Source organism: Gambelia wislizenii (assembly GCA_030847615.1). Lineage (NCBI taxonomy): Eukaryota > Metazoa > Chordata > Lepidosauria > Squamata > Crotaphytidae > Gambelia > Gambelia wislizenii. The sequence continues at coordinate 102,564,390 of JAUMIR010000005.1, read as the reverse complement.
TCACACTGTTGGTCTTCTCTCATACAATCATATCTGTATGGCAAGATCTACTTCAGGAGTCAATTTAAGATCTGTAAAGTTGGCATTTATTAGGTAGAGAAGCCCTTTTCAGGCATTCACTTGAACATGCATAGCACTACAACTGGAGATGGTGAAATGAGTGAAAAACAAGTTATGCCAGCAAAGGCCCCAAGTGATAAGATATAAGTTAGGACTTTATCAGACTAGCATTTAAAAATGTTGTAACCCGACGAATGAAGATAGTGTGAACATCATGGCATTATAACACTTATTATCACACATAGCTGTAATTACATGAAAGAAATACTGTGGAATTATCACACAACTACCACTAGTGCTTTAAGAACAGGAGTTTACTTCCACAATTTAGCATGGGTAAGATTTTGGGTGTTCTTGCGAGAAGACACAAGCATGCTTAAAACTCCCCCCAAAAAACCTAAATTAACAAAGTTGATGAACACACAAGCACTGAAACAAACCTTAAAACATGCAAACTAGATGGGACAGTTCCTAAAAAGAGCATCCCATGCTTTGTTTTCACATTCTCACCCAGAAGTTTGCTTGCTGAGGACCACCCATTCATGCTGTAATCTCGTTATTACAACGGGATGTGTTTTCGCACACCCTCAATACTGTGAATAAAAGCAATATTAGCAATCTATTGACAGCTTGTCCCGTCAGTTAAAAGGAGCACCTTATTCACGACTGGGGCATGGGGTAACAAGGAGATGACGATGATGTCATGTGATGGCCATGGCCATTCACACTACCATGATGTCATAATCCCATGATTTTTTGCCATGTCTGAAAAAGTCCTTAGACTTTCACACACACTGAATGTGAAGGTCTGAAGAGGATGTTGCAACAACATTCAGCTCAATGTGGTTACAAAGTTCCTGTGAGCAGGAACCCTGATAAGGTTGTGCTCCACCTCACCCATGGGAACTCTGTAACTACGTTCTGCCAAATGTGGCTAGACGGCCATCTTCAGACCCTTAGGCTTGGTATGTGCTAAAGTTTAACTTAATTCTTGGTTATGGAGGGGAGAGCAGGTTTATATGTATACTCACATCCCTGACCCCAATGATAGCACTATGTGTACGAGAGTCAATGACTGAACTAGGGTGAGGGTCTTCTCACTGAATGCCCCCAATCTTTGGAAGTCCCTTCCATTTAACTTATGGTTTGTCCCTTCAAGCCTGGCTTTTAGGCAGGACTTGAAGACCTTCTTCAAGGCTGCTTTTGAGTGATTCCATACAAATAGGTCTGTAGGTAATTTCTAGATTATCTGTATTGTTGTAATCACCTGTCATTTCTATTGACATTTAACAATGTATTTTTATTGAACACCACTTTGAGTCCCAAATCAGGAAAAAGCAGGATAGAAATGATGATGATGATGATGATGATGATGATATTGTCCCCATTCTCATTTACATTGCTTTTGGAGCAAATAGCTCTAAAAGGATGCTAGTTGATGCGAGACTTCATAGAACAGCAAAATACCAGTTTTAAAATTAAAAAAAATCAAAGTTATAATATATCAAGAATCATATTGCAGAGGGTACTAACTCTAACACACTTTGATCTGGACATGGGTTTTGCTGAGTACTTCCACCACCACCACCCTGTTGTATAACCAGATACTCCATGGCTGGCAATCAGGTGGGCAGGCCATCAACTAAAGCAGCCACTTATTGGCCACTTAAACACTGAATCTAGGTCATGGGCAGAGAGACCTTATGTAGTCTCACCTGAAGTTTTATAAATTTCACTGAAGTAATGTGTAATTTCACAATTCTTGTAACAGCTAGTAAAATCTTGTGAGACCTACAGCAGGTCTTGGAATGCCACCAAATGCCACTCCTCACAGGTAGGTCTTCAGACAATTGTCAGATATTTTAAAAAAATACACTCCAAAGTATACTTGAAATCATATAAGCGCACCCATCCAAGAATCAGGATTGGTGCATTTCCACATTGATTATACACTTGAAGGCAAACCATTGCTATGTAACATGTGGATGGATCTTCTGTAGTATTGGGTAAATTACTCCTGCTGAAGAAATCTTCTAATCATGATTACCATTAGATCCCATCTTTAGCTATTTACCAATTTGTGTGGCTTTGAGCAGATCCTGTTGGATTTGCATCTGTTTCCCATATGATTTCCCCATTTCTCCAAGCAACGAGTATTTTTGGGCCACCCATCAACAAACAGACTTGCATGACTAAACATAGAATGAAGTGCTTAATTTTAGTCTCATTGCTTTTAATAAATTTGACTCGATATACATTATTTATTACATTCACTAAAATAGCTTGCCTTTTGGTAGGTATTTTAACCCCTAAAAATATACTGTCACAAAACAATGCTCTTCTTCTGCCTGGTGTAAGCTATATAATAAACTAGTGATACAGCGATCAGAGAAGTGAAATCCAAAAAGTGGAACACAAGCAGCTGTAAATTCAGGGCCTAACTCATTTTTTTTAATGACACTTCTGTGTTGTACATGGTACCTATTTTGTTTTATGAGACAGTAGCCCTATATTCACACTGGACCCTGAATGGAAAAGGCACAGAGGACTGATTAATATATATTGTCATGAAGTGAGCAATTTACTGACTATGGGGAAAGTTCAAGCAGAAACGGTAAACTGCACTCAAATGATAACAGCTTTTATACCTGAGGAAGGAAATGAGGCCTGAGCTCATACTGACCATGGTAGTTCCTTTGCTGTGCTCCTCAACCCACTATAAATCTTCTCAGGACTGGCCCTACTGTTAGACAGAGTGGAGCAGCTTCCGCGAGAAGTAGATTTTGACTTGTCTTGAAATGACAGCAAATTATTAGCCATTTAACTTATAATAATTGTATGTTTACTGCCAGAGAAGAAGAAGCAGCATTGAGAACTTTTCTGCCTCTCGTGCCCAAATAATGTGACTGGCCTAGGGTATTATGCCCCGTACTTTAGGGAGTGAAGGTGCTCTAGTGCAAGTATGTTTCGTGGAGCCCTTCAGTCTTCTGTATTATGGAGAGGGAGTTAAGGGAAATCAGTACCAGGGATCTACAATGTATTTCTCAACCTCAGCTCAGAGAACTGTGTCTTACTAGGATAACTGGGACCCCTGTAGCAGGCTTGTGGGTTAGGGGCTGGACATTCAGAGCATGAAACAGAAACCTGAAAACTAAAGGTTGGAACATAGGACTTTATCAGATGCAGCAAAAACCATATCATTTAGGACGTGACGATAACACAAAAAGGCAATATTATCAGATGATGTCATCATTCAGCCATTCCGGGAGTGTAGCGCAGCTGTGAATAAGGCTTCACTTTTTATTGAAGGCTTAGCCCATCAATAAAAAAGTGATGCCTCATCCACACCAGCACTATGCCCCGGGAAATCACCACTTTACATTTCTTAGAATGTTCACCAGGTATAACCATTGCCTTTTGGGGAGGCAATAGTGTAGGATACAGCCCAGGAGGAGGCACTTTGCCCAGAGGACCTCAGGCTTGGAGCCTGTCCCTATTAGGAGCTTGGATTTATGTCCTTAACTAATGAACAGTGGAGAACCTCTAGCCTCCTGCATTCGAGGATCCAGACCCAGGCCAGGTTAGAACCTCACATTTTTGAATTGAGAATACACACCTGGTCTCTTTTAGGTCCCCAAAGCAGTAATGTAAAAGAGTGGGAGTTTGGAGGAAGTTGAAAAGGAGTATTTGTCCTCATTATACTCTATTATGTGATTAGGATTTAAAAAAAACACTGTTAGCAATAAAGATTCATTTTGTACCACACTCTTTCGTATCTGTCGCTGCAGTGATCACAGCAGAGCCTAACAACTCCACTCAGCTCTCAAGGCGGGGATTCTTCATTTTCACATCATGCATCACTCACAGCTGTCTGCTATGATTACTGAAAGTCAGATTATCCCATCCTACATGCACATTAACCTAAATTTGTTTAGGAAGCACAGTGCTTTAAGTGGGCATGTTAATCACAGATGATTCCCTGATTGAAGAAGGCTGGGAGGTCAAAAGAGACGCATTTGCTGCCCTATGACATTATTTGAGGTTGAAATTCAGTCTGTCTCCATGGCATGTGAGCAGACTGTAAAAGCAAAATGCAAAAACATGGAGGAGGAGGAGGGGGCATGATGCTGGTTGGCTTCATTGCTGTCATAACCAACTTCTGAGAGGCAAGGTGATGCAAGACAGCCTTGACTGTGGAGAGAACAACTCCTGTGGCACAGTGCACAAAGCTGAGAAAAGTTAGTCCCAACTTAGTTGTATTTCTCTGAATTGTGTGTGTGTGTTTTCATTCTATCTGTGGTTTATATCAGGTTACAAGACTTTGCTTTTTTTCATGAAAGGTAATTGGTATGGGGTTTTTTTGGATTTAAAGAAAATCATGTGCATTTGTGTATACGCTTAATGTACACATTTTGTATGCATTTCCCCCATTGACTAAAGCATATACCGTATGTGCATATTTTTCCCAGATATGTCAATTTTAAGCTAGTCATATTTTTTTTAATTAATGCAATATTTGTACCTGTTTTATAAAAGGCACTGTGAAGCACTATAAGACTCTCAAATGTATGGATTTCAGAGACAATGTCCTGTTCTTCTCCCAACACACCTCAGAAATCCAAAAGGAATACTACTGTCATGATATCTGAACCCAACAAAATTCTTTTCCATCCTTAGTGGCCCAGGCTATTCAGCATTTAACTTAACTATGACCCAGAAGATTATAGAGGGTGCAGACATTGCCACATAGTGAAGACTGTCATGTGCATTTGGATTGGGCCACTTAGAACCAAATGTTTGGAAATGAGGTTGACACCTTGTTCCTTCTAGTGCCTGCCACCATATGGGCTCAGTTACTTCCCCCTTTTCTTTTTGAAGAAAGCTACAAAGAAAGTCAGATTGGCTTTGTAATGCTGTTAAGACCAGCTTGAGGGAGCCAGTGTGATGCAATGGTTTGAGTACTGGACTAGAACACTGAAGACCAGGGTTTGTATCTTCACTTGGCCATGGAAACCCACTGGGTGACCTTGAGAAAGTCATACTCTCTCAGCCTCAGAGGGTAAAGGTAAACCTCCTCTGAACAAATCTTGCCAAGAAAATCCTATCATAGGTTCACCTTAGGGTCACCTTAAGTCAGAAACAACTTTAAGGCACACATGCACAAAAAGGTTTGTAACCTGGTTAATGTCTAGACCTCCTGACCTGAAACCCCACCCATGACCTAGTTCCCCACTGGTGTGAAGGGGGGGCCCTGTTTCCTGAATAGAGGTGAGAAGGCCCTTCATACATTCCCAGAGGCTTTCTCCCTTGTTTTACTTTATATTCTCTGCAGCTGAATTACTGACTTCATTTTAAGTTCTGACCTCTTTCACAACCCCAAGTCCAAAATTTCTCTTCCTTTTGAAGGAGAATCTGTCCAGACAATGGTATAAAAAGGCAATGAGATTGAACAGGAAAATCGTTTGTTGCCTCTGCTAATCGGCCATGGCTCCTGGCAGAATTCCCATGAGAGCCACAGATTTAAATTGTTAAACGGAAATGCAGTTAAAGTGGCACAATATTGATTATAATCCCTCTGCCTGATGCAGCATGTCGAATTAGGTAAATATAATGTTAAAATTGAGTGCTGCAATGAATATGCTCCACTTGCATCAAATGTTACAGTGGCACAGATTCATGTAGATGCAAACTTAAAGTATTTCCACTTTTGCCAAAAGAAACACATATTCCAGTTTGACTGGAGGGGTGGGATTCCTTCCTTCTTCTTTTTTTAAATTTTAATTTATTTTCAGCATATTATCCTATATTTCTGTAGAATTATTCAAAATGAAAAAGGATATAAATGAATTCAAACAATAAATAAATACAATCAAATTACCCGAGAACTGTTAAAATGTTTTTTAAAGGTTTTTAAAAGATTTGTTTTTTTTAAAAAAAACATACTTGCAGAAAAAGGATAGTGATGGGATCACATATTTCCATTCTTATGATGTTCCATTCCACTGTTTCCACAGAAAAAGCCAGTCCCCACAGATGGTCATGTGTCTTCAGAGATGAGAGCATCTTTTTGCAGGATTATCCAGTTCATGCCTGGTTGAAAGGTAAGGAACTAAAACATGGGGAGACTGGGGCTTAAAAGTTGCCACTGAAGGGAATGTCCTTCCCCAGTAACACCAGGATAAATTAGAAGAACAGATCTGGTGAATCAAGGATCCAACTTTATAAAAGAAATGCCATTCTGCCCCACACCCTAAAAGATCAGAATCTGAACAGAATGGGGCACCGAATTCAGCATCTGTACTGTGAAGATACACCCAACTAAAGGTGGTGGCAGATTTGGGTGTGCAACGCCAGTACCCTGGTGAGATCAAACTCTTTTACCCAAAAAATGCTCTAATGCTGAATATAAAGTTCAAAAAAGGAGGAAGTTTATTTTAAAGAACAAAAGTAAAGGGCTTTCTCCTCCCCAGCTCTAAAAGGCTTGAAATAAACGGTACTTTACTGTTTGAGTTTCAGCAATCTTCAGGGTGTCATCTCTCTGGGTTTGATCTTGGTTTGATCTCCTCACTCAATGGAGCTAGTGCAGGGTCTTTCAGCTCCTGATTCCTTTGACTTATTTGTTGTTGGTAACTAATTTGGCTAAATGGTGTAAGACATGCCCTTTCCGGCTGTCTGGGCCTGTTTGCCACCAATAAACAGCTACCTGCAAGTTCACAGCAAAGACTGAGCAAAAAACTAAAAACTACTAGCTAGAACAGAGCTTGCTGGGAAGAGATAAACCAAACCTGGAAAAATGCAGGGGAATTCTTCACCTCCTCCCACAACTCTAATACAATGAAATATTCCTATGCTCAGACATACTAAGGCCTGAACTAAAACAAAGGAAAATGTAGGGGAGATTCAAACAGTCCTGGCGGGACAGCACACTCCCCCCTCAAAATTTCAACGAAATTTTGCAATCTTATGACCTATCTTATCCATTTATACAGCAAACTCAAAATGTTTTATCTAGCTCTGAACAGGGTAACTAAGTCTGTCAAAGGTCTTTGATACTTGATTTTAGCTCTTTGAAGTCTACCTCCAACACCTCTGTTGTCCATAACTGGATACAGACCTTTAAGGACACTGTGCCTAGGTAAGTAGTGCTGCTTTTCCATGCATCTGAATTCTTCCTTGAATTCAGATCTCTGTACAGACCTGTAGATCAGGGTTTCCACTTTAACCATGTCCATAGTTGTTAGTGCTGCTTAGGACATTTTCAGACAGCGCTAAAGGGGCTTATTGCGGGAAGAGCTCCCGGGAGAGGAATGGCGCTCTTGCACGGCGGGGGGTCATTTTCGGACGCCGCCGTCCCTCTTCCGAGATCATCAGTGTCACTTCCGTTAAGCTTTGGAAGCGGCCGCGCCATATTTTAAGCACAGAAGTTGCCCGTGCTTAAAATATGGCGCGGCCCCTTCCAAAGCTTAATGGAAGTGACACTGATGATCTCAGAAGAGGAACGGCGGCGTCCGAAAACAACCCCCACCGCGCAAGAGTGCTGTTCCTCTCCCGGGAGCTCATCCCACGGTAAGTTCCGTTTAGCGCTGTCTGAAAATGTCCTTTGTCTCTGAAAGTTATAGAATGGATGAGTCTAGCAAAAGCACGTTGAAGACTCAGCCACTGAGAGAACTTTGTGAATTTCCTGGCATCTAAGTGAGGCAACCTTATGCTGTGCACATTTACCAAGTCTATTTTGCAACTGCTGATCTCTAGTAGGGACTCAGGTAACTCAGAGCATGTTTCAGTTCTACTTCTGTTATGATCTGGAACATCTAACTCCATCAGGAATTTTGGACTGATCAGCCAAGTGGATGACTGCACCTTTTGGGCTGAAGCTCCTCTTGTAGCAATATCAGCTGAATTTAACTCAGAACATATTTCCATTGACTTTGTTGAGTGCAAGAAAGAATTTTGCTCACTCTGTTGCTTATGTGCATTTTAAATCCCTTTGTAGTGTTTGTGTGGTATCCTAATACGACCATACTATCAATATACAATAATATTCTATGGAATTTTGTTTCCACCTCCGTACAAATGGTTTGAAGAAGTTGGATAGCTAGCCAAGCAGCACACAGTTCTAATCTGGGTATTGTCTGTTTGGGTGCTACCTTTGCTTTGGCCATAATAAATCCTATATGCCTCTCGGTACTGCTCCTTGCTCTCAAATACGCTACTGCGGCAATTGCCTTTTCAGAGGCATCAAAAAAAAGTGTAATTCATAAACGGTATTTGGTCCATGCTCTACAGGATCATACTGTCTGGGCACAGTAAGGTGTTCAATGTCTTTGATCAGAGATGCCCAGGCCTTCCATGCTAAGTCCAGGGCTGGGGGCAGATTTTCATTCCAGTCTTTAACTTGGTTTATTACTTCTCTAAAGATGTTTTTGGCCACTATAAGCACTGGTGCTGCAATACCCAAGGGGTCATAAATACTATTAATTGAAGAGAGTACTTTCCTCCTTGTAGCCTGAAGTTCAAGTTTTGGGATTCTGATCGAAAGTCTATCAGTGAAGACATTCCACAAAATACCAAGGCTACTCTGTGTGCGCTTGTCTTCAAAGATTGTTGTGACATCCTTTTCAACAAGCTCTTCTTTAGGAAAAGTCTCCAAAACTTCTCTGTTGTGAGAGACTACTTTATGAAGTTTTATGTTAGCCAAGTTTAGCACAGACTGTACCTCTTTAATGACTCGACTAGCTTTCTGTACTGAGTCAAAGGAAATCAGTAAGTCATCCATGTAAAAGTTTTCTTTATTTTCTCTTTATTTTTTTACATCATACATATTGTAAATGCATAGTTATTTACAATTGTTTACAATTTCTTTTACAGTTTATATCATTGTCATAAAATTGAATTTATACATTACATCATAAAGAATGTATCTTTTGATGTTACTATTGTACTTCAACATAATCATAACTAAAAATATTTGCAAGATTTGATCCAAACTTTTCCTTCTTCTCCGTTGACTTCCTAAAATTATACAGTTTTGGTGTGAGAAGATTACAGCTATACACTTCCATTTCTTTTGACTTTATTTCAATACTTATCTCTTACTCCTATATAGCTCTATATTAAATCTGCGTATATGTGTGTGTATGTGTGTGTGTGTGTGTGTGTATATATATATATATATATATATATATATATATAAATACACATATACACCTACAAATAAATATACATTATATATGTATTTATATTTTCTTCTAACCCACTGGGATCTTTTACTTTCTATAATAGGCTAGTTTGTATCTCTCCTTTTCCCCCCCAGTAATCTATTACCTGCATCCATTCTTCTTTCAACTTCGCCTGTTTCTTATTTCGCAGTTTACTTGTAAGAATGTCAAGTTCAAACATATTGATTATTTTATCTTTCCACTCCTTTATACTGGGACACTCTTTCATTTTCCATTTCCTCGCTATTACAAGTCTAGCCGCTGTAATCAGATACAATATAGTCCTCCAATTTTTGTTTCGTTTCTTATCTTTATTGTCTTTAATTATATTTAACAAATACATTTCTGGGGCAAATTCTATTTCCTCTCTTAAGATTTGTTTCATTATTTCATGTACTTGATTCCAAAAAAAATTATTTTTTTGCAATGCCACCAGATATGGATTAATGTCCCCTGATTTTTTCCACATTTCCAGCATGTGCTCAATATTGTTTTATTCATCTTATTTAATCTTTTTGGAGTGTAATACCACCTTAACGCTACTTTCAAATAATTCTCTTTTAAGAGCTGGCATGCTGTAAATGTGAAAGATCTCCTCCTCACTAACTCCCAAGCCTCTATATCAATAGATCTTCCTAAATCTCTTGCCCATTTTAACATGTGTTCCTTTACATTATCTTGCTCTGTTTGTCTCGTTAGCAATATTTTGTATACTTTCCCAATGGCTTTTTGTTTGTTTTTGTCCCTAAGAACTTTATCCAATTCATTATATTCCCCCTCAAAGCCATCCTTTTTAAGATCTTCTGTAAATCGTTCTTTTAACTGTAAATATGTGAACCAATTTATATTATATCTGGTCTGTAATATATCTTTTGATTCTAATATAATGTGGTTCTCGTTTCCTTTCTTAACCATATCCTCATATCTTATCCAGTCACTTGTCTTATACCATCTGGATAAGAAGGCTCCCTGGAGGGAAATCCATGATGGGATTTTATAGTAGAATACCTTTTTAACTTTCTCCCATACTTTCAATAATCCTTTTCTGATACAATGGCTCATAAAACTTTTGTTTGCTTTTTCTTCGTCATAAAATAAGTAGGCATGCCAGCCAAATCTGGCATCGTGACCCTCTAGATTCAATAGCCTACCATCACTTAGATTTATCCATTCTTTAATCCAAATCAGTGTTGATGCCTGATAATACAGCCTTAAATCTGGAAGGTCACAACCACCCCTAAGTCTAGTATCTATTAAGTATGCCCATTTAAATCTAGATGTTTTCTTCCCCCATATGAATTTCCATAGATCTTCGTTCCAGTTGTCAAAAAAAATTTTCATTGTTCACAGTAGGCAAATTTTGAAAAAGGAATAATATTTTTGGGAGTACCACCATTTTTATTGCAGCAATTTTACCCAACAAAGATAGATTTAATTTGGACCATCTTTCCATATCCTTATTTATCTCTGTCCACATTTTTTTTTGTAATTATTTTCAAACAGGCCAATATTTCTTTTTGTTAGCCATATCCCTAAATATCTTGCCTTTTTACCTAAATTACATCCTGATTTACCTCTTAGATCTTCTTCTTCTTCCGTCATGTTTTTGGTAATTATGATGGTTTTGTCTCTATTAAGTTTAAATCCAGAATATACCCCAAATTCATTTATCGTATTCAAACATATTTCAATTTGATCTTTGGGTTCTTTCATAAATATTATCAGATAGTCCACAAAAGCTTTTAGTTTGTAAATAAATCCTCTAATCTTTATTCCTGGGATTTCCTTACTAGCTCTTATCCTTCTATTTAGTACCTCAAGCACCAGAATAAACAGAAGAGGCGAGATGGGACATCCCTGCCTTGTGCCTTTGTTTATTTTAAACGTCTCTGTCCGCTCTCCATTAACAATAAGCTGCGCTGATTTTTCAGTGTAAATTTTTTCAATTCTCTTACAAAATCTTTCACCTAATCCCGATCTTCTCATTACCTCCATCATAAAGTCCCATTCTACGTTGTCAAAAGCTTTTTCTGCATCTACCATCATTAAAGCTAACTTTTTCTCATTATGGACTTCAAAATATTCCAATATGTTTATCACTAATGTTAATGTTATCACTTATTTTTCTCCCCGGTATAAAACCATTTTGGTCATCACTAACTGGATTTGTAATTATTTATTTTAGCCTATTGGCCAAAATCATGGTGTAAATTTTATAATCTATATTTAATAAGGAGATGGGCCGATAATTACTGACTTCTCTACCATTCTTTCCTTTTTTCAATATTAGGGATATATTGGCATTTTTCCAAGTCTCGGGAATCCCCTTGACTTCTATCTGATTGAACAATTTATAAAGTGGCATTGCAAGTTCTGTTTCAAATTTTTTATAAAATAATGCCAAGAAACGATCGGGTCCTGGTACTTTGTTTTCCTTTAATTCCTGAATTGTTTTCGAAATTTCTGCAATTGAGATTGTACTATTCAACTTTTGCAGATGTTCCTCTCCCAAAACTTGGAAAACTTGTTTGTCTAGATATGATATCATATTCTGTATTTCTTCCTGACATTTTATTTTTCCGCTAAATAACCCACTATAATATATTTTAAACTCTTCTTTGATCTCATTTTGTTTAGTTGTTACTTTTTTTTCCACGTCTTATTTCCATAATCATTTTTTTCTCAGATTCTCTCCTTAATCTATAAGCTAGCCATTTAATTGATTTATTTGCATATTCAAAATTTATTTGTCGTACTCTTCTCATGTTCTTTTCAAGTAACGACATAGTTTCCATATTTAATTGCATTTGAATAAGTTTGATTTGACATAATGTTTTTTCCTTAGTTGGATCTTCTCTCAATTTTTCCTCTTTCTTTTTCAATTCTTTGATCAGAAAGTTATACCTCTCTGAATTTTGTTTCTTGACTTCTGCACCTCTTTTAATCAATAACCCCCTGAAAACAGCCTTTCCAGCATCCCAAATAGTTTGTAGCTTGCATTCTTTATTGTCATTTTCTTCAAAGTATAAAGTAATATCCTTTTTTAATTTCTGATCACTTCATCCTTTATTAAGTTTTCATTCAATCTCCAACTCATTATTTTCTTTTTGCCGTACTCATTGTCAATTTAATTGGGTTATGATCTGACATTGTCCTAGCCATAATTTACATGTCTAGAATAATTAGCCACAGATTTTTAGAGATTATGAACATATCAATCCATGACATGGATTTATGGCTTTCGAAGTAAAATGTAAAACCCTTCTCCCTGCCATATATTTTTGTCCATACGTCTTCTAACCCAAATTCTTCTTTAATATCAAAGAAACTTGTAGACAGGTTTTTTTTTAACTCCCTTTCCTTTTTTTATATGATCTATCCACTTTTGGATCAAGGACTCCATTAAAATCTCCTAATAAAATCATAGATCCTTTCACATGCTTTTCAATTTGTCTATGAAATTTTTTATAAAATTTTTCTTGTTTCATATTTGGTGCATAGACTCCTATTATGACTGTTTTCAGGTTTTGAAAAGTTATCTCAACTCCTATAAATTCACCCTCCTAATCTTTAAATAATTCTTTTGCAGAATACTTCTGATTTATATATAGCGCTATTCCTCTCTTTTTCTTTTTACTGTTAGCTGAATAAAACAGTTGACCAAATTTAGCGTTTCTTAAAAATTTATAATCTTCTTTTTTATCTTAGTTTCTTGAATACATATTATATCATTTTTTTTGTTTTCCTAAATCGTGAAAGATCCATCTCCTCTTATATTCTGAGTGAAGTCCTCTCACGTTCCATGAACATATTCTAATTGCCATTTTCAGTTTGTTTAATTTGTCCTATTTCCTCTTCACTCTCTATATTTTCTCCTAGTTCTTCTTCTTCTTCCTTTTCCAGCTCTAACTCCGAGTCTTCCTCCTCTACATATACCTCTTCCTCTCTCTCCTCCCTCTCCTGTTCCTCTAGTTCTTGTTGTTTTTCCTCTAATTCTTGTTGTTTTTCTTCATCTAAGCATATATGCTTTTGATTTCTTATCCTTCTTACTTCCTGATCTACCCTTTCTGGCTGTTCTTTATGTCGTCTTTCCTTTCCTTATTGAAATTTCTTACAAAATTCCTCCGCCTTTTGAATTGAATCTATTTTATACCTCCTTTGTTTAAATGTGAAGGAGACCCCTTCTACTTTATTCCATCTATAATATATTCCGTTTTTAGTTAATAACTGTGTAATCATGTTATAATTTTGTCTTTGTTTCAAAATTACAGTTGGTATGTCTTTAAAGATCTTTAATTCTTCTCCTCCAATTTTAAGTGAGTCTCTATAGCTTTGTTGCAATATTCTGTCCCTTATTTTAATTTTATTAAACTGAATCACTATATCTCTTGGGAGTTTCTTTTCTTTAGCAGTCATTGAGTTGATTCGAAATATCTTTTCTATCTCATCCTCCAAATACTCCTCATCCAATTCCATGAATTTTGCTAATTCTGGGATCACCCTCTCAAATAGGTTTTCATTTACTTTTTCTGATAAACCTCTTAATTTTAAACATTTTTCTCTATATCTTATTTCTTGATTTAACACGAATTCCTCTCCCTTGTTTTATTTTTCTTGCATCTTTGCTGTAATCTTTTCCACATCTTGATATTTTCCCTTTAACATTTCTATTTCTTTCTTCATTCCTTCCATCTCTTTCCTTATTTTATCTAGTTTTTTTCCCTATAATCTCTGTTTCTTTTTTATAATCATGTTTGATTTCTTTTCTGATATCTTATAATTCATTTCTTATTTCTTGTTTAAAGTTCCTGAGTTCTGTTCTCAACTCTTCTAATATTAAGTTTTGAATTTCTGGTAATTTCAGCATTTCCTGTGATCCCCTCCTTGTTGTAATCATCTGAACTTGCAGTTGCGCCATCGCTTTTCTTGTACTGTATGCCAGTTTCTTTTATCTGAATTTTTTTCCTGGTTCTGTTAACTTCCTATTTTATTTGTTTGTTTTTTCTTGATTTCCAGCGTTACCCTAAAGAGTATAACTTTCTTTTTTTGATCTTTTATTCTTATAGCAATATTTCTTAAAATTATCTGTTCTAATTACTATGTTATCACCATTGTTTTGTTCTATAGTAACTTTCTCTTCAAATTCTTTTTAGTTAAGACCCTCCCTCCTATTTAAACTTCTAGCTGTTTATCAAATTGTTCTCAATTTTCAAAATTCAATCGATTCAAATTTGTTTTGAGTTTTCAAAACAAAAATAGAATAGAAATATTTCATTGACACCACCACCATAATCATAAATCTAATTGATTAAATATAAAGTAGATACTATCCCCAAATAATTTCTTTCACTTCCGTAAGAAATAATGAATTATGAATAATCAATAATCAATTGAATCAACAAAATAATCATTCAATATTTCATTAACACCATCACCATAATCATAAATCTAGTTCATTAAACATGAGAATTATCTCTATCATGAATTTCACTCAATTTCATTCAATTCAGATTCTGTTTTTCATTCAACTTCATTAAATTTTTCTTTCAAATTCATTTAATTAATTCTAATTAAATTATAGTTCATTGAAGTTTATATTTAAATCAGTTCTACTATATCTAGATTAATTTATACCATTTATACCCTCTATCTCTGTCCCCTTCTCATATAATCAAAATATTGCATTCCCTTCTCTTCCCTTCCCTCCCACTTCCCTCTTGCTTGCTGCTACTTTGTCTTGTTTCTTTTTTCTTCTTTCTTCTTCCTCCTCTTCTTCCTCTTCTCTCTTCCTTTCCCCCCCTCCTTTCCCTCTTCTCTCCAAACCCTCTTGGCTAATGTGATCAGTTGATGAGGTTTATATAGTCACTTCTATTTCCTTTCTTTTCTTATTTTGTTGCTTTCCCCTTCTATAATTCAACAGCTTCCGTCATTTCAATTGGTTTTTTTGTCTTAACTTATTTGTTTTTGCAACCAATTAATATCCAGTTCAGTTTCCTTGAGTCCTTGAGTTCTTTCTTTTAAATTTCAGATTTAATGTGTAAGAGCATGCTATACTCTTGCTTCTCTAATCTGCTCCTGTCCAGCTGATCCTCATTAGCCGGCTCACCCACTTTTATTTTAGTTTTCCAGTCTCTCAATAGCCCAAAGTTCACCAGACAAACTTAAACTTAAGCTTAGAACTTAACCTCTTCTTCTTCCATATCGCTCAAAATAAAAAAAAACCTGGAGGTTTATATACTGATTTTTATTTGCTTTTTTTCTTTTAAAGAGAGGAAAGCACAGTATGCTTAACTTCTGGAGGGAGGGGGTATACCATGGATGGCTTGCTTGTTTTGGTTTCTTTCCCCAATTTCCTCTGAGCTAGTGTCTCTCTGCAGATTCTCCTCTCAGTTGTCCTTCCCCCTTTGTCCTTCCTCCTCCTTACTTTTATACCCAACTTTCAAATTTACCTCCAGAGCTGCTTTTCTTTTAAAGTATCTCTTTGAATCCTCTTCCACCAAAACGAAACCAACTTAGTCTTCTTTGTTCTTCAGCTTTCTCTTTCCACAAGAAAAAGCTGCTCCGCTTGTCAAATTGGAGCGCAGAACAGCTGGTAGCCCATATCGGGCTCTACTGCACTACCAGAGTTCCCCTCCTCCGTGACCCCAAGGGCAAAAGGAACCTCTGTTCCTACGTGCCTTGGGGCAGCTGCAGAGGCTTCAAGGGGTTCTTCTTGCTCCCCTATCCTTCCCCAGATGAAGAGCCTTCGGAAGGTCAATTCTGAAGCACTGGTAGC
This sequence comes from Gambelia wislizenii, assembly GCA_030847615.1. NCBI lineage: Eukaryota > Metazoa > Chordata > Lepidosauria > Squamata > Crotaphytidae > Gambelia > Gambelia wislizenii. The sequence goes on along the minus strand of JAUMIR010000005.1, from coordinate 102,548,337 downwards.
CGCAGTAGAACAGGGCTGGAACGGAGCTCAGCCTCCAGCATCCGTCGCCTCCGCCTTCACAACCGGAAGTCATCCAGGTAAAAGTTTGAGTTGATTGCTCAATAAGTCTCTGTACTACACTGATTTTTATAAGTTTCTGCAGTTCTTTTAAAACAGTAGTTAGCTACCGCTGGGCTAGTGGTATTTCCGAAAACGTACTCTCATATGGAACTCAGTGATATTTTCCAAGGTTTCCGTGTTTTGGAACCACAGGAACTTTAGGAAGCAGTGATGCTCTGGCTTAACCAGGAAGGCATAGAACATTTTGTGTACTGCTGTCACCGCTATTCTTCTTTCTCTAAACTTCAGAAGTGCTCCTAGAAAGCTGTTAAGCAAGTCTGGACCTTTAAGAAGAACATCATTAAGTGAGATGTTTTGCACCTTTGCACTTGAGTCGAAAACTATTCTCACGTTTTCTGGCTTTTATGGGTGAGTTACCTTATGGTATGGCAAGAACTATTGTTCTTGGTGTTCGCTGCACAAAGGAACTCTTTCAACATAGTTGCTTATAAACAGATCTTCAAGGAACTGCACAATTTGTTCCTTTAAAGTGGGCTCTTTAAGCATTCTATTTCTCAAAGCAAAAAGTCTTTTCTCAGCAAGTTGACGGTTGTTAGGCAAAATTGGTCGATCTTCAATAAAAGGAAGGGGTGCCATCCAGCTCCCTTCACTATTCTGGACTGTCTCTAGATCCATTATGTCTAGGAACTTTCTTTCCTCACGGGAAAAGGCTATGTCCTCGTCTCTTGTTGAAGTTTCAAAAATGGCACTGTTGTCTGGGATAATACCAAGGCAACCGACTTTAATGTGCCTTAGGCAACTTTGTAGTTGCGTGGGTCATGAATTCAGAAATTGGTTGTTGCCTGTAAAATTGAATGCTGCTGGTGGGCTTTTGCTATCGATGCACACAGGTCCAATTATTTTCCATTCTAGTGGCAATTTCTGTGCTATTGGCACACCTGGAGGTCCATTTACTTGCTTCAAGACCTGGAACAGTTCTGGACAATCTGAGCCTATCAGGAGGGTAATTTCAGCATCTTTGTCCAATGCAGGAATTTCTTTTGCTATAGCCTTCAGGTGTGTGTGGCTTTCAGCTACAGCCTTGGTTGCTATTTGGTTCTTGCTTCTTGGGATAGAAGGGCACTCTATTAATGAAGGAAGTTTAATGCACCTTATGCCATTGCACGGTGAAATCATGAACTCAGTTGCCACTCTACCCTGCATTCATTGTTGTCCAGCGCAGGTAGTTACGGTGTATTCAAGCCTCTTGGCTTTGACTGCAAAAGTATTGAGGAACCCTGGTGTGGCCAAGGATGCATCACTCTGTGAATCTAGGGCAATATAAAGTCTTTTTCTAAAGTGAGGTTTGTTCTCTGAGAAAACTTCATCTGGACAAATCGAATGGCATATCCTAGTCTGTGTTGAGTCCTGACATAGCTTTATGCATGCCACAACGGACTTGGCTTCTGAAGTAGGTTTAACTGCCTTTTCTGCAGCCTTACTTTTGGGACTCTCTATTTTCTTCTTAAGCTTAGGTGACACTGAAGGTGGTTTAAAACGGTGCATTGCTGAACAGTGCTGTGGGCTACTGCATTCTGCAAATTTCACCTTTACTTTGCAGTTTTTAGCAAAATGACTTCTTGAACCGCAGCATCGGAAGCAAACCTTTGCTTTAGCTGCTATTTCCAGCCTTTCATCATAAGGCATTTTTAGAACTCTTTACAATCTGCAAGGCTATGTGATTTACAATCTGCAAGGCTATGTGGCTATTTCTTTGGTCTCTGGCTTCTTATCCAACTTAAACTGAGTGACCTCAGTAGATTTAACTACAACCGTGCTTTTCCCATCTCTTTGATAGGTTTTTCTGTTCTCCTTTATAGTCTTCCCTGGATGCATACTCTGGTAAAGGGTTGGTAACCCAGTCTGTGTGTCATTTCTTTCCTTTGCAGCTCTTGTCACAAAGGTCACAAGGTAACTAAAGGGAGGGTAGCATTGCATGTTGAGTTCCTTATAAGAAAACACCTCTCTTCCCCACATCTCCTAGAGCTGAAAGGTTAGTTTTTGGAGCACCTGCCTCTGTGTGATGTGCTGATCTAAACAGGCTAGACCAGGTAACTCTGGATTACATTTTGCAGACTGAAGTTCAACTAAAAGATCACTTAAATCCCAAAGTTGACAGTAGTCCTTTGACTTAAGGATTGGGAACTTATAAAGCCAATTCAATAAGGATGCTTCTATTTCTGTTGATGCACCATATCGCACATCTAATCTGTTCCACACTGTCTGCAACACCTTATCTGGGTCTGACACATAGGCCGTGTAGACTCTCTGGACCTGGAGGGACAAGTTGGGTCCCATCCATGCCATGAGAAAGGTGAGCTCCTCATCTGCTTGCAGCTTCAAATCTCTAATGGCTCTCTGAAAGGTTACCTTCCATAAGATAAAGTCTTCAGGAAGGTCTGAGAATTTCTGGACTCCCTTGTCTCTAAGGTCCTTCCTGGGAGTTTTAAACATAAGTTGTGAACAAGACTCTGTGAAGGTAGGAATCGTCTCTCCAGGCTGGAAGAAGCGTGGACTCCTCTTAGTCTGCAATTTAGCTTGACTGGCAGGCAAGGCCATAGAGTCTCTAGGCGTGTAGGTCTTGGGAGCTTCAGCAAGCAGGGCTTGCTGGATTGTCATGCTAGCATGGCTGGGAATTTGGCTCCACGCCATGGGTTTCTGGTCTCCAAAGGATTCATTGACTGGCATATTTATAGGTAGACAGTCATGATGAATGGCCTACTCTTTGGAGACAAGTTCCTCTGTAGGCTGAAGCCATGGAACAGCAAGCAATTGTGTCTTGCTAGCATCTAAGTTAGGAGGTGACTTGACCACTGGGCCTTGTGGAGAGCTCTCACCCACGAAGAACAAGGTAGACATCCTGTCTCTAGGCTCTTGTGTAGGGAACGTCCTCAAATTTTCTTCACTCAGATCATCTTGGAAGGTCTTGGCTAAAATCCTGGCCTTTATGGACAGTTTTGAAGCCTTGTTAGCCTTGAGTAGAAGTTTCTTCTCATTCTGAATAGCAAGTTCTTGCCTTTCTTGCTCTGCTTCGAGGGCAGCTTCTTGCATTGCTTGCTCTGCTTTGCGGGCAGCTTCTTGCTTTTCTTGCTCTGCTTTGTGGGCAGCTACTTGCATCGCTTGCTCTGCTTTGCGAGCAGCTTCTTGCTTTTTTTGCTCTGCTTTGAGGGCAGTTTCTTGCTTTTCTTGCTCTGCTTTGAGGGCAGTTTCTTGCTTTTCTAAATCAACCTCTTGATGGGGAAAGGTTAGTTCTTCACTGGCCATTGCTGCTTCTGCTTCGGCATGCAATATTTCAGACTTCAATTTCATTCTTTCCACTTCTTTGAACTGCTGGGCTGGCATAGACTAACTCCAGCTAGCATGGGAAGAAGAACTGCTACTACAACCTTTACTGGAGCGGGAACCATGTCTGTACGAAGAAGACTTGCTGGTGTGACAGGTTTTTGAGCTCTTTGCACTTTGAAGTTTCCCTGGGTATACTCCTCTGCTGGACTTGGCACTGCTGACAGGGGACTTTTCACTGTCTTTGTTAAGATCCAAACTCTGCAGCCGAAACTTGACTATGTCCAAAACTGCACTGTACTCCTTTTCTTTATCCGCGACTTCTTCCAGTAACTGTTTTAGTCTGGATTCTGCATCGGGATTGTTAATGATCTGAACTGTTTGGATCCTTTTATTCACCACTTCTTTCCACTGTAGAAAACTGGATTGCTGAGCAAGCTCTCTTCTTTGCATGTCTTCCGAGCCACAGACTGCTGACAGCAAGGACATGGCATGCTGCAAACTCTTCCAGGCTTCCAGGTCTTTCACACTTAAGTGCCTTTCCTCCTCCAACAGCAGTTCTAGGGCCTTCTCAGTTGGGTGCCTGTCTCTGAGGGAGCGAGTGTCATGTGTGTGTCCATATGCTGGTTCTTCAGAAAGCCTATCCATTCTGGCTGGTTCTAGTTGCCAACGCAACAACTCAGAAAGGATGAAGAGGACTAAATGGTGTTGTGCTGATTTTTACTTACATCCTGCTACTGCTCCACTCTCACCACTCCTATGCTACTTCAGCACAGCCAGACCTGGAGTCGGTTGAAGAGTCTTCTAGCTCCTTTCTTCAGATTTGCAACGTGAACAAACATAAAACACACGTTATTCTCTTTATAAAGCTCTATCCATATACTTGAATGGAAAAAGTTCTTCCAAAATGGCTGCAAACCATGTGCTCAGTACTCTGCAGGAAGATGTAGACCCAAAATGGCTGCTGTGGCAAGACGGGCTATCTTAACACAGCAACTTTTGCTTTTCCCCTTTCACAGCCACAGAAAGATCTCTTCTCTATGCAAGTCTTGGGAAACTTGCTTCAATGCTGGGCCGTGCACAGGGACTCTCTCTTGACAGATGGGAGCGGCAAAGGCCGCCAGGTATTCTTACACTGTGAAGACACATCCAACTAAATGTGGTGGCAGGTTTGGGTGTGCAATGCCAGTAACTGGTGAGATCAAACTCTTTTATCCAAAAAGGCTCTGATGCTGAATATAAAGTTCAAAAAAGGAGGAAGTTTATTTTAAAGAACAAAAGTAAAGGGCTTTCTCCTCCCCAGCTCTAAAAGGCTTGAAATAAAAGGTACTTTACTGTTTGAGTTTCAGCAATCTTCAGGTTGTCATCTCTCTGGGTTTGATCTTGGTTTGATCTCCTCACTCAATGGAGCTGGTGCAGGGTCTTTCAGCTCCTGATTCCTTTGACTTATTTGTTGTTGGTAACTAATTTGGCTAAATGGTGTAAGACATGCCCTTTCCGGCTGTCTGGGCCTGTTTGCCACCAATAAACAGATACCTGCAAGCTCACAGCAAAGACTGAGCAAAAAAACTAAAACTACTAGCTAGAATAGAGCTGGCTGGGAAGAGACAAACCAAACCTGGAAAAATGCAGGGGAATTCTTCACCTCCTCCCACAACTCTAATACAATGAAATATTCCTATGCTCAGACATACTAAGGCCTGAACTAAAACAAAGGAAAATGCAGGGGAGATTCAAACAGTCCTGGCGGGACATCACATGTACATTATTATATAGTGTCATAAAAGTTACAGGGTAACATTCCATCCAACCAACTTTCCTTGGAAATCTTTAGGGTTAGCTTTCCAGGCCAGGTATCTAAACTGGCCTTCTATAGATACCTTCCATGTGTATTCTAGGTGTAATGTTTGCTGTGTCCATTTGTTTTGCTGGAAGGAAATTCTTGAGATCAAGGCATATAATTTTTTTTAATGCATGCATTTTTCTAAGTTAGCCCACATAAAGCCATTTTAATGTCTCTAACCCCTTCACTGTCAACACTTATCTCTTGGATTTTCCTTGGTTTTTTTCTGGGCTGTGAGGCCGTTTTCTGAAATAGTTTCTTTTTCATGTTTCACCTGCATCTGTGGCTAGCATCTTCAGAGAATGGTTGGTAGGAGGATATGTGGAGTTTATATGCTGTGAACCCCTGTTGGGGAGTATATGTAAGTTTTTGTAATTGAATGGTTAGTTTCTGGGTATAGAAATGCAAGGCTTGTTAGTGTCTGTTTGGCTAATAGTTGGTTGATGGGCCATTATCTGCTGGAACTCCCCCTGTCCCTGGTGGAATTCCTTTGTAAGTGTTGAGTTTTGATTCTATTGTTCTTCTAAACTGGGAGCCAGATTTTGTTTACTTTTAATGTTTCTTCTTTCCTGTTGTAGTTGTCCAGGTGTTTGTGGATTTCAATAGCTTCTCTGTGTATTCTGACATGATAGTTGTTGGTTTGGTCCAGTATTTCTGTGTTTTTAAATAACATTTTGTGTCCAGGTTGGTTTATACCATGTTCTGCTACGGCTGATTTTTCTGGCTGGCCCAGTCTGCAGTGTCTCTCATGTTCCTTGATTCATGTTTGCCCGGTGCATTTAGTGGTCCCTATGTAAACTTGTCCACAGCTGCATGGCATGTGGTAAACTCCTGCAGCTGTGAGAGGAATAGCATTTTTTTTATTTTCTTGGTTGGTGTGTAGATTGTTTGGAGGTTGTGTTTCCTCCTAAGTTTCCCTATTCTGTCCATGACTCCTTTGATGTATGGTAAAAATACCTCCCCTTTGGGTGGCTTTCTTCTTCATTCCTGTGTTTTTGTCTCAGTCTGAAGAAAATCCAAGAAACGCTACACTCAGCGAAGGACAAAAGAGACAAAACTATGCACAACGAAGGACATATATACAAAAATGTATATATGTTATAAACCTCTCTCTGGCTTTTCTTCGCAAACGAAGATTCAGGAAGGACTCATCCCGCGCCTTCTGCAAGCGCGCTGATGACTGACACAAAATGCTATTTAAAAACACAGAAATTCTGGACCAGGCCAACAACTATCATGTCAGAATGCACAGAGAAGCTATTGAAATCCACAAACACCTGGACAACTTCAACAGGAAAGAAGAAATCTTAAAAGTAAACAAAATCTGGCTCCCAGTTTTGAAGAACAATAGAATCAAAGCTCAACACTTACAAAGGAATTCCACCAGGGACAGGGGGAGTTCCAGCAGATAATGGCCCATCAACCAACCATTAGCCAAACAGACACTAATGAGCCTTGCGGTTCTATACCCAGAAACTAACCATTCTATTACACAAATTTATATATACTCCCCAACATATAAAGGGGTTCACAGCATAAAAACTCCCCATACACTGCTACTCAACCATTCTCTGAAGATGCCAGCCACAAATGCAGGCGAAACATGAGAAAGAAATTATTCCAGAACATGGTCTCACAGCCCGGAAAAAAACCAAGGAAAATCTATGGATGCCAGTCGTGAAAGACTTCAACTTCACTTATCTCTTGGATTGCAGACTGATTAGGGACATAGATAACCTGATCAGAATTGTTCTACTACAGTGCGATGTACTGCAGAATCATAGAATCATAGAGTTGGAAGAGACTACAAGGGCCATCCAGTTCAACTCCCTGCCATACAGGAATACACAATCAAATAATTCCCGACAGATGACCATCCAATCTCTGCTTAAAAACCTCCAAAGAAGGCGACTCCACCACACTCTGAGGCAGTGTATTCCACTTCTGAACAGCTCTTACTGTCAAGAAGTTCTTCCTAATGTTTAGGTGGAATCTCTTTTCCTGTAGTTTGAACCCATTGTTCCATGTCCTAGTCTCTGGAGTAGCAGAAAACAAGCCTGCTCCATACTCAGTATGACATATTCAAACATGGCTATCATTTCACCTCTTAACCTTCTCTTCTCCAGATTAAACATGCCCAGCTCCCTAAGCCACTTCTCATAGGACATGGCTTCCAGACCTCCCAGCATCCTGGTTGCCCTCCTCTGAACATGTTCCAGCTTCTCAATATTCTTCCTGAATTGTTGTGCCCAGAACTGGACACAGTATTCCAGGTGAGGTCTGACCAAAGCAGAATAGAGTGGCACTGTTACTTCCCTTGATCTAGACACTGTACTCTTATTAATACAGCCTAGAACTGCATTGGCTTTTTTAAATACTGCATCTCACACTGCTGACTCATGTTCAGCTTGCGGTCCACTAAGACCCCTAGATCCCTTTTGCATGTACTGCCCTCAAGCCAGGTGTCACCCATCCTATATCTGTGTATTTCATTTTTTACTGCCCAAATGTAGTATCTAACATTTCTCTCTGTTGAAATTAATTTTCAATTTGGTGTCATCTCCAAACTTGATAAGCATGCCCTCTATTCCCTCATTCATGTCATTGATAAAGATGTTGAATAGCACTGGGCCCAGGACAGAACCCTGTGGCACCTCACTTCTCTCAAGGATGAAGAGGAACCATTGGTGACTACCCTTTGGTTTGGTCAGTCAACCAATTACAAAACCACCTAACAGTTGCATTGTCTAGCCCACACTGTCTAGCATTCCCTTCATCTAATAAATTTGTAACTCTATCAAAAAAAGAAATAAGATTAGTCTGGCATGACTTGTTTTTGAGAAATCCATGTTGACTTTTAGCGATCATGGCATTTCTTTCTAAGTGCTTACAAACTCTCTGTTTAAACTGTCTGATCTGCTCTAGAATCTTTCCTAGCATTGATGTCAGGCTGACTGGGTGGTAATTATTGGGTATTCTTCCCCCCCCCCCCATTAAAGATGGGGACAACATTTGCCCTCTTCCCATCTGCTGGGACCTCTCCTGTTCTCCAGGATTTCTCAAAGATTATTGACAGTGGTTCTGAGATTACTTCTGCCAGTTCTTTTAATACCCATGGATGAAGTTAATTTGGCCCTGGAGACTTGAACTTATTTATACTGGCCAAGTATTCCTGAACCACCTCTTTACCAATTCTGTGCTGTCTTTCCCCTACTGCATCATCTGCTCCATTTCCCCCAGGTTGAGCACTGTTCCCCCTTTGGGAGAAGACTGAAGCAAAGGTGTTAAGTAGTTCTGCCTTTCCATTTAAATCATACTAGTACTTCTAAACTGACAACTCTGCATATAAATAAGCATTTGGAAATGCTTTGCAAACCAGTATTCTCATCTGTCCTCTTTTCTGGCAATATATAAGTAGTCATACTATATCCAACCCACCATATTTCACATCGTAGAAAGACCCCTAAGCAAGGTTTTTGAACAAGATTCATATAGCCTTCTTGGACACATAAATCTCCAAGAGGGCCATATGAATCTTTGTCCATGAGTGTCCAAGAACAGGACAAGATTCCAAAGTACCCCATCCCCAAGCTGCAAGCCTTATTTCTAAGGAAAATTCTGTAGGTTATTCAATTATTCCAAGTTCCCCTTAGCCTCCAACTAATCATAGAATCATAAAATTAAAAGAGACCACAAGAACCATCCAGTCCAATCCACTTCCATGCAGGAATAAACAATCAAAGCACTGCCAACAGGTGGCCATCCAGCCTTGGTTTGAAAACCTCAAAAGGAGGAGAGTCCACCACATTCTGAGGAAACATATTCAACTGTCAGACAGCTCTTACCCTCATGTTCTTCCTCATGTTTAGGTAGAATCTCTTTTCCTGTAATTTGAATCCATTGCTCTGTGTCCTAGTCTCTGAAGCAACAAAAACAAGCTTGCTTCCTCTTCAATATGACATCTCTTCAAATATTTAAACATGGCTATCGTGTCACATTTTAACCTTCTCTTCTCAAGGCTAAACATACCTAATTCCCAAACCACTTCTCATAGGGCATGGTTTCCAGACCTTTCACCATTTTGGTTGCCCTTCTCTGGATACGTTTCAGCTTGTCAATATCCTTCTTGGACAGTGCTGCCCAGAACTGGACATGGTATTCCAGTGGGGGTCTGACCAAAGCAGAATAACTTAATTGCAAGAATATCATGGGGGACCCTGTCAAAGCCCTTACTGAAATTAAGATATCCTACATCCAAAACATTCCCTTCATCTAGCAAGCTTGTATCTCTATCAAAAAAGAGGTAAGATTAGTCTAGTATGACTTCTTTTTGAGAAAACCATATTGACTTTCAGTAATCATGGCATTCCTTTCTAAGGACTTTATCAGACACTCAAAATACAGCATCATAAGGATGCCACATAACCACGAAAGGGCACATAGATCAGACGATGTCACCCTTTCACGGTTATGAAGAGCCCAAAACCCGTACCTTTTAATCGACAGCTTAAGCCGTCAATAGATCTCCCTGCCATTTTTTTGCTGGCATTGCTGGTGTGTGAAGACTCTGTCCCTTTAAATCTCAGACTTACCCCAACGATGGCTGGACCTTTCTCATGTACTTCCAGGTCAGATCAGGACATCCAGGTAAGTGATGGTCTTTTTTTTTTCCTTCCCCAGGTTACTTGGGGATTTGTAAGTATGTTTAGGTGCTTAGTGTAAATTAAAATACTTTATTTTAGTTTTAAAGTTTGAATTCCCCATGCAATGAAATTGCGTGGAATTTCAAAAGAGGAAGTGAATGGAGCTCTGTTCACTTCCTCTTTATTACCAGAGGAGACTTTGCTGGGAAAGGAGGTAAGTGGGGGAGGGACATTTTTTTGCCAGCATAATAATTTCTGTTTTTATGCCGGCAAAATAACATTTTCAGGGGGATGTCTGATAATGTCCTAAGTGCTTACAGACTGTCTATTTAATGATCTGCTCTAGAATCTTTTCTGGTACTGATTTTAGGCTGACTGGCGGTAATTGTTTAGATTCCCCCCGCCATTTTGAAGATGGGGACAACATTTTCCCTCCTCCAATCTGTTGGGACTTCTCCTATTCCCCAATCAATCAACCAATTGTGTCTAAGGTTCAGTTTGCTCATGCTCCCCCCACCCCCCAATCTAAAAATGAGATCAGGCTCCAGTTTAGAACCAATACATCTGTCTGTAAGCAGGGGCCCATTCACACTACACAATTACAGCACTATTATTCCACTAAGTGCCATGGTTTCGTCCTATGAAGTCCTGGGGTTGTAGTTTGGTCAGGTGCTGGAACGTTCTGGCTGAGAATTCTAAATGCCAACCCCAGGATTCCATGGAATGCAACCATGGCAGTTAAAGTGAAACAATAGCATAGGGATAATAAGGATGGTGAGAAAGCCAATCCAATTGAGGCTCAAGGATTCTGTACAGCCTGCCCACCTTCCTGGAAGGCGATGGAATGGAGGATTGGTTTTCCCAAGAGCATCTAGCCATCTTAAGCACTAAGGGAAACAACAGAATGGACAGTGGGGTGGGGACTCTTCTCTGAATCTGCTTGTAGATATCATCAACAGACTCATCCTCTGGACAATGAATCTTAGGGTTCAAGGAATGAGCCATGCAAACAATCTGCTTGAAATACCCAATAACATAGTCAGTTGGAGTGGCAGTTTCATTGTCGACCAAAGACTGAGGTGACAACCCTAGCCGCGTGGAGGTATCCGAGTGAGCTTAAGAAGAATCTGAGGTGGAAGACAAAGTCTCTGCTGAGGTAGTTTAGAATGTCGTGATGAGGGCATCTCATGAATATCCTCAGAGGTCCTCTTAAGCACAGCGGCATCAATAGGCTTATTGGCCCTTACATGGATAGGCGTATCCAGATGTACTGGGATAGAAGACTAGAGTCAGGATGATAGGATACACCACACCTATCTGATTAGAAGAGATTCATATAGAAGCTGCAACCCTAGTGATACAGACTGCTAGAGTGGCAGGAGGAAGGGGATCTGTGCACACTAGCTGTGTTTTGGGGTCATATTTATATGCATTATTCCCCCTGAAGGGGTGAGTTTGAGTGGAATACAATGTCTGCTGGAGTTTCCCAGGATTAAAGAATGGATTCTCCAAATGTGTTAATAATCGCTAATGGCTGAAACATTAAAACTGATGGGTCTCAGTCAAACCTCCATTGTTTTAGGACAGGTGAAAGACCAGTTTTGCCAGTGAAGAGTGTCCAGCTACCTTGATTGGGTTATTGAATGACTCATTTCTGTGTATGTCCAGGAGAATTAGCCCATTTCCTCCCTAATTTATCAGTTCCAGGGGAGTTACCTTAATCCTTACCTGGGTGTGTCTTTGAGGAATTTGAGCTTGCTACTTCCTTAGGTTTTCTGAGCTAACCTTGATTGCTTGTACTTGGGAGTCCCTGGACTACTACGAAACCATGTGGAGTGTCAGTAATAAGACCATATATGAAATTTAGTCAATTAATTGACGAATTATTAAAAGAGTGGAGGGGTGCCGGGGCAGGTAACAATTATATAATGTGTATTAAAAAAAATAGATTCCATAAAATCTCTCTGTATGCAGGCAGGAATTAACTACTTGCTTAGTATGTGTAGATAACACAATCCAGCACCCACCCACCCCCGCTTTGGCAAAGACTAGCTTTACAATGTACATTTCCTTATAAGTTTATCTCCTTACTATGCCAGCCATATGGAAACTTGAATGCTTACAAAGCTCAGAATAGAGGTGAATATCTCTTTATATTTTTATTATTTTTGAACTTTTATCCTTGTTATTGCGAGTGACTTTTTCATATCAAATAATGCAGGAATAAAGAGAATGACATTTTACAATACCACCCTCCCTCAACAAAATGTGACTTACATGAAAATATAGTTGATGAGACTTAGCATACAACGTGAGACTGTCTGGCAGAGGTTTTCAATCAATTGTGCTGATGAGAATCATATAATAATCCAGATTGTTCTGAGCTTAAAAAATAATGCTTAGAATATTTGATCCATTGTTGATTTTAAAATTAATTAATTAATTAACTAATTAAGCTGCTCTGGTATAAATGATCTCTGCAAGAACTAAGTTGTTTTACCTAGACTGAAATTAATGAATTGTGTTTCAAGAGAAATTAATTTTTCTCGTATAACAGCAGTTTAACAAAATCAACTTTTTTTTTCCTTTTTTTGGTCTATTTGCATACCTACTTACTACTTAGTATACCTACTTAGAGGAAGAGACCAATGACCATTTGGTGAGACAGCTGATGCCAAAGAAGATAGTCACACTAGTGGGAAAATACTGCCTGTTGATAATAATAGTGGCAGACTCATTAGCCATAACAGAATTATAGCTGGAGTGGGCTTTGGACTAGGTCCAGCCTTGTGTTCAGTGCAGGATACCCAGAGCTAGATAATCTCTGGCAAATGCCTGTCTGATCTGGTGTCTCCTTGAAGTTGACCAGTGAAGAAGAACCCATCAGCCCTCGAGTTAATTGTATGCATTGTTATACAGCCCCTACTGCTACAATGGTCCTCCTGGAGCTTGGGTGTAATTTGTTAAGAATAAGTCCATTACTTGTTAGATTCTTTTCTTAGTGAGTGCAGAAGTTATTGGCTGGAATCCTGCAAGTCCTTTCATGCAACATAAATTTGTTTGCACTTAACTAAGTAGCAGCGGTGCTAAGAAACCCAGTACTGAATTGCAAAAATGCGTAACGGAGGTGTATCAGGAGTGCCCAATGCACACAGAACCCATTGTGTTGATGCCCTATTGTGCTTCAGACACTTTGCCAGCTCTGCTACGTAGTTAGGAAGCAGCAGCTTGCTACTGAATACAGACACTGTGTATCTTCACAATTCTATTTCCAACACATGTAAGTCCACTCAGTAGCACACAATGCCCCCAACAGAATTCTGGCTTTATAACAAGAACAACACAAATGAGTAATGAAGAACATAACTTATTACCTAAAGATGGTGTGAGTGGCTCTGGAGGGTACAGGAGCCAATTTACTTTTGTCCACCATGGATTGCGCCAGACCTTGAAATATAAAAAGGTACAAATACAAAAAGTTCAGAATTCTACTTATTTTTTTCCTTTGGGAGCTTTGTGAAGTCCTATGCCCATTTAATAGCAAAAAATACCTCTCTGGAATGCTTCCAGGGGCAAGAAATGACCTTTTTTCACCCAGTTTTAGCCAGCATGGTTTAGTGGCTTGAGCATCAGATTATGACTCTGGAGATCAGGGTTCAAATTTCTGCTTGGCCATGGAAACCCACTGGGTGCCTTTGGGCAAGTTACACTCTGTCAACCTCAGAGGAAGGCAAAGGCAATACCCCCTCTGAACAAATCTTGCCAACAAAACTCCATGCTAGGTTTCTCTTAGGGTTGCCACAAGTCAGAAATGTCCTGAAGGCACATAACAACACCAATAAAACAGGGGCACAATTAACAATAAAGTATTAACAATAATAACAAAGATACTCTTAAGAAAAGTGAAAATCAATTTTAAGATTAAAATCACTAAAGCCAACAAATGTAAATGAAGATTTGAATTTACAGTCCCTAATGTGAAGATAATGGGATACACAGAGAAGCAAACTGATGAAACATTCAGGGTAATTGCATCAGATGTGACCAATTCCAGTGGAAATCATTGATTCGTTTTCTCCTGACTACCTGATACTATATATAAACTAGCTGGACTTGGTGTACCATAGGCCATTAAAAAACTTCCCCTAAAATGCCCAGGAGACCTCCTGACAACCCTTTGAGGTAGGAGGTGGGTTTAATTCACCCACCTGCTGCTCGTTATGCCCCCTGCTGCCCCCACTGCTCATTCTGACCCTCCCACCACTCGTTCTGACCCTCCCACCACTCGTTATGCCCCTCCCACCCCACCCCCTGTGCTCCAGAACACACATGAGCACACCACATCCACCCCCATGGTACTCACTCTCCAGCTCCAGCCACCATGTTTGAGATCAACATGGTCCTGCCCCCAGTGTGCTGATTGGCTGCCCAACAGACCTGTGATGGGTTTGTCAGTTCCCTAAGCAGTCAATCAGCACTCTGGAAATGGCAACATACCCAAGAGAATTATATAGAGAGACAATGAAGAATGATAGTATAGTTGTCCCTTCACATTTGCTGGGGTTTGGTTCCAGGACCCCCCGTGGATACCGAAATCCGTGAATACTCAAGTCCCATTATATGCAATGGCATAACAAAATGGTGTCCCTTATATAAGATGGCAAAATCAAGGTTTGCTTTTTGGATTATTATTTTTTTAAGAATACTGTATTTTCAAGCTGTGAATACTTACATCCGTGAATGCCAAATCCGTGAATGTGGAGGGACAACTGTATCTAGTTCTCTTTGCTTGATATTTTAATTCTTTGGAGAGTGTTTTATACAGTTCCAAAAATTTCTTTTTAAATGTGTGTGTGCGCGCATGGACGCGTGCGCTCTTTGACATATATAACAATGTATTTTGTATGTTTTTAAAGAACAGAGGTAATTTTGTGTTGTCCTTTATACTGTGTTTAATGGAATTACATTTGTATATTCCTAAAGCCCCCAAAGAAGGCCAACTTTGGTAAAGGCTGGAACACGATGGGCTTTTTAAATCAATAAGAAATAAACAAGTGACTATCTATCAGCATTTGGAGCTCTGTCTCCTGTTTTACTTTTGCTTCGTATACATGCTCATCAGTTCTCTCCTTTGGAGCTTAATTAGTAGAAATTTCTAGAAAAGTTGGGATTTTTTTTTTAAATCATTTCTTGCAGGGGGTGAGGAGAAAATCTATGGAATGGAGGAGTTAGTGGAACAAGCAACTACCTTGTCACTTTCCCAAAATATATGTTGGCTGCTGAAAGCAGCAACCCTCTTCTTAATGTATCCTGTGGGGGCGGGGGGGGGGGAATTACACATTGGCTAGTGGAAACAGCCATCTTCTCCACTTAGCCATGCCTCTGAAATGATGCTACATCATTTGACATAGCAACTGCTATGGTAAGGTTGGGAACATGGCAACTGCTGGGATACTATGAGGAGGGCCTCTGATTATAGCTGTGGTGACACAACTATGTTTTTACCAAAGGAGAAAAAGGAGGACATGAAAGCCACTACCAGTTATCCAAGTAAACCGTGGCCTCTGAACATTTCTAAAATGTCTATGCTCCCTTTACCAGATCCCAGATTTCTTCCTTCCTTTGGCTCTGCTTCTTCCACCCTCATGTTGGCAGGGGGGATTTCCAAATGGCAGTTCAGCTCAGTTTGAAAAGATCCTCCTACCATCAAACAAAAGGCTGCTTCAACTCATAATATACTTTACAACATTTAATGAAAGCCCCAGAGAGAATGTTAACAACAGCAAGGGATTAACTTTCTGGCCATGTGCCTCCAAAGTCCTTGGCTTTAGAGTTAGTATGATCCAAGATTTTGTTCAGTCAGCATTTTTAACTGAAGTGACTAGATGCACACTTGGTGGGCTAATATGCACATTGGAATGCCATTTTTACACCTCTCCAAGTATGGCGATATCGTTCTTGTATCAAAAAAGTGCCAAAGTGCATATTAAAGCTGTGTATTTTAGGGCCATAATGTGCACATACAAAAATGTGTATTCTGTGGGGAAAAGTTATGCAATAATAGTTTTTCATACTCTTCTTTTTAAAAAAAAAATTGCAGGTAGTGGAAGAAAAAGGACAGAACAGATTTCTGAACGAGCACATGTGAAAATGACATACACCAGAAATAGACTGAACTGTGCATCCTCATTCATTCAGCTTCATACTAATATATAAGAGTTTCCATTCATCGTGCTGTGAAGTATTTTTGCTGATGCACTGACAAAGCAGTCTGGTCTACATGAACACTGAACAACCATGGAAGGTGCTTTATATTCCAATGTGAAGGACAACTTCTTAGTGGTATGGAGGTTGAATATGTTGGATAAATTGGTATTCTGAACCTGGAAATTGCAAACTTTGGTAGCAATCTATTGCTTCAAAAGAGGAAAGCAATAATAAATATTCATGTTATCTTGTATGTGATTGCCTTTTAGAGAAAGAGTTAATTTTTTCTCCAAAGTTGTGCTAATCTTTGGAATGTAAGAGACATGCTATAAATTAAAAGTAGTCTATTGTACTATGCTGACCTTTTCAATATTCACCAGCTTGCATGGTTGGGGTTTCCACTTTCCTTGATTAAAGACCCCACTAGTCACCGGAAAAGTTAAAAGAAGATTAAAAAATTAAAAATGGCACAGTATTTTTTCCCTTCATCAGACAGAGGTTAGTAGGTGAATAAGAATGAGAAAGAGAAAGCATTCTGAGCATTAATGTACTGCTTGAGAATATCATTTGAATACTCTGAGACCTTTACACTTTGTGACCCATAGTTGGTAAAAATTACTTTCTTTGAGTACAACTACCAGAATACACCATCCAGAATGGCCAGCATAGACTGTTGGATTTTTGGAATTGTACTGCAAAAAAAGGGGTATTTTTTGTATTCTGCAATTTTTAATTGGCGTAAGAATGCTGGAATCCTCTACAAGGATGTTTCACTTGTAATTTAGAAAGATTCCCATAGTAATGTCTGGAGCTCTTCTCTCACAAGTGAAATATTCTGGCAGGGGATCCCAACATGCTTATTCCACAGAAATGCAATTCCACAGAAATCACAGAAGGCAAAGTAACCTATCTCAAATGATATAAAATATATAACATGATATGGGACATATCCATTCAAGCCTGAGGGCTATACGCTTATCATTTTGAACACTCCTATAAAGTTGATTTCTTAACTGAAAGTGGTCCATGGTATCACCCATGACGATGTGAGTAGGAATATCAGGAATCATAAATTTGAAATCATAGAAATCATAAATTTGAAGGGAAAAAATCCAAGTATGAGAAGGAAGGAAGGAAGGAAGGAAGGAAGGAAGGAAGGAAGGAAGGAAGGAAGGATAACTGGAAATGTTGGGGAAGATGTTCAACATGATGTTGAAAAAGTTGCTGTGCATTTTCCATCTTGACTGCTTATTCACACTGGCCTAAGAAGTTAAGACTGCAGCACAAGAATATTAAGAGCAACCCTGCTTTCATCACATTAAACAGCCATCTGGCCTTGCATTCTGCCTCTAGTGGTGGTCAACCAGAATGTTCTGGGAAGCTGATAAACGATGAGGATTTTTCAAAGCATTTTCCTCAACAGAAATTAAACTCGAGGCTCCTCACCATTGACTTCTCATGGACACATTGATCAATTTGTCACAGTACTGAAGTTATTCTTCAGTCAGGGAAGTTGCAGTGCTGTTGCCCATGCCTCCTCTCCCCCCATCCTTTTTGTGAATGGCGTTTTAAGAGCAAAGATGCCATGTTTCCCCCCCCCATTTTATTTCAAATGCTCTTCAGGATAACACTTGACACTTAATTACACAGTAAATACAGGTAGTGACAGTTTAATTATATGATAATAGATGTGATGATAAAATGTAAACTGAGGATTATTTCTGTCTTTTAAATGTAGTGTGGGTTACATAGTAATTACTCCTGGACTTACTAAGCATTTTACTAAGTCATCACGCAGAACATGTAATTATCCTATCTCCCCTTCACATACTTCCTTTCAATGGTGTTCAGAACAGAATTTAAATTACTCTTCTGGTTTCCAAATTCTTCATTCATTACATAGCCTGTCATTTCCCCTTGCCCCACCTGTTCACTTTCTTCTTTCATCCTAACTTCTTCCCCTCGTACCCTCCTCTCAAACTCCATTTCTCATGCTGACAAGAGATGGAAAAGCATGATGAGTCACTTTTCAATTCTATCACATTATTCTTTACAGATGCAAGCAAACAGGCCATTCGATTTTTTTTCTTCCTTTCTTTTTAACAGAAAAGCCTTCATGCCGACATGAAGTATGAACTACGGAAAAAACTGGACTGTACACATGAGTTGTTGTTCTTGTTGCAGTTGCTGTTATTATGCTTCTTCAAGTTGACTCTGACTTATGGCAACCCTATCATAGGTTTTCTTGGCAAGACTCATTCAGAGGAAGTTTGCCAGTGCCTTCCTCTAAGGCTGAGAGTGTGTGACTTGCTCAAAGGTGTTTATATGGTTGAGTGGGGATTTGAACCCAGGTTGCCTAGAGCCCTAGTTCGATACTCAAACCACTACACCACACTGGCTCTCTGCACACGAGACTGTATATTAATTGTTCTTCAGCTGTACCAATTGAGAGTGCTGTGGTGGGAGTCACAAATACTTATTTTGCATTTGAAGAGAGTCTGGTTCTTTGAAGGGAAATGTTCCATCATGAAGCAATCCAATTTGTGAGGATGACCACGTGTCCTTATTTTTCAGACAGTCCTTTATCTGAGGGCACCTTCTGTTTGAAAGAGTGTCCAGTAAGAGGCCCATTTAAACAGACTAGGACCAACAGAGAAATCACAACATGGTAATTTTTATGAAACATGGGGTCCAGTTATGTCCTGTGCTAATTTACCTGTGAATAATATTCATTTCTCAAACACACATGGTGATTTACATAAAGCTTTCTGGGGTAACAGACATGTGACATGCATTTGAACAAGGTAGGGGATGCAGAATTACTCTAATACATGCCCATGGTTTTATATCTTCTGTGTTTTCATTTGTGTCTTTCTTTGTTAATGCT
Organism: Gambelia wislizenii; assembly: GCA_030847615.1. Lineage (NCBI taxonomy): Eukaryota > Metazoa > Chordata > Lepidosauria > Squamata > Crotaphytidae > Gambelia > Gambelia wislizenii. The sequence continues at coordinate 102,529,376 of JAUMIR010000005.1, read as the reverse complement.
ATGTGTTGTTTGAAGCAAGTTGTTGAAAACTCAGTAAAAAGTACAGTTTCAAAAAGAAATAAAGAACAATAAGAAAGAGGACTGGTAAGCGCTTTAAAGCTGCCCATTACCAAAAATTATCTCCTGGATGGCACACTGAGCAGGATGTAACTCTCTTGGTCACAATCTTCTCTACTATGAATGTTTTGCTTTTCTGTTTAACTTATAGTAATGATTGCTCTTCCACAAAGCCCTTCCTCTGCCACCTCATCATGGTGAGGTGACCCTGGCTTTTATAACTATGTCAGCTGAGTGCATGTTCTCCTAGGTTCTACAAATCTGATAAGACTTTGAGTATGATCTTGTTGCCATCCATTTGTGCCATCCAAACACTAGCCTAGTTAAACATAGAGAGGCTTATGTTGCCACCAGAAGATTAATGACCAGTGACAAACTGACCACAACAGCTATAACAATGGTGTGAAATAATTGTAGTTTGCATCAATGAAGGGACCACCTGCACTGTTGGAATCACTCGTCTACAAGGTATTCAGGGTAATGACTCAACCAAAGAAGCGACAGCCCCAAGTCTGCAAAACCTGAGCAGGGCTGTTGAGGATAGGGTGACCTGGAGGTCTCTCATACATAGGGTTGCCACAAGTTGGAGTCAACATGATGGCAGTTAACAACAACATAGCACTTTATTCCCATGGTTTCATCCAATAGAACTATGGATTTTGTATTTTGGTGAGGTACTTAGAATGCTCTAGTGCACTCTTCTGAACTGCACCATTAGAGCTCACTAACAACAAATCTACTACAAATCACTAAACTGCAGACCCCAAGATTTTGCAGTATAGATCCATGGTAACTAAAGAGGAATCAAAGGGCTATAACCATGTAGTGTGGAGACACACTAAGGGCTCATGTACGCCAGCCATGATCTGTCCTGGAGGGTGTCAGGGGATGATAGGACACGCAATCCCCAGCAGAAGCCCATAAATTATCTCAGCAGACTCAGTAGCAACCCTTTCCCAAGAATACTCACACACAGAGTGTTTGACATCCAAATAAGCAGGAGACACTTTTATCTTCAAACTTAAACAGTTGCAATATATGCAAATATTTACAATTCAGGGAGAAACTGCTTCACCAGGCCTCAGCACTCACAGGAAGAAGAGAAGTGAGCTCTGCTCTGAGCCCTCCCATATACACAGTCACAGGGTATTGGCTTACTCAATCGCATGATCTTACACACCAATAAGAACCCTCCTTCTGTAGCTAAGGAAGACTAGGCAGTTCATGGAGTCAGCCATTATAACTCAGCATGACTCTGCAATTTGTTTGGCCAATTTATAATGGAGTTCAGTCTCTAACTCCTGGCAATCCCCTCCAAAATGGTCAAACTACTGCACAGGACACATCTTATCATTACAACATAAATTATCAACATACATTGTTGGACATCAATCGTCTGCCAGTTGACCTTCCCTTTTGACACCTTTCACTTTGCACGCTAGTGAGAAGGCCCAGCCTCTTTGCCAACTCATCATGGCTTCCTGCTGGTAGGGCTTTTATGAGCAGGTCTGCAACGTTGTCCTCAGATGGACAGTACCTCAGACACAAGACACCTTCTTGTATTAACTGCCTCACATTTTGGTAGCGTACCACAATGTGAGTGGTACATTGTGGTACATTTGTCCTACATTTCAGGTTTTCTGCTTCTGCCATAGCTATGCAGGCTGGTGAGTCCTCGTGCACCTCAACAGACATTTGGCACACCTCCCCAAGGTCTGCAAGCATCTGCCTTACCCATTGTACCTCACTTGCCATCTCAGACAAGGCAGCGAATTCAGCTTCAGTGGTACTAATGGCTACACAGTTCTGCTTTCTTGATCTCCACACTATGGGGCTCTCTGCATACCTGACCACTATCCTGGTCACTGACTTCCTGTCTGAAGTCTCAGCAGCAAAAGAACTGTCTACATAGCACTCCAGGGTCACCTGACTTCCTGTCAGCTTCAAATGTATGTCTCTGGTCCCATTGAGAAATCTAACTACCCTCTTCAGGGCTTCCCAATCCACCCTCCTTGGCTTGGAGACTCTTCTGTTGAGCACCCCAGCTGCAAAACTGATGTCAGGCCTTGTGTTTGCAATAAACAACAGACTGACTACCACTGAGTGGTACAGATCTGGCCTCTCAAATTCATGTTCTGCCTCTAAGTTCACAAAACCAGTGGCCGTTGGTGTCCTGACCACTTTAACCTCACTAAGCCCACACTTGGCCACAAGACTGTCAATCTTCTTTTTCTGGCTTAAGAAAAATTCTCCAAGACCAGTTCTTTTTACCTCTACTCCTAGATAACATCTCAGGCTGCCTAAGTCCTTTAACTTGAACCGGCTTTCTAACTCCACCTGCACTTTCTTGACAACACTGGCACTCTTTGCCACCACACAAAGGACATCCACATAGATAACTAGCATAACAGCACTATCACCTGCCCCCTTGGTGTACACACAGGCATTTGCGATGCTCCTTCTGTAACCAAAACTTGGTATATGCACTTGTTCCAGCAATGTGCACTTTGTTTCAACCCATAGAGCACTTTTTGCAACAAGTACACCTTGCTCTCACCTGCACTGTCATACCCTGGGGCCTGTTCCATGAACACCGTCTCTTCAAGATCAGCATTTAGGTATGCTGTTTCAAAGTCAAAGTGTTGCACAACCATCTGCCTCTTAGCTGCTTCAGCTAACACTAACCTAAAACTTTCTGGCTTTGCTGTGGGTGAAAAGGTTTTGTCAAAATAGGTGTAGCACTCCTGCAAAAAGCCTTTCGCAACTAAGTGTGCCTTACATTTTTGTGTCCCATCAGGCACGTCCTTAAGCTTGTATACCCACCTGCAACCAACAACCTTTTGGTCTTTGGGCCTTTCAACAACCTGAGAGGAACCACTTTCGTCTCAACTAGTGACTCGAACTCAGAGTCCATGGCTGTGTTCCACTTCTCCTGCTCTTCCTGGGGAAGTTTTAGGAGATCCTGAAAACTTGCAGGCTCCTCTGCCATGGCATTGGATAGCCTGGCTTCTTGAACAACAAATCTGTCAGGAGCCTTTCTGACCCTCGTTGACCTTCTGGGGATGAGCACCCTAGTTCTGTCTGACTCATCCTCACTTGCACTGCTGCTGCTATCTCCCCCTGTGTCAGGCTCACTGCTTGTTTGTTAACACATAACATATTTTCAAAATCTTTATCAAAAGATGGCACATATGCAGTGCCCATTTTCTACACCTTGCTGGGAGCCCCATCTGCAAGGGTAATTGTTTATGGAAGCATTTTTAACATTGCTTAACAACTGTAAAACATTAACCATATTGTGCGTGGCTCCACTATCAAGTAACCAAATTCTTTCCACTGCACCATCAAGATGGTGCTGTGCTATGAAGGCAAGGCTTGCAGCCTGAGAGGATGCATCCCTCCTATCTGGTGCAGGCATCTTACAGCCCTTCTGAAAATGTCCAGGCTTTTTGCATCTGAACCAGTGTTTCACATAGCTGCAGGCTCCCTCCTCCACAGGTGCCTCTGTTTCAGTGCTCTCTTGATTGTGTCTGGTAATTTGTGGCTGTTTATTCCCCTCCATCTGGGAATCAAATTGCTTGTGTTGGACCTCTTCCAGAATACGCCCAGCTACCAGATCTACAGACAAATCATTCTCCCTGGTTGTCTGCAGATGGTACATTAGGAAAACCCATTCCTTTGGCAAACTGCCCAATAAAATAAAATACTTATGGGCTTCTGGAATGTCCACCCTATATTAGCTACCTCTTGAAAAAGCTGCCTCAATTCCTCCAAATGCGCTTTCACACAGCCTCCAGTAGACAGCTTTGTGTTATAAAGTCTCTTAGTCCATATCATCTTTGAGAGGCAGGACAAATTCTGATGAACCATTTTCAAAGCTGTCCAAAGCTGGAAGGCTGTCTTTGCTGGGGCCATGTGTATTAACTGGGAGGGGCTGAGTGATAAGAGAATTGCAGCTCTAGCCTTCTGGTCTGCTAGTTGGAACACTGCTATTTCATCTTCTGAACCCTCTGGGATCACACTTTCATTCTCCAAAACATACCACAAATTGTCCTTAATTAATAAAGCCTCCATGTATAAACTCCATGCTGAATAATTTCCATCAGCCAGCTTTTCAAAGCGGATGAGATTATTATCTGCCATTTTGCTGATCGAGGCAACAATTCTCCAGCTATGAAAACACAAACAGCTGGCAGCACTTCAAGGTTGCTGGAAGACATTACAGGGCCTGGCTGAAACTTAACTGTTTCTCAGCCAGCTAGCCAAAACCACTCAAATCAAAAGAGTTTCTGGGAAGTTTTTGGGTGCACCCTATCTAATGTGAGATCAGTCAGCTGGGCCCATAACCACTGTCAGGGGATGATGGGACAGGCAATCCTCAGCAGAAACCCAAAATTTATGTCAGCAGACTCAGTAGCAATCCCTTCCAAGAATACTCACACACAGAGTGTTTGACGTCCAAATAAGCAGGAGGCACTTTTATCTTCAAACTCAAACAGTTGCAATATATACAAATATTTACAATTCAGGGAGAAACTGTTTCACCAGGCCTTAGCACTCACAGGAAGAAGAGAAGTGAGCTCTGCTCTGAGCCCTCCCATATACACAGTTACAGGGCATTGGCTTACTCAATCACATGATCTTACATACCAATAAGAACCCTGTAGCTAAGGAAGACTAGGCAGTTCATGGAGTCAACCATTATGACTCAGCATGACTCTGCCTTTTTTTGGCCAATTTATAATGGAATTCAGTCTCTAACTCCTGACAATGGGAACACATTAAACTGGGTATTTTTTTAAAAAAAATGTGGTAAAGGATCCTATCCCAGTTTGCCCCTGTTCAAACCCCGTATCTGCCCTGGGGGTGGAGAAGCCTGCCCAGGGGTAGAGCAGGGCAGAATCCCTGTGTCATCTGGACTTCAGGGCTTTTGAGCTGGGGCAAGCCAGGGTATTTGGCCAGTGTAGACAAACCCTTGGTTTGTAACCCTGTTCAAACATGTGGGTAGGCCCCGTTGAACCTTATGGAATATATGTCTTAGACATGCAAAGGGTTGCACTGTACAGGTTGCACTAGTCAGAAAGTCAGAGGAGAGAACATCAAGAAAATACAATAGGAAATAGTTTATTTATTGATTGACTTAACTTGTATCTTGGATGTCTCTCCCCCCTCCCCACCACCTTGTTGACTGATAATTTGTTGTTGGTGTTGTGTCTTCAAGTCATTTGCAACTTATGGTGACTCTAAGGCAAAGCTATCATGGCATTTTCTGAGACTGAGAGTTTGTGACTTACCTAAGGTCACCCAGTGGGTTTCCACAGTCAAATGGGGATTCAAATCCTGGTCTCCAGAGTCATAATCCATCACTGAAACCACTATGCTACGCTGGCTCCAGCGCGGTTGGTAATAGAATCAAATAAAACAATATACTTAGAAACATAAATTGGGTTAGTTAAAACACAGACAACTAAGGCAATTAAAAAGGCATCATTATGGAAATTGCCCTTTCTACAGCAACACGATTTAACTACCAAAGGCTTTCCTTTTTTTGGTTAATATTTTTATTGTTGTTATTAGTTATTACACATACATTATACAGATTACACATTACACTTATATTACACATTTGCCCAAGTACACACTCAAAACATCTTACATCCACATACAACATTCAACTGACTTCACACTTATCAAATTGGAAGCATCATCTATATTTATATTCCATTTTTTCTCAAAGTCACAGTTACTCTTCCAGCTATTTTCTCTTACTCAAAATCTTCAGAATTCAAAACCCAAGAGGATAGATATACCTTCTTTCTTTTCAACATAGTTCAGAAATGGTTCCCAGTCCTTTTTCAATTTTGGGGGGATACTTTTCCTTAATTATTATCATCAATTTATCCATTTCGGCTAAGTTAAGTATTTTTGTAATCCAGCCATTCATTTCAAGTGTTTACAGTTTTTTCCAATTTCACATGTAGATTATTCTAGCTGCTAAAATCATGTAATGCAATATTTTAAAATTTATTCCCTTTAAATCTTCATCTGGGATATCCGACAGGAACAACACTGGATTCACTGAAAACTTAGTTTTAAAGATTTCTTGCAACAGCCTTTGTATCTGTCCCCAAAATTTCCTCATCCTTTCATACATCAACCACATGTGGAAGAATGTACCCACCAGGGATTTGCACTTCCAATAGGCATTCTTACATTCTTTATACATTTTGAATAGTCATTCTGGGGTTAGAAACCACTAGTACATCATTTTTAAAAAGTTTCCTTGAAGGTCATAACACAGTAATTTTTTTAAAAATCTTTGTTCCACATCTTCTCTGATTTCTCCATTTCGATGTTATAGCCAATGTTCTGGGCCCAAAGGCCTTCCTGAACAAAAAGGCATATGCCTGCCAGTGGAAAGGACCATACGGAGATGGGCCAGGCAAGTCTTCATTGGTAAGGAGTTCTACACAAATTGCCCAAAGAAACACCAGACACTAGTTAGAACAGACAACATATTTTCTGTAATGCACTCTGATAGTCCCCACATTTTAAAAAATAACTCTTAATTGGCTGCATTCTATAATTTGGCTGGATGTGGCCTTCCCCGAGGTGATGGTAAATCGGGACTCCCATGGGCCAGGGCTGGAGTCATGCATACAGGCATGTACAACCTAAGGAAGGGCCCCTTGAATTCCTCAAAAGTTCAATTCCCCAGGTAAGGATTACACAGAAACCTCTGAAGACTACAGTTAGAGTGATAATAGCTGGTCCTTTCTGGGGGTCTCTGGAGGTAAGACATTTGGATCACATTAAAGGTAGCTGGAAGTCTCATTGCTGAGCTAGATGCTGGCTTTTGTCTTCAGATATCCAAATCAAAAGAGATTTGCCTATCACTCAGTCCTAAAGCATTCCTTTCTTCGTGATCATTAACATATCTGGGGAACCATTGTTTAACTCTGGGAATCTTTGGCAAATATTTGTCTTCCACTCAACATCACCCCTTCAGGGGAAATATTGACTATAAATATCACCCCAAAACTCCATCTCAGCATGCACAGATCTTTCCTCAGATCTCCACGTTAGTCTGTCATGGCAACCCCCCTCTTCCTAACCCCCCAATCTCTCTCACTGCAATTCAGTGCCGTGCATGAACCCCTCTTCTCCCATTTCCCCTCTAATCTGTGATACCAATTCCCTTTGTTTTCCCCTCCTCTGTGCCTAGTTTGCTGCTTAAATGTGTCTGCTCTTCGGATTGGTAGAATATAACCTATCATCCCCTCAATCTATTCCTCTACGATGTGAAGTTGAAGGCTTTCACGGCCAGCATCCATAGATTTTCCTTTGTTTTTCTCCATGCCCTGAGGTCGTGTTCTAGAATAGTTTCTTTCAGATATTTCGCCTGCATCTGTGGCTGGCATCTTCAGAGAATAGTTGGGTAGCTATGTGTGTAGTTTACAGTCGCCCCTTCACATTCACGGGGGTTAGTTCCACAAACCCCCACAAATGTGAAAATTCCACAATTAAAGACTGCCCTCCCCCTCCCTCCCACAGCAACCATGGGGCCTCCAGAGGCCCCATAGTCGTTTCCCCCTGCCCTTCCCAGGTGACCACGGGGCCTCCAGAGGCCCTCCGGAGGCCCTGTAGTTGCCTCTCCCACCTCCCTACTCCATCCCCAGGTGAGCACGGGGCCTCTGGAGGCCCTCTGGAGGCCCCAAAGTTGCCTCCCCATCCCTCTCCACTCCCTCCCCAGGCGACCACGTAGTCACCTCCCCACGCCTCCCCTCCCTCCCCAGGTGACCACGGGGGCTCCGGACACCCTCCGGAGGCCCCGTAGTCACCTCCCCATGCCTCCCCCCTCCCTCCTGAAAGTGGCGATGGGGACTTAGAGGCCTCGTCGCCACTTTCCTCAGCCTCCCCTCGCGGCAAACCACAAATATGGGGAACTGCGAGTGGAGAGGCTGCAAAAATTGAGGGAGGACTATATATGCCCTGAACACCTGTTGGGGAGTATATGTAAATTTAAATTTGTGTAATTGAATGGTTAGTTTCTGGGTATAGAAATGCAAGGCTCGTTAGACCAACCAGAAAAATCCAAGAAATGCTACACTCAGCGAAGGACAAAATAGACCCTCTCACAGCTGCAGAAGTTTACCGCATACCATGCAGCTGTGGACAAGTTTAGATAGGGACCATTAAACTCAGTGTACAAACACGAATCAAGGAATATGAGACAAACTGCAGACTGGGTCAGCCAGAAAAATCAGTGGTAGCAACACATGTTATAAACCAACCTGGACACAAAATGCTATTTAAAAACACAGAAATTCTGGACCAGGCCAGGCCAACAACTATCATGTCAGAATGCACAGAGAAGCTATTGAAATCCACAAACACCTGGACAACTTCAACAGGAAAGAAGAAACCTTAAAAGTAAACAAAATCTGGCTCCCAGTTTTGAAACACAATAGAATCAAAACTCACACTTACAAAGGAATTCCACCCAGGGACAGGGGGAATTCCAGTAGATAATGGTCCATCAACCAACCATTAGCCAAACATACACTAACAAGCCTAGCATTTCTGTACCCAGAAACTATACTCCCCTACAGGGGTTCACAGCATATAAACCCCAGAAACACTCCTACCCAACCATTCTCTGAAGATGCCAGCCACAGATGCAGGCGAAACGTGAGAAAGAAACTATTCTAGAACACGGCCTCACAGCCTGGAAAAAAACCCAAGGAAAATCTACTTCCTACTACCTTCAATAGCCCTGTGTGGATGCTTGAAGCCTGAGTGTTGGTGTGAATGTTGTTTAGACTATTTTTCAATAAAAGCTACAGAATTATAGTGCTGTTATCCTACTTCACCTGCCATGGTTCCATCCTATGGAATCCTGGTGTTAGTAGTCTGATGAGGCACTGAAGCACTGTGGCTGAAAATTGTAAATGTCCCTCCTAAAGTGCCAATCCCAGGATTCCAGGGGACAGAACAATGACAGTTAAAGTGGAGTGATAGTGATATAATTCTGTAGTGTGACTGGGTATCTGGACAACTGTGCACTAGCCTTTTCTGCAATGTAAACCTACAAATCAGGGATACAGAACTAGTGGCCTCTAAAATGTATTTTTACTACAGTTCCTGTGAGCTCCATCTAGGATGGTGAATTCAGAGATCATGGAGTCATAATTCAGTAACCTCTGGAGAATCACAGATGCCCTACCTCTACTTTAAGTACAGACATCTTTGTGTAAGCTCACCTTTTGCCTGTCATAAGGAGAGAATGATGCAGATACATCAAAGAGCCTAAAGGCTCATCTACACAAGCCAGGATACAACAGCTCCCCACCGGTGTATTCTGGCTGCAGATCAGACCCATTGTTTTCCTGTTACCACCTCTAAATGGGCCAGAGTCCAGATAGGCATGCTGCCACCATCTCCCTCACTATCTTGGAAAGCAGGAAGCCAGCCTACAACATGTGACTAAGGTCCCCTGCATGTGACCACTCCTTCCTGCCTTCTGAGAGAGTTTTGTGGGGTCCAATTCATTCCTACCCAGTGGTAACAAATTTAAAGAGGTATTATTTTGGAACATTGTATCAGGCCCTACCCAATCTTAGCCCTGTCTGAGCCCCATATCTGCCCCAGGGGTGGTGAGGACTACCTGGGGGCAAATGCCTTTGTTATCAGGTCTGCAGGCCTCTAAGATGTGGACACGGTGGGGTATATTGCCCATCTAGATAAGCCCCTAGGTGTGTGTCTCCTTTCTGCAGCTCAGAACAGGAATACTACAGCCAGAGCCTGCAAAGAGAAATTAATCCACACCATGGCATTTGTTACACATTTCTAATAGAATGGAAACATTGCTTATCCTACCCATTCTTGCAGTGTAGCAGTAGTGACGATGTACTTGTTCAGCATCAAACTGCTCAAACATGAAGGCATCTTCTCTTTCTCATGAAAATCAGATTGTCCACTGAACAATGTGTCAGTGGAGGGTGCACAAACATTTCACTATACAGTGAGTGTCCTAAATTGGCCACGTCAAAAATTGTGGGAGCCGAAGAAGGAAATATTTCCTAGTTGTCTTTCCAAGCATTTCCACTTTACTTTGAAAGTGATTGGGAAAGGTCTCTTCTGGCTGCTAGGTATCTGAAAACAACAAAAAATAAAAGGGAAAATAAAGAAAGGTGCTTTAGAAGACTGGTTTTAAGTTTACAAAAAGGACCTGACATGTTTTGGACTTTACTGCTCTTTTTCAAGGCTATTTTCCTTTTGCAAGTCCTTCCAAAGAGACATGGTTCTCTTTTTTCAGTTAGTTATGTCCTGTTTTCCTAAGCCTTTGAAATATGTTTTTTTCTTTTATCTCCTGCTGTATATCAGACTTTTTTTTTTCCCTCAAGATGAAAGACAGAAGTCTTTCTACTATTCTCCATAAATAAAAATGGATCACTTTATTACGTCTGTGAATCATTGTGGTTTGTAAGGAAAAGACCAGTAGCTAAAGATATGTTTGTTTAAAACAAGTTTATCCCACCTTTCCGGATGGCTAACAGCAATCAGATAAAGCAATAAAATGAGAAGAACAATACCATAAAAACTACACAAATCTTCAAGCTGCAGAGGTTAACACAGTATAAAAAATATGAAGTAATTCCCTTTGTGCACACAGTTTGTGAACTAGACAGATAAATTAAATACACATAAATTTAATAGGTTTGCCCATATTTAATGTAGTGGAAATGATAAGACAGACATTCTGATGAATTCCAATAAATACTGTTGTTGGCCTGCTCATCTGTTATGTAAATTTGCCATGTCTCTCCCCACTCCTTTTTCCTTTCTCACCCATGTTTGCAGAGAACAGAGAGTGGACAACAGGACCCTAGTTAATTGTCCATGATGGCCAGTGACTCCTCCAAACTGTTGGAATATATCATACTCACCTGCTCACTGGGACAATAGTGAGAAGAGTGAGCAGTTATTCGTGCCCAAGACATTTTGCTGCCTGAAACATAAACCAAATGGTTCACACACACACATACACACACAAGGACCAACACGTTTGAAACAAAGAAAGGGATATGTGGCCCTCCAGATGTTTTTGGACAACTCTCATTAGCCATAGCCAGAATGGTGAATTCAAAGTTTGATGAGAGTTGTAATTTCTAAGAGACCACACATTCCACATCCCTGCTTTCAAATATTTTCCTAAACCATCTGGCATCAACTCATAACTTCATCTGTTTTCCCCACCCCACTGATGGGAAAGGGGGCTGTGAGGATTATCCCCTTCTCCAACCTTACTTGTGGGTGTAAGAACAGATCTGACAAGCTACACTGGACATTTGCAATATCTACAAGCATTAGAAAAATGCAAGTAATATAATCAGTCTTTGCCTGAACTTCAACGGCATGGTATCATTGCAGGAGCCTGTTACATCATAGAGTGTAGATTGTTTGGTCAATGGGTGTGGCCTTGGATCCCATGGACTTTATCAGATGCAGCAAATATGGCGTCATTAGGACGCCTAATGAGCACAAAAGGGTGTGCATGCCAGACAATGTTGTCCTTTATTGATAATGTCTTGAAAATAAGGCTTTTTTATTGATGGGCCAAGCTGTCAATAGATCTCCTGTGACACTTTTTTGCTGTTATTGCCAGCATTTGAAACCTCATGCCATTGTCCTCTTGTGATTTCAGCATCAATGCCAGAACACTTCCAGGTGAGAAGCAAAAGCCAGGTAGGGGACACTCTTTTTATGAACTTCCCCGGTTTACTTTTCAGTTTTAAAGTGTGCTTCTGTGTTTGTGTGTATGTTTTGTGCCTTTCTTTTTGTGTATTTTTAATTTTTTTTTTTACCATGCTCACATCTTCTCACAAGAATTGCTGAGATCACAAACACAGAAGTAAACAGAGCTCCGTTCGTGTTCCATTAATGCTGGGGCTGCCTTTTCTCACAATTACAGGTCAGTTTGATGAGGAAGGTTCTTTTGCCAGCAGAAAAATGCTTCAAAATATGGTGGGAAAGAAACATTTATGGAGGTTTGTCTGATATACAGTAGGACCCCCATATCTACTTGGCATTGGTTCTGGGGGCCCCCGTAGATATTGAAAACTGTGGATAATAGTGAACACAATTGAAAATAATGGGACTTCATGTTTAAAATACCATAGAGTTGCCTTGGAGGACCTAGAAAATGGCTAAAGAGGACACATTTTCTAGGAAGACTCTATGGTAGGTGTGCTGTTTTGTGTTCCATGGATAATTGAATCAGTGGATAATGAATCAGTGGATACAGGTGTCCTGTTGTAGTCCCATGTTGGGAGAAAGGTGGGATATTAATTAATTAATTAATTAATTAATGTAGGGCTTTGTCTACATGGGCAAAAAAACACCCCACACTCACTCCATAGTCATGGCAAAGTTGGAACACAACATTCTCAACAATTTATAATAATAATAATAATAATAATAATAATAATAAAATTTATTTATACCCCGCCCCTCTGTTAAAACAATTGGGGCGGCTCACAAACATTAAAATACAACAAAAATTTGTGTCTTCTTTGGGTGTTTTGCAAGAAACTCCAGGTCTAAAAGATTCACAGTTTACTCTGCATTTCAGGAGGAAACCCAGGTGATTGGCCATGTGGCAGCTGTGGATTGGCTTCAGTGAAAAGCCAGGGGTGGACTTCCAGTGGACAGGATTCCATTCTGGTGCTTAAAAAAACAATTGTGTGCATATCTGTATAAGCTTATCTCTGCTTATCCAGTAATACTGTACTCTGAGACAATGTATATTCATATGCACAAGTGGACAGAAAGGAAAAAAAAATGGAGCAGCCTCAGCCATGTGGCCAGAAATAATATGACGTGTAGGACACATGATCAGTGTAGGACTGCTGTTTTACTCCGACATGGATTAGTGCCATGGGATACTCTGATCTACCATTGGACAATCCCCAGTTAGTGTGGTGTTTATAGTGCCGCTGCAAATCAAAAACATCTGCCACAGCTATGGGGTAGGTAAAGGGTTTCCCGCCAGTGTAGACAAGCCCTAGGACCCAAATTCCTTGGCCAGCATGGCCAGTGGCCACATTCTGCCTGCTGCCACTCTCCACTTATACTTTGAGAGACAGGGATATGTGACTCCTTATGGGACAAACTCTTTTGATTTCCTAAGTGACATGCTTTCTACCTGTAAACAGAAAAAAATGGAGAGAAGATTTTAAACATCACAACATGCAGATCTCTTTAACATTTTTTTTTAAAAATCTGATACTCAGAGCAAAATCTGATTTTTTAAAAAAGAGCAATTTTGCAGAACATGGTTGCTAGTACAGATGGCTATAAATAAAAATTACACAGACAGAAAGATAAGGACATAAAGCAGTGGAAACTGAGAGAGAGAGACTGAATCCTGTTGACAGTCTAAGCTAGAGGAGGACCATTGAATCAACTGGATTTACCTTCATGTTGATATACCATTCAACAGTGGATTCAATGGCTCTCCTCTTGTTGGAACTAATCAACATTATTCTAGCCATGGCTGTATGAGATGGGATTATAGTTTTTCTGTGGGAGGCACCTGTGTTATGAGTTTGGACTGTGGCCTCCCAAAGGATGCTTGGGCCCTTCTCAATTCTTAGCCAATCTCCTCGGCAGGATGGAAATCCTGGAGTGTTGGATTCCCCACCCTGCCCAATTACAGCAGCCTGAGACAACTTTAACTGCCATAATTCTATCCTATGGATCCATGGGACTTAGTTTGGTGGGATACTTAGAATTCCTCACTGGAGAGCTCTAGTGCCTGTTTACTAACACTTCTGTACAAATACTAGGATTACATAGGGTGGAGCCATGACACTTGGAAAGGTATCAAAGGCTATAATTATGTGGTGTGGAACACCTTAGGTACATAATCCCTGGTAGGTGCTCTCCAACAGGGAACAGCACTAGAGCACATCCCATATACCTTTCAACAAAGTTCTTGGGCAATTCCCATTCATTGCCATCCATTCCCTTTTTTTAGTGGACTGTGCCCTCCGTGAATGGTTGTGAAGTCATAACACACTGCCAAGGGTTATTTTCTGCTGTCCCAATTAATTTTTTTCTGCTCAGTTTCACTAATGAGACAGTCACTAAACTACACCACACATTCCTACATAGTCATTTGCAGCTCATTTAAGTTCCCATTAACCAGCTTTTAACCCTCTTAATAAGTAGAAAGGAGGAAAATATTTGCAGTCCTAAATTTAATGACATTACAACCTTATCTGATCACAGCCCTTTTTTACAAGACATGGGACAGCTTGTTGGAAGTCAATTATATGGAGAAAAAGCCTGCAAAACATCAATCATAGTGTTTTAAGTCTCTGATACAGTTATTTACCATATTACTCCTCAGGGATGGTGGGGGGGGGCACAATGTACACAAATGAATTTAGATACATGGCCACTGATTTTTCCAGTGGTGATATAATTAAGACTATAAAACATTGCCAGTAGCAAACAGCCATTGTGGGAGTCCCTAACATGTACTTCTATGCAAGATGCCAGATTAAGTTTGTCTCGATTTGCCACAACAACTGTTTGTTTATCTATGTCAAAGAGTTTGGAACACAAGGAAGCTTTCACTAGGGCAAAACGTAGCATAATTAAACTGCTCAGAATACAATTTGCTTTCCAAGAGGAAAGAAGCAACATGGCAAAAAGGAACAACTGCAGAATAAAAATAAGCCATTCTTTTATTGAAGATGAATAAAGTTGTGGGTTTTTTTTACTGGCAACATATATCCTTTTGGAGTGTAAGTTCAAAACTATGGTCTTGGTATTTTAATATTATGCATTTCATTTTTGTTTAGCAAAAATAATCACCTGAATTCTGAAATGATGATAAAAGAAGATGGTGGTATTTTAGATAGCAAATTGATCACACCTGGGATTCAGAACTCATTTCATTTGCTCCAAAGGTCATTGTTATTACCTACTATGAGAGGAAATGATTAAATGATTTCCTTATGGATTCTATTCAGTTTTCTTTTCATTCATGTTCCTGATGCAAAAAACAAAGAAGCACCACCACACAGCATCACATCTCTAGTACACTTTTTTTCTTTTTCTTTTTCTTTCTTTCTTTTCTTTCTTTTCTTTTTTTTTGGAAGAGAGATTTCTGGGGAAAGTTTTGCATTTGCTCTAGAATCTTGAATGACTGCTTAGATTCCCTTCCAGAGTCTGTCAGAACCAAAAATGTAGTCTACAAAAACTATGCTGTAATAAATCTTTTGTGTCTAAATCCAATTTAGTCCCAACTACCTTAGACCCATTGAATCAACGAAATTTATGTAAGCATTCACATATCAAGCTCCCATTTATTCAAAGAGTTTATTCTAGACTGACAATTTACATTTAGGCCTTAGTCTTTAAGGTGTCACAAATCTCTTTCTTATTTTTGTGAGGATTAAATTTGGCAATTAGAAAAACAACTACCTTGATTAACTCTGCTTTATATCTGCCAAATAATTAGATCGCCCTAAAGAACCAATCATGTACATCACAAATTAAAAGTACAAACTAATTTTAAATGTAAGCCTTCAGGGCATCTTAACTTGAAGTTGTTTTACTACATCATTGCAAACACAAGCTCTTTGCAATAACAGTCTGCATTTTCTTCAAATCCTCCTATATTAAATATTTTTCCCTGTAAAATGTCATTGCTTGAATTTAGATCTTCTATAAACCAACTTTTTAAGGACAGGATCTTTGGGAGGCAATTAAAAACCAAATCTGCAGGATGGGGGGAAGAAATTCAGTTTCAGTTAGGCTGCTGACACACTGCAGAAATAATGCAGTTTGATACCTCTTTAACTACCAAGGCTCAGTGCTATGGAATTCTGGGATTTGTAGTTTTGTGAGATATTTAGCTTTCTCTGTAAGAGAGCTCTGGTGCCACAACAAACTACAAATCCCAGGATTCCATAGGATGGAGCCATGATAGTTAAAGTGTTGTCCAACTGCATTATGTCTGCTGTGTGTCAGCAGCCCTAGTCAAGAACAATACAGGTTCAATAGATGTTAGTGAAGCCTACATTAACTAGATCCTGTTACAGCTGACGTTAGGCTTTTAAAAACAAATATGTGTACCATTTTTGTTTTTGGAAACCATGTCAAGGAAAAGTTCACTAGCAGAGCACACATTTTGCTTGCCAAAAAATCCTTGGCATCTCCAGCTAGTAATGGGAAAGTCTCCTCTCTGAAGCCCTGGAGAGCCACTGCTAGAAAGTGTAGACTCTATTGAACTCAATAGACTAAAGACATGTCTTAATTTACAGTGGCTTCCTAAGTATTTTAGTTCATTATGTGTATCCCCCAGTGTTTTCAAACCTTTGGTATCCTCATTTTCCATCCCATAATGATCACATGTTAATATATATTCCACTGGAATAGATCTCCATGAAATGGTATTTGGGTGGGCATGCAAATGGAAAGCTAGGATTACTGCAAGGATCCTGGAGGCAATTTGCACACAGAGAAATGATTTGCAGCCCCCATGTGAGACTCCAAGAGGGAAAGGTTTGTCTCTTTAAAATGCCCTGTGGTACATTGTCTTGTTACCCTCCGTGCTCAGGGGTCTTGGAGATCCCCAAAATATCAACATTAATTTGGGGAATCAATATACTCAGCCTGGTTATGCAAAGAGGGGGGTAATGTATAGTGGATCTTTTGATCTTTGTATGCACTGGTATATATAGGGTGGGGAGGAGACGTTAAGCTAGATAGTACAACAATTGATATTTATTTGAAAAAATTATAATAACAACATTCACGCACACATTCAGGCATCAAGCATTCACACAACACTAGCAAATAAAGTGAGGAGTATTGGATAGAGGAATAGTGAAGGTGGTTTCCAGTGGGTAATATGATACCTTTCCTGTAGAGATGAGGTTGTGGAAGAAACCAGCAGAGTGGAGATCCTGAAGCCAGAACGGTGACACAGTCTGATGTGAAGTAGTTAGGAGGGTGAACTGTGTGCACTTGAGTGGAAATTTGGAAGGGTTTTTATAGTCAATATTTGCTTTCTGTGGATGGGATTTTGAGTGGAAGACAATGTTTCGTGGTGTTGCTCAGAGAACCATAAAGGCATTCCGGATATGTTAGTGTCATCTTCATGTGCTGGTACTTTGTGAGTAAAAGGCAGGAAGCAACTTCCTTTGTTTGGTAAGGGAAGACTAATAAGGGTTGTTTATAGGTTTGAGTTCACCAGCCTTAGCAAATGGGATTAGCCATGTATACATGCCTTCATTTGCCTTGCAAATTAGCATTTCCTTAGAATTTAGATGGCCTCTCCTTAAGTGCATTCCTGACTAAACAACGTTTGTCTTTGGATTTGGATAGGGAATTTCCCAGGTTTTCATTAATGGCTGAACTGTATGGAAGACCATGTCTGACCTAATTATTAAATATTGCCTATTATTACTATCAATATGGGGCTGAGGGTGTCAGGGTAGGTAACAGTCTTATGTCAGCTTCAATTGTCCCTTCATATTCACTGGGGTTTGGTTCCAGGACCCCCAATGGATAGCAAAATCCTTGAATACTCAAGTCCCATTATATGCAAAGGCATAGCAAAGTGGTGTCCCTTATATAAGATGGCAAAATCAAGGTTTGCTTTTTGGATTATTATTTTTTAAAGAATATTTTGAAGCCATGAATACTTAAATCTGTGAATACCAAATCCATGGATACAGAGGGGCAAGTGTACTTATTTATGGGTCTGAGAGACTACAGTTAGGGATCTGGTTGGGTATACAGTGTAGTTGCTCCAGACCTTCTGGGACTCCAGACATTAGAAATCAAGTTGGATCCTGCTGTAGATTCTGGTCCTGCTAGAGTGTACACTGTAAGGCAATGGTAGGAGTGGGCCTTTATATTTTCTATACAAAACTTTGGGGATCTTCACCAGAAGGAGAAGAGCCAACCTGCCGACACAAGTATACTTCAGTTAAAAAATTGCTAGAACCTTTGCTTCAGTTTGCTGGAAGAAAACCAGCTCATTCAAAATAACCTAATTAAAGTGCCACTTGATAGCAACACAGGAAAGAATGTTCCATCACACATATCAGGTTGTTCACTTTAGGGCAATCAGCAGATAATGTCACTTCCTTACTGACCGGCATTTAGAGCACTTTCTTTATTGGCTATGATGGTTCTTTTCAGAAACTGTTGTCCCAATAGTTGTCAATCCAATAATAGACAGAGAAGCTTTTACTATCAATAATAGACTGCTATGCTTTTACTACTTGGCACAATCCACCAAGCAGTACTCCTGCAGAATTGCACTCATTTGAGTGGAGTAGGTTTACTGCCATTAAGAAAAACATAGCAGTGACACCTACCCAGCAGCCCTAAAGTAACACTTCTTTTGGTAACAGCAACAATTTCTATTACATATATTAGCCTTTGCTCCTCACAATAAATCCTCAGATAACCTTATTCCAAGGGTGATGAGCAAAGTTGTAGGAGGGTAAATAGATGATCATCTGATGTATGTCTGTCTAGCTTAGTAAGTTGTAAGGGCTGCCAACAGGAAATAGCTTATACAAATCAATGACAGCACTCCCTGTGGAAATGGATGCTCCATATCTCTTTCCAGAGCTAATGTTGCGAGCCAGAGAAACCTCTAGAGGGTCCTGGCCAAATCCATCAGCTACTGTCATAACAGCATGCACGCCTCAGTGTTACCGTAAAGTGTTCAGGACTTATACTAAAAAGCAGGAATTGTGGCATTGTGGTAGAAGTTATGAATGCCTCTCATTGTTGCCTCTATGTACACGCATGTGCACACACACACCTCAAAGAGGGAAAGGTAAATGTGTTGGGCATGGATGAGTTTGCCTCATTAATCTTAGTCCTCGCATCTGTAATAAGTTTAATTACTATATTCTGGCAGGATGCACACGTCTGGAATGGCTAGAAACAGGATTGGTAAGATAGGGGGAAGTTTCTAATGGTTCAATTTTTGCACATAATTTAAAAGTTATGTTTTCATAACAGATTCATATTAACAATTCCTACATATTCAATAGTGCAGGGAATACATAGGGATCATGAAAATCTCCCAGTCCTGACTTACTGGGCAGCAGCCACTGAGAGCAATAGAGGTCTATTCTCCTGTTAATCAGGACACAGCAGACTGACATTTCCACCCCTCCCACAAGCAACATCTAGTGACCAGCCAGCAAGCCAGGGGTTCTCCAGCCTGCAGCAGCCTTTCACCCCATTCCACCGGGCCAGGAGGCTGTAGTGGGGCCCTGAGGACTTCTGGGCAGCGAGGCAGCAGCGGGAGGGGGCGTGGTCCACACCCCTCAGGAACACCAGACAGTAGCCAGAAGGACTCTAAACCTGCAATTGGAGTCAGCTGAGGCTGGGAATGGACTGGGGGGCGGAAATTGGAGTTGTGCTGGGGAAAGGGAGGTATGGTCGGAACAGAGTGAACAGATGTTACGAAAGAAGGCAGGATCGCTGTTTGTTACCTATCCCACCTTCAGTTCATCCTGTTTCCTGGAAGGGATTGGAGAGCGTACCAACCATTCCACAGAACCTTACTTTGCTCCTCTGCAATGCCAGGTCGGTTAAGAATAAAACTCATATTATTTACGATCTTCTTTGGGATGAGGATGCCGACCTGGCTTGCTTCACAGAAACCTGGCTGGGAGAGGATAGCGCTGTCACCTGGGCACAGGCCCTCCCAGCCGGGTATTCTGTCAGTGAGTAGGTGAGGGGAAGTGGGTGGGGGGGGCGGAGTGGCTCTGGTTTATAAGAACAATCTGACCTTGACCAGGATACCTGTCCGAAACACAGTCCACTTTGAATGTATGTACCTTAGCCTGAAGACCATGGATAGTTTGGGGATTCTGCTAGTATACCGACCACCTCGTTGTCTAGCAAACTCCCTAACCGAGCTGACACAGCTGGTCTCAGAGTTGCTGTTGGAGTCGCCCAGACTTTTAGTTTTGGGTGAATTCAACATTCCACTCGAGACCAGCTTGACAAATCTGACTGCTGTGGCTCGGGAGTTCATGGAAACCATGACAAACATGGGCCTATCCCAAATGGTCGTTGGGCCCACACATTGTGCGGGTCATACCCTCGATGCGGTCTTTAGAACGGAGCAGGAATATCCATGGGCGGAGGTTATAAAAATCACCGCATTGTCATGGACGGATCATTTCCTGGTCAAGACTGAACTAAGAGTCTCTTCCCGCCCCACCGGGGGTGGTGGACCCAATAAAATGGTCCGCCCTCGAAGGCTAATGGAACCAAGAGGATTCCAGAAAGCCTTGGAGGGTTTAATGGTTGGTAACGCCGGTGACCCTGTCGAAGCTTTGGTTAATACCTGGAACACCGACCTTACCAAGGCTATTGACACAATCGCTCCCAAGCGTCCTTTCCAACCCTCTCCAAACCGTAAGGCATGGTATACAACAGAGCTTAGGAAAATGAAGTGGGTTGGACAAAGACTAGAGCACAACTGGCGGAAAACTCGACTCTTATCCGACAGGACTCATCATAGGAACTTTCTTTGGTCCTATTGAGAGGCAATACGTGCAGCGCAGAGATCCTTCTCCTCTGCACGTATTCCATCTGCAGAGTCCCATCCAGCAGAGCTGTTTAGGGTGGTAAGGGAGTTGACGCAGGTTATTCCTGCACAGAACGCGTTGCTTAACCCAACGACACCCTGCTGTGACGCGTTTAACAATTTCTTTGCAGATAAAATCTCTCGGATAAGAGCCGACTTAGATGCCAGTAATTTGACAGAAACAATTGACGAGGTGTCCAGCAACTCCGTTGATGTAAGTTTACTGGAAGAATTTCAATCCATGAGTACCGAGGACATGGACAAGCTACTTGGTAGGGTGAAGAAGATGACCTGCCCTCTCGATCCGTGCCCTTCATGGCTGGCCATCCAGGGGGGGACTGCCTTGATGGTGTTCCTTAAGGACATCATCAATGCATCCCTCAGAGAAGGGTGTGTTCCATCTTGTTTAAAGGAAGCAGCCGTTAGGCCGCTCCTGAAAAAAATCTTCCCTTGACCCCCTGGACATGAACAACTATAGGCCGGTTTCTATGTTACCATTCTTGAGCAAAGTGATTGAGAGGGCAGTTGCGCTTCAACTCCAAGTGGTCTTGGATGAAACCGATTATCTAGACCCATTTCAAACTGGCTTCAGGACGGGATTTGGAGTTGAGACTGCCATGGTTGTCTTAACCGACGATCTGCGTCTAAGCATCGACAGGGGTAGCGTGACCCTGTTGGTGCTTTTGGACATCTCAGCGGCTTTCGATACGATAGATCATAGCATCCTCTTGGATTGCCTGAGAGGGTTAGGAATCGGAGGCACTGCGCTCCAGTGTTTCCGGTCCTTCCTCTCGGGCAGGTCCCAGAGGGTGTTGCTCGGGGACAGTTGCTCCAGCAGAAAGGAGCTTACTTGTGGTGTTCCACAGGGCGCCATCCTGTCCCCGATGCTGTTTAACATCTATATGAAGCCGCTGGGTGAGATTATTTGGAGTTATGGGGCTGGGTGTTATGAATATGCTGATGACACCCAGATCTATTTCTCCTTGTCCCGATTGTCGGCCTCGAATTCTGATGGTGTCTCTCCTCTTAATGACTGTCTTAAAACAGTAATGGGCTGGATAAGGAAAAACAGATTGAGATTAAATCCAGACAAAACGGAGGTGCTCACAATAGTGGCCCCGAAACCAGGAATTGGGTTGCAACCTCCAGTCCTGGATGGGGTCACACTCTCCGTTAAGGACTGTGTTCGCAGTCTGGGGGTGCTCCTTGATTCATCGCTTCAGATGACGAGTCAGGTGAATGCGACAGTCAGGAGCGCCTGTTATCAGCTTCGGCTGATACGCCAGCTGTGCCATTTCTTGGAAGTAAAGGACCTTGAGACTGTGGTGCACGCGCTGGTAACCTCTCGTCTAGATTTCTGCAATGCGCTCTACATGGGGCTGCCCTCATGCTTGGTCCAGAAACTTCAGTTGGTACAAAATATGGCAGCCAGTGTGGTCTCGGGAACATCTCGGAGAGACCATATAACTCCAGTGTTAATATCTCTCCACTGGCTGCCTATCAGTTTCCGGTCCCAGTATAAGGTGTTGGTTATTACCTTTAAAGCCCTAAATGGCTTGGGTCCAACTTATCTCCGGAACCGCCTCCTCCCATACAATCCTCCCCGTGCACTCCGGTCCTCTGGGAGGAATTTGCTTCAGCCACAAAAATCTAGGCTGTCTGCAACCTCCCAGAGGGCCTTTTCGGTAATCGCCCCCACATTGTGGAATGGCCTGCCGAACGAGATCCGTCAGATAACAACCCTGAGTAGCTTTTAAAAAGCACTAAAGACGGATCTCTTTCGGCAGGCCTTTCCTAATTAGATCCCGGTCTCAGGGGATCCTGGCTTCTTTTAGTCCGCTGGCCATTTATAGTATTTTATTGTATTTATTGTTTTAATTGTGATTTTAGATCAGTTGGTTTTAATTTATAATTGTTTAATATTTTTTTATGGGGGAGGGTGGGGTGGGGGTGTTTGGGGATTTTATCTGTATTGTATTTTAATTTTTGTAAGCTGCCCTGATTGTTTTAACAGAGGGGCGGGGTATAAATAATTTTTTTTATTATTATTATTATTATTATTATTATTAGTGCAATGAAGAATTGCAACAGGGATCCTGCTTCTGGCTGTTTGCACTTGAGACAGCTGGAGAGGGATGGAAACAACAGTCCACTGTGTTCCAATCAACAAGAGAACAGACCCCTTTCACTTGCAACGGCTGCTGCCTAGTAAGTCAGGATCAGGGTCAGGCCAGGAGATGCTACTTAGCAATTTAACTAATGTAGTTACATAGCTAAGTAGCTAACCTAGAATACTGGCCAATGTCTATTAGTATGCAATACAGTATATAATGTTTATTTCTGTAATATATTAATCTGCTACATTCAAAAATCCAGTTGATTAGCTGAAGGTACATCTTCACTATTGAATTCTTGAAAACAAACTAAAAATGGGTGCCAGGTTTCTACAAAATTGTCCTCCCTTATTTTTCCTCTCATCATGCAAAAATGGGGCTGGTCAATTTTTCTGCAAGTGACCATATTCTCTTAAGATATCTATGAAATGAGACTCTTTGGACATTTTTATAAGCTCCCAACATCCCTAGGCATGTATCTTTGACTGTGTTTGTTTATTGGTCTGTTTATTTATTGAAAACATTTACTGCTGCCTTTCTACAATGGCTCACAACTTGATTAAATAAATGCAAAACAATAAACTTTAAAAAAAAACAAGCAGAAAGCTTTTTAACTTTTTCAGACTACAATTCCCAGAATTCCCTGACTTGAGGAATCTAGACATAATAGTCCAAAAATAACTTTTCAAAGCTTTGAATATTATACACAGCAACACAACGAAAAAATACATCTTACAAAGGCATTAAATAGAAGGGGATGGGTAGCTGTTTTGAGAGAAAGAATTCTCCCTATTGATAGATGGCTGGATAGCTTCCAATAAATCACCAAATGTTTCTGATTCCTGGTGGTTTTACAATACCAAGGGGTTTTTTACACGGCAAAAATAATCCTCAAAGAATTCGCCTAGAATTCTTATAGTTCCCACGTGTTCCGCATCTGCATCGCCCTTTTCGGAAGGAGGGGGTCTAAAATACCCGTAAGTGGCACACTTAATGACACCGCTGATTTTCCGCCTTTTTTTAAAAAGTGCTGCACCTTTGTGCATTATCACATTTGGGAACTGTCCATCATTTTTAAATTTGCGATGTTTAAAATTAGGGATGTGGGAGGTTTTCTATAGTGACGCCACATAAACCCGCCTACACATCCGGCTTTCCTATCAGTTTTGAAGCTTCCCTGTAAACATCTATCGTTTTCCTAATGGAGTCAGTTCAGAGAACAAAGAAGGGGGGCAGGGGAATAGCTTGGAGTCATGCCGAAACTCTTGATTTACTGGATCTTTGGGGGGAAGAGAAAGTACAGGAGCAGCTATGTCTATGTCACCGAAATATTGATGTCTTCGAAAACATAGCCGCAGAAATGCACTGTGTAATAACGCAGCCCGCATGCAAGGCAGCTGATTAAGGGCGTTGAATGCAGTGATAATATTCTTCTTAAACACAGAACGCATACCCAAGTACTCTATCAAAATTTTTTGTTCTTTACAGAGTCTTTTGATTTTTCTAATAAGGATTCTTTTTTGGTAAGAACGACACTTCTCAGAGAATGAAACCATTGTAGAAAGCACTCTAATAGCCAAATACAAGCAGGAAATGAGCGTAGCTAAAACCTCCATGGCTGCAACAATGTACTTGCCACCATTGAAGAGAACAAAGACTATAAAAGATGATGAGATGCCCAATCAGAAGCCCAAGAGGGGGGAAGTGGTTGACCAGTGGGAGTACGGGTGGCAGGAATTCCCAAAGGAAGTATGTCTAGAACGAATGACGCACTTCGTTGATTTACAGGTAGTGTTGTCAAAATATGCGGAATATCGATGTCGTGGGAACTGAAATATTCCGATGTGTAGAAATTCGCACATTAATATAATCCACATTATAAGCACATCGGAACTACATCGTGGAATTAAACAGGATCCGAAATTTAGCCGTGGGAACTCCGCGATGCAAAATCGAAAGTGCACTAATGCGATACTTTGCACAACAAAAGTTGCTGTGGAACCGACTCCCAAGATGCATGCCTGCCTGCCTGCCTGTCTGCCTGGTTTTCCTTCCCCCCTGTACAATATGAATATTTTTATTAGGTATTTCTGAAGTTCTGATGGTCCTTGTGTAAAAGATAATCACAGTACAATTGATACATGGTACAACTGATGAACAGTTTTGTTCTTAATTTATATGTGGCTAATTCTGGTGTGAGCATAAATACCCTGAAGACACCAGATCCTATAGAAGCTAAGCAGGGTCAGGCCTGGTTAGTACTGCAGTGAGGGACTGCCTAGGAATACCTAGTGCTGTAGGCTGTAACTCAAAGGAAACCAACAGCAACCCACTTCTGAGCATTCCTTGCCTAAGAAAACCCTGTGAAATTCATGGGTTTGCCATAAGTTGACAGATGCTTGAAGGCACACACGCAAACACACACATTGTGCACTTTGTGTTTCTAGCAATGAAAACACAGAACATATTTCCACCTGAGAACGGATCCTGAAGTGTAAAAAGTGATAGCCTTACCTACCAGAAGGTAACAAATATATAAAAGGGTATTGTGACTCATGGTCACAGTTCTTTCAAGTTTGGCATAGTTTATACAAGATTATCAGAAAGCATGAAAGAATTTAATCAAAGACTCTGCAACAATGTTTGATCTTTAAAGGTAATAAATGCCTGGTTTTAATGTTACATTGCATTTATATAAAATCAGTAATTTAGCATTAGAGTTATTTAAGAATTCTGTACAGCCTGGCCCATGTGACTTCTTTTTCAATTTGCCAGTTGCCTCTAAAATGCCATCTTTTTGTTGCAACTATTAATTTAACTACACATTTATTTAACATAGTTCCTCAAATAGTCTTCCCCTCTAAACCAATGGGTCAGAAATGGGTCTGTCCACCATCTTCTACAGTGAAAGCCAATGCAAAGATTTCATTTTGCATCTCTGCAACCTCTTCAACTTCTTTGAGCACTCCCAGAACTTTGAAAATTATTTGTAAAAATTAAATAGTTGCAGATCTAGTTCAAACAAGTTAATTACCTTTATAGCTATGAGCTTTTTTTTTAAAAAAAAAAATCAAATTTCCTCTCTCACAAGTGACAAGTAACACACTTCTATCACATCCACTTCATTACCCAGAACAAAGCACAAGACAGCAGCATGATGCACAGTACTAGCCAGCACTTCAACCATGCGATATTCTACTTCCACTATTAAGTGAGACCAACCCAAAAGTTTAATAGTAACTAAAGGTTACAGTTGAACTGCAAAGGAGGCAAAGGTATCCCTCATTAAGTGCCAATCATAATGTAAGGCTTTTGTAATGTCATGACTGGGAAAATGACTAGTTAATTTCAGTTATTTGTAACTAATTGCTTCCAAGTTCTGATAACTTTCAGCCCTTTATCATCTCAGCACCCTCTGACTGGTTTCCTTCTCTTGAAGTATTTAACAACC
The DNA here is from genome assembly GCA_030847615.1 of Gambelia wislizenii. NCBI lineage: Eukaryota > Metazoa > Chordata > Lepidosauria > Squamata > Crotaphytidae > Gambelia > Gambelia wislizenii. The sequence goes on along the minus strand of JAUMIR010000005.1, from coordinate 102,503,104 downwards.
AGCGTATTGCTGTTTGTATGCTTTTAGCGATCTCTCTCTCTCTTTCTCTGTGTGTGTGTGTGTGTGTGCTTGCCTTACCATCAACACTATGGGACAAGATTCTTTACTTTCTGAGCTGCTGTGGATCCTGTTCAGGGGGAAAAGTGGGATATAAGTTAAAGCATAAATAAACATGGCAGCAGAAATATATGTCAGTTTACTTATGCTGGATGCCACAGCTGAGCAACCTATTGAGCAATGGGCATCAAGGACTTGAGCTTATCCATCATGTAGTAGTTGATTAGCTTCCCCCTGCCCTAGAGAGAGGGCTGGGCATGTCCTTGCCAAATGTTTGGCTGCACTAGGAACTGTGCATGCACAACTACAGACAATGTACAAATGCTTGTGCAATTGGTTTTATGATAGCATAGTGCCTCAACAAGATCCTGGCCTTTGCTTTCACTGTTACCACAATATCAAAAATTGGTACATGATTTTATATTCCTAATCTTTTGTTTTGTTTTGTCCTGACATAATATGAGGTTAGTACAGATAGACCATCACCACCCCATATCCATGGATTCACTAGCCATGGATTCACTTACCCACATCCAAAAAAAAAATATGATCTCTCTAGGCATCTTCGATATCCTTCAGCATGACTATGGTATGCTTCTGCCAGAAGCTGACCATAGAATCATGCTTGAGGACCTAGAAGATGCCTAGAGAGGCATTCTCTCTAGGCATCTTCTAGGTTCTCCAGCATGTCTCTGTGGTATGCTTGGTCCAGAAGTAATTCATTTTAATAGGTTTTGCTATTATCCCCCATTTCCCATATCCACAGTAAGTTTGTGAACATATCCCCCGCAGATACAGGGGTCTATCTGTATTGTATTATCAATGTTTACTTTTCACCAAAAAAAGAGCAAGAAAACTAAACAAGATATCATCACCATACTTGTCCTTGTACTTTTTAAAAAAAGAGTAGGCCTCTCTTATGACTCAGAGCTAAACTAGGTGTTTTCTTGATACGTGGCATGGAGTTATATATTCAGATTTTCCTTATTAAATTAAGACATCTGAGCAGGGGGGGATCCTTATAGAAAATGCAACACATGGGAAGAAGGCAAAGGTGATACCTATCCCTTCCCAGCACAACTGGAACCAAAATCAACACACACACACACCAACAGACATAGTAAAAACACTTTGGAACAAAATCCCCACTGTTGCTAATAGGTCTTTCCTCCTAAGTCATGGCTGAGCAAAGTGTGGCCTGTGGATGACATGCAGCCCTTGGGACCCCTAAGTGTGGCCTCAGAAGCATCCCAGAAGCACCCCAAAGAGTCTGAGCCCTCCAGTGATTTGAGGGCAATTCTTCACCTGAAAACTGGTCAAAGCCCCCAAACAACATGCAAACACGGCAATTATGTTTCCCCCTACCCCACAGAGCTCCCCAATCCCCAACACCTCAACACTTAAAAAAAAACAAAAACCCAAATTGGCCAAAATGGCATCTGGAAGTAATGTTATGTGCACAGAACATAAGGGAGAAGGGGGAGAATAGTCCCACCCATTCTGGAGTTGCCCACTTGTGCCCTAAGTGTTCTACACACAGGATGGAGGGTACATGCATGTGATTTTGGCTCTGGTTGTGTTGTGGAGGAAAGGAACAAGCATTCCTTTCTGACATACTGCTTTCTCTGTAGTGATGCCTCCACCCAGCAAGGGAACAGTGAATCCACTGCAGGCCCTGGTCTAACCTAAAGGAGTGGTCCAAGGTGCTGAAGGCTCTTTCCCAAAGAAAACCTGGACAGGATTCTCCATCCCAGTGTCTTGGGAGCCAGTAGTTGTCCACCTCTCTACCTTTAATTTGATAAGGAATAATTGATATATGGCTGCATGCTGCATAGCAAAAAAAACAAAAAAAAAAAAAAAAAAACAAAAAAAAACAAAAAAAAAACCACCCTAAAAATTCCAGCTTGTCTGACTCTACTTCCTGTTAACATAAGGAACAACTTATAGGATCCGGCAAGGGGATATGTAATCTGTCTTTTGGAGTTGGTTTTGCCCTGTTTCTTTTCATAGCATCCTACAGAGTTATTTGCTCCATAAGAATTGGCAATGTCCATTATCTGTTCACGGAAGTAAGTGGAAAAATATGGTGTCCTAGTAAATACAGCATAACCCGTTAAATCTTTACAAGGTTACACTTCATCAGCTATGCCATGAATCACTTGTTTCCATTTAAGCCAGACCTATGAAAATGTTGAACCACCAAAGGAGACACAAGATGAGCCCTTTTGTGTTTTTTTGGACATCTCAAATGGGAGTTAACTAGGTATCCTCACCAGCTAAAATGGGAGACTTAGCCAACTTACAATGAGATTATGTACATAGATAGTTGTTATGTGGCTTCAAGTCAACTTTGACTCATGGTGACCCTATCATAGGGTTTTCTTGACAAGATTTATTCAGAGGAGTTTTGTCATTGCCTTCTTCTGAGGTCGACAGAGTGTGACTTGCCCAAATTCACCCAGTGGGTTTCCATGGTTGAGCAAGGATTCAAACTCTGGTTACCCAGAACCCTAGTCCATAATTCTGTGGGTCAGATCACAGCACAACATTCCCTGTTGTACATGGACAGTGGCCTGTATGTGGCAGAACTTGGGGAAAGTTCCATTTTTAAACTTCTTTCACTCACCTTGGCTGGAGGGATCAGATACTGGCTTTCAAAAAGTAACTTTTCTAAGCTTTGAACAAGTTGTCCAGGCCACAGCTTAATCAAATCTATAGAACTAAAAAAAATCACAGCCCTCTCTGAAAGAAAAGCATAACTCTCTCCACCAGAATGAAAGGCTGACATTCAATGAAATGCTACCCATCTTTGATATGAAGAAAATATAAAGAAGAAATACTGTTAAAAGCACTGGGTTTCTAGCTTCTGTAATGAAAGAAAATTAACTCACTGGGGAAGGGAGAAAGGAACAGTGCATTAGTGTATAATATTAATTGACCTAGTAAATTGGTGGATTTTTCTAGCAGAAGAAATGGGGAAAAATTAATTTCTTACATTTTATTATTGGTTCAGTTCATTCTGCAACTCTTACCCGTTTATTAAGAACGTAATAAGAATTCTGATGCATGAGGCCAAAGGTCTATTTAGTTCAACATTCTGTTTCCAGTAGTATTGGGAAACTCAAATCAGGGCAGTGTTTGTTCTTCATAGCAAGATACACAACTCAGGCCCTGATTTAAAAAAGAAAAGAAAAAAAAGTGGCATGCTTCTACGCAGGGGTCCACCTACTTATCCACTTCATCTCTACCCTCTCTATTTTCCTTTTTCCTGTCTAGTCAGTTCATATTTTGTGCCCACGCTCACTTCACTTTGGGCTGTTCTTGGTTCTCCTAACACTTTTGAGTTTTTTCCCTCCACTTTTAATTTTTGATGCTACATGTGGTGGAGATACTAGGGTCACATCCCAGCTACATTAAAATTTTTGATTTTTCCATTAATTTCTCCAGCCACTTCTCAGTTCTATACCTTGGGACATTTAAAAATAGTTTCATGGTATGAATGAGGGAAAGAGCTATCTAGATACGAATAAGGTTTTCTTTACTCTTTTATATCTCTATGTCTTTTCCTCCAATTTCTGTTTCCAGTCACCCCATTCCATTCTTCCTCCCATCCACTTTTCAAGATTTTCCCCAACTTTGAGCACCTTGGCCTCACTGGATTGGACTTTTGGAGGATTCCTCTTTTGGAGGTTTGATCCTTCCACGAAGTGTTGTCATACTCCTGCAAACCTTGGAGTTGTCTGGACTCATGCCTCAGGAAGGAGTATAGTAGAAGGAATAAAAGAGTAGAGGAAATTATGCTGCCTGATTCCCACTTAGCCCTCATGGCTAATATGCACAGGCATACATTTTCATCAAATATTCTTATTGATAGCATAGTATAGTTAGCTTTTAAATTCAATTTGTTTTTCAAACCATGGGGATTCAAATGTATTGGCAGCTGTTTACAATGTTTCTAAAATATACCTTAGCTAACATTTTACATTGATTAATCTAAACTCAGGCCAAATTATGGGACAGAAATAGCTGCCCTGATAGATGACTTAAATCAGGGAATGGACAATGGGCTGTGGTATTACTAAGGCTGGTGTCACCCCTCCCTCTGATGGTGTCACCTGGTGTTGTTCAGCCTCCCTGTACCCCCTAGTACCCTCACCGACAGTGGATGTCTTTCTTATTTCATCCTGGATTTCTTGGCAGCTTTTGATACCTGTTCCATGGTATCCTTTAATACTTTTGACCGATAGCTGTGTGTGGTAAACACAGTATTGCACTGCATCCAGTCTTACTTGGCCAGCTGGTTTTGGATTGGATGAAGGCAAAAGAGTAAAAATTTAATCTAGAAAACATGGAAGAACTTTGGATAGGGAAAATCTGCTGACTGGATAGATAAAGGCAATTCAACTGGTGGAGTTGTGCTCCCCCATCAGGACTGAATTTACTGTATCCTGCTAGCAGCCTTGATCTTTGCTATGACTTGGGGATAGCAACAAGTAATTTAGCAATTCTCACTGCGAGAAAGTATTGGAGCACGTGCAGTTTTTGAAAACTATTTGCAGTTCAAGAATTATCCTGCACAAATTTATGCATGGTATTTTGTGCAGAAAACAGATGAAAATGTTGTTTTCTGCACAAAACAATCACATACACATTTTGCCCAGAATAAACCTCAAACTGAAAAGGTTCTTGTTAGAGACCATCAGGGTTTCTTAACATTTGAGAAACATGTTTTCCCACCATTTTTTCAAATATTTTTGAATATTCGTCCCATCCCTAGTCTGGAGAGACACAGGGCATACAGCTTTAATCATAATAAAATTAAATTTTCTGTATTATTTCTCTGTTTGCTCAGTGTTGCTCTTCCTGGAGCCATAAGCAGAAGGCTTTTTTCCCTTCACCTGTTCTTTTTTAGCTTGAGATGCTGCAAATTGAAGCTGGGATCTGTTGCATGCAAAGCATATACTCTACCACTATGGTACTTGCACAGTCCTATTTGTATTGTATATAATATTCTAGTTTCTAAACCAATTTTGCTATAGTAATTGAATCCTCCGGCAAATATCCAAGTAACCCCAATACTGCCTATAAAATAATGAGAGCATTCTGTTCATAGTCCAGCCATTATAAAGATATTATAAGATCATTTAATGGAATCTGTTATTCCACTCTTAAAACAACTGATCAATATCCATTAACATTCAATGAACACTGGGACCAAAATGAGATTAGATAGTAAATGAGCCACAGTCAGAGTAATGATCCCTTTACTCCAATATATTTAAAGATATATCCCCAAAGTAAATTATTTCCTTAAAGGAAACCAAAAACCATCTAGCAAGAGTCCCAGATAGGCAGAGAAAATGTTTGCTTCAAAAATAAGCTATTCTTTGGGAATAAATACCACTGAACCCAGTACTTCCAAATAAAGGTGCATAGAGGTAGGTTACCTAGCCCTTTAAAACAAACAGGGTATTCAAGAGCATAGAAGCATTTTGAACTGAATGAGGTCTCGAACACCAGGATTTAGGGGAAAATTTCCAGAATGCCCAGAATCCTGAGGAAGTATTTCTTTAATATTTTAGCCATCATATTATATCTCAAACCACTTTTGAAAGTACCCTCAACTTCAAAAGCAGTTTGCCATGAGGAGATTGTGTGTTTGTATGCTGCTGGATAACTAACACAAATACAAGCCTTTTGAGATAAATGACAAGACGGCATCCCTTCTCCTTAAACTTGTGGGAAGCTGACTGGACTGGCAGTTGAACTGTACTTCAACACTGGCAATTAGGAAAGTGTTCACCACCAAACCTGGGGCATCAGGCTAGTTAAGAGGGCCCACAGCAGACCTGGCATACTTAACTCTGTCCTTCTAAGGACTTTTTCGGACCCTGAAAAATAACGCAAGCAGCCTCGTCAGCTTGCGAGGCTGCTGTGCTGCAAAGCGTCCCTTTCGTATGACGCTCGCCCCTGCCAGTACTGTTGCAGTACCACAGGGAGAGTTGAGCATCATATTTCGTTGTTTTTTACTCACGATCAACTTTTGTGAGAAAAAAACCACGAAATATGACGCTCAACTCTCCCCGCAGTACCGCAACAGTACCGGCAGGGGCGAGCGTCATACGAAAGGGACGCTTTGCAGCTCAGCAGCCTCGCAAGCTGACGAGGCTGCTTGTGTTATTTTTCAGCGTCCGAAAAAGTCCTAAGAGAGATGAATAGCAAGGAAGCTGCCACCTACTACTAACCCACAGCACCTGCTGCCTGAGGCATTTGATTCACAATGCCCAATATGTGGCCAAATTAGTCTAGTTCTTTGGATCCTAACCATTACACAGCAGCAGCAGATGCAAGACAGCCAACTAACTTTCAAGAAAGAATAAGGAGTTTTCTTATCTATAATGACCTCTACTGTTGAAAATTCTTTTTCTGCAGGGTGGGGGGAGGGAAGCCCCCAAATACATCCTTGGGAACAATCACTGTCCAGAAAGAAATTGAAAATTGAACTTCTCCTAAATGTACAGTAAAAGCAGCAATAGCAGGAGGCAATAGAAAACCTTCAATTACACAGTAAAAGTGGAGTTCAATAATGTATTCAGTGCAATGTGGAAATAAAACAGGTACAGTAGAAGAATCTAAAGTCAAGAAATATGAGATAATTACTTTAATGACATTTAGACATTCTAAAAACATCTTCATGACTATTGAAATAGATGTTCTACAATCTCTCTTAGGTACTAAGGTTTCCAAGGGATAAAAAAGGGATTGTGGTGCCAGGGCAGACAAGATGGGAGGGGAGCTGGAACAAATTATTGGGGCCTGGCAGTCCAGAAGGGGGCCTGAGACCAGTTTTTGCCTTATTTGGTAATACAGTTGTCCCTGCACATTCGTGGGGGTTAGGGGCACAGCACCCCTGTGAAAGTCAAAAAACCACGGATACTTGCAGTACAGCGGAGGTGGGCACATTGCCCCCCAGAAGGGCTCCTCAGGCTTGCGGAGTGAGCAGCTGAAGGTGGGGGAGTAGAAAGAACCTGGGCCTGGCAGGCAGGTCTCTCAACCACTGACCTGCTTCTGGAAGCCTCATGATGCTGTGCTAAGTGCTGAGGGAAGGCAGAGAGAAGAAATCTTCTTTGCAAAGAGTCTCCAATCCCAGTGAAGAAACAGGCTTCAGGGCTTGAGGTTTCTGCTGCCCTGCCTTCTCCCAGTGTGCACTGAAGTGCTAAGTGCTGGGGGAAGGCAGAGAGGAGAAATCTCCTTTGCAAAGAGTCTCCAAACCCATGAAGAAGCAGGGTTCTGGGGCTCTTCGCAATGGAGATTTCTGCTGCTCTGCATGCTAGCAGCTTGCAACAAAACAAATGTGGTGGGGAGGTCTTTCAGCCAGGAAAGGTTTTGTGAATGAAGCTGGGGGATCCTGGTTGCATGGAAGAAACCGGAGTGAGTGGCTGGAGGTTTTAGCAGGGCAGGAGAAATTCAGAAGAAGAGGAAACTAAGGAATGGGGAGGGGAGGTCTTTCAGCCGGGAAAGGTTTTGTGAGTGAAGTTGGGATCCTGGTTGCATGGAAGAAAACAAAGTGAGTGGCTGGAGGCTTTGGCAGGACAGGAAATAGTGGGGTGAAGAAGGAACAGAAGGAGTGGTGTGAGGAGGTCTGGCTACTTCAGCAGCTACAAATCCGTGAATAATCAAATCCACGAAAGTGAAACCCGCGAATGCGCAGGGACCACTGTATATAGTAACTCCTATTTTCCCTTCTGTGAAGTTCTTCTGCTGGACTGGGAAGGCACATCCTACACAGCAGGTATACTGAAGTTGGAACACTTACTTTTCAGACTATGACACAGTTGAGGGATTCTGGGAGCTTTAGTTTTAAAAAGTAACATATCTAAACTCAGGATTAGCTGGTATTTTCCCATCTTTGGATTAATGCTATCTGCTTAACATATTCATCACAATAATGGTTTGCATGTGTGAATGGAACTATATGGAAATAGCAGCACAGACTGAAAGCTAGCGTCACATTGTTCCTCCTCCCCCCTTCCGATTTTTATTGGAGTCAGTTCACACCTTTTGTTTCCAGTGATTGAGTGCACAGAATCAAGGGTAGAGAAATTATTGCATGTACATGCATGAGTTTCATGCAGATATTAAATCACACTAGGAGTAAAATAAGCCCTGTGGAACTCTGCAGGTCAGTGGTCAAGAGGCCAAAACCACAATCCTCCAGCAGCACCTTCTGGGATCACACAACCAGTTAGGACCTGAGTGAATAAGTCAATACCTCCTTCTCCCCACTTAAATAAAACACAACTTCTGTTAGCCATCTATTGGGTCCTCTTTGATAACTGCAATGGACAGGTATCTGGGAGTTTGCCAAGAACTCTGCTTCACCATACCAGGACCTAGGACCCTGTTATCATTTGTAACAACTCCACAGCATGATGCAATCGTGTCAGAAAAGAACAATTTCATTGCTACTATCAATTTCACCAAAAAAGGGGCATTAAAGTGGGCTCTCTAGACCATGTTCACTTTTATTCATACAGAATCTGACTCCATCGACATGCTCTAGCCATCTGCCTAAGAACCTCAGAAGATCAAGGAACCTGAATTCTCTCAAGTAAGAGAAAGTGCTTAGAAGCAGCTGCACCAGCTGCCCAGATCACTCCCCTTTCCACAAATCATCCAGAATTTGGGAATATAATCAGCTCTAGCAGTTGGCAGGGGACTCAAATTATCATGGAATCCCCTTGCATCCATGCCATGGGGGTGGAACAATTCTGGTGGCCCATAGAGCCCCCAAGTCAGCTGTAATGCCATCATAAATCTAAGCTGGAAGTGAATTCACTTCCAGTTTCCATTGCTGGGTTTTGGAGGGCCAGTTAGGAGAGTGTCACTCACCAAGTCAGTTCCCAGAGGCCTCCAAGGGTACCAATTGACTCTTTGGGTGAGATTTGTTTTATTTTATTTTATTTTATGTTATTTTATTTTTGGCCAGGGAGAAAATATTAAACTTTGGGTGGCATGGAGGTGCCTTAGAGAATGTAAAAAAGGATTGGAGCCACACCTTCCCCACCCACAATATAGACCATCTTGAACACCTGGGGGTGGGATGGAAGGTGGGATATGCATGTAAATTAATATGTCCTCAGAATCATAGAGTTGGAAGAGACCACAAGGGCCATCCAGTCCAACCCCTTCCCCTGCAGGAATATACAATCAAAACATTCCCTACAGATAGCCATCCAGACTCTGTTTAAAAACCTCCAAAGAAGAGACTCCGCCAGACTCTGAGGCAGCACATTCCACTGCTAAACAGCTCTTACTGTCACAAAGTTCTTCCTAATGTTTAGGTGGAATCTCTTTTCCCATACTTTGATTGTACATAACATCATGGATTAGCAAAAGAGTAATAATCAGGAAGCTTCTCAGACTGAATCTCACTTCTGCCCATTAAACCACTCGGTAGCTTTAGGGAAACCACAGCCACTGTTCTTCAACCTGTTTTCCACAACTTAATGTAGGAAATACTGGCCAGCCTTAAGGGTTAGTGTCAGAATCACATGCAGGGTATAATGGCAGCTGTTGTTCAGCCCATCTGGAGAACCCTGTTGGAGAAGGCTGGGGTATATTGTACAATGCTCTGAAGTCACTTGAATGCACAATACAAATGTTAATTATTCACAGTGTTAGCAGTGGAGCCCACAGGATGTAATGGTTTGAGGGCTGAACTAGGACTGTAGGACACAAGGGTTTGAATCCTCTCTCGGCCATGGAAACTCCCTGAGTTGCCTTGGGTAAGTCACTGAACTGTAGAGGAAAGCAATAGTAAGGCCCCTCTTAAGAAATCTTGCCAACAAATCCTAGGATATGGTCACTATACATTGGAGGTGTTTGGACTGGAAGTCAACCTGAAGAAAACAGAAGTTCTTTACCAGCCTGCACCACAGGATGAACACCACCATCCCCACATTGCCATCAGCAAATCTGTGCTTAAGTCCGTTCAGCCGTTCACCTATCTGGGAAGCATCATCTCCTCAGATGCCAAGATTGACAAAGAGATGGATCACAGATTAGCAAAGGCATATACCGCATTTGGAAGACTTTACAAAAGAGTCTGGAGTAATAAACACCTGAGGCGAAGAACAAAATTCAATGTGTACAGAGCCATTGTACTGTCTATTCTCCTTTATGGGTCTGAAACATGGGTCACCTATCACCACCACTTACGACTCCTTGAACGCTTCCATCAGTGCTGTATACGCACTATCCTAACTATACACTGTACTGACTATGTGACAAATGTTGCTGTCCTTGAGCAAGCAGGGATCACCAGCATTGAGGCCATGATATTGAGAACACAGCTGCGCTGGGCAGGGCATGTTTCTAGGATGGAGGACCATTGCCTCCCCAAAATAGTACTCTACGGTGAACTCGCCACCACGGGTCAGTGTAAGAGGGGCGCTCCAAAAAAGCGATACAAGGACTCCCTGAAACAGCATCTCAGGCTCGGCCAAATTGATCACCAACAATGGTCCGCCATAGCCTCAGATTGGGAGGCATGGAGACGCACTATCCACAATGCTGCAGCCTTATTTGAGAAGTCACACTGAACAAGTCTTGAAGAGAAACAACAACGCAGAAAGAATCACAACCCGGAAACATCAACCAAGGAGACCTTCTGCAGTGCTTTCTGCAACCGGACTTGTTTATCTTGGATTGCCCTGTTTGGTCATCAGCGCGCTTGCAGAAAGCGTGGGATGAGTCCTTCCTGAATCTTCGTTTGCGAAGAAAAGCCAGAAAGACATTGGAGGTAACATAGGCTGCTGCCACACTGCAGAAATAATGCCGTTTGACACCACTTTAATGATCATAGCTTCATCCTATGGAATCCTGGGATTTGTAGTCTGTTGTGGCACCAGAGCTCTCTAACAGAGAAGGCTACATATCTCACAAAACTACAAATCCCAGAATTGCATAGCATTGACTTATGGCAGTTAAAACAGTGTCAAACTGGATTATTCCTGCAGTGCTTCAGTAGTCCTGAAGACACATAAGAACAATTATCAGTGGCTATAACCATAAGGGTACTATATTATCTTTTTTGTGACCTCTAAAATATGTGGCCTTTATATAGATTTAGGATGGGAAAAGTTAAACTGCTACACATGCCTTACTTACAGCATGTTCAGTTTCACTAGAGGTTATGCCCTGAGGTGTTATGTGGATTGATTGCAACAAGCACTGTTGAGCACAGCCAAGATAGTATTTAAGCTTTTTGAGCCCTCTGCCTGAATTACTTTTTGTTTTCTGCAACTCTTATTTATCTTCCTTCTGCAGGGAAGGATTTAGTGAACTGATAATATAGTGTGGGAAGGGCTGTGTCGGATTTTGTTGTTGTTTGATCATTTGTTTTGCTTTGGCATTAAATAGTAGGTCTATTTTGATGCAAATAATAGTACAATGCCATGTGGGTCCAAGCAGTGTAGCAAAGGGTTAATTAAAGCTGTTGGCCTAGGAGATTAGTTCAGGCTTAATTGGTGTCTAGCAGCTGATCCTACCGTGGTGACTCCATGATTATAAATATTGCATTGCAAGGGGAGGAAAACCACTGAGCATGTAAAAATACTGAATATTGATAGAACAACAGTGGTGCTTAGTATTTATATGGCCTGTTTTTTGAGTGCTCAAAGCACATCACAGATATTGTCAACAGTAAGGAGATTTTCACACCGGGGCTAAAAGCCCCGGTCCTGTCCCGCCACCTCCTCTCTTGTTCCTGCAACAGAATGGAGGTAAATGTTCGCACACTTACCTCCACCCCGCTGCAGGAACGGTCCTCCTCCCTCCTTGCTCAGCCGGCTGTAAATGCAGCCGTGGTAAGGCTGCTTTTATGACTGGCTGGGGGAAATCCTGCTCATTCTGGCGAGAGAATGAGCAGGAGGGAAATTCAAATTAACCCCCCCCCAGCTGTCAAAAGAAAGAATAAAACATTAAAATACAAGTAACCTGGGAAGGGTGGTAGGAAGGGTGGCACTTACCTGGCTGTCCTGATCGTGGCAGGAAGTGCCTGCCATGGAGCTCCTCCACTGTCCCTGTCATTCCAGAACAGGGACAGGATCCTATTCGCACACCCGTGTTCTGTTACAGAAATGGAACCGGGTGCTAAAAACAACTTCTCCCCATGAATAAAATACCATGGGGAGAAAACAGAACAGCCACAATGTAGGAACAGAACAGGGTGGACATCGTCCAAAAGGGAAAACCTTTTCTGACCCTGTTCTGTTCCTACCATGGGATATACAGCCCTTGTCAAAATCTCCTAAGAGCGGGTTGGAACCAATTACCTAGAGGAATGGTAAGCTCTCCCTTGCTGGAATTCTTCAAGCAGTCTGGAAAGCTGACTCTTCGGAACACTCTGGATTCATGCATCAAGCAATGGGTTGGATTAGATGACCAAAAAATCCTCTTCTGGGCCACAGAGCTCTAGTGAAGCATCAGCAAATCACAAAACCAGGGGGCCTTTTGTAATACACAAATAGAGTTCTATATTTCACTTATAACTGCCATGACAGCATCCTATGGAATCCTGGAGGTTGGTGAAACACTAAAACTCTGGCTGAGAATTCTAAATGCCCCACCCTAAACTTCCAATCTCAGGATTCCACGGGATGTTGCTATGGCAACTACACTGGAATCATAGTATTACAAGTGTGTCATGTGAAAGCCCGCCAGGAATCTTTGCACCTATTTTCTCTGAACCTGAGGACCTATCATTCAACCCTTACTATACCACTAGTGCATGGTGCTTCATATATCAATATTCCACCAACCATGTTAAAATAAGGGTGGTTTTCTTCCCATGCTCCATTAGGAGCCAAACAGCATTCACTCTTAATTACTGGTTATGGTAGGAAGTTGAATGCTGAATTATAGCCACTACATTTGTACTTCTGCTTGTGACTTATGTATGTCTTATTTTCTCCTGCTCCAGAGACTAGGACATGGAGCAGTGGGTTCAAACTACAGGAAAAGAGATCCCACCTAAACATTAGGAAGAACTTCCTGACAGTAAGAGCTGTTTGGAAGTGGAATACACTGCCTCGTAGTGTGGTGGAGTCTCCTTCTTTGGAGGTTTTTAAACAGAGGCTGGATGGCCATCTGTCGGGAATGATTTGATTGTGTATTCCTGCATGGCAGGGGATTGGACTGGATGGCCCTTGTGGTCTCTTCCAACTCTATGAGTCTATGTAGATTTCCTGTCCTGAAGACACAGTGGCAAGTGCCTGAGGAGCAACAGGGGAGAAGTGCAGGTCTCACCTGTGGTCAACTATCCACAACAGAAGCAAGAGAAATCAAGAGCCAGTCCAGAAGTCAGTCACCAATAGTCCATATAAGAGGCAAGAGTAGTCAAAAGCCAGTCCAGAGTTCAGTTACCAAGTGTCCATACCAGATGCCAGGGAAACCAATAGCCAGTCCAGAGTTCAGTAGAGTCAGGTCCAAGTCCATAGTCAGCATGGGATGACTGCAACAGTTCAGAAGTTCATCTGAATTCAAGGCAAGCAGGAACACAGGGGGGGTGCAACAGCTAAGAATAGTTGTCAGTACTGAAGCCTGACGGACAAACTGCTTCTAGATTTATAGCCAAAGTTTCCAGACCAGGCGGAGTTCATTAGTGAGGAAGTAGGTCAGTGTTTGGTATTTAAACAGTGACATTGGGTATGGTGTTTCTCTCTTCACCATTCAGAGAAGGGAGGCAGTATGTTGTCTAGATCATCCATCACTGGCTAGCAGACTGTTTGTTCTTCCTAAAGAGGTATGTTTTCCTTATCTGCTTTGGTTGCCCTCTCAGAGGGTGCCTGGGCAGTTTCTGCAGGCTGAGCCACACTTTCCCTTTCTGCTTCTTCAGGTTGAGCCATGCTTTCCCACACAACCTCATCTGCGTTCTCTGCTTCCTCCTCCTCCTCCTCCTTGACAAGGGGGTTCATGACACTGCCTTGAAAATATTGTCAAGATGTTTACATGTTTGTAAATGCATCCCTCCCCTTTATGAATGTCTAAAACTCAAATTAAAATACATCAGTAGAACTGCCCTTTAAATAGGAAGGATTGATCACACAAATAAGGACGATGTGGAAAGAGGCATGAAAACCAATCCAAAAGTGCCAAAGTAGTTTATAGGACCTAATGTAAGTTGTGAGTATTGTTAAACTGAATGGAAACAGTGAATATAGTGCTTTTAGATTTAATGAGCTGCTCTTCGCTGATGCTGATGCCCTTGTTGCCCACACAGAAGCAGCTCTGCAGCGCCTAACATCCTGCTTCGCAACAGTTGCAGAACTGTTGGGGCTAGAAGTCAACCTGAAGAAAACAGAAGTTCTTTACCAGCCTGCACCACAGGATGAACACCACCACCCCCACATTGCCATCAGCAAATCTGTGCTTTAGTCCGTTCAGCAGTTCACCTACCTGGTGAACTGCTCATTTCCTCAGATGCCAAGATTGACAAAGAGATCGATCACAGATTAGCAAGGGCATATAGCACATTTGGAAGACTTCACAAAAGAGTCTGGAGTAATAAACACCTGAGGCGAAGCACAAAAATCAATGTGTATAGAGCCATTGTACTGTCTATTCTCCGTTATGGGTCTGAAACATGGGTCACCTATCGCCACCACCTATGACTCCTCGAGTGCTTTCATCAGCGCTGTCTACGCACAATCCTAAATATACACTGGACTGACTATGTGACGAATGTTGCTGTCTTTGAGCAAGCAGGGATCACCAGTATCGAGGCCATGATATTGAGAACACAGCTGCGCTGGGCAGGGCATGTTTCTAGGATGGAGGACCATCGCCTCCCCAAAATAGTACTCTACGGTGAACTCGCCATGGGTCAGCGTAAGAGGGGCACTCCAAAAAACCGATACAAGGACTCCCTGAAACAACATCTCAGGCTCGGCCAAATTGATCACCAATAATGGTCCGCCCTAGCCTCAGATCGGGAGGCATGGAGACACACTATCCACAATGCTGCAGCCTTATTTGAGAACTCACGCCGGACAAGTCTTGAAGAGAAACGACAACGCAGATAGAATCACAACCCAGAAACATCACCCAAGGAGACCTTCTGCTGTGCTTTCTGCAGATGGACTTGTTTATCTCAGATTGCCCTGTTTGGTCATCAGTGCGCTTGCAGAAAGTGTGGGATGAGTCCTTCCTGAATCTTTGTTTGTGAAGAAAATCCAGAGAGAGAGATACCTAAGTGGTTTGAGTGTTGGACTATGACAATGGAGACAAGGGTTCGAATCCCCACTCAACATGGTAACCCACTGGCTGATCTTGGGCAAGTCACAGTCAGCCTCAGAGTGAAGGAAAGGCAACCCCTCTCTGAACAAATCTTGCCAACAAAACCCCATGATAGGTTTGCCTTAGGGTTGCCACAAGTCAGAAAATACTTGAAGGCACACAACAACAAAGTGGAAACTAGACAAGGAGGTCCAGAACAGAGGAAAGAGGAAAAGCATAAAGAGGAAAACTTTTTAAAAGAAGGGGGTGATCATGGATGAAAGTAATGCACATCAAAGATAGAAGTTGCTTTATTTAAGGGGAGTAGGGACATCTCTGAAACTCCAGAATAATAATGCCAAAGATGACATAGGTTCGTGGATGATGAACCTACCAAGATTACAGTATTCTTCAAGTGTCACATCTATTGCCACGATAATGGCTTCTTCTTTTCTGCAACCCACCTTCATGTTTGGATGTCTGGGATTCTTCCAAGGAAGAATTCAGATTCAAAGAAAGCTGAGAAGATGCAGACTTCATTGTTCCACAGTTCCTTTCTTAAGTCCTCAGGCCAACTATTTTTGAGGGTTGTTTTTTTCCCCTTTCAGAATGAACTAGAAAACATGGGGTAGGTCACCTATTCTTAGTCCAGGACAACATTCTGACAAGCCGGCCGCCAGACTTACCTGGCTGGCCAAGTTTGCGGCCGGCGTCTCCCCCCGCTCCGGAGCTGGCACATGGCGGCATGGGCGCCGCCATGTTGGCCCTCCTCTTCCCAGCCTGCTTCTGCAGGCAGGGAAGAGGATAGTAGACCAACCAATCAGGTGGGGGGCGCCCCCACCTGATTGGCCGAATTTGCCTCTCCTGGGCCAATCAGAGACCGCGCTCAGCGCGGCCGCTGATTGGCCGGGAGGCGGGGCTAGTCCCCTCTTGGGTCCGCCGGCCGGGTATTTATTCCCGGCCGGCTCCCGGCTCCCTCAGTTGGCTCTTGCGAGCCGAAGAGGAAGGAGCTCTCCGGGGAGCTCCTGAAGAAAGAAGAACCGCCGCGAAGAGGAGCCAGGAGCCGAGGCCACCGGGTAGAGCTGACCGGCTGGCCTCGGCGAGAAGAGGAAGAGCGCGGGGGCCGAAGAAGCGGCGGCGGCGGCGGCGGCGGCTGACGACGGAGCAGAAGAACGGCGGCCGAGCCAAGGAGGCGGCGGCGGCCACCAGCGACCGGAGCGGCCGGGCCAGAGGCCCAACATCGGGCTGCCACCGGTTTGGGGCAGCAGGCCCAAGGGGGGGCAGCACCCCCAGTGCCAGGGCGCCCAGTGGGTGGCACTAGGGCCTCTCGGCAGCCCAGCGGGGGGCTGGCCGGCGGGAGCGACCGGGGTGCCCGCGGAGGCGGAGCCCCGGCGACATAGGCAGGCCCCCGACGCCCAACATCGGGCTGCCACCGGTTTGGGGCAGCAGGCCCAAGGGGGGGCGGCACCCCCAGTGCCAGGGCGCCCAGTGGGTGGCACTAGGGCCTCTCGGCAGCCCAGCGGGGGGCTGGCCGGCGGGAGCGACCGGGGTGCCCGCGGAGGCGGAGCCCCGGCGACCTAGGCAGGCCCCCGACGCCGTGGGTGCCCGCGGGGGCGGACCCATCAGGCGGGAGGTCGGGCTTCGGGCATTCGCCCGGCGGGACCCAGGGCGCGGTTGCCACTGGGGGGAGGGACTCGGAGTCCTCAGCAGGAGGGCTATAGGGGCCGGCAGGGGGCAGCCCCTATAGCAAACCCAGGGGGAGGCTCGTGGGCTCTCAGGCCCGAGCCTTTTTTCGGGTGAGGGCCGCGGGACCCTACCCAGGGCAGGCCAGCGGGTGGCCTGCAGGGGGTGGACAAGCCGGGAATAAGGCTACCCCCCCCCACTCTGATAGAACTGAGCGGACAAGCCAGAGAGATCAGCAGGTTCATATAAGGGGCGGACAAGCCAGGAACAAACCGGCCCACCGAGGGCATTAAGGGGGAGCACCCCTAAAGCAGGGCGGACAAGCCAGAAACCAAGTGGGGCGGACAAGCCAGGAAGAAGGCTACAAGCCCGGGCAGGGCAGTAGCAAACAGCAGGGCGGACAAGCCGAGAGAGATTCCTATACCAAAACACTCAGAGCTGAAATCACTCAACACACATTCTTTGAGAATGCCTCCAAAAAAGAAGCCTGCACCCAGCAGGCCCACGACTCGGGCGCAGTCCGGCCGTACGCCCAAATCCTGGGCATCCCTGGCACCTCGTGCCCGGAAGGCCAACCCCCCTAAGGGGTCGACTGCTGGCCCTGAGGCCGTGGAGCACCTCCTCAGAGGCACTGCAACTCCCAACCTCCAGGAGCTGACTCGTGCAGTCACGCTCCTCGCTGAGCAGGTGGGGGAGTTGAGGTCCGGCAGGGGATCGGAGGTGGGTGCAGTAGCGCCAACCCCGGAGCCTGCTGGAAACCTCGACACTGCAGCTTCTTCTTCCGCCACGGATCAGACCACACAACAGTCAGCAAGAACGGCGGGACGGCGGGGAAAACGCAGGACACCTTCGCCCGATGAGATCAGTGTGGTATCCTCGGCCGACCCTTCCCCAGCACGGGAGAGTAGAGCCCCAGGAGGAAAGGACCGAGGGAAGGAGAAGGAAGGCGGAAAAAAGCGGGCAAAACGTAAGAGGAGGGACTCAGACAGCGAGGGATCATCAGGTGAGTCCTCCGATGAAGATTGGGACCGGGCGGGGTATTGGTCTACGGCAGCGCTGGTCCCGGGGTTGCCTTCTTGGGCCATCAAGGCCAGGGCTAACATGGGGACGGGCTCCGCCAGACCATCCAGGGCATGGCGGGGTGGGACAGCCTCTGCTAGGCCCCCCACGCCCAGCCTTTTTCTGGATCACGAGGATCCCCCTGGGATCCACCTGGACAGAAAAACCCGCAACAACATTCTGAGGGGATATTATGTGGATGTTTTTTCACTTTTAAAACCAGAGGGAGAGGTGGGCTGCACCCCAAAATCTGAGAAATCCTCCGACAAGGAGAAACCAGAACCAGTGGAACGATCTTTCCCCAACTGGTTGGCAGGATTCACAGTTTACATGGGAGTGGTGGGCATGGCCTACCCTGACAGAGGGTGGCACTTGGCCAACCACTTGAGCAATGTGCTCAAGGCCAATCACTGGCGGGGGAGGCGGCAGCCATCCAATATGACTCCGCCTTCCGCAAGAGGGCTTCCCGGAACCCCAGGGCCAGGTGGGATCTCATCAATGACAAGCTTTGGCTTGTCATTGTAGGTTCTCACATAAAAGGGAAGCCCGAAGCAGGCAAGCCTCGCAAGAGGGATGCCCGCCGATTGGTTTGCTGGGAGTTTAATGCGGGAAAATGCCAGCGATCCCGTTGCAAGTTCGAGCATTACTGCGAGAACTGCTATGGGTCGCATCCCAGGACCAACTGTCCTCGACCCGGTGCGTCTGCTCAGCCCTTTCGCTCAGGACGCCCTGGCTCCTCCGGCGCCAAGAAGGATCCAGGGTCGGGCAGCAGCGCCGGGCAAGGAAGCGGAAAGTAATAGCAGCATGCCAGGTCAGGGCCGTATGGCCTTCACTCCTGTCAAGCTCCAGGCACTCCTGCCACTTCTGGCCTTATATCCCGATAGGCAAGCTGCCTCATACCTTAGGGACGGGTTCGCCAAGGGGTTCAGAATCCCGGCCGTTGGCCCTAGGGTAGCATCGGATTCAGGCAACCTAAAGTCTGCATCCGAGCTACCTGAGGTTGTGGCGGCCAAGATCGCCAAGGAGTGTGCTGCGGGGAGGGTGGCTGGCCCCTTCCCCGCACCACCTTTCAGGAACCTCAGGGTGTCCCCCTTGGGTGTCGTTCCCAAAAAAACCCCAGGGGAATTTCGGCTTATTCACCACCTATCATACCCAAAGGGGGCATCCGTAAATGACGCCATACCGCCCGAACTCTGCTCAGTACGATATGCGTCATTTGATCAGGCGGTAAAGCTAGTCAGGTCCTGCGGCCCGGGCGCCCTTATGGCAAAATGCGACATCCAGTCTGCATTCCGGCTGCTTCCAGTACACCCCGAGGACCACTGCTTGCTGGGGTTTAAGTTCCAGGGCCAATGGTACTATGATATGGCTTTGCCTATGGGGTGCTCTATTAGCTGCTTTGCCTTCGAAGCCTTCAGTACCTTCCTTGAGTGGGCCCTCAAGCGCAGGACCGGCTCGGCACTGGTCACGCACTACCTCGATGATTTCCTCATGATTGGGGCGGCCGGGGGGCCGGAATGCGGGTTTTTGCTTGAGTCTTTTCAGGAGTTGGCACGGGAGCTTGGCATCCCCTTGGCCCCGGACAAGACCGTTGGCCCAGCTAGCAGCATCACCTACTTGGGGATTTCTTTAGACTCGGTAGCAGAGGTTTCGCGACTACCCGAAGATAAGCTGGAGGGGTTAAAACGGCTTCTGCGTTCCCTTCTGGAGCAGAGGAAAGCATCCTTGAAGGAAGTTCAATCCTTGCTAGGCCACCTCAATTTTGCCTGTAGGGTGGTGGCGCCGGGCAGGGCTTTCTGCAACAGATTGGCCCGCATCACCGCCGGCGTGAAGTCCCCTCACCACCGCATCCGGCTCACTAAGGGGGTGAAGGAGGATCTCAGGGTGTGGCTTAGATTCCTGGAATCCTACAACGGGGTGACGTTTTGGCAGGGGGAGGCGGCCCTTGGGGAGGGGTTGCAGGTTCACTCTGATGCGGCAGGGGGCGCCGGGTTTGGGATTTTCTTTAATGGCCACTGGTGTGCTCAGCCTTGGCCCTCCGCCTGGAGGGAGTCCGAGGTCATTCGGGATTTAACATTTTTTGAGCTTTTTCCCATTCTAGTGGCTGTCTATCTGTGGAGGGACGAGTTCCGCAACAAGCGAGTTTGTTTCTGGTGTGACAACCAGGCGGTGGTCCGCATCATTAACTCCCAATCTTCCAAGTCTGACCGGGTCATGCGACTCGTCAGAGAGTTCGTCCTGGTCTGCCTCTCAGCCAATATTTCCTTCTCTGCGCGCCACGTCCCGGGGGTAAATAACGAAATAGCAGATGCTTTATCTCGATTCCAGGATGGCAGATTTCGGGAGCTGGCCCCAGACGTAGATCATTCTCCGGTCACCTTCCCGGTCGAACTCTGGCACCTTGGGAAGGAACGGTGCTCCGGGGAGTCCTCAACTCTCTGGCACCTTCCACCCGGGCCAGTTATTCCCGGGCGACCCGGCAGTTTGACAGCTTCAGGAAACGTCATGGATACGGGTGCTCCTGGCCTCCCTCGGAACGAGAAGTCCTCCACTTCATCGGGACCCTCAGGGACGATGGCCTCGCCTCCAAGACCATTTCCCTTCATTTAGCGGCCATCTCCTTCTTCAGCAAGGCCGCCGGGCAGGCGGATCCATGTGGCTCTTTCCTGATCCGCAAAGCCGTGGAGGGATGGCGTCGCCTGGATGGGAGCAAACAAGACACACGCAGACCAGTCTCATTTGAACTCTTGTGCAACCTTATTGCAGCTCTTTCGACCATCTGCCATTCCAGGTATGAAACTCTTTTGTTTCGTTCTGCCTTCTCGGTCGCTTTCTTCGCAGCCCTGCGAATCGGGGAGGTGGTCTGCGGAGCCAAGGCGTCTGGGACTGGGCACGCTATCCTGCGTTCAGATGTCAGCCTGGGAGACGGGACCCTCCACCTGCGGCTTCGGAAAGCCAAGAACGACCAGCGTGGCCGGGGGACCGTCATACGTCTTCAAGCCCTCAATGGGTCACCGGCTTGCCCCGTTCAGTTGGTTCGGCGTTACCTCGAGCAGCGGGCAGACGTCACCGGCCCTCTCTTCATTCACAAGGACCTATCTTATTTGACGCGCTTCCAGTTTGTAAGCATTCTTCGGGCCGCTTTGAAGCACCTCGGACTTCCGCCTGGCGACTTCAGCGGTCATTCCTTTCGGATTGGCGCAGCCACCACCGCAGCAGCAGAGGGCATGCCATCGGCGGACATCCAGCACCTGGGAAGATGGAGGTCCAAGGTCTTCTCCGCTTACATCTGCCCGGAACTCGTCCTCCACAGTTAGGGCCGGCAGCGGATCTCGCCAGGCGGTGGGTCTTTTTCTCTTTGGTGATAGCTGTCAGGGTTGGCGGAAGCCAAGCGGACCTCGCTTGGCTTTGTTGGCGGTGGGCATGAGTTTGGTCACCCATCTGGGGTGTGTGGGATTTGCGGGATGGTGGGCCAGGTCTTGGGCCTGGTCCTCCATCGGGCAACCACCTCCCCCAGGGGGGTTAGGTGCGGGCACGTGGGGCTCATCACGTGACCTATCACGTGGTTTCACCTCTCCCAGACACGTGACCCAACACGTGGCATGGTCTTGCGGCCAGGCACGTGTTTGATCACGTGATCCCCCACGTGAGTCCGAAGTCCGCCTTGTCGGACGGACTAGGGTGCTCAGGCAGGTTGAGGGCTCTCTTCCTGCGGAGGTTGACTCATGCCCAGTCCAACCGCTAACACCTATCACCAAGCTGAAAGTTGTGGCCTTTCCGCCAATTACCTTTTCTTCTGTACAATAAACTTTTTGTGCATGTTACTTGTGTGTGGATATCCTTGCGGGTAAGCGATGGGGCGGGGGGCTCCTTGACACTCGGTCGCAAGCCGGCCGCCAGACTTACCTGGCTGGCCGCGTTTGCGGCCGGCGTCTCCCCCCGCTCCGGAGCTGGCACATGGCGGCATGGGCGCCGCCATGTTGGCCCTCCTCTTCCCAGCCTGCTTCTGCAGGCAGGGAAGAGGATAGTAGACCAACCAATCAGGTGGGGGGCGCCCCCACCTGATTGGCCGAATTTGCCTCTCCTGGGCCAATCAGAGACCGCGCTCAGCGCGGCCGCTGATTGGCCGGGAGGCGGGGCTAGTCCCCTCTTGGGTCCGCCGGCCGGGTATTTATTCCCGGCCGGCTCCCGGCTCCCTCAGTTGGCTCTTGCGAGCCGAAGACCCGCCCTCCCCCCCTCTAGTCAGATTGTTTTTGTTAGTTAGCCTCTTATCACGCTTTGTACATCTCTTGTCACAACTTTCCAGTGAGCGGTGGGCATGAGTTTGGTCACCCATCTGGGGTGTGTGGGATTTGCGGGATGGTGGGCCAGGTCTTGGGCCTGGTCCTCCATCGGGCAACCACCTCCCCCAGGGGGGTTAGGTGCGGGCACGTGGGGCTCATCACGTGACCTATCACGTGGTTTCACCTCTCCCAGACACGTGACCCAACACGTGGCATGGTCTTGCGGCCAGGCACGTGTTTGATCACGTGATCCCCCACGTGAGTCCGAAGTCCGCCTTGTCGGGCGGACTAGGGTGCTCAGGCAGGTTGAGGGCTCTCTTCCTGCGGAGGTTGACTCATGCCCAGTCCAACCGCTAACACCTATCACCAAGCTGAAAGTTGTGGCCTTTCCGCCAATTACCTTTTCTTCTGTACAATAAACTTTTTGTGCATGTTACTTGTGTGTGGATATCCTTGCGGGTAAGCGATGGGGCGGGGGGCTCCTTGACACTCGGTCGCAAACCTACCGGTATTCTGAATCGAGGAATGGGTCTGTCACTGGCTTTGCCCCTATATCTATGTTCAAGGAAGGCATCACACAAGGTTCCTGCAGGGAACTTGTACAATCTTTCAACATGGAGTGAAACAATCTGATTCACTTGTAAAATTAAAGTTTGTTAATTTTTGAGCTTTAAAGGGGGTGTTGATCTGAATATACTTCAAGTGTAGATTATTGATAATGTAAATGCGTTGCTTACCTCACCTATAATTTAAATTCCAGACTACAACTTCTAAAAACCAAGCTATTTTGTCTTTTATCAAAATATGTCATGCTTTTCCTGCATTCATGTTATTTTCATTCTGCATCCAGATTATTCCAATACAGCTCTTGCTGTGAAATTTCTCACTGGTGTTATCATTTGAATATTTTTTTTTAAAAAAAAACACTAATTACTTGACAGAGAAAAGGAAGCGGTCACTTTGACATAGTTCTTTGTTGCCTAATATGACAGGAAATGGAAAAGCTAAGATGGTTTCCTATGCAAAAATAATTGCATGTGTCAACGAAAAGAAAATGCTAGCAAAAACATCTTTGAAAGCTAGGTTTCAAAACAAATAAACATGCTGCAGAAATTATTTTTAAGGTGGAAAAGTTGTTGCTGCTTTCAAAGCAACACTACAGTACTGTGAAATTTTTAATAAAATGAAACCATATTCGCAGCTATCAAGAGGAATCCAACCAGCATATGACTCAACTTTGGGCCATAAATTCTGTATTTGCTGCTAGGAACAGAAGCCATCGTGGATGGCCTTCAAAGTTTTTATTTGTTCCTTCTAAAGGCACTGCAATCGAAGTTTAATATAACAAGACAGACCCAAATTCTTCTACCCTGTATGCAGGGCACAATTCTGAAACAATTTCGAAGCATGGGATCATTTTTGTGGAACTTGCAAACTGAAGGGCTATTTAAAAAAAAAAACATATCAACTTTTATGAAAAGAAAGCCAATATACTTTGAAGAATCCTCTCCAAAATAATAAACACTTTACTGTCCTATGTGACACTGTTTGTCCAATTAAGGAACAACTCTCACCTTAATATAAACAGTACACAGTACTTTAGTAAATATATATTCCTATAATATTGGGCCGACTGTCCTCTCCTTGCCTAACCCCCACACAGTGTGTGACTCCTCCACCATTATTGTCCTTCAAATTTTGTCCCCCTTACTGATGATTTTCCTTCTGAGGCCTATATATATATGGTCACATCTTTCCTTTCAATTATTTGCAACAACAAAACAAGTTTATTTGGTGGTTAGTGCTAGAAGTTACTAGCATATAGCATACCTTCCAACAGTTCTGATTTGGCAGAGACAGCCCTCATTAACTGCCACCTCAGTTTTCCAGCTGCTTCTAAGATGTCCCATTTTTTCTCTTTTCCTCCCACTTCCCCCCACTGTCCTCAGTTTACTTTAATTGCTACAAACTGAGTTCAAAGTGCAAATGCAGTTTGCACTCATTTAATTCAGAGTTTCTCTATACTGGGTGTAAAAATTTGGACTAGTTTGGCCTGGAGCTGTGCTGGATGAAATTCAACTTCTTTGGGCTGGATTTAAGCACCACACCTTGGCCCAAGTCCAAATCTGCTGATTCATTCAGATTTTCACCCCCAGTGTAGCCACTTGCTCTGACCTCAGAATGAGTTATTGCACCAGGGCTCTGCCTTCCTGGCATGTGGTTGCTCATTCTGAGGGCAGAAGGAGCAGCTATGCCTGGTACACTCACTCACATTGCCCTCAGCCTGAGCAGTTGCATGCAGGGCTTTGCCTTCCTGGTGTCCTGAGGTCAGACTGAGTGGCTGCACATTGGGAAGGCAGAGCCGGCGGTGGTGGCACCAAGGAGAGAGAAAATGGCGGCACCTGTCAGGCAATGATGATTCTGCCTCCCCATCCCCCTCGAATCTAATGTGGATGCTTTGTTCATATTACAGTTTTATCCAGAATTTCCAGCAAACTCCAGAGAAAACTGTGTTTTCTAAAAGCCAGATTTAGATGTATACCCCAAGTCTGGTGAGGATAGGGCTGTATGTCATGAGGCATTATTGGGCCAGATTTGGGGAAGGAGGCATTTGGGGTTTTTCACTAGTGTAGGCAAGGCATCAGTGAGAGGGAGATGAAAGGAGGGAGCAGAATTGTGCTCTTCCCAGTAGGCTCTGAGGAAAACAAACTGCTGCAGCCTTTCTTACCTTGTGCGTTCTTCCTCATTAATAATTTTTGCCATCTTGACCACATTCTGATATTGCTTGGCCACACTGTCTTGGTTTTAATCTGCAAAATGTTTCAGGGATTGATAGAGCCCAGTGTAGAAACACACCCTTCTCCACTGGTCTGTTGTGTTCTTTTAGGACTCCTCATTCTTTTTGTTTTCTGACTGCTCTGTTTTCTTTTGTGCTGTCAGCCACATCATTTTGTGTGCTAGACTCTAGTCAGTTCCTACCTTATCGAGGGCCAGGAAGGGAAGTCATGAGGGTTCAACAACTCTTTTTGGTATTTATCACTGTCTTCTTGGCATCCTTCACACTGCTCCATGAATGTTCTCAAATCAGTGGCTAGAAGAAGCACTCCTATGCTTGTTTAAGATGCAGTTCTCATGCTCCTATGCAAGTCATGGAGTCAATTCATAATGTGTCACTTCAGAGCTGCTGGAATCAATATCTGTCTCCTTTAAATAAAACTCCATTCTGGGTACATAGTTCATCTGCCCAGTGTAATATAGGGTAACATCTGGTGATACTTGTGCCTTGTGTAGCAATCAGCCCTCTAAGATGGTTTCTTTAATTATCTTTTGGGTACTCTGCTGTATTTCTTCAAGACTGCTTTTGGCAATGGAGATGTTCTGTATCATATTAATGGACTCTGTCTCTTGTTCTACAGATCCATCTGTGTGCACCTCTGGAAGGTATGCCCTGCCTAATGTGTCTGCCAATTGGACAGACTTTCCTGGGTAATATTTTATGCTTACATCATAGCTATTGAGTCCCAACAACATGTGTTGCAGTCTCTTATGGGAATTTAGCAAGGATTTCCTCCCTATAAGCTTTAATGGTTAATGATCTTATTGTACATCTAATCTGTGTCCAAAAGTGAACTGATGGGACTGCTCCAGTCCAAACAATACTGCTAGCAACTCCAATTCTATCTGTGCATGCATCCTTTCTTTTTCAGTCATTGCTCTACTAGCAAAGCTATGGGCAAGTGCTGACTTTGCATCAAATTTGTTCCAAGATCTCCTTCTGGAGCAGCAAACTGTAGTCTCAGTTGGTCACCTGGGTTGCACTACTTCAGGCTGGAGCTTTGCTTTTGATTAATTCTTTGGAGTGCTTCTTCTTGGGCCTGTTCTCATTCGCAGGCTGCATCCTTGTATGTTAGTGGCTCACAAGCATCAGATAAGTATGCACAATATCTGAACAAATAATTGACCATCCCAATAAGGCATTGGATGCCAGTGACATCCTGTCGTCTGGCCATCTCCATAATGGCCCTCAATATCTCTGGGGCTGGCCTTAGTCCCCTTGAAGTCAACGAGTGTTCCATATAGGGTACTTCTGCTCTTTTCACCTGTATTTTGTCAGCATTCCATTTAATGTTCATTTCCTGTGTTCTCCAGAAAAGTTGCTGTAGTTTGCTATCATGGTCTCAAATATCTTCTTCCTTGTCATCTCCTTTTTCTATGATAAGAACATCATCAGTAGCAATCTTAATCACGGAAAACTTTCTAATGGCTGGTTCAACTTCCTCTGGAAAACCTCAGGAGCGGGGCTGATATCTTTTGCCATCCTTAACTGCAGTATCTACCAAATGGTTTGCTAAAGATTGTCAGGTAGATGGATGAGTTCCTCTCACTCAACATGCCAAAATCCTTTCTTGACATCACAAACTGTAAATATGTTTGCCTGAGACAAGACTGGTTATACATCCTCAATTGGCTAGTGGCTTCTTTTGTAGTGGCCTTTTAAATAGATCACTGCAGATTCTCAGTTTGCCTGATGGCTTCTTTACCTCCAGGCTGCTAATCCAGCCAGTGCTATTCTGAACTGGAGTGAAGAGGTCTTTTCCTTTCAGGTTTGCCAATTCTTTCTTCAGTGATTTCAGCAGAGCTAATGGAACTCAGTGTTTTAGTAGCCATACTGGTTGCCCCCGTAGGTCTATCTTTAACTTAGCAGAGGTACCCAGTTTCCTTAGGTTATCAAACAGTTAGTGCCACCCCACCCTGGTGCTCTTTTTGTCTTCCTCCTTTTATTTTTTCACTAGTCTTTTTCTACCTCTAGCGCAATCCTTGTTCAGACTCTATCAGCCCTTGGCTCAATACCACCACTACTCAAAAGTAAGTATGACTGAGTTTAGTGGGGCTTACTCCTAGAAAAGCAGATAGAAGACGGATTACAACCTGAAAGACAAATGACACTGAAGAAGGATCTTCCTCTTACTACATGACCTTCCCTCCTCACCCACAGCTATGTAGGCAAAATGCCAAATTCAGTTATAAAAACTGCCTATCCAAGACAAGAAAGGAAGAGAGTCTTACCACATCTCCTTTTGCTTTGACTCTTCTGGGACTCAGACCTGAGGGTATTCATTGCTTAATTGTTGTTTTGCTGTTAACTGCTATAAAATTGACTTTGACTGATGGCAACCCCATGAATGAGAGACCTCCAAGTCACCCTATCATCAACTGCCCTACTCAGGTCTTGCAGCTCAAGGCCGTGGCTCCCTTGATTGACTCCATCCATCTGTAATGTGGTCTTCCTCTTTTCCTATTGCCTTCTACCTTCCCAAGCATTATTATAGAATCATAGAATTGTATTTTCTAGTAAGTCATGTCTTCTCGTGATACATCCAAAGTATGACAGTCTGTTTAGTATCTTGACTTCTAAGGAGAGTTCAGGCTTGATTTGCTCTAGGATGCTTTTTTTTTTTTTTTTTTTGGTCATTTTACCTGTCCACAGTATCTGTAGAACTCTTTTCAAGGACCACATTTCAAATCAGTTGATTTTATTCCTATCAGTTTCTTCACTATCCAGGTTTCACAACCATTCATGGAAATGGGAAATACAATGGCAAGGACAATCCTAACTTTACAATTCAGTGTTATATCTTGACACTTCATGATCTTGTTTTGTTCCTTATAGCTGCCCTTCCAAGTCCTAGGGCTTGTCAACACCAGTGAAAAACTTTGATCCCCTCCCCCCCCAAAAATCCAGCCTGATAATACCACACGACATGTGGCCTTTCCCCGAATCTGGTGCAATAGTGACACATGATGTATGGCCCTATTCACACCAGACTTGGGGAATACCCCCTTAATACAGGTTTTAGAAAACTCTCAGTTTTCTCCAGTTTGTTGGAAACTCTGGAGAAAACTACCATGTGAACAATCCATCTGCACTGGATTTGCAGGGCTGGGGAGAAGAGGAAGGATAAGCACTGCCTGATGTGCTGCCATCCCCCCTCATGCATCCTTAGTGCCACTTCTCATTCCAAAGACAGAGCCCCAGTGGTAGTCAGTCTCTTTGAGGTCAGAATGCCCAGTGAGCCTCACTATTGCAAGGCTGGCTAACTACCTGTTCTGACTTCAGAAAGAGCGACTATCACTGGAGCTTTGCTTTTCCAGTGCACAATTACCCCTCTGACCTCCAGAAAAATCAAAGCCCTAGTGGTATTTACTTTCTCCGAAGTCAGAATGGCCAGCTTGGCTCCCCATCCCTTTAAGAGTGATCCCATTTTTCATGATCTACACAATCAAAGACTTTGCTATAATCTGTAGAGCACAGCAGACTGATTTTTGTCTGAAATTTTTTGGTGCGTTCCATTATCACACCATTATCCGATGTATGTTTGCAATATGACCCCCAGTGCCTCTTCCTTTCCTGAACCCAGCTTGGAAACCTGGCAATATGGTAAATGTTGTAGAATTCTGAGTACCATTTTGCTTGCATGGGAGATTAATAGAATGATCCCCTGGTTACTGCAAATCCTGGTGTCCCCTCTCTTGGGTACTGGAATGTATATTGAGTGTTTCCAATCTGTGGGCCATGTTTTGTTTTCAGTATTTGTTGGCAGATTTTACTTAGAACTAGAATAGTTTCTTTCTCTGTAGCTTGAAACAGCTCTATTGGTATGCCATCTGTTCCTGGTGATTTATTTCCCTCAAGAGTTCTGAGTGCAGCTTCTACTTAACTTTCTAAAATTGTAGGTTTATCTTCAAATGGTTCCTCCTTGAATGAATTTGTCATCCTTTCATCTCGTTTATATAGTTCTTCAGTGTATTGTTTGCATTGTCTTTGTATTTGTACTTGCTCATGTAATGTGTTCCTTTGCTGATCATATAGAATCCCCATTCTTGGCTTAAATTCCTTTTGCTTAATTCATTGCTTAATAGCAATACTATATAATGTGTGCGTGTGCGTGCAGGCGTGTGCAGTATAGAGCTGAATGTGTCAGTCTATAAGTGTAAATCTCTAAGGCATGAAAATGTTAATTCAGTCAAAACTTGTGACTTCCTTCTTTATACTGAACTAAAAGATAGTAGCAAGTTCTTTTCTTGCAAACCAATTTGGTACAACAAAGATGGCATATTCTGCTTCTCATCTTGCCCCCTCCAGGGGTAGGAATAATGCAACTCTCCACATGCTGGTGAATAGCAACTCCCAGTATTCCTGACCATTGGTTATACAGGCCAGGGCTGATGAGAGTTGCTGTCTAGTAGAGGGCTGCATGATTCCCACCTCTGGAGTGGAGACGTAGGTGGCATGGCTATAATTCAAACAAACAAACAAAAAACAAAACCCAAACAACCAGGCAATATGTTAACTTCCCACTATTTCTTTCTCAGTTTTCACCACCCCCATCTCACTGTGTTCATTCAACCTTTTCCTTTCCTTTGCCCATGTGCACACATTCATACCAAGTAGAAGGAATTCTTTCATTTATTCTCTCTGCTTGTATACCCGACATCCAACCCACATTGAAACTCTCATTCTCCCTCTCTCTTGAATAGGCAAGGTTCACCAGATATGTGGATTACGCAGGAACACAATGTCTGATGTTTCAGAAGTGTAAAGGTGAACAGTGTTATTTGAAGTGGCTTAGCTCTCCAGAACCCTACTCCAAACCTGCTGCAAGGACCTTGAGGAGACCCCTAATATTGCGGAGCCCTCTTAGTCCTGAAGTGGTTGGTATCTGCCAGCTAGACACATTATTTTTTATTCTAGATTAAGCCTTAAACTAGTGGCATTTCTAACATGGTATCTTTTTTGTCTACAGTATGGTATTGCATATCATCATCATCATCATCATCCATTCATTTATATAATGCCTTCACTGTACATAGTGCTTTAGAAGTAAAAGAGCACCAAAACTGTTCCCTGTCCTCAGGCTTACAATTTAATTAAGACATGACACACAAGGAAAGGGGGATGGCAGTGGGGAAGAGGAGTAAGTCCAGGAGATACTGCCTCTTCTTCTCTCCCTGTGAGGCCAGGGCAGTGGCAGTTGGATGGAGGGGGGTGGTCTTTCATTTGCTTCTGGGCCTAGGCATGATGGATCTGTCCCTATACAGCTGAGAGGGACTGAAGATGTGGGTCATCATACATGCAGCACTGAGCTACCATGACACTTACTTCTTATCTAAAGTGAACAAGTTTCTCAAACAATGTAATAAATGGATAATTGCACAGAGACAGTGATGCTTGAGAACTCCTTGCAGGGGACTTGTATAAAAGACATTGCTGGTAGACTCAAACCTATGATTACAGTTGTCCCTTCATATTCACTGGGGGTTTGCTCCAGGACCCCCTGCGGATACCAAAATCCATGAACACTCAAGTCCTGTTATATGCAATGGCATAGCAAAATGGTGTCCCTTATATAAGATGGCAAAATCAAGGTTTGCTTTTTGGATTATTATTTTGTTAATAATATTTTCAAGCTGTGAATACTTAAATCCATAGATACGAAATCCGTGGATATGGAGGGACAACTGTATACTCCAAATTTCAGTGTCTCTTCTGTGGACAAGTACTTGCATACATAATCAGTAAACTGCTTTAGGAGTATTTGTGCAGAGATGTGACCAAAGAGCTTATGATGCACTTTTGACACTGATGTGACTGGCTCTTAAAGTGGACCCACTTGGCATTTTTATGCAACAAATGCAATTAGGCATGACTGAGGGTTTGCTATTTTCATCCTGTATTGACTCTCTGAGTGGCAGATTTTTAAACCTGTAATACCTGTTAATGAACAGGCAAGTGTTTCACTTGGCAGTACCTCTTAAGCAGAATGTTTGCATATGATCTTATCACTACATGAATTGAATTTGAATGAATAAACCAATCACTCTGATTCCACTTTTGAGCAATGTCACATATATTAGCTCAGGACCCATAGATTTTTAGTCATGGCAGCCTCCTTAGTCTTTGAATTGACTAATGGTGTCAAAATATAAAGCTGTTGTTTGTTTGTTTGTTTGTTTGTTTGTTTGTTTGTGAAGTCAAAAGTTTTCACGGCTGGCATCCATAGATTTTCCTTGGTTTTTTTCTGGGCTGTTTGTTTGATAGCAGCAGACTGCCTCAGGTGTTTGCAGATAGATAAAAAATGGTAAGGAAACCCCAGAAATAAATCCAAATAAAGGTTAAATAGGTTCATTGCTATTTTCCATCTCTAATGAGATGTACAAAGGATGTCTTATTGGGATGCAGCAATTTTCAAACCCTATGGTTCCTGAGAAGTTCCCCAGAAGGAACTCAGTGATAAGATTGATAATGGTGTAGAGAAGCTCCCTGGAAGGATAGCTGGCCACCACTTCCCCTGCCAAGCATAGCCACAAGAAGTGTCAGACTCATATATTGCTATATTTCTAACAAGTGAGCATGGTATAAAATCCTGGCATGAAAAGCAGATAGCCGACCCAGTCTGAAATCTTAGCAGATAGTCCTATAATCAACTGCCTTCAAGAGAAAACATTTTTGTTTAATATTCTTAGATAGAACTTAAAACTTGCTCTACTCTTTAGTGTTGCTCAGTACCTTTGGAGGGACTTGGAGAAGTAGGTGCTGACCCTTGCAATGAGGCAGCTGGCAGTCACCCCTTCTCACTGTCCACTGGCAGTGCTAATGCTATGGGAGTGGAGGGAGAGCTGAACAACCATTACACAGCAGTGCTGTTACTGCCATTGGATAAGCCTGTCAAGAAGGAAAATATGACATGATGTTTTAATGCTACCCAATCCAGTACTTGTACCAGGACAGGGAGCAAGGTGTCTTGGAATCCACTGATAATACCAAAGGAGTGGATGTCTCTGAACCCCCAGTGATTCCAGGAGGCCTAATCAATGCAGGGCACATGGACACCCACCAAAGCATGTTGCTTGGCCTGCTCCTGTGGCCTTGCTAAAAGGCCACACACATATGCTGATGTACTTGTGTAGTGCTCCTTCACATGAGGGCATGTGTAGACTGACCCAGCTTTCTACCACCTGTGGATGAACCTTATGTGCATATAGGGGTATTTGCATATGGCTTTTTCATACAGACATTGAATGTGTAGCCAGCAAGTTGAGTGGCTGGTGCATGTGCTGGTTCCTGCCATAACTCCTTCATGAACAATTCAAATTGTGAAGGTGGGAGTGTCTGACACCCTCCCCACAAGATGGGTATACTTCCTTTTTGATACTGAGGGGTTGTGATCATGGGGGTGCCATTTCCTCTTATTTTTCTGTTTTTGTTTGTTTGTTTGTTTGTTTGTTTGTTTTGGGAGTATAAATTGAGTCTTTCTTATCCCAAATGCTTTGGATGAGAGGTTTTTCAGATTTTGGATTATTTGGGGGGTCTTTTAATATCTGTCTTTGCATATACATAGTATATGAGGGATGGAGGAAAGGGGGCTAGTTACACATCCAGCACCCACTGAGTTTTTCCTTAAGGATCCCTTGTTCCACTACTGTCAGAAATTTGACAGTAGGGGAAAGATAAGAGGGGGAAGGACAGGAGAACTCAGGTTCCTGTGGCTCTGCTTACACAAGGCTCCTGTAGAAAGCATCTGGGCACACTTTCTGCCCTTTTAGCAAAGTAGCCCTCATAGCTGGGAAGGGAGGAAAAAGTCCAAGCAGGTCCAACCACTGCAAACTGCCATTTCTTTCCACAGTTCCCTCCCCTTGCACCTGGCTCTTTGGTACATTGACACAAAACCATACCCTTCAACATTTAACAGATGAAAATCAGGGCAAATGCAACCAAGCAATCTCAGAGTGTGGTCAAGATGGCAAAAATTAATTATGTGGAAGAACACTGCAGCAGTTTGTTTTTGTCTGAGCCTCCTGGGAAGGGCAGCTTATGCCCCATCCTCTCCTCTCCTCCCTGCTGAGTTAATGGAATACAAAATACTTCTGCATTTTGAACTCATTTTGCAGCATTTGAAGCAAGCAGAGGACAAAGGGGAAAAGTAGGAGAGAGAAAGTGTGACATTTTAAACGCAGCTCAAAGGGTAGGACAACAGA
Source organism: Gambelia wislizenii (assembly GCA_030847615.1). Lineage (NCBI taxonomy): Eukaryota > Metazoa > Chordata > Lepidosauria > Squamata > Crotaphytidae > Gambelia > Gambelia wislizenii. Next base: position 102,469,706 of record JAUMIR010000005.1, on the reverse strand, counting down.
GGATTAATTGGGACTGTCCCTGCAAATCAGTACAGTTAGAGGGCATGACAAATGTTACACATGCAGAGAGACCTTTGCCCTGAGCCAGAGACCTTTCCTGGTAATGTGTTGAAGTGGGGGCCAAGGCAGAGAAAAAGAAAACTGCTTTGTTCTCTGAATGCTGCTCACCCTGAGAGCTGTCTTCTCACCAGGAGAAGCACAGCACCGCCTTGAGACTTCAGCTGATGCCCTAAGACCTAGCAATTCAAATACTGAGTGTGCTTGATCTTTTATGCACAATAGGAAACATTTCTAGTGCTCCCTCTGTGAATGGAGCCTTCTTTCTGCAATCTTGCAGTGAGCTAAGATACTGGAAGCCAACACCTATTACAATGGTAATGTGAACTAGAAGACAGTGATAGTAACACATTATGGGAAAATAATGGGACACTAATGTGTGGGAGTATACTCTTGCCTTGCATAGAAACAGTAAGATGCAAGTTTTAAAAATAATCCTTAATTATGCAGACAATTTTCTGATCACAAGCTTAGCATACTTTCAAAGTTGGCAAGAGCTGGGCACTGCCTCTGAGTTCTTGGAGGCTTTTTACCAGATACAAGCAACAAAAAGAAGGTTTTCACATCAAACAGCATTTGTGGCTGTGAATTTTAGTGTGAACCAAATTAAAGCACTGGATCCAATGGAAATGGGTTTTTAAACCTCAGCAAGCTCTCATGGGGCAGGCTTCATCTTCAAATGCAGACTGATGGCTGTAAGTGATGTCTTACCATTTGGCAGCATCCAGAGCAGAAATCAACAACAACAAAAAACCCCTAATTTCATCAGGACAAGAAAGCTGCTGAAAGAGACACGTGTGGCATTTGGAAGCTGTCTGCTAGCTTATTGTTTAAAATTTCTCCGTGATAATGATTGATGCCAGAGACTTCCATAAATATCCCAGAAGTGTGTTAGTAAATGATTTAGGAGCAAAAGGCTCAAAGCAATACAGACACTGCTGGAAAGCAGAGGATTAACAGATCAAGCGTTGCCACTTCAGAGGACCTGGGCTTGGCTCTTAACCAACTGATGGGTTGCAATACAGTTTTATTCAGAGGCATGCTTTTCATCTTCTTTAGGACCATGAGTTCCTTCATTAGCTATTTGAAGAGGGGTGTGATAAAGCAAGCATGCACTTTTGATATATAGCTATGGGTCAGGATCATATGGGTCAGGATAATATGTTTTGATGTGGCTGATAGAAGAAATGGCAAATGATTCTGCATTCCACAGAATGCTATCAGTGCTCCTAGATACTAGCTGTCTGTCAGCGTATGGACCCAATACAAGGTCCTGTGTAATGCCTTCAGAGTCTGGTATTCTAATGGGCCAGGGTCTTCTCCCCCTCCCCCTCTATTACCAGGAAAAAACCTTACTCTGTATCACTTCCTCACTACTGAATGATCAATGTTCTGAGAACTGTTTCAGTAGCTTCCATTTTAGCTGTATTGTTCATACATCTTTATATCATATTTTATATGGTGTTACACTTTTATGTCGTAAGTCACTTTGAAAACTTAATGGGGAAAGCTACCAATACCTACATTAAAATATACTACTGCCTTTTTATAAACAAGGAAACAGAAATAAGCAAACATATGATGAAAAATTGGCAAGCAGAACAAAGAAAACATAGAGCCTTGTGGCACTTTAAAGACTAACATTTATTAAGGCATTTGATGCAATGGATTGTAGTATACAAAAGTTTATGCCGTAGTAAGCTTAAATGTACCACAAGACTCTTTGTTATTTTATTGGCAACAAACTAAGGACACATACACACCCTGGGAAAATATTCCCCAAAGACTCCTGGCAATAAGCACCAACCTAGGACCAATTCTTACATTGCTGGTCTGCCAAGACATCTCCCATTTTTGTCTTAGAATGATTTGAGATACAGCTTTCCCTAGTAACCAGAGCATTTCCCATAAAGCCACAGAAAACATTGGGGGAATGAGTACCTACGGGGCGGGGGGGGAGTTGTTACCTGCTATGGAGACAAGGCATCATGGTCACTCACCAACATCAATCTTGGAGAAACAAAAGCCTCCGTTAGGGTTTTGTTTTGTACCAGCGGGAACTGCAATGGTGATCGCCATGTGGGCTATTGGCATTGTTGGCTATTTTAGTGTGTCCAGTATTAGCACAAACCTCTCTCTTAAAAAAGCATCCAGGAACTTAGTGAGGCAGAAGGCATGTCTTTACAATGAGGGAACATCCAGAGGAGAGTTTGGCACATGCCACTGGCATATGTCCATGAGCTTCATCCACCGGGTGTCAGTTTTATATGTACTTATCTTTTACATTGCAAAGACACATTTGAGCCATGAGTGACCTCTGCACCATGCTTCCTCTGTTGACAACCTGTGTATAGAAAGGTGGGTCACAAATGTCATAAATAATAGTTGCACCCAGGCTTAGTCATGCTTAGAGTAGATTCACTGAAATTAGTAGGACTTAAGTCAAGCCCCATGATTTTACTGGATTCACTCTTAAGTATGACTAAGGGCTCCTCTACACTGGCTGCTTAAATGGGGGCCAGTCACATGCACCAGGCCAAACTGGTGCAATGGTCATCATTGTCCATACAGGACAGCCAGGACAATACCGCAGCAGCCCTGCTGGCCCATCCCCTATTTTGAAGCTGCTGCCACAGCTTCTTCACCAGCCAAGGAGCTCCATGGAAAGCCTGTTCAGTGTGCTGTTGCTTCTGCTGAGGTCAGAATGGATGCCCAGATATGTGATCAACATGGAGGGGGTCACTCTACCCTTTCCTCATTGATTGCACAGGTGCCCTGTTCTGACCTCAGCAGAAGTGACAGCACACTGGGCAGGCTTTCCACAGAGCATCTTAGTTGGTGAGGAAGCACTGGAGGTGGCTCCAGCAGGGATCCATTCCTCCCCCCCAAGCAGCACACAGTAAGGAGATGGTGCCACATTTGCATGTGGACAACTGGATCAGGTGAATCAGACCCAGATGTCCAGACAGCAAAAGACCTCGAGGTCATTCAGGAGTTTCTGGGAAACCTCAGGGTTTCCCTGGACTTTGTTTAGCTTGGAACAAAGCCAGGTTAAAGACTAAAAAGTGTGGTTCCTCCCCAGAAGTAGCCTTATGTCATCTAGACTGCCAGCACCAGATTCAAGGTGAGGCCACTTTTTTTTTCTTTTCTTTTTTGGCCAGTGTAGACAAGCTCTAAATCTAGAGCCAATAAAAAAGCAGTAGTCATTTCGCACAACATGGTGGCCCCACACACAATCACTTTGGGACAAAACAGGGTTGCCAGCATGCTTGTAGCTAGGTCATGGTTGTATGAAGCTGTCAACTATATGATTTCTAGAAACTTTATATGGTTAGGTAGTACATACATGATGCCTGGAAAATCATACCAATAAAGCAGACCCAGCTAACTATACAAGGACTGCTTTGATATGTGAACTGACATGATTGCAATGCCTGAAGGTTATTCTAAACTTGTGGTAGCAAGCAGCCCTTCCAAATGTGACATGCTTTGTTAAATCACCAAGGAATGTTCATGCTATTGTAAAGAAAAGCAACAGAGAACAGCATTAAGGCAGCAAATTTTTGAGATGTATATAAAAAAGTAATGTACAATAATCTTACACAACCCCTGCAAATCCATTATTAATCCCCAAACCAGCCTGTTTTTAATCAGATTAATTTTGTGTCGTTATGAGCAAATATTAGTTTTTGTGCACTGGGAAACAATTTTGTCTTGTTCCTGTTAATGACGTCTTAAATTTAGTATTTTAACAGTAATTTTCCATCAGTTGTCAGAAGCATTATTTCCTTTGTCAACTAGAATACTCTTTGTGCACTCTGATTGAGATTTTATCGCTACTATACTGAGCAGTAATCAATAACACTGTTCCTTTCCATCATACTGAATCTCTATTGAACATTTTAATTAAAACTCTCACACCCCAAGCATTATTCATTTTCTGCTGAAACATGTTGTTTGCAATTTGGTAGAAGAGTTGACTCATAATGAGAACACTGCAGAAACTCTCCTTAAAACCTTTTTGGAAATGCAGATAGAGACTAATAATAACAGAATAATATTAAATCAAGAAAATTTAACAGTAGGCCCCTTTTATCAAATACATTAAGGTCTTTTTATTTTTATTTTTCCACCTTTGTTGACTAACATGAAAACAGAAAAAAAATTCAGACCATCAAACCAGTTTTCACAATCTGCTGATAGTTTTGCATTTGACAGAAACAGTCCTGGCAAACATTAACAGATGAATGTTGGTTCAAACATAAAACAGTATAAGGCATATTTACACCATCCTTACAAAACGAACACGCAGCCACACACAAATCCTCACAAGGTTCAGTTCCAAAGACATTTTACATTTATAGTCTTGGTATTGAACAAAATATTTATCCAAGCAGCAGACAAACCTCTTGTGCTTGTGTGATCTACTTGTCACTATTGTGTTCATGCAAAATATACATTTGCTTTATTGCATTAACATTTTTAAAAAGTGTTTGCATTTAATTCTGGTATCATAAGCCCCATTCCTCTTTATCCAGATGAATTTTGTATCACTGCTGTTAATATGATCTTAGAATGAAGAATTATCTGATGATGTATCTGTTTTACCAATGAGAAGTTTAAAAACCAAAATGTCTTGATCATGCAAATTTTAACTATTACAGTATAAAAGAATCCATAGTGTTTTAATTTCATTTTATTATTTCTTTTTTAAAATAGAAAAGGGGAAAGTCATCCCATGTCCTATCCAACATCCAGTTCACAGAAAGAAATAAGCAGCAGGAATCACTCCAACGAGTAGACCAGAAAAAAGTACATCAGTAGAAACTGGCAACATTTTAAACATCTAATGCACCAATGACATGTCATGAAATACTTTAAAAACTATAGCCCATATTTTTGTAATAGTTCAGACTGCCATGGGCGTTTCCGTTCAGGAAAATAATCCGGAATATGGATTTTTTTAAAATCCTGAATACATTTTTTCATCTCTTCTTCAGCACTTAACTTCTCACACACCTTTCTTTTGGAGAGGTTTGTCTCTCTGGACTTGCTAATGAGAGTTTGAAAAAGTTCACTGTTTCTACGCTTGTCTGGTGAAGGCATCCACTGCACTGGAGCCTTCTTAGATGGACGATCCAACGTGAGAGTGTTTGGCTGGTGCCCTGATGACTGCTGAGTACTAGCAGCATTCTCTTGGGGAGTGCTGGCTTCAGAGTGGCTATCACAACTAGAGGTGGACAACTCATTGCAGGAAGTTCCACTCTCACTTCCTTTGTCTGTAACTTTTTCATGCTTCCTATCTTCATGCTCATGTTTGGGAGACACTGTTCTCTGAGGTGGTCCTGACAAAAGGAGAGAAAGAAAGGGTTAGTACACAATGTATTAAGAAAATAAAATGATCTGTGATGATTTTCATTATCCTGTATGAGGTTTGTTTTTTTTTTTTAAAAAAAAAAATCTATAGTGAATTCTTAGAATGTGAAGGCATTCATCTCAAACAACAGAGTTGTGTTAAACAAAAACTTTGGAAACTCCACTGCCTAAACTGAAAGTCAGGCAGCTGTTCAGATAGCAAAACATCAACAGAAAAAGTGCCCGATATTTTTCACTCATGATGATGACTCACGTATATTTTAATTAGGCACAATGACCAATCTACGTCCAGAGAACCCTAGCTTTGTTGTTGTTGTTGTTGTTACATGCCTTCAAGCCAACTCCAGCTTATGGTAATCCTAGCATAGGGTTTTCTTGGCAAGATTTATTCAGAAGAAGTTTACCTTTGCCTTCCTTTGAGCCTGAGATTGTGACTTGCCCAAGTTCACCCAGTGAGTTTCCATGGTTGTGCAGGGATTTGAACCCTGTCTCCCAGAGCCCTAGTCCAGCACTCAAACCTCTACACAACACTGATTCTTCCCTAGCTTGATCACCAAAAGCCAAAATTCCACTCTCATTAATAATTGCCATTCCAGGTTAACAGAACCCTAGGACATCTCATGACAGAACTGACAGTATTTACTGATAAACGTCTCACACCACAATCCTATATCCTGAATACATGGAAAACAGGATGTACCATCACTCCTGCAAACCTCATTTATAATGTTTTTGTGCTTCTCTTAGGGTGAATCTAGCAGATGGTTCTTATTTCAGGCCATTGGCTATGCTGCTACTCTTGTTTTTCCTGAACATCACCTCCTTGTGACAAGCCTAGGAAAAGATAAACCGTTAGAATTCCCTAGACTAGGGCTGCTGACACACTGCAGAAATAATGCAATTTAATACCACTTAAACTATTTAGCCTTCTCTGTCAGGGAGCTTTGGTGCCACAACAAACTAAAAATCCTAGGAATCCATAGGATGGAGCCATGATAGTTAAAGCTGTATCAAACTGCATTATTTATGCAGTGTAGCAACAGCCTAGAGGTTGCATAGAAGGGGTTCATCTGATCTGAACTGTCTGAATGACAGAAGCAAAGCTCTTGCCTTTCTGTCTCTTTAAGCCTTCTCATGGTCAAAGATGCCTTCCCCATAACAATAAAAGCAAGTATAAGGTATATCTCAGTTAACAAAGCCTCTGACAAAAAAGCTCCTTTTTACAAAGTCTCTTTTATGCCTGCCCAGCATCCTGCGCCCCCGCCCCCCCGGTGCCCCAGCTTTGCTTCCTATGCTCTGTCTAGATGGAAGGATTTTTTTCAAACAAGATCAGTATTGGGTGGATGATGAAGGAGGACTGGAGAAACAGAGTTCCACTGTCAGGCTGCAGCAGCGTTTCACCAGTAAACAATGAAATAAAAGCTCGAGCTGTGGAAGAATGGGATTGCACTCTAGATAGTCCCACTGTGGCTGTGTGATCCTTCCTACAACAGACATGGTAAGCCACAATTGCTTCCAGAATCCCTTATTAAGCATGTATGAACAGTAGAATAGTGAGGAAAGGGGAAAGTGGATTAGCCTGCTTCACTAGCTACCCCCAGCATATTTTAAAAAGCATACAGGCATATCTCAGTTTACAAAGCCTCTGACAAAGAAGCACCTTTTTATGAAGCCTTTTCATGCCTATCCAATCCCCCTCTTTCTTCCTTGTCCTCTGTCTAGCTGGATTTTTTAAGCACCATCAGCATTAGGCAGACGGTGAAGAAGGACTGGAGAAATACATGCTTTCGGTGCTGGGTTATAGCAGCATGTCTGTAGGAACCAATGCAATAAAACCTGATCTGGAAAAAAAGTGGGATTCTGCTCTAGACAATCCTATAACAGGTGTGTGTGCCCTCCCATAGCAGGCAAGGTAAACAACAGTTGCCTCCAAAATCTCTTACTGAGCATGTGTGAACAGCAAAACAGCAAGAAAAGGGGAAAGCAGATAAGCATGCCTCACCAGCTACACCCAGCCTGTTTTAGAAAAGCATTTTACCACCAAAAATGTAAATCAGCTGAACAGTGAGGGCTGGTGAAAAACCATCCCTGGATGCATTTTGGAAGAAGCATTCAAGTGGTCTCTAGAAGATTTAAAAACATTTTTTTTTATTTACTTATGCAAGGCTTACCTGACCTAGTTGTTTCATTTTACATGTGGATATTGTTAGTTCTGAATAAAAAAGTTGCTGAAAGAAATTGAATTGCTCTTCTTTTTTTGTGCTGTAAGAACCTATCCTGATTCTTTCCATGTTATTTCTGACTCCGGTAATGTATTTTCAGTTAAAGAAATAACACCCAGGAACATGGCTACTTTATTAACTGATGCATACCTGGATTTTGATAGATCAAAATGGAAATCCTGAGAAAAGTAAAGCTAGATGAAAGTAAGTGTGTGTGTGGGGATCTCTGGATGCATTTTGGAAGGACCTTTCAAGTAACCTCTAGAAGATTAAAATGTTTTTGTTTACTTATGCAAATATTTCCTCACTTGGTTGTTTCATTTCACACATGCATATTTTTAGTTTTGGACAAAAGTATGCAGCTACATGTTGAGCTGTTTTGTTTTGTTTTGTGGTGCAGGAATCTATTCTTATTCTTTTAATGTTATTTCTACCTCTGGTACCAAATTTTCTGTAAAAGAACTAATGCCCAGGAACACATCTACTTCATTAACTGAGGTACACCTGAAGTCATGTCTCAAACAACCCCTTCCCATGGGAGGTGTAGGATCCTGTTTCTCTATCTTGGTTAATCCTCTGCTAATCCAAGAGGAGATTACTTTCATTCACTTGTTATGCTCCACCTTGCTGGATTTTTAGCAGATGTTGATGGCTAATTGGTTTTTTAAAAAATTATTTATTTAAGTTACGATACTTTCTTGAATCTAATACTGGGATCTAAGGTGACTCGCAAAATTAAAACAAAGCTACAGCTAAACATGCAATAAAAATTAAAATACATTTAAACATATAATGTTCAAACATACACCAAGTTAAAACTATTTGAAAGCATTATCCTCCAATAAAAGTTCCTTCCTCAGTAGTCAGTCTGTTGCATATAACCGGCTGAAATAAAAAATCGGCCTGCTGATAGAAGGACAAGAGAGAGGGACCAACACAGCCAGGGAACAGCCATCAAGAAGGTCCTATGCACACTTTTGCTTTAAGAGGCTGGTAAAGTTTATTTTTTGGACTACAGTTCTCAAAATCCTTTAGCTAGTATGGTTTTGGATTCTGGGAACTGTAATCCAAACAGTAACTCAACCAAACTCTGACTGGGGGCTGGTCTACACTAGGGATAAACATTCCGATGTAATTTGGACTTCTTTGGCCTGTAGCTACGGTACATAAAATTCGGACTTCTCTGGCCTGGATTTAAGTGCCACATCTTACCTAGCCAAAGCTGAATCTCCATCACCCATCAGGGGGCTTTTGTCCACAAAATAATTCATTTGGATTTTTAGCCCCAGTGAAGCTGCTGCTCTGCTGCTGCTGCTGCTGCTGCTAGCCAAATGCCTCTGGGCCAGAAGAGTGACAGGGCCTTTCCAGCACAGAATTGCTCTCTCTGAGGTCAGAAGGAGTGGCCAGTCCCACTGTCATGAGGCTGGCCACACCTTCTGACTTCAGAAACAGCGACAAACACCTGGCCTCTGCTTTCATGGAGCACAATCATTCTCTATGAGGTCAGAATGGGCAGCCAGTCTGTTTTCTAGCATGAATTCAGCTCAACTGTATCTTTGTTTTCTATTTGTAAGCCACCTTCTAGGTTCACTGGTCAGAAAGGGTACATCTACACTATAGAAATAATGCAGTTTGATGTTTGACACCACTTTAAGTGCCATGGCCCCATCCTACAGAATCCCGGGATTTGTAGTTTTGTGAGGCACCAGCACTCTTTGGCAGAAAAGGCTTGTAAAAGTTGTAAAACTACAAACTAAAACCTTGTAAAACTACAAATCCCAGGATACCATAGGATGGAGGTACAGCACTTAAAGTGGTGTCAAACTGCATTATTTCTACAGTGTAGATACACCCAAAGAGAGAGCAAACATTTAGGACATCATACTCCTTAAAATGAAATTGTTTCTTGTTTTTTTATATCCTGTCATTTCCCCAAGAAGCTCGTCGTGGTACACATGAGCTTCTTCCCCCATCCCATTCTATCCCCACAGAAACCCTGAATAATAGGTTAAGCTGACAGAATGACTTGCCCAAGGACACTCCATAAGCTTCCCAGCTACGTGACAATTTGAATCTCTCAGGTCCTATTCTGACACTCTAACCACTATACCATATGGGTAGGCTGGACCCTATATTTATCATATGTAGATATATTGTAAGCTGCCTTGGGTCTCGCACTTATCTAATTAATCAAATAATAAAAAAATAAAAAATACCTACTGTCATCAAAGTACAGTTCAGGGTTATAATTAAGAAATAAGGAGACAATCCTGTGCAAGAGTACAGTGCCCATGCATGGTAGGATCCACAGAGACCTCAAGAGTAGGGATAGAAGTCTGCTTAATTTGTTCTCACGTGTAAGAATGGAAAATTTCAAACGTTTTCTTCCTACTTGGCAAGATATGAGAGTATGTATTTTTGACCATTTTTCATACATTTGCACAAAACTCCACATTTTTTTCTCAAAAAATATTTTTATGCAAAGAACAAAATTTTGCACATAAAACTATGCATTTTGCACAAAATAACAAAATATACCAATTTTTTACACACAATGTTGGACTTTTGCACAAAGAAGTTTGAATCCTGAAATGCAAATCATCATCATCATCATCATCATCATCATCATCTTGATGTGGCTGGCCATTTTCTTGACAGAGTGACTCAATGAGACCTCCTTTCCCATCAAGGACAAGAAAACTTACAAATGTTCTCTACTCAAGGGAGCCTGGCATGTGCAAGAAAATTGCAGAGAATCTGAAGGCTTTATATGTCAATTATATTCCTATCCAGCCCTACTTCCCTGGAGCAGGATCACCTCTTCAGGATCTCGATCCGATCAACATACACAACTCGGAGAGGGATAACTGAATGGAGATATGACAGAAAAATACCACCACCCCCCATTAGCCATAATATACCTTTGCAATGTGTGATGGAGAGAGAGGTGGGTGCCCTATCAGGATTTCTCCATGCACAGTCACTGCCAGCTTGCACAAGGAAGCATCATGCTTTAAATATCTGGCTTTCAATAATTTTTTCAAACATTTCCAGTTGAAATCACATAACTGAGATAAAATTGTATATAATAACAGGAGGCTGTAATAGAAACCACAGAGTAACCCTAACCATAATATAAGCCACAAAACAAATGATGTGATAATAAACATAATCAGCTTATTAATATGTTAACATACAGAAAGGAACTACCGTAAAGGAAATGGAGAGTATTGAATACAGCAATGGGATTTCTCAAACTAGCAAAGGCAAAATATGTGTTTTGATTTATTCCGTAAGTTTTTATTACAGATAATGTTAAATGAAGAAAAGCCATTTTCCATAATAATTGCTGTTCTCTGTTGGCATGGACAGTAGTAGCAGTATCTTGCTTGAGTAGAAATCACTTTCTTAATTAGATTTGTCTATTTTCTGTAAACGGCTGAGTTTTTCAGGAATATTGATTCCATTCCTGGGCATATTGAAATCAAGGACAGCTGTGTGATTGCAATGAAAAGGAAGATTTTTTTAAAAACTGCTTCATCTTCTGATGACAGGATATTGCTGTGTAGAAGGGCTGTTATGGTGAGTGGAATTCTCATAAGAAGAATTGTTCTTTAAAAGCACTGAGCTCAATGGGGTGTGAATTGTTAGACAGTACCTTGAAATGAATGGAGCAGTTTATCATTGAGAACAGGACCCCATGTCGATGAGTGGTGAGGTGTTTACTTTTAGATTCTAAAGCAATGTTACCAAACTGCCGAGGACCATAGGTGTTTTCCTGGTTTAATAAGGGGTATTGAGCAAGACTGTCTGACACAGGTGTTTTGGTAGAGATTTCCCCACATTTTACTCATCCATTTGGATGGAATGAAGAAACTCAAAGCTGGCTTTCAGGACTGGGGTATACAGAGCTGGTACAAAGCAATGGACAAGTGCCTCAGGCAGCTAAAACCCCTGCCACCACCAAAGCATCTTCCCATCCACCCTAGTTTCTCTTTTTGAATTCCTCCACTGCTTTATTAGCAGAGGCAATGCTGGCAGCAGCAGACTTTTGGGTTGCCCCTTACTGTTCCTCTTTTGGTACTCTGAGAAAGGGGTCTTTTAGTGATGGAGCCAAATACTATTTAAAGTAACTTTAAACTTTCAAGTGCTTCAGTCAGTGGGCAGTAGCAGCTGGCCAGCCATTGGCCTAGTCATGGTAGTGGTTTTAGTAAGCAGCTCTACAGCTGGAAACTGGTGTGAAGTGATTTGCTGTCTTTCTTGATCTGCCTGAGCTAATGTGCATTGCTGTGGATCACCACAGGCCGGGCTGTTGGAGGTATGCTATTGTGTACTTACTCCTTACTTCCTCACCCCTATGTGGTACAATGGTTTGAGTGTTGGTCTTCGACCTCAGAGACTGGGACTCAAGTCATCTTTTTGCTGCATTGTAGCTAAAATTCTTCCCAGGGTTGTTTTGACCATAACACAAGTAGGTCAATGGGATTGAAAAAGCCATGTATGTCTCTTCCAGCAACAGCAAGCCCCTCTTCACTGTTCCAGAAAGTTTAAAATATAACAAATAAATAAATACAAGTGGGCCCTTGGTATCTGCTGGGGTTTGGTCCAGGCCCCCCTCCCATGGATAGCAAAATCCATGGATGCTCAAGTCCCATTATATACAATGCCATAGTAAAATGATGCCCCTTATATAAAATGGCAAAATCAAGGTTTGCTTCTTGGAATTTATATTTTATTTTATTTGGAGGGGGGGTGCTTTCAAGCTGTGGTTGGTGGAATCCATGGATGCTAAATTCGTAGATACAGAGGGCCAATTGTGCATATTTTTGTCATTAATCATGATGTCACTACCACCCTTTATTATAAATGAAACACTCCTAAATTAAGTTGAGAAATCAGCCTTAAACCCAGAATTAATTTAGACTTCTGTTGTACCTCAGAATCAAAACCCTGATGTGGGATTTCAGTATGTAGGGATTTCAATGCCTGGATGGGGTAGAATTGTGAATGCTAACTTTGTCATCTGTCTAACAATCAAAGTCCTAGAAAGAGTTCACATGTAGAGAGAAGCTTTCTATACTTGAGGGAAGGGGAATGAAAACAAATTAAAAGGCTCAGAAGAAACAGTTGAGAGAGGAATATTCTTTTCTTTCTCTCCTTCTCTTTTTAACCTCCTGTCTTTCCCAAAAGCAAATATATAGAGGTTTATTTATTTAAAATGTAATCAACTTTCTTGGAGCTGTTTAGCACTTTTGATGAGGTATAAGAATACCTTTGGTAAAGAGAAAAAAGTTGATCTTCCTTTCCCTCCCTTCCCTTCCCCCACTCGGTATGTGGTCCTACATCAAAGTGGATCTACCAATTACTTATTTTAAACCTCTCTCATACAGACAGACTCACAGCTGGACAGACAGACACATCTACATAACCACAGGACAACAGATCTTAAATCTTTTAAATTATGTGTAGTTGGTTCTAAGAGATTATGGTGAAGACTTGTGGCACTTATGCCACAAGGGATGAGGGAAAGTTATCACGGAAAGGATTATGCATAGGCCTATAAGGATGATGAAAGACAGAAAAGAGAAAGAGAACATACACCCTGAACCCTAAAGGAGGAAAAATAGTTAACAGAGAAGGGGTTAAAAAGAAAATTCTAATCAAAATAAATAAGATTAAAGGAACCAATGAACTAATAAAAATATAAGAGTGGTCCAGAGTGACTAGGAAATGGAGTTTCCACTAATGGTGGAACTTTTCACTCTGTCAAGAAGCTCTGCCTAAACTAGCCTTAAGAAAGATGCCTAAGGATATTTACATACCCTGGCTGGAAAAGGAGCCATCAGTTGAGAGAACGTTTTGTTAGCATCCATTTTCAAATGTAATTTCTCTGGCTTTTCTTCGCAAACGAAGATTCAGGAAGGACTCATCCTGTGTTTTCTGCAAGCGCGCTGATGACTAAAAATGCCAATCCGAGATAAACAAGTCCGGTTGCAGAAAGCACAGCAGAAGGTCTCCTCGGGTGATGTTTTTGGGTTGTGATTCTTTCTGCGTTGTCGTTTCTCTTCAAGACTTGTTCGGCATGAGTTCTCAAATAAGGCTGCAGCATTGTGGATAGTGCGTCTCCATGCCTCCTGATGTGAGGCCAGGGCGGACCACTGTTGGTGATCAATTTGGCCGAGCCTGAGATGTTGTTTCAGGGAGTCTTTGTATCGCTTTTTTGGAGCGCCCCTCTTACGCTGACCCGTGATGAGTTCACTGTAGAGTACTATTTTTGGGAGGCAATGATCCTCCATCCTAGAAATGTGCCCTGCCCAGCGCCGCTGCATTCTCAATATCATGGCCTCAATACTGGTGGTCCCTGCTTGCTCAAGGACAGCAACAGAGCTGTTTGGGCTGGAAGTCAACCTGAAGAAAACAGAAGTTATTTACCAGCCTGCACCACAGGATGAACACCACCATCCCCACATTGCCGTCGGCAAATGTAAAGCACCTCTTTATTCCTCCTGCATCCCTCTTCACACCATATTCATATTGTTCATTGTTTATGTCACATCTTTTGATCATTTCTGTCAGCACAATTCAGGAATGCCCCAATTTCTCTTTATTTTCTCTTTCCCTTCTGATATCAATCTGGTCCACATTATTGTCCCGGTGGTGGTGGTGGTGCCAAAAAGTGTCCCTCATGGTAACTGATCACAGCTTTAGCTGTCATGTTTACAAGCATTTGCTGCATGGCAGTGAGCCACCAGATCTTGTGCCTTCATTGTAGCATGGTGAGGTCCTACCACCTGCTCATTCATCATAATCTGCGGTGTTTACGTGAAAGCAGAACCACTGGATGGAGAGGAAAGGGCAGAGGGGGGTTGGACTTCCTAGTTAAAATGGCAGGATATTGCTCAGGAGAACAGGTGTAGAGAATATGGCCACTGATTTTCCTTGTTTTTTTTTCTGGGCTGTGACGCCATGTTCTGGAAGAGTTTATTTCTGACGTTTTGCCTGTATCTGTGGCTGGCATCTTCGTGATGTCTTTTCCAGCACCACACAATGTAAGCCCCTTTTCACTGTCCCAGAATAAGATCCAGAAGTAGATCCTAATTAGAGGGGTAGTGTGCCAGTCTCTTCAAGACATGGCCTAGAAAGCACAATCTTTGTTCAGCACATAGTCTTGTACAGTGGGCCCTTGATTTCAGCTGGGGTTTGGTTCCAGGACGCCTCATGGATACCAAAATCCATGGATACTCAAGTCCCGTTATATATAATGGCATAGTAAAACAGCACTATATAAATGGCAAAATCAAGTTTTGCTTTTTGGAATATTTTTGGAATATCCAATGCATGCTTGGGGTGCTGTTTCTCTGTTACCTACAAGCTGGAAAAAAATCCCAGGGCTGGAGATATTTAATAAGGCATGACAAAGCACAGAGATTATTTATAGCAGAAGCCGCTATGTACACTGAGCAAAAATAATATGGCATAAGAGGAAGAGTGTTTGGAATTATTAAAGAGAAGATGTACACAAAGATCCCAGCTCTATCACCCAGTGATATCAGCTGGAGGGAATGGGGTGATGAATCTAAACTTATTTTGTTGTTCTTGACAATAAAGAGTATCAAGACACCCCATTGAAAAAAATTGCTGCAAAAAAATTGCCTTGCACAAGGAAGAAAATGGCACTGCTTTCCCTCTGTTTTTATTTTAGTTTGGTTGTATTTTGCACATTGTACTTTGTGAAAATACATATTTTTTTGCAAAAAAAGGCAAATTTTGCACAGAAAATTCTCAAATGGAAATATTACTCAAAAATTTGCAAACACTCTTGTAATCCATTCCTCAGAGACAAATATTTTGCATTTTTTCCTTCTTAGGTGCAAGAAACCACTGAAGGTTTACATCTCTGAAATTTTGCAATTAACACATTGAATGGTTATTCCGATGATTCTAACCTTCCCAAGCAAATTTGACCCAAAGAAACATGAAATAACTGCCTTTACTACATTTTTAAAGTCAAATATAATTTATTTGCTGTGCCCCCCCCCCCGCAACCAAGGGACAATGGAGATCTGTCCTGCCAAAAGATATGATCATGGATAGATTAACAGCATGGTACAGTAGCACTGCCTGACTGCATATTTATAAGCAGCCGCTTAGAATTAAGAAAAGTTCTTTTGGATACCCTCTTCTCATTAGGACATTCATTTCATATCATCCGAGTTTTTTTTCCACCAAAATTTTAGCTGTATGATAAGGTGAAAATCCTAAAACAGAAGACAATATAAAGAAACACCAGATACAAAAAATCACCCGATCTTGATTTTTTAAAAAAAGAACTTTATTTGTGTTATAATAAGGAATAGGGATTTAAGGAATAGCCTAAACAAACAATGCAGCCCATGAACAAACAATAAATAAGATCACACTGATCCACCAAAGTGCAGGTGGATGTTTCCTTCCGTAAGCGCAATATCCTTGCTACTGGTGCAGCTCTCTGTATTCAGGCTTCAGTATATTCCTATTCCTATTCCTGATCCAGGAACCAAGCCCTTGTGCTTTTAGTTCAAGTTAGGGTGAAGAAGGACATTCTACTCTCTTTATTAACCCTAGCTGCTCTGTCCTTAGTAAGATCTATGAAATGGTTAGCAAGGGCTAAAACTCTTTTCCAGGAAGAAAAATACTTGTCTTTTACAATGAAAAAAGATTTGTGCATGTCCTTTACACATCTCCACTTTGAGCAAATGGATAATAGGATGTTATAAGGTTGTTATTAGTGCATCCCTATACAAGACAGAATTTGTACATGTGGGGCATCTAATGTTAAAGATCTTGCCCATTACTTATTGTACAGTAGGAACCCCGTATCCGCTGGGACTTGGCTCTGGGGAGCCTGTGGATACCAAAAACCATGAATAGCGAACACCATTGAAAATAATGGGACTTCCGGTTTTAAATACCATAGAGATGCCTTGGAAGACCTAGAAAATGGCTAGAGAGGACACATTTTCTAGGAAGAATCTATGGTAGGTGTGCTGTTTTGTGTCCCATGGATAACTGAATCAGTGGATAATGAATCAGTGGATACGGGGGTCCTATGGTACCGTCAATTATATGCTAATATTAGAGCACACTATTTTGACCCATTCCTAGATAGCTGGAGGGAATGGGGTGATGAATCTAAACTGACTTTTCTGTTGCAAGGGGTCAATCTCTTTGTGACTTTCAGGGTTGCTCTTTTTGCAGTTAAAGCAGCTAAACGAAGGAAACAAGAAGCAGAAAAAGGGTCTGCCTAGATGTCTTTTGTGATATTTCCATTTTTAGAGGGGTTTTATTGGTATCTTAGAGGGGCTATGCTTTCCCAAGTTGGAAAATTGTTATTATAAATGTATATATTTTGTATTGTATAATAGTAGTTATCAATGTGTTTGTTTGTTGATGATTTTGTTTCTTGATTTTATTTTTCTACCTGTTTGAAATAGTCTGAAGACTTATTCAATAAAGTATTTGTGATTTATGATCTCTTTATTAACCAGGATAGAGGACCTTTGGGTCCAAAGACAATAACTAAACACTGTGGGCCCATCATATCAGCTGGCTCACCATCCATGTCAATAGTGATATGTGCATGCAGGTGCGTTGGCATGCAGCTGCATGGACTCACTGCCATTTATTCATATGGGGTTTGAGGATCTGCTTCCCCCCCCCGGGGGGGATGGATGGTACAGAACCCTTATGGATGGGAAGGACCCACTGAACAATTAGCTAAAGCTTTTTTTGGGGGGGGAGGATATCAGAATATAAAACAACACTTGTTCTAGACTACAAACTAGTTTCAAAAAAGGGTTGGCATGATCTGTGAGTCAAATTAGCAGCTGAGTGCATGTATTATTCATCATAGCCATGCTATTTATCTACAGTGGGGACCGGGGTGGGACTGGGTCTGAATAGAAACATCACAGGCCAAAGAGGAATGCTGGTATTGAATCCTTCTTTTGTCTACCACCATTCCATCTGTATTTCTCTTAGTAAGGCTTTGGAACCAGCCATAAAATTTACTGACAGAAACATAGCTTGGGAAGAGGCACAAAATGGAACATTATTTTAAAAAAGTAATTCATTATTCATTGTATGTTCCTGTTCTCCACCTTCAAATAACTAATGAATGTTACTTGTTACACTTTTAGTTACTTTTTAATTACTATTTAAAAAAACACAACACACAAAGAATCATCAAATAAAGATATTACCAGTAGTTAAGTGCAAAAGCTCTTAATGAGGAAGAACACATAAAACTGTAGCATTTTAAGAAGAAAAAACGGGATTTAAGTAGTTCCTCAATCAAGGAAGCCAAAGTCCTTAGTTTGTAGGATCCGAGCAGGTTTGTAATGACAGTGTGTCTTAGAGGTCTCTCATTTGTAGGGTCACCATAAGTCAAAGCCAATTTGATAGCATTGGACAACAAAGTTCCTCTGAACTCAATGGAGCCTACATCTGAGTTAGCAAGTTTATGATTGCATTGTAAACATAAATGAACTGCTGCTCTGAAGAAAAAGTTCTATTATCCTCTTTCTCTCCCTTTTTCAATCTGTCATTTATACAAGGTCTGTCTATTAAATAACGAGACCAATACAATAACCCATCTTTATTTATGCATATTACAATTCTAATGCTTGTCCCTTTCAGGATACTCCCTGTTCACACTTACACACTCATGTAGTTTTGGTTTTCACTAGTCAAACATGTGGAGCAGATCAGTTTCTGTCAGCTGTTTCAATACATTTGCCGTTTTCTGCGTACTGCATCAGTTGACTCAAAATATTTACAGCCCACCTTTAAGCACAGATTTCACTTCAGGGAAAAGAAAAAAGTTGCATGGTGCCAAATCTCATGAATATGGAGGATGTTCAAGTGTAGTGACACATTTATCAGCCAAAAACTGCTTCACAGAAAGTGCTGTATGAGCAGGCACATTGTCTTGATGAAGAATTAAACTATTGTTCTACAATTTGGGCACTTTTTTCTGACTCTTTCTCTCAGCTTTGTCAAAACTTCCTTATAATAATGCTGGTTCACTATTCTGCCTGCTGGAACCCATTCTGCCAAAATAGCCTTGATGTTAAAAAAATCCCAACCCAATGAGCATGGCTTTGAATGTGGACTAGCTTTGATGTGCTTCTTTCATTCTTGGTGAATTCTGTTTTTTTCATTCTGTTTTCCAGAGTATTGACTATTGTTTTGCCCCAGGATCATACTGGAAAATCCAGGTTTCATCATAAGTGATAATTTTTTGAAAAAGGTTTGGGTCCACCTCAAGTTGCTGCAGAATGTCAGTGCAAATTTCCTTGTGGCACTCTTTTTGCTCTGGTGTGAGAAACCTAGGGACCATCTTGCCATAAACTTTTCTCATGTTGAGAGCCTCATGCAAAATTTTCCACGCAATGTCTTTAAGCAATGTTCAATGTTTATCATTCAGACACTGAGCTGGCAGTCTTCTTGAACAAGCTGACTGATTTTTCCAACTATTTCTGTGATTCTTGCAGTGGAAGTTCATCCAAGATGTTTATCTTCGACATTCTCATGTCCTTCTCTGAATCTTTTGTGCCACTCAAACACACACACATGACAAATGCATTATTCCCTGTAGCCTCAGTAAGCATTTGAAAAGATTTCATTGGTGTTTGTTCAATTTTACTAAACATTTCAAATTGACAAGTTGCTCAACTTTTATACTTCACATTTTTTCCAGCACACAACAGAAAACACAACTGCTTTGAACAATGACTGACAACTGAATGGCCAAGAGTGTTGATGTTTGTCATGCAAGTTCAGACATGTTCAAGGTCACCACTCAAGCATTCACAATCAGTTCTCCCTGATTTGTCTGAAAGGTAGAAAAACAGTCTCATTATTTAATAGACAATCCCCATATACATACACAAACACACATGCTATTCCCCTCACAAAGACACACTCCCTCTCCCGATACCCACAAATGCACATGTTCTCTCTCAGCTGTAACGGAACAACATGGAACAACAAACATTCCCACATTTGCTTAAGACAGGAATAAACTGGAAGAAAACCTTGTACTGCTCCTTGTCTCTTGCTGTTGTATCCTTGTTCAGTCAGCTTCTACAATGGGAAATAGAGAAACTGCCTGCCCCCCATGCCCACTTCTGATTTGTTGTTAGAGCAACGCCCCTCCAAGACTGCCTCCCACCCACTTTTTGATTTATTGATGGGTCACTCTATGGAAGCTGTGCAGGAATTTTAATGCTGTAACTGGGGAGATTTTATGCTGCAGTCTGGTATTCTGCCAAGGTAGTATTCTGGGACCTAAATTCTCTGGGACATTTCTATGATATTTTGAGACCCTTGGATGGTCTGCCATTATACCTACTTAGTCCTTAAGGGATACTTATTCACTAGGCTTCACTACATGTAATAAACAGACATACGTAACAGAAATTCCCAGTGTTTTTTTCCTTAAGGAAAAGCAACCTCAAGAAGGAATGGGTTACAGCTGAGAGACTGCATAGAGAGAGGACACTTAGCCCATCTCTCACATACAGCTTCTCCAGTACTAATTATTCCCAAACCTAATTTTCATGGGTGGTAGGGAACCAGCCATCTGGATTTTGCTAGATATACTGGAACTTCATGACTGAATCAGAACCTCACTTATGCATCAGCTCCCCTAAGATTAGATGATTTGAAACTTGAAGTCTATTCAGATAATTAGTGAGCAGACTCTATTTGCACAACCTTCAGAGGTGAGGATGGCTGGAATACTTGGAGGAGTTTCTTCCCAATACTATCCAAGATATGGAACTCCCTGGTCTCCCTGGCAGCTGGCAAATGGGTTTTATCAGCCATGCTTATTATTTACTATTTTGTTGTTTCTGATTTGCTGTCTTAAATTATTTGCTATTCTATTATTGTTGTGTTTTCAGGTTATTTTTATTTCTATTATGAAATGTGATGCACTGGCTGCTTAAAAGATAATGCTGAAAAGTGGGCTGCAAATATTCGAAGTAAATAAATGGTTTTGTAATGAATATACTGAGACTGTAAGACACCCCTTTTGGCAACGAAATGGCTAAACAGTGGGCTAGTTCTAACAGAGGCATTCTAATATAGTTTTATGAAAGTTTGTGGAAATTTCATAACCCTGATAGCAAGGAAGAGCTCAGAAGCTCCATGGCATATACACTGAGTTCGTCATACCTCCATCTGCTTCACTGAAGGCATCAATATCTCTAATTTTATACCAAAATCAAGGAGACCTTTGATATATACTTATCTCATGCTGCAATCAATATAGCATGGCTGAACCCATGTGAATGAAGTAATTCTCACAAGCCATTTCAAGTTCCATTCATTGTCAAACTTGGAAGCAAGATGGCGCTGGCCTGTTAAGGAGTGTTTGCTACAGCTCTGAACAAAGATAAAGAAAATGCTTTATCTTTTTACTTTAAATTTCAACTGGCTCCTACTTCTGCTTCTTTTGCTTCAAATACCATGGGCTTGGTTTACAAGTAACATTATCCTTATTTTCTTTTTCCTTTTTAAAAAATACTCTCCCAGCGTCTGTCTTTGGATGATTATTTGACAGGAGAGAAAAGGCTTACATTCCACCCTTTGATGGGGAGGATAACCTCTAGGATATAAAACCAATGGAACAGAATTAGTTTGTCCTTGGACTAGGGCTTCAGCAACTCCTCTGCAGATTGTTTCCCAGTCTAATTGAAAACAATTATCAAATCATTAAAGAACACAAATACTCTCACCAGAGAGGATGAAGTGATTAAAGACACTATAGACACAGTGGAATTCCAGGGAATAGTCCCTCCTGTTAAAAAGGTCTGCTTCCAAAGAAGAACTGATAAAAATTGAAGATGAACTAAGCATACTTTTAGAAAACCTAAAGCCTGGCTGAGAGAGATTGCTGGAAGCTGAACTGATAGGTTTGGGCCTGGGCCTGATGTCTGGGCCAGAAGGATAATATATTGATTTTTGGGATTACCGCTTTGTCCACTTTGTCTTGACCAAGCCCCAGCAGCCCGCATAGATGTGCATCTGGTAGACTACATAAAATCAGGTAAAAGTCAGATCAGTAGCACTGGACATTGCCCATTTGGTTCCAGTTTGGTGTTGAGAAGAAACAACCACTGATGCAAGTCCAGAGCTGTTAAAGACAGATAAATTTGGACTAAGAGGCAACAAAAACGACATCTCACGTGAGCAGGCTGAAATTTAAACTGTAAAACCTTTATTCTCATTGAAGCTCAAGATTACAGCTGAGCCTGGAAGTGGTTGAAAGAACTGAATTAATGGACACTTGTTTTAAATCAATGTCAAATGTATTTTGAACGTCAATTGTACGTTTTCAGATTTATTGTCTTAATCAGTAGTTTTATCTTTAATTGTATGGTCCTAGTTTTATGATAGTTCGGAAATAGTTTTAAAGGTTTTAGTATTTATTAGCCTTTATAACAAACAGGTTCACACATCTAAGTGTGGTTAAAGGGACGGAACTTCACTGCTGTGTAGTGTTATTTAGTTGCATTATGCATTATTATTTGTATTATTTGGTTGCACCAGACACTGAGTTAAGCAAACAATATGGGTTTTTACTAGAAGCCAGAAAAAGCGTGGAAGTGCTAAATCTAACAGGGGCATAGTAAATAACTCAATGTGGTCTTCAGAAGAGAGAGTTAGGTAACATGAAAAGATCAGTAAATTTTAACTTTAAAAGACTATTTAAGCTTCTGGAATCTAAGACAAAACCTTGTAAAATCAGAGAATCAGAGAAGTGAAAGGGACTGTAAGGAGAAGAACAAAAAGGAGAGATAATGAAATGAGTACAGCTGAACCTACACAAAAAATAAGTTCGGCCAAACCTACTTACACAGTAAGGCAGCAAGAACAGGATATAGTAAACAAAGCAAATGGAGATACTAGTGACAACAGATTAGATTTAACAAAGAAAAGGAATCTGCAGAAACCATGTTCTCTTTATATTAGAACCATTAGCCCTCCTACATCAGTACTGAAAAAAACTCAATTGGCCTTTATAAACTATCCAAAGCCATATGGCTTTGTAACATGGTCTCAATGGAAAGATCATTTTATCAAGCAGATAAAAGCACTTAGGATAAACTTCCTAAAAGAAGAGGACACTGAGAACATAGAATATCTTTTCTACAATTATCAGACTGCTAGAGCTCTAATAACCTTTAGAAATGATAATACAGTTGCCCCTCCACATTCGCGAACTTAGCATTCGCGGTTTTTATTATTCGCAGTTTTGGGAGGGCGGGGGCCCTCCCAAAACTGTGACAAGGGGCCTCCTGGAGGCCCTGTGAAGGCCCGGGGTGGGAGGGGGGAGGCCTGGGGAGGCCGTCATGGAGCCTTAGAAAACAAGGCCAGCTTTAAAAACCACAGAGTTTGGGAGAGCAGTTGGAGGTCTTGCCATCTTAGTGTCAGCATCACTTACTGGTGCAATCCATCAACACCCATTATTAAACTCTGCGAACTTTTTGGTGCTATCTATCTCCAATATCTTTCCTGAAACTGTTTATTTGTACATGTATACCCCCATTAAAATCTGGCACAGACGAAAGATCTCCGTGGGAAACTCTTGATCAAGTATTAGAAGAAATAAACTCTTTATCCCCTAACCCTTGGGTAATTATAGGAGGTTATTTTAATGCCCATATTGGCACTGTTTCTCCAGGTAATATACAGTGTTTGGGCTAAGTTTGGAAGATGTACCTGAAATATGCCAGAGAACAGCAATGAATACAGTTCATAACTATGCTGGGAAACGCCTTTGTGAACTCATAATGAAACACAACTTACTGTTATGTAATGAGCATGGAGTAGGGGATCAAGAGGGTTATTTCACATATGTCTCTCCCAGAGGATATTCCAGCACCATTGATTATATACTGACCTCCAATAACATCCCAATTGACAGGAATACATTCAAAATAATCCCAAGAGCTTAGAGTGATCATTTCCCCCTGGAACTGTCACTCCCACAAATGGTCCCTAACGCTGCACTAAGAGCAATAGATCAATCTCAATATCTGATACTCGGTAGCAGGAGGTTAAAATGGAATGGACAGCTTCAGGAAAGGATTAGTAAGATCCTAGATTCCACCAATTTTGGAAAACTAAGGGGAAATATCCTCCAGGAAACCAGCAATGTCATTGGTGCATATGAGACTTTAATGACACAAATAAAACCTTTACTGAGTACATCTAGTATGTCCCAAAAACTCAGAACCAAGCCTCGGTCAGGATTGTCTAGAGTACAAAAAAATTTAGCTAAGGAGCTTAGGAAATTGAAGACAAAGAGGGCCAAGGACAACGTACTGCCTCAGACACATATAGCCCAATTATGGTATAATTACAAAATGTTACTTAAAGAAAAGAAACAAAGATATTATGAGTCACAATGGAAAGAATTAGGAGAGGCAACAATCCAAAAGGACTCTCAGAAATTTTGGTATCTGATCACACAAGGTACCAGAACAATAGGCTATGCATTAGAGGCAGCAGTGAAAGGAAAGGAATGCGAGAAATATTTCTCTAAAATATACAGGTCCCAAAGAGGTAGGTCTTCCCAAATTTATTACACCCAATTACTAGATCTTCCTGAATGGTCTGATGTCACCTCAAACCAGATTAAAGGGATCATCACTAGACAATCAGCCAATAAAGCCCCTGGAGAAGGTATGATCCCAGTGGAACTATATAAGGCAAAACTAGAATATTGGTCTCTGATTCTTGAAAAACTGTTTACTCATATAAATCTTACTGGCTGTATACGAGAGGGATGGAAACTGAGTATTATTGGCCCTATATATAGAAAAGGTGACAAGAAGGAGCCAGCCAATTATAGGCCCATTAGTCTTTTGGACATCTCTTCTAAATTATATGCCAGGTTTCTCCTTGAAAAGATAGAAGAATGGGCAGATAGACAAAATCTATTATCAGAAGTATAAGCTGGTTTCCAAAAAGGGAAGTCAACAATTGATTTGTGTTTTGTGCTGAACTTCCTGATCTGTAAATATGCCCATAACCTGAAGCAAAAGTTGTATGTTGCCTTTATTGATCTAAAGGCAGCATTTTACTCAATTTCCAGACACTTACTATGACAGAAACTGGAAATGACAAATATTGATCACCGTTAGTTATTCCTCATTAAATCATTGTATACTGATACATCACTACAAGTTAAAGTTGATCTGGCAGGCTAGCTTACTTCAAAGATTAGTACTTTTGTAGGAGTTAAGAAGGGTTGCATATTAGCACCTTTCCTATTTAATTTCTACATCAATGATATGGTAAGGGAATTGGATGGTTTACAGTATGCCCCTGTCACAATTCTTGATTTAAAACTTTCATTGTTAATGTATGCAGATGATTTGGTATTGTTATCTAGAACTGAGGTGGGCTTAAGGTGACTTCTTGTGAAGCTTTCATCATATTACAAGAGAAATGAATTGACAATAAATTATGACAAAACACAGGTTATGGTATTTCGGAAGTGCCCTGAAAAGCACATCTGGCATTTGGATGAACAC
Organism: Gambelia wislizenii; assembly: GCA_030847615.1. Taxonomy (NCBI): domain Eukaryota; kingdom Metazoa; phylum Chordata; class Lepidosauria; order Squamata; family Crotaphytidae; genus Gambelia; species Gambelia wislizenii. The sequence continues at coordinate 102,444,460 of JAUMIR010000005.1, read as the reverse complement.
ATCATAAAACAAGTGAAAACATTTAAATATTTAGGTTTGGTTTACTCAGATACGACTTATTGGAAGGAACAAATGTTAAACATCAAAGAACAATCTTATAGATCAGCAAAAGCAATTTTGAAGTTTGCTGCCATTAAAGGAGGCAATTTAGTAAACCCTGCCCTGACTGTATATAAAGCCAAAACAAAAGCACAATCCCTTTATGGGGCTGAGATCTGGGGCACTTCAAATACATCAAAAATATCAAGTTTAGAACCCACTCAGAACTATTTTTTGAGGTCACTGTTAGGCCTACCTAAAGATGCTTTAACTGCCATGGTCAGGTTGGAAACTGGTATGCTAAGCATTAAGAGCCAAGTAGACAAAAGAATTATATGTTATTGGCTTAAGGTACAGGGGATGGATAATACTAGGCTACCCAAAAAAATGTTTGATAGAATTATCCAATGGCATACCCATTAAAAACTGGGTGCATCATGCTGCCCAATTGAACATAAAATATGGACTTATATCAGATGAGCTTAAAGGACTTCAGCCAGATGCACAGAAAAAGATAATTAAGAATACAATAAGGGAAGTAGTCACAAAAAGGGATTTAAATACTGCTTATTTTCCCCCATGTGCACCATTATATTATAAACTCAAGATTTGTGAACATGTAGACTACTTTAATGATTTAATATTTGTACAATTACGGAAAGCTTTCACAGAATTAAGATTGAATATGATGGACACAGCCTACAGAGATAAGCGGCACAGAGGCATCCCAATGAAGGAGTGCACATGCATATACGGATGCCCAGAATTAGAGGACCTTGTCTATTACATATTGTTTTGTCCACTATATAGTGAACCAAGGAATGATTTGTGACACCCTTAATTGAAACTAGCTCTTGTCAGAGCCCACAAGTGGTTTTTACCTCTTAGTGGATTTGGATAAATACGTGACCTGGAAAGTAGCCTTGTATGAGCTAGCAGCCAAAAAAATCAGGAAGAAATACATAGCAGAGATAGCCATAAGTTATAAAGGTGATTATTATATTTAATAATTTTATACTAGCTATATTTTAAATTTTTAAATGTTCAATTTTATAAAACATAAATTATAGTATAATCATATGACTGATGTTGCAAATATGATATGTATGTATTTTGTTATTGTGATATTGCAAAGGCCATTGGCCAAAAACAGTAGAATTTGACTGACATTGTCACACTTGATCTACACAAAGCAACTCATCACACAATAAACTATTTTGGGACTGCACAACTTGAAGCCACCAGTGGGGAAATGCATATCTGAACATTTGCCTATTAAAAATCAAACAGATCCAAAATGGAAATACAGCAAGTTAGGGAAATGGATATGCTTAAATCCTTCTCACTGGCCTCTTGTTTCCTATATGGAAAAACACTTAGTAATTGCTGCTGCTACTACTATTACTACTACTTTTGTTATTAATTTATATCCCACCTTTCCCCCCATAATGGGCCTCAAGGCAACTTACATCTGTATTAAAAACAACAAAATTCATTAACAGCATAAACTGACAGGTTGCTTACAAACTGTAGTTTTCCAAGTGATTGTCTGTGAACTCACACAAATCGGTTATCTGCACCTGTGCAGTGCATTATTCAGAATTTCTAGAGTTATTGCATAAGCTTTTTTGGCAGTAATCCCACCCATCCTCCATGGGCTCCTTCGGCGTGCTTCCCAACTAAACCCTCAGTTCCCTGGGTGCTGAAACAGCAGCTATAGATCAAAGAAGAAGCAGGATATGATGAGGGAAGGATGGGCAGGGTTGTGTGACTTCACAGATGACAACTCAAAGAACTGCAGTTACAGGTAAGCAACCTATATTTTTTCATGGTCTCTGTGACTCGCACACATGGGAGACTAGCAAACTACTAACCATGGAAGGCAGGAGTGTCATGCAAGATAGGAATACAGCACAGCTCTCCCAAAATTGGCATCAGCCCTAGATCTTGCATCTATTCTGTAGGAAGAGATGAAGGTCAAAGGCTGTTATCACACGGCTGTTCTACACATGTCCTCCAAAGGGACACTTCTCAGAAAGGCAGATGATGTAGCCATAGCTGTGTAGAATGACTATGAGCACAGGCTGGAGGATCTTTCTTGATTAGATCATATGCCAGATTTATTGTGGAATCACCCAATTCAAGAAGTGCTGCGAAGAAAGAGGCAGTCCTTTTTTCGTCGAAGAGTAGCAGATCAAGAGTCTTCAGGAGTTTTGGTAGCCTGCAGTCCTGTCAACATAGAAGGCAAGGGCCCTCCTAACATCAAGAGAGCGTAGGCTCTGTTCCAAGTCCAAGGTATGGTTCTGCATTAATGTGGGCAATACAAGATCCTGATTGATATGGAATAGTGTCATAACCTTGAGTAGAAAGTTAATGTCTGATCTGAGGACAACATTGTTATGGTGGAATCGTAGATAAGGCTGGTCCACTCTGAAGGCACATAGCTCCTCTGCCCATCTGGCCAATGTGATAGCCACCAGGAAGGCTGTCTTCTAGGTGAGTTAATAGTGATCACAAGGCGCCATTTGATTGAAGGGTTTCCTGGAGAGTTGTGATAACACTAGCTCCATGTTCCATTGAGGTGCTGGTCCCAAACTGGAGAATGATGATGGTTATTATAGCCCTTCTGAAACCTCTTCAGCAACAGGCCCTGAAAACAGGAGAGCTTGCCATGAACTGGAAATTAGTCGAGATTTCTTCCAGGTAGCATCTGATGGAAGAGAGAGGGATGGGGAGAGAAGAAGCTCAAGCATATGATAGACTTGTGCTTAGTCTGGAGAGATCCCTCGAGGTGACAAAAAAAGACAAAAACTTCTTCAATTTATACACATAGAAGCATTGTGTAGAAGGCCTATACACCATGACAATGATAACTCTGACAGTATCAGGGAGAAAGGCTAAGGAAGCACCTTCCAAGCTGTTTGCTTGAGAGTGTCCAGATGTAGATGCCTCAACTTCCCATCATACATGGTTAGAAGCTCTGGATAGTACAGAAACTTGCTGTAGATGTAGTGTTCCAGGAGATCAACCCTCACAAGCAGAGGGCACTGGAGTGGGCGACCTCTGATGTTGTGTTGAAGCTAAGTCTACTCCTCCTCCTTCTGATGCAGTCTACTATTTCTCCTTCTGACCAACCTGCACAATTTGTAGAGATTCACATGATGGAGGCTTAGGTTGACCTTCATGCCTCAGGAAAATATGTGCCAAATCTACAGAGATTGGAAGGAACTCTGGTTCCTCCAGCACCTGAACAATCATGGTAAGGCCTGTGACAGGAAAGCAAAGCCCTCTGAGAGCCCTTTGCACACCTTGACCTCTTCTTGTTCTTATGGTGCGTTTTTTCAGACCTATGTTTGAAGGTCAACTCAAAAGCCTTCAATTCCAAGGAGTGACCCAATGTCACAGATATGTCAGAGTGACACTTTGTACTGTATCATCACTGAAGGTGTCTTAGAATGGATGGCAGAGTCAGATGCAGGACAGCTGGAACTGTCTTGCAAAGTTTACAGTCAGATCCCAGAGTCTTGCAGGGATTGTTTAACCACCACTCTCAGTGATGACCTAGATGTAGTTGTAGCCAAAACAGCATGAGGTAGAACAGTTCCAGAGCCAGACGCCATGGGATTATGAGTTTGCTCATGTAAGAGCACTTTCAAACTGAACAACCATTTTTTGCGCCTGTGGGGTGGAAGCCTTGCAGTGGATACAAGATCCCACTTTCAGCCCTCACTGATGTACAAAAGGCGGTGTGAGTGCCCGTCCATCTCAGAGATTTTAGCACCACAGAAGGTGCATTTTTTAAAGGAAGTGGATGCAGCCATAATAGGCCACCAGAAGTAGTTGGTGGCTAAGACAAAGAAATTACCAAGGGCAAGTTACCAAGTCAGCTGAGAGTCCAGAACAAGGTGAATTAAGATGTGAAGGAGTAACCATAAAAATCACCAAGAGTAAAGATGGGGCTATTCTGGCCTCCTTAGAGATGGGGTTCCAAAATCGGGAAGCAGCCACTGAGAAGATCCTCCCTCTTGCACCCACCAAATGACCCTGAGAAGGTTGTGGGACAGAGATAAGGGCCTCTCGAGATGATCTTAGAGCTATAATGGGTTCATAAAAGGAGAGATGGTCCTTCAAATAGCTTGGATTGAAGCTGTATAGGGCTTTATAGGTCATCACCAGCACTTTGACTTGTGCTCAGAAACAGACATGCAGCCAATTGAGCTGTTGTAACAAGGCATTTGTATGCTCCTTGCTGCCAGCCCTAGTTATCAACCTGGCTACAACTCTTTGGGTCAACGGAAGTTTCTGAAAATCTTTCAAAGGAAGCCACACGTAGACTGTGAATTACAGTACTCCAAATGGGATATAACCAAGGCATTAGTAATATGATGCCTTACCTGCAGTTTGAAGTGGTACGATCCCTGTACAGCTTTCCTGTGTGATATGCTATTTGTGTAACCTGGACTCAACAGTCATACAGTCAAGTGTTGTGTTGACATAATACAAACAAAAGTTTCCTGCTGTAAGTAGGGATCTTTGTATGTAATACAAATTTCCTGATAGAAAGTGAACACCATTTCTTGTACGACAGAGGTTTTCTCTTCTGGCAAAAAGATATACTATACAACGCAGCATGTTTAGCATTTCCTGATCTCTAAATGACCCATGTGTCCAACATGTAATTCTCATTCTGGCTTCTTAACTCTTTTTATGGTTCCCCCCTCCCGCCTTTTCCCTCTCTCACAACCATACCTACAAGGGAAAGGAGAAGTAGAAGAAGAAAAAACTTTCCTCCCCCAACAAGGTAAAGTGATTAAAAAAGCAAAGTTAACAAGATAATGAGATGAGGAACACAGTCTAATTGGTGATAAAATGTCAATATTCCAATAAATGTGCCTCAGAAGTCCATTAGATTTAATTAGACTCCCCTCCCCGCACTCACTCCTTGGAACCAGTAAATCAAGAAAAAGAAAAATTGCAAAAGAAATAATCTGACAGCAGTGGAACAAATACTGGTTTTCCCAAACTAAAGCGGAAACAGTGAATAATTTGCTGAGGACAGATATAGAAGACATGATAAACATCTTGATCTGGTAGTATTATAATATTTAATGTAACTTATCCATTCAGCTTCTATTCTTATTTCAGTTCCTATATGGTCTGTTCCTAGAGTTCAGGGATAATGGGCATGCAGCTTTTAGATACGATTTTACAGTATAACAGTCGCTCATTTCCCCCCTAGAAGTCAATATTTTCCAGCAGGCCTTTCCTGAATAGCTATCCCAGCCTGAAGATTCAGCTGCCTTTTCCCTTAAGCGGCCACTGGATTATTTCATTTTTTCCCTCTTTTTAATTATTGTACATTTTTAATCTGTTTAATTTAATATTGTTTTAAGGGGTGGGTGGGTTAGCGTATTAATGTAATTATGGGATTTTTATGATGCCAGCTGCCCCAACTGCATTACAGAGGGATGGGATAGATATAATAATAATAATAATAATAATAATAAAAAATTGTTTTTTTAAAGAGAAACTGAACACAGTGGTGAGAAATAAATTGGCTTATTGGATTGGTGCTACAATGCCATAATTTCCTACTAACTCTGGAATTAAAATCAAACAGCTGGGAACACATAAAGGAAATGATAGGAGACAAAGCTTCTTTGAGAGGCCACTTCTGGAGGTGGGACGCCATTGAAGAGGACACACCAGATATGAGGTTCAGGAGTTATGCAGGGGGGAAGGTAGCTTTACACACATCTCAACAACACTATTAATTTTGGTGGCTTGGTTTTTCAATTGTTTTTGCTTTTCTTTGTTCTCTCCTCTGTCTCTTTTACTGATCTGTACTCTATTAAGTATCAATAATATGCCTGGTTGGTACGGTTCAGGGAGGTTCACAAGACAGTTCAAGAGAAGAACAATTAGTTATCTCATGCCCCTTTGCACATCTGATTTTTAAAATTTTAAATGGACATGATTGCATTACTGTTCTGACTCCAAGATTTTTGGTACTGATGTTAATGCCAGGAAGGTCCAAAGTGAATGTTCTTATCATTCATGATTTAATAATTGATGGGGGAGTACCCAGCTAGTATAACTGCAGCCTGATGCTCATCTAGATGAGAGGAACTAATGCTCATTCCAGTGTGTTATTGCAAATTTACAGCAGCATTCATTTGTTTCCATGGTCTTTCAGCAAAAAGGGAAGGGGGGTATCATTCAAATGTTTACTATCATTTGAATTTTTCCTCTTGAATTCACTTCCCTTTGCTTAAGTTTCAATTTTATTTCACAGGTTCCTGCACAAAGGTAACTACATATGTAGCTAGGGGGCCGGTTCCACGACAGGAAAAAGTTCGCAAGATTCCGGATTACTGTCCTTTTGCATCAAGAGTGCATAAATCACACGACTCCTGGCATTTTCAGAAGATGAAGCCAGATCCAGCAACTTTCTGTTATCCTTAGTTCACACAGGCAAAGGTGTGGGGGGAATTGCCTCCAGATGATTAAAGCCAGGCAGGAGGTGGGGAGGGAGCAAGGAGGGGGTTATGGAGACCATAAATAATGAGAGGAAAGAAAAAGGACAAACAAACAAGGGATCGAAAGAGCGATCTGTCAACCCCCCCTCCCCCCGTCTTCCCCAGCCCCGAAAGGCTTCTATAAAGAAAGGAGTCAATGAAAGCACGAACAAGCAAAAGCATGGTGGAGCGATCTCCTTCGCTTCCCTTCATGCATGCACACACAAACACACACCACAGAACTAGGGTTTGCCTCATTCCTAATTGTTTTCCCTCCCTCCGAAGCCTTGAATAAAGGCAAGTGAATGGAAGGACAAACAAACAAAAGAACGAACATGCGATCGGCTGTTTCCCAGCACACACGAATGCACACACACACACACTCACACCAGCGAAGCAGCAAAGCAGCGAAGCATCTTCCCAACCCCCAAAGCCTTCCTTTGAAACAGACAGGAAGGGCTCAGAGCAGATTTTTCAAAGTGGGCTGCAAGCAGAAGGAGGGTGAATTTCTTCTCTCCAACCCCTCAGTCTATTTGGATAAAGCAGAATGGTCACTCCAACCAATCAGGATTCAGCTCTGCTCACAGTAATTCGAAAAGGCAGATGCCAGTTTACACGGTCGTTAGTTCCCATGATAAATTATGCGCATTTTCACGAACTTAATCAAAAAAGTGTGGAAAACTAGCGAAAGCTGATACTGTGCAACTTATGGGGTTTTAGCACCCCCTCCTTCTGAAAATGGCGCTGTTGCTTCGAAATGCGTGGGAACTATCAGGCTTCTTGTCCATTCTTTGAGGATTTATTTTGCCGTGTAAACAACCCCTAGCTGTCTGTGAAACAAAGTAACCAACATGTACTCACCAGATGGAATTGCTAAAGCTTCCTTCAAGTCCTGAAAAGGGAAGGGGGTATCATTCAAATGTTTACTATCATTTGAATGTTACTCTTGAGTTCACCTCCCTTCGCTTTAGGTGAGACAGCAGTTCCAATGATCTCCTAACCACTGCTATATTTCTACAGAAAAAAAGGAGAGATTGTTCCTTGAATTGCTTCATCATCATTGCTTTGTATTAAAAAAATTTGCAGGCAAGGCTTGAGTCCATGGCTGCTCTCTGACCCTTTGCCTCCCTCTCTTAGCTGTCAGAAACCTCCATTCCTGACCACTTTGAGAGGGAGAATCTTCTGATCCCCAACAAACCCCTTTAATAGCCAGAGGCTGATGGGGAGGGTTGATTCCTAGATTGCTTGAGACAGTGCTTAGTCGCAAGCCACCATTCACCCCATTCAACCTTCTGCTTAAAACAGTCCAATTATACCGTTCTCTTTTCAAAAGCAAAAAAGTGCATGATCACTAGCAAGAAAGCCTGTTCCCTGTGCACATCTGACCAATAAGATCTCCAGTTCTGTCCTCTTGGAAATGCGCAGCAAATCGAAACAGTTGTCCTAACAAGCACTAATGCGTATTTCCTTGCATTGTTTTTAAAAATACAAGAAAAGCCATGAAGGCTTTTCTTGTGGAGTAAATGGAGGTTCCCCCCGCCTTCCTTCTGAATAAAGCAAATCACCATGGGATCTCATTGGGACAAAAGGTATTCCCAGATAATTCTATGAGGAGCATTTTCACTGTCTAGAGGAGCATTTTCACCAAAGTGGTTTGGTGAGCTGCAACGGATAAATCTTTCCCTGTTATACCCTAATTGTTATAGCACAAGCATAGAATCTGGGGTCAGGGCAGGGGTTTGCTGTACTTTGTGGGGATACCATCTCCCACTTCAGGCTTCCTATCCATTCAAGGGTCAATCTTGATTGTATGTTGTGTTGGATACTCAGGAATGACAGGGGATTCTGGGGTACGAACATGCTAGGAGGAGATTGTTCTGGCTTGAATTGAAGGAGGTGGTTCTAGATTTGGTTGAGAACTCAAAGGATATGTGTCCGGGGGGCAATTTAGGACTCTGGCTACCATGACAACAATGGGATGCTTCCAACATGTTATTTATCTAACACCTGAAGCTGGTTAACAATTGATTTTTACCACTGAGCTTTTCCTTGTGCAAAGGTCAGAGACCTGTTTAAAAACCAACTGATCCTGTTGGATCCTTAAGGAGTTTTAAAGCTTGTATGGATGATGCTACCAGTTGAAAGCCTGCTTGTTCTTTGGAGTTATGATTGCATATAAGAGCCCTTTCCTGCTGAGCAGAGCCCAGTTACTTCCCTGTTATTTTTCTGAACTGAGGGGGAGGAAATGAGTAGGGAGACAACGGACTCAACTGGAAGTGGAATAAGAGTCATAATGACTCTAGATGACTATGATTTAGGCCTCGTTTCAAGCCTACTCTGAGGCAGGGATGGTGAAAAAAGAAAGAAAGTCTTTTCACCTTCCATTGTAACTCAGCAAAACTGTTCTGCATAGATCATTGCTAAATACAAACACTTCAAAATCTATGTAGCTGGTGACACATCTTAAATTTGCTTAGCTTTTCCCTTTTTCTTATCCAGTATTATATATGTGTATTCTTGAATTATGCTTCAATTATCCCTACTACTTGGAGTATGGTTGTGCCATCTGTCTGTAAGGTGACACAATTGTTTTCCAATCCTCTTTTCCTTGCAATGTTTCCTGCTGATCATCTGAGTTTTCTGGAGAAAGGAATCAATATCTAGCCAGTATTTAACTGACCCACCTCCCAAAAAAGTGTGTTGTATGAGTGAAAGCAAACAGCACTTGTCTTTTAGGTTGTTATCAAGAAATGTGAATTTCTTTAAAAAAAAACAAAAAAAAAACCTATTCCAGTCTTTGGCTTCCATACGTATATGAATATAAATCCTCACTGATCTTTCATTCAGAGACTGAGTTTCTTAATCTACTGATTAAAGCTTGTAGCCTTATTTATATGCATTCCATAAGGGTGTTGTGCTTTTTACACTACTGTTAGATTTTGAAGTTTTATGGTGTGGGGTGGAAGTATTTATTTGTACAGCAAAGTGCTTCAAAGACCTTTGGCTGCTGTAAAATTTGAGCAGCACATACATGGAAGATCACACAGTTGGCCTAATCTGGTACCCCCTCTTTCCAAGATTAATTTAGAGAGAGGCAAGCAAGATATAATATTGCTATGCTAAAGCTTCCTGTGATCACGATATCTCCTTGAGAATAAATTGCACTTTACAATGGAAGTCAGAAGTGATTCAAACTGCTTTCACTCTGCTGCCAGGAGGAGAGGCACTAAAAGCATTTTAAAGAGGCTGTGTGGGATTCAGGAGATGGTGAACTGCTTTAAGAATAGAGAGAAGAACCATAGCTGTGTACAATAACAAATGGGAGAAGCAAAAATGGAACTTTTCACTTCTCTTGCTCTTGGGGCTGTTGACAGCCATAACAGTGCAGAAAAGCCCAGGGGCAAAAATGGTAACCTAATATTTGACTTATGCTGACCACACTATGGGAACACGCAAGCTTTACAATGGCAATCCACATGGGCTTTGTACTACACAAAGGAGTCCTGATTAAATTTTTTGAACTTGCATCTTTAAAGGTTTTTGAAAGGAAGGGAGATGCTTAAAAGGGCTTGCAAAAGTAAGTTTTCCTTTTCAACATATGGTCATTTTCATGTCTGTAAACAGAACATGAAATCTGCAAATTTATCTAAAACTATAATAAACTATTACCACAACTCTTACCCCATCCCCAATTAATGGCAACCAGATCAACCCTAGTCTCCAATCTATGGGAAGACTTTTGGGGGAACACCAGAGGCTGCTTTATACTGAGTTAGAAGAACACTGACCTATTCAAACTGAGTGCTACTGAGACTGACTGGCAGCAGCTCAGCTGCATTCTTCCCAAGTCCTACTTGGAGATGCTGGGAACTGAGTCCAGGAACTCCTCCCTGCAAAGCATGTGCTCTCTCACTCAGCTACACTGATACAGTGTAGCGCCTCCCTGTAGGGGAGCGTTCATGTCCTGGGCAGAGATTTTAACTTGAATATTAGTATGTTAAAATGGGTCATTATATATGAACTGTCTTTTTTCAGCAGGTTTTCTATCCCTTTACCAGCAAACATTTCCCCATGTAATGGAAATAGCATCCAATGTCAATATTTTGTCCATCCATTATTAAAGAAACAAAAGCCTTTGAGGACATAAAATTCACCAGAAATAGCACTTCATACATGAAAACATTTTCATTTTACAGGGAAAAAAAACTGTTTCTTTTTTTTTTTTTTTTTTTTTTTGCCTTTTGGTATGAAACTGGAAGATTTAACTCTGGCTAAGATTTAACTCCCACACCCCTCAGGAACACCAGCCTGCCAGCCAGGAGGACTCCAAGCCTGCAGCAGCTTCTTTTCCCCACTCCATCGAGGCTAGAAGGCTGTAGTGGGCCCTGAGGACTTTGGCAGCAGGGCAGCACTGAGAGGGGGTGTGGCTAGGGGTGGCTGGCGATATAAGCCACTTCCACACCCCTCAGGAAAACCAGCTTGCCAGCCAGGAAGACCAAAGCCTGCAATTGGATTCAGCTGAGACTGGAAATGGAGTGGGGGCGGAAATTGGAGTTGTGCTAGGGAAAGGGAGGTATGGTCAGAACAGAGAGAACAGATGTTACAAAAGAAGACGGGATCGCTGTTTGTTAGCTATCCCACCTTCAGTTCATCCTGTTTCCCAGAATAGATTGGAGAACATACCAACCATTCCACAGAATGGTTTTTTAACTGACTCCTCTGCAATGCCAGGTCGGTGAAAAAAACACATTATTTACGATCTTCTTTGGGATGAGGATGCCGACCTGGCTTGCTTCACAGAAACCTGGCTGGGAGAGGATAGTGCTGTCACATGGACACAGCCCCTCCCAGCTGGGTATTCTGTCAGGGAGCAGGTGAGGGGAAGTGGGTGGGGGACTGGAGTGGCTCTGGTTTATAAGGACAATCTGACTGACCAGGATACCTGTCTGGAACACAGTCCACTTCGAGTGTATGTACCTTAGCCTGAGGATCAGGGATGGTTTGGAGATTCTGCTAGTATACCAACCACCCCGTTGTCTAGCAGACTCCCTAACTGAGTTGACACAGCTGGTCTCAGAGTTGCTGTTGGAGTCACCCAGACTTTTCATTTTGGGTGACTTCAACATTCCACTCAAGACCAGTTTGACAAACCTGACTGGTGCGGCTCAGGAGTTCATGAAAACCATGACAAACATGGGCCTATCCCAATTGGTCTTCGGGCCCACACACAGTGCGGGTCATACCCTCAATGTGGTCTTTAGTACGAAACAGGAATATCCGTGGGCGGAGGTTATAAAAACCACTGCATTGTCATGGACGGATCATTTCCTGGCCAAGACTGAACTAAGAGTCTCTTCCCACCCCACCGGGAGTGGTGGACACATTAGAATGGTCCGCCCCTGAAGGCTAATGGAACCAACAGGATTCCAGAAAACCTTGGAGGGTTTAATGGTAGGTAACGCCGGTGACCCTGTCGAAGCTTTGGTTAATACCTGGAACACCGACCTTACCAAGGTTATCGACACAATCACCCCCAAGCATCCTTTCCAACCCGCTCCAAACTATAAGCCATGGTATACAGCAGAGCTTAGGAAAATGGCGCGGGTTGGACAATGACTAGAGTGCAACTGGCAGAAAACTCGACTCTTATCCAACAGGACTCATCATAGGAACTTTCTTTGGTCCTATCGAGGGGCAATACGTGCAGCGCAGAGATCCTTCTCCTCTACACGTATTCCATCTGCAGAGTCCCGTCCAGCAGAGCTGTTTAGGGTGGTAAGGGAGATGACGCAGGTTATACCTGCGCAGAACCCGTTGCTTAACCCAACAACGGCCTGCTGTGATGCATTTAACAACTTCTTTGCAGATAAAATCTCTCGGATAAAAGCCGACTTAGATGCCAGTATTTTGACAGAAACAATTGACGAGGTGTCCAGCAACTCCGTTGATGTAAGTTTACTAGATCAATTTCAATCCATGAGTACTGAGAACGTGGACAAGCTACTTGGTGGGGTGAGGAAGACAACCTGCCCTCTCAATCCTTGCCCTTCATGGCTGGCCATCCAGGGGTGGGGTGCCTTGATGGTGTTCCTTAAGGACATCATCAATGTATCCCTCAGGGAAGGGTGTGTTCCATCCTGTTTAAAGGAAGCGGCGGTTAGGCTGCTCCTGAAAAAACCTCCCCTAGACCCCCTGGACATGAACAACTATAGGCCGGTTTCAATGTTACCATTCTTGAGCAAAGTGATCGAGAGGGCAGTTGCTGTTCAACTCCAAGTGGTCTTGGATGAAACTGATTACCTAGACCCATTTCAAACCGGCTTTAGGACAGGATCTGGAGTTGAGACTGCCATGGTTGCCTTGACCGACGACCTGCGTTTAAGCATCGACGGGATAGTGTGACCCTGTTGGTGCTCCTAGACCTCTCAGCGGCTTTCAATACAATAGATCATAGCATCTCTTGGATCGCCTGAGTGGGTTAGGAATCGGAGGCACTGTGCTCCTGTAGTTCCAATCCTTCCTCTCGGGCAGGTCCCAGAGGGTACTGCTTGGGGATAGCTGCTCCAGCAGAAAGGAGCTTAGTTGTGGTGTTCTGCAAGGCGCCATCCTATCCCCGATGCTGTTTAACATCTATATGAAGCTGCTGGGTGAGGTTATTCGGAGTTATGGGGCTGGGTGTTATCAGTACACTGATGACACCCAGATCCATTTCTCCTTGTCCCGATCGTCGGCCTCGAATTCTGATGGTGTCTCTCCTCTTAAAGACTGTCTTAAAGCAATAATGGGCTAGATGAAGAAAAACAGATTGAAATTAAACCCGGACAAAATGGAGGCGCTCATGGTAGCGGCCCCCAAACCAGGAGTTGGGCTGCAAGCTCCAGTCCTGGATGGGGTCACGCTCTCCGTTAAGGACTGTGTTCGCAGTCTGGGGATGCTCCTTGATTCATCACTTCAGATGACGAGTCAGGTGAATGCGATGGTCAGGAGCGCCAGTTATCAGCTTTTGCTGATATGCCAGCTGTGCCCTTTCCTGGAAGTAAGGGACCTTGAGACTGTGGTGCACGCATTGGTAACCTCTTGTCTAGATTTCTGCAATGTGCTCTACATGGGTCTACCCTCGTGCTTGGTCCAGAAACTTCAGCTGGTGCAAAATATGGCAGCCAGAGTGGTCTTGGGAACATCTCGGAAAAACCATATAACTCCACTATTAAAATCTCTCCACTGGCTGCCTATCAGTTTCTGGGCCCAGTATAACGTGTTGGTTATTACCTTTAAAGCCCTAAATGGCTTGGGTCCAACTTAATCTTTGGAACCGCCTCCTCCCATACAATCCTCCCTGCACACTCCGGTCCTCTGGGAGGAATTTGCTTCAGCCACAAAAATCTAGGCTGGCTGCAACCTCCCAGAGGGCCTTTTTGGTAATTGCCCCCAAATTATGGAATGGCCTGCCGAACGAGATCCGTTATATGACAAGCTTGAGTAGCTTTAAAAAAAGCACTAAAGATGGATCTCTTTCGGCAGGCCTTTCCTGATTAGATTCCGGCCTCTGGAGCTCCTGGCCTCTTTTACTCTTGCTGGCTATCGATTTTTTTTTAATGTGATTTTAGATTAGCTGGTTAATTTTATACTGGTTTAATATCTTTTTATGGGGGAAGGTGGGGGTGGGTGGTGTTTAGGGATTTTAATCTGTATGTGTATTTTAATTGTTGTAAGCTGCCCCGATTGTTTTTAACAGAGGGGCGGGGTAAAAATAAATAAATATTATTATTATTATTATTATTATTATTATTATTATTACGTTTTTCACCTATAAATGAATTACTGTACTTTCAGTTCAAGTGTGCAAGTGAAATTCTCAGGCATGGACATTAAACATTCAACTACTTACTAACCTCTCCAAATCGAAGTAGCCTCTGCACCAATCTAAACTGAGGAAGCATGCACACTAGAGAAATAATGCAGGTTGAAACTGGATTATTTGCATGGCTCTTTCCTATAGAATCCTGGGATTTGTAGTTTGGTGAGGCACCAGCACTCTTTGGCAGAGAAGGCTAATGACCTTGTAAAACTACAGATCCCAGGATTCCATAAGAAGGAGCCATGCAAATAATCCAGTTTCAAACTAGATTATTTCTCTAGTGTGGATTCCCCCAAATTCCCCATCAAAGCATAACCTCAAATGTTTATTAAATGTGACAGCAAGTACTGCTTCTGCTAGGATGTCAGTACAGTATTTTTAGCACAGCAGATAAAGAAAAAAATAAATCTTGATTTTAGAAACAGCTGACATATAAAAGCACATCAAGCTGACACTAAAATTCCTTCACATTTTATAAAGAAAATGTATGAACAGCAAAATTGAAAAAGCAAAATTATTTCTAGACAGACTCTGTGGAAAACAAAATTGGTTATAGAAGCCTAATTACAAGAGGACAGACAAATCTTGATACGTAAAATGAAAATCAGCGAGACAAGGAGCAGATGGCCTGAAATGGAATCTTTTAATCCTTGAAATGAAATGAAAATGTAGTCTCTAACACGATACTGCCTTGGTGTGTCTTCTTTAAACACTGTAAATACTTATGGATGGCTCTTAATGTCACATCCTCTTAAATGTGAGTTACTTTGTATTTTAAAAAATTACACTAATATTTTAACTGGACTCTGAGGTACACTTCAAATGAATATCTGAACCATGGTTTTGCTGATAAGAAATGAATTGTGGTGAGTATTGAGCTCTCACCCTTCTCTTCTTCCTTGTGCATGAGAGTAGGGGATGAAAAAATTTCCCACAGATCTATGTTATGCCTATAATTAAGTAACTGTGATTTGTCAGTTTAAGCAAACTGGGACCAGAAACTACAGTTTTAACCTGGTTTGTTTAAATCAGCTTTTCTCGGATAACCACAGGGGAACAGTGTATATATGCTTGTTGCGGAAGTAAAGATATTGAACAGCAAATATACCAGTGGTTTCTCTTCTGAAATTTGTTTCTTCTTGTGTAACACATGCATAATGTATGTGTAATGTTCAGCTAGAGGTGGTCTGTCCTTGGTATAGGAGCCACATTTTCAAAGAGCTGAGTAGAGAATCTAGACTGATAATTGAAGAATTATTATTTATCATCTGTACGCTAAAGGAAGTTTTTTGGGGGAAGATACACAGGATTCCACCGCCACCGAAAATCATGTGAGCAATGTGTCATTGGCCCAACCCATGTACTAGGACACACTCATTTCAATTTTTTTCTTCTGGGCAGGAGAAACATGATCTGAAAATGTTTTTCTTTTGTCCAAGGACTTTATCAGATGTGGCAAATGCGATGTCATAACAACGCCCAATGAACACGAAAGGGCGTCAGTACCAGATAACGTTCTATTTTTGTGATTACATGTTGAAAATAAAGCATTCTTTTTTTATTGTTGGGCTAAGCCATCAATAGATCAGCCATGGTGGGTTTTTTGATGTGGTTACAAGCATCTGAAGCTGTGCCCTGCGCTGCTGGTGTGATTGCAGAGTCAATGGGCGATCCCTGCCAGAGCACTTCCAGGTGGGAATGAGAAAACTAACCATGGGATGATCTTTTTATGAACCTCCCCATGTTGCAGGCAAGTTTTTAAGTGTGTTTCAGTGCTTGTGTGTATGTTTTGTTTTTTAATTTAGCTGTTTTTAGACTTTTAAGTGTACTCATGCCTTCTCGCAAGAACTGCCGGGATCACGCTCAGCAGTGAATGCAGAAGTACGAGGCTGCTTTTTCACACTATCGTGGCAACATTTGATATTTTGGGGTCTTTTGCCGGCACAAAACAGGTGAAAAACATGGTGCCATAAGAACATTTTTAGAGGCTTGTCTGATAAAGTCCCTAGTCCAATCATCTTTCTGTTCAAATTTAGATATGTTACAATCACTCTCCCATAGATGGGTGGGGATACATATTAGAATGAAAGTTGCATTTTATTGTGTATCTGTTATGGTTGTGATAATTTTACCCCCCCACACACACACACACTCTCATTGATTTTTATCTTGTAAGTAACTGTTGCACTGGCAGCGCCTCCCGGGCTTGGGGGAAGGGCTGCTGGCTCAGGATATCAAGCAAGCAAAAAGACTACGCACTAGTTCTGGGCTCAAAAAGAAGGCTATTTTATTAATGGCAGCAGAAAGAAAAGCACACAGGCATATTTTCATCAATCAGACAGACAAAACAGAAAAATACAAACCAGCTCTGCAGAATTGCACACTGCTGCAAGGCAAAGCCCTGTGTCATTCCCCAACCTTATATGTGTTTCTCTCACTGAAGCTTTGCAAAATTAGTGGGTGAGAAAGGAAACTTTCTCAAGCCAATTAACAAGGGGAGATTTTCTCATGCCAATTATTAAAAAAACATCCTTATCTCTTTGGCTGTGGGATGACCATTCTCATTCCCTCCCACCAGCTCCAGCTGTGGAGAGAAACTGCTCCATTACCCGTTCTACTAAAGGAAAACGGGGCCTAGCATGTCAAATACAGCCTGAACCAATCTTTTGGTAGGCCTTGCATGCAGGGCTTAACAGTAACAGAGAGAACTTCTGTTACAGGGTGGCCTGTTAAGTATATTCATCAATAAAGATGCATTGACAGGACAGCAAGGGTCTAGAATTTATTTATTACATCCATTCTTTCTTTTAACACCATGGGGTAAGTCAGGCTGGAAACAGCAAACAAGCCATGGCCATGATTTTCTACATGTAAGCTCAGTGCTCTAACTTTTGTACAAACACTAATATTATAGATCTCACTTTCAATAGAGGGCTTTTTTTCTCTTTTTTTTTTCATTACCATGTATGAAAAGAACATCTATAACTAAAGGCTAGATGTAAGCCACAGACTTCTAAGTAGCTGGGAGAAATATTGTCCTTCTTTATTATAGTATTATATTATAATCCAGTTGCCAGCCACACGAAAAGATTTGGAATGTTCCTGAAGTGCTCTTTGAACTAAAAAAAAAAAAACCCTTGATGTTGAGCATATCACTTTTAAAATTAAAATGTCTTGCAGCAATTAGTCAAATAGAGTCAACAAATACAGATAATTAAAGCAAACAAAAACATTAAAATGAACTGGATCCAGACAAAATTAGAATATAATCTTGAACTATAAAGACAGTCCAGGGAGGATCAGAAAGCACTGCAGGAGGAAAATTTTTGCTGGCAGAACTCCCATTGGCAGCACCTGATGGAAAACTATGAAAGTTTAGGAGTGGGCACCGATGGCTTTGGATTTAGTGGGAGTTTCCATAGCAATTTTTTTAAGTAGGGTGTTAGTAAGAAAGGAGAGTTGAACTAAGTTACTTGGAGGCTGGTTTGCTGAAGGCTATGCATTTTCTGTCTGTAAAACTAATACTAGCCAACACATCAGAGGGTGGCGGGAGTTCTGACCCAAGGTGGATGTGCCATTAAACTCATGCAAAAATCTTTCCCAAGTCTGCAGATCTTCTTCAACACCATTTACAATAAACATATGTTGGTGAGGGTTTATTTGTTTAAAATACATAAAATTAGTGGCATTTATGCAGAATAGATTAAAAATTAGCTGGAATTCTTTGTTAAACAGTTTACGTTCATTAAAATTGACCTGTGTTATAATTAACAAATAAAATCCCCACTCCTACTTGAATACTTATTACAGTACAGTTGTCGCTCCATATCCACAGATTTGGTATCCATGGATTTAAGTATTCATAGCTTGAAAATATTCTTTAAAAAATAATAATCCAAAAAACAAAGCTTGATTTTGCCATCTTATATAAGGGACACCATTTTGCTATGCCATTGCATAGAATAAACACCTGAGGCGAAGCACAAAAATCAGTGTGTATAGAGCCACTGTACTGTCTATTCTCTGTTATGGATCTGAAACATGGGTCACCTATCGCCACCACCTATGACTCCTCGAACGCTTTCATCAGCGCTGTATATGCACAATCCTAAATATACACTGGACTATGTGATGAATGTTGCTGTCCTTGAGCAAGCAGGGATCACCAGCATTAGGCCATGATATTGAGAACACAGCTGCACTGGGCAGGGCACATTTCTAGGATGGAGGACCATCGCCTCCCAAAAATAGTACTCTATGGTGAACTCACCACGGGTCAGTGTAAGAGGGATACTCCAAAAAAGCGATACAAGGATTCCCTGAAAAAACATCTCAGGCTCGGCCAAAGTGATCACCAACAATGGTCCGCCCTGGCCTCACATCGGGAGGCATGGAGACGCACTATCCACAATGCTGCAGCCTTATTTGAGAACTCACGCCGAACAAGTCTTGAAGAGAAACGACAACGCAGAAAGAATCACAACCCTGAAACATCACCCAAGGAGACCTTCTGCTGTGCTTTCTGCAATCGGACTTGTTTATCTCGGATTGGCCTTTTTAGTCATCAGCGCAGATGAGTTCTTCCTGAATTGTCGTTTGTGAAGAAAAGCCAGTGAGAGAGAGCATATAGGACTTGAATATTCATTCATGGATTTTGGTATCCACAGGGGGTCCTGGAACCAAACCCCAGCGAATATGAAGGGACAACTGTATTTAATTTATCTTTACATACAAATGAACTGTAAATGTATTTACACTGACTTCACTTAATATCATATTGAATATCATGTTAACACTTGATATTGAATTAAAAGGGACTAAATTAACTATGAATACTGGCTATGAGTATAGTGCATGACTGTCTCACTGATTACAGTACATTTTGTTCCTTTCCCATTTACTACAGTGTGCTGTTTGTTGCAGAATTTTGGAATACATAAATCTGAGCAGCACTATAGGACCATTAAGAATGGCTTGAGGCATATGCAACCTGTTGACTACGTTTTGCACACCCATGGACAAGGTTTAAAGACCTTATGTGGAGGTCTTTAAACATAGTTTGTATGGGCATCTTTCAGGACTGTTTTAGTTGTGTGTTTCTGCATGGCAGGAGGTTGGACTAGATTGCCTTGTGGTCCCTTCCAACTCTAAGACTATTTGAAAAGGGAGACCACAGTTCAAGTTATTACTTAACGATGAAGCCCAGTGGGTGATCTTGGAACAGTGATAGCTTTTAGCCTAACTTTTACCACAAGACTGCTGTAAGAATAGAAAGAGGGAGGGCCATATATACTCCCCCATTATTCAAACAAAAAATGCATTATTTGATTTAACAAGAAACAGGACTTTATCAGAATATATGTAGCACTTAAATTATAATATTACCATAATTTTCAGGAGTATATTCCAGTTATTTTTATTTAGAACCTTATAACCTTCGAGATCTTGGTGATCTGGGCTGCATTTACCAAGTTACTTATGCTTCATCACACTCAGCAGTTTTGAAACATGAATTTATTCATGGGGGAAAGTGAAAAAGGATAGGATCCATCATGAAAAATTTAACAGACTTTGTGAAACAATGCAATCTAAAAAGAACAGCTTTTTAAGCAACGGAAAATAACAAATATGATATGGCAAAAGAAACATTTATGATTACTCAACAAAGTCTAGAATGCAGTATTTTATATAATTAACATGCAGGAAAGAAATGGAAATAAAGGTGTAAATTGTGAAAAACATTTGACACAGAGAATAATTTAATCAATGCATGCTACAATGCAACTTCTAAATGACAGTAGAGCAAAAAGCTTTCCAGGACAATAAAAACATAGGAAATTCCCCCTACACTCAGCCAGAACATTACTCCATTTAGACTACAGGTTGACCCCTGCATCCACAGGACTGGTATCCATGGTTTCACTTATCCATGTCTGAAAAAATATGTAACTCCTCTAGCTATTTTCTAGGTACTCCAGCACAATTCTATGGTATGTGTCTGCATGCCATAGAAGTTGGACAGAAGTAATTCATTTCAGTAGTGTTTGCTATTATCCACAGTTTCATATTTCCATGGTAAATCCAGGAACATTACCCCCCCCCGTGGATATGGGGGGACAGGCAACCTGTACTGTTGTTAATTCAAACTACCAGTGACTTTCCAAAATTTCATACAGGATTGTTTCCTAGACATACAGTATTAGGAGATTCCTGGCATTCCTTGACCATCTTCCCGCAAGTTACTAACTAGGCGTGATCTTGCTTAGTTTCTGAAATGATGAAATGAGGTGTGTTTAGGGTGATCTGAAAAGCAGGGAGGGATAAATATATGACATAAAGTTAGTAAATATTATATAAAAGCTGGGAAAATGGCCCATCAGCAAAACAATTTTGGTTTAAAATTAAGAATAAATCATAAAAAATAGTCATGTTTCAAGTCTCAGAGATTTGGAACATGAGTAATGAAATTTGAATACTTCATATCAGAATAAAAAGTGAATTAATGGACAGTTGGGGGTAGGTTACACGGGAGAATTAAGTGTGGAAAACATTGCCTTACCTCCCTTTTGCACCAGCCATTTGTTCCCACAATTTTCTTTGAAAGTTGCAAAGAAGTTGCGATTTTGCAGTTCACACAAACACATGCGGCACAGAGGGCTATGTCACCTCCCCAGCACTCTTGCCATCTTCACAGAGAGCTGTGTCACCTCCCCTGTGCCCCTGCATCTTTGAGCCAACTGACAGTCCTTTTGCGCCCTGCTGGGAGACCAAACGACAGCTTCGGGCGTGGTGCAGTGTTGTTGTTGTCATTGGACCTTGGCTTCCCCCCCTGCCGTGGATACTCTAGAGGCCTCGGGAGCAGTGCAGTGGTTCACAAAGCCATGCCACTCCTGGGGCCTCCAGGGTCAGTATCTGTGGGGGGGAGGGGGCAGCCAAGGCCCAATGACAACAAAAGTGCTGCGCTGCACCCAAGGCTGTCATTGGGCCTTGGCCACCACCCCCGTGCCACGGACACTGACCCTGGAGTCTCCGGGAGTAGCATGGCTTTGTGAATCGTTGCACCGCTCCTGAGGCCTCTAGAGTATCCGTGGCACGAGGGGGAGCTGAGGCTCAGTGCCAACAACATTGCTGCACCACTCACAAGGCTGTCATTGGGCCTCCCAGTGGGGTGCAATAGGAGTGTCAATCCACTGCGTGGGCCAAGGTTGGCAGGGGTGCCACACAGACCGAAGATGGCAAGGGTGTGGGTGATGCGACACAGCCCTCTCCAAAGATGCCAAGGGCATGGGAGACGCTGGCCAGGGCACGCGGGAGTCCACGGCACAGTGGGCGAAGGCAAGACCCCGTGGCAAGGTGGCTGTGCCCCTTCCCTCCCACAGGCAGTGTAACAAACTCCTCCTTCTTGCCGCTGCGAATTTTGCCCTTTTGCACATTGATAGTTTACATGGCAAATTTCAAATTTGGTGTTCACATGTCCTTTTGTGCGCATTTTTTGTAAATATATTGCATCTTTGGGAAAAAGTCAGAAAAAACTAGCAAAAGCTGTTACCGCGCTATTTACGAGTATTTTTGCTCCCCTCCTTCTGAATACAGTGACTTTGATCCAAAAGTCGTGTGAACCATTAGGAATCTGGGCAAATTCTTACCACATTTTGTTTGCTGTGTAAATGACCCCCTGGTAAATGTTATTAAGAAACAAGAAGTAAACAGCTTTGAAGCTTATTTCTCCAAAGTACTTGTACAGCAATTTTATTGTTGTTGATGATGAAAAACAAATTCCTTAAATTTATTTAAAAGACAACTAAACAATTCATGTAGTTAAAAACATTATTAAAATGTATTAAAAGACTATATACACACCACAAAACAGCACAACACACCATTAAAATCCCATCCTAGTCACTTTCTAAGTGATGGCATAAGTATGTTTTAACCTGCTGGTGGATGAGAACAAGGATGGAGCCATCAGATTATGCATAACTTAAACAGGAGAGCTGTTAAAGGTAACTCCCATAAGCAGTTTTTGACCAAGAAAAAGAAAGAATTTTGAAACTGTTAACATTTGCAGATGAAGTCACATTTCAATTCAGTTAAAAAAAATGTAACTGCTATGTCTGTGGAATTTGAGGAAGTGGGGAAAAAACAGCAATCTTTGACAGCAACCTCAAAAGTCTCCAAAGATCAGTGTTTTGTGTGTCTTAAGAAAGAGGCAGTGTGCAAAGTGGCAAAACATGTTTCTCATTCAGGCTTAAGCTCAGCTTTCTAAAATGATGGTATCCCCTGTCAAAATGTTCTGATTACAAAAATATTTTGGTCTAATATATTGGGTGATGGAAAATGCTTATATAGCCCTAGGTCTTGTCTACACCGGCAAAAAACAAACAAACAAACAAACAAACAAAAAACACCATACTCAACCCATGTTCATGGTGCAGTTGACACACAACATTTTTGACGATGCAAATTTTCACCCAGATTTCTGCAGGAAACTCCGGATCTGTAAGGTTCTAGGTTTACTCCATATTGGAGGAGAGAATCCAGATTTTGGGTCATGTGGCATCCGAGGTTTTGCTTCAGAGCAAAACCAGGGCAGGACTTACGAAGGACAGAACTTCATTCTGACTCTTAAAAAAAATTGATTGTGCACATATCTGGATAAGCATATCTCTGGAGCCATGTATATTCCCGTATTCACATGCATGAGCAGACATGGGGGGGGGGACTCGGAGCAGCGTGGCCAGAAATAGTATGATGTATTGTCATGCCCCCCTTCAAAAACCCCAGTCTGGATTATGACACAGACAGTGAGGCAGACGAAGAGGGTGTCAGGCTTAGCTCTCAGGACCCAGAAGCAGATCCTGACAGGGAAATGGAGGGGCAGAGGGACTTGTCCATTCAGGAGACTAACAGGGATAACCCTCCACCAGCCACAAGACAAAGATACAAACCAGACCATACAGCCAGCAATTCAATACAGACAGGAATGAGAGGGCTTCCTTCTGAGTGCCTTTATACTAAACTCTCATCAGGCAACAGCTGAGAGAGGATTCCAGACCATAAATATCTCAGCCTGGCTCTCAGCCAGGTGTTGCTGACAATCTGCCCTGTCTTGGGAGCCAGCCAGGACCAAGTATGCAGAGAAGTCTACCAGGTGGGTGAAACAGGAGCTTAACAGCCAGTATGTATCATCAGAGTCCAGGCAGCAAACAGTTATTAGGCTGCCAAAATTATATCTACCTCAGACCTTTTTGGTACTTGCTGGAATAGACAGTGTAACAAACTAGGACATGTGAAGGCTAGGTGTTTGGTTTTTATCTAATGATAATTAACTTTTATTTTCTCAGTCTAAAAATTTACCAGGGATATGACAGTTCTTCTCACAGTTACAAATATCTCAATTTATTTTGTCATTGGCTCAGTTTTTTAAAAAATTTAGGACACTTTTGAACTGAGCCAATTCTCAAGATGCCTTAAAATAAGCATAACTAAAATAGATTTAAAAACTAAAACAATATTATCAATAACAAATAGCACCACATAATTTTTCCATATAATTTTGAAAGCAGTCAAAATGTTATCTTGTATGACCATCAAGCATATACCACCCTGTACTTAACATGTGAAGCTAATTTACTCCAAGGCATGTCACTTGCCCATCTGTTCTAGTGTGTCTATATTACTCTGCATCAAACTAGACTTTAAGGGTAAAGTAAATCCCTTGCCAATAAGCATGATTTTCCCTCCCACAACTGGATTTCCTCAGAGATGTATGTCTCAGCAATCAGACTTGCAAATTAAGCTCATATTTATATTCCAATGACCAAACCAAAAACAAAGAATAGTAAATGCAAAATACATAGGTAAGGACAATCATGTGCTATAACTTTCATGCCCTGCCTCTCAGGGGACAGTTATAAGGAGCCTGAAAACCCAGAGAGCATGCCAGGCCTAGGGCCAGGGGAACAGAGTGACCAGCAGCCACAACTCTCTGAGGAACAGAGTGTCCAACAGCTACAACCCTGTGAGTGTCCAGCAGGCTCACTCATCTGAGCAACAGAACGTCCAACAGCCACAAACCCCTGAGGAACAGCATACAAACTTACCTAGCTTCACTCAGCATCAATGAGAAAAGGAGCCTCTCAGGTGGTCACAGAGGTTATATAGGAAGCATGAAGCAATTAGGAATCACCTGTGAGACTCAGCAGGACCATAAGTAAGCAGCACCTCCTCTGGGAGTGCATTGCTGACAACCAAACTTTTTGGGTGAAAGCCACGCTAGATTGAGCTTCATGACCATCTGCCTGCTCCCTTGGAATCTGCCTTCAACTTCTGACCTTGCCTTGAAATATCCCTCTGGATTGTTTGCCTGGCTTGCTGTTTAACCATGTATGACCCCAGACCAGACTGCATTTATTCTACATTGCTGGTAAGTTGAATAAGACTCTGCTTCTCCTTTGAACTGTGAGTTGATTTATTGGGACTCTGTACCCTGCCTCGAGAAGTACAGGACAATAACAAACTGACATCTTGCACTACTTGAGGGACCACCTCTTCTAAAAAGATGCTGACATCTTTGGCCCTTAGACTTGCAATGGCTCTCCAAGATCTTTGGCACAAACCTTCACCGCTCTTCTTCTAAAATTGCTTAACTGGAAGCACCAGAGACTGAACTTGAAATCTGTTGCTGGACTTTATCACATGAAGGGGGGGGGGGGAAATCACAATAACAGTATAATAGCATCTTTGACTGATCCTTATCATGCAACATCATGGTTCTTCTGTTGCTACTTTGCATTCCACTTGTTGCATCTTTTCATTGCTGGTAGAACCCCATAAATGGCTGCTAATAACATAGCTGTTTCAGTTTTCATTGTGGTGCGATGGGTTGTTCCACTGCAGTTCCAATATTATGGCAGTCTTGCAAGAAGCACTGAAACTGTGTGACTGCATAGTAGGAGAATTGTGCAAGACTTCCAAAACTGTGCAATTGCACAGTTACAGCGAAGAAATAAAAAATTAAAAGCACATGCACTGGACAGGATGGACAGCAGGGTTAGCAAGGTGATGCAGAAAACTGATAGTGGGATCTTGAATCATCACAGCAGCACCATAGTGCTGTTGCAGAGAGAATGTGAAAGTGAGTGTTTCAATATATATATATATATATATACACACACACACACATATATATATACACACACACATATAATTCTCTTGGGTATGTTGCCATTTTCAGTGTGCTGACTGGCTGCTTAGGGAACCAACCCACCTATCACAGGTCTGTTGGGTAGCCAATCAGCACACTGGGGGCAGGACCATGTAGATTTCCAACATGATGGCTGAAGAGGTACAGTGAGTAACATGGGGGTGGATGTGGTGTGTGCATGTGTGCCGGAGTGCAGGGGGTAGGGGGGCAGGGCAAGGGGGCAGAGCAAGTGGCAGGGGGCAGAATGAGTGGTGGGGGTGGCAGGGGGGAAGAACGAGCAGTGGGGACGGCAGGGGGCAGAACAAGCAGTGGGGGCGGCAGGGGGCAGAATGAGCAGTGGGGGTGGCAGGGGACAGAACCACTGGTGGAGGGCAGCTGGGGGGGCAGAACGACTGGTTGGGGTGGCTGGGAGGACAGAACGAGCAGTGGGGGGCAGCCAGGGAAAGAACAAGCAGTGGGGGTGACAGGGGGCAGAACAAGTAGTGGAGGGGTGGCTGGGGGAGCAGAACGAGCGGTGGGGGGGGCAGCCGGGGAAAGAACAAGCAATGGGGGTGGCAGGGGGCAAAATAAGCAGTGGGGGAGGCAGGGACAGAATGAGGTAGTGGGGCATCAGGGGGCAGAACAAGCGGTGGGGGAGGCCAGGGGCAGAACGAGCGGTAGTGGTGGCAGGGGGAAGAACAAGTAGTGGGGAGGCAGCAGGGGCAGCATGAGCAGTGGGGGGAGGCAGGGGGCAGAACGAGCAGCAGGGAGCAAGTTAAACCCACCAGCCTACCTCAAAGGGTTACCATGAGGTCTCCTGGGCATTTTGGAGGGAGTTTTTTTACTGGCATATGATACGCCGGGTCCAGCTAGTACCATTATATTTCCAGTTACTTAAACAACAGGATTGCAACAATTTACCACTCTTGTGCGATGAAGCCCTATGTAAACTCTAGTTACTTTAACAAAATTAATTTCCAAAGACAAAAGCTTCTTTCCTTCTTAGCCAGTAGAGACTCAGGTGTGAACCCATAAACACAGGGCCACTAAGTGACAAAACACTCATAGGACAGAGTTATAAATTACTTATTCATGAGTTACTGTACTTGCTATTCTTTTCCAGAAAGACATTTAGACAGCATTTTCTTTCTCAAATTTGTCATCAAACTAGACTTTAAGGGTAGAGTAAATCCATTGCCAATAAGCATGATTTTCCCTCCCACAACTGGATTTCCTCAGAGATGGAATAACTGTAGTAAAAGTACTCTAAAAATATTTAATCATGCTGCTTTGGTTACCATACAAATGACTTCAGCCTGAAGATGGAACACACAAGCTTATAATTCATGCTCATATAAGTATTGATTTTTTTCCCATTGGAAATACATCACCTGAATGTAAAATAAAACTCATTTCCCAACATTAAAAAATCCTGGCTAAACACTCAAAAATTTACATCATCTCAAAGCTTAAAAGAAAACTACGTAAAAACATTCGGAAGATGGTACTTGACACCTGTAAAGATGAATAAAATCTATAAGACATGCTCACAATTATGTTGGAAATGTGAACAAGCGAAGGGCACCTTATACCACACATGGTGGGCATGTCAAAAAGCACAAGAACATTGGAAAACAATTCATACAACGATTAATGAAATTTTTGGAATTAGATTCCCAATGAGGCCCCAGCTATACTTGTTGAACATGTTGGATATAATAGATCAAAAGATAATGAAGAAACATTGGAAAGTAATATTATATATGACCTCAGCTGCTAGAATTCTTTATGCGGCAAAATGGAAAAGAAAGGAAATACCTATGGTAGAGGAATGGTTGTTCAGAATGAGAGATATGATGGAAATGGACTGGCTTACTGCTAGGCTTAAAGATATTCCGACAGACAAGATAGAAAAAGAATGGTTACCGATGAAAAAATATTGGGAAATGAAATGGAAAAATCTGGCCAACTTGGACCTATGGAAAGTTTTGTAGAATGACACAAACCTAGAAACGGGCAGGTCCAAGTTGCCATTAAGGTTCCGCTTAGATTAGCAGAATTCAGATCAATTCAAGTTATAGGCACTCAGTAAACATAAATTCGAAGGAAAAAAA
Organism: Gambelia wislizenii; assembly: GCA_030847615.1. Lineage (NCBI taxonomy): Eukaryota > Metazoa > Chordata > Lepidosauria > Squamata > Crotaphytidae > Gambelia > Gambelia wislizenii. The sequence continues at coordinate 102,416,746 of JAUMIR010000005.1, read as the reverse complement.
GTTTGGAAGATCAGGGAGGTATGGGTAGGGGAAATGGAATAAAGGTTAAAGGATTCTAAAATTATGTATAAAAAAGAAGATGGTAGATACAATGTTAGAGAATTTTAAGAATACGTGTAATATGATGGGGAATCTGTTTATGTAATAAGCTAACAATATTTTCATTTAAATTTTATTATCCTGTAATAAGTTACATTCTTTTCAAGACTTCAGAAAGATAATGCTATATCAAATATGCAAAGTTGAATGTAACAGCATAAAAATTATAATAAAAAAAACTCATTTCCCAACATTACTGTTTGTCTCAGATGTAAATTCTTTTTTTAAAAAAATTATTAATCAACAAAAGGCTAATAGTTTCAAGCTTTATGGACTGGGGCCCCACCTGTTCCTCAACCTAACAGGTGAAACTCATTTTTATTTTCTTGTTCTTTCTCCTTCAGGAAAAAAAAAACTAAGAAAAAAATTATTGTGACACCCTTGATGTGACAAGCCTTAGATTATTAGCCAAATAAAATGGAACAATAGCGGAACACCCCCCAAAATACCACAATCCTTAATAAGATTTAGGAGATGGTTTATTCTGACCCATCTGCAAATGATCCAAAATTTCTGCTCAGTAGATTACAGAAGGGGAGAGAGGTGCTGGCATCTCAAGGTTTTTGAAATGAACCTTGAGATAAGAGCCCGTCTCCCTTTCTGTTCCTTACCAAGAAGTAAGTTTGGATCATTTATTGCCTTGAAGAGTATGTCTGGATTAAAATTGTATTAACTCTAATATTTTCTCCACTCAATTTTATTATTGTTGATCATCATAGGCTGAACCATCTACAAGTTATCTCAAGCCCAAATGATAACTTTGATTTTTATATTTATTTGATTTATTTATACTTATTTATATTTTTAGTGTTGCTTCTCTTTCTGCTTTTACCCCCAAGATTGCAAATTTATTTATTTATTATTTTTATTTATTTATTTATTTATTTATACCCCGCTCTTCAGCCACAAGGCTATCAGAGCGGCTTACAAATTGTTTTTTAATCAATAGCTATTTACACATCTACACTGCATTAAACAGTTTCCAATGTGTGTTAACAAAATGAAATTCAATACGGAGAAATGTAAGGTACTGCATTTAGGGCGGAAAAATGAAATGCATAAATATAGGATGGGAGAGACCTGGCTGAATGAGACCACGTGCGAAAGGGATCTAGGAGTCCTAGTAGACCACAAGTTGAACATGAGCCAGCAGTGCGATGCGGCAGCTAAAAAGGCCAATGCGATTTTGGGCTGTATCAATAGAAGTATAGTGTCTAGATCAAGGGAAGTAATAGTGCCACTCTATTCTGCCTTGGTCAGACCTCACTTAGAATACTGTGTCCAGTTCTGGGCACCACAATTTAAAAAGGATATTGACAAATTGGAGCGTGTCCAGAGAAGGGCAACTAAAATGGTGAAAGGTCTGGAAACGATGCCTTATGAGGAGAGACTTAGGGAGCTGGGTATGTTTAGCCTGGAAAAAAGACGGTTAAGAGGCGATATGATAGCCCTGTTTAAGTATTTGAAGGGATGTCACGCTGAGGATGGAGCAGGCTTGTTTTCTGCTGCTCCAGAGACTGGAACACGGAGCAATGGGTGCAAGCTCCAGGAACAGAGATTCCACCTCAACATTAGGAGGAACTTTTTGACAGTAAGAGCTGTTCGGCAGTGGAACACACTCCCTCGGAGCGTGGTGGGGTCTCCTTCCTTGGAGGTCTTTAAACAGAGGCTGGATGGCCATCTGTCGGGGATGCTTTGATTGTGATTTCCTGCATGGCAGGGGGTTGGACTGGATGGCCCTCGTGGTCTCTTCCAACTCTGCAATTCTATGATTCTATGAATTGCCCCCCACAAGCTGGGTACTCAATTTACCGACCTACGAAAGGATGGAAGGCTGAGTGAACCTTGGAGCCGGCTGGAATCGAACTTGTGACGTGGTGGCTTGCAGTACTGGCATTTAACCACTGCGCCACCAGGGCTCCCTGGTGGCTTCTTTGACCAGCATTTTGGAAAATGTCACTTTGCTGGTGCCCTGCCCCCAGCACTAAATGGTGCATTGTTGCAGAGATTTCTGTAGTGTAATCTCACTTTTTGTGGCTCAAAGTGGTACCTTGTGCAGTACATGGTGGCTTGTGCTGTGCTGCAGATACCAAGCCGATTCTGTGTGGAAATGAACAGATGCCACAGAATCCTTTATGACATTTAATAGCATAGAAGGTGTAAGTTAATTTGTAAGATACCAAGAAAAATGAGGAAAGCCCTAGAGAATTCTGAAGGACCCCCGTATCTACTGATTCATTATCCACTGATTCAATTATCCACAGGACACCAAACAGCACACCTACCATAGAATCTTCCCAGAAAATGTGTCCTCTCTAGCCATTTTCTAGGTCCTCCAAGGTAACTCTATCATATTTTAAACCAGATGTCCCATTATTTTCAATGGCATTCGCTATTACCCACAGTTTTTGGTATCCACAGGGGTGGGGGCAGAACCAAGCCCCAGCAGATACAGGGGTCCTACTGTAGTCACAAAGCCCTCCAAACAGTTGTGTCTTTTAACATTTTGTTACTAAATGAGACAGTAATGATATCAGGACTGAGGAATAATCTGATCCCTGAACAGTTTTGGGTAGAGACAATCTACTTGCTCTTCTCTTACTCTTTGGGTAGAGACAAGCTACTTGCTCTTCTCCCAGCCCTCTGAAGGCAAGGTTTGCACCTGGCTGTCACTAGAAGGTATAGTGTTACTTTTCTCTTTTCTTTTCTTTTTTTGGTGGTCATTTACAATGTTCTCCATCTACCTTGTAGAATCAGCACTCTGATGTGGGGGGCGGGGGAACACTGCCCTTTACAAAAAGCTTTTGAGAACATTTTTATTGGTAGGTTTTGTTATAAATCTGAATTCCATATTGTAACAGATAACATTCTAAAGACTTTGTTTTGTCAAAATCAAATATGATTTTTAAAAAATGCCTAGAAGAACAACACTTAAGTTCATGCAATATAAGGAATTGAGATTAATATGTACTTGTAGATATAATAACCAAGTTTATCTTTTAGATTCCAAGCCTCCAGTGCCTACACAGGTCGGTCTATTAAATAGCAAGACTCATACAATAATCCATTTTATTTATATGTATTACAATTCTAATGCTTGTCCCCTTCCATATACTCCCCCTTCACACTCACACACCGATACAGTTTTGTTTTCCACTGGTTGAAGGCATGGAGCAGATCCGTTTCTGTAAGCTGTTTCAACACATCCGCTGTTTTCTTCTTTACTGCATCAACTGATTCAAAACGTGTTCCTTTAAGCACTGGTTTCACTTTAGGGAAAAGAAAAAAAGTCACATGGTGCCAAATCTGGTGAATATGGAGGATGTTCAAGTGTAGTAATGCGTTTATCACCCAAAAATTGCTTCACAGAAAGTGCTATGTGAGTGTGTGCATTGTCTTGATGAAGAATGAAACCATTGTTCCACAGTTCTGGCCTTTTTTTCTGACTCTTTCTCTCAGCTTTGTCAAAACTTCCTTATAATAATGCTGGCTCACTGTTCTGCCTTCTGGAACCCATTCTGCCAAAACTACACCCTTGATGTAAAAACAAACAAACAAGCAAACAAACACCAATGAGCATGGCTTTGAATGTGGACTTGCTTTGATGTGCTTTTTTCATTATTGGTGATGATGGTGTTTTCCAGTGTATTGACTTTTGTTTTGGCTCAGGATCATACTGGAAGATCCAGGGTTCATCACAAAGTGATGATTTTTTGGAAAAAGGTTTGGGTCCACTCAAGTTGCTGCAAAATGTCAGCGCAAATGTCCTTGCGACATTCTTTTTGCTCTGGTGTGAGAACCCTAAGGACCATCTTGGCACAAACTTTTCTCATGTTGAGATCCTCATGCAAAATTTTCCATGCACTGTCTTTGTCAACATTCACGGCTTCAACTATCATTTAGATACTGTGTCAGCGGTCTCCTCCTTGTGATTTTTCCCCACAATTTCTTTGGTTCTTGAAGTGGAAGGTTGTCCGTTATTTTTCACATTCTCATGTTCTTCTCTGAATCTTTTGTACCACTCAAACACACGTGTACAAGACATGCAGTCTTCCCTGTAGGCCTCAGTAAGCATTTGAAAAGATTCCATTGGTGTTTTGTTCAATTTTACTAAAAATTTCAAATTGACAAATTGCTTGACTTTTAAACTTTTTCCAGCATTTTTCCAGCACACAACAGACAACACAGCTGCTTTAAATGAGAACTGGCAATTAACTGAACAACTGAGAATGTTGATGTTTGTCATGCAGTCTCAGACATGTTCAAGGTCTCCACTCAAGTGTTCACAATCAGTTCTCCCTGATTTATCTGAAAGGCAGAAACACCGTTTTGTTATTTAATAGACAGACCTTGTATTTGTATAAAGAGCCACCATAATGTAATACTCCAACTGCTGTGTGTGTGAACACTGTCAAGCCAAGCACATACATCTAGTTTGCTTTGGTCAAATAGGTCTTGTCTATACAAGGGGGAAAATACAAGCATGTTTGGAAAGGCAGGCATTTGCAACAATGCGAACTGCCTACACGGCCAAAAGACACCCTCCCAAGCTCCGCATGACCCACTAGCTAGCTGGCCACCATGAGTGACTTACTCGCTATTTTAATGCTGCTGCCAATTTTTTTTTTTAAAGTTTCCCAGGGTGCGCACAAGCAACACTTTGTATTTACAAATGAAGGGAAAAAAAGAATATAAAATCACAGTTTGATTGACTTACTGGCTCTTCGCTTAGCCGAAAATCCAACATGGTGGCCGCAGCTGCTTTCCCTCTGTGCTAGCCCCGCACCCTCCTCATCCAGCCAATCAGACTGCATTGCCTGTTTGTATTTTCTGAATGTGAGTGTTCAAACAATTGCACATTCACATGCCGTACAGAGCTTTTTAAAAAATCAATGTGCCGCACACGGACTTTGTGGTGGATTTTGCTGCCCTCCTTCTGAACGACATGTATTTGTGCAAACAGCTGTTTGAACGGATTGCTGTACATTTGCATGCTGTTCATTTTTTTTTATTTTTTTTTATTTATTTTTTTTACCATATAGGCAACCCCTTAATATCAGAAAGCCCAGAGCTTGGAAATACTAGTTTTTTGCTCTACAACTTGCAGAATCCCCTAGACAGCCCAGGAGATGTCACTGAAACAGGTAACTTTTCTGTCCATGCCAACATACCTCTCACAATTCTTATGAGATTATACTGTAAGTAACGAGAATATAATATAATGGTATTATAATTTTAAAAATACTAGCTACATTTATTTAGTAGAAGGACTGATGGGATAAAATTTATGAGAAGTACAAGTAGTACTTTTACTAATTTTAACCTTCAGTCAAGGGGGGGGGGTAATGTAGTAGGTAGGTTTTGTAAGTTGTTTAGTTTTCATGTTATTGCTTTGTTTTGCTGTTTGGTATTTTTTTATATATGTAAAATTTGTGTGTTCAAGATAGATCACAATGCTATTAAAAACACACAGTTTAAAAGGTATTTGGTACATAATTAGCAGTTTGGTCTCTTGCTTGGATATGGAATATACCATGTGACCTTAAGCCATCGCTATATCACAGCAAAACTATCTTACCTACAAAATTGCTGTGGGGATTAATAGGGAGTGAGGAACCATGAAAGGCGGGCATATACATTCCTGGTACAATACAAATAAAACTAGAACAACGATGATGACTTTTTCTCATGCATAGGCACACCCAGTGATATTCTTATCAGATAACTGTATTTTTTTGCCATTAGATTTTTACTGATGGCAAAAAGCCACAGTTCCATGAAAATACTACCAGAAACCCCTAAAAGTGACTACCATCTAATTCAAATAGCCTTGGACTTCCCTCCAATGAAAACAGAACATCTAGCATGAAGTAGGCCTGAAGTGAACCCTATAATGATATGTAGGGTGATTGCCTTCTTTCATATGAAAGGTGATTTTTTGCCCACATCCATTAAGAGCCGATAGTTTTACCGTTTACTTAAATGCAAGCACCTACCACTGGGATGTTTATAGTCTACACATTAATTATGTGCTTTTGACAGGCTGGAACTAAATAGTGTTCAGCTATAGATTATGAAACAGCTTTGTCCGATTGAAACTTGTGTCAATTAAAGACACCATACTCCTAATTATATACATTTCCTCCAGGTCTACTGTAATAGGAAGACTTATTTCAATATATATGTTTACCACAAACCAGTCAAAGGTAAGCACTTTTAAGATCCATTAATTTGAATGGCCAAGCTAAACAAGCATTTATCTGTCTCTAGATTTGGCTAACTATGGTCAAATTATGTCTCTTATTTATTATTGTCCTGCAAAATGGAATCATTTTCAGCTATACTGACTGCCTTTCCTCTCATCATATGAATCCCTGTACCGTGCAGCTGAAGGGGTGCTGTGGGGGAGGGGGCTGTTTGACCAGTTGACACTGTGTTTGGCACTTTCACACCAAACTACCCACGCAAGGGAGGGTGGATACAGAGTTGTTAAAAGGCTCTGCTGCCCCCCTCATGTGTCTGGTCCAGAAGCAGATGTCTGCCCTGCCCCGATGCCCATAGACCTGTGGAGTCTTGGAGGGGTGAGGTTGCAAGAGCCATCAATCTCTCACTAGCATCTTCCACTAGGGCTAGCTTTAAAAAATCAGGGAAGGATTTTGAGCATTTTCAGTCTGAAGAGGAGCTTCCACCCCTTTTCACCCATTCCTATGGATCATATCCTTCAGTACTATGTAATGCTGAAAGATAAGGATCTTGCGCCACAGTCCATTTGAAACAAATTAGCAGCCTTGGCTTCTGACGACGACGCTGCTTTTTCATGCAGCTTGATTGTGTCAGGAGTTAGTGACTGAACTTCATTATAAAATGGCCAAACTGCAGAGTCATGCTGAGTCATGATGGCTGACTCCATGAACTGGCAAGTCATGCCACAGCTGCAGAAGGGGGATTATTAGAGGGCAAGCTATCGAGTACAAGATCTGATCATTTGGTTGTATAAGCCAATGCCCTGTAGATATGTATGCACCCATTTGGTTGTATAAGCCAATGCCCTGTAGATATGTATATAAGTGAGCTAGACCAGAGCTCATTCTCTTCTTGCAATTCATGGGTTCCTGGCATAGCAATTTGACTGACAAGACTGTAAATATTTGTGAATATCTGCAACTGCTTGAAGATTAAAGTACCTCCTGCTTTCTAGACGTCAAAACACTGTGTGTGAGTATTCTTGGGAACGGGTTGCTACAAAGTCTGCTGAGATAGTTTTTGGCTTCTGCCAGGGATTGAGTGTCCTATCATCCCCTGACAATGTTTATGGGCCCAGCTGATTGATCTCATATTAGATAAGATGCACCCAGAAAAGTTCCCAGCAACTCTTTTGTTTTGAGTGTTTTTGACTAGTTGGCTGAGAAACAGTTAAGTTTCAGCCAGGCTCTGTAAGAGAGCTATCTTTAAGTAATCTTGAAGTACTGCCAGCTGCTAGCTGTTTGTGTTTTATAGCTGGAGAATTGTTGACTCAGTCAGCAGAATGGCAGATAATAGTCTCGTCTGCTTTGAAAAGCTGGCTGATGGAAATTATCCAGCCTGGAGTTTATACATGGAGGCCTTATTAATTAAGGACAATTTGTGGCACATTTTAGAGAATGAAAGTGTGATCCCAGAAGGTTCAGAGGATGAAATAGCAGTGTTCAGGCTAGCAGACCAAAAGGCTAGAACTGCAATTCTCTTATCACTCAGCCTATGCCAGTTAATATATGCAGCCCAAGCAAAGACAGCCTTCCAGCTTTGGACAGCTTTGAAAACAGTTCATCAGAATTCATCCTGCCTCTCAAAGATGATATGGACTAAGAGAGTTTATAACACAAAGCTGTCTACTGGAGGCTGCGTGAAAGCCCATTTGGAGGAAATGAGGCAGCTTTTTCAAGAGGTGGCCAATAGATGGATGGACTCCAGAAGCCCATAAGTGCTTTATTTTATTGGGCAGTTTGCCAAAGGAATGAGATTTCCTTATGTACAGTCTGTAGACCTGGTAGCTGGGTGTATTCGGGAAGAGGTCCAATGCAAGCAATTTGATTCCTGGATGGAGGGGAATAAACAGCCACAAATTACCAGATGCAATCCTGATGGTACTGAGGGAAGAATCTGGTTACTTGATAGTGGGGCAACGCACAATATGGTTAATGATTTAGAGCTGTTAAGCAATGTTAAAAATCCTTCCATAATCAATATTACCCTTGCAGATGGTGCTCCCAGCAAGGTGCAGAAAATGGGCACTGCATATGTACCATCTTTTGGTAAAGATTTTGAAAATATGTTATGTGTTAACAAACTGGAGAAATGTATATTGACTACTGATGGTTATAAAGTGATATTTGAGGAGGAACACTGTACAATAACAGAAAGTCATAACATGAATGATGTCTGTGCAAAAGGGATAAAGAAACATGGGTTGTATTACACGTTGCCTAAAGGGAAGGTGGCAAATGTGAACCCTGCAGACAATGTTCCCCTACATGATAAGTGTGTTCATTACTACCACAGGCTAATGGCCCATGCTAGTTAGAAAGGGTTAATAAAGGAGCTAGCAAAAGTCTGCCCTGATTTAAGCATTAAACACTGCCTAAGATTCTTAGAATGTGCTGTATGCAGGAAAGTTAAGGTGAAGGCTTTCCCTATTATGAAAAAGACCTAGTGTGTCACCAAGACACCCTTTGAAGTTGTTCATGCTGATTTAGCAGGCCCCTATAAGCCCACTGAAGGGGGTAACCGCTATTTATTTGGGATAGTGGATAGGCGCACTAGGTATACCTACATATGCTTACTGAAGGAGAAAAGCCAGGCTGCAGACAGGTTCCATGGGTGGGTGAACACAGTGGAATGGGAATTTCCTTCTCATAAGGTTTCCAGTCTGGTGACAAATAGGGGAGGGAATTCTTATCAAACAGTCTGCAGACCTGGATGCATAGGAGGGACATTAGACACAAGACCACAAACCCAGCGTCTCCAGGGGAGGATGGGCTTGCAGAAAGGAAAATTGGGATGATGGAATGCATGATGGAAGATGCACAAGCCCCAGCTGGGCTGTAGGGCAGGCAATGAAGACTGCTGCTTAACATTTAAATAGACTGTGGATGTCTAGTTTCAACCAGACCCCATATGGTACAGCGCCAAACCTCAAGCTCCTCAGAATTTTTGGACAGTATTCACCCGAGCCTAAGGAAGACTAAGCAGCCTAAAACCAGAAGGTTGCATTTCCTTGGCTATGAGGGTAATAAGTATATGTTTTCTCTCCATCCTGGAAAGGTGGTGTTCTCCAGGACTGCAAATTTTGAAATGCACTCAGGGTGGGATAGATTGCATTGTAATCAGGAGTCGTTTGTTCCCTTGGGAAGGGATGTGCCAACAACTTCCAAAAGTCCCACAAATTAAGGGGTGGTTGAGCCTGATGATGATGAAGCAGGGGAGGCAGAGGAAGAAAAGCCTGATACATCACATGCCACTCCAACACACACACCACAAACAAACATTGAGCCTGACATGGGTTTGAAGAGACACAGGGAGAGAAAGCAGCAGCAGTGCAATTGAAGATGAGTCAGGCCAAACAAGGGTGCTCGTCCCCAGAAGGTCAAGGAGGGTTAGAAAGGCTCCTGACAGGTTTGTTGTTCAGGAAGCCAGGCTATGCAATGTCATGGCAGAGGAGCCTGCAAGTTTTCAGGATCTCCTAAAACTTCCCCAGGAAGAGCAGGAGAAGTGGAACACAGCCATGGACTCTAAGTTTGAGTCACTGGTGTAAAGGAAGTTTGACTGATGAGATTGTAAATATTTGTGAATATCTGTAACTACTTGAAGATTAAAGTACCTCCGGATGCGCGCTCTCACCTTTGCTGTTCATTGCAACATTAGAAATCCTAAATCAAGATATAAGATTAAATAACAAGATACAAGGAATAAAGTTAAGGGAGACGAACATAAACTTAGAGTGTTGTGGACAACTTGGTTATCTTCCTTAAAAACCCAGAAGACCACATGGAAGAACTCATGGAGACATTTAGAGAATATGGAGAATTGGCTGGTCTTAAAGTAAACAAAGAAAAAACTCAAATACTTATAAAAAAAACCTGACAAAAAGAGAGGAAAAGAATATACAGATTATTTCAGGATATAAAATAAGGAAAAGATAAAATACTTAGGATTATGGATCACCAACAGAAATGTAGACTTATATGAAAACAATTATGGAAAAATCTGGAAAGAAATGAAAGAAGATATGAGAAAATGGTCTAAATTGAATTTATCACTATTTGGGGAAATAGCAGCAATAAAAATGAGCATCTTACCAAAATTGTTATTCTTGTTCCAAAATATGCTGATCAGAATGGTGGAAAGAATTGAGCAAATTTATCTGGGGAGGCAGAAAACCTAGGATAAAATGGAGTACACTGATGGATTCAAAAATCAGAGGAGGGGCTGACCTACCAAACTTTAACTTATATTCCCAAGCCAGTGCATTAATGTGGATTTCAGAGTGGATAAAACTACAGGATACCAAACTTTTAAATTTAGAAGGTTTTAATATTCGGACTTTTTTGGACATTAAAAATACAACGCTAGCAGCCTCTCCACGTTGCGAGGCTGCAGCGCTGCAGGGCGTCCCTTTCAGATGACGCCCGTCCCTGCTGGTACTGTTGCAGTACCACAGGGACATTTGAGTGTTATATTTAGCCGATTTCTACTCACGAAAGTTGATCGTGAGTAAAAATCGGCTAAATATAATGCTCAAATGTCCCTGCGGTACCGCAATAGTACTGGCAGGGACGGGCGTCATCCTAAAGGGACGCCCTGCAGCGCTGCAGCCTCGCAATGTGGCAAGGCTGCTAGCATTGTATTTTTAATGTCCGAAAAAGTCCTTAGACTGGGCTGGCATGCCTACATTGAATATAACAAAGTAACAGTTAATAAATAATTCAATCACCATTATATCAGAAAACCACTTCTTCAAGTTTGGGAAAATAAAAAATACAAATTTTACAGGAAACTTCCTCTGTGCATTTCTCCACAAGAAGTGTTTATGAGCAGGTGGAAAAATACAGAAGACTGGATGAAATATAAGCAGAATCTTCAGCAGGAGGGACAGTATGAATTTAGATTAAAAACAAAAGAAGAACTTAAAATACACTGGTTTACATATGTACAACTTAAACAAAGATTTAAGGAAGATGTAAAGGAGAAAGGATTTGAAGAAAAAGAAAATGAACTTGATAAAAGGATATAGGGACCAAATGAAAATAAAGTTTCAAAATTATATAAACTTCTAAACACAAGAGAACTAGAAAGTGAAGAAATCAGAGATTCTGTTTTAAAGTGGGCACAGGACTTCGGCTATAATCTAGAAGTTGATGCCTGGGAAAATGCCAAGAAGAAAAGGTATAAATTTTCTGCGTGCCAAAGCCTTAAAGAAAACTATTTTAAGACGGTACATAGATGGCACTATTCACCAGTTAAATTAGGAAACATTTTCAAAACAAATAATAGAAATTATTAGAAGTGTCAAGAAAACATAGGCTCACTTTACCAGATATGGTAGAACTGCAAAACTATCAAAAAATTCTGGGTTAAAATACATAGGACTATAGAAAAAATATTTCAAATACAATTCCCAATGAAACCGGAATTATACCTGTTAAACATGACTCACATTTTTTAAAAAGAGGATGAAAGAAATAGATGGAGAATTATTCTATACTTGGTGACAGCGGCAAGGCTAACACTAGCTCAAAGATGGACATTAAAAGAGGTACCCACAATCGATGACTGGCTGGAAAAAGTATTGGCTATGACATGCATGGACAAACTTACATATGAACTGAAGCAAAAGGACACACAAACTCGAGAATAGGAATGGGAACCAGTACTAGAATTTTGTAGAAAGAAATGGAAGAAAGAGGGATAGAACATAAAGGAGCAATTAAGATAAGCAAATAGTATTAGAACACTAATAGTAATATGTATATATGCATATAGATAATGTGTGTGTGTGTGTGTGTGTGTAGAGGTATATTTATATACATATGAGTAAAATTATATGAGGGAGGAGACAGATAGTGCAAGGAGGGGAAAGATATATATTAAATAAGGTGAAGAAAACTCTCGTGGGTTTCTTAGGATAAATTTTGTATAGGGAATAATACGAAAGAATAAGAGTCTTAAACAAAGGTTTATAGGAAATTTATTCTGGCTAACCTACATAAAATATAGGAAGTATTAGGAACAGTAATTTCTAGCAAGTATCCAAGTCCAACTAAAAGGACATTTATTTTTTCTGAGAAGATTGGAAACTATATAGGAAGTCAACAAAGAAGAGAAAATGCAATGTTAAAAAGATGTATATTTAGTTGTATATATAAAATTGTGTAAATTTGAGAGGAAGAAATGGTGTGTTACAATTCAAATAGGACACGAGGTTTATTGTAATATAACATGATATGAATACAAGATGAATATAATAGATTCTGATTGTAAATATAATTTCTTTAAATAAAAATAAAAGTAAAAAAAAGATGAAGATTAAAGTACCTCCTGTTTTCTGGACGTCAAAACACTCTGTGTGTGAGTATTCTTGGGAACGGGTTGCTACTAAGTCTGCTGAGATAGTTTTTGGCTTCTGCCGGTACTGAGTGTCCTATCATCCCCTGACACATTGATACCTTTCTTTGGGGCCCTGAGGGTCAGTGAGTTGGTAGTGGGTTCAAAACGGGACTTCTCTAGGCTAACTTTGGTGAACAGCTACTTTAATCTATCCGACGATCAAGCAGTTTTAATCATTAGGACTTCCAAGATGGACCAGAAAGGTAAGAGGAAACTGGTGGAATCAGGCAAATGCACAGAAACATCTCTTTGCCCAGTATGTGCCTTGAGCCTTTATACTCAAATGCGGGGGACCAGTCCAGGGGTTTTGTTTTGCCATAATGATTTGTCTCCCCTTACCAGGTACCAATTTTGGGTGATCACCTTGAAGGCTTTGATTCATTTGGGGCTGCAGGGTATTAAATTTTGCATTAATTCCTTTAGAATAGGAGCAGCTTCAACAGCATTCACAATGGGCACGGGCCCCTCCTTGATTCAACACATCTTCTTTCTCATTAGTTCCTAGGCACTATGTGGTGTGAGAACAGGTCCTGATCAGTGGCCACAGCATGGTCCACTAGGCAGCGTGCCAGGCCCAGTATTCACATTTTGGGGAGCAGCTGGGGCTGAATAATGTTGCCACTGTTGAGTAGCTGGAGAGGCGTGGCCTCTGATGGACTGGCTTATTGCCATTGTTATTTGAGGAGTACACAGGCATCCTCCTGATGTGCTTGTGATCTACCTCAGTGGAAATTATCTTGATCTGGTCAGAGGAAAGGCACTGGCTAACCTATGGTTGATTCACAAGCAGCTGGCCCAGGGTGACTCTTATTTGGTCTGCCATCTCGTCATGCCAAGTATGGCAATGTGAGGGCAGTCCACAATGCCTTGATTTGGCATGCAGTAGAGTCAATTGTGAGCTATGTAAGGTGATGATTGATGGGTTGGGCCACTTTCTCCCACATCCTGACATAATTTTCTGATGCCCAGAGCTCTACAGAGGAGATGGCATGCATTTGTCAGAGTCAGCCAATGAAACTGTTCTGTGAGGATATGCAGGAGGGAGTATGTGTTGTATTAGTTGGCCTGGTGGGGGAAAGGGACTAAGCGTAAACACTTGTCCCTTGTCCATGGCAGATAACAGGGGGAGAATTCTACGGTTTAATGTATACCTTGGCACCTTTTGGTGAATGGTGGGGTTTTGGAACTACATCTACAGGTTCTGCAACCTAGGAAGTGGGGAAGGGGTCTGCCCTTGGGGCTCACCTGGGACCTTGCTCTCTCTTATAAAATCTTGTGTCTTGGGAGGGAGTAACCTGGATTTTCCTTCCAGAGAGGACCAGCCAGGGAGCAGCCCGAGAACTTAGGACTGCCAATGGGGTCAGGTGTTTCACCCAAGCAAAGGCTGGGGAGGTAGTCACCAGAATGACACCTGGCCACAGCAGGGCCTGCACCAGGTTGCTCCCCCTCTATTGCTCATCTGTAGATTGATTTAAATAAGTTTTAGGACAAATAAAGTGGCCCTTATTTAATCCAAGTTCTGTGTCTGGTCTTGTTATTTCAGGGCTGGTCATCAATTACTTGATTTAACATATTAAACAAGAAAAGGTATGTGTATGTTTTTTTCATCTTCTCCTATTGTATTTTAGTATTGTATTTTAATAGTTTATATTATTGGAATAGTTGTAATTGTTTTATTCTGTAACCTTTAGTAAAGCACCATGTACATTGATGGTGCTATATAAATAAACAATAAGGAGGGGGGGATTATTCATTCACAGAGGTGTCTAGTAAGACATGCACCCATCAATATTTATGTTAACAGAAACCAATTTAAAACTAAAACTGCTATTTAGAATAGCAATTCTTCAAAAAGATATAAATGTATAAAAATTTAAGGAGAAAATAACAGTAGTCAGTTAGGTTTCAAATGCAAGATAATGTCATCACAGAAAGAACTACTGTACTGTTTCAGAGATACGGGCCCCATTTTTATACTCATCAAAATAGCTTAAATAAAAGCATTAGGGATATTCTTCCCCTGTGTGCCATAAGTGGCAAAACTCTTTCATAGACCTGAGTCATTCATATGAAATTTAGCAATGAAAATGTATGCCTAGTTCTTATACTTTCATCTTTATATGCTGGATCAGATCTACGATCCTTTCCATCCACCATTCTAGAGGATACCAACCAGATGCCTTCAGAGAAGTTCACAATTAGGACAGAAAAGCAAACACTAACCCTTCTTGTTTGTCCTATAACCTCTAGACCTTTTAATTTGGAGGTTCCATCCAACCATCGTGGCCAAACCTACAGGCTTAGTCTGATAATGTAATTTGTCCAAGATAACCAGTGAACTTCATAGGTAAATAGTAACTATATATTGCACCCATCTACATGGCCATGTTGACTGGGGATATTGGAACTGTATTCCAGCACACCAACAGGTTAGTTTATGCATGGCTTGATAGGGCACCTCCCAGTACTTGATCTCTTCTGCTGCCTTACTCTAGTTTACTTGTACCTCCTTTAACAGGTCTCCCTACTGCAACAGCCACCTTGAAATCTATGCATATGAAGTCAATTTTTAAAATGAAACCTTATTGGCAGGAGGACCTCTCCCTTTATCAGCCTACCCAAATCCTAAAATCATTGGATTCCCGCCCCCCAATAACTCCAGTATAGTATGTGCCAAGGAAGTGAACTGTCTGTTGTAGTGACTTATGAAATAACCTCTCCATGGAGATGCATTTGGCATAAATGTCCCAATACTTTTGGGATGAGATGAAAACCTTTTTGGTTGGCCAGGAATCTTAATTATACCTGCTGATATGATTGATCTGCCCTCCTGTATTTGCTGCCTTCCATGCTTGATTACAATTATGTTGTTCTAGCATTTTTAGTTACAGTATATTTATTTGTGTATGATTTTAATCATACTTTATGCACTGCCTTTATATCTTCACCAATTTGAGGCAATTGAGCATTCATTACTATGAATGAATAAATGAGTAATACAGATCTGATTAAACAAGGAAAGAAAAGGAGAATGTAATGTAGTAGTATTTCTGCTTTCTCTCTCTGCAGCTGCACAGTACATTGTGAATGGGATTGTATGAATTTACATGCACAAAGACATGCACACACAATCACACATACACACATTTTAATTCATATACAAGATAATTCTTAAGCATGTAAGTGGGGAAAATCACATGAAGGAAAAAAATAAAATTCTGGGACAGTACAAAGCAAGGCTTTCCAACGGGGCAAAAATAAATGTTCCTTATAGATTTAATAAGGAAGCAGCAATTCAGTATTTTTTTTTTGTGCCACCAAATCTTCATAGCAGATTTCACAGCACAACACTGCACACATCGAGTCATAAACAGTTAACTAGTCACATCAGTTATGAGTTATGTGACTGAATACAGATAAGTAAGAAGGGTCACTTTGGCATGTTACCAAGCACGGATGAGAACTTAAAATGCAGAATAAGTTCTGAATGGCCTCAAGCTCATCCATATTAGTTACAGGATACTATAAAATGTTTTATGCTATACAACAGTATATATGTTTAGGTCATGTGCTGCATGCATAAAAATTAGAAGACTTATTTTTAACTTGTGTCAAATTATATTTTAAGTTTCCCTAGTTCATCTTTTTTTTTTCATTACTGTGACAAAACAGTGCATATGCCTTATGGAAATGACTAGCCTTATATTGGACATAAAGTTCATATTAAAACTGCTGCTATAGAGCTTCAGAATTTTAAATTCAAATTCTGCACCTGCATAAGTATGAATAACATCATCATCATAAATTATTTATACAATACTGCTGAAATGGAAAGATTTAAGGTACATGTAACACCTAATGAGTCAAATGGAAGTTTGCCATTGACATCTAAAGTTGAATTATCAAATGCCTACACCAGGAAAAATGTATTATTATCCGAAAGAAAAAAAATGTGAGCAATATGAATTTTTCATATGCATTGAAATTTCACTTGCTGAGCTTTTCGTGTTAAAGGCATATTATGATAGCCCTTCCAATATGTTTGTGTAGAGAAAACCTTGTTCATTTAATGCTTACTATGCACAAGTTATCTGCAATGTGCATGCTAAAATGTACTGAATAAATCTATTAATTGGATTGCTAAAGCTTCCTTGGTATATGCATCCCAGATAATTTCACTGGTATTGCTTTATCCAAAGTTCTCAAAATCAAAGGATAGAGACAACTGACACTTTACAAAATTTCAGCCAGTACAGCAAAAGAGGTTTTCTGCCTTCTTTGATGCCCAGGTCCTTGGATTTCACCCTCATCTACTGCACTTGCCAAGCCCACTAAGATTTGGAATGAGGTGAGACAAAAAAAAAAAAAAGGAAAAAGGAAAAAGGAAAAAAATTAAGAAAATAGTGAGTCCTTTTCAGGCATAGAAGGCAAGCAGGATATGCAATATAGCGTTTGTCAGGCAATATGAAGCCTCAAGATTGTCAGGCCTAATGAAGGCACAGAACCTTGACTTTCTGCTCTTGTTTGATCAACAGAGACTTCTACCTGATGCACACAAAGGCTCGGACTTTTATTCAGACTCTGTCTTACCTCACTCTTTTCCTTCTAACCTATTCCCTCAATGAGCTCAGGACACCATATATGGCTCTTTGCCACATGCTTTATCCTCACAGCAACCCTGTGAGGCAGGTCAAACTGAAAGAGAATGACTGGTCATGGTATGAGAGTTTCATGGCTCCATAGGTATTAGAACCTAGAACTTGCAGGTCTCACTCTTAACAATCTTACTACTGTTACCTACCCTGACAGCCCCCATCTTAGAATATTGCATAATTGGCAATATTTCAATATTTAATAATTTGGCTTGATGTGGCCTTCCACATGGTTGGCAAGGAATCCTGGGACCCCGAGATACCAAGGCTGGAGTTATGCATAACCTAGGGAGGAGCTGTCCAAATTCTTATATCTAGGTCAAGGTATTTCCTGAGACCACCTGGAGATGAGTCATTCACTAATCCACTAAAAAATAGTTGAGTCTTCGATGGTTGCAAAACAGGTTTTTCCTCCTCTCCTCTCCTCTCACCTCCCCTCAACAATAGAAGTTGCCTACTCATATTCAATTCCAAATGTCTCATATATTAATGAGCATTAACACAGCTGGAGAATCCTTTGTCTAGTCCTTGGAAACTCTGAGAAACACTGTATTCCACTCTAAATCTCATCCCTTCAGGGGAATTATCAAATATAAATATCACCCTAAAACACCGCCAAAGTGTGCACAGATCCCCTTCTTCTCATTTTCATGACAGTCTGTGAAGTCACATGTGCATACCTTTTTCCTTCCGACCCCACATCAGTCTGAATTACCATTCTGCCCTCTGGACCCCATCACTGTGGGCTGTCTTCAGGATCTCAGCCCTCCTGCAACAGTATAGTATAATCCACAATCACCTTGCTTTATTCCTCTATCCAAATACTTCCTACTTTTTTTGACAGCCTTGTGTGAGTGCTTGAAGCCTGAGTGTAAGAGTGAATGCTGTTAAGATTAATTTCCAATAAAAATCATTTAATTGTACATTCTGACTTGAAGTCTCCTCGGTGATTACCAGTATATATAGGTGAAAAGACCCTGCCGTTACCCAGCCTCTCACTGCTATTTTGAGCTAATTATATATTCCCTGTACTATGATTTGGACAGCAGTAAGATCCGCATGGAACCCACACAATTCAGGTAACACTACTACACAACAAATCAAGCTTTACCAGTGGTCCCTTAGATTAAGCTCAATATTTCTCTTTCATCAGCTGAACTCAGCACAGGAAGTGCCACACAGGGAGTGGAGAATCCACTCTTAAGTTCACCACCACTCCTCCCACAGTTACTCTTGAGTTATATGGCTCTTCTAGTGCCAAACCTCTGAATTGATGGGGTCAAGCACAAGGAGAGTTCCCATACAGCTAGGAGCAGTTTCAGGAAGCGCATCAGTAATATCAAGAGTTGGATTGATTGCTTCTGAAGCAGCAGATCCACTGGCTGCCCCAGGACCTCCAGCTGGAGAACATATCTGCCAGGCTGACTGTGACCTGCCATCAGTCCCTGAAGTCTTGGCTTTCCTGTCCTATATATAATACACATATTAGGGAAAAAAATATGGAGTAGAAAAAAGAGCAGAGAGGAAAAAAGAATTTCAGATTTGTGGTGTTAACTAGATTCTTTTTTTTTTTTTGTCCCAGTAATATTTGTACTCTTGCTTGACCATTCCTTTTATAGCAGCTTGTGCTTTCCTGATCATTACACACTGTGTACCAAGGTTTAATCTCATGACTAAATACTATGTTGCTGCTTATCTTGCAGTCATAGAATATATACTGTATATATTCCAAAAAATGGAAATGCAAATCGAAATCAGTCTGATTGCAGTTGACAAAATTATTTATTTAAACTCCTGCCTCTCTCCCAATATGGGACCCAAAGTGGCTTGTAATGTAAGTCAAAATAGCTGTAACATTTAATCTGTTCTACTCATGCTGTATAAAAAAGAAAAAGGGGAGGTAAGGAAAATGTAATAACTAGAAAATCATTTAATACAAAATTAAAGTGAAAGAATTAAAATGTAACATCCTATAGCATCTTGAGGTTTGTACTTTGGTGAGGCACTGGAGTGCTCTGGCTGCTAATTCTAAATGTCCCTCCCTAAACTGAAAATCCAAGGATTCCATTGGGTGTTGGTGTAACAGTTAAAGTAGGATCACAGTGCTATAACCATGTAGTATGAAAGGGCCCTTGCAAATTAACAGAATTCACAGCTGTCATGGTTAATCACCATGGTGGCTTGTCATAGACCAGTTAGACTTCTATGTGACTGAGCAGTGGCCTTGTACAAAAGACTAGGAAAACCTCATTTCCAATTAGTGATGTAAAGTTACCGTTTTATTCTTCCTGCCTTGAAGGGTGGAGGAATTATATTACTCTTCTCACTTTTGTTTGAAGTGAGAGATATTTCAACTGAATCACCACTCACAAAGAAGCTGAACCATTCCTGACAGACTTCCAAAGAATGATGGTCAGAAAACAGTCAGCTGTCTTTCCATTCCTAACTCTTCTTGCAATTAGCGGTATGAGCCAAAAAACTCTGTTCACAGAAGATGGCCTGTGATTAGAACAGAATCCCTTCCTCTTCTCCTCCCTACCTATAGCCTACCTATAGAGTAATTCAAATTGACTTGACTGAGGCTCACACAATTAAAATGAGGAATATCAAGTTATCTAGGTGATCCTAGTATAGCCATGTATGCTTATGTACAATTGGCAAGGTAAACAGCTGCCTCCAGTATCACTTATTGAGCATAACATAAAGAAAAGGGGAAACCAGATTAGCCTGCCTGACTAGTTACCCTGGCAATTTTCATATAGCCTGCCTAACCCTCCACCCTGTCTTTGGTAGTGACTGGAGAGGGCCATAAAACACTCAGTTGTCTTTCCCTTCCACAATGTCTGACAAGGAAGAATGGCCTGTGTTTATCTTTAGGCAAAGTGGAGTAATTAAAATTGCTTTGACTGAGATTCACATAATTAAAATGAATAGCTGAGACACTGTTACTTTTATTACTTAAGCAATAAAAACATCCTGAACATTGAACTGAAGTGCTCACCTTACTTCTTTAGTGAATGAACTATGTGCAAATTCTCACACTTTGGCAAGCAGCTGGCAAATTTCTTGGGTAGTAAAGAGAAATGTAAATGCATAAAGAAACCATAATCTCATATGTTTAGCAAACAGCAATGAATTATCAGTACATCCCTATTTCCAATTGGATTATGTGTGACATTAACAAACTGACTATTTTGTTGATACAAGTCTCCTCTCATTGGCTGAGACCAAAGACCAATAAAACATGGCACTAATTGTCTGATAACAGAAGACCAGTTAACAGTCACTCCTAATAAAGAGATATGAGCTGATGAGAAGAGTTTGAGCTACCGTATAAAAGCACCTTGGACAGGTTAGACTTGGTCAGATAATTCCATGACTGACTCCTTCCACTATGGCAGCTACAGCTGTTTCTAACAGCTACCCACTATGCTTTTCCTATGATAAACAGCATGCCTGATAATGCTAGACAGTTAGATATTGCACTTTGATGAAATGCCTGCTATGGAAAAAAAATATGATAGATACCTCTTTTGAGATGCCTATGGGAAAGCATAGGTTTCGCCATGGATGCCTGTTTAGAGGTGTAACGTGTTTGATTCCTCAGGTGAAAAGTCAATATATAATTTATGTGATTATGCGAAGTCTGTATTCCTCCCAAAGGTGTGTGTGTGTGTGTATATACATGCCATCTGTATCTATCTATCTATATATATATTTCACAGGTCATATACGGATTTGTTCATATTGATACAATACCCTGATTTTTATTTTTATTTTTACAAAGCTGCATGTTTGTTTTGCCATATTTGAAATTCTGAGACTCTAGTCTTTAAGATTATGTAAGGGTAATGTTGATGTACTTGCCGGTTAGGGTAATACCATTGTCCACAAATTTGGAACCTCGGGGTGCCAGTTACACGACAAAAATTGTCGCAGTGCTTACCGTGACTTTGTGATCCCTAATCCGCCCCTCGCTGTTTATACGATTTTTGTCACTGATCTGGATATCCCAGGTGGTCCCATGACTGATATTTACACGTCCAAAGTTCCGTGTGGTTTTTTTAGGTTTTACGGGGGGTTTTTTGGCTGTCAATCAAGGATGGGATTACTTGTGTTTTCACAACCTCGGTGATGCACTAACTTTAGAGTTCCGTGCCATGAGCGATGCTATTGGCTGGTGGGGGGGGAGGTGGGGGGCAGAGGTTTGGTATTCCCCTTGCTTCTTTAAAATGTTAACCCTTTAAGCAGAGGCAGAAAGCATTTTGAAAGACCCAGACTGAGATCTTTCGCTCAGACGCAGGAACGAGTGCTTTCCTTTTGAAATCAAGCCGAGTGCTTTCCTTTTGAAATCAAGCCGAGTGAGGGGGGGAGGCTTTGTATTCCCCTTGCCTCTTTAAAATGTTAACCCTTACAACAGAGATTTAGCAGCAGAGTTTAGGTTTCAAGCCATCTACAGACAGGCGTTTTGAAAGACACAGACACAGAGAGGGCAAATTAAAGGGTGTTCATTCGCTCAGAGGCTGGAATATTTTACTGTGCCTGTTCAGACCCAGGGAGGTGATCAAGGCAGGGGATGAATGGGCAACCCTCTGCCCACCACGATCTCTCTGTAACATACAGTTGAGGAAGAGGTTAAAGCTGAAGGGTTTGCAGTGTAGAAATCTATTTGAAAAGGTGATTGAGTACACACGCGCGTGCGCGCGCACACACATCAACCTTCGTGCAGCTGGAAGGGATGCCTTTGTTTTCGGCTGGTGAGGCTGGATCTGTTGAAAAGCTGACTGACCCCTCCTTTTCTGGTCGCTGGCCTCTAAGCCTGCCCCTAGTCACCATTTCCGGTCATCCCCTACTACCGAGATATTTTGTCCCAGGCTGTTTACATTTCCGATTTTCCGAATCCTCCAGTGGCTTTTTTAAAAACCGGCACAAACCACAGGACTGGAAGTCCCGCAGGCTGAGGGGTAAAAGGTGCCCCCCCTTCCAAAAATCACATACCCGACCTGATGTACGTGTAAACTGCCAGGGATCGACACGAATTCTTCCCAGGACATTTTCATCATATAAACGGCACCCATGTGGCCAAGCCAGAGGACTCTTGAGAACTTCTAAGAGATACAGATTACCTGACATATTGCAGTGGAACTGCAAATCTCTACAATAAAGAAATGGCATGGAGGAACCAGTGGTGGGGGTTGCTGGTAACTGCAGTCCAACACCATCTGGAGGGCCACACTTTGCTCACCACCACTCCAGATAGTAACCACAGAGCAAATATGCATTTTATACAAACCTTACTAAGGGGTTATCTAAATGGTCAAAATAGCCCTCATGGAATTTGATGGGAATCCTACCTGTCTAAATGGGATCCCACACCAATCTACAATATTCAGAAGGAGTGAGGGGGTTGCACATTCCTGCTCATTAGGTCAAATGATTCACTTTGAATCGCTTCCCCATATGAGAGGAAGTGCAAAGCTGATTGGCCGGGCGAGCACGGGAGGTGGGGCTTGCTCACAGAGCAAGCACTGACTGCTGCCATGTTGGATTTTTGCCTTAGTGAGCAATGGCTAAGGTGATAAATGGGGTAGGGTTTTCTTTGTTTTGCTATCCTTTTAATTCAAAAAATCGTTCTATCACTCCAGACAACATTTTTTTAGAAAACAGTTGGGTGGTGGTGAAGAACTATGTGAGTAAACCACTCACAGCTGCCATCTGGCATGCAAAGCTTCTGGGGGATTCTGGGGCCAAAAACACTGTTAAGATAAGTCACTGTTGCTGCAAAATGCCATTACTATGAGGTACTCTGTTTCCGCCCGCCCCCCCCCCATATAGATGGGCCCTAGGTCTCTTTTTAAACATATACTATGAAATGCTTAATAGAGGTGTTATATTTAAAAATCTAATACATGGACCTGTTGGATATTAATATTTCTGTACCTTTGATTTCTCTCAAACTGTCAATTTTTTTAAAACCAGAAAGTTTCAAGCTTCAAGAAAGAAAGCTATAAATAATTGATTAACAACAGTTGATTTTCTCCTCCATCCTGGTTTCTTCTCTTCTGTCTTTTATTTTACCTGTGGGATCTTCCCACTCTGCAATGGTTTCTTAGATCTGTGCTTCTGAGAGTTGCATTATTTCTCTGTTTTAGGCATGGTTAATTGTTAACATGTAAGGCTGTCCTGTATTGTAAAACTGGATGCAGCAGGCCTGGCCTTAGTTTTGGGAAGCAAGAAAGTGAACACTAGTGTGGTTTCTCAACTGCTTTGAATTCTTTATTTTAAGTACCATATACTGTGTGCTTGCAATTTATCTTAATTTGCTACTTACTCAATAGTAGTATTTAATCATTGGGGAACAAACTAAACATGATAATAACCATATCTGACAACTGTCCTAGTTTGGCCAGAAAGATGATTAATTTTCTGCCTTTCTGCTTTCTCAATTGATGTAAAATGTCCCGATTTCTCTTTCCTCCTCCCAGTTAATCCCTTTGTTCTTGACTTGCTTCAACTGCTGCATTGGACAGAGGGAATGGGGGTGAATACAGGGTCCATACAGTGACTACAGAGAAAGATGTAATTTTGGATAGGTCTGTTAAAAAGGCATTTTGATTTTACAATAGTCAATACAATAATATATTCCTTGTTAATCATATGGTGTGCACATGGACACACTGAGTATTCTATTTATTGAAACCACACACACGCCGCCCCCAGGATTTTCTGAACTCAAAGGACAGCCACTTCATTTCAAGGGATGAACAGAGCAGAGCAGAAGATACTGCCTGAGAAATGGCAAGGGAGGTGATAATCACACCACAGTTAATATTTATTAATTTACCTTGTGAGGAGGGCAGGAATTATATGAGTATACTATGAAGACTAAATTGAAAGAAGAAGGAAAGAGGTTAGTCAGGGAATGACCACTGAACTAATGCTGAATGGGAATGCAGGCATGGAGTTGATTTGAAATCTATATAAACAGAAAAGTGTGATGCCATGTAATGAGAATAAATGCAGCCCATCAACATAACAATGCAACTCCAAGAGATGGCTAGATAACCCAAAGAAGCAATTAGTGCTACTAAAATACAGGGAAGGGGGGAGAAAAAGAGATAAAAGATATCATGAGAGATTAGATGACTTTATACCTAAGATCCTAAGAGAGAATATGTATGAATCTCATTTGATGAGGGACTGGCTATTCTCAGTACAGCCACTTTAATGACTAGATACAGCTAGCTATAAGAAGTTTATGATACAAGGAGGAGTATCAATTCAGAACAACTGCTCAGAACTTCCAGCTTGTGCGCTGGCATCATTTTATGGCATCCATTAATAGTTAGCTGAGGAAGGTATCTTGTAAAAATGTGTGAAATCCAAATCTCATGCTTCTTCTTGTGCACTGCAAAGTGAAGTTACACCACATGACGTTCTGAAATACACTGCCTTATCAATTTTCTGCAGAATTACTTTACAGTAATAATTTAAATTCACTTTGCTCCAAAAGCCCAAAGGCAAACAAAAATTTCCAAGACAGCAGTAAAAGTAACTTTTTGTTACAAAGCAGCCATCCTAATTCAGGAAAAACATCCAAGCTTCTTTTTAAAAACTGCATTCTCGTGTTTTAAAGTTGTATCTTCAAGCACATCCAGGAATGAGAAAATAGTAACACTACTATTGATTACATCTGCAGTTGTTTTAGATGTTAGCACAGTACTCTCTGGGCTGGATATTTTTATTGCTGCTGTTTGCTAATTTGATTAATTTTGATTGCTTTCTTATTTTGTGGATGTTATTGTACAGCATACGATTTTGTCATGTATGCTGCTTTGGGGTAGATTTTGCTCCTAATGGGAAGTTTTAAGTATTTTAAATTTGGTAATATTTACTGCAGTGATAATTGTAATTTGAAATGTAGGCTTTATTGTAAATAGAGGGAATATGGTCATCCTTGGTTTAGGCTCGATAAGATAAACATATACATTATTTAAATTAATAACAAAATGAAATCTAAACAAGTAAGCACCATCAATGGAAGTCTGAAAGACTGTGTATCTGATAATGGAATTATGGAGATTGTCCCCTAAGTGCAACACTCTGTATGTCAACACTGTATTTTCCATGTAAGGCAATGAATGCTTAGGAGGAAATTATAAATTAGGGAATCTGGCATACTTTACTCACTATTTAACACATACACACACCACATAAGGCAGTTTTGTGGTTTCGATCTTGTGGTTTGTCCACTCCAATTGCTCCACATATCGTTATTTAAAATATTATAAAGAACAGTTTTCTTAATATTTTGCATTGATTAAACAAGAATTTCCCTAACTTATAAGGCATGTGATGTAAAAAGTTCTGAGGTGTATATTTTACTGATCAGATATGTATCACAGTGGTTGAGGATTTACACAGGAGAAAAGAGAAGCTATCAACTAGCTCCTTCCCAGTGGCGGCACTAGGGGGATGTGGAGATGCCAAACAGCACCAAGTGACACCACTGGAGAGAAGGGGTGACACCGGCCTTAGTAACACTACAGCTCCTTCCTATACACTGAGAAGATGGAAAAGTCATAACAAAACTACCAGGAGACAGGTGATTCTCGGAGACGTAATACAGGAAATCATTCCTGGTTCACCACGGAATCTTAAGACAGGCAGAGGGATCTGTCTATACTGTAATAATAGACACATATAATAAAAGTTTAAAAACAGAAAAAAAATGTGCCACCATTTAATTTGGTCAGTTGAGATGTACATATACGTTATCTCTGAAATTGATTATATAATGAGCCGCACACTGGGATAAAACTGAATGACTTTCTCTTAGTTGCAATATCTCCTAATCCTAGGGGGAATCAGGAATGTTTTAAACTTTAATGATGGATCTGCTGAACACTAGTTATGCTGAATTCATGCTGTTAGTTGCACAAATGGCATGTTGTTTTAAAGGACCAAACCAGATGTTAAGGGGAACAAACATTTCCAATGATTAATCAATTTTCCCTCCCACTATGGAATTTTCCCAGAGATACACACCCCAAGAACCTGTCGTGGAAATTAAGCTACTATTTACCTTCAAATAACTACTCACAAAACAAAGCCTGCTAAATGCAAGATATGTAGATGGGGAAAATCACATCCTAGAATAAGCAAGCATCTTTTATCACCACTGGGAAAAAATTATAAACTTATCTTATTTAACCCCGAACAATGCCTCAATTTAAACTATCATCTAAAACCATGGTGTTATCTAGATGGTGAAAAAAAAAATCCTCTTGGCATGCAACGGGAATACCTTTTGTCCAGATGAGCTCCCACAGTGATATTTAAAAGAAGGGGGGCAAAAAAACTCCAAGTACTTCACGTTAACAACCTTTGCTGTTTATCATGACATTTAAAAAAAAAATGTAGAAATGTGCATTCCAGCCCATTTAAACAATCAATTTGAAGTGGGGCACATCCCGGAAGTCAAAATGTGATTGGTCAGACATGTGTGGGGGTGGGCTTGCTGGTGACAAAGTGTCTGGACCCACCATTGTTGATTTTTGCAGAAGACATTGTTTGCTATTTTCAAGTGGCAGAGCAAAAAAAATTTTTTTTTCTAAGCATAAGGTATTTATTTATTTATTTATTTATTTATATTTTGGGTATTTCTACCCTGCTCTTCAGCCACAAAGGTTCTCAGAGCGGCTTACAAATTGTTAAGCAACAGCATTTTTACACATCTACACCACTTTATAATGTATCAGGCACTAAGTGGTTTCCAGTGTGTGATAGCTAATTGCCCCCACAAGCTGGGTACTCATTTTACCAACCTACAAAAGGATGGAAGGCTAAGTGAAGCTTGGAGCCCTTGGGATCGAATTTGCAATGTTGTGGCTTGCAGTACTGTCATTTAACCCTTGGTCACCAGGGCTCCGTTACAAGATCAATCTTCCATGTCTCTGTTTTAGCAAGTGGGGCAAAGGAAATAGAGGGAGCTTTGGTGGAATAATAACATAATGTAATTCACTCACAGCCACCATCTTTACTCACAGGCATGCTCCGGGTAAACTTCAAATATGGATAACTTCCCATGTCAGTGATCTTGTGACTGTATCATGGAGAAAAATGAATGCTGCTGTGATGGTAAGTTAATGCACTATTTTTCGCAATTAATTCTCCCATCTAGCTGAGCACCATCTCTCTCAGAGGATCATGAATGAAGTACGTACAGGATACCTGAAGTTCAAACTCTCACACCTCCCATTTGATTGACATAGAAAAAACATGAAAGTTTTTTTTATCAAATCAGTTCCCCCTTCCATACAAATGTGGAAATGATGGTTTATTCCAACTTTGGGTAGTTAACAAATATACCATAGTGTATATGCTTTCAAGTCGGCTGTTGATTTATGGTGACCTCATGAATTTCATAGGGTTTTCTTCTCGAAGGAATACTCAGAGATGGGTTTGCCAGTTCCTTACTCTAAAATGTAGTTTACAGCACCTGGTATTCGTTGGCAGTCTCCCATCTAAGTCCTAAGCAGGGCTGACCCTGCATAGCTTCTAAGATCATACAGGAACTGGTGCTTTTAGTGAAAGAGAAAATGTGGTGGGAGGAAAAAAACAGAAGCTTTCACTCTTCTCCTCTCTGAGAGCCCAGACTCTGATTCATATTTTACTGAATATAATCTAAACCATACTTTATAGATTATACACTAATCTATATGCTTGTAGAGTATACTACTCTATATACTTTCTGATTATTTATGCATATTACATGCTACCTATAAAGCCTGATCCTACAAATGCAATTCCAGGAGCTGGTTATATATGATTATGGCCCTCAAAAAACTTCTGTGGATTCTTATTCCGAAGTGACAATACATATGATAAACAAACTAAATCAATAAATAAGCCTTCCTACAATTTACACTTAAAAGAGCAACATACACAATAAATAAAGAACGCATTAAATACCTAATGCAAACATTGTGAGAAACATTAATTTTTAATTTATTATTTTATTTTGATAGCTATTTACTCTTCTTCATGTTAAAATTAAAGAATAATGCAATGCTCAGAGAAAAGCATATTTATGCAGTATTTGTTGTTTAATCCAATATAAAATGAGAAATATAAAATATAAATTTTATCAAATATAAAATAAGAGAAACAGGAATAGGCAAAGAGTCTAAAGACACTATAACATGTAGTATATGCAACCATGTTTATTTCCTGCATTTAGTTAAAAAAAAAATAATTAGGACAATCCCTTTATACAAGGAAATATGCCATCACAATCTCAGTGGGACATGACCTTGCCCTTTAGTTTGCGAAAAAAATCACCAAGTTACTTTCCCTAATAAACAATGCAATATTAATAAGCACAGCTGGGATCCAGTGCTCTGAAAACTCACAGCAGGTACTGAAATTGTTGCTCTGTTTTGTTTAGAAAGTCACTTCTCTTTATAAATGGACATTGCTGAGTGCTAGCAACAAAAGGATAAACCGAATATAGAATAAACCAGAAAGACTGGAGCCAAGTTGAAGGAAAAATAGACCATGCATCAATTTTATTATCTTTATGATAAAAACCATTAAAAATTAAATATGAATTGGCACAATATACCTGTCCTCTCTGATTAATTTTCTTCTAAAAGTATTTTAATTTTTATTTAAAAGAAAGAAAAGTGGGGACATTTCACAAAAACCAATGTACATTTATGAAACAGATCCCCCCCTCCCTGCTAAATATTTAGGTCATGCTGCAGTCTCAGTTTCAGGGCTAAGCATCCAGCTAGCATTAGATCAACAACATTTCAACGAGTGTTTTCAAATATATTAGTCCACATGGGTAGAAATGTTCAAAAAACATGACAAAATATGCCTACTAATACCCAGAAGGCAAATACTAAATGGAAAGATTCAAATGATCTGATAAGAATTTGATAACTAGAATAGTCTGACTGGTTGAGCTCTTATTAGGTGTCAACAGGGCAGAGCTCTAGGTTTTCCTTAAGGGAACAGTAAAGATGAAAAATATTTGCAGTAATATGAGGAATAGGTATGGGTCATTGTTCGCACCAAACAGAACATGGGCTGGAGAAATATCTGGAAATAGTCCAGAATTATTTGCTTGTTTTTAAAACACATGGAATTTGCACATATCACCACCTGGGATGTCCCCAGCCCAAGCTATGTCCATAACCAAGGGGTGTCTGATACAATACAAATGTACGTATGGCTATGACCAGGCACTTCTCTCCTAGGTATCTTGGGGCAAATAAAGCAGTGCTTAGAGCAGTCCAGAAGACATCCTTGCATTTTCCTTCTCTGCACTATGGCTTCCAACACACCATGAGGACTTACTTCTCACATATTGGAGGTTTGTATCAGTTGAAGAAAGGTTAAATGGCCTTCCCCTTTTCTATGCCTGTGGACCTCTATTATTACTGCTGCCCCTGCAGCACACCAGAAGTCTGAGATCACGTGAGGGGAAGCTTAGACTGGCCTAGTCCTAGAGGAAATTCCTGCACTAACCATCAGGCCTCTTTAGCATCAACATTTCACCCCCCCAAAAATAGAAGATCTCTTATACATTTAGCATATCTGATTCTTACGTTTACCTTGTCTTTCAATAGCATACATACACATAGTAGAAGTGTTTTTAGAGTGCTTCAGTATACAGTACCTCCCCAAAAAACAGATTACAGGTAGACCTCCGTATCAATAGGATTACCATGGATACTTGAAACCATAGATAATAGTGAATCCTATTAAAACAAATGACTTCCGGAGTCCAAGCATGCCATAGAGTCATGCTGGAGGACCTAAAGGGTGACTAGAGAGAGCGCTAAACCCTCCAGCTTGAATCTATGGTCAGTTTCTAGTTGAAGCTTATCATAGAGTTGTGCTGGAGGATCTCGAAGATGCCTAGAGAGGTAAGTGGATCTGTGGATAGGGATCCTGCGGATACGGTATGTGTGCACGTCTACCTGTAGTTACAATGATTTACCATTTGCTGGTACCAGTAAAGATAGAGTGTACAGGATATACCTGATTTCTCATGATGCCCTGGGGAAGCCTATGATTGCATTAGAGACCTTGCAGCATGTACAGAGGGATCTAATCATCTGAATCTCTCTGTGCAAAGTGAATTTTAGGAATCACTCTGGAGCCTGCGGTACCCTAAGGAAGTGGTAAATTTAGATATAAGTGGGATAAAATATGCAAAAATAGATCAATATGCATTTATTTTAAAATAAACATATAAAATGTATTTACTTAATTATAATGGACATTTTTAATATTAAGAAATAAAATTCCACCCACATGCACTAAAATTAATTTATATTTGAGCAGATCAATTTATTTTAATGCACTCAATATTATTGCATTAATTAGAATTCATTTAGGATTAAAATTATTATAAGTAAACTCATTATAGAGTTATTTTATTTCATTATAAAATAATTTTTAATTTTATATCAGTGCTGGAAACCATGAACTTTAAAATACCATGGCTCAGTAACAGAGAGAGTAGCAGAACAGCAAGTTAAAGGCTTCCTATTCCAATTGACTTGGGAGATGCTTGAAATACCATTTCTGCTTGGGTGCATTCCCAAAACTGCTTGGAAAAAAAGGCCTATCTTGAGTCTAAAACTGGTAGTATTTCTTAATCATTGCAAAGTTCCGCCATCCCATGGCCACTACACGCTGTAGGTTTTTCAGTCATTTTTAATTAAAAATAAAATAAAATAGGGAATGTGTTGGGAGGTGTGGCCCTCCCAGCTGGGGTACATGCAGGGGTTCATGCAGCCCCTGAAGCTAGGGATGTTTTCCACCCTTTTTTTACATACTTGCCTGGGATTTAGCTCCTTCAAACTCAAAGCATCTTACTTCTAATTAGACATGCAAAGGATTGCTGTTGGATGGAATCTGTGACATCCAGAAATAACTTTTATCTGCATTGACGTTTTTAATAAAATGTACTCCACAAACTTTTATTGTTTATTAGAAAGTGCTAACTAGAAATCAACTATAGGCTCTGTGCCTGATACTTGTGCATTTTACAGTACTAAATGTTTTAAAATTCAGTAAACAACTGTAGAAATCTACCAGGGTAAAAGAGAGTAGTAATAGACTGAAATAAAGAAACCTAGACATTATAAAGGAGCATAGATTTGAAGACTAGCATAAGCAAAATAAATATACATAAGACATTTATGAGTAAAGATTGAAAATCCCGTTAACTATAAAATTATGGCACCTGGTATCTGCCAAGACTGGTCAACTGGGATATTTTCCAGTTTATGGCAGACACAAGATTAAAAATGCCATCTGAGCAACATGGTCACTAATTGCCAAGACAGCATGGGATTCATTCCAGAATTATGTAAGGTATCTTGCCAACACAGATGGTAAGGTTAACTGGGGCCCAAATTAAATGTGAAACCAAGTTCTGTGTCCTCCACAATATTGCTATTACTGTTTCATGAAAAGCAGCCTGGGAAGGCTGCAGTCAGGAACAGACCAGACGTGGGTGGAAGGCTGATGACCCTTTTCACTTCCTGCTGCTTGCCAGCAGAAAATAAATAAATAAATAACCCACTTGCTTTCTCACATGCAGGAAGAAAAATATGGGAACCCTGCTTCTTCATTTCTACCATGGAGAGAAACACAACTTGGGGATTGTGTGTATGCATAAGAAGGAAAACAATACCAAGGAAAATCTTTAAAAGTCCCCACCCCAGCTGATATCTGTTCCTAACTGCTGGTTTGTCTATAGCAATACAGTCAGCCCTCCATATCCACAATTCTGCATTCACAGATTCCACCATCCATGACTTCAAAATATATCACCCCCCAAAAAAAATATTCAAAAAGCAAATTTCAATTTTGTCAGTTTATATAAGGGACACTTTTTAATATGCCACCATATACTGTATAATGGGACTTGAGAATCCACAGATTTTGGTATCCACGGGGGAGGGGGGCCCTGGGACAAAACTCCAGCACATACCAAGGGCCCACTGTATGTTTAGTTTCACCCTAAGACTTAAGAGTAAACATTCTATTCCCTTTAAAAGACCAAAGAGCCCCTTCAAGTTTTTCTTCCTCAGTAAAGAGTCCCTTCAAGCTCCTCAGAATTCAACTATTAAACCAGCTGCTTGGAAACATCTGGAAATGATTTGTTTGCAAGCAGGCAGTTAACTGCGTGATCACAATGACTCCCAACATTAGTACTGTAAGATCTTGGCAGCCATTCCTGATAAAGTTCTCCCTGTGATCAACCTAATCCACTTTGCACCTCTCTCTTTTTTTTTCCTTTCTCTCTTTCATACAGTAGCACCCCACTATATGCTGATTTGCCATCTGCTGATTCAATTATCCGCAGATGGCAAAATCAGGGGGAGGGGGTGGATGGGGAAGGAGGGGATATCAGGAGGTGGAGGCGATCTGATGGCGAGTGGGGGGGGGCGCAGCAGCAGCAGAGGCTTGAGAGGCCACAACGACAGCAGCGAGGGTGATGATGGTAGCAGAGGAGGTTTGGCAGCAGCAGCAGCTGAGTAAGCGATCAAACAAGTGGGAGGGTGGGTGAAGGAAGTGACCTCATGTGGGGGTTTTGGCTGGGGGGCGCCAGGCAGGGGAAGGAGGCGACCTTGCCAGGGGGGTTCTGGTGTGGCACAGAGAGCAGGTGAGTAGGTGGGGGGAGGAGGAGGCAACTTTGTGCGGGGGTTCTAGTGGCCAGGCAGGGGAAGGAAGGAGGGGGGGAGGCAACCTTGAGGGGGGTGGATTCTGGCACGGTGAGTGGGCAGGGGAAGGAGGCAACCTCACAGGGGTTCCAGTGGGCGGGAGGAGGGTTCCAGCGCAGTGGCAGTGGCATTCACTATTATCCACTATTTTTGCCACCCGCGGTGAGGCCCGGAACCAATCCCCCACGGATGGTGGGGTGCTAGTGTACACACACACAAGAAAAGAGTTTAACTTGCTTCCATGCTGTAGCAATAGTATTTCAATCAATTATAAGCTTGAATCAATTATAACCTCCAACATTTCACAGATGAAAACTGGGACATGTGAAGCCAAGCAACATTGGAGTGCATTTAAATTGGCAAAATTATTAACGAGGAAGCACATAGTCTAGGAGAGGCTGCATCTGTTTGCTTTTGCCTGAGACTACTGGGAAGGATAAGATTCTGCCCCCTCCTCTACTCTTCCTCCTGCCGAGTTGAGTGCAAACTACTTTTGCCCTTTGAACTGTTTGTAGCAATTGAAGTAATCTGAAGACAACGGCAGAAAGTCAGAGGAGGAGACAAAAACTGGGACATTTTAAAAGCAGTTGAAAAGTAGGATGATGGAGGATTAATCAGGACTGTCCCTGCCAAATTGTGACAATTGGAGCGTATGCTTTAAGCATACTACAGTAAGTAGCTTTTAAAATTCAGAACTGCATCTAATGAATAACTGCCAGAACAGAGAGGATTTAAGACATTTCATTTCTCTTAAAGTACATGATGTTCCTCCAAATCCTTGCAGAACAAACTGGTTTTGATGCAGATATCACCAATGTAGTAAACCTCTATTGTGTGAGTATGCATGCCTTCAAGTCACCTGTCGACTTACGGCAACCCCATAAATTTCATAGGGTTTTCTTAGGCAAGAAATATTCAGAGGTGGTTTTGCCAGTTCCTTCTTCTGAAATATAGGTTGAGTCTCCCTTATCCAGAATTCCAAATTCCAAAATATTCCAAAATCCAAAGTTGCCCACATAGGTGGCTGAGATAGTGATATATTTGCTTTCAGTGGTTCAATGTACACAAACTTTGTTTCATATATAAATTATATAAAAATATTATGTATAAAATTTCCTTCAGGCTATGTGTGTAAGGTGTATACAAAACACAAATGAATTTCATGTTTAGATTTGCATCCCATCTCCAAGATTCATTATGTATATGCAAGTATTCCAAAATCTGAAATATTCCAAAATCCAAAATGCCTCCAGTCCCAAGCATTTTAGTTAAGGGAGATTCAACCAGTGTAGTCTACAGTACCAGTATTCATTGGTGGTCTTCCATCCAAGTACTAACCAGGGCTGAACCTCCTTAGCTTCGAAAATCAGATGGGATATGGTGCCTTTCGGGTATTATCACTACTATATTACCATTTCTTTATTACTTATTAACAGGCAGAGATAGGAAAAGGTAAAAAGGCACAAATGAGACAGAGAGAAAAATTGGAACTGGTGTGTACCCCACAGGCCATATGCAGCTCCCAACCCCTTTCTTGCAGAGCCCAAATTTCCCTGACATCCCCCCAGAAGCCTAAAATTTTAAAAAGAAAAATTGTTGGAAAAGTGCTTGAGAATTGCCCGAAGAAAGCATACAAATATGATAATATATTCTTCTTCATACTCTATGACCACCCTCCCACTTTAAAAAGCCAAAAATCAGCTGGAAATCCAGTCTCTCAGATACTTCCAGGTTAAACCTGCAGCCAGTTTTAAGTCAAAAATGCACCAATGAAGCCTTTTGGGGTGGGGGCAGAATTGGCTCAACTCCCACTGCATTTGACCAAAGCTGAAGTATGTTCTTCACACAATCAGGACTTTTTCAAGAAGACTGACAAACCTGTTTGCACTTAATTGACTCAGCAGAAGGTAAAGTACAGGAGTGGGTGAGTTCTTGCCCTTCCCAGTAGGGTCAGACAAAAGCAATATGCAAAAAGTTGCTGTAGTCTCTCCTAGCCTTGGAACAGAACAGCTTGTGTTGTGATTCCAAATTACTTCATAAGGTAAGCAAAAGTTAACAAACACCCCTTGTAAAAAGCAGGGGAAGAAGAGTCTTCCCAGTTAAGAAGGGCACCCTTGGAACAGTGTGACACACTCTCTCTTTCTCAATTTTTCTTTATCAGGGACACACAGGGTCCCACTCACCTCTAATTTACCTAAGATAGGATCAATATTGCAGAGAAGCATTTCTGATTTGATATTAATATTTCTCGATCTTTCAGTTTTGATCTTCATTTCTCTGTGAGGTTTGCATAAACTTTACATTTTAAAGCCTAGTTTTACTGGTTTTCTTTCTCTGTCACCCTTCCTTTTGATCAAGTAATACTCAAAGGCCTTTTTCGGACGTCTCAAATACACTGCAAGCAGCCTCGTCGCGTTGCGAGGCTGCTGCGCTGCAGGGCGTCGCTTTCGGATGACGCTCTCCCCTGCCAGTACTGTTGCGGTACCGCGGGGACATTTGAGCGTTATATTTCGCTGGTTTTTAATCACGATCAACTTTCGTGCTTAAAAACTGGCGAAATATAACGCTCAAATGTCCCCGCGGTACCGCAACAGTACTGGCAGGGGAGAGCATCATCCGAAAGCGACACCCTGCAGCGCAGCAGCCTCGCAACATGACGAGGCTGCTTGCGGTGTATTTGAGACATCCGAAAAAATCCAAAGTGTATGTAAGCATGTGTGCTGAGGGCTGCACAGTAGATGCCCAGCATTGGGAAAGATTTATTGGCTGCTTACTTTGGCTTTCTGCAGAACTAATTCTATTTGCTTTAAAAATGCAGTCATATACAAACTCAGATGTCTGTCTTGTCTTAGCACCCAGCCAGGGAAGATTGTTCAGCAGAGGTGTAAAAGCTGTACCAGAGCTTCCAGCCAAGTGTTTTAGAGTTCTCAATAACAAAGCCAGTCCAAGTCAACAGGTGAAGGCAAATAGTCAAGGCGTCAAATCCAAAGGGGTATTTATAACAAAGTTACCAATGCTGCAATGCTGGTACCAGCCACACCTCCTGGACTGGGGCATTCCATAGTTGAGATGCTACAACTGAGACATGTTCTCTCCCTTCTTGACACATAATGTACCTGATAAAATTCCAAGTAGGGCCTCCCTGATGATCCGCCATCACTGGTAGGATGGTATAGGGAGAGGTGTTTCTGCAGACATTAGGATCCCAAGATTTTCAGGTGCATGAAAGATGAGTACCAGGAGCCTAAATTAGGCTCTGAAGAAAAAGGCAACCAGAGAAACCCATTCAGAATCAGTGAAATGCTATTCCACATGACTATGCCACTTTTAATTCTGGGGACTGCATTCTGCACTGGCTGAAGCTTCCAGGCAATCCCACACAGCAATCTAATTAGGAAGTCACCGGGGCCTAATCCACTGAAGCCAGACTATCCTTAGCAGAAACAATTGAAGCTGGCAAATCAACCAAAAGTTAATAAACAGAATCCTAATCAGTAAAGCCACCCAAGCCTCATGACCCGGATTAAAGAGTGCCTAAGTATACCATACCACTCCAGCATAGAATTCAGAGCTGATCCAGTAAGATACAACTATCAATGGTATAAAAAAAATCCAGTAGTGTACCAAAAGCAATGTATTGATTTATGTTATTCCTTTTATTGCATGTTATGATTGTATCATCACTTTTTGTTATATTGTTCACCTGCCTCTATCTTTGGATCAGGGTATAAATAATCCAAATAAATTTTTGGTTTACCACAGTTGGTAAAGGATGCAAGACTAGATGGGGCCCCTGGTCTGATTCAGCAGCATTTTTATGTTGGTTGGGAAGGCAAAGCATCAGAAATGCACTGCATTAATGGCCTTTACTTGGTGCTTGGTAATAGGGATCAAGGATTCTCTGAAAATGTTTGATTCAACTGCACCCCACTGGAATCCTTGCTGTTACCAAGAGCTACTCTCTCCAGGGGATACCTGAGTAGTTCATAAACAAGTCTTGGGCGCAGGGGGCAGCGGTGGAGGAGGGAAGATCTATTGCATCTTATTTCTAGCTTATTTTGTTTCATTATAGTAAAAACCAAACTGCAGTTCTTTAATTCCCTATATGCAAATGGAAATAAATATATAAATAAATGAGATTATTTATCCCTGCCCCTGAGAAAGAAGATTATTAAACCATCCTAGTATATACATACTGGTGTACTGCCTTCTAGTGTAGACAAAATCAGTCTGTAAAATTCAGCATTAAAAAAAAGAGATTAGAAAGGACAACCTGTGCTGGAAACTGCCAACATGGCATCCCTACCGTTAGTATTAACTTTGTTCATTAATCTTCAGGCACAATTGGAATGTCAATTCAAGACTCTGGTGAAATGTAACGGTGCAAAATGAAAGCTATGAGTTTACACAACAGAAGTATTAGGCAGTTTCTAATTCATCCTACAATCCTCTTTTTAAAAATGATTTATTGAAACTTTTAAAAATAATTTCAGATATTTAGAAAAACAAAGAAGAAAGAAAAGTGGGAAATAAAAAGAAATAGAGAAAAAAGAATAGTGGCTTCCAACTTTCTTTTCGTCAGTTATACACATATGATACATTCATATCTCTCTTTCTTTCTTTTTTCATTATTGTTTTTTATTTTAAACAAAAAATTGGTTATTTACCACAGTGGGCATTTCATCAGAAAAAGATTTTTTACAGTTTTTTCTTTTCCCATTCAGCTGATTTTAACATTGTTGATATCTTGTTTCACAACGCAAAAAAAACCAACAACAACTATATAAATCAAGAGTAATTGAAAATATAAATCTATAAATAATAAATCCATGTATTAATAAAGTATATTTTCACTTGTTTCAATTTCCTTTCTACTTTATCCAGTTTTCCAAAGAATTATACAATTTATATTAAATTGACTTTGTTTACAATGATTTCACAGTACATATCATTTCTCATATTATAACCATATATAACATTTTAACAATACATTTTAACAATACATATCACTTCACCTATTTCAAAATTTCTCTTCTAATTTTTATGTATGTTCCCTATCCCTTAATATTAGTCTTCCCTCATTAGTTCTCATTTGTTGTCTCATGGGGTCACAGTGCTTCACCCTTACAGTTTCTTTATCTATTTTTGTGGTATTCCATTTATCTGTCTTCTGTCCTAATTAATTTGGCATGTCTCTTTTCTCCACTTATCTCCACGTTTCTACCTTTTTCACCTTCCCTTTCCTTTCCCTTACTCTAGATATCTTATTCCATCCTTTCATTTACACACCTTGATTCTTTTCTTCCTTTCCCCCCTACCTCTCCCCTTTCCCATTCTGTCCTTGCTTTCCTTCTTCTATACACATTTATATCTTTCTCATAGACCTTTTCCTTTTACTGTTCCCTGTCATCTCCTCTTATTCACACTTCTCCCTTCACATTTCAGTTTCTCCTTTCCACTTACCATCTTCAAACCTTCTCTTCCCTTCTCACATACTTCAGTCTTCTTTTCTCGATCCTTCTTTCCTCTTGTCTTTATTCCTATAGTTCCTTTCCTTTTCTTTTTCTCTTTCTCCTTTTATAAGTACACTTTTCTTCAAAATGTACGAAGAAACCTTTATCCATTAGGGAGCTCCATCAATTCCCACTTCTTCTTACAATAGTCTCTCACTATTTCCCAATCCGATCCTTGTGTCTCCATTGATTTCTGCTTTAGTTCTAATGTTAGCTTGTCCATACAGGCCACGTCTAGAACTCTTTCCAACCTTTCATCCACTGTTGGTACCGTTTTCTGCTTCCATTTTTTAGCAACAGTCTTGCTATTGTCACCAAGTATAACACAGTTCTCCAGTTTACTTTCCAAGTCCCTTTTGTATGTGTGTGTGTGTGTGTGTGTGTGTGATATTCAATAAATAGAATTCAGGCTTCAAAGGAAATTGGATTTGAAAAATTTCTTCTATAGTTCTGTGAATTTCTTTCCAGTATTCTTTAACATGTCCACATTGCCACCATATGTGAAACAGTGAGCCAGGATCTACTTGGCATTTCCAGCATTTCTTATTTGTATTTTTAAACATTTTCCCCAACTTTACATGAGAGTAGTACCATCTGTGAGCTGTTTTGAAATAATTTTCTTTCAAATTTTGGCAAGCTGTAAATTTGGTCATGTTATTTCTGGCCTTTTCCCAATCTTCCAATTGTAAATTATACCCAAAGTCCAAGGCCCACTTTATCATTGAGTCCTTGATCTCTTCCATTTCCAATTCCCTTAATAGAAGTAATTTGTATATTCTTGAAATCATATTTTTCTTTGGACCTTGTATAATTTTGTCCAATTCATTTTCTTTTTCTTCAAATCCAATCCTTTTTATGTCTTCGTTGAATCTTTATTTCAGTTGTTCATAAGTAAACCAGTGTATGTTTAGATCCTCCCTAGGTTTGATGTTATATTCCTTTCCCTTTTCTTTGTTAATTATGTCATTATACTTTAACTATTCCTTTGTACTTTCCATCTGCCTATAAATGCTTCCTGAAGAGAAATCCAGAGAGGTAATTTGGTATAAAATTTCTTCCTGATTATGTGGTGAGTGAATTCTTTGTCTATCCTTACTTTGTCATAGGCAACATAGGCATGCCAACCAAGATTCAGATTAAATCCTTCCCAATTCAATGTTTTGGAGTCCTGTAAATTTAACCAGTCTACGATCCAAGTCATCGCGCAGGCCTGAAAGTATGTCTTGGAGTCCAGAAATTCTGCTCCTCCTC
Source organism: Gambelia wislizenii (assembly GCA_030847615.1). Taxonomy (NCBI): domain Eukaryota; kingdom Metazoa; phylum Chordata; class Lepidosauria; order Squamata; family Crotaphytidae; genus Gambelia; species Gambelia wislizenii. The sequence continues at coordinate 102,376,837 of JAUMIR010000005.1, read as the reverse complement.
TGCTTTTTACATTTATCATAATATTCCATTTGATTCTTGGCTTCCGACCTCCACAAATGAATTTGCTCATTTCTTCTTTCCACTCATTAAATATTTGCTCGTTGTTTACTATGGGAATATTCCGAAATAGATATAAGAATTTTGGAAGAACTGTCATCTTGATTGCTGCTACCTTCCTAAGTATTGATAAATTCAATTTTGTCCATTTCCTCATGTCCAATTTCATCTGTTTCCATATCTTCTTATAATTGTTTTTGTGTAAGTCGGTATTTCTTTTCGTAATCCAAATTCCCAGATATCTGATTTTCTTGCCAATTTTACAGCCTGAGATATTTTCTATCTCTTTCTTTTCTGTTTTTGTTAGATTTTTTTGTGGGTATTTGTGTTTTCTCCTTATTTATCTTGAAGCCCACAACTTCTCCAAATTTTTGAAAGTTTCCATAAGTTCTTCAATGTGTTTGAGTTCTCTAAAAAGACAACAAGATCATCCACAAACGCTCTCAGTTTATGGACATCTCCTTTAATTCTTATTTCACCTATCTTCTTATTGGCTCTTCTATTGCGATTTAGGACCTCCAATACAGTTATAAAAAGCAATGGGGACATCCCTGTCAAATTCCTTTACTAATTTCAAATTTCTCTGATCTTTCTCCATTTATTATGATCTGGGCATTTTATTGATTGTAAATTTCTCGAATCCATCCCAATTATTTGTCGCCAATGTTCATTCTTTTAAGTATCTCGGTTAGAAATGACCAATTCACATTATCAAAAGCTTTCTCCGCATCCACAAACAGCATCACTAATATTTTTGTTGTGTTTTTCAAAATATTCAATGATTTCTATTACTGTTCTTACGTTCTTTCTGATGTATCTTCCTGGAAGAAAGCCATTTTGGCTTGTATGTATCATTTCATTCAAGATTCCTTTTAGACTATCTGCAATTATTGAAGTGAAAATCTTATAATCTAAATTTAGGAGTAAGATGGGTCTGTAATTTTTGACATCCGTCAAGTCTTTTTCTTCTTTTGGAATTAGGACTATATTTGCAGTGTTCAAGAATCTGATTTTCCATGGCTGTGGATTTCATTAAGCATCTTTTGAATTGGTAGATTATTACTTCTTCCATATATTTATAATAGACTGCCGAAAGTCCATCTGGTCCCGGGGCTTTCCCTCTTTTTAATTTGCTGATTGCTGTGGAAATCTCTGCAATTGTAAATTGCGTGTTTAGTCTAGTCTAATGTTCTTCTTTAGTTGTGGTATTATTTGTTTTTCCAAATATTCTTCCACTTTGCCTTGATTGTCTTTGTATGTGCTTTTCTCTTCATACAAGTCTTTATAAAAAATTAAGAATTCTTTTTGTATCTCTTGTTGTGGTCTTGTATATTTTTCTTTTTTGTCTTATTTCGGAGATCAGCTTCTTCTCCTTTTCTTTTTTCATTCTTAGGGCCAACTATTTACCTGCCTTATTTGCATGCTCAAAATATGTCTGGCGATTCCTAATCAATTTTTGCTTTACTTCAGATGTATTTTCCAGATTTAATTGATTTTGTAGAATTTTTATTTCCTTTGTTATCTTCTTATCCTGTGTGTTTTCCCTCAAAAGATCTTCTTTTTCTTATAGTTTCTCTAAAATACTTTGAATTACCCCTTGTTTCTGCTTCTTGAATTGAGATCCTCTTTGTATACAAATTCCTCTAATTACCGCTTTACTGGTATCCCAGATTGTTTTCATGGGCACATCTCCTGGTTTGGTTTCCATAAAGAAATGTTTAAGTGTATTTTTCATTTTTTCTTGGAATTCCTTGTCTTCTAATAATTATTCGTTCATCTCCAATTATAATCCTTCTTCCCAAATTTTAACATTAGTTGAATAGGATTGTGATCTGAAGTAATTTTTTGTAGAATTGACATATTTTGAATTTTCATTTTCAACTGTGATGATGCAAAGAATAAGTCTATTCTTGACATCGACTTGTGCCTATCCGAATAGAAGGTATATCTCTTTTCACCTCTATATTTGTAGGTCCATATATCCAACAAGTTCTTTTCTTCCATTAGCTCAAAGAATATTGAGGGAAGTTTCCCCTTAAATTTCAATTTTTTCATAATTCTATCTTTTATTGGGTCTATAACTCCACTGAAATCCCCCATCAAGATTAGGTTATCTTGGTCTAGGCCCATTATGTCTTTGTGTAATTTCTTATAAAATTTATCTTTTTTTTTTCTCCTGTGGTGAGTAAATTCCAATAATCATTATCTTTTAGTTTGGTAGAAAGATTTCCAGTACTATGTAGTGTCCTTCCTTGTCATTAAAGACTTCTTTCAACGTAAATTCCTTACTTATGTAAATTACTACTCTTTTTCTTTTATTGTTTGAAGCTGAAATGTAAGTCTGGCCCAATTTTGGATTTATCAAATATTTGGAGTCTTTATCTCTTATGCATGTTTCCTGTAGAAATATTATGTCATTTTTTGCTTTTTCCAAATAATGAAATATGTTCCTCTTTTTATACATGGAGTTTAGTCCTTTCACATTCCACGATGCTATTTTAGCAACATTATTTGTGATTATTATTGTCCTTATATCCTTTATTTCTTTATTAGTTTCTTTAAATTTGTTCTTCTAATTCTTCTTCTGTTTCAGACACCTTCCCCCCATTTCTTCTGGTAGCTGTATTTGTCTACTTAGAATTCCCCCTACTGCTCCGAGCTCCTCTTCCTGGTCACTTCCTTCCTTTGATCTTTCTAGGAGATATTTCTCTCTTTTACTGTTGTTTCTGTTTTTACGTCTTTCTCTCCCTCCCATATCTCCTTCTTCTTTATCCCTTTCTTCTTCTCAATTCCTTTCTTTCTCTCTGTCCTGGTCCTTGACTATCTTCCTGTAAAATCCTTTAGCTTTATCCATTGATGTTATCCTGTATCTCTTCTGATTGTATAACAGGGATATCCCTTCTATTCTCTCCCATCTAAAAATGATTACACATTTATTCAATAATTGAGTCAGGAATTTATAATCTTGACATTTCTTCAATACTGCTGGAGGAATATCCTTGAAAATCTTTATTTCTGTTCCCTCTATTTCTAGACTATTTTGGTAATTTTTCATCAACATTGTGTCTCTTATCTTCTATCTGATAAAGCATATTACCACATTCCTGGGTATTTTTTTTCATGAGCCACCATCAAGCTTATTCAAAAATGTTCTCTGTCTCTCTTTCCACTTCTGCTTCATCCACATTTAGATATTCCATAATTATTGGTATTAAGTCTTCTGTAAGATTTTCTTTTGTTTTCTCTGGGATCCCTCTCATCTTCAAACATCTTTCCCTGTATCTTAATTCTTGAATTAACATCAGGTTCTCTTCTTGTTTTTGGATATCTTTCAATACTTCAAGGTCCTTCTCTGTTTTTTGCACATTTTCAGTTAAGACCTTTACTTCTTCTTTTACCAAATCTAGTTCTTTTGTAATTTTTTTGTATTTGCTTAAGGTATCTGTTTCTTTTTCGATATCTTTCCTCAATTAGCTCCTTAGCTCTTTAAGATCTGTTTTCGCCTCTTTTTAAAACTCCCTCAGTTCCTGATGCATTTGCATTTGTATATCCAGAATCTTCGTAGCAAGTTACGCAGATCCTCTTCTGGTTATCACTCCCTATGATGTTGATTGACTTTGTGATTGCACGTTGGATCTCTTGATTTCCGAGGCCATGTTAGTTTATATATTTCTTTTCTATCCACCCTTATTCCTCTTATTTCACTTTTTTTCACCCTATGTAGATTCCTATAGCTTAGGGGGTTTTTTTAACAAACTATGTCTTCCCAACAAGCAAGGTAATATCTGTAAGTTACTTTATGGATCAAGGTCAGGTCTCCTGAAATGTGTCTTCAATTACCTGCATCAGAGAAACCTCCCCAAACCCTTACACTTCCTCTCTTTTTCTAAGTGTTAATTTCAGTTTCAGTACTACTGATCTATTTCTTTCCCTAGGTGTACCAAAAAGGAAAAAAAAATTAAGCTATCCTGTCAAACTATTCTGTTTAGCAATCTAACTAAATCAGATATCTCAATCCACCTGATATACCACTTCTCAATGTCTATTTAGTAGTCTACTGTCCTCTTATTTCCGTTGGTTATATATTTGTGTTTGGAATAGTGTTTTCCCCTTAAAAATCCACAATCTAGTGAATTGCTATCTGTTCTTTTTCCCTTTCAGCTTCCCCTACTCTTTGAGAACTTTAACAATGAGAGTATCAAGTACCTCTCCTCAGGTATTCTCACTCTACCAACATCCCACATTTGGCCTCTGTATTGTCCAAAAATTGTAAATTAGCCTCTTTCCACCCTTCAACACCCTTCCCTTCCCTTCCCTCCAACCCCCTCTTCATCCACCCTCCCCTTTCTCTTGTGATGGGATATCTTCTACCTTCTTCTTCTGCTCTCCTCTGTCTTCTTTCTTTATTCCTGTTCTTTCCCTCCTATTCTTTCTTCTTGTGTTCTTCTTCCACAGTTCTTCAGAATCTATATCAATATATCAATAACATTCCCCCTCCCAGCCCTTATTTCTATTGCTTCTTTACAATACCACGGCTTCCGGTCCTTATATTCTCCTTTTTATTTTATTTTTTACCTCTGTTCCTCCCTTATCTCTTTCAAACTACAGCCTTTACTTCTGTGTTTCTCCTTTCTGTATTCAAAAGTATACTGATGTATTCAAGGATGCAATTAACAATCAATAATTAAATATTCAGCCTAGTGTTCTCAATGTTCAAGGTCAGCACTTCTCATTACCCTTTAAACTCCCTCTGCAGACTGTGTTATTTTATCAGCTCTGACTATCAGAACTTTATCCCTGTAAGTAGATCTGAGTTATAGCACAGCTGCGTTAATGTTAATGTTGTTTCCCTTATGCTGCCTCCCTGCCTTTTGCCCCTTCTTTACTATAAACCAATTATTCACGTGTTTAAGCACAACCTGCACTTTACCCCTAAAATTCCTTCACATACCCCCAGATAGAGAGGGGTGGATGGGAAGGGAAGTGTATGAAATCAAGGTAGCATGGGGAACGGGAAAAGGAAATTATAGTGTCAGGGGTAAAAAGTATAAAGAATATTAGAGGGATGAAACAAAACAAGATAAAAAGAAACAGAAGGAGAAGAAAAAGAAAAAGAAATTAAGAAAAAAATTAGGCAATAGTGCAATTTTATATGGTACTGTATATTAAAGGATTGAAAATCAGAATGTAACCAAAGGCAGGAGGGTTAAAATGAAATGCTCAGTAATAGACAACTGTGCATATTTTTACAAAAGAAAAAGAAGTGAAAAGAAAGAAGTGGAGAGAGGAGAACAGGAGAACAGGGGGGAGAAGGATTCCTAACACAGACAGGGAAAGGAAGTAGGAGTGAGTGAGCTTGCATCCTTGAAAAAGCTGAAGCACTGTAGCATGCTAGTACCCCCACTATTAAAAGTAAAAGAAAAGAAAGAAAGTAAAGAAAAAAATTGTTCCATGTCCTCTGTTGTCAACAAGATCAATAAGTGAAGTCTCTCAGGTATTAATAGCCTTTTGTTACTGGGTTTTCTTTTTTGAAGTACAGAGCTGGAGCCTTTTCAATGGCTTCCAGTCTCCCAAAGAGATCCTGCTCCTTATGGCAATGCAGTTAAACTGAAGAATCAACAGTCCTCACAAAAATAAAACCAATCCCAACCTTAAAAAAGGGTTTTGTTTTGTTTTTTTTTAAATCACAATTACGTCCAAATAGAGTACTAGCAGAGATTCAGCCAACAGAGGAGAAAGAAAGAAAACTCCTAAAGTTGAAAGTATCACAAATATCCAATTGAAGCTGAAGAAAAAAAAAAAACAAAAAACAAAAGTCAAATCAAAGTCCACTAGGTTGTGTTTGTAAATTGTAGGTTTACAAATAGTCTGTGAATTTAAATTCCTTTAGAGAAGAGGATCATCCTCTCTTCAAGTACCTTAATCTGCAACACAATCCCCAAAGAGACAATTCCACAGTAAGTGTTACTTAACAACTTAATTGCTTTGTTGGATCCACTATAGCTGTCAAAGTAGATCTTGCCTCTGAAAAAGCTTGACTTCCAGCTTCACTTGAGTATTAAACTCTTCTTGAAGAATCTTATGTGGCTGATGAGACTATGCAGATTAGGCTGCCATCCCGCAGCACTGGCTGCTCTTTGGTCAAGTCCCCTCAACTCCAACCCACAAAGACCACCATCCCTGTAACTACAGAGGAGAGTATTTTCAGACTCCCTGCAAGCCCCCACTTGTCTCCTCTCTTACCAGAGAAAGAGAAAACCAGAAATCCCCTCTGTGATCTCTGGAAAGCCACATTCACAGACAATGGGAATGGAGCCCCGTTCCTACACTGCCATTTGTCTCAATTTCAACACCGGAAGTCTCCCATATCTCTCTTTCTAAGAAGATTTATCACACAATGCTAGAAAAGTGGGATTAAAGCAGGATAGTAGCATCTATGGCAGAATGTTGTAACACAATGTCATAACTGTCCTGTAGGTGACATGTATTCAAACAGTTACTGTTGTGTCCCTTTTAATTGATGGGGAAAGCCCTTCAATCGCTCTAAATGTCACTGTTGTTCCACTGCTGGCCCTGGTGCAATAGGTCCCTGTGCTTCAATTCTGGGATTACAGCAGTGAGGGCCATGAGGGGGCCTGATTCCCCTCCTTTCCTCCTCTCTCCCCCTCCTACTTGCTATTCCAAAGCAGGTTAATTCCATGCCTGTTGGGTTTTTATTTTATTTTTAAATCTGTGCTGTGTTTGCATAATTACAGCAAAATCTATTTTTTAAAAAAATATTTTATTGTTTTTCTCTAACACAGCAAAGATTTAGAAATATTAAAAATGATAGGCACGGAGTTATCCTGCTTTGGAATAGTGATTGGGAGGAGGAGATTCAGGCCCCTTCACGGACTGACTGCTGCAATGCTGGAACTGCAGCAAAGAGACTTATGATACCAGACAGTTTTTCAAAGCAAAGCAGTTGCACAAAATAAGAGGTGTGATAAGAAATGTTTCCAAAGTGGTATGTTTCTAGCTCCTTTCACTTAATGCAGTGTAGATTTGTAAATTGCTATTGCTTAAAACAATTTGTAAGCTGTTCTGATAGCCTTGTGGCTGAAGAGTGGGGTATAAATAAATAAAATAAAAATAATACAATTGCCCCAAGATACTAGCCTTGTGTGATAATTGTGTAAAACTACATCATACACTTTCTTCCACTAACCAAATTTTACTAATTGTCAAAACCAAATGTTATCAGATCATATTCTTTTTTTTTCCTGCAAAAAAATCTAAAAGGGTTTTCCAAGCTCTTAGAAATATTACTAGTGATCTTTGTCTAATCAAAGCAGATAGGGGGAATAGCCGATGGTTTTAGATGTCTTTATACTAATGCACAGAGCATGGGAAATAAACAAGATGAACTTGAACTCTTAGAACACTGAAACTGGTGGGATGAGTCTCATGATTGGAATATAGTAATAGGGGGGGGTACAACTGTTTTTAACAGATGGGCGGGGTATAAATAAATATTATTATTATTATTATTATTACCCATTTTAGAGAAATAGATTAAACAGGAAGGGAGGTGGAGTAGCATTATATGTTAATGATGTGTACACCTGTGAACAGATCCATGACTTAAATCCTGGGGGCCAGGTTGAGAGCATCTGGGTAAAAATCAAGGGGGAGAGAAACAGCAGGGATGTCATGGTGGAAGTCTACTACAGACCTCCAAGCCAAACTGAGGACTTGGATGATGCCTTCCTGGAACAGATGACCACACATTCAGAAAGGAGAGTTGTAGTAGTAATGGGGGTGTTCAACTATCCTGATATTTGTTGGAAGTCCAATTCTGCCAAAAATTTAAGGTCCAACAAATTCCTCACTTGCCTTGCAGATAATTTCATTGTCCAGAAGGTAGAAGAGACAAGGGGATCAGCTATTTTAGATCTCATCCTAACCAATAGAGATGACCTGGAGGTGGCAGGATCCTTAGTGGGGAGTGACCATGTTCTCCTGGAGTTTGCTATACAGAGGAAAGGGGAAGCTAACTGTAGTCAGACATACATTCTAGACTTTAAGAAAGCTGATTTCAGTAAACTTAATGAATTACTGGGGGTGATCCCATGGTCAGGAATACTAAAAGAGAAGGGAGTACAATACATGATGGATGAAAGTTTCTTAAAAGTGAGATATTGAAGGCAAAACTTCAAACAGTTCCGATGAGGAGGAAAAATGGGAGGTGTCTAAAGAAACCAGGATGGATCTGTAAACAAATTTCTATTGAACTAAGACTTAAAAGGGACAGGTACACGAAACAGAAAAAGAGGGATATCACCAAAGAAGAATTCAAACAAATAGCCAGCTCATGTAAGGGGAAAATTTAAAAAGCTAAAGCACAGATGGAGCTCAGGCTTGCTTAGAGAGGTTAAAAACAATAAAAAGAGCTTTTTGGTTTCTGTCCGTAGCAAAAGAAAGAACAAGGAAATAGTAGGGCTGCTGCGTGGAGAAGATGGTGAAATGCTAACGGGATAGAGAAAAGGCAGAACTACTCAACACCTTCTTTGCCTATGTCTTTTCCCGAAAGGAGAACAATGCTCAATCTGGGGAAAATGGAACAGATGATGCAGTAGGGGAAATGCAGCACAGGATGGGTAAAGAGGGAGTTCAGGAATACCTGGCCAGTATAAATGAGTTCAAGTCTCCAGGGCTAGATGAACTACATCCAAGGATATTAAAAGAACTGGCAGGAGTAATCTCAGAACCACTATCAATAATTTTTTGAGAATTCCTGGAGCACAGGAGAGGTCCCAGCAGACTGGAGGAGGACAAATGTTGTCCCCATCTTTAAAGGGGGTGGGGAGAAGACCCAAATAATTACCGCCCAGCCAGCCTGACATCAATACTAGGAAAGATTCTAGAGCAGATCATTAAACACAGACACTCTATAAGCACTTAAAAAGGAATGCCATGATCACTAAAAGTCAACATGTGTTTCTCAAAAACAAGTCATGCCAGACTAATCTTATATCTTGGGTTGCTGTTTTATACAGAGTTACATACTTGGGCAGATTAAGGGAATGCTGTGGATGTAGTGTATCTTGATTTCAGTAAGGCCTTTGACAAGGTACCCCATGATATCCTTGCAAAAAAGTTAGTAATGTGTGGGCTAGACAATGCGACTGTTAAGTAGATTTGTAACTGGTTGACCGACCAAACCCAAAGGGTAGTCACCAATCGCTCCTCTTCATCCTTGAGAGAAGTGACTAGTGGGGTGCCACAGGGTTCTCTCCTGTGCCCAGTGCTATTCAACATCTTTAGTAATGACTTGGATGAGGGAATAGAGGGCATGCTTATTAAGTTTGCAGATGACACCAAGTTAGGAGGGGGTAGCTGATACTCCAAAGGACAGGGTCAGAATTCAAAATACCTTTAATAGATCAGAAAGCTGGGCCAAAACTAACAAAATGAATTTCAACAGGGAGAAATGTAGGATACTACACTTGGGCAGTAAAAATGAAATGCACAGATATAGGACGGGTGGCACCTGGCTTGAGGGCAGTACATGCAAAAGGGATCTAGGAGTCTTAGTGGACCACAAGCTGAACATGAGTCAGCAGTGTGAGATGCAGTATTTTAAAAAGCCAATGCAGTTCTAGGCTGTATTAATAAGAGTATAGTCTCTAGATCAAGGGAAGTAACAGTGCCACTCTATTCTGCTTTGGTCAGACCTCACCTGGAATACTGTGTCTAGTTCTGGGCACCACAATTCAAGTAGGATATTGACAAGCTGGAAGGTGTCCAGAAGAGGGCAACCAAAATGGTGGGAGGTCTGAAAGCCAGGCTCTATAAGGAGTAGCTTAGGGAGCTGGACATATTTAGCCTGGTGAAGAGAAGGTTAAAAGGTGGTATGATAGCCATGTTTAAATATTTGAAGGGATGTCATACTGAGGATGGAGCAAGCTTGTTTTCTGCTGCTCCAGAGACTAGGACATTGAGCAATCGACTCAAACTACAGGAAAAGAGATTCCACCTAAACATTAGGAAGAACTTTCTGACAATAAGAACTGTTCGGCAGTTCAGTGCTCTGCCTGGGAATGTGGTGGAATCTCCTTCTTTGGAGGTTTTTAAGCAGAGGCTAGATGGCCATCTTTCGGGAGTGCTTTGATTAGGTATTCCTGCATGGCAGGGGGTTGAACTAGATGGACCTTGTGGTCTCTTCCAACTCTATTATTCCATGAGTCTATGAATTTAGCAATTGCAGCTAAATCAGTCAATTTCAACAACCATTCCTCCCTGGTAGAGAACATTCATTCATCTTTGTGCATACAACAGTCTTGCTGCCATGGTCATACAAAAGTAATCTCCTATGACTCTTTTCCAACCATTCATTCATAAATTCCAAAAGAAAAAGTTCCAGTTTTAATTTGATATTAACCTTTAATATCCTCTGAATCAGAATATGTATTTGAACCCAAAACTCTTTAGCCTTTTCAGATGACCCACACAAATGATAAAATGTCCCTTCATGTTCACATTTCCAACATACATTCAAAACACTCTTGTATATTCTGGATAATTTCTCTGGTGTCATGTACCAATGATACATCATTTTATAAAAGTTCTATAAAGGCAGTTACCAATATATCCTTTCTAGTTCCCCTTCTCCACTGAGGCAGAATACTGCTGTTACCATATTTTTTCCTGTTATAATTTTCCCTGTTCACATAGGGAATGCAAGTGGGGTAGAGGGATCCCCCTATTTTCTCCTGTTATTTCTGTTTACTTTGATATGTCCCACTCCATCCAATGGGCTGGCAAGGAGGAACCTTCTCTGTGTGGAAATTGTATGAAGAAAGTAATAATGGAGGGAGCCAAATGTAACAGGACAAATAATGCCACATCATTTGGTAAACATCATATGGTCTACCAGCGTGATCCCTGGGGACAATCAACCCCACACACATACACACACCAAAAACAATCTCCACCCTGCTTTACAATGTACGGATATTATTTTATTTATTATTGCTTGACATTTTTGTCACTCCTTTCATCAAAGGAGCTCAGAACAGCACACAATCTTTAATAACAATTACTTACAATGTAGGAAAGACTGAGAGAAAGGGACTTGTCTAAGATCAACCAATGAGATTAGTGGCTGAGCAGGGATTTAGTCTCAGACACCATGGCTTATCACTATTAATTACATCATGATAGCTCAATTATCGATTGAGGCTATCATCGATTGAGGCTATCATCGATAATAGTAGTGCCAAAGCACTTTTTAAGAAACTAACCAAATATGCATTCATGCATGGCTTAAACACATCTATCATTTCCATTTCCATTTCCAGTGCTTTTTGTAACTTTTACAGTACTGCATTCATTTTTTCCAGTGTCAAAAAACAAATCAAATTGAATCAAATTATAATCTGCTAAAACTACTATGCTGACAATTTATTTTTATGGTGAGATGAATTCTCACTATGGACGTTATCAGACAGGGTGAATAAGGCATAATAAGGATGCCTAATGACCACAAAAGGGCGTGCATACCACATGACATCACCCTTTCACAATCATGCCCTGTAAAAAAAAATTATACTTTTTTATTGACGGCTCAAGCCATCAATTGAGCCCTGTGGCACTTTTGTGCCAGCATTGCTGGCATTTGAAACTTTGCATCATTGTACTCACGTGAATGCAGCATCAATGGCTAGTCCAGCAACAACACTTCCTGGTGAGATCATGACATCCATGTAGGTGACACACTTTTTATGCCCCTCCCCAGGTTACTTGTGACTTTTTTTTAGTGTGTTTGGGTGCTTTTTCTATCTTTTACTATCTCATTTTGGGTTTTATTTTTGAATTTCCTGTGCTATGTATTCTCGCAAGAATATGCGGGATTTTGAACAAGGAAGTGAACGGAGCTCTGTTCACTTCCTCTTACATTGCTGGGCAAGCCTTTGCATGGGAGGGAGGCAAGTGTGGCATGGGGAGTTCTTTTGTTGGCATAAAAATGGCAAAGTTATGCCGGCAAAAGAAGAGGTTTAAGGGGGGGATCTGATAAAGTCCTAAATGTACAAAATTATTTTCTGTCTAATTTATTTTCAGAAAATTAACATTAAGGGGGAACCCTAGAAAAATTAAGCTTTTTTTTTTTTAAAAAAAGTACCATATCTAATATGTTAGGCAGTTCATAAATCCAATTATCATTCCTCTCATACCGGATATGGGTGATCAAGTGTGACATCCCTAATAAGGAAATGCTTTCTATTTCTACTATTTTAGAGAACTTCCAAGATACAGAGAAGTATGCATATATAGGTTTAAAACCCTGCTATAAAAAGCCTGATAAGGATCTATGTTTTGAAAACATAGGGGTCTGAGAAGCACCTTTATATGAAGTCAGACCATGGTCCAACTAGCTTAGTATCTTCTTCAGGGTTTATTACTGATTCTTTGAAGCAGGAAGTTTTCCCAACCCTACATGCAGGTACCAGAGTATGAACCCAGGAGTAAAGAACATGGTCTACCACTGCACTGCTGCCAATTGAGCCACAGAATATCCATGTCAAGTCAAAGAGAAAAGGAAAATGGAGGAGAAAAGAGAGAAGAAATATAGAGGAGAATTAGGGTGGAAGGGGATTGGGCTATGATGCTAAAAAAAAAAAAAAACACCTTTCTCTGCTTAGTTCCACATCATTTCAGGAGGAATAGTTGCCTCTGGTAACCTGCCCCAAGCCTGATCACTTTACTGGTGTACATCCAGTGGTAGCAAGATTTCCATTGAGTACAGATAGTGGCTTGTTTAGAGGTATTCATGGTGAGTCTCCCAAAGCAAGATTAGGATAGATTATGTGACAGTGCAATCAGTGACTACTTTCACTCTTCTTGCCCATGAGCACAAACAGGTTTCTTATATCACAGGGTCCCTTCCTAAGGTTTGGATTTGGAATAATTACCTACTCCAGCCACAGCCAACAGAATTTAACTACCTCTGAGTTCTCAGTCCATCAAGACACATTGGCAGTTTATGGAAGATTATGTTCCAACTACACCTCTTCCTTCCTTCAGTCAATTGTCCCTTATTGCTTATATTCAAACTCAGCAAAGTTCAGAATAAAATAAGGCAAATACATCTGGGTTTGCATTGCCGCAGCAGTACTGGACTTGATACACACAGATAAATTTTTGCTGTGTGGACATTAGTCTCTCTACTTACAAGCTTCTCCAAGTGCCAACAGAAGTCCTCATATTTCAAATATATTTACTGTCACACCCAAGTCAATGCACCTTCTTATTAACATATACTCTATGAAGTGAACATAGAGACACAGAGAGATCTAAGATGCCAAAATATTCCCTATGAAGTGAGCAATAAGAGAGAGATCTAAGGTGCCAAAATATAAGTTTAGTATCGGTTGTTGAGTCTTCCAGCAATGAAACCTTATTACTATGTATGATGCAGTTTACCATGAAGCACCTGCTTCTTGTCAAGCGAAGACCCCTCTTACAATGATGATATAAGCCCTGTAGCCTTTTCTCACTGAAGAAAAAAACTACAGCATAAATTCAGAAGTCATTATACAGCAGTATCAATAAATGCATTCCATCTATTCAGAACTCTCTAAAAAGCTCATTACCATGATGCTAAAGCTTCTCTTATGGCAATAACATATGCAAAGAGTCAAGCTTTGTCTTGTTATGCACAATACCAAAAAAAGAATTGTATCTCAGTAAGGTCCACAATTTTCCCCACTTCAGCCAGAAAGTCTATAGACTAGGTAGCATAGACAACATTTTATATTAACTTAAGAAAATAGAACTAAAATCAAAATACATGCAATACAATTAGATGCATGTTTACTTCAATGCAAGTCCCACTGAGCCAATGGTGTTTATTCCATAATAGGTTACTTTGAATTGAAGCTTTTACATAGATAAGAGGCACTAGACTTCATGTACTGATGATTGCATTTACAGTCGGCCCTCTGTTGTTACCCTAAGAGGTGGGGGTGCATTGGAACCCCACCCATGATGCCAAAACTTCCATGAGTGAAAAACAGTGCGGGCGCCTCCAATGCTAGCTGCAACACTCATGGACGATGCCGAGAGAGAAAAGGTGTCGTCCAAAATGGACCCCTTGCCACACAGCAGCCTCGTTACAGCTCCGGAGGCTGCTTGTGCGGCAAGACGCTGAAAGAGGCGTCTGAAAATCTCCTTTGTCAGGGCCCAAATACAATCACAGGGACACCACCATTTTCAGCTGTATCAGTGAAATTTACAACTCTCTCTGGCCTTGCAGTAGGGAGGAAGAAGTAATGTTGTGCCTTAGCAGCCTTTTTGCTGCTAAGAGGACATGGAAGAAGAAGAAGTCATCTGGGTGGAGACATAGCACAACATGACAAAAAGAACTCCTCTTTGGAAATAAGAAATCTCTTTAAAAATAGATGTCTCCTAAAGAACAGAAGGGCTTAAGTTTTGGTCCATTTTTTATAGCTGCTTTCAAGTGGGACTCTGGTAGACAGACCCACACTACTTAAGTATTTTCACTACTGGAGTAACAGGTCCTATTGCCGTGTAATACAGCTGCCTGGTGGGCCTTGCCTATTCATGACTCCAAGTCTAGGTGTGGATGGATAGACAAACAGAGGGAGAATGAGAAGCTTCTTTGATTGTGGAAGAGGAGAATAAGTGGGAGGAAAGACTAAAAGAGTAGTAGGCTGTGGAGAGAAAAAACAGTGAGAAAGTAAATCATGGAAGATATAGTTGCCATAAAGTTTGCTTTTTACTTAGATTTTAGCCCTGCCAACCTGGTTTCTGTTAGCTGGCCACGACCTCCAGTTTTTATTTTATTTTTTTCAGTAAGACTCTTATCCTGTAGAAGCTGAGTTATGAGGTAAAGTATGCACTTATTACTCTGTCCAATTCTTTTGTAAGAAAATGAACTTGCTACTGCTTTTCAGTATGCTTTGCCAATGAGTGAAAACACAGCTAGGACTGACATCACATTTTAGAGCACTAAAAATTTTAAACCATAGAATGATCCAGTGATCTCTGCATTTCTTGCATGCACAGAACATGCAGCCATGTTAAGTAGCATTATTATTAAAGGGTTAAAAGTTATAGCTTTCAACTGTGAATGTTAGAACTGCCCAAGAATGCATTAATGGAAGGTGGTTAGCAAGCTGTACTTTCTGACTTCAGCTTTCAGACTGCAATCCATCCTATATCTAACTAACCCCAAAACAAATCCCATTGTACTCAATAGTACTAACATCCCAATAGACATATATAAAACTGTACTGGTAACCATCCTTCTAAAAAGAAGATAACTTCATGCAACATGTGGGAAGTTTTCTGCACTCAGGCCGATTTTTGAAAACAGAAACCAGTTATGTTCTCAAACAACAGCTACTCTGGAGAGGCATTATTAAATTCTCTCACCATTATTATTATTATTATTATTATGCAATAGCATGTCTAATAATCACGGTCATTTTAAAAGAGTTTTTGAGTATTCAAAGCACTATTTCTACTATGGGTAATTTTAGAGTCTGTACTTAATATCATGCGGGTAGCTGTTAATACAATAGCGAAGAAAGCTGATGGGAAGAAAATAAATTCATTTGAAATGTGGTGCTGGAGAAGTGTTCTACAGATACCATGGACTGCTAAAAAGACAAATAAATGGGTCCTAGAGCAAATCAAGACTGAACTCTCCCTAGAAGCCAAGATGACTACTTTGGATATATCATGAGAAGACATGACTCACTACAAAAAACAATAATGCTTGGTAAGGTAGAAGGAAGTAGGAAATCAGAAAAAATGCATTCCAGATGGATAGACTCAACCAAGGAAGCCAAGGCCCCGAGTCTGCAAGACCTGAGCAGGGTTGTTGATGATAGAGTGACTTGTAGGTCTCTCATTCATGGGGTCACCCTAAGTCAAAGTTGACTTGATGGCCATTAACAACAAAACTGTTAATGCATTTTTTCAACTCTTTTTGGGTGGATCTGCACATACATTCTATTTGTTCGTAGAACATCTATGGCTCTCTGGTCTGACAGTTTTCTCTCTTCTGAAATTTGAGCTTACAATTTCCTCTTCTGCATAAATTCCCCATATTTGAGAAAGCTATACCTGTTGAGCAACTGCAGCTCTAAAAAACATAGGAGTCCTGTTGGGAAAAAAAGTTCTTACAAGGTGGTAAATAAAAGAGGTGCACAAAACACTGTGTCACAAAATTATGCATCATTGCAGGACAGTCAGCCCTCCTGATCCACAGATTCTGCATTTATGGTTTCAACCAATCATAGTTTGAAAATATTCCAGGGAGTGGAATCCAAAAAGCAAATTTGGCTGGTTGCCATTTTATATAAGGGTCATCATTTTACAATGCCATTGTATATAATGGGATTTGAGCATCCACAGATATTTGGTATCCATGGGGGGCGGGGGGCTGGAACAAAACCCCAGTGGATGCCAAGGGCCCACTTACATACAAAGTATCTAAGAAAGCCTGACATATTGTTTCCTAGCTATAAAGCAACTTCAGGTGTGTATCTGTACTGGTCAAATCATTTATCACCTACCAAATGATTTACATAATAATCAAATAATTTGGATAATACACAAAAGTCTGGGTTTGGGGAACTAGAATTGTAACAACCCTAACGCATGGTGGCAGAGAAACTTATGACACCTGATGGTGAAGAATTAGGAGAAAAAGTTGAATGGATCTGGGGCAGGGGGGAGGGTAGCATGAAAGGGTGGTGGAGGAGAGAAAAGAAGCAGTATGTGTGGGGAGATTACAGAGGATTTCCAACCCAGGCAGCTGTTAGAGACTGAACAGGTACTGCTGTGGACAGAGCATCATGAGGAAGGTGGGTGGAACAGAAGGAAAAGAGCATCATGGTAGGGCTGAAATAAATAAGGTCTAACCCACAGGAAGGTAGGCACTTTTGTTAGTCACACATAAGTGAAATCTGTGTATTTTCCACAAATCCAATCACATTGATTTGCTAGACTGAGTAAGGAGGTAGTGGTACACAGATGGATTTTTCCCTTCCAGTACTAGTGATGTGCAAAATATTTTCCTCTATAAGGAAAATTCTGAACAGATATAGTCATAATGATATAAAAAGTTACTTTACTCTTAACTGTAATGGCAACAAAAATATGAGGTCTATTAAATAATGAGATGGTGTTTCTACCTTTTAGACAAATCGGAGAGAACTGATTGTGAACACTTGAGTGGTGACCTTGAACATGTCTGAACATGCATGACAAACATCAAAACTTTCGCCCGTTCAGTTAATTGGCAATTATTGTTTATAGCTGCTGTGTTGTCTGTTGTATGCTGGAAAAATGCTAAGTTTAAAAGTCAAGCAATATGTCAGTTTGAAATTGTTAGTAAAATTGAACAAAACACCAATGGACTCTTTTCAAATGCTTACTGAGGCCTATGGGGAAGGCTGCATTCTCATGTACATGTGTCTGAGTGGGACAAAAGATTCAGAGAAGGATGTGAGAATGTGGAAGACTATGAACACCCTGGACAACCTTCTACTTTAAGAACCAAAGAAATTGTGGAAAAAATCAGCCAGATCATTCAAGGAGATCACTGACTGGGGAGATTTTCACATGGGCTATCGTGTGGCAGGAACAGAACAGGGTCAGAAAAGGTTTTCCCTTTTGGACGACGTTGACCCCATTCTGTCCTGAATCCATACTGCTCCCATGACTGTTCTGGAACAATGTAATAACGGTTTTTCATCATGAATAGACCTCCCGTTCCATTGCTATCACGCAATCACAGGTGTGCGAACAGGAGCCCCGTTCCTTTTCCGAAATGACAGCCGCGGAGGGGAGGTCTGTTCCAAGCACTTCCTGGTATGATCAGGGCATCCAGGTAAGTGGCACCCTTTATTTTACCCTCCCTGTTTTGATTGTGTGATTTCAAGTGTGCTTTTGTGCTTGGTGAACTGATTTTATGTTTGGGGGAGTTTTATTTTTTAAATTTACCGCCCAGCCATTATCACATGATAACATGATAACGTTTCAGACGGTTGGTCATAAAAGCAGCCTTACGACAGCTGCATTTACAGCCGTCCAGCAAGGGGAGGGGGAGCCCGTTCCTGCTGCAGAATTAAGGTAAGTGTGTGAAAGATATATGTTATTACATGGCAGGAATGGGAGAGGAGGTGGCAGGGCAGTAATGGGGCATTTTGGTCCAGTGTGAAAATCTCCTCAGTGTCCAAATAATAGCTGAAGTTGTGAACATTGACAAAGACACTGTGTGGAAAATTTTGCATGAGGATCTCAACATGAGAAAAGTTTGTGCCAAGATGGTCCCTAGGGTTCTCATACCAGAGCAAAAAGAGTGCTGCAAGGAAATTTGTACTGACATTCTGCAGCAACCTGAAGCAGACCCAAACCTTTTTGAAAAAATCATCACTTGTGATAAAACCTGGATCTTCCAGTATGATCCTGAGCCAAAATGACAGTCAATGCACTGGAAAACACCATCATCACCAAGAATCAAAAAAGCACATCAAAGCAAGTCCACATTCAAATCCATGCTCATTGTGAGATTTTTTTTTTAATCAAGGGCATAATTTTGGCAGAATGGGTTCGAGAAGGCAGAACAGTGAACCAGCGTTATTATAAGGAAGTTTTGACAAAGCTGAGAGAGAATCAGGAAAAAAAAGGCCAGAACTATGGGGCAATGGTTTCATTCTTCATCAAGACAATGCACCTGCTCATACAGCACTTTCTGTGATAAACGCATTACTACACCTGAACATCCTCCATAGTCACCAGATTTGGCACCATGTGATTTTTTTCCTTTTCCCTAAAATGAAATTGGTGCTTAAAGGAACATGCTTTGAGTCAATTGATTCAGTAAAGAAGAAAATGGCAGATGTGTTGAAAAATCTGACACACATTCAATCCACACATTCTCCACACATTCAATCAGTGGAAAACAAGACTGCATCGGTTTGAGTGTGAATGGGAAGTATACCAAAGGGGACAAGCATTAGAACTGTCTCTCTCTCTCTGGCTTTTCTTTGCAAATGAAGATTCAGGAAGGACTCATCCTGCACTTTCTGCAAGCGTGCTGATGACTAAAAAGGCCAATCCAGGATAAACAAGTCCGGTTGCAGAAAGCACAGCAGAAGGTCTCCTTGGGTGATGTTTCTGGGTTGTGATTCTTTCTGCGTTGTCGTTTCTCTTCAAGACTTGTTTGGCATGAGTTCTCAAATAAGGCTGCAGCATTGTGGATAGTGCATCTCCATGCCTCCCGATGTGAGGCCAGGGTGGACCATTGTTGGTGATCAATTTGGCCACGCCTGAGATGTTGTTTCAGGGAGTCCTTGTATTGCTTTTTTGGAGCGCCCCTCGTACGCTGACCCGGGTTATTGTATCAGTCTCATTATTTAATAGACAAACCTTGTATGTATAGTTATGTTCAACAGAGTAGATATCCTCCTACGCCATGAAAATGTTTTGCTATCTGGAAACATCCAACACTTTAAATTGTATTAGTGGTGACAGAAGGTCAACATCTTTACCACACTTGTCATTGCAAAGGTTTTATTGCATTCTGATCAAGCTGATGAGAGAAAACCCAGATTTCTTCTCAGGTTGGGACAGGGGTGGGTGGGTGGTGTCAGGATTTTGGACTGAATATGTAATAAAAGGAGAGCTGAAAGAAAAAGCCACAAAATAGTAGCCAATACAGTAACAGAATGCAAAAGGACTTTGTAAGCAATTCCCCCTCCAGATCTCAATGCTTTGAAGTCCTGAAAGGGTGAAAGTAACCTAAATTTGAGTGTATATTTATTGCAATAACGTAAATTCATTATTTAAAGAATTTTCATCATTTTCTTCAGCTGAAAAGACTGCTAGATTTGTTCACATACAGTCAGCAAAACAAGCGTGCATCCACAGCAACAGACCAGAAAAAAAGAGATGAGAAGGGAAAAGAAGAGGAAAACAAGCAAATCCCAAAACTGATTCTAAAAGTTACATAGCAATTCTTGCAATGACCCATGAAATGGAAACAATTCAGGGAGAACAGGAACCAAACAGATGTGGTACTGCAGCTGATGGAACAGCAGCTTCCAGGTGATAGCTGAAGGAGGAATTCCAGTGGAGTTGGCACTCCTGCATAGCTGGAGTAATGTCTTTGCTTCCCTTCCCTCCTTCTGTTGCAATCTGATGGAATGGTTGTTGCCAGTTCACACTAGAGAGAGAGAAGTGTGATGTAGATGGTTCTAATCAAGTCTGCTCTGGAAACCTGGGGGCCGGTTCCACGAGAGGAAAAAGTTCGCAAGATTCCGGATTACCGTTCTTTCGCATCAGGAGCGCATAAATCACACGAATTCTGGATTATTCGGAAGATGCAGCCAGATTCGGTTTTCCTTAGTTTACACAGGCAAAGGTGGGGGGGATCGCCTCCAGATGATTAAAGCCAGGCAGGAGGTGGGGAGGGAGCAAGGAGGGGGTCATGGAGACCATAAATAATGAGAGGAAAGAAAAGCACAAACAAACAAAAGACCGAAAGAGCGATCTGTCAACTTCCCCATCTTTCCCTGCCCCGAAAGGCTTCTATAAAGAAAGGAGTGAATGAAAGCACGAACAAGCAAAAGTATGGTGGAGCAATCTCCTTCCTTTCCCTTCCCTTCATGCATGCACACACAAACACACAGCACAGAAGGAGGGGCTAGCCCCATTCCTGATTGTCTTCCCTGCCTCCGAAGCCTTGAATAAAGGCAAGTGAAGGGAAGGACAAACAAACAAAAGGACGAACATGCAATCGGCTGTTTCCCTGCACACACGAATGCACACACATACTCACGCACACACCAGCAAAGCAGGGGCTAGTCCCGATCGTCTTCCCAACCCCCAAAGCCTTCCTTTGAAACAGACAGGAAGGGCTCAGAGCTGATTTTCCAAAGTGGGCTGCAAGCAGAAGAAGGGTGAATTTCTTCTCTCCAACCCCTCAGTCTATTCGGATAAAGTACAATAGTCACTCCAACCAATCAGGATTCAGCTCTGCTCACAGTAATTCGAAAAGGTCGATGCCACTTTACACGATGGTTAGTTCCCATGACCAATTATGCGCATTTTCGTGAACTTAATCAAAAAAGTCTGCAAAACTAGCGAAAGCTGATACTGTGCGACTTATGGGTTTTTTGCACCCCCTCCTTCTGAAAAGGGCGCTGTTGCTTCGAAATGCATGGGAACTATCAGGCTTCTTGTCGCATTCTTTGAGGATATATTTTGCTGTGTAAACAACCCCCTGCATTTGTAGTGGGTGTATCTTCCAAGCTGAAGCACTATGATTTGGAATGGCCCCTGGAGGCCTAGAATACATATACTTCTTTAAAACCTTGAAAAAGGCTATGTATATCTTATGAAAGCTCACCTATTTCGCATCTATGACCCAAAGCAAGTTTGTTCCCATCTATCTCTGTGAATGAACTACCATAGAGTTAAAGTTTTTAGTCCCGCAACTGGCAAAACCAGCCTCTGAAAACAGAAATAAACTTTAAAGGTCTGGCAGTTTAAAAATGATGGGAGTAAACCTACATTTTTTCAAATGAAGTGGGAAAGGATTACCGTACTTCTGCCTCTCCTTTTTTGAAACACACATTTACACATAATTGTTTTGGTTCCTCTCCAAGCAGAACCAATGACAGCTTCCCTCCCAATGCAAATAGCAGCTGGGGGGGGGGGGTTATCAGAACCAAAGAAGATGTAAAGGGGGAAAAAACCAGAAAAGGGGAGGAAAAGGCCTCAAGCCCTCCCCACCAAAGACTAAACTTGGGAGACAAAATGATCAGGCAAAATTGGACCACCATGATTCCTACACTGTTGAGCCCACCAAGGAATTGTCAATCAGAAGTGTGCTAGATGATCATCATTTTGCAAATCGTTTCACTATACTCAGATTGTTACCAGCTTCAGTTGGATGATGATGGTGTTTTTAATGCAATGTGTTCTGTATTTCAATTGTTTTGTAAAAACATAACTGCAAGTGGTCAAAATTAATAATAATGCCTGCCAGTGTTGACTCTCCTCCCCAAAAAAACACCAGTCCTGCAGTCTCAGGGAAATAATTAAAATCTCCACCCCCTCCAGACCTGATGAGGCTCAGGCTATTTACATAATAAGATGTGTATAGCTTAACTGCATTCACACAACTAACTGTCCACTTAGTTTGGCCCTCAAAGTTAATTCATACAGCACCATGCTCAAAGTGAGCTCTTCTCAGCTACCACAATTTCCATCATGAAGCTTTTCATACATCTCAAAATACCAGAAGTATAATGTCCTACGAAAAGCTGTTCTGCACATGGCAGTGATCAGGTCCACAGTAGAAACAGCTTCAAGAGCTCAACAGCTTAAGGAGTGTACAAGTTATCCTCAGATATTGCTTAAAATGCCACTCTGTGAAAATCCATAAATCACTTTCTGTTATATATTGTTTCTTTCTTAAAGAAAAATGGACTATACCACCTAGTTACACAGCCAATGTAGTAAAGTGATCTATTTTAGCTCTGTCCCCACTTCTTCCAATCGCAGAAATCATACACACACACAACCCCTCTAAAAGTGAACTGGAAAAATTACTTTGATACAGAGCTTAACTCAAACCTTTCCAAACACATTAAAAAAAAATTAAAGCGTTCTGAATGTTGCAAAGAAAAATCACTGCCAAATGATGTTCTCATTTGAATCCAGCTGTGTTTTCATTAGTCCAAATTAGTTTTTACTCATCATCGAACATAGTGTGTATCTGGTGAGATTTAAGAATGCTATCTAGCAACACGTCTAGTTTATTTCTCTATTTGTGAACAATGTAAAGTCTGCACATTCATGGATGCCTAACCTAAAAAGAGTTATTTAAAGAACTTCACCTACTGTGAAGTTTAAAACAACAGATCTTTTCCAATAGTCACTGGGAAACTGAGACTCTTCTTGCTGTTCTGTCCTTCACTGAAATGTGTCCAAATGGAGTCTGTTTTCTTTGTGGTTAATGAGAACAGAAGGAAATGTAGTGCTAAAATATTTAAAAACCCTTCCTTACTTCTAGCATTGCCTTCTTTAATCTTGTGTGAAGCTTCAGTTCAACAAAACCTGTGCAACACTCAAACAGCATAACTCCCTAAACCTTTAAAAAGGAGATTCAAGCCAAAGCAAAGGTTGTTAGTCCTTCAGAATGTTTTGATAGGGGAAACCCCACATTTTCCCATTAGATTTCAAAGTCTTCTTTCCAGTTTCCCATGATTCACTATTACACACTAGCAAATGGTCACTGACCTTATGCCATAATGATAAATCACAACTTATTCCTCTTGATTTAAGTTCTTGATGCAAAAACAAACAAACAATGGTATACAAGATACATAGGGCTGAAAGCTCATTCACATATCCATATCCATACACACCTTTGACTCCAACACAGAGCAAACTTGTATATCACCCAATGTCGAGCCAAGGAATAATTTTCTATGCAAGCAGTTCATTCATTTTAGATAATAGTGGTCAAGAATGGTGAAACAGTAAGTGATGAACATGTATAATCAAATCACATACCAGAAAGAGAAAAACAGTATTCTCAGAAAAAGACAAATTTGTTCTACCCACAAGTATGTTGCAATCTATATCCTACTTACAACTAAATATCACACATTTGCGAGGACATGCTTCCAAGGAGTGTTTAAAAACAGCTGGCTTCAGACTTAGGAGATTTTCACACTACACTGTTATAGTGTTACTATTCCACTTTAACTGTTTTGACTTCCTCCTTTGGAATTCTGGGGTTTGTAGTTTAGTGAGGCCTAAGAACTCCCTGGCTGAGAGTTGTAAATGCCCTTCCCTAAACTGCAAATCTCAGGATTCCACAGGAGGCAACCATAGCAAATAAAGTGGAATAGCAACACTATAATAGTGTAGTGTGAAAATCTCCTAAGTCATACTTAAAACACAATGATTGAAATCAATGGGACTTAAGCTAGTTGCAGCTATTGATTTAATTGGATCTACCATATGAGTCCAACCCCATATTAAATGCTTGGCCAAAAGGGCATTCCATCACAGCTAAAATGAGATTACAAATTTGAAATTAATGGTTTGGGGACTCTTTTTTTCCTTTGCTCCTGTGCAAATTTTATGGATCCTGTCTGATCTTGGAAGCAAAGCAGGGTCAATTCAGATTAGTAATTGAATGGGAGACCACCAACAATTCCCAGGTGCTGTAGGCTATATTTCAGAGGAAGGAAATGGCAAAACTACTTCTGAGTATTCCTTGCATAAGAAAACCGTATGAAATTCGACTTGAACCCTATGAAAGGTGACTTGAAGGAAGGAAGGCATGTGTGCACACACACACATTTTAAAGAGGCATTATTAAATAATACACAATTTGGTAGATAGTTCCTTTCTACACAGAGAGCTTGCAGGACTTCCCTTCCTCTACATTGTGCATGAGCTTAAATGGATTCTACAAGTAGAGAGGTGGGGTTTCCACAGAAACGCCTAGAGCCCTAGACCCACTAATGCAAAGTTCTGAAAGGGAGTAAATAAATTTTTAAAGAAGTGAAATAAAGAAAATAGTAACCTTATCAGCACAGTACTTCCTGCTCCAGAGTCACATCCCCTCTCAGCCACCAAAGTCTGGATCCTGAATCAATCTTCACCCCTCAAGCTAACCCAACCCTCAGTAATGTTCTAAAACGAAAAGGCAGAAGAAAACGTCTATATCACTTTAAGCTCTTCAGCAGTTACTACTACTAAATAAAATATGGCTAGAGAGTTAAGCTTGCCTAGCTGTTAAACACCCAAGTTTCCAGTATCCCCCTAGACATCTGGCTATCCTCTGCAAGAAAAGGGAGCAGAAGTGTTCTTTAGTAGCATCCAAATAGGGAGTCTTTCTACCCGTGGCGGTGGTGATTAATTTTATAACCTGCCTTTTCCCCCAAAACCTCGACTCAAGGTGGCGACCTATCCTAGATGGTGAAGCAAAGACACTCCGCATATGTTTCGAAGCGCACCTTTCCGACGGATTTCCACATGGAACTGCTGAGCCTTTTAAAAAAAGAAGCGTTACAGTCCCTTGTGAGCCCGAAAGTCAGCTCGTCCCGTCCCTCCTGCGTGTCACCCCCAACCCCCCACGCCTCGGGACTCACTGTAGAAGATGTACTCGGTGTAGCTGCTCCAGATCTTGTCCTCCCTGTACTGGTTGATGAAAGCTGCGGTGCCGGTGGAGTTGCAGGCCACCATGTGGAAGCCGGCTTCGGAGAGGCGGTCGAAGGCCTGCTCCAGGTAAGTGAACTTCAGGTAGAAGCGGGAGGTGTACTTCTCGGGGGGCCGGTCCGGGTCGCGGCTCTCGTTGAGGGTCTCGCCGAAGATCTCCTTGGCCAGGGCGATCCTGCCGCACACCATGATCCGGGCGACCCGGCGGAACTTGGCGTCGGTCTGGTTGTCCCGCACGGCGGTGTAGGAGCCCCGGTAGCCGACGGTGAGGAAGCCGGCGCGCTTTTCGCCGGCCCGCGGGTGGGCCAGGAGGAGCTCCCCGCCGCCGCTGCCCGGCGAGTTGCCCTCCTCCAAGTCGCTCTGGCAGCCCTCGTCGTTGAGCGAGCTCTGCTTGGCCACCTTGGGCGAGAGCAGCTTGGCCAGCTCGGCCAGCTGGAAGTACTCGGCCTCGCGCAGCAAGCGCTCCTTCTCCGGGAAGTGCTCGGGCAGGGCCAGCTGCTTGTCCCGCAGGTAATCCAGCACGTACCTGAAGAGGAAGCCGTCGCGGTCGATGAAGAAGCGCGCTCGGCTGTCCCGGGGCAGCTCCCGCGGGGCGCTCCGGCGGGGCGAGAACATGCGCGCCAAGGTGCTGTCCGGCACGCTGAGCAGCGTCGAGTGCTTGGTCACGTACACCTGGCCGCCCACGTTCAGCTCCACCACCTCCGGGAAAGCGCAGCCCCCCGCCGCCGCCGCTGGCGAGGAACACGAAGACACCATGTCGCTAATGGGCAGGATAGTGGCGGTGGCGGCGGAGGCGGTAGGGCCGCCGCCTCCGCTGTCCTTCAAAGCCATGGCTGCGGCAACTGCCCTCGGCCCCCTGAGGCCACTTTGCCTCAGCTCGTCCCGCTCGGCGCGAAACAGGACGGGACAGCAGCTGCCTCACAGCGAGTGCCTTCTTCGGACGCCGACGGCACCTCACCGACGTGGCTGGCTTGCTGGGGGCTCCCTCGGCCGACCCCGCCACTTTCTTCCCTTCCCACGTGCGCCCCCGGCCAGCCCAGCCTTGACCAGGGTCGCTGTTTTCTCCCCCGCGACCCCGCCTCAAAGAGGCTCCCCTCAGTCTCTGCGCCCTCCGCCGCCGCTCCTTGTTGGCAGTCGAGAGCGGAGTTTGTTGTTTTTTGAGCGCGCCTCCACTTCGCCCGCCTTTCCCGCCCCACAGGTTTCCCCTGAGAAGGTGGCAGCTTTTTCTTTCCTTCTCGTCAAGAGGGGCTTTGCCTCAGCGGGCGCCTCAGGGGGGACCCCCCTTCCCTCTCTTGGACCCCCCACTCAGAGGGCTCTCTTCCCATACTAAATCCCCCTCGGCGCCGCGCTCCTTTCTGGGGTCCTTTTCCTCAAGGCTACGCTTTCCACCACAGGACGCTCCCCAAGCCCGACGCCTCCCGTTCCAGTCGGGCTCCTCTGCCGTTGGCTCCCCCGTTCTGTGGCGCAGCGGGCGGCCGAAAGCTCTGCCTTCCCCACCGACCGCCCTGCTAGCTGGTGCTGCTGTTCCTCTTGCAACTGCAGCAGCAGCAGCCCGTGAGGGAACAGCGGCCGCCGGTACGGGAACAGCTTCGCTCTGCCTCAGCTCCACCAGCCAACCAACCAACCAACTCCCAAACCCAGGCGGCGGCGGCGGCGGCGGCGGCGGCAACTCGGAAAAGCCGCGCTGACGTCAAGCTCCGCCGACCAAAGGACGAGCCGCGCTGGGACCCTGGAAGCGAGCCGCGCTCGTGTTTTTCTCCCTCCGAAAAGAGGGGGCGAGGGCTGGGCCTTGCTGGGAGGAGAAACTGGAGGCGGCTGCAGCTCTGGTTTGTTTGGGGTCCCAATCTCATCCTCCAAAGGCTTCTTGTAGATATTGGTCCGGATGAGGATGTTTTTAGAGGGGAAACCGAATTGCGTTAGGGTTCATAATAACGCCCAGAATGGGCAAACTCCTGAGCCAGCGAGGGTTCACCTTTGGGCCATTTCTGCATCCCCAGCCTAAGGATATTAACTCAGAAGCAAGGCCTGCGGAGTTCAACAGGGTTTTGCTGTTGTTATGTGCTTTCAAGTCGACTGAATTATGGTGACCCTCTGGGGGAATCCACACTACACTCATACAGTAATCGAGTTTGAAACTGGATTATTTGCATGGCTTCTTCCTGTGGAATCTTGGAATTTGTAGTTTTACCAGGTCTTGAGCCTTCTCTGCCAAAGAGTGCTGCTGGTGCCTCACCAAACTACCAATCCCAGGATCCCATAGGAAGGAGAGCCGTGCAAATAATCCAGCTGCAACCTGAATTATTTCTCTAGTGTGGATGCCCCCAGTCATAAAGATTTCTTGGCAAGATGTGTTCAGAGGGGGGGTTGCTATTGCCTTCCTCTGAGGCTGAGAGAGTGTGACTCACCAAAGGTCACCCAGTAGGTCTCCATGGCTGAGCAAGGATTCAAACCATCGTCTCCCAGAGTCCTAGTCCAACTCTCAAACCACTACACCACATTGGCTCACAAGGGCTTACTTGCTAATAAGTATGTTTAGGGTTGCAACTCTGAACCCTTCCCCCCCCCATGCTTCCTGCTCTGGTTTTGTCCAGACTAGGGAGGCTTGTGGGGGGGAAGCAACTGGAGGGGAAAGGATGAATACACACCCTCTTGCCTTTTCTTATGCCAAATTTCCCTATCTTGTGTGTGCTTTGCAGGGGGAAGGGACCTTTGTGGTTTCCTACACAGGGCTGAGGTATCAGGTGCCAGCTAGGACTTATCCCATAAAGATTGAGTCCCATTTACAGGGAGTTCCCAGCATATCCTAGAAGAGGGAGATTTGGGAGTTAGTAGAGAATCAGGAGATCCAAACCAGACGTTTGTAAGGAGGCCTTGGGGGGCAAAAATGGGGCCTTATGGAAAATGTGCAGGCCACGGGCTATACTTTTTCTTTCCCGTTGTGGGAGGGCATCTGAAGGATGCATGTGGGGGGGGGACACTTTTTATTCAAGAATCAACTGAGCCAGAAGTTGCCTTTAGCTTGATCATCTTAATGAACTAATTTGTATATCAATTGAAGGACCAGAACTAGCAGGTGCATAAGAAGCAGTGGAAAATGAACATGCTCCATTCAAAAACTTAACTCAGTAAATGAATTGTGGAAAAGAGCAAATTTTCTTTCGTGACTGGTGAAGTTTTATGGATGGGAAGGGATCAAGGTATTGTGGGGGGGGGCAGCAGGGATCTAGGGATATGGAATTCACACAACACTCTCATGCAGCAGTAGTTTATCAGTAAAGTATTTTCTGTACTTCCCACACACCCAGTGCAATGGGGTGTAAAATTATTCCTGTTTGCTTTTGTGCAAGATGAAGAACTTTACTGCTAGAATAAATAATCACAGTTTCAGAAGGTCAGTGCAACTGAGCACTTCGTTAACAATTACATATGGCCAGTGAATATCACAGTCTTTGAAAAAGTGTGGATTTCTGCATTAGATTGTCCTTGACCATGCACAGGAGATTGCACTAGATGGTCCTTGGGGTGCCTTCAAACTCTGTTTCTTTTCTATGAACTATACCACTTGGGTACAGGTATTATACGTACTCCAGCTCATTCATTTCAGAGGTTATAGTCAGAAAGACAGGTAAGGCACAGTAAAACACCCTTCAATCTTCTGCCCCTCACAGCAGGAAGCCTTTGGGAGAGCCTTTCCCATAGTCATCTTTTTCATTTCCATCTCAATTCGTGCACAGGAGTGAGTAGCTGAGGTACATGGGCCTAAAAATGAGGCCTAAGTCCAAGAAAACATTGGAGCAGATCAGTGCACTAGCAGAATTCCATTGGTTTTCCCAGGAGCACATGTTTCATGTTTGGGGAGAGGGAGGAGAGCCTTCTAAAGCCTAAAAAAAGCAAAGGATTCCCCAACCTTATTTTATTTTGTTTATATTCTGTCTTTCTCACATCAAAAGGACCCAAGGCAGCTTACAACAACTCTTTTTAAAAAGACACAAATAAAACAATTTAAAACATAATAACAGTGCTGGATGCTACATTGAAAATACCATTCTGTCACATGATTTAAGAACCAAAGGCTGCCAGTGGCAAGAGAGCAAAGAGGAGGCCAATTGAATCTCCCATGGGAGGGAGTTCTACAGCCTGGGAGCAGCCACTGAGAAGGCTCTCTCCTGTGTCCTCATCAAACATAGCTTAATAATTATGGAGCCAAGAGAAAGTGCTTCCCCAAAGATTTTAAAACTTGGACCGTTTCACATAAGGATATACAGTTGCCCCTACGTATTCATGGCTTTAACATTCGCGGTTTTGATTATTAGCGCTTTTGGGAGGGCCTCCCCCCGCCCTCCCAAAAGCGCTTTTGGGAGGGTTGGGGGGGAGGGAAGCAGCGATGGGGCTTGAGGAGCCCCGTCAGCTGCTTTTGGGAGGGTGGGGGGTTGCGGGAGGGCAGTGGCATGACCGATTTTTTATTTGTGCTTTTTTCACATTCGTGGGGGTCTTGTGGCCCTAACCCCTGCAAATGTGGAGGGACAACTGTACAGTCTTTCAGGAAATCATCACACCAGACTTCTAATGTGCAGCAATCATGTTAGTGAAGCAAACGGAAACATACCGGTATTGAAGCAATCCTTATTGCACCACCACTTCAATACCAGTATGTTTCTGTTTGCTTTACTAACATGGTTGCAATATCAGCAGGAGGGTGGGGGGAAGAAAAGAGACAGATGGGGTGGGGGAATAGATCGGGCAGTAGAGGGATGAGAGAACGATTGGGTGGGAAGACAGGGAAACAAGGAGATGTGGAAGAAAAGAGAAAAAGCATGCCTACTCACCCCACATGACTGCCGCTATGGGAACTGACGTGGAAGATGACTTATCACACAGAGGCAATAATGGAAAGGCAGCACTATTTGAGGGCCTATGGACAGGTTTCCCATGTCAATGAAAAGCTGCCCTCCAGCAATGGTTTGAATGCAGATTGCCAATAGCTCAGATAAGACATTGTGTGATAAGGAACAGCTGCATATGCTGTTATCCTGCTCTAAAACCACTGGTAAAGTCTGGTGTGATCATCTTTGTTCAGATAGTCTGGACCTAGGGTAACCAGCTTTTGGCCATGAATTTAAGGGAGATTTAGTTGCAACAAATTTTGTGCATTTTTAGCGGTGTGGCATCACACCAGCAAATGTTCATTGGTATAGGATTACATCTTTAATGGCCAGGCCATATTGTTTAATATTTTGATTGGCTTTGTATGTTTGTGCATATATGCATATATGCACTATCCAGGGAACTTAAACAGCAACAACAAGAACAACAACAAAAATTATTCTAAAAAGATCCCAAGCACCACTACTAACTTTAAAGAAAATGGAACCATCACAATTAGCTCTCAAAACAGACACACAAAGATACCCCCCCACACACACACAAATAAAAAAAACCTTCTTTTATATATATAGAGGTGCAAAACCACACACATACCCCATTCCCCCCTCTTACAGGAACATGCAAACATACACTTTCCTTTCTCACATGCACACAGATGCAACAACACACACATACCTCTGTCTTTCTCCCCCTCCTCCCTCCCTCACACACACACACACACACACACATGCGCGCGTGCACTCCCCCCCCCATTCTGACATAAATGCAAACACACACATCAAGTCAGCCGGAGTTTCCTGGCTTCCTTTTTGATAATCCCCCATCACCCACACCCATAAATATATCTAGCCTTCAGGGGTTCCCTCTGTTCCCGGACCTGCTTGCCCTTGACATCTGACTGTCAGACCTTCACAAATATACAGGAGAAATAGAAGTTCAATAAGAGAGCTGGGAAGATCCAAAAAAATTAGCTTGGATAAGGGCAATCCCAGGAAATAAAGGAGATGGTCAGTCTATCTGGACCTAAGCTGAGTAGGGCTTTAAAGGTCATAACCAGCACTTTGAATTCTGCCTGGAAAGGGACCAGTAGCCAGTGTGGCTGTTTGTTCAGGTACCTGTAAACAAATATCTGAAAATATAGTAAAAATGTCTTATGGGGAGCATGAAGGTGGTCAA
This sequence comes from Gambelia wislizenii, assembly GCA_030847615.1. Classification (NCBI taxonomy): domain Eukaryota; kingdom Metazoa; phylum Chordata; class Lepidosauria; order Squamata; family Crotaphytidae; genus Gambelia; species Gambelia wislizenii. Next base: position 102,345,460 of record JAUMIR010000005.1, on the reverse strand, counting down.
AATAGGAATATGCTGATGCTCCCCACTGGCAATTCCCACCCATGTTATAGTATTTGTACTTCTGTATTTATTTGTATTTATTTATACCCCGCTCTTCAGCCACAAGGCTACCAGAGCGGCTTACAAATTGTTTTTAAGCAATAGCAATTTACACATCTACACTGCATTAAGCAGTTTCCAATGCATGTTAGCTAATTGCCCCCACAAGCCAGGTACTCATTTTACCGACCTACAAAAGGATGAAAGGCTGAGTGAACCTTGGAGCCCTCTGGAACCGAACTTGCAACGTGGTGACTTGCAATACTGGATTAGCCTGTTTCTGCTTGTGCACAGCAGCAGCTCATGATCTGCAAAAAAAGGGATTGGCTATCTTAAATTGCGTAGTTGGAAGCTGTCGACAATGTTCATCAGCTGGAATCTGTGCTGTGTTCCTGTTTTGTTCAGGGTCCAGAACTAGAAGTGCAAAAATGCAATGTTATTTGCAAGAGTGGATTGACACTGTTGGATACTGGCTTGATGATATAATTTGCCCACTATTCTATAAAAACTTCATGGTGAAAGAATCAGGTTTCCTGGCAGGAAGAGCTCATTGACATCATTATTAAGAATGATACATATAATTTGCCCTAAAAGTATGCAGAATTTGTGCATGGGGAAAAATATTTTGTAAACAACAAGAAGATAGGCTTTGCCCAAGATCATTTACATATGAAAAGAGATGGTAAGCAATGACTTTTCTCTTCCTCATGATATTACAGGAGGCAATGTAATCAAAATGTAAAACTAGTACATCTTCACCTTGCAAGGTGCAGCATTTCAAAGCAGCAGTCTCCCAAATGCATCATAAGGATAAATTAATGATAGCACAGCAATACATGAGTAAGGTTAAAGGTGACAAGCTTTACAGAGCAATCTAATAAGCTAACATATGCAAATGCAGTATCCAGTGGTGTCTTCCTCATAATAATGTCAATATAAGTGTATTTTCAAGTATATGATTGCCAATGAGAAAACTGTAGCATTAGGAAATATGAAAGGGGAAAATGCAATGTGGAGAACTGTACAATAATGTATTTGCCCTAGAGGCCTATGGCTATAGAACACTGGGAATGATGCCAAGGATTAAAACTAGGACCTTAAGAACATTACAAGAGGCCTGCTAGATCAGACCAAAGGCCTATCTAATTCCCCATTCTGAATCCACAGTGATCAATCAGATGCCAAGGGGTCATCTGCAAGCAGGACTCCACAATACAACCATCAACTCTTACTGAGAGGCATATTCACTCCTGATACTGGATGTAATACATAGCTGTCAGGCCTAGTAAATAGTGGAAGCCTTCTTCTGCATAGTATCCTACATGCAAAATATGTATCCTGATATCGATGTATTGCCTGCCCTAGACTTATTGATTCTAGCATAGAAAGAGAGAGGGGAGTCAGATTTGCCTTTTATTTTCATATGTTTTCATATGGGAAGGACCACAGGTTAGGATAAAGAGCAAGCTTGGAGTGGAATTTCAACTTGTGGTCTCTCACACTGAAGGAAGTAGGTAGTTGTTGATGGGAAGGATATCTGAGATCCTGGCCAGCAATTGGCAATCAGGTTAGGTAGATTCATAGTCTGACTTTGTGTAAGGCAGCTTTCCATATTTCTGTATGATACTGAGACAAAAGCCAGTTACTGCTGTCTTGATTCAGTTCTCTGTTATGTACTCCCATAAAAAATAACAGCTATGAACTATAGCCTGAAGAGTACACAATGGAGGTAAGTTGTGACCATGGCAACAGGATTTTCTTCCTCTGTGTAATTGACCTTCATATACTAGAGGGCACATCAGCACAATGGCATAAACAGGTTATTTCAGTCACATGATCAGAAAAATGGTTGAAAAGAAACTATAGGTCCAGGGGCATAAACAGATACTCTGATCACCATGTGGATGTTGAGCACAGGGATGGATGCAGGTCTGCCATCATAGTCACAGTGCTCTCCTTCATGAATTCATTGCAGAGCCACACTAGCCAAGGGATTCTGGAGGGATGTTGACCCCCCCTCCCCAAAAATAATTTTTTCAAGCTCTGAATTTCATTGATGTCTATAGAGGTTCAGATAAACAATTTCCCCCCTTATACCAATATATCACATAAAAGAACATGGTCACCCCAGAACATGCTAAATAAATTCTGGAATAGAAGAAATGCAGGCCATTAAAGTTTTATGTTTGTTTTAAATTTCAAGTGACATTTGTCATTAACCTCTATAATGGTGTCGCTAATATTCACAAGAAGTTAATTGTAGGAAACTATCATAAGTAAGGACAATGAGACATACTGGAGACATTGCCAGTCACTTAAGAATTTGTATGTGCATTTGGTGAATAACTTATTTGATTCTTGCCAGCCCTTCAAGGTCTGACATATTTAGTGGGGGGAAATGTATTTTTAGAATCTACATCAATCAATGAGCAGCTCAGCGTTTTTCTGTAGTATGAGATCACTTCATTTTTTGAAAACTAACTCATTTCATGATAAATAAGACCATTTGCCTGTGTATTGACATAGTAAGACATTTCAAGGATCCCCAAATTTTTATGGAGTGCTACCTCTATAAATATATACATAAAAATAATGAAAATGTAGAAGAGCCTGTGAAGGACATTAAAGGGAAATGCAATCTTAAAGTGAAAACATGCCATATTAGTATTAGGATGGGATTTATAGACATTAATATCCAAGAATCTAAACTCTATAATAGGAAGCTGTTAAAATGCCTGCATAAGTGGTTAGAAGTAAGTAGAAGTTAGAGAGCACCTGTTATTAAAGGTGAGGTATTATGGTTATAACTTAAACATACCCAAAGATTATACAAATTGGGCTATTAGACAATAAAGACAATAGATAGCTCAGATTATAGAGGGAAAACACAGAATGTATTGAGAGATTATAACGCCTGGGGGTGACAGGACATGACAGAGAAATGCTCATCATTTTTTTAGAGTATGTAAAGCCATTCACACTGCTACTACTCAGGAACAATCTGTTTTTCCCTCTCCTGCAGATGAGCCCATACATAACTATTAACTGTGTCCATTCAAAAGCATTTCATTTGTAACTACAGGGTTTACTTGGTGAAGCTTCATTTCTGCAGTCTTTATTGGGTATTGGGTAGGAAACAATGTTACGAATGAGATAGTTTTTAAAAAATGGGTTTGAGGAGAAAATTGACTAAAAGCAATGCCTTGTTGGCCAAAGATGTAGGTAACAATGGTAATAAAATCTGACAATTTGTAAAAATGTCCATGTACTGTCATTTGATAATAGGTCTCAGGGAAGGGCTCAATAATCTTAGTAAAATAAAAAGGGGAATAAAAATAAAAGAGCCATGGAGAGGGATAACACTGGAAACTGGGTGGATAATTATATGAAAATTATAAAGGTACTGAAAGACAAAATATTCTAGGAAACAACATTTAATTAAGACATCAGACCAATTGCTTGATGGCTATTTTTTTTAATTTATTTTTTTTTATACTCCTGGCTTCCTCCAAACAGGAGTATACAGCAGCTAACAAGTATTAATCACACAGATACCAATAAAATGATATAATATGAAACAACAAGAAAATCATGGTGTAACAATAACAGTGTTAAAACATGACAGTGTTCCATGTTTCTCAAACATGAGTTTGAAGACAAGTACCATACAGTGCATAACTCATGATGATGGGAATCATCCTTGACCAGTGAAATCAGAAAGTAATGATGTGAGTTCATACATGAAAGTACACTTGATGACTAATTAGGACCTGACAGCTGACATAGGGGTTGTTTAAATGGTCAAAATCATCCTCATGGAATTCGCTTGGAAGGTGATATGTCTAAATTGATTCAGAAGGAGAGCAGCCAAATCCACCATAAGCTCCATTGGGGAAGCCTTTGCGGCTTTTCCCAGAGTTTTTAAAAAGCTCCGTAGGGGATGTGAATGTCTGCTTGTTAAGACAGTCACATTCACATCACTGCACTTTTCCATAGCAGAAGCAGCAGAAGCTGATTGGCTGGATGAGCATGGGGGCAGGGCTTGCAAACAGGGCAAGCGCCTGCTGCTGCCATGTTGGATTTTCAGCTAAGTGAGAGATCGGTAAGGCGATAAAACTGATATTTTCCTCTTTCCTCTTATTTTCTTTTGTAAACATGAAATATTGCTTGTGTGCACCATGGTAAATGTTTTTGTTTTTTTTAATCAGATTTAGAAGCACAAGTAGTTCACTTGCAGCCACCATCTTGGCTAGGGGGCATGCAAAGTTTATGGGGGCTCTAAAATCATTAAGACAGTTCACAGCTGCTATGAAATGCTACTACTGAGGAACAATCTGTTTTTCCCTCTCGTAAAGATGAGCCCATACATAACTATTAACTATGTCCATTCAAAAGCATTTCATTTGTAACTTATATTCTACAAGGTTTACTTGGTGAAGCTTCATTTCTGCAGTCTTTATTGGGTATGACAGATAGAAAACACTTCCCTGATTTGGGAGAATGACTATAGTCAGCTGTTAATAACAACTTATTTACCATATTGTATTCTACTGTTATATTGCATTATGTCTGGCTAAAAACTCTGAACATAGACATTTTGCCTAAGAATTATGGCTTTTTTTATCAGTACGTAAAGTCTAGGGTAGGGGTGGGCAGCTGTCAGGAGTGAGGGGGCAGTGGACTGCTGCAGGAGCAGTCTTCACTGCCACCACTTGCACCCCCCCACACACCAAATTTTGGGAGAAGGGGTGAACAACTGGGCTTCCTGCATTCTCTTTTAGCTGGCTATATGGGCATTGCCTCATTTGTCAGGGGCTGGGAGCTGTTATCTAACCTCTCAGTATCTCCTGCCACTAGTGCTATCTGAGGTAAAGCTCTTCACTTCCTCCTGTCAGCTTGGTGGTCCACACTTCATCTTCATGGGAGCCATTTTGCCCAAGTTTGATATTACTGAATCTTGTCTGGACCATCCATGTTTATTTCCAGCTCATTTCCTCATGAGGCAAATGAAAAGGTAGCCTTTCTCTTCATAAAAATATTCACGGGCAGCCATGTTGGCTATGCAGCAAAATACCACAAAATCCAAAAATCACAAGCAGTGATAGACTTTTTTGGGCCAACTCAAACACATACTCAAACACTATGCAAGCTTCTAGAGCTTCACTGGCTTCTTCATCAGGCAAAGACGTTAAAAATCATACAGGAGTGTCACCCCACTCTCCTTGGGATGACAGCCTCAGGACTTCAACAATCAGGCAAGGGAGACAAGTGTTTCTTGACAGGAAGCCATTTATTTTACAGAGTAATATATGCAGGGCTGGTTTAACCATACCACCAAATTCGCATTGGTGGGGGATCCCAGCCACAGGGGCCCCCGTCCTAACCGTCTCCATCTCCTTCTTCCTTTCCTCCATCTGCCCCCACTGAGCAGGACAAGCTCCTGGGGGGAGAGCACCAGCAGTTGCAGGAGGAGAGGCCTGGAGGCAGCAGCAGCAGCGCCCGGGCTCGGGCTGAGCTGCTTCAAGCCCGGGGCCAGGCTGAGCGAAAGCGGGAAGCGCTGCGCAGGGAGCTGGTGGCTCCTTCCCTTCCCTCCCAGTTCCCACTCGGGCAGGGAGCTTATGGAGGACGTGGCCGGAGCCACCCCATGTGCCCTGTGCGAGCCGGCAGACCAGAGCGCCGTGGAATGGGGCTTGTCCTGCAAGGCCCACTGCCTCTGTCCAGCTGGGCTGGCAATGGCACCAGTGTAGGACACGGGGACCTGGTGGGAGCTGGAGCACCGCTCCGCCGAGCACGGCAGAAGGACCCGGGAGCTTTTCTGCCAGGAGTGTGGGCGCGTCATGTGTGCCCTCTGCCTGGCTTTAGGACCTCACCGTGACCACCCGGTCACCCTCATTGCCCAGGCGGTGCAAGGCAAGCAGGTACGCCCGGTGGGAAGGGGCAGGGAGGCGCCCCTCAGCAGGGCTGGTTTAAGGAATTTTGTCCCCCCACAACACTTTATTTTGGGGGGCCCATATGTTTATCTCAAGTCAGTGTAACCTAATCTGACTTAATCTATTCATAGTACAGGGTATTCAGATTATTACTAATAATGCTTTTGCAGGAGCAGGGCCAGTTTAAGGCACCAGTGGCATCAGCATCCGCAGGGGGGGCATCATTGTGGGGGGCCGTAGTAACCCTCCTCCTGCAAAAACATTATTAGTAATAATCTGAATATCCTGTACTGTGAATCGCTTAGGTTGAGTTAGGTTACATAAACCTGAGATAAACATATGGGCCCCCCAAAATAGAGCATTGCAGAGGGCCCCAAAATTCCTTAAACCGGCCCTGAATATACGCATGCATGCAGGTGCCTGCTAGAGGGACCTTTGCTTTAGTCAAGTCAGACTTTTTATACCTTAGCTGTTGCATTATGTTATCCGTGTTTCAAGATAATGACTGATCACATTAGCTCACTTTTGTCATTCTTTTCAGAGTACTGATAAACCATTATTGTCTAATTCAAATTCTATTTTTCTCTTTACCATGTACAATTGCATCCCTGTCCCAGACCAGATGTTCAGACCCTTTCCGCAATTATCTATCTAATATTTCTTTGTTCCTATCTGTTCCTTCCTTGCTGACACTAATTTCTCTTAATTACCTCCATTTCCTCTCTGTATGATCTCACCACTAGTTGATTGATTCTTTGACCATTCATATTGTTGTATTATCAATCAAAATGCTATATGAACATTCACACCATTGCTATTTCCCTAAATCTATCTTCCCTAACATATTATTTATCAGGCACCTGTACGTTCTCTTACACTATTCTATCAAAGCCTAAATCCAACTACTTGTTAGCATATTATCATTTGAAACAATATATATTTTAAACTGTCTTTCCCAGCATCTGCTAATGTCTATCTATCTACTGACTATTTTTGGCACTTTCAAGCCAGGTCCTGTCAACCAGCTGGGCTGCCTTGTTCATTGTAAATAATCTGAATCCTATCATTGTTCTCTGTCTAGAGAACACTTGCTATAATTGTAGCTAATTGACTTGCAGTTAGCCCTAGAATGAGGGATGTCTGATAAAGGAGCATTGTTTTGAATATCCTTGCATCAAAATGGCGGGTGTGATGTACCAGGAACACACGCTCACATTCACTCAATAAGAATTCATTATTCAGCAAGGATACGTGTGGCATGAACATAAGAAAAGCCGAAACTAAACACAGACTAACACAATATCAAGATAAACCCTTACAGCATGAGAATGGCATTTAGGGAGGCTAGCAAACACCCAGGCAGCACCTGGAGATGTGACCTTGAGCTGCTGTGGAGAACAGCGTTCCCAGGACCAACAAGGTGGGCTGGCACCCACCCAAAGGCTGAGAGGCCCAGACAGAGAAACAGGCCAAAGCCTGTTACTAACCTCATGTCAGGATCTTCCCTGAAGTCTACTCTAAAACCCAGAATTCAGGGACGAGCCTGACAGTGGGTGTCTTCGTCTCCATTCTGTCTATTTTTCTCTCCTCTCACAGGAGAAAAATGGTGATGATGTTAGGTACTGAGGGATTTCAATGCAGGCAGAGGCCACTCCCCTTATTGGTCTTGTGAGGACTAAGGGACAAAAGGAATAAAAGACAAGTAATACATTTTTTTTATTTTTTTCCTCTTTTTAAAAAATTTCATCAGAAAAAGATTTTTACAGCTTTTTCTTTTCCCATTCAGCTGATTTTTACATTGTTGATATCTTGTTTCACAATACAAAACACTATAAGAATCAGTGTACAGTAATTGAATATATAAGTATATAAATAATAAATCCATGTATCAATAAAATGAATTTTCACTTGTTTCAACTCCCTTTCTACTTTGTCCAGTTTTCCAAAGAATTATACAAGTAATATTAAATTGGCTTTGTATACAGTGGTTTAACGGTACATATCATTTCTCATATTATAACTATATACTGTATAACATTTTAACAATACATATCACTTCACCTATTTCAAAATTTCAAAATTTCTCTTCTAATTTTTATGTATGTTCCTTATCCCTTAATGTTAATCTTCCCTCATTAGTTCTCCTTTGTTGTCTCATGGGGTCACAACACTTCTCCCTTACGGTTTATCTATTTTTGTGTTATACCATTTATCTGTCTTCTTCCCTAATTAATTTAGCATCTCTTTTCTCTACTTATCTCCATTTTTCTACCTTCTTCACCTTCCCTTCCCTTTCCTTTCCCTTACTCCACATCTCTTACCCCATCCTTTCATTTAAACTTCTTGATTGTTTTCTCCCTTTCCCCCCTTTTTCTACCTCTTTCCTTTACCATTCTGTCCTCCCTTTCCTTCTTCTGAACTCGTTTATATCTTTTTCCTGGACCTTTCCCTTTTACTATTCCCCATCCTTTCCTCTTATTCACACTTCTCCCTTCACATTTCACTTTCTCCTTTCCGCTTACCATCTTCAAATTTCTCTTACCTTCTCACATACTTCAATCTTCTTTTCTCAATCCTTCTTTCTTCTTATCTTTATTCCTGTAGTTCCTTTTTTGTTTCTTTTTGGGGTTTTTGGTTTTTTATATTTTATAAGTATGCTTTTCTTCAAACTGTGTGAAGAAACCTTTATCCATTAGAGAACTCCATCAGTTCCCACGTCTTCTTACAATATTCTCTCACTAGTTCCCAATCCGTTCCTTGTGTCTCCATTGATTTCTGCTTTAATTCTAATTTTAGCTTATCCATACAGGTCATGTCTAGAACTCTTTCTAACCATTCATCCACTGTTGGAACTGTTTTCTGCTTCCATTTTTGAGCTAGCACCAGTCTTGCTATTGTCACCAAATATAACATAGTTCTCCAGTTTACTTTCCAAGTCTCTTTTTTATATATATGCATCATATTCAATAAATAGAATTCACGCTTTAAGGGAAATTGGATTTGAAAAATTTCTTCTGTAGTCCTGTGAATTTCTTTCCCATATTCTTTAACATGTCCACATCTCCACCATATGTGAAATAGTGAGCCGGAATCTACTTGGCATTTCCAGCATTTCTTATTTGTATTTTTAAACATTTTCCCAACTTTACAGGAAAGTAGTACCATCTGTGAGCTGTTTTTCAACTCCATTAGCAAAAGACAAATAATCTCTCTTGACATCCAGATGTCTCTGTCCCATGTAAAGCTAACTACTCCTTTCTCCTTTCTTAGGCAGAGAACACTGATTTTTTCTTCTTCTTCATAGGACTTTTTCAAACAGTTGGAAAAACCCATGAGGAGGTCGGGAGAAGAATGGGGCTCTCGCGCTTACATAGCCCTGTTTCAGACAATGCAGTCCTCCTCTGTCCTCCTCCCGACCTCCTCCTGACCTTCCCCATGCTGCTTACACCGCTTTTTTATTCACTGAGGTTTTCCATCAGTAAAAAGTGGCACAAGCAGCATGGGAGAAGGTCAGGAGGAGGACAGAGGAGGACTGTGTCATCTGAAATGGGGATATGTAAGCATGACAGCCCCATTCTTCTCCTGACCTCCTTGTGGGTTTTTTTTTCAACCATTTGAAAAAGTCCATAGTTTGTGACATGTAAGCATACCCTTGATACTTGATCATCAAGTAATAAGGACAAGCTCATTCACACATGCATGTAGATTATTTGGATTTTCTGCATTTTATTTACCAAGCAGATGCTAACTAGCAGGTGAAAGCGTACTGTGTCTCCACTGAAAAGCATTCCTCTGATAAAAACATGAACACAACTGATACTCTTATCCATGGGTTTTCCAAGCCAGACAGCATTTATGAAAAATGGCATCCATTTATTTCTTTGGAAAATAGAGACTCTTCTATTAGATGTTCTGTTTCTTTTACAACATAAATAATTCTGGTCTGGTCTGACTGCTATGTGAATGGAAAGTAGGTGAAAATATACTGTAATAGAATACTCTGGAGCTTATACACCTGACAAGTTTTGTATATCCTATGCCTGTACTTTTATTTTGGTTGTAGCTTTCTCTTTTGGGGGAAGGGAGAGGACAATTCTGTATAAATGAAAAGTGTGTTAATAATAACAATTTAAAATAAAATAAAAAGAACAGTATGTTGGAGAAGGTAAGAAAAGTATTCTATTTATTTAAAAATCTCTCTCTCTCTGTCTCCCTCTGTCTCTCTCTCTCTCTCTCTAACTCTTGGGTATGTTGCCTTTCCCAGTGTGCTGATTGGCTGCTCAGGAAAAAGATCCAACCAATCACCACCCACATGCACATTCACTCTCCACCTTACATCTGCCACTCAATCTGTGGCCCAGATTGGGACTCAGACAGTCAACTGGTGGCTGTGGCAGGCCACCTGCAATGGGACCCAGACAGTCACCTGGCAGCAGTGGCAGTGGGACACTGCTGCGATGGGACCCAGACAGTCAACTGGTGGCAGCGGTGGCAGGACGCTGCCGCTGCCACTGTGACAGGACCCAGACAGTCAACTGTGGCAGCAGGACACCACTGCTGCTGTTGCAACAGGACTTAGTCAACTGGTTGTGGCAGCAGGCCCCCTGCGATGGGACCCAGGCAGTCAACTGGCAGCGGCAATTCCTGGCAACGTGTGGAACACTGAGAAGGGGGAGGAGGAATTTAAAAATCCACTGGCCTACCTTACAGGGTTGTTGTGAGATCTACCAGGCATTTTGGGGGAGGGTTAACGGTGTATGTTACACCAGGTACAGCTAGCATATATTTATTGCGTTTTCAGCCACCGGGGTTTCCAAGGTGATATACCTGAAATAAAATCAGGCAGTACAAATAAAAACACTTTAAAAACATACTAAACTTTTTAAAAGCATGCACAATTAAAACAATCAGAAATCCATCCTGATTTTAAGGACCAAGGTCTATATGAAAGAGTATCACTTCAGCTGCCTGCTAGAAATCCAAGACTGAAGGAGCCAGCCTGACTTGCCTTGGGAAAGAAGTATACAGCCTGGTGCCACTACAGAGAAAGCCCTGTCTATCGTATTCACCAGCCTATTGATTGTCTGTTATTATCCATTCACACATGAATGTTTTACATCAAATTATGTAAATAAACAGTCCTTAATAAAACCAAATAAATGTACATATCCAGAGACACCCTTAATATTGTGCAGTGCTACAAGCCCTGATGTAGGGAGAAATGTTTGGGCTCTAAGTTTCGGACTAAGCTGTGTGAATGAACACTAGCTTTCTCACTCTTTGCTAGGGAAGGATGATGGAGAAAGTGATAATTGCTTGTTGTGTAATGGGCTGGATTTGAAAGGGACTTCATAGTGTGACTTTTTTTGTATCCTATATTCTTCAAAAGGAGCAGCTGAACTGTGAAATGAGTGCATAAATGAAAAGACACATGAAAAGGTCAGAGGTGTCACCACAGTAATGGGTGCGTTTCTTAACCTGGTGATGGATGTGCAAACATTCAGTGGCAAGAATGAAGCTGGCTGTGTATGGGTGCACACAGATAGGACACAGAGTGGCATTTCAGTACAGGGTTCATTTCCATAATAATTCTTAGCAAAAATAATGGTCAAGAGTGTGACTCATCCTGCTAATAAAAATACATATGTACACAAGATAGTAAGGTTGTAAAAATCTTCATTATTATTCATTCTGAGGTTTTAAAAAATGGGTTTCCAACAGTTGGGAAATCCTGCTGGGAAGAATAATAAACCAACAGGAATGTTGTAGTTTTCTCTGAGTATTTGAACATCCCAAAATGTTATAGCAGAATTATTCTACGTAGAGAAACACATTCTTTTCCTGCAAAGCTGACTTTCTGTGCAAAAAACTGTCCCTCCTGCAAAAAAAAATTCTGCACCAAAACACTGTTTCCTGTGTAGGAAACTTTTTTTACTTTACAGAAAACATAATTTTTGCACAAACACACACACATGTGTTTTTTTACACAAAATAGTTCTTCCATAATACTTGGAGGCCTTCAAATAAGGGGAGAATAGTGCTGAGGAATATTCATTTTCTCCTGTGATTATTTCTTCTTTCATGAGAGAAAGAGATAGCTAAGATTACATCCATAGAAGGTAGAATATAAGAGTTAATGGGTCCAATGTTCAGAACTGGAAATACATAAAATACACAAGATGAAAGGCTCACAATTAAGAAGGTAACATAACAAGCCCACAAATTAAAGGAGGGAATAGAGCAGAATATAAGATCCTGCAAGCTGTAAAATTGGTAAATGGCTGTGGATATACTAAGGCCCAGACTATACATTACATGAAATACTTCTACAAGTTTGGCATGTCAGACTCAACCTCCTTTAAATGATAAAACCCACTGCCAGTGGCTATGATAAGGAACAGAAAGGTGGCGGACAAGAGAGGGTGCTGACCATGTCTCCCTGCCTGCTCTTTCCCCAAGTTGCCTCTCATGTGGCTCTTGCCTTTCTCCCGGTGATTTAAAATCTTGTTGCAGGTTACATTTTGGGCTTATAGTGGGGAAGGATGGCAGGCAAAGAAAGAAAGGGTTAACTCCCAATGCAATTCCTCTGTCTGAATTGAAAACAGCGGTTGTTTTCTAAAATAACCAACAAGCCTCCACTATGCACATTTGCCTGTAACATGCAGTTTTGGAGCTAAACTAGGATACGTAGCTTGTGCCATTCCAAATGTTGCTGCATTGTAATTCCAACAATCCCTTAACATGCAAGAACAGAAAAAGTAGCATTGCTAAGCGGGGGACACACAGGTCCTCTGTGGGGCATTTACTTCAACAGCCAGGGCTAGACTAACAACTGTCACCCAGAGGACCTTTTCGTCAGCCGCCCCCAGACTGCGGAATGACCTGGCGGAAGAGATTCAATAGCTAAACAGGCTGTCAGAATTTAAAACAGCAGTAAAGACCTATCTCTTCCAGCAGGCCTACCCAGTTGATTTTAATCTATGAATTTTAAATTGGTATTTTAAGTCTATGAATGATTTTAATGTTTGTTTTAATCCTATGTGTTATTATCTGTGTTTTTCAATTATTTTATATCAGATGTTGTATTTTAATGTATATTGTACTCCACCCCACATCTTGGGGAGAGGTGAGCAAGAAATAAAATTTATTATGATTTTTTATTATTATTTTGTGTTGGAATCTCTGTATTCATCCATTTCCAAGCATATAACAGTCTCCCTGCCATAGTCATATATTGTAGTAACCTTCCATGCTTCTTATTTTTTTAATCATCTAATAGTCCCAATAGAAACAGTTCTGGCTTCAGCTATAAATGCATTTTCAAAATCTTCTGAATCACATTATGTATCTGTTGCCAATATTATTTTGCTTTATCACAAGTCCACTACATATGATAAAAAAAAATCCCCATTTGTTGTTCACATTTCCAATGTAAGTTCAATATCAGACAATCTTTCAGGAGTTAGGTACCAATGACACATCATCTTGTAAAATTCTCTTTCACAACACAGAGCAAATTTCAAGTCTTTAGGCCACATCTCCCCCCAGTTCCATTTATATATTGTATTCAAAATTTTGAGCCCATTCTTTGTCTTGTTCCTCCACCATTTCTAATTTCAACAATAACTTATACATCTTACCTATCAAGTGTTTAGCACCTGTACATACCAATAACTCAATCCAGAGTTTTTCTGTTCAAAACCTTCTCTTCCCCAGGCTAAACATACTCAGCTCCCTAAGCCACTCCTCATAGGACATGGCTTCCAGACCTCCTAATCATTTTGGCCACCCTCCTCTGGACACATTCCAGCTTGTCCATATCCTTCTTGTATTGTGGTGCTTAAATTTAGGTGGGAGATTTTAGTCATGATAATTTCAGCTGGTTTCTGAATATTTTCAAATGAATAAGAAAAAGGGACCTGCACTGATTAATGAGGTTAGGAATAGGAGGCATAAGCCTGTAATAGGGTAGAGATGAGAAACAAGTGAAATACACTTTTATTGTTTATTTATAAAGTTTCAGCCATGTACACAACACTTTAGCATAGTGCCATCTATTTACAACACACTTACAACAAATGTTTGATTGGTCCCTGTCCCAAGGGTCCTACAATCTTAAAACAGACTTGAAAAATAACAACAGAAGCATGGGAAGGAAACTGAGGTTTGACTAACTAGGGAAAGAATATGTGATATGTGGTGTGATATGTTTCAATTATATGTATTTAGGATTAGCACTAAAGTAAGTTTATTCAAATAAGTCTGCACAATACTGATCTGAACTGGAGGCCCTTTCATATTACACAGTTATAGCTCTATGATTCTACTATAACCATCAATATTCCATCCTATGTATTCTTGGAATTTGCAGTTTAGAGATGAGTATTTATAATTCTGAGCTAGAGAGCAACTCCAGTGCCTCACCAAAGTACAAATCCCAGGATTCCATAGGCAGTAGCTGTAGCAGTTAAAGTGGAATCACAGTACTGTAATTATGTGGTATGAAAGGATCCTGGGAGAACTACAAAGAGGAGGGAAGGATTAACCTTTCCTCCCAGGCAATTTTTATTACAGAAATCACCTGCTCCCCTATGTGGGCGGTAAAGAGAAAGAGGAAAACCACTGTTAATGTAAGCAGGCCTTTCTTCCCTCTCTCCTCTCCCTACTGTTTTAGTCCCCATGAAGATTTACTTGGATAGAATTTGTATCTAGCAAGATCCTTGCATCCTTGGGGAATGTCCCAAGTGGCAGCCGTTCAGGGCCTGGAGATGTCTTTAAATATGTTCTGCACCTTCAGGACACTATAGGAATAGGAATAGCATTTATATTTCTGTACTGCTTATCAATGCAAAGCACTCCCTAAGCAGTTTACAATGTGTTAGCTAATTGCCCCCAACAAGCTGGGTACTCATTTTACCGATCTATGGAATGATGGAAGGCTGAGTCAACATTGGAACCCTGTAGTATCAAACTCACAACCTTGTGACTGCAGTACCAGAATTTAACCACTGCACCACCAGAGCACTAGGGCAATGCCCACACCTGCCTCCTTGTCTTTAGTTGTTCCTTCTGGATCCACATCTGCCTCTTTGTCTTTTGTCATTCCTTCTGGACTCATTCATCTTTGCATACAAAGAAATGCAAGCAATGGCTTTTCTCTTTATTCTAATACTGCTTTGAAGCAACATTCTTACAAAGTAAAGGCAGTAGGAAGAGTGACCTGTGCCACTAGCAGAGTCACTGAGAAAGGGGTGGAACTGATCATGTGGCACACAGAGCCCTAATCATTCCAATCCTCTCAGCATCTGCAGCCCGAGGTAGCTGTCTCATGGTAGATGAGACCAGGGGCTCAGCTAGATGGGAAAATTAATAGCGAAAAATATCGCCTTACCTCCCTTTCACTGCAGTGCCCATTTGTGCCCATGGCTCATTAGCAGGCTTGGAAGGGGATATTTTGCAGTTTACATCCATGGGTAAAAAAGCTGGCCACAAGTGAGTTGAGTCTGGAAAATCTCCCTCCATTCACCCCCCCTTTTTTTCTTAAAGTGACAGATGCAGAAGAGCTGTTTTCCACTTAAAATAAACTTCTTACTTTTGCTCTGCTGCTTTGCTGGATGATCGATCGTACCTGCAAAAACAACAGCAATGGCAGCTCTGGCATTGCAAGCCCTCCCTTCCAAGGCCACCCCTTCTGAGGTCCAACCAATCAGCTTTCAGCTCTGCTGTGTCCCCTTTTCCCAGAATCATAGAATTGTAGAGTTGGAAGAGACCACAAGGGCCATCCAGTCCAACCCCCTGCCACGCAGGAAATCATGATCAAAGCATCCCTGACAGATGGCCATCCAGCCTCTGTTTAAAGACCTCCAAGGAAGGAGACTCCACCATGCTCTGAGGGAGTGTGTTCCATTGCCGAACAGCTCTTACTGTCAGAAAGTTTCTCCTCATGTTGAGGTGGAATCTCTGTTCCTGGAGCTTGCATCCATTGCTCTGTGTTCTGGTCTCTGGACATCTTGTCTCTGGACATCTGTTGTACAGATGACCTATTATGTGCATTTTTGCACATTAAAAAAAAAAAAAGATTGCGAGAAACAGACAAAGCTGTTATCGCTGTCTGTGTGGAGTTTTCAGCCCCCCTCCATCTTGATATGGCGAACCCCGGCAGGAGCTCATGCAAACTAAAAGTATTGTGCATGCATTCTTGCCAGATTTTTTGTTGTTGTGTAGATGAGCCTCAGAACAGTAGCAGTTTTAAGAGAGATTTATTCCTCACCTGGTTGATTTTCTTTCCAACTCAGCCACATTAGATCAAAATAGATTCCCAAAAGATTGCAGAACATACAAAAGGGTGGGGCTCAGGGAGATGATTGTATGTTTGATTGCATTGAAAAAGTAGTGATTTCCAGTTGAATGTTTGTATGGTCATGCACTATTTTAAAGGTGTTCATGGGGGGAGGGAGTTTGAAACTATATTAAAAAAAGATTCTGTACAAACACAAGGGATGCAGACAGCAAGTGGAAAAAAGGCATGAAAGAGGGAGAGTGCAGCTTTTCAGAGACTTGTGATTACCGGCTGCCACATGTTGACTAAAATACAAAAGAGAGGCTCAGAAGAGAAAGTGGAATGTATTCTCAACAGAAACTCAAATGAAAATCTCACCTGCAAAACCCTTCCCAGCTTTGTACAAATAAACTCTACTAGAAGAGTTGGAAATAATCAGTCACTGTATCTCCTTTGGTAAAAGAGGGATTGTTGACTGATCTCCTGAGTGAAACGCACACCCATGTGAGGATAATTAGAAATGGGGTTTGGGGTTGTAAGTTGCTCTTAAGATCACAAGGCAGTGCTCAATGGAACCATATGCAAATGCTTTGATACCACAGTGAGAGAGAGGGAGAGAGAGGGAGACCACAAGTACACTCTTGAATTTTATTATTAGCCCTGAATACAAAACATTATTTAGCCAAAATTCTTTAAAACTGCAGCACTGTCATAAGTATGTTAGATCAGTAAGTCCCAGGTTTAAGAGGATCTAAGTTCTCTTGAAGTGTGCTTCAAGTTGCAGCCTTAAGACCTGATCCAAAATAATGTTTACTCTGAAATAAATCTAGCCTCTAGCTTCTCATGAACATACAATATGTGGATAGACACTCTGAGTGGTCCTAACCTTTGCTCATCTATTTTATATCTTGTATAGTCTATTGCAACATTTCTAAAAATTCATGCTATGAAAATGTGTGTGTTGGAATTTGTTTTGATGGGAGGTTGGATAAGAAGAAGTCCCACTGAACTGAATAGAGTTTGTCTCCCTGTAAGGGTGCAAAGAATTTTAGCACAAGTGCACTTTCAGCACAATTCAACAAATTCACTTTTCTTGCAGTTTAAAGACTGTGTGTTTAAATCCCTAATATTGGATGATAATGATTGATTGATTATTTAATTCTTTTCCATGCTAAGCTGCCTATAGTGTTGTGTGTGTGTACATACCTTCAAGTTGCCTGTCGATTTATGGCAATCCCATGAATTTCAGTTTTCTGAGACAAGAAATATATAGAGGTGGTTTTGCAGCTCCTCCCTCTGAAATTTAGCCTACAGCACCTAGTATTCATTGGCAGTTTCCCATCCAAATACTAACCAGGGCTGACTCTGCTTAGCTACCAAGATCAGACAGGATCTAGTGTCTTTATAGTGTTACCACCAATAAAACAGGTGATAAAGTAAAAATATAAAAGCAGTAATGGCTAAAAAAAAAACCCCACCAGCAGCCAGCTAAACTAAATTTAGCAGAAAGAGATCATAATCAACCAAAGAGGAAGGTCTTCTTCCATCAGCACTGAACCATCAAACAGTGTGCTAGATAAGTCTCCCTGGGAGGAAATTCCTGGATATGGATCCTAGGAAGACCCCTTTGTATGCTTGCAAAGGATCAACAACATCCTCTAATACAATCTCATTCAACCAGTGCTCCATTGCTGGTCGTTATCTGTGTGGGCATTTTTTATTTTATTTTATTTTATTTTATTTTATTCTATTTTATTGTTTTACTGTGCATGGCAAATATGTTCTCGTGCTGATTTGTCTAAGATGGGCTGTGCCTGAATTCAAATGAGCAAGTTATGATTCCCTTTAAGAGTTCTTCTGGGAGTGCTGAATAGTTTGATTAGAGATGTATCATTATGTTCTATTATGGCATCCAGGTCTTTGAGTTCAGGCAACCAACACCATTTGTCTTTTTTGTGACATCTGGATGCTGATTTTAGTGCCAGCCTTGGTCATCATGCAAAAATCTGAGAATTAAAGTCATCATTTTGATTTGTAATAAAAATCCCAGCTGGGAGTGCAGCTGCTTAAAATGGAGGAAACAATCAAGCCTCCTTCCATCTACCTGGAAGGCTCTCATTATACAGCCACCAAGATAGAAAGTTGGGCCTGAACTGAGAAATAGCCCTGAAGACGTGAAGCTATGGCATCTGAAACAATATCCAGAAGGGGATATTTTATACACTGATATCAACCCAAAGATCTGCTGAATGAAACTGAAGTAATGAGTTTCCAGGGCTATGTAATCTGAGAATCCTAATTGTCCCACTTTGCCTGAGCTCCTCATACAGAGTGGCCTTTAAAAAGTCATTCTTCACATGAACGCCACTACATCTGCACAAAACAAAAGAAGGAAGGTCGTTATACAATTACCTATGACTACTTCATGGAACGTAGGCCCTGGAGAAGAAGTTGCAAAGGGCAGCCAAGCCGCACAATAAAATCCTTTGCTTAACAAATGTAAATGAGGCGGTAAATTAGTGGAGCACTTTTTAAGATTGGCGAGGAAACTCAAATATTCACCTATAACGTTATGACAACTGGCAATTGCTGGGGAAATTCTAGTGCAAATTAGCTTTAACCAAGAGAACAAGGAGCTATTATACAAATGTAGCTAAGAGTAAGATAGAAGAGAGTTAAAATAAAGTGTGTCCCTGTACATAGGAAATACTAAAATCTTTGTGCTAGCTGAAGACTGTTTCTATTATTGTCCCACCACTGTACACCAGTGTGTGGACAATGAGTGGATGATTGCAACACTGTCACCACCAAGTTGAGATGTGATTCCAACAACATGTATCAAGTTTTTAGAACATCTCATAGTAGCAGACTAGAAATTTAAGATAAAGTTTTCACTCCTTATGTTTCTTTACTTTTTCTTCTACCTTTCTTTCATTGTTCCATAGGGCCTGGATGCATGTGTATCTGCATGTATCCTATTTAAGATACAAGGGCAGAACTATAGAGAAACTGTTACCCAGTAGGGCGAGTGGGGAAGAAACTAAAGCCCAGGAACTAGGCAAGTTGAGGTAAGTATGTACTTCAAATATATATCCTGTCCTACAGTCCTATCAGGGTCCTAAAAATAACCATCTGTAAGGTATCTCTAATTAATCTGCCAGAGTTCAGGAGGACTAAGCAAATAGTTCCAAGACTGAAATGAGATATCAGGACCATGGAGAGTCCCTATGGAAGTTGAAGGCAGGACTAAGGATAGCAGCTAAATTGCATTAGATCAGCCTTCCTCAACCTGGTACCCAACTGATATTCTCTACCAGCTTCCACCGGCTCGTATCAGCATGGACAGTGATACGTAATACAGGCAGTTGGTAAGTCATTTTGTGAATTAGGGTAAATAATAGTAAGCAATGCCAGAGGGTGCTAGATTGGAGGATGGTTAGAAGTTACAGAGAGGCTTATCACACGAGGAAATGAAGAGGTAGTGCGCCCTAATAACAGTGCCACCCACCTTGCCTTATCCCATGATGTCAGTGTGTTTCAGCTGTTCTCCCATTCTGGTCCGATGGGAGACAGTGGTAAACATGAGTCTTTTTGCTAGCTGGAAAAATCCATTAAGAAAAAGACCCGTCTTTACCACTGTCTCCCATGGGACTAGAATGGGAGAACAACTGAAACCCACCAACATCATGCAAGGCAGGACAAACTACTCTTGGGCTTTACTTCTACTTCATTTCCCTTGTGAAATAAGCCCCTGAGTCATAAGTTACTGAATTCTGAAATATTGCTGCAAGTGTAGCTCAGACACTGGTTCTGTATAACATCTGGTGCTATGTCACATACTCAGAGGACAATGGCAAATCTCTTCGTATTATTTGTGGTAATGGTGAGATATGCAGAAGAGGAATCACTGGCAATCCAGGATAACCTAAGGGAGTACTTTTCTAGGGTGGGATGGAAATTCCAAGAGGCTGGGGCTCTCCAGATGTGGTTGGACTGCATCTCTGGTTATCCGTCACCACTGGCTGTATTGCCTAGGCCTGATGGGTGTTTCAGTCCAAAAAATATCAGAAGAGCCATACACTGCCCACCCTTGGTCCAAGGAGATAGTACCTGCTCTTTGGTGGAGGATTATAAGGAAGCATCTTTTATGTCTAACCTGGCTCGAAGATGACACTTTTATACCCTGTCACCTCCTCTTGGAATCCTCCTTCTCCTCGTGGAGCTTCTCAAGACCAGGTTTTTGTGTCATCTGATTTTTGCTGCACCCCATTTCTACAATTCATTTCAAAACAGCAGCTTCACAGGGCCTATTTCGCCTGTGCCATATTATGTGGTTTACTCAGTGTTATTATGGATTTATCTTTGGCCAGAAACAGGATATAGCATATAGCAGACAGTCCCTGTGGTGGGAATGGACGGCCAATACTATCCCATTCTTCAGCATTCCATTAGCTCCTACATTTAAAGTCTACAAATCCAAATGCTAGGAAGACAACTAAGTCCCCATACATAATGCAGGAATAATATGGAACAGCACAGTGTCACTTGCCAGAAACTCCTCAAGCTGACAGCTTCTCAGTAAAAACACCATTTAAAATTTGCAATCAATGACTCAATAACTTACATAATGTCTTCTGAAAGGAAATATGTTGGCTGCCAGCATTTTGCCCGAGGTTGAAAAGATTTCTTCCAGTCTTCACCAGATTGCCTTTTCAGCTGAGAAAAATGATGGACCTAATTGATAGTGATCGGAAGTCTGGGAAAAGACGGAAGGAGATCAAAAGAGAGCTGTACGGAGGCACAGCTGTGGACTTGATGACACATTACAGTTGCAGGAAAGGCAGTTTCATAGATGTCTATGAATGATAATGCAGAGAAGTGGTGATTGTTTTAGGAGTAGGAAGGCATGCCAATGTGGGAACTTTATCCATGTGAATTTGATAAGTTTTCAACTCAGCATACAACTGTTGGAAATATTCACCCAGAACTGAACAGATGAGTACGTGCCCGTATGACAGGACTTAGAAAGGTTACTGTTTTGGACTACAACCCCCATAATCCACCCCACTCCTCCAGCCAGCATGGCCAGAGTGTTTCTAATGCCTATTTCTAATAATGTACTATTTCATACCATAGATGGCATGAATGCTCCAGAATACACACATACATACACACTGGCAAGGTTCTAAATTACCCTTTTTGACTTGGGGGAGTGGAAAATATATTTTGGTTAGCGCTTGGGAAGAGTTACTTTCTGGACTACAGCTCTTAGAATCCCCTAGCCAACTGGACTGGTACCCATGATGACTGGGAGATTCTGGGGGTTGTAGTACAAAACACAACTCTTTTCCAGATCTGGTTTTATGTAAGGGATCTTTTCTATACTGTATGAAGTGGGACATTTCATTAAAAGATGCGCTAAGTGAGGTTTCTGCTCAGTCTTTTAAAACTCTTGTTCTTGGAATTCCAGAGCTGTACTAACCTAAAATATACTGCAACACATTCTGTTTTTGCCCCCTCCATTCCTGGTGTTATTTCTAAGTTGTAAAAAAAAAAAAAAAAAAAAGGATGCTGCAGTGTGTTCCTTTCCAAGCTGTAGTCCACCTCTATATGGCATGTTTAGTTCTTCTTCGTGGTCTCTGTGAATGCACACAATGGGTTAATCCTGCACCTGCGCAGAGCACTTCAGAAACTTCTAGAAACCTCAATTCAAACTTTTGGGTGGTTGCTCTGCCCCCCTCACCCCAGCCTTTATAAGCCCCCACCTCTCGCCAACTGCTCAGTTCCTTTTTTTCCGCTACGTGAGCAGCATTGAAGGAACTTCAGAGTAAACCTCAGCCTTCTTTTGTTCTCTCTTCTGACCATCTTTTCAAGAAATACTGACCTTGGACTCGAATTTGGCTCTTCTTTGTCTTGCTCCTTCTGGATTTAGCATATTTGGACTGGACTGCCTCAGTTTGACCTCTGGAATTTGAATGGTACTGTGCTTTTCTACCTCCCTTTTGGAAATGTCTGGTGTAGGTTTCTTTAGTCTTGCTCCCCATGCTCAGCCAAAATGGCCAAATCTGATGGTCAGTCTAAGTGCCTTTTATGCTTAGGGGAATCCCATGCCGTGCAGACATGCAGGCACTGTAAAGCCTTCACTCCCCAGGCCAGGAGAAACCGCGATAAAAGACTTAAGGCTCTCCTTTATGACCAGGCCCTGTCTGCCTCAGCATCGGTGAAGGCCTCTGTTTCAGGAACCACCCCTAAATTGTCCACAGACCCTGTAAAGAAAGGTTCCGCCTCGGTACCGTCCACTTCTAAGACTACTGCGAAACCCACCCCGATGTCTACTCAGGCGAGACAACAGTACCAGCAAGTTCCATCCCAACAATACCGGGATATCGAAGAGTAACTGAAAAGTGGTACCGTCAGGCAAGGTACCAAAATTTCACATAAGGCAGGTGTGGTGAAGGAGCCTTCATCTAAGAAAGCCAAGGCCACTAGGAACAAGGAGTCCCCGCAATGGGATCAGTCCTGTGAAAGGAAGAGGCCCAAACAGCTGGATTGACAGCCACGTGATCCCAAAATAAAGAGGCCTAAGAGTGGGACAGAAGAAGGTTCCCCGGTATCATCTCCTGCAAAGAGGCACCTGACAATACCGTCTCTGGAGCGGTACCGCAAAGCCGAGCCTGACTATACTGGACAATGCAATGGGTAGATCTTCCCCAGGTATCAGGTTCAACAGAGTGTTGCACTCGAGATCACCTCCAGCTCTTGGTACAGTGGTGTGCGAGCACAATCGGTCTCACTCTCAGTCCCCATTCTTGGTCCTGACCTCAGTCCCGGTCCTGCTCTTGATCTTCTCCGGATCTCATCGTAGCCTCCGACGCTCCCGCTCTCGGTCCCATCCTTAATCCCGCTCTTGATCTCCCTCATGAGGATGAATGAGGACATGCTCCCACTCATGCTCTGCTCAAGATTGATGGTCCCGTTCTCCACTGATGACCCAACCCAGGTCCCGGTCTTGCTCTCCAGAGTCTCTGTGTCAGACACCTGTGACAGTGGTACCTGACAAACCAAAGACACCGTCTCCAAGGCCACCTTCCAGGTCACCGGTACCAAGGTCTCTGGTACTGAGGTCCTGGTCCCGCTCCAAATCACAGTCCCTTTTGCCACATCCATGTCCTTCCTGCTTGGTGTCCTGCAGCTCCCAGTATTTGGAAGAGGACTCCATCTGGTATGAAGATGACTGATCCTGGGAGAGATACGAGCAGTACCGATACGGCATCCCTCCATTTTGGGGCTTCCACTCTGACCGGTACTACTCGGGGTCTGACCCCCAGTACTGCTACTTTGACGAGCCTTCTCCGATGCTGTAGAGTAGGCGATACCGCCATGACTGTTCACCATGCTACCATAGAGATGACTGGGACAGAAGACAACACCATTGATCACCAGACGAGTGATACCAGCACCCAAAGCTGCACCAGCCAGTCCGTGTTGACTCTCCTCAATGAGGACAGGATGAACAAGGGCCCAGGTCCCCACCAAAATGGGTCCTGAGACAGCCTTCCCTGCACATTCCACGAACACCCCATAAGACCCCTTGGCCACCTCGTAAGACTCTTTCACCTAAGCCCACCAATCCTCATAAGGCACCAAATCCAGTCATGGCAGGACAGCCGACACCGCTTACACCACTAGTTATGAGAACACCAGATCATGAGTCAGAGGAGTCAGTTTCTGAGATGCCATCACTGAAACTGTCCCTTCAGGACAAAGGTGCGCACATCGAACTTTCATCTCCTACAGACAATGTTGGCTCATTTGTGGAAGTTGTGAACCACATGGCAGCATTGCTGGGGCTGACGACCACCCAGACAGATGTGCATGTGGATGATCCTATCTTCCTTGACCTCCAGAGGCAGGCCCCTCCACTGCCTCATATTCTTTCATCGGCCTTTTTGATGCAGATTGTCAAGACAGCCTGGGCTACTCCTTCTTCTATTTCCCCTACCTCCAAGAGACTGGAACACCTTTATAGAGTGTCCAAGGATGCGGCTCCATGGCTGGCTTCACACCCAAAGCCGAACTCCATAATAGTTGATGCAGCTCAGATGCAAATGTAGCAAAAGATCCATTCTTCCCCCACAGACCATGAGGGTAAGAAACCGGATGCTACCGGGAGGAAGTTCTACTCTTCAGAGTGCCTCCTTATAAAAATTGCAAATTACACCACCTGTATAGGGGCTTATCAAAGACACCTTTGGGACACTATCTCCCCCTACTTGGATAAGGTTCCTCCACAGGATCTTGACCTTGTGCATAATATGAGAGATGATGGCCTCACCTTAGCCAATTACCAACACCAATCAGCTAAGCAGAATGTGACAGATGGTGATGGGAAAATTCTTGCTAGTGCTATTGCTATACACAGACGTGTGGCTCCACAACTCTGGCCTCTCCTCTACAGCCAGAGCAGTGATTGAGGACCTTCCATTTGATGAGGCTGGTCTCTTCCATACAGAGACAGACACAAAGTTGAAGCACACCCATAAGATGAGGACAACTGCAAAGCGCTTTGGCATACTCCCTCCTAGCCAAGCTTCACGGTCCCACTTCTGCAGCAAGAATATTTCACAGAGGATACAGTCTCCCAATGGCCTGCTCTCAACATGCCTCTCAGACATATGTGCAACATCAGAAGAAGTTCCTAGCCACTTCAAAATCCAAGTCTCAGTTCCAGAAAAAGAAGCCCAACTCATCTAAACAGCGAGTTTGACTACCCGCGCCCTCCTTCCACGCCATCAATCTGGGCACCATCAGATGGGCTTCTTACCATTTTCTGCCAATGGCGCACAATAACATCAGACTCATGGGTCCTCAGTATTATACTGAAGGGTTGCCTCATAGAGTTCGACAGCCTTCCTACCACGGGGGTATTCAAATCCATACCTCCCTCTATACACCTCGAAGAAGAGGTTCACACCTTACTCAAGAAAGGGGCTATCAAAAAGATCTCCCAGTACCAACTTCTCCCGCTACTTCCTAATCAACAAAAAAGATGGTGATTATGCCCCATTTTGGACCTTTTAGATGTGAACAGCTACATTATGCCCAAGCACTTCCAGATGGTCACCCTCTCCTCTATCCTTCCATTCCTCCACCCCAGAGACTGGTTTGCCACCATAGACCTTCAAGATGCATACTTCCACATTGCGATAGTGCAGCCTCACAGAAGGTTCTTGGCATTTGTGGTGGGTTCCAACATGTACTGTTTCAAGGCGCTTCCATTCAGCCTATGTACAGCTCCAAGAGTGTTCACCAAATGCATGGCACAGGTAGTTGCTCACCTTCATACGAGAGGTGTGGTGCTCTTCCCGTATCTGGATGATTGGTTAGTTACAGGTCCATCCAGAACAAAGGTCTCAGAAGATGTTGCCCTGACAATATCTCTGATCACAGACTTAGGTCTAATGGTCAACATGGACAAGTCACACCTAGAGCCATCAAGGATCGCAAAACTTATTGGGGCTCAGTTGAACTCTATTTAAGGCAAGGTGTTCCTCCCAGAAGACTGATTTGAAATCCTGCAAAGCATTGTGTGTCACTGTATTGCTTGGAGGAGAGTAACAGCACACTTCATTCAAACTGTTCTGGGACATATGGCATCTACCACAGCTGTAACCCCCTTCACCAGACTTCGAATGCAACCATTGCAAGCATGGTTTCTCTGGGCATTCAGGTTGATGAGGGATGACCCGTTGAAGCTACTGTCAGTGCCTCATCCATACTCAGGCAGCTAGAATGGTGAACTCCTCCATGAAACATGCGGTGCAGTCTACCCTTTGTGATTTCCCATCCTTCCAGGTCCCTGACAACAGATCTGTCTACGACAGGATGGGGACACACTCTCATGGCCTGACTGCCCACAGTCTTTGGTCAGCAAAGGAGAGCGAACTTCACATCAACGTCCTGGAGCTCCTGGCAGTACTCAGAGCTCTGAAGGCGTTTGAGACTTCTCTCCAGGGCAGAGTGTTGCAGATTGTGTCAGACAACACCACCACCGTATTCTACATCAACAAACAAGGGGGAACCAGGTCCCAAATACTGCTGGATTTAGCCCTCCAGATTTGGAATTGGTGCATCCCCAGGCACATATTCCTAATGGCTATACACCTGGCAGTGAAGCAGAACAGGGTTGCGGACTCATTGAGCTTAGCCAAGGCCAACTGCCATGAGTGGTCACTGGCCTCAGATGTCCTACTGACCCTCTTCACATAGACCTCTTCACGACATAGCAGAATGCCAAATGCAGGCTGTACTGCTTGAGACAGCAACCATCCACAGGAATCTGGGAGACGCATTCCTGTTCAGATGGACGAGGACCTTGTTGTATGCCTTCCCCCCCCCCATTCCCACTTCTTTCCAGAGTTGTGGCAAAGCTGAAATATGACAACTCACACTGCATAGTGATAATGCCTTGGTGGCCCAGGCAGTCTTGGTTCGCCTCTCTTCTCCTCCTCTCCAAGTGGCTCAGAGGGATCTTCTGTCATTGCAGAACACCCAAGTCTTCCATCCCAATTTGGAAACAACCAAGTCAACAGCCTGGCTCATTGGTCAGTAGCACCTCTGTCGGAGTCAGTGAAGTTGATACTCCAAGCAGCTCAACATTCCTTCACATTGAAATCCTACCAATATAAGTGGCAGAAGTTCTGCGGTTTCCTCAGTGATAAAGGGGTCCTCCCGATGAGGCGTTGATCCCACTCAACTTCCTAGCCTCCTTGTCAGTGAAGGGGCTCTCCCTTTCCTCTGTGTGAAACTGTGTGGCAGCGATATCTTCAAATTTCCAACGCCTCAAAATGAACTCTTGCTTCACAGAACCCCTTGTCCATTGTGTTACAAAAACCTACATCCACCAATGGTAGGTCCCGTCACATCATGGGATCTCCAATTAGTTCTGGAGGTGGTATCACACCCTCCCTTTGAGCCATTAGACTCGGTCCATGCCCATGTTTTGTCCTTCAAAATGGCCTTTTTGTTTGCCATTACCTCTGCTAGAAGGGCAAGCAAATTTTGTGCCCTCAGGGCGGATGCCCCGTATACTCAATTCCACAGGAATAAGGTTGTTCTTCAGCCGGATGTGGCATTCTTACCTAAGGTGGTCTCCCCCTTCCACCTCAATCAAGATATAGTCCTGCTTTCAAAGCTCCATCACTGCCAAACACCACTGCTGTTTGCCATCCACTTGATGTAAGGGTTGCCCTGGAACTTTATCTGAGCAGAACGGCAGCATTCCGCTGCACCACAAAACTGTTTGTCTGCTATTCTGGTCCCAAAAAGGGACTCCCAATTTCATCTCAACTGTTCCCCAAGTGGCTTTCCTCAACAATCCAGATTCCGTATGAGGCTATGGGTGTGCCCCTGCCTTCCTCCATACAAAGTCATTCTACCAGAGCAACAGCTACCTCAGCAGCGTTCCTGAATGGTGTGCCACTGCCGGATATTTGCAGAGTAGCCACGTGGGCAACACCATTCACCTTTGTGAGGAATTATGAGCTGGATTCTTCTGACACTGATGGTGCAGCCCTTGCCAGGGCGGTACTTGCTCAGCCACCCTCGGGTGGTTAGCTCATTACTCAGTATGTTTTTTTTTAATATAGTTGTTTTTTTCTGGTTATAACACACTGTTGTTTTGTCTTTATTGGCCTGGACACCCCCACCATCCTGACTCCTGAGCTTGTTAATCTACCCGTTATGTGCATTCACAGAGACCACAAAGAAGAAGAACAGGTTACTTACCATAACTATAGTTCTTTGAGTTCTATTCCGTCAGAGAGACATTCGTGATGTCCGTCATACACGAGTGATGCCCAGTGCAGAATGCCAAACAGATCATCGCCTTGTCAGATGTAAACTAAATCTTCATCTTAAGTTCAAACCTAAGAGGGGTGGCATCTTAAAGAAGAGACTCCAAGTCAACAATCTTCAACAAGCTACCATGAGAGACAATTTCCAGGCAAATCTACAAACGAAACTTGAAGACCATCCTACAGATCCTTCTCCTACAGTGCTTTGGCAACATATCAAAAACAGTATCCTCCAGTCTGCAGAAGAATCCCTTGGCTTCTCCCACAAGAAAAATCAAGACTGGTTTGATGAAAACAACCAAGAGATCCAGGAGCTGTTGGCAAGGAAGAGAGCTGCTCACCAGGCATACCTCGCCCAGCCAACCTGTCATGTAAGAAAAGCAGCTTTCCGCCTCACATGTAGCAAACTACAACAAAAACTCCGAGACATGCAGAACAAGTGGTGGATCAATATAGCAGAAAAGACACAACGCTGTGCAGATCTGGGTGATCATAGAGGATTTTATGAAGCTCTTAAAGCAGTGTTTGGACCTACTTATCAGGTCCAAAGCTCCTTATACAGTACAGATGGTCAAACATTAATTACTGATAAAGCCTCCATCCTAAATCGTTGGGCTGAACATTTTCAAAGTCTCTTTAGCGCCAACCGAGTAGTCCAAGCCTCAGCTACCCAATATATGATACAAAAACCAATGAAAAATGAATTGGACATAGCTCCCACTTTGGAAGAGACCCTTAAGACCATACAGCAGATGAAAAACGGCAAGGCAGCTGGGATTGATGGAATCCCACCTGAAGTTTGGAAACACGGAGGTCATGCACTCCACGAAAAATTCCACGAATTCCTTGTGAATTGCTGGGAAAAAGGGGAACTGCCATCAGACCTCCGAGATGCAGTCATCATCACCCTGTACAAGAAAAAAGGAGCAAAATCCAATTGCTCAAACTATCGAGGCATAACACTGCTCTCTATTGCTGGAAAAATCCTTGCAAGGATACTCCTGAACAGGTTAGTTCCTGCTATTGCAGAAGAACTTCTCCCTGAAAGCCAATGTGGCTTCAGAGCCAATAGGAGTACTACAGACATGGTATTTGCCCTTAGGCAACTGCAAGAAAAATGTAGGGAGCAGAACAAGGGTCTCTATGTAACATTTGTCGACCTCACCAAAGCCTTTGACACTGTAAGTAGAAAAGGTCTGTGGCAGATCCTGGAAAGACTAGGATGTCCCCCCAAATTCCTTAAAATGATTATCTTGCTACACGAGGGACAGCGTGGTCAAGTCAGATATGGCGATGCTCTTTCAGAGCCCTTTCTAATAACTAATGGAGTGAAGCAAGGTTGTGTTCTTGCACCAACTTTATTTACAATCTTCTTTAGCACGATGCTCCAAAGGGCTATGGCAGAGCTTGAAGAAGACGACGGCATCTATATACGCTACTGTACTGATGGTAGCTTGTTTAACTTAAGCCGTCTGAGGGCTCACACTAAGACTCTAAACTATCTAGTCCGTGAGCTGCTCTTCGCCGATGATGCTGCCCTTGTGGCCCACACAGAAGCAGCTCTGCAGCGCCTAACATCCTGCTTCACAACAGCTGCAGAGCTGTTTGGGCTAGAAGTCAACCTGAAGAAAACAGAAGTTCTTTACCAGCCTGCACCACAGGACGAACACCACCATCCCCACATTGCCGTCGGCAAATCTGTGCTCAAGTCCGTTCAGCAGTTCACCTACCTGGGAAGCATCATCTCCTCAGATGCCAAGATTGACAAAGAGATCGATCACAGATTAGCAAAGGCATATAGTGCATTTGGAAGACTTCACAAAAGAGTCTGGAGCAATAAACACCTGAGGCAAAGCACAAAAATCAGTGTGTATAGATCCATCGTACTGTCTATCCTCCTTTATGGATCTGAAACATGGGTCACCTATCGCCACCACTTACGACTCCTCGAGCGCTTTCATCAGCGCTGTCTACGCACAATCCTAAATATACACTGGACTGACTATGTGATGAATGTTGCTGTCCTTGAGCAAGCAGGGATCACCAGCATTGAGGCCATGATATTGAGAACACAGCTGCGCTGGGCAGGGCACATTTCTAGGATGGAGGACCATCGCCTCCCAAAAATACTTCTCTACGGTGAACTCGCCACGGGTCAGCGTAAGAGGGGCTCTCCAAAAAAACGATACAAAGACTCCCTGAAACAACATCTCAGGCTTGGCCAAATTGATCACCAACAGTGGTCCGCCCTGGCCTCACATCGGGAGGCATGGGGACGCACTATCCACAATGCTGCAGCCTTATTTGAGAACTCACGACGAACAAGTCTTGAAGAGAAACGACAACGCAGAAAGAATCACAACCCAAAAACATCACCCAAGGAGACCTTCTGCTGTGCTTTCTGCAACCGGACTTGTTTATCTCGGATTGGCCTTTTTAGTCATCAGCGCGCTTGCAGAAAGCGCGGGATGAGTCCTTCCTGAATCTTCGTTTGCGAAGAAAGCCAGAGGTCTTCTGTGAATTCACACAAACCCGCCCTCCTCCCCTCTGGTGTCCTACCTCTCACATACTTTATTTAACGCAGCTACAAGGAACTGAGCAGTTGGTGAGAGGTGGGGGCTTATATAGGACAGGGGTGAGGGGGGCAGAGCTACCGCCCAAAAGTTTGAATTGAGGTTTCTAGAAGTTTCCAAAATGCTCTGCACAGGTGCAGGATTAACCCATTGTGTGAATTCACAGAAGACCACTTGAAGAACTATAGTTACTGTAAGTAACCCGTTCTTCTCTTGCCTTTCTTGAGAGTGGTAAAAGAAGATGATTTTTCAGTGATTCTTCCTACAGGACTTTATACTTCTGACTTCATCTCAGCCATGTGGGAAGCAGCAATTACACCATGGCTGGGGTATCAACAAACATTTGGGGGAAAATGGTGATTTAGTATTTCTGAATGGTATCATTTCAGAATGCAAATCGGGGACAGTACCTTTTTAGAATTCAAATGGAGGAAGTGTTATATCAACATTTCCTCAGGTTCAACATTTATTGTCCTTCAAAAGCATACACCAAGGGGGATGCAAAGCAAGAATTCTTCTTCAGAAAGTGTTAGCTTTCCATGTATATGTAGGATTATACAAACCTGAGCTATACATACAGCACTGTACTTATAAGTGCTGGAGCTCTGCGAGTTCTTGGAGAAACCATGGCCCATTCATTCCACTTTGGTGCTTTTACTGAGAAACAAAAATATCCTTTGTTCCATATAACTGGTCTACCCTGTCTAATATTGGGTCTCTTCATAGGGCCCTAACCTGAATTTTGTTTCCAACTTTATCTGATTCATAAAAGCTCCTTTTGAATTAGGTTGCATGTAATGTAACCCAAGCACTGCGATGCAGTCCCCCCCACCAGCTTTGTCTAGTCTGGGGCTTTATGAAGTGCATGAATCACAGACTGTACCTGTGAGCTCATTTTTTATCATGTGCTTTCCAAGCAGTCATTCTCAAATACATCTTTGTGTCCCGTAAATGCCCATTCACTTCTCTTCTGGGCCTTGCCACTTTCCATTAAACTGGCTCACTGTGCCAAGTTTAAGTGGAATCTAATGTATTCATTTAAACGATTTATAAGCCGCCTTTTAGAGCAAACCCATAAATATGCCTTGTGAGTTCAGTTCACCCCATTAGAAATCCTAGCAAAGCATCTTCATAAGGTTATTCTCACCACCTGGATCCCCTCACAAGTCATTGATAGCTAGAAACTTTGGCAATCAGTGTGAAGTATTTCTCATCTTAAATGTGGTATACAGCACAGTTGTGAACAAGTCTACAAAAGTTACCATAGACTCATAGGAAATTTTCAGATGCTATAAAAGACCTCTGGGGAGGTCAGAAGAGGTACAGAAGTTTTTTGTGAGTAAAAAGTGGTGCCTTTTCCTTCAATCGAGCACAGAAGCAACATGAAGGAGGACGGGAGGGGGACGGCGTAGTCCAAAACTGACCCCCTCCCGCAGGATAGCTGTGTACATCTTCCAACCTCCCCGGAGGTCTTTTATAGCGTCTGAATATCTCCATAGAGTTGGGAGGGACCACAAGGGCCATCTAGTCCAACTCCCTGCCATGCAGATTTCTACATCTAAAGAACTCCTGAAAGATGCCTATCTAACCTCTGTTTGAAGACATCCAAAGATGGGGAGTCCACCACTTTCTGCCACAATCTATTTCACTGTCAAATAGCAATCACAGTTAAAAAAAAATCTTCCTAATGTTTAGATATAATCTCTCTCTTTTTTTTTTTTTTGGTTTGTGTTCTGATCTCTGGAGCAGCATTAAAAATGCTTGCTCCATCTTTTACATGACATCTCTTCAGATACTTAAAGACAGCTATTAGTCCTAGTCTTCTCTTCTCCAAGCTAAACATATTCAGATCCCTCACTTGTTCCTCTTAAGGGTTGGTTTCCAGACCTCCCACCATTTTGGTTGCCCTTCTCTGGACGTGTTCCAGTTTGTTACTATCCCTCTTGAACTGTGCTGCCCAGAACTGGTCTTCCTGGTGAGGTCTGACCAAAGCAGAATAAAGTGGCACTACTACTTCCCTTGATCTGGACACTATATTCCTGTTGATGCAACTCAGAATTGCATTGGTTTTTTTGTTTGGCTGCTGCATCAACCAACATTTGCAAAGCTGACCAGTCCATATATCCACAAAGTTCTGTACCTCCTGAAACTGGAATGCACTGAAATTGGACAAAACTGGGCATTTTGTACCCTCTAATAACTAGGTAATAATGTAACCTCAATGGATTTGTATTATTATTGTTGTTGTTATTTGTTATTTTATAATTAATTAATTAATTGTGTTATTTTGACAGTTCGCTGCCCTCAGGCTTACAGTCTGAAAAGACAGGACAAACAATGACAACAGGATGGCATTGTGAGAGGGGATTAAGTCCAGCAGGTGATGGCTTGTGTTCTCTCCCTCATAAGCCACAGCAGCCAATGGAGATGTGCCTGCCTCCTTTTTTCTCCCACGGAGGCCATAGCAGTGGCAGTTGGGATGGATGGAGGACCTAGGCATCAGTTGCTGGGCCTAGGCTTGATTTTAACCTAACGTACCAGCTAAAATTTAATCTCCAGTTTTGCTCAATATCATGCTTCATTGTACTTCTGTTCTGTGCCAATTTAGGAATCTGTGTGTTTTGCTAGAAGCAATGGGAAAATCTTCTAAGTTGCAACCAGCCTTATGTTCTCAGAAATGGATATCCAACATGGCCTCTTCATCCTAGTAATGCATTGCTAATCTGATACTAGCACCATGACCAATGACTCATTCAGTCTGCAATCATCACTCAAAGACAAAGTTCAAAGGCTGATCTCATCACTACAATGTTTTGGACTTTCCTGTCCCTTTCTATCCCTTAATTTTTCTACCATCTTGATTAATAAAGTGTCCTGGGGAACTCGAAAGCGTGCACACTTTTTAATGACATTTTGATTAATTGTAAAAAATTGTCCACTTGTGGATGGGGGGGGGGGTCCTTCCTTTCTCATGGACCTATACAGTTATCTTTATTTATATGTGTGTGTGTGTGTACTTTAATTAGTGATGATTGAAACCTACTGATCTCAGTATGGTGTCATCTCCTTCACAGCCTTCCTTTTTTTTTTTTAATAATTCCTTTTTATATACAAACCCTTCACAACCTTCTTGATGAAACTTCAGATGAAACTTTAAGTGCTTCTGCCCCACCCCACCCCCCTGGAATTCTAAACTCTGCAACCAGAGCAATTCTTCAATCATTGGCAACAGAGTTATTTTCTCCTTCACAACAAGAAAGGGAAACCAGTAGCAGAGAAGACTAGCAAAAGCCAAGTAGGCTTAAAATCTCAATTGCTTATAGAAACTCTGGTAACTGTAGTATCTCTGCTTTTATTTTAGGGAGACTTCCTTTATTCAGTGATGGCACTCATACATTTAACAGAGTGTTGCACTGCTTTTATTAATACTGCTTTAACTGTTTAGGATTGTGAATGTTACTGTTTTATGGGTTTTTTTAATTTTATTTTTCTCCATCCATTCCATGGCTAAATATAAAAACTACCTATTCAGAAACAGTTTTACCAGATGCCAGGGAGAAAAATACTCGGACCTCTGCTTTTGCCTGCTTAATCACTAATACTTTTCATCCTTGGTAAAGACCCATCAGGGAAGAAGGGTCAACCCAAGCTCACTCCAAACCAAGAAAGAGAGAAAGCGAGAGAGCATCTGTTTCATGCTGGGTGAGAGCTTCTAGATGTTTTGTTTTGGACCATGTTGCCATTGCCGAGTCCACACCAGTTGCTGAGTTTGAAGATGAGTGTGAAGAGAAACAGCCAACCTCCTTTCTTGGACTTCTGTTCATCTGAAGTTAGAATCCTGTGTACATTTACTTAGGGAGAAGCTGTACTGAGTTCAGTGGGACAGGTATCTATGTAGACATGCACAGATGACGGCTGCCAGTATTACTAGCTTTGGCCAAGGACAGATCTGTCAAGGAAGCAGCCTTCAATCTATCCAGAACGACACCACATCTAGGTATAATCCTGTTGTCATTGCCAAATTGGCAATTGTTGGTGATGCTGTAAGGTGAAGGGGAAAAAAACAGAGGAGAGAAAGGAGGAGAAAGAAGAGGGAAATATAGAGTATTTTTTTAAAAAATTACTCTGTTGCAAGAAGAAACTAAGGATGGATTGAAAAGGTTGAGATTAACATAAATATGTAGCTACATCTGAGAAATCATGTTAGGTACAGACTTAGATTATGTCTTCCAATAATATAGGAATATATTTACCTCTTTCTATGTCTTGTTCATAATGCTACACATACTGTACAATCTAAGAGAGAAATCATATTTTAAAGAATAATAGGAATTGCATATAGCTTGGCTAGAGCCTTTGCCAAGTGAGAATTATGTTACAGTCATTCATGTATTATACTCATATTACATTCCAGCTGTATCATATTACATCCAGAGAAGCATCGCCATACAGATGAAGACTGGAAAGGTTACACAGAATGTAATAGGTGATCTTATGGATTAGGGGAGTAGGAACTGAAAAGACTGTATTTATGAAAAAAGCCAATCTTGCAGAGATAGGCTATGATTTCCCCCACCCCAATTTGTTAAAAATATGTTTATTATACTTGTAGCTGACCATTCATCCAGAGAGTGTTTTGCTACTGGATAAAGCTGACCTCAAGAGCATCTCCAACCACCTTCCCAAGAGCTTAAACTGGATACAATGTTAGTTGCACAAATGCAATCAATGTGCTATTTTATTTTTTGGTTATCCGAATAGCAGTTGTGCAGCCTGAACAATAGGAATACTGCTCCATTAGCTCGAACAGGGGATTTCTCCTGATGCAAATGGCAGAGGCAGAGGTTTGCGACTTTGAGCATTAACCAGGGAGGATTACAGCCTCCCTTCTTAGCATGATAGCCTTGATTTGCTTGATTTGGGTTATGTTTATTTTCTTTACCTTTCTGAAAGAAACCAACACCCAGACTGTGGGGGGGGGGAATGCTAGTTTGGACTACAATCCCCCCCCCGCCCCAAATCCTCCATCCAGCAGATTCTCAAAGGTCCCTAAGATTCCTTGGGGAACAAACTAGCTTCTGTTTTACAGCTGCAAAATTGCAGATTTCTGAATACTAATTAATAAACACTTCAACACTATATTGTTCAGAAGACTTTGTAAAGTGGGGGGAAATGTTCTTTCCTCCCTTTCCAATATTAAATAATAATATGTCCTATTGTGTTGTACAATCAATGATTCAAAAATGAACAAAAAAGCTACCTATGCCCAAAGTGCATGGTTCAACAACTTCATACTAGATCATTGTTGTCATAGTGCATAGAGTTAAGCTTGTACAGAAGAAGCTTCATAGGATTCCTCTTTAGGCCATGTCTGGTTAAGCTGAATGCTCTATTGCTACAGAAATGAATGCCTTGTGTGATTAATACCTGTTCAGCTCACCCTTCCTGCCTTCATAAGCTTTAATTTAAACCCATCTTTGTAAAGGAATGGGAAGAATTCCATCCTGAGATTGTAGCAGAGGAGAAAAAGACTAAACAAAAAACACATTTCAGTGCCCAAACTAATTTTTTACATACAAGCTAATTCACAATGTATTCAACTATCCCATTTTCTTTCTTTTAGTTTATCCTGCTTAAAATAGTATCTTCCGATGCTAGCCTGTCACGAGTTTCCCTATAATTACTGCAATCATTTTTTCCACAGAACAACTGTCGAGCCCATTTAAAATGAAAATGCTAACATCAATCTCATTATCCCCTGTGAGTCTCCATCAATTTCCATTACAAAGATAAGAGATTGGCGATTATTTTCCACTTTTAAGTGTAACTTCAAATAAGTCTCTCTCCCCCTACCCCATGTTTGCTCTGTGTGGTGGATTTCTAGAAATCTATAACTTTTATTTCCCCGTGTGCTTCATCACTATTGATAACTAACAACAATATTATCACAGGCACACATCAGCACACTCAGGTTTTGTACTTGTGATTCTCCTTTTAATCACAGTAATATAAATTTGAAGGAAATCAACAGGAGTAGTCTAGAACCTTTATACGTTTCTCTTGTGAACCTTTGAGAAACATGAGGGGGGCTGCATGGATGGGAAATCTATTTATTTTCAATAAATGTCAGCTTTGCATGTATTCAGTCATAAATGTGTTCTACTCAGTCAGAGCATGGCAATGTGACTTTTTTTGATAATTACTCCCAAAATTCTGGGAGCTGTAGTCCAAAAGAGTAACATTTCCAATGTTTTCATTCAATATCAGTTTGTGATTTGCTTTTTAAAAGTGTTGCACAAAATGAACATTTATTTTCATCCATAATTCTTCTTAACAGTCACAAATTTGTTTAACATACATTTTAAAAAAATTCTACCTCTCTTAATGTATGCATTTTCCTGCCACAAATTTTAAGCTGGGAACTATATTGCAAAATTCAGGAAAGTGTGCCATCTAAAGGATAACTATGTTTCAATCTGCATATTAGTCTAGGAAATATGGATTTGATGGTTCACTTTAAAAATGCAGACCAACCTAGATTCTTCACATCCCTACTGGGCTGTTGTAAGGAAAAGAATGCTGGATTAGATGGATGCATGGTCTCCTCCTGCAAAACTGTTGTCATGATTATCATTGTCTTGCAATATAGTTGCCTTCAGCTTAATTCTTACTCTCTGATAGGAGTGAACAACAGCAAACAATCCATCTGGTTTCCTGTTAAACACACAGTATGCACTATAGTCACTACTGGCTGCAACCAAAAAATGGTCACTGTGATGAAACATTCCTTGCCTTATGGTCTCTCTACAACATTTTAGCATTCATGAAGCCATGCCATCCTGTGGGAAACATGGAAAACACGTCCCCTCAAGATGCCTTGAATTCACAGGGAAAACCACAGATATGTCTGAGACATGCCTACTCAAAAGCCTTACTGCACTCTGGAGAAAAGTGGAAAAACAGCAGGAACTTTCCATCTTTCCTTCTGCTTTCCCGTGTGATGTCAGTGTTCTTCCTGCAGTCTTTCTTTCCGGACCCCCGCCTTTTTGCAGACAAGTTTTTCTGGTTAGCAAAAAGGCATGATTTTACCTCGGTCCTTTATGGGAACAGAATGAAAAAACAATGCCATGCAGGAAGGCAGCAGGAAACACAGAATGTTCCTGCTGCTTTGCTGCTTTTCCTCAGAGTGCAGTAAGGTTCTTAATCCTGGATGTGTGTTTGTAAGATCACAGGTTCCCTTACTTGTAATCACATAGGATTACAATTGTTAGAAAATAAAGTATAAGCCTGGCCTTTAAGTCCAGAACTGTACTAGGCCTGTCCTGCTTTTGCTCAACTGGGTGTTGTTCTTTTGGAGTGTTGGGTGGGTGGGATTTAATTGCTAGGAATAATGGAAATCCATGCCCGAAAATACCATCTAGGGGAAAGCTTCACCTGCTGCATTTTTTCTTGCAAGGAGGTGTGAAGGTAGCCTGGAGTTCTTCTGCCTGAGAAACCCCAAAGGTGCCCTTTTGAGACACAATCTTGGGGATCCTCTGCCTGGGAATTCCCTAAAATTGTGCCACCTACTGGTATTTAACCACCACCACCCTTTGAATTCCTATCCCTTCATACACAGCCCAAAGGGAGGCAGTGAGGGGCTCCCTTTGTGACTCCCTGCCACTGCAAACCGTACCTTCCGCATCCTTTCTTCCCTGGAAGGAGAGAGTGACCAAGCAAGATAGGCACGTGTACGCATCAGTTGAAGAGAAATCAGAAAAAGCTTATTTATTCTAAGCAGAACTTAAAAACATGCAGATGGTCTCATGGAAGGCTCCTCCCTCTAGGTACAGACTTAGAAGTTACAGATAGACTTAAGCATTCAGCCAAGTTTCAAAATAAACATAATCTCTAATGCAGGCTAATACATTCTAATCTACTCACGCACTTGCAGTCCGTCTGTGAATCAGAGGAGGAGGCTGGAGCCACATGTCTGTTCAGACCAGGCTGCACAGTGTTCCTCTCTCAGGTCCTTTGCTCTTGGTGCATTTCTGCCCAAGATGCAACGTGCTCATCTCCCAATCTCTCTTTGTCTCCCCCTGCCTCGTGGTCAGAGGCAGTCTTTATTACCTTTTCAAATTGCCACTCAGACAGCCCTAATTGGTCGGTTCTGTCTCTGGTGACCTGACATCATTGATGATGTTGACCCTAGAGTTGTTAACCCTTTGATTACCTGATTGCTGAGCTGGAAGATAATGAGAGATGTAGTCCACCCATTATCACAGGGGGAAAGTTCTCTTTTAAAAAGATCTCTGTCTTTCAGTGCAGTTATTGAAGCCACCCTGCAGGACTGAGGTGGAGTGAGACAACCATTTCAGGCTGATGTTTTGGGGTATCATCAAAATGCAATAATAACAATGTTTAGTTATTTAGTGCATTATAATTACATTTGTTCTTTTTAGTGAAATTGGGAGATGAACCTATAGGATTGTATCGCTCAGGTGCCAAAATATGTTGACCTGAGGATCATTCACACTACACAATTATGGCGCTATTATCCCACTTTTACTATCATGGTTCTATCCTATGGAATTCTGGGGTTTGTAGTTTAGTGAAGCCTAAGAGCTCTCTGGCTGAGAATTCTAAATGTCCCTTCCTAAACTACCAATCCCAAGATTCTACAGGATGCAACCATGGTAGCTAAAGTGGAACAACAGCACTATAATTCTGTAGTGT
Source organism: Gambelia wislizenii (assembly GCA_030847615.1). Taxonomy (NCBI): domain Eukaryota; kingdom Metazoa; phylum Chordata; class Lepidosauria; order Squamata; family Crotaphytidae; genus Gambelia; species Gambelia wislizenii. The sequence goes on along the minus strand of JAUMIR010000005.1, from coordinate 102,306,069 downwards.
GAATGAACCCCAGTTTTATATACTATCTATTTTGATCAGGGGCCAGTATTAGCTCCTCCACCTCAGGTAGCAAAATATCGCAGGCTGGCCTTGGTTAGCAATCAACAAGTCATGGTTACAAAAATGATCATCATGCATCCTTCATATGATTGAACTCTATTGTGCCAAGCCGTATTCATTTTCATTTGTAAAAGCCACATCTGAGAGAACCAAACCATCTGTGTTCCTGTCACACTTCGTCCTTTTGCCTGCCAAACCTTATGCCAAACCTTAAAAAGAAAAAGAAACACAGTTGGACTTTCTGCCAGTATCTCATGGTCCAGGTCAGAATATGGATCTGGAGATAGAGTTTTACCTTCAGGTTTTAAATGTGATACAGGGGGTATATTCTGGTCTTCTCATTTGACATGGTTCTCACTTTTCACCTCATCCTTTTTGCTGAGTAGTCCTTAACTAGGAATGGATGGATCTGTCCGTTTGGGGTGATTTGTCCCATTTCTGCCTTGCATTGTGATTTCTTTTTAAATCCACAGGAAAATGTGTATGAATTTCCAGGCATATCATCATCATCATCATGTCATCAATGTACATGGTGCTTTACAAAAGATTACAAAGTAAAACAATCACTATTCCAATAATATAAAATACTAAAATACAATAGTAAAATACAATAAAAGGGGGAAAAAACATACAGATAATTCAGAATAAAACAAAATAATTAGTACAGATAATCAAATACAATAACAATAGAAACATTAATCCAAAATTCCAAAGGTCTGAGAGATTTTTTTATACATTTTTTGTAAGCAATTTTGCCTAATGTACATATTTTCTGCAAGCAGTTCCCTTCACATAAGAATATTTTTCTGTGGCAGCCTCACTTACATACACTTTAAGTTACATTTTTGCATGTAGTTTTAAACTGCAGGAGAAGTCAAAACATCAGAGGACAATTTCATTTGGTTTAGCCTAATGGAAGCTGCCTCAGGCAGCAGATTCTGAGTGTCACAAAGAGGCAGCAAAAAGTGTATTTATTCTGTTTTTCTAGAGCAGACTGTGCCCAAATTGCTCACAATAAACATCAACCTGTTGAAATTTAGCATATTTGCACAGGGTTGGGTTTTTTTTATAAAAAAAATTCTTACTTTGCAATTATTGTATTTTTTACTGTAGGGATTGGAAGAGGTGTTGTCTGCCTTACATAGCAAATTAACTTGCTTGGCTTTGGATATTATATACATTAATTTGGGTCAATGGGGCATTGTTTGCTGCTGTGTTTGTCAGCAGAATGCCTTGGGCCCTGGGCTGGAGAAATCCAAGTAAGGCTAGTAGACATTAAAATGCAAACTTAACAAATCACTCCCCCATTCCTGACTTTAGCACATATGGCTGATGCATTACCTTGGTAAATTACTAGTGCTTTCTAGCCTTCCATCCAGAAATCAGGTTTAGGCACCAAACACCATATTTATATTGCTTCAGAGGTTCACTCCCCGCCCCCCCCCCCCGAGTAAGACAGAGCAGGTCTATATTCAAAATGGTTACTTTGAGCCTCAAATTAGTACCATGTACACTAATCTGATATTATATATGTGAAATGTTTCTTCCCAGATGTGCGTTTTCTAAATTCTGCACAAATACTAGTGTTACAAACATGCTTACTGTATAATGCCTCAACCCCTAAAGCAACTTTATTGCACGACCCATTAAAATAAGAGGTAATCTCTTTAGTTTCCAGAGTCATGGCATATAACAATTATCCACCTCCACAGATGGCCATACCTCATTGTTCAAAATATTTGCTTTTTAATTCTTACCTCAGATGGACTGAGCAGATTGTATTTTAGTGAAGAATGGGTTTTGTTTCTCACTGGTAAGTGTATGCTCAAATAATATTTATAAAGAAGTTTGCCTAAATTGTCAATCTGCCTCACATATATTAGCTACAAGAACCTTGAAAGTTGATGTGTCTTTCCTTTTTACACATGGAGCCGAAAAGCATAGTGGTTTGCTGTCCCTATTTAATCAAGACATTTTATAGGCCATTCATGAACACACAGGGCCACATTTGTGCTGAGATACATAACTTATATAGCTAAAAAGGCCAATGCGATTTTGGGCTGCATCAATAAAAGTATAATGTCTAGATCAAGGGAAGTAACAGTGCCACTCTATTCTGCCTTGGTCAGGCCTCACCTAGAATACTGTGTCCAGTTCTGGGCACCACAGTTCAAAAAGGATATTGACAAATTGGAGCATGTCCAGAGAAGGGCAACTAAAAGGTCTGGAAACCATGCCTTATGAGGAGAGACTTAGGGAGCTGGGTATGTTTAGCCTGGAAAAAAGACGGTTAAGAGGCGATATGATAGCCCTGTTCAAGTATTTGAAGGGGTGTCAAGTTGAGGATGGAGCAGGCTTGTTTTCTGCTGCTCCAGAGACTGGAACACAGAGCAAAGGATGCAAGCTCCAGGAACAGAGATTCCACCTCAACATGAGGAGGAACTTTCTGACAGTAAGAGCTGTTTGGCAGTGGAACACACTCCCTCGGAGCATGGTGGGGTCTCCTTCCTTGGAGGTCTTTAAAGAGAGGCTGGATGGCCATCTGTCAGGGATGCCTTGATCATGATTTCCTGCATGGCAGGGGGTTGGACTGGATGGACCTCGTGGTCTCTTCCATCTCTACAATTCTATGATTCTATGTGATAGAGATGATGCCACTTGCTTTATTATGATATCCTGTTATCACTCCCGTTTCCAAAATATATTAAAACATATTTCCCCCATGCATAAGTGAATTTTTGGGGATTTAATATAACTCCATAAAAAGGGACTTGAGGATAGATTTCATAGGACATGAATTGCAGATTCTATAGTTGCACCTTTGAAGAGAGGTGATTAAATGTCCCTGGGCTGTTTAACCAGATACATGATGATTTCTTAGGAAAAACTTTCAGGCATCTATTTTCAGCAATCTGTTTTTGGCTTCGCATTTTCAGTGTGCAAATACAGCTGCAGCCCAAGCTCTGCATCTTGTATAGACAATCAGACATGACAAATTTGCATATTGTATAATGAATTCTACCACTCAAGCCATAAGCTCTTGCTTTCCCATTTAAATTGCTGATAAAATTGCTTGTACTGTACTGAGCAATCAGATTTTGAGACAGACTGATTGTTCTCACAATACTGACCTCATTTTGCAGATGGGAAGTTTCACAATTTTTTTTAATCTTCCCCTTTCTATGAAATAGAAACAAGCAATTTGCTTTACAATTTTTTCCTCATTCATTGATGTTCTGAAGGCAAGAATTATGGCCTCCAGGTGGAATCTGAAATAAAATATCACATGTTTGATGTCATATGAAGCTTCGACTTCCAGCTGTACCAATCCATTCAGGAGTAATCCATATAGGAAAGTCATCATGGGCATATCCATGCTACATACTGAAACTAGTGTTCCTTCTTTTTGGGGGGTTCTGGGAAGTGTAGTGCAGAGTGGGATTAGAAAACCTTTTTTTTAAAAAAAAGTCAGTACTGCCTTTGCAGGACTATATTTTCCACAATTTATTGAGACCAGCATTCTTTTAGGAGAGTTCAATTGCTTCTATCATTTGCATATATTTCACCAGAATCACCAGGTTTCTCCAGTGGAGGCACTCAACCATTTTGGTGAGGATATAATGAATGGCTCTGTTGGTCCAACGGGCAGCCTTTGTTGGGAGTAAATTGAAAACTGGAGGAAACTGGGGGCTTGTTCGAAGAAAGGTCAGATTTAAATTAAATTAATACGGTTTTAGAAACCATGCTCACATGGGAGAAGGTGGGAAATCTCTTCTAAAGCAGGGCTACAGTTAGCTTTTTCCCCCTTCTCATCTTCTACTGTTAAATAGGTGACAGTGACTGCCAAATTCTATCAACCTGCTAAATAGAAATCCCCAAATGCAGTGACTTAGTGGGAATTAACTGAAGGTTTTAGTTTACTCTTTTTTGAACACTGACTTTGTAGAGGCTTTCCCATCTCCCCACATGAGAGATGGGAATCCTGCACACTAGGGTTGCCAGGTTGGATATGGGATGGGGCTCCTGTAACTTTAACTCTTAACAGATCTTGGAGCCAGAGAAGATACTGTAAAGCTCTGGACAAAGATACCTGTCCTCACTCATCTTCCAAACCTGAATTTCCAGATATAGCTAATGCCTTCCTAGAGGAGGGCAGGAGGAGGGGGCAGAAAGAAGTGCCAACGTCTGTTCTTGTCATGGCACTCCTTCATGCTCCCTGCCTCCACTCTTCAATGGGGAAGTTAAATTGGGAGGGGATAGCTAAGGCTGAAAGTTCAGGCTTGAGTGTACCATTTTAATAGATTCTCCACCCCTAAAGAGGTTAAGAATAGCAGCAAAACTAAACCCTATCACATAGTGATCTGTCCATGACTGAGGAGTTCTTTTAACCCCTCCCCAACATAGATCACTCATCCTGCTGAGCAAAAACCAGATCAAGAGTGTGGCCTGCTACATGTGTAGAGTCAGCTATCTATTGAGAGGAGCTCAATTGCCATGGAAACCATTAAATCCTGAGCTGGCACTGATGGGAATGGATATTAAATCTGCCATCACAGTAAGTTTTGGGGAAATTAACACCATCTCTGAGACCACTTCCAATAGCTCAGGCAGGGAGACAGTTGGGCAGCAGGATGGATGGAACATCAACAGATTCCCAATCATTGCCCTTTGCCAGGTGTCAGGCAGTGTATCTCAATAGGGGGATGGACTCATGAAAGACCACTGCAACTCCTCCACCCTGTCCATCCAATCTTGTCTGCTGCTGCACCTGGAAGCTTGGTGGGCACAATTGGGTCAAGCTGACACCCCATCATTAGTCAACCAGGTTTCATTTACACATGCAAGGTTAGCTTGCTCGGCCATGATCAAGTCCTGGATCATACAGTTTTTCCCAGTCACTGACTGGGCACAGATTAGCAGCACTTTTTGACATGATGGAGTTCAACTAGTGCAGTCAGAAATATGTTGGTTAGATGGTAAACCAGAAGGAGAAACAGCCATAAGATGTCTCCCCGTCTCTTCCATTGGTCTGTTCTACCTCTAGCATTATACCTCCTCTGCCTGTTATAACTGAAATAGTAGCACTGCATGAGTTTGATGAATACATATTTGGTTGATCAGAAGAAGAAAAAACTTACAAAAAACCAACCACACAAAGGTCAGTTTGGCTTGAAGAACTCCAACTACACTTAGCCAAAGCTAACCTCATGAGATTCTACCTGATAGGCTCTCTATTTTCCTCTTTAGAGAGTAGTGTGCTGTTCAAGTGAAAGCTTCCCAAAGCTAATGTATAATAGCTTGTCTTGCTCTGCTGTTCACTACATCTGTTAGATAGGGTTACACTCCCCCTGAAAACACAGGTTCACAGTTTGGGAATACTCCTGAATGCAACTCTGAGCCTGGAGGCTTGGTGTCAGCTGTGACCAGGAGTGCTTTTGCACAGTTAAAGCTAATGTGCCAACTGCACCCATTACTAGAGAAGTTGGATCTGGCCATAGGGGCACATACCTTGGTTACATCCTGTTTGGATTACTGTAATGTGGTCTATGTGGGGCTGCCTTTGAAAAGTGCTCAGAAATTTCAGTTGGCCCAAAAAGCAGCAGCCAGCTTGTTAACTGGGGCTGGTTACAGGGAGCACACAACTCCTTTGTTGCAACAGTTCCATTGGCTGCCGGTCCATTTCTGGGTACAATTCAAAGAGCTGGTTTTGACCTATGAAGCCCTATACAGCATGGGTCCAGGTTATTTGAAGGACTGTATCTCCCTTTATGAGCCCATTAGATCATCTGGAGAGGCCCTTCTTTCTGTCCCATCATCCTCTCAGGCTTGTTTGGTGGAAATGAGGGAGAGAGCGAAGCAGTAAGCGAAGCAGGTCTCTGCTGCATCCCAGGCTGCAGCCCCAGGCTATGAACCACAGGACAAGAGTCCTTTGGCTCACACCTCTGGCAAGATGCCTGGCTTCAAAATACTTGCTGGGAGAAGAAGCCAAATGCTAGCTGCATGTTGCTTTTCTACTCATGATGCATTGGACATTCTGGATCATCAGAATCTCATGGGGAAGCTGGGAGTCTGGACCTCTTTGTCCAGCCTACAACCAAGCTTCCCTAGGGAAAGTGAGCAATTCTCCAACCCTTCCATCAGTCCCAAAGGTATCTCCTGTGCCTCCTGCTGCTGTGTTTTATAACCTCTCATCTCTGAAGTGCCTGGAAACTTTCACACCTCTCATAAGCAGGTCATCCCCACTGGATGATGGTCACTTGAGATTTCTGCAGATCCTTTGTAATGTTGACCCCAGTAATTGTAACCTAACCTTAATGTCATGAACCCTTTGTCTACCTAAATGTGAGACCACACCCCTCAGCTATTTTGCCCAAGGTAATGGCAGGATGCCATTATTACAGCTAGGGTGGATTAAACAAGGAGAAACTAATTGGCCAAATAGGTCAGTCTAGTGATTTTGCCTCACTTCCAGGCATGATGTGGTGGCACCCTTGCTGTAATAAGGTTCCAGGTGCTTGGCAAGGAATAATGAAAGCTGCTGATCTCCACATTTACAAGCCCAAAGGGTAAGGGCAAATGAGGAATAAGCAAAGAGCTGATTATGAGTAGCCAGTCAGAAAATGAATTTGAGTAGCAATTGTAGATGAATGCTTATATCAAATTCTTGCTGACCAGGTATAACAGGAACAATAATAGTCACCATGAAATATGGTCTATAGGAAACTACAAGGAAAAATCCATGGGGAAACTTTATAAAGCAAATGCACTCATGTGTAGAGTAATATATGCCATTCATATAGACATTCTCTGATTAGTTATGGGACCAATATTAACATGGGAAAAATATGGTAAGGATTTCTGGGTCACATTGAAAAGAGTCTAATTCAACAGGCTTTCAATCTATGCAAAAGATTATGAGTGGAATTCAGTGTGAGATCCAGTTGACCCAGGAATGCATGATGAGGGACAGGCAGATAACCACATGATGAGATACCATTTTAAACAATACAGATATTTCAAATAATTCACACCCTCACAACCAGGCCACAGACCAGCTGGCATCCCTAGATGTTCCTCAGAGCCACTAAGTGGGAACTCACGTAGTCAGTCCAATGGCCCAAATATATATATCTTTTATACTGCCTCACTTATGGACTTTATCAGACTAGGGTTAAAAAATGCTGCAGTTCTGTGAATGAGAAACATAGAGGCATTCTTACACTTATTATCTCATGTCACTGTAAGAACCGCCGTGGAATTATCTCAAGACCACCACCACTAACACTTTAAGAATGGGACTTTACTTCCGTGATTTAGGATGAGTGAGATTTTGGCATTCTCGGGAGAAGAAGCAAGCTTGCTTCCAAACACCAAAAGCCCCTTAATTTGCAAAGTAAACAAACACACACACACTTAAACAAACCTAAAAATGTGTAAACAAACTGGGGCAGTTCATAAAAAGAGCATCCTGCGGATAGTTTTCATGTTATCACCTTGAGGTTTTCTTGTTGGGAATGAGGAGTGGGGAAAGAGGACCACCCATTCACACTGTACTGTAATCTCACAATTACAGCAGGACTGTTTTCATACATTCTTCGATACTGCAAAAAGAGCAATATTGAGGGCTACTGAGGGCTTGTCCCATCAATGAAAAGCAAGCCTTATTCACAGTTGGAGCACAGATTGACCATGTGAACATGACAACACTGTGCAATAGCAGAAACCATTTGTACTACTGTGACATTGTGCAGTTTTTGCTGTGTCTGATAAAGTCCTTTGTTACTGCCCAGCTATGTTTGGTGACTTTCCCCCCTTTGAAACCTGGCACATGGCCTTCTGCAGGGGCTGTACTAGAAACAACATAAATATCAATAATAAATGAATTTTCAGAATTTAGAAAAGGAAACACCTAATTCAACTTACATTCATGTAAAATGCCCTAATGAATCACATTAATTATACTCACATCAATATATCAACAGCAGAAGTTTCTGGAGTTGGCAAAAAAATCTCTCTCCATAAAACTGAACTGTTAAACAATAAAAGAGGGACAAACTTCTAACTTTGATTTATTTATACATTTCAACAGAATAAAGGGAGGGTAGAGAGACTGTGGTGACAGAGGACTATGGGCAGGGTGCACAGCATCAGAACTGAACCTAGTAAAGGTTGTCTCAAGAAGCTAGATTTGAATTAGGTTGAATGGGTAGTGAAAGGAGCCGTGGGAGGGCCAGGCAAAACAAACAAGGGATTCATATGGCTGACATGGGCTAATACACAAATGTCTCCCTCCTATGTCAAATAGCAGCCTAGGAGGTGTATTTTTGTCAAGAAACACAATAGGGAGATTTAGGGCTTGCCTACACTATTGAAAATATCTGAACCGTTCCCCCCCGAAACAGGCCCAATAAGGCCAAACTACATGTGGCCTTATCCCCAAATCTGATGTGATAAGGCCACATGACATACAACCTTATCTGCACCAAACTCAGGATATACCACCTTAATCTGGGTTTTAAAACTTGCAGCTTTCTCTGGAGTTTGCTTGAAACTCTGGAGAAAACTATAATGCAAACAAAGGATCCATCCTGGATTTGGGGGATGGGGAGGCAGGACAAGCATGCCTAACAAGCACCACCATCCCCCACCCTCAACACCACTTCTAATTCCAATATTGGCTGGGAAGCCAGAGCCCTGGCCCACAATCACCTGCTCTGATCACATGACTGGCAACCTTGTTGTACACCAGGAAGGTAGAACCCTGGCACATAGTTGCTCTCTGAAGTCAGAATGAGCAGGCAGCCATGCAACCGCATGGCTAGCTACCTTGTTCTGAACTCAGAATGAGTGACTGCATGACAGCAATGCCAGGAAGGGTGGGGAATGGTGCCACGGAGGTGTCTGCAGGTAAAAATATGGATGAGTCATTGTGTAGACAAGCCCAACAATGAGGAGTGCAGATTTGGGCTTTGGCCAGGTAAGGTTTAGCACTTAAATTTGGGCCAGAGTAGTTGGAATTTCCATGAGCTCCAGGCCAAAGTAGTCCAAATTTCAATCAGATTTTTAACCCCAGTGCAGACTTGCCCTATGGCTCCTTCCTTTGTACATCATGTTTTCAGTTCTCTCTGCCCACCTACCTAACCAGCCAGCCACAGCAGCTAGTTTCATTTTTTTAAAAGGCATGCTAATTATTTGCCCATGGACAATTTGTTTATTGTTGCTGTCTTTTAGAAAAAAACTAAGTTAATCAAAGGGGATTTGGTCTCCCAACAAGAAGGGTGGAAGGGTATGCTTCTTGACCAAATGCCAAACTAGTAATTTATACACAATGCCATGATTAATCTGGCCCATAAGGCATACATGAGAACCTGACAATATTTTTTAAAATAAATTAATAATGTGAGGTCAAGCATGTGGCTTTGATGCACATTTGAGTCTTTGTCCCTACCTAACATTTATTTTAGGAAATATATTAAGTACTTTCAGTGTAGTGGACATGGCTCTTGAATGTGCCATTGGTTTTTCCTTTGCTGACTTGTACTTTTGAAAGACAACAGCTTGCCTGATCAATAATCTTTTTGGAAGGGTAAGATGCAGAACAGGTCTCATAAATTGATTTCTAACTCTGCATCTTCAGCAAGAACCACCAAACTGTCACTGTAGAAAAGAGGGAGACATTATCATGGGGCAGACCACAAGTGACCGACCTTATCTAGACACTGAGGGTGACATTTTTATGTTTTGAGCAAAATACTAGATAAACACATAGGGTAATGCATCTTCTTCTTGTACATTTTCCTTCCCTATAAAGGAATTTATTATCTTGGATTGACAGTCAGTCATATTTCCAGGGCAACATAACCAAAACATATAAATGTACATACAAAACATATAAGTAGAAAACAATGCCACAAAATTGGATCATAAACACAGGCTACAACAGTAAAAATAAAATAGTTTCCTAAAAGCTTTGCAAAATAATTTTCAAAAAGGTCTTTGCCACTAAAAGAACAGTGAAGCAGCCACCAGTGAATGCCTCTGAAGAGAGCACTCCACAGTCAGGGCACCTCTGTTGTCAAGAAGACCTTCATTCTGGTAACTAAGTACCTCACCTCAGATGAGCCTATGTGGAGGAGCCCTCCCCCAAAGATCTTAATGTATGTGTATATTCCTGTGGAGACAAGCTGTGCTTCAGGTATTTTCAATAATACATGTTCTAAAGTTCTGATTGTATGCAAATATATTTAAATATAGTTGATTAACAGACGCAAAGGGAAACGATGAAGTAAAAATTCTACAATCAATGTGTGGTCATCCTAATATATCTTCTTGTGCAAAGAGACAGATGGCATTAACTTCTCCCTCTTTGATATTTTTCTTTTAATTTAATGAAGTGGCAACCTCTTGGTCAAACTTTCCTCAGTCTTTGTCACTGGCAGATACACCATTGTCATAATCCTCTTCTCATCTCATGCAAAGCAGCAATCTGCTGGAATTGCCTATGTATTCAGCACACTTTTTTTAAAAAAAATGCTGAAACTCTATCAATGGATGCTAACAAGTAACCATGACCATGAATATGAAAAGCATTTTAATTTTCCTATCTCAGCTATTTTTAGCAATCAGGTCTCTACACCATCATCACACCTCTGGCCTCAGATTTCCATAACAAGGCAATCCTAACTGGGACTAATAACTATATACCAGGATGGAGCTGCATAAATTTATTTGCCTTTCAAAACCATTACAAAGGGTGCAAGCAAATTGGCAAAGTACTGGAGAGGAGCAATCTCCTGTGGCACATTGAGTAGATTTGCAAATTCATACATCTGTGTTCTACACACCTGGAAGTTCCCCTCAGGAATACAAGAAAAAGCCCTCTGGATGCTGCAAAAGATCTGAGGAGTGAGCAACCATTCTGAATAAAAAGTTAACAGTCAGCACAATGTGGAAGCAAGAAGCAAGGGGCAGAGTTTGTTCCTCAAACTGGATGTGATGTGCTGGCACATATGTTTCCCTATACATATTTTTTTTAATTATTGGAAAACTGTAGAGGGATGGCGAGGGTGAGAGGAAGTGGTTTCCCCCCTCAATCAGTTCGTCCATTCTGTGACTTCTCCACTTGTGGGTGGGAAAATATGGCTATTCCATATCTTTTCCTCATTAGCTGGAAAAGCAGCATGTGGACAAGTGGACAAAGGGAGGGCAAGTTTAAGCACATATTTTCTTGTTCCACATTTTTCTGCTCAACCCCGCAGCATCCAGAGGCTGAACTATATTTTACAAAATAAAATAAATATTGTCAGTGATGGAGAAGCCAGCCCTAATGCCTGATAAGCTTAGGCCTCAAAAAGCCAGTTATTGGCAGCTAATCAGACATTAGGGCTGGCCTCTCCATTAGGTGTTGGGTTGTTAGATCTCAGGGCCTGGCCCTTCTTCCCCAGTCTTCAGGGCAAGTGCGAAGAATCTCAGGGACAGAGACATCCTTGAAAGGTTTATGAATATATATTTCCCTGATTCATTAGACTTGGTGTTTTTTATATGAACAACACACTCTGTGCAACTGTGGTTGATGCTTAAGGTACAATGACATCACCAGGGGCTTCCCATTGTAACATGACCAGGACCTGTCTCCTGTGATGTCAAAAAGAGTCAACCTTAGGTCTCAGGTTTGGGCCCTGAAATCTCAGGCCCTGGGTTATTCCTAACCTGGCAATCTTAGAACTTAGAGAGAGAGAGAGAATTACCTCAGGCAGAAAGTGGAAAGGCTCCCACCTGTTCCTTTTCAACTGACTAGCTGTTTTCCTTCTTCTGCGGCAGCTGTATATATCATACAACCTTTTGATTGTTTGATAGATTGCATGTGTCTCTTTAGGAATCTTGGAATTAGCAGTTTAGGCAAGAGTATTTAGAATTCCCAGCTAGAGAGCTCTAGTGCCTCATTGACTACAAACCCTTGGATTCCATAGGATCCAGCTGTAGCAGTTAGAATGGAATCATACCATTATAATTGTGTAGCATGAATGGGTCCTAGGTCTTCAGGCAAGCAGCACTGGAAAAGGAGAAAGTTGGGTTTTTTTTATGTGAGGTTTCTTTAAATCCTGGCCATCCATCTCACTAATTCTCAGCCAGCAGGCTCTCTGGCTCAGTGTGAAGGTGTTTGTGTTGTGCTTGTATAACACTGATGTGCCAAAAACCTGTGACTGAGGGGGAAGGGATTGGGGATAGTGGGTGCCCAGCCCATCTTGTCATCTGGAGCAAGGTAGAGAGTGAAGCACCAACTCACTTTTCTTCCTGTGCAAGCAGTAGCATCAGCCATACAGGGTGTGGGAAGAAATTCCTGAAGATTGGAGGTGAGCCTTCCAAAGTCCTCAGTAGCAATGTGGGCATGGAGACGCTCCCTAGATGTTGTGTGTGCAGTAGGAAAGGCGGCCAGGTGGGGTCGAAGCCTTAGCAGAAATGGCAGTAACTGCTCAGGGACTAGGTATACTTTACTGCTTGCTTGCCCAGTGAAAATGTGTGTGTGTGTCAGGAGGCAGGGAAGGAGGGAGGGAGGCTGGCTCTGGGTTGCCATGTTACCTGGTTAGCAACCTAGTTCTAGGTTGTTTGCCCATCTCCATAATCAGCTGATGCAGAGGCAGTTAGCCCTGATCTGCTGCAGTATTTTTAATATGTTTTAAGACTATAGGTTTTCCATGGGTTTTTTCCAGGCTGTGAGGCTGTGTTCTGGAAGAGTTTATTCCTGACATTTTGCCTGCATCTGTGGCTGGCATCTTCAGAGAATGGTAGCATAGGGGTGTGGGGGGCTTATATACTGTGAGTCCCTGTTGGAGAGGAGATGTAAATTTGTATATTTGAAAGGCTAGTTCCTAGGGTGGGAGGATATGCAAGGAGGATTAGTGTCTGTTTGGCTAAGGGACTACTAAACACAGTGTGCAAACACGAATCAAGGAATATGAGAGACACTGCAGATGGGCCAGCCAGAAAAATCAGCAATAGTAGAACATGTTATAAACCAATCTGGACACAAAATGTTATTTAAAAATACCAACATTCTGGACCAGGACAACAACTATCATGTCAGAATGCACAGAGAAGCTATTGAAATCCACAAACACCTGGACAACTTCAACAGGAAAGAAGAAACCCTTAAAGTTAATAAAGTTTGGCTACCAGTCCCGAAAAAACACCAAAATCAAAACTCAGCAAATGGAAATGAATTCCACCCAGGGACAGGGAGATTTCCAGCAGACAATGGACCATTAGCCCAACAGACACTAATCCCCCTTGCATATCCTCCCACCCTAGGAACTAGCCATGCAAATCCACAAATTTACATCTCCTCTCCAATAGGGACTCACAGTATATAAACCCCACACACCCATACGCCACCATTCTTTGAAGATGCCAGCCATAGATGCAGGTGAAATGTCAGGAATAAACTCTTCCAGAACACAGCCTCACAGTCCGGAAAAAAAACCCATGGAAAACCTATGGATGGGGGCTATGAAAGCCTTCAACTTCACAAGACTGTTTTAAGACTGTTTCTAAATGTTTTTATTCATATATTCAATGTTTTACTTGTTTTTATCTCTTGTTCATCACCTCAGAGGCCCTGGTTGGCTGACAGGTGATACATAACTGCTTCAAATAAATAAATAATCTCTGTGACATCAGAAACATATGTGTCCTGCTCTCACATTTTGGCTCGGAATACTCGGGAAATAAGGCACTACTGACCTTGCAACCATAATCAGAAGAGTCACAAGAAGATTCAGAAAATGTGGGTAATGTACAGGTAATGCAGTATACCTAAGGCGTGTCAGACGCTGCTTGTGTTTTGTGTGGTTTTTTTGTCTCACTGTACAATGCATAATATGTTTCCCAGCCCTAATAAAACACTGAAACATCAGAGGAAGCTCTGGTATGCATTGCCTTCTTAACTGGAAGCCTTTCTTCTCCCCAGCACAGCTACTTTTATAGTCAAATGGATCTACTGACTTGACCTTGCCCTGTTTCTAGAAAAGGCTTTTATTTTCAATTGCCCTGCTTGGTGTGTGGAAGGAAGTTCAGGTGATGACATTACCCATTTGTAACTTTCCTGTTTTCCCACTATTTCTTCAATCCTTTTTTTTGACCACTGAAAATCTATGAAGATGGAATAGCTGCACAATGGATTTTGATCAGTGCTGCTAGAAGTCATGGTTGTCCCAAGACATTTTGCTGCCTGAGGCAAGGAGCCTGGGCTCTATTCCATGCATGGAAACTGGCTGGCAGCTGAATCTTACTTTAACACTTGTGGTGGTTTAATATCCTCTCCCACACCTGGGAGGTAGCAGACTAGTTTAAGAGGTGTAGAAGTTTTGTGTAGTATATACACAACTCTGTCCTCCCAAAGAGGAAGGGGAATGCATGCGGTCTCAAGAGGAACAGCTGGGTGGCGGCTGCTGCCACTGCCATCCCCACCCCCAGTGTTAGCACTGGCCTTGCTAGGAGCCATCCTTCTGAAAGTACCCTTGGAAATGCTTGTAGAGTCCACACCTGCAATTTAGACATTAAGACCATCAGAAGCAGCTATGTTTTTTAAAAGGTCATACAATGCATATACAGTTGTCCCTTCATACTCGCTGGGGTTTGGTTCCAGGACCCCCCATGGATACCAGAATCTGTGAATACTCAAGTCCCAGTATATGCAGTGGCATAGCAAATGGTGTCCCTTATATAAGATGCCAAAATTAAGGTTTGCTTTTTGGATTATTATTTTTTTAAGAATATTTTCAAGCCGTGAATACTTAAATCCGTGGGTACCAATGTCAGGAAATGACATGGATGTGACCACAAGATGGAGCTGAAAGCTTAGCAATGAAAGTAGTTAAGCTCCAGTGGCAGGTGTGTGTGAGAGTTAGCACTTGTGAGTATGCACATCTAAGATGCCTGATGTAACAGGCATTGTTTAACTGCCTATAAAAAGGAGATGGGAATTATCTCCAGTGTGGGTTTGTTGTGGATGGTGGTTGGTGAAGCAGTTTGTTGGTTTAAGAGAGATTGTCCTATATTTTGTATATTTATTGTAAATATACTGCAAACAAAGATTAAAGCCCTCAAGTTGAGTGAAGGCTGGCCTTGTTGCTGTCTTTATTTGGCAAGCCAGAGCTCAAGGCAGTGTGCTGGGGTGAAGGAATTTTTCCTTCTCAGCCTGAAGTCTTTTGCAGAAATCTCTCCAGAAAACCTTCTCCTTGGCATCCTGTTGACGTGGAACAACTCTGCAGGTGGTCGTGGTGGACACAGCGCGTCTTTCTACACCTCAACAACCAAATCCGTGGATACGGAGCGACAACTTTATTTAAATTTAGGCAAACTGTAGGAGATCTGTTGCTTAACAATAGCTGTTGTTGCTATTGTGTTAAGGTGACAAAATGTCCATGGATAAATGAGTAAATCTTGATCACCAATACCAGGTTTTTGGGTTTTTTTGTTTGTTTGTTTGTTTTTGGAAGAATGGCCTGCCCATCTAGCATGTCCAAAGCTTCCATGGAAACATTTGGAGCATTTGGCCTGGGGCCCTGATACATTATTGCCATCTGGGTGCTTTGGATGTTCTAAACTCCAGTTGCTACCCATGAAGCAGCTAATAACTCTATGTGCCTTTGTGGGACAGGGGAAATTTTCAGGCCAGTCATGTTGCTATTTCATGTCCTTCAAGGGCAACTCTTCTCACACTTCAGAGAATCAGCACAGAATAGTTTGCAACTTTGTTATTTTTTAACATGCTGTGAAAATACAACAACAGCAGCAGCAGCAGCGGTCATAGCTAGTGGTAAAACCACTCCACCTTTTTGTTTGAATTTTAAAGGAGCTATGCAAGACACTGATCCTATCTCCAGCACCTTATATAGCTTCTTTCAAATTCACACTAAAAGCCAGAGTGGATTCACTGAACCACTGGTGGAGAAGGCATCAGCTGCCAGAAGGGAACACCAAGGGAAGGGGAAACAAACTAGGTGAGGCAGAACCACAAGTCAATGCTGTGACTTATGAAGAACTACAATTGCCACTTTCTTTCAGCATGTTGGCATTTTTAGGCTTTATTCTAGAAATTAGCCCGACACTTCAACCAAGAAATCTTCATAGGGGGTGTTCACAACACATAATTTACACATAAAATGCTTTCTATGAAAACTGATAAACTAAATAGAAATGCATACATGTAAAATAAGGGACTCTACATGTTATCATATGCATATATCATTTTTTTGTTTATTTAGTACATGTCTTGTTTAAAATTGTTCATATTTTCCTTTTTTTAGACATCCCCCAAAGAAGGCCATATAAATATTTCTTGGGGGGAAATGCTAATAATGGAATAAAATGTTATTTCATACATGCACTGAAATTTAGTCTTTTCTTCAGATCAGGTTTTATTAGATGCTGCCAGACTTCTTTGATTTTGCCTGAGAGATGGCCATCCAATCTCTGTTTAAAAGCTTCCAATTGAAGGAGAAGCCTCCATTCCTTGAGGCAGTCAGCTCCATTATGGAACAGCTCTGACAGGAGGTTCTTCAGAGTGCTTTCTTGAAACCTCTTTCCTTCTATTTTGAATCCATTGGTTGAGGTCCTTCCCTCTGAAGCAACAGAAACCAAGCTTTTTCTATCTTCTAAGGGTTAGAACTTCAAATATTTGAAGATGACTATTTCTTCTTCTTCTCCATAATTAAATAGACCCAATTTTCTAAACTGTTCTTTAAGGGCTTGATTTCCAGATCTCTTCCCATGCTTGTTACCCTCTTTTGAACATATTCTAGTCTGTCAATATCCTTCTTAAATTATGGAGTTAAAAATTAAACACAGTATTACAAGTGAGGTCTGAAGAAAGCAGAATAGAGTGATAGTATTACTGGCCTTGGACTGGATACCACTGTTGATGCAGGCTAGAATTGCATTAGTTCTCCCTACTCGATATTACCTTGTTGACTCATGCTTACCTTATATATCCTTTTCATATGTACCTTTACTAAGACTAAGACTTTCAAGCCAGGTGTCACTCATTTTGTATTGGTGCATTTTGTTTTTTTCATTTTATATTTATTCCTGTTGAAATTAATTTTGTTTGTTTTGGCTCTGTTCTGCATCTGTTAAGATGACCTTGAATCCTGATTGTCTTTTGAGTCAAACTTTGACACCAAGCTGACCTGTCAATAGTGGCTTTAAAAGACAGTCCCTCTTTTCAGTTTGGTGTCATCTTTTATCATAACTTCTGATCCTACATACAGATAAACAATATTGTGCCCAAGACAGAACTCTGCAAGATGTCACTTGTCACTTCTCTTTAGCCTGATAAGGAACCACAGATGAGTACACTTCGGGTTCAGTCCACCAAGCAGCTATAAATCCACTCCACAGTAGCATCATCTAGTGTACACTTTATCCACTTGTCTGCAAGAATAACATGGGGGGGCTTGTTAAAAACCTTGCTGAAATAAAGCTATGCTACATCCACAGCATTCCCCAATCTACCAAATGTGTAACATTATTAAACAGAAAAGAAGAATGATTAGTCCAGCATGTCTTGTTTTTGAGACCCTTGGGTTGTCTAGACAGTGAAAATATTCCTCATAGGATTTGAGGATAATACCTTTTGTTCGAATAAGATGCAAAGGAGATTCACCATTTTCAGACTCCAAAAAACCTGGGGGGAAAGCTTTCACAGCTTTCCCAAGGTTTCTTTTAAACATGCGCAGAAATGTATAGTCCTAATTATGTTTTTTAAGTTTTTTTTCTGTATTTAAATATAATCAATAATAGAATAGGTAAAGAGGTTGTTCAGGGAAAAATGCACAGAAATGCACATTACTGCTTGTTTGGACATCTGATTTGCATCACAGTGTATTCTTGGTAAGGGCAGAAGTGGAAAGCTGATTGGTCAGACATGTGCAAGGGTCGGACTTGCTGGCAATGAAGTGTCTGGAACCACCATTTTGGAGTTTCGCATTATTAACCATGCACTTTTTTGCTGCACTGAGGCAACTAAACAGCTTTTTAAAGCAGAAATTGTACTTGCGCACCTTTGATTTACAGTTTTAAAAAATACTGTATAGCTGTGACAACTTGTGGAGAACGTGAGTAATTCACTCTCGGCCACCATCTTGATTCACAGGCATGGCTGCATGTGCACTTCAAACATGTATAGCTTCACATACCAGAGATTTTGCCAAAGGACCATGGAGACAAACGAATGCTGCTGCAAATTTGCATTAATGCACAGCAGTCAGCATTATATCTTCTTGTCTAGACAAACCTCCTGTGTTGTTTCTTAGTAATCATGCTCTGCTTTCCTAAGTGCTCCCAGAGCACTTTTTAAATGATCTGTTCTAGCCCCTTCCTGGTAAAGACATTTCTAGTAAATCCTCCTTCTTCCCCTTTCCCCATTCCATGAAGATCCATTTGCTTATATCCATTCTCCTGAGACCTCATTTGTTCTCCAATAATTCTCAGAAGCTTATAGACAGAGGCTCTGAAATTACATCTGCATATTCCTTCAGTACCACTGGATCCATTTCATCTGTCTCTTTTTGTTTTGTTTAAAATAATATGGTCCTTGGTGGTGGCTGTGGTGTGTTATTCCTACTGCTCTTGGTCTGAGGACCACAACAGCAGTAGAGCTGAGAAACTCTTCGCTGCCCCCTCCAGCTATCCAGATTATTCTTCAACTCATTCTCTACCTTTGTGACTCACCTGACAGACTAAGAACATTGGCACCAAGGTTGATATTGCCATGAATAACACTTGAGTAAGAGAGTACAGAAGGATTTGCAGACCAAGAAAACAGTCCTTTATTTCTTACACATATAAGTGCATGCATACACAACACTTATCTGTCATGTATGAAAAACTCTGATTCTGATGATGGTTAAGGCAACAGTTTGAGAGGAGAGTAGTAACTTTTGCAGGGGAAGGAACAGAATATGTTCTGGGTTTTCATCCAGACTTTAAAAGAGCTTTCCAAGGTGTTGAACCTGTTCAGGGAAGAGTATTCAGGAGCAGCATTGCACCTTTAAAGTTCAGACTGCAGCCTGGAATCTGGCCCAAGTACATGGAAGTCACCAACAATCATTGCTTGACTGACCTGACCTGAATAATAGTGATATAGGCAGAGTTCAATATGGTTACTTGGAAGGCATTCCTCCACTAATATAAAGGGTCCCCTTTTGGATGCCTCTGCATTGGATCTTGCCAAGGTGAAGGTAATTTCAAAGATCTCTAATAAACAAACACTTGATAGGTAGAAATGTAACAGGGAAATATTTATTACAAAATTTATATCCCCCTCTCTTCCAAAAATGGGACTCGACATCTTGCAAATAATATGCATAAAACAGATACAATTAAAACATAAAACAAGGGCATTTTTTTAAAAGAAAATACAAATGCAATTTAAGACACACTGATAAAAGAAGATGCAGTACCTACGCACTTAAAAGTCTGAAATTCTCATTGGCTGAATGGGTCTATTCCAATTGGGGCAAACTATTGGATATCAGGCTGTGTTCCAAGTTCTGGATCTGAATAGTGTTGTTGCTGCCTCCTTTATGGCAGAACTCAGAAATAACTTGTTAAAAACCTCACCCCCCCCCATTTCCCCAATGAGACTTAACAATTACATTTGTTGGTTTACACAACTCACTGTTCTTGAGATGCAGGAAATAAGAGGTTTTGTTTATTATTCATTCAAGAAACACTCTCAAGAGGAGGAGGAGACTGTGTGCTGCAGACTGGGGCTGTTAGAAATGGGAGACAGTAGGGACTTAACTTAGGAGTCCCAGTGCTATATGAGGAACATGTATTCTAGCATGGATCTTTCCAGACCATGATTCTTGTTTCTAAGGGGCTGGCTAGATGGTGAAAATACTCCTTGTAGAACACGAGTAGAATATGATCTGTCCCAACACACAGCAAATGAGATTCACAGTATTTGGAAAGAGGGGGCTAAAAACTCCACAAATCACATGTTAAAAGTGTTTGTGGTTTTCCCTGAAAGTTTCCGGGAAATACACGTAGATGCACACTTTTGCCCATGTGGACTTCAAAATGCACAGCATTTATCGGAGCATGTAAACATTCCATTTGAATAGATGTGCATGCATGCTAATTGGTGAAAAAATGGTGGAAACAAAACACCATCGCTGTGAATGGGTGAAAATGTGCACCCACTCACAGAATACCATCACGTCTAGGCTGGCCCTACGAGAGTGTGAAAGTACTAAAGAAAGTTATTCAACAGTTCAGGCGCCTGTTCACACTATGCAATTATAGCACTATGATTCTACTTTAACTGCCATGGCTCAGTTCTATGGTATTTTAGGCTTTGGTGTTTAGGGATGATTATTTAGAATTCTCACCCATGAAGCTCCAATACTTCAACAAACAACATATTAAAGTGGAATATAGCACTATGGAGATTATCGGATGGGGACAAAAATAGCATCCCCGTCTCGCTATCTCCTCTCCAGCTACTGTCCGACCCTGTCCCAGCACAGTAACAAAGTGTTTTACACTTAACTTAATTGTGCTTGCTTCCCTGCCCCTCGGCAGCCACAGAGTCAATAGAAATCGCATGGAGCTGCATTCACTTCCTAGTTGAAATCCTGGGCTGTTCTCATGAGAGGATGAGAGCGCGGGAAATTCAAAAAGAACAAGAAAGTTTTAAAAGCGTCAGCAAGCACAAAAACAGGCTTAAAAAATACAAAGTAACCTGGGAAGGGTACAAAAAAGGGTGTCACTTACCTGGATGTCCCAATTGCACCCAGAAGTGTTCTGGAATGGACCTCCCACTGCAGCTGGCATCACTCTACAGGAATGGGGCACCTTTTCATTCACCCATCATTTCGTCATAGGAACAGAACAGGCAATCTATAAGAATAAGAAGAAACAAGGACAAAATGGAGCCAGCACAGAGGCATAACATGACGAGGATGACGTCGTCCGAAAGGGAAGCCCTTTGGTGATCTCCTGTAACACCATATCAAGGGTGTCTGATAATCTATAACTCTGTAGTGTGAATGGGCCCCAGGTTAAAAAAAATGTTTTGCATATGCTTGAAATCTATTTTTGCAGCCAATTCTTCCTGTACTTCAGTGTTGCACTGGATTGGTGTTTCCTCTAGCTGTAATTAACATATCTTTCCTTATTCACATACTCCACTCCAAAGAAACTTCACAGTATCTGAAGGGTGAGTAAATAGCATGCATGTTGGTGGGGTGGGAATAAGAACAATGCAGTTCACTTACAAGGACTTAATTGATTAGATTGTGAGATCCTATGGTTTAAGACAGCCTTCCCCACCCTGGCAGTTTAAAATTTTCAGATTGTGTGATTTGTACTGTAATGTATCTAGAAAGTGCCATATTTGGAAAGGCAAGTTAAAAATGTCCCCAAACCATTTTTGAAGCTGCCAGTGGAAGGGTGATGGCCATCATGCCATTTTCTGTAAATCTCATGGCTACTTTACAAATTAATTCATTAACATACAAGTTCTTGATAATAAAACAAATTAAAGTCCATCTTGTTCACCATTAGCAATAAATTAATTCACCCATTTTTAACCATTAAGCATAGTGAATTACAGTGAGCCCTTGTTATCTGCTGGGGTTTGGTTCCAGGACCCCCCATGGATACCAGAATCCATGGATGCTCAAGTCCTATTATATACAACGACAGTAAAATGGTGTTCCTTATATAAAATGGCAAAATCAAGGTTTATTTTTTGGGTTTTTAAAAATATATTCAAGCTGTGGATACAGAGGGCTGACTATAATTTTTAAACCTAACATGGCAAGCTCTCCTCTGTGGTCACTTCCATGATGCTACTGGCAATGTTGGCTAAAGGATTCCAGAAGTTGTAGTCCAAACAAGTAAAGTTTCCTAGCTCTGGTTATTTCCCTGAATGGATGGCGGGAGGCCACCATGACAAAGACTGATAGCCCTTGTTCCATAATACTCAAACCACTTCTCTAAGTATTTTGATCTTTCACTATGCTAGTTTCCTGGTATTTGGTATTTTGCAAATTGCATGATCTTTTTTTCTGTGAATGCTTTGTTTCTTAGAATATACTGTCAGTTCCCTTCCTGTTGAGTGGTTGAGCTTTGTACATTACACGCTCAGATTCAATTCTGGCTTCCAGGACACATATTTAGGAATTACCTTGGCTGTTTCTGCTGTGACAGCAGGCAGCAGTTTAGTGGCAATTTTAGACTCAAACATTGCTGTACATTATGTACAGTACAATGGAGCTTCACTGAACCAATTTTTTTTTTAAAAAAAAGAAAGTGCAGCCTGATGGGCTGAAATTCATAGGTTGCTCATGTTGTGCAATAATAATATGTTCTTGCTGCCCTATCCCATTACAATAATTCTTCAGTGCTAAGAGTAATTTCATTTTTCATACTTGAATAAACTGTTCATGTGAACTGCCAAGCCAAACTTATGCTTGAATGATTGAAATCCAGTGGCCTGCAGAGGAAGACTGGGTGAATGAGTCCTAATCAAAACTTGAATTTCAATGGATATGGGAACTTTGTTCCCATGCACCCCACATTACCTTTGTTATTTCCATTTCACAGCTTTTGTTTACTTTTCCATGCTCTACATTCTTGTACAATTTAGACTGTAAACTCCCAGGGGCAGAGAGGTAACTTTTATGCTTACACTATTCTGATAAAGTGGCGCATATACTAAACGATTGTCTATAACAAGAAGATATAATATAGATTACTGCGCATTACTGCAAATTCACAGCAGTGTTCATTTGTCTCTATGGTCCTTTGGCAAAATCGCTGGTATGTGAAACTATCCATGTTTTAAGTTCACATGCAGCTGTGCCTACAAATCAAGATGGTGGCCAAAAGTGAATTACTCACGTGATTATTCTCCACATGTCGTCACTAGACAGTATTTTTTAAAAAAAAAAACTGCAAATCAAAGGTGCACAAGTGTGACCTTCTGCTTAAAAAACTGTTTGGTCGCCTCAGCACAGCAAAGAAAGTGCACAATCAGCAACGTGAAACTCCAAAATGGCACTTCTGGCCACTTCATTGCCCCCTTCACATATCTGACCAATCAGCTTTCCACTTCCGCCCTTGCCAAATGAGCGGTAATGTGTATTTCCATGCATTATTTAAAAAACCTTGGGAAAAGCCACAAAAGCTCCCCCCTGCAGTTTCCCCCCCCCTTCTAAATAAGGTGAATCACCATGGGATCTCGTTGGGACAAAAACTATTCTCTGTGAATTCTATTAGGATTATTTTAACCATCTAGACAACCCATAATAGTGCTTATGTAACAACAAAAAGAACAACATGGGTATGTTTAGCCTGGAGAACCCAAGACTGAGAGGTGCAACAAGAGTCTTTAAATATTGGAAGGGTTGTCATGTATAAGAGAGTACAAACCTATTTTCTGAAGGAAGGACTTGAACCAATGGATTCAAACTGCAGGGAATGAGATTCAAATTAAACATTAGGAAGAACTTTCTAATGGTAAGACAGTGAAATGCACTCCTTTGGAAGGTGGTAGACTCTCCTTCATTTGAGATTTTGAAACAGAGATTGGATGGTAACTTCTCAGGGATGTTTTTTAACAGTGGATTCCTGCAGTTGCGATCTGTTGCAGTCCCTTCTCATTCTACCCTTCTGTGATTCTGTAACAGCAACCTCCCTGTCTCCTTCTAGCATGCTTTCTCCTTATGCTGTAATTTATCTCCCCTCTAAGCAGCAGGTTTATTGGTGGTGATGCAAATCCACAGGTTCCAGTGGTGGGTGTCTGCTGGTGGTATGTTGGCATTAGCAAAACCAGGAGGGGGAATTATCTCTGTTTTCCATTGGATCCCCCCATGTATCCACAAAACCAGCTCAGCAGGGCTGGGAAACCTTCTCAAATCAATTTTTAGGTGACACATAGGCCTGCAGGGAGCTGGGAGGGGGCAGGGGAAAGAAAGTTGGTTGCACCAGCCTAATATGGGTTTTACTCCAAAATATTATAAGATTGCAAGGGTTTCCATTACAGAATAAAATTATTTATATGTAACCAGCATTACTAATTACTGTTCCTAATGACCACTTTGAGTAGGTTCCTATCTGTGATTAAACAAATAAAGAAATGCATATTGTTACACAAATTGTATGATATATGTAATTTGTCAGGTGTGAATCATTTTCCATAATAATTTCAAATTGCTTCTCACAATGTGCAACTCAATGCAAGTGTATTTCTTATTCATGATTGTCCCCCTCTTTTTGCAGTCAAAGGACTTTATCAGACGCGGCAAAAATAGCAGGATCACAATGTCATGATAGCATGAACGGGAACGGCTAATGCATGATGTTGTCATTTTTGCATGGTTACTCCATGTCCCAGCCATGAATAAGGCATTGCTTTTAATTGACGGAACAAACCGTCAATAGATCATCAATTGATTTTTCATGTGATTACAGTGACGTGCAGTAGTAAGTGTAATAATGCCACAGTGTTTTTGCTTTCCTCACTTGCAGAATTACAGTGTTTTTACACAGTAGTCTGATAATGTCCCCAGACAGACAGCAGCAAAAGTAGGAGGTTTACTGAGTTGTTGGTTTGTTGTCATGTATGGCTGGTGGGATGCATTTAGCTATGGAAGAGGGACTCCAAAGCACTAGTACACTAGTGTAATGGTCCATTGCAATAGAAGTTTTACTTTTTGTACATTCACGCAGGGAGGTGTCTGCAACAGGAGGATACGGCTGCCAGCTCTATGCCACCTGCTTCTTGATTGTCGGAGTCACCTCCTCCTATACTGCCTTGGCTCTGTAGGCACTGCCCTCCTCCCCAGAAACCAAGCAATCAAGAAACAAGCAGCAAAGAGTGGGCAGCTTTCTCCTTCTGTTGCCCACCTTTCCTTCTCAGTGATTTTTTTTCTTTTTTGGCATTTTCACTGGGAGTCTCTTTCACACTATAAAATTGGAGCAGATTGATACCATTTTAACTGTCATAGCACCATCTTATGGGACCCTGGGATTTATAGTTTGGTGAAGTACTTAGACTGATCTTCAAGAGAGCTCTAGTGGTGTAACTCAGGGCAGTAGACTAGAGGTCTCTAGCAGAAAATTCAAACTACAAATCTCTGCTCTATAGCATGTTGCCATGTGGGATCAAGGTGTTAAAACTGCGTCCTGTGGAAGAGACATAACAGTGGAACCAATAGGCAGAAGTATGATAATCTTTGTTTTAAAACAGTCCTACATAGGAAAATGGGGGGGGGGGAGTGTTGTGCCTAAAGCTGTTCAATAAGCCACTCAATCTGTTTGTAAGAAAACTGTTTGAGGCCCCAATCCAGCTACAGGTGAGTGTACTTTAGTCCCACTGAAATCATTGGGATAACTTCATGATGATGTAAGCCTCATTGATTTTAGTGGAACTTAAGTACAGCAACTAAATCTAGTGAATCACCTTTCCAATAGCATAGAGTAATATGAAAAAATGGGGTTCCCCATCATGGAAATTGCCCTAACATGGCAATATGTGGAAAAATTGGATGTTATTTGTTTATCGGAATGTAACATATCACAGCAATGTTCAGCCTCTCTCTTTATTTCTGTTGCTGTATATTTCTTTGTTTGTATTGCCATGATCAGAATGCATTATAATAATTAAAGAAAATCCCAAGGGAATGTCTTTTAGCAATGCACACCACTTAAGCATTTTAAAAACTGACATATAGAGAACAGCTCACATGGCAAGTAAAATGCCTTCTGTATTCTTTACCTGCATAGGGCTTGTTCAGACATCACAATCTCCTTGAGAACATGAAGGGCTATCAGTGGGCTCATGAATGAAGACAGCTTGAGTAAAATCATGCTTCTACCGCTGCTTGGTAAAATTACATTTGGGGAGTACAGGCTTAGGAGTTGTTTTCCCTCAAAGCAATTGTTATCTCTGGCTTCTACTTGGTGACACACATGTGGTCACAAATGCTGCAGTAGTAATTATACTACTTGGAATGACTTGCAACACAGAAATCACAGCATATAGCACATGCATGAAAGCACAGTTTCATATGAGCATGACTTGGCAACAAACCTCTCACTGGCCATGTATGTTGCCCAATGCAGCCCCAGAGATTTTGCTGCCTGAGGCAAGAAAACCTTAATGCCTCACAACCTCTAGGCAGGCCAATGGCTTAAAAAGTCTTGCTGCACCATTCAGACATACATTTCTGCCCTCATTTCCTCCACACCATCATGAGGCCATGTGAAGCCCCATTCATTTTCACACTTTGTCACAATCACGCAACACTACCACTAATGGAATATCACACAACCATCTACTAGCAGTTTAAGAATGGGATTGAAGCTTGTGCTATTGTAACACTTGTTTTTGCATTGTGTTAGAATAGCACCGCATTGCCACTTTGAGATGGCCTGTACATGCACCTTTAAAAAAAACTCATCCTTTCACGATTTTGCAAGAATATGGTTTTGGTCGTTATCATGAGAAGACATCACTTCAATTAAACAAGCAAAAAACAAAGAAACAAACAAGGAAACTAACAAATTAAAACAATTAAACAAAAAACTGTACCAAGAAAAACAATGGTTCATTAAAATGGCGTCATGGAGGTCCTCTTCACGCTGTCCACCAGAAGTTGTATTGTGTGTTCTAATCGGAAATGTGGAAGGGGAAAAGAGGGAGGAACATCCACTCACACCATAATATCGGAACTACAGTGGGACTGAATTATTGCACACTCGTCAATACCAGGAAAATAGCAATATTGACAGCTATTAATGGCTTCTGCCTGTGAATGCAAAGATACGCTACAGTAACAGTTGGAGCGATCACCAACCACAGTATAAAGATGATGTCATGTGATAACAGGAAGCCATTACAGCTACTATCCCAGCAAAATTCTGCGATTTTGACTTCATGTGATAAAGTCCATAAACCAGCCCCTAGAATTATACAACTTTGCATGTCCACTAAAACGCTGTCCAAGCAGCAAAGTATGTTTTAAAAATCCATTTTGTTTTTTCCCTGTTTTTCTTTTTCCAGGTGGATTTTTTCTTTTTAAACAGTTATTTCAGCAAAATGCATTTAAAAGCAAACATTTACAGCTTAATGCTCTCACTGTGCAATTATTAACATTCCCTTCCTGGTTTTATTTCATGTTCATCCATTAAACAAATAAAATGTAAATCATATAAACTAATTTTGTTAATGGAGTTTAATGCATATAGGGTCAGTAGGGGAGAGCAGAAAACATTAAGAAGTGGAGAGAACAAATGAGCTGCAAAAATTATGCCATTTCTTTTTTGTTTTTGTTCACCGAATACCTTCTCCATGTTCATTCCCCTTACAGATACTGCTTGCAGAGCATTCCAGTCACATAATATGTATGTATGCAATGGGATCTTGTAGCACCTTTGAGACTGAGAGAAAGAAGTTGGTAGCATAAGCTTTTTGTAGACTAAGTACTTTATCACACGAGGCTGGTATTTCACAATTTCAGCACAGTATTATTGTATTTGGGCAATACTTATCACACGACATTGTGTCTATCCTGTTGCTGCTTTGCATTTCATTTTTTTCTGTAGCACACCTTTTAATTGATGGGGGAAACCTGTCATTGGCTCCCTAGTATGATAGGTCTCTTCTGTTGCAGTAACAATATGATGGCAGTCATATAGCATGAGGGACATGATTCTCCTCCTCTCCCCCCACCCCGCCTACTCGCTATTCACAAGGAAGCTGAAATTGTTTTTACTCCATGCCTTTTGTTTTTTATTTTTGCATAGCTACAACAGAATCATAAAATAAAAATATTTGTTATTGTTTCCCAAAAATTAGGGAATCATAGAATAAATTAAAAAAAAAATAAAAAGCCATGCATGCACTGAGTAGGGCATACAGCAGGGTTACGGAGCCAGTGCAGAAGGGACTATGGATTGCCAAAGCAGTACACTCATGTAACTGCAGCGAAGTGTGATACTGAATGTTTTCAAACCAGTAGGTTCCTGTTTGCTTCATTAATGCAATTGCTGAGAGAAAACAGGTTGTTGTGATAAAGTTCAATGTTTGCATTTGCATCTGATGAAGTAGAAAGTAGTCCTGTCTAAAAGGTCAAAATAATCCTCATGGAATTTGCTTGGAAGGTGATCTGTCTAAAGGGACATTTGCATCAGTACACCGTATTCAGAAGGGGGCAGCCAAATCCACTGTAAACTCCATCAGGGAAGCCTTAGCAGCTTTTCTCAGAGTTTTTAAAAAGCTCTGTATGGATGCAAATGTCTGCTCGTTAAGACAATCACATTTGCATTGCTGCACTTTTCCATAGGAGAGGCAGTGCAAGCTGATTGGCTGGATGAACACTGGGGGCAGAGCTTGCAAACAGGGCAAGCACCTGCTGCTGCCATATTGGATTTTTGGCTAAGCAAGAGATTGGTAAGGTGACCAAACAGTGATCTTTTCCTCTCTTTTCTCTTTTTTCTTTTGTAAATATGAAGTATCGCTTGTGCGCACCATGGTAAACTGTGTTTTTTTTTAAAAAAAAAAATGGGTGGTAGCAGATTTAAAAGTGTGAGTAATTCACTCATAGTCTCCAACTTGGCTAGGGGGAATGCAGATTTTATGAGGGCTCTATTAACCATTAAGACATTTTGCAGCTGCTGAGAATTGCTGCTACTCTGGAGAAATCCAATTCCTCCCTCCCCGTATTTCCTTAGTCTATGAAAGCTTATGCTACCAATTTCTTTCTCTCAGTTAGTCTCAAAGGTGCTATAAGATCCCTTTGCATACTGATCCAGACTAACGTGGCTATGTCTTTGAATAATATGTATGTCTGAAAGTTGTCTATGTATGAGTGTAGAGTAGCTGTTGATGTGAGTGCTCCTGTTCCCTTTCATGCTACAACACCTTCCACTAATGGCACAACTCCATCTGTCACTAGCTTTAAACTGTGACTAGCATTGCTTTTAAAAAAAAATCTGAGCATTTGGAATGCTCACAAACATTCTATAACATTCCAGCTGCTGAACCAATAGCTAGGCCAGGGTCACTTAAATCAAGTGAAATTACTTGCTACAGGACCCTTTGTTGGCTTCACTTTTTCAATAAACAAAACAATACCTTAATTTGTGGGGTAAGCTGGCACAATCACTATTGCCCTCAGTGACTGCCCTTAGGCTCTGGAACTTCCTTTCTAGGCCCCCTCCTTGTTGTCCTCCCTTGGCAGGCAAAGCTTTTTAAAAATTATTCTGAAAAACTTTAGAGAACTGAAGGTTGGGGGGGGGTGTTTTTGTTTTTGTAAAGGGCTTTTAAAAATATGTACTTTTAAAATTGTACTGTTTTTAACAGCTTGTTAACATTTTAAATTGTATGCTTTAAACTGATTTTAGTGCTGTTAAATGTTTAATCCCATTTTAATGTTTTTTGTACACTTTAACTCTTTTGTACATGTTTTAATTTGTAAACTGCCTTGAGTTCCAGTTTTGAGCAAAAGGTGTTAATAAAGATGATGATGACAATGACATCACTGTCATCATTGTCATTATCATCATCTCTATTTTTGTACTTGATATTGTTACCATCATAAAGAAATGAAGTAAGTAGCGATGAATGAATTCTTAGCTCAATTCAGAATTGCCTTGGTAACAACAAACTTCCTCAGTGAGCTTTCGGGGTTGGGGAGACTTGTCTGTTTTCTGAGAATGTTGAGAATCCCATGGCCTATATACCATAAATGCACCACATCCTGTCTGATCTTGAAAGCCAAGCAGAGCCAAGGCCTAGTTAGTATTTGGATAGAAAACTGCAGAGAAACACCAGGTGTTGCAGGCTAAATTTCACAGGAAGGCAATGGCAAGCAACCTCTGAATACTCCTTATCTGAGAAAACGCTGCAAAATTCCTTGGACACCATTTTTTTTTAAAAAAAAAAAAAGGTCAGCAGAAACAAATTGAGGTAAGTGCAACTACGAGTAAATCACTCACGGCAGCTATGTTTACTAGTGGGCATGCAAAGTTTATGGGGGCAAAAAACAAAAAACCACTAGGACAGATTGCAGCTGCTGTGGAATGTGATTACTGTGAGACCTTCCATTTTTTATGGGCTTGTATAGAATCAGCCATGGTTTAACTCCCCAAAGCACTCAGCTCCATGACATCAGAGTTGGGGTAGGTTGGCTTAGAAAGTCCTGGAATTTCAAACCATCCCCTTCTCAAAATAAATAAACACAAAATATTTCAAAACTAAAAGAAAAATGGAATTGTGCCAAGCAGAGGTATTAACCAAAGCAAAGTCTGCTTGGTAGGCTGGTCTGGTCATGTAATTCATACTACCCAAACAGAATGTTGCTAAGAGTGAAGGACTCACCTTAGATCTTTGGCACACATTCCTTCAAAGAAACCTGGGTTACATTTACCAGGATGGAAAAAGCAGCTGAGCTCTGTACCAGGCACATGCTGTTCACTCCTTGGACTAGCACCAGATTATTTTTAAGATATTGAGATCTGTAACTCACTTTTGATCTTTTCTTTTCTTTTCTAAGTCCTGTTTTCCTGACTTTTTTTTTTTTAGCATGTCTCATTATCCAGTTTAGATTAACAGTCAGTCCCATGAGTAGGGATGTCATTGGCAGCAACAACCAACCAGAGAAGAGGTAGCACAAATGTTGATATGCATACAAGGTCTGTCTACTAAATAATGAAAGTGTGGGCCTGTCTAAACAGTGAAAATAATATGAACGGGATGCGAATCGAAGGTGATTCATATGGACGGATAATCTAGGGTCTGTTTTTGGTGTCTTTTTTCTTGAATGCTTGTTTCACATTGGGATGACATGAGAAACAACCCACAAGGAAAAGCTTCATGGTTTGTTTAGCTGCATAACAAGCCAGGGTTCCCTTGCTTTCCTGGCTTGTTGTGTTATCCAAATTGGACCTGTGATGGACTGCACATGTGTAGAGTACCACTGAACCTTCGGAGCTGGTGACTAACCTCTGGAGAAAAAATGATGCTTCGAGCATTTAAAACTAAAATACATTTTATAAAATTACAAATAAAATTCCAATACATTTATAATTGTGTACCAAACAAATATATATTCCAAGCCAAGTAATCACAAACTCTGGGAATACCTCTTGAAAAATCCTCTGGTGATGGTTTTGGCTTTCCAGTTAGATATATAGGCAGGCCACATAGAATGGCCAGGCCGAAAGCTGATGATCAGAAAACAGTCATAAGAGCAAAAAGGCCATACAGTAAAGCACAAGGGTAGGCCACCAGAAACTGCTGACCTTCCATAGCCAAAGCAGAAGTGAATATTTTGGAGGCTGAGAGGCTACACCATCCAATAATGATCAGGGCTAGCAAAGTTCCTAGAGTCCCCCTGCAAGAACAACATCAACAATAAAAACCACTGATTAATCAGAGTACAGTGAAAACATTTCAAGATTCTTGCTAATCACAGACACAATGACAGCCAAGGGCTAGCACCAAATATACCATGAGACCAAGCCAAACAGAGAAAGCAGGACAGAGATTGGGGAAACATTTTTCATTTGGATATAAAACAGCTTTGTAATTTGCAGCTTTAAAAGACTAAGCAGCAAGTAGTAAATTAGCAAGCTGCTATCTCATTTGTTAGAACTGTATGACAAAGAACCTTAGTATTTTTATTCCACAGTGAAGCAGAAGCCTGTAGCAGATAAAAGAGAATGTATTCGTGATGTAATATTTGCGTGGCACAAACTAGAATTATAGCATGTCTTGCCTACCAAAAACATTGATATTGGTTTTACGCCAGTTTGACTGGCGTGGCTTCATCCAGACAGTACAGTTTCCCCTTCATATTCACTGGGGTTTGGTTCCACAGACACACACACACACACCCCGTGGATACCAAAATCCATGAATACTCAAGTCCCATTATATGCAATGGCATAGCAAAATGGTGTCCCTTATATAAGATGGCAAAATCAAGCTTTGCTTTTTGGATTATTATTATTTTAAGAATATTTTCAAACCATGAATACTTAAATCCATGGATATGGAGGGACAACTGTACTTATATTGTAGTAAAGCGGGGCGTCTAATTTGGCAATGAATTCCTTCTTAGTATTTGCTAACAGCTGCCATCCAGTTACAAAGTGGCAATTTCTGACTTCCATATCGGTGGGGTGGTAAGTGTGCTCTGGTCTGAGCTTTGAAAGGGCTACCTAAGTGCTAAAATCACCTCCCAAATAGGTCCTTGGACAGTCCCCACACCATACACACAGGGCTTATCTACACAATGGAAAAAAACTGAACCCACCCCCGAATCTGGTGCATTAAGGCCACACCATGTACGCCCCTATCCACACCAAACTTGGGGTATACCACCTTTAACCCGGGTTTTAAAAACTCATAATTTTCTCCAGAATTTGCAGAAGCTCTGGAGAAAATTGTAGTGTGAACAACAGATCTGCCGTGGATTTGGGGGTGGGTGGGGAGGCAGGACAGATTGCTCCCTGGCAGGCACCACCATTAACCTCAATGTCTGGGCCAGTTCCCAGCCTGGAACGGTTAAATAAAGGTTTTTCCCTCCTCAACACTACTGCTGCTGGTGTGCAGTTGCTTGCTCTGAGGTCAGAATGAGGCAGCTAGCCATGAGATCAATGGCTGATAGGGCTACACCCTCACCGTTGCATGGCTGGGTGCCTCATTCTGACCTCAGAGCAAGCGACTGTGCTTGGCTGGAAAGGCAGAGCCTGACTGATATGTAGTTGTTCACTGAGGTCAGAATGAAGCACCCAGCCATATGATCAATGGTGAGGAAGTAGCATGATCAATCTCCTCGCCATTGATCTCATGATTAGGCACCTTATTCTGACCTCAGAGTGAGTGACTGTGCACCAGTGGGGCTCTGCCACAGAGATCCCTGGCTGGGAAGGCAGCGGTGGTAGACTCACAGCAGCGAACAGTGCAGCTTTGGGCCAGGTAAGATGTGGTACTTAACTCCAGGCCAGAGTCGTCTGAATTTTATCCAGCACAGCTCCAGATAAGCCCACAGAAGACCAACCACACTTTTTCAAAAAGTCATATCAGGTCCTTAAATTGCTTGTAGTTTGAAGGATCATCTCAGTCCCACCATCCCAGGAGACAGAGGTGGTGAGAATGTCAATTTGCCTGTGTTGCTCTTCTTCCTCTCCTCACAGGCAAGCTGAGACAGAAGATGCAACGCGCTATTTATATTCTTTATCAGCTTATATTAGGTATGAGGAATGTGTGGCCTTCTAGATGGTGTTGAACTTCAACTCCCATGATTCCAGGCCAGCATAGCAATGATGAAGGATAGAATCATAGAGTTGGAAGAGACCACAAGGGCCATCCAGTCCAACCCTCTGTCATGCAGGATGGTAGGAGTTGCAGTCTAACCTCAGCTGGAGGGCCATATCTTCTCCTTCCCCAACTGAAATAGTGTTCATGTTTACATGTTATTGTACGTAGACTTTACAGTAACATAAGGGAGTGGAGAAGGTTATGCTACAAAGGTTTTCGAACTAAAATTGTGATTATTTTTACTGGACATACTTTGGCTATTTATTAAAATAGCAACAGCCATCAAATATGTTTCTGGAGTTATGGCCAACAATGTTTTAAAAAAATAAAATAACAGTGCACTACTTTTCAAGTGAAAACTATTAGCCAGTTAATATAAATCAGAAAATGTTTATTGGTGCAGAAAAAAAGACAGTATGAATGGCCCTTTCAGCAAAGGCTGTGATTGTTACATCAAGGGAATCACTAAATCTTTACTATATGGGTTATTGGTAGACCTGGATTTAGCCCCTCAGTGGAAACATGGAGTGAACCATAAAGTTAGTACACTTAAGTGGGAGGAGGGGGAATGACAACATTATACAACTGCTGTCATTTTAAAAAGAAACTACAGGAATTTTTCATTTCTTGGCTTCTGATTTCCAGAGTTATTTTTCAGCTTCCATAGCTCCCACTTTGATGCCAGATAAAACAGAACAAAATATGGAGGATGCTTTGCATCTCTGAAAATGTATTAGATTCATGGAAGATAAACCTATTTCCTCATACTGAACTAGGCAGTGGTGGTAATGAAGCACCCCTGAATTTTGAAGATAAATAGGAGTACCCCCTCATATTGTGGCTGAGGAATTTCCTAGGTATCAGAAATATATATAGGAAATTCCTTGGCCACAATATGAGGGGGGTATATATATTTCTGATATGTATATGTATATGTACGGTATATGTATATGTATATTTGTGTGTGTCTACAGGATGTCCCAAAAATGAATACACCCTTAACAGCTTATAATTCTGGATTATTTTTTTTTTGCATCCCCCCGCTCCCAAATTATACACCCTTAACAGGATTACAGATTACAATAGCAGAGAAGTGTTGCAAAATTACAAGAGCAACTTTAAGTGAAGTTTGCAAGTCTGTGCTTCTACAATGTGAGCAGTGCATTGCTGCACAGGAATGACAATTTGAACACCTTAGATAAAATTATAATTTACGATTGAATTTGTAACACTGATTATTATAACATTTATTCTTCAATATAAAAGTATTTACTTAGCTTTCAAATAATCACCATAGCTACTATTACCTGTTAAAAGGTGTATACATTTTTGGGGACACCCTGTATATATGAGACAAAGAGAGGGGGGTGTTAGTTTGACAATTAAAACTGCAAACAAATTATCTAGAGTAATTAAATAAACAAGAGAGGGAGGGCACTAGCCCCACCCCATCTGTTGTTATTCATCAGTGCAGCGGGAGGGTCCGAAGAGGAGAGCCTCCTCTTGACACAGAGGCTTTCTATGCAACTGCAGACTCTTAGGCTCTGTTTACACTACTGAAAAAACCACCCACCCCTGAAACTAGTCCAATAAGGCCATACAACGTGCGGCCTTATCCCTGAATCTGGTGCAATACAGCCACAAGACGTATGACTATCGGCACCAAACTCAGGGTATACCACTTTAATCCGGCTTTTAAAAACTCAGTTTTCTCCAGTTTGCTTGAAACTCCCGAGAATACTATAGTGTGAACAGAGGATCCACCCTGGATTGGGGAGGTGGGGAAGCAGGACAAGTGATGCCGGACAGGTGCCCCTTCCTCATTTCAATATTGGCTGGGAAGGCAGAGCCCTGGTACAGTCACTCGCTCTGAGGTCAGAATGAGCAATTGCATGGCTGGCCGCCTCATTATGACCTCAGACTGAGCAACTGCATGCCAGAGGCGCCTGTGCTGACAAGGGAGGGGGGAACGACGCAGCAGAGGTGCCTGGCGGTAAAAATATGGATCAATCACTTGTGTAGATAAGCCCAGCAATGAGTGGTATAGATTTTGGCTTTAGCCATGTGATGTATGGCTCCTGTTCAGACTTTGCTCTTTAAGTAAGGAGAGTGATGATGTCTTTATGTGTGCATTTGCATACTTATGTATTTACTTCATCTAGATCATATAAGGTTTGAATAGAGCTTATGGCTATGGTGCAGGGAGGCTGAGACAAAGAATGCTTCCATCCTTTCGTAGGTCAGTAAAATGAGTACCCGACTTGTGGGGGCAATTAGCTAACACACATTGGAAACTGCTTAATGCAGTGTAGATGTGTAAATTGCTACTGCTTAAAACAATTTGTAAGCCGCTCTGATAGCCTTGTGGCTGAAGAGCGGGGTATAAATAAGTAAGTAAATAAATAAATAAAATGCTAGAATGACACAGGGGTAGCAGCATGGATGAAAGAAAAGAAAATAGAGGCTAGAGGGAGGGAGGGCAGCGAAGTACCTTGCTGTCTAAAAGGTTATAAGCAGTATCCAGGGATTAGGACTGGGGGATGAATCCTGTGAAGTTAAGAACTATTCTTCCTGCATATGGCTGGTTGTACCCCTGAACAAGAATATTCCCTGTAGGGAGTGGGGTATTCATTGCAATACGTCATTGCATAGCCTGCTAGTTAGCTGTATTAATTAAATGGAACCTGCATTTACAGAGGCAGTCTGCCTCTAAGCAGTATGGAGACAGACACTTAATAGGAGACAACAGTCACTAGCATGTGGTATTTACCAGTATCTTCGTATCTGGGCAAGAAACAAAATGCAGGTTCTTCAGAGTTTGTATGTTTACCTCTCTCAATTTCCCTGTTATTTCTGCCCTTGTCTGTCTCAACACATCTCACATTAATGCCCCTTTCCTTACCAGTCAGCATTCCAGGTGACATTACTTACTGTAGAGAGAAAAAGACTGCATAGAAGGATAGGATCACCATGGGTAGCAAGCAGTAACCTAGTACACTGGCAACACACCCATAGGAAACACTTGCTATGCTCATCAGGTTCAGCAAAGCATGGATTGCTAAGCACCCAATAGCACTCATGCCATAAACGTAGCCAAAGTGAACTTTTCCTGCCTGTAGAGAAGAACAAAGATATGATAGTGTCACTGTGTTGATGGTGGAGGAGCTGGCAAAGAAGTGGACAGAGACATGTTATACAGAGCCATGACTAGTTTAATTATTTCCAATAGAAGTGTGAACACAGTAGGAGTTGATGAAAGTAAATGCACAGCTCATTTAGGAGATTATCAGACCCTTGAAAAAAAGCCCCAAAGGAGCTCATGAGAACAATGTCACCATACCAGGTGTCATCATCCTGGCGTGTTTGCTCTGTCCTCCCTCTGTGCTGACGCAACAAAAAAGGCATTGCTTGTCATTACTGGGAGTTTCCACTAATGAAAAGTGACACCTTTTTCATTGCGTCAGCACGGAAGGAGGACAGAGCAAGCACTCAAAGAGGATGACATCAGGTGATACTGGGACCCATTACCAGTATAGTGACATCATTTTCTCATGCGCTCCTTTGGGGCTTTTTCAAGCATCTGATAATTTCCTTTAGTTCTGTACAGTCAAATGTTAGCTACACTATTAACATTATTTTTGAATTTATATTGAATATATTCAAATATTGCTTTGTGCTACTTACAATAAGAAGGAAAGTTAATTAGGAAAATACAACATAGTTGACAAGATTGAAAGATAATGAAACCAAAATAAAACAAGATGTAGAAATAAACCAAAAGAAAGAAACTTGATAGGAACGAAAGGCTGGGAAGCAAATCTTCCTTATGGGTGGTATCTGATATGTCTGTTTCCCAAACAAATAAAAACAAAACAACCACCCCACACTTTGGCTAAGATTGTACTTAAGATAGCATAAAATATATAGACACATTGGACTTTACAGTTGCATCCTGAGTTCACACACTATATAATGATCAAACAGCTCCCCTGCACCCCAATCACCAAGCCTAAAGTGAGGTAGAAGAGTCTCTGGATGTATTTGAGGAATCATTACCTGCACTAGCAACCTCTGAGAAAGTGCAACTGCTTGAACTATTTTAATGCTAGCATAGTGCCAGTACAGGATTCTGGCCATAAACTTTGGAAATATCATTTGATAGAGTACACAAGACTGAAATCAACAGACTGAATCAAGTAGTTGTCAACCTAAGATAGAAAAATATCTATATTTATAGGTTGTGCCACACATTTATGCTTCATGATCAAATTACAATTTGAATTAACATTACTATCACTTGCAAATTTTAACTTCACCAACTTACTTATTTATGTGGGTTTTTAGTCTGCAGTCCTGTACATACTTATGTATGAATCCCATTAAACTCAGTGGAACTTACTTCCAAGTAGGGGAGAGATAGGATTTATTTATTAGTTATAGTTGTATCTACTTTTCCCTCCAATGAGCTCAAGGCAGCATATAAAGCTCTCCTCCTCGCTATACCATCTTAAACAAGGAAGATTTCTCAGACTGAGAAAGCATGACTTGCCCAAGATTCCTCACTGAGCTCAGTAAGGTCTGGAACTTAGATCTCTCTACGCTTCAACTACTACACCACACAGGCTGTACACTGACAATGGCTAGGTGTGGATTGTGGAGTTAATGTTTCAAGTCTGTTATTACAGGCTCCAGAACAAACCTGTCTTGAAATTATGAGGCAAAAGATTATTTCTAAAATAAAATTAATGGGCAACTGCCTTTATCAACACTCATATTTTCAGCACTCCCAAGACTGCTGCTGACATGTTGCTGGTGTGTAATGCCATTAGTGTAACAGATTACTATCAACTGCTTCTACGGTCATTAAAGGTTTTCAATAGGTTTAGCATTTTCAATTTGGGCAAGGAGGTTTGATCCTCAATATTTTCTACAGATGTCGTACATAAACACAATGCCATCAGTAATCAGCTAATATTTTAACTTGTTTGTTCCAGAGTATTTGATTAATTGGCATGGCCACACTTTGCAGCTCTATCTCTGATTAACAAATTGCTGCCAGGGGCAGGAGGTGGTAAGACAAGAGGCTAAATGAAAACTCTGTTTGATATACTGCCTGACAGAGGAGAAAGTGAAATCAAGAAGGGATTTGGTGCAGTTAGGGAGGAGAGAAGGAAAACGACATTGGAACACATAAAGTCAAATTGTCTCCCCATTTCTCATACTGCCTGTATGCTTCTAATTTCCTTTACTTTCATTACATAAGGGGCAAGTGGCTCTCAAAGGCTAGGAGGCACATTGGTTCCCCAGGGGACCTTGAAATACCACCTCTCCAATGCCCTCTCCAGCAAAAAACCTGGGGGGAAATTTGTCCCAAGATGCCCCCTAGGAATATGTCTGAGGGCAATTCCATTATGTTTTGGGGGCCTCTCAGGGGCTGTCAACTTCTAGGTTATTCTCTATTGAAGCAAAGTGTGTCTCTTGGGTCTAAAGTGATACAGGAGAGCCCTGAAACGTGGTAAGATTGCTCCTAGTCTGTAGGGTGTTTGAGGAGATGTCAAGAATAAGTATGATGTGTAAAACAAAAAACAACAAATGTTGGCGCTGTAACAAAGATATAGGTACTATGTATCACATTGGTGGGGGTGCTCTAAAATTCAAAGATTCTGGATGAAAGTCCACAAGACAATTCAAAAAAATTATAATATTCAATTTATTAGGAGCCCAAAATTGTACTTGTTAAATGTGACCTCTGACCTGGAAAAAAATTTAAACACCACCACCGGAGAACACTACTCTATGCAATAACAGCGGCAAGAT
This sequence comes from Gambelia wislizenii, assembly GCA_030847615.1. Taxonomy (NCBI): domain Eukaryota; kingdom Metazoa; phylum Chordata; class Lepidosauria; order Squamata; family Crotaphytidae; genus Gambelia; species Gambelia wislizenii. The sequence goes on along the minus strand of JAUMIR010000005.1, from coordinate 102,266,849 downwards.
TGATGATAGAAGCAAAGTGGAAAAATAAGGAAATACCATTGATTGATGACTGATTAATAAAGCTGAGAGAGATGCAAGAAAAGGACAAACTAACATACATCTTAAATAAAGCAAATATGGCAAAAATGGAAGAAGAGTGGTTCCTGATTCAAGAATACTGGAAAAGAAGATGGAACATGAAGACGAATTATGAGAATGAAATATAAGGGCAGTGTATTATAAAAGAGAAGGAAAATATTTAAAACAAATATAGTCAGGGAAGAAGGCAATGAACAAAGAACATAAGCTACAAGTTAAGCAGAAAAAAATTCTAGAAAATCAACTTAAAAAATAGAGGATAGGAAAAGAAAGAGTAATGTTACGAGAATAAATAGCAAAGGTAGGGAGAAGAAGTTGAAGAGACAAAACTGAAATACCCCAGACAGGTGGTGGATTGAAGGAAGTTTGAAGGATGTGAGAAGGGATGTGAGAAGGGTAAGAGAAAGAAAGAGAGGGGAAGGTATGTGTGAGGAAGTGGAGAAAGGAAATCAGATGTGAGGGAGGGAGAAGAAAAAAGAGAGAAAGAAATGGGTGGAAGGGTGGAAGGAAGGAAGGGATATGGGTGGAGGGGGGAAAGGGAAGTGACTGTGATGGTTGAATGATGAAGGATATTGTAAAGAAGTAAAAATGGTGAATGTAATAATTTGAATGTAACATTGTAAATTAAGATTCTGTGAAAAAAAGAAAGTAAAAAAAAGAAAGAAACATGGTGAGATTGCTCCTAGTCTGTAGGGTGTTTGAGGAGATGGCAAGATTTTTTTTAAAACACTTTTGAAAAAAAATGGGGTCCTGGGACCAGAAAAATGGCCCCAGGCCACATATAGTCTATTGGCTGAACGATTCCCACTTCTGCATAAGAGGCTCATTTTAGATGAGGCCAGAACAAGCTAGAAAAAATAGAAACAGAGCTGGCATTTAACATGTCTAATGGGGTGCATGTATTATGGTGCATAGAACATACAGTGTGACGCCCACATCTGCACGGGATTGGTTCCAGGGCCCACCCACAGATACTGAAAACCATGGATAACAGTGAATGCCGTTGAAAATAATGGGACTTCTGGTTTAAAATACCATGGTGTTGCCTTAGAGGACCTAGAAAATATAGAGAGAGGATGCTTCTCTAGGCATTTTCTACGAAGACTCTATGGTAGGTGTGATTTTTTTGTGTCCCGTGGATAACTGAAACCTCGGATATTGGTTCCGGGGGATACAGGGGTCCTACTGTATACCACTTTTTGAAGATGTAACCTTTCATGATCCAACCCTCCATGGGTCTAGGATGTTTCAGTGCAGCCAGTTCAGAGCAGCCGGTTCAGTTCAATTGATAATTGATAATAACCCTAACCTTAATCCTTACCTGAACCCTAACCCTTACCCAAATGGTTTTGCAAGCTAATCCCAACCAAACAGGGGGCCACTCTACACGGCAAAAAGAACAGAAATGAACGGTGTGCAAAAGATCGGCGATCCATTCACATGGTCGTTCACACAAATACATATCATTTAGAGGGGGCGGAAAACTCACCCTAAAGTCTGTGAGTCCAAGGCTTTATACGGATTTTTCAAAAAGATCTGTATGACTTCCGAATGTGTGACCATTTGACTAGTCATGTTCACACACATACGAACAGGCAGGGGGATCTGATTGGCTGGATGAGCACAGGGGACAGGGTTAGGAAAGAGGGGAATCAGCTGCGGCAGCCATGTTGGATCTACTGCTAAGTGAAGGTCCGAAGCCCTACCAGCATGGAGAAATGCAGCCCCTTAGAGTCAGATGCCAGGTTTTCTCCCCCTTTTCTCGCGTTCAAGCAAAGGTGGACGGAAGGGGTTCATCGGAAGGTGCCAGATCTGCCTGCAGGCAAGGACACTGCTCTTCTGGACCTCGTCCCCTGGGGTGGGGGCAAAGGCTGTTCAAACAGCTTCTCCAGCCCCAGCCTGGAGGTTGGAGGCTTGATTCCACCAGCAGCAGTCAGCTGACATTCTAAAAAATAGGTACTAAACAGACCCCTGGCTCTCCCCCCCCCTTTATGCCCCCTGTCTGGAAGAGCTGCTTTGGGAAACTCCCAGCGCCAAAGGTTACTCTGGAGAGAGGGACAGCTAAAGCAATCCTGGCTGGCTCAGCTTTCAGATTTACTCACGAATAGATCATTTGTGTCCAGCTGGCTAGGGGGTCCTGCAGGGGTCAGGTGGAGTTTAGGGGGCTCTTTGGGCTGTGTAGGCAGTTCGCATCATTGTGAATGCCTGCCTTTTCTGACCTGTTCGTATTATTTTTCCCTTATATAGACAGGACCAGAGATGGTTTTGATTGCATTTTTTTTGACAAAATAATCAATTATCAATTGATACACAAGCAGAACTGCATCACACTGAAATGGCCACTCTGAACTGACCGCGATGAAATATCCAGTTCCACCTCCGGTTAGCCCTCAGTGAGGTGAAAAGATCTGCACTTCCTGAATTTGTCTAAAATACAGCACATGAGGAAATATGCTTTCTGAGAGGAAAGGGACAGGGTTGATCCCACCATTATAAAGAGTGGGGAGATCATCTCCTGCGTCAGATTCTGTGAAGCAAGATTGGCAACTTCCTAGCTCTTCCTCTGAACTCTCAAACTATTCCTCTCCACAGGAGAATAGATTTGTATATGTTACACTACTGCTTTTTAAGGTATCTGATGTGGGGGACCAGCTATTTCCCCAATGATCCTAGGGACTTGTTCAATATTTGTATCCATTGGCTACATTTTTTTTTCTTTCCTGAAGGCTCTCCAGTGGGAAGCAGCTAATGGCTCATGGACCAGCAATGGTCTATGGACCACCAGTTTGAGTAGCACTGTGCTTCACAACATGTTCTGGGCCCCTTGCATGAGACTGCAGCCTCATGTGTGGTAGATGACACTATGGCATCTCTAGCACTGAAACAGAGCTTGGAGACCCTAATTAATTAAATTAATTAATTAATGGTCCATGAGCCATAGCTGCCTAAAAGACAGGGGCAGGTCAAGGGTTCTTGTGCAGGCTACACTGTGCTACAATGAGGAATGATATTCCTCAGTTCTGGAGAGAAACTTTTGCTGTTTGGGGGTGGTCACCCTTAAACAGTATTAGGCCAAAAAACAACAACAAGAACAACGAACAGCACTTTCTGGAGGCTGCATTTCTTTTTTCATGAAATGTTTCATGAAGGGAGAGTTGGGCGAGGTCTCTGCAGGGGCCCAGTAAACAATTTTTTAAAAAATACATCCCAATAACCATCCCTACTTTCTAGTTTATATAAAGAACATTCCATCATTTCAGATGTGGAAAAAATGAGCCTAGTTCTTACATACCCTCCAACATTTCATAGATGAAAACTGAGAGACATGAAGCCAAGCAACCTCAGAATTTGGTTAAGATGGCAAAAGATATTGAGGAAGAACACAGAAGCTAGGAAATGTTTCAGCAGTTTGCTTTTCCCCGAGCCTCCTGGGAAAAGCAAGACTCATTTCCCCCTACTAAGTTAAGGGAGTGCAAACCACTTTTGCACTTTGAAATCTGTTTGCAGCAATTGAAGGAAGCTGAGAACAAAGGAGAAAAGTAGTAATAGGAGACAGAAAAATGGGACATTTTAAAAGCCCCTGAAAATGTGGGATGGATAACAGAAGATTAATCAGGACTGTCCCTGCCAATCTCAGACAGTAGGAGGGTGTGTTCTTGGACTCCCCACTCATCTTGGCCAGTTGGTAATCTTACGCAAAGCTAGGAAATGCTGCTACTTCTTTTTTTTACGGCAAGCCCCAGAATCCCCTAGCCAGCATTGATGCTGACTGGGGCATTTGTTGAGGTGTGGTCTCAAAAAGTAACATTTCAAAGCTCTGAGCCTAGAAGGGGGACTGGTTCCTATACTGGCAATCTTATTCACCGATTCTCTTGCCTCCCCTATCACATGCTATGGGTATACATTCCACATGATGACAACAGGCAGAGGAAGAGGAAAGTGGATGAGAACCAGTGTTGGAATAGGGTGAAAATTAGTTCCACATGGTGACTGAGAACTCCTGAACATTTCTGTAGGCACTGTTGCCAGGACAGTCTCTTTCAAGTCTATCCTCAGTCCTGATCCACAATCCATTGCACCTAGTTTTATTTAAATCTAAATAACTTCCTTCTGAAAGCTAGCTGTTACTGATAAGGCCATTTGTGTTACATTCCAAGATTATTTCAGCTAGAAAAGCAGAGGAGAATATCCCGATAAAGCTTACAAAGTGACTTTTTAATCAGACCTATTGTTCATATGGACTTCAGAAAAGATCCCTATATTATTGGCAGCCCAACAGTCACTGACTGGCAAGTTTAATTATTATTAGAATGTCCACAATTTCTACTGAATCTTACCAGTAACAGTGTTCCTCCTAAGGCTAAGCAGAAAACCATAGGTCCTGTTAAATCCGTCTCATTCATAATGCTGCCATCTGCTGGCTTCATTGGGTTTAGGACGGTTAATGTTTTTTGCCAAATGTGATCAAAGTTGATCCCTAACTCTGCAACAGAAAGCAGTTTCAAAATGGTTTACTATCCAAAGGGAAAACACCGGCATAACACTTCATCTGGTATCTTAAGTCCCCAAATAATAAATCATCCAGTTGGTTGTAGACAAATTATTCTAATAACTCTGCAGCCAAGACTTAATTTGTACTCCAAATTGGGAATTATTGATTAAGTAGTGATGAAACAGAAGATTTATTTATTTTATTTGTCTATTAAAATATTGTTTTATTACCTCACAGCCCACTAGGGCCCAGGGTAATGGATAAACAGATAAAAATGGATTTAAAAATGTTGTTTAAAACAAATCAAAACATTTATGAAAGCCAATTTGAGAAACAGATGAACTGTTAAAGCACTCCCCAAACCCAACCTTCCTTTTAGAGACCAAAGGCCATACAAAACAGTGCAGTCTGGAATGCTTACTGAAAGCTCTGTAGGGATGAACCCAACCTAGGAATGCCAAAATAAGAACTGGAGAAGGTATCTGCAGCTTGATGGTTGTGTGGAAGGAATTTAAAGCAACACCTGCTGAAATTCTCTCTTCTACACAACCATTAAATGCCCAGAAACTCTTTCCGGTTTTCAATCTGGCATCCCTAACCCAACTGGACTTCCTTTGGGAGAAAGTTCCACAAACAAGGAGCCACTACTAAAGACCTGTCCAAATGGTGAAAATAATCCAAATGGCAATCACATGGAAGGCAATCTGTCCAAATGGGCATTTGCATCGATATATCACATTCAGAAGGGGGCAGCTGAATCCATCGTATTCACTGTCCGGGAAGCCTTCGGGGCTTCTCCCAGAGTTTTTAAAAAGCTCCTTAGGGCATGCAAATATGTGATAATTAAGGCAGTCATATTCACGTTGCTGCAACCAGACAACATAATCTGATTGGCTGAACAAGCATGGTGGCGGGGCTGGCAAACAAGGAAAGCACCTGCTGCTGCCATGTTGGATTTTTGGCTGAGTGAGGGTCCAGCAAGTCGATAAAACAGAGATCTTTTATTCTCTCTTTTTTTTCTTCCCTTTTTGTAAATACAAAATATTGCATGTGCACACCATGGCAAACTTTTTTTTTAAATGGTGGCAGCAGATTTAAAAGCAGGAATAAATCACTTGCAGCTGCCATCTTGGCTAGGGGGTATGCAAAGTTTAGGGGGGCTCTTTTGACTTTTAAGACAGGTTGCAGTGCTGTAAATGGCTGCTTCTTTGAAAGAGATTGTATTTCCACCCCTCATATAGACAGGGCCTAAGAAAACCCTGTCTCATGTACTTGCCTCTTTAGAGGGGTAGTGATGGTAGAATATGGAACAGGGCGCTTCTGCTAGCAATGTCAGATTCTGGGAGCCCATATGAAAAGAAACAAGTTGTTTCTGACTTATGGTGACCTAAGGTGGACCTATCATGAGGTTTTCTTGGCAAGATTTGTTCAGAGGGGATTTGCCTTTGCCTTCCTCTGAGGCTGAGACAGTGTTACTTGTCCAAGGTCAGCCAGTGGGTTTCCATTCCTGAGAAGAGATTTAAATCCTGGTCTCTAGTCGTAGTCCAGTGCTCAAATCATTACACCAAACTGGCTCTCAACCAGTTATTACTAATCTGGTTTTAGTTTGGTGGATTGCGTATGGCATGGGTCAGCAGTTTTGTCATCAGCGCTCACTCTGTGATTGAGAGAGTTCAGGTGGAAAGACCAGCCTTTCATTTGAAGGCACAAAGATAATGTAACAAAACTGAATTCAAATAGCATAATCTTACTCATGTTTACTCAGAAATAAGTCCCACTGAATTCAATGAGGCTTACTTCCCGCTAAGTGGGTATACGATTGCCCTCTGTCTCAACTAGAGATTTCACACTCTGGTTTGTAAACTTTCTTTAAAAATATCTAATATAACTGATGTAGATCCAAGGTGGTTCACAGGAGCTGACTGAAGTTTTGCTTTGCCTCAAAATAAAACATGTTAATTTTAAAAATTAACTTTATTATACGTAAGTAAGACTATAACAAGTGTTTACTAATTATAGGTACCTTAACATGATATCTGATTATGCAGTATAAATACAGAGGAAAGAAAAGGCAATGCTATGAAATCTGAATACAAAATTTATTGTGATGCTGTCATGTAGAGGTAGTAAAGTATATGATGTATGCACCATAAAAATGAGTTAATGCCTTTATTTTCCATGCAAATTGTGGTACTGCCCTTTCAAATATAAACATGCGTCTGTATTACAAATGCAGTACAACAAATTAACTAGATTTTCCCACCCCTCTTTTTGATTTGACAGCCTAGGATTGACTATTTCTACTAAAAATATGTTTTATCTAGGATTGTGTCTGTGCAGTCATCAGCCTATTTAAAATTGTGACATATGGGATTTTAAATTGGAGTTTTAGCCAAAAACAAGCTTGATTGACCTTTGGTTTCCCTTGTGTTTGTTCATTTATGAGAAAGCAAGTTTTTAATATTAATAATATTAATATTAAGTTTTAATATCACATCTTGAGACTTTAGACAATATTGTACAACAGACTGATCTGCCACTGAATTTTTATAGGAAGGAATCTGCCTCACTGCATTCAATTGGTGTACATAATCTTGGCTTAAAAACCCAAGGAATGAGATTTGTGGAGAACACTGCAATTGTGGAAGGACATTATGAGACCTTGCAGAGGAAAATGACAATCTTCCCACAAAGGGACACATTCTAAGTAGAGTGTTTGGCATCTCAAGAAGGGGGTGGGGAGAGAGAATTGGGTTTCTCCTTCTAGACAGTGTCTTGATAGGATGCATTTTATGAGGTGCTAGCTGAATAAAAAACACTGTGGCCAAGATCTTATGGTGTCAAGATCTTATGCTCACTCCTGGAGCATCTTATGGTGCTCCAGGAGGGGACTATTCCATGAGCACTTATACAGTTTTGCCCCTCATGCAGAGTGACACAAGCAGAAGTAATGGCAGTGATGAATGGCCAGACAAATGGAGGGAAAGGGAAACAACAAAAGGAGGAGGTAGCCACCTAGCTCCACCAGAGAACACCTCTATGTAAGTACCGGTTGTTTATTTCCTCAGTGCCTGGCTCTTAGAGAATTCCCAAGCTATGCCTGTCCTGGCTATGAGGACTCCAGAAAGCCAGGCATTGAAAACATAGGCCACTATAGAAAAAGTAGCCTCTGGCAGCAGGTGCACACCAAGCAATCTGTTGTAATGTAATCTGCTGTAATCTGTTGTAATCATGCTGGTGGGGTGTGCCCCTCACTTGGAACATAATAGGATCTTGGCCACTGTAACTGAATATTTTCTATATGATGGGGTGGGGTGACAAGCAGCTAAATTGATAATGCAGAAATCTGTGATGGCTGTTGATTCTTACCCCCTCCCCCCCCAAAAAAAGATTCTTTAGTAATTTTTTGATACATATAAGTACAGATTTTCCTTTACACCTAAGTTGCCAAAACATGCCAAAACAACAACAACAAACAAACACACAAAACCCAATCAATTGTTTTTATTCCATACCTTCTAGCAAAGGAGGTTCTTCATCAAAGTTATCAGCATAAGCAATATTAGATGGAAACTCAGAAGCATATGCTGGTTGAAAGATCTGCCCTGAATACTGTTGAGATGAAAGCATTTCTGGAGGACCTGAGGCATCAGATTGTGGTAAGGCACCCGTCCAACCTCTACAATGAAGAAGAAATTCAAACAGAACTGCCATGGAATTAAAAGGTTCATTCCTGGAAATTGCAATGTATATGTGAGGTTTTATTAGATGCTACATATGTAATATGTCAGTGCCTGCAAGTTTTGTTCAGCCTCTCCAAAATTAATTTTTATCAATGTTCCTGCACCAGGACTGAACATTTTAGCCTATTGGAGCTACATTTTATTGTAGAATCCACACAGAATTAGATCTAAAATACAGGTATTCTATAACTTTGGACACTGTTATGTAAAGAATTATAAACAGTGTCTCCACCTTTCATTTACCATTTAGTTGTTTCTTCTTTGTTTTTTTGACAGACAAAAAAAAAATGGCTGGGAAAATTATCCCAACAGTTTTATTGCTTTTTGCCTCTGGGGTATATTTCCCCACCCCCACCCCCAATGTAATGTCCTTGGACAAAAATATACCATATTGTTTTTCAGTGATCCATGATCTTGTGCACCAGATGGGACATACAGTGGTTGCCAGTAGGTTGGCCCCATTCTGGGGTGAGAGATGAGGGGAATGTTGAGATTCTAAATTGTATTCAGGAAATACAAGAAGTGTACATTATACTCAACCACTAACCCTAACCCAAACCACAGTGCTAATATTACTGTTAACCTTTAATAGTCTTTAATAACCTTTAATAACCTTTAATAATTCTCATTATGCTCAGCATATATGAACTAAATACAACTTTAAAAAAAAACCAGTGCAGATCCACCTACTTTAAGTAGTTCCACCTATTTTGATTTCCCAGTAAAGTATATTGGTGCAGCCCAATTTGCACCTAGACAGAGAAGCCGGACACTGAGATTATGGGTAAATGTAGATGACCACAACTTTATTGTACACTCAATTAGCATAAATCAAAATACTTTTCAACCAATGGAAGGAAGGGATGGAGAATATGATACATTGGGAAACCTGGATCAATACCTGTTCAACCAGGACAGGAAGCAATTATGTGTTTGGTAAGTGTCAGCTAATGCTTGCTAAGATTTGCCAGTCCGAGGAGGAATCAGAACTACCAGTAGAGGTGTGCCAAAACCGCAGGTGCCCAAACCTGTAAGTTAGCCCCTTGAATCAGCTATTCCAACCTGCCAAGGCTTTCTCTTCCCAAATTTGTATAGTGCTCAGTATTCATGAGAAGGAGCCAGCCTAGCTTCGTATTCCTTCCCCCCACCCTGACTGAAGCTTAACAATCATGGTGTTTAGAACTGTTTCCATGGGGCTTTGTACAATGTCTTTCCTGTTATATCAACATGAAAGAAACACATGGGTGGAACTAAATCAAAACCTTCTTCTATTTTGAACACTTACTTTTTGCTTCCATGGACTTGTCCTGTGTCTCCAGACTCAGGATAACCTTGTTGTTGGTTATCTGTAGGGTAGTTTGACTGGTAAAAATCTATATTGAATTGCTCAAAGTTTGACATTCTGAGGAGAAGAGAAGCAGATTACTTAGCAACTATGAACTGTTACCATGTTTGATGTTTTGTCTTAGAAATCTAGTTTGACATCTGTAGCATCCATTTTCTTCACAATTAAAATAATGAATTCATTTTGTTTGATCAAGAAGCCAATTGATGTGGCTGCCAAATCCCTGAATTCCTTCTTGTTCCCTCCCTCTTTTTAAAGACTGAGGAGATGGGAATTTTTCTGGCTTTAAATGCAATTATAGAGCCATCCTACCAAATGGAGTATTAAGAAAGAACTGTAAATGTGGCTAAGCACTTTTCTTCACTTTTCCCTGAGTTCTGAAGTCCCTTTTGCTGCTCCCAACTATCTGCACTTTAATTCATTGGCGCCTATTCATGCCTACTCATGGCATTATAGGTATACCTCAATTAGCGTATTCTTGGCTGTCACTTCTTTAACAGAACATTTGGTACCAGAGACAGAAATAACATGGAAAGAGTAGGCATAGGTTCTTACAGCACACAAAAAAAGGGGAAAAAAGTAGAGCAATTCAACCTCTTTCAGCAACTTTTCATTCAGAACTAACAATATCCACATGTGAAATGAAACAACCAGGTCAGGTAAGCCTTGAATAAGTAAATAAAAACAAAACAATTTTTGAACCTTCTAGGAATGCCTCTTCCAAAATGCATCCAGGATGATTTTTCACCACCTTCAACTTTTTGTATGATTTGCATTTTGGGTGGTCAAATATATAGGTCTATGCTTTTTGAAAACATGCTGGGGATAGCTGGTGAGGCAGGCTTATCTGCATTCCCCTTTTCTTGCTGTTTTGCTGTTCACACATGCTCAGTAAGAGATTTTGGAGGCAACTGCTGTTTACCTTGCCTGATATAGGTGGGCACACGTAGCGGCAGTAGGATTACCTGGAGTAGAACCTCACTCTTTTCCAGCTCATATGTGGTTTCATTTCCTACAGAAATGCTGCTGCAATCCAGCCCCAAAAGTATGTTTTTCTCCACCCCTCTTTCACCATCTACCCAATGCTGATGCTAAAAAACTTCCAGCTAAACAGATGATAAGGAGGAAAAGGAGTATTGGGCAGGCATAAAAAGACTGCTAGGCTTACTGCACATCCAAGTAAAGTGGCAGGGCAGCCAGAAGATTACACTTTCCATGCTGCTTTACTGCATGGCATCATAATTCTTCTGGTGTTCTTCTGTTCCAGTCCTGTGGGAGACTTAAGGTAAAACTGCATCTTTTTGCTAATGGGTTTTTCTGGTTAGCTAAAAAATGCAATTTTACTTTGCTCTCCCATGAGACCAGAATAGAAGAATGAGCACCAGATGCCTGGAGACACCCTCTCTAGGCATTTTCAAAGTCCTCCAGAGTGATTCTATGGTATTCTATGGTGGTTTGCTATTATATGTGGTTTCATGAATCTGTGGTAAGTCCCACAGATTGTGTAAATGGGGGGTGACCTGTATTTAAATTCTGAGTCTTTTGGGAATACAGGCACGTAATGATGGTATTCCTGAAAGCCATTATGAACCCATTGGTCAGAATGACAAATTAATAAATAATTAGAGTGCTAATTGAGGCGGCATCTGTACTGCAGAAGGAATCCAGTCTGACACCACTTTAACTGCCATGGAACAATGCTTTGGAATCCTGGGATCTGTAGGTTTGTGAGATATTTAGCTTTCTCTGTAAGAGAGCTCTGGTGCCACAACAAACTATGAATCCCAGGATTCCATAGGATGGAGCTATGGCAGTTAAAGTAGTGACGAACTGGTTTATTTCTGCAGTGCAGATGCAATATCCTGAAATATCCTGAAGAACATAAGAAATGGCTTGCTGAACAAACAAGGTCCACATAGTGCAGCATTCCTCTGGCTATGGTGCCAGCTGTTGTGCATGTGCTGTTGTATGAGCTATCTTTTCATTGGATCTATATTCTGCTTTTCTCTCATGAATGGGAGCTCGTCTATACAAGGCAATAAAATGTGGATTGATGCGCAGTAATACCATTTCACAGCAGCTTTCATTTGTCACAATGATTTTTTGGCAAGATCGCAAGCATGCAAAGATATCCGAATTCATTGTTCAAATGGGCATGCCTGTGAATCAAGATGGCAGGCGCGAGTAAATTACTCGTGTTTTTATTCCCACTAGTTGCCGCTGCCAAGCAGTATTTTTTTTTAAAAAAAAGGTGCAGAAGTGCAATCTTCCACTTAAATAAACAGGAGGGGGAGGCTATTTCGTTGCCTCAGCGCATGATCACTACAGCAAAACCCCGACATGGCAATTCCAGGTACTTGCCTTGCCAGCAAGCTCTACCTCCTATGCAAATCTGACCAATCCACTATTCCGCTATTATCAGAAATGCTCAGCAAAGCAAATCAGTTGTCTGAATGAGCAGGAATGTGCATTTCTTTATAAGGTCTTTTTTTAAAAAATGGGAAAAGGCACAAAAGCTTTTCCTGTGTAGTTTTTGGCATTTTTGCCCCTCTTCTTCCAACTATGGCAGATTGATGCAGGATCCCATTTAGACAAACTGTATTCTCCTCAAATTTTTATGAGGAGTATTTTCGACATATAAACAAGCCCTGGGACTCAAGCCAGCTTACCATAAAACAGTACAAAGCCTTGAAGTGAAAAAAAGAGCATAGACAATTTAAGACACAATTTAAAATGACAGTTAAAGAACAATGCTGTACCCCTCCAGTTAAAAGCCTCTTCTGCTGCAAGGCAAGTAAGGTCAAGTGAGGTCAGTTGCCCCAGGCCACTAATGGAAAGATTAATGAAGTGGAGGGGGGGGCAGATTATAGCCCTGTCCCTGGTTTGGTTCTAGACTGGTATAAGGCTATGAAACTTTGGACTAAAATTTAAATGAATCAGGAAAAGAGACACTTCAAAAACAAATATGTAAAAAACACTTTTAAACATGATAGTTCACATGGAGTTCTTAAAATCACCATCTGCATCATCGTGCATATTTACCATTCTTGAATGACATGCTATAGTCAAATGAATCTGCTTCAGACACATACCTTCATTTGTCAAAAATATTTAACACAACATTATGCCATACAGCAACTCTGCTTTTTACTAGCGAACAGTTCATAGATGTTCCAAAATTTAGGAGAAATAGCTGATTTATTTTTAATAAGTCTAGTAAATTAAGAGATTTTTATTAGAAATGTGACGTTCTCTATGAATTATACACACATAAAAATATGAACTGAAGTATAATGATTCTTAAATTGTCTCAAGTTAATATTTTAACATTTTAATTTTCAGTATAATGATAGTGCTTTAAAAATGCCATTGATATTTCTCAAAAATAATTGCCCCCTCCCTCAAACAACCCCTTATTATCATTTACGATGCACGAAATGTGTGTTTGTTAACGGCTAGGACTTACAGAACTACAGCTTTAAACATTTAAATGTAAGGCCCATACCTGTGACAAGTTTAGCTGGAAATGTCCTAGCATAGATTCAACTTACATGCAGAGAAAGCAGCCAAGTATTCTTGTGTTTCAAGCAGGGTGATCTTGAGCTATTTATATAGTCCTAAATTTGGCCTTCCAACAGATGCATGACAGAGTAAAAGACCTTTGGAGTCATAGGCAGCATTTCCAGCACCATTGGTTTGGTAACAATCATTATAAATGAAAGGGAAAGTGATAATATACTTCTCAGTGCCTTAAAACAGTAGTAATTTGGGAGGACTTGAATCTCAAATGTCTCTTTACCTAGGGTGGCCATATACAAAAGAAGACTGGGCTCATGTACCTTTCAAATTGCATAAAAGTGATTTTTGAGCAAGATTTTTTAGGGGTGTACCTTGCTCTGCAGAGGTGGGAAAAACCCTTCTTCCCTTGATGAAATTCCCTCTACTGCTCAAGTGGCTAAGGTCTTGTCTATACAACGAGGAGAAAATACGAACATGTTTGGAAAGGCAGGCGTTCGCAATGATGTGAACTGCCTACATGGCCAAAAGACCACCCACCCACCCCCCATTAGCCAACTGGCTGCCGCAAGTGATTTACTTGCTATATTAAATTTGCTGCTGCCATTAAAAAAAAAAAAAGACAGTTTCCCAGGGTGTGCACAAGCAACACTTCGTATTTACAAAGAAATAAAAAGAAGAATATAATGTTGACTTACCGGACCCTTGCTTAGCCAAAAATCCAACATGGCGGCTGCAGCTGCTTTCCGTCTTTGCTAGCCCTGCCCCATCCTCATCCAGCCAATCAGATTGCACTGCCTGTTCATATCTGTGCGAATGTGAATGTTCAAATGATTGCACATTTGTATGAAGCTCATATGCAGCCCCAGACTTGGTGCAAATGGACTTTGCGGTGGATTTTGCTGCCCCCCCTTCCAAATGACACATATTTGTGTGAACAGCTGTTTGAATGGATTACCATACATTCACATGCCATTCGTATTTTTTTTTTACCATATAGACAACACCTAAGATTGCAGCCCTATACACACTGAAGTTCTCTTCAGCTTAATGATTACTTAAAGTTTACCTTGAGTAGACATGTACAGGACTGCCCTGTAACAGTGTGAGTTGTGAGCTTCCCATTAAAATATCTCACTTACTGGACAATCATATGATGGAGACATTACAACTTCTTAAGCTCAAGCAGGCTCATACACAGGTGAATGGGTGGTGGGGGTGACCATTTGGTCTCCAGAGACTGCTGAAATGCATCTATGATCTATTCGTGCATGCCCGGAAACATTTCATAGAGGTAAAGCAAGACACATATGGCCAAGCAACCTCACAGAGTGTGGTCAAAATGCCCAAAGCTATTAATGTTGAAGAGCACACAAGCTAGGAGAGGCTGCAGCAGTTTGGTTTTGCCTGAGCCTACTGGGAAGGGAAAGATTCTCCCTCCCCTCCTCTCCTCTCCTCTCTGCTAAGTTAAGGGAGTGCAAACTGCTTTTGCACTTTGAACTCAGCAGCAAGTGGAATAAGCTGGGGGAAATGAGGGAAAGGAGGAGGAGAGAGAAACTGAGACATGTTTAAAGGAACCGAAAAAGTGGAATAGCAGAGGATTAATTGGGGCTGTCCCTGCCAAATCAGGACAGTTGGAGAGTATGCTAGCATTTCCCAACATTGCCTAAACTGCTAGGATTATTGGGATCTGCAGTCAAAGAACATCTAGAGACCAAGATTTCCACCCCAGCAGTAGGGTGGAAGAGGGTTTAAAAAAAAATCCTCCCCCACTTTAAAATAACATGTCCTGTCCCATTGTGAAAATAATTACACCAGTTTCATGGCTGCCATCATGCATGGGAAGTTCTTGTGTATCCAATGTATCCTATGTGGCCAGACGTATGGACCAGGAAACAACTTGTGCTTACTCAGGTCCTGTCTACACAATGAAAAATGATGCGTATTTATTTGAAAGATATCTGTACAGACTGCTGTTCGAATAAATATGTGTCTTTCAGGGGAGGGGTGCAAAACTTACCTTTTAGTCTGTGTCCGGTGGATCCGGGTCTTCATCTGGATCAGAGGGATTAATCCAGAAAACGCTCAAATGATTAGCAGTTTGTACACTCCTGTTTGCACAGACACGAACAGGAGTGCAACCTGATTGGCTGTCTGGGTAGAGGGGGTGGGACTTCAAAAGAGGGAAAGCGGCTTTGGCTGCCATGTTGGATTCCTGGCTCGACGAGTGTCTGGTAAGTCCGTGATATGTTTTCTCATTTTTATGTTTAAATGTAAACACATAATCATGGCTGTCTGGATACCAGGCACCTTTTGAATTTTAAAAAATAAAGGAGATTTAAAACTGGATCGTTCGCTCCGGCCAGCTGGGCAAGGGGGTCATATTGATTTTAAGGGGGTGTTTTAATTGTGTAGGCAGATTGTTTGCATTCGAATGACTGCCTTTTCAGATTTATTACCCCCCTGCTTGGATTTTTTTGGAATTGTGTAGACAGGACCTCAGAAGCAAGTCCCACTGAGCCCAATGGGAATTATTCCCTACTTAAGTGTGTGCCCCTCCAGCTGTTGGAACTACAATGCCCAGAATTCCTCACCATTGGCTACTCTGGCTAGCTTGGTGGATGTGGAGGGCTGCACTATTCCCAACCCTGTCTCAGTGTTTTATGGTTATACTGCCTAATCCTATCTGTGATGCCTTGGAATAGGTATTGTTGAACCTAAAGGATTTTATTCCCAATTGAATGTGTTTAGTGCTGCCATGTGTAACTCAGTATTCCTCCTCTAATATCCTATACATCAACAGTGAACTCATTTTCCCCAAGTGTACCTTTATGTAATCCAAAATGACACAATCTATGCACAAGAAAGAGCTATCAGTACATTTGGGGAATCCCAAAATTTGTTGTAAGGATACAGCAGGAAGGAGTGGGAGGGGAGCTGTGTAAGCAGCTTTCAGCAGAAAGAGAAGAAAAATAGAACACAAATGTTATTAAATATTTTTTTAAAAAAATAGGAAAATGTAAGGGGACACCTCTCCCATGACAACTCAATGAGCATTCTTGATGAGCATAGGATAAAGGGAACAAAACTTGAAAAGTTGGGGAGGGGGTTGGACTGCAGGGGCCAGTATTCCCCAGATAGCATGACCACTGACTTTCCCAAGCTTTACTGGTAGGGAATCAGCAGCACAACTGGGGAATCATACCCTTCTCAGAAACTGTTAGATGTTCGAATAACTTCAATATAGTACAGTCATTCAGAACACCAGATTTATCTCTGTGCCATTTTGTAACATGTCATCTGCAAATGTCTCAGAGATTCAGGACCTTCTTGAAAAATTAATGCCATCTTGCAAGAAGGAAAACACACTTTCAAATGTCACATTACCATGCCAGGGTTGCGGGGAGATTCATTATTAGTAGAACTGGCCTCATCAATAATATTTGATGCAATAAAAGCTCCTTTCAGTATGCAGCTTGGGGGACTACTTCAAAGGTAAAAGAGGAATTGGTCCATGTGACATCACCCACTTGTTCTGAGAGCTCATTTACCCTATATTTTCCTGAGAGATAGTCTAGAAATAGTAGGTCATCTTCACACCAAATACCGGAGGAACTACCATCTAGCTGTCCTCCATGAACCATGCCTCCCTTTGTCCCTAGCCAGCATGGCAAAAAAACCAGTAGTGAATGACGGGTGTTGTAGTCCCATACACATGGAGGGTGATAAGTAGGGTAGGACAGCCAGATTCAAGGTTTTATTGCTAGTTTTGATATGGTGAAAGCATTCCATTTTCCCTTAGAATCTAAGGCTTACATGCTACACTTGGTTTCTGAAAAGCCTGGTGTTGCAGTGAGCTGCTTAAAATGGCATCCTCCCCTGCCTGCAAATTTACCAGTGGGAGATGGCTCCATGCCTGGCAGGTCTATTTATGATTGTCCTTGGATGGAAGAAGTGGCAAATGCACTTGCATATTTAGAACAACAGGAACCAGGAAAATATGTATATGTACCAATGAGAGACTATTCCCTACAAAAGTGCTTCCTGTTTGGTTTGGTCTTCATATGAACACAGTCTCTAGATCATTTCAGGTGCTAGAAGGAAAATAAAGAAAATAAGTTTTCACCTGCAGAAAGATGTCACAGTAAGCTGCGGCCAATCACCTTGTGTGGCATTGCTCCTGTTACCTTTTTTTAAAACCTAAAACCTGGTTTGGATCACTAAATAGTATGAGGTGGATCCTGACCAGAGCTTGAAAATGTTTCCTTTTGGATTACAACTCCCATAATTCTCAAACCAGTATGACTAGTAGTTGTGCTGCCTGGAGGATTGTCGGCGTTGTACTCAAAAATGCTAAATTTTTCCAAGATCTGATCTAGACTAAGAGCTCGTCTACACTGACAGGAAAATCCAGTTTACCTTTGGGTTACCTTGTTTCCCAGCAACCATGGGCTTGTCCACACAATTGCCACACACACCAAGGAGAGTTCAGGAGCACTGTCTATACAGTTCTCCCTTCTAAATTCATCCCAGCCACTCCATCTCCACCCAGCCCCCATGCATGAGAATGTACATATGTCTGCATTTCCTCTGCCTTTTTTCCCACGGCTTGGAAGGGCTTCGGACAGCCTACTAATCGGAGGTACGCACAGCTAACAATATGGGTATGCTGGCATGTGCTTCTCCAAACAACTAACTACCATGTATGCAAAATAAATGGTGATGAAGGCACAGCTAAAAAGTGAAATTGGAACAGGGAAAGAGGAATTTCCTGGCAGGAAAGGTCAGCTGATTGCCTAGCCAAGGGAGCCTCCTCCTGAACGCTTCCACGCACCCACTGAAACTTTTTCCCCCGGGGCCTACATAGACATTGGTAGGTGATTTTCAAATATGGAGCAAATCCCAACTCTTTTTGGTCCAGATTAAAGCCCTGAGGTGCTGAAAAGACCTTCAAAGGCATTCAGGCTGTATGTCCTCTGGATGGCTTGCTGTGAAAACAAGGCGAGATTGTTTTATTTGGCTCATGTAGGCAAGCCTTAAGTTACTGGAACTTAGATCTCTGTGTAATCCATGGAATAAAATCACAGTTTAAAGTCCCACTGACTTCAGTGGGAAGCAAAGCTTTTTGCTCTATGTTCTTACTGTGCTGAAGATAGCATATGGAATGGTGCTTTGCCCACCAACACACTTTAATGTGGTAGGGTATGTTTTGAACCAAACTTTTAAAAGTAAACATATTCAGAAGAATCAGATCAGCAATGAACTGCTGGCTGGATGACCATCACCAAGTTTCATCTGCAGCTGAATTTCAATAACATTAGTGAAGCAGTGTGCCTTGCATTTCAATAATATTTCATTAGCACAGCAGGGGCCCTAGTATATTTGTTGGATATGTCATCCTTATGTCTCAACAAATCCAACTCTTCCCCCTGGAAATTAAACTTTGACTGATGTGACTAATTTGTTTCTTTTGAAAAATAAAGGAGAGGGAGGGAGGGAAAGGGAGAGAGTATATTTCTTTGTGCAGAAAGTTGAATGGGATTGCAACCTTAGAAATAATGATAATTCTCATTTCCTTGTTCAGATTGGTCATCACAATTTCATATTCATTTCTGCTATTCTGAGAAGCCAGAAGACTGCTTTATCAAAAACAAAAGCTGGGATTCTCTAGAATAGATTATAGTTAATAAGCCCTTGCATTGTATTTAAATATACTTCAGGGACCCTCTACAAGTCAACTCAACTTTATCCTCACATTCTCAATTTGTCAAACAATTTGAACAGGGAAATCCTATAGGCCACTGGCTGCTAATGATAGAATATGTTCAAAATAATGTAGGTCGCCTTCACACTACACAACTGTAACACTATGATCTCACTTTAATTTCCATGGTTTGGTCCTATGTAGTCCTGGGATTTGCAGTTTCTTAGAATTACAGTTACTTAGAATTCTTAGCCAGAGAGCAATAGTGAGGACTCACCAAACTACAAACCCCAGGACTCTATAGGATGAAACCATGGTGGTTACAGTGGAATCATAGCACTACAATTGTGTAATGTGAAAGGGCTCATGTCTATGATAACTCTACCTCCATCCACCAATCATGGTGTTTTATGCCAATAAATCCCGTACATTAGTCATGCACGGGAAAAAAAACTAATCAATGCACAGCAGTGATTGTATGATGTGTTTGAAGTAGAGAGAGATATGCAACCATCCTTGCACAAGTATCTATGTATCTATAGTGGGCAACTGAAGCAGAGACAGGTAGTTATTTTTCCTCATGTTTCTTCTTTGTATTGTCTACACTGCTATTTTTTTTCATCTAAAGACTGAGACTATCAGACTTGATCCCATTTTCTGTAAGCCCATCATATGAGCCCAAAAAACCTGGAATGCCCCGCAATAATGGCATTTCGCAGCAGAAGCAATTTCTCTGACTGGTTTTTTACCCCCCTCCCAAGCTTCGCATGTCCACCAGTCAAGATGGTGGCTGCGAGTGAATTACTCATGTTTTTACCTACCATAATTTGCAGCTGCAGAACTTTTTTTAAAAAATTATTTCAACTATGTGCTGGAGTGATATTTTGCCTTTCCAAAATAAATAAATAGGGGGGGGGGAATCAACACCCCGTTTTATCGCCTTAGCGCTGATTAAGGCAAAAATCCAACGTGGTGACTCGGGGCATTTGCCTTGTTAGCAAGCCCTGCTCCCCATGATCATCTGGCCAATTAGCTTTGAACTTCCACTCATATGGGAAAGTGATTCAAAGTGAGTCGCTTGTCCTAATGAGCAGGAATGCACATTCACCTCACTATTTAAAAAAAAAAAAACCCTCCAGGAAATGCTGTGAAGACTTTTCCTTCAAAGATTTTGATGGTTTTGGCCTCTCCTTCCAAATACAGCGAAACGATGCAGGATCCCACTAAGACAGGTAGGATTCTCCTTGCATTCCGTAAGGAGCATTTTCACTGTTTAGACAACCCCTGGTACACACCTCTTCCTCTTAGTCATGTAGCCAGTGGTAGCCATCCTTCCCTCTCTTGCTAATAAACAACTTTCTCTTCACCAAAGAGCATATTTTCTTGATGATTACAGTGATGTTCAGCACTTATGTAGAAAATGTTTTTGCATTTATTATATAAAGTAAGGTAAAGTATACTTATATATGTGCTATGTAGTATGTTATAAGGTAAGGATCTGTCAAGAGGGGATGAGAGAATGTAATATTGAGAGTGAGTGGTGGGATGTCTGTGGAGATTGTGAAAAAGCTGATGTATGACAGTTGGTCCAGAGGGAGAGTTGGGTTTGTCAAGATTAGGAATGGGCTAGTTGGTTTTTAGGAGTTTGCTTAGGAGCATTAGAGTCAGAGATAGCGGTCAGATAGTCAAGGTTAGAGTTAGCTAGGAAATGAGTGAATGAGAGATGTGATTTAAGACTTTTTCAAATGGGGGGGAAACCCCGAGGTCGAGAGAAGAATGGCGCTGTCCCACTTACAGCGCTCCGTTCCAAATGGCACTGTCCTCCTCCCAACCTTCCCCCATGCTTCCTCTGTGCTGCGGGTGCTGCTTTTTATTGACGGGGGGTTTCCTTCAATAAAAGCGACATGTTTCTCACACCTGCAACACCGAGGAAGCATGGGGGAAGGTCGGGAGGAGGACAGCGGCATCTGAAACAGAGCGCTGTAAGTGGGACAGCACTGTTCTTCTTCCAACCTCCTCAGGGTTTTTTCCCCCCATTTGAAAAAGTCCTTAGCAGTACTAATTAACTAATCTATGATATTATATCCAATTTCTGTTTAACAAATTTTTTTTGTATTATATGCTTTTGCCTCAGAAAACAATACCGAAGATATATTGGAAATCTTAAGTTCAGACACATAGTGTCTGTGGTGACAGATGTTAATTAAGGGTGGTGCTGTCCAGTGGGGACATAAGAGGAATAAAACCTCACACAGGAACCATGAGGGCATGTATGAGGTCCCTACAGTTGGTGGCAACAGCAATGAGACTGGAGGAAGTCCTCATGTTTGGTGGCAGAAATGGGATTAGTGAAGCCCTCACAGTTGGGGGCAGTGGAAGAATTAGTGGAAAACCTCATATTTGGTGGCAATGGTGGGATTAATGAAAATCATCACATTTAGTACTACTGTATAGTGGAGGGAGAGCAGAGAACTCCACAATTCCACACATCAGCACCCGTTGAAGATGACCCAAAACTCTGTTTTCTCCATTTAGTCCATCCCAGAAGGATTACTAGCAGATGTGTAATCAGAGTGTTGTTGTAATTAGTTCATTTAACATAGAAGGACTTGAGCTCTTGTCTCCTGTATATCATGGTTCTTCAGCAACAAGGCCAGTTGCTTCAGATGTCTTCCACACCATGAACACTCAATGAGAGGGAAAATATTTTAATGTTTATCCCGATGGATTTTAACAAAAAATAAATAAAATTTGATAACACATCTTTATCAGAGTTATTCAAGATAAATGCAAATCCGATAGCAACAAAATAATAATAATGCCTTAAAAATAGTCTAACCAGTTTAAAAGAAAGGAAAAGACAGAGAAAAGGAAAAAAATGAACAATATTTTTCAGAAATTATGTTCATAGTGAACAACTGTGTGAAAGAATACTCTAGTAGATATTTTATTTATTTATTTGATTTATATCCTACCTTTCTCCCAATATAGGGCCCAAAGCAGCTTACAATATAAGGTAAAACAAAATGGCTAAAACAATATATGGAAGAAAAATTTAAAAGGCATTAAACAATCAATCCTATTAAAACCATAATTTAAAACATATCAAACACACATTGCATATTAGAAAATAGCAGATTCATGCATATCCTTTGTCCCCAACCTGTTTAAGGCTGAAGGTCTGTTTAAATAAAAAGATATTTGCCTGCCTTTGAAGAAACAGCAGAGAGGGGGACAAGCGAGTCTTCCTTGGGAGGGAGTTCTATAGCCTAGGAGCAGCTACAGAGCTAGGCTCTGTCCTGTATCCTTACCAGTCAAGCCTGTGAGAGTTGTGGGATAGAGAAAAAGCTCTTCCCAGAGATTGTTAGACTTTGATAGGCTTATTTGAGGAGATATAGGCTTTCAGATAGTCTGGATCTATGCTGTATAGTCTAGATCTATGGCTGTATAGGTCATAACCATCACTTTGTTTTCTTAGAAACAGACTGGTAGCCAGTGAAGCTGTTTCAACAAGTGAATTATGTGCCCCGTATAACCAGCTCCAGTTAGCAGCCTAGCTGAACCATTTTGGACCTGCTGAAGTTTCTGAACAGTTTTCAAAGCAACCTCAAGTGGAGTGTATGGCAGTAATCCAAACAGGATATAATCCAAGTGTGTGTTATCATGGTCAGATCTGATATCACCAAGTATGGGTGCAGCTGGCACATTAAATGACTAAACCAGTTTGTATAACTAGACCCTTTGATTCTTATTGATTTCTTTTCTTTATTATTTCTAAAGAGCAGTCAGAAGATTATTTCTGAAGCAGACTCCCTGTCCTATGTTAACAGAAGAATTTTTAAAGAGCTAATTGACATTTGTCTTGGACGGCCTTGAACAAAGGCAGAAGACCTGTAGGATATACTTTGGGTTCTTTTGTTTTTTGTTTATGATCAATAAACCCGGTGTCCCCCTTTTACTGAAGTAGTTCTCTCTCCACTTCTAACACCCCAACTGTAGCCAGATGCAAATTGGTGGCATAGGGGATGGAACCAATACTGTAACCCATGAGTTATACATTAAGGTGATGACCATGTACTCAATCTATATCTGAGTTTCTAAATTTGAGGAATTCGAATAGCTAATTTACTGCAAATATTCAAATAACTCCTGGTCCCTGCTTTATAGGACATGCTGACGTGATAGCTAATAAAAATGTTATTATCTCTGTTCACTGAGAACAAAACAGCCAGAGCAAATTACTAAGACCACATGGATGCAAGTCCAAGGCCATCTAGTGCTAAAATCATATCATAACACTATCTATACAATGATTTTATTGAACTTAGCAAAGGGCATAGGATAGTTGGAAAAGGAATCTTTGCACAAGCTCATTCTGATAGCTATAAACTCAGCACTGATTTCTCAGACTTAATTTTAAAGAAACTGGGGGGTCAGTTACACGGCAGAATAAAGTGTGCAAAATTCTGACTTATCATGTTTCGCACCAGCGCTGCATAGTTTACATGATTTATTACTAAATTGGTTGATTCTGTGAGTTTTCGGCTTTGTAGTTCACACACACAAAGGTGGAGGGGCATGGCCTCCAGATCACTGTCATTAAAGCCAGGCAGGAGGCGGGGAGGGAGCGAGGAGGTGGAGCAGTGCGATGGGGGGAAAGGGCTCTGAAGGAGGCTCCATTAGTTTTGTCTGAGCCAGAGAACAGCAGATAAAGCAACTAAAAAAGAAGAGAGACCACGGAGTGGGGGAGAGGAATAATGACAAAGGAGGCAAGGAAAGCAGGCTAGATTCCCTTCTGCCAGCTGAGTAGACTGCCTCTCTCTCTCTCTCTCTCTCTCTCTCTCTCTCTCTCTCTCTCTCTCACACACACACACACACACACACACAGGAACAGTAATTATGGCTAAGTGGAAAGCAAGCCGGCTGGTTGGATCTTTTCATTTGAGGCTCCTTGCATCTCTTACAAATCCACCCCCTCCGTGGTCAGTCCAACCAATCACGGCTCAGCTCTGCTGTGGCTGCTTTGGGAAGAATGATGGTAGTTTCCACAGCTGTATGCAAAATGGTAGTTCACACAATCAATAGTGTGCTAAGTTGCACTACTTTTCAAAAAAAGTTGGGGAAAGTAGCAAAAGCTGATACTGCGTGACTTATGTTTTTTTTTGTTTTGTTTTGTTTTTGTTTTGCTCCTCTCCTTCTGGAACCAAAAGATGTGAGAACTATTAGGACTCTTTGAAAATTCTTAGAGGATTTATTTTGCTGTGTAAACAGCCCCCGGGATTCATTACTTAGACTGTGGGGTTGTCTAGATGATGAAAATACTCCTCACAGAATGTGATTTGCGGTATTCAGAAGAAGGGGGCCCAAAACCTCCATTTGCTGCGGGAGAAAAGCCATTGCAGATTTTCCCAAGTTTTTTAAATAATGCATGAACTTGTGCATTAGTGCACATCTGGACATCCAATTTGGGATGCTGTGCATTCTTAGTGAGGACAGAAGTGGAAAGTGAATTGGTTGGATGTGTGGGTGGGGGGTGGGCTTGCCAGCAAGGAAGTGGCCAGAAGCGCCATGTTTACGTTTTGTGTTATTGAATGTGCACTTTTTGTAGCGCTGAGGCAACCAATGAGCTTTTTATAAGTGGAAGGTCGCACTTGTTGTCATGATGACCTACAGACATCATGGATCCCATTACAAACTCATAGGAACTACATTGGAAACTTCCACTCCTTATTTGGGTAGGAAAAGACCCTAAAGACAGTGAGTGGTGGCAAACAAAGAGGAATCCCTTGGGTTTGGGATTGGAAAAAGGGCCAACCCTGGACTTCAGGCAGCAGAAACTCTAGGGTCAGCTATCACACTTGTGCACCTTTGATTTACAAGTTTAAAAAAATACTGTGCAGTGGCGACAACACATGGGGAGAATAATAACACACAGTACTCTCGGCCATCATCTTGATTCACAGGCATGCCTGTGTGTATACTTCAAATGTAGATAGTCTTGCATACCATAGATTTTGCCAAAAGACCATGGAGAAAAATGAGCACTGCTGAGAATTTGCAGTAACATACACCAATCTGCGTTGTATTGTCTCGTCTAGACAACTCCTGAGCCAGTGAAAGAAGATGCCTTTCCCTTTTTTTCAGTGACTTGTTTATGCTGATATGTCTCTAAACAGCAGCCTGAGATTCAACACAATAGATAATGAAAGCAATTTGGTTCACTGAATCCTTTTCATTTCACTCTTGAGAGGCCATTCCTTCAGTTGCTGATGTTCAGGCACTATTCTGCCTTTAGCCTTAAGCAAAGCAGTAGCCAGTCCTGTTTGATCAGATTTTGACTGTCTGTACGGAGCATATTCAAGATGCTATAGAACTTCTCATTGGAACATGTTATTTTTCTTTCTTTCCCTACCCAACACATGGCATAAATATTATTGTTATGTGCCTTCAAATTAACTTATGGTGACCTTATCAGAGAGTTTTCTAGGCAAGATTTATTCTGAGATTTACTCTTGCCTTCCTCTTAGGCTGAGAGAGTGTGACTTGCTCTAGTGGGTTTCCAGAGCTGAGCAGGAATTTGAACTCTGTTCTCCCAGAGTCTTAGTCCAACACTCAAAGCCCTACATCACATTGGCTGATATGGCAAATACTTTCATATTGTGTATGCTATAATACCATGTGATTTTAGCCTATGCCTAGTCTGTGACTGGTTGCCTTGTGTTAATGCACATTTTATAGGCGATAAACATCACTGATGTATGTGAAATGCTTCTCTGCCTGACAACCATTTGGTCCAGCTAGAAGGAAAACAAAATATTACAGCCTTTCCAGTGGACAGCCTCTGTCAGCAATCCTGCCTCTATCATTCAAATGTCAGTTTTATGATTATGGTGGCAGCAGAGCTCTAAATAATTGTAAATAATGCATACAATTACTTTTGGATCTTTGATTCCTCCACTAATTATCTGAACTCTCAATATTCTACCACTGTACGAAGTAAAACATCTGCTTACTGAAGGATCTAAGAAATCAATGCATGTTTGCATTATTGTGGCATATAATTAAGACATAATTTCTTAGATGCCTTGGGTATCATGCTTACATTTCAGGATATCTGTCTCTCATATTAAAGGTATTACTTTTTGGTAAACAATGTCCAAAATGTGGATTAGCAGAAAATCCACATATTTGTGTTGATCGTCCAAATAATCCAGGGATAGAAGATGTTAAGTGCCGTGCTATAGATATAGGCTGGAATTCTACACTTCATACTTAGTTACGTACACATAATTAAGTTGTGTCTCCTGGCCTACTCACCCACACACCCACCCCGTCTCCCAACCAACTTTACCAGGCAGCAGCTGCACCAAAAAAAATGGGAGGTCCATTCAGGATAACATTTCCATGCCTCTTCTGCCAGGAAGTGAGGCTGCGATGAGAACCTGTGTAAAGATCGGATTCCTCGGCTCCTTTTCCTGCAATTTTTGCTTATTTTCTTGTGACCTTGGTGTATAATGTGCCTAGCAGTTAGTGTGTGGGATGTATGTGTAACTGTTTGGATTTTGCTTGGAAAAGGAGAAATAACAATGCAGTTGCAATTAATGGTTTTCTAAAGCCTGGGAAGAAGGTGGCTTCTTGTGTTAATGAATGCTTGTGTCAGTGAATGGTGGATGACCAATAATCTTGTAGCCTGCCAGATTTAGGTGTATATCACACAAGCGTATTTTCCATTTCTGAGGCACTTTAGGTTTGGCTGATATTTCTGCGGCCCGCACGCCGCCATGGGTATTTAGTATTCAGTCCTTCTCTATTCTAATTCTGTCGCGCAACAACTCATCGACAGTTTCTGCCCATCAATGATCCACAATCGCACAAATTTCCCACACACAATAGTAGGTGCAGTGTGATACTTGTTCCTGCTCCGCTTATAGCATAGTCATGTGTTCCTTAGTGGGCATGTCTTCCCACCCTAAATTTTCAACCTTACTTCTGGTGCGGTAGCCATTTCTTGGAGGACAAAGGAGGTGAAGCAGGAGCATTTTGGGGGTAGGCATATCTAATTTTGGCTTTGTTACCAATTTCACATGATTTTGCATGTTCGCAGGCGAAAATGTTTCCCTCCCTATGCTTTTTCGGTGGCTTTTTAATTTGGGTGATAGGTTCTTATCTTTCAGCAGTTAGCTCCATGTGCTCAAGCGCCATGTTTTCTCTTTGTTTGTGCTTGTGCATTTTTTTACTTTCTCCTGCTCTGTCAAGATTGCCTTTTCAATGTTTTTCCTTCTGCTTATTTTCCAGTTTATTAGTTAGTTTTCCGAAACACTCTTGTGAAATTTCTACTCACTAGTACAAAATGGACTGTTACATAAACATATTGCTCTACCAAAAAAAGAGTGATTGTGCTTTTTTCTCTATTCCACAATTTTATATTTGCAGGTATAACGTATATGAAGATATGTATTGCCATTGCAAGGAGAATTCTGTGGTATTCCATGCTGGTAGGTAGTTCTGAAAAACCCTGTTCATGGGTACAATACGTACGTTCTCTTTTACTTGTGGGTGGGCTGGGATTCTGGACAAATATAAATTCCTAATTATACCTTCTGGTTTTCATTGCAGGTCATGCTTCCTCTCGCACTGGAATATGTCCTTCGATATATCCCTCTCATTTTAAAAAATACTAACCTATGTTTTATTCGCCATGCGGGGATGCATGGTGATGGCATATATCGAAGTAATCACGCATCTATGTGCATTAACTCTTCAGGTACGTATTATGCGCAAATATTACTGTAGAAATATATAAGTATTCAGATGTGCTTATTCAGTTAACTTCTGCTTCATATAGCGCACATGCAAACACATGCACTTACATGCACACTACACACACACAAGCATCCGTGATGAAGATCACTACTGCATGCTTCTCATTCCACACTCTGGGATCAAAATGCCACAGGTACCAGACTCCAGGGCTGAAGATAGGTTTCTCCATCACATTATCTTCTGTTTCACATCGTACACTCACTCACAGTTACACGCGCACAACACACACACAAAAATACTACACGCAAATCCATGAGAAAAACCACAGCCACGTGCTTCACATTCCACACTCTGGGTTCCTAATGCAATGGGGAACAGATTCCAGGGCTGATAAAAGTTTGCTCCATATACATTACCTTCTGCTTCACAGACTGCACTCACACAAACTTACACATGTAGCGCACTCACACACAGTTACACGTGCACAGCACACATTCCTACACTACACAGACACCCATTATGAGCAATGGTGCCGCCTGCTTCAAATTACACACTCTAGGATCAACATGCTATGGGCACAACATGCACAACACACACTTCTACACACTACACGCATAACCATGAGGAACATCACTGCTGCCTGCTTCAAATTCCACACTCTGGGATCAAAATGCCATGGGTACCAGACTCCAATGCTTAAAAAAGGTTGCTCCATATACATTTCCAACTGCTTCATGTAGCGCACTCACACAAATTTACACACGGACAACACACACTCCTACACACTACATGCACATCCATGAGGAACAGCACTGCTGCCTGCTTCAAATACAACACTCTGGGCTCCAAAGGCCATGGGTACCAGACTCCAATGCTTAAAAAAGGTTGCACCATAACATTCCCTTCTGCCCCACATAGCTCAATCACACACAATTACAAGCACACAAAACACACACCTACACACTACACGCACAACCATGAGGAACATCATTGCTGCCTGCTTCAAATTCCACACTCTGGGATCCAAATGCCACAGACTCCAATGCTTTAAAAAGGTTGCTCCATATAGATTTCCTTCTGCCCCCATCACGCAGTCGCACACAATTACAAGCACACAACACACACTCCTACACAGTACATGCACAACCGTGAGGAACATCACTGCTGCCTGCTTCAAATTCCACACTCTGGGATCCAAATGCCATGGATAGCAGACTCCAATGCTTAAAAAAGTTTGCTCCATAACATTCCCTTGTGCTCCACATCACGCAATCACACACAATTACAAGCACACAACACATACCTATCTACCAACACATACATACACTAGATGCACAACCGTGAAGAACATCACTGCTGCCTGCTTCAAATTCCACACTCTGGGATCAAAATGCCACAGGTAGCAGACTCCAATGCTTAAAAAAGGTTGCTCCATATACATTTCCTTCTGCTTCATGTAGCACACTCAAACACAATTACAAGCGCACAACACAAACTTACACACGGACAACACACACTCCTACACACTACAATGCTCTGGGAACAAAATGTCACGGGTACCAGACTCCAATGCTTAAAAAAAGGTTGTTCCATATACACTTCCTTCCGCATCACGTACCACACTCACACAAACCTACATGCGCACAACACACATACAAACATACCAAGAGCAAAACCAGAAAGAAACTCAGTCCAGCATGTTAACACACAAAATGATTACGATTAAAACACATTTATTGTAGCTGGAATAACTAATGGTTTAAATGTATTTCTGCAGATGTATCCAGCTTGGCTGAAAGAATGTCTGGAAAAGAAGCATGCCGTCCCACATACAGTGATGCGGAAACCCAAACTGAATTTCTACACGTATCGCCATTGCAGCACTCAAAATTACATGTGCTGAAAGATGTTTTAAAAACACTTTCAGAAACCCAAAAGGGAATTACAGCACTGACGTACAGTCTAGAACCAATCCTCAATGATTTATCAAAGGAAGGGAGATGGATGTGTGATATTTGCATATAGATAGATAGATAGATAGCCCATGAGAAGTTGGTTTCAGAGGATTCTGATTCAGATAGCACCACAATATCAGAAATAAAACGCCCTTGCTGAATCAGTACACCACAAATGTTTAACATGGAGCACAATGTTCAATTTTGAGTTTTTCAAATATATTTTTTGGGTTACATAATTTTTTTTTTTATTTGGGCATAGTTGTACTTAACTCATGCCCTCATATGCTTATTTAAGTTACACGTTAGTAGCAGTTTAATTAACATTGCTAATGACTTGCATGTGCTAGTTAATATAAATCTAAGTGCTTGCTTTGTTAGTTGCAAAATACTATACATTACTGGATATGAAGTACGAACTTTTTGCATGCTTTTCATAAAGAGATAGAAAATCTGTTGGGTACGTTATTAATGTTAGTGACTATGTGCTATGGACTGTGTCACACTGAAAACAGTCAACATAAAAGAAGTGAAACCAAAATACACCATGTTCCTTTGTATTGGTATTCAACACAACTAAATTAGTTTATATTACGTACTTAAAATTTTAATAGTTTTGGACTCCATGTAATTAAAAGGTGTAATGCAATACATAAACACTGTAAAGCAACAAACACTTTAGTACAAATAAAGTTTTATCTTGTTTTGAAACACTTGTATACTGTTTTCTGCCATTCATTTCAAAAATAAAATAAAAGTTATTTATTAACCAAACAACATCATCTGAAATATATTTGTCCAGTAGTGATAGTCACAATCTCTTAAACCAGGCATTCAAGTAAGTGGATCCTTAATGTGACTTTGGTTGCACAATGCGCCTTTCTTAGAAAACTTGATTTTCTCAATATCAGCATGTTTATTATTCTACATAGGTGCTCATGTTGTGAAGTGTAGAGTCTGTTTTTTAAATTATTTCAGCAGCATGGGAAAAGCATATTAAAATTATGGTAATTACAACAGTCTTTGTGCAATTTTGCTTGCAATTAAGTTGCTATAAAATAGGAAAAAGGGCTAACTGAACGGGGCAACTAAAACTAGGATTTAGTTTAGAATAATAAAGGCAAGGGAATCAATGGAGAGATATCATATATCATGTGGTAGCATTCACTTAGATTACTTGTCATGAGACTAGTCCTATAGCAGTGCTCAGAAAATACCTTGGCGAAAGTTCATTCCCCCTGTATTAAATAAGTGCATTTGGTTTTGGCGCAAAAACACTATGATATATGTACTCTTATTACTTTCCAATCAAGTAATCTCTGCTTTGCAAAGTCTTCAGTATTTCTGTAAACACCCTACTGTTCTCTTCCTCTTCCTGTATTTTCATGCAGCGCCAGGAAATGATGGAATCACTGAGAGACAATTTCCCTCTTCTACCACATTCTGAGTTCTGCTGAACAAAATTAAAGGGCCGCCTTTTCACACAGCTTTAAAATTTGAATCGCGTGTCTATATTTAGCATAAATCAACTTATCAGTGTTTACAAAACTTCACTAATTCTGTAAACACCCAACTATCTGTATAGTTTCAAATAGTTCTCTTCCTCTTCCTGTATTTTCCCGCTGCGCAAGGAAATGATGGAAGCACTGCGAGACTGCTTCCATTTTCTTCGCCATTTTGAGTTCCACTGAACAACATTAAGCATCCGCCATTTTACGCAGTAAAACAGTTGAATTGCGCATCTATGGTTTGCAGAAATTAACAGCGAAAACTAATATAAGGGATGAAGGAATATCTCGGAAGGTACGGGGCAGAGGGATAGCGTGGAGAGATGACGAGGTGAGGGACTTGCTTTCAATATGGGGGGAGAAAAAAATACAGGAACAGCTTCATGCAAGCCACTGCAAACTAGACGTTTTCCAAAAAGTGGCCAAAGAAATGTCATTATTAGGTCACTCTAGAACTGTTCAAGAATGCCGTAGCAAGATAAAGTTCTACATCTGGAATTTAAACATGTTTTAGCACATAATAAAATGAGTGGAGTCACGCGAGCAACCTGTCCTTACTATCATGAACTTGACATGATACTACAAGGGGATGCCGGTGTTTCCCCCAAAAGGGTTTGCAGGAGTTTAAAGTTTGGCAAGATGTCCAATCCTAATGCAATGTTATCTCAGCAATCCTCCTCTGTTCCCACTGGTACTGGAAATAATTTCCCCTCCAAACAGTAGACATATCTCAGCTACAAGGAGAGTACTCACAGGGTAAGCATTATTGCTTATAATAATTTTCATTTCCAGATTCTTAATGGCATGAGATTAAAGTTTCTGATTTAAAATTAGTTACTTCTTAATTACATGCAATTAGCTATTAAACCAATGCATTTATTAAAATTAATGTTATTAATAATGGATAGTTTGTTAACATTGGTTTTTCCATTTTTCTTTACCAATGTATGCACTCTTGTTGACTGAAGCTGTTGAGTTTTTACAGTAGAGTGATAAAATTTACAATATGGTCATAAGAAATCCAGTACATACTGTACATTCCTATTATATTATATATAATACTCATAATTAATGTATACTTATGACATAACTGTCCCTTTATAATACTATTCATGTAATGGAAATTAATCCATATAATAGAACATTTTAATATATGGTTTGCGAGGGATCAACAATGAAAACTCAGTGGATATAGCCAGTGAAGAAATTCTATGCATTGACAATACCAACAACAAGCAGGATTTGTTTTCTGAGCCAAATGATCAAGCTTTCTTACAAGAAGGTAATATTTGCATAACCATGTTTAAGTATGTGAAAAAATGCTAGTAAGTAATACTGTATGTTCTCTGAAAGATTGATAATAGTCTTTTACATCAGCTATGAGGGTTTTTTTTAGTTCATGCACAGCCAGAAACAGCTACATCCGCTGAGGCAAATACCTCTGCACATAACATACTACAAATGAAGGCGTACTTTTAAATTTTAATTTTAAGCATCACTGAAATGTTTTTCAATAGTGATTAATGCTACGATAGCAACAATAAATAGTATTCTTTTTAAGCATACAGTTATAGAAGTTAAAATTGGTCAGAATAACTTGCAATGCTGCAGTTCTGTTATACAGTTCTTAATCTTACTTATGTTGATAGTCAGAGTTGGAGACCTGCACAAAAGGCATGGTGCCACTATTACATGCTCCACTCAAACAACCATAGCAGGTATGTTGATTACTTAAAGAGTTGTACACACAGTTGCCTCAAAGTTCACTAAAAATAGTTCTTTTATTGCATGTTGCATGTAGCAAATACTAACTATCCCTATATGAAACGTTCAATACTCCAAGTTCAAATTCCGGGGTTAGTTACACTTATAGCATTAGTACTTTATTGACTTTCCTTTTCATCCTTTTTTCTATCTTAGATTTTTTTTAATATTAAATAACACTGTTTTCAGATCTGGAGTTGCACACTCCACTAGCCTCCCTTTCACCTTCAGCACGACTGAAGATGATTAGGCAAAGGGAGCGAAGAGGAAGGAAAGGAGAAAATATTGCTTTGGCTATTGTGGAAAATGCTAGGCAAGAGGCTCAGCAGACACGTGCTAAATTATTACAGCGCCTAGATGATGATACCACCATTATGAGGCAGCTTCTTGAAATAATAAGAGATGATGTACAATCATCCAAGAAAGACAGAGAGAAATTCTTACAGTGCATGGATACAGCTAACAAGGTTGCAAAATGCCATCTGGATGTTGTCTGTACTTCTGCAATGCAACAGAGTAATAATTTCAGTCTTGTTGGTTGTAATCATGGTTCTCATTCACAGAAATCACCATTAAGGAGGAAAAATCTAGCTGTATCTTTATCTCATCCAAAAAAAGGTGTTGGAGAAAACAGTACCATTAATAAGGGAAATGTTGAAGCAGCAATAGAGAATGTTGTGGTAACTCAAGCAAACTGTGATGATCATGATGATATGAGCACTGATGCAGCTTCTTCATCATGCCCATCAGTTATCATTCCTTAAGAAAGAACAAGGGTGAGAAACCACAATGCTACAGTCCATAATTTGAGTATTAAAGGTAGAACGGTTAAAGTTAAATATCTTGCTGTGGTTATCACCATTGTTATTTCTGCAAACTGCACCTTCGACTTTTTCCTTTGGATGTGTTACAATTCTAAAGTTAATTCTACAGTTAACTTGTTAAGTTTTTTGCCTGTTCTAAATCTGTAGGGCTGTTTCTTTTTTAACATATTTGTCTATGCATGTATATGGGTGTACTGTTCAGCTATTGTTTTTCCTTCATGGTATATTTTCAGTACTACTTGAAAAAATTTTTTTACTTACTATGCACGATTTTCTGTACTTAAGGAGAAACATACTTTGAAAATATCTAATATTGTTTTCTTTGAGACAAAAGTTTTACTGTTCATTTCATTAAACTGTACCCTGGGACTGTAAGTAATAAGTGCCTTCTAAATATAAAGTTTGCTTTATTTTGCAGATATCTGTCATCAGAAACAGAGTTTGAAATGATCAATAAGAATAATTTTAATTGCTTGAGCAGTAGAAACAACTTGTTTTAAAATATATACAATCTCTAGTACCACTGATAATACAACATAAATTACTTAAACTGTAATTACAGACAATGGATAAACAACTCATGTAACATGACTTAAAAATAAGTATTATATATGTCCGGGTATAATAAAGGCATGTTTCTTCCAAACAGAGCAGTTGAAGCTTTGTGAAGAAGCCATTCCACACGGTCATGGTATGCATAAACATCCATTGAAAAGTGTAAAGTATTTGTTTTGGCTAAAGAGTAAATACTTTGTATATTGAACAGTTAGGTTTCCTCTTAGCTTCACAATTGCATTTGAATAGTAACGTAATGAAGTATCAAAGAGCTATGTCACTACTTCTAGAATTATGTGTTGCTTAGTAAATATCAGTAGCTTAAAAATGGATCAAACTACATGACCTCACTTATATTGTATAAATTACCTATCTGGAATATGTAACACAGAAGCAGGAGTCTATAAGAGGCATTTAGAGATGTTAAATGAAAAAAAAATGCATGGCAACTGCACAGTATGTTTGTGTCATAATTTCCTGTACCATTTTTTTTTTATTTTCACAGTTATTGGCTCTGAGCGAGTTAGATCAAGACACATCACTACGATAAGCATGCTACTTATTGGGTAATTTCACATACGCCTGTGAGTTCTCCATCAATGGAAATGCAATACGTCAGTGTTCAGATTTTTATCTGCATTCCATTGGCGTGATATCACTGATATTATTTTTTCATGCAGTTTATATTTGATGTTTTGACTGTTGGTAAAAAAAAGTTTGTTAAAAATTTATTTACATTTATTCACGCCAAGTATTTATGCTGCTTTAAAAATACAGTGATACCCATATAATAATAATAACAAAGAATTGTTACAGTTACTGTTCTTTATGGTACATAACAAGTAACAGTCAGCAAATTAAATGCCCATGTGCTCATACAGTATTTCCATTACCAACTTATATTCCTTTTATTTTTACATGTCCTAGATCAGCAATAATTGTAACATTGATTTGTCTACATAAAAAACTCTTATGCAGCATATGGCTAACAATCTATTGTAAAAACATTAAGCCAGCTCACAATATGTAATGATTTAGAAAGTAATAAATGTAGAAAGGCAAGTTAGTATTAAGGTTTTCCATAGCATTATATGTAAATTTATATTAGATAATATTGATGTTCTATCATTCACCAGCAACAAGCCTAGCTAAGGCAGCTTGCACTACTGCACCCTCCCTTGCTCTCCTCTCATTATATGGCCAATATTGTTCCATACACTCAGGGAGCATTAGTACACCTTGTTTGGGAACATCATCGGAAAGAATATGTCCTCTTGACTCACAAATGTTATGCAGGACTACACGTGCTGAAATCACAGGCACAAAATTTTCCTCTGAAACTGTAAGTCGCAAAGACAGACATCTCCTTCTTGATTTCAGTCTCTCAAAAGCACATTCCACCACGTTGCGTGTGCAGCATAGCGCCATATTGAATGCCTGTTTGCTTCTGTCTAGTTTCCCCTGTACAGCTTCATCAGCCAACAACAGAGAGGGTACACAGAATCAGCTATAATAATTGGTGGCATCTGGACTCCATAAACTGTTATTGTTGGGTTACCAGGGACAAATTCACTGGCATCCATCGCTTCCTGCAATGCAGAGAACCGGAACACATGACTATCATGATTTTTACCTGTGTATCCAATCTTGGTATGATCATCCAGTATGATCAACAGTCCCTTGAAGAAGGATGGAGTATCCATTTTTCCTATTTATAAACTCATGGCCCCTACCCATCGGTGCGCAAATGGGTATATGGGTTCTGTCCACAGCTCCAACACAATAAGGGAATCCCAAAGCTTTGAAGACAGCCATAATATGAAATATGAGATAAGAAGATCACAAAATATACATTTTTAGTGATATATGTTCATGAAATTA
The DNA here is from genome assembly GCA_030847615.1 of Gambelia wislizenii. NCBI lineage: Eukaryota > Metazoa > Chordata > Lepidosauria > Squamata > Crotaphytidae > Gambelia > Gambelia wislizenii. The sequence continues at coordinate 102,230,721 of JAUMIR010000005.1, read as the reverse complement.
ATCAAGAGTTAAAATTATGGTAATAATTTTTTCTGAAATGTGAAAACAAAGCCAGTCTTTAGTATCTATTGTGCACGTGAGTGTTAAATATTGAGAACATTTGTCGAGTTGGGTGTATTGAAGAAAAGTTTTCCCTTCACAGTTGCTGGTGTTTGTTTCCGCCGCCTCCCCCCCCCCGAATACCCAAATCCATGAATACTCAAGCCATTTTATGTGCAATGGAACAGCAAAATGGCTTCCATTATATAAGTTGTTATAATGAAGGGTTGCTGTTTATTTTTTAAAAAAGAATTCTTTAAAGCCGTGAGTACTTAAATCCGTGAATGCCAAATCAGTGTATATGGAGTGGCAACTCTATATATTCAAAGAGGAGTAGTAACTGATAAGAATTTGATTAATTGATTTTCCATTATGTGCTAGTCATCCCCCTGATTTGAGCTATGCTGGCGGTGGCACAATAGCCACAGGTAGGGTCTCCCATGCCAGACAGGTCAAAACCGAAGGGTCTGACAAAGAGCGTCAAAGGGCAGGATGGGCTCTCTAGCCTTATGGCAACCGTCCTAGGAGAAGGAAAACACTAATCCCAAACCCGGGCAGATGGTGCTCGTCCTACCCTGTAAGGTCAACCATCTAAGAGAAGGAAACTCTAATCAAACCTATGGCCCGAGGACCTCACTGCTACCATCCATGCTTGCAAGGCCAGCAGATGAACTTTGGTTTAAATGGTGAGGCCAGTTCTGTGCACGCTGCGCTCTACCAGACAAATCCATTGCACAGGCTCGAAAGACAAGTCCAATAAAAGCCCTGTAGCGATAGGCAAGGGACGAAACGACAGGTGTAAAGATGCACTGGAAGCCACAGACCCAACCCTGCATGCAGGCGGTTCAGGACTTTGGTCGCTCGAGGCTGACCCAGGAGATGACAGTCTTGTTCGGCAGCATCCTGAACGACAAAGCAGCCTTTTTAAAGGAGAGCACTGCTTGCTCCATAAGGAGAGGGGCCTAGGAAAGGTGGCCTAAAGCTGATCCCCAACTACCTGGTTGGCTAGCTGCAGCCAACGGGAATCTTCTGATGTGGTCAAACCAAGGCAAAGAAACAAAGGCGCACACAGGCCTCCAAAGGTGTAAATAAAATGACGCTTGCATGCTGGAACATCAGAACCATGCAAGACTCTGAAAATAGTGGACGGCCTGAGCGTCGTTCTGCTCTAATAGCCCATGAACTATCACGATTTAATATTGACATCACTGCTCTTAGTGAAGTTCGTCTCCATGAGGAAGGCAGCCTTAAAGAACACGGCGCTGGCTACACACTTTACTGGTCTGGCAAACCCAAAACCGAAAAAAATCTTTCAGGAGTAAGTTTCATGATTAAAAACTCCATTGCCTCCAAACTCGAAACCTTGCCAATAGGACACCCTGACCCCATTATTTCCTTACGCCTCCCAAATGTTGTTTTCTTTAGTATATATGCCCCAACTATGCAAGCCGACCCTGTAGAGAAAGAAAAATTCTACACAGACCTACGCCACCTCATACAAAAAGTCCCTGTAGAAGATAAAATTATTATCCTTGGTGACCTCAATGCCAGAGTAGGAAAGAATTCTGAAGCCTGGAAAGGTGTCTTAGGCAAGCATGGTGTTGGAAATTGCAATGATAACGGATGCCTCCTGCTAGAGTTCTGTGCAGAACAACAGCTGACTATTACAAACACTATCTTTCAGCCAAAAGACAGCTTGAAGACAACCTGGATGCATCCCCGATCCAAACATTGGCACCTCATTGACTATGTTCTAGTCCGCCAGAGAAACATTCACGATGTTCGCTATACTCGAGTGATGCCCAGTGCAGAATGCCAGACAGATCATCGCCTCGTAAGATGTAAACTAAATCTTCATCTTAAGTTCAAACCTAAGAGGGGTGGCATGTTAAAGAAGAGACTCCACTTCAACAATCTTCAACAAGCTACCATGAGAGACAACTTCCAGGCAAAACTGCAAACAAAACTTGAAGACCATCCTATAGATCCTTCTCCTACAGTGCTTTGGCAACATATCAAAAACAGTATCCTCCAGTTTGCGGAAGAATCCCTCGGGTTCTCCCACAAGAAAAATCAAGACTGGTTTGATGAAAACAACCAAGAGATGCAGGAGCTGTTGGCAAAGAAGAGAACTGCTCACCAGGCATACCTCGCCCAGCCAACCTGCCATGTAAGAAAAGCAGCTTTCCATCTCACATGTAGTAAACTTCAACAAAAACTCTGAGACATGCAGAACAAGTGGTGGATCAATATAGCAGAAAAGACACAATGCTGTGCAGATCTGGGGGATTCTAGAGGATTTTATGAAGCTCTTAAGGCAGTGTTTGGACTTGCTTATCAGGTCCAAAGCTCCTTATACAGTACAGATGATCAAACATTAATTACTGATAAAACCTCCATCCTGAATCGATGGGCTGAACACTTTCAAAGTCTCTTTAGTGCCAACCGAGTAGTCCAAGGCTCAGCTATCCAACATATGATACAAAAACCGATGAAAAATGAATTGGACATAGCTCCCACTTTGGAAGAGACCCTTAAGGCCATACAGCAGTTGAAAAATGGCAAGGCATCTGGGATTGATGGAATCCCACCTGAAGTTTGGAAACACGGAGGTCATGTACTCCATGATAAATTCCACAAACTCCTTGTGAATTGCTGGGGAAAAGGGGAACTGCTATCAGATCTCTGACATGCAGTCATCATCACCCTGTACAAGAAAAAAGGAGAAAAATCCGATTGCTCAAAGTATCGAGGCATAACACTGCTCTCTATTGCTGAAAAAATCCTTGCGAGGTTACTCCTGAACAGATTAGTTCCTGCCATTGCAGAAGAACTTCTTCCTGAAAGCCAATGTGGCTTCAGAGCCAATAGGACTACTATAGATATGGTATTTGCCCTTAGACAACTGCAAGAGAAATGTAGAGAGCAGAACAAGGGTCTCTATGTAACGTTTGTTGACCTCACCAAAGCCTTCGATACAGTGAGTAGAAAAGGTCTGTGGCAGATCCTGGAAAGACTAGGATGTCCCCCCAAATTCCTTAAAATGATTATCTTGCTACATGAGGGGCAGCGTGGACAAGTCAGATATGGCAATGCTCTTTCAGAGCCCTTTCTAATAACTAATGGAGTGAAGCAAGGTTGTGTTCTTGCACCAACTTTATTTACAATCTTCTTCAGCATGATGCTCCAAAGGGCTACGGCAGAGCTCAAAGAAGATGACAGCGTCTATATACGTTACCGTACTGATGGTAGCTTGTTTAACTTAAGCCGTCTGAGGGCTCGCACTAAGACTCTAAACTATCTAGTCCGTGAGCTGCTCTTCGCTGCTGCTGCTGCTCTTGTTGCCCACACAGAAGCAGCTCTGCAGCACCTAACATCCTGCTTCACAACAGCTGCAGAGCTGTTTGGGCTGGAAGTCAACCTGAAGAAAACGGAAGTTCTTTACCAGCCTGCACCACAGGACGAACACCACCATCCCCACATTGCCGTCGGCAACTCTGTGCTTAAGTCCATTCAGCAGTTCACCTACCTGGGAAGCATCATCTCCTCAGATGCCAAGATTGACAAAGAGATCGATCACAGATTAGCAAAGGCATATAGCGCATTTGGAAGACTTTAACAAAAGAGTCTGGAGTAATAAATACCTGAGGCGAAACACAAAAATCAGTGTGTATAGAGCCATTGTACTGTCTATTCTCCTTTATGGGTCTGAAACATGGGTCACCTATCACCACCACTTACGACTCCTTGAATGCTTTCATCAGCGCTGTCTACGCACAATCCTAAATATACACTGGACTGACTATGTGACGAATGCTGCTGTCCTTGAGCAAGCAGGGATCACCAGCATTGAGGCCATGATAATGAGAACACAGCTGCGCTGACAGAGTATGTTTCTAGGATGGAGGACCATCGCCTCCCCAAAATAGTATTCTACGGTGAACTTGCCATGGGTCAGCGTAAGAGGGGCGCTCCAAAAAAGCGATACAAGGACTCCCTGAAACAACACCTCAGGCTTGGCCAAATTGATCAGCAACAATGGTCCACCCTGGCCTCACATCGGGAGGCATGGAGACACACTCTCCACAATGCTGCAGCCTTATTTGAGAACTCATGCCGAACAAGTCTTGAAGAGAAACGACAACACAGAAAAAATCACAACCCAGAAACATCACCCAAGGAGACCTTCTGCTGTGCTTTCTGCAACTGGACTTGTGTATCTCGGATTGGCCTTTTTAGTCATCAGCGTGCTTGCAGAAAGTGCGGGATGAGTCCTTCCTGAATCTTCGTTTGCGAAGAGAAGCCAGAGAGAGAGATGTGCTTGTCATACCCCTGTCCATTGAAGAGTTTTAAGACTTGAGTGTTGTGTTATGACTGCAATATATGTTGGGTGTGTTCGTCTATTCTTATGAAACTGCAGGGTACATTACCTATAGTTGATGTTGTGCTGGAGAATAGGACAATACATTTTCACATTTTTAAGTTTGTAATGAAAGCTCCTGAACTTGTCAAGATTTTTTTTTTAAACAACAGTCTTTGTCAAGTATTTTACAGTACATGTTATGGAACATCATATTTATCTGACAGCTCCAGTCTGCATTGCATATCATTTTTATATATAGTAGTGTTTACATAATTAGTTTATTGGTCCCATTTTTAAAGTAGTCCACAGATGCTTGGTGTGGTGCTAGGTATAGCAGTAGGGAGAGGGAGTATTATTCCCTGTGTTGAACTGTCTTATTGTAATACAAATAAATTATGGATCTTCCCTACTAACTGTCATGTCACAATACACAGGTTGGCTTATGCAATGCACAATAAAAAAAATATATCAGTTATTATAGCCAGCAGATGTTCAGAACAAATAAATGGCAGTAGAACAGAAACCATAGTATTATCTGTGGATTCAATCCACAGATGTATACAGTTTCTGAGAAAATACATGACCTATCAGGACATAGAATTTAAAAAGTCAGTTTTAAGTATTTATTTTTATACTTCATCACTAGTAAAACGCTGGTGTTCATACCTGTCTATAGTCTCCAAACCACACCATTTTATGTAGTAGTAACTTTTCTATAGCAAAGCAAACCTCGACTGATGCTTCTGCAACTGTCAATGCTCCTATGTCAAAGGTTTCAGCTGTTCTTAGGTACATTAGTGGAGTTACAAGCCAATGGATAGTAATAGCTACACATTCCTCTACAGAAATTGGATTACGCATGATTGTTCTCTTCCTCTCAATCTCTGGATGCAGCTGGTTAGCTATCTCAAAAAGGGTTTCTCTTGTCATCTGAAAAGTGGCTATGCACGTCATCATCCCATGTTGCTAGCACTTCATATTCCCAGAATCCACGCTCTCTTGCTCGCACCCAATACCTACGTGGATCTGGAAATGTTGCTTGCCAGGCCAAAACATCTGATTTCATGGTTGAAATTGTCAAGGAAAGATATCTCATGATCTTTCCTCTCCTTTCAAATAAGCGCAGCAACATTGAAAAAATAATTTTCATATGTGATTGGTGTTTTAGATCAGCAGCACACATTTCCAGAAACGTACTAAGCAGCTGAGCATCTTGGCGTGGGAACTTCTGTCCCCTTTTCAATGTTGACCGATTCATTTATGTTAAAAAAAAATAATGCAATAATAAATGATAATACGCAGAACCTAATGTAAATTTTAGTATTACCTTAGTTTGCCTGTATAATAAATGAGGCGATTTGCGCGTAAGGGATGGATGTAATAGCTGATTTGCTGCAGTCTATGGTTGTATAAGTACTGTGCGCCACGCAAACAACTGCCTCAATGATGTGCACTGGGTAAGCGATGCAGACACATCATAGAAGTGTGCAATGGTTCCTGCTAGTTCACTATTAGGATTGCTTGAGCCCATTTATTGAAAAACAAGCCAGGAACAATTATTATGGCAGGATTAGCAAACTTCCCCATTTTAAATATCATTATGGATAAGGCATGGCGCTTTGGATTCACAACATTTTTAATGCTTAATTTTATGTTATATTGCATAATAAGAAATGTGCAATGTACTGAGGAAATGTCATAACATCATGCGAATTCACTGAAGTGAGTTTGAGCATTACATGGAAGACGTTAAAACAGTGGCAATCGGTCTGCATTCAGCATTACGCAGATAAGCATTAGATCACCAGCACCCAATGTAAACTGCAGCATTTGCAAGACATGGGTGCTCTTTCTATGAAACAACCAAGGAAGTATGGGAAGGTTTGTGTATGACCATTTTGTTAAATTATATGCCAAGTATGAAAACATCTAAAAATGGTAGTGGCATACTATTTTTGATCATGCGTAAATGTGCAGCTCACAAAGGGCAGTGATGTTAAAATGTCAATTCAGTTACTGGAACTTTAAGTATATGTTTAAGTAGCAAATTTTGACCCATATTTCCCTATTTGCATGACATGCAGAAGTTTTCCTTGGGTTAAAAATTTTCTTTTATCAAAAAAATTTATAACATACTTTAATCGGCATACGAGTTTACCTTACGCATATGGATGGAAACCCATCTATACTAGTGTGCCTTGTTCATTTATTTTAATTATTTACATAGTTATTTGTACTCCGCTCTGCATCCACAAGGCAATCAGGCAGTGTACAAATTGTTTTAAGCAATAGGATTTTATTTTTTTAGAGATACACTCATATCATGGTTTTAGGTTTCACAACAATATTTGTTAATGGTTTACATAGATTTTGAAACAGTTATCAAATTTTGTTAAGGAATTTATTAGTAAATATTTAATACTATTTTTCCTTCAGTATTACAGACACCTTTAGTATATCAAAATTGGCCCATTAATCTTAGTTCTGTAAATAAATTTCTCTTAGAAATGCAGGTGTTGCTTTAAAATGCATTAAAGTACCATACAGTCTTATTCCAATACGTTGTGTGAAGACAATTTTTATTTCAGTAAAGCAAAAAATCATTTGTTAAAACATAATGCTGTCGTGTGTAATAATGACATGTCAGCTAAATACAACTCACACATTAGCAGAATGCTATGTAATCTTGAAGTATTATTGATTTTATTTGATTTTGATATGGCAATGAAATATTATTTGCCAGTACATCTAGACCTATGAACATTATGTACTGTGATGTTAGAATAAACCATGTAAGTTGTAATTTATAGTGTAATAACTTTACATTCTAAGTACTTCACTTAGGGTACGTACAGTCTTTTTACTCAAGGTATATCTTATCAAACTTTCAAAGATTTTAAAAAGGAAAAGAAAATATAGACTTTCAAAAACTAGCATTTATTTCTCACTTTACATCATGTGAAGTATTGAGATCCAAAAAATACATTTTTTTAAACAGTGGCTTTTTACGTAAATCATAAATTAAACTTAGATTACATTCTTTTCCTATATTCTTCTGGAGCAGTAGTGAACAAAAGTATGTCTGAAAACAGGTTCAGCATTGCAATTTTGTTGGTGCCACAGTTTGCCTGAGGAGAACATCATTCATTTGGCAGTATTCATATGTACATCAGAGCTAGAACATAAGAGGACTATATCCTTTTTTAATAGCCAACAGGAAAGAATATCAAAAGCTAATGTACCTATGCGAATTACACAGTAGCCTAAAGGCTCATGTAATGGAGTGACAGATGTCTATGCTGTATAAAGTAATAAACACCAAAGTAATTAATCTAACCTATTTCCTCTTTATATAGGCAGAAGTAAGGCCTCATTAATTTTGGTATAGGAACAGTGGTCATCTTAAGCATTATAAACCATTCATTATGACCGGCTTTTTAAAAAAAATCTCTTACTAGCAGAAAGACATTATAAGAAATGTACAACTAGTTCTCCATTCATTTTATTTTAAAGCAATATGTGGCCACGTATTGCAAAGAAAAAAAAAGGTGAGAGCAATGTACCCTGCAAATTTTAACTGCATATTAACAGGAAAAGGTACGTTATTGATACTTTGAATTTTCAACTGCACATTGCTGTACTGATAACATTGTGATATAAGTGCTCTATAGGATTCACATATATGTGTTGTATACTGTATAGTTAGGATTAAACTTATAGCATAACATTAATGTAGTGGTATCATTCCACCATAAGCGCTATGGCAACCTCATTATCAATGGCAACAAGAGTAAATTTTCTGCCAGTAGACTATTATTTCACAGGAAGGGCTGCTTTTTTAAAATATAATTATCTATCTTTTGAATTTGGTGTTTAACAAGACCTAATTATATCTGTACAGTAAAATTATATGACCCTCAGGTAGTACCACATTTCTATGAATATATTGGAGAAATTCAGAAATATCAAAGTAAAAGCAATAGCAAACATAGCATTCTAATTCGAACAACATCTCTTCTCTGAATAATAATAGCAATTTGGTTCTTTTAAGTTGGAAGTCATAGCCACTCATAATAAAGTAATTTGAGCACAACACAATTACTGAAACACTAGTCAAGGAACAGAGTAATCTCATGCTATTAAGTCGTGTATTACATTGCATGCATCTCTACTAAGTTGTTTAAGTTCTCAAAGTTAACAATTCAGTTGCTATCAGTACTATGTAAACAGTAATATCCCATTCTAAGCAGACAAGTATGGATCAAGCAATGTTTTTAAATTGTACATCAGGGCAATGCAATATAAACTATAAGAGGCAATGATAATGATAGTGTAAATTATCTAGGTTTGAACAATTCTTCATAGCTGTTCAGTCCAGGCACTGTTTCTGTTCAAACTGCTTTCCACCAAAGTCAGGCAGATATCAGTTGATGAAAATTGTGCTTCCTGAAGCCTCGCTAGTTGGATTGCTGTAAGAAAGAATACAATGTATTCAAAAAGTTGATAACTGAATTCTTAAGCATACTATATATTTTATATGTTACACAATGAATCAGAAACAAGCCCATCGCTCAGTCCAGGATGCTCACGGTTCATTTAGATCAGACAGAGAGAAAAGAGACATTCTTCTTGAAGCTGTTTGATCCACATTATTAAAAATATAAGATCTCAAAACAGATCATAAACTCTAAGGGCCATTTTGATGTCACAAGACACCGTTAAACAGTTGTCTCAGCAATGAGATAAGTAATGAGTGTGCTTTTCATCCATCCTAGAAGTTTTTAAGTACTTATTCCCTCTAGCAATCCTCCCCCATGCTTGGTAAATAACAGTACATGTCAAAGGAGTACGGATTTTCTGTGTACCACAAGGTGAACATGAGTCAGCAGTTTGATGTTGATGCTAAAATAGGCAATGCAAGTCATTGTATTCTGCTTTTGCAAGACCTTAGTTAGAGCTACGTGTCTATTTCTCGACACCACTATCCAGGAAAGTTATTGTCAAAGGTTGTATTGCCATGAAGCTTAGAAGTGTTAGAAATATTTGCTATACAATGTAGGAATGTGTTACATTTGTTGCCGTGTAAGAAACTACCTGTTAGCAACCATCTGATTAAGTGTTCTGTCAGGAAGTTCTTCCTATTAGGCACAAAATATGAACTTTTTTTTTTTTTACTTATGTGGAGTATTAATGAGGCCATTTAACCTACACAGTTACAGTTGCCCCTCCACATTTGCGAACTTGACATTCACGGTTTTGATTATTCGCGGTTTTGGGAGGGCCCCCCGCCCCCCCAAACCGCGACATGGGGCCTCTGGAGGCCCCGTGAAAGCCCTGGGAGGGAGCGGGGAGGGCCGGGGAGGCCTCCACGGGGCCTTCGGAGACCCTCTGGAGGCCTCACGAAGGCCTTGGGGAGCACCGGGGAGGCCTCCGCGGGGCCCTGCGAGGCCCCGCGAAAACCTTGGGAGGGAGCGGGGAGGGAGCGGGGAGGGCTGGGAAGGCCTCCGCGGGGCCTTCTACCCTCCGGAGGCCCCGCAAAGGCCTTGGGAGGGAGGGGGAGGGCTGGGGAGGCCTTCACGGGGCCCCCGGAGACACTCTGGAGGCCCCATGAAGGCCTGGGGAAGGGGTGGGGAGGGCTGGGGAGGCGATCATGGGGCCTCCGGAGACGCTCTGGAGGCCCCATGAAGGCCTGGGGAAGGGGTGGGGAGGCGATCATGGGGCCTCCGGAGACGCTCCGGAGGCCTCATGAAGGCCTGGGGAGGGAGGGGGAGGCGGGGAAAAATGACTATAGGGCCTCCGGAGGCCCTGTGGTTGCTTTGGCGGGGGAAGGGGAGGGCAATTGTTATTCACGGATTTTTCACATTTGCGGGGGTCTGGGGAACCTAACCCCCGCGAATGTGAAGGGATGACTGTATTTTGCTATGGGTTGCGAAACTCATGCTGGCTCTGTACTCAGAGAAAAGCCACAAATAAATCAATGCTTTCACATAGTAAAAGCAAATTATTGACCACATCTTATATTTTATGTTTTGCGCAAAGAGTCCAAAGTTACTGTAGTATTTAGTACATAAATTACCTTCAGTTCTAACTTCAATTAGCATCTCCACCATCTCCCATAGGTTTGCCGGTCTACCTGATACACTGCCTTCTGTTTGCACTGCTTTTTCAGCTGTAGGACATACATCCCTCTGTACCTCCTTATCTAGGGACTGCATTGTCTCACCTAAGAATGAAGTTGAAGAGGAATAATCCTATGCCAGTAATAAAGCAAGTATGAAAATTAAAATCTTCTACTAAACCTGTATTGAGTGTGTGTGTATATTATCCCAAAGTTGTTAACGCTAGTAGAAAATCAAACTGTTGGTCCGTACCCAATTATATAGAGTTTTAAAAGTAAACACAAAGTAAAACCAAGTGATGTGGCATTATGTAGCAATGATCGCTTTGCATCACCTACTGTGAATTTTCATAATCTCTTTGGATGCTGTCGCATCATCACATATATACTTGGAAGTTTTAAATGTAGAACATGTAGCCAAAGCAATGCTGGCATCATCATCAAGTGCACATAGAGATGGTAATACAGATGTGTCCATTTGTAATTCAGCTGCTATTTCAGATGTAGAATCATAAGGTTGTGGTGTGTGGAAGTTATTTGAAGATTCTTCATCTCCAAGACAGTGTTCTTTCAAGGTAGGGGTGCTTGGTTGCGAAGGTTCCTCCTGCTCTCCACATGGATGCTGTGATGTAGTTGATTCAGAGCAATCATGTTCCTTTTCCGTCAGCGGGCATTCATCGCTATCAGTATCAGAGTCTTCAGCAGGAGAATTACCTGAGCAGTGCATGAATGAGTTATTGTATTATGAGCAAATCATTTGTTTAATATTTGTTATTTACTTATTTATATCTCACTTTTTAGCCACTAGGCTATCAGAATGACTTACAATGTGTTTTTAGTAATAGCAGTTTACACAGCTACACAGCATGAAGTAGCTTCCAACTTGTATAAGCAAAATCTTAGTCTTTTAACACAAATATAGATTAGGCTATATGCCTTTTTTGGATATTTACCTCTGTGTTGCACTCTTCTCACACGACTGCCTTCATTTGCACATGCTGACTTTCATTCTTGTCATTGCCCTGAAAAAAAAATGGTTAAAGTAATATTATAAATCCAGTAGTTAGTCCAATATACTGTTATTTTTTTTTAACTCACCATATATGTGCCTCTCATCACAGCCTTGCCTCCCAGCAAGCTCCCACAGGGTGTGGAGATGTTTGTAGAAAGATGGCAACTAGGGGGCCTTCCATCAAACATCTCCAGTGCCCTGTAGAAGCTTGGGGGCAACTTGGGACAGACTTATGAAAATGGCATGCAAGGCATAGGTTCCTTGTAAGTTTTTTGGATATATATGTTTGTTTGCAGCAAAAGTGCCCCTCAGGGTGGGGAGATGTTTGTAGAAAGATGGCTGTTGGCAACTAGAGGGCCCTCCAGCAACCATCCCCGTCACACTGTAGAAGCTTGCTTTCATAAATTTAAACTTGGAGGCAACTTGTGCCAGGCTTATGAAAAAGTCATGAAAGGCATTGGTCCTTTATAATTTTTTTTTAAATAAATATGTCTGTTTGGAGCAGAAGTGCTCCTCATCAGGGTGGACACTTCCCCACTTTTTCTTACTGATCTAAGCAGCAGAAGCACCTCCCTGGTAGTCCAACATGTCCCCCCCTTGACCTTTGTTGCATCGCAAAAATGGTACATTATCAAATGTACACAGCAGCTGCAGTACCACAGACACGTCTGTACACCACTACTGGATATTTACCTCTGTGTTGCGCTCCTCTCACACGACTGCCTTAATTTGCATGTGTTGATTCTAGTTCTTGTCATTGTCCTGAAATAATGTTAAATTAACATTATAAATGCAGTAGTTAGTCCAGTATACAGTTAATGTTTTTATTTTATTTTTTCACTTACCATATATGTGCCTCTCATCCCAGCATGGCTTCCCAGCAAGCTTCTACAGGCTGCAGAGATGTTTGTAGAAAGACAGCTGATGGTGACTAGTGGGCCTTCCATCAAACATCTCCAGAGCCCTGTAGAAACTTTCTTTCATAACTTTAAACTTGGAGGCAACTTGGGCCTGTGTTCTGAAATGGCCTGATAGGTATAGGTTCCAGGTAATTTTTTTATATATATGTCTGTTTGGAGCAGAAGTGCTCCTCATCAGGGTGGACACCTCCCCACTTTTTGCTACTAATCTGAGCAACATAAGCACCCTGGTAGTCCAACGTGACCCCTACTTGACCTTTGTGGTATCGCTAAAATGGCGGCTGATCAAATGTACACAGGAGCTGCAGTACCACATACGCCCAATCAGAGTGTCTTGGTACTAGTAACTGCCTTCACTTACAGTGCAGACGTGTAACCCCTGTAACCCGGAAAATAACATAGAACATATGGCTGTCCGGAAAAAAGGAGAACAATTGGAGTGGTACATGGTACATAAAGAAATTACGGACATGTGTTGCTATGTAAATATTCAGTTAACAAAATAAAGGAGCAACTTGCCTCAAGTTCTGAAAAAGTCTGATGAGTGTTACAGTGAACATGCAGGTTGCAGTGACGTTGGTTGATAACTCTGCAACCAGGAAGAAACAGCAAGTATTGTGTGATTTCGGAAAGCAGTGTATAAAATTGTGCACATGCACTTTGAGAAAAGGAAAAAACTTCCTGGTATATGCTGGCGATATCACACAAAGTTAGAATTAGAAGATTGCAATTTCCTTCATATAGTGCATGCGTAATCATGGGACCAGAAGTGATGACACCAGATAGTGGGTGGGCATCTAATGCTGAGAAGGAAAAATGCTTGAAAATGTGGTGCGCAAAAAGCGCTATAAACACACCTTAATGAGTTGCAGTACCGACGTTGGCTGAGGTATGTGGTGTGAAGCAGTCATGAATCCGTTACGTACATGACAGAATAATTCCAACATTGGCCCTGGTGTGGTATACCTCATAGAATGTGTCTGTTAGGCTCCCATTAGCAGCAACAACTTTGTATTGTATGCTTCCTGAATTTCTAGCAATAAAGTTTTCTGATGGAATCTAAAACTTGTGCTCTGTGAGTTTGGGAAAGCTGATACCTGACAACTTGTGCCATGGGTTCTACAGCCTTGGTAGCCGAAGGGCATGTATGGAAATATCATCCTCCTGAACACTGGTTTTTTTAGGGACACACAGAAGAAAAGGCTCAGACCTGGGTTCTGAAAATTCCAGAAGGTATGTGTGTGATAGGCTGCTTCTCTCTGGAAATATTTCATGGCAACAATTTCACTGCTTGTTAGGGAATTTAAGTTGTTCTGCCACCTAAATTAACAATTCCCAGCCCAGTACCCTTCAGAAGTTTTTTACTGCAACTTACATAATGCCTCAGCATTTGACATGTTGTCTGGGGCTGATAGGATCTAAGCTCTAAAACATGAGAGTGGGAAAGCTGACCTAGGCTTAACCCCTATATGTGTAAATAAATGCTAATGTTATAAAATCCTGGAAGATTCCAGAGATTTCCTTCCATGAAAATCAGACCCAGGAAATTTGTGCCACTGCAACTATCCACTACTCAGAGAAATGGGGTTGGTATAGCAATATGTATGTAAGCATGCAGGCATGAAATTAGGTCTCATCTACACGACGAGAAAAAAAATCCATACAGGGGTAAAAAATTTGAAAAGGCAGTCCTACGAATGTGTACGGTCTGCCTACACAATAAAAATTCCCCCCTAAAATCCATTCCCCCCCCCTTGCCCAGCTGGCCGGAGTGAGCGATCCAAATGATGGTTTTAAATCTCCCGCCACTTTTTTGTTTGTTTGTAAAAAGGTGCTCTGATTATGGACAGTCGTAATCATGTAGTTACGCTAAAACATAAAAACAAACAAACAAAAACCTACCCTTTCCCTCGCGTTGCCGGGAATCCAACATGGCGGCCGCTTCTGATTCTCCTCCTTTTTAGCCCTGCCCCCGCCACTCGGCCGGGCAATCAAATTGCACTGCCTGTTTGTATGTGTACGAACAGGAGTGTATAGATGGAGGAACATTCGAAAGCTATACGGATTTATCTGATCTGGAGGAAGCCCGGGATACACCGGACACAAACTTAAAGGTAAGTTTTGCGGGGGGCCCTCTCAATAACACGTATTTATTCAAACAGTGGTCTGTACAGATCACCAATCTTTCAAATAAATCCGTGTCATTTTTCGTGTAGACAGGACCTATCTACCTATGGCAATGCAAAAATAGATTGTGGGACCTGGCTGAGTTTATAGGATTGTATCATGCATGTATTCTGGAGTTGACAACTTCCAGAGGTAAATTATATTTGGGGGAGGGGAGAGGTCCAGGAGGAGGCATATGTAACCACTCTTAGATATCGTTGCACCACACAGTTGTGTCTGCATACACGGACATTTCTAAAAAGCTTTTTAAAACAATGGCAGACTGTGTTGTTTCTTTGGCTTTCTCTGACCATTACTCTGGAGAGAGATTCTTACAGGTTTATTTGCAGGTGTTGGTAAATGCAGGAGAATAGTGCTGATTCAGTGATCTGTACATTGTAATATTTAATCACATCCTTAGGAAGCTGCCTATTTTGCTATGCTGTGCAATGTATTATCCCTCATATTGTCCTTCTAGATTACAGCACCTTGCCACTTACCTTGTGCCCCAGTATAAGCAATTGCTTGTAAGCATAAAGTGATGAATACATTGCTACATGTTCTAGTCACAATTAGGAATGCTCCCAGTGTTGGGCATTTCTGTAACTTTAACCAGCTAAAGGCTTGTTTCTTTACGCAGTGATTTTCCTGATTGTTTCCCTAATTGCTAAGGTTATCATGATTTTTAATTAAATTGTCCTGTTGTTTTTATCATTGTTTTATTATTTTATTCCTTGGTTTATTGTATGTGTTCTTATTGTAAACAAGGGATGGAAGCATCTGGCCTTCCAGAGGTTGTTGGACTGCAACTCTCAGTATTTCTCAATGGCACTACCTTTCTACGGTGGTGGGACTGCATGTTCCTGTGAGGCAAGAAGCTATGCTGATGGCAGTAGTGCTGCTGGTTGGGTCTCCCATGTCAGGCAGGCATTTGCTGAGCAGCCAGACTACAGCAGCAGTGGGGGGTAACACTGACGGAGGATTTCTCAGAGACAACGGTAGTGGCATCATAGGTAATACTTGTTAGTATTGAGCAAAAGGAGACACAATAAACCCCCTTTGAAAGTTTTCTATCAGGAAAATCCTATGATGAGACAATACAAAATGAAACAAGAGATAGTAATAGAAGATGAGACTCCCATGGCATTCAATGAGCTACTCAGGTATAGCAGAAAACAACTATGTGTAGCGCTGTGGCTAATGATGCAGCCTTGCTCAAGCCAAAAGGATGTTCAGCTGTTGATATACTCGGAGGTAAAAGGAAAGTCCGAAGCTGCACAACACATATTTTGGGAACATGGAATGTGAGAAGCATGACCAGGGGGAGTTAGACATAATAAAACAAGAAATGGAGTGTAAAGACATTGCAATATAAGCGAGCTAAGGTGGACAGGAATGGAAAATTTTGAGAGATAACACACAAAACACATGCAGTGTTTTACTCAGGAAATGAAAATCTAAGAAAAACTGGGGTGGCATGAATAATGCGGAGAGGTGTAGCAAAAGCAGTCAAAGGATATACTACAAAGTTTGACCAAATCATATCCATAAGACTTCAGGTAAAACCCATCAATTTAACCATAATCCAAGTTTATGCTCCAAATACAGAGGCAAAAGAAAAAGAAATTGGAAGATTCTATGCTGGAATCCAGAAGCAAATTGGTCACACAGCAAAACAGGACTTCTTGTTAATCACAGGCAATTAGAATGCAAAAAATAGGAAACATAGCAGAATCAAAGACTGAAGGAAAATTTGGTGTAGGATCAAGAAATGAAGCAGGAGAGCAACTGATTGAATTTTTGTAAGGCAACAGTTTGTTCATTGCAAATACATTCTTCAAGAAACCAAAGAGGCAATTGTATACCTGATGGCCAACATAGAAAACAAATAGCCTACATAATTGGAAGCAGAAGATAGAGAAGCTACATTCTTGCTGCAAAAACAAGATCAGGACCAGATTGTTGCACAGACCATGAACTGCTAATATCAAAAATTAGAATAGAGCTAAAAAGAACACTAAATACAACACATGCCAAAATACAACCTGAAGAACATCCCTATAGAATTGAACGTAATGTAAAAAACAGATTTGTACTATTAAGCCTAATTGAACAGGAGGCAGAAGAACTCTGGACTTAAACCAGAGGAACATTGTCAGGGGGGAATGCAAAGGAAAAAAACAACAATATCTACAGCCAAAAAGAAAGAAAAGCCCCACTAGATGATAGATGAAACTCTTCAAGCAGTTATAGATAGACAAGAAGCAAAAGTAAAAGGGGACAGAAATAGGGCCAAAACCCTGAATGCACCTGTTCAGTGACTTGTGCACAGGGAAAAAGAGAACTACTATAGTAATCAATGCACACAAACAGAAGATGACAACAAAAAAGGAAGAACAGACCTCTTTCACAAGATCCGATAAATCAAAAGGAAATTTAAACCAAGAGTGTAGATGCTCTATAATCAGCAGGGGAATACATTACATGACCAAGTAGAAGCAAAAAGATGATGGAAACAGTACACTGAAAAACTATAAAAGAGATGAAAGGACGACAGATTCATTCAAGGAAGAACCATTTGAAGATGAACCCACAATTTTGTAAAGTT
This sequence comes from Gambelia wislizenii, assembly GCA_030847615.1. Taxonomy (NCBI): domain Eukaryota; kingdom Metazoa; phylum Chordata; class Lepidosauria; order Squamata; family Crotaphytidae; genus Gambelia; species Gambelia wislizenii. The sequence continues at coordinate 102,213,495 of JAUMIR010000005.1, read as the reverse complement.
AAGTGGAAGCTGCACTCAGAGCACTTAGGAAAAATAACGCACCAAGAACAGATGACATATCAATAGAACTGCTTCAAGCTACAGAGGCAGAAGCTACTCTAGTTTTAAGTAAAATCTGTCAATATGGAAAACAAAACAATGGCCCAGAGATTGGTGGTAAAATGCTCCATATACATTCCAATCTCCAAGAAAGGGGACACCAGGGATTGCAGTAACCACAGGACCATTGCATTAATTTCCCATGCAAACAAAGTTATGCTTCAATTCTACAACAAAGGCTTTTACCATATATGGCGAGAGAAATGTCAGATGTCCAAGCTGAATTCTGGAAAAGAAGAGGCACTAGGTATCATATTGCAAACCTACATTGGATAGTGGAATACACCAAAGAATTTCAGAAGAAATCAGCCTGTGCTCAATATATTATAGCAAAACCTTTGATTGGGCAATAATAATAATAATAATAATAATAATTACTATTATTATTTCTTACTTGCCTCTCCCCAAGGCTCGAGGCAGGGTACAACATGAATTAAAATAAAATATATGGCATATAATAATTTAAACACAAAGATAAAACACATAGGATTAAAACAAACATTAAAATAGTTCATAAATTTAAAATTCCAATTTAAAATTCATAGATTAAAATCTAGGGTAGGCCTGCTAGAAGAGATAAGTCTTTAGTGCTTTTTAAAATTCCGACACCGTGTTTAGCCGTCAAATCTCTTTCGGTAGGTCATTCCACAGCCTGGGGCCAGCTGACAAAAAGGTGCTCTGGTCAACAGTTGCCAGTCTAGTCCTGGGTGAAGTAGATGTCCCCCAGAGGACCTGAGTGTACAGGGTGGATTGTATGGAAGAAGGCAATCCTGAAGGTAATCTGGATCCAAACCATGTAGGACTTTAAAAGTAATGACCAGCACTTTGTACTTTGCCTGGAAGCTTCTTTTTCTTATGGATTTCTTTTCCTTCCACAGAAAGCCAGGTTTTAAGCCCTTTCTTTCCACCCCACTTCTTTTCCTCTGGACTGCTTTTCTTTCCAACAGAAAGCCAGGTTTTAAGCCGTTTCTTTCCCTCCCCACTTCTTTCCCCTGGATTTCTTTTCCTTCCAACAGAAAGTCAGGTTTTAAGCACTTTCTTTCCCACCCCGCTGAAGTCACGATTATGGCGACATGTGATAATGAGTGTAATCATGCCACTATGGAGATTTTCAGACAACACTGTTATAGTGTTACTATTCCACTTTATTTGCTATGGCTGCCTCCTCTTGAATCCTGGGATTTGCAGTTTAGGGGGGGCATTTACAATTCTCAGCCAGAGAGATATTAGGCCTCACTAAACTACAAACCCCAGAATTCCACAGGAGGAAGCCAGAGCAGTAACACTATAAAAGTGTAGTCTGAAAATCTCCCGTTTCCGCTTTCCTCAGTCTCGCAAATACAGCATTTTTAGACGCTAGTCTGATAATCTCAACTCTATCACATGACACTGTTATAGTGCTATTATTCCACTTGAACTGCTATGACTGCCTCCTGTGGAACTCTGGAGTTTGTAGTTTAGGAAGGCCAAAGAGCTCTCTGGCTAAGATGTTGTTGGACTACAGTTCCCAGAATCCCTCACTATTGGCTTCCCTGTCTGGAGTTTCTGGGAACTGTAGTCCAACAACATTTGGGGACCCACAGGTTGAGAACCACTTGGCTAAATGAATGCTAAATGTCCCCTCCATAAACTGCAAATACCAGGTTTCCACAGGAAGCAGCCAAAGCAGTTAAAGTGGAATAATAGCACTATATAACAGTGTAGTGGATTTCGATTAAAATTTTTTTTAAAAAAACTCAGAGGTGTACTAAATGAACAAGTACTAAGAAATATTAAGGCAGTGGCTGTAGTTGAGCTATGAATAACAAAAGCTGCTTGCCATCTATCCTAGGCACACTTACTTGGGATTAAGCTGCCCTGAAGACAACGTCTAAAAACATACTGTGATTTGAAGTCTCCTATTTAAGGATGTTTCAGAGACTAAGGAGATTTTCACACGGCTATATATCCCGTGGCAGAAACAGAACAGGGTTGGGAAAAAATTTCCCTTTTGGATGACGTTGACCCCGTTCTGTCCTGCATCCATCCTGCTCCCGTGACTGTTCTGGAACAATGTAATCACGATTTTTCATCGCGAATAGACCTTCCATTCCGTTGCTATCATGCAATCATGGGTGTGCGAACAGGAGCTCGGTTCCTTTTCTGAAATGACAACCGCGGAAGGGAGGTCCATTCTGAGCACTTCCTGGGACAATCTGGACATCCAGGGAAGCGGCACCCTTTATTTTACCCTCCCTGTTTTGATTGTGTGATTTACAGTGTGTTTTTGTGCTTGGTGAACTGATTTTATGTTTGGGGGAGTTTTATTTTTTAAATTTACCGCCCGGTTGTTATCACATGATAATGTGATAACATTTCAGGTGGCTGGTCATAAAAGCAGCCTTATGATGGCTGCATTTATGGCCGGCCAGTGAGGGGAGGGGGAGCCCGTTCCTGCCGCAGAATTAAGGTAAGTGTGTGAAAGATTTACGTTATTCCGTGGCAGGAACGGGAGGGGAGGTGGCGGGGCAGGAACGGAGCATTTTGGCCCCGTGTGAAAATCTCCTATGAATGGGAAAAGTAATTTTCTCTCCCCCTGCAAGCAGGAAAAATTAGTAACACCCTATTTGCCAATGGTGAGCCCTTCAACTTTAAAAACTGTTCTGGGTCCCTGGTTGGTAATTTTACTTCCACAACCTTTGGGCAGGAGGCATGACTTCCACTCCATTTGCAAGAAACTGCAGCTTTTTCTTCCTGTTGTTCCCCATGCACACATATTGTGCAGATTTAATCAATCAATTAGCTCATATTTCTTCAATCTGGAGAGCAGATGTACTTTTAATGTGTTGGGAAAGTCCTACAAGCTGGCATACAGTTTGGAGGGATGAACACCTCCCAAAAGAATAGGATTATTATTTTTATTACTCTTTTATTATTTTTTTTCTTTTCCAAATATGTATAATTGCAATGTGTAACTTCTAATTTTAGTATAAACCTGTAAATATAATGTTCATTGAAAAAGAAAAATGTAGATTAAGAGGGAAAAATGTATTAGTGTTAGGATAAATAGTTTTATTTTTGTATTAGTAAGAAAAGAGGAAAACAATTTTTTTTTTTGCGTTATTGTTACAGCCTTTTGCAGTCGGGTGTATTTTTCAGTAGAATGGTCTTATTTCAATAAAAAAATTCCTAATCCCATAAAAAAAATCCTAATCCCAAAAGAATAGATATAACCCTATGACAAAAAATGTAACTCTTCCTATATGCCCGTTTTAAACGCGGTCTTGGCGGCAAAGCGCCCTTGCTTTGATAAGCGGGGGAATGGGAGCAAAGGCTCCTTTCTCCGCCAGAGGGCAACCTTTCACTCCTCTCGGGCTTCGCCTTCCCACTTTTCCCCTTGCCTCTAGAACGCACGCGCAATACTCACAGTCTCACTTTGTATCAGCCAGCGAGCTGGGAAGAACGGCAACTTCCTTCTTGTCCTCCCCGCCCCCCTGTAGACTGTAAACTTTTTATAGTTTAGACTGACCATTCCATTATTTAGAGAGTGATTTCCGACTTCATTTCGTCACAATTTTTTTCCGGTAGAAAAAGCGAATGTTCGTATGGAAGGAGAAAAAGAAAGACTTCATTTTTTTTAAGCAAGGGGATCTTTTAGCCCTTTTATTGCACTACACAGTTATAGCGCTATTATTCCACTTTAGCTGCTGGGGCTGCCTGCTGTGGCATCCTGGGATTTGCAGTTTGGGAAGGGGCATTTAGAATTCTCAGCCAGGGAACTCTTTAGGCTTCACTAAACTACAAACCCCAGAATTCCACAGGAGGCAGTCATAGCAATTAAAGTGGAATAATAGCACTATAACAGCCAGGGCAGTTAAAAGTGGAGTAATAATGCTATAGTAGTGTAGTGCGATAAGGCTGAGAGAAAGAAGTTGTAGCATAAACTTTTATAGACTTGGTCTACTTCATAGGTTTTCCATGTGGTTGTTTTTCCGTGTTCTGGAATAGTTTCTTTCTGACATTTTGCCCACATCTGTGGCTGGTATCTTCAGAAAATGGTTGGGTAGGAGTGTGTGTGGGGTTTATGTACTGTGAACCCCTGTTGGGAAGTATATGTAAATTTGTGTAATTCAATGGTTAGTTTCTGGGTGTAGAAATGCAAGGAGGATTAGTGTCTGTTTGGCTAATGGTTGGTTGATGGGCCTTTATCTGCTGGAAATCCTCCTGTCCCTGGGTTGAGGCTTTTTCCCCAGATGCATCTCATGTGACATCTTAGGGAAGCTTATGCTACAACTTCTTTCTCTCAATCTGAAAGGGGCTACAAAAGCCCCTTGCTTACTGGATAATGCAGACTAATAAACACACTACACTGTTATAGCACTATTATTCTACTTTTAACTGTTTTGGCTGTCTCCTGTGGAATTCTGGGGTTTGTAGTTTAGGGAGGCCTAAGAGCTCTCTGGATGAGAATGCCAAATGCTCCCAAAATTGCAAATCCCCTTATCCCAATGGAGGCAGCCATGGCAGTTAAAGTGCAATAATAGTGCTATAACAGTGTACTGTAGTAATTACTTCTCATCCTCACCCAGCCCCTCAAGCGTGGCTGCAGAACTAAGGAGTTCTTCTTTCATAGGTTTCCATGCATAGGTTTCATGCAAATTCCTCACTGATACAAATGAACTTCATAAAAAACATTAAGGGGATGAGAGTTTGTGATTAAGAGATTGCCTTGCAACAGCCTTACAAAGTAAGGGTAAGAGTCCCTAAAATTAGACCTTGTAGTTTATTCTGTCATTGCAAGTACAGTAGGACCCCTGTATCTGCTGGAGATTGGTTCCAGGCAGGTGTGGATACCAAAAACCGTGGGCAACAGTGAACACCATTGAAAATAATGGGACTTTTGGTTTAAAATACCATAGAGTTGCCTTGGAGGACCTAGAAACTGGCTAGAGAGGACACATTTTCTAGGAACTCTATGGTAAATGTGCTGTTTTGTGTCCCGTGGATAACTGAATCAGTGGACAATGAATCAACGCATACGGGGGTTGTACTGTAGGGTGTCATTGCTGGGAGGTCAGAAAGGAGCCGAAGCTGATAGAGCCCTTTGTAGCAACTGTACAGCACAGTCCCTTTTCTAATTACCTGTCATGAAGATATTTATGAACATATACAGTACAATGCACCTTCTCAGTCTGCCTGCGAAAACAATTTGCCTACTACACACAGTTTGTAGAAAAGATAAGTCTTAACCGCGTCCCGCACAACCCACCCTAGCAGGCAGCTGAATACAGACTCCATCATTTGCACGTTGCGACTTTTAAAATGTCTCCCCCAAAGTATGAAGCGGAGAGTTCCTTTCCATTACTAAGTTAAAGAAGGGAGGAGGCTATTTCACTCTACATTTCTATGTCTATGTCTTCCAAGCCATTTCGCTCCCGCCCCGTGACGGAAAAAGACGACAAGCTGACGTCACTTCCTCTCTCCCGGATCCTCCGATTAGTTCTGTGTCTAGGGGTTACAGTCCCGGAAGTCCCTGGTGGTTGAGAGAGGCAGGTTAGCGGCGGTGAGAGAGAGTTTGTTCGCCGGACCTCGTGGCTGACGGCTGAGCGGGGGCCCGCTTTAATGGCGGCGTCGCTCTGCCCGTTTGGCCCAAACTGGGCGCGGGGAGGGGTTACACGTCAGGGGCGGGCTGTACTCGGTGGTTTCACTGCGCTGCAGAAAACCTATTGTGGCTGTGCGAGGTTATATTGCCCAGGAGGAGAGGGGCGGCTAAGAAGCCTAAATACCCCCAAAGCAGTGGTTCTTAACCCTTTTCTGTACCAGGGACTCCCTGTAAATATCTTTTGTTGCCATGGACCCCAAGACTTAAGATTTAAAACAACAACAACACATAACAACAACAACAATAATATAGTTACACCATCCATTAAACCTCCCCTCACAAGCACTGGTGGTGGGGAGAGACTTCTCCTGCTTCTTCTTGCAAGCTTAAGAGTAGTAGTAGTACTAGTAATAATAATAATAATAATACAGTTACACCATCCATTAAAGCTTCCCTCAGAGGCACTGGTGGTGGTGGTGGGGAGATACTTCTGCTTCTTGCAAGCTTAATAATAGTAATAGTAATAATAATAATAGTAATAATAATAATGATATAGTTACACCATCCATTAAACCTTCCCTCAGAGGCACTGGTGGATGGGGAGAGACTTCTGCTTCTTGCAAGCTTAATAATTGTAGTAATACTACTATTACTAATAGTAATACAGTTACACCAGCCATTAAGCCTTCCCTCAGAGGCACTGGTGGTGGTGTTGGGGAGAGACTTCTGCTTCTTCCTGCAAGTTTGTGGCTGGAGCAGATAGAATGGCAGTGCACAGGCCAAACAAAATATATTTTATTTTTGTCATTAAGACTTAATTCAAGATTTAAAACCCTAATAATAATCATAATAATACCTAATAATAATAATAATAATACAATTACCCCATCCAGTAGTCTCCAATCTGTGGCTGTCCCTGTGTTTTGGACTACATCTACCAGAATTCCTAACCATTGAACCATTTGGCTCAGGCTTCTAGGATTTGGAGTCCAAAGAACCTGGAGGGCTGCAGGTTGGACACCACTTCTCTGAGGTTAAACCTTCCCTCAGAAGCACTGGAGGGGGAGAGAAGACTTTTCTCCTGCTTCCTGCAAGTTTGTGGCTGGAATGGGTTGAATGGCAATGTGCAGGCCAAGCCAGCCAGCCAGCCTTTGTCTTGGCTCGTGTCATGTGGCCCCTCCACTGCAGGCAAGAGGTGGGCCAAGCAACTTCCAACCCTTCGCAGACCCCAGGTTAAGAACCACTGCACTGAAGGCACCAGATCTTGGAAGCTAAGCAGGGTCAGGCCTGGTTAGTATTTGGATGGAGTGCCACTAAGGAATATCAGGTGCTATAGGTTTTATTTCAAACCAAGGTAATGGCAAACCACGTCTTGAGTATTCCTTGCCTGAGAAAACCCTTTGAAATTCATAGGCCCACCATACGTTAGCAGGTGACTTTAAAGCACATACCCACGAACACAGAGGGTAAGGTAGAAACTAAGAGGTAGGTGGTGGATTTCTTTTACTTAGTCATTACATTTATCTCTTGCTTCCTACAGAATACCTGAAAGGGGAAATGCAGCTCTGTCCTCTCTCCCTTTTATTCTAACTCCAGCCCTGTGGGGTAGATTAGGCTAGGCAGCGAGTGGCCCCAAATCACCCAGAGAGGTTGGGATGTGAGCCTGTGTCTCCCCTGTCCTTGTTCAGCACTCCCACAGTTGGACTACATTGACCCTCTGGATTTGTATTGTAGGCTTCCAGCCTTGAGGCATCAAAACAAAAACAAAACATTAATCCCATGTCTCTGAACTTGTTGAAGTAGATAGCTATATGGAAGGCACATCTAAAAGTGGATTCAGCTACTCCTGCAGTTTCTAAATCCTGTTATTCTTTACTCTCTGATGTAATCTCATATGTGAGCAGTGTTAAGGTCTGAAGTGGGAATACTTTACACAGAAGAATCAAGGAATAGGCCTACACATTACAGATGGGTATTTTATGTTTGTGTTAGACTTGGCCACAATCTTTGTGTCTCACACTTCAGATTTAATTTACACTTCAGGTTTTAATGTTAGCTTACTGTATTCCTGTTTTGTATTGAGTCAAGCTATCTCCCCAATATTGCCAACACTAACGGTTTCAGGCAGGTTTATTTTTTAGTTTTAGCTGCAGATCCATTATATTTCATAGTGTCTTTCATCCAGGTGTTAACCAGGTCAGACTGATTAGTGTCACCAAAGCAGAGAAGATCAAGTGTATTCACAGTGGGATTCTGTAAGATGTCAGAAACTATTCTAGGCATGCATGGTACGGTTCTGCAGACTATAGAAATAGGTCAGCTTTGAATGTATACCTCAGCACATAGGAGAAAACATGCAGAGGCTGGTTATGCAGAGAAGCTGTCATATGTCTCCCATCCTACCATCTTGCCTTAACTCTGTAATGCATAATGTGCAGAGTCAGATTAGCATTCTTTATAAATGCATAATATTCAGTCACAGTTACTTTCTGCTATATTACCATGTGGTCAGAAGGTATAGCCAGTTTTAGCATATAGACACACAGTGGTGAAATAAATGTTCACTAGTTGGTTCCATGCACATTCATACATGGAAATGCCTTCCATGAGTAATGCAACCGTTGAATCAGCTCTGGGGGAAAAAACAAGCCAAGTGAATAATAAAACTAATGGAGGTGAACTTGAACAGCAGTATGGGTGAATGAGCTGTTTAAATTATACAAAATAATGATAGGCAGTGACTGCATAATTGCTGTGATTATTCTACTAAATCTTTAATTGTGGACTTAAAAGCCTATTGAATAGTTAACAGGCCATGCCGCTGAGCTTGTAGAACAGACTAAGGTTATTTGAGTAATGGAATATGGAACTTAGCTAAATAAAATTCTGCTTATGTTAGCCTTATTAGAGTCTCTTGAAGCAATCCCCACTCTTAATATTGCAAAGAGGCAGTGTGCCTCTCTAAATTCTGTCAAAATTTTTAAAAATTGAATGTTTTCAAAAGAAGGCTAAATTAGATCTTAGGAAAAATATAGTTTTGGATTACAGCTCCTAGAATAGGAACTCACTGGGGAATTCTGGGAGTGGCAGTCCAAAAAGTAACATGCCCAAGTTCTGGACTAAAGAACATATAATGATAAAACATAAGGGCTACAAAAAAGTTGACAGAGCAAACTTAAGTACTCAATGTCCTGTTGAGCTAGTAAACAAGGCATGATGGCAACCCCCCCACCTCTCATTTGGTCAACATGTGTTACTCAAGAATACTGTCTAGCCATCTTGAGTATTAGTTGTAGATAGGCCATGAATGTACCTAGTGTTATAACTCACAGGGAAGGTAAGCACAAACGTGAAAGAAGGAAATGCTATGGAGTTTGCAATAAATCTAAATAAACAATTGATTCAGTGGAGGACATTGCTATAAGCTGCAGTCATCTACTTCATGGTTACTTATTATAAGCTTTCAGCTTGCACTAAGAGTAACGACAGCCAAAAAATGCTTACTCATTGGCCAGGATCTATTAGGGTTATTCCATTCATAGAACTGCTTTTGTCAGTAGAATTGTGAGGAGGGTGACCCCCCTTCATCTGCCTCCCCTTCTCCGCCATCCTCAAGCCAGCTCTAGAAGGACTAGGAAACCTACTACTGTAGAGCTAGTTTTTACATGGTGCTGAGGGCTACAGCGGGGAGGGGGAAGGAAGCAACTTCTGTAGTGCCCAGTAGCGTGAATTTGGATGTGGATCAGAATTTGTGGCACGGAAGGAAGTACAGTAAAACTTTGAGGCAAGTTAGACGTACTTTTAAAAACTACGTTCAGTTTTTCTTTTTTCTTTTTTTCAGATTCAGCCTTATGTTTAGGCCATGCAAAGAGGCGATACACACTGGACTGAATATCTTCTTCCCTATACAGAGAACATTTTTCTACACAAAAGCAGTCTGCTCTGCCATTTGGAAATGTGTTTGAGTGAAGGAATCAAGCATTAGTGTTTAATGAAACAAGCTTATTTGTGGGATGTGCTGTGCTGAACCACTGGCTAAATCCATTTTTGTTGTGTGCCTTCAAGTCATTTCCAACCTACAGCGACCCTAAAGTGAACCTATCACAGGATTTTCTTGGCAAAGTTAGTTCAGAGGGGGTTTGTCATTGCCTTCCTCTAAATCTGAGAGTGTGTAACTTGCCCAAGGTCACCTGGTGTGTTTCCATGGCCAAGCAGGAATTCGAACCCTGGTCTCCAGAGTCATAGTCCAGTGCTTGTACCACTATGCCACACTGAATCCATACAGTGTTTTAGAATTTTTGCTTGCCATCCCACAGTCTGAATGGTGAATCTTGCAGTTAACCTGAAGTATGTCTGCACTTGTGAAAAGGGCCTTATATCTTCATGTGCGGCTTAAGAAGATGTATCATGCTGGCATTTCCTCCTTTCTTTCCCTGGGAGTGGAAGAACTTCCTTCCCATTACCTTGGGTCTGCCAGACAATACCACTCTGGCACTGGCAAGGTGACAGTTCTTTGTATACTTATACATATTTGTATGTTGGAGATGGTTTCAGCTTTGTTAAATAGCTTTCACTTCTATCAGTAATATAATACAACTAAAAATTAATTTTGAACCACCACCTGAAACATAACTGCTATGAGTCACTGTTTACAGCCAGGGCCGGTTTAAGGCACCCGCAACATCAGCATTTGTGGGGAGCCCTGTTGGGGGGGGAGCTCGCACAGAACCCCAACTTGTGGCGGCGGCGGCGACTCTGGGCTCTGTGAGCGCCAGCAGGTGTTCCCCACTGCCACCGCCTCCCTACCGTCACCACGACGAAGGGAGGGGAAAGAAGGAGGAGGAGGATGGGGATGGAGCCAATGCCAACGCCCGTGAGGTGTCCCCCCTCTGGCACCTGCAAGCTCCGGCCCTCTTCTGGTGCCTCCGCTGCTCTGCGGGCGGGAAGGGAGGCACACCTAGTGCTGGTGCTGCCACTGCCTCCGCCACCTCTTCCTCCTCCTCACCTCCCCTGCCCGCCCAGGCTGCCATGGCCCATTCAGGAGGTGCCTGTGGCCACCCTCCCCAATGCCGCCAACACCGCCATTGTGGTCCAGCCCTTCTGCTACTGCTGCCAAGCCAGGGGGCCCCGGGGAGGGAGGGAGACCCCCCCACTTCCACACAGCATAGGGGAAGGGAAGGAAGGAGGGCTCCTCTCTCCAGCGAAGGAGATGGGGAGGAAGATAGACACCCCCCTCCTCCACCTCCCAAAAGAGGGCTCTCCCTCCCTCTCATGGCAACCCTAAGGTAAATCTATCATGGGGTGTTTTTTTTTGTTGCAAGATTTGTTCAGGGGGGTGTTTGCCTTTGCCTACCTCTGAAGCTGAGAGTGTGTGACTTGCCTAAGGTAACCTAGTGCCACCAGTGGGTTTCCATGGCTGAGTGGGGATCCAAACCCTAGCCTCCAGAGTTGTAGTCCGAATGCTCAAACCACTCTTCCACCCTTGACTAGTGTAATCAAAAGTGAGAATGCTTTGATTGTGTATTCCTACAGGGCAGGGGGTTGGACTAGATGGCCCTAGTAGTCTCTTTAAACTTTATACTGCAATTCTGTTGTTTGCCAGTTTATTCATTGGTTACTGCATTACACTAGTGCTTTGGGCAGCAACTAGTGGCATATGGGTGCAGAACTAAGTCTACAGAAGTATGTCAGTTGGTTGTATGGAAATTGAAAGTAAATTGGGAGCTCTCAGCCACGGTTGTTTTTACTGACAGCATGATTTCAAAGGGAGCCTTTTTCCAGCCTGATTTAGAGATATTGGAAGTAGAACCTGGGCTGTTTAAGTGAAAACCATGTGTTCTGCTTCTGAACAATGTATACCCTCCCATGATGAATTAAGGCACAGCTTCATAATGTTCTGATTGGTTCATGCTGTCTGAGTCCATGTGGCTTAAACTGGGAAGGAGGGAATTGTTGTATATTTTTGTCAGGCAACTCTGCAACCATCTATTATTGTGCATATTGTGTGCTTCAGTTGTTTCTGATTTATGGTGACCCTAAGGCAAACCTATCATAGGATTTTCTTGGCAAGATTTATTCAAAGGGGGTTTGCCACTGCCTTCCTCTTGAGGCTGTGAGAATGTGATTTGCCCAAGGTGGGTTTCCATGGCTGAGCAGGGATTTGAAACCTGGTCTCCCGGAGTTCTAGAGCCCTTTCACAATATGTACACAATCATAGCACGTTGATACTACTTTAACTGTTAGGGTTTCACTCTATGCAATCCTGGGATTTACAGTTTAGGGAGGGGGTGTTTAAAATTCGCAGCTAGAGAACTCCAGTGTATCACCAAACTACATATCCCAGGATTCCATAGGAAGCAGTGGTGGCAGTTAAAGGGGAATAATAGCACTATAGGTTTGTAGTGTGAATGGACCCCTACTCCAACATTCTAGTCCTAGTCCTACCATTAGGGAGAAGGAGAAAGATTTTGACTATCAGGAGGAAAGATCAGCAAATTGTTAACTAAACCACTATTACTGTATTATAATCCGAGAGTTCAGTCTCCCAGAGTCCTAGTCCAACATTCAAACCACTAGGCCCCTCTGGTTCTAGAAATACTTCTAATTAAAAAGACTGACCTGGGAGTAGAATCATATAATCATAGAGTTGGAAGAGACCACAAGGGCCATCTAGTCCAACCCCCTGCCCTGCAGGAAGACACAATCAAAGCATTCCCAACAGATGGCCATTCAGACTGTTTAAAAACCTCCAAAGAAAGAGATTCCACCACACCCTGAAGCAGCATGTTGCACTGTTGAACAGGTCTTACTGTCAGGAAGTTCTTCCTAACAATGTTTAGGTGGAATCTCTTTTCCTGGAGTTTGAATCCATTGCTCCATTTCCTAGTCCCTGGAGCAGCAGAAAACAAACTTGCTCCATCCTCGGTATGACATCCCTTCAAATATTTAAACATGGCTATCATATCACCTCTCACCTTCTCTTCCCCAGGCTAAACATACCAAGCTCCCTAAGCCGCTCCTCATAGGAGATGGCTTCCAGACGTTTAACGATTTTATTCACCCTCCTCGACACATTCCAGCTTCTCAATATCGTTCTTGAATTGTGGTGCCCAGAATTGGACACAGTATTACAGGTGAGGCCTGACCAAAGCAGAATAGGATGGCACTATTACTGCCCTTGATCTAGACACTAGACTCCTGTTGATGCAGCCTAGAATCGCAGTGGCTTTTTTAGCTGCTGCATCACACTGCTGACTCATGTTCAGCTTGTGGTCCACTCTTTCATTTCTTTGAGGAAATCTACACCATTATGTTAATTGCTAATAAACAAAAAAAAATTACATTAGTGCCTACAATATAGTTTTTTATTCTGAATTATTGGTGGCAAATTATGTAATAATCTGAACATCCAGTACTGTGAATAGGCTAGTTTATATTGACCTGAGATAAATATATGGGCCCCCCCAAATAAAGTGTTGCAGGGCCCCCAAAAATTCCTTAAACCGGCCCTGTTTACAACTGAACATCCTATGATACCTCCTCTCTTTCATTCAGCAAAAACTCTTGTCCATTTCCTGCCTTGATTATTGCAAGCCTTTCTTTGGTTCTCACTTTTTTGTTCACTCACATTCATCCAGCATGCTGCTGTCACCATTTACTCAGGTTGCCTGTTGTTCTTACTGTATGACACATTGCTATTCACAGATAGGTTCTCTTTGGTTTAATGAGACCTAATCTTAAGTAAATGTACACAGGGTCTATTATGATACCGCAGCTGTATCATTTGCACTAATAACCACTCAGCCAATGTACTCTTTTAGTACTGCAATAGTGAACTTGTACCAGGATGTATGTTCTTCTGTTTTGTACTATTTTGTATGTTCTTCTAATTGTACTCTTTGTAATTGCAGTACAGAGAGACGGAACAAAAACGAAACAAACAAAAAAGGAAAACAACCCTGGAAAATTGTTTTTTAGGCTTTAATGAGAGTATGACTATATGGATAAAAGTACAAATTCAATTGCTTGATTTGTCAACTAATTTAATATTTTCTGACATTATGTGTTTTAGGACATGGTGGATATGTCAATGTTTCCAGTTGAGAATATTAGAAATTTCAGCATAATAGCTCATGTAGACCATGGCAAAAGTACTCTAGCAGACAGGCTGCTGGAGATAACAGGTGAGGCAATTTTACAGTATGGGCCATGTCTCTTACAGATATGCTGTGTTTCATCTGCCTCAATTTCATTTTGTTATGCATCCCAGATCTTTTTGTACTGACTGGGGTATAGCAATTGTGATTTAGAACAGGGCTGGACAACTTGTTGCACTCCATGAATTGTTGTACATCAACTTCAGTTAGTCATAGCCAGTGTAGTCATTAATGATATATCATGGGAGTATCAGTTCAGAAAGATATGGATGGTCATAAGTTGTTCACTCCTTATTTTAAGGAGTCTTCCAAGTAGTTAAAGTAGGTATGCAAAGTATAACATTTTCTCTTTGGCAGCTGGTCTTAAAACTATACTTCCAAAGTACATGATGGCATCATATTCAGTATTTATGAGATCATAAGCTGGACTTAGGATCTTGTAAATTTTGAGATTAATTTTTAAAGTCATTAATGACTGGATAAGACTCCAAAAACCTACCTCTTAACTAGGCATTGCCCCAACCGAAGGGCATCTGAGGTGTTGCAGATCGGGTTGCTGGGAATTGATTACTGCAGCACTCTCCCAGTTGTGGGGTGTGTTGAGACTAACAGTTGTGGCAGGAACCTGTCATCATTTCCCAACACTGATCTTGTAGCACTCTGGGAACTCTTTGATTGGGGTGCTGCCTGGCTTAAGAAGCAGGGTTTTTTTGGGGAGGGGCATCCACAGAAGCAGCTACGACTACAGAGCTCTGTTGTAGCTGTGTCTGTCAATGCAGTATCTCAGCCTATATTTTTAGAGTCTTTAACACAGGTTTTCTGGTCTAGTTAAGTGAAGTCAGGTTTCCTTACAGCTGTTACATTGTCTGTTGTAAAATTACACTTGGCTTCCATTTTTCAAAAGTAATTTTTAGTTTAATTGCCTTGAAAAGCTTGAAAATTTCTCCACTCTCCAGTGGAGATGTTTGATAATTCAGCTCAGGGAGGCAAAATGTTTTATGCAGAAATTAGCAAACATGATGTGCCTAATTTGTTTTGTGTGCTGAATGTGCACAGCTGCCAGCTCAATTTTTCATTGGTGAATTGCCATCTCTTATCACTAGCTTTGTAGAGAGGTGTTTTATACAGATGTAATTTTTGTACAGATTCCAATGTAAGGTGCAACAACAAGCAGCATCAGCCCCTTGAATTATATCCACCTACCTCATCAAGGTGCCCGTCCTCTTCACTGGTTTTGCATATGGCAGTTGTTTGCAGCCCATGGTTGTGGGAAAGCTGTGCACAGTCAGATATAATGCTTTTAAATTGCCTATCTGTAGTTTGGCATTTGGTAAAAATAGAACTGGCAAGTGTCTCACGTGAAGGGCTGATCATAGGTGTTGAAACTGCCCACTAAAATGTTTGGGCGTGATAGCATTTGTTTTGTCCTGTACCACTGTGCAGAGTTGTAATTATGTATTGCATTCACTATGTGGCTAGCATTTTCACTGTAAATGGTTCTGAGAAATTTCAGACAGATTTCCCAGAGTATTTTCTGGCTGCCATGCAGCTGAACTTTACAACCCTGGCACCTACCACAACTTTTTTTTGATATTAAGACATTTGGAAAGATAATATGTAAAAATTGATATTTTTGTAACTTTATGTCTGCAAGATTGAAATACAGCTGTGCATAAACTGGACTGGTTTAAATCCATGTTGTTCTTTGACCCAGGGGAGCTATCTGTAAGGTTTTCCCCCCCTAATTTACCTTCTCCCTCCTTCTCCCAATTCTTCTCCTGGGATGCTCTGGACTAACATGGGAGGGGCTACAGGAGGCTACAGGAGAAAGGAGGCATCTGTGAAATTTGCCTTCCTTTCCCTTCTCTTGTGGAAGTTTCAGGCAGAGCAAAGAGCCTTCTGTGAGCCAAGTGACACAACTGGATAAAACCTATTATCCTCTTAATTGCAGTGTATATTAATTACTGAATATGTCTAACTCTTTAGGAACAATTGCTAAAACTGACCATAATAAACAGGTGCTGGATAAACTGCAAGTGGAACGTGAAAGAGGAATCACTGTGAAAGCCCAGACTGCTTCTCTCATTTATAACCATGAAGGAACAAAATACCTCTTAAATCTCATTGATACACCTGTAAGTTAATTGTCAATATGGCTGAAGTACTACTGAATCATAGTGTGTGCCTCTTTATTGTGGAATTGGAGCAAATGTAGTGGCTGTAATTCTTCTGATTTGTTTGTAGATGTGTGCAAATACTTAGTAATAATAATACTTAGTTATTTATTATCAGTCTCTCTCAACAGAATCGAGGCGGGGTACAACAACATAGTAATACAAATACAATGTAACACAATGTAATACAGTTAATCACAGTATAATACAATTCAAAGCAAATACAGAACAAATACAGTAACAGATACAGAGCAACAAAGCAAATACAGAGCAAATACCATGACAGGCAGACAATTGTACATGCAGATGCCAGTAGATGACGCTGTTGGTATGCAGTGACACTACAAGAGTACACTACAGATTGCATATAGAGTCGTCCCTTCACATTCACAGGGGTTAGGGTCGCCAGACCCCCGCGAATGTGAAAAAACAGCAAGTAACACTCACCCCTCTGCTGTGCTTTCCTTCTCCCTGCAAAGGGAGCGAAGGAGCAGCAGGGGAGCGATTTCAGAGGCTTTGCCTCCTCCCCTTCTGCGCTTGCCTGGACCTTCACTCCCTTTACAAAAGGAAAGGAAGACCCAGGGAAGCACGGAGGGAGAGTCAAACCCCCAAATCGCCCCTCTGCTGTGCTTTCGTTCTCCCTGCAAAGGGAGCAAAGGAGCAGCAGAGGAGCGATTTCAGAGGCTTTGCCTCCCCCTGCCCGCATTTTCCTGGACCTTTGCTCCCTTTACAAAGGGAAAGGAAGAGCCCGGAGAGGGGTGAGTGGGTGAGGGAAACTGCGAATACTCAAAACTGCGAATGTGAAGGGACAACTATACACAAATAAACGGCAGCTGCTTTTTGGAAACTGAATTAACAGTTTCCACAGCATACTGCCCCAGCTCTTTATTACACTGGTCCTCATTTTACCGGCTTACGGAAGGCTGAGTCAAACGCAAAGGTACCCTGTTCTCATATATAAGCAGTGGGATATACTTTTGCATGTGTGCAGGTTTGATTAAGCCCTATTGTGGAGTGGGCCACTTTCTGGGATTGAGGGCTAATTTCTCCCATACTTCCACAGGCTGCATTGCTGATGTGCTATGTTAAAGTGAATCAGAACTGGAGAAAATCTAGCATCCAATTTCCTTAAATTGTTATTTTGTTATTTAAACATGGTGCATATTCCCATCAAAGTTCATTTGACTGGGAAAATGTGTGGGGTTTAGTGCTGAACCATTGCAATTTAGGGTGGGAGTTCTGTGGAGTCACAGAAATAACTGGGTATGTGGACCATGTGTTATTCACTTCTGAACTTTTGTTAACAGGTGGGTGTGAAGTAAAGGTGCAGAAATTAGTTAGATAATGCTGCTGCTGCAAATTGTAACTAATTTGTTAAAATAGAAGTACAGTAGCACCCCGTATCCGTGGGGCATTGGCTCCGGGGCCTCCTGCAGTTCCACGGATAATAGCAAACGCCATCCTGGGATCCGTGGAAAAGCGGGGGAGGCAAGTTTGCTCTCCCCCCCCCGCCATGGCCCCGCCACAGCAGTGATCACAGAGACAAAGGGGAAGGGGGGGTGAGATCTCTCCATCCCTTCCCCTGGGAGGGCTCCTGTTGCCATGGCGGGCCATGACGGGGGAGGGGGCAGAGAAGCGATTTCCCCCCTTTGCCCCTGTGATCGCTGCTACAGTAGGACCATGGTGAGGAGGAAGGGGGCAGAAGAGCGAACTTGCCTCCTCCCCTCCCGCCCCCCCCCCCATGATCGCTGTCGCGGCAGGGCCATGGTGGGGATGAAGAGGGAAGGGGGGCAAGATTGCTTCTCCACCTCCTTTGCCCCTGCCATGGCTCTGCCGTGGCAGTGATCATAAGGTGGAAGGGGAGGCGAGCTTGCCTTCTCCCCTTCATCACCGTGATCACCACTGCAGTGATAGGAACCTTCCCGGGGGAAGGGATGGGGGAGGTGAGATCCCTCCCCTCCCCCTCCCATTGCAAACAGCGGATAATTGACTCCGCAGTTGGCGAATCAGCGGACGGGGTGCTACTGTAGCAAGTTGGTGAGAGACTTTACAAATGTTGTAGCTGATGAGTTCTTCAGAAATTATAATTATCTATATATGTAAAATGCTTGGCTATGTTTCCACTCCCAGTGCGCTGACTGGCTGCTCAGAAAACATACCCAACCAATCCCCTCTCTTGTCTCACTCCCTCAAGTCAATCACCACCCACATGCAAATTCCGTCTCCACCTTACAATCCACTCCTACTACTCAATCTGCACCTACACCCCCAGCCTCACAATGGCTCCGCCCTCCTCTCATTCCCTCAACCACTCACGGGCAACTATATATTGCTCTCTCAAGAGTACGATCATTTGACACATTAATATATAACCTTTCAATTATACCATAATGGTGTACATTACACCAGGTACAACTTGTTATGTATATGCTTGTGTAGTCCAAAGCATCTTTGGCCTACCTACCTGTGTTGGAGTGAAGCTCCCAAAATCTACTACAGGTCACCCCATTATCTGCCTGGGATATGTTGCAAGATCCCCCATGAATATCTGAAACCCTGGATAATAGGGAACCGTATTATTTTCAATTAGACGAACACCAGAAGTTGACCATAGAATTATATTGGAGGATCTAGAAATGCCTAGAGAGAGAACATAATTTTTTGGACATGGATAAGTGAAACCGTGGATACCGAATCCATGGATATAGGGGTCAACCTGTACCCAAAAATCCCTTAACCATGCTCTTGGGAGGGTGCTAATGGGAGCTGTAGACCAAAATTTCTGGATGATCATGCCATTGAGATCTCATCTGGTCACAGACAACTTTTTTTCCATTTCTTACAAGATCAGTTAATGAAGTATCTGAAACTGGGTTCAGAGGTTTTTCGGTATGCGGGTTGAAAATGGGTAACTTTGTGATTTTATAGAATCATAGAATTGTAGAGTTGGAAGAGACCATGAGGGCCATCCAGTCCAACCCCCTGCCACTCAGGAAATCACAATCAAAGCATCCCCGATAGATGGCCATCCAGCCTCTGTTTAAAGACCTCCAAGGAAGGAGACCCCACCACGCTCCGAGGGAGTGTGTTCCACTGCCGAACAGCGATTACTGTCAAAAAGTTTCTCCTAATGTTGAGCTGGAATCTCTGTTCCTGGAGCTTGCACCCATTGCTCCGTGTTCCAGTCTCTGGAGCAGCAGAAAACAAGCCTGTGCCATCCTCAAAGTGACACCCCTTCAAATACTTAAACAGGGCTATCATATCGCCTCTTAACCGTCTTTTTTCCAGGCTAAACATACCCAGCTCCCTAAGTCTCTTCTCATAAGGCATGGTTTCCAGACCTTTCATCATTTTAGTCACCCTCGTCTGGACACGCTCCAATTTGTCAATATCCTTTTTGAATTGTGGTGCCCAGAACTGGACACAGTATTCTAGGTGAGGTTTGACCAAGGCAGAATAGAGTGGCACTATTACTGCCCTTGATCTAGACACTATACTTCTATTGATGCTGCCCAAAATCGCATTGGCCTTTTTAGCTGCTGCATCACACTGTTGACTCATGTTCAACTTGTGGTCTACTAGGACTCCTAGATCCCTTTTGCACGTAGTCTCGTTCAGCCAGGTCTCCCCCATCCTATATCTATGCATTTTATTTTTCTGCCCTAAGTGCAGTACCTTACATTTCTCCGTATTGAATTTCATTTTGTTAGCTTTGGCCCAGCTCTCCAGTCTATCCAGGTCATTTTGAATTTGGATCCTGTCCTTTAGGGTATTAGCTACTCCTAATTTGGTATAATCTGCAAATTTGATAAGTATGCCCCTAATTCCGTCATTTATGAAGATCTTGTGGCCTTTTAAAACCTTGAGCTGTCAAGTAAACATTGTTCTCTTTTGCATAGGGCCATGTAGATTTCAACTATGAAGTATCACGGTCTTTGTCGGCTTGTCAAGGTGTCTTGCTTGTAGTGGATGCAAATGAGGTAGGATTTGAAATTATTTTCACTTGTTTTGCAAATAAGAATGGTAACTGTTACATGTTTGTTTCTGGAGTAATGAAAAGCTTTCCTTTTACAAGCTCTGTGTGTATTTATATGTTTTTTTTTCCTCCTCAGAAAGCATTTATATTTGGTATTCTTTTTTTTTTTTAACTGAAATCTCCTGATAATGCAGCTGAAATTAAGGTTTAAACTTCTAGTTTTGACACACTCCAGGCTATAGCCAAGGGACATTCTGTGATGTCTGAATTGGCTATATATATATTTAAGGCTTCACAGGTGAACACAGAGAAGGGCAGTAATGTGGCCAAAAGCACCTGTGATTGTTCAGATTTCAGAAGGATCAAATGATGTATAGTATTGTTGTCAAGAGCAGAACAAAAAGCACATTGAATAAAACATGTGCCTTTCTATATGTGTGGTGGAGGAAAGTGGTGGAAAGCATAGTAGTGGAGGGAAAGAAAGAAAAAGTTCAGTGAGATATCTATGTGGCTTGATGTCAGGACAATTTCAGTGTTAATATAACTAAAAATAACTAATTTAAATAATAATAACAACAACGACAGCGACAACAACAACAGCACATTTTTGTCTCTCCCCCCTTTTTTTTCTTTTTAAAAAAGAGCAACTGCACAAACAAAGGAGGGGGGGTGCTATTCAGTGTCTTTTTGTCCTTAGCCCTGGAAATAGCTAAGAAGAGCTTTTGTTGTATGTATGTGCCTTCCAGTTGCCTGTTGACATAAAGCAACCCCATGAATTTCATAGGATTTTCTTAGCCAACCACTCAGAGGTGGTTTTGCCAGGTCCTTCCTCTGAAATATTTCCTGCAGCCCCTGGTATTCATTAGTGATCTCCTATCCAAGTCTTTAGCCCTGGAAATAGCTGACAAGAGATTTTCTTAGGGCTGATTAAATCCCACCCATATGCTCCTCTCTTTGACATGTACCTCTACCCCTGAAGGAAAGATAAATGACAACCTACAGTTGAATGGGACAGCACATACACCTGAAGTAGATTAGGTTTGCTTTTTGTGTAGGTTTTTTCTCTTGTTGCAGCTTCTTATGACTGAAAGTAGTCTCCTTCATTTTGTTTCTCTTTATCTTAAAACTGTGAGCCCTCAGTGCTGTTGGTCCTTTTACTGCTCTCCAGTGTTGTACCTCATAAAGAGAAGGGGCTGCTAAGTTCGCTGTAAGGTGCACAGGATGGCCAGAGTGAAAACTGGAGATGATTTCTGTATCCTTAGTGGTTGTGTAGAAGTGGAAATTTCAGCAGATGTTGTGTGTTACCTGGTGGCGTGGCAAGCAGCTCCTGCTGAAATTCCCTCTTCTGCACAACCATTAAAGTTACAGGAGCAATCTCCAATTTTTTCATCTTGTACATGACAGAAATTATAAATAGGCGTAGCTTTAGCTACCATATGAGGATGGAAGCAACACCTGTGGATATTTGGCCTGCACCACAGCTGCCTAACAGCTGAAATGTCAATGGATGCAGCAGAATGAAGCAAAAAGGAGGAGTTTACTTTCTGATAGAATCAGACAGATTAGTGTGGCTAAGAGACAGTGTTTATGTGGGAAGCATGCCTGGTTTGCCTCATATATGAGCTACATGGATTTAAAGGAAAGTTGACAATACTAGTGGGGATGGGAGCCATGTTTGGTCCCCTGAAACACTGGTAGCCACATCACTGCCAGTCACACTAGTTGGAAGTAGGGGAATGCTCACGTCTAGTTTGCCATCCCCCTCCTCCCAAATTAGGCAATAAAATGACATTGATTGATCAGGTGGCTTGTTTCAGAGTAGAATATAAATCTAGCAGCTATGGGAAACACAATATTGCTCAAAAGTGAGGCACCTGTTCCTCTAGTTAGCCCTGTCGTTAGCATCTAAATGAAATTTTGTTTTGTTTTTCTGCCACAATATATTGGCAGAAATTTAATAGCTGTTGAATTTAATAGCAGCAGTTGGGATAGTCAGAGAAATAAGTGGGTGAATTGTAGGGGCACATGTTCCCCATCTTTAGAGGAATCTAGCTTCTAGATTCTGTTCAGAAGTGCTTAGAACTGTACAGGGTGAGATTCAAAATGGTTGCAGCATTGGTGAGAAAGCTAGAGTATTACTGGGTCAAAACTAATTCTTTTGAGAACTATATTGCCTCATGGTCTCAAAAATATATTATCACAGTATTGAGATGCTTTTGGCTATTCTAAACATTTTTGCGTGTACATTTTTGCAGTTGCATAGGGTAGCAGACACCTGTCTTTAATATAATACACAGTGTGGGGAATTTACCATGTCTGGTATTCAATGCCAACGCTTTGTTTTTATTTTCCCATCTAATTTAATATGTTGTGCCATGTTTAAAATGTCTGTGACATCATTATTGGTGCAATTCTTTCCCTCACCAATGTTTGTGTCACTTTGTGGGCTTCAGGATTTTTAGCAGTCTGTAGAAGCAGAGGACTCCTATGCTCTCTCACTCTTGCAGCATGCCAATATATCACTTTAAACAGCAATAGCAGCATAAAGAGCACCAGGTGCACACATAACAATACTGGAATTGTCCCTGTTACAACATCCTTTGGCATATACGTACCAAATCTGAACCAAAAGAATACAGTTGTCCCTCCAGATTCATGGATTTGGCATTCATGGTTTTAAGTATTCACAGCTTGAAAATATTCTTTAAAAAATAATGATCCCAAAAGCAAACCTTGGTTTTGCCATCTTATATAAGGGACACCATTTTGCTATGCCATTGCATATAATGGGACTTGAGTATTCACGGATTTGGGTATTCACGGGGGGCCCTGGAACCAAACCCCAGCGAATGTGAAGGGACAACTGCAGTTAGCTTGGATCTGGTTTCGCAGAGGTGACCCTGCCTTGTTGATTGGGGGGTGATCAGTTATATAATACTAGCTATACCCGATGTAACATACACCTTCAAACTCCCCCCCCCGCCACCAGGCTCGTCCCCCCCCATAACTCCCCATCACCAGCCTCTCCCCCCCTCGTTGCCAGGGTTGCCCCCCCGTCGCCAGGCCCATCCTCCCCATCTCCAGACTTGCCCCCTGCCGCCGCCCCCCTTGCCAGGCTCTGCCCTCCCCCGTTGCCAGGCTCGCCCTCCCCCTATTGCCCAGCTCTCGCCCCGCCATCATCAGGC
Source organism: Gambelia wislizenii (assembly GCA_030847615.1). Taxonomy (NCBI): domain Eukaryota; kingdom Metazoa; phylum Chordata; class Lepidosauria; order Squamata; family Crotaphytidae; genus Gambelia; species Gambelia wislizenii. The sequence goes on along the minus strand of JAUMIR010000005.1, from coordinate 102,190,324 downwards.
TCGCCCTCCCCCCATTGTGCCCCGTTGCCAGGCTCTTGCCTCCCCCCATCACCAGGTTCACCCCCCGTAACCCCCCCATTGCCAGGCTCTCTCCCCCCATCGCCAGGTTCACCATCCCCATCGTCAGGCTCGCCCTCCCCCTGTCACCCCCCCATTGCCAGGCTCTCCCCCCCCCCCGTCGTCAGGTTCACCCTCCCACTGTCGCCCCCCCCTTTATCAGGCTCTGCCCCCTGTTGCCAGGTTCACCCTCCCCATCACCAGGCTCCCCCCCAGGCTCGCGCTCTCCACGCTCAGGCACATGCATCCTACACACACACACACACACACACACACCACATCCCCCATATGCTATTCACACTCCCTCTGCTGCCATCATGTTTAGAAAGGACTGAAACTTCCACATGGTCCTGCCCCCAGTGTCCTGATTGGCTGCCCAACCGAGCTTTGATTGGCTGGTCATTTTCCTAAGCGGCCAATCAGCACACTGGAAACTGCAACATACCTAAGAGCAATAGATAGATAGATAGATGTTCACAGTTATTGTTATGTAAAAACATTCTTTGTGCATTTGATTTCCTTTTTGTGTGCAAAAATCTTTTGGGAAGAAGTACATGCACAAATATTCACATGTTTAATACTGATGTTTTTCTAGGGTATTCAAGCTCAGACAGTAGCAAACTTTTATCTTGCGTTTGAAGCACAACTCTCAATAATTCCCGTTATAAATAAGGTAATACCACATGTTCTAAACTAATAACAAATCTTAAGAACTTACAAATAAAGAATCATGACTTGTTCGTAATAACTTTAGTATGCTGGTAACAAGAGGCCAAACAAAGAAAGGTAGCTCACTATCCTGACTGTGTATCATTTCTATATACTGTATTCTTTTCATTGACTACCTATTCTGCCTGTATTCATTGTATAACTACTACTACTCAGTTTTAAAACCATTTATGATCTTCTTATACAGTATTTTCTCCTTGATGTTTCATCTTGTTTTTTGGGCCCTGCTGAAAGCTTATGTTTCCTCAGTGAGACTTTTTTTTTAAAAAAGTACAATATCGTAAACTTTGGTGATTTATGAATAAACTGTGATGATGGTAAACCAATGCATCTAGTTTTCCATAGTTCCTATAAATAAATTCACTAACTTTAGCTGCAGGTCATTAGGCTTGTTTTGGTTCCTAAGAAAGACACAGAAACTTTCCAGGTAGCTAATACATGATCAACAAAAACAGTGTGCAAACACAATACACATTTCCTACATTGTAAGGAAATATGGCTTTATTCTCTCATTTTTTGTTGCAAATATAATTTATTTCTGAAAATTGTGTAAATTATTTAATTTCTGCTTCATTGTGTGCATTGTCCTAATAGTCAAAGTTATTATAATAATAACATTGTTTTGCAGATTGATCTAAAAAATGCAGATCCTGAGAGGGTTGAAAATCAAATTGAAATGGTATTCGATATTCCCAAAGGAGATTGCATTAGGGTAAGATGTCTTTTTAGGTTTATGCATGTGTGTTTGGTTGCTGCTGACAAGCAGGAGCCTCTTGACTTGTCAAGTGGCTCATTTGTGTGTTTGTGGACAGGTAACAAGAACCTGCCCTTTTATCTTCTTGCATCTCTTATGTGACTCTTATGCTGGGCCTGCAAAAGTCTTCTATGTGGCAACACCTGCATTTAATGAAAGTTACATCCTCTAGTTGATTGTCACTGACAGTCCATTCAGCTAGTGAATTCAGAGAGATCTTGATTGAATTATACAGTTGTCCCTTCACATTCACTGGGGTTTGGTTCCAGGACCCCCCGTGAATACCCAAATCTGTGAATACTCAAGTCCCATTATATGCAATGGCATAGCAAAATGGTGTCCCTTATATAAGATAGCAAAATCAAGGTTTGCTTTTTGGATTATTATTTTTTAAAGAATATTTTCAAGCCGTGGATACTTAAATCCGTGAATGCCAAATCCGTGAATGTAGAGGGACAACTGTAGTTTGCTTCAATTTGTGGACTGCAGTCAGTTGAATATAATATGTACTTAAATACCAGGCAGCCTTAAGTTTGGACAACATGTCTGGGTATGTTTGTAAAGGAATGTTTTATCTGTTTTATTGTACTTCACCTTGGAAATCCTGGTGAACAGAAAATTGTTAAATACTTTGCATAAATAAATAAGTTGGACTGTCAGAGAGTGCTTGGAGGATGTGAATATTTCTCTCAATTGTCTCAGTGTTTCCTGTTGATTATTAAAAAAAAAGGAAATGTTTTATGTCAGCTATTTTTCTACTGAAGATGGACTGTCCTTTTCTGTTGTGTTACACATGTTTCTGAACAGGTTTGTGGAGTGAGTTGTTGAATTGATGTACTTGTTTACTATTTGTAGTGAAACCAAATTTTTCAAATGTAGCTGGGCATCTTAAGTAATATATAACATAAATGTAGCACTTGACAGTTTGCTTGTTAGTGTGCACTCAGTGTTCTGTGGGAATAAGGCCAACTTTTAAAATTTGTTTTTAGATTTCTGCTAAACTGGGAACAAATGTTGAAAGGATACTTCGGGAAGTGATTGAAAGGATCCCCCCGTAAGTTTTCTTTTCTGACATCTTTCATATTATTGAAAAATAGCCTGGCTTGCAGTTTTCCCTAGCTTTATAATTCAGTAAAGTTGTACATTTTCATTCAAAGCCCTTTCATAATATCTGTAATTTAGTAACTCTTAACAGATTGGTCTATTAACTTGCTTATGATGAGGAAAAAGGTAAGTGCAGGGACATAAACATTTTAATGTTCTCTATGAAATGATTATGTACTATATATTTTACACTTACATATACATATAGTGCTGCTATTGTTTTCTGTCAAAACTGGATCAGTAGTTTGAACACTAGGGAAAATACATCAGGTATTGAAAAATTAAGTTTTGTGTATTTTATAAAACAGCCTTCATATTTTTCTCTCCTTGTTATAATAGGCCTCAGGTTAGCACGGAAGAGCCATTGAAGGCTTTGGTGTTTGACTCCACCTTTGATCAGTATAGGGGTGTGATTGCCAACATAGCACTATTTGGTGGGGAAGTTCACAAAGGCAATAAGATAACATCGGCTCACACAAAAAAGATTTATGAAGTAAATGAAGTAGGAATTCTGACGCCCAATGAACAACCAACACACAAGTTGTAAGTATTTGGCGGGGGCGGGGAGGCCCTGTGAATACATTATAGCCTTTGGAGCTATGCTGATTCCTTATTCCTGTGGTTGGCCTGTCAGTAGTAGCATAACAGCATTAATTTTTAGCATTAATGTTTTCCTTTCATATTCAAGCACACATAGCAAAGGTAGAGCAGGGCCTCTTTTTTCCCTTTTTTTCTTTTTGGTTAAACCCAGTATGTGGATCTCACTAACGATGCTTAATACCTTGATGTTTCTCAGTTACAGGCTTTAAATTGGAAGATTTCAGGAAACAGTAAAATCCTTGTCTTTCTCTTGATTTGTAAAAGCTATGGGTGGCATCCTGTTGGGCAGTTGCAATGTCATAAGCTAAGCATATGACCTCATAATTGTTTAGTATTCACGTTACCATGTTTGTATGTGCCCCCCTAAACCCACGTTAAAATCCAGGCAGCCACACTGAGGGATGGAGTTCTTTGGCACTGGTAAGCAGGCTGCTGAAGGGTGTGTCCAGCCCCCTCCCACTAGTAAGCAGTGGTGTGATGAGCAGAAGTGGGACTCCTGCACAATCTTGTTCCAACTCCTTGTCATACTGCTGCTCACTGGTAGGAGGGGGCTATATGTATCATCTTTCAGCACCCTGCTCACCAGTGCCACAGAACTCTATCCTTCGGTGCCGCTGCATGGATTTTAAGATGGGTTTGGGGGGTTCTATTGGGAGAGAGATTGTAGTGACAACATTGTGGTTATGTGTCTGATGCAGGATCTTGAGGTTTTATAAAAAAGGATTTTAGCAATGAGTATGGGAAAAAGGATTTGATATAATTATAATTGTGATCAAATTCAAAAATAGCTTATCTGCAAGATGAAAGAGGTTTGAAATGTTTTATGTAATACATATTTACCCATGGTGGCAATTTCGTTTAGATATGCTGGCCAGGTTGGCTATTTGATTGCTGGAATGAAAGAGGTTACAGAAGCCCAAATAGGAGATACTATCTATTTACATAACCAACCGGTGGATCCATTTCCTGGGTTTAAATCAGCGAAACCAATGGTTTTTGCAGGTGAGGTGCATACATTTGAAAGTTGGTAAGCAGTTTAATATGTACTAATATTAGCAAAATGCCTATGTCTGTTTTAGAGTCCTTGCTACTGGGGCATTGATGCTGCTGCTGTAATCAGAAGCATCAATATTTCTCATGTTACTATGGTAGCATGGGAAGGAATACACCACAGATATGATAGGAGGTGGGTATTAATAATTCAGTATTTTCATTATGCCAAGAAATGGCTACTTTAGGAGCATCGAGTGCAGAGAACTCCCAAACTGTAGAATTGAGTCTTCAGGGAGAGTACAACCCCATTCTCAGTGAGGCTAAAGGAACACTCCACAACACATGGGTTAATTCATCGTGCCAACCAGTCCAAGACAGGATCCTCAAAATTCCATGAATATTGGACCTCACTCCCTCTCTCACCAGTTTTTCAATTCCTGCCTTGCTAACTGGTTGAGCAATTTTCTCTCCTATCTATACTGTATCTTTAAATAGCAGTTATAATAGCAGAATTGGCAAATAAGAATAGAAAGCAAAATCAATTAGAAGAGGTCTTTGATGAGTCCTGCCTGCCTTCTGATAAATGAAGGCGCCAGGCAGAGGAACATTTGTTGACTTCATTTAAGGTCTGTGCTAAATTTCTGTGCAGAATTGTCAGTTTCCCTACCCACAACGCCTTGTTTTTGGCTAGATTAAATTTCTGCTGGCTCTTCTTCCTATATCTTAAACCCCTTCACACACTGATTTGAGGGTTCCACATCAACTTGGAGCAGCTGGAAATTAGAGTTAGTACCATCAGTCTACTGGTGGGAGGTAGACTGATTATAGTTCAGCCCAAACATTTGAATGAGTTTACTGAGGTGTTTCACATAGGGTTGTAAATCATAGTGGAGAGGATGAAGCCTTGTGGCACAGGCAGCCCCCGGTGGAACCTTCTGAGACTGCTTTTGCAGGAAGAATAGAACCACTCTAAACTGCCTCATAAATCCAATCCATAGAAGCGCCCCAAAGTCTACCAGAACTGATGACAATAAAAACTGCTGAAAAATTCAGGAGAACATATTCCCACCCCCGGTCTATTTTCCAGTTTAAGTCACCCACCAGAGTGACCAAGGCTGTTTCCATCCCATAACCAGAACCAAAACTGGATTGAAAAGAAGGGTAGGAATTATGCAGTCCTCCAGATTGTTGGACTGCATGTGCTAGCAACCCCTAAAAATCACCGCATGAGAGTGATTTTTTAACACTCTCAAAAATGCTCAAGTTGACCACATAGCTTTTGAAACAAAACTAGATGTTACATAGACTTGCCACAGCTTGGTGTTCTGCTGAAAATTGACACCCTCTAACTGTTCAGTGTAATGTGGAGTTTGATCCTAAGTAGCTTTGTTCACTGCCTCCCCTGCCTATTAAAACAAAAAACAAGGAAACAAACAAAAACCACCAAAACCTTGCTTCTGGCAAGTGCAGAAACATCTTGGTTAGCTTTCTTAGCATCTTTGTGTTGGGCACTGACAACCTTCTCACTCTCTGCAGAAAAGCACGAAGGGTGGGAAAACAGAGATAATATGTAGGGAATTACATGCACACACACACATATCTAGCAGCAGCAGTAGCTATGGTTGTAGTTATTATGAGGGTCAATTCTGAGAATACCCAGGTGCTTTGATTTCTGCTGGGAACCTTAAGAGGCTAGGGAGCTGGCTGTCCACATAAAGTAGCTACTCCGACATGTCCATGTAATCTCTAGCCCAGTGCACACTATGCTGTTGGAGTATGTTGCATTTGGCCCAAATGAATCTGTTGTGAAAACCAGTTTTTTTAGTCCATGTACTGAACAAGCATGAGTTTACCTTCCTGTTTATAACTGGCTTGGAGTTGTGAGAACATATAATATAAAGGGGTGCTGCTTACCATAAAGACCTTTGAGAACATTTGGAAATAGGGAACTTAAGAAGTAGGCAAACCTTGGAAGAGCAAGGCTCTCAATGGAAAAAATCCTCTGTCCAGTTCTAATGGAGTTTAAGCATGCCATTGCTTATTTAACTTTCGATGAAGTACTGATTTCCTTCCACAAGTAGTGCAATACTTACATTATACTTAGACACCTGATGGATAAGCACAACCATGCTATTTCTAATGCTTCCCTTTTGTGTGCATGGTGAATTTCTGTGGGTTACACAAGAAGATGCTGAACTATCTGAAGATCATTTGCTTACTGCAATAGAAACTTGGTAGTTTCTCTCTTCTGGTGCAGGCTAGTGATTTTTTAAAAAAAATCAGCATGATAATAGTTTTGCCTTTCACACTTACTTGGACATCCTGTTTTATTTTGTCAGATTCGATTTCAATAAATAATTTCCTTATCTCGATTCTGTAAAGCATTTCTAGATGCTTTATTTGGCTAGAAATCCTTCAGGGAAATATGGCCTGAATCCAGTTGTTAATCCCAAGTAGCAGAGATTCTTTGGATCATTAGCAACTTGATTAGTGAGAACTTACATAGTTTTTTAGTGGGTCTATTCTTGTTGGGAATAACATTGGATTTAGGCCTAAAGTTCAATATTGTATATGAAATGAGGCTTAAACACGTGAAATGGAATCAGTTCCTTTTGTTAATGGAACTGCTTCTGTAAATGAAATGGGTACCATTTGCCCTCCTTCCACACATCCTCAAAATTTATTTCAGAGGATTAGGCAATATGGAGGGGGGGGCATGCAGTGCAGAGAAGAGGGAAAGAAAGTCCTGTTGTGCAAGCAGGCTTCTAGCTAGCAAAACCAGGTATATTATTTGAAAAAGATACCAGTTGCCTGCAAATAGAGATTTTAAGTCATTGTAAAGAATGTGCTGAATAAAATATATGAGGATATTGGTCAAATCCCCTTTGTCAATCAAAGTTCTGTGTTCATTGACAGGAATGTACCCAGTAGACCAGTCAGACTATAACAATTTGAAAAGTGCTGTTGAAAAGTTGACACTTAATGACTCTAGTGTTACTGTTCACCGTGATAGTAGCCTTGCCTTGGGAGCTGGTTGGAGGTGAGTCTTGCTATATTCAAATTAGTACTTCAGGCTTTAACTTTTTTGGGGGGGGGGGAGAGGTGATTTGTGGTTGTTATAGCCTTTAGCATAAGTCAACATGGACAACTTCTCTTGTATTTACAGGTTGGGTTTCCTTGGCCTTTTGCACATGGAAGTTTTTAATCAGCGTTTGGAGCAAGAATACAATGCATCTGTCATTTTAACCTCTCCCACGGTTCCCTATAAAGCAGTTCTTTCTTCAGCAAAATTGATAAAGGTGATGAAGGATTTTAAAGCTAAAGAAAGAAACAAATAAAGGATACATACCACACAGACATATTGGATAAATTGTAATTCACATTGTTTAACTATAAATTTGCAAGTGACAACACTAACACTAATTTCTTTATTGAAGTCTTGTGTCTCTTGAGAGGCTGAATAATACCAATAAAACCTTTGGTACTTTCCCCCAAACTAGACTTCCAGCCAGCCTGTCATGCCTTCCTTCAGGGTACATTTGGACCCCTGTATGAGGGGATTTGGTTCCTGGACTTACTGCAGATACCTGCAACCACGAATAACAGAGAACCCTATTAAAATAAAGGACTTCTGGTAAAAACATACCACACACTTGCCATGGAGGACCTAGAAGATGCCTAGAGGATGCCTCTCTAGGCATTTTCCAGCGTAACTCTGTGGTATGCCTGTTTGGTGTTCCACGGATAACTGAAACTGTGGATATTGATTCCATGGATATGGAGGTCTGACTGTACCGTTAGCTCATAGGGTCAAACATGCCAGTTTGCATCCACTTCTTTCATTGTTTGCTTTTCCTTTCCAACTGATTTAAAACACCAGTGCTACAAGTTAGCACTGAGCATACTCAGTCCTCATTGGGTTGTTTTATTTGCACATGTCCATGTTTATGTGTATGCCTATTTAAAATAGTTTTAGAAATGTTGGGGATCCCGAAAGATGCTGGCACCATCTTCTCATTTATGTTTCCATCTCTGTCAGCATGGGGCCTTGAGTTCAATGTTAGGTGGATGTTCTCAGAACAAATACTTGTCCAGTGTATGGTTCCATAGTGAAATTGCTTATTACATCTCTGTGTGAATAGTTCTTCTGGCCTAACCTCCTTCCACTGTTGAGTACATGCAATTCTGACCCACCTTGTATTGGTCATGAATGGAACATTGCTTAGGATCAAAAGCTAATTCAGAGATGCAGAAATTCTTGCCAATAGAGGTAAAGGTAGGGGACCCTGGTGGTGCATTAGGCTAATGCAGCTAAAACTGTAGCCAAAATTCATGTAGCTCTTGAGTGCATAAGTTCAATTCCAGGGCCCGCCAGGTCGACTCTGCCTTCCGTAACTCGATAAAATGAGTACCAGCATAATAAAAGAGCTGGGGCGACATGCTGTGGAAGCTGTTAATTCAGTTTCCAAAAAAAGCAGCAGTCGTTATTAGTGTACAATGCATTCTGCAGTGTCACTCTTGCAGCATTATTTGTATGCCAGCAGTGCCATCTACTAGCACTCACATTGTACAATTGTCTGTACTGAATGTACTGTACTCTGAAATGTATTGTATTAAAAATTGCATTGTAATGTATTGTATTAAATTTACTGTATACTGTACTGCTTGATGTTGTACCCCACCCCGATTCTGAGGAGAGAGGTGGGTAATAAATAACTAAGTATTATTAAGTATTATTATTATATAGAGGTGATTGGCAGTTACATCTCTGTGTGAACCATTATTCTTATGTTCCCTCTCTACAGTCCTAGAAACTAACACCTGAAGGTAGATAATTCTTGTCCTATTAGAATATAAGAGGCAGATCTTTTTGATTGCACATGAGAATAAGTGTCATTTAAGAATTATGACAATACGTTAAGGCATTCACTTTTGATTAGAATTTGGGCCCAGCAGGTCAAGCACAGTGTTTCAACTGGGTTTTGTTTCCTTTTTTTAGGAGCATGGGACAAAGGAGATCACCATCATAAACCCTGCTGAGTTTCCTGATAAATCAACAGTGGTGGAATATTTGGAGCCTACTGTTTTGGGCACTATCATAACACCTGATGAATATATTGGAAAAATAATAACTTTGTGCCAGGTAGGTTTGTTGGATTAAGAACAGTAACAAATAAAATTAGGTGAGCTTGATGGTGCCAAAGTGTTCCAGTGATTTCCAGGAAACAACTTGTCTTCAGTCTGTTGAAGAATTGCATATTGCAGTGATCTCGTGAGACACATTAGTTGATTTTCATGGGTATCTTGAGTCTCATTAATACCTATATAGACCAAGTGTATATCCTAAAACAGAACAGGGTAATCTCTGATGCATGGGCCTAATGTGATCCCTCAACAATCGCTGAGCCTTATCACACTACACTGTGATAGTACTATTATTCCACTTTAACTCTTATAGCTGCCTCCTGTGGAATTCTGGGGTTTGTAGTTTAGTGAGGCCTAAGAGCTCTCTGGCTGAGAAGGCTAAATGCCCCTCCCTAAACTGCAAATCCCAGGATTCCACAGGAGGCAGCCAGAGCAGTTAAAGTGGAATAATAGTGCTATCACAGTATAGTGCGATAAGGCCCTCAATCCAGCCTGAGGAGGCAGCCTCTTCTTAAAACCCCACCTCCTTTGGGAAGACACGTGGAAGTGGAAGGGATATCTGTTGGTAACAAAGGGATTCCCGCCCCTTTGCAAACGTAAGCAGAGTGTTGAATGTGCATGTGGAATTACATTGTTATCTCCAATCAGTGCTTGGAGTTAACAGCAGATACACTCAGCTGGCAATTTAGAAACAGGCTGAGTCTCAGCAGCAGGATTTATTTAGTTCCCAGCACTGGATGAGTGTGTCTAGTGTTTCTTTCTTCTTGGTGTCTCTTCCTTCTTTGTGCTTTATTCAGGAAGCTGGTGATATTGGGGAGTGCCCATGCCCCTAACATCATCTGGCCCATGGGAGGCAGCTGCTTCCTCCCCCTTAAAATGATGCTTCATCCCTGCCTTAAAGCAAGGAAGAATGTACATGAAGAAGGCTGTCGTGGGACAACCTTTGAAATCTGAGAGAAATCTACTGACTGCAATAGTTTGTGCACTAATAACTTCTTGTTTAGACCAAAGCTTCTTAAACTGTGAGTCAGGGGTCATGTAACTGAATATGGGGGTTGCAAAAAAATTTGGCAACAGTAAATTTGATTTGTATACATACCTTTTATATATACCTATATATCTGGGCTCACGTAACAAATTCTTGGGCAAAAAGGGGTTGCAAGTGGAAAATGTTTAAGAAGTCCTGGTTTACACTACTGAAGTATGCCCTGCATGGGGCTGCCCTAGAAGACAAAATGGATGCTGCAGCTAATACAGTACAGTTGCTCCTCCATGTTCACGACTTTCACATTTGCGGTTTCAATTATTCACGGAAAGCCGCCAGGTCCCCCCTGCTCCCCCCTGTCCCTTCCCAAGGCAGCGAAGGGCTTCTCATGAAGCCTGTCGCTGCCTTCAGAAGGCGGGGTGGAAAGCCTCCCTCCCGCATGCTCTCCACCCCAGTCCCTTCTCAAGGCAACGAGGGGCTTCTCACGAAACCCGTCGTTGCCTTGGGAAGGGGGGGTGGAAAGCCTCCCTCCTGCATGCTCTCCACCCCAGTCCCTTCTCAAGGCAACGAGGGGCTTCTCACGAAACCCGTCGTTGCCTTGGGAAGGGGGGGTGGAAAGCCTCCCTCCCGCCTGCTCTCCATCCCAGTCCCTTCTCAAGGCAGCGAAGGGCTTCTCACGAAGCCCGCTGCTGCCTTGGGAAGGGACTGGGGTGGAAAGCCTCTCGCCCGCAGGCTCATTTCTGATACGTGTTTTTTTCACATTCGCTGGGGTTGTCTGCCCCTACCCCCGCGAATGTGAAGGGATGGCTGTATGTGGTAACTGGATTACTGACAAAAACACCTTATAGAAACTATGATACAGTTTCTGAAGAACCTGCACCTGGTTGCCAGTATGCTTCCAATCCAAATTCATAGTGAGCCCTGGTGGCACAGTGGTTAAATGCCAGTACTGCAAGCCACAACGTTGCAAGTTTGATCCCAAGGGCTCCAAGGTTCACTCAGCCTTCCATCCTTTCGCAGGTTGGTAAAATGAGTACCTGGCTTGTGGGGGCAATTTGCTAACACACATTGAAAACTGCTTAGTGCTTAGTGCTCTATAAAAAGCAGTGTAGATGTATAAAATGCTGTTGCTTAACTATTTGTAAGCCACTCTGAGAGCCTTTGTGGCTGAAGAGCAGGGTATAAATACCTAAATAAAATAAATAAATAAATACATAAATAGTGTTGGTGATAATATTTAAAGCTTTTAATGAATTGGGACCTTGATAGTTATATACTCCTTACATATACCTGCTCAGCAACTAAGATCTGTTGGCGAATCCCTTTTCTGTGCCCCACCAATGGGAGCAGTACCAAGGTAGGGTCCACTCCCCTTTGTGTCTTCTTTCCCCTTGGAGGAAGGAACCAATGTTGGCCTCATTTGGGCATCAAATTAAAAGATTTTGAGGCCTGGGGATCATGACCTGACTTGGTTGTGAAGTCTCTGAGCATGAATGGTTAAGTTACCAATTAATTGCTAGAGTTATTCTTAATAATCTCTTAGTTTAAAATGCAGTCATATTTTAGAATTTAATATCTGGTAATGGCTTCTCATCAGTGGAAAATCCAGTTGACTCTGTGTTACTTGTCAGACGCGAAGAGCTGTTCAGAAGGATCTACTTTACATTGATGACCACAGAGTTATGCTGAAGTATCTCTTTCCACTGAATGAAATTGTAGTAGATTTCTATGATGCTCTGAAATCCTTATCTTCTGGATATGCCAGGTAATGTAATTTTTGTAACATTGATAAGCATTTTGTCTGTTGGAGTTTCAGAATTACAACTGGGTACCCAGCACTAAATTCCTATTGACTTTAAAGATTTTGGAGTAGTCTCACTCCTTAGCTGTATGACCTGAAGATAGTTGGGGTCTTAATTCTGTTGTAGTGGGGAACAAAATGGGAGGCTTAAATACCTCAGTCTATTATTGAGTTTATCTAAGTATCTACATATATACCTAACTTTACTACAGCCTTTACACTTACAAAATAAACATGTACAAATGACAGGTCCAGGAGAATTCCAGTGTATGTGCACACGGTAACGGAACATAATTGTCTTCAATAAGGAACCTATTAGAGTCTAGTGGAAACTGGAGGAATACTTTAAAGAAAACAGGTATAAAGCCTCCAAAATTGAACTCCCTTGAAGCATAGGAAATACAGGAGCATTGACCACTTGGATTTGTGTCTTTAAAGCTCTGGTTGAAGTAGAGAATGTACAGTTGCCCCTCCACATTCGCTAACTTGGCATTCGCGGTTTTGATTATTCAAAACTGTGACACGGGGCCTCCGGAGGCACCGGGAAGGAGTGGGGAGGCCTCCACGGGGCCTTCGGAGACCCTCTGGAGGCCCTGTGAAGGCCCTGGGGGGGGGGGAGTGGGGAGGGCCAGGGAGGCCTCCATGGGGCCTTCGGAGACCCTCCGGACGCCCTGTGAAGGCCCTGGGGGGGAGTGGGGAGGGCCGGGGAGGCCTCCACGGGGCCTTCGGAGACAGTCTGGAGGCCCTGTGAAGGCCCTGTGAGGGAGGGGGAGGGCCGCGGAGGCCTCCACGGAGCCTTGCGCGGCCCCGTGAAGGCCTTGGAAGGGAGGGGGGAGGGCTGAGGAGGCCTCCATGGGGCCTCGCATGGCCCCATGAAGGCCTCGGGGGGGAGTGGGGAGGGCTGCGGAGGCCTCAATGGGGCCTACGGAGATGCTCCGTAGGCCCCATGAAAGCCCTGGGCGGGAGGGGGGAGGGCCGGGGAAGCCTCCACGGGGCCTTTGGAGACGGTCTGGAGGCCCTGTGAAGGCCCTGTGAGGGAGGGGGAGGGCCGCGGAGGCCTCCACGAAGTCTTGCGCGGCCCCGTGTAGGCCTTGGAAGGGAGGGTGAAGGGCCGCGGAGGCCTCCATGGGGCCTCGCATGGCCCCATGAAGGCCTCGGGGGGGAGTGGGGAGGGCTGCGGAGGCCTCCATGGGGCCTCGCGAGGCCCCGTGAAGGCCTTGGGGGGGAGTGGAGAGGGCTGCGGAGGCCTCCATGGGGCCTACGGAGGGGGGAGGGCCACGGAGGCCTCCATGGGGCCTACGGAGCATCTCCGTAGGCCCCATGAAAGCCCTGGGCGGGAGGGGGGAGGGCCAGGGAGGCATCCACGGGGCCTCCGGAGGCCCCGTGGTCGCTTTGGCGGGGGAGGGAGGCAATCAATATTCGCGGTTTTTTCACATTCGCGGGGGTCTGTGGAATCTAACCCCCGCGAATGTGAAGGGACGTCTGTAGTTAACATCTTGACCTGTGCCTGAAATGGGAGGATAAGAATTTTTTCACTGTGAAATTGTTCTTCAACATTTGCTAATGGAATATTGTAGTAAGGGTCAAAAGATCTGTGCCCTTTTATGAAAACAATATCCTAAATTTATATTAAAAGTATGTTTTTAAAAAGGAAATAAGGAGTCACATTGAATTGTGTTTTCCCATCTTCTTTCAGTTTTGACTATGAAGATGCAGGATACCAGACTGCAGATCTTGTCAAAATGGACATTCTTTTAAATGGGAATCCTGTAGAAGAATTGGTAACTATTGTACATAAGTAAGTGGATTTTAAAAAGTCACTCCTGTTACAGAGAAAAATAAGTAGCCATTAGTTACTCTCAGAAAAACACATGTATGTTGAAGAGATATAGGCTGGAAATCACAATCAGAGTTATGAATGTGCAACCCAGAGTTACACATTTGTAATTGATCCATATTCACAATCCATATGTATTCAATAATGTAGGAAATATATAGGGATTGTAAACTTCTCCCAGTCCTGACTTACTGAGTAATGGCTTCTGCAAGCAATGGGGGTCCATTAATCCAGCCATCACTTTGTCCCACCTTTCTCTCAGGCTGGTCTTTGTGTTGATCAGGACTGGCATATCCATCCGCTTCCCATCAATGATATCCAGTAGGAATACGAATTGTGATATGCATCCTACTTCTGACTGTCGCATCAGAGATCTCTGGTGGGAGGAGGGTGGAAACATCAGTCTTATGTGATCCAATAGACAGGAGAATAGACCTCTGTTGTTCACAGCAGCTGCTGTCCATCAAGTCAGGATGGGGAGTGTGTGGGCCAGGAAACACTACTTAGGGCCAAAAAACATGGAGTGACCCACAGTGAAGACAAGTCTCAGCAGTTGCGACTTGCTTTAACGGGTCGTACATGCCCTCTTGCATAGGGGAGGTGAAGGGGCTAGCGTCTCTTCCCATCCTCTTGAGGCTGGAAAGTATCATCAGTAGCCGCTTGGCCTGCTGCAAAGAGGAGGAGGAAGAGGGGGAGAAAGGCCCCTCCACCTCCCTCTCCAAGCAACTTGCATCCCTTCCCAGAATGTGGGGGGGGCTTGGCCAGCTGCTGGGGGGGGGAAATGCCCTCCCTTCTCCCTTTCCAAGTGACTAGCCAGGCTAGCGTCCTTTCCTAGCATCGGAGGCTAGAACAGAATGTCAGTAGCAGTTTGGCCAGCTGCTCAGAAGAGGAGGAGGGAGAAAGCCCTCCTCCCTCTCCCAAGTGACTAGCCAGGCTAAGGCAAAAAAACAACATGGGGATGCCAGGCACTTGCCCTGTTAGCAAGCCCCGCTCCTGCGCTCATCTGACCAATCAGCTTTGTACTTCCTTTCCTATGGGAAAGCGATTCAAAGCAAATCACTTGTCCAAACGAGAGGAATGTACCTTCCCCTTGCTTTTTTAAAAAAACTCCAGGAAAACAATGTATTTTAAGACAGTGATGAGTTTAGATTTTATATTAAGCTGCAGTATTATCTTTCTTTCCTTTTCAGAGACAAAGCATATCCAGTTGCTAAGTCTATGTGTGAACGTTTAAAAGATGTTATTCCAAGACAACTGTTTGAAATAGCTATTCAGGCAGCTATTGGAAGCAAAATAATTGCAAGAGAAACGTGAGTTTACTGTTCTTGACTTTGTTTTTAAAGGGAGTTGGAGTATCCTGTGTTGTACAAAAAGACCTGTTTCTAGATGCTATTGTGGACCAAATTAAAAGTAGCTTTGTCCTCCTTCTCGTTAAACTGTTATATTTTTCTTAATTTCACTTGACACTGAAATAGAAACCCAGGCATTTTAAAGGTTACAGCTAAAAGGGAGAACATCAATTTATGCATGGAGCACACCAGTTTCACTCAACATGTTTTTTCTTTTAATCTGTTTGCTTCCAGAGAATTTCAGAGATCAGATTCCACTATTGAAGTGGCTGTAGTCCATCAGTGGGCATGTACCCCATGTGGTCCCCTGCCCCCATGATAAAAGAAGTGTTTTACATTAACAGTGCTCCCCCCTCATTTCAAGTGGTGATTTTTGGCTGTGCAAGTTTTGTGGTGCTGGGATACGTTTGGGATGGCCCCATAACATTGCTTAATTTGCCCTAGTTTTAAGATATTGAGAAGTTTGTATTGGAGATGTTAATGAAGATACTTTGGCTCCAGGAATCAGCATCTTAAATTTAGCCTGAAAGCTAAGGAATGGATGCAGAAACTTTCGCAACATAGGTTTGTGGCATACCTCTCTAATTAGCAACTGCAGTGCTACATTCTGAATCACTTGAAATCAATCTTGAAAGGCACATCTAAAGGCAGTATAGTTCAGGCTATAACAAAATAATTTCCCTTTCTGAGTTGAAGGTATGGTAGCTCAAAAGGATGGGTAGTCACACTGCTCTCTAGCTAGGGTGGGAGACACAGTGGGCACTGGAAATAGCTTGAGTACACTCTTCTGATACGTGAAAAGTAGGTATGAAATTTTGTAGGTCCCCAGTGGCTTAGGTATGTGGTTAAAATAAACTAGAAAACAGATGACAGGAGGTAATTCTGTCTGTAAGGAAGTAGTCACCCAGGAATGGGTTAACTCCTTTTGCCAGCCACTTTAGGCAAGAATCACATGGACAAAGTCCTTTCAGTTTTTTCCCTGCCTAAAGCCCAGGATAGGTTCTCTATTCCCCCCCCCCAAAGCCATTCATTCTGCCTGTCTTAGGCCCTTAGGCCTAAATCCAATTGCTAGTCCCAAGACCCATTGAATAATATATCAACACTTATATAAATCTCATTGATTCAGTAGGTCCACTCAAGTTGTGGGCTAGTGATTCAGTGTAGATCTTAATTGAATGTAGATCTTAATTGATTTTTTTTTATAACTTCTTACATCACATGCTAATTTATTGATTCTGTGATACAATACTGGTTCACATTATGGAATATTTTTGCACTATACCCTCTTAAAAATGGAGTTTGGTTTAAATATAATGCAGTGTTTCTCTTCCAGGGTGAAAGCTTATAGAAAAAATGTCCTAGCAAAATGTGTGAGTATCAATTTGCCCCTCCCCCAGTCCCTGTCGTCCCTTTTCTTTTCCTTCAGTATTTTATGATTATAGAGTTTGTGTACTTTGTACTTATTTTTATGTTGTGAGTTTGAGGGATATTTTTATTTCTATACTCCCTAGTTTTTGAGTACAATTTGGATTTTTCTTAATGCATGTGGGCTTAGTAAAACAAAATTTGTTCAAGAGTTGACATCCCCAATATTATCATAGAAGTCTGATTTTTGTAAGGGTTATAATACTTCTCTCAACTCTGTGATCTGTATTAAATATAACAATTTTTAATTTGTTTAGAGTAATTAAATAGCACATTCTCTTGGATTCTGTGTAAATATTTTTATTGTACAGGAACCTTTTTAAATAGTAGAAAAGCCTCATACTCTGTATTGTGCATGGTACCATAAAATCTGAAGAAACTAACATGATTTTTTGGGCAAAACAGTATGGAGGAGATATTTCACGGAAAATGAAACTTTTGAAAAGGCAAGCAGAAGGAAAGAAGAAGTTGAGGAAAATTGGGAATATAGAAGTGCCAAAGGATGCATTCATAAGCGTTCTGAAGAGACAGCCCGACAAGTAGTTTTAATTCTACATATTACTTTCAGCTTTTTTAAAGTCTGAAGTTCAGTAACTGGCTAGCACTGACCAAGTATGATTCTTTGAATGTATTTACAGCTTCGAGTATGATCACAGATGTAAATATACCATTTTGACAATTTCTGTAATGTAAGGAAACTTGTATAAGTAATTGTAGATTATGTAAGAGTGGATAAAAAGCCTACAGCTCTTTAATAAAACATTTTGGCTGATAGTTAACCAAATGTTCCATATTGAAATGATCCTGAGACCAATGGGAACTGGTATACCATCACATATTACACAAGCACAGTTCACACATTCTCATGCAGTTATGTTGCTGTCCTTGAGTAAGCAGGGATCACCAGCATTGAGGCCATGATATTGAGAACACAGCTGTGCTGGGCAGGGCACATTTCTAGGATGGAGGACCATCGCCTCCCAGAAATAGTACTCTACGGTGAACTCGCCACGGGTCAGCGTAAGAGGGGTGCTCCAAAAAAGCGATACAAGGACTCCCTGAAACAACATCTCAGGCTTGGCCAAATTGATCACCAACAATGGTCTGCCCTGGCCTCACATCGGGAGGCACGGAGATGCACTATCCACAATGCTGCAGCCTTATTTGAGAGCTCACGCCGAAAAAGTCTTGAAGAGAAATGACAACGCAGAAAGAATCGCAACCCGAAAACATCACCCAAGGAGACCCTCTGCTGTGCTTTCTGCAACTGGACATGTTTATCTCATATTGGCCTTTTCGGTCATCAGCAAGCTTGCAGAAAGCACGGGATGAGTCCTTTCTGAATCTTTGTTTGTGAAGAAAAGCCAGAACAGAACAGAACATGCAGTTACACAGAACAGCATATTATGGAGACTCCTTTTAAAAAGAAGCTTATGATTTTCCACACACAAATTCAGATTCTTGATATTGGCTTGTGTGAGCTTTTGGACATGCCAGGTAAACAAGCCATATGTAAAGGAATGAGAAATTTGTTTCTTTATGTGAGCCTGCTTGTTTGGTGTGTAGTCTTGCTGTATTTACCTTATCACAAACTGTAGTACCCATCTATTCATTTATTATTTACAAATAATTAGAAGGACATGTTATGCGCAATTTCATTTACAATACAGAGTATGTAGAAAACATATGAAATCTTCAGTGTTCAGAAAGACACCTTTAAACAGCGGGATTGAAATACATTCTATTACATCGCAGGCTATTATACTACTTTGAAAAAAATAAGTCATTTTGTGTCAGCAGTGAAATCCCATTTGCAGTTAATTTAGATTGTTACTGTGTGCAGTAACATAAAATGCTGCTAACATATAATCGCTGAATTGAAGGGTGGATTGGGGTCCTTTATCTTCTTTTTAGTTTCATATGTTTCTACAATTGTACTTAAATGATAAATGCTTTCTAGCTTTTTCCTATCCCTCAGTGCAGCCTAAAGACCTGATTCAATTGCTCTCATGTTCACAGTAATCTTTTCCTGATTGCCTCTTACCCCATCTACCTCTTAGATCCATGCTCTATTGGCTTATTTCCAATAAGAAATATCAAGAGAAACTCAGTGGTTTAAGAAACCAAATCAATATTACATGTATGGTCGCAGACATACAAACTCTTAAGTTCCAGTTTTCCAAGCAAAACGTTATTAATAACCTACCTTTCACTTCTATCACAACCCTCCCCCAGTGCCATCATTAGAGTCAAGGTTGTATCTTCTAACTTGCTCTATTGCTTGTGTAAGGATTAATTTCTGCAGTCACAACAAAACAAGATCTAAAGCAAGCAGCTATATGCATTATAGGAAAGCACATCTAAACAAAAGTACTAGTTGACACCCCAGTGCTAATATATGAAGAGGGTTAGCTGGATGTCATGGATCAAAGAATTGTATAACCTTTCTGCTTTGCCAAAAAACTCATGCCAACTAGCAGGACCTCAAGGCAGTGATGGGAAGCAGAACTGCATCCCTTCTAAGGATGAAGATTCATTTGAGTGGAAGACACAGTCATAACACAGGATTGGGCAATTTGTGGCCTTGAGATACTATTGGATGGCAACTCTTAGGAGTTTTAACCTACATAACCAGTGGTGAACCATCCAGAAGGCCAAATGTTGCCCACTTCTGATATAAACAAGAAATATGTGATCAGCAGCTGAGCTGTGGTTCTTGCCCTGGAATAATGTATATACACATGTGTAAAGCAGCCCTTATTTCCTGTTATGATAAACGTCGTATCAGGGATACACATGGCCCAAGAAGACTGGAAAAGGAAAATATGCATTTAGCATGTTGTAATGAGGACTGATGGGGTAACTACCCCAGTGTGAACTAATTTATTTTTTTTAGAATACGTTTAAAAGAGTACAGGCACCAACTCCAGCTTTTCTACGTTTTTCAAGATCCTTCCCATCTAATGGCCTTGGGAAGAAATCCCTCTTTAAAACCAGCTGTGTAAAAATGCATTTTAGACAGGGCAGATAGCTACAGTAAACATTGCTGAAATCAGAATTACAGAAGTGTGGCATTCTTATTTGACACCTAATACGATGGGGATTTAATGACAGTAGGAGCATTTAAGATGTGTAGAATTCTCTCCCCCCTTTTAAAAAATTAACTATAGCTGATCATCGTAAACAAAAGTTCAGATAATTTAACAAACTAAAAAGAAGTGCTACAGTGGAAAAATATATACACAGCCATCTGTAAAGATTAGTCTTTAAAAGGTGCCAGAGGATTCCTTTGTGTTTGAATGTAAAACACTAGCATGGCTACCCCCTCTAGTAGCAGACAAAACAATACTGAAATGACCACCTGTAGAACTGTACTGTCTTCAGACTCATTTGCAATGGTAGCATGATACTGAACCCCACAAATAACAAAGTGTAGATTTTAAGCCATCCAACTGAGGATACTCTAGATGTAACAGTTGTCTATGTGTAAAGATTCCACAGTAAAGTACCCACTTATCGTCTCATCAGTTATTTTACACAGTCCAAGACCAAAAAAAGGCCTTGAGACAAAATGAAGATACATTTCTATATTTGAGTTGCATTTGTGGACAGTTCATTTACGCCTGCACTCTTAAGTTCAGAATGTTCTACTGGTTTCCAGCAGCATAGAGCATGTAACAGGCAAAAGACATCTAGGTAGGAAAGCAAAAAATAGAGCTTGTAACAGTGCTAGGAGGAATGTGTGCACATTTGGACCTGGGGGAGAGAAAACAGCCTCCACAGTACTTATGGTTCTTCACGTTAGCCAGTTTTCAGCATATTGCATAGCAGTAAATTTGTCTGCTACCAAATAACACTGCTGCCAAGATCAGAAGTGGAGTCCAGCATGGATTTGTCCTTCAGTTTTGTTCTTTCATACTATACAGAGGGTCCACAAGTTTGTTGTGCACATGCATTAGACCTTGAGGAAAAGAAGCAGCAACATTAGATACCTAATGTGGAAAGAACTCAGCCTTTATTATTATATTATCCTGTCTTTATTATATTTCTCGGTGTACAGGATTAGAGGCTAATGAAAAGCAGGCTGAGGTAATGCAATATGTACTCATTTGGTTTTATTATTTCAGCCACCTTATGAGCAAGAGAGAATGAATTTCTCCCTCAAAAGTAGGGTTTCAATGCTTTATCAATACAGTAAACCCTCAACTTTAACATGTTTTACTTCTGCAGATTTGATTATTTTTGAGTTTGTAGCTGCCTCTGCTGCTGGTCTCCAAGCCTTCCTGCTTGCACCTCCTAGGTCAGGATGATACCAATGCTGCAGAAATCTGCAGTGTCATCTTTCTCTCCAGGAGAAGGAAGAGAAGGAAGACAATGTTGCAGGATATTTCTGCAGCAGTGTTGTCATCCTAGGAGGCACGGGGGGAAGGCTGGTGACCAGCAACGGAGGTGCAGTGAAGGTGGCCTGGGAGTGAGGTGGAGATTTTTGCAGCAGCAGAGTCTGCAGCATG
The DNA here is from genome assembly GCA_030847615.1 of Gambelia wislizenii. Lineage (NCBI taxonomy): Eukaryota > Metazoa > Chordata > Lepidosauria > Squamata > Crotaphytidae > Gambelia > Gambelia wislizenii. The sequence goes on along the minus strand of JAUMIR010000005.1, from coordinate 102,169,034 downwards.
CATGTTTTTTGGAGGGAAGGGGCTTAAAATATTTACAGTTTTTCCACTCTCACAGAGATCCTGCACCCCTAACCCCCACCAAAGTTGATGGCCTACTGTAGTGAAGACAAGCAGAAGTCTTTTGCAGCATGTAGATGCCGCACCTGGAAAGTCTTATGCTAGAAGTGTAGAAGCCTGGCCAGAAAAAGAAGTTGACCTCAATTAGAAAAAAATATTTGGGGATGCCAAGATTCATGCAATAGCAAGAAATCCCTCAGTACTCTTTGGTCCAGAACAATATTTCTGATCTTTCAAAGACAAATAATCTGTAACAAGAGTGGTGAATATGTGGCCCTCCCAGTATTGGGCCACCACTCCCATAAACCCTAGCCAGCATAGCTGAGGGTAAGGGCTGATGAGAATTGCATTCAATAACCTTTCTGATGCTTTGTCAGTGGCCATTTCCCAGACTCTGGACACCTTATAAAGGGAGGCTAGGCTGACCCCCTCTGTCTTTCTACAAGCAGGTAACAACATTCAGCCAGGGCTCTGGCAATTCAAGTGCTGCTGAGAAAGGGTTTTGTTACTTTTTGTAGTGATATGCTTTGAAATGGTATTTTTGTTGCTTAAAATTGTTTATAATTTAATTCTGTTTTAATTGTTGACCTTGCTTGTTTTAACTGTATTCTTCTTTAATGTTACTGTCTTGAGTCCTGCTTCGGGAGAAAGGCATGATATAAATCCAATAAATAAAACATCAGGAAGGCCCCACTTTTCCCATCCCTGGTCTAGAATAACCAAGAAGCCTTTGCAAGAACCCTACAAATTTGTGTTATCCACTTGATTTTTTCCACAATACAAAGTTGGTTTGGCCTTATTTATCAGCCAGATGTGAAACCTCAAGGAGCATCTCACTTATATTTAAAGACTTTTTAAAAAGCACTTCTTAAGTACTATATGGAAGGGGGCGAAGGTGGTAGTAAGTCTGGCATGGTCTAAACAGGCAGCAGAATGAGGTGGTAAAATGAACTGCAATTTGAGTAAAGAGAAAATGACCCGTTCTAATTCACTACTGCGTTCTTCAGATGGCAATTTGTAGTGGCCATTTTGATTATTTTGGGTGGGGCTGAAGATGTTGGATGAGAAGAAAAAGATGCCCATGGTAACAGTGATGGCTTCAATTCTTTTTGGTAAGATTTAAGAAGCTGAAGATAATGGCATGTGGGCCCATGTATTTTCCCTCCATACTTACAAGTTCTACCTGTTGTAACATGTTACTAACTGCATACAAGATGGTCCAATAGAACATTTATAACATCCGCCTATTTGTTTTATGACTGAGACATTAACGAATAATCTATATTTGTCACACACTTGTTTTTATATAGCACCACAGAGAAGAAACCTTGTGTAAACTTGTAGACCTTCCAGATATTTTTGAAGTACAACTACTAACATCCCTCAAAATTGGTTATGCTATCCAAGGATGATGGGGGTTGTAGTCCTACAATTCTAGAGGATTACAGGTTGCCCACAACTTGTTTATAAGATGTTCAGATTGACTGTATCTCAAAGGATAACACTCACCTTTAAAATACTTGACAGTTTTAACTCTTAGTTCTAAGGTAGCATCTTCATCACATACAAAGATAGTGTGTGGATGTTGCTGAAAAGCAGAAACTGTCCACATATGATTGACCCCTTCTTCAATTGCCTTGTACAAAGCAAAAGCTTTGTGTGCACCAGTGATCAGAATCATCACCTGCAAGACAGACAAATGTGGTTATGTAATCGTTACACCAAACCAGCAGCTTGCAGAAACAGCTATGAGTAAATGTATTCCAATTATTACAGTAGATTTCATGTATTTCCTATTGGGTTTGCTTTATAATTTTATAAAATACTAAAGTCTACTTGGAGAGCCAGTGTAGTAGTTTGAGCATTGAACTACGACTCTGTAGGCCAGGCTTGGAATCCCCACTTGGCCATGGCAATCCAGTGGGTGATCTTGGGCAAGTCACACACTCTCAGACTCAAAGGAAGGCAAAGGCAAACCCTCTCTGCACCAATCCTCCAAGAAAACCCCATGATAGGGTTGCCTTTGGATCACCATAAGTCAGAAACAACTTGAAGGCACACAACAACAAAAGTCTACTTGCTACAGACAATACAGATATTACATTTTGATTGAACTGAGATGTAAAAATGTATCCTACAGGATGACCCCCGTTATCTTCAGAACTAGTACCCATGAAGTCAACTACCCGTGTCCAAAAAATTATGGTGTGTCTAGGCATTTTCTAGGTCCCTCAGCATGATTCTATGGCATGCTTCCGCTGGAAGTTAACTGTAGAGTCACACTGGAGGACCTAAATGCCTAGACAGGTGTTCTCTCTAGGAATCTCTAAGTCCCCCAGTATCATTCTATGATATGCTTGGGCTGGAAGTTGTTCATTTCAATAGGGTTTGCTATTATCCATAGTTTTCGGGATCCACACTTAAGTCTGGGAACATACTCCTTGCAGATACGGGGATTATATTGTACAGAGAAAATGCTTCAGGAAAGAACTGCACTAGTGGTGGAAAATTCTTTTGTCCTTTAAAGACAACACCCTGGTTAAATCTGAGTGACAGTGTTTAACAAAGTATCACAAGATGTTTCTCACCGTCAAATCTAATCAGGGAACCCATAGAATGTGTAGCTTTTGAAGACAGTCTTCATGTAAACTGTCTCTCCCACCACTTTCATTCTTGCTGGCGCTCTTATCAATGAGCACAAGGTACAATCACAACATCAGCCCCTTTGTCAACAATTAAAACATGGAGAAAGCTAATGGCTTTTCAGCTGTGGGCAGCTGCATGGTACGGGCAATGTTACATCGGCTGCAGTGCAGGGGTAGTGAGGACAAGATGCAGGAGGTGCCACCATCTTACAACATCATCAACAACATAATACAATTACACCATCCATAAAATTTTCCCTCAGAGGCATTGGAGGGTGAGGGGGGGAGGCCTTTCTCCTGCTTCTTCCTGCAAGTTTGTGGTTGGAGGGGATTGAATAGCAATGCAAAGGCCAAGCCAGCCAGCCAACCAGTTTGCCTTAGCTCCTGTCACATGGCTACTCTACTGCAGGGAAGTGGGCCAAGCAGTCTTCAAGCCTACGCAGATCCCCTGTTAGGACACTGCAGTCCTCTGGGGGTTGTTGGACCACAGGTTAAGAACCACTGGACTAGCACATCTTTATCCCTCATGCCCAATATTGGGGGTGGGGGACATGCACACTCATTTTACTTTGACAGCATATGTTCTAGCCTCAAGAGTGGGCAGTATATGAGAACTACTGTCGAATTCATTTTAATGTGGAAGATATTGCACTGGTAGCGTAAATGTTGTTACTGGTAGTAGGATAACATTATCCTCTTTCCTGTGTCACTTGTAAGAAAAGGCAAGGATTAGAAATGTAGTAAATTATACTAGACAAAATGAGTTCACTTAATGATGGCTGCACTGTACATAAACTGCCAACACTTCTAACAAAGTAGTCTTGAAATGCTTCATTTTGTAATGTTTGTCTGAAGAAATTAACAAATGTTCTTACTTCTCTGGCGTCCATCACTGTCCCCACACCAACTGTTAATGCCATAGTTGGAACTTTAGTTAAGTCTCCATCAAAATATTTGGCATTTGCCAAAATGGTGTCCATGGCTAGTGTCTTCAATCTTGTCCTTGATACCAAACTTGACCCGGGTTCATTGAAAGCTATATGACCATCAGGACCAATGCCTTGAAAGAGCACACATACACACAAAATGATGCCAACATAATCTGCATCTCTGCTTTGGAAATAATTTTTATGTAACAGAAAATAGGTGACCTAAGCTAAAGAACTGAAAAAAAATGATACCAGTAAGTTGCAATATTTACAATGTTTATCAAGATAACATCACTGAACATTTTAATTTTTTTAGGATATTTGTATCCTGCTCTCTATCCAAAGATCTCAGGACAACAGACAATAAAACAATGCCATCAATTTAAAACAATGCAAACAGTAAAAAAGAATTTAGAAGGCTAAAAACATACTAAACAATTTAAGAAGTTAGAAGAAGACAGAGTAAACTGAATTAAAATACTTTAAAACCATGTACACGTGCAGATTTGTGTAAAATCAGTTAGGCCTTGAAGACTTTTGTGAACAACCATGTTTTTGCCTGGCACCAAAATGACAGTGATGTAGCCACTGATACAGCCTGTAAGTGGAAGGGATTCATAAACGGGGTACCACAGCAGAGAAGGCCCTCTCCCATGTCCTCTGACAGCATATTGCTTGGCTGATGGGACACAGAAGATGGCCCCTCCAGTGGACCTCAGACTTTGAGCAGACGTATTTAGGGAGAGACCCACTACTTCAAGTATCGATGTCTCAAGCCATTTAGGGCATTAAATGTTGTCACTAGGACCTTGAATTCACATAGGAAGCATATTGGCAGCTGGTGCAATTCTTTTAAAACTGGTGCTATATGGTTTAACCAAGTTGAAGTTCAGAAACTTCAACTGGTTCAAAACACGGCAGCCAGATTAGTCACTGGTACACCAAGGAGTGATCATATTACACCAATATTAAAATCACTCCACTGGCTGCCAATTAGTTTCTGGGCAAGATACAAAGTGTTGGTTATTACCTTTAAAGCCCTACATGGTCTGGGTCCAGGTTACCTATGAGAACGCCGTCTCCCATATAATTCGCCCTGTGCACTTAGGTCCTCTGTGGGACATTTGCTCCAGCCAGGTAGGACTAGGTTGGCAACTGTCACCCAGAGGACTTTTTCTTCAGCTGTCCCTAGACTCTGGAACAGCCTGCCAGAAGAGATACGACAGCTCAATACACTGTTGGAATTTAAAGACCAGTCTCTTCTGGCAGGGCTATCCAGATGATTTTAAATTGTGAATTTTAAAGTGTGTACTGATTGTTTTAAAACAGTCTTAGTCTTACCTGTTTTTAAAATGTTTTAACTGATATATGTTTTTAACTAATATTATATTTATGTGTTGATGTGTTATTTCCTACCTCGATCAACAGGGAGAGGTGGGAAATAAATAAATAAATATTCATACTTCTGCTTTGGTTTGCAAGCTTTGCCCATAACAATTTGGGTTACTGAATGAAATGTTTATAAAATGCTTCCAGTTCTTTTCAAAAATTAATGTGAAAAGAAAGGTACACTATAGATGAAATGTGGAGGCATGTTAAGAAACAAATGCATACTATTCTTTACTGCTATGTCTGACTGTGTAGCACTGATATAAAATTACAAAAAAACAAAGGCTGAATCTTACATATTCAATAGACTGAATGTAATGTTAGGCTCAACCAGAGTAGAGATGGAACTTCGCAGTCACCACTTACATGAGTCACACTGATTTCAACAGGTCTGCTCTAGCTAGGACCAACACTGGATGCAGCACACAAATGTAAGAATTGTGAATTTTAGAATGAACTAAGCTACGGTCACTATTAAAATAATCTCACATTTCTTCCTTCCAGTTATTTGTATCACCCACAGAAGGTTCAGTTTTTTGCCTCCAACAAAAAAAGGTTACCTCCAACAAACAGGTCTATTCCCCCAGCTTCTTCAATTTTTTTTTCAAATGCATCACACTCTGCTTTTAGATCTGGAGCATTTCCATCAAGAATATGAGCATTATTTGGATCTATGTCAATATGCTTAAAGAAATTGTTCCACATGTAAGAATGGTAACTCTCTGGATGATTTCTGGGAAGCCCTGTGGGGGCAAAAAAATCACATAACATCACGTTTGTAATATATTTTCCATTACTGGACTACTAAATAATTTTGATATCCAATTGGCCCTCCACATTTTCAGGGGTTGGGTCAGAGCACCGTTGCAGAACTGGAAAAAAAACATGATCATAATAAGCTTCCCCCCCCCCCCAAAATGAATGCTACAGATTCCTTTCCTGCCAAATGTCCAGGCTCATGCCTCTCTTTCCCAGCTTGCCACCAGGATCTCTCAGCCTTGTTCTCAAGACCTTCCCAGTTGAGCTATCTCTCCCCCCAACTCCTTCAGTTCCTCCTTCTCCCAACTGTCTCCTGTTCTGCCAAAACCTCTAGCCACTCACTCCAGTTCCCAGCTTGCAACAAGGATCCCTCAGCCTTATTCTTAAGACCTTTCCAGCTAAAATACCTTCCCACCCCACTCCTTCAGTTCCCCTTTCTTTGTAGCAGCAGCTACAAAGTCCCAAATAACCAAATCAGCGAAAGATAAATCCGTGAATGTGGAGGGCCGACTTACCTTGTGTTCATGAAAGAAGTTAGTTCTATTCTATTTTGCACAGGGGCCACTTGGAATCCCAGCCAGAGGCAGTAACACAAATATGTTTAGAAAAACTTACCCACATATTCATCCATGTTGAATGTCTTCACGTATTTGAAGGAGAGATCTCCTCTTTTGTGATATTCTATTAGTTTCTGATAGCATCCCAGAGGTGTACTTCCTGTATTAAGCAAATTACTTCTTACTCTGTATGCTAGTAAAAATATCTTTACAGTAGTTACTAAATATAAAGTCCAAATCCAATTATAAATATATTGATCAAATTAAATGAGTTTTGCTCCACTTGTTGATAAACACATGGAAAATTTAAATTGACAACAGCAAAACAGTCTTTGTCCAGGAATAAATAGAATGCATTAAAACAACCTTAGTTATGCCTAGATCACAGCAATTTCTACGTAGGTCTGATTTAATGCTGAGCAGCATTTATTTGGTATAAAGCCAACTCTTTTCTCAGTAACAAAAGTAAAGAAAAAAAGAGCGTAGGGGTGTTGACACCGAATTAGTTCATGTGGTTAAAACAAAAAGGGATAGCAAAGTGCTAAAAGAGAATTGTTTACTGACTGTAAAATGAGGGCTTTTAGAATGAAGAGCTGGCAAAGGATTTTGGCATACTGAGGGGAAAAGACAACAAGATGGCAAATACAGTTCTGTGTAAGTGTAAAGAGAAACATGTTGAGGCAAAATATTCTGATTCTGCATATATGCCTACTGGTGACTGATCACAATCAGTGACTGCCCAGGGAAAGGAGTTTGGAATGGAACACCCTGATGAAAATGTTGATCCATTGCATGGTTATGAAAAAGGCCAATCCTGTGTTGAAGATCATTAGGAAAGGAATAATTAATGATTATTGTTAACTTCATTCAAATCCTGCCTTCTCTCCAACATTGGGACTCACAGCAGCTTACAATTTAAAACTAATACAACATTGACTGAATACTATTCACAGTATTAGAACAATTTAAAACATATACTTAAAAAGGATTAAAAGCACCCTCTAAAGCCCTTTATTTAAAAACCTCTTCTACAAGCCGGTTAGAATTTTTTTTTAAAAAAGTCTTTGCCTGCTGATGGAGGAACAGCAAGGAGGGAGCCATTCTGGCTTTCCCTGGAAGGGAGTTCCAGAGTCTAGGCATAGCCACTGAAAAGGCCCTGCCCCACAACACTGAACTGAAAACAGGACTACTGATAGCATCATCCCCTGGTGCATTGTGTATTGTTCTGGTAGCTACACCTAAAAATAAAAATAAAAAAATACTGCAGAGCTGTAAAAGGCAAAGAAAAGGGCAACCAATTTTCTATGGAATGAAGAATGGCTCTTACATTTAAGTCTTTTTAATTCATAAAAAGAGGGGAATATGGATAAAGCATATAAAAATTTATCTATGGTGTGCAGACATACCCATAAAAATAAAATCTGGAGCCATCCAGAGAGACTAAATGGTGGGGGATTCAGGAAAGGCAAAAGGAGTTATTTTCTCAAACAGCCAGCCCATAGTTAAATGATGGCATTTGCCTCTCCATAATGTAGTGAGGGCTGCCAATTTGGACCCCTCTGAAGAGGGACCAGACTAATTTGTGGCTTCATACTACCTCCATTACCAGAGGCAGCATGTCTCTGAATATCAATAGCTATGGAATGCAAGCGGGAGGGTGCTATCACGTCCATCTCCTGTTCGGGGGTTTCTTATAGGCATCTGTTAGAACAGAATACTGTACTGGATTAGGTAGCACTTTAGCCTGAACCAGCAGGGCTCTTCTTATAGTTTATAAAGACTAATTTGCAAAAAATAATAACTGAAGAATGCATTTCCCATGCCTGTAAATACAGTTGTCCCTCCATATCCATGGACTGGGTATTCACAGTAAGTATTCACGGCTTGAAAATATTCTTTAAAAAATAATAATCCAAAAAGCAACCTTGATTTTGCCATCTTATATAAGGGACACCATTTTGCTATGCCATTGCATACAACGGGACTTGAGTATTCATGGATTTTGGTATCCACGGGGGGTCCTGGAACCAAACCCCAGCAAATATGAAAGGACAACTGTATAATCAAACTCTCAAAAGTCACTTTCCACTAGAGAGAGACTATAATTTGCAGCAGCAGTGAGTGCCTGCAGGTTTAACACTTGAGGCACCTGCAACATTTCTTCTTCTGTTCAGAGACGTACCTGCTAAAGACATCTCTGAGAATGAAAAGTGTCCATCTGGATTTTATTGCATGTCTGTGTGGGTAGCATTTGAGGAAATGAGTTGAGGAAATGAGTCAGTCACACAGGAAGAACAGAAACTAGACTGTGTGGTGGAATTGGGGGTCTGGATAAACGAAAATACTATACTTCACTTTTATACTCTGGAAGCTGAAGATGCAACAGAGACGTCTCACTCAGCAGTTTACAGCACAGGGATACATATGCTTCTAATTCAGGAATGGGCACTTGTGGCCCTCCAGATGGTGTTGGACTGCAGTTTCCATAATCCCCACCACATGCTGGTTAACGCCAAAAGGAATTGCAGCTCAACCATATTTGAAGAGCCATAGCTGTCCAACTGTGTGTAAACTGCTTCCTCTGACTGCTTTATCTTCTAACATTACTGTAGCAGAGATAGAATAGCAGCCCAGAGTCACCAAATGAAGCCATGTGCTGGAACATGAAGCCACCCACCCTCCCCAAACCCATGCTTAAAAGAGAGAAGAAAATGTATTACCTGTTGGTAAGCCAAGAGTGAAATATCTGCCCTGACTTGGCTTGAACTGGATGATGCGATTACAGATATATTTTGCAGCCCATTCGCTAGCCAAATTGTAATTATCAAGTATGACCAGCCTCATCCTTTAAAGAAAGTCCTTCCAAAGACAACTGAGGTCACAGCTGAGGGGGAAAAAATAACTACAGTTATTTCAAATAGGAACTGTTTTGAACCAAACATCTGCTATTTGCGATCCAAACAAACCCCAGGAAACATGTATAGTTACAGGACCCATATATCCATATAACAGCTGACAGTCTATTTCCACTACCTGACAGTCTATTTCCAGGCCTGATTCAGTTATGGTTATGATTTACAAAAACTGAGATGGCTTAAGTCCGGGCTGTCTGACAGACTGTATCTCCCCATATGCACATGCCTGGGCCTGAGAGCATCAGGAAGGGGGAAGCAGGCTCTTCGCTCAGTCCCTCATCTTCAGTGGTCAGGAATCAAGATAAGGTCTTCCTGGTGGCTGCTCTTAGGCTCTAGAATTCCCTTCCTAGGGAGCACTGAATTGTCCCTCTTGCTATCCTTCTACCAGAAAGTGAAAGCAGGGTTTTGAGAACAGGATTTCTCAAGAATTTTGAGAACTCATGGTTTTGAAAACAAGGCTTTTATTTATTTATTCCAGCCCGCTCCAAGGTTCACTCAGCCTTCCATCCTTTCGTAGGTCGGTAAATTGAGTACCCAGCTTGTGGGGGGCAATTAGCTAACACACATTGGAAACTGCTTAATGCAGTGTAGATGTGTAAATAGCTATTGCTTAAAACAAATTGTAAGCCGCTCTGATAGCCTTGTGGCTGAAGAGCGGGGTATAAATATTTTTTTTTTATTTGATATATATCCCGCCTTTCTTTTTAACCAAAATGGGATTCAAGGTGGCTTACAATAATTTTAAAAGATACAACAACAATAATAACAATGGTCATTTATATCCCACCTTTCTCCCGCCATGGGACTCAAGGTGGCTAACAACATTTTAAAAACCATACAAGTTAAAAATAAACTGAACAACAGAAACATTAATTACTAAAGTTAAAAAAGAATTCTATATTATTAAAATATAACAGTTAAAAACACAACATAATTAAAACAGTTTCAATAAAAATTAAAATCTCTATATATAATTCTCTTGGGTATGTTGCCTTTCCCTGTGTGCTGATTGGCTGCCCAGAAAACACACTCAACCCGCACCCAACCAATCACCACCCACATGCAAATTCCCTGTCCACCTGACAATCCACTCCTAGCACTCAATCTGTGGCCCAGACTGGGACCCAGACAGTCAACTGGTGGTGGTGGCGGCGGCAGCGGCAGGGCAACAGAGCAAGTCACCCTCAGCAATTCCAGGAAAAATGTGGAATGTTGAGAAGGGGGAGGAGGAATTTAAATCCACCAGCCTACCTTACAGGATTGTTGTGAGGTCTAGTGGGCATTTTTTGGGAGTTTTTTTAGCAGCATATGGTATGCTGAGTCCAGCTAATAAATTAAAAACATCACACCAATTAAACATTCACACACTACATAATTCCATAATTAAAGTTTACAATTTGAAAGCCTGCCTAAATAAAAATGTCTTCACCTGACAGTGAAAAGAAAGCAAAGACCAACTGGAACTCCCGTGGAAGGGAGTTCCACAGTCTAGGAGCAGCCATGGAGAAGGCTGTCTCTTGAGTACTCCAAGTCCGCCTGTGAAGGTGGTAGGACAGAGAAAGCCCTCTCCAGTCAATCTTAACACTTGGGTTGGTTTATACAGGGAGATACAGTCTTTCATATAGTCTGGGCCCAAGCTGTTTAGGGTTTTAAAGGTCAAAACCAGCACTTTGAATTTTGCCTGGAAATGGACTGGTAGCCAATGCAGCTGCTTCAAGAGGGGAGTCACACGATCCCTGTAGCCAGCCCCAGTCAACAGCTTGCCCACTGCATTTTGGATCAGCTGAAATTTCCAAACTGTTGTCAAAGGCAGCCCACATAGAGTGCATTACAGTAGTCCAAATGGGATGTAATTAAGGCATATGTCACTGTAGCCAGAGTTGACTTCTCAAGGAACAGGCCCAGCTGGCGCACTAGTTTCAACTGTGCAAATGAACTCCTTCACAGCTGAAACCTGAGCATCCAGGCACAGAGTTGAGTCCAGGAGCACACCCAAGCCGCAAACTTGAGATTTTAAGGGGAGTGGAACTCCATTCAGCACAGGCTGAATCCCTATTCTCTACTCTGCCTTTTGACTGACCAGGAACGCCCTAGCTTGACTCAATTTCAGTTTGTTCACCTTCATCCAGTCCATTACTGATAGCAGACAATGGCTTAGTACAGAAACTGTTTCCTTGGAATTGGATGGAAAAGAGATAGAGGCCAAATCCATACTACACAAACAATCCAGTTTGAAACTGGATTATTTGCCATGATTCCTTCCTATGGACTCTTGGGATTTGTAGTTTGGTGTACCACCAGCACTCTTTGGCAGAGAAGGCTAAGACCTTGTAAAACTACAAATCCTACATTTCCATAGGAAGGAGCAATGGCAAATAATCCAGTTTGAAACTGGACTATTTGTGTAGTGTGGATTTGGACAGAGTTGTGTGTCATTAGCATAATGATGACCCTGAACCTCAATACTCCAGATGACCTCTTATAGCAGTTTCATGTAGATATTAAACAATATGGGGGACAGAGCTAAGCCCTGAGGGACACTGCAGGCTAGTGGCCAAGGTGTCTTAACAGGCATCCCCCAGCACCACCTTCTGGGTCTGCCCTTCCAATAAAGACTGGAGCCACTGTAAAAAAAAAGGGCCCTGAAGCCCCATCCCAGAGAGGCAACCCAGAAGGACACAATGGCCAGTGGTATCGAAAGCCACTGAGAGGTCCAGCAGAACCAACAGGCACACTCTCCCCCGTCCAGTTCCCTGTGTAGGACATTTATCAAGGCGACCAAAACTGCCTTTGTCCCATAGCCAGGCCTGAAGCCAGACTGAAATGAATCTAGATAATCCATTTTATCCAGGAACCCTTGGAGCTGGAAGCCATACTCCAATACTCACATACTCCAATATCTTACCCCAAAAGATTTTTTTAAAGAGGGTGCTGTATTGTTTTAATTCTATTGTTTTAAAATGGCCTTTTAATCATTTTTAATGGTGTGTTTTAAACTGTTTTGATTGCCATTAATAGTTGGTTCTCTTTTAATGTCACTCTTTTTATATTTTAACTGTATACTTCTTTTAATTTGTGAACTTCCTTGAGTCCCAGTTTTGGGGAAATAGTGAGGTAGCAATAAAGATAGTACTTTATTTATAATACTAGGAGCTTGACCATGCCACTCGTTTTTTTGTACTCTCAGGTAGACAACAAACCTCAGGTAGAAAATTTATCCAGTCTCTGGTAATTCATTGCATACGAACAGGAATCTCAGCTGGGTTTTCCTTGATTTTTTTCCGGGCTTTGAGGCCGTGTTTTGGAATTCCAGAACACAGCCTCACAGCACGGAAAAAAACCAAGGAAAATCTATGGATGCTGGCTGTGAAAGCCTTCGACTTCACATCTCAGCTGGGCTTTGTAGCTCACAAGCAGAACCTAGAAAAGTTACTTTTTTTCCCTACGACCTCCAGAATCCCCTAGCCATAAGCCGTGCTGCCTAGGGGATTCTGGAAGTTATAGTCCAAAATCTTGTTTTTCCTAAGCTCTAGCACAAGCTGCAAAGTTCCATTTGAGGAAACTTCAATTGCTTGAACGTTAACAATACAATGGCAGCAATTGTCCTTTGGAACAGTCAAGGACGGTCCTGTAATTAAAAGCATGTCAATATCTTGCAAATTCAGTACTTTACATACACGCTTGTCTACAGTCACATTTGTGCACCCATTTTCACAACATTTATTTGTTTCAGGATATTTTAGAATCATAAGTACTGTGCAAACGGTTTTTTAAAAGTTCAAGACTCACTCCTCAACTACTGTAATGATTCTCCAGAAGTAGCGCAAAGGCTTTCCATAAGCTTAGGTTTCTTAAAAAAATTTGGAAAGGAAGCCACACACAGGTAACTGCCAAAACACCATCATCTGCCCAGAAGAACTGATATTTGTAACAGTTACAGAAAAGAACAACAATACCAGTGATCTAGAGTTATCCTGGCCAGAAACCACATTAAAGTTAGCCAACTCACTGACACTCTTAGAAAGGCTGAATTGGTTAAATTCTGGTGCTTATTGATTAACTTATGCTGCTGTAGGAATCTGCAAGCATTATTTTAAGTGAAACAGACCTCATCAGAAACAATCTTGTTAAACCATTTTAAGGCATACACTCTTATGGATTAGACCCCACTCATCAAACTAAATGGCAAAAAACACTGTGCACTTCACAACTCACAATCCTGCAATAAAACCCCACACCCACCTTTGATCTAGTAAGCAGTATCAGAAATCATGTTATGTGTGCCTTTAATTTTACTCTCCCAAATACACCTGATCCCAGGTGGCTTGACAGAGAATATTACCATTCTCTCCCATACCACCCCCCATCTATAGGATTATCAAGGTGTGGGGGAGGGAAGGAGAGAGAGAAAAAATCTTCAAAGCCTTTAAGACAGCCTTTCTCAACCTGGTGCCATTCAAACAGGTTGGATTACGTGCCAGGCTGACCAAGGATGATGGGAGCTGCAGTCCACACTAGCTGGCCAGGAGAGGAGTTGTAATCAAAGACTTTCAGATACTTTCCAAATAGGTATAATTGTAATATTTAAATATAATGTTCATTGGGGGGAAAAAAGAGTGATTATAGTGTGTTTAGATTAAGATGAAACATGTATTAGTGTTAGATTGATAGTTTTATTTTTGTATTAGTAAGAAAATCGGAAAACAATTAGTATTTTTGCGTTATTGTTATTGCCTTTTGCGGCCAGGTGTATTCTTTTCAGTAGAATGGTCTTATTCCAATAAAAAATTCCTAATCCCCCAGGTTAGAGAGAGAGGCTCTCATAAGTGCAGGTTTTTTCCCCAAAGCCATTAAGGGAGAATCCACACTACAGCAACAATCCAGTTTGAAAGTGGATTATTTGCCATGACTCCCTGCTATGGCATCCTGGGACACGTAGTTTTACAGGGTCTTCAGTCTTCTCTGCCCAAGAGTGCTGGTGCCTCGCCAAACTACAAATCCCAGGAAGGAGCCATGGCAAACAATCCAGTTTCAACCTGGGTTATTTCTGTAAGTGTGTGTAGATGCACCCTAAATTGCTCCACAAACAAGCACAAGGCAGCTTTGTGGAAAACAGCATCCCGGTGCCTGCAGGACTGCATGAAGTGAGGTGCAATCTTTTACATGCAAAATGCCCACCCATGCACCCACCCCCATAGCCCACTGGATCCCCGGTTTGGAAAGCCTTTTGGCAAAAGGACCAAATCCGTCGCCCATCCTCCCCCGCCCCACAACTCCCGCCCGCCTGCCTGCCTCTCCCCACCTCTGCCGGCACTCCCTGGGTCGATCTTCACGCTCCCAGCCCCAAACACCGACCCTCTCCCGTTGCACAAGAGCAGCAGGCAAGCCAAGGAAGAGCAAGCGCAGGCGGAGGAACGAGGAGACCCAGGACTCCGGGAAAGGGGCGGGGCCAAGACTTCCGGGACCAAGACAAGGCGGCTTCAGTGCTCGCTGCCGGGAGGAGAGCTCCAGATGGGGAGAGGCGGAGCCAAGGGGAGGGGACGAGGAGGATTCCACTGCGCATGCGAGGAGCAGACTATATAAACGCTGGGAGGGGGACTCCGCCCTTCGTGTTGCGCAGTTGGGCTGGGCGGGATGTTTTTGTGGGAGAGGGGAGGGAGCGCTTTGTGAAATTAGGAAGGAGGGCTTGGAAATTGGTTTCAAGCAGAGTGGGGAGACTAGTACTTTAAAATACTTACTAAAAATAAGTGTTGCTTGTTAGTAAACCCAGCAGTTAATTTTTTCAGTCAATAAAAGGAGTTTGGGCCTTAGGGTGTATAACTCCTGTTATGAAATTAGGAAGGAAGGCTTGGGAATTGGTTTCAAGCAGAGGAGGGAGACCAGTATTTTAAGGGAGACTTAAAAATAAGTGTCGCGTGTGAGGGGAGAGAGACCAGTATTTTAAAATACTTATTAAAAATAAGTGTACCTTGTGAGGGGAGGGAGGTCAGTACTTTAAAATACTTATTAAAAATAAGTGTACCTTGTGAGGGGAGAGGGGTGGAGGAAGAAAATTATACTCAGCCCAGCAGTTATTTCCAGTCAATAAAATGTGCTTGGGCCTTAGGGTGTATAATTCCTTTTATGAAATTAGGAAGGAGGGATTGGGGAATTGTTTTCAAGTAGAGGAGGGAGACCAGTACTTTAAAAATACTTATTAAAAATAAGTGTCACTTGTGAGAGGAGAGGGGCAAAGGAAGAAAATTATAGTAAACCCAGGAGTTAAAATATTTTTTTCCCCAGTCAATAAAATGTGCTTGGGCCTTAGGGTGTATAATTCCTTTTATGAAATTAGGAAGGAGGGATTGGGAATTGTTTTAGAGGAAGGAGAGCAGTACTTTAAAATACTTATTAAAAATAAGTGTTGCTTGTGAGGGGAGAGAAGCAAAAAGAAAATCATAGTAATCCCAGCAGTTAAAATATTTTCAGTCAATAAAAGGAGTTTGGGCCTTAGGGTGTATAACTCCTTTTATGAAATTAGAAGGAGGGCTTAGGAATTGTTTTCAAGTATAGGAGGAAGACCAGTACTTTAAAATACTTGTAAAAAATAAGTGTAGGTTGTGAGGGTGAAGGAAGAAAATCATAGCCAACCCAACAGTTAAATATTTTCAGTAAATATAAGGAGTTTGGGCTTTGGGGTATATAACTCCTATTGCAAAATAAATGGAGGGTCCCGTGTCTCCTTGTTATTGCCAAAGTAAATTCATGGAGCTTTTAGCATTTGGGCATTCTGGTGCTGCTTTTTGTCTATGCTTTTTTTACTCTTTGGTATGAACCCCTGTGCTGATGGGGGGGGAAAAACCTGAAGGAAAACCTTGTGTCAGAAAGGGAATTATGATAATGCATTACAAACATGCTGAAGAAAAAGATTATAGATGGTATCATAAAATGGAATTAGGCAGACATTTATTTATTCAGCATTATTTCATCCTGCAAGTTGTAAGACTGAATTCTTACTCCATCTACATTGTTGTTTTTGTTGTTGCTTTAAAAAAGCTCATTTAAAAATTCACTGGTATGGAGACACTTTCAAAGTTTTTTTAACTGTTACTGGTGGTTCTTAATAACTTAGTGGAGGCATTTTCGTGTTTCCATCCCTAAAATAGTACATAGGAGCAAATTATTATTATCTTATTTCTGTAGTGCCATCAACGTACGTGACGCTTCAAGCTTACGGGCTAATGAAGACATGATACAAAAGGGAAGAGAAAGGGACGTCTAGCATTCTCTTCTCTCCCTCCTTGGCCAGGGCAATGGCAGTTGGGATGGATGGAGGGCTGTTCGGCTTTTAGGCCGAGACAAGATGAGGATAGGCCTGCCTTAGCTTCCCTCCCTCCAATACCAGGGCAATGGCAGTTAGGATGGAGGAAGGGCAATTTGCAGTGGTGGTTAAAATATAGTAAAATGAGGGGAGGAAACCCTGGCCAAAGTAAGGCTCAAGAACTGTAGCCAGAAGTTAATAAAATTCAGAGGCTGCCTGAAACGCTTCTGAAGGATCTAGGTAGAGTTTTTTCCTCTCTTCACCTCTGGCTTGGGGTGAACAATTAAAATATAGAACATGCCATTCCAATAATATCAAGCAGTTTTCTGCTGCTGTGTTTCCAGACACAAAGGATCTATCCCCATAAGTTATTTTAGCCAAAATTGGCCTGTATGTCTAAGAGTTGCAAAACATCCCATGTTTTTGGTATCAGATTATGTGGCCCTCTTTTCTTCCACCGGATAAATTCTTAGAATCCTTATTTTTAAGGAAGAGTATAATTAAAATCTGTGTATACCAGGGTGCATTTTTATTTCTGTATCCTGAGGACAGGAGAAGATGCCCCATGTGACCCCCCCTCTTCTTTGTAATTCTGAAAGTATGATTTTAATGGTGAGGTTTATTATAAATCAGTAACGTAACGGGAGTAGTACCATGATGTTACTGAGGTAATATTCTGCATTAGCCAGCAACCCTATACACAAGCTATACCAAAAGATTGTGTTGAGTCTGTGTTTTCCTCTTGGGCCACATTGGGGAGTGCCATAATGAGCACAAGTGCTCCAGCAATTACTAACTAGTACATGGTTGCTTACAACTCCCTAGCAAAGACTGGTTCAGGCTGCATAGGTCCTGTTTTCCTTTCATAGAAAGGGTCAAGGAGAGGTTTCTCTCCACAGCTGGAGGTGGCGGGAGGGAATGAAAATGTCATCCCACAGCCAAGGAGATAAGGATGTTTTGAGACACCCCAGTACCTGGCACGATAATTGGCATGAGAAAATCTCCCCTTGTTAATTGGCTTGAGAAAGTTTCCTTTCTACCTACTATGTTTGCAAAGCTTCAATGAGAGAACCACGCAAGAGGAGGGCAAGACACAGGACTTCGCCTTGCAGCAGTGTGCAACTCTGGAGCTGGTTTGTATCTACCTGCTTTCTGTGTCTGATTGATGAGAATATGCTTGTTTTCCTCTCTGCTGTCATTAATAAATTAGCCTTCTTTTGGAGCCCAGAACTGGTGCATCTTCATTTCTCTCACTTCATATCCCCAACCAGCAGTCCTACCCCAAAGCCCGGGAGGCGCTGCCAGTGCAACAGCCATCTTCATTTACATAGAGGAAAGTTCCACTCTGTTTACTTGAACATTACTCCCAATAATGTTGAACAAGAAAAAGTGCTTTAGATATTACTGTATTTTTAAAAGCTAAAAAAGAACAATTTGCTGACTCCTTGCAAACCACCAATCTCTATGACTGCTCTCATTTTAACTACCCTTACCATATGAGCTGTGATAATTGTTACTAGAAAATTTCCTAGACTTTATTGTTCTTAATATAATAATAGTAATAAAATTTTTATTCGGTCTTTGACCAGTATAAAACCAAAGCATACAAATAACGTATCAGTATAACAATAACAAATTAAAATATAAACTAATAATGGACTATATATGTACAGTATCCAAACAAATCTTACAACACAGTGATAAAATGTCCATTTGTCAGTTGAGGGCGCAATTTACAAACAATATAGCAAAATTTAGCCACCTTGTGGGATACTGTAGGGTCATTGTTATCCAATAGAAAGTGTTCTTAAATATTTAACAATTGTAGTTGATTATATGTGGTTCCCTTGGATTGATGACTTTCCCTTGTCTACTTTGTGGAATAACTTTAAAATGGGGCCCAGCACGGTGGTTGGTTGGGTTCTTTGTTTTTCATTTCTTTGTTATTATTAGTATTAGAATCATAGAATTGTAGAGTTGGAAGAGACCACAAGGGCCATCCAGTCCAACCCCCTGCCATGCAGGAAATCTTGATCCAAGCATCCCCGACAATCCAGCCTCTGTTTAAAGCCTCCAAGGAAGGAGACCCCACCACACTCCGAGGGAGTGTGTTCCACTGCCGAACAGCTCTTACTGTCAAAAAGTTCCTCCTAATGTTGAGGTGGAATCTCTGTTCCTGGAGCTTGCATCCATTGCTCCGTGTTCCGGTCTCTGGAGCAGCAGAAAACAAGCCTGCTCCATCCTCAATGTGACACCCCTTCAAATACTTAAACAGGGCTATCATATCGCCTCTTAACCATATTTTTTCCAGGCTAAACATACCCAGCTCCCTAAGTCTCTCCTCATAAGGCATGGTTTCCAAGCATTTCACCATTTTAGTTGCCCTTCTCTGGACATGCTGCAATTTGTCAATATCCTTTTTGAATTGTGGTGCCTAGAACTGGACACAGGGTGCGGCTATACGAGGGGAAGATATTTGGCCAAATCCGCACGTTCCTACATACGAATAATGAAAAAGTGGTACACATGGGAAGGAAACGATTCGAACTCAAAAGGATCGCAAATACGAATGTAAACGAACACGACCCGTACACACGTTTTCATATGAATGTAAAGATAATCTGTCATTCAAGAATACGCCTGCCTTTCAACTTTCAACTTCCTCACGCAGCATTCTGTGATTGACTGGTACAGACTGCACATTGGAACTTTCGGATTTGCAATCCGCCTGCTTCATTCTCTATGGTGATCGGCGCAGCGACCGCCAATTTCAGAGAAATATGATGGAAGAAATGGTATTATTAGTACAGCAGATGATTCAGACAATGGTTCAACTATTAAATGATCTGGATCGGAAGATATCGGGATTGCGGAACCTATGGATTTCTGCTCTTTCCAAAGTGTGGAGGTTGAAACGGAGACGGCGGCGAAGGGCTGTTGTGCATACTCGAGTACAACAGGACTTTCTCTAATGTACTTCAACGTTAATTAGTATTCCTCAACAGCGAATGATAAGAGACCGCCGTTGGTGGGTCTACCCAAGGTCCAGAAATTTTGATGAGGTATTTGTGCAGACTGTTTGGTCTGATGAGGTCTGGAAAGCTAATTTCAGAATGACCAGACATGTGTTTGATCTCCTTGTTGGGACCATTCGTCCTGAGATCCTTAAGCAGGATACCAATATGAGGAGGGCCATTTCTCCTTGTAAAAGGGTTGCTGTCACACTGTGGACCCTGGCAAACAGATTCCTATCGGAAAACTGCTTGGCAGTTTGGACTGGGGAAGTCAACGGTGGCAGCAGTGTTTTTAGAGGTTATTCTGGTAATAGAAAAGATACTCTTGACTCGAGTGATAGGTTTCGGTGATCATCGCAAGGTACTCTTTTTTAAAAAAAATTATGCGTAAACTAGATTTTGCTTCAAATCTTTTTGGTGTTCCATATAACTACATAGCAATTGCATAGCAGAACATCAGTTTTCAATAGCATTATGTGAAGTATATGCACATATATATATGTGCTTGTGAAGGCAAGCATTACATGTAATAGCATTACATGTAATGCTTGCCTTCACAAGCACATATATATATGTGCATATACTTCACATATATATGTGCACTTGCTTAACAACTTTAAATCATTCACCATGGTGTGTCACCCCACTATCAAGTAACCAGATTCTTAACACAGTACCATCAGGATGGTGCTTTGCTATGAAGGCATGGTTTGCAGCCTGAGAGGATGCATCCCTCCTATCCAGTGCAGGCATTTTACAGTCCTTCTGAAAATATCCAGGCTTCTTCATCTGAAACAGCATTTCACATAGCTGCAGCCTCCCTCCTCCACAGATGAATCTGTTTCGGTGTTCTCCTGATTGCGTCTGGTAACTTGTGGCTATTCATTCCCCTCTGTCCGGGTATCAAATTGTATGTGTTGGACCTCCTCCATAATACGTCCAGCTACCAGGTCTACAGACAAATCACGCTCACTGGTGGTCTGCACACTGTACATTAGGAAATCCCATTCCTTTGGCAAACTGCCCAATAAAATAAAACACTTATGGACTTCTGGAATGTCCACCTCTCTATTGGCCACGTCTTGAAAAAGCTGCCTTGTTTCCTCAAAGTGGGCTTTCACTCAGCCTCCAGTAGACAGCTTTGTGTTATAAAGTCTCTTAGTCCATATCATCTTTGAGAGGCAGGACGAATTCTGATGAACCATTTTCAAAGCTGTCCAAAGCTGAAAGGCTGTCTTTGCTGGGGCTGCATATATTAACTGGTAGAGGCTGAGTGATAAGAGAATTGCAGCTCTAGCCTTCTGGTCTGCTAGCCTGAACGCTATTTCATCTTCTGAACCCTCTGGGATCACACTTTCATTCCCCAAAACATGCCACAAATTGTCCTTAATTAATAAAGCCCCCATGTATAAACTCCATGCTGAATAATTTCCATCAGTCAGCTTTTCAAAGTGGACAAGACTATTATCTGCCATTCTGCTGATTTGAGTCAACAATTTTCCAGCGATGAAACACAAACATCTGGTAACTGGCAGCACTTCAAGGTTACATGAAAATAGCTCTAACACAGAGCCTGGCTGAAACTTAACTATTTATCAGCCAACTAGTCAAAAACATTCAAAACAAAACGAGAGAGTTTTGGGGAATCTTTCCGGGTGCACCTTATCTAATCTAAGATCAATCACTTGGGCCCATAACCACTGTCAGGGGATGATAGGACACTCAATCAATGGCAGAAGCCAAAAAACTGTCTCAGCAGACTTAGTTGCAACCCGTTCCAAAGAATGCTCTCACACAGTTTGACATTCAAATAAGCAGGAGGCACTTTTATCTTCAAAGTCAGACAGTTGCAATATATACAGATATTTACAATTGAAGGTGAAAGTGCTTCACCAGGCATCAGCATTCACAAGAAGAGAGTGAGCTTTGGACTAGCTCACTTATATAAACAGTATATTTACAGGACATTGCCTTCTAGTGGCCTGACTAGGCATGACATTGTTGTTCATGGAGTCAGCTGTTGTGACTCAGCATGATTATGCAGTTATTTGGCCATTTTATAATAGAATTTAGTCTCTAACTCCTGATATACTATTACATCTAAGAATGTAATTTGTTGTACATTGAAATGGCGTGGAAATTTAATATGAGTATTTATGGTATTGATCCATGTAAAAAATGGTTCACCTTAGAGATATCTGTAAATAGTATGGATATGTCATCTATATTATTTTGCATACAACTGAAAATATTTAGCAAATGGATTTGTTTCTACATTATTACTATATGTTGATTCCAAATGTGCCATATATAAGTTAGTTATGCTGGGCGCTGCTGGACTACCCATTGCTACACCTTTGATTTGTAAGAAAAATCTTGTATCTAATCTGAAATTACTCTTTTCCAAAATTATATCTAAGGTACCTAATAAGAAATGAGATGGAGGTCTTTTGAGTACTGCATATCTGCAAATATTTTTCAATGATCCCTCTGGCTTCTGAATGTGGTATGGAGGTATGTAGAGAATTTACATCTAAGGTGACCAGGCAAGTGGATGTTTTAACCTTTTTATTTTCAATGTTCTGTGTGAATTGACAAATGTCTGTAACGTTAGATGGTGTTTTTACTACTAAAGGGGCTAAAAATAAATCTAAATATTTAGCTAACAACACTAAGAGTGACCTAGATCCTGAAACAGTTGGTCTCCCTATAGGTGGGAAACCTTCTTTATGGATTTTTGTAAGATATAGAAAATAGGAATACAAGGGTTTTGTTGTATTAGAAAATTCCCTGTGGAGGAGGAATCTATGTACCCCAAAGTTTCTACTTCCTATATCATGATTTTTATTATAAACTTAAAGTAGTAGGATCTTGTTTTAGGCCTTTGTAACTAGTATCATAATTAAGTTGGTGCTCAACCTCCTATACATAATGGTGTTTATCCAATAGGACTATGGCCTCTCCTTTATCTGCTGGTTTAATTATGATTTCCTTCCCAGAAGATAAGGATAAGTACCCTATCTTTTATCTCTGTTAACTGATTGTTGGAGAAATGTACCACTAAGTTCTTCTTTGCCTCTGTTGATCTTGGTCTAAAGTCCTGATGTTTTGTCTTGGTCGAGTGGAAGGTCAAGGAGGAGGGTTGACATCTAGAAATGGTGGGAATTGTTGTCTCTGCTGGAATCTGTGGAATAACCTCTTTCGTCTTGTGTGCTAGTACCACTTGTGTCATCTGAAAATTGGTCATTAAACCTCACTTTTCTTCTAGTCCCTGTTGAGACTACAGTAGTTGCAGACCTCCTGGGGGAGCCAGGCATGATCTGAAGTGTAATAGGCCCCCGCAAGACCACGGAGACTTAAGTCCTGGGAATCGGTTCAGCTGGTGACTTACAGTAACCACGGGCCGCACAATCAATATCACAAGTATGGGGAGCAGGCAAGCCAGGCATACAAGAACAACTGGGGAGGTCAGGAAGGTGATGGGGGGAACAGAGCAGGAATGTGGAACCAGCATATAAGTACTCTTCCCAGTTCCACTGCCACCAATGGAGAGACACAATCAGTTCCCATCCCTCAACAGGGTGTGGACACTTTGAACAGGAACCAGATTATGTCCTCTGGAGGATATGAACCCCAGAGGCAGGGCCGGTTTAAGGTACTTTGGGGGCCCCTGCAATTCTTTATTTTGGGGGGACCCATATGTTTATTTCAGGTCAATGTAACTTAACCTATTCACAGTACAGGATGTTCAAATTATTACATAATCTACCACCAATAATTTAGTTTAAAAAACTATATTGTAGGTACTAACATAATATATTTTTTGTTTATTAGCAATAAACATAATGGTGTAGATTTCCACAAAGAAAAGAAAGAGTGGACCACAAGATGAACATGAGTCAGCAGTGTGATGTAGCTGCAAAAAAAGCCAGTGCAATTCTAGGCTGCATTAATAGGCATATAGTGTCTAGATCAAGGGAAGTAATAGTGCCACTCTATTCTGCTTTGGTCAGACCTCACTGGGAATCCTGTGTTCAGTTCTCGGCACAATTCCAGAAGGATATTGAGAAGGATGGTAGGAAGTCTGGAAGCCATGGCCTATGAGGAGCAGTTCAGAGAGCTGGGTATGTTTAGTCTGGAGAAGAGAAGGTAAAGAAGTGATATGATTACCATGTTTAAATATTTGAAGTGATGTTATACTGAGGATGGAGCTAGGTTGTTTTCTGCTGCTCCAGAGACTAGGACATGGAGCAATGGGTTCAAACTACAGGAAAAGAGATTCTGTCTAAACATTAGGAAGAACTTCCTGACAGTAAGAGCTGTTTGGAAGTGGAATACACTGCCTTGGAGTGTGGTGGAGTCTCCTTTGGATTTTTTGAAACAGGCTGGATGGCCATCTGTCACGGTGGCTTTGATTGTGTGTTCCTGCAGGGCAGAAGCAGATTGGATGGGATGGCCATTGGTGTCTCTTCCAGCTCTATAATTCTATGAATCTAGGCTGCATCCAGAGCCTGGGAAAGTTACTTTTGGATTACACCTCCCAGAAATCCCCTGCTAGTATCCTTCTCAAGGTCTGGTTACATTGTTCCTTTTCCAGCATTCTCTAGCCCAGTGGTTTTTAACCTCGAGTCTGCAATGTCCTCACAGAGGTGCGCAAATGCTTGAAAGCTGGTTGGCCCACTTCTTCCCTGTAGTGGAGTTGACCACGTGACAGGAACCAAGGCAAAGGCTGGCTGGCTGGCTTGGGCTGTACATTGCCATTCAATCCACTCCAGCCACAAAGTTGCAGGAAGAAGCAAGAGTGCCTCTGAGGAAAAGTTTAATGGATGGTGTAATTGTATTATCATATTATTATTATTATTATTAGCCATTATTATTATTATAAGGGTTTTAAATCTTGAATTAAGCCTTGGAGAAACAAAAGATATTTAAAGGGGGTCCCTGGTAAAGAAAAGGTTAAGAACCACTGCTCTAGCCCAATGGTTCTTACATAACACTAATAGGATAGTGGTGTTTTAGTGACAACAATAAAATTGTTCCTGTCAAATGCTTTGAAAAAGGGCCCCCTCATGTCCTTCGAGGATAACTTCTAAGTAGAGTTGTTTTGTTTATGAGATACATACACTGAAATAATTTTTAATAAAAAAAATATTTTTAAAGAAGGTAACTTCTAAAAAAAAGCTAGAAAATGTAACTTCTTATACTATTAAACTTCCTTTGCTCTTGTTATACTATTAAACTGCCTACCTGTAATGTAAATTTTGAAATTGAATGTTGCTCCACCCTTCTTACCCAAAGAAGAAGTGAGCTGCTGGCAACTGCATTACTTTTAATGTATTCTTTCCAGCCTGGACTTCTAGACAGAATTGATCAAAAAGTCACTGGCATGGTTGTTAACACAGGTCTCTGCCCCCGCTCAGCCACCCTGATGCTGGCCACCAGCCCACTCATACCCTTTCTGGGCACCATCCAGGGGCTCCTCCTCCGCACTGCCATCCCTCCCTCCTTTCGCTGGGGGACTCTCGAGGCTACTGAGATGCCCCCCCAACCCCATCCAGGCTGGGAAAAGTGGTCACTTTGCATCGCGAGGAGGATGACGAAGCTGATGCGGGTGACATCCGCTCAGCTCCGGTTGTGTTTCGTGGAGGGCTAGCACATACACACACCCTGGGTGAGACTTTCTCCCCAGCGGAGTTTTAACATATTCAATAAATACAACTCAGGCCTTATACCTATTTCAGCACCAATAATTTTTTTTTCTGTTTCTTTATTTTGGTCCAGATTTTTTTTTTACTTTAGCACATTCCCACCTCATATGGTAAAAAGAACCAATACTCCCTTTGCATCTCCAACATTGTGGTGAATTATCTTTTTTCAATTTGGATAATTTATATGGGGGCATGTACCATCTGTACATTAATTTATAGAGGTTTTCGCTCAGATTATAGCAACATGTAAATTTCAATCCTTTTTTCCATGTATTCTCCCATTGTTCCATTTGAATGTTATAACCTGTATCTCTAGCTCACTTAACCATGCAATGTTTAACTTGTTCCTCCACTGTATTAAACTTTAGTAATAATTTATATAAATTGCTAATTAAATGTTTATTACCTAATTTTATTAACTTCTCCAATTTGGAAATTTCCCCTTCATATCGTCTTTCTTTCAAATCTTCCTTAATTCTAGCCCTTATCTGATAATAGGTCAGCCATTGTATCTGTATTTCCTCTGATATTAGCTCTTGCCATTCTTTAATTTTCCAGATATCACCCTTTTTCACCATCAACTCTCTATATGTTAGCCAATTATAATCTCTTAGTTCATTCTTACAAAAAGCCTCCTGCAGAGATAACCATCCTGCAGTCCTGGGGCATAATCTACATTTATTTTTATCCCAAACTCTAATCAATGTCCTTCTTATTACGTGATTTTTGAAATCTTTATTTATTTTGACTTTATCATATCCTAAATAACCATGCTATCCTAATTTTAAATTGAATCCCTCAAATTCTAAATTTCTCTTAATTTCCAATACCATCCATTCTTTTAGCCCCAATAGGCATGCCACTTCAAAATATGTTTTTATATCTGGTAAACCCAGGCCTCCTCTTTCCCTATCATCTGATAATAGTACAACTTGCAATTTATACTCTCCTGTTTTAATTTTAAGTCCTTTAATGTCTTTATCTTTTCTTATTTCATTGTTCAAAACTTCTAGTATTAATATAAATAATAGTGGGGATAATGGGCACCCTTGCCTAGTACCTTTTTTCTATTTTCAATTCCTCCATCAATTTCCCATTTATAATTAATTTCGCTTTCTGTTCCCAATATATTGCTTGAATCCATTTACAAAATTTACTCCCAAATTCCATTTTCTCAAAAAAAATTAACATAAAAGACCAATTTAAATTATCAAATGCTTTTTCTGTGTCCAGGAAAATTAAAGCACCTTTAACTTCATTATGATAGTGCAAATATTTTAATACATTAACTATTGACCTAATATCTTTATTTGTCTTTTTGGCAAAAAACCATTCTGGTCACTGTATGTATTCTTGTAAAAATATTTTAAGTCTGTTAGCTAACACTGCTGCAAAAATTTTGTAAAACTCATTAACCAGGGTGATGGTTCTATAATTTTTCACTTGTAACTGATCTTTACCTTCTTTCGGAATTATAGCTTTAGCTATACGAGGGAAAGAAATCTGGCCAAATCCGTGCAAATCCACACGTTCCTACATACAAACGACGAAAAAGCGGTACATACGGGAACCAAACGATACGAACTGAAAGGCATCCCAAATATGAATGTAAACGCATGAGACCCGTACACATGTCTGCATACGAATGTAAAGATATCTGTCATTTAAGAATATGCCCGCGTTTCAACTATCAACTTCCTCATGCAGCGCTCTGTGATTGGCTGGTAGAGACCTCAGATTGGAACTTTCGGATTTGCAATCCGCCCGCTTCGTTCTCTATGGTGCTTGGTGCGGCGACCGCCAATTTCAGAGAAATACGATGGAAGAAATGGTATTATTAGTGCAGCAGATGATTCAGACAATGGTTCAACTATTAAACGTTCTGGATCGGGAGATATCGGGATTGTGGAGCCTGCGGATTTCTGCTCTTTCCAACTTGCGGAGGTTGAAACGGAGACGGCGGCGAAGGGCTGTTGTGCATACTCGAGTACAACAGGACTTTCTCTAATGTACTTCAACGTTAATTAGTATTCCTCAACAGCGAATGATAAGAGACCGCCGTTGGTGGGTCTACCCAAGGTCCAGAAATTTTGATGAGGTATTTGTGCAGACTGGTCTGATGAGGTCTGGAAAGCTAATTTCAGAATGACCAGACATGTGTTTGATCTCCTTGTTGGGACCATTCGTCCTGAGATCCTTAAGCAGGATACCAATATGAGGAGGGCCATTTCTCCTTGTAAAAGGGTTGCTGTCACACTGTGGACCCTGGCAAACAGATTCCTATCGGAAAACTGCTTGGCAGTTTGGACTGGGGAAGTCAACGGTGGCAGCAGTGTTTTTAGAGGTTATTCTGGTAATAGAAAAGATACTCTTGACTCGAGTGATAGGTTTCGGTGATCATCGCAAGGTACTCTTTTTTAAAAAAAATTATGCGTAAACTAGATTTTGCTTCAAATCTTTTTGGTGTTCCATATAACTACATAGCAATTGCATAGCAGAACATCAGTTTTCAATAGCATTATGTGAAGTATATGCACATACATATATGTGCTTGTGAAGGCAAGCATTACATGTAATGTTGGGTGTACAGTCTGCCCTGGAGTGGCAGGCATACAAAACCGCACCTTGTGAGTTGGCAACAGTCACTGCATGCAATGTTTATATCGACCACTCCTAAAAATGTGTATTGTTGAGGTTTTGCATTCAAAGTATTGAATTACCATTGTAACGGGTTGATTTAAAGTAAGGTTACAGAATAATAAAGTACTTAAAGTTCATTGGCTGAGGGGGGGTTCTATTGAGTTGGGGTGATTGCTATTTTCAGATTGAAATCACAAGGTTGAGGAATGATTCCTCATCTTTATGATTTGACATTACCTTGTTCTTTCTAATGCATACTTTTTGGGGGGGTACTCCCAGGTGATGGGTGGATTTGAAGCACTTGGTTTTCCACAGGTGATTGGAGCAGTCAATGGCTGTCATATTTCGATACTTGCTCCCATTCACCAGGCAGCTGACTTTGTGAATCGCAAGGGCACATACTCCATGCTTCTACAGGGCACATGTGACCACACCGGGAGGTTTCTGGACACAGAGATCGGATGGAGTGGTTGGAATCATGACCCTAGGGTACTGTTTGAGACAATGGAGGCGGATGTCTTTGTCCCCGGGAATCCCACACTCACTATTTGTTGTGTTCAAGTTGGGCCACTACTGGTTGCAGATTCTGCGTACCCTGTAAGAAGATGGCTCATGCCACCATACAAGGGGACATTAACACCGCAGCAGGCCCAATTCAATAAGCACCTAAACGAGGTCAGAAATGTGGTGGAGAGGGCTTTTGGCCACCTACGGGCAAGATGGAGGATCCTCACAGCAAAACCAACTAAAATTGTTGCAAGAACAATTAGAAATGCTAATGACAGAAGAAATGAAAAAGAAATTAGATTACCTAAAACAAAAATATTTCGAATATGGTATTAAACCTGGGAGGTGGTTAGCATATAGGCTAATGAAAGAAAAGTAAAAAAAGATCATATCGAAGTTTAAAATGGGTAATAAGAGAGATAACAAGTGATGTAGAAATTCAAAAAATATTTTTTCACTGTTTTAAAACTATATACCAAACCAGGTATCTATGAGAAATAGTGTAGATGAATATATTAAAAAGTGTCAAATTACCAAGCTTACAGAAAAACAATGAGAAGAATTAAACAAAGAAATAACAATAGAGGAAATTATAGAAACAATTAAAAAAATGAAAACAGGGAAGACTCCGGGGCCTGATGGCCTACCAGCAGAATATTATAAAACATTTTATAAAGAATTAGTAAAGCCACTGTCGATGGTCTTAAAGGATATATTGGGGGGGAATCAAATCCCAGCTAGCTGGGAAGAAGCTAATATAATTTTAATAACAAAAGATAATAAAGATGAGACCCAGATGAAAAATTATAGATCTATTTTCTTATTAAACGAAGACTATAAAATATTTGCGGCTATATTAGCGAACAGATTGAAGCTCTTCCTAAAATAGTACGTACATAAGGACCAAAATGGGTTTTTACCGGGAAGACAAATTAGGGATAACATGAGAATAATAATTAATGTGATTGAATACCTACGCTATCATAATCAAATTGAAGGGGCATTGATATTTTTGGATGCAGAAAAAGCGTTCGACATCTTAAAATGGTCTTTTTTAATGAAAGCGTTAAATGATATGGAATTTGGACATAATTTTCAATTGGATCCAGGCTATATATAGAAAACAAAGTGCAAATTTAATGATAAATGGAAAAGCCTCAGATTCTTTCAAAATTGAAAAAGGTACTAGACAAGGTTGCCTCTTATCTTCCTTACTGTTTATTCTGACATTAGAAATATTGAATAATGAAATAAGAAAAGTAAAAAAAGATAAGGGGTATAAAAATCAGTAATGAAGAATATAAGCTGCAGGCATTCGCAGACAATTTAGTAAATATATTGGAGGATCCGTTGAATGGGATTGGGATGGTACTCAAATTAATAGAAGAATTTGGTAGACACTCTGGGCTTAAAGTAAATGCAGATAAAACTAAAATACTAGTAAAAAACATAGTGGAGGAAAAGAGAAGTCATATAAGTTATCAAATTTTGAAATTGTAAAAAAAAGTAAGATATTTAGTGGTAAATTTAACAACCAATAATCAACTACTTTTTGAAAATAATTATATTAAATCATGGGAAGAAATAAAAACAAATTAAATAGGTGGAAAGAACTAAATTTATCTCTTTTGGGGAGAATCTCGGCTATTAAAATGTGTATACTACCTAAACTACTGTTTCTTTTTCAAGTAATTCCAATAATCCATACTAATGAGATTTTTAAGAAGTGGCAAAGTGATGTAAATAAATTCCTATGGGCAGGAAGAAAACCGAGGGTTAAATGGAAAATCTTAGCAAAGGCAAAGGAAAGAGGAGGGCTAGGATTACCAAACCTATAATTATATTTTGAAGCAGCATGCTTATGGTTGAAATTATGGATTACATTGGAAAATAAAAGATTAGAATTAGAGGGACACAATATTTTGATGGGATGGCATGGATACCTATGGTATGCTAAAGTCAAAATCAATGAAGAATTTAAAAACCACGTGATAAGAAAATCATTACTTAGAATATGGCAAAAATATAAAGATATACTGTGTCCTAAAATTCCAGGTTGGATTTCAACTCAAGACGCATTTATGAAAAGAGATCTAAGAAATTACAACTGGTTAAGATATAGAGATCTAATGGTAAAAAATTAGGAAAATGGGAAATTAAGGACTGGGAAGAACTTAAAATACAGGGAAAACAAATTTTATGGCTAAACTATTATGCAGTCATGAGTAAAATGAGAGAAGAACCAAAGGAGACTCCATTTGAAGGAGAAATGTCAGAATTTGAAAGACTATTAAAGTTGGGTAATTGTCATTTAATTAGTTCCCTGTATAAATTATTATTAAAATTTGAAACAGAAGATGAACAGGTGAAAAACTGCACGGTTAAATGAGCAATGGATATAGGACACAACATCTTTATGACACAATGGGAAGATGTATGGAAGAGGGGTTTAAGGTTTTCTTGTTGTTATAATCTCAAAGAAAGTTTCTATAAGATGATGTATAGGTGGTACATGTCCCCAGTTAAGTTAGCTAAAATGAATATAAAAATCTCAGATATATGTTGAAAGTGTGAAAGGGAATTAGGCATTTTCTATTATATATGGTGGAAATGTGGGAAGACAAGGAAATTTTGGTATAAAATAAAGAAATAGAGGAAATGGTAGGATTTGAATTAGGCTTAAGACCCGAATTATATTTATTAAATATGATAAATTTAGAGAGCAAAAAGGAGAAAGAACACAGAGATTTAATAATTTATTTAATTACAGCTGCACAAATTAGTTTTGCAAAGAGGTGGAAAACTAAAGAAATTCCATTACTGTCAGATTGGAGAGAAAAATCAATGGGATTAGCACGTTCAGATAAGCTAACAAACATAATAAGAGGTAAATCAAAAGAGAGTTATCTTAAAAAATGGAAACCCTTCATTGAAGCCATTAGAAATAAAGAAGGGGAAATTAATGTGTTTGGTTTTGATAAATAAGCAAAGGGATATAATAGTAAAAGCTTGGTTAAATAATTAATATCCATGAGATTATAAGGTTGGAATAGGGTAGTTATAGATAGAAAGATAGAATTATTGGTTTAAGAATTACTTATTTTGGATAACTAATGACGTTAATTAGGAAAGGGACGTCATTAGTAAGAGATGTACGATAAGTACGAACTAGCTGATAAGAAATGTATAGATGGTGAGAAATAGAGGTGTATTACTAATAAAGTATTGGGGACCTGACACGATTAAGCAGGAAGTCATTTTAAATCCTATTTGGTTATATGTTTAACTGTATAAGTGGGTGGGAGAGGGAGGGCTGGGTTTAGGGTATATGTTATTTGTCTAATGTAAAGGTATGTGTGTCTTTAATGTGTTTACATGTTCAATTTTAAATATTTGAATAAAGAAATTTTAATAAAAACAAATCTTGAATAAATTCATACCTCTTCAGAATACAAAGCCAGATCTTGTCCACTAAAGGGCTTCAACCTGTCTCGTTGAAATTGTTCCAGTGTATCCCGGGAAAATACTTTAGGGCCTTCATATCATTTTACCTACCATTTCCATGTGATGGTCCAGCAACTTCCTCCTGCAACACTTAAAAAAAAATTAAATGATGTTAATTATTGCACTTGGATGACTGTTGTGACCTGGACGTAACTATCAACTGATACACAATGTATTTTTGGGTTAGCCAGGAAACTCTGATAAACAGCAATGTGCATTTAATAACAAGTACTGTAAGAAAAAATTTTCAACTCTACCTGAATAACAAGTATTGAATATTACATTACTTGGAGCGGCCTGGAATTGGACAAGTGGTTCTTCTACTTCCATCACTTGCTGGTGTTGAGGAGACACCTGTGCAGCCTCTCTAGCATGGCGAACTCCTGGTTAACAAATAGTCAACAGTTACTTTATTGTCAGCTCATAGGTTAACAGAATAAATTAATATGGATTTATGCTTTGGATATGATTTTTTTTACCTGCAGGCCTCCTATCCAAGACACTTGGATTACGCTGGCCCCAAGGATAGCCTACCTCTGCTGCATACCATCTGTTCAGATGCCAGTGCCGCTCAGTACGGTCCATCCTTCCACTCAAATTGAGGTTGCCATAGGTGAATGCCGGATCCTTGTCTCCCCACTCCTGCCACAGATAAGGGGCAAGTGTCAACTTAGCCCCTATCTCCCACCAGGGATACCAATACGGCCCTCACCCCAGCTCGCATACCCTCAAGAAATAACTGGATCCCTTTGTCAGATAAGTGGACCCCATCAACCCTGTAAAGGTCCGGGACCTGATATGATATTCCAGGATACTGGATGAAATGGCCCAGGCCATTATCCATGGCCACGTGAACTGCCCTGTTAACCTTCTTACGGGGAATATCCAGCTGTCTGGTGTCCCCCTCCCCAGGGTAGATCTGCTGTGGAATGATATTGG
This sequence comes from Gambelia wislizenii, assembly GCA_030847615.1. Lineage (NCBI taxonomy): Eukaryota > Metazoa > Chordata > Lepidosauria > Squamata > Crotaphytidae > Gambelia > Gambelia wislizenii. Next base: position 102,136,171 of record JAUMIR010000005.1, on the reverse strand, counting down.
ACCAGATCAAATGCACATGTGGCCACGTAGTCTTGATATATCACAGGTCAGCAAGGGCCTGAAGTGACCAATGCCCTGCCCTTCAGCAGACTGAGATCATTTTCTCCAAGATGTATATAACAAGGAGATGGGGAGGAGGTCCATGATGCTCCTGCAACAGCAAATTGATTAAACCATTCCACTTCAAAGCCCTCTTGCCCAGCCATTCAACCGTGGCGGTCTCTCCGAGACCCAGATGAGGACCCAGGTGGCTGGTTCTGGCATAGCGGGAAGCCCAATATACATACTGTGGCCACATATCAATACCTGGTACCTGAATACAACTGAAAGAAAAAGAGAATACACCAATACATTGAAAAGAGAACAAGGAGTAACTTGGAAAGAACACATGACTAACACCTAAAGGTTAAACAAATCGAGGTAAAAGTTATATCAGTAGCAAATAGGTTAAAGTAATATCAGTAGCAAATAGGTCGAACATAAGCTTTGTAAGCACCCGACTTCCACCGGCCCTGTTTTTTGATTGCCTCCAGCCACATGCCCATTGCGGCTGCCATAGAGGCTGCCCCAATGCGAAAAGAGTGTGCAGAAGCGCACACACCCCAACCCCAGGCGTGTTAACACACAATTAGTTAGAGCCCAGAATTGATAATGAGTCAAGGGGGAACCATCCAAGTGACAGAATAAGGGGCCTGGGTTGATTGGGCGCAAAGCAAGATATTCCCTTAGGGCGGCCACCGGGCACAAGGTCCTGTCCTGACATACCCGGAGCAGAATTCTAGTACCCCTTCCCAACTGATCAGTTTTAGAGCGTCGGATCCAAATAGTGACTTCGTTAGGGCCCATGCTGAGGTCACCACACTAAGGGCCAGGCCAGACTTGTCACGTTTAGATGAAGCCACCAGCTCACTGATGCGCAAGGCACCGAAAAAGGCAGTAAGGGAAGCGGCGTGGAGTAGAGCAGCCTCAAAGGATTTTGAACAAATGGTGGGCCAAATCTGGAACAACCCTTTAAGAATTGCAGGGGATAGGGGTTGGCTAGTATCTGCAATTTTAACCCGCTCACGCGCCCAACCCTCCAACGCCTTCCTAATCCTAAAATCAGACGTGGTGTCTGGCAACCCCTGAGCCTTGCTCCAGAAGGCCAAGGCAGCCAATCTGGACCGTGTGGATTGGGGGGCAAGGCCCCTTTTACTCAGGATGACACAAAAGTGTAACAGATGGGAGACTGTTTTGGCCATGTATTGTCGAGGTGCATGCTGGCCCGGAACTTAAAAAACTCAAGAATAGCCCTCTGATACACCTTCCTCGTGCTGGGAGTGATGGAGTGGCTGATGGCTTTAACTATTTTGCACGTCCAAGCTCCCACAAATCCAGTGGCATCGGTTCAGGCATCTTGGCGACTCCTGGTGCTAATTGCCTAAAGCGCTCCATCTGCATGTGGGAGAGAGCATCGGCAATGCCATTGTCCACCCCCGCAATGTGCTTAGCAGTAAACAAAATACAGTTGTCCCTCCACATTCGCGAACTTGACATTCGCGGTTTCGGTTATTCGCGGTTTTGGGAGGGCCCCCCCGGGGCCCCCCCAAAACCGCGACACGGGGCCTCCAGAGGCCCCGTGAAATACCTGGGGAGGGGTGGGGAGGCCTTCGCGGGACGCCCGGAGGCCCTCCGGAGGTCCCGCGAAGGCCTGGGGAGGGTGGGAGGGAGGGCCGGTGAGGCCTCCGCGGGGCCTAGGAAGGCCCCGCGAAGGCCTGGGGAGGGTGGGAGGGAGGGCCGGTGAGGCCTCCGCGGGGCCTAGGAAGGCCCCGCGAAGGCCCGGGGAGGGTGGGAGGGAGGCCCGGGGAGGGTGGGAGGGAGAGCCGGGGAGGCCTCCGCGGGGCCTAGGAAGGCCCCGCGAAGGCCCGGGGAGGGTGGGAGGGAGGCCCGGTGAGGCCTCCGCGGGGCCTAGGAAGGCCCCGTGAAGGCCCGGGGAGGGTGGGAGGGAGGCCCGGTGAGGCCTCCGCGGGGCCTAAGAAGGCCCCGCGAAAGCCTGGGGAGGGTGGGAGGGAGGCCCGGGGAGGGTGGGAGGGAGGCCCGGTGAGGCCTCCGCGGGGCCTGAGAAGGCCCCGCGAAGGCCTGGGGAGGGTGGGAGGGAGGCCCAGTGAGGCCTCCGCGGGGCCTAAGAAGGCCCCGCGAAGGCCTGGGGAGGGTGGGAGGGAGGCCCGGGGAGGGTGGGAGGGAGGCCCGGTGAGGCCTCCGCGGGGCCTAGGAAGGCCCCGCGAAGGCCCGGGGAGGGTGGGAGGGAGGCCCGGTGAGGCCTCCGCGGGGCCTAAGAAGGCCCCGCGAAGGTCTGGGGAGGGTGGGAGGGAGGCCCGGTGAGGCCTCCGCGGGGCCTAGGAAGGCCCCGCGAAGGCCTGGGGAGGGTGGGAGGGAGGCCCGGTGAGGCCTCCGCGGGGCCTAGGGAGGGTGGGAGGGAGGCCCGGTGAGGCCTCCGCGGGGCCTAAGAAGGCCCCGCGAAGGCCCGGGGAGGGTGGGAGGGAGGCCCGGTGAGGCCTCCGCGGGGCCTAAGAAGGCCCTGCGAAGGTCTGGGGAGGGTGGGAGGGAGGCCCGGTGAGGCCTCCGCGGGGCCTAGGAAGGCCCCGCGAAGGCCTGGGGAGGGTGGGAGGGAGGCCCGGTGAGGCCTCCGCGGGGCCTAGGAAGGCCCCGCGAAGGCCTGGGGAGGGTGGGAGGGAGGCCCAGTGAGGCCTCCGCGGGGCCTAAGAAGGCCCCGCGAAGGCCTGGGGAGGGTGGGAGGGAGGCCCGGGGAGGGTGGGAGGGAGGCCCGGTGAGGCCTCCGCGGGGCCTAGGAAGGCCCCGCGAAGGCCCGGGGAGGGTGGGAGGGAGGCCCGGTGAGGCCTCCGCGGGGCCTAAGAAGGCCCCGCGAAGGTCTGGGGAGGGTGGGAGGGAGGCCCGGTGAGGCCTCCGCGGGGCCTAGGAAGGCCCCGCGAAGGCCTGGGGAGGGTGGGAGGGAGGCCCGGTGAGGCCTCCGCGGGGCCTAGGAAGGCCCCGCGAAGGCCTGGGGAGGGTGGGAGGGAGGCCCGGTGAGGCCTCCGCGGGGCCTAAGAAGGCCCCGCGAAGGCCCGGGGAGGGTGGGAGGGAGGCCCGGTGAGGCCTCCGCGGGGCCTAAGAAGGCCCCGCGAAGGTCTGGGGAGGGTGGGAGGGAGGCCCGGTGAGGCCTCCGCGGGGCCTAGGAAGGCCCCGCGAAGGCCTGGGGAGGGTGGGAGGGAGGCCCGGTGAGGCCTCCGCGGGGCCTAGGAAGGCCCCGCGAAGGCCTGGGGAGGGTGGGAGGGAGGCCCGGTGAGGCCTCCGCGGGGCCTAAGAAGGCCCCGCGAAGGCCCGGGGAGGGTGGGAGGGAGGCCCGGTGAGGCCTCCGCGGGGCCTAGGAAGGCCCCGCGAAGGCCCGGGGAGGGTGGGAGGGAGGCCCGGTGAGGCCTCCGCGGGGCCTAGGAAGGCCCCGCGAAGGCCCGGGGAGGGTGGGAGGGAGGGCCGGTGAGGCCTCCGCGGGGCCTAAGAAGGCCCCGCGAAGGCCTGGGGAGGGAGGGGGAGGGGTGTAGTTATTCGCGGATTTTTCACATTCGCGGGGGTCCGCGGAACGGAACCCCCGCGAATGTGAAGGGATGACTGTATTAAACTTCAAGCAATGAAGGGTAAGTGCCCTAACCAGCACCATGTCACGTTTAGACTTGGAGGTCAAAGAATTGACCACGTGAATTGTAGCTATGTTGTTGCACCAGAAACCCACCGCGGAATTGGTGAACTCCGCTGCCCACAATCTGACAGTGACCAGAATTGGAAAGAGGTCCAAAAATGTCAGATAGGCTGTGACAGCAGAATCCATCCAATCCTGCGGCCAGCGTTCAGCACACCACCTTCCATTATAGTAGACACCAAAACCTAAAGACCCAGAGGCATCGGACGCCACCTGCAGTGCATCACGTACTAGAAATTCCTCCCTCCAGAAGGGTACCCCATTATATAGTGCTCCAGGAAGGTGTGCCAAGTGTCTAAATCCAGTCTAATTTCACGGGTAATCCTAATTCGGTGGTGGGGTTGAGAAACCCCTACAGTGGCCTCACAAAGCTGCCGAAGGAAAGCCCTACCAGGAGCTACAACCTTACATGCAAGATTGAGATGGCCAATCAATTCCTGAAATTCCTGCAATGTGGCTTTCCTGCGGCCCCGGAAGCAAGTTAGCCTGGCAATCATGCCGTTTAGCTTACCCAAGGGAAGTCTACAGCATTGATTGATGGTGTCAATTTCGATCCCCAGGAAAGCCAATTGGTGCAAGGGACCCTCTGTCTTTTCATTCGCAAGGGGGACCCCAAATTCATCCATGAGGGAATGGAACTGGTCCAAAAGGGAGCAACAGACCCCCCAGCCAAATCTTCCATTAAAAAGGATCTTCTCCCTCGTCCATACATGTCATTAAAACACCTCCCCCGGATCATCCATTCTTGCAGATCTGGAGGGGGTGTCTGTTATGTGTTAATAATTCCTTTTTATTAAGCAATGTACCCTTTGTTTTACTTTGGTAGTTCCTAACTATATACTAATTTGTACATAACTGGCAGGATGGCAAAAAAAATAATAATTTAAAAATCATATATGATGAAGGAGAATGAAACGTGTATAAGGATTTTATACAAAATACTTTATCTGTGGAAATTATATTATGAAACCTGTTAAATTAAAAATATTGGATAATGTAGCGTTTTCTGTATTCATTTTTAACTGTATGATCAGATATTCAGACACATGGTGTAATATTCACTGTTACTGCACCAAAGTAATAACTATTATCACTAGGAAGAGTAATGTTAGATAATTCAATGCAAACTTGCAAGAATACAGGGAAACACGTATTAACTTACACCCATAAGAAATACTTTCCCAAATGAAAAGTGTACTCTTTTACTATGGAAACTGTTGATTTGGAATAAGATATTACCTTTTAGGGGTGGACAAAGCACTCTGAACTACAAACATGTGAGCGTAGTATAGGTATGAAGGCCATTTTGAAAGCAAACTGCATTATAATGGATAACCAAAATTTATTTATATTGCAAGTATGTAATGGGGAAAGTAAATAAATACAGAAGGAGAAAAATAATTTATGACACATTTTTTCTGGTTCAGCAATTTATTTGACAAAGCTAGAATGCAATTTCTTCATGAACACAGTTTGATGCAAAAAGCTGCATAACATTTGAGGAGTCCCTCGGGACTCAGTTTTTTAAGGCTGCTATTAATCCTCTCTCTTCTGGCCTCTCTGCACCCAACCAAAGTGCTGCTAGAGCTCTATTTTGTTCCTTACGCTGTTAAACATATATACATAACCACAGACGGGGATAATATGGAGTTTGGGGTGCAAAATTACCAATATGATGATGAAATTCAACTTTATCCCCCTCTCATCGGACTTGAGAGAAGCTCAGCCAATCCATGCCAGGGGTTTTGCTACAACACCAGAAGCAAATATTCAAGCTGGAATATATTACCATAGAATGTACAAGCCTGTTTACCAAAATGTACAAATGCAAATCATTGAAGTCTTAACAAGTTTCTATTGAAATCAATGGCGGAATTCCCATTTAACATAGTAATCATGGAATTATGACCATAGAATGTGACTTATCTTACGAATGTTTGGGGTTGCTGTCAGCATACAAAAAAATGATCATACAACCTTAGCTCAGATGCTTTGGGGTATACATAACAACATTTACAGCTCTCCATAACATGGCTAATTAGTAATAAACTGGCAAAGAAACAAGCACTGCTCAAACACTATTAGCCAAATCATAGGATATATTCCAGCTCATCCAGCCTGTCACCTGGATCAACACTATTGCACATACTCTAGAAAGTTGTAATTGCTATTTTAAAGCTGTCTTTGTAAAAAGAAGAAAATCCCTTGTTTCTCTCCACCCCATGATATGTTCTTGCTGACTGCTGTAGATAGGTGAATGCTGAGGAAAATTTGGACCTAATGAGCCAAGCAGTATAGTTAGGGTTAATATTTCTTAGAATGATTATCTTCAAGGCAACATAATTCTGGTTTAGATTTTTTTAAAAATGCAGACTGCCTTTATAAAGCATTTTCAATACTGAGGTTGTTTATTTTTTTTATGTGTTAATGGTAAGCATTTTTTTGGTTACACATCTCCAAGGGATCTGTAAGATATACTGCACCTATTATTACATCCAATCCCCAGAATAGATTTGGAAGTAACATTTGTATAACACTTGTAATTTTTATAATTCTGAGAAGTACAGAAACAAATGGTGCAGCACAGAGGCACCAAACCACACATACAACTGGTGTGTAACTTTCAGCGTATGTGTTAACTAGATACACATAAAAATTAAATCTATATATGGGAAGACCAGCAACAAGGCCGTGATATTGAGGTCACGATTGTAGGATAGAGGACCATTGTCTCCCCAGAAAAACATGTGCTGACAACTTCACCGGCATCCATCAATGTGGTTTTAAACAGGTAGGCTGTCAGCTCTGTCATATACCTGACAATTAGGTAAAACCAATGTGATTAAGCAGGTGTGATTAGCAGCAGAAAGGACTGCCTGTCATATTTTGAGAGGTCTAGGGCTACTTCCCAGCCTGCTGAGAAGGTGTACAGAAAATCATGGTGATAAAGGCTGGGGCTTCTTTATTGCCCTCTTTGATCTTTTCACAACACCCACCTGACTACGCAAGGAGGTTGACTGAACCTGGGTGCCCTGTTGGACATTGCAGTTATCAGTTGTATGTTGGCCAATATTGCTGGTGTTTTGGTCTGATACTCCAGCACTCTCACCAGGTGGGGATGCTCTGCGAACAATTCTCTTAACCAGCCTGGTGGGTGGTCTGGACACAATTGGTTTAGCAATGTCCTGCAAAATGTTGGTTTGTGATCAGAGAAGATCCAGCATCTCTCTCCGATCAGCAGCAGCTCTCTCCTCCATTTGTTGAAGGGTAGCTGCCTGCTCAAACCATTTTTCTTCAAGGGCTCGGTCCCTTTCCTCTGCCCTTTCCTCCCTCTCTTCCCTGGACTCCAGCCTCCTGACCATGGTGGAGGAGTCTTTCAACCTGGCTAGAACCCATGGCAGGCCTAGCCATGCGGTCACGTCTCCGCTTGTTCGCTGCCAACCTTTCAGCGGGGTTCATAACAGCAGCTGGATTGGCCAGTTCATCAACTGCAGAAAGAGATGGAAAAATTAGAAACCTGTACATGTAAGTTTTCCATTCAAACATCCAACATGTTTGTCATAGGCTTAAGGCAAAGACATTTGATCAAATATACCAGTTATGTAAACAACATAAAGTAGATTGATGGTAGTAGTAAAGACAGTTATCTAATCAGCATATTAGGCATTTCTCTGTAAAGATGTGAGAGGGGGACATTGCTCACTGTTTCTTGGCCTCCTCGAGGAGTAAATCATCATTGGCTGCTCCCCCTGCTGCTGTTCCGCTTCCTCCCCTGCTGCAGGAATCAGACTGGCCTGGGTGACTTCTTCTTCCTCTTCCTGTAGCATGCTGAAGTCCACGTTCTCCAGCTTGAGAATGACATGGTCATCCGCCTTGGCTGTAACGTCTGGCAAACCTATTTGATCTTAGGAAAAAAAGGAAAAGTATGACAACATGAGATTTCATACAACCTTCAACTTTACTCTATCTGCATCCCTTTAACATTCCCTTTAAAAAAATGCTTTCTTTGTAGCCCACATCTACATCCATATCCAAAGTAAAATAAAATGCATCAAAATCCAAGCGAAAGAAAACCCCTAACATATACATGAACATAGACAATGATAAACACAACTGATCATTTTAGAGTCCTCTGAACAATGGTGAAGGTATCATTTCTACAGATATGAAGTCTTTTTCCTATTACCTTCTGTGTTCGGGAACAGTGATCGTGAAGCAGGAATCTCCTGGGCCAGTACTGGTCCATCTACTGCCTGAGAACCTTGTCCCATGGGCACTCGCACTATAGTAGCACTACGGGCTACCCTTTTGGGATGGATGGTCGCATCCCCTCTCAATATGGAGTCCAGCTCTTCAAAATATGGCATGGTTGTGGCCCCAGCACCACTTTTTCTATTGTGGTCCACGACTTTGCGATATTACTGGCGAAGGACCTTGGTTTTATTTCGGCACTCTTCAGCCAGGCGGTCATGTCCCTTGGCTCTCATTTGGGCCGTGATCTGCTCGAAAATATCAATATTGCGATGGCAGTCCCTGAGATGGTCCTGTACCTTCTCCCCACAAAGGGCAAGGAAGTCCAGGATCTCGGTGTGTGTCCAGGCAAGTCCATGAGCACCCTTACGTACACACTCTTCAACACCTGCCATTTTATATAAATATTTGAATAAATAAATATAGAAATATAAATATAGAAATATGTATATATAAATATCAATAAATAAATAATAAAATAGATAAATTAATATGCTGGATTATATATATACTGCACGATATAAATATATAAAAGTGACGGAGTGAATAATCAAAAATCCGGAAAATCTCTGAAAGAGCAAAAAAGGGAAGAACAGTAATAGGCGTCTGAATGCTAGCTGACAGGTTGCCAACTGACACAGTGAACTTTCCAAAGAGAGAACTGTCAATCCTGCGAACGGCGGGAAAATTCATCCCTCCCCTTCTGTTTTCTTTGGCGATCGTACAGATGCAAGTGGGCGGTACATACCATTGCAAATACGAACGGCACATGGATTTCTCCTCGCGATTCGCTTTCCCTCCCGAATGGGAGATAAGCGTATTTTGTGGGGGGAAACCGAGCCCCCCTTCCTTTGCATTCGTGTTAATCCGAGCAGCCGTATGTACCGAAGACCAAACTTCTGCACACCGTACGTATTATTTCGATTGTATAGACAGGGCCTCTGTTGGCATCTTTCCAACTGTTTGGGATTTGGTTTGTTTCTAAAATATATTTTATGACCATTAAGAATGGTCCTGTTAGTGAAATTTCTTGTAATATTCTTCAGGAAAACCATCTGGCCCTGGGTTTTCATTAGTTTCATTTTCCCTGTTCTGTCTACAATTTCTTCCAACATTTTTTCCTCATTTAAATTCCTTTCTTTGCATCTCTGTGAGCTTTTTGAATACAACATTTTAAAAATATATTTATTCATGTGAGTCTGAGAAATATTCTTATTTTGATATATTAACTTAAAGTAATTATGAAATATCTTTTGGATTTGAATTTCATCTATGATTTCTTTGCCACCTATTTTTATTTTAGTTATTGATCATTTTGTTCTTTTCTTTTTTAATCTATAGGCTAGCCACCTACCCGGCTTACTGCTTAATTTTATGAAGTATTGTTTGTCAGGAAATGACATGGATGTGACCACACGATGGAGCTGTAAGCTTAGTAATGAAAGTAGGTAAGCTCCAGTGGCAGGTGTGTATGTGAGTCAGCACTTGATAGTATGCACACTTGATATGCCTGATATAACAGGCATTGTTAACTGCCTATGAAAAGGAGATGGGAATTATCTCCAGTGTGGGTTTGTTGTGGATGGTGGTTGGCAAAGCAGTTTGTTGGTTTGAGAGAAGTTTATGAGTATTAGAGATGGCTGTCCTATACTCTGTATATATATTGTAAATATACTGCAAACAAAGATTAAGGCCCTCAAGTTGAGTGAAGGCTGGCCTTGTTGCTGTCTTTATTTGGCAAGCCAGAGCTCAAGGCAGCGTGCTGGGGTGAAGGAATTTTTCCTTCTCAGCCTGAAGTCTTTTGCAGAAGTCTCTCCAGAAACTTTCTCCTTGGCGTCCTGTCAATGTGGAACAACTCTGCGGGTGGTCGTGGTGGACACAGCGCGTCTTTCTACGCCTCAACATTGTTGGCATAGTACAGTGAATTCGTTTGAGACTCATCTGACTAGAGGTGCAGGATTCCAGGGAAACCTTAGTTAGTATGCTGTGGTCAGCTTTGCCTGGCCCTAGTCCATACGACAACAGGCTTCTTGTATGTACACCCTTATTCATACTAACGGTCAGCCTTCTTCCACACTAATTTGGGTCTAGTTCCAGGGTGATTTGAGAATGGCATTAAATGACTAGGAAGCACATGGGCAACTATTTTTTAAATTTTATTTATTTTTTATTTTTTATTTTTATTTATTATTTATACCCCACTCTTCAGCCACAAGGCTATCAAAGCGGCTTACAAATTGTTTTAAGCAATAGCAATTTGCACATCTACACTGCATTAAGCAATTTCCAATGTGTGTTAACTAATTGCCCCCACAAGCCAAGTACTCAGGGGTCACTGTAGATCAGCTGGAGGACATCAGTTCCTTTAAGATTGTGGGGCCCCCTTCACAGCTCTACCCGGTGCACAACACAAAAGTTTGTCTCCAACAGAATCCCAGTGGTTTTCCCATCCCTGAGTCCTGGGTCTCCTGTCCTGGGTTGACAGGCTGTGACCTCACTGGTGACTTAAGAGTTTTTGTGTGGTGACATTCTGTTAAGAAAACTAGAAACATCTTTATGTTTTTTGCCCATTGCTTGTGGGAGTGTTTTAACAGAGACACCGTCGAGCTTGCATAGAGAGCCTTGTGGGGAAGTGTCGGAAAGAAACCTTTGCACTGTTACTTGCCCGAGTTTTGCAGGAGTGCTATAAAGAGGTACATGCTTTAAGAAGAAAAGAGAATTCAGCAGAACTGAGGTACCTTGAGGACATTTAGACTGACCCAGAGTGTTAGACTGACCCCCAAATCTTAGTGATTTGGCAAAGATGTTTGAAAGCACCCCAAAATGGATAAGTTGGAGAAATGGGTTGCAAGCGAAGGCAGAAACCTTTGGAAAGTGGGCTGCTTTAAAACCACTGGTCTCCTTCAGACCTTTTTGGCCGCTCCAAAGAAGTGGTGGCTCCTTGGGGATTATGGATGGCTCTAAGCAATGCTTCAAGCAGCATTCATGAGTTGAGAGTTAGGACTGGGAACAGACTATAGAATTGGAACAATTAAGGGCTTAAAGTAGTACTTTACTAGCAACAAGTTAGCTTTTTTGTCTGCTGCCCAAGAAACAAGATCTAAGTTGGAAGAAACAATCCTGCAGGTGGAAGCACTACAGTGCATAGTGACTGCCTCAGAAACAACATGCTGAAGGTGGACCCTAATGTCTATTTGCTGAATGCTGTCACCTTGCAATTTCTATTTGGGGTCAGACTAGATAACCTCACGAGACTGAGACTCTGCAAAGACTTTTTCCTTTAACTCTATTCAGCCAGGCCCGATTTCTGCAACAATGCAAAGGTGCAGCAGGCAGCACAATACTTAGCAGGACAGGCAAAGATCCAACACACAAATGGAAGTCATGAAGTATGTAACAAGAAAATAGCTGAACAGCAAGGAGGCAATTATCTCCACAGTTTATTCTGAGATTAAGGACTTTTTCGGACGTTTAAAAAGCAACACAAGCAGGTTCGTCAGCTTGCAAGGCTGCTGCGCTGCAAAGTGTCAGTTTTGGATGACGCTGCCTTCTAGCGGTACTGTTGCAGTACCGCGGGGAGAGTTGAGCGTCATATTTGCTTGATTTTTACTCACAATCAACTTTCACCGGGTTCCCATTGGGTCTGTGCCTGCCCATGCCCAGACCCATTCTCAGCCAGTTCAAACAGTTGTGGAAGACAGTATGGATCATAGATCGCCTGTCCTGTTTTGATTGCAGGATGGTAAGAAATTTTTTTATTCAATAGCGTGCAATTGTGATGTGATGTTTTACTTTTGACAAAATCTGCGAAACTGCAATTTAATTTCCTTGCAATTTTATTATGATTTGCGGGCATCATAATAAATCCTTCCTGCCTATAGTTTCAGTGGTGGCCCAGTGATAGTGGGTACTGTAGTTGAGTTGCAAAGCATTAATGATGTGCACTCAGACCTTCAGATATCAGCATCACAGCAATTTTTACTGCGATAAGAGGCACTTAGCCGTGCATGTGGGAAAACCAATGAGTAGGATCGTTCCTCTCTGAAGATTTTCAGACAGGCTTAATATAACAGAAAAAGATCATGAGAGAGCGTTCTTTTTGGATGGCATCATTATGAACCCATCCTTGTGTGTGCTCACTGCGGTTACTCCCTGTGATATTTGTTCATGGAGAAAAGTCATTAATAAAATTTCTTCCCATTACTACTACGATATCACATATCGTCGAAAAAAATTCTGTTACTGTTTCGGTATAACATGATGTTAGCCTGCCCTTACTGTGACTCTCCACCCCTTTGCTACAACATTCTGTTTCCAGAGGATAGAGGTTTGTTGATATCAAAATAATGGCGGGACTCATTACCATTCTCCGTGGATGGCATCGCTTCGAATTTAAAGATAAGTTAACTATGTAGATATGTTGATTATAAGTAGAATTTGTACAATACTAAGATTATGTCACATTTTCAAATGGCTCACTTGTTAAACAGGGATATATTTTAAAAGCTTTCTACTGTTATGGAATTCAAATGTTGTGCTGCTTTGTTTTGGCCATTTTCAATGCTACTGTTTTTGCCTTTCCCCCCATAAATTTAAAAACTGTTTAATCTGTATAATTGTACACTGTTTTTACACGGGTGTGGTGCAGTATTCAAATTTTATGTTTTTATGGTAGAAATGTTTAAAAGTTGTCTTGTTTACATTTTACTGTGACAGCCAGGATATACGTTTGGATAAATTTTATAATGATCTTTAAGGATATGAATAAAAGGTACCAGAGGTACTACCATATTTTCGGGCAATTTTTTAAAATTGTTATCTTCCCCTAGAATAGATTCTTACAATGTAAATTTCCCATTATCCTGGGAAATTGAGTTTTATATTTTGGTTGTTGGTCCACTGTTAAAAAAATAAACTTCCTTTATTTTATGCCTTTAGAATTCTGAGGACACTAATGGTTGTGTAACTCTTACAATTCATAAAAATGTCAGAAGTACAGAAACATGTGGTGCAGAACAGATGCACCGAAACAGACATAGCAACTGGTCAACACATGTACTTAACTATATGGAATTATACCCAGGGGATCAGCGAAATGTAATGTTTTACCCATTACTACATCCAATTCCCTGAATTGATTATAAAGTAATGGTTGTGTAACTCTTACAGTTCATAAAAATGTCAGAAGTACAGAAACGTGGTGCAGAACAGATGCACCAAAACACACATACCAACTGGTCAATGCATGTGCTTAACAAGGAACTTATATCTATCCATGGGAAGATCAGCAACGAGGCCGTGATATTGAGGTAGCTTTTGTAGGATAGAGGACCATTCATCTACTTCCCAGCCTACTGAAAAGGTGTTCAGGCAATCACGGTGATAAAGGTTGGGGTTTCTTTATGGCCCTCTTCAACCTCTTAACAACACCCACCTGACCATGCAAGGGGGTTGTCTGAACCTGGGTGCCCTCCTGGACATTGCGATTCTCATTTGTTGATGTTGTATATTGGCCAATGTTGCTGGAGTTTTGGCCTGATACTCCAGCACTCTCACCAGGTGGGGATGACCTATGAACAACCCTCTTAACCAGCCTGGTGGGAGGTCTGGAAGCGATAGTTTTTGCAGTGTCCTGCAAAATGTTGGTTTGTGATCAGAGAAGATCCAGCATCTCTCTCCGATCAGCAGCAGCTCTCTCCTCCATCTGTTGGAGGGTAAGCTGCCTGCTCAAACCATTTTTCTTCAAGGGCTCGGTCCCTTTCCTCTGCCCTTTCCTCCCTGGACTCCAGCCTCCTAATCATGGTGGAGAGGAGTCTTTCAACCTGGCTGGAACCCATGGCATTCCTAGCCCTGCGATCCCGTCTCCTCTTGTTAGCCGCTAACAGTTCAGCGGGGTTCATGACAGCTGTAGGATTTGCCAGTTCAACTACAGAAAGAAATGGAAAATGCAGTAATTAGAAACACGTACATGTAAGTTTCCCATTCTAACATCCAACATGTTTGTCACAGCCTTAAGGCAAAGACATCTGGTCAAATATACCAGCTATGTATTCAACATAAAGTAGGTCAGTTTATAATTACAGGTAAGTAATCAACAAAAACTGGGTTGATGGTGGTAGTACATACAGTTATCTAATCAGCATATTAGGCATTTATCTATAAAGAAGTGAGAGGGAGACATTGCTCACCGTTTCTTGGCCTCCTCGAGGAGAAAATCATCAGTGGCTGCTCTCCCTGCTGCTGTTCCGCTTCCTCCCCTGCTGCAGGAATCAGAGTGGCCTGGGTGACTTCCTCTTCCTCTTCCTGCAGCATGTTGAAGTCCACGTTCTCCAGCTCCAGAATTACGTGGTCAATCCCCTTTACTGTAACGGCAGGCAAACCAATTTGATCTTGGAAAATAAAAGAATAGTATGACAACATGAGATTTCATACAACCTTCAACTTACTTAATCCCTTTAGCATTCCCTTTTAAAAAAATATTCTTCCTTTTTAGCCCACATCTACATCCATATCCAAAGTAAAATAAAATGCATCTAAATCCAAGTGAAACAAGACCCCAACATATACATGAACACACTTTAAACACAACTATACAGACTGTTCATTTCTAGATTCCTCTATGAAGTCCTTTTCCTATTACCTTCTGTATTCGGGAACAGTGATGGTGAAGCAGGCATCTCCTGGGCCAGTACTGGTCCATCCACTGCCTGAGAACCTTGCCCCACGGGCACTTGCACAATAGTAGCACTACGGGCTACCCTTTTGGGATGGATGGTCACATCCCCTCGCAATATAGGGTCCAGCTCCTCAAAATATGACATGGTCGCAGGCCCAGCACCACTTTTTCGGTTGTGGTCCACGACCTTGCGATACTTCTGGCGAAGGGCCTTAGTTTTATTTCGGCACTCTTCAGCCAGGCGGTCATGTCCTTTGGCTCTCATTTGGGCCAGAATCTGCTCGAAAATATCAATATTGTGATGGCAGTCCCTGAGATGGTCCTGTACCTTCTCCTCCCCCCAAAGGGCAAGGAGGTCCAGGACCTCGGCATGTGTCCAGGCAAGTCCACGAGCACCCTTACGTACACACCCTTCAACACCTGCCATTTTATTATAAATAAATATATAGGTATAAATAAATAAATAAATATGTATTAATAAATATTAATAAATGTTAATAAATAAATAAATACTTAAATAGATAGGTAAATAAATATGTCAGATTAAATATATAAATATATATATATTTATAAATATATAGATAAATAAATAAATATGCTGAATAATATAAGTATGTAAAAGTGACTGAGTGACTACTCAAAAATCTGGAAAATCTCTGAAAAAGAGAAAACACCGGCAAACAGCAGTAGACGTCTGAACGCTAGCTGACAGATTGCCAACTGATAGAAAGAGCGAACTTTCTCAAGACAGGAATGTCAATCATGCGAACGGCGGGAAAAGTAATCCCTCCCCTTCCGTTTACTTCGGCGATCGAACAGATCCGCGTCGGCGGTACACACCTTTGGAAATACGAACGCCGCACGGATTACTCCTCCCAATTCGCTTTCCTTCCCGAACTCCGCGTAACCGTATTTCGCGGGGGGAAACCGAGACCCCCTTCCTTTGGATGCGTGTGAATCCGAACGGCCGTATGTACCGAAGACTGAACTTTCGCACGCCGTACGTATTATTTTGATCGTGTAGACGGGACCTTAGAGCTGTGGTTCCCAAACTTATTTGGCCTACCGCCCCCTTTCCAGAAAAAATATTACTCAGCACCCCCTGGAAATTATTTTTTTTAAATCTTGTTTTCTGGCACAAGCAGCCATTTTTTAAATTTATTTATTTTTTAATTTTTGTCTACAACCATAGGCAGAAGCAGAGGGTTCCATTTTGTTTATTGCCACTGTGGCCATTTTGTAGAAGCATAAGGTGCCATTTTGTTTAAGGGCACCGGGGCCTCTTTGTGAGAAGCATAAGGTGACATTTTGTTTACAGGCATTCTGGCCATTTCTAGTATTTTCCATCACTTGTTTAGGTTAGATTGTAAAAAAGAATTAATTCATAGGGAGTCTTGGTTTGCAGACCTTTGAATTTTCAACTTCATCGAGCTTTGTGTTTTTGAAATAGTGCCCCCTAGCATTCAAAGAGTATTTGCATACCTTTAAAAAGTTTTAACTGTCAGCAGGCCTCTGGCCCCTTTTGAAATAGTGCCACCAGGTGATCAATAAGAGCAATGCCACTGATTATTTTTTTTACTTTTTCAACAGCCCTCATATAGCACCACCTGGTGTGCAAAGGGTACAATTACATATTTCCGTACGACCCTCCCCACGCACTTCGGTCCTCTGGGAGGAATCTGTTACAGCCTATGAAAACAAGGCTGTCGGTGACCTCCCAGAGGGCCTTCTCAGCTGCCGCTCCCAGATTATGGAATGGCCTGCCGGACAAGATCCGTCTTATTACCACCTTAGACAGCTTTAAAAAAGCTGTCAAGACAGATCTTTTCCGGCATCATCCAATTCCTCCGTCTGATCAGGAGCATGTTACCTCACAACCCCAAAGGAATACCACGTTCACCTTACCTGGTGCATATCCTTCCCCCAGAACCCCCCTATGAAACAGCATCCCAACTGTTGAGATCATATTGTAACTGAACACATAGTAGAGTGTAGATCTTCATACAAGCAAACCTCCTTGGGGATTTCACTACTGCATGTCCAATATAATTTCTCCTCCTGCAAAACCCCCATCTAAGCATCTTCCCCTATATATTCCTCAATGGGAAATAGCACTGCACTAAGTACAGTGTTAATGTAAACACAAAACTACTTCAAAGAGGATCTTACTGTCTCCTGACCCTGATCATCTACTCACCTTGTTCACGCCACACACAGCTACAAACCCCATATGTTCTTCCCTATTAACCATAGCAAGAATTTCTTCGAGTGTTTTGTCTATAGCAAAGTTACTATTAGGAAAACGTAACAACGGATGAAGGTTTGATGTTACCACCATCAAACCACCTTTTGTATGTAACTCCCAACTAGGTAGGAGCCTTTTCCATATCTATGCACCCCTCTCCATTTTCCTCCCCCATCAGATATCACAAAGGGAATAGACAATGTACAGTATTGATGTGGACACTTGCATACTTCTAAGGGCATATTTCGCACACATTACATGGAGGATATACCCTACCCCCCATAATACCTGCTTCCCCCTATTTTAATTTACCTGGAACCATACCTCTCTAATCCATGTTGACATTCTCAATGCATACCTCCCTCTAGATAAAACTGTAACCAAGTCAGGAGCATGTCATCTCCTTAAATAACCCCCTCATACCTACTTCTTTTATGTGGCCATCCCTCTAAATCAGACTGAAAACAGTATTTGAATTTTTTCAAAAATCCTTTTTTCAACTTGTATCATACTGTCATCTTGCATGCAGAGTTACATCTCACCAGAAACCACCTACATATTAGTGAACTCATGTGGTATTCTTGTAAAAACCTAAAAGAAAATACAGTGTAGTTGAATTCACTTACACTATTCAAAGGGGATACAACTGCCTCCTTTCCCTGTGCATGTCCTCTTGCTATAGAAATAAGTCTTAGAAGGTCGCCCCATGTATTCTTCAATGTGAGACATAGAACCTAATTCATAGCTAATATTTTCATTTGCATTATTACCAGGGATACCTCTTCCAACTTCCCTGGAGCATATCTGTTCACTGGATTCCCTTGGTATGTTTCCCAGGCTATTGATTTTAACACGTTGAACACTGAACCAAAATTGGCATGAAAACAGCTCAAGAAATGTAGACATGGAGTTAACCGTCTCACAGTATCCTAAGTATATTCTGTCTCCATACATCTTAATCCACAGTCCTGTAATAACTCCACATAGTTGTTATTGAAAGTGAAATATAATGTTTTTCCTCCGTAACCACTGAGTTATTACCCACTAATGTAAGTATTATTGGCCTGAAACTAGTACCATAACAGTTATAATCCAAAAAGCAAACCATGATTTTGGCATCTTGTATACATGACACCATCTTGAAATGCCTTTCCATATAACGTGAATTGAGCATTGGTCGATTTTACAATCCAAGGTGGTTCCATGGAAACAAAACACAGCAAATATGAAGGGACAAATGTTGTACCTAAAACGTGCACCCGGTATGTAATATTTTAAGGAATGTTGCAGATTTTATGCTAGTTTGAACCGCAGCAAAACATCCTATGTACATATGTATAACCCCACAGTATTATTTCCTAGTATTTTAACTTAACACATGTAACAAATGTAATGATTTGAATTAGGTTTGCCTCCAGATTTTGAATAGAGGTTGATACTCCAATGTTTTCAAATTCATGTCCTTGCCATACACATTTTTTCCAGTTTTGGAGAAATGTTGTTCATTTTCACTCAGCAGCCTATCAAACTAATAATTTCACCCCACACCCAGTTGTAACTCTAGGCTTCCCATGAAAAACTTAAAAATTCCATGTTTTCACCCTACCAATTACTGGCCTTTTTTGGGGGGGGTGTGTAGATATAAAGTGGGGGAGAACATAGAACCCTGTTCCCAAAGTAGATAAAAAGTTAAATTTTTTTTAATGTGAGCTCACCCACTCTATTCAAAATGCATATGAAAACAAGCCACCCAGTACACATTAACTCTCTGAGGTCTGTCTACAGGAAGTCTTACCACATTTTCCCACATTAATAAACCAGACACATTGCATTTAAATCTTTAAATGACAGAAGCCTAGATGCATCTTATTTTCCTAATACGTGAACTCCATATGTTTTACAGAAATGCTTATTCAAATCCTAAAAGTCCTCCAATTTCTAATAAACACACACACTGCATGAATATTTAAGGATGGATGAGACAGAGAACTGCAGTAATGTATTTAAGTTCTCTGTGTGTTCCCCTCAATGTCCCGAGCCGTAAGTTGATTCTCAACCTAATTTTCTTACGAATTTAGAGAACTCATATGACTCCATCCTAAAATTTAATAATCCGGTTGTTATTTCCCCTAAAGTTATAACAGTATACCTCTATGTATATCAAATATACCCAGTTAATAGGAGAAATCAGACATATCCATGAAAGAATATAGTGTTTTATTAACAAGAGCAGCATGAACCAAGACTTAAAGAAATCTAATAATAAGCTTAATAAAATACATACGAATATTTATTACACAATTAGTAAAATAATAATAACCAAGAACAGACATTATATTATCACCTAAGCTTACCTATTACAGGAATATTTAACAAATCATTCCCCAAATAACATATCAGCAATGATAGAACGGACCACCTCTCCCACCTTTGCACCGCTGTCACACTGAAGGTATTGCTCTGCCACCTCCGGCAGGAATACTGTTGGGGCCGGATTCCCAAATTATCTAATGACAAGTCCCCTACTTTCTCATATATTATGCAAAACAATGCAGGCTGACACCACAGGTACAAAGTTTTGCTCTGAGACCATCAGCCTTGCAGAAAGACAACCCCTGTGGGACTTGAGCCTACCAAAAATCTGCTCTACCACATTTCTTGCTTTGCACAGATCCTTATTAAAGACATTTTTTTTGCATCAAGTGCCCCTGTGTATGGCTTCATTAGCCATTCGTGCATTGGATACGCTCCATCCGCAATAATAAGCGGTGGAAACTGAACTACATTAATAAAAAGAGATGGGTTTCCTGGTACAAAAACACCAGCATCCATAGTTTGGCACAGCGCAGAATGTTTAAAAACATGGGAACATGTTTTTAACATGATGCTGACTGGTTTATCCAAGTTCAATGTCAATGGAACACCCAGTATGGTTAGTGGTCCCTTGGATAACGATTGAAAACCCCTGTTTCCTGTTGATGTATTTTTCTCCTCTCCAAGTGGAAACAGGAATATGAGTTCCATCGACTGCCTATGCATTGGGAAAATCCAAGCCTGTTGAACCCATCCATTATTTGTTGAAATATAGGGAAAAAACTTCATTCATCAAGAAATTGTATTAATTACAAGATCTACAAAGTGTATACAAAAATAGTACACCAGCACAGAAAAATAAATAATCTTTTAAAAGAATCCTTCATAAATAGAGCAAACCGTAAAAAGATGTAAAGTTACACACTGTAGGGCTAACCTTGTAGGTAAACCGAAGAATCTTAAGTAGTAACAGAAACTACTATCATAATCTGTTTTCTTTAACGAATGTTTAAACACAAAAGAATATTTTCCTACACTTATATATGAAGTGGGCAATATTTCTTTGACCGTAGCGTGGGCAAAAAATCACCTAAAAATTATCAAGCCCTATTTACCAAAATGTATTTTGCAATCTCAACACAATATTAAAATGTATAGCATCTTTATAGGAAGGTGTCTTAGAAGATTTTTGCATGGTGCCAAAATGCCCCTTTAGTGCCACACCTCCTTCTCTCACTTTCCTGCCAAGGAATGATGGTAAATGTTCACACACTTAGCTCCATTCTGCCACAGAAACAGGCTCCCTCCCTCTTTGCCAAACAGCTGTAAATGCAGCCATCGTAAGGCTACCTTTATGACCAGATGTCAGAAATCCAACTGATTCTCGTGAGCAAAGGGGTGGGAGAAAAATTTAAAAATACAACCTGCCCCAGCTGTAATAGCAAAAAAGAAAATACATTTTTTATATAAAAAGTAAACCAGGGAGTGGGTGGGAAAGGATGCCACTCCTGGATGTCCTGTTCATGTCCAGAACTCCTCAGCACGGACATCTGCCCCCGTGCCTGTCATCTCGGAACAGGGACGGGGCTGTTTTTCCCAAGTCTGATTCCGTGTCACAGAAGGGAAGTTCTATTAAAGATTATCATTGTGATTAGAATACCCCAGGAGCAACACAGAAGGGGTTGGTGTTGTCAGACTTGGAGCCCCTTTCTCAACCCTGTTCCATGTCCGCCCTGCAATATTCACCCCGGCAGAAAATCGCCAAAGGGAGTAGCGTCCTCCTCCCAACAACCTTAGTGTATTTCCCTTCTTTGTACATATGCATAATTTTATCTACACACCACCTAGGCCGAGCAATGAGCAATAATTCCATAAAAGTCCAAAGACTCCATCACAATATGCTATCAGTGGGATGGTATCACTTTAAGCTCAATAGTTGCCCCTGTTGAATTATAGGGTTTATATGTAACTAACTATATCTTGTATTGTCAGGGAAAATGGGTGTTGCAGTTAAAATCCATGAGACCCTGAAGATGATTTTTATTACCAGGCAAAAGACTCAGCTAGTTTTGCTGAGGACTATAAATCTGTCAAGTAGGCGCCTTTGGTTTGTGGTGTCTCTGGTTTGTGCCTGGCCTCTCAAGGTTGAGAAAACAAATGGAGATGGAGCCAGGACATTTCTTTTCTGAGAGTTATGTGAATGTTTTTATAAGTATTTTACTATAAAGGAGGGAAAAATTCCAGTGTGTGTACAGGATGTAGTTTTCCAGCACGAGGGTAGCCCCATGTAGGGTGCATTGCAGAAATCTAGACGAGAGGTTACCAGTGCATGCACCACAATCTCAAGGTCCCTTACTTCCAGGAAAGGGCGCAGCTGGCGTATCAGCCGAAGCTGATAAGAGGCACTCCTGACTATCGCATTCACCTGACTAGACATCTGAAGCAATGAATCAAGGAGCACCCCCAGACTGCGAACACAATCCTTAATGGGGAGCGTGAGCCCATTCAGGACTGGAAGTTGCAACCCAACTCCTGGTTTCGGGGCAGCTACCATGAGCACCTCCATTTTGTCTGGATTTAATCTCAATTTGTTTTTCCTCATCCAGCCCATTACTGCTTTAAAACATTCATTAAGAGGAGAGACACCATTGAAATTCGAGGCCGACGAGCGAGACAAGGAGAAATAGACCTGGGCGTCATCAGCATACTGATAACACCCAGCCCCATAACTCCGAATAATCTCACTGAGTGGCTTCATATAGATGTTAAAACATCTGTTCACTCCGTTCCAACCATACCTCCCTTTCCCCAGCACAACTCCAGTTTCCACCCCCACTCCATTCCCTGTTTCAGCTGAATCCAATTCAAAATGACACTACTGCTGTTGCCGGTGGTCAGGCTAGCTAGCGGAGCGTCCTTTCAAGGCCCTCATCGGTGGTAAGATGTTAAAGAGTTCCTTCTGCAGCCTTCTAGCCCCGATGGAGTGGGGGGAAAAGAGGCTGCTGCAGGCTTGGGTCTTCCTGGCTGGCAAGCTGGTGTTCCTGAGTAGTGTGGGAGTGGCTTATAATGCCAGCCACTCCTAGCCACGCCCCCTCGCTGCTGCTCTGCTCCTGGAGGTCCTCAGGTCCTTCTGCAGCCTTCTAGCCCCAGTGGAGTGGGGGAAGAGAGGCTGCTGCAGGCTTGGGTCTTCCTGGCTGGCAAGCTGGTGTTCCTGAGGGGTGTGGGAGTGGCTTATAATGCCAGCCACTCCTTGCCACACCCCCTCTTGCTGCTGCCCTGCTCCTGGAGGTCCTCAGGTCCCTCTGCAGCCCTGGTGGAGTGGAGTAAAAGAGGTTGCTGCAACCTTGGGTCTTCCTGGCTTTCTTTTCCTCTTTTTTTTCTTCCTGAACAGCATCCCCTATGATCAATCCAACAGCTGCACTCACCCCAGATGAAAGATTACAAATAAATAGACATAAAATGGATAGGAGGTCACTGGACACAGAGGATGTCATCAGGAACTCCAACAGATTAATGGACAAGCTAGTAACTCATCTTGATGATTGTGCACAGAAATTTGACAGGACGGCTAAAACTATGCATGAATGTATAATAGAATGCTTATTGTTGGAAAAGGAGGAGAGTAAGATGCTAGAGGCGACACTTAATGAGCAGACTAATTTACTTGCATCCTTGGTGCAGCATCTTACTTCTGTTGAAAAGACTGGGAGAAGGGTACTTGTAAAAAGAGTAAACAATACTAGAGTACCCAGAGATTCAGAGCAGCTTGAAAACTGTCCATCCCCAAACAGCACTGACCCAGACATGCCAGGAACATTTCAGATGTCCAGGCTTGGGTTATCTAGACCAGTAAGGAAAATTAAAAAGCCTACTCCTCTGACACTATGAATACAAATAACTTGTCATCTATTTTAAATTTTCCTCTTCTATTACTGCCGTTTCAACTTTCCCAGAAGTTTTGTGTTTCCTACTGAGTCATGTCTTCGCCTTTTTTTTTTTTTTTTGCAGGGACACGTTTTACTTTATTATACGATTATATCACTGCACATTTTAGTCATGTTCTCTGTGTACTACCCTCCAAAAGATGTTATATTGTGACTCAGTACACCAATGTAGCATAGCTGACTGTAAAGATGCTGGGAGGTGCAGTCCAGCAACATATGGAGGGTTTACGTATTCCCACTCCACTCTCAAGTACAGCCATGGTGACTGGTGAATGTTTCCTTTGAACTTATCATACCTGCTTTCAGAATGCCAGTAATAGATTCTGGGAGTTGCAGTACAGCAACATACGGAGGCCTTAAGTATTCACACATCACACTCAAGTACAGCTGTGGTGTAAATGTTTCCTTTAACTAATCATACCTATGATTTTGGAATGCCAATAGGAGATGATGGGAGTTGCAGTACAGCAAGATATGGAGGCATTAATTATTCCCACCCCACTATTAAGCACAGCTGTTGGTGACTGGTGAATGTTTACTTTGAAATTTCCATACCTAAATTTAAAACCACTGAGATTATTAGAAATTATATCATATTTTTCTTCCTGTTACTTCCAATGTACAGTTACTGTCAAATATTTAGTATTCCCTTTTTTAATGTTGGCAGCATAGTTTGCCCTCAACGAAATCTTTACCTGTAAAGTGCACTAGAAATACATACAGACCATGTATTGTAATAGATCCAAAATAAATTGAAAATATATGCATGTACAGTTGTCCCTTCATATGCTTTATTCAATGGGGACTAAAAGGAATTAAGCTTGGCAATGTGGCCAGGACAACTGGGTGGGGAAACAGGATAATGGTTTTGGGGTTCATGGTGTGGGAAAGAGGAAATGGTCATTAAAAAGTGATACTATTTTGGGGGTTGGGAAGGACAGGTTGCTTACCTGTAACTGTAGTTCTTCGAGTGGTCATCTGTGAATTCACACATAAAGGGTTAATCCTGCGCCTGCGCAGTAGCATTCGGAAGTCGTTAAGAGTCAATAGCCATTTAATTGAATTTTGGCGGTAATCCCGCCCACCATCCCCTCCAGGCTATATAGGCCCTCCTCGAGCCCGCCTTCTCAGTTCCGAATAGCCGTGGTTGCGGCTTACGGTCAGGAGCAATTTATCTCCCCCCCCTTTTTTTTTTGAGGAGATAGCCTAGGACACCAGAGGGGAGGATGGGTGGGATTGTGTGAATTCACAGATGACCACTGGAAGAACTACAGTTACAGGTAAGCAACCTGTCCTTCTTCGTAGTCTCTGTGAATCCACACATAAAGGGTAGCTTATATCTAGGAGGAGGGGTGTCCTATCTAAGATGAAGGAGGAAGAAGGGAACCATAGACTAGGTTAGGACTGAAAATAACCCGCAAGGGTTGCTTTATTCACTGGAAAAGGTAGTTGAGAGACACCAGACTCCGGTGTCTGGTGATTATGATCCCAGCGCCGCGTCCTCTCTGGAGGCTGAGTCCACCTTATACACCTTAACAAAGGTCAGGGGGGTTGCCCATGTGGCCGCCCTGCAGATGTCCTGGATAGGTACCCCATTCAGGAATGCCGTAGAGGTGGAGGTAGCTCTGGTTGAATGGCTGCGGACGGGGTCCGGTAGCTGTTTCCCCAGAGTCTGGTAGGCTAGCTTGATTGCTGCAGCCACCCACTTCGAAAACCGTTGCGAAGACACTGGCTCGCCCTTCCTCGGGCCCGCATAGCAGATGAAGAGTCTATTGGTTTTCCTTAGCTGTGAAGTTCTATCTGTGTAAAAGGCTAGGGCCCATCTTACATCCAGGTGGTGGAGGAACCGTTGTAGGTCATCCGACGGGTGCTGGAAAAAAGCTGGTAGTACGATGTCCTGGTTGAGGTGGAAGTAGGATACCACTTTAGGCAGGAAGGCGATGTCCGGCCGTAGTACCACCTTGTCTCTGTGAAAACGGGTATACGGTGGGTCAACCCGGAGGGTGCACAATTCACTGGCTCGTCGTGCTGATGTGATCGCGACTAGGAATGCCGTCTTCATGGAAAGGAGGTGGAGGTCACATGTGGCCATCGGTTCGAAGGGGGCCTTAGATAGGGCTGCCAAGACTATTTCAAGACTCCATGCGGGAGTGGGTCCCAGTGTAGGGGGGTGCAAGTTGGTGTAGCCTTTAAGGAAGGCTTTGACCCTGGGATCCTGGAAGCACGATGGTTTGCCCAGGCGTTGCAAGTGCTAGGACACAGCTGCCACATAGCTTTTGATTAAAGAGATGGAGAAATTCCTGTTTGAGAAAAAAGCCAGGAAGTCCATCAGGTTGGAGGGGCCCGCTTGGTCCAGTGGGATTCCTTCCTCCTCTAGGAAGGAACAGAATTTTTTCCACTTGTAGTTATAGGCTCTCACCGTTGATGGGCGGTGAGCTGCTTTGATGATCCTCTGCGCTGCCTCCAAAAGAGAGTTCACATTGTTATTAGCCAAGCTGTTGGGTTGATCAGTTTGAGGTCCGGGTGGAGAATCTGGCCGTTGGCCATTGGTAGGAAGTCCGGTGTCTGCGGGAGGCGCTTGTATCGCCCTCGTGCCATCCTGAGCAGCGGTGCGAACCAATGCTGGTGGGGCCACCATGGGGTTATTAGGATGCACTTGGCTCTGTCCTGTTGCACCTTCGAGATCACTCTGGGTATGAGGGGAAAGGGAAGGAAGGCGTAAAGCAGAGGGCCCTCCCAATGCCATAGGAATGCATCCCCTAGGCTGTCCCGTGACCGGCGGCCTTTTGAGCAGAATAATGGAAGCACTGTGTTGTCCTTGGCGGCAAAGAGGTCTATCATTGGGGTGCCCCACTGCGAGGAGAGAGAGAGAAGGGTCTGGCGATTCAGCGACCATTCGTGGTTGTTGGTGGTTGATCTGCTGAGTGTGTCTGCCAGTTCGTTGGTCTGGCCTGGGACATGTATGGCCAGTATGGTGATGTCTCGTTCCACACACCACTCCCAAAGGTCCAGGGAGAGGCAGAGTAGGGTCTGCGAGTATGTTCTTCCCTGTTTGTTTATGTAGAACACTGTTGTCGTGTTGTCTGAAGCCACCTGTACCACCTGACCTGTCAGAGGGTTCGAACGCCCTCATGGCCTTGAACACAGCTAGCAGTTCTAGGGCGTTGATGTGTAGGGCTCCCTCCTTCCGCGACCAGTGCCCCCTGATGGACAGTCCCTCGGAGTGCGCTCCCCAGCCCGACAGAGAGGCGTCCGTTGTGATGGTCCTCGTGGGGTTCAGTTGTTCGAATTGTGAACCCCGTTGGACTGCTCGCGGGTCCGTCCACCAGAGGAGGGACATCCTGAGTGGGCGGGGAATGGTGAGTAGTTTGAGTGGACCGTGAGCAAACAGCCTGAACCTTGAGATGAACCAGCTCTGTAAGGGTCTCATGCGGAGCCGTGCGAGAGGTGTGACTGCTGTGGTGGAGGCCATGTGGCCTAAGGCTTGTTGTATGTCTTGCACCGTGGACCTGCTTCATCCTATGCATTTCTGTACTGCTGCGCGCAGCATCTGGAATCGGTCGTCTGGGAGGAACGCTTTCCCTGTGGTGGAATCCAGAGAGGCCCCTATAAACCTGACAGTCCGGGAGGGCTGAAGGTGCGATTTTTTGTAATTCACCATCAATCCAAGGCGTTCGAGCCAGGTGAGGGCCAAACTGATGTCTCTGTGCAGTTTTTCGGCTGAGGGAGCTGTAAAAAGCCAATCGTCCAGATACGGGAATACCACGATATCTTTTTGTCTGAGCCAAGCCACTACCACTGCCATACATTTTGTAAATACCCTTGGAGCTGTGCAGAGGCCAAACAGCAAAACTCTGAACTGGAAGGCTGTGCCGCCGACCGCAAAGGCGAGGAATCTCCTGTGGGAGGGTGCAATCGGGATGTGAAAATAAGCGTCCTTCAAATCCATGGTGGCAAACCAGTCTCCTTTCCTCAAAAAGGGGAGGATGGATGGAAGTGTAACCATGCAGAACTTCCGTGGGTGGACAAATGAGTTCAGGTCTCTTAAGTCCAGGATGGGACGGAATCCTCCGTCGTTCTTTTCGATGACAAAGTATCTGGAGAGGAATAGGCCTCCCGTTTCTGAGCAGGGGACTTGTTCAATGGTGCCCTTTTGTAGAAGACTGTTGACCTCCTCTATGATGGGCGGGGTTGGTGGGGTCACCCTGTGAGGGGCCGGAGGTGGAAGTTCTTCGAAGTCTATGTAGTACCCTTGCTTATGATGTTCAGGACCCAGCGGTCTGAGGTGATGAGCTGCCATAAGTGGAATGCATCGTAGAGGCGGCTGGCAGGGGAGGGTGAAGTATGGAGTGAAGGGGACGTGTTGACCGAGGGTTGTAGTGGCTCTTCGGAGTCAAGCCTGTTGCTTGGATGACTCCGTCTTACGTTTGCCGAATTGGGGTTTGGGCTTGAAGAATTGAATTTTTTTGTGGGGTTGGTATGAAGACGATTGTCGCGGTCAGGAGGGTGGCGGGCTAAATCTTTTTCGGTATGATGAGCCTGGTCTGCGAAAAGGCAGTCACGTTCTCAGAGGGTGGTGGGTGGTGGGTAGGCCAAACTTCTTAGTTGTTGACCTCATCTGCTCCGCATGTTCCAGTTTCGAGTCCGTGTCTGCTCGTTGAAGGGGAGGTCCTCAATGATGGAACATGCTGTATGTGACAAACCTGATGACCGGGGCCATGCATGGCAGCGGACTGCAATGGAGTTGGCCACGATCTTCCCTGTGCACTCTGCAATATGTTTGGCAACTTGTCGCTGGTACCCTGCCAGTGCCAGGCCTTCTTCTCTGAAGGAGTTGACGATCCTTTGGTCCTGCTCCGATAGCTTTGAGATGTGGACCACCAGAGCGTCCCATAGGAACTTCTGGTAAGCCCCCATACATGCCGCATATGATGTCATCTTAGTGAGGAGGCAGGCAGATGAGTAGAACTTGCGCCCTATGGTGTCTAACTTCTTGCCCTCTTTGTCAGATGGGGTGGAGTGTAGCCTCTGGGAGGTTTTCATCTGGGCCGTCTCAACCACTACCGAGTTTGGCTTGGGGTGGAGCGAGAGCCATGGCGCTGAGTCTGTGCACACGCGGTACAGATGATCTAGGCGTCTGGATGTGGGTGGTGTAGAGGAAGGCATCGCCCAAGGTGATTTCAACACCTGCAGCAGGCATGGAGAGATCGACAGGGAGGGGAGGGACGGTGCCCTATGCTGCAAGTCTTCAAATATGGGATCATCCACTTCCTTTTCAGGTTGGGGTCTTAATCCACAGGGTGCTGGCCAGCCTGTGCATGAAATCGGCAAAAGCCTTCATATCGTCCAAGGGGGACGGCGGGTCCAGCCAGGCTCCCCCTGGAACCGGTGATGGTCTCGGGGATGGAGAAGAGGATCTTGAATCCGAGTCCGAGGAATGAGCCAAGGGGGTCCTCGATAGGGGCCTTCTC
Organism: Gambelia wislizenii; assembly: GCA_030847615.1. NCBI lineage: Eukaryota > Metazoa > Chordata > Lepidosauria > Squamata > Crotaphytidae > Gambelia > Gambelia wislizenii. Next base: position 102,107,541 of record JAUMIR010000005.1, on the reverse strand, counting down.
GGCGATACTGGAATCTCTGGCCGTCCTCCCTTGTGTGGCCTGGGCGATACCGTGGTTCCCGACAGTGAGCCTCTCGGAGGAGCCCTGTGAGGGGCCGGCCTCTCTCTCAAAAGTGACCTGGAGACCGATCTCGACGGGGGGATCCTGCCCTTTTCCGGAATCCGTGGATACGGTAACAGTCCCTCACTTGGGCGTAGACTCTGTTGGTGGTCTAGTGATGGGTCGGTGGCGCTCTTTCTCTGGGGTGCGCGGTGGGAACCAGGGGCGGTCCCTGTGTCTCTTGTATCTGTAGCGTGGCGAGAGGTCGAAGACATCCTCGTAGTAGGCATACCGAGGGTCGTGGTCCCAGTAGCGGCTAAAGGGGTGATACCGATAGTATCTAGAAGGGCAGTCGTAGTACAAATGGCCATACTGTACCCACAGCCACTCTTCTTCCGATGTCCCCAGGTCGGAGATGTACGAACCCGAAGAGGTGGATCGGGATTGAGGCCGTCTTGGTGAGCGGGAATGACGTCTTCGCCTCGGGGAGCGGGACCTGCGGGACCTCTGAGGTGAGCGGGACCGCCATGGTGTACGGGACTGACGCAGGGATCGTCTTGGTGAGCGGGACCACCGGGGTGTGCGCAACCTCCGTGGTGATCTTTCCGGAGAGCGGGGCCGGTCCTGAGAGCGGGATCGAGAGCGATGCGGAGACCGGTGCGGGGTGGGCGGTCTGTGGGGCTGCGGCAAGCGGGACTGAGATCGCGAGGCTGATCGAGACGGGATCATCTGAGGTGAGTGGGACCGATGGGATGCCGGGGTGACCAACTTTGAGCGGGACCAGCGGCGACCATCTCTCTCGACCGAGCTGGTTGACGCCTCCACAATCTTTAGATCCAGTTCATGGAGTTCGCCTTCTGATAACTCTCGGTCTCGATCATCCCCTACAGACGTCGGAGATGGTTCCCTTGATGGCGATCGAAGCTTGGAGAGGCTGAGCCTGAGTGGGGAGACCACCGGAGACCTCTGGCCTTGGGAGCGGTCTGGCGCTGGTGTCCGACCCCTTTGCGTACCACTCGAGAGGGTATTGTCAGACTTCCTTTTCTTCTTTTTCGGGGGCTCATCTTGCGGTGTGGTCTTCGGAGAGGTAAGCCTCACCGCCTTGTGTTTTTCCTTCGGTTGGTCTTGCGTAGCAGTACCGATGGCGCTTTTCGGAACGGTCCCGTCTGCAGTATCAGAATTGGACTTCCTCGGTCTCGAGGACGAGCTCTTAGCCCCCACTTTGTCCCGGTCCCGGGATTTGGGTTTGGAAGCCTCTTTCGATGATTGTTTATGGGTCTGCGATGAACCTGATGGTACCGAGGCTCTCTGGGCTGATGAGGAGTCTGAGCCCGACAGCACGTGCTCATACAGTTGGGCCTTCAGCCTTTTATCCCTGTTACACCTTGCCTGAGGGGTAAAGGCATTGCAGTGGCGACAGGGTCGGACATCATGTCTCTCGCCCAGGCACATCAAGCAGTTAGAATGCCCGTCTGACTCAGGCATTTTCGCCCCACAGGTTAAATAGGTCTTAAAGAAGCCCGTCGACACCATCATCAACAACAATAGGGGCACTCACGAATTCGAAGTCCGAGATCAAGTCCGAGGTCGTACCGAGAAGAATCGCCAAAAAAACGTCCAGAATCCGAGGAGTTACCGAAGACAGTCCGAAGGTCCAAATCCGGGAATGCAAACCATTGGGGGGGTAGAAAATACAAGAACTAAATGCTAAAGACTCCAAAAAATGTTCCTCGTGCTGGCAACGCAGCGGGAAAAAAAGGAACTGAGAAGGCGGGCTCGAGGAGGGCCTATATAGCCTGGAGGGTATGGTGGGCGGGATTACCGCCAAAATTCAATTAAATGGCTATTTACTCTAATGACTTCCGAATGCTACTGCGCAGGCGCAGGATTAACCCTTTATGTGTGGATTCACAGAGACCACGAAGAAGAACTACAACATTTAAAATAAATTAAAGGTTTGGAGGAAGGGGTGAGCAGTCACTCTGGTATTCCCCACTCCTCCAGCTGCTGAATCCTCTCCTCTAAACATTCGAAGTGAGCGTCTATATGTCCAGCTGCAAAAAAGGGAAAAAAATGGTAAATTATAACATGCTTGAATAAATCACCCTAAACATAATGCACCTCTTTGCACCATTATTGTACCATACCTAGTGCCTCGGTATGTGCAATAATATCCATACTGGCTTATCTATCTGTGCTGCTGCCTCTTGTACCTCTGTGCTACTAAATGATAAAACAGTTCTATTAGTGAGCCTCTATAAGCATCCCTAACATTGCTACATACTAGTTTAATCATGAGGTATTTTTCTCACCTGGTGATGGAGGAGCAGCAACAGCTTCTTTCCCCCCTTCAGTCTGCTCAGAGGATGAGTCAGAAACGAACCTTCCTTCTCGGGAATTAAAAGGGTGGTGGTGGAAGAAATAGTGGAAATATTACTAAATACGCTTAAGAAGGAAAACATGTACTTTTAAGGAGGGGTAGCTAATACCCCAGAGGACAGGATCAGAATCCAAAATGACCTTAGCAGATTAGAAAGCTGGACCAATATTAACAAAATGAATTTCAACAGGGAGAAATGTAGGATACTACACTTGGGCAGTAAAAATGAAATGCACAGATATAGGATGGGTGACACATGGCTTGAGGGCAGTACATGTGAAAGGGATCTAGGAGTCTTAGTGGACAACAAGCTGAACATGAGTCAGCAGTGTGATGCAGCAGCTAAAAAAGCCAATTTGATTCTAGGCTGCATTAATAGTTATGCGACCCCCAAGCTCTGTCGGGATGCTTTGATCGTGATTTCCTGTGTGGCAGTGGGTTAGACTGGATGGCCTTTGTGGTCTCTTCCAACTCTGCAATTCTCTATGATTCTATGAATAGGAGTATAGTGTCTACATCAAGGGAAGTAATGGTGCTACTCTATTCTGCTTTGGTCAGACCTCACCTGGAATACTGTGTCCAGTTCTGGGCACCACAGTTCGGGAAGGATGTTGACAAGCTGGAAGTGTCCAGAGAAGGGCAACAAGGATGATGGGAGGTCAAGAAGTCATGGCCTATGAGGAGTGGCTTAGGGAGCTTGGATGTTTAGTCTGGAGAAGAGAAGGTTGAGAGGGGACATGATAGCCATGTTTAAATATTTGAAGGGATATCATACTGAAGATGGATCAGGCTTGTTTTCTGCTGCTCCAGAGACTAGGACATGGAGCAATAAGTTCAAACTACAGGAAAAGAGATCCCATAAACATTAGGAAGAACTTCCTGACAGTAAGAGCTGTTCGGAAGTGGAATACACTGCCTCAGAGTGTGGTGGAGTCTCCTTTGGAGGTTTTTAAAAAAGGCTGGATGGCCATCTGTCTGGAATGATTTGATTGTGTATTCCTGCATGGCAGGGGGTTGGACTGGATGGCCCTTGAGGTCTTTTCCAACTCTATGATTCTAAGTGTGGGTAAGCGATCATATCTGCCTACCAAAAATATTAATACTAGGGTTGCCAGGGACAAATATTCCAGCTTCCATTGTTTGAAAGAAAGCAGAATTACATAGCATATTTGCATCATGTATTTCCCACTCCATCCAGTCTCAACATCAATAAACAGTCCTTTGTGATCACATGTTCCCTGAAGCAGGACATTAACTGTTTTTTCTATTTACGTATTCATTTCCCTGGTGCACTGGCAGAACAATAATTACATGATATCCATCTAGTGTGGCAATAACCTGATGGTATCCAAGTTCCACAAAACCATCCATTATCTTGTGTTGGGGGGAGAGATTTAGAGGAAGAGAAATCTGTTATCAAGCAGAAAGATTCCTCTCAAACCTGCAGACACACACACAATGATTCATCCCCGGAGACAAAAGTAAGCATGCAGTATTCATACCTTGCCCCATTTATGTAACATTTGACAAAGGATGCGATTCTGTGTGTAAACACATGCAAAACAAAAGTGTTAAATGAGACTAGTTAGAGTTTGTAAGTATAGCTTTCATTCAGGATAACACACACATAGACTGCCATACCCCCCAATAGGAAAGCATGCTTTAGAAAAGTTCATAGTTAATCAATTTCAGGAGAAAGTAAAATAATCTAATTTAATATGCTGCTTAAATTACTACATATGGTACAGGTAGATTTACAGTTAACTTGTGCAACCATGCCAACTAAACACATAAGTAATAAATAAGTGCAGACAGAATTACCCACCGATGGTCATCCAGGTAGATAGTACATCGTAGAAGAAGCCTTTCCATTGTCAGGACAGCCTCAATGAAGATCCTTGGTATGGTGGACCGGCTCGTGCTAAACTGATTGCAAGCTCTTGCATATGAGCCCCGGTGGGCGAGGAACCAGACTGTAGTGATAACAACACAGTTCTCTCTACAGATATAGCCCTTCTCATATTTGTGTCCATCCTTGGAATCTCTGGACATAGAATTTCCATTAACTTTATAAACAGAGTCCACACCATTCTACAGTACGAATACCACCACTCATTAGACCATACAAATGACATAACAAAGGTCTCCCACCACTCTTCTGTCGTGGGGTACACCCATCATCACCGGTAATGGACTGAAGGATGGCACAACTCCCAAAGCATGGGGGAAAGCATGTTATCAGTTCCAAATATGACCCTTCTTCAGAATACAAAGGAATTACCTTCTATTTGTTGCAGGAGAAGTAGGAGATGTGCCATTCTGAGATGATGGAGACTTTTTTTATGGTCATCAATTGAATGGTTCCTCGTATGAGAGTGATGATTGCCATGCAGCACTGAATAGACCTCTCCATGTTGTGAGTTTTAAAAAGTGATGGTGATCACTGCTAGTCTAAGAAACAACTTGGGTGTCTGGGACAAACCTGCAAGGGCTGGAAGTACCTTTATAACTCAACGATAATAGTAACAATTGTGGTTAGCACTATGCAATGTAACTACTAAAATATATCCTACTATAGAATGAAGAAAGTACGTATATACTAGGTGTACCCGACGTAATACATGCTGGTGGTGCATTATGGTAAGTTTCTTTGTTGCTCAGCTGCCACCGCCACGAGTTGCCTGCCTGGGTCCCATTGCAGCAGCAGCAGCAGGGGCGGTGGGGTGATAATGTGAATCCCTGAGTGCCGAGCAATATCAAAACCCATATCAACATTGGTCTAATAATGTCTACTATTCCAAAAAATTCCCAATAATTAGTTGTGAGGTCCATCTTCACTGATTCAATTCTTACAAAATTATCTATCTATCTATCTATCTATCTGAAAAGCTTGTGTATGTTCCCTTTCCCAGTGTGCTGATTGCTGGCTTAGGAAACATACCCAACCAATCCCCTCACTCCCTCAGTCAATCACCGCCCACATGCAAATTCCCTGTCCACCTCACAATCCACTGCTGCCACTCAATCTACATCTGCAGCCCAGCCTCATAAGGCCCCTCCCTCCTCTCCCTCCCTCATCCAAACCCCACCCATATGTAAAAAAAATGCAGTTCCCCCCAAAATAATACCATGTAGCTAAACAGTGTGAAAGGAGAAGTGCCACTTCAAGCTCCATGCTGCAACCACTGCTTGATATCCCAGCAGAGCACATAACAGTGTATGTTAAGCTGGGCATACCTATACTAATACTAAAACTAATACTAATACAATTACACCAGTAGCTCTTAACCTTTTCTTTACCAGGGGCACCATTTCAATATCTTTTGTTGCCATGGAATCCCAAGGCCTAACTCAGGATTTAAAACCCTAACAACAGAAACAATGTGAGGACATTGTGGACCCCGGGTTTCCTGAACCCCAGGTTAAGAAACACTGATCAAAATACTTGGCAAAGGTAGTATGCAAAAGCTCTGCCTTGTTTAGAGAAGAGGGGGGTCCAGGGACCCTTGTCTACCACTTGTTAAAATAGAAATGAATAGAAAAGAGAGCAAAGGAGTCTCTCCATTAAGGGGTGGAATGGTCCCCTCTAACTTTTTCATGAGTCTGGGCTCACCTTTGCCCTGCCCACAGACTGCAGAGCCTCAGTCTTCGACTCTGACACCAACTGTCCTTTGAGGGCAGCATGCTGGATTCCCATTGGGGGGGTGGCTGGCGGCCAATGAGAGCCCACCTTGCTCCATTCTATTCCCCCTCCCTTGATAGGTTTGGCTCCTCCCACCAGCCAGAGAGAAATTTTTTTAGCAGGCAGCAGACCATCCAGTGCAGTATTTGTAAAGAAAGTCTTCCTCCCCATGGGAAGCAGAACCAGGGGCAGCCAGATGACCCTCCAAGGGTCCCCCTAAGGATGAAAAAGAGGTCCTGGAACCGCAGGGCATCCTCCCACCTCGTTCCCACTGCTTTCCAGGGCTTTTTTTGCAGCCTATAAGTTCCTTGGGTCAGAAGTAACTATCCACTCAGTTTAGGCTCACTGAGAGGCACCTGGCACAGCCTGGGGACAAACTAACCCCAGGGAAGTTAGTTTCTTCAAGGGAAGTAATAGTGCCGCTCTATTCTGCCTTGGTCAGACCTCACCTAGAATACTGTGTCCAGTTCTGGGCACCACAATTCAAAAAGGATATGGACAAAATGCAGTGTGTCCAAAGAAGGGCGACTAAAATGGTGAAAGGTCTGGAAACGATGCTTATGAGGAGAGACTTAGGGAGCTGGGTATGTTTAGCCTGGAAAAAAGACGGTTAAGAGGCGATATGATAGCCCTGTTTAAGTATTTGAAGGGGTGTCACGTTGAGGATGGAGCAGGCTTGTTTTCTCCTGCTCTAGAGACTAGAACACGGAGCAATGGATGCAAGCTCCAGGAACAGAGATTTCACCTCAACATGAGGAGGAACTTTTTGACAGTAAGAGCTGTTCGGCAGTGGAACACACTCCCTCGGAGCGTGGTGAGGTCTCCTTCCTTGGAGGTCTTTAAATAGAGGCTGGATGGCCATCTGTCATGGATGCTTTGATTGTGATTTCCTGAGCGGCAGGGAGTTGGACTGGATGGCCCTCATGGTCTCTTCCAACTCTGCAATTCTATGATTCTAACCCAGGAGTAACCAAAACAGCAGAACTGTGCAGCAGAAAGGGTACAAAAACAAAGGCTTCAGCTAGCAGCTGTTCCACAGCTTTGACCCACTTTCACACACAAAAACATGTACAGACAGCAAGGTTCATCCAAAAATATCTAGAGGTCTTTATCTTCAGTTTCAGTATAAACGGTACAGCAAACCTCATTAACAAACTCAATAGCAACATCCTCTTTCTCCACAACACCAACCCACACACAATGGCATTCTGTGCTTTGGCTATATAGGAGTGTTTGCTAGTCATCCCTCTGCCTAGCACAGGTGTGAACAAACCCACTTCAGCTCTGCAGCCTCTGGTCTGTTGCTCCAAACTTTTTTCTTTCACACTTAAAGCAATATTACTCTGACAGAAAGAGTGGGGGAAGGGCTTAAGTTTTTAAGTGCAGAAGGGGTAAAGAGCAGAGGAAGGGAAAAAACTACCCTGCAAGGCAGGACAGGAGGAATAAGAAGAAAGAGGTTGGGGGACTCATAAAAAGCAACATTGTTTCCCCCTATGCCTACATATTAAGACAGCAAGGGGAACTGGCTGAGTATTTAGTTACTGCAGCTCAACAGGCAAAGATATAGCTATAGGCCAAGGAGGTGGTGCTGAAAAACACTTTCAAGCTGCTGATTGGCCAGCCAATGGAGCACTACGATTTGGTTGGGTATTTTCCTAAGCGGCCAATCAGCACACTGGGAACGGCAACATACACAAGAGAATATATATATATATATATATATATATATATATATATCAGCTGCAGACTCATAATCCTTACTTAAAGTAGAATTTCTCCTGAGTCACAGGAATTGTGAATAGGGTAAGTTGTGTTTTAATTTTGATGGATGACAGCTGGAATAATGGAGAAGAGAGTTATGATCTATGGGTTTTTATAACCTTTCTCTCCCAGTTTTGTATCTTTGATGTATACTATAATGTCAAGGAATGATATTTCTTGTGTATGCATATGACAGCTACATTTAATGTTGAGATTTATAGTATTTAACCAGTCAAAGTATTGTTGTGGCAGATCTTTTTCAGTGAAAACTATGAAAATGTCATCAATAAATCTGCCATAATAGGCGCAGTATTTATAGAAAGGATTTGTGTTGAGATTATTAATATGTGATCGCTCTAATGTATCCATAAATACATTGGCAATATTGGGGGTGGCACGGATACCCATCGCAACACCCTTAATTTGTAAATCAAAATTGGTTTCAAAACAGAAATAATTTTTTTCAAGTATTATGTCTAAGAGATCAAGAAAAAATGTGTTGGGAGATGTTTGATATGACGAGATTGTAAAAATGATTCTATGGTGGATCTGGCCTCACTGTGTAGGGTTGATGTGTATAATGAATTCACCTCAAGGGTCATTAAACATGTGGACTCAGTGACTATTTTCCCTTCAATTTGTTTAATAAAGTGGCTTGTGTCCTGTATAAAGGAAGACATTTTACTTACAAATGGAGCAAGAATGGTATGATAATGAGTGATTGGTTCTAGTATGGATCCAGACCCTGACACGATGTGTCTACTGGCAGGAGGAAATCCCTCCTTGTGAATTTTTGGAAGGCTGTAAAAGACTGGAGTTTGTGGATGTGGATGCTGTAGAAATGTTGCTGTGGAGGATCCAATATATCCTAATGCTTCTGCTTCTCGTATTACAATTTTGATAATGAATTGTATGGAAGATGTGGGGTAGATTTTAAACGTCTGTAATTATTAGTATCTCTAAGCTGTCTATAAATTTCCCGTAAATAGTGACATTTGTCCATATCTGCTGGCTTTATGATTATGTTTTTATTAGAAGACAGTGCAGTTAATGTTGATCTTTCTAAGGGGCTCAAATTAGACCAGGGTTGCTTTAAATGTGTTACAACTTTTTAAATGTGTCTTAATGTAACTGGTTCAAAAGTTTGAATGCAGTGTTGATTCACAGGGGAGTTAAATTTTGAAGGGCGCTTCAAAGTTTGTCTATGGATTACAGTTGAATCGTTGAAAAAATATTTTAATTTTATTTGTCTAATTAATTTGAAATGGTCTACTTGTATCTGAAAAACATTACAACGTGGTGTTGGGGCAAAAAGACAATCCTTTATTTAATGTGCGAAATTCAAACCGTGTTAATAATCTATAAGAAGATAAATTGACCACTAATTTTTCTGTTCCCTTTGGGCATAATATCTTTGTGTGTTTCTGTAGTTCAATTTGATCTGCAGGGTAAATGTCCCACTTCTAAAATATTATCATTTCTTACTTCTTCATGAGAGGTGTCACTGGAATAGCCTCTTTCATTAGCGGATTCACTTGATGAATAATTGGACCTATCTGCGAACCTAACCCTTTTAGTAGACATATCCTTCAACCAAGAATATACCTTTTCATTTAAATAATCAAACTCATCTTGCCGGAATTTTTAAATCTTATATGATTTAAGGTCCTGGCTGTAAGTTTTTAAGTATTCCTCTAATGTTGCAATTTTTGTCCAATTCTGAAGTAGAAAATTCCTGAAGTAAAGTGGATTGAATATGAGAGACACTGCAGACTGGGCTAGCCAGAAAAATCAGCAGTAGCAGAACATGTTAAAAACCAACCAACCTGGACACAAAATGTTATTTAAAAACACAGAAATTCTGGACCAGGCCAACAACTTTCATGTCAGAATGCACAGAGAAGCTATTGAAATCCACAAACATCTGGACAACTTCAATAGGAAAGAAAAAAACCTTAAAAGTAAACAAAATCTGGCTCCCAGTTTTGAAGAATAGAATTAAAACTCAACACTTACAAAGGAATTCCACCCAGGGACATGGGGATTCCCAGCAGATAATGGCCCATCAACCAACCATTAGCCAAACAGACACTAACGAGCCTTGCATTTCTATACCCAGAAACTAACCATTCAATTACACAAATGTATATACACTCCCCTACAGGGATTCACAGCATATAAACCCCAGACACACTCCTACCCATCCATTCTCTGAAGATGACAGCCACAGATGCAGGCAAAACATCAGAAAGAAACTATTCCAGAACACGGCCTCACAGCCCGGGGGGAAAAAAAAAAACAACCAAGGAAAATCTATACTGGATGCGCCATGAGATAAAAAAATAAACATTATAGAAAACAATACCAAAAGAAATACAGATTAACAATCACTAATGTCCCACATGATGCTGTCACAAGTGCTCAAACAATGTACTGTAGATGTTCATTTGTACCTACAGCAATGTCAGATGCCTGTCAATGTTGGTGAAGTGTGCCTCTTGCCACTGGCCATCACTCTCACTGCATGCGTAAAGAAGAAAGGGTTCGAATAAAACGAGTAAACAAAACTTCTGTTTACATTATTTCTCCTTCCTCTTTTAAACAGAAGCAAAACAATATGGGGATACAAATATAACATAATTCTGAAGTGAACCATAGCAATTTTTAATGTGCACAATGAGAATTTAACCATATCACACTATACTGCAACAGTGCTAATACTCACCTTTAGCTGCTAGTGCCATCTCCTCAGGAGTCCTGTGGCTTGTTGCTTATGCAGGCCAAAGATCTATCTGGATGATAATGATAAATGCCCCTCCCTAAACTACGACTCCCATGATTACACAGAAGGCATCCATAACTGTTGAAGTAGAATACTACTGCTATAACACTGCAGTGTGACAAGGCTCATTATGTTTTATTTTCTCATGTTAATGCATGATCAAAAATTTGCTAGCTGCAATAAGGTGTTTTATTCTGTTCTGGTTTCAATCTGTGTTGTTCTGTGGTTTGTAACTAATGGAGGACCAAGAGCTCTCTGGCTGAGAATGCCAAATGCCCCTTCCTGAACTACAAATCCCAGGATTACCCGGGAGGCATCCATACCTTTTAAATTGTGATATTAGTGCTGTAACACTGCACTTTGAGAAGGACCCTTATGCTGCTGCTATTTATGTTCATGTACCTGCATGCTCTTACATTGTTCTCAATCTAACATGGCTAATTTTCTTCTATTTCTGTACCATTAACAGGTTTGGGGATACAGTAAGATGCTTTATTCTGTTCTCACCTTCAATTCTTAATGATAGTAGCAGCTCAACAATCTCCCACATAGTTGATGGCCTATCTGTGGTACCGTTATCCATTTGAGTCCCCTGGTCTGTAGTATGACTCATTTCTTCTTCTAAAATAAGATATCTTGGAAACACAGGATAAAGATTTCTATTGTATTGGCAACTATTGATTTATGAACTGTGTTCATTCCTAGTAAGGCCTAGCATGAGCTGTGCAGTGCCACCTATATTATTAAGGGGGGGTGTGCACACGTGTAATAAATTTTCACAACAAAGTACTCACTGGGAGTTGACTTTTGGGGTAATGCCAGCATATCTTTGGCTTCCCCTTCCTCAGAACATCCCCTGCTCTTCCTCCTCTTGCTCCACAAGTACCAGATGTCCCTCATCTTCAGTCTCTTCCTCCGCTGCAATTTCCTGAGGTGCATTTCAACATCCTCATCCACTGCCTCCACCTCCTCCAAAACATCTTCCTCTTCCTCTGAATGTAAACAATTATATTTTAAAAGTACCAAGTAGCAATTAAAATTTCATATTTAAGCAATGGTACAAATAGGAAATATACAAGCATAGAAATAAAAAACTGTAAAATTAATAGTACAATGGGAATACATAAAAAAAAGAGTTAGTTGTGATAACATAACATGGACTGCTTCTCTGTAGTGAACTGTTACACACCCCAAGAAAATATTACATTACCCTTGTTTTTGTATGTTCCAATACAGGTACTACAAACTTGAAATTCAAGTTGTAATTATATAATAGTGTGAAAATATCATGGTGGTACTATATAATAAGCCATCATGTGTTCAAAACCAACATAGTAACCAATGTGTGCGGGAAATGCACTCTCAGCTAACTTTCTATGTCAGCTAACTTTCTATGCAAGTATGCATAATTGAAATTCAACATACCTTGGATTAGTTGGTGAAGGACCTGGGAGACTGTCCTCCCCAGAATCACCTTCTGACAATTCAGGGCTGCCCACCCCTTCCTCGCCACCTTCCTCAATGGCACCTTGCCCCTCTAAAGTGCCAGGCTCCTCCTCACCCACTTCCGTCTCTGGATGTTGTCTAACAGCTGTTTGAAATAATGTTGATACATTTTAGTTATGGCCACTCTTGTTCAAATATGACATGTAATGCTGTTGGTGGGTCTCATAACTCCTTCCAAATCTGCTATCATAACAGTAGTGAAGTTTATGTAAATATTGTGCCATGGCAATAATGGTGGGCTTGATACTGCAAAACATCAGTGCTGAACAATGGGTATCATTACCACAGCTATCCAGTTAGTAGTTACTTATGAAAGCACTGGAATTAAGAACAGATGGCTTGCTGAACAGTGGAAACCATAACAAAGCACCTCCCTGAGGAAACTGAACTAAACTATTTCACTCACCAGGCTCTAGCCTCCTCCTTGTGTGAGGCATTCTTTGCTGCCTATATCTTCTGCAGTCCTGCCCTGTGTGTAAAGAGACAATAAGATAATAAGAAAGAAAAAAATAAGTAAATAAGAAATCAAATTCATAAATAAATAGATACTGTTAATAATAAATTGATTACTTATCAATAGGCTACAACTATTTCTGACTACACTCACCATATATGTGGTGGTCCTCTAGTCTGGGTCTGCCAGCAGCCACCCACAGGGCATGGAGTCTCCAGAAATATGGAGTGTGTTCCTCCTGTGGTGGCCGCTCATGGAAGAGATCCATTCTTTTTAAAAAATCAGCTTTCAGGATCTTGAATTTGGAAGAGACCTGGGCCACTGACCTGTTGTACCCTAAGTACAGGCCTCTTGAAATTTTTCAATAGAAGTGCTTGTTGGGGAGTGAGGTACTCTTCATGAGTACCTCAACTCCACCACAGCGCCTCACCTCCCACAAAAGGCAGTTCACCTTATCAGGTGCCCAGAAAGTTCAATGCCTGTTGGACATTTTTCCACAAGGTCCCTGGATATGACAGTTAGGGACCTCTTATATATACTCACCCTGCAGTACCATTTCCCCCCTATACCATGTTTATGGCGCTAACATGCTAGTATCCGTGCAGGCGCAGGGAACCAAAGATGGATGCTGTATAACCATAATGTCTACCTACTGCTGCAGTTTATTTCACTACAGGACATAGAAACTCTGGTATCTGTTCAACATTCTAAAGTGAATGGCACAGCAATACATTCTGGACATCATCATTATTAATACATTTGTCATTCAACTTGGAGGGATTATTATGTGCACAAAGATATGCAATATGCAAATTATAGATACTGTGCTTGTGTGCACAGCTGCGCGACCTAAATATCTCGCAGGAAGTGATGGTAGGCTTGCTTGCATGGCTTGTCCCTACAGCAGCATGGTAGTGCATATCTGTGGTTGCAGAGTGGGTAGGGATTCAAATCATGGAAGGCGGAGTGGCAAACACTTTCCCTTGCTACACTACATATCTCAGCCTCAAAAGTGCCATGGCATCCCATTACATACATGGAAGGTATATACATATGATGGTAGGCTTGCTTGCTTGGCTTGTTCCTACAGCAGCATGGTAGTGCATAATTGGAGTGGGTGCTGTGCATTCAAAGCAGAGGAGCTTATCAGCGCCACTGAACTACAAAGCTCATGTTACCGTAGGAATAAGCCATGTAAACTACACTAGCAGTATGCCACTCACCTCATCCACTTAATCTGTGGTTGCAGAGAAGGTAGGGGGCCCATGGACCCAAAGCGTGGAAGATGGAGTGGCTAACATTCTCCCTTGCCGCACTACATATCTCAGCCTCAAAGGTGCCATGGCATCCCATTACATACATACATGGAAAGAGCACCACACATACATATATGCACCCCTTGCATATAAAGTACCCTGTACACACAAATGCATAAATACATACTTTTAAAGGAAGGCAAGAATCCTACCTGTTGATAGTCTCCCAGCTGAACAGTTTTCTGTAGTAGAGCATGCTCGATTGCAAGACATACTTGAATGGCAAGTTCAGCCATTGTTGGTGGACCAACTCCAAACATTGCTGCAGTTGTACAGTAGATCAAGGGTTAGACAACCACCAAATAGCAATAGCCACCCTCTCCTCTATTGAAATAGGCTCCCTCATTATGGTATGCTGTTGCTACAAGAAAGGTCTGAGGGCGTGAGCAATTTCAAAAAGAGTTTCCCTTGTCATCCTGAAATTCCTAAGCCACATCTCATCATCCCATAGTGCAGGCACCTCCTCCTTCCAAAAACCATGGTCATGGTGAGGTTGAACCCATCACCTTTGGGGCGCAGGAAAAGTGCCAACCCAAGCAAATACGCCCCCTTCATAATGTGATGGTTTACCAATGTCTCCAAGATTGCTGCTCTCCTCCGAATGATTATGGAGAGCATATGCAGCACGAGCTGCTGCCTGTGATAAGGAATTACCCCGAGGTATTGCACACAAGGAGCAGAAGTTGGAAATGTAATATGACATTTTCAAAAACAGGATTCATTACTTACAATTTACTGTTAAAAAATGCAAATGGAGTTCTGCAGCATTGCGTGGAAGCAAACAGGAAGACTTGCGAGACTATCGAATCCCATCCAGACTATATGAAGGTATTGCGAGACTGCGCAGTGATGCAATAGATTTTTTTTTAAGGGGAGCATGTGCAAACAAACTAGAGGAAATGATGTTCTAAAGATGAAAGAGGAGATCAACTTATGGAGGTGTGTTTTTCATGGGGTGTATGGTGTGCTTGTAGCACTTTGAACAGCTGCCGTTCCATTTAAGAAACAGAATGGAGGACACTGCAGTAAGTAAGGCTTACATTCTGGAATACATCCGCTTCGTTATGAAGTGGTACAATCACTGAAAAGTAAGAGTATTCTCTTAGTGCCCTCTCTTGTTGGTGAGGGAATAAGATGGGAAAACCCTAGTCATTTCCTTCACCCCAGAAGACTAACACTGAAACACTACAGAGCTCAACATTGGGGAAGGGAAAGAGAAGGCTTAAGGTCAGGGAGAAGAGTAATTAACTGACCAGCACAGAGTCCGATGGGGTTTGTGAGATGGCACGGGGGGGGGGGAGGGATAGATGGAGCATGTGTGTGCTCCCCTCAACACTGTCTGGAGGGCAGGAAGTGGTGCAGAAGGGGGAGAAGCCCTCGAGTTTCGCATGCAAGGCAGGGCGCCTTTTGCCTCTGCAAACCCACTCCCCACCTGTAGTAGAAATTTCTCTGAGGATGCCAGCCACACATGCAGGCGAAACATCAGAAAGAAACTATTCCAGAACACGGCCTCACAGCCCGGAAAAAAAACCAAGGAAAATCTATGGATGCCAGCTGTGAAAGCCTTCAACTTCACCACTATGTACTGTATGTAACTTATAGCAGTGAGTTCTTTTACTGGCTAATCAAGGTTAGTTCTATCTAGAGACTGCCACATCATCCTGAAGTTCTAAGGAAAAGAAATGAATGTAAATAAATTAATTGAAATTGAAATTACCAACAGTCTTCCTCATCTTACAGTGCTGCATTTCCCACACTACTAAAACATTCTTCAAGTAAACATTCAAGTGTGTACATACATTTAAAACAAGTGCTTTCTCAAACACTGGAACTTTCTTAAGCTATTTTATACTGCACATTTTACTTTTGTCTGATGTGATGCACTCAGATATGCATAAAGCTTAAAAAAAAGTCTAGTTATACGTTTCCATGCATGTAGGCTGGTGCATTTAAGTTTTGCTAATCATTGATGGTAAACTAAAGCATTTCCTCTTCTATGCCACATTTCATATCATACATAATTCCTCAGTGTCTGTTACCTATATTATTGAAATGGTTATATGAAATATATATACTGGCCACTAGATGGCAGAAAAGGCTACTTAATGTCTGAACAATATTTTTGTTTTTGAAAAATGCTAGTTGCTAATTCTGCAATAGTGATATAAATCATGATTTATTCGGTACTTTCTCTATTCTTTTAAAGTAGAGAAGTCCTCGCTGGCCTGTAGTATTTATTTCGGGGACTGCAATTTGGTTGCCAGGACTGAAATATCTGGTTAAACTCTACCAACATTTTCTGACTATAGTCGGCCCTCCACATTTGCCGGGGTTATGTGCAACACAATACCCCTCGCTCCTCCCCCCCCAAACATGCATGCTACAGACTATAATTCAGAGCTTCTGCACCAAAAATTTCCTTCAAAGTCATTGTCCTTCTCCAAGGAAGAAAGAGAAGTGTGTCGATACTGAAGGAGAGTTTTGCAGAAGCCATGGCTATCCTCCCCCTCCTCTCCATTTCCTTTCCTGCCAACAGCCCTGGCCCATTACTCCCTTTGTCACTTAGAGGTACACCGCACAAGGGTTTTTTTCAGTGATGATTACGCTTTCATTTTGCTTGTGATTTCCGCTGCCCGCATGACACTGTTGCTATTCAGTGTACCCTCTGTTTCACTTGGGATGCAATCGCGCAACAACTCATTGACGGCTTCTCCCTGTCAATGAACCTCTGTTGCGCGATGATATGCTCCCTGTTGGTCGTGTGGTGTGAATATGTGTTACTGTTCCACTTCAACGCAGTCATGTGATTTTTGGAGTGGGCGTTCCTACTCTACCTTCATGCCTACTGATTTCTCATTTGACTTCCGGTCTCCATTTTAAGAGGTAGAGTGTGGAGGAGGTAAGTAGATTTTAATCAGCGATTTTTCGCGAAAGGGCATTAGCGTGAATTTATATTGTTAAAGCAACAACTACTTCTGCTTGATTCCTAGAATAGACTCCCCTTTCCTGTGTTTTACTTCTTCATATGGTACATCATTTCTTATGAGTTTGTGCGGAAGCTACATGTGGTTCAGCGCCATCTTACCTTCACCTTCTATTATCTCACGTTCCAGGCTTACTTTGGCTGTAGATGTTATTTTGCGCATTAATGATCAAAGGATTTCTGCGTGAAAATACTACCTACTGTTTCTGCAGCCTTGTATACACCAGGAAGCAGCATTTATTTGCCTTTCCTGATCTAAACATTACTTCTCCATGGTATATGAAATCACTCTTTTTATTAAGATCAAATATATATGCTTGAATAGCAGCTATTTTATTTCGTGAGGTAACACTCATATTTTTTACAGTTTTTTATCTTGTGTCATGCTTGGTCCGTGTTCTTACCACGCTTTTCAGAAATAATATATGAAACTATATCTGCTCAGTTGTGTCTATGGATTACAGCAACGAATGTATTGCAATCTTTATTTTTTCAGTTACAAATTGATGAAGGTTAATAATTTTTGCAATTGAATTATAGATGCTTCACATGAATTCCTCCGTCTCCTCTTTTTCTCCAATTGCAGATTAATCAGTTCCAAAAATGTCCTGCCCATGTAAGGAAGAAGTTTTTTTTTACCATGGCTCAAGGTTAGTAATTCATAAAAGGTTGTCTTAACAAGCCCTTTGGGTTATGTGTAAAAACAAACATTCAGAAAAATAATTAAAGCCCAACTTTCCCTTCTGCTCTTGCCAGGAATTTGTGACAGTAGATGTGGATGTGCCTGTTCATTCCAATATCCATTGCGTTTTCGAAATTGTCATCACTGCACAAGCATCAGTGCGGCTTCACACAAGGAGCACATGCAGAGCTTATTCCATGCACGCAAGCGCTGCAAATGTAAAGGTACTATTGGTGGTCAAAAGCAATAGGTCTGCCTACACCAAACATTTTGTATGAATGCTCTATTCCCTGTGTATTTATGAATACATGGAGTAGTGCGCGCTTGCATAACAAACCCAATACCCCACTTTTAAAGAAACTGCAAGACAACAGTAACATTCATGCTGCTTCCAACAACACTATACCAACAGTACTTATTAATGGAAGACAATTCATGGCTGTAATGTTTTTCTCCAGATATTTCTAATGGTGTCCTTTTTCTCCTAATATTTATGATTACAGATTTCATTACAGTAATGCTCTTCTTCTTTACAATACTCTACAGGCACAGCAAGTCTTCCTTGCAAGAGTGTTTGCCCATCGAGTACGGGAAGATGGACATTAAAGAGAAGGAAAATGGTCACGGAAAATGCATCAACACAAACCGATTTTCAAGAAAGTTCTTTTTATACACCTTCTAGGCTGCAAGCTATGAAAGAATTACTGCTTTCCATGTCAGAAATAAGAACTAATATTTCTATATTAAACAAAAATATTGACCCACTCATACAAGAAATAACAAGACAAGCTGACAGGTCTTCGTACATATGTGAAAACATTCCAGGGCATAACAGTCCTTACAAATGCGATAATGACTCTGAACTTACCACAATCTCAGAGGGGGGAGGGCTAACAGATAACCAGAACACCTCTGAAATCCAACAAATACTAATGTAATGATAAATCTATATTCCTTTAATATCTTATGAGACTATTTTAGGCGAACACAGCAGCCTTCAATTGGCATATTTTGGAAGGCTATACTGCACAACATCAGTTGATTGTGCTAACTGTATCATTTCTACATGCATGTACTTTTATAACTATGTTTCCCCTATAGTTACACTACATGTGCTGTGGATGAAATGGCTACCTGTGCACACAGCCGATGGATGAATGTTAATCTTACTTAGCATTATTAACCTTGACTCCCATTAAAGAAATACTTTTGCCTGCATATACCTTCTTTCGCTTTTCTTCATTATCCCAAACAACACTGTTAATTCGATGACTAGAACAACACCACCAGCTACTTA
Organism: Gambelia wislizenii; assembly: GCA_030847615.1. Taxonomy (NCBI): domain Eukaryota; kingdom Metazoa; phylum Chordata; class Lepidosauria; order Squamata; family Crotaphytidae; genus Gambelia; species Gambelia wislizenii. The sequence continues at coordinate 102,088,659 of JAUMIR010000005.1, read as the reverse complement.
TAAAATATTTTGGGTCTTTTCTACTTATTAATATAATGACTTCACTAAAAGACTTGGCTCTGTGTACATTAGCCTAAATCCAATGGATAAACAGTAATACCCATACCACTGACATGCACAAAACAAATAATATATCATTCATTGAATGTAATTCTAGCTGACATTAAATTAAAATGTAAGGAATACAGAACAACAGTATTGATCAAAATTGCAATTCACCTGTATAGGTGCACTGGCATTTTGGGACATACTGCTTGGTCATTTTGCATAATAACAATACATAGTCACTGACATATTCCATCTGACATTTAAAGTAGCATAATAGGAATATCAATGCTGGCAAGAACTAATGATTATGAATGTCAGGGTACGATTTTTAAGGGGTTATAACTCGCACATCAGGGCCTGTGACTGCTTGTGTGGGTATAAAAATATTATCCTTTAAGTGTCTCAGGGCATATGGTTGTTATTACTGTAGAAGCCTGCCTTCATAACTTTAAATTTTGAGGCTACTTGTGCCTGTGACCTAAAATGCCCTGAAAGGTACAGCTTCCTAGCAATCCGCTTGTATATATGTTTATTAGGAGTGGAGGTACTCCTCATTAAAGTGTACACCTCCCCACTTTTTCAAATGGCACTGAGAAGCATGGCAACCTCGCTTGAACTCCACCTTGCACATTTTCCTGCTGCCCTTTTAGACATTTCTAAAGTATAATGGCGCCGAATGACAAGCCTGCAGTACCACGAACTTCCTATAGTGTGTCTTGGCGCTGTATAAATAAATACCGTACTGCGCAGAATCAAAAGCCATGGCAAAAGGGATGAAGGTATTGCAACTGAACCACAGCACCTCATACGGACAACAAAAGAAAGAAAATAAGTAAAGTATTAAAGAGTTAAAACAATTGGAGTTGGGAATCAAAGTGTGGAAGTAAAACCAAAGAAGAACATACTCGCCTTCAGACAGTACGAGAGCGATGTTTATCCTTTGGTGAAACCGGTGTAAGTATACACATGCGCAATGAGAAACACCGATTACAGGGTTAGGCTCGCGATATCGCGTGAAGTCTAGGCCTGCAATTTGCGCATGCGTAAAATCAGGAGAGGATGTGACGACAGCAGGTAAGGGGTGGAGTATGCGTGCAGAGAAGTGTTAGTGACTGTACATGCGGCGCGCAAAATAGCGCTATTATGCCAACAAAATTAGTTACAGGAGTGCTATGGGAGAAGGAAGTGCGGAGAGAACAGTCATATATTTGTTATCTACATGGCGAAATAATATCAGGATAGGACATAATGTGGTATATCTCTTAGACACCACAACGCCTCTGCCTCACTCCAAGGCCACCTATGTTGGATCTCCATCACCTCCACCAGCCTCTAAGCCTTCCCCACTCTGCCTCCTAGATGGCGACACCGAAGGACATTTTTGTAGCAGCTGCAGCAACTGTCTCCACTGTGTGAAGTGGTGGGGAGGAGGTGGAGGAGGGAAAGCTTAGAGACTAGGAGAGGCAGTGGAGGCCTGACAGAGGTGGCCTTGGAGCGAGCTGGCGGTATTGAGGTGCACCCCCCAAACCTTAACTCTTAATACCGTTGACCATATTCCTGACACATAGTTCTTTCTGGAAAGTTAGGAGACTTACAGTACTCACAAAAGAGACACGTATTCAACTAATGTTTATTATAACTGTACAGTACTGCATTGCAGTACCTGTATTGTCATTTATTGGAGCAGGGGAAATGTATTGTCAGGGACTTCATCCTTCTTATGTGGTGGTGGTGGTGGTGGCGGCGGCGGCGACGGAGTGCCTCAGAAGTGGCAGAGGTAGTAGGGGAATCATAGAATCATAAGGTTTGAAGAGACCACAAGGGCCATCCAGTCCAACCCCCTGCTATACAGGAATACACAAACAAAGCATTCCTGGCAGATGGCCATTCAGCTGCTGTTTAAAAACAGAGGTATACCGTATATTCCGGTGTATAAGACGACTTTTTAGCACTCAAAAGTGCCCTCCAAAATTGACAGTCGTCCTATACGCCGGATACACTTTGCTTCGCCCACCTGCCTATCTCCTGTCTCTTCGCAAATGGAGCGAAGAGGCAGGAGATGGGGCAGGTGGGTGAAGCAAAGTGTTTTGAAGATCATTCGCCCCCCTCCTCTGCCTTCTCCCCCTTTGGGGAGCAATGGAAGAAAGAGGAGGGGGGCGAACATTGCAGTTTGCCGCAGCCACCGCTGGATCGCTTCTGCAGCGGCCGAGGCAAACCCGCAATTCGCCCCCTCTCCCCACTTTCCTGGAAGGTGGGGAGAAGGGGTGAACGTGCCCGGTTTGGCCGCACAGCCTCTGGATCCCCCTCCTGCGCTCTCTCCTGGAAGGGAGCACAGGAGGGCCATGCAGAGGCTGCGCGGCCAAACCCGCGATTCACCCCTTCTCCCCACCTTCCTGGAAGGTGGGGAGAAGGGGCGAATGTGCCCCTTTTGGGCGCACAGCCTCCGCATCCTCCTCCTGCGCTCCCTCCTGGAAGGGAGCGCAGGAGGGGCATGCAGAGGCTGCGCGGCCAAACCCGCGATTCACCCCTTCTCCCCACCTTCCTGGAAGGTGGGGAGAAGGGGTGAACATGCCCGGTTTGGCCGTACAGCCTCCGGATCCCCCTCCTGCGCTCTCTCCTGGAAGGGAGCGCAGGAGGGGCATGCAGAGGCTGCGCGGCCAAACCCGTAATTCACCCCTTCTCCCCACCTTCCTGGAAGGTGGGGAGAAGGGGCGAACGTGCCCAGTTTGGCCGTACAGCCTCCGGATCCCCCTCCTGCGCTCTCTCCTGGAAGGGAGCGCAGGAGGGGCATGCAGAGGCTGCGCGGCCAAACCCGCAATTTGCCCCTTCTCCCGACCTTCCTGGAAGGTGGGGAGAAGGGGCGAACGTGCCCGGTTTGGCCGTACAGCCTGTGGATTCCACATCTGCGCTCCCTCCTGGAAGAGAGCGCAGGAGGGGCATGCGGAGGCTGCACGGCCAAACCCGCGATTCTCCCCCTCACCCCACCTTCCAGGAAGGTGGGGAGAAGGGGCGAATGTGCCCCGTTTGGCCGCACAGCCTCCGGACCCCCTCCTGCGCTCCCTCCTGGAAGGGAGCGCAGGAGGGGCATGCAGAGGCTGCGCGGCCAAACCCGCGATTCGCCCCCTGTCCCCACCTTCCAGGAAGGTTGGGAGAAGGGGCAAACGTGCCCGGTTTCGCCATACAGCCTCTGGATCCCCCTCCTGCGCTCTCTCCTGGAAGGGAGCGCAGGAGGGGCATGCAGAGGCTGCGTGGCCACACCTGCGATTCGCCCCCTCTCCCCACCTTCCAGGAAGGTGGGGAGAAGGGGCGAACGTGCCCGGTTTGGCCGTACAGCCTCCGGATCCCCCTCCTGTGCTCTCTCCTGGAAGGGAGTGCAGGAGGGGCATGCAGAGGCTGAGCGGCCAAACCCGCAATTCGTCCCCTCTCCCCACCTTCCAGGAAGGTGGGGAGAAGGGGCGAACGTGCCCGGTTTGGCCGTTTAGCCTGTGGATTCCACATCTGCGCTCCCTCCTGGAAGAGAGCGCAGGAGGGGCATGCGGAGGCTGCGCGGCCAAACCCGCGATTCTCCCCCTCACCCCACCTTCCAGGAAGGTGGGGAGAAGGGGCGAACGTGCCCCGTTTGGCCGCACAGCCTCCGGATCCCCCTCCTGCGCTCCCTCCTGGAAGGGAGCGCAGGAGGGGCATGCAGAGGCTGCGCGGCCAAACCCGCGATTCGCCCCCTGTCCCCACCTTCCAGGAAGGTTGGGAGAAGGGGCGAACGTGCCCCGTTTGGCCGCACAGCCTCCGGATCCCCCTCCTGCGCTCTCTCCTGGAAGGGAGCGCAGGAGGGGCATGCAGAGGCTGTGCGGCCAAACCCGCGATTCACCCCTTCTCCCCACCTTCCTGGAAGGTGGGGAGAAGGGGCGAATGTGCCCCTTTTGGGCGCACAGCCTCCGCATCCTCCTCCTGCGCTCCCTCCTGGAAGGGAGCGCAGGAGGGGCATGCAGAGGCTGCGCGGCCAAACCCGCGATTCGCCCCCTGTCCCCACCTTCCTGGAAGGTGGGGAGAAGGGGCGAACGTGCCCGGTTTGGCCGCACAGCCTCCGGATCCCCCTCCTGCGCTCTCTCCTGGAAGGGAGCGCAGGAGGGGCATGCAGAGGCTGTGCGGCCAAACCCGCGATTCACCCCTTCTCCCCACCTTCCTGGAAGGTGGGGAGAAGGGGCGAATGTGCCCCTTTTGGGCGCACAGCCTCCGCATCCTCCTCCTGCGCTCCCTCCTGGAAGGGAGCGCAGGAGGGGCATGCAGAGGCTGCGCGGCCAAACCCGCGATTCACCCCCTGTCCCCACCTTCCTGGAAGGTGGGGAGAAGGGGCGAACGTGCCCGGTTTGGCCGCACAGCCTCCGGATCCCCCTCCTGCGCTCTCTCCTGGAAGGGAGCGCAGGAGGGGCATGCAGAGGCTGTGCGGCCAAACCCGCAATTCGCCCCTTCTCCCCACCTTCCTGGAATGTGGGGAGAAGGGGCGAACGTGCCCCTTTTGGGCGCACAGTCTCCGCATCCTCCTCCTGCGCTCCCTCCTGGAAGGGAGCGCAGGAGGGGCATGTGGGGGCTATGCGTTGGAAGAGGGGGGTCGTCTTATAGGGCAAATATATCACAAACTCTGCATTTTACCTTAAAAATTGGGGGGGGGTCGTCTTATACGCCGGGTCATCTTATACGCCGGAATATACGGTACTTAGTGTTATCTTTTTGAAATAAGTTGTGATTTCAGTTTGGCTTTTTTTGCCTCTTTGTTACTTTAAAAAATGTTGGTATACCTAAGCACTGCCTCTTCTACTAATTCCTTCAGCTTGAAAGGACATATTATACATTATAAATGTCATAAAAATAGTAAGTCACAGCTCTGAACTTACACAAGACTGTCTGCAATAGTGTCCAAGGTAAACTTGTCTTCTTTTACTTGTTCTTCTTTCTTTTTCTTCTCTACCTCTTCCTCTTCTTCATCTGGTATTGCCTCTGCTTTGGGAACAGTCAGCACCATTATGTCATCTTCTAGTAACTCACTAGGGCCCGGTGTCAATTAACTTTTGAATTTCCCCAAGATCCATATCCTTAAACCTTTCCCCACTCACCTTCTTTGCCAACTCCACAATGTCTTTCATTATCTCTTGGATGGCTCTGTAGTAAAGGCAGTGATCTCGTTCACACATTCTAGCCAAAGAGTTGCAGCAGAAGTTTGTTGTCTCTGGCTTGATAGCTTTTGAGGCTCTTTCAATGACAGATGGCATCAGTGATAGTGTACTCCTTCCATGTTTTCATCATGTACTCTGTGTACATTGGGGTTTTCTTCTATAGCCTGCACAGTTCTCTACATTGAGTAATGTGTGTAGTGTGCCTTAAATGTTCATATTACCCCCTAATCAAGAGGCTGGGTGAAAGACATTGTGTTGGGGGGGCATGTAGACTACTTCACCTTCAGCATTGAACTCATGGGGTACTGGGTGTCCACGGGCATTGTCCAGTAGTAATAAGAAAAGGCTTTCCCTTACTATCAAGGTATTTTCTGATCTTGGCACAAAACATTGATGAAACCACTCTAGGAAGAGTGTTCTTGTTGTCCAAGGCTTCTTATTATGCATCCAGAAAACTGGCAGCTGGAACTTACCCTTTCCCTTCAAAGATTGGGGTTAGCAGCTTTATAAATTAGGGCAGGCTTTATCATATGCCCAGTTGTATTTGCAGAAAACAGCATGTTTAGTCTGCCGCTTACTGTCTTAAAGCCTGGTCCTCACTTCATTTCTGCTAATGAATGTCCTCTGTGACATTCTCTTCCAAAACATGCTGGTTTCATCAGCATTGGCTATCTGCTCTGGTTCATATCCCTTCTCTCCAATAAGTTGCCTTAAGGTGTCAGGAAACTCACTAGTTGTCTCTTGGTCAGCAGAGGCCTATTTTCCTTTATTTTTCGCATTGTGTAGGCCAAACCTTTTCCTAAAATTACCAAACCAGCCTTTGCTGGCATGAAACTATGTAGACCTAGCTGCTTTGCCTTCCCTTTCCTTTATAGAAACATATAGGGACCTTGCCTTTCCTCTTACTATATTTGAATCTATAGGAATGCCCTTTTTTATAGCAATCATGCACCCTTATAAAAGTAGCACTTTTTTTACACAAGAGATACTGTATATGGATGTCACGAGTCTTCGCACCCACTAGTGTAGCTACAGCAACAGCTTCATGAATTTCCTCTTTTCTTGATACACCTTGTGGTCAACTCGTTGATGACATAATGGTGGGCAGTCACAGCAGCTGACTTCACTGTATAAAGCATATCTAATAATGTCACCTTTTTTTGTAAGGTCTTCACTTTTGCTTCCTGGGAGCACTTTCAGAAGCAGTAGAAGCACTACTCTTTAGACCCATGATTACTCTACAGCTGATATTTTTGGTTGTGAGAAACAAGGGATATACAGCACACAGAGACAAAACACACGAGTGAGGTAGTCTTGGTACTAGCAAGCCTTACTCACATGTTTTGTGAGCTCCTGCCACTGCTCCTTGCCATTACCATTACCACCACTACGGGCTGCAGGAAATGGGAGAACAAGCCCAGCGTGTATGGCATGAACTATCTGTTGTAGAAGGGGTAGTGTTAAGTGCAATGTAGTTGCTGCTTAACCTAGTTAAAACAGCAGCTTAGTAAAGCAGCAGCTAAGAACTTGCAAATAATCAGATCCACAGAAGTTAAACCTATGAAAGTTGAGGACCAACTGTATTTGGGAACATTCCTGTCTTAATCTTCAGGAAGCCCCTGTGAGATTTCTCACCTGAAGTCCTGCTTTTTCACATAGTTAAAAAAAAAATGAGATAATCTATTTCTTTGGACCTCATGCCATTCTCCCTCATGAGTACAGTTGATAAGAGTCAAGAAAGAACTTTGCAAGCTGAAGAATGTGTTCTTCCACTTCTGTAACAGCAGTAGGCTCAGTCTCAATGAATTCTACTAAAGTTTTCCCCCCCAGATGTTCAGATCTTTTTCAGTTTTAGGAAGAACAGCCAAATGGCTTTAATGTAGCTTTGAATCATTTATAGTGGAAAGAAGTGGCTCCTGCAATTTGAGATTGAGTTCTGATACATTCAGCCAGAGAACAATGTGGGGTAGTTCAGGTCAGCCATAGGTTTTCTCTTGTCTGCCTCAGAAGTTCTGCATAATCCTGCATTTCACAAACTAACAGCATACTCCCTTGCCTCACCTCTCACATTTCACAATGGAGCTGCCAGCCTCACCAGCACCCATGCTAGTGGCTCATTTGCGGGTTGGTCTGGGCCCCCTGGACTTCATCCCTTCCCACCTGGTGTGAAGGGGCCATGCTGCTCCATCTTCTTCCCGGTTGGCACTGTGGGCCAGAACGGGGATCAGAGTGGTGGGCTATCAGGGCAAGGCTTGCATTGCCCTGATTGGCCAGTTTTGGGCAATTCCCTGTCAATCAGAGGCAAAGGCAGGCCTTGTCCTCTGATTGCTGGGAAGCGGACTTTGCTTCATTTTGCCCAAGGTCATCAATCCGGTCCGGTGGCCAGGAATAAATTCACGACCACCATGCTGGACCAATCTTTAGTGGCTCTTTGGGACCTGAATAGAGAGCCTCAGGGATGAGTGGAGCCAGGGGAGTGATGCTGGTGTAGGCGGGACACCAGAGGCGAGGGAGCCAGAGGAGGCAGCAACCAGAGCCTAGCAGCACCAGAGCATAGCAGCAGAGGCTGGGGGCTGCATTGGTGACCAGGGAAGTGGTGGCAGTGATTGAGACCACCTACTGCGAAGGCACCCAGTCAGCCTGGTTGGTCGGAGGCGGTGCCAGGGGGCCAAGCACAGGAGCGGCCCACCAGATGCAAAAGGGGAGGTTTTTTCCATGGGCCCAAGGGGAGCAACAGGGTGCAGTCCTTCCTTGGGGGGAGGGTCAATGGGCAGGTGCAACAGGGTGTGGCCAGGTGGCTTGGGAGCCATAAGGGAGTTGGCAGACAGGGGCCATCAGTTCCATTGGGAACAACAGAAGGGCAGCAGCACACAGGTCACAGGTTTTAGGATTCCAGCAGTTGGACACAGGGAGGCATCTGATTCTGGCAACTTTACATCTGCCTCTTAAATGCCTGAAGTGATAGCTCAAAAAATTGCCAAGGAATGTGAGGTGAGGAGGGTGGAGGGCCGTTTCCCAGAGCCTCCTATGCCTCCTGTGCCTAATCTTTGGGTTTCACCTCAGGGGGTGGTGCCTAAGAAAACGCCAGGTGAGTATAGGCTCATCCATCATCTGTCTTATCCAAAAGGGGCTTCTGTAAATAATACCATCCCACCAGAGCTTTGTTCAGTCAAGTACGCATTCTTTGACCATGCCATAAAATTGATCCGGGCCTACAGTCCTGGGGCCCTCATGGCCAAATGTGACATAAAATCAGCTTTTAGGTTGCTCCCTGGTCATCCCAAAGACCACTGGCTACTGGGTTTTAAATTTCAGGGCCAATGGTATTATGATGTGGCGTTACCCATGGGTTGTGCCATCAATTGTGCCACATTCGAGGCCTTCAGCATGTTCCTTGAATGGGCTTTGAGGTACAGGACTGGGTCTCATTTTGTAACACATTATCTTAATTATTTTCTCATGATTGGGTTGGCCAGAGGACCAGACTGCAGGTCTTTGCTTCACTCTTTCCAGGTTTTGGCACAAGAAGTTGGTGTTCCCTTGGCTCCCATTAAGACAGTGGGGCCTTCTACTTCAATAGTTTACTTGGGGATTTTGTTAGACTCTGTTGTGGAGGCTTCTTGTCTCCCATCTGACAAACTGGCCGGGATCAGAGATCACTAACTGGGGGCTTTTGGCCCAAGACAAGGCCACTATAAAAGAAGTGCAGTCCCTACTGAGTCATCTCAATTTTGCATGCTGGGTGATGGTGCTGTGGAGGGCATTCTGTGCCAGATTGGCAGGGATCATGAAGGGCATCAGGTCTCCTCCTCACCACATTCATCTCACCAAGGGTGTAAAGGAAGACCAAGGTTTGGCTGCAGTTCTTGGAGGGGTACAATGGCATTGCCTTTTGGTAGGAACATAAAACATTGGGGGCAGGGTTATACATTCATTCTGATGTGGCTGGAAGCCTTGGATTTGGGGTTTTGTACAATGACCAGTGGTGTGCCCAGCATTGGCTGCCTGAGTGAAGGGAGACCTATTGTCCATGACCTAATGTTCCTTAAGTTCCTTCCCATTTTAGTGGCAGTTGTTATCTGGAGGGAGGAGTTCAAAGACAAGAAAGTGTGCTTCTGGTGTGATAATCAGGCGGTGGTGCGGATTATCAACAGGCAGTCTTCAAAATTGGAGAGAGCTATGAGGCGGGTGCAGAAATTCATGCTAGTCTGCCTGATGGAGAATATTAGCTTCACCACCTGCCATATTCCCGACATGGATAACAAGATTGCAGATGCATTGTCTCGATTCCAGGACACCTAGTTTCACACATGGGCCCCAGAGGCGGATCTTGAACCTGTGACCTTTCCAGATGAACTGTGGCAACTTGGGAAGTAGCCGTGATCCAGGGAGTCCTCAACTAATTGGCACCGTCGACTCAGGCGAGCTATAAGAGGGCAATTCTTCATCTTCAGATGGAGGAATGGATATGGGAGCTCCTGGCCAGCTTCAGAGCATGAGGTGTTGCATTATATGTCTTCTTTGAAAGAACAGGGCCTGGATCCTCCCTTCATATCTCTGCACCTGGCAGGCATTTCATTTTTCAGCAAGACGGCGGGCTTTGGCGATCCCTGTACCACATCCCTCATCCAGAGGGCTGTGGAAGGTTGGAGGAGGATGAGCCATTAGAAGACAGATGCATGCAGGCCAGTCTCCTTTAGTATCCTCAGTAAGTTGGTGGCCAGACTTGGTAAGGCCTGCTGGTCCAGGCATGAGTTGCTTTTGTTCAGCATAGCCTTCACGGCCTGCTTTCTTTGCTGCCGTATGTATATGTGTAAGTCCAAGAAGAACTTTCCTGGCAGGGCGCTGCAATAGAAGGATGTGTCAATTGTTGATGATGCCCTGTGTGTTAGAGTACGGCACTCTAAATGTGAGATCAGCTTAGCAAAGGGGCGTCTCTGCACTTGCAGAGCTTGGTGAACTTATTGCCATGCCCAGTGGACTCCATGCACCAGTACTTGGAGTGGCGCCCCAAGGTGCCAAGCCCCCTTTTAATCCACAGGGACATGTTGCTACTCACATGTTACCAATTCATCAGTGTGTTGTGGGCTGCTTTGAGGAAGCTGGACTTGCTGGCAGACAAGTTTGGTGGTTGCTCTTCAGATGGGGGGGGGGCTACCATGGCGGCAGCATGGGACCTGACTGTGGAGAATATTCAGTGTCTGGGCAGATGGCTCTCTGGGGCCTTTGCTGGATACATTTGACTGGACTTAACCATTCATGATGTTTCGGTGGGTCTTTGGGGTCTCCATTCAGGGCAAGTACGCTGGGGAGGCCCAGCTTGGTGGCAGCTCCAGGGGTTGGTGGACATCAGGCCAGGTTTGCCTGCCTTTTGTGGAGGTTGGCATGGCTTCTGATCCAACGTCATGGGTAACAGGGGTCTCCGTCAAGTTCATGGTCAAGGTCAAAGTCAAGTAAACGATTATGGAGACCCCTGGGGGGGCATGGCTTTGGGGCATGTCATCTTGGGGCATGTAATCACAGAATTCCTCCCTTTTTTCTTCCCCTAGGTGGTGGTGGGGGGAAGAGGAGGGATCGGTAGGCATGTGTTTGTGCCAACCAACAGTAGCTGTCATCAAAAGCTGTGGCCTTTATTGCCAATATATATCCAATATATTTTCCTATATTCATATAGAATAATCAATATATTTTTTGAAACGTATATGGTGTCTGTGTTTCTTTGGGAGCGGGTGAAGTGGGACACATCCTGCATTGACACAAAATAGGAAAATAAACTGGCACTCTCTGATTCAGTGCCTTTCAATTAGGCATGGATTTAATTTTGTTTTGTTTTTCAATAAGAAATGTAAGAAGCAGATTCATCCATGTTGGCAGGGGTTAGCACTAGGCAGAGACGCAGACCAGCCTCAGTGACACCACAGCATGCAGGCCAAGGTCTTGAGTGCTTTGCCTCTTAAATGATCTGTGTTAAAAATGCTGTGTATTCAAACTGTGCTGGTACTGGATGCTGCCACCTCTGTTTTTCTCAGAGGCTCCTTTCCTTTTAACACCTATATGGCAGTACTGGAAACCCGTAGTCAGAGGGCTTACGATGCAGATAATTACAATGTGGTCCACTCCATTCTGGGGGCATCCAGAATGACTGAACTTTGCCAGGGCATGGTGGCAGTGGTGGGGAGGATTTTCTTTCAACTTGTTTTTAAAGAACATACTGAGTAGGATTGCACCAGAAAAATGGCTAGCTGAGCTGTATGTACTAGGTCTCTATTACCAGCAGGTAGAACACAAAATAAACACAGAATCTTTCAGAGACTTTTCAATATCCTGAACTCTTATCATTAATTCAATCTGACATTGTCCTGGACTATAAGCTGGGACTTTAAAGTAATTGCTAGTTTCTCTTGAGCCAAAAAAGCTGCAGTCATCATCAATGACATTTCTTCACAAGTATGCATTTTGAATGAAGCCAAAATTTTATGTCTAGGTCATTGTTTTGTTTTGTTTAGTACAGTAAATTCACATGCCAGAAAACAGCTTCTATGATATTTTCCATCTCCTTTCTTGGTCTTGGGAAAATTTTCAACTGCTTCAATTCTGTTCATAAACAGCTATATCTAAAATTCTTCAAATTTGATATGGCATGCATTGTGCTAACTACATTTTTGATTATGACCTCTTATTGCCAGTAAACCCAGTAAATCATACTAGTTTTTTTGTAGACAAAGTCATTAAGACACATCATTCTGCATTTACTTTTCTTATATTTGCTGTAGCCATTTTTAAAACTAAGCAAGCAGTTAGACCACTTCTTGAAGTGTACAAGCAAGACACAACAACAGTGTATGAGGTTCTGAAGAGAAGCATATTGAGATGATGCAAAGGATGTGCTGCATAGCTGGGGAGAAATCACAGGTGTGTTGTACCCACAACTCTTGAAAAGTAGTTATTGGTTGCCACCCCAGTGCAAATATTGCTCTGCTACACAGTGCCAACACATTGGCAGGCACTTTTGAAGACTTGCTTCTACTATTGTAGATCTTTACTTTTAGAAGTGTTTGTCACCAGGTGGATGAAATTATCAATGGACAGGATCTGCCCTGTGCTGTCAGTTTCCCACCACTGCTCTAGACAAACAAAATTATGGCAGTTCAATTCATACTGCATGTAACTGAAATTTTTATTTTGCAGGACCAATATTTAATATTGTATACGATCAGTGGGAACCTCAAAATACAAGGACCCAGTATAATTTCAGCCTCATGAGTGTTCAGGACCAAGTTTATTCAATACGAGGTACTATTCAGGTAACTGGTCACTAGATGTCACTACAGGAATACTCTGTACTTCATCTTTATTTAAAAGTAACTGTAAAATGCACTGAATAGGCAAAGATGTCTCCTCTGGCCAGAAAGGAGCAGCAGATGAACTTCAGGGGTAGATAAGGTAACATTTCCCCAGGAGCCAGAAGTTTTCATTGGCTTCCTCACTGTTGCTCACCTTCTGCCCTCTAACAGTGGAGTCACTAGAATTGGTGTCACCCAATGTGGTAACTTATCGTGACACCCCCATTGACCTCCATGGATTTAAGTATTCACGGCTTGAAAGTATTCTTTAAAAAATAATAATCAAAAAAGCAAACCTTGATTTTGCCATCTTATATAAGGGACACGATTTTGTTATGCCATTGCATATAATGGGACTTGAGTATTCATGGATGCTGTGCTCCTGTTGATGCAGCACAGAACTGCACGATCATGTTCCCCCCTGCTTATTCAAGTAGAAGACCACCATGGTGCTTTCGGAGATTACTTGAACTACTTAATCCCGCAGGGAGGTCTTCAATGCCTGGAGAGCTTTGTAGATAGCGAGTAGCTCTAGGACATTTATGTGAAGCCTCTTCTTGTTTGCAGACCACTTGCCCTTTATGGGGAGCTAATTCAAATGGGTTCCTCAGCCATTGAGAGATGCATTGGAGGTGATGGCCACTGATGGCCAGGGAACGACAAATCGAAGTCCAGGTTGAACTGATAGGAGGTCCTGCCACCAAAGCAACATCTTAAGGACCGGATGTGGTATAGTGAGGAATTTGAGAAGGGTTGTCAGCTAGAGGGTCAAAGTGGCAAATGAACCAGTTCTGAAGGGGGAGCATGCGGAGCCAGGCAAAGGGCATGACAAACATGTACTTGTTTTCGATCAGTACAGACGACCTCATACGAATGATAGTAAAGCTGTCAATCAACGTTTCGAAATGGAGAGTTTCGGAGTTTTCACAGCAACTATTACTCTTTTAGGTAAGTAAATACATAACAGTGGATATACAAATATGCACACTGATGTAGCTAATAGACTGATTATCCTGTAATTTACACAGCATACATTTTTTGTAATGCTCTATTTAAGGTATTGCATAAAAGTCTTCCTTTCAAGATACTGCTTTTAATTTTCAATGGGCATGCATTTTAAAAGATAGTTATTACATATCAGCCTATCAAACTAATAAAGCATTAACTTCAAGTTCAGGCATATATTTTTAGTGTAAGAAATCCAGGAAACATACAATCCACTGTTGTTTTTAGATTTAAGGCCTAGGTGATAAAGCCAGAAATAAAAGGCATTTCATACACAGTCTGGAGGCCAGCATAGCCTTCGGCTCCATCTTATCCGCTAGACCACAAAAAAGCTGATTAGTTTGAAATAGGGAGGTCCAGAGTGGTTGCTGTGTTTTTATTGTATATTCTTGCTGTAGAAAAGATCACTGCAAGGTTGATTTTTATATATATTGTACAGTAACTGTAGTGACATTTGTGGTCATAGCTGTTTCTTGTGTTCCTGGGAGTTTTAGATCCTAGTATTTACAGACAGTTATTATTAACATGCACCTGAACATGCATAGGTGTTCTCACTAATGAATGCATGTTTATATAATGGGAATGAATAGATATTAACTTGTAGTTTTTAATAGATATATTTCTTTACCAATACAGGTGATGGATGGATTTCAAGCACTTCGTTTCCCACACATCATCGGAGCTGTTGATGGCTGCCATATCTTGATTGTTTCACCAGTCCATCAGGCAGCTGATTTTGTAAAATGGAAAGGCACCTATTCCATGTTTCTACAGGGCATGTGTGACCACACTGGGAGGTTCGTGGATGTGGAGATCGGTTGGAGTGGTTGGAATCTCGACTTCCGGGTGCTATGTAACTCTGCCCTGTTTGAGACAATGGAGGCAGGTGTCTGTCCCAGGGAACCCAACCCTCACCATTTGTGTTGCTAAAGTTGGGCCACTCCTGGTTGAGAACTCTGCTTACCCAGTTAGGAGATGGCTCATGCCTCCCGACAAGGGGACATTAACACCACAACAGGCCCTGTTTAACAAACATTTGAACAATGTCAGGAATGTGGTGGGGAAGGCCTTTGGTCACCTCAAGGCCAGATGGAGAATCCTCACAGCAACTCTTGAGATGGCAGAGAACCTGCCTTCTATCATCACTGCATGTGTTGTTGTCCATAACGTTTGTGAGACTCAAGGAAAAATTCTACTAGAACAAGTTGATGCGATCCCCATGTTTGTACTTGACACCTTGGGGGCTCCAATTCAGTATTCAGAGGACAATAAATACAAAGAGGGTATTGTTGTGAGAAATGCGCTGACTACATATTTCTGGAGGAGTACACATCCTGCATGACCTGTCTATGTTTAGTTAATACCTAACATCTATAATTACTTATTGAAGGATGGTTGAGTTGTGGAGGGAGTTGCTGGATTTTCTTTCACTTTATTTGACTGGTCTTGATTTTTTGATTGGTCTTGTGTGTTTTCTACCAAACAGCAACTGCTCCCTTTTGGTGTAGATGGCAGAAGGCTAATTAAAAATACAATCTCCAGAGAGTTGGTATTTCATCCTCATCGAATTGTCAAGTTGTATGAAAGTGATAACCAAAGTATCATTACATATTTTCTCCTGACTAAAGATAAGGTGAAAGGAAGAAAAGGATAGACTTATATCTACATTTTTATAGGAGTTTTTCAACTGCAAATTTTTGGAGATCAGATTTCCTAAAATGGGGTGGAGTTTATGAACTGAATTTTTAATAATTGCATACCCTCTGCTTGACACATATTGTTAATTAACAATTTAAAAAACTAATAAAAAGAATTTGAAACTTTTTAGTTATATGAGTTCTTGAAACCTTATATGTGTTGGCTGCATTGCTACCTAAACATGTATATAAGAAACGCACCACAAGGAATTATAATGGAAGTAAAAACCAGTATATATTTATATTCAAAAATATTTTCAATACTTACAATAAGCTGTTGTACAAAAAAATAAACATAATATAAATTTATCTTTTCCAGAATGTTAATAACAAACAGGCAGTAATAAAAAGTATATGCCAGATTTTTTTAAAAAAAGGTATATTTGTAAAAAAAAGGTATATATATACAAAAAAAAAATCTTCATTTCTTTCTGGAGGGAAGTTCTTTTTCTAGAATCTCCAATATCCGCTCCACTGTAAGTATAAAAAAAAGGAAGCAGATCAGAATTGTTTGGTGGGATACACCATACATCACTACACTTTGAAGTCTGTGAAGACAGTTATGGCCAATATATACTCACCCAGGTTTTCCAATCTGGACAGCCTGGCTTCAATTCGCTGAAACCAGTCTTCAAAACCTGGAGAAGTAGTAGAAGTTAATATTTAGGCCTTCAGAAATAATGAGGTATACAGGTATCAGTATAAAATGTAGTACCTTTCTGTACAGTTATACAGCATAGAAGTGTGATACCTTTCTATATGACCCGACATAACTGCACATGTTTACAGTAAATGTTACTTACAATGTGTATGTGTATGTATATATATATATATACACGCGCGCACGCACACACACATATATAAAATAAATAATAGATATCAGCTATATAACATTGTCTACAATACTCAAACTGGAATAAGAAAATCAGTGTAAACATTACTAAACCAAGGGGATTTGATTTTCAATATAATACAGAAATTTTACCATGCAATGTCACTTACGTATTTATGTTAAAAAATTAGTATTATTATTTATTGATGTATGTACATACTTCATTTCAACAAACATCCAAATGCCAAAACACTTGTGATCCTTACCTTCTTCCTCCAGCTCCTTCTCTGCCCTGGCTTGGGGCTGTTGTTCTACAAGGAAGGAAGCAAGAAATACTTAACTTTTTAAAAACTAAATCTAGAGCATAGATAGTATCCACACATAAACAACTTTAGAAGGAGGATACTCCATAAAATATTTTTTTTAAAAGGAGGGGTAGGGAAAAGGTAATCATGAAGGCAGGTAATGGTTTCACTCTACATATGAAGAAGTAAGGCGAATTCAGAAACCCACCTGGTTCAGGTGGGCCTACGGTCTCTTCCGCCCTCGGTTGGAGCTGTGGCTCTGCAAGGAAATAACTAATTAATAAATATGTATGTACCCAAAGTAGGTGCAAACTATTAAAAGCGGGGGGGGGGGGGTTCAAATATTGTTACCACCAGAACTTGGCCTGCCAGCAATGGCTTTTTTGAGCATTGGATAGAAACGATATTTTAATAAACACACCTGGCTATGGTGAGGCGGTTGCCTCTTCCTCCACCATCCCCTCTTCTGCCCTTTCTTGGGGCTGTGGATCTGCAAGGAAGGATACAAGAAACACATAGGTGTATAGATATACACATTAACATATTATCCTCTAAATTTGGAGGATAAGCCATGTCAGAATACATCAAAAGGTGTGGGGAATGGTAAATAGTAGGACTGGGCTTGCAAGTAAATATTTTTGATTACCATTAGATATGAATGAGATTAATTAAAAAAAACACACCTGGCTCAGATGAGTCCACTGCCTCCTCCTCCACCATCTCCAATTCAGCCCTAGGTATAGGCTGTTGTTCTGCAAGGAAAGAGGCAGGAAAGAAATGAATATGCAGTTTTCCATGTCAAATTCACTGCATGAAGAGGAATGCCTCCTACACAAGAAGATAAGCCCAAAATGTAAAAAAGAGGGGAGAGAAAAATGGATACAGAAACAGTTACCAATTATAATTTAAGTTGCATTCAAATATTTTATGCAAAAGTAAATTTTTTATCCTTTCTTGCTGCCTGATGGGGAGGTGAAATACGTGCTGTGCCTCCCTTGCATGCCAGACACCTATGAGAGAGAGACAAAAAGTTATAAGAACCCATTCTTCATAAGTTGTCTATGTACAGAGTTAAAATTTAAATTTTAGCATCCCTTACCTGCTGGGCAGCGATCCAGGTGGGAGGACCTTCCTGCGTCCACCCACAGGGCCCTCATCTTTTTAAAAAAGGGGGGGCATCCTTTTCCTTGTGGGTTCCTCCCCATAAGCCTCAGAGTCAGAGTAAAATGCCTCCTTCAGCATTTTAAACTTGGACCTGCATTGTTGCAGAGTCCTGTTGTAGCCCTCTCGCCTGAGCTCCCTTGCAGCCCTTAAATAGATGTGGTGGTTCACCACATTGGAGGATCTCATGAGCCTCCTGCTTCCTCCACCCTGGCTTGCAATACTGGTGAAGAGAATGTTTGTTTCCTCATCTCTCCAGTATGCAAGCCGGTGTGGGAATCTAGCAGGAGCCATGATTTCCTCTGGAGAGAAGCGTCACATTTTCCTATGGTCAGTGCGACTTTGTGACCACTAGTTTAAAAGTTGGAATTATCAAATTTTCGATCAGAACAAAGAAAAGACCGCATATTTCTACATCCACATATACAGTTAGTGGGAAATTTATGTTTCAGTGTCACCGTCTGCACTGGATGCCTCTTTACCTTCCCATTACTTCAGAATACATCTAAAGGAAACTTCCTACTTGATTGTTTCCTGCATCAAACATTCGTTTCCTCACCCCACCTGCATGGGAACCTTGATGAGTAAAAAAACATTTTCCTGTTTTTTAGGGGTTTTCTTCTCATGCACTTTAATTGTTAGTTAATATTAACATTTAAAAAATGAACTTTCATATATGGGTAAATCGAAAGTTCGGTCATGTTACCAGTTTAAAGTTCATGCTTCTGCCATGAGTTAGGTAGTCTGAACCTGTATCAGGACAGACAGGATTGGTACTGCATGTTTCCAACTCCATAGAATTGCTTATTGGCGTGATGAAGAAGCTAATCTTCTCTTTCACAGTTTATCAGGGCTTACAAGGATGATAATGCAGTATTCCAGTATTAGAAATAAAAACTTTTATGTAGTGGCTACTAGACAGCTCAGGGGTAGGTGTTTTAAAAGGACAATCCACCAGTATGGCTCAAAGCTTTAGATTATGAAAGAGGCATTTAAAGATACCTAACACTGTAAGTCCAGTTTCCTAGATAGGAGTTATTACTAATACCTCAATTTATATGGTTATACAACAGTTTAAAAAAATGTTTTGATAGTCTGCCCCCAACAATTATTCAATAGGAGTTTGTCAGTTTACGTCGTTATATCCTCCAAATACTCATGTCTACACATTGACAGCAGTGAACTTTTCTTTTCAATTTTAATGAATGATTCCTTAGATTCTTTAAATGTTGGACGTTACGAAATATTGATTATTTCTACAGTAAACCTTGCTGTTTTTTATGTTGTTTCATTTTATTTCATAGAACTAGGCTTTATTTCAGTATGGAAACTTTTTTTTCCCGGTTTCACTATATAGTCATGGCAGCCAATGAAGAACTTTCCAATTAGAAGGAATGATCAACTTCCATGCCCACTGGCACATTGGGTAATTTGTACTGTTAAAAATCCAGATTTCTGGTAAAGCCATGGGTGCCAGAAGAACAAGAACGAACGGTGAATAAACTTATGTATTCCTGATAGATGGATTATGCCATAGACTGCTAATTTCATACATTTGATGAAAGCAATACATATTTTATATATGTATTTTTCTACTAGCTAAAAGGGAGTACAGTGAAGGCGTGGAGGAACGAACAGGGCCAACTCAAAAAACTAGTGAGTTCAAAATCTTATTCATAAATTAAGATTTCTTTTGACAAATAAACTTCCAATCATTTTAATTGCTAATAACAGTTTGGGCAGGGAAATTACTACCACATGGTTTGCTTGCCTATTCATACCACTACCACAATATTGATAGTAGTACATACCACATTTGATTATGAGTTGTTGTGTCTACTACTATCTCTACTGATCCTAACATCTATATCCTCAACTCCAGACAGTGCTGGAGTTGAGGAATCAGTGGCACAAGAGATACATTCTCGTCTGTATTTTTTTCCTGTTACTAATTTAGGAGTAAAAACATAGATCATTACTTTTTTAAAGGAGATGACTTCTACAACTTATTTTTTTGTAAGGTTTAATTTTTTTTTCTTTAACAACAGTATATTTGCTCTGTTCTATTTCTTCATTTTCCTTCGTAGTGAAAAGAATTCTTGGGGAAGAATAATGTCAGTATGTTGTTTTACATTAAATAAACAATACTGGTTCTAAAAAAATTTCCGAACACCATGAACAGTTTTGAAAATGAAGCAGAGTGGGCAGTGAAGGGTGGGCAGTTGGCTGATCAGATTATATTCTCTCAGCCCTTGAATCAAACCAACTAGGTACTGGGGCCTTAAAGGAGACCATAGAGGATTACCTAAATATTAGTCAAACAAGCACACATCTACCTTGTATTTCTCCAAGCAAGAATTAACCTTGAAGCCTTAGAGGAAGACTAAACTTTATAAATAACATGACAATGGCAGCTGGACAGTATTGCTTTACAGCTACTTTGCAAATGATCAATTTGGACAGCAAAGCTACTGATGTTTTAGTGTTGTAATGTAATGTTTTTGTATTTTTTTAATGTGTTAGGTGTTTAAAAAGATTAGCAACCACGGGGCATCAGATTTGGAGTTGAAAAGTACTAAATTGTTTTTTAGGGAGGGGTGGAGGGAGTTGCTGGAACCTTACTCTATTATGCATGTTGGCTATAGTTGTTACTAGATATGTTTCTATAAGAAATATACTACACAGATTTAGTAAAGAATTAACAAGTATTTAATAAAACACAAGTATTGTTATTACAAAGTATGTACAGTAAAATATTTACACAGCATAACAAATTAAGAAAAAGATTTTTTTTGTGTGAAAGATCAAAAATAAAAATTAGGCACCACCGTTATAAATACGTACATACTCTCACACACACAAACACACACATATATATAGAGAGAGCAAACAGTCCAAGAAATAAAAATAATTAAAAATAAATAAATAAATAAAAATCTTCACTCCTTCCTTGATGGCTATTTTCTCTCCAAAATTTCTAGGATCCTCTCCATTGTCTCTGGCTTTTCTTTGCAAACGAAGATTTAGGAAGGACTCATCCCGCACTTTCTGTAAGCGTGCTGATGACTAAAAAGGCCAATCCTAGATAAACAAGTCCAGTTTCAGAAAGCACAGCAGAAGTTCTCCTTGGGTGATGTTTCTGGGTTGTGATTCTTTCTGCGTTGTCGTTTCTCTTCAAGACTTGTTCGGCGTGAGTTCTCAAATAAGGCTGCAGCATTGTGGATAGTGCATCTCCATGCTTCCCGATGTGAGGCCAGGACGGACCATTGTTGGTGATCAATTTGGCCGAGCCTGAGATGTTGTTTCAGGGAGTTCTTGTATCGTTTTTTTGGAGCGCCCCTCTTACGCTGACCTGTGGCAAGTTCACCGTAGAGTACTATTTTTGGGGAGGCGATGGTCCTCCATCCTAGAAACGTGCCTTGCCCAGTGCAGCTGTGTTCTCAACATCATGGCCTCAATGCTCGTAATGTGATCCCTGCTTGCTCAAGGACAGCAACGTTCGTCACATAGTCAGTCCAGTGTATATTTAGGATTGTGTGTATACAGTGCTGCTGAAAGCGTTCGAGGAGTCGTAGGTGGTGGCGATAGGTGACCCATGTTTCAGATCCATAAAGGAGAATAGATAGTACAATGCTCTATACACACTGATTTTTGTGCTTTGTCTCAGGTGTTTATTACTCCAGACTCTTTTGTAAAGTCTTCCAAATGTGCTATATGCCTTTGCTAATTTGTGATTGATCTCTTTGTCAATCTTGGCATCTGAGGAGATGATGCTTCTCAGGTAGATGAACTACTGAATGGACTTGAGCACAGATTTGCCTACGGCAATGTGGGGACGATGGTGTTCATGTAAGATTAGGAAAAAAGAGATCATATCAGAATAGTTTGGTGCTATACACCATACATCACTGTAATTAGAAAACTTCGTAGGAGTCCATGTTCAATTTTTCCTCACCCCGGTTTTTTTGTTCTGGAGAGCCTGGCTTCCATGTTTTCAAGTCAGTTTTCTAGGACTGAAAAATATGAAACTAGTAAAAGTTAACATCAAGCCCTGTACAACTAATGATGTGTGTAATATTAATCACAATGTATATATGTGTGTGTGTGTATGTATACACATATGTACACTTACATATGCTTTATTACATATACTATTTATATATCTCAATTGTGTATTACCAAGAATTATATTACTGTACAAATATTTCACTACCTATTAAGTTTTTTTTTTTACTGATGTACGTACAGAATAGTTGTTCTCACTAGGCCTCTTATTGCTACAAAACTTGTCATCCTTACCTTCTTCATCCTCCTGCTCCTCTTCAACCCTTGCTTAGGGCTGTGGATCTGCAAGCAAGGAAGTAAGAAATACTTAATTTTAAAAAAAAACACAAATCCAGATCACAGCATCCACACTTAAGCAACCTAGGTAGGAGGAGAATCCATAACAACAACAACAAAGGTGGGTTGGGGAAAAGATAACCACAAGGACAGGACTAGCCGGTAATCATTTCATTTGAAAGAAGTAAGGTCACTGCAGAAACCCACCTTGCTCATGTGGGTGGCTGTCTCCACCCTTGTTGGGCCTGTGCCTCTGCAAGGAAGCAAGCAAGACATAAACAAGTATGTAACCAAAGTAGGTGAAGAAACCTTTAAAAGCGGGGGGGGGGGGATATGGTAACCAGCAGAACTTGTCCTGCCAGTACATTGGATAGAAATGATATATTAAAAAACACACCTGGCTCTGGTGAGGCCACTGCCTCTTCCTCCACCATCCCCTCTTCCACCCTTTCTTCGGGCAGTGGATCTGCAAGGAAGGAAGCAAGAAATAAAAATGTGCACAATCATCCACACCACATAATATCTTCTAAATTTGGAGGAGAAACCATGACAACAATACAACAAAAGGGGGGAATGGTTACAAGTAGGACTGGTCTTGTAAGCAAATAATTTTGAAAATTTTATTAATTTAAAAATAAGTTAATTTTTTAAAAAATATAAAATTTTTAAATTTTAAAAATTAAATTACATTTTTAATAATTTTAATTTTATAAAACCACCTGGCTCAGGTTAGGCGGCAGCCTGTTCCTCCAACATCCCCTCCTCCGCCTTTGGTAGAGGCTGTTGTTTGCAAGAAAAGAGGCAAAAAAGAAATGATTACGCAGTTTTCCATGCCCAAGTCACTGCGTGAACAGGTATGCCTCCTACACAGGAAGATAAGCCAAAAAAAAGGGGGGGGGAGAAAAATGATAACACACAAACAGTTTTCAGTTAACATTTAAGTGGCATTAAAGGATTACATGTAAAAGTAAATTTGCTACCTTGTTTTCCAGCCAGATGTGGAGGAGACGTGCGCGCTGCCTCCCTTGCATGCCGAATGCCTGTGTGAGAGAAAAAAAATGATATAAAATTCCCAATCCATCATCACTTCTCTAACAGTGTTTAAATTCAAATATTAGTATCTCTTACCAGCAGGATGACAATCCAGATGGGAGGGGCCTTCCAGCATCCACCCAGAGGGCCCTCATCTTGTCGAAAAATGGGGGCATCCTTTCTCTTGGGGAGGGTCCTCCCCATAGGTCTCTAGGGCATTGTAGAATGCCCCCTTCAACAACTTAAATTTGGACCTGCATTGCTGCAGAGTCCGATTGTAGCCCTGTCTCCTGAGCAACCTTGCCGCCCTTAAATAAACATGACGGTTAACCACATTAGAGGACCTCATGAGTCTCCAGCTTCCCCCACCCTGGCTTGCAATACTGGTGAGGAGAATGTTTGTTTCCTCATCTCTCCAGTATTCAAGCTGGCATGGGAATCTAGCAGGAGCCATGATTTCCTCTATAGAGAAGCATCACGTTTCCCTATACCCAGTGCGGCTTTCAGAACACAACTTTAAAAGTTAGAATTATCGGACTTTCTATCCATTGGTTGTTTCTACCGCAGATATACTTAAATAAGTGTTAATATATATTTAATCCTTACTGTATGTCTTCCTTTTATTAAGGAAAATCAATAACATTCTTCGACTTCAAGATATGCGAGGAGATTGAGACCTTAACTGTGGCAAAGTGCCTTGGTCTTGTTGCGTCACTCCTCCACCAGACAGTCATGTCCCTTTGCTCTCATTTGGGCAGCAATCTGCTTGAAAATGTCAATGTTCTGGTGGCGGTCCCTGAGATGGTCCTGGACCTTCTCTTCCCCCCAAAGAGCAAGAAGGTCCAGGATCTCAGCATTTGACCAAGCAATACCACAACCACCCTTGCGTGGACGCCCTTCTAGACCAGCCATAATGTGAAGAGATATTAATAAATAAATAAATAAATAAATATGACAATATATATAAATATAGATATTATATATATTAAATATTAAATATTAATGTATAAATATGTAAATGTATAAATAAGTATATTATGACTGCTCTTCGCAAATTCAACAGACCCAATAGATGGACTGTCAATCAATCGAATGGTGGGAAAACATATCCCACCCCTTCCTCCACATCACCCATTTGAACATATCCGTACAGGGGAATACAGACGGTCGACAATATGAACGACCGTACGAATTTTAGCTCGAGATTCTCTGCTCCTCCCAAACACGGATTTCACGTACTTTACGGGGGATCCGCTAGCCCTCCTTACGAATGACACGTATGCATCTGAATGGCCTTGTGTATGGATGATTGATCTTCCAAACGGTGTACGTATTTTTTTTACTGTGTAGACGGGGCCAAACATAAGATATATAAGAACAAAGCAATACGAGAAGAAGTAACCTAAAATTATCAAGGAGGAAGAAATTATAATTACAGTTGTCCCTCTGTATCCACAGATTTGTTATCTACAGATTTAAGTATTCTTGGCTTGAAAATATTATTTTAAAAATAATAATTCAAAAAGCAAATCTTGATTTTGCCATTTTATATAAGGGGCACCATTTTGTTATGCCATTGCATATAATGGGACTTGAGTATTTATTTATTTATTTATTTATTTATACCCCGCTCTTCAGCCTCAAGGCTATCAGAGTGGCTTACAAATTGTTTTAAGCAATAGCTATTTACACATCTACACTGCATTAAGCAGTTTCCAATGTGTGTTAGCTAATTGCCCCCCACAAGCCGGGTACTCATTTTACCGACCTACGAAAGGATGGAAGGCTGAGTGAACCTTGGAGCCCGCTGGAATCGAACTTGCAACGTGGTGACTTGCAGGACTGGCATTTAACCACTGCGCCACCAGGCAGTATTCATGGATTTTGGTATCCCCGGGGGGTGCTGGTACCAAACACCAGCACATATGAAGGGACAACTGTATACTCATAATGACAGTGATACCAAATATAGGTCTATACATAATAAAGTATCTAACTTGATATCCTCAAAAAGATTTCTCCAGTATCCATTAGCAGTTAAACAACTCCTCAGGTTACTTGTAATCAGCTTCCCAGCTAGTAAAGCTCTAGAATGTCTATTTGAAACTCTAGAAAAATATATTTCAAAGATGGCCTATTGCAAGACTTTTCCAATTATAGTTCTCAAAGAAGTCCTGTGCAGTAAGATTTCCCAATAGGGTCTGGTGTTGCTCAGGAGATGTTATACATCCAGCCTTGGGATTATTTAGATGTTTTGAGAGTCTTCCTCAACAACAATGTTTAAACTCTTGTTAACTGGATGCTATTAAGAGCATATGTTTCTATGTATATGGAAAGAAAATTGATCATTACCAACTAAACCTTGTAACAGTATACCTGAACAATTGATAATATATATAATAAATAGATGGCATACAGTCAAGAAGATGAATTCCATGCATTATGTAATCTAGTAACCTAAAAACAGTGATGGTTTGGCAGAGGAAATTCACAAGAAAAAGCTGAGGTTTAATTGCTCATTAAGCCCACATGGGACTGTATTCATAGAGCTCTCCTCAGCACCATATTCCAAATGAGTTTATAGTATAGCTGCACGGTTTATTTTTAATCTTGTCTTTTTAGTCCTGTGCATGATGCATAATGGCTTTTGGATAAAATACAAATAAGTATTCCTCCCTTCCTTAATAATAGTGGGAACATATAAACTTGGCGAGCCAGGAGATTTTCAGACATTCTAAATATAACATTATAACATCATCATGAGAATGCAAAAAAAGAAGGCTTACTTTTCAGACAACCTTGTTATGCATTCATGCTCATCCTGGGTTTTTTTTTCTGTTTTCACGGCGTTTCCTTTTATTGACAGAAAAATCCGACAATAAAGCTTGTTCGCGTTATTATATTGGTTAAAAAAACTATGCAAACAATATTCTGTTTATATGCCATTATAATGGCACAAGGAGCTGTCCTTTTGTCTTGTTGCCTCCCCATTCTGATGTCACTGGACTTCCGGCTGTTACTGGTGCTTGCTTTGTTTGTCGAATGGCGTGCTATCATCGTTCTATTGGTGAGTTTAAATTCTTCTGTTTTAAAACTTATTCTGCACTTCCACATTTACTGTTTATTATTATTTTTGAATTGTTATTTAATATTCTATTGATTGATGATAGAAGTGGGTACATGCTATTATGAAGCAGCTAGATATTTTTTTCAAACCCTTTGATCCATTGTGTTTTCTTTCTGCAGTTTGACTGTAACTGTCGGTAGAGAGTTTCCTTCTTTCAATCTAACAGAATCTCAGACTCTCCTGGTCTTCAAGCTAAGGTAAATGCACTCGATGTGGTCTAATGCACAGATGGGTATCCTGGCTAAGGCAAGGGTGCTTTTTATTGACCATGGCTAGCCCCCCTCGCCCGCTTTCCCTTACCTGCTCATTGATGGAGTACCCAGCTGGAAGGGCCTGAGCCCAGGTTACAATGCTATCTGCTCCCAGCGAGGTCTCCGTGATACATGCCAGGCCAGCACTATGATCTTTCAGTAAGTCATAGATAATACGGGACTTATTCTTCACTGACCTGGCATTACATAGGAGCAGAGAAAGGTTCAGTGGCTGGTTAGGCATGCTCACCTGATCTTTTAGGGTAGCAGGGCCAATGGAAGGTGAGATGGATATCAAGCATCTATCACTTCTTCCTCTGTAACGACCTTTCGCCCTGTTAACACCATATCTTCCATTGCCCCGCACAACTTGAATTGCCACTCCGATGAAAACATCTAACTTCTTTCCGGAACCATTGATTAATGGACATATATCCTGATGTAACTCGAGAACGTCTATCCCACCAATACCTTATAATCCCCTTAAATGGCTGAAGGCCAATCTATCAAGGCTCCTTAAATAGTAGCCAAAATATAAGTCAAAGTTGGTAAGCAAAGGCCCAGGCAGCCTCTTCAGTTTGGCTTGGAACTGGGTGATGGTAAGGAGGACACAGACAAAATAAAGTCTCACAGCCTTAGCCCCACCGTCAGTCCAAGTCCCTTGCCTCAATTGTTGCCTTGGTGGAAAAAGGCACAGGTAGCTTCTTCAGTTTCAAAAGATCATTAAGCTCAAGAAAGTATGAAAAAATATTTTAATAATAATAACAAAATGAGACATATACAGCTGTTATAATTACAAAAAATTAGATAAAATCTCTATAAAAATTACAGCAATGCTTTCCTAGGGCAAGGGCTTAAAAACTCTCTGGAAAGCAACTAGTTACCAGCGAAGTATAAACAACACTAGTCTGGGAAGGTAGCCAACTGTTAATTAGCTCACAGGAATGCAAACATAGTCAAAGATTCAGTCCAGTAAGAGTCCAAAAGTTCAGAAGCATACCACAGTCAGTCAGTGTGGGTCCAAAACAGTCCATGGGTCAACAGAAGCAGGCAGCAGAGTAGTCACGAACAGTCCAAGGTCTAAGCACGAGTCAAGGTCGCAGAAGTCACAATAACCGGCATCCAGGCACTGAAGTCAGCAAGAAGCTTTCACCAGGAAGATCAGCTGATCTCGGATAAAGCCTCCATCACCTCTCCCAGCATATATAAAGTAATTAAGGCTTTGTCAGGTGTTTCTTAACAAGCAGGTTTTTCTCATAAAGTCTCAAGAGATTTCCTTTGAGCTCCCTTTTGAGCTCGCTGCTGGGTATACGATGGTAGAGGTAAGTCCCTCTCTTTTTCTTCATCCTTACTTGAATTGGAAGGACTCTCTGCTGGGACTGATGCCAACCCACTTGGACCAGGCTCTTCCTCTGCTGAAGCCTCTAGATAAACCTGTAGATAAACCTGTGCCAGGGTCCCTAGGGCCCTTCCCTGCCATGTCATCCTCCTCCTCTGACTCTTTACCATCATCAGGCTCACAGGGCATGACCAAAACAGATCTAAGTTTTTTTATAATATAGTTTTATCACAGCCATCTTTTTTTCAATTTCAAGCTGGCGTCACTCCATTGCTTTGTGTTGCCTCAACGAAGTCTTTCAGAGCTTTCACTGTAAGAGATTAATAAGAAGGGATTTATTTTAACAGGAGTATATCTTTATAATGAGTCAGGACTCTAAGGGGTCGTTTTCACAGCAGAATAAATCTGGGAACAATTTGCCAAGACTCCTAATAGTTCCCACACATTTTGGTAGAAAGTTGCCTTATTCAGAAGGAAGGGGGAACCCATAAGTAGCATGGTAAATGCTTTCACTACTTTCCCTGACTTTTCTAAAAAGTTGCATAAGTTTGTGCACTTTCGACCTTGTGAACTACCCGACGTAAGCTGTAGCAAAACCATTTGTTCTCTGGAAATGCCAGGTGGGTAAGAGTGGGTCAAGAGAAGTTGTCTATACCCATGCCCTGCCCTTGCCGGGATTTTTAAATTCTTAGACCGCCCTGCACATTTCCTGTAGCCATCCTCAAAGGATAAACGTGCTTGTTATCTCTTTGGTCAGATCACCTTTGTAATGGTGACTGTTACTGAGGTCAGACAAAAGAAGGGTGGCAGTGGCATTACTTGGGGCCAAGATGAGACTTTAGACTTGCTGTACCTGTGGGGGCGAACAGAAGGTACAGGAGCAGCTCCACACATACCATCAAAATATTGATCTTTTTGAAAAAATTGCAGAGAAAATGTGCAGAGGGCATGGCAGAATAGCAGAAGAATGCAGGACAAAAAGCAAAACTATGAGGCAGAGGTACAGCGAAGTAGTTGACCATAACTCTAAGAGTGGAAACGAAGCCACGTCTATGCCCTTTTTCTCTGAACTGCATGCTATCTTCGGAGGCAACTCAAACACGCATCCAAAAAGAATTGCTAGAAGCTCATTTGTTCAATGGAGACTTGTTCCTAATGAGCATTCCATTTCCAGCTCTGGAGAAACCGTCCAGGTGGCGGGACAAGAATCTTGAGTCCTGTTTCAGTAGGCTTATCATTTTATGATTAGATATGTTAGAGGACAAAACGCAGAATATTTTCTGTTATCACATTACACATTTGCTTGTTAGCACCAATCACATTAAAAATAAATATAAATTATCTTTCTATTTCTGTCATGTCATTAATTCCTAGGTATGCAAACTAACTGCTTGTGCTTGGGGTCTAATCCCCACTTTCCACCAGCTTCCTCTTCTGAAGCTGGGAGCATAAAGGAGACATTGTTTCTACTGGCAGTTCCTCCTTGACCTCCTCCTCCTTTTCATCTCCAGCATTGCTAAGAGATGTCTTTGTTGAACACTCCAATCTCCTCCTCCTCCTCCTCTGATGTTTCTTGCACCTCCTGTCCACCCTCAGGAGCCAATCCAGCGAGTACCTGTGTGGAACTTCTGGATTGGTTCAGTGATTCAGAAGGACTATCACCTGCAATTGAGAGAAAAAGAGAAAAATATTTTGTTATCAGAACAGCATATATCCATTGGGCCTTTTGTGAACACGCAAAACGAATACATGCTATGTCATGCAACTCCAATTATAATAATTATATCCACTGCCCTTTCATGCATTTCTATCCCTCTGCTCCCTGCAATTATGTTCCTTTTTTTGTTCCTCCTTGTGTGTCCTGAACCAATAGCTCTACCAATGAAGTTCTCTTTATCAAAAAAATATAAAAATACACTGTTTCTTTTTATTTATTCTCAGCAACTTTTTTTTTGAGTCCACACTGTAATGGTAGTGCCCCCTGAAATGAAATGCAAAGGTTTGTTCATTTTAAATGGCACATGTAGACAGTGATTGGCTATAAGAAAAATGTAATTATAATGTGAGAATGTAATTATAAAGGCTGATTTTTAAGATAGAATATTTCTATTAAAACACACTTAGCTTATTAAAACATACAGCTCTTAAAGGACGTATTTAACCTTAATCAACACGAATAATAACTATACATTACTCAAATACCACATGGAAAAGTCTAACAAAAAAGGATTGCTGAAATTGTTAAGGAGGTCAGTCAAGTCAAAGGCCATGTTCACGTGTTTGTTTTTTCTATTATAATAGAATTTGCCAATAAACATTAAAACAATACTTCTGATTATTACTGTATCATCAGCCTATTGACAACCACACTTTATATAAAGAGGAGGATCCATGCAAAATAAATCTTTTCAGTACTTTAATACTTTGGAGTGAGAATGCAATTATTGTAATTACTAAGAAATTTTTTTTAAGGGAGTACTCACCCACAAGTGATGCTCCACTGGTCATCACAGAGGTTCCATATGACTTCCCTGCAGCTGTGAATAAAGTGGAAAAACCTTATCTATCAATGCTGACCCATAGTAATGAAAGAAACAGTTTTTTATTTAAATTTTCCTCTTACCTAATCTATTCTTTGAAAACATATTTTACATTAACCATCCGTATCTCCAAAAAGAAACACACATCTATAGCTATGTTAACATATCACAGAAATAAACTTTTAAAATGAAAATCGATTTACTGGCAGGCCTCCTGTCACCCCAATGTCACTTGTCAGCTGCTTCCCAAAGGGCAAGCATCTCGTTGAAGTAAGGAGCCCTGGCATCTTCTGAGGGATCCCCATGGAACAATTGCATAATTTTTTAAAAAATTAACTTTCATGACCTTAAACTTAGAAGTTACTTGAGTTACAGTTCTTTGATAACCCTTACTCCTCAAATAATCCAAAACCTTTGCATAATACTTTTCATTGGGGATCAAGGTTGACTTCAAGAGCACTTTGTTGTAAAAAAATATAGAGTCCATTTTTTCTCTGCTCACCAAAGCAGAGGTGTTTATTTTAGTATATGTAGCGAAAAACATGGGCTTTTGGGCAAAGCCATGTATATCTCTGGTGTAAAATAAAGAGCTTGTTGGTTTTCTTTATAGCTTTTATTGAAATGAAAAGTATTGTAAAATCAAAATAAAGGACAGAAAGCATTCATATATGCTTCTGTATGCTCCAAAGCTTTTTAAGAACTAAGAGGAAGGAAAAGGAGCTTCCAAGGCAAGACTGTAAGCAAAATCCCTCCTCAGTTATATATTTTTCTCTCAAAACATTCAACTCTTCTGAGAAGGAACAGAAACCCAAAGACCTAGTTTCGTTTCTTGTCTTCTTGTCCTGAAGGACAGAGAAACCAAACAATAAAAGACAGATTTATGACCTCTGGTAGACAAACTGGCATCTCATTTGCCTGCTGATCAAAATTACCCAAAAGGAGGGAGATAAATTTCTGATTATAATATTTATTTTCCCTGACACCTCTCTAATTTTTTATCTAGGCAAATGTATTTTATATTTTAGACATTATATCTAGCTTGTCACACAAAAAGTCATGTTTGATTTGACTCAGTGTTTTGGTAAACAAATCTGTTATATATTTTTTTTATTGGGACAATAAACCAAATCAATTAAACCATTTTGAACAGCTTTTTTTTATATTTTGAAATTTTATAGAAACATGTTTAGGTTTTTATTTTTTGTAGTTGTCATTGTTATATAGGCTTGGGAATCTTTAAAAATTTTAATAGCTCTTGAAATTGGGATATCCAAATCACTGAAAATCTGCTTTAAGTAAACCAGTTTAGTGACTAGGCTCGACAGAGCTGTAAACTCTTGTTTTTGTAGAACTTAAAGCAATGGTGGATTTTTTTTTTATCTTTAATGTATAGCAATATCAGCATAGAAAACAATAATCCCTGTATCAGATTTCCTATTGGAAATTTCGTTGGTGAAATTGGCATTGATAAAAGCTTTTAACTCATGGCAACCTTGTGAACTGATTTTTATGCCATGATTTATGGTTTCATGTAAATATCTGAGCAGTCTCTTTAAACCTTGCTAATCATGTTGAGTTGGCTTTGATATTTTTTTGGGACAAAATATTGACAGCATATTGAATATCAGGGCGTGACCATCTAGCAATATATAACAAACTTTTAATTATAGAATGAAAAAGTTTAGGATGTTTATACAGCCTATTATCTGTAATATTTATGAAATCTGAACACATAGGAGTTTGTGCAGGTTTATATTGGGACATGTTATAAAAATCTAGGATCTTTTTAATTTTTTGAACTTGGTTCATCTTAAAATTATCATTTTTAAACCTTTGGAAATCTATTTTTAAATAGTTTTTAATTTGACCAAGGTCTTTAAGTTTGAGCTTTGAACCTAGTTTTTTTTAAAAAAACTTTTGTATTTGAGTGTCAGCTTGGGTAATTAGACATAGATCATCTATGAAAGCGATGAGAATTTTATAATTCTGATTGATATTTCTTGTGTACAAACATGGATCAGCAATGTTATTTTGGAAACCAACATTTTTTAATTGTTTATCTAAACAAAGGTATCAACACCTTTTATTTTGTTTTAAGCCATATAAAGTTTTTTTTAGATTGTACACATGGTCTGGTCCCCCACTGTGAAACCCAGGGGCTTGTTTGACATATATATATTTATCTAGTGGGGCATTTAAATAGGCAGTCTCTATATCAAAGTGAAGTAGTTAGGATATATGCAGGTACCCCAGCAAGGAGCTCCATGCACATAATTCTGAAAGAGAACAGTACATACAATTAACAGTAATGTACCATCCAAAGTATATGAATAATATTTTTCCAATGAACACAGGTATTTGGTATTCATAGAAAAAGCTGGAAACAAGAGATCTGGCAACTCATCTTCCTATAATCACCAAGCCTAACAACTTTATGAAGTAGCTCTTTTTCAATTGCCAGGCACACCTCTATAGTAACATCAAAAACTGTAGATTCCAATCCCAAAATGAATGGAAACTTTCCTATAAAGCAATGGTGTGCTTAGCCACCAGATTGTTATTGCCACCCTCTCCTCAGGTGATATCACTGGCCTCATCACCGTCCCAGTCTTTTTTAGGTGATCCTTGAGGATATATGCAATTTTAAATAGAGTCTCCTTAGTCATTCTGAAGTTTTTCAGCCACATTTCTTGATCCCATGTTTTGAGCACCTCCTCAATCCACCATCCAGCATTTTCCTTTGGTCTTACCCACCACCTCCTAGGTAAAGGGGCTGTACCATACCAAACAAGCACAGGTGAGTCTGTAGATGAGGATGAAAACTTTGCAAAGCGCCTCCTCAAATTATAAATCCACCCCCTTTTCCTGTAATGGCAGGACACATATCTAAGAATGGCTTGTCTCCGCAGTTTTCTTCATCTCTCCCTCTCAAGGAAAGAATGCAAGCAGTTCCCAATGACAAAAAATAGGGAATACAGAGTAAGGAAATCGTCACCTCCAAGATCAATTCCTGAATCCATCTTGACAGCTGTACAGCTAGCACAAGGGCAGCAATAGTCGACATGATATCGTTATAATGTCACGTTGAAGTCTCGCATGGCTCTGGACGAGGCCATAGACCCTAACAAAAATGGATGCCGCAAAACTCAAAAGTGTAACCATGCATGCCCGAGCAACCCAATTTCGATTCTGTAATAGAACAAGCCCCTTTGCAAAAGGGATAGCCAGCGAAAATGGAACAAAATCAGCAGCATATTTTTGGTAGCAAAACGGGATAAAACCTAAGTGCGAAAGTTTTGAAATGGTATTATCACACTATCACGTAACGTGCAAATGATATTGTAATAGTTCCAAGATAGTACTGCTTTCTTTTATTCTGTTATTATTCCAGTATAAATCAAACATGTGTAAATCTCCTTACTCCTCTTTAGCCTTGTATGGTTCTCACGAGCATATGTTACATGTGTGAGTTCACTTTGTGTTATTTCCAGTAAAATACTTTATTGCACTTTAAACTGGAGTGCGCTTTACAATTGCTACTGGTATATATAGGTGAAAAGATCCCTGAAGTTACCCACCTCTTATATGCTTCTGTTTGAGCTAATAATTCCCCAAGATAGATTTTGGCATCATGGGTGAGGTTCTAAAACACCCCCCACCTCTTAGGATAACACTGGAGTCTCCTTGTTTGCTGAAATGCTGGAGGTGATGGTCATGGCAGCAGCAGCAGCAGAAAAAGTCCCTACAACCTTTCAATGAGAGGCTGAGTGTTTCTGGAGTGGATTGGAAAGAGCTGGATCCCATTGGAAACAGCTTTGGAGGGTTCCCCACCTAGATGGGTGACTCTGCCTCCATCCA
Organism: Gambelia wislizenii; assembly: GCA_030847615.1. NCBI lineage: Eukaryota > Metazoa > Chordata > Lepidosauria > Squamata > Crotaphytidae > Gambelia > Gambelia wislizenii. The sequence goes on along the minus strand of JAUMIR010000005.1, from coordinate 102,054,612 downwards.
TCACTGAAGGAAGTGTCTCTCCTCTTTGTCCCTCCCAATCCTCAAAAAGGGTATCCAAAGTGTCCAAAGACCTGGCATGGCTGTCTTCAGGACCCATGTTCACAAGTTTAATCTTTCAATGAAGGATAGAGGTCTGTCCTCTCCTGTCCTGTTTTTTTGAAAGAGTAGAGCACAGCCTAGAAGATCTGGAGCCCCATAGATAGGTGGAAAATAATAGCCTAAAACTTTCGCTCTGATTTTCTCTTTCACATATTTTAAAAGTGTTCTTCAATTCTCTTGTAGAGGCCTAGATATTTTCCCAGTATGACATTTCTTTCAAGGGCATGGTGTAATGTAAACCCCATAAGCTGCAATACATGAGGTAAAATTTCTCAATAATTCCCCTCCCCCTGATTGATACAGTCCTTGGTCTCTTGTGCGTTTGCAGTAAACACATTTTTTACAGGAATATATCCCATAGGTGTTACGGTGGCTGGCAGAATGTAAGGACATGCAGATCTTTTGCAGTGAAATTACTCCTGACTACTATCTCTCTTAAGTACTTGATCCTTTTAAAGGAAGTGAAGGGATTTGTTTGTCAGCCTGGTATACTCTATAAAATGCCAGCACACTCTTATGCTTTTTGACAGATTGTTGGTCACATGATGTTAGACTTCAGTTAACACATTTGGATGGCTCTTTATATTTTCACTTTAAAATATGAGATCATGCTGTGAAGTGTTGCCTAAACTATCAACCAATACTTTTGAGTTCTCTTTTATCAATAGATTTTTTTTTACTATTGCATCATCAATTTCTGAAAATAAGACACTCCTGCAAGAATACAATCATAGATATTCTATTGTTACAATTGTACCGTATCATCAAGAAATGACTGTATAAATAGGTTGGAAGTGTGCCCTAGCCTGAATCTAGATTGAAATGGTTCCAAATAATATTTTCTTAAAGAACATATGAAGTTGCCCAGCCACCACAATTCTAGCCATCTTTACCCCAAAGGGGATATATTAGTGATGAGGTGGAACTTTTCACATATCTCAGGGTTCTGAGAGATCTCCTAAAGGAGAGGACATTCTATAGCCTACTCCAAGGCATCAGATACCTCTCCCTAACAGACTGAGGCATGTCCCATTCCCTTGACCCACCTATCCATCTGCTTCTGCTAAACTTTGTCAGCCAAATTGAACAAGGGTTAAGCTTATATGTAGTGGGAAAAACTGATTCAAGCAGTTTATCTACATCACCTGGCCACAATAACTGAAACAGATCCAAAAAACCCCCTGACCATTATGAATACTGAACACTTCCCCAGGCTCTGCTATAATAGTCATGTCAAGTTCTGAGCAAGTATGGAAGACTTTCTCATAGAAGTGTCTATCACATTTATTGTAGAAGTTGAAGGTTTTGTTTTTGGTTCCTCTGAGCCTGATCCCAATAGACTTTGCACCACTTGGAATAAGTCTCCTAAGAAGCATGTTGAGGATAAGATGGTAGAGGCATAATAAGATGTTTCAGCCAACCTAACGAGCATAATCGGTACAAAGAGTCTTTGCTGCTCTTCGATTATACTCAGTCCATGACTTATGCCACCTGCACTCTAGCCATTGACTAGTTTGTATCACGGTATATTTTCTGTGATTTATGGGCTCTATGGTACTAGAGTACAAGCTTAGGAGCGTACCCAACAAATTGGCATAAGGTTTCAATCTTATAAATCAACACAACCCATAATACAATTTGCCCATCCAAGTGTGGATGGAAACCATTTGGCCTTCCCTTTAAGGGATTTCTTCATTGTATGTATTTCAATATTTGTGTCCTGCTATAATCTAAAGATTTCAGGCTGGCATAAAATAAAATAAACTTGACCAATTTAAATCAAGGTGAACTACGGTATTAGAATGATTTTGAAAGCCTAAAAACATATACTAGGCATTTGAACAAGCTAAAAGGGGGCAGATTAATATTGGTTAAAATAGTATAAAATTATTCAAACCATGGAAATATATATTTGCATAAAATCAATTAGGCTTTAGTAAACAGCCAAGTTTCACTTGGTGTCACTTGCACCAATAGGGCCTTTAAGGGAGGATATTCCATAAGTGGAGCTCCATAGTGGAGAAGGCCCTCTCCCATGTCCTTTGAGAACACCCTGTCCTGACTGATGGGACACAGTAAAGAGGCACCTCCAGGAGACCTCACATCTCAGGCAGGTGTATACAGTCCTGTGTAACAAAACAGTAGTCATGAAGGCCCTCTTTTTTTTTCTGAAGGAGGTCCTCCATGCTAAACAGTAGCATTGATAGGAGGAAGCCACTACATTTCCATTCCCAGAATGTTTAGACTTAAAATGCAGAATATTATGTGCTATCCCTTTGTGATAATCCACATTGATATTTTATTTAAAATACAGCATGACCTACAAACGGCAGCTTTGCCATTCATTTGCACTGCTGTTATGTATTTATACACTTGTTTAAAAGGCCGGGAGGGAGGAGAGCTTCTGTCAATCCCTTGGGGATCATTAAGCCACTGAATAAACAACAGTTCATAAGCCACTAATAAATTGTAAGTAGTTCTTGAAAGATTTCCTGAATACTAATCATCAGTAAACAATTTTCCAGTTTATTAATTTAAGTTGAGCAAATACTAAAATAGTAAAGAGTTCATACTGACAGTGCCCCTAAATTTACAGGCTCTTCAAATAATGACGTCTTGGCATTATAGGGCATGTGTTACAGGCATGTATTAATGAAAGGCAACAGATATTATGCACGCTCTTTGTTTTGGTTGGGCCGGCATGTTTTGAGTCAATTGATGCAGTAAAGAAGAAAATGGCAGATATGTTGAAACAGCTGATAGAAAGTGATCTGCTCCACACCTTTGACCAGTGGAAAACAAAGACTGCCTTGGTGTGTGAGTGTGAACTGGGAGTATATTGAAGGGGACAAGCATTAGAATTGTAATACATATAAATAAAGATGGGTTATTGTATCAGCCTCATTATTTAATAGACAGACCTCGTAGTGTGAACAGGGAGGATATTGAAGGGGACAAGCATTAGCATTGTAATAAATATAAATAAAGATGGGTTATTGTATCAGTCTTGTTATGTAATAGACAGAGCTGTAACTAAACATCACCCCAAGAAAGGTGGTGTTTCATTCCTAAGTACTCCTCAACTAGACTGTCCTGCAAAGTGAATGCCAATGGGTTAGGACATATATAATCTCTGTCCATCCATGCAGGCTGCACAGGTAGATGTATTTGTGATAGGAGTGGTAGTCAATCTTTGGTAACAGTACTTGGGAGTTCCGACACAGACGTTATTGTCTGCACTGTTTTAAGATGAGACTACTTTAGTGTAGAATTTTGCACTGCAACTTCAGCTGCCCAAAGTGTCCATTCAGTTTGTGTAGTGCAATTTGCTCTGTTGTATGATGCCTGCTATCCCCTGCTCTATGATGTGAGAAGATATGTTTGGAAATAGGGTATCCACAGTCTCCTCTAATGCAAACTGGAGATGTATAGCTTCAATGCAAAATTCTACACATTCAACAGAGGTGTTGTCCAGAAGGTGGGGGAAAAAACCCTCTTAGAAGCCTTGGTGAATCCCATGTGTCCAAATGGGATCCCACAGCATTCTGTCCTTTTTGGAGGGAGGGGAAAGCCAGGGAAAGTCCGTGGCAGAAGCCTCTGGGACTTTTCCCAAGTTTTAAAAAAAACCCTGATGGAAATGTGCACCCTCTCCTGTTAAGACAACTGAATCACATTGCATCTAATGGGTCTGACGTGCACAGGGGGCAGAGCTTGGTAAAACGGCAGATCGTGGATCTGCCATGTTGGATTGTCACTGTAGTAATTGTGTGCTGAGGTGGTAAAACAGGCTTTCTTTCCTTCTTTTTTATTATTTAAGCAGAATATTGCTCTTCCGCACCTTGGCGTTAGTTTTTTTTTTTTATTGTTTGGCAGGGCAGGTTGGGGAGTACAAAACAGTGAGTAATTCACTTGTGGCCACCATCTTGATTCACTGGCATGCGTTCCTGTGAACAGGAACACGGAGAGCTTCGCACACCAGCAATCTTGCCAAAAAATTGTTGAGACAGATGACAGCTGCTGCGAATTGGTATTTCTGCACCCCTATTCACATTTTATTCCCTCATCTAGACTGGCCCAGAGACTCATTATGCTATTCACCTAGCTGCTGGCCCTGTCTTGCCTAACATCTGTCATTTTGATGTATGTGAATAAAAGGCCATATAGGAAATAAGCTTAACATTCGTTTGTAAATACCACATGTGCATCACAGGCAAATGGCATATTCACATTAGGGAACTACTTGTTCCTACAGATTGTGTTAATGAGGATGTGACTGCAGTCGACCAGGCCTATCATGCTAGTCAGGCCAGAAACAGGAGAGAAAGTGTAGCACTGTTCTTTCTGATGGAAATCTAATTATTTTGTTTATGCCCCAGCATGGCATCCAAAAACATGGTGTATTATGAAGACAGATTACTGAGAGAAACACATGTATCCATCAACACACGCTAGACTCCTGAGGACAACACACCTCTGATACACAGATGAGATTTTTCCCATTTTTAAAAAAATCAGGTGTAGCTTCAGAAGGTACAGGAGATATGCCAGGCCTCCTTGCTTCAGTCTGTACAGATGAATATACAGTCGTCCTTCACATTCGCGGGGGTTAGGTTCCCCAGACGCCCGTGAATGTGAAAAATTGTATAAATAATGACTGCCCTCCCCCTCCCCCACCAAAGCGACCATGGGGCCTCCGGAGGCCCCATAGTCGCTTTCCCCGGACTCCCCACTCCCTTCCAAGGCCTTCACGGGGCCTCCAGAGACCCTCCCAAGGCTCTGTGGATGCCTCCCCAGCCCTCCCCCTCCACGGGGCCTCCGGAGAGTCTCCGGAGGCTTTGTGGAGGCCTCCCCGGCCCTCCCCCCTCCCACCCCGGGCCTTCACGGAGCCTTCTAAGGACCCGTGAAGGCCTCCCCGGCCCTCCCTTCTCCCACCCCGGGCCTATGTTGGAACTTCATAATGTCATCTACAGTTGCTGCTGGAGCTGGTGGTAATATTACTTACCGCATAAGAAGCTTTACTGATTTTCTTCTGCCACCATATACTTTAGAATAGATCTTCCTTTTTTTAAAACTCTTTCACATGCCCTTGTTAGCTGCGAATAGACATTGGAGTGAGAAATAACATATTTACACAATAGTAATTTATATAAATATGTAGTTAGCTTTATTACTGAGGAGAATAATAATAATAATAATAATAATATTTTATTTATATCCCGTCCCTCTACGAAACGCAATCGGGCAGCTTACAACAATTAAAATATACATCCAAACCCTCAATCCCACTCCCCTTAGAATACAATTAAATAATTTAAGAATTTAATACATAGTTTAAAATACAAAAAATAAAAATAAACAATGGACAGTGGCCATGGCAAGATCGGGACAAGCTAGGTTTCCTTTTTTAATGGCCAGGTATCTATTCAGGAAAGGCCTGCCGGAAGAGATCCATCTTAAGAGCTTTTTAAAAGCTATTTAGGGTGGTAATATGATGGATCTCATCCGGCAGGCCGTTCCATAATCTGGGAGCAATAGCCAAAAAGGCCCTCCAGGAGGTCAAAAAAAGCCTAGTTTTTAAAGGTTGTAACAAATTCCTCCTAGAGGACCTGAGTGCATGGGGAGGATTGATTATATGGAAGACGGCGGTCCTGAAGATAGGTCGGACCCAAGCCATTTAGGGCTTTAAATGTGATAACCAACACCTAGAAACTAATGGGCAGCCAGTGGAGTGATCTTAAGATCGGTGTTATATGGTTTCTTCTAGATGTACCAGAGACCAGTCTGGCTGCCATATTCTGTATTAGTTGAAGTTTCCGGACCAAGCACGAGGGTAGCCCTATGTAGAGTGCATTACAGAAATCATGATGGGAGGTTACCAGAGCACGTACCACGGTCTCAAGATCCCCGACTTCCAGGAAAGGGTGCAGCTGGTGTATCAGCCAAAGCTGATAACAGGCACTCCTGATTGTTGCATTTACCTGATTCATCATCTGGAGCAATTGGTCCAGGAGCACCCCCAGACTGCGAACATAGTCATTGGAGGAGAGTGTGACCCCATCCAAGACTGGGGATTGTATCCCAATGCCTAGGTTCGGGGCTGCTACCATGATTACTTCCGTTTTATCTGGATTCAGCTTCAATTTGTTTTCCCTCATCTAGTCCATTACCGCCTTAAGACAATCATTAAGAGAAGAGATACCACCTGAAGTCAGAGCTGAAGACCAAGGCATGGAGAAATATATCTGGGTGTCAGTGTACTGATAACACCCTGCACTCGACTATCAGATGAATGCTTGAAAACACTATGATAATGTTATAAAGGATAGCGTGATGATCGCACTACAATGATGAAAGTATTCACACATTGCCATGATCACGGATTAGTTAATGGAGAATGTTTTAAAATGGTGCCAAAAACAGTTGGCTATATTTTCCTTAATAGTAAAAATCAGCAAAGTTAGCAGAGTATCTGTGTAAATATGCACAACAAAGCAAAGCAGTTCCAAACACACAGGCACTTAAGAGCCATCCAACCATGAAATCGAAGGCTTTCACGGCCGGCATCCATAGATTTTCCTTGGGTTTTTTCCAGGCTGTGAGACCATGTTCTGAAATAGTTTCTTCCTGATGTTTCACCTGCATCTGTGGCTGGCATCTTCAGAGAATGGTTGGGTAGTGGTGTATGTGGAGTTTATATGCTGTGAACCCCTGTTGGGGAGTATATGTAAATTTGTGTAATTGAATGGTTGGTTTCTGGGTATAGAAATGCAAGGCTCGTTAGTGTCTGATTGGCCAATGGTTGCTTGCTGAACCATTATCTGCTGGGAATCCCCATGTCCCTGGGTAGAATTCCTTTGTAAGGCTTGAGTTTTTATTCTATTGTTCTTCAAAACTGGAAGCCAGATTTTATTGACTTTTAAGGTTTCTTCTTTTCTGTTGAAGTTGTCCAGGTGTTTGTGGATTTCAATAGCTTTTCTATGCATTCTGACATGATAGTTGTTGGCCTGGTCCAGAATTTCTGTGTTTTTAAATAGCATTTTGTGTCCAGGTTGGTTTATACCATGTTCTGCTTGGCCCAGTCTGCAGTGTCTCTCATTTTCCTTGGTTCGTGCTTGCACACTGCGTTTAGTGGTCCCTATGTAAACTTGTCCACAGCTGTATGGTATGCGGTAAACTCCTGTAGCTGTGAGAGGTTCTTTTGTCCTTCACTGAGCATAGCATTTCTTGGATTTTCTTGGTTGGTCTGTAGATCGTTTGGAGGTTGTGTTTTCTCATCAGTTTCCCTATTCTGTCTATGATTCCTTTGCTGTATGATAAAAATACCTTCCCTTTGGGTGACTGTTTTTCTTCTTCATTCATGTGTTTTTTTTCTGGGTCTGGCTGCTCTTGTGATGTCTGATCTGGAGTAACCATTAGCCTGTAGGGCCCAGTTTAGGTGCCTCAGTTTGTTCTCCAGGTAGTGGGGTTTCCAGATCCTTTTTGTGTGGTCGGCCAATGTTTTTATTGTGCTTCTTTCTTGTCCTGGGTGATGATTGCAGTTCTTGTGTAGGTATCTGTCTCTGTGTGTGGGTTTTCTGTATACCTTGTGGCCTAACCTTTGGTTTGGTTTGCGGATGACTAGGATATCCAAGAATGGCAGTGTTCCTTCCTTCTCTTTTTCCATTGTGAATTGGATATTTGGGTGGATGCTGTTCAGGTAGTTCAGAAATGAGACTAAACCTTCTCCATGGTTCCAAATGGTGAAAGTGTCATCCACATACTGGAACCATGTTGTGGGCTTTTTTGGTGCTGTTCCCAGGACTTGCTTTTCAAAATGTTCCATGTAAATGTTTGTTATCACGGGGCTCTAACTGTTCGTAGAATTCGTTATCCCACTGGAAGTAGCTTGTGGTGGGGCAGTGTTTGAACAAGGCTGTGATGTCCTCAGGAAATATTTGTTGTATGAGTACCATGGTGTCCATAATGGGGACTTTGGTGAACAAGGAGATAACATCAAAACTGATCAGTCGGTCTCCAGGTTGTTGATTTATCTGTGAAGTGAGCTGAGTCTTTGATGTAGTGAGGGGTTTGTCCTATGTGGGTTTGTAATTGTTAGGCCAGAAACTTGGCCAAGACATACATGGGGGATCCAATGGTGCTCTCTATGGGTCAGAGTGGAATAGAATCCTTGTGGATCTTGGGAATTCCATACAGTCTTGGTGGGAGAGCCTCTGATCTGCATAGATTCTGGTGTATGATTGGCTGAATTGATGAGTTCTTGATCAAGGCATTTGTTTTTCTGGTAATTTTCTTGCTCGGGTCTTGCTTGAGTTTTCTGTATGTTGCAGGGTCCAAGAGTTCCCTTATTTTTTCTGTATTTTTCTGTTTCCATGATTACTGTGGTGTTGCCTTTGTCTGCTGGGAGAATAATGATTTCTGGGTCTGCACTGAGATCCCTGATGGCTTTCCTTTCTTTTATGGTTATGTTGCTAGGTGGTGGTTTTGCCTTCCTCAGGATTCTAGCTGTTTCTCCTCTTATCTCTTCTGCCTCTTCCTCTGGGAGCCAGTAGAGGGCAGATTCAACATGGGCAATGATGTCTTCAACTGGGATTCTGGTGGTGGTAACTGCAAAATTGCCTCCTTTGGACAGGATGGATGTTTCTTCTTTTGACAGTTGCCGTTCTGTTAGGTTGATAATAGTCCTTGCTGTGTCCAGCTGGGGTTTCTGGTGGGGTTTGTGGCATTTGTCAAATTTTTGTTTCTGTCTTTCAGTGTGAATCACCATATCTTTTTCCATTTTTCTATAGGTGAGGTTGTCAATTTTGTCCCAGTCTTGGGTGTTCATTTTTTGACTGATGTTGAGGTGGAGTGATAATAGCTCCTTGTCTTTGTTGGCCAGGTCTTTGAGGGTGGTGTGTATTCTCTCTCGTAACAGTGCTTTTTCCATTCTGTTGTAGATCTGGTTGGACTGTGGGGATTTTAATGTCCTCTTTGCTGTGAGAAAATGTGGTATGGTTTCTGTGTCTCTGCATCATAAGAAAGTTAACGAACAGAGTAGATGTGTTCTCCTGGTCCAGAGTTTCTCCAGTCTCCGAGTGTCTTGGAACAGTTTCTCCCGTAGAAATGTTCAATGTGAAGTTGAAGGCTTTTGCACACAGACGCAGAGAAATATAGAGACCACACACAGAATATGGGTTGAAATAAAATGGGGTTTTATTTATCACCCTACCTATTTAAATTCCCTTAAATCATCAGCAGGGGGAGGCAACCTAGCGAGGGAGCAGCTGGGGCGGATCGTCCCTTTTGGACTTATGCCCCCAGCTTCCCCTCAGGTATTCACCTGAGCCCTGTTGAGTAACCCCAGGCAGTGGGGTTGCTCTCCAGCCAGCCCATGTCTGGAAGGTCAGCCTGAAAGTCCCTGACCCAATACATGCAGATTTAGATGAGGGGATTATTCTTCAGGCCAACCCCAAGGTAGGTCACCTTCTGTTCTCCCAGATCGTACAATCTAAGGAGACCTTTCCAGCAACCGTCCCTTCACCGAAATTGGTGCCATAGGTGCACACTGTAATCTACACCTCCCCCCTTTCCCGCCACAGATAAGGTGCAAGCGTCCGCTTTGTCCCTTAATCCCCCACAAGCTTGTCCAATAAGTCTCCAAACCCCTGCTGAAGATCACCCAAAAAGATTAAATTACCCGTATCTGAGAGATGCACCCCATCAGCTCTGTAAAGCTCGGCCTCTCGAACACAATTTGGGGGTGTGCCAAGTAATACCCTCCCATTGAATTTAGGAATTTCCCCATTTGCCTGTTGACCTTTCGTCTGACCCTGTCAATCAGGCGGGGATTCCCCTCCCCACGCCAGAGCTGTCTTGGCAAAATGGCCGACCACACGATGGTGACAGCCGGCCACCTCGACTTAATTTCCTGTAAGTCCTGTGATGCCTGTATCACCAAAGCCTTGCCTTTGAGAAGGCCCAAATCATTCCCCCCGAGATGGAGAACCAGAACATCAGGTGGAGGCCCACCACACCCTTCAAACAGCAATGACATGAGGCCATGCCAACGCAGTCCCCTTTTCCCCAACCACTCAATGACCCCCATGTCCCCCAGGCTGAGGTGAGGTCCGAAATAACTCAACCGGGCCTGTCGGGCCGCCCAGTAGACCATACTGTGGCCGCAGATCAGCACCCAGCGTCTCACCATCTGAGATCTAAAACCTGGAAGACAAAAGGGGAAGAGAGCAAGTTAGTAAGTTAAAGAACAGACGTACCTCCAGTAGGAGGCCAACCTCCATCACCCAATCTGCTGGTGGCGACAAGCCCATTGCTGCAGCCGTGGAAGCGGCACCAATGTGGAAGGAGTGCGTCCCAAACCTGACTCCTTTCAGCCCCAATTGTTCCAGCGCCTTTGTTGTCACTGCCCAAAACTGGTATCTGGTGAGAGGGGAAAAAATCTGCATGAACAAACAGCACCCCCTGGTGCTGGCCCCGAGCCCAGATGTAATCCTGTAAGGCAAGAACTGGACAGATGGTTACATCACTGCATCGACTAAGTCAAATTATCTTACCCTTGCCCAACTGGTCAGTTTTGGAAAAACGTAATGTAAACCTGACTTCCTGGTCTCCCACCATCATGTCTCTAAATTCTAAGGCCCTACCGGAATTCTCAGATTTTGAGCCCACCACCAGTTTGCTCACTCTCAGGGCCCCAAAGAAAGCAAGCAAGGCAGCTGTGTGAAAAAGCAGGGCCTCATAGAGGGAAGAACAAATCCCAACTAATGCCTGGTGTAAGCCTCTTAATATGTTGGAAGAGAGAGGGGCCCTGTTATGCTTTTTCCTACCTCTTTCCCGAGCCCATCCTTCCAAGGCTTTGCAAATACGGAAATCAGCCTTATTATCCAACGCCCCCTGGGCCTTCAGCCAAAAGGCCAAAGAGGCCAATCTGCCATGAATTGACTGTGGGGATAATCCCTTCTTATAAAGATAAACACAAAAATGGAGGAGCTGCTTCACCGGTACATTCAGACCCTGTTGAAACCCTTTCTGCTCTCTAAAACAGTAAAATTCCTTATCTGCCCTGGCGTACCCCTTTTTGGTACTGGCAGCCACAGACATACCTAGGGCCTTCCAAATTCTGGGTTCCCAAGATTCCACAGGCCCTCCAGCATCCTGTCACCCTCGGGATCAGCATCTGGAGCTAGCTGTCTGAAGCGCTCCATCTGCATGTGGGAAAGAGCATCAGCAATCTCATTGTTAACCCCCGCCACATGCCATGCCAGAAACAAAATATTGTTCTTCAGACATTGCAGTGTAAAAAACCTGACTAAACGCATTACCCGTGGGGATCGGGAGGTCAAGGAGTTGATCACCTGAACCATTGCTGAATTGTCGCACCAAAAATGCACTGACAAATTCGCCAACTCTCACACCCAAATGGTAACTGCAACCACTATTGGGAAAAACTCCAAAAATGTGAGGTCACCTGTAATGTCAGTCCCTGTCCAGGATACAGGCCACTGGCTGGCACACCACCTACCTACAAAATACACCCCAAATCCAATTGATCTAGCCCCATCTCATGCAATTTGGAAGTTGCTTTGTAGTTTTCTTTCTTCGCGCCAGAATGAAATTGCATTAAAATGGTTCAAAAATTCCTGCCAAACCTGCAGGTCCTTCCGAATCTCACCGGTAATCCATATCATATCATATTGCCGCTGGACCCCCCCAATGGCATCACACATCCGGCGCAGAAAAGCCCTGCCGGGAGCCACCAGTTTATAAGCGAAATTCAGGTGTCCAATGAGAACCTGAAATTCCCTCAAGGTAGCCTCATGTTTACTTTTAAAGTTGCTAACCCGCTCCCTAACTTCTTGCACCTTCTGCTCAGCTAGACGTCATTGTTGGTTGACAGTGTCAATCTCAATGCCTAAAAAAGTCAGCTGCTGGGAAGGACCCTCCATTTTTTCCGGAGGCCATCATTTCAAACTGCCGCAGCAAAAGGCTGCACGTGCCAGTTCTGTGTTCACCTATCAGCAAAAAATCATCCAAATAATGGATGACTCCTGATAAACCTGTTCTAACTTGTAAAGCCCATTCCAAAAAGGTTCTAAAAGTCTCGAAGGCATTACAAGACACGGAACACCCCATTGGCAAAGTTCGGTCCATATAGTACCGCCCCTGAAATTGAAACCCTAACAACTCAAAATCATCAGGGTGGACCAGCAGTAGGCGGAAGGCAGACTTAATATCGCATTTCGCCAATTCGGCACCCAGTCCGTGATGCCTGACCTCACATATAGCTGCATTGAATGATGTGTATCTAATGGTACACAATTCTAGGGGAATAGAGTCATTCACTGACTCACCCTTGGGGTAAGATAAATGGTGAATGAGTCTAAACTCGCCAGGTGCCTTTTTGGGAACTATTCCCAATGGGGACACCCTCAAATTGGGTACCGGGGGCTGTGAAAAAGGGCTGACTACTCTTTCCTCTAAAACTTCCTTCCAATTTTTTTCTCTCACTATGTGTTCCTTTCCTTTAACTGATTGTAAATTACGAGCCCTGAAAGGGCATCGGTGTCCCTGATATGCTATCCTAAAACCTAAGTGAAACCCCTCAGATAGATAAGTGGCTGCCTCTTTGTCTGGATACATTGCAAGCCACCTGTCCAGAGTTTCCAGCTTAATTGGACTGGTGCCCTTTTGGAGGCTGAGTGGAGGAACCACCCCCTTTTCCAGTCCCTTGCCCCCCTTTTGGCCCCTAAAACTGCCCCCTCCCCTTCGGGCAGTTACGAAAGGAATGCGATGCTCCACAGATGGAGCATTCGTGGTCAAACCTACAGGGTTTTTTAGAGCATGGACCATGTGCGCTGAATTCCTAGCATATCATCTTAGCACCCGCACCAGGTGTTGCGGCTGCGGCAGCAGCCCTAGCCCCGGATGCGGCCGAAGGCCAAAGGAGGTGGCCGCTATGAGTGCGCTTCCCCCTGAATTGGGCGTGCAGGAGTCATCAACTGCATCCATAATTGGGGGTGAATCATGTCCCAATGAAGGGATGGATAAATCGCTGCCCACAGTTGGAATGCTTCATCATATAGAAGCCATGCAGGGCCGGCAAAATCCACATAAGCCCTGTGGATTACATCCATATATTGGAATAATGATGCAACCTGGTGAGGCTGAGCTTTCACTATCACTCCTGCTAGAATCAAGAAACCAGACAACCAATTGGACCAAGTCCTCCCAACTTTTCTCTTTTTTAACTTTTCTTTCTCCTTATCATCTAAAGCCTCCTTATCTTTCTTCTCCAAATGATATTCCCAATATAATAGAGAGAAAACACCTATGTATTCTCCTTTAACTATCTTGTCCCGTGTAGACTGCAATAAATGGTCCCCCAAGGGAAGCGGCATTTCCCCAAAAGGAACAGATGAATAAGCAACCGTGTCATATCCCAGTGTCTGTGATGCACCCCCTGATGTGGGAGCCCAGACAGGAGGGACGCAATAGCCCCCAAAATCAAGCGGACCCCATGGCGCCCATTGGGTGCCTGACCACCCAAAGGCCTGAGGGGATGGCCAATGTACTTGTGACACCTGTGTCCCCCTCCCTGTGTGGTACTGGGAGTTAATGAGTAAGGCCAACTGGCCCATGGCCAGCCTTGTCCAGTAGTGTGAGAGACAGTATCATTAGGTGACTCACTGCTTGATGCTGGAACTTCTATGATTTCAGGATCTGGGTCTGCCTGGGGTATCGTGGTATTAGGCCCATCCGGCTGCTGAGACCCCGAAGCTCCGTCCTCCTGGATCTTCTCCAAGGCATCTAAACGTGCGAGAATCTGATTAGTGATCGTGCCTTTTTTACCATGCGTTTTAAAGGTTGTCCGGATTCCCCTCCCTTAACTCCCTGTATTCTCTCAAGCTGCTGAATCCTTTCAAGGATTGCCTGCCACGGAATCTCCTCCTCATCTTAACTGGATGGAAGTGGAGGGGCAACGGGCTTTGGCTGCTTTGGAGCGGGCCCCTTGTCCTTGCCACCTGCTTTCCCCTTTTTGGGGGCCATAGCTGTCAGGATATGCGACTGGTCAGAATCCCTCCACGGGCCTATGTAACTAGCCCCTCAGTGACTGTAATGAAAAATAACGATACGTCACTAGAATCCACTGTAATCCCCCGTTCAAACCAAGGCTATCAGCGACCACTGCACAATAAAGCCTAGGTTAGGTTGCCCCAATATCACCTCCCACTGTATTGCGATTGATTTGCTGTTGTTATTCTCACTATTGTTATTATTGAGCAATGGGGGGGGGCGAAGTGCCTAGTCAAGCCTTGCAGGGCCTATAGGCCCAAAGGCCCAGATGACTTCCCAAGGCCTACCAAATTCTGAAGCCTGTCCAACCAGCAATCCTATTATTAATGTTATTATTGTAGAGAGTGGGGGGGCTGGTAGGCCTGTAATCGAAGGTCCAGAAAATAGGGCCCAGGCCTTATAGGCTGTGTAGGCCCAAACCAGGCCTAAGCACTCAGCCAGCCTTACTCACTCAGGCCACGCCCTGGGCCCAGAAAAATGGGGCCTACCAGGCCTTACCCACACCCATGCCACGTTCCAGGCCTAGAACAAAGTGGCCTACCCGGCCTGACTCCCTCCCAGGCCACCCTGGGTCTAAACTACGAGACCTGCCAGGCCACAGGAAAAAACAGGGCATACAATGGGCGACCCGCTGCTTCGGGGTACTCAAGCCCACCCCAATACCGGTGGGAGATTACCACCCCTCGCTCAGGCAACTCCCACCCACCCAGAGATGGGGGGAGAGATAGGCTGTTCCCTGCTCTCCGGCACTCCCCGGTGCAACTGACGCGACTGCCCCAAGGTGAACACACCACCCGCTACGGCTACTGCCTGTTGGAAACCCCACCCCGGCAGATCCCCACCCTACCAAAGGCTCCCGATGGGGGGTTAGAAGACTGTTCAGGCCACCACCTGAGCGGCGACATGCGGCCCAGCCCTGGGTGGGGGGAGGAAAAAACCACAGCCCGTATCAGCCTGCCGGCCGCCAAACCAATCCCACAAGACCCCCACTGGGGGGTAAAGACCCCGTCCAGGCAAGCCCGGCCCCTCTCAGCCTGCCCGTCTGTCGCCACTCCTCGTTCTACCAAGCCTCTGCACTCAGTCAAGCCTCTGAACTCCCTCGCTCGCCAAGTTTAAAAGAGGCTGAAGATAGGGGCGGGCGGCCTTTTATAAACTCCGCCCCCACCCCTCTCTTTGCATCTCTGGCACTTGTCAGCAACGCTGGATTTTGGTCTCCTCCTTGCTGTGTGCAAGGAGGGCTCCTTGGCTGCAAGGCTGCGCAATGCAGCACAGGGAGCCGTATTACGGCCAGCATCCATAGATTGTCCTTGAGTTTTTTCTGGGCTCTGAGGCCGTGTTCTGGAACAGTTTCTTTCTGACGTTTCACCTGCATCTGTGGCTGGCATCTTCAGAGAAAGGTTGGGTAGGAGTGTATGTGGAATTTATATGCAGTGAAACCCTGTTGGGGAAAATATGTAAATTTGTGTAATTGAATGGTTAGTTTCTAGGTATAGAAATTCAAGGCTCGTTAGTGTCTGATTGGCTAATGTTTGGTTGATGGGCCATTATCTGCTGGGAATCCCCCTGTTCCTGAGTGGAATTCCTTTGTAAGTGTTGAGTTTTTATTCTGTTGTTCTTCAAAACTGGTAGCCAGATTTTGTTTACTTTTAAGGTTTCTTTCCTGTTGAAGTTGTCCAGGGTCCCATTTACATGGCCAAATATTCCTTTAAATATATTGCAAAGATTCCTAATTGTTCCCACACATCGCACCACAGTATCACCTCATTCAGAAGGGGGGAGGTAAAAAACTCAAAAATAGCGTGACGAGATTTCGCTACTTTCCCTTACTTTTTTGAAAAGTAGTGCAACTTAGCGCTACAGTGATAATGTGAACTACATACCGGTACTGGGTTGAAATCTTTTTTTCACTGGAAATGCCAGCCAGGTGAGGGTGTGACAAGGGAGTGGTTTTTGTCTCAACCCGCGTGTTTTTAAATTACCAGTTGTCATTGCGCATTTCCTGTTTGGAGTTGGCATTGTCAAGGGTTGCAATTGTTTTGGGTTGGTAAGGTAAGCAATGGCATCCACAGTCATGGTCAGACAAAAGAAGGGTGGCCGTGGCATTGCTTGGGGGCATGCAGAAACTCTTGATTTGTTTGAATTATGGGGCAAAGAGAAGGTACAGGAGCAGCTCGGCACCAGCCATCAGAACATAGACGTTTTTGAAAAAATTGCCAAGGAGATGCACTAGAGTGGGTATGATCGCTCAGCAGAAGAATGCAGGTCCAAAAGTAAAACATTGAGAGCAAGGTACCAGGAAGTGAAAGACCATAATTTGAAGAGTGGGAACGATGCGGCTACGATGCCCTTTTTTTGCTGAACTGCATGCTATATTCAGAGGGAACGGCAGCTTGCACCCCAAAGGAATTTCAAAAAGCTCATCTGCTGACCATAGACCACTTTCTATGGAGTGTTCCCTTAACAGCTCGGGTGACATAGCAAAGGAGTCTGACAAGAACTCTCCCCTTTTATTTGAAACAGTGGAAGATAAGTACATTTCTTTGGAGATTCATCACTGCCAAATTCATAAAGTACGTCTTTGGTAGTAGTTCTGAGATGGTGTTTGCCTTACCGTGCATCATATATATAACGTTTTAAAGTTTTTAATGTGACAACAATTGCGCTAAGACACTGTTTTCCAGCTGTGATAAAAAGAATGTTTTCCTTAGCTAATATTCCACATGTACCACTGATGCCGTTCTGGAGATTAAAACATTTGCTGTGTCCTTAATTTTTAAGTGATGAAAATTTAACCAGTGCTGGGCAATTGCAAATTCTATTCTTAATGTCGTTTCCATACTAATTTAATAAGCTATGAACAAAACACTTAATAATGGTGTTTAAAGACACATTTGTTTTGCAAATTCCCATTTAAAAAAGGCATAGACTCTTTCATAACTATACTTATTGCTTGATAACGTGTACATAGTATGTGAGCAATATATTACTTTTAAATGCTACTGAAATGGCTAACTCTTTAATTTCAAATCTTATTTTTTTCTACTTTGAAAATGTGAAGCTTTTTATTTAACGCTAGCAAGATATCTTTGTGCCAAAAAATACAGTCCCTTATTCCTTACTGTTTATTCTTTTGTTAGTATAGATACTTATCCGTAATTAACTGGAATTGATATGTAAACCTCTGCATGATAACTTGCTTTGTTTCATACGCCAAATGGCATCCATCCCTTTGAACAACTTTTTTATTGCCATGTAATAAAGGGCCCATATGGGATGTCTCTTGCTGTCCTTCTCCAACAAGAAGGATCCATAATTTAATATTTTGTAAGCTTTATTTTATAAGATTGCTGATGTAAACTTTACAGGGGTTTGATTTATTTCATTATTCATTAAACTCTTGAAGAAACGCGCATTGGCAAGAACTTTTAATGGAGAATGCTTGAATAGATAGGATGCTGCTCTACTGCTTATCACAGAATTCCTCGAGTTATAAACAAAGGAAATGGTTCCTGACTAATTTAAATTTGTAAAAGGAAGTGCATTGCTATATTTGTTACTAATAACTACCTGAATAGAGAAAGAGTTAGCTATGGCATGCTATTCTTTGTTATGTAGATTAGAGGTGCTCTGCTCAGATTCAAAACAGTAGGAATTCACCTTCAAAACTACATTTAAAAAACTTTTTATTAAGATAGCCTTTTTTAAATAAGGGAAATGCTTTACCTGCTTCAATAACAATGCAACACAAGCCATTTATTTAAGCACCCAGTACAGGTATACTTTTTTATATATCTAGTGACTTAAAACATTTTTCCTCATACATTATAGATTCTCAAATGCCTGCAGCGACCATTGACAAGGAGACAGTGACTCTACTGGTTGAGGAAATTCCACACAACTCAACACCATCCACTTCTTCTCTGTTAGACAATCCTGACAATGATATTGTTGCAGAAAGGATGTCTACTGAATTTGAGCTTATGTGGAGTAGCCAGCAGCAAAGTGTGCATAATGGTAATTACAGCAAAGTAGTATACTACATAAAAGGGCAAGTGAAGTGACATGCATTGACTAAAGAGTACACTCATTGATTTGACATTGCTTATATGTGGTTTTTAATAATTACTTAGCTATCTTTAATCTTGCAGCGGCATCCACTTCCAATCCATTAGCTGCACTAACCCCTGGAGAAAGGCTGGCTATCAGTAAATGGAGGAAGGAAAGGAAATCTTTGGATACCACAGAAATAATGCACCACTCCTCAAGGCTGATGGATCGCATGCTTTTCGCACATGGGTGTTTTTTCACAGAGGGAGGAAGCCAGATTGGAACAGATTGAAAAGGCCAATGAAGAAAGGCAAAAGTATTAGATATGGAGCATGAGCATACCAGACAACTGCTGGAAACCAACCTTAAAGTACAAACATCATTGCTATCAGAAGTGGTCCAACATTTAGCCGCTATGTCATTTAGGGTTCCAATTGTAAGGAGGGTGGTGACAAAGCCTGACATTGAGAACAGTTCAGAAATACAGTCTGTGACACCCAGTTGCAGTAATGCCAAGGATGGCGCCGACTGCAATGCCACTGTACCATTGATTATATCAAGGTCTGTTAGAAAAGGTAAGAATCCAGAGGTAATGAGCCTTTAAATGTTAGTACCTTTCTTTTGGCCGTCACAACTGTTTGGGTGCCTACCTTTAATGTAGTTGCTTCAATTTTTGCAACCGTGCAGAACTCATTAGAATTGTTTGCTTTGTAAGACATACTTTTTTTGATTAACTTTTGGACTACCTATGCTTATTTAGCCAAAAAAAAATCTGTAAGTGCTGCACACACCATTTCACCCTCCTTTTTTCTTCTGACTCTGTATTTACAAGTGGAGCCCCCAGAGTGTACACGACATACTGATTAGACCTATAATGTGCAGGGTTAAGTATTTCTCCTTTGGTCTCACAGTAGTTGAGCAGAATAAAACATGTGCTAATAACGGAACATACATTTTGTTCCACCACTTCTAGGGGGACTGTTAATGCCCTCCAATGAGCCTTGAGACAACCCAAACTGTGTTCTATACAATTCCAAGCTTTATTATGATGTTTGTTGTATAGTAATTGTTTTGGGGTTAATCTACCACCTCTAAAAGGTATCTAATTGGATATGCACCATCCGCAAGTACCAAAGGAGAAATCTGGAAACATTTATTGTGATGGTCAGGTTATGGGGAACATAGATCCCTGACTCCATAGCTTCAAAAAATATTTAATTTCTTAACATGCAAGCATTGTGAATCTTGCCACTCCAACCGATATTGATGTCCACAAAAAGTCCTTTATGATCACATACTCCTTGAAGTAATATTGAGTAATTATTGTTTCTGTTAATGTAGTCATTCCCTTGTCTGACAGGAGGTACGATGGTTATGTGGCATCCATCAACTGCTGCAATCATATGCGGGTATCCCAACTTCTGAAATCCATCCATTATCTATTTGGAGGGAAGAAGAAGTTCTTGTTGAGTAATGAAAATCAAAAGAATTGTAAGCCACCAATAGCATAAGTATCATAGCTAATATTTAAATAATCATTGTACAGAGTTTTATGACAGCAAAAGCGCAAAGTTGAAGTTCCTATTTAGAACTATAGCACATTTATTATCTCAACAAATAAATGAACACAGCAGGATAAAAAAAATAATATAGAGGGTTATACACATCGACCTCTTTTGGATCTCCCGGATACACTGCTTTGGACAGGAAAAGATTCCCCATGATTAACACAATTTCCTCTAAAATTTTGGAAATAGTAAATTTTCCCCCGCCGAAAAGATGGCTTGCGGTAGCAAGCGAACAACGGTGCCCGAGGAGCTAAATAGCAATAGCCACATGCTTCTCTGGAGGACTGGCTTTTCTCATGTTAGTGTCAGCCTTCGTTATGTGGGGATGGAGACCAGTTTCATAAATAGCAATCTATCCATTCTAAAGTTAGAAAACCAACGTTGGTCAGATCACACCAGCAAAATGAGCTTTTCCCACCACTACCTCACTCTTGGGTACACCCAAAAAATTCTGTTGCAGAGTGTACTGCTGAAGAACTCTGCACACATACAGGGCAAAATCTGCATTGTAGCAAACATGTTAGTGACAGCAGGAATGTGCCTTTTTTTCTCTTTCTTGCTGTGCCAGTTCCTTCCATCAATCTCTTTAAAATACTTCTCCTTCATGCATTTCTGAAGCGGTATAGATGATCATTCTCCTGTATTGCCCTCATAGTAGATCATATGAGACTAACTAAGAATAAGCAGGAGCTCATAACCAATACAGCATCCATCGCATCTGCCTCCATTGTATTGCCAAAAGGTGATCAAAATAAATGTGATGTGTGCAGACCAGTGGGAAAGCTTGCAAAATGAATGCTAGGGACCTGCGAACTGGCCAATGGGATTGCCAGTGGCGGGAAACAGAAAAGGAAGTACATAGAGAGTAGTGGACATACGTGGTTGATTTTACAGGATGAAACATGCGCAAAATAGACCATGGGAATGGGAAAAGGTACGCGATGATATTTGTTGGTACAATATTGTAGTCGGAATATATTCAAATGTGATATATCATCACGCAATTTACCTCCAAAGGAAAAAACCTTGTGTGAACTGCACGGCACAGAATTGAAACTGTGCTATAGCGCAAATTTGCAGAAAAAAATTGCTGTGTAACTGAGCCCGAGGTGTTTCTGGATTTCAATAGCTTCTCTGTGCATTCTGACATGATAGTTGTTGGCTTGGTCCAGAATTTCTATGTTTTTAAATAGCATTTTGTGTCCAGGTTGGCTAATAACGTATTCTGCTACTTCTGATTTTTCTGGCTGGTCCAGTCTGCAGCATCTCTCATGTTCCTTGATTCGTGTTCGCACACTGCGTTTAGTGGTCCCTATGTAAACTTGTCCACAGCTGCATGGTATGCTGTAAACTCCTGCAGCTGTGAGACCCGGCCAACACAGACAAGGAGCTATTATCACTCCACCTCAACATTAGTCAAAAAATGAACACCCAAGACTGGGACAAAATTGACAACCTCACCTACAGAAAAATGGAAAAAGATATGGTGATTCACACTGAAAGACAGAAACAAAAATTTGACAAATGCCGCAAACCTCACCAGAACCCCAGCTGGACACAGCAAGGACTATTAGCAACCTAAGAGAACAGCAACTGTCAAAAGAAGAAACATCCATCCTGTCCAAAGGAGGCAATTTTGCAGTTACCACCACCAGAATCCCAGTTGAAGACATCATTGCCCATGTTGAATCTGCCCTCTACTGGCTCCCAGAGGAAGAGGCAGAAGAGATAAGAGGAGAAACAGCTAGGATCCTGAGGAAGGCAACACCACCACCCAGCAACATAACCATGAAAGAAAGGAAAGCCATCAAGGATCTCAATGCAGACCCAGAAATCATTATTCTCCCAGCAGACAAAGGCAATGCCACAGTAATCATGGAAACAGAAAAATACAGACAAAAAAGAAGGGAACTCCTGGACCCTGCAACATACAGAAAACTCAGGCAAGACCCGAGCAAGAAAATTACCAGAAAAACAAATGCCTTGACCAAGAACTTATCAATTCAGCCAATCATACACCAGAATCAATGCAGAATGTATTTCTTGCTTTTATATTCTTATATATATTTTTCCTATTTTCTTGACTGAATTTTTAGTCCTCATTTAATGCCATAGGAAGTTATTTAACTGCTTATTTTGATTTTGTTTTTTTTAATTTAATTTCTTCAATTATAAATATTATTATATATTGTTATATATGTACACATGTATTATTACATATGTGCCTGTATATAAATACAAGCATATTGCTATATCTAAGCATTGATTACTGCTAATTTATCAGTAGTTTTCATATATTTTGATAATTTATTCCAGTCTTCTACATATTTTTCCATGTTTTTCCCTCTTAGCAACATCATCAATTTATCCATCTCAAATAGGCAAAGCTTCTCCAGCCATTGATCTGTTGATGGAATCGTTTTGTTTTTCTTTGCATAGCGTATAATATTCTGTCAGCTGCCAACATGAAGATCATCTTTCCATTTTCTTTTTCCATTTCATCTTCAATCATTCCCAGTAAGTATATCTCTGGTCTTAGAGGGATATTAATTTTCAGTATATCATTAATCAGTTTTTGAATTTGAATCCAATATTCTTTAGCCAATTTGCAATTCCACCATAGGTGATAGAAGGTTCCCATATTGTTATCGCATTTCCAACAATTCTTTTTCATATTGTTATACATCATAGAAAACTTATGCGGAGAAAGATGCCACCTAAGGAACATCTTATAGGTGTTTTCTCTAATATTTTGGTATGCAGTAATCTTCATTCTTGACATCCACATCTTTTCTCATTGATTGAATTCTATGGTGTGTCCAATATTTTGTGCCCACTGTATCATTCATGTTTACTTTTATTGTTTCTTCTTCAGTTTCCCATTTTAGAATTAGTTTGTAGAATCTTGAGATAATTTTTTTATTTCCTTGTCTAGTTACGTTATCCCATTCTGATTTATCAACCTCTATTCCTTCTAGTTTTAGATCCATTTTATATCTTTCTTTTAATTGCCTATATAAGTACCATTGGCAAGTAATACCCTATTTTTCCAACTCTTCAGTCTTTATTTTTAGACATTCTCCTTCTGATATGGTACCCCTTCTTTACTTAAAAAAAAAAAAGCTTCATGTGGAGATACCCAAAATGGTATTTAGGGGCATAGTTGATTTTTGTACTTTTCCAGATCTTTAATAATGGTTTATGAATGTGATGATTATTGAATTCCTTATTTAATCTTTATTATAAAAGAGATATGAATACCATCCAAAATGCTTATTATCTCCTTCGATTTTTAACATTTTTCATCATCCAATGCAATCCAATCTTTGATCCAGAGTAAACAGCATGCCTCATAATAAATCCTTAGATTCAGTAAATTTAAGCTTCATCTCTGTTTAGCATCTTGTATTACCTTCATTTTTCCTCTCGGCTTTTTGCTTGACCAAATAAATTTTGAAATATCTGATTGCCATTGCTTAAATACAACTTCATTGTGAATACATTCGTCCCTTCACATTCGTGGGGGTTAGGGCCACAAGATCCCCGCAAATGTGAAAAAAACACAAATAAAAATCGCTGCTCTCCCGGGCCTTCGCTTCCCCTCCCCAAAGGGTGATTTTAGAGGCTTTGCCTCACCTGCTGCCACTCTCTTGGGTCTTCTTCGCGAAGGGAAGCGAAGGCCCAGTAGAGCACCGGCAGGTGAGGCAAACCCCTAAAATCGCTGCTCTCCTGGGCCTTCGCTTTCCCCCAAAGGGACAAAGACCCAGTAGGGGGCAATTTTAGAGGCTTCGCTTCACCCGCCACTGCTCTCCTGGGTCTTTGCTCCCTTTGTGAAGGGAAGCAAAGGCCCAGGAGAGCAGTGGCGGGTGAGGCAAACCCCTAAAATTGCCATTCTCCTAAGCCTTCACTTCCCCCCTAAAGGGAGCAAAGGCCCAGGAGAGCGGTGATTTTAGAGGCTTTGCCTCACCCGCCGCCACTCCCCTGGGTCTTTGCTCCCTTTGTGAAGGGAAGCAATGGCCCAGGAGAGCAGTGGGTGAGGCAAACCCCTAACATTGTTGCTCTCCCGGGCCTTCACTTCCCCCCCAAAGGGAGTGCTCCCCTTCACCAGAGCCATTATCCCTTACCTAATCTTTCCAGAATCTCATTTCTTCACATGGAGGTAATCTCCCATCTTTTGTCTGTAATAATTTTTAAATAAAGTATTCATTCCATATAATTTCTCTCTTATACTCCCTTTCTCACACATCCATCCTATCCATACCTCTATTTTCTCTAGTCGTCTTTTCTTCAACTCCTTTCCCATTTTTTCCTTCAAATTATTTGAGAATTTCCCCCCATTATAACTGGTGTTAAAACTGAATCAATAGGCAAAAATTCTTTCTTATATTTATACCGTATTTCCAATATATATACCGTATTTCCAATATATTTTGCAGAAATGGGTTCTCATTTCCTTTAATTTCCTTTTTTGTAGAATTACCAAAAAATATATTCCATGTTCTCTTATTTATTCTCCCTATATCTATCTCTAACCATTCTAAATTCTAAATCTTTTCGTAAGTCGGTAAAATGAGTACCCAGCTTGTGGGGACAAGTAGCTAACACACATTTAAAACTGCTTAATGCAGTGTAGATGTGTAAATTTGCTGTTGCTTGAAAAACAATTTGTAAGCCACTCTGATAGCCTTGTGGCTGAAGAGCGGGGTATAAATAAATAAATGAATATTTTTTTAAAAATCTCCCTGTTCTACAATTCCTTCTATAACATATTTCAATTGATTAGCTTCATAATATTCTTTTATATTAGGAAGGCCAAGTACTTCCTCCTTCTGTGATATATACCAAAATAATTTATTTAATCTTGTTCTTTTCCCTCCATTACAATATTTATTCAACATATTTTGCCATTTTTTTCAGTTATATTTCTGATATTTTTATTGGTGACATTCTGAACAAAAAAAATATTTTAGGTAATATTTTCAGTTTGACTAAAGCTACTCTTGCAAACCATGATAGTTGAATATTTTTATATTCAGCAAACAAACGTGTCTTGTGTTTTGTTTCTAATCCAATTCCTTCTATACTAGAAAATTTGGAAACACATTATATGGAATGAAAATTTCATGGTTTAATTGCATACAGTTAGAACAATGGATTAAAAATTAGAAAATGAATAATAAAGAAATAAGGGAGTTTATAAAATTTGAAGCTTTGGTTAAAAAAAGGTGAAAAGATGGATAATAATGAAAGTTTGAAAGGTATTACAAGTGAATTATGTAAAATATTGATAAAAAATAAGGATAATAAAGACAAAGTAGGCCTGTACAATCCAGGGTCCATCAAATCCTTATCTGGTTTTGGTATCAATATTATCAATGATTGTTGCCATGATGGAGGGATTTTATCTCCAATTATTATATTATTATATAATTCTAATAATTTAGGTATTAACTTCTTTTTAAATAGTTTATAATAATCTCGTCCTAACTCATCCATTTCTGGAGCTTTCCCACTTTTAAAATTATTTATTGCCTCCTCTACTTCTATTTTTGTAATTGTTTTGACATATTGACAAATTGGAGCATGTCCAGAGAAGGGTGACTAAAATGGTGAAAGGTCTGGAAATGATGCCTTATGAGGAGAGACTTAGGGAGCTGGGTATGTTTAGCCTGGAAAAAAGACGGTTAAGGGGCTATATGATGGCCCTTTTTAAGTATTTGAAGGGGTGTCACATTGAGGATGGAGCAGGCTTGTTTTCTGCTGCTCCAGAGACTGGAACACGGAGCAATGGATGCAAGCTCCAGGAACAGAGATTCCACCTCAACATTAGGAGGAACGTTTTGACAGTAAGAGCTGTTCGGCAGTGGAACACACTCCCTCGGAGTGTGGTGGGGTCTCCTTCCTTGGAGGTCTTCAAACAGAGGCTGGATGGCCATCTGTCAGGGATGCTTTGATCAAGATTTCCTGTGTGGCAGGGGGTTGGACTGGATGGCCCTCGTGGTCTTTTCCAACTCTGCAATTCTATGATTCTATGAACTCTTACATACCATTGAAAAATATGTATATTTCCTTTAATCTCCCTTTACCAATCTCCACACATCTTTCACCCTTTCTTTTTATTATTTTATTTAAATTTGTAATATTATCATATTTATACCTTAATGAATAATTTGATTTATTTTTTATTCTTTCCATTTGCATATTAAAGTCTCCTGCTACAACAATATTTTGTTCTTGCATATCCTCCATTTCTTTTCCCCTCTCCCCCCGCCCGTAATTTTATTCTTCCTTTTGCTTTCTTCATCTGTCTAAAATTTTCCATCTCCTCTATCCACTCCTCCATCAGCTCCACACTCCTTCTTATGTATTCCCAACTCCTCCAGCAGTTGCAGTCCTTCTTCTTGTGTTTCCATTCTATATCTTTTTCTTGCCCACTCAGATTTCAAAAACACTGGATATCCCCAAACATAATGATTTTCTTAAAGGTAGAGATAAACACCTACCTGTACCTTCAAAGGAATGTTACCATGGCATAATTTGAAAAAAAAGGATATGCTGGCAACCACTAGAAATTGAATTACGTCATACAGGGGTAGCCTCAATTATTCCTCTTAAGGGATTCTTTTATTCCACTGAATTCACTGGTTACTCACTATTTGGTTGATCTCCCAACCCTTAAAATGATGTTAGCCCTTCTGCATGTTAGACTGAATGTCCTCCCATTAGCAATTCGAATGGGCAGATATAAGAATGTCCCCATGAAGGATAGAGTATGTATGTGTAACTCTGCTTCAATAGAAGGTTTAATTCATCTTCTGCTTGAATGCCCTTTTTACAATGCTCTCAGGAATAAGTATATTTTTCCCCTACTGAAGTTTTTTAACGGAAATTCTTCCTCTGCGAAGGTTTGTTTTCTGTTCTCTGATACTGAGAATTATATGTCTTTTAGAACATCCAAATTTCTTGTTGGGTGATTTACAGATTGTTGATTACTGTTGATCATCTATTATATGTAAATTGGCTTGATATTTTTATTTATTTCTCTGGTTTTTGCACAATGGCTGGATGCTATGATGAAGTAAAATTTTCTGGTTCTGGTTCTGGTCATAAAGGGGGAGGAGAAAATGATCAAGGACAGCCCGATACGTTGTTATAATGCCACAGGGACGGAGAGTTTTTCACATGCCTTCTGATCCCGGAATGAGAACAAAAATGGATTTTATTAATGATTTATCAGATTAATAAACGCAGACAGCAACATAACGGTACACAGACAAGCTGAACATGGATGCATAACGACGTCATCTGAAAAGGACACTCAGTTGCGATCTCGTTCTGTCACTATCACACTATAGTTACCACATGCGATAATCTCCTAAGGCACTAAATAATAGAACATTTAGTCTGTTCCTTAGATGATACTATATATTCAGTTGTCAGCTGCCTTTACAGAGTATCAAGTAGGATACCTACTTGATAAGCTATCAAGAATCACGCCAATTAACACACTAAAGACTTGATATGTAGTCTTCACACAGCGTGTATTGAAATACAACCTGGAACTTTATTGCACTCCATGACTTATCTCTGAAGTCATCACTCTGGCCCAGTAACATATTTCTCAGATGTTAGCCACCAACTGCTACTCAAGATACTGTTCTTTCTTGTTATAAATGAATTTGAAGAAGGAACTGAAGACTGAACCAATTCTTGGAAAAGTTACAAAATCTTACTTAAGTAGGACAAATGATTGGAAGCCTGGAGCCTCTTGGTATAACCACAGTTCCCCCGCCCCGAAGTCCATGTATAAGAATAAGGGGTTCCTTTCCACAAGGTGTATTTGAAAACAACAGTTTTATTGTGTATAGCCAATACCTTTACAAAATATAAAATGAGAGGCAATTGCCAAAACAGTGCTCACAAATATTCAAAGAATCCCTCTTAATTGTATGTATCACTGTGATCCTTAATAAGCGTGTAACCTCTTAGCAGACACTGCAAATAGATCTATGGAGTATGTAATAGATAATTATCAGCCAATAATAATCTCACCCATGCCTTGGGTGTACAAAAAATAGGTGACAAGACTCTTTTGCTAGGGGCTGGGTAGAGGGGGCCAAAACACCAAAAACCAATAGTGAGTTATATCTTCTGTTTGGTTACAACCATAACTTCATTTCTGTTCTGTATAAGGGATTCCTAAGTATTGCCCTTTGAGGGAACCAGAAGACATTTTCTGGAATCTCAGTTCAGTAAAGGCTCTATGGAGTTGTGAACAAGTCAGTGCCTGAGTGGATTACTCACATTTTTAAATCTGCCAGTGAACTTTTTTTTAAAAAAAACTATTTTTATGGTGCGCACAAGTGATCTTACACCTTTCCCAAAAAGAAAGAGAGAATAAAGATAGCACAAACCTTTGTTTTATCGCCCTAGCAATAACTTACCCTGTTACCAAGCCCCGCCCCCTGTGCTTATACAACCAATCAGTTTTGTATCTTGTGCAAAACTGGCCAATCTAGACATAGATTGCACTTCCCCTGGATGGGGAAGTGATTCATGTTGAATAGCTTGTCTTAACGAGTGAAAATGCACATATCACTGGAAGTTTTTTTTAAAGTCGGGGAAAGCTGCAAATGCTTTTCTCATGTACGTTTTCCTCTTTTTGGCCCCCTCCTTCGCAATATGACGAGACAATGTGGGATCCCATTAAGACAGCTCATTTTTTTGAGCAAATTCTGTGAGGAGTATTTTCACTGTGTGGACAACCCCTTGGATTCTTCCCATTTTGAGCATATAACAGTCTTGCTGCTATGATCATATATTGAAATATTCTTCCATGGTTTCTTTCCAGTTGCTCATCTATTATACTCAAAAGAAACAGTTATGGTTTTATGCTCACCTTTAATATATTCTGACTCAAAATATGTACTTGAATCCAGAACTTTTTTTGCCTTCTCACAAGTCCACCACATGCAGTATTGTAAAATGTCCCTTCTTGTTGTACACATTTCCAACCCACGTTTGAAGCTCTCCTATACATTCTAGACAACTATTCTGGCATCATAAACCAATGATAGATAATTTTATAAAAATTCTCTTTAAGAGTGTAACACAATGTAAACTTTAACCCTTTTAACCACGTCCTTTCTCATTGCTCCAGTTGTATGTTATAGCCAAAGTTTCTAGCCCATTTACTCATACACAGTCTTTCACTTGTTCTTCCAATTCAAATCTTAGCAAGAGTGCATATATATTACCAATCACATGCTAATCATCTGTACGTAACTGTAATTCAAAGTCTTATTTATTTTGTTCAAAAGCATAGTTCTTTCTATCTATCTTAAATCTTTCATACTGGGTCTCCATACCAAAGGCTGATGTTGTGGGGAAGGGCATTTGATGGCCTCCCCAGAGGAGACCATGAGCCTTTGCTCTTGGCGCTCTCACACCAAGCTTATCACATGAGGAAGGGTGGGGGGGGGTCAGAGGGGTTATAAGCCTCAGCCTCCCTCCTTACCGGTCTCTCTTGCATTTCCTTGCCTATCCCACACTGTATCTTTGGGACTGGATGGATTGTTAAATAGGTTACCATCTGGCAGGCAAAAAAGGGAGATTTCTATTTGTTTTGTGTACACCTTGGCACCTCTTTTGGTGAAGGGTTAAGTTTTTGTTGCACTAGCAGCGCCTCCTGGGCTGGGCTGGGGGCTGCTGCTTCAGAAAGCAAGTGAAATTACCATGCACCAGTTCTGGGCTCAAAAAGAAGGCTATTTTATTAATAGCTGCAGATAGAAAAGCAAACAGGCATATTCCCATCAATTAGACAGAGACAAAGCAGAAGGATACAAACTGGCTCTGCAGAGTTGCACACTGCTTTGAGGCGAAGCCCTGTGTCTTGTACCCACCTTATATGTGTTTCTCTCATTAAATCTTTGCAAACATAGTGGGTAGAAAGGAAACATTCTGACACCAATTAACAAGGGGAGATTTTCTCATGCCAATTATCGTGCCAGGTGCCGAGGTGTCTCAAAACATCCATATCTCCTTGACTGTGGGATGATGTCCTCATTCCCTCCCACCGCCTCCAGCTGGGGAGAGAAACCTCTCCTTGACCCATTCTACTAAAGGAAAACAGGGCCTATCATGTCAAATGCAGCCTGAACCAATCTTTTGCTAGGCCTTGCACACAGGGTCTAACAGTTCTGTAACTACATCCACAGTTTCTGTGGCCTAGGAGGTGGGGAAGGGATCTGCCCTTAGGACTAGCCTGGGATCTTGTTCTCTCTCATAAAGTTCTGTGGCTTGGGAGGAAGCAGCCTGGGTTTGCCTTCCAGAAATGGACCGGTTGGGGAGTAACCCCATTAACTTTGGAATTGCCCTTGGGCGCTGACACGGTAGCACACTGGTACTTCTGAGCATATCAAGAGGACAAGACAGCAAAAGTTGTAGCAGAGTTGCAATCATCAGGCAAAGAAATAAGCACACAGACACAGAAATGTGTCTAAACTATTTCTCTTTACTAAAGCATATTATAGTGATATTTACAATGAGTCCTATCATATAGACTACATATCAGAGCACAATGTACAGTGCAGTCCTGTCACTGTACAGCCCAGACTGAACTACATAGTCTCAGAGCAAAATCCAATAGCACAGAGACAGTGGTTCTCACACACATTCTCTCACAGAGAGAAGGATTTGGCCTTCTCACTTCCCACGCTCGCTTCCCAGGCTTAATCTAGATATGTTAGCCAACTGCATTTAGCCTTCTCATTAATGGCCCCTGTGGGCTGTAGCATACCATACAGGCTCTTTATAGTATAAATTTCCAGGTTGTATATCCCAGCACCCTCACACCCCTCTAAATTTATACTTCAATAGGCTATTTTAACACATTTGAACATACCAAGCTCTATAAACAGGTACTGAATTTGATAGGACCCAATGGTTTTGTGAACAAGTCAGCTAGTTTCTCTTGTGTTGGACAATAGATCAGGGTAATTAGCCCTGCTTTTACTGCTTCACAGACATTCTGATACCATACAGCCACATGTTTAGTTCAAGACATAACCCCTTCAGCAGTTGCCAATTGTGTACAGGTTTGTGAGTGTTTTGCCCAAGGGAAAGCTGAGGAAGTAGTCACCAGAATGACACCTGGCCACAGCAGGACCTGCACCAGGTTGCTCCCCCTCTGTTGCTCATCTGCAGATTGCTTTAAATAGGTTTTAGATCAAATAAAGTGGCCCTTATTTAACACAAGTTTTGTGTCTGGTCTCTTTATTTTGGGATTGATCACAACAAATGTAAAGATGAAAACCATTAAAACTGGGGCCGGTTACACGGCAAAAATAATCCTCAAAGAATTCACGAAGAAGCCTGTTAGTTCCCATGTATTCTGCAGCACCAGAGACTTTTTCAGAAGGAGGGGGTCTGAAAAACCCCTAAGTGGTGCATTCAATGACTCCGCTGATTTTCCCAACTTTTCAAAAAAGTGTCGTATATTTGCGCACTATTGATGTTCTGAACTACCCGACACTTTTACTTTCGGATGCTTCATCACCCCGGAAAAGGGCTGTTCTTAAAGTGACGCAAAATAATCCCGCCTACTTTTGAATCATCCTCAACTGATAAACATCCTCATTTGAAGTATCCTCTGTAAACAGCTTTTGTCTTCTTAATGGCGGCAGTTCAGAGAACAAAGAAGGGTGGTAGGGGCATAGCTTGTAGCCATGCTGAAATTCTTGATTTACTGGATTTTTGGGGTGAAGAGAAAGTACAAGAACAATTATGTTTATGCCACCAAGATACTGATATTTTTGAAAAAAAATCATCAGAAATGTGTAAGTGCAGATATGACAGAACCCCAAAGGAATGCCGAACGAAATCAAAAACGATGCATCAGAAATACAGGGAGATAAGAGTTCATAATTCAAAAAGTGGTAACGATGCTTTAACTATGCCTTACTATGCAGAACTCCATGCAATTTTTGCTGTGGAGGCAAATATCAATCCAAATAGAGTATTGTGGAACTCAAATCCTAATAGGAAGTCTGTGCATCTTAAGCCCAAAGTATACAGCTCTGTTGAAGAACAACACAAAGGCACAACCGAGGAGTCGATCCTGCTTTCTGATTCAGATAAAAAAAAATTCTTTACCTCTCTGTAATACAGAAATGTTATACATGTTGATATCTGGTAATTACTGTCTGTATAACTTTTAATTGTAAATGTTGACAACAAATGCATAATGACGATCCCTTAAGATAACAATCCAACCTTGACAATTTCTGCTCTTTATATATGTGTATATTTTACTGTAGAAATTTTTGTATTTTACTTGATTTCCATTTGTAAATGTACGTGTGCAAAAAGGCGTAGTAATAGAGTTTAGAATTTATTTTTTTTAAAAATATAAATGCATCGTTTTATGGGTCTCCCTGTTACATGTTATAACAGTAATATCTTTCTGTTATTAAATTTGCTAAACTTGTGACAGGTGTTATAGCTTTGACTGTATGTTATGTTTGTTGATTTGTGTGTGTGTGTGTGTATGTTTGTTATACTTATTGCTATTATGTCACAGTTTTTTTCTGTTAAGGTTATTATGTTGCTTTGGCAATATAACTTTAAAATTGTCCTGCTTTCAATGGAAATTAAATTGCCCTGTTTTAAAGCTTGCTTAAATGATAAAAGTTGTACGTGCTCTACTATTCTCTCTCAATGGCACCACTGTAGTTTGCATGACCTCAAGTGCCATAAAAAAGAGAGAGATTACTCTGTTGTTTACATTACTACATCAAAGCGAGGCAGTTCACTGTCATGCTGATTCTTTTACTGACATTTTATCTACTGTGCTGCTATCACTGTGGATTTTTTTTATTTTATGATTTTTTTTACATTACATTTTTTTAAACAGATAATTGGTCTAATATAAATTCCACAGTTTACTTATGCAACACTTGCATGTTCTATTTCTGATGTGTAACATTCAGAAGACATATGATATCATTATGTGCTGCTATGCCACTGGCCAGATTGTAATAGTCCTAAACAGTAGATGTGTGAAGTACGAAGCTCAAAATTGCACATCAAAGGATACCATCCTGGCAGTTTTAAAGTAAGGATGGTGTGTGAAATTCCTTTTCTGTAATGCTAGTGCTTCTTGAGTTAGCAAAAGAGATACAGAAGTTTTTCAACATACTGCCACTTTTTCTGTTTAATTTATAGTACAACTGATATTACACTCCTACATCAGTATGGAATGTAGCAATATGAATTTATACTATATGAGTTTTTTCAAAGGCATATCTGACATGCACATAATGAAATCACTGGATTTCAAAAATGCAAACTACATGTATGGAAACATGCAGATATAATTGCATCAGTCAAATAAGATAGTACACATAACTTAAGAATACATAATTACTTTGTGTATGGCATATTGAGAAGATCTGTCTATTGATTACCCAAAAGTTTGTTATATTGAGCCTATAAAAGGAAAGACTGAGTCTGCAAAATATGTCTGTGTCAGAGAAAGCTGAGATATAACTGTACTTGCTCCAGCTTGGCTAGAAGCCCAGACACAGAGATAGGAAGGCCACAGGAGAACAAAGAGCTCATTTACAAGGCTAAAGTGCAGAGCTAGAGACATTATATGTAAAGTTATATTAAGTTATTTACAAGAAATTATGTGCATTTGGGGAAATGAAATTTAGTGAAGATTCTGATATAGTTTGTATTGATGAATAAACAATGCTTGTTATACTATGCTGTGCTTAGAAAATAGTATGATTTGACTTGTTCATTAGAATTTAGTAAACAATAGACTATTCATTTATCTCCCTTCTGGGCGCACTGCCCAGTTCGGCTGTCTGTGTCTAGATACCAAAAATAGAAAGCAACACAGAGAGCTGAAAAATGATTTCTGTTCCAAAAAGGTTTTCTGGGAAATGAAGTCTGTCTAGTGACTACTGTAATAGATATGCACAGAGCCTGAGTTTTTAAGTTTTGTTCTTCTCTAATATAAAAAGGTGTGTGTGCTTTGTTTCGGGAAACACAGCATGGAGGTTTATTCCCTGTGTTACATTGCTAGCAGAGAATAAAGCCATTTAAATACACTGAACCGGCCTTGAGATTACTTGTTACCCAGATAGACCTTAACATTTTGGTGCATTGGCCAGGAATCTCAGGGTCAAGGATATTTCCCCTGCCCCACATTTGTTCCTGGCGGTTCCTGGATCGCTTCATCAACCATGATGGGGGAGATCCTTCAGCGTTTGGCTGATGCCCAGGTTTGCCTGCAGGAGTGATTAGGGAATGGCCAGGCCAATAAAAGGGAAACCAGAGGTTCTGTTCAGATCGCTTTTTTTCACCAGCGCAGGAAGACTTTTTATGGCCCAACCGGTTCAGGCAAGTATAGAGGGGCTATGACTGTAAATCTGCTAACTCCATTTGAGTTAAAGGAAGATCTGATTCAATCTTCACTCTGTTTCTCTGTCGGGGAGGTGGAAAGGGGGGTTTCCTGTTGCGTGTGAGTGCTGCATGAGTGGTGGATGAATTGCTTTTGTGTCAGCCAACCGGTTTCCCCCGATTTCCCTGCCACCCTCTCTCTGTTTCCCTGCCACCCTCTCTCCCTTGTCTGTCTACTATCCTTTTAGAAATCAGTTAGGATAGGCAGGAGGGTGGGGGGAGGCTCTTTAAAATGTCTAAACCATTCATTTCTCTGAAGTTTTTGATACCCCCCCCAATGCAATGATACTGACATGAAGACCAACTGCACCCTAGATGGGCCACACTTCATTCCACTGGTTAAATGGCCACCTAAGAGAACTTTTTATAGCCTGCCTCTGGGATGCAGTAATTGTGAGAGCAATCCTGAGAACCCTAAAAGATATACCATACGCTGCAAGGTGAAAAAAAATCCTGATGATCCACCCCTTCCTTGAGCCAGCCCAAGATGCCTGATTGTTCACTC
Organism: Gambelia wislizenii; assembly: GCA_030847615.1. Classification (NCBI taxonomy): domain Eukaryota; kingdom Metazoa; phylum Chordata; class Lepidosauria; order Squamata; family Crotaphytidae; genus Gambelia; species Gambelia wislizenii. Next base: position 102,019,854 of record JAUMIR010000005.1, on the reverse strand, counting down.
ACCAGAACAAAGCCTGTTTGTTACCCTGTTCTGAAAAGAAGAAATTCTGTCCAGCCCAAGAGATTACTGCCCAGCCCAGAAGAGTTGCCACCACCTGATGTTTGTTCCCAAGGCAACTACCCTCTGCATCCCTGATGTCACATCAGAGAAGTCAGTATATCTGTCGTTGGAGAAGGTTGCAGATAAGAAAACCACCCTGACCCTTGAAGCCCAGGAACTTATAGACAGGCTTGAAAAAGCAGCAAAAGGCCCCTGAATGTCCAGCTGTTTAATAGAGAAAACAACAACAACAACAGAAAAATAAAACCAAGTCCCACAAGAACAAAGCTCCTCTGGCTGGCTCCAAGCCATTACATTCCAAACTGTTGCCTGTCTGAATAGTACCAGCCATAGTCCTAACCCTCCTGATCTGCAAGACTAGACCTGATAATCCTTTGTTAATACCTGCACCCATGTTTCCTTCAGCACCTCTGACTTGTTAAACTGAAAGACACATGACCCCTCTTAAGAAGAGGAACCAGAGAAGTTTTGGGATATGGTGTCTGCCATAGTTGCTGCACAAATTCCTACCTGGGGCATATCCAACAGTTAATGGCCTACTGATGATTAGTGATATACATTCAGTATCTTCAATTATTTAATCCTATATGTCATTAATGCTATTGCAGAACCCCAACTGACCACGGCAGATCCTGACGAGACTCAAATTGTTACATTAAATTTGAGGAAATTCCATCTACTTCCACACCAACAGATACAAATGAGAATGAATTGATTGATCCAATTGATGAGGAGCAAGCAACTGAATTTGAACTTCAATGGAGTGCCCAGCAGCCTAGTGTTAAAAATGGCAAGTCATATACACTTCAGATAATGCATAAAGTTGTATAAATGCATCGCTTACTTCTTCTGTAATTGTTATCTTTTCGAATATTCATTGAATTATATATTTATTATTTTGTCTTTACAGGAAATGTGCTCAGTAATCCAAAAGCTGCAATGACACCTGCTGAGAGGCTAGGTGAGATTAGGGGGAAAAGGAATGTAAAAGAGTTAACACAACCGAGGCTTTGCAGCACTCTTCAAAAATGATTGATAAAATGATATATCATCTTCAAGAAATTTCTCAGAAAGAGGAACACATTTTGAAAAGTTACATAAAGCCAATGCAGAAACTCAGGAATATGAGGAAGAAGAAAATAGATTAAATAGAGGGGAGCACAGAAAGGACAGAGAAATTTTTGAAAACAATATAAAGGAACAAAATTTTCTTTTGGCAACTATGGTCCAGCATTTAGGTACACTTACGGCCCAGGTACCCACTATTAGGAGGGTTGTAAGAAAAAGAAAAACATCTGAATCTCAACCTACTACATCAACAGCAAGTAAGACAGTATCAGCTGTCAGCAATGCAGTGAATGAAGTTGGAGACGCTGCAAAAAGTGCTCCATTAGCATGTTCTAGGCCAGCAAGAAAGATTTAAAAACCTGAAATAATGAGCTTTTAATTGCTTCTCTTCACAAGGGTCACACTGTGGTTCTTTAAAACTCCAATATTATTAAAACATGTACAATGATTAATCCTTTTTTTTACTTTTTATACATAATTAGTTTTACCTCATTGACATCGTATTTAGAAAGCCATTCAACAAATCCAAAATATTGCTCTGATATATCAATGTATTACCTCCTTCTTTTGTAAATGCTTTCTTAACACTGCACAGAGCATTTGCAAGGGATTCAAGAATGTTTTTTTAAAAAGTGCCACTGCATACTGATTTTGAAAATGAATCAACATTTAACTTATGAGTTCAGCAACCTCTGATGTATCCTCTAATTGTTCCTTTTCTCATTCTTGTTACTTCCAAATTTCTCATGACTGCATTTTCATTAGGGTGCTTTTAATAGGAATACATGGTAAGTTTAGGTAATACACTGAAACTCTTTAATGTTGACTTTTAATTTTACTTTTAATCTAGCATAACCTAATACATGGAAATGTTGCATATTTTAATTCATTACTCTACTTAATCCTGAACATTCAATTAATGAATGTTTGTCTTCTTTTCTGAACTTTGTCTGGTTTATTCTAACTAATTTTTTTTAATGTACATCTCTATTTTAGCACGATAACAATCTTTCTCAGTAGCATAAAGTATTCCCAAATAAAGGTGCAAAATGTAGGTAAGATCCATTGAAGGGTTACTGTGAAAATGAATTTAATCCCTACGGTTACCAAAAAAAACACACTTCCGTATAGCAAAATTATTAATTTTAAAAAAATTTCAATTACCAAACATATGTATTGCAATATGGTTGTAGTAGCCTTTTCTAATGCCAAAATAATTGTATCATTATGTTGGTTTATCTGCATTTTCATTGGCATGCATTATCCCTTTCTTGAAATTGAGAGAAATAATTTTTAATGATATAATTGCGTATTTGTATACGTTAACTCTGTGTTGATAAGAAATTACGTGCATTGTGTATTTCCATTTTGGACAATCTTCAAACGAGATTCAGCTGTTCATGCTAAAAAGGTAACACCTCCTGTCATGTGGGTTTTTCAGCCTCAGGAAATTGTGAATTCATGTTTTACAGCTACATTAAAAAAATTTCAAGGGTAAGAAGTAAACACTTACCAATGTAACCATAAACAGTTACTCCATGCCATTGGTTTCTGTTAATCACAACTCTTTGCAATTGTACATGTAGAATTGCATTGTTAAAGTTCTCTTTTTGGTTATGAAAGCAACATCTAGACACTGTGTATGTTGCTGCGTATTGAAGCAGTTAAGTGTTTGTTTGATGCTCTAAATTAATATACAGCATTAACACCATTTTATAATTTACTGTCATTTATAAAATTAGGAACAAAAACCAGATGAGAGATGAGAGGTTCTAAATAATTTATACTTATTATAATGTTACTTGCAATTGTGATAGTTACAAAACATAAAAACTGAATGTGTAAAACCATATTATTATGGTTACTGGAATGATGGACTTCCAAGACATGTTTTTTTATTTAATGACAGTAGCAACTACATCTTCATCCATGTAATTAATGGTTGTATTACTGCTGTGTATTGCAGCAATGTTTCATATATTAAAACCATATATTTCACGCATGCTGCATTCCATCTTCATTTTAAAATTAAGTTTTTAAAAAATTGACGTACGCTGTTGGACATGCTTTCACAGTTTTAGTGTACTACAGAAGTACATAATTTGGTGTTACATTGCATATCATAAAAAAATATTTTTTTTAATTAAAAGAAATGTGCTATTGGTTAAATGGCATGTGAAAGTGATAATGCAGTACAATTAAATGTCAGTCTGATATCCCTACTAACAACCGTGTAATACACAAATAAAATGTATTGATATAGTTTGAATAGTTAAATATTCAATATGGTAAAAAGTGTAGTTATTGCCAATGCATGACTTGTTTAAAACATTAATGTAGTAAAATGCTTATTTAAATGTGGGGCTAGCAATACACATAGTATAACTCATTTTTTAAAAAAACTACCTCATTTACTACAACATCAGCACACTAATGAAATATGAATGTAGTGCTGTGGTAAACTGTCTACATTGTCTTTATTAGTAGCAAGTCATTACTAACATTTTATTTAGAATCTTGTATAAACCTTATTTTTTTTGCTACTTTCTAATCCAAGTAGTTATTTCTTTTAAAATCCATGCATTGCTCTGTTAACTTGTACTTATGTGTTGTTATACTGAACATTTTTTCACATTGTGTGTTCACTGTTTAAATAAATCACAAATATCTATTTCTTTATAATGTAACATTAATCTTTTCTACTGTTGTAAGCAGTAGATTCAATAAGAATAAACAATGAAGAATGATAATGGAAAAATATTTCTTTTATTATGCACCATCAGAAATACTTTTAATGCAATGTATTTTTCATAAACACTTAAATAAAAATCTCTTAACTGAGAAGGTGGAGACATTTTAAATATATATATATATATATATATATATGTTGTTAATTTAATTTTAAAAATATATATAAAAGAATTGCAAAAGTAAGTGCAAAATGTATTAAACAGTTCTATAAATCATATATTGGCTTCATATCTAGCCATTCTTTGTTCTTGAAAAAATAAAACAAAAACAAAAATATTGCTATTACAAAATACATCATAAGGGCTGAAGGACAGGGAATACATACCAACAGCATTGGTTATTGCCTCTACCAACTCCTGAAGAAAGAGGAAGAGGAACTGCTGCAGGTACTCCTGGATTAACTAAAATAAAAATACAAAGAGGTAACAATGGTCATGTAGTTAATTAATGCACTTTAAGGCATACATTCAAATAAAACAGTGGATATTAAAAGGGGCATGACTTAATTGGTAAGAGTAAGGGATTATATATAATTTTAATTTTTGAGATATAAATATAAAGGTCTAAACACAATTATTTACAGTTTGTAATATTGATAATTATGAACAAAGTAATTAATTTTATTAATAATATTAAGGGAAAGGTATTTTTTTAAAAAACATATGTTAAATATGAATCAGTGCAACCTATTAAAAATAATGGCTTTAGTTCAAGAAATAATTAACTGCATTATGATATATAAATTAAGGAAAGTAGGTAAGCAGGTAGGTAAGCAGTTATGTGCAGCAAGTATGTGGTAGAATGAGATTATGTAATAACAATATATTGTAACAGCTTGGGCAGGGCACGTTTCTAGGATGGAGGACCATCACCTCCCAAAAGGCACGCTGCGCACGGTGAACTCGCCACGGCTCAGCGTAAGAGGGGCGCTCCAAAAAAGCGATACAAAGACTCCCTGAAACATCTCAGGCTCGGCCAAATTGATCACCAACAGTGGTCCACCCTGGCCTCACATCGGGAGGCATGGAGACGCACTATCCACAATGCTGCAGCCTTATTTGAGAACTCATGCCGAACAAGTCTTTTTTTTGGGGGGGGGATGGATTCACTATTTAACCCTTTATTTTAAGAACCAAGCCAAAGGATCCTAAAATCCACTTAAAAATATAAAACTCTCCCTTTCTGCAACATGCATCATTTTATGCATTTCTTGCTTTGTCAAGGGACAAAAAAAATAAAAAAAAATGGAGCCACTCAATATATTAGGCAGATCATTTGTCACATGTCACCACATAGAGGTTCACACATTCAGAAACCAAAGTCAAACTTTTTTAAAAGAAAAGAATGAGTAGTGAACAAGTCTTGAAGAGAAACAACAACGCAGAAAGAATCACAACCCAAAAACATCCCCCAAGGAGACCTTCTGCTGTGCTTTCTGCAACCGGACTTGTTTATCTTGGATTGGCCTTTTTAGTCATCAGCGCGCTTGCAGAAAGTGTGGGATGAGTCCTTCCTGAATCTTCGTTTGCGAAGAAAAGCCAGAGAGATATTGTAACAGCACATATATTACGAATTAATATAAGCAGCATAATATTATATAATATTATGAATATATTAAAACCATTGAAGAACTCAACCATTGTAACCTTTAAATAAACAGTATGTCTAAAAAAAAGGTTTAAAAACATGTAGCTGAAAACTTCTCAAAAGGATTTCCAAAAGAAAACAATAAAAAATAATAAAGAACACAGGTCATATCCTCTGCAGTGTCCTTTTATAATTTAATCTAACATGAAGACATATTTATTACCATTACCTATAACGGGTGCCTGGCCCTCAAGAGCCAGTTGGGCTTCATGTCCTGACTCTTCCGTGGAGGAGTCCATCCCCTCTGCAGCATGCCTTGTGCGTCACCGCATCCCTGAATAAGGATAATTTACAATGCTCACTATAGCTCATGAATAATTTAGGGGTGGTTTTATAGTATAGGAGAATGAGAAGCTGAAAACTAAACTACCTGCAGGCCTTCTGTCCCTCCAGTTAGGACGTCCAGCGGTCACTCACATGTCATGAAGCATTGAATAAAAGGGCGGTCTTCTCCTGGGGGGGAGGGCTGCCATTAAAGGCCTCCCTTGCCACATAGAATTTTCCCTTTAAGATCTTAAACTTCGAATGGCACTCCTGTGCCATCCTGTTGTAGCTGCTTCTAATTAAAGCCCTTGAGGCTGTTAAAAAAAATTGTGATTGACCTGGTTGGAGGAGCGCATCATCCGAGCAGGTGCCAAATTTGACCTGGTTGGAGGAGTGCATCATCCTGCTGTGCCAAATTTTCTAAAAGTAGACTGGTTTCCTGTGTCCTCCAGTACGCGATCCTGCGCACTAGCCTCATGCGTCCTCCAGCCGGGTCAGCCATCGTAACGCCAATGAAAAAAAGCAGTTTTCCTGTGTTTTATACTCCTGTCTGTCCACTTTTCTCCCGCCAATCATGTTTGCTACTTTTACTGTTCAAAGTTTTAAACTCTGTACAAACAGACAATGATTGGCTGATTTTAGCAGGAAAAAGGTGTATTGATATCTAAGCTTTGTAAGCATTTTCCTGAAGAAATTAGTCCCTAATGTAAGCAACATATAGGCACCCAATAAAATAGCATCTACGCTCACTGTTAGAAATGGCGAAAGTAAAAAAGAATGAAACAGGGAAATTAAAACATTTTATTGAAATTTAAACACTCAAAATGACATCTTTTCTCATCATAGATTTAGGAAAAATTATTACTTGCAGTCTGGGTACATGTTATATATAGTACCTGTTGTAGAAAATGCAAAATGCGTTTCCTCTCTGCTTAGCCAAGCAGTGAGGTTTGTTTCAGTACTTTGCAGCGAAAAACGTGGGCTTTTGAGCAAAGCTTGTATATCTCTGGCAAAGAATTCCAACAAAAGCTTAAGATTATCTTCATAGCTTTTATAATGATTAAAAGAGTAACAAAGTCCAAAAACAAGATACAGAGAGCATTTTTTTCTGCTTCTGTATGCTCCAAAGCTTCTTGAGAACTCAAGGGAGGGAAAATGGAGTCTCCAAGCGCCTGGTACCAAAAATCCCTCCTTGCTTATATATTTTTCTTTCTCAAAATACCCAACCCTTCTGAGAAACAGAACTCAAAGAAATTACTTTTGTTTCTGCCTTGCCTACTCTGAAGGACACAAAAACAGAAACCATAACATCAAGAGACAGATTTACGATTCTCAACTAGATGAACTGCCATCTCATTTGCCAGGTGACTAAAATTACCCAAAGGGGGCATAGATTCCTAATCTCAACATTTATTTTCCCTGACAGTACCGTTATCGCTGTCTCCTATGAGTATGCTTTATTGATAATACTTATCTGTATCTGTGCTGTTTAAACCAAAAATATTCAGTTAAGGACGCTCTTACTCCCCCCCCCTCCTTTTTTTATCAGACTCATTGGTAATTAGCGGGGCTCATAGTGTGTAGAGAACATAGTCGTTGGACCTGTAATTTTCCTCGTCCAACACAGCACCATTTGTCTCACAGTAATTATGCAAAATTACACAAGATGCTATCACAGAACATATATTTTCCTCTGCTACCTCTAAAGGTATAGATAAGCATCTCCACCTGGATTTCAAATGGCCAAACGATCGTTCTATTGTATTTCTCGCTCTATTGTGTCGCTTATTATACAATAACTTTTTAGGAGTAAGCTTCCTGCGATAGGTTGTCATCAGCCATTTTCTTATTGGGTAAGCACCATCTGCTAGAACAAGTGGAACAACCTGAGATCCAGTTATTGTCGGGTTGTGAGGCACATATATTCCTTCCTCCATAGCCTCAAAAATATAGAATTACGTAGGATTCGTGAATCATGCACCTTGCCGCTCCAACCTATCTCAACGTCCTGAAATATTCCCGTATGATCACATACACCTTGTAGAAGTACAGAGTAGCTGTTTTTGCGGTTAATATAATCATTACCTTGTCTAACAGGGAGAACAATATTAATATGGCATCCATCCAGGGCAACGGTCACATAAGGATATCCCATTTTTGCAAATCCTTCCATAATCTGCAAAACAAAAGGGAGTGTTTTTATAAGATAAACATATTTGATTTAGGGAAATAACATAGTACTACCCCCATCTATCCTGATCTATTAAATTTAGCACTGCATACTTTCATTGTAATTCTTAAGTGACAGCAAAAGCAATATGATGGTAACCCTAAAGTTCAATAATTCAATTTAGACAACAATGTTAATCATGACGCTTGTGTACAGAACCAATCAATATTTGATTGTATGTATAACACTGTATGTTACAATGTAGAAAGTACAATTACCTTCTGAGGATCACCTGGATACACTGCTTTTGACAGAACTAACTTTTCCATGGTCAGCACAACTTCTACGAAAATATTTGATACCGTTGCTTTCCCAACTCCAAAAAGGGAAAGCACTTGCACCTCTGTATGTAGTACAATGCCCTAGGAGCCAGATCGCAATAGCCACATGCTTTTCAGGACATATCGCTTTCCTCATGTTTGTGTCCTTCTTAGCAATTTCTGGTCTCAAAATTTCAACAAGCCTCAAAAAAAGGGTCGTTTCATTCTGAAGTTTGCATACCAATGTTCATCAGACCACACCTGCATTACAAATTTCTCCCACCACTCTTCAGTTGATGGATACACCCAATATCTCCTTTGGCGCACGGTAGCGTTTAATAAAGCAGCACTCATACTAGGAAGCAGTTCAAATGCAGCAAATAATGAGATGTCTTTCTTTGAAACCCCTAACTGCATACTCATTAACTCCTCCATGAACTGATGTTTTTGTTGAAGTCTTAACTTTTTCCTGAGGTAGCTTCTTCGTCGGAAAGAACAACAGTTTTCAGCAAATGAAACCATTGCAGCAATTATTCTAACAGCCAAATATAAGCAGGAATTGAGAGTTGCTAAAACCTCCATGGCTGCTACAGGAATTCGCACTTTTGAAAGAACAAAGAGGATGAAATGATGTTGAGATGCCCAATCAAAACTCACTGGGAGGAGAATCAGCTGTTTCGGTGATGACCAATAGGAGAATGAGTGGCGGGAATCCAAAAAGGAAGTACATAGAAAATTAATGACGTGCATCATTGTGTGACAGATTAGAACATTTGAATATGCGAAAAATCGATGCCGTGGGAACTTTAAATATTACAGATAAAAGCATTTCGCTACTAATTTTAATGCACATTATAATCGCATGTGAACTCCATCATGGAATTAATCAGGATTCGGAATAATGTCGTGGAAACTATGCAGCGCAAAGTCGAAAGTGCGCTAATACGATATATTCCGCAAAAAAAAAAAAGCCATGGAACCAGCACCTGTGTCCCTCCGCAAGCAAAGTCTCTGTCTTAACTGTATATTCTTCTTGGTAATTCTCCAATACAGCTGTCCCTCCACATTCGTGAACTTGACATTTGCGGTTTTGGTAATTCGCGGTTTTGGGAGGGCCCCCCCGGCCCCCCCAAAACCACGACAGGGGGCCTCCAGAGGCCCCGTGAAATACCTGGAGGGAGAGGGGAGGCCTCCACGGGGCCCCCGGAGGCGCTCTGGAGGCCCCATGAAGGCCTAGGGAGGGGGTGGGGAGGCCTTCACGGGACCCCCGGAGGCCCCGCGAAGGCCTGGGGAGGGGTGGAGAGGCCTTCGCGGGACCCCCGGAGGCCCCACGAAGGTCTGGAGAGGGGTGGAGAGGCCTTCGCGGGACCCCCGGAGGCCCTCCGGAGGCCCCGCGAAGGCCTGGGGAGGGGCGGGGAGGCCTTCGCGGGACACCCGGAGGCCCCGCAAAGGTCTGGGGAGGGGTGGAGAGGCCTTCGTGGGATCCCCGGAGGCCCTCCGGAGGCCCCGCGAAGGTCTGGGGAGGGGTGGGGAGGCCTTCGCGGGACCCCCGGAGGCCCTCCGGAGCCCCCACGAAGGTCTGGGGAGGGGTGGAGAGGCCTTCGCGGGACCCCCGAGGCCCTCCGGAGGCCCCGCGAAGGTCTGGGGAGGGGTGGGGAGGCCCTCCGGAGGCCCTGCGAAGGTCTGGAGAGGGGTGGAGAGGCCTTCGCAGGACCTCCGGAGGCCGCGCGAAGGCCTGGGGAGGGGTGGGGAGGCCTTTGTGGGACCCCCGGAGGCCCTCCGGAGGCCCCGCGAAGGCCTGGCGAGGGGTGGAGAGGCCTTTGCGGGACCCCCGGAGGCCCTCCGGAGGCCCCGCGAAGGCCTGGGGAGGGGTGGTGAGGCCATTGCGGGACCCCCGGAGGCCCCGCGAAGGTCTGGGGAGGGGTGGAGAGGCCTTTGCGGGACCCCCGGAGGCCCTCCGGAGGCCCTGCGAAGGTCTGGGGAGGGGTGGGGAGGCCTTCGCGGGACCCCCGGAGGCCCTCCGGAGGCCCCGCGAAGGCCTGGGGAGGGGTGGGGAGGCCTTCGCGGGACCCCCGAAGGACCTCCACAGGCCCCGCGAATGCCTGGGGAGGGGTGGGGAGGCCTTCGCGGGACCCCTGGACGCCCTCCAGAGGCCCCGCGAAGGTCTGGGGAGGGGTGGAGAGGCCTTCGCGGGACCCCCGGAGGCCCTCCGGAGGCCCCGCGAAGGTCTGGGGAGGGGTGGAGAGGCCTTCGCGGGACCCCTGGAGGCCCCCCGGAGGGCCCGCGAAGGCCTGGGGAGGGAGGGGGGCGGGTAGTCGTTATTCGCGGATTTTTCACATTCGCGGGGGTCCGCGGAACGGAACCCCCGCGAATGTGAAGGGACGACTGTATATCTTGGTACCTTAACCATCTTTCCTTGCCTGTTGCTTCCCGTCTATAGAGACCCATAGAGGTATTTTCAGGCACAACCTTAGTTTTTATCTATTCTATATTCTCAATATGCACCATTGACCTCTGGTGCAAACACCTGGACAATTCATTTACCTGTGCTGTGGTCTTCTGTTCACTATTAAAAACCATGGTTATGTGTATAACTTTTACGCGTAAGTATGCTAAAGGCACCAGATCCTGTCTGATCTTGCACGTTAAGCAGAGTCAGCTCTGTTTAGTAAAGTGGGCCATCCGTATCCATGGAGATTTGCTTCTGCAACCCCCCACAGATAGTAAAAGCTGTGGATGGTAGTGTCCCATATTAATCAATGGGAGCTGCCATTTTAAGTATGCAGTGGTGCCATTTTAGGTATGGGCACCACCATTTTAGGTTTGGGCACCACCATTTTAGGTATGCAGTGACAGACTGCGGATGCTCAGATCTGCAGATATTGAACCCATGGATACAGAGGATCCAAACATGGATGGAAAACTGCCTGTAGACTATATTTCAATGAAAGGAAATGGCAAAATCACTTCTGAATATTCTTTGTATAAGAAAACCCTATGAAATTTATAAGAGCGCCCTAAGTCAACAGGTGACTTCAAGGCACACACATGACCAAACTACCAAAGAACACTACCAGTACATCACAATTTCCAAATATTCTTGTTTGTCCCAATAAACTTGTTTGATGTAGAGCAGTGGGACAACCCCCCCCCACAAGCTCTTAACCATCAATAGGTCTCCTCTTGCACAAGCTCAGACAAAATAATAGTTGCCCTTATCAATTAATGTTCCAGTTGGCCAAGTCCTGAAAAGACTCTCAGATAACTCTTTTTCTGATATAGCTAATGAAGATGTTGGCAACTTTTAAAAAAGCAAAGTTGATTCAAACAGAACTCTGAGACCACTCTGGTTTACCTGTTTTTCATTTTTTTCAAGGTCAGGTAAAAAATTCACCCTACCAAAATTTTCAGTCATAAGTCTTTGAATGTTCTTTCACATTCAGTGTCAATATCTTTGCAGGCTCTCTCCTTTGCAGTCCTCCTTGCTCAAAGAATTATACAATCATAAAATTCCAAGCTTAAGAAGCTCTAAGTTGCCACGAACAACAACAACAACAACACAGAAGGAGAGAAAAATAAGGCATAAAAATCTTCACTGTGTATTATACTCAGAATTCTATTCTCCTTTCCGAGCAACATTTCACAGCCCTCATTGAGTGGTCTAATCAATAACTCCTAAAAGGCTGCTTGATAAACTTTCAGTGTTAAATTGTTAAAACAGTTTGCTCAGAGCAAACTGGTTCATAGTCCACCATCTTTCCCTCTACTGGAAGTCCCTTAAAAATTCCCATCACTGAAAGCATATGTCTCCTCCTACTGTTTAACTCTTAAATTCTCCGTAGTGCTTTGTCATGTTCCCAAAAGTTGCTACAGGAACATTTCTCTCCTCTGCCATAAGCTGTTTTCAGCTTTGCCTTGAGTAATACCAGCTCCCCAGATGTATCTCCCAACTGCCAGAGCTCTTTTTAGTCTTCCTCCTTCTGCTGTTTCTGTTGTCTCACTGCCTTGAAACTGCCTGTTTCATAAACTCTGGTGCACCACTGAGCCAGACCATTAGCCAGTCAGATTCAAAGTGCCCAACATTCAATCACAGTACCTAGCTAGAAATTCCATACCAGCAAAATTCTTTATCTAGGACAGTGCTGTGGATTCTTCCTGTTAAAGGCAGCAATGTCAACATCATGGAGCAGCTTGTTGAAGATACAATAGGATTTTCTTTTCTGTAGTGCTTCATAGGATAGATTAAGATTTTATGTCTATTAAATACAGAGGTTGTTGAAAGTTCTCTCTCCACCCCCCCTCCATTGTTTAATTACATTTCAGCCTCCCCTCCCTTTAGCAGTTTCAGGGGCTATTCTCTGGGACTGTGCCCAAAATAAGCTTGTAATATTGCTCATTCTAGGAGTAGTTGTTTGAATACCCTCATTAGAAACTCAGGGGGGGGGGGTATTGGGCAACTCTTTATTATACTCAAACATTCTTTGAGGCTTCTTATTCAAAGTCTGTGGCAGCAATTTCAGCTTTCCAGCTCTTCAGTGCATTCTTGCAGATTTATAATATATTCTCTTATTTGAAACACAGGAAGTCATCCTACCATTATAGGCTTATGTCTTCTGCCATTTTAACTATGTCTGAGGTATTTTTAGATATGTCTTTTTTACTATTATTCCAGTGGCTTGATGGATTCCTTTCCAGTCAGTTTTGAGATTATGCTTGCGCTTAGCAAGTTGTTAATATGTCCCAGTCCTTCTTCGCAGTTCTGAATAGTTTGGGCACCATACTGGGCCCTTCTTCATCTCAAGATTTAGCACCATTGGTGAAGCTTTTTTGTGATCCAAAATAAGCAGTTAATCATAGAATCACAGAGTTGGCAGAGATCACAAGGGCCATCCTGTCCACCCCCCTGCCATACAGGAACACACAATCGAAGCACCCTCCAAAAGATGGCCATCCAGACTCTGTATAAAAACCTCTAAAGAAGGAAGCCACCACACTCTGAGACAGTGTATTCCACTATTAAACAGCTCTTACCTTCAGGAAGTTCTTCCTAATGTTTAGATGGAATCTCTTTTCCTGTCGTTTGAACCCATTGCTCCGTGTCCTAGTTTCTGGAAAGCAGAAAACAAGCTTGCTTCAATGTGACATTCTTTCAAATATTTAAACATGACTATCATTTCACCTCTTAACCTTCTCTTCTGCAGGCTAAACACTCAGCTCTCTAAGCCGCTCCTCATAGGGCATGACTTCTAGACCTTTCACCATTTTGGTTGCTCTATTCTGGACACATTCCAGCTTGTCAATATCCTTCTTGAATTGTGGTTCCCAGAACTGAGTGCAGTATTCCAGGTGAGGTCTTATCAAACCAGAACAGAGTGGTAGTATTACTTCCCCTAATCTAGACATTATACTCCTATTGATGCAGCCTAGAATCAAGTTGGGTTTTTTAAGCTGCTGCATCATACTGTTCACTCATGTTCAGCTTGTGGTCTTCTTTGGGATCCACAATAAGTTGTTGATGATGATCAATATACTCAGAAGCTTATCTTGTTGAACATGAATAAATTGCTTTAATTTCAGCTTGGGTTTTTATGTTTAATTTTGATGAACCTGTGATGAATTTTGGGATAGTGATGAATTAGTAATATGTGAAATAGCAAGTTTTTTTTTAGTTTTCTCCAACACGTTACTACTAAATCATTTACAAATTTCTCATACAGAGTGGTCCCAGATGGCATTGCTCTGCAATGAAATGAACTGAATCCTGTTGTTAGTCCCAACTAGAGTAGACCCATTGAATCAATGGGCATTTATGTAAGTGTTGATTCCCCATTGAACAATTGCTTGAATGAGTCTGCTCTCATAAGGACTACATGGTAGATTCAAGCCAGTATGTTTACCCTAGTGGATACAAGATTTTCCAGTTACCAGCTTTCATTGCTATTACATAATAAACTAGGGAATTTAAAGGGATTTTTTTTAAAAAAATACAGAACACGCTGTCATACTTTCTCAAGCCTATCTGTCCCAGTGGAGTGTGAACACTTATTTTGCTCAAATAATCACAAACCCATCCGCCAAATCAAAGGTCAATGAATTAGTATCCACATGTAAATTTAATTAGGTGCACAATTTATACAACTTCCTTAACTTTGTGTATGTGTACAAAATGATTATTGATTGTGCTTCTCATATATTAAATTCTGTGCATGAAGCCCTGAAGTGTAATGTACTTGACAGTGTTTTCAGCTACTGTTTTGTAGTTCTGATGGCTTTGAGCTCAGGGCATTTGATCATGGTATGCAATCAGTGTTAATTGCAATGCTCTATGCCAAACAAAATTAAATCCCCAGGGGCTACTTCTGAGTCATAATTGTTTAACTTGATAATTTATCATGCCTTTGCGTATTTGATTTAAAGAGGCACTAATGGCATATCCCAGCACTTCCTCCTCTAGATGATCTAGCATTAAATAATTGCCTGTGAACTTTCAAATAAACCACCCTTTAGGGTTTGCAAGATCCTGAATTTCAAGGAAATGCCTCTCATTTGAAATCATGGGCTAAAAAAAAAAAAGAAAAGACCCACTTGATGTTTCCAGAGTAAGGGTATGTTCTCCTAAACAACTTCATGCCATTTCCCCCCATCTACTTTTTTAAAAGATGAAGAAACAATAACTTTGATCCAGCTAAACTATTGATACAGTTTAGTGTTTAATAAAATACATGATCCTCACAATTGAGAAGTTAGCTTCCAAAATCTATGGTTAGACACCTACATGCTTTTGCATTGCTTTTTCTGCCTTATATGTAGAACAGCCTGGGACAAATGCATTTCTGTAACAATTTATAATTGCTATAGCAATTTAAGGAAGATGTTTTAGTAACAGAAGGAAAGTCCTACTACCTCAAAGGTTTGTCTTGTCCAACATTCTGTTTCCCATGGTGCCTCAATCACATACCTTCAGGGAACTTCTCAGTGCTTGAAGGTCACGTGCTATGGACCCTCTTCCTGGCTTCAGAAAATACAATGCAGATGGAAATGGCAGCAACTGTAAGGACAGGTCGGCATATTCTAGTGCATATTCCCTGCAAGGAAGAGAAGCAGTAGTTTACAGGCCTGACAAAATGTCTCAGGAGGTATGCTGTCTCCCTGGGGCAAAATTTCAAGATGTGACAAAGAGGCTGACAAGACTCATCAAGCCCTGTGACTACTATCCTTTCCTTTTGGTCCTCATGGGAACTAATGATACTGCAAGGCATAGCCTACAGAAGATCACAAGGGATTATGACACTTTGGGTAGGAAGCTGAAGAACCTGGATGCACAGATAGTCATTTCGTCTCTCCTTCCAATGGAAGGGCATGGCCCAGGAAGGGAGAGAAGAACAGTGGAGGTGAACAACTGGCTAGAGAGGTTAAAAGCAATAAAAAGGTCTTTTTTGGTTATGTCTGTAGGAAAAGGAAGAATAAGGAAATGGTAGAGCCACTACATGGAGAAGATGGCAAAAGGCTAACAGGGGACAAAGAAAAGGCAGAACTACTTAAGGCAGAGGGTTGGACTGGATGGCCCTAGTGCTCTCTTCCAACTCTATGATTCTATTTTTCTATGATTCTATGTACACATGTCTCCAGTCTCTGGCCCCTTTCACACACACTACAGTTATACCACTCTGATTCCACATTTAACTGCCATGGGTGCATCCTTTGGAATACTGGGGTTTGTAGTTTGGTGGGGCACTAGAGCCCTCTGGCTGAGAATTCCCTTCCTAAATTGAAGATTCCAGAATTCCATAGGATGTTGCCATGATAGTTAAAGTGGAATCATAGAGCTCTAAATTTGTAGTGTGGAAGGGACTTCAGAAAGATGAGATAGAAGATTGTTTCTTAATTTCTAAAATATTCAGTTGCTGCATTAGGTTCTCCTTTATCTGTTACTAGCTAGCTAGAAGTAGACTAAAAATTGTCCATTATTATAAACAGCAAGGTTAATATGTGGCACCTCACATACAATTTACTAAAGCAAAACAACAAATAAAATTCACACACAAAGTTGGATGGATAGATAGGCTTAAAAAGCTGTGCCAGAAATAATTAGACTCACAGTATATAAACCCCACACAATGTGAAGTCGAAGGCTTTCATGGCCGGCATCCATAGATTTTCCTTGTTTTTTTCCCCAGGCTTTAGTCATCCATCCTGGTTTCTTGAGACACCTCCCATTTTTCTTCCTCAATGGTACTGTTTGAAATTGTGCCTTCAGTATCTCCCTTTTGAGAAAGTCCCATCCATCTTGAGGTCTCTTCTCTTTTAGTATTCCTGACCATGGGATCACCCCCAGTATTTCCATGAGTTTATTGAAATCAGCTCTCCTAAACTCAAGAATGTGTGTCTGACTATGCCTGGCTTCTCCTTTCTATTGTATAACAAACTCCAGGAGAACATGATCACTATCACCTAAGGATCCCACCACTTGCACCCCATTAACCAGGTCATCTCTGTTGGTTAGGATCAGATCTAAAATAGCTGACCCCCTTGTTGCCTCTTCCACCTTTTGGACCATGACATTGTCTTCCAATCAAGTAAGGAATTTGCTAGACCTTGAAGTTTTGGTTGAGTTAGATTGCCAGCAAATATCAGGATAGCTGAAGTCACCCATCACTACT
Source organism: Gambelia wislizenii (assembly GCA_030847615.1). Classification (NCBI taxonomy): domain Eukaryota; kingdom Metazoa; phylum Chordata; class Lepidosauria; order Squamata; family Crotaphytidae; genus Gambelia; species Gambelia wislizenii. The sequence goes on along the minus strand of JAUMIR010000005.1, from coordinate 102,002,914 downwards.
ACCTCTCTCCTTTCTGTGTGTGTGTGTTTTCATCTGTTCTAGAAAGGCATCCTCCAATTCCTCCGTCTGACTTGGGGTTCTGTAGTAGAGTCCCACAATAACATCCCTGTTGTTTCCCTCCCCTTTAATATTTATCCAGATGCTCTCCACCTGGCTTCCAGTATTGATGTCATGGATCTCTTCACTGGTATAAATATCCCTGACATATAATGCTATTCCTCCTCCTTTCCTGTTTGGCCTGTTTCTCTTATAAAGGTTATACCCCTCTATTCCTACATTCCAATCCTGCGACGCATCCCACGAGGTTTCAGTAATGCCTATTATATCATGTTTGTTTTGTAGTGCTAGGAGTTCAAGTTCATCTTGCTTATTTCCCATGCTCTCTGCATTAGTGTAGAGACATCTAAGACCATGTGTTCCCTTTACTTGCTGCCTGTGCAAGTTTTTTGCCTCCCACTATTGGGTCCTTGCGCTTTTTGCCTTGTTCCTTCTATGACAGTTTGACTATTTTCTCCAGCCCTTTTGACTTCCAGAATACTATCTCCCTCCCCCATATGACTCAGTTTAAAGCCCTCCTGATCAAATTCTTGAGACTGTTGGCAAAAATGTTTCTGCCAACTGTCGTGAGATGCACCCCATCTCTTGCCAGAAGTCCCCCCTCATGGAAGCACAGCCCATGGTCCAAGAATCCAAATTGTTCTTGGCGACACCATCTACGGAGCCAGTTGTTTACATTGGCTATTTTCCTCTCCCTTCGTGGACCATGCCCTTCAACTGGCAGAATTGATGAGATACAACCTGTGCATCCCATTTCTTTCAGCTTTCTCCCCAGAGCCTCATAATCTCTTCTGATCTTTGGAAAGCTGTGCCTTGCAGTATCATTGATTCCCACATGGACCAAAAGGAAGGGGTAATGATCCGTATGCTTGACAAGTCTTGTCAAGCCTCTCCGTCACATCACGGATCTCTGCCCCAGGGAGACAACACACCTCCCGAGACATCTTGTCAGGCCTACAAACCACTGCTTCTGTACCCCACAGCAAGGAGTCCCCCCCACCACACACCTCCCCCGAGGCTTCGCAGTGGCTGTTCCTTGCGGTGATACTCTCAAGGTTCCCTGCTCTGCCCCTGAAGTCTGTCCATGCTGTTCTTCCTCGTTGTCCTTGATAAGGGAGAGGGCTTCAAATCGATTCTGTAGCTGCAAGCTGCTCGAAGAATCCCTGGATATTCTTGTTCTGTGTGTGACATTCCTCTAGCTGTCTACCCCCTGTGTCTGTGAAGTGACTCTCTCCTTCCCAGCCAGTTCCTCAGTGCGGTCCCTGTCCAAGACTGTTCGTTCTGTTCTGTCCAGGAAAACCTCTTGCTCACAAATATGTTGAAGTGTAGCTACCCGTGTCTCCAGCTGCTGGACTTTCTCCTCCAAGAGGGCTACCAACTTGCACTTGGTGCATGTGGAGTTCCCCACGTCTGTAGACAAGAAGACAAACATCCCACAAGTGTTGCAGGTGCCTTCAGCAGTCCCCTCAGTGTCCATGGTGAGAGCTTTTAGGTAATTTAAGAACTCTTAGGTAATGCTAAGAACTCTAAGCTGTACTTTTAGGTATGCTGTATTTTTGTTTGGTCACTGAAATTCACACGCCGTTAGGCACGCGCCTCAGCAACAAGCAGCCTCTCCCAACAGTTTTAAAAAAAAATTCTAACTCACCCACTCAAAATGGCTGTCCAGGAGCTGCTCTCCTTCTTCTTCATGGCAGGAATCTGGCCCACTCAAAATGGCTATCCAGAAGCTGTTCTCCTTCGTCTTCCTGGCAGGAATCTGGCCAGGAAGATAGGTTATTGTATCAGTCTCATTATTTGATAGACAGACTTTGTATATGAGATTTAGGTTGCAATAAACAATGTGGCTTTTTAACAGCTGGCATTAATTTGTCCATCATAGGACACAATGCTAATTACAGGAAATTGGTGCACTAAATTACAAGCAAGTATTTAGATCACATTTCTCTTTTAATCCACTGAACAATCCACTGAACAAAATTTTCTTCTTTCTCTACTGGCAAGTTTGAATAGGTCCATCATGGAGAGGGGCCATGTTTTATGAATGTACAGATTTTTATGCATTTTTACCATTGATTAAAGTGTGTCTGTGAGTCCATATGCTTTTTTAATTGGGCAGATATTTCAAAGATATATGTGGTATGGAGTGTACTTTACCTTTGTTGGAATGTCATACAACAAGCCTTGGAAATGTATGGATTTCTGAGGCAGATTACTGTTCATACCATTGCCAGTCTCTGAAAGTACTAAATGGATATACAGTAGTTGCAGGGAAACATGAACCCAACATATGTCCAGTCCTAGTTATATTCAGTGAATACTACTGAAGCGCAATATTCCGTTCTTGAACTGTTTAGCTGGGGTGGTCTTTATATGCCCAGGATATATTTTTTTATGTATTCATGGCTTTTCTTTGTTTCAAAGGTTTTGTAATTTATTGATTAACTTCCTGGGATAATCTCCACTGCGTGATCGCCCAACTGGTGAGCAGAGATAATAACAGGGCCTTGTGTAGTTAAACCCATTTACAGTGCTTTGTAAATAATGCTGCCTTTTGAATAATCTGTTTCATGAAGCTGCTAAAAAACCTCTTTTTTGCCCTCCCCCATCAGATGCAATTTCTCTTTCAATAGAGGATCCCAAATTTGGTGTCCAGCATAAATTACAGAATCCAGATCTCATCAAGTGCTTCAGCTGAAAGCCTGGTAGAAGCATTCATGTCTGCTAAGGTTAAGTCTGGATGCATTTTTAAAACCTGCACACAGTACAACTAAATTTCATCCCCCAGGTGTTTGCAAGAAGATTTAAATAGGATTTTGTCACAGAGAGGATGCCTTGCATAGTATCATTGAATACTGCTGACAGAAATCAATGATAGCAGATAATTGGCTACTGCCCAGTAGTGTCCTTCACAAGGCCCTAGGGAGAGCCAGTAATCCATCTGACTCTAATCCCCCAATGGCCTATCATTATTATCATTATTACTATTTTAAATTTTAAATTTAACTGTCAAGCTGAATATAACATACCAGCATTGTGTGGCAAGGATGTGATAAACCACTGGTTCTTCCTAGAATAGGGTGTTTCTGGGTGAGGGAAGCAGATTTATCAAGTCATGTGGAAGTTTCATTCAGATTGGTAGATCCAGACCTTGGAAAAATTACTTTTTTGAACTATAGCTCTCAGAATCCTGCAACTAACATGGCCACTGGCTCTGTTGCCAGGAAAATGTAGAAGTTGTCATCTCAAAACGTAACTTCTCCAGTTCAGTTCTCAGATGAATCACTGCCATTGGATGCTTTGTGACCTCAACCACAGTGCCATAGACTAAAAAAATCAGCATAGCTGCATAAATTTCAGAGCTATTTACCTTGATTTCATGCCTGATGACAGTGCATCATGTCTCCAAATTATAGTAATTGGTGTTTGGAGTTTCATGTAAGTCATGCGAGGTTGTGATTAAGAATAAGCACTGTTTGTTAATATATGCCTATATTCATCCATTCCCATAATCTGCAATACAAAATGCCAACACAAGGATTTTCTTATTGTGTCTAGTGCTGAACTACCAACCTGCTGTACAGCTCCAGAGAGTCTGGAGAATGTAAAGTTAAGACAGATACATATTCATATAATCTGTAATACGTAATATAGGGGATCTTATTTATTTTATTTTATTTTTGTTATGTCTAGGTCCAGTTGTGCAATATATATCCCCTGTTGGATCCTGTACAAGGAAAAAGGTAGAATAGTAAATAAATAAAGTATGCTGAGCTACTAACTTATCATGCTTCTGTAAAAAAATAAATAAAAATGGAGAATGGAAACTTAAGACAAAACTTTCCTCAAAACAGTTTGCTCGAATATTGGATTTTGTCAGACAAGCTTCTACAATCATTTTTTTGCTGGTATATTTTATAAACATTTTTCTGCCAGCAAAAGAACACTTCCTACCAAACCTACTTTCTGTAGTATTCAAAGGCAAACCCTCAGCATGAACAGAGCACAAATGGAGCTCTGTTTACTTCCAGGTTCAATATCTCACCAATTCTCACAAAAAGATGTGAGTGTGGTAAATATGAAAAAAAAAAGACACAAAAAGTACACACAAGCATAGAAACACACTTTACAACTTAAAAGTTAACCATGTGAGCACAATGGTGCGAGGTTTCAAACTCCAGCAATACCGGCAAAAAAGTGTCACGGGAGATCTTTTGATAGCTTGGACCATCAATAAAAAGGAACATCTGTTTGAAAAGACAAAATTGTGAAAGGATGACATCATATGATATGTGCACCGTTTTGCATAAATTAGGTGTCGTTATGACACCATATTAGCTGCATCTGATAAAGTCCATTCTCTATTGAAAACACAAAGATTCTTTAATGATTAACACATGAAATAACAAGACAAGACAAACAAGTTGGGTTGAAACATGGGGCCACTTTATTTAATATCTGACTTATTTATTTATTTATTTATTTACTCTGGTATGTGAACCAAGGGGGAGACCTAGTGCGGGACCAGCTGGAGCCGATGATCCCTCAGACACATCTCCCAGCTTCCCTGGGCAAAACACCTGAGCCCCGGAGGAGATCCCAGGAACTGGGATGCCCACCGGACACCATCTACTGGAAGGCAGGCCCCATGATGTAACTCCTCAAGCCTCATGACTTCTATCGAGGGTTCCATCATAGTTCCAGCCTCAAGGATGGGCCATCCCCCTGCAGCCCAGCCTCATGATCTGCAGGTAAAGTATGATAAGCATGTCCTTCAACCCTCAAAGGGGGTGCCATAGGTGAACGCCAACTTACCCTGTCTCTCCCCTACTCCCTGCCACAGATAAGGGGCAAGTGACCACATAGCCCCTACTCCCCACCAGGGAGGCCAACATGGCCCTCACCCCGGTTTGTATACCTTCAAGAAATAGCTGGATCCCCATCTCTGATAAATGGACCCCATCAACCCTGTACAGCTCTTGTTGATTGTAAGTGATATTTGGATATTCTATGTAATGACCCATGCCGTCGGCAAGTGCTCTATGTAACTCCCTGTTGACCTTCTTACGGGCGATGTCCAGTCATTTTGTGTCACCCTCTCCCGGGTACACCTGTCGGGGAGTGATGTCTGACCAAATCAAGCGCACACCCGGCCATTGTGCCTTGATGTGGTGCAAGTCAGCAGTTGCCTGAAGAATCAAGGCCCTGCCCTTCAGGAGGCCCAAATCGTTACCACCAAAGTGGATCAGTAATATGTGAGGAGGAGGTCCACGGCACTCCTTGAAAAGCATATGCACCAATCCATGCCACTTCAAGTCCATGCCTTTTACCCAACCACTCAATGGTCACCATTCCATTTAAACCCAGGTGGATGCCCAACAAACTTGACTTAGCATGTCTTGCTGCCCAATAAACAGAACTGTGACTGCAGATCAGCGCTCAGTGTCTTGTTGGCCACACGTTAATATCTGTAAGATAAAACACATGTATAATTTTAATAACAGATTGGGCACACGTATTTTCGATAAGCCGCCGACTTCCACCATCCCAGTTTCTGAATTGTGCCAGGTTGCATTGCCATTGCGGCAGCCGTTGATGCTGCCCCAATCCTAAAAGAATGACTACAAAAGCACACACCGTCTTATCCCAAAGTTGACAGAGCCTTAGATGTCAGGGCCCAAAACTGGTAATGAGTCAAGGGGGATCCATCCGCGTGGCAAAAAAGAGGGCCCAACTGCTTAGGCCGCACGTTCAAATATTCCCTTAATGCTGTAAGCAGATAAAGAGTCAGATCATGACAAGTATTCAAAACAATATTGAAACCCTTGCCCAATTGGTCTGTTTTGAATGCCTAATTACCAGCATAATTTGGTCAGTGCCCATACATAAATCTCCCATTTGCAGTGCCCTGCTGGATGTGTCCCCTTTCGATGCTGCCACTAGTTCACTAATATGTAGGGCAGCAAAAAAGGCTGTAAGGGACGCTGCGTGCAAAAACAGAGCTTCGTAATATGTGGAACAAGTGGTTGGCCAGTTCTGAAACAGTCCCTTCAATACTGCTGGAGAAAGAGGGCTTCTATCATCCACTGTCCTACTCCTCTTTCTAGACCACCCCTCCAGGGCTTTCCTGATCCGGAAATCAGAAGTATTGTCCTGGAATCCCTGCGCCTTGCTCCAGAACGTTAATGCCGATAGATGGACACGCATAGATTGTGGGGAAAGCCCCTTACCTTTCATAAAAACACTGAAATGCAACAGATGATGGACAGGAATCAGGAAGGTGTCATCAAGTTCTGAGTTTTTACGGAACTCAAAGAACTCACAAATTGCCTTAGTATAAAAATTCCTTGTGCTGGGAACAACCGACAACCCAATAGCCCTGAATATTTCCCTCGTCCAAGGGCCTATGATCCACTGGCATCGGGTCTGGATGCTCAGCAGCTCCTGGTGCCAATTGCCTGAAGTGGTCGATCTGTATACGGGAGAGCATCGGCAAGACTGTTGTCTACTCCAGCGATGTGGATAGCCGTGAACAAAATATTAAATTTTAAGCAATGCAACGTAAATGCCCTCACCAATCTCATTACCCTGTGGGACTTGGATGTAAGGGAATTGATAACCCTTCAATTGTTATCACACAGAAGACTTTGCAAATTTATGCACCCATGTCTTGACTGCCACCAGAATTGGGAAAAACTCTTAAGAATGTAAGGTCTGTGTCCTTAAGAATGCCTGTGTCCTCCCAATCCTGTGGCCACAGTTCAGTGCACCATCAGCTGTAAAAGTAGACCCCGAAGCCCAGGGAGCCAGATGCATTGGAAGCCACTTGAAGGGCATCCCTCAATTTAATCTTCTCCCTCCAAAATGATACCCCATTAAACTGTCCTAAAAATTGTGCCACACAGTAAGATCCATCTTAATCTCTTGTGTGATTCTAATCCTACGATGTAGTTGAATAATCCCAGATATACCATTACATAAACACCTCAAAAATGCCATACCTGGAGGTATAACTTGGCAGGCAAAATTTAAATGGCCTATCAGCTCCTGGGATTCTTTAAAGGTGGCTTTCTTTTGTCCCAAAAATTGGCCCACCAAGATAGATGACTTCGGGTCATCTATCTTAACCCAAAGGAAGTCTGCAAAACTGATCTACTGTATCAATTTCAATACCCAAAAAGGTCAAATTGTGAGCCGGCCCCTCAGTCTTTTTATGGGCCAGTGGAACTCTAAAACATTCCATAGGGAATAAAATTCATCCATAAGGGAGCGACACTCACCCGATTCGAATTTCCCAATGAAGAGGAAATCATCCAAATAATGGACTACCCCTTTGAACACTGTTCTGTGCTTGATGGCCCACTCTAAAAATGTACTGAATGTCTCAAATGCTGAACAAGACACAGAACATCTGATAGGCATAGCAAGGTCCATATAAAACATGCCATCAAAAGAGAAGCCTAATAGTTCAAAGTCATCAAGGTGAATGGGCAGTAGGTGAAATGCCAACTTAATGTCACACTTTGCCAATTCATCCCCTAGTCCATGCCGCCTAACTTCCCTAACTGCTGAGTCAAAGGATATGTATTGCACTGAGCAGTGCTCCTGTGGAATGAAATCGTTTACAGACTGACCCTTCAGGTATGAAAGGTGGTGTATGAGGCAGGATTCACCTGGTTTTTTCTTCGGCACAATCCCTAATGGTGGTACCCTTAAGTGGGGAACCGGGGGGTCAATGAAAGGCCCAATAATGCTCCCTTCCTCAACTTCTTTCTGTATTTTTTTTAACTATATGCTCAAGACCATGCACTGATTTTAAATTCACAGCCCTAAATGAACTGTGTACCCCTTGATAAGGAATGTGGAAACCAAATTGAAAACCCTCCCATAAATATTTTGCTGCCCCTGTGTTGGGGTACAAGGACAACCAGGCCACTAAATTTTGTAGCTTAATTGGACTGGGCCCCTTTTCCAGGTGCAGATGCATTTCCTGATCCCTTTTTCCCCCCTTGCTGATACGTGCCAAATTGTCCCTTCCCTTTTGGGCAGTTCCGAAAGGAATGCCCTGCTCCACATATAGAGCTTTCATGTCGAAAATTACATGGGCGATGGGAGCACGCCCCCTTTGCACCGAACTCCCAACACAGTAACCTACACTGCTGAGTTGCAGACAGTGTGGATGATTGAGAAAGCGGGGCCTGCTGCCTTGCCACAGCACCAGTCCTAGCATTCTGTAATAAATGCTCGCTCTGCACCCTTTCACCCAAAATAGGCCAAGATGGGGACATAACCTGTAACCACAAATGTGAATTAATCCTGTTCCACGGCATGGAGGGGTATGATGCCACCATTAACCCGAAGGCCTCATCATACTGCAACCATGCAGGGCCAGCAAAATCCACATATGCCCTGTAAATAATATCCAAGTATCCAGTTAGGGCATATGCTCTGTGTGGCTGGCTCTGGGAAACAACACATGCATATATGAGAAGAACGACCAACCAATTGGCCCATGTCCTATCCACTCGAAGTTTGCAGATCCTCTCCTTTTCTTGCTCATCGAGATCCTCGCACTCCTTCTTCTCCAGTTCTCAGTATAACAAGGAGAAGATGTCTACATATTCCCTATTGAGAATCTTTTCTTTTGTAGCCTGAGCCAGGTGCTCCCCCAAAGAGGGTGTGTGATCAGCACCAGGAACATGAAAAGGGGGGGACATAGCCATGGAGTTGATAAATGCGGACCCTATCATCCCTGCCAATGCCTGATTCTGCATTGGCAAGTAAGACAAAGTGGGTGCCATGTTAGGGCCACCTAACTGCTGTGCAGGGTACCACCCATGCCAGCCGAATGCTGGAGGTCTCATAGCTGTGTTGGTTACCTGTGCACCCCCACCTACCTGTTCAGTTTGTGAGGTACACTGTCCCCAGGGTAGTGTTAGTGTTGGAGTGTTGCATTAACTCACTCTGTATTGTGGTATCACCCTGGTCCTCTAGGACATCCATACCATGAGTAGCGTCTGCCTCTGAAGTGACCGTGTCCACCGGGTCTTCCTGATTTTCTTGTTCCAGTGCCTGTATGTACACAAGAACATGTTCAGCCAATCCAGCATTTAAAACTCCCCCTTTTGCTTTGACCACTTTTTAAGGATGCTTAGCTTGTCTGGACTTTTCTAAGGCTTGTAAGCAGTCCAGGTTTGTTGTGTTATTTCTGAAGTACCCTCATTCTCAGGTATGGGGTCCTGAGGGTGAGGGTGCTTCCCTGCTACTTTTGGAGCAGGCCCCTTGTCCTTGCTCCCACCTGTCCCTTTTTGGGGAGTCTGAATAGGCTGATTAATACTGGGGTGTGCCCAAGCTTGGTGGTTCAAATAACTGTACACTAATATGAAGCACCAATTGACATCCCATGTAAATGAAAGCCAGACAGCTGAACTCCAACGGCAACAATTTGCAATTTAACTTTGTGCAAAAGTACTTTTTGACACAGTCTTTTTTTGTCACTAGATGTCTGCAATGAGTAACAATTCACATGAAGATTAGCCTGTGGTGGCCAAATCCTGCTTAGCTTACCATACAGAAATATGGTCAAAATGGAATGAAGTTAAAATCAAATTATCCAAACTTGCAGTAGGCAAAATGCAGATCAAAATAGGACTTTAACCCCAATCAAATTTGCACTCTGTATCAATAAATCCTATGCAATGAGCTCAGAACAATTTTATAATCCCAGACCAATGCCAAGGCTCACCAGCCCCAATAGTACCAGGATGAACAAACCCAATTATATGGCCTATATACAGCCTAAAGTAAAACCCACATGCACCAGATGTTTAATATCAGCCACGCCACGTGGTGGGGGGGAGAGGTTGGCACGAGGAGAAAAGGCCCTGGGAGGAGGCCACAAGCTGCTGAGCAGGGTGGGAACAGGCCCTGGAAGTAAGGCCACAAGGCCACTGAGGGCCGAGCAGGGTGGGAAAAGGCCCCAGGAGGAGGCTGCAAGGCCACTGAGGGTCAAGCAGGGCAGGAAAAAAGCTCTGGGAGGAGGCCGTGAGGCCAGCGACAGACTGACCAGGGTGGGTAAAAGCCCCAGGAAGTGCACTGTGAGGCTAGCGGCAGGCCGAGCGGGGCGGGCAAAGGCCCCAGGAAGGGCACCTAGGCAGGGTGTTGCGAGGCCATTGAGGGTCAAACGGCGTTGGGAAAAGGCCCCGGGAGGAGGCCATGAGGCCAGTGATGGGCCAAGCAGGGGTGAAATCAATCACAAGCTTAGTCACAGACTCGCTTGATCCCCAACCAAGACACACAAACAATCACGCCTCCAGCAAGAACTTAGCTCCTGTGATCCAGCAAAATCCCAGTGACGCAGCAGCAGAAAGTCTGTGAAACAGAGTGAGCCTTCCACTTGCCACATTGTCCCAAAGAAAGAGGGAGAGACCAGGGGCAGCAGCAGCTTATAACAGGTATGCTCTCCACCCCTGACCCCTTCCAGCCCTGGCGTGGTCACACCAGGGCTAATCCTCATCTGCTTTCTATGTGTGGTCATTAAAACACCTCCCCTTCTGCAACCCTGCCTTCTGCTCAGGGGGGTGGTTGTTATACTTGAATGAGGGTGTTATTTCGAACCCCTTTTATTTTTGATTTTAGACTAACATGAAGATTCTTTATACTTGAATGGGAGTGTTATTTCAAACCTCTCTATTTATTTTTTTTTAGATTTTGGACTACCTGATGACCAAAATTCTGTATGAAGTGAATGGGTTTTTTTGCAAAAATTGTTTATTACAAAAAATATGAACAATATAACAGATACGGAAAGACAGCATATAATAAAATCAAGATGAAACCAGAGGCAAAAATTAAAAACAGAACAGCACATAAAACTGAAGTTAATCCAGCAGCATAAGAGAACTATATTGTAAAAGCACTAAGATCAGCTTTTAAAATACCTGGAAGAATAAAAATGTCTTCACCTGGTACTGAAAGACCATAATGTGGCATCAAGAGATGCCACGTTATCTAAAGATGGGATTCCACCACTAAAAAAGGCCTCCACCCCTTTTTAAAGCACCAGCCTTGCCTCAACTCTTGACCTTAAGAGATTGGGTGGGGAAGTATGGGATAGACTAATGCATTAATGTGGAGGGGTCATGTGTTATGGGCATTGCTCATCAAAGCTAATTCTTTGTTGCTACTCTTTTGTGTCCAGCAGGAATGTAGATCTTCATAAATTTTGTTCTCATGGGCAGGCATGAATAATTTTGCCATTTTTCTCCTCACTGTAAGGAAGTCATCAAGAAGAGCAGAGAGTGGATTCCACTTTTAGTGCCAGTAATGAGATCCACCGGTAAGATTTTCTATCTCCAGTGAAAATAACTTGGTCAGCCTTGAGTATTATGCATATTAGGATGCGGAGGTGGGATATATTTGCTGTTGTTCCTTGGGCAGTAAAGCATTTGGGGCTGATTCTGCCATAGATATATAATATGGTTGATTTTTAAAAGAAAGGTGTGTGTGTGGGGGGGATGACTCAAGTCTCTTGAGATAATAATCAGGGCTGCTCTTTGCTCAATATTTTTGCTTTGAGAAAATCATCACAGCAGAAATAATCACACTCAACCACAGCTCCCTAGGAAGTTCTGTAGTGTTTTCACCTTCTCCTTTGAGACTGGTACATGATGTCAAAGTTTGTTTATTTTTAGTTTTCCCTGAATGCATTTCATAGTTTGAAAAACTGGCAAAGCATCCCTGTTCTGACCAATTTGGCTGAACTCTCATACATCTCAGCTGAGGGCAGATGGCTGGCAAGACTCAGCTGTGATGTGAAATAGGTTTTTTTTTTCCCCAAAAGAAAAAGACCCAATCAAATTCAAAATCTCTACATATTAAAATAACTGTAAGTCCCTGTTTATATATACACTGCACAGTCAACAGGTACTCATGGTTTTTCTGTTGCAAATAAGGTTAATGTTTAGAACAACATGGCCTTGCATTTTGAAGGACACCCACATAATGCTGTATACATTGCAAAATTTGATTTCTATATTCATTGAACCCAGCAAATGGACAGGGAGCACCTAATGGTATAGTGCCAGTGAAGTCGGTAGGAGGAGGAGAGGTCAATGTTGGTTCACCCACCATTTTTCTGTTCCAAATCACCTTCCCATAGGCTTTTTCATAGAATCATAGAGTTGGAAGAGAGCACAAGGGCCATCCAGTCCAACCCTCTGCCATGCAGGAACACACAATCAAACCTTGCCTGACAGATGGCCATCCAACCTCTGTTTAAAAACCTCCACAGAATGAGACTCCACCACACTCTGAGGCAGCATGTTCCACTGTTGAACAGCTCTTACCATCAGGAAGTTCTTCCTAATGTTTTCCTGTAGTTTGAATCCATTGATCCATGTCATAGTCTCTGGAGCAGCAGAAAACAAGCTTGCTCCATCCTCAATATAACATCCCTTGAAATATTTAAACATGGCTATCATGTCATCTCTTAACCTTCTCTTCCCCAGACTAAACATACCCAGCTCCTCAGGCTGCTTTTCAGAGGGCTTGGCCTCCAGACCTTACACCATCCTCGTCGCCCTCCTCTGCATATGCTCCAGCTTGTCTACATCCTTATGGAATTGTGGTGCCCAGAAATGGACACAGTATTCAAGGTGAGTTCTGACCAAAGCAGAATAGAGTGGCACTATTACTTCCCTCAATCTAGACTTTATACTCCTATTGATGCAACCTAGAATCACAGTGGCTTTTCTGGCTGCCACATCACACTGCTGACTCATGTTCAGCTTGTGGTCCACGAAGACTCCTAAATCCCTTTAGCATGCACTGCTATCAAGCCAGGTGTCACCCATCCTATATCTATGCATTTCATTTTTTCTGCCAAAGTGTACTCCCTGTTAAAATCCATTTATTAGTTCTGGCGCAGCTTTCTAATCTGTTAAGGTCATTTTGAATTCTATACTTGTTCTCTGGGGTATTAGCTACCCCTCTTAATTTGGTGTCATTTGCAGATTTGATAACCATGCCCTCTATTCTGTTGTACAAGTCATTAATAAAGATGTTGGATAGGACTGGGCCAGGACAGAACCCTGTGGCACCCCAGTAGTCACTTCTCTCCAGGATGAAGAAGACCACCCTTTGGGTTCGATCGGTCAACCAATTACAAACCCACCTAACAGTTGCATTTTCTATCCCACATTTGACTAGCTTGTTTGCAAGAATATCATGGGGGACCTTGTCAAAGGCCTTACTGAAATCAAGATATGCTACATCCACAACATTCCCTTCATCTACCAAGCTTGTGATTCTATCAAAAAAAGAAAAAAAAAAGAAATAAGATTAGTTTGGTGACTTTTTTTTTGAGAAACCCATGTTTACTTTTAGTGAACACACATCCCTTTCTTAGTAATTACAGACTGTCTGTTGAACAATCTGCTCTATAATCTTCCCTGGTATTGATGTCAGGCTGACTGTGTGGTAATTATTTGGGTCCTCTTTCCCCCCTCTTTTTAAGGATTGGGACAACCTTTGCCCTCCTCCAGTCTGCTGGGATCTCTGCTGTTCTCCAAGAATTCTCAAAAATTATTGACAGTGGTTTTTGACCACTGTGAAATTTGAATTTCATGTTTAGTCCTCTTTGGAGCACAAGAGCTGGGCAGGAAGAAAGTCCCCCTCCACTTTACTTCTCCATTCTTAATCACTTTCTCCTGAAATAATTGTAAAGCATCTTTGCTGAATTACAAACATATTTAATTATAAAATGTGGCTCCTCAGGTATTTTTCTTGCCTGGATTTTTTTTTGCTTTTGTATATACAATTTTTCCTTTTTTTAAAAATCTCATAAATTAATGAAAACATTTTTCCTCTTTCTTTCTGTTGGTCATTGTTCCCATGTTCTTTCCTCACACAATGTTTGATATACCCTTTTTCCTCCCAATTTACCTGTCTTGTTATATTTTGCTACATTTTTGACCCATGTTTCTTTAGTGAGCTCCAGGCAGCATAAATGGCTCACTGCTCCACCCTCAGCACTTTATCCTCAGCACAAGCCCCCAAGGTAGGTCAGATTGAGAGAGAACAGCTAGCCCAAACAGCTGGTAAGCTTCATGGCTCAGTGACAGCTTGAAACTGGATTAAAAACAAACAAACAAAAAACAAAAAAACAAAAAAACCAGCCCAACAATCTAACCATGCCATTGCTGTCCTAGGTCTTATGGGTCATGGGTCTGATCGGCATCTGAAAGGAAGAGCATAGAAAGCCCACTCTGAATTTTTTTAAATCAAGAGCAGAAAGTATGAATATACATATATATTTCATAATTATATTCTGAAATGACTTCCAGATGGAAAATTGTATAAATGGCAGAGCTGGGAAATGTTTTTGGACAGTAACTCCCAGAATCCCCCAGCTAACATTGGAACTGATCATGCTAGCTGGGGAATACCATTAGGTATTGTCCAAAGCAGGACTCATAAGTCTGATTAAAAAGACCAGAAAGTCCTAGATTTTGTTAATGTTCCTTACAATTTTATTTTGGCAATCCATACATGTTTTGTTTATCCCACAATATTTTCTGAAAGCTTCCAGTATGATCAGAGACTTTTTATACCAGCTCCTCAGGTTGGTTTATTTTAACCCAATATAAAACAGGAAAGATCAGGAACAAAATCAGTCACTTTTCAGTCAGTCTGGATGCACCTCTTGTAACTTGCCCAGATCTGAAAAATTACATATGTGGATTGTTGTATACATCATATGTAAATCAGGTTGACTTGGAAGAGAGCTTTTGCATCGAAATCTTCATCTCTGTTGAAATGGGAATGTGTTTGATGAGACCTCTGGAAGTTTTGAATGGGTAGTGATCCTTAATTGGATAAAGATGAGTATAGGTATACAGGTCTCCCCCTATATCTGTGGAATCAATAGCCGCAGGTTCAGTTATCCAAGGGACACAAAATAGGGGACACATACCATAGAGTTGTGTTGGCAAATGCCTAGAGAGGTGTCTTCTCTGGGAATCACTAGGTCCTCCAATGCAACTCTATAGCAAGCTTGCACAGGAATTCCTTTATTTTAATAGGCTTTGCTATTATCCACGGTCTCACTTATACATGGTAAGTCCAGGAACATATCCCCCGCAGATACAGAGAATGACCTGTATTGCCCTTGATCAAAATTAGACTGCCCTTGATAGCACTGACACACAGCCTATTGATGCTATCATGTTAGGTACCTGATTCTGATTGGCTGGAGTTACTTGAGAAGGAAAGAAGCAGAGGGAAAAAGCTTGATGGTGCTGCAGTAGACCTAGGGAAATGAGCTGCTGCAAATAAATGTGAGCCAGGGTGCAATTAGTGGTCTTTATTTAAGAATATTTCACAGATGCCTGATAATTTTCAGTGGGTTGTCCTTCGGCAGTTGTCAGTGAAAGCAGCATGCACTTTGGGTACAATTAATTTAAATTTGTGCCCAAATTTAACTAGGAACAGTTCCAACAAAATACATATATGGCTTTGCCATCCAGGTTGCATTGGGACAGTAGATCTTAAAAAAAAAAAAAAGCCAGGTTCCAGACTGCAAGCAGTAGGAAACTCCTATAAGGCTTTTTTGTGTGTGTCTTTTTCTCCCCCCCCCCACCTTCCCAAGGGAAATTCTAGGGGAAGGCAGACAGACTTTCTGCACAGACGGATGTGCAGCTCACAAAATGTTCTTTCTCAAAATCCCCAAAGAGATTTTTCTTCACTGCTCCGTGACTCCTACAGTCTGAACTCATTTCTCAGCGTAACACCTACATTTATGCTCATCTTCTCTTCTGTGTAGTTTTCATTTCTTACATTTGTGCAAGAATTAAAGAAAAATGTGTCACACATTAGTCTGAGAGCTATTCAGCTGAAAAGAGAAAAACCAAATGAGGGTTTTTAATCCCAACTATGCTGGGTACAGAGAGGGGAGGGGAGCCTGCTAAATTGTAACCATGGGGATCCACAGTAGGTTGAAGGTTCTGACTGCAGGCGCTTCAATGCAGAAAAAGTTGCAGATAGATTAACTTGCATAGAAGGGAGAGTTATTCCTTTCACTTTTGAGAGGCAGCACCAGAGGGGTGCAGAGAGGCCAAGCTGCACCAGGTGACACCATTGGAGGGAGAGGTGATAACAGCCTTAGTGATGCCACAGGTGATGGGCATGCTCTGGGGCCCTTGCACCACTCCATTTCGCCCACCTTCTGAGCTCTGAAATCCCCCCATGACTCCAAATTTGTTATTAATTTCTCTGACCAAAATCAAGAGTTGGGCTGTATTTTTGGTCAGGGTAAAGGGATATGCAATCACTGAGAATTTCATATTGTAAAGAGCTATCATGTTATGTTAAGTGCTACTGCCAGCAGGGGCCAGTAGTGAGCTAGCTACTTGCAGCTGGTATTGACAACATAATGCTGTTTACATTAGCCTGTGTGAGAGCCAAAGCAGAGGAAGTGATACAGCTGTTATCACCCTGGGAACAACTGGATAAACCATATGGGAATGGGTAACTACATGGCCCATAAATGTAGTATAAACATGTACATGTATAACCGCCCTCACTATGCACCTGGACTTTTGCTCTTTGACTGTGCACTTGGATTGTGCACTCCATGCTATACAGGACTGGACTGTTCTGCTGTGACTATTGGCTATGTAGTCCATTTATTTGGAGTCCTTAAACTCATTGTAAATATTTCTATACTATGCTTTAGTAAATGACAGTAGTTTAGGCACAATCTCTGTGTCTGTGTGCTCATTTCATCAGCCTGATGTCTGCTGCTTTTGCTACAAGATTTATCTGCTGCCTGGTCCTCTTAACATGCTCAGAGGAACCAGTGCACACCCATGACATTTTTGTGGTTATCAAAACTATATTAAACAATTACAGTTTCCTGTTCAACTAAGAAACCAAGCTTAATCACTTCTCTATAGTAAGTGTCGTAACAGAAATTCACAAGCATTTGCTGGCTTCCTCTAATAATAGGTACAGCTTCTTAGAAATGTAATTATTTGTTTATTTTGTTAATTTATATCCTGCCTTTTTACCAGTACTGGGACTCAAGGTGGCTTACAAAATACTAACACCAGTACAGATTAAAAACTTACAAAACATCAGTAATACGAAAAACATAGCATAGAAATGTAACATACAAAATCAAACACAAAACCAAGTCAACTACTGATCAGACATACAAATTACAGGATGTGGAAGCAGTGTTTTACAAGATACCTAGTTGCCTGAAACTCTCTATATTCATTAGATCTTTGACAGAACATTCCAAAGTCTAGTGTGAGATTGAGGATTCATTAATGTATCTTTTATTATGGTTAATATAATGAACAGAGAGAAACCAATCAGTAAAAAACTGTCTTCATAGTGTTCATTTTTAGAATGTCTAATTTTACAAGCAAGTTTCTCTATAAAGGCAAGTGACCATATTTCCTTTTTCCAAACATCTGATGATAAACTATGTACAGGTATCCATTGTTGTGCAATCACTAACTTTGCTGATAAACAAAAGAATATTAGTTTTTTATGTGAAGCATCTTTGTTATCTGTGAAGTTGAAGGCTTTCATGGCCGGCATCCATAGATTTTCCTTGGTTTTTTTCCAGGCTATGAGGCCGTGTTCTGAAACAGTTTACTTCTGATGTTTCACCTGCATCTGTGACTTCAGAGAATGGTTGGGTAGGAGTGTGTGTGGAGTTTATATACTGTGAACCCCCTGTTGGGGAATATAAGTGAATTTGTGTATTTGAATGGGTTAGTTTCTGGGTTTGGATATGCAAGGAGGATTAGTGTCTGTTTGGCTAATAGTTGATTGATGGCCCATTATCTTCTGGAAATCCCCTGTCCCTGGGGTGGAATTGCCAGCCACAGATGCAGGCGAAAAGTCAGAAGTAAAATCTTCCAGAACATGGCCTCACAGCCTAGAAAAAAAAAAAACAAGGAAAATCTATGGATGCCAGCCATGAAAGCCTTCAACTTCCCATTGAATGTCTCTATGGGGAGAAACTGTTCGAAGACAGCCGGAGACTGGAAAAACTCTGGACTAGGAGAACACATCTACTCTGTTCGTTAACTTTCTTGTTACAACACAGAGACATAGAAACCATACCATACTTTCTCATAGCAAAGAGGCCATTAAAATCCCCACAGGCCAACCGGATCTACAACAGAATGGAAAAAGCACTGTTACTAGAGAGAATACACACCACCCGCAAAGACCTAGCCAACACAGACAAGAAGCTATTATCACTCCACCTCAACATCAGTCAAACATGAACACCCAAGACTGGGACAAAATTGACAACCTCACCTACAGAAAAATGGAAAAAGATATGGTGATTCACACTGAAAGGCAGAAACAAAAATTTGACAAATACCACAAACCCCAACAGAAACCCCAGCTGGACACATCACGGACTATTATCAACCTAACAGAATGACAACTTTCAAAAGAAGAAACATCCATCCTGTCCAAAGGAGGCAATTTTGCAGTTACCACCACCAGAATCCCAGTTGAAGACATCATTGTCTATGTTGTATCTATCCTCTACCGTCTCCCAGAGAAAGGAGAAACAGCTAGGATCCTGAGAAAGGCAAAACCACCACCCAGCAACATAAAGAAAAGAAAGAAAAGCCATCAAGGATCTCCATGCAGACCCAGAAATCATTATTCTCCCAGCAGACAAAGGCAATGCCACAGTAATAATGGAAACAGAAAAATACAAACAAAAAATAAGGGAACTCTTGCAACATACAGAAAACTCAATCAAGCCCCGATCAGCAAAATCACCAGAAAAACAAATGCCTTGATCAAGAACTCATCAATTCAGCCAATCATGCACTAGAATCTATGCAGATCAGAGGCTCTCCCACCAAGATTGTATAGGCTTCCCAAGATCCACAAGTATTCCTATCCACTCCAACCCATAGTGAGTGCCATTGGATCCCTCCACGTATGACTTGTTAAAGTTTCTGGCCACACAATTACAAACCCACATAGGACAAACCCCTCACTACATCAAAGACTCAGCTCACTTCATAGAAAAAATCAACATCAAACTGAAACCTGGAGACAGACTGATCAGTTTTGATGTTGTCTCCTTGTTCACCAAAGTCCCCATAATGGACACTACGGTACTCATACAAAAAATATTTCCTGAGGACATCGCAGCCTTGTTCAAACACTATCTCACCACAAGCCACTTCCAGTGGGATAGTGAATTCTATGAACAGATAGATGGGGTAGCCATGGGCAGCCCCCTGAGCCCAGTGATAGCAAACTTCTATATGGAACATTTTGAAAAGCAAGCCCTGGAAATATCACCAAAAAAGCCCACAACATGGTTCTGATATGTGGATGACACTTTCTCCATTTGGAACCACAGAGAAGACGATTTGATCTCATTCCTGAACCACCTGAACAGCATCCACCCAAATATCCAATTCACAATGGAAAAAGAGAAGGAAGGAACACTGCCATTCTTAGATGTCCTAGTCATCCGCAAACCAAACCAACGGTTAGGCCACAAGGTATACAGAAAACCCCCACACATGGACAGATACCTACACAAGAATTCCAATCATCACCCAGGACAAAAAAGAAGCACAATAAAAACATTGGTAGACCGTGCAAAAAGGATCTGCGAACCCTACTACCTGGAGGACGAACTGAGACACCTAAACTGGGCCCTACAGGCTAATGGTTACTCCAGATCGGACATCACAAGAGCATCCAGCCCCAGAAAAAAACCACAGGAATGAAGAAGAAAAACAGTCACCCAAAGCGAAGGTATTTTTACCATACAGCAAAGGAATCACAGACAGAATAGGGAAACAGATGAGGAAACACAACCTCCAAATGATCTACATACCAACCAAGAAAATCCAAGAAATGCTATGCTCAGTGAAGGACAAAAGAGACCCTCTCACAGCTGTAGGAGTTTACTGCATACCATGCAGCTGTGGACAAACGCAGTGTGCAAACATGAATCAAGGAACATGAGAGACACTGCAGACTGGTCGAGCCAGAAAAATCAGCAGTACCTGAACATGTTATAAACCAACCAGGACACAAAATGTTATTTAAAAACACAGAAATTCTGGACCAGGCCAACAACTGTCATGTCAGAATGCACAGAGAAGCTATTGAAATCCACAGACACTTGGGAGATTTTCAGACGCAATTTTCAGGTCTGTATATTCCAAAACAGCTCCGTTGCTGCCACGCGGCAGAGGAGCAATTTTGGACGATGCCGTTCCTCTGCCGAACCCCTCCGTGTCACTTCCGTGACAGAATGGAGGAAGCCACGTCATATTTCACTCACGATTGTTGCACTAATCTCTGCTTGCTAGACAGGGGTAGTATAGCCTATCATCCCAAATTATGTTCATCTATCCCAATACTCCTTACTTTCTTTGTTAGCCTTGTGTGACTGCTTAAAGGCTGAGTGTATACATGTATGAGTTCCCTTGATTTTTTCTCAATAAAAACTATTTTTATTTCATCTCCTAATTTGGAGTCTTGTCAGTGAGTACCAGTATACATAGGTCAAAAGTTTCCATCGTTACCTGGCCTTTCACTGCCATATTGAGCTAATTAAAATTCCTCATATTAGAATTCAGATACTAGTGGGCTCCCCGCTGGCCCTCAAACAATTCGGGTAACAGGTTATCACAGATTATTTGAATTGTGGCTAGAAATAAACCAGCAACTAGAGGAGCTCTTGCAACAAGGGAGTTGTGTGATCCCTGTAGCCAGCCAAGATAACAATCTGGCTGCTACTTTTTGGTCCAATTGAAGTTTCTGAGCACTTTTCAAAGGCAGTCCCTTCTAGAATGCATTACAGTAATCCAAACAGGATATAATCGCATGTGTTACTTTGGCCAGATCTGACTTCTCCAGGTAAAGGCGTGTTTGGCACACTAGCTGCAACTCTGCAAATAAACTCAGGGTCACTGCTGAAACCTGGCCTCCAAGAGTACACACAAACTACGAACCTGCATTTTCAGGGGGAGTGTAATCCCATGCAACACAGGCTCAATCTCTATTCCCAAATCTTTCTTTCAATTGACCAGGAGTACCTCTGTCATGTCTGGATTAAGCTTCAAATTGGTGACCCTTATCCAGCCCATTACAGATGCAAGGCCCCAGTTTAGTATGGAAACAGCTTCCTTGGAATTAAGTGGAAATGAATAATAGAGCTGTGTATCATCAGCATACTGGTGACATTTGGCCTCCAAACTCCAGAGAACCTCTCCCAGCAGTTTTATGTCTACGTTAATTATAGGGGACAAGACAGAACCCTGGATCCCCCAACATCACACGTTGAGAGTGCTCCTCCAGAAAAGAATGAAGTCTCCTGAAGTAGTTTATTCTATTGCTGACCAGCTCTTAACATCAGAAATGTCTTCCTAAGGGTTAGGTAGAATCTCTTTTCTTGTGATTTGAATCCACTGATTTGTGTTATGCTCTCTTGACCAGCAGAAAACAAGCTTGCCTCATCTACTAGATGACGCTTCATATATTTAAAGATATCTACAATGTCACCTCTCACTTGTCTGTTCTCCAAGCTAAACATACCCAGCTCTCCCAACTGTTCCTCATAGGGCTTGGTGTTCAGGATTTTTACCATCTTGGTTGCCCTCCTGGATATGTGCCAATTTATCAGTATTCTTCTGTGGTGTCCTGAACTGAACAGAGAATTCCAGATGAGGTTTGAACAAAGCAAAATAGAGTGGCACTATTGCTTCTTTTATTTAGATACTATAGTCTTGTTGATGCAACCTAGAATTGCATTGACTCTCTCTCTTTCTTTCTTTCTGCATCACATGGTGGACTCATGTTTATCTTGTGGCCTACTAAGACTATGTAGCCCCAGATCTTTTCACACCAGATCTTTCAAGCCAGATGTCAACCACTCTGTGTTTGTTCATTTCTCCTGCCTAAAGGTACACTTATTCCTGTTGAAATTTATATAATGTATGATTATAAAATTAATAAAAAATATATTTAAAAAATGAAATTTATTTTTTAAAGTTTTATCCCAGTTAAGGTCATCTTGAAATCTGATTCTTTCCACTGGAGTATTAGTTACCTCTCCAAATTTGGTGTCATTTGTACATTGGATAAGCATGCTCTCTATTCTGTCATCCAAATAATTTACAAAGATGGTAAAAAACACCAGGCCAGGCAAGAACCCTGTAACAACCCAGTAGTTACTTCTCTGCAGGATGAAAAGGAGCCATAACTGGGTTGAGTCCAGTTACAAATCCACCTAATTGTCTAGCCAACATTTTATTACCTTGTGTGCAAAAATATCATTGGGGAATTTGTCAAAAGTCTTACTGAAATTAAGATACAGTACATCTAAAGCATGGAAGATGGTAGCTCAGAATCTACCACCTGAAATAATCCACCTCAAGATGCCTCGTAGTAGGGGACTTCCGGTGGGAGGCTGTGGATCGAAGACACACTGCAATGGAGCTCCGTTGTAGCAGTCCTACTAATGCTGCAAAACAGAGTCCGAAATAGGATTCTGTGGTTCTCTCTGCTCAGGAAAGCATGGGACAAGTGGGGCTTGTGGCTAAGTCTCTCCAATCAAGCCAGGGGCATGGCACTCGCAAGGAGATAAAAGGAGAAGTCTTATGGGGTGGCCAGTGCAGCGTGAGTTTGCCCGTTAAGGGCTAAAGTCCAGTAATGCCCCTTACTCTCAAGCGGGCTATTTAAAATTTGAATTTTTTAAATTGAACCCACCTCAAGGAGTTGATAAACTTCCTTTTTTTCATCAGCGTGAAGCAACACTTTTCAAAAATCTGTTTAACTGTACTGTTTGCTGGCTATCCTTGATGGAAGGCGGAAGCAGAGGAGTGGAGGAACGGAGAGAGTAGAGAGTGAGCGGAAGAGAAAGGATGGAAGGGAAAACAGAGAGAGAGACCTGCAAGGCTTCTGAGGGCCATAGAGCGTAAGCTTGGAGTGGGTGACTGCTCTGCAGCAATTATTTGGGGGAACTGGGGAGGTGTTCATGATCCACTTGAACTGCCGGAGTGCTTTGGGATGCAGATCTGTGAGAGGGTGATCTCTGAATGCCGAAGCAATCAGAGTCACTGGAGTCACTCAGGAACTCTTTGGCGGGGGAGTGAAGTCTGAATCTACCGGGAAGGGTGGAGCTTTGGCTGAGTGACTGGGAAGGGCTCCTGTTATGGGATTACTTGGCATTTTTGTAAGTGTCCCACATTAGGCCCTCCCTGGACACCTGTTACTACTTAGATTTGCTAAAACCCCCACTTTCTGCAAGATGTGAGTGGGGTTAATTTCCCCCTTCCTAAATTAATCTGGATTGTTGTGAATATGAGTTTGGGTGCGGCACTGGGGGAGGGGAGTATTGAAGGCATACAAAGCAAACAACAGAGACTGATTAAATCCATGCTGCTGCTGTTTACCATCAACTTCATCCCCAGTACTCAAAAGCATTTAATAGAGGAGGAGATCCAGGGAAAGCAGCAACTATTCTATTTAGGAGACAGACTTATTATACCGGGGGGGGGGGAATCTCTAACCCGGGATGAGTTTTGAAGAGAGAAAAGATGGGGGAAGAAGTGAAGAAAGAAGAAGAGGGGAAGGAGGATAAGGATAGGAAGGAAGGAAGGTAGAAAGACAGAAAAGATAGAAAGGGAGGAAGGAAGGGGGAAAAGAGATGTTAGGAAGTCAGAGAGAAGAAGATAGGGAGAGAGTGAAAAATAGTGTGAGGGGGAAGAGATGACAGAAGGAACTGGAGAGAGGGATATTGAGTACCACCAGATGTTAAATTGATGTAAAAAATATTGCCCTGAGAAAGCCTGTTTTTCTTTTTTCTTTTTTTTCTTGTGTTAACAGGGTTGTTAATACAGAAGAGGTGATGTGGTAGTTTGTCACTGGTCACAAATAATAGAATTATTTGTAAAACCATAAACGATAACTGGGTGTGTACATGTAATTATAGATAGAACTAAAATTGGATAAATCAGATATTAAATCATTGAGGAAGCTGAGTTAATTGATTTAAGTGTTTTATATCCGAAGGCAAGAAAATACAAGAAAGATAAGAAAATGAGTGATATCTGGTTTGTGATACCATACATGATATATGGTTAAATTCATAGAATTGATGTATAGAATATATATAATTTGAAATATTAGATATTAAACATTTCGTGTAGCTGATATAATTGATTTAATCTGTTCAGTGAATTGATTGGTTAAAAATTGATGTAAAGGTTGAAGTAGAAAGGGAATGGAATAGAGACGGTGTAGAACTATAGCACCACACAATTTATTAACAATATTTTTTTACTGTGTTAAACATGTAGCGAGTGGACAACAGTGTCATATACTCAGTAGAATTCATTATTTTAAAAAGTGCATAAGAAGAACAAGAGACAATATTTTATTTTTATTTATACCCTGCTCTTCAGCCACAATGCTATCAGAGCGGCTTACAAATTGTTTTAAGCAATAGCAATTTATACATCTACACTGCATTAAGCAGTTTCCAATATGTGTTAGCTAATTGGGATTGATAATTTTGTTTACTTAATGTTAGATCTGAGAACAGGTTGTGAACAATATAATTAGACATAATTAGTTTTCAATTAATACTCATAGTTTAATTCATTGATTAATCCTTTGAGAATAATAATAGAGGGTTTTGCTTGCTGGACTTGGTTGTAGCCTAATTAAATTTTTCAGGATAGTAAATGGCCTCAGGTCTGCACCCAAGAGCATACACATCAACACAAACCGTAATATCAAGGAGAGGCTCAATAGAAATGCCCCCCAAACAAGCAGAGCTTAGCACACAAATATTGGAAGAGCTTAGAGTTCTCAAGAATGAGATGAGGAAGGAAATTCTCTCTTTAAAAAAAGAGATGAAGACTGATTTTGAGAAAATAGAGAAAAGGCTCGATAAGATGACAATAGAAATAAAAGATATTAAGGCAAATGTAGACTCATTGACGAGCAGAACTACAAATTTAGAGACAAAATCAGATGTAACAACTAGAGAAATTGAGAAAATAAGAAATGTAAATTTAATCTAAGAAATAAGGCATAGAGAAAAGTGCTTAAAATTAAGAGGTGTTGTAGAAAAGACCTATGAAAATTTGTATGAGTGACTGATTCCCACTTTGGCGAAGTTTATGGAAGTAGCACAAACACAAATGGAACAAGAGATTGACAAAATGTTTCAGGTAAATTCTGTAATTGTGAAGGAGAAAAGCCGGCCTCGTGATATTGTAATTGCTTTTACCAGAACAAAGATGAGGGATGTTTTAATACAGAGAAGCTACGCAGAAAAAATAATAATGGATAAGAGAGAAATACAAATTTATAAGGATACACCAAAGGAGGTTTTAAAGAAAAGGCAGGAATATAAAGTGCTCACACAAAAACTTAATAACTTAGGTGTGAACTATAGATGGGAAAGAGTGGAAGGCATCTCTTTCACTTACCAACAAAAAAGACAGAAAATAACATCTGTGGGAAAAGCTAATGAAATTTTAAAAAGGTTAAAAGAGGATTAACACAAATATGAAGAGAGGAAAAGATGACACAAAAAGAAAAAAACAGAAGGAAGCGGGATAGAGAAAGAGGAGTGACCTCATAGTGATCATGAGACAAAAAGAGATACAGAGGAAGAAACAGAACAAGGACAGATATCTTCAGTAGAAGGGAATCCAGAGGAGGAGGAGAAACTGAGTACTGATGATGAAGATAAGGGAGGTAAAGCAGATACAGATAAATAAGAATGTTACCATCTATAGTATCATGGAACATTAAGGGGTTAAACACACCAGTAAAAAGACATAAAACATTTCGCTTTCTAGAGAAAACCAAATCGAGGATAATTTCTTTACAGGAGACGAGGATTAGTACACAAGATAAAAAAAACTATTGAAAAATCCCAAATTTGGACAAGAATTCCTATCATCTTCAAATAACAAGAAAAAGGGGTGGTAATTTATGTAAGTAGGAAATATGCAGCAAGAGAGGTACTAAAAGATAATGAAGGCCACTATTTAGGGGTGGAAATTAAACTGGAGAATCTTAAAATAGTGTTGATTGCAATTTACGCCCCCCTGGTAAGGAAAGAGCAATTTTTCAAAAAGCTCCAAAAAGACCTGGGGACAATGGGAAAAGAACTGATTGTGATGGCTGGAGACTTTAATGGTATATTAAATGGAAATAGGGATAGATAATTTAGCAACCGGAAAAGTGGAGCCAAAGGTAAGTTACCTAAGGTGTGCCATGATATAATGGAAGAATTCAATTTAAAAGACTTATGGTCAGAAAAATACAGAAATAAAGGATATACCTTTTTTCAGATGCACATAAAAGCATGTCAAGGATAGACATGTTTTCGACATCAACGCCTTTGCTGCCAAAGATTAAAAAGATGGAAATCATGCCAAAACTTATCTCAGACCACAATGCAATTAAGCTAAACCTTAAACTTTTAAGATCTGAGTATGTGTGGAGGTTAAAAGATACAATGTTGAAAGATGAAAATTTTGTTAGGAAAATTAAGAAGGAAATTAACTACTTTTTTGAATCAAATAACACAAAAGGAATGAAGATGAAAACAATCTGGGACACATTTAAGGCTACCAAAAGAGGCTTATTTTGCAGAAAGGAGCTGAAATAAAAAAAAGGTAAAGAAAGAAAAAGAACATAGGTTCTTTTTAATTAAAGTTCAAAGAACAAAAATTACATCAATAACCTAAAAATAAGAACCTTCAAAATGAGATAAAGCTAATACAAAAGAAGCTTAATGCAGGGTTACTAGAAGAGGTGGCAAACAAACTACAAAGAATGAAACAAAAATATTTTGAGCAGGCTAACAAGACGGGAAGATGGCTATCATATAAACTTAGGAAATAAGCAGAGAGGAAGATGATTACGGAAATTGAACATGAGGGAAGACTATTCACAAACCAAGAAGGCATCGAGAGAATATTCCATTGTTATTATACGATACTATATAGGGAACAAAATAAAGAAAGAGATCAGACAGAGGAGGCGAAATACATAGAGGATAATATGTTTGCAGAAATATCCCAAGAACAAAGGGCATGCCTTTCTGAATCTTTCACAAAAGAAGAGATTTCAGAAGCCATAAAACAACTCAAAGTAGGGAAGTCATCAGGCCCAGACGGCTTCACTGCTTCCTTTTATAAGATATTTGAGGAGGAGATAAAACTTAATTTTCTGCAAACAATTAATCAAATAGAAGTAGATGGAGTCCCAGAAACATGGAATACAGCAAATATTACTGTAATCCCGAAAGAAGGGAAAGACAAAAATGATGTAAAGAATTATCGCCCAATCTCCCTGCTATGGGTAGATTATAAAATCTATGCTATAATGTTAACAAACAGAATTAAGCCGATACTAATGGAAGTGATACATCCAGACCAAAATGGATTTTGCCAGGAAGGCTAATCTCTGACAACATCCAAACGATTGTCAATGCCCTGGAGTACTATGAAAGAGCGAATTAAAAAAAGGTTGCCTTCATCTTTGCAGATGCGGAAAAGGCCTTTGACAGAGTCAGATGGTCCTTTTTAATACAGGTACTCAAGAGGCTGGGCTTAGGTCAATTCATGATTAACAACTTAAACAAAATTTACGACAATCAGAAGGCCTACAGTGTAATTAATGGGAATAAAACAAAGCCAATAACTATTCAAAAACGAACCCGTCAGGGGTGTCCTTTATCCCTGCTACTTTTTATAGCAATGTTAGAAATCTTACTCCATAAGATTTCACAGCGAGAAGAATATACCAGGCTTAAGAATTCGGAATCAGGAGTATAAAATTAAGTCTTATGCAGACGATTTAGCATTAATTGTAGAAAACCCTGTGCAAAATATAGAAAAGTTATTGGGAATAGTGGAAACATTTGGAAGATTTTTAGGATTCAGAATTAATAAGTAAAAGACAATTATCATAACAAAGAACATGTCTAAAAAGAAGAGGAATATCTAGAATTGATAGCAAGATGTAAAATGGCAAAAAGCTAGATATTTAGGAATTTGGGTGTCTAATAGAAACATAGATTTAGTGGAAAATAGTTAGAACAAAGTTTGGGGAGTAATAAAAGCAGACATGGAGGAATGGGGGGAACTAAATTTATTACTGTTATGTAAAGCAGCTGTAATGAAAATGATGATTCTACCAAGAATTCTCTACCTATTTCAAATAATCCCAATTCTAACTAATGACAAGCTGCTTGATAATTGGGTAAAAGATCTGAGAGATGTTATATGGAGGGGTCGAAAGGCAAGAATCAAATGGACAACTATGACTGATAAAAAGGAAAAAGGTGGATTGGTGATACCAGATATCCACACATACTATACTGCTTGTAGCTTGAACTGGAAGGTTGATTGGATAAAACTGGAAAACAAGAGGCTTCTAACACTTGAAGGAGAGGGACTGAGATTTGGGTGGCATGCATACATGTGGTACAAGAAGGATAAAATCCATAAAGATTTTAACAACAATATAGTGAGAAAGGCAACATTAAGAATATGGCAGAAGGTAAAACAATAATTTTATAAGAAGATGCCAAAATAGATCTCACGTCAGGAAGCATTTATGAGCAGATGGATCAGTATGCACAGGTGGTTATCATATAATGATTTATATAATTGGAGAGAGGGTAAAACAAAGGAAGAATTGGATGAAGGAGGATGGCACATTCATTGGATGACGTACCAGCAGCTATATAATAGATATAAAGAAGATAAAAAATAATATGATTTTGACCTGGAGGGAAATGAGATTGATAAAATAAAGGAAAAATAAGAGAATAACAAAATTTTATAATGTACTGCTTGAAAGGAAATTAGAAACTGAAACTGTTAAAATAGTTATGATAAAATAGGCAAAGGATATAGGCGAAAATATCCCGTTAGTAGCCAAATGGGAAGAGGCATGGTGTAAAACTGATTAGTTTATGGCATGTCAAATTTTGAAAGAAAACTATGTTAAGATATTCAATAGATGGTACTAAATGCCATTAAAAATTAGTAAAATCTACAAGTTGAAAGATAACAGATGCTGGAGATGTAGTAATGAAGTAGGATCTATGTATCACGTTTGGTGGAATTGCTTGATAATTAGGAAGTATTGGCAAAAAAAAGTCATACACTAATCCAGAAAATGTTAAATAATCACTTTATTATGGACCCTCTATTGCATATTACCTCCATACTGCCAAAAGAAATAGAAAGGAAAAACTGGAGAGTCATATTATACTTAATTATGGCAGCAAGAATGCATATAGCATCAAATTGGAAGAGCAGTGAACATTTACAAATAGATGATTGGTTGTTCAAAGTGATAGAAATGAGGGATAATGACATGTTAACACATATTTTGAAAAGGAAAAACACGAGACAGGTAAAGGAAGAGTGGCTCCCGCTACTCAATATATGTAAAATCAGATGGAATGTAGAAAAAGTCATTTAAAATAGGGGAAAATAAAGTCAAATAAAGGAGATGATATAATGAGGATAGGAAGTATTAAAAGGAGTGAAATTCGGTTATAAAGATGAAAAGTGGGTATTGTTAATGGGGAATACCAATGGTGATATGTGATAAGGGGATTAAGGGGGAAAACTATTGAGATGGATTTACTGGGGAAGTCAAATTATCTAACAACAGATTTGTCTCTGTTTTTTTATTTGTTTAAAGAAAGATGATTGTATATGATGCATTTTGACAAGTTGTAAATAGAAAACTGTTATAAAAATAATTTTTTTAAAAAAGATGCCTCCTAGTAGGGTCAGCTCTCTACCTTGCATTATCTGCAGTGGTTCTCTCAGCTCTGCACTTTTGTTGTCTAAAGCAGTGCTACACAAAGGGGTAATCTGTGGACCAATGCTACTCCCTGAGGAATCTGATGCTGGTGCCTGGAGACCTTTTGAGAAATAAATAAATTATTTGAGCCAATGGATACAAATATGGGACCAATTCCTGATACACTAGGGCTGCTGCCACACTTTAGAAATAGTGCAGCTGATGACGCAGCTTTAACTATCATGGCTCCATCTTATGGAATCCTGGGATTTGTAGTTGCTTGTGGCACCAGAGCTCTCTGACAGTGAAGGCTAAATATCTCACAAAATTACAAATCTCAGAATTCTATAGAATTGAGTCATGGCAGTTAAAGTGGCATCAAACTGCATTATTTTGGCAGTGTGGCAGCAGCCTAGGTAAAATAAAATAATCCCAGTGCCCACATCAGGTGCTCTGAGAATCATAGAATCATAGAATTGTAGAGTTGGAAGAGACCACAAGGGCCATCCAGTCCAACCCCCTGCCATGCAGGAATAGTCCAAAATATTTTTATAAGGAGCATCAAAAGCTTCTGTTTTCTGCAAGGGCCTGCTTCTGTTTTGTTACCACTTGGATATCACTGTTTTCTGAGGGCCTAGTCATTTATCCCACAGTTGGATAGGCCAGGAGGGAGTAAGAGAGCAAATGGAATGATCTTACAGCTCTCTTCAAAGGAAAAAGGGAAAGGATCACCCTAAGTTCTCTTCTCCACATAAGAATTGTCCTTTGCATAGCTGTAGAGTCCCTTTACCTCTCCTACCCATGAACCTGTAACAATCCATGTACTTCAGAGTAAGGACCAGTGTTGTCAAAAGCAATTACTTTTCGGCAACTGCATATAGGACTGCAGTGTAAGCTGTTCCTTGAGTGCGAGTGCAGTGCAGACCACCTCCTCCTCTTCTTGAGTACCTTTGTCTTCATTTGCAACTCTGCATTCTACTAAGTTTATACTACTCCACATTCTTGGAGCATCCAGGAACACCCCTTTATTGCCTGCACACAGGGCAGACTGCTCGCACCACCCCAACCTTGGTACACCACTGATTATGTAAAGTAAGATACAGAATTGATTAAACAGCCGGTGTTTAAAAGTATTATGCAAAACTATAGGTACTTAGGATATCTAAAAGGTACTATGAGAAATACAGAAAAATATAGAACACTGTTAACATTTAGTTGATCATTTAATGAACAGAAATATAACATTTAATGCAAAGAAATAAGCTAAAATGAAATGGTGCATGATATATATGTGCATATGCACCTTCAAGTTGCCTGTCTACTTATGGGAACTCCATGAATTTCATAGGGTTTACTTAGGCAAAGAATACTCAGAGGTGGTTTTGCCAATTCCTTCCTCTGAAATATAGGCTAGAGCACCTGGTATTCATTGGTGGTCTCCCATCCAAGTACTAACCAGAGCTGACCCAGCTTAGGTTCCAAGATCAGTTGGGATCTGGTGCCTTTAGGGTATACTCAAAACTAAATATAGATCAAGTCTTGCTATTAAAATATTGTAAGCCTAAACCAGAAAACAGAGAGTAATAGAATCAAAGACATCTAGGACCGGTCTAAAGGAGGGTATATCTTGTGTAATTTATAGGCATTCATGCAACAAAGAATTAAATTGTAACTGAAATGGATAAAAACTCAATGAGAAGAAAGGAAACATGGTTAAAGAGGCCTTGATTTCAGAAATATTTAGGCCTCAAAGCTGCCACATTGAAATAATCCCTGTCATTTTCCTTCCCGTGTGTCAGCTCTTACAGAGCTGTAGTTGGAAACCCAAAATTCTTTACAAAATCATTTGCCCAGAACAATAACAGAGCTGTCTTATGTTCAAATTTATGACTTCTGCCCATCGATATATCTTCTTCTTTCCAGGAAGATAAAGCAATATCTCATTCACTGAGCGCACCAAATCCAATATTTAATCAGCCCAAATCAAATCCTGCTGCCTGAACAGAAAGATAGAGATTGACAGATTTCATAGCCTACATTCTCGCAGAGAAGCTGAGGGGCATTTTATGTCCTCGCTCTCAAAA
Organism: Gambelia wislizenii; assembly: GCA_030847615.1. Lineage (NCBI taxonomy): Eukaryota > Metazoa > Chordata > Lepidosauria > Squamata > Crotaphytidae > Gambelia > Gambelia wislizenii. The sequence goes on along the minus strand of JAUMIR010000005.1, from coordinate 101,970,902 downwards.
CTATTTTGCTTTACTTCCTCCAACTGGTTGTTATCCCTTCTATGTTCCCTTCATCTCTGTTTAATTTGCATAGGTACCACTATAATACACTAGAAGCTAAATCAATATGCTTGTAGACTTCCTTCGTCTTATATCTGCCATTACATAACCATTTTCATATACAAATACAGTTGTTCTTCTGTATCCATGGATTTGGTATCCACGGATTTAAGTATTCACAGCTTGAAAATATTCTTTAAAAAATAATAATCCAAAAAGCAAACCTTGATGTTACCATCTTATATAAGTATAAACTAAGTTATGCAGGGGCAGGAAACAGTATTCCAGAGAGCCAAATACCCATATTACTGGGGACAATAGCCTCAATGATAAAAGGGAAGCAAGGGCAGTAGTTAAAGAACCTACCAATGGGTGGAAAAAACAATAAAGGAGCTGAAGAGAATTACCTTAGTATTCGATGTTTCCACAGTAATGCATTGTGCATGGGAAATACACAAGATTTACTCATATTCTTAACACAGAAAGAAAAATATGATTTAACAGGCATCATTGAAAACTGTACTGTACAGATGAATCTCATGACTGGAATGTAGTGATAGAGGAGTATACTCTAGTCCAAAGAAATAAACCAAACTGGAAAAGAGGAGGAGTAGCATTAAACATTGAGGATATTTACGTCTGAGTGAGGATCCATGAATTAAAGTACAGAAAACAGTTTGATAGCTTTTGGGTAAAAATTAAAGAGGAGAGAAACAACAGTGACAACAAGCCTGCTATACACTACCAAACCAGACTGAAGACTTGGGATTCCTTCTTAGAACAGAAAAGTAAACATTTAAAAAAATTTGAATGTGGCCTTATTCAAATTCAATTCTGCCATATAACGTTGTGACTAATTGTATTTGCATTCTTTCCATAGTACTAATGAGTATGTAGCTGGACTGTAAAAGGGAGTACAGTAGGATCCAGGGGGAATGGTTATGGGCCCCCAGTGGATAATGAAATCCGTGGATAATAGCGAACACCATTGAAAATAGTGGGATTTCCAGTTTAAAACATCATAGAGTTGCCTTGGAGGACCTAGAAAATGGCTAGAGGGGACACATTTTCTAGGAAGACTCTATGGTAGCTGTGCTGAAGCTGAAACTGTGGATAATTGAATCAGCGGATAATAAATCAGCAGATATGGGGGTCCTACTGTATGTGCTATGTGTCTGGAGAGGTTTGATAAGCCCCTTGCACATGGGCTCAGTTCTGAGAAAAAGAGGATTAGAACTGGTATGGTGGGAAATGGGAGTGGGGATGATGGATAGCCAATGACTGTGTAGCCTGCAAGATTTGGTAGATTGGAAAATGCTTTTAGTATACTGTGTTAGTTAGGTTTCATTCTGAGCAACAAATTTGTAGGGTTAGCTCTTTGGATTACTGTGATAATAATGTTTTCTGTTTTTAACTCTTAAGACTGCTGCTTACTGAGTCTGAAGAAGCCAATACATGACAACGGAAGACTTTAAACATCTTGATATTTGTTGGAAGTCAAACTCTACCAAGAACGTAATGTACAACAAAGCCCCATGAGGGGTGGTATACTATAGATATACCTACAGACCTAGGTATGTTTAGCTCTGAGAAGAGAAGATTCAGAGATGACAAGATAGCATCTTTAAATATAAGAACGAATGTCATGGAGTAGATGGCATGAACCAATGGATTTAAATTGCAAGAAAAATGTTTCTAAACATTCTAAACCTAAATTTTAGGAATTGTATTCTGACAGTAAAAGAAGGTTTGACAGTGGAATAGCCAACCCCCGAAAGACATTGACAGAAGGTAGTGAATTTCCTTCATTGAAGGTGTTTAAATGGAGGTTCGATGTTCATCTCTTGCACTACTATTATTACTCACCCTGGAGCATGCTACATAAAGATGTCTGTGTGAGAAGCATCTTGAATGATGGAATTAGGGGCATACTTATCAAATTTGCAGATGACACCAAATTAGGAGGAGTAGCTAATACCCTAGAGGACAGGACCAAAATTCAAAATGACCTGGATAGACTGGAGAGCTGGCCAAAGCTAACAAAATGAAATTCAATACAGAGAAATGTTAAGTACTGCACTTAGGGCGGAAAAACGAAATGCAATAGATATAGGATGGGGGAGACCTGGCTGAATGAGACTACATGCGAAAGGGATCTAGGAGTCCTAGAAGACCACAAGTTGAATATGAGTCAACAGTGTGATGCGGCAGCTAAAACAGCCAATGCGATTTTGGGCTGCATCAATAGAAATATTTTGTCTAGATCGAGGGAAGTAATAGTGCTGCTGTATTCTGCCTTGGTCAGGCCTCACCTAGAATACTGTGTCCAGTTCTGGGCACCATAATTCAAAAAGGATATTGACAAATTGGAGCATGTCCAGAGGAGGGTGACTAAAATGGCGAAAGGTTTGGAAACCATGCCTTATGAGGAGAGACTAAGGGAGCTGGGTATGTTTAGCCTGGAAAAAAGACAGATATGGGGCGATATGATAGCCCTGTTTAAGTATTTGAAGGGGTGTCACATTGAGGATGGAGCAAACTTGTTTTCTGCTGCTCCAGAGACTAGAACACGGAGCAATGGATGCAAGCTCCAGGAACAGAGATTCCACTTCAACATTAGGAGGAACTTTCTGACAGTAAGAGCTGTTCGGCAGTGGAACACACTCCCTTGGAGCGTGGTGGGGTCTCCTTCCTTGGAGGTCTTTAAATTGCCATCTGAAAGGGATGTTTTGATCATGATTTCCTGCGTGGCAGGGGGTTGGACTGGATGGCCCTTGTGGTCTCTTCCAACTCTACAATTCTATGATTCTATATGAGTCTATTAATGACAAATCTACACATGAAATTCAGAGTTGTCTGCCTTTGTGACTTATTAATGATCATGGTGAAACACCAGGGACAGCATGATTGAAAGTGAAGGGATAGTTCATGGGACTCAGTAATATCCAGGGAATAAATACTGATTCACTGTACCATAGCCTGTTAACATTATAACTTCAATGACATTCTTGAAAAGTGTTTATACAGTACTTTTAAGCAAGTACCATTAACATAATTTAGGAACACTTGAATTACTAATTAACATAATTGCTGCCCCAAATTTCAATATGATTTTATGTGTAGGAAATCAAGGTGTTATCATAAAGCTTAAAAATTCTGTTGGTTAATGTACTACTTATCTTAGTTCAGTAGGCTGTTGACAGCTGTGTATTCAAATTCCTGAACATTACAACTAATAAGAATGGTACTGTTGATCCAATCTGCTTGCTCACCTTCTGGAGTAAGAATGGCTTGTTCACACAGACAAGATCTCAGCTTCACTGCAGTGTTTTGAATAGCACCATACACATACCGTACAAGAACCTTCCACAGTGAAAGGGATTGTCTATAGATAGTACAGAAGTATACTATATAGTATACTAACTGTTGTACTTTAGGTAATATAATTTCATTATGGATTCATCTCCTATTTCCCACAACAAATCTACAAACTCAGGGCTATGTGTGTGTTGCTCACAAGATAAACACTCCTATTTACTGTAGGCTGCTTTTTTTATACACGTGGGCAGAGGACATAATGTTTCTGGGAAAGCTATAAAGTACTGGACAAGATCATAAAATATAAATACATAAAACTGAGCACTAAAATCAGGATCATTCAAACCATTGTATTTCACATCACCATGTATGGATGTTGGCGCTGGACAATGAAAAAAGCTGATGAGAAGAAAACTAACTCATTTGAGATGTGGTATTTGGAGAAAAGTCCTGAGGATACTGTGGACAGCCACAAGAACAAACAGATGGTTCTTAGAACAGATCAAGAACAAACACTCATTCGAAGCCAAGATTACCAAATTTAAGCTGTCATCCTTCGGACATATCATGAGAAGAAATTACTACTAGAAAAGTTAACAATCCAAGATAAAAGTGGAGGGGAAAAGAAATAGGGGAAGACTCTCACAGGTAACAAGTGTGGTGCTATGACAACCTCTTATGACTCCGACCCCCATTAATTCTTGCTTCTGTGATGGAAGTCAGAAAGACAAGCAGTGATTGCTAAAATCAAGAAAACCCTATGTCATGTGGGCCCTCATTCTCTCTGGCATTCACCCAGCACAAAGTTGGGAGGAAAGCTTCGTGTGTTTGTCCAGCCTGAGACACACTCTTAAGGATTCCTTTAGCCTGGAAATCCCTTAGAACTAGGTTTCCCTATGGTAGCTGCCACCACCCACTGTGCAATGAAACCCCAGTCCAGCAAGCAACTGGGAAAGTCCCCTGGTTAACCAGTGGATCTACTCGCTCTGTTAAAGTATCACCAACCCCCCTTCTCTATCCCAGAAAAAAATCAAGATAGCTATGACTGAGCAAGGTGCATATAATGTAGGCTTTAGTAGGAAAAAGTGAAAAAGCTTTATTTTTTAAGTTCAAGCAAGCAAACCCATCCAGAGGTAATAATTTCATGGAGAAAAGGCATTTTTCTTCAGGCCCAACTTAAGAGTTACATAAAGCAGCATAACGTTTAGGCTACATTCAGTCAGGGTTAAAAATAAATCATATAAGCTAACACAACTAGCTAAATACATTTTCCTAAGCTAAGAAAATATCCACTCACATGTAGGAAGTCCATCTGGATCAGGATGGGTCACATTGGGATAGGCTAGGCTCAGCTTATTAAAGCTGTCCTGCTTAGTCTCTGATGATGGAATTTCAGAGCAATGCAATTAGGCCAGCTCCTTCAGGCCTCATCATATTATGTGTGAGTCTGCTTTCTTCCAGACCCTTGATACCATGTGACTATCTCCAAACTCCTAAGCCATGTGCTTGAAACAAAGACTACATCTCTTCAAAACTCCATTACCAAATCTGATTGGCTCTGCATTACCCAATCTGATTGGCTCTCCAGTCAGGTAATGTCATGCTTAGCAAATGAAAGTCCACCCCCCACTCCTGTGTTACCTTTGTCTGACGACCAGCGAATGGAAATTACAGATGATGGGAAATGAGGGCACTGAGATGTATCCAAAGAGGTGTTACTTGTATCCCCATGGGGGATTCTGGTGGGATGCTTTTGGCAGTACTTTGAACTACGTTCACAAAGAGGTACTAAACCCTGGGTGTGAGTAGGGGCTGAGGAGACAAATCTGAAGAGGTGTTACCTGTATTCCCATGAGGGATTCTGGTGGGACGCTCCTGGAAGTATGTCTCATATGAAACCTCAAAGGGGCACAAAACCAAGGGGGGTGGGTGGGTTGCAGGGAGGGGATATTCATTGGGAGAGGTGTAACTTCCATCTCCATAGGGGAATTTCTTTGGGATGCTCCTGCCTAGCAGCTGTTGAGTTATGGTTCACATTAAATGTCAAAGGGGAAGAAAACCTGGTAAGAAAGGTATAGGGCGAGGGGACGCATTTATAGAGGTGTTACTTTGGGCCCCCATGGGGTTTCCAGGGAGACACTCCCTGCAGTTGGAACACATAATATTCCAATCTATAATTTATAAGTGCAGAACAGTTGAGAAAAAGGAAAACGCACAATAATGTAAACATTTTTTCATAGTATTGAGGTAGTTTCCATAATGAGATTTAACAGTGTAAAATTTGTTTTTTACAAACATTTTAGCTCACATTACAGTGCAACGCTCATGGGCTAAAAGTTGTCTTATTCTTTCTCTCCTCGTTTTTTGAGATGGTTGAGAGAAAGATAGCTCTCCAACACCCTCAATTAATCGAGGTGTTGCTTCTGGTTCCTGGACACCAGACAAAGGTGTTCCGGAGTTCTCCTGGTGCAGACTTGCATCCATAGAGAACATTACATTTCTCTTCCACGATGGCAGAAGGGTCCTTCTAGCCCCAAGTTTACAGCGCTAAATAGCAACGAGAGAAGGTATGTGTGCTTGTGGTTGCACATAGCTCATCAGTATTCTCTCTCTGTTGTGTGTTAGTTAGCAATGATTGCATTAATGCTTTGGCCATATAAGCTATGGGCTGGAAGCAGGCAATCATTTGCCTTCTGTCCTCCCTGCTCTCTATTACATCATGCCTTAAAATGTCCTCTATCTGAACCAGAAACTCAGTGTTGGTGTGCATCTGCTCCTGGCAGTGCCACTCGTGTCATTCTTGAGCGTCTTGTGCTATTATTGCCTGTTCATTTGCGTTTTGCATGACAGCAAGTGCAATGGCCTCACCTCTATGCCTCCCTTTTCCCTTTGTCCAAAGCCTGCATAGCCATGTTCCAGGTGACAGCATTGCTATGTCTGCAACACCGAGGGAATCTGGGTATTATACGAACATGAAACCATAGTTAGCATACAAGGAAATCTCCTACCATAATACGCCCAAAACTGGTAGCAAAGGGTCAGAAATCTTGGTGAAGTGGAATATAGATTTATTTTATTTTATTTATTTAATTATTTATACCCTGCTCTTCAGCCTCAAGGCTATCAGAGCGGCTTACAAATTGTTTTAAGCAATAGCTATTTACATATCTACATTGCATTAAGCATAGAAGCTGTGAAGGTATTTGAAAATGATGTTCAAATTGAGATATTCATATTAAGATGTTTTGTAAAGATTCCAATAAAAATTAAATGCTTCTAGCAGACAACCTCTGGTTCTATGTTAGAGAAATTGTTATTGAAATTGAAACCCCTTGCATCCCGGATAACTGTTTCTAATTTAAAAACCAGGAAGGATAGCAAATGGCACACAATGTGAAAAATTTAAGAGATTGCAATGTCTGTTACAGGATTTAAAATAATAGGAAAGTACCTAACTTATCCCTGTTCCTGTTCTCCTTCTGTGTTTTGGGAATTGTCTTCCATATCAGAAACAGTGGACACTTCTTTGATGTAGCAGTTTTGGAGATAAATAATGAAAAATCATCCCTCCGTATAACAACAAACATAGATTTATTATTTTAATAAATGTTGTAGTATTTCTTTGGAGGTTATGTGAGGCTATAAATTGAAATATTGATCTCTTATCTTGTCTGTAGTTGGGTTTGGAAACTTTAGATAGCGCTTTTTAGGGATGTACCATGTTCTCATAAGATGAAAAATTATAATAGAGTCAATCCTTTCACTTACAATTGCTATTTTTTTAAAAGTTCTGTTAATTTTATGAAAGTTTGCCATTAATGCTTTAAGGGCAAATTCAAATACGATATGGTGTCATTGTCATTCACTGTAACAGCAACATATATAAATATGCACCATCATGATCTATTACTTTCCTGAGCTGCAGTTGCTCCTAAATTTGATTCATCTAGTCCCTGTGAAAACTCTAAATGGGCTTACTCTCTCTCCTGGTGTTGCATTTCCTCTTCAGCCTCAATAAGTTCTTGTAGGCCATCTGGTTCATTGTCTACAATGCAGAGAAATACATAAGAGGTTACTAACACTGCTGCTTTCTAGTTACATGTAAAAATAAATGGATTTAGATAGGCTGATAACTATAAACATACAGCAAGCTCATTGAACATGTATGAGATTTTTTCCCCTGAGTTGCTTATTAGAAAAGTTTAACATGAAGACACATACTGTCTTCAGAAATCTGAGATGGGTCCACCGTAAGCAACACCTCCATGTCCTGCTGGGAATTGTCTACTTCTGCCAGCTCCCTTCAATACCCGGGACTATCTCCTTCTGATACAGCTCTACTCAGTGGCATACTGCGACACAGTCATTTTGGGACCACTCCAGCATCTCAATATACAATCCAGCTCTCTATAGTAAGGACAGGTCACGGGCTGACTCCCACTAAGTTTGTTGTGTGCAACAACATGTTTAAGTTCCAATCTCATTAATTTTGTCTTTGATCTGCATTCAAAGGCACACCTTTGATGGTGTCTAATCCTCATCTCCCTTGCTATGCCCTCAAAAATATCAATGTTGTGATGGCTTGCTCTACAGCCTTCCTGTATCCTCCCCCCCTCCAAATTTCAAGAAGGTCCCTTATCTCATTGGCTCTCCGTACCACCCCCTACCTTGTCGCCTTCTGTCCTCTTTAGGGGCATCCATGTTTATATAACACCAGGAGAAAAAACAGACAGAACACCAGGCAAACAAATAATAGTCCAATTGTGAAATTGAAACTAGTTGCCATGGACGCTTCAGCCTATGCATGTGCAATAGGAAAAATGAATGTTTCCAATGCTTTTTGATGAGTCTGTCATGGTCAGTCAGGACTCTGAGGACTCAGAAGGCGAGGAGGCTGAGCCAGTAGCAGAAGAGCTGGCTGAGTCTGAGTCTAGCCCTGAAGAACCCAGGGCTCAGCAGCCTAGCTCTCCCCCAGCTCAGGGTCCATGCCTGGGAGACATAATGGAGCAAGAGCAAGAGGTAGAAGAGCAAGTACCTACCTTTAGCCAAAGGAGAGCAGAGAAGGCGTGGCTTCGTCATTCCCAGAGATTAAGAGACAGAAGCTCATCAATCACCCCGCAGCTGGGAGTGAGAGCTGGGCCAACATAAGCAGCTGGGGGAGGCTGAGTTCCTTGTTTCAGGCAGTCTGAGTTACCTGGAGGAAGCCTCTGCCTGTGACTCTCCTGGAACCTTGCTATCTTGAGACTTTGGATACCTTGACTTTGGACTGCCTTCGTTGACCCACCTGCCGGAACCCTTTTGACCTTGGACTGCCTCTGCGTTCTGCACTCTCTCTCTCTGTGTACTTCTGACTCTGTAGGACTGCTACTGACAACACCAGGTACTGTGCTTTTCAACTGGGTTGTTGCTGGGCCAGGCTCCTTATCAGCTATTGAGTTGGCTTCTCGACAGAGTCATGATAACATGAAAACGACAAGCAGAGGTCCAATCTTAACTGAACTCTCTATCGTCTTCTCATAGCACCAAATACAACCCTATTGGTTGAAAACAAAATGCAGTATCAAAGGAAATGCCTTTTTCTAGCTGACAGTGGTAGAAGAGATCTTTTAGAGATGTGGTGAGGCAACTACTGGGGCGACAAGGAGGTAGCCTGCTTGATGAAAGGTGTTAGGAAATGTGTGTGTGTGTGTGGGGGGGTAAAATTACTTATGAAATCAACATCTATCCCCAATGCAAGGTATTATACAAAGATTTCTGTGTATCTTAGTAGAAAGGGATTTGACAGGACAATCACCCAAGTAAGCTCCAAGTTTAAGGTAATGAAAGTTACTGTAGTTTTTTAAAACTGATGCAACTGTTCAATGGCAACCCTCCAGAAGATGTTAGGACCCACCCACCCCATTTCAAGGAGATGCTAAGCCTTTAGGAAGAAGCTGGCAGACCTTATTGGAGTGGTAGAAGGCCTGCAAGTAAGTAAATTTTTCTTATTCAGTATTTATTTTTGTGAAATGTTAGCTTACCAATGGATGTATGTTCCATTTTTGCAACTTTGAAGTTTAATGTATGTTTTTTCTCTAAGTATAGATAATAAATTGAAAATGTAAATAACAAAACTGTTTCTTAATATTATTTGATAAAATATTAAAAGATCCTTTAACATCCTCTCAATTCACAGCTTCAGGGAAGCAACATGAGAGGTCTGCCTCAATAGGGGGAATGTCTGCTGCTTGTGAGTAATGGCTTATAAGAGAAAATGTATGCAGTTGCAATTAAAATATCATTTTCATTCCAATTTTAAAAGATTTCTAATTTATTTTTTAAAATATATTTTATTCAGTTTTCCATAAAACATGCATCAAAAAAAACAAAAAAAATCATACATTGCAGATTGTAATTCCTCTATACATCTTTCTCTTATTATTTCTTAACATTCTTTAACATTCATTCCTTATCCATCGTATTTACCTTTCTATATTTATCTATTCATGCAACTCTCTTCCAAACTTACATGCATACCTCATGACTTCCTTGTTTCTTCTCAAAGCATATTGTGAAGTTCATGCTCATCTACCCCTTTTAAGTAATAATCGCAAGTTTCTCGGTTTTCCGTTTCCTTTACATTAACACTCTATTTGATTAACTTCTAAGCTAAATCTCCCATTCTCTCCCAAATCTCTCTTTCCATAAAGGATTCAAATCTTCCCATATTTTCATACCTTTAGTTGTTTTTTTCTCATCTATCAGAATCGTAAGTTTATCTATATCACACATCTCTTGAAGCTTTCTCAACCATTCCTCAATTGTTGGTATATTTGATGACTTCCAATATTTCGCATAGAGTATTTTTGCCACGGTCACAATATATGCTAGAATCCTCCAGTATCTTTCCTGCAATTGTTCATCTATTTTATAGAACATATTTAGTAAGTAGAGCTCTGGATCACGTGGGTAGTTTGTATTAAATATTTTTAATATTGTTCTATGTATTTTGCCCCAAAATTTCCCAGCCTTCTTGTACTTCCACCATACATGAAAGTAAGTTCCTGAAGCTTTCTGACATTTCCAACACAGATCAGACATGTTTTTATACATTTTGGATAGTCTCACCGATGTTAGGTACCATCTCATCATTATCTTATATATATTCTCCTTTATTTTGTAGCTTCTGTTACAAGATAAACTCTTTCCCCACAGTTTTCCCCAGTGTTCTAACAATATTTCATGGCCTAATTTTATCATGAACAGCTTGATAATTTCCTGTTCTAATTTTAAATTCAATATTATTTTATACACCTTTGATATCATCTTTTTCTTGCTATTTTGTATTAAATCATCAAATTGCATTGTTTCTGTTTCTATTCCTACAAGTCTTTGGTCTATTTTAAATTTTTCCATTAATTGTTTATATAATAGCAGTGACATTCCTTATTTTCCAATTTTAATTCTTCCCAAGTTTTAATTTTATATATGTTTCCTTCCTTTTTCAATATATCTCTATATGTCAACCATGTCCCTTTGAATATGTCTTCTTTTTTGTAATAAGCTTCATGGTTGGATGGCCATAGTGGTATTTTTGCATATACCTTTCCCTTATATTTTGTTCAAGTTCTCAATAGTGAAGCTCTAACATAATGATGTTTAAATTCCTTATGGACAGTTGATTTATTGTGCCATAAGTAGGCATGCCAGCCAAATCTCGCATTAAATCCTTCTAGTGTTAATAATCTAGGATTTTCTAATTTTATCCACTCCATCAACCGGATGATTGCACTGGCGTGATAATATACTTGTAGGTCTGGTAGAGCTAAGCCTCCCCTCTCTTTTGAATCTGTCAAGTTATTCTATTTTATTCTGGCTTTCTTACCTTTCCATATATATTTGCTAAATCTTTGTTCCATGTATCCATTACTTTATCATTTTTTATAATTGGTAAATTTTGAAATAAATAGATCATTTTCAGTAGTACGTTCATCTTAATTGATGATATTCTACCCAAAACTGGCAAGTCTAAGTCTTCCCATTTCTTTAAGTCTTGTTTAATCTTATTCCATAGTTTTACATAATTATTTTCAGACAAGTCTGAGTTCTTTTAGTTATATTATTGCCTAAATATTTAACTTTTTTCTCTATCTTAAATCTTGACAATCATTCCAACTCCTGTTCTACCTGTTTTCTTATATTCCTTGTTAACATAACAGATTTTTCTTCATTTATTCTTAAGCCTGCTAATTGACCAAATTCTTCCACTGTTTCCAATAATGTTTTTAAACTTTCAGTTGGGTTATCCAGAAGGAAAACCAGGTCATCTGCAAAGGCCTTGTATTTGTATAATTGGTCCTGCCATTTCCATCCTCTTATCTGATGATCTATTCTTATTCCCCTTGTCAATACTTCCAATATAATGATAAATAATAATAATGGGGAAAGTGGGCACCCCTGACGAGTCCCTTTTTCAATTTTAAATGGTTTTGTTTTTTCGCTGTTGATTATCACCTGGGCTTCTTGATTTCTATAGATCTTACTTATCCAATCATGGTACTTTTCACCTATATTCATCCTTTTTAGAACCTCCAACATGAACTCCCAACATACGCTATCGAACGCCTTTTCGACGTCTGCAAAGACCATAAATAACTTTCTCTTGTTAAGTTTTTCATAGAATTCTAATAAGTTTATTAACACTCTTACATTATCTTTAGCTTGCCAGCCTGGGAGAAATCCACTTTGATCTTCATAAACCCAATTTCTCAAAATTCTTTTTAATATTTCTGCCAGTATATTCGTAAAGATTTTATAATCTATATTTAAAAGCGAGATTGGTCTGTAATTTGCTGGTATTGTCAGATCTTTCCCTTCTTTCAGAATTAGCATTATATCCGCCTTACCCCATGATTCGGGGCATTTCCCTTTGTTTATTTCTTTAAGCAATCTATATAGAGGTTCCAATAATTCTTCTTCAAGGGTCTTGTAATATAATACTGAAAAGCCGTCCGGGCCTGGGGCTTTCCCAGTTTTCATCCTTCCTATTGCATCTCTGATTTCTAATTTGGAGATTGGCTTATTTAGTTCGATTTTTCTCCCTTCCATTATCTTCGTTATCTCTTCCTTTTCTAGATATTCTTTTATTTTGGTGTTGAAATCTTTTCTATTTTCCTGATTCTTATATAATTTCACGTAGTATTCCTTAAATACTCTAATTATGTTTTTTTTTGCTTTGTATAACTCATTTTCCCATCTCTTATTTCTGTAATTACGTTTTTCTCTCTGTGTGTCCTTAGCTTATATGCCAGCCATTTACCAGGCCTATTTGATTGTTCAAAATACTTTTGATGGGCATATTTCATTTTATTTGTGATTTCCATTCTCATATTACTTTCTTATTGATTTTTTCAGACTCAACTCTTTAGTAACTTTCTCATCATTTGGGTTTCTCTTTAGGGCATCTTCTTTCTCCTTTATTTTTTCTTTAAATTCTTTCTCTTTTCTTTGTTTATTTTTTTTGTATTCATATTTCTGTTTTAAAAATTGCCCTCTTATAACTGCCTTTCCCGCATCCCAAACTATGTCTATCATCATCCCTTTATCCATATTTTCTCAAAAGTATTGCTTCAAATCTTTATCTGTTCTACTACTCTCTTTTTTCAATAATATATCCTTAAGTTTCCAATTGTACTGTATTTTCCTGTAACCTAATTCCAAGATCACAGGACTATGATCCGAGATTAACTTTTGTTGGATTTCTATCTTTCTTACATCTTTAAATAGTATTTCAGATATCAGAAACATGTCTAATCTAGACCATGACTTGAATCTATCTGAATAATACATATAATTATGTTCCTGACTGTGTACTATTTGCCAACAATCTTTTAAGGATAACAAGTCCATCAATACATTTACTTCTTTTGGTAATTTCCCCTGGACACTTTTTTTGGTTAATTTTGTTGATAGCGTTGATCTATCGAGAGTTGAGTCTAATACACCATTCCAATCCCCAGCAAAGATAAATTGATCATATTCATATTTCATCACCTCTTTTTGGAGTTTTCTATAAAAAAAAATTCTAATTTATGATGCATTGGTTCTCAAACTTCTACAATGAGTGATAAAATATAAATTGAAGAAACAGGAATAATCTTTATTTTTTTAAAAAAATATTGGATAATAAATATTTTATTATGTGTAAGTACACACACATTTGAAAAGGTCAGTTAACTTACCTTTTCTCCAGTTCAGTTACAGCACTCCTTTTTATTTGGATTTTTTACTGGGCTGGTCACTCAACTGTATGGTTATTTTGTGTGCCAAGTGTGGTTAGGGCCACAAGGGAAAACATCACATCTCTTGTCAGGTGTACATTTTAGAAAGCTAAAATCATTTGCACAGTTGTATGTCAAGCTAATCATTCTGTCTATGCATGCCAATTAAAATGATCTAAGCTTAGCATGTCTGTTGGGTAGGCACTTCCATTTCAGTGGTGATGATTGCTTTTTTTGCGATTACAGTGTACATATTGATGGGACTTGGAAAACCATGCTACTGGTCAGGAAATAAAATTCTACATAAACATTTGCATTAATAGCAGAATACATCTTCCTATGTTTAGAGTTATAATTAATATTGAGGACTTTTTGATGCACCTTCAAAGTACTGGTCACTGTTCCATCAAAGTGCTGGGATTGATCGAGTGTGATAAAAACCTTTCTAGAAAGTTGAAAAAAATCTATCTTAGGTTTTAACAAAGCCATACCCTCTGACAAATAGTTGTTTATAATAAACTGGTGTAATTTATGCTTTAAATTTCTGGTTAAGAGAGCTTCGACATTAGAGGTGTCATATCAGAGTGCATGAAGAGGAACAAACAGAGGGAACATCATTTCAGGGAGCATTGGGGAACAGTAAGGATACCTAATCTCTTACCGAAATGCATGAAAGGACATCGGAAATAATATATTTTCCAAGAATGGGGCCTACTTAAAATAAATTATTTCAGTTATAATGAGTGGAGTTGCATGACATTGCATGTATTCCTTTTGTATTTTTCTAAAATGACCTATGTAGAGATGCTGTTTGTATAACAGTATTTCCTTTTTTATTAATTACAGGTGAGAGCTCTTCCAGATCCCCGAGCTAATCCAGCAGTTCAACACAGCAACTTGCTGGATTGGCTCATGAGGGCGAACACGAGGGGGAAGAAGCATCAGAAGCATCCGAGGAGGATGTTGAAATTATGGGAGAAGATCCTCCTTGTCAAATATCAATGTCCATGCTGTCGAGGAGGATGAGGATGTAGGTGAGGAAGCCCCACAGGAAATAAGTTCCCCTTTGTACTCCTAACCACAGGGGAGAATGCTTGGCCAAATTAGGGATGAGACCCTAGGGACAAGCAGTTAGTTTCCCTATCTAGGAATTAACAATATAACACTTGTTGAAAGATAATCTATATGTATTTTAAATGTAAGTGGTGCTTATCAAACAGTCCCAAAACATAACAAAGTATATTCAGTGTTTTCCCCTTTGTGATGTCAAATCATAAATCAATAGGAGCAACACCACAAAAATTTCTGTATAACCTCTTTAAACGTTTAATAAAGTTGCCTCTTTCAACACTTGAAGGAACGTCTACAGTTGAGAGGACAGCACCATTGGAGAAAGTCACTGACCTTCCTTCATGCTGTCGAGAGACTAGGGAGAGTGTGCAAGCGTTTATCATGAACATAACTACAGAATGTATGTATCCATTCTGTCCTTCATGGGAGTGGGTATAGTGGGATGATCCCCCTTAATATAACAGTTTTTCAAAATGAAAGGATAAATAAGTACAGTTGCCCGTCCACATTCGCGACTTTCACATTCGCGGTTTTGATTATTCGCGGAAAGCCGCCTGCCCCCCCTCTATACTCCGTCCCTTCCCAAGGCAGTGAAGGGGTTCTCAGGAATCCCTTCGCTGCCTTAAGAAAGGGGTGGTGGTGGAAAGCCTCCCTCATTCCACCCCAGTCCCTTCCCAAGGCAGCGAGGGACCCCCTACGCCACTCAGGAAAGGGCGGGGGGGGTGAGGGAGAGTGACGGCGGGGGCTTCAGAAGCCCCCACAGCCAGTCTGGGAAGGGCGAGGGGGTGAGGGAGAGTGGCAGCGGGGGCTTCAGAAGCCCCCGCAGCCACTCTGGGAAGGGCGGGTGTGTGTGTGAGAAAGTCCGGAGAGAGGCAGTGCAGCCTCCTCCCCACCCACACGCTGCCTTCCCCAGCCTTTCTCAGCGGAGTTCGTGGCTTTGGAGCCCCGGAGCCCGCTGAGAAAGGCCGGGGAGAGGCAGCGCAGCCTTCTCTCCACCCACACGCTGCCTTCCCTGGCCTTTCTCAGCGGGGTCCTTGGCTTTGGAGCCCCGGAGCCCGCTGAGAAAGGCCGGGGAGAGGCAGCGCAGCCTCCTCCCCACCCACACGCTGCCTTCCCTGGCCTTTCTCAGCAGGGTCCGTGGCTTTGGAGCCCCGGAGCCCGCTGAGAAAGGCCGGGGAGAGGCAGCGCAGCCTCCTCCCCACCCACACGCTGCCTTCCCCGGCTTTTCTCAGCGGGGTCCGTGGCTTTGGAGCCCTGGACTCCGCTGAGAAAGGCCGGGGAGAGGCAGCGCAGCCTCCTCCGCACCCACACGCTGCCTTCCCTGGCCTTTCTCAGCAGGGTCCGGGCCTTTGAGCCCCGTAGCCTGCTGAGAAAGGCCGGGGAGAGGCAGCGCAGCCTCCTCCCCACCCACATGCTGCCTTCCCCAGCCTTTCTCAGCAGGCTCCAAAGCCCCGTAGCCCGCTGAGAAAGGCCGGGGAGAGGCAGCGCAGCCTCCTCCACACGCTGCCTTCCCTGGCCTTTCTCAGCGGGGTCCGTGGCTTTGGAGCCCTGGAGCCCGCTGAGAAAGGCCGGGGAGAGGCAGCGCAGCCTCCTCCCCATCCACACGCTGCCTTTCCCGGCATTTCTCAGCGGGGTCCGGGGCTTCTAAGGCCTGGAATCCCCTCAGAAAGGCCACGGAGAGGCCAGCCAGGCTGGCCAGACACCCTCCCGCTGCCTCCCTCCCTCTGGGGAGGGGGGCTGCGGGAGCAGCATCTGTTTTTCACGGTTTTTCCACATTCGCGGGGTTCTCAAGAGCCTAACCCCCGCGAATGTGGAGGGACAACTGTATATACTTGTTTTTATGGTTCTGAGCTTTTCAGGAAAACATGCTCCCTACATCAGTGCAATGATAACCATACCAATATACATTTAAAGTATCCAAGCAGGTAGTTACACAGTTGTCCAAATGTGTAACCATAGTACTATTTCTGTCTGTAATGATTAATTTAAGATGTTGTTCTTATTTAAAATAATTCCCCTTGGGTATATCAAACCATTCCTTCACTTTTAATGGCAAACTGTGAAAGTACCCTCGTTCACAGTGCCACAGTTGTTGCTTGATATGTTTACTAGCCATGGATAGGCACCACGATCCAATAGCATTACACCGTAAAGTCCCCTGACAAATAATTATGTGCTTTTCCTGTGAGGCTCAGAGGTAAACTGGCTCCACATTTTCCAAAAAAAAAATAAATAAAAAAATAAAAAAATCATAACTAAGTGTAGTTGGGACGACATATATCTGGTGATGACAGCT
The DNA here is from genome assembly GCA_030847615.1 of Gambelia wislizenii. NCBI lineage: Eukaryota > Metazoa > Chordata > Lepidosauria > Squamata > Crotaphytidae > Gambelia > Gambelia wislizenii. The sequence goes on along the minus strand of JAUMIR010000005.1, from coordinate 101,953,919 downwards.
TATCGAAGGTCCTCTTTTTTTCTTGATAAATTTTATACAGGAAAATAAAAATGATATTAGCAGGATGATAAATCATGTGTCTACTACATGGAAGTGTTGATACCTATAAGTCTGTAAATGCAAGTACAACACAATAATGGACTCACTCCTTTTAACATCATTCCTGTATTTTCAAGATGAATGTCACTGTGTCAGTCTTTAACAAACATATCAAATGACCTTCCTTTTTTGGGGTTGGTGACAGAGAGAAGCCTTTATTTTTTTAAAAAATGGAATATCATACCTCTACCATTTCTTTCTATGTCTTTGGGGTTACATGGAAGGTTTCCTTGAGTAGGAAGCATGTAACTCATCACTGTACACTCTCAATAGTACACAGAACATGGTTGTAGGGGTATTTCTGTATAGATAATTATTGCGAGTAATGGTCATATACATCTATTTTAAAGTAAGTACTACAGTAGTAATGGTGTCTCATGAAGGCATTTATGTATGATAGTAGAACTAGGTTTCTGTTTTATGAGCTTGGTCATAACCTTCATTTGAATTTAGTACTTATCAGAGAATTGGCAATATATCCATTGATATAAAACTGTTAAAAGAAATCCCTTCTTCTTGTCAAACTCTTACAGGAGAGCACACTGAGACAGCATGGAGGCAATAAACAAGCAGCTTTGGAGAGATCTTTATCAACATCTTTATCAATGACTTGGATGATGACATTAGGGGCATACTTATCAAATTTGCAGATGACACCAAATTAGGAGGAGTAGCTAATACTCTAGAGGACAGGATCAAAATTCAAAATGACCTGGATAGACTGGAGAGCTGGGCCAAAGCTAACAAAATGAAATTCAATACGGAGAAATGTAAGGTACTGCACTTAGGGCAGAAAAATGAAATGCATAGATATAGGATGGGGGAGACCTGGCTGAACGAGACTACGTGCAAAAGGGATCTAGGAGTCCTAGAAGACCACAAGTTGAACATGAGTCAACAGTGTGATGCGGCAGCTAAAAAGGCCAATGCGATTTTGGGCTGCATCAAGAGAAGTATAGTGTCTAGATCATGGGAAGTAATACTGTCACTTTATTCTGCCTTGGTCAGGCCTCATCTGGAATACCGTGTCCAGTTCTGGGCACCACAATTCAAAAATGATATTGACAAATTGGAGCGTGTCCAGAGAAGGGCGATTAAAATGGTGAAAGGTCTGGAAACCATGGCTGATGAGGAAAGACTTAGGGAGCTGGGTATGTTTAGCCTGGAAAAAAGATGGTTAAGGGGTGATATGATAGCCCTGTTTAAGTATTTGAAGGGGTGTCACATTGAGGATGGAGCAGGCTTGTTTTCTGCTGCTCCAGAGACTGGAACATGGAGCAATGGATGCAAGCTTCAGGAACAGAGATTTCACCTCAACATTAGGAGGAACTTTTTGACAGTAAGAGCTGTTCAGCAGTGGAACACACTCCCTCGGAGCGTGGTAGGGTCTCCTTCCTTGGAGGTCTTTAAACAGAGGCTGGATGGCCATCTGTCAGGGATGCTTTGATTGTGATTTCCTGCGTGGCAGGAGGTTGGACTGGATGGCTCTTGTGGTCTCTTCCAACTCTACAATTCTATGATTCTAAGAGATGCATGTCATGGAAGAGTACTATAGAAGACTTGGGACAGTTTTCAAGCCAATGCCATAAAATTTATGTTTTTTTGTAAGGTTTTTTAAAAAAAATTTTTAAAGAACTTATGACAGCTGTTTATATCTACATTTATGTTTATTGGAATAAAAGACATAGGTTCATACTCACACATGCTTTGTGGTCTTTTTCATTTGGTGTTCCTACAACCATTTATTATTGGTTTTCACAGTATTATTTTTATTTCTCTGTGACGGCAGTTAGTGCTGGTGTCTGGAGCACAATGTCTAGTTATCAAAACAGTGCCCAAGTTACCTGTATGCAAACTCCTAATGGAAGTGCTGAGTAACTGCTTGGTGGTCCTTTTGTGCCTTCTGTGGAAACCATGAGGAAAAGCTACCACCAGGAAGAACCCTCCCATGGATTGAAGAACCCATCCAGCCAGTCTACATGGCCATAATGTGATCAGAGAAGGTTGACTTGGACTCCATTTACAAAACTGCAGTCAGTGAACCGTGAGGATGTTCTTTGCAGCCCTTTTGAGGCTACAGCTGAAACCACAAGCAACATCTGCTGTCCCAAATGGGATGTTCCAGGCAGTAGTCGGAACTACATATCACAGAAAATCTCAAATGGACACAAAAACTAAGAGGAAGATTAGAGGCTGAGGAGAAGCATTCATAGATGTGTTACTTGGACCCTGAAAGTGAACTTCAAAAGGGGATGTTGCGGAGAGGAGTCAGAACTATATTTCCCAAAACTCCTAAAAGGGACACACACACACACACACACACACACACACAAAACCAATTGGATGGATAGAGGGCAAGGGGACACATTCATACAGGTGTTACTTGGTCCCCAGAAGTGGATTATTCCAAGGGATGCTACAGGCAGTACTCGGAACTATATTTCAGAAAACGCATCAAAGGGACACAAAAACCAGGGGGACGGGTAGAGGGCAAGAAGACACATTCATGTAGTTGTTATGGGAGCTGTTGCTCAGGGTTCTACTAGGCCCCAAAGTGCTGAAAAGGGGGTGCAAGTGTCTCCTCCCCAATCTTGTCCTGGCCTTGGGACGCGTTTTGCATTAACGGAAATGCTTACCCATGACAGCAGCTGTTGCTCAGGGTTTTACAAGGCTCCAAAGTACATTAAAATGGCCACAATGCTCTGATTTTGTCCTGACCATGGGGAGTGAGTGGATTGGCTTTGCAGTCCCTGTTAGGCATCTCTGTGATGACAGCCAGCGCTTGTGGTTTTTCTGGGGTAGGAGTTGGCGCGAATGTTGATGCATGAAATGCTTCAAGCAGTTAAACCTCTCCCATATCATTATGAACGTGCAGAGAGTGCTGATGGGTTTTGAGTGAACTGTAAAAAAATAAAATAAAAAATCTCTAGTATAAATAGATTGTAATGTACCAACAAAATCACAGCCACATCATAGAAAATATACCGTTAATTTCTCAGTTCTTTCTTGTGTCATTATCCACCCATACCTATTAACAATTTATCTTAATACAATATTGAATTCCCATTATAAATATCACAAAGCAAATATCTTCAAGGTACCATATTTCAGCCAAAATATTTAAATATCATCCTGGTTAATCTAAATAGTTTCTCAGATTCCCAAAGGAGGAGGTATTGTAGGCTATTGTGGTTTTATCCCATTAATAATGCAAAATAGTGTATTATTTGAACAACAGACAGCACCTGATTTAAAGACGACATCGAAGATAACTACATCCTGCTCCGTTGAGAAAACATGGCGATGGCAATGTCCTTGTATAGGATGCCAATGAACAAGATCCCAATTATCTCAATCTACAATAAAATTTAAGAGAATCTAAGTAAAGATAGTAATCAAAGTAATGACAGTACGACTTGACCTGCTGTTGAGTTCCCAGCCTTGCAGTGTGCTAGAATCCCCCTATAAACAGTCAAAACAGAATGGCTTTGTAGCCAACTCTCTATGAAATGGCAATTTCTGGTATTACTGACTACCATGCTGTGCTCCTTCTATATATGGCCTATCCTTATCTATGTCCATTGTTGGATAACAAATAAAATGTTCAGTCAGCCACCATGACCATTCCACTCCCCCCACAAACCTCTACAAATGATGTTAAAATAACAATCAACCAGTCCTCCATGATTCTACAAACCTAATTTCCCTCTCACTCAAAAAACACTGAAAGCTGAGAACGGCGAACAGCAGGACCACAATATCTGCAGATTACTTCAGAGGGTCCCGTGGACGCAGAAAATCATGACTGCTTGAGAATGCCATATAAAAGAATATGACTTCTTTTGTAAAATACCATAGAGTTGTCTTTGAAGACCTAGAACAAGTATTAAAAAGACTTATTTTTAGAAGAATGTAATGCAAAGTGTAAAGTCTAGTGTCCCATGGATAATTGTATCGTATGGAAATTAATTAGTGGATATGGTTGTCAAAATATATATTTACTTCCTTTTAATTCACTGCAGTGATGAAATGGGTCAAACAGTAAGTGCATCCCTGCCATTTAAGTGTAAAGCAAAATTATAACAATAAGATATTGCAAATACACTAAACTGTATGCCAGACAACCTATCCATCATAAAGTGTAATCCTCCCAGGGATGTAATGTTAAATATAAAAAATGTGAAACATAACATTTCCAAAGGTTGATGTACAATCCCTCTTTTTACATCTCAAGGTCCGTAATGCATTGCAGTTATCTAACCATCAATGTACAGCCAAGAATATTCTCCATAACAGGTAGGTGCTGCCCAGGAATATTATCTTCCCTTGGAAAAGCCCCAGAGCATCCCTTGGTGAAAGAAAAGACAAGGCTGGGGAGATAAATGCATGGAAAAGCAAAGCATCATTGTGATGGACAGCTAAGGGAATAAATGGAAACAGTGCTTCAGGAGCCAATCCTAGTAGAAGAGGCTGAAAGGGGAGGGGGCTCCTGGAGGATTCAGGAGATTATCAGATGGGGACAAATATAGTGTCCCGGTATTGCCTTCTAATTCCCGCCCCACTCACATCCCTCTCACGATTGTAATTTTTTTTTCATGCACCTACCTTTTTGGTGGAATAAAAAGTCCCCCCCCCCCCGGCAGCCCAAGCATGACAGGAGCTCCCAGAGAGCTCCATTCACTTCCTGGAGACCAAATCCTGGCCGTCCTCATGAGAGGACGATCACATGGGAAAAACAAATATAAATATAAAACCAAGCATCAAAAAGTTAAAGCAAGCACCTAAATACACTAAAAAAAAGCAAACAGGGAGGGTACAAAAACAGGTGTCACTTACCTGGATGTCCCAATCGCCACTAGAAGTGTTCTGCACTGACCTTACAGGGAGAAATTTAAAAATAAAAATAGAACAGGACGGAAGCAGCATAGTGGCAGAACAGGACAGGGACTTTGTTGTTTGAAAAGGAAGCCCTTTTTCAAACCTGTGGCATTCCTATCCCAGATTATTAAACTCGTGTGACAATCTCCTAAGAGAGAGCATGAAGAGGAAAGTAGGAAGTTTTAGTGGAGCAGCTGAGAATGTGAAATCAGAGAGAAATAGGCTTGAAGCAGGGGAGTGAGAGATGGCTTGGGTGATAGCTAAGAGGCTTAGAGTATGACATTTGATATGAGAGGCTTAAAGGGAATTGATGTGCAGTGGAAATGAATTATTAACTCACCAATAAATCATTCTTTGTGTTAATTCTTACATGCCATCTGGTTATGAGTGACTTCTCTGACAATTAGTTCACAACCATTAAGGAATATCCACACCTAACTACATGTGTTATCCATCTGTGGGAGACGTAGTTTGGTCATGACGTAGTCGACCATCCCAAATTTGGTGGCAGCAGAGGGATAGAAAGGCCCCTGCATCCCAAACTGAGGGAGAGGAAGGGCCTGCATCACAGTCATCGATTAAGGTTGTTCCTTCCCTGATAAGCTCATAATTATTAACTACCCTGACATAAAATTAAACTCCAACTGTACTTCCAACCCAATGTTAACATTTTGGGTGATGAGACGGGTAGCTAAAGAGGTAATACAGACATGTAAAAGGGCTTTTTTAGTTATTTTCCTTTCCTCGTCCCAAGCCCGCCTTCTCTACCATGACTCCCTGGGACAGAAAAGCTTTAGGATGCTGAGCAAAATGCACATGGGCAGCCTTAAACATCAGCAGAGTGCTTCTAAAGCTTGCAAACATTCGTTTCCTGTAAAATGTTTCAATTTCACCTCAGACTTGGATACCTAACTACCAACAGCACCAAAACATATTTTCCAGCCTTAGTACTCCCCACCCATCTCTTCTGTACATCCTTACCTGGTGTGCCCCCATGTTACACAACAGCAAGCATTAAACTCATCTCTTGAACAAATGCTAAAGACACAGTCTAAAATCCCTCTGCAGTAAGGAAGGATACACCACTAGGCAGAAAAACCGTCCATGCCTGTCAGGTAAACAAAAGACAAAAAACAATCCCATAGGAAATTAGAAAGGGAATCAGAACCAAGGTGGAACTAAGAAAAATCCACAGCACATAACTTATTGAACACAGCCATAGTAGAGGAAGCAGAACAGTTTCCAGCATCCCAGAACCTTTCCTTCTCCAGATTTTTTTCCTGGAGGGACATAAGCAAGTGAGTAAGCATGGGAGGAAACAATAAAGTTAATAATTTTAGGAAACAAACAAGGGAGACCAAAGAAAGGGGTTTTTAAAAGATCCCATATGCTACATATCTCACAGGACAGCCATGTGAGAGGAAGCAATGCACTTCTCATCAGCGAGAACCTTTCCAGATTCAGATTAGTTCCTAAAATAGTTTAATTTAAAAAAAGCAAAAAAAGCCCACATAATTAGAACGATCACAGGCTTGAAATTCTAAACATAATGTTTTAATAATAAGAACAACCAATAAAAGTTAATCATAGATTTGTTTGGAAAAACGAAACCATTTGAAGACGGAGCAAAGGAGGGAAACTCAGAGTTTAAAAAAAGGACCAGTGGCCTCAAGGTAGCATGTACCCACTTCTAAAACATCAAGCAATAAAGGTAAAATTATAACCATGCAAGCAGGGGCAGCATACTTTTTTAAAAAAAGAATAATTATAACTTACTAGCACCACAAGGATACTGCTCCATAGAATGACAAACGGACAATAACAATGGTAACCAATAACAGTGAATCATAAATTAGTTTGGGAAAACAAAACGGCTTGAAGACGGAACAAAGGAGGGAAACCCTCTACCGACCGTTTAATGCAAAGTGTTAAAAAAAAAGTTTAATCCCAGAGTATTAAAAAAGGATCAGCACCCTCAAGATAGCACGTACCCACCTCTGAAACATCAAGCAATAAAGATAAAATTATAACTGTGCAAGCAGAAGCAGAATACTTTTCAAAAAAGATACAATTTTAATTTACCTGCACCACTAGGATAATTTACCTGTACCACAAATGGACAAAACGGCAGCTGCCAGAAATTGAATGACATCCCAAAGGGGAGGCAACAAAACAGAAGGAATGATAATGGCACAGGGATGGAAAATTTTCCACACACTTTTGTCCACTGCCATAATAACACGAAAAGGACTTACTGACATTTTTTTCATAGAATCATAGAATTGCAGAGTTGGAAGAGACCACGAGGGCCATCCAGTCCAACCGCCTGCCACGCAGGAAATCTTGATCAAAGCATCCCCGACAGATGGCAATCCAGCCTCTGTTTAAAGACCTCCAAGGAAGGAGACCCCACCATGCTCCGAGGGAGTGTGTTCCACTGGCAAACAGCTCTTACTGTCAAAAAGTTCCTCCTAATGTTGAGGTGGAATCTCTGTTCCTGGAGCTTGCACCCATTGCTCCGTGTTCCAGTCTCTGGAGCAGCAGAAAACAAGCCTGCTCCATCCTCAGAGTGACATCCCTTCAAATACTTAAACAGGGCTATCATATCGCCTCTTAACCATCTTTTTTCCAGGCTAAACATACCCAGCTCCCTAAGTCTCTCCTCATAAGGCATGGTTTCCAGACCTTTCACCATTTTAGTTGCCCTTCTCTGGACACGCTCCAATTTGTCAATAGCCTTTTTGAATTGTGGTGCCCAGAACTGGACACAGTATTCTAAGTGAGGTCTGACCAAGGCAGAATAGAGTGGCACTATTACTTCCCTTGATCTAGACACTATACTTCTATTGATGCAGCCCAAAATCGCATTGGCCTTTTTAGCTGCCGCATCACACTGTTGGCTCATGTTCAACTTGTGGTCTACTAGGACTCCTAGATCCCTTTCGCATGTAGTCTCATTCAGCCAGGTCTCTCCAATCCTATATTTATGCATTTCATTTTTCCGCCCTAAATGCAGTACTTTACATTTCTCCATATTGAATTTCATTTTGTTAGCTTTGGCCCAGCTCTCCAGTCTATCCAGGTCATTTTGAATTTTGATCCTGTCCTCTAGGGTATTAGCTACTCCTCCTAATTTGGTGTCATCTGCAGATTTGATAAGTACGCCCCTAATTTTGTCATCCAAGTCTTTGATAAAGATGTTGAATAGCACTGGGCCCAGGACAGAACCCTGTGGCACCCCACTGGTCACATCTTTCCAAGACGAAGAGGAGCCACTGCTGGGCACCCTTTGGGTTCGGCCGGTCAACCAATTACAAATCCATTGAACAGTTAACTTGTCTAGCCCACATTTTACAAGCTTGTTTGCAAGAATGTCATGGGGAACCTTGTCAAAGGCCTTACTGAAATCAAGGTATGCGATGTCCACAGCATTCCCTTCATCTACCAAGCTGGTAACTTTATCAAAAAAAGAGATCAGATTAGTCTGGCATGACTTGTTTCTCTGAAACCCATGTTGACTTTTTGTGATTATGGCATTGCCTTCTAAATGTTCACAGACTCTCTGTTTAATGATCTGCTCTAGAATCTTCCCAGGTATTGATGTCAGACTAATTGGACGATAATTGTTGGGATCCTCTTTTTTCCCCTTTTTGAAGATGGGAACAACGTTTACCCTCCTCCAGTCTGCTGGGACTTCTCCTGTTCTCCAGGAGTTCTCAAAGATTATTGCCAATGGCTCTGAGATTATATTTGCCAGCTCTTTTAATACTCTTGGATGTAGTTCATCTGGTCCTGGAGATTTAAATTCATTTAGATTAAGAAGGTATTCCTGTACTACCTCTTTACTTAGTTTGAGCTGGATTTCCCCTATTCTTTCCTCTGTTCCATTATCCTCAGGTTTGTCCTCCTTTTCCTTTTCTGAAAACACTGAGGCAAAGAAGGTGTTGAGTAATTCTGCCTTTTCTCTGTCCACTGTTAGCATTTTGCCATCTTCTCCACGTAGTGGCCCTATCATTTCCTTCTTCCTCCTTTTGCTGCGGACATACCCCAAAAATCCTTTTTATTGTTCTTAACCTCCCTAGCAAGCCTGAGCTCATTCTGTGCTTTAGCTTTTCTGACTTTACTCCTACACGTGTTCGCTATCTGTTTGAATTCTTCTTTGGTGATTTCCCCCCTTTTCCATTTCCTATACATGTTCCGTTTAAAACTTAGCTCCATTGAAAGTTCTTTAGTCATCCATCCTGGTTTCTTGAGACACCTCCCATTTTTCTTCCTCAATGGTACTGTTTGAAATTGTGCCTTCAGTATCTCCCTTTTGAGAAAGTCCCATCCATCTTGAGGTCTCTTCTCTTTTAGTATTCCTGACCATGGGATCACCCCCAGTATTTCCATGAGTTTATTGAAATCAGCTCTCCCAAAGTCAAGAATGTGTGTCTGACTATGCCTGGCTTCTCCTTTCCATTGTATAACAAACTCCAGGAGAACATGATCAGTCTCACCTAAGGATCCCACCACTTGCACCCCATTAACCAGGTCATCTCTGTTGGTTAGGATCAGATCTAAAATAGCTGACCCCCTTGTTGCCTCTTCCACCTTTTGGACCATGAAATTGTCTTCCAGGCATGTAAGGAATTTGCTAGACCTTGAAGTTTTGGCTGAGTTAGATTGCCAGCAAATATCAGGATAGTTGACGTCACCCATCACTACTACATCTCTGCTTCCTGCATGTGTGTTCATCTGTTCTAGAAAGGCATCATCCAATTCCTCCGTCTGATTTGGGGGTCTGTAGTAGAGTCCCACAATAACATCCCTGTTGTTTCCCTCCCCTTTAATTTTTATCCAGATGCTCTCCAGCTGGCTTCCAGTATTGATGTCATGGATCTCTTCACTGGTGTAAATATCCCTGCCATATAATGCTATTCCTCCTCCTTTCCTGTTTGGCCTGTTTCTCCTATAAAGGTTATACCCCTCTATTCCTACATTCCAATCATGCGACGCATCCCACCAGGTTTCAGTAATGCCTATTATATTATATTTGTTTTGTAATGCAAGGAGTTCAAGTTCATCTTGCTTATTTCCCATGCTCTGTGCATTAGTGTAGAGACATCTAAGACCATGTGTTCCCTTTACTTGCTGCCTGTGCAAGTTTTTTTGCCTCCCACTGTTGGGTCCTTGCGCTTTTTGCCTTGTTCCCTCTAGGACAGCTTGACTCTTTTCTCCAGCCCTTTTGCCCTCCAGAATACTGTCTCCCTCCCCCATTTGACTCAGTTTAAAGCCCTCCTGATCAAATTCTTGAGACTGTTGGCAAAAATGTTTCTTCCAACTGTTGTAAGATGCACCCCATCTCTTGCCAGAAGTCCCCCCGCATGGAAGCTCAGTCCATGATCCAAGAATCCAATTTGTTCTCGGCGACACCATGTACGGAGCCAGTTGTTTACATCAGCTATTTTCCTCTCCCTTCTTGGACCATGCCCTTCAACTGGCAGAAGAGACGAGATGACAGCCTGTGCGTCCATTTCTTTCAGCTTCCTCCCCAGGGCCTCATAATCTCTTCTGATCTTGGGAAAGCTGTGCCTTGCAGTATCATTGGTTCCCATGGACCAAAAGGAAGGGGTAATGATCCGTATGCTTGACAAGTCTTGTCAACCCTCTCTGTCACATCACAGATCTTTGCCCCAGGGAGACAACACACCTCCCGAGTCATCTTGTCAGGCCCACATACCACTGCTTCTGTACCCCGTAGCAAGGAGTCCCCCCCACCACCACCACACACCTCTGCCGAGGCTTCGCAGCTGCTGTTCCTTGCAGTGGTCCTCTCAAGGTCCCCTGCTCTACCCCTGAAGTCTTTCCATGCTGTTCTTCCTCATTGTCCTTGATAAGGGAAAGGGCTTCAAATCGATTCTGTAGCTGCAAGCTGCTCGAAGAATCCCTGGATTTTCTTGTTCTGTGTGTGACATTCCTCCAGCTGTCTACTTCCTGTGTCTGTGAAGTGACCCTCTCCTCCACAGCCACTTCCTCTGTGCGGTCCCCTTCCAAGACTGTTCGTTCTGTTCTGTCCAGGAAAACCTCTTGCTCGCGAATCTGTTGAAGTGTAGCTACCCGTGTCTCCAGCTGCTGTACTTTCTCCTCCAAGAGGGCTACCAGCTTCCAATTGGTGCATGTGAAGTTCTCCACGTCTGTAGACAAGAAGACAAACATTGCACAAGTGTTGCAAGTGACTGCTGCAGTCCCCTCAGTGTCCATGATGAGAGCTTTTAGGTAATCTAAGAATTCTTAGTTAATGCTGAGAATGCTAAGCTGTACTTTTAGGTCTGCTGTATTTTTGTTTGGTTACTGAAATTCGCGTGCCGTTAGGCTTGCGCCTCAGCAACAAGCAGCCTCTCCCAACAGTTTAAAAAAAATTTCAATCTCCCCAGTCAGAATGGCTGTCCAGAAGCTGCTCTCCTTCTTCTCCCTGGCAGGAAACTGGCCTGGAAACTGGCAGGAAACTTGCTGTCCAGAAGCTGCTCTCCTTCTCTCTGGCAGGAAACTGGCCTGGAAAGCCTCTGCAAGGAGTTATATAGAGCTAGGCTCCCAGCTCCACCCCCTAGTGACTCACAGGTGTGACTCACAGGTGTGACTCATTAATAAAAAAGAACGCTGAGAAAACAGAATGGAAAATGCGAATAACAGATGCATAACTTTGTCATCTGAAAATTGCACCCTTTAGTTATCTCATAGCATTGTGATAACACTATATTTAGAGCATGTGATAATCTCCATAGTGACTGCCTTCCCTCCCAGTGCAGTATGCAAGAGTCAGAGAAATTACCGTTTCTCTGTAGTAGTCTGAAAAGTTCCTGCTGCCAGTTGTTTTCCTCCTTTGCTTCCTCCTTCCACAAAGTTTACTAGCCCAGAGATTTGGTCATGGAGATTTTCAAGAAAGGACGAACTTCCAATTCTGCTGCCTGTTTAGGTATAAAGGAAGAAGGGCAGTGGAGATATTTAAAAGTACTGGGACAGAAGAGCTGTTCATCCCACTCTAGGTACAAGGCAGTATTTCTGTTGAAGAGAGGATACATACAGAACTTGATTTTTTTTAAAAAAAAATGGATGGGGAAAATAAAGTTGTTCCCTCCTCCAGAGTCTGAGCTGGTGATATACGGATAAAATTAAGGAATTCCTTTTAACAGAATCATTGCACTGATTTGCTATTATGGAAAATGTTTATTGCTTAGTCCAAAGACCATTGCAAAGAATAAAAAAACCATAAAATAGTACAAAACATCCAAACTTTCATACAATTACAACATCATAATTAAAATTAACTAAATAAAATATATACCTAAACTTGAAGTAAGTAGTATTTATTATAAAACAAATCACATTACAGTCACAAAGGAAGAGTAAAATTTAACCTTTTGTGTCCTACAAAGGTATTTTATACTCTCATATCTTCTGGTTCCTATGACAATGGACTCCAGAATTTTTTTGAAATGGACTCCAGAAATTTTTCTCTGCATCTGGCAGCCTTTGCTGTAAATACAGCGACCCTCTGAATCACATGTTGATTTGTTGGTTGCAACAGAAAACTAAGTTTCCTTTTACCCCCCCAGTATTTCATTTTCTTTAGGAAGGGGTCTAAATACAGTTGTCCCTTCATATTCGCTGGGGTTTGGTTCCAGGACCTCCCGTGAATACTCAAATCCATGAATACTCTAGTCCCATTATATGCAATGGCATAGCAAAATGGTGTCCCTTATATAAGATGGCAAAATCAAGCTTTGCTTTTTGGATTATTATTTTTTTAAGAATATTTTCAAGCCATGAATACTTAAATCCATGAATGCCAAATCCGTGAATATGGAGGGACAACTGTAACTGTGAAGTCAAAGGCTTTCATGACCAGCTTCCATAGGTTTTCCATGGTTTTTTTTTTCCAGACCGTGAGGCTGTGTTCTGGAAGAGTTTATTTCTGACGTTTCACCTGCATCTGTGGCTGGCATCTTCAGAGAATGGTTGGGTAGGAGTGTGTGTGGGCTTTATATACTGTGAGGCCCTGTTGGAGGGGATATGTTATCCAACAGGGGCTCACAGTATATAAACCCGACACAAACTCCTACGCAACCATTCTCTGAAGATGCCAGCCACAGATGCAGGCGAAACATCAGAAATAAACTCTTCCAGAACACGGCTTCATGGCCTGGGAAAAAAATCATGAAAAAGCTCTAAATAACTTTTTCTAATATCAGTATATATCTGACACCCAAATATATAATAAGCCAAATCTTCCAGTACTGGCTCAGCACAGATACACAACCTATCTTGTACTGGGATACCATAGAATCTTCCCCATTTCATCATTGTATCCATTTGTTTAAAATATAAGCATGTAAAAGCTTTACGTAATGCCATTGGCAAGGGACATGTCAGGTATTTTTCACATTTATGCTCCAATTTCATACTGGCTAACCATTTTACTGTTTCTATAGATGTTAGGGCAGTTTTTTCAGTTTTTGCACCCACATCAGACACTCTTTGTTTAAAAATCTTTTTAGTAGCCATTGTTCTTGGGTTCAATGTCTCAGCAGAGAATCTAAATAGTACTAAATTTAAAAGTTTGTGAAGCCACAAATTTCCTTTATGGAGTGATCTCTGTTCCTCCAGACAGATCTTAGGGAACATTCCTTATGTTAAATTATTCTGCACCAAAAGTTTACCATCTTAACTTATATTAACCCAGTAATCTTATCCATACCCAGTTCAGCTCTGATTAAATAAGTGGGAGTAGAATTTGCAACCCCTAAGATCATTTGCAGAAATTGAGTTTGAGTATGTTTAGAATTTTTGGCATACGCTAATCCTGATTTTGGAGTGAAACAACTATGTCATTGGTATAGAAATTAAAAAGAAATGGTGCTAAGATACAGCCTTGGCAAACCCCTTTGTATGTAGGGATTGTATGTCAGGGCAAGACTTAGACCTGTTCTAAAGATTGTTCTGTATAAAGTGCTTTCATAAGAGGTAACAGTCTCAGGTCAATATTTGTTTTTGACAGCTTTTCCCAAAGAAGATGTCTGTTTATAGTGTCAAAGGCTGCACTCACATCAATAAAAGCTACAAAAAGCTGTCTGCCCTGTGTGAGGTACTTAGTTATCAGATGGTGTCATATAAAATAGTTATCCATCATAGATCACCCTTTCCTAAAACTGGCTCGTTCTTCAGCTAAGATAGAATTTATATCTGCCCAGTCCTCTAATTTATGCAGGAGATGTTTTGTATAAATCTTAACTGGCATATTAATCAGTCTGATTGGTCGGTAGTTCCTAGGATCTTGCTGGTTCCCTTTTTTAAATATTGGAAATACTAGACTAAGAGTCCATCCTTTTGGGATACAAGCTGTCTTATTTATATGTGTAAATAGTCCTCCCAATAATGGGACCCACCAATCTACATTACTTTTAAAAAGTTTGGAGGGCAAGAAGTCATTACCAGGAGCCTTATTGTCCTTCATTTTCTGAATAAGGGATGTAATCTCAGATGTATTTACTGGTGTCCATAAAGGAAGGGAATCAATGTTCCATGTCCATTGGGCTTTGTTGATTGGCCTTTTCTCTTCTTCCTTAAACAGGTCTAGATAAAACTCTTCCCATTTTGAGGCTGGGATGGGGATGTCAAGTGTAAATTTTGTCTCTCTGAGTCTACCCAATACTAAATGCCAAAAATATGTGGGATTTGACCCTGTTGCTGACAATTCAAGGTCAGCCCAGAAGCGTTCCTGAAACTGTGATATCTTATTTGGAATTAATTTTTTATACTCATTTCTAAGCTTTAATATAAGTTTCTGTGTCTCTGGATCATTTGAAACATGTGTTTTACATATCTGTCTTCTCAGTTTTCTTCTCAATGCACTACACTCTGTGTCAAACCATAAGGATTCATAGGCTTTGGTTCATTAGACCACATGTCAGATTTTTAAAAAGGTCTCACATTATTACGTATATTCTGGTACACTATCAGTACCTCATTAATATCGGCATCAAAAGATGAAATTATATTGCCAGGTGTTCTTCCCAAGATTAAATAATTGAAGTCTTTAAGTTTGCTCACATTTACCTTTTGCCATTTTGGTCTCCTTTCTCCCTGGTCCTCCAGTCTCTGAGCTAACCATTGATCTGAATGGGTCACTATCCTCATATCTGATTCAGCAGCCAACTTCATTATAATGGGTTGGTGATCACTATCATAAAGTTTACAGTTACACCAGATAACCAGGTAACTTCCCCTCTGTGAACACAGATATAATCCAGAACACTGGCTGTACATGCCGAAAAATAAGTAAAAGGATACAGAGTGTTAGGATTGTTGCTACCCAAAATCTGCAGTCCAAACATGTGTGTTATCCTAAATAAGTTTGTGCCAGACTTATTTATTTTCTTATTCCTGGAATTCCAGTAACATAAATCTACTGAATCTTCTAAATCATCTTGCAAAATTCCACAATGCTCTGCAACCTTTAATAAAGGTGGATCAATTCTGGCATTGAAATCCCCCAATAATATAAGCAGGGCACTAGGAAACCTTGTGTCCAGCTCCTCTAAGAGTTGTTCTAAATGTAGCTGTATATCAGGTGAGAAATACTGAGAGGAAGTTGGGGGTATATAAACATTTACTAAAATAAGCACCACACCCTGCACCTTGAATTTTACCACCAGCAAGTATGTAGTTAGAGCTGCAGTACCAAGCAATTCTCCCCTCCATCCCAGCTCTTCCTTAACCAGAATGGCTAAGCCCCCTATGGCTCTACCTCTATTTTTTTCCTCAGTTGATCCGTGTCTTAAATCCCAGTAACATTAACTCCTCTTTGGCCATAAGGCATGTTTCTTGCAATGCTGTCATTGAGCATTTAGATAAATACTCAATAATGTCATCATGAACTCTGCCCTTCCACTCAGCTATATTCCATGACATAATTCCTACTAACTTGCCAACATGAACATAGTTCTCAATGTTTACCTTCTGTGGGTCTCTTACTATTGATGCAACTGTCAATCATTCTAGTGGACATGTAGGCTGTAGTTTATCCAGAAGCAGCTGATGCCCCTCAAAACAGTTCACTGATGTGAAAACTGGTGAGGGCAGTCAGTACAACACTTCAATTTCATCCAGTATAGCTTGTGGGTCCTCCATAATACAACAGTTAGAAGGAGGAGGATAAGAAACCAAAGACTGATCTATAGGTCTCAGACAGCTATAGTTGTGAGCTGGTGAACCATACTAATGAGGATTCAAGAATTGTACATCAATCCAGTCATATGGGTTTTGCTCCTGATTAGTAAAATTATAGTAGACTGGGCTCTGATATAATTTCTCACTTGTTTTTAATGCAGGCAGTTGAGATAACAAAGATGTATTCGCATCAGTAATCTGACCCATAAGGTTTGGGGACAGTTTTGAGAGTTGTTTTACAATTATTTCTGGGGTTTGAGCTCAAAAACCTGGCACAAGTTTGGTATGATGTTCAGGAGAGAAGGAATTCTCCCTGTCTGCATTGCATGGAGTTGTTCCTAAATTTTTAGTGGTCTGCGCCAAAGTTTTTTTTTTTTTGAATTATTGGTGTTTGTTACATCCTTCTTGTTGGACAGTGTTGAACATGAAACTTTCAATTTCTATTCATTGTCACCCTCTACCAGTTTCAAAAGTATGGCTTTCAGAGAGGTCAACCTTAATATGGTCTCATTTTGTTCATATTCAGGACGTGCCTCAAAATTACTAAGAAGCATAAGTTTTTCAGGAGCAAAACTTTCCTGGGCAAAGACCCTCTCACTCAGATAATTGTTCCTCACATCATGCATGGCCCTAGAATTCAACAACTCTACATTATTTGTTCTAGGGTTATTAGTTGATACAATTTGAGATGGACCAACCCACAAGTTTGAAGGTCCAGTAAGAGGGCCAGCATGAATAACTTGGAGGGGGAAATATGTCCTATGGTAAACCAAAGACAGAGGAGATGAATTATCTCTAAAATGTCTCTTAACCTCAAAGCCCCTCCTTATAAACATCTCCTTAAAAGAGTAAACTAAATTTTCTATAGAAGCAGATGCAAAGGACACCTTGTACAAACTGTTTTAAAATTATAACTAAGATAATCTTCTTTAAAAATTCCAATTTCAGCAGCAGCTTAAATACAGGAGACAAAAACTTCAGCAAATGAATTTTCCGATCTCTCTGAGACATCCAGCCATAAGGTTTAGGGTAATTAGTAAAAACTAAAATCCTATCCTCTAACTGGAGATGGCACTTTTTGTTTTCAAGGGAATCTGGCTGAGAACTCTCATGATACTCACAGTCCAAACCCTTAGTTATGGGTATCTCACCCCTTTTATTAGATTGCAAAATTATTTGGGGCTCCAAAGGGACCATCTCACCACCAGTGGTCAGGATTTCCAGACACTATGTAAAGGAGTCTTGTTTTTGATCAGCTTTATTAATTTTGTTTTTACTTCCTTGTCTCAGTGATCTAGATATCTTGTGGTCTTTCTCTTTAGATTCCATAATCTTGAAGAGTCTGTTAAATTTCATTTTAGTGCCTCTTTTAATACTGCCAGCAGTTTTTATATTTTTTCAATTTTCATTTTATGTTTCCTGAAGCTTTGAGTTTTTTCAGTTTAGAGCCCTTTCTGCTTTTAGCTTTGAAGTCAATTTTGCTATGAGTAAGAGTCGCAATTGATATGTTAAACGGACCTACTCCCACTTGCTGACTATTACCAACAATCAAGTCTGATTTGAGAGAGAGGTTAGTTTCCCTGTTCTCCTGAGATTTCAAATCCCCTCCACCACTTGCTACAATAGTGAATGGGGCTGATCAGAGTGCTTTGTATTGGGTAATACTGTAGCCATTAGTTAAGGTCATCTGGCCTCTACATTCAGTTAGTAGATCCTTTATCTTAGACAGATCCTCTGTCCAACTTGTGAACAGGCTCTTGATCAACTCCAGCTGTGCACAAAAATGGTTATTCTCCTCTTGGGAGTCACTGTTTTTACTGCTGACTTCTTTGCAACTACAGTTAGAAAGTTGACAAGGGTTGAGCGAAGGGACTGTAGTAGAGATGGAATAAAATTGTCCTTCAAGTTCCCCTCTAGGTCAGTCTGCTTAATGCTCCCAGGGCTCCATTGTGTGTGTAGTTGTTCAATAGTATGAGCATGCCTTGAGTTTATAGTCAAGATGTTAGCTTGCTCTAGCTCCCTAACCAAAGAGAACTCATCAGCCCCTGTAAAATTCCCACTGGCTGATTTCATTAAGCACTGAGGGCCCAGACACCAGTCTAAAGGATTTCCATTACATTCAGATGATATTTCCAGGGATGCCTCAGCAGAAGGATCCTTCAATTTGGCACCATAAAAGTCTAATTTTCATTTATTTTGTTTTTCCATAACAGACACACTATCCACCTCCAAAGGGGTTAAACCCAATTGCTTGTATCCGTTTCTGGTGAGCACCATCATGCCAAAGTTAAAGATATTCCCAACAGGAAAACAGTTCCCTTACCTTTCTGGGTGAAATAAAATATATATTAACTCAGTGAAGTTGAATTCTGATTCTTTAAATCCATGAATCTCATTTGGCTGTTCCAGTTAGCAATTAAACAGCTGAAATCATTGTTAGTAGTTGTTGGAACTTGTTAACGCTCCCACAATGAGAGCAAAGCCATAAGAAGCTGGAATACAATTCACCTCTGACATCCAAGGTCAGCAAGTTTAGAGCTTTTCAGAGATAAATTAGTGCAGTGTAAGTGTTGAAAATAAATTCCACACTACTAAATGTTTATTTTAAAACAGAAGGACTGAAAGTACTGCAGAGCTAATTAAATGCCGTCTGCTTGCTAGTCACCATCTTTGCTCCTCCCTCCCATTTTATATATCTGCTATGATGTTAAAACTCTAAAAATAAATTTTAAAAGAGAAAGGGGGAAAGAAGATCAAAGAAAAGTATCCCCATTTTTACCTTTTTCACCATCCAACCTAAAATGGAAGTGTCAGGTAAGGGAACCAGAAAGGGTATCATGCAAACACAACAGCCAATGTCATCATACATATCATTAGGAGGAGTGGCCAAGAAACCTGATGTGCCCCTTGGAGAATTTTTTTGTTGTAAAATCTCTGAAAATTAAAACAACAACAATCAGAAGGTGGGAGCAAAATTTTGCAGATGACACTGGCTTTGCCAGCTAAGAATCTGGGATAATAGAAGCATTGTTTGGAATTTAAAATAAAAACTAATAATTCCGTTACAAATACCCACAACCTCTAGCAACATTTCACCCATCTGAAGATCTCCTCTGGCTGCTTAAAACAGATCATCAAATGTGGAAGGATTTGTCCCAATCTCTTTCTCATGTTTGTCCACATGTTTCCCCTTTTGTCTGACTCTTTCCAGGCACCAAAGGTCACCTTTCCTCTGTGAAACATGCTGGCGCATAAGTGCAGACTAGATTAATGTCACCTTTGGCCATCACTTTCTAATTGTTTCAAAGGACTTTATCAGACATATAAAAGTGCATCATAAGGACAAGACAATAGCCCAAAGGGCTAAAATTATCAGACAACATCATTACTCACCTGTTCCCACTGCGTGGTGTGAGCATGAATAAGGTGTCACTTTTTATTGATGGCTTTTCCCATCAATAAAAAAGTGATGCCTTATTCCTGCCTTTGTCACGTAGTGGGAACAGGTGAGGACATGAGAGTCTGATAATTTTGCCCTTTGAGCTATCATCCCATCCTTATGACGCGATTTTGGATGTGGTTTTTTGCCACATTTTCCCACGACGGATAAAGTCCTAAGTCCAAAATGTCCTGCAGGCTCAAAGCCTTCTGCTTTTGTACAAGACAAAACTTAAAAAGTGTTACCATGTCAGGTAACAAAAGGAAAAACAAACAAACCCCAGAACATGAAAACTGGTATTCTTAACTGTCATCAGGTCAAGTGTGACTTATGGCAACATGCTCTTAGCTTTTAAACAAATTTTCACTGACAATCTTGAATTACAATTGTACTGATAAACTGTTCTTTGTAGACAGTAGAGTTACAGGAGTCTAAAATTGCAGGTTAATCCCAATTCTAACCCTAGTGTAGCACAGAGTTTGCTTCCTTCTCAGACATTTTCACTGCTTGAGTGTTACAAGTCAGGATAAAATTTCAGTCTGAGGTTTAAAATTGATCCAGACTTTTCTTTTACCCTTTTTCTGTGCGTTCTGCTACCTGGTTTGGAATCAGGCTTGAACCTGCAGGAGGAGTGTTGGGGTATCCTAGGTTACCTAATCTGGTGCTTATTGTCATGTGAGGGCCACTCCCTTTTTTTTTTATCTCTACCCACCACCATGCCTTTCTCCCTTTTGCTGCACCAGTATCAGCTGCTGCTGTGGTGGTGGAGGATGTTCTTTTGCCACTTAATCCATCCCTGCCTGTCTGACTGACTTCCTCCTTTGCTCCACTAACTCATTTCCTTCCATTCTTGCCCTCTCTTTGCCCTGAAATCTGGCCGCCTGGCAGCATCTGACCCCAGCATGCAAAGAAGAGGCAGAGGCAATATCAGTGGTAACACAGGAAAGCTGGCATACTATTTCTCGTGCTGGCTGGCAGTATCAGGCTCCTTTCACCTGCCAGGGGGAGGGGATTCTGGAAATGGAAGTGTACGTTTGTGCCCCCTCCCTGTTCCTATAGCCTGGGGTGGGGAGGATGCGATGCCTACTCTTGTATTTTTGGTTTGGCTGCAAAGTTCGGGTATGAGAATCCATCAGATAAATTTCCTGTATATCCTCTGAGCTTCCTCCCAGATCACTTGGCTGACTCCAAGCCCAGGCACTGCCTTCCAGGATTTGAAGAGCAGCTGCCTGGCCATTGTTTCCTAGCTGGGGAGGAGTGATCTGGCAGTGAACAAGGCATTCAGAGTAATCTCTCCCGCACAACACAAAAATACACATCCACCTACACCCATAAAAATCAAATACTCTAAAGCCAGGCTTCACTGAGGGAACAACAAAACATTGCCAGCCTCATGTTTATGTTTAGTGTAAACTATCTTTTCCATCCAATTCTTCCTTGACCCCTTTTAACCAGCTGTGTATATTATGGCTGGAGCCTTAATAATATATATGCCATGCACCTGAGGAAGTGGATTGCTCTCTCTGTGTCCGAGAAGTAAGCCAGCTCTGTACAAATCAGACCACCATGTGAAGGCAACGGGAAATGAATCAGCCCCTTGTCTAGGACCCAGATAACTCTCAATTTAGTACCAAAATGGGGTAAAGAAACAAAAAGAGCTGTTGAAATGGGGTCAGGAGAAAAAAGGCATGTGTGCCCCAAGAGAAGCAGAATCACATCAAATATAACTCAGGGTAGCCCTGAAACTGGTGTCAGTGCAGCTTGGACCATAGGCACCCCCCGGAATGTACTTCATATCTTAATTTATAAATTAAAAGCTGCCAGCATCTTCTTTACACGGCAGTGTTTACACTGCATGCGTATGGGAAAGGAGGGAGAATAAGAAATGTAGGTAGGCAGCAAGGAATTAATGGAACAGACTAGTGCAGTGTCAGCAAACCTGCAGTTAAAAGGGAAGATTAGCATTCCACTGATGTCTCAAATATAAGGATAAGGACGTTGTTAATTTGGGAATAGGTAAAAGATGTCTGCAAAGCTGTTACATGGTGTACTACTAAGCCAATAATGAACATCAGATTAAAAGTTGTATGTGGAAAAATCAGAGGGGCAGGTGAGAAATTGGTCCAATAAATTGGTTGAAGAGGGAAAACAGAGAAAATTGCCTGTTTGCTGAGAAGGAATGGTACAACCAAAGAAATGATGCATGTCAGGGTTCTGTGTAGAATTTGGTAAATTGTGTGGAATCAATATGTCAAGCCATACATATGATCCAGAGATCACCACCCTGGTCCTGATCCTGCTAGGCTCCTCCTGCCAGACCATGGGAATAACATCTCCTTTCCTCTCTCTAGCTGAACTAAAATCACAAGTACAGTGCTTTCCTTAAGAAATTTCTACCCATTGTCTTTCTATTTGTTCATTGTAAAGAGGAGAAGAAATACAGTTCCCACTCAGACCTTTGGCATGGAAGTGTTTATAGCAAAAACAAAACAAAACAAAAAACAGTATTGCGAAGTGACAGTGAGTGTTTCAAGCTAAATTGCATTTTTGCTGCATAAAAGCAAAACAGTAAACAGAGTTGGAGCCAACAGCAGGAAAAACTCTGATTTTATCCCCATCTCTCCCCACTCCCATGGCAGTAAAAGCACTTGGGCACTGCAGTACAATTCCTTCACATCTAACTAAACTTAAGAACAGATTTACTTGACTCAGTAGAAACTTTGGTGACAGCACCCTTCTTTTTCTGTTGCCATTTCATAAACTTGGAAGCTGAAAATTCTGTTGTAATATACAGGCAGGTGGCAGTCCTCACACATCAATGGGGCATGGATTCTGCCTGGTTACAGGTAAGATTTTTGATCCCATTCCTGTTACTTGGATTCTGCTCCCCATATTTCCTCACTCTTTTCAGAAATATGACACCAGATCTTTGTGATGTCATCATTCTACAGCAAATATTTAAATAATGTCTTCAGTGATTCTTCTTCACAAAATACTGCATATTGAAATAGCAGTTCAGGAATTTACAGAGGCTTGAGAAATCTTTGACCAATTTTAGAGATCTCAGTGCCAGTAGGTGTGGGATTAAGAGGGTCCAAAAGTATGTGTGTGTAAGTAATATATATCCTGTATTTCTCCCCATATTGGATCCAAAGCAGCTTACAATATAAGTTAAAACGAAACAGCTAAAACAATATATGGTACAAAAGTTGAAAAAGCATTAGCATTCATTCTAATTAAAACATTAATTTAAAACTATTATAAACACATTAAGCACATGTTACATATTAAGAAATAGCACATCCTTCAACCCCAACCTGTTAAAGGCTGAAGGCCTGTTTAAATAACAAAGTCTTTGTCTGCTGATAAAAAGAGAGGAGGCCAATTGAGCCTCACTTGGAAGCGAATTACATAGGGGTCGTTTACACTGCAAAATAAATCCTCAAAGAATGCGACAAGAAGCCTGATAGTTCCCACGCATTTCGAAGCAACAGCGCCCTTTTCAGAAGGAGGGGGTGCAAAAAACCCATAAATTGCGCAGTCTCAGCTTTCGCTAGTTTTCCACACTTTTGATTAAGTTCGCGAAAATGTGCATAATTTGTCATGGGAACTAACCATTGTGTAAACTGGCATCTACCTTTTTGAATTACTGTGAGCAGAGCTGAATCCTGATTGGTTGGAGTGATCATTCTGCTTTATCCAAATAGACTGAGGGATTGGAGAGAAGAAATTCACCCTCCTTCTGCTTGCAGCCCACTTTGGAAAATCTGCTCTGAGCCCTTCCTGTCTGTTTCAAAGGAAGGCTTTGGGGGTGGGAAAGATGATCGGGGATGAGCCGCTGCTTCGCTGTGTGTGTGTATTCGTGTGTGCGGGGAAACAGCCGATCACATGTTCATTCTTTTGTTTGTTTGTCGTTCCATTCACTTGCCTTTATTCAAGGCTATGGAGGGAGGGAAAACAATCAGGAATGAGGCAAGCCCTGCTTCTGTGGTGTGTGTTTGTGTGTGCATGCATGAAGGGAAGGGAAGGACATCACTCCACCATGCTTTTGCTTGTTCGTGCTTTAACTGACTCCTTTCTTTATAGAAGCCTTTCGGGGTCCTTTTTTGTTTGTCCTTTTTCTTTCCTCTCATTATTTATGGTCTCCATAACCCCCTCCTTGCTCCCTCCCCGCCTCCTGTCTGGCTTTAATCATCTGGAGGCAATCCCTCCCCACCCCCACTTTTGCCTGTGTGAACTAAGGAAAACAGAAAGTGGCTGGATCTGGCTGCATTTTCTGAAAATGCCAGGAGTCGTGTGATTTATGCACTCCTGATGCGAAAGAACAGTAATCTGGAACCTTGCGAACTTTTTCCTGTCGTGGAACCAGCCCCATAGTCTAAGAACAGCTACCAAAAAGACTCTTTCCTGTGTCCTCACCATTTGACCCTGTGCAGGTGGTAGGGCAGTGAGAAAGCCATTCCCTGACATCTAGAAGAGTCAGACAGACTCATATGGGGAGATATGGGCTCAGACAGGCTGGACCTAAGTTGCATAGGGCTTTATAGATCATAACCAGCACTTCGAGTTGTGACCAGAAAACCACTGACTGGAAGTCAGTGAAGCATTTACTCTTTTCCTGTATGTATGATGAGGATGGCCATTATTTACAAGACTATAGATTTAGAGAAATGGGTAAGATTCACATTCCTCAGAGAATTCATTCCGGCTTTGGGATTTCTAGGTGCTGTGCATCACTGGACACATCTTTGTCAGGAATGGGTTCACAATTGGTCAGATATATTTCTAGGCAGTAACTTAGGCACAATATAAGTCTACATTTTCTTTCCTGTATGCAAGGAGTGACAAACTCCAGTTTAAAAAGGGCAAGTATAAAAGGAATGCAGCATTCTGCAGCATGTCATACAATACAATTCCCATGATGCCAAAATGAGCTTTTGGTACTTCCTCAAAGTTATGTGCAGGACTCATTCTTATGAGTATGTACCTTTCAAAACATGCTGGAAAGTTCTGCTGCTGGATTGTTTTGTAGCTCACTAGATGGCTGTCCTTTTCATGATCCAAGTAAGCCACAGAGGTGCAAAATCTTTATTTCTGGACAGTGTGCCTTTAACCGTATCTTCTACAGAGTTAGTGATTTCCATTTCTGTATCCCTCAAAATCTGGCCATGTATCACAGAGTGTTGTATAAATTATTCTCCATTTTCCTGTTTAAGCTTTGAAGAAACATGGACCTTTTCCTTCTGATTATGGACAATCATCACAAATTTACATCTGAAGTGAATTCTACATTTAGCAATTGCTTTTGATATATTTTCTGCAGAGCAACTGTTATTTCACCATACTAGGAAACTCTGCCCCCTCTTTTGTCTTTCACGTCAATAAATCTGTGGAATAGTGCAAACTGACTTTTATCTTATCAACCCGTGGTTTCATCATACATTATATCCATGAATACAGCTTTACTCAAACAATCCAAATGTTCATCAGTCAGGGTGGAAGATCTCCAGCCCTCTGGGAAGCTGTTGGATGGAAATGAACTTCACTTTGCACCTGAGGAAGCTGTTACATGGAATTGGGCTGTGCTTTTCAGAAAAGACTGATTATTGAAGCCAATACGAGAGTTAGCTGTAAATATTATGGAATCACCTTTTACAAACTGACCTGGTTTCTTTAAAGGAAAAATTACAACAAGAATCTAGATAGATTTGCTTCCTCCATTTCAAATGAATGTGAATCTAAGCTTTAATGCATTTCCGAGCCATGTTTTATTTATGGTGGGAAATGTATTTGGTTATTTAAATGTGCACCTGCAGCAGATGGCATGTGTGTTTCAGCTGCTTCTGTTGTTTTGCTACAAGTATTTTAAAGTCCCAGATGTCTGGCTGAAAGCATTGACCATGAATGTTAAAACACTGGTGTAGCATGCCTAATAACACAGCTATGATTCTTGAGATATATGGACTTTGAAATATATAGACATGACTCAGCTTAACTTCTTGCTCTCTTACAGTTATGACTGCTCCAAAAACCTCACTTAAACTCAGTATCTCATGAACTTAGATATTGGTAGTGGCATCCATCTTTCACAGCTTTTGTAGGGGAAAAAATACAGTTGTCCCTTCATATCCTCTGGGGTTTGGTTCCAGGACCCCCCATGGATACCAAAATCTGTGAATACTCAAGTCCCATTATATGCAATGGCATAGCAAAATGGTGTCCCTTATATAAGATGGCAAAATCAATATTTGCTTTTTGGATTATTATTTTTTTAAAATATTTTCAGGCCATGAGTACTTAAATCCATTGATACCAAAACCGTGAATATGGAGGGACAACTGTATTTGGTTTAGGACTGAGGCAGACTACTCTGTAGTAAACTCTAACTTGAAATGGAAATGCTGCAAGGAAAATAGGAGGGAGGTCAGATATTTCCAAGGAGATCATTTTGCAGAGATGATGGTGATAGATGATTCACCTGAAAAACAACAACTGCCTTTCTCAGCCAAAGAAGGATCACCATCCGTCTTGCTTGGATGCTTTGTTCCTTTTGAGCCACAGTCTCACTGGATTGGAATGCACTGTACCACAGGCTGTCTTGTAGATGGAATGGGAAACCCCTGTATCTGTGGAACCAATATCCACAGTTTCAGTTATCCACAGGACACAAAATAGGGACACATACCATAGAGTCATGCTGGAAAATGACTAGAGAAGCATCTTCTCTAGGTGTCTTCTAGGTCCTCCAACACAACTCTATGGTATGTTTTTTCTGGAAGTCCTTTATTTTAATAGGATTCACTGTTATAGAGTTATCTGCAGTTTCCAGTATCTGCAGTAAGTCTGGGAACCAAATCTACATGCACCAGGAATTGGATATGGGGGTCTGACTGTATATGGTTCTTTAGAATAAAACAACCGTTTTGATGCTGTTTCTCTAACATTAAATGCAAAAGACTTAATTGAAGGTGTTTTCCATATATTTGTTCATTGTCCCAGTGTTATTTAAAGTTTTAAATCTCCCCCAACCAAAAAATAACGAAAAACGTCTGTTTTACCATATTTTCAATCTACCAGAAAGTTACATAATTAGAAAATGATTCAAGATATTTTGAAACCAAAATGTATAAATATGTTTTCAAATTGTGGAAATAATCGTAGTATTTATTCTTTCATTGATTCATTGCTAGCAAAAAAATATACAATATTTGATGAATGTTTCTTTTGCATTTTTTAATCGTTCTGTCAATTTGTGGTCCCTTTTTGGATTAGAATCTTTATAGAGATCCTTAATTGTATAATATGCCTTCTTTTCCAATTGTTGATGCTGAACAATTTTTACCAAAAACATTACATGACCTACACAAAAAAGACAATAACTAGAGAGCCATTCTTTTGGTATTTCCCCCACATGTATAGATCTGTTTGCAGGAAAGGATTCAGATAATGCCTAACCCTTGTGGGCAATTAAATTCAGTCATGATTCTCCTGATTCCTACTCTTTGTTTACTTGATATCTCTAATTTTATTCCTGCTGAGTTCAAATTTATGTTAGTCAAAAGTGTCATCTGTTTTAAATGGAAAGTGCCATTGCACAAAGACAAATGTACAATGTTCCTGAGCCTCTTATACATATATATTTGTAACTGGCATTCTGATTCAATCCTGGCTTTATACCATTGTCTATGCATGTTACCGTGTATTCTTAATCTTGTTCTGAATCAAGAGCTCTTATATATCACACCAGTAAATTTTCAGAAACTGTAACCGTGGATGGGTTAATTAAAAATAGATGTTCTGCAACTAAACTACTCAGATTTAATGTTGTTCTCTCTCTCTCTGGCTGTTCTTCACAAACGAAGATTCAGGAAGGACTTATCCTGCGCTTTCTGCAAGCGCGCTGATGACTAAAGAGGCCAATCTGAGATAAACAAGTCCAGTTGCAGAAAGCACAGCAGAAGGTCTCCTTGGGTGATGTTTCTGCTTTTTTTGGAGTGCCCCTCTTACGCTGACCCATGGCGAGTTCTCCATAGAGTACTGTTTTGGGGAGGCGATGGTCCTCCATCCTAGAAACATGCCCTGCCCAGCACAGCTGTGTTCTCAATATCATGGCCTCAATGCTAAAGCATCAATAAAGAGGCAGGGAGCATATGTTGAAATCAACCACCTTAATGTTCCTTTCCATAAAATATAACAAAAGGCAATACAAACAAAATGACCATGACTGATACAGACACCTTTAAAATTAAGATTTTCAGACTGTATTAATAAGACTGCTATTATCCTTGGCTAATAGTGTAATAAGAAAAACAAGCATGCTGTCAGTTTCCTTCCTACTGTTGAACCCTATCCAGTTATTAGAGCTCCACCATACCAAATAAAATGACTAGGCTTTTCTCTTATATTATGTTTGCCAGGTGTCCCTTATAGTAAGGGTTGTCTCTTATGCAAGGGCCAACAATATTTTCCCTTGCATAGATTGAAGAATAGGCCAAAAATCTCATATATTTGGGTATGAGAGTGATGAGAGGAACAGACATTCTGTAAGTCTAATCAAATCTGAGGTTCAAGTTACTTTGAATTTTAATCATAATTGTAAACATTTTTTTTATATGATTAACAGATTCAGGTTTGTTGATACATGCCAAAAGAAGGAAGGAAGGAAAGGAAGGAAGGAAACTAAACAGGGATTCTCATAAAGTGCAACCCAAGTTTGGAGAATGTGGGTAATATGTTAATTTTACTGACAAATGCATGGCTAAGTTAACTGAAATAAATGCTTTATTTGGCATCAGTTTGCAAAAAGATGCAGTTTTACCTCGGTTCCCCATGGGACCAGAACAAAAGAATATGGTAAGGCAGCAAGAAAGGCAGAACGGTCTTGCTGCTTTGCTGCTTTTCTTTGGAGTGTAGTAAGCATAGAGTAACATGATTAGTTGATATACCTCAAAACCAAAGCTCAGAAAGGTTACTTTTTTGCACAGTAGCTCCCAGAATCCCTGGCTACCATGGCCAACGTGGCTGTGGCATTGTTACAAGTATACCTCAGTTAACCAGTTGGGTATGTACCTGGGCATTGCTTGTTCAACCCAAACTTTGGTACCAGAGGCAGAAATAACATGGAGAGAATAGGGATAGGTTCCTATACCACACCTGGTTTCAGAAAATACCCCAGATGAGGGTTAAATAAATAAAATGAAAGCATTGTATGTGAAGTCATGAAAATCTGGCCTATTTAGAGTCACTGCATGACACAAGCCTTTGAAAGTTTTGAGACAAGCTGGCCCAATCAAGGGAAATTAGAGTGACAATTCTTATTAGAAGGTAAACACTTCCAAAGGCGACTATGGTTTGGGTGGCAGAGGCTAGATACTTACAAGCTACTGTAGAGTTTACAGTGCATTTAAGAAA
This sequence comes from Gambelia wislizenii, assembly GCA_030847615.1. Lineage (NCBI taxonomy): Eukaryota > Metazoa > Chordata > Lepidosauria > Squamata > Crotaphytidae > Gambelia > Gambelia wislizenii. The sequence goes on along the minus strand of JAUMIR010000005.1, from coordinate 101,924,884 downwards.
TTTCTCAAAAATCCTATTAATGAACTCAGGGAAATATTTATTTATTCATTTACTTATTTTAGGTATTTATATCTCGCTCTTCAGCCACAATGGCTCTCAGAGCAGCTTACAAATTGTTAAGCAATAGCAATTTACACATCTACACCACATTAAGTGGTTTCCAATATGTGTTAGCTAAATGCCCCCATAAGCCGGGTACTGATTAATTACATCAATAATTATTGATTGTCCCATAGTTAGGGTTCTTACGGATATGCTTTTTGTTGCTGTCTTGGACTTGAACCAGACAACTGTTTTTGTTCCTACATTACTGGAAAAAAATAAAATAAAAAAAATCCTTATAATCTGTTTTCATGTGTGTATAGGTATACACTTGTATTTGAGTGATACACTCACAGCCTTCAGAATTTAATTAGACATTTCAGAGGACATGCCAACTCTATGCCTTCAGACTGAGGCCTCCAAAATTAGCCAACAAGTTGTCAAGGGACGCTACCTGCTAGTCAATTCGCTTAGCTGAATATGTGAGACTAAGCCTGCCTGAATCACTGTGACTATATCTGGGCTTTATAGGTACTTCTACGCTCAAGTCTAAATCTAGAAGAGGCAATGAAGCCTCATTAGAAGACCATCCAAGCAGAACAGGTAGCCTTAGACAGCACTAATGAGCTGATGAAGGGAACTGCTGAAGGGAGAGACTGGCTGATTGGCAGGCAATCTTGTCCAGGGAGGGCAGCTGTGTAGGAATCCAAGTAATGTGCCAACTAAGGTTTTGCAATTCATGTAAAGATAAGCCACAGGAGAAAAAAAAATACAACTAGTTTTCAACATTGCAAACTCACAAATCAGAAGATATTTTTGTGCTGTTTAGAACACACTCACACACCCTTGAAGGCTGCTTTTTCTTTTATTTTGCTTGTTCTCAAAATTGTAGTTTTTGTCTAATGGGGCTTGCCCAGAAAACTTTTTAATGTTCCACTATACAGATCATTCCTCTTGTGTGGGTCCTTGCATCCTGAATACAATGGATGGATTCAATCATTTAGTTGTTTTTGCCTTCTTCTTCTTCTTCTTCTTCTTCTTCTTCTTCTTCTTCATTTTTTTTTTGGGTGGTGGTGGTGGTGGTGGTGACTGATAGTGATCTGCTTGGCATAGATTTTGAGTTCAGTCCGTACCTTAATGAAAGCCCTGGGGTCTAACTCCTTCATCCATTTGCATAATCCGTTTGTTGATTTGTGCTCCTGACCTGACACAATTGGAGTCTATGGTTTGTTACAGTCCTTTGCTCAGTAAGTGGAAAACAAGTCTCACTGAAGCCACTGATATGTCTGAGTGTGGGGGTGTTGTGTGCCTTCAAGTTGGTTCTGATTAAGGGTTTTCTTGGCAAGATTTGTTCAGAGGGGAGTTTGCCTCTGCCTTCCTATGATGCTGAGAGAGTGTGACTTGCCCAAGGTCATTCAGTGGGTTTCCATGGCTGAGCAGGGAGTCAGACCCTGGGCTGCTGTCACACTGCAGAAATAATGCAGTTTGGCACTGCTTTAACTGCCATGTGTCAATGCTGTGGAATTCCAGGATTTCAAGTTTTGTGAGATATTTAGCCTTCTCTGTCAGAGAGCTCTGGTACCACAACAAACTACCAATCCCAGGATTCCATAGGATGGAGCCATGATAGTTAAAGTGATGTCAAACTGCATTATTTCTGTAGTGTGGCAGCAGCCCTGGTCTCCATACTCCAAGTCTATGCACCATCCACAGAGACAAAGGAAAATGAAATTTAAAGCTTATTTATTTATTTATTTATACCCCGCTCTTCAGCCACAAGGCTATCAGAGTGGCTTACAAATTGTTTTAAGCAATAGCCATTTACACATCTACACTGCATTAAGCAGTTTCCAATGTGTGTTGGCTAAATTGCCCCCACAAGCTGGGTACTTCTATGTTGGAGTTCAGGAAGAAATTGATAACACACAAAAACAGGATTTCATGTTAATCATAGGCAATTGGAATGGAAAAGTAGGAAGCAGACCAGAGTCAAAGATAGTAGGAAAATTTGGACTAGGATCAAGAAATGAAGCAGGAGCGTGACTGATGTATTTCTGTGAGGCCAACAGTCTGTTCATCACAAACACATTCTACAAGCCACCAAGAAATGACTATATACATGGACATCACTGGATGACCAATATAGAAATTGCCTAGATTGCATAATTGGAAGCAGAATATGGAGAAGCTCCATTCTCAATGCAAAAAATGAGAACAGGACCAGACTGTGGCACAGATCATGAACTATTAATATCAAAAATTAGAGTAAAGCAGAAGAAGAACACTAAACCAACCACCAGGCCACAATACAACCTGAAGAAGATCCCTACAGAATTTAAAGATATTGTGAAAAATAGATTTGCATTGCTAAGTTTAATTGATGGGGAACCAGTTTAATTGATGGGGAACCAGGGGAGCTATGGGTTGAAGCCATGGATATAGTCAAGGAGGAATGCAGAAAAACACTATCTGTTGGTTAAAAGGAAGAGAAATATCACTGGATGACAGACAAAACACTTCAAGCAGGAAAGGACAGATCACAGAATCATAGAATTGTAGAGTTGGAAGAGACCATGAGGGCCATCTAGTCCAACCCCTGCCATGCAGGAAATCACGATCAAAGCATCCCCGACAGATGGCTATCCAGCCTCTCTTTAAAGACCTCCAAGGAAGGAGACCCCACCACGCTCCGAGGGAGTGTGTTCCACTGCCGAACAGCTCTTACTGTCAGAAAGTTTCTCCTAATGTTGAGGTGGAATCTCTGTTCCTGGAGCTTGCATCCATTGCTCCATGTTCCAGTCTCTGGAGCAGCAGAAAACAAGCCTGCTCCATCCTCAATGTGACACCCTTCAAATACTTAAACAGGGCTATCATATCGGCCCTTAACCGTCTTTTTTCCAGGCTAAACGTACCCAGCTCCCTAAGTCTCTCCTCATAAGGCATGTTTTCGAGACCTTTCACCATTTTAGTTGCCCTTCTCTGGACATGCTCCAATTTGTCAATATCCTTTTTGAATTGTGGTGCCCAGAACTGGACACAGTATTCTGGGTGAGGCCTGTCCAAGGCAGAGTAGAGTGGCACTACTACTTCCCTTGATCTAGACACTACACTTCTATTGATGCAGCCCAAAATCACATTGGCCTTTTTAGCTGCTGCATCACACTGTTGACTCAATGTTCAACTTGTGGTCTACTAGGACTCCTAGATCCCTTTCGCATGTAGTCTCGTTCAGCCAGGTCTCTCCCATCCTATATCTATGCATTTCATTTTTCCACCCTAAGTGCAGTACCTTACATTTCTCCGTATTGAATTTCATTTTGTTAGCTTTGGCCCAGCTCTCCAGTCCATCCAGGTCATTTTGAATTTTGATCCTGTCCTCTAGGGTATTAGCTACTCCTCCTAATTTGGTGTCATCTGCAAATTTGATAAGTACGCCCCTAATTTTGTCAGCCAAGTGATTGATAAAGATGTTGAATAGCTCTGGGCCCAGGACAGAACCCTGTGGCACCCCACTGGTCACATCTTTCCAAGACAAAGAGGAGCCACTGCTGAGCACCCTTTGGTTTCAGCCAGTCAACCAATTACAAATCCATTTAACAGTTAACTTGTCTAGCCCACATTTTACAAGCTTGCTTGCAAGAATATCATGGGGAACCTTGTCAAAGGCCTTATTGAAATCAAGGTATCTGATATCCACAGCATTCCCTTCATCTACCAAGCTGGTAATTTTATCAAAAAAAGAGATCAGATTAGTCTGGCATGACTTGTTTCTCTGAAACCCATGTTGACTTTTTGTGATTATGCAATTGCCATCTAAATGTTCACAGACTCTCTGTTTAATTATCTGCTCTAGAATCTTCCCTGGTATTGATGTCGGACTAACTGGATGATAATTGTTGGGATCCTCTTTTTTTCCCCTTTTTGAAGATGGGGACAATGTTTGCCCTCCTCCAATCTGCTGGGATTTCTTCTGTTCTCCAGGAGTTCTCAAAGATTATTGCCAATGCCTCTGAGATTACATTTGCTAGCTCTTTTAATACTCTTGGATGTAGTTCATTTGGTCCTGGAGATTTAAATTCATTTAGATTAAGAAGGTATTCCTGTACTACCACTTTGCTTATTCTGTGCTGGATTTCCCCTCTTGTGTTCTCTGTTCCATTATCCTCAGGTTGGTCCTCCTTTTCCTTTTCTGAAAACACTGAGGCAAAGAAGGTGTTGAGTAATTCTGCCTTTTCTCTGTCCCCTGTTAGCATTTTGCCATCTTCTCCGCGTAGTGGCCCTACCATTTCCTTCTTCCTCCTTTTGCTGCGGACATACCCCAAAAAATCATTTTTATTGTTCTTAATCTCTCTAGCAAGCCTGAGCTCATTCTGTGCTTTAGCTTTTCTGACTTTACTCCTACACGTGTTCGCTATCTGTTTAAATTCTTCTTCGGTGATTTCCCTCTTTTTCCATTTCCTATACATGTTCTGTTTAAAACTTAGCTCCGTTGAAAGTGCTTTAGTCATCCATCCTAGTTTCTTGAGACGCCTCCCATTTTTCTTCCTCATTGGTACTGTTTGAAATTGTGCCTTCAGTATCTCCCTTTTGAGAAAGTCCCATCCTTCTTCAGGTCTCTTCTCTTTTAGTATTCCTGACCATGGGATCACCCCCAGTATTTCCCTGAGTTTATTGAAATCAGCTCTCCTAAAGTAAAAATGCATGTCTGACTATGCCTGGATTCTCCTTTCCATTGTATAGCAAACTCCAGGAGAACATGATCACTCTCACCTAAGGATCCCACCACTTGCACCCCGTTAACCAGGTCATCCCTGTTGGTTAGGATCAGATTTCTGTTTTGGATGTTTTTATGGTTTTGGCAAAACATTCATCTTAATGACATTTATTCTCCCAAGTAAGGATAGATCAAGTTTGTTCCATCTCACTAAGTCGGCTTTTATATCTTTCCATAATTTATTGTAGTTGCTGTCATACAGGTCAATATTCTTCTTATAGATCCACACTCCCAAATATTTGACCCTCTTTTCAATTTTACAGTCTGACATTTCGTTCAATTGTTTTTCTTCTTTTAGGACATTTTCAGACAGCATTTTAGCATTCCTACCGCGGGAGGAGCTTTTGGGAGAGGGACAGTGCTCTTCTGTGGCAGGGGGTCATTTTCGGATGCCGCCGTCCCTCTCCCAAAATCATCTGTGACACTTCCGTGAAGCTTCGGAAGCTGCAGCGCCATATTTTATTCACGGGCAACCTCCGTGATTAAAATATGGCTCTGCAGCTTCCGAAGCTTCACAGAAGTGACACGGATGATTTTGGGAGAGGGACAGCGGCGCAAGAGCACCGTCCCTCTCCCGGAAGCTCCTCCCCTGCCGCGCAAGAGCGCCGTCCCTCTCCCGGAAGCTCCTCCCGTGGTAGGCATGCTAAAATGCTGTCTGAAAATGTCCTTAGAGTCAAATTTTTAGTTATGATAACTTTTTTCTTTATTACGTTTAAATCCTGATAGTTCTCCATACTTCTTGATTATGTTGAACAAATTTTCATTATTTTCTAGTGGATTTTCCAAAATTATGGCAATATCATCGGCAAACGCTTTTATTTTGTATTCTTGATTTTTAATTTTTAGGCCAGATATCTGTTTATCATTTCTTATTTGATTATTTAAACTTTCTAAGGCTAAAATAAAGAGCATTGGCGACAATGGGCAACCCTGCCGCGTTCCCTTGAAAATGTCAAATATTTCAGTATTTTCTCCATTTATTATTAAGGAAGCTTTTTGAGTCATATATATAATTTGTGTGTTTTGGATAAATGTCTCTCCAAAGTTCAATTTAGTCAGCATTTTCATTATAAATGTCCAATATACATTATCAAAGGCCTTCTCCGCATCAATAAAAATGAAGGCAGCTTTTTTATTACTGGTTCTTTCATAATATTCTATGGCATTTATCATCGTTCTTATATTATTTGACATATGTCTGCCTTTTATGAAGCCCGCTTGATCTTCATGAGTTATGCTCTTTATTATGCCATTCATTCTAGTCGCTAATATCATTGTGAAAATTTTATAGTCTACATTTAAGAGTGAGATGGGATGGTAACTTGCCATGTTAGTCTTTTCTTTTCCTTCTTTTGGTACCAAAGTAATATTAGCCATTTGCCATGATGTTGGTAATGCTTCTTTTGATATCTTATTCAAAACCTGCTGAAATGGTATGATCAATTCTTCGTGATATGTCTTATAAAATTCTGGTGTGAAACCGTCTTGACCCAGTGCCTTTCCCAGTTTTAACTGTTTAATAGCTTGTAATATTTCTTCAACGTCAAAGGGCTGGTCTAACTTTTCTTTCAGTTGCTCCATTAGTATTTTCATATTTTCTTCCAAGTACTTTTCCATTGCTTCCAGTTTTGCCTCTGTTTCTTGCTGTTTTGCATATAATGATTTGTAATATTCCAGAATTTTTTAAATAGCTTTCTGTGTATTATACCTTTTTGCTCTGACCTTGACTTCTGTAATTAACTTTTTCTCCACATCTTTTTTCAATCTGTACTCCAACCAGCAACTTGCTTTATTTGCCCTTTCAAAATACCTTTGTCTTATTCTTTTTAATTTTTTCCCAACTGCTTCAGTTATGTCGGCTTTAAGAATTTCTTGGATTGATTTTATTTCCATCTGTAGTTTTGTATTCTTCGGGTTTTCCCTCAATTTTTTTTTCTTTTTCTTTCAAACTGTTCATCAATTTTTGACTCTTCTCCTGCTTATATTTTTTTCATTTCAGCTCCTTTTTGAAGAAATATGCCTCTAATCGTTGCCTTAAAGGCATCCCAAGTTGTTTTTTGAGAAACTTCCTCTCCCTTATTTATTTCAAAGAATTCTTGTATTTCTTTTTTAACTTCTTTTACAAATTACTCATCTTTTATCAATTCATCTTTTAATCTCCATATGTAGTTTCTTTTTGAATTTAATAGTTTTATCTCTATAGGGTTGTGGTCGGATATTATTCTTTCCTTTATTTCCATCTCTTTAATTTTTATTAATAATTCCGTTAATATCCAGTACATGTCAATCCCTGACATGGATTTGTGAGTTTCTGAGAAGAAGGTATATCCTGTTTCCCCTTTATATTTTCCCTCCCATGCGTCTACCAAGTCAAAGTCTTCTAAGATATTCCTACAGATTTTTGGGAGCTCTCCATGAGGTTTCTTATTTGAGTTTGTCATCCTATCTTGTTTTGCATCTAGAACTCCATTGAAGTCCCCTGCAATTATAATGTTTTGTTTATTCAATTTTGATATTTCCTGATACAGTTTTTTGTAGAATTGGGCTTTTTGTTCTATTGGGGCATAAATAGCAATCAATGTTATTTTCATGTTAATCATATTTATTTCTATCCCAATGTATAGAATCATAGAATTGCAGAGTTGGAAGAGACCACGAGGGCCATCCAGTCCAACCCCCTGCCACGCAGGAAATCACAATCAAAGCATCCCCGACAGATGGCCATCCAGCCTCTGTTTAAAGACCTCCAAGGAAGGAGACCCCACCACGCTCCGAGGGAGTGTGTTCCACTGCCGAACAGCTCTGACTGTCAAAAAGTTCCTCCTCATGTTGAGGTGGAATCTCTGTTCCTGGAGCTTGCACCCATTGCTCCGTGTTCCAGTCTCTGGAGCAGCAGAAAACAAGCCTGCTCCATCCTCAGCGTGACATCCCTTCAAATACTTAAACAGGGCTATCATATCGCCTCTAAACCGTCTTTTTTCCAGGCTAAACATACCCAGCTCCCTAAGTCTCTCCTCATAAGGCATTGTTTCCAGACCTTTCACCATTTTAGTTGCCCTTCTCTGGACACGCTCCAATTTGTCAATATCCTTTCTGAATTGTGGTGCCCAGAACTGGACACAGTATTCTAAGTGAGGTCTGACCAAGGCAGAATAGAGTGGCACTATTACTTCCCTTGATCTAGACACTATACTTCTATTGATACAGCCCAAAATTGCATTGGCCTTTTTAGCTGCCGCATCACACTGTTGGCTCATGTTCAACTTGTGGTCTACTAGGACTCCTAGATCCCTTTCGCACATAGTCTCATTCAGCCAGGTCTCTCCCATCCTATATTTATGCATTTCATTTTTCCGCCCTAAATGCAGTACTTTACATTTCTCCGTATTGAATTTCATTTTGTTAGCTTTGGCCCAGCTCTCCAGTCTATCCAGGTCATACTGAATTTTGATCCTGTCCTCTAGGGTATTAGCTACTCCTCCCAATTTGGTGTCATCTGCAAATTTGATAAGTATGCCCCTAATTCCCTCATCTAAGTCATTGATAAAGATGTTGAATAGCACTGGGCCCAGGACAGAACCCTGTGGCACCCCACTGGTCACATCTTTCCAAGACGAAGAGGAGCCACTGCTGAGCACCCTTTGGGTTCGGCCGGTCAACCAATTACAAATCCATTGAACAGTTAACTTGTCTAGCCCACATTCTACAAGCTTGTTTGCAAGAATGTCATGGGGAACCTTGTCAAAGGCCTTACTGAAATCAAGGTATGCAATGTCCACAGCATTCCCTTCATCTACCAAGCTGGTAACTTTATCAAAAAAAGAGATCAGATTAGTCTGGCATGACTTGTTTCTCTGAAACCCATGCTGACTTTTTGTGATTATGGCATTGCCTTCTAAATGTTCACAGACTCTCTGTTTAATGATCTGTTCTAGAATCTTCCCTGGTATTGATGTCAGACTAACTGGACGATAGTTGTTGGGATCCTCTTTTTTCCCCTTTTTGAAGATGGGAACAACGTTTGCCCTCCTCCAGTCTGCTGGGACTTCTCCTGTTCTCCAGGAGTTCTCAAATATTATTGCCAATGGCTCTGAGATTATATTTGCCAGCTCTTTTAATACTCTTGGATGTAGTTCATCTGGTCCTGGAGATTTAAATTCATTTAGATTAAGAAGGTATTCCTGTACCACCTCTTTACTTATTTTCAGCTGGATTTCCCCTATTGTGTCCTCTGTTCCATTCTCCTCAGGTTGGTCCTCCTTTTCCTTTTCTGAAAACACTGAGGCAAAGAAGGTGTTGAGTAATTCTGCCTTTTCTCTGTCCCCTGTTAGCATTTTGCCATCTTTTCCACGTAGTGGCCCTATCATTTCCTGCTTCCTCCTTTTGCTGCGGACATACCCAAAAAAACCCTTTTTATTGTTCTTAACCTCCCTAGCAAGCCTGAGCTCATTCTGCACTTTAGCTTTTCTGACTTTACTCCTACACGTGTTCGCTATCTGTTTGAATTCTTCTTTGGTGATTTCCTCCCTTTTCCATTTCCTATACATGTTCCGTTTAAAACTTAGCTCCATTGAAAGTTCTTTAGTCATCCATCCTGGTTTCTTGAGACACCTCCCATTTTTCTTCCTCAATGGTACTGTTTGAAATTGTGCCTTCAGTATCTCCCTTTTGAGAAAGTCAAAACCGTCTTGAGGTCCCTTCTCTTTTAGTATTCTTGACCATGGGATCATCCCCAGTATTTCCCTGAGTTTATTGAAATCAGCTCTCCTAAAGTCAAGAATGCGTGTCTGACTATGCCTGGCTTCTCCTTTCCATTGTATAACAAACTCCAGGAGAACATGATCACTCTCACCTAAGGATCCCACCACTTGCACCCCATTAACAAGGTCGTCTCTGTTGGTTAGGATCAGATCTAAAATAGCTGACCCCCTTGTTGCCTCTTCCACCTTTTGGACCATGAAATTGTCTTCCAGGCATGTAAGGAATTTGCTAGACCTTGTAGTTTTGGCTGAGTTAGATTGCCAGCAAATATCAGGATAGTTGAAGTCACCCATCACTACTACATCTCTCCTTTCTGCATGTATGTTCATCTGTTCTAGAAAGGCAACATCCAATTCCTCCGTCTGATTTGGGGGTCTGTAGTAGAGTCCCACAATAACATCCCTGTTGTTTCCCTCCCCTTTAATTTTTATCCAGATGCTCTCCACCTGGCTTCCAGTATTGATGTCATGGATCACTTCACTGGTGTAAATATCCCTGACATATAATGCTATTCCTCCTCCTTTCCTGTTTGGCCTGTTTCTCCTATAAAGGTTATACCCCTCTATTCCTACATTCCAATCATGAGACTCGTCCCACCAGGTTTCAGTAACGCCTATTATATCATATTTGTTTTGTAGTGCAAGGAGTTCTAGTTCATCTTGCTTATTTCCCATGTAGTGTCCTTCTTTATCATTTAGTAACTCTGTAGCTTCATAATTGTTCTTGACATAAATTGCAACTCCTTTTTTTCTTTTTTCTTTTTTTTGGCATTTGAGAAAAAACATTGTCCAAGCTTTGGCCTGATCAGTAATTTGTTGTATTTCCCCCTAATTTTAGTTTCCTGTAAACAAATAATTTCAACTTTACTCTTTTCCAACAATTGAAAGATTTGGTTCCTCTTTTCTGGGTCATTTATCCCCTTCACGTTCCCGGATCTTATTGCTATCGCCATCTTTAAGTTGTTTCTTCTTCCTTGAGTTCCTCCTCCAATTATTCTCCTTCAGAACTATCATATTCTTTTGTCTCCCCTTGTCCAGTTCCCTCTTCCCCAGATTCTGGTTTACCTTCCTCATCATCATCCTTTTCCTCTTCTTCTATTTGTCCCTCTTTCCTTTGATCATTTGGCTGGTTTTCCATTTCCCCCCCTCTTTTTAAATCTATCTTCAGCTCTCTTTCTTTCCTCCGCTTCCAGAATTTCAACGAAGTCTGTAGCTTTTTCTGCCGTGTTTATTCTTTGTCTTTTCTAATGATACATAAATGTAATCCCTTCTATCCGTTCCCATCTGTATGAAATACCAAGCCTCTTAAGTTTCTGGGTCAAAGGTTGATATATTTGTCTCTTCTTAAGTACTTCCGCTGGTATGTCTTTAAAAATTTGTACATCTTTCTTGTCTATTTTTAACTTTACTGTATAGCTGGTTTGAATTATTCTCTTTTATTCTTATTTGATTGAATGAAATAATCACATCTCTTGGAATCTTCTTCTCTCTGGCCACAACAGAATTTACGCAGAACAATTTTTCTACTGATTGCTCCATTTCCTCCTCCCTTATATATATAAAATTAGCCAACCTGGGAATTATTTTCTCCCATAGATCTTCTCTTGCACTTTCCACAATACCTCTCAATCTTATACAATTTTCTCTATATCTTATTTCCTGTAACAGTATCATATTCCTCTCTTTCTCTTGTTCTTCCCTTGTCATTTACATTTGTTTCCCCAGTTCGTCTGATCTTCCGTCAATCTCAGTTACCTTTGTTTTTAATTTTGTCATTTCCATTGTCAGACTGTCAAGTTTACTATCTATTTCTCCATATCTGACCTTATCTCTTTCTTAAAAAATTTAAATTCCTCCCATAGTTCTTTCTTAAAACTTTTATGTTCTTCCAGTATTTGTATTCCAATATCTGATTGCTTTATGGGGGTTTCAGCTGACCCCCTTCTTGCAAAGGGAATTTGTGATTGAGTTGATGTTTGAGCACCTGTTTTTGCTCTAGTGCCTGTCACCATTCTCAAATTCTTATTGTTGATTAATTCCCAAAAATAATAATAGGCAACTAGTTTAAGTTACTTTAGTCCAAACTATTAGTGAATTCCCTGTAGTATATCTGAACCAGAACCCTAGATAGATGTTTTCCATTTCACTACCCAGGATTATATTTCCCTCGACCCCTTCAGACTCAGTTTTATCCTGTTGCCATAAACTTCAAACTTTGGTATTTCCAAAGTTTTCCCCAACTCTTCGTAAATATACTCTATGTAAATATTCTAATATCAATTTATATCAATATTATATTGATATTTTTGAATCAATTTTAAATTCAAATCAATTTTCCAAAGCTTATCAGTTGACATGGCCCATATTTTGTACACTTCAGTTAGTAGCCCAATAATTAATATATCTAATTATCTCTGTATATCTATATATCTAGAAAATCTAATTGTATATATCCACACAAGAAACCAGCAAAATTACAATGTAATATAATGTAGTATATTTTCCCTGTAATAATTAATTTGTTCCACTAGATGTCGCCCTTCAATCACATTCTTCTTAGCAATTAGAATTTACATTGTCTTCTATCTCTTTAAGAACAGACTTTCCCCATATCCCATATCCCTTGTCTGCTTCGAACTTTCTCTTATCTGTTTCGTGTATTCTATATAGACAGTTTTCAATTAATTTGTGTCAATTCTTAGATTAATTTCCCAAACACAATCAGTTTATATAAGCCATAATTGTGCTTCTGTTACTGTCAGATCATATTAAATTATCAATGTATGCACCACATATATACAGTTACCAGCATTACAATATTGTAGTGCCATTAGTAAATTGTATCAATCTGTCTTATAAATGGTATCAATTTGTCTTATAAAGTTCTGTAACCTTTACAACCCTTTTCTTTTTTCTTCTTTCTTTTTCTCACTCTAGTCTCCAACCTTGACCCTTTTTTTTTACCAATCCTCTTTGTCCTCTTTGGGGGACTAAATCTGCAATGTAAACAGTCCGTCCTCTTCGTCCTCTTCGGGGACTAAACCCACAAATGAAGCCACAAAATCAATAAGTTTTCTTCATCCTCTTCTAGGACTAATCCAAACAATCCTTGAAATTTTCTCTTTATCTTTATAAATCCGTCTCTCTCTCTGTCTGTCTGTCTCTCCTTTTTTATTTCTTTCAGCTTCTTCCTTCTACTCCCCATTCTGCTCTATTCAACTTTCGCTTTCTCATGCTTTCCCCTCTATATTTCCGCCTCCATCTCTGTCACAGTCATTCCATTTTCATATTGCTCCTCTGCCCTCTAAGCTTCACAACATGTTTAAAGGACAGCCGCCATGTTCTTCATGCTCTGTACACCATGTGCGCCACTAAGATCTAACACTGTGGACACCAATCTTTCCAAGGAGATCTTTTAATCCTCGACCCTCAGCACCGGGCTGGGTTTTTGCCTTCGCCGCTTCCAAGTAAGTCAGTCTTTTCAAAAGTCAGGAGAGATCAGCGAGGTTTGGATCTTAATATGATCATCCTATACCACAATGGCTACCACAGTCCCGCTGTCAGCAGTTACTCCCATCACCGAAACATCCATTTCAGCGAGGGAGAGATCATGACTGGGGACACGCTAGCCCCACCAAGTTCAATCCTTCCTGGATTTAAACTATTGTTCAGGGTCAGTGCCCTGACTTGTGGTAAAAGGTGAGAGTCTTGGACAGAGTTTAGTCCAGATCTTCGTTCCCTCAGCTCTCCGACCGGAAATCTCCCATCCACTGAGGAAATTTTTAGTTAGCTCAATGCACATTTAGTTTCCCCATCTTTTCACTTACTGTTTTCTCCCTTCCTTTGATTTTTTTCCTCATTGAACAGGGTTTCCAGTCTGTCTACTTTAACTCTTAGTTTTTAGTTCAGGTTTACAAGCTTTCCTTTTATATATTCCTGTCAGATCTCTGTTCAAACCTTGAGTCTACTCAGCATGAGCATTCCCCCCTACTTTTGTTTGTTTATACCCCCCAGGAAGCCTGAGTTCCGCTTTTTCAAAAAGCTGCTTCATCCTATTCCTATGCCTATCTCTTGAGTTTCATATGTTCTCCTTTTAAAATGTTTCAAGTCATCTTCAAACATCGGTATACTAGAAATCCTGCTTGGATGTACACTGCCAAGTGATTTATTTCATCATTTTTCTACTACCAACCTACAGGGGGCAGCATAAGTTGCTTCTTAATTTGATTCTATATTTCTACATTTTACTGAATTACCCTGTCAAAACAAATACCCATTTTGCATGTGCATCAACATGCACTTCTGAATAACCTAGATTTACACAGTGCTTATGAAAAAACACTTTCATGCACACACAAAAATGTTTTTTTAAAAAAATATTCACTGCTGTCATTTCAAAATGTGCACACTTCCATAATTTTGATAATTTGTACTTCATTGTTCATTCAATGCAAGTTGTAATAAACACAATCTCAGTGTTAACGTACAACAATGCAAAGAAAATGTGATGGATGAGCATTGCAGGGGTGAACTGACTTCTCTAAAAACAAACAACAGTGTAGTTTAAACTGGACAATCAGAAGCATGCTGAAACAAGCAAATATTTATCTAAACAGATTTATTTAAATAAAAAGTTACAGTCTGGCAAAAAGGAATCAAAGATGGGGCATCCAAACCCTTTGAGGGGAGTTGTTACATAATAGTGGTGTAGCCCTTGAGAAAGACCCCTCCTGGCCCCAGCCAATTGTGCTTCCAGCATGGGCGGGACACAGAAAAGGGCTTCACCACTTGATATTGGCATGCTGCTGTTATGAAGCACTACTCGTCTTCACTTCATTGTTCATGCTTTGTGCAAAGTCCACATAAGAGCTTAGAAAAAGGCTCTTGCTGAATTCAAACTATCACCATTACTACAAACATACAGCTGATCAGGATTCCCTGTATATTTTCTGGGAGCATGATTCAGCTTGTTTTCAAATGAACCTCTCCCCCAAAAATATGGGTGTGGGAGGGGAATGATACTACTATGGGAGCAAATTTGGTGGTGCAAGAGCAAGGAGAATGGTGGGAGACCAAAAAGGTGAAACTGCTGTGGTCCAAACCGCTGTGGTGTGACTGTCCACCCCTGTTCTCTACATCCTTAGATTTTAAAGGACAAATGATGAGGACTCCAAGTACTATACCAGCATGGAACCTATGGGCAGTCCTGATATCCAACAGGAAGCCAATGGTTAGGATCCTGTTAGTGACATATATGCCCAGAAGTGTGGCCTATGTGCACCTTTCCTTTTGGATGGACGCAGGCAGCTATTCTCTAGTCATTGCATCTCTTCCTACACCTCTCCACATCAGCTGCTGCTGCTACTGACCCGTAGGGAAGAGACAGAAATGGGAAGCAATTCTGACAATGAAGATGCAGTTGGTCTGGGCTACAAGGGGAAGAAAAAGGCAGCTGCACTATCTGTTGAGAGCATCTCATGTCTTTCCCCCTCCCACTCAAGACCAGCTGCTTCTTCATCATCTAAATTGCCTGTCCCATCCCAGAAGTAAGCAGCAGCAACAGAGGCCCCTCCTTGGGCTTGACAGCTGTCAGGATGGGTGGGGAAGGGACGCAGAACTGCACAAGGAGAACATTTATGCTGTATCTTCTTGCAATAGGAACTCAGCCACTGTCTACAAACATATACCTGTTGGACAGCGTTTGACCTCCCCAGCCCCCCAACACAGCATCTAGCGACATCTCTGGGCCCAAGGGGAGGATATAGCACTGCTCTAAGAAGTCAGGCTTCTCATATGTGGGAGCTCATAGGCAGCATCTGAACACGGGGTGTGCATCTGGAAAGAGTTCCAGGGCTACTGGGTTTTTATTTTTTGTAGTTCTTGTTTAACCATTTGTGTGTTTAGCTGTTTTTAATTTTGAAAACAGCAGCAAGAACATTGTTTGCTCAAACCTGGAAATGGACTGAAGCACCGATGAGAAAAGAATGGATTGTTAAGGTTTCAGAGTTCTCCCAAATTGCCAAACTAACATGGGTTCTAAAGGACAAGCCAATTGAAGATTTTTATTTATTTATTTATTTATTTTTGGAAAGACTGGAAACCGTTTATGGACTTTTTGAGCAATAAAGAAATCTTAACAATGTAACAATTTATGGTTATGGTTATTAGTAATCCTGGCAAGATTATTTAGTTGGATCTGTAATGGTAGAACATTTTCCCCCTAGTTCTTTCTAGTTTTCATTTTATTATGGTTTAAGTGCTATTGCTTTTTAACTTTGTATGCTATGATTTTTTTTATTATCATGTATATAAAATACATATTTACAAAGTTTACAAAAATAAAGTCGTATTTGTCCAGCACATTTTGCAATGTCAATTTGAATCCTTTTACAACAATTACATCTTTTATACTTAATACCATATATATCATATATCTTTTATGGTTAATATATTTATAGTTCATAGCTTAAACAATTTATTTTATATCTCTGAATCAAAGTACATATTCTTTATCTTATTTGTACTGAGCTTACTGTATTTTATCTTACACACTTCCTCCCTGGTGGTCTTCTGATGTCACTGATTAATAGAACTGTTACTGTACAACGAAAATCTTTTAATTACTTGTGGTTTCTATTATTTCCCTCAAAAAATTCCCCTTTTGTCATAACAAAAATGCTTGCTATTTTTTGATTGAAGATCTCTTTCCTTATTATTATTATTATTATTATTATTATTTTTCTCATACTAGAGATTTTTACTTATCATTATGTTAATAGTCATTGTCATTTTCCCCATCTTGTTGCTAAATATTCAGTTATTCTTTGCCAGTCCTTTGTATATTTTCCCATATCTTTACCTCTCAATAACATTGTTAATTTATCCATATGCAATGTTTCTTGAAGTTTCTCCAGCCATTGATCTACTGTGGGACAGTCTTTATTTTTCCATAATTTAGCGAAAGTAATGCGTGCTGCAGTTAATATGTAAAAAAATGTTTTCCCATGTTCTTTTTCTATGTTTTTTTCTATCATACCTAATAAAAATGCCTCTGGCTTCCTTTGTATTTTAATTTCTAAAATGTCTTCAATTGTTTGATGTATTTGTTTCCAGTAGTTGGTAGCTTTTTTGCAGTTCCACCACGTGTGGTAGAAGGTACCTTTTTCTTCATTATACTTCCAACATACATCTGATGTTCCTTTATATATTAGCAACAGTTTATGTGGTGACAAATACCAACAGAAATACATCTTATATACGTTTTCTCTTATACTTTGGCTGAATGTGTAATTTATTTGTTTTATCCGCATGTTTTCCCATTTCTCTAATTCTATTGAATGTCCTAAATTTGTGCCCAAACAGTCATATTGTTTTTAATTAGCTCGTCTTCTGTGTCCCATTTTAAAAGAAGATTATAAATTCTTGATATCATGTTTATTGCCTCTTCCAGTAATCTTATCTCATTCTGATGTTTCCATTGCAATTCCTGACAGTTCTATATCTATCTTATACCTTTCTTTCATCTGCATGTACAGGTACCAGTGACAGTCTATATTTTCTTTTTTCATTTCTTCTTGAGATCTCAGTTGTTGGCAATTTCCTTTAGTAGTTAGTAGGTCACTGTATCTTATCCACTTTTTGTTGGAATTCCTTCTCTACTGCAAAAAGCTTCATGTGGAGAGGTCCATATTGGTAGTTGTGGGAATAATCTTGTTCTATATCTCTTCCAGGTTTGTATTAATGAATTTCTAATGATATGTTTATGGAAGTCTTTATTTGTCAAGTCCTTATTATAGAAGAGGTAGGCATGCCATCCATACCAGTTTCCTTCTCCTTCTATCATCAGCAGCTTCTCATACTTTAATGAAGTCCATTCTTGGATCCAAACCATACAACAGGTATCATGATATAATTTCAGATTTGGTAAACTTAGTCCTCCTCTTTGTCTGCTATCTTGTAGGATTTTCATCTTAACTCTTGGTTTCTTGTCCGACCAAATGAATTTAGCTAGATCTGCGTGCTAAATAATTTTTTGAGATTGAACAATCAGAATCGTTTGAAACAGAAACATCATCCTTGGTAGGATATTCATTTTGATTGCATTTGTTTTGCCCAAAAAGGACAGTTTAAGGTGTCGCCAATTTTCTAAATCTTTCTTAATTTGTGTCCAAATTTTCCCATAGTTGTTGTGAAAAAGTTCTGTATTGTTATTTGTAATGTTGATACCCAAATATTTCACCAATTTAACCTCTTTAAATCCTGATTTCTCCATCAAATCTGTTTTTTCTTCTTTTGTAAGATTTTTGGACAGTATTGCTGTCTTGCCTTTATTTGTTTTAAGTCCAGAAAAAATCTCAAATTCATTCAATATAGTCATTAGTGGAGTTATTTCTTGTTGAGTGTCACCAAGAGATCTAACTAAATCATCGGCATACATTTTCAATTTAAACCTGTGCTTTTTTATCTTGACTCCTTCTATTTTATCTTCTCCATTAATTTTTATACTTAACATTTCCATTATTAATATATATAGCAGTGGTGATAAGGGACAACCTTGACGTGTACCTTTCTGAATTTGAATGGATTCTGTTTTTTTGACATTTATTATTAATTTTGCTGATTGATTATAGTATATTCTCTTGCTCCAATTTATGAATTTTTGGCCTAGATTTATCCGATGGAGAATTTCAAACATTATATTCCAATCAACGTTATCGAAGGCCTTCTCAATGTCTAAAAATATTAAAGCCAATTTCTTATCTCTGCGTTTTTCATGATATTCAATAAGATCTAAGACATGTCTGACATTGTCTTTAATATATCTATCTGGAAGAAAGCCCCTTTGATCTTCTCCAATCCACTCTCATAATACTTTTTTTAATCTGACAGCTAATATTGATGCAAAAATTTTGTAATCAACATTTAAAAGCGAGATCGGGCAATAATTTTTTTGATCTTGTGGGTCTGTATGCTATGAATTATTAACTATGCTTGTTTTAACTGTTGTAAGCCCTCTTGAGTTCCAAACTGGATGATGATGATGAGGATGATGCAGGATATTGACTTAACTTTAGTTTAAGTAGGAGACATTTAAAGCCATTTTCTTCCTACTGGGGCCATAATAGCAGAGGACACATACAGACTGAGCCTCAAGCTACCTCGAGATCCAATCTTGTTGGTTGGTAGCAGGAAGGCCACCATTCAAGGACTACTGATTGCCACAAGAGAAGTAGTAATTTTATGTAGGGTTGTAGTTGGTGCCTGCATAATGCAGCTTCTATACACAGCGCCTTGTGCTTCTCCCATTGGAGTGCAGGTAGAGATTGACTAGATTTTGCTTCTAAAGGCCAATAGTGCTCCCCACCCATCAGGGGAGAGAATGGTTTCTACTGGCCATTTCACTCTCTATGTGTGTGTGTGTGTGTGAGAGAGAGAGAGAGAGTCAGAGAGTAAGTGTGCATGTGAGGGAGAGCCCTCAGCTGTCCCAGGTTCAGATAGGCTTTGCCTTTTTGTCTAATTTTATCATCACTGATGATAAGAGCATCCCAGGAGACATTCTGTGACTCTGGGCTTGTCTACACTGGGGGCAAAAATCCAACTGAAATTCGGACTACGTTGGCCCAGAACTGTGCCAAAGCTGCACCGGATGAAATTTGGACTACTGTGGCTGGATTAAAGTACCACACCTTGGCCAAAGCCTGAATCTGATTCATCCAGATTTGTACCCCCAGTGCAGCATCTCAGAATGAGTGACTACACCAAAGCGCTGCTTTTCCAGTTTGAAGCTGCTCATTCTGAGGGCAAAGCAGGCAAGTGCACAATGTCCAATTGCTCCTTCTGCCACCACAACAAATGGCCACATGCAGGGCTCTGGCTTTCCAGTGTGCAGCTGCTCATTCTGAAGACAGAAGGAGCAACTGCACACAGCATACTCTCTTGGTCTGCTGTTGGAACAAGTGGCCACGTGCAGGGTTCCACCTTCCCAATATCCTGAGATCAGAATGACCAGCCACATGCTTGGAAGGCACAGCCAGTGGCAGTGCCACTGAGGATAGGGGAAATGGTGGATCCTGTCAGGCAGCGATTGTCTTGCCTCCCTGCCCCCTGAATCTAGTACAGATCCTTTGTTCACACTGCTGGAAACTCCAGAGAAAACTGTAAACTCTGGAGAACACTGCAAATTTTCTAAAACCCAGATTTAGGTTTTGAGTCTGATAGGACCATACGTAGTGTGGCATTATCACACCAGATTCGGAGATAAAGCCACATGTCATAGGGCATTATTGGCCCAGATTTGGGAGGAGGAGGAATTCAGGGTTTTTCACTAGTGTAGACAAGGCTCCAGTCACCAAAGACCTTGCTGATTGAGGAAAAGAAGCCTAGTCCAGGGTTAAAAGCAGGTGAGTGGTCTTCAAATCCCTTCAAAGACAGCAAAATGGACAGTAGCACCCCCTGGAGCCTTTAGTTGGCACTCTTGGCAATTTGGGGGAGGTATGGGGGAACTCTTGGAGGCCTCCAAAATGACCTTGAGGCGGCTGTATAGAATTCATTGGCCATGTTTCCCACCCATACTCTACTAGAAAATACTACTTCCTGTTCTATTAAAAAATGTGGCCAAGGTTAAAATGATACTACAGAAATGATCTAACAGATGGAGGAAGCACATGATAATAATGACATGTCTCTAAGCAACAGAGGAGCAGTGGTCAAAGAAGCATATCAATTGTTCTGCTGTTGGTGGAGATGCATTTATTCCCTAACTTCATATAGAGATCAGCTGTTTTGTTTCGTTCTTGTTACCAGACTGAAGTTGGAAGCCATGTGTGACTGAGTAAATACCCAACCTGGGATGTTCCAGCTCTTCAGGGGATGGATTTAGTGAAAGAGAAATTACAGAGATCATAAGGAGGCTGCGTGCAAGCAAAGAGGCCAGCTGAACTTTATTATGTTCACCGACCCAGAACTGACAGAATCCCCTGCTTGACTTCCTGAGAGAAATATTGCCCATTTTTAGCTATCATTTATGTTTGTTTTTACAATAACCATAAAGCAGGCTGCCACTGTTCTCTCTTCTGGTTCCGTTCATCACACTGGTTTCCGTCTGCCTTTGCTTTCCTAATGCAGGCTTTACTCCTAATGTCACTCTAGGCATGTAGATGGAGTAAAACAAAATGGTGGCAGCTTGTTATAGGCAAATGCAGTGTGTGTGTGTCAGGCAGTCACACCCTTGTTGCTGCATTTGTGACTGTGGTAGTAATGGCAAAACGAAAAAGAAAAATCTCCTTTATAGCAAGGTGTATGCCACAAAAATGCTGGCATGTAGCCTATGGATCATAGGTGGCCCACTCCTGTTTTATACAGGGTGTGCCAAAAGTTGTGGCACCTAGGCAATGTAGATGATCTAAGGAGGCCCTCACACCAGAGTTTGCAAACATCAGACAAAATGTTACTTTACTTAGGAATGTTCCTAAGGCATGGGTCATCTGAGTAAGAAAATGTTTAGACGAAAATGGCAGCCAGTTGAAACACTTAATTTATTACTTTTGGCACACTATGTACTATCGCCAGAATCATGTTGATAAGGTCAGTATGATGCAGTATCAAATGGATGGGGATGGCATTGCTCCCTCCTTCCCTGGAAATACCAGGATGTCCTCCCCGCCCCATTCTCACTTCAGATTCCAAGACTTGCCACTGTGATAATCAGAACTCAGGCCACATTTACCCACTGATATTGCAGAAAGTTTCTATATTCTTAGGCAGCAATAGTTGTGGAGTAATTTTCTGGACCACCACCATCAGGCATCTCTTTGTTCAGTTGTAGCACCATATCTCACCTTGACTTGGATTAGCAATATAGAGAGAGGGCCATGGGATTCATCTTGCATTGTTACCCTAAGAGGTGGGGGGTGCTTTGAGAGCCACCCATGATATCAAAAGTCTAGAGGTCATTTTTAGCTCAAACAGTATGCCTGAGTAAGGAGGGTAACTGCGGGGACCTTTTCATCTATGTATACCAGAACTAACTGCAGAGAATTCCAGGTTGAAATGAAATAAAGTGTTTTTATTGGAAATAACACCAAAAGCATTCACACCAAGAACACATGTTCCTAAGAACCACACAAGACTATCGAATAGTAAGGCAGAAGGGTTGGATAGAAGGATAGCTTTGGGAGATAGGGCAATCATTACCAGACTCTATAGAATGGAGTTTCGAAGTACTCAGACAGAAGGTTGAGGGTGGCACTGGAAGTTCTGATCCGGAGGTGCGCAGAAAAAGAGAGTGGCCAGACTTATACATGGTGGCACTCCTTTCTATAATTGAGGGACTAATACTTATACCTTGCTTCATATCCTGAAGATGTGCTTTGGCTAGGACAAAGCCTTGATGGGTTTCCCACCAAGAAAACCAAAACTTGCTGTTAATGCTAGGAGATAAAAATTGATGGGTTTACAACAATCTTGCAATGCAGGACAGGAGGGGGTCCAAGGGGATATTTCCTTGGGATTGGGGTTAGAAATGTCACTGGATTGTTTAGGTTGAATGACTCATTGCTAAAGTGCCTAAGAAGGAATTATCACATACCTCCTTAATGGCTTTGTTTACTTAGGGCTTCCATACAATCCTAGCTTGGGCTTGCTTACTAAAATATTTCTAAGACACCTTCCCAGGTCCTTGTGACCTCCACCTGACCTCTTTTTGGATCATCCCAGTCAACTTGGCCACTTCTAAGTGTTCAATATTTCCAATTATGAGATATTATAGGGAGGGGGTAGTAGGGTATGCTAACAACATGACATGGCAAATGTAGGTAAAAGAGCTTGGTAATGTTTTCAACTGTTATAATCAGATGCTCACCAGTGTGATTATGCATAGAACCGCAGCTTTAGCTGCTTCAACAACAATTCTGAGCCACCAAGGTAATGCTAAATTATCTACGTCATGGACATTTCCATCTCTGGAACACTTCATAAGCATTAGCTAATTAATGAAAAGAGAACAAAATTAATTTTCAGAGACTAGATACATCTTGGCTGTTGGAAAGGAACAAGGAACTAGATGTTCCAAGTAGTCCTCCAAAATCACCTTCCTGGCATTAAGCAATTTATTTCTTTAAATATGTAATGATAAATACTTTCTCTAAAACCAACAGATTTGTTAATGCATTTTTTTTAAGGCCTGTTAGAATAAGTTAAACCCTAATTAAAAAGTCACACTATTGCTGTTTATGGCAAAGCTTCCTCATGGTAGTTTGCAGAATTTATATGTGTGTGTTTATGTGTATATGTATACAACCGGACTCCATATCCATGGGGGGTTGGTTTGCAGACTTACCATGGATACCAGTGAACCCTAGTAAAATAAAGGCCTTCTGGTAAACAGATACCATAGAGTTGCACTGGAGGACCTAGAAGATACCTAAAAAGGATACCTCTTTAGGCATTTTCCAGTGTGACTGCATGGTATGTGTCTCCTGAAACTGTGGCTATTGGTTCCATGGATACAGGGGTCCAACTGTATTCTGTTTATTTAAGACAACAGCCACAACACTTAAAAATGATCGCTTTAATAATAGATAGAACACATTCAGTTAAAAGCAGCCTGGAATAATCAAGTCATTAAGGACAATTATAATAATCAGAGGGAGTACATATATACTGTACTAGGGCTTTCTAACAGTATGAGGAACCACAAAATTGTCTCTTTATCTGCTACCTGCCAGTGTTCTAGATCTTGCTAGCAGACATAGAGCCAAGCTTCCCTGACAAATTTAATAATTATGAAGAAGAAAAGTTACAGAAAATGTCTGCAGTTTCTAATGAAGAGCAAAGAGCAACAATCACACAAAGTCATGCCTTGGGTTGAAATAAGCCACAAATTTTATTGGCTACACCTTACATAATTTTTGTGCAGCACAGGGACTGGAATCAATCATCAGGTAGCTGGATTGCTAGCTGATTTGCCACAAGGGATTAATGACATTTATGAGCAGGACCCACTATGATGTGGACTATGATGGGGTAGAAGGTAAGCATGGCTGGCCCCTGAGCAAGAGTAGAGTATTGTGTTGCCTGAATTAATTGCATGGGGGTCCACAAGGATCCCACGAGTATCTGAATATTAATATGGGGAATATTTGATTAGCTCAAAATGACAGCAAGAGGCCAGATAACAGCAGGATCTTTTTACCTATGTACACTGGTAGTAACAAAGGAGACTCTGTGCAAATGCATACAATTAAAAGACCTTTATTGGAAATTAATATTAACAGCATCCACTCAAACGCTCGGACTTCAAGCAGTCACACAAGGCTATCAAAGACAGTAGGAAGTATTTGGATAGAGGAATAGAGTAAGGGGATTGTGGGTTATACTATACCGATCCTATACTGCTGAAATCGTGAAGTAAACTGTCAGAGGGGAGGTCTGGAAGGCAGAATGGCTACACAGACTGATGTGGAGTCAATAGGAAGGGGATCTGTGTGCGCTTGGTTGGTATTTTAGGCTGATATTTATATGTGATAGCTCCCCTGAAGGGATGAGATTTAGAGTGGAATAGAATGTCTCTCAGAGGTTCCCAGAACTAAGCAAAGGGTGCTGTGGAAGAGCTAACAATCATTAATGGGAGATGTGCTTGGGATTGAATAGGAGCAGGCAAGGTCTAGTGTTGGAGGGGAAGGAAAGAGGAAAAACATTTTGAAAACATTTAGGACTCTGCTATTATTTAGTGGATGGCTCATCTCCAGGTGTTAACTCTGACCTGGATATTACTTGTTTGGGGAATTTCTAAAGGCCCCTTCATGACTCCAGCCTTGGTATCTGGGGCTCTCTGGTTTACCTGCTAACCATGTGGAAGGCCACAATAAGCCAAATTATTAAATATTGCCAATTATATGATATTCGAAGATGGGAAATGTCTGGGTAGGTAACAACCCCCCCTCGATGGAATCCGTTCAGAGAAAGGATTTCATTTTTGAAAATCAGAACAACTGGCACTCAACGGCTTGGAAAAGGCAGAATCTAGTGACTTGGGGTAGAGGAAGGAGGTTGCCTGTTCCCTCAACTGCTAGGACAAATTGAGTAAAGATTAAACTGACTTACCTCTGTGGGAATGTGGGCATAGGTTAAAAAAAACACCCAGTAATCTGAGCAAAGACCACCTTCAAATTGGTTGGATGGATTATGGGCATAGCTACACATAAGGAGTTAACACAGAAATGAGGGTTGCTAAGCAGGACATAGTACAACCAATGCATGGCAGGGTGGGGGAGAAAGACCTCAGTAACTAGTACATTCTAAAAAACATGCAATGGGTACTAACTTAACAGAAGGCCATAGGCACAAAACTAAAATACATGGTAGAAAGAAAATACTCTTTTTCCAACACACACACAAAAGCATAAATCGTATAAACAACACTAGCAAGTTTGTAAATGCAATCTCTCTCTCTTTGGCTTTTCTTCGCAAACGAAGATTCAGGAAGGACTCATCCTGCGCTTTCTGCAAGCGCGCTGATGACTGAAAAGGCCAATCTGAGATAAACAAGTCCAGTTGCAGAAAGCACAGCAGAAGATCTCCTCGGTGATGTTACCGGGTTGTGATTCTTTCTGTGTTGCCATTTCTCTTCAAGACTTGTTTGGCGTGAGTTCTCAAATAAGGCTGCAGCATTGTGGATAGTGTGTCTCCATGCCTCCCGATGTGAGGCCAGGGCGGACCATTGTTGTTGATCAATTTGGCCAAGCCTGAGATGTTGTTTCAGGGAGTCCTTGTATCGCTTTTTTGGAACACCCCTCTTACGCTGACCTGTGGCGAGTTCACCGTAGAGTACTATTTTGGGGAGGTGATGGTCCTCCATCCCAGACACATGCCCTGCCCAGGGCAGCTGTGTTCTCAATATCATGGCCTCAATGCTGGTGATCTCTGCTTGCTCAAGGACAGCAACATTCATCACATAGTCCAGTGTATATTTAGGACTGTGCATAAACAGCACTGGTGGAAGCGTTCGAGGAGTCGTAAGTGGTGGCAATAGGTGACCCATGTTTCAGATCCATAAAGGAGAATAGACAGTACAATGGCTCTATACACACTGATTTTTGTGTTTTGCCTCAGGTGTTTATTACGCCAGACTCTTTTGTAAAGTCTTCCAAATGCGCTATGTGCCTTTGCTAATCTGTGATCGATCTCCTTGTCAATCTTGGCATCTGAGGAGATGATGCTTCCCAGGTAGGTGAACTGCTGAACAGACTTAAGCACAGAATTGCCAACGGCAATGTGGGGATGGTGGTGTTCATCCTGTGGTGCAGGCTGGTAAAGAACTTCTGTTTTCTTCAGGTTGACTTCCAGCCCAAAGAGCTCTGCAGCTGTTGCGAAGCAGGATGTTAGGTGCTGCAGAGCTGCTTCTGTGTGGGCAACAAGGGCAGCATTGTCAGCGAAGAGCAGCTCACGGACTAGATAGTTTAGAGTCTTAGTGCGAGCCCTCAGACGGTTTAAGTTAAACAAGCTACCATCAGTACGGTAAGGTATATGAAACAATATACATAGTAAATTGTCATACACACAAACAGACAGTAGTGAGTGCAATGGCATTTGTAGGGCAACATTACATACATTAATAGCTTTGTGGTGGTAGGGGAAGGGAAAACATTTCAACTACCCACCCACCCCCGATACTGATGAAATGAGGTTGCAAGTTCTAAAATATTTCCAATAAACAGTTCAATAAGTCCCTTTTGCAGCAAACAGTTCAGTGACATTTAGTAGGAAAGTCCAAATAAAGTTTTTAAAAGCACCTCCAGGGTCTTGGTATCAGCAGCAAAAGTCCAAATTTAGAGTCGGGAAACAGTATAAGTGTTTGCATTAGCAGTAGTAAGTCCAAAAGCAGTCATGGTGGAAAAAACTCAATGCAGAGTCTGTGTTCACAGCAGGAACAATAGCAGTTTATGGGAGTTGCTTCAGAGTGAGACTGGCTTTTATTTCCCTCCCTCGATATTGGAAGAATGATGGTACTGTTTGGGGGTGATGATAGGTGATGGGGGTGATGATCCACCTTGGGATACAGAGAAAGCAGGCAGCAATGAGGACGCACATCTCTCCACTGAAGATCTGGCTTCATCCGTGGTACGGGGTGGTTTCATTGCAGAAACCGAAACCGGAATGTTCAATTACCCTGGAAATTGAGGTGCCAGTGAGTCTTCATACTATGGGATGTCTGGATTATGGGAGGAACTTTGACAAAATTACTCACAGAGCCACCCAGTATAAACTGGGAGATAAAATATAAAGCCTTATAGGCAATAAAATTACTAAAACAAAATTTAACTTCTATTAAAAAAAATCACAGCAAATAAACAGACATCTACAACAACATTTACAATCCCATCCCGTCCTATTACTTAATATTGGGGTTTCTTAACTATACGCTATATTCTAAAAGCTTCACAAAAATAGTGAGGAGTTGTGTGAAAATGAGGGAGCATTAGGCTTGGGGATTTGGGCTACTCCAGAGTCAGGAGTGTTGCAGTATCCTACTGGTCTGATTAACCCAGCCTTTCTTAGCCTTTTTACCCTGGAGGAACCTTTGAAATAATTTTCAGGTCTCAGGGAACCCCTACATAAAAATTATACCTACACTCCTCACCCCCTCCCCTTTAGCTGCCAGCCAAAGGCAATGTGCATTCACACACACTCATCTTTTCAAAAAGAAGACCCTCCCCCCAATCCTTCTCCTCCTGAGATAAGTGCAGTCCTTCTATGCCAAGGGGCTATGGGTCTTCCCAGCTAGCCTTGCTAGCTCACCCGCTCACTGCTTGAGACCCCAGTCAACCATGTGTGCCTCCTCCGATGGTGGGGAACACAGTGTGTTGTTGTTGTTATTGCAGACTGGCAAGTGAGGGGGATCCTGCACACATGCATGCATGCATGCATGCACACACAGCTCACCACTTCTCCATGATTTCCCATGGAACCCCTAGCACTGTCCTGGAAACACTAGATTAATCCATGCAACTTTTACTACTGCATGGGCCAGTTTGGCTTATGCAGAGGTCTTGAAATTTCATGCTAGCACTGGACCAAAGTTGGGATGTCTTGGTCGCTAATTATCTCAGCATCTTTGGGAGCACCTTTGGGAGCCAGGGACATTTACATGCCCCAACTTTCATGGTAAAAGAAAAGACACATGAAATGATTTATAGGCACGTGGATTGTCAGGACTTCTCACCTTATGGGATCCTACCCCAAAAATGTCTGACATATCCACAACTGGCAGAGAGGAAAATTACTACCTTGACCCTAGCAAAACTAAAGGGTAAATTACAGACAAGACCTGTGGGATCTGTCAGAAGTTATTGCTTCATGGGAATTGCCATTCCCAAAACATCTTGCCAGGTCCACTTTTGGCAAGGTGCCACCCCAGTCCAGGGAGATCTGCCAAGCTATTATTGTCAGCTTCTGGCCAGTTATGAGAGGCTCAGGCTGTCTCTTTTGAGATGCAGCTTAAGGGGTATCTATAGTATCTCTCCCTTCAATTAAGATATTGTCCTCATTGGGGACTTCTACAGTTTACTGAGCGAGGGCTTGGATGCTCTTGTCATGAGCAATGTGTGAAATGGTGTTGCTGGGATTGGGCCTCCTATCTCCCTTTCTGGTATGCCCTCATCCTCTGGGGTGTGTCCCATGTTCTGGGAAGGAATCTGGGGTGCTGCCCTGAGGGGTCCCTATGAGGGGGATTATTGTTAAACTGCCACAATAAACATAGAACGAATTGTACTCACCCCTCTTCCTGTGTGTTCTGCCATGTGAGTCCATCCCTAGAAGAGTGTCTGGGTACTCCAGGGAAAACTGCTAAGTATTTGCCACCATCTCAGCCTCAAATTGTTGAACCTTGCCTGCCACGTTTGGGGCAGAAATTTTGCCCTTTGGGTCTGGGGAGCTACAATGCCACTCTAGCCATTGTTTGGGAATGGTGTAAAGGTGCATTGTGCTTGAAGGTGTTGTGTGCTGCTCAAGAGCGGGACTGTTTGTGACTTTCTTTGGACATTTTCAGATGGCCCTTGCTGCACAAGCAGCCTCTGGAGCAGTAATGAGGCTGCTGCACAGCAGGGGGTCCTTTTCGGCTGCCGCTGTCCCTCTTCCGGGATCATTTGTGGCACGCCCATGAAGCTTTGGAAGCGGCCGCGCCATATTTCAATCACGGGTACTTCTATGATTGAAATATGGTGTGGCTGCTTGCAAAGCTTCATAGGCGTGCCACGAAGAGGGACGGCGGCATCCGAAAAGGACCCCTTGCTGCGCAGCAGCTCTGGAGGATGCTTGCGTGGCAAGGGCCATCTGAAAATGTCCTTTGTGTCCTGGACATCTAATGTCTTGTTAAAATGTTGCCTGACCCTCCTCATGATAGCCTTCCAGATGACACTTGCTGGCTATGCTAGGGGTGGGTGGTGTAAGAGGCAACTGCCTATGTCTCTCCTGTGAGAACTTTACAGGTGACCAGGGCCTCTGGTGTGGGGCTTTCTGGTACATCCTCACTCTCTTCCTCATCTGAATTCTCTAATTCAGTGTCTCTTGGAGTTTGAGCTAGTTGAGCAGCAGCTACAAACCACAAATAAACAAAACCACAGAAGTGAAACCCTCAAATGTAGCAGTCCGATTGTAGTATCCTGCATTTCTTCTCCCTGTTGAAATTCATTTTCTTAGTTTTGGCCCAGTTCTCCAATCTGTTAAGGTCATCTTGAATTTTGATCCTATCTTGTAGAGTAATAGCTACCCCTCCTAATTTGGTGTCATCTGCAAATTTGATAAGTATGCCCTCTATTCCATCATCTAAGTCATTTATCTTGATGTTGAAGAGCACTGGGCCCAGGACAGTACTGTGGTGGCATATATGTGTGTGTGTGTGTGTGTGTGTGTATATATATATATATATATATATATATATATGTATATATTCTCTTGGGCATGTTGCCATTCCCAGTGTTGGCCACGTAGGAAACATGCCCAACCAATCGCAGTGCTCTGTTGTCCGGCCAATAAGCAGCTTGAGGGTGTTTTTCAGCACTACCTCCTTGGCCTACAGCCACATCTTTGCCTGTTGAGCTGCAGTAATATATAAGAGAGCTGTTCTCTCTTATATTTTGACTTAGAGTTCTTTTCATCTGAGTTGTCCATAATTTTTTCCAGTTTTCCAGTTCTATTGCATGGCCTACGTTTTGGGCCCAAGCAATCATATTTGTTCTTCCATATCCCATTTCAACAACAAATTGTAAAATTTAGTTATCATGTTCTTATTTCCTGCTTCCACAATAGTCTCCAACTCTGATTTTTTGACTGAAATTCATGTTAATTTACAGTCCATTTTGTACCTTTCTTTCAATTGTCTGTATAAGTACCAATGGCACTGAAGATTGTTGTTTTTCATCTCTTCCTGTGACTTCATTGAATGATGTCCATCCTTTATGTTTAATATGTCCTTACATCTTAGTCATTGGTATGTTGGTATACCTTCCCTGCTAATTAGCGCCTCATGTGGTAAGGCCCATATAGGAATTTGGGGGAATAGTCTGTTTTGAACCTTCTTCCAGCTTTTAATCAGAGCGCTTCTAAGACAGTTGTTATATAACTCTTTATTTATTGTATTTTTGTTGTAAAAGAGATATGTATGCCAACCATAACAATTTCGATCACCTTCAGTCGCCAAGAGTTTCTCGTTTTCCAACATCGTCCATTCTTGAATCCATGTCAAACATGAGGCTTCATGATATAGCCTCAAATTCGGTAATTCTAGACCTCCTCTTTCTTTAGCATCCTGTAGCACTTTCATTTTAATTCTAGGCTTTTCCCCTGACCAGATGAATTTAGATAGATCAGACTGCCAATCTTTGAAGACCTTTTGTGATTGGATTATCAGGACTAATTGGAACAAAAATATTCATCTTGGCAGAATGTTCATTTTGATGGCGCTGATCCATCCCAACAAAGACAAATTTAAACTCTGCCAATTAGTCATGTCTTTTTACACTTGCATCCATGTTTTTTTTGTAATTATTTTTTTATTTTTTTAAAAGACAAATACAATTTCATACTATAAAGGATTTGAATAACATAAATAATTTTTTTAAAATGGTCTATGTACATCCTGAATTGTTTGTTAAGAGTTGAGTGTCTTCTTCCATACATTTACATTAAATATAATTAAAAAAGAAAAAAAGAAAAAAAAACTCTTCATATAGCATCTTTCCTGATTCATATTGGAATATTTCATCATTTTACATCTTTATATCCTCATTTACTTATCACTATAATATCCCCTCTTGTATATAACATTACTAAACTTCCTTTCCGACTCATCCTGATTTTTTATTAACATAACATACATCTTTTCTTTGTTTCTCTTATATATCCTTCCCTGGTTCCTTTCGATCGTGTTAATTATCCCACTTAATATATACTCTATTGCTTCTAAACTGTCTTTCACTCAGAATCTCTTTTTATACGTTGCTGATTGTTGCAATTTCCCCCCATCTTTTTTTAAAAATAGTTTGATATATTAGTCCAGTCCTTCATGTATTTCCCTACATTTTGACCCTTTATAAGCACTGTTAATCTGTCCAAGTACATTGTTTCATAGAATTTCTCCAACCATTGGTCTGTCTTCGGACATTCCTTACTCTTCCACATCCTCGCGAAAGTTATTCTAGCCGTAACTAACATATAAAAGATTATCTTCCCTTGGTTTTTATCCATTTCCTCTTCCCCATTCCTAATAAGTAAAGCTCCGGTTCCCATGTTAGTTTAACATTCAGAATTTCTTCCATTGTTCGTTTTATTTGTTTCCAATATTTCGTTGTCTTTTTGCAATTCCTTTTCTTTTGCAATTTACCATAGGTGGTAAAAAGTTCCATTTTTTCTCCGCATTTCCAACATTTGCTTGAAGAACCTTTATACATTAGTGATAATTTGTGGGGGGATAGATACCATCTATAAAACATCTTATAAACGTTTTCTCTGATATCTTGGCATAATGTTCTTTTCATTTGTCTGGTCCACATCTTCTCCCAATTTGATAATTCTATTGTATGGCCTATGTTTTGTGCCCAGGTAATCATATTGGGTTTAATAATTTCTTCTTCTGTATCCCATTTTAAGAGTAATTTATAGAATCTGGATATCATATTCTTGTTTCCTTGTTTGGTAATTTTCTCCCAATCTGTTTTCTCAGCTGTAATTCCTGTTAATTTAGAGTCCATTTTATATCTTTCTTTTAGTTGAGTATATAAATACCAGTGACATGTCAGGTTATTTTCCCTCATTTCTTCTTGGGTCATTAATACCTGTTGGTCCTTATTTATTTTCAGTACATCACTGTACTTTATCCATTTGTATGCAGGAATTCCTTCTCTGCTGTGGAAGGCTTTGTGTGGAGAAACCCAGATTGGGATTTGAGAAAATAACCTGTTCTTATGCTTCTTCCAGACTTTAATTAGAGAACTTCTAATGCAGTGATTGTGAAAATCCTTATTTATCAAGTCTTTATTATAAAAGAGATAGGCATGCCAACCAAATCGGTTTCCATCACCTTCTATTTTTAACAGTTGATCATCTTCCAGTATTGCCCATTCTTTTATCCATACTAAACAGCAAGCTTCGTGGTATATTTCCAAATTAGGTACCGCTAATCCTCCTCTTTCTTTAGCATCTTGAAGTATTTTCATCTTTATTCTCGGTCTTTTTCCCATCCAAATAAATTTCGATATGTCTGCTTGCCAGTTCTTAAAGGTCTTCTGAGATCGGATTATAGGTATCGTCTGGAATAAGTATGTAAGTCTTGGTAATATATTCATTTTCACTACATTTATTCTTCCTAGAAATGACAAATTCAGTTGTTGCCAGTTATTCATGTATTTTTTAATTTGTGTCCATATTTTTTGATAATCGTTGTAAAACAAATCTTGATTTTTATTTGTTATATTTTTGCCAAGATATCTCACTTTGCCTGTTATTTTAAATTTTGTTTTCTTCATCAATTCTGACTATTCATTCTTTGTTAAATTTTTATTGATCATCAAGGTCTTCTCTTTGTTTACCTTCAGACCTGATAGTGCTTCAAATTCTTCCAATATATTCATTAGAGGTTTTATTTCTTCTTGAGGATTACTTAATGAGATAGCTAAATCATCTGCATACATTTTTAACTTTAGTTTATATTTTCCAATTACGATTCCAATTACGAAGAGTTTTTTTTGTAATTATTCTTGAAGAGATCCAGATTTTTACTTGTGAGGTTAATGCCCAAATACTTCACCCGCTTCACTATTTTGAATCCAGTTTCCATACTTAAACAGGCTTCTTCTTTTTAAAATATATTTTTTGTTAAGATCATCATTTTCTCTTTGTTAATTTTTAGCCCGGTCAGAGTATCAAAATTTTACATAATTCCATCATATGTGTGACCTCTTCTTGCAGGTCTCCCAATGATATCACCAGGTCATCTGCATACATCTTAACTTTAAAACTGTATTTTTTTATTCTGATTCCATTGATCTTATCCTCTTGGTTTATCTTCATGCTTAGTAGCTCCATGACCAGTAGAAATAAAAGCGATGAAAGGGGGCATCCCTTTCAATATTTGTATTTCTTCAGTTTTTTCTCCATTTATTATTATCCTTGCATTTTGTTTATGATGTATAGTTTTAATCCAGTTTATGAACATTTGCCAGCATCTATCTTCTTCAAAATTTCCGATAGCATAGTCCATTTTACGTTGTCGAATGCCTTTTCTAAATCAAGGAATATTAAAACCTGTCTTTTGTCCTTATGTCTCTCGTGATAATCAATTAAATTTAGGATGTGTCTGATGTTATCCTTCATGTATCTCCCCGGGAGAAAGCCACGTTAATCCTCACTTATCCAGTCTTTAAGAACTTTTTTCAATCTATCCGCCAATATAGCCGCAAAGATTTTGTAGTCTACATTAAGTAGAGATATGGGCTGATAATTTTTAGGTTCCAGCAGCTCTTTGTCTTCTTTAGGTATGAGCATGATATTCGCCTCTTCCCATGATCTTGGGTATAAGCCCATATTAATAGCATCTAAAGTTTTTTTTTAATGGTAAGATTAATTGATCTGCCATTGTTTTATAGAATTTAGTGGTGAAACCATCTGGGCCAGGTGCCTTCCCATCTTTTAACTTTCTGATAGCTTCACTGATTTCTCCCGTTGTTATCGGCTGATTTAATATTTCTTTTTGACAATCCGTACACCCTGCAAGTGGTTTATCTTTCAAAAACGTTTGAATTTCCATTTGATTCTTCGCCTGGCTTTGATATAGTGATGCATAGTATTCTTAAAGATCTTTTTGATTTTATATTGATCTGAATATATTTGATCTCCTAATTTGATCTTAGAGATAAAATTCCTTTCTTTTTGTTTTCTTAACTGGTAGGCCAGCCATTTTCCCGGTTCATTCGATTGTTCAAAGTTCTTCTGTTTTATGTACTGCAGCTTCATCCTAATCTCGTCCATTGTAATTGCTGTTATTTGTTCCCAAAGAATTTTTAGCTCTCTTAATAGTTCTTTGTTTACTGGATCCTTTTGTCACTTAATTTCTCTGTCTCCAATTTCATCTTTGATCTTTTCCAATCTTTCTAATTTTCTTCTTCGTAGAATAGTGTTCTGTTGGATAAAAAAACCCCTCATCGCTGCCTTGAAAGAGTTCCATATTACATGTATATCTGTCTCGATGTTCATATTTGCTTCAAAATACCATTTGATTTCTTGTCTTGCCTTGTGCAGAATTTCCTCTTTTTGCAATAGGTTATCATTTAGTTGCCAAAATAGTTCGGGCTTGCTTCCATCTTTTAATTCCAATAAAATGGGATTATGGTCTGACCAAACCTTAGGAAATGTTTCAACTTTTTGAATTGTATTACCAATATTCTTTGAGACCAGAAAAAAGTTCTCAAGAAGGATTTGTGGCTCTCAGAATAGAAAGTGTAATCCCTCGCATCATTATATTTCAAGCGCTATGCATCAACCAGAGCCAGAGTCATGAATCTCATGAAAGAATCAAATGATTTGTGTAGTTTTCCTTGACCTTCTCTTACCTTCTTCAGGGATTTCCTGTCTATTATCAGCGATATTACCCCATTCCAGTCTCCACACAATACCATTCTGTCATAGTCAAATTCTAAGAGCTTCTCCAGTATTTTTTTAAAGAAGATACTTTTCTCTCCCAGTGGTGCGTATAATCCAAGAATCAAGGTTTTCTTATTTTGTATATTAGTTTCAATTATCAAAAATTGACCTTCTGGATCATTATATAGTTCCTGCATCTGTTATTCATGTAGATCACTACACCCTTTTTCTTGTTTTTCCTGGCAGAAACGTATTCTTTGCCCAACTTCTTGTTTAGATTCCAGCACATTTACTTTTTCATTCATCATTTTCTTTGAGTCTTCTGTCACTTTATCTATGGATTCTCTAATTGCCTTAAGCTCTCTTCTCATTTCCTGTTTCAAGTCTGTCTTCATTTCATGTAATTCCTCTCTCATCCATCTTATTTCTTCCACAATAGATCCTTGGCCTGGCTTGTTTGCTTCAATAGATGGTCTTCTTGTGGTTTGTAGAGTTGTTTGCATTGCTTTCCTCATTCTGCAGGGTTGTCTATAATTTCTTTCTTCTTTCTTTCCTTCTTTATACAAATTGTGCATGTATAATTATTTTATTTGTTTATTTATTCAGATTCTATAAGGTTATTAAGTTTTCCAAAACTTTTAAGTTAAACCGTAGCTCTTTTCGCTTCTTTATCATTCACAGTCTGGGTTTATTTATTTTCTATATTGTATGTTTCTATATTAATCTATATTACCGCCATACCAAATATATAATATCAGAAACACAAATCACTTATTCAGTGTGTTAATTTTCTCAAGTTCAATATTCAATATTCCTTAAAATTCAATAGTAGTGATAATTAAGTGCTAATAATTAAGTGCTAATAATTAAGTAATTATATAGTTGAATAGAGATGAAAGTGGGATACTAAAGTTCCAATAGTATCCAATTGTATTATTGTTGTTGTTATCAGGTAGTGTTGTTATTATTGTTGTTACGGTTTTAAATCTTGAATTAAATCTTGGTGGTCCATGGCAACAAATAATATTTAAAGGGTGGTTCCTAGTAAAGAAAATGTTATGAGCCACTAATGTAATTGCATTAGTATTAATATTAGTAGAGTTATGCCCTGTGTAACACACACCATTATGTGCCCTGCTGGGGTTTCAAGCGGTAGTTGCTGGGTGAAGCTTGGAGCAGCAGTGTTCGTTTCACATAGTTCAGCTGCATGGTATTATTTTAGGGAAAAAATATTGCATTTTTTTACATGTGGGCAGTGATTGGCCGAGAGAGTGAGAGGAGGGAGGGTCCCTTGTGAGGCTGGGAATGTAGATGCAGATTGAGTGGCAAGAGTGGATTGTGAGATGGACAGGGAATTGGAATAGTAGACATTATTTACTCTGTTATAGACCAACTTTTGATATGGGTTTTGATATCACCTGGCACCCAGGGGGGGCACATCATCGACCCGTCACCCCTGCTGCCACTGCAATGGGACCCAGGCAGTCAACTTGTGGTGGTGGCATCAGCAGCAAGGGCAGGGCAACAGACAGACTCACCCTTAATGCACCACTGGTTTATCCTACGTTGGGTACACCTAGTTCATTTGAATTCCTCTTTGGTGATTTTCCCCTCTTTTCCATTCCTTGTGCATGTCCCTTTTAAGTCTTAGCTCACTTGAAAGTTCTTTAGACATCCATCCTAGTTTCTTTAGACACCTCCCCCCATTGGAACTGTTTGAAGTTGTGACTTTAATATCTCACTTTTAAGAAACTCCCATGAATCATGAACTCCCTTCTCTTTTAGTATTCTTGACCACAGGATCACACTCAGTATTTCCCTAAGTTTACTGAAATCATCTTTCTTAGAGCCTGTCTATACAAGCCCCAGAACACCAGAGTAATCTGCAGTAAAGGCAAGTCACAGCAGCTGCAACTTGTCTTAATGGTCTTACAGCCCCCATAAACTTTGCATGCCCTCTAGCCAAGATGGCGGTCATGGGTGAATTACTTGCATTTTAAAATTTGCCACTAACAAACCTTTAAAAAAAACTATTTGCATGCTGTGTATAAAAAATATTTCATTTTTACACCAAAAAAAGAGAGAAAAGAAAAAGAGAAAAGACAAACCCTGTTGTATCATCTTAGTGATTCCTCACTAAGATAAAAAACCAACATGGTGGCAGCAAGGCAAGTGAGGAATTTGTTAGATATATTCTAGGCTGAGTTTGACCTCCAACAAATATCAGGATAGTTGAAATCTCTCAACCAAAAATCTTTGTTTTGTTTGATTTCAGTTTTAATTAATTTATATATCTCATTTCTCTGAATATGGGACCCAAGGCAGTTCACAATATGGGCTAAGGCAAAATAAAGTTAGAACAATGGATAATACAAAGGTTATAAATAAATAAATAAATAAATGGTCATATTAGAAAACATCAATCTAAAACAGTTTTTAAAAGGCCATTGAGAAGTATTGTTTTCATTATCATCATTATACAATACAATACATCCCAATTAAAAGACCTTTTGCAAAAGACAGTTAACACTCAAAGGTCTGGGTAAACAGGAAAGTTTTTTCTGCCAGCCACAAGAGAGCAGAACTGGGACAACCCAGTTGCCCCATGGGAGGAAATTTCATAGACTGGGAACAACCACTGAAAACCCTCTCTCCTGTGTCCTCACCAAATATGACGGTGATGGTGATGGTGATAGGACCAAGAGAAAACACATCTTAGAACTCAGCAGGCTTATATTGGGCCATATGGTCTTTTCAGATAGTCTTCCCAGGGAGCCAATTATTGTTGCCAGTCTCTTCCCAGCACACTTCCTGGGCCACACTGGGTATGCTACAGAGGAGGCAGTGCAGGATAATAGTCCACATGTGGGGCAATGGGGGGGGGGCAGCAAACCGAGGCCATTGCATGCATTGCTACCCTGAGCTCTTATGAGGAAGATCATGGTATAAATCATGTCAGATCAATCCGTGGTGAAGATACTAATACAGTTGTCCCTTCATATTCGCTAGGGTTTGGTTCCAGAATCTCCTGTGTATACCAAAATCCGTGAATACTCAAGTCCCATTATATGCAGTGGCATCGCAAAATTATGTCTCTTATATAAGATGGCAAAATCAAGGTTTGCTTTTTGGATTATTATTTTTTTAAGAGTGTTTTCAAGCTGTGAATACTTAAATCCGTGGATATGGTGGGACCACTGTAGATTCCTTGTCCCTTCAAAACTCCAGAAGTATCATCTAAATATTTATCCTGATAAATGCAGGGGTGGGATGGGAATGCAGGCAGGTTTTTCAGCTTCTTCCCAGGATAGCAAGATGATCAGAACCATTTGGGAGTAGAAGTTGAAAAGGATGCTGCTACTTTCACTTTGCCCTCATGCATATATTCACATTGTATCTGACAATGTAGCAATTTGGCTGCCTTGAGTATGTTTTATTCCCTGCCATGTTCTCTCTCTCTCTCTCTCTCTCTCTCTCTTTGTACATGTTCTCTCTTCCTCCTCTTGAGAGTGCAGATGTGTCTGCACCATAAAAGTAGCATAGGCAGAAAGGAGCAAAGACAGAGGTATTCTTAAAAGGAATTTGCTTGATCATGCAATGTTATTTTTTACATTCATGGGTAGCTGTTTTTTTTATTTGATTGTGTGTGTGTAGTTTTTTTGTTTTGTTTTATTTTTTTACAATTGTGGATATCTCCACATCACCCACCATGACATTCACTCAGTGAGGTCTCTTTCAAAATCATTTGTGAGTCCCATCTGATTCACCTAGAATAGAAGTGCGGGTTAGAAGGCAAGAGAAAAAGTATCTTATGTAACCAGACATTTTCCTCTCCCTCCTCCTCCTCCCCCCAGCAGTGTCTGCTCTCTGCTATCCTCTGACAATCAGACAATCCTGTTAAATCCAGTGGAGGGCAGGCAAGATCCACCTAAACTCTCTGGGAAAAAAATAAGGCTGGACAAACTATATACAGGGAGAAGGAGTATTTCTAAATCTGTTTCCTCTCCTTTTCCTATTATTACTCAGTATAGTATAGTGTTATCTGTGTGCAATTAACATACCTGGGAGAAAGAGCCTTTGTTGTGACATTCATTTAAAGGAAGGGTGTGCAATAATTGCACAACAAATAAATAACTAACTCAGGCAGATGCAGAACTATGGAAGCTGTATATTCCAAAGGAGGACTACTGAAGAGCTAATGGGAGATATCTGTATGCTCAGCAGAACCATACAGTTTGCAGAAGGGGGGGGGCTTCTAGAAAACACAGCCTTGTAAGGGCAACAAGGCAGGGGAGGGATGACCAAGGAATATTTGTTTAGGTACAGATGGGCAACTGAGGCAGGGTGAATGGAATGGCATATCCTGAAAGAAATTTTTGCATGCCTGGCTGGCTGGTACACTGAACAGGAGGGTTCTATATTGCTTACTTATTTATTTACTTTCTTCTTTCCTTACTTATTCACTCAAGGCATTTATTTATTGTCTCTCAAACCAGCAGGGCCCCCAAGGCAATGTGGAATCAATAAAAACACTTTAAAAACATTACATAAATAACTAAAAGCCAATTAAAAACAATCCCAAACCAGGGAAACTATTGGTATGACAATTGTCATAGCAATTAGCTGTAAGTGAGATATATCTTCTGCAAAGTCCACTGGAATGTAGAAGAAGAGCAATCCAACCACCTGCCAAGGGAACAAAAGCAAATGCTGTTGCTACTTCATTGGTATCTTTCTGCTTTGTCAAATCATTGCAATCTGCATAATTCACAGAATCATAGAATTTGTGTCTGTATTTCTCAGGAAGATGCTTCCATAAAACTATGTCATAGAATCATAGAATCATAGAATTGCAGAGTTGGAAGAGACCACGAGGGCCATCCAGTCCAACCCCCCTGCCACGCAGGAAATCTTGATCAAAGCATCCCCGACAGATGGCCATCCAGCCTCTGTTTAAAGACCTCCAAGGAAGGAGACCCCACCACACTCCGAGGGAGTGTGTTCCACTGCCGAACAGCTCTTACTGTCAAAAAGTTCCTCCTCATGTTGAGGTGGAATCTCTGTTCCTGGAGCTTGCACCCATTGCTCCGTGTTCCAGTCTCTGGAGCAGCAGAAAACAAGCCTGCTCCATCCTCAGCGTGACATCCCTTCAAATACTTAAACAGGGCTATCATATCGCCTCTTAACCGTCTTTTTTCCAGGCTAAACATACCCAGCTCCCTAAGTCTCTCCTCATAAGGCATCGTTTCCAGACCTTTCACCATTTTAGTTGCCCTTCTCTGGACACGCTCCAATTTGTCAATGTCCTTTCTGAATTGTGGTGCCCAGAACTGGACACAGTATTCTAAGTGAGGTCTGACCAAGGCAGAATAGAGTGGCACTATTACTTCCCTTGATCTAGACACTATACTTCTATTGATACAGCCCAAAATTGCATTGGCCTTTTTAGCTGCCGCATCACACTGTTGGCTCATGTTCAACTTGTGGTCTACTAGGACTCCTAGATCCCTTTCGCACGTAGTCTCATTCAGCCAGGTCTCTCCCATCCTATATTTATGCATTTCATTTTTCCGCCCTAAATGCAGTACTTTACATTTCTCCGTATTGAATTTCATTTTGTTAGCTTTGGCCCAGCTCTCCAGTCTATCCAGGTCATTCTGAATTTTGATCCTGTCCTCTAGGGTATTAGCTACTCCTCCCAATTTGGTGTCATCTGCAAATTTGATAAGTATGCCCCTAATTCCCTCATCTAAGTCATTGATAAAGATGTTGAATAGCACTGGGCCCAGGACAGAACCCTGTGGCACCCCACTGGTCACATCTTTCCAAGACGAAGAGGAGCCACTGCTGAGCACCCTTTGGGTTCAGCCGGTCAACCAATTACAAATCCATTGAACAGTTAACTTGTCTAGCCCACATTTTACAAGCTTGTATGCAAGAATGTCATGGGGAACCTTGTCAAAGGCCTTACTGAAATCAAGGTATGCAATGTCCACAGCATTCCCTTCATCTACCAAGCTGGTAACTTTATCAAAAAAAGAGATCAGATTAGTCTGGCATGACTTGTTTCTCTGAAACCCATGTTGACTTTTTGTGATTATGGCATTGCCTTCTAAATGTTCACAGACTCTCTGTTTAATGATCTGTTCTAGAATCTTCCCTGGTATTGATGTCAGACTAACTGGACGATAATTGTTGGGATCCTCTTTTTTCCCCTTTTTGAAGATGGGAACAACGTTTGCCCTCCTCCACTCCCTCTGTTTTTAGTAACCAGAGTCCTGGGAATAATTAAAGCATCCCAGCTTAAAACCCAGAGGCTTCTCTGACTGATGTTCAGTGTACTGAAGTGGAGGGCAGGGAAGCATTTTCTCAAAGTACCACTCAGCTGAACTGGAAGAGGACGGCTCTGAAGCTCTCTGGCAGCTTCACTCTGTCACCACAGCAGAGAATTAATTTCCTCCTGCCTGTGAATTGTAAAGGAGTGATCATTGCGGATGGAGACATTTATCAAGGTGTGGTGCTCCTGTGACAGCATCAATTGCTCAAGAGAAACAGAAATGCCAATTTGTTTTTTAAAAAGCCAAGTATGCCAGCACAGATCCTGTCTGCACTTTGGTTGGGTCAGCATTTCCCAAACTTCAGAAAACTTAGACACACTCTACCTCCCAGAAGAAAATCAAAGTCAAATTTCATTTTTATTGGAGGATGGGTGGATTATGTTACCTTTAGAGTGGAAGAGTAGGAATTACCCATCCACAAATACTCCTTTCCTACCTGTTTCTGTTCTAGGCATACATCCCAATTGAAAGATGAAGATGCCAGAGAACTGTGTGATTCATATAGTGGAGAAATGGATAGCTCTCCCTAATGGTGGAAAACCCTACCAAGCCTCTGGGCTTAGAACTCGACAACTAGGACTTACAACAAAATGGTTCAGTCAGGGGGAAGCTCAAAACATTTTGTTGCTTGGGGCAAAGGAAAAGATGGTGTCCCTGTCTATTTCTTATATGAAAACTGACTAGACCGACAGGCAAACCTTATTTTAATACCGGCAGTGGTAAAAAGTTCTCCACTATAGGAGTCCAATTTAGAGGTACCAACAGGTTGAATAGGGAAAAAAAGGGAGGGGGCTTGTTTTCAAGAAAGGGAATGGCTAGGGGACACAATTGGGGTGGGGTGGGGGTGAGGGTTATAACTGGTTCCACCATCATCTGTTGCCGCATTCTTGCTAATGACCATTCTTGCTATAGCCACTCCTGAAATATGCAGTGTTGAATGCTCTTGTCCAAGATTTGACTCACTCCAGCCTATTTCTCCTTTCTCCTACATCCTTTTCTACTCCCTGTGTAGCCTCTGAAGACAGCAGGACCCAGTCCATTTTTCTCCACTGCCTGGTTGAAAAAAAAAAGAAAGAAATATGCCTTGTTCCTTGACTTCATAGATACCTGCCACTACTGTCAACAGATTAAATGGTGGTCTTAGAAGAGTTTGCTGAAAAATTGAGTGAATTGATTTTTGTGGGATGGTGAGTGTGCACACACAAGTGCACCTACCTGCCCACCCTTTTGTGGTTTACAGTCCTCTCTACAGATAACACCAGAAATTATCTATCCTGATTGGCAGAAGCTCTCCTTATTTTGAGAATTATATACTAACAATATAGGGAGATGCTGGGGACTGAATGTCAAAACCTCTACTTGCAAAGCACGAGCTCTGTCACTGAATAGTTACTTTTAAGGGT
Organism: Gambelia wislizenii; assembly: GCA_030847615.1. Taxonomy (NCBI): domain Eukaryota; kingdom Metazoa; phylum Chordata; class Lepidosauria; order Squamata; family Crotaphytidae; genus Gambelia; species Gambelia wislizenii. The sequence continues at coordinate 101,882,436 of JAUMIR010000005.1, read as the reverse complement.
ATATTCTCATGTAAGTAGCCAGCAGGCCCACTTGGAATTTTTTTTCCAAGAGGGGGGGGGGTTCCAAGAAAATAATTTGATATTTTCAAATTAGGATAACTGCAGTTCTCTGGAGAGTCTGCATTTCTCTTGACAACTCTCTGAGAGAGTTTGGTAAAAATAGAGTTTCCAGCATGGTCACAACTGTGCTGGAGGAATCCCCTTTTGATCACGTGCAGGATGGAGGCCTTTTTAACATGGCCTCAGCATCTACACCATTGCTTGGAGAACAGGGGGCAGGGCCAGAGGGTATTTAAACCTGGCAGCCCTCCGCCTCCTTCTTTTCATCATTTGATAGTTCCTGCAGACTGACGGATGGTAAAAGTGACCTCCTTTGGGGCTGACCTGAGGGATAAACTCTCACTTTAAATTCTTCAAATTTGGGGGAGGGACTTTTTGGGTTGACCTTCCTAATTCAGGCTGGCTGGAGAGCAACCCAGCTTATTGGTTCTCCCTGGGGTTCAGGTGTTTTCACCCAACGGAGTTTGGAGAGGGGTTTTTGGTGTTGACTTCTGGGCCCCAACTATTCCCACACTAGGTTGCTTCCCTCATTGCAGATTTCTCAGAAAGGTGTTGTGATACAGCCTTTGCTTCAGTGTGTGCTCATGCACCTACCTCTGAAGCTCTGCTTGTAAGACGCAATTGTGGGGTTACTCTGCCTGGGAATTCCCTTAATTGCACCTCCTTTGATCTAGCTGCTACCACCCTTTGAATTTTATACGTCCTTACAACACAGTCCAAAGGGAGACTGTGGGGTTTCCTTCTCTACTTTCTGCCACTTGCAGAGATTTAGCTCCTCTCCCTTCTATCCTGAAGAGAAGAGAAACAACCAAGCAAAACAAGGCACATATATGCATCAGCTGAAGAAAGATTAGAAAAAGCTTATTTATTTAAAGCAGAGTTCATAACATGCAGATAATTCTCATGGAAGGCTCCTCCCTCCCAGATACATTCTTAGAAGTTACAGATAAGCATTCAGCCAAGCGAGGAAATTAAACATAATTCCCCAACACATTCTAACTAGTACAGTTCCAGATCTACTAACTCACTGACATGAAGTTCAGTCTGTTGAGTTGAGGGTTGGCTATGAGCCACATGTCTATTTTCAGACCAGTCTCAAACAGCCTTCCTCCAGGGTCCTGTTGTTCTCCATTTGTCTCTGCTGACCTGTGACATCTGTGATGATGTCAACCCTAAAAGGTGTCACCTTTCTCTAAACTCTAATTAACCCTTTGTTATGTGATTGTTGAGATTGTTGACCTGTCAGATAATGGGAAATGGAGTCTCCCCATTATCACAGGGGTTAAATAGGTCATAGCTTTATAAAACTGGCCTTTTACAACCTAGCTATATATGTGCAATCTCTTTATGGTGTCTGGTCTCCTTATTCCTGTATCTTTCAGCAATGGCCACAGTGATCAGGGAAAGTTGATGGCACATGGGGCCCAGCCTTACAAGTGCCACAATTTTCAAGGAAAAAATGTAAGCTAGCTTGTAGCCATTAAACGTGCAATAGTGGCCAGACAATAACAGTTGGGAACATTTCTACCAGTCCAGAAAAAGAGTTTTTGGGGGGGGTGGGGAGTATATCACAGAAGTAAACATTGATGGCTCAGTCTGTCTCATCTCTGTGTTAGCTTTACATACCTTCATTTCTTTTTTTTTCTTTTTTAAACAAACAGGATAGTTTAATTTCAGGTACACAATCTAATTCAATTCCATCCCAATTCTTGATCATTGTGTGATTTAAAAAAATACACAAAATTTGTATGTAAATTCATGTTTAAATATGTATTTTTAGAAGGCGTTATGTCATAAAATATTATTTGTTAATTAAAAAAAAACAAAATGCACATTTGTAAAGACAGTTTGGTAAATTTGGTGCATTTTTAATAAGTTATGGTACTTTGTCTACCCTGAATCTGTACTATACAATTTTGCAAAGTCTGAAGGAATACATTCTGATCTGTATCTTGGTCCAGGAAGTGGAGAACATAGGAGTCCACATCAAAAAGATTAAATTCCTTCAGCATCCCTAATAATGCTGGCCTTCAATTGCTTGTTTTTGAATTGGCTTTCCCCATTTATTCTTCTTTCCATTCCTCCTTAAAGGGTCATGTCTCCACCTTTAGATGAGGTGGGAACAACTTTAGCAACTTTGGAGGGCAATTTCAGATTCCTGGATCTTGCTTTGGGCCATGCTCCACCATATTTCAATGGGATTTGTAAGCATGGTAACAACCAGAAGTGTGGGGTGGAACATTTTCAGTTTCTCAAAACTGAAAGTGCTAAAAGAAGGTACATGAAGTACATGCCTTATTTCATTGGCAAAGAAACACACTTCCTGATGTCTTGTTTGTAGACCTACTTTTAGCACACAAACATGGTTTATTTTGCTATTTGCCAGTGAAATTCAGTGATGGAAGCGGAGTCTCGGGGGGGGGGCAGTAAAAGCAGCCAGGGGGTACATGTTGCCCACTCTTGCTTCAGACTATCTGATTGAAGGGCTGTATTGTGTTATTTGCTATTTTTTTTAATACAGCATCTTAGCAATTTCTGAACTTTATTATTATCATTTACTTATATAACATTCTCACTCTTTTTGAATTATACATTGATGGATGGTGGTGATAGTAAAAAGTCTCCACTTGTGTTTATTTTCCAGCTCTTCAGTTTGTTCTTTTTTTAAAAAAACATCATTTAAAATTATGGTTTGACATTATCATTTAAAGCAGTCACTTTATTTTCCAGTTTGCTCATTTGACTTTTATTTTTTAAATGTTTCTGTCAATACAGTGATAGAGTGTTTAAATTTATGCAGTGATGCAGGTGAAAGTATTCATTTTAAGTTCCCATTGTTTTAAATAATTCATCACTACCATTCAGATCTGTAAAATAAGGCAGCTCCCCAATATTTAGTTAGAAGCAGGAAAATTTTTGTGGTTTCTCTTCCACACACACCCCTCGCTAACCACAAGAAGAAGGTAAATCAAACAATTAGGACGTGTCTACATGGGCAATATACCTCATCTTGCCACCATCTAAAAGCCCTGCAGTCCATATGACACAGGGCATTTGCCCTGTTCTGCCCTCAGGCAGTCCTCACCACCTCTGGAGCAGATACGGGCTGAGATGGCGGGAAGGCCAGGTAGGGCCTGATACAACGTTTTAAAATAATACCTGTTTAAATCCATTTTTGTTAAGAAGGAACAGATTGGGCTCTGTAAAACCACAGGAGCCCATCTCAGCAGGCTGATCCTTGCTGAAGCTGCCAGTCTGCCTTGCTCTCCCGGAAGGCAGGAAGGAGTCCCACAGCATGTGACCCAGGCTGGTCACATGCAGGGGGCCTTGGTCACTTGTTGTGGACCCCCTTCCTGCCTTTCAAGACAGTGAGAGAAACAGCAGCAGTGGTGGATGCAGCAACAGGCCAGCAAGCCTGTCAGGACCGTCTCCAGTTCTGTGGAGGGAATGGGGGACGAATAGGCCTGATCTGCAGCAAGGATATCCTGGCTCATGTAAATGAGCCCTTAGAAACCAAATGCACTAGATAACTAAATGAAAAACAATAATTACTTCATTAAAGGAATGGGTTGATTAGTATTAACTAATCAAATTTAAACCCATATATAGGACTTTATCGGACACTCTTAAAAAAAACCCAGGGAGGTCGGGAAGAGGATGCCACTGTCCCACTTCCAGCGGTTGATACTGCATGCCCCATCCTCCTCCCATCTTTTATCTGGGCTGGAGGGACAAAAAAGGTGCCACTTTTCATTGATGGAAGTTTCTGTCAATAAAAAGTGGCACCTTTTTTGTCCCTCCAGGACAGAGGGAGAATGAATGAAGGACGAGAGGAGGACAGCATCATGCGCCTGTAGCGGTACAGTGGCGTCTTCCTTCTGACCTCTCCGGGGGGGATTGCATCTGATAATCTCTGTACTTTATTAAATATAAACCAATTAAACAGATCTGTTCAAAACTGCAATTTACAATTATAAGCATAGAGTAAGGGGCTTACCACACTCCAAAGAAAAATGGCAGTGTAGCAGGAACGTTCTGTCTTCCATATTGCTTTACTGCATGACATTGTCATTTTTTTGGTGTTCTTTCATTCCGGCCCTGTCTTATGTCTTCCGTACTGCCTTACTGCATGACGTTGTTCTTTCGTTCCAGTCCTGTGGGGGACTGAGGTAAAACTACATCTTTTTGCTATCTGGAAAAACCCAGTTAACTAGGAAATCCATATCATAATATGTTGCATTTTGGGAAGATTGTAATAAGTCAAATCTGCATATCTCTCAAGTAGCAGTTCCTATTTCCACTGACATTAAACTTAGCCAGGCTGAGCAAGGAGAAATTATTTGCAGGAGAAATACAAACAACAATCTTAATTAACTTTGAATTAATGTAAATATCTGTCTTTATAATATTCTACAATTGTAAGTCTCTATGATATTCATTTCTCTAGAAATGCTTCACTGGCACAAGCGAGACAGATATCTTCTGGAAGCCACAAAGGCAGGGAAGGTAAAAGTCAGTGAATTAACAATATGAAGCCTTTCACCTGCCGGAAAACTCTCCAGATGAGTCTTCTCCTAGAAAATGCCACTGGAAAACCCCCATAAAACTATTCTGAGTTGTTACTTTTAATTGCCTTTGTTATGTCAATGGCTTATAACTCATTATCCCTCTCTTCTCACAACTATCTGCACATTTTCAGCTTCCCCATTGACATGAAGCTAATAAGCATGTTCATGCTGTCTTCTAGTAACTGAATATCTATGAATGCATAATATTAAAACTTTTTGGTGAACTTGATCTAGTTTTCCTTATAAATTTACAACCTGTTGAGGGGAGGTTTGGACTTGTGAAATGATGAATTAATGTGAAGTCGAAGGCTTTCACAGCTGGCATCCATAGAATTTCCTTGGGTTTTTTTCTGGGGACTGTGAGGCTGTGTTCTGAAACAGTTTCTTTCTCCACCCAGGGACAGGGGGATTTCCAGCAGATAATGGCCCATTAACCAACCATTAGCCAAACAGACACTAATCCTCCTTGCATATCTCCACCCAGAAACTAGCCATTCAGATACACAAATTCACATATCCTCCCCAACAGGGATTCACAGTATATAACCCCCCCCTCCTACTCAACCAGTCTCTGAAGATGCCAGCCACAGATGCAGGTGAAACATCAGAAGTAAACTCTTCGAGAACACGACCTCACAGCCCGGAAAAAAACCAAGGAAATTCTATGATGAATTAATGTCAGGATGAAACAGCTATACAATTTAATTAAACAATGTTCATTTGGCCCCATCAAATTTCTAAGTTTGATCAAAGGTCTGGCTGTCTTTTTTGAATAAAAAAATCCATTACACTCAAACTCCATTTTAACATTAAGCCAAAATAAATCTGAATAAGGAATATAAACAATATACAGTTCAGGTTGAAGCTGTGAAGAACATACTTATATTGTTTGAGATGGACCAAAATATTTAAAAGAGATTTAAACATCCACTGAAGATTTCAAAATGGAGACTACAGTTTTTTTAAAATTTTTTTGCTTATGCTTCAGATTTATGGGCTGTAAAGATAAATGATCAATTTAAGCAAATTCGGAATTCTGAAGTATAGTTCACTTTGTTGTACATTCAGAGTACAGCAGAAATACCTTTCCCTTAAAATAAATGTTTAAATAGGAAACATTTAACTAAGAAATAGTTTATTATGTCTGCGAGGGTGAGCTCAATGGAAATGTGCACATGGCTAAACCTTGGGAATTCTACACTTCTAGTCAAAATGTACAGTCTTCAAAGAAACACTGGAGAATGTGCATAAGCTGATGGAATGGAACATTGGTACCATGATAGGTTTGTTTCTTGCAGTGGATGGAGGACATCTTACTCTGGATTTCTCCTCCTACTCTGACAGACAAAGGGACAGAACTAAGAATAGAATTCCCTGTCATGTGAGAGAGCAACCTGTTTTGCCAGTCTCATGCTGTAGCTGAAAAACAATTACAACAATGCTCAAGAAGAAGCAGAGAAATATATGACCCCAATATATGAAACTATCGAGAGAGTCTACTCACCTCCCATATGTGTTCTGCTTGGGGGGGGGGCATGTCCTTCACCCACTGCAAGATAACCATAGATAACATTGTGGACATATGTCTTTGGCCACAGAAGATCATCCAGAATGTTCTCTAGGAATGCCAACACCATGCAAAACAAAGGCCAAAAATGCAGTACAGTACAACCTTGCTTCTACATCATCTGGTGTGTATGCTTATCTCAGTGACAGACCACTATAGTTTGGACCACATTGACAGAATTGTTGTGTGCCTTCAAGTCATTTCTGTCATGTTTTTTTTTTTGCAAGGTTTGTTCAGAGGAGGGTTGCTATTGCCTTCCTCTGAAGCTAAGAGACTAGAACTTGCCCAGGGTCATCTAGTAGATTTCTGGGGGTGAGCTGAGATTTGAACACTGGTCTCCCAGAGTTGTAGTTCAGTACTCAAAGCACAACACTATGCTGCTGACAGAGTTGTCTCTCATACAAGGGTTCTACTTTAACAGCTACGGGTGAAACTGGAAGCAGCCTGTGGTACTGATGTCTGAGAACGAAGCCCTCTTTGTGTAGAGATACAGTATATGTAGTTTTTCTGTTTATTTTTGCACAAAACCCTTTACTTTATAGAAAACAAGTTTTCTGTGCACTCCTTTGCCCCATTTTCTGTGCAATAAAATGACATGTATTCTGTGCAAATTTATGGGCCTCAAAGATGTCTTGAAGTGAAAAGACCTTTTCTTGGCCAAGTGCCCCAAGTATCAGAACACCTTTTTCACATCAAGGACTGAAGAGTAAACAAGCATTCTTAACATGCCCAATCCAAGCATGATCCATATAAGAAACTTCCAGCCTCTTCCGATCCATGACGATGATGATTAAGATGATTTTTGAGATATGTAAATTCATTAATGGCCTATAATCACTTATGATCCACAAATTTTGAATTATTATCAGAAAATGCTGAGCTGCATTCAGCCTACTCTGAGTATTATATCCTGATTCAGATCAAAGACTTCTGAACCAGTAAATCACAAGTTTCAAAAAATAACATTTTTGTGTTGAAAATATCATTTTATGAGTAAAAAAATTCACATATATTTCATGCAGAATAAGTCCTGAACTACAAAGATTCTCATCAATCAAAGATTTTCCTCATGAAGGTTTTCCAACACTTAGGAACTCTTTTTTCATCCAGGATTCAAATATTCATGAATATTTTTTTCCTCCCTACTCCAGATGGGAAGCCAATCTTGGAATATAACTATAGTGTTTGCCAGGAACTAATCCTTTTGGCCCACAGTCTAACTCCATACAGAATGTGCTGTACCATGGACTCCAGCTTGCTAGCAAAGTATATCCAGAGACCAAAGATACATGAAAGGGAGATGTTAGTTCCAATAACTTTGACTAGGTATAAGGACTTGTCTTTCTGAGGACAAGTCTTAGCTATTCAAAGTCTCCTACCAACTTTTCCTGTGCTGAAAATGGTGAAGCACCTATGAATTAATACATACCCTGTGTTTTAGTGTGGACCAAATAAAAGTTTTTAATCTTCCAAAGGAGATCTAGGACTTTTTCGGACCGCTATTTGTAACGCTAGCAGGCTCGTCCCTGTGGCCAGGCTGCTGCGCGGCAGGGGGGCTGTTTCAGATGACGCTGTCCCCCTGCCGATACTGTTCAGGTAGAGCTGGGAGGCTGCAGCACCATATTTGGCAATTTTCTAATCACGGAAGTTGACCGTGATTAGAAAATTGCCAAATATAGCGCTTCATGGCTTTTCCTATATTTTTTTTAAAAAACTCCAGAGGAAATGCGCACTTGTTGGAAAAACCAATTCACTTTGCTGCACATTCCTGCCAGATAAGAGCAGAAGTGGAAAGCTGATTGGTTGGACATGCACAGGGGGTGGACATGGCAAGGCAAGCACCTGGAACCTCATGTTGGATTTTCACCATAGTGATCGTTTGCTGAGGCAACGGAACAGACCTTTCTCTCTTTTTTTTCCTGTTTATTTAAGCAGAAGATCACATTTCTGAACCTTGGATTTGTTTGTTTGTTTTTTAATATAGTTTGGCGGTGGCAACTGGTGACAATAAAAACGCAAGTAATTTACTCATGCCCACCATCTTGATTCGCAAGCATGCCCATTTGAACAACAAACGTGTATGGCTTTGCATGCTGCAATCTTGAAAAAAACCATGGAGACAAATGAAAGCTGTTGCAAATTGGTGTTAGTGTGCATCAATCCACATTTTGCTACCTCGTATACGTGAGCCCTTGTTTATAAAACTTTCAGTGTAGTTGTCACTTTCTGATAGTATTTATGCAAATCACATGTCACTTGCAGATTAGTGACTGAACATTTTTTGAGCATGACACATTACTTTTTCAAGATGACAGCACAGCACTTTTGTAACACTTAACTGATCACATTTGCAAATATGATTTTGGGATTCCTGATTCAGAATTGTTTGCTATGACTCAGCACATAATATGCAGAATACACTCGAGCAAGCCTTGGTATTAAGTATAGTATATATGACTCAGCAGTCTCTGGAAAAAAAATCCAACCTGTTGTTTATCAGCAATTTAGATAATTAGGTAGCTTTTCCAGAGCATGGTTCAGTACTTGCCAATTATCACTTGGCAATACCTGCTCAGTATTTTCTGAGCATGATGCAAAATTCTGTACAGACAGCAAAACAGTACATTGTGTCAAATTTCTTGACCATAGCTTTGGGCAAACTGGTTTAGAACTGACCTAAATGGTACATGATATGCAGACTAAGCTAGAAAAGACTCTGCATTTTTGCATATCATAAATCAGTGCATTCTGGGTATGATTAGTAATTTTGTAAATCATGACTTTGCCCTTGCTGAAACACTTTGTTACAGAACTTTTACAGATTATGATAAGGTAGTTCAGCAAGCCACAGCTCACACTTTCAGAGCACGACAGTGCTTTTTCTAGGGGCCTATTTGACACTTTTTAAAACTTGTGATTTACTGACTCAGACATCTGATCTGAATCAGTATATAATACCCAGAGAAAACTCAATGAAACTCAATGTTTTCTGATAATGATTCAAAATTTATGGATCGTAAGTGAATATATACAATTCTAAGTATATATTCTAAGGGTGTTGCCCACCCTTAGTGTAGATGCTCAAAACTATTGATTCTTTGTGTAGTTAAGGAAGGATTTAGTCCTGGTAGTAAAGTTAGACCTAGATTGCAGCTGCCAGAGCAATTAAAACTCTTCATAATTTAACTTATATAGTGGCTCCTGCAGATGAAGGAGAAGGTAATGCCTCTATGCAATGTTGTTGTGATATCACCTGAAGCTTGGCAGCAGATAAAAAAACATGGGGGAAGCAAGGGTTGAAGACCCTTTTCCTACTGCTGTAAATGTCCTTGTCTTGAAGCTATTTTGGTTTAAGCAAAAGACACCAGGCTATGGTTACATGTGTTTGCACAGAGTGTGTGGTTAACTCCTCAGCTGTCCATAATTTATGAAGCATTGCTGTTTCATCAGTTGGATAGGTATGCAACCTCATGGGTACAGCCAGAGATTTCATTATTTTAATGGAATTAATGTAGCTGTCAAAGCTGTTTGAAAACAGAGCCAAAAATGCAAGCAGTCCTTTGATCTGATTTTCAGAAAAAAGCACTGAGACTCTGGAGATTATCAGACATGTCAAAAATGGTGTTATAATGATGCCATGAGATCACAAAAGGGCTTCCTTATCAGATGACATGCCCCAGCGTTATGCAAGCATTCTGTTCCTGTTATGAGGGAGTTCTTTTTTATTGTCAGGGAGAAGTCAAAAATTGATCTACTGTAGCATTTGTGTACTTTTTTATTTTTTATTTTATTTACGGGATTTCCGTGTGTGTGAAAAGGCACTCTGTCCTGCTGGCGTGATCAATGGGCGGTCCTGCCAGAACACTTTCAGGTGCAAATGGGAAAACTAGGTACCACACACTTTTTTTATGAACCTCCCTGTCTTGCTTGTAAGTTTCTAAATGTGTATCTGTGCTTTTCTGAATGTTTTCTTTTTTTAATTTTGGTGTTTTGGGGCTTTTTAGCATGCTTGCATCTTCTTGCGAGATGCGCCGAAATCTCATTCAACAGAGAAACATGGAAGTAAGTGGCATGAGTGCTTCTATTGCTGGATTCTTGGGATGATTTTGTATCGTTATCGTGACAGCGTGTGAAAATGTTTGTCATTGTGCCAGAACATGAATGGTGTAATGGTGTAAAATATAGTGCCATACTAACATTTTTAGGCACTCATCTGATATTCCCTTCTGTCTTGTTAAATTTCAAAAAGTGATCACAAAAAGTATGGTTTACACCCCTAAATAATGACTGCAGCATGAGACTCTCAACATAACCAGCAGCACTCATTTTATCCTTTGGGTTGAATATAGAGGGATTAAAAGCCATATTTTAAAGAGGTGAACAGTCAAAACAACAAACTAAGGGCTTGTCTATACAGGCCATTTACCCTGGCTTCTACCCATGTTGGAGCCCTGAAGTCCAAATGATGTAAGGCTATTGCCCCAATTTGGTTCTGGACAGTCCTAACAATGTCCAAGGTGAAGCTGTGGGAAGCCCTTTAATAATGTTTCAAAATAACCCCTGGAAAAACCTGTGTCATGCATGTCTGGATGCACTCTCTGAAGCCTATGTCTTGGCTTCAGAGAGTGTGATGCACAACAGCAGTGGAGGCGCCCACCAATACTGGCTGGTGTATGCATGCAGACTTGTTATCTGGCTTTACACACCCTCCCTTTAATATTTTATTAATTGGCAATAATTAGACACTTCAAAAGGTCTAGTAAACCAAGGCAAACCAGACATGGAGTCAAATGGAGGTCACCAGGACCGAAATGAAGGTGTTGTGGAAAACTACTGGCAGACACACCCAAGACAGGATTAAGCAAAGCCCCTTTGCCATTACTGAGGTATGTGCTAATCACCTCTTGGATGCATCGGAAATAAGTCATTCATCACAAACAAATAAGTGACCATAACCCCCATTATCCCCAGAAAGCCTTTCCTCATACCTTTCCTATCCTACAATATGGAGGTTGTCATAAACCCATCATTTCTAACATCTCAGGCATTAACAACAATTAGCAAAGTCTCGGTTTCCTTTGTTTAACAATAGCAAACACATCTAAGCTTTGTTCTGCACTCAAACACCCCTTCAGGATACCAAACAGGGTATAAATATTAGTCCCAAAATAATAGCAGTGTGCGCTACAGTTGGACACCACCACTCTTTCTGATCGCTGTACCACCCTCAGTTCCAAGTCTGAGTCTTCTCCACTACATGAATCTCTGCTCTTCAGGACTGGTAATTATCGTCCATATTCCCCAAGGCCCCGTCTACACGATTTAAATAATATGTACGGTGTGCGGAAGTCGAGTTTCGGTACACATGGCCGTTCGGATGCACACGCATCCAAAAGTGGGGGGCTCGGTTTTCCACCCTGAAATATGCTCATGCAGTGTTCGGGAGGGAAAGCGGATTGCAATGAAAAATCCGTGCGCCGCTTGGATGGCTGACGGGTCTGTACAGTCCGTTCGCACACACACAAGCAGGCAGTGTAATCTGATTGGCTGGCCAAGTAGAGGGGGTGGGACTAGCATGGAGGGGAATTGGGAGCGGCTGCCATGTTGGTTTTCCTGCTAGTGAGAGTCCAGTACGTCCATGAATTTTATATATTTATTTTTATTTTATATTGTAAATAGAGATAACCGACTTTCCGCAAAGCAGGAACCTTTAAAAAAAAGGGGCAGGAGATTTAAAACCGCCGCTTGGCTTGCTCGCTCCAGCCAGCTTCAGGAAGGAGGCTCATATGGAGTTTAGGGGGGTAAAAAATCGTGTAGGCGGATCGTATACATACGAACGACAGCCTATTCGTATTTTTTACCCCCCAAACGGATTTTTTTATGATCGTATAGATGCACCCCAAGTCTATTCTCCTATCCATACTTTCACCCTTAACTCTGCATTAGCCTTGTGTGGTTTGTTTGAGTTTGTGTGTGGGCACACACAAATGATTGTGTTATTTTACAATTAAAAACCATTTTATATTACCTTAACTCTGAGTCTTTGCAGTTAGTACCGATAAACATAGGTGCAAAGGTCCCACAAGTTACCCGACCTCTCACAGTCATTCATCTGAGCTATTATAATTTCCCCAATTAATAATGTACATTTGGTGTCACAAGTGGGCCCATGGACTCAAACACCCCTTCAAACACCATGGGCCCACTTGTGGAAACAATTCGGGTAACAGACTTCTGCCCATTTTGTCACGGTAACTGGGAGAGGGGGAATCCAGGCCAACTCCAGGGCTAGAATACTCCAGCCGAAAGGCGGTATATTCTGGCCAGTGAAGACAAACCCTAAGGTGAAATTAAAAAGCTACAAGCTTTGGCTTCTCCTACATCAGATTTGTTTTTTTTTTTAAATCTAAAGTTCTTTTTACTTTGAATATAAAGAAATATATGAAGTAGTTAAATTCTGTGCAAAATTAACTGAAACAAATTTCTTGTCCACCTTTAGCTATGATTAAGTATGTGTGTATTATTTAGTTATTTATTAATATGTTTTATAGCAGTTCACTTCAAAAATCTCAAAGCAATTTACAATAAATGCAAATATAAGAAACCTAATACTTTAAAATGTAAAGCAATAGAAATAATGAAATCAAATAAAAATAATTTGTTTGTTTTTTTAAAAAAACCTGGGTAATTAGTAAGAAAATGTCCAGTAAACAAGTCTTTAGCTTATGGCAGACAAACCCAACACTGTGGGTCTTCCTAAACTCAATGGCAGGACCATTTCACATTGTACGTGCCACAGCTGAGAAGGCAAGGAAAGAACCTGTGACAGCACTGGATACTTCCCTTACTGAAGTGTCTCTATGCCCCGATAAATGCAAACTGTCCTAAACTTTAACAACCCTTTCCTAAGCTCATTGTTCTTTCCTGTTAGTACAAGCCAGTTTCCTTCCCTGCGTTTAAAAAAACCCAAACACCTAACTTGAAATAACTTCAAAAGCATCAGATTCAGAGACTTTAGCTTTTCTTTAAGGCAAGAATCTTTCTTTTGTAATCCTTAGATCCAAATGTCAAGAGGGAAAAGAAATACTTGTAAGAGCAGATTTCTCCCAAAGTCAGTACGTTTCAAACACCTGTTTTAAACCAGAACTGGTTAACAACTGTCTAACTTAATAGGCTTTGGGTGAGCGTAGGCCAAGAAGAGGGCAGCCTAGAAGTTTGGGCCTACAACTCCCATCAGCCCCACACAGCATACCAATGGTAAGGGACTGTAGGTATTGTAGTCACACGGAGGGCCAAAGATTCACACCCACACCCACATGTTACAACGTAGTTAGGCTACACATGGATGCACACACACACACCTATGTATATAGGCTCTTCTTACTTAATATAAAGTAGGAGTGTGGGTTTAGCTGTTATCTGCACTGAAAGAGTTTTCATGTTTAAGGCTGCAGTCCTAAACATATGCACAAGGGAGTAAAGGCTACTGACTGTGATGGGACTTACTTCTGAGTAAACATTCATAGGATTGCAATGAAGAGTATGAACCAGTGCATTTTAAGGTCCAGCTCTTCAGCAGAAATCCCACTGAGCTCAATGAGGTTTACTCCCTGATAAGTGTGTTTAGGATTGCAGCCTTAATTCAGAATATAACTTTCAGTGTATCTTGGAGATAGATCAGAATTAAAGTTCTAAGTTCTCTCTGATTTTTGTTCATGTATGGGGCATTCAGATGATTATTCATCCTGCAGTATGAAGTGATATGATCGAAAACCAGAAATACCATTGGTGCTGCTTGCTCTTTGAACTTTCACATTTCAATCATAAAAAAATACAGTGAAAAACAAATTCCTTTTGTGCAGTGTGAAGTGTGTAAAGTGTCTATGAGGTCAAGTCAGCATCTACTTGGGCAAGATGGGGTGGGCAGAAATATCTTAAGCAAATTACAGCAGAAGACTTGCAACAAATTCCTAGCAACTTAGGGTTGATTCATGTGCAAGTACATCAATATATTGCCATTCACTTCTTCAAAACTTCATTGTCAAATGTCAGTTCCAGATAAGGCCTTTATCATGCAATCACCCTGCCTCACCTCCTCAATTTTATGATGGTCCAGTGTCATGTTTTCTAATCACTTCCTGGTTTCTTCTTCTTTCCATAACAAATATATCATGGCAGGAAAGATGCATTAGGTGGACAGTGTCTTTTGACTGGCAGTGCTAGAAAACCCCATAAGTATAAGAAGCCTTGGAGATGATATGAATATGTGAGAAGTCTTGGCAGATGATATGAAAGCTGTGTTGTAATTGTATGTAATTTCTGGTGATTTTACATATAGAAGTTACCACTTGATGTTGCTCCAATATTCAAGTGACAGCAATCCCTGTGTGAATAGACCCTCTGACTTACATTATATTATAATTAATATAAGTGCTTGGAGAAACAGGATGCATGTGGATTTGAAATACACTTTGACAACTTGTACCAGCTTATTCTTATAACTAAGTTGAAACTGACAGTTGAAGGAGGATCCAGATTGTTATTTATCGTATACTATAGAATAACAGAATAAGCTATGGATTGATTTAAACACTTTTAACACATTTATAGCTCACTCTTCCATATGCAAAGCAAGATCACAATAAAATTAAATGATAAAACAAATAGAAAATTGTAGTTATTTAATACAAGATCCAAAAGTACTTCATAACAACATTTATAGAAAAATAATGATTAATGATTCTATTTGGCAAAAGAAGAAGAAATTAGGCAGATATGGGTTCTTCCTTGCATCTTAAGTGTAGGGTTTTTGTGTTAAAAACCCCACTTCTTAATGTCATGGTTTTAACTGCCTGTAGCAAGAGTGTGCAAAGAAAATGTTGATTACCAGATTGTAGTTGGCATAGGTGCTGATGCAAGGAGAGATTATTCCTCAGGAATGGTCCTAGGCCTTAACCTAGCACTGATTAATTTGATATACAATTTTGATTAACTCTAGAATGCCTAATATTATCTTGTCTAGTCTCGTTCTATCAAAAGGCTCTGGCAGGATCAATTAGTTTCAATTTCCATATCAATCAATCCAGATGGTTCTCATTATTTGCTACAGATAGCTGCAAATTGAATTTTTTGAACCCATAATTCACATCATATTAATCAGTAATACTAAACTGTTCTTTTATAAAGTAATTGGAGCAAAAAAGAGAGACACTTCCTGAGATACCGAATTATCCTTCCCAACCTTGGGAATGAAAGTGATGCAATCTATTTATGAGGAAGGATCACATTTTTAAAAAAGCACACCTTCTTTGCTCATTAAATTAGACTTTTTAAAATTAATTATATTTGATAATCTTATCACTTTTAATGTTGCAATTACCTAGAAATATAATACAGATCAGCTACTCCCCTATTTAATTGTTGTGGCCTCATGAAAGACTCTATAGCATTGACTCTTAACCTTTTCTTTACAAGGGACCCCATTTAAATATATTTTGTTGCCGCAGACCCCCCAAATGTAACTCAAGATTTCCAACAACAATTACACCATCCATTAAACCTTCCCTCAGAAGCACTGGAAGGGGAGGGAAGACTTTTCTCCTGCTTCTTCCTACAAGTTTGTGGCTGGAGGAGATTGAGCAGCAATGCACAGGCTAAGCCAGCCAGCCAGCCTTTACCTTGGCTCCTGTCATGTGGCCACTCCACTGTAGGGAGGAGGTGGCAGAGCAGCCTTCAAACCTTTGTGGACCCCTGTGAGGACATTGTGGCCCCCTGGGGGTCCACAGACCACAGGTTAAGAACCATTGCTCTACAGACTCTAGTCTGCAGCATCCTGCTGCATTTCCCACACCAAGATGCAGTCTAAAGCAATATTACTTCAGTCTCATTGCATTCTAGAGCAGGAAATGTGACTCGACAAAAGAACCTTGTCAATCATGGTTACTCTAGGTGTGGTCACAAGGATGCTAAGAAACTTTCCTGAAAGCATCCCTGAAAGTGGCCATCCACCGGAAAGCAGCCCAAGCTCCTCTCTTTTGAGGGCCCCACAAAAATGGGAAGTGATTTCAGAAATAAATTCATTGAGACATAAGGAAATCAGAGCTCATCCATTACTTGTCACTCTTTTAGTGACTGGTTTTCCTTAGGAGCTGTTGAAGTAGAATCTGCAACATTTTCTTTGAGTTGAGATCTGAGCATAATGCAGTGGCAATGCTATTCTCTATCCTAGGGATGGGAATCCCTTAACTTCTAATTTCGGTTTGTATAGGTGGTCAAAGTTTTCATTGACATTATTCTTCATACACTGGATGATGATGATGACAACAACAATGACCGCAACATCTGGCATAATCCTATTGGTGTACAATGTATCTACATATTATGAGCATTACAGTAAAAAAACAGTGTGAAGTTGAAGGCTTTCACAGCTAGCATCCATAAGTTTTCTGTGTTTTTTTCCAGGCTGTGAGGCTGTGCGCTGGAAGAGTTTATTCCTGACATTTTGCCTGCATCTGTGGCTGGCATCTTCAGAGAATGGTTGAGTAGGAGTGTGTGTGTGTGTGGGGGGGTTATATACTGTGAGATCCTGTTGGAGAGGATATGTAAATTTGTGTATTTGAATGGCTAGTTCCTGAGGGGGGGGTATGAAAAGAGGATTAGTTTCTGTTTGGCTAATGGCCCATTGTCTGCTGGAAATCCCCCTGTCCCTGGGTGGAGTTCATTTGCATGTGTTGTCTTGAAAAACACTAAAATCAAAACTCAACACATGCAAATGAACTCCACCCAGGGACAGGGGGATTTCCAGCAGACGATGGGCCATTAGCCAAACAGTCACTAATTCTCCTTGCATATCTCCCCCGAGGAACTAGCCATTCAAATACACAAATATACATATCCTCTCCAACAGGGGTTCACAGTATATAGCCCCACACACTCCTACCCAGCCATTCTCTGAAGATGCCAGCCACAGATGCAGGCAAAATGTCAGGAATAAACTCTTCCAGAACACGGCCTCACAGCCTGGAAAAAAACCACAGAAAAACAAATAAAAAACATCTTCTCTTCCTATATTTCAAACTCTGAATGTTGTGAGTGTAAAACTAGAATATCAAGCGGTTTATGTTGCTCCCAAAAACAGCAATTCTTTTTGTGTTTCAAACAAGAGTTAAGCTCAAGGCCCCTTTTTACACATGCTCTAACCTTTTACTGTATTTCCCCTCACCTTTCATCTTCACAAGTGACCATTCTGAAATGAACTGGGAAGGCAATGAAGACAGATGCTCACTTGAGAGCATATACTTCAGTTAGGATTTCATGCCTGTATTGAAAATTTGAGATGAAAGATGTGGCTGCTATCTATTTTGAACAATAGATACTGGTGAGCCTTTTATTTTGCCTGCAGGCTACTGGGTCACTTATCAGACAAAGTTTATTTCACTTTATTATTTTCACTTATCCAGAAGGGGCCTATAATTTCACCCTCACTTTGAAGAACTAGGCTACAAACTCTGTAACTGCAAGAGAGCAGCCCAGCCCTTCCTGTTGTCAGTTCATAAGCCTGCCCCTTCCCTTCTGGGTGCTCTCCATTTTACCTGTTTAATTGTAAAAAACAAAACACAAAGGGTGGGGACTACAAACATATTTTACAAGATGTTTTCCACAAAGCAGGTATTTTATGACCAGAACCTGAGAAAAGTTACTTTTTGAACTTCACCTCCAGGAATTGACCAGACATCATAGTCATTGGAATTATCCCCTTATTAAAAATATACTTCATACTCAAGTTGACTTACAGAATGTTGATTATAGTGTGTTACCATTGGCCCATTTAGCTACACATAGTGCTGTATTCCATTAACTACCATGGAAACAAGGTAGTTTCAACGTAAGGTCATACAGATGGTGATCTCACACTGTAGCCAGGAATTATTGCTTTGTTGTGATGTGTTTTTTTGCATTTTTCCAGATTTTTTAAGATGCTGTATCTGAATTGGCCACTTGTGGGAACTTCATTTTCCTTTCCCTCCCCATCACCAACTGTAACAATAACGGTAACATGATAATAATTAGTTACATAGCAAGTTATCGTTCTGGACTGAAGTACCAGTAAGAAGGAATGACCTGTTGGCTGATCAGGGTAATGAGAAATGTAAATAGTTCCTTTAAAAAAACTAACACTCAAAGTTGTTGGTCCTTCCCAATTGGGGAATAACTAATCCTAAATTAGGGGATAATCATCTTGAGCACATTCACTTTGGCCTTATCTTGACAGGCTATTTACCCCCATCTTGCCCCCATCTTTGAGTCCTGCAATCCAAATGATGCAGGGCTTTTGCCCTGTTTTGCTTATGGGCAATCCTCACAATGCCTAGGGCTAAGATGGGAGGAAGACATGGTAAAGCCCATAAAAATGTGTACACACACAAACACACAGAGGTATACCCCAGTTGACAGTGTAGACCTGTTCCTGGGCATTACTTCTTTACCAGAAAATCTGGTACCAGAAGCAGAAATAACATGGAAAGAATAGGGGTAGGTTCCTATACCATTGAAAAGAAGTACAGTTCAACATGTTTCGGCAAATGTTTTATTTAACACTAACAATATGCACATGTGACATAAAACAAGCAGGCCAGGTAAACCTTGCCCAAGGAAACAGAAACACATTGAACCTTCTAGAGACCACTCAAAGGCTTCTTCTAAAATGTATCCAGGGTTTATTTTTTCTTTTGATTTCTATTTTGGTGGATGTATCTATGCCCTTTTTAACAAGCTGACAAGGAGCTGGTGAGACAGGTCTATCTGCTTTCCCCTTAGGTCTCCGTTCTTCTGTTTGGTCATAACCAGTAGGGGAGTCTGAAGGCAGCTGTTTACTTTGCCTTCTGTAGGCAGGCATACACAGCTACAGTATGGACAGCTAGAACAGAATCCTGCTCTTTCTCAAGCTTTCTTTATTGAATTGTTTACTACTGCCCTGCTGCTGCAACCTCATGCTGAAATTCTCTGCTTCTCTGGTTCTCCTTCACCTCCCTTCCAATGCTTATGCCAATAAAAACGTCCAGCTAGATAGAGCATGAGGAAGACGGGGGAGCTGGGAAGACTCTGAAAAAAGGAGCTTCTTTGTCAGAGGGCTTGTCTACACCAACCAAATACCCCAGCTTGCCCCTGTTCCAGAGCCCTGCAGTCCAAATGACACAGGGCATTTACCCCAGTCTGCCCCAGACAGTCCAAATGACCCCCAGGGCAGATACAGGGCTGGAACAGGGGCAAGATGAGAAAATTACAGGAAATTACATTACAGGAAAATACCCAGTTTACCTGAAAAAAACCAGATCAGGCCCCACGTGTCCAAAGGAGCCTGTCTGGCATGCTGCCCCTCCCTGTCATTGCCAACTCCCTGGCTCTTCCAGAAGCCAGGTAGAGGTCCCTCAAAATTTGACCGAAGCTGGTCACATGCAGGGAGCCTGCAGTTGCATGTTGCAGGGCCCCTGCCTGGCTTCCACATTAGTGGGAAAAAATGGCAACGGTGACAGCAACTTCAGTAATGGGCTGATGTCCTGTTTGGATTCTGGCCCATTTTCCCTAAGTAATGGAGAAACGGCCCCTCTCTGCCACCAGGATGCATCAGCAGGGAGCACAGATGCTTTGTTAACTGGACTATGCCTGTATTGCACAAGTCCCCAAATGCAAATAAATAAGTAAATAAATCTCACAGGATTTGATTGTTTTCATGATGCAATGTTTTCACTGAGGATGAAAACATATGTGAATGTTCTTTATGTCTGTAATTGTGATTCCATTGTCCCAACTAAGTGTCCCACCCCCTTGTCTTAAGATTTTGAGGACATGTATCTGACAATGAGTGCAAAGGTGAGAACTGGCATTATATTGGTATACTGTGTGTTTCACAATCCACCACTCTCGCTTTCTGGGTTTTAAAGAGAGAAGAAAAATACTGAAATTTAACAACGGCTGAATTGTGTGGAAAGATGTATATGAATGTATAGGTACTAAAGCAGCATTATCATTGTGTTTTCCTCCTCCACTAGCCAGGAATTCTGCAGCGAAGATAATTATCAGCATCTGATGAAGTATAGATACTTGGTTCTCAGCTGGGTATATCCAGGATTTTAATCTTATCACCATAAAACACTAAAGCAGAAAATCAACATTACTACCTGTATTATGCACTGGGAACAAAGAAGATAACTCTAAAGGAAATGTTATCACTAGCTGACCATGTTTAAAACTAGCGTACACATGCATGAATGCATTCTCATCAGATAAAAATCAGTTTGTTTGTTCAGGAATATTGCTTTAAAGACAGCGAGTGATATTCCATTATTGCAATGTACGAGGCTGAACATTTTTGTGCTTTTATCATGGGCTTCATGTTTCCAGATGCAACACTACAATGCTAGCAATCTTTTTGGAATGATAACTGCTCAAATGCTACAGAAATGAAGTAGCATAAATAAAAACCCAAATTATATATTTTTTAATGTTGTAGCCCCCCCAAAATGCTACCATGCAGTGTTGTTATTTTCTGGTTACAGATTTGGGTTATAGATTTGGCCATACTGCACTTTATTTTATTTTTAAAAAACAGAGCACTTACTTTATTAGAGGTTTGTGTACATATGCATATGATGTCCTTCCAGCCCAAAATTCTGCGCACTTTGATTCCATAAAAGGAAACTTTCAGTAATAATGTGATAAACTCAAGCTGCCATTTACAAAAAATAAGAATGACTGATTTTCCTAATAGAAAAGCAATAGCAACAAACAATAAGATTATAATGACAAATCTACATACCACACTGTGGTGAACAGGGTACTAATGAATCATCAGGCTTCCTGATATTCACTCTCACAGTTTTCTTTCATCTATATTTAGGTCAGGGAATTGCTCCGTGAAGTCCTCCAAAGTACCCATGAAAGTCCCTAACTCAAGCACTATCAGATGAGATCCTTTAGTTTGCCTTTCTGTCCCCTGGAGAAAAAACAACCTGACATTTGTGTTAAGGAATTCTGATTTAAGTGCTTCTTTCTCCAAGGGTCTTATTAAGCCATTGGAGACAACATGTAGTTATGTGGAATGTAGCTGGGCTGGAACAAATTTTAAAAACAGCCAACTGTTGACTGTGAAAGGGTATTTTGCTACCACCCATCCCACATACAGAAATAAACTGGACTAGCAATTGAATCTCACTTCATTCAGCTCTGGTGTTCAGACAGTGTTTTGTACATCTCCTGAGGGTAGTAGGTTAGTTTAAGAAGGGGGTTTGCTGCTGGCCGGCAGGCCTTTTTGCGGCCTGGCCAGCCACCCCGATCACCAGCCCTCTGGCCCCGCTCGCAAGGCATTGTCCGTGGTGAGGGGGGAGGCCGACTGCATGGCACGCCATGCGCATCGCCATCTTCCTTTCTTCTCCCCATCAGTCCTTGCGGCAGGGGAGGGAAAAGGGAGATTGGGCCAATCAGGGGAGAGTTTGCTTGGCCCTGATTGGCTAGGGATCTGGGCTAAAAGGCTGCGCGCAGGCGCAACCCACCCAGATCGAAGGCGGCAACGGAGGCGGCAGCAGCGCGCTCTGTCGTGCCAAAACAGGAACTCAACCCCCCCTCATCAGGTACCAGGCCGGGGCTTTGGAGAAGGGCAGGCTGAGTGGGGGGAGCATGGGCACTGGCCAGGCCAGGCCATAATAGGGGTTCCCCGGCCCCTCGATGGGCTCAGCACCTCTGTGGCTGGGCTCGCCGCAAAACGTGGCCAGGGGGCGGTTTGGAGTGCGGCATCGGGATCCCGTCCCGCCATTGCGGCAGGGGGGGGCGGGCCTCATGGGGGCACGGGCAGTCTTTCCCTGGGTTCATCGGGAGGCTTTTCCCCAGGTCCATGGGGGGTTGCCCCAGACCATCGGGGGGGCTTCTTCCTGGGCCGTGGAGCCACGGAGAGCAGGCAGGGGAGGGTGGCCACCACGTGCATCGGAAGCAGACCGCGGGAGGGATGAGGGGCCGGGTGGGCAAGGCCCCAGGTGGCTATCCAGAGGGTGCCAGGCCCGGCACTCAGCCACCAGGCGGCAATCCAGAGGGCGCCAGGCCCGGCACTCAGCCCCCCCTCATTTTTGGATCTACCGTGGACCGTCCCGTCTGGTGGGGG
The DNA here is from genome assembly GCA_030847615.1 of Gambelia wislizenii. Classification (NCBI taxonomy): domain Eukaryota; kingdom Metazoa; phylum Chordata; class Lepidosauria; order Squamata; family Crotaphytidae; genus Gambelia; species Gambelia wislizenii. The sequence goes on along the minus strand of JAUMIR010000005.1, from coordinate 101,860,091 downwards.
CCTCGGCAGCGGGAGTTGGAGGCCTTGCTGGAGGGAGCGTGGTGGAGGCGGAAGGGGGGAAACAGGGCCGAACGGCGGGAGGCAGGAGCGGAGGGCATCCTTCCACACAGCATGGGGGCCATGGCTGGCAACCCCCCCTTCCTACGCATGGCGCAGGCTGGGCGGGAGGTGATCCCTGGGGAAGCGTGGCTTAGGGCCCAGAGGTGGGGAACGGGGGGCCGGCTATGACATTGGCCCACCCCATCGGCAGGTCGGGACCTGCAGCAACTCTTCCCTGCAGCACTCACCCCACCCCTACCCCACACCCATCCAGCAGCACAGCCGGGGGCAATGGGGGGGGGAACAGGGATACATATGTGCTAACCAATATATGTCAAGCTATGGAGAGGTTTTTTTCCTTTGCAGGTTTTGGGCTGTGGGACGGCAGCCGGCGCTTTAAAAAAAAAAGACATTAAGCATTCATTCAGGCATCCTGCCGGTGCGCCAAACCACACGTCACAGCTCCCAATTGGTTAAGGGTTTCGGAGGCCATGGGGCCTAAGAGGGCAGTGAAGCAGTGCCACCTAGCAGAACCCAGGCCTCTGCGGGCGGAGGAAGCCACCCCGACTGGTGAGGGGGCTGGGATAGAGGGAGAGGAGAGCAGCAGCGGGGAGCCCTTTGTTGCCCAGCTCCGGTGGAGCCCTTTGGCCACCCAACACCTACCCTGGCAGATGTCATGGGGGCCCTGTCTGTGGTCCTGCAGAAGATGGACAAGGAGGCCGCCGCTGGTAGCATGCCGGAACAGGCAGCACCAATGGTGGTTGAGGCTGCCGAGGCTGGTGTACCCAGTACTTCTTCCAGGTTAGGTGCTCCTAGCAGCAGCGGACAGTCCAGACGTTCCAGGTCGAAAGGGAGGAGCGGTTCCAGGGAGTCGAGGCGGTCGGACTCGCATGGGTCATCATCGCGGCGGCGCAGCAGATCTGATGGTAGGCGGAATCCGCACAGGAAGCGCCGTCGGTCCCGATCAGGATCCTCTTCAGGTGAGTCCTCAGATGAGGACAGATACAGGTATTAGGAGAAGGGAGCTTTCAAGCTGGGTTTGCCTGCATGGGCCCTCAAGCTGCGCAGAGCCAGGGAAAAGGCCGGGGTGGACAGGAAGGCGGAGGGGGAAAACCCACAAGGGGAGGAGCTCAGGGAAGCCAAGTCTAAGGAGGATTCCCCCAGGGGTCACTTGGATCACAAGGTGCGTTCTAAGATTCTGCAAGGCTATTACATCGACATTTTTACTCCGGCTCCGCCTCCTGGGGCTGAGGCCAGGGTGCATAAAATCGACAAGAAAGAAAGTGACAAGAGTAATGTGGAACCATTGGAACGCACCTTCACCAACTGGCTCAATGGGTATGCGGTCTTCATGGGGGTGGTGGCTTTGGTCTTCCCTGAGCGGGCATGGCACTTGATCAATCACCTCCGCCAGGTGCTGTTAGTGCGGGCCCAGGGAGGGGACTCCAACGCAATATTGTACGACATTGAATGCAGGAAGAAAGCATCCCGGTCTCCCACACACAGATGGGAGACCATCGACTACCCCAATTGGCTGCAAGCCACGGGGCCAGGCCGGCTGGAGAAGGGTAAGCCCCAAAAGGTGGCACGCAAAAAAGAGGGGAAGAAGCCGGTGTGCTGGGAGTTTAATGGAGGCAAGTGCTCCAGGTACAAGTGCATATTTGAGCATGCCTGTGACAGCTGTGGGGGTGGGCATCCAAAGGTGAACTGTTCACGTCAGGGTGGCAGCAGCCAGTCCTTTCGGAGCAGCCGCCCCGCTGCAGCTGGCAACAAGAAGGAGACGGGACCCAGCAGGAATGCCAACAATAGCGCATCAAAATGAGGTGGGGATGGGCGTTGGGAGGCTCATGGCGTTCACTCCAGTGAAAGTGGATGCCATGTGCCCTCTCTTGGCAGCCTACCCCAAGAAAGAGGCGGCAACTTATTTGGTGGAGGGATTTGAATTTGGGTTTCGCATACCTTTTCAGAGCCCAAGGGAAGCCACCACCTCAGATAACCTTAAGTCGGCAGCACAGCTGCCTGAGGTGCTGGCTCACATGATCAAAAAAGAGATTGATGCTGGGCACATAGTGGGGCCTTTCGACCAGCGACCCATGCCCAACCTAAGGGTATCACCACTGGGGGTGCTGCCCAAAAAGGCCCCGGGCGAGTATCGGCTCATTCACCACCTCTCCTACCCAAAAGGGGCTTCTGTCAATGACGCAATCCCACCGGAACTATGCATGGTGAGGTTTGCGTCATTGGATTACATGGTTTGTCTCCTGCAGAATTGCGGCCAGGGTGCATTAATGGCTAAATGTGACATCCAGTCGGCCTTTCGGCTTCTGCCGGTGCACCCTGACGATCATTGCCTATTGGGCTTCAGGTTTCAGGACAAGTGGTACTACGACATGGCATTGCCCATGGGCTGTTCCATCAGCTGCTCTGCTTTTGAAACGTTCAGCACATTCTTGGAATGGGCCTTGCAGTGGCGCACAGGTTCCCCCTTTGTCACACACTATTTGGATGACTTCCTGATGATGGGCCCAGCTGGGAGGGAAGAGTGTGGGTTTCTGATTTCTTCTTTCCAGGCTATGGCAGCGGAGCTGGGGGTACCGTTGGCACCTGACAAGACGGTTGGACCAGCGATGTCCCTGGTGTACCTTGGCATACAACTTGATTCAGATAAGGGAATATCTAGGCTGCCAGACGATAAGATCGACAGCTTGAGGGCATTGCTGGCTGACCTACTGAGGAAAGAAAAAGCCACACTAAAAGAAGTGCAGCCATTATTGGAGCATCTGAACTTTGCTTGCAGGGTGGTGTCCCCGGGGAGGGCATTTTGCATGCGTATCGCGAGACTCACCGGGGGGGGGGCGCAGGCGCAGCACCATCGCATCTGCCTTACAAGAGGGGTAAAGAAGGACATTAGGTTGTGGCTGTCTTTCCTTGAGAATTACAATAGGGTGACCATGTGGCATGGTCGTCTGGAGCTGGGCAACAGTCTGCAGGTTCACTCTGATGCAGCGGACAGTCTGGGTTTTGGGGTTTACTACAATGGGCACTGATGTGCACAGCCCTGGCCGGAGGACTAGGCAGAAAAGGGCGTTACCAGAGATTTCACTTTTCTGGAGTTCTTTCCCATAGTGGTGGCTATCACTTTGTGGGGTAGGGAATTCAGAGAGAAGAAGGTTTGTTTCTGGTGTGACAATCAGGCTGTGGTAAGGATCATCAACAGGCAGCCCTCCAGGTCTGAAAGGGTCATGAGACTGGTATGCAAGTTTGTGCTTGCCTGCCTGGAGGCCAACATCAGTTTTCACGCCCGGCACATACTGGGAGTGGATAACGTGATCACAGATTCCTTGTCTCGGTTTCAGGACGACTGGTTCTGCCTGCTGGCGCCGGACGCGGACAAGGTGGCGATCCAGTTTCCGGCAGACCTATGGAACCTTGGGAGTCAACGATGGTCCAGGGCATAGCGGATTCCTTGGCACCCTCTATGCAGGCCAGCTACCAGAGGGCGGCGGCGCAGTTCATGAGATTCAGGCAGAGGCACGGCTACGAGTCTGCTGGCCCAGCATCAGAGAGGGAAGTCCTGCATTATCTGGCTTCCCTGAAGGACAGAGGGATGGCGTCTAAGACGATAGCAGGCCAAGCGGCAGGCATTTTCTTCTTAGCAACAGGCATTTTCTTCTTCAGCAAAGTGGCAGGGCACGGAGATCCCTGCAATACATTCATGGTAAGGAAAGCGCTAGAGGGCTGGAGGAGGACGGTGCTAAGGGCGTGTGATGCAAGGCGGCCAGTATCCTATGCGATGTTAGCGCAGCTGGTGGATCATCTGCCATCCATATGCCACACCAGCTATGAGGCACTGCTCTTCGGCACAGCATACACGATTTCCTTTTTTGGGGCCCTGAGGGTGGGGGAGGTGGTGTGCTCCTCCAAGATGGACGCATCAGGCAGGGCACTGCAGATCAGCGATGTATCGTTGGGGGCCCACGAATTGTCCCTACACATCTGGCGCTCAAAGGCAGATCAGTGTGGCCATGGGGCCACCCTGCATCTACGGAGGGTTGAAGGTTCTTCCCCATGTCCCGTGACCAGCATGAAGAAGTTCGTGGAGGCAAGGGGCCTTGGACAAGGTCCCTTGTTCAGGCATCGGGATGGGACCCCTCTCACCAGGTTTCACTTCGTGAGTGTGCTAAAAATGGCACTCAGAGGATTGGGGCTTCCGGCCGAGGACTTCACCAACCATTCCTTCCGGATAGGGGCGGCAACCATGGCAGCAGAAGCTGGCATGTCCTCAGAATCCATTATGCGGTTGGGACGTTGGCGTTCCAGGGCCTATGCCATTTACATCAGACCAGGAAGGGCACTGCCTGCCAGGCCAGGGGCCCATTGGGACCAGTAGGCCTGCCTGTTGATGGGGTAATGGTTGGCGGAAGGTGGTTCCATGGGAACGCCTTAATGGTGGATGTATTGGGTCGTGATAAGTTGAAAGAATCAGGGGTCTCCATCAAGTACAAGTTCAAGTTCAAGTGCAAGTTCAAGTGCAAGCTCAAGGGAGGCCCCTGTAGGTTGTTAACATGAGCTTGTTTACAGGGGAGGAGAGAGCGTCGAGCAGGCAGCTTGGCCAGTGTCTCTCTCCTCTATGAAGGGGGACTGGGATGGACTGGTCCCAGCACCACCCACATGTGTGGGCTGTGTTGAGATCATGACCCATACATTGCCACCAACCATTTAGCTTGCAAGTTGTGGCCAATTTATTGCCAAACACACATATATAATTATCATATCTACCTCAACATGTATCTATATTTACTAACCTGTACCTAACCATGTTTCTGAAGTTTTATATTTTGTAATCAATACAAAGTTAACTGAATCTGTGTGTCTGTGTTTATTTAGGAGGGTGGTGGGGGGCTGTACGGTCTGGGTATGCAAGTGCAGGACATACTGCATGACACACACAGTTCTGTCCTCTGAGACTGGGGAGAATAGGAAGCATAGAAAGCTAGCTTATTCTCAGTCAGACCATTGGTCCATGTAGTCCACTATTGTCAACTCTGACTGGCAAGGCCTCTCTGCAGTTTCAGGTTGCATTGTTTCCTTCCTAGAGATGCCTGTTGGTCTCCCATTCAAGTAGTAATCAAGTGTCACCATGGGATTCAGGGTAATATGGTGGTGCATGGCAGAAATGTCAGAGGGCTCAGGTGGAAATGGTTGGGGGCAGCACTGCAGTCCTGAGCAGCTTCCATCTGAGGTGGCAGTCTCACCCTGCCCGATAGTAGAGCTATCCTGGCAAGGTGTGTTGAAATTCCCCCAGTCTCCAGTTGATGAGACCAACCATTCAGAGTCCTATGCTTCTTTGTGTATATAGAAGGAAGGACTCAACAATTTTTAAAATGTGTGTGTGTGTGTGTGTGTGTGTGTGTGCATGTGTGTGGATAGATAGATAGATAGACAGATAGATATGCACACACAAGATATCATCTGGTCAGATCCTAAATTACCTCAAAGGAAAGGTCCAACTGGAAGAGTGAGGTCAGTTTTACACCTAATATTTCCACAAACATTCTCTACAGATCATCCATTAAGGCCAGCAAGCCCCCAAATTCTTTCTTTGATCCTGCAAATAAGTCTCTAGGTGTAATTTCAGTTTTGTTAGCCATTAGATTTACTGCAGATAAGTAGATTCAGGCATAGCTGACACTGAGAAGCAAATCTAGTACAAGTGCAGTGAAGTGTGATTGTTCTCCCAGGGTGCCGATGTCAACATAGCAAGGCAATTTCTAAACAGGGCAAAGTAAAATGCAATTATCTACACTTGGTATAGTAATTTCTCCTCTGATTCTGAGGCAGAGAACTAAGGAATGGATGAACAAAATGTACCATTCCTGTTTTGTGGTTTTCAGAACAGTCAGTGTAGTTTTTGAATGCTGCGTGCCTTTAAAGAGATGACTTGTCACTGATTTTAAAGCTCTTTTCATTTCCTGCTATTCTGTTCCTACACTGGAAGGCATTACTATAATAGGCCAATATTTGAAGGAACCCCCACAGGACATGTGAGAAAATTCCTGGCACATTTCCCCCTAAAACCATTTTTATTTATTTTTTGCCATGGCTGTCCATAAGTAGGCCCTTGAAGCCTCTGATTGACTAAGGAAGATTCAGGACCCAGTTTGGTATGAAACAAAATCAATACTTCATTTATTTATTTACCCTGTTTCTATTCTAGCCCATACCACAAAATCTTTAGGCAGCTTACAATAAAATGAGGTGAAACAATTTAAAATATGAAAACAATATTTTTTAAAATAATAATAATTCAGACATTCTAAAAACACAGTAAATGTTGCATAATTTTAAAAGCTGAAATTGAAAGAATGTAAAGCCTCGTACCTATATGCACTGGGTAAAGTCATTAGGCCCTACAGGCCTGCCCCTAGAAAGAATGACATGACTAGCAACTACTGCATATGTGAAAGGAGTCAGGTTTTTCTGGAATAGACTGGTCCCCTTGAGGTGGGACTCATCACAGTTTCTTGAACGTGGGAGTAGGGGGGTGATTAGTCCCACCCCTGTCAGTGATTTGTTTATTTATTCATTTTGTATCTCCTCTTACTCCAAATGTAGAACCCAAAGAAGCTTACAGTGCAAAGTAAAACAAAATATAATTAAAACAATTCATAATGCAGAAGTTTTTTTAAAAAAAATAATAAATATGCAATCCTATTAAAATTGTTAATTTAAAACAAAATAATGAAGATTAGCTCCCCATATTAAACGACTCTTGTGTAACAGCCAGTTAACAGCCAAAGTCCTGTCTAAATAAAAATGTCTATGCCTGCTAGTAGAAAGAGAGTGATGGAAACACTCAGGAAGTGATGAGCAAGCAAGAGAGTGGGCAGAGAACGCAGCACTGTTGAGCTGGGGAAAGGAGGAAACCTTTTGCTTCAGCGGGGAACTGCCTCCAGAGCCTTACAACTGGGCACAGTAAGTGTCAGCACTGGAGGTGGCAGCAGCGTGGCCAAAACTCCGCAGGGACAGTGAAGACGCATTCCTGCAGGGTATAATGATGTGCAGGACGTCAGAGGAAATGTGGGGTAATGTGGGGGCATTCGGGCAAAACTCTGTTTGGAGTTTTTGCCCCACATATAGACAATCCCAAGTAATATTGCTTGAGGGCTTCCACACACCAAAATAGCCAGAATCCACCCCAACAGCCTAAAATGGCAGCCACAATGAGGTACTGCGACCCCCTGGAGTTCTGCAGAAGCCCATCCCCAGAAGAAAAACTCAGCCCTTCAGGCCCTGGCACATGTCCACCTCTGGCGTATTGGCTCTCTATACAGTATAAGCAAGAACTCTGTAAATGAGACATCTTGTTCATCTGCAAAGCCTCCACATGAACAGGAGTCTCCCCTCTCCCCGTGCATTATTTCTCCATAAGAGGAAAGTAGTGATGGAGTGGGACAGGGCTAACGCGCCCTTCTTCAAGCATAATGAGTAATAGGGCTACTGTGTTTCTATGAAAATGAACATGAAAGACACACAGATTCATACATGCCTCATGAAAATCTGAAGAAGACATCAGTTCTTGGTTAGTGTGCACTATGCAGTCTCATTGGTTTAGTCTGCCACATGGCCAAATTATCACTTATTGGACAAATTATTACTTATTCACACCTCTTTACAGTGGGATACACCTACATCCAGGAGGAATCTGGATTATATTTTAGTACCCAAGACTAAAGGAAAGAACAAGTGACATCAAACTATTTAAGGGTCATCATGACTATGGCAGTTTAGAATAAAATCAATTCAAGCTTTATACTTAACAATGATCTTCTCATGTAATGATTATTAAATGTACCATCAACTTTAACTTTGTCATACAAAAACCCTTACGATTCGTTTCCGGGCGCAGTACAAGGTGTTGGTTTTAACCGTTAAGGCCCTACATGGCCTGGGTCCATCTTATCTCCGGGACCGCCTCATCCCATATGATCCCCCCCGTGCACTTCGGTCCTCTGGGAGGAACCTGCTGCAGCCTATGAAAACTAGGCTGTTGCAGACCTCCCAGAGGGCCTTCTCTTCTACGGCTCCCAGACTTTGGAATGGCCTGCCGGATGAGATCCGTCTTATCACTACTCTTGATAGCTTCAAGAAAGTGCTAAAGACGGATTTCTTCTGGCAGGCCTTCCCGGAATAACTTCCCGGTTCCAGTGGACTGAGTGCTACCCACCCCCTTGCCATCGTTGCCGTTATTTATTTAATTATTTATCATATTTTATTCTTGTTTTAACTCTTCATTAGTTTAATTTAGTTTTAAGGGGTGGGAGGTTTAGGATGGGGAGGGATTGTTTTAACTTGATGTTTTAATCTTGTTGTACTCCGCCCCGGTTGCTGAGCAGAGGGGCGGGTTAAAAATAAAAATTTATTATTATTATAAAATTTTACAAACCAAATCTGAAATCAAAGCCCTCCAGTTGCAGCAGTCTTTCATTCTTCAGAGTGACCCAGTCTTTCAGCCATACCAAATAGTAGGCAAAATAATATATCTTTAAACCTGACAAGCCAAGACTTCCTCTTTGTCTTGCCTCTTGTAATAGCTTGAATCTAACTCCTGCCAGTGTTTGAATGGTGAGTCATTTGGGTGAATTGGTAAAATTTGAAATAAAAACAACATTTTGGGCAGGATTTTCATTTTAACTACTGAAATCCTACCGAATAGTGACAATTTCAGTGTTGTCCATTTCTGCAGATTTTGCTTAATTTCATTCCAAATCTTTTGTAGGACTTTATCAGACATATCAAATTTGGCATCATAACAATGCCACATAACCGCGAAAGGACATGCATATCAGACAATGTTGCCCTTTTGCGGTTCTATCCCTGCCAGAATCTGTACTTTTAAATTGATGGCTTAAGGCGTCAATTGATCCCCGCTGCTGTTTTTTTGCCAGCATAGCTGGCGTGTGAAACCTTGCATCCTTCCTTCCCCTGTACTTACTCCATCAGTGGCCAGTCTGGCACGAACACATTTGGGTGCGATCACGAGATCCAGGTAACCTTTTACGACCCTCCCCAGGTTACTTTTAAGTTTTTCAGTGTGTTTCTGTGCTTTTAGAAACTTTTTTCAGTTATTTTGTTTGTTTTTAAAACTTCCCATGCGATAAAGTCTCGCAATATTTCATGGGATTTCAAGGGAGGAAGTGAACAGAGCTCTGTTCACTTCCTCTCTAATTGCCAGATCTTCCTTTGCTGGGATTTCAGGTAAGTGCTGGGGGGGGGAGTGTTTTTTGCTGGCATAAAAATGATTTTTTTATTCCAGCAAAAGAACGCTTTAAAGTTATAGTCCGATAAAGTCCATAGTTATCATGAAATATATTCGAATTCTTAGGTGAAATCTTTTGACTCCTAAGGAATCTTAGTATGTTGGACTACATGAGGCCTGGGAGTTTGTTCAGTCAAGAATGCCTCTGTGAACATCTTTTAAAAGTTTTTATAGGAAAAAAATGCACCTTCCTCCACCCTATATTTTACTATTTCTCTATAGCAGGATTAAGTCAATGAAGTGGGACTTTAATCATTTGTTGATTCCTGAAAATATTTGGCTCTAAAACTATGCTTAGTTGCTAATTTTTAATGTTGCATTTGTTCAAGCTGGAAGTAAGTGGGCCCACAAATCCTGTTTGTTCAGTAGTTCCATCATAGCCACCCAAACCAGCAGCAGCATACCATTTTCACTTCTTGCAAGACTGCTGGATACTGGACAGCTCAAAAAACCAATTATCTGGCCAGATTCAGACCACTCTTTTCTGTCAACTGTCCTTGTTCTATTGATTTCAGTCAAATCCTGGTTAGAAAAGTGTGCCTTTACCCAAGTCCTCCTAGGAACATCAACTGGACATCAATGACCATTTAAGCAAGTACCCTTTGCCAGCAAGCTATGCACAGTAACTTCCTGAACTGATTGCTGTGCTACAGGTTCCTCTATTTATTGGAATAGCTATGTTGTCTGAGTAAATAGACAGCACTCTCTTAATCCCCCCATCCAAGTTTGTTTTTCCACTTTGAATTATTTCTTCTCTTTTCAAATGAAAAACATGTTATTATACTTTATTAGCTGTTTAGCTCATCTCCCAGGCAAGTATCAATGACAGGTCTTGGAAAGATGCTGGTAATGAAACTCGACAGCAGATAAGAGAAGCAAAATATTGATAGTGAGAGATTTTGCCCCCGCTTCCAGTTTTAGCCATGGATCATGACAAACTATGTTAACCATGCTGCTGGCATTGGTGAAGAATTACATTTTCTCTCTCTCAATTGTAATTTAGATGTTTTAAAAGGGGCTGCAATTCATATTTCCATAATTACTAGAGGCAGAGATGTGATTTTACTAACCAGGACATACACTGGTGAGCTTTTAATACTTCATAATAATGCTTGCTGATTCAGTATGAAGGCCCACAGAAAATATGTGTACCCTTCCAGATTTAGAGAATTATTCTAGTCCTTTAAAAATGAATTCCTCTGCTCATGTTCAGAGAACACATCCAAATTCCCTGGCCATGCAGCCCTTGGTCCAATTTGAATAGCCCCTTGCAGGCCATCAGTCAAGGTTTCTGGCAAAATCCTTTAGCAGCATGCTGGGCTGAGAAAAAGAAAGAGGAAGAGACAGAGAAGAGAATGACAGAAAGAAAGTGAAAAAGGAGTACCCATTTTCAACTCTAGCCCCATGCTCTGCTGATGTGTGGACCCCAACAGATTCTTCCAGAAGTCATGTGGTCTTTGACCAATAGAAGACATCTTGCCCTGACTTCTGCTCTCTGGCCCTGCTGTGCCCCCCACCCCAATGTCCATCCTTCAGCTGAATGTTTTGCTGTATGAAAATGTTTCTAAATGTTTCAATTGTGAAATATGTACAAAATACTGGGGCTTATTGGAGGGAACGGAAGCAGAAGTAGAGCCTGAGGGTAGTGCATCTCACCTTGCCTTATCACACAACATCAGCGTGGTTCAGCTGCTCTCCTGTTCTGGTCCTGTGGGAGACAGTGGTAAAGGCAAGTCTTTTTGCTAATGGTTTTTCCAGTTAACAAAAAGACCCATGTTTACCACCATCTCCCATAGGACTGGAATGGGAGAACTGCTGAATCATGCAGACATCATGCAATAAGGCAAGGTGGGATGTGCTATTCTCAGGCTTTATTGCCACTTCCCTTTCCTGGCGTGATAAAGTTCACTGTATAACCTGCATTGATGTAACCATATATAGTTGCGGAAGACACAAAAAGAGGAAGCACATTGATGTGAACCTTCTAGAGGTTTAGTAATTGGACCAATTAAGCACCCCCCCACACACCAATAAACAAAAAGTACAGTAAGTTCAGGTGGAGGGGGAGTGGTTTTTTGCTGGCATAAAAATGATTTTTTTATGTCAGCAAAAGAACGCTTTAAAGTTATTGTCTGATAAAGGCCATAGTTATCATGAAATATATTCGAATTCTTAGGTGAAATCTTTTTGACTCTTAATCTTTGTTGGACTACATGAGGTCTGGGAGTTTGTTCAGTCAAGAATGCCTCTGTGAACATCTTTTAAAAGTATAGCAAAAAATGCACCTCCCTCCACCCTATATTTTACCATTCCTCTATAGCAGGATTAAAGCAATGAAGTGGGACTTTAATCATTTGTTGATTCCTGAAAATATTTGTCCGGGTCTAAAACTATAGTTAGTCACTAATTTTTAATGCTGCATTTGTTCAAGCTGGAAGTAAGTGGGCCCACAAATCCCGTTTGTTCAGTAGTCCCATCATAGCCACCCAAATCAGCAGCAGCATACCATTTTCACTTGCAGACCCAGACTGTACAGCCGACGGAGCTGCCTTATATCAGCTCCGTCGCCCTCTCTTTTGATCATCCGGCCACGCCAGAGGCCGGCTGGATGTCCCGCCCTGCCCAGGTAGTGGCAGCCAATCGGGGAGAGTGGGTCCACCCCGATTGGCTGCCACTCCCTCCCTGCCCCTTCTGGCCACAAAGCCGGCTGGGAAGGATATGGCCAAGATGGCGGCCACCAGGGAGGACCATACTGTCTCCCATTCTTCCCCCCATCTGGTGGTGTGGGGGGGGCACCAGAGGGCTCTCAGGGGGTGCCTTCTAGAGGTTTAGTAATTGAGGTAAATGAATACAAACAATGTATACAGATTTTGTCCCATTTAAAATTAAATTTAAAAAAATAACTATGATGGAACCACGTTATGGAAAACACAAAAAGAGGAATACAAAGTCAAGTAATTGTAGCATAAAAGAGTGAATAAGATAAGGTATGCCATACTTTTGATACCAGTCTCAGCGGGGGGGGGGGCACTGCATCCAATATTGGCAGGAGGGGATGCTCCTTGCTCCCCCCCCCCGGTTGGACCATAGCACTAATGCTATGGCTTGTCCTGCCAGTCCAAATAGCCAGTGCATAATGGTACTAAAACAACAATGCTTTAGTAGCTACTTTATATTTAAGGCTGAGTGAAATGCTCAGTTATGAGGCTAATTCCCTGTGACATGAATTCTAGTATTATTCTTGACTATAATCAAGAAAACAGTAAACTGTCATGAGGTTTATCACATTTTGAGACTTCTGTGTGAATAAATTTATTTGCCAACCCCCCCCCCATGTATATTTAAAATGTTTGACAGAAAGCTAGGTATTTTGCACAAGAGACACTGTTTTCTGAGCAAAAAACTCACCTTTTTGTACAAACCAGTTGTTTACAAAGAAAAGTACAGAAATCCCCCCAAAAGTCCAGAAATGTACAAAACACTTGTAATCTTGCCCAGCAACAAGAAAGCTTCTGAAATTATTCATTCTTGCATATGAGAACAAAATAAGCAATGAGTTATTTCCATAACATTTTAAGATTCGTGACCTATCTTTATTCCCAAACTAAGATATAAACCTCCTTTTCTTGTGGAAAAAAAGTACATTGAACAAAAACAGTTTTATGAGAAGCCTCAAGGAAATTAATTATAACAAAGGCAACACTGAAAAATCAGATCAGATATGTGTTTGAGAGACTTAAAAATAGCTGTGAGATGGCTGATTGGTATGGTTAGACTTCTACTATTTTTTAGCTTCAATACGTCATCTATAAAATGGGTATAACACTGAGATGCCTGTTTTATAGCATTACTGAGCCATGTAGGGATACATAAGCTGTTGAAAATAGCCATTTACAATAATAATACATTCCCATTGGAACCATAGATGCAAGCTCCAGGAACAGAGATTCCACCACAACATTAGGAGGAACTTTTTGACAGTAAGAGCTGTTTGGCAGTGGAACACACTCCCTCAGACCGTGGTGGGGTCTCCTTCCTTGGAGGTCTTCAAACAGAAACTGGATGGCCATCTCTCAGGGATGCTTTGATCATGATTTCCTGCGTGGCAGGAGGTTGGACTGGATGGCCCTCGTGGTCTTTTCCAACTCTACAGTTCTATGATTCTATGATATGTTCCACAAGTATTATCTCTGCAATACTTACAACTTGTAAAGGCAGGTCAGGATTTATTTCCATATTGTAGTGGGAGCTGCTAATCTGAGCCATAACTGTTTGCTGAAGATTACTTACTGAATTCATGGCAGAGTAAAGGGATGAAGCACACCTATTCTGATACACAGGTTACGTTTGTTAGCTGCCATGCTACAGACTGTGATTTTAGCATACCAGTGGAATTATATGTCTTGCATGTTCATAGAATTTCAAAAAGCTCGCCTGGGTCAAAATGTTGAATGATAAGGTTGTTTTCCAGATGATATACGAAACAAGGCTTCTGGCTTTCTAAAATGGAGAAATGCATGTGGAAAGCATATAAACTGGCCAAAGGCAAAATCACCTCAGGACCTAAATTTATAGCCTGTAGTATGAATATAATATATCTACTGTGAGCTGAGCTAAAAATTCCATATGATTCAGTGCCTTCTAGGTTATGCACAGGCCATGTCAGCCATTGGTTGGTGGGATTAGACATTCTGATTTTTTTAAAAATTAAAACCTTCAACATCCCAGTCCTTGCTTATTTTTCTATGAAAAGCTACAGTCACTGAAGTTTCTCATAATAATTGGATGAGTTTTTATGATCTCTTTGGTATGCTTGATGTGTACATTAGAGTATACATGCTACTCAAAAATGCAAAGAAAAATTAGATGCACTAATTGATTTCAGGATAGGGGAAGCCCCCAATTAAAGGAAATAATTTAATGATATGCTATAAATGTTCTGTCTGTTTATGTACACGCTATATTCCCCCACCCTATTAAATATGCCTCTGACTTCTGAATAAATTGATAGCCTTAAAGAGTAAACAAAGTATTTATTTCTAGAACACATGGAGCGTGGACAGCGGAACTGAACTGCAGGACGTCTTGAACACGCCTGCCAATTTACTTTTGTATCGGCCTAAGGAATCTTACTTTGCACTGTTGTTTTTGCTATCTTGCTGTGTATTTCATTCTGATTTGATCTGTTTGGGTTTTCTTAACCTTCCCCTCCCCATACAACTTTGATTCTAGGCAGACGAGCCAAGATGTAAAGTCTTGCCATACAATTTCATGCTCCATGGGGGTGGGAGGCACATTGGAAAGGGGCCACTATGCAGCCGCAGCATTCAGCTTTCCCCACCCTCCTTCCTTCTCCTCCAGCTGTATTCACACTCAGGTGTTTTAGAACTAGTGATGATTAAATTTGATTGGTTTTACAATTTTATTACTTCTTTTCACAATTTTGGAGTGTGTTTTTTGTCATTGAGTTGGATCCTTTGTTGGTGGGGAAGAAGGGGGCCTGTGTTTTACCCATTTTGAGGAACAACTGAAGGGATCTTGGGGTTGACTGCCAGCTTGCCAATATGACCTCCCCACTTCTGCCACTGCACAGTTTTCCCCCAACAGGGAGGCTGGGGGGGTGGAGTTACATCAGACATCAAGGACTTTATCAGACCACCCCACTTTAATGTTATTTTGCTGGCATAAATTGTGCCGTTTTTATGCCAGCAAAAGAACCCTATGTACCAGACCTTACCTTACTGGCATTAAAGAGGAATCCCCAGCAGTAATGGAGCATAAATGGAGCTCTGTTTATGGATTCTTATGAGAAGACGCTAGTGCAGGAAATTTGAAAAATTAAGCACCCCCTCACAAACCAATATACAAAAAGTACAGCAAAGCACAAAAACACACATTTAAAGTCCCAAGTACATGGGGGGTGTTCATAAAAAGAACATCCCCTACCTGGCTGTCCCAATCACACCTGGAAGAGTTTCCCCATTGACGCTGCATTCACGTGAGTACAATGGGGCGTGGATTTAAACGCCAGCAATGCTGGCAAAAAAGCACCATGAGGGATCATTTGACAGCTTGGCCCGTCAATAAAATAGGACAGCTTTTGGACTTTACATGATTGTGAAAGGACGATGTTGTCTGGTACGCGCACCCTTTCGCGACCATTAGGCATCCTTATGACATCATATTTGCATGGTCTGATAAAGTCCCAAAAAAGTCATCCAATGCCTGCATGTAGCCCATATTCTTGCCAAAGCTTTAAGAGCTGTTACAATAAAACATGTTTTAATCTATATATTGTATATGTGTGGTGGTTATTGGTCCCCTTTCTTTCACCCTCCCTTCCCTTTAATATTGGGTCTGCAGCTTCCTTCCTTCTAGCCACCTCTTTGCAGACATAAGTTTTAGAGTTTTGGAAAAGCTTAATTGCTTGAATTTTGTGTAGAAATAGATGAGCTCTGCTATCTCCAGGAAAGACCAGGAGTCATCCTGACTCATTTGTAAGTCAATCCAAATTTTTCTAGTACAGTTGTCCCCTGCTTATTCAATGGGTTAAGGACCAGAACACTCTCAAAAAGTGGAAATTGTTTAAATGTGGAACCATTGTGTGCCACTTTGAATATTACGGTACAGTGCTCTGATCCCTAACCTGCCTGAATGAAGAGATGGCACTTTGCACAATGCTTTTACAGTGGGCCTGGTTCCAGTATCCCGTGTGGATACCAAAATCCATGTATGCTCAACTCCCATTATATACAGTGACATAGTAAAATTGTACCCCCTATATAATATGGCAAAATCAAGGTTTGCTTTTTGAGGTGTTTTTGGTTTTGGAATATTTTCAAACTGTAGATGGTGGAATCCGTGGATGCAGTACCCAGGGATACGGTTGTACAATGGTTCTCAGGCTGAGGTGGCGCTCCTTCTCCCTTGTGCTGGCCATTCCTTGGCTTCAGCTTCCCCTCACAGCCATTAGGACCCAGTGAGGAAGGGACAGAGGCTGCTAAAGGGAAGGTAGGAAGAGAGAAAGGAAGGACCTGGAGCTTGGGGGGAGGGAAGGGAAGGGAAGCTCGGCTGGCTGAGGTTGGCGGGCAATGTGCCTTTGCCATTGCTGCTCCTGCTGCCTTTGATACCACTATACACCAGCAGTGGCTACAAGTGAAGCCATTAGCAAGAAGCTGCAATGAGACTACAGCCTTAATACAGCCTGTGCTGCTTGAAGATACTTGGCAAGTGCTTGTCAGGGTGATGGGCATCTTGGAGGTTGTAGTTGCACTATCATCTCCTTCTCTTTCTCCTAATCACCTCCTCCTTCTGAATGATGGAACAGCAAGGAGGCAGGGGAAGAGGAAGTGGTTGAAAGAGCAGGTTGCCAAAAAGCGAGTTGTCAAAAAGTGGGGGAGACCTGTATCCACTATATCCTTTCGCCAGGCCTTTCCTGATTAGATCCCGGCCTCAGGAGCTCAGTCTCCTGGCTTTTTAAAATTATGTATATATTTGTTTTTACATATGTTTTTAGTTAGAAGGTTTTAATTTTATAGTGTTTAATGTCTTTTTATGGGGGAGGGTGGGGGTGGGTAGTGTTTTAGTCATTATCATAATGTTTTAATTGTTGGAAGTTGCCCCAATTGTTTTTAGCAGAGGGGCGGGGTATAAATAAAATTTATTATTATTGTTATTATCCTGCTTTAATGTAACCTCTTCCCACCTCCATTCCACCTGTAAAGGCTTTCCCCTGTCAACCCTAAACATTCCAGAGCAGAAGCTGCGATGTGAGAATAGAGAAAGGTAGGGGAGAGGGATTTGGTACACTGTGTGTGTGTGTGTGTCTAAATGGTCAAAAAAAGTCTCATGGAATTTGCTGGGAATCCTACCTGTCTAAATGGGATCATGCACCAATCCACACTATTCAGAAGGAGGGGGGCCCAAAATGGCAAAATCAACACAGGAAAAGCCTTCACAGATTTTCCCATATTATTTGAAAAACTGCGAGGGGATCCGCATTTCTGCTCATTAGTAATATGGAACGACAAGCAATTCAAAGGGAAGCACAAAACTAATTGGGCGGGTGACAGTGGAGGTGGGGCTTGCTAGCAGGGCAAGCACCTGCTGCTGCCATGTTGGATTTTCACCTTAGCGATCACTCACTAAGGTGATAAAATGGGGTGGTTTTTTTTTGTTGTGCTTTCCTGTGAAATTGGAAAATCACTATATCACTCCACAACACTTTGGACAATTTTTTTTAAAAAAACAAACAAAACAGCTGTGGCAGAGAATTAACACGAGTAAATAATCACTTGTGTCCTCCATCTGGAATGCGAGGCTTATGGAGGCTTTCGAGGCCAAAAACACCATTAAGACATGTTGCAGCTGCTGCGAAATGCCATTACTACAAGGTACTCTGCCCCCCCTCGTGTAGATGGGTCCTTCTAGTGTTCTGGAAGCCCCAGTAGCCCTAGAGAATCAAAGCTTGGGAAATCTGCCTCCTCCCTCCCTCCCTCCCTCCCTTCCTCCCTCCCTCCCTCCCTCCCTCCCTCTGAAGGCTTAATTTTTTAGATTACACAAACTGAAAGTTACTGGGAATGGTTTTCCAAGTTCTGCTGTGAACTATAATTTTTCTAAGAAGCAATCACACAAACTAGTATCAGGTGAAAGTTTACCTATGGTTATTTTGGTTGTCAATCAATCAATCAATTTATTCATACAGTCCATAGACCCATCAAATAAAGGACATGATGTACATTAATAGATGAAACCATAATACAAACCAATAAAATTAGGATACTTATTCATAGACTTTTTGGAGCTCAACCAACTTATTCACCTATTAACTTCCTTCTCACTGGTCTTAATTACCACAGATAAGAACTTAGCAACTGACAAGGTAATATTAGGACATTTATCCTCTAGTAGGAATTTGACATAGAACCTCTCTGAATGGTCAGGTAGATGGCATAGCAAGGGAGAAATCAGATGTTTATGACTCTGAGAATGAAGGACACGGGATAGTAGGATATGATGCAAATGGCAGCCCCGCATATCTACTTTACAACATTGCTGAAGGAAAAACATTACGCCTGGCCTTCATAAATAATATGCGATAGATAAGCACATTCAAGTTCTTTATGTAATCAGCAAATGAACCTGCATATATGCAGTGCACTAGGTGAGCATGACAGAAAGGATTTAGCCCGCAAATTGCAAAAGGTAATGTCCTGAAGTCTTTGTTTAACCATTTTCAAGGCTGTGTCATAACCCAGGTTTAGAAGGACGGATGGTGAAAGCCCACTTGTGGTTGCTTTTTGGGCAATATACTTGGACCATCTGCTTTCATAAGTGTCCATTGCAAGATGGCTAAGTAGACCCTTACCATGCTTGAAGAGTATTTTGGTTGTCCTGCACTGACAGAATGGGAATGGTGCAACCACAAAATATGACATAATTTAATATTGCACTAGCAAATAAATCCTGAGCATACAAAGACATTCTATTTCCTTCAAATGTCTTTCCCACATTTTAAAACACAGCTCTTTGAATCACTATTATGTTCCAGACTTTAGTTATTGTCTGATACCTTTCATTTCTATAAAAAGATCCCTGAAGCAAGACAAGCACAATTTTATCACAGATACAACTGGGTTCTTTTTTTCCCATAATTTGAGTCTCTGTGTTTTTTTTTAATTGCAAAGGTCTCTGCATAAATTAGAACTGTTGCCATGGAAACAGAGTGAGCCAGAAATATTTATAGATACTGCAAGCCACATTTGTGTTTAATACTTTAAAATGTCAAGTAACACATAATCTTGAGAATGAAGTGAGATGGCTAGTTGTTTTTGTTTGTCCATCTTTAACTGATCTGAGGTCTTAATCTGGCACGTAAACCATGCCACTTTGAATGTTTCAATGCAAATTCATTCACATGGTCTCTCAATATAAACAGATATTACTTATCCTAGTCCCTCCCTAATACTATATTTGTGATTTCAAAAATAGAAACACTGAAGGATTATTTGGTCCCATTTCAATAGCAACACCAGCGTTTCTCAACCAGAGTTCTGCAGAACCCTAGGTATAGAGATATAGCTAGGGGTTCCATGAGAAATAGGAAGGAGATATGTTGGGCTTTAGGGCCCAGCTGTGTCCCGGCTGCCTCTGCCAGCTCATTAGAGCATCCTGCCAGCTCTTTTCTGTTCCAGGTGAGTTGCAGCCTCTCTCTGGCTCCAGCTCAGCTCACCTCAGCTTCCCCACCCCCCGCCTCTCTGCTTTCTTAGCCAAGGAATTTTCAGAGGTTGTTTGCCTCTGAAATTCAGCCTATAGTGCCTAGTATACCTTGGCCATTCCCCATCCAAATACTAACCAGGCCTGACCCTATTTAGCTTCCAAGATCAGATAGAATCTGGTGCTTTCAAGGTAGGTGGAACAAAAGTGTGAGAAGAGTAATGGCGCTACATCAGGAATGTGGAGGTAAAGAACGCTGAAGTGTCATTATGTATGTTTGGGTCCATTTTGGAAGTGCGTGTGTGCATATTAATGTAGTTCATTAATATGCACTAGCTAATGTAGTTCATTAGCTGCCATACCCTGCAAGGCATATCATTTTTAAGGCTCGAAGAGAGTTGAGCATTGTTACTTCTTGTACATCTGTATTGCTATTGAATAGGCCATAATAAAGAATGATTGATTGATTGCATTTTAATCTTTAAAAGCAACCATGTGAGGTACATCAAGTTGAAACATTGCAATTGGCCCAAAGACACCTAGCTGAGTAAGGATTTGAACCTAGATCTTCACAGCCCTCCTTCCATTTTCTTTCTAGTGTGTTACATCACTTACCCAGGCCTTGCTTCTTCATGCAACACAACTGGGCTCTTCTGTACACATCAGCCTTGTCGATAGGCAGTGCTAAGTGGCAGAGAGAGCAATTACAGGTTGACCCTCATATCCACATGGCTAGTGTCTGTGGTTTCACTTATCCTCGTCTGAAAAAAACACACCCTCTCTAGGTATTTTCTAGGTCATCCAGTGTGATTCTATAGTATGCTTCCATCAGAAGTTGGGATGGAAGCCATTCATTTCTAAAGGGTTTGCTATTATCCACAGTTTCATGTATGCATAGTAAGTCTGGGAATGTATTCCCCATGGATCCAGGGGGAGAAACATTTTTTTTAAAAGCTGTAGATATGATATTTTCAATACAGGGGTTCCCTGAGATCTGAAACATCACTTGAAGGGTTCCTCCAGGGTAAAAAGGTTGAGAAAGGCTGAGCTACACAATTTATATATGATCGCAATTGTGAAAACATAATTTTGAAAGATCAAATTACAATAGATGCTGAACAATTATTTTAACGCTACAGTAAGCTGCTTGTTGGGTTGTCACAGCCACAGGGATGTAATGAATGTATAGGGTGAATGCTGAACTGAGCAACCATATACAGGGTTTCAGATTCAAGCTGAGGACTTTATTTGCCTGAAGACTTCTACAGGCTGAGGGCTCTGGAAATACAAAATGCTAGTTCTGATTTGAACTCATCTCTATTTGCTCAATTCCTGTGTGAAGAGAATTCCACATGAAGGCCCCTGAACAGCAGGAAAAATGAGGTGAAGGACAAGATGTCTGTACTTTTCATATAGACATTGATGTGAAGATGAAGTGAGTGCTGCTGTGAAAGTTAGAAACCATAAACAGGGACAGACTGTGCGTCTTTCGAACTGCTTTCAGGAGGGGAAGCTAAGTGATAGAAGAGACTCATCCATGAGGGACAGTTATTGACAGTATAGCTTCTGGTGTTTCTCCTGAAATTCTCTCAGCCAGCTGAAGGTATCAGCTTGGGTGGATTGTTCTGACTAGCTCTGAGCCTCCAGCAATGACTGCTTTAGCTTAGTTTTGATTGTGTGGAACAAAACAACTGGCTTGACAAGCCCAGACAGTGATTCAGTGTTGTTTTCCCCACTTCCCTGCAGAAATGGAACACTGGCATTCTCTCTTTCTTTCTTATTCACTCTTAAAAATCTGTAATTGAAGTATAAGGAGAAATGTATGTATTTCTCTCTGTGTGTGTTAGAAGTTGCATGAGTCCTTCTTACCACTGGCAAGCCCTCAGGTGTGCCTATTGCCTAGGCAAAATACAGGACCTGTCCTGAAGACTGGGAACATGGATGTGCACAGGAAGTATCCACACTATCCAATTATAGCACTTTTATGCCACTTTAACTGCCATAGCTCCATCCCATGGAATCTATGGAGATTATCAGACGTGGCAAAAACCACGTTAAAAAATCACTAGAAGAACAGGAAGGGGTAAGATTATCAGATGACGATGTCCTCCAGTGTTCTGGGGGCATAGCATGGCCATGAGTAAAGCGTCCCTTTCTATTTAGTGGCTTGTCCCCATCAACACAAAAAGGAAGCTTAGTCCATGGCCCTACGCCCCCAGAACACCAGAAGGACACGGGCATCTGGCAAGGTTGCCCTTTCTGTTCTTCTAGTGATCTTCTAGCACAGTTGGGAACATGATTTTTTGGCATGTTCCCCCGTGTCTAATAATCTCCTGGGTTTCATGAGGTGCTTAAAATTCTCTGCTCTATTGCCCATGTGCACTGTTTTCTAATTACCCCACCAAACGACAAATTCCACACTACTGTTGGACAAAACCAGAACAGCAGAAGTGCCATCAACCTGATAGAAGTGTGCCATTCTGATCTCTATACAGTAAAAGCAGAAAAGGAGGATTTCAGTTTCCATAGAAAGTTGATGTTTCCGGAAAGCTGGAGCTAAGACAGAGGGTGGTAAGATTTATGTCTGGAGGGAGCCAGATAGGGTTGTTGGCGATATTTAATCTCTGACTATTCTAGGGAACATGGGCTCATCTACATGGGTTAAATACCCTGTCTTGTCTCCACCTCAGAGCCCTGCAGTCCATACGACACAGGATATTTGTCCTATTCTGCCCCCAGGCAGTCCTCATGACCTCCAGGGAAGATATGGGGCTGAGAAAGGAGGAAGTCAGGGTAGGACCCAATAGTCTGTTGTTGCTTTTTAATACCCATTTTACTCCATTACCACTGGCAAAAACCAGATTGGGCCCTGCATGTCTGCAGGAGCCCATCTGGCCCACCAGCCCTTACTGCCTCTGCATTCTCCCTAGCTCTCCTGAAAGCCAGAAAGGAGTCCCACAGCATGTGACCATGGCTGATCACGTGCAGGTGGCCTCGGTGACATGTTGTGGGGCCCCTTCCTGACTTCCAAGAGAGTGAAGAAAATAGCAGCAGCAGTGGCTGCAGGGGCAGGCTGGTGTTAACTGTTTGGACTCTTTTGCATATAGGTAAGAAGGAGAGAATGGCCCAGCTCACAGCCAGGATATGCTGGCATATCCTGGCCTTGTGTAGAAGAGCCCAAAGTGATTTGTACAAAGTCAATTTTTGTTGTTTCAACCAAAAATTACAATAGAAAGCAAAGAAATAAAGGAATAACAATTTTTAAATAACAACAAAACATCCACATGAGCAATCCAAAGTGGTGGGTTTTTGTTTGGTTTTTTGGTGACATTGTGGAAAATGTAGAAAATAGGCTCTAAGTTTTGAAGCTGATAAGGTGAAACTTGCTACTGTCAATGAGGTCACTGCTGTAATTGTGTTATCCTACCATTTGAAGCCAAAAACTGGGCAGAAAGAAGAATGTCATCCCAGTTCATAGGATAAAGATTAGAACTGTTAATGAATTTCTTTAAGTAAAATTAATGTTATATTTGAAGGGTCCCGCTGCAAAACAAAGGTAAATTTTCTCTATGAATTCCAATGTAAGTTGAATTCTGTGACAATCAACATTTTTCAGTGGGTTTTTACACACATTTTTGTTTGGGAACAAGCCATGCAAAATGGAATGGAAATATGGATCTTGCCACCTCTGCTCTATGGAGATTTTGCTGCTTGAGAGAACAGTTCAAAGATTTTCAGGTACCAAGTAGGGAGAACAGTTCAAATATTTTCAGGTACCAAGTATTGGAGGGTAAGAATGGGGAATCCTTGGGGTTGTCTAAATAGTGAAAATACTCCTCATGGAATGAGAGGAGAATCCTGCCTGTCTTCATGGGATCCCACATCCTATCACCTTATTCAGAAGGGGGGGCAAAAGGTCAAAAACTCAAAGGAAGAGCGTTTGCAGCTTTCCTTATAGTTTTTTTTTTTAAAACAACGAGGGGGTGTGCATTCCTGCTTGTTGGGACAAGAGATTCACTCTGAATCACTTTCCCATAGGAGAGGATGTGCTAACTGATTAGCCAGATGGGTGCAGGGGCAGGGCTTGCTAACAGGACAAGTGCCTGGCTTCCCCATATTGATTTTTTGCCTTACCCTGGCTAGCCGCTTGGAGAGGGAGCTGTGGCGGTGGCCCCCTCCGCCTCTTCTGAGCAGCTGGCCAAGCAGCTACTGACATTCCTTTTGAGCCTCAGAGGATGGGAAGGGATGCTAGCCCCTTTATCTCCTCCGCCCCTGCAGAAGAGGGCATACAAAGTTTGTGGGGGCTGCAAGACCCATTAAGACAGGTCACAGTTGCTGCAACTTGTCTTTACTGTGGGTCACTCTGTTTTGGGGGGGCTCATATAGACAGGCCCCCAGTGTGAGCTGGAAGAGAGGAGTAAATTTGCTGTGAACACATTATACAGAAATGCAGGAGTGGTGGCTCAGTGCAAGAATGTAAACCAAGTTTACTTACGTGCATTCAAAGATGAGAGACTTTTTTTAAAAAATGTACTATCTATTAAGAAAAGCTCAGTCAAGCAAAGGGGAACAAATACACTGTACTGTGTTCCCAGTGATCCTTAAACAAATCTAGATTTTTTAAAAAATCATTCTTAAAAATATATATCTTAGCCTCCAGCAAGATGCTGTGCAGTTTGACCTTAAGGTTGATTCTAAAGTCACAAGCAAAAAGGAACACTTATGTAACTGAGAATGGCTAAAATTATCCATGGCAAAACAAAGAGCTGTGGAGATAGTACCTTGATCCAGCATTGCGTAGTGGTTGGAGTGCTGGACTACACTTCTGGTGACCAGGATTCAAATCCCCACTCTGCCATGAAAACCCACTGGGTGAGCTTGGGCAAGTCATACACTCTCAGCCTCAGATAGGGTCTCCGTAAGCCTTAGGGTCTCCATAAGTCAACAACAACAAACCACCAATCAATTAAGGTAATGCTTCTCTTTGTAAAAGTTTTAACATTTTGTTGCTGGGATCTGCAACTAATTTGTGTTAGGGGTACGTATCAGGTTTGGGCAGATTCAGACAGGATCACTAGAGGTCTAAACCAAAGTGATGTCATGTGATGTGATATACAGTCACTGGAAATTTATATTATAAAGAGCTAGTATGATATGCTACAGCCTGCAGGGGCCAGCAATGTGCAGGCTAAATGCAGCTGGTAAGAATATCTAGATTATGTCTGGGAGACAGCCGTGGGAAGGACATGTGAAGTCTTATATGGGAAAATGTGTGTGAGGACCACCAACTGTATAACCCATGACTGTACTGAATAACTATATCACCCCACTCTCTGTCTCTGTGCACTTGACTTGGATTTTGCTCTCAGGCTGTTTGCATTCAGTCTGGGCTGTACAGTGACAGGATTGCACTGTACATTGTACTGTGTTATGTAATCTGTATGCTAGGAGTTTCAGACTCACTGTAAATATTTCTACAATATGCTATAGTAAAGAGGAATAGTTCAGACACACGTCTGTGTCTGCATGCTCATCTCTTTGCCTGATGATTGCAACTCTGCTACAAAAACTTTTGCTGCCTGGTCCTCTTGATATGCTCAGAGGTACCAATGCGCTATCGTGACAAGTGAGTCTGGTTTTCTAGACCAGTTCTAAATCTAAAAACCCACAAGCTTACAAGTTTCAATTTGGTGGGGCATAGGTATATATACAGCATGTTTCCAAAACCTGATGCATTTCTCCATACTTAATCTTCTGCAATTTAATACGTTTGTTGTCTAAGGACTCCTCTGCAATATACACAATTTTTCTATTAATTATATATATAATTAATCATGGAGTGGGATTAAGGAGAAAGCAAATCCTCACCACCAAATTTGAACACTCCCCTTCCACAAAAAATACCCCACCCATTCTTCTGAAATGTTTGCAATTTTCATTAGAAGCCACATCTATGCTTTGCCTCTTTTTTCTAACAAGTACTTAAAAATACCACAAGGAGATAAACTATTGTGGTTATAGTACAGATCAAACAGTTATGCAGTTCAGTGCTTTAATTCCATTGACTTTTGTGGAAGCTAGGGGCATGTCTGAGAATAATTTGGTGAGACAGCCACATGACCGGGACTGCTCTGTTTTCCCCCCGGTTTGCTCGTGCATGCAAATATACATTGTTCCAGAGTACGGTATTACTGGATAAGTGGAAATATACTTGTACAGATTTTCACACAATTGCGAAGAAAAATGTAAGTGCCAGAATGGGGCCCCATCCACTAGAGGCCCCGCCCCTGGCTTTGTACCAAAGCCAATCCATGGCCACCACACAGCCAATAATCTGTTTTCCCTCCTGAAATGTGGAGCAAACTGCGAATCTTTTAGACCCAGATTTTCTTGCAGAAACCCTGATGAAGATGCAAATTGTGACAACAATCATGTGGCAACTGTGCCACAACTATGGGTGAGTACATTTTGTTTGTTTGTTTGCTGGTGTAGATAAACTCACTGTTGCACATAAACTCCCTGGACAATGAAAACTAACACATTAGGGAAAGAAATATAACCCTTCCCAGCTCCATACTGGCTTAGAAAAATAGCTTTTAATTTGCGTTTTATTTGGTTGGCCTTTGTTACAATAAACTGTTTTTGGATTTTATTTTCTAAAAATATTATGTAATAAATTAATAGTTGTGCATGGTTATATAAAATAACACATGTATGTCTATGTAAGTGCATGGGCTGAAACAGGCATTGTTCTTCCATTCTAGATTTTGTAAAAGAGTAAAGGTTCTTTGCATTAAACTTGTGAATCTCTGTCTAGCCAACTTTCCCAGAATTTGCTGTTTCTGTTACCTGAGTTTGCAAAGTTGCAAAGACCAGTCTTATCCAGTAGTCAGACCAACATTTTTGTCTCCCCTAAGTAACCCTTAAACATTGGATTGTCAGGAAGTTATTGCAGGAGAATGAGTTGCAGCTTTATAATGAATGATTATTTTTCTTAAAAATGTTTTTTTTAAAAATATATATATATATATATATATATATAGTTGTCCCTTCATATTCGCTTCAGGTTTGGTTCCAGGCCCCCCACCTCATGGATACTAAAATCCATGAATACTCAAGTCTCATTATATGCAATGGCATAGCAAAATGGTGCCCCTTATATAAGATGGCAAAATCAAGGTTGGCTTTTGGGATTATTATTTTAAAAGAATATTTTCAAGCCAAGAATACTTAAATCCATGGATACGGAGGAACAATTGTATAGGCACAAGGCCCTTAGTGGTACAGCTTATACAGACTTTATTCAGTCTAAGTACACTTCATACATGTATGTGAAATTACTGCAATATATACAAAGATTTTCACCACTTCCAGCAACATTACGTAAAGACATTGTCATAAACTTTATTGTATATAGCCAATGGCCTTTACATTGTAGATAAAAGGAAAAACCATGTATAAAATTGACAATAAAATATTAAACTATTGCATAACATTAAAACTTTTTAAAAAATCCCTGTAAAAAAATTAAAAAATAAAGATCAATTTTTATAATACAATATGTTCCTTAATAAAGCAAGCACGTAGTTTCTTAGCTGCCAATGCAAAATGGGCTACTGAGTATGTGACAAATAGGTTTGTATCAGCTAGTAATGCCACAACTACTTCCTGAGATGAGCAGTCTGTATATAACTGAATAATAGGAGACACAAATCTTTGTCTAGGAGCAGAATAGAGGGGGCACAACAAAAAATAATGCGTTATGTCCTAAATCTGATTACAGTCCAAAACACATTTTCTGTCTAGCACTGTAATACCTCGAAATCCAATGGAAAGTTGGAATGTAGTTTACAAATACAGACTCCACATTCTCCAGTTTATATATCACAATCTGGTCCTTGAGAATTATCCACAGGCATGTATGTGGACTTTCCCCTTGGTAAGATCAAAAACATTATCATTTATAGGTTTCAAGGTATCATTATCATTTTCTGCAAAGTTCAAATAAAGCTACATCATGAAGAAAGGATATTAAATATAAATCATCAGATAGTATTCCTCCGCCATAATTAAGATAAATGAAACAATGTTTGGATTTTATATTTCTCAGTAAAATTATGATAAATGTTCCTTCAGCATAATTTCAACACTAATAGAATTAATTGTGTTTTGCAAGCTATTCCATAACAATATCCTGTACATAATTTCTTTTAGGCCTTGGAATTTAAAATAAAGATGCAAAATAATTGCAAGCTCATTAATTTACATAAAGAAGGCATAAATTAAAGGTTGTTATGGAGACACTATGAAAGTTGTGGGGCTCTCGTGTGAAACATTTGATGAAAATATCATGATTGCCATTTTAATGAGGGTGAAAGCCTTCAATTCCTTACTCAATAGTAGATCCAGTGAAATTACGCCTGTGTGTAATGTGTGATTACTGTGGGTTTGATGCTTTTCTAATAAGACTGTGGTGTTTTATTTGCTATTAAGATTCAACCCACTTTGCCATCCAAAAAATGTCTGCCATCTCTGGGCCAACACAGTTGTGCCATATCATGTATACTAATGTTCATCTCAGTTATCTAAGTGCCAGTTTTTATATAGTCCCATGGGTTTGCCTCCTCCTGCTACCAGCCTACCCTTCTCTGTGTCCTAATTATATTTGCAAATTAATCCCTTGTTTACTTTCATAGAATCATAGAATTATAGAGTTGGAAGAGACCACGAGGGCCATCCAGTCCAACCCCCTGCCACGCAGGAAATCACGATCAAATCATCCTGACAGATGGCCATCCAGCCTCTGTTTAAAGACCTCTAAGGAAGGAGACCCTACCACGTTACTTTCCAATGACCAATCACAAAACAAAGCAGGATTAAATGCAAGTTTGAGTGAAAGCACGTGCTGTGACAGATAGACATCTTTTGCCACTTAAGGAAGCACGTCTTCTAAATAGTTGCTAAGAGTATTCTGTATTCCCTGGGCGGAATTCCTTTGTAAGTCTTGAGCTTTGATCCTGTCCAAAGGAGGCAATTTTGCAGTTACCACCACCAGAATCCCAGTTGAAGACATCACCGTCCATGTTGCATCTGCCCTCTACTGGCTCCCAGAGGAAGAGGCAGAAGAGATAAGAGGAGAAACAGCTAGGATCCTGAGGAAGGCAAAACCACCACCCAGCAACAGAACTAGAATAGAAAGAAATGCCATCAAGGATCTCCATGCAGACCCAGATATTATTATTCTCCCAGCAGACAAAGGCAATGCCACAGTAATCATGGAAACAGAAAAATACAAATATAAAATAAGGGAACTCTTGGACCCTGCAACATACAGAAAACTCAAGCAAGACCCAACCAACAAAATTACCAGAAAAACAAATGCCTTGATCAAGAACTCATCAATTCAGCCAATCATACACCAGAATCTATGCAGATCAGAGGCTCTCCCACCAAGACTGTATGGACTTCCCAAGATCCACAAGTATTCCTATCCATTCCAACCCATAGTGAGTGCCATTGGATCCCCCCAGGTATGACTTGTTAAAGTTTCTGGCCACACAATTACAAACCCACATAGGATAAACCCCTCACTACATCAAAGACTCAGCTCACTTCATAGAAAAAATCAACAACATCAAACTGAAACCTGGAGACAGACTGATCAGTTTTGATGTTGTCTCCTTGTTCACCAAAGTCCCCATAATGGACACCACGGTACTCATACAAAAAATATTTCCTGAGGACATCGCAGCGTTGTTCAAACACTGCCTCACCACAAGCTACTTCCAGTGGGATAGTGAATTCTATGAACAGATAGATGGGGTAGCCATGGGCAGCCCCCTAAGCCCAGTGATAGCAAACTTCTATATGGAAAATTTTGAAATGCAAGCCCTGGAAATATCACCAAAAAAGCCCACAACATGGTTCCGATATGTGGATGACACTTTCTCCATTTGGAACCACAGAGAAGAAGATTTGATCTCATTCCTGAACCACCTGAACAGCATCCACTCAAATATCCAATTCACGATGGAAACAGAGAAGGAAGGAACACTGCCATTCTTGGATGTCCTAGTCATCTGCAAACCAAACCAACGGTTAGGCCACAAGGTATACAGAAAACCCACACACATGGACAGATACCTACACAAGAACTCCAGTCATTACCCAGAACAAAAAAGAAGCACAATAAAAACATTGGTAGACCGCGCAAAAAGGATCTGCAGGATTAAAGGAGTTTGTCCTCCTACATGGAGGACGAACTGAGGCACCTAAACTGAGGCCTACAGGCTAATGGTTACTCCAGATCAGACATCACAAGAGCAGCCAGACCCAGAAAAGAACCACAGGAATGAAGAAGAAAAACAGCCACCCAAAGGGAAGGTATTTTTACCATACATCAAGAGTCACAGACAGAATAGGGAAACTGATGAGAAAATACAACCTCCAAGCAATCTACAAACCAACCAAGAAAATCCAAGAAATGCTACACTCAGCAAAGGACAAAAGAGACCCTCTCACAGCTGCAGGAGTTTACCGCATACCATGCAGCTGTGGACAAGTTTACATAGGGACTACTAAACGCAGTGTCCAAACATGAACCAAGGAACATGAGAGACACTGCAGACTGGGCCAGCCAGAAAAATCAGCAGTAGCAGAACATGGTATAAACCAATCTGGACACAAAATGCTATTTAAAAACACAGAAATTCTGGACTAGGCCAACAACTGTCATGTCAGAATGCACAGAGAAGCTATTGAAATCCACAAACACCTCTACAACTTCAACAGGAAAGAAGGAACCTTAAAAGTAAATAAAATCTGGCTCCTAGTTTTGAAGAACAATAGAATCAAAACTCAACAGTTATAAAGGAATTCTACCCAGAGACAGGGGGAGTTCCAGCAGATAATGGCCCATCAACCAACCATTAGCCAAACAGACACTAACGAGCCTTGCATTTCTATACCCAGAAACTAACCATTCAATTACACAAATTTACATATACTCCCCAACAGGGGTTCACAGAATATAAAATCCACATATACTCCCACCCAACCGTTCTCTGAAGATGCCAGCCACAGATGCAGGTGAAACGTCAGAAAGAAACTATTCCAGAATATGGCCTCACATCCCAGAAAAAAAACAAGGAAAATCTATACATCAGAGTTCATCAGAAATACATACATATCTATTCACACCTCCCTTTGATTCCTTTCAGGTGCATAAAATCATACAGCCTCTCCCATTCCATAGGGAAGATCATGTGTTGGCTGAACTGAAGAGATTATTAGGGAGCAAGTCTCACTGAAAACAATGGATTTTTTATTTTTTTATTTTTTTAGTATCCATGCATTGGTTTATCATTACCCTGTAAAAGTCAAGCTATTTTGGGATGCATTTATTTATTTTGCAGGGGGAGGAGGACATATTTACAGTATTTATTTAGAAAATTTACATATTGTTTTTCATTTAAAGAAAACCCAAAGGAATTCATAAAATAAAAACCATAGCAAAATAGAACAAAACCAAGCAACAAAATAGTAAAACAAACAAAGAAATAGATGATTGATATTTAGCAACTGAGAAATTTTGCCAGTTTCAATTAAATTCTTTGAGGCTTTGCTTGAAACATTTCTAAAATGTTTCACCTAAGGAGGGTTTTCTTTCAACATTGGTTGAATCAAAGTTTTGTTACAGCTCTAATTAAAAAGGATGACAGTAGCTAGGATTATTTTTTACAATAAGAAGCAATGTGACTACTCACTACATTTACATTTTTGCAGCCAAGAGCTCCTCCAGACTGGCTAAAAGCACTGGGATTTGGTGGAAGTTTGTTGTTGTTGTTATTGTTTGCCTTCAAGTTGTTTTTGACTTATGGTGACCCTAAGGCCAACCTATCACAAGGTTTTCTTGGCAGAATTTGTTCAGAGGGAGTTTGTCTTTGCCTTTCTCTGAGGCTGAGAGAGTATGACTTGCTCAAGGTCACCAAGGAGGTTTTCAATGGCCAAGTGGGGAATCAAACCCTGGTCTCTAATCACTATATTTCACTGGCTCTCCAGTGGGAGTTATAGCCATACTGGTTGTCATTTTTTCTGATATTGATAGGGTATTCTTTTTGTACCTGTTTTTATTGTGAATATTTGGTATTAATTTTTTATTCCCATGTCCAGGTAGGTCTTCCTCTGCTCCGTGAGTTTCCAATACAGCCAAAGTAAATGTCACATATCTGTATCCATTGTCTCAGTTCTTTCTGATGTGTTTGTAGGTGGTCCCCCTGATGATGTTTCAAATGGGGGTGTGACATTTGGTGTGACCCATCCCATAGAGGTTCTCTGTTGCCCTTTGTTCCCCCATTACATTTCTGATTACCAGGTTTAACATTTCTCCCCATCACCACCACCACTACAACCTTCTTTTTACTTATAGTGTCAAAGTAATATAGACTTGTGTCATTTTAGTACTGTGACTACACAAGAATAGGGAGACAGGCAACATGAATACTGAGAGAGGAGCTAGGGATATAATTCTTTATTAAGTTTCTTCTCAGAGATAGCAATGAGTAATTTCAGTAATTTTCTTCCCATTGCAAGAAAGTCTTTGAAAACGATAGTTTTCAAGGGCTATTCATAATTCAGGTTTTATTCTGTGTAAAATTTGCACATGGTTGTTTTCTGCGCAGGACAGCATTTTCTGTACAGGACATAGCATTTTCTGCATAGATTATAATATTTCAATGCAGAAAACGCCTCCTTGGGTCCCATCTTGGGAGAAAGGTGGGGTATAAATCTAATAAATAAATAAATAAATATATGTATTCCTGTGTAGGAAATGCTGTTTTCTATGCAAATCAACCATGTGCAAATTTTACTCAGAATAAATCCCTAAGTATAGCATTTGCTGTGGAGGAATTAATATTTCTGCATTGAAATATTATTTTCCATGCAGAAAATGCTGTTTCCTTTGGAGAAAATGCTGTTTTCTGCAGTGCTGAACTGCAAAGTCAGTCCATGATTCTTCTTGTCAGGGTTTTGCAGCACTCAAAAAAAATATATATTTTTTGGACAATTTTGGGGAAATATTTTCAAATGTTCTTTACATCTCTAAGAGCAGCATACATGGAAAGGTGTTGTGTTTATGGATTGGATGGTGGGAAACTGGGCCTACACTACAGTGGAGATGAAATGGGAGTTGAAAAGAAACATGCAGATTGGATTTAGTGCCATAACCAGCAATACAACAGAACCAAAACCTTGGTATATTTAGGGGACAAAAGGATACAGAAACAGAAACAACGGTTACAAAGCATGAGCTCCCAAAAGAGAATATCCTGAGGTCAACCTGGAGGAGCCGAAAGAAGATGTGTTGGCAAGCTTTCACCAAACCACAGACTGAAAGGGGCCTCCAGAACTGTACCTTTCCTAAATGGGGGGAGGGGGAATACTCTGGCGTGGGTGGTAGAAAAAAATAAAATGAGCAAAGTTCAGCTGTTAGGGTTTCTCAAGGGGAATATGGGTTTCTTCTCTCAAACATGGAGGGGTGTGTGTGTGTTATATTTTCATACCTTCCCAGAGGCAACCAATCATTAGACAGAGTTCCTGAGAAGGAAATGTCTCCCTGGTGGATATTGGTGGATTTTGCACTTTTCATCTTACTAGTCACACCTGTTATCAGTGCTGCCTAGCATCTCTACTGTCATTCTAGGATAAGGCTAGTCTTGCTTTTGTGATTCATGCACTGTTGTTGTTCTTTTAATTGCCTTCAAGTCAACTTTGACTAAAGGCAACCCTATGAAGGACAGGCCTCCAAGAAACCCTGTTATCAATAGCATTGCTCAGGTCCTGAGAACTCAGGGATGTAGCTTCCTTGAATGAGTCTATCCACCTGTGTTGTGGTCTTCCTGTTTTTGTACTATCTCCAACATTACCAGTCATAATTGTGTGTTGTAATGAGTCATGTCATCTAATGATATACCCAAAGTACAACAGCCACAGTTTGGTCATTTTGGCTTCTAGGGAAAGTGCATCTTGATATGCTCTAGGATCCATTTATTGGTCATGTGGGCAATTCATAGTATCCATAGAACTCTCTTTCATATGAGTTGATTCTCTACCTATCAGCTTTCTTCACTGTCCAGTTTCACAACTTATTGTTACTCAAGGTGTTCTTGGAAATTCCACAAAAATATCAAGTTTCTAATATTTTGGGGAAATTTGCAGCACCTTGACTTTAGCAATGCAAAAAGGGGGTAACAAGGGGACCTTTATGCCAATTGTATATCCCTACCAGCTCTGAACTGACACACACACACACACACAGGATAGGAGTTAACAATGATATTTATTAAAGACTTAAAAATAATAACATCAATCACACACACATTCATATGATAAAGCATTCACACAAAACCGCTAGGAATGGAAGAAGAGAGGTTGCCAGAAGGATAGATAAGGAGGTTTCTGGGGATATACAACATCTGTCTCATAGTCCAGAGTCGCTGGGCAGACTGGCAGCATGGATGGATGAATCTGGAGTGGCTAACCCAGAGAGACATAGTGTCCCCAGGATCTGGTTCTGTGCACAGTGAGGTATGATTTGGGGCTAGTATTCATACCAAAATGTGCTCTTAGGTGAGGAAGTTTCATGTGTTGAAACAATGGATTCCAGGTGTCTCCAAAGATTGAACAATGAGTTTCAGGAAAAATTCCTGGGTTTGACAATAGGTGTCCAAAGATGCTAATTTGTTGCAGCTGCCTTAAATCTAGTAATTAGATTTACAAAAGTTTGAGCTGCCTCCTTAATGGTTGGGTGTGGGGTGAAGGAGAGCTTGATACCTTTCAAACAAAGGATTACTCCATACACCAATAATGGAATCATTGTCTGTCACTTGGGTGTGTGCAAACAATGTCCTTTTGACCTCATTAGGTTTCCTCATAGTTTGGAATTGGTCAGTAGTTCTTCCTTTGGGTGATGCATGGCTTAACACGTGCCTTTTGGGATCCTTACAGCAAGTCCCTGATGTTTTACTGCTCTTCCATGTGGAAGACCACATTAATAAGCCAAATTATTAATAAGCCATTGTTTTTTGGGGGGGGTTCTGGAGGTGGGACATGCTAGGGGCACTAACAATATCTAGAAATGGGAAATATGATGGCATAGACAATAGACACTGGAAATAAGAATTCATGCACTGGCAACCTCACAGTTAGACTACTATGATGACTACTATAATTCCTTCTTTTGTGGGCTGCCCTTGAAGGTCAGAAGCTATGGCTAGGATGATCAGTATAGCACTGAGCTATCCAGATGTTTATGCCTGTGCTATAAGGACTGCACTGGCTGCATGTTAGCTACTGAGCCATGTTTAGGATTATGTTGTTAAAAAAGAAATCTCTAAATGTCTTGTGAGTAGAATATCTAGCAGCCATCTTCACCTATCTGTGTCTAGTCAAATCTTCATAGGATGCCTTATTGGTTGTCCAGCAACCAAGAGAATGCTGTCAGTCAGCACTATGAAAGGAAATGAAACCCTATGATGTTACAGGGGGGTAGGCCTCAGCGATCTAACAAATAAGAAAAGAATTTATCTGGTTGGAAATTGCAGTATATATTTTAAGTGTGGGTGTTCACAGGTCCAGTTGAAATGAGGGAATCATTCTTTCTCACCTGCTGGGTGGGGAATATTCTAGCCTGCTCATTTCTCATTACATTATAATATAAATTTCCTTCTACCTTCACTGTTTACCTACTCCTCAAGAATCCTGGGATTTATAGTTTGAAAAGATCTTTAGCCTTCTCTGCCAAAAAGTGCTGGTGCCTCACAAAACTACAAATCCCAGGATTCTGTAGGGTGGAGCCATGGCAGTTAAAGTGGTGTCAAACTGCATTATTTCTACAGTGTAGACATACCACTAGAGATGGGAAAGAAATTTGTTTCTCTCTCTCTCTCTCTCTCTCTCTCTCTCTCTCTCTCTCATATCCCATCTTTCTCCCAGCAATTTAAAATAAGAATTTGCTCTATTCTTCATAACTTTGTTTGAAAGGACTTGAGATTAGAAAAAAATCAGTGTGGAAGCAAAACTGACCAATTCAGTATGGAAGCAAAACTGACCAATTTACTCACAGAGGCAAAGAGCATTGGAATACTTAGCTCTTTGTGGGCTGTTTTTGAATCCCTGATTATTCATGCATGCTTGAGGTGCTAAATTAGGGTTACTGTCTCTTTTTTTCCCCCTTACAAGTCTTTAATAGCAACCTAGCAAGCAGGTAGGTGCAACATGAATAGCTGTATCTACTGGATATAGTGGGTACAGATGGTTGTGAAGGAAGATGTACAGAAGGAAGATTCTACACAGAGAAAGACTGTGAATATTAAGAAAACTGAATCTGGATGAAAATGTACCTGACAGGTTGGGCAACCCCATTGAGCCCTACATGGCCGGTTTAAGGCACCAGCAGCATCAGCATCCGCAGGGGGCCCCATCATTGTGGGGGGCCCCTTAGTAACCCTCCTCCTGCAAAAAACATTATTAGTAATAATCTGAATATCCTGTACTGTGAATAGCTTAGGTTGAATTAGGTTACATTGACCTGAGATAAACATATGCCCCCCCAAAAAAATAAAGCATTGCTGGGCCCCCCAAAATTCCTTAAACCGGTCCTGGAGCCCTTAGCAATAGTCCATGGGAGTTCACAAATATAAATCTCAATCTCTGCCCCTGAGATTCTTGGTTCAAATAAAAGAGTCCTAGACTCAAGATCCTTCTTATAGACCTTACCTAAGAAACACAAATGAAGTCATGCTTTCTGGTGCTGGACTTGTAACAAACCAATTATGTTCTTATTTGCTTCTCTTTCCATTTCACTAGCATGTAGGCTCAACATCATTCTCAACTATCCAATTGATATTAAATTAAAGGATGCAATGCAAATAATAATATCCTGGACAATTGTTTTAGGTACTCTTAATTTTCTTTAGGCTTATCTTCCTAAATTTTGACTGTGTATTTATAAATGCATATCAGATTACATTTCCCCCATGAAATCTCTGCATACTAATCATTTTGAAACGTTTATATTTTTAAAGGTACTTTAAAAAGAAAAGGGGAAAAAGATAGGTTAGCATTAGCCAAAAACCTGGGAGTAGAAGTAAATTAATAATTTATATGATGTCATGAATAATAGATTTACTAAATGATGCTTCTTTTGTCCATAGTAGATTATTACCATCCTATGTGTTCCTCCTCAAAATTAAAATTATTTATGAATGATTTGGCTAATTCTCAAATTATACTTTGTAAAATAAGACTGTAATGCCAAGGTCTTAATTCTGACCTCTGTTCACTTCCTCGTTCAAAATCCCACAGATTTTTGTGAGACTTCATCATGTGGGAAATTCACAAATAAAAGAAAAAAATAACATATAAAAAGTGACAGAAAGTACATACACACACTTAAAATCTTACAAGTACACTAGGGAGGGTCATAAAAAGTGTGTCACCTACCTGGATGTCGCGATCTCACCCAGAAGTGTTCTGGCCGATCTGGCCATTGACGGAGTAAGTACGGGGCGGGAGAAGTGCTAGGTTTCATATTCTGGCAACACTGGCAAATATATATACCCTTCTGGGTGAGATCGGGGCAAGCCATCAATAGATTGACTGTGCCATATATATATATATATATATATATATATATATATATAATAGCACAACCAATCTATTGATGGCTTGCCCCGTAGGCTTATTGGCAGGACATAAATGCGAAAGGGCGAAGTCGTGTAGTACGTGCGCCCTTTTGCATTTATGTGGTGTTGTTATAGCACTGTATTCAGTGCATCCTTATGCACTGTCCTTATAGTTGAAATCAGAATAATATACATTTGAAAAATGAAATCAAAAATAAAGAAACTAAGACAGAGGAGAAGGAGGAGAGAGAGAAAAAAGATATCTATATATCTATAGCTATAGCGATAGCTATAATTTTCTTGGGTATGTTGCCTTTCCCAGTGTGCTGATTGGCTGCTCAGGAAGCAGACCCAACCAATCACCACCCATATGCAAATTCCCTTTCCACCTTACAATCCACTCCTGTCACTCAGTCTGTGGCCCAGATTCCTGCCACTAAGTCTGTGGCCCAGATTGGGACCCACACAGTCAACTGGCAGCAGTGGCAGGCCACGTGTGATGGGACCAAGGCAGTTAACTGGCAGTGGCAGTAGTGAGATGATGGTCATGCCACTGTGACAAGACCCAGACAGTTAACTTGTGGCAGTGGAGGTGGTGGCATGCCATCGCTGCCACTGCAATGGAACCCAGATAATCAACTGGCTGCAGTGGTGGCGGGACACTGCTGCCGCCACTGTGACAGGACCCAGACAGTCAACTGCAGTGGCAGCAGGCCTCCTGCAATGGAACCCAGACAGTTAATTGGTGGCAACAGCAGCAGGGCGACAGAGTGAGTCAACCTCAGCAATTCTGGAAAAAGTGTGGAATGCTTAGAAGGGGGAGGAGGAATTTAAAAATCCACTGCCTTACCTTACAGGGTTGTTGTGAGGTCTACCAGATATTTTGGGGGGAGTTTTTAAATGGTGTATGTTACATTGGGTACAGCTAGTATAACTAAAACACACTAGGGCTCTGACCCCCCCATCCTAACTGTAATGAAAAAGTACTGAAAACGAATTATATTATTTTACCATTACAGATCCAACTAAATAATCCTACTAGAATTATGAATAACCATAAACACAGATTTTTACACTGTTATATTTCTTAATGCTCAAGAAGTCCATAAATGGTTGCCAATCTTTAAAAAAAATCTTCAGTTGGTTTGTCCTTTAGGATTCACATTAGTTTGGCAATTTGGGTGAACTCTGCAACCTTAACAATCTATTCTTCTGTCACCAAAGCTTCAGTTCATTTCCAGATTTGAGAAAACAATGTTCTTGCTGCTGTTTTCATATATTGAAGAACTAATCCATGTTTACTATCCAGTTCTTAATCCATAATATCAATTTCTGGTGACATTACACTCCACCTTTAATATTTTTTGGATTAACATATAAATCAGACCAATACCTTTGAGAATGAATGAGGATGACTTAACTACAATTCCAGCACAACCCCTGGAGTCAAAAAGGGGATTAACAATATACCCCCTCTGCATGAGTAGTCTTCCAAACAATAAGACCCTTTTCAAACAGAATCCTTGCATACTTGTGATGATACAGTTTGACGATTACACTTACTATTTTGGAATATTATGGGTTGGGGAAATAAGTTCCATGATGCAGATGTTGCAATTTATTTACAAAAAAAATTAAAATTCTTTGTTTGCAAGAATCCATGGTAAAACTAATTTACCATCTCTTCATGGATTTCAATCATTTTCTGTTCCAGGTGTCAAAACATGTACTAGAGGCTGTGTTAGTGGCAGCCTTACTACATTTATCTCAGTTGATTTGCAAGTCTATATTAAACCACTGGCTATTTCTTTTCCGCAATGTATACAGGCCCTCTTCATTGAGAGCATGCATTTTTGGTTTTCTTATTTGTATAAATGTCTATTTTCCACTTAGGTTATCAAAAATGTAGGCCCCAATAGCATTTGGAATAATTTTTCTAAAACTCTTATCCTCCTGGAGTGTTAATCTCCCTCCACAGGCATTCTGCTGTGTGGAGATTTTAACACTAGAATTGGAGATGCTTCGAAACAAGTGGAGGGTTCTAATTTTGGACAAGACTCTAAAGTAACACCTGATGGTAGGGTTTCCCAAGATACAAACATAAACAAGCCATGTCTGAGGTTTTTAGAGGTCCTCTCTTTGCACCATTTCTTAATGGAACCATTTGCAACCGAGAGTCAAAGTGTCCCCCGCCCCGTTCCAGCCGAATCATGAGGGTACACACAAGGATGATGCACAAAAAGATATATTTACAAGAAGTGAAAGGTTGGCGGAAAGGCCACAACTTTCTGTCTGGTGATAGTCGCGGAGGTTGGCCTGGGCATGAGTTACCGAAAGGAACACGTGACAGATCATGTGCCAGGCCGTGAGGCCAAGTCACGTGATCGGTCACGTGTCCAGAGAATGAAGAGTTCACGTGACCATCACGTGACTGATCACGTGCCTGATAAGTCCAGGGGGAGGGGGAGCCGGCACAGGAGGAGGGGCCAGCCCCGGACCCCGGAAGCCAACAGTAGTTTCCAGCTCCCCCCTAAACGTGACAGAAACTCATGCCCACCGCACAGGACAGGCAGAAAGTTGTGACAAGGAAATACATGCAATTAAAACACAACTAGCTAACAAAAAACAACTGACTAAAGGGTGGGTGGGTTGGGTCTTCGGCTCGCAAGAGCCAACTGCTGAGGCTGAGAGCCGGCCGGGAATATATACCCGGCCGGCGGACCGCGTTGGGGACTAGCCCCGCCCCTTGGCCAATCAGAGGCCATGCTGAGCGTGGACTCTGATTGGCCGGAGCCAGCCAATCGGGTGGGAGCTCTCTCCCTCCCTTTGGCTGGCTTACGATCCCTCTCCCTGGCCTGAAGCTCAGACCAGGGAGAAGGAGGAAGGAGACGGCCGGCATGGCGGAGCCCATGCTGGCCACGTGGAGCGGCTGTCCAGGCGTGGGGGGACTCCGGCCGCAAACAGCGGCCGCCCGGTAAGTCCCGGGCAACCGGCTGGCAACCGAGAGTCAAAGTGTCCCCCGCCCCGTCCCAGCCGAATCACGAGGGTACACACAAGGATGATGCACAAAAAGATATATTTACAAGAAGTGAAAGTTTGGCGGAAAGGCCACAACTTTCTATCTGGTGATAGTCGCGGAGGTTGGCCTGGGCATGAGTTACCGAAAGGAACACGTGACAGATCATGTGCCAGGCCGTGAGGCCAAGTCACGTGATCGGTCACGTGTCCGGAGAATGAAGAGTTCACGTGACCATCACGTGACTGATCATGTGCCTGATAAGTCCAGGGGGAGGGGGAGCTGGCACAAGGGGAGGGGCCAGCCCTGGACCCCGGAAGCCAACAGTAGCTTCCAGCTCCCCCCCTAAACGTGACAGAAACTCATGCCCACCGCCAAAGAGCCGAGCAGAAGCTCGGATACCGCCAACCCCGCAGCTATCACCAGAGAGAACTACCTGCCTGGAGGGGGCTGAAGCTAGGTCCTATCTGTTGAGGAGATCGAGTTCCGGGCGGATGTATGACCTAAACACCTTGGACCGCCATCTTCCCAGGTGCTGAATGTCCACTGAAGCCATTCCTTCCGACGCCGCGGTGGTGGCAGCACCAATCCGAAAAGAATGCCCGCTGAATTCGCCTGATGGGTAACCAATTTTTTGTAAGGCAGCCCGAAAAATGCTGAGAAATTGGAAGCGCGTAAGGAAAGACAAGTCCTTGTGGATGAACAGGGGGCCGGCCGCCGCAGGCCTCTGCTCCAGGTACCGCTTCAGGAGTCGAACCAGGCAAGCAGGAGATCCTTCCAGCACCAGAAGCCGGATAACGGAGCCCTTTCCGCGTTGGTCATTCTTGGACCTCCGGAGCCGCAGTTGAAGGGATCCGTCTGACAGCACCACGTCCGACTGCAGCAGGGCGTGCCCAATCTTGGATGTCTTGGCCCCGCAGACCAGCTCCCCGATGCGTAGAGCTGCAAAGAAAGCCACTGCAAAAGAGGCTTGGAACAGGGAGGTTTCATACCTGGACCAGCAGACCTTCATCAGGGCCGGGATCAGGTGGCACAGGAGTCCGAACGAGACTGGTCTGCAGGAGTCAGGCTTGCTTCCATCCATACGACGCCACCCTTCGACTGCCTTGCGGATCAGGAATGAACCGCATGGGTCCTTGTGGCCGGCCGCTTTGCTGAAGAAAGAGATGGCTGCCAGTTGAAGGGAGATGGTCCTGGAAGCGAGGCCTTCTTCTTTCAGGGTCCCGATGTAGTGGAGCACCTCTCGTTCCGTGGTAGGCCCAGAGTCTGAGTGTCCGTGGCGCTTCCGGAAGGCGTCAAACTGCCGGACTGCCCGGGAATAACTGGCCCAGGTGGAAGATGCTAGGGAGCTGAAGACCCCCCGGAGCACCGTTCCTTCCCAAGAAGCCAGAGGTCGACCGGGAAAGAAACCGGCATAGGATCCGCTTCCGGTGCTAACTCTCGAAATCTGTCGTCCTGGAACCGAGATAAAGCGTCCGCTATTTCGTTGTTCACACCTGGAACATGGCGTGCAGTGAAGGAAATGTTAGCAGTTAGGCAGACCAGAACAAATTCCCTGACGAGTCGCATGGCCCTGTCAGACTTGGAAGACTGGGAGTTGATGATGCGGACCACCGCCTGGTTGTCACACCAGAAACACACTTTCTTGTTGCGGAACTCATCCCTCCACAGATGGACTGCTACTAATATAGGGAAAAATTCAAGGAACGTGAGGTCCCAAATGACATCAGATTCCCTCCAGGCAGGAGGCCAAGGTTGGGTGCACCAATGGCCGTCATAAAAGACCCCGAACCCAAACCCCCTGCCGCGTCGGAGTGGACCTGAAGCCCCACCCCGGGAGTAGCCTCCACTGCTGAGGCTGAGAGCCGGCCGGGAATATATACCCGGCCGGCGGACCGCGTTGGGGACTAGCCTCGCCCCTTGGCCAATCAGAGGCCGCGCTGAGCGTGGACTCTGATTGGCCGGAGCCAGCCAATTGGGTGGGAGCTGTCTCCCTCCCATTGGCTGGCTTACAATCCCTCTCCCTGGCCTGAAGCTCAGACCAGGGAGAAGGAGGAAGGAGATGGCCGGCATGGCGGAGCCCATGCCGGCCACGTGGAGCGGCTGTCCGGGCGCGGGGGGACTCCGGCCGCAAACAGCGGCCGCCCGGTAAGTCCCGGGCAACTGGCTTGTGATATATTGTTGCGTGCCTATGCCTGTGTTACTAAGAGAGGAGCTAACACAATAGATTACATGGCAGTTTCTGCCAATCTGCTCCCTGACATTCATAGGTTTGAAGTTAACAACAGGGTTAAAAGTGATCATTTCCCTCTTTTGCTCATTTTTAATTTTGAAATGTTGCACCCCTCATGTCCTTCTCAAAATATAAATGGAATTAATGTGGAAGAACAAAGAGTATGGTAGTCAATCCATCTGGACACCTCTATCCTTCATATATTTGAGAGTAGTACTTTTAAATCCTTTAGTCAAGTAAATCCATTTTAGACACTAATTTAAACATCTTACATGCTTATCAAACTATTATTCAAAGTCTTGGACCGAAACTGGTCTGTAACAAACAATTTAATCCCAAAAGTGTAGTAACCAATAGATGGTGTGATCTTGAAAGTAGAGGTTCCCCAAAAGCATGAAGGGATTACTCTCAATAGGCAGAGATAATGATACTACTTATCCTGTCAGTTTAGCTTCTATCAGCTTATCTTATAAGGCACTTTTAAAATAGAAAAAAGAGACATATGCTAGAACACATTAGAAGCAATTAGCCCTAGCTATGATGGAAAAGAATGAGAAGCAGTTTGGGGACGTCATTTCCACTGGTA
Organism: Gambelia wislizenii; assembly: GCA_030847615.1. Lineage (NCBI taxonomy): Eukaryota > Metazoa > Chordata > Lepidosauria > Squamata > Crotaphytidae > Gambelia > Gambelia wislizenii. The sequence goes on along the minus strand of JAUMIR010000005.1, from coordinate 101,816,999 downwards.
TGCATATGGTCAGACTGGTAATCATTCAGCAAATTTCATCACATCCGTAGTATATTCAGTTTAGCATGCTTTCTGGAGCTATACTTTCAGGGAGCTGTAATGAGACCCATCATCTTCTAAAACAGGACCCCTCATACCCCACCTTGGTTCACTTATAACTGGCAATAGTTTGATATCAATTTGGCCAACTGGGCCTTTCAAGGGTTGACAGGAAAGGTCAGGCTCATGTACTAGCCAGGAAGGGATCTCGCAAATTACCCAACATTCACACCTTTGGCATAAACAGGAGACACTTCCTTGAAGTAGAAAAAGGTTCTTCCTGCATCATATCTGGAAAGGAAGACAGCACATACGGTAGGGGGTTCCCATTGCCATTGTAAAAACTGTTTCTCATCTGCATATCTACAAATCAAAAGGGAGGTTGTCTGTCAATCACCTGGTATAAAGATGCACCCATTTCCCAGTTCCTGGCTTACCCAGAATTCCTTTGTTTCAGTTGAGGGGAACTATCTGAAAACAAATGTTTCTTTCATCCAGATTGATCCTTCAAAAGGATTTTTCCTACAAAAACCTCTGGAAAAATCAGTTCAGTGCATTCAGACCACTTTGTTCTATCTTCCACGTCAATCTGATCTCCCTTCCCTTCCCTTCCCTTCCCTTCCCTTCCCTTCCCTTTCTCTTCTCAAATCCCTTAATGTTTCTCTGACCCCTGGCTGGCATCTTGCAGAGAGAGGCACTTCCTCCCTGCTTCTGTAACCTTGACTTCCCACCCTACTTTCCATCCACCCCATTTTTGGTGCATCAACTTGGTGCTACTCAACAGTAATTCTGCTACTCATGAAGTGTTCCCCAGCTTCAGGATCAGGTGCAGTGTAACCCCAAAGCCTCGATCAAATCCCTTCTAACTGCTTCCTACCTTACTCTGGTAGTCTTATGTGTGCACACTAGATGAATGCATGTGTGGTGTGAATGGAGTTCAAAACCATCAATAAAGTTTCTTCAGGCCATTTTGTCTCTGAACTCTGCCCCAGAAATAGGATGCCTCCAGAATTATTCAAATACTTTCCTGAGTTGTGGGTCCTGATATTAGCCAAAGTGTTTACTAAAATTAACAATAGCGTTGTCTAAATGGCAAAAATACTCCTCATGGAATGCGAGGAGAAAATGACCTTGTCCTAATGGCAATCCATGTTGTTTCACTGTATTGTGAAGGAGGGGGGGCCAAAATTGGCAAAAAAATTCTGCAGGAAAAGCCTTTGTGGCTTTTTAAAAAACGAGGGAAATGCACATTCCTGTTCATTGGGACAAGCTGTATGAGAGGAAGTGCAAACCTGACTGGTTGGATGAGCGTGAGGTGGGGGTGGGGTGGGGCTTGTTAACAGAAAGTATAGCCTCCACTGCAGCCATGTTGGAGTTTTGCCTTAGCGAGCAATCGCTAAGGCAATAAAATGGGGTTTCATTTTATCTCTTTTTCTCTTATTTTGTAAAGGTGAAATATTGCTTATGTGCACCATGGAAATATGTTTTTTTTTTAAGTAAGGTGGCAGCAGATTTAAAAATGTGAGTAATTCATTTGCAGCCGCCATCTTGGCTAGAGAGCATGCAAAGTTTATGGGGCCTTTAAAACCATTAAGACAATTCGCAGCTGCTATGACTTGCTATTACTGCGGAGTAAGCCATTTCTTTTGGCCTCATATAGACAACCCCATAAATAATGCTTATTTATAATGCCCTTTCCATTAAAGAGTGGAACATCAAATTCATACAATCAAAGATGATAAAACATAATGCAATAAATATACATACAATCCCAAACATCACACCAGCATCACACCCATCTCAGCAAACTCAGGCACAACACAGCAGTTTAATCCAGCAAATCAGAGAGGAAGGTCTTCAACCCCTTATGGAAACAGGAGAGATCCCCTTCCAGCCAGGGATCGAAAGGAAGACCATTCCACAATGTGGCGCTAGATCTTGAAAGGCTCACTGTCTTGACAGAGCTGTGTGCATCAGTGGAACAGACAACAATCCTTTCCCCATAAATCTTAAATTCCTAGATGGTGTATCCCATCGTAGCAGAGCTGCTAGGTACTGAGGGAGATTAGAGTGCAGAGCCCTAAATAAAAGAACCACAAGCTTGAAACGGGTCCTGGCCTGAACTGGTAGCCAGTGAAAGGATCTACAGGGTAAAGAAACATGTGAATACTTAGGGAGATTTAAAACAACCCAGATGGCACTATTCTGAATTAAAGCCAGAGGAAGAAGAGAACAAGAAGGCAAACCCACCAATAGGCTATTACAATAATCCAGCCATGACCTAACCAAAGCCTGGATAAGTAAATGGGCAGTCTCAACGGATTCTATGGATGTTCAAGAGATAGAAATTACATGTCTTTGCTGTTGAGGAATGACTATTTCTTGCTTCCCTGTTTTTTTTCCATACTTTCTAACTATATGATTTTCATTATCCAAATAATAATAAAGTGTAAGTCAGCTTTCTCTTTTACCCAGAAAAGGAGATAACATAGGCACTGTTAACAGGCACCTGGTTACATTCATCTGGCTAATTACCTGAGGAGCTGAATGGATTTTTTTCTTTGATTTCAAATCTTGAAAAAAACAAAACAAAAAAACCCCCAGCTTCTCACAGTCTCTTCAATTGGGCTGTAAAATTCAGCAGGACAAAACTTTTCCTGAACAGGAACAACTCCAAAGTCCCTCCACCTACATGAGTGGGAGGGGTTTTCATGATTTCCAGATTAAAAACTTCCAGGAGGAAATAAAAAACCAATACAGGTATAATTCCAATGGGCTGGAAACATTGTAGCTGTTCCTGTTCACAAAAATGGTGAAAGCAAGATCCCAATAATTATCAGACATTGACTCTTAAGTTATATAGTAAATATCTGTTAAATACAGTAGCACCCCCATATCTGCTGATTCACCAACTGTGGATTCAGTTATCCATGGTTGATGATGGCAGGTGGGAAGGGAGGAGAAGGAGGGATCTTGTCTGCCCCATCCCTTCCCCTGGGAAGGCTCTTGTTGCCGTGGCAATCGTGGTGCAGAAGGGGAGAGGGAAGGGGAAGGGACCTTGCTTGCCCTGTCCCTTCCCCTGAGAGAGTTCCTGTAGTGGTGGTGATCATGGGGACAAAGGGGGAGGGGAGGGATCTCACCTCTCCCCTTCCCCCAAGAGGGCTCCTGTAGTGGCGTAGTGGATGGTGTTTGCTATTATCCACAGACTTCACCATCTGTAGTGGGGCCCAGAACCAATCTGCTGCAGATACAGGGGTCCTACTGTAAATTGGAAGACTGGGAATCTACTAACCATGTCATTTTCCCTGATCAGGCTGGCTTTCAAAAAGGGCAGAGTACTACTGACCATTGCTTAACTCTTCATTTTTTTAGCGCGAAAAGGATTTGTCCATCCCACCAAACATTTATTTGTTGCCTTGGTTGATTTAGCACCAGCTTTTGACTCAGTGGATAGAAGCCTGTTGTGGCATAATATGGCCAACACTAATACAGGTCGACCCCCATATCCATGGATTCAGTATCCATGGTTTCACTTATTCACATCTGAAAAAAATATGTTCTGTCTAGACATTTCTAGGTCCTCCAGTGTGATTCTATGGCCAACTTCCAGCATTTGTCTAATTGAAAATAACTGGGTTCCCTATTACCCATGGTTTCAGGTTTCCGTGTGTGTGTGTATCTTGGAATGCATCCCCCATGGATACAGGACTCAGCCTGTACAGATAATTGCCTATTATTTTTAATCAAGGAACTCTGTTCTAATACAACTGCTAGAATAAGACTTGGCATTTCCAGATCATTAACTGATCTTATCCCCACTAATAAAGGAGTAAAACAAGGATGTCTGTTGGCACTATCACTTTTTAATCTACACCTGAACGACATAATCCCAGCATTGTCTGGACCAGAAATTTTTTTCTGCCCTCAGTTAGATTAAAAAAAAAAGGGTTTTATTTTATACGCTGTTGATATAGTTTTAATTTCACTTACTTGTTTAGGTCTGAAAAAGCTGCTGTCTAAGCTCAGTTATTTTGTTCTAAAATAAAGGTGATGGTGTTTGGAAAAAGACAGTTTCATTTTCAAGGGTCTATCAATGGTCACCAAATTGAACAATGCCTAGAATTTAAGTACCTTGGCATTTATTTTACAGAAAACCTATCCTGGAAGCCCCATATAGAAGCTGCTAGGGCAGTGGCTTTGAAATCAATTGGAGCAATTCGTAGATTTTACAACACTGCAAGGAGTCACCTGGATGTTCCAGCCCTGAAAATATTTCAGAGCAAAGTCATTGCCCTGATTCTGTATGGTGTCACAGTCTTGGCATGGGATGACACTTAGATGGCTAAAATGGGGGCTCTTCAGAATACATTTCTCAAGACTGTTAATATTTCCATTTGGCACTTCTGCAGCTCTGGCTTGGGCAGAGGTAGGTTTTTCTTCCATTAGATCTCTCATTTATTTTATTTTATTAAACTACTAGAGATTTTTTAAAATATTATTCAGTCAGGGTTTTCCCCAAGTCATGTTTCAAACAGCTATCAAATAGCGAAGCTTGGACTTCAATTATCACAAGTTGCTTCAATCATATTCTATCTACTCTGCTTGACCATTTTTCTATCTTGAATTCAAAACAGAAGGTTTATGACTACATTTTGACTATAGTTCTCAACTGGACAGACAGGCTATTGATAACTCTAATTTCTCAAACTGGTATAGAATCTATAAATTTGACTATCAAAGGACTGTTTACCTACCAAGGCTTACATTCCCAAAACTTAGGCAAGCTTTACAGCCCTTTGCTTTTAAACCACCATGCTTACACCTATGCCTACAGCTATGATCAATGGCAGATATACTTATACTTCTTTGGGCCTCCATTTGTGTATTTGTGGGGGCCCAGAAATTGAGGATTCGCCTCATTATTTTTTCTTCATTATATTCTGAAGCAAGAACCAAATTTTGGGAATCTATTCTGTCTTAGCTACATTCTAATACTGTTCAAAAAAAAAAAAAGATTTCTATTTCCCTGTCTGATACTGACTCTATATTAACTCACAAGGTTTCTCTTTTTGCCCAGCCATCAATGAAAATTCAGGCAAGATTTATCACTGATATTGAAGTCGATTGTCTGGGGATGCTCTTTCCTAATCATAGTATTGTTGTTTATATTCAATGTGTTTTAAATATTCAAGATCTATATGCTATGTATTTTATGTAGTGTTTTTATATCATTGCACTTTTATATTGTACTTACAGTATTTATTTTGTATGCAAGAGGCTGATGGTTTAAGCATTAAGAAATTAAAAGTATATACTCAGCTATCCCAATAGCCAGGGTTCTAATGCTTGAGACAATAGATCTTCCAGGATTGTCTCGCTTGTATACTTGGAGTATAAATAAAAGATGCCCAGTTTGAGCTTCTGGGGTGTGTCCATTTGAATTTGGTTCTGTACATCAATGGAGATTTCTCTGAGTAATTTGTGTCATCCCTTCAGATATTCATCAGCAGGCTCTTTAGAGAGGATTGAGTAAAATGTGATATTTTATAAGCTTAATAGTAAAAGTAACCACAGTAAGGGGTTATTTAATTTTTTTAATGACCACTGAACAAAGGGATTCCACTATTGCATAATATCACACTGTAGAGTATGTTGACCTCCCTCTAGTACAATGCAGTGTCAGCTGTGAGAGCACGACATCTCTCTGGGAGAAATTTAACACAAAATGTGCTTTGGGTTGCAGTTATAAAAAGACTCTTTCAGTTTTATGTACTTTCTGCAGCGCTTTGGCAAAGTAAAGGTCAGATAATGACGACGACCATGTTTACTAATCTGTAGTGACTTCCACATTCAGCTCAAGATATAACATTTAAAGCATCAACAAAACCCAGCCATCTGATAACTGGCTTTATGCTTATTTTTCTGACAAGGAAGCCAGAGTGTATAAAGGCCAAAATCAAATTATCAGAAGGCGCAATCTGCTGGAAATACAAATTAGGTGCACTAGACTGAGAAGAATGTACAGACGTAAGAACTTTTGTGGTGTGACTGTATTTACAAGCTGTTTTCATAAGTGCAAGTACTGAATTTGTGGCTGTGTAATTTTCAGGCTCCTTAATGTAAGAATCCTTTAAAAACATATTTGAACTGAACTGAAGCTCTTCTCTTATTTGATGTGCACTTAAACTTGGAAATATTACTCTTTTGGACTGTTAAATAAGCATGCTATTTAAGGGTTCTAGGAGTCATTGTCCCCAAAAGTCATTGTCCAGTGTCTTGTTTTCACATGCCAAGGAGCACATCCCACTTTTAGCCATTTCTTCCACTTCTCAGACTTCATTCATGTTTCAATGCTGTTTTCCTTGGCATCACTTCCCTCTTCCTTCTTTGCCATTTCATCGGTACCAGTCTATAATGTAATCAGCCTTGGTGTAGCAGCAGCAAGATCATGTTGTTGGCGTTGTAGTGCAAAACATGGTGCAAAGATATCACAGATGCCTGTAAACAAAATCAATGTATCAGTCAGCAATGTGTGTGTGCACTGCTTTTCCAGTATGCACTAAGCCATTGACAAGAAGGCAACAGAAAGAAATAGGAATGCTTTCCTATCTATGCTGATGAAAAAAATCAGAACAATTTCTTAGTAAGTGTATACTAAAGTACTGATATAAAAATAATTATTTAGGTTTCATTACTAATTAAAACAGTATCTGATGGATCACTGCAACTAAGGGCTGTTACTTACCCTGATAGCCCCCATCTTGTAATATCAAATAATTGGCTATATTTAATAATTTGGCTTAATGTGGCCATCCACATGGTTGCAGGTAAACCAGGAAACTCCAAATACCAAGGTGATATTCATATAAGACCAAGGAAGGGGCCTTTGGAAATTCCCCCAAAACCAAATACTCAGGTTAGAGTTAACACCTGGAGGTGAGTCAGTCACTAACCCACTCAGGGATAGCAGAGACCTTAATGCTTGTAAAATGGGTCCTTCCTCTTCTGCTTCCCTCCAGCAAAAGACCTTGCTTGTTCCTATTCAAATCCAAAGTATAGCAACAATCATTAACTCTTCCAGAGCATCCCTTGTCTACTCCTGAGAATCTCTGAGAAACATTGTATTCCACTCAAACTCCCATTCCTTCAGGGGAATTATTTCATAGAAATACAACCGTAAAACACCACCAAATTGTCCACAGTTTCTTCTCCTACATCCATGCTGCCGGTTTGCTGTGAGACCCTGAGAACACATATCTGAGAAACCTCTGCTGCATGAATCTCTGCTCCTGTGAGTAGTATCATATCACATGAAAACCCCTACTCTGTCCCTCTATCCAAATACTACCTACTATCTTTGATAGCCTTGTGTGAGTGTCTGAAGCCTGAGTGTTTGCATGAATGCTGTTGATATTAATTTCCAATAAAGATAATTACATTGTACTTTTGGCTTAGAATCTCCTCTGTTATTACCGGTATACATAGGTTAAAAGGTCCTGCCATTGCCTGACCTCTTGCATGCCAAATTGAATTAGCTAAATCCCCCAGTTTAATAGTAGGAAATCGGAAGTTTCCCACAGACCCCAAGCAATTCAGGTAACGGGATTAAAGGCCACTGTGCACAAATGAGGCCAAAAATAACTGGAAAAAGGAGGAAGAAAAAGACAACAAGAAGCAACATCAGTCAGGAGAACAAAGGGCCACGGGTGTCTATGCTCTGCTCACAACCAGATGGGAATGTTTCAGTGGGTTATAGCCAATGGTCGCTTTTTACTGCATCCATACATTTTACACCATACTTTTCAACAATGTTCCTAAACTCTGACATAAACATAAATTAACCCATGCTATGCATAAGGCATGTGGAACATGTGGTCCTCCAGATACTATTTGATTGTAACTCCCATGATGCCTCATCCCTTTATACCAGGTGTGGTGGGAATTCCATTCTAACATCTGGAAACCCATACATTCCCCACCATGGATTGACAGTTATCATACATAGGCAGATTGCTAAACCTACAGCCTTGGAAACTCCTCAGGCATTTGGTTCTGTATCAGCTACCATCATAATTTGTGCTCATAAATTCCCCCATTATCCTTCACTTTTTGATCAGGTGGGGAATGCATTTAAAACATTTTAGTCCTTGATCAGGACTTAGCTGTTGCCCCATAACGCAGTTCCTGTTCTGCAGATCCACATTGTTTTATGTCTTTGCTTTACTTCTTTACATCAGGACTCTGGTAGTGATCAGACAAAGCCTCTGATTTGCCTTGGGCGTATAAAATAATCCAAAATAATTTGGGAAGGATATTTTCACAGAGCCATCTCCTCAGAGTCCAGAGTACATGAAGAGCTGCATTATCATTGTCATTCCATTAGCAATAACTGGAGCTATATTTGTAGCTCCCTGGGCAAACCTGAGCAAGTTCAGTAAGAAGCGTACACAGTTCATCCATTCTGAGTTTTCTTTCTTTTTTGCTTGTAATAAATCTGTTTTGAAAATTCAGCAGCTTTAATATTAGGAACTTCATAGCTCAATCCTAGACGTGTACAGGGTGAAGTAGTTCCAATTAAGTTCAGTGTAGGGATTTAATTTTTACCCATTTTTTTTTTGAAGAAAGCCAAGAGTAATTTTAACATTTTTCTTCCTGCAGCAAGAAAGTCTTTGAAAACCACATAATATTTAAAGCCTATTCACAATTAGGACTTTCTGTGTACAAAATGTGTATGTGGTTGATTTGAATAGGAAAACAGTATTTTATGCACAGGAAATTGCAGTATTATTTCCTGTCCAGAAAATGTGCAGAAAACGTTTTCTATGCAAAACAAATGTGTAAATTTTGCACAGAATAACCCACCGATTACAACATTTTGGGGGGGCAGGAAAGAATATTTCTGCATATAAATATTATTTTCTGCACAGAAAATGCTATCTTCTGCACAAAATAAGCACATGTGAATTTTGTTCAGGATAAGTCCCAAACTGCGAAGATTCTTGTCACTCCAGGATTCTTATCATCAAACTCCAAATGACAAATAACCAGCAGCTGATCATGGGGGTTGATCAACACAACCTAAAGTTTGTCATTGAATAAGTCCCATTTGGCCTTCTCTGTGAGGCTTTCTTCCTAAATATGACATCATATTTAAACACTGCCACATCTTAGGCAGGGCACCTGCCTTAAGGATGTTGCCCAAATGGCTGGAAAGATGTCAGTCTTGCTCTGGGTATGCCAGCTGCACCACACCCATAAACACCATGTACCCTACAAGCCTATTGTTGAACAAGTGTTCAACTGACCGTTCTTTGTCCTCCTTCCTTTCCTTTTTATCCAACTTGGGTGTATGCACTTCCTCACCATCTGGCTAAAGGAGTGAGAATACATCCACATAACACCCATTCAAGATTTTTCCCTAGTCTTCCTGTCCAAATAGATGCCTGGACAATCCTAGCGATCAGAGTGCCAGTCAATGAATTCAAACCTCAATTTAAATCCATTGGCTGGCAGTTCCTGCTTATCCCCAGGGCCATGCCAAGGTGTGTGGGTTCCTGGGAAGAAGGAACCAGTGAGCTGCCATACCAGGAAAGACCTCCATCACTCTGCTCCCACCCTGTCCTGCAAACTCACTGCACAGTATGTCATGTAGCACCCTTATTGGGTAGGAAATCTGATTCATTACTTAAAACAATGAAAGCCAATGTAAACGGTTGTCTTGGAAGGGGAATCATTTTTGAAATACTCTTTAAAAAATGTTTTTGTTCTTATACCTCTGAATGCAGGCTCAGCCTTGTAATGCAGACATAGATAAAAACACCATCATACCACCATTAGACATGAGCCGCTTCTTTTGTATTTGTATACCCCACTAGTATTTGCACAGGGTTCTATTCACTTAGGTTTCAAGAGCATGTGAGTAATAAGAATCCCTGTGTTGGTATTATCCAGCTGATTTCCAAAGCCATTCAGTCATACTCATAATACTGAATATATCTGTCTATAGAAGATCTATCTGAAGCCTCAAAAACACAACATTGTGTGATGCTGTTATAGTTGTTTTCTTATCTTTTAAGTGGTACCTGTGGCACAACTTCTTCCCAGCAGCAGTAAATATAGTGCCACTTCATGTACGCACTGTGGAGGAATTGAGCAAAAATATAATATATAATTTTGGCAAAAATCATTTTTTCATTATTTATTTATCTAATGATCATTAATACATAACGCTGAATCATACATCATGCAGAATCATAAATTTTTACACATCCAAAATCGTCATCTCTTATACTCAAAATTATAATACATATGATGTATCCCATGAAGAATTATTCAACTTTTCTCTTCTTAATTCTAAACACTTCTTTATCTGCCCTCCCCCAGTCTTGACTTCCCTAGATTACAAACCCAAAGGATTTATTCCCATTTAATTCTTTTTATATCTTTGATCCAAAATTACCATATAAACCTCTCTTATATACCTTATTGTATTTTTCATCTTTTTCGTATAATTTGCCATTTATTTTCTGCATATACTCATTTGTTTTTGACACTTTCTGGAACCCTCACCTTCACTCAATACTTCCCTAATGAAAAAAAACCCTTCCTCTTTTATACAAATAATCAGTAATATGTTTCCATTCTTCTTTCACTTCTTCTGTCTTTCTGTTATTTATAATCCGTGTCAGTTTATCATTATTCTCCATTTCTGTCAACTTATCTAACCATTCTTCTATATTTGGTACCTCTTTTGCTTTCCATACTGCAGCTATCTTTAGTCTAGCAGCTGTAACTAAGTAAAGCATCACCCTCCAATATTTTTTCTCTATATGTTCCTCTAATATCGTTGTTATATTTAACAGATATACTGTAGTTTAGGATCCAATATGAATGTTATTCCAAATATCTTTTGTATTACATCATGCACTTTTCCCCAAAATCTCTTAGGGCAACCCCACAACATATAAGGACCCCACCTCTTTTTCACATTTCCAGCATTTCTTATTAATTAATTTATAAATTTTACTTAATCTTGCTGGTGTCAGATACCATCTATTAGCTATCTTTAGAAAATTTTCCTTCAAATCTTGGTTTGCTGTAAAACTACTTGTTTTATTCCAGGCACATTCCCACTCCTCCAAACTTATGACCTCTCCTATATCTTTAGCCCATCTTATCATTGAATCTGTAATCAGCTCTTTTTCTAGCTCTCTTTTGAGCAATACCTTATAAACTTTGGCTATTTTACCTCTTTCTTGTTTGCAAATGATCTTGTCTATTTCATTTCTCACCTTTATGAAGCCGTATGTTGTTTTGTCCTCTCTGAATCTATGTGTTAATTGAATGTGGGTTAGCCATTGCGTATTATAGCCTTGGCTTTGCATTTCTTCTCTTGTTTTTAGACAACAATCTCCATTAGACCAAAAATACTACTCTACGGTGAACTCACCACGGGTCAGCGTAAGAGGGGCGCTCCAAAAAAGCGATACAAAGACTCCCTGAAACAACATCTCAGGCTCGGCCAAATTGATCACCAACAGTGGTCCGCCCTGGCCTCACATCGGGAGGCATGGAGACGCACTATCCACAATGCTGCAGCCTTATTTGAGAACTCACGACGAACAAGTCTTGAAGAGAAACGACAACGCAGAAAGAATCACAACCCAAAAACATCACCCAAGGAGACCTTCTGCTGTGCTTTTTGCAACCGGACTTGTTTATCTCGGATTGGCCTTTTTAGTCATCAGCGCGCTTGCAGAAAGCGCGGGATGAGTCCTTCCTGAATCTTCGTTTGCGAAGAAAAGCCAGAGAGAGAGAGAGAGAGAGTAAGTCACTCAATCTTCTTTTTTTGTCCACCTAACCTGAAATGCTTCCACAGGTGATAGCCATAAGGGAGTGCTGGTATAAAATTTTTGTTTTACCTTACTCCAGATTTTCAGTAGGGGTCCTCTGACTGTGTGATTTTCAAATTCTTTATCTGCTTATGATCTGTCGTACCAAAGATACACGTGAATTCCAAACTTCTGATTACCGCATTCCAAGTTTATTGTTCTATCGTTTCTTAAATTTATCAATTCGCTTACCCAGTTCATCTCGCAAGCCATGTAGTATAACTTAAAATTTTCTGTCAAAAATCATTTAAAGTCTACCAACTATCTGGGAAAAGTGCACTTGTGCTTCTATTTTATGTGTTTTGGCACAGCTACAGAGTGAATCCCGTACAGTTGGGCACCTCAGGTGACAAATCTTAATGGGCCTCATCTCCCTGGCAATAGCATATGATCATTAGGATGGCAATTTTAAATTAGTTTAATGTGTAGATTCATCAAGATATTGGTAAATGCTGATTATAATGGTGGGACTGCAAACTGAGAATGCACTCTTGGAAGCTCATTTTGGTTCTTATCCAGTCCTTTAGTTCTGGCAATGTAATATCATTTGCAATGATAAAATTTCATTGCTCTTTTCCCTGACTACAAGGACATATCTCAGCCAGCTATTTTTTCAGGATATATCCTGGAATCAGCATGTGGAATTTGCCTGATCAGGACAGTGGTGGCCATGATAAAAACCTCCTGAGCAAAGCTAAAGATGAGATCTATCATTTTAAATGGATCAATATTGCAGATCAGCAGCAGATCAGTTTCTGCGGCCACTGTTGACAAGCCTATGTCTCTTTTCTGTAAAAGATAGGGAAAGTGTTGTGCTGGAAAAACTGGGGGTTGTGGCATTATGGGTTCCAGACTTTCATCCAATATCTGCCCTCAGAAATTGAGTATGTTTTCCCCCTCATACAAACAGCCTGAAAGCTATGTTGAAAAATAATGTTTGAGTCTGGTGCGTCATTTCTATTATATTCATTTTTTAGAGGATCTTCTCTGGCTTTTGATATTAACTTGGGACCCCTACACCATATATAGTTTCATCCTGTCTTATAACAAAAGGTTTTTCTTGCTGGGCTTTTCTTGCTGCACTTCAGTCATACTTTTATTTTAAGTAAGCATTTCTTTTTTAAATATCTATCTGTCTGTCTATCTATCTATCTATCTATCTATATCTAATTTTCCCTTCTTAAAAAATGGAAGCAAATTCCATCAGGCTTACCCAGCTATTGACTTTTTTTCTTAACTTTAAAAGCTGTGGTTTAAGAAGGGATGCTCTGGGGTTCACACAGACATCTCCCTCGAACTTGGAAGGCTATACTCCTGATCATTCAACCTGAACTTTTTAATTAAAAAAAAAAACATGCTCAAAATGTCCCCTCTTTAAGATTGGGGAGTTTTGCTATATTCCCCCCAGGTTGTTTTGCACTTAGGAGAGGCCTGTTTTTAGAGCAGGAAATAAATCAAAAGGCATTTCTGCTTTTGAAAAAAAAAAAGATTACCTCCAAAAAGTCCTGGGAGACAATTGATGAAATTACCCCCATAAGCCTTAAGAGTTCATGGAGGTATATTTTCAATAAAAAATATTGTATGTCTGGGAGGGGGGAGCCAAAATATGGCCACAGGCGGCACTTTCCCCACCCATTGGCCAAGGGTTTCAGAGAATAACCTCATAGATGGAGTAAAGTTTTATCTGGTTTTGAAATAAAACCAAAGCCCGAATCAGTTGTCATTCTCCATGAAGCTGGAATGGTTATTCTTGATTCAACTGTAACCTCATGGATAGAGTGAGAGAGCAAGAAAGAACTGTAATATCCCCCTGCAAAAAAAGAGTGTAGTCCAAAAAGCAAATTTTCCAAGCTCTGAGAGAAAGAGCACATCATGTCACTTTCCCGCCCCACCATGTCCCTTGCTCTTCACATATCAAGGAGGATATCTGTAATGGGAAAACAGAGAATTGGAGATGATAAAGTAACAGAGTCCTGCTACATAAGTAAGAGTTGAGTTGTGAGCATCTGTCAGTCTCATTATTCCTCTGTTTCTCAGGATTTCACTGGCATTTTTTTTTCTGTCCCAGTTCCATACTGGGATGTGAGGCTTTTTAAAAAATTATCCTGCATGGGAGTTCATGTATATCTGGGCATTTCCACAAAAATGTATTTATTTTCCTATTGCATGCATTTGCACTCATTTGTAATTTATGCTTTTTAAAACCATGTGCATTTCTGAAATGGACACAAGATTTTATGCAGTTTTGGTCTGCAAAAATACACCACAAACCATCAGAAATGCACAGATTTCCAAGGGAAAATATATTTTGTTCTGTTGCCAGGGAAAATTGATATTTCCATAAAGGTATGGAAACCAAACACGTTTCTTTTTCATCCTTGATAACGAGCTTGTGTTGGAAGAGGAAAGGGTTGTGATACTGAAAAGTAAATTGCTGGAAACATATAATACCCAAGTTTCTGACCTGGGTTTCAAGCTGTATAAGAGACTTGAGTATAAAATAATTTGAAAGGTATTCATAGATTGCAGTCCTCTTCAAAGCAACTTGAAAAGATTTCAGACTATGGTAATTTCTCTTTAGTCAAACTCATCTGCATGTCAGGCATAGAGGACAAGTGTATTTCCTTTGACTGGTTTCCTAAATTAATTTCTCTTAGGTGTGTTTCTGTTGAAATGAATTGCCTCTGAAACAAAAGTCAATTAATATTAGGTTCAAAGATGGTGCCTATCATTCAAACAAAATATTCACAAGACATTAATTATACAGTTTTGCTGGAAGCAGGGCAGAACTGTCAGAGAAGCATGACAGCTCTTCTTTACCCAAAGTTGTAAACTTCTTGTAGTAGTTGGTGGGGAACAGTTAACATCCAAATTCTAGGGTTGGGGGGGGGAGGACCCAGTCAAATTGAAAGAGGACCATTATTCTACCACCCAGTTATGCATATGCATGAGTCTCAAATTGCCTCAGGTACTTTGAGCTCAGATCATTGTTAGCTTGGAAAATTAATTGTCATATTTGAAATTGACTGGAGTTGGTGCAACTGGAATTAGTGCAACTGGAATTGGTGCAATTCCATTATGCCCTTGTACAGATGTTAGTTCAGAAATAAGTCTTATTGACAATGTGATACATTTTCAAATTAAGTGTGTACAAGTTTCAGCTCTGGAAGTCATGGGTGTGGCAGTCATATAGGATTGGGTTTCCTTTTGGGATGGCTCTGGGGGCCTAGAGAGGGATTTGGGAAATGGGGACTGGATCCAAAGGGCTATCTTTCATCTTATATGTTATTTAACTGGGTTTCCTTGCTGTTGAAGAGGTAGCAGTTCTAAATTCATGGCCACGGCGGCTGTTGCCAGTATTATTACCTGGGAGCCATTTACATGACAAAATATTCCCTTAAATATACCGCTAAGATTCCTTATTGTTCCCACACATCATGCCACAGTATCGCCTCATTCAGAAGGGGGGGATCAAAAACTCAAATGTAGCTTGATAGGGGATTTTGCTACTTTTCCTGACTTTTTTGAAAAGTAGCGCAACTTTGCACACTTTCGATTGTGTGAACAACCATTTCGCTAAGGGCTGTGTGAATTACCAGCAGTCTTCCCAATACAGTCAAAGCAGAGCTTTCCCGTGATTGGTTGAACTCACTAATAGGGAAGGGTTTGGACTTGGAGGGGATGTAGGAGCCCAGATGAAAAGATCCATCCACTGTTGTTTCCAGCCACAGAAAAGACTGAGCGAGTGCTATACCCATCCCAATCGCCCAGATGTCTCTTGCTTGGCTGCTCCATCTGTGTGAGTGTGTTCCTTCCCTCACCCTGCTGAGATTCTGTTTCTCTCTTTCCTTCCCTCCCTCGCAGCTCCTTGTATCTTCCTGCTTGGCTGCTGCCAGCTGAAGAATCCCCAGCTAGCCTTTTCCTGTGTGTGTGTGTGCTGAGACCTTTCTGTGTGTGAGAAGAGAGAGTGGGGGGAGAGGGGGTGACAGGCTGACACTCCATGCTAAAGGAATTAGGCATTCCTCTTGTAATCAGAGGAAAGGTGCCAGGACTTTCTCTCTCTCTTCCCCCACATGTGCTTGGAGGCCACACACCCGCCTCAGTCTGTGTGAATTACAAAGCAGAAAAAAGCGGAAAACTAAACTGATAGACTGATTTAGTAATAAATCATTTGAACTATGCAGCACTGTTGCGAAACTGCAATAAATTGCAAATTACCACAATAAAAACTGCCATGTAACTGAGCCCCTGGTTATCTTCTGCACATCAGAGGAATGTCCAGCCAGGGCAATATCTCCTGGGTGAATATTTTTTAGCTACCACCTTATAGAATACACTCTCCAACTACTGTTTGTTAAGAAACCTTAGTGATTGTAGGTGCTTCCAAATTAATAAAGTTGTGTTATTAAAGTGAATGTACATAGCAATATGTGTTATAGCATGATGCTACCAGTGAATTTCACTAAGTTCAGTGGAGCTTACTCTCAGGTATGTGAGTAGAGGATTGACTCCTTCATTATTTAATTTTAGTGTTAGTGGTCTGGTTTCGGGGGGTGGGTGGGATTTCATCATGATGAAAAACAAGCATTATGGGGTTAGTACTGTGTCACCCAAAATAGACATTGACCAATTTACCCCAAGTATATGTTGCTAAAATAAATGAAAACCAACTCCTGATTCACAAGCCTTATAATAGTGTTTGATTTTTGTCCATTGAATTCACTTTGGAGGAAACAAAGCAAAACAAGTATTAACCATAACTTGCTCTTCTGCTCAAGGCACTTGAGTGCTACAGAAACTTCAAGTTGACAATTTGATCCAAAGTACTTATATTCATTTCCAACTTGCTATGAAGACCCACAAGAGAGTGCTCCATTTTTATGTGGATGCTGCTGCCAGCTTTGAGGATAATAATTTAGTAACTTCTGATGTTGTTATGTGCAGAAAACAACTGCAGTGTTGGAAAGGTATCATAAATATTTCAATGAAATGTCCTGTTGGTTTTTTATCAGAATAATGGTAAACATGGCTGAAGTATTGAAAGAAATCACTGCGTTCCACAATCACCAGATTTCATCCCCATGGTACATCATTGTATCAAGTGAGACATCTTATTAAAGCTGATCATGTTACACCATCGGGATCAGGTAGGCTCATGGCACAGCATAGCAAAATCAGTAAAACTGCCAAGGGATTCAAGTGCTTATTGGCAAAATTTCATTCAGGTTCTCTTTGGTACAGATTCAATGAATTATAACTTAAACAGTCTTTCCCAGCCTATGATCCCCAAATGTTAGACCACAACTAACAACCTAGGAACCTCAGAAGTTAAATTACAATCCCATCATCCCCAGTGAGCATGACTAATGGTTAGAAAGGATTGGAATTGCAGTACATCTGGGTACCTAGCATTGTGAAACGCTGACTCAAATGATGTAACTTAATATTTGAGGAGGAAGCTCTGGGCTCTCTGAAATATTGTGTACTTGGTAGAAGTTTGTGTCAAGCCAGAATCCCAGTCCTTTGGACAGTTTCAACTTATCCTACTTGCTGACGGTTGAGAATTCAGTGAGGTCTTTATCTCTCTTTTAACAATGGGTCTTACTGAGATCTTGGCTGATAGATTTAAATTTGGTATTGAAATCTGGACCCCTAAATCAATACCCCTGAGTTCCACATGATCCAAATGGTCCTTTCTTTTCTTTGCCAGAAATCTTCTGGCTGCTCCATTATGATCATGACATTGAGAGGTCTTTCAGGTGAAAATGACATTCAATAACTCCTGAGCAATGTGTGGAACCAGCATATCACTAAAGTCCCAGGATTGTACTTTGAATAAAGATGTCTGAGACCATTTATTTTTTTTTTAATGTTAGTGAAAATAAATATCAAAATCTAGTCTGATAGACAGTGGGTAGTGAAGAAGTTAGCAAGACTAATTGTTTTTGTATGGAAGTACCAAACTTTCAGATGAAATTACTGTGTCAGGTTGTCTGACTCATGCCATGTATGATTTATGTGAAGGGGATGATTCAAATCATTCAACATGACTTGATAGGACTTGACACAAATCACCACAGTGTAATGACTCTCATGGTACATCAGACTGATGCAGAATTAGAGAACTGTTTGAGGAACAACAGGTCATCAGTTTGATCTTTCAGTGCCCTCAGACATCTGTCCTCATGCTGGCAGAAAGCAAGCAAGCATGAAAACCCCGAAGAGCTTGGATTAAAATTTGAAGTGCGCCAGACTGAGAGAACTCAGTAGCCACTGGGAAATGGAATTTTGCAGTAGCTGTTGCAATGGATGTAGGATTTGACAATTTCTAAATCTGAGTTACTTTGAAAAGTAATCTGCGCTATATCAAATTTGGGGAGGATGTAGCACTTTCTGTTTTCTGAACCAATCCAAAACAAGCTCAAAGGAAACTGCTCTTCTCTAATTCTGGAAGTTATCTTTAAAAGTTCTCTTCTGTTCATGAGATTCTGTAATTTTTCCATATATCAGACTGACATAAATTATTTTTTTGCTTGACAGCTCTTGTGTGTTTATACTAAATATTAAAATATTAGGGGAAATGTTGCAAGAAAAAGTATTTTGGTGGTGGTGGTATATACTTATCATTATTGTCAGGATTGGTCCCAGATATGACCTTTTCCTGCCAAGTTTAGTTCTGCTATTTAAACTTGTGGGTAACTGTTTGAGTTTTTCTGTGCTTGTTAATGAGCATGTAGCCTAATTGTTGAAGGGAGTATACAGTGTGGTGACATGAACCCTGAGGGCAACCTCAAGCATGCCAGCCAACGTTACCTAAATGTTCATCCTGGCCTCCTCTACCCTCTGTTCCTGTCACCCTGCCTTCAGATTCACCCTGTCCCTTTTACTTGAACCAGGAATTAACCTTTTTAACCAAATATGTGTGGAACTATGTGGAACACTGGTAAGTGTGCTGCCAACTATCTAGATGTTGAATGAATCACTAAGAGTCTGGATCTGAACAAAACAACAAAGGGTTGGTTTATTGAAGGGATAAAGATGGAAATTAGGAAAACTTGTACTTATAACATTGTACTATCTGGACAGTCTGTCACTTGACCATATCCAATCATAAATATCATAGCACACTGATTTGCCTTTGGTTATTCTTCTTCCCTTATAACCCAGACTCATACACTCTGTTCATTCACCCTTCACATCTAGACTTCCAACCTGTACACACAATATTCTAGGATTCAAAGCTCCCTCATAAAGCACACATGCCTCCACTCAGATTTCACTGCATACATATACACACACCCAGAGCCTTCACCTCCAATCAACTGACAACTCTGTCATACATTCCTTCAAACACTCAGAAATCCCCCCCCCCTTACAGTCTCCTGCTCAGGGATTGGTCCCTTTCAGGCTCCCATCTCATTCGCTCATCTTCATGCTTGTCACATGCCAGGAACAGTTTGAGAATCACTGCACCTGGGTGTCAACTCTGGGAAAAGGAGGCTGAGCTCTGGTATGATGAAAAATAGGAGTGGGGATGATGGGTAGCCAATGACTGTGTAGCCCACCAGATTTTGTAGATTGGAATATGCATTCTGAACAATGACCCTGTAGGGTTAGCTTTCTGGATTACTGTGTCAATGAAAGTTTTTTGTTTTGAACTCTGAAACTAATGGTCACTGACTCTGGGAATGGCAGTACATGACAATTATGAAGTGAAGGGGAAAAATAAGCGCAATAAATGTACATAATTTTTGCAATTTGTTGCTGCACTTTAAGAGTTAGTCTTAGAACCTTGTTGAGAGTTTTGCCCCCCTTGGTGAAATGCCTTTGAGCCTCCCCTCTTGAAATTTGAAATTATACTTATGGGTTTTTTTGTTTCCCTCTGCCTCATTTAAAGTGATTTTTGCAACTACTGTTCTCTTTACTTATCCTCCATATTGAAGTATTACCATCCTCTTTTGCCAGGATTACTTTATTTGAAGTAAAAAAAAAAAAAAAGACTGATGACTACCTATATAGTCTGGCACTATGGGAATGCATGCTTTGCTTCCTGATATATTGCTCTAGTCTTTCATCATTCAGTGAAATAATATAAATTCATTAAACGCCCATTAGAATGGCCAGAACAATGTCTTCAAAGATAAATGAACACTTTTATTTATCACATTCATGCATTTTCCATTAGATGATGTTTGGGCTTGGTTCATATATGCAGTTCTATCATTTGATTATCCAGCAAGGTTTTGCAAGTGTGAATGGGCCATCAAAGTGCTGCAGCATAGAAATAATTTTCAGCTCCCAGAATTTCATGGCCACCTTGACCACAGGACTCTAGAAACCAAAGTCCTTAATTCAATATAGAAATACTGTCAGACAAGGGTTATGTGATATGGGTACGTACATGCACTAGATCATGATGTTCTTATAATACGTCCATCAAGGGATAGCTTAATAAGAGAACTCTGTTGCCCTATTTCAACACAACAATAACAACAGCAACATACCTTTCCTTTGGATATGTCCTTTGTAAATGCTACTGTGGACCCACTTCATTTCACAGCTGGTGGCTGTGCTGTACCCTAAACATTTGTGACCTGTGTCTCATTGTGCTTGCACAGCACAAGAGATTTGTATTTGTTCCTCCCTGTGTAGGAATAGGCATCTGGAGCCGCATTTCACACTGAGTCTTGAAAAGGAGGAATAATAGAAAAAGGTGGAGCTGACATTTTAGTTCAAAGCAGTTTTCTGTCTTCCCCCTGAGGCAATTCTTTAGGGAATCCCTCACAAGCACAAAACACATTAATAGATTTGACAGTTACAGTAGAACAGGCTGCAAAGGAGACTGTCCCTTATCCACTAATAGCTGCACTAGTGACTGTTTTAGTGCATTGTTAAGATTTGACTAGTAGGTGTTTGGGGACCAAAATGGAAAGTCCCCTTTTTTATGCTTCAGGTATTAGCAGAGTTCTCATTAAGACAGGTCAGTTTATTACAGATGAGATCAGTAAATCTATTACACCAAAACAGAGATTTCCCCAGTTCATTTCCAGTAATAATGGAAAACTCAGAAATTCTGTTACAGCTTCCACAGTTTTCTTTTTCCTTTGTTATATTTGGGTTTATTTGTAATTTTTTTGCACTTGGAATTTGGACAGTTGCCATTTACTGCACTTGGAAGAATACTGGTCAACCCCCACATCCACAGGGGATATGCTCCAAGACATACACACCCCATGGATACCTGAAACCATGGATAAGAGAGAACCCTATTATTTTCAATGGGATGAATGCTGGAAGAGGACCTAGAAATGCCTAGAGAGCACATATTATTTTTTGACATGGAGAAGTGAAATCTGTGGATATGGGGGCCAATCCATAGACTTAAACTATAGCAATGGCTTCCTGTTCAGTTTGACATAGTTAACATGCATTATCAATTATATTGTACACTTAAGGTTCCGTACACAAAATCTATATAAAGGAAGCTGGTTTCAATCTCTTGCTTGACTGAACATGTGAAGGTGCCATATTATGCTGTATTTGTCTAGTCCTGGGGTGGGGAATATGTGGCAATCCAGATGTTGTTGAACTGCATCTCCCATCAGCCCCAACCAGCATAGCCAGTGATAAGGAATGATGAGGAGTTACAGTCTGATACAATCTGGAGTATCTCCCATTCTCCATTCCCAATCTAGTCTACTTGGGTTTGAGGAGACTTTCCAAGTTTTCAGACCATTATCTTTTCCAGTTCTTCAGCCCATGATCTTTTTAAATTAGTGCTTATACAGCAGAGGTGGGCAACTGCCAGAGATTGGGGGATACATTGATCCTCCATAGGACCATGGGGCTATGGTCCATCTTCAAAAATTAAACCTTTTTTGGGTGGGGGGGATGGCCTTAATTCCTTACCTAGGGCAAAAGATATATAGACAGATAGGCAGATAGATAACTGGAGATAGAGAAAAGAGGGAGGGAGGGAGGGAGGGAAGGAAGGAGGAGAACGGTGTTACCCAAAATGGGGTGCCTTGGAAGTAGGGTGCAAGCTTGCTTACAAGGGGGTGGGAGAAATTTTGTGTGGAGTGTGATGTGTCTGCATGCTTATGTGTATGTTTGTGTGTGTGTACATTTTCTAGTAGATGTGCCAGTGGACCCTGGAGGACTCAAAATAGCCTTGGGGGTAGGTTGTGTACAGTAATGGAAATTCCAGGTCATCATACAGTAGAGGTATGAATGAACAGACAAACACAAATCCTCACTGGTTATGCATGACAACTTTGTTCCATGTGACTATAGCTGGATTGTCAGATGGAATAATGTTGTCATGAGTGAGTAGTGATTGAGGGTTTGATAGCTGGATTGAGATCCAGCATAGTGGTGTGAACATTGGACTTTGACTCTGAAGACCAGGGTGCAAATCCCCATTCAGCCATGGAAACCATCTGGGTGACCTTGGGCAAGTCATACTCTCTCAGCCTCAGAGGAAGGCAAATGCAATCCTCCTCTGAACATATCTTGCCAATAAACCCCATGATAGGTTCATCTTAGGGTCACCATAAGTCAGAAAGAAGTTGAAGACACATAGCAAGAACAATAGCTGGATTGAGGTCAGCTGCCTTCATTTGTCTTACTTTAAGCAAAAAGGCAAGAAAGTCAAACGTGGGTGTGTTTTTTTTCTGCTTAAACAGTGCCTTATTCCCAGCATTTCTAGGTATCTGATGCATGCATCTCTTTATAAATAATGCTATGAGTGCTGCAGAGGCAAACAACAACACCCACAACAGATTTTAATAAAATGCATATTAGAAAGATTTGCTCTATCAGGAGACAGAAGGAAGAGAAATATATAGATATCTGTCAGTCAGATTTGGGGAAAGCTGGCATTAAAACTGAATTCTTCCTGTGAATTTTTTTTCCACACTGACTTTAAACTCATATTGCACAACACAGTCCCAATACAGAGTTGATTGCCTTCAGCCATGTTTCCATAAAATACTGGTCTTCAACATTTATATAACCAAAACTCACCTTTAACCTCCAGCCATAGTGGACACATTTTAAAATGTCCTATCTTTAATTTTGCATCTATATCTTCTGCTCTCAGTCTCTATCACTTTTAATTCCCCCTTTCTTTCTTCCTCCTCTCAGCCCACAGAATCTTCTCCTAGGGGCCATTTACACGATGAAAATGTCCTGGGAAGAATTTGTGTCGATCCCTGGCAGTTTACACGTACATCAGGTCGGGTACGTGATTTTCGGAAGGGGGGCCACCTTTTATCCCTCAACCTGCGGGACTTCCAGTCCCACAGGTTGTGCCGGTTTTTAAAAAAGTCACTGGAGGATTCGGAAAATCGGAAATGTAAACAGCATGGGACAAAAAGTCTCGGTACTGGGATGACCGGAAATGGTGACTGGGGGCGGGCTTAGAGCTCAGGGACCAGAAAAGGAGGGGTCAGTCACCCGTTCAACAGATCCAGCCTCACCAGCTGAAAACAAAGGCATCGAAGGTTGATGTGTGTGTGTGCGCGCGCGAATGTACTCAATCACCTTTTTAAATGGATTTCTACACTGCATGCTACAGAGAGATCGTGGTGGGCAGATCCTCCCTGGTTCTGAACAGAGAGATCGTGGTGGACAGGCACAGTAAAATATTCCAGCCTCTGAGCGAATGAACATCCCTTAAATTCCCCCTCTCTGTGTCTGTGTGTTTCAAAACAGCTTGTTTGTAGCTGGTTTGAAGCATGAACTCTGCAGCTAATCTGTGTTGTAAGGGTTAACATTTTACAGAGGCAAGGGGAATACGATGCCTCCCCTCCCCTCCCATCCCCCTCACTCGGCTTGATTTCAAATGGAAAGCACTCTTTCGTTCCTCCGTCTGAGCGAAAGATCTCAGTCTGGATCTTTAAAAATGCTTTCTGCCTCTTCTGAAGGGGTTAAAATGTTCAAGAAGCAAAGGGGGAATAACAAACCTCTGCCCCCCTCTCCCCCCCCCCGGCCAGCCAATAGCATCGCTCGTGGCACGGAACTCTAAAGGAAGTGTGTCACCGAGGTTGTGAAAACACGAGTAATCGCATCTTTGATTGACAGCCCCCCCCCCAAATTAATACCTAAACAAAACCGGAACTATGGACGTGTAAATATCAGTCACGGGACCACACGGGATATCCAGATCAGAGACATAAATCGTATAAACAGCGAGGGACGGATTCGTGATCACTTTGTCACGGTAGGCAACGCGACAATTTCTGTCGTGTAACTGGCACCCTAGTGGTGTCACTGGTGAGGGCAAGAGTAATCCTGGTGTGAGCCATCTTATATTGGGTCTTCTTGACTTGGTTATGGATCAGAATTTGCCATCCTATAAGCCAGTGCTTCTCTAACTATCTGATGTGTGGGATTGGCTAGTTTTGTTTTCTAGTATGCCAGGAACTGGCACTATATTTGTCCCCATTGGCTATATCTGCTTCTTTCTTTCCTGGAAACTTACTGCAGCCAGGTACCCGATGGCTTCTTGCTGCCTTCCTGCATGACATCGGCATCCTTCCAGTGTCCTTTCATTCTGGACCTGTGGGGAACCAAGGTAAAATGGGTTTTTGCAAATAGGTTTTTCTGGTTAGCAAATAGACATGGCTTTACCTTGGTCCCTTATGGGACAAGAATGGAAAAAAACAATGACACCATTTGGGAGGCAGCAGGGAAGATGCAACATTCCTGCTGCTTTGCTGCTTTTTCTTGAAGTGCGTGAAGGCTCATAGTCTCAGTTTAAGGATCATGCTGAATCTAATTTTGAATGCCACAGGCAGACTTAATGGGAGTCTAATCTGAAAAAAATTAATAGACAATAGGGAAGCAGGATTTAACCTTCAGCCAGAAAATAAAAGTAGCTAGGCAAAATAAACCTGGTTGTTTTGCTCTTTCTATGGGACTCGCGTACTCCCTCCTGTGTCAGAAATCCTCTGTATTTTTTAAGCTTCTTATGTACCCATCTGGCCTGGACTGCAGCATCTGATAGCTCCACAATCATGAAAATTATCAGGCCAGGGCAGAGCTCCAGACTTGGACTATGTATTCTTCAGCCAAGATCCCTCAAGTCATTTGCTGGTGCTAGGAATCTGAAATGCATGAGGCAGAAGATACCGCTCTGTTGACCAGGCAATGGTGGAAGGCCAAGATCCTAGTGTTTATCACAGACCTGGCCAGTTTAGAGGCTTAATGTTCTCTGTCAAATGCAAGGATGAAGGATGCACACCACTATTTATTTTATCTATAAATTTTATTTTATAGATGCCTCTTTATTTTATCTATAAAGAGGCATCTAATGTCAGTTGGCTTCAGACCACAGTTTGTAACAGTTAAAGAACTTGGAGAAGTTGATCTTGTTTTTATGCTTCTTCCAAAATGTCTGAAGTGAAAATTTCATCTCTCTCTCTCTTTCTTGAAAAATGGAAACTTGCAATGCAGGGCAGGTTTCATTGTGATGAAAGATGATAGAGGTCTACTTCATAATTCACAGAGAGCTTGAGGGGAGGGGAATATAAGGTAATTTCATTTCCTGTCCTCCCCACAATTTTGTGGTGTCTAAAACCACTGGAAACGAATCAGTTTATAAAGCTATTGATCTTTTTATTTACTGTCTCTCTAGTCACCTTTTTTTTTTACTATCTTTCTTAGCAAGACTGTGGGGTTGGGATGTGCTTTTTTATTATCCATTGCTCTACAAAGCACCAGAGATGTGACTAGCAATAAAATAAAAGCAACACCTTTGCTAATTGACGATTACCACCCATTCCTATCACTGTTGTTTCGAGAATTATAACTGTCTTCTGATGCAAGTCATCTGTTGTTACAGCAGTTCACATTTCACTTGTGTCCAACTTTTTGAAAGCAGTTATGTAATGATAAATTGACTCGGACTGGATTGAAAGGGAGAGTTCAAACTGTAACAAATGTTTATTCTTTGAATATTGTAAAAGATTACTTCTTGTTCAGCTGGTACAGCCTGTTAGCTGAATGGCATTCGGTGTGTTCTGTGTTTTCTTTCACAATGAAGTGCTTCATTTTCAGGGGTGATTTCCTCTGGAAAAAATAGCCTCTTGATTTCAGGCTTCTTTTAAATAAACATTTGTATCCCCACTTCTTGCTGTTCTTTCACTGAAACTACATTGGTTCTCACGGAGAGCACCATAATGAAAACCTTTTGTCCAGTTATGAATGGAATGGTGTTCCCCTCCCCATCCTTTGGCAGCATGATATATTCTAAGAACAATTTGCAAATTTATGCTCACTGTGCAGACAGACATTCTCTTATTTCAAGAAGACTAAAAAGTTTTTTCCCTTCTTTGTCAAAAGCTAAAGTGTACCCAGCACTACCCAGGTCCAGACCTACTATGCCTCAAAAAGTCCATAGAGGACTAAGTTTCCCAACCTCATCTGTAACCTTCAGGAATGTTAGCAGCAGTATCTCAGACAGCCCTCTCCCATTTTCCTGCTCCTTTTAAATCCAATAATTTTTAAAAGCAGTGCCATGACCCTCTCTTGTTTTCCCAACTATTTTTCTGACTTAGGAATCTCAGCAGCAGAGTCCTAGAGAGCCCCTGTTTTTTTTTCCTAGCCTTTTGAAATGATCTCCCCATGGGTTATGCAGGTTCTGTCTCCCCGTCCCTTTTTGTGTTTCTAGGAAACCTCTCATTTGGAAATTTGACTTTAAATTGTCCACTGTAACTTGAATGATAACCAACAACACTCTGGGTTTGTTTACACGGGCAAATATTCCTCTAAATATACTACAAAGATAGCTCATTGTTCCCACGGATCGCACCACAGCATCACCTCATTCAGAAGGGGGAAAGCTAAAACACCCAAATATAGTGTGGCAAGGGATGTCGCTACTTTTGCCGGTATATTTGCAATGTAGTGCATTATTGGTAGTGTAAACAACCATTCCACTAAGGGATGCAGCAGAGCTGCACTGTGATTGGTTGCTATGATGAAGGGGTGGGTTTAAAAGAGGGGGACTGAGGGAGGGAGATTCAGTAGCGATCAGGAAACTTTTAAAAATCCTCTCTGCTATTTTGCAAGTCTGCCAAGAAAAAGGATTCCCAAGACCTTTGAGTCAAGGGAAGATCTGTTCTGCCCATAAAGCTCCCACCTCGTCAGCTCTGCTTGGGGGAGGGAGAGAGAGAGAGAGAAATCATTTCACTAAGGGCTGCAGCAGAGCTGCACTGTGATTGGGGGAGGGAGGGAGAGTGAGAGAAAGAGAGATAAACTTATCTCTTTCCCTATTTCGGCAGTCTGTTTATTTGACAAGAAAATGCTGTTAAGCAAGGAGAAAAAAACCCTTCCATTTGGAGTTTGATTTGTGGGCAGGGAGCTGGGGGCGGGGAGAAGCAAAGGGTGACATTCTTTGCCTCTAAGCTGTTAACCACGGAGTTGGGGCCAGGGCAGACATTCCTATGGCATTCCTTTGTCTCCTCTCCAATGTTTGGCCACGCCCCCACCACATTTGGCTGTGTGAATCTCAAAGTGGAAAAAATCACAGAGCCACAAAATATAGCTGTGTAAACATATACCGTGTAAACTACCCACCACTGATGCGGGAAAGCGCTAAAGCGCAACTTAACATAATAAAATCTGCCGTGCAAATGAGCCCTCTGTCAAATTATGAAGCATTTTATCAAGATTTTCTTGTCTTGAATTTTGGCCTTTAATGACACACACACCCCATACACACACATAGACATAAATTTGGAATTTCAGCTTGAAACTCAGCATTGCAACTTGAGTAGTAACACACACACACAAAAACAAAAACAAAAAACCACTGGGTCAGAGTTTGAGACATCCAGCAAAATGAGGTATGGCTCTCATTGACAGACAGACTGATTGCCAGAGGAGTTCCTTACTGCTGCAAAAGGAATTAAATGTTACTGCATTTTGCTTCAGCTCCACATGGCCAGGAAGTCAGAGTGGCCTCTGCCTGCATGACACCCCTCACCTGAACAGTACAAGTAACATCTGAAACAGCATGTAGGCCTGTGACTCCAACACCGTCACTTTTCTTTTTTCTTTTTCTTATTTTTTAACATCTTTTGCCTGATAAAGAAGCCAGTAGAGCTTCGAAAGCTTGCATCAAGTGTTTTGCATTTGGTTGGCTAATAAAGGTATCACCTTTTGTGGATTTTGGATTTTGTTTTGCTGCACATCTACCCCTGAATGTGTTTCTGTCTGTAATTATAGAAAATCCCAATCTATAATAGATTTGCCCACACAGAATGCATGGTAAAAGATGCTACAGCAAATTTTTGTCAACTACTTTATGCCTGCCTTTAGTTGATATGGAAGCACATTTAGAAGGGCCAATATAAGATGTTTTGGTAACTGAGGCAAAATTTAAAACACCCCCCCCCAACCACCATCATTCCATTTACAGAAGCTGAAAAGAATGACAGTTGAACCTTTCTTCATTGCTGGCCGCATCTACTTCACTTGCAGGCAGGAAGTTATCTTAGAGTGCACAACTCTTTCCTCCAACATCTTTCTGCCACTCCCCCAGCCCTAGAATCTGCTACCTGAGACGATTCTCTCATTTTGCCTGAGAGTACAGCTGGGCTTGCTTATAGTTTACTGAAAAGGCTCAGTGAAGAAAGCTTAAATGGGTAGAACTGGAAGAATACCATATGTCTCCAGTAAATGACTCCAGTTACTGTTCCTCTGAGCTGGGAAGCATTCAGATCTCTGCAAAAATCATACAAGTCCAGCCACTTGCATAGTCACCCCTGCACAACTGAAACAGTTCCAACCAGTTCTTTTACATGGCCTATCGCACACTGAAGTCTTGTGGTCTTGGCTCTTAAAAGAGACTACATCTGGAGCATAGCCATTTTCCTCAGCCATGGAAATGCAATTTCTTTTCCTCCCCCATGCAATGGATAAACATTCTAATGCCTGTTAAGAAGATCTCTGATAAGGCACCAACAGGTGTTCATTTACAAGGTCTGTCTGTTAAATAACTAGACTGATAAAATAACCCATCTTTATTTATATATATTACAGTTCTAATGGCTGTCCCCTTCAATATACACCCTGCTCACATTCACACACTGATACAGTCTTGTTTTCCACTGGTTGAAGGCATGTAGCAGATCAGTTTCTCTCAGCTGTGTCAACACATCTGCCATTTTCTTCTTTACTGCATCAGATGACTCAAAATGTGTTCTTTTAAGCACCAATTTCACTTTAGGGAAAAGAAAAAACTTGCATGGTGAAAAATCTGGTGAACATGGAGGATGTTCAAGTGTAGTAATGCATTTATCAGCCAAAAACTGCTTCACAGAAAGTGCTGTGTGAGCAGGTGCATTGTCTTGATGAAGAATGAAACCATTTTTCCATAGTTCTAGGCTTTTTTTCTGACTCTTCTCCCAGCATTGTCAAAACTTCCTTATAATAATGCTGTTTCACTGTTCTGCCTTCTGGAACCCATTCTGCCAGAATTAGGCCCTTGATGTAAAAAACAAACAAACAATGAGCATGGCTTTGAATGTGGACTTGCTTTGCTGTGCTTTTTCATTCTTGGTGATGATGGCGTTTTCCAGTGCATCAACAGTCATTTTGTCTTAGGATCATACTGGAAGATCCAGGTTTCATCACAAGTGATGATTTTTTGAAAAAGGTTTGGGTCCATCTCAAGTTGCTGCAGAATGTCAGCACAAATTTCCTTGTAGCACTCGTTTTGCTCTGGTGTGAGAACCCTAGGGACCATCTTGGCACAAACTTTTCTCATGTTAAGATCCTCATGCAAAATTTTCCACACAGTGTCTTTGTCAGTGTTCACGGCTTCAGCTGTCATTCGGACACTGAGTTGACAGTCTCCTCAAACAATCTGGCAGGTTTTTTTCCACACTTCTTTCAGTTCTTGAAATGGAAGATTGTCCAGGGTGTTCATCATCTTCCACATTCTCATATCTTTCTCTGAATCTTTTGTGCCACTCAAACACACGTGCACAAGACCTGCAGTCTTCCCCTTAGGCCTCAGTAAGCATTTGAAAAGATTCCATTGATGTTTTGTTCAATTTTACTAAAAAGTTCAAATTGACACGTTGCTCAACTTTTAAACTTAGCATTTTTATGGCAGACAACACAGCTGCTTTAAGCGGTGACTGACAACTGAATGGCTGAGAATGTTGATGTTTGTCATGCAGGTTCAGACATGTTCAAGGTCCCCCACTCAAGTGTTCACAATCATTTCTCCCTGATTTGTCTGAAAGGTATAAATACCATCTCGTTATTTAATAGACAGACCTTGTATTCTGGAGATCAGAAACTTGGCTCAAATGTACCTCCACCATGTTGGTTCAGCTCTAATCAGAGCTTGGGGACATCACCGTCTTGGAATACAATTCTCAGACTTCACTAGCAATGCTGGCTGGGGATTTGAAGAGGTATGATCCCACAAAGTTACTTTTTCCAAGCTCTGGCTCTAGTTTCAAGAGCCTATACCTATCTTTTCCAAGTATGATATAAAGAGCCTGACTGATATTTGACATCAGAAGGGTATGAACTTGCAAATAATAACTTAAGTTGAGCCACGCTACCCAAATGTTCCTCAGTCATCAGAACTGACCAGTGATACTCTTTATTGGGTTTTCTGAAATTGCAAATCAGTTTGTTCTGCAGAGTCCTTTAGCCGGTTCTTAGGCTGAGACTGTTGTATGAACTCTTATACTCAAGAAGTGTGCTGCTGTTCTGCCACTGATGTCATTTTCATTTTACTTACTCAGGGCTACTGGGGATATGTGTAATTGCATTTGTCAGTGCAAAGGTTTCTAGATAGGGTTTGAATACATTTGGTTTATTTTGGTCAACTGGAACAACTTTCCCCAAGTGTTTGTTCAGACATAAAGGACTTTTTCAGATGGGGTTTTTTAACGCTAGCAGCCTCATCCCCATTGTGAGGCTGCTGCACAGCAGGGCATTCCTTTTGGATGACGCTCTCCCCTGCTGATCCTCTGTCGATACTGTTGCGTAACTGTGGGGATGCTGCAGCGTTATATTTGGCAGTTTTCTAATCATGAAAGTTGATCGTGATTAGAAAACCGCCAAATATAACGCTGCAGCGTCCCCCTGGTTACGCAACAGTATTGGCAGGGGAGAGCGTCATCCAAAAGGGATGCCCTGCAGCGCAGCAGCCTTGCAACGGGGACAAGGCTGATAGCGTTATAAAACTCCATTCAAAAATGTCCAAAGAATGCAGATTGTTTCTAATTGGAATTTGGTTCTGGGATGGGGTAGTTTCAGCTCCCTTTGTTCATACTATCTTGGAGGATCTCATTGCTAGAAGTGTGTTGGATATCAAAAGGGAAGTTTATGCTGATTTGCTTTATTGTACTGGTGCAGCATTCAGGATGAATTGAACATGTTGTTACAGAGCATAATGCTATATACCTTCTATTGCATACCATCATCATTACTTTAAGACCAGATGTTCCAGGTCCTGTCCTTCATGTATTTAACTTAAAATATCAGTAGTAAGTAATGGGGAAAAAAACCACCTTTCTCTGAGGCCTTGAACAGCTATACCAGTAGATGACACTGCCATAAATGGGTCAATGGTATAAAGCAGCTTCTCATGTTGACTGGGAAGAATTATGCAATGGTGAGATCCCTGTTGGCCCTCAGCTCTGTCCAATGGTCAGACTGTTTGTCTGTGCACCTTGCCAAAAAGTCAGGGGGCAGCCTAGTTAAGTTGGCACATTTACATGGCAGATTTATTGCGGCAACTTGCGCTTTAATTCTTTTCCGCAGCTGTGCCAGTCAGGGTTTTTTTTTTCTAATTATGCTGCTTGTTTGTTCAGACTTGAAAAAGTGCGGGGTGTGTGGCCTCCCAAGCAGAGGAAGGCTATATGCGGAGGAGGCTAGATCGTGAGTGAAAGAATTTGAAGCCCTGCATTTTCTAGGTAAAGAAAGACTCACAGACTGCCAAAATAGCAGGGGGGAAGATCAAAGAAGTGTCTCTGTCTCTGTGTCTCTGAAAATCTGCTTGTATATGTACCCGCTCCCTGAAGCAGAGAGACAGCGAGATCGCAGCTGAGTAGAAGAAGGAATTCCTTTCTTTATGTGGGGAACAGATCTCCCCTGACTGTAAATTGTTGGGAATCCTTTTTGTTTTCAAACTGGCTTGCAAAATAGCAGAGAGGATTTTTCAAAGTTTCCTGATCGCTACTTAATCTCCCTCCCTCAGTCCCCCTCTTTTAAGGCCACCCCTTCATCATAGCAACCAATCACAGTGCAGCTCTGCTGCAGCCCTTGCAGAATGGTTGTTTACACTACCAATAATGCGCTACTTTGTAAATATACCAGCAAAAGTAGCGACATCCGTTGCCATGCTATATTTGGGTGTTTTACCTTCCCCCCTTCTGAATGAGGCGATACTGTGGTGCGATCCGTGGGAACAATGAGCTATCTTTGCAGTATATTTAGAGGAATATTTGCCCGTGTAAACGGGCCCCCAGTATGCATATATTCACCAGGGAATCTGGTTTCCCATCCAGGAACAGACCAGTTCACCTTGTTGTGCGTACATTTATTTGCCCTCATTTCTCTTTCCTTAGATCTAAAAGGGAGAGGGCAACCTCTTGGATTGCCAAAATGTCTTCCAGAGATGATTCAAAATAGTTAGTGGCAGCAGTACTACAGCCAGTGAGGAAAGGTAGATGTACTTCATGGCATGCTGCCATACATCCAGCCCCATGTGTACCACAACACAAGCAAACCTCTATGAGTGCATTGAGCCCCCCACCCACAAGCAGATCCAACAATCTCCAGAGCCAATTTGTGTTGGAGAGTTTAGTGGCTGTGCCAAAAAGCCAGGCCTGGAGGTTTCAGCATTGATTGATTTCACATGTGGTTTCAGCAGTGATTGAGTGATCAATGCTCCCCAGTGGCAGCAATTCCATAGATCCTTTGCCACCTTGAGAGGCGAGGTAGAGCAACTTTGTCTTTCATACTTTTATTCCTTTATATCCCAATTTCCCCCCAATACTGGGACTCAAGGTGACTTTAAAAAATACAGTTAAAAGCAACAAAACACTAAGGGAAACATATTAAAGAACCACCATCACCCAAAAAAAAAACCCAAGATAAAAATCACCAGAAAAATACACCAAAGAAAACAACACAATTAAAATCCCTTGCAGCCAGTTCCTGAAAACCTACTGAAACAGATCTTTTCTTTGATTTGGCCTTTCCTGCTTTGGGTGAAGGCAAAGCAAGCACTGTTTTACAGCCCAAACCTGCATCCGTGTTATAGGACTTTATCACACTACACTGTTATAGTCCTATTATTCCACATTAACTGCTATGGCTGCCACCTGAGGAATCCTGGGATTTGCAGTTTATGGAGGGGCATGTAGAACTCTCAGCCAGAGAGCTCTTAGGTCTCACTAATCCACAAACTGCAGAATTCCACAGGAGGCAGGCAAAGCAGTTAAAGTGGAATAACAGGACTGTAACACTGTAGCCTGATAAAGTTCATAGACTAGAGCAAACTAGATGGGAGAAATTCCTTAACTGGTCCTCCATGAAGCTCTGCTCTCAGGGAATCATGAGTTGCAGAATGGCAGACCAGGCCAGTTCACCACCTTGCCATCCCAGGAGGATAAGTCTTCTGTTCTTCTGGAGTCCCCCAGTAAGTCCAGAAAAATCCATGTTTTTTTCCTGCCATAAATATTTTAGAACCTGGCCTTTCATAGCTTGAATGCTTTCTAGTATATTAAAGCAGCCAATCATTTAGAGGTGTCCTTATGCCCTGTCACTGGTGTGTCTGGAAATTGGCTTGATGATAGAAGGAATAGTCTTATCAAAGGAGTCAGGAGAGCACAGAACTAGAACAAAGCATACATTCATATGGTGAGTTATTCACTTCCCACTAGCTATTCTATCACTGCACTACTTTAAGCACAAAAAATATCTCCCCTCTTTTTCTGCTTTGATGATGAAGCTAAATAAAAAGGGGAATTGACACATGGCAATAAAATTTTCATGAATTTGTAAACTTTCAAAAGCTTTTCATCTATTTGATTTAGAACTGGGATAGAAAAAGAATGCCAGTGGCATTTAGAGCAATATAACCAAAACACCATGGATTTTAACCTCACCGATTGCTGACATATGTCCCTCAAGATATTCCTCTGAGGGAATATCACTGTTGACAGAAAATGTTTCCTCAGCCTTACTTAATGAAACCTAGATGAGGATTTTACATCTCAGTCTATATGCAATATACATGAAGATATCCTATCCTATCCTATCCAACCCTATCCTCTCCCATGAAGCTGTGAAAGAGCAACATTTCTAACAAGAAAGTATCATAAGAATTTCACAACTTCACATTCGCCAGCCTATCCTCTTCTATGTTGTGGCTTGCCAGGTGCTCAACAAAAGTAGGATGTTAATAGCAGGCCTGCTATAGATTACAAGTTGTATATGTTTGTCCTAAAATAAAAGATTTGTGAAGCTTTAGCTGAGCTGTTGTAATATTATGTCAGTGCATGGATTCTCTTGTAAAGGGCTCGGTGAAAAGCATGTAAAGCATAAAAACCCGAAGGACTTTGCTGTTCACAACTGTATTTGTTTGCAGCTCTTGAAACAATTTCTACAGCTCAATTGAAATACAGAAAAAAAGAAAGCCATGCACGAGGGCCAAGACACCAACGTGACAGACTCACCTCTGAACATAAACCAACTTAGAAAGTACTCTGCAGATTTATAAAATTTTCTGCAACATGTGGAATTCTTTTTAATGAATAATGGATAATGGATAATTAAGAGGTACAAAATTATCTTAAAGATGTATGGGAAATAGATGTAGCAATTGCAACAGATAAATCTAAGTGGGAGAAAATATGGAATATGCATCATTTGAAAACATTATCAGTAAGAATAAAAGAAAATTACTATAAGATTATATGGAGATGGTATTTAACCCCAGTAAGATTGAATCAAATAGACAAAAAGTATTCAGCACAGTGTTGGAGGGGATGTCAAGAATTGGGGATGTATATTCATATGTGGTGGAATTGCAAATATGTGCAGAGATTTTAGAAAATAGTAATGAAGGAAATAAGTGAGATAATGGATATAAATATATTTTTATGTCCTGAAATAGCATTATTATCATATTGTGAAAAAATACAAGAACCTCAAATTGTTAAAGAATTATTAACAAATCTGCTGACAGCAGCAAGGTTAATAGTAGCAAAGAAATGGAGAACACAAGGTGAATACCAAATAGAAGAATGGTATAATCTAATCTGAAATCTGAAGTGTTGAAATGGCTACAGCAAGTGACCCCAACTGTGAAATGGAGGGATGAAGACATTGAGTGGATCCATAGAGAGTTGACAGGAAGGAGAAGTATGTTGCCAAGAGATGTTATTGTTAGAGTTATTAATTACAATAACAAGGAGGAATTGATGAGAACAGTCAAGAAACATCCAGAGAGACTGAAGTATGGAGATGTAAGGGTGGAATTATATAATGACTATTGTCCACAAACAGTAATTTGGAGAAAATCGATGAAGCCTTGTATTGCTACTCTTTTGAAAGCTGGTATAAAATATGCTTGGGGATACCCAGTGTTTTTGAAATTTGAATGGGCAGGAAAAAGATATAGAATGGAAACGCCAGAAGATGGACTGCGATTGTTGGAGGAGTTGGGAGTATATAAGAAGGAGTATGGAGTTGATGGAGGAGCAGACAGCGGAGGAGGAAAAGTTTAGACAGATGAAGAAAGCAAAAGGAAGAAGAAGAAAAATTACAGTGGGAAGAAAAGAGGGGAAATGTTTTTATTTTTATTTTTATGAGCACCCGGGGGGAGGGAGTTGTTCTGGGCCATTGGATGATCTCTTTGCCACTCCTCACCTGGAAGACCTGGGGGGTCATGAGCAAGGCAGTTTGCCTTGGGAAGACAAGGTGGGGAGGTAAAGAAGGGAAAGGGGGAGGGGGGAAGGGAATGGGGAAGAATTGGGAAGGTGTGGGTATGGGGAAGGGAGGTCACTTTTTGGAGCCAGAAGATCTTATAGAAAATGTAATAAGGAATCTAATGGTTAATAAATTAAAGATATCAACCTTAAATGTTCATGGCCTTGGCACAGTAATAAAATGAAAAAGGATTGAAGCACTATTGAAGAAGGATCAAGCGGATATAATATTTTTGCAAGAGACACATCAAAAAAGGGAAGGAGTAAATGAACTGAAATTGAATTGGGTAAGAGTTTATGAAAAAGCATATGGGAATTCAAAAGCTAGAGGGGTAGCAATATTAATAGCAAAAAAATGTAATTTCGTCATTAAAAAGGTGAAAAAGATGAAAATGGGAGATATATTATAATGCAAGGTGAAATGTGAGAAGATAAATATGTTCTAATGAATGTATATGCTCCAAATGAAAAACAAGAGGAATTTTATGAGAAAGTATTTAAAGAAATGGAGAATATGCAAGAACAAAATATTGTTGTAGCAGGAGATTTTAATATGCAAATGGAAAGAATAAAAGACAAATCAAATTATTCATTAAGGGATAAATATGATGATATTACAAATTTAAATAAAATAATAAAAAGGAAGGGGTTGAAAGATGTGTGGAGATTAGTAAAGGGAGATGAAAGGAAATATACATACTTTTCAATGGTACATAAGAGTTATTGAAGAATTGATTATATTTTTGTATCAAAAAATCTTATTGATAAAATCATAAATTCAGAGATAGAAAATATAAAAGTAACAGACCATGCCTTGGTCAATGTGGAGATTATAATGAAGAGAGATTATGAACAGGTGAAAAGGTGGAGGTTGAATACAAATTATAGAGAAATAGTAGAAAAAATTGAGCATGAATGGCAAGAATTGTGGGAATTAAATGATAAAGAAGTATCAAAAGGAATTTTGTGGGATACTATGAAACCTGTGACAAGGGGGATGTGCATAAAAGAAACCTTTAACTTAAAAAAAAGGCAAGAAGAAAGAAAAGGGAAATTAGAAAGGGAAACAGAATTATTGGAAAATAAATATATATTAAACAAGGAAAAACAAACTTATATTGAGTTATGAGCAAAGAGGGAGGAATTGGATAAAATGGAAGTAGATGAAGTACAGGAAAATTTAATTTATTTAAGAAGGGAGTATTTTGAATTTAGTAATAAAAATTAAAAAATGTTGGCTAGATCCACACAGAAGAAGAAAACGGAAAATATGATAAATGGGATTAGATATAAAACAGGTAAAATGTGTAGAACAATGAAGGAAAAACTAACAATTTTTGAGGAGTTTTATAAAGACCTGTACCAGTCAGGGAATAAATCAGTGGAACAAATAGAAAAATATGTAGGGGAAAATTGGAAGATTAAAATAGAAGAGGAAGATAGGGATTTATTAGAAAAACCATTTATGAAAATGGAAGTAGAGGAAGCAATAAACAATTTAAAAAGCGGGAAAGCTCCAGGAATGGATGGGTTAGGACCAGATTATTATAAAGTATTTTAAAAGAAGTTGATACCTAAATTATTAGAATTATATAATAATATAATAATGGGAGACAAAGTCCCTTCATCATGGCAATAATCATTGATAATATTGATACCAAAGCCAGATAAGGATTTGTTGGACCCTGGATCATACAGGCCTATATCATTGATAAATCAAGATGCAAAGTTACTATCAGCAATAATGGCAAAGAGAATGAATAGTTGTATGTATAAATATGTATGTATAAAGGACCAATGTGGATTTGTGAAAGGAAGACAAATGTCAAATTTAATAGGAAGGGTGTTAAATAAAATACATATAATTGGCAAAACAAAAGTAAAAGCAGGGATATTAGCATTAAATATATTTCAAGCATTTGACTGTGTGGAATGGCCAACACTAAAAATAATATTGAAATAATTTGGAATGGGGAAGAGGTTTAGAGGATTAATAGATCAATTGCATTCCCATAATACAGCTATAGTGATGGTTAATGATGGAATAACAAGAGAAATAAAAATAACGAGAGGAACAAGACAAGGTTGCCCACTTTCTCCAATATTGTTTGCAATGGTAATAGAAATTCTAGCAAATGTGATAAGAAATGATAATAGTATAGAAGGAATTAGGGTAGAAACAAAACATAAGATAAGCTTGTTTGCTGATGATACATTGTTAACAATTAAGGAACTGATTAACGGAACAGAAAAAATTAAAGAACATTTAAAAGTATTTAGAGAGATGACAGGCTTACAGGTTAATTGGAATAAATCAGATATGATGTTGTTTAACTATACTAAGGAAGAAGAAAATATATTTGTAAAAGAGAAAAAAATAGAAGTAAGATTAAAAAGTAATATTAAGTATTTAGGAATAAATATTACAAAAGATTTAAAAGAACTAGAAGAGAAAAATATTATGGTACTAAGGAAAGAAATGGAAAAGAAGTTGGAAGAATATAAAAATATTCAACTATCATGGTTTGGAATCATAGAATCATAGAATCATAGAATTGCAGAGTTGGAAGAGACCACGAGGGCCATCCAGTCCAACCCCCTGCCACGCAGGAAATCACGATCAAAGCATCCCCGACAGATGGCCATCCAGCCTCTGTTTAAAGACCTCCAAGGAAGGAGACCCCACCACACTCCGAGGGAGTGCGTTCCACTGCCGAACAGCTCTTACTGTCAAAAAGTTCCTCCTCATGTTGAGGTGGAATCTCTGTTCCTGGAGCTTGCACCCATTGCTCCATGTTCCAGTCTCTGGAGCAGCAGAAAACAAGCCTGCTCCATCCTCAGCGTGACATCCCTTCAAATACTTAAACAGGGCTATCATATCGCCTCTTAACCGTCTTTTTTCCAGGCTAAACATACCCAGCTCCTTAAGTCTCTCCTCATAAGGCATCGTTTCCAGACCACCATTTTAGTTGCCCTTCTCTGGACACGCTCCAATTTGTCAATACCCTTTTTTAATTGTGGTGCCCAGAACTGGACACAGTATTCTAAGTGAGGTCTGACCAAGGCAGAATAGAGTGGCACTATTACTATTACTGAAGAGTAGCTTTAGTTAAAATGAAAATATTACCTCAACTAATTTTTTTGTTTAGAATGTTCCAATAAAAGTATCAGAAGTAGAATTGAAAAAATGGCAAAATATGCTGAATAAATATTGTAATGGAGGGAAAATGACAAGATTAAATAAATTATTTTGGTATATATCACAGAAGGAGGGAGGACTTGGTCTTCCCAAAATAAAAGGATATCATGAAGCTAATCAATTGAGATATGTTATAGAAGGAATTGTAGGACAGGGGGATTTAGAATGGTTAGAGATAGAAAGAGGGAGAATATAAAAGAGAATATGGAATATATTTTTTGAAAATTTTACAAAAAAGGAAATTAAAGGAATTGAGAACCCATTTCTGCAAAATATATGGGAAATATGGTATAAATATAAGAGAGAATTTTTGCCTATTGATTCAGTATTAACACCGGTTATAATGGGGAAAAAA
This sequence comes from Gambelia wislizenii, assembly GCA_030847615.1. Lineage (NCBI taxonomy): Eukaryota > Metazoa > Chordata > Lepidosauria > Squamata > Crotaphytidae > Gambelia > Gambelia wislizenii. The sequence continues at coordinate 101,777,543 of JAUMIR010000005.1, read as the reverse complement.
TTCCCAAATAATTTGAAGGAAAAAATGGGAAAGGAATTAAAGAGGACTAGATAAAATAGAGGGATGGATAGGATGGATGGATGAGAAAGGGAGTATAAGAGAGAAATTATGTGGAATGAAAATTTCATGGTTTAATTCCATACAGTTAGAACAATGGATTAAAAATTGGAAAAAGAATCATAAAGAAACAAGGAAATTTACAAAATTTGAAAATTTGATGAAACAAGGTGAAAAGAGGGATGATAATGAAAGTATGAAAAGTATTACAAGTGAATTATATAAAATATTGATAAAAAATAAGGGGAAAAAAGACAAAGGGGAATATTTAAGGAGAATATGGGAGGAAGACTTGAAACAAAAAATTGGAGATCCTGAATGGGATAAGATATGGAAACAAAGACATTTAAAAAATATGTCGATACGGATAAAAGAAAATTATTATAAAATAATATGGAGATGGTATTTGACACCAGCAAGATTGCATAATATAGATAAGAATAACTCTAAATATTGTTGGAGAGGTTGTCAAGAAATAGGTACATATATGCATATGTGGTGGAATTGTAAATTTGTACAGCAGTTTTGGGAAATGGTTTTCATAGAAATAGAGAATATTCTGAATAGAAATATAGAAAGGAAACCGAGCATAGCATTGATGTCAATTTTTACTGGAGAGAATGGGAACCAAGCAGAAAAGGATTTAATAACACATTTATTAACGGCAGCAAGATTAATTATAGCAAGACACTGGAAAATGCAAATAAATATACAAGTGGAGGAGTGGTATAAAGAAGTGTGGAAGATGGCAATAAATGATAAGTTAACATGTAGAATTAAAGTAAGAAGAGGAAGTTGGAAAGAAAGTGACTTTGATAAAATTTGGAAAGTATTTGTTAAAAAAGTATTACAGACAAAAGATGGGATGTTACCTCCACGAGAAGAAATGAGATTCTGGAAAGATTAGGTAAGGGATAATGGCTCCGGTGAAGGGGAGCACTGAGGTGGGGGGGGGTAGGGGAATTAATATTTTTGAATAGAATTATAGTAAAGAATCTACGTTAACCTTTGAAATTAGTTAATAGAAAAATTGTGATGTTTATAGTAATTTTATGTGTTATAATAACTAAGTATTGATTGGATAATATAATGTATGATTATAAAATTAATAAAACGTTTTTTAAAAAAAGAAGAAGAATGGTATAATGAAGTATGGTATATAGCTATAAATGAGAAATTAACAAATATGGTTAAGGGGGAAAAAAGGAGGGCTAAATAAGAATGTTTTTGGTGAAAAATGGAGTAAATTCTTAGAATTTGTATTAATAAAGGGGAGAGGAAGGAAACCTGAGTTGGAAATAATGGCATTTTGGAAAGAGGGATGAATGTAAAGGGAAATCCCTGGGTGGAGGGAATCACTTTTATGTTAATGAGTATATTTGTTTGGTAAGTTGTGTGTATAATTTGTATGTTGTTTCTTTTTAAAAATTAATAATATATATATTAATGAACAAAAGTCTATATATGCCTTCTGCAATATAACAATGGGTACTCTGTGTGTGTGTGTATATAATTATACAACTAAGTCATTTTGGGGGGTATAGTTTTCTCTATTGCTGTAATTTATAAGAAAAATCCTCCATATGTAAAATATGTGTGTCTTTCTAATGAAATGAAATTTATATGACTGATTATAGAAGACCAGATTTGGCCTTTGCAGGAAAAACCTAGTCCACTTTGTAATGCATTGATGCTAACTCTAAATTCTGGCAAGATTTGTCAGGAATTGGTGACTGAACCCTAAGTTTTAAAATGGCCAAACAACTGCAGAAATCATGCTGAGTCATGATGACTGACTCCATGACTCCAGTCATGCCTAATCATGCCACAGCTGCATGAGAAGGGTTACATCAGAAGAAGGATTACTAGAGTACAAAACCATGTAAGGTGAAATCTGATACAATGTAACCATGTGCTTGGGTAAGCCAATGCTGTGCTGAGATGTATATAAGTGAGCCAGAACAGTGTTCATTCTCATCCTATGATCCTATGATGCCTGGCGTAGCCCTTTGCTTGTAAATACTGTGAATAGCTGATACTACTTTGAAGTTTAAAGCACCTCCTGTTTTTTGGACACTAAACACTCTGTGTGAGAGTATTCTTGGGAAAGGGTTGCTACCAAGTCTGCTGAGACAGTTTTTAGCTTCTGCTGGGGATTGAATGTCCTGTCATCCCCTGACAAGATTATGATAATGGAGAAGTAGGATGAAAAAGAGAAGAAATGTATGCAGTGACCATTAGTGGGAATTCCTCTTTATGCAGTGTCATGGGTCGTAACTAACAAAATCACTAGATAAGTTACTGCCTCCAAAGAGACGCAATCTGATATCGACAGTGAGGAAGTGCAGTCCACGTCTGGAGGTGGACAGTAGGGCTGCCTGTTGATGGCTGCAGAATGGTTGGTGGAAGGCAGATCCCATGGGGATCGCCTTTTGTGGCAGATGGCATGGGCCCTGATCCGGGTAAGTGGGGAATAAGGGGTCTCTGTCAAGTTCAAGTTCATGGAGACCCCCCCTTTTATTAACAACCTTGTTTTGCAGGGAAGGAGAGAGTGTCAAGTGGGGTGGCTTGGCCAAGGCTCTCTCCTCCAAGAGTGGGTCAGTAGCAACCAACAGCGGTCCATTGTCCAACACAGGGTTGGGCAATGAAGGGATCCAGACCCACGCAATAGCGCCAACCATTTGCAGCCATTAGCAAGTTGCACCCTTTTTATTGCCAATATTCAACATACTAACCTATACTTAATCTCTTATGTTTATCATGTACTCAATACATTTAGTTAAGACAGCTTGGCGTTGTGTGTGTCATCATTAGTGGGGCAGGAGATGAAACAACCTTAATGGAGAGAACAGGATTTAAATTAGTGAAATCAGTGAAATATCTTGGTATTAATATAACAAACAAAAATTTGGATCTTTTCGGGAATAATTACCAAAAAAACATGGAAGCAAGTTAAGAAAGATATAACTAATTGACAACATCTGAATCTTTCATTTCTAGGTAAAATAAGTGTAATTAAAATGAACATCCTGCCTAGACTAATCTTTTTATTTCAAATGATCCCAATAATTCAATCACAGAAAATATTCAAAGATTGGCACTCAGACGTATCCAAATTTATCTGGTCTGGGAAGAAACTGAGAGTTAAATGGAAAATTCTTCAAGATGCCAAGGAAAGAGGAGGGTTAAGCTTACCAAATTTAAGACTTTGCCATGATGCTTGTGGCCTTACTTGGGTTAAAGAATGAACTACTTTAGAAAATGATAAGCTGTTAACAATTGAAGGAGATGGTAATCATTATGGCTGGCATGCATACCTTTTTTTATAATAAAGACATAGTAAATAAAGAATTTCACAATTATAGTATCAGAAGCTCACTAATTAAAATCTGGAAAAAAATTAAAAACAGACTATTCTCTCAAACACCAACTTGGGCCTCTCCACATGAAGCACTATTTAACAAAGAAGGGATCCCCACTCACCAATGGCTAAGATACAGTGATATATTAATTTTAAAAGGAGACCAACATTCTTTGCAATCGCAAGATGAGATGAAAAGAGATAATTTGGATTGTCATTGGTACTTATATTTGCAGATGAAGGAAAGATATAAAATGGATAATAGACTAACAGGAATCACATCTAATAAGTCAGAATGGGAAACCATCTCTGAGTTAGGGAATAAACATATGATATCCAGATTTTATAACTTACTATTAAAATGGGATACAGAAGACGAAGTAGTCAATTCAAACATGATAGCCTTGGCCTAAAACATTGGCCACACAATTGAGCTTGAAAGATGGGGAAAAATATGGACCAGACAAATAAAAAGAACCTTAAGTCAAAATATAAGAGAGAACATATATAAGATGTATTTACGATGCTACCTTTTACGACATACATTATCGATGATGTACAAAGGTCTGCAAGGTTTGTGTTGGCAGTGTGACGAGAAAAATGGGTACGTTCTACCAGCTTTGGTGGGATTGTAAAGAATCAGCTAAATATTGGAAAAAAGTTAAACAAACAATTGAAGAAATCTTGCACATTAAACTACGATGGAAGCCAGAAATATATTTGCTCGGGTTAATTGAGGAGACAACAGAAAAAAGATATGGGAAATTAATTTTTTATATGCTAGTGACAGTGAGAATAATCTTTGTCAAAATGTGGAAGCACGAGGAGTGTCCTACAATAGAACATTGGTTAGAAAAACTCTATGAAACAACGCATATGGATAAATTGACGATGAGAATCAAAGGGAAAACTATGGAAAATTATGTAAATGATTGGTCAGGTTTAGCAAATTACTTTGTAAATAGGTGGGGTAACGTTGCAATAATATCCCATCTCTGAAATGAAATTATGTAACAGATGTAAAGGAGATTAAAGCTTCAACTAAAACTAATGGCAAGAAATCTTAATATAAAGGAATAACATTAAGATAGATAACGGAAACAGTCATTTATAAGTTTTGATTTTGATGTTTAATATAAATAACAACAATATTTGGACAAGTCAGGAAGGAAGTCAGAACAAATAATACTTAGTAATACCAGTGCATCAAAATACTGTGTTATATAAATGAATAATATTGGGATGATAGTATATGGATCTGCATCTTTTTAAATCCTTTCATTACTTGTAAGGAAATGAATAACAAGTACAAATCAAAGACGTATAAATGGGAAATGTGGATCTATGTAAACAAATACTGCACTGTGGAAAATTTTGATTGGTTTTTGTTATTTTATGTAAAAAAGGAAAAAAATAATAAAAAGTATTTAGAAAAGAAAATTTGTGGGCGGGAGCAGGAGTGTTTGGTCTGGGGCCGCAAAAGGAAGAATATGATAAATTATTGCTCCAGCTTCACTGCATGATTAAGGTTTTTAATAGCACTTTACTGGGGTTGTCAGCTTGCAAGCATCAAAAGGCACGAAGATACAGAGGTAAAGAAAAACTGGAGTAAAGTTCTTTATTTGTTACTTTTTATATTCTGCTTTTCTGAATTTTTACTAGGCCAACATAGCTTAGAACATATAATCAAAATTGTACCCATAAAATAATAAAAAGGTAAATAAAAGTCTACCTTGCGACACTTTTTTGGTCCCAGCATACCCTAAATTGCTTTAATCACCATCTGCTGTTTGTGTTACATAGCTTCGAAAGAGACTTTCTGACCTCTTTACCATTTTCTTGGTATGTTACCATTCTGAATCATTTGGTCTGTCCATTCTTGTTGCCAGATTTTTCCAAGTAGGTAAACATCTCAGTATAACAGTACTTTGTCTTTTGTAAAGTGCCCTTTACTCTTTTCATACTGGGTTTGGCACCTTTGGAATCACAATGAATGATCATCTCAGTTTTAACTTTTTAATTTTTTCATCTTCCCTGACTTAGTTTCATTCTACTCCATGTTTGCATTTCTGTGTGGGATTTTGCCTACTATAAACATTTTTGTAAACAAATCCTTAATATAGTGCTCTTTGACATTTTCCCCAACAACACACACACTTCCCTGTTTATATTTTATCTTGATATATTGGACAGGGGTGGTTGTTATATATTTGGAGAATGGTATTGCAAAATTCAGAAAAGTACAAATGACAAAAGATATTGATTTGGGAAATGCAGATTTGTTATATTCCTAGCGTGAACTAACAAAAGTTCCCCTTTATCCTTTCCGTTGGGCCACCAACTAAGGACTTTTTCAGATGGGGGAACCCCCCCCCAGGAGGTCAGGAGAAGAATTGGGCTGTCGTGCTTACACAGCCCCATTTCAGACAGCCCCATCCTCCCCTATCCTCCTCCCGACCTTCCTCCAAGGTGCTGATGCTGCTTTTTATTGACAGTAAACCTCCGGGGAAAGCACGGGGAAAGGTTGGGAGGACAGGGGAGAATGGGGCTGTCTGAAACGGGGCTGTGTAAGCGCGACAGCCCCATTCTTCTCCCAGTCTCCTTGGGTTTTTTTCCCCCATCTGAAAAAGTCCTTAGATAGAAGGAAGTTATCTTGTACCAAGGAAAGTTTATTCCAATTAGCAGTGATCTTCATTGTTACATGCAGAGGTCCTTGCCACCTGATCCCTTAAACTGGAAAAGCAAGGGATGAAATCTGGAACTTACTGCATGAAAACATGTGCTGTATAAGAGCTACAATCAGAGTCTCTGAAACCACATTTGAGGGGCTCACTTATCTTCTGGTGCCATTCCCCTTCCATCACCCTGGCACTGTGATTTGGTATATTTGCCTAACTGCTGTGGAATCACTTGGACGTACTCTTGGTAGTTGGATCAAGCCACCTTTTACATTTTGCAGACTGCCCCAAAGTGACACTAGGTCAGGCAACTTGTTGAACATTAAAAAGATACCAGATCCAGCTGCTAAATGGGTTGAGTGAGGGTGAAAAGGGTATTCCATGACAGACTTTAGAAGTGAGCCATGCCCATCTCATTTGCTCTTGACAACTGTCCAAAAATAGAGCTTGGAAAAAGTTGTTTTAAAGATTTCAGCTTGCAAGATTATTGGTCATATTGGCAGGGGGGGACGACAGAGGTGTATTCTTTAAAACAAACAAACACACACACACACACACATACACACACACCTTTTCCCAGCCTTTGTGTAAGAATGGAGAGGCTTACACCCTGACTATGCTCCCTTCCCCACTTTGGACCCAAATTTATGGAGGGGCTATTGAGATTTCTATCCTTGAGAAGACAGTGAAAACCTGTCAAAATCTTTCATGCAAATATTAGACAAAGTCCGAAATGATACTATACCTAATAAAAATGTGACTTCTACTGTAACTTTTCAAATGTATTTAACTTTAGTATTGGTGTAAGTAAGCAATGCATATTCTGTTGTGCTGATGAGAGCAATAGGAAGTCCATCCCATTTATAATGTAGGGCCATAAATAATTTTCCAGACACTCTCAATGATTTATTGCAATGTCTATTTTTAATGAAAATTATACTTGATAGAACAGTTTTCTTTGGGTTTGGCTGCACACAAGATGTACTGTAAAGGAAAACTGTAGGGAAATTAGGTCTTATTAATTTTTAAAAAGTGTATGTCTGATTCATCACTTGCTTTTGGCAGTTTTCACGCCATCCACTGAAATCAATGAATAATGTGGGAATCTGTCACTCTGCTCAAGCAGATTTTTCCTATATTACACACTGTGAATCAAGATCATTTTGAGTGTTTTACTGCTTAGTTGTCTAGATGTCTAGGCAGAGGAAAGTTCCATCATATTCAAAGAGGCTTACTGGAGGGAAAATGTAAAACTATCATGATTTTGTCCATTAGGTCAAATTGTTTTATATCTCTGAAATATCAGAGACTTTTGGGCATGAACGGGGAGTTAGAAGTAGATTTTGGTAGGCCAGTCAATGGTCGGGAGAATAACGGTGAGACCAACCAAAATAATTCTGCTAGCAACAGAAAGTAAATGCCTGGAAGTAGATGTCTCTAGATAACATAAGCAGTAAGATAAACCATGGGCTTGTCTAGATGGACAATATACCCCACCTTGCCCCAACTTAGAGCCCTGCAATCCTGATTCACAGGGCATTTCCCCCATTTTGTCCTTGGGAAGTCCTTATCACCTTGGGGCAGATACAGGGCTGAGACGGGGGAAGGTGGGGTAGGGCCTGATACAATGTTTTAGAATAATACCTGTTTAAATCCATTTCTGCCAGGAGGAGAAGGATTAGGTCCTGTGAGACTTTGGGAGACTGCCCCAGCAGACCAGCCTTTGTTGAAGCTGCCAGTCTGCCTCACTGTCAATATCAGATTGCAGTAATGGGGCAACAATGGGCCTGATCTGTGGTCAGAATACACCAGCAGGGAGCTGCCATTTCCTGGTTCACATAGATGAGCCCCATAGGAAATAATTGCACTTATATCATTAAGAGAGCACTGATCCTTTCTTATAGCTGAGGAAGAATTCAGCATGACAGAAATATGACTGGCTAAGGAGGAAGCAATGAATTTATTGTAAATTTGTTTTTAAAAGACAGGAGTAATAATTCAGTAATAAGAAATAATGTCCAAACACATACAGACTATCTTTCCTTCTTACTGAGGAACTGTAGTTATCATGGATGCAAATATGGGATGATTTCCCCCACTCTACAACATACATTATACAGACACCAAACAATGGAACCAAATGAGGGCATGGATAGGAAGTATGCAGTCCTCCATATATTGTTGAACACCTGTTCCCCTCACCCTTCACCAAACAGAGCACTGCATTTGTGGACAACATTGCAGTAGAGGAATTTTGCTCTTCTCATTACACCTGGGATGAAACCTTAGACTGCTATAGATTTTCTTTGGGTCCCCCCCCCGACCACAGGCTGTGAGACTGTGTTCTGGGAGAGTTTATTTCTGATGTTTCGCCTGCATCTGTGGCTGGAATCTTCAGATAATGGTTGGGTAGGAGTGTGTATAGAGTTTATATACTGTGAACCCCTGTTGGGGAGGATATGTAAATTTGTATATTTGTATGGCTAGTTTTTGGGTGGAGATATGCAAGGAGGATTAGTGTCTGTTTGGCTAATGGTTGGTTAATGGTCCATTATCTGCTGGAAATCCCCCTGTCCCTGGGTGGACTTCATTTGCAAGTGTTGAGTTCTGATTTTAGTGTTTTTCAGGACTGGCAGCCAGACTTTGTTTACTTTTAGGGTTTCTTCTTTCCTGTTGAAGTTGTAGAGGTGTTTGTGGATTTCAATAGTTTCTCTGTGTATTCTGACATGGTAGTTGTTGGCCTGGTCTAGAATTTTGGTGTTTTTAAATAACATTGTGTGTCCAGGTTGGTTTATAACATGTTCTGCTACTGCTGATGTTTCTGGCTGGCCCAGTCTGCAGTGGCTCTCATGTTTCTTGATTCGTGTTCGCACACTGCGTTTAGTGGTCCCTATGTAACTTGTCCACAGCTGCATGGTATGCGGTAAACTCCTGCGGCTGTGAGAGGGTCTCTTTTGTCCTTTGCTGAGTGTAGCATTTCTTGGATTTTCTTGGTTGGTCCGTAGATTGTTTGGAGGTTGTGTTTCCTCACCAGTTTCCCTATTCTATCTGTGCTCATTTGATGTATGGTAAAAATACCTTCCCTTTGGGTGGCTGTTTTTCTTCTTCATTCCTGTGGTTCTTTTCTGGGTCTGGTTGCTCTTGTGATATCTGATCTGGAGTAACCATTAGCCTGTAGGGCCCAGTTTAGGTGCTTCAGTTCATCCTCCAGGTAGTGGGGATCCTTTTTGTGCGGTCTACCAATGTTTTTGTTGTGCTTCTTTTTTGTCCTGGGTGATAATTGGAGTTCTTTTTTTGATTATTCAGTTTTTTCAACAATAAAAAACACTCATATCCCTCTTCTACATTATACATTATTGGTTATACATTATACATTATACATTAATGCATTTTCACATTTACCCCTTAACCATCCACCTCACTTTTACATCCTATTTACCACCCTCCACTCAAAACTCCCATCCCTTACTCTTCTTTTCATTTATTTGACTTCCTTGTTCTTTTTCTTTCCATTTTGATACCTACATGTTTTATATCCTTCTCAACTTTATTACTTCTATCTTAATTCTGTTTTTATTTTCTTTTTAATTTTTACCTGTCTGTGTGTGTGGATTTTCTGTATACCTTGTGGCCTAACCATTGGTTTAGTTTGCGGATGACTAGGACATCCAAGAATGGCAGTGTTCCTTCCTTTTCTTTTTCCATCGTGAATTGGATATTTGGGTGGATGTTGTTCAGGTGGTTCAGAAATGAGACCAAATCTTCTTCTTAGTGGCTCCAAATGGTGAAAGTGTCATCCACATATCAGAACCATGTTTTGCAATCTAGGTTGCCCAGTGACTTATTTATTTAATATTACAACTACTTGTTTATTGCCCTCATCCCACCAGCATTCCCAACTGATAAGAAATACTTCAAAAATATATTACAATGATTTTAAAAAACCAGTTTTTAAAAGCCACACAAATAAAACAATCACAAAAATTTGGTTTTAAGGGCCAAAGGCCATGAGGAAAAAATACAGTCTTAGCTGCCTCTGAGAAGCTAAATAGGGATGGAGACAGCTATATTTTCTTTGGGAGGGAATTCCACTATTATGATGTTGCTGCAGAGAAAACCCTGTCCAGGTGCTCACCAACAGAGGCTCTAGGTGCGAGTTTATATTTCTGTGTTGCCTGGGTGTTAAGACTCTTCAGAGTTCCTGACCATTACCATGCTGGCTTAGGCTTCTGGAAGTGGAAGTCAATCACCTGTGGACCCAAGTCATTTTAGAATAGTGGTAGGACACTTCCCAAGGCTCGTAGTTGTTTATGTCCCTTACTGGACTTGGAGACCCAACCCTCCCAATTGTTTTAAATGTATTTATTTTTACTCATAGTACCCCCTATAAGTACCAAATAAGTATGGGTATTTTTTTTTTTTTACTCATAGTTAACTCTAGGTGGAATTGTGCAGCAGTTTAGACCCTCCCTGGATTTTTCTGAGCACAAAAGAAGTAATTTTTCAAAACAGAGAGTGACCTGAAGTCACTTCTGGTTTTGAAAAAAGGATTCCTGTTTTGGGAAATGTGAGAGATAGTATTGGGAGTTTACAAGTAGAGTACAGAGTAATCAAATGGCAAGACAGAAGCTGTATAACAACCAGTCCCATGCCCACCCACAAACCTACAATGCCTGGCAAAGGGGAACATGAGCTTAGTCTCCTTTGTAAAACATATGGAAGTAGTTTTATATACAGTACTTGTCCATAATCAAATAATGGTCTTACGGAGGGGAGAGAAGAGAGAGAATATAGCTGCAGGTTACAGTTGTACAGGAAGAGAGTGGGTATAGAAAAGAAAAGCAACAGAAAGTTGCCATAAACATGCAGTACCTCAGCTCTTCTATAATAGCTTGCAAACTAGCAATTAGCAAGTATAGTCATACAAAGTTTGATAACTCTGAGAGCATCAGGTGTAAAACACCTGGAGGAGAAACACAGTGAAATTGTTCACCTTGCCTCCCAGAAGGGAGCCTAGGGGCTACAGAGTCTCCTGAGGACAACAGAAATGCCCTTGAGACATCACATGCAGTCTTTGGGCCATACTTTCCCCATCCCTACTTCGGACTATGAGTCTCAACACCTTCAATTGACTATAATGGGTAGGACTGATGGGAACTGTAAGCCAAAACATTTGGAGGGCCTTATGTTCCTCTCTGCTTTGGAATGAGAGGAAATACTTCTGAAAGACTGATGTAATTTTTTTCAGACATTGTGTTTGTGTGTGTGTGTGTGTGTGTGTGCGTGCATGCATGTTTGTAGCTTGGCTTAGCTTAGTTGAGTTGAGAGGAGTAGGTGTGGGTCCCCCCCCTTATTTATTACACTGGAAAAAAACCTCCCTTCCATTCATTGTACCAGCAAGGTTTTCTACAGCCTCTCATTATGATGTATGAAGACATTTGTGAGTAAAAAATAAAAATGCCAACCCTCATGGGGGAAAAGACACTGCCCCCCTTAACTTTTGGGGAACATTCAGGGAGATGCTGGTGAAGGGACAATGACAAAGATTATATGTATATGTGCTTGAAAATCAAGGGGTGGCAGTATTTGCTTATGATGAAAGCTGCTACCTTAGGAAAACTCATAGTCAAGGCTGCAGGCAGAGCCTTGTTTTGATTTAATCTCATTTGTACAGCACATGACATTTTTAAACAACAGCACTAATATTAACAATCTAGATATATGTAAGTCAGTTGCCAACATTCTGTTTCATCAAGGAATATAACCCAGAGTGGGGTGATGGAGGCAGAGACTGACTTGGTTCTCAGTGATTCCCTCAAAGTTCTATGGGACTAGGGGTGGGAATTCCACCTTATCTCACTTCCATATCCAGCCCATTCCTCCTTCCAACCATTGTTGCTGTTTTTAATACAGACTGAAATCCATCCCTTTTGGAGGATGTGTGATTTGAGGATGTGTAATTTAAAATGTGCACATTTTTGTGCATGTTTTTCAAATCATGCACATAGTTTGTACACATACCCACATACACTCCATTGATAGAAACTTGCTTGTACTGTGTTTTTACATGCATTAGAAATGTTCACCTTTTTTCTATGCACTTTTTCAAACATCTGTATTTTTTCTTTTCTTTTTAAAGAAACGTTTTATTTAAGAAACGTTTTACAACAAAAAGAGGAAGGAGCTCAGGGAAAGGAGGGGGAAATAGGTGGATGGCAGATATAAACACTTAGGCTCAGTTGCAAATAAACATCTGTATTTTTTCAGACTATCTGGTGGTAAGCAGATCATGGAATGCAAACTGCATCTGGTCTCCATCCAGTCCAAGATGTACAGACTGATAATAACAGCAGATTACCCACCTGTCATTTCCCAAGAGCACCTTCTACAGAGTTTGGCATGCTTAGGCTCAGTGGCTCTCTTGGCCACAGTTGAGGGTGCCAAATTTGCTTCCCACAGCAGACATTGGTATCAACAAGGGCAGTGAGCAGATTTGGCCTTTCAAAACTCAGTTTTTCTCTTTCTCTTATTAGGCATCTATCTATCTATCTATCTATCTATCTATCTCTTTGATATATAAAGTTTCAGCCCACCAAAGCCCTCAAAATGATCTACAAATACAGTCAGCCCTCTATATCCAAGGATTTGGCATCCACATATTCCACCATCAACAGTTTGAAAATATTCCCCCAAAAGTAAATAAATTCCAAGAAGCAAACCTTGATTTTTTCCCCATTTTATATAAGGGACACCATTTTACTATGCCACTGTAAATAATGGGACTTGTTGAGCATCCATAGTTTTTGGTATCCATGGGTGCTACTGGAACCAAATCCCAGCGGATACCAAGGGCCCACTGTAGTAGTAACAGTGACAGCAAAGTAGAAGACAACAAATTAAAACTAATGTTCAGCTGAAGTTTCTTAATGAAAAAACTATGGCTGAATTGGGAGTAAGGGGCCTTTTTGATGGCCCTTGGCTGGATGTCTCTCAACCTGAGAATGCACCCTCTTTGTGGCACTAGTTTTATCTACATAACCAGATTGCTGCAGGATCAGACTACCATTCTGTTTATCATGTTGGCCAACTGGGTGCCTCTGGAGAGCCCACAAATAGAACACAAGGGCAATAGCCCTCTCTTCCTTCATTCACTGACCATGACAGCAAGTTGTCCCTAATCCTGGAGATAGCATATAGATATCATGGTTACTACAGTGGGCCCTTGGTATCCTCTGGGGTTTGGTTCCAGGACCCCCCATGGACACCAAAACCCATGGATACTCAGGTCCTATTATATACAATGGTGTATCAAAATGGTGTCTCATATAAAATGGCAACATCAAGCCTTGCTTTTCAGAATTATTCTTTTGCAATATTTTTGAACCATGATTGTTAGAATCCATGAATATGGGGGGGCAATTGTAGTTTTCCACACACCCCTGGACTCATCTTATCTTCCTTTAAAGCTAAATTGGTGGTCCTTACCACATCTTGTGGCCCTTGGAGTAGATCCCCCAGAACTGTTTTTAAGGTGTGTATGTGGGGGTGACCACTGGCAGGTGAGTAGTTATTAATTTTGCCTACTTGCAGGTTCATTTTTATGGAACAATGAAAACACAAAATATATTGTGCTTCTCCCCTCTCTCTCTGTTTCTTTAGTGCTTGATCATTTAATATACTTCTGATTGATAATTCCTGAGGGAGTGTGACTACATAAGAATCTTGATGGAACAATTCTACCTGATTATTTTGGAGGGGGGCTCAGACCCCTAGTCTTGAGTGGGCTCTAGTAATCTGGCCCCCATCTGGGGTCCATGACTGGCTGTCATCTGAAGCAGGGGAGGCAGCCTCACACTTTTGCACAAATTGTCCATCTGAGCAATACAACTCGATGATGGTGCATCACTCAAAGGGGCATTCTGGGAAACCAAATTTTTCCTCCATGATAACTGGCTGCTGGGGTGGTGACTGGCAAAAGAAATTCTGGTGCAGGGGAATTAAACCCTCTCCCCATAATTAAAAAGAAAGACATCACTGAAAGTTCTCCTTTTTACTTCTACAAAAATGAGGCACTTCAGTTCATCCCTCACAAAAAGTACAAAGCCATCTAGCACTAGCACTGGTCACCATTATTTGCCTGAAGAAGAAGAGTGGACACAGGTGGGCTGGGGGTTGACCATTTACTTTCCCCTTCAAGTCCACATAGCTCTTCCTTCCATCATATATTCCTCTATATGAGCTTATCAGTGTAACTGGTCCCCTGGGTGGTGGTAGTGCTGATGGTGCATTTCTATCTCCTTCTTTTTCTTCTTCTAATGGAACTTTCTACAGCTGTGTTAAGATTCAATGGTATTTACATCTGAATCTTCACATTATCCTAGAACTCTGGGGAGTATCCAGAATGTAACATCTATTAATACCACAAAGAAAGCTGATCCTTTGTTAATGGGCAAACTCTGAAACGCCACTACAGTGAAATCTACACCTTCCTGATATAGTGTAAGTGCTGTTGTTATTTTCCCTATCTTTTTCTTTGCTGTGCAGAATTAAATTAGGTTTGAGGTGCATCAAGATGCATGGCACATCCTACGTCTGTTTATTATACACTGTATTTGACAACTTAAAAATGACATTCATTGTTAGTCTTTAGAAGCCATCCAAGAGATTTGTTTACAAGCTGCCAGCTACCATTAAGTTGAATTATGTGCTTATATGGCCTTTGATAATGCCAATTTTATATACAATGGCTAAAGCCAGTGCTTTTAATATTTAGGTGGCATAACCAGGTTGCATGTGGATAAGAAAAACAGGAAAAATCTATTTATTTATGAGACATTCTGGGTTTGATTCCTCTCCCTGTATTTTATTAATGTTCCCTTACCCATCATTTGGTTTCAAGTGTGCTTTCTTGTTTGAATGATAGAAAGCTTATCTAATAATAACTTAGCTATTATAACAATCAAAAGTTTACTCGGCACACTGAAAATGGTACATTTCTTAACAGGTAAAAGAAAGATCCCCAAATCTTCACTGAGCAAAGTCAGATGCTCTGAAATATATTACTCAAAACTAAGTACCATTGACTTTGCTCAGCCTGTCATGTAACCTAAGTCTCAGGCAGTGTCAGCTACCATGTTTTATTGTCTGTCTTTAGGCATCTGATGAAGTGGGCTGCAGTCCACAAAATATTATGCTAGAAATTTCTTTTTCCCAATTAGTCCCAGTTAATTCCAATTAGGCATGGCAAGCTCATGCAGTGTAGGTGATTTTATAGCATGCAATTAATAGATCTCAAGGAGGGAGGAGACTGCGGTTCTGGAAATATCGCTGGCTCAGTTTTTATATTACATTATGTGAGTATACAAATGTATTTTTGCAAAATGCACTAGTGTCTGATTAAAAGCTCGATGACTGTTAATTTATGCCACATGCTACTATCTCCAGAAGGAGTGTGATCATCAGAGAAACTTGTAGACCACCTTTGTAGACCACTTGGAGCCCTGGTGGCGCAGTGGTTAAATGCCGGTACTGCAGCCACAACGTTGTGAGTTCAATCCTACATGGCTCCAAGATTCACCCAGTCTTTCAACCTTCTATAGGTTGGTAAAATGAGTACCCAGCTTGTTGGGAGAAATTAGCTAACACATTGTAAACCGCTTAGGGAATGCTTTGCACTGATAAGAGGTATAGAAATAGAAATGCTACTAGCTGTACCCAGCATAACACACACCATTAAAAACTCCCCCCAAACTCCTGATAGACCTCACAACAACACTGTAAGGTAGTCTGGTGGATTTTTAAATTCCTCCTCCCCCTTCCCAGTGTTCCACACTTTTCTTGGAATTGCTGAGAGTGACTTGCTCTGTTGCCCTGCCGCCACTGCAGCTGCTGCCATGGCCAGTTGACTGCCTGGGTCCTGTCACAGGTGGCCCATCACCTCCACCAGTTGACTGTCTGGGTTTCCTTGCAGCAGCAGCGGCATCCCACCACCACCACTGCCAGTTGAGACTGCCTGGGTCTTGTTGCAGTGGCATTAGTGGCATACCACCATCACCAATTGACTGGCTGAGTCCCATCACAGGTTGCCCATCACCACCACCACCAGTTTACTGCCTGTGTCCCAATCTGGGCCACAGATTGAGTGACAGGAGTGGATTGTGAAGCAGAGAGGGAATTTGCATGTGAGTGGTGATTGGTTTCCTGAGCAGCCAATCAGCACACTGGGAAAGGCAACATACCAAAGAGTTTTATATATATATATATATATATATATATATATATATATAGATTGCTATTGCTATTGCGCTTCCCAACCCAGTGTCAAATGCCATAATTTCCAGCCACCGTGGATAAGATGCTGGGAGATGATGGGAGTTCTAGCCCTACCTATCTGGAAAGCATCAGTCTGACGAAGGATCTTCTATGGTTTCACCATTCATGGAGCATGATTTATGGAGCAAAAATAGCTTTATGTTTACAGTGCACATGTTCCCACTACAAGCATCCTTCTGTATAATGGTGTGGCCCTTAATAAACATCCTTTGCCTTAGATGTATAAACTGAGAACTTTTCCCCAGCAGAGATATCAGATAGCTTTGGAGACTACTGATATAGCATTACCATAAAGACTCCCTAAAGGTTAATGTAGGTCAGGCTGTGGGTATTTTAATCACTTTTGAAAATAGGTCATTGGAATCCAAGGTGTTGAGGTGCTCTTGAAAATGTACTCCAATCTGCAGGTGATTGGAACTCCAGTAAACACAGTCACTTCCACATTTTCTGTGAAACTCAAGTAGAAGGCAGATATACTTCAATCTGCTTTGAAGCACTTTGGTGTGCCTGTTTCTTTGTCTATCCTGGGTGATGTGCTAGGGAAGCCAAAATGTTGTATAAGCACAAAGCCACTCCAGCAAATTTGCATGATTGTTTTCAATTTGCATAATCTATTTTGATTGCCAGGGCAGGAATTTAAGCATGATTTTTGTGTGTGTGAAGGTCTGAGTAGTGGAAGAACAGCATGAACTGGAAACAAAAAGACTCAACAGAGATTGTTTGTTTGCTATGGAAAGAAACTACTGTAGTTGGTTGAAACAGAAATGTAACAAAATATCATTAATTGTCTCATTCAACATTGTAGAAAACCCATCAAAAATTTGCTGCGCCCTATGAGTTTTCCATGTGAATTTTCTGTTGCTTCCAGTGTGAGAAGAAGTAGTAATTTTTTCATCATATTTTCTGCATTCTGGACAAAAAAGTCTCTTTGCAAAACTACTGCCTTTTTCCTTCCTGAGGTAAGATTCAAATATACACACACAGCAAGCACAAAAGGACTGGATGGAGTTAACTAAAAAGATTCAGAGAAGTCATTTGATGCTTCTATTTTTAAACAAGTCAGTGCAAGAGGCAGCAGCAATCAGTTTTGTGCAATTTCATATAGTAGAATTGTGCAACTTATGAAAAAAAACTGTTCTTGCAAATGTACAAAATCTCACTGAGATCAACAAATAAAACCTTGTAATCTAACAGTCAAGGATCAAGATGTAGATAGGGATTACCACACAGGCTTTATTCTGGAATTACACAACGGTATTAGCAAATTTGGCCAGTATTTATCACATAATGTTGTCTCTATCCCGTTGCTGGTTCGCACTCCATGCATATCTGTAGTGCACCTCTTCACTGATGGGGAAAACCCATCAGTGGCTCTCAATGCCAGGGGCCGGTTCCACAACAGGAAAAAGTTAGCAAGATTCCGGATTACCATTCTTTCACACCAGGAGCGCATAAATCACACGAATTCTGGCATATTTGGAAGATGCAGCCAGATGCAGCCACTTTTGGTTTTCCTTAGTTCACACAGGCAAAGGTGGGGGCGGTCGCCTCCAGATGATTAAAGCCAGGCAGGAGGCGGGGAGGGAGCAAGGAGGGGGTCATGGAGACCATAAATAATGAGAGGGAAGAAAATGACGCACGCACACACAAACACACACCACACAATCAGGGGGCTAGCCTCATTCCTGATTGTTTTCCCTGCCTCCAAAGCCTTAAATAAAGGCAAGTGAAGGGAAGGACAAACAAACAAAAGGACAAACATGCGATTGGCTGTTTCCCTGCACACACACACACTCACACCAGCGAAGCAGGGGCTTGTAGCGATCATCTTCCCAACCCCCAAAGCTTTCCTTTGAAACAGACAGGAAGGGCTCAGAGCAGATTTTCCAAAGTGGGCTACAAGCAGAAGGGTGAATTTCTTCTCTCCAACCCCTCAGTCTATTCGGATAAAGCATAATGATCACTCCAACCAATCAGGATTTAGCTCTGCTCACAGTAATTTGAAAAGGTCCATGCCAGTTTACATGATGGTTAGTTCCCATGACAAATTATGCGCATTTTCGCAAACTTAATCAAAAAAGCCTGGAAAACTAGCGAAAGCTGATACTGCACAACTTATGGGTGTTTTGCACCCCCTCCTTCTGAAAAGGGCGCTGTTGCTTCGAAATGTGTGGCAACTATCAGCCTTCTTGTTGTATTCTTTAAGGATTTATTTTGCCATGTCCTCTCCATTGACGCCCCCTTGTCGTGGGAGAGAGGCTTGCGTACCCTAATGACGTTTTGAGCTATGCTGGCGGTGGCATAATAGCCACCGGTAGGGTCTCCCATGCCAGACAGGTCAAAACCGAAGGGTCTGACAAAGAGCGTCAAAGGGCAGGATGGGCTCTCTAGCCCTATGGCAACCGTCCTAGGAGAAGGAAAACTCTAATCCCAAACCCGGGCAGATGGTGCTCGTCCAACCCTGTAAGGTCAACCATCTAAGAGAAGGAAACTCTAATCAAACCTACGGCCTGAGGACCTCGCTGCCACGTCCATGCTTGCAAGGCCACGGCAGATGAATCTCTGGTTTAAAGGGTGAGGCCAGTTCTGTGCACGCTGCGCTCCACCAGAAAAATCCATTGCACAGGCTCGAAGGACAAATCCATTTCCAAAAAAGCCCTGTAGCGACTGGCGAGGGACGAAACCGGCAGGTGTAAAGATGCACTGGAAGCCGCAGCCCCAACCCTGCATGCAGGCGGTTCAGGACATTGGAGAGAGAGAGGAGTATTTTGCCATGTAAACGACCCCCCAGTGTTCCCCTTTGTGCAATAAGTCCCTTCCATGGCAGTAGCAATATGATGGAAGTCACATGGCATGGGGGGACGTAATCCTCCTCTGCTCCCCCTCTCTGTCCCCAATCTCCTCAATATTCTCAAGATGACCAAGATGCTTTTTTCTTCATGCCTGTCTTTTTTTCTTTTTGCTGTGATTGTGCAATTACGGGGATAAAGTAAAATAAAATAAAACAATTTCCCCATAAATGCACAATTGCAGGATTTTAAAAAAAAGAAAGGCACACATGCTCTGAAGGTGGGGCCATGGAGCTGGTGCAGAAGGGCAGATGATTGGCAAAGCACCATAGTCTCAGTGTACTCACAGGATTGAAGAGACGGTGTGATGATGAATGATTTCAAACAGGTATGCTCCTGTTTGCTTCACTAACACCATTGTTGCAAGAAAGAGGCTGGTGTGATATGCTCTGATGTTTCTTCTTCTGGTTTGCAACAAGGCAAGTCTTCCCTGAAGTCACACAAACACTCCCTCTGCTCTGGAAGCTGGAACACTGCTTCCTCTGGTTTCTGAGCCCTACATGTCAGTGCCACTATTTCTCCTGCAGAATTTCTAAAGAAAAATGCACACTATCCTTTGGGAGCAAAGGGTCATGGATTCTATCCCAGTTGACCTCAAATTGACCAAAGGATAAATACAGGGCATGCAGGCACACAGCTAATAAGTTTCAGATCTTCTTCTTTCAAGTAGAAAAGCTAAGTACTTTTTCAACTATCTCTGACTGAAAGTAGCAGCTCCCATTAAAGCCAAAGTGCTTAACCTTTGCTGGACTGCATTTACACCCCATGTATTATTGCTTTGGAACGCCTTGAAAATGTGCAGAATTGTCTCATTGCACTTGCTGCTTTAGTTTGTCTTCAGAACACAAGTATCATGAACCCTTAACTGTACTGCTGTCAAATTTTCTACCAAATAATCCCATCTATGGGGACATAAAAATATTGATTTCTACCATCTTCAAATATTTGTGTTCCAAGTGTTTTCCTTTCTTTGTCTTCAGGAGATCTGCCATGAAACTAGACGCAGGAGCTAGAAAGCCAAATGCCTGAAGGGCAAGAGGTATTGGACCAACAGGTTTTCCTTCATGTGTAGCCTCCCCTGCAATGCTGCAGTAGGAGTCTCCTCTATAAAGATGACCATCTGCTTGTGACAGTTTAGCATGCTTATAACCTGCCTTTCCTGCAAGATAGTCTGGGTAGGCTCATTTTATTGTCCTAACAACCTAGTGAGGTAAGATAAGTGAAGACTCATCCAGACAGTCCAAAAGCATGATGTGGGAAGAGTTGTACCAGCACTTACTGGGATTTTTAAAAAATAACCACATGACAATACTGCCTGACAGTTTATTTCTTGTCATTTCTGGGACTAGATAAGATTTTTTGAACCCGGGGCAGGATGTGTGTTTGTTTGTTTTTCTACCACAGGAGTTTCTGATATGGGACAGAAGTAAATTCCCATGTCTGTATCCACTCTTTCATTTCCTTGTATACTTCTGGGTGGTCTCACTAATGGCATTTTGGTTGGGATGTGACCTGTGCCACAGAGGTTTTCCTCTGACCTTTCTTCCCTCATTCCCTCATTCTGTTTATGGTTGCCACATTGAACACTTCCTCTCTGCTGGAATGCATTCTCAGTTTAATCTTTCCTTTTTTCATTTTTCCACAAGAGAAAGCTAAAGTGGCATAGTGCTTTAACACTATGGCACATTTGTACTACAAGTGATAAAAATATTGAAAATTAAGTGTGTCAGACTGGGAATGGTGATGCTGGTAGAAGGAGGGCATGGGGGAGGTATTAGGTTCAATAAGGGGACATCAGGGAGGGAAGGAAACCCTGCCCACACCAGTTGACAACAAGCAGGTAAAAAAAAAAAAGAATTGACAACCCCCTGGTATATTTAGGGCATGGCAGGAATGGGAACAGATGTTAGCAAACATGTCTTCCAAAAACAGAATAGCCAGACATTTCTCTAAATTATTGTCCCATCTGGTGGGGCTTTGGGTGAGCTTCATGCCTGAAAATGATTTTAAACTTCATTCAATTCAAATTCCTTCCAGACTTCAGCTCCCACATCCTTCTAGTTGTAGACATGATAATGTTTTGCCCCCTTTCTTATGTTTATCCTCCATTGCTTTGGTAACTTATTCATCTGGTTTGTTAGTTTACTGCAAACATAAGTTACCATTTTCTTTATTATCACACACAGTATGAGCAGATGAAAAAGTGGACAGAACGCCTATGCTTCCAACTGTTATTTAGGTGAAGTAACTTCAGATGAGGAGGCAGCATGGTGTAGTGGTTTACGATTTGGACTAGGATTCTGGGGGACCAGGGTTTGAATCCCTGCTCATCCATGGAAACCCATTGAGTGACTTTAGGCTAGTCACACTCTTTCTGCTTTAGAAGAAGTCAATGTCAAACCCCTCTGAATAATCATGCCAAGACAACCAAAGCCAGAGTCAAATTGAAGGTCCATTACAAAAACAAAACTGCACATGA
This sequence comes from Gambelia wislizenii, assembly GCA_030847615.1. Taxonomy (NCBI): domain Eukaryota; kingdom Metazoa; phylum Chordata; class Lepidosauria; order Squamata; family Crotaphytidae; genus Gambelia; species Gambelia wislizenii. The sequence goes on along the minus strand of JAUMIR010000005.1, from coordinate 101,755,787 downwards.
AATTTCTTCCACACCACTGTTAAGGGTGCTGGAGTCCCTGTCTGCTTTTGCATTTGGCTACTCTTATCAGAAGCCTCCAGATGTGGCTTCACAAGTTACAAGTGGGAGCAAAGCTATGGGTTTTTTTGGGGGGGTGGGGCTGCTGGTGGTCCTCTGAGATACATGTTAAAAGCAACGTTTGATATGCAAGAACTGGATTGTTGTTTGTGTCAGATTTGTCATGTCACTTTTCACTTTTTTTAAAAAAGTAAGACGTTAAGCTAATGTTGTTACTTGTAACATGGCCTTTGCAAGCTCTACTGCTGTGCTGTTCACTGAACTTCTTGCATGATTAGTCTACTGCTCCCATGCAAAGTGATGGCTGATGGTTTCCATGGTTCCATGGTTACACTGCAGAAATAATGAAGTTTAATACTGCTTTAACTGCCATGGCTCAGTGCTATGGAATTCTGGGATTTCTAGTTTTATGAGATATTTAGCCTTCTCTGTCAGAGAGCTCTGGTGCCACAACAAACTGCAAATTCCAGGATTCCATAGGATAGAGCCATGATAGTTAAAACGGTGTCAAACAGGATTGTTTCTGCAGTGTGGTAGCAGCCCATGTCAAAGAGGAGGTTGAATTCAATGTATCCAAATGAACCTATTTGGGGGATTGTTGTTGTTGCTGTGTGCCTTTAAGTCATTTCTGACTTATGGCAACCCTACAGTGACATGGGGTTTTCTTGGTAAGATTTGTTCAGAGGGGGTTTGCCTTTGCCTTTGCCTTCTTCTGAGACTAAGAATGTGTGACTTCCCCAAGGTCATCCAGTGGGTTTCCATGGCTGACTGGAGATTTGAACCCTGGTCTCCAGAGTTGTAGGAGATTATCAGACAGGAAGGCAAAAAGCATTCCTGTCCCACACTCTACAATCCTATCCCTGTCCCAGCACAATAATCCTCCCCATCAGACTTACTTCTCTTCCATCCAAAGGCAGCCCAGGCATTACTCTGATGCTCTAATGGAGCTCCATTCACTTCTGGATCAAAATATTGCCTGTTCTTTAGAGACGACACAAGTGTGGGAAATTTAAAAATAAAAATAGAAAAAAGATTACACAAGCATGTAAACGCACTAAAAAATAACAAGTAACCCGAGAGTTTCATAAAAAGAGGGTAGCCTACCTTGTTTTCATGCTCCCACCTGAAAGTGTTCTGGCAGGACTGCCCATTGATGCTGTATTCACAGCCGGACAATGGCGTGAGGTTTCAAATGCTGACAATGCACAGAAACAGAGCGGGTTTTCTATTGATGGCCCAGCCATCAGTTAAATAGGACACCATAATAATGCCAGTGGAACAGAAAAGGATGACATCATTGTCTGATACTGGTGTCCTTTTGTGTTCTGCTGGCGCTATGGTGCTACATTAGCCATGTCTGCTAATATCCATAGTCCGCTGCTCAAACCACTAAACCACGTTGGCTCTCTGTTGGGGAACAGAGTTCAATATCTTGGATTGTGTTGTTAGTGGGACTTATTTCTCCTTCCTGTTTGCAAGTAATTTCGCATGCAAATACAGCAAGAAAGAAAGAAAGAAAGAAAGAGAAAGAAAGAAAGAAAAGAGATGGAGGAACACCAAATGTATTTCAGAACTAAAATATAGTCCCTGCCATTAGGAAGAGTCAGGTAGCAGCTCAGTGAGTACCACTTAAGGACAGCAGAGTGGTAACTCTTTTAATCTTTGTTGTTGTTGTTTTTAACATTATAGCTTGGCTCAGGTATCCAAAGACCTTGGACCTATTTTCTTTAACTGGCCTCTAACATGTATGCATAGTAGATTTTGTCCCTTAGTTGCTATGTCAAGAGGCAATATCAAAATTTCTCCCAAATTCAGGGTAACCTAAATGTTATTCTAAAGACAGCCAGGGCAGATCTCATCTGCAGGAAAGTATTTCCCTGGCTCTTATTTGAGTTGTCAGTGCTCAAAAACAACAAGCTTCTAAACTCAGAAGCAGATTTGTGATGTTTTGTGAGCATTATACTACACACAGGCAGTGGCACCTGGTGGCTTCAATGTCAGTGAGTCAGGGATTCCGTGCAACATAAGTATGCAGGTTTTTTAAAAAAATTATTTTATTTTTAAGAATGCTAGGTCAGGGGGAATTAGGTTGCATAGCAAAAGTAGCAGCAAAACTCTGATCTAGATTAAAGCACATGCTGTAAATAACACACCACCTCTATGGGAACATTTACAGACTACAGGTGTTGTTAACAGTACTATACTTGTAGTAAACAACAGTGCACTAAAGTGATCACAGAAGAAATAAATTGCTCACAGTGGACATAATCTAAGATAATCACCTTCTTTGCTGAGCAGAGTCTCACATATGCTAATGGGAGTTAGATTCACTGTAGTGAAGAGAGGCAAACTAGAATGACTCATCAGCCTGATAATACAGATAACAATTACAGTTAAGAGTACACAACAATTTGGGAATGAGTCACCAGCTACTTGAACCAGAGAAGTATAACATATAATGTTTGGGATGAGATCTTTAAAAAATTTGAGAAATGGAACTGAGAATAAAATCATTTCCATTTAGGAGAAAGGTCACTAATGCTTTTCTTGGACTACAATCCATTTAACCGAATGCCTGAAAAAAGAAGGCTTTATGAAATGAATGGAGTTTCTATCAGCTGAGCTTCAGCTTGGAGTGATCTGCTTTTATTCTAGATTCACGCAAATTTTATCACCTGTTTTCCAGTCGAAATGACCACTTTGTTGGGCAAACAACTGAAATATCAAAAGACTGGATACATCTTTGGAGTGGCCTGTGAGAAGTCCAGATTTCTCTATCATATTGTGCTTCATACTGGTTGTGACATCTCAAAATAGGTATCCTGCTGAAAAGTTGGAGCAAATTCTCACAAAGAATTATCAGAGCTTTGTGTCTCTTCATTTGGAGACTCACACTAAATTCTTCCTGAAAAGCCAGTCTCTTTCTCTACCATCTTGGTCTCCTGAGCATCAGAGTACAGCCATGGCTAGGCCTCAGGAAACATCAGCAGGATCTCCTGCTTTTCATAATATTTTCCCAACAAGAATCCATGCATTATCTCATTGTGCATGATCTGTATAGTAAGCTGGGAGGTACATACAACTTCTAGTTATTATGCCACTTTGGCAAAGTGGTGGCTGTGATATTTGGGGAGGGATGTAAAAATACGTCTCAGGGGTTGTTTAGACGATGAAAAAAAATCCTAAAAGAATGCAGGCAGAATATCTTTTGTCCAGATGAACTCCTGTTGGGATTCGCCATATTCAGAAGGAGGGGGGCTGAAAACTCCAAGTAGTTCATGATAACAGCTTTTGCTGTTTCTCACAATCTTTTTTTTCCAAAAACACGCAAAAATGTGCATAACTGCCCATCTGTACAACCAATTCAAATTGGGGCACATCCAGGAAGTCAAATGTCATTGGTCGGACATGTGCAGGGACGGTCTTCCCAGCAACAAAGCAGCCAGAGCCACCATCCCCCCCACCAGGGAAACAATGTAGTGCTTTTTTTTCCCAGTGGCAGAGCAAATAAAAAATGTTTTTGAGCAGACGATCACTCTTCTGCATCTCTCATTTAGCAAGGCAAAAAAAGGGGGAGGGAATGGAGGGAGCTTTTGGTTGAATAATAAGGCAGGTAATTCACTCACGGCCACCATCTTGTCTTGCAGGCATGCTCTGTGTGAATTGCAAACTCAGATAGCTTTCCATGCCAGTGATCTTGAGAATGGATCGTGGGGGCAAATGAACACTGCTGTGATAGTGAGATAATGCACTATTTTCTGCAATTAATTCTCCCGTTTGACTAAGCCCTCACATTGTGTTTCTCTGCTTTTTTTCTTCCCATTCCTGTTTTATATTGGGTTGTGAGGTTATGGGGAGTGTGTGTGTGTGTGTGTGTGTGTGTGTGTGAAGGGTGGTGCATGGAAATTTGTGCATATATTGCTATGCCCTTTTCCTATTGTTCACACCTTTTTCTTATTGTGTCCATTTGTGTATGGATTTTCCCACTGACCAAAGCATATTTGTGAGCCTTTTTCAAAATTATGTATTTTGAGGTGAGTGGATTTATTTGCTTATAAATTTGCAATAAATAAATAAATAAAATTAAATTAAAAAAAAACAAAAAAATCAGCAGTTTGTAGTTTCTTCCCAATGACAGAAAATGAAAATACATACCCAAATGTTTGCTAATAGTCACATAGACTGTGAATTGAATGCATTTGTTAAAAGTGTCAACATTTTTTTCTCCCATTCCTAATGTTAGGTTTGTTTTGCACACATAGAGCTGACATTTGTTCTATGCATATTACTCCCTTCCAAATGCACATTTGTACATAAGGTATGGTAGCCATTGCTCAAACAAGCATGGAGCTGAATTACACCCCATATTTCTTAATAATTTTGTACCAGGTTGGTCTTGAGGTGAGAACTCACTTATTTCTTTCCCTCCCAAGATGGAGCCCCAGCTAGATAAATGGGTTTGACCACTTAGCAGCTTCCATTGCCTTACACCAGTGATGGTGAACCTATGACATGCGTGTCAGCACTGACACGCATAGCCATTTCTGATGACACGCAGCCGCTGAGGTGGCCACATGCCAAGAAGGATGTTTTATTCTCAGCTCCTGCATGGCCAAGTACAGCAGCTGAGGATGAAACATTTGCTGTTCCTGAGGATGAAACATTTGCGACTAGAGTCTTGGAGTTAGAGTCTAACTCTAAGGACATTTTCAGACACAAAAAAAGTCGTCCTGAGGGCTCGGGAGAGGTACGTGCCTGTTTTGCGGTAGGGGGCCAGTTTCTGACGCCGCTATCCCTCTCGTGTTACCCTCTGTGTTCCTTCCATGTCGCATGGAAGGAAAAGACACCACTTTTTATTCATGAAGAATTTCTGTGAGTAAAAAGTGGCACCTTTTCCTTCCATGCAACACAGAAGGTAACACAAGAGGGATGGCGTCATCAGAAACTGGCCCCCTGCCGCAAAACAGGCGCGTACCTCTCCCGAGCCCTCAGGATGACTTTTTTGTGTCTGAAAATGTCCTAAGACTCTAGTCACAAATGTTCACCCTCCCCTATTAGACAATAATTACTTTTTGGTTTATTAAATACAAGTATATATAACAATTATGCATTTATGTTATTTATAAATATCACAAAATAATGTTTTTTCCTCAAAGTGACACACCACCCGACTTATGCTCAGTTTTTTGGCAAAGTTTGACACACCAAGCTCAAAAGGTTGCCCATCACTGCCTTACACATTAGTTGTTTAAACAGCATGTTAATTATGCAATGTATTTATTAGGTTGGATGATACCACAAAAATGATTTATAGCTATAATAGAAGTTTCGTTCTTCCTCAGCTGAGAATATTTGGTTACCTACAGACCAGAAAATGTGGCATGGCACTTTTTTCTAATAACATGCAACCCCCCCCCCACCCAGCCAGCATCACTTTTATTTCTTTTGACAGCAATTTCCTTTGTGTAAAAGTTCATACTTCCCAAGGATGACTGCACTGATTTTACCTGTTTCCTCTTTATATAACATTAGAGTCGTCATGGGATTTGACTGCAAGAAAGAAGAGCTAAAGCTTCAGAGTTAAAACTATAAAGTGGCAAAGAGAAAATACCAACAATTGAAGACATTATTTCTCCACACCTCTGGCTTGTAAGCAGTGATGCACTGAATCCCCCTGACAAATCCCACTAGCTTTTTCAAACACCTTCTCTCTTCCCTTGAAACTTCCAAAATAGATATCTCAATGTTTGCTTCAATTTGGGGCTGGTGTTATATTTGATGGTGATGAAGGCAGGAATCACCCTCTGTGAAATTCCACCAGACTCATCAGAACACTGTGGATGCTTTCCTCAAAGTTTTTTTGGGGTTGGCCTAAGCAGGAATCTCAAAATTTGCACAATTTTCACTTCAAGCAAAGTCTAGACTCAATTCTAATTGTGCAGTTTATACATATACACATATGGAAAGGAGCAATACAGGTCAGTCCCTGTATCCACATATTTGGTCTCCATGGTTTTACTAATCCACATCCAAAAATATGTTCTTTCTAGGCATTTCTAGGTCCTCTAGTGTGATTCTGTGGTCAACTTCCAGCAATTGTCTCATTGAAAATAATAGGCTTCCCTATTATCCACAGTTTCAGGTATCCACAAAAGGTCTTATATTCCCCACAGATGAGAAATAAAGATAAATTATACAAGGTTATCAATAAAACAGTATTGGTGACAATTCTGTTGGCATCTCTTATGGAAGCAGCTGCTTTGTTCCAAATGGGCCTGAGGTCCTATGCGTGGTGGCCAAGGTCTAGGGAAACCAACCTAAAACAGCAGCAGGCAATAATACACTGAAACATGGAGTGGGAAACGTGTAGAACACAGCTGATGCTGCAGAACCACAGAGCTCAAGGGAAAAGATGGGGTGTACAGATGATGAAAATACTCCTCATAGAATTCACAGAGAATACAATGTGTTCCAATATGATCCAAATGAGATTAGCAGTACAGTTGTCCCTTAACATTCCCGGATGTGAAATTCGCGGTTTTGAGTATTTGCGGGTTTGTCTCACCCTCCGTGCTTGTCTGTGTCTTCCCTTCCCTTTCTAAAAGGAGAAACGACACAGACAGGCACGGAGTGTGAGGAAAAGCCTCTTAAATAGCCACTCTGCTGGCCCTTCCCTCTCTTTGCAGGGAGAGCAAAAGCTCAGGGAGGGCGATTGTTCTTCGAGGTTTTTTCACATTTCCTGGGGTCTGGTGACCCTAACCCCCATGAATGTGAAGGGATGACTGTATTAGGATGGAGGAGGGGATAAAATCTCCACAAACCATGCAGTAAAAGGATTCACAGTTTTCCCCAAAGTTTCCTGTAAAATGCAGGTAGGTGCACATTTTCACATGTGTGGACATGCAAATTCACATTGCTGCCATTTTCTCTCTATTGCCCTTTATCAGAACATCTGAACACTCCATTTGAATAGATGTGAATGCATGTGAATAGGGAAAAAAATGGTGGAGACAAAACAGCAAATGGGTGAAAATGCGCACCCACTCGTGTCTAGACAAGCCCACAATGTTAATCTTGCCAAGTGCAAAACTCAACTGAGAGTCAAGTTATATTATACTTTATTACCCTTTTATTATTTCCTTAAAAATGTTCCTTAAAGTGATGAAAGATGTGTGTTTGTGATTTTCCTCATCTACATATTGCATTGAGTATGGCTTGTTTTATGACTGGTCACTGGCAAGTAAACACTGGCTTAATTTGTTGATCTGTTTGCTGGGAGACATACCTCTGAAGAAATCTCATTGTGAGATGGAAAACAGGTTAATTGTAAGAAATTCACATTCTAATTTGGCACCCAGTTCTTTCTCAACCCAGGCTTAATTATGCCTCCCTGATGAGCTGAGTTATTTCTGTTTGTTAGGGTCCTGTCTGTGATAGTCAAAAGAAAGCCTAGAATTTATTGGCCACTCCTTTATACTGCCTGAAAATTAAAGGTGCTGATTTTGCACACCTTTATCTTTTTCTGCGCCTAAAGAAAACTCATGCTCAGATGCATGGATGCCTCACTTGTTTGGTTCCTAGCTCCCCACAATGAGGTTCCTGATTCAAGCCGTGGAGGCCTTTACATCAAGGACTTTATCAGATGCACTAAATACGATATCATAACAATGCCACATAAACGTGAATGGTCGCCCTTCACGTTTAAGTCCTGCCCGAAACCCGTACCTTTTTATTGACGGTTGAAGCCATCAATAGATCCGCAGTGGCACTTTTGTGCTGGCGTTGCTGGCATGTGAAACTTCGCTCCGTGTAACTCACACGGATGCAGCATCAATGGCTGGTCTGGCGCGAACACTTCCAGGTGGGATTGTGGCATCCAAGTAAGTGATGCACTTTTTATGACCCTCCCTGGGTTACTTGTAAGTTTTAAAGTGTGTTTCTGTGCTTTTAAAAAGTTTTCCTGTGCTTATTTTGTTTTAGGGGCTGTTTACATGGCAAAATAAATCCTCTAAGAATTCGCAAAGAGTCCTAATAGTTCCCACATCTTTCAGCTCAAAGTCGCCATATTCAGAAAGAGGGAGACAAAACAACAACAACAACCATAAGTCATGCAGTACAAGCTTTTGCTGTTTTCCCAAACTTTTTTGAAAAGTAGCGCAAGTTAGCGCACTATTGTCTGTGTAAATGACTGTTGTGCTTACAGCCGTGGAAACAGTCAGCAGTCTTTTCGAAATTGCCACAGCAGAACTAGCCGTGAATTGGTTGAATTTACCCATGGAGGGAGGGAGTGAATATGCGAGAGATTAGAAAAGATCTAGCCAGCTACCTTGCTATCTAGCATAATTACTGTTCCTCTTCCCATCCCTCCCTCCCTCCCTCCCTCCCCCTCTCTCTCTGTGTGTATGCTTCATCAGCTGATCTATCGATAGATCGTTGTTTTGTGTGTGTGTGTGTGTGTGCGCGCACACACACACACATGCAGCGTAGGCATGAGAGAGGGAGAGAAAACAGTCTACTCAGATAGGAGAAAGGCAGAGCAAAGAGAATTCTTTTCCTTCCATGCTTTGTCATTCATCCTCCCCACTCCTGGGTCTCCCTGCTTTTTAGTTGCTTTGGTTTTCTCTAGCTCAGACGAAGCTGTGAAAGGCAATACTATTGCTTTGTATACAGACCCCTTCTGAGGAATGCCTGCAATTAAAGCCCTTTCAGTCACAGAGGAGCTATTTCCCCCCATCAAGCCCCTCCTCTGTCAACTGTGTGTGTTTTCAGTGAGTGGTTTTAAGAGGCAGGCAGGCAGGCAGGCAGGCCCCCGCACCTTTGCCATCTGAACCAAAAAGTGAAAAAGTAAACAAAGTAACTGAATCCCCCATAAATCATCTAAACTATCCGGCACTGGTGCGAAAAAGTGCTAAAGCACAAATTGCTGCATTAAAAACTGCTGTGTAACTGACCCCTTAGTTTTTAAATGAAGTCTTGCAGGGTTTCAAAGGAGCAAGTGGACAGAGCTCCGTTCACTTCCTCTTTCATTGCCAGGATTAGAGGTAAGTGTAGTGGGGGGTGTTCTTTTGCTGGTATAAAAATGATTTTTTTTATGTCAGCAAAAGAACATTTTAAGGGGTATATCCGATAAAGTCCTAATAACACAGTGGGTACAACCTGTTTCCAAAATATACCAATGAATGCCTTTCTTCTCCCCACCCCTCCAAATAAAAACTGACTGGGAGGGAAGGTTTAACCATATTCTGTCCATATGCAGTCGACCTGGCTTGGATTTCAGATCACACATGTTTACATCCAATGTAAAAAACAAATCTTTTTTTTTTAAAAGTTACATACTCCCAACTATCCTGATTTGACAGGGGCAGTTCTAATTAATCCTTTGCTGCCCCTCTTTTTCAGCTATTTTAAAAATATCCCAGTTTCTTTCTGTTCCTGCTTTTCCCCTTTTCCCTCAGTTTGTTTCAATTGCTGCAAACTGAGTTCAAAGTGCAAAAGCCATTTGCTCTCTATTAACTCAGCAGAGGAGAAAGGAGAGGATGGGATGGAGTCTTGCCCTTCCCAGTAGGCTCATGCAAAAGCAAACTGCTACGTCCTCTCCTACCTTGAGAATTCTTTCTTATTAATAACTTTTCTCATCTTAACCACACTAACCACACTCTGAGGTTGCTTGGCTACACACATCCCAGTTTTCATCTGTGAAATGTGTGTGTGGGGCATATATTTAATATAGCATGTTATTTGACTTAGTGTTCATCTTCCTGCAATATAGAAATTTTATTTTAGCAGAGCATATCTGTAAAGGACAGCTGATCTTCCATACATGTAATTTTGTCCATGCATGCAATAAAAGGATGATAAATTACACAGGAATGTGATAGTTGCCAAGTTAATGGGGAAAAAAGCATGGTCAAATTAATAAAGAATGTAAGCAAGAACAGTCAGTAGTTCCCATGCACAGTGGGAGGCTTCTTCCACATCTTGTTTCCCTCCCCCTAATTGGATGAAAAATTGATCACTCACCTACATATCTCATGCTGGTTTTCCAAACAGAGCTATGTTATCCCACTAATTCACTTTTTTATAGATAAACCAGTAGGCAGAGGGAAAATAGCAGAAAACACCTTGCAGCCTTATAGTGCCTTCCATAAAAATACAGATTAAGGAAAAAAAATTCTTAAAACTAACTTAAAAACTAACACAAGTTAGTTGGGAAATGATAATTTCAGTATCCTTTATGCTGCTTCTTTAGTTTTTCTTAGTTACAATAATACTTATGTATTTGTGGCATCAGAGGTGTTGGGTTTAAGAAATGGCAGGAAGGGGCTGGGACCATGACCCTCCCTGTTTGGGGGTTCTATTGTGGGTTTACCCAGTTTCCTCCTCTCAGTTTTGGCTTGGTTTGCAGTGGATTTGCCCTGTCCCTCACTTCTGATGGCTTCTCCTACTGCCCAACCCTCAATTTCCCCAACTTAAATTGTGAAGGGATCACAGAGGGGTAAACTAGCTACAGAGAATACTGAAGCTGAGAATGTCTCCTTGGTAGTCATCTTTCCTGTTGCATGAAATACTTTTTAGCATGCTTAGCACATGCCTCCATTGACACCCATAACTCTGGTTACCTTAAAAGTTGAAGCAACAACAACAGTGGTTCTCAGAAGTTCCATTAACAAGGGAAGCTCTGAGCAAGCTCAGAAGCCTCCAGTGCAAATAGGAACCATGGCAAATTAGAATGAAACTTGAGTGTTCACTCATCTTCTCTGCTGCTAGTTTCCTTCCACTTCACAACTTGTTAATATCAAAAATATTTTGAGAAACGAGGGAAGAGGGAAGTCCACAGCAGAGAAGTCTGATAATAGCGAGGATCCCTTAGCTCAGCTGGCCATGTTCAGTCTACAGAAGGGTCAGGGAGCCACATTACCCTCCAGAGGGTCAAATGTGTGGCCCAGCTGTGCCTTTCAGCCAGCACTTGGAAAAGTTACTTTTTTGGACTACAACTTTCCCATGGTGGCTGGAGAGTCTGAGGGCTGTAGTCCAAAAAGTAACATTCTGAAGCTCTGCTTTTATCAAATGAAGATCTTACTGTTTCTTACTACATTTTCTGTAAGCTTATCCTTCACCATATATACTTATTTCCTTCAATGTCTGTAATCGTCCCTCATAAGTTGATTACTTTTACACAACTCTTAATAACACTCCGGCTGTCACTTTTAAACCAACAAAAAGTCCTTCTCCTCTGCAAAGCCTCAAAGGGATTACTAGTGTAGTCAAGTTCAGGATTCTAAGGTATTTCTTGAACAATAATAATTATCAGTTTGTAAACCTGAACACATGGAAAGGCTGTTCCCAATTTGTCAAATATACCACCACCACCTTCATCACTGACATATGCTGAAACACACATACACACACACACGTGAGACTAAGGACTGCATGGAGATTTTGCATAGAGCCTTCAATGCACTGGTGCTGTTCAGATCTGCTGGACAACAGCTCTCACCACCATCAGCTAGGCTATGGATGGGCTTTTAGTTCAACACATATGGAGAGCAGAGAATGAGAAAATGGTTCTCTGTTTCATCCTTCCCACAGAGTTCTTATAATTTCAGGATAGGAGAGTCAATAAAGAAGAAATCAAGTGGGGGACTAAGGAGAATCACTTGCCTTTAGAAGACAAGCATCTTAAGGCATATACATCACCCTTGATAAGTGATGCCCCTGAAATTAGCACAACATTGATCTGAATATGCATTTAAAATATTCATTGTTCTTTCTGTTGCTTTGTTGCATCAATTAAAGACAGTCAAAAGAGTACGGGGTGGTGGTGGTTCTGAAATGCCTCCAGCTACTTTGAAAAAGGAAAGTAGATTTTTTCTGTTTGGAAAAATATGAGTCAAAAAATGTATCCTTGAGTAAATAAGTTATGTTATTGTTGTTTTCATATCATCTTCTGCTCATATAATTCAATTGTATTATGAACATTGTGTTTCAATATTTAGAACAAAACACTTCTGAATCAGAAAGGTCTTCTAAGCAAGAGTTACCAGTTCTTATAAAATATGAATATTCAGGTTATGCAGCTGAATGGGGAAAAAAAGATTTGGGAGATACCAGTTGCGGGGAATAATAACAATGCCTATGAAATAATATGAACACAAAAAATATCTAAAAGGCAATATTAGTGCTTCACCTGGAATTCTTACAAGCTTCAGCATGTGTGTGTGTGTATGCCTTCAAGTTGCCTGTTAACTTATGGTGATCTTATGAGTTTCATGATGTTTTCTTAGGCAAGGAATACTCAGAGTCAGTTTTGCTAGTTCCGTCCTCTGAAATATAGCCTACAGCACCTGATATTCATTACTGCTCTCCCATCCAAGTACTAACCAGGGCTGACCCTTCTTAGCTTCCAAGATCAGATGGGATCTCATGCCTTTAGGCTATTTAGGCCCTTTAAGTAAGTGGTGTTTAAATTCTGGTTGGCTAATCTCTCCCCAGAGAAGGGGAGAGTGTAGAGATTGCCCACATGGGTCCAGGAACCTTACTACATGTTCAGAGACCACAGAAGGTTAAGTCATCAGATGTGAGTGAATTATTTCTATAGGAATTTCACCAACCTCATGTCACTATATCCGAGCCTCTAAAGGCTACTGAGCCTGCAACCTCACTTTCTTAATTACTTCTTAAGAATATCTGGAATTGATTGCTGGATGACCTAGAAGATCACTAGAGGCGATGCCTCTCTGGGCATTTTCCAGCATGACTTTATGGTATGTCTCCCCCATTTTGTGTCCCACAGATAACTGAAACCATGGATAATAGTTCCGTGGATATGGGGATCCCTTCTCCCCAGATGTAGCAGTACAGAGACGTCTTGAAAAATGCAATTATCTCTGCTTAACAAAGGAGCCCTGGCTTCAGAAAGGGTCAGAATCATGCTGGATACCAGAAGAGATTGCTTTGCTGCTACAGTGTTAAATTTTACTGTCCTTTGTCTCAACACACTACATGGTCAGGGAGTAGGAGTGGCCTCTGCCTGCATGAGATCCCTCACATGAACAACAACACAAGCAACATCTGAGACAACATGTAGGCCTGTGACTCCAACACTGTCACTTTTTAAAAATAATTTTTAAACATCTTTTAGCTGATGAAAAAACCAATAGAGCTTGGTTGGCCCACAAAGTATCAATTTTTTGTGGGTTCTGAGTTTTGTTTTGCTACATGGCCAACATGGTTACCCCTGAATGTGTTCCCCCAAATCTGTGATTGATTAGGAAATGGGAGTCATTCAGCCATACTTTGAAAACTGTCATTTTTCCATTCACATTTTTTTTTAAAAAAATGGATATCACACTGATAGCCAAGACCTGTAAACATGAATCCTATTCATCACTCAGAAAAAAATTCCATTGTGTTCCAAGTAAACATGAGTGAGACTCACATTTTTCAGCAACCTAAAACTACATACAGTCTTGTTGGGCAGTCTTTTGCCTGACAAAGCAGTGAGAACAGATCCAAAATATTGCCTTATGTTGTCCAGCCAACCAGGCAAACCTAACTGCTGCTAGCATTACTGCCCATAGACACCATATTGTACCCAGTGGAAACAGCTAAATGGCAGGATATTAGAGAAATAGAAGTTGGACTGATTGATTCATACGAACATTTCTTCTTGAATTAATGTCCCAGTTTTCTGAATTTTGGTAGAATCAATGATTCTAACCAGTCCTAGTCAGAATCTTTTCATTTTGAATATTCGTTTTTTCCAAATCTCTCTTTTAAGTAATAGAACATTAGCAATGGTTAAAAATGAGCTTTATTGTGTTTGACTTCACAGGAAGTGAGCTGCTCTTACCATAATGGCTGCCATTTGGAGCAACTGGAAGAGATAATGCATCATTCCTGGGTACTTTATGAGTCTGATTTTCATCCTTTCCTTCTTTTTTTGCATTTGGAGCCCTAAAATCAACATTAAGCTTGTTAAGGGAGCAGCAGGTGTTCTTTTGACTGAAAAAATTATTTTGTTTTGCTGAAAAAAAATGAGTAGAATGTAAGGTGGTGGTGGGGTTAGAGAAGCTCACCCTAAGCAGATTGTGGGCCAATAGTTTTACAAAGACCATTTCTATGTAACCTTACTTTTAGTATCATTTGCAACACCAAAAAAGTACAGTTGACCCTCCATATTCATGGATTTGGCATTCACGTATTTAAGTATTCATGGCTTGAAAATATTCTTAAAAAAATAATAATCCAAAAACCAAACCTTGGTTTTGCCATCTTACCTGATTTAAAGGTGGTTTATAAATCCTGGATTTTTGAACAGAATAAATTATAATTTAATAAGCTATGCTTGTGCCTTATAATTATATGCAAACATGGCCAATCTGTTGCTACCATGAGTTATACAGTGGGCCCTTGGTATCCACTAGGATTTGGTTCCAGAACCCCCATGGATACCAAAATCCGTGGATGCTCAAGTCCATTTATATACAATGGTATAATAAAATGGTATCCCTTATATAAAATAGCAAAATCAAGGTTTGCTTCTTGGAATTTTCTTTTTAAATATTTTTCAAGCTGTGGATGGTGGAATCCATGGATGCCAAATCTGTTGGATACAGAGGGATGACTATATTAATAGGGTTTCCTCCACAGAATTGGTATTTTAAACAGATAAATGTTAATAAGTTGGAAAAGCTTCACAATTTATAAGACAATAAATTAACATGGGAATGAAATATTTTAAATCTGTGTATTGTGGGATTATATTAGCTAAAGGAAAGTAACAGTTTTTCCTATTTCTGTTATATTCATTGATGGGCAGTTGATGTAGGTGGTCTCTCATTGATAGGATCACCATAAATTGAAGTCCACTTGAGAGCAAATAACAATATCTATCAAATTTGTTAGATTTTAATGGGTAGATTTTAACTAGATAATGTGATTTATGTGGATATTTATTAATAACAGAAAAATGAAGAGAAGTGTGATGTCCTATAAGCTGGTTTTTACACTGCCTATTTAAATCTGTTAGCTGATAAAAGAATTGCACACAAGAAAGAGTTTTGTACCTGAAACACGAATTAAATTCTAGTTGCTCTTGCTAGAATAGTCTGGCACAATTCTCTTGGAAATTGTGAAGAATTTTAGTTTACATTTTCACCAATTGATTAAACTGAAATACATTTACTTATTACCCAAACTTCAGTGCATATACGTATATGTAGCACTTGCTCTAGAATCTTCTCCATTTCTACACAGATGTAAACCCTGTTGAGTCTAGTGAGATTTATTTCCAACTAAATCCATGATATCAAAACAAATTTAAATAAATTTTGAATTGAAACCAGAGCTGTACCTATTGAACATAACAGATAAGAAAATGGATGGAGAATATAAAAGAGCCCTAGTTTATTTGATTATGGCAGCCAGGATTATTTTTGCAAAGAACTGAAAATTAAATAATAGTTCATTGATAGATGATTGGTTATCAAAATTAAGTGATATATATTTATATTCTTTTAAGTTTATATGTTTAGCTATGTCAGTGCAGGGCCAAGGCCTGACAGAATTTCACAGGACAGAATATGGCTGCCATGATTTTTAAAATGTCTGTATGATACAACATTAGGCAAAAGTTACTGCATTGTGATAGACAAGGACTGTCATCACTCCGTTACACAGGATACACCCAGGATAACACAGCATGAATGATGCAACCATACTATGGACTGTGAGCATAGCCTCTGTCCTTTGTGGGAAGTTATACTGTGTCCAGTTCTGGCCACCATTATTCAAAAAGGGTATTGACAAATTGGAGCGTGTCCAGAGGAGGGCAACTAAAATGGTGAAAGGTCTGGAAACCATGCCTTATGAGGAAAGACTTAGGGAGGTAGGTATGTTTAGCCTGGAAAAAAGATAGTTAAGGGGTGATATGATAGCCCTGTTTAAGTATTTGAAGGGGTGTCACATTGAGGATGGAGCAGGCTTGTTTTCTGCTACTCCAGAGACTAGAACACGGCACAATGGATGCAAGCTCCGGGAACAGAGATTCCACCTCAACATTAGAGGAACTTTTTGACAGTAAGAGCTGTTCAGCAGTGGAACACACTCCCTCGGAGCATGGTGGGGCCTCCTTCCTTGGAGGTCTTTAAACAGAGGCTGGATGGCCATCTGTCAGGGATGCTTTGATTGTGTATTCCTGCATGGCAGGGGGTTGGACTGGATGGCCCTCGTGGTCTCTTCCAACTCTAAAATTCTATGATTCTATGATTCTATGTTATAAGGGACACCATTTTGCTATGCCATTGCATATAATGGGACTTGAGTATTCACAGATTTGGGTATTCACGGGGGGGGGGGATTGGAACCAAACCCCAATGAATGTGAAGGGACAACTGTAGTAATTAATCATTTATGTCTTACCTTCTGCTTAAGCTTAATATGTTAATAGAATGAACATTCAGAATATTGCAATGGACATTGATTTCTGCTTCTCATTAAAGGACTGAGAGTTTTTGGAATAAGCAATCTCAAGATTAAAACTATCTTCATATGAGTATGTTTGTATTTTTTTTTTAAAAAAAGCCCAGCACTGTTGTATTTCAAAGTGTTTCCAAAGCACAACTTGAGATTGTATAGATATCCACATTATATTCCAAGAAATTATGTTTTGTTATTTGTAGGCCTGATGAAAAACTGGCACTCTGCTTTGGTATCAAAAAAGATATTTTAAACAACATCAACAAAAAAAACACCTCATGCATCTTTCACAGCAAAAACTAGGACAAATTAATTTCTTGATCTTGTAGCAAAATGGAGATGTTGTAGCAAAATTGAGGGGAGAAGGAGGAGAAAAATACATTTGCCTGCCAGGTCTGAGGATAGAAGAAATGTCCCTTGATGAAAACAAGAACAGTGCATTTCTTGCCACGTACATTTCTTCCAGATAAATTTTGCTTTCTTGCTTAATCCTATACTATTGTCTCCCCTGGTCCCCTCTTATAGTAGGATGCTCCCTAGTGTATGTTGTAACAAACTGTATTATCTAGTGGCTTTGTTTCATTTGGGAACTAAAGTGGAATATGTTCAGTATCTCATTTATGGTATTGGATGGATCCCTACAGACATCAATACAAGGATGCATTTTAATTTTTTATTTCAATATTCTTTTGGAACATCTGGCCAAGAGAACAAGGAAGGGGGAATGAAATTAATTGATCCAGACCATACAAAAGCCAACACAAATTTGGACACTGAATTCAGTGGAGCAAGAATTTCATACTAAGAATATGCTTGTGCTTCTTATTAAAAACCCCTTTGTTATAAAAAGTATTCATCCAGTTGGCAGGCCGTTGAAAGATGCTATGCATCGTATGACAATTCTGATGGCCCCTATGAAACTAGGATTTCAGCTCTATAGACTATCTGGTCCAATTACTTTTCCTACATCAAGACTTGCAATTGACTTTTTTTTTTTATCCTTGCACACCCTATTTCATTGCATATTCCAGACCTGTTACCCATAGTCATTGTGGTCTGATACCTTTTTATAAGCAAGCCTGTATGAAGCCACATACTGTCCTGGGCATGTGTTTTGCAGGAATGACTCTTAAGAAAGAGAATATAGATCTCTATATTGGCCATGATACAATTCATGCACAGGCACACAACACACACTCAGAAAGAGAGAGAGAGAGAGAGCTTGTATCATTGTGAGTAAGAAAGACTATCTCCCTCCCACCTCTCTCTCTGTGTCTCTCTCTCTCACACACACACACAAACACACCTCTTCTGATTAAAGCATTTTCTTACTCTGAAGTACAGTAAAAGATTATCGGAAAAGATAGCCTTTCTTATTGCAGTACACAGGTTATACTTCTTTCCTACCCAAAACCATAAAACTGAAACATTTGTCAAAGTGAAAAATGGTGTAGACGGAAGGAATAGAAAGATGAAGAAAATGAGACCAATTGTTTGTTTTTGTATGAGACAGCTAAAATGGCATTTAAACACTCCTAAACATCCAATGATATGTTATTATACACTTATTTATTTATTTTCATATTTTATATCTTACCTTTTGTTCTAACATGGAACTCAAGGTGGTTTACAGCATTACTTGCAAGACATTTGCAAATATTCTCTAAATTAGGGGCTGCATAGAGATCGTGAAAATGTAACAGGTCATGAGTGCATAATTCTAGGTTATACATTAGTACATGCCATAGAGAATTCCAGACATATATTTTTAGTGCATGTATTCCTTTTGACAAACAATCAGCAAATACATGAAAAGCAGCCACATTGAAAACAAAGTAAACGAAGCTTTTGAATTTTAAATTTTATCTTATGGGGACCAGCAGGGATATATGTTCAGCATTCATTGTTTTGTCTGTGAACTGTAACATACTCTGTGAACTGTAACATACACAAGAGCAGGAGCAACAACATATCTCCGCTGCAAGTTTTTAAATTTTTTTATTTTTTTGCATTTGGATAAAACAAACTATCCTAAAGTTCTTCAATATGATTGATGGCTAAATGCCTTCAGCATGCAATGATCCATGAGGTTCTCACTGCTTTAGTTTCTCTTGCACAGCATGTTGAAGGAAGAGAATTACAACCCTCTTTTCTACCTTAGTAGAAAAGTTTTCTACTTTAGTATCGGGTGATTAATTAGGGTTGATTTGATTTGTTTGAAATATCTCCATACCCGAGACAACTGTTCTCATTGCATTTGAACAAAATTATCCATGCATGTATGAAAACCCACCAACAAGAAAACAGACAGACAGACAGACTGACAGTAAGTTAAGCCCTAAGGCAGTTTTGGCCCCCTCTTTCCAAATATAGTGAAGTACCGCATGATCCAATTTGGACAAAAGCTATTCTCTAATTCTATGAGGAGAAGTTTCAATGTTTAAGACCATTCAGTCCCTGCCTAAAAGACAGCAAGGAAGAGGCCTGCCTAGAATCTGGTCCCAAGCCAGAGAGCAGCCCCCACCCACACAAGGACCTCTCTCATCTCCTCACTAAATATGACTGTGAAGGTAGTAAGACTTAGAGGAAGCCTCTGCCTGAAGAATTTGAAGATACAGTCATTCAGATAACCTGGACCCAAGCTGTATTGGGCTTTATACATCAAAACCAGAGCTTTGAATTGTGCTCAGTGACAGAGTGGTAGTCAGCTGAAATCGCCATAACAAGGGGCATAATCTCTCTATATAAAACTCTTGGGTACATTGCCTTTCCCAGTATGCTGATTGGCTGCTCAGGAAACACACCCAACCAGTTACCACCCACATGCAAATTCCCTCTCCACCTCACAAGCCACTCCTGCCACTCAATCTGCACTCAGTGTGCATCCCCCAGTCTCACAGGGCCCCTTCATCCCCTCATTCCCTCAGTTACTCACCAGTCATGGGCTGCAACAGGATCCAGAAAATCAACTGGTGGCAGCAGGATGCTACTGCTGCCACTGTGATGGGACCCAGACAGTCAGCTGGCAGCGGTGGTGGAATGCCCCTGCTGCCACCATGATGGGACCCAGACAGTCAACTGGCAGTGGTGGCAGGTCACCTGTGACGGGACCCAGGCAGTCAACTTGTTGTGAGGTCTATCGGGCATTTTTGTGGGATTTTTTTTTAACAGCTTATGTTATATCGGGTACAGCTAGTTTCTATAAAGCTACCTACATTTAAATCCCTGTGTGTACATCCATGTTTGTGGTAGTAGGGTTGTCTTTTTCTGAGAGGTGTCTCATCTTTAACTATTTATATGATGATCAGAACCTGCCTCAACACCAATCCTACCAATGATGGAAGCAGTTTATATAATATATCCAACAATTACAGAACTTATATAACAATTCTCATATAGTATAGAAACTGTAAACAATACTACTTAAATATACATATTATAAAAAGAATATATAATCACCAAGTCCAATATGTCAGTTCAAGATTGTAAAAGTAAAAGTCTCAAATAGTATTCAGTCCTATGTAGTATATCTCTCCATTCTTTAACACTTCATCTTTAACTCTTATCTTTAACTCCTACATGACAAGTCAGTACAACATGGTCCTCTATAGATAAAGCCATACTTACTGGCTGATGCAAAGACCCAGGCAGGAGTGAGGATTTTGTTCCTGTTCATTTTTGAAGAATTCACCAATGGTTATAAACTTCTCACTTCTAGGAAGGAAAGAACAAAGTTAAACAAAAATTGAATATGGGACAAGTACACTGATTTGCTCACCCTTGCTTCCAAGGATCTCATCCCTCTGGTGCTTTGAGGAGAAGAAGAAGCACTGTAACATGGATTTTGATCCACAGCCTAGATAGAAAACTGGTAATTCCAAGTGAATTTCAGCTATAATAGGTGCACAAAATCCTGTGCAGCCCAGGACATGAATATGATAAGAATATGTGAATTACCTTCCTGATTTGAGACTGAAGACTAGTTCAACACATTGTTTCCAACAATGGTCAGCCACATGACTCCCAAACATTGTGTGATATAATAGCCAAAACCTGCTGGATGTCCCCAGCACCCAGCAGTCAAAATTACAAATTTGCTTCTCACTATGGAAGCATCACTGGCTTAATATCTATCGGTCAAGTAATCCTGTTATGCAGATAAGATCTTAACATCAGGCTTCTAAATAGCTTACCTGTGGAATTCAGAATTCAGGAATTCCCAGTATTCCCATAAATCAGAAAAGAATATTTATGTACACTGGAAAGAACGTTGGTATTTTCTTTCAGACTGTCTGTATGATAGGGTGCTAATCTTGGTATGGATGCAACTGGTTAATAATGATTATTGGGGGTGAGGTTGTAGAGAGGCACTTTCAGTGTTCTCTGAGGAAGTCAGTGCTGTATTACTCCAGAAAGACCACATTAGTGTTTCCCTATTTGCTCTTCTTTTGACTTTCTGGGAGGTTGACTACATAGGGGAGAAAAAACAGGAAGAATTTGAGCAGAATACCATTGGTCATCACATTCAGTGGGCCACATGCATGATATTTGGAAGGTGGGGAGGCAAAAACCCCAGGAAATCCATGACTTTCCATCCCACTGTTTTTCGTGGATTTTTAAAAAAAAGTACATAAGTATTCGTTTTTTTGATGGTGTGAACATACTGGTACTATGTATCTCGGATTTCTTGATAACCAGAAGTACACTGGGCCGGGGGCAGGCCAAGAGTACCTTGCCCCCTTCTTTCTTTTAGGGTGGGATTTTTGCACCTGCCCATCCCCTCTTCCTCCTCGCCTCACCTTCCCAGCAACATCTTAGCCACCATTGCAGCCCCATATACCCCAGCACTTTCTCTGTCTGGTCCCCCCTCCTTCTGCCACATGGCTGCAGCTGCAATCTGGCCATCCAGCCTTTTCCTGCGCACCCCCCCCCCCACTGCTCAAGTCTGCCACTGGTTTCTTTGGGTGACACAGCCACCTCACTGTGGGGTCTTTGGGCCTTCTTCAGCCACTCACCCCCTGTGCACCCCCCTGTGCTGGAGTCCGTAGCACAGGGGGGCAAGCCAAAGGCCCAATGACAGCAACAATGCTGCTGTGCCACTCCCAAGGCCTCTAGGGCTGGAGTCAGGGGCGTGGTTGCTGTCATTGAGCCATCAGTGCCACACCCTCTGCACCATGGACTCTGGCCCTAGAGGCCTCAGGAGCAGTGAAGTGGTGTGGTTGCTGTCATTGGGCCTTCGGTTCACCTCCCTGTGCTGTGGAATCCAGTCCAAGAGGCCTCAGGAGCAGTAATCTCCAGCCACAGCAGACTATCCAGCTGTGGTGCTCACCCCCCCCCTCCATCACAGGCAGCAGCGGGAGAGAAAAGGCGAGATGGTCGCTGTCCGTGTAAACAACAAATCACTATTTTGCCAATTTGGGATGCATCGTGGGCACAACTGGGGACTACACTGAAAGCAAGGTAAGTTGTTATTTCCTGGACTTAATTCTCCTGTTTAGCTAACCCCTGGGTGAAGCTGGTGGTTTTGCATAAACAATTGTTTCGTCCTGAGGTGTAAAGGATAAGGCAGTCCTAGGGTAACTCTCCACTGAAAGAATAGATAAATAGATGATTATAATTTTATGCATTTATATTATGAAGATTTGCAGTAATACTGTATATGGGGGGTGGGGGTAGGATTAGGAGAGAGACAATTTTGAAACCTCAAAAGCAATTCATATACATCTGTTCTAGGATCCAGAAGGATGCAGTTCTGCATCATCAGATGCAAAAACATTCAAGAAAAGAGATTTATAAACTTGGCACTCTAGCACCTTATGTTTTTCAACCTGGAACAGGAGTGGGAATCGTGAAGCCATCCCTATGCTGTGGAACTGTATTTTCTTTCATTCCTCATAATTGTCCCTGGTAGCTAGGGCCGCTGGGGCCTACAGTTCTAAAACAGAAGAGCTGCATGATCCCCCCCCCCTAGAGCCTAAAGTGACCTAGAGGGTGGCATCTAGTATCAATCTATCCACTTTGAAATTCTTGTTTCCCTATAGAATTCCTTAGCTACAGCTTATTTTCTTTTAGAGCAACTGAAGAAGATGGAAACGAAAAATGTCTTGCCATGATATACAAATATTTTTCTTTTAAGTCACAAACAGACATAGTCACATACTTGCCCACACAATTGCAACCATGCATTCTCCCCAGAATTTTTAAAAAGTCCTCATTGTTCTTTGTGTCATTGTGTTGTATAACTATGATCCCAAGGAGAGCATCAGAATTCCAGTGACTGACTTCAACTGAGTCAGGAAGACACTCTTAATGTGCCAGCTTTATTCCTCAGTTGTTTGCTTATACCTCTGTTATTTTCCACCCACATACTTCAGTATTGATTTCAGTGACCCATTTTCTTTTTTTATACAGTGTATTCTGATAATCTGGGGTAAAGTCACCAAATATAGTGAATCAGACATGCCATTTAAAATAACTCACTTCAAAGAACCTGAGTTCATCAGGGCTTCAGTCTGCTTCACACTCCAGGTAAGCAGAAGGCCTCTGGAAACAGGATCAGAAATAAAATAGAGAAAAGAATTAGTCCTGTTTTCACTTTTTGAAACAATGTGCTGATGTATGTGCTGAAACATTACATGACTTGTCAAATGCTTCATGAAATCTGTAGCAAAGCATGGTCTCAACTCCTTTTCTTTGCCATGAGATCACTTCTAAACTGTAATTGAGGCTGTCTCCAAAGTGATCTCTAGTTTGGCAGAGAGGGATAGAAAGAATATTTTAAAATATTCAAACAATAAGTGAAAATGGAGTTTCCAAGCATCAAGAAAACCTGCTGAGGAAAATCTTGGACAGGTGACAATCTTTGCAGTTCAGGGCTTATTCTGTGCAAAATAAATAAATAAATAAATATCCCCATAGGTGGTTGGTGGGGTGTTTTGTCCTCAAAAATGGTATTTTATTCACCGAAAGCAAACGTCTTGCAGAGAAAACATATTTTCAAGAAAGAAAATAACATTTCTACACAGAAAAACAATGTTTTCTAGAAAGAAAATTCTATTTTTACACACACAAAATTTTGTGTGCCCCCTATCCTACTGTATGATAGGCTTGCCTTGAACTTGAACAATAAAACCTGAACTGCAAATAGTCCCTGAAAACTGCATGTTTTTTGGACTTTTTGCACTGGGAGAAAAATTGTAATTTCATTGACTGATTGTATATCCTGCCAGTCTCTCGATATGGGACTCAGGGCAGATTGCTGTTACAGATGTGTGTCTTCAAGTTGTTTCTGACTCATAGCAACCCAGAGGCAAACTTATCATGGGGTTTTCTTGGGACTGAACTGAGAGAACGTGACTTGCCCAGGGTCACCCAGTGGGGTTCCATGGTTCAGCAGGGACTCAGAACCCTAGTCTCCTGAGTTGTAGTCCAATGTTCAAACCACTACACCATGCTGCTCTCTTTTACAACAAATTAAAAGTAAAGAACAACTCAAACCTATTTAATGCACATTCTTAAAAACACATTAAATAAATAATAAAAACATTAAATTAAACAGTTTAAAAAGACAGTAAAATATAGCAAATAGGGTAAAAGCATAACAGCCCCGCTTAAGTTGAGAACCCCACTATAAGTTGAGAGCCAAAGGCCTATCTAAATAAAAGGTCTTTGCCTGCTGGTGGAAAGAAAAGAAACAGGCCCAACTGAGCCTTCTGTGTTTATTCATTCCTACCAATGAGAATCAAATTTGCAAAGATTTACAACCCTAATTTCTGGGAACATGACCTCTATTTGGCCTTTGATTATAGACCAGGGAGAGGGTTTGGTGGATAGGCCCTCAGCACAAATATGTTAGGTTTGTTTGTTTTTTAAAGCTATGGATACCTGGCAACAGATGATCCCGTTTCAGTCAGATATGGAACACCACATGGTGACAATTTTTTATTTTTTATTTTGGTACCTTCCTGCTAGCATTGTTAAGCTTGGCCAGACTTGAGAAACATCTTTGTATCTGCTATAAATATGGTTTGAGGTGGGGTGGGAAAAGATAACCTCATTATGATAAAAGTGAAAATAAAAAATGCATATTCCATGGGCATAATTTGCTTTCAGGTCAAAGCCAGTGAATAATATGATTGTTTAATATTTGGTACAGAACCATGTTAATATCTTCCTCAGGCTAACATTGATCTCAGAATGCCTATGCCAATGTGAGAAGAATCTTGTGTATTTCCTGAGAATAGTTGGATACCTTATCAAAACTGTAGAATTCATTTGTAACATTGACACACACATGCCTATACTACACTGTGAAAAGGAGATTGAGTAGTGAATAAGGGATTATTATGGACACACATCTTTGTGGAACAGACAGATTGTAAAAACCTATTACAAAGATATGAGGAAATGTCGATTCATAAATATGTATTATTGCTTTTTTGTGCATGCAGCTCCTAAAAACTAACTTAGAAAAAAGGGATAACTGCTCACAGCTTTTTAAAAAAATGATGAGATGAGTTTGAGTGTGATTGGTCTATCAATGGATATTCATCAAAATAACTAAGTAGAACCTTTTTGGGATGCTTGGTGGAAGTGGTGACATGGGTCTAAATCAGTTGCTAATCCCAAGTAGACTGAAGAATCAATTGCTGAATAAAACAACCCTTATGTAAATCCCATTGATTTAATAGTTTACTCTAGTTGGGGCTAACAATTGGATTTAGACCTTGTGTTGATGTCACTTGATTACTGAAATTGTGGTAACTTGCACATGACTGTCTGGACTCTTGCTTCTGAAAAGTACTGTGTTTGCAACCCTGTCTTTTGTTTTATATCTATAATGACCCATTCTGTGAGGTTATTGTCAAGAAGTG
The DNA here is from genome assembly GCA_030847615.1 of Gambelia wislizenii. Lineage (NCBI taxonomy): Eukaryota > Metazoa > Chordata > Lepidosauria > Squamata > Crotaphytidae > Gambelia > Gambelia wislizenii. The sequence goes on along the minus strand of JAUMIR010000005.1, from coordinate 101,730,378 downwards.
ATGAATGTCCATGTGTGAACCCAATCTATGACTAAACATGCTTAAAAATTTAATTTTTGTAAGTTTGGAGAACAACTGACATGACTCTCACCTCTAGTATATGTGAATTAAGTCAGCTTTCACATAACACATCTTCTGGCTCAAAAATGTGCCAAAACACATTGGAAAATGCATACAGTGAGACAATACATTTCAAAATTTGAGACTGATACATTTCAAAATATTTTTTTCAGTGTGAATTTTGGAGATTGAATCACCTGTTAATAAGAAAATGAGACACAGAGGATTTAGGGGTAGCAAAAACATTCAAAAGTGGCATGATCAAGAAATACAATAGTTTGTTCCTCCAACCTATGGAGAGGATCCAACAGTGGGTTGCTCTGGTAGTATAGTCAAGTCTGGTGGAACTGGAAATGGGATGATCCCTGAAAGAAGGAGAGAAGGCAGGGAGACAAAAAGGCTCACTGGAAATACACTAGCATAATCCTGGCCTTAAAATGTATGCATTTTTCAAGGCTTCTCAAATGCTGCTGCCTTTGGATCATAATTATGCTTACCAATTCATGCTGTTCATAAGTGCAAGAACAGCCATGTTCGATAAGATTTAATGTCCAGCAAATGCCTCCAGCCAGGTGCCTCTGGGAATCTGTCCTCCATTGTTGCTACTTAACAACTGATAGTGTCAGACTGTACCTTGCATTAAATATGATAATTTATTTAATTTACCCACAACTAAGTGTGTGATTCCCCCTTCATTGGGACTGATGCCACCACACAAAGGGAAGGAAGAGTGAAATCTCTCTACAGCCAGACTTTTTTACAGAGAGGAAAAATACTTCTATTACTGCTGTTGGTGGCTACTGATCCTAGAGAGATAGTACAACATGAGGACAAGTGGCCACTGATAATGATAAGCACTTGCATAGCTTTGCAGCCCAGAGTGACATTTATTTATTTATTTAAGTATTTATACCCCTCTTTTCAGACACAAAGGCTCTCAGAGCAGCTTACAAATTGTTTAGCAATAGCACTTACATATCTACACCACTTTTATAGTGCTAGGCACTCTCTAAGCAGTTTACAATGTTAGCCAGTTGCTCCCACAAGCCAGGTACTCATTTTACCAACCTACAGAAGGATGGAAGGATGAGTCAGCCTTGGAGCCCTGCAGGAATGAACTCACAATGTTGTGGCTACAGTACCAGCATTTAACCACTGCACCATCAGGGCTGTTGTCTGATGCTACCCATCATGAGGATATGTATACCATCCATTGCATTTTTTAAAAGTAAATATTGAATAATAATTACATGACCAAGGGTTAGTGTTCAAAAGAATATAGAATTATTTTGTTCAACCTGTTCAACTGTTTGCTTGCTTGTTTTCTCCCTCCCTCTCTCTCTCTCTCTGTGTGTGTGTGTGTGTGTGTGTGCGCGCGTGTAAACTATCATGAGGTGAGAGAGTAATTAGCCATTGAAGGAGAGGTTTTTTTTTTTTTTTTTTAAGCTGGATGAGTTTGCATTTACTCCAGTTCACAGGCATCTATGGCATTCTCCAGCTTGTGAATATTTCAGCCATCAACACTCCCATCCTTGCTCTGACTAACAGGGATTCTATGCTGACACTTGCCTTCTTTTCTACTTGACACCTAAGGCTAAGGTTGCCTCTGGCTTCATGCATGGTTAGATAAATCACAGGACATTCCAAAGCAATCTTTTTAAACAGGTATATATATTATGAAGAAGCAGGCCAGAAATCCTTTGTTGAAAGGATTTCTTTGTTAGTTAATCTCAGCAAAAGCTGTACCAGTAGTTTATAATGAAAGTACTAATAGCTCTTCTTATAAACAATGAGAAAATTAGAGCCATTGGAGTTTTGTGGCAGTACTCAGTATTGTGCTTTCACCCATATAAAACTCCCCACTGCTTAAGGCAACCTAGGAAGACTGTTGAGGGTGAAGATCTTGGAGAGTGGAATGGAACTTAGACAGTTATGGTACCTCAGTTCTGGAATTCCTCCCCTCCACCCCAGGAAAGATTGCTAGATTCTATCCCTTGGAGCCTCTCAAATAAATTATTTTTCTGCCAAGCCTTAAGGCAGAACTGACTTTTACTGTTTTGTTTGCTCTGGATTTCATCCTGATATGTGTGTTCAAGATGAGTAAGCATCATGGATGTCTTATTTACATGTTCATTCCTGTTGAATTGCTTTGAAGAGAGATACACAAAATGATGGGCCAATCCACAAGCCAGGAGAGGGGAGGCAGACTTAGGGTGCATCTACACTGTAGAAATAATGCAGTTTGACACCACTTTAAGTGCATCCTATGGAATCCTGGGATTTGTAGTTTTAACTTTTCTCTGCCAAAGACTGCTGGTGCCTCACAAAACTAGAAATCCCAGGATCCTGTAGGATGGAGCCATGGCAGTTAAAGTGTTGTCACTCTGCACTGTTTCTACAGTGTAGATACACCCTTAGTCATACTTAGATGTGACCCACTGAAATTAATGAAAATCTCATTGATTTCAGTGGGTCTTCTTTGCTGGTGATGTTCCTAGAAGCATGGTGCTTGATTAAGAAGGAAAGACCAATTGGAAGAAACTGACATTATTACAAGTACACCCAGAGATACAATATGAAGAGAAACCAGATTGTAGAAAAATAACTCAGGTTAAAGTACCAGGGGCCTATTCTACCACGGCTTACATCAGACCATAACCCAATTATAATCAGTCTAAAAACACATAAGAAAGAATATTCTTGGAGGTTAAATTAACACTTATTACAAGATGACAAGATAGTGGAAAAAGCAAAGAAATAATTAAAATCATAGAATCATAGAATCATAGAATTGTAGAGTTGGAAGAGACCACGAGGGCCATCCAGTCCAACCCCCTGCCACGCATGGAAATCTTGATCAAAGCATCCCCGACAGATGGCAATCCAGCCTCTGTTTAAAGACCTCCAAGGAAGGAGACCCCACCACGCTCTGAGGGAGTGTGTTCCACTGCCTAACAGCTCTGACTGTCAAAAAGTTCCTCCTCATGTTGAGGTGGAATCTCTTTTCCTGGAGCTTGCACCCATTGCTCCGTGTTCCAGTCTCTGGAGCAGCAGAAAACAAGCCCGCTCCATCCTCAGTGTGGTTTCCAGACCTTTCACCATTTTAGTCGCCCTTCTTTCCACACACTCCAATTTATCAATATCCTTTTTGAATTGTGGTGCCCAGAACTGGACACAGTATTCTAGGTGAGGTCTGACCAAGGCAGACTTTTTAGCTGCCGCATCACACTGTTGGCTCATGTTCAACTTGTGGTCTACTAGGACTCCTAGATCCCTTTCGCACGTAGTCTTGTTCAGCCAGGTCTCCCCCATCCTGTATCTATGCATTTCGTTTTTCCGCCCTAAGTGCAGTACCTTACATTTCTCCATATTGAATTTAATTTTGTTAGCTTTGGCCCAGCTTTCTAGTCTATTCAGGTCATTTTGAATTTTGATCCTAGATCTTAGATCTAGAATTCTGATCCTGTCCCATGCTCTGATCATTGGCAGAATGGACCCTATGCCTCCGATGCCCAGTAAAATAGGTTGGGCAGGGGGAGGAGTTATAATTGTGGCAGTAGTGTAGCGATGGTACAGTTACCTTGGTTTACTCGCCAGTAGCTGTTCTGTATTCACGATTGAGATTATCAGATGCGGTCAAAAAGCCCAAGAGGAACACGTAAAGATGACATCACTGTACGTTACTGTACTGTACTTTCAAGAGGAGGGTAAAGTTGTTTCCTCTGTCCCCAAACAAACACTGAATCCACCATCACTTCAGTTTCGTGTGGTGGAAGCTGCAAATGGTGCTTTTATGGCAGTGCGTCTTTTTTTTAAATGCTTTAAAGAAAATATGAATAAGGAAACAAAAATGAACTTGGTATGGGATGCATACAAAGTGGTTATGAGAGGCTTTTACCTAAAACAAATATGAATGTCACTGGTTTACCTACCAACAAATTCACGGAAAAGTAATGAAAGATATTAAATCAGTGGGAATAGAGAGAACAATAGAGAGAACAAATTCAGAACTAGATAAAATATTATTAAACTGTGATAATCATATAACAACAAAACTTTATAAATTAATTCTAAGAAGGGAAATGGAACACAAAACAATTAAAGAGCATATGATAAAGTGGATGCAAAATTTTGGGTATACAATTCAATTAGAAGACTGGGAGAGATCATGGAAGACAGATTTAAAATTTACGTTAAGCAGTGAATTAAAAGAAAACTTTTACAAGGTATTATTTAGATGGTATATGACCCCAATACAAATAGCAAAAATGAATAAGAAACAAGGTGATGGAAAATGTTGGAAATGCCAAGATCATCAAGGCACGTTATTCCATGTACGGTGTTCTTCTAAGAAAATTCAAAAATATTAGAAAGTAATCCATGATTTTTGCATGTTATATAAGGTTTGCTTTTTGCTTTTTTGGGTGGGGGGGATATTTTCAAGCCATTGATAGTGGAATCCATGGATGCATACTCCGTGGATATGGTGGGCCATGTGTAAAAATAAAATAAAATAAAATAAAATAAAATAAAATAAAATAAAGTCTCCCAGTGGAGCTGAGTGTATGTACAGAATATATGGGAGAAGGTGATCCTGTAGATAACCTGGAGCCAAATCATGTAGGGCTTTAAAGGTAATAACCAAGCCCCCCCCCCTCCACATGAAGTGTCCCACAGTAAAAACAAATCACAGCAGCTGTGACTTGTCTTAATGGTTTTACAGCCACCATAAACTTCAAATGCCCTCTAGCCACAAGATGGCAGCTGCGAGTGAATTGCTCATGTTTTTAAAACTGCTGGTGCTGAACTCATTTTTCTTAAAAAAAAAAAAACCTTTAAAAATCATATAAGTGATATTTTGTCTTTACAAGAAAAGAAAAGAAATGAAATGAAAAAAGACCCCACCCCATTTTATTGCCTTAGCAATTGCTGGGCGGGGGAGAGCCATCCTTCCTTACCAGTCCCCAGGGATGATGAAGGCAGTGGCATGGTGGAGAGGGAACACCGGGGAAGGGAGAAGGGCTGTCTCATCCTCTTCTCCCTTCCTGGTCCCAGCAGTGGTGACAGTGGCATGGGGGGGGGACCGGGGTAGGGAAATGCAGGATGCAGCAGGCGGTCAGAGCAGGGGGACTGGGCCACTGCAGTTTTTTATACAAAGTGCCAAGCGCTCTGGCAGATGGGGATGCAGCAGGCGCACAGAAATAAAACGCCAGTTGGCATGAGAGCCTCTCAAAACAAAACTCCCCCCTTGCCATTGCCTCTGACAGGGCCCAAAGGGAGCCCTCCCAGAGCTCCGTTCCCCCACCTTAGAAAGCTACAGCCTTATCAAATAATAACCGGAGCAAAGAAGAAGCAGTGGACCGAAAATGCTCCTGCTGCCCAATCCTCCCCCCACAACAGTCCAACACCAGTCTTAACAGCTGAAGCGAGGCCTGAAAAAATAAACAGGCTGAAGCTGCATCCCCTGTCCCTTAACACCAGATCCCTGGGGACAACAATGACAACAGTACGGGGGGGGGGAGGAGTGGGGAAGGGAGAAGAGGATGAGAAAGCCCTCCTCCCTTACCCAATTCCTTACCAGGATCCCATTGAATAAAACTATGATGGATAAAGTGGTGTCAAACTGCTATTTCTGCAATGTAGACAGGCCCTTGATCTCTACAGCAGGCATGGGAAGAAGAAGCATGTTTCTTGCACTTTCCTTCCTCTTTGCTATCTGTGTAGTGTGAAGTTGCTCTAAGTGACTTTCAACATATTCCCTTCAACTCACTTCAGCTTTCCTGATGCCCATTGCTGCTGCACCAGTTAGTGTTATTCCATTTTCAGTTTTTCCCCAGAAGGCAATATGGGCATGATTGTTAAATCTCCATATGCTAGTCATTGTTTTTTAAATAGCTGTTTTATAATGAGCTAATCATTCTAATTCAGCCTGTTGAAAAACAACTGACTTCATTATACCATTTCACTAATTTTTCCTTCATAAATGAAAGTTGGTATTTGGCCACATATAGGGATGAGAATTTGGCAATCCATCTGCATTATGACTTAGGTTAAAACACTGATAATGTTTAAAGTATTTGGCACTCTCTTTGTACCTTGTTTAATTGAAACCCTCTTTATAGTCCATTCACAAACCACTTGTCTATATTGTGCCATGTACAATTAGAAAAATGAAAAAAAACACCTCTCACCCCCCATTTAAATAATATGAATATGCGAAAAATAATATCTGAAAATATGGCCAATTTGGCTCTGCCTTTAATGTTAATCTCTCAAAGAAGCTAAGGAAATGAGAATGCACTGGATGAAGTAATTTTTTTTTTTAAAAAAAGCTAGTGATGATTAGTCTCTATGGGCTCTCATACTATAGTGCTATATTATAGCACTATGACTCCACTTTAACCGCCGTGGCAACCTCCTGTGGAATCCTGAAATTTGCAGTTGGATGAGGTACTAGAATGCTCTGGCTGAATAGCCCTCCTAAACCACAAATCCCAGAGTTCCATAGGGTGCAGCCATAACAGCTAAAGTAGAATCATGGTTCTATACTTATTTAGTGTGAAAAAGCCTCATGAGGAATCTCTCAATTCTACCCAAATACACCAATGTGTGGACAATGCATTATTTTATGTTGGGTTATGAAACAGTTATGATGCAGAAATCATGGAACAGCGGACCCACGGATTGGAAAGTGAATTTTATTACACCGGTGGGCCTGACTGGAATATCTTCCAAAGAGTCAGAACCCCGAGTCCTGACTACAGAAAACCTTTATACAGTTTAATGACCGTATGCAAAAACAATTCCCTCCTCCTTGTCTTTGGCGTCAGCAATTTCTCTGCGACAATTGTTGATAGTTCAGAAAGTACAAGGCAACATAGCTTTAGGAACATTTAGGTACAGTTTGACCGTTATTAGAGAAAGAATTTGTTTACCTCAGCTTATCATATGTTTCTGGAACATAGAGTTGATTAGTAAAGAACATTGAAAAGACTTTGCAGACTTCTAGAGTCTCATGGACTATCTAGTCTGACCCCAATAGTTATTGTAAGTAACAGCATTCAGCAAATAGACATTAGAGTCTACATGGCCACTACAGTTATACTCTAATTGCAGTGCCATACTTCAAAATGACTATAATCATAGAAACTATAGGCAGAACAGCACCCTCCCTGGTGTTCATAGATTCAGTGGAAAGCCTGTAAAGGGGAGGCAATGCACTTCTAAAGGAGAGGTGCATTGGCTTCTCTTTACAGATCTCCCACTCAGCGCATGGATTTTAGTGGTGGATGTTCTGCAGCACATATTATAGCCAGTAGGTACAGTCCTGCTCCCTCTCTGCATGTTTAGTGTATATGTTTAGTTTTACATGCATTTTAATATTTTTAATCTTTAATGTTTTTAACTTATAGATTGTTTAATTCTTTTTTTAAATGTTACATTTATATTGTAATTTTTTACTTTTATATTGTGTTTAACTTGTGTTGTTTTAAAGATGTTGTTAGCTGCCTTGAGTCCCACGGCAGGAGAAAGGTGGAATATAAATGTATAAAACAACAATAACTACAACATTCTGATGAGAACTCCTATACAAAGGTATGCTTTTTGATTAGGAAACACTTGTCCATGTGACCCATGAAGTTGAGGATCATCAGGAGAGATCAGATGCAGGCCATGGAAACTAACTTTAGACTTATTTTCAATAGCTGAGTGGGACTACAATCTAGAAAGGCCAGGGTGGGGGAAATACCTTTGCTAGGTTTTAAAGATGTGATTCATAGTCATTGCATCTGTACCTTGGCACAGCTTTCTGGCTGGAAACACTCTTGGTATGACAAGGCAGCTTTTCACGTGGGTTCACACATAAAACACAGTTAGAATAGATCAGATCTTTTATGAGCTGGGGAGGGGGGTAGAAGACTGCTTGTCTCCATCCCTTCCTTGGCACTACTGCCAACTCCTTCCAACATTCATCCTTCTTCCCCTCCGTTATATTCCAAGCAACAGTGAGAGCAATAGCAATAGCATTGATATTTCTATACCACTTATCAGTGCCAAAGCACTCCCTAAGCGTTTTACAATGTGTTTTAGCTAATTGCCCCCAACAAGCTGGGTACTTATTTTACTGACCTATGGAAGGATGGAAGGCTGAGTCAGCCTTGGAGCCCTCTGGGATCGAACTCATAATGTGGCTTGCAGTACTGGCATTTAATCACTGCACCACCAGGGCTCCATTACACCAGAGCAGTAATGGATGCATCCAGGCACTTTAAAGAAGTGGAAACATATTTGGCAGATTTATGGGAAGCTAAATCCAGTGGTGGGCTTGAGGGAGAGTGTGACTGGCAGGAATGGTTATCAGAATGTTTGATGAGATATCAGTGCCCTGGCTTCCACTTGTTTTTCCAAGTGTTTTGCATAAAGTCACCTATCCAGTGAATGGATTCTAGGATAGAATAGATCCAGGACATAATTGTTTCTTTTTCTACCTGACTAAAAGTAATGTTACGTAATCAGGTTTCTGATCACACAATGGGAGTTTCCATTCGCTACCCCCTGCATCCTTTCCATGACTTCAAATCTATACCAGAGATCCCCTCTCAGTTAGAGGAGATTTGGGTTACATGTGGGAGGCTGCAGAGAGGGGGGTTGTGCCACTAGCAGTGTCTAGCCTCCTTGCAGAAGGACACAGTTGACTGTAACCCATTCTTCTGCCCACTCACTCTCAGACACACTCTATCTGGTACATGTATGAAATAATGGAAGTGAGAACAAGCACTCCATGATCAAAAAGAAAGAAAAGGGTTATTTCAACTACCATGCCCATTTGAAAGACCAAATGTCAGTCCAGTCATCCAGTCCTGATGGTGAGAATGGAGTGGGGCCTTTTCTCAGGGAGTTTCATAAAAAGAGTGTCCCCTACCTGGCTTTTGCATTCTCAATCAGAAGTGTTCTGCCTATTGATGCTGTATTCACGAGATAAAAATGGTGTGAGGGGATCAAACTCTGGCAATACCGGGAACAAAATGAATGCCATGGCAGATCTATTGACAGCTTGTCCCATCAATAAAAAAAGTACACCTTACTAACAGTAGTGGAATGCTAAAGGACGTTGTCGTTTGGTATGTGCACCCTTTCATGTTCATTAGGTGTCCTTATGACGCCATATTTGGCAAGTCTGATAAAGTCCTAAAACAAGATGCAGCTGAAAACCTGATAATAGAACAGTTAAAAACACAACTAAACAAGTTATATTAAATCACCATATATATATATATATATATATGTATGTTCTTTAGACATTACTTAACCAAATTAACTGAGAGCTCAATGAGCTAAAATAGCACCGGAAAGTGTTAAGAGAAACAACAGACAAAACAAAACCATTTTGGGAACATTTACCCTTAAATTAATGGGGCATAGCAGTATGTTCTGCTTTTTGTGTTCCCCTGTCTCAAATCTAGGAACATGGATTAGTATTCACCACACGAATCAGAGAACTATTCCACCAACAAACGTATAATCAGCTAACTGCTTTATCTGCAGTTTGCAGGTAACACAAAGCACTCTCTACCTTCCCTTTAATTCTTCTCAGGTTGAGGGGGTGGGGTGGGGGGAATGCAGCAGGTAATATTTTCCAGTCCATCAGAAAAATCAGACCCAGAGTGATGATGCAAGGGCAGTGTTTATAATATGAATAACAGCTCTGAACACATTTTATTTTTGACAGCAGCTGAAGAAAAGACTTCCAGCAATGTGCAACCATAGGTAGAGAAAAGATTTGGAAGCCAACCAGGCCAGGCTTGGGGCTCAGCATGAGCTTAGTTACTACCTCACTGTTAGACCACAGGAAAACTATTTAAACTATTGGTCCCTTGATCACATTAATAAACTACAAAAAACAAAACAAAACAAAAAAACCTAGAAAAGACAATGTGTCTCAGAGAATCAGATGCACACACACACAAAAAATCATTTCATCAGAGGGGTAAAAAAAAGCTGTGGAATGCATTTATGGATATATTTTTAAATTCATGTGAGGGCTTCAGCATTTATAAGATAGCTCACTGGAAATTTCCCCCCTGAGTAAGACCTTGCAGGTAAGAATGGATAGAATCCTGAAACAAACTCCTTCCTTCCTTCCTTCCTTCCTTCCTTCCTTCCGCCAAAAAATGTATGATTTTTCTGGATACCCTTTGCCAGGGGATCTTCATGGTCCACACTGATTTTTTGGGAGTGACTAAATCTCATTGTCCCATTTCCCTAACTTCATTCGAGGACAGTAAGCTCAGTAAATATTGTTTTATTTATTTATTTAATCAGTTAATTTAATGTATGCCTGACATTCTATCTTCCTAACAAGTACAACACATTATTCCCTCACCTCTAATTATACCTTACTATGCATGGTTTTAGAGAAGTCAGATGGCTGTGGATCAGGCCCCTGTTATCTCTGCAAGATGGACTGGATTCCAGACAGGGACGCCAGCTCATCACTGCAGCTATTGCCACCACTATCTCCCGGGCTCTCCTGGAAGGCAAAATGAAAGGAATTTTCTTTCAAATGAGGGTATTTCTTAGGAAGTAGCAAAGAAACCTTCTTCAAACATTGGCCAATTTCAAAATACAGTGGGTCATTGGTATCTGCTGGGATTTGGTTCCAGGACCCCTCATCCAAATTCATGGATGCTCAAGTCCTATTATATACAGCAGCGTAGTAAAATGGTGTCCCTTATAAAAAAAATTGGCAAAATCAAGGTTTGCTTTTTGGAATATTTTTTTAAAAATATTTTCAAACTGTGGATGGTTGAATCCACAGATGCAGATTCTGTGGATATAGAGGGCCAACTGTATCCATACACCTTGCATGCCTTATCTATTTTAAAAATGAGGATATCAGTCAGTTTAACATCAGTCTGGAGGGATTAATTTTTTAAAAAAATAGGAGAAATATGAGGAAGAAATAGATATTGCTCAGAGGGCATCTGGCCATGCTTCTATTCAGGTCACTTTCATCTATTCAAATACTTGAGCCCTTGGGCTCATGCCATTCTATATCTTGCAATTTATGAAACCCCCACTCTCTAACAGGAGAATGATGGGAATCAGAATAGAGATGTGACAATGCTCAAAGACCCAATTTCATGGTGTTCTCCAAACTTAACCTGCCCTTTCTCCCTGCCTTTGCATTGTACTGGATGGCAAGCTATTGGTTTTGATTCCTGCCTGAAAATTCATGAAATCTGCTCTGAATTTTTATTAAAATATATGTTTTAATGTATTTCCCCAACAAATAATAAAGCACACTTGTGTGCATCATCTGAAGACATGTATTTTTCACTTACACACATTTAATTGAGTATAATTCAAAAGTGGAAAAGGGGAAAAACCCCCTCTGATGTTCATGGTTTGCTCTTGATGACAGGATATCAAAAGATATGTATGCATGTTGGATAATCACCTTACAGACTGCAAGTTGGATAAATTCATTAAAAATAAATAAAAATAAGTTGATGTAGATTGCTTCTCCATCATTAGTTCAAGATCAAATAGGAAAAGTGGGAATATTTCAGTAACATAAACAAAACAGAATTGCATTCTGTTAATTTCCATGAGAACCTTTTGTGTGTGTATGTGTAGATTGTGTATAGCCTTGATGTTAAGAGCAGTATACTGGGGGGGGGGAATACGAGCTGAAAACTCAAGAGGAATTAAAAAATGAAGGAATCATCTGCCACTGGTATTTATACAGGCAAGTCAGAGAAAGATATTTAATGGACAAAAAAACTAGATAACATTGACGTAAAGAAAACAACATGGGAAATCACTATTGAGCAAGTAAATAAGAAATTAATCACAAAACTATGCAATTTGCTTTTACAATGGGACCAAGAGGAAGAAATTATAAAAGATAATATGATTAAGTGGGCACAAAATGTAGGGCATACACTAGAACTGAAACAATGGGAGAAAATGTGGACCAGCAGAATGAAGTATACATTAAGCCAAGATGTTAAAGAAAATGCTTTTTAGATGGCATTTAACTCCACAGAGATTGGCAAGAATGTACAAAGGAGTGAAAGGTGACTGTTGGAAGTGCAAATTTGAACAGGCTTCATACTATCATCTGTAGTGGACTTGCCCAGCTGTGAAAAAATATTGGAAAGACATCCACAAAGCAATGACTGAAATGCTAAAAATTAAAATTAAAATTGGAGCCAGAAATCTTTTTGCTAGGTATGGTGGATGCACGAACTGAAAAAGAATAAGGCAAGGTCATATTTTACATGCAATCAGCTGCTAGGATGCTCAATGTGAAATTTTGAAAAAATTATCTTGCTCCAACAGTAGAGGACTGGTTGTTGCGGGTGTACAATATGGTCGAAATTGACAAACTTACTTACTTATTGAAAGATAAAAGTATAGAAAAGTTTCAGAAAGACTGGGAAAGTTTTTATAATTATTTAGAAATATCATGGGGGAGATCTGACACAAACAAGCTAAAAGTATGATGACAAAGGAATTACTAAAGAAAAGGGGGAAATGATAAACTTAATAATTGCTTAGCTGTTGAGTTATAAGACACCGGATGTATATATGACTGGGCTTAATTTGGAAAATAAGTCAATGTAGTTAAGAATAATACAGTATGATATGATATCTCCTCACTGAAGGTAAAGACAGAGGCAGGTTTGCAAAAGGATCACATCATCTGGTACGTGTGCCCTTTTACGATCATTAGGAATCCTTATGAGGCCATATTTGACTGGTCTGATAAAGTCCTAAGACACACACAGATTTTCTCACCCTCTGAAGCAATGAGGAGTCCAGGTCTTCTGGAGAGAGCTTCTGAAGAGAAGGAGAGGGAGCGTACCCATCCCTCTTTCTGGCCTATCTATAGCCCTTTTCTAACTTGGGGACCGTATCCTGGAGTGAAGGATACATCTCTGGGCAGGAAATGTTATTCTATTGGAGGGTTTTACAAGGCCCCATGTGCTTGACCTCTGCTTTTCACCCTTTGGGCACAGGAAATGACTCTTATATGGCCTGGTAGAGATGAACACCTTGAGACAATGCCAATCAGGTATCCTCTTTGAAATCCAATCAGGGTTGTCCAATATCTCTAGAAACTGCACAATAACTAACAATGGGGTATGTGTATGTGTACCAGTCTGAGTCAGTTTGGCAGAGTCTCTATTCAGAGTTGGTAAGCACTAATTGTTCTCAATGAGATCATATCCTTGTCAGGAGGAGGGGTGGGAGACTCAAGTTTGTACTTTAAAATGAGTATGGACAGGGATCCAGGCTTTTCATTGCCCTATCCTTTTCAATATATGCCTCATACAATGTGTTCAGACTCTGGCAATGGGCAGCTTCCTGCCTTAAGTATCAAGTCTACTTGCTATTTTTATTTATCGAGCATAACTCGTAACATTGTTTGCAGAAAGGATGTGACCTATTGTCTCTTCCTGAATATATCAGCAAGCATTCTCATCTAACAACCCTCAGTATGTGAGAGTTTCCCAGTTTCTTGGAGAAAGCTGGTAATTTTTCACCAAGTTTGTATCCTCTCCTGAATATCATGGCTGCACTCCAGTGTTCCAGCACATTGTATTTACCCTTCTAATTACAAAATTAATCTTACACTCATAAATGTCTAGAAAATGTAGCTTCCTTGGGTGGTTTAATGGGGCATTCTGCCACATCACACATTCTCCCTTCAACTTGTTCTTTCATTGCATTTTCTTTTTGTTTGACAGGAGCTCCTCTGTCAGCAAATGAAATGAGAGGGGAAAGCACTGGACAGAGAGAGAACACACAAACCCTTTCTGTAGTAAGAGCAAACCTTGTTGCTACTGTTATTGTTTTCAACAGGGGTGCCTTGGAATTGAGTTCCTTGTACGAGCCAAAGGCCACAACACATACATTAAAATATATAGAGCTATACAAAATATATGAAGCACAGCAGAATGTTGTTACAGATTGTAACCAATTGTGTCACTGAGAATAATATAAAAGAATTTCAAAATTACCAGCAACAACCTCAAATCTTGAGTCTCCAAAACAATTTCTAGCAATCGTATCAGAGGACTTTATCAGACCACTCTCCTCAAAGGTTCTTTTGCTGGCATAATTCGTGGTGTTCTTTTGCTGGCAAAAGAACCCCACCACACCAGAACTTACCTTACTTTCATGAAAAGGCAGCCCCGACAATAATGGAGCAGGAATGGGGCTCCGTTCACTTCCTGGTTTCAGATCACACTGATTCATAGAATCATAGAATTGTAGAGTTGGAAGAGACCACAAGGGCCATCCAGTCTTGCAAGAAGATATGAGCATGGCAAATTCAAAAATGAAAGAAAAAGAAACACACAAAACATATACAGAAATACACTTTAAACAGAACAGAAATACACTTTAAAAATCACTTTATAAGGGAAGTGAATTAATGACCTTGCACAGGTAAAGTGGCTGGGCGGATTGTTGGTTATCAGCTTGTTGCTCTGTTCCCCACTTCTAGTACAAGCGTTGGAAAATTGCCTAAACGAAGTGGAATTGATGAGAATTGACTTACAAATCAGGATATGGGTGAAGTTTTGAAGACAAAGTGTCAAATTTGAGCTGCACTTATGACCTGCATATAAAACATCTAGGGGGTAGGGCAATAATGCACTGTCTGTGAAGGAAATCTGAACAGTGTGACTAAGGACAGCAACTTTGGAGGAGGAAGAGTAACCTAGGAGAGATACAGTATGTTTGACAGAGGCTGGGACATGAACCAGCATTAGGGATTTAGAACTTGAGGTACTGCGTAGATTGTAGTACAGCTTAGGCAGGTACTACTTAGACCTGACCTCTCTCAACTGGAAGTGGCCTAGCTGCACAAAGATTTGCCTACCGAGACAACAGTTGAATTGCTATTCTCTAACAGTACCTGGGCTTGATTCCAATAATAGATTATTTAGAAAGAGGATATAGGGATTCTGAACTGACAGTATAAGCAAAGTTTATGAGTTTTGATTTCATAAATTAGCATTGAATCTTACTGTTTTAATATACAATATATAGTTTGTATTTTAACATTTTCTCTTTGAACAGAGTTTGTGTATTTCAGATATATAGCAGTGTTTCGAGTATTGCTGATACCTCTGAGTATTCCTTGCCTAAGATAACCCTATGAAATTCATGGGGTCACCATAAGTCGAGAGGCGACTGGCGACTTACCCACACACAAATACTGCAACATGGTAACTACTTGTGCCCAGGACTGAAAAGTTTTAGCTCAAACCATACTACCCAACATAATCCAGAAATCTATACTAGAATATTATCACTTAACAAATGATGTAAAAGAGCCTAAAGTAAGAAAGCTGTGGATAGATAAAGTGATTATAGATCTGCCTCCTACAGATAGTCTTGGTTTTTAAAACATTGTTTGTGTTATAGCTGAGCTAGGAGATAATGTAGCTCAGAAGGCAACTCACCTGTATATTTGTTTAATGAGCATGCTGCTAATTGGGCCATTGACCCAGGTATAATAGAGGCATGCCCTTCACCACTGAGGCAAATGCAGTTCCTTCAGATAAAGAAATATTGAATATACATAAAGAAAATATACATAAACATGACTCAACAGCAACAGAGGTTGAATGTATGGTCTGTATGGTTTTCTATGAGAGCAATGTGTTGTTTTTCTCTATAACAGAGAGAACTTTCTACAATATAGATATGTTGTAGAAGGAGGTTTCTGGCTTGAAAACCATTATAGGAGCATTAGCTGGGTTAGAAGAACTTGGGATTTTCACTAATGACCCCTCAGAAAGATTTATCTTCCTAAGGTAATAATACTTTTTTATTTCTTACTCACCTCTCCCCAAGGCTTGATGTGGGATACAACATAAATTAAAATACACAACATAAAATCATTTAAAAACACTGATAAAAACACATAGGATTAAAACAAACATTAAAATCATTCATAGAATTAAAATTCATAGACTTTAAAATTCATAGTTTAAAATCAATTGGGTAGGCCTGCTGGAAGAGATAGGTCTTTAGTGCTGTTTTAAATTCCGACAGCATGTTTGGCTGTCGAATCTCTTCTGGCAGGCCATTCTGCAGTCTGGGGGTGGCTGATGAAAAGGACCTCTGGGTGACCGTTGCCAGTCTAGACCTGGCTGGTTGAAGTAAATGTCCTGCAGAGGTCCTGAGTGTATGGGCTGAATTGTACAGATTTGTGTTTTTTATTTTTGACTGAGGAGAAACTCTTAGGTTCACTGAAAATTTTCCTATAACTAAAATTTGGTTACAAATTGGGACATGTGTTCCCTGTGTATGGCAGGATTAAGATGGTGGTGGTGGGGGGAGTTTTACAGTTCCCAGATGACTTTTTAAGGTATCATTAGCCAAGCCCATAAGGACTAGATATAATGGGACAACAATGTTGCTACTACCAAAAGCAGCAGCTAGGAATTTCCTTCTCTTTCTCCCTTACTAGCACTGCCATATTCTCCAGTGACTGCTGTTGGTCATGTCAGGAAGCCTTACAGCCTAATATAATAGAATTTTTTTTGTTATATCTGGACATGACCAGGGCTGGTTTAACCAGTCTGCCAAATCCACATTGGCGGGGGGGGGGAAGGTCAATGGGCCAAAGGGGGGGCCTCTGACCTCCTGCTGTCTCCTATCTCCTTGTCTGACCAAGGAGACAGCTAGGAGGAGACGCTACTTTGCAAGCCCCCCCACTCCCTCCTCAGGCGGGGCCTGGCAGTAGCACTGAGCTGGAGACTGCTGTTGGAGACGGAGAGGGAGTTGCTCTTCCTACTGACTAAGTTGGAATTTGGAGACAGCCCCTGCATTGCTGTGACGATAGGGGTATCTTGGGGGGGGGTGCCATGCACGGTGGGGTGGTTATTTAACTTGTTGCTGGAGTCAGAGACTGAGTGGCTGCTGGACTTCTCTCCTTGCAGTGTTGCTTGCAGAGAGAGGCTTGGTACTGACTAAGTTGGGGGAGCACTGAGAAGGTGCCTGGCTAATACTGATGCTGTAGTTTGGAGACAGTCCCTGCAGGAGGAAAAGAGAGAGGAAGAGAAAGATCATGCACTTTCTCTGAGACACAGAGAATGAGAGATGGGAGATAAAACTCACTGGGATTTATGTGTGTGCGCACATGTGCTTTCAAGTTGCCTTTTGACTTATGGCAACCCCATGTACTCCAAAAATAAAAATGAGTTGTGGATATTTATTCAGGACACTAAATTCATTGAGAAGTAATGGTGATATAATTCCTCCATAAGTGGTATGTTTCTCTGCTTAATTAGCCAGTGGCTAGTTTGCTTCATGAGCTACCTTATGTATTGTTACTTGCACATAAACCTAAAGGAAAATCAGCTGCACTATATAGCATTGTAGCATGAAGTGGACATGTTCTAAACTGTTTTGCAAAGTTGAAAAATGAACACAGAACTCACACACATCAGTCTTTAGGTAAAGGCTGTAAATGTTTCAGTTTCTCTTACCATGTCAGCACCTTTTCATTGCATCAGACTCAGTTAGTACATTTTGATTATATTTCTCATTTAATATATGGTCAGATAATCAGAAACACGTGGAGATGTAATTATTACAGTGGCAAAACACTCTCATGTTGTGGTTACTTAATTTTTGTCCTCCTCTGAAGTACTTCTTACCTCTTGAAAATAATTTAGCAGCAATTCACTTTTTAAAAAAATGCAGAGTGGCTGATGGAGAGGGGGTCTGGTATATAGCTTTTTCGGACACTGGAATAAACATAGGGGCCCCCCAAAACAAACCATTGCAGGCCCCCCCCAAATTCCTTAAACCGGCCCTGGACATGACAGAGGAGAGGA
The DNA here is from genome assembly GCA_030847615.1 of Gambelia wislizenii. NCBI lineage: Eukaryota > Metazoa > Chordata > Lepidosauria > Squamata > Crotaphytidae > Gambelia > Gambelia wislizenii. The sequence goes on along the minus strand of JAUMIR010000005.1, from coordinate 101,712,448 downwards.
GGAGATGTAGGACTTTGGACTTTATCAGACCTAACCTCAATTAACGTTTCTGTCCAATGAAAGCTAAAAGCGAACTTGTACTGGCAAAAAAAACCCCTATCAGACCTACCTTAATCAGCATGAAAAGGCAGCCTTGGCAGTAATGGAGCATGAATGGATCTCTGTTTACTTCTGGGTTCCAAATCTCAGCAATTCTCATGAGATGTGAGTGCGGTAAATATGAAAAATGCAAACAAACAAACAAACAAACAAACGACAAAACAAAAAAACAAAACAAAACAAAAACCCAAAGGCACAAAAAGTACACATAAGCACAGAAACACACTTTACAACTTAAAAGTAAATCAGGGAGGTTCATAAAAAGAGCATCCCCTACCTGACTGTCATGATTTCACCCAGACGTGTTCTATCATTGATGCTGTATTCACGTGAGCACAATGGCATGCAGTTTCAGACACTGTCAATGCTGGCAACAAAGTGCCATGGGAGATCAATTGATGGCTTGGCCTGGCAATAAAAAGGAATGGCTTTTTGACAAGACATTATCGTGAAAGAACGATGTTGTTTGGTATGCGTGCCCTTTCATGTTCATTAGGTATCGCTATAACACCATATTTGTTGCATCTGATAGGCCTGCTGTTCATGTATATGTATTTATTTTCAGCTTGAGAAAGTACTCCATTGCTTTTTTTAAAAAATACATGCTGATTTTTATTATATTCCTGCTTTTTTGCCTCTAATTTCCTTTTATGATTGGTTTTGATTGTTCCTAGCTACCTTCACTGTTGCTTAACCATTAGAAGGGTGGGATATATATTTTTCATGAATAAAAGAAACATTGATAGGTACAAAATACTTAAGCAACCAAATATGAGCATTGATTGGTTCTCTATTGTATAATCAGAAGCAATGTTTTACTCATTTGAAAATCATAGCATTTTATTGAAATCATTATGCAGAAAACTGTAGCCAGAACATCCAGAGGTGTTGCAAAAGTTCTGTTTGTGATAATAGCTTGAAGCTAGAAGGAATATGAAATGTTTGGAAGCATAATACCTGAATGGCATGAACTGTTTTCAGTCCCTTTCAAGGAAGCCTTTATAATTATTCTGACCTGCTGTTTTCTGCATTTACCAGGTTTGCTAAAAGCTTAGTTCTTACCTTACCCACCTACAGACCATCTGCCTTGGTATAAAATGAGCTTTATGTTCCAAACATCAAACTCTCCCTTATGTTGGAAAATAGCCACACAAATCCCAAATCCCAAACAATACAGTTTTCTAGCTGACTTGTCTAGGATGGCAGTGTCACTATGGTTCTGGTAACTCTTTGTTCCATCTGATTACTTCATCATCAAAGAGGACAAAATTTCGACTCACAACATCAGATAGTGGCAGTGGCTCAAACTCTGTTTTTCAAACATTAGAACATAAGAAGAATCTTGCTCAGTTAGACTGAGAGTACATCTAATCTGCCATCCTTGCTTCAAGCAGTGGCCAGACAGATGGTCCAAATGAGCACATACACAAGAGGTAGACAGCTGGAGGAATGTCACACACAGAACAAGAAAATCCACGGATTGTGCTTGTAGCTTGCAGCTACAGAATCGATTTGAAACTCTCTCCCTTTCAAAGGACAATGAGGAAGAACAGCATGGACAGAATTCAGGGGCAGAGCAGGGGACCCTGAGAGTACCACCACAAGGAACAGCCACTGCTAAGCCTTGGGGGAGGTGTGTGATGGCGGTGGGGGGCTCCTTGCTGAGGGGTACAGAAGCAGTGATTTGTGGGCCTGACAAGATATCTAGGGAGGTGTGTTGTCTCCCTGTGGCAAAGATCCGTGATGTGATGGAGAGGCTAACAAGACTAGTCAAGCCTAGTGATCATTACCCCTTCCTTTTGGTCCATGTGGGAACCAATGATACTGCAAGGCACAGTTTCTGAATATCAGAAGAGATTATGATGCTCTGGGAAGGAAGCTGAAAGAAATGGATGTACAGGTTGTCATCTCATCTCTTCTGCCAGTTGAAGGGCATGGTCCAGGAAGGGAGAAGAAAATAGGCAATGTAAACAACTGGCTCCATAGGTGGTGACACTGAGAATGATCTTGGATCATGGGCTGCAGTTCTAAGAGGGGGGACTTCTGGCAAGGGATGGGGTGCATCTCATGACAGTTGGCAGAAATGTTTTTGCCAACAGTCTCAAGAATTTGATCAGGAGGGCTTTAAACTGAGTCATATGGGGAGGGAGACAGTATTATGGAAGGCAAAAGGACTGGAGAAAATAGTCAAACTGTCCTAGAGGGAACAAGGCAAACAGCGCAAGGACACAACAGTGGGAGGCAAAAAAACTTGCACAGGGAGCAAGTAAAGGGAACACATGGTCTCAGATGTCTCTACACTAATGCACAGAGCATGGGAAATAAGCAAGATGAACTTGAACTCCTAGCACAACAAAGCAAATTTGATATAATAGGCATTACTGAAACCTGGTGGGATGAATCTCATGATTGGAATGTAGGAATAGAGGGGTATAACCCTTTTAAGAGAAACAGGGCAAACAGGAAAGGAGGAAGAATAGCATTATATGTCAGGGATATTTACAACAGTGAAGAGATCCATGACATCAATACTGGAAGCCAGGTGGAGAGCATCTGGATAAAAATTAAAATTAAATGTTACTGTGGGACTCTACTACAGACCTCCAAGTCAGATGGAGGAATTGGATGATGTCTTTCTAGAACAGATGAACATACATGCAGAAAGGAGGATGTAGTAGTGATGGGTGACTTCAACTATCCTGATATTTGCTGGCAATCTAACTCAACAAAAATTCAAGGTCTAGCAAATTCTTGCCTGGAAGACAATTTCATTGTCCAAAATGTGGATGAGGCAGCAAGCGGGTCAGCTATTTTAGATCTGATCCTAACCAACAGAGATGACCTGGTTAATGGGGTACAAGGGGTGGGATCCTTAGGTGAGAGTGATCATGTTCTCCTGGAGTTTGTTATACAATGGAAAGGAGAAGCCAGGCATAGTCAGACACGCATTCTTGACTTTAGGAGAGCTGATTTCAATAAACTCAGGGAAATACTGGGGGTGATCCCATGGTCAGGAATACTAAAAGAGAAGAGACCTGAAGACAGATGGGACTTTCTCAAAAGGGAGATACTGAAGGCAGAATTTCAAACAGTACCAATGAAGAAGAAAAATGGGGGGCTTCTCAAGAAACCAGGATGGATGACTAAAGCACTTTCAACGGAGCTAAGTTTTAAACAGAACGTATATAGGAAATGGAAAAAGGGGGAAATCACCAAAGAAGAATTCAAACAGTTAGCGAACACGTGTAGGAGTATAGTCAGAAAAACTAAAGTGCAGAATGAGCTCAGGCTTGCTAGAGAGATTAAGAACAATAAAAAGGTTTTTTTCGGTATGTCCGCAGCAAAAGGAGGAATAAGGAAATGGTAGGGCCACTACACGGAGAAGATGGCAAAATACTAACAGGGGACAGAGAAAAGGCAGAATTACTCAACACCTCCTTTGCCTGAATGTTTTCAGAAAAGAAAAAGGGTGATCAACCTGAGGATCATGGAACAGAGGACACAATAGGGGAAATCCAGCACAGAATAAGTAAAGAGGTAGTACAGGAATACCTTCTTAATGTAAATGAATTTATATCTTCAGGGCCGGATTAACTACATCCAAGGGTATTAAAAGAGCTGGCAAATGTAATCTGAAAGCCATTGGCAATAATCTTTGAGAACTCCTGGAGAACAGGAGAAGTCCCAGCAGACTGGAGGAGGGCAAACATTGTCCCCATCTTCAAAAAGGGAAAAAAAGAAGATCTCAACAATTATCATCCAGTTAGTCTGACATCAATACCAGGGAAGATTCTAGTGCATATCATTAAACAGAGAGTCTGTGAACATTTAGAAGGGAAGGCAATGCCATAATCACAAAAAGTCAACATGGGTTTCAGAGTAACAAGTCATGCCAGACTAATCTGATCTCTCTCTCTCTCTCTCTCTCTCTCTCTCTCTCTCTCTCTCTCTCTCTTTTTTTTTTTGGATAAAATTACCAGCTTGGTAGATGAAGGGAACGCTGTGGATATCATATACTTTGATTTCAATAAGGCCTTTGACAAGGTTCCCCATGACATTCTTGCAAGCAAGCTTGTAAAATGTGGGCTAGACAAGTGAACTGTTAAATGGATTTGTAATTGGTTGACCGGCCGAACCCAATGGGTGCTCAGCAGTGGCTCTTCTTCATCTTGGAAAGATGTGACCAATGGCCACAGGGTTCTGTCCTGGGCCCAGTGCTGTTCAAGATCTTTATCAATGACTTGGATGATGGAATTAGGGGCGTACTTATTAAATTTGCAGATGGCATCAAATTAGGAGGAGTAGTGAATACCCTAGAGGACAGGATCAAAGTTCAAAATGACCTGAATAGATGAGAAAGCTGGGCCAAAACTAACAAAGTGAAATTCAATACAGAGAAATGTAAGGTACTGCACTTAGGGCAGAAAAACAAAATGCATAGATATAGGATGGGGGAGACCTGGCTGAATGAGACTACGTGCAGAAGTCCTAGTAGACCACAAGTTGAACATCGAGTCAACAGTGTAATGCAGCACCTAAAAAGGCCAATGTGATTTTGGGCTGCATCAATAGAAGTGTAGTGTCTAGATCAAGGGAAGTAGTAGTGCCACTCTATTCTGCCTTGGTCAAGCCTCGCCTAGAATCCTGTGTCCAGTTCTGGGCACCACAATTCAAAAAGGATATTGACAAATTGGAGCGTGTCCAGAGAAGGGCAACTAAAATGGTGAAAGGTCTGGAAACCATGCCTTATGAGGAGAGACTTAGGGAGCTGGGTATGTTTAGCCTGGAAAAAAGATGGTTAAGAGGCGATATGATAGCCCTGTTTAAGTATTTGAAGGGATGTCACTCTGAGGATGGAGCAGGCTTGTTTTCTGCTGCTCCAGAGACTAGAACACGGAACAATGGATACAAGCTCCAGGAACAGAGATTCCACCTCAACATTAGGAGGAACTTTCTGACAGTAAGAGCTGTTCGGCAGTGGAACACACTCCCTCAGAGCGTGGTGAGGTCTCCTTTCTTGGAGGTCTTTAAACAGAGGCTGGATCGCCGTCTGTCAGGGATGCTTTGATCATGTTTTCCTGCATGGCAGGGGGTTGGACTGGATGGCCCTTGTGATCTCTTCCAACTCTACAATTCTATGATTCTATGGAAGGCACTAGAAGTGCATAAAGGCAATAGAAATTATTTCTTCTCTAGTTATTAAAATGCCCTATGGACATAGACCTTCCATGTCACTCTCATGGTGAATATCTCCACAAAATATGTTTTAAAAGAAGAAAGACCAAGGCATGCCTCATCCGTCAACCAATTTTTTTCTGCTGCTATCCTGCACTCAATGGTCAGAGATAAGAGATCATTTGGAGGCATTTACAGTTACAAATATCTAGTCCTTGAATGTAACTGCATATAACTGAGTTGTGTTTTTCATGCCTGAAAGGTATTACATTGAAGTTCAGATATGTATAGAACTGATCTATGTTTTGGATACCTGCATGCTGTTGAGATGGATTTTTCTTTTGAGCTGGCATTCACAGAACTTTGAAAGTTACCTTTATTCCATTACAGTGTTTAAAAAAAGGAATATGTTATCCGCCACATTACAGTTATGAAAATAGTTAACAGGTTGCACTAGTTTTTGTACTGCTTATTACTTTTCCATTACATTCTGTTTCTTTTTTTGGGGGGGGAAACAAACTTAGGAATGATAACAGAATAACATAAAACTTGAATACGTCTTCTTAAACCAGCCTTAAAAGTAAATTTGAAAAGAAGCAGAAAATGTTACCCATTATATCAATAAAGTAACTTTGTTTTCCTCATAACATTGCTTTTAAAATGTAACTTTATTACTTCCTTAGTACCCCAAAAGTAACTAGTTATAGGTAAAGCATTATATGTAATTTGTTATTCCAAACTCTGGGACATGCACTGAACTAATAAATAATGACTGTATTTCCTAGCACTGAAAATAAATCAAACATATTGTCTTATTATGATCTTTTTTCTTTTACTTTTTAAAATAAAAGAAACATCTTTATAATAAATAAATAATTATTCAGTTGAAATACATTCCATTTGAAGCTTCAAAAAGCTCACAACATCTGAAATTCCAGATTAAGAGTTAAATTGTATTCACGAGTAGGAAGAATTTATGGTAGATGAATGTATCTATAAAAAGTAGTTGTTTCAAAGGAATTACAAACAGGCAGTGTTTCCTCTTTATGGTTTAATAAGAAAGGTTTATAATGCAAAATAATAAATCAAACTGTTTTCTTTGTGTATTTGTAGGTTGTTAGTTTTGTTAAGTCAATATGTGTTGATTTTTTTTAAATTGTCCATTTATATGTTGGGGTCGCATGGAGTGGGGGTCTGGGGAAGATGTGGATTGAGTGTGTACTGTATATATTGTATTGTATAATGTAATGTAATGTATACTGTTATGTTTTTGTCTGTTAATTTTTCTTACTTCTTTTATGTTATCTATTGTATTTTATGTTGTGTATAAAAGTTAAAATGGAATTAAAAATGTGTTTTTTTAAAAAACGTTATACATGTCTTAATAATAATTATAACAGCCCTGCAATAGAAATCAACATTATTTATATTCTTATTGTACTTGTAGGCTCAAAAAGTAAAGTTTTTTTTAAAAAAAAACTTCTGTGAGGGAAGGAGAAGGTGTCAGCTTGGCTGGATTATAAAAGTGTCATACTTTCTCTTGGAAAATTGCTTGTTTTGTGGAGAAGACAGAGAAGAGGACACAGGAAATACAGAGACTAAAAAATGGAAGGTCCAGAAGAGAGGTGACAAAACAAAAGATGTAATGGGCTGAGAAACAACAACAAGAAAAGGGTAGATGTTGGAGAAGTAGGCCTTAGGAAAAAAGTAGAAAAGACAAGAAATTGAGTCAAGAAGACATACATGTGCTAGAGGAAGGGTATGTTACCTGAAGAGGTGGGGGCACTTTAGGATCCCACTCGTGATGTCAGAACTATATTAATACGTTGGGGAATTATTATTAGCTCAAATAGAATGTGCAAGATGTGGGTAACTTTGGGACCTTTTCACCTATATATAACAGTACTAATTGTAGAGAACTCCAGTTTAAAGTGAAATGAATGGTTTTTATTGGAAATAACACAGAAAACAATCACACATGCAACACACACTCACAAAAAACACACAAGGCTAGTGAACAGTTTAAGGCAGAAAGGCTGGGTAGAGGAATAGATTTGGGAGATAGGGCAATATTTATCAGTCTGAAGAGGAGTGAAGTATCGCGAGGGAAGTCTGAGGGTAGCACTGGATGTCCAATTTGGGGCACACCAACAAAGAGAGTGGTCGGGTGTTGTCCACAGTGGCACACCTTGCTATTGTTTAGGCTGGAATATTTATAACCCATTTTGTACCTTGGAGGTGCATTTTGATTACAACAATGGCTAAACGATTCTCTTGTGGGAGGAACAAAGGAGAAGAAAAGACTCCACTGATAGATTGCTGGGATATAGGCATTGATTGGTTTATGACAACCTTGCATTGTAGGACAGGAGGGGAGTCTGAGGGATATTTCCTGGGGATCTGGGTTGTGTAGGTCATTTGATTGTGTAGGATGTGAGACTCATCACCAATGGGCCCAAGAAGGAATTAGCACATACCTCTGTAATGGTGTTGTTTACTAGGGGCTCCACTTAATTCTAGCTTGGGTGTGTTTGCTAAAAAAATTTCCAAGACACCATCCTAGGTCTGTTTGACCTCACTTTGGCTCACCCTGGTCTACTAGACCCCTTGAAGTGTCCAATATTTCCAATTATGAGATATTACAGGGAGGGGATTGTAGCGCATGGTAACGGGCAGGACTCACATTGCTTAAGGTCAGAGGTTTTATGACATTCCTTCTGTGAATGTCACTGCAGCGCTGTGAAATGACAGTCCTAAAATTCCTAAATTAATCTTATTTATCAGTTTTTGTCAGATTATCAGTAGCAGCTAAAATAGCTAAATTGTGTGCATCTGTCACAATTTGCTGTAGATTATTGACAAAACAATAATACCTCAATAATCTCCATTTTTATATTTCCCATAATATTTTTCTCTAGTTTATATCACACTTGCATTTTACACTATATTGTATTTTACACCTTGTTAAAAAGCATTTTTTAATCTGAAATGCATAGCTCCACAACCAACAGGAATTGAATTGAATTGGCTTGAATTAGAAGTCCTATAGGGACAATAAGGGTAAAGAACCTATTAGCCAGAGATGGAACAGAGGAGCACTTAGGACTTAATTTTACATAATTATTTGAATAACCAGCCATTTTTTTTTTTTGGCAATAGCTTCTAGTTATCCCCAGTTTTATTCTGAGAGAACTGTGATTTTTATAAACTAGCCCCACTACTGACTGAAAAACAAAGATTAAATTTGTAGCCACTTTCCTGCCCTCCTTTGTACTTTTAAGAAACAGTGTAATCTGATGAGAATGTAATGTAAAATTTTGAGACAATCTTCTCTTATTTTCAGCCAGATGCTCTTAGAATGCCTTAAAACTTCTATATTCAATTGTTCAACTATTCAAAACCATCAAGAACATTTTTTCTCCTTGTATTTCAAAATTACATTGGAACAATATGTCATTTTAAAATCCAATGGATGATAAATACAAATGAGAGACATCTGAAAAGCAAAAGTTAAAACTGAACATGAGTCACTGAGGAAAGAATGGTCTTACAGCTGACTCAGAGTTAGGCTGCTGTGATTTGCTTAGGCTGAGCTTTCCAAACATTCACGTTCAATGTGCCTGAAGGATGAAGGAACCACATGACCTCTTTATTCTCTTTCACTGAGGAGATTTTCAGACACGATTTTCAGGTGTATATATTCCAAAACAGTTCTGTTGCTGCTGCACAGCACGGGAGCAGTTTTGGACGACGCCGTTCCTCTGCTGAACCCCTCCATGTCACTTCTGTAACAGAATGGAGGAAGCCGCGTCATATTTCACTTACAGGCAACAATCATGAATGAAATACGATGCGGCTTCCTCCATTCTGTCACTGAAGTGACACGGAGGGGTTCGGCAGAGGAACGTCGTCGTCCAAAACTGCTCCCCAGCCACGCGGCAGCAACGGAAATGTTTTGGAATATATACACCCGAAAATCGCATCTGAAAATCTCCTTAGTCTTGGAACATACAGGAGAAGTGTGACTTATGTAGGTAAAGTCACATCAGGAGCATTTTCACACTATACAGTTATAGCACTATGATTTCACTTTAACTGCCATGGCTTTATACTATGGAATCCTGGAACACTAGAGTTCTGTTGCTGAGAATTCTAAATGCAAATCCCAGGATCCCATAGAATGGCACCATGGAAGTTAAATTGGAATAAGTGCAATAACTGCATAGTGGGAAGGGCCCTAGATAAAGACTCTTCCCATAAGATCATGTCACATGTAGTGTCATCTTGGATAAAGACAGATACAGGAGAAAGTAGTTTGACCTGGCAAGGGTATGTCCAGATTTATTTGGGACCATTTACTAGACCCATGACAAGCTTGCAGTGAGTTCTACTGTCTGTAGTTCTCCCCAGTATTTTAGAAAAGGGAGGCACGTGGCTTTAGCAAAGTGATGAAGCACTATGAAAGTTGACAAAGCTTGTTCTGCATCCCTAGAGCTCCATATCTTTAGAACACCTGGTTGTGCATTTAAAGGGACCTTCCCTGGTTCTGTGACTGTTGGCTTCTGCAAAAGAGATGAGTAGGAGATGCTGTTATGGACTTATCTTCAGAGTCTGAGGGAAGGGCTATGTCCTCTACCTCAAAAAGCCTTGGTAAAGGTGCAGTCTCTGTCTTTTCCTTCATCTGAGTGTTCCCCAAGGTAGCATGAGTGTTTGGGTTCAAAGAGTCATGGCCTTCCTTGAGCTGTGCTCCCTGTCTAGCAGATATAATGTCAGGAAATTACTTTCTGGAACCATAATTCCCATTTGAAAGAGGATAGCCACACTTGGTTAACTAAGAATGGAAGAGGTCCATCTGCTAGAGTGGGTTGTGCAGCCAACTGGGGTAGCATGGTTTTCTTCCCACAGTGGAGTTATGGGGATAAATGTAGCCATCAAATGTATACTAGTTTTGCAAAACAAACAAACAAACAAACAAACCAAAACCTATGTGCAAATTTTGTGTGGAACAAGTTCCAATCTGCAAATAGTTGGTTTTTGAAGACTCTTGTAAAGAGACTGGCTGGGGGGGGGGGAGGAAACCCTCTTTGTTTACTCCTGAGAAGTAATGTTACTCCCACTTATGTTATTAATACTTCTTATGCTCTGGGTGTGTGGATATGAAGTTTTATACGTTTATCAAGAAGGATAAATTTTTATTCAAAGTATCCTTTAAAGTATTTTCTAACCAGGTTAGCAAGACCCACATGTGGTTGAATCCAACTAGGTAAGAGAGAGAAATCAATTACAGTTTTCAATTCAATATGTTTATTAAGGAACCAAGCTAAGAGAAGTTGAGAAATAAACAATTGCCTTTAAAATGAAATGAATAAACAAACTGTGAGCTAACTAAACGTATCAGGCTAATAGAAATAACTTACAAAAGGTGCTGTCAGAGCAAGAAGACCCCTGAACTGGCCTAACTTTCAATCCATGTTTCTTTCACAACCAAGGGCATTCCACTGTGGTTTGAACTTTTCTGTCAGGAGCAGATTCATGCTGATTGATTAGCACCTTTGGATGCCCAGTCCGTAGCCTTGGGTACACCCACCAAGTAAGGCCAGGATAGTCTGGATAATGCATAGAAATGCAACTGAGTATACAGCTGCCTAGTTAGTAAGATATATCTCTAGAAAGGAAAAAGGTTGGATTTGTTGCAGAGAACAACTAGACAGCACTGTGAAGGAAGCTTGGCTAGGCAGAGGAATATTGTTCCATTGTCATTTCTCCTCTTTATGGAATGTTGCCTCTTTAATGAGATATATAAAACACTGAACTACTTACTACCATATAAAAGATGATGACTACATATGTCATTAGGGTTTCAGATTACAGAGACACATATCTCAGTTAACAAAGGCTGTGTCTGAACTACAGAAATAATCCAGTTTGACACGACTTTAATTGCCACAGCTCAATGCTATGACATAGTGGGATTTGTAGTTTGTTGTGGCACAAGAGCTCTCTGACAGAGAAGGCTAAATATCTCACAAAACAACAAACCGCAGAATTCCATAAATATGTAGAATAATAATAAATCTTCATCTTTCTTCTCCCCCCCCCCAGTCCTCTGAAGGGCGGGGTATAAATAAATAAATAAATACATAAATAAATAATTGGTAAAAATGGCTCAGCTGGACAAATGGAGAAAGTGGCCAAGGCTTATTCTGGTACATATTCTGAACTCTTGCTTTAATCCCTTCTTATACTTTTACTTGCTGCTAAGCTGCAGAACACATCAAGATGGCGAGAGATTACATAGTTACTCTAGTGCAGACAATATAAAATGAACGGGGAATGTGCGGACCTTCTGACGTTGTTGAACTGCAGTTCCCTTCAGTCCTAAATAAGGATGGAAAGAATTTAGCTAGAGTCAAGAGCTCAACAAAAGTACCCATTTCATACTTCCTGGGACTCAGGGCAAGTCACAGTGCCTTTTGTCCCAGATGTCCATACATTTCTATCCATTTTTTTAAAAAATGAACGGTTGAAAACATATACAATAGAAAAATATGTACAAACCTGCTTTACATAATTAGAAAAATGCATAAGTAACTATACACATTAGGAAAAATGCATGCAAAAATGTGTACAATTTTCAATATGGAAACCACACCCATTATTGTCTTGCAACTTGATATGAATAGTGAAGGGGCTGAGGATGCATGTAGGAGTTGGGAAACACAACAATATTGAGACTGAGGCCTAGTCTAGACAGGCTGTTTACCCCATCTTAACCCTGTCTTGGAGCTCTGCATTCCAAATAACAAAGGGCTTTTGCCCTGTTTTTGTCCATAGGTAGTCCTCACGATATTCAAGGCTAAGACAGTTTAAGTCCGGTTAAAGCCCATTAAAACAATTCAGCAAAATACCTGGGGGAAACTGCCTCATTCAAGAAATGTGGGCCCTACAGAACTGCAGGAGGTCATACTAGCCCGTCTCTGCTGCCACTGCCACCCGCATCACACTTTCTAAAGCCAGGAAGCAGGCCCAGAGCATGTGGCCAAGGTTAGTCACATGCAGAGAGCCTTGATCACAAGCTGCGGGCCTCCTGCTTGGCTTCAGAGAATGTGGTGCGGATGGCAGTGGCTGCAGCTACAGAGACAGGCAGGTGCGACCGTGCAGACTCCTGCCAATTTCATGCAGGTAACAGGGGAACAATGGGCCTGGTCCGGGGCCAGAATACACCCATGGGAAGCTGGTGTATTCTGGTCTGTGTAGATGAGCCCTGTACATTTTTCACATCCCTATCATGAGGCAGAGTAGCCACAGAGCAGTGAAAGTAAGAATAGCAGTCCAGCGACATCAGAAGGACCACATGTTCCCCATCCCTCCTGCAAGGGAACTTTCCTACATTTTGTACAACATAAAATGCCTGATCATCCATCTGTTCAAATCAGGTATGGGGGGAAATGGACCACATGAAATTATAATGGTCAGAATCTGGTTGGTTAGTCCCAATTAGAGTAGGCACATATAATCAACTGTTGAATGGTGAGTCAACATACAGGTAAATGCAATTGATTCAATGGCTCTAGTCTAGTCAGGACAAACAATATAATTTAAGGCAATGTCTCTTTCTTCCTCTAACACTGGAGTTACAATATTAAGGCAGTGCTCCTCCTTTATCCATTTATAGGGAATCAAATGGGGGGGGAAGCCATCCTTTAATGTGTTTATTGTTCACACTCATTTAGTTATGTACCTCTTCCCTTTGAGATTCTTATGGAACAGGCTGTTATTTCATAGGATCTCAGTGGCTTTTAAACACTTTTCTCTCTCCTACATATTTATAAAGTTATTCTCTTTTAGTGCCAAGATACTTGGGTAATAACATTCCAGCTACTTAATTGAATGTAATTGTGTAACAGTTCAGCAACCTAACACTGCAAAACCTACTATTTCGAATAAATCACTATAGTAGTTAAAGGTTTCTCAAGCCTAGAGCGAAAATATGGTCTCTGGGAACACACTAGATTAGATGCTAGCCATCTAATAAATATTTGATCACAAGTTGTTGCTGATTTTGTACAGCATCTCTTGCAGTCTGTGGATTATATCAATGCAATTTTGCTTATCCAAAGTATATCTAAAAAGTGATTAAAGATGTGAGGAAGTGCTTGAACTGCTAGCTATAATTAATAACATAATCTTTCTCTTTCTCCCCCTCTGCCCCATGTCCATGTTATTATACACATTCAAAATTTAGTTAAAGGCTGATAAAAGGGGGTTTGGTTTTGCTGAACAATTTTGAATAAAGGGTTTGAGTACATAAATCTCTTGACAATACAGTAATAGGAAAAATACCCTCTGGGAGCTTTAAAAACACCAGCCAATGTTCAAAGCATGTTTTAAGAGAAGTCATATATCCTCGACAGTTTTGGTAAGAAGGATTCTCATATAGGTGAACACAGTTTGGCTGATAATTTCTTTTAAAAGCTACATGAACTAGGTCCAATTTGTCAGCATGGAAACATGCTTTGAATAGATATTCCACTTCAAGGATACATGTTCATAAACAATGTTGGGTAGATCTCTTTCAGGACATATTGGAGGAGGGAACAAAATTAAGAAGAATCAGGCTAGATCAGACTAAAGGCTTATTTCAGGCTTGCAAGGTGAAATAATGGACAGGGATTCTGTATCTTTAATGGCTGCGTAGAAGAGGGAATTTCAGCAGGTGTTGCATTCATGACTATCTCACAATTAATAATAATAATAATATTTATTTATTTATTTATTTATACCCCGCCCCTCTGTTAAAACAATTGGGGGAGCTTACAAAAATTAAAATACAATACAGATAAAAATCCCTAAACACCACCCATCCCCACCCTCCCCCATAAAAAGTTATTAAACAAATATAAATTAAAAAGCAACTAATCTAAAATCACATTTAAAAACAATCAATACAATAAATAGGCAGCCGATTAAAAGAGTCCAGGAGCTCTTGAGGCCGGGATCTAATTAGGAAAGGCCTGCCGAAAGAGATGTGTCTTTAGGGCTTTTTAAAAGCTAGTCAGGCATGTCATCTGACGGATCTCATTTGGCAGGTCATTCCACAATTTGGGGGCGATTACTGAAAAGGCCCTCTGGGAGGTTGCAGACAGCCTAGATTTTTCTGGCTGAAGCAAATTTCTCCCAGAGCACCGGAGTGTGCGAGGAGGATTGTATGGGAGGAGGCGGTTCCGGAGATAAGTTGGACCCAAGCCATTTAGGGCTTTAAAGGTAATAACCAACACCTTATACTGGGCCCAGAAACTGATAGGCAGCCAGTGGAGAGATTTTAATACCGGAGTTATATGGTCTCTCCGAGATGTTCCCGAGACCACTCTGGCTGCCATATTTGTACCAACTGAAGTTTCTGGACCAAGCATGAGGGTAGCCCAATGCAGAGTGCATTGGAGAAATCTAGACAAGAGGTTACCAGCGTGTGCACCACAGTCTTGGGGTCCCTTACTTCCAGGAAAGGGTGCAGCTGCCGTATCAGCCTAAGCTGATAACAGGCGCTCCTGACCATCGCATTCACCTGACTAGTCATCTGAAGCAGTGAATCAAGGAGCACCCCCAGACTGCGAACACATTCCTTAATGGAGAGCATGACCTCATCCAGGACTGGCGGTTACAACCCAACTCCTGGTTTTGGGGCCACTACTGTGAGCACCTCCATTTTGTCTGGATTTAATCTCAATCTGTTTTTCCTCATCCAGCCCATTACTACTTTAAGACAATCATTAAGAGGAGAGACGCCATCAGAATTCGAGGCCGACGATTGGGACAAGGAGAAATAGATCTGGGTGTCATCCGCGTACAGATAACACCCAGCCCCATAACCCTAATGGGATAATAATCTCACCCAGCAGCTTCATATAGATGTTAAACAGCATCGGGGACAGGATGGCGCCCTGAGGAATACCACAAGTAAGCTGCTTTCTACTGGAGCAGCTGTCCCCGAGCAACACCCTCTGGGACCTGCCCGAAAAGAAGGACCGGAACCACTGGAGCACAGTGCCTCCGATTCCTAACCCACTCAGGCGATCCAAGAGTATGCTATGATCTATCGTATCGAAAGCCGCTGAGATGTCTAAACGCACCAACAGCAACACATTACCGCTGTCGATGCTTAGACGCAGGTCGTTGGTCAAGGCAACCATGGCAGTCTCAACTCCAAATCCCGTCCTAAAGCCAGTTTGAAATGGGTCTAGATATTCGGTTTCATCCAAGACCACTTGGAGTTGAAGCGCAACTGCCTTCTCGATCACTTTGCTCAAGAATGGTAACATAGGAACCGGCCTGTAGTTGTTCATGTCCAGGGGGTCAAGGGAAGACTTTTTCAGGAGCAACCTAATGGCCGCTTCCTTTAAACAAGATGGAACACACCTTTCTTGGAAGGATGCATTGATGATGTCCTTAAGGAACACCATCAAGGCACCCCCTCCCCCCGGATGGCCAGCCATGAAGGGCAAAGATCGAGAGGGCCAGTCGTCTTCCTCACTCTACCAAGTAGCTTGTCCATGTCTTCGGTACTCACGGATTGAAATTGATCCAGTAAACTTACATCAACGGAGTTGCTGGACACCTCGTCAATTGTTTCTGTCAAATTACTGGCATCTAAGTCGGCTCTTATCCGAGAGATTTTATTTGCAAAAAAGTTGTTAAATGCTTCACAGCAGGCCGTCGTTGGGTTAAGCAACAGGTTCTGCGCAGGTATAACCTGTGTCATCTCCCTTACCACCCTAAACAGCTCTGCTGAATGGGACTCTGCAGACGCAATACGTGCAGAGGAGAAGGATCTCTGCGCTGCACATATTGCCTCTTGTTAGGACCAAAGAAAGTTCCTATGACGAGTCCTGTCGGATAAGAGTCGAGTTTTCCTCCAGTTGCGCTCTAGTCGTTGTCCAACCTGCTTCATTTTCCCAAGCTCTGCTGTATACCATGGCTTACGGTTTGGAGCGAGTTGGAAAAGACACTTGGGAGCGATTGTGTTGATAGCCTTGGTAAGGTCGGTGTTCCAGGTATTAACCAAAGCTTCGACAGGGTCACCGGCGTTACCAACCATTAAACCCTCCAAGGCTTTCTGGAATCCTATTGGTTCCATTAGCCTTCAGGGGCGGACCATTCTAATGGGTCCACCCCCCCCGGTGGAGTGGAAAGAGACTCTTAGTTCAGCCTTGACCAGGAAATGATCCATCCATGACAATGTGGTGGTTTTTATAACCTCCGCCCATGGATATTCCTGGTCCATACTGAAGACCGCATCAAGGGTATGACCCACACAATGTGTGGGCCCGATGACCATTTTGTATAGGCCCATGTTTGCCATGGTTTCCATGAACTTCCGAGCCACACCAGTCAGATTTGTCAAGCTGGTCTCGAGTGGAATGTTGAAGTCGCCCAAAACTTAAAGTCTGGGCTACTCCAACAGCAACTCTGAGATCAGCTGTGTCAACTCGGTTAGGGAATCTGCTAGACAATGGGGTGGTCGGTATACTAGCAGAATCCCCAAACTATCACTGGTCCTCAGACTAAGGACTTTTTCGGATGGAAGAAAAGTAACGCTAGCAGCGTCGCCAGGTTGCGACGCTGCAGCGCAAGAGGGCATCCGTTTCGGACGACACTCCTCCCAGCGGTACTGTTGCAGTACCGCTGGGACATTTGAGCGTGATATTTTTCCTGCCCAGTGTCATATTTTACTCACGATCAGCGATCGTGAGTAAAATATGACGCTGGGCAGGAAAAATATCACGCTCAAATGTCCCAGCGGTACTGAGTAAAATATGACGCTGGGCAGGAAAAATATCACACTCAAATGTCCCAGCGGTACTGCAACAGTACCGCTGGGAGGAGCGTCGTCCGAAATGGACGCCCTCTTGCGCTGCAGCGTCGCAACCTGGCAACGCTGCTAGCGTTACTTTTCTTCCATCCGAAAAAGTCCTAAGGTACATACACTCAAAGTGGACTGTGTTTCGGACAGGTATCCTGGTCAAGGTCAGATTGTCCTTATAAACTAGAGTCACTCCACCACCACCCCATCCATTTCCCCTCACCTGCTCACTGACAGAATACCTGGCTGTGAGGGCCTGCGCCCATGTGACAGCGCTATCCTCTCCCAGCCAGGTTTCTGTGAAGCAAGCCAGGTCGGCATCCTCATCCAAGAGAAGATCGTAAATACTGTGAGTTTTTAGACTACTGCAATGCCATTGAAGATGACTTGGAAGCTGTAGCTAATGCAAAGTGCAGTGGCTTGTTTGCTGACTGGAATATCATATAGACACCATATAGTATCAGTCTTAAAATAAATGCCACTATGTTTCTAATCTGAATCCAAGGTAATGTGATGGCATTTAAACCCATAAATGGCTTGGGACCTCATCACTTCAAGAAGTGCCTCTTCCTAAATATGCCTGCTTAAGGACTGAGGTTTGTTAGGAAATGGGAGGGGGAGAGTTTGTTCCTCTTTGTTTTACCAGTGAAGTCAATATACTGTGTGAGGAAGAGGGCCTTTTAAGCTGTGACATCCCAATTGTAGAATGCACTCCCCTTGAAGACCCAATTGGCACCAAACCTTGTTTCATTGAGGCACAGAGTAAAATATGGCTGTTTATTTTTTTTGTGAACTAGAGATCAAAATCACTGTATTACTATGTATTATGTTGATACAACTCCCAGTCCAACCTCCACTATCACCTTTCATCCAAGGCAACAGGAAAAATTCTCAAAGTCCTCAAGAAACAATCCAGATCCATTAGCCTATTGACTCATACCATCTCAATTGTTCCCTCACAGAACTGCTGCCAGGGTTGCACCCACACTGCACAAGTACAGCAATTTGATACCATGACTCTATCCTATGGAATTCTGGGATTTGTTTGGTAGGTACTTAGAATTATCCAGTATTTGGTAGGTACTTAGAATTACCCACTGAGCTACAAGTAGTGCTGTCTAGCAGATAATTCTAAGTACCTCACAAAGCTAGAAAACCACAATTTCATAGGGTGGAGCCATGGCACTTAAAATAGTATGAATGTGCTTTGGTTATATAGTTCAAGTACATCCCAAGTGGAAGTATTTCTTGTTTAAAAACTATAGTGAATGCACTCTTTTCTATATTTTTTTTTAAATTCAGCATTGTTCAAAATTACTTCTGGCTAAATTTCCTTCTAATCTGGCTTTTTATTTTCTTCCTAGCCCAGTTTTTGTCCACTATTTTTTTTTTAAGGAAACAATGCCTACCTACTTTCCAGGTACTTGCTAATTCATCTGTCTGCATTACTTCAGTTTTCTATTTTCTGGGTATCATAAGTTTTCTCTTTTAAGAACAGAGAACTTTTTGGAAGAGGCTAGTTTAAACTGTCAAGTGTCCTATATGGATTTATGCATGGTGATGGGAATGAAGTAAGTTGAACTGGAAGTGGAGGATGAAGGGGGTGCTTTAAGAGCAATAGGCAATCTGGCTTGTTGGATTCAACACAAAACCTGAGGTTTAAAAAAGAAAACAATGGATGGCTTATGATTTATACTTCATGATTTTATTGGATTCTTGTACTAAATTAAAAACAATTTTGGTAAGAATAAAATTTCATTTAAGCAAAATTGAACACTCCCATTAATCAATGAGACTGCTTGTTTAAATGTCTGTGGAATTCCCCGTCAGAACAGATTTGATTCTGACTCATACTCAAGTGCAACCTATCATTCTAAACTATTATGAGTGCTTGTCATTATACGCTCTGCAAACAGGATACATTTATAGGAGTGGTTATTAGGAGGAAGTGACAAGATAGCACTTGAGATGTTAAAAAATTGTCCATCTGGTTTCCACCTTCACATTAAGGAGATAAATAATGTGTCAGGAGGTATTGTCAAATAGGTCAAGGCATCACTTCCCTGCTCTTGCTACTTCCAGAACAGTGCAATATATTTTAATGCTGAAGTAGTTCTAGGAATGGTCATAGTATTATTCGCCAGAATCCTCTATCACGGTGTGCACTACAGTAGGACCCCCATATCCACTGATTCATTATCCACTGATTCAATTATCCACGGGACAGAAAACAGCACACCTACCATAGAGTCTTCCTAGAAAATGTGTCCTCTTTAGCCATTGTCTAGGTCCTTTAAGGCAACTCTGTGGTATTTTAAACTGGACGTTCCATCATTTTCCATGGCATTCACTGTTATCCACGGTTTTCGGTATCCACAGCCCCCCTCAGAACCAATCCCCAGCGAATATGGGGGTCCTAATGTATGTAATTTTACATATACTTACCAATGTAGCAAAGGCACTAAGGTCTTTTCTACACCAGGGGGAAAATATGAACACGTCTGAAAAAGCAGGTATTCACAATGATGCGACCTATATTTGTGGTCAAAAGAGCCCCCCTAGACTCCGGATTACCCCCCCCTAGCCAAAATGGCAGCCATGAGTGATTTACTTGTGATTTTAAATCTGCCACCACCAAATATATATTTTTAAAAAAAACACATTAAAAACCCCACATAAAACACATAGGTGATGGTTTGTATTTACCCCCACCCTCCCCCCCAAAAAAAGGAAAGGAAAGAAAAAAAAGAGTATAAGATCACCGTTTTATCGACTTACCAGATGCTCACTTAACTGAAAATCTAACATGGTGGCTACAGGTACTTTCCCTGTTTGTTAGTCCCACCCCCATGTTTGTCCAGCCAATCAGATTACACTGCCTGTTTGTATCTGTGCGAATGCAAGTGTTCAAACAATCGCACACTCGCGTGTTGTATGGAGCTTTTTAAAAAAATCTGGGCGAAGCCCCAGACGTGACACACAAGGACTTTGCGGTGGATTAGGCTGCCCCCTTCTGAATAACATGCATTTATGTGCATGTCCGTATGAACAGATCGCCATACATGCCGTTAAGATTATTTTGACTGTATAGACAAGACTTAAGAAACTCTGTTAGTGAATTTTGAAGAAGTATAACAAGACATTGGCAAGAGTGTCCTGTTGTGCACTAGGCTCTACCAGTGTGCACTGGAACTCCCTAGCTGGTGTCCCAAATCTCCCTAGCTGGTGTCCTGATGTGCACTTTGTCAGCTTCCGTACATAGTAACATAACAGCAGCTCCTTACTGGATATGGACATTAGAGAACTGCTCTATTCTCATTCCCACAGATGTAAGTCCAATTATGAAGATCTAGGTCCCAAACAGGATACTCCTTGCATTATTCTTTTATTGGCATAGTTCAGTTAACAAAGGGTTTGTCTACATGGGCATAAAATCCCCTGTACTCAGCCTGTATTCGTGGCACAGCTGACACGCAACATTTTCGACGATTCACATTTTCATGAGGGTTTCTGCAGGAAAGCCTGGATCTGGAAGATTCACAATTTGCTTTGCATTTGAGGGATGTTTGGCCATATGGAGGCTGTGGATTAGGTTCAGTGAGAAGCCAGGGGCAGGACTTCTGGTGGATGAGACTCCATTCTGTTTTTTTAAGTAATAATAATAATAACTAGCTATATACCTGGTGTAGCATACACCGTTCCCCCTGCTGCCCTCCCCAAGCCCCCTGCGTCCACGCACACAAACATGGGGGCATGCGCCATTCCCTCCCCACCCCCGCCGCCTCCCCCCGCGGCCTTCTCCAACCCACCTGAGTGCATGCACACACATGCACGCCGCTCCCTCTGCACTGCCTCCCTCCCCCATGGCCCTCCCTGAGTGTGCATGCACACACACATGTGCCACACTGTGCCACCTCCCACCACCTGCCCCCGAGCGTGCACACACGTGCTGCTGCCTCCCTCCCTCCCCGCTGCCTCCCTCCCCCTGCACTCCTCCCTGAGCCCTCTCCCCCACATGTGCACACACACACGTGCACCACACCCTCCCCACCCTGCCGCTGCCTCCCTCTCTCTGCAGCCCTCTCCAACCCCCCACATGCATGCACACACACATGTGCTGCTTCCTCCCCACCCCTGCTGCCTCCCTCCCCCACCATCCCCAATCCTCCTCCCGCACGCTCACACACACACTACTGCCTCCCTCCCCCCACGGCTCTCTCCAACCCACCTCCCATGTGTGCACACACACATCCTGCTCCCCCCCACATGGCACCTCACCCCCCCACCGTGGCCCTCACTGCCCCCTGTCACCCTTCCCAACCCCCTCACACCATCCCATTCCCCCTTCTACTTACTCATTGCAGCCATGTTTACACTGGCAAAACTCCACATGTTCCTGCCTCTAGTGTGCTGATTGGCTGCCTAACAGTTTCCTAAGCAGCCAATCAGCACACGGGAAACACCAACATACTCAAGAGAATTATATATATAGATAATAATAATAATAATAATAATAATAATAATAAATTATTTTTTTGATTGTGTGTGTATCTAGATAGGTGTGTTTCTACTTATCCAGTTATCCAGTACTGTGGGACAACATGTATTCACATATTCGCATGCACAAACAAACAGAAAAAACTACCCAGAGCATCCCTGGCCATGTGGCTGGTAATAGTATGCCTTATAGGACATGTGATCAGTGTAGGACTGCCATTTTACTCTGATGTATATTACAATGTGGTGGGATATCCCAATCTACAACTGGAGAAGTCCAGTGGGTATAGTGTTTATAAGGCCACTGTGGATCAAAAACATCCACTGCAGCTATGAGGTAGGTGTGCAGTTTCCAGCCAGTGTAGATAAGCTGAAAGCTTCTGGTAGTGAAGCTTCTTTTATGAGGGTATTTGTGCACACACTCTTCCCACTCCTTGGAACAGAAAAAGGCTCCCAGTGTCACCAGCCTACCCACCAAGCTTGAAGTTGTAGTAGTGAATCAACTCTCTATGCAGTGTGATGGATTGGACAGGAGACTAACCCTTTAGGTTTCTAAAAAGGTTTACTAGAGCTAAAATACTTTTACAGTGGAGAGCAGATCAACTCTGTCCATGGAGAGAAAGATGCACAGAGACAGGAAGCATCTATAGATGATTTCGCAGCCCCCTCCAAAGTCAGTACATATAGGCTACTCCTTTGTGTTCAGGTTCTGAAAGACCCCACTGAGTCCTTCTGCAGAAATGTTGGAGAAGTGTGCTTAAAGCTTTAGATTGCTTCAGTGAGATACCATATAATAAAAGGGGGAAAAAGCATGTCAGACACCCAGACATTTTGGAAGAAGCCTTCAAGTGGTCTGCAGAAGGCTTACAATGTTTAAAACAAACAAACAAACAAACATGTGCAAGGCTTACCTGACCTGGTTGGTTCATTTCACACATGTATATTGTGTCAGTTTTGAATAAAAAATCTGAAACACGTTGAACTGTTCTTCCTTTTTTGTAGGATCTTATCTCTATTCTTTCCAGGTTATTTTTTGCTTCTAATACCAAATGATATGTCAAAGAAGTGGTGTTCAGGAACATACCTACATCATTAACTGAGGAATGCCATGTCAGGGGATGACAGGATATTCAATCCTTGGCAGAAGCCAAAATACTGTTTCAGCAGAACTCAGTAGCAACCTGTTCCCAAGAATACTCACAGACAGCGTGTTTTGATGTCCTGAAAACAGGAGGTGCTTTAATCTTCAAATAGTTGCAGATATTCACAATATTTACAACCTCGCCAGTCAAAGTGCTACGCCAGATGTGAAGTCGAAGGCTTTCACTGCCAGCTTCCATAGGTTTTCCTTGTTTTTTTTTTTCCGGGCTGTGAGGCGGCATTCTGGAATAGTTTCTTTCTGACATTTCACCTACATCTGTGGCTGGCATCTTCTCTGAGACATCAGAGTGTGATCAAGATGGAAGAAGCCTTAATGAGGAAAAGCACACAAGGTAGGGGCAGCTGCCACAGTTTGCTTTTGCCTGAGTCTAAAGGAAAGGACAAAACTCTTTTCTTCCTCTTGCTGAGTGAATTGAGTGCAAACTCCTTTTGCACTTTGAACTCAGTTTGTCACAATTGATGTAAGCTGAAGTCAAAGCAGGGGTGGAGGGAGGAGAGAGAAAATGGGGGAAAGCATCTGAAAAAGTGGAACAACAGAAGATTAATTGGTACTGTCTCTGCCAAATCAAGGTGGAGAATATGTGACTATTAAGATATATGGAATGAGGCCCACTATCAATAAGGTAAACATTAGGCAGAGCAAGGAAGTTACCTCAGGGAGCACACACTGGTGTTTGGGAGAGAGCAGTAGTGACAAACCTCTCATGGACCACACAATGGGAGGGTCTAAGTCCTAAGACTAGTTTTTTTTGGGGGGTGGGGAGACATCCCAAATAATCAGGCAAAATTGGACTACCAAGACTACTAAGTACCTGGGCCTCCTTGTGAATTATCCATCAGAAGTATACTAAATTATCAATCCCTTTGAAATATTAGGATAGTCATTGTTGCTGAGCCCTTTTAAGAATAACAAAGGCTACCATATGCATACCTGTTTGGGAGTAAGTGACACTGGACACATGGAAGAGACTTCTAACTTGTCAACAAATGCTTCAGTGACAATGAATGGAGAAAGTAATTTGTCCTCCCCCTACAAAAACCTGCAAGTAGTCAAAATAAATAAAAACCTGCCTACCAATGTTGAGCCCCCCCCCACCATAAAAAACAATCTGAATATCCTTGAATCCTCCCACTGCTTTTTCAGCCTCCTTTAGCCACTCTCCTATGGCAGAAGACAGCTCAGTGTCCTATGTATCCCCAAAGGTAGCCTGATGCTGCAGTGTAGAAGATGCTGTTCTTTTGGCAGTGCTGAAGTAAGGGGGCTCACCGGCTTGTCAGTAGGCCACTTTGGGGCCCAGCCAGCTCCCCACCGCTCCTCCTTCTGCAGCCCCCTCAGTTGCATGGCTGGCTGACATGGGGGCCGCCATTGCTGTCCTTCTCCTTCCCGGCCTGCCTTGTGTCTGGGAGGGAGTGGGAAATCGCGGGCCAATCAGGGCGGGCCTGTCTCGCCCTGATTGGCTCCAGCAAGAAAGAGAGGTAGGACATCCAGCCACACTTCCGGTGCGGTTGGATAATGAGGGAGCCTACAACAACAGATGGCTCATTCTGACAACAGGTTCCAACAGATGGCTCATTGTGAGCTGAAGACCTGCCCACCCTTCCTATATATTATATATTCTTTCACTTATTTGTCGCAATTTGCTGGGTGGATGGCATGGGTCCTGATCCAGGTAAAAGCGGGGAAAGGGGGGTCTCTGTCAAGTTCAAGAGGTCCCACTTTTAAGTTCAAGTTCACAGAGGTCCACTTTTAAGTTCAAGTTCACAGAGGTCCCACTTTTGTTTAATTAACACCTTGTTTATAGGGGAGGGGAGAATGTCAAGCAGGGCGGCTTGGCCAACAGCTCTCCCCTCCAGGAAGGTCGACAGTGTCTGACATGAGTCCATTGGCCAACACTAGGTTGGACAATGATGGAGTTTATAAGGACAATGATGGGATCACAACACATGCATGAATGCCAACCATTTTGCAGCCATCAGTAAGTTGCAGCCTTTTATTGCCAATCATTATCTACTAACCTGTACTTAACCATTATCCTAATTTGTACTCAATACACTTGTTAATGACACTTTGTAGCATGTGTCTTCTTTAGGGGAGGGGAGTGGGGTGTATGGTCTGGGTCCGCAAGATGTAACCTATAATCCAGTTGGTTTCTGTACATGGATTAATGTAGGGTAGGGGAAAGTGGCATTTCATCCACAGAACATGGATGTATTGTGAAGGTAAGTGTTTCAGGCTCCTCAGGCCTGTGTAGTTCTTGTTCCCTTTGGGCTGAACCAAGTGACTCAAGCTGCACTGAAAAATCTGAAGGAGAGCTGAATCTTCTCAGCCTGAAACCTGTAACTCCCATGTCAACATGTGGACAGATTGCAGAGCTTGGAAGAGTCTATGCTATCCGAATGACCATGTGTGTGTCACTTGAAAGGTTGGCACAAGGCGCCATAGGTCTGTTGCTCAGGCCTGGGCCTGCTCAGGAGTTTATAAGGCCTGGCATATCAATACAGTCGGAGCCTAGCCCTCTGCTCAGACAAAAGAGTAGTGTTTTCTGCTTGATGTACTTCAGATTCCAGCTCAGGCTGATGATTTCTGGGTCACCTAGCTACAGAATATATAATCTCAGTCTGGACCAGGCTGCAGACATCCAGCCTGATCTAACTGTAAGGAGGCTCTTTATCTCACTTGTTTTGAAGCCCTGCTGTGTCTACCAGGCATCACCACAAATGGACCTGAGGACTCATTGCTACAAATTAGATGCCAAAATCTGGTGATCCTGGTTTTTGGAAGCATACCTTCAGTTAACTTCAAGGGAAAACAAACAAAACACCAAACAGCCTCAGCTCTGTCTTACTAGCTGTTAGCATTTTTTTATTTTTTTGGTCTTAACAGAGCACATTGAATACAGCCCTGCATTCTGATTACCTTGAGGGTTTTGGACTCTAGGTCCAAAGGGTTTAGATTCAGGCTAATTCAGGTCTTATCTGAAGTGGCACGCACAGCCCTGTTTATCAATGCAGTAATTGCTGCCATGTACCACAAATTAGCCACGCTGTGTTCATTTCCTTGGTTGCCACAGCAATGATAAAGAAGCAAGTGCAGTGACATTTCACAAAAGTCAAGAAGTGCAGCATGGAACTGCTGTTAAGGTTCAGCATCTACATCTGTAGCCTGGAGGCTGGATCCTATCAATAGAGAGGTAATGGCAGCATAAGCATGTCTTTCTTTCTTTCTTTCTTTCTTTCTTTCTTTCTTTCTTTCTTCGGAAGGAAACAATGAGGCAGACAACTGGCAATTAACCGGTGTCTCTTAAAAACAGAAGCATATGAAACAAAGCCATAGAGAAAGATTTATTTTTCACTTTTAAAATTTATTGTGATCATTGAGATCTCCTTAGCTGGTGCCCTTTCACATTATACAAGTATAGCACTGTGATTCCACTTTAACTGCCATGGCAACATTTAATGGAATCCTGGGGTTTGCAGTTTGGTGAGATACTTGAGCTCTCTGGCTGACAGTTCTAAATGTCCATCCCTAAATTGCAAATCCCAGGATTCCATAGGATGATGCACAGAGGGCAAGAGCCAGGATAGCAACATGTGATCTTGCTTCTCTTGCCCTCCACTTGCCTGAGATTGAAAATATGAATAACATAGAGTTCTAATGTTGTGTAATGGTTATAGCAGCCTAGTGCAATTCTGGCTCAAGGATGCACCATGTCTAGGGATTAGGACTACATAGGATGTTCTTCTGCCAGCAGATACGTGTTCTGTCAGCAGAACCCCTGGACTGTGAAACAGTCTGCCAGAAGAGATTTGACAGATGAATACATTGCCCTAATTTAAAACAGCATTAAAGACCAGACTGTTCTGGAAGGCCTATCTATATGATTTTTAAATTCTGAATTTAAAACTATGAATTTTTACATTGATTTAATGGGTATTTATCTTATTTGTTCTTTTAAATTTATGTGATGCATTTTAATAGATGTTGTGTGTTTTTAATGGATGTTATATGTTGTATGTTAATCTGTTGTGTTCCATGCCTCAGTCCATGGAGAGAGATGGGTAATAAATCATCATCATCCCAGCTGATCTCTGTGAGTGGAACTGTTGTGCTAATTGAAGAGCCAAAGGGGGAAGGGGCAGAAAATGGGCAGAATGAAGGCAGAGCTGAGTTTTGACAAACTGAAATCTCATCCTGGGAGACTGCCATAATGCCAACTCAAAGTTAGGCCAGGCTGAGGGTAGTCCTAAATAATTTCTAATGTCCCTAGTTTTACCCTAAAAGGTGGGGGGTATGTTATGTCAAGGAAAATAGATATTGTGATTAGAAGTTTGTCTCCTCCCCCCTTGTGGGTAAATTTTGTTCACCAAGGCCCTAAGGCGCCAGTTTGTTTATCAGAAGCTCATAAATCTGTCTATTCTTGTTATTCTGTTCTTTGGGGATTGAGAGTGAGAAATCGAAACTTAGAGTTAAGTTCTTCTTTCATTTCTCAGAAAGATTGAATGCTAAAAGGCTATATATCTGGGAGGGGTTCTTGGAGCTATTTTTAAGTTTCTAGCCTGTGTGTTTCTCTTGCTTTTTGGGGAGCTTTTTGCCTTAGCTCCAGAAGAATCTTGGAGCATATAGAAGCATGGGTGAATGTCTTCTATTGTTTATTTTGTTCTCATTTGTTTATTAATAAAAAGCCATAAAGGATTTTTATATGTCATTTTTCTTTGCACCAGAGGAGTACTTGTTTTGCTCAAAAGGCTCACGCTATTTTGCTGCATGTATCTCTGTTCGGATGAACAGAGAATGACCACACTCTGCATATTTTATGACATGTTAGAGTCTCACCCGTGCTGCCAAAATCTAGTTAGGGGAATTATTATATCAAACAGGAGACCTGTGAGAGGTGGGTAACTTTGGGGATCTTTTCACCTATGTATACCAGTGCTAACTGTAGAGAAGT
The DNA here is from genome assembly GCA_030847615.1 of Gambelia wislizenii. NCBI lineage: Eukaryota > Metazoa > Chordata > Lepidosauria > Squamata > Crotaphytidae > Gambelia > Gambelia wislizenii. The sequence continues at coordinate 101,684,707 of JAUMIR010000005.1, read as the reverse complement.
CTCCAGTTAGTATAAAATAATGTATTTTATTGCAATAACACAAAAAGTAAACTAACATACACAACACACGTTCTGAAGAGATATACAAGGCTATAGCAAAGTAAAACAAAAAGTTTGGATAGAGGGAGAGAGAGGTCCAGGATGATAGGGTGATAGCTACCAGTTTCAAAGAGCAGTATAGATACTCAAACAGGTGTTGAGCATGGCACAGAAAGTTCCAGTCTGGGAAATGCCAAGAAAGAAAGTGTTACCTCAACTGTGACACACCTAGCTATTGTTGGGGCTTTAATATTTATATTCTATTCTGTGCCTTGGAGGGGCGAGTTAGTAATAACAAAGCTTGGATGGCTCTCCCATGGAATAGACAAAGGAAACCAAAACTTTATTGATTGCTTTAATTACAGAGATAGAACACTGATGGGTTTGTGACAACCTCGTGGGGTTGGACAGGAAGAGGTATGAGGGGAGATTTCCATAGGATGTGAAATGAGGAATGGTCACTTTAATTATTGAATTGAAATGCCCAGGGCTGGAAGAAAGGATTAGCACATACTGCTTTAACGACTAGGTTGTTAGCATAAACCCATTTTGAGTGTTTCTGCTTAGTCCTAACTTGGGCTTTCTCACCATTATATTTCTAGACACCTCTCATGTCATCATGACCTCCAACTGACCTCCAGTCTGCCTAAGCCAATGTGACCCCCAAAAATGTCTAATATGTCAAGTTATGGAAACTCACAGGGAGGGGGTAGTAGGGCATTCTAACAGTAGTCTAAGAAGGGTTTGGATTTAGCACAGATTAGCAGGCTGATTTTAGTTTAGCTGACATGATCTCTCAACCTAACCTACTGCAAAGGATCACAGGATGAGGTGAAAGTGACAAGGAGCAAATGTCCATCTTCAAACCATTGGAGAAAAGGGAGATATAAATGTAAAAAAAATTAATTATGCACCAGACTGACCATGAGTGTAGTATTGTGTATGTGCCAAAAGCACAATTGTTTTGCTCATCTGGAAGTTCTAAAACAGGCAGTAGTCACTCACTTGTGTTACCTAGCCTTATACCCCCTTCTTCCAATAATTCATAATTTGGCAATATTGGATGTCATTGTGAGGTCTAGGCAGACCAGGGCAAACCAAAATCTGTTCAAGCAGAGGTTACCCAGGGCCTAATGAAGAGGTCTCTTGGAAATTCCCAACAGACACACCCAACAAGCAATTAAGTGGAGCCCCTTAAGATTAGGGTAATCAAGGTGGAATGGACATTCTTGGACACTCTAGGCAGTGAATCATACTCCAAAACAAACAGTGACCAGAACACCTATTATCCCCACTCATCCCTGCAAATGCCTTTCTCTCATCTTTTCCTATCCGCAATATGGAGGCTGCCACAAACCCATCATACCTAATGTCTCAACTGTTAGTAGTGATCAATGAAACCGGAGTTTCCTTTGTTTAACTGTGGGAAACTTATCCAGGCATTGTTCTACACTCAAAACCCCCCTTAAGGGTACATTATTGGGTATAAATAATACCCTCAAATAATAGCCATGTGTGCACAGTTCTTCATATGCTCTTACTCTGCACAGTTTGCTGTGCCACTGTGTGCTACAGCTGGACACCATCACTCTGCCGGACTGCTGTATCACCCTCAGATCCAAGTTTGAGTATTCCTTTGCTGCATTATGTTGGAGAATATTAAGTTGGGGAATTTTAATTAGCTGAAAGGTATGGCTGCAAGAGGCCAAGTAACTTACGGGAACTTTCACCTGTTTATACCAGTACTCACTGACAAGACTCCAGTACAAAATGAAATAAAATATATATTTTTTTGGGGGGGGAAATAACCACAGAGGCATTCACACATGCACTCACACTTACAAGATAATCACAAAGGCTAACAAACATTCAAGGTGAAAATATTGGGATAGAGGAATAGACTTAGGAGTTATGGGTGCTCTTCAGGACTGGTAAATATCACCCATAACTCCCAAATCTATTCCTCTATCCCAATATTTTCACCTTGAATGTTTGTTAGCCTTTGTGATTATCTTGTGAGTGTTAGTGCATGTGTGAATGCCTCTGTGGTTATTTTCCAATAAAAAAAGATTTCATTTCATTTTGTATTGGAGTCTTGTCAGTGACTACTGGTATAAACAGGTGAAAGGTTTCGTAAGTTACCCAGCCTGTTGCAGCCATACCTTTGAGCTAATTAAAATTCCCCAACTTAATATCATAATTTTAGTGTCACTAGTGGGTCCCAATGGACCCCGTGCAATTTGGCTAACACTTGGGAGGCTCCGGCTGTATTCACTGTAGTGTACTATGAGTTATTTATCTCTGTTGCAAGGATTACTGATAGTATATGTGAACACACAGAAAAGAGCTATTTAAAAATAAAGCCTTATTATTAAACTCTCCACATGTTTGGGGTTTTGTGCCAGAAAAGCTGAACAAAAAAAGTCAAATGGAAACAAACCATCTGTGGCATACATATTTATGAGTGTAGACTATATTCTCACAGCCATAGGCAACTGTCACATGGTCTCTCCAGCATCCCAACTTCAGTATATGGAGTATTCTTTCAGTCCTCACTGCACAACCATGCAAAGTAAGCTGTTGTTTGTTAATTTAGGTGGCAGATTTCAGTGTACTATTAAAGGATAACTAACATGGAGCCCAAAATAAAGCTAGGTGTGGGGCAAAGTAAACATGAAAGAGACTTGGGGAATTTAATGCCTGATGAGACATAGAATTGTTTTGGGTGTAATGTTCCTCCAATGAACAATAAATGGCGTTTGGTTGAGGTATGGGAATAAAACAGCCAATTTGTTTCATACTTTGGAAATACTCAATTATTTGTTCAATACAGGACATAAATTTAGGACCCCATGAAATATATGACAGCTAATTACTTTAAACTCCTTAGTAGCGGTTTGGGATTTTTTTCCCTTAAAAGTGTACTTTTAAGTCAGGAAATGGTTTTTCATTTACTGACTGAAGCAAGGTTAACAATACACTCTAAATGTGAAAAAATGTATTTGGGTTTGAGGAGCAGATGGAGTGTTGGATTGAAACTATGGCCAAAGTGCTCAGCCTATTTAGAGGATAGAGTTCAGCCTCTCATATGGCTCCTTAAAGTTTAGACTAAAACTCAGAGCAGATTCACTGTCCCACTGACACTGAAGCTAGCATCCTCCACTACCTCAGAATGGGGGAGAGAGGGATTAGTATAGACTGATTTCCACAGTTTCCCTCAGTACTGTGTCACTTCTAATAAAGGGTTCGGAGAATAACACTCTCGATCATGTTTGGATCGAGACAAATTTCCCCTTCTGGTGGTTGTCTCATACCTGAGCACCTTCTCCTTTGTGCCCTGAATGGACAGTATTGCTAATTGAGACATAGGAATGCTAACAAATTTCCTCATTCTCAGGAAGAAAGGATAAAAATAATTAAAAAAAAGTTTGCATTTTCTGAGCTTCTATGAAAATGTCATTTGTGTCAAAACCATTGTTTTTGCATATTGTTGGGCATGAAACTGTATTTACACTAAGAGCTCTCTTCCCACATGAAACGTTTTTTAAAACAAACACCAGGTTTTTTTAAAACAAATCCTAAAATGTGAAAAATCATTGAGAATTATGCAAATTGTAATCTAGATATGTACACATTCTGAAAAGGGGGTACTTGTGTGGTAGTCTGGCTAGCAAGAGGGAAAAAATCCTTCCTGGACTATAACAGGATGGCCAATATATGCCTAGATACACCCTTGAGTCCACAGGAAGATAGAAAGGTTACATTGCTCCTGGGTGTGAATATGGGGTCTGCTCTTATATATGCCTGCCTACTCTTCTCACGGCACAGCCTGTCATATCTAATGGGATTTCCTTCTTGAAATCTCATTATGGTTGGCATTCCAGCCAGTGTGATACCAGATCCCCTTCTCATTCTGGGTTCCATAATAGGGGCAGTGAAATTAACAACAAATACCAAAGGAAAATCAGATTGTCACATGTTTCTTCAAAAGCTGGGTTTATTTATTATGAATTGAGATGATAAATTAAAGAATGATATGCAGACATGTCCCTTGTTTAATAAATGATTCAAAGAACTGTAGGACTGAAACAAAGGTGGGTGTAAATAATGATAATGATAATAACAATTACCAGGTGAACAGCTTTACCCCCTCAGCCACCAAATCTACTACAAAAGATTAGATTATTCTCCAGAGCTACTTTTGAGGGAACATTAGAGCTGTAGAAAGGAGGACAGAAGAAGACATTTCCACTGTACAAGCAGATTTGGTTATATGTACACATCAGGTTCACCCTTACTGTTCAGCTAACTAGTCCTGCAATTGATTCAATTCCTTGCTGTAGATTTTGTGGCATATTGTCTATGGCATATTGTCTATATCTGACTTTTTTTAAAAAAAAAATAATCTGACTCTAGTAGATGTTCAAAACATTTTTTTACAGTGTCAGAGTCCATTTATTATATTTGTATTGTCAAGGAAAGCACTGTGTGGATGTTTCTGTCACAATCTACAGTGTGCCTTGAGTCATCTTTGCTTTTAGCACCTGCTATTAGCCATTCTGCACTAGCTACCCAGTGAAAGCAAGATTGCTTGAAAAATTTAATCTTTTGCACAGTCCTGCAAAATGACTTGATTTGCACCTCTCTGAAAGTGGAGAATGGAACTTCACTATTCACCAGCTTTCACATAATCTTGGAAGGTTGATACAGTTCTCCGCATCTAGGTTACATTGATATGGCTATCAAAATTCTCAATTGGGCAGAATCTTTTTTTAAAAAATGTGTATTAAATTGGGAACAAAATGGGATTATCGAGAAAAAGTATGCCAACTGTCTTATAGGATAATCTACTATGATATTAGAGAGGGTAGGAGCACCACAGGGAGAGTAGTGCGATTCTTAAAAATCAACGTGTGTGTGTGTGTGTGTGTGTGTGCAGGAGTCTAACAGGGAAATTTTATTCCTCATCTTCAGTGCAATTCATTTTTAAAAGTATCCAATGTTGGTATTTCCACAGGCAGAATAGTAGGTTCCAGTAAAGCAGTGAGGAGGGCAATCACACCTATTGTAATCCTCTATGCATTTCTAAAACTGATTCTGGAGGGCTGTAAATACTTCCAGAGCTCATTTTCAGGACACAAAGGAAGGGAAGGGAAGAAAGATCCAGTAGAATTGGCAATAGAACACTAAATGCAGCCCACAGTTTTTCATTTCAAGTTTGTACAGCATGTATTTTGATCTAGAATTTCTCAAATCCCTTGGAAGAGTCTTATTTCCTCAGCACTTCTTCCCCTAAGCAATCACAATTTCCCCCTCCAATCAAAAGCATCATATGTTTCTAATTCTTAGCCAAAGTAATACACTGAGTACACTTTCCATCGCTTTCATTTTTTTTAGAAAAAATATGCCAAATGCAAATAAAAGGACTGAAGACGCAGAACAGAAATAAGCAATCCCACGTAACCTGAACTCTATTAAGGACATTTCCTGTGACTTCAAAAGTATAAGCAATTCCACATAACCTGAACTCTATTAAGGAAATTTCCTGTGACTTCAAAAGTAATTTCAGGGTATTAAACATTTCAGTGTATAGAACTGTAAGCAGTGCTGCTCTAGACATACATACCTTCTGTTCATATGGTTTATTGTTGCTATGGAATAAGTCTAAACCCCAGAATGCATGGATGGAAAGGAGAGCAAAAATGAAAGTAGAACATCAGTGGTCCACCAGTAACATTGGTAGCTGAATTGGTCAGAGCAGATACTCATGCTCACTAGGTTCTCATATGCTCCAGTAACACGTATTTGATGCTATTGTGTCCAGTTTCAAATCTTCACAAGTCCAACACCTATTGATGAATAGATCCATCCACATATTTTTCTGAGAGTTCACTTTGAAAGCTGTTTTGTGACAGTTATTGGGAAGTGGGTCAATCCCTGTATCCAGCTTTGGAACTAGGAACTGGAAGAAGCATTGCCCATAGTATTCTTCTCTGAAGCCTAGCTGCCTGTGTAGGGTAGGCGGGGGAAAAAACTGGAAAAGGGGAAAACTTCCTGGCCCCGAAGTCACCAGCAAGCTTACAGAGACAGGAGGGTGGGTCAAATGCAGATTTGAAAGAGGAAGCGGGGAAGCAGTAGATTTTAACTGCTCTGGCTCTGTGCCCTCCCCCACACTCTCCATCATGGTACTCAGCTCTGTGATTCTGTTATCGTGGCTTCTTTTCATGGGAGGCCAGCAAACACGCCTCCTTCCCGTGACATTTCGTGTTGTGAGGGGGGATAAAAAATGCTGACCAAACCATGAAATAACAAGGACTTGAAATGAATATGGGCCACTTTCTTTAAACTATCATCTATTTTTTAAAAATCCCATGAGATATGCAAAGTGGGTGGCAGCATAGTGTAGGAGCAGCTGAGGCAGGTGGTCTCTCCCAGACCTCCTCACCAGCTTCTCCTGGGTGAAATACCTGAGCCTTAAGGAGAACCCAAAGGCTGGGTTGCTCCTGGGCTGGGCCAATCTGAGGATCAAACCCCAAAGTTGTATGACTTAAAATGAGGGCCAAACCTTCAGACCAGCTCTAAGGATAGCCTCCTTAACCACTCCCTGGGTTTCATGACATGTAGGGACAGCTAGGAAGGCCATGGGGAAATTAGAGACCTACTTGAAGGCCATATGACTGAGATCTCCAGGACCACCACTAAGGGCTGGTGAACACATGTAAGATTCACATTCCCCTCCCCACTCTGTGGGCTTGAATGTGTTCAGAAGTCCCCAAATAAATTCTCAATAATAAATTAATCAGTTAAACACAATGAAGAGTCCCAACGCCAGTGATGGAGGCCATGCACCATGCCATGCCTGGGCCCAACTGGGGCCTGTCACATCCCCTGTCGAATGTTAAATAACAAAGGGATAAATTAAAAGGAGAAAATTAAAGAAGAGAAAAGAACACAACAAGTCAACGGATTAAAATCCAAGTAGACTGATTCACACAGCAGTGCCAGATGCCCTCATGCTGCCCTGAGACCAGTCCCAGCCACACAAACTGTTCATTGCTCAGATTGCTTGTTCAAAGGCTTGCTGCTGATCTCCTCAAATGCAGATTCAAATTCTGAACAGGTTGGGGTGGTGGTGGAGGCATGAGCTTTTAACCACTCTGGTTCCACACACACCCATACACTCTCCTTTATGGTTGTTACTATGCCCTACTACCCCCTCTCCATGGTATCTCATAACTATTGGATATTTTTCGGGATCAGGTTGGCTGAGGCAGACTAGAGGTCAGTTGGAGGTCACAATGACCTGAGATGTGTTTAGAAATAAAATGGTGAGAAAGCCCATATTAGGATTGAGAAAGAAGCCTCAGTAATTGGTTTATTCTAACAGCCCAGTCGTTAGAGGGGTATAGGCTAATCTTTTCTTCCAGGCTTCAGTGTTCCCAGCAATAATTCAATCAAACAATTACGTGACCATTCTTTAATCTATACCCTATGGAAATCTCTCCTCATATTCCCTCCTGTCCAATCTTACAAGGTCGTCACAAAACCATCAATGATCTATTTCCCAGCAATTAAATCAGTCAGTTGAGTTTTGGCTTCCATTGTCTATTCTGTGGGAGAGTCATCCAAGCTTTGTTATTACAAAATTCTCCCCACCAAGGAACAGAATAGGGTACAGTGGGCCTTTGTTATCCACTGAGGTTTGGTTCTAGGACCCCCTGTGGATACCAAAATCCATGGATGCTCAAGTCCCATTATATACAAATGGTGTCCCTTATATAAAATGGCAAAATTAAGTTTTTCTTCTTGGGATTTTTTTTTTTTGGCGGGGGATTTTTAAAGTCGTGGATGGTGGAATCCATGGATATCAAATCTATGGAAGCAGAGGGCTGACTGTATAAATATTAGATCCCCAACAACAGTAAAGTGTGCCACAATGGACAGACCTGGCCACTCTTTCAGTGTGCCCTGGATTAGAACCTCCTGGGCCACCCTCAGCTGCCTGTCTGGGTATCTTCGCTGCTCTTCAAGACTAGCAACTATCACCCTATCTTCCTGGACCTCTTTCCCTCTATCCAACCTTTCTGTTTTACTCTGCTATAGCCTTGTATGGTTCTTCAGAACGTGTGTTCTGTATGCTAGTTCACTTTTGTGTTATTCTAATAAAATACATTGTTTTACTCTAACTAGAGCCTGCTCTACAGTTAGTACTAGTATACATAGGTGGAAAGATCCCCAAAGTTACCCTCCTGTTTGAGCTAATAATTACCCCAGACATTACAGGAGTTTTGTAATCACAGGTAGGACTCTTAAACACCCCCACCTCTTAGGGTAACCTGGTGCTCAATGCCATGATGCTGTTATCGTGGCTTCTCTTCAGAGGAGGCCAGCAAATGCACACTCCCCCATGATGCTGCGCAGTACAACGCAGGGTCCAAATTCTGTACAACATTTGCATATGATTGTTTTGAATGGAAAACACCTATGCAGAAAATACTGTTTTCTGTGCAAAAATACCATGTGTAAATTTTAAGTAGAATAAGTCTCAAAATATTTATGGTTTGCAAAAAGGGTGAAACTGCACAGTTTTCAAAGGCTTTCTCACAGTTAGAAGAAAATTGTTGAAATTACTTGTTGCTTCCTTTGAGAAGAAGATTATCAAAGATTTACATCCCTATGGGTGGCATAGGAAAGACTGGAGAGTTATTTGGTAAGGCAATCAATCACAGCCAACTCTGCCTCATGATATAAGAGGAGTAGGAAAGCTTGTTTGAACCACAAGCAAGTGGCTGACAATCATACCAGATAGCTGCTTCCCCTGGACTCACCAGCCCAATTCAGGACTCACTGGCCCACCTAGCTTTGTACATGGCACATATAGCCAGAGGTTCTTTTGAAGACTAAAAACAGTGCCTAAGACCAAGGCATTGTTTCTTTATGCTTACAGAACATACCTCTACAGAGTCAGGACATGTGAAGTAAACAAGTATAGAGCTGTGAACTGTATAGTGATTGAATATTATCTCCTACTTACCTGTTCTTGTAAAAAGGTTGTGGAAGTGATGTGAATAAACAGATGAATTTACCTGAGGCATATTATGGAGTTTGTGGAGATCAGAGAGCTTCTGGCATCCCACCCTGCTGAGACCCCAAGAGTGTGCTCAGAACAGTTATATTATAACCTTGACCAGCACCTTATATACTGATCCCAAGGATGCTTCAATGGTACAGTATGCATCAGGTACTTTTCATGACTAATACTTTTCTTTTCCCTATCTCTATCTAAAGATGACTTTTAAACTGTGAATTTTAAACTGTTTTAATATGTAGTGGTTTTATTTGTTCTTTTAAACTGATATTGTGTGTGTTGATGTACTTATATATTTTTAACTAAGGTGTATTTTAATTTATATTGGTTGTTTTGTGTGGGTGTGTTGTTTCCCACCTCGATCCATGGAGAGAGGCAGGTACGAAATAATAATTACAATAATGATGATGATGGTGCTTGAATCAGTCAACCGTATGCTGCCATAGGATACTGTTATGTAGTTCTGAGGTGCTCGCTGTCTACTCTAGCCAGAAAATACTGTAATCATTTTGGCGTATGCTTGATCTTTTGAACTCCATGTGTACCAAATTTCATGCTTCCAGCTCACTGGATGGGATGGAGTCCAGACTGCCACGCCACCCTATCCCTGCAGCCATCACTGCTGCTGCCCGTTCCCCACTCTCTGAAGCTAGGAAGCTGGCCCACAGCAGGTGAGAAAGGCCCCTTGCATGTGACCAGCCTGGGCACATGCTGCAGGCCTGCTTCCTGGATCCAGAGAGTGCAACATAGATGGCAGCTGCAGCAATGAGCCAGAGTGGTGGTAGGGCCTCCTGTGATCCTGTGGGCCTGATTCGTTATTCTGCAGAGAAACATTTCCCCCCAGATATTTTAATATAACATTTTATAGGGTTTTACCCCACCTTAGCCCCATCTTTATCCCAGGCATCACGAGGTCTTCCAAGGGGCAAAACAGGACAAAAGCCCTGCATTGTTAGGACTACAGGGCTCAAAAAACGGGCCCAAGATGGAGTAAATAGCCTGTGTAGAGGACTGAGTGTCTTTTTCTGTGTAAAGTGATGATTATTCTCATGCAGACTAGGAGCAAGACTATGAAATGTTTTGCATATTTATTAGTCAAGAATGGTTTCATGAAGTGAAAGCTGATTGAACTGGAAGCTTTATAATGACAACAATGTAATTTTAAAATGGAAATGCCTAAGAGAATTGAGGCTAACAAAGAAAAACAGCTACTTTGCATATGCATTTTAATATGCATCCACTTACAGTATCTGAGCACTACAATATACTGCATATAATGAGCACCATTTTAATTTTTAAATATTAAAGCTGATAATGAACTCAGTAAACCAGATCCACATTTGCTTTGAACACTCTGATCCCCTCCCAACTCGACAGACCTTTACAACCATTTCCATTTTTAAATATCCTGACTGAAATGATAGACCTATGCAGATAAGGCTGTGGCAGTGTTCATAGAATTGGGATCTGTAATCACTCGCTTTTGTGGATTAAGAAGCAAGTGACAGACTTTATACCAGAAGCAGTGCCAATGTCCCCTCTATTAACTTTGTAACACTCACATATTCATTCAGCTTCTCTAAGGCAACAAGAAATATACTGTATGTAAATCAGTGGCTTTCTAGGTTGAAATGAGTTCCCTTTTGGCATAGCCAAGTACAAATCCAGCCTTCTATCTAATATTTATTTATTCCTCCCCTGCAAAAAAGGGGGGGATTAAAAAAAACCCTAACCTTGTTATCCCTTAGGTTGGAATAGGTAACAAACAGCATGCTTTTAAAATGCAATTTCTAAAAGTCTCAAAAGAGAAGCATAGAATTATCTCTGGCTACTGGAAGTTTTCTTCAGTCAAAAAAAGGAAAGAAAAGGCATTTCCATTCCCAGAAAAGGCTTAGGTAATTTTTGGTGGACTTTCAGAGGCTACCATTTAAAGACCTGGGAGTAGACTGCAAAAATGCAGGCTATAAACCTTGTCCTTTCTATCTTTTCAAAGCCGCAGAGAACAAAGTGGAATATCAGGGACACATTAGGGTCACAAAGAATTTGCTGAGAAAAATGGACAGCAAAGGCCCCAAACTGTAATGTTTTTATTTTTTAATCCTGCTGTTTTAAGGAAAGTCCTTTTTTAGAGCAAGGAAACACATCAGTCAAAAGGTCTTCAAGCCTTTCTCAATCAATTGGAAACTTCAGTCGCCATCATTTCCAGCTTCCCTGGATTTCTAGCCATTTTTATATCCATTAAATCATAATTAAGGACATGATTTGGATCTGAGAGAGATGCTCTGGGTCAATGAAAAAGGAAAGCAAGGATTAGGTGTGCACTGATTACATTTTGTACCAGATGTCTTGGTGATCAGTAGCTTAATATAGTTGCTAAACAACAGCGGTTCACTTTTGAAAATTCTCTGCCTTATCCTTCTGCTATTTCTAATAACTACCCTAAGTCAGCAGATGAGCAATTCTCTCTCTCTGTCTTTTCTTCACAAACAAAGATTCAGGAAGGACTCATCCCGTGCTTTCTGCAAGTGTGCTGATGACTAAAAAGGCCAATCCAAGATAAACAAGTCCGGTTGCAGAAAGCACAGCAGAAGGTCTCCTTGGGTGATGTTTCCATGTTGTGAGTCTTTCTGCATTGTCGTTTCTCTTCAAGACTTGTTTGGCGTGAGTTCTCAAATTAGTCTGCAGCATTGTGGATAGTTTGTCTCCATGCCTCCCGATGTGAGGCTAGGGCGGACCATTGTTGGTTATCAATTTGGCCGAGCCTGAGATGTTGTTTCAGGGAGTCCTTGTATCACTTTTTTGGAGCGCCCCTCTTACGCTGACCCATGGCGAGTTCTCCGTAGAGTACTATTTTTGGGAGGCAATGGTCCTCCATCCTAGAAATGTGCCCTGCCCAGCGCAGCTGTGTTCTCAACATCATGGCCTCAATGCTGGTGATCCCTGCTTGCTCAAGGACAGCAACATTCTTCACATAGTCAGTCCAGTGTATATTTAGGATTGTGCTTATACAGCACTGATGAAAGCATTCGAGGAGTCGTAGGTGGTGGCGATAGGTGACCCATGTTTCAGACCCATAAAGGAGAGTAGACAGTACAATGGCTCTATACACACTGATTTTTGTGCTTCGCCTCAGGTGTTTGTTACTCCAGACTCTTTTGTAAAGTCTTCCAAATGCTCTATTATGCCTTTGCTAATCTGTGATCGATCTCTTTGTCAATCTTGGCATCTGAGGAGACGATGCTTCCCAGGTAGGTGAACTGCTGAACGGACGTAAGCACAGATTTGCTGACGGCAATGTGGAGATGGTGGTGTTCATCCTATGGTGCAGGTTGGTAGAGAACCTTTGTTTTCTTAAGGTTGACTTCCAGCCCAAACAGCTCTGCAGCTGTTGCGAAGCAGGATGTTAGGTGCTGCAGAGCTGCTTCTGTGTGGGCAACAAGGGCAGCATCATCAGCCCTAGCCTTCTATTTAGCATTATCTTGCAATAAAACAAGACAGTATTGTCAAAAGTCTGTCAGCATTGGGGAAGGAAGGGTTTTAAAAAATGACTTGCTTTAAGGAAAATGTGGCCTGCCTTTGACTGCAGCAAACTTGAGATACTTGTGGCACAGCTGTCCAAAGTAGCACAAAGTTAATGTTCCTTCAGACTTGTTTTGCTGTTAACTGCCTTTGAGTTGACTTTGACTCAAAGCGACCCTGTGAATGAAACATCTCCATGATTCCCTGTCCTCAACTGCTCTGTTCAGGCTCTTCAGGCTCAGGACCATGGCCTCCTTGATCGAGTCTTTCCATCTTTTTCTACTGCCCTCCACCTTTCCTAGCATTATTGTCTTTTCTAGTGAGTCATGCCTTCTCATGATGTGGCCAAAATATGACAGCCTTCATTTAGTCATCTTGGTTTCCAAGGAGAGTTCATGCTCAATCTGTTCTAGGACCCATTTGTTTGTCTTTTTGTCCATTCACAGTATCCTCAGCGTTCCTCTCCAGCACCATGTCAGCATTTTGGAATCACTGATTGTGTTAACCAGTTACTATGAAGTTCATTTGACCCAATGGTTAAGTCTTGAAAATGGCAACTGAGCAATTTATCAGTATCTGGAACTGTCTGAACTTCATGCTGTTCTCAAACACATCTTTTCCTTCACAAAAATGTTGTTGTTGTGGGCTGGACAGACCTGTTTAATTAGGAGGAACAAGTGGTACAGATGAGATGGAGAGGAACAAATTAAGGATACACTAGGCTAAAACTGAGTAAAACTACCTTCTCCCTGAAAGGTAATAATTTGTAATAGTAGACATAAATAAGCCAGAATTTTTTGAGGACTATATAGTTTTTCATTCTTACTTCTGAACAGATATTTAGAGGCCCAATCGAGATTGTGTTTTGGGGTAGACATGAAAAGGAGTGAAATTTGTCAGCCCCATTAGACTCAACATGACTTACTTCTGAGTAGAAATAATTAGATAGAATCGTCTCTTTGGTCTCTATTGACCTCTTGGGTGCATCTACACTGGTGCCACAATCTGGGACCAGTCAGGAATATTATGCTCTGGAGCTGCCCCAGATTGACACAGTGCTGGCTACACTTACTGGTGTGGATATGTTCCAGAGCTGTAGTCCACACAGGCCACTGGGCCAACACTGCATTGGCCCTATTGCCCCCCCCTTGGTGTTGCCGCCACCACTGGTGCCTCTCGCCCACCAACCAAGCAGCTCCCTGTGAGCAACCTCCCCCTTATTGACCACATGGTGTAGCACCCCCATTTTGACCTCCATGAGCAGTGACAACAATGGACCAGGCTCTTGCACAGAGCTGCTTGGCTGGCAGACAAGGTGGCAGAAGTGGCACTGAGGGGGATGGGCCAGCAGGGCTGATGCAATGGGCGTGTAGACATGTGGACAGCTAGGTCACTTTGGTTCCAGCCCGATCCAGGTGTCCAAACATCCAAAGCACCGGGGTTTCCTAGAAACTCTGGAGCAACATGAGGTTTCTGTTAAGCCAGATTAATGGCTAAAAGAAGTGGATTCACTGCATGCATCATGTGGACAAGTCATACTGGATCCAGGGTGAGTATGCATTTTATCCTTAGTCCTTGGTCTATCATCATCTTCATCATCAATTTCCCTTTCCTCAAAATATATGCTGATTATTAATAGCATGATGATGATGATGATGATGGTGATGATGATGATTTTGGGGATGATAATGGTGGTGGTGATGGTGGTGATTTGGGGGGAAAGGCAGGATTTTACAAAAAATAGAGAGAAAAGAATATGTGGTAGTGAGGGGCACTGGTTAATAGGACCAACCGATTTAAACTGGAGTTTGGGGGAAAAACACCTTTTCTGTGGACATTTCTTTGGTGCAATTGGTTCTCTGATACAACTGAGTACATCTTTGGACTGAGGGCATTTCCCATGTCTTAAAATCAGTGGCTGGATTCCTATATGGGAATTATGTCTTTGTAGGTGGACTTAAGTATGCAGGAATTAGAATTGGTCAGCTTTGTAACATCTGTATCTAATAGAGGGCTGCTGTTATGTAGTTACATCACAGAGTTGGCAAGGTGAGAGTGGACATAGTGCAACAATACACATTGACAATACACCAGCGCACATAGTACCAGTGTCCTGACATGCATCTTCACAATTCATTAACAAGATCTCTTAGTACCCCTGCTATTCACTAGGTATGTAAAGTTATGTTAAATTAAAAGATGATATAGGAAAAGCTGTATTTTCCTGTTCAAAGCAGAGCTTGAAAAACTTGGGCCAGGATCCTCATGGGGCTTTATGTTAGTGTAACCTAGGTTTACGCTTGTGATGTACTTTCCCCCAGTATCCAGTAACTATGAAATCATTTTGTAACAGTTGCCACTTGGTGCCCTTGCACAACTTTGAACCCTGACCCAAACAACCACTGATTGGCAAGGGGGTGCACTGGGAAAGCTCTCTTGCACTCCCACCTCCTACCTACCTTCATCTCTTACTTTAGCACCCAGACCTCCACATAAGTACACTGGTGTAGTTCATACTGCCAGCCTTGAAATACCCTTCAGGATAGCCAGAACAATGAAAAAAGTAATTTGTTGAACTTTGTGTGTGTTTAATTTTATGACCTATTCTAAGCAACTGAAGTTGTCATTTAACGTGTCATGCCTAAGGACCTCACCATGACCTGTCTCTTGTGACATCACCAGGAGCTGTCCTAGTCCCTAGTTTTGTCCTGAAATTTTAGAGCACTGGTATCCAACCTTTGGCCCTCCAGGTGTTTTGGATTCCAACCCCCAGAAGCCTGAGGCAGCTGGTCCAATGGTCAGGAATTCTGGGAGCTGTAGTCCAGAACATCTGGAGGGCCAAAGGTTGGACACCACAGTTTTAGAGCAGCCCTGCTCCTCAAATCTGTTTCCCTCCCAGAGAAGTACTACCTTTTCTTCTCCTTAGTTGCTGACCAAAGATTTGTCTGGTATGTTTATTTTAACATTCACTCATCAACATTATTTTAACAGCCACCTACCCATTGAACCAAAGATAGGTTCCCAAGATAGCTTATACTTAAGGAGTTACAATCTTTTGTATTAAGTTTAACTTTGGTCTTCGAAGTGTTTTGAACTTCAGCTTCCAGAAGCCGCAGCCACCTTGGCCAAAAGTCAGAAATACGAGAAACTAAAGTCCCAAACATGGCCAAATCCATACTATACAAATAATCAAGTTTGAAACTGGATTATTTTCCATGGCTCCTTCCTATGGAATCCTGGGATTTATAGTTTGGTGAGGCACCAGTCCTCTTTGGCAGAGACGGCTAAAGGCTTTGTAAAACTACAAATCCTAGGATTCCATAGGAAGGAGCCATGGAAAATAATGCAGTTTCAAACTGGTTTATTTGTGTAGCGTGGATTTGGCTTTGGAGAACAAAGGCTTGGGAACCACTGGTTTAAGGTAGGAATACTAGATTACTTTTTGTCATTAAAACAGATGCTTCTTTTAGATTAAATCAGACCATAGATAATTAAAGAAAATGGTTTTATTATAACAACTGATGCTAATTATATATTTATATTATATTATATTATATTAGAGTGAGAAAGGAACACAGTGGTGACTTATGTATATATTTATTTGATTTATATCTCACCTTTTCCCCAAAAATGAGACTCAAGGAACAGCATAAGAAGACTGAATTTTAATATTTTATATATATTTGACAATTTATATATATTTACTATATTTTTAAAATTCAGTCTTCTTATAATGTTCCTTGAGTCTTATTTTTGGGAAAAAGGTGAGATATATATACATAAGTCACCACTGTGTTCCTTTTTCACTCTAAACAATTTTGGTATACATTTCAGTTATGTGGCATCCTAGGAGGCAAGACAATGTCTCAATCATAATGAAACACTCTCCATTTCCCTTGTGATTTCTCAGATGTTCCATCTGAGGAAGAAACCCCTCATTCACTTCTAAGTTTTATTTACTGAATTTTTTATAATTATTCCAGTCTGTGTGTAAAACACAGCTTATTAAGAACAAGTGGGGGACAAGCACTTTCTCCTGTTTTCTCTCTAAATATAGGGTAACTATATCATGTTGCCTATTGTCAGCAGATTGCATCCAGGGGCTGTACACTGAAGCAGTATTAATGTACTCAGTATACAAAAACAGAGATTAAAACTGATGTTCAATATAGCTGCTAGGTGTCAAAATCTGACTGGACGTGTTTGGCTTCTTTGGCATTTTGGGTTCATTCCCATCTTTTAAAATGGTGAGAATATGGGATTTACCTAGAATTCTTTGTTTCTGTCTGTGCAATGAACATCATGAACAAGGTCGTCCATGGGCTATTGTGTAATCACTCTGCAACCTATATCACAACATGTCAAGTAGGGGGCAATAATTACAGTTGTGACTTACTGCACATAGGTATGCCTCATAGCTTGGTTTGGACTTCTTTTCAGTTTGTCAAACTATATTTTCTTCTGACTAAACACTGAAAGGGCACTTTTATTTTGCTGCCCCAAGGACCATTGAGAGAACATTCGCTGACCTTTTTCAAAGCTCTCTTGAGCTACTTTAACTGCTTCAAGAATGTGTAGTTGCTTTGAAACTGGGTCTTCTGCAATGGCCTCCATGTCTGTCACTAATTCACTAGGCTGGATGTGTCATATGAAGTTTGTTTCTTCTTGTAGTAAATGTGGGCACATGTTTCCCTGATGAACCAGACCAATAATTTTTTAAAATACTTCAGTATTAACATGTGGCATTAATAAGACTTCAGTGACTGGTGAAAGATTCTAAACTGATACTGTACAAATTTGATTACTTGCTGTCATCAACCAGTTTCTTTATGTAGCCCTTAAAATTAACACCCATTGGAAATCCATGTCCAGTGTCACAACTTGTTTTATCAACTTTCTGACTGGATTTAAAAACTGAAGTCAACAACTTCTTGCACTGAACACCTAAATGATAAAACAAGAACGTTAGTATTCATCAGTATTTGGAGTTCATTTTTACTGGAAAGAATATATGGGCTCTTAAACAAATGACAAGCAGCCCCATGTAATACATCTGTGGCTGGACCATGACCTTTTAGATTGCAGCTGGGTGGCTGAATGTTTGAACACATTCCACCTTGAAAAGAATGACAGCCCTGACTGATTTTGTGTATTTTGGATTTTATAATGATGCTATTTTGTATATTGTGACTGCAGCTGGAATTATTCTGCAACAAAGATGGAATTTTCAATTATAAATAAGCTCCTTGCCTTAAAAAAAAACAATGCAAAATCAAACCCTTTCTGGGCAATTTAGAAAAGACAAAATATTCCTTCTTGGTAATAACACGTAGAAAGCTTATTTTGTAGAAAGACATAAGCTAGGATAAAACAGGGCCATCTGTTGAATTAGCTCCATCAGTGGAATCAGGGATAGAGAAAATTGTCAGGTTGCATGAAGCTTTTTGCATTTTGGACCTTTTTGTGAAAAATTTCTTTTGTGCATGCACACACAAAGTTGGCACAACAACATGGTTTTTGGATAAAATTATGGGAAGACAAGCACATTTTGTGTAAAATATGCTGTTTTCGGGAGGGGGGATTATTTCTGTCTCCCCAGAACAAATTTTTGGATAAATGATTTTGTTTTCATAAAAGGGGGCTTGAAATGTGAAAGATAATCAAAAATCTTATCACACTCTGTGGAGAGAAAGCTTTTGACATTACAGTATTTGTCCTTACCTGCCAGAATAAAATAAATGACTATGTCGAGTACATCTCTAGTTGGGCAAACATCCAAGAAGAATTTTGTGTGAGGGTTGAGCAGGGAGGTCATGATGTTGGGGCTGTGTGCGGAGGGGGAATCACCCCTCTTCCTATCATGCTGTAAGATTTTCTTTCATTAGGGGTGGCAGCAAAATCTGCCACTACTTCTGCTGGTACCACATTTCCCATAGCTCAGTAGCACAGCAAATGTTTTGCCATTCATATCTCAGGTGCCACTGAGATCGCATGAACTTTTGGTGTAAACTGTTGTTTAATTTGTTGCTGTATGCCTTCAAGTTATTTTTTACTTATTTTGACCCTAAGGCAAACCTATTATAGTGTTTTCTTGGCAATATTTTTTCAGTGGGAGTTTGTCTTTGCCTTCCTCTGAGGCTGAGAGAGTGTGATTTGCCCATGGCCACCCAGTGGGTTTTTATGGCTGAGCAGGAATTTGAACCCTGATCTCCAGAGTCATAGTCCAACACTCAAGCCATTACACCATGCTGGCTCTCAGTTCATTATGTGTATTAAGGTAATTTCTTTAGGTATGCTCTGTGCATAAGGTAAGGAGGTGTCAGGAGGGAGGGAGGGAATGGAATATTGAGAGTGAGTGGTGATTGGTGTAATGTCTGAGGGGATTTGAATAAGGTTAGTGAATGACAATTGGGACAATGGTTGATATAGTCAGAGAGTTTAGGGTAGTTAATTAGAGAGAGGGTGGAAGAGTGAGTGAATGGGGGATTAGGGTTAAGAGAGTCAGTCAGTCAGGTTTAGGAATTAATGAATGTTGTTTAAGAGTCCGAATTAGCTAGAAGTGGTGTGAGAGAGAGTGAGTGAGCTGCATTTTAAATGTATTAAATATCTAATCGGTTCTATTCTGTTATGTAGCCACAATAACATATTGTTTCTGTATTTCTACACTTTTGGCCTCATAGAATACTTGAAAGCTTGGATTCAGACAAGGTGTCTGTGGTGGCAGCAGTGAATAAAAGGGGTGGTGTCTGGTGAAGATATAAGTTGCATAATATCTCACAAAGGTACTGTACATTGGGAGCATCTAAGTGGTCTCTGCAGTTAGTAACCACAGCAGTAGTAGAGGAGGACTACTCTACTTACATTGGTGGCAGAGGTGAAGACAAGGGAAAGTCCTCACGGTCGGTGGTAACTGTGAGATTTATGAAAGTCTTCACATTTTGTGGCAGTGGAATTTTAAGCAATGCCCTCCACCTTGTGAAAATGCAGTGGGTTAAGTCGTAAACCCCTACAGCCACATTCACACACAAATACACACCCAACATCTTCAGTTAAAGGAGCTTGGTTAATAGAGTTTTGCTTAAATCTTTGTTTTGGCCAGTATGGGGCTAGATAAACCAGTTGTGTGACCCACCATGAGCAACTGCATGAGCCAACAGTACCAAAACTCATAGTTTCAGTTATCTGTGGCTAAAAAATTAGGGACACATACAACAGAGTCACTCTAGGAAATGCCTAGAGAGGTGTCCTCTCCAGGAATCACTAGGTTCTCCAATGGAAATCTATGGTGTGTTTGTACTAAAAGTCATTTATTTTAATAAGGTTTGCAATTATCTGTGGTTTCATTTATAAATGGTAAGTCTGGGAAGGTATCAACCATGGATACAGGTGTGTGTGTGTGACCTGTGCATTTGGAGGTGTAACTAGACCTCTGTTAGGCCCTTGTTATTTCCTGTTTTAAGGTTAAAGCCTTAAATTTAACTTATAACTTATAGTATTGGTAATATTATTTGGCATCTCAAACAAGTTTCTAACGAGATGATCCAATGGTCTGGTTTATTCATGGATGTACATTAAGGATGAAGAAAGTGCAGCCTGTGGCCTACATGCAGCCCCCCCAAACCACATTTTGGAGCCATCCAGACCCCCAAATTTGATAGTTTTTCCAGCTGTTTTGTCCAAGAAGTGCTGAAAACCACGCCCAAATACCACAGAATTTGGCAGTTTTGCTACCCACCTCCCTTATCTCCCAAACCATATACAACATTGGGAGGAGTGTGAAAATGGCTGAAAATAGAACTAAAAGTAGCATCACATATCTTCCTATTTTATTGTTGAGTGGGGGTGTATCCTGCACAAATTCTCCCCTGCCTCCTCCATCACTTGGTTACACTCAGGGGGAACAGTGCCTTCCATCTCTGATGTAGTTGCCAACCTTGATGCACATGTGCTGGAATTCATTTGTTAATTTCAGCTAGAGCAGATCCATTGAAACAATGGAATTTGCATAAGTATTGATTTGCATTCAGTGGTTGATTCAGTTGATTAATTGATTTTAGCCCACAATTTATCCACATTTGATTATCATTCCCAGTTGAACTTCTAACCATCTCCACTGAAAATAGTGAATCAGTGTGGTTGGAGTTTGGATTTCTGTGAGATGTTTCCATAGGATGATATGTCAGTTGTGTTTCAGCAATGTAAAATCAGATTAAAGACCTCTCTGTGGTACTTACGTGTGATGTTTCATTCATCCCATGATGAGTAGCCATGTTTCTGGACCTCATGAGAATCACAGGCCGATATTGTAGTATTGTTGTCAAGGGTATAATACAATGCAAAAGTCTCATAGAAATCCCAAATCAAATTGTACTTTTTACAATGTTTAACATAAATTATACCTGAGGAGAAGCCTTTAGATAGAGGATGGATACCATTTATTTCTTTGTTTTCTACTTTTCTACTTTTATAAAAAAACCAGCTTCCATGCCCTGGTGAGGACTTAGCGCTGCCAGAGAGCAGACCACTACAACATCTGCTGGAGCCCATGGCTCAGGAAGAACTGGGGCCCCGAAAAGCAGTGGCTGAGGTTCCGCTACCTCCAGAGGAAGGAAACACCATAGTAGAACTGGAAGTAGAAATTCCTCCAGGGGTACATGTATCCCAGCTGAGATAATCTGGGTGCAGCCCATAGTTTTTTGGCCCCAGATTCTCCTCCTCCATTACTGGTGCACCCTGTGGTGACACTGGATGTCTTCACATGCATCCCTGCTGTGTTGTCTGGCACTGCCACTGCTGGAGGGAGTCACGTCTTCCGAGGCCAGAAACGAGGTACCCAACATTTATCACATGGCTGATTGCTGTGGGGATGGGGGTGGGGAGGATGCTTTATTTGGCTGGTGTAGACAAGGTTTTCCTTGTTTTGTTTTTGTTTGTTTTTTCCAGGCTGTGAGGCCATGTTCTGGAAGAGTTTATTCCTGACATTTCACCTGCATTTGTGCCTGGCATCTTCAGAGAATGTTTTCTCCGAAACAGAGAATGCTCTAGGTTTTCCATAGGTTTTACCCAGGCTGTGGGGCCGTGTTCTGGAACACAGCCCAGAAGAAACCCATGGATGCTGGTCGTGAAAGCCTTCGACTTCACAGAGAATCCTCTGTTTGTATTGATTGGTGCATTTAAAATATTTGTAAGCAAACTTTAAGAATTAAAGTATTCCCAATGGCCGGTGTAGAGAAGCTCCAAATCACAAAGAGTGGCAATGCTTAAAGAGGTAGAAGAATTGTGACGCTCTGGCAAAAAATTCCTTGGAATAACTCTTCATGTGGAAGACTTCTCCTAGCAGCCTGTGATCTGCTATAGCTGTGCCATGAGTGGGAATCAGGCAGTATCTGCATATAAGAATTGAATGAGGCTGTTACTAAAAACATGAAAATCCTCTCTCTTGACTCCTTGCTTTCTCTGTTTGGCCCTGCTGATATTTGACCTTGGACATTTCAGTGGTTTCCTTACACCTGACTCAATGAACAATTTGGTAGGACTTTATCTTCGGTGACTTTGGCCCTGTTTACTGGGCTTTTGGACTCTATTTCCTGGAGAGTGTTTTCGGATACTCCTTATCTGATTTGTTGACTTTGTGGGTACGGTAGTTTTACTAGGATTGTCTGACCTGTTTAACTTGGGACTGTCAGACTCCACAGCTCCACCTGGGTACAGGATGACAGCACTTAAGGCAGCCACAAAAACAAGATAAGCAGTGGTGAAATATCAGTACTGCAGCCACAACGTTGTGAGTTCAATCCTACAGGTTTCCAAGGCTGATGCAGCCTTCCATCCTTCTGTAGGTTGGTAAAATGAGTACCCGGCTTGTTGCAGGCTATTAGCTAACACATTGTAAACCGCTTAGGGAGTGCTTTGCACTGATAAGTGGTATCCATATATATAATTCTCTTGGGTATGTTGCCATTTTTAGTGTGCTGATTGGCTGCTTAGGTGTCAGCAGGACTCTCCTCGCAGGATTAGGCCCCTGGCTGCAGCAGCTGGCACAGCTTCTTTGCAGAGTCAGGCCCTGGCTGTGGGAGTCTTGGAAGAAACAGAGCCAAGCTACCAGACACAGCTGGCTGCAATCATGCAGCACACCTGAAGCAGCCAGGATAACTGCTATTTAAGAGCGGCATTCGGCCCTCAGTCTTGGCCACCACAACATGGTTTTCTGTGCCTTTGGGTTGGGGCCTTGGGCCATCTGTGCTATCTGTAGCTGGGCTTTGTTCTTGGGGTGGAAACATGTGGAAAGCTTTAAGTCCTTTCTAAACATGGTGGTGAAGGGGCTCTTGCCTCCTGGCTTGTGGGGTGTGTGTGTACAGCATGGTGTGTGTGTGTTTGTGCATGGCAGTGGCAGAGGGGCTCTCACATCCTGGAGTGTGTGGTGTGTGTGTGTGGATAGTGTGGTGTGTGTGTGCTCTTGCATGCTGGCAGCAGAGGGGCCCTCGTATCCTGCTGTGTGTGGTATGTGTGTAGCATGGTGTGTGTGTGTAGTGTGGTGTTTATATGTGTATGTGTGATTGCATGGCAGTGGTGGAGAGGCTTACATGTCCTGGCATGCACTATGTTTGTGTGTGCACACATGTGTGTAGCATGGTGTTTGTGTAGTGTGGTGTGTGTATACGTGCGATTGCATGGCAGTGGTGGAGGGGCTCTCATGTCCTGGCACACATGGTGTGTGTGTGTAGCATGGTGTATGTGTGTGTACGCACAGTTGCATGGTGGCAGTGGAGAGGCTTGCATCCTGGTGCACATGGTGTGTGTGGTCTAGCATTGTGTGTGTGTGTCTATGTGTCTCTCTGTACACACAGTTGCATTGTGGTGGTGGAGGGGCTCTCGGCCTGAAACTAGCCATTATAGTTGATTTGAAAATTTACATATTACTGCATCAAATGATCATACTCTTGACATGTTTCCTAAGTGGCCAATCAGCAGAGTGGGAATGGAAACATACTGAAGTGGTTTATATATGTAGATAACGGTGTACGTTACACCGGGTATGGCTAGTAGAAGTATAAATGCTATTGCTATAAGCAATACAAATAAATTAAATAAGCAAACCATTAAAACCATCACAATAACCACTAACAGTTTAAAATGCCAGATAGGAGAGATGTGCCTTTATACCCTCACTACAAGCAGAGGGAGTGAGAACTAATTGCAACTCTGCAGGCAGGGCATTCCACAGTCTGAATCATGCAGAAGAAAGCCCCTATCATGAGGGTCTCAGAAGTCTCCCCTAAGATCATAATGAGCTGACTGGTAGCCCTCAGTCTTATTTTAAAAGCCCGTACAAGTAATCAGTTCAGAGTGCCAGCAAGAGCAAGCTTCTCTCACCCAAGTGCTTACTAGCTGTGGAGGAGTGGTGCTCCCATTTTTGCTTCTGGCCCCACCTGCTCCACAGCCATCATGTGAGTTGCAAGAGATTACCCTCAAGGTAGTGACCCCTGAACATTAAAAAAAAACCAAAATCACATCTCTGCTCTAAATTCACCCTGAATTCATCTTAGACAAAGCTTTAACTCACAACCTTTGGAGTTTCCAGGTAATTTTGGATTGTTATCTAAGGGCTTGTCCACACTGTCCAAAATACTCCATGTATTATAGTCCTGGGTCCACTGCACCCCCTCCCATTACCTGTCCTTCTGTTGCAGAAACACAAGAGTATCCTCACACCTGTGACCTGTGCGTGAACTGGCACTTCTCTTTCCTGTGCCAGCTGTGTCTTCCAAGACCAGGAATTAGGCATCTGGCCAAGGTCACATGGCTGTGAGCCTCATGGTAGCCTCAGCAGATGTGATGCACACTACCTGGCCAGCAAATGGCTGTGCCAGGCACTGTGCAGACACCCCTTTTTGCAGTAACAGGAACCACCATTTTCTCTGGAAAAACCCTAGCAAATAGGGGGGTTGGGTTGTTGTTTATTTTACCATGTGTCTGCTCCATTTTAAGGGGTATTTGCCCTGGATTCTTGTTGGTATTGCCCAGACATCACCTGTACAGTTTGGATTAGGATCAGGGCAAAAATTCTGTGTTGTCCAGACTGCTAGGGGCAGGAATTGGGGGGGGGGGCTGTTTCATTTGGCCCATGTAGACAAGGCCAAGGAGTCAAATCAAGTCAAAATAAACTTTATTTAACAAGGAAATTCCATCAGGGTGAAATATTAACAGTAAAGTAGGTAAAGTCAAAGCGGGTTTGTTGAAACAAGATTGAGAACAGGAAAATACAGTTTCATTGCTCACTCACATATTCTCTCACACACATGCACTCGGAGTTGTCTGGAAGCTGCTCCCTGTGAGATGATCCCACACTATTTTAAGAACATATGTAAATATTTCAAGAATGTAGGAAGATCCAGTCTTGTTCTTTTCACCTACCAATTCACCCACAGTACAAAATCATTGTCCTGAGTGGATTTCACCTGGAGCCAAATGTCTATGGGCTAATGTTTCCAGAAGTGCCACTTTTTAATAACTCATAGCTAGTATTAAAATTAATGGCTTCCCATTATAAAAATTAATTTTAAAATGAGCATAGCAAATGGAAGCTGCATACATAACAATTCTTCTTATATTTCTTCAGTAATACAAATTGTAGTTTAGCCAGGATTCCTTCTTTCTGCTCCCCCTCCAAAAAATGTATACTAAATTGCTGCCGGCATTATTAACCTTGTGTTCTGTCTTTATAGTACCTCCACACTGAAAAGCAGAAACTCTTTCATTTTGTATTACCTGTCTTTCTGATCACTGCAGTTAAGTTTAAACATTCACCCCTGTGACGGTTGCTATGGAAATCTCTTTAGAAGATATTGTGTTGAGGGAGGCCTTTCAAAAACTGTATATATGGAGAAAGTGATATAGACATCAAGTGATGTACAAGGAAAACTGAAGGTTTTGAAGGCCCTCGGGGCAAGTGCTGTAAACTCTGTGGGAGCCAGAGGGAAGGGACTTCTTGAAGAGGGAGGGGATATAATTCACGGGCTTGCCAGAACATACTCTCCAACATTTTGCAGATGCAAACAAGGACACATGGGGCCAAGGAACATCAGAGTGTGGTCAAGTTGGCAAACGTTATCAGTGAGGAAGAACACACAAGCTAGGGGAGACAGTTTGCTTTTGCCTGAACCTACTGAGAAGGGCAAGATTCTGCCCTTTTCTTTCATTCTCATTAAATTAATTGAATATAAACTGCTTTTATTCTACTTCGGTTTCTGCAAACTGAGTTCAAAGTGCAAAAGCAGTTTCTGCAAACTTAGTTCAAAGTGCAAAAGGGGGTGGGAGGGTGGAGGAGAGAGAAACAGGGACATTTTAGAAGCAGCTGAAAAAGTGGGATGACAGAGGATTGTTTGGGATTGTCTCTGCTAAACTGGGATGCAGAGAGGGTATACCAGAGTAGTCGTGGGTAACTTGTTTCAAAGCTGCTTTCCACTCAAGAGCTATTACTCTGCTACACTAAATAAATAAATTACAAGAATCCTGTGAGCCCAGCATAGCCATGAACAGAGCCTGGTACCTGATTGCATGCTCTGTTTTTATTGATTGATGCATTTAAAATATTTGTAAGCAAACTTTAAGAATTAAAGTGTTCCCAAGCTTACACAACAAACTCTCATGCTGTAATAAAACCATCAAAACTAATAAAATCACAAGCAATAAGAAAGACCCAGCCTAGAATGGTATTAAAAGCAGAGACATGCCAGTGGCTTAAAACCTAAGAATTGTCCAATAAGAAAAGAAAGGAGATTATCAGACAGGTCCTAAAGTCCGTTTCAGGAATGCAACAGGATCGAGAAAGTATTTTCCTTTCTGATGACATCGTTCCATTCCTGTGTTGCTCCCGTTCTGCCCCTGTGATACCTTATTCATGGGGAAACATTGTTAATAGACCACCCATTCCATTTCTGTAATGGAATTATGGGTGGTCTGAATGACACCCCATTCCTGTCTTGTTATGATGGTATGATGCCAGTCGCGGGGGCAGGTCTGTGCTGGACACTTCCAGGTGCGATCAGGATGACAAGGTACGTTAAACACTCCCCCTTCCCCAGGTAGCTTGTATGTTTTTAAATGTGTTTTTGTGCTTTGGTTGCTGTTTTGATGTTTGGGTTTTTTAAAAAAAGAATTTGCCGCCGGGCCGTTCTCTCGCAAGAATGGCTGGTATTTCAGTTCCCAGTTGTAAAAGCAGCCTTACAATGGCTTCATTTACAACCTAGACAGTGAAGGAAGGGGGAGCCCGTTCCTGCCACGGAATGAAGGTGGGTGCCTGAAACCTTTTTAATTATTCCATGGCAGGAATGGGACCAGAGCAGATAGGGGGATAGCAGGGCAGAAACAGGCTATAAGGGCCCATCTGATAATCTCCAAAGTCAGAGATAGCACATGGCTCTTCTAGGCCTTCTCAAGAACTTGCTGTGATGGAATCTGACAGACTCTAGACACATTTAGGGCATTTACAGCAAAATAATTATCCTTGGGAGCTGCATGTGGCCTGGGGGTGATTATTTTGCTGCAAAATGCCTCCAAATGTATCTTTAAAAATTGAGAGAAAACACACCCAGTCTTTTTGGCCCCAAATGCCCTCTAGAGGGTGGGGGGCATTTCATCCAATGTACCCATTTAGGCCCGGGAGAGGCCTTTTTTGAAACAGAAATGCTTATTATTTTTTTAGTTTATTTATTGGATTTATATCCCACCTTTCGCCTAAGATGGGCTTCAAGGCAGCTTACAATAATTAAAAAATGCAACTAAAGCACCACAAGTTACAAAAGTTTAAAAAAGATTTAATTTACCATGATTAAAATATAGTTAAAAACCCACAAATTAAAAACAAAGTCAACACAAAGTGACTTCCACTCACTTCCTATTGATAACAAAGTCCTCTCCTGGGCCTAAAATGGTCTAGGAAGGCTGAAAAACATGGTGAAAATACCCCCAAGTCCCCTAGTGGGTGTTTGGAGGCATTTGAAGTTTTTTAAAAAGTTTTGATTTTATTTTATTTTTTTTTGGTTGGAGTGGATGAAGTATGGAGTGCAGCCCTCCAAGTTCCCCTGGAGGTTAATGCAGCCTTCCACAGTTGCTCACCCCCTGATCTAGAGGGAAGCCCATTCCAGATGTACAGGAACACTTGGGAAAAGACTATTTCCTTTGCATTTTATAACTCAGCTGCCCTTTAAGATCAGCTGCTGCAAGCAGATGAAATGGGTGAAGGTTGTCCTTAAAGTAGATCGCTCCCAAACCATTCAAGACTTTAAAACAGATATAAATGCTATTTCTTTGATTTTTTTTAAAAAAAAATGCCCCCAAGGGAAAGAAGGAGAGTATCTAGTTGGGTTCCTCTCCTAATTACTGCAAACATTTCCTGTGAAGTAATTAATGAGATGACTTAGCCAGCCACTAGACACTGGTGGTTCAAAGTGAATTAAAATATATCAATTGTGCATATAAAAAGTTATCGTACACTCTTGAAAACAGTTGGTAAAAAGTAATTGTCTCAGAAACAGCCTTCCTGGACAGCTAACATAATTGGACAAACACATTTATAAGTGTTGTGTCATGCCTGATCAGTTGCACTCAGAGTTAAACAAGAAAAGGAACAAAAACTAACAGCTTTCCTGAGCTTCCCATATTCTTTCCTAGGAAGATAATACTTCCATGTTTCCCCTTGTGGTCTGCTGAGCAAAAAGCAATTAATCTTGTAATGTGCTGTCTGGATTTTCCTCAGAGTTTTTGATTGGTTAACCTGTTTTGAACAGTGACCTCATAATTAATTATTTCCCAGCTTAATCAACCCTTTCATAGCACTGAACCAGTTTGTATCTTTCCAATTACGTTATATAAGACTCCAATGCAATAAAGCAAGTGGACTGCCTTCACTACTAGGCTTCTGGAGAAAATGGTTGGTGGGGCATTGAAGGGGAATGTAGCCCACAGTGTCCCCCAAGGCCTTCCGAAGTGCCCCACCTGTGCCTTAAAGTTCGAAACAAGAACATAAAATGGAGCCCATAAATGTACTGGCTACCAGTGTAGTTTGTTCAAATACAAGTCACCCCCTGTATCCATGGAACCAGTATCTGCAGTTTCCGTTATATGCAGATTAAAAATTTAGGGACACACGCCATAGAGTCATGCTGAAAAATGCCTAGACATATGTTATCTCAAGGAATCACTAGGGATCAGGCAAATATGGAGTCATAAGGATGCCTAATGATCGCGAAAGGGCGCGCATACCAGATGCCGTCACCCTTTCACAATCATGTATTGTGAAAAACCCATTCCTTTTCATTGATGGCCCATACTGTCAATTGATCTCCTGTGGCAACTTGTTGCAGGCATTGCAGGCGTTTGAATCCTTGTGCCATTGTCCTCATGTGAATACAGCGTCAATGGGCAAACACTGCTGGGTGAGATCACAATAGCCACGTAGGGGATGCTCTTTTTATGACCCCTTCCCAGGGACTCGGAAATTTAAAAGTTTGTTTCGGTGCTTTGCTGTACTTTTGTGTCTTTATTAGACTTAATTTTTAAAATTTCCTGCACTAGCGTCTTCTCATGAGAATCGCTGAGATTTCAACCTCAGAAGTAAACAGAGCTTTGTTTGTGCTCTGTTACTGCTGAGGAAGCCTCATTGATGGTGCTCAAGGTAAGTCTTGTGGGGAGGGTTGTTTTGCCAGCATAAAATGCCACAATTTATGCCAGCAAAAGAATGTTAGGGGGATGGTCTGATAAAGTAATAGGTCCTTCAACACAACTCTATAGTATGTTTGCACCAGAAGTCCTTTCTTTTAATAGGGTTTACTATTATCTATGTTTTCTGGTATCTGTGGTAAGTTCAGGAACCAACCACTGCAGATCCAGGGGTGGGGTTGACCTGTATAAGTGTCATATGTATTGTGAAAAACCCATTCCTTTTTATTGATGGCCCATACTGTCAATTGATCTCCTGTGGCCACTTGTTGCAGGCATTGCACTGGAAGAGAGCAAGCCTAAGAAAGGCTGGAAGGCCTCATTCCCTCATGAGTGCACAGCCACCTACAACTGGAGATTTGCTGGCTGTGGCAAGACTTTCTGGAATTTTTTAAATTTTTTTTTAATTTGTGGTTGGTTGAATCTGTAGATGTGGAACCCACAGATGCAGAGGACCAACCATACTTTTTAATGCCTCCTTCCTCCTACCCCTTCCTTCCTCCTGCTCTTCTTCCATCCCTCCTCCTCTTCCTCTGAACCAGATGCCAAAATAACTTGCCTCAGGTTCCAAAATACCTTTCTCAGCCTTGGGCAGAACTTGAAAATGTTTTTCTTCTATTTTTACTATAATCCCCAGAATCTTCCCAGTAGCATGGTTAGTAGCTGGGTACTATGTGCCTTAGCTGGTATTCACTATGATTTGGTGGATTGGTGAATGTTATTTGGTGTTCCACGTGAAGCAGAAAAATGTCTTGACCTCCCCCTACCCAAGTCTATGTTGGGGTTGATGCTGAGGAGCAGATACTCATATCAATCTCAAACTAAGTCCTCTTTCACATGGTCAAACCAGATTGTCTTCCACATATTCAAGCAAAGCTCTTGAACTGATGAGATTTTGCACATTTAGTTCTCTTCCATCATCTCTTAAAATGCTGGGAGGGGAAAATGAAGGACAATTTGCTTTAATATCATTGGTATTGTAGAGGCATATCTTCACCAGTTATATTTTAAATTTGATTATTTTGTGTCTTGCAGTTTAATTTTCTCAGGGTTTTGTTCTTCTTCTAAATGAGTGACAAGAGTTGGGATTAATTCTTGGTGCCTGCTCTGACATTCTTAGGAAGAAAGATGCAAGAATGAAATTGTCAGCCAAAATTAAGTTAACAAAATCAGTGACAGAAAAGAAGCTTATTTTGCTGGTGACACATTTCTGCCAGCTTTTCATTGTCATCATTCTTTTTTAAAAAAAAGAGAGAGAGAGAGGAAGAAGTTAAAATTGTATTTAAGTGTTTAAAGGGATTGGTGCCACTAATTTATAATCTATTTGGGGGTGAAATGAACACAAATATATTCTATATGGCACATATATTGTAGCAGTTTATACTGTTCCACTTATTAAAAATATGAAGTCTTTTCCCTCGGGGAAAATAAGTATTAAAAGCCTTGAAGAAAAAGTATGAGCTGAATTAATCTAATGTGGAACTTTGAAACAAAATATTTTCTGGTTATTTTCTGGCACTTTTCTTTTCCAGGTGTGTGTGGGAGTGGGTGGGTGGGGTGCAGTGTTTGTTTTCAATTACACTATTACATGGATTGTTGATGTGCACTGCATGTCATTAATTGAGATGACGAGGGGTAGGAAAACTAGTTGATTGCTTGCTTTGATTTGTACCTCATCTATCTCCCTCAAAGCATGGGACTCAAGCCAGCTAATATGGACTAAATCTTATAAGTAGCTCCGACTACAGTTGACTCATTGAAACAAGATTTGCAGAAGTGTTGGCTCACCATTCAACAACTGATTAAATTGAGTCCTCTCTAGTTGAGGCTACCAATAGAATTCAGGCCAATAAAGCCAGCTAAATTTAATAGTACTACTATTAAATCCTACAACAGATTAAAATATTAAGCAAATTAAAAGGCAATTCAATGC
This sequence comes from Gambelia wislizenii, assembly GCA_030847615.1. Taxonomy (NCBI): domain Eukaryota; kingdom Metazoa; phylum Chordata; class Lepidosauria; order Squamata; family Crotaphytidae; genus Gambelia; species Gambelia wislizenii. The sequence continues at coordinate 101,653,409 of JAUMIR010000005.1, read as the reverse complement.
AGCAAGATGAAAAATATTTTAGCCTCTTTTGCAACAACCCACATTAGTGACCAAAGTCATTCTGAATAAAAAATATGTTCTCTAACATCATAAAGTCAACAGGGGGGAGCCCAATCTAGCCTCCTTGAGTTCCACAGCCTAAGTGCAGCCAAAGAGAAGACCCTCTCATATGCCCACTAAATGTGCCTGTGAAGTTGGTGGGATCTAGACCAGAGTAGGATCTCTGAGACTACATTTCTTATAATGAGGGAATCCATCTCTCCAGATAGCCTGGACTCAAACTAAATACAGCTTTATAGGTCTCAACCAGTACTTTGGTTTGTGCTAGGAAAAGGCCAAGAATCAATGAATCTCTTGTACCAGTGCAATCACATCTCCCTGTAACCAACTTCAAGTCAACCATCCAACCAGATCAAGTTTCTGAAAAACTTTCACAGGCAGTCTCACGTAAATGTGTTATAGTAGTCCAAATGTGATATAGCTAAAGCATATGTCACCATGCACCACGCCCTAATTTGACATCTTCAGGAATGAGCAAAGCTTGCCCACTAGTCTCTCAGCTGTACAATCTCAACTACTGTACTAGCTAACACACATTGGAAACTGCTTAGTGCCTACTGTGCTATATAGTAGTGTAGATGTGTAAAATGCAGTTGCTTAACAAGTTGCAAGCTGCTCTGAGAGTCTTTGTGGCTGAAGAGCAGGGTCTAAATACCTATAAATAAATAAATAAATAAATAAATAAATAAACTAACTAACAAACAAATACTTCTGAAACCTGGGCATTCAGTTTCAGTGATGAATCTAGGTGATCACTGACATGGTGAACTTGATTGCAAGCTTATATAACATAGATTGGTTCCGTGGCATCAAACAGAAGATCCCCATCACCACTATCTTAACCTGTCCCCTGGGAATGACTGGAGCCTTTGCAAAATAGTGCCTTCAAACCTCATTTCAGACAGCTACCAGAAAGATACCATAAAGTGAGTAAGAAAACTCAGTGAGAGGTCTAGCCGAACAAATAGGGCACAGATTCCACTGTCTAGCTTCTGGCACAGACTGTGATCAAGTAATTTAATCAGGCTTGTAAACAGATTACAATGTATCCAGATAATTCATTCCATCCAGGAAAGCTGTGGAGATCCACATATTGAAGGATGGCTAACATTACCAGTCTACATACTTTCATAGAATCATAGAGTTGGAAGAGACCTCAAGGGCCATCCAGTCCAACCCCCTGCCATGCAGGAATACACAATCAAATCATTCCTAACAGAAGGCCATCCAGCCTCTGTTTAAAAACCTCTAAAGAAGGAGACTCCACTATATGGGTTCTGCCATAATTCTATGCTGTCAAGTAGGGTCATTAAATTTTATTCACTGTGTAGGATTCTTCATATAAGAAAAAGAATGGATTCAGTTAGTGAGACTGGTTATATTTCATAGTTTAATATCACTTTCATAGCTGTTTTGGATTTTGGATTGTCTATGTATATATAAGATATACAACAGAAAATTTGTTTATTATTTCTTTATTGAATTTGTATCCTGCCTTTTTCCCAAGATGGAATTCAACGTGGCCTACAATAATCTGAAAAAAATGCAATTAAAACATTGAAAAAGTTACAAAAGTTAAAAAAGAATTAAATTACTACCATTATTAAAATATAACAATTACAAATATAGCATAGAATACAACATAATATTGATAAAAATTATGAACATTTCACCAAAAAAATCACATTTCAAATGCCTGCCTAAATAAAAACATCTTCACCTGCTGGCAAAAAGAGAGCAGGGAAGGAGCCAACTGGACTTCCCATAGAAAGGAGTTCCACAGTCTGGGAGCAGCCATGGAAAAGACTCTCCTGTGTCCTCACCAACCACACCTGCGAAGGTGGTGGGACTGAAAGAAAGCCCTCCACTGATGATCTTAACATTTGGGCAGGCTTGGAGATACGGTCTTTCAGATAGTCTGGACCCAAGTCATTTTTTTAGGTCAAAAACCAGCACATTGAATTCTGCCTGGAAATGGACTGGTATCAAATGCAGTTGTTTCAACAGGGGAGTCACATGATCATTGTAGCTGGCCCCAGACAACAGCCTGGCTACAGCATTTTGGACCCGCTGAAGTTTCCGAACAGTTTCCAAAGGCAGCCCCACTTAGAGTGCATTATAGTAATCCAAATAGGATGTAATTAAGACATGTGTCACTGTAGCCAGATCTGATTTTTCAAGCAACAGGTGCAGCTGGTGCTCTAGTTTTAACTGTGCAAATGCCCTCCTAGCCACTCTGGGCATCCAGGCTCAGAGTTGAGTCCAGGAGAACACCCAAGCTGGGAGTCTGAGAGTTCAGGGGTTTGTAACCCTGTCAAGCACAGGCTGAATCCCTGTTCCCTGATCTGTCTTTCTACTGTCCAGGAGCACCTCTCTCTTGTCTGAATTAAGTTTCAATTTGTTCACCCTCATCCAGTCCATTACTGACAGCAGATACTGTTTACTGCTAAATTTCTGTTCTTAGCTATGGTACAGGAAGACAGTCTTTACATCAGTACTAGCATCTTCTCTTGGCTACTGGCAGAAACAAATGGCTGATTCCAAGGGAAAGGCCTGCCCAGCTTCTTGGACAAAACCCATCAGGCTAAGGCTCCTCAATCCTATAAAATATAATGAAAACAATACATATCTGGAACAAAACATTCAGGGGGGGAGACTTTAGGAAGTCATGTCAGAAGGACAAACCTGGAACATTTTAACTTCCCACAATTGTGCTGTGTGATGTATAAAACAGAGAGAGGTTACCAACAAAATAGAACTCTTTCTACTTCATGAAAAGAGTCGTGGTAAATCATCTCAGTGTTAGTTATCAATAAGATTATTAAATGCCATAGAAATTATATTGAGGGATGACATTTCAAGAACCATTTCATGTCAGTTTTAATTACTTCAGCTTTGTGGTTTAGTTTGTTCATCTAAGCATTCTTTCGTATAACACCAATATGCTCCTCAGTGGACAGGAAAGGAAAAAGAGTATTGAACTTAAAATGAGCTTAAATCATAGAATCATAGGATCTTAGAGTTGGAAGAGACCACGAGGGCCATCTAGTCCAACCCCCTGCTATGCACACAGCTAAAAGCACACCTGAAAGATGCTTACCCAGCCTCTGTTTAAAGACTTCCAAAGGTGGAGAGTCCACCACTCTCCAAGGCAGTCAATCAGCTCTTACAGTTTTTTAAAAAAGATGTTTAGGTGGAATCTCATGTTCTAGTCTCTTGAGTAGCAGAAAACAAGCTTGTTCCATCTTCTAGATGACATCCTTTCAGATATTTAAAGATTGCCATTGTGTCACCTCCCAATCGTCTCTTCTCCAAGCTAAACATATACAGCTCTCTAAATCATTTCTCATATGGCTTGATTTTCAGACTTTTGTTCATTTTGGTCAACCTTCTCTGGACACATTCCAGCTTCTCAATATCTTTCTTGAGCTGTGGTGTCCAGAACTGGACACAGATTCCATGTGAAGTCTGGCCAAAGCAGAATAGAGTGGCACTACTACTTCCCTTGATCTGGACACTTTGTTTCTGTTGATTCAGCCAAGAATTGCATTGACTTTTTTGGCTGCTGCATTACACTGTTGACTCATGGATATTATAGCACCTTTGAGACTAATGGTTCATTTCAAAGCTGCTACAAGATCCCTTTGCATACTGATATTCCAAACTAACACAGCTATGTCTTTGAATTTTACTGTTGACTCATGTCTAAGCTTAAAGAGCTTTCAGACTGTTTCTGAGGAGTTCTTTTGAGCACATTATGGCTAAGTAGATTATGCATCATGTCTACAATAACTGATAAATCAGGTGTTCTTATAGGGATGAAATCAAGTAATTTGTCCTAAACATTGGTAAATGAGAATTATATGTTGTTGCTGTTGTTATTGCTGCTGCTGTTTGCCTTCAAGTCGACTCTCACTTATGGTGGTGACACTCTTATGGGTGTTTTTTGTTTTTGTTGCAAGATTTAGTCAGAAGGAGATAACCATTGCCTTCCTTTGAGATTCAGAGACCAGCCCAAGGTCCCTCAATGGGTTTCTATGACTAAGTTTGGATTCAAACCATAGTCTCTTGGGAGATTATCAGACACATCCAAAAAGTCCATTAGAACTCCAGGACAATGTTTGTGTCCTGTGAAGGGACCTGGTTTCAGACATCCTTGTTGCTTTCTGCTCCTGTGGTGCAGTTAGTAGGGCATCACTTTTCATAGATGGGGAGGTCCTGTTAATGAAAAGTGCTGCCTTACTAACTGCTGCAGTACAGGAGCAGAATGTGACGAGAATGACGTTATCTGAAACTGGGTCCCATTTGTGGGACAGTAAAATTGTCCTGGCGTTCTGCTAAGGTACTTTTTGCTGCGTCTGATAATCTTCTTGGATTCTTAGTCCAACACTTGAAGCACTAAACCATGCTACCTCTGTCTCTTGTACATTAATATTTATAAATAGGGACAATGACAGGGTCTCTGGAGGCCCCATGGTCACCTCAACCCACCTCCCCACGCCCTACCCAGGCCACCATGGGGCCTCTGGAGGCCTCCTGGAGGCCCTGTAGTTGCCTCCCCATGCCTCCCCCCTTCCTCCTGAAAGTGGCAACGGGGCCTCAGAGACCCTGTCACCACTTTCCTCGGCCTCCCCTCGTGGCAAACTGCGAATATGCAGACCTGCGAGTGTTGAGCCGTGAATGTTGAGGAAGGACTGTACAGCCATACTGAAGCTGTATTATTGTAAAGCTTATTAGAAAGCCACTCCTACTAAGGAATATATCACACATCTGTAGGAGTTTCTCATCCTGGCCTTGGGAAAGGAATGCTTGTGCTGTGTTTCAAGACCATGAAAGCCCTTGTGAAGTTAAGAGAAAAACATAATGTCCAGCTATACAGATCCATAGACCACCTGAACTTGAGGTTGTCAATATTTGTCTGAAGAAATGTGGTCACTTCCTTTGTCTATTTCTGTTATTTCATCTTTGTTCCATCTGTTTGTTATCAATAAAGCTATAATTTATATCTTCATTGACTTAATTTTATTTGGGTGTATCCTTGGGGCCTAAATTAAGCAAGACCTATGTGGAGTAGTATCTCCTTTTACTATAGTTTGCATCAATTGTTAGAACAATGGTGGAAATCACTCCACCTTCCATGTTGGACTCCTCTCATTTCTCACCTTTTGTATGTTGTATATGGCCTGCTAGGGCTTGCAACTCAACCATATTTGGAAGCATGCTTCCCACATCTGTTTAAGACTGATCTAAGAAGCTCTGTTCTCACTTGCTTCATTCATCCTGAAAATGTCATCACATAGTCAAATCTGGTTGACTGTATAGTATAGTGAAGATGTCCCATTCACTGTGTAATCCACAATTGGACAAGATTGCAAAGGTGTCTGATTAAGCAAGATTAGTAAGTAGGAAAAAGCACTAGAGTAGTAAGTGAGAGGAAAAAGAATTACAGCAAACACAAAGCCAAAATTATCAAAATAAGAGAAATATTTTTACAATAAAGGTTTTGTAACATTTCATCCCCCAGATCTTACTCTGAACCCCAGAACTGCAATGAGAGAACATTTATAGCAGTTGTAAGATTACATCCAATACTAGCCACCAAGAGAAACGGAAGCATGGATATGCCAATATACAGAATGAAGGACAGGAAGAAAAGTAATGTGCTCTAGCTGACATTCAGAATGGACTTTTCACAATAGTCACCAAGACCACCCAAAACAAACCAGTGCTAAACTTCCCAAATAGTTTAGGAAATGGAATTTGTAGGTGGCTATTCTTACTCAACATAGGCTATTATTACCAAATCAAATATGTTATGCTGAGAATGACTCATTTAGAGCTCCTTTGAAGAAGTGCTCTCAGGAAGGAATGGCATTGCTGCTACTGAAGTCCCTGCTGCTTCAGGCTCATCAACTGGCTCCCAAGGCTGTTTGCAGTGCTGAGTAGACAATCATTCCATTGTGTTTTTAGGCTATTACTTTATTCTTTTCATTTTAATTATGGCTTAGATTGTTTTACTTGTAAAATGGTGTCCAATTGCTGTAAGCTACCTTGAGGGTTTTTGTGAAGGAAGGTAAGATGGCACTGGCTTTTCTCTTTTTTGGTGATGTTAATGACAATACTCTGGAAGTAATATCCAGAGTGCCTGAAGTGGATGCTGTCTAAAGGTGAACCTTATCTCCTAATTCTACAGTAACTGGTAGACAGATCCCATGAGCCCCAACATAGTGCAAAAGAAGACACATTGAGGTCAGGATTGGGTAGAGGAGAAGAACATTATTACAATTATACTTGTAATCTACACCCACATGGGATGCATACTGTAGGACACATTAACATTAGAAACCAATACCATGTAACTATCTAATTTAATATAGTTGCATCATTCTGATGTATGAAGGGTGTCAGGACTCTGGCACAGGCTTTGTATAGTTAGTTAGCTCAAATGTACTTTTGCTGCTAGGCCATAGTTAGCATGCCAGAGGCTGACATGAGTAGAGGGCATGTTGGGAGATGGGTTGCGGGGTTAAATCTGCTGAGTGTGCTATCTATTGCTAGAGTGTTCAAGGCTGTCTGGCCAATTATGTTTTGAGAAAGTACTGGGAGAGGTTGGGAAGATGGTACTGTATGGAATGCTCTCATTAACCAATGCAGGTGTGTGTGATGTAATCAAAACTTTGTTTTCCTATTATCTCCTGTGTTCTGGTGCAAAATGCAGAACTGTCTATGCAATGAACCTGAATGTTTCTGTTCCTGATCCAATAAACCATTTCTGATCAATAGATATTGTCTCAGCAGAGTCATCACAGATAGATGGTTCTCACTAAATTCCCTGCTGCACGTCTTGGAGCAAAATGATGTCCCAAGGCCTTGGGGAGCAGGAAACTGAAACCAGGACTGATGCCCAGGTCCACAAGAATGTGGTGGGAGATGAGGCAGCCAAAGTAAAAAAGGCTGACAAGAAGAGAGAATGGTGCAGGGCTGGAGAGCTAACCAGCCAGGAGGTGCTGGAGGTGGCTGCAGTGGCAGCAGAGGTGTGTGACTCCTTCCTGTTGATGCCAAGCCGAGGCCTGGGAGCCATCCTGAGGATCGGGTGGCCTTGGGATACGGGGTTTCATGAGCGTGGCCAGGATGATCAGAGATCCCAGCAGTGGGACCTACTGACAAGCAGCCTGTATGCTGGGACAGGGTGGTCCCACCTAGACTTGGAGATGGATGTGGAGCGGATGAAGTGAGAGATGCAAGGCATCCAGCCTGGCAAAGATCCTATGCCTGATGAGGGGAGAGAAGCTGGCAGGCGCAGCTACCCCAGCTGGGGGGGCCACTGCTGGAGAAGGCGATATGTCCCCCATCCCGACAAGAAATCCCAGCCATGAGGAGGAAGAGGGTCCATTCCCAATAACCGGACTGTTCCAGGCCCTCCGGTTCCCGGGAAGCCTGTTCCCGTCAAGCTGAGGGAGAAACCACAGGGTTTCACTCATTGAGGTTTGAAGGCAACATTTGATGGGGAACCCATGAAGCTACGCTACTACTTAACCCAAGTGATAGGTTTTATGAAGTGCTGGGAAGGAGAGTTCCAGACAGGAAGAAAAGGTCCAATACGTCTTGGGACAACTAGAAGACGAAGCAGCAGAGTGGCTGGTGGGCATATATGACATGGCAACTCCCAAATTGAACAGCCTCAACAAATTCATGGTGGCACTCCGGGCTCGGTGTGAAGACCCATTCCAGAGGGAGCAGGCCTGGATGAAGCTACAGCGAAAGTACCAAGAGAACCGGTCAGTGGCCAAGTATGCCACAGAGTTTCAGCGGCTGGCGAGCCAGATCTCTGATTGGACTGACGCCATCAAAGTGCAGTTCTTCAAGGATGGCCTCAACGCTGATATCCTTGAGTGGTCCGTGATCCAGGATTACCCCAAAACCCTGCTCAGATGGGTACAACTGGCTGGAGAGGTGGTGGCTTTGTGGCAGAGTGTCAAGCTGGTGAAGCAGCAACAAGGGTAGGCAAGTAAGCTGGGCAGTAGAGCGGCCAAGAAGCCAGTTTGGCCCTCAACCATCCCAATGGAGACGGAGCGCAAGTGGAGGATGTGAATGGACCTGTGTCTGCACTGTGGCAAAAGCAGCCACTGGATGACAGAGTGCCCAAAGAAGCCAGTGAGCGCCAGCAAGAAGGAGGAACCAGCAAATAAAGCTGAAGGGAAGCCTTCACTGTGGAAGTCTTTAGGAAAAGCCAAGCCTAAAGCAGCAGTGTGAGCAGTGGTGCCTGGCCACCTGGCCGAGGACTCTTCCTTGGATACTGAAGGAAGTATCCTCCAATGGAGTGCCTCATTCTCCAATGGAGAGCTGTTGGGAAATGGGCTCTCTGCCCTAGTGAGTGCCAGAAGGCAGGCTGATCCAGAAGGGGGCCCGGAGTCCATGGTGAGTGGAGTACAAACCCCATTTTTTGTAAAGGCCAACATTTGGGCACCTGGGAAGCCCCTCACTGGTAGAATAATGGTTATGGTAGACTGTGGTGGCACCTAGGTGCTGATCCACCCATCCTTAGTCAGGGAACTGGGACTAGACACCCAAAAGATCACAACCCCCATCAGGTTCTCCCTGATGGACGCTGGTCCAATGAAGGGGGCCCCCGCCAAGCGACTGACTGAACCTGTGAAATTAAAGATGGAAGGCCATGGGGAGGACCTCAGATTTGTGATCACCCCAAGGTTGGTGCCCGTGATTATGGTTGGACTGAACCACAACCCCTCCACAGACTGGATCAAAAAGATCATAACTTTCACCTACCCAGTCTGCATACAAGAACACTTTCAAAGGGGAAGTGGGGGGAGTGCAGAGGGGCCCGAACTGGGTGGATCACCCAATTGAATCGACCCCTAAATGGTCTAGAGGCCTCGGTTCAGTAGCCATGGTCATGGGAGAAGTGAAGGACTTGCAAGTGGAGTATAAGCAGTGGTGGGTGGTATTTGAGGAGAAAGAATGTGACATTCTCTCCACTCACCACCCCTCCAATTGTGCTATTGAGCTGATTCCCAGATCAGATCTCCCAAAATCTAAACTATACTCAATGATCTTGACTAAGATGGAAGCTCTGAGGGAATATATAAGCAAAAACCTGGCTAGGTGGTTCATCAGACCCACCACTTTGGCTCTTGAGTCCCCAGTGTTGTTCAGGTGCAAGAAGGATTCTTCTCTTCATTTATGTATTGATCACCATGGTCTCAACGCAGTAAGCATTTTGAATTAACACCCCCTCCCCCTCATGAAGGACATGTTGGCTCATTTGGCTAAGGGCAAGATTTTTTACCAAACCTGACTTGTGGGAGGAATATTAAAGAGTTTGAATCAAAGAGGGGGATGAGTGGAAGACTGCTTTCAATCGCTAATTGGGGTCCTTCAAGTTCTTGGTAATGCCATTTGGTCTTTCAGGGGCTCCAGGGATATTTATGAACTTGATAAATGACGTCCTCCGGGAATTTTTGTTTAAAGGTGTCATGGTCTATCTAGACAATGTACTGATTTACTCCAAGGACTACACGTCCCATGTTAAGTTGTTACAGAAGTACTGAGCAAACTAGCTGAGAATAATTTGTATGCCAAACTGTCAAAGTGTGAATTTCATCAGACTAAGTTGGATTAGTTGGGGAATCACATTTCCAGTAAATGGGTGGAAATGGACCCCAAGAAAGTGAAGGGAGTTATAGCATGGGAGACCCCAAGGAACCACAAACAATTGCAGAGCTTCCTGGGGTTCTCCAGCTTTTACCAGGCTTTCATTCCAGACTTTGCAGAGGTCGCACTGCCTCTAATGGACTTGTTGAAAACCAAGGGAAGGGAGGCAAGTGGAAGGAGGGGGCTGGTGGGAAGTGGGAGAAACTTCCTCAGAAAATTGTGTGGACTGAGCAGTGTCAGAAGGCATTTGACAAATTTTAAGAAATTGTTCACCTCCGAGCCCATTCTCAAACACCCCAACCTGGGGGAACTCTTTGTAGTCCAGGTGGATGCCTCTGATGTGGCCATGGGGGTGTGTGTGTCCTGTTACAATGCGATGAGACAGGAAAGTTAAGACCATGTGCTTACCTGTCTTGGAAGTTGAATGAGACAGAGTGCAACTGGCCTGTTTGGGAAAACGAGGCTGGGGCTATCAAGGTAGCTTTGGAGACCTGGCGTCACTTGTTAGAGGTGTCATCCAAGCCCTTCAAGGTATGGACAGACCATAAGAACCTAGAGGGTCTGCACACACCTCATAAATTGGGACTCAAGCAAATTCGGTGGGCCAATTTTTTTCTATAGGTTCAATATAACTTTAAAGTTCCTGCTGGGAAAAAAGAACTTTTTGGCAGATGCCTTGTCAAGGCTACTGCAACATAAGAGTAAATGCAAGGAAATAGTGCCGCTCTATTCTGCCTTGGTCAGACCTCACCTAGAATACTGTGTCCAGTTCTGGGCACCACAATTCAAAAAGGATATTGACAAATTGGAGCATGTCCAGAGGAGGGCGACTAAAATGGTGAAATGTCTGGAAACCATGACTTATTAGGAGAGACTTAGGGAGCTGGGTATGTTTAGCCTGGAAAAAAGATGGTTAAGAGGTGATATGATAGCCCTGTTTAAGTATTTGAAGTGGTGTCACGTTGAGGATGGAGCAAGCTTGTTTTCTGCTGATCCAGAGATTGGAACACGGAGCAATGGATTCAAGCTCCAGGAACAGAGATTCCACCTCAACATGAGGAGGAACTTTTTGACAGTAAGAGCTGTTCGGCAGTGGAATGCACTCCCTCGGAGCGTGGTGGGGTCTCCTTCCTTGGAGGTCTTTAAACAGAGGCTGGATGGCCATCTGTCGAGTATGCTTTGATCAAGATTTCCTGCGTGGCAGGGTGGTTGGACTGGATGGCCCTTGTGGTCTCTTCCAACTCTGCAATTCTATGATTCTATGATTCTATGAGGTGTTTGCCCCTTCCCAGCTAGGACTGGCAGTTGCCACCCACAGTCAAAACTGAAAATCTAATAGGGATGTAGGCCCCATCAAAACCCAGCCTGTACCTGAAAACCTGCCTCCCACTGAGATGGCTAAGGAGAGACAGCCCCAAACAGTTACGGACGATGGGGTGGTGGGATGGAAGGGCCAGCTAGTAGAGGCACTTCAGCAAGATCCCTGGTTTCAAACACATCAGGGTGAATTGGACGTGAAAGAGGGAGAAGGGGGAGAAGATATATGTGCCACAGGTGATAAGAAACCAGATTCTGAGATAGTGCCATGATGTAAAGAGCACAGGTCACTTTGTGTATATGAAAACTCTGCATCTAGCATGGAGGCAATTTTAGTGGCCAAAAATGCGCAAAGAAGTAGAGGACTGTGTGAAAGGATGACACACATGTGCCATGGCAAAAAAGGGAGGGGAGAGACCGAAAGGTCTATTGCAACCGTTATTTACCCCTACCAAGCCCTGGGAGTTTATCTGTATGAACTTCATTGTGGACTTTCCCAAGAGTTAAAAAAAAATGGTTATATGGTTAGTGGCAGACTTGTTTTCTAAACAAACCCATTTCATTGCTTGCAAGAGTATTCCCATGGTGCAGCAACTTGCCAAACTGTTTTTCCAGCACATTTATAGGCTGCATGGAGTTCCAGCCAAAATAATTACATACTGTGGGGCCCAATTTATGTCCCAATTTTGGAAGGCATTTACTAAGGTGCTGGGAATTGAACTTGGGTTGAGCAGTTCCCATCATCCACAAACAGATGGTCAAATGGAATAAACAGGACAGTGGAACAGTACCTACGATGCTATATCAATTTCCAGCAGTCTGAATGGATAGACCTGTTGCCCGTTGCAGAAGTAGCATACAACAATGCAGTGCATCAGATTACTGGGCTCTCCCCTTTATGATTGTCGATGGTCAAGAATTTAATCCCCTACCCATAGGGGAATTGGAAAGTAAGGATTCAGTCCCACTAGTGCAGTGGAGTAACTGGGTCAAAGATTGATCATGATTCCTGTGTGGCAGGGGGTTGGACTGGATGGTCCTTTTGGTCTCTTCCAACTCTATGATTCTATGATACGCTTGGCCCAAAGCTGTATCTGCATTGGACTTTGCAAAAGAACAGTATAAAAAGCAGGCCAATAAGAAGTGGGATCCTAACCTGGACTATGCCCTAGGAGATATGGTCTATCTCTCCACCAGGTTGCTGAAGAGCCCTCCCCCTTCCAAGAAACTTGGACCTAAATATATTGGACCATTTCCAATTGTCCATAAGATGAATGCTGTTGCTTTTGAACTGACTTTGCCTAAACTGTACTGTAATGTACACCCTGTCTTTCATTCTAGCCTGCTGAAGCCTGCTCCCCCCTTGAGTACTTTGCACCCTGCTCCCAAGGAGCCTTCTCCTGTCATGGTTGATGCCCATCAGCATTTTGAAATTTCTGAAGTCCTTGACTCCAGGTGGTGCAAAGGTCTCCTTCAGTATTTTGTTAAATGGAAGCACCCGCCCATTGGACATGCTGAGTGTATCAATCCTGAGCATGTACAGGCTCCATACCTTTTGGTCAAATTCCATGCCCGCTTCCCGGACAAACCAGGATGAACTGTTCTTGGGGGGAATATTGTGTTTTCTGTGCTGATTTGTGCCCTGTATTGTTTTAATTCTGTGCCTTTCTTTCTTTGTGGGGGGGGGGCTTTGACTTTGCAGGGGCAGTATGTCAGGAGGCTGGCATAGGCTTTGTATAGTTAGTTAGCTGAAATGTACTTTTGCTGCTAGGCTATAGTTAGCATGCCAGAGGCTGACATGAGTAGAGGACATGTTGGGAGATGGGTTGCGGGGTTAAATCTGCTGAGTGTGCTATCTATTGCTAGAGTGTTCAAGGCTGTCTGGCCAATTATGTTTTGGGAAAGTACTGGGGGAGGTTGGGAAGATGGTACTGTATGGAATGCTCTCGTTAACCAATGCAGGTGTGTGTGATATAATAAAAACTTAGTTTTCCTATTATTTCCGGTGTTCTGGCGTAAAATGCCAGAACTGTCTATGCAATGAACCTGAATGTATCTGTTCCTGATCCAATAAACTATTTCTGATCAATGGATATTGTCTCAGTGTGTGAGCATTAGAATAGTCATCACAAAGGGAGAAGCTAGTGTAATAGATTCATCTGATTACATCACATTTCACCTATGTACCCCATGAAGATATAGCCTACAAACTAATAGCAAACTTATTCTCTGAGTGCTTGCCAAAACAACATTATTCCAAGTACAACAAGAAGAAATCAGCAAGCTTGGACAAAGTCTAAGGACTGCATAACTGCAAAAAAATGAGGGAAGTGCCAATCTTTAGAAAAAGAAACTCAGAATCCTGCTTCTCATGCTCTGTGGCCACAGTGGTTGGGTGAAGAGGGGAAAAAGGAAGGGTAAATAAAATGGAAAATTCTGAAAAAATCCCCCAACCCATTCTTGTACAGAATATTCACTAGATGTCGCAGTTCATCTTAAGTTAAAATTCTTTTGAGGGATTTTGCAACCCTTAGCACTAATGTTTAAATGTTTTGGATTGGGCAGTTTTCAATCCTAGCAGTTTCAGATCAATCTGACATCTGTCTTGCCTATACAATGTTTCTTTTATATAGCCATATGGCCAAAACCCTACATAGGAGTTGTGCTACGCAACCCTCATGCTGAATGGCAACATAGTACAACCAAGATGCCAAATGTGGAAACAAATGCACAACCACACGTGCATGCACATCCATGTGCAATGTACATCCAGTTGCACATGAGCAATTTTATTTCCTTAGCCTTGAACTGCATGTGGGCGTTCCACATTAGATGAAAATGCCAAGCACTTCCATAGGAGAAGTTATGCATGTGTAGGACATCAACAGGATTCCAGACTATGTGTTGATTTGCTAAGCAATGCCAGGTGCCTTCTCAACTTCAGGATGGTCTGCTAAGGAAAACGAACTGGAGAAATGTAACAAATAGATTTCAACTTGTTTTTTCCAGTTCATTCCTCTCTTTTCATTTTTCACATAGGAATGAAGGCAAATGCCTTCATTTTGTTGTTCATTCGTTTTAGAAATGAATGCACACATCTAGTTCACACTTTTGAAATGTAGATAACAGCATTTTCTGCATGCTGTTTTCTGTGCAAAAACAGCATGTGTGAATTTTGTGCAGAATAAGGAACAAATTGTGGGGTTTGTTTTCACTCCAGGATCCCTCTCCTCAGGATTTTCTGACATTTCATTTTTTCTACCATTTTAATTGGTGTTTTTTTTTTTACACCTTCTTTCCACCAAACACAACTGCATCCTCACCCCATTCTTGGCCAGAATCCTATTGGGCAGTTACAAATGCATAACTACCATAGTTACAGAGTGAATTCTGGCCAACCCCCCTTGCCCCAATCTCCACTTACTGGTAAGGAGCCACTGCCATTGATGGGGTCTATTCTCCTATCACTTGGGAAGCAGGGGGCTGATGTTCCCACCCCTTCCTGTCAGCAAGCTCTATTGTGATAACCAGAAGTAGGTTCCCTGTCACAATTCCTCCTCATGCTGCAGATTACCCATGAGAGGTGGGGGGGGGATGGAAATACCAGTCATCTTCTTCCTGAATGACAAGGGACTGGACCCCCACCAATTGTAGCAGCTGCTTCCTGGTACGTGGGGATTGGGGGATTTCCACATTCTTTACATGTCTCCTAAACTAGAGGCTGTGTGGGGAACATGAATGCCACACCACTATGAACGTGTAATTCCAGGTGTAATTTCATAACTCTTCAACAGGATTCTGGCCCTTGTTTCAAATTTTTGTGAGATTTCCCTCCTCCACTGAAATGTATTTGGTTTTCATGCATTTATCTTAATGTCTGCATTCATATGACCAATTTACCAAAATTATGCAGCCTTTCTTCATTAATTAGAGAGGGGTTTCTGCATATTTTTAATGACATGTACTTTCACATACTTTCACATTTTAAAGTATGCACATTTTTGTGCATTCTTTACTTCTTGGAAACACCTTGTAAGCTTTTAAAATGTGCAGGTTTTTTGAGGCAAGGTGCATACTCTTTGCAACAAGTCTTGGGAGGTGCAAAAATGCTCCCTTCATTAACATCATCAAGTCCAGAAAAAATCCTTACTATCTCTACTCCAGATGCTGTGACTCACTCACATAACATTATCCATGCTGGGGTAAACATTTCAAAAATTAAAAATTAATTATTTGTTTCAACAGAAATGAGTGTATGCAAAAGAAACAATGCAGATGGATTGGACTGGAAGAAGTGACTGATTCTCAACAGGTATCCACAAAACTGAAAGGCAGAACTTTTAGTGCTTTTGGATTGTCACAATTTCCTTCTGGGCCTATTGGCAGCAGATCATTCCTTCCCCCATTGATGTCAGGTAGGGGTATAAATCTTGGCTCATCTCATTCTAATGTGCCACAACAAAGAATTTCAAAATTTCGTCCCAATGGGGCAAGATGAAGAGAGTCTTTTCACATTTGCCTTTTTTTTTTTTTTAGCATTGTGAAACTTTCTCCTGAAATTTCATTAACACAAAAACAGGAGGAGGGGTTCTACAGAGAAAACACAGGGGTTGCACAGAAAATAGTGTTGCTTACTGAAATGCTTTTTGTGAGATCCCCTTAAAAACATATTGGATAAAAATGAAAGTTTTTTTGAGTACAAATGTTTTTTATCCAAGTAAAATGTTCACAAAAAGCCCCACACTGTAAAAAACAAAACAAAACAACTCATTGAAAAATATGCAGAAACTCATACTTTCACTTGATAATTTGAACTGGTTTTGTTGGTGTACTGAGACACTCTTATTCTTTGAGGATGAGAAAGTGTGCAAAGCATTCTTTACTCACTAGTAAAAGCTCCCCCCCTTTTTTTGTCCCTTTGCTCAAAAGCACTATGGACTCTATAAATACCCTTTATTTTACTGTGCACCTATATTTTGTCAATTAGTTCCTTTCCTTTTTTTTTTTTTAAAGTGTGCATTAAATTGAATACATTGCTTTATGGCTTCCTGCCAATGACTAAAGTGTATTGAAGCAGTGTGTTGCATGCCTTTGAAAAGCACACATGCTTCTAGGCACACTTTTTACAGTTGCACATATTTGATGGATAAGCCCACAGTCACCCAACAGTGGGAGGATTCTGGAGCACAGATTGCATCTCACCTGCAGAAAGTTTTGGGGATGTGAACTGAGAGAGAAGCCAGTCCAACTGTTGGACTGTAACTGAATCACTTGCACATCCCTAAAAAGCTTGGAGGAATCTCATAGAATCTCGTCATTGAAAATGTCCATTTCATCATCACTACCCACTGAAAACAGGTAATCTTTACCTAATCTCCCATGGTGAAGAAGGCTTTGAAAGACAGAGCTGTCTTATGTCAGCAATGCAAATGTGCCTTTACAATACCACCAAACTCTCCTATTTAAAAAGAGGCAACAGTATGTTTAAAATACAGCAAGTGTTCTGCTCTTTGTAAATAATTTAGTTCTCTTCATTACACAGTAATTCAAAAAGATTAAGAGTTTAAAATGAGACCATTACTCTTTGTAACAAAACAATCAAGTTTGGTAAATACTATTTAGTTAAGGCTTTTTAATTATTGAATATTGAAGCACATCAGCAAACAACAGCAGGTTATTAATTTATCCCAAACACACACTGATAATGATAATACTCTCACAGTGTGATACTCAGCAGTTATCAAACCAATTGTCATAGACTACCTTTTTAGAATATTGACACTGTACCTCTCCTGGGTAGGTTTTGTAGAAGAACATTAGCTCTTTTTTCATAACTATGTTTAATTTCCTATATGATACTGGCATGATTAAAAATTTTCTTTAGTGAGATTGATTGTTTTATTTGTTGTCTGTGAACATCGATGTACTTTAAAGAAAGGAACATTATACTGGTGGGCCAAAGTATTCAACCCAGCTGAGTTTTGTAAATGTCAGGGATGAGTAAAATGCTAGGGATGGAAAGATTTTTTCTCACCCCAAATTGAAAGGGTGTCTTAACATATCAAGACAGCCTGGTAAGAGAATGACAAACTAATGTCAGAATTGTCATATTCTGGGACTTCTTTGGTGGGGGGAATCATTTGCACAAAACTTGTACAAAACTTGTTTCTGGGGAAATGTGGAGAAATCTATTTTTCTATACAAAGCATGTTTTTCTGCACAAACGTGAAAATTAACAATTTTAAAAAACAAAACCTCT
The DNA here is from genome assembly GCA_030847615.1 of Gambelia wislizenii. Classification (NCBI taxonomy): domain Eukaryota; kingdom Metazoa; phylum Chordata; class Lepidosauria; order Squamata; family Crotaphytidae; genus Gambelia; species Gambelia wislizenii. The sequence goes on along the minus strand of JAUMIR010000005.1, from coordinate 101,636,101 downwards.
CATAATAATCTCTCAGCAGACATAAATTTTTGAAGCCATTTTACCTTGTACACGAGAAAGAAATAAGCAAATATATATCCTAGAAAAGTGCTCCCAATTATTGTATTATTTTATTCATGGTGCATCTGCAAGGTAAGAATTGTTTCGGGATGACCTTACATTTAAACACTAGATGGTTAAAGTTATTTTTCTTTCTTTTTTTAAAAAAAGCACAGTCATTACCCTTCAAAACCTGTCAGAATGCTTGCTCCCAGCCCAACTGCTCCTTGGGACACAATTATGTACCTGTGAGAAGGGATATGAACATCTCTCAGTCTTGATTTTGTTGTCTTTATCCAAATCCCATCTGCGTTTGTATTAGGTTCTAATACTTTTGGGGCAGAGTGTCACATGCAATATATGTTTTCTATCATGTGCATTCATTTAGGCATTTTATCTGTGTATATACCCCATATATATATATATATATATATATATATATTATCTGTGTATATACCCCATATATATATATATATATATATATATATATACATATAAAAAAAATATTTCTAGCCATTCAGATTTTAAATGCACACATTGTTTTCTGCACACTTTATTTCTGTGATACATCCCCATAAGGTTCACAGAAGTGCAAACTTTCAGGGCAAGATGTGTTTCTTCTTGTAATGAGCCCCAGGAGTTGTGAAGCCATATAACAGCAATGCTCTTGTTTGAAGTAGGCACAGGGTTTTTTTGGATGAGGGAAAAGAAAGCTACTTGTTTCTAAGTGAAAGCCCCTCCCCCCTGAAAAAAAAAACTTTAGAATTTGTCAGCACCCTGAATAACCATAACATATTTTGGGATGAATTCATTTCATCCTCATCCCAGACACTTAGACATTCAGCTGGGCCAAATGCTTTACAATTCTTAAAAGTTTGCCTCCCTGGATAATTCCAAACTTAGGTTTACAGTTGTCCCTCCATATCCATGGATTTAAGTATTCATGGCTTGAAAATATTCTTAAAAAAACAATAATCCAAAAAGCAAACCTTGATTTTGCCATCTTATATAATGGACACCATTTTGCTATGCCATTGCATATAATGGGACTTGAGTATTCACGAATTTTGGTATCCATGGGGGATCATGGATCCAAAGCCCAATGAACAAGAAGGGACAACTGTACTTTAAAAATTCTATCCCACCCTTTACTGGTAGTGGGCAATCTGAATTCTGAAGGAGGCTTACAAAAGAGCATGATATATAGATATGACAAATATAAATATGATAAATAATATGAGAAAGCATAATCACCACACAGGATAAAATTTTGCATTATGCTGAATCCAAAGCAGAAGTGGCGGTGTCATGCATAGTCTTTCCTTGCTCTGCGTTCATTGTTGTCAAGAGGGCTATTGAGCGTCATACAGCATAAACTTGTATTCCATGGCCACACTTCTTGATGCAATTCCTGTGTCTGTCAAGCTTCAAGAAGTGGACCCCTCTCCCATGCAGTCTCTGTGCTCAGCAATCTTACTAATTGTTCATCTGCTTATCACATTATTATTTAATATCAAATGACTTTCAGCTGAATGTGTGATATAAATGCATTTAAAAAAAAACACATCACATTTGACATGGTCTTCTTCTTCTTCTGTCACTCCTATGAGAGACCTGCAAGGCACCCTGTCATTAACAACCCTGCTCAGGTCCTCCAAACTCAGGGCTCCGGCTTCTTTGACTGAGTCTATTTCCATGTGAATAAACATCAAGAGAAGATAACCATTTGCTAATATATCTACTTTGGGAAAAGAAAAGCACCCAGAAACTCAGGAGACAATGGAAGGGTTTAAAGGGAAAAAATGGGAATCATTTTTTAGCCAAAATGCTGTAGTGTGAGAGTAGGTTAAGAAAATAGGAGCACAAGAAACTGCCTTACACTGAGTAAGACCATTGGTCCATCCAGCTCAATATTGTAAGGTCTAACTGGCAGCTGCTCTCCAAGCTTTCAGGCTGGATTTTTTTTCTTAGCCCTGCCTGGAGATCCCTGGGAACATACCATTCAAGTATTAGACATAACTGACTCTTCTTAGTTTCCAGAGTGAAATGAGATCATGTGTGTTTAGTATGGTGGAGTAACACCATTGTTGTTGTTATTTGTCATCAGGTTGTCATTGGCTTATGGAAACCCCATGAATGAGAGACCTCCAAGAGCCCTAGTCTTCAGCTGCCCTGCTCAGGACTTGCAGACTCAGGGCCATCGCTTCTTTGGTTGGATCAATCCACCTACAGTGTAATCTCCCCCTTTTCCTACTGTCTCCAACTTTAACATGCAGTATAGGATTTTTCTAATGAGTCATGTCATTTCATGATATGGCCACAGTATGATAGCCTCAGTTTGGTCATTCTGGATTCTAGGGAGAGTTCAGGCTGGAATTGCTCTTGTTGTTGCTATATGTCTTCGAGTTGATTCTTATTTAGGTTTTTCTTGTCAAGATTTATTATTCATAGAGGGCTTTTCATTGCCTTCCTCTAAGGCTCAGAGACTATGGACTGACCAAGGTTACCCAGTGGGTTTCCATGGCTGAGAAGGGATTCAAACCCTGGTCTTCGAAGTCTTAGTCCAACATTCAAACCACACTGGCCCTGAACATCTCTAAGACTTATTTATATATGTCTTATTTTTGGCTGTTGATGGCATCTGTAGGACCCTTTGGGCCCCTTAAAGCATGAGTCTGGTATGCCAGATTTAGTCTGAGATCAAATGGGAAAAGAGTAATATGCCTTGTCTGTGCCATCTTTCACTAGAGCCTTCCTTGTAGAAAGAAGCTACAGCATGGAAATGAACAGAAGCCTCTTAATTCCTGCTTAAATTATCTAACTGTACTTCTTTGGACAAAGCATCACTATATTAATTTTTCTTCTTTAAGAAGCTGGAACCTGGGTCCTCACATGTGGCTCATACCTTATAAAGCCTTCTTGGTTCTAAAAGTCAGTTCTTAGCATCATGAATGCAGAGGGACACATTTCTCTGAAGCTAGCACATTCTCCTTTGATTTTTTTATGTATCATGTATGAAATACATAAATAAATTTATGCATTAAAAATGGGGGTGGAAATAAAAGTATTTACAAGATGCTTTGTCATCTGTGACTCAATAACAGAGGAACACCATCACTACCACCACCATCAAGATATTTTACTGGAACATGCCTCACTGAAACTGCCAGTTAGCAGTAAAGAAACTTTCATATAATATGAATTGCCTTGTCAGATAAACTAGATCCTATCATTAAAATGTATAACTTATTAAAAATAACTGGTTACTGCCATGCTGATAGTAAGATGCAGACACAAAGATAGTTTGAAGGACACAGAGGGCAACTGACATTTATATTGACTTATTTATAGTAGTCATAGAATCATAGAGTTGGAAGAGACCACAAGGGCCATCCAGTCCAACCCCTGCCATGCAGGAATACACAATCAAATCATTCCCGACAGATGGCCATCCAGCCTCTGTATAAAAACCTCCAAAGAAGGAGACTCCACCATACTATTCCATTTCCAAACAGCTCTTACTGTCAGGAAGTTCTTCCTAATGTTTAGGTGGAATCTCTTTTCCTGTAGTTTGAACCCATTCTTCCATGTCCTAGTCTCTGGAGCAGCAGAAAACAAGCTTGCTCCATCCTCAGTATGACATCCCTTCAAATATTTAACATGGCTATCATGTCACCTCTTAACCTTCTCTTCTCCTGGCACAATTACTTCCCTTCATCTAGACACTATACTCCTATTAATGCAGCCTAGGACTGCATTGGCTTTTTAGCTGCTGCATCACACTGCTGACTCATGTTCAGCTTATGGTCCACTAAGACTCCAAGATCCTTTTCGCACGTACTGCCCTCAAGCCATGTGTCATCTTATATCTGTGCATTTCATTTTTACTGCCCAAGTGTAGTATCCTACATTTCTCCCCGTTCAAATTCATTTTGTTAGTTTTGGCCCAGCTTTCTAATCTGTTAAGGTCATTTTGGATTCTGATCCTCTCCTCTGGGGTATTAGCTACCCCTCCTAATTTGGTGTCATCTGCAAACTTGATAAGCATACCCTCTATTCCCTCATCCAAGTCATTGATAAAGATGTTGAATAGCACTGGGCCCAGGACAAGACCCTGTGGCACCCCACCGGTCACTTCTCTCCAGGATGAAGAGCAGCCATTGATGGCTACTCTTTGGGTTTGGTCAGTCAATCAGTTACAAATCCACCTAACAGTTGCATTGTCTAGCCCACAGGTTACTAACCTTTTTGCAAGAATATCATGGGGGACCTTGTCAAAAGCCTTACTGAAATCAAGATACTATACATCCACAGTATTCCCTTCATCTATCAAGTTTGTAACTCTGTCAAAAAAAGAGATAAGATTAGTCTGGCATGACTTGTTTTTGAGAAATGCATGTTGACTTTTTGTGATCACAGCATTCCTTTCTAAGTGTTTACAGACTGTTTATTGATCTGCTCTAAAACCTTTCCTAGTATTGATGTTACGCTGACTGGGCAGTAATTATTTGGCTCTTCTTTCCCCCTCCTTTTAAAGATGGGGACAACATTTGCCCTCTTCCAGTCTGCTGGGACCTCTCCTATTCTCCAGGAATTCTTAAAGATTATTGACAGTGTTTCTGAGATTACTTCTGCCAGTTCTTTTAATACCCTTGGATTAATTTCATCTGGCCCTGAAGACTTGAACTCATTTATACTGGCCAGGTATTCCTGAACTACCACTTTACAATTCTGTGCTGTATTCCCCCTACTGCATCATCTGCTCCATTTTCCCCAGGTTGAGCACTGTCCCCCTTTGGGAGAAGACTGAAGCAAAGAAGGTGTTAAGTAGTTCTGCCTTTTCTTTGTCCACTGTTATTCTTTCACCATCTTCTCCATGCAGCGGCCCTACCATGTCCTTGTTCTTCCTTTTGCTATGGACATAACCGAAAAGGTTTCCTGCCAGGGAGAAGAAGAAGAGCAGCTTCTGGGAAGCCATTTTGAGTGGAGGCTTTTCAGGCCAGTTTCCTGCCAGGGAGAAGAAGGAGAGAAGCTTCTGGGCAGCCGTTTTGAGTGGGTGAGTTTGATTTAAAAAAAACTGTTGGGAGAGGGTGCTTGTTGCTGAGGGGATAGAGCTTCTGTGAGTTTGAATTTTTTAAACTGTTGGGAGAGGGTGCTTGTTGCTGAGGGGGTAGAGCTTCTGCAAGTCATATCTGTGACTCACTAGGGGGTGGAGCTGGGAGCCTAGCTCTATATAACTCCTTGCAGGCTTTCCAGGCCAGTTTCCTGCCAGGGAGAAGGAGAGCAGCCTCTGGGCAGCCATTTTGAGAGGCTTTCCTGGCCAGTTTCCTGCCAGGGAGAAGAAGGAGAGCAGCTTCTGGGCAGCCATTTTGAGTGGGTGAGTTTGAATTTTTTTTAACTGTTGAGAGAGTATGCTTGTTGCTGAGGGGGCGGAGCTTCTGTGAGTCACATTTGTGAGTCACTAGGGGTGGAGTTGGGAGCCTAGCTCTATATAATTCCTTCCAGAGGTGCAAGCCTAATGGTGCATGAATTTGGGCAACCAAGCAAAAATACAGCATATCTAAAAGTACAGATTAGAGTTCTCAGCATTACCTAAGAATTCTTAGATTACCTAAAAGCTCTCACCATGGACACTGAGGGGACTGCTGCAGTCACTTGCAACACTTGTGGGATGTTTGTCTTCTTGTCTACAGATGTGGGGAACTTCACATGCACCAAGTGCAAGTTGGTAGCCCTCTTGGAGGAGAAAGTCCAGCAGCTGGAGACACAGGTAGCTACACTTCAACATATTCGTGAGCAAGAGGTTTTCCTGGACAGAACAGAATGAACAGTCTGGGATGGGGACCACACAGAGGAAGTGGCTGGGGAGGAGAGGGTCACTTCACAGACACAGGAGGTAGACAGCTGGAGGAATGTCACACACAGAACAAGAAAATCCAGGGATTCTTCAAGCAGCTTGCAGCTACAGAATCGATTCGAAGCCCTATCCCTTATCAAGGACAACAAGGAAGAATAGCATGGACAGACTTCAGGGGCAGAGCAAGGGACCTTGAGAGTACCACCGCAAGGAACAGCAGTGCGAAGCCTCAGGGGAGGCATGTGGTAGTGGTGGGGGACTCCTTGCTGCGGGGTACAGAAGCAGTGGTTTGTGGGCCTGACAAGATGTCTAGGGAGGTGTGTTGTCTCCCTGGGGCAAAGATCCGTGATGTGACGGAGAGGCTGACAAGACTCGTCAAGCCTACAGATCATTACCCCTTCCTTTTGGTCCATGTGGGAACAAATGATACTGCAAGGCACAGCTTTCCAAAGATCAGAAGAGATTATGAGGCTCTGGGGAGGAAGCTGAAAGAAATGGATGCACAGGTTGTCATCTCGTCTCTTCTGCCAGTTGAAGGGCATGGTCAAGGAAGGGAGAGGAAAATAGCTGATGTAAACAACTGGCTCTGTAGATGGTGTCACCAAGAACAATTTGGATTCTTGGCTCATAGGCTGTGGTTCCATGAGGGGGGACTTCTGGAAAGAAATGGGGTGCATCTCACGATAGTTGGCAGAAACGTTTTTGCCAACAGTGTCAAGAATTTGATCAGGAGGGCTTTAAACTGAGTCATATGGGGGAGGGAGATAGTATTCTGGAAGGCAAAAGGGCTGGAGAAAATAGTCAAACTGTCATAGAGGGAACAAGGCAAACAGCGCAAGAACCCAACAGTGGGAGGCAAAAAAACTTGCACAGGCAGCAAGTAAAGGGAACACATGGTCTTAAATGTCTCTACACTAATGCACAGAGCATGGGAAATAAGCAAGATGAACTTGAACTATGTATACACATTTCTCTCTGGAACCCTATTGCTACATCAAAGCCACAACATACCCAATAGAAATATTAACCTAGCCTGGTTCTCCAGCAGCACCCTAGGTTTCCTATTGGCCCTATCCCTCAAGTAGGTAATGGAGAAAGAACAGTGAGAATCCAAGAAAGCATCTATATATTCTTGATTCTGCCTGCAAATGTATCAGTCAATTGATTTTCAATCCAATAGTCTGGCTTTGAATCCCTGTGTATTCAGCTGTGCTTGTAGAACTGAGTTAGGCTTGCCACCTATTTTTTCTAACAGTCTTCTCAAGAATTATATGAAGGCAGGTACAACATAGCTATACATATTGAATTTGGCTAGTGCAGATGGTTGAGAAGTTTTTAAAAAAATAATAAGAAACTACTAATATTAGCACATTTCTTCACACATGGAATGAAAGGAACTTGCATCTTAAAAAAAGAAAGAAATTGGATGTTGGCGAAAGCAAAACTGAAAAATTCACCGATTCTCCCCACCACCCCATTTTTATATTAGTTATACAGATATTGTACTACTAGTCAGAGTAAACAATACTGGGTTAGATGGATAGATGGTCTGGTTTAAGAGAACTTCCCATGCCTAGGGGTGGGATGGGTTTTGCCAGAGGCCTATGCATTTATTGCAGATTCCATCTTTGCACAAATGTTTTTGTTTTTTCAAATGCGTGGAAATAGTGTTAAACTGTGATTAGCTGGCATGTTGTTCATTTCTTGATAGTAGATTTCCATGCTTGGAGTTAAGATAGGAATAACGTGGGATGGCCTTTGACTTCGAGGGAACCTCTAGAATGGCTTGAGGAGAAGCAATTTTGAAGCTGAGCCAGTGAAGGGAGCAGTTCTTTAATCCCTCTGAGCCAATAACAAGCCACACACTGTTGTTATCCACAAAGAAGTCATGATTTCCAACTACCTTAATCAATGATCCATCATGATGTGATGATTGCTACTAGGTGGGCCTCTTCTGCCTGTTTCTGGTCAGACATCCAGTGGCAGGAGTGGAGATGAATCAAAGCTATACAGATTTGACTTTTCCAAGAGGTATAGAAATAAATACTTTCAAAAATACTTTGTCAATGATATTTTTCTTTTAAAAAGCATGACCGAGACCCTGTACCAGACACATAGCCACAATGTCATTGCTACGCTACATCCCCCAGTCTGATGTTTGAAACCTACCTTAAAACCTGGGCAGCTCTACCAAGGGACACAGGGTGTGGTGCTGGCAAGTGGAGTGTTGAAGGATGACACATCTAGCCCCCTCCCTCCACAAGCAGTGGTGCAATACCTGCAGGAATCTGTCACAACTCTTAGTTGCACCATTGCTTGCTGGTGGGAGGGGGATGGATGCATAATTCTTCAGTGCCCTGCTCGCCAGTGTCGCACAACTCTATCCCTTGGTAGAGCTGTCTAGTTTGTAAAGTTGCTTTCAGGGACATTTGTGATCATGGAAATAATGCCACAGTCATAAATGTGAACAGGAAAAAACCACGTGGTCGTAAGCCTAGCTTACAACACTGTAACAACTTAAAAAGATGTCAGCCTGTGTTTATGGCATTGGAATGTAATCCTAACTCTCCAGTGTTGCTGGCTGGAGGAATTTGGGATGTGGCTGACATTCCCCTCTGTTTGTGAAGGAGCTGCAGCAGAGCCCCTTTCCAACACTCATGAAGAGCTCTGGAAAGCAAACTGCTATTGGCAATTCTCCTTCTGGACATAGCCAGTGTAACACCCTGAAATGGGCCATTCCAGGAACAGGTTAGGGATGGATAGATCTAGCTTGAGATCCATAGGACCCAAAACAAATGTGTTTTGCAAAGAAGAGCACAATTTCGACACCTCATTTACTCCAACATGGAACTGGCCCAGGAAAATTCTCTCCTATTATTATATTATTCACAATCCTATGTGGAAAAAGGAATCCTTCCTTCCTCCTGGCCAGTGCATGTTAGGAGAGCTCTGAATGTGTCTGCAGATTCATTCATGCTGTTAGCACCCCTAATGAGCCCCCATCTCCAGAAACCCCAAAATTGGCTTATTAATAATTTGGCTTATTCATGTGGTCTTCCATTGGAAACAGCAGTGAAGTGTCAGGGACTTGCTAAAGGCACTGGTATGGATCCTAAAGAGACATGTATGCATCTCCTAGGAAGAGCTACTGGCAAATTCCAAAAGGAAACATCAAGAGGTCAAAGGGACACAGTCTCCACTACACATTTAAGTGGCAGACAATAGATGGGTCAAGTAATCCTTTGTTTGCAGGTATAGAACTTCCCTTCCCTCAGTCACCCAGTGATTAACAGAGGCAGCTCAAGCTTTGTGAATCCAATCATCAGACATTTAAGACAGTTTGCAACACATTAGCATCTTCGAACACCTATTGTCAAGACCAGGAATCCTCCTGGAACTCACTGTGCAATCTTTAGAGACTATTGTTTCAACCCATGAAACATCCCCTCTCCAGGGCATATTTTTGGCATAAATACTCCCCGAAAACCATGTCTCAGCGTGCACAGATTCCATGTCCATGGGAAACTCTGCTACTCTGTGTCAGCCACTCCAGATTCATCCATCCACACTGCCGGGTTGTTCAAAGACTTCAGGACTACAAGACAGGTGTCATATCACCCCAGAAATCTCCCTGTCTATCCCTCTGGCAACTTCTCTTTTTCCATTCCTAGTGGTCTTGTGTATGAATGTGTGCATGCTTGGTGTTATTACTTTTATGCCTATAATAAACATCATTGTGGATTTTTCATTTTGTGTTTGTGTGCATATGTTCAGAAGGAGTCAGGGTATACAAAGGTGTAAAGATCCCTATCTCTGTTGTCCCCTTTTGCATTGCTAAGGTCGAATTGCTGCTAATTTCCCCAGCATATTAGAAACTCAATATTTTCTTGGAATTTCCAAGACCTCTTTGGGTAACAATCCCTTTCCACCTCAACTCATCTAGGATTGTTTTATTAATCCACCTAGAGAGTATAAAATGCCCCTCAGCTTGCTGTACTGAACTGATGCACCATGTATTATGTAGAAATGATAGCTGAAGGCTTTCCTATTTTGAACTATGCACAAACTGTGCACATCAACCATGTGGCTAATGAGTTTTGATGATGTTCCTTCCTTCCTTCCTTCCTTCCTTCCTTCCGTCCGTCTCTGAAAACATCAATAGTTTTTCTAGGTTTCACTGATTACATTCTGCAGCAGCTACATCTCAAATACTTTAAAACTGTCCACACAAAACAGCCCAGTCACATGGCACCCAGCCACATGGAAAAAGAAGCACACAAATCAATACCACCAGATTGATGCTTTCCCAGTAGCCATGTGCTTATTGGCAGATCAAGACTGCTGCTCTCATGATTTATTTGCAACAAAGGAACATTTGTTAATGGGTTCGCACCAAGTTCTAGTGGGCTTTATCGTGTGACTGGCTGAGCCTGCACATGGTGTGATGAGCAACTGTAAATAAACATGGCCCACTTTGTTCCCGTTGCTTGCAGTCACTTTATGATGATAGTTTTTTATTCTGATTGTATAGACAGTAAAGGAATAAATAAAATTGATGGATGGATTGATTAATTTCAATTGGTTAGAAGCTATTGGGTAGGGAAAGAAAACAACTATGTAATTTCACTAATGACTGTAATAGCTATCAATATTGTACATCTTCTGAGATGTAAAAACACTTCTTTATTGCAAAGAAATTAATGAGGTCTTCAAGGATCAAAATAACTGGGTATAAAATGAAAAGTTTGTGAAGGCAATCTGTGAAATGTGTAGTTTATATATTTTTGAGCAAGACTTAATGACTGCCTTGAGACCTACTTTGACATTAATATTTCAATTTGACTTATAAACAATAACATTCAAGCCCTGATTTGAATTTCCGGCTACATCTTCACAGCCCCCATGTACTACAGAGGACTTTACTTAGAGCTCCCCCCCCCGCCCATCTGATGTACTGGGTTGCAGAGTGTCATGGCAAGGAGATATCTTTGCTGGCCTTCAGGGCCACGGAGAACATGAGGGTGGAGCCAGGGGATTTATATGGTCCTACCACCCCTCCTCTCCCTCTCTGACTGGTTTCTTCACTGGCAAGTGGACATGAGTGTTACCCAAATCTCTTGTGGAATTTCCACGTAAATATCAAGTTTCCAATATGTTGGGGAAATTAGCAGAAACTCAATGTTGCTATGCAAGAGGGGGCAACAGAGAGGGATTTTACACCTATTTTACCCCTACTAACTCTGAACTGACATACACACAAACTCAAGATGAAAAGTTAACAATGATACTTATTAAGGACTTAAAATAATAACACCAATCATGCACACATTCATACAATAAAGCATCCACACAAGACCACTAGGAATGGAAGAAGAGAGGTTGACAGAGGGATAGGTAGGGAGTTTTTCGGAGGTTATACGACACCTGTCTTGTAGTCTGAAGTTGTAGGGCAGATTGGCAGCGTGGATGGATAAAGCAGGAATGGCTAACACAGAGGGATGTGGGGTACTCAGGAATGGAATCTATGTGCCTGGCTACACAATGGTAAAGCCATTTTAACAATGTATTTTTAACAGTAGTACAGCCCCACCACATGCGATATAGGGTACCAGTATGCTTGTGGCATTTCCAGCACTTATTGTTGCCAGGGTTGTAGATTTTGTTAATTTTGCTGGGGGTTGTATACCATCTGTGGGCCATTTTTCCACATATTTTCCCAGTTTTCAAAATCTATACAGTCATTCCTTCACATTCACGGGGGTTAGGGGCACAAGATCCCCACAAAAGTGAAAACCATGAATAAACTCTCCCCATTCCCCCCAGGGTTTGCTTGGCCCTCATTCCCTGGAGGAGTGGGGGAGCCAAAGCCAAAGCAAGCCACTATGATTGTTAAAAAGCTGCTGAGGTTGTGCTCGGCTTCAGCTACCCCCCCCCCGTACCACAGGGAAGAGGTGGCTTTGCACCCAGTGCCACAGGTTTCCTCCACCTCGTTCCCTGTGGCGGCGGGGGGGAGCTGAAGCCTGAAAAAACACAAACCCACTCTGGCTAAGAAGCCGCCAAGGGTGTGCTTGGGCTTTGATCCCCCCACACACACACCACAGGGAGGGGGCGGCTTTGTGGCCAGTGCCAAAAAGCGAAATCCCAAACAAACCCAAACCCGTGCTGGCTGCAAAGCCACCGAGGGTTTGCTCAGACTCCGGCTTCATCCCTCCCCCAGCAAATAAAGGCTGAGGAAAGCTGTGTGTTCCCTTGAAGGCCTTGAAACCCTCAGCGGCTTTCTGTGAATACATAAAGGACTTTTTCGGATGGAAGAAAAGTAATGCAAGCAGCGTCGCCAGGTTGCGACGCTGCTGCGCAAGAGGGCGCCAGTTTCGAATGATGCTCTTCCCAGCGGTACTGTTGCAGTACCGCTGGGACATTTGGGACCGCTGATCGTGAGTAAAATATGATGCTGGGAAGGAAAAATATCACGCTCAAATGTCCCAGCGATCAGTGAGTAAAATATGATGCTGGGAAGGAAAAATATCACGCTCAAATGTCCCAGCGGTACTGCAACAGTACCGCTGGGAAGAGCGTCATTTGAAACTGGCGCCCTCTTGCGCAGCAGCGTCGCAACCTGGCGACGCTGCTTGCGTTACTTTTCTTCCATCCGAAAAAGTCCAAAATCGCCCAAACCTGCAGCCCATTTTATCATAGTATCTTTAATTAAGTCTTTTTCTAGATATCTTGTTAGTAACAAATTATAAAATTTACTAATTTTTTTTGTATTTTGGGGATCCCAAATTATCAAATCCAGTTCATTTTTCCTGATATCAGTTCATTTTTCCTGATATCAAAACCATGTAAACTAGAGGGCACTTACGGGTATAACTACTGGCCCAAAATCCTGCCTCATTGTGCACAGATTCATTTCCAGGGGACACTATGTGAGAGAGAAAGATTTAATCTCACTTGCTGTGAGAGTCTAATTTACAATGGCTCAGTTCACTGTGAATCCATCTTTACAATGTTGATGTTAGCAATGTTGTAGCCCTCTTTAACCTGAATGAACCATCTTGACTCTTTATCATAGGCAGGGGTGCATTTCTTCCTACCCTTCCTGAATGTCTAATACCCTTTATTTGAAAGAAGTGCCCTATAATAACATGAAAGACCACTGCTTTTTTCTTGCCAAAATACTCTCAATGGAGTTTAATCCTTCATATTGGATAGTGGCTGTTAGCAATCAGTCAGAAAAAGTCCACCACCCACCCACCCATACATGGGCAAGGAACATAATGGGTGACTTGTACAGGCCAATGATTATTGTAGGCTGTATACACCAATACACATTCACTCTCTTTGAGTTCCTCTGTCAGGGATACAGTAACAGCTTGTATCCTTACTGCAACAGTATTTCAGGTGCAGTAGCTTTCTTCCAAATACATTAGCACCCCCATATCCACTGATTCACCATCCACTGATTCAATTATCTGCAGATGGCGATGGCAGGGGTGTGGATGTGGATGTGGATGTGGAAGGGAGAGAGGAGGAGAACTCGCCTTCCTTCCCTGCAGGGGGGCCTGGCAACAGCAGCAGAGGTGGGCGTGGATGGGGTTGGGAGGGAGGGGGAGAGATCGCCTCCCTTCTCCTTTCCCCCATGGGGGCTCTGGTGGTGGCAGCAGAGATTGGTGGGGATGGGGAAGGGAGGGAGAAGGGGAGCTCACCTCCCTTCTTTCTCCCCCGATGAGGGCTCCAGTGGAGGCAGCGGAAGTGGTGGCAGGTGAACGGGGAGGGAGGGAGAAGGAGAACTGGCCTCCCTACCCCCTTCCATGTGGGGGGTTTCAACAGTGGTGGTGGGGATGATGGGATGGACAGGGAAGAGAAGCCCAGTATTCACTGTTATTTGCAGATTTCAGTATCCATGCCCCCCCCCCGGAACCAATCCCCCACAGATACGGGGGTGCTATATCCTTTCAAAGGTTGGTAAAATGAGTACCCGGCTTGTGGGGGCAATTAGATAATACACATTAGAAACTGTTTAATGCAGTGTAGATGTGTAAGTTGCTATTGCTTAACAATTTGTAAGCTGCTCTGATAGCCTTTGTGGCTGAAGAGCGGGGTATAAATACCTAATTAAATTTTAAAAACTATAGGGTAGTGACTGGCAACCATTCACTTTTTAAGAGAAAGTAAAGGTTTTGTGAAGTGAGGAGATGGGCAAGCCTGGGTAGAGCCAGCCAATCTCAGCTCTGGGAATGTTATTGGGGGCGGGGATATTGGGCGGGGCGGGGGAGGATAAATTTAAAAACCAGATACTTGTATGTAAACCAGTTAGAGATAGAGACAGGGCAGATAGGAATGGATTAAATTTTAAGACCAATTGGACAGAACCAGTGAGGAAGAGAGGAATGGAGAAGATCCTGAGTAGAGGTTTTGAGAGCTGAGGATATGGAATGAATTTAGGGGAAAGTGTTACTTTCTTTGAAACTGGAGTTTCTGTTAGGATGTTTTCATTTAATACAGTTGGCCCTCTGTATCCATGGCTTCTGCATCCACAGATTCAACCATCCACAGCTTGAAAATATTCCATTTCCCACCCCCCAAAAGCAAATCTTGATTTTGCCATTTTGTATAAGGGATACCATTTACAATGTAATTACAATGTATATAATGGGACTTGAACATCCATGGATTTTGGCATCCACAGAGGGCCCGGGAACCAACTCGAGTGAATAGCAAGGGGTCACTGTAATTAACATTGTTTATAACACACTGAATCCATGGATCAACATATCCCCTTGTTCAGTATAGTGATCATCTTGAGACCCGAGTACTAGATGCAGGGAAGGATCTTGGGGGTAGAGAGGCAAAGTGAGTGATAGAAGTCCAAGGGTTGGAACTGTGGGGCCAGCCTGGAAAAAGAGATCCATCACAGGGATGCAACTGGAGACATCTCTGCAGATAGCAATCCAGTCAGTAGGAAATCTACTCCTATTTATATAGTTCTGCCTCTTCATCCAGAGTTTGCTTCAGGTATTTGGGAGAGAAAGAGCTTGGGTAAGAAGATGTTAAGCTCTCCCCTCTATGAGTAGTCTTGTCTCTTCCTCATAAGTATTACTGCTGGCCCAGTCACTTGTCCTGTTCATCTGAGCTCAATAGCCACCTCTCCCTTGTATCTTGGGCAGCTGGAAGCTTCTCTGTCAAGGGTGTAGTGAATTCACTCTGGGTCTTTTCCCAGACTTTAAAGGAACTAACTATTTAAGGTGCTGAACATATTTTTTGCATAAGGCCGAGCATCTTGGATAGTTCCTTTAAGGTCCAGAATAAACTCAAACTCAAAGCAGATTCACCGTGTCCCTGACATGGAAATCATTGGACACTTTTCTGAGAAGGTAGGAATACAGATAATGTTGTAGAATTTTCACCCTCCAAGAGAAAGGGTGTTTTAACATAGCAAGATAGCCTGTTGAAAAAAAACAAACACCACAAAACTGTAAACCACAGCAGGGGTTTTTCACCTGGTGCATTAGAACAAAATGGTAAACACTTTCACCATTTCAGTTTCCTGCAATTTGTACTAGAAGCCTCTGTGTAAAACTAGTCCTTTCTCACTACAAACCACACATGCAGCAAGAACAGAGGACTGGCTGATGAATCAAAAGGATCCAAACAACTCATCCAGAGCTTATTGTTGTTAAAAGTCTATGCAACAAGACACCGGCAGGCATAACTTGCACAAAAATCATTGGCAAAAATTCTTCCATACATATAAACACTGCAAAAATGTATAACCCAGCCCAGAAACAAATAAAATATTGAGGATTTTTCAGGCTCTCCCTCATGAAAATAAGCTAATGAGGATTTGTATTCCTGCTGCTCAGAGGAAGGCTGTGGAATTGAGCCTTATACTCCTTTCTTTGGGGGTCGGGCAAATATTCCTCTAAATATACCACTAAGATAGCTCATAGTTCCTGTGGATCGCAGCACAGCATCGCCTCATTCAGAAGGGGGGAAGGTAAAACACCCAAATATAGCGTGCCAAGGGATGTCGCTACTTTTGCCGGCATATTTTATTGGCAGTGTAAACTAAGGGCTGCATCAGATCTGCATTGTGATTGGTTGCTATGATGTAAGGGGCGGGCTTAAAAGAGAGGGACTGCGTTCAGTAGCATCAGGAGAAAAATCCTCTCTGCTATTTTGCAGAAGGTCTGCCAAGAAAAAGGATTCACAAGACCTTTCAGTCATAAAGTTCCCATCTGGTCAGCTCTGCTTGGGGGAGACAGAGAGGGGGGAGGGAGGGGGGAGGCTGGAAAAACTTGTGATAGGTTCACCTTAGGATCCACGGCATGGCAGCAAGGTCTTTTAGCAGAGAGATTACTGTCCCTCTGCTTCACGGAGTGAGTTTATTTACAGGCAGATTTACAGAGACAGAGAGCCACTACTTTGATCTTCCCCCCTGCTATTTGGGCAGTCTGTGAGTCTTGGTCTATGCCTTTCCCCATACAGCCTTTGTCTGCTTGGGAGGCCATGCCCCCCACACTTTTTCAAGTCTGAACGTAAAAGCGGCATAATTAGAAAAAAAAATCTGACTGGCACAGATGCGGAAAAGAATTAAAACGCAAGTTGCCGCAATAAATCTGCTGTGTAAATGAGCCCTTGGTGTTTCCACTACTCCTTGCTTGGGCAAGAATGAGTAGCAGACCCAAGGAGCTCTGAAGGTTCGTGAGGGCCAAAGCTGTGGTATGGGTCTCAACAGCCATCCAGACATGCCAGCCCCTGAGGCCAATCCTGGCTTCAGTTCATAGTCCCATACTAAATGCCTGATCATGCCAGAAACAGAGAATGTTGAGAATGGACTGTTACAGATCTCATTTGTTGTTTTGATGACTTCAAGCACTTGAATTGTGACTTTAAAGCAACTGTTTTTCCTCTTTAAAACTGCTGTTGCTTGAAAGCAATATTCCCCCCCTTAAAAAAAAAAAAGCATTATGAGGTTGAGAATTTGTAAACAATGATCAGCAAAGGGTCATATTAATCATGACTGCCTCCAGCAACTTCTCCTTTGCTCATCCTAAAATGGCTGACTACCACCTTTCAGGAAGCATTATTCATTTTGTTATGTACACACAGTATTTGACTTGAATGACCTGTGATTTGCAGTTAGGTGAAAAAGGTTCCCACAATCTTTATAAATAAGCATTCCTGTCTAGCATTGTCTGGCCCATAAATTAACTGTTCAGTAGAAGGTAGCAAAAACAAAAGATAAAACCACCACCACCAAAAATAAAACCCATATGCAAATGAAGGGAACCTGGAGACAGGAGCAGAGGTGACAAATGCACAGACTAAAAAAAAGTAGGATACATACAAAAGGAATACTAAAGTTAGGATTGTCCAAGTCATCCTATTTCTAATTTTTATGTATGGTTGTGAAAGCCAGATAGTGAAGAAACCTAACAGGAAGGGAATCAACTCATTTAAACTGTGGTGTGGAGGAGAGTTCTATGGATACCACGGACTGCCAAAAAGACAAATAAATGGGTCCAAGAGCAAATCAAGTCTGCATTCTCCCCAGAAATCAAGATGACTAAACTGAGACTGTTGTAGTTTGGAGCTATAATGAGAAGACATGGCTCATTAGAAAAGACAATAATGTTTGCTAAAATAGAAGGCAGTAGGAAAAGAGGAAGACAACATTACAGGTGGATAAACTCAATCAAGGAAGCCATAACTGCCCTTGAGTTTGCAGGACCTCAGCAGAGCTGGTGATAACAGGATGACCTGGAGGTCTCTCATTCATAGGGTCACTACAAGTTGAAGCCAACTTGATGGCAATTAACAACAATCCATGCAAAAGGAAAATGTCAAATTTGCAAAAAGCAAAAACATAATAAGTTGAAGTCTGAACATGCCATCATAGAAAAATATTTGTATTTGGCTGTTACATTGTAATATGTCGGCAAAAATTCAACAGCTTTCCCAACCCAAAGAATTTTGCATATAATTTTCAGGGTACTGGGAGATAAGTCTAAACTATAAATCTACCATAGACTCAACATTTTCTAAGGAGCTTTCATTCCTGTGCATGCATATAACCTCCCCAACACTTTTCCTTCAAGGACTGCTGCTTTCGTAGAACAATGCCAACATAGCAAAGAATATAGTAATGATGCTGGTGGTGAATGAAGGTAACTGAAATCTGGTGATATTGAGGGCTTGATGAGTCCCTTCTGATAGGAAACTTTAGGAAGGATGATGTTTTCATTTGCATTCCAATGAGATAATCCCCGATTTTGAGGGAGGAATAAAGAGCTCTTAGTGAAGTTGGCTACTGTTTTTATTTAGATGCTATCAGAGGCCACTGGTGAGTTCCAGTATAATTTGCAATGATAGCAGCCCAGCCAAGCAAAATGCTTTGACTGAACAGACCCAGTGTGTGATTGAAGCTCTGTTGTCAAGACAGCTGTTAGTGTGTTCCTATTTTGCTTTGTAGTAAATGGGAAAGCTATCAAATGATTTTTTGTTTCTCTGTATAGGTTTTAATTAGTAGGCTGCCCAGAGCTCAAAGCCAAGAATTTCAGAACTGGGAAAATGAGCACAACTCACAACATAAAATTGCCTAATTCCAATTATTCATCTGCTTCCTCTGTCAAAGAGTTTACCTAATGGGATGTTCAGAAGTGAGGGGAATCTTAAGGATACTAAAGTTTGTTTAGTTAAATTTCATGATCACAGCAAGCAAAACCAGATTGCAAAGAGGATGATCCATTGAAAGTTTTGTTTCCCTCCCAAGGAAATGGGCATAAAAAGAAGTGAAAGTACCGGTATATTATTTTCCAGAGATACTATGAATCCAAAGGGCTGCTTCCTCCCACCATGATATTTTCATCACATTTGTGTTAATTACTACTTCCTAGCTCAAAGGAATGTAGGTGGGTCTTCCTGTCCACATAATTCTTGTAACTCATACAACAAATTGGACCAGGATAGGAAGCTGTGATCCTTCAAATGTTGATGAACTCCCATTGTTCCTTATCATTGGCAAGGCTGAATGAGGCTAATGGAAAATAGAGTCCAATGAAATCTGGGAGACTACAGGTCTAATGAGGCTAATGGAAAATAGAGTCCAATGAAATCTGGGAGACTACTCCCCCACCCCCCAAAAAAACCCAGCTAGGCTCCATTTAGTATTTTGTTACCTTCTCAATCCTCTCACCATCCAGCATGCTTAAGGTGTTTTTTGTACGTTCTGACTATTTCTTTAGAATAGATTAGTAAAAAATGTACTATTTTATTTCCAAAATATCTTCCTCTCCCTTTTTTTCATCCTATTATATTCCTTAACTTGAAAAAGTACCTGGTTTTAAATAAATTAGAATATTCTTTATAGGCCAGAATCCTGTTCGTTATATGTGTGAATGTAAATCTTGCTTACATGAGATGGATCTCTTTTTGGATGAAGTGTAAAGGTGTTAATTCTGCAGCTTTTACACAATGAACAAAACCTCCCCACTCTGCGAGGAGCCGCTACTGCTTACTGATAAGGAGGGGATGAAGTGGGGGACAGTTCAGACGATATAGCGCTGTGGGGAATGGATAGGAGCTTACACTCTATTTGTGATTGTACTCCTATTTCCTTCCCACTCTGAGCTGAGCTGAGCTGTCCCTATGTCCATTTTGGTGGTGCCTGATGCCTCCCCCATATTATGAATATGATAAAGTGATAGTTTACAAATATGTAAGTACGGTAATGAAAAATGAGTACGGTAGTATGTTCTTCTGGGGTGAGAAAGAAAGGAAGAGACTAACAACTAGCATGTTACATGTTTGAAACAATGTCCCAAACTTGGCTTCTTTATCAGTCAGGTTGAAAAATGCAAAAAGGTTGCATTTCAGATAATAAAAGCTTGTTGCTCTTATGCACAGAAACACCCCAGAGCTAAAATTTAGCAACATTGCATTCTCCTTTTCCTTTTCCTTTCTTCTGAATGAACTTGGACCATGGAAGAAAAAGTATGCATGTGCATGTGCCTTCAACTCACCTGTCAACTAATGGCGACCCCATTACTTTTGTAGGGTTTTCTTAGGCAAGTACTCAGAGGTGAGAAAGTATACCTAAAAGAAATTCGGTATGCACAAACCTCTATGGCTATAGTTCCAGTCTCTTTTCCCCTTTACTTCTGTGAAAATATATCCCTATGGACAGATAGGAGGCACATGATCTTGGCGTATTAGAACAGCATTCAGGATTCCTTTAACAAAAGCCTCCATAGTTTAGTAGTTTCATTTTGCACAACACTGGGTGTCAGAATAAGGGAGAAAAAGCTGAGGCTTAAGAGAGCAGAAAATGATCTTTATGACAAAGCAGAGAAAACTGCAAATTGAACGAAATGTGCATCGTGCTAGTAATAAAATGAAATTATTTGGAAGAAATCTATGGTGGAATCCATTTTTCACAGACGTATAGAAAAAGTAACTGCTACTGAGTAGGTAGGAACCTCCTGTCAAAGTGAAATGATTGTATCAGGAAATCCAGCAGAGAGGTAGCAGCTTGAATAATGGTCCATATTATTTCGTATTGTAATTATACCATCCCCCTCTCTGATCTAACACTGCAAACTTGGAAAAACCCTGGTTCTTTACTGTATCTGTTTGCATTTGTTCTATCACATTACACTAACAAGAGGGTTGTCCTTTGGGTATACTGCCTTTCCTCCCTAATGCATCCTGCTTTTGATTAGGTTGTAAGCCTGCAGGCTGTCTTATTTTTTAATCTTTGTATTGTGCCTAGCTGTTTTAGGCACCATTCTTGTCACTGTCAATAAAAATAACAATGGGAAGTAAATTGCTTGAGCCAAGCTGAAAGTTCTCACAAGGGAACATTTCTCTCAAAATGAGGGTGGGGAAATCAACATTCAGTCACAGTGAACTCTGGAGGCTATTCTTTGATGGGGTTTTGGGGTGGAGAGATAAATTTTGCTGCCAGGGTGATTGGGAGAGGTAGAATCATCATCTTATTTTTTTTTCCTTTGCAGCAGCAACAGAATTCCCCCTCTTGTGGCATCCCCCCCCCCTATCATGCCCAAATATAAAAACCATTCCCTGTAATCGAGGGATAGAATTGTAGCTGCTACAAAAAACCCGTGACTGCTCTCATAACTCCCTCCCCCCTTATAACAGCTTGATGCATAGAGGGTGTTATTTGTCCATGGATGCCCAGGTTTCAGCAGTGGCCAGGGTGCATTTGCACAGCTAAAACTGTTGCGTTCCTTGAAATGCCAGATCTGGCCACATGTCTTGATTACATCCCATCTGGACTACTGTAATGCACTCTACATGGGGCTCTCTTTGGAAACTGTTCAAAACTTCAGTGGGGTCAGAATGCTGTGGCCAGAATGCTGACCGGGGCTAGTTATAGGAAACATATATCTCCCTTGTTAAAACAGTGTCACTGGCTACCAGTTTGTTTCCAGGCACAATTCAAAGTGCTGGTCATGACCTATAAAGCCCTATATAGCTTGGGTCCAAACTATTTGAAAGGCCATATCTCCCAATACAAACCTGCCATAATTTTAAGATAATCAGGGGAAGGCTTTTTCTCGGTCCTGCCATCATCCCAGGCTCGCTTGGTGAGAACACAAGAGGGAGCCTACTTGGGGGCTGCTCCCACCCTCTGGAACACCCTCCTTTAGCAGGCTAGGCTGGCCCTACCTGCTTTCCTTTTGCTGGCAGGCAAAGATGTTTTATTCAATCAGGCTTTTAATTTGTATCTGCGTGCATGGAGGCTTTTTATTGAGGTGTGTTTTTATTGTTTTTATTTTAAAAAACTTCTATACTTTTTATATAATTTTAAAATTCTCATGCTTTTAATTGTTTTTTGACTTTTAATTTTGCACATATGCTTTTATGTGTTGTGAGCTGCCTTGGGTCCCACTCTGGGAGAAAGGCAGTATATAAATCAAATAAATAAATAAATGGGGAAAATTGCAGCTGGGCCATCCCAAGAGGAGGTCTGCTGTTGTAGCCTTGTTACCCAAATCACTAGTAATGTGGAAATTCCATGCAAGTTCAATTTTTTAATTAGTTGGGGAAATTAGCAGCAACTCAATTAGCAATGTGAGAGGGGGCAACAAGGGGATCTTTATGCCTATGTTTACCCCTACTGGCTCTAAATGGACACACACAAGATGACAAGTTTATAATGATCTTTATTAAAGTTTCAAAAATGATAACACCAATCACACACACATTCATACAGAGAAGCATTCACACAAGGCTAGCGAAAGAAAGATGGAAGATGTTTCGATAGAAGGAATAGAAGAAGGATTTTTGTGAATTATGCAACCTGTCCTATACTCCAAAGTCTCAAAACAGGCTGGCAACATGGATAGATGAGGCAGGAGTGGCTACACAGAGGGGCAGAGTGTCCCCAGGGAATAGAATTGTGTGCCTGGCTGCACAGAGGGACAGAGTGTCCCCAGGAAATGGATCTGTGTGCACTGAAGTGAAGTTTCCAGCAACTATTTATACCCAAAAACATGCCCTGAGGTGACAAGATCTTGAGTGAGAACAAAGCATTTTAGGAGAGTTTCCTGGTGTAACAACAGATCTCTGGATATGTCAATTACTTTATGACATGTGATCATTTGAAATTAAAAACACTGGCTCCCTTCTTTGATATTGAAAGTCTGGGAACTGGGGAAAGTATTGCTCATAGACAAAGGAAGTTCCTCCTGCAATTGATAAGTTTATTGTCTGCCATCACATATTCCCAGAGAGTATTTCCTTGGGTCTGGGTTGACCTTTTATTACCTTCAGGTTTGGGATTTTCCATGGCCCCTTCCTCAAAAGCGATACATAGGCTTTTCCCATTCAGAATACCTTATGGGACTTTTTCAGGGGGTCCCTGGTACACTGCAGCTTTTGTGGAAGGCCACATTAAAGACAAATGATTAAATATCACCAATTATTAAGGTCTATAAGCACTGGTCAAAGGGTGGACTTAATGGCCTAATGGCAGCATCTATACAAGGAAAGAAAATTGCCACCATCCTCCTTTGACAAAAAAGTGAGCACTTGTCAAAATTAGTGGTGAAGTCTGTGGATTTTTTTTTTGGGGGGGGGACTGAGAAATGCCCTTGAATTCAACAAAAGAATTTAAACCAAGGTTTTTACAAGTCCAGGATGATGCCTATGCTATTGTTCCTGATGTGAAGATTGTAGTTTCCATATTTACTGGCCCATAATGTTTAGATTATCTTACTATTTCTTAGGAGTGAACAAAACAATCAGTGATAACCATTTAAGATATTTTGATTGTACACACCCACCTCGATAGATCGGGTAGATAGAGGGTGCAACTGATAGATGTAATGAATAAATAAACTGACAGACGATATTCACATGAAATGGTGATTGTGTGGCATTTCCCTGAAGTGTAAAAATAAACCACTCTGAGATTTTAACCAAGTACAACATTGTTTCTGTCAAGGATATGAACTGTGAGGAGTTTGCACTTAGGCTGCATATCGTATCACTCTGAAATGCAACCACATTTACCTGAAATGGAATGAAATGTAAGACTTAGAATTGACTGATGTGTGTTACACACACAAATGGAAATAAGCATATCGCTAACCTTGGGAAAGAACAAGAATATAATCATTTCCAAAGTCACTTCAGCAACAGCTGGAGTAATAGACTTTTTACTTATTCACCTCATTGTTTGAATATACAGCAATTTCAATTATGTCCTCTGGGTATAACCTTTAATATATATACTTTCTTTTTGGTAGGAACTGACATTTGCCTGGCAACATGATTTCACAGTTGTTTTAAAAGGGGGAGACCTGTGTGAGTATGTTAACCTTCCATTGACAGAAAATAATTACTGTATCAGTCTGGTTTGAGGGTTAAATGTACCCCAAGACAGCCATAAAAAAATAAAATATCTGGGGGATTGTATTAAGCATGACACTTTTTCCAAGGGAAAATGTCATACCTGCATTGGAAATTTTCCTTTTCATTAAAGTATTAAACTTGTGAAGACATCACAGTAAAACTCTGTAATACAAAGTAAATAACATCTACAAGAATGGTGAGTGGATATGACAGATCCCACTTACTAAAAAACATGAAGTATTATTTTGGGACAATAGCATACATATAAATCAAGATAGGGATGCATAACCTGACTTGATTAATCCTCATGTGGTAAATGACAAAATTGGGGTGGGGTCTTTCTATGAGACAGCAAAGCTGTTTTTGATCAAACCTGGAGTGATTTTGTGTCCTTTTGAGATGGATTTTTAGGCATATTTTCAAATATGCAAAATATAAAATTGTGAGACTTAGATAGATGGATAGATAGCTATAGCTATAGATTGTCACCTTGTTGCACGGACTTTTAAAAGTTATAGCATTGAATGTGTGGTTTGCATCTTATAAATTCACAGTTTAGAGAGGGGGTTTAGAATTCTCAGCCAGTGAGCTCTTGAACTTCATTAAACTATAAATTCCAAAATTTCATAGGATGTTGCCATGGCAGCTAACATGGAATATAGTGCTATAACAGTATACTGTGAAAGGAAATCAGCATATGAAAGCTTCTGTCAAACAAAACTGGTTAGCCGCTAAACTCCTTTTTGTTGTTGGTAGATGGACATAGGCACTCCTCTGAAAACTTTGCAAGTAGAAAAGTATGTCTTGACAAACGGTGGGTGATCCTGTCAAATTCAATCTTGTTGAGGTCTTAATTTTTCATCTGTTGGTTCAGTCCATCCTTGTTCTGCATCAGATTGCAAACTTTCCTCCCTACACAGAACTTCGTATTTGTTTTTGTTCACACTTTTAAAAAATGCAGATATTTGTGTGTATTTGCATGGATGTATCCATTGACTAGAGAATATTTGTTTGCAATTTTTTTTTTAAAAAAAAAAAGTCTTTTCCCATGCACTTTTAAAAAATGTTTCCATGTTTTGAACAATTTTGTTTTCTCAAAAGCATTACAAACTTTTGTTTGGGTTTAGGTATCAAGTACACATCTTTGTAGAGTACATCCAAAGGCATGTGTGTGGGAGGGCAGGACCCCTAATTTTACTTAATGTATTTTGACAGGGTTTTCTTTTAATTGTGAAGATTATCAAATGCTTGAAAAAAGATCCAAGGGAGCTCATGAGAACACTGTCACTGTACCTGGAACGGGTCCCGGTATCACATGTGTCATCATCCTGGTGTGCTTGCTCTGTCCTCCCTCCATGCTGATGCAAGAAAAAAAGGTGTCACTTTTCATTAGCAGGGGTTTCCACTAATGAAAAGCAGTGCATTTTTTGTTGTGTCAGCACAGAGGGAGGATGGAGCAAGCACACAAGGAGGACAACATCGTACGATACCGGGATTACCAGGAGGGTAATCATTCTAGATAATGGGAACCCATTTCTTGACAAATGTTGTGAAGTGTTATTATAAGGGCAGTAATAGATTGGGTACATATTACTCACAATATTTTTAAGTACTTTGTTCATTTGGGTTCCTACCCATATTCAGCTGTGTTTTAAATAAAATATCCCTCCCTCTAGTAAACTTTTGTTGGAGTTCATGATACCTCTCATGTTCTGCACTGGTAGTCTGCAAATTGCAATTTTCAAGGATTGAACTCTCTGTGTTTAGGCTTCTAAATGCCACACATGTCAAAATATGTATGCAACTAAATAAAAAAATATGTGTGCAACTAAATAAAAAAATACAATGTGCAGGTATCTTGTAGTGACACACACTATGTATATAGATTATACACTTACATATGTAGCTTTTTCCTCTTCTGGAAAAAAAATCCTGCAGGTGCCCTTGTTCATGTACGTGAAACTAATGAAATTAGTGTGCCTGGAGATCTAATTTGACTGTGTTAATTATGTGGGTTGAAGATATTTACCTTTCAGGTACATGACTCCTTTTTCTATGAGTGTGCTTGCTAGTATCCAAAAATTGTATGCTGGATTGTAGAAACAAGGAAAATATATGGATCTGAGCATAAGAATATAACCATTCTGTTGTTTATCTCCAATCAATTCTCTCAGTGCATCTTTTCTAGAGGCTGAGGGGGGTGCATGAACAAGGGTGAGCTATGATGAGATAACTGGAGATAAAGAATAGAAGCAAAAGGTGAAAGAGGAGTTTCTCCTTTTCAGTGAGATTGACTTTAAGCTCCTCCTTTTATTGTGTGGGAGGAAGGAGGTAGAATGAGGGCCTAAATCCATACTTACTTACAAGAGAGAGGAAGTCCCACTATATCTTATATCTGGGTAACCATGAAAACTATTGCTTAGCTGTGAGAGTAGGTTGCAAATGTACCTGCTGCCATGACTGCAACAGATCATTAGACCACAGTATAGCCCCCAATGGATTCTATAGGGTCCAATATGACTGCCCTGGAAAGTTACCCAACCCCTGAAGTAATGAGACAAACATAACTTTAGGAGGGTAGTAACTGACTCCACACAAATGACATTGGCACAAGCAGATAGAATGCAGGGGCAAAGTTGGGTTTTAAGTCACTATCTTCCTTGGCAAACAAGATGAATTCCTACTACTGTGTCATTAATAAGTAGTGTGGAGCAGTGGATGGTGGTGGAGAGGAGGACTCATCCAACAATATGTATTTCAATTGATCTATCTTGCTTTCTATGCATGCTGTCATGGCAACTTTTCTGAGTACACAAGTCACTTCTTCACTCAAGCCAGTGGAAGAATGAGCAGGAAATGCTCCCTGTGGGAATGCTGGGTAGTCCCCGAAAGTAACCTTTTGAAACTGCTATTGCAATATTAACGTTTTAAGAAAATTGAACTGAGCTACCATTTGACATGCTGAGTGCTATGTAGCTCACAGTATGGTGTATATCCGTTCCCTGTTTGCAGATACCAGGGATTAAACCCAAGACCTTCTGCATGCAAATTATGAGCTTTGCCCCTGAGCTATGCAACTGGCTCTACTCAGGTTGCCTCTTTAGGAAAGCTGAACATTTCATGAGCATCTGTGTTTGCCCCCCACCTCATATCAGGTCATTGTCATTTGACTAGTCTGTTCTCCCTTGCTCAATATTTATTTCAGCACCCCAATATTGCTTTCTGTGCATGTTCAAAGGCCACTGTTATTGCAACTCCTATCAACTAACAGCTCACTTCTGCAGTGAGATGAGTGGGAGAACAAGCAGAAAATTATATACATTTTTTTTTTTTGGCTGTGCTTCTTCTGGAATACTAATGAGGTGAAGCTGACAAGAGTTACCAGCATGCTCTGGTTGCTAATGAATTCCTATAATGCATTATGTACCTGAGCTCGAAAGAAAAGGATAAGCAGATGAGCTGAAAATCCAGTTTCCAAGGAGACAGCCTTGGAAACATGTAAGAAATTTTTAACTAGGTATCATTGGCCTCCATACACTGGCATTTCAGTTGTTCACTTCTGGTCTTTTTAAAAGCAGCAGTAAAGAAAACAATATCTGAAGACCGTTAGACCCTGAGGGACTTATTCCAAGCCATAGGATTGTGCACTTTTCTTGGATTTAGCCCCTCATTTTTACATGGCTTGAGGGAGGGCATATGCTGCTCAGTGTTCAGAAGTAGCATTTAATTTGCCAGATGGGTACTTACTGAACAGCACATAGGCCAACAAGATTTAGCAGCATACATATTGTCATGCTTTCCACTCTATATTATAAAATTATCTCTACTTGCTTCCTTTTGTATACTCTCTGTTGCATGCACATCCATGGGATACTAGGCCCCATGCAACTTTCTTCTCCTTTCACTTTCTGAATATTGTTTCTTCTGTCTTCTTACACATCAGGATGTAAGAATCTGTCAAGCTGGATTGCACAAGATTCTTGTTTCTAGCACTGAACTTGTTCCAAGTCAGGATTCTGAGCTTTTTGTTGGAATTTGATTTTCTTCTGGTTGTTTTGGTCTTCATGGAATTTTTACATATTTCTGTGTACATTTTCAAAATGGACACTTTTGTTTTGCATATTTATCAAATATGCACACACGGTGCTTTTGTTTTTTGCTTGATGAATTGCATCACAAGCTACAAAATATTGAAATTTGGAGTTGTCTTCAGGCCTTGGAAGTGAAAATGGAGCAAGCTGACATTAAAACATGAAGCCAACAAATTTATCACATAGCCCTCGTTCTACTGTAGCCTTGTCATCACCTTCTTGGAAGGAGTAATTAATGTTCCCTATTTAAATTTTTCTTAAAAGTGCTCTTTCCTAGAACACTGTCGGCTCACTCACTCATTCTTCATGCTCTGGTACTGCTTCTAGTTATGTGCCTTCAAGCTGACTCTGGAGCATTGTGTTTTCTTGGCAAGATTTACTCAGAAGAGGTTTGTCATTGCCTTCCTTTTAGGCCAAGAATGTGTAGCTTGCCCATGGTCATCCAGTGGGTATCCCATCGCTGAACAGGGATTTGAATCTTGGTCTCTCAGAGTCCTAGCCTAACACACAAACCAGTACATCATGTTGGCTACAAAGAGTTAGCAATCTTCTACTTTCATCCTTTTAATTTGCTTTATAACCACTATCTCAGGTCTGCACAACTGGTGACCCACGAAGCTGAAGGTAGCCCACCTGATTAAGATAGCCAAAATTCTGTTTGATAGGCTGCTTTGTTGGCTTAGTACACAATGATATAGGTCTAGGCTACCCCATTCTTACGGCAATGTATATTAGTCAGCTTTTGAGTGAGTGTAAATGCATGCATTGTAATGCAATATAACGTATGTGCCTTCAAGTCACCCATCGACTTATGGTAACCCCATTAATTTCACAGCGTTTTCTTAGACGTGGAGTACTCAGAGGTAGTTTGCCATTGACTTCCTCTGAAATATAACCTACAGGTCCTAGTATTTCCTGGGAATGTTCCATAAAAATACTAAGCAAGTCTGATCCTGCTTAACTTCCAAGATCAGATGAGATCTGGGGCTTTCAGGGTATTAAGGCAGGTAAATGCATGTGCTAGCTGCATTATATATTCTGGCCACCATTGCATTTATAAAAGCCACCCAAGTGAGAGCACTGAACTATTTATTTTGTAGAAATAGAAAATGAAGTACAAATACATTCCACAGATGTTTGTCAGAAGAATAACTATCCCACTATTTGTTTGATTAATTCTGAATAAAGTTTTTGGAATGGGAATAGTTTAATGTTGAACTATGCTAAATTGTGATCATAGCATAATTCCCACACTGCTTGACTATAAGAATGTTTGATTCTGCTTGGTTCAAAGCTCTTGTATTGTTTGCAGCCATTTTTATTTATTGAAAGGTTTGTCTCATGGAGTTTAATGGGACTGATTCATTTATTATGTCACACCACTCTCATTATGACATTAAGACAAAGTGTTGTAGGATAAAAGAAGAAAGAGCAATAGCTGATTGTCTAAAACCACCCATTCTTGTGTGTTGGTTTGTGTCTGTGCCTTCATGTCACCTGTCAACTTGTGGTGACCCCTAAGAAAGAAAACTCCTAAGGCTTTTATTAGGCAAGGAATACTCAGAAGTGGTTTTGTGAGTTCCTTCCTCTAAAATATAACCTACAGCATCTTTTGTAGGTTGGCCTAAATCTAATTGTTAGTTCTACCTAGAGTAGACCCATTGAATCAAATGAACTTAAATATGTTTTGACTTTTTTTAAAAAAAATCAAACCCTCAGTGGGTCTTCTCTAGCTGGGAATAGAGTAGATTCAAAATTATTTGCAACTCACATAAATACATTAATTTAGAATGTCCTATTGATTTCATCATATGAAACTTTTGTCCACTCAGTATAGGCTCACTGAGAGGCACCTGACAGTCATAAACTACTCAGTAACTGCAATGACCCCTGCAGGCACTGAAGGTCATTCCACATCTCCTAGAAACATAGAATCATATAGCTGGAAGACAACCCAATGGCCATCCAGTCTAACCCTCTTCCATGCAGAAATAAACAATCAAAGCATTCATGAGAGAGGGCCATTCAGTCTCTTTTTAAAAACCTCCAAAGAAGGAGACTCCACCACACTCTGAGGCAGCACATTCCTAAGACCTTCAAAAGTACAATTAGTAGTAACAAGAGAAAGATCTTCTCTCTTGTGATGCCCAATATGTAGAATGTCTTGCACTCAGGTGGCCAAATCACTCCTTTTTTGTTGAATCACTACTGTTTTCTGCAGCCATTTTTGCCCCTTGGCAGGACTTTGACCTGTTCAAGGTGCAGATATTCTTTGTACTTGCATAATTTGGTGCAAGATACTATGTTTTCTATGCACAACATCCCAGATTCATTCCCTGACATATCCAGGCAAAGACTAGGAGAAAAAAAATCCTCCTTGAAATTATAGAGAGATGCTAAATAGCCCAGTGAATAATACCAGGCTAAAATGGGCCAGTGATCTGACTTAGGGGTTGTGTAGATGGTCAAAATAACCCTCATGGAATTCACTGGGAATCCTACCTGTCTACATGGGTTCCTGCCCCAATCCACAGTATTTGGAAGGAGGGGGCCCCAAAACGGCAAAAAAAAAAAAAAGAAAAAAAAAGTGGTAAACTTTGGAGCTTTTCTAGTACTTTTTAAAAGACCGTGAGGGGGGTGCACATTCCTGCTCATTTGGACTATTGAATGACAGGAAAGTCGAAGAGAAGCACAAAGCAGATAGGCCAGGCAAGAGTGGGGACAGGTCTTGCTAGCAGTGCAAGTGCCTGCTGCTGCCATGTTGGATTTTCACCTTAGTGATTGTTCACTAAGGTGAGAAAATAGGGTGGTTATTTTTGGATTTACTCTCCTATGAAATCAAAAAACCACTCTATCACTCCAGCGCACCTTGGACGACCTTTAAAAAACAAACAGTGGCAGCGAAGAACTAACACAAGTAAATCACTCATGGCTGCCATCTGAAATGTGAGGTTTATGGGGGCTCCAGAGGCCAGAAAAACCATTTGGATATGTCACTGCTGCTGGAAGATGCCAATATTATGAGGTACTCTGTCCCCCACCTCCCCATGGAGATGAGCCCTCAGTATGATGAGCCCTTTGGAGTTTCCTGTACTCCAAAGTGGGGTAGGACATCTAAAGCAAACACATGAATGAAAAAACAAAGAAGAATACCATTCTAAGAGTCCTTCTCCATCAATGCCTCTGGAAGATATTAAAATCTGAGATACCACATGACTGCAGGACTTTCAAGATGCTCAGGTAGGATGTACTAGTAATGTAGTTGAAGGTGCAAACCAGGCCTGAACCAAACTGACTTCTGTAGCTTAATCTGATTCTGTATTATGATAGTTTTATTATTTTTGTGAAATATGTGAGAGGATAAACTGGGAGAAAGAAACATTAAGTAAATCAGGGATGAGATGCCTGCAAGATATGTGCAGCACCCCTACTTCTGTTTAGTGTCCCTCAATATGCTCCCAAGGTTTTCAAACTGGCAGCAGTGACTCCTTTGATCCATGCCACCTATATGAGTGTGGATTTCTTATTAGTGTTCCCTTTCTGTAACTTCTGGTAGGGAAGTTGACTTTGGGCAGTCTCTCTTCAGGCTCCATGGTGCAAGAGGACACTCTGAAAACCCTACTGTAATAGAGAGAGCTGATTTTGATAGCAAGTGTAGCAGTGGCTGCAAATTCAGCTGCAGCTACCACAGCAACAGATAATTAGAACACAGGACACCCCAGGCTGTGTTCCAGGTGGTCCAGTGTGCTCTCATCACTCTGAAACATTTGTTCACCTCATGAGCAAAAACAGCAGCTGTTAGAAAGTTGTCTTTAAGTCACCACCTTCATGGCAAAAAATGATCAGATCCTCCCACCGTGGCCACTTGCTATGTCATTAAAAAACAGTTTAGAGTAGCTGATGGCAACTAGAAGCAGGATTTGTTAAACCGGCTGGGAAGGAGGGGAGGGCCTTCAAGTTCAAGAGTAGAACACTGCATCCTCTTGCAGGTAGAAGAGCAGAGGACAAAGGAGTAGCCAGAAGAAAGGAAATGGGGAAGAAACAGGAAAAAGGAAGGAAGAGATAAGACATGTCACAGAAGATGGAGGCTTGCCAGAGAAAAAGCAAGCACAGATATGATGGCTCTATCCAGCCATTTGGACACAACTAGATACAACTAAGGCAGCCTGTAGGAGGTCTAAATACCTTGAAGGCATCAAATCCCATCTGATCCTAGAAGCTAAGCAGGGTCAGATGTCATTAGTACTTGAATGGGGGAACACCAAGGTATAACAGGTGCTGTAGGCTATATTTCAGAGGTAATGGGAAACCACCTCTGAGAATTCCTTGTCTAAGAAATTCCAATAGATTTCATAGGGTCACCATAAGTCAACAGGCAACAGGAAAGCACATGCACACACACAAGACAGCTCTAAATTTCATTGTAAGAGAGGACTGAAATGCAAGGCCTGCCTGCTTAGCCAGATACCTTGCTTTGGTGCACTTTCCCTGGAGTAGAACAAAATAGCAACCCCCTCCCACTATGATGTTATCCCTCCTTCGTTTGTACCTTTTTGTGTAAACCCCAGCAGAAGCACTACTCTATAGTACCTCAGAAAGATTCACTACTACATATATACATTGAGCCCTCACAACTGTATGGTACAAACAAAAGGATCCAGGTTGTGTGGTTGTTCTTGCTTCTACCCAGTTCATATCTACCTCAGTGTCCCTAATATGAACCCCTATAATAATCAGTTTGTGAAATTCTCATTTTTAATAGGAAAAGTCCAAGCAACCTTTTACATTGCAGTTGCACCATGAATATAAATGTGATCCAATTGAAATGAAATTAAAACTCACTGCCTCAGATCTATATTCAACATCTCTCTCTCTGGCTTTTCTTCACAAACGAAGATTCAGGAAGGACTCATCCCACGCTTTCTGCAAGGGTGCTGATGACTAAAAAGGCCAATCCGAGATAAACAAGTCTGGTTGCAGAAAGCACAGCAGAAGGGCTCCTTGGGTGATGTTTTTGGGTTGTGATTCTTTCTGCGTTGTTGTTTCTCTTCAAGACTTGTTCAGCGTGAGTTCTCAAATAAGACTGCAGCATTGTGGATAGTGTGTCTCCATGCCTCCCGATGTGAGGCCAGGGCGGACCACTGTTGGTGATCAATTTGGTCGAGCCTGAGATGTTGTTTCAGGGAGTCTTTGTATCGCTTTTTTGGAGCGCTGCTCTTATGCTGACCTGTGTTGAGTTCACCGTACAGTAGTATTTTTGGGAGGCGGTGGTCCTCCATCCTAGAAACGTGCCCTGCCCAGCGCAGCTGAGTTCTCAATATCATGGCCTCAATGCTGGTGATCCCTGCTTGCTCAAGGACAGCAACATTCGTCATATAGTCAGTCCAGTGTATATTTAGGATTGTGCGTAGACAGCGCTGATGGAAGCGTTCGAGGAGTCATAAGTGGTGGCGATAGGTGACCCATGTTTCAGATCCATAAAGGAGGATAGACAGTACAATGGCTCTATACACACTGATTTTTGTGCTTAATGCCATGAAGCAAATTTTATTTTGTCATATTAAAGAGTGTTTAATTCAATCATGTTGTTTTATAGGAGCAGCTTGACTCCAGCTGGGTATACAAAATTTTGTTTGAACAGATAGTAACAAGATCATTCATAAAACTTTTAATTTGAAAAATGCTTTACAGTTTATGTTCACTCATTCTCCCTACAATCTGCAAGATAGCTCTTTTTTATTCTAAACCTTGGAGCCATGTGGACTAGGATATGGTTGGAATTTTATTCAAAATAAATAATTTCTCCAAGCTGTTTATCCTTCCCATTTTACAGACCAAGTTGAGGATAAGCAACTCATCAGTGATTCTATGGTGGAGAGAGGATGTGAACCCACATTACAGTGCTACCATAGGTCAATGACAGGATATATACTTTGTGATGCAGAAAATTTTTAAATTCAAGCTATGAGTTATGAAAAAAAAAAAAAACTAGCTTGACAGAAGAGACCAGGTGGTAGTGGTGATGATCATCAAAGCATACAGAGCTGGACTAGATGGATCAATGGTCTAAGCTATCTTCATATGTATCAAGAATGAAGCTCAACTTTCTGTCTACTGGGGCACTAGTAAGCCATTCATATGCCATTCTATAAAGCAGTTACAGAAACCTTTTTGCCACAGCACAGAAACATATCATTTTCATTATATATAGAAGGGATGAATGGATCAGTCTATTCCTGGACTAAGGACTTTATCAGATTACCTCCCATTAATGTTCTTTTGTTGGCATATTTTATGGCATGTTTATGCCTGTAAAAGAACCCCCCTACCAGACCTACCTTGAACAGCAGCAATGAGGCATCCCTGGCATAAATGGAGCATGAACAGAGCTCCATTTACTTCCAGGGTTGAGATCTAGCTGATTCTTGCAAGAAGACATGAGTATGGCAAATTGAAAAAGTTAAGCAAGACAAATACATAAAACATAGACACAAGTACAGAAACACACTTTAAAATTACAAGTAAACCAGGGGCGGGGGTTTCATTAAAAAGTGTTTCCTACCTGGCTGTTGCAATCTCATCTGGAGGTGTTCTGTCATTGATGCTGTATTCACTGTATGAGGCTTTGGGTAGGAAGCTGAAGAATCTGGATGCACAAGTAGTCATTTTAATTGTCCTTCCAGTGGAAAGGCATGGCCCAGGAAGGGAGAGAAGAATAGTGGAGGTGAACAACTGGCTGCACAGATAGTGCCACCAGGAACTGTTTGGCTTCTTGGACCATGGAATGCGGTTTCAGGGAAGTGGACTACTGGCAAGGGATGGGTTGCACCGCACAGCAATTGGCAGGAATGTTTTTGCTAAGACACTGAAATATCTTATCAGGATGGCTTTAAACTGAATTGTGTGTGGGGGGGAGGGAGACAGTATTCATGAGGACAGGAGTTCCTAAAGTGCTGGAGAAAATGGCCCAAATATTATACAGACAACAAGGCAAATAGTAAAAGAACCCAACAATGGGAGGAATAAAACCTTTAAAAGACAGATAGGGGGAATGGCCCATGGTCTTAGATGTCTCTATACTAATGCACAGAGCATGGGAAGTAAACAGGATGGAACTCTTAGCACAGCAAAACAAATATGATATAATACGCATCACTGAAACCTGGTGGGATAAGTCTCATGATTGGAATGTACTAATAGAGGGGTATAGCCTATTTCAGTAAAATAGACCAAACAGGAAGGGTGGTGGAGTAGCATTATATGTTAAGGATGTGTACACCTGTGAACAGATCCATGACTTAAATCCTGGGATCCAAGTTGAGAGTATCTGGGTAAAAATTAAGGGAGAGAAAAACAGCAGGGATATCATTCTGGAGGTCTACTACAGACCTCCAAGCCAAACTGAGGACTTGGACGATTTCTTCCTGGAGCAGATGACTGAACATTCAGAATGGAGAGACACAGTAGTAATGGGAGATTTCAACTATCCTGATATTTGTTGGAAGTCCAGCTCTGCCAAGACTATAAGGCCCAACGAATTCCTCACTCACCTTGCAGATGATTTGATTGTCCAGAAGGTGGAAGAGGCAACAAAGGGTACAGCTATTTTAGATCTGATCCTAACCAATGGGGATGACCTGGTTAATAGTGTGAAAGTGGCGGGATCCTTAGGGTGGAGTGACCATGTTCTCCTGGAGTTTGTTATACAAAGAAAGCTGATTTCAGAAAACTTAGGGAATTACTGAAGGTGATCCCATGGTCAGAAATACTAAAGATGAATGATTTCATGAAGGATGGGAGTTTCTTAAAAGCAAGATATTGAAGGCACAACTTCAAACAGTTCCAATGAGGAGGAAAAAGGGCAGGTGTCTAAAGAAACCAGGATGGATGTCAGAAGAACTCTCAACTGAGCTAAAACTTAAAAAGGACATGTACAAGAAACGGGAAAAGGGGGAAATCACCAAAGAAGAATTCAAACAAATAGCCAGCTCATGAATGGGGAAAGTCAGAAAAGCCAAAGCTCAGATGGAGATCAGGCTTGCTAGAGAGATTTAAAACACTAAAAAGGGCTTTTTTGGTTATGTCCATAGCAAAAGAAAGAACAAGGAAATGGTAGGGCCGCTGTGAGGAGAAAGTGGCAAAAGGATAACAGGGGACTGAGAAAAGGCAGAACTACTTAACACCTTCTTTGCTTCAGTCTTCTCCCCAAAGGGGGAACAGTGCTCAACCTGGGGAAGATGGAGCAGATGATGAAGTAGAGGAAATACAGCACAGAATTGGTGTAAAGAGGTAGATCAGGAATACCTGGCCAGTATAAATGAGTTCAGGTCTCCTAGACCAGATGAACTTCATCCCACGGTATTAAAAAAAACTGGCATAAGTAATCTCAGAACCACTGTCAATAATCTTTTAGAATTCCTGGAAAACAGGAGAGGTCCCAGCAGACTAGAAAAGGGCAAATGCCGTCCCCATCTTTAAAAAGGGGGGAAAGAAGACCCAAATAATTACTGCCCAGTCAGCGTGACATCAATATTAGGAAAGGTTTTAGAGCAGATCATTAAACAGACAGTCTGTAAGCACTTAGAAAGGAATGCCATTATCACTAAAAGTCAACATGGATTTCTCAAAAACAAGTCATGCCAGACTACTTTTTATCTCTTTTTTTGATAGTTAATAACTTGATAGATGAAGGGGACACAGTGGATGTAGTGTATCTTGATTTCAGTATGACTTTTGACAAGGTCCCCCATGATATTCTTGAAAAAAAAGTTAGTAACCTGTGGGCTAGACAATGCAACTGTTAGGTGGATTTGTAATTGGTTGACTGACCAAACCCAAAGAGTAGTCATCAATGGCTCCTCTTCATCCTGGAAAGTAGTGACCAGTGGGGTGCCACAGGGTTCTGTCTTGGGCCCAGTGCTATTCAACATCTTTATCAATGACTTGAATGAGGGAATAGAGGGTATGCTTATCAAGTTTGCAGATGACACCAAATTAGGAGGGGTAGCTAATACACCAAAGGAGAGGATCAGATTCTGAAATAACCATAACAGATTAGAAAGCTGGGTCAAAACTAACCACAAGCTGAACATGAGTCAGCAGTATGATACAGCAGCTAAAAAAGGCAATGCGATTCTTGGCTGCATCAATAGAATATAGTGTCTAGATCAAAGGAAGTAATTGTGCCACTCTATTCTGCTTTGGTCAGACCTCATCTGGAATACTGTGTCCAGTTCTAGGCACCACAATTCAGGAAGGATATTGAGAAGCTGGAATGTGTCCAGAGGAGGGCGACCAGGATGGTGAGAGGTCTGGAAGCCATGCCCTATGAGGAGCAGCTTAGGGTGCTGGGTATGTTTAGTCTGGAGAAGAGAAGGTTAAGAGGTGACATGATAGCCATGTTAAATATTTGAAGGGATGTCATACTGAGGATGGAGCAAGCTTGTTTTCTGCTGCTCCAGAGACTAAGACACGGAAGAATGGGTTCAAACTACAGTAAAAGGGATTCCACCTAAATATTAGGAAGAAATTCCTTACAGTAAGAGCTGTTTGGAAGTGGAATAGTATGGTGGAGTCTCCTTCTTTGGAGGTTTTTATACAGGGGCTGGATGGCCATCTGTCAGAATGATTTGATTGTGTATTCCTGCATGGCAGGGGTTGGAATGGATGGCCTCTGAGGTCTCTTCCAACTCTGTGATTCTATGATTCATGTGAGCACAATGGCATGAGGATTCAAATGCCAGCAATGCCAGCAACAACGCACCAAAGGAGATCTCTTGACGACTTGGCCCATCAATAAGACAGAATGGCTTTTTGACAGTACATGATTGTGAAGGGTGATGTTGTACACTATGTGAGCCATCTTGGGATTATTAGGCATCGTTAGGGTGCCATATTTGCCACATCTGATAAAGTCCTATATCAATTTCATATATATATATATATATATATATATATATATATTCATTCATTGATCCATCCCATCCTAATTTTGCATTTTAAAAACAATCTGCCGAGATGTGTGTCTATTTTCTCTCAACATGCACATTTCTAAAGATATTTTATCTGAAAACCCTGATCAGCATATTAGCCCTGGAAGTGTAGATCAGGTAAGTTTGTGTTGAAACATGGTGTGAGCAGAATCCGTGGGTATTTATGGGGTTGTTTAAACAGTGAAAATAACCCTCATGGAATTTGCTGGGAATACAAACTGTCTAAATGGGATCCTGCATCAATCCAAACTGTCTAAATAGGATCCTGCATATTTGGAAGGAGGGAGGCCCAAAGTGTGTGTGTGTGGGGAAACACTGCAGGAAACGTTTTTCTGGCTTTCCCGGGAGTTTTAAAAATACAGCAAGGGGTGTGTGCATTCCTATTCGTTGGGACAAGCAATAAACTATTAATTGCTTTCCCATAGGAGAGGAAGTGCAAAGCTGATTGGTTGGGTGAGCACGGGGGCAGGGCTTGCTAACAGGGCAAGCACCCACTTCTGCCATGTTGGATTTTTGCCTTAACGAGTGATTGCTAAGGTGATAAAGTGGGATGTTGTGTTTTCCCCCTTTCCTGTTAAATCAAAAAATCGCTCACAGCCACCATCCTGCATACAAAGCTTATGGGGGGAAAAACACAATTAAGACAAGTTGATGCTGCTTCAAAATGCCATTACTGTGAGGCTGTGACGCATTCACACCATCACAGAGAGGGGAAGGAAGGATCGTGTGTTTGTACAATCTGAGACACACTCTCAGGGGCTTCTCTAGCCTAGAAATCCCTTGGAAATATGTCTCTCTTCAATAGCTGCCACCACTCCTTGATTTGCCCTTAATTTTGGAATGTGATTACAAGGAGACAATCACATTGTTATTTTAAACTTTCCAGCCTTAAATGAGGGTTACCCCTAACCTCTCCTTCTCTATCCCAGATAAGAATCAAGATAGCTATGACCAAGCAAGGCACATGTATGTAGGCTTTAGTAGGAAAACAGAAAAAGCTTTATTTCTAGTTCAAGCAGTTAAACAGTTAGCATGGAGAGAAAGCCTTCCCTCCAGGTCCCCAACTTAAAAGTTACACAGAATAGCTTTCAGTCAGAGGGTTAAAATAAATCACAAAAACTAACACACTTCTACCTAGACATATTCTCCTAAGCTAAGAAGATCCTAACTCACATTTTATGAAGTCCATGTTATTAGTCTCTGATGATGGAAATTCAGAGCGGTTCAGAGAGGCCTGGCCTTCAGGCCTCATGGTATCACATGTGGTTGTTATTGATCATTCCTCAGCCATGTGTGAGGTCTGCTCTTCAGACCTTCTCAAAACCATGTGTCTCAGACTAAGGTCTGCGGAAACTCAAAACTCCATTAGCCAAATCTGATTGGCTCTGCATTGCCAAATCTGATTGGCTCTCCTGTCAGGTGATGTGATGTCATGTTTAGGAAATGAGGTTCCTACACCCTCTATTACCTTTTGTCTTGGAAAGCAGGGAATGGAAATTTACAGATGATGGGAAATGTAGTTCTTGCAGATGAGATATGGCTCCATGATGGAGTTGCAGAAGTCACTCCATCATGACAGAGGCACTCCATTTTTTTCACCTTGTATAAATGTCCCCCCCATGTTTTGGTCACATAAAGCTTCCCAGTCACATATCTGTAGCTGCACAATTGGTGTGATTGAAGATACTTCTAAAGGACCAAGGCTCTGTTTCAGGCCGATAGGGCTCTTTTTTCAAAAACAGGACGTGACTGCCTGGTCACTTCTGGTTTTGAAAAATGGCCTATGTTGGCCTAAATCAGGCAAGGAGAGGTTAAAAATAGCGTGAAGCCTCAAGGGGTGCTATAAAAAAACATGGAAAAAATAGGGTTCAGGGGACATGGGGTAAAAAATGAAGAGTTGCAAACCTCTGGATCTTTTGAGGAGCCAATGCAGCCCCCCCCCAAGCCTGGGCAGTTGCCCCACTCTGCTCTTAAGGATAACCATTTTACCAGAATCCCATGCTGTACTAGGGCATTGTGGACCTGGAGCATTAGAAAGAAAGATGATCTCTCTCCCCCACCCCCCTTGCATCTTCCCAGTGGCTGCAATAATTCATTGGCAATGTTTGAATTGGGGCCAACTCTCACATAATCTTACTCCTTTTTGTACTTTCATGTAATAACTTTAACATTTACCACTTCTAGGGGGAAAACAGTCGACAGCTTAAAGGCACTTGGGAGCTATAATAGAAAACACTTTTTAGTGACAGCTTACAGCTTCCCAAGTGAAATAGCTGGGAGCATGTTATTCTGTTCTGGCAAAGGCCTTGAAATTATTGTCTCTCTTTCTTGGGATACTGCATTACTGAAATACAGTTAAGACTCAGATACTTTGAAGAGAGGAAGGGGTGAGGAAGAGGTAAGAAGAATAATTTCTAGAATTTTATGTGTGTAACCTTAAGAGCTACAGAGTATTACTACTTATCCTTAATATACTCACCTCCAGCAGAATATCATGGCTCCAACGTCTGTGAGGTGGAAAATCTGCTCTCAGTTTTAGTTGAAACTTAACAGAACTATCCAAGATGCTGAACCAATTTGGAGATTGGGTTGAACACCTTATATGGCTCCTTTGAAGTTCAGACTAATGCTGCCTCACTAACATTAGAGCAACTGACTGCCACCACTGCTTATTCTGAGTAATACATAGTTGTGTCGTCAAATACTAGAAGGCAGCAAATGCACCTGTGGCCTCACCATTCTAAACATTATATACACAGCCATAATTTCAGCATGTGTGTACATGTGCATGTGTAATGTTCAGAATGGTGAAGCTTCAGATGCTCTTGCTGCCTTCTTTTCCCCCATATGGAATCGAAAGGAATTCCAGAGAAGGAAGCATTTTTTCCTCTTTACGTTACTGTGAATATTTCAAAAGTATTGAAAACTGATTATGAAATTTCTAAGCATTTTTTTAAATATAGGAAACAGGAGGAACTCTTGCGGTGGAAGTGTTGTCATATTACGTTGCAAAGATATCTATGTTCTTGGTATTTTTGGTGAAAATCTGTATGTAAGCTGTCAGTGGATGTGGACTGTAAGATGCTTTCAAAATTTTGAACTGAAGGACAGTAGTTTTTTTTTTTTAAGAAACATGTTTTAAATAAATGAATGAGAACCTGTATCCAGAAATTTCTATAGCATGGGAAAGACACAGGTTGTAGTAGTAGATAATTTTATTCTTTTTCTCAAATCCTATTCACTTTAAGAAAACCCACACACAGTATAAGTAAAAACAAGCAAACCAAGAAGAGGAAAATTCATAATTCATTACATACTCACAAGCCACATCAAGTAAATTGTCAGCTGGTTAAAATGTATACTCAGGATGAATTCAGTGATTTTTGGATGGGTACAATGCAAAACTGTGTAGATTTGGAGACTATTTGCAGTTTGGGACTTATTTTGCACAAAAATCACCCTTTGTTGTCACGTAAAACAAAATAGTTTTGCTCAGGAAAAAAACAGCATTTTCTGTGCAGGAAACAGCACCCCCCTGTGCAACAAAACAAAACAAAACAAAACGTTTTTAAAATGCAAATTTTGCCCAGAATAAGCCTAGATAGTTTTAGATTCTTGCATAGATTCTTGTCAGTCCAGGATTACTTGACACTTGAGGAACATATTTTTCAACCATTTTCCAAATGTTTCCAAGTATTCTTTCCATCCCTTTGCAACTTCAGTTATTTACAGTTATGAACATCTCCCCTGTGGACTTGTGGTAGTCTTACTATAATGATTTTAATGTTGCTCAGAATTTGTTCAGATACTTTTCTGAAAACTATCCATTTGATTCAGTCTGAATTTTCTTTCAGTGCAACTCTAGATGTCCATCACCACTCAACCATCTCCAATATGCCACAATATATGCTTTTACAAAACTCCCTCAAAATTCCTATAGAATGTTTAAAAAGGTCCCACAATTTTGCTGATAGGCCAGACAACTTTTGATCTATCAAAGTAAAGGGAGTTCACTAGTTATATAATGTGATCTGATTTGTGCTTGATAAGATTATTAACATATCAAACATCATAGTGCCAGAAAGCCAAAAAGAAGGGAATAGTACAAATAACCAGAATAGAATAGAATAGAATAGACTATGGGCAATATTTTTTAAAAACAAACCAATAGTACAGCCATCCGGAGAGGGAGCCGCACTTGCTGGCATGTGAGGGGGGAGGGAATGAGGCCCTTCTTGAAGCTGTTGTGGTGCATGTATCCATAATGAGAGGAGAGGGGCAGGGCAGAGACTATTTAAGCCCTGCCACACATAGTTTGCGGTGTGCATCCTGGCACTGATTTAGGTCGTGTGACTTAGGGAAGTGAAGGAGACCTTACTTGGGGTTTGCCTGAAGGGTAATCCCTCACCTTAATCTGTGTGGCTTGAGTGAGGGACTTTTGGGTTGACCTTCCAGATGCGGGTGAGCTCAGGAGCAACCCCATTCATTGAGGTTCCTCTCCAGGGCTCAGGTGTTCACCAGGGGAAGCTGGGGAGTATTGATCTCGGATGGACAACAAACTGCCCCAGGTGCTCCCACTACAATGAACATATAATGAGTCCAAACTACTAATTAACTCACACAAATTAGCTTACATACCAGGTTGTGGAATACATCCTGCAGAAATCTACAACCCATCAATCGATTAGGCTGTGATGTACACAGAACACAAAATCACATATCTTCAATAAAATTCTTTATTGGAATAGAAGCATGTGTAAGGGACATTGGCAAAGCTGCAACTGAAGATCAGACTTACAGTGGAAACAGATAAGAGACACCCAGCGTGAGAAAGCAGAAAAGGGAGGGCAGCACATCAAAGCACACTATGGAGGAGCGAGAATTACCAGACCATCTGGCCGGCCTTGAGCTCCTGGGATGACCAGCATTCCCATGGTAACCAACATCTCCCAGACATTCCAGAGGCCCAAGGCAGAACCAGTCTCAAACCATCAAACTGTCAGGATCCTCCATGAACTCCACTCTATGTCTCAGAATTCATGGACGATCCTGACATACTGCCCCCCTGAAGATCAACCCCCCCCATTCAACCAGGCTTATCGGGAAAGCGGGCATGAAACTTTCACAATAAGCGTTTGGCATTGACATGCTCAGAAGCAACCCACT
Organism: Gambelia wislizenii; assembly: GCA_030847615.1. Lineage (NCBI taxonomy): Eukaryota > Metazoa > Chordata > Lepidosauria > Squamata > Crotaphytidae > Gambelia > Gambelia wislizenii. Next base: position 101,593,073 of record JAUMIR010000005.1, on the reverse strand, counting down.
CCGCATGGCCCAAAGGCAGGTGTTTCCACTTCACCAAATACTGTAACCCTCTCCGATGAAGCCTAGAGTCCAGGATCTCAGAGATTTCAAAATGCTGGTCCTGATCCACCAGGATCGGCTGAGGAGCAGGTTCTGGTGCTGGATGGTGTTTGTCCGGAGGGCTCGCGGGCTTGAGCAGGCTGGAATGAAACACAGGATGCACATGACGGTACAACTTAGGTAAGGACAGTTCAAAAGCCACAGGATTTACCATCCTAACAACACGAAAAGGCCCAATGTATTTGGCTCCCAACTTTTTGGAGGGTTGGGGACACTTAAGGAATTTGGTGGACAAATAAACCAGATCCCCCACCTCATATCTAGGAGAAGGGTCCCGCTTTTGATCAGCATAATGTTTGTAGCGTGCTTTGGCAAAGTCTAAGGCCGAGATTACATGAGGCCACACATCTCTGACCTTTTGACTCCACTGGGAGACCGAAACAGGGTCGGAGTTGGGGGACCCCTCCAACAAAGGAAGGGGTCCGAAATCATGTCCAGACACAACCTTGAACGGCGAGAGTCCAGTGCTCTGGTGAGTGGCATTATTGTAGGCCACTTCAGCAAAAGGCAGAAGATCAACCCAATCAGACTGTTGGAAATTCACATAACACCTTAGGTATTGTTCAAGAGTCTGATTCGTTCGTTCCGTTTGCCCGTCCGACTGGGGATGATGGGAGCTACTAAGACCGAGCTCCACCCCTAGAAGGTTCATGAAAGCCTTCCAAAACTGCGAGGTAAATTGGGCCCCCCGATCAGACACAATCTTGGCCGGAATGCCATGAATCCGATAAATATGCTGAATGAACAACTTGGCTAATTGGGAGGCCGTGGGAAGTTTCTTACAGGCCACAAAGTGCGCTTGTTTTGAGAACAAATCAGTAACCACCCAAATAACCGTCTTTTTCCTACTCTCTGGTAATTCAACAATAAAGTCCATGCTAATGACCTCCCAGGGCTTGTTTGGGGTAGGTAGAGGTTGGAGCAAACCTTTGGGCTTCCCTGACCCCCCTTTTGCCACTGCACAAGTGGTACACCCCTTCACATATTCCTCTACCTTCTTCCTCATTCGGGGCCACGAAAATTGTCTCCGGGCCAAATGCAAAGTTTTGAGATACCCAAAATGCCCCGCACTCTTGACATCATGGCACTGCTTGAGGATGCTCGCTCTCAAGACCTCAGGAACATACAGGCGATCCCCTTTCCAAGCCAAACCCTCCCTCACTGTCACCTCATTGGGGTGAGCTAGGAACCACTGATCTGTGGGCAGTTCCGAGGCCAATTGGGAATGCCACCCCCCTTTCTCCCCTTGAGAACCTGTAGGCATGGCAGAACCATCCGCCATAGGAGTCACTGCCCGGGGCCCCAGGTCTGGTGGAGGTGGGTTGGGGTTCAAGGGCTGGGGCTCAGGACCAGGCGCCAAGGGCGAGCCACAGTCAATTCCATTTGGTCCAGGCTCCGGAGCAGGGCTAGCAGTGGATTTCTGTTGTTTGGCTTTGCTCCTTGTGAGGACTGCTAGTCCCAAGTGGGAAGGAGAAAAAAACGGTGTCAATGACCTCCATATGCTTACTCTCATGCTGCGGTAGCCTGGACAAAGGATCAGCCAGAAAATTCCTTTTCCCAGGGATAAATTTCAGAGTGAAATTAAATCAGTAAAAGAAACTGGCCCACCTGACCTGCTTGGGGCTCAAACGTCTAGGGGTAGCCAACACTTCCAAATTCTTATGATCAGTCCAAACTTCAAATGGTTTGGGTGAGCCCTCCAGTAGGTGGCGCCAAGTCTCTAGTGCCAACTTGATAGCACCTGCCTCCTTCTCCCACACCGGCCAATTTCGTTCAGTGTCATTGAACTTTCTGGACAAATAGGCACATGGTCTCAAATCCCCTTCCTCCCCCTTTTGCAACAGAACACCACCCATCGCTACATCTGAGGCATCCACTTGGACCACGAAAGGCTGGGAGGGGTCGGGGTTCTTGAGAATTGGCTCAGAAGTGAAAAGGGATTTCAATTTGTCAAATGCTTGTTGGCACTGTGGCGACCACACAATCTTTTGGGGAGGTTTGTCCCCTTTACTGTGCTTGGAACTTTTGCCTTTCCCATCTTTGGTTTTCAGCAAATCTGTCAGGGGAAGGGCTACCGACGCAAAGTCAGGGATGAAGGACCGATAAAAATTAGCAAATCCCAGGAAGCTCTGTAACTGTTTCCTGGTTCTAGGGGCTTCCCATGCCAAGACCCCCTTTACCTTCTTTGGGTCCATTTCAATACCTTTGTTTGAGATGCGGTACCCTAAATAATCCAAACGGCTTTGGTGAAACTCACACTTGGACATTTTTGCATACAGATGATTTTCCCCCAACCTGGCAAGCACCTTTTTCACCAGTTTCACATGGGACGTGTAGTCCTCAGAGTAAATCAACACATCATCAAGGTATACCAACACCCCTTTGTACAGAAAATCACGTAACACATCATTAATTAAGTTCTGAAAAATGCCAGGGGCCCCTTTTAGGCCGAAAGGCATGACGAGGAACTCAAAAGCCCCCAAGGGGCAATTAAATGCAGTCTTCCATTCATCCCCTTCCCGAATCCGTACTCTGTAGTAGGCCTCCCGCAGATCCAGCTTCATGAAAATCTTTCCTTTGGAGAGATGGGCTAGTATGTCCTTCATCAGGGGCAGGGGGTACTGGTTGGAGACACTAATCGCATTTAGCCCTCTGTAATCCTGAATCAAACGAAGCCCCCCATCTGCCTTGCGCCTAAACATCACCGGAGCCCCCACAGGCGAGGTTGAGGGCCTAATGAACCCTTGGGCTAAATTTTTGTCTATGAACTCTCGGAGCGCCTCCATTTCAGCTGGGGTCATAGAATAAATGCGAGGCTTAGGTAGGCTGGACTCTGAGAGTATCTCAATGGCACAGTCAAAAGCCCGGTGGGGTGGCAAAATGTCACAATCTCTCTCCTCAAACACATATTGCCATGCCTTATACTCCACTGGCAGTCCTTTCAGCTCCCCTTTTACTAAGGCAGTCGTGTAGTTCTGTGACACACCCTCCAGGGGGACTCCGACCCCTGGGGATCCTCCCCCCACCCCGTGCTCCTTGGTACACAGTGGGTCTGTAAAAGTCAGTGTCTCTTTTATCCAGTCTATGGTGGGGTTGTGGTACTTTACCCAGTTCAGAACCACGACTGCCGCGGGGACTAAACCTGGAGCAATCACAAACTGCAGTTCCTCCTGGTGGGTTCCCATCCTCATGTTCATGGGGCCAGTTATGCACCTGGCGGGGCCCCCCTTCATCATCCCCCCCATCCATCTGAGACAGCCACACGGGCTTGTCCAGCTTAACAGTATCAACGTTCAGTTCACTGACTAAGGAGGGGTGGATGAGCACTTGGGTACAACCAGAGTCAATCATTAACATTACTTTACGGTGGGGCCCTCCCCTCCTACCCCCACTCAAGCTTTGATAAAGAACGGGCCCTTCACTCCACTCACCACTGCATCCGGGCGCCCTTCAGGATTAGCCCGCCCTCGGGCGCTCAGTAGGGCGGGCTGGGCCCGTTTCCCGCCGGCTCAGCATCGGAGGAGTAGGACCCACTATCCTCGGGATCATCTGAAGACTCCCCTGCCTCATGGCCTGATGCCAGGGCCCTGGCCGTCGCTTTGGTCTTGGGCTTGGAGAGAGTCTTGGTGGACCCGGTTCTCCCCTCTCTCCGCGCTGGCTTGGCGGCGGTGGGTTGCTCCTGAGGACTCCTCTCTGGGCACTCCGCTATGTGATGTCCGCTTTTCCCACAATGCAGGCACAGACCCTTTCTCATCCTTTGCTCTCGTTAGGACTCTCCGGTGGTGGCTCCCCCCGAGCGCCCCGCCTTGGTCTTCTTCCCCGGGGACCCTGAGGACTTCCTCTCTGTCCCTGCCTGGCGGCGCAACATCTTGATGCTGCCTTTCACCGACTCCACTTCACCAGCTAGATGTACCCACCCCAGGAGGGTTTTGGGGTCTCCCTGGAACAGGGCCCACTCTAGAATGTCAGGATTCAGTCCCTCCTGGAAAAACTGCACCTTGACCTCTTCTGACCACTCAGGCACTTGGCTGGCTAGGCAGCGGAACTCAGCCGCGTACTCTGCCACTGGCATCATACCTTGCTTCAGGCTCCTAAGCTTCCCTCGAGCTCACTTCCCCCTTAAAGGATCTTCGAACTGGGCCCTGAGAGCCATCAGGAACTCTTGGTAATTACCCAGTTCAGGGGCTCCCATATCATAAAGTCCCACCAACCACTGGGCCGCCTCACCCTCCAGTTGGTTGGACACATACTGCACCTTCTCAGCCTCGGACTGGAACTCCCCTTCCCACTGAGTCATGTAACTCACCACTTGAGTCATGAAGTAGGGTAGTTTTGCTGGATCCCCATCAAACTTCGCCTTCAGATGCCGGTGTTTCCAGCCCCGGGGTTGCTCCTGCAGCTCAACCGGCCCAGCCCCCACCTGGGGAGCCGGTCCAGGAGCCGGCAGGCCAGGGACTTCAGGGGGCTGAGCGGGGACCCCATCCCCGGGTGCCTGGGCAGCCGCTGGTTACGCTGGGGGAGGCTGGGCCCCTTCAGGGGCTGGTGGAGCCGGAGGGGTTCTGTGCAGGAGTTCTAGGAGTACCTCCCGTATCTCACCCATTTGCTGTTTCAGTTGAAGAACCTCGGCTCCAGCTTCTGCCAGGGAAAACTTCGCTTCTGGCTCTCGAGGCCCCTCACCCTGGGGCCTGTCCCACCGGGACCTGCGTTCTTCTCGGCGACCGGCCCCTGCCCATGGCCAGGCGGGGCCCAAAACCTCTCGCACCGGAGTGCCGAAGCTTGGCAGGCTGCCCCTCCCTGGAGCCAGCTCGACCCCCAGCTCCCAGGGCTCAGTGGAGAGTCGAAATCTTCCAGCCCTCCAGCGGTCTCGGCTGGTGCCTCCAGCTGCAACGGCTACAGCACCCCCCTCTGCCCCGGTCTCCTGCTTTGAGGCATCAGCTTCTTTGGTGCTGGCCACAATCAGATCTTGGTCCGTCTGCGTGCCAGTCTCCGCGTCCTCAGACATTGCAGGTAAAGGCTCCACAGTTTCAGGACGGAAAAATAAAAGTGGAGTTGCAGCTTTCTGTGATGTACACAGAACACAAACTCACATACCTTCAATAAAATTCTTTATTGGAATAGAAGCATGTGTAAGGGACATTGGCAAAGCTGCAACTGAAAATCAGACTTACAGTGGAAACAGATAAGAGACACCCAGCGTGAGAAAGCAGAAAAGGGAGGGCAGCACATCAAAGCACACTATGGAGGAGTGAGAATTACCAGACCATCTGGCCGGCCTTGAGCTCCCGGGATGACCAGCATTCCCATGGTAACCAACATCTCCCAGACATTCCAGAGGCCCAAGGCAGAACCAGTCTCAAACCATCAAACTGTCAGGATCCTCCATGAACTCCACTCTATGTCTCAGAATTCATGGACGATCCTGACATAGGCTAGCAAAATATATTCAAGGTCATGGGTTGTTATAGTCTGAAAGTACAAACATGCCAGTCATTACAAGTCAGGGTTCTGTCCTGGGATGCATGTTGTTTAACATCTTTATAAATGACTTAGATGATAGAATAGAAGGCATGCTTATCAAATTTGCAGATGGCATCAAATTGGGGGACGTTCAGGTAGCTAATATCTCAGAGGACAGGGCTTTAGATTGGAGAACTGAGCCAAAACTAACAAAATGAATTTCAACAAAGATAAATGTAAGGCACTACATCTAGCCAGGAAAAATGAAATGTACAAATACTGGGTGGGTGCCACCAAGCTTGAAAGCAGTAAATGTGAGAAGGATCTAGGGGTCTGAATAGACCACAAGTTAACCATGAATGAACAGTGTTTTGTGGCAGCCAAAAAAAAAAAAAAAGCCAATCCAGTTCTGGGCTGCATCAATAGAACTATCATGTCCAGATCAAGGGAAGTAGTACTCCCACTCTTTTCTGCTTTGGCCAGACCTAATCTGGAATACTGTGTCCAGTTCTGGTCACCATAGTTCAAGAAGAATATCAACAAGCTGGAACATGTCCAGAGAAGAGTGATCAAGATGATCAAAGGTCTGTAGACCAAGCCTTATGAGGAGTTGGGTCTAATTACCTTGGAGAAGAGAAGATTGAGAGGTGGTATGACACCCATCTTTAAATATCTATAGGCATGCCATGTAGAAGATATAGCGAGCTTGCTTTCTGTTATGCATTTGGTGTCATTATGCTCCTTTCCATTAACTTGTCTTTTTAAACAAAAAACAAAAAAACACAACTTTTGTTTTGGTGGTTGATAGAGTTGCCAGGCGAAATGAGGGATAGGGCTCTCGTCCCTTTAAGCGTTGTGTAGAATGTAGAATTTCCACAGGGGTTGCTTGCATGACAAGCTACACCTGCTGAAATTCCCTTTTGTACACAATTATAGGGCCAAATCCCTCTGCTACTTATTTCACCTGGCAACCCTAGTGCTTGACAAATTCTCTCATTTTCATGTACTACCAGGTAAGTCATAGAACCAGCAGGTTTTTGCTAGTTCTTGGGTCTCCCAGTTTAAGAAATTACCCTAGTGCAGTGGGAGGCAATCCTCAACTAAAGAAGCACACAACACCCGAAGGGAAGTATGACATTCAAGGAGAAACAAGGGTCCCATAGCAGGCTGAACCACCACTGAGTGTTTTTGTAACACTGAAATCACCCTAACAGCCACACAATTCCTGAAAGCTGCAAAGAGACAGGGAGCATACATGTTGTATTGGCTGCTCACATATCTGGCTTCTTTGCCACTTGCATGGCTAAACAGAAGACGTGTTTAAGTCTTCTTTTAATACCAAAGGTAGATGAACAGTCTAATCTGTATGGATCCTTTTTGCGTAGAGAAGGTAGGACACACCCCTTGCTAGCCACCAGGCATTTGGGACATGAAAGCAAGGCAAGGCAGTAAACTCCCCCTCCCTTTGTTAAAGACAAAGACAATTCCTTTGTGTTCTAGCCCATATATGTCCTGTGCAAGGCTACAAGCTCCTTTGTAAGCAGAAGACAATCATTCCTTTGAGAAATCTCTGTATTGACATATCTGGAGATAACTTCAGGTGCCTGAAAATGTAAAATATGCCACTGATAGCAAGTTTTTAACTAAGGTAGCCTTTACAATTAAGGTAGCCTTTACCTTCATCAAACCTCCCCCCACCACCATTTTGAACTCACTTTCAACATCTCAAAATAGATGCAGTCCTGTGACCATCCCTCATCACATTTCCTCCCCTAAAATGACTTCCAAGATCCATGCCTGATGAAGCAGCCCATGAACTTTGAAAGCTTGTGTGATGTGTTTCATGCCTTTTGGTTGGCCTAAGGAAGGTATCACTGCAATGTGGTTTCGGCTGCTTTTGTTTTGAATTTTGCGATATTTTACGATGTTGATGTGATTTCACATATGACCAGTTTATGAGTTCTCTTCAGATGTTCCCTTGCATGCTGGACCAATGTGTGATTAGGATTGACTTGTTTCACATCTCACACTGAGCTTCTGGGAGTTGCAGTTCAATGAATGAACTTTTTAAAGCTCTGCTCAGTGTACAAGATAGGAGTAAAGCTAGTTAGCATGGTCCACTTTCCCTTCCCATATTGATCCAAATAGATGAGAAAAACAGCTGAAAGAAGCTATGTTTGCCCTCACAGCCTCATCTGTACGCTATAACAGGAAAGGCAGCTGAGCAGTATTTTGAGTAGGAAAATGGCCAGTGAAGGAAAGGTTAAGCTGTCCTCTCTCCCCAACTTCCCTTTGTTAAAAAAAATGTAACATCCTGAGGCTACTTTTCCTTTTAAAGTGCTTATTGAGTCTTCAATCCATGCATTTGCATGTAACGTGACATGTAGTTTCCCCCTGAGCTGAATTCCTGAGAACACATTACCCAACATAAACTTTTATAGCAAATTGACTTACACATAAAATAGCTTTTAGGAGTTTTTTTTTAAAGAGTTAATGCCAAATATTTACCTAGCTGATCTAAATAGAAGGAATAAATCGCAGCAAAGCAATGGGTCTAGAAGACTCTACTGGCACGAAAAAGAAGAGAGCAATCCACACAAGGAAAAAAAGAAATAAAAATCCAAATCGATGTGACTATATTTGTTCTGAAGCAAACTCCACATGATAACTTGTCTCCCAGGCAACTTTGTATTTTCTCACAATCTAGGTGAAGTATATAAGATTGGGATTTGTTAGGTGTTCTTTTTTTTCTTTTTTGCTCCCTTAGACTATGTCGGGAACTACATTGTTATGAAACAGTGACCAAATGTAGGCCTTACTGAATTATTTTAGGATTTTTCTGTGCTACATGCCTCTGTGAGTCATAATGCATATGAAGGCTTTCCCTATGGACATCACAGCAGTTTTCGTCCCTCCTGGTTTTTTTTAAATACCATATCCTTTGGATATATCTTTGCAGCAGCCAAGCAATCTGAAGAGTATGTGCACATTAAACCTGCCACTTGATAAAAAGAACTATTTTGCATTTAAGCAGTTGTATTCATTACTTCCTATTACCAGAGCCAGGATACACAATAAGTACCTCTGTGAGATACTGTAAGATATGTAAGACAATTTCTAAGATGCCACTCATTGTTAAAAGAAATGACCACTATTAATATCTTATTTTCTTTCATCATATAGTAGCACACCAGAATTAAATAGCTTAACAACTCTCCCTCCACATTCCCCTCTGCACTCCGCCACTCCAATTAAAATATATTCTTCCATTTAAAATTGGCCCACATTAATGAATCAACTAAAGCTCAAGTTGATTAATCTATCAATTAAAGCTTGCAGGCTAAGAAGACATATATGGATTGATCAGTATATGTGCCATCTTATTATTTATCCAAATGTATGGTAGGAGACCCTAAATATCGATAATTTTAGAAACCTCATAGGGTGCATTTACACTGTAGAAATAATGCAGTTTGACACCACTTTAAGTACTATAGCTCCATCCTATGGAAACTTGGGATTTGTAGTTTTGCAAGGTCTTTAGCCTTCTCTACCAAAGAGCACTGGTGCCTCACAAAATTACAAATTCCAGGATTCTGTAAGATTGAGCCATGGCAGTTAAAGTTGTATTGAACTGCATTATTTCTACAGTGTAGATGTACCCATAGAACCAATTTTAGAAACCCAAGATCCAATGGGATACTTTAGTATCCAGCAACAGTGGAATTGTGACTTCATTCATCTTCCTTTCCTGCTGCACCAAACGCCCTTTTTCAGGTTTTTCCCCAGCCCTGTGGGAACAGTTTTTTAAGGGTGCACAGAGGTTAAGGGCAATTCTCACAGAAGCTGTATGATCCAGTGGACCTATGCCATCAGATTCCAACATAAGGGCCCATTTACACTACACAGTTATAGTGCTATAGTGCTATAGTGCTTTCATTTTAACTCCTCTTATTCTGTCCTGTGGAATCATGGGATTTGGAGGGAGGGGAAATTAGAATTCTTAGCTAGAGAGCTCTGGTGCCTCACCAAAATGCCAGGATTCCATAGGGAGTTGTCATGGCAGTTAGGGTGGAATCATAGTGCTATAACTGTGTGGTGTAAAGGAACTCCCGATTTCACAGCCTTCAGTGGAACAACCCCATAGGATCCTTCCTTGCCACTGAATCCAATAAGATGCTGAAACCAAGTGGTGTTCACTGTTCATTTCATTCCAGTAATGCTAGGAAATGTAGGTATACCTAGCCCTGTTCCAAGTGCATCTACTCCCTTAAAGCTAGATAGATCTCTCCCTGCACTGGAAACCTCATGTACCAGCAGTGAGGCTGTGTATGTTTCTAAATAACACTATTGCAAGATGTTGGGCTGGATTGGGGCCACTGTGTACAGATGGCAGAAGGAAAACAATTTGCTACATGGTTACATTCAGCTAAATTGAACATGAAGCAGTTCTCGTGCATACAATTTGCAATATTTGTCCCCTGTCCTTCAAATGTGATCTCACCATGATATGGAATAATATTTTCACTCGTTTTGTACGAATCAATTGAATTCCATTTTTAGTTCCTAATTCCTAATTATCTCATTGCTATGTTTGATGTTTCCAGATGCAACAAAATAATACAAACAGTACAAACAAAATAATACAAACAGGGGAGCTTCCTCAATAGTACAGTACTCTAATTGTTAGTATCATTCCTGTGATATCTATTTATTTCTATGTGAATAAATCTCTCTCTCCCTCTGGCTTTCCTTTGCAAAAGAAGATTCAGGAAGGACTCATCCTGTGCTTTCTGCAAGCGCGCTGATGACTAAAAAGGCCAATCCGAGATAAACAAGTCCGGTTGCAGAAAGCACAGCAGAAGGTCTCCTTGGGTGATGTTTCTGGGTTGTGATTCTTTCTGCGTTGTCGTTTCTCTTCAAGACTTGTTCGGCGTGAGTTCTCAAATAAGGCTGCAGCATTGTGGATAGTGCATCTCCATGCCTCCTGATGTGAGGCCAGGGCAGACCATTGTTGGTGATCAATTTGGCTGAGCCTGACATATTGTTTCAGGGAGTCCTTGTATCATTTTTTTTGGAGCACCCCTCTTAACGCTGACCTGTGGCGAGTTCACCGTAGAGTACTATTTTTGGGAGGCAATGTTCCTCCATCTTAGAAATGTGACCTGCCCAGCACAGCTGTGTTCTCAATATCATGGCCTCAATGCTGGTAATCCCTGCTTGCTCAAGGACAGCGACGTTCGTCAGTCCAGTGTATATTTAGGATTGTGCGTATACAGCGCTGATGAAAGCGTTCAAGGAGTCATAGGTGGTGGTTATAGGTGACCCATGTTTCAGATCCATAAAGGAGAATACTCTAATTGTTAGTATCATTCCTGTGATATCTATTTATTTCCATGTGAATAAATACCCAGAGAAGAAATCCATTTGCTAATATTTCTGCCTTGGGAAAAGGAAAGCATCCAGAATCTAAGGAGAGAATGGAAGGGCTTAAAGAAAAAAAATGTGAATCATTTTTAATCAAAGTGTTGTAATTTGGACAGTAGGTTAAGAAACTAGGAGCACAAGAAGCTGCATTATACTGAATCAGACCATAGGTCCATACAGCCCAATATTGTCAGCTCTAGCTGGCAGCTGCTCTCCATGGTTTCAGGCTGGATTCTTTCTTAGCCCTGCCTGGAGATCCCTGGGAATGTACAATTCAAGTATTAGACAGAACTGGCTCTACTTAGTTTCCAAAGTCAAATGAGATCAGATGCAGTATGGTGGAGTTAACATCGCTGTTGTTGTTGTTTGTCTTCAGGTTGTTGTTGATTTAAGGAAACCCTATGAATAAGAGACCTTCAACTGCCCTGCTCAGGTCTTGCACACTCAGGGCTATGGCTTCCTTGAATCAATCCATCTCTGGTGTGGTTTACCTCTTTTCCTACTGCCTTCCATTTTACCACTCCCCACCACCACAATAAGTCACGACTTCTCATATGTCTAAAGTATGGTGGCCTCTATTTAGTCATTTTTGCTTCTAGTGAGAGTTCAGGTTTGGTTTGCTCTAAGACCCATTCATTTCTCTTTTTTTAAAAACTCTTTTTCAGCACCACTTTTGAAATGAATTGATTTCCTTCCTGACAGCTTTCTTCATTGTCCAGCTTTCACAATCGTACATGGAACTCAGAAATACTGTGGCCTAGATTATTCTGACTTTGGTATTTAATGAAATATCTTTATACTTGAGGATCTTATCTAGTTCCTTCAAGGCTGTCTTTCCAAGTCTCAGCCTTCCTCTGATTTCTTGACTGTAGTCTCCATTTTGATTAATGATTGAGCCAAGGTAAAAGAAATCTATAACTATTTCAATGGGCTTTGTCACGCTAGCCTGGGGCTCTCTGCTTAGAACCCCCAGAGCTAGTTCCCCTCTAAAGGTAATCCTGACTGTCCTCCCTGCCGAGTTATTTTTCACCAGTCTTATGGGAGATTGGATTTCCCCAGTGGAACTACCTGCCACCACAGAACCAATCCCACTCCTCCCTCTTTTCCCAGAGAGAGAGCCAATGAAAACAATGACTGAGAGTTAAGCATGTGAACATCAGTGATATGAAGATAGAAAAAGTTTGTTTTATTCAAGCAAGGCTTAATAGGCAAATATCTTCATGGGGGAAGGCACCGTCCATTCCCCCAGGTACATTTTAGAACTTACATAAATAGTAAAACAAAGTATTCATTCAGTCAAAGTAGAGAAAACACATTGGCTAAAATGTTTCCCTCAAAAACTATTCACACTCTGTGAAGTCCAGTCTTTATTCATCTCTGGGATCAGGTGTTCCAATCCCAGGGTCTCTGTGTCTCTTTGTTAGCTTTGCCTGAAATGCCATGTGCTCATCTCAGGGCTTCTCTCTCTGAGATCCATGCTGTCCCATCTCAGAGCTTCCTTTGTCTCTCTCTAGCCTTGTGCTACACAAAGCCTTTATAGTCTTTTTGAAATTACCAGTCTCAGAGGCCTAATTGGCCATTATCTCTCTGGTGATCTGATGTCATGATGATCCTTACTAAGGTGAGTGTGTGGAGATAGTGTTTCAGACTCCACCTCCATTAACCCTTCTTTTCCTGATAGCAGAGATTGTAGATACCTGATTGCTGAATTGCAGGATAACGGTAGATGCAATCTCCCAATTATCACAGGCTTGTCTACACAGGAAATAAAATGTATACTCATGGGGGGGGGCGGAGCTAGCAATTGGCTATGGTGGGTGTGTAGCTGTTGTGCTCCTCCTGAATCTTGCAAAATATTAATAAAAATTGAGTAAATAGTTGTTAAATTCCTTTGATTTGGGCTCCCTTATTGATGCAAGGGGTCAAACATCCAGCTGAGCAAACAATTTCGGATTACTAACCAGTGGCCAAGAAATGATGGCCCCTTCTTACTGTTGGCCCTGATGATGATACTAAAAGCACCATGGCTCCAGGCCCGAACAAGGCAGGGAAAGGGAATCGTCCCGAACCTCAACCAGGTATGGAACTGGGCATCTCATCTCAGCTACAAAACAGAGAAAACTATTCATAGCAGACCTTCACAGAGAGCAAGCTTCAGCACTTGAGCAGGTGAAAGCAAAACTGTCGGATTTGACAGGTAAAGTCATGGCTATAGAGAACACTGCCTCTGAGGCACTACGGCAACATTGGTGCTAAACCCTCATATTCGACATTTAGAGGAATCTAATCAATGTTTAATGGACAAGGTTAATTACCTGGAAAAAAGGAGCAGGCATCTTAACATCGCCTTCATGGGCTTGAGGAGGGGACAGAACAGATGGACCTCAAAAGCTTTTTGATCACTTGGATTAATGATCTGTGTCCCAGCCTGAATATTAGAGACGATTACATTGATAGAGCACACAGATCACTTGTTCCCCCCTAACTGACCAAAGACTTCCCCAAGACATTCTCCTGAGATTTTCATTTTTCTAAGAAGATGCAGGTAACCTCTAAGCTAAATGACCTAGCTCCCTTTACCTTTAATGGAAAACCCATCTCGATCTTCCAGGATGCCTCCCCAGAGACCCTACGAAAACGGAGAGCCTTCAAACCCCTTACCTCTCTCTTGGTGGGGGCTGGCATAAAATATCGTTGGGGATTCCCATTTAGGATCACAGTTATGAAAGGGAACTCTGTCATGTCTGCCACTATGAAAATGCATGTTCTAGACATATTGCTTGCTCTAGACATCCAGGTTCCTAATTCCTTGAAATTAGAAATTAGGAAGGAACAACCAGCTTCTTCTACTCAGGATGAGGCAGACTGGACAGTTGTCCAGCGGAAAACAGACAAGAGACCTACTCAATGAGAACAGAGGACCCCTAGAGGATCTTTGTGGGGACCCCCCCCTTTGATATCTTTATGGGCTCTTGGATGGAGAGTGGTGGCCATACTGTCATCTTGTCATCACCCTCTGCTAAACAACAAGAACATTTCCATTGCTGGCTTTTTAGGAGCCTTTCTTCAAGTTCAGTTAGATACTTTGTTAATACTTCCATCAACTGTCAACCATTGGTTGGAAACCTGGGAGCTCTGACAGCTTTCCTCCCCCTTTAATGTGACTCTGCAGAGAGATTCTACCCCACTGCTATCCTTCTGGGCTCCCCTACAGGGATTTGCAGCCATACTGCTCCATTGCCACCATCTTCTAACAAACACAAGATTGCCACCATTGCTGGCTCACCAAGGAATTCTTCTCCAGCCTCTTTTGGACACATTACTGCTATTTCTACTTGTTACCAATTATCACTCAGGAGATTGGGAATCCTGACAGCTGTCTCTCACCCTTGGTGCAGCCTCGCTCTACCACTCTCTGCTAGACTTTAAAGAATGGTTGCAGTATTACCAAGTGCCCAAACTTAAACTGTTCTAATCACACTCATGTTTACTCCAACTTATGCTACTTTCCCACCACTTTTCTCAAGAACTGAAGTTGCAGATCAACTTTATGCCACCCCCGCTGCCTTTTGGCACTCCAAAGGTGATTGGACTGATATGGGTGTCTGATCAGAAGGCGATCGTCTTTGTGGCCTCCTGCCTTCTGGTTACATTGTTGTTGTTTTCTGTGTTGTTTATGTATGTTTAGATTTTAAGTCTTGTTGGGAGAAGGGGTATGTCAGCCTTAAACTAATTGTGTTTATATGGGTTGTGGGATCTTTTATGTGTCTCCGGCCCCTACTGATGCGACAGCTCACTAGATTTGTGTTTCAGCAAGAACATAATCTCCAGCCCTCCTTTATAATTAGCTATGGGTGATACTCAGATATTGTCATTCAATGTCAAAGGGCTAGGATCTCAACTAAAATGCAAAAAAAAAAAATCCTTAAAGAAATTCACCCCCATAAGCCCAATGTTCTCTTTCTTCAAGAGATGCACAATCGGACAAACAAATCAGTTTTTCCCTCCTCTAGATTTCTCGACCAATTTGTCACTGGCAGTTCAGGTAAATCCCAAGGGGTTGTGATCATTTTGGACAAGGGCACCCTTTCCAACTTCATGATCTGATAAGAGATAAGAAAGGCAGATATATAATGGTGCAAGGTCTGCTACATAACTGCTTGGTTACCTTGTCCACTTATTATGCCCCAAATGTCAACCAGAATTGTATTTCCAGAAGCTGGCCAGTTTTGCCAAAGGCATTGTAATCACGGGAGGAGATTCTAATGCGGTTCTGGACCCTACTCTCGATAGATCTCCTCGAGTTCATAAAAGATTTTCTCTGCCACCTCTAGTTCCCGAAGCACCCCAACTACACATGGGACTGATTGATCCCTGGTGGACACTTCACCCAATGGAAAGATCTTATACATTTTTTCCCCTCCATGCATAGATCTTATTCTAGAATTGACCATTTTTTTCATCAACAAATCAATCCTAGCTCAAGTTGCAGCTGTATCCATAGAAAATATCCTCCACTCTGATCATGCCCCCCTCCTGTTGACATGGACACTGGACCCAGATGCCTTCCCCACTAGAATCTGGATGTTTAACCCCAGACTGCTTTTAGATGCTCAATTTAAATCCAATATTCAAAACAGTTTAAAATTATTTTATGAAGAGAGTAGACAGCAGGACACCTCAGAAATCCTGTTATGGGACACTATGAAGGCAGCACTCTATGGTCTCTTTATTCAGGAGAGTGCAAAGTAGAAAAAACTTAAAACTCTTAAACGAACCTCACTATTGCTGGAGATTGTAGAATTGTCCAAGATTCACAGAAACACACAAAATGATAATGATTTGTTCTTACTCAACAAGAAAAGAGTGGAACTCCAGGAATTAGACAGCCATCAGATTCAAATAGCCCTTCTGTATACCAAAGCTTATTATTATGACTGCAATAACAAAAACTCTAAATTACTGGCTCCGTTAGTTAAAAAAAGCAGAGAGAAAAAATTAATTTCCAGCATCACTACCAAAAGGGGCACAGTGACATCTGTTTTAAAAGAAATTTTGGAAGAATTTGAATCCTTTTACACTAACCTATACACTGTGGAACAACCTGTCCATGACAGGTCTGCGTTTGTGAAATCTCTCTCCCTGAAAAATCTATGCCCAGAACATGCAGCAACGCTTAACAGCCCTATTACACTGACAGATATTACTCAGGTCCTTCGTAACTTGCGTCCCGGAAAGGCCCTTGGCCCAGATCAGGTGGTCAGGCCTCACCTAGAATACTGTGTCCAGTTCTGGGCACCACAATTCAAAAAGAATATTGACAAATGGGAGCGTGTCCAGAGGAGGGCAACTAAAATGGTGAAAGGTCTGTAAACCATGCCTTATGAGGAAAGACTTAGGGAGCTGGGTATGTTTAGCCTGGAAAAAAGACGGTTAAGTGGCACATTGAGGATGGAGCAAGCTTGTTTTCTGCTGCTTCTGAGACTAGAACACCTCAACATCAGGAGGAACTTTTTGACAGTAAGAGCTGTTCAGCAGTGGAACACACTCCCTCGGAGCATGGTGGGGTCTCCTTCCTTAGAGGTCTTTAAACAGAGGCTGGATGGCCATCTGTCGGAGATGCTTTGATCATGATTTCCTGCGTGGCAGAGGGTTGGACTGGATGGTCCTTGTGATCTCTTCCAACTCTAAAATTCTATGATTCCATGATTCAATGAATCTATGATAAATTTATGACAAGTGCATAATCCACAGTAGATCTACTGTATCTTTCAGTTCATTCTATGGTGGTCTGGTGTAACAACTCCTCACGAAAGTTTAGGAAGAAAGTGGAAAAACATGATTAGAGTTGAATATTAAGAAGACAAAAATGACCACAGATGAGTTGCATAATCTTAAAGTGGGTAACAAAGACTATGAGCTTGTGTACACTGACAGGAAATCTGTCTGGAAAAGCTTGATACCAGCCAGCAAAGTTTATACAAACAGCAAGTAGCTGGGAAGGTGGCCAGCTTTTAATGAGCACACTGGAATGAAAACACAATCAAGAAAGTCAAGGGCTTACGGCAGGCAGCATGGGTCCAAACAAGTCCACAGGTCAGTGGAAAACAGGCAGCAGAGTAATCAGGAACAGTCCGAGGTCAACGCACAAGTCAAGGCAGCACTGATCAAGGCAACGAAGTCAGAAAAAAGCTTTCTCTAGGAAGATCAGTTGATCTCTGACAAAGCCTCCGTTGCTTCCCAAGCACATATATAGAGCAATCAGAGCTTTGTTGGGTGCTTCTTGACAAGCAGGTTTTTCTTATAAATCTTGGATATTTCCTTCGAGCTTCCTTTTGAGCTTGCTGCTGGGTGTACTGTGGTGCAGGTAAGTCTGTCTCTTCTTTGTCATCCTTATCTGAATTGGCAGGACTCTCCCAGGACTGGTGCCAACCCACTAGGGCCAGACTCTTCCTCTGCTTGAGTCTCCAGATTGGCAGGGTTCCCTGCTGGCACAGGTATAGATAAAGCTGTGCCAGGGTCCATAGGGCCATTCCCTGCCATGTCCTCCTCCTCCTCTGATTCCATACCCTCATCAAACTCACAGAGCATGACAAAACCCCACACCCACCTTGTAGCCATGGTAGATTTCTTAGTTCCACAGTGGCCCCATAAATGCCATATGCACTGGGCTTGTCTGATTATAGACTGGAGAAACCCACCACACTGTAATCCACATCAGAATAAAAGGGCAGTCCTCTGCTGATCACATGTCATATGTTGTACTATTTCTGGCCACATGGCTGGGGCTGCTCCGTTTTTTTCTTTTCTGTTTGCTCATGCATGCGAATAAACATATATACATTGTCCCAGAGTACTGTATTACTGGATAAGCAGAGCTACAGGTCCAGATATGCACACAATCAAAAGTAAAATGAAATGTGTAAGAATAGAGTCCTATCCACCAGAAGTCCCACCTCCGGCTTTGTTCCGAAACCAATCCTTGGCTGCCATGTGGCCAAAAATCCAGGTTTCCCCCTCAAATGCAGAGCAAACCATGCATCTTACAATTCCAGCATTTCCCACAGAACCCCATGAAAATACACATCATTGAAAACATTGTGTGTCAACTGTGCCATAAATATGAAGTGAGTGTATGTTGTTTGTTTGTTTTTGTAAAGTTTTATTGATTTAACAAAGAAAAAGTTGTACAGTTGCTATTTTATAATAGGAATAATACCAGGAGAACTAGAGTTGTAGATAATAAAACAACTATACAAAACAAAATTAAAACATAAACACTGAGAGAAGGGGTATAGGATTAGTCAGGAAATAGTTCATGGCATAAAAAAGCTTGAAAGTAAGGACATCAGGTGGAATCAGGGAGGACATCCTTCCACATCTTACCATGATGTGGTGGAGGTGCTATTGCAAAATCTGTGTTAGAAAGATATGTGATTATCGGGAACCATTTTTCGATAAAGGATTCAAAATCAGCATGGACAGCTGTGTGTTAGCTGAGGTCTGAAAGCTTCTCCATAAACCACACTTTCCAAAATTTGTCCCACCAAGCAGTCACAGCAGGCATTTTGTTGTTCCAATTTTTAGCAATAACAATCTGACAGATAGCAAGCAAGAAAACAATAATCTTTTTATGTTTAAGATTTCTGTTAGACTTAGTAAAAAGTGACAGCAAGAGCAGCTCTGGAGAGGGGTCTTTAGGTTGTATGGTGATGGCACTAATAATATCTACAATTAAGGACCAAAACCTCTCAATGCTCAGGCACTCTAACCACATGTGGGTGAAGGTGCCCAGAGCAGAGCATCACCTCCAGCAGGTAGAGGGGGCAGCTTTTGTCATCTGGGCAAGCTGGATCAGTGTGAGATGCCATTTATAAAGGAGTTTAAGCAATGTCTCCTTCAGAGCAATTGAGTGAAATTTAAAAATTGGGGATGGCCATAACTTCAGCCATTCTGTGTCATGTATTTCGATATGGAGATCATTTTCCCAATTTGTTTTGAATTTTAGATTACTCCCAAAAGTGTCCTCAAGCAACCATCTGTAGATATGAGCAGCTCTGCCTTTCACTGGAGAAGTGGCTGAAGTACAGATATGCTCGTATACTGTGAGGGAGCACAAAGTAAAATTGGAAGTCCTCAGATGCTCCAAAAAAGGCTGGATCTGGCACAGTTGGAACCAATTGGGGATGTGTGGAGAGAGAGCCCTAAGAAGTTCATCTGTGGTCTTTGGTTTGGAATTATGAAACGGATTGTGAAACCTGTATACATCCCTCTTTTCCCATAGGTGAACCTGGTTCACTTTATCAGGGTTGAAGAAAAGTTGGTGGAGGGTAAATGGCTGTATGGGGGAAGGTGGTGGGGCAAGGATACACTGCCATTTGTTCCAGAACAGTAGGGACATGCGAAAGAAAGGGTTGTCCAAAGTTCTCAGCTGATAAGTGGAAGTTTTTGAGAAGAAATATTTTAGGGCTATTGGACATCTCAAATGGAGCTCCAGCGCAACACATGGTATAGTCAATTTTTTCTGGAGGAGAGGGATAATTTGGGTGAGCTGGAATGCGGCAAACTACATATCCAAATTGGGGACACCTAAGCCTCCAGAGTCAAGGGTAGTAAACCATATTTGCCTTGGGAACCAGGGTCTCTTTCCATCAAAGACATAATCATGCAAAATTTGTTTCCATACATTGAAGTAAGAAGGCGGGGTGACAAAGGGATACTATGGAACAGAAATAGTAATCTGGGTAAGGCAAACATCTGAATAAACGCTATTCTACCTAAGAGGGAAAATCAAAAAGTTTTCCAAATTTTCAGCCGGGATCTTAAACACCTCATGAGGGGCTTATAATTTCGAGGAATCAGTTGTTTAAGATCCTTTGTGATCAGAATTCTCAAATATTTAAACCCAGATGAGTGTAAAGAAAGTTGGGTCTCTCTCTCTCTGGCTTTCCTTCGCAAACGAAGATTCAGGAAGGACTCATCCCGCGTTTTCTGCAAGCACGCTGATGACTAAAAAGGCCAATCCATGATAGACAAGTCTGGTTGCAGAAAGCACAGCAGGTTTCCTTGGGTGATGTTACCGGGTTGTGATTCTTTCTGCATTGCTGATTCTCTTCAAGACTTGTTCGGTGTGAGTTCTCAAATAAGGTTGCAGTGTGTCTCCATGCCTCCCGATGTGAGGCCAGGGCGGACCATTGTTGGTGATCAATTTGGCCAAACCTGAGATGTTGTTTCAGGGAGTCCTTGTATCGCTTTTTTTGGAGCGCCCCTCTTACGCTGACCCGTGGCGCGTTCACCGTAGAGTACTATTTTGGGGAGGCGATGGTCCTCCATCCTAGACACATGCCCTGCCCAGCGCAGCTGTGTTCTCAGTATCATGGCCTCAATGCTGGTGATCCCTGCTTGCTCAAGGACAGCGACATTCGTCACATAGTCAGTCCAGTGTATATTTAGGATTGTGTGTAAACAGCGCTGGTGGAAGCGTTCGAGGAGTTGTAAGTGGTGGCGATAGGTGACCCATGTTTCAGATCCATAAAGGAGAATAGACAGTACAATCCATTTCAATTGGGAGGGAAGTGAGACATTAAGGCAGAATAATGCAGATTTGGAGAGGTTAACCTGAAACCCAGCATACCTGTCAAAATCCTGCAAGGCCTGTTGCAGCGCGGGAATGACTTGTCAATGTCACGTAAGTAAAGCAGGACATCATCTGCATAAAGGGACAGTTTATGTTCTCTCCCATTAATCAAGGGGGGTTTGATGTTAGAGTTCTGCCCGATCATAGTGGTTAAAGGTTCAATAGCCAGTGCAAATAGTATTGGGGATAAGGGGCACCTCTGCTTGGGTCTCCTTTGCAGGGGAATAGGCAGCGAGTCCATCCTGTTGACATGAATGAGTGCATGAGACCCAGAACATGTACCCTTCAGGTAGTTAATGAATTCAGAACCAAAACCCATTTCATTCAGGACATCAAAAAGACAGGGCCAATTTACACAGTCGAACACCTTAAGGGCATCTAGGGAAATCAAGAAAGTTGAATGAGAGGAAAGTTAAAATGGTGTATAATGTTTAATGCCCTTCTAATGGCATCGACCATTTTGAGACCAGGAATGAATCCTACCTGATCTGGGTTTATGTAGGAGAAAATGAATGTGTTAATTCTGTCTACCATTATGGCAGATAAAATTTTGAAGTCTTGATTGATTAATGATATTGGCTGGAAAGCTGCTGTAGTAGGGCTGATCTGTGCAGATTTTGGGATGGGTAGAATATGGGACTGCTTCCATGAATTTGGAGGATGAGAAGTGTCCAAGACTTTATTGTATAAGTCAATCATATGTGTGTGTGTGGGGGGGTGTCAAGTCATCCTTAAGGAGTTTATAAAATTCTGAATTAAAGCCATCTGAATCATAGAATTGTAGAGTTGGAAGAGACCACGAGGGCCATCCAGTCCAACACCCTGCCACGCAGGAAATCTCGATCAAAGCATCCCTGACAGATGGCCATCCAGCCTCTGTTTAAAGACCTCCAAGTAAGGAGACCCCACCACACTGCGAGGGAGTGTGTTCCACTGCCGAACAGCTCTTACTGTCAGAAACTTCCTCCTAATGTTGAGGTGGAATCTCTGTTCCTGGAGCTTGCATCCATTGCTGCATGTTCTAGTCTCTGGAGCAGCAGAAAACAACCTTGCTCCATCCTCAATGTGACACCCCCTCAAATACTTAAACAGGGCTATCATATCGCCCCTAACCATCTTTTTTCCAGGCTAAACATACCCAGCTCCCTAAGTCTCTCCTCATAAGGCATCATTTTCAGACCTTTCACCATTTTAGTCACCCTCCTCTGGACACGCTCCAATTTGTCAATATCCGTTTTGAATTGTGGTGCCCAAAATTGGACACAGTATTCTAGGTGAGGTCTGACCAAGGCAGAATAGAGCGGCACTATTACTTCCTTTGATCTAGACACTATACATCTATTGATGCAGCCCAAAATTGCATTGGCCTTTTTAGCTGCCGCATCACACTGTTGACTCATGTCAGCTGTGGCCTGTGTATTCCTGCTGCCTGGGGTAGGTGGGGATGTGCCACTGCCATTGGATCATTGTTACTACCACCATCTCTCCTTCCTGACTTGCCTCCCCTTCCTTCCCACTCAATTTTTCCCATTCACTCATGCATTCCCCAATCCCTTGTCTCCTCCAAAAAAAAAAAAAAAATAAGGCTTACATAGACAACTGGTGGGAACATGAAGAGGGTAATAGGATGAGATTTCATGTCACCAGTTGCCTTGCTTATAGTTCCATTTCATGGGAAAAGTTTAACTAGAGCTGAGCTGAAATTTCTCAGAAGAGATTTTTTTCCCTGAACGATTTTAAAATTTTCTTTGTTCCCTCCACAAAAAGCCATTTTCCAGAGCTTTCACAAGACTGCATGAGTGTCTCCTCTGCAATGCCCTCAAAGTGCTTCTGCTACTGGTGAGCCCAATCCATAAGAAAGGGTTGAAGAATTTCTAACCCCCTTGCAGAAATTCCATGAAATAGTCAACTCAGTTTTTCTGTTTCCAGAGTGGGGAATTTCAGGGAGGAGCTGGCAGACAGCACTAGCATTCAGTGTATGAAAAAGGCGATGTTTAGGAAAAGTTAGGAATGCAAGCACTGTCTCAATGAATCCAATCCAAGTTCTACCAAGTCGAAAATTCTGTCTCCAGTAGTGGCCAACAAGTTGGCTCTGGGGGGCATGGAGCTGATGATCACCTCTCTTGTTTGACACGAGTGAGCAAGGTGAATTCTCTGTGAATTGAATTCTAGCTGGGCTTTTCACCAATGTAATCACTTAGGTTTGGCTAAAATGACAACATTGGTTGCTAATCCCTAATCCTTCCCCTTCGCCATCAGAAGTTAGTTTTGTTTTTCCAACAACCAGATTGTCTGTCTCTCCCCCCCCTCGCCCCACTGCATACAGATTTTATAAGATTTTAGGAGACCATTCCAAAACATCAGTGTATGCTTTGCCTTATTTTTAAGGCAGCATTTAAAAACCATTACCTTGTGTGCACTGGTCTGACATCTGTTTCCATGGAAGCGGAACTGGTAATGGAAGCAGCCCACTAGAAGATGAGTCAATTTCTGTTGCTAGGTTTTGGGGCTTTTTGGTTCTCACTTCTGTTTCCATGGAAACAGATGTTGGATGAGTAAAAAAGAGGGTAAGATTTTTGGGTTGGGGGAGGCAAACAAGCATGACCATGTCAGTACTTCACTAAAAAAATATGTCTTTCTTTCCCCTCCACATTACTACCAGCTTGAAAACCATGCTCCAGAAAAGGCAAGTGTCAAAATAGTGACAATAATTATATGCTTTTATAGACTGTAGCAGCTTCTGGCTGAAAAGAGTGGGCTTCAGAAAATTTGATAATGCAGCATCAGTTTGTCTCATAGTGTCTGATTCATTTTACAGCATGAAGAAAGTGGAGGAGGAATTGTGCTAAAGTGACTTCAGAAGAAGTGTTGTTGTTTTTTTAACTAGCACTAAATTATATTTGTACTCATTTTCCTATTCAAACTTGGAAACTCAAAACAGATTTCAATGAGAGAAATTATCACATAACTGTTAATATCTGTTACAAGAAGGAATAGAAGCATGTTATAATAAATCACTAAAGTATCAACCATATCAACAGCCAGTTCAAATTTGCCTGTGTGGGGGCTATTTTCTAATTTTAATGCAGATTTTGAAAGTAGCACATTCAGTGCTGTTTGGAACGAAATAGCCCCATATGCTCACTTTCCTGAAGGTATTTTCTGTGTACTTCTCCCTTTGCATTTTCTTTTAGACTGGAGAACTGCATCACAAAATCTGGAGAAATGTGATTACCAAAGGATAATGGTATTGCAATCCATATATCAGTTTGGAAAGTGCAAAGTAGATATGACCACAGTTAAATGCAAACTGAATGAATTTCTCCAGTCACTGCATGCACTCATACCGTCATTTGCTCTGATTCACTGCAGGGTGATTATGATTATAAGTATCCAGTACTGTAAATTTGTATACCTTTTAAAAAAGTGATGTCATGGAAGTATATTATAAAATTAATGACATGAAATAAATAGATGTAAAGGTGTATATTTTTAAAACAGAATAAAAACAGCTTGCTGTCTCTGTCTCTCTGTCTCTCTCTCCTTGATTCCTTTTCACAGGGCAGTTGGTGTTACATGGACCTCTGATGGGGACAGAAATGGCACCTGATGTCACCATCAACAGTCTCTCCCTACTTCTCTAGTGTACTGAACACTCAAGGAATTTGAGAGGAAATCTCTCCTTATATCCCAAAGTCTAACTTTAAATTACAGACAGCCAGAAAATCTAATGAAATCTAATGAGAGGATTGTTTGTTGGTCTAGGGGAGGAGGCCTTTGATACTACACAATTATAGTGCCAATATTCCACTTTCACTGTTTTGGTTCCACACTATGGAATTCTGGGATCTGCAGTTTAGGGTTGGGCACTTAGAATTCTCAACCAGCGAACTCTAACAACTCACAAGCTGCAAACCCCAGGATCCATAGGATTTTGCCATGGCAGCTAAAGTGTTGTAATTATTGAGTGT
This sequence comes from Gambelia wislizenii, assembly GCA_030847615.1. NCBI lineage: Eukaryota > Metazoa > Chordata > Lepidosauria > Squamata > Crotaphytidae > Gambelia > Gambelia wislizenii. The sequence continues at coordinate 101,568,482 of JAUMIR010000005.1, read as the reverse complement.
AAAACAGACCTGGGGCTGTGATAAGAAACTTCCTTAGAATGTGATGGGATAAATTCTAGGGCTGCACATCTCCCCACCCACCCCCCGGTTTGAAAAGGTCATACTATATCCATCTCTTTCTTTGATCCATGATCAGTTCCAGCATTATATCAGTGACAATAGTTCTCTTTATTTTTGTTAAAATATTCTTTCTTTATTTAATATTATATCTGAAAAAGAAACACACACACCCCGACAGTAGCCATCCATTCAGAGACTTTGGGCTCATCTACACTCCCCCCAAAAATGTAGTCACCCTGTAGTCATAATCTTGAGTCTGTGCCACAGGTCTGAGAAAATCATAGAAAACCATTCCAAAACAGTTTCCTTGGATACTTTTTTTGTTTGTTTTATCTATCTTCTCCACGGTCATGGGTTGCTGTCCATCTGGCAAGATTTTCCATACTCTGTGGATCTTTTGAAACCTTTTAATCAACTAAAGTTTTCTTAACCAATCAGGAAACCCCCGGTCAACGTTCTCGGTTTTTTCCTCAGGAGCAACCTGTGTATAGCTCTTAAAGCCAAAGCTTTTGCAAAAGCTTGTTGTTCTTCAGAGTCAGGTACCTTTAGACCAGACAGGATTTTCTCCAGTATTCCTGAAGCTTTCTTCAGGCAGGCCCCTATCTTGTCCTGACTAAATTTCTGCAAATCTGGGAGTCTCTTTTTAGGCAATGGTAAATTTATATGGGCTACAACAAAACCCCACAGCTTTAACATACCAAAACTGTTTTGGTAAAATAATATTAGCCACTTTCATAAAAGGAGTATGTAAAGTTTCAGTCCATATACTATTAATTGTCCTCTCATGCATCTCTCGCTGCTGTCTCCCGGATGTGGAATCCGAACACATGGAGTCTTCATCGCTCCCCTCACCATCATCTATGCTCTGGAAATCTGTATCATAGGCCAACAGAAGATACCGGGCTGATACTTCCTCTTCAAATTGGCCTTTCGTTGTTCTTTCTGATTTGGTTCTTCTCCTCTGTTCACCACCGTCATTTTCCTCATTTGAGGAATCAGATGACAAGCCTTCACTTTCTTCCACTTCTGCCTCTTCCTCGATCCCCCAATTCTCCTTTCTTCCATCTTCCTTCCTCCTTTTTGATGGTGCTTGGTCAGGAACGTTCCGTTCCTCCTTTCCAGAATGCTTGTCCAGGTCCATAGGAGCGGCCTGCTCCTCTTTCCTTTTCTGTCTCTTTTCCTCATTGCTCTGTTCATGAGTTCTTTGCCAAAAAAATTCACGTTGTTCTTGAACATTTTCTGCTAGCTCATGCACAGCCTTGGTGATTTCCACTGTAAATTTTACCTTTCTAACTAATTCATCATAATCAGCCTCTCTTCTCTCCTGCGGGAGTGTGTTGAAGAACCCCTTGTCTTGTTCCTCCAATTCTTTGAACAATTCAGAAAAGTATTCTATACTAATGGAAAAGTTGTTGTTTTTTTCCCTGCACATAAATTTAAATCTTGGCTCTCTTCATCAGATTCATTTTCATCCAACCGCAAAAGGTTTCATTTTCATCCATTTTTTCCGCACATAAATTTAAATCTTGGCTCTCTTCATCAGATTCATTTTCATCCAACCGCAAAAGTAATATGTATTTTCCAGCGCTTCATCTGAAAAATTAAAGAATTCTTGTGCTTCCTCTTTTTTCATAATAAAGGATCCAATATTTTTATCAAAAACAAAAACCCTAAGCAAAAATTCTTGTACATCTATTATTGGAGACATTTCTTCATTTCCTTCAGCTCTTTCCTGTTCTTGGCTTTCCTGCACACTTTGTGAGAGGTTTACCTCTTCTTGTCCAGTTTGGACATTCTCCTTCATACCTCCCAACAGCCCTTGCCAACAGCCCAAATTCGCATTGTGACTTTTCTTTTGTTTGTGCTTAAAACCAATATTTTCTATTTTTTTAGAAAAACATTTCTGTGCCAAACCTGTTTTTCCCATTAATTTTGTTTTCTCAGGGGCAAAAAAATCTTTTTCTAACCTGGCTGTATTCTTTAGGCCAAGTGATCTGATATCTTTAGAGCTTGGTGGGCCAGTCACAGGTTTTCCTTCTGTTTTGTTTTGTTTCTCAGGTTCTAAAAAAACACTCCCACCTGAATCATTTTCCTGAATTTTTCCCCATAACAATGGCTTCTGTAGGTGAAACCTCCTCAGCCTCTCCCAGTTGACTTGCAAACTGGGAGGGAAACTCTGAGGGAAAACAGTCTTTCTTATTGCTTTAATCATTGCTAAAATTCTCTACATAAATGGTCTTTTCCTCTTGTGGGATTAATGTGGTATTTGCCCCTTTTTCTATTTGGATTTTAAACTGCTCAGGTTGAGAAAAATCATTCCTCAAATCCCCATTTGTTTTACTTTCCTCAGGTTCTGTTCTGGAGTGAAAAAGCCTTTCTGCAAAAGTGTTCATGCTTGCAGCTTTCTCTGTTTGCAAATCTAGGGGAGCAGCCAAGCCTTTTTTCCTTTCTGAAACCTTCATCTTAAAGATACACATTTCTTCCAAAGTTTTTACTTCTCTTAATTCCAATAAACTGCTTTCAATCTGACTTTTCTCTGATTTCTCAGTCACAACAGCAGTATCCACTGCAGTCTTATCCACACAGGGGAAATAAGCCCCTGGGGCTGTTTTAACGCCAAGCTCTCTAAACTTTCCATAAAACTTTCCATATTGTCTTTGTCTCCTTGATCCCCCCAATTTTTTTTCCTGCTTGCTGTTTACAAGTCATACTCACAGTTAGCCAGGCCTCTCTTTCACTTCCTTTTTCACTCTGTTGGCTTGTGGTCATTTTCCATCCTTCAGGTAATGCATGCTGATCAGGAAGCTGTTTTTCCTTCCTCAGTTCTCCCTCAAGAGTTGAATTTTGAGGGTCCCTTTTTCTTCCCCCCAAAGCCTGGGGGCTTCCCCTGCCTATCCCTAGCATTGGGGTTGCAGCATACTCACATTTAAGTGATTTATTCAGTGTTTTCGTTGGAAAAAGCAGGAGCTTTTCCCACATAGGTCTTTCCTCTTTAGCTGAAAGGTGGGAGAGCAATCTTCTCTCCCTCTCCCTCCCTCCCTCCCCCCCTCTCTCTCTGTATGTGTGGACAGCAATAAGTCCTAAGGCACTATGTGTGTGGGGGGAGTGATCTTTCAGTGGGTGCCCATTGTGGACAAAGTGGTGGGGCAGTCTTTTGCCTGCATTCTCCATTCTTCCAGCTGCTGTGGAGGGATCTGCTCCTTCCCTCCATCTTCTCTGGAGGAGTGGAGAAGGCAGACAAAATACCTCCTTTGTCTGCAGAGGACCCTCTGTCCAAAGATCACTTTCCCCATATACTCTGTTTCCTCTGATACCTGCCTCCAGCAGCTCCTTGTCTCTGTTCATCTTCCCCACTCACTTGTACACTCTATCCCCTACCACTACACAAAATGAAAAAAAAAAAAAAAAGGTTTGCTGGCTCAATACAAGGCTTGCTGGACTCAACTACTCCTGCCCACCAAAAACACTTCCTGCTGGTGGCTCCACATGGAAGCCACCTTGCAAGCGCCCGTCACATGTGGGAAAATTTGGATTTTTTTTTTTAAAAAAACATCTGGGGTTACTAGTGAGTTTCCAAAATTGGATTAAAGCCCTCAAAACCACATTCCCTGCATATTCCCTACTATTTCCCTTCAAATCCTCAAGAACATCATGTGGAAAGGACACTGCAACTATGAAGTGAGTACTTTTCTGCCTGTCTGCCTGTTTGCCTGTCTGTCTGTCTTTTTGCTGGTGTAGAAAAACTCTTCTGAAGAACTTGGATTACAACCTGAGAGCATTTTTAAAAAAATTGTCTTCCACTCCTCTTCAATCATAATAAAATCAGGAGGGAGGAAAATATAAAATGTAGTTTAGGGGGAAAATGAGGGAAAAACCCAAGGTAAGCAGGAAGATATGATGTTTTCTACTTTTCCGTTTGTTTTCTCATTCCAAGGGCAGTAAGAATAGGTAGTATATGCCTTTTCATGCTGTGATCACATGTAATGTCCAGAATCCTGCTGGTGTCTTACACATTCATACATTCCCACATGGAAGTGATTGGGCATTTTTGTCTGATGTGGAAACCATACATTCAGCCCAAGGCTGCAGAAAGTGAGTTTCATATGTGGTGTCATTGTGTATACTTGCACAGGGCACATAGGCACAAGTGGATACTGCCCATGCAGGTAAAGATGCGTATTTGGTTGTGCATTCAGGTGTACAATTTCACAATTTACTAAAAAGGCAGCATTGTGCAACCACTATGTAACTCCATAAACATAAAGTTACACTCTGTCCTCCTCAATGTTGGATGCAGCTGAACATGGGTATGTGTCACTGAAAAATGTATTTATATGATAAGTAGTTCTGGTGTGGTAAAAATGATAAAATATAATTTGTTTTCTTTGATAAACTACATTTACAGAATTACAGCACTCCTAAAAGATACCCATCCAATCACTATAAAGACCTCCAAAGATAAAAAGTCTACCACCCTTCGAGGCAGTCTATTCCACAGTCAAAACAGTTTTTACAGTAAAGATGTTCTTCCCAATATTATGGGTCCTTGGGAGCCCCAGATGTTTTCTTTTTTTAAAAAAATAATATTATCTTTTTTCATAATTTGAATCCATTGGTTTCATGTTCTAGTCTGGGACAGCAGAAAATGAGCTTTCCCCATTTTCTACACAATATCACTTCAGATATTTAAAGATGGCTATCATGTCACCTCTCAGTCTTCTCTTCTCCAAATTAAACAAAACTCTCTAAGCTGTTTCTAATATGGTTTGGTTTCCAGAGCTCTTTCATCATCTTGGTCACTCTTCTCTGGACACATTCCAGCTTGTCAAGATCCCTCTTGAACTGTGGTATCCAGAACTGGACACAGTATTCCAGGTGAGATCTGAACAAATCAGAATAGAATGGCATTGCTACACCCCTCAATCTGGATACTATGCTCCTATTGATGCAGCCTAGAATTGCATTGGCTTTTTTTGGCTGCCACATCACACTCTTGACACATGTTTAGATTGTGGTCTATTCAGACCCCTAGATTCTTTTCATATGTACTGCTTTCAAGCCACGTGTCACTCATCCTATATTTGTGCATTTCATTTTTTCATGCCTAGATATAGTACCTTATATTTTTTATTTGTTGAAATATATTTTGTTAGTTTTGGACCAGCTTTCTAATCTGTCAAGGTCATTTTGAATTCTAATCTGGTCCTCTGGGGTATTAGGAACCCTCCCCACCCTGCATTTGATGTGATCTGCAAATTTGATAAACATGCCTTATATTCCAACATCTAAGTCATTTATAAAGATGTTAAATGGGCAGAACCCTGAGGATCCCACCAGTCACTTCTCATGGCACTGCTTTTGGGGTCCTCTCCTTTGTGGCTTCTAGATATTTTTTCTAGTTATATGAATGTTGGGGTTCTCCTGATCCTGCTAATACTTTCCCTCAGGTGTGGGTGGTGGAGTTTTGGCTAAATAAGCAACAACACAGACAGCCTGAACATCAGAGATAAAGGGAAGGACAGTAAGTGCTTTTTAATGACTCAAAAGATTGATGTGAATGTCCTCTACAGGGCTCTTTTCATCACCAGAGAGAAAAACTGCCACTGTAGATTTAGCAGTTGAATTTCTGTCACATATTCCATGTCAGTGCTTGACATGTTTGGTCATCCTCACCCAGTGTCTGATAAGTGACAGTTCATTGGCTACAATATGTGGAATCTCTTTGCTATCTGGTCATATATAATATTTCATAGTTGATGAATCTTCGTTTGTGAAGATAAGCCAGGGAGATAGTTGATGGCATTTGATTTTTGCTTGATATTTTATATGATAGTATCTGATACTTGATAAATGATGCTCCTTAGAATCTGACTTTGAGTCTTCATTATTTGACAGGATATAATATTTGATTTTTAATTTTGCATTTGATATCCGGTACAGTCAATTTCTTATCTCCTATGGTATTTTATTATTTTACTTTGATAACTTAATAGCTTATATATTTAGGGTAAAGCAAATTGTTAGTCTTAATTAGAGCATGCTTGCTGAATCGGTGGAACTTGCTTAAACGTTGAACTATTCAGTTCTCATTGATTCAGTGAGAGCACTGTAGGTGGGATTAGCAACTCAGTTTGGGCCTCAAGCATCAGTAGCACAGTATATTGTTCACCATTTCATAAGCTAAATCCCCTCCAGAGGGTCTTCTGACAGTATCCCATGCTGACAAAGAAGCTAAAAGATATATGCCCAAATAGCCAGATATACAGTGATGAAGGCATTTCTTGGATCTCCCGGGTGTCATCTGGAGGTTATGGGTATCATTGTTGTGGGTCCAGCTACACAGCCAGAGTCAGATATCTCTCTCCTTCCCCCATTCTCCCCCAGACACTATGTGGCTGTGTTTTGTAGAGGCCCCCACAGGAGAAAGATGAATTGGGGGAAGCTTTGTATGAGGGAGGTAACAAATTCCTCCCTCCACAATGACCAAAACTACATATGCATGAGTGTTTGTTGCACTGGCACACATCTCTAACAAAGTGGTAAGCTAGCATCCCTGCTGAACTTCTCATATTAATCCATTTTTTCTTTGGGAACTGTTTCAAAATAAAGGTCCTGAATCAATAGTCACAAACATCTATTAATATTAGTTTGAACTACCTTGCGTTAAAGCTGGTCTTCTAGTTGAGAAGGTCAAAGAATGAAGAGAGATTGAGACAGGCAGAATGTAAAAATCTCTTGTTAGTGACACATTAGTAGATCCCCATAGGACTGAAAAAAACAAATATTGACTGCAGATCAGCATCCCCTGAACTCTGCTTGTTCTTCTGCCAGAAAGATATTTAAGACAGAACACCATTCCAAATTGCTTAATACAGAACATGTGTATATTTAGGCCTCTACATCAGTCAGGAGTTAAAGTGGGCTCTCTTCTAAAGAAGAACAAGGGCACTGCTAATAGACCAGGAATTAACTGTTTACAAACTGTTTTGATCAATGTAATAAAATATGTTCATTAGAGGTTCAGCATGGCTTTCGGACTACATTAAATGCTCTAGACAGGTTAACTAAGGTCTATTAATACACAAATCACAATGAATTACTAAGAAGCTCTGAACCTGACCTTCACAGGATCACTCAGGCTTATTTTATTGCATCTGAGAAGGATGAGCCTCCTAGTTGGTTGTCACTGGGGCCTTCATGTTATAAGTTGCAATAAATGCAGTTTTATCAAATGAAAGGAATTATGCTGATTGGATAAGATTTTCTTCCTTATATGTAGCACATGATGAGGGGGTCCTTACTCAAACAATGTTGGGGAGACTTTCCTGTTCTATATCAAATTCTATTCTGTTTCAGGGTTGTTAAATGTCCCCCCAACAAATCAGTGCCTCTGGATCTTCCTTCCTTCCTTTTTGCCAGAAAAAGTTGTATGAGAATAGAGGAGGAGACAGTGCTGAATCTGTTCCAGGAGCTATCCAAGGTGCTGAACTTCTTTTGGTATAGAGTTGTCACTTTGGATAGTGCTGTTCAAGTTTGGATTAAAACCTTTTTGTAATCCGAGTACTTTCTATTAGCTGGGAGGAAAAAGGGGGAAAATGGTTAAAGTCAATAGATTTCTTTCCACATTTTATGTCTTGGGATCCGTTGGGTTTTGAAAAGAAAAGTGCATGGACACTTAAATCTGCTTCCCTGGGTCAGTTTAGATAGGATTTTTTAAACAAACAAACAACCCAACAGCAATCCCATGGGGAAAAATGTAAAAAATAATAATAAATAAATTCCCCTAGCTTCTGGCTGTGGGACAGGTCCAGATGCTTATCTGATCCCCCCCACTGCTCTCCAGCAACAGCAAATGGATGTTCAGAGGGGGCTATCACATCAAAACCATGAGTTGTAATGATGGTGAATGGGGAGCCATAACAGAGTTCTTCAGGCAGAATGCGTACACTATACTAGGCAATACAGGATCTTTGCCCACAGAATTATAAATTCTTTTAGCTGTCCCAGTTTCAAAGAAACATAGGGATTTGAAGCGTTTTTAAAAATTTAAAATTAAAAACAAATTAAACTAGCACATAAAGAAAAATGCTAAAATATTATCATCATGGTTCATTAGATTGCTGGAAAAGCAAGGAGCATCATTCGGCCCTAAAGGAGAAATTGACTTCCCAAATTTGAGACAACAATTACACAGAGACGTATGACAAATTTTACAACATTTGGTTTCCATTTATTCAGTACACATTGATGAACTATGTCCTCTGGAAATACATGCTAATTTATGGATGATGTATTATGCTGATTATTTCCATTCTGCTATCTTGTTCAGTTGTCTTCATTTATTGCAATCATTCAATCTTGTTTCTCACTTTTCTGTATCCAATAAACTTTCTTCGTTGATTGTTATTGTTCCTTCTAAATTGTATTGTGTATATATATTTGGATTGAGTTAATACATTAGAGCTGCCTTATGTTCTTCCATTCTTTTCTTTTGGAATGATTTTATTATATTTATTTCTTTAACTTTTGTTTCAGAGAAAAAAGGAACATTTTTAACCAGTAGGACACTGTTTTTTTTTCTTCTCTTCTTGTCTCATTTCATCTCATCTTGTCTCCTCTTTCTTTTGAAAGGAAAGCATCAGCTGTATATTTGAAATACCTTGGATTAAAATGGCAGCAAATGTGGCTATCTTCAGACATATAATAACCACATTAACTAAAAGGGGTTGTAACACCTATTTAAAACAGGAACCTGTGTTACGGCTCCCTGTGTACTTTTTTATACTCCTGCCTGCACCACATCTTGGCCTAAATGATTTCTCATGAATTGCATCAGTCAAATTAGCCTCCATTGGAGGAGATGAAGAAAAAATGGGAGTACAAGGAGGGAGCCATGGCAATGTGAAAATTTGACAATAGTTTATTTTGGTTGAAAAACTTCCCATTCCATGATCAGGAAGAGCCTAATGTGGGAGGGAAGGAATGCAAGTTCTCCAAGCTAATTATACAGGAAGGCTTAGTCTGAGAACAAGTTTAAAAGCTTTGGAGGTCTAAAAATAGAATGATGCATTATTTTTATGCCTGTGATACTTGCAGCTGAGATGCACTGTCTTCTTAAACCACTGAGTACATGGATTTGATTAACTTCACTGGGCATCTCTATTATTTCCTCTTCCTTAGTTTGTGGAGTTGTGTGATGGGTTTCTACAGATAAGCCAAAAGAGAAAGGTGGAGCTTGTTTATTTTGTCTCTGCAAGGCAGGAATGGACAAAGTGAATCCCGGGTGGAACACACACACCAGCTACTTTTCTTAATCATGAGCCCCCAAAGTCCCCCATGGTGATTTTGTTTTTGCTCCAAAGGTTGCTTTTTCTGCATTTGGAGAATTCTTTGATCTTACACACCTGTATTTTCAAAGTCTGATCAGCTTGTGGCTATCCAGATGTTGACCACCACTGCCACCAGCCCTAGCCACCATACCAATTGTAAGGAAAGTGAGTGTTACCTTCCAAGAACATCTGGAGGCCACAAGGTATCCACCTTTGCTCTAAAGACAATTGGGAAACAAGTTGATACTATTGTTGTTGTGGAAAGCATGCCATCCAGGGCACTCTTCAAGTGTTTGTAGGCTCCAGCAAAAACACCACAAGTGGGCCTTCAAACTACTATTAGAATTGCCCACCACTTCTAACTAGTTGCATGTATCTTTTCTCCTGTGACAAATTACTGCTGAATTCATCTGAATGTCACTAGAAGTAGGAGAATGAAGATTCATTCACCATGGAACTATTAGTCATCCCTGGTGGAAGCTGATTACATAAAGCCTCAGTATGTATGGTGTTCTGTGACTGTTGTTGTTGTTGATGATGATGATGATGTGTACTTTCAAGTTATTTCTGACTTATGGTAACCTTAAGGTAAACCTATCACAGGGTTTTCTTGGCAGACTTTGTCCAGGGGTGGCTTTCCTTTGCCGGCCATGCCTTCACTAAATACAGTGTTCCGAGCTGCAGCACTCTTGATGTTTTGCATAGGAATGATTAGCAACAGTGTACTTATTTGAGGTTACCATAAGTGTGCGTGTGTGCATGCGTGCACATGCCTAGGTCTTTAGAAATCCGATGCCTAAATCTTTGATAATTCCAGAACCAATTCTTTCCCATCTGCATTGCTGTCTCACAAGTTCTGCTCCATGACCAAGTTATAAAATGCTGATCCCAAACGTTAATATATGTTGCTTCTAGTATGACCACAGTGGTGTAGTTAGGTAGTTTAGCTTTTCTATCTGACACTCTCACAAGCAGGGACACCATAGAGGTTACTATCTATTACCTTCACTGAATTTGGAAATCCTCCTGAACAATTTGATTTATATGGCCCTGGACATATTGACCTAAGGTCCTGCCCTGATGTTTCCACTGTATTCTCCAGGCCAGTGGTCTTTTTGTTTCTTCAAATGGTAGAGAATGCCCATGGTTCTCCACAAATGATGATTGAAATGATTTTCTATGTGGCATGGGAGGTGTTGTTCAAGAAACAGGTGCACAAAACTTCATTGGACACATAGAGCTGTCACATATGTACTAGACCTTACCCCTCCTGACTCATTAAACAGGCCAGATGGCATTGGCCAATGGGTATAGGGAGTGGTCAGTGCCAATGGGTATAGGGAGTAGTCAGTGCCTCTTTACAACAAGGCAGGATCCTAATATGTCTGAAGGAGGATGTTGTAAGACTTCAGTCGGGGAAAAAAAATCTTTCTTGGAACCTACTATAATGGATAGTTATTGGCCAGTCTTCAATATTCCATTTTTGGGTAAGGCCCTGGAGCATGTATGGTGGCTACTCAGCTCCAGAGGTTCCCAGATGAGAATTAGCTATATCCATTTCCATATGGCTTTAGGCCTGGTTATGGGGTGAAGATGGCTTTGGTTGCCTTGTGGAATGACCTATGCCAGGAAATGGATGGGGGAGTATGTCTCTGTTGGTTCTGCATGACCTCTTGGTAGTTTTTGGCACTATAAACCATGTTATCTTTATGGACTGCCTAGCAGGGATGGAAGCTGGCAGCATTGTTTTACTAATAGTTTCATCCTTTTTGGGAGGAAAGACCCCAAAATTGTTGCTGGGGAATGTGTCATGCCCTGCTTCCAGAACTTAGAAATGGACTCTGACTCCGAGACTGAAGCAATGGACATAATAGGGCATGCTAAACCAGAACAGGATGAAGTTCCAGACCCACAGGCCTCAGACACAGACAATAGTGCAGTACCAGCTCTGGCAGAGGGTCCTGCCCCTTCAGATACAGAGGACAACTTACCTATACCTACCTTCACAGCATGGAGACAACAAAAGGAGGACTTGAGGTGGTCTCAGCATATTTATAGGAAGCAGAAATTAGTTAAGCAGCAGCTGTGCTAGCTGCTGCTTTATAAATATGCAGCACTGCCCTCCAGGGGTTGTCGGAGATTATCTGACCGACCTGAGTTCCCATCGTGTTTCTGATCACTGTGTTTGGCTTAGACTGTGTTTGTTTACTCTGGATTCTATTTGCCTTACCTGGATTCTGCTGGACTACCCTGAACTCTGTTTGCCAGACCTGGACCTTGTATACTGGACTTTGCTTGTGGACTTGTGTTTTGCTTGGTAGTAAAGTAAGGTCTGGTTTCAGGCTGCCTTGATTCCTTTGCCTGTAATTAGCTTTACTGTGCTCTGCTTCTACTATCAGCCATGTAGTAACCAGCCTTTGGCTGGTTGCCCAGTCATTGTTTGAACAGAACTCCTGTTGGACTCCTTAGCTATTGCTCTGTGCTGTCCTGCAGGGTTCTGTTCCCCTTTTATTTAATATATACATTAAACTGTTGGGAGAGCTTGTCTGGAGTTTTGGGGTCAAGTATCACCAGACGTCTGATGCCTCCCAACTCTATCATTCTTTTCCATCTAATTCCAAGGAAGCTAGTTTGGTACTAAACCAATATGTGATGTCAGTAATGGAAAAATTGAAGTTTAATCCAGACAGAAACAGAGGCTGTCCTGGTCAGGTTCAAGACATGCCAGGGAACAGTGAATCAGTCTGTGCTGAATGAGGTTACACTCCCTCTGAAATCTAATGTTTGTAGCTCAAGTGTACTCCTGGATCAAGCCCCAAGTCTAGAAGACCAAGTTTCAGCAGTGGCCAGGAGTACATTTACCTGGTTAAAGTTAGAACACATGTAGCCCACCTTTAGCTTATTGTGACAACCAAACATTTCCTAGATCTTAAGCAGATGAGGGTGGTGGTGGTAATTATGATTATCATCCCACCTAACTTGAATGAAGCATAGAGGCAGTTGCATTCCCTCACCTAAAAATGTTACCTGATGAAACCTGTTTAGAATATCACAAGTATATTCAAGAAGTTCATGATCTGGCAGCATGGCAGGGTTTTGTTCTTCATATGAAAGCTGTCAAAATTGCCATCTAAAGTAGCTCTAGGATCCTGACAAACAGGGCAGTACTATTTCATTAAGGGGTATTGATTGAATTATTGGTTGACTGATTGCCAGCCAGCCAATGGCATTTTACCCATATACAAAAATGATCAAATAATTTTAACAAATTGTCTATTAGGAATTAATCTTTATTCAGGGATACCGAAGCTTACTTACATCCTAATTCTCATCATAAAATGACTGGATCTGAAAACCAATGGGGATTTTTGTTCTGAATTTCATCTATTTTATGCTAGGCCAATAGGTTCAGCCTGGGAAATCAAGTTTAATACTAGATAGAGCTTAATGAATTTCACCCTAGCATTTAATGAGCTTGTCTTAATAGCAAGAATTTAAGAAACCTTCAGTCTTTCTCTGTAAGGACTAATGTGCATCTGAGAATAGGCTGTATAGAAATATAATAATGCAAATAAGGATATGAACCCCAGAGTGCCCAAATACAGTTTTTCAGATCCTTTTCCTTGCCTCCAAAAACCAAACCATGCGAGGAAGTTCTAAAAATGTAAAATGATTATCATCCTAAAATATAACAGAGGCACTATGTGAATTGAGCAAACAAAAGAGAGCATGGAACAAGTGTGTTTGAAACTGTTTTCTAAAAGGAAGCACAGATGCTGTAGCTGTGCTGTTCACTAAAACAATCCTTTTGATGCCTTTTAGTTGAATCAGTCATGTTGTGTCCCTTTGACTAACTCCGAACACGAAGTAACTAAGAACAAATGATAGGAGGGATCTGTAGCAGATCAGAAAAAAAATAAAAAGCTGGACAGTTTAAGAAAAATGGAACTGCTGATCTATCTATTTAAGGTCCTTTGTGATCAGTTAAATCAGGCATTAAATACATAAATATTTTGTCTGATGGATCCTAACATTGATATTGAACTTAATAATTAAAGACTAATGGAAGAATATGAACCTCCTTCTCTCTCTCTCTTCTTTCTCTTTTTCTCAATGCGCGCACACGCGGAGACACACTGCCTTGTAAATGTATTCATCTACTTGGCATTGTTCCTATCTGATGCACACAAGACATTCAATGCAGTGAATATTTTTTATCATGGCACAAAAGTTAAGTAAACAAAACAAATGAGCACTTGTTAGTTGCTGGACTATTCACTCCCTTTGCAGTGACACACCTAAAGAGGCTCTGGTGCAATTTCCGCCTCCAGAAAGTCATATAAGGAATTGAATTGAGTTTAATTCCAGCACCACATTGTCTCAAATTAAATGCTCCTTTTTCTGGAGGGCTCTAGAGTTCCTTGGAGAGCTTACCTAACAGCATTAGAAAGACCAAGGAGCTATCCAGACAAATTGGGGAGAAAGATGTGCAGAAGTAGCATTGAGGGTTGGATTATTTTAAAAATTCCCAAAATATAGTAATTTCCCAGAACACCATGAAATCCATGATTCAAAAATGGAGACAAGATGTCCGAACTGCATCTCTGACTAAAGAATGACATCCACCAAAGCTCAGGGATTGGTTATGAAGGTGCTTAGTAAGAGAAACAAGCCAGAGACCAGTGGTGAGACTGAAGGAGCTGGAGAGATCTATAGCTGAGATGGGAGAAACTGTCCATGAGAACACTTATCACCCAGTTACTCCACAAAACTGGGTGTTATGGAAGAACGGTGAGAAGGCCACTGCTGAAACAAACACATTTCGAAGCCCATTTAGAATTTGCATAAAGATATGTGGGAGACTCAGCAAACATGTGTAAAAGGTTCTATGTTATTTATTTATTTATTTGTCTGTCTGTCTGTCTGTCTGTCTGTCTACAAAGCTAACAGTGCCCATTGCCCTGAGATTATGATAGTGCCATGTTGTGGGGATGTTTTTCTTCAGTGGGAACTGGAAAACCAGTCAGGATTGAGGACAAGATGAATAGGACCCCAAATGGCAATTTCACTTCCCCACCCTGAAATTGCCCTCCTTCTTAGCCCCTCCAAATTTTGCTTTCCTCCTAATTTCAAGCTGAATGTTTTCTAGAAAAAACTTCTGATAAAGCCTGAGGTGCCCTGCCCCCTCCAACAACCCCCCCCCCTCTCTCTCTCTTGTATTCTTCACTTTGGCCATGTTCAAGAGCAAAATTTGTTGTGTTTATTGTTCAAAAAGCAGTTAAGCTTACAATAATGCATCATGACAGCATGATGAAAATCAATATATATGTGCAGAAATCTTCTCCTAGTGTAATTTTAACAAACACAAAAATAGCCCTGATATCCCACAACACTAAGAATGTTCCTGAAAGCATGATGCAGAACACAAACTGGCACAGCAAAACAAAACAAAACAAAAACATTTTATCTTGATTACCATAGTCAGATGATTATCTGCAATCTCTGGCTGCCCCCCTATTAGTGCACATAATTTTGACTCTTTGTAACCAATGTCCCAGATTTTCTGAGTTTGCTTATTAGATTTTTCTTTCTTTCTCCTTCAGGCCATAAGTTACATATTTATGGGTTACCCCATTTCCATCACCAATCAGTCCTGTTTTTCCAAACAGAAGAAGCTTTTCTGAAGCCTTTCTCAAGTAAAAAATGCATTGTGTTCTCCTCATATTCAAGCATCTTGAAGTGTTCCAGAGACATTTTCTGCACAGAGGAACACATGGTTTGATACCCTGTTCAGTAGTTACAATGTTGTAGTTCTGCCTGACATCACAAGTTTGCCTTACATGGCATCACAATCCATGTTTATGGCTATTACACATGTAATGAACAAATACCTCCCCCAAACCCACCTACTCAGCCTGTTGTAATGTGTACAGATACTCATTCCCCACTCTCTAACAACACAGAAAAAGATGTGGGGGTTCTGTTTAAAAGGTAGGGTTTTTATGGGGAGGCATAGCTACATCTCCATAACTATGACTCCATAGCTATGTCTCCTGATACAGGATCTGGGTCACAGTTTTGGGCACAAAACCCACCTTTCTTGTGCAGAAGACACTCACTATTTTATGTGCAGGAAATAACATTTTCTCCATGGAAAATGGGTTTTGCACAACAAGAAAGGAAAAGAAAAAAAGCACCACATGTTTCTCTGCAAAGAAAAATCATCTAGAACATTCTGGGACATTCAAATCCTGGGAGAAATCTGTGAAAAAGTCTCACTGCTCTATCATTCTTCCTTATGGGGCTTCCCGACTATCAACAATCCATTTTTTTGGCTAGAAAACAGATAATAGAGACTATTCTTTCCATCTTTGTAAAAACTGCACTAAATAAAAGCCCCATTTGATGACACAGTGAAATAAGGGACATGTTTTCAAAGTTTACCCAGTTAATCCACCAAGAGCAGCATCTAATGAGCACCAGTCAGACACTTTCTACTTCATGAGTTTATCATGAGTCCAAGAAGTGCTTTTGGGCTAGCAGTGTGTCCTACTTTACAGAGGACTGTCCTGTGTTTGAAAAGTTGTCTGAGGGCCAAAGCTTGGGAAGATTTTAAAAGCAACTTGTTAACGTAACTCTTTTTAAAGCCCCAAAATACCCTGCCATCAATAATATTATATAATTAATATGTGACATTACTGGCTGTATTACTCATTACTTTTAAGTTCACTATCTATTCCTTTTGTAAGACAAAAGGACCTAAAAAAACCCCTCACCTCAAAAAATCCCCAAAACATTTTAGCTGCCACCCCCAAATAATGAGACAAAAACAAGAAAAACTACTAATTGCTCCATAAAAAGTAATATGTTACCAGTAATTACTTTATTTTGCAAAATATAGGGATGGAATAATGTTTGAAAATATTCATAAAATGGTAAAAAAAAAAATTCAAGTGTGAGAAACCTGGACAAGAAAAATTCTGTGCAAAATTCACATGTGGTTGTTTTGTTCAGAAAACAGCATTTTCAATGCAGGAAACAGCATTTTATACGTGGAAAATAATATTTCAATAGAGAAATATTAATTCCCCTGCAAAAAAAATGTCTTGTTTTCTCTGCAGAAAAAAAGGTATAATTGGGAATTTCTTCTATGTGTAATTCACACATGGTTGATTTGCAAGTAAAACACATTTTCCACACAGGAACTGATATTTCCACAATGAAATATTATTTTCCATGCAGAAAATGCTGTTTCCTGCACAAAACAACCGTACGTGAATTTAACACAGAATAAGTCACAAGTTGTGAATAGCCTTTGAAGAAAGCATGGTTTTCAAAGACTTTCTTGCAGCAGGAAGAAAATGGCTGAAATTACTTGATGTTGTCTTTGAGAAGAAACTTCGGACTTTTTCAGACATGAACTTACTGTGCAAGAAGGCTCATAACAGGCACAACACTGCTGCGTGGCAAGGGGCCTGTTTCGTACGATGCCGTCCCCCTGCCGAAATC
The DNA here is from genome assembly GCA_030847615.1 of Gambelia wislizenii. NCBI lineage: Eukaryota > Metazoa > Chordata > Lepidosauria > Squamata > Crotaphytidae > Gambelia > Gambelia wislizenii. Next base: position 101,551,584 of record JAUMIR010000005.1, on the reverse strand, counting down.
AGCTGTGTCAGATCCACAAGAGACTGGAGCCAGCCACGCCATATTTGGCCTTTTTTAATTCACGGGCAACTTCTGTGGAACTGACACAGCTGATTTCAGCAGGGAGACGGCGTCGTGCGAAAACAAGCCCCCTGCCGTGCAGCAGCGTTGCGTCTGCTACGAGCCTTCTTGCGCGGTAAGTTCACGTCCTTAGTGAAGAATTAACTCTGGAAAAAGAGATGTAATTGTACTCCTGTTTCTCCCAAGAGTAATGTGTTGCCAGTGATGTTGTTACTTGCAGCACATTTCAAAGAAATAGTTTGTTGTTAGTCTGGTTTTGCATGAAAAGACATAAAGAAATCCAGCAGCATCTTTGAGACTAACTGGGAAGAGGAAATCACTAACGTAGGTTTTCTTCATATGAAGAAACAGACTGTATGCCAACAAAAGTGTATGCAAGGAATTGTTTGCACATTTGTATCCAGATGCATAAATCAACATACATGATATCACGCAACTCTTCTCCTTTTTGTAATGCTTATGCAGCCACCTATACATGATAGTGTTTCAGACTCTTCGGTAGTCAAATTGTTTTCACTGTGTAATGTTCAGAAACAAAGAACATGTCTTACTTTAACAAGTCTGTAACTCTTCTCCCAATCTTTTTATTGTATTAATCTGTGTAGCATTTGATTTGCCTGTTCTTGTATTATTAGGCATGGCTGTTCTATATTAACATAGCTTGCAGTGTTATTTCTTGATAATTAAGTATGGAATTCTCTGGGGATACCAGGAAGTCAACTCTCATGCAATTTCATCTAATTCCATTTGGTGTTTGGAAGTTCAAGGCTAATTATTTTTCAACATTGGTCAAGAAGCATGATTTTTTAAAAACACACACACACACACTGGACTGAATCAGCAATGAAGCTACAAAAATATATGAAGAACGGAACTAAACGTACAAATAAATATCCACTACTCAGAAAAAAGTGCATCCAGAAGTAATTCAAACTAGAGCTTGGAACACTACTTTGAGAAAGTAAATTTTTCCTTTACTCATTACCAGCCCATTTATGTACCACATTAGTATTGAAAAGCAATTAACTTCTTGTTGAAAACTACATTCTTTGCTTGATTAGGAGCAGAGTATGTTTACTGTTGTAATGGTGATTGCTGTCAAATCTACTTTGACTTATGGCAACCTTATGAATAAGAGACCTCCATGAATCACAGTCAATGATAGCCCTGCTCAAGCCATTGCATACTTAAGGCCATGCTTCCTTGACTGAATCAATCCACCTGTAGTAAGATTTTCCTCTTTTCCTGCTGCCTTCTGCTTTATTGAGCAACAGCATCTTTTTCAGTGAGTCACATCATCTCATGATATGCCCCAAATACTATAGCCTTGATTTAGTCATCTTGATTTCTAGTGAGAGTTCAGGCCTGGTTTTGTCTGGGAGTCATTCATTTGTCTTTTTGGTGGTCCATGGCAACCATAGAACTCTACCATCACATTACAAATGGGTTGATCTTCTTCCTGTCAGCTTTCTTCACTGTCCATTCATAGAAATCAGAAATACTATGGCACGGATGAGTCTACTTTTGTTATTTAAGGATATATATTTATACTTGAGAATCTTACATTGTCCCTTCACAGTTTCTTTTTCAAGCCTTCTTCTTCTACTACTAATTTCTCAATTATAGTTTCCATTTTGATTAATGACTAGGCCAAACTGTAGAAAATCTTCTATTTTGATATTTTCATCACCCAGTTTAATGCCATTTAAATCATCTTTAGCCATTCTTTTTGCTTTCTCGATATTTGACTGTAACCTTGCTTTTGCCATTTCTTGCCTAACTTTCACCACTCAAGCATTCCCTATCTTCAGTTTTCTTCTAGCAATGTGGTGTTATCTACATATCTTAAATAGTTGGTGCTCCTTCCTCCAATTTTCATACCTCCTTTCTTTGAGCCCAATCTTAGTTTTCTGAGACTCACTTTAATAAGAATGTGGCCTCATTTTTTTTTTAAAAGATATATCATTTATTTGTTTTTTAGAAAGGGATTCACATTGCTCAGAGGAAAGCAGGACCCTTTGTACAACTACTACGTTCTACCAATTAGAGCAACACAACATATCGGTCAGTCAGCCTTCCTACAGTGGTTGGAGTGTGACAGAGCTCTAGCCTACTGACACAGTCAACAGTACACATGCTTCCATGCTGTTCTGAGTGGCACAGACTCCTCATTTTGAAGTAAAAGACAGAAATGGGGGGGGGACCCAAAAACTTTAGGCCACCCTATGTTAAGGTAAGGGCCCCAGCTACTCTTATTAATAGCAAGTTACTTATTTGCATCAGAGGAAGAACACCATTTGTGATGGATCTCTTCTTCAGACTGCCCCTGCAGTTCCAAACCCTTGGTCTCCAGTCATTCACCTTCCTCCCTCCTTCTACTTGTTCCCTCAAGATCCCTCCCTGGATTGAGTACTTGGGCCTCAAGTTGATCCTTATATGGACCAGTGGATGTGTTGTTCAGTGGGTCCACTGTAGTAAGTGTGACCAGATTCTCTATCAAAACTTAACAGGAAAAGCCAGACACAGTTGTAAAAAATAGTAAGTAGAAGTACTGATACACAATTAGATCAAACATTAACCTCTGAACTATTTAATCATTCACAACTCCCCAAAAGTTTATCCAGTTCTTCCCCTTGGCTAACTGTCCTAACTCTATTCCAGCTTTGCCCCCTCTCTGCAATCCTTTACCTGTCTCTAGGCCATCTTTCCCCTTGTCAGAAACAAGCCACAGTTTTGTGTCCTTTCTCCCCCATAGTCTCCCCTACCCAGTATTTCCTGATCTGTGATTGGCTGACACCAATCAGGCTTCCTCAGCTCCTTTTACACCCTTCTGTTACTGTTACCTATCCTGATAGCCCCCATTTTGATTGGCAATATTTAATAATTTGGCTTACTGTGGCCTTCCACATGGTTAGCAAGTAAATCAGGGACCCCCAGATACCATAATAATAATAATAATAATAATTTATATCCCACCTCTCTACAAAATGCAGTTGGGGCAGCTTACAACATTTAAAATATACATATAAAACCCTCCATCCCACCCCCACTTAAAATACAATTAAATAATTAAACATTTAAAAATAGTTAATAAATACTACAACACAGAGACACAATAAAATAACTGGAATAGAGATTGGACCAATAAGACTTTTTTCCCCCTTCTGATGGCCAGGTATCTATTCAGGAAAGGTCTGCTGGAAGAGATCCGTCTTAAGAGCTTTTAAAAAGCTATTTAAGGTGGTAATGTGATGGATCTCGTCCAGCAGGCTGTTCCATAATCTAGGAGCAATAGCCAAAAAGGTCCTCTGGGAGGTCGAAGAAAGCCTAGTTTTTAAAGGGTGCAGCAGATTCCTCCCAGAGCACCTGAGTGCACAGGGAGGATTATATGGAAGGAGGCAGTCCTGAAGATAGGTTGGACCCAAGCCATTTAGGGCTTTAAAGGTGATAACCAACACCTTGTACTGGGCCCGGAAACTAATGAGCAGCCAGTGAAGTGATCTTAAGCTCGGTGTTATATGGTCTCTTCAAGATGTACCCAAGACCAGTCTGGCTGCTATATTCTGTACTAGTTGAAGTTTCCAGACCAAGCACGAGGGTAGCCCCACGTAGAGTACATTACAGAAATCAAGACAGGAGGTTACCAGAGCATGTACCACAGTCTCAAGGTCCTGACTTCCAGGAAAGGGCACAGCTGGCAGATCAGCCAAAGCTGATAACAGGCACTCCTTTTTTTAAAATTATTATCTTTATTAAGACAAATTTTCTACAAATACATACAAACATATAAACTATACATACATACAAACATAATAACATAAACATAATAATAATAAAATACATTAATTTACTTCCTTACCAAACTGGATCGTAAACTTGCTAATTTCTCTTTTTTTAACCTTTCTTAATCATTTGAAACTATGTTCATTACATATGCATATTGTTTCTCTACAGTATATATAAACTCACAGGATTCACTTCCATTTCTATTTCAACATTTTACATTGTCCTAACTCCAGTACTTCTTGTCCGAGGATTAGAAACCTCTACTCTTCTTTAAATACAGGTATATAAATATATACATAAGTATATATTATAAGTATTTTTTGCTTCGCGTCCCTCGTCTCCTGCTTCCTATTACCTTTTTATCGTCTGTTACAGCTATTCAGTGAGCCAAATTACAGCATATTCATTCCATTCCGATTCAAAAATTCAATCCATTTTCCCCTCTTTTCTAAATTTGTTTTTTGTTTTATATTTAATCCACGAAGTGAGTTCTTTCATTCTTACAATTTCCTCCAATTTTTGCAACTATTCCACTATCTTTGGTATTTCTTCTTGCTTCCAATATCTAGCCAAGACTATTCTGGCTGTGGTGGTCATAACGAACATCAAATTTCTTGACTCTTTCGGGATTTCATTATCCACTAAATTTAATAAAAAAGTTTCTGGTTTAAATCCAAAATTGATTTTTAATATTTTCTTAATCCAATTATAAACATTTATCCAAAACTTTTTAACAACTCTACATGACCACCACATATGGAAAAAGGATCCTCCTTCTCTCCCACATTTCCAACATTTTGATTGTTTTTCCTTATACATTCTTGCTAACTTTTGTGGTGTCATGTACCAACAGAAGTTCATCTCGTAGCAATTTTCCCTTAGTTCCATGCACGGTGTAAATTTAATATTTATTTTCTACAATCCTACCCATTTTTCTAATTGAATATTATATCCAATATTCTGCGCCTACTTAACCATATATTCTTTGATGGTTTCTGATTCTAGTTCCAAATTTAATAAGATTTTATATACTTTTGATATTTTTATTTCTTTTTATTCTATCAACATCTTATCTAATTCCATCATTTGATGATCTATTCCAATAATATTGTTATCCATCCTAAATCTCTCTGCTATCTGTCTATATTGGAACCAGTTACAGTCTATATGGTCTTCCTTAATTCCTCTATTGTTTTTAACCTACTCTTACATACTTGGAATTTTATCAGATCTTTATATGTCAGCCACAATCCTCTGTTCACCATTTCCATTCTTCTGAAGGCTTCCTTAGATGATACCCACAATGGAAGTCTTAAATATAACTTTTTAAAAATCTCTTTCCAGGTATTCAACATTGATTTCCTAAGGATGTGGGTTTTAATTTTTTTTGTCAATTTTATCTTTGTCATACCATAGGTATGCATGAAAGCCAAATTTTATATTGACTTCTTCTACAGGTAGTGTTCTGTCATTATTTAAAAGGAACCAATCATATAGCCAGATTAGGACCAATGAACTGTAGTATATTCTTAGATTAGGTAGGCCTAGACCTCCCTTATCTTTCTCCTCATGTAGCACCTTCCATCTTATCCTTGGCCTTTTGCTTGCCCATATAAACTTTGATAGATCTCTATCTCATAACTTAAATAATTTTCTGTTGTATAAAACTGGGAGATTTTGAAATAAGAAGAGCATATTTGGTAAGATCTCCATTTTAACTGCTGAAATTCTCCCCATAATTGATAAATTTAATTTTCCCCATCTATCTAGATTTTTCTTTTCTTCTCTCCATATTCTGTTATAATTATTTTCTACTAAATCAAGATTGTTGTTTGTTATCATTATTCCTAAGTATCTTGTTTGTTTTAGGATTTTATAAGTTGATAGTCTAGTTAACTCCTCTTGCTCCTTTTTAGATAATTTTTTTGTTAAGATTACCATCTTTTATTTACTTTTATTCCTGATATCTCCCCAAAACTCCCCAAGCTTTTCCTGCAACTTACCAATTGATTTTGTAGGGTCCTCTAGGGTTACTGAAATATCATCAGCAAAAGCCAAGATCTTATACTCCTGTTTCTTTATCTTAACACCAGCTATATCCTTTCCAATTCTAATATTTCTACATAATATCTCCAAGCTCATTATAAAACGCAATGGTGACAATGGACATCCCTGTCCTACTCCCCTTTCTATTTTTATCTATTGAGTCTTTTGTCCATTGATTATAATTTGTGCCGATTGTTTCTTATAAATTGCTTTAATTCCTTGTATAAATTTTCTCCCTAACTGATTTTTTTCCATTACTGCCACCATACATTGCCACCTCACACTGTCAAACGCTTTTTCAGCATCCAAAAATAACAAGGCCAGTTTTTTCTCTGAATGTATCTTGCCATATTCTATGATATTTAATATTCTCCTGATATTATTTCTCATGTATCTACCTGGGAGAAAACTGGATTGATCTTGATTTATCCATTCCTTTAAGATTTTCTTTAACCTCTCCACTAAGATTGTTACAAAAAAACTTTATAATCAATATTCAACAGAGAGATTGGCCTATAATTTTTCCTTTCTTATTTTCCTTTAGAATTAAGGCAATGTTCGCATTAGTTCAAGACAACGGTATATCCCCTCCATCCATTATATCATTAAACAATTTACACAGAGGTGTCTTTAACTGTTCTCTGAAAATCTGGCTGAATAACTGGCTGAAAAGCCATCAGGGCCCAGTGTTTTGCCAATTTTCATTGTTTTAATCATCGATAACAGGCACTCCTGACTGTCGCATTTACCTGGTTTGTCATCTGAAGAGGGAGGGAGAGAGAGAGAGAGAGAGAGAGAGAGAATTAGCCCTCTGGTCTCCATTCAACATTCTACTGCTAAGATTATCTTTTTGGCCTGTCTTTTGATCATGTTACCCCACTTTTGATATTGCTTCATTGGTTACCCATTCCTTCTAGCATTCACTGTAAGTTGCTAGTTTTAACGTTCAAAGCCCTACATAACCTAACTCCCCACTATCTTTCAGCCCTCATTTCTTTTTACTGGCCTGCTTGAGATCTAGGAACTCTAGGCTTCTCACCCAACCAAGGATTTCCTCTTCACTGGCTTGGCTTTGTCCTTTCTCACTTACTGCTCCATATTCTTGGAATTATCTCCCTGAATATTTACAGACTGCTCCTTCTCTTGGTATTATTAAAATCTCATTTGAAAACTTTTCTGTTTTCCAACGCTTTTGGAATTTTAGTTTGATACTGTTTGTAATCTTGTATATTTTGATCACATGTATTGGTCAGTTTGTTTTATTTTCTATTTTCTTGCTATTTCATACTATTTTGTTGTTTTGTAGTTAGCTGGATAATTTGTTTTGCAATTGTATTTTATAGTCTTAATGTTTATTATCCATTCCTTCCCTGTATGTGTACTTATGTATACATTTGTTTTAGACTGTAGGCCTTTGGCAGGACCCAATGTTTTGTTTTATTTACTTGTTTTAATGTAAAGCTTGCTTTAATGTAAAGTGCCATGTACATAGTTGGTGCTATAACGAGGTCTGTCTATTAAATAATGATACTGTGTTTCGACCTTTCAGACAAATCAGGGAGAACTGATTGTGAACACCTGAGTGGTGGCCTTGAACATGTCTGAACCTGCATGATAAACATCAACCCTCTTGGCCATTCAGTTAATTGTCAGTCATTATGTAAAGCAGCTGTGTTGTCTGCTGTATGCCAGAAAAATGCTGTTTAAAAGTCAAGCAATGTGTCATTTTAAAATTTTTCGTAAAATTTAACAAAACACCAATGAGATATTTTCAAATGCTTACTGAGGCATACAGGAAAGACTGCATGTCTCATGCATGTGTGTTTTCAGATGGGGTCAATATTCCATGGCAGGCTTGGACCAGGGTCGAGAAAGGATCTCCCTTTTGGATGATGTTGGCCCATTCCGTCATGCCCCCGTCATGCCCCTGTGCTGCTCCCAGAATATTCTATTCATGATGAAATATGTCTGTCACGGAATTAGGGGTGTGCAAACAGGGGCCCCATTCCTGTTCCGAGATGACAGCCGTGGAGGAGGAGGTCTGTTCCCAGCACTTCCACACACGAGTGGGACATCCAGGTTAAGTGGCACCCTTCCCTCACCAAGTTACTTGTATTTTTTTTCTGTGTTTTTGTGCTTTGTTTTTAGTTTTGATAGTTGGGGGGGGGTATTTTAAAATTTGCCGCATGTCTGTTCTGTTCTGAGAATGGGTGTGATTTAATTTGCTGGTTGTAAATGCAGCTTTACAATGGCTGTATTTACAACTGGCCTGCAAGGGGAGGGGGAGGACATTCCTGCTGCAGAATGAAGGTAAGTGTGCAAACATTTTTTCTCCTATTCTGCGGCAGGAATAGGAATGGAGGTGGCAGGGCAGGAACAGGGTATTTGACCCCATCTGAAAATGTCCTGAGACAAAACAACAGACAATGCATTGGAAAAAACACGTCAAAGCAAGTCCACATTCAAAGCCATGCTTATTGGGGGTTTTTTTAACATCAAGGGTGTAATTTTGGCAGAATGGGTTTCAGAAGGCAGAACAGTAAACCAGCATTATTATAAGGAAGTTTTGACAAAGCTGAGAGAAAGAGTCGGGGGGGGGGAAAGGGCAGAAATGAGGAAAATGGTTTTGTTCTTCATCAAGACAAGCACTTTCTATGAAGCACTTTTTGGCTGATAAATACATTACTACACTTGAACATCCTCCATATTAGTCAGATTTGGCACCATGTGATGTTTTTCTTTTCCCTAAAGTGAAATCGGTGATTAAAGGAACCTGTTTTGAGTCAACTGATGCAGTAAAGAAGAAAAAGGCAGATGTGTTGAAACAGCTGATAGAAACTGATCTGCTCCATGCCTTCAACCAGTGGCAAACAAGACTGCATAGGTTTGTGAGTGTGAACAGGGAGTATATTGAAGGGAACATGCATTAGAATTGTAATACATATAAATAAAGATGGATTATTGTATCAGTCTCATTATTTAATAGATAGACCTCTATTATAATAGACAGACCTCTATAAATAAATGGTAATACTGTAATATGATTGAACAAGAGTACATTGAACAGTCTCTCTCTCTCTCTCTCTCTCTCACACACACACACACACAGACGAGCTGATGTATACTGTAATGCTTTAAAATCAGCCTCAGAAGCTTTCTTGTACACCCATCACTTGGATCAGTTCACTCCACCATTGCAGAATACTTTTTCCTGGTGTCTTCTGTACGTCCTCCCCTTTCCACAGGCCTTCTGGAAGGAAAGAAAGAGTTACTTATTTTGAGGGTTTTTTTTTTCCTAATTAGGTACTGGGAACCTATTGATTTGTGTTGCTATTAAAATGTTATACTGGTAATTGTACAGTACTGAAATAATTTTGATGGCTTAGCTAATTTTAAACAATATTATGATGATTGTTATTTTTATGCCTTTGGCTAATTGTTATCTTTCCTGTATTATTGTTATAACAGGCTGTACAATGTTAAAGGAATTAATAAAGACAACACTTTTAAATAAGTACCCATTATACATACAAAAAAAACATATAAATAATTGTGTGCATTGTTTTTCTGTATAACCGAAACAAACTAAAATGCACATGATTAATCAATTTAGCATTGTTAGGGCACAATTCAGTGGTTCCTGGGATGGTCACTCCATGGGTAGTGAGAAAGGTGTGTGGTGGAAAGAAGGGGATTCATCCACACATGCGTCCTGAATGTGGAGGTGGAAATCTTCACTGTTATCCCCATTTTGTTGCCAGTTTTCCAACAGTGATGTGTTGGATAGGGTTGTGCCTCAAGTTGGGGCGGGGGGCAGATTTCCAGGATTCAAAGCCTTCCTGTTTCCCTGATATACCCCAACATTGGAGGGAAAATATGTCAGTCCTTGAACTGTTTTGTAATTATTTTTCCTCCAGCATGTCCTCTCTTCTGCCTAGCCTGGAGGAAACAGCTGTTCCTCTGCTGTAGAATCTCTCTCTCCTACCACTGTAGCAGGATGGACAACACAGGCTACACTCCCCACACAGCAAGCCAAAATACTTTACTTTTTCCTCTGCAGTCCCTCTCAAAATGGTGACTAGAAATAATGTCCTGTTGCCATTTTGAGAGATATTGTGACAAAAGAGGTAACTGGAAGTAGAGAGAGTCCTGTGATGGGATGTGTGCATTTTCATACGTTTATGAATTTTCAAATAAAAATTGCCTGCAAATCACAACAATTTTTTTAAAAAAAAATGGGGCCACAAAAGTGGAGTTCAGGGATTGCATGCAGCCCATGGGAATACCCTCTTAGTTGATTTACACTCAGCCTTAATAGTACTATTTAATATGTATGCATATTAACAATAATTAATAATAAATTTTCCTAGTTCCTGAAAGCACTTCTCACTTTTATTCTCTAGATCCAATTGTGAGTGTCTACTAGGGTAAGCCCATTGACTCAATGGCACACATGTTAACTTTGACTAAGTTTCCATTGATTCAGTTGGCACACAGCACCTTAGTTGAGATTTAGAACTGATTTTAGGCCTATACAAAAAACTTAATTTATGGATATAGCTGGCATGGAGAGAGCAGGTTGATTAGGTTGGGAGGACCCTCAATTGGCCCCATCAGTTCCACAGGCATGTGTCCTGACACTGCTGCTGTGTATGGTGCCTCAAATATCAGAAGAGTATCAATATGTCTTTTGATAATTAATCTTGGTAACATGTTGCCCAGCATCCTATATGGCACAGTACAGTTGTCCCTCAATAATAATAATAATAATAATAATAATAATAATAATATTTATTTTTACCCCGCCACTCTGTTAAAAACAATCAGGGTGGCTTACAACAATTATAATACAAATGCAGATTAAAATCCCTACACACCACCCACTCCCACCCTCCCCCATAAAACGATATTAAACTAATGCACGGATTTGGCATTCACGGTTTTAAGTATTCACGGCTTGAAAATATGCTTAAAAAAATAATAATCCAAAAAGCAAACCTTGATTTTGCCATCTTATATAAGAGACACCATTTTGTTATGCCATTGCATATAATGGGACTTGAGTATTCACAAATTTGGGTATTCATGGGGGGGGGGGTCCTGGAACCAAACCCCAGCGAATGTGAATGGACAAGTGTATAGTGCAGTATTTCCATGTGAAGAGCTATGATATAGCTCGATATTCAACATCCCTGGACTTACCATTGAGATGCAGTCTCCATGGCCATTCTGTGGTGGGGGAGAGTTTTTTTTGGGGGGGGAGAGAAATGAGAAAAGCATATGGCTATATCCTTGTAGCCACATGCAAAATGATTATATTGTTACCTACCCTGACAGCCCTCATCTTGGAATATCACATAATTGACAATAGTTAATAATTTGGCTCAATGTGGCCTTTCACATGATTAGCAGGTAAACTAGGGACCCCCAGATACCAAGGCTGGAGTCATGTATAACCTAGGGAGGAGCCTTTGGAAATTCCCCAGACAGGTAATACCCAGGTCAGAGTTACCATCTGGAGTTGAGCCATTCACTAATCCACTCAACAATAGCAGAGTCTGCAATGGTTGCAAAATGGTTTTTTCCTCTTCCCTTCCTCCTGAACAATAGAAGTTGTCTGCTCCTATTCAATTCCAAATACATTGTCCATTAACAATCACCAGCTCTTCTGGGGAATCCTTTGTTTAATCCTGGGAAAATCCAAGAAACATTGTATTCCACTCTAAATCCCATTCCTTCAGGGGAATTATCACATATAAATATCCCCCTAAAACACCACCAAAGCGCACACAGATCCCCTTCTTATTGACTCCATATCACTCTGCATAGATACAGGTGCACAAATCTCCTGCTGTCTGACTCAACATTAGTTTGTGTCACCATTCTTCTTCAGGACCTCCCCTCTGCCAGTTTATTTTGTGATCTCAGCTCTCCAGGATTGCTATAGTATAACCAACAATCCCCTTACTCTAGTCCTCAATCCAAATACTTTCTACTTTCTTCAATAGCCTTGTGTGACTGTTAGAAGCCTGCATGTTTGAGTGTATGCTGTTAATATTAATTTCCAATAAAAACCATTTAATTGGCTTCAAGTCTCCTCAGTGATTACTGGTATATATATATATATATATCGGTCAAAAGATCCTGCCATTACCCAGCTTCTTGCTGCTATTTTGAACTAATTAAATATTCCCCACATTAAGATTCAGATACTAGTGGGATTCTCATGGACCCCACGCAATTCAGGTAACAACAGGTCCAGTGAGATCCTCCAAAGGTCTCAGTGGATGGATGTAGTAATTTTGCATCTGGGACTGGGGACATAGACAGACATTTCTCCGAGCCCACTGCTCTCCACCAGCCATTGAAATGGGGGCAGGGGGCTGAGTCAGATCAGTGGAAAGTCCAAGGGAAGGGCTTTGGTCACTGTGGAAGAAAGAAGTGAACTAAGACCTCTTCAATGACCAAAAAATGGCATACACAGCCATAAGGTTGACTTATCTCTGCATATTCCTTTAATAGGATGCTGACCATCCTGTGTCCCAAGCAGATTAAAATTTACTCTTTGTGTCCTAAAAGAGCATTTCTCCTTCAAAGGTACTGTTTTAATAATATCATTTTACCCTCCACCCCAAAATAATGTTTTATAGGTATCTTGTTTCAAAAGTTTTGGATTTTTTTAAAAAAAAACTTGGTGAAGTTCTTCTCATATCAGGTCATATCATTTTAAATACAAGTTTCTATGTGGATGCACAGTAGGATGAATGAGGCACTGAAGTCAGAAGAGCTCTGAGAAGTATTTTTGTTCCAAAAAGGAAAGGAAAAATCATGTTGGGGGGAGGCCTGTCACTTTCTTGAGGTAAAATCTTATCAAGAAGCACAGTGGTGCTTATTTAGTTTGGCAAACAGCTAAGCATGTGAACTGTTCATCTCTACAGCATTGTCAACAGTCATTGCATAGAGTCATGATACTAGAAGGGAACGTCACTACGTTCTTTCTCTTTGTATGGACTTATGTGTCACCCATGGTCTGAAAATCAAAAGGCACTGTTGGCTAATAGATGATTGTATTATACAGGCCCCTATAAGATATCAGCCTATTTAAAACTGCTCATCTGACTGACATGATGGACAAATGTGCTTCATGTCGAGGCAATGTTCATCTTTGTAGTGCTGTCAACTTAGATATGGTTTGTTTTGTTTGTGTCTCTCCTGCTTAATTTTTAGCTTGCCACAGACATGCAGAGAAGTCATCCAACTATGTATATTTGACTTATAAAATGGAGGAAAACAACAACAGCCTAAAGGGGTCAAGATTACATAATCTTGGCCTTCCCTTTCTCTTGATCAGTATTTGCCACTCATGTCAAATCTTATTTATGGAAACCAGGAAGAAGATGTTTAAAAGGGGGAAGGTGGCAGGGTTCAGAAAACAATGATGGAATATGCTGAGCATATCTGACAAATGTTCAGGCTAGCATCTTCTGTAGCCATTTATAAAACCGAACAACCCAAATGGCAAGATTTCAATGACATACGGTGCGCATATCATTTCAGTAGCAGAAGTGATGTTCCTACTTGTTAAAACTGAGTCTGTACTACTACCATGATGTGGTGGCATTTTTAAAATGCTATTAATCAACTAGAAGGACTTGTAAATTAAATTTTGTAATCCTATATACTACACTTCCCCAGAAGGATCATCCATTGAATTTAATGGGGATCATTTTTGAATTAGTTGCCTACCATTCAAAACCATGTGCAGGATTGCTATCTTTTGCTTTCAGATAGTCTGCTCATTCAAAATAAATCCTATAAGCTGACCAATGCCTTGGGCTTCCATCCTTGAGTAATAGTTGTGATGTGAACATCTCTTAGTATTGATTTTCTTGCACTCACTGTATAGAATCCCATCTGACTTTTGTTTCATTCATATCAAGGACCTTAATATGAAGGAAGAAAGACATTCTTCCTTAAGAGAATTCTATCTGTATTTTGGCAAGCACTTTTCCAATGTACACATTTTCTTATGCTTTCATCTTATATTTTGCAAATATTTTCCTCACCCATTTAAATGTTTGTTCATATTTTTTTAGATATATGCATTTTGTCTGCACACATTTTCTCGCATATTATTCAAAAGGGAAAAAGAAAAAGAATCTGACATTTGCAGTTTTCTTCCTAATGATCAGAACTGAAGGATATGTGCAAACATTCTTTAATAGTTTTGTGGGCAGTGAGTTAGATAAATAAAAGATGACAACAAGCAGTGGTTTAGATGTTTATACACCAGGGCACAAATTTTGGGAAACAAAGGAGATGAGCTTGAAGTCCTAGTACAGGAAGGTAAATTGACTTTATAAGTATAACAGAGACTTGGTGGGATGACTCCCATGACGGAATATAACAATTGAGTGATATCATTGTTTCTAAAAGAACATATGGGGAAGAAAAGGAGGGACAGTAGCATTATATGACAAGGATTCACTTGTACAGAAATCCATGCAAGTGATCAAACTGGACCAGAAGAGAGTATTTGGGTAAAAATAAATAGAGAAAGAAATAAAAACAACATTATAGTAGTTTACTACAGCCCACAAAACCAAGATAAGGTGGTAGGTGATGTTTTTCTGAAGCAAATTTCAGAAATGTTCAATGTGCAATTGAAGGTTTTCATGGCTGGCATCCATAGATTTTCCTTGTTTTTTTTCCAGGCTGTGAGGCCGTGTTCTGGAAGAGTTTATTTCTGATGTTTCACCTGCATTTGTGGCTGTCATCTTCAGAGAATCTGTATACCTGCTGGGAGACAAGGTCTGCTGCGAGACTGATGTGTCCTGCAGATAATTTCCTCTTTCAAAATATGGAGGAAGGAACAAGAGGATCAGTAATGATGGACTTGATTCTGACCAATAGGGTGGAGTTGGTCACTGGAATCAAAACAATTGGTACTTCAGGGAGCAGTGGCCATGTAACATATGATTGTGGGACAGGCCAAAGAAGAGCATAGCCAAACACAAACCTTGGATTTCAGGAAAGCTGATTTTTTTCAAGCTCAGAGAAATACTGGACAGAATCTCATGGTTAGAGATGGTAAAGGGATAAGACATCCAGCATGGATGGGATCTCATGAAGAAGGAACTGCTAAAAGCACAATCACAAATTCCATGGAAGAAGAAAAATGGGGAACATCTGAAAAAGCCAGTGTGACTGCACTGTAAACTTGAGGAGGAAGTGGAAAGAAAAAAAGAGCACATATAAAGAATGGGAGGAAGGATGAATCACCAAGGAAGAGTACAGATGTATAGCCCAAAGTTGCAGGAATAGTTCAAGGAAAACTCAAGCTCAAAATGAGCTGAGGCTAGGTAAGCAAAAAGCAACAAAAATGGAGCCCCTCCTCCTAATTTGTTCAAACCAAGAAAATGACCAATGAAAAAGTGGGAGTATGGTTCAGCAAGGATGGTAAAATGCGACCAGATGACAATGAAAAGACAGAACTGATCAACACTTATTTTGCTTCAACCCCACCCCACCCCCAAAAAGAGAACTGTGTGCTTCCATGCACCAGCAGAGACCTTGGCAAATAATCCAGGTTGCAATTCAAGACAGATAAGGAGTTAGTAATCAATCACCTAGATGAGTTCAAATCTGCAGGTGTCATGTACTTGCATTTCCAGATGCAGTGACCAGCAGTTTCAGAGTTAAACAGAAAACTTTTATTGGCACAGTAATCCAGAAAACATATCATACAAAGTTGTTGCTCAGAATGGGGACCCAGAGGACAATTGGTATACTAAAAGCATTTGTCAATCAATAACATCTGGTGGGCTGTTTAGCAATTAGCTAATGATCATCCCCTGACTTCCTTTTCCTATGAAGGTGTTCAGCCCCTTTCCCCAAGCTCTGAAATGCAGCTGTGGCTTATCTCTGAGTTTTACATTTAGGACACAAAACCAAATGCACAGGTATAGGATGGGGGGAGACTTGGTTCAGCAGTACTATGTGTAAAAAAAAAGACTTGGGGTTATTGCTGATGATAAGTTGAACATGAGCCAGCAGTGTGATGCTGAAGCAAAGAAGGCAACTGCTCTCCTAGCCTGCATTAATAGAAGCATAGTTTCCAAGTTGAGGAAGGAATAGTCCTCCTATATTCTGTGCTGGTCAGGCCTTATCTGGGTACCTCATTTTAAGAAGGATATAGACAAGCTGGAGCAAGTTCAGAGAAAGGCAACAAGGATGATAAGAGGTATGGAGAGCAAAACATATTAAGAGAGGTTGAAGAAGCCAGGCATATTCAACTTGGTGAAGAGAAGATTGAGGGGTGACATGATTGCATTCTTTAAATACTTTGATGGCTACCACAAAGAGGAGGGTGCAGGCTTGTTCTCTGCTGCCTCAGAGGGTACAACTAGGTCTGATCATTTCCAAAAGGTAGATTTTGATTGAACATTAGAAAGAACTTCTTGACAGTGAGAGTGCTTCAGTAAGGGGGCTTGCCGGTTGCCGGCAGGCCTTTTTGAGGCCCTACCGGCACCCCTAGAGAGCCCTCCGGCGCCCCCCCATCCCAGTGGGGTGGGGGGGAGGGAGTGGGGGACCGCATGGTCCTCCCTGGCGGCTGCCATCTTGCCTTCCCCTTCCCAGGCAGCTTTGCAGCCAGAAGGGGGTTGGGAGGAAGTGGCCAGCCAATTGGGAAGGGCCTGCTTGCCTACAACTAGGTCTGATAGTTAGTTTCCAGAAGGTAGATTTTGATTGAACATTAGAAAGAACTTCTTGACAGTGAGAGTGCTTCGGCAAAGAACCAATTGCCTAGAGAGATGGTGGGTTCTCCTCTAGATGTCTTCAGAAACAGGCTGGACAGCTACCTGCTGGGGATGCTTTAGTTGGAGATCCTGCATTGAGCAGGGGATTGGCCCTCTTAGCCCACCGAGCCCTTTCTAAGGCTAAGATTCTATGATGCTAAATTAACTAAAAATTGTGGTAAATGCAAATGTATTTTCCATCCTTGGATGGAGGAGCTGATTAAAAGGGAAAGACCTTGCTCTGGATTGTAGCTCTTTTTTGATATTACATTGGTTGCTGAGAGGCTAAAATACTAGTACAAAGTCTTGCTAAATGTACCCCACAAATGATACCAGCCATTTTGTAGTCTTTTTATTACCTTTTTACATTATTCTATAGAATAAATTTCATGTATATCTCATACATCAACATCAAATCTTTTTCTAATGTTACAGATATGAGATACTATCCTTACGATTTGATAATAGGTTTTAACCATAATTATCTTGCTAACATATTATTTTATTACTATAGACCATTTAGTGCACCTCTTGACAGAAGATAGATTTCCCTGTTAGGACTCACTGAAAATGCATTCAGACCACGCACATGCATGCTTCACTAGATACAGCCTATTCATTGCTTTGGTGTGGATGTGTATGCTACAGCTTGCTATATTCCAGTTCTACTGACCAGTCAAGTTAAACTGTGGTTCAAGCCTCATAAATTTTGACTAAATAGCAACTGTGCCCACAGTATTACTGAGCCCACAGCAGTTTCAGTTGTCATTCAGGGTTTCAGCAGCCCTGCGCAGTGACTGGAGGGCTATGACTTGGTGAGTCATGAAGTAACATCAGAGATGGACAAATGGATGAACCCAGGGTTCAGAAACCAGTGCAACTGCATTTTTCATGTCTTGTGCCCAAACCTTTCTGTAGTTCAAAACCCAAACCTCTCTAGAGTTTAGGTGAGACCGAGACCTCCCTGGAATTAAAGTCTGATGGATTTAATCCAGCCAGCAGCAATTTACAGGAATCTTTGCTACACATACTACACTACACATACATATATATGCACAGAGAGACGCTTCTGTAAATCTGAGAAAGTATAGGACATGGGAAGCACTGTGGTATAATTCTATGCACTGGTGTGTGGCTATTATGTCATCAGTGTTCACCAACCTTGATATCCCCTAGAAATAACCCTCCCCGTTACAACCAATGTGAAATTTAAATATTATCTGAATATTTTTTGAACTGCTTCCTTCACCACTGAATAAAATGTGATAGATTGGAACTCAGCAATTGAACAATGCTAATTATGGAAGACACACCAGTTTGCACATTACAAAATAAAATTAAAATATAGTTTAAAAAATCCAGTACTCTGGCTTGCATCTATGTTCCTAAAGAACTTGAAAAAAAATCATATACTGAGGCTGCAAGTCTGTGCTCACTCACTTGAAAGTAAGCCCCATTGATTTCAGCAAGACTTAATTCAGAATACATATATAGATGGTAAACCCAGGTGCCCCGAGGGGATTTTACAGTGAAATTCAGAGGGGCTTAATGTGGAGAAATCAGCAAAATGTGTGAAGGTATGCAAACACACTTAATGGAAGCAATGGTAATTTCAATTTATAAAGATAGTAATAACATGCAATTGGATTTTTTGCATGGTTAATGAAATTCTAAATATTATTGGGCTTTATATAGGCTCCAAAGGTTAATGAATTACCCTTAAATTTTAATTAGACTGCATTAAGTGTTTTCCAAGGCTTTCCAAGTGCTCTGAAAACACTTGGGTGCTCAGCTTTTGAGTCCTACTGCTTTTGATCGGCAGTAGATTAAGAATAATCAAAACAAAGTAATTCTTCACATAATTTGTAGTAATGAGTTTTTGATGGGATTCAGCAACACATAATGGGGTAAGGACTATTAGTTTCCATCACCTTTCATCTGTCAAACTTCCCCATTTCCCTTTTGTTACCCAGCTGCTCCTATGGCTGTTCTCCTCCCATCATATCTGTCCCGATTCCAAGGGAAAGATTGTGCCCATAATGTGAAATCACTTTTCCTACATATCAACCCTTACAAAGAGAAGCTGGGTCCTAGCTGTGTGTGTACAGAAAATGGCCACCAAATACAGACAGCTACCAGGCTCCCAAGACATTTTGATGCCCAAAATGGAAAACAGATTAACCATCAGCTCATCATGGATTTAGAGGACAGTTTTGTGATTAAACTTAGGGCCTAAATACCCTCAAGATATCAGATCCCATCTGATCTTTGAAGCTAAGCAGGTTCAGCCTCTGTTTAGTATTAGGAGGCCACCACTGAATTCCAGGTGCAGTAGGCTATATTTCAGAGGAAGGAACTGGCAAAACCACCTCTGAGTATTCCTTGCCTAAGAAAACCCTATGAAATTCATGGAGTTGCCATAAATCGGCAGATGACTTGAAGGCACATACATTTTTAAATGAACTTCACTATTAATTTTTGCAACAACCTTATTGTGTGGCACATACATTTTTAAATGAACTTCACTATTAATTTTTGCAACAACCTTATTGCGTGTTGATGCCAGATGTGTCCCCTCTTACCTTCTTCCCAAAGAAACACAGACCCCAAATGCATTTCAAAGAATATATTGAGTACATGAATATATGAAGATTATATGAGAATATATATATTGGCAATAAGGCCACAACTTTTGATGACAGCTGCTATTGGTTGGCTCAAACACATGTCATTGGATCCCAACATTGACCAACCCACCTGTCTGGTCGATGAGACCATTGTCGGCCCACCTCCCAACAATCACCAGTCAGGAAGGGGGAGTAGTCTGGGCAAGCACCCCGGATTGCCTGCTGATCCCCATGTCCTCGATCTTCTACCACCAGAGAGCAGATGATGACATAGGAAAAGGGGGCATTTGGGATTGCATGTCCCAAATTGACATGCCCCAATGCCATAACCCCACCAGGTCTCCATGACCTTAAACTGTGAACTTGATGGAGACTCTGCTACCGATGACCTTGGATCAGAACCCATGCCAACACCCCCAAAGTTGTGACTATGATAATACATATTCATGCTCTCAAGAGCCTCTGGCTGCTTCGATGCAGCAGCCAGGGATATATTCCCGACTACTGGACTGGAGTGAAGACTTGCTGCAAAGTGCAGCAAAGTCCTGTCTCCCAGCCAATCAGAGGGCGAGGCCTGCCTTTACCCCTGATTGGCTGGGAGCCTGTTCAAACTGGCTAATCAGGGTGAAGCAAATCTCACCTGATTGGCCACTGTTCCAATTCTCTTCCTGGCCCACAATGCAAACTGGGAAGAAGACACGGAGGCATGGAAGACACGTGGGAAGGGGTGAAGAAAGGGGGAGCACTGGGTCAACCAGCAAATGAGCCACTGGCACAAGCTGATAAGTCCAGAAACTCCATTTATACAAATAATGAAGGGGGAAAGAATCATATCAGGGGACTTAGATATTCTTATTTCTTATTTATATTTTTCAAAGAGATTATGATGTTTAAAGTTTGTGCAAGTTGCACAATGTTTACGCAAACTGTGGCTATTTTTGTACAAACTAAACTTGCTGGTACCATGTTGCATGGGTTTTAAAAGCATTGCATAGGTCTTTTGCATACTTTAAAAAAAACAGTGATCCTATCCTTCTCTGCTTCCCTCATGAGTGTGTTTTGCTTAACAAACTAGGAGAAAAGAGAGTTGTTTGGGGCACAGACATCTTGCATAGACCTTGCTTGCACACACACACACCATCTCCTCAAGTCCTGTTCTTTCCCTCTTGTGCAGAGGGGAAAAAAATCTCATGGCAGTCACTAGTTGTACAGTAGAGTGTCTCAACATGCCAAGACATTCTTTTTCATAATGGATGAGAAATTTGCAAAATATTCTTTATATCATCAGGAGGGGCCTGTGGATCTGATGCTACAGGAGTGGTGAATCCTCTCCTGGCTTCACAGCTGTTCTGCCACAGCTGCTCTAGGTTGCATTGAAGCCATTCAGGTGGTGCACCCTATTCCCCACAGAGATTTGGCACCATACAAACTGACACAGCTGTAAAACTGAGAGTAGATTCACCAGCTGTCCCTGCCTATTATCTACCAACAACCAGACCACAGCATTATGGAGAATCCTCTGAAAAAGCCAGCTTTTAGAAGACAAGCACTGGCTGAGTCCAATGGACTTCCATTGGAATGCCATTCAACAACATGAGAACAGAGACCAAGGGCAGGATCCAGAGGTGTCCTTCCACTGTCCTGCAGCTTCCATCAGAACTGCCTCCTTGTCCCTGCTCTTATTTGTGAGGTCCCTTTCACACAACATAATTATAGCACTTTGATACCACTTTAACTGCCATGGTTCCATTTCAGTGGAAAGCTGGGATTTGTAGCTGGGTGAAGTATTCAGAATATTCTGCGAGAGAGCTCTCATGTTTCAAACAACTACAGATCCAGGATTCCGCAAGATACAACCATGGTGGTTAAATTGGCATCAAAATGCTCTAATCATGCAATGTGAAAGAGTCCTCAGATAGGAACCCACATCCCCTCAAAATTGTAGAGCTTGCATTATTTCAGTCTATACTAATTCTGATATATTAAAATATAGGTGGCAAAAGAAAGCACTAAAGTGTGTTTTGGAACTCTGGAAATACTTCCATACTTAAAATTCAGCACTCATCTACACCTTTGTGCAACCAGGACCTGGCACTGAGGCCCTAAACCCTCCTTTGCTCATCAGCTAGTATCAAAAGTATTCCACAAAAAGTTCCAGAGCTGTTTCATTTCATTTTCATTGAAAGATTGCTTCAAGGTGGCTTTCATTTTCTTACTCTCTTTGGAGGGGAGATAAAGGAGGTATATATTTTAATATGCTTTTCTTTCCTCTAAGAAATAATCAAATACACAATTCAATGGCAGTTTGAGATGCTTTAGAGAATGGATCAACGGAGGAATGAAACATGGTTTGAGTTTCCTAATATAGCAACTAACTGAATATGTTCAGTCCCAGATTTATACTAGACCCTGATAATGTATAATAACAAATTCAAGCAAGGAAAAAAACCCCATTCCTTTCAAATATCAGTTTTTCTGAACTCTGTGGTTTGTGATGTAACGATCCCCAATACTGCTTACATGCAATTCCTGGGTAATGGCTCCTTTCTGACTCTCTTCCATGGCTTGACTTCTTCCTCCTTGACAGCAGGACAGTATGACCCCCTGTATCTGTGGGAACAGTACCCTCAGGAGATTTTCAGACCTGCAAAATCGCTGCTTGCTGCGCGAGCAGCCTCCCGAAACTGCTGCGCGGCAAGGCTCTACTTCGGACGACGCTGTGCCTCTCGCGAAACCGTCCGTGTCACTTCCGTGAAGCTTGGGACGGCTCCGCGCCATTTTTCAATCACGGGCAGCCTCCGTGATTGAAATATGGCGCCGAGCCGTCGGAAGCTTCACGGAAGTGACACGGACGGTTTCGCAAGAGGCACAGCATCGTCCGAAGAAGACCCTTGCCGCGCAGCAGTTTCGGGAGGCTGCTCGCGCGGCAGACATGAATTTTTGCAGGTCTGAAAATCTCCTCAGTTTCATTTACACTTATTGTCTGGAAAAATATGTTCTCTCTAAGCATTTTCTGGGTCCTCCAGAATGAATCTATGGTATGCTTCTGCCAGAAGTTGACAGAATTCTGCTGGAGGATCTAGAAAATGCCTAGAGAGGTGTTCTCTCTAGGTATTTCTAGGTTCTCCAGCACAACTCTATAGTATTCTTGGAACAGAAGTACAGTAGTTCATTTTCATAGGGTTCACTATTATTCACAGTTTTGCGTTTCCATGATAAATCCAGGAAATGTATCCGCTGTGGATATGTGGGCTGCACAGTCAGCCCTCTGTATCCACAGGGTTGGCAGCCACTGATTCCATGATCCACAGCTTGAAATTAAAAAAAAAAAATACCAAGAAGAAAACCTTGGATTTTGTCATTTTATATAAGGGACACCATTTTACTATGCCATTGTGTATCATGGGACTTCAGCATCCACGGATTTTGGTATCCATGGCAAGTCCTGGAACCAAACCCCAGCGGATACCAAGGGCCCGCTGTACTGTATCTGGTAAACCTCTTCTAGCTCAAGTAAAGATAATAGATCTGCATCATCTGTTTCATTTCTGCTCTCTTGATGGTTTTGCCTTCCCCATCTTCCCTTCCTTTGTTGCTAATACCCAGTCCTTGCTGCTCCCACCAGCATACATCCTCTGCATAGGCTTTAACTGAACCAAACAGTTGGTTCTCAATGACCACTGATGACCATGGGATGGGGAGCAGATAAGACGATATCTCTGAATCACAGTTTGTCACATGGGCTTTTCTGACTCTCAACATAATTTGTCTATTGTGTTGCTACTGTCTGTTATATATATATATATATATATATATATATTGCATTTAAATATCAGCTATTTTAAAATAATGTTCTAATTTTGTAGGCTGCCTTGAAGTCTTACATTTGATGTTGAAAGTTTGGTAGTTTTCTTGAATGGGCCCTAAAGCTTAGACCAGGGCAAAAGGGGGCTATTCATTATTTGGATGATTTCTTGTTCATAGGACAACCAGGGCCAGGGCAGTGTGACTTCTTGATGAGAGAGTTACCCCATGAAAAACAGAGGTCCACAATCTGGGTATCAAGACTGATGCTGTGGAACGACACTGTATGCTTTCTGAGGAGAAGCTAAGTGATCTGAGGGAGAGAGTTTCTGACTTTGTAGTATGTAGGAAGGCTATGCTTAAGGAATTTCAGGAGCATATTGGCAATTTAAATTTCATGTGCAGGTGCCTTTTAAAGGGTGTCTATGTGATGCTATACATGGAACATGTAAACCCCATCATAGGATTAAGATTACTTAAGGGATTAGGGAGGACATGAGGGTCTGGCAGGAATTTGTTGCTCACTTTAATGGGATTTATTTTTAGAAAGATGAACTGAGGATCCAGGATATCTTAAAGATATGTTCAGATGCAGCAGGTTCCATTGGTTTTGAGGTGCATTTTCATGGTTGTTGATGTGTCCAGGTGTGGGCTGAGGAGTGAGTTGAAGCAAGTTTGTTGCCAGATTTAACATTCATGCATTTTCCCCCTGATTGTGGTGGCAGTTTGGATTTGGGGGAAAGAGTTGGTTATTTTTTTCTGTCCATTTCTGGCACAATAATATGGCCATAGTACAGGTTATTAATTCCTTGACCTCCAGGTCCCCAGTTATATGTTTGGCCAGAGGCTTTACACTGCAGAGTCTTCATTATAATATTATTTTCATGACTAGGAGAAGTTTTATGGTTTGGAATTTGAAACGTTTAGGTCTGGGGAAGGCCTTGGGCTCTTTGGACAATCCCTGTTTCACGTGTTTTACAATGCTATGTCCATCTGAGTGGCAGGAGTTTGCTTCACAGTCCATTTGAGTTAGACTGGCAGTGTTGGCTTTTGCTTCCAATGCTCAGGGGTATCAGGACAACATGTGTGACTTCAGAATTGGCAGAGTGCTGGTGGGTTGGTCTCGGGAGCAGGGGAGTGTCTTTATTCTCTGGGGTACTTAAGGGGTTAGGGGGCACTTAATTGGTCATTTGTACCTTGGATTATGATGATAAAATAGATTGCAGGATTAGTGGCCTTTTTTGACCTAATTCTCTGTGTCTGGTCTCATTATTCCATGGTTCCAAATTCCAAATGCTCTGAAGAAGATACAATAAAATGAAAGCTTGAAAGGCACAGATGGGGTCCTTTGCCTTGGCAACAGTCATGTCTGAGTGGCTACCTTTGTGAATTCCACAATTTGGCCTGTTTGTAGCTCTGCCTCCTAGGTCTTCTTCTTCCCCTGTTTCTTTCCAATGAACATAGAGGATTTTACTTCTGTTGCTGAAGTGCTTTGTACAGAATCTTTTTGAGTAGAGCCTTGAGCTTTTGATCAATGGCTTCTGGATCTCATTGGCAGGCCTGGTTTCTGATCCATCAAATATTCAAGGGCAGCTCTGCTTAAGGCCCTGTATGGAAACAAGTCTAGCATAGCTCTTTTATCTCCCCTTCTGAGAACAGGATACTTCTGTGGACCCATGAGCATAGCCCTTTGGTGGCAAAAGGCTCTGTCTTGAACTGATCGAGACTTCTGCCAGAAGGAGCTCATGAATAAGATAATCAAGTCAAAATATGCTAGCAAGTGGTTAACCTACAGAGCTTGAGTCAGAATGCTAAACAGATGGGGGGAAATAGCTGTTAGGAGGTCCTCATTACAATCTATCATGTTTAAGAAACTCACAGTGGCATACTTCATTCTTTCCATTCCATTTGTCCTTACCACTACCTTAGAGTGGTTGGTTGTGCTGAGAGACACTGAGTAGCCTCAGATCATTCATAGAGATTTATGGCTACTGGGGATCTGAACTTGAGACTCTGCTAGTGTGATACTCTAGCCACTACACAATCCCACAGTAACAGAACAGGATATTGGTCAATGAACAGATGTAACTGATTTCTAAAAATGGCAACATTAAAAAGATAGCTTGTACTTAACACAGATTATTAAAAACAAGAAGGGAGATATCAAATTTAAAAAATACTGGAGGAAAAACTTTCAGAGGTGAATAACAATAACAAAATAAAAATCCAGAGAGGTTCCCAAGGAGAGACATCATTAATAAGTGAGGTAGGTAATAAAGAAAAAAATGCAGTATTCTTCTTATGCAACTGAACACTGGAGGTTTAATAACAACACAAACATACCACAATAAGTTTGAAACAGAAGATTTTTGGACTTTTAATAGATGCCATAAAGCTCAGTTACAAATTGGTTCTTCAAGCTTTGGGCTAATCTTAATATACCGCAGGATAAAAGAAATAAAAAATGAATGTTTCAATAGGGGATCAGAAATATTAGACTAAATTTAGAAATGTGCAGTGCAACCCTATACATATCCACCTCTCTCTGGCTTTTCTTCGCAAATGAAGATTCAGGAAGGACTCATCCTGTGCTTTCTGCAAGTGTGCTGATGACTAAAAAGGCCAATCCAAGATAAACAAGTCCGGTTGCAGAAAGCACAGCAGAAGGTCTCCTTGGGTGATGTTTCCAGGTTGTGATTCTTTCTGCATTGTTGTTTCTCTTCAAGACTTGTTCAGTGTGAGTTCTCAAATAAGGCTGCAGCATTGTGGATTGTGCGTCTCCATGCCTCCCGATGTGAGGCCAGGGCGGACCATTGTTGGTGATCAATTTGGCCGAGTCTGAGATGTTGTTTCATCCACCTAGAATTAAATATATATGATAGATGTATAGATGATAAGACAGATTCTACATGTATTATGTCTGCATCTTGGATTTTTTTGTTTTGTTTTGTTTTTTGCCAGATGCAATAGTCAAGGAAACTAACACAAATAAAATACAGCTTTTTAAAAAAAGGATCTTAATTAAAATATAGCAACAATTCAGAGGAACTTACTTCCAGATAAGTGGATTTAGGTTTGCAATCTAAAAATTATCTTTATCTTCATCTTTTGAAGGAAAGTTCAAAAGGGTCATACTATACACAGTTACAGCTGCAAGGATTATTTTTGCAAAAAAAAAATGGAAATTGAATAATATTACTTCAATAGAAGAATGGTTATTAAAAGTCAATGAAATAATGATAATGGATAAACTAACAATATTGTTTAAAGGACAAACAATAGACAAATGGACAAATTTGAACAACAATGGTTTAAAGTAATAGAGTTTTATAGACACTGGGAATAACAACAAAATATAGAGATATAATTGATAATATAAGGTAGTAAATATGAAATGATTACAGTAATAGATAGATTAAATTTGATAAGTAACATGGGTATGGAAATGTATAGCAAAAATGGGGAGATATGAAATAGATTATATAGATGCATAACAACATGAGAAGTCTGGGTTTCCTGGTTTAAAAAGAAGAAAATATGACAAGGTAGAAGAGGATAAAGTAAGTGAAAATATACATAAGAGGTATACCTGAAAGTAAGGGGATATAAGAGTGCTGGAGCTAATGAAATAGAAGGGGAGGTGGGAAGTATAGATTTTAGTAGTGTTAAATCTAAAAGATGAATTGAATGTAGAAAAGATTTATGACAAAAACTAAGATTTCAAGAATGTGTATGTTATCTACAAACCCTGGTACCAAAATATAATAAATAAATAAATAAATGTGTTTGCTTAGACTTACTGGCTTGAATGCTTAGATCACTGGTGTGGATCTTAACTTTCTTACCATGAAAGGATCAGAGTTCATGGACAAGTCTGCAGCTATTTGTGAATCCTGAAAATTTGCTCCTGGAGAATGGGGACAATTAAGAACGTTGTAGTGAAGAGGGCTGAAGATGGAGGGTGAATTGGCAGAAATCACCCTTATAAAAATGAAGGAGCAATTTAGGATTCAAACCAGTAACTGAAATGCAGAGTAGCATAGAAACATGCTCTAATTTTAGTTTGGTATTTGGGAGATCTCTGCAATTTTCAGATCTACTGAAGGTTGGTTCCCAAACCCTAGTTAACCACAAGGTTATTGAAGCTTATAAAAAGGGAAAGGCTGAAGCAAGAGTGGATCATTATTGACCTATCTTTGTTAAATTCTGAACTTTGTTACATATTGAAAACATGAAATGCACAGACATAGGATGAGTGACACCTGGCTTGACAATAGTACATGTGAAAGGGAACTAGGAGTTTTAGCAGACCACAAGCTGAACATGGGTCAGTAGTGTGGTGCAGAAGCTCAAAAAGCCAAAGTGATTCTAGGCTGCATCAATAGAAGTATAGTGCCCAGACTGAGGGAAGTAATATTGCCACTCTATTCTGATTTGATCAGACCTCACCTAGAATACTGTGTCCAGTTCTGGGCACCACAATTCCAGAAGGATACTGACAAGCTAGAATTTGTCCAGAGGAGGGTGACCAAAATGGTAAAAGGTCTGGAAACTATGCCCTATGAGGAGTGGCTTAGGGAGTTAGTATGTTTAGCATCAAGAAGAGAAGGTTAAGAGGTAACATAGAATCATAGAGTTGGAAGAGACCATGAGGGCCATGAGTCCCGTGCCTTGCAGAAATAAACAATCAAATCATTCCCAACAGATGGACATCCAGGCTCTGTTTAAAAACCTCCAAAGAAGGAGACTCCACCACACTACTAGGCAGTGTATTCCACTTCCAAACAGCTCTTACTGTCAGGAAGTTCTTCCTAATGTTTTGGTGGAATCTCTTTTCCTGGAGTTTGAACCCATTGGTCTGTGTCCTAGTCTCTGGAGCAGCAGAAAACAAGCTTGCTCAGTATGACATCCCTTAAACACGGCTATCATGTCACCTCTCAATTTTCTCTTCTTGAGGCTAAACATCCCCTGCTCCCTATGTCATTCTTCATAGGGCATGGCTTCCAGACCTCCCTATGGAAGGGAGGTCACCACCCTCTAGACATGTTTGAGCTTCTCAATAGCCTTCTTGAATTGCAGTGTCCAGAACTGGAGACAGTATTTCAAGTGAGGTCTGACATGATAGCCATATTTAAATATTTGAATATGGAGAACTTTTGTTTTCTCCTGCTCCAGAAACAAGGGCTAATTTGCACTGCAGAAATAATCCAATGTTACATTGCTCTAACTGCCATGGGATCCTGGAATTTGTAGTTTGTTGAGGAGGCTCCCAGAATTCCATAGTTTTGACCAATGGCAGTTAAAGTGGTGTCAAACTGGATTATATTTGCAGTGCAGATGCAGCCTAGGGCATGCAGCAATGTACTCAAACTACATGAAAAGAGAGTATACCTAAACATAGGAAGAACTTTCTGACAGTAAGAATGGTTTGACAGTGGAATATACTGCCTCGAATTGTGGTGGTCTCCTTCTTTGGAGGTTTTTAAACAGAGGCTGGTTGGCCATCTCTCAAGAGTGCTTTGATTGTGTATTCCTGCATGGCAGGGAGTTGGACTGGATAGCCCTTGTGGTCTCTTCCAACTTTATGATTCTATGAATAAAACCAGAATTTTGTCTGAGCATTTGATCAAAATTTAAACAAAATATATTAACAAAGATTGAATGGAACAGAAGCTTTCAGGTAACCTAGAAATACAAATTAACAACCCCGCCCCCACACCAAATAGAAGATTTGGTACAGCTAGAGCTAAGAAGTAACTGATTCTTCTAATGAGTTATCATGGAAATGAGTTACTTTTTGAAGTTATAAAGTGGAACAGAGTTGCTTTTTTACATCTAACAGTCATGGCTGTAGTTCACTAGTTTTCATCAAAATGGGAATGGGTTGTCTGCCTTCTCTTCACTAGGAGGTGTGCCAACCAACAGTCTTAGCAATGAGAGTGGGTAGAGGAAGGGTCACATGGGTGGCTGCCTCATTCCACAGCCAGGGAGGGTGGCATTACAACATCTTTTGCATTTTCTCCAAATTTTCCAAGGAATAAGCAATTAACATTAATAACAACACACAATTTACTCCATGGGTGGGCAACATTCATTGTTCCAGATAGGTGATCATCATCATCTCCCAACATTGGCTATGCTTTTGGGGACTGGTGGGAGTTATCATCCAACATCTGGAGAGCCCCACATTGCCCAACCCTGACTTACTAGAACCTCTTCTGTTTCCCCTTTTAAAATGCCGCCAAAGCATTTGACAATGAGGAGTGGAAACATTGGTATCAGGCAGGATTACCATCTTCCCCATATTCATAGTCTTTTGCAGTGGAACAATTGGTACTTGCTATTATAATGAAGAGTCTTTTGAAAGCCAATTAATGAGTTCTCCTCAGAACAAACTGGATTGTTTTACAAACCAGCCAAAGCATTAGAAATAGTTTGGTTTATTTTAGGAGCAAGTCTATTTCCCTGAAAGTCAGAAATAGCTCAGCTTATTCTCTTCAGCCAATCCATCTTCCAAAAAGTCAGAAATAGCTTGCCTTGTCTCTTTCATGAATCCATTTTCTGAAAAACAAAACACAGAAATAGCTGTACTTTTCCAAGTTAAACTAAGATCTTTTGGTATTCAGAAATCATTCAACTCCTCCCTTTCTTCCATGCAGGCTCTCTGATCTCTCAATGATACTCCCCCCCCCTAAATCATTTGAAATGATTAGTTTGAATTATGAGAAGTATAGATCATGATGATCAAAACTTGGGTCATAAATAAAATAAAGATAAATAAAAATTTCATCCAGCACATCAGATAATATTTTAAAAGTTTTTGTATAGCTGAAACTGAAATAGCCTGTGAAATCATCCAATTGTTTAGGGATTAGTCAGCCCATGTAAATCAAATATTTATAGGTTGACCGCCATTTCCATAGATTCGGTATCCATGGTTTCATTTATCCATGTCTGAAAAAATGTGTTCTATCTAGGCATGTATAGGTCCTCCAATGTGATTCTGTGATGAACTTCTGGTGTTCGTCTTATTGCAAATAATAGGGTTCCTTATTATCCACAATTTCAGCTATCCACAGGGGATCTTGGAACATATCCACCATGTGGGGGTCGGCCTGACAATTGTGCCTCATGACAAGAAGCATTTTTTAAAAGTTGACAAAGTAGAATAAATTAAAGCTTCCCAATTGGAAGAATTTCTGCTATTAAAATGCCAGTTTACACAGGTTTCCCTCTCGCCCCAAGCTTCTTTCATCAATACCAGGTCAAAATCTTAAGAAATAGGCACAATTTATTTGGGTAGGGGAAAAGGTGAAGTATCCACTTTTTAAAAAGGAATCAGGGAGGTAGTTCTAGGTATATCAATTGTACTATGTGGTAGCTTAAATCCAATGGATAGTTAGGTAGGTTTTTTAAAAAAATCCTAGTTTCCCTTGAATCAAAACTTGACCCTCCCTCCATTTTCTGTCATGGATCCAGGGACAACCCAAGGAGCCCACAAAAATGGGAAGAAGGGTTGCCTTTGGTCACCCTTGCTTTATAGGCAATAAGGTTCCCACCATGGTCATGACCATGCTGTAGGAACCCCTTTTGAGGGACTGCAGGATGGAGGCCTGTAAGTTTGCCTCAGTCCCTGTGCTGTTGCCAGGAGAGCAGGGGGAGGGGCTAGAAGGTTAAACTCAACCCCCACTGGATGGGAAGAGAGGCTTGTGCTGTCATTCCCCTTCTGTTCCTCGAGAGCCTTGGGTTTCCACCTGATACTCTGTTCTTGTTTCAGGTTTTCTGTGAGCCTCCACTTGATGCTGCTTTTCTGTTCCAGGAGCACCCATGTGCCTCCCAGGAGCAGGAGTGATTGTGTGCCTCCCAGGAGCAGGAGTGATTGTGTGCCTCCCTGGAGTGGGAGCGCCTGTGTGCCTCCTGGAGTAGGAGCGCCTGTGTGCCTCCCTGGGGTGGGGGGCTATGTGCCTCCTGGGGATGGGAGCACCAGTGTGCCTCCTGGGGCAGGAGCACCCGTGTACCTTCACTTCATATCCTGGCATTGGGTTAATTATGTTCTCTGCAAAGCAATGGAGAAGGGTTTGGGGCATTATGTATCACTCTCAGATATAATTATTTAAGAAACCTACTCTTCATAGGGCTGGTGGGGGTTTTCTGTTCAATGTAGGGCATTTAATTTTCTGGGAGATCTGCAATGGGGATTTGAGGTCCCTATTGGATGATCTGGTGGGGAAAAGGGGATAAACAGATGCTTTCCCCTTTTCTATGGCAGGTAAGGGGGAGATTTTGGTAGTTTGGTGAGCACTTTTGGCACCTCTCCCTTTTGGAGGTGAAGGGGGGCTAGAATTGCACCTTTAGTTCCTGTGAACTGAGGGATGGGGAAAGTGACCTCTTTTGGGGCTGGCCTGAGGGATAAATCCTCTCTTTAAGTCCTGCGACTTGGGGGAGGGACTTATGGGCTGGCAACCCAGCTTAAGGGTTCTCCCTGGGGTTCAGGTGTTTTCGCCCAAGGGAAGTTGGGGAGGGAGTTTTGGAGTTGACCTCCTGCCCCAACAATTCCCACACTATGTTGCTCCCCCATTGCAGATCTCTCAGAATGGGGTTACATAGGTTATAGCTAAATAAAAGTGGCCCTTTATATCCCAAATATATGTGTGATCTCTTTATTTGTGTCTGGTCTCCTTATTCCTGCATCTATCATCAAAGATGGGTGGAAGAGGGAGAATCTGTAAAATATTGACTATAATGAATTATGGCATTTGGGGGCTTATATTGATGGTTGAGGAGGTAAGAAATTAATATTCCCTGAGTTACCCTTTATAGATTTTGGAGGAGGGTGATTCTGTACCCCTGATAGGAAAATGGGATGAAATGGCTATGCTAGTTGTTGGCATCTGGTGGTTCCTGTGCCAATGGAGCAAGGATCTACTCTAGGATTTGCAAACTTTAAAGGAGCTATCCAAGGTGCTGAACCCCTATCCCTAAAACAAGTTCAGCAACTTGGATAGAATTTTTAATGTTCAGACACCCAAATTAGAAAAAGAAAAAGCAATGGCAGCACACCTGCCTTTCACTAGGGATATAAATCTCTCTCATTCTTGATTTCTTCAAATTGCTCTTAATTTCACCTGCATTCTTGTTCCATCCATGGTTCATATCATGTTGCAATATTTTTTTCTTTATACTAGGAAACGTGTAAATAGCTTTTACATTTTTTAAAGTATGCATGCTAAGGTAATAATGCTGAGGAAAGAGGAAGACTGCATTATAGGAGGATTGATTCAAGCAAGGAAGCCAGAGCCCTGGGTTTGCAAGACCAGAGCTGGAAGTTGATGACTGGGGACTTTATCAGACCACCCCCCCATTAATGTTCTTTTGCCAGCATATTTTGTGGCATTTATATGCTGGCAAAAGAATCACCCCTACCATACCTACCTTGAGCAGTGTCAATGAGGCATCCCCAATATAAACAGAGCATGGACAGAGCTCCATTTAAACCCATTGTTCTGTTTCCTAGTCTCTGGAGCAGCAGGGCTGAGATCTTGCCAATTCTCATGAGAAGATGCGAGCACAGCAAAATTTTAAAATTAAGCAAAATAAGCACATAAAATGTACACCAAAGCACAAAAATACACTCAAAAAGTCCCAAGTGAACTGGGGGGATTCATAAAAAGAGTGTTCCCTACGTGGCTGCCGCGATCTCACCCAGAAGTGTTCTGCTAATTGACACTGTATTCACTGAGCACAATGGTGCAAAATTTCAAATGCTGGCAATGCCAACAAAGAAGCACCATAGGAGATCAATTGATGGCTTGGCCCATCAATAAAAAGGAACAGATTTGGGACAATATATGATCGTGAAATGACGTTGTTGCCTGGTATGCGCTCCCTTTCATGATCATTAGACATTGTTATGATGCCATATTTGCCTGGTCTGATAAAGTCCTGGGTGTCTTGGAGGTTTCTCAGTCATAGGATTGCCATAGGTCAAACTTGACTTGACAGATGTTAGCAACAATAATTTTTGTAGGCATTATTTTAAAGTGTCAGGTCCTATCTGTGGTCAGGTCTCTGCGTATTTTTTTAACTACCCAAATAACTTCAAGCACAGTTTTCAAATCTATGTATTTTAGTCATTTCTGTTTTTTAAAATATACGCTTGGTTCCTGCATTTTTAATATATATATTTCTCTGAAACACACTGCAAGTCTCACAGATGTATGGATTTTGGATGCAAGGTGCACTTTACTCTACAATAATTCTTAGGAGGTGTGAAATACAACACAACAATTCTATTCCTACCCATCAAACAAGATGGGGAACTTTGGGGGCCCTGAAGTACATTTTTGTCCTCTTCTGGACCTTGGTGGCCCACACTCCCTCTGGCTTTCCCAAATCCTTCTCCTTCCCCCAAATTTCCCTCTTCCACTGTTCTTTTTGTCCCTGAAATGGCCAGTCATTTTCTGAGAAACCTCAGAGGAAACATATCTGCCATTTAAACATAATTACTCCCCCTTCCCCTTGGAATATTTTAGGCCATAAAAAGCCATTTTACGAACCACACTGGTCACTTATAGTTTATTTATTAAAATGTCTTTTAAGGTGTAAAAATAGGTCTATATGTGGGCAAAGGTATGTTTAGATGATGAATTCCCCCCACCCTCAAGCTTCTGGGAATGTAATTGGCCATTTGGGGATGAATAAACTCTTCGGTGGGTGAGTAATGTTGAGGGATTTGTAGTGGTGCTGGGATTTCACATTGGGACTGTAGGAGGCTGCATAGAGGAAGATCCTTTGGGTGTACTTCCTTCTCTGCCCATGGACATGCCTCTCTGGGACCAGGATAAGGAATGGCACCATATCTTACGTCCCCTGGGACATTCTCCAGCGGACCCAATGATTGCTGCCTAGGTGTTGTATCATGGATTGTGAAGGAGTAATTAATTTAAGGGAACATATTCCTCTGGAACAGTGCACTATATTATATTCTAGGATAAATATAGAAATAAATTAAGTCCAGCTTTATGGCAATTGGGAACTGCAATTAGAGAGAAATTATTTAATCTAAAAAAATATAATGGTGTTGATTTCTCTGTGGAAATAAAATAGGATATTTGCATATAAATATCTAATCACTTTCAGGGCTTGTGTCATTTTTAGTCACATTTGTCTGCTGAGGTGAATGCTTCATTTATTCAATATTTTCAATTTCAGTCCTTTTGTACTACAAAAAGTGAAATTTATGGCCTGGTTCAGACATTTGTCCCCTAATGAACAATTAATGGGCTCAGGAATGACAACTAAGGGCCAAACTGGGTGTGAAGTTAAGTATGCCATATGCCTTTGTGTATTTCATTTTTTATTACAAAGTAGCTGCTCTGGCTGCCTGAGCTGAATTAAGGCTCCAATTGCTGTATGTCCATTAATGAACCTCACAAATACCATCAGTGGGTCAAGAGTGGGGAAAAATTCTAGTTATATGTATTATTGAGGGATGTATAGTTAAACTCAATAAATTTTTTGGGGGGGAGGGGAATCAATTTTATTTATTATCCCTTGAAGGAAATACAGATCTGATTAATATAGATCTAATGAACATGTGATCCTAGCATCTTGTCTATGATGTAAACCAATTGTACAGTCTTCCACCGTTTATTACAATCTCACTTAAAAAAAAAAAGACTGCAGTATATAGTGAGAAGACTTTTAATGTTTAAACCATTCTGTAGTCCTGATCTTGATGCCTCCCCCATCCAGTGCTACTAGTATGTCATTTCCCTTGGGATAAAAACTGCCACTGCCACTGATGGAACATTTTCTCACAGGCAAACAGCTGGTCTGGTGTGTGGGTACATGCACATAGGTCCAGATTGGGACTGTGATGAAGGAAAGAGTTAAACAGCACGTCCCAAGAATCATGGATCCTGTTCAAATTGGAGGTCTCCATGGTATTCATTTGCAGGGGAATCCTATGGTAGTCTCCTAAGAAGCAAGTCCTGCTCCCCCTGCCCCCAGTAATTGTTATGAAACTGATGCCTGCCAAAAGCCAAACACAGAGTCCAGTTTTACTCTTTAACATTATGTCTGGTTTGGCATGAACACACAGCTCCCCACAATCTATTGATGGATATGCAAATCATCATGAGGTGATGTTCTGAATCAATCAAGTAAGAATTTAAAAATCAAATATTGAACACCATCAAAATCTTAGAGGATGCATTGTACTTCTAACACTGAAAATGTCAGACTATTTTCCCTCTATCTCTGATACAGCTTTGTAAAAGTACAAAAATCCTGGCAAGATATTTTGCAAATGGCTATTATCTGATTTGCAGGCTATATAGTTATTTTCAACTCTTGAATGATGCTGCTTTATGTAATGGATGTTGTATATGCAATCACAGAGAAAATGCTTCTACTAAATGTTTTAGTAGTCTGCTCTCTGGTTCTCCTTAGCAGTCCTCTTCCCTGTCCCTGCCACAATCCCAAGGGGGGGGGGAAGATCCTTAACTTGGGCCATGGAGGAGGAGAAGGGGCAGTGAGGACAGGAAAGTGAGTCAGCCAGTGAATGGTTTGAGAAGAGGTTGGCTGAGGCCACACCTTTGCTGCAAATGACACACTCCATTCACCATGTCCAGTTGTGTTCTATGCTAAGTGATTCAGTTGCTGCAGGTTCACCTTGGTGGTTGGCAAAAACAGGAAAGGAACTGAAATAAAAGATGAGGGCCGTCAGCCTGACAGATAAGAAGCTGAAAACTGTGTGTCATTTCTTGCTGAAGACCATGAGGACTATAGTCAGAAGAAACTCTCTGTGTCTTTTAGCCTGCTCTAAACTCCACTAGCATTACTCCTCTCCCCAAGGAAGTTATTTTTATTTCACTTGGGGTGTGTGTGGCTTTTTTTGGGTGGGGGAGTAAGATTGGAGAGGAAGGTGCAGAAAGAAATAGGGTGAGATGTAAGCACATTTTGAATTGGGGCAGGTTAACATGGGTATGGGCCAAAGTGGAATGAGGGGTGATCATTGTGAGTAAAGCAGGGGTCGTGTTTCCAACTCTTCCCCATTTCAAATACTTACATATTCTTCAACCTTTGCTGCAGGAGTAGCTGTTGCATGGTCTCCTTCTATATAGCCTTGGATATGATCAGGAGATTTGGCCTTGTCAATTATCAAGAGGAGGCAGTATGGCTCAATGGTGGCATGCACTCAAGCCCAGAGATTTGTTAAGGAGAGTTGGAGAACATGAGATTAGTATTTGCTGACTACTGTCCCATGTGGCAAGATTTATCACTGCAATTTCTCTGTAACATATCAAGAAATGTTGCCTAATGCTTCATGTGGTGAGCCATGACAAGACAATGAAGATGAAGCTTCTCAATGAAGAACATTCCACCCAGGCTGTACCCTGAGCAGAAAGATGTAATGGTTATGAATTATTGGTTTGAACCAATGGTTGGGGATACCCTATATAGAAGGGCCTGTCTCTGGCTTTTTTTCGCAAACGAAGATCCAGGAAGGACTCATCCCGCGTTTTCTGCAAGCGCGCTGATGACTAAAAAGGCCAATCCGAGATAGACAAGTCCGATTGCAGAAAGCACAGCAGAAGGTTTCCTCGGGTGATGTTACTGGGTTGTGATTCTTTCTGCATTGCTGTTTCTCTTCAAGACTTGTTCGGTGTGAGTTCTCAAATAAGGCTGCAGCATTGTGGATAGTGTGTCTCCATGCCTCCGGATGTGAGGCCAGGGCAGACCATTGTTGGTGATCAATTTGGCTGAGCCTGAGATGTTGTTTCAGGGAGTCCCTGTATCGCTTTTTTGGAGCACCCCTCTTACGCTGACCCATGGCGAGTTCACTGTAGAGTACTATTTTGGGGAGGTGATGGTCCTCCATCCTAGACACATGCCCTGTCCAGAGCAACTGTGTTCTTAATATCATGGCCTAAATGCTGGTGAGCCCTACTTGCTCAAGGACAGCAACATTCGTCACATAGTCAGTCCAGTGTATATTTAGGATTTTGCGTAAACAGCACTGGTGGAAGCGTTTGAGGAGTCGTAAGTGGTGGCAATAGGTGACCCATGTTTCAGATCCATAAAGGAGAAGGGCCTGTACTTACTAGTTAAATTCAGAAAGAGAAGGAGAACTGGAGAGTAGAGAAACTACAATCACTGTCAAAATTGATTAGGCCCTTGTCTCCTTGAAATAGATAGTAGGAATTTTAATTATGTATATAGGAGGAGCCAGCATGGTGTAGTGGTTTGGAGCATTGGGCTATGACTCTGGAAACCAGGGTTGGTGGGGTTTTTTTAAAAAAAAAAATGTACTTAAATTTGCCAATTGATCACATCATTGGGACTGTGTTTGCAGTATTCATTCTTCTTGTTTCTTTGGAACTTTGAGTGAGCCACAAGGTCTTCTTGAACTCTGACATATCTTGCCCTTGGGTCCCAGTTCTTGGCTCATTCACCTGTCATCCTGCCCTCTAGTCAAAGGTTGGAAATGCCACATCACACAGAATGATGTTACTTATATATGACTTTTTATTGTCTAATGAGGATATAATGACATTTCTTTTACAAAATCAGAGAGGGTATTATTACCTTTTTTATTCATAAAATGATGCTTCCATGGGGATCATTAGGGGTGATTTTTGACCTGTTTTGGCTATTTTTATGTTTACATGTATTTAAAAAAAATTAAAAGAACCCCTAAAAACTAATCCAGGGGTGCATTGAGTCTGCTGAAAAACCCCAGGAATTGAACCTGTATGTGTTGGGATTTTTTTAAAAAAAGATACAAATGAAACAACTATGGTTCTAATTTATTTCTAATGAATTCCTGGATCTATCTGTGACATTTTAAACCCAGGTCTAGAGATTTCCCCCTACTTCTCCTGGGAATTTCTGAGGCAGTCGAAGGTTACATACCTGTCTCTGTTGTATTGGTTTCTCCTGTGCTCCTGGGGAGCCCCACTGATAACATTGTGAGTAGGGATTGTGACGAACTAAAGGAAAGCTGTGAGCTGAGACCAGAAGGCAGGTGACCAATCCAAAGACAGCTGGAGCTAGCCAATGAGAGAGCAGCTGGGAGCAGATAAATAACTCAGGCTGTGAGAGACAGGGGGAGTTAGGGACAATTTGTAGAGAGGATAGGGACGGCTCTTAGAAGAGATAGGAACCGAGAGAGTTTAGTGAAGACTCAATTGGTCAGAGTTCCTGAGGGAACTAAGTTTTAAAAGGATAAGAGTGGAAGAAAGGATAACTCTTATAATTTACAGAACTCTAGGGTCTGTGTTGTTAGTTTTTAACAGTCAGGAGAGATGAAGGTATTGGATATGAAATAGCTACATTGGACACGAACCTGTAACACAGAACTGCTATTACCAAGTTTTAAGAAGAAGAAGTTGTGCCTGCATGTTTAAAAGAAATATAACATTCTACTGTTTTATTAAAACCTATATTGGCCTCTGAGTATTTGAAAACCGCTACCA
This sequence comes from Gambelia wislizenii, assembly GCA_030847615.1. Classification (NCBI taxonomy): domain Eukaryota; kingdom Metazoa; phylum Chordata; class Lepidosauria; order Squamata; family Crotaphytidae; genus Gambelia; species Gambelia wislizenii. The sequence goes on along the minus strand of JAUMIR010000005.1, from coordinate 101,512,983 downwards.
TTGTGTTATCAGTAGAGTATTGACGGGGAGGTAGCAAGTGCCAAAAAGAAGTCGGTCACTCAAGATTTTAAAGAAAAATAGTCGGGGAGACAGTGGTGGTTTACCACAGGGATGACACCATCACCACAGAGATCTTGCTTCCCTCATTGCAGTTCCTGGGAGGGAGGAACCACCCCCTGCCACACCATTCTTCAAGAAAGAAAAGAAGGAGTGAAGAAAGAGAGAGAGAGAGAGAGAGAGAGGAAGGAAGGAAGGAAGGAAGGAAGGTTAAAGCCCCAGGGAATCAGTGAGCCCTGATTGGATGCAAGAGTGAGAACAGCAGCTACAAAGACAAACATTATAGCCCAACAATTACTAGGTATGTGGGTCATCTGAAGGAGTCCTTTGTAACACATTACTCATACATCACCCTTTAAATAAAAAGTAACATCAGTTTAAAACAATGAATAACACATTCCTTTTTAAAAATAGGTATGCTTAGATTCTGTTTTGCCTACAGAACCTGATTCCTTTCAGTCCCTAGCTCCTAGCTCATGACCTACTTCAGACTGCTGTCCATGGCTAGAGCTTGGAGTAGCTAGGTTTTGTTTTTTGTTTTTAACTACAATTGCCAGAATTCCTCAGCCAGCATGACAAGTGGCATTTTAGGAATTGTGATCCAAAACATTTTTTTTTCCATCTCTGTCTACAACCCTTACCACATAGCAGTAGGAATTTTGTAAAAGATTCTCGCAAACTCTTCAAATGATCAGTTGCAAGATGTAGCATTTATTCTAGCATATCATTAGCAAATCAGATTTACTGCTAACCTCTTACAGAGTAAATTAATCTTGTATGAACTACATTAAGCAGCAAATCAGTGGTGCAAGAACTATTGAAGGTATAATCAATAGGAAATCTATAACTTTGCTGATCAATTGTCCCATAGGACATACAGTAAAGTACCTCCATATATTATTAGAGCCATGATGCAACAAATCTAGTTATCCACAAGGTATTACTGTCTCATAATATTACTCTGTTCTTAATTACTATATTAAACTAATTCACATTGTCTACAGTCAACAGATTGTATGGTAAATTCTATAGTAATACTGTACACATATACATCAAAAGACCCCAAAAGACTCCCTTGCACAAACACCCTATGCATGCCACCTCTTCTCACCTGTTCTCCCATCTCCATACTCACCTACCTCTTTGCCCAGCTCTTCCCCAAATCATATGTTAGCCTCTATTCCACTATGCATCTCTCAGAATGTGTGGGCTGAATTCACACCATCACTATTAATGCTGAAACACTGTGCGGTGTTTTCCCTCCGTCACCACATAACCAAGGGAGAACAATAACATGAACAGGCCTTCAGTGAAAGCAGCAACTTTATGGATGAGCACCTGGTCTTTAGAAGAGAGAGCAGAGAACTGAAGTAGCAATATTTGGGGATTTATATGAACCATGTGGTGTTCCAGTTAAGACTGTGAGTTGGGAGATTGTGGTTCAAATTTCCACTGAGCCAAGGAATTGCTGGTGACTTGTGCCACTCATTCTTTCTCTTTCAGTCTGACCTACAGAATTCAGAATTCTACAGAATTCTTGTGAGGTCAAAGAGAGAAGAACAGTATGTATGCTGTCTTCAGTTCCTTGAAGGAAAGGTGAGATATAAGCAAAACAGACAAAAGAAATGTACTGTCAGTATCTCCTTTCTTACTGTCACTCTCTTTCTCCTTTCCTACATCTGGACACATGCACTGTTCATGATTATGGCTTCATTGCTATAACCTCATGTTACACTGGCAGTGTCATGGTCAGTCAGGACTCTGAGGACTCAGAAGGCGAGGAGGCTGAGCCAGTAGCAGAAGAGCTGGCTGAGTCTGAGTCTAGCCCTGAAGAACCCAGGGCTCAGCAGCCTAGCCCTCCCCCAGCTCAGGGTCCAAGCCTGGGAGACATAATGGAGCAAGAGGTAGAAGAGCAGGTACCTACCTTTAGCCAAAGGAGAGCAGAGAAGGCGTGGCTTCGTCGTTCCCAGAGATTAAGAGACAGAAGCTCATCAATCACCCCACAGCTGGGAGTGGGAGCTGGGCCAACATAAGCAGCTGGGGGAGGCTGAGTTCCTTGTTTCAGGCAGTCTGCGTTACCTGGAGGAAGCCTCTGCCTGTGACTCTCCTGGAACCTTGCTATCTTGAGACTTTGGAGATCTTGACCTTGGACTGCCTTCGTTGACCCACCTGCCGGAACCCTTTTGACCTTGGACTGCCTCTTCATTCTGCACTCTCTCTGTGTGTGTACTTCTGACCCTGTAGGACTGCTACTGACAACACCAGGTACTGTGCTTTTGAACTGGGTTGTTGCCGAGCCGGGCTCCTTATCAGCTATTGAGTTGGCTTCTCGACAGGCAGCACCTCCCTGGCTTGCGGGGGTGGGGGGGGTGCTGGTCCGGAGTATGAAGCCAGCGAAATAACCATGCACCAGTCCTGGGCTCAAAGCAGGCTACTTTATTAAGAATAGCAGATAGAAAAGCAAACAGGCATTCTGGTTAAGCAACATAGAAAGGCAAAAGCAAAAAGCTACCCACTGACCCTTTGGAGCTGCACACACTGAAAAGACACTGCCCCAGGTCTGCTCTAACCTTATATGGGTTAAAATCACATAAGCAAGTTGGATGAGAAACGAAACTTTCCCAAGTCAATTAGCGAAGGGAATCTTTCTCAGGGCAAGTAGTCGTGCCAGGTGCTAAAGGATCCAAAACACCTTTATCTCTTAGGCTGGGGGAATGATGAGCTGGCTGTGGGTAGAAACCTCTCCTTGACCCATTCTTACAGGAAAACAGGGTCTAGTGCATTACCACGCAGCCAGAACCATTTTTTGTGCTAGGCCCAACACAATAACTTGTACAATTGGTCAGATGACCTACCTTGAGCCAATCAATCTCTGTCTGAAGTGAAAAAATGAGGTATAACCACATGATTTTTGTAGAGAAAATGGATGTCCATAAATTGCCAATGATTTAAAATAGAGGTGGGTTTTTTCTAGCCCATGAACCGCAAACAGCTGGGGAGTGTAGCCTTTGGCTCCCTTGGGCTTCACCAACATGCTCCGCTGCCCCCCAAACCCAATTTTTCAGATGACAGACACAGGAAACTCCCTCCAAACAATAACATATGCTGTATTTGGGGTGGGTGGGGGCTAAACAGCAAAAAAACAAAAACAAAAAAAAAAAACAAAAAAACAAAAAAACAAAACAACAACAACAACAACAAAAACCTCCCAAAGCCCTTGAAAGTAACTGGGCATGATAAAACATCTGTTTGTCACACCACGTGGTGGCAAGGAGTGTCCCCCTGGGATCTTAGAAAAGCTTAAAATGTTTCTCCAAATTCAGACTGTGCCCACTTCTAATTTAAGACCAACCTTCATTGGTCCCTGTGTTATTTGTATAACAGTTGTTGGAGATGGGTTGAGCCTTCTGTGATCTTAAAACTAAATCACCCTATATTGAGAGTGTGCAGTCCTATCGATCTTTAGGCTTATTTACTGTTAATCTGGTCTGGTTCTGATATAAAGTACAGGGCCTTCTAATTAAATATCAGTACAGGGCCACCACAAGATGTTCCACATAGTCCATGCAGAGAACATAATTTCCTCCACCAACAGTAAAAGCTAAACTAGTGATTCAATTATTTGCTGCCTTTTAGATAGGACAATCTTGAACCAAGTCCAGCTACTAGCATGTAAGGCTTTTACTGTGTAATGGTGTAGTTGGCTCTGTTTGTTCAGTTGTTCTGCAGCCTTTTCCATGCTTCCTTGGGACTAAGCTGCATTGAAACTTTGGGATGTACAGTATTCCTGTCTATCTGAATGTATACCTCAAAGCTCCTTTATTTCATCATTCTGGCCAGTCCATTCACCTACTACAGCTATTCCACAAATTGTGTTCATAGTTGCTGAGACCAATTCCTAACCCAATGGCCAACCATCTAGTGATGATACTTTCCATACTTAGATAGATTGGTTCTCAGATGGGAGACTCACAGTTTCTTCAGAGACTTTACTCAATGTCTTGTCAGCTTGGTAGAACTTGCCACAGCTTACAAACTATTGGCACAACCTCCAAGATCTCAGGTTTACCTCCACACCATGATGAAAAGGCAGAGTAAGTTTTTTTGTGGAAGAGATATATGCATAGCATTGGACTGTAGTAGTTGTGATATTTTCATAAATGCATTAGGTTGAGGGCCAGTCCAACCATTAGATAGAGTGACATGGCTGCCTCAGATCTTAAGGGCAGGGATGTGACAGTTTGGGGGGGGATCTGTATGCACCACATAACTCTACTGATTCCCAAAGGACCTCCTCCCAGGAAAGTGATCTTAATCATCTGAATCTTTGAAGATGCTTCCTCAAATTTATTTCTGATTGTTTGTGCATCTACCTGGGATATCCTGGTAGTTAGCTAGAATACAGATATTGATTTGTGAGGGCAGACAATTATTTTGGACCATCCATCTGTCTGATACTCCCTATTTAGTTTCTTCTAGGGAAACGATAATCAGAAGACAGATGTACAAGCTAGTCAATAGGCCTGTGACAGACCACCGGTATAATGGGAATCCACATCAGTCTTGCAGGTAGTCCAGAAGTAATATAATCTCATGAATGATGGAGAGAAGCTCTGAAATATCCTTAGGCCCATTAAGGCAAGATGGCAGGTCACAGAAATGTTCAGGAACCTAGTTCTCTCAAATTCAGGCAAAATTCTCTCACTGTTGGACCACTCTATGATACCTATGAGGAATTTGGAATAGTTGCTCCTAATCCTGTCTGTATCTGTGGCAGAACCAGAGCTTGGAAACGTTAATTTTTGTACAATTCCCAGTATCCTCTAGCTAGCATAGGGCATTCTGAGAACTGTAGTTTCAAAAGCAGCTTTTCAGTCTCTGAGCATACCTACAGGGAGACAGTTTAAGAGACCCAGCCAGATACTGAGCCATAGTGGGTGCTTTGCACAACCTACACTTAAGGTTTTGCAGTCCTAGGTGGTCAGTGAAAATAAATTTACCTGGCTTCAACCATTAGAAGGGGTGTGGGAACTTTTGGCCTCTTGTGATATTATTGAACCACAACTCCCATTGGCAGAGCCTATGTGGCCATCCCTGGCTTAGCAAGTTGCCACATGTACATCTGACATACACTAAGTAAGAAGGGAGTGAGAGTGAGGTCCATCCTCTAAATATGAAACAGAGAACAAGCTTTGATGATTCCATAATAATGTGCAGAGCTCTAAGTCAAGAAAGGTCAGTTTGTATTCTGAAGAACTAAGTGGTGCCCATCTATTTTTGGCTGGGAGATTGTCATAACCTGATTCATAGACTGCCCTGGCTATTCTGGCAGAAATAATGAGACTCCCTGGCACTTGCTAAATGTTAAGCATAGGTCAATGTCTAGTCTTCCTTGCAAAGAGGTAATGCTGACCTCAGCGGAAGTGCCAATATCATATTGGATATAGATAAACAGACTGAAAATCATTACTTCTTTCATGCCTCTCTGCCTGTCTTAGCAGAAATGGATATTTTTGTGTCAGATTGATTTATATGAGCACTTTGGCACACAATACCCATATTTATTTTGGCTGGGTGATCCCTCCTGAAGAATGGGACTGTTAAATCTTGCAGGCTGTCCAATGCTGAGAATAAATCTGACCTGAGAAATGCTTACATTGTAAAACAATGAGAGTGATGAGAGTTCAGCGTTTGAAATATGGATTTTATTGGTCACATAGCATTTCTTCTTGCAGTTGGGGCCCATATGCATTTCGAATTGGACAAATGCATTTTTAAAGGGCCTAATTGAAGGAGTTGTACGATTAACTGAGTATATCTGGCTTTGTCATAGTGTGCCTCAGAAAAATAAACTAACATTCTCTTCAACTCAGGAATGGACAATGGGATAGGGGATTTTCATTCCTTTGTGGGTCACACCAGTACATTGGTAGTGTACTGGATGTAATGCCATGTCCCTTATGGTTCCTGTTTCAGCTGCTTTGTGTCTGAGTTTAAAGTCTTTGTGGGCATGAGTAAACATTTATGGATGGTTTCAGTGATTATTGATTGGCTCTTGGGGCTTTGGAGGAATGCTCAGGTGTTGCAGGGGCTGCCAGGGTGGGATTTGGTTGCCACATTAAGCTGCGGACTGCACTCTGTCAGCCCTACTCTAGCCAGTGGTGGCTGATTGTTTTAATGTCACTAGGGTGGTGAATTTGCTCTGGAGTTTAGTCTAGAATTTAAGGGAGCTGTATCATGGTGCTGAAATGCATCCCCTAAATCTGTTCAGCAACCTGGACAGCTCTTTTAGAATTTGAAAGCAAGTTTACTACCATATAACATGGACACAATCCACTGTTACTAAAAGTAGACACAAGATTCCATTCTTATGCTTGGCTTCAGGGTCACAGTATAGAAAAGGTGGAAAAAATTTAGAGTAGCAAGGAAAACTAGTGAGGTGGGGGAAGGCTATACCCTTAGTACCCAGAAGTGACAACTATCTTACTAAACATATTTATACATTACAACACGCCATAATGTGGCTTGTTGAAATCTGGTTTCCTGTAATGTGTAAACCCATCTCTGCTAGTCTGTTAACCAGCCACAAACAATCTGAACTCATCGTTTGTTGTTGGCTTATGAACTCTGTCTTGTTTAAACCATGGTTTGTCTAACAAAAGAGGAAGGAGAGAAAGAAATGGAGGGGAGACAGAAATGGAGGAGACAAGCCATGATTTGATTCATTGTCTGCCATACATTTCAGGCTTAAACAGTAAACCATAGTTAACAAAAACCACAGCTTATCATAATGTACAAATCCACCTACTGGCTTGTTGCTTGACACTTTGATTCCTGGTGCATAAGGACTATGGCTTCATATGTTTTAAGGTTTTTAAAGTGTATGTATAAAGTTTTTAATGCATTTTAATATTTTTACTGTTTACTGTTTATATTTATAAATTGTTTGATTGTTTTAAAATTTTATATTTATACTTCTTTTTTGACTTTTCTATGGACTTTAAGTTGTACTGTTTTAAATATGTTGTTAGCTGCTTTGAGTCCCATTATCAGGAGAAAGGTGGGATATAAATAAAATAAAATAAAATAAAATAAAATCTTGAGGCGCACCAAACTGCACACAGCCATGTGTTCTGTTGTTCCCTTCTTGTTCCTTATGCATGATTTTCCTTCCCTTTGGTTTATATGTCAGCCCTAAACCAAATGTTATCCAAGTAAGTAGCACTCCTTTTATTTGTCCAGCTCTTTCAATTGTTTTCTATTGGCTGTGTAGAACATTTCATCATTTGGATGTATGAATGGCATGCCTGTTCAACACCTCTCATGTAAGACCATAACTTTGCATGCACAGAACTGATCATAATCATTAACACACCACTCACTGGTTAATGGGTACAAATTGTCTTGCTTTCCCTTTGGTCACTCCAACTCTGGGTAGTAGTGTGCCAAGGTGCAAAGTCCTAGGGTATAATGGGAGGTAAAGTTTTCCTGAGACTTGAAACATCCTAGGATTCTGAGCACTAACACAGTGCTATAGGTTAGGAGTTACTGCTTTTCTTGTTACATCCACACTGTGTGGATGAATCATAGAGTTGGAAGAGACCACAAGGGAAGGATAGAAACATATTTGTGGATAGGAAGAGCTGCTGAAATGGCTCTCAGGGATAGAAGCTGGTGGATATAGAGAACAAATTTCCAAGACCTCTTATTATCCTGGGAAAATTATCTGAATTCTTTTAATTGTGGGCAGTGTGGGAGGTTTAGATACTGTCCAAGTTAATATGAGAAGATGCTTGTGATGCTGAAATTCTTAGGAAAGGCCCTTCCTTTGTTCCTTCCATCTTGACAGGCTTTTTTAACAACTGTATGGTGACAGGTGATAGTACTTCTCATGTTTGAAATAGCCCTGCCTATTAAATTTGTCCAATGCAGATGGAGGAAAATTTTGTATGTTTTGTTTGACAGGAATTAACCATGACTCACACATTTCTCTATGAATTTGTGTGTGGGGGGGGAGCAAAGCTGACAATTTAATCTATCCATACCACAAATACTGCAGTCTCCAAAAAAGAAGAAAAAAACCCTAACAATTTAAGAGCCTCAAACTTCATGTTTCTTTTCCAGTCATATTCATAAAATATGAATATTTTACCCTCTGCCATGCTATAGAGGAGAGTCAATAAATGTTGCTCCCCAGAACACTCTTGCCTTTGTGGCTCAAGGCATGTAGATTATGATGCATATAGAGTATTTTTATACTGTAAATATTGTCATGATATTAGAAGAGAACTCATTATGCCTTTGCTATCTGATAGAGACATGATATTCTGTGTTTCTTATTCTTTAGTAGACCTCATCCCTGAAAAGATGCGAAGTTTTTTGTGTTGCAGTTTAAGCTGAGAGCCCACTTAACATCAGCAGTGGCTAGTGCCTCTCTCACTTCAGTGGGGTGACAAATTAATTCCTGGTTTTATACAGAATTTTAAAAGAAATATCCTAGGTACTGCATCTGGTTAGGGGAAATGGTTCAGCATGTTGGTACAGGGTGTGTCTATTAAATAACGAGACTGATACAATAACCCATCTTCATTTATATGTATTACAATTCTTATGCTTGTCCCCTTCAATATATTTCCCATTCATACTCACACGCTGATGCAGTCTTGTTTCCCACTGGTCAAAGATATGAAGCAGATCAGTTTCTCTCAGCTGTTGTCAACACATCTGCTGTTTTCTTCATACTGCATCAATTGACTCAAAACATGCTCCTTTAAGCACCGATTTCACTTTAGGGAAAAGAAAAAAGTTGCATGGTGCCAAATCTGGCAAATATGGACGATGTTCAAGTATAGTAATATGTTTATCAACCAAAAACTGCTTCACAGAAAGTGCTATGTGAGCAGACACATTGTCTTGATGAAGGATGAAACCATTTCCCCACAGTTCTGGCCCTTTTCCCCTGATTCTTTCAGCTTTGTCAAAACTTCCTTAGAATAATGCTGGCACACTGTTCTGCCTTCCGGAACCCATTCTGCCAAAATTATGCCCTTGATGGGGAAAAAAAAAACACCCAATGAGCATGGCTTTGAATGTGGACTTGGTTTGACATGCTTTTTTCATTCTTGGTGACGATGGTGTTTTCCAGTGTGTTGACTGTCGTTTTGTCTCAGGATCATGCTGGAAGATCTAGGTTTCATCACAAGTGATGATTTTTTGAAAAAGGTTTGGGTCCGCCACAAGTTGCTGCAGAACGTCACATTGCTCGACTTTTAAACTTAGCATTTTTCCAGCACATAACAGACAACACATCTGATTTAAACGATGACTAACAATTAACTGAATGGCTGAGAGTGTTGATGTTTGTCATGCAGGTTCAGACATGTTCAAGGTCACCACTCAAGCATTCACAATCAGTTCTCCCTGATTTGTCTGAAAGGTAGAAACACAGTCTCTTTATCTAATAGACAGATGTCATATAGCTCCTTTAAAGTTCAGACTAAAATCCAGAGTGCAGTCAGCATCCCCCTGACATGGGAGGTATCAACTACCATGGGTTATGACATTCTTGTTGTTGTAGCACTACATTATTTTGAATGCTAAAATGTTCAGTGTTTGTGTGTGTGTGTGTGTGTGTGTGAGAGAGAGAGAGAGAGAGAGAGAGAGATTAAAGGGATGTAATTCTTCACTAATTTTTCTCTGAAAGGAAACAACAAGTAATTTTAGCTATTTTCTGGCTGCTGAAACAAATTATTTGAAAGCCATGCAGTTTTAGAAGGCTACTTGCAATTCAGGACTTATTCTGTGCAAACTTCACACATGGTTGTTTTGTGCAGAAAACAGCTTTTTCTGAATAGGAAACAGCATTTTCTGTATAAAAAAATAATATTTCTACATAGAAATGCTATTTCCTGTGCAGAAAATGTTTTTCATGCAAATCAACCATGTGCAAATGTTGCTCAGAACAAATCCCTAATTACAGAATTTTCTGCAAGGGAAGTGTGCAATCCAGGGTTTGCATCATCAGGGTTTCTCAACATTTGAAAAACATGTTTTTCAACCTTTAGGAGGGGGGATGTTTTCAAATATTCTTCTCATCCCTAGTGCTTAATTTATTTTTATTCTGGTTATTGGCTGCAATAAATAGAAGTAAGTAAAAACAACATCCACTCATATACATCAGCTTATTTCACACTCCATTACAAGCTATTAAACCAATATTGTAAAACCAGAGTTTGTGATCCCTTTTTTAAAATTATTTTATTTAACACATAGAACTTAAGACATCTTAAGATTCCCCCCACCAAACTAAAACCTGCTTAATTCCAGCATACATTCATACACACATTTCCATTACATTACCAAACAAATTACACAATAAATTACAATCCAATCCAATTACATATACCATACATTACACATTACACATGGCCTTTTTAGTCATCAGCGCGCTTGCAAAAAGCGCGGGATGAGTCCTTCCTGAATCTTCGTTTGCGAAGAAAAGCCAGAGAGGGGGGACACATTACACAATACACATTTACATATCTATCTAAATATCTAAAATACATACAACACACATTTAATCCAATGACTTCCATCGCCTCTTTGTTTGATGTATAGTGCTTACTAATTATTTACCTTTGTCGCTACCCACTAAATTTCCTTAATTTTTCTGTTTCTGATGTCCTTAACTATCCTTACTTTATTTCCATTTCCTTATACTTGTCTTCATTTATTCTACGGATATAGTTATTAAATCTCCCCAAATATCCTTCCATAAAAAAAATTAATTCTTTCCAAGCTTCCATATTCCTTGGGTTTGCTTTTTCATCTAATAAATTTGATAATTTATCCATTTCAAACATATTTAGCATTTTAACAATCCAATCCTTTATGTGCGGTATTTTTTTAATTTTTCCATTCTTTTGCAAACACTAACCTTGCAGCAGTTGCCGCATATAATATAATCCTACCATTTTTTTTTTGTAATCTATATTATGCATCATATTTTTTTGTAATCTATATTATGCATCATATTCAGTAGATAGATTTCTGGTTCACACGGCTAGTCAATTTTCAATGTCCTTGTCATTATAGTATGCACCCTTTTCCAATATAATCTCGATTCCCTACAGCACCACCACATATGATAGTACATTCCCTTGGTATTTTCACACTTCCAACAATTTTCCGACCTGTTTTTATATATCTTGGCCATTCTCACTGGTATTAAATGCCACATGTTAATCATCTTGTAAAAGTTTTCTTTCAGGTTGTAGCTTCTTGTAAACTTAATATTTTCTACCCATGCCTTTTCCCAATCTTCCATATTTATTTTGTGACCTAAGTTTTTTGCCCATTTTATCATATATGGCTTTATCACCTCTTTTTCTAAACTTAATTTTAATAATAATTGGTATATTTTTGATATTCTTTTCTTGTCTTCTCCATATAATATCTTGTCAAATTCTGTTTTTTCCAGCATTATTCCTTCTATTTTTTTTATCCATTTTGTATTTCCCTGTTAATTGTTTATATAGGAACCAGTGGCATCCAATTTCTTCCTTTTTAAATTCTTCCTGTGTTTTCATTGTGTATCCCATGTCATTTTTCTTCAGGGTCAAGTCATATGTTAGCCATTTGTTAAACTGCAACAGTTCTCTTTTGTAGAAAGCCTAGTGTATTCTAAAGTACAATTCTTTATCCACACCCTCATCAATGCCCTTCTTATATAGTTGTGATTAAACTCTTTATGTATAGCTGTTTTTCCATGCCACATATAAGCATGCCAGCTGAATCTGAGGTTAAAGCCCTCCAATTGTAATAGTCTGTTGTTTTCCAGCTTTACCCAATCTATGATCCAATCCAGACTGCTTGCGTCATAATATACCATCAGATCTGGCAGGCTCAGTCCACCGCTTTCTTTCTCATCACACAAAACTTCTTTTTTGATCTGTGGCTTTTTTCCCTTCCCATATGAATGTTGATATGATTTTGTTCCACACTGTAAAGGGCTTCTCATTAATTAAGATCAGGATATTTCTAAAGAGATACATTATTCCTGGAAGAATATTCATCTTTACTACCGATATTCTACTGAGGAGGGATATTTTTTGGTTTGACCATCTTTTTATATTTTCTTTAATTTTGTTCCACAATTTCCCATAGTTATTTTCAAATAGATCTACATTTTTATTTGTTATCGTTATTCCCAAATATTTGGCTTTTCTCTCTATTTTGAATTCTGATAATTTCTCAAACTCTTTTTCCTCTGATGTAACCATATTTTTCATCAAAATTATTGTCTTGTCCTTATTTATCCACATACCAGCCAATAAACCAAATTCTTCAATTACCTCCTTTATTTTCATTATATTAGTCAGGGGATTATCCAGGAAGAAGATCAAATCGTCGGTAAATGCCCTACACTTATATTCAAAACTTAATTTTGGGCCCCCATATCCCCCCTTCCTTATTTATCTTCCTAATTAAGACTTCTATTATCATAATAAACAAAAGCGGGGACAAGGGGCATCCTCGTCTTGTTCCTCTATTTATTTTACAACTCCTTGACTTATCTCCATTTTCCATTATTTGCGCCTCCTGGTTGTTGTATATCCCTTGTATCCATTTATTAAAGGTTTCACCTAGATCTTTCTTCCTTAACAATTTTAACATGACCTCCCACCTATCATTATTGAATGCTTTTTCTGCGTCCACCGTACCATGGCTAATTTTTTTTAATTATTTTTTCCCCAGTTACATTCAGTTATAATACAGGTAAACATAGAATCATAGAATCATAGAATTGCAGAGTTGGAAGAGACCACGAGGGCCATCCAGTCCAACCCCCCTGCCACGCAGGAAATCTTGATCAAAGCATCCCCGACAGATGGCAATCCATCCTCTGTTTAAAGACCTCCAAGGAAGGAAACCCCACCACGCTCCGAGGGAGTGTGTTCCACTGCCGAACAGCTCTTACTGTCAAAAAGTTCCTCCTAATGTTGAGGTGGAATCTCTGTTCCTGGAGCTTGCACCCATTGCTCCGTGTTCCAGTCTCTGGAGCAGCAGAAAACAAGCCTGCTCCATCGTCAGCATGACATCCCTTCAAATACTTAAACAGGGCTATCATATCGCCTCTTAACCGTCTTTTTTCCAGGCTAAACATACCCAGCTCCCTAAGTCTCTCCTCGTAAGGCATCGTTTCCAGACCTTTCACCATTTTAGTTGCCCTTCTCTGGAGACGCTCCAATTTGTCAATATCCTTTTTGAATGGTGGTGCCCAGAACTGGACACAGTATTCTAAGTGAGGTCTGAACAAGGCAGAATAGAGTGGCTATTACTTCCCTTGATCTAGACACTATACTTCTATTGATACAGCCCAAAATCGCATTGGCCTTTTTAGCTGCCGCATCACACTGTTGGCTCATGTTCAACTTGTGGTCTACTAGGACTCCTAGATCCCTTTCGCACGTAGTCTCATTCAGCCAGGTCTCTCCCATCCTATATTTATGCATTTCATTTTTCCGCCCTAAATGCAGTACTTTACATTTCTCCGTATTGAATTTCATTTTGTTAGCTTTGGCCCAGCTCTCCAGTCTATCCAGGTCATTCTGAATTTTGATCCTGTCCTCTAGGGTATTAGCTACTCCTCCCAATTTGGTGTCATCTGCAAATTTGATAAGTATGCCCCTAATTCCCTCATCCAAGTCATTGATAAAGATGTTGAATAGCACTGGGCCCAGGACAGAACCCTGTGGCACCGCACTGGTCACATCTTTCAAAGACGAAGAGGAGCCACTGCTGAGCACCCTTTGGGTTCGGCTGGTCAACCAATTACAAATCCATTGAACAGTTAACTTGTCTAGCCCACATTTTACAAGCTTGTTGGCAAGAATGTCATGGGGAACCTTGTCAAAGGCCTTACTGAAATCAAGGTATGCAATGTCCACAGCATTCCCTTCATCTACCAAGCTGGTAACTTTATCAAAAAAAGAGATCATATTAGTCTGGCATGACTTGTTTCTCTGAAACCCATGTTGACTTTTCGTGATTATGGCATTGCCTTCTAAATGTTCACAGACTCTTTGTTTAATGATCTGCTCTAGAATCTTCCCTGGTATTGATGTCAGACTAACTGGACGATAATTGTTGGGATCCTCTTTCTTCCCCTTTTTGAAGATGGGAACAACGTTTGGCCTCCTCCAGTCTGCTGGGACTTCTCCTGTTCTCCAGGAGTTCTCAAATATTATTGCCAATGGCTCTGAGATTATATTTGCCAGCTCTTTTAATACTCTTGGATGTAGTTCATCTGGTCCTGGAGATTTAAATTCATTTAGATTAAGAAGGTATTCCTGTACTACCTCTTTACTTATTTTGAGCTGGATTTCCCCTATTGTGTCCTCTGTTCCATTATCCTCAGGTTGGTCCTCCTTTTCCTTTTCTGAAAACACTGAGGCAAAGAAGGTGTTGAGTAATTCTGCCTTTTCTCTGTCCCCTGTTAGCATTTTGCCATCTTCTCCACGTAGTGGCCCTATCATTTCCTTCTTCCTCCTTTTGCTGCGGACATACCCAAAAAACCCTTTTTATTGTTCTTAACCTCCCTAGCAAGCCTGAGCTCATTCTGTGCTTTAGCTTTTCTGACTTTACTCCTACACGTGTTCGCTATCTGTTTGAATTCTTCTTTGGTGATTTCCCCCCTTTTCCATTGCCTATACATGTTCCATTTAAAACTTAGCTCCATTGAAGGTTCTTTAGTCATCCATCCTGGTTTCTTGAGACACCTCCCATTTTTCTGCCTCAATGGTACTGTTTGAAATTGTGCCTTCAGTATCTCCCTTTTGAGAAAGTCCCATCTGTCTTGAGGTCTCTTCTCTTTTAATATTCCTGACCATGGGATCACCCCCAGTATTTCCCTGAGTTTATTGAAATCAGCTCTCCTAAAGTCAAGAATGCGTGTCTGACTATGCCTGGCTTCTCCTTTCCATTGTATAACAAACTCCAGGAGAACATGATCAGTCTCACCTAAGGATCCCACCACTTGCACCCCATTAACCAGGTCATCTCTGTTGGTTAGGATCAGATCTAAAATAGCTGACCCCCTTGTTGCCTCTTCCACCTTTTGGACCATGAAATTGTCTTCCAGGCATGTAAGGAATTTGCTAGACCTTGAAGTTTTGGCTGAGTTAGATTGCCAGCAAATATCAGGATAGTTGAAGTCACCCATCACTACTACATCTCTCCTTTCTGCATGTGTGTTCATCTGTTCTAGAAAGGCATCATCCAATTCCTCCGTCTGATTTGGGGGTCTGTAGTAGAGTCCCGCAATAACATCCGTGTTGTTTCCCTCCCCTTTAATTTTTATCCAGATGCTCTCCACCTGGCTTCCAGGATTGATGTCATGGATCACTTCACTGGTGTAAATATCCCTGACATATAATGCTATTCCTCCTTCTTTCCTGTTTGGCCTGTTTCTCCTATAAAGGTTATACCCCTCTATTCCTACATTCCAATCATGAGACTCATCCCACCAGGTTTCAGTAATGCCTATTATATCATATTTGTTTTGTAGTGCGAGGAGTTCACGTTCATCTTGCTTATTTCCCATGCTCTGTGCATTAGTGTAGAAACATCTAAGACCATGTGTTCCCTTTACTTGCTCCCTGTGCAAGTTTTTTTTGCCTCCCACTGTTGGGTCTTTGCGCTGTTTGCCTTGTTCCCTCTATGACAGTTTGACTATTTTCTCCAGCCCTTTTGCCTTCCAGAATACTGTCTCCCTCCCCCATTTGACTCAGTTTAAAGCCCTCCTGATCAAATTCTTGAGACTGTTGGCAAAAATGTTTCTTCCAACTGTTGTAAGATGCACCCCATCTCTTGCCAGAAGTCCCCCCGCATGGAAGTGCAGTCCATGATCCAAGAATCCAATTTGTTCTCGGCGACACCATCTACGGAGCCAGTTGTTTATGTCGGCTATTTTCCTCTCCCTTCTTGGACCATGCCCTTCAACTGGCAGAAGAGACATATACATCCTTATGTATCGTTTCTCTTCTTTATGTTTTTATCCATATCCATACATTTATTCTTTCAAACCTCATCTTGACATCTGTAACTTCTTTTTTAACAAATTTAATTCCAAGTAAGAATTCCCAAGAAATCTTCTTCGTCCCCTTTTTCATTTTGTTTATCATAAACTTCAATTATATCTAGTAAGGTTCTTATATTATTTTTAGCCTGTCTCCCCAGCAGAAATCCATTCTGATCTTCTTGGATTCACTCTGTTAGAACCTTTTTTAGTCTCTCTGCCAGAATACTAGCAAAAATCTTGTAATCAGTGTTCAGGAGAGATATAGGCCTATAATTCCCTGGAGACTGTTGATCTTTCCCTTCTTTGGGGATCAAGACAATATCAGCCTTTTGCCAAGTGGGAGGACATTTCCCCTGTTTAATCTGGTTAAATAATTTGCACATTGGTGTTACTAATTGCTCTTGAAAAATCTTGTAGTAAAGTGCCATGAAGCCATCGGGTCCTGGTGCCTTCCCTACTTTCATTCTATTTATGGCTTCCCTTACTTCCTTCTCTGTTATCTGTTTATTTAACTCCTGTCTTTGTTCTGCTGTTATTTTTGGGATTTCTTCTTGTTTTAAGTATTCCTCTATCTTTATTGATATTTCTTCCTTCAATGGGAATTTTTCATACAACTTTGAGTAGTATTTGTAGAAGATGTCCACTATATATCTATGTCTCATGTATCTTTTCTTATCTACAAGTTCTCTTATCAATTTCTTCTCATTTTCTTTTTTTAAATTTATAGGCAAGCCATTTACCCAGTTTGTTGGAGTTTTCAAAGAACCTCTGTGGGACATATTTTAATTTCATTTACCATCTCAATGTCTAATTGTTTCTTCAGTAAATTTATTTGTACTTTGATCTCATCAGCTTTTGGTTTTATTTTTAATTCACCTTCTTTCTTTGCTATTTCTTCTACTATTTTTTTCTCCTTAACTTTTCTTGCCTTATTTATTTCGTAGTCACTTTGCATCAGATGCCCTCTGATTACTGACTTCCCCGCATCCCAATCTACTTCTAATGATATATCTTTCCCCAGGTTCTCATTAAAATAATTTATTAGCTCCTTCTTTATTTTTTCCTTCACTGAATCTTTTCTCAGTAATCCATCTTTTAATCTCCATCTATATTTCTTCATTGTGTTTATCATTTCTAAGCTTACTGGTGCATGGTCTGATATTATTTTTGGTTGTATTTCTACCTTCTTGATGTCTTTTATTAGATTTTTTGAAATTATATACATGTCTAATCTATACCAGGTCTGGTATCTATCTGAATAATATGTATAGTTTCCTTCATTGTTATGGTTATGTCTCCAAATATCTATTAATGCAAAGTGGTCCATAAATTTTTTCATTATGTTTGGAAGTTTCCCATGTTTAGGGCTCAAACCTGGTCTTGTACATCTATCTATATTGGGATCGAAGACCCCATTCCAATCTCCCATCAACATAGTAGTAGTAGTAGTAGTAGTAGTAAAAGTTTATTCGGTCCTTGACCAGTAAGTACAAATAACAATCAAATCACAATAAACCGTAATTAAGCTCTAATTATAAAAACTTCTAAATTGTACTACAATTATAAATGACAAAAGAATAAAAAGGTAAAAAAGATAAAGGATAAAATGTAGTTATTATGCACAAAATACAAGCACAGAACAGGACGATGGCCATGTAGCGCAGTCTGCATCTGACTCCGGTATCTTCTCGGTTGTCTGTCAATAACGGTCTCAGTTAATATTTCAGTTTCTTCTCTTCATTATAGGGTGTATTTTACATACAATGTAACAAAATTTTGCTACTTTGTATACAATACTAGATAACTGACAATTCAAAAGGCTACAAACAAATGAGGTATCTGAACATTTTGGAAATTTTTCCAGAAGAGGGGTAATCAGTTGGTGCCAAGTATCTTTATAGAATTGACAGTAAAGAAAGATATGTTCAAGAGTTTCAATATCTCCTTCATTGCAAGGACAAAGCCGTGCTTTGAAGGGAATTTTCTTGAACCTTCCTTCCAGAACCGCTGAAGGGAGGGCATTAAATCGAGCTAGAGAAAGAGTTCTTCTAAATTTAGGTAGAGTGACTTGAAACAAGTATGGAACAGGTGTTGACATCAGGATTTGTCTATTAATCAAAATATGACCAGGAAAGGCAGCAATCTCATTCTGGCCTTCAGTATCAAGCCATCTTTGTTTTATAGCCAATTTAGCCTGGTCAAAATTTAATTTCAAAACAAAATCCCTCGGTAGGCCCAAGATTGTCAGTTTCTTATTAATAGCCAATTCCCAAGAGGATTTATAGGTATCAGCTAAAATACATTTGGTTAGCCCACCATGCTTTTTATTTAATTTGAGCCAATAGGATAAGATATAAATCCACATGCTTGTTTCAATTTTGCTGACTCCAGCCTCTCTCCTCAATACAGCATTTGGGACACTGCAGCCAACTTGGAAAATTTTCCTTAGGAAATTTGTTTGTACATGTTCCAGAGGCAACAAATCATAATAGGGACCTAACTGTGCACCGTACAACAGTTGTGATCTAGCCTTGGCCTGAAATAGCTTTATTGCAGCTGGAATGAATTGAGCTCCTTTGGAAAAAAAGTACTTTTGGATTGCATTTGCTGTTTTTTGTGCATTTTTTGTAACAAAATCTAGATGTGCAGATCTGTTCCCTGTGGCCTGAAATACAATCCCCAGGTATCTAAAGGTCTTAAACTGTTCTATAGTTTCTTTTTCCAATTTCTAATTTCTTCTCCTAAATTGTTTAGAGAAGGTAATAATTTTAGTTTTAGAGTGGTTTATTGTTAGTTTTTCTTCAGCACAGTAATTGGCTAATGATCTCAAGGCTCTCTTAAGTCCAATAGAAGTGAGAGATAGGATAACTACATCATCTGCATATAACAGAAGATTTAGATGTCTGTTTGCAATCTTAGGGGGATGGAAAGAAGAATCACTCAAATAAGGAACTAGGGAATTAATATAATAGTTAAACAAGGTAGGGGCAAGAACACACCCTTGTCTAACTCCGATTCTAACTTGTACTTCTTTTGACATATGACCTAATAGACTACATCTCACTCTCAGACGGTTATTTTCATGCAATTTGACAAGTAACAAAAGTAATCGTTTGTCTATTGAACTATTCATGAGTTTGTCCCACAGTCTAGGTCTGGAAACAGTATCAAATGCAGCTTTGAAATCTATAAATGCAGCATAAAGAGGGATACCCATTTTCAGATATTTCTCTGTCAGATGTTTCAACAGCAATGCATGATCAACCGTTGATCTTTCAGCTCTGAATCCTGCCTGTTCTTCATTCAGTATATTCTCTGTTTCTAGCCAATCCATTAGTTTAGTTTGTAAGTGTTTAGCATACATTTTGCTAATTTGACTTAGTAAACTAATTGGTCTCAAGTTCGATGGATCGTTTCTTTTGCCTTTTTTGTATATGGGAATTATTATGGCAAGGCCCCACTCTGAAGGAATCATAGCTGATCTATCTATTGCTGTGAAAAGTGTAGATAGCACAGGTAACCACCAGTCTAAATCATTTTTTAGAACTTCACTAGTGATAAGGTCCACACCAGGGGCCTTTGCAGATTTAAGCTGGCTAATTAGGGTCTTGACTTCCAAATATGAGACTGGTGGTCAGCAAGGTAAGGTGGAAGCATTCAGCCTGGGATCATTAAATGACTCTGCAGAGTTATTGTATAAACTTGCAAAATAATTTTCCCAGGTCTCAGCTGGAATTTGAAACAAAGGGTTATTTATGTTTCTTGGGAAGGATGGATTCACCTCCTTCCAAAAAAGAGAAGGGTTATTTGCATTGACTGCAGTTATTAATTTTTCCCATGAAGCTTGCATAGCAGCCTTTTTTTATCTAATCAGCTGTTTATATTGCTTCTTTAATTTCAGAAGGTCTGCTACACTACAAGCAAGATGGTTGGCCTTATATTGTTTAAACTTCTGTTTTAAAAGAGACCAAGTTTCTCTACATTCCAAGTCAAACCAGCTTTGCTGTTTTTTTAATCTTTGTCTGTTAGTATTATTTGTGGAGACGATTAGTAAAGGTTGGATATTATTAACTAAATTATTAAAACTAATTAGTATTTCATCGTCTTTCTTACTATTGATGATGTTACTATGGAGGCTTGTAATTACTTCATTGTTAAGAGACTTAGTAAGAGTCTCAGCAACTGATGGGGTCCATTTAACACGTGTGGGTCCAATTTCGAGGGGCAAACTCAAATTTTGGTTTGTTGGCAGAAACAACTTGTCAAATGGGCTAAGATTTAAGAATAATGGAAAATGGTCATTTTCTGGGCGATTGACTATGGTAAATTTGTGTACATAAGGAATTAGATCTATAGTAATCCCAACATAATCTAACACTGAAGGTCTAACACTGGTCCAATGTGTATATTCAGCTGGATAATCATCATTTGTGGAGCCATTCAAGATCACCAAATTTAGCTCTGCGAAAGTTCTCAGCAAACACAGACCTCTATAGTCACAGCATAAGTCTTTAGATTGATGTGTTAACAATGGTGGTAAGGGTATATGTGTGGGTAATTGACAGTTAAATTTGGAAGAAATTGCGATATCATTGGCCCCAATTCTTGCATTTAGATCTCCTGCCAGAATAATATATATTGTCGAATCTGAATCCATAATATCTTTAATAAATTTATTCAGTTGGTCCCATACTGATTTTATCTTAATTTGGCCCTGTAGGGGTGGTACGTAAACATTAATTAAACATAGTAAGCTATTTTTAAATTGGAGCAAAACAGCTAAAGCAATTTGTTCCAAAATGAATAACTTGACTACCTGTGTTTGTAATGAGGTGGATATTAAAACACCTAATCCCCCACATAATCTGCCTTTACCTTTGCCAGGAGCTGCATCTAGTACTATTGCTTTAAAGCCATCTACATACAATTCTTCCACTACCCATGTTTCTTGTAGTAAGACAACATCATGGCGAGTAATGAATGACATAAAGGAAGGATCATTGCATCTAGCTTTCCATCCTGCTATATTCCAGGAGATGATGGACAAGGAGGGAAAAGTCCTGAGTATTGGCTGTCAATCATTCAGATTCAGTAAGGATGTAAAAGAATTCACCTCCTTTGGGCCATTTTCTGTTGCTTTCCCAGTTTCTAACAAGGGACTGTTAGTATCATATGTTCTTAAATTAGTGTGAGTTGTCATTTTAGTATTTTTTAACTCATTCTGTAAAGTATTCCTGGTGTTTATACTTAAATCTCCTGTAAGGCTGGTCTTCATGGTTGATAGCCTGTTGTTCTGATTGTCCAAAGACAAAGGCAATATAGATAAACTAGAGCGTCTCCTTTTTTTATTCTTGTGTTGAGATGAGGCACAAGATTTTGGCAATGATGTTAAGGGTTGGTGTATCCAGTCCTCCTTACGATTTGGAGAAAATTGAATTAGAGGTAACGTGGTGTTGTTTAACTCATTTTGAGAGTATTTAGAGAACATAGATCTAGGAGTTAACTGTGAGACCTCTTGATTAGCTATTAAGCTGTTTGATGGCTCCTTCCATGACTCCTTCAATGATGACTCCTTCAATGATGACTCCTTCAATAACGATGAAATATCAAACATTGGACATGAAGAAGGTAGCAGTTCTTGAATAGTTTTAGTAGTGATGGTAACAGATTGTAGTTTTTCTTTTACATTTTCCAATTTGCATAATATTTGTTTTTGCTCATCTGGGGTAAGTGTATTAAACATTTGGACAAGTTCTTCATCGTCTTCTGGTAAGTTATTGGATAATTGCATCAGATCCCTAGCCTCTTCCTTATAGTTCTTATTTGTAATTTCCTTCCTATTTCCAAAACTCAGTAAGGGTTGAATTTTAGTATTATGTAGGACTTGAATTGGAATAATTGCAAATCTTTTTAGCAACCTTCTACTATCAAAGATCAAATCTGGAATCTTAGAGTCTTTGAAAGTCAAGGAAATTCTCATGGTTCTGTTTTTTGTGGGGAGCCAAAAGATTTCAATAAGGTCGTTATTAGACAATTTCCTTCTTAAAAGAAGAGAGAGTGAATGAAGAATCATTCTTTTTTTATGCCATTTCCCATTATTTTGATGATTAATTGTTATTTGAAGTACAATCTTAGTTTTTAGAGAAATTAACTTATCTTTAGTAGAAATCTTTTGGATTGAATTGTGTATTACTTCCTTAGAGTAAGGGAGTCCTTGATTAGAATACTCATTTGAGACCACAGTTCTCTCTCTTTTAGTTGTTGGTTTAGATTTTTCCACGAGAGTCCTTATCCCATCCAGTTTTTGATTGATGTTCACAAGCTGTTCAAAGATTGCAATTACAGTTTTTGCTGTTAATAGACAGTTCTTAGCAACTAGATCCAAATCAGTCTTATCATTATTCAAGACCTTGGTTGTGGGGTTCATGTTGTGACCATTACTTTCAATTGATATAGTGTTTTCCTCTTCGTAAGAAGAAAGATCAGAAGGGCTTATATGTAAATTAGATGTAAGGTCAACTGAAGTGTTTGCAGCGTCTTTAAAATGGAATAGATCCTCCATTTTTAGTTGTTTTAAAGTTGATGCGGCCATCGCTGGTTAGCCCACAGGTTAAAAAAAGACTCGGACAAAAGGTTGATTACTGAAATTAGGATGGGAGAAACTAAATATACAACTCAAGAAGAAATTAAAAATGCTTTTGTAGAATTTTACAAATCCTTATATGCAAAAAAAACTGAATGGGAATTAAAGGAAGAAGAAATAAGAAGTTTCCTAAAAGATAATATAACTGAAAATATGAAACTATCAGAGGAAATTAAAGACCAATTAGATCAGCCTATTAGTTGTGAGGAAATTCTGCAAGCAATTAGACAATTAAAAAGCGGGAGGACACAAGGTCAAGACGGATTTATCGCAGAATTTTATAAAGAATTTCATGAAGACCTTATCCCGGCCCTGCAACAGATGATAAATAAGATACCATTGGAAGGAATTCCAGAATCATGGCAAAAGGCAAATATCACTTTGATACCAAAAGAAGGGAAGGACAAAACAAATGTGGCTAACTACAGACCCATCTCTCTACTTAACATGGATTACAAAATTTATGCGGCAATATTGTCAAATAGATTAGAAAAGGTAATAAAAGATATAGTCCATGAGGATCAAGTGGGATTTATAAACGGAAGGAAGCTATCAGACAATGTGAGAACAATGATCAACGCAATAGAATATTACGAAAGGGTAAACAACAAGAAGGCCGCACTCATCTTTATAGATGCAGAAAAAGCTTTCGATAATGTGGTCTGGGAGTTTATGTTAAAGACACTAGAAGAATTAAACTTTGGGGAAACCTTCCTGAAATATGTACGGGCAATATATGACATACAGAAAGCATCTTTGATAGTTAACGGAGAAAGTACTGAGAATTTCAACATCTTTCAAGGGACAAGACAAGGGTGCCCCCTCTCCCCACTGTTGTTCATTCTAACATTAGAAAGTTTAAACAATGGTATAAGGTATGATAAACAAATTCCGGGATTAAAGATAAAAAGCCAAGAATATAAAATAAAGGCTTTTGCCGACGATATTGCTATAATTTTGGAAGATCCCTTGGAAAATATAGGAAAATTATTTAATATGATTAAAAAATACGGAGAACTAGCAGGATTAAAACTTAACAAAGAAAAAACATCAATAATAACTAAAAATCTATCAATGGAAGAAGAAAACAAACTGAAAGAGAAATCAGGCTGTAAGATTGAGAAAAAAGTTAAATATCTAGGGATATGGATAAGCAAGAGAAACATAGACCTTTATGAATCAAACTATAAAAAATTATGGATGGAAATAAAAATGGATCTTCATCGTTGGAATAATTTGGATCTATCTTTGTTGGGCAGAATAAATGCGATAAAGATGAACATCTTGCCAAAATGCATCTTTCTCTTCCAGAGCCTGCCAATACTCTAGAGTGAAAAAACGCTAAAACAGTGGACTTTTGACTTGAGTAAATTCATTTGGGCAGGAAGGAAGGCGAGAATCAAATATACAACTTTAACAGCTAACAAGAAAGCTGGAGGTGCCTCCCTTCCAAACTTGAAAATATACTACACTGCTGCAGGCCTCATTTGGCTGATGGATTGGATTAATGAGATCCATCAGATAACAAGCCTGAGTGGCTTTAAAAAAGCACTAAAGACGGATCTCTTTCGGTAGGCCTTTCCTAATTAGATCCCGGCCTCAGGGGATCCTGGCCTCTTCTAGGCTGCTGGCCATTTATTATATTTATTGTATTTATAGTTTTAAAAGTGATTTTAGATTATTTGTTTTAATTTATATTTGTTTAATGTTTTTTTATGGGGGAGGGTGGGAGTGGGGGTGTTTAGGGATTTTATTTGTATTGTATTTTAAATTTTGTAAGTCGCCCCGATTGTTTTAACAGAGGCGCGGGGTATAAATAAATTTTATTATTATTATTATTTATTATTAAATTAAAAAATATAAGAACACTAACTTTAGAAGGCCATGCATTAAGATTCGGCTGGCACGCATATTTAGGTTACGGAAAACAAAAAGTGCATAAGGATTTTGAAAACCATATAATAAGAAAATCACTATTAAGAATCTGGCACCTAATAAAAAAACAATTCTATCCAAAATTGCCTCTGTGGATCTCATCACAGGAAGCTTTCTTAGGAAGATGGGAAGAAACAAACAAATGGTTGAGATACAGTGATCTGATAAATCAAGAATTATGGGAAAAAGAAAGCAAAATAAAAATCTTCACGCAAGAGGAATTAGAAATAAAAGGAATACGTATGAATTGGCTAAAATATTTACAAATTAAAAATAGATTTTTGGAAGACAGTATAGAACCTGGAATAGAAATGACAGAAACAGAGATGGATAAAACGATCTGGGGGAAAGATGAAAAGAAAATATCAAAACTTTATAAATTACTGTTAGCAAGGGACCTGGAGAAAGAGACTGTAACGGAGGCAATGACCAAATGGGTGCAGGATGTGGGAGAGATAATAACGATGGAAGAATGGCAAAATGCTTGGGAGGATACGGACAAATTTACGGCGTGCCTAACTTTGAAAGAAAACCATTTAAAAATGGTCAACCGGTGGTACCTAACACCAGCTAGAATTAGTAAGATATATAAGACAGAAAATAATAAATGCTGGCGCTGTGGAAAAGACGTAGGCACGATATACCATATGTGGTGGGGCTGCCCGAAGATACAAAAATTTTGGAGGAAGATACATAAAACAATACAAAAAATCTTTAAGACCCAGTTTGTAATGGACCCTAAAATATAGCTATTAAATATAACAATGAACTTGGAAAAAAATTTTAAACATCAATACGGAAGAATATTATTATATTTAATCACAGCAGCAAGACTACTCCTAGCCCTTAACTGGAAGGGAAAAGAAACCCCTACGATAGAGGACTGGAGGGAAAAAGTCAACGAGATGAGAGAAAATGATAGGTTAATGCACATTGTAAATAAAAGAATATTAAAGATGGAAGAAGAATGGTACCCAATCTGCGATCACTGGAGATTAAAATAGAAACTTAAAAATTTATGTAGAACCGGTCAATGGATTGGAAAGAGGAAATATTGTAAGAGAAGAATAAAATTTAGAGGCACTAATTAGCAGGAAAATTTCAGCGACAGAATCAAAAGTAATCAAGAAAGAAAATAAATAAAAAGGGAAAAGGAAATATTTGGAATTTTTGAAGATTATTTGGCTAAGTGAAACAGGAGGGAGATAAAGAGAAATTGAAGCTAATGAAATATACGTACACAACCCAAATGAAGGGTAAAAATTTTGGAAGTTAAGATGGATGGTTAGTTATGGATGTGAGGAAATGATGGGAGAAAATGTTGGAAACTATGTTAGTATTATTAAGAAAACATTGTATAAATGCTTAACTTGTATGTATTTTGAACTATGTGTCAAATAAAAATTATATAATAAAAAAATAAAAATAAAATAAAGTTGATGCGGCCATAAGTAATTCTGGATTGTCAGAGTTCTTGTGTGGGTGTTTGCTTGCATTTTTACTTCTCTTGGTATTAATATGAACATTCCCTTTGGAAGAATTCCTCTTCCTTTTATAATTGCTCTTCATTGTCATCTTAAATTATTGGATAGTAAGGCTCAATAATTAATTAGTATCCAAGCGACACCTGGTGCAAGGGGAAGGAAGTCTTCCTTGCAGTCCTCCAGAGTCTTCTCTGGCTGGCTGGCTGGCTTGCTGGTAGGTGTTTCCATCAACATATAAATGTTATAATCATGTTTGCTCATAACCTGTATTAAGTCTTCTATGAACTCTTTTTTACCATTATGAGGTCCATATATCCCTATCGCTAATATTTTCCTTTCTTGTATTTTTACTTCCACTCCTAGGTATTGGCCTCCTTTATCTTTAAATAACTTCCTTGACTCGAATTTAGAGTTCACATAAATTGCTACCCCTCTCTTCTTCTTCTCACATTCCGTAGCATAAAGTTTACCCAGTTTATTATTTCTTAGTAATTTTATATCTTTTCCTCTTATGTGTGTTTCTTGGAGGCAGATGAGATCAAGTTTCTGTTTCTCTAAATAATGGAAAACAGTTCTTCTCTTATGTGGGGTGTTTTATATTCCAAGATATTACTTTATTCAACATTTTAATACAACCAGTAATTATCCTTGATTGAACAAACTGAATTATTCTTATTCAAACAAGTGAAATTTCAGCTTCTCCATCCCTGTTTCTCCTCCTACTGCCCCCTCTAATTCTTCTAATTCTTCCTCCTCGTGATCCTCAAATTCTGTTTCATCCTCTTCTTCTATTTCTGTTCTAACTTCTTCTACCTCCTCTACCTCTTCTACTTCCTCAACTGACTTTTCCTCTGATCTTTCTTCCTCCAATTCTTGCTTTTCTGCTGACTCTTTCTCCTTCCCCTTAAAATCCTTAATCTCCTTCTCCAATATTGCTTTTCTGATTACCTCCTCTAATTCTTGTTTTCCTCTCCTTTTGCTGTCTATATCATCTCTCCTGCCCTTTACTTTATCATTATCTCTATTTTCTTCTTCTCCTCCTTCTTCTTTTCTACCTTGAATTTTTCTAAAAATTCCTTAGCTCTCAGTATCATATTTATCCAGTGTTTCCTGTAGTTATACAATATAGTTACCCCCTCTATTTTATTGCATTTGTATTTTAAATTTTTCTCTTTTAGTATTTGTGTCAGAAAGCCATAATCTTTTTTCTTCCTAATAACTTGTACAGGTACATCCTTAAAAATCTTTACTTCATAACCCTCAATTTTTAAGGTTTCTTTGTAGCTCTTCTGTATTATGATATCTTTTACTCTTTCTCTTATGAAGTAATCTACTTCGTAAGAGTTTGTGATCCCTTTTTGAACTACAACTACTATAATCCCTTAGCCTACATAACCAGGGAACATCCTGGCAGATAGCTTCTGGGAGCTGTAGACTAAAATTAAGGTTTCCATGTTCTGTGCAACACTGTATTTGGTAAAGGGACATTGGCATTATGTTGTACTGCCTCTGCAATGAAAAAAATGTGCACAATTACACAGTCAAAGTATAAGAAGACATCTTTTGAAGGTTTAGTCATGTCTAATAGTGAAGGCCACACACACTGTTGCCTATCTATATTAAACCCTATTCCTTTCATGTAAATGGTTGATAGCTGTAACTATTTCCTAGTCTCCATGTATTGATTTGGGCTTGTTGGCAAACTGTTTACAAACTTATAATGATAATGAATAGATCCCAGATTAAAGTAGAACTAACCTAATTTGAAATTACTTCCTCCACCTGCTGATCTACCCCAGGCCATTTTGCTGTCTGAGGCAAAGATGGTACCCCTGCCCATTCATTGTATAGAGGCTGACTCAACTGGAAGTTGAACCTTATTCCAACATGGGTGATGGTTAGATCCCACCACCACACCTTTAGGCTAGTTTAGGGGATGTAGGATGCATGGGGTACACACAGCTCTGACCTCCATGCAAAGAGAATAGTCAAAGTGATAGCAGTGGGCACAGGGCAAACACTTTGACCCCCAGAATCTGTTGGCTGCAGCAATTGTCTTACTCTTCCAGAACACGGCCTCACAGCCCAGAAAAAAAGCCAAGGAAAATCAATTGTCTTACTCGCCCTAATGGCAGACAGGCTCTGCCCCTGTCCTACTTGGACCACTGCTGTTACCCTCTATCCATCCCTCCAAATATTATATTTCTGCTAATATAAATTCAGACTGGAAACTCAGGGCAACATACATCCTTGTTCTGCATCATTTGTACTGATGGTGTTAGAAACCACAATAAACATAATCTCAAAGTGTGATGATTTAGCTGTAGTAGGAAAGGAAATGTGATGAGAAGTTGTGTCCAAGTCAGATTTCTAAAGGTATGAAATTCTAATAGGCTACAATGAAGGGTCCCCCCTCCATCAGCTTATTTTATGAAGCGTAAGAACTTGATTTTGATGTCCATATTTGGTAATGCTGGCTCATTACAAAACAGGAACTAACTTTATGATAATTCTCTAGGAAACTGTTTTATTGTTTCCATAAAGGTCATAAAACAACCAGGAACTGAGTTTAATATCTAAATGGTCTGATATGAGGTGAACATAAATTGTATGAATTGTATTGCTGGTATTGTAGAGTACATGAGTTATGTGGTAAATGTAAATGCAAATTATGTACTTGAAGTTTGCACAAACAAGTGTTGCTGTTCACATTTTCTGTAGAGTGATTTTGCACAGTTGCCATGGGTTCTATGGCATAACAGCTGCTTTTATCTGATTTGATAAATCTGTGATTTTATTGTATGGGTTTTACAGCTATTTACCTTTGTAAGTCTCTTCATGTGTGATGTGAGGGGAAATGCTAGTGCCAGCTAGAATTTCTAGCTTCCTTCAGCTTGTTGCCTAAACTGTATATTTAATAGCATCACTGTGTGGAAGGAAACAGTACTGAAATGCAGAAGATGAACACTGAATGATTTACATGTGTTTGTGTAAGTATGTTTTTGAATGTCTAACAAAACAAATATTGAATTGTGGCAGTAAAATATTTTGGTTTCCACCTTCTTTAGTTTACGGGATGTGAAAATACTTATTAATCTTCACATCTTCCAGATAAAATAAATAAATAGAAAGGTGTCCTGACACATTAGAGCCCCCACCAAGAAAAAAAAGGAGAACAGCCATGAAATTCTTCACACTCCAGGACTTTATACCTGAAAATGTGTTTTTGCAAAAGTATGCCTATTTCTTTTTCTTCTTTTTTTCTGAACAGATAATATATTTCAGGATAGAAAACATGTTTTCTGTGTAGAGGGCACTATTTTGGCTCAGGAGTCAGAAAGGCCCTGATTCCGGCACAAAAATATTGCACATTTTTGTCCCCAAGACATATTTTTTATGTCAGAATCAGTGCATTTGTGAAAATTGTGTAAATTGATGTAACTTGTGCAGATGCAATGGGTGAGCTCCCATTATAATGTCCTAAGTCAGACTGCTTTGTATTCTCATTTGCAATCATGGCATTATTGACACAACCACAAATGACACAAATGACACAACCACAAATAAAGTGGGTTTAAAGTGAAACCCACTTTAAAAGCCAAACAGCTGTCTGGAGTGATGGAGATCTGTACTGCTGCTGCTGAACCTGTAGGATGACATGTTCATTCCATTCCCATCAGCAAGCTACTCTGTTGGGGAACAGAAACAGAGCCTCCTGCAGAGACCTGTCACAACTCTCCATCACACCCTTGCTTGTTAGCAAAAGGGGGCTGGTCACATGATCCTGCATCACCTTACTTGGCAGCAGCACAGACTTCCATTGCTCTGGACAACTGAGTGGCTTTTAAGGTGGGTTTCATGGGGTCATATGGGAGTTAAAGCACAGCTATGTGTTTGATGCAGGATCTCAGCCACTGATTTTTGTTCAGAAAATATGCTCTTGGGACAGAGAGTCTGTTATCTATCTATCTAATCAAATCAATACATGCTATAGGTCTGGGTGGGCAAGTGTGAGGGTTTGGAGGGTCCCCTCATTTTTCCAGTCTTAGGACCCTGGGGGACACACGGCAGTCCTTAAGAATGAAATCAGAAGTAACCAGAAGGTTACTCCTCAGGTTTCTTTCCTTTTTAAAAAATAGCAATTTGTATCAGGTTCACTGGTATCCTCATACAGATCACTCTTTCCTCAATAAAGGGTGGGGGAGAGAGACATTTCTCTATTTCCTCCCAGCAAGGAAAAAGGAGAACTGGAATTTGCATGTGTGTGTGTGGGTATCCCCATAGGGGCCACACTTGACCCCTGAGCCCACATCACACATGGCTTAAGGTTTGAAATGGTTGTGCACAGTTCATGTACTTGCCAGCTTATACATAGAGTGAGAGCAATGGATAGATTTTATCTCAGTCTGTACTATTTCAGACCACAGTAAGGAGCATTATATATTTGGATACTCACTATTTTGATTTAATACAACAACTGTGGAATGGATTGCCTTAGTGAGTGGTGGATTCTTCTTTGGTGGTCTTTAAACAGAGAATAGAGGACCATTTCTCAGGTGCTTAATTCCTGATTGACAGAGGAATAGACTAGATGGCTCTTGTAGTTCTTTCCATCTCCATGATTCTGTCATTCTATCTGTGATGCTGCCACCCACTATTTATGTGAAACTCACAACAACGTGGTTGCGAGCAAACTACAAAGCACCAGCCCCTTTACTTTAGGGTTCAGCCTGGCCACCTTCACCTCTGTTACTACCACCTCAACTTCTATGGTTCCCTTAGTTCTTTCTGCCTGAACCAAGAATGTATCTTTTATCCCAAATGTGTGGATTGCATGGTGTTTCTATGGTAGCATGCCTTTTACTATCTATAGCAGCCTTTCTCAACCTTTTAACCCTGGAGAAACCCTTGAAATAATTTTCAGGTCTCAGGGAACCCCTACGTAAAAATTGTACCTACAGCTCCCCTTTTTAAAAAAATGGGGAAAATGCATGCTTATTATATTCCACATTGCTAGCAATACATACTTGATACTTGCAGGGTCAGAAATTTCTATAATATAATATAATATAATATAATATAATATAATATAATATAATATAAATATAAACATATCTCTCCAAAGTAAGACAGTCTCAGTTCTAGGGAGAGTTCAGTCTTGGCTTCTAGGGAGAGTTCAGGTTACCATGATCTGCTGCCTGAGGCAGCAACATAGAATCATAGAATCATAGAGTTGGAAGAGACCACAAGGGCCATCCAGTCCAACCCCCTGCCATGCAGGAATACACAATCAAATCATTCCAGACAAATGGCCATCCAGCCTCTGTTTAAAAACCTCCAGAGAAGGAGACTCCACCACACTCTAAGGAAGTGCATTCCAATTTGGAAGAGCTCTTACTGTCAGGAAGTTCATCCTAATGTTTAGGTGGAATCTCTTTTCCTGTAGTTTGAACCCATTGCTCTATGTCCTAGTCTCTGGAGCAGCAGAAAACAAGCTTGCTCTGTCCTCACTGATTGACCCAAAGATTGAGCTCTGACCCCTACATTCAGTTATGAGACCTATAGTTTAAGAACCTTTTCTCTATAATGACTCCTTTACTGTAATAGCTCTGTCCGCTCCAAATTTGGTTTTAAAAAGAATAAGCACTAAGTCACTTTTATCAGAGTTCTCCCATCCACAGCTGGCACCTGAGTAGCTGACTGACCAGGGGGTTACTTGGATTACTTGGTCAATTTCCTCCAATTGGCTAAGAGCTGTACAGTATTGCAATTCTCTTTCTGTTGTTCTAACTTTTTTTAAAAATCCTCATTTTCCATTTGTTCCTTTATATCAGTTTTATGCAAACCAGCGTCTTCTTTTGTCCTCAATTCTGGCAAATGATAAGGGTCCTGGCTGCTTGCAGGAAGCAAACTGAATCACACACACACACATTCCTTGCCTCCTCCCCAACATGAGGGAACTTCATTCACACATCTAAGGAAAATCAAAAGCTGGGAGGGAGAGCAAGGTATTTGGTACATAAACATCCTTCCCCACCCCCTTCACCCATAAGAGGCCCCTTTGGCTCTGCTGGTGTGAAAACATTCACACACACACTCATTCCTCCCTGACTTTCTCTGTTGTGGAGGGGAGAGATAAGCTGTTTCAGCTCACCACTTCTCTGTGATTTATTAATTTATTACTATTTTCTTGCAGAACCCCTGGCAATCTCTGGAGGAACCCTGGGGTTCCACAGAACCCTGGTTGAGAAACGCTGATCTATACGTTGAATGAATGGCCAAGAGTCTGTAGTTCATCAAACAACATAGCACATAGCACAGATTGTTCTTAGATCTTCATAATATCCCCCCTTATCCCCAGACTCAATCACTCTTTGTCCAATCAGCCTTCTCACTCAGTCTTCCAACCCCTTCCACACAACCTTATTAAATTCAAGCCTCAAACTTACAGCACACACATGGAGCCTTCTACTCCAGTCCAATCACATTCCCAGATCAACTGAATCCATGGCTAACTGGCACACATCACTTCAAACATACAGAAACCCCTCCCATTTCAGTCTCTTGCTCTGGGATTGGTTCCTTTCTCATCCTATTCACTCACCTTTCTGTCTGTCATACTATCAAACCCCCACCACCACACACATAAAAAGCAAGTACAGTCGTCCCTTCACATTCGCGGGGGTTAGGTTCCCCAGATCCCTGCGAATGTGAAAATTCCACGAATAATGGCTGCCCTCCCCCTCCCCCACCAAAGTGACCATGGGCCCTCCGGAGGCCCCATAGTCACTTTCCCCCCTCCCCCTCCCTTCCAAGACCTTCACGGGGCCTCCGGAAATCCTCCCGAGGCCCCGTGGATGCCTCCCCAGCCCTCCCCCTCCCTCCCAGGGCCTTCACAGAGCCTTCCAAGGCTCCGTGGAGGCCTCCTCCCTCTCCCCTAGGGCCTTCATGGAGCCTTCCAAGGCTCCGTGAAGGCCTCCCCGGCCCTCCCCCCTCCCCCAAGGCCTTCACAGAGCCTTCAAAGGCTCTGTGAAGGCTTTCCCGGCCCTCCCCCTCCCCCCAGGGCCTTCACGGAGCCTTCAAAGGCTCCGTGGAGGCCACCTCCCTCCTCCCCCAGGGCCTTCACAGAGCCTTCCAAGGCTCCGTGGAGGCCTCCTCCCTCCCCCCCAGGGCCTTCACAGAGCCTTCCAAGGATCCGTGGAGGCCTCCCCGGCCCTCCCCCCTTCCCCCAGGGCCTTCATGGAGCCTTCAAAGGCTCCATGGAAGCCTCCTCCCTCCCCCAGGGCCTTCACATAGCCTTCCAAGGCTCCGTGAAGGCCTCCTCCTCCTACCCAGGGCCTTCACAGGGCCTCCAGAGGCCCCTTGTCATGGTTTTGGGAGGGCGGGGGGCTCCCAAAACCGCGAATAATGAAAACCGCAAATGCTAAGTTTGTGAATGGGGAGGGGCAACTGTATACTGGAGAGAGTGATGGTTTATTTCTAGCAGTTTGTGAACTATCATTATAGGGACAGCCATCTTCCCCATTCAGAAGACCACCATTGTGAAAACACAATGGAAAAGTAAAATAAAAAATATGCATTTGTATATGCATGGATTGATGAAGAACATAAATAGGGAAGGCTCAGTGACTACAGGTGCAAACACTCTGGTGCAAGCAAAGTTACCTCCAAGGCCAAATCCACACTACACAAATAATCCAGTTTGAAACTGGATTATTTGCCATGGCTTCTTCCTAGGGAATCCTGGGATTTGTAGTTTGGTGAGGCAACAACACTGCTTGGCAGCGAAGGCTAAAGACTTTGTAAAACTACAAAACCAGGATTCAGTAGGAAGGTGCCATGGTAAATAAACCGTTTTCAAACTGAATTATTTGTGTAGTGTGGATTTGGCCAAAACTTGTCCTAACAGTTCTCAAATTCCAGAAACATGGCCTCCCCAGTTACTAGACAGCACTAATCATGAAACAGTGCTGACTGGACAGTTAGTCCTGAAATTGGAGGGTGTTGGCCATGCCCAAGGTGCACATTTTTAAAAATGTGTGCAGCCTTGTTCTCTGGCATCTTTAATCTGGTAGCAGAGATGGGGAAAGAAAGTCAGGTATAAATGCATAAGATTGGGTCTGCTACTTAAATGCCAAATGAGACAAGTATGAAATACATGAATGCATTATATAGCCCACTCTAACGTATTTTGGCTTTAAAAACATGGTTGACCAAATTAATTAAAACAACATGAATGAGTCATAACCTCTGGTGTTACTAAGGCTGGTGTATCCCCTCCCTCTGACAGTGTCACCTGGTGCAATTCGGCCTCTCTACACCCCCCTAGTGCCGCCACTGGTTGTAAAATATGTGATATGAGTCACCATTTTTGTAAAAAAAAAAAAAAAACCAAAAAAGAGAGAGAATTTCCTTTTGGAACTTGTAATCCATACTGCCACCCCTTTTTCTCAGATATTGGGAACTAGCAATATTTGGTTGAGTTCTTCCCAGGGGAAACTCATACGGGTGGATCGGATGGGCCCTTATGGGTAGGTATGGTCTGCCCAGTGAGAGAGTGGAGAACTCACCACCACAGAACACTTACCAAGGTGATGGTGTCAAGGAAGAGCCCAACAGACAACAGCCCAACTGGAGGATATAGAATGTTTCCTATGCTTGTTGCAACACAGAAGTGGAAGATGGTTAATGTGATGGGTCCCCTCTCCAGGCTGGTCCTGTAGTTCCAAACCCTTGGGCTCCTGTCACTCACCTTGCTCCTTTTCCCCTGAAGGTCCCTCCCTGCATTTGCTGCTTGGGCCTCAGAGTGATTTCTATATGGACAAGATGATATCTTGTTCAGTGGATTCACTGTGATATGCATAACCAGACTCTCTATCAAAACCTATCAAAAACATTAGATACAGTTGTAAAAAATAAAATAAGGGCCACCCTCCCCCAAGAGCAGCAGTAATGGTTGAGCCAGGGGAGGTGTTTTAATGAGGGCATGGAGGAGATCACAGGATTGGCCATGGCATGGCTATGCCATGGCTGGGAGGAAGCATGCCTCATTTAGCCTCTTGCCGCCCTTGGCCTCCTCCTCTTTGCTTTGCGATGACAGAGCCATTCCTGAGGCCTGGAATTATACTGTGTCACCAGGAGACTCGACTGGAAGACTGCATCGCTGAGCATTAGCCTAAGTGTTTGCTGGGCTGTGTGCTTGTGGGGAGTTGTGTGTGTGGTGTGACTGGGACTGCGCTGCCCAGCCGGGGGGGAGGGGCAATTGCTGTTGTTACAGTCTAGCTGTGGTGAATGCGTGTTTGTTTTTTGAGATTTGAAGGCCTGATTTGTAGTGGATCATTTCCTTGCCCACTGAATTGTACTGTGCCTCTTGTTTTTCCTCCGTTGCTTTTGTTTTTCTACTTTGCCTTGCATCCCTTCACTCCACGACAAGCGGCGTTATTTGGAGAGGCCCCCTCCCCCCTCCCAACTCTTCCACTTGCCCTGCTGTCCTCTTCCCAGCCAGGGCTTGGATCTGATTGCTCCCATGATCCTTTGCTGCTCTAGCCCTGATCTCAGCCGTGATACTTTGCTGCTAGCCCGATCTCCTCCTCAGGTGGGGTTCCTGCCCTGCAACCCTTGCTTCACTTTATTGGCCACCATTGCAGCTCCTCTCCCACCCCTTGTGCTTTAGCCCGCTCTCTTCTTCCTCAGCTGGGGTGTGGTGCAGTGCGGTGTGGCGGAGCTGCTTCTGCCTGGCCATTTAATCCTGATCTGCTCCCACCCCTCCCCAATTTTGGTCTCTACTCTTAGCCTCAGGTCTCTTTGAGGCCTTGCTTCTCCAGCTGTTCCCCGCCCACTTTTAAGTGCTCCAGCAGCCTTTTAAAATGTTTTAAAGTGTTTTTTCCTTTAACAAGTAGCTGGTGCGGGGCCTTTCTCCTGGCCATTTGAGCAGCGGCTGCTACTCTCAAGCCTCAGGCCCCTTCGAGGCCCAGCTTCTCCAGCTGTTCCCTGCCTTTTTAAGCACTCCAGCAGCCTTTTAAACTGCTTTTAAGTGTTTCTTCGGGCATTTGAGCAGCGGGTGCTACTCTTGGCTTTGAGCCCCACCTTGTTCGCACCCTGCCGGCCTTTAATTTTAGCTGAGTCAGCTGCTCTTTTGAGCCCCTCCCACCCCCGCCCTTGTGGATTGGCTCGCTCAGCTTTGAATTTGGCCATTGTTACATAAAGGCCACTGTGGGGGAGGACACCGGGGAGGGCAGCAGGGCCAGGGAGACCTGTGTTTTGGCCACATGGGCCTGTTAATTGCCATCATCCATTCTCTGTGCAGGCATTTTGTGTCTCACATGCAGTGAAGTGGGTTTTTTTGCAAATTCTGCTTAATTTTGCTGCGTGTCATTTCACTTGAGGTGTTAATTTGCATCACTTGAATCTGGATTAAGCAATTTGTATTAAGCTTGATTGGGGATACTAGATTTAGGACACCTTTACATGAGGGTTCATCTTTTACAGTAATCAGTTCCTGTTTGATATTGGAAGCTAAGCAGGGCCAGCATTGGTGGTATTTGGGGGAGGGAGTCCATCTCCTAGACTAGCCAGTGCTTGCTCCTGGAAGCTAAGTAGGGCCAGCATTGGTTGGTGTTGGAAGGGTAACCCATTCACTGTTTTGATCAAATGCTTCTAGAACTAGCAGCTCCCTTCCCTTTGGATGCTAAACTAAGGTGGGCCAGCACTGGTTGGCTATTAGAAGAGAGTCCATATCCTAAATTATCCTAAATTAATCAGCTCCTTTGATCTTGAAATTAAGTGAAGCTAGCATTGGTGGGATTTTGGAAGTGTGCCATTCCAGAATAATCAGATCCTCTCTTATCTTGGAAGCTAAGGGGAGCAAGCACTAGCCCATCCCCTGGATTGACCAATTGCTGTTTATTACAGTTAACAGGTTTAAGTGTTTAAGAATTATTTGGCCACATCACCAGGTATAGCCTGTAGACTCACAAGGGGGGGAGACTGCAAGTGGGGACTGAGATACACCTAATTTGACCATTGCTCCTATGACACCAAAGAAAGGTAATGGGGGGGGCAAAGGTAAGGGTCCTGCTCCAAAAACTGGTAGGAAGCACCCTTCTCTTCAGATCCCTGATGCAGGGAATGGGGGCATTAATGGTATTGTGCAGCAGGTTTTAGACTGTTTGCAAGCGCTGGAGGATGTGTGGCAGCTAAAACTGGCTAAAAGGCCTGCAATGGAAAAATTGGGGGGTCTTACACCTGATATGGCCAAGCAAATTCTTGCCCTCACACAGGCTTTGGAAGAGCAAGGAGAACCAGCTGGGAATCTTACCACATTGGAAGATGAGGAACCTTATGGTGAAGGAACCAGTGGTGCAGGGCAACAGAGCGATTCTTTGGCTAAGAGTGAGTTTGCATTGCATCACAACACCAACAACACATATGCTTGGCCATGGGGGCAGGCTAATCCCAGCAATGAGCTAAACATACAAGGCCCTAGCACTAATATGGGGACTGCAGCCATTGGCATGCAGGGCTGGTTCCTGGGACATCAGATGGGGGGATCTAGATTGCCAATAACATCTCCAATAGTGTCAATAGTGAATCAGACATTCACACCATATTTTAATATGACAGCTGTGGGGCTTCCCTCTAATCCATTTGGGTTTGAACATGCACCTTCTTTGGGTGAGCACCTTGCCCTGGCTACCAAAGAAAAGATCCTTAAGGGAGAATACATTGACACATTCTCTCTTTTATTTAGAGAACTGGATAAAAAAGATAAGAAGGAAAAAATAAAAAGGACGTGTGTTGATAAGACATGGTCCAACTGGCTGGCAGGGTTTTTGATATACGCGGGGGTTGCTTCCTAGAGCCAGCCTCACAGAGCCTATGCCCTTATTAGGTACCTCAACATTATATACAGGGCATATGTGGATTTTGTGGGTCCTGCTTGGCTGCAGTATGATGAGTCATTCAGGTTGATGGATGCATCATACCCATCCATGTTGTGGGATACAATCAACTCGCATCTATGGTTGCAAGTAATTTCCCCAAGTCGGTCCATTCTAGGGGAAAGGGTGCAGAGTGGGCATCTGATACAGAATACCAGATCTGGTAATGTTGCTCGCCAACCTGCTCAATCTTCTCAGGCAGCAACGCAGCAGCGCCAACTCCTATGCTGGGAATTTGGTGCAAAAGGGGCATGTTCCCACTGTCCTTGTAATTTTCACCACGAATGTTCAATTTGTAGTGGGAGACATTCCTTTCAGAACTGTATGAAAGGAAAGGGGCAATATAATAAGGATCAGCAGGGAGGAAGAAGGGATCTGGCAACCCTCCCCCACATGCAAAAGGGGCCCAGCCCAATTAAATTGGGTATTCTCGCTGCATGGTTGTCCATATATCCAAATCAGCAGGCAGCGTTATACTTGTGGGACGGGTTTCAATTCGGTTTTTGCATCCCTTATGAGGGTGAGGGCAAGATCTTTCAGTTTCTAATTTGAAATCAGTACAAGGACTGGAACACACAGTATGGCAAAAATACAGAAGGAAGTAGATGAGGGCTGGATTGTTGGCCCATTTGCTGACCCGCTTGTGCCCAACCTGAGGGTATCACCATTGGGGATTGTTCCAAAGAAAACGTCTGGCAAATATCGCCTAATACATCACCCATCTTATCCAAAAGGGCAGTCTGTAAATGCTTTTATTCCACAAGAGTTATGCACAGTCCAATACATCCTTTTATTCAGCAGTTAAGGAGGTCAGACAACATGGCCCTAGGGCTGAGCTGGCAAAATGTGACATTAAGTCTGACTTTCGTCTTTTGCCAGTTCACCCTGAGGATTTTGAGTTGTTGGGCTTCTCATTTGATGGGATGTTTTATATGGACCGAGCAATGCCTATGGGCTGCTTGATCTCCTGTCCAGCATTTGAGAAGTTCAGTACATTCTTGGAATGGGCCATAAAGCAAAAGACAGGGTGTAAAGGGGTCATGCACTATCTGGATATATATTTTTTTAATTTATTGGTGAATTTGGCTCCAGAGTATGTGGCTCCATTATGGAGGAATTCTATGCACTCATGGACTATTTTGGAGTTCCCCTTGCACAGGAGAAAACTGAGGGCCCAGCCAACCAATTGGCTTTCTTAGGCATTGAAATTGACACACTAGAGCAATTTTGTAGACTCCCTTTGGGCAAGATCAAGGAGTTGTGGAGCAGGATTGGCCAATTTCTGGCACGAAGGAAGGCAACCCTCAAAGAATTTCAGGAATTGATTGGGCATTTAACTTTTGACTGTAAAGTCATTGCACCTGGGAGGGCATTCCTTTGATGACTGTGTGATGTGATTGTAGGGGTCACCCAGCCACATCATAGAATTAGGATCACGCAAGAAAATAAATTAGACTTATATGTTTGGTATAGTTTCTTGGAACAGTTTAATGGGGTATCTTTCTGGAGGGAGGAGATTAAGCTGCGAGACACACTTAAGGTGTCCTCTGATGCGTCGGGCTCACTGGGGTTTGGAATTTATTT
This sequence comes from Gambelia wislizenii, assembly GCA_030847615.1. NCBI lineage: Eukaryota > Metazoa > Chordata > Lepidosauria > Squamata > Crotaphytidae > Gambelia > Gambelia wislizenii. The sequence goes on along the minus strand of JAUMIR010000005.1, from coordinate 101,473,260 downwards.
TGGCAGGTGGTGATGTGCCAAACAGTGGCTGCAGGATTGGGTGGATTCCGGGGTCACTTCTTTTCTTTTTTTTTAATATAAATTTTATTACATAAAAAGTATAAACAAGACATAAACATATACATGTAATTATGTAATTATATATTATATAATGTATATAATTATGTAATTATTGCATATAATTAAACATACAATCACTATTCAATCACACTTATATTTATACATATATACATATATGTGAAACATATATAACATAAAACTTCCGTATTCCTTCTTCTACCATTCAAATATGTATTTTCCATATTTCTCCTCTTCCCCTTGCCTTGTCTATTATAGAGAGTTTCTGTTTGTCTTCATTCACACTTTTTTCTAAATATTGATTATTCAATGCCTATTGTTGCTAATTCCCCCCCTGTTTTTTTTTCAGAGTTTTATTTTCATCTAAAATAATAGTTAATTTGTCCATTTCATGCATTTCATAAAGACGAAATATCCATTCTTCAATTTGTGGGATTCCTTGATTTTTCCAATGTTTTGCAAAAATCTTTTTTTAAGTTTTCAGATATTTGTCTGAAGAGAAACCAGTGGCAGTGAATATTGTCTTTTGTTAGCTCCTCCTGGGGTTTCATAGTATAAACTCCTCCTACTTTTTTCAATATATCTTTATAGGTTAACCATCTATCTCTAAAGAAATTCTCTTTCTTGTGAAATGCCTCATGGGTGGACAGCCATACTGGTATCTTTTGATAAAATTTTGTTTTATATTTCAACCATATTCTTAATAAAGAATGTCTAACAAAATGATGTGTGAATTTTTTGTGGATCTTAGCTTTATTATACCAGACATAGGCATGCCATCCAAAGCGTAGATTAAAACCTTCTAACTGTAAGAGTCTGGTGTTCTTCAAAGTCAACCATTCTTTAATCCATAAGATACTGCTTGCATGGTAATAGCATCTAAAGTCTGGGAGATTTAGACCTCCCCTTTCTTTAGAGTCCTGCAGTATTTTCCTGTTAATTCTAGGTTTCTTATTCCTCCATATAAATTTGTTCAAGTCCCTATTCACCATATTGAAAAATTTCTCATTTTTTAGTATTGGGATATTTTGGAATAAATATAACAACTTTGGAAGCACCATCATTTTTACCATACCCATTCTACCCAACCATGATATCTCCATTTTATCCCACCTCAAAAGATCTTCTTTTATCTTCTTCCAAGTTCTTATATAGTTATTCTCATATAGATCTATATTTTTGTTTGTTATGTTTATTCCCAAATATCTTGTCTTATTTTCTACTTTAAACCCCGTTTTATTTTCCAGTTGCTGTTTCTCTTTTTTATTTATATTTTTTGTTATTATTACTGTTTTTCCTCTATTTATTTTTAGCCCTGCCAATTCCCTGTATTCTTCAATAGATTTAACTAGCTTTTCAATGCAATCTATTGGATTATCTAGAAAGAAAACCAGGTCATCACCAAATGCTTTATATTTGTAGTGGAAATCTTGGATCTTGATCCCTTTTATTTGCTGGTCTAGCCTAATTTTCCTACATAATACCTCTAATACTATAACAAACAGAAGTGGAGAAAGGGGGCACCCCTGGCGTGTACCTCTCTTTATTGAACATCTGTTTGATTTCTCCCCATTGATTATTATTTGTGCTTCTTGGTTGTTGTAGATTTTTTAAATCCAATCTAAGTATCTATTACCAATTCTCATTTTTTCCAGTACCATCATCATAAATTCCTAATTGATGTTGTCAAATGCTTTCTCGGCATCTATGAATATCATCGCTAATTTCTTCTCATTGTGTTTTTCATAAAATTCTATTACGTTTAGTAAAGTTCTTAAATTATTTTTTATATCTCTACTCGGGGGAAAGCCAGTTTGGTCCTCATCTATCCATGATACTAATATTTTTTTTAGCCTTTCAGCCAAGATAGTCATAAAGATCTTACAATCAATATTTAACAAGGATATTGGTCAATAATTTGCCGGGGTCACTTCTGACCTGACTTTCTTGGAACTATACCTAGTATTGGTAGCAGTTAGGATATGGGCCTCGGAATTCACCAATTCAGTGGTGCGCTTCTGGTGTTATAATATGGCCACGGTTCAGGTTTACTTTCCTGACCACTCTATCTTCATCCCAAAGAGAGAACTGTCATCTATTAGTCAAAAACTGCCCACAGAACAAAGAAAATCTTTGAAATTATTCATGTGTGCATGTGAAAGTAAACAGTGATTTACATCAATGGTGCATGCACAGAACCACTTTCTTCTTCCTTTCTCAGCATGGCTGAACACAGCACAGAATTTTTCTGTGGGTACCTGTTTCACCCATACTAGGAAATTGTGATTAGTGGTTTTAAAATAAGTCATGATTATATGCCAACTGCATAGTTAAGATCCTGGCTTTTTTTCAAAGCTAGGATACATTGCTCCCCAGTTTAGATGAAACAGAGCGCTATGATTCATTTGAGATTTTTGCAGTATATTTCCATGTACCACAAGTAGGATAGGAAAGACTGGGGGGGGGGAGGGAGAGACAAAACTTAATTCATAGCTTAGCATATTGAGCTGGGACATGATGATCTGAGCCAGTTCAATTTCTTCATATGGCATGCACAATCCAGCTCCCACAATAATTCCACGCCACACAGGGCACAGCCTTCCATGCTCCACAGCAGGCTCAGGCATGCCACTTGCTCTTTGATTCCATCAAAGCAAACTCTCCAGAAGCACAGTTCCATTTCACAGCACCGTCAAAAGATGAAACATTGTCACATAAAAGAGCAATCTGTATGGATGTGAAACAGTCAGCATGGCATGTCATTAACAGGATAAATATTCGTTTTCATTTGCTATCTTTTCATATGGAAGGGATCAGGCAATTGGCTGGTGTTAATCAGTTCTGCTGACTGCACCAGAGCACATGGTGATGATACTAGTGGAGGATGTCAGTGGAAAATGTAGAAGAAGAGAGAGAAATGAACCTTGACTACATCTTTATCCTGAGCTTCATGATGTGCATAAGAAACATCATATTAAGGGTAAAAGTGAAAGCAACCAAGGAGTATCATCAAGGAAGCAAAGAAATGGCAAACCACTCTTCGTTGTGCTTGAGCCATATACTTCTATTTGAAAAGTTCATAAACCACAGGAGTTACCAAACCTAGTTCTGCATCTTGAATAACAACAACAACAACAACAACAACCTCATTGGCCCATGTCCTAGTTACATTTGCCAAACATTCAAATTGGTTAGACACTCTGTTCATATTGTATTCATTTTGTTTCTTTTTTACTGGTCCTGGCCTCAATTTAAACTCTGAGACCAGCATTTAGCAATGACACTGAGCCCATTATATTAGCAGTTGCACATTTTCAGAATTAATGTAAAGGTAATATGTAAAACAGTTTTTGTTGTTTAGGCAGTTACAGAAGAGGGTTACAAGAGGCTGAACAAGCAATTACACAAGAGCTACGCAAGAACTTGTGCAAGCATTTAAACAAACACTTGCCGAGAAACTGTGCTACTCACAATTTTCATTCTGCTAGTGTTGTGCTGGATTTCAGTCCTTCCTGATTTGGGATCAAGTTATTTTTGCAATTCCATTTTGGATGTTTTGAAACTTATGAAACCTGGTCAACAACAACTCTGCTAACTGGAACACATTCAATCTTTAGATTTTTTTTTTTTAAATGGCATATGTGGAGCAGGCCAGCCCAATTAGTGAGTCACCAAACTGAGGAGATTATCAGACACGTCCAAAACATACCTTACAAGAATGCCAGGACAACATTCCTGTCCCATGAACGGGATCTGGTTTCACACATCCTCATGACTGTTGTGTTCTGCTCCTGTGCTTCAGCAGTTAGTAAGGCAGCATTTCTCATTGGCACGGAGCTCCCATCAATGAAAAGTGCTGCCTTACTAACTGCTGCAGCACAGGAGCAGAAGGCAATGGGCACGATGTCATGTGAAGCCAGGTCCCATTCGTGGGACAGAAACGTCATCCTGGCATTCTTGTAAGGTACTTTTTGCTGTGTCCTGAGTGTAGCCCACCAAATAGAACTATCAGTCTACCAAGAAGACAGTAAGCGTGCTTTTACTACCTAAGTGGGAATGTAAAAAAGAATGGGGACACCAAGTAAATCACAATACAAAGGTCATCAGTTTTGCTTGGCTTGGTAGGCTACAAGCTTTGCAGTTCTGCACTAGTGAGATTATTTAATTGTGTGAGTTTTAACAAAAATTCTGTGGGGGCTGAACTTGAAGTTCACAACCTTAGCCAGTCTCACCATTAAGCTGATTAAGGCAAGCTGCCTCAGGCAATAGACCTTGGGGAGTAGAAAGCTTCAGACAGATGTTCAAGCATAGAACTGTATGCATGCCACACTGTCTGCCCAATCAGTCTACTACTTTCAGACACAATGAAGGCAGTCATTATTGATGTAAGATTCAAGTATTAATTCTGTATGGAATAAAGGAACGGCATCATCTTATCCTTTGCCTTGGACAACACAACAGCTTGGCCTGTACATTTAAAATTACTTTCTAATGGTGTCCAAGCAGTGATCTCCTATAGGAATTGTGTGTGTGTTTTTTTTAAAAAAAAATCTACCTCACCCATCTCTTATGCCCACTTTTGTTTTAAGCCCTACCTAATATTTGCAGCATGTAAAAGTTAATTTGTAGGTGAAGGCTTTCACGGCCGGTATCCATTGGTTTTCCATGATTTTTTCCCAGGCTGTGAGGCCTGGGAAAATTTATTCAGAGAAGATGCCAACCACAGATGCAGGTGAAACGTCAGAAATAAACTCTTCCCGAACCCAACCTCACAGCCCAGAAAATTTATTCAGAGAAGATGCCAACCACAGATGCAGGTGAAACGTCAGAAATAAACTCTTCCAGAACCCAACCTCACAGCCCAGAAAAAAACCACAGAAAACCTATTAATTTGTAGAATTTCAAGAGCAAATTCTATTTCCGTTTAAATGTATTCACAACATTTCTGAGGCCAGTTGAATAGTCTCCTCTAAATTCACAAAAATGTGCATTTAAAAGTGCCAACTCCATATTACCTGAGGGGAAAAGGCATGCAGATTTTCTACATAGCTGCCATAATCAAAAGTTGTTCTGTGCTCATATATTGTAGAAAAAAAAAAACCCTCTTGATCATCAAAACATATCTGGAAAGGAAAATGTATATAAATACTATAACTTGTTATATAATTATTACAATGTCCCACAGTTACTGTTGTTTATTGTATTTTAATGATGTTAATATTTATATGTTTTGTTACAAAATCTTTAATAGAAGACTAAATGTGGAGGTTTATCCTGGCCTCTGTGTGCCTGGACACCCACATACACACCTTAGAAGCCAGGATATCCCTTTTGTTTCCCTGCAAAATCAGCTAATTTGGGGCTCTCAGCCTGGAACCCCCAAACTAGCTTCTCCTCTAGGGAACACTTAGTGTCTTGCTCAGGGGTGCCCCCTAGAGGCCAAAATGCTGCCACCACTCCTGGATTTTGGACTTAATATTGAAATGTGATTACAACGAGACAACCACATCAAATACTAAGCTTTCCAACCTTAAATGAGGTTTACCAACTAACCCCTCCCTTCTGTCCCCCAGAGAGAGAGAAAGAAACTTTGTAGCACAGTCCAGAGTGATAGACACGTGTGGCAGGCTTGTTTTATATAGAAATTAAACGGTTTTATTGTTTCATTGTTAAGCAAGTAAGCAGTTAGCAGAAATCGTATCATGGAGAAAAGGTATTTCTCTCCAGGTCCAACTTAAGAGTTATATAGAATATAATAACATATAGGCTACATCCAGTCAAGGACAAAAAAAAAATCATATAAGCAAACGCAACTAGCTAAACACATTTTCCTCTCTAAGAAAAGTTTCACTCACATTTAGAAGATTCATCAACATCAGTCTGTGTCCCAATTGGGATGGGCTGGCCTCATGTTTATCAGAAGCCAGCCCAGCTTAGTCTCTGACGATGGAATTCAGAACGAGTTGTGAGGTCTGCTCCATCTCAGACCATGTGGCATCAAACAAAGGACTGCTCTCTTCAAAACTCTATTAGCCAAATCTGATTGGCTCTGCATTGCCCAATCTTATTGGCTCTCCAGTCAGGTGATGTGATGTCATGCTTAGCAAATGAAGGTTCACCTCCCACTTTCAGAACCCTGTGTTACCTTTGTCTGATGACCAGGAAGTGATCAGATGATGGGAAATGTAGTTATGGCAGATGTGTTCTGGCTCCATGATGGGAGTTGTAGTCACTCCATCATGACACTAAATTAAAAAGAAATAAAGATACATAATCTATGCAATGAACCTGCAGAGTATGACTTCATACAGTGATCATAAATTGTTCATAAGTTGTTGATGGAGGAGAAAATTGTACCCAGCTTGTGGGGACAATTAGCTAACACACATTGGAAACTGTTTAATGCAGTGTAGATGTGTAAATAGCTATTGCTTAAAACAATTTGTAAGCCACTCTGATAGCCTTGTGGCTGAAGAGCGGGGTATAAATAACTAAATTAAAAAAAAATTGGCTAATTTCATGGAAAGCTGTCATAAATTCACAAATGATCACACTGTTGAAGAACTGATGACTGCTAGGTAAGCAATTTTTAATAGTACATTATCTAAGCCTGTCAAGCTATAGGCCTTGATATCATGGTCTCCACATCAGAGCATGGGAAATGTATTTTACTGTACTAGAACTCCCAGAACCCACCATTTTTGGGATTCTTGGAGTTGTACTTCAAATATCTGCTCTAGGTTTGTAGAACATCAAATTCCTATTCCATAGGATGTTGCCTGGCAGTTAAAGTGGAATCACAGTGCTATACAATGGATCCTTGATATCTGCTGCAGCTTGGTTCCAGAACCCCCTGTGGATACAAAAATCCATGGATGCTCAAGTCTCATTATATACAATTGCATAGCAAAATGGTGTCCCTTATATAAAATGGCAGAATCAAGGTTTGCTTTTTTGGATTTTTGAAAAAATGTTTTCAAGCAGTGGATAGTTGAATCTGTGGATACAGAATCCGTGAATAGGGAGGGCCAACTATACTGTGAAAGGGCCTGGGTGATGGGGGAACAGCTAGGAACTGTTGCTTCTGCTGCTCCCTCCCCTCCAGCATCTGCTAACTGAGATGGTTGCTTCATTCTGCCAAATGGTAGGGTGACCTCTGAAATGAATAATGCCCCAGCCGCTGAACAAGCACCTCTTCTTCATTCCATAATTTTAGTAGCATTCAGATTCATCAGTGAAGAGCAATGCTGATAACCTTAGAAAGCCAAGCAAAACATTGCATCTTCATTATATTAAAAAAGACTGCCACAAGAACTATAAACGGTTTGCTAATTATCATCCACATTTTAATGGAAGACAGTAAATTATATCCATTTGCCAATTTTCCCCCTGACAATTATTAGTTTAGTTTATCACTTTTATGAAATATATTTTAGGTCATTATCTCCCAGAGTGTGTTGTACTGAGGAAAGTTTTACTCTTCTTCATCCAGAGCATGGGGGAAGAAATAAAGGAAACTTGTTCATTCCTATCTATAACCTGAATCTTCCAAATAAATTGTAGATCTGGCCTTCAAATATTGCAAGCTTCATTGAAAAACATGTCATTAGATTGGGGCAGACACCTACAGTAAGCCTGGGACCCTTTTTTGGTCTTTGGGTCTATCTGGGGACTGCAAAGATTGCCCCAAATCCTCCCAAACAAAATGCAATGGCTGGCATGCCATTCAGTATTCATGATGTTGCAAACCAGACTTAGCAACATCATAAATATTGCAATTCACATTTATATTTGTGGCACCATTACAACAACCACAAATGCCTCCCCAACTCACCTAAGAAGTCAGGCAGCCACACCAATGAAAAGAGTTCTGAGGGACTGAAGAGATGGACACTGAATGTACATCTAGCCCCTTCCTGCCAGTGAGGCATGATCAAAAAAACAGTTGCAACAGGGCTTCACAGAGATCCCACTCCCTGCTTGTCACACTATGCCTTGTTGATGGAAAGGCCTGGGTGAATCCGGGTTTAGCACCCCACTCTCCAACATCTCAGAAATTCTTTAGTTGGTACTATTGTCTGGCTTCTAAGATGGGTTTGCAGACATCGAATTGGGAGACATAGCTACAACAATGGAGCTATGTCTGATGAAGCATAATCTCAACCAGTGTGTGTGTGTGTGTGTGTGTGTGTGTGTTGCAAGGGGGGTGCAGCTTATTTAAAAGATGAATTGCTGCTCTGGAGGCTTCCAAAGAGAGGCACTTCAACCCTTTTCCTTGGCTAGGGAAAAAAAACAGCCCAGGGAGCCTGAAGAGTCAAGGGTAGAGGTTTGAAGGGAGGATGAAGACAGCCAACTAGATGATAGCAAAAATGAGTTTTCCCAGTGTTCCTCTGAAGCCAATCAATGGCGTTTGGGTGCTCAAGCACTGCCCAGCAGCCATAGCACAGCCTACCAAAACTGTGGTTTAAGGAGGTACTAGATTATACTGAGGAAAACGTTCCACTAGTGTAATATCTGGTTACACTAGAGACTTTATCAGATGGGGCTGAACTATTAGAATTACAATGTGATAGTATCACAAAGGGCTTCCCATTATCACACGATGTTGTTGTCCTTCAGTGGCCCATGTGTGCTCCACCTGTTAGTTAGGCGTAACTTTTAACTGATGGGCAAAGCCATTAACAGCTCTCAATATTGCTCTTTTTGCAGTATTGATGAGTGTGCAATAACTACGTCCCACTGTAATTGCACAATTACAGCATGAATGGGTATTCCTCTTCTCCCCCTCTCCTTTCCCAACAAGAACACATAATTAAACTTCCTGGGGAGAATGCAAAGAGGACCTACAGGGTGATCTTTTAATCAACTGTTATTGGCACCTTTTTATGTTTGTTTAAGTGTATGTTTATGAATTTGTTTGGTTATTTATTTCCTTTTGGTTCCTTAGAGAAAAGTTGCGTCTTCTTGCGAGAACAGCTGAAATCTCGCTCATGAAAAATTGCAGAAGAGAAAAATTTTCTTAAAGTTGCATGCACTGGCCAGCAGGAGGTGTTAATGCCGTGTCATTAGAAGGCAATGCAAAGACAAGTGTTACTATAGCGCAAGCTGAAATCTTGTTTTTAAACTGCTAGTAGTAGTCATGCAATACAGTTGTCCCTTCATATTCGCTGGGGTTTGGTTCCAGGACTCCCTGTGGATACCAAAACCAGTGAATACTCAAGTCCCATTATATGCAATTGCATAGCAAAATGGTGTCCCTTATATAAGATGGCAAAATCAAGGTTTGCTTTTTGGATTATTATTTTTTAAAGAATATTTTCAAGCCGTGAATACTTAAATCCGTGGATAACAAATCCATGGATATGAAGGGACAACTGTAATTCTGTGGGGTGATTATGGTGACATGCGATAATTACTGCAATCATGCCAGTATGTTTCTGTTTTCCTCAGTCGTGGAATTACAGTGTTTTTAGACACTAGTCTGATAAAGTCCTAGCATTACACCACAAGAGGAGGCTTACCAAGGTGTAACCTTTGGAATGATTTTTCTCTCAAAACATTTTGGGCATATTTTCATGTCATCTTTTGCCAAAATAGGGTCACAATTCCTGCCTCTCCAATCCTGGTAACCCTCCCCCAAACAGCTGCTATTTGCCTGCCACACAGATGTTATTGTACTTGACCTTCATTTTATTCTTCCTTTAGACAGCCTCACAGAACCCAATCTCTGGTGGGATGATTTGTAAGATCTAAATGCCAGATTGTGTTCAAATGCCGCTTCAAAATTCTATACCCGATTTGTTTGCAGGAAAATTAACTGAATTTTTCTGGTGTCAGGAGAAATTCTCCAGCAGTTTCTCAGGACTGTGGCTCACTATTAGCAGTGGCAGTAATGACATTTTTGTCTGCAAGGATTTTTCTTGCAAGTGGCTATAAAAGCTGCAACCATGTTGGCAATCTAGCCATCATTTTTGATCCTTGAGAATGCCTCAGCCCCTGTATTGTTAGGGGGCATTGTTTTGGGGAATTGGTGGTGGCAACCAAAAATACAGTGATGAATATTCAGAGAAAATGTTACAGAGGATACTTCTTTTTCTAGGGGGTGAAGGGGAAAAGGACACAAAAGAGGGGGGGAAATCAGAAAATTTCTCAGAAAATATCTCTAGAGAAATCTCAGCTCAACAGTAATGCATTCCAAAAAGAGCCCTCAGTAGGGGAAACAGATGCTTGCTTTGTTAATCTGAAACTGTTTTTTCCATATGACAAGTCAATGAAGAGTGTGACCAAGGCTGAAATTTCTTTTTATTGTGAGAACACTTCTGTGCATGATGAACATGGTCCCATTTTAATAAGGAAGCCGTGATAATTATATTACTTGCTTTCTGAATGAAAGCCATATTTCCTATTCGACAGAGACACACATATGCTGTTCCATGGTATTCCAGGGAATAAAGAGCTACCTGAGTAATGCTGCTTGTGAGGAGGTTCATTTTTCAATGAGGCAATAGGCCATGCAGCATGTATATTAGTGGCTTTTGAAACTGTAAGCAGTAGACACATAGTAGTAATGACAGCCATCCATCTCACAAATGACAGTGACTGGTGTTGCCCTCCAGTTCCGAGCAACATGAACATCAAAAAGCACTCAGTTTCACAGCATCCTCACAGGAATCAGGCAAACAGGCCCATATATTGAGCCCTGAAAATAATCAATCATTTATATGCCCCCTCCTTTCAGCAGGCTGAAGAAATCTACTTGCAGGAGTATAAATAATTGTTGCTATAAAGCTGACATTTGATGCAGCTGAACGAAAGGCATATGGGCATGTTTTGAATGTTGTGCTATTAAGAACTCTTATGTGACTATATTTAGAGTGCAATTTGGATAGTCTGCTTGGTCAGTCAAGATAAGCATGGACGATTGCTTCTGAACTCTTCTAAAGGCATATAGCCATACTATATTGAATGCTGGCCTATCAAGATAAGCAGGAAAGTTTTCTTCTGCATTTGGGCATACCACCATCCTCATAGCACAATTCTAAATATTTTCATTTAAGCTGTAAGTCTCATGGAGTCCAAAGGGACTTTCTCCATAACAGGTAAAGTATGTTTAAAAGGGCTGCTTCTATATTTGAAGTGTGAATAACCTGCTTCAGATTAAAGCTATTATAGGCATTATATTTAGAAGCTGAAATCGAAATCCAGTTGCCAGTCCCAACTTGAGTAGGCCCATTGACTCAATAGGATTATGTATCAGTTGCCATTGCTGTTACTATTGTTCTGTGCCTTCACATTGACTCTGACATATGGTAACCTTATCGTGCAGTTTTCTCAGCAGGATTTATTTAGAGGAGGTTTATCATTGCCTTCCTCTTAGGTTGAGAGAGTATGAGGTGCTCAAGGTCACTCAGTGTGTTTCCATGGTTGAGCAGGGATTAGAATCTCAGTCGCCCAGAATGCTAGTTCAACCCTCCAACCACTATACCACACTAGCTGTCAGATGCTGACTAACAATTCAGCAATTCATTCAATAGGACTGAACACACACAAATGCACATCCTAAGTCAGTCTTCCCTAACCTGGCACCTTCCAGATATGATTGTAACTAAGAGCAACAGCTCCATCCATTTTTGATACACATTTGATATCAATATTCATCAGGCCCTCCATGAGGTTGATGGAAAATATGCTAGGGCTGGAGTTGTTCAGAGGCAGGACTGGGCCATGCTAGCAAAACATGTACATGCCAGGGACAGGCCACTTCTAGTTCTGCAGAGCGTTTCACACCTTTGGCATAGGTGAAGCCTAATATCTTTGAAATTTGCCAAAATAATGGCATGTTTTCCTGAGAAGGCACCAGGAGGACGCATCCTTCTGACCAGTTCAAAAGTAAGCTGGAAATTTCATCATTCCATGAGGTCTAGTTTCCTGACCACTCTATCTCCATCCCAAAGAGAGAACTGTCTGTCATCTATCAGTCAAAAACTGCCCTTTTCCTATAGTGCTGACTCATCTGGATCTTCCTTTGTTTTAATGCTGGGAACCTTCCAAAAAACAATTACTTTCTTTGTTAGTTTGCACCTTCAAATTAGATTTTGTATATAAATATTCCCCAAAATCTCAGCTCTGCATGCTCGGAGCCCAATTCCTCTCGTGTCCACACCACTCTGTCTTTCTGTCTCCTTCCTCTTTTCCTCCCCTTCTGATTCTTTCTCTCTCTTACCGCTTCTTCCTCCACTTCTAACGTCCTCCTTTTCCCTTTGCTTCCACCAGCTGCCAACTGTCTTTACAACACTGGCTCATGAGTAACTTCCCTTTGCATCGCTACTCACAAGGAGGAGTAGCACAACCCCTTCAGGACAGGTACAGTATTGCCTCAACAGCCTATATCTAAGCCACCTTTCAGAATTCTCCTGCTTTTCTTCGATAGTTCTTGTGAGTGTGCTGGATGGATGCGTGTGGCATGAATGCAGTCTCAGTTCATGTCTAATAAAGTTTTCAAAGTTATTTTTGTTTTTCTGGCTCATTTTCTCAGTTAGTACTGGTATAAATAGGTTGAAAGATCCTGTCCAGTTATGCAAACTCTCGCTGCCAAGTGAGCTAATTTAAATTCCCCAAAGTAAGATCTCTGACACGCATGGATTTTCATGTATAGTAGCAATTTGCGTACCAGTAATATGGTGAATTACAAATTCCATCATCATGTGAGCTGGAGAGGACAGGACCAGTAGTCCATCACATCTGGAGATCACTAGACTGGGGGAAGCTGATTTAGTACATCTAAGAGTGGATTATAAACAAGTTGTACCATATAATAGCTTAAAACAGTATATTAACATTGCTGTCAATCTTTCAGGTCTCCTACGCAAGTCAGGGAGATTTCTATTGGTATAAAATGAACACAGAGATAAATATATTGAAATAAATAGCATTTTTCTTGAACAATTTTCTGGATAGTAAATTGAACACAAGCTGTATCTTGTGTTTTCCCTTTTGCATGACTGGGTGCTTCAAGTATGTTACCATACCTCCAATTCCCCACAATGCTGCAGAAAAGTAATAATGCCACACTAAGAAACAAAGTCAGGCAGTATTTCGATGATAGGAATGTGACCTATGCACACTGTGGTTACTGCACAGTTTATGTTAATCTGAATCCATCTCATTTCCATGAAATCTAAGACAGAACGAGGTACCTTGTAGAAAACAGAACTCTTACATCATGAAATGGCATCATTTTAGGAATGCACAATGGTAGCTTGGTTAGCCTGGTGAGGTAAGTTCTCTTTTCAAATCAGTCAGTCAGTCAATCAGTCAGTCAGTCAATATGATTTCTTAACGTATTTAGTCAGAAAATAAATTTAACTGAATTCAATAGAGCTTTCTCCGAGAATTCATAATATGTATAGGATTGCAGCTTAATCTTTATATGCCTTGTTCTCAACCCAGTGGGATCTCACTGACGTGTGAGATCCCACTAGCCGTGTCTAGTCAGAAATAAATTTAACTGAGTTCAATAGAGCTTTCTCTGAGAATTCATGTATGTATAGGATTGTAGCTTAATCTTTATATGCCTTGTTCTGAACCCAGTGGGATATCAGGATGGTTCACAACTTATAAAAAGTACCTGAAGCAAAACACAAACACAAGGAAAACAAGAATATCAGTTGTAAAACCTGGGCATAGTAAAGGAATCCATAAACTACCATGAAGCAAACCACAAGAAACACCAGATTACCATATATTCCGGTGTATAAAACAACCGGGAGTATAAGACGCCCCCCCCAATTTTTAAGTTAAAATATAGAGTTTGCTCCCCCCCTCCAGCCAGCCAGCTCAGTGGCTGTAGATGATGGAATAGTCTGTGAAATTAAAGGACTGAAAACAGCTAAAAAAGCATGGGATACTTTGAAAAATCTCTGTGGTGCTCAATCTTTGGAAAGTAAGGTTTCATTAATAATGAAATTGGTTAATATGAAGGTGGTTAATATGAAGCTATCAAATCCCAAATTTTTGAATGAGCACATTAATGATTTTAGAGCCACTTGCAAACTCCTGGAGAGGAAATCCCCCAAAGCTATGCAAATGGGAAGCTTTCTGGCAAATTTACCAAAAATACAATCCCATAATAAATACCTTGCAATTAAAGAATGATTTAACTCTGCCAGAAGCTTTTATTCAGATAAGAGAATTTCACCATAGACAAAACTTGATGCAAAATGATAAGTTTGAATCCAGAAATTCTAATTTTAGGCTAACATCATTTTAATGGACTGTTTTTCTTTTCTCCTGAGCTAAATGGAGGGCAGTTTAAAACTTCAAAGGCAAAGCAGTCATTCTTGCAGCAGGGGAAAAGATCTGCTGGGCCTATAAGACAACCCCCCACTTCTGAGGAGATTTTCAAATGTTAAAAAGCAGTCTTATATGCCAGAATATATGGTAATTCTGCCTCTTACCAATTGTCCCTCTAAAAATACAGAGGTGCATCTCTCTGGGCAGTGAGAACAAGAATAGTCCATTAATGAGAAGTAGTATTAGTATGGTGGAAACAGGTGGACTAAGAGTGATGATCTAAAGCCAGTTGTACAAAATACTCTGAATATCAATACAAAGCTTGTCACCATTTATAAATAAATAATGAAGGAACCAAACATCATGCAGCTCTTTGGTCTGAATCCAATTAGTCCCAACTAGAGTAGACCCATTGAATAAATGATTGAATAGTGAGTCAGCATATAGGTAGATCCCATTGGTTCAATGTGTCTACTGTAGATGATACTAACAGTAGAATTTAGGCCTTCCTCTATATTTCTTTGAATGAAGAAACTAAGGGTGCATCTACACTGTAAAAATAATGCAGTTTGTAGCTCCATCCTATGGATTCCTAGGATTTGTTGTTTTGCAAGATCTTAAGCCTTCTATGCCAAAGAGGGCTGGTGCCTCACAAACTACAACTCCCTGGATTCTGTAGGATGTAGCTATGGCAGTTAAAGTGATGTCAAATTACATTATTTCTACAATTTAGATGCACCCTAAGAGTGATGTCTTACCCAAAGACACCCATTTGTCTTGCCTCTGAACATGTTTGTGGGTCCACCTCTCCTTGTTCAAATCCTTCCACAAAACCACCACTGCTGTATGATACTTGATTTATCTTATCAGTCCTCATGGACCACCTGTAACCAAGCTTCATATGATTGTAACAACACTTTCCTCCATTCTGTCCTCACCATCCTTGACTCTCCATTGCCCTGCCCTTTCCTTCCATTCCCTTCTGCTTATTTAAGACTATAAGATTTTTTGGACTAGGGCATACTTGTGTGACTTTTTAAGATGTCCTGTACAGGGATAGAAAGATGTGTAAACATAAGTAAGTAATGGTAGAGCATAAAAATGTGCATATGAGCACACTTTGGATGTCCAGTGCTGAACGAATATGTTTTCAACATCTAAGGATCATACACGGTCCATTTTTTATTAAGAGTCCAGTGATTAAAACAGGTCATACATTTAACTGTTGCTTTTATAATAGGCCTATAGTAAGATATACTCTGCTTTTAAAAAATGGTGTGGGGGGGATCTGAATATCCGAGCTGAACAAGATTTCTTTAGTTGCATCTTGTATTCAGATTACTAATTGCTCCTCTTTAGAAAGATGCTTATTTTCACTGTGATTTCTGTGCAGTTAATAATCTTGGCTGTAAAGAATGTATGTTGCTAATGATAACCTATTTATTAAAAACCCTTGCTGTGCTATGTAGGTTTGGTGGCCTTTGTGTGTATACAAAGCTCTGCTTAGCAAAATGTCCTATTTCCATAGCATCACTATTACAGAGAACTCATACCATATTTGCCAAAAGTTTTTTTTCCCCCCTCCTGTGGTGCACCATATTTCAGCAGAGCAGAGCCATTCACTCAACACAGCAGTTGGAAGATAGCCCATGCCTCTTTAGAGAGAGCATTGAGGCATGCCGTGACAAGATCTCTCCAGACGAACTGGCAGTGCTGATAGCTGCTGCCGATAGCTTTTGCTTTTATGGGTTTGGAAACTCTATGCACTGCCAACCTTCATATTTAAGTCATTGCTTACTGGATAACAGTCATCACAACTCTCAGTTTTATTTACTGCTGTCAAACTGCAAATGGATAAATTTCGGCACAATATGCAACCTGCTTTCTCTAGAGGAGCTAAATTGACGGTAATCTGGAGAACATGGTTTGCAAATTACTAGCTATTGTCGCAGATATTCACAGGGGGAAACTGGTGGAAATCAACCTTGTTTCCTTAATGACTTGCTATGCATTGTGAGACAATAGGAACGTACGTGTACACTGAGTTTTGTTTGGAATTGTTGAAACAGATAGAGTTAACTCATTGAGTGACCTTGGGCAAGTCATGTTTTGCCTCCAGGCCAAGACTTCTGGGTCATTTCCTGTTGGAAAGATGTCATCTCCTAGGCCTTAAATAGTTCAGCAAAGGCTAAACACATGGTGTTTATTGTCCTTATTGTGCTTATTCCCCCTAGGGGGCAATGCAGCCCCGTAGCCCCCAACAGTTGTTGACCTATGCACCAGATGTTATTGAACTCTTATCCCATGAACTGGTTCTCAGGTTTTCCCCAATACGCCAGTCAGTCCAATTAAAAGTCAATGGAAGAGGCAACATGTGACATGAATGTCCACATATAAAGTTCAATATCAAGTTTATACTCCTTATGAATGTACTTCACGTTGCATAAAGTATTCTTTCTGCTATAACAAGGAGCATGTGGTCCTCTAGATGTTGCTGGAGGACAGCTCTCCTCAATTTTAGTCAACACAGGCAATGGTAAGGGATGATGGAAGATGCAGTCAAACATTTGGAGAGAGACAACTTCTTCACTCTTATATTAGACGCTACTGGATGATTGCTTTGGGAAGAAGATTTCTTTCAGCTGAAATGTGGATCTAAATCAAGAAAATAGAAACACAACCTCAGTTTTGCGGAGGGAGAGTTAGCAAACTTACAGCCAAATCTTATTTCCAAACTACTCAGTTCCAAGCAAACCTGTAACAGACACCCCCCCGGATCTTGAAGAATGGTAGATCCGGGGGAGGTGTTTTAATGATGGGCATGGAGACGAGTGCAGGGGTTGGCCAGGGCGTGGATACGCCCTGGTCAGGAGGAGTCAGGGGCGGGGCTGAGACAGGGCCTATTTTACCCTTTGCCGCCCCTGGCTTCCTCCTCTTTTCCCACTGGATCGAAAAGAAGGAGGAACGTCGGTCTACCCTACTTGGTTCAGCCACGAGGGAGAGCTAAGTTGGCTGGGCTGTTATTGGGATTTTTGTATGATTGGCAGCAGCCCAGCTGTGTGGTTGTTTTATTTCAGTGTAGTTGTGATTGAGTGCTGATGGCTGATTGCTGAATTTGTCTTTTAGCCAGTGTTGGGTAGCCTTTTTCTTTGTTCTCTTTGTTTTTGCCACGTGGTCAAAGCCCCCCCCCCATCTTCCCCTTCTTTTTCTCCTAATTCATTTGAACTTTTAATTGCTAATTCATTTGATTCTTAATTAATTAATTGAACTTTGGATTGATTTTGATTTAATTTTTATTGATTATTTTGCTTGGACTGTTGGTCTGCCACGTGCCCCCCCTCCCCTCTCTCCCCCCTCTCCTGGCGCCCTCCACCCCCGCAAGGCCGGCGGATCGATTCCGGGGGTTCCTGGGGTCCCTCTGGGGGGTTTTATTGATTATTTTGCTTGGACTGTTCCTCGCCGCCTCCTCTCCCGGCGCCCTCCCCCCACGCAAGGCCGGTGGATTGGTTCCTGGGGTGCCTCTGGGGGGTTCCTGGGGCTTCCTCCTCCCCCCCTCCCTCCTTGCCTCGCCCCTCGGCGCTAAGCCTCGCCGCTCAGACTCTCCGCCCCGCTCCTGGGCTAGCAGCGGCTTGCTCCAGCGGCGGCTTCCTCGTCGCACCCCTCGCCTCGCCACCTCCTCTTCCGGCGCCCTCCCTCCCCTGCAAGGCCGGTGGATCGGTTCCTGGGGTGCCTCTGGGGGGTTCCTGGGGCTTCCTCCTCCCCCCCTCCTCGCCTCGCCCCTCGGCGCTCAGCCTTGGCGCTCAGCCTCTCCGCCCCGCTCCTGGGCTAGCAGCGGCTTGCTCCAGCGGTGGCTTCCTTGCCTTGCCTGATTCCGGGGGTTCCTGGGGTGCCTCTGGGGGGTTACTGGGGCTTCCTCCTCCCTCCCCTTCCCTCCTCGCCTCGTCCCTCGCCGCTCAGCCTTGCCGCTCAGCCTCTCCGCCCTGCTCCTGGGCTAGCAGCGGCTTGCTCCAACAGCAGCTTGTCTCGCCCCTCGCCTCGCCGCCTCCTCTCCAGGCGCTCTCCCCCGCACGGACCGATTTCGGGGGTTCCTGGGGCGCCTTTTCGCCTTGTCCCTCGTCGCCGCTCCTTTCTCGCCCCCTCCCCCGCAAGGCCGCCGGTTCGTTTCCGGGGGTTCCGGGGGCGCCTGTGCGGCTTCCTCTCCCTCGCCCCCCCTTTTTTGGTGCAGCATCCGGGGGGTTCACTGCGGCGCCACGTGATTTGGCCCTGAGCGATCTGGACCCTAGCCTGGGGTGGCGCTGCGCCACGTGGTCGCCCCCCCAGCTTATCCCTTTGTTTTGCCGGTTGGCTTTAGATCTCTGTGGCACGTGGTGCCCCCCCCAGCTTATCCCTTTGTTTTGCTGGTTGGCTTTAGATTTCGTTGCTTTGCATTTTCAGTTAACAGTTAGGGTTAATTTCAGTTTATTATATAGCTTTAGATTTCATTGCTTTGCTTTAAATTTCATTGTTTTGCATTTTCGGTTAATAGTTTAGGGTTAATTTCAATTTTATTATACAGTTTTTGATTTCATTGCTTGGCTTTAGATTTCATTTCTTTGCTTTAGATTTTATTGCTTTGCATCTTCAGTTAATGGCTTAGGGTTATTTTCAATTTAATTATATAGCCTTTCATTGAATTAGTTCATTTATTAGTTTGAGTTAATTTAATTAATTGATTGTTTCCTTGTTTCCTTCAATTGATTTAATTAGCTTTTCGATGAATTGGTTCATTTAATAGTTTGGGTTATTTTACTTGGTTAATTGGTTAATTAATTAATTTCTTCAATTAATTAATTGGTTAATTAATTATTTAATTAATTGGTTCCTTCACTTAATTTTAATTAATTAGCTTTTCATTTAATTAGTTCAGTTAATTAGATCCTTGGTTTCTTCACTTTTCTGCTTTCCTGCTGGCCCTGGGTCTTGGCTTCCTTGAATTTACCTTGCATTATTGGGGTGGAATTTTACTACTTTTGGTTTCACTGCTTTCTGGTTACCTGCTTTAGTAGGCTGTCCCATGGCACCCAGGAGGAGCAAGAAAGGTGGTAAGGGTAAGGAGCCAGCTGAGCCCGCCCGCCCAGCTGAGCCCACCTGCCCTGGGGACCCTGTTGAAAACGTGTTACAACAAATTTTGGACCGCTTACAGGCCTTGGAGGAAGTGCGCCTCCCTAGGCCTCCGAAGCGTCCGGCTAGGGACAATGCTGGGGGTTTATCTGGTGATGTTGCTAACCAACTTCTTGCCCATATCCAGGCATTGGAGGAACAAGGGGAAGTGGCCAACCAAGAGACGCTTGAGGAGGAGGAGTCTCCTGGTGAAGGACCCAGTGGAACGCAACAGCTGGCCACCCTTGCTCAGAGTGAGTTTCCGAATTACACTAACACTACGCCTGCGTGGGCCATGGGGCCAGTCAGATCACAACACAGATGCAGGCACGCTTGCATTTGCTAATGCCCCAAGCACTCCGACCAATGGGATGTTCGGTTGGTACCCAGGTTTTCAGGGTGGTGGGCCTGTTCTGCCTATGGGTTCCCCCTATGGGGTGAACCCCCTGGGGTCACCTCTGACTGGAGGCCAAGCCCCAATGGGCCTTCCTCATATTCCTATAGGCCTGGAGCAGGCCCCTGCACTAGGGGAGCATTTGGCCCAGGCCACTAAAGACAAAATTCTGAAGGGGGAATATGTTGACATTTTCTCACTTCTTTTCCGTGAACTGGACAAGAAGGAGAGAGAGGAATTGGATGATAGGGAGAAGGAGAAGATTAAATGGAGACGGGTCAATAGGACATGGTCCAACTGGTTGGCAGGCTTCCTCATTTATGCAGGTGTGGTTTCCCACAGCCAGCCCCATAAGTCTTACGCCCTCATAAGATACCTGGACATTATATACAGGGCCTATGTGGATTTTGCAGGCCCGGCTTGGCTGCAATATGACGAGTCATTTAGGCAAATGGCAGCCTCCTATCCCACATTGAGATGGGACGTGATCAACTCACACCTGTGGTTGCAGATTATGTCCCCAAGCCGCCCCATACTGGGGGAAAGAGCTCAGAGCGGGCATCTGTTGCAGAACGCTCGACCTGGCAGCGTTCCACGCCAATCTTCTCAATCATCACAGCCGGCGACGCCTAATCGCCGGCTGCTATGCTGGGAGTTCGGGTATAGGGGGGGGTGTTCTCGCCGCCCCTGCTCCTTTCATCATGAGTGCTCCATATGTGGCGGAGGACACTCATTTCACAATTGCCCCAAGGGGAAGGGACAATTTGGCAAGGAGCAGCAAGGAGGGAGGAGGGGCCCAAACAACCCAGGCCCAAACAGCCCTGCCTTGCAGGGAAAATGGGCCCAGCCCAATTAGGTTGGACGTCCTTGCTGCCTGGCTGTTTATTTACCCGGACCAGTCGGCAGCTCAATACTTATGGGACGGTTTTCATGAGGGTTTTTGCATCCCTTATCAAGGGGTGTGCAGGCCTTACATGGCACCCAACCTTAAATCAGTTCATGGTATGGAACATGTGGTCAGGCAAAAAATTCAGAAGGAGGTTGCAGAGGGCCGGGACTTGGGCCCATTTGTTGACCAGCCCTCCCCTTGCTTACGTGTCTTGCCTTTGGGCATAGTCCCTAAGAAGACACCGGGTGAGTTTCGACTAATACATCATCTCTCTTACCCGAGGGGACAGTCAATTAATGATTTCATCCCACAGGAATTATGTACTGTTCAGTACACTTCATTCGACGCGGCCATTAAGGTGGTTAGGCGGCATGGCCTTGGTGCCGAACTGGCTAAGTGTGATATCAAATCAGCATTTTGCCTCTTACCAGTACACCCCGATGATTTCGAGCTGCTGGGCTTCTCATTCGAGGGCTTATATTACATGGACCGGGCTATGCCTATGGGCTGCTCGGTCTCTTGTGCAGCCTTTGAGAAGTTCAGTACCTTTTTGGAATGGGCGGTTAAACATCAAAAGGGACATCGTGGGGTGGTGCATTACCTGGATGATTTTCTTTTTGTTGGTAGGTTCGGCTCTGGGGTCTGCCGCTCCCTGATGGAGCAATTCCAAGCCCTTATGGCCGAATTTGGGGTTCCCCTTGCTCAGGAAAAGACTGAGGGCCCGAGTACTCGATTGGCCTTTTTGGGCATTGAAATTGACACGATTGATCAATTCTGTAGGCTCCCCTCGGGTAAGATTGATGATCTTATGAACAGGGTTTCCAATTTTCTGCAGCGTAACAAAGCCACTCTCAAGGAATTTCAGGAACTGATTGGCCACTTGAATTTTGCATGCAAAGTGATTGCTCCGGGTCGAGCCTTCTTACGGCGTCTATGTGACGCCACAGCAGGTATTTCTTTACCACATCACAGGGTTAGGATTACCCGAGAAATCAAATTGGATTTGGACGTATGGTATAGTTTTCTGCAGCAGTATAATGGTATGTCCTTTTGGAGGGAGGAGTTACGTTTGGGGGATGCCCATAAGGTGTCTTCCGATGCTGCAGGATCCATGGGCTTTGGAGTTTACTTTGCCGGCAGATGGTGCGCCGAACGCTGGCCAAGCTCTTGGCTTGGTACGGGCGTCACGGCTGACCTTACCTTCTTGGAGTTTTTCCCTATACTCGTCGCAGTTAAGCTGTGGCCACATGATTTTGCCAATTCCACAGTTCGCTTTTGGTGCGATAACATGGCCACTGTTCAAGTGTTCAATTCTCTCACTTCCAGGTCCAAAAGGGTCATGACAGTAGTTAGAGCATTTACACTCCAGTGCTTGAAGTATAACATTCTGTTTACGGCATCCCATGTGGCGGGAGTAGACAACGGCATCGCCGATGATCTCTCCCGTATGCAGACGGATCGCTTCAGGCAATTAGCTCCAGGCGCTGCTGAGATGCCGGACCCGATGCCGGAGGAGTTGTGGGAGCTTGGACTAGAGAAATAGTTAAGGCTATCAACCTCTCCATCACCCCCAGCACCAGAAGGGTATATAAGCGAGCTATTCAGGAATTCTTTGAGTTTCGGACCTCTGAGCGTCTACCTAACTCCTGGCCGGTACCAGTCCCTCACCTTCTTCATTTCTGTGTCTCCCTTAAGGAGAAGGGCCTTGCCCCCCAATCGATTCGATCCAGGCTGGCTGCCTTGGCCTTTTGGAGCAAGGCTCAAGGTTTGCAGGACAACACTTCAGACTTTAGGATCAGGAAGGCACTGGAGGGATGGGCCAGACAGCGCGGCAAGGCAACGGACGATAGGCAACCCCTCTCCGCCGCTATTCTTAAGGGCCTTTTCCAGCTATGGCCCAGTCTCTGTACATCTCCATTCGAGGTGGCCTTGCTCCACGCGGCAGCCTTGACGGCCTTTTTCGGCACCTTGTGCATCAGCGAGCTTGTGGTGGTGTCCAAAAAGGATACGGCTGGCCTTGCCCTCAACATCGGTGACATTACCATGAGTGCCAAGTCAGTTACCATAACGATTAGGCGGTCGAAGACCGACCAGATGGGTAAAGGCTCGAGCATTATGTTGCGTGAGTGCCACGACAGGTCTCTATGCCCGGTGGTTGCTCTTAGGGAGTATTTGCACTTGAGCCAGGACCCCTCTTTTGCCACGCTGATGGGTCTCCTCTCACAAGGTATCAATTTTGGGCTGTCACAAACAAAGCCCTAGCGCGCCTGGGTTTGGGTGGAATACGTTTCTGCTCACACTCCTTTAGAATTGGTGCAGCTTCCACGGCCGCCACGATGGGGATGAAGACAGAGGCCATCAAGAGGTTGGGGCGCTGGAAATCAGCTGCTTACAAGGGCTATGTCCGTCCGATTTGCAATTGACTTTGTCTGTGGTCTTCTCCTGTGATTTTCTGTGCTTTCTCTTCCAGATTTGAGATACCGGGTACTGATTTGTGGCCACAGCTTTGTGTATTGGGCGGCACGTCACGCCAGGAGGAGCCATTTGGGTCCGCAGCTGGGACTCGGAGACACCGCCTCTTTCGAATGGCTTGGCAAACGGGGTTTGAGGTGGAATGGTCTAATCTCTTTGCTGTTTCAGGAGTGGCGTGGCCCTCCCCCGCATGTCCTGGTGATCCATCTCGGAGGCAACGATCTGGGCCTACTGAAAGGCCGAGCTTTGGCACTACAGGCTCTTGCTGACATGCGACGGATTAAGGCGGCGTGGCCGCAGGTCGTTTTGATTTGGTCTGATATCATTCCACGTCTCTCTTACCCAGGTGAAGGCCCTCCTAAGTTGTTGGATATTGCCCGCAGGAAAGTAAACAAAGCCGTGCATAAAGCCATGGATGCTGGCCTTGGCCATTTCATCCAGTACCCGGGCATTTCATATAAACGCCCGGAATTGTATAGGGTTGACGGGGTCCACTTATCAGACATGGGGATCCAGCTATTTCTTGAGGGTATGCAGGAAGGGGTGAGGGCCGTCTTGGCCTCCTGTGTGGGGGATAGGGGCTAAGTCGACACTTGCCCCTATCAGTGGCTGGGAGTGGGGGAGATAATGATATGGCGTTCACCTATGGCAACCTCGAATTGAGTGGAAGGATAGCCCTCACTGAACTGCACCGGAATCCGAATGGATGGGGTGCAGCAAGGTAGGCTACCCTTAGGGCCAGCTTTGGGTTCCGATCCTTCAGAAGCCACTCGGCTTAAGGATTGCATCCTGGGGCAGGGCCCTCCAGCGGATGGTGCCCAAAGGGAACCCCGGATGTTACCGGGATCCCCATTGGGGCTCAGGTGAGTCGCCCAGGGACTCTGGGGGTTAGGTCAGTTGTGACCAACTGCCTAGATGCCCCCGCAAGGGATCTCCCCCTTTCATACATTGGCGTACCCCAAGAAAGCTACATAAATAGGAAAAATATCAATAAAGTGGCCCGTATTTCAACCCAATCTTCTGTGTCTGGTCTCGTTATTTCATGCGTCAATCATTAACTGAAGGTATGTGCTCAAGTCCTATATGGTATCTGAGAAAATAACAGAGACTTTGATAGATATTCCTACTTTGTGCAAGCAAAAATGTCTGGACAGCATCAAAGCCTCGTTGAAGCCTTTCCAAAATCAACACCATTCTGAGAATACTAATGTTTATCCAGTGAATTTTTCTTTCATGAAGTACAGCTATTTAGTATTTGTGTTTCTCCAAAAGGAAAAAACAGTCAGAATCAAAGAAGCAGATGGTCACTCTTACTAGCCAATAGAGACACTGACTATTTTCCTAGCCTCATTCACTTCTAAATGGATTTCTGTTGTTTATTAGTTTTAACTTGTGCATGGCATTTGGTTTGGACAGAACTCTTGTTAAATATTCATAAATGCCACTGGCAAATTATTGATCTGGTTTTATAAACTTCAACATCTAGATGTTTTTCCCTACTCTGTGTGAAACTAAAAACATTTTGTTTTGTTGGAAGAGAGGATCATTAGCAGAATCAAACATTTTAATGCAAGTAGTAAAAGAAACTTCTTTAGATCTATATTATGTCTAACAAATCATAGCAACATCAATTGCACAGTTCCTACGAGAGCTATTACCTACCCTGATAGCCCCCATCTTGGAATATCACATAATTGGCAATAGTTAATAATTTGGCTTGATGTGGCCTTTCTTGTGGTTAACAGGTAAAACGGGGACTTCCAGATACCAAGGCTGGAGTCATGTACAACAAAGGTAGGAGCCTTTGGAAATTGCCCAAACAGCTAATACCCAGGTCAGAGTTAACACCTGGAGATGAGTTACCCACTAATCCACTCAACAATAGCAGTCCTCAATGGTTGAAGAACAGGTTTTTCTTCTTCACTTCCTCCCCAACAATAGACGTTTCCTGCTCCTATTCATTCCAAATATATTACCCATTAATGATCGTTAACTCTTCCAGAGCACCCTTTGTTTATTCCTGGGAAACTCTGAGAGACATTATATTCCATTCTAAATCCCATCTCTTCAGGGGAATTATCGAATATAAATATCACTTTAAAATACCATCAAAGGGTGCACTGATCCTCTTGCTCTCGACTCCAAGTCAGACTGTATAGCCACATGTGCACGAATCTCCTGCTTTCCAACTCCATGTCAGTTCGTGTCACCATTCTGCCTCCCGGACACCTTCTCTGTGAGTTTACTTCATGATCTCAGCTCTACAGGATTGGTATCGTATACCCCACAATCCCATCACTCTATTCCTCTAACAAAATAATTCCTACAATGATCTGGATTATAAGATCTTTGCAGACATCTTAGCACAAAGGTTAAAAACTATCTTAAATAGAATCATACAGGAAGATCAAAATGGATTCTTGCCAAACAGATACATAAAAAATAATGTAAGAACAGCAGAGTACTATGAGAGCCACAATGAGAAAAAAATTGGCAATGATCTCATTAGACGCTGAAAAACCTTTTGACAATGTTAAGTGGCCTTTTATGAAAGTGGTGCTGAGTAAGATGAACATAGGAGAAAAGTTTAGTAACTGGATCAACTTTATATATGAAGAACAAAGAACACAAATATTGATAAATGGTGAAAAGACAGAAAGGATTAATATCAGAAAAGGGACGAGGCAGGGATGCCTGTTGTCACCGCTTTTATTCATTATGGTGATAGAGATTTTAATCAATAACATCAGAGCGAATGGAAAAATTAAAGGTACAAAGATTCAAAAATATGAATTTAAAATAAAGGCATTCGCAGATGATTTGATAATCTTTCTGGAAGATCCAATGGAACAGCTAGGAGAATTAATGAAAACATTGGAGGAATTTACACAATACTCAGGCTTTAAGGTAAACAGAGAGAAAACTGAAGTTATGACAAAGAATATAACAAAAAAGGAAGAATCAGAAATAGAATCAATAACCGGATATAGACTAACAAATAAAATCAAATATTTAGGAATATGGATTTCTAAGAGGAATACAGATTTATTTGAGAACAATTATAATAGGATGTGGAAAGAAATACTGAAAGATTTACAGAGATGGTCAAAACTACAACTATCCCTTCTAGGAAGGATATCAACAATAAAAATGATAGTACTATCAAAATTTATGTATTTGTTTCAAAACCTACCAATAATAACAAACATGAAATGTTTTAAAAAATGGAACACAGAACTGTCAAAATATATTTGGGAAGGAAAAAGGCCTAGAATCAAAATGAAACTACTAACAGATGATAAGAATAGAGGAGGATGTGCCATGCTGGATCTAATAAGATACTACAATGCATGTTCGCTAATGTGGTTGGAAGATTGGATAAAACTGGACAATGATAAAATACTAGCATTAGAAGGCCATAATTTAATCTATGGGTGGTATGCCTATATTTGGTATAGCAAGAAAAAAGACAACAAGGAATTTGACATTCACTTTATTAGAAAAGCGTTATTAAAATCCTGGTTAACAATCAAAAAATTATTCTATAGAAAGATCCCTCAATGGATCTCAATGCAAGAGGCCTTCTATAAAAAATCTAAAAGGGAGGAGCAAGAATGGCCAAAGTATCAAGATCTACTAGAAAAAATAAGTGCAACGAAAATGAAATCCAGAGAAAAATTAGAGAAAGAAGGAATCAAATTAAACTGGTTTGTATACCATCAAATATATGAGAGATATAAAATGGACTTAAAACTAGAAGGGTTTCAATCTGAAAAAAATGAAATTGACAAAGTTATATTCAGCAACGCTAAGGGACATATAGCAAAATATTGCAAAATCCTAACAGAGAGAGACCTGGAAACAGAGTTGGTGAAAGATAACATGATAAAATGAGCCCAAGAAATAGGTAAAACTATTGAAATAGGAAAGTGGGAAAAAGCCTGGATAAATACACAAGGATTTACTCTGTCACAAAATTTGAAAGAGAACTTTGTCAAAATATTTTACAGATGTTTATCTAACTCCAGTTAAATTAAATAAAATGTATAAAAGAGGATCTATGAAGTGTTGGAAATGTGAGGAGGCAGTAGGAACCTTAGTACATATGTGGTGGAACTGCCCCATAGCTAAGATATACTGGAGAAGAATTCATGTTAAGATTAAAGAAATACTGAAGATAGATCATTCATTAAGTCCAGAGATATACCTTTTAAACATGATAGATGACATAAAAGGGCCTGAGATTAAAAATAAATGGAGAGTTTTGTTATATATGATAACAACGGCCAGGATCCTATATGCTCAAAAATGGAAAAGAAAGGAAAGCCCAACTGTGGGAGAATGGAT
The DNA here is from genome assembly GCA_030847615.1 of Gambelia wislizenii. Taxonomy (NCBI): domain Eukaryota; kingdom Metazoa; phylum Chordata; class Lepidosauria; order Squamata; family Crotaphytidae; genus Gambelia; species Gambelia wislizenii. The sequence goes on along the minus strand of JAUMIR010000005.1, from coordinate 101,445,649 downwards.
GGTAAAAATGTATGATATGTGGGAAGCTGATAAATTAACAACACTAAGAAGGGGAAGGTCAGTAAACAAAATTATAAAAGAATGGGAGCCGATGGAAAGATTCTGGGCAAAATACAAGACCGCAAAGAATTAATGACCTTTGTAAGAGAAAAAAGGCCAGATATGGAAGGAAAAAAGATAAAAAGAGATAAGAGAAAAGAGAGCAGTCAGAAAAACAGGGGTAAAACAATAAAGGATAAAAGGCTGGAAAAACACAGAAGGAACATTTGAGATACGATAGAGTTAGGAAACAGAAAAAGAGACAGAGGAAACAGACTCCTGCAGTGGCGAAGAGGAAGGAAGAAAGAAATAAGAATAGAAGAAATAGTAGAGAAGTGTCAAGAAAGAAAGTGAATTAGAAAAAAATAAATAAGAATGGACATGTGATACAAATAAGCTTTCTGTTTCAAAAACTTTTTTTAGATAAGGAAATAAGGTTACAATAAATTAAAGAAAGATGACTCTAAGATTTGACAGGTAACAAAAAGAAATGTAATAAAATCAAAACTGTGACAATAATTAACAATGAATATGTAAGAATAAAACAATTGTAACCAATAAAGAATAATAATAATAAAAAATTCCTACAATCTTTGACACCTTGTGTGATTGCTTGAAGCTTGAGAGTGTGTGTGATGGCTGTTAAGATTAATTTACAATAAAGAATCATTTAACTGTACATTCTGGCTTAGAGTCTCCACAGTTACTACCAGTATACATATATCAAAAGATCCTGCCATTACCTGGCCTCTTGTTGCCAATTTTGAGCTACAGTAACACCCCTGCATCTGCTGATTCACCATCTGTGGATTCAATTATCAACAGATGGTGATGGTGGGGTGGGTGGGAGAGGGAGGAAGGGAGGAGCTGAGCTCACCTCCCTCTCCCTTCTCTGGGGTGGTGGGTTCTGGCATGTGAGCGGGGGGTTCTGGAGGGCAGGCAGAGGGTTCCAGCACAGCAGGTGGGGGAAAGTAGGAGGAGGTGACCTCTTGGGAGGATTCCAGCATGGTGGAGCTGGCAGGTGGACAGGGGAGAGACGGAGGAGACAAGCTTGTCTCCCCCTCCCTTCTCTGTGGGGTGGGTGGGTGGGAGGAGGGTTCCAGCTTGGCAGATGGGTGGGAGGAGGGATGTAGGAGGCAACCTCATGGGGGGGGGTGTTCTGGCACAGTGGGTGGGCAGGAGGAGGAGTCTGGCACAGTGGTGGTGGTGTTCATTATTATCCACAGATTTCACCGTCTGCGGTGGGCCCCTTAACAAATCCCCCATGAATGCTGGGGTCCTGCTGTAATTAAATATTTCCCATATTAATATTCAGACTCTAGTAGGATCCTTGCTAACCTCACACAATTCAGGTAACGTAGCATAAAAACAGAAAAATAGAGACAATGCAGTGGTTCATCTTCTTCAGAGGGTGTGTTTGGAGGCTACTAGACTATATTTCAGGCAAAACCACTTCTGAGTATTCCTTGCCTAAGAAAACCCTATGAAATTCATAGAGTTGCTGTAAATCAATAGGCAACTTGAAGACACATACATACATATTTATACTTTCTCAATTGTGTTCTGTTTGTTGCAGTCCCCTAACAAGTATCTTTATACTATATATGTGTCCACACTGATGTAGACATTTTCAAATGTCTGTGAGAATTTCTGTACATATGTTCATTCCTGATTTGCTCCCAGGTACAAGAATCTTTTCAAAAACAAGGTACAGATCAAAGGTACATCTGTACTTGGAAATATGTTTCTGTGAGTTGATGAACACATGCTTTATGGAAACTCTAAATGTAACCCACTGTAGCTTGCATGGGCACTATTTTTTTGTCCTTAAGAAGTTCCCATGGGAAATTCTGAGGAGGATATTTTATGTGTGTGAGGAAATTCTGAGAGAGTGGAATTTATGAGGGAAGAAAGAATTGAGCAGAGCACAGAAAGGATGTGTGCTAGATTAAAAAAACACTAGCTAAAGAAGAAATGGAAGATAGAAGTATAGCTAATCCCCTCAAAACAGCAGTCATCCAGCAGCCACTCCGAAGTTAGAGAATGGCAGGATTAGGCCTACAACTGCATTTCAGCCCAGAACCGTTCAGCAAAAAAACAGCCTGAGACCCTAACTGGATATTTGTGGATAAGTGGATATTGGACTCTATTCCATTTTGATATTTTATTCTTCTTTTGTTTTCAGACTTAAATTGTATAGTTAACCGAACTGTTCCTGCTCATCTTTCTTCTTCTTTCCCTCTCCTTATCTATATATATAATTCTCTTGGCTATGTTGCCATTTCCAGTGTGCTGATTGGCTGCTTAGGGACCTGACCAACCAATCACAGGTCTGTTGGGCAGCCAATCAGCACACTGGGGGCAGGACCATGTAGATTCCAAACATAGCCACCAGAGAGGGAGAGGGAGTACCATGGGGGTGGATGTGGTGTGTGCTGGAGTGCAGGGGGTGGGGGCAAAGGGGCAGAATGAGTGGAGGGGGGCAGAAAGAGCAGGGGGGGTGGGAGTGGGGCAGAAAAAAATTAGGGGGTGGCAGGGGGCAGAACAAACGGAGGGGGTAGCAGGGGGCAGAACAAACAGAGGGGTGGTGGCAGGGGGCAGAACAAATGGATGGGGTGGCAGTGGGCAGAATAAACAGGGGGTGGCAGGGGGCAGAACAAACAGAGGGGGTGGCAGGGAGAAGAACAAACGGAGGGGTGTGGCAGGGGACAGAACAAACAGAGCAGATTCTATTCCAAATAGAATTTGCACAGAATACCTTTTGTCTCAACGAGATCCGACTGAGATTCTCAGAAGGAGGGGGCCCCAAAACTGAATTTATTGCATGGGAAAAGCCTTTGTGGCTTTTCTCAAGGTTTTTTGAATTATGAATGGAAATACGCATTACTGCTTGTTTGGACATTGGATTCACATTGCAGCACATGCGTGGTGAGGGTGGAAGTGGAAAGCTGATTGGTCCGATATGTGTGTGTGTGGGGGGGGTGGACTTGCTGGCAATGAAGTGCCCAGAAGCACCATTTGGAGTTTTGCATTATCGATTGTGCACTTTTTTGCTGCGCTGAGGTGACCAAAGAAGCTTTTTTAAGTAGAAGGTTGCACTTCTGCACTTTTGATTTACATTAAAAAAAAATACTGTGCAGTGGTAACAACTTTTGGAGAATAATAACATGAGTAAGTCACTCTTAGCTGCCATCATTATTCAGGCATGCCTGCATTTGCACTTCAAACAGAGATAGCTTCACATACCAGTGATTTTGCCAAAGGACCATGGAGACAAATGAACACTGCTGTGAATTTGCATTAATGTGCAGCAGTCCACATTATATCTTCTCATCTAGACAAGCCCTAAGATGGAAACAGTACTTTTAACAACTGTTTAATTTTTATGAAAGAACAAAAGAACAAAAATCAACTTATCCAGGACCAATGAAATTCTTATCTCTACACTCATATATTAACACATGTACATTCCATTATGTGTGAATGACTGTATCACGGTACAAATTAGCTGTCTGCTACAGTGTCTGTGTAGTAAATTGTAATGTGAGAAACTCTACCTATGTACAGATAGATAACCTATGCATACATGTATAGACAGCTGGCAATATGTAAAAGCCTCTTTAGTTTCATAGAGTCTCAAATTATACCCCTCTATGACTAGATATTTTTAAAGGTTTGTTCAAGTACTTTACCAAATTAGTCAAAGGGTGCTTCCAGGCACAGCTTAGAAAAGTTACTTTGTGGACTACAGTTCTAAGAATCCCCAGTCATAACAACTATGTCCATGGTGGTTGGAGGATGCTGAGAGCTGCAGTCCAAAATGTAACTTTTCCAAACTCTGCTTCCAAGACCAGCTTTCTTTGTGAAATCACCCTACCCTTCTCAGGGCACTTTACTGGGATGGTGGTGGCAGGGGGTGTATATATCTAGATAAAGGTGAACCTCCCACTTCTAACCCTGGTTTTCAAGTACCTCTGTTTTCTTTCTAGTCACTTCTGGTTCCCAAGAATGAGTGGGTGCAGACCAAAGGGGGACTGTGGGAATGAAACAGGCATGCCCCCAGACCATCCATGAATGCCCACCCTTGTAGACTCAGGACCAAGGATGAGCAACCTGGGGCACTATAGATATTTCTGTGTCCCATGCGTTTCCAGTGCTTCTTCCATCTCTTTTGTTTCTGCAAGAAAGAAAGAAAGAAAGAAAGAAAGAAAGAAAGAAAGAAAGAAAGAAAGAGGGAGGGAGGGAGGGAGGGAGGGAGGGGGAAAGATAATTGCTGTAGAGTCTCAATTTTAATTTTGATTGGTAGCACTTGGAGCTGTCCATACTGAAGCATCCCAAATATAGATATATCTTCATGAAACTTTCTTCAGAGGTTTGTACAACCCAAAGAACTGGGATTTGGGAGGAACTGAAGAAGAATGGAAAGGAAGAACCGAAGGCCTCAAGCAGCTGTGGCCATTAAAGAATGAAAAGCTGGTATTTCTTACCACCCCTCATAAACTATATTTCTTTTAGGGATGCATTATGACATTCTCCAGTTCTTTCTTGAAACCCTCATTGAGGGGAGCCAACAAAGAAAAAGAAAAAAAAGGGGGGGGAAGGCAGTGCTGTTCCCCACCTGAATTTTATATACTGATTGGAGCTAAGCTACCAATACATTGTTGGTCTTCTAGTCTCTCTCTGGCTTTTGTTCACAAACGAAGATTCAGGAAGGGCTCATCCCACGCTTTCTGCAAGCACACGGATGACTAAAAAGGCCAATACGAGATAAACAAGTCCGGTTGTAGAAAGCATAGCAGAAGGTCTTCTTTGGTGATGTTTCTGGGTTGTGATTCTTTCTGCGCTGTCATTTCTCTTCAAGACTTGTTTGGTGTGAGTTCTCAAATAAGGCTGCAGCATTGTGGATAGTGCGTCTCCAAGCCTCCCGATGTGAGGCCATGGTGGGCCATTGTTGGTGATCAATTTGATCGAGCCTGAGATGTTGTTTCAGGGAGTCCTTGTATCGCTTTTTTGGAGTACCCCTCTTACGCTGACCCGTGGCAAGTTCACTGTAGAGTACTATTTTTGGGAGGCGATGGTCCTCCATCCTAGAAATGTGCCCTGCCCAGTGCAGCTGTGTTCTCAATATCATGGCCTCAATGCTGGTGATCCCTGCTTGCTCAAGGATGCCCCCTTGTCGTGGGAGAGAGGCTTGCATACACTAATGATGTTTTGAGCTATGCTGGTGGTCTTCTAGTAATGTCATATCATATCACAATGGAAAACTGAAAACAGAGCAGCTAACATGTATTCTCAGATGATTTAGATGCATTTTCAGATTACTTCTTTAAATTACCCAAGTAATGTATCTTGAAAGAGTTTCACAGATTATCTCTTCAGTTGGCTAGACATTATCATAATACAAGGAAGTACAAGAAATCAGAGTATCATCCTTGTCATTTCAATCCCTCATGTACTGTTTTTTGTCTCCTGGATTAGCAAGTGAAGTCTCATTTCCCAGGTTTATTGCCATAGGCGAAAAGTTTTTGAAGCAGTGCACTCACAAAAGTGTCAGATGAAATAACAATATGTCACGAAGAACATTGGCCTTAGATACTCCTAGAAGACCAACCTTCATGGTTCCATGAGACCTTTTGGTTCTTCTTTACTCATGCAAGCAACATTATTTATTTATTTATTTGATTTATTAAATTTTGTTTCCCACATTCCTACCAGCTCATATGTCTAAAAGCACTTGCACTAAAAAAAAAAAAAAACCAAAAGCAATAAACTATAATAAAACAATAAAATATCAAATAAGAAAAGAAACACATGAAAATAAGCTGGGTTAAACATCAAGTAAATCAATACAATCAGCAGTTAGTTAAAACTAGTAAGAACATACTTCTAGAACAGCCTTATGAGCTGTTTTGTAGGTCATCTCTAAAAATGTTGCCATTTATTCTGCTTGTGCTGCCATTGAATGGAATATTTCAGTCAGTATCCCATTCAATGGCAGCACAAGCAGAATAAATGAGTATGCCATCTGGCAATTTCAACTGAGTGGACTCAAAAAGAGGCTCATATGGCAAAGGCACAGTATGAAGCAATTTGAGTTGGGAAATGTAGCCACTGCTATGGTTCATCTGCACAACAGTAATGACATTCACTGGTTACTGGTAACATAGGTAAGATCCTAGGGGACCCTGGCAGAGCATAAAATTTTACCAGCATACTTAAACACTGGGAGTTCAGAAGTCAAAGTCTGTTCTTTTCTTGCCAACTGTGCAATGGCAACCAGACAGCTGTGGGGTGCATCACCATGACCAATGAGTGCCTGCTTGGGTTAGAGCTACACCCTGGTGCTGTCCAGTTACCATTGCACATATGGAAATTATGCCTCTCTAATACTTACATTGGTATAATTGAGGGTTATACTAGCATCAGTCATGAAGAGGATTTGGATTAAAGTCATCCCTAGTTCCCAGTGTGGCTGTTAGTTTTGTTACTATTCTTATCTCCAGCATCTCCTCATTCAACTAATGTTGTGGAGGGAGGGGGAAGTAGGTATTTCCTTGAGTTGTTAAATTATGTTGAGCTTCATTAGCTTTGAAGAAGCAATGTAAGATTTTACATGCCATCTGCATTGTGGATTTGATGAGGGTGTACTGAATATCAGACTTCGTAAGTTTTGCAAGAGATCATTCATCACATCAAGTCTTTTCAAAACAGCAAGACTCCCCCCCCCCAAATTACAGAATCAGCTAATGATATAGGAAAAAGGTGAAGTTGAAGGCAAGGAATCAAAGACTGGCACAATTACTTCTACCTACTCAAGAGGGCTTTGATATACAGTGAGGGGATACCATGCAGTGTTCAATTGCTTTTTCCCCCAAAGCTAATGAAGCCCAATAGATTCTTGCAATCTGAGAAACATCTGCTTTTTTCACAACATCAGTTGAATGAGGAGTTGCTAGTTCATTAGAACTTTATGTTCTTCATGCTTCAAGAACTCTCTAAAATATAAAAGATGTGTATTGAAAAGGCAGATGTTATCATCACTGACAGCCATGGAATTTGTATACTGTCACTCATGGCAACCATTAGATATCTACAGTTTGTCAAGGCAAGGACATTATATTCCCATTTCCTTTAAAGTCTACATTGCTTACCAGAAGACAAAATAAACATTACTGATAAACAGCAGAATAAAATACAACATAAGCATAACCAATCAACTGATTTAAATAAATAAGCATCTATCATATTCTCGTCTCCAGGATGATTCTGAAGATCATGAGGCCTTTATTTATGTTTGCTGACAGACCCAGGAAATAATGAGATCAGACACAATAGCTTGGGTTGAAATGAGCCACTTTATTTAATTTTATTCTATTTATGATTTGTCTGGAGAACTGCAACAGGGGAAGTAATCTAGTGCAGGACCAGCTGGGGCAGGAAGTCTATCCCCAGACCTTCTCCTCAGCTTCTGCTGGATGAAACACCTGAGCCTCAGGGATAACCCAAAAGCTGGGTTACTCCCCAGCCTGCCCACATCTGGAAGGCTGACCTGAAATTCCCTATTTCAAGTCACAGGACTTGAAATGAAGATTTATCCCCCAGGCCAGCCACAAGGGAAGTCCCTTTCCCTACCTCTCTAGTTGCATGACAAGAGAGGCAGTTCCAGGGACCTCACTTCACCAATAGGTGTTCACCAAACTACCAAATTTCCCCCTTTCCACCTGCCATAGATATGGGGCAAGCATCTTCTTAGCCCCATCCCCCACTAGGCCATCCAAAAGAGATGTGAAACCCCATTGCAAAATCTCCAGAAAATGGAATTACCTGTGTCTGAAAGGTGGACACCATCTGCTTGATAGAGCTCCAGCCTCTCCAAAATGATTTGAGGGTGTGGCAAGTAATGACCCAAGCCTTTCTCCAAGGCATTGCAGATCTCTCTATTGGCATGGTGCTGGGCTTGATTTACCAATCACGGGTCTCCTTCCCCCTGCCATATATGTCTGTGCAGCATAGCTGGCCACATGATGTGTACCTCTGGCCATCTGGATTTAATGACCCCCATATTGTGCACAGCCTGAAGTATAAGGGCCTTGGCATTCATAAGACCCAAGTCATTCCCTCCCAAATGAATGACCAGGATTTCTGGTGGAGTCCCACAGCATTCCCCAGGCAACATTGGCATAATACCATGCCAGCAAAGGCCTCTCTTGCCCAACCATTCAATGAAGGCCATGTAGCTTAAGCTCAACTGTTTCCAAAATGACTCGTGCATGCATGCTGTGCTGCCCTATAAACCATGCTGAGGCCATGGATCATCACACAATGCATCCTTGGCCACAACCTAGAATCTGAAAATAAAAAACATGTTTGGTTAGTAAGTCAGTGGACGAATATAAGTGTGATATGCAGAACACGCCCAGCATCCTATCCATTTAATAGCCACTGAATCCATGCCCAAACCTGTAGCAGTAGAAGATGTCCTTATTCTAAATAAATGTGTGCAGAATTTTAACCCCTGTAGGCCAATTGTAGATAGGATTCTGGAAGTGACTGCCCAGAACTGATATTTAGACAATGGAGACACGTCTTTGTGAATAAAGAATGGGCCAGGTATACAGCACATGGCTGACATGAATTGCTGTAGAGCCTTAACCAGACATAAGGCTTAGTCACTGCAGATTCATAAATCAAAGCAGGTATCAACACCCCACTGACCAGTTTTCAAAGAGGGTATAAACAATGAAATTTGTTGATCACCAATTTGGATGTCCCTAAACTCTAGGGCCTTCCTGGACCTGTCACCTCTTGATGCCACTACCAGCTCACTTATGCTCAATGCACCAACAAAAGGCTGTAAGTGTGGCTGCATGAAACAATAAGGGCTTTGTACAGGAAACTACAGAAATCATGCTGGATACCACCTATTCCCTTCAAAATGTTAGATGTAAATGTTATCATTCACCGTACCTTTCTCCGTAGTCCAACCTTCCAGCACTTTCTGGATTCTAAAGTCCCTGGTAGTGTCTGCCACCCTTTGGGCCTTTAATCAAAAGGCTACTGCCAACGGCTTCACTCTAATAGACTGATGACAAACCTCTATTGTGTAAGTATACATAAAATTGCAGCAAGTGTTCCACAGGCACTGGCAATGCCTCAACAAGGTTCTCCCATGACCTAAATTTTACGAATTCCCTTACTGCCTTGACACATCCCTTCCTGGTACTTGGAGATATTGATAGACTTAATGCCCTCACTACTTTGTTTCTCCAAGCTTACACAGGTCTGTCGGCATAGGGTCTGCTATTGCAGCCGCATCTGGAGCGAGTGCCCTGAAGCGCTCTATGTGCATACAGGAGAGAGTGTCAGCTATGCTGTTGTCCATACCTGGGACATGTCACATGGTAAATAATATATTATATCTAAGACACTGTAAAGTGAAAGCCCACACCAGCCTCATAACTGGCTGTGATTTAGAAGTGATGGAATTTATTATTTGAACTGTGGCCATATTGTCATACCAAAAGTGGACCACTGAATTAGATACTGCCCGTGCCCAGATCGTAACTGCCACCACTACTGGAAAAAAATTCTAGGAAAGCCAAATCAGCTGTAACCCCAGGGTTCGCCCTAGATTTAGGCCATTGACCTACACACCATCTTCCTTTAAAGTACACCCTGAAGCCAATTGTGCCTGCTGCATCTGAAGAGACCTGCAGCACACCCTGTAATTTCAGATCCTCCCACCAAAATGACATGCCATTAAAGTCCCTGAAAAAATCCTACCATGTGTTCAGATCATCACTGATTCTTGTCACGAGGTGAATCCAATGGTGTGATCTGGAAATGCTTTTAATGGCATCACATAATTGCCTAAGAAAAGCTCTCTCAGGTGCCACTACGTTGCCAGCGAAATTCAGGTGCCCAATAAGTTCCTGAAATTTGCGCAATGTTGCCTTTTCATGCCTAGCAAAGGATGATACCTTAAGCTGCAAATCCTCCATCTTAATGTCAGACAACCTACAATGCTTAACTGTATAAATTCCCAGGAACATCAACTGCTGTGATGGACCCTCAATCTTCTTGGGAGGTAAGGTGACTTCTATCTGAGTGGCTAACTGGCTAAATTCCCATAATCAGGCTAGACAGTGGCCTGTCCTAATGCCCAATAAACAAAAAGTCAACTATGTCCATCAAACCAGATCAGAATTTGATGGCCCATTCGAAAAAGGTACTAAATATTTCAAGAGCTGAACAGGACCCTTAAACATCCCATTGGCAGGGCCCGAGCCATGCAAAATTTATCATCAAAACAAAAACCTAATAATTCAAAAGCATGTGGATGGACAGATAGTATGTGGAACGTAGTTTTTATATCACATTTCACTAACTCAGCCCTGACCCTATTCTTGCACACTTCTCAGATAGCTGACTTGAAGGAAGTATAGTCAACTTTACATAACTCTGGGGGAATTGTGTCATTCACTGACTCCCCTTTGGTGTAAGACAGATGGTGCATCAACCTAAATTCCCCGGGTGTCTTTTGGGGCACTATGCCAAGGGGTGATACCCTCAAATTAGGCACAGGGGCACAGAGAAAGGTCCAATCACTCTCCCCTCAACCACTTCCTTCCTAATTTTTTTTGTGAGCCACCTGCTCTAAGTCCTACATAGATTTAAAATTGCTAGACATAAAAGGGTCTCACATGGGATATGAAAACCATAATGAAAACTTTCACCTAAATAGGTTATTGTCTGTCTATTGGGGTAACTTCTCAACCCAGTTCATGAGAACATCCAGCTTAATTGGGCTGGGCCTCTTTTAAAGGTGGGGGGATCCCCCCTCCTTTCTAGCTGACTGATGGTCTTTTGCATTGCTGCCTTACCACTTGCCTCTGGGGCAGCTATGAAAGGGATGTGGTTCTCCGCAAACGGAACATTCATGTTTGAATTTACAAGCTTTGCATGTACATACCACCTGTGACCCAAACTTCCAGCATATAAGTCCTTGTGCTTGTCTGGAATTTGTTTGAGATCAAAAGGGGAAATTCTCCGACACCTTCTGCACCAGATGTCCACTATGTGACTTTTTGCCCTGTGCAGGATGGGCCAGAGTAATGAGCTGCATCCACAGCTGAGAGAGCATCATAGCCTAATAAATGATGGTATAGATGATGGCTCTCATCTTGCATGCCTCATTGTACAATAACCAGGCTGGATCAGAATAATCAACACACGTCCTATGAATGATATCCATGTATTGTACCAGAAAGTCTGAACTCATGGGTTGTGATATGGCAATCACCCCCGCATAAATGAAAAAACCTGAAAGCCAATTGGACCAGTTCCTTTCAACCTTCCTTCTCCTCAACTTTTCTTTTTCCTGCTCATCTAACTCATCCTTATCTTTCCTCTCCATTTCCCTCTAAAGGAGCAAAGAACATATCTATAGATTTGCCCTTCAAAATCTTGTCCCTGATCATATGCAACAAGTGATTCCCTAATGGAAGCCCTAACTCCCTATAAGATGGAGTTGAGTCATATCCTGCCCCAGTAGGGGAGCTCAAAACCCCACCCTCAAAATAATAAGAACAGGGTGGCCACTGTGGTGGGAGCCAACCCCATGCAGGCTATACTATAGGCCATCTATATGCCCCCTTGCATTACTTGAGCTTGGTTGATTATCTTGTGATGTAGGGAATGTAGGTGGCACCCAAGGCCAACTGGGGGTGACATTTGGCATCTCCAATCTGCAGGGATTTTGCTTGTTCTCCAAAAGTTTACTAAAGACTTCTACAGCTCATTTAACTTCATTATCAGCCAGTGGTCCAATCCCACCCACCACTTTGCCAATTTCTTTCTTCTGATGTATTTTAAAATATTATTCATTTGAATGGCCCAAATGCAATTGCTAGATCCAACTGGAGTAGACCCATTGAATCATCTACTGATTGGTAAATTGACAGTTAAGTAAATCCAATTGCTTCAGTAAGCCTACTCTAACTAGGACTAGTAGATAGATTCAGTCCAATGTTGTTAATTATATGCTCCTCATTAATCCTTCATTGGAAAGCATCTCTTATTGTCTGCTTACATTTCTTTTTTATCAATATATGCCCCCTTTTTGTTCTTCTCATTTGGGCAAGACTACTTCTCATTTGAGCAAGACTACTTCTTTAATAGCTTTTTTGACACTGCTCAATGACCATGCTGATGGCCTCCTAAGACTCGGCTACTATTAGCACTGTGGGAAGAGGTTTTGAGCAAATTGATTACTTGGGTCTTGTTCTTGTCCACTTAACAAATAATGATGGATACTGACTGTTCTTTGACTGATTCTGGTTTGGCAGCATTGCTATTGACCACTTCAGGTTTAGCATTGGTATTGATTTCGAGAGCCTCCTTACTTCTGAATATTTTGTCTTTCTCAACCCTTAAATCAAGTTGTAAGCCACTCTGATAGCCTTGTGGCTGAAGAGCAGGGTATAAATAACAAATAAATAAACATAAATAAAATAAATAACTATTGTGTGTGTGTATTGGTGTGTCTCAGAAGGCTTACCTTCAACTGGTGGGGCTACCATTGATGGGTTCTGGACATTTGGCAGCTCCTGTGCTGTGATCTCTTCCACATATTAGTCATTCATGGTGGTGGACCATTGTGCTTCCTTGAATCTGTGAGCTTCTCAAGAGCCTTTAAATGAGCCAAAACCTCATTAGCCATACATTTTTGTTTAGACATCTTAGGAGTTTTAGTAGAAGGTTTGGAACTCTGGGAGAGCTGCATAAGTGGAACTATAAAACACCTTCCCACTCATTAATCCAAACCTCACATTTTAGCTACTGCAGCTCTCCCCAGTATCAATGTATTAGACAGTGGTGATAGGGAGACCAGCAGAGAAGTCTCCAGTTATGTATGAGGTCTGTTTATTGAATAACAAGACGGTGTTTCTACCTTTCAGACAAATCAGGGAGAACTGATTGTGAATGCATGAGTGGTGACCTTGAACATGTCTGAACCTGCATGACAAACATCAACACTCTCAGCCATTCAGTTAATTGTTAGTCATCATTTAAATCAGATGTGTTGTCTGTTATGTGCTGGAAAAATGCTAAGTTTAAAAGTCGAGCAATGTGACATTCTGCAGCAACTTGAGGTGGACCCAAACCTTTTTCAAAAAAATCATCACTTGTGATGACACCTGGATCTTCCAGTATGATCCTGAGACAAAACAACAGTCAATGCACTGGAAAACACTGTCATCACCAAGAATGAAAAAAGCACATCAAAGCAAGTCCACATTCAAAGCCATGCTCATTGCTTCTTCTTCTTCTTCTTCTTTTATTTCCATCAAGGGTGTAATTTTGGCAGAATGAGTTCTGGAAGGTAGAACAGTGAGCCAGCAACATTCTATGGAAGTTTTGACAAAGCTGAAAGACAGTCAGAAAAAAAGAAGACCAGAACTGTGGGGAAATGGTTTCATTCTTCATCAAGACAATGTGCCTGCTCACACAGCACTTTCTGTGAAGCAGTTTTGGGCCAATAAACACATTACTACACTTGAACATCCTCCATATTTGCCAGATTTGCACCATGCAACTTTTTCTTTTCTCTAAAGTGAAATCGGTGCTTAAAGGAACACATTTTGAGTAAATTGATGCAGTAAAGAAGAAAACGGCAGATGTGTTGACACAGCTGAGAGAAACTGATCTGCTCCATGTCTTTGACCAGTGGGAAACAAGACTGCATCAGCGTGTGAGTATGAATGGGAAATATATTGAAGAGGACAAGCATTAGAATTGTAATACATATAAATAAAGATGGGTTATTCTATCAGTACCACTATTTAATAGACACACCTTGTACCTATAGCTGGACACACATTGATGAGGTGTCTTCTAGGACCTCCCAGTAGTTCTCTGGAAGTCCTGAAGGATGATGTTGATGATGCTAAAAGATGGTTTAGGGGGAATTTGGTCAGTGCATGAGTTGAGAGGCATTGGATCAATCCACAATGACCACCACCCCTACACCAACTTATGCAGGCCTAACTCACTAATAGGATACTACCTGGGATCTCCTCTCCCCATGATGGGGCTCTGTCACTTTATCTGCTCTCTGTAACTAACTCTTCCTAGCAACTGTATCCATTATGTGACTTAACAATGACCATTTGTGTTTGTGATCACTTGTTTCAAATTGTGTTACAAGGAAAGAAGGTCCTCACTTTTCCCCTACAAGAGTAGGACTACACTTCGCTGCTGTCATTCCTCTGCTTTAAATGCATCATCCTCTTTCAAACATGTTTAGGCTTAGCTCAGTTACACTGTGCAGAATTGCTGAACTGGTGAAGGCTCCAATCCATATTGAAACATTTGCAATTTGTGCTATGTGCAGCACCCCAAAGAATATGGTTTTTAATTACCTGAATGTTTAGGTAGTTTCAGCCATATAATTTTATGATTCCATGAGCATCTTGAATCATAAATTAGCAAGATAAATGATAACATACTATAAATCATCATGCAGGTATGCAATTATAGTCTTGAAGTTGAAGCATTAATTGATTAATTGAAGTAATTAATTGAAACATTTATTAATCAAAAGTTTAAAATGTGATTTTAATGATGTTTTAATGGGACCTGTCATTATTTTTTTACAAAAAGATATCAAAACTAATGAGTTTGTTGTTTTACCTCTACTGACTTAGTGCATTTACAGTGGTTTTGCAAACAATGCACTGCTTTATCAAAAGAAACATCTCAAGTTTTCAACATATTACTAATAGCACTGTGTTGTCCCATACAGTTGCCAAATTGAGATATTGCACAGTGCCAAACAGAGCATGAATGGGGCTCAGGTGTGGTTTAGTCATCTAATCTTGGCAAATACAAACCAGACAACTGATATCAGACTCTGAGAAACCAGATACAGATAGCAAGAAGTCAACACTTCAGAACCATGAACAGCTCCCACCGAGTGTTCCCATTTACTATAAATGTCACTTCAAAAGTGATCTTAATTCATATTTGCACTGCCTGCAAATACACAGAATTTGTGGGTGGTGTACAACCATAAAACTAAAACAAAACTATGCAATTATAAAATATGTACAGCAAAATGAAAACATTCAAAGCAAACCTATAGTCATCTGCTAAAAACTGAAATGGGCACCACAATTCATAGAATCATGGAGTTGGAACAGACCACCAGGCCATCCAGTCCAACCCCCCAATAGCAAGAAAGATATTGACAAGCTAGAACATGTCAGGGGGAGGTTGACCAAAATGGTAAAAAGTCTGGGAAGCTGGGTATGTTTAGCCTGGAGAAGAGACAGTTGAGAGGTAGCATGATAGTCATGTTTAAATATTTGAAAATGTGTCATGTTGAAGATGGAGCAAGCTTGTTTTCTGCTCCTCCAGAGACTAGGATATGGAGCAATGGATTCAAACTTCACAAAAAAGATTCCACTTAAACGTTAGGAAGAATTTTGTGATGGTAAGAGCTGTTCAACCGTGAATATGATGCCTGGGAGTGTGGTGGCATGTCCTTCTTTGGGGGTTTTTAAATAGAGGCTGGATTTCCATCTGCTGGGAGTGCTTTGATTCTGTATTCCTGCATGACAGAGGGTTGGACTGGATGGCCCTTGTGCTCTCTTCCAACTCTGTGATTCTATAATTCCATGAAGTAGCTCTAGTATATGTTCTTGGTGTGTAGGCAACAGCTTTTTCTGATTTTTCTGTTTGATAATTTATAATAAAAGTTGTTGTTTTGAGGAAAGCCAATAAAATTCAGTCAGGCTAGTGAACTGTCTCAGGAAAATACCATACATTCTAAGATTAACAATCAACCCACTAATAAGGACAACAGAAAATAGAAAGTTATGTGTGGCATTACTACAACTCCCATACACTATCAGAGCAAGAAGTTTATCTCTGTGTTCTCTTTTCCCTTTAAGTGACTCTCCTCTTCATCTCTATGATTCCCATCAAAATAATATTTCTCTCCAACTCCTTGTCCTAATTTAAACTAGTGCTCTTTTTTTTATAAAACAAGAATGGCATTAAAACTATTAATAAAAAAGTCCCACTCCTACACATACAGGCATGCTTGCTTATACAAACACACTTTTCTGTCAGTTAAAATAGCCAGACAGATATTTTGAGATATTATCTGAGCTGTTCCTCTCTGTCTTGATAGGATTATAGTAAAGACAGAATGGCAATGCTCTCCTAGACATGTCTACCCAAGAATAAACAACACTGAATTTTAACAAGACTTACTTCTCAGTGAAACCATAGAATTGCACTTTATGTCTCTTGCTAGTTTTACTTTCAGGAAAACCTTTCTCTATGTTTGTGGCAATATTTTCTCCATCATCTTTTTTAATAATAATAATAATAATAATAATAATAATAATAATATACCATGTGTTAATTTGGTTCAAAAATATATATTGCCTCTGACACTAAAACCACTGTTTTTGGCTTCCTTACTTTAATGTAATAGTATTATCATTTTCAATAATATCTCACGTGTTTCTCACTTTTCTATCCTAATCTTTTAGGAGCAGCTTTCAGAATAATTTCCCTTGTTTCTTAAAAAAAATAACATTTTAATCCCCTATTACTTTAAAAAATGTTGACTTGTTCATTCCTCCTCTTTATACTAGCACACTGATGATATCTTACATTTACCAAACAAAACAAAACAGAAGCAGGCAGCAAGACTTTAGGCAGAATCTATGCTAAAGATTACATCTATGATCAGTGAAGTACCCTCTTTAATGACAGCTATGCATGCTATGTATGTTAGAAAGAACTGCCCTCAAACTGCAGCTGTATGTAGCAGATGAAGTTAGGACCCAAGGTACCCTGAGCTCTTACTCTGAAGGGGGGATATTAAACTGCACATAAATTAAATGCTCTTTGAGGGGTGACACTATGGGCATTGACTGCAATGAAAAATGGAGAGGTAGTACAGATAAGCAAACGAGAAAAAAAATATTGAGGTTCTACGATGTCCACCTTCCACTCAGGTGTATACTGGATTACCTTTATTTTGTGGGCCCATTTGCCTGTAACACATCCCCCCTCCAAATTCATAAGAAAGTAAGAGCCTTGTTAGATCAGAAATTTGTATATATTTTTATATCCTTTTTACAAGTGCATGCAGGTGCATTTTTCCTTAAATATATGCACAGATATAAAAATGCATCTGTTTTCAAAATGGGCTCATTTTCCCCCCATTCATTAAAATATCTTTGCATTTTTTCATGAACATTTTTTTGTACATAATCATTTGTCACATACATTTTTGGGGGGCTGATGTATGAATCAGATTGCTGGCTTATGAATGTATGGCTTTCCAATTACAAATTATGGTTATTTCCAAGAAGTATAAATTGGATACATTTTGGACAAAAATGAACTGAAACCAGTTTCTCACCCATTCCTAAGAGATGCGCTTTGTTCCCTTTAAGTTCTGTACCTGTGGGGGAGGTGAGGTAGAAAGACCTGCTGCAACCTTTGCAAGCAAACTTTTATAGATTTTCCTTGGTTTTTTTTCTGGGCTGTGAGGCCGTGTTCTGGAAGAGTTTACTTCTGACGTTTCACCTGCGTCTGTGGCTGGCATATTCAGAGAATGGTTGGGTAGGAGTGTCTGTGGAGTTTATATACTGTGAACGCCTTTTGGGGAGTATATGTAAATTTGTGTATTTGAATGGTTAGTTTCTGGGTGTAGAAATGCAAGGAGGATTAGTGTCTGTTTGGCTAATGATTGGTTGATAGCCCATTATCTGCTGGAAATCCCCCTGTCCCTGGGTGGAATTCCTTTGTAATCAAACATCACAAGAGCAGCCAGACCCAGAAAAAAACCAGAGGAATGAAGAAAAACAGCCACCCAAAGGGAAGGTCTTTTTACCATACATCAAAGGAGTCACAGACAGAATAGGGAAACTGATGAAGAAACACAACCTCCAAACGATTTACAGACGAACCAAGAAAATCCAAGAAATGCTAAGTGCAGCAAAGGACAAAAGAGACCCTCTCATGGCTGCAGGAGTTTACCGCATACCATACAGCTGTGGACAAGTTTACACAGGGACCACTAAATGCAGTGTGCAAACAAGAATCAAGAAACATGAGAGCCACTGCAGACTGGGACAGCCAGAAAAATCAGCAGTAGCAGAACATGTTATAAACCAACTGGGACACAAAATGTTATTTAAACACACAGAAATTCTGGACCATGCCAACAACTATCATGTCAGAATGCACAGAGAAGCTATTGAAATCCACAAACACCTGGACAACATCAACAGGAAAGAAGAAACCCTTAAAGTAAACAAAACCTGGTTTCCAGTTTCGAAAAACAATAGAATCAAAACTCAGCACTTACAAAGGAATTCTACTGAGGGCCAGGAGGATTTCCAGCAGATAATGGGCCATCAACCAACCATTAGCCAAACAGATACTAATCCTCCTTGCATTTCTACACCCAGAAACTAACCATTCAAATACACAAATTTACATATATTCCCCAAAAGGGGTTCACAGTATATAAACTCCACACACACTCCCACACAACCATTCTCTGAAGATGCCAGCCACAGACGCAGGAGAAACATCAGAAGTAAACTCTTCCAGAACACGGCCTCACAGCCCGGAAAAAAAACCTAATGAAAATCTATGGATGTTGGCCATAAAAGCCTTTGACTTCCAACAAACTGTTATAGATTAATCAGTGGAAGCTGGTGGCTCCAACATCAGTGGTCCAATGAATTTACACTCAGTTAGGTTTATATTTTACCTTATATTTAAGGTTCTGAACCTTTCATAGAATCATAGAGTTGGAAGAGACCACAAGAGCCATTTAGTCCAACCCCCTGCCATGCAGGAATACCCAATCAAAGCACTCCTGACAGATGGCCATCCAGCCTCTGTTTAAAAGACTCCACCACACTCTGAGGCAGTGTGTTCCACTGATGAACAGCTGTTATGGTCATGAAGTTCTTCCTACTATTTAGGTGGAATCTCTTTTCCTGTAGTTTTAGTCCATTGCTCGATGTCCTAGTCTCTGGAGCAGCAGAAAGCAAGCTTGCTCCATCCTCAGTATGGCAAATATTTAAACATGGCTATCATGTTCCCTCTTAATGTTCTCTTTCCTAGGCTAAACATGCCTAGCTCCCTAAGCCGCTCCTCATAGAGTATGGCTTCCAGACCTCCCACAATTTTGGTTGCCCTCCTCTGGACATGTTCTAGCTTGTCAATATCCTACTTGAATTGTGGTGCCCAGAACTGGACACAGTATTACAGGTGAGGTCTCCCTCCCAAATAGGTTGAACACCTAGGGTACCTCCATTAAAATCTGGAATAAAATCTAGGGTGGAATCCTCAGCCCACTGACACTGGACCTATCAACCTCTACTGAGAGTGCGGCTATATGATCATTAAAAAATCCGTATGGGGGGCAAAAAATATGAACAGCCTGTCGTTCATATGCATACAAACCGGCTATATGATTTTTAACCCCCCTATCCGTATGACTCCCTTTTCCCGAAGCTGGCTGGAGCGAGCAAGCCAAGCGGCAGTTTAAAATCTCCTGCCGCTTTTTTTTTTTTAAAGGTTCCTGGTTTGCAGACAGTCAGTTTTCCGTATTTACAATATAAAATAAAAATAAATAAACATATAAATTCACAGACTTACCGGACTCTCACTAGCCGGGAAACCAACATGGCGGCCGCTCCCAATTCCCCTCCGTGCTAGCCCCACCCCCTCTACTGAGCCAGCCAATCAGATTGCCCTGCCTGTTCGTATGTGTGCGAACGGACTGTACAGACCCGTCAGCCATCCGAATGGCATACGGATTTCTCTTTGCGATCCGCTTTCCCTCCCGAACATCGCATGTGCATATTTCAGGGTGGAACCCCCCCTCTTTTGCATTTGTGTGCATTCGAACGGCCATTTGTACCGAAGCACGAACTTCCGCACGCTGTACGTATTATTTAAATCGTGTAGACGGGACCTGAGCTTAATGAAGGAGAGGGTGGAATTGATATTAATTTTCCCATCAGGAGGCTGAAGTACATAAGCAGATAGCTTTCTGGAGATGGTTGTTTCCCAGACTGTTTCTGATTAAACATTAGGAAGAGCTTCTTGACAGTAAGAACTATTTGGCAGTGAAACAGACTGCCCCAGAAGCAGGGTAGACTTCCTCACCCACCTCTAAACTAAACAGTCACAACCATTTCAGCCTGTCCTCAAAGGGGAATTGCTCCAGTCCAGTCCCTTGATCATTTTGGTTTCCCTTTCCCAGTACTATGGGAGCCTTTTGGAGTGCCATGACCAGCACTACACAGACTATTCCAGATTTGGTTGCACCACAAATTTTTATGATATTGTCCATTTGTAGGACACTGAAAATTGTATATTCAATACCTTTTCTAATTATGCTTGATGTGGAATTTGCCTCCTCCCTGCAACAACTGCACACTGGATCAGCATTTTCATCAAGCAGTTCACCACAACTCAAAGATTTCTTTCTTAGTCAGAAGTTACCAGCTCAGATATGATTACTGTATTTGTGAAGTTTGTTGGTTTCATTGGGTTTTTCGCCAGCATGCTTCTCTTTGCTCTTGCTTGCATTTTTGAAACTCACTTGCCCTTTTAGTGCTCATTCTCCTAGCCTGGAGAGCGCATTTGGGATCTGATGCAGTCAATGTTTGTTCTCATCACCCTAAAAAATTTAGTGTCATCAACAACTTGGCTACCTCAGTATTCACCCCTAACTCCAGATCATTTATGAACAAGTAAAAAGCTCTGGTCTCAGTATAGATCCCAGAAGAATCATTGTGAGCCATGATCATTTATTCTTGCTGCCCACTCCCTGTTCTTTAACCAGTTTATCATCTATACGAGGACTTTTCCTCTTATCGTATGATTGCTGAGTTTGTTCAGGAGTGAGGATTTTTTTCAAAAGCCTTTTAGATGTCCAAGTAAGCAATGTCTAAAGGACTATTCCTTTTCTCATGTCATTGACACTTTCAAAGAACTGCAAAAGATTAGATAATGTAGAAGGCATGTTGATTCTTTTCCAGCTGGACTTGCTTTTTTAAATATATATTATTGATAATTTTATCTTTACTATCACCTTCCACCATTTACCTGGAACAGACATTAAGCAAACTAGCCTTAATTACCCAGTCCCCCACACCCCAATCTCTTTCCAAAAACTGATATTACATTGGCCACTCTCCAGCTACAGAGGCTGATCTTAGGGACATGCCACATATTTCATTATGCAGAAATGCAGTATAACGAGCTTAGGTCCTTTTGGGATCAAGAGTATAATCACAATCCACTTGGGAAGTCACCAGTTGCTTGCACCTGCTGCATTTCTTCTGTTAATTCTCTTTACATTCCTTACAATGCACGTGACCTGTAGAAGCCAAGTATCCTTGAAAGCTAATGATTGCTGCTTCTTTTTACTCTGATTCTTTTTAAAGTGTTGTGATCTTCCTGAATGTCTTTCTTTTTAAACATGGCAGAGTGGACAGGTGAACAAAAATAATACACTGGCATTTGAACCATCCCATGCACATTTCTATTAAGTGACAATTTAAAATAATTAATCTGTGAAAGCAGTCCTGGCTTGAGAGGGCAGGTTCTGTATTAGGACAAATCAATGTATTTGGGACTTGAAACATACAGAGAAATAAAATACACTTACTACACAAGCTTGTTTAAAAAAAAAGAATGCTGCATTTCTACATGCTCTGAATAATTTTTCATGTTCAAAATTATTTATTTATTTTACTTGGGGAAGGGGTGGCATGGCTTATTCTTAAGAGGTTGACAAATGTCAGAGCTTTCCACTTTAATGGTTTACAATGATAGCAAAATGGCATTACAACTTTGCAAAGATTGGTTCCCTTGGCAACAAGAAACACACAGTTCATTACAGATTTGAGAAGAGAGAAAGAGTAATTCAGGGCTAGTGCTGTGTGTGTTAAATACAAAATCCTAACAACGTTCATAATACTTGTAAATATACTGTTTGGCTCTACTGATTTTTAGAGCCTTTTATAAAGTCTAGAACCAATCATTGTCAAATAACAGTGATTTTTAATTACTCATGTGATATATCCCATCTGCCTGAAACCAAATTATCAGGGTTTTTTTACAGTCAGACCCCCATATCTGTGAGGATTCGGTTCCCAGACTTACCTACTATGGATACCAGAAATCACAGATAATAGTGAACCCTATTAAAATAATAGACTTCCAGCAAAAAAATATCATAGAGTTCTGTTGGAGGATCTAGGAGATATCTAGAAAGGATGCCTCTCTAGGCATTTTCTAGGATGACCCGATGGCATGTGCCTCTGTTTTGTGTCCCATGGACAACTGAAACTACAGATATTGGTTCAGCAGATACAGGGGTCTGACTGTATAGACTGAATCACTATAGTTGCTCAGACTACCTTACTACATTCAGGGAGCGCAGTTAAGGGATCTAAACTACTTTAGGTTTTCCTCCCTTTCCCTAAAGTAAATGCATATGAATTTTGCCAGTGTTATTCTCTCAATGCCCCCACAAGCTGTTTGGCTGAGAGACAATGGAGATCTGAAGTTGGTTCTAAGCGATAGTGACTCTAAAACTGAATAAGGGTTTCTTGGAGAACTGAACCAGTTGCACTAGGTAAGAACGTTTGTACATTTTTTTTTAATAGAGGGAAATACACTTATTTTAGAATGGATTTCTTGTTTGTTGAGAAAAGAGCAAAGCATTGGTTTGATGTAGGGAGGCCAACCAGTCAATATTTTATTGATTCAATTAACTAAGGACTTTTTCAGGTGGGCTATTTATTCTGTGGCAGGCATGGAACAGAGTTATGAAAGGGTTACCCTTTCAAATGATGTTGACCCTATCCGTCCTGCTCCCGTGCTGTTCCCATGCTGCCCCCATGATATTTAATAAACAGGGAAACATCATGAAGAGACCACCTATTCCATTACTGTCATGGAATCACGGGTGGTCTGAAAGGCACCCCGTTCCTCTCCCGTTATGCTGGTGCTATGCCAGCCATGGGGGGAGGTCTGTACCAAACACTTCCTGTCCAGATCGGGACATCAAGGTAAGTAACTCCTTTTGTTTTTTTTTACCCTCCCTGAGTCAATTGCAGTGTTAAACGTGTATTTTGCTGCTTTGTTTTACTGTTTGATGTTTGGTTTGGACTGCAAGTCACCACGTTGCAAGTTCAATTCCAGCGGGCTCCGAGGTTCACTCAGCCTTCCATCCTTTCGTAGGTCAGTAAAATGAGTACCCGGCTTGTGGGGCCAATTAGCTAACACACATTGGAAACTGCTTAATGCAGTGTAGATGCATAAATTGCTGTTACTTAAAACAAATTGTAAGCCGCTTTTTTAGCCTTGTGGCTGAAGAGCGGGGTAGAAATAAATAAATAAATATTAAAAACATATTTTTAAAATTCCCCGCACGAGAATTCTCTTGTGAGAACGGGCAGGATTTGGTTTCCCTGTCGTAAAAGCAGCTTTACAACAGCTGCATTTACTGCATGGAAGCCGAGGGGAGGGGGAGCAGTTTCTCTTCCGCTTAAAGGTAGGTGTGAGAACGTTTTTTATTTATTCCATGTCAGGGATGGGAGTGGGGCGGGAGGGTGCTAGCGAGGCAGGAATGGGGCATTTTCAACAGGTCTGAAAATCTCCTAAGCTATATTCTGTCAAATAACCAACCATACTTGGGGTTGTAAAAGTCCCAAACTCCAGATTTCAGTATACATAACTTGCTGGCCCCACCCAGGTATTGTTTACGCTGCTTTGTTCCTGGTCCTGACTTCAGCTGGTGGTGGCTAATATTTTGGAAATCCAAAGTTGGAAGTCTAGCCATGAGAGGAAGATAGTCTGGAATTTTCAAGGGTGTTCTGAATGGAGTCAGGATGCAAGGTGGCGAGGAAGGCCGCAGCGGCCTCTGGAGGCCCAGGCGAGCAGCAGGGGGGGGGAGAGGAAGGCCGCAGAGGCCCACGTGGAGGGGCAAGGGGCAAGGGACCAGAAGTGGGGGAAGGCCACGGAGGCCCCAAAGAAAAGGCCCCGAGGCCTGGGTGAGCGGCGGGGGGGAAGGCCACGGAGGCCCATGCAGCCAAACAAAAGGCCCCGAGGCAGCGCTGGAAGGCCACGGCAGCCGATAGAGGCCTGGGTGAGCAGTGGGGGGGGAGGCCGTGGAGGCCCCATGGAGGGCCAAGGGACCAGAAGCGGCAGCCAGAGGCCCAGGCGAGTGGCGAGGGGGAGAGTAAGGCTGTGGAGGCCCACGTGGAGGGACGAGGGACCAGAAGCAGGGGGGAGGCCACGGAGGCCCCAACAAAAGGCCCCGAGGCCCAGGCAGGGGGGAAGGCTGTGGAGGCTCATGCGGCCAAACAAAGGGCTCTGAGGTGGCGAGGAAGGCTGCGGCAGTCGCTGGAGGCCTGGGCGCCCAAGTGGAGGTCCGAGACCCAGAGGTGGGGGGGACGCAAGCAGGCACCAAGCAAGCAGGCTCCAAGGCAGGCCCTTGGAGAGGCCGCGTGGGGGGGAGAGGAATGAGGGAGGCCCTTAGAGTGGGATAAATTCAATAAAATATTGAATATAAATAAAATCCAACTGATTAATTCAAATCAAATGAATCCAATTAATTAATTTCATTAAATCCGATTAAAACTCAATTAAATCTCAAGCAAATTAATTCCCAAATCTCAAGCAAATTAATTCCCAAAATAAGTAAAATAAATCCACACACACAATCCCACAATCACACTGCTGGGCTGCCCAATCACACAACCATGCAAGCACAGCCCAGCCAACTTAGCTCTCCCTCGTGGCAGAAGAAGTTCCTGGCAATGGCTGTTCTCTCCTCTTCAATCAAATGGAAAAGAGGAGGAAACCAGGGGCGGCAAAGGGTAAAATAGGCCCTGCCAGATCTCCGCCCCTGCCTCCTCTTAGCCAGGGCATGTCTACGCCCTGGCCAACCCCTGTGCTCGTCTCCTTGCCCATCATTAAAACACCTCCCCCGGATCTACCATTCTTCAGATCCAGGGGGGTGTCTGTTCCATTTGCTTTTCCCCTTCTGAAAATAAAAGATACAAATTTACATACAATTTATCACACATTCTATTTCTACTACATTTTGTTTTGTTTTGAGATATGGAACATGCCCTTCTCAGCATGGGCCCCTCTGCCTTTTCTAAAAATGTTGATAAGGAGGGGGTCTTTTTTCCACATGTGGTGGACTTGTAAGAAAGTGAAAAGCTATTGGTCTAAGAGATATATGTTAATTCAAAAAAATAAATAAAATAAAGGTAGATTTCACAATGTCATCAGAAATATTTATGCTGGTTATTATCGATAAGGAATTGGATAGAATATATGTACTACTTCTTTGAAACATGAGAGCAGCAAGATTACTGTTTGCTCAAACTTGGAAACAGATTGAAGCACCAATGATGGAAGAATGGATTTTGAAGGTTGCTGATTTTGCCCAAATGTCCAAACTAATGTGGATTTTAAAAGATAAACCAATTGAAGACTTTTTAACAGAATGGAAACTGTTTATTTATTTTTTAGCAATAAAAAAAATCTAACAATATAATAATATGTGGTTATGGTTACAAGTAACTCTTGTAATCTTAGTAAGTTTAACTTGGCTAGATCTCTAATGGTAGAATAATACATTTCTTTTTCTGTTTGTTTTTCTTTTTCCATTACAGTTTGGATTGGGGGGTTAGAGTTCCTTTCTATTTTAGTTAGTTAATGTCTAATGCATTAGTGAGTTTGTATTTATGATTATAGTTTTAGTTTTAGGTTTTAGTCTTAGTTTAGTATTCTGCTTTAGTATTGTGTTTGAGCCTTAGCTTAGTTTAGTTATAGTCTTAGTTGTACATGTATCATTATATATGCTTATTTTTTTCTTTGTTTCTGTTTTCCTTTTCTTTTCTGACTGTTGCTTAGATTGTCTGTATTTAAATTAATAAATAATAATTATGGAAGGGCAAAAAATGGTGGTTCTGACAATGAAGATCCCACCCATATATCTTTGCGTGTAACACATTAAAGTTATAGGCAGAGATCCCACCTGGCTGAGAGACTCCTGCAGACAGAACTCCTCTACAGCTTCTCTGTCACCAACCCCAGGATTCAGTGTGTTGCTGCTACAGTTCACCGGTGACCTTCCATTACTATTGAAGGGCATGGAAGATAAGAGAAGTATATGCCTGTGTCCCCATACCTAGATCAAGGACATCTTCCACCTAGATTCCCAGGCATCCATGGGAATGAGTCCACATATTTCTCCAATCCCCTTCTCTCTCCACCAGCTGGGGGGGAGATGCCACAGCAGAACAGTGATTCCTGAAGGAGGGGGGGGGGCTTTGACATTGCAGAGGGAAGAGATTAGTTGGCACATGTCCTTGCTCAGTGAGAAGCCAGACTTCTTCCCCATTTCAATCAAATCTCATTCCTGTCCACTTTACCTGGCTCACCCCTAGTATTGCAATGTTTATACATTTCATTTCTTGTTTTAGTATGTCTAGCTTTCCCTAGACATACTAAAACAAGTATGTCTTCTCACATTCCATGTTCCTATAATACGTGTTGTGCAGCTTCAGACTTTTTTCACCTCTGAACATGTCAAGAGCTGAACATCCTTTCACCCTGTGTTATTAGTCACAGTGGTACTCATAGTTGTTCTCTGTTGTACCCAAGTAGTTCACTGAATGCCATTTGATCTGGAAGTCTCATCTTCCTTGTTTCCTTTTTTATTGTCTCATCATAGGGTTTTTGTGGTCTCTCTGGCTTTTCTTCGCAAACGAATATTCAGGAAGGACTCATCCCGCGCTTTCTGCAAGTGCGCTGATGACTAAAAAGGCCAATCCGAGATAAACAAGTCCGGTTGCAGAAAGCACAGCAGAAGGTCTCCTTGGGTGATGTTTCTGGGGTGTGATTCTTTCTGCATTGTCATTTCTCTTCAATACTTGTTTGGGGTGAGTTCTCAAATAAGGCTGCAGCATTGTGGATAGTGCGTCTCCATGCCTCCTGATGTGAGGCCAGGGTGGACCATTGTTGGTGATCAATTTGGCCGAGCCTGAGATGTTGTTTCAGGGAGTTCTTGTATCGCTTTTTTGGAGCCCCCCTCTTATGCTGACCCGTGGCGAGTTCACCTTAGAGTACTATTTTTGGGAGGTGATGATCCTCCATCCTAGAAATGTGCCCTGCCCAGCGCAGCTGTGTTCTCAATATCATGGCCTCAATGCTGGTGATCCCTGTTTGCTCAAGGACAGCAACATTCATCACATAGGAGATTTTCAGACGATCCTTGCCGTGCAAGGTTCACCCGGGACAGTTTCGTCACAGCAGGGTGGCAAGGGGTCGATTTCGGACGACAATGTCACTGCTGTGAGATCGTTGTTCCCTCTCGCGCTAAGGCTTGGAGCCTGCCGCGCTATATTTGCCAAGATTTTATTCACGGAGGTTGGAGGCAATGGAGTTTTTAATCATAAAGCCTAGTCCTGAAAGATGTTTTTCAGTTTTGGGTTTGCCAGACCGGCTACACAGCGCCAGTGTGTAGCCGGCGCTGTGTTCTTTAAGGCTGCCTTCCTCATGGCGACGAACTTCGCTAAGAGCAGCGATGTCAATATTAAGTCGTGATAGTTCATGGGCTATTAGAGCAGAATGACGCTCAGGCCATCCACTATCTGCAGAGTCTCGCATGGTTGTGATGTTCCAGCATGCAAGCGTCAGTTTATTTACACCTTTGGAGGCTGGTGTGTGCCTTTGTTTCTTTGCCTTGGTTTGACCGCATCAGAAGATGCCCTTTGACCGTGGCTAGCCAACCAGGTAGATGGGGATGAGCTTTCGTTAGGCCACCTTTTCTAGGCCCCTCTCCATATGGAGCAAGCAGTGCTCTCCTTAAAAAAGGCTGCTTGGTCATTCAGGATGCTGCCGAACAAGACTGTCATCTCCCGGGTCAGCCTCAAGCGACCAAAGTCCTGAACCGCCTGCATGCAGGGTTGGGTCTGCAGCTTCCAGTGCATCTTTACACCTGCCGTTTCATCCCTCACCTATTGCTACAGGGCTTTTTTGGAACTGGATTTGTCCTTAGAGCCTGTGCAATGGATTTTTCTGGTGGAGCGCAGCGTGCACAGAAATGGCTTCACCCTTTAAACCAAAGGTTAATCTGCTGTGGCCTTGCAAGCATGGACGGTAGCAGCGAGGTCCTCGGGTCATAGGTTTGATTAGTTTCCTTCTCTTAGATGGTTGACCTTACAGGGTTGGACAAGCACCATCTGCCCAGGTTTGGGATTAGAGTTTTCCTTCTCCTAGGATGATTACCATAAGGCTAGAGAGCCCATCCTGCCCTTTGACACTCTTTGTCAGACCCTTTGGTCTCTGGCATGTGAGACCCTACCAGTGACTATTATGCCACCACCATCATAGCTCAAAACATCATTAGGGCACGCAAACCTCTCTCCCACAACAAGGGGGCGTCAATGGAGAGGGGGTTTTGTGGTAAAAGACATTAAAAAGGAGGTTAATTGTGCATCCTTCTGTACAGTACTAACAAGTGTTAGTACTGTGCCACTGCTGTTGCCTCTGATGGACAAGGCTGGCTTCTTACTGAGGAAGAGCATGTGCCAATAGTGCTTACCAACATTACATGCCTTGTCTGTAGAGAGAAACACACTGGGTAAGAGTCAGGGTCTTTGAATAACATCACTTACAGCGCAAATGTGGGCTACTATTTTGGGAGGCCATTTTAGAGTCTTTGGGTAAGATGCAGGGATTGCAAGCAGATAATTAGATGCTCATGTTAGGAAGTATGCACTGGAGTAGATGTGGTAAAGGGGAAACACTGTGCTGAATGATAGTCTTGACCTCTTTTTGGCAGGTATTGTCCTTCCTTTTGCAAAGTCCCACCACCACCTGTGACAAAGACAAATGGGAGCATGACCTCCATAGCTATTTAGTGTCTTGGGGGTGCAGGATGCCTGAGTGGTTTAAGAATGGAAAGAATATTTGAAAACACTTGAAAATTGATGATTTTTTTAAACTTTAATATTTATTAAGTAATTTCAAATAACACTTTCCATAAGTATTATCCTTAACCAATGGAAGAAGTCAGTATATTACAAACATACAACCACATCAAAATATTTTCCTCTTCCCATCTATACATCTATACAGTTCTTCTACCCATATCTATTGGTTTAATTTTTAAATTAATCTAAAAAGCGATCGGTATACAATCCTTCCTTTCTGTACCACCCTCGGTTTTGAGTGCTTATTTAATCTCACTGCTGTTCTATCCAATTTTTATAATCTTAGTCAGTTCTTCCACAATTGACTCCTTGCTAAACTCTTCGTTCATTAGCCTTCCCTATTTATAATAGCATCAACTCTTTATCAAACACATAGTCATTATTTTCCCAAAATATTATGACCTTAGACCATTCCTCCCGTGTACTTTTCCTAGTCTGTTCTCGTAATTTAATTGTTAATCGATCCATTTCTATCATTGCTATTAGTTTCATCAACCAGTCACTTATCTTAGTGCTTCACTAACTTTCCACTTCTGAGCTACCACCAATCTAGTGGTGGTTATCGTATAAAGTAAGATCCTCCAATATTTTTGTTCTAATTCAGTTTCAAACACCCCTGTCATATTCAGTAGATACAATTCTGATTTAAGGTCAAAATCTATTTGCAAAATTCATCTTATTCTTTTATGTATCTCTCACCAGAATTCCTTAATCTTTTTACACCTCCACCACATATGTATTAAAGATCCAGGATCCTTCTTGCATCTCCAGCATAAATTATCAATTGTCTTACACATTTTAGTTAACCTAGTAGGTGTATAATACCATCTCTGTGTTATTTTTATAAAGTTCTCTCTCAAACTCTGGCAGTCAGAAAATCTCTGTGTCTTTTCCCTAGCGCTTTCCCAAATTTCTAAACTCACAGTGTGACCCAGATCCCTGGGCCACTTGATCATAGAGTCCTTTATAATCTCCTCTTCTAAGCTTCTTGCAAAAAATAATTTATAATATTTTGAGATTTTCTTTTTGTCTTTTCTGCCCAGATTAATATATCCAGCTCCTTCTCCTCTAACTCAAAACCTATCTCTTTGCTATCTTCCTTAAACCTCACCTTTATCTGTGCATATGTGAACCAATTCATTCCTTGAATCTCTTCCATTTGTTCCCTTGATTTTATGATTAAATCACTTTTGTTCTCTATGTATCCTATGTCTTTGTACCTCAACCACTTTCCTGATTCTCTCCATCTCCCCATAAAGACCTCTTGTGGTGATGTCCATAATGGTATCTTATTGTAGAATTTGCTTTTGACTTCCTTCAAGGATATTAAAAGTGCCTTCCTCATGTAGTGATTATTGAATTGTTTATTTATTTTCTCCCTTCTATACCAAAGGTAGGCATGCCAGCCATACCTTTTGTTATGTCCTTCAATATTCAATAGATTTTCATTGCTCAATTTTATCCAGTCCTGGATCCATATCATTGCAGCTGTGCTGAAACACTATGCTGAATGATAGTCTTGACCTCTTTTTGGCATGTATTGTCTTCCTTGTGCAAAGCCCCACCACCACCTGTGACAAAGACAAATGGGAGCATGACCTCCATAGCTATTTAGTGTCTTGGGGGTTGAGGATGCCTGAGTGGTTTAAGAATGGAAATAATATTTGAAAATACTTGAAAATGGATGATTTTTTTTCAAGTGTTGAGGAACACTGATGGGAAGAATCCTGGACTGATGAGAATCTTCACAGTTTGGGACCTATTGTGAACAAAATTTTCACATGGTTGTTTTGTGCAGAAAAGAGCATTTTCTGTGCAGGAAACAGTATTTTCTGCATGGAAAATAATATTTCTATGCAGAAACATTAATGCCTGCACAGAAAAAAGGTGTTTTTCTGTGCAGAAGCAAGCTGTAATTGGGGATTTGTTCTGTATAAAATTCACACATGAATGCTCTGCATAAAAAAAGAAGCATTTTCTGCACAGGAATTAATATTTCTGCATTTGAATGTTATTTTTCATGCTGAAAATGTTAATTTCTGTACAAAACAACCACATGCGAATTTTGCACAGAACAAATTCATAATTAGAGCTTTTTTCCCTTCAAAATTCCCAACATTTCCTGTGCATGAATTAATATTTCTTCACTGAAATATTGTTTTTCCATTCAGAAAATGCTATTTCCTGAGCAGAAAATTATGTTTCCTGTGCAAAGCAGCCACGTGCAAAAATTGCACAGAACAACTCCCCAATTACAGCTTTTTCTGCACAGAAAACAATGATTTCTGCACAAGAATTAATATTTCTGCATTGAAGCACTGAAATATTATTTTCCACACAGAAAATGTGGTTTCCTGTCCAAAACAATCACATAAGATTTTTGCACAGAATTAACCCTGATTGTGAATAGCCTTCAAAAACTGTATGGTATTCAAAGACTTTCTCACAATGGGAAGAAAATTGCTGAAATGTTCCATTGCAACCTTCCAGAAGAGACTTAGGGCTCATCTACACAAGCCAGAATATGCTGGCTTCTCACCAGTATATCCTGGCCATGGATCAGGCCCATTCCCCTCTCCCGCATCATCACCTCCAAATGGGCTGAAGTCCAGATGGGCACACTGGCCCATTACTGCAGCCACCACTGCCGCCATCTCCCTTACCATCTTGGAAGCCAGAAAGCCAGACCACAACATGTGACCAAGCCCCCCTGGCATGTGACCAGTCTTGATCACATGCTGTGGGACTCCTTCTTGCCTTCTGGGAGAGCCTGGGAGACCAGCAGCTGCAGCAAGGGCTTGCCTGCTGGGACAGATTCCAACACGGGTTAATACAACAGGTATTTTTAAAACAGTGTATTGTGCCCTACCCTGACTTTCCCCCCATCTGAGCCCCATATTTGCCCCAGGGGTGGTGAGGACTGCCCAGGGGCATATTGAGGCAAAAGCTTTGTCACATCAGAACTACATGGGTCTAAGATGGGGGAAAGACAGAATATATTGCAAAGACAGGATATATTATCCATGTAGAGAAGCCCTTAGTGAAGAAGTACATCCCTAAGCAGCATCTGACTACCGTTTCACAGCCTGGAGATAAGAAAACTCATTCTCTCTGGTCTCCAGTGAGAAGACAGCCCAGTGAAACTGTATTAGTTGATTCTGCCAGCACTCTAGAATCTCAGCCACTAACTCCTGTGCAAAACATGCTTTGCAGACATTTTGGAGACTGGCATTTTATGTCTCCAAAACATTTGTTCTGTGCAAAGAAAGCATGTTTATTTTTCCACAAACAAATTCTACCAAATGCAGTCCCATGGCTGTTCTCCTTTTCCTTATAGGAAGTCTCAAGTGTTGAGACTTTTTTTTCCATTGAGGACACAAATATTAACAAGTATTTTTCACATTCCTAGGAGCATATTTAACACTAAAGCTGTATGTTATTCCATATAAATACAATATAATTTATCTATAAAATGCACTAAATAAACTTTGAATGAAGACAATTATTTCCGGAATCTATTATTAATAGAGATACTTTCTCTAGTGATCACTAGAGAGAAAAATATTTAGTCTAAGAGGTAAAAGTACTGAATAAAATATTCAGCAGAGCATTACAATACTGAACCCTTCAATTAGACTTCAACACATTGATATTCATTTCACTAAACACATTTAAGAACCTTGACTCATACTAATCCTTGAGATTTTTAAGTTAGTATGACAATTGCTACTCAAAAGTGAGGAACACTTACAAATATATGAATCATCCAAACTACTGTGGTTGTTTTGAGTTATGTTTTCTTTAAAAAGCACCACCATATAATTTCTTTAGTAAAGGAGCAAATTTGATTCAATCTGAATAATAAATTTAAAAAGCCAAGTTTTTCAGACTTGCTTTCATGCTTCATAGCGTAATGAATGTCCTGAAAGGCAAGTGGTTTTGCTTTTCTGCAATAAAAGTGCCGATACATAGTGCAACAAAAGTTGTCTTGTATAGGCTATCCAAAAAACCTTTTTCTAAAGTGGTGATTTATTTACTGCTTCTCTGCACACCAGGTCCCCAAAATAAAATACAATACTGTACATAGATGACAAGTAATAAAGATAGATAGATATAAGTAGATAGACAGCAATTATAAAACCAATTTTAAAACCAAGACAGTTTTAAACACCCACCACAGGCTACACAAGAATGGGCCCACCTTGACCTTTCTTGGAAGAGAATTCCATAACTGAGATGCTGCTACAGAGCAAGCCCTATTTCCTGTTCTCACCTCAACTCTGGCATCACAAAGACTGGTGTCACCCTTTCCCCAGATGGTGTCACTCTGTGTGGTTCAGCCTCTCTGCATGCAACTAGTGCCACCACTACTCACCAAGCTAGCCTTTTAGGATGATGATCAGGGAGCCTTTCCATAACACCTACTGAAATCAAGGGCCAGGTTCATCTGTTTTTTGCTGGGAGGAGGGGCAAGATGGCAACGGACTAACAACTTCTGAATTGTTCTCCCACTAACATCTGGCATTACCATCTACATATACCTCAAAGGCAAGAAAAGAAATCGGACGAGCCCCTGTAATAATAATGACAATCAGGAATCCTTCAAAGCAGAAAAACAGATGAGGATTGACTCACTCTTCCCAGTGGCAGAGACAACACAGCTCGTGAGTAACAGATCTGTAACAACAGTTCCTTCTTTACTTCCTAAGCCATCACAGACACTTGAACTAAACAAAACACCCTCCTCAATTCCTCAAAGTGTAAATATAAATTATGGGCCAGAGCAAGTTGATAACAAAGTCAAACTCCCGGAGCTTGGCAGCATTCCCTACAATAACAGCGCTCAGCTCTTTTATGATTTCTGCAAACTGTCCATAGAGACATTGATTCTTATTTTGCAAAGATTAAACGACATTACAAATAAGCTTTCCCAACAAGATTTTCAAAGGCAAAACCCATATGGTACACAAGGGGTTAAAAATGTAGCAGATTTGGAGGAAATGTGTCCTGCCACATCACAGGATGCAGTTAATCACTGTCGAGTGTTACAGAAAAATCAGCTCCTGCTGCAAATACATCACAACGGTCATATGTGGAACAGACAGAAGTCAGTTATATCTTTCCCAACTTTTAAACATGAACAGCAAAACAATTGATTTACTAGACTGCCACTTTGTACCCAGCTCAAGAGCTACTAAGCGAATTTTTCTGACCTTTAGCCAGGCAAATATTCCTAACAGTCTGTTACGGAAAAGAAATTTCCTCTGGAATGCACACTGTATAGAAATTAACAGAGTTTTTAAGGATGAGATAGTCCGTGACCTCATCACAGGGAAAACAGCAACAAAAACACAAAGAAGCAATCATAATTCTGCACTCCAAGAGGGAGAACCTAAACACACCTCAAAGGAAGCTCAGGCTATAAATCAAGAAGTAATTAAACTGAGACAAAAACTCACAGAAATTTGGGAACACACTCCCACAATACAGCTGATGAGAGATACCATCCTGAGTCAATCTAACAGCAATCCAGCCCCATTGAAATCAGCCCCCCTTGCAGAAAACTGTCAGTGCATTTCTCTGATTTTTCTGATAATGAAAGCGAAAGTGATGACTCTCTACTTACAATCAAGGAAGCCCTGAAATCCCAAGTTGTAGCCAACACCCCTTCAAAAATGCAATATACTGCAGATGCACCCCCATCTACAATTAAACCCCAGGGGACTCAAACATCCCTATGCAAACCTAGTTCAAGGGAAAAACAGTCTTCACTGCCACCTACCTCATCTCCTAAGCCAAAGAATGCCCCCCTCACTAAAGAGATAGGATCCTTGCTTGCTTGTGATCCTCATTTCGCTTCCCATGCTGCATTGGTTCTTCCAATTTCCCTTCCAGAACAGGGAGGGCAGGAAGAACAGGAATGTGATTCACTACCCCTCCATCCACAGAGGAGGACACAGCCACAGTCAACCCAGTCATTTAACCAACTGCCATCAGATGAATTACCCATTCAGCCTGTGGCCTGCAATACGACTGCCTGACTTCCAAGAGACCAGCACAAGGTTACCCTTATGACCTGGAACATCGCTGGGTGGCCGACGGCCCACAGAGATCCCTGTCTTAGTGACTTCCTCACCCAATATGACATTATACTGATCCAGGAAACATGGACTAATAAGGATCTGTTATTAAATGGCTTTCACTCATTCTCAATTCCGGCAAAGCCAGGGAAAAAGCATGGAAGAGCTAGAGCATCCTGGTTTCCACCACCCTACGTGCCATAACAAGGCCTCTTTCCACTTTTAAAACATATGCCATGGCAGTGCTAATTCAATTTAACCATTGCACTTTGCTGATAATAAATGCCTACATTCCTCCAATGAAGAAGAAATCCCAAATCAGAGGCCTGTGGGCTGAATTGGAATCATACACTGCTAATCTCATGTTGCAGAACCCAAATGCATTTGTAATCTTGGGGGGTGATTTGAATGCCAGACTGGGCCCCAACAATCATACCCTATATGCCCAGCACAAATGCCCTCCTCCTGATTTTGAAGATGATGGAACCCACCTCATCCGATGCTCAAAGGACAAGAAATCAAATTTTGCAGGACTCTGTCTGGATCAAACAGAATTCAGGCTGAACCTTCAAATGGTGCCCTGAAAAATGACTGCCCAGCCGAATTCACTTATCTCTCTGGGTTCAGAACGAGTGCCATTGATTACATAATCATTTCTAGGGACCTTCTTCCCTATGCCAAGAAAATAGAAGTTATGCCCAGATTTGAAAGTGATCATTTTCCAATTCAGCTACATCTTAGCGACTTCACTCAGGAGACACACACCAGGGAGTGCTATCATCTTTCTGTGACACCATCAGCAAGGACTTATCACTGAGCTAAATGGACCCCACAACTAAACCAAACAATAAGTGAGATATTGGCTTCGGACCAACTTCAGCATCTTAGGACTGCCCTGATATCAGCTGAGTCTCCTGATGAAATCTTGGAAAATTACAATACACTTACTCAAGCTCTACACCAATATCTAATCCGTCAAAATAGCGTATATCAGTGGAAACAACAACAGCACCACTCCAAACCATGGTTTGACAAGGAATGTGTTAATGCTAAAAAAGCCCTCAGTGATATTTATCAGGGTTACCTATCTAATAACATCCCAGATGCTGCACCAATGCTGCTTCAGCAGAAAAGAGACTACAAAAAGCTGCTGATGAACAAGAAAAAAAAAGCCATGAAGAATGACTGGACACAACTTATCCAGGCAGTCAGATCCAACAACACAGCTCTATTCTGGCATATTACATCAAGTTCCCAGAGAAATGGGCCAGCTACAGTGGATTGTCACATCCCTCCACGGATATGGGAGGATCACTTTCAAGCACTTTATAAGGACAACTACATTGAAAGTGGATGCACTAGCCAAAATATAGAAAATATCCAAGGGTGGCCACCAGTGACAGCAACAGAGATCAAGAATCTTGTAGCCCAGCTGAGAATGGGGAAGGCTCCAGGGGAAGACTTAATACCTGCAGAAGCCATTAAAAACAACCTTGAATTTTGGGCCCCTATCCTGGCCTCACTTTTCACCTGTATCGACAAATATGGTCGAGCACCCAAGGATTGGGGTCTTGCAATCATCGTCCCCATATATAAAAAAGGAAGCAAGGATGATCCTGTCAACTACAGACCAATTAGTCTCCTCAGTACAATCAGCAAACTCTATGCAAGACACTTACAGTGGAAATTTCAGACCTGGTTGGAACAAGAAAACATACTTGCAGAAGAACAAGCTGGCTTTAGGGAAGGCCGCTCCACCATAGATCAGTGCCTTGTACTCCACCACCTTATTGAAAAATACTCCACCTGCAGCACAATTTCTCTCTATGCTGCCTTCATAGACTTTAAAGCAGCTTTTGACTCTATATCCCAAACCAAACTGTGGAAAAACTGGAGCCTTCTTCGATCGACTGACGTTTACTCCATCTAATATGTATGCTGCATGAAGGGACCCCATTAAAAGTAAGATGTAACCCCCAGGGACATCTCACCAATGACATTTGTCACTGAGAAAGGTGTCAAGCAAGGTTGCATTCTAACTCCACTCCTGTTTAACTTCTACATCAATGATTTGGTGGATCACCTCAACAACATCAACTTCCACCCCCCAAAATTAGAGGAAAGGCATATTTCAATGCTGCTTTATGCGGATGATGCAGCAGTACTTTCAAGAACTCCCATTGGACTAAAAAGAGCCATAAGAGCACTAACACAATATTGCAGAGTGGAACAGCTAGAACTCACTTATCAAAAAACTAAAATCATAGCATTCACTAAAAGGCCTAAGAACTACAACTGGAATATAGATGGCCACAAAACTGAGCAGGTCTCTTGCTTCAAATACCTGGGGGTAATTTTTCAAGCCACTGGTAGTAGGAAAGCGCATGGGGAGTATGCTGCTTGCAACACTCAGATGAGTACAACAGGCATTCTCAAATTTCTTAAGACAAGAGGAGGCCACTATTTACCTGCAGCATTCAAACTCTTTGAAGCCAAACCAGTAGCACAACTGCTTTATGGATCTCAATTGGGACCCTTCCCCAACCCTGCTCCATTAGAACTTGTTCAATCCAAATTTTTTAAGATCAGCTTTCCAAACTCCAAAATGTGTCTCTAACACAGCTCTGAGACTGGAGTCAGGATTTATGAAAGTGGAGGCCAGAGTGTGGGTGACCATACTCAGCTACTGGCTCAGACTATCCCTCTTTCCCACTGGCCTTGCTCCACTAACCTTAAGTGATGATTTCCAATCCTGCTGGAAACAGACAGTGATGACTAAAATTTCAATGCTGGGCCTTTCTCCAGATCTTCTGCTTAGCCTGGGACATGATAGGGCGAAAGCTACTATCAAACAACGGGTAGCAGATATGGAGCGACAACTGGATCTAGCCAGTACTCCAACCTTCATTGCTAGTGACTCCAGTAGATATCTGGCCTCTCCTTTGGCATACTTAGCCACACTTTAAATACCTAAACATCGAAGGGCCTTTACTCTTGCACGGTGTCATGCCCTGCCTTCAGCTGTCCTTGAAGGCCGATACAAGAAGATCCCCTTCTCAGACAGACTGTGCCCCTGCAACTCAGGCCAAATAGAAACAACAGAGCATGTATTACTCCAGTGCTCATACTACAGGGACATACATCTCAGCCTTATTTCACCCCTTTTGCATAAATATCAAGGGCACACTGGACAATTCTACATAAACCTGTTGCTTTCAGACACCAACCCAGGAACAACTTATAATGTTGCCAGATTCGGCGCAGCTGCAGTTAAAATTCGACAGACAATGTCCACAACAGTAGAATAGTATCAACTTAGTCTTGTTATACTGGAGCTAACATTTTAAATACTGCTTTTAGCCTGTTTTTATCCTGTGTTTTTACCTTATTCTGTATCTTCTTTTTACCTGTGCTGGTCTATGACCATAATAAAGATTCTATTCTATTCTGTTCTGTTCTGTTCTGTTCTGTTCTGTTCTGTTTTTGCTGACTGATCAGTTTCTGCTGATAAATCTGCTTCTGCTGGTGTATCAGGAGGAGGAGAGGATGACCCTCCCTTCTACCACATCCCCCTCATGTGTCTCTAGAATATGTTCTAGGGGACTGGGAAACCCTCTGCATCCAATTGTTTTGGCAGTGCTGAGTGCAGCAACAGGCTGGTAGGGGAAGAAGTTTCTGTTATGCTAGCATTTGAATGCTATTGTGGTGTTAGATGTAGACTGAAGAAACAATTTGTTGTTAGTTGTAGACAAAGAGACTAAATTGAATAATTGCACATAAAATGGACTTTGTGAATTTCATAGAACAAGTCTGGTTTGGATACAAGGATCAATGAATGGAAAGAATTTCAAGGAAGGGGATTTAAAGTCCTTTTCTCTCTTCCTATAATCTCCTTTATGCCTGAAAAGTCTCTTTAACAATTTGACAATCTCTTTGTTGTACAAGTATCACAAAATTTCTGAAATACTGTATATCCTTCATGTAGATAGTGATCCACTAATCAGCTTTCAGTGCCAGGAAGAGAACCAGAAGGGAACCCAAATGAAAGATGTTCATATGACTGCCATCCTGTTTACTAAATGATTTATAGTATTCTACAAGATAATTACATAAACTGAGAAAAAATATCTTGTATATTCAGTAAAAATGTATATGTGGCAACATATTTAAAGACCACAAAGAAATGTGATGCACCTAGAAATTATGATAAGCAGGGGGGAAATATACTAGATGTTGCTCAAAAGAAAATAAGAATATAAGTTGGACACCAAGTTTCAAAGAATCAGCATGGTGGCTATCAGAGACAATTAATTCCACTCAGTTACCTTTTTGGGATAAAAATTAAGTTGGAGTGTAAAATACCCTTTCTTGCAATGAAACGTAATGTGGCTTTGAGGGCATTTTTCCAGACAACAATGGGAGGTGTAGTGTTTTTGTTTTCTACGCTGTCCTCCCACATCTCCCCTGTGTGGTGAGCAGTAGCTCCAATGGGTGAATAGGAAGTATGACAGTGAGCAAAGAAACAGGAGGGAGGGAGGGAGGGAGGAAAAGGAAGAAGAAGCCCACAACATGTTGCTTCATGATGCAGAGGTGATTGTGGGAAGAAAAAGCAGCCTATGCAGAAAATGAGGAGAGAAGAGGAATGACTGGATGTGCAAGTGAGATGGATGAGTCAAGTTGAGAAGAAATAAAGAAAAGGGTGTATGTAGAAAACCACATGAGACTAGAGACACACAGAGGAGTAGAGAGGACACACAGAAGAGGGAAAAGACAAAACCTATTGGTTAGAGACACAGACACATGGAGAAGCAAAAGACAGAGTGGAGAAATGAGGGGGGGCACAGAACACAGAAAGGCAGCAACAAGGAGACATTTGGATACCATGGATGAATCAATGGAGATGAAGAAGAATTTCATTGTTCTTGTGGAATATTGTTGATGTGGGAGGGCAGTCTGTTCTTTGCTGTGGTAATGAGCAGCAAAATAGAAGTGGCCCTAAAGAACAACTGTGCCATGTTTCTGAAGGAAAGGAGCAGCAATTCATTTGGAAGGGAAATCCAATTATTCTGTCGGAGAGGATCCACTCCCTCTCCCACATATCCACCCAGGTGCTGATCCTATTTTGGGAGGAGGGCTCAGCTATCCAATAGGCCCTGTCAACCCAGAGTAGCTCCTGTAAACCTCAGCATGGATTCACTACCCTGAAGCAATGGAGCCACTGGCTGAAACCAGACCAGAAAGTTGGAAGCTTTCAGAAGAATGAGCACAAGGACTAGGAAGTTATGATGTCTGAGAATTAGCTTCAGGCCATGAACCATGACACTAAGGGAGAGGAAGCACTGTCAAAGTTCTACAGAACAGAACACACACAAAGACATAACATGGACACATATGTGGAACTGAATACCATTACATTTTAAGGTCTGATGAGTAAAAGTAACATTTGTTTGACTTCTTCAGAAACAACTGAAGCAAACAAACAAATAGCAGAGGTTGAAGCCACCTCACACCACTCCAGGGCCATTTTTGTGTCCCCCAATACCCATTTCTTTTTTTTAAATGCCCCAAATATCCCCAGACACCCCCTTCAGGCATAGCCTTCCAACATTCCCTGGGGGCCAAAGTGTTGGCAGCTCCCTGGCAGTTGCCCAGTCTGAACTACAGGGAAGGATTAGTATAGGTATGGGGCAAGCACTCCTGAAGTTCTGTCTCTGATAATTGTGAGCCAGTCAAAAGCATGGATATTGATGAAATTTTCTAACTATACATCAGGACCTCAAGAAGATATTTTGTTGAAAAGAAGAAATAATAAACTTAAGCTGAGAGTGCAAAAAAGTTGTGAAGTTTAAAAGAGGGGGCCCCTAACAAAAAATATATCACTCTTTCATTTGCTATATAGCCTGGTCAGTCTTTCCTTTGCCCCAAAATTTCTGCACTGTGATAGAAAGTCAAAAAGATTCATTTCCAAGGATCACTTTCTGCATCCCATCTTTTGGAAATGATCAAAAAACACTGTATTTCCTAAAGCAAACTTCTTGACCTGTGTTATATATCCACATTCATCTGCAGACTTTGACCTAATTCCTGCAAAGGGATTTTTTGCAAAAGTAAGAGAGGGGGGCGGGGGAGAGAGGGGGGAAAGCACTAATCAGAAGAGAAGCGGTCTTTCTTTTTTCTTTTTGCCTTTCCCTGCAAAAAGTGATTAAAAACAAATGCATTTGGGAAATCATATTATAAATGTGTGACCTACTCTTCATGCTTATGAGGCAACAAGAGACAAATGCTTGTGACTTTGCTTTGTAGGAGATTTTTTAATGAAATTGGTAATGGCTTGTTCATAGATTCTGTTAAATGTTTCAGGAAAATAAGAATATATTATCTTTATAATCATATAACTACAGGTGCAACAGCACAGAGCTCTATACAACCCTTAGAGATTTCTTGATGTAGGGACAGTATAGTTTCTCCCATTCACTTTTCTTCTGGTTATGTCCATTGGCAGCACTAGAGGTATGGAGAGGCCAAACCGCACAAGGTGTCGTCATCGGGGGAAGGGTGACACCAGCCTTAGTGATGCCACAGGTTATGTCTTCATGTCTCTCCTGCATGATCAGTTGAACTCTAAGGCTGTTGACACACTGCAAAAATAATGCAGTTTGATACCACTTTAATTGCCATGGCCCAATGCTATGGAATTCTACGATTTCTAGTTTTGTGAGAGATTTAGCCTTCTCTATCAGAGAGCTCTGGTGCCACAACAGACAGTAAATCCGAGAATTCCATAGGATGGAGCCATGATAATTAAAGCGGTGTCAAACTGCATTATTTCTGCAGCGTGCCAGCAGCCTCAGTGTGACAGCCAGAAGGTATATTGTGTGTGTGTGTGTGTGTGTGTGTGTATATATATGATAAGTGACCATGGGAAAGGAAGATGAAACCCAAAATAGCCTTTCAGACAGTATAGATCTCTGGGTTGTAACCCAACATCCCTACTGAAGGACGAATAAAGCATAAATATTGCAAGGCATCGCCATCTCCCAATTTGGTTTAGAGCCCAATTCAGATCTGAGCCTGGTATGGGCTCAATCAATACAGACCCAGTCTGTTTTGATCTAAGCCCCAAATCTGAATTGATATTCAAGAAGTTGGATCTCCTATTCTTTTCCATTGATCTTCATTGGGAAACCAAAATTGACTGTAACTCCCCACCCCAATACATCCAAATAAATTTGGAGGCATGATAAAGCCTATAGAAGGGATTGGCCCAGCTCAATTTCAGGTGTGTATCTTCAAGAGATTTTGTGCTAAGCACCTGTAAAATTTGTTGTTCTCCAAAGAACAAAATGACTGTTAAGAACCATTATTGCTTGCACAAACATGACAATTGATTTCACACTGTTTTTGACCTGGAACTGTCCCTATGAACAACCAGTGAGTTTAGTCAGTTAATGTTTAGCTGACATAGAGGATAATGATAATGATGGCAGTATACATGAAAACAGGATGCTTCCCCCACCTTTATTTACCAGAAAACCAACTGGTGAGACCACTATACCATGCTGGCTTCTGAACCGACCATAGCCAGCCCATATTCTCTCAACCCTCTTTGCATCACACCACCTTGGTATCTTTGGAGCCCTGGTGGCGCAGTGGTTAAATGCCAGTACTGCAGTCACAACATTGTAAGTTTGAACCAAGAGGGCCCCAAGGTTGACTCAGCCTTCAATCCTTCCATAGGTCAGTAAAATGAGTACTCAGCTTGTTGGGGGCAATTAGCTAAAAAACATTGTAAACTGCTTAGGGAGTGCTTTGGCACTGATAAGCAGTATAGAAATAGAAGTGCTATTGCTATTCTTATATGATCATATTGGAAACACTGCCCAAATTTTCCCTGCTTATTTTTAACATCCAGGACTGTCCCAAACCACTCAGGAACCAAATTGGGCCAATACAATATGCCCCAGAGCTGATACATGTCATTCCAAATCAGACTAAGAGAAAAGTGTACAGCCCTAAAATATCAATGTATATTAATTCTGAAAGGTATCGTTTTCTGTCTTCCTGTTATTATCTTTCTGTTATTACCATCATTACTACCACTACTGTGGCTTTTGAAACTGCTCCTAGTTGATATTCTTGCAAACCATCTTGGTGCCTTTTGGAGGGATGTGTCGAAAAGCAGAATAGGGACATTTTTATATACAGCAGCCAAGATCCCACAACACATTCATAACTATGTAAACATAGTTACAGAGGCCCTGAAGAATCAAACCTCATAACCCACTTTAAACCTGATAGGAGCTGATCCATGTGATGGAGATCTGGGGCATGAGGGAGTGGGGTGCCTTAGAATGACACAGCTAGCCCCCACTTGCCTCAAGCTGCAGTGTGATATGCAGATGCTTCCGCTTGCTGCACTGAGGTCCAGGAGTAAGAGGGGGCTCATCACAGCATGGCTTAGGGATGGGAAGGGGGTAGCTGTGTCATTCTGAAGTGCTCAACTCACTTGCACTGCAAACCTTAATTGAACAGAGTGGCTCTCTTGAATGTAAGGTGGGTTCTTGGAGGTATTTATGATTGTGGCAATAGTGCCATATACCATTGATGAATACAACGCGGTTACGGATATGTAACTCTAGTTTGTAAATCCATAACAGCAATCCGGGATGCCAGTCAGCATAAATAAATTGAAGTTGA
Source organism: Gambelia wislizenii (assembly GCA_030847615.1). NCBI lineage: Eukaryota > Metazoa > Chordata > Lepidosauria > Squamata > Crotaphytidae > Gambelia > Gambelia wislizenii. Next base: position 101,401,752 of record JAUMIR010000005.1, on the reverse strand, counting down.
GCAATATATTTTCTCCATTTTCTTTGTTGGCCAGGTATCAAGGGGAATGCCCGGGAAAGTCGCAGAGAACAGCTACTTTTATTTATGATGGACCTGAAATGTTTTAAAAGGAAATGTGTGGTATAATTACATTTACACCAATAGACTGAAAGACTAAAGTGCCAAAGTGTCAAGGGACTTCAATAGACACGTACTCTACATCCAAAGAAACAAAACAATCCTGGTTCTTTCAGAAGAGAGCATTGTTGTTCTGAATCAGTCCTGGCAGATGCCTGGCAATGAACTAAATTAACTGCTTCAAAGAAAAAGGTTCTTTTTCCTTGACTGTTTTTTTTTCCAAAGGACTTTACCACACGATGCTGAAGGATATGTTTGCTCATTCACCTGAAGTCCGACAAGTCCTTTGTTTCCTGGAGTAAAGAGAGAGCAAATTGTTCACAGCATGAAAAGCTAGTCAGAGCTGCCACACTGAAATTTCACCAAGTGAAAACTGTAATGAGTTTGAAGCATCCTCAGGTAAAATATCTGAGAAATTTCAAGGGAAGCCTGAAGAGTTTTGATATAAACTAGACAACCAAACTCTCAAGAGGGTTCCCCACATCTCTGAGCTTAATATATGCTACAACAGGAAGAAAGGAGGGGAAAGGTTTTGTCTGAAGCATTTGAACTGTTCCTTAAGTTTCTTATAACATCATCAGCAGCTCTTTTAAAGTTTTATTTAGAATTTTCAGATATTTAAAAACAGAGTAATAGCATTATCTAATACCCCCAAAAAAGAAAATTAAAAAGAACACGAAATAAGAAAGAGCAAATGCACATATAGAAAGGGGGAGAAAGAAACTAAAAAAGATAAAGATGACTTCCAATCTTCTCTTCAGTGGTTATTAAACTATGTTGAACTATAAATTCCATCAATACCTCTCACATACAAAAAAAGGAAAAAAAATCAATCCTTTTTCTATATTAATCATCCAATTAATTTTTTTACAATTAAAAATATAACCCCTGTCAGAAAATCATTCAAATAGTAATATATAATTATTATGAAGTATTAGCAATCTTTATAATCTATTACTGTTCACCTTCCCCTCATCCAAATCACATACCTCTATTTCACTTACCTCTCAAGTAAAATACTTCTATTAAGTGCAGCAAATTACCTCAATTTCCCTTTTATCGCCTAACATAACATCAACTGTGTCTCCAATCAACGAATTGATTGCATTTCTCCATTAAAAAAACCTTCTTAATCTGATCATCCCTCTCAACCTTCCCATGTTCCCCCATCTTCTCCATGCTCCTTGTGCTCTTCTGTCCTGTGACATTTTGAATGACACCAACATTATCCTCCAATGTTGCCTCCAGGTCTTCAATAACCCCTTGATCAGACCACAACTCCCTGATTGTAGTTTTCTCATCACCTTCCAAGCTGACTCCTTGTGGCTCTTCCATTTCCAAGCTCATTACTTCCTCCATTTTCTCCTTAAAAAACAAACAAACCAAAAACAAACAATTTCCTCATCCTCAGTATCCTCCTTCAATCTAAAATTCAGTCTAAATCTCTTTCCATAATTCTTAAAGTCATTTATCAACACTTTAAATTCCTCCTGTATCTCTTGCCATGTTGCATAAACAAAGTCCTCTTCCTGGGGCTGCATCTTTGCCCTTCTTCTGTTAAGTCAGGTCTTGTCATGTAAAGAGTTAGCTCTTTATTCTTCACACTGCCTCCTCTGATCCAGTGTAACACCAACACAACTCAGTAATTAAATTCTCATATTGCTCTTGTTGTTTTTAATGACAAGTTTCTTTTAGCCTAAACAATTATGTTTTCTCAAAACAAATCAGTCTCTCTCTTTTAAACCATTTTTACTTAACAAAATATTCATGAAAGCCATCAATATTCCAATTTAAGAAGTTTACTTCATAATTCCATGTTACAATATCCTTTATCCACAAATAATTTTTTTTCTATTACTCATACATGTATAAAACTTTCTGGTTTCAGTCTGCAGTCTTAAAAATTCTTAAAAGTAATCCTGAAGATATCATCCATTAATGCAAAAGGCAGAACACTCACTAAGATATTGATGACAACCACTGGATTGAAGATTTCTTTTCATCCCATAAATTCCACTATATTTATAAAAATAGTTGAAAATAGAAAGCACAGATTGCTGATTTAGTGTCCATGAAGTGTAGCATGCAGTGAGGTGAGCTGATTTGTCCCACTGTCTCCCCCCCCCCTCAACACTTTGGTCACAGTTGATTGCCACAATCCCCACAAGCTTGGTGAGGATTTTTGGAGCTTTTGTGGGTGATCTCCTTAACATCCCCCCCTGAGGGGATAAATCACTAGTTGTAACTTGCCTCCAGACCAGTGATCTCACTGCTGCCACTTTCTATCTCTTAGAGCCCCGTGAAATAGATGTCAGCTGGCCATTTCCATACCAGGAAGTCCCAACTTCATCAGCAGCTCTGAAGGCTCATAGAAGAATCAGTGCTTTGTTTCCTGTCTAGGAACTGATTATTCACTTAATGCAAACAAGAATAATGATGGAAATAAGCAAAGAAGAATAAGATGGAAATTCCCTACTGTTGATGGGAGGGAAAGAAAGAGACAAGTTGGATTGAAAATGCACCAGAAAGAGAGGAGGAGGAGGAGAGATGTTTGGGTGTTTAGTATGAATTGCCTGCCTTCATGTCCCGTGATACCATTAACCTCAACTCTAAGCTACACCTGATGAAATAGCCCATACTTCCTGCAGAAAGAGGCAGGTTTCTCATACAAGCCACCCCAAACTCTGCTGGTTGTATCATACCTCAATTACCCCAGACAGTTGCCTCACCCTTAAATTGCTTTAGGGCAGTCTTCCCCAACTTAGGGCCCCATAGATATGTTGAACTATGGTATCAACTGTAAAAGACTTAATTGAAGTGATCAACCTAATTGGGGGATAGATTTCAGCACCTTGGATAGCTCCATTAAAATCCAAACTAAAACCAAGGGCAGGTTTTCTTCCCTACTGACATTGGAGCCACCTGCTGCAACTGCTTGTTGTCAGCCAAGCCATCCCCAAATACTTCACATTACAACAATTCAATCATTGATCATAATGGAGATTGTAGCCAAGAAATCAGAAGAAAACTAGGACTGGGAAAGGCAGCTACAAAAGGTATAGGTATAGTTCATACCTATATTGCTGGGAAAATCTGTTTCACCACCAGTGACAGGGAGGATTGTAGTGAAACTCAGAGAGGACAAGTGAGCCTGAATGGGGTGGCAGATAATATCATTTTCCTAGCTAATCAAGCAGTTTGCATGCTCCAGCCCTACAAGGTCTACCCTTGTTACACCACTGATGACTGAATCAGGACCTCAACCTGAGAATACAGAATAAAAAAAGAGTATAGGGTGAATATCAGCCTATATCCTACAGTTTGTCCTAAGGAGAATAGACCCATTGAATCAATAAGACTTATATACATGTAACCTCACCAGTCAATAGTTAATTTATTAGGTCTACCCTAGTTGGGACTTGTCAATAAGATTCAGGTCAAAGAGTTACTTTGTGTTTAGTTCCTTCCTTTTCTGGTGTATAAATTGAGATTATGGTGACATTCAGAGGAGTTTGTATAACTGGCTTAGAATTGTCACTCTTAGCTGGACCCTCTGTTTCCTCACTGATCATCCATCCCTTTTGGAGAAAATGACTTTAGAAAAGATGTAAAAGCATTCTTTTAGATACATTAATTTACTTGGTATATTTCTAATGTGCTTTTCCAAGAAGAGTGAAGACCTAGAAATGGGAAGCCTTAAATAATTTAAAATGGAGCATGAAGCTGCACATTAATAACAAAGTAGCAGATTAAACTCTGAATACCTTCATTTTCTGAAAGCCAGCCCAGCCTTCAATTGCCCCCCCCCTTAAAGGCTCCTTTAAAGAGGTTCTTTAATGCAAGAATTATTTTTCAAAATGGTCTGGGAATTTACAATCTAAATTGATCTATTTGTTCCACCCTCTTTTCTGTGCTGCTATGGTGTCAGAATGAATATATTTGACTAGTAGACCCCCATACACATCTTCCAAATGACATTTAGAGCTGGTAAACCAATGTGTTCAGCCTTCGGGCTTTCAGAATGGCTAAATTTACTAAGTTTTATTGAATAACCTGCCAAAGTTTTTTGCTTGTTTGCTTCTTTGAAACATTTCTATCTTATACTTTGGCTAAAAAGTTTTCCATAATGACTTCCAAACAATGAGTGAGAAAAGCTTGACATCTCAAAAGCATGACACAAAAAGGGGAAGGGGTTGGAGAGGGTTTTTTGTCTTTAAATAGGTCAATAAATTTTGCAATTTCTCCATTTGTTGTTGTTGTTGTTGTTGTTGTGTGTCTTCAAATCATTTCTGATTTATGGCGGTTCTAAGTTGAAGCTATCATGGGGGTTCTTAGCAAGATTTGTTCAGGGTGGCTTTGCCATTCCCCTCTGAGGTTGAAAAAGTGGGACTTGTCCACGATCATCCATTTGGTTTTCATGACTAAGCAAGGATATGGACTCTCCAGGGTCATAGTCCAATGCTCAATCCACTGCACAATCCACTGGCTTTCTAAATTCTCCATCCATTCTTGAAATTCTAAAACCATAAAATGTGGTAGAAAATAAAGCAGATAGATACATCCACCATTCAGATGGAGACTCCGAATAATTAGCTCAGTATTCCACATCCTGGTGTCCTTTAGATATTTTAGACTACGGATCACATCAGCTCCAACCAGCAAAATTAATGGTTAGGGCTGATGGAAGTTGTAGCCCAAACATCTAGTAGGTGCCAGAATCAGACCCAAAAGCCTGGGTTTGAGGTTTGTGAGGGTTTTTTAAACTCCAGATATGTTTGTGCTTTCTTCAGCACTGTATATGCACAATCCTAAATATACATTGGACTGACTATGTGACGAATGTTGCTGTCTTTGAGCATGCAGGGATCACCAGCATTGAGGCCATGATATTGAGAACACAGATGTGCTGGGCAGGGCACGTTTCTAGGATGGAGGACCATCGCCTTCCAAAAATAATACTCTACGGTGAACTCGCCACAGGTCAGCGTAAGTGGGGCACTCCAAAAAAGCAATACAAGGACTTCCTGAAACAACATCTCAGGCTCAGGCAAATTGATCACCAACAATGGTCCGCCATGGCCTCACATCAGGAGGCATGGAGACACACTATCCACAATGCTGCAGCCTTATTTAAAAGCTCACGCCGAACAAGTATTGAAGAGAAACAACAATGCAGAAAGAATCGCAACCCAGAAACATCATCCAAGGAGACCTTCTGCTGTGCTTTCTGCAACCGGACATGTTTATCTTGGATTGGCCTTTTCAGTCATCAGCGCACTTGCAGAAAGTGTGGGATGAGTCCTTCCTGAATCTTCATTTGCGAAGAAAAGCCAGATATATATAAATATATATATATAGAGAGAGAGAGTGCTGAATTATGGCCACTAGTTTTATTTTGGGTATTTTCCAGGCAGGCTTCGCATGTCCAACATTTTCATAGCAACGAGGTTCATCATGGTCCTCTTCATGCTGGAAATAGCTACACATATTATGAAATTGAATGAAAATTTCATTTGGTTCAATTTTTTATTTAAACCCCCCCCCCCTCGATCACTATACCATTCTATATAAATTCAATCTACATGACCAGGAAATTGAAATAGTTAAGGATTTCCCATACCTTGGATCAATAATTGATAAGAACGGAGACTGCAGTCAAGAAATCAGAAGAAGACTAGGACTGGGAAGGGCAGCTATGAAAGAACTAGACAAGATCCTAAAGGGCAAAGATATATAATTGAATACTAAAGTTAGAATGGTCCATGCTATCATAATTCCCATTTCTGTGTATGCTTATGAAAGTTGGGCAGTGAAGAAAGCTGATAGGAAGAAAATCAACTCTTTTGAAATGTGGTGCTGGAGAAGAGTTCTGTAGATACTGTGGACTGCTAAAAAGAGAAATAAATGGGTCCAAGAGCAAATCAAGTCTGCATTCTCCCCAGAAATCAAGATGACTAAACTGAGACTGTTGTACTTTGGCCATTTCATAAGAAGACATAACTCATTATAAAAGACAATAATGCTAGGAAAGGTGGAGGGCAGTCGAAAGAGAGGAAACCAACATACCAGTTAGATACAGTCAATCAAGGAGACCATGGCCCTGAGCCTGCAGGACCTAAACAGAGCAGGTGAAGACAGAGTTTCTTGGGGGTGTTTCATTCACGGGATTGCCATGAATTGAAGTCACCTTGAAGGCAGTTAACAACAACAACAAAAGTGCCTAAGAATAATTGCTGAAAGACCCAGGGAATAATGAGACCAGCCACAAAATATGAGTTGTAAAGGGCCACTTTATTTTAGATTATCCTGTTTATTATTCTCCAATTGCAATGGAGGGAGGCAACCTAGTACAGGAGAAGCTGGGGCAGAAGGCCTATCCCCAGACCTTATCCTCAGCCTCCCCTGGGCAAAACACCTGAGACCCAGAGAGAAACCAAAAGCTGAGTTGCTCAACAGCCAGCCTGCATCTGGAAAGCCAACCTAAAAGTTCTTTCCCCAAGTCAAGTTAAAGGGAAGGTTTATCCCTCAAGTCAGCCCCAATGGAAGTCTCTTTCTCCACCCCTCTAGTTGTAGTTCCTAAAGAGGCCATTCCAGGGATCCCCTTCACCAAAAAGTGGTGTCGTAGGTGCTCACCAAACTATCATCTCCCCTCCCCCCATCTACCAGCCATAGATATGGGGCAAGCATTCGCTTAACCCCTATCCCCCACCAGGTCATCCAAGAGAGGCCTCAAACCCTGTTATAGGACTCCTAAAAAAATAAAATTACCTTCAGCAGATAGATGAACACCATCTGCTCAATAGAGCTGCAGCTTCTGGAATATAATTTTGGGATGTGGTAGATAGTGACCTAGACCCCTTCACCAGGTCATTATGAATTTCCCTATTGGCTCTAGGTGTGCTTGATCAATCAGTCAGGGGTACCCATCCCCTGGGCATACCTGCCAAGGCAGAGTGGTCAACCATCATATGTGCACCTCATGCAATTTAGACTATAACTTTCATGTTGTGTAAAGCCTGATGAACTAGGGCCTTGTCCTTTAGCAATTCAAAGTCATTACCTCCCAAATGAATCACAAGAATATTCAGTGGAGGCCCACGGTGCTCCCCAAACAACATAGGTATGAGGCCTTAACAGTAAAGGCCTCCTCTTGCCCTGCCATTCCACAAAGGCTCTGTTGCCCAACCCCAAATGTGATCCAAAGCAACTCAGGCGGGCATAGCATGCCACCCAATAAATCATGCTTATGGCCACATATCAGCACCCACTGTCTCACCGACCACAACCACAGAAAAACAAGAAAAGTCATGTAAGGTTGGAAGGATAGTGGCTTGACATACTCATGAAATGATGAATACCTCCAGAGCCCTTTCCACTTTATTGCTGTGGAATTTAGCCCTAGTGCTGCTGCCATAGATGCTGCACCAATTCGAAAGGATTCAAATTTTACCCTGTGGAAACCAATAGCAAATAGGGCTCTGGAAGTCACTGAGCAAAACTGGAATTTTGTCAAGGGCAACAGGTCACCATGAATAAATAGGAGGCCTGGGTGCACCCACCTGCTTGAGTAAACTGCAATGAGGCAATGATATGACCATCAGGCATATAGGATGGTCACTACATTCCTGCAGGGTCAGGTGAGTTCCCACCTCATGCTTGGCCTGTTTTTGAAGGTTGCAGTGTATATGGGGCCCATCCACTATAGAGTAAGACAACACAAAATCCCTGTGTTTTACTTGACCTGTCATCCTTAGAAACTACCACCAGTTCACTGACAGTCTAATACCCTTAGAATGTTAGGAGACGGGGTATGAGTATCAGCGGAGGTGCCTTGCTCCAACCCTCAATAACTTTCTGAATGTGGAAATTACCCGTAGTACCTGAAATCCCCTGGGCCTTCACCCAGAAGGCAACTGCTGAAAGCTTAGATTGGATGGACTGTGGTGACTTGCAATAGAGAAAGATGCAAAATTGTAAAAGGTGTCCTACTGGTTTAGGTAATGTGGCTCCTAATTCCTCATGCAACCTAAATTCCATGAACTCCCTCACTGCCCTGAAATATCCCTTCCTGATACTTGGAGCTATGGACAAACTCAACACCCTCACTAGTTCAGTTCTCCAAACTTCCATATGTCTATTGGTATCTATGTCTGCTGCAGCTGCTGCCTCTGGTGCCAGCACTCTGAAGCACTCTATCTGCAAGCGGGAGGGAGCATCAGGAATTCCATTGTCATTTCCAGCCATGGTGGCAGGCTGTGAACAATATATTGTGCTGTAGGCACTGAAGTGTAAATGCGCAGACAAGCCACATCACCTGAAGGGACTTGGATGTTAAAGAATTGATGACTTGTACTGTTGCCATATTAACACATCAAAAATGGGTGGATGAGTTGGCCAGCTTATCCACCTATATCCATACGGCCACTAAAATGGGGGGGGGGACTCTAGAAAAGTAAGATTGGACATAATGCCTGCTTCAATCTATGAAGCAGGCCATTCGTGGGCACACCATCTACCCTTGAAATAAACTCCAAACCCAACTGAGCCTGCCACATCTGATGAGACTGCAGTGCATCATGAAGGTTCCTTTCCTCACTCCAAAAGAAAACACTGTTAAACCTGACTAAAAATTCCAGCCAAAGTTCCAAGTTTTCCCTGATCCCTTTTGAGATGTGAATTCTGTGATAAGGGCTTTTATTCTACCCAGGATGGCAGCCCAAGGCACCTCACCTTCATCATCACTGGATAAAGGCAGATCAGCCACAGGAGGCTGCTTTGAAGGCTGCTTCTTGGTAGACCCCTTGCCCTTTGGTCCTCCCTTGCTCTTCCTGTATAGCTGTCACATCTGGCATCTTCAGATTCAGTAACCAGAAGTTTCAGAGTTAAACAGTAAACTTTATTGGTACAGTAATCTAAAGAACAAACCCTACAAAATTGTTGCTCAGAATGAAAACTTTACAAAGCATTAAGTTTAAAGGTATTTACAATCTACAAATCTGGAGAGCCGTACAGTCATTGACTATACATCATCCCTACTCCCCTTTTCTCATGGAGAGTGGGAACATCCCATTATTCTCATGCTGGCCCCAGGTACACACTTTAATCATACAGTTGCAGACATGTAACATATCCTCCCTTGTCTCCCAGTATAGTACAAGCTTATTAGCAAGCACAAAAGAATGCAAACATAATTAGCCACAAAATTATAGAACATAAATAGAACAGCACTGAAATTTGGCAGGAAAAGGTCACATCCAGGACTGATCCTGACAATGGCATTGTATGGTATTAAAGTTCCTGCCCTAATAGGCCAATTCCCAGTCAGGACACAAGTCCTATTCCCACACCCACTTGACACACCACTATCAGGAGCCAAGTCCTACTCCCACACTCACCACAAACCAGATGAACAGCTGCCAACACCAACTAAGGAACAGGATAAATGGAATAAAGAGGTTGAGAGGCCTATAGGTGGCAAAAGGTGAAGGCTTCTGTGTCCTCTTAATAGGTGGAGAATGGGTCCAACCATGAAATGCCAGGTCTACAGGCCTGTAGATGAATGAGAGAACAGGAGGGGTTGATATAAATACTCAGCGCAGGGGAGTTCCTCAGGGCTACAGGCCCCACCAACCACGAGTAGCAGTAAATCAAGGCCCATGGCAGGCTTAAGAACTCACACAGGCCCAGGTAAGGATGTCACTCCCCTTCCCCACAAGACTACACTCTGGCCTGTACAGGCTGCCCAAATCCTCCCCACAGTAGGCCCTCCCCCTCCCAGGCCCCGCCAAGAGGCCACCAGCAGTGAGGCCATGTGATGCTGATGCTTCCCTGCCGGGCTTCCTGCCCAGCAACCAACCAGCCACACACACACTCAAATGCTAGACTCCAACTACCAAAGTGAGGTCACATGGTGCAGCCACTACTATGCCATGCTTCCCCAACCAGCAACCAACCAGCCACACAGAAAGACTTGCTTGATGCTCCAACTCTTTCAATGCTCCGAGACTCTCTCTGCACATAGCTCTCCTTTCACCTCAAATGAGGAAAAGAGGAAGAGGTGGGGGAGACAGGACCTTGAATAGCCACTGGTCCCACCCCTGCACTCTTGAGAGTGGTGTGAGCACTGCTGCATCATTTTTTGCTGGCCTCCTCTTCCCAGTCCACCAACAAAGCCTCCCCACCTGCATGGCTTCTCCAGACCAGGGGAGGGGGAATTGGATAATTCAAATAAATAATTAAAATAGCACCAGAAATATAAATAATAAAAATAATATTTTTTTAAAAAATGATACAAATCAACATTGCAAAATTATTCATAAAGGAAGAAGAGAGAAGTGTTGATCTAAAATCAATCCTGAATGTGAGAGAAAAGGAAACTGAGAGATTCATACACCCTGTCCAACACTGACCACAGCCATGTATTTAGTACTATGAAGAAAAGGCAGCTTTCACATGAAGGACATGGGCTGGAATCTTCTTGGCATGTTATGGCATGCCATAATTCCTGATTACTGTGCCTGTACACTTGCCTAAGAAGGTATTCCACCTCTCTTGTACAAGTTGTTTCCCTATTCACTCTCAATGCAACAGAACACACATACAGCTCCCCACCCCACCCCACCCCACCCCCCAAAATTCCATGGCCATAATGGCCCACAGAACATTCCCAAAATGTCCAGGAAGTTCATGACCAACCCACATACCCAAGCATTGCTACTGTTTGTTCAGGCAAGTACATAAAGCTCTGGCAGTGTTAAACAGGCTCTCAGATTTGGTCTCAGACAGCTCCTGAATCCAATATATTTCTCCCATTTCTAGTCAGGCTTCCACCTCACATTGCCTGAGAAGCTTTGGGAAACCAAAGGTCATGGTCAAAATCCTATTATTAGACATACTAGAGAAGAGTCATTGAATGAAGTGGTTGAATGGTGAGTCAACACATAGGTAAATCCCATTAATCCAATGAGCCTACTGTAGATGGGACTAACAATAGGATTCGGGCCTGTGTGCGTATGTATGACAGCAAATTAGATTTTTATTGCACTAAAGAAGTAACTTGCTAATTATGGCATAAAAATGTTCTTGTGGGCTGGAAAATATATTCCATGCTGGAGGATTATCCTGATTTTCTCCTCAGTTTTTGAGACACCAGAGGGCATTTGCTTACATCAAGGATGTATGTAAAGTAGGAGTTCCCACTGGGGATGTGAAGTGTGTTGGACTAAAAAAATTCAATTTTTTAAGCTTTGTATAGCAGCCCCCCAATGCTTTCCCGTTGTATTTAATGCAGATCTTGTATTTTTAGAAACACTTATTCACAGGAAATTAGGCGTCCAATGGAGTGGGTTAGCAGGGGGAGAAATGACAGATGGCAATGGACTAACTCCAGCTTTTCATTACTACAGTGCAATCCTCAAGACTTCTCCACTGCAACTATTGTAATGAGGAGAGTTTGCATCTATAGGCTCTTAATCATGAGACACTCAGGGAGGGCATGGGGTTGGAGTTTTTTGAACTGGGAAAAAATTCCACTTCCAAGAGTTATACTTACAGAAAGCATTAAGGACATAGAAGACATGTCCAAGACACTGCTCAAAACAGAGAAGCACTCTAAGTGAATCCCATGCTCCCATTAGGTCAGATGGCTACAAAGCTCCCTCCAAAGCTATCATACTAGGACAGGATGGGAAATAAGGATGGAGTCCTCCCAATATTGTTGAACTGCAAGTCCCAACAGCCACAGCAAGCAAATGGAAGTGTGTAGGGATGGAACACTAGAATATGAATTATACCTGGGTTGCCATAGTTTGTCTATCTCTATTTTAGCATATAGGCATTGCACTGCAGCTGCAGACAGCACTGTTAACTAGGGATGTAGTTCTTCACAAAGTTTGTTCTTGAAGGTAATAAAGAGTATTTTCACCAATTTTCTTCCTGCTGTAAGAAAGTCTTTGAAATCCACACAGTTCAAAGGCTATTCACAATTCAAGACCTTTTCTGTGCAGAATTCACATGGCATTGTTTTGAACAGAAAACAGCATCTTCTGAACATGAAATGGCATTTTCTACATGTAAAATAATATTTCAACACAGAAATATTAAGTCCTGTGTAGAAGATGCTATTTTCTAAGCAAATCAACCATATGCACAGTTTACATGGACTAAATCCCCCATTACATCGTTTTCTGTGCCAAAAACTGAGCCAACTGAGGAGGGCCTGCCCCAGAGCTGGCATTTATCGGCTCAATCACAGGCCCTCCCGCATCATCCGTCCGCACCAGAAGCGCGACCAGATGACCCGTCTCCATGACTCCGGGAGCCAATCGGGCCTGATTGGTCCCACTCTTCCTGCCCTTCTCAGCTGCAAAGCAGTCCAGGAAGAAGACGAGTGAACATGGAGGCCCCCATATTATGAAATACCTATGAAATACCCCCAAATCCACAAGCACTCCAGAACCTCATACTAGCCCCAAATATCTCCATTTTCTGCTGCTGTCCCTTTCAAAATGGTGACAGGAAGTGATATGATGTCACTTCTTGTCACCTTTGTTATCAGCAGAGGACAATGGAAGTATTTGGGCATGCAGTGTGTGTGTGTGTGTGCAGCCTACAGAAGGGGGAGATGGTACAAAAAATAGCCCCTGGTCCTCATGCAGTTGCCCACGCCTAGTATATAGGCACTCTGAATAGGACACTGCTTTCTCTCTAGCTTCTGCTCTGTTATCCTTTGCTTTTGAGGCAGTGCCTGCAAAACTTTCTCTTACTCGGTCCATTCTAAACCAAGACTACACAGTTCTGGCAGTCATATGGTTCTTCATTTATCATCCAATTCAGCAGTCTTTTCCTCCAAGTGAGTTGTGTCTGATAAGGCTATGTGATTGGAGAGTTCATCAGAATTCACATTACTGAAACAATGACATGAAGCCTGAACAGTAGAATATAGAAAGAGTAGAAAAGCAGAGAATCTTCCATTCCTGTTACAGTACAAGATCAATTAACACTGCTGAGTTCCTCCATATGGTTATGCTAGTAAGTATATTAGTGTGCAAAGGAAGGTTAGTGCAGACTAGACATTAAAGATGATGAGCCACCAGATACCTCTGGGAGTAAGTCAACTTTTTTCAGCAGCCTGTATGACAGAAATGGCTGATTCTGAATGGACAACCAATTCCAGAATTCCATGCCCTCCTGTGTCAGTTTGAGAGCCAGTATGGTGTGTTGGTTTGAGCGTTGGACTAAGACTCTCAAGACCACAGTCCAAATATCCCCTCAGCCATGGAAACCCACTGTGTGATCTTGGGCAAGTCATACTCTCTCAGCCTCAGAGGGAGGCAAAGGCAAACCTCCTCTGAACAAATCTTGCCAAGAAAAGTATGTAATAGATTTGCTTTAGGGTCTCCATAAGTCAGAAATGACTTGAATGCAGACCACAACAAACTATATCAGTGCACACACTAGGGATATAAAGAGTATTTGCAACATGTCACATCTTCAATGAAGAAGTTTACCCAAACACACTGGGATAGCAAATGGGAAAATGTCAACAATTATCAGCTTTTTTATCACTATATGAGCATGAAAAGAGTGGTCTCCTCACCCTTTCTGCAGTTTTGAAAAGTTTCATGAAGGAATTCTTTTTGGACCAAAATAATGGTTGGCATCCTGTTAGTCAGTTGCAATGTTGTAGACTTAGGACATTGTAATTGCTTTGTATCTTCATTTGCAATCATGGCACACTCGCCATGACCACAGATGACTCTGAAGCCCACCTTAAAAACCAGTCAGCTGTCCAGAGTGATGGAGATGTTTGCTGCTGCTGAGCGGAGTACTGCAGGATGATATGACCAAGCTTCTTTTGGAGAATATAATGCTGCAGGAAACAGAAGCAGGTATTCTTGTGGGGACCTGTCAAAACTGTTCACCAGTGTCAGTAGCTGGTGGGAGGGTGCTGGTACATCATCTTCCAGCTGTCCACTCAGCAGCAGCACAGACCTCGTTCACTTTGGATGCCTGACTGACTTTTAAGGTGGGTTTCAGTGGTTGTCATGATGTTGATATCATGATGTTGAATCAAAGACAGCAGAGGCCATGTAGGTAAGACTCCCAGGCACATATCACATTGTGGTTATTATTCAATCAGCTACTCCTTCTTTCCTTGTTGTGTATGTGTACACCCTGCTTGGCAAAGGGAAAAGACCACAATTGCCTGCAAATTGCAGAAGCCTTAACAGAGAAAAACATGCTTGTTGCCTCATCTTTGCCCTGGAAGCAAGAAATCTCATTGCAGCCATGTATTTATGTATACATCTAATTCATATCCCACCTTTCTCTCAGTATGGGATCCAAAACAGCTCATAATACACAGACACTTAAGCTGTGTCAACATCTTGAGACCACCCATCTTGTCAAGAATGAGGAACTGAGTGAGAGTGCTTTCTAACCCTACCAAGTTTATTCCTATGTGCTTGGATGGTTCATTGAAACTTATGCCCAGCAAGTGTGAACAGAATTGCAGCCCTAACTAGGCAAGCCTCTGATACTGGGACTGCTATACATCTGGCCTCCACATGTGAACTTCTAAGTGGAGAAAGTTTTCATTTGGCCTGGGTCTCAAAGAAAAAGTGGATAACCTGAGGCAGATAGTGTCGATTTCCTACATTAGTAATACAGTGTGCCCTTGGTATCCAGTGGGGTTTGTTTCCAGGACCATTCGTGGATGCTCAAGTCCCATTATATACAATGGTGTAGTAAAATGGTCTCCCTTATATAAAATGGCAAAATCAAAGCTTGCTTTCTGGACTTGTTTTTTGGAAGGGTATTTTCAAGCTGTGGATGGTTGCCTCCATGGATGCAGAATCCATGGATATGGAAAGCCTACTGTAGTATAGAAAGAGCCATTCTTTACTACTTTGGCAAACACCTGTCTTTTCAGTCATTATGTTCTCATGCTCATGAGCACCAATAGCTTCCTATATTGGTGAGGCCCTATGGAGATTGTGAAAAGGTTGTAAGAAGTCTTCAATAACACCACTGAATTGAGGGGTCTGGACAAATGGCTCCTTTTGAGCTACATAAGCTGTAAAGTGCAATTCTTATTCGTGGTTAATCCTGCACAGAGCACTTCAGAAACTTCTAGAAACCTCACTTTAAACTTTTGGGCAGTAGCTCTGCCCCCTTCACCCCTGGCCTGCCTATTTATTTATTTATTTATTTATACCCTGTTCTTTAGCCACAAGGCTATGAGAGTGGCTTACAAATTGTTTTTAAGCAATACCAATTTACACATCTACACTGCGTTAAGCAGTTTCCAATGTGTATTAGCTAATTGCCCCCACAAGCTGGGTACTAATTTTACTGACCTACAAAAGGATGGAAGGCTGAGTGAACCTTGGAGCCCTGTGGAATTGAACTTGCAACATGGTGACTTGCAGTACTGGCATTTAACCACTGCACCATCAGGGTTCCCTGGTTAAATAGTCCTAGCATGTGCATATAAAAATAATGTTGATGGTTCCTGCTGTCTGCTTCTGCTCTCACAAAGAGCCAGTTTAGGACCAATCAAAGCCATATTTTTAAAAAAAATAGTTTTGAAAAAAGAAGATGGAATTGAATCAAGTAATGGAGCACAGAATCCTACTTGCCCCCACCTCTCACCAACTGCTCAGTTCCTTTTTTCCCACTGTGTGAGCAGCACTGAACGAAAAGTCAAGGGAACCTCAGACCTTCTTTGTTCTATTTTGACTAGTTTTATTGTTTTTCTATCATTTTCTACTGACTTTTGGACTGGAATTTGGACTCTTCTTTGTCTGCTGTTTTGGATTTGCCTACTTTGGACTGTATTGACTCGCTTTTGACCTCTGGACTCCACATGGAACTGTGAATTTCTCTCCTTCCCCACTTGGGAAATGTCTGGTGTAGGCTTCTTTAAGTCCTGCTCCAGTGCTCAGCAAAAATGACTGAAACTGATGGTCATTATAAATGCTTTCTTTGCTTGGGTGAACTCCATGATGTGAAAATGTCTAGGCACTGTAAGGCCTTCACTCTCCAAGTGAGGAGAAACCAGAATAAAATGCTCAAGGCCTTTCTTTATGACCAGGCCCTGTCTGCTTCATCCCCGGTGAAGGTCTCTATTTCAGGGACCACTCCACAGTCACCCAAGGAAACCACCAAAAAAGGTTCCACTGTGGTACCGTCCTCCTCCAAGGCCTCTATTAAGCCCACCCCAATGTCTACTTGGGCCCGAAACAACAGTACCACCAAGTCCCACGCTGATGATTCCGTGAGACCAAAAAGTGACCAAAAAATAGTGCCGTTAGGAAAGGTACCAGGATCTGGGCAGCAGAAAGAGCCAGCTAAAGAGCCCTCATCTAAGAAGGCTAAGGCCAGTGAGCATAGAGGGTCCCCTCAAAGGGGACTATCCTGGGAGAGGAAGCAGTTCAAACTGTCTAAAGATCCCAAACTGAGGAAGGCTATGGCTGATGTGGGCAGTATCACCTCCAGAGAAGAGGCATTTGGCAATACCACCCCTGGACAGGTATCACGAGACTGAGCAAGGCTATGTATTGGACGATGCAGCGGATGGCCCCTCGCCCGGTATCAGGATCATCAGAGTCATAGAATCATAGAATCATAGAATCATAGAATTGCAGAGTTGGAAGAGACCACGAGGAAGAGACCATCCAGTCCAACCCCCCTGCCACGCAGGAAATCTTGATCAAAGCATCCCCGACAGATGGCAATCCAGCCTCTGTTTAAAGACCTCCAAGGAAGGAGACCCCACCACGCTCCGAGGGAGTGTGTTCCACAGCCAAACAGCTCTTACTGGCTTGAGTCTCGTGCTCAAAGTCACTGCTGGCTTTGAGATCCATGATGCAGTGGCTTGGCTGGCCCCAGTCCCACTTATACTGTCCCAGTCCCAATCAGAAGTTTTCCAGAGACCATGATGGTCCCGCTCCCAATCTTGCTCCCAATCCTGCTCACAGTCCCACTCTCATCTGCTTTTGCAAGTATGTGAGCAGCCACGGTCCTGCTCTACCTCCGTTCAGCACCACTGGTACCGCAGCCCAGGTCCTGGTCCCGCTCAGGAAGAGATTCCCCGCATCGAACTCCACTAAAGATGGTGCCCGAAAAGCCGAGGACTCCGACACCGAGGCTGCCTTCCAGATTGCCGATACCGAGAAGGTCCCGCTCTGACTCCAGATCTCCATTGCCTTGCCCATGTGCTTCTCGCTCGGAGTCCTGCAGTTCACAGTACACGGACTATGACTCCCTCTGGTACGAAGATGAATGGTCCTGGGACTGCTATGAACAGTACTGTTATGGGGTTCCTCCATTCAGAGGGTTTCACACTGATCAGTACTACTTGGAGTCAGACCCATGGTACCGCTACTTTGACAAGCCGTCACTGAGATCATATGACAGATGGTATTACCATGACCTCTCGCCACGCTACTCCAGAGATGGACGGGATGGCAGATAATACCATAGATCCCTGGATGAGTCTCGATATCAGCATCCCAGACCGTGCCAGCCAGATTGGGCTGACTCACCAGCTTGAGGATGGGATGGACGATGGAAGTCCATATCCCCTCTGAGACTGACTCCACGTAGGCCTTCTTTATGGATGCCTCACCAAACCCCTCGGTCACCTCATCAGAAGACCCCACTGAAGCCCACTGACTCTCATAAGCTGGCAACTCCAGACAAGGTGGGACAGCCTAGACCACTCATACCACCACCACTTCAGGGGACCCCAAACCATGGGACCGATGCATCACATTCTGAGATGCCATCTCCAAAGCCTTCTCAAGACAAGGATGCCCAGGCTGATCCCCCTCTCCCACGGATGATGTTTGTATATTTGCGGATGTCATGAGCAGGATGGCAGCATCACTTGGCCTGACAATCACCCAGCTTGATGTCCATGTGGATGACCCCATCTTCCACAACTTCCAGTGGCAGGCTTCTCAATTGCTTCACATCCCTATCTCGCCCTTTTTGATGCAGATTGTCAAGGCTGATTTGACTACTCTGTCTTCTGTTCCTCCTATTTCCAAGAGGCTAGAACATCTCTATCGGGTTTCTGAAGAAGCGGCTCCATGGCTAGCCTCACACCCAAAGCCGAACTCTATAATTGGCAATGCGGACCAGATAAGCATGCTGCATAAGGTCCACTCTTTTCCCATAGACCACAAAGGCAAGAAATTAGATACCATCAGCCACAAGTTCTACTCTTTGGCTTGTCTGCTTACCAAGATTGCGAACTACAGCACTTGTATGTGTACATATCAGAGACACATTTGGGATGCTGTCTCTCCATACCTAGACAATGTTCCCCAGCAGGATCTGGATCTGGTGGACAATATGAGAGATGATGGTATTGCCCTGGCCAATTATCAATGGCAATTGGCCAAACATGTGGCAGACTGTGCTGGGAAGGTTTTAGCAAGCGCTATTGCAGTCCGTAGGCATGTGTGGCTGCATTCCTCTGGCCTTTCCTCTACGGCTAGGACAGTGATTGAAGACCTTCCTTTTGATGAGGCTGGCCTCTTCCATGTGGAAACCGACATGAAGTTGGGGCATACCCATAAAATGCGGACAACTGTGAAGTGTTTGGCATTCCACCTACTACTCAAGTCTCCAGATCATGCTTCTACACCAAGCTATTCCCTCTGACTTTTCACAGAAGGTACAGTCCTTTGTCAGCATGCCCTCAGCATGCCTCTCAGGCCTACCCACAATACCATAAGAAATTTCCAGCATCTTCGAAATCCAAGTCTCAGTTCCAGAAGAAGAAGCCCGACTTGTCCAAACAGCAAGTTTGACTACCTGCATACCAGCCCATGCCCACATCCCATGCTCCAGCAGATAGGCTTCTCACCTCTTTCTACCAATGGTGCTGCATAACATCGGATTCATGGGTCCTCAGTGTTATCCTCAAAGGCTGTTTTATAGAATTTGACAGTCTCCCCCCACAGGGATATTCAGGTTTACACTCCCTTCCATGCCCCTCAGAGAAGGAGTAAACACCTTGCTCAAAAAAGGGGCTATAGAGAGAATCAACCAGCGCCAAGGAAGGGATTCCTTCTTCTCCTGCTACTTTCTTGTCACCAAGAAAGATGATGGGCTGTGCCCCATTTTAGACCTTCAAGGTGTGAACCGCTATATCCTACCCAAGCAGTTCAGAATGGTCACCCTCTCTTCTATCCTCCCGTTCCTCCAGATGGGAGACTAGTTTGCGACAATTGACCTTCATGATGCATAGTTCCACATTGCAATAGTTCCACTGCACCGGCCATTCCTGGCATTTGCGGTCAGTTCCAATATGTATTGCTTCATAGCCCTCTCCTTCGGCCTTCATACAGCTCAGATTTGTCATCAAATGCATGGCGCCTGTGGTGGCTCATCTATGCACACAAGGAGTGGTGATTTTTCTGTACCTGGACGATTGGCTAATAACAGGCTCATCCAGAGAAAAGGTCACCAACGGCATTGCATTGATGCTTGCCCTCCTAGAGAATCTGGGCCTGCTGGTCAACCTGAAGGAATCTCATCTAGAGATGTCCGAGTTCACAAAGTTTATTGGGGCTCAATTCGACTCTATCCAGGGCAGGGCCTTCCTTCCAGATGACAGATTTCACATTCTGCAGAGCATGGTGTGCCACTGCATCATCTGGAGAAGAGTAAAGGCTACTTCATCCAGTGTCTTCTGGGTCACATTGCATCAACCACAGTGGTGACTCCACTCGTCACCACTGGACTCGTCAGGCTCAGGATGTGTCTGCTACAGGCGTGGTTCCTACGGGCTTTCAGTACAATGAAGGACTACCCCTCCAAGCTCCTACCCATACCTCACCCCATTCTCACAATGGTGGAGTGCTGAACTCATCCAAGTAACATGCTGCAAGGGCCCCCTTTGAGACCCCACACCCATCCAGGTCCCTGACGACATATGCTTCCACAACCGGGTGAGGCACACACTCCCACGGTCTGACTGTGCACAGCCTCTGGTTGTTGGAGGAGAGCAAACTCCACCTCAATGCCCTTGAGCTTCTGGCGGTGTTCAAATCTTTGAAAGCTTTTTTAAAAAAATAATTAATATTTTATTAAACATCTCCACCATACAAATTTACACCCATATTTTCCATCATCTAATTTTTAACAATTTTCTGTTCTTTTCACAATCTTCATATTTATCCAGATTATATAAATATATATGTATATGTTCAATATTTTCTTCATGTATATACAGTATTAAATCATGAAACATTGATTGTTAGCTTTAGATAAGTTAAATAAAAAATATTTGTGACTTCCTTAAACCATGATACATTTGAGGTATTTAATAGTCATCAGAACAAATATTACTAACTCCAATTTACCCTATTTGTTCACATTTTCTTTGCCTTTTTTCATATAATTTTTCTAAAGAACATTTTGTACTAAGTTCTGTCTACCCCCTTTTCTCTCATTTCAAATTACTCATATAACTAATATCAACACATATCATATCTATAATAAATATTGTCTATCAAGATCCACCCCCTCCCAGTATTCTATTACAGGCATCCATTTTTCTAGAGGTTTTGCCGTAGGTAAGTTGTGTATTTTTGCTGTTAATATATCTAAATGCAGCATTTCTTGAACTTTCAGCAACCACTCAGATATTGTTGGAGATTTAAATGTTTTCCATTTTTGTGCTATTACAATCCTAGCTGCTAAAATTAAATATAACATAATTTTCCAACATTTTGATTCAATTTCTGTCCCCATTATATTGGTCATATTTAACAAAACAAAAAAAAGTTCTGGTTTAGCCAAGATATGGATTTGTAATATCTGCTCAATCGTTTTATGTACTTTTCCCCAAAATGTTTTAATCACTTTACAGCTCCACCACATATGCAGTAGCAATCCCACATTTTCATGGCATTTCCAACATTGGTTGTTAATTGAGTTATTTATTTTTTTAAAGTCTAAATGGGGTGTAATACCACCTATGTGTGATCTTCAAGTAATTTTCTTTTAGGTTTTGACTTAGAGTAAATTTGTTAGATTTTTTCCTAGCATTTTCCCATGCTTCAATCTCTAAAGAATATCCCAGATCTTGGGCCTATTTGATCATAAAATCTTTTATATTTTCCATTTCTACTTTTCTGCTTAACAAAAGTTTATACAGTTTAGTAATTTTCTTATTTTCTTGTTCTGTCCAAATGATCTTGTCTACTTCTTTCTCTTCATTTTCAATATCATTTGTTTTTAGGTCTTCCAAAAGTGTAATTTTCAGTTGACCATAATTAAACCAATTAATCTTACAAAATTCTTCTATTTGCTCATAAGTTTACCTTCTTGATCTTTCATTACCAATTCTTTGTATTTCAACCAATATTTTGTTCTTTTCCATCTATATTGGAAGGCCTCTTTACGTGAGGTCCATAGTGATTTTTTATTATAAAATGTATTCTTTATTTTTTCCAAACTAATAAAAGTGCTCTCCTTAGAAGCTTCTTATTGAAGTCTTTATTCCATTTTTCTTTGTTGTAGCAGAGATATGCATGCCACCCAAATCTAATATTGTGGCCTTCTATCTCTAGTAATTTTTCATTATTTAATCTGATCCAATCCTATTAACCAGATCCCAGACAAGAGATAAAATCATGCAACAAAGGTATACAACCAAGTAAAATATACAAGGAGATGAAATTAAAATATTTAAAGATATGCCATCTGGCATTCTTAGAAAGCTCTGAAAGCTTTTGAGTCATCCCTTTAGGGAAGGGTGGTTCAGATCATCTCAGACAACACGGCCACAGTTTTCTACATCAACAGGCAAGGAGGGACCAAATCCCAGATCTCACATTGGATGTGATCTCACATCCTGGATCTCACATTGCAGATGTGGAACTGCTGCATGTCCAGACAGATATCTCTTATAGCTATCCACCAGGAAGAACAAATGAGGTTGCAGATTCATTGAGCTGAGCCAAGGGCAATTGGCACGAGTGGTCCATGGTCCATGGCACTGGACATCCTGACAGACCTTTTCACGAACTGGGGTATGCCAACAATAGACCTCTTTGAGACAGAACAGAATGCCAAATGCCACCTGTATTGAAGTGAAGTCAAAGGCTTTCACGGCCAGCATCCATAGATTTTCCTTGGTTTTTTTCTGGGCTGTGAGGCTGTGTTCTGAAATAGTTTCTTTAAGAAATAAACTATTCCAGAACATGGCCTCACAGCCCAGAAAAAAAACCAAGGAAAATCTAAAACCACCTGTATTGTTCAAGGCAACCCACATCACAGAGAAACCTGGGAGATGCCTTCCTGTTCAAATGGACAGGAACCCTACTCTACACCTTCCCTCCCTTTCCTGTCCTTTCCAGGGCCGTGGCGAAGAGGAGATGCGACAAGTCGCAATGCATACTAATAATGCTTTAGTGGCCCAGGCAACCTTAGTTCTCCCCACTTCTCCTTCTCTCCCAAGGGAGGTTCCACCATCTCCCTCTACGGAGGGACATCCTGTCTCTGTAGTACGGTCAGGTCTTCCATCCTGACTTGGAAATTATCAACCTGACAGCATGGCTCATCAGCTCATGATTCCTCTATCTGACTCAGTGAGGTCCATCATACTAGCGGCCCAGTGTCCTTCCACCCAGAAGACCTATCAACATAAGTGGCAAAAGTTCTGTGACTTTCTCCATGACAGGGGCATCTCCCCTGACGAGCTTCAATTCCTCTCCTTCTTGACTTCTTGGCATCTTTGTCAATGAAGGGACTTTCCCTCTCTTCTGTTAGAACTTATGTAGCAGCAGCATCCTCGAACTTTCAATGTCTGGGTTCTGCTTTATGGACCCCCTCGGCCATTGTTTCCTGCAGGGCTACAAAAACTTGCACCCACCAGTGACTGGACCAGTGGCTTCATGGGATCTCCAAATAGTTCTCCAAGTGGTGTCGAACCCCCACCTCAAGCCTATGGACTCGGTATATACACACCTTCTGTCCTTTAAAACTGCCTGGTCTCTGCAAGGAGAGCAAGTAAACTATGTGCACTCTGGGTGGACACCCCTTATACACAGTTCCACAGGGACAAGGTCATACTTGGATTAGATGTGGCATTTTTACCTAAGGTGGTTTAGTCCTTTCACCTCAACCAGGATATAGTCCTGCCATCATTGCTCCCTTGACTGCACCAGATGGCACCACTGTCCAACACCCACTTGATGTCCAGGCAGCACTGGAACTTTACCTGACTAGAACGGCGGCTTTTCAACATTCTAACAAACTATTTGCTATTTTGGCCCCAATAAGGGTTTGGCAGTCTCTTCTCAATGCTTCTCTAAGTGGGTTGCATCTGCTATCCAGATCTCACATGAGATGTTGAGCAAACCCCTGCCTTCTCCCATAAGGAGTCGTTCTACTAGAGTAACAGGTATCTCAATGGCATTTCTTAGTGGTGTGCCAGACATCTGCAGAGTGGCTACATGGTCAAAGCCACTCACTTTTGTGAAGAACTATATACTTGACTCTTCCAAAAATAAAGGTTCAGCCATAGCAAGGGCAGTATTGGCACATCCACCCTCCGGTGTTTGATGCACTACTCTTTTCTGGTTTTAATACAACATTTTACTCCTACACCATATTGTTTCTTGTCTATCGGTTTGGACACCCCCTCCATCCGGGTTCATGAGCTTGCTATTCTACCCATTGTTTGCATTCACAGAGACCACAAGAAGAAGAACGGGTTACTTGCCATAACTAGTTCTTTGAGTGGTCTTCTGTGAATTCACACAAATCCGCCCCCCTCCCCTCTGGTGTCCTACCTCTCACACTATTTTTTAATGTGTGGCTATAAGGAGCTGAGCAGTTGGTGGGAGGTGGGGGCTTATATAGGCCAGGGATAAGGAGGAGGAGCTACTGCCCAAAAGTTTAAATGGAAGTTTCTAGAGGTTTCTGAAGTGCTCTGCACAGGCACAGGATTAACCTATTGTGTAAATTCACAGAAGACCACTCAAAGAACTATAGTTATGGTAAGTAACCCATTTTTCTCATTCAGCTGCTAGCAGCTGAACACCAGCTTTTGCTACTCTGCAGTTTGGACTTTCTGTGCATCCTTCTTGAGATGGAGATCTATGTTGAATTTTCAATGAAATGATTGCCCAGGTTTGATTCTTCACAGTAGTCAACACTGTCTTTGTGAGTAAAAATGAAGTATATCCATTAATCTGTGTTCCATCTCGTTGGGAACAGTCCTCTTTCAGTTGGACTTGTATTCTGGGAAAGTTCTGACCACAGCAAAACAACCTGTGGTGCACTCCAGTAAATGTTGTTCACCAGCCATTCTGGTGGCCTTTTGGGTACTCAGCATTCCACTTTGATTTTGGCAGTTCCAGACAAGCATCAAAAATATGAATGGGTGTTTCGGTCTGATTTGCTGTTTTACAGGTTAGAAAATAAAAATAAAAAATAGCCCCAAATAGACATTTTGATATTATAGCAAATAATGTCCCCTGTTCCCTTCAGCAAGGTACACCATGCCCAAAGCCAGGCATGTTATTTTAGCAAATGGAGCAGAAAAATCACAAGCGCCTCACTTTGGAGCTGTCTATACTGGACAAAACCCCTGGACTCACTCTGTATCTGCTACAATCTGTTTACACAATACAAGGCCAGTTCCATGGTGAATTCGGTTATTTTGGGTGGTAATCTGAATTAAAATAAGTTCCTGTTTACTCCAGAGTTCTCCAGAAAATGCATGTTTTTGTAGCAGTTGCTACATGCAGACAGCTGGATCAGGCCAGATAATATGGAGATTGTCCCCCCTTCCTTGATCACATGGCTGGACACTTCCTGGAGATGTCATAGCCAGATCTTGCCCCCTTCCTTGAAATGTCACAGCCAGTGATGTCATCACCAGTGGGGCTCTAATGGGGGGGGTGCTTGGTTAGGACAGTGGCGGCAGTGGAGGATCCGCAGGAGTAGGGGACAACAAAGTGGTGATGATTCACATTCAGGTCGGGGAACTATGTAGACATCCATACGACATTGGATCACTTTACTAACAGGTCCAGGTCAGCTCTGGGACAAAATATTCCAGTCTGCACCTAGAGTATTTGGCCAGCATAGACAAGCCCTATGTCTCTAGCCAGATTGTTAGATGCATATTAGGTCTGTCTATTAAATAATGAGACTGTATTTCTTTCTACCTTTCAGACAAATCATGGAGAACTGATTGTGAACACTTGAGTGGTGACCTTGAACATGCCTTAACCTGTATGACAAACATCAACACTCTTGGCTGTTCAGTTAATTGTGATCATTTAAAGCAGCTGTGTTGTCTGTTGTATGTCGGAAAAATGCTAAGTTTAAAAGTTGAGCAACATGTCAATTTGAAATTTTTAGTAAAATTGAACAAAACACCAACGGAATCTTTTCAAATGCTTACTGAGACCTACGGGGAAGACTGAATGTCTTGTGCACATGTGTTTGAGTGGTACAAAAGATTCAGAGAAGGATGTGACAATGTGGAAGATGATGAATGCCCTGGATGACCTTCACTTCAAAAACCAAAGAAATTGTGGAAAAAATCAGCCAGATCATTCGAGGAAACTGCCAACTCAGTGTCCAAATGACCCAACAAAGCTGTGAACATTGACAAAGACACTGAGTAGAACAATTTGCATGAGTATCTCAACATGAGAAAAGTTTGTGCCAAGATGGTCCCTAGGGTTCTCACACCATAAGAAAAACAATGCAGCAAGGAAATTTGTGCTGACATTCTGCAGCAACTTGAGGAGGACCCAAACCTTTTTCAAAAAATCATCATTTGTGATGGATCTTCCAGTATGATCCTGAGACAAAACAACAGTCTCTTTTGTTTGCTTGTTTTTTGTAAAATTTGGAAAACAGCAGTCAATGTACTGGGAAACACCATCATCACTAAGTATGGGAAAAAAGCACACCAAAGCAAGTCCACATCCAAAGCCATGCTCATTGGTTTTTTTTTTATAATTTTGCATAATTTTGCAGAATGGGTTCCAGAAAGCAGAACAATGAACCAGCATTATTATAACGAAGTTCTGACAAAGCTGAGACCAAGAGTCAGAAAAAATGGCCAGAACTGGCTTCTGGGCAGAGATGTGGGCGTGTCCGGACGCAAGAAGCGCAAGCTCCGTGTTTCAAGCTTGGAGCACAGCGCTTGTCGTCCTCCGGGTGGGGAGAACCTGATCATTTCGGCAAGTCAGGAGAACCTCCTGTGAAAGAGGTACCGGAGTGAGCTCATAAGGCTTGGAAACCTAGTGTCAAGCCTCCCTTTCCTGTGGTGTAAGTAGCACGGTAGGTGAGGGAGTGAAGATACATTGGGGAGCACAGAGCTGTGAACAACACTCCCGCCCGGTAACCCTTTCTCAAGGGTCAAACGCCCACCCCAACTAGACAATATTCTGAAGCAAGCAAAGTGGGCAGACTCGCAGTAAGTCTCAGTCTCTAACACTTTCTCATTAACACTATATGACTACCTGGGCTTAGTGGAGTGGCAGAGGAATGAATAGCTGAGACTGAGCACTGAGAGAGATAACATTGAGTCATGGGGAAAAACTTACATGGAGCATTGAGTGAGATTGAGCCAGGAGAGAAAGAAAGGAAAGGAAAAGAAGATAAAGCCAAGGCAAAGAACGGAGAGGGGAGAGCAGCAAAAAGAAGTGACTGAAAAGTGAAAGTGAAGTGCGGAGCAGCTAGAAAACAGCAAAAAGAAGAGGACTAGTTTGAGGAAAAAGGAAAATAAGGGAGAGTGATACAAGAAGTAAACCTTGGCTGGGTCGTAGGTTGGAGAGCAGAGAGGTTAGAAAGAGTTTAATTAAGAGTAAAGGTGGAGGCGGAGGAAATACTTGGAGAAAGCAGGGTGTGGGCGTGTTGAGAAGCCTTGGAATCCTTGGGAAGTGACCAATACCACACGGAGAGTAGTGTTTGCAAGGGGAGATTTTAATTTTGATTTTCAATTTAACTTTAATTTTCACTTGAGTCTGGTTTGAAATAAAGGATTGAAGGAGTAATGAAGGAATTAAGTTGTAATGGTAAGAGGGTGTTTGCTGGCTTTCCCTCTCCTACGGAAGAGAGTAAGGAAGGGAGAAGGAAGAGGACTGAGCAGATAAAAGCCAATAGAATCAAAGCTTCATCGAGGGGCATTGCAAACTACAGAGAGACATACAGAGGCATATTAGAGACAGAGACGGAGCTGGAGACACCGAGACGGGACTGATCGACACAATGTATGTTTGGAAATTTAGTGGAGTGCAACATTTAGAGAGACATTTTTCAACCACCAAGCATTTCATCTTGGAGTGTCTTCCACAGGTGGGGATTTTGTATAATGTAAAAAGAGGGAAAATTGATTAGATAAAATTCTAGATATTAGCTTAATCTGGGGATACTCAGAGAGACAAACTTTCAATATACTTGTGCAAGAGTTAGATACTATATATATATATATATATGAATTTGAATCTGTGATTGTAGGGCATATTCGCTGCAAATTTGGAAAACATAATATTGATTGAGCAGTCTTTATAGATATCAACTGATATATTGGAATTTGATTTATTTTGTCTTGCTGCATACTATTTTCACAAATATAATTATATTATATATAAGGTAAATCTATACTTTAACTTTCAAGCTGGATAAATGATTGGATAAGATTCAATTTGGTACAAGTATTTGATTTGAGGCAGAAATTTGGGATAGAAATCAAAGGTGGATTTAAATTGAGGCGAGAATATAAGGAACTAAAGATAAATATATACAATATATATACATAAAACATATTTATATATTTAACATATATAATATATACATTGTATACACTATATATATTATATATAGTATCTAAAATGCCGATTAAAAAGCAAACGCATATACAAACCATCACCACAAAACGAGCATCTACGGAAATGCCTGAGTTGCCGCAGATGTTATTCCAGGAGTTCAGGAAAGAATTTAAAAAATTAAGAGAGGAAGTGGTGTTGGAAATGGAGACAAGGAAAGATACCAAGAAAGAATTGGATGAATTTGTGATGAAATTGGAGAAAATAACAATGGAAATGGAATCTCTAAATGATAAGGTGGATGAATTACAGAATAAAACAAAGAAACTTGAAGAATCAACAGCGAACATGGACTGGGTGCAAGGACAATTACAAGATCAGAACTTGGAAATACAATAAAAATGGAGAGAAAATTGTTTGAAATTGAAAGGCTTGATTGAAAAAGAGAATGAAGATCTGTATGAGAGAATATTACCAGGTTTAGCAGAATATGTAAATATTTCTATGCAAAATATGGAATTTGAGGTGGATAAAATGTTTAGAATTAATTTGAAAATAGCCTCACACAGGATCATGGGATATGTCATCTATTTTACAAGGGGAAAGATTAAAGATATGGTATTGCAGAAGAATTTTGAACACAAGCTTATAATTGAGAATTGTGAGATTGATATATATAAAGACATTCCAATGCAAATCTTAAAAAAAGGAAGGAATATCATTTCATAACATCGCAATTAATGAGGAAGGATATACCATATAGGTGGGAGAAGGTTGAGGGAATAACAGTCACTTACAATCAAAGAAAATATAGGCTGAATATCATCAAAAAGGCAAAAGAGTTTTTAGTAAAGTTTAAGAAAGATTTTGAACAAGCAGAAGACACACGAGGAGAGATTGAAAGACTTAAGATGCAGACTCAGGAACTAGAAGTGCAAGAAAGGCGTTTAAGGAAACAACGGAAGAAAAGGCATGAAAAGGATATTGAAAATATGAGAAGCGAGATAGTGATGAAAGGAAGGCCAGCTGAAAGTGTGAGTGAGGTCGAGCAAGAGGAAAACATGGAGGAAGAAGAAGAGCTGGAGATTCAAAGTGCAGAAGGTATACAACAAGAAGATACTGAGCAGGAAGATGATGATGGAATAGAAGATGATGAGGATTTGGAGGAAGTGGAGACGGAAGATAAATAATGAATATAGAATATTAAATATTAATATTAAATAAAATAAAAATAAAATATCCATGAAAATTGTGTCTTGGAATGTGTGAGGGGGATGAATTCCCTCAAAAAGAGAAGCCAGATTTATCACCACCTACAGAAAATGAAACCAGATGTCACCTGTAT
Organism: Gambelia wislizenii; assembly: GCA_030847615.1. Taxonomy (NCBI): domain Eukaryota; kingdom Metazoa; phylum Chordata; class Lepidosauria; order Squamata; family Crotaphytidae; genus Gambelia; species Gambelia wislizenii. The sequence goes on along the minus strand of JAUMIR010000005.1, from coordinate 101,372,472 downwards.
TCAAGAAACTCACATCAAGATGAAAGATCAAAATCTGTTGAAAAATAGGAAACTAGGACAAGAATTTGTGAACTCCGGTAAGGAAAGAAAAAGAGGTATAGTAATATATATTAGTCACAAATGGAGGGCGAACGAGGTCTTCAGGGACACATTGGGACGTTATTTAGGTCTTGAAATGAATATATAGAATAAAAGAATATTAATTCTTGGAGTTTACACCCCATCCAAAAACAAAGATGGTTTCTACAGGAAGCTTATGAGGGATATATCACTGATTGGCTTTGATGATATGTTATGTGTTGGAGATTGGAATGGAGTACTGGATCCATTGAAAGATAGAACTATTGGAAAGAAGACTAAAATAGATGAGAAACAAGGTAAACTACCAAAGTCATTTATGGACTTCATGAGTAATTACTCATTAATTGATTCTTGGAGACATCTTTACGGAGATACAAAAGAATTAACTTACTATTCTGACTATCACAAATCCTTTTCATGTATTGATATGTGTTTAATATCCAAAAACCTGGCGAATAAATTGGAGAGCATGGACACTTTACCCAGCACAATATGAGATCATAATTTGATAATGATAAAAATGAAAGATACCAAAAGAGATTACAGCTGGAGACTTAATGAGAATTTGTTGGGGGATGAAAAGGTGCAGACTAGAATAAGAGCTGAGTTGATTTATTACTTTAAAGAAAATACACAAGATCAAACATCAATTGGAAATGTATGGGAAGCTAGTAAAGCGGTCATAAGAGGGATATTAATGCAGATATACTGGGAAAGGATTAAGAAAAGGCGAGAAAAGATGCAGAAATTACAGGAGATGCTAAAACAAAAAGAAGCAGAGCATAAAAGGGATCTGACGAATGCTGAATTGAATGCAGAACTGAAAGCAATACGGGAGCAAATGAGGATTAGTGCACTGGAGGAAATAGAAAAGAAGATATCATATGTCAAACAAAACTATTTTGAGAATGTGAATAAAGTGGGTAGATGGTTAGCCTATAAATTGGGAAAAGAACAAGAGAGAGATTCTAAAGATCAAAGAAAAAGGGAAAACAATAACTAATCAGGAGAAAATAAGAGATGTTTTCCAATTGCATTACAGAAGATTATATGAGATGACAACAACAGATGATGAGAAAATAGCTAGAATAAGGGATTACCTGTCTCAGCAAGAGATTCCAAAGATATCCGAAAACCAATGGGAAGATTTGAATAAACCAATTACTTTAAAAGAAGTTGAAGATGCGATAAAAGCCTTGAAGGTAAGCAAGTTGCCAGGACCCAATGGATTTCCGGCCATTTACTATAAGACCTTCATGAACATATTAAAATCACCATTAAAGGATATCCTGAATAATATTATAATAGAAGGGAATATTCCAGTATCATGGGAGAATGCTAATATAGCTCTAATACCAAAAGAAAATAAAGATGTAGAAGACATGAAGAGTTATAGACCAATCTCACTGTTAAACACAGATTATAAGATCTTTACCAGTATCATGACGGAGAGGTTAAAGAAGGTATTAATTGAGTAAATAAATCATGATCAAACTGGATTTCTCCCAAACAGATATCTATGGTTTAACATCAGGAAAATATTAAACTTGATTGAGTATTTCGATAAGCATCCAGGAAAGAAGTTTGCTTTGATAGCTTTGGATACATAGAGGGCCTTTGAGAGTGTGGATTGGGACTTCATGTTGGAATTGTTAAATGTGATAGGTATTGGTGAGAGATTCTTAAGGGGCATTAGAGCTATATATAAAAAACAAACGGTGCAAATAATAGTTAATGGATATAAAACAAAGACAATAAAGCTGGAGAAGGGGGAAAGACAAGGATGCCCTCTCTCACCGCTGCTTTTTATTATGGTTCTGGAAATTCTATGTAATAGGATTGGAAATAAAAAGGAAATTGGTGGAGTTCAAATTAAAAACCAAGTATTTAAGATCTTTGCCTATGCGGATGACTTGGCAATTTGTTTGGAAGATCCCTGTAAATCTATTTTTACCTTACAGAAAATACTAGAGGAATATGGAAGAATCACAGGGATTAAAATAAATAGAGACAAAACAGTAACATTGACCAGAAATCTAGATAAGAAGGAAGAATGTACATTAGAGAACCAATCAGGATACAAGACTGAAAAAAAGGTTAGGTATCTGGGCATTATCATAAAAAAAAAACAATATGGATCTGGTGGACAATAGCTATGCAAAAAAATGGAGAGAAATTAAAAATGATATAGACAGATGGAATCATTTGAATTTATCATTGTTGGGGAGGATATCCACAGTTAAAATAATGATACTGCCCAAAATGCTTTTCCTCTTTCAAAATTTGCCTATCATAAACTCCAACAAATTATTTAGAAAATGGGATAAAGATATATCTGCATTTATATGGCAAAATAAAAAGCCTAGAATAAAGTGGAAAAACTTGCAGGATGAAAGAAGTAGAGGAGGATTAGGCTTACCGAATTTGAGACTTTATCATCAAACATGTGCTATGCTTTGGTTATATGACTGGATTTTGCTAAGCAACACTAAGCTTTTGACTTTGGAAGGTGAAGGAATGAGATTTTGGTTTCACACATACCTGTGGTATGACAAGGAAAAGGTAGATAGGAGTTTTAATCATCATTTTATTAGAAAATCCCTCTTGCGAATATGGAAAAGGATAAAACAAACAATTTACATGAAGATCCCCCTGTGGGCTTCTCCCCAAGAAGCCTTCAGGCGTACAGAAATGATCCACTCTGAGATATGATGGACGTATAAGGATTTACTGATTTTTTCAAAAGGGACGGTGTGAAATTAAAACTAAGGAGGAGTTACAGGAAGAAAAAAAATGTAATTGGTTCCAATACTGACAAGTATACGAAAGGTTTAAATTGGATATAAAATCTTGGAGTATTTAAAATTTGAATACGGAATTAGACAATTTAATTAATGATATGGATAAATTTAAGGTATCTAAGATTTATAAATTCTTGCTAAAATTAGAGTTAGAAGCAGAAGTAATTAAGGATCATATGGTAATCTGGTCACGTAATGTTGGAAAGACTATTATGATGGAGGATTGGGAAAGATTGTGGGGAAAAAATATACATTTTTCAGTAAGTAATGAACTATGAGAAAACTGCTATAAGCTCCTTTTCTGCTGGTATTTAACTCCAAGTAGATTGGCAAAAATGGATAAGGAAATGAAGCCTAATTGCTGGAAATGTGGTGAACCAAATGGATCTTTTTATCATATGTGGTGAACATGTAAAGCAGCAAAGAAATTTTGGGGTACTATACATGAGGAAATTAAGAAAATCTTTAAGACCAATTTCAAATGTAATCCTGAACTCTACTTGTTGAATATCTTTGATTTAGAGTTCTCATGTGAATTTAGGAAGATAATGCTTTACATGTCCACCACTGCGAGGATTGTGTACGCGAAGTACTGGAGACAACAAAGGATTCCTGGTAATGAAGAATGGATGTTTAAATTATGGGAAGTAGTGCAGATGGAGCAATTGACATGTTGGCTTAAACTCCGCTCGGTTGAAAATTTCAGAGAAGAATGGAAAGTTATAATTCAATACTGGACTGAGAAATGGAATGGGTGTATGGTTACATGGCTCAAGGATTAATACTTATTGTTGTGTAACAAATGAAGTGAGTAAGGTGTATGGGAGAGTGAGATAGAAAGTTATATCTTTTAACTCCTTTGCTGGTGTTGCAGGGGGAATAAAGCTAAGAATCAAACAATCTAAGGATATACTGAGTATACTGTGTTATCCTGGAAATATGTTATGCTTATAAGATTGTGGTTTATAAATTTGACCCTGTAAAATCAATGTAAACAGTATAGAAACTTTATGTTTGTGTTTAATTAAAGACAACGACTCAGTACTGATGAGTAGGAAGTTTGTTTTTTAAATTTGGTGGAAAATGAAGATGTAAATGTAAATGGAGTTGTAAAAATAATAATAATAGAAAATGGCCAGAACTGTGGGGAAATGGTTTCATTCTTCATCAAGGCAATGCACCTGCTCACACAGGACTTTCTATGAAGCAGTTTTCGGCCAATAAACTCATTACGACACTTGGACATCCTCCAGATTCACTAGATCTAGCACCATGCAACTTTTTTCTTTTCCCTATAGTGAAATGGGTGCTTAAAGGAACATGATTTGAGTCAATTGATGTAGTAAAGAAGAAAACAGCAGATGTGTTGACACAGCTGACAGAAACTGATCTGCTCCACACCTTAAACCAGTGGAAAACAATATTGCATTGGTGTGTGAGTGCTTTTTCATTCTATCTTTAATAGGGTTGCCCCTGAAAATAACATTTATATAATATTCAAGTGTCTATAGTACTCCAAATATACTTTGCCAATCTTTACAATAACTAAGATACGTCAGCATTATTATTCCCATATTAGATATGGAAGAGGTTGAAATTCATTGGCTTGCCTAAAGCTGCCTCCTAGTAAATTCTAAGATGGAAACTGACTGGGAACTTCCCATCTCATTGCTTTCTCTCACTGCATGACACCAGATATAGAGCCTCAAACTGTGTCTTATTATATCATATCTCTCTGTGGGAAGCTGTTCCCAGCTTTCTGAATCACATTGTCCATATTTATTCTCAAAATATGTGGATGAAGGATGAATGACCTGAATCCAATTGTTAGTCACAGCTAAAGTAAACCCAACAAAGCAGTGGCTGAATTTACACTTACATAAATCCCATTGATTTAGTGGTCTGTTCTAATTGGGACTAGCCCCTGGATTTAGGTCTTAATATTTGGCAACTTTAGGAATTCAGCATTGGAGAATCTCTACTTGTCATAATGTTTCCCTGTCCCAGTCCATCATTCCAAACACCATCTCTCTTCAAAACTAGGAACAGAGGAAAATGTTTTCACAATAAATTTGTGTTCCAACAGTGCTTGTACTGGATAATTCACTGCCTCTGTTCTGCCCAGATCTTCATGTTAGGGCTGCAAAAGTGTATCACCTTCCTTCTTCCTCCATTTGTTTGTAAACCAGGTGGAGACATGAATGGCGACCCTTTTCTGCCTTAATAAACATAAAGGCCTTGTCTGCACTGGCCACTTAATCTGGGGCCAGTCCAGAGCATTATGATCCAGATTGGCCTAGGTTTGATCACAATACTGGCCACACACACAGGGCCCAATCTGGTGTGGTGGCACATGGTTGTCCAGACAGACCACCCAGACTTTGACCACATCAGCCCCACTGGCCCATTCCCTTGCCCTCGGCACTGCTGCCACCTCAACAGGGAAGCAGTTCACTGCAAGAGCCTGGCCGACAGTTTTGCCTCTGCTGATGCCAGAAACAGGCACCTGGATATGTGATCAACAAGGAGCGGGATGCTCTACCTTCTCTTCGTTGATTGCAAAGGTGCCCTGATCTGCCCCCACCAGAAGCAACCACATCAGGCAGGCTTTCCATGGCTGCTTGGGCAGGGAGGTGGCAACAGAAGGAGCACAGGGAAAGGGATGGTTTGCCTTTGGTGGTGCTGCTGCTGCTGCTACCTCCTCACAAGAAGAGCTCCATGGAAAGCCTGCCTAGTGTGCCAGTGCTTTTGCTGAAGACAGAAAAGGGTGCCCATCCTCCAGCATGATTTTATTAATATGGCAGTTCACTATTATACATGGCTTTGAGTATCTGAGACATGTCTGGGAACTTATCCCCCACAAAAATGGAGGGTGTCCTATGCAGTGAAAAGTTATACAGAACCCAGGTATATAGGCTATAAGGGAGGAGCAAAATGAGGACACTGCCTTCAAATAAGAATTCTGCCCCCAATGAAATTTTCCTTCAGTCCTCAGAATTTTATCATGACAGAAATTTCACATCAAGAACTCTTAGATTTGCTATGTTCACATTCCTTTGGTAACTTTCTCTACCCCTTTTCTTTGGATGCCTAAACTGTATTTCTAAGCACTCCAGTGATGTTTTAAGTTACTGAAATGCTAGGAGTTTGATGGCTGAAAGAAAATTTCATGGGGAGGGGCAATCCACTCATTATTTTGTTGGCAATGCATTCATTTTGTTCCACTCATTCCCCAAAGCTGTACGACAACAGAGCTCAGCCATTCTTGATATAATGTGTGGGAATTTTCCCTTTTAACATGGATATGCCTGAGGAATTGCACATAACATTTCATGTGATCTGATGCATATTGTTGCATATTTAGTCAACTATAAATTTACCTGCTAATTAATGCTGATTGAGTATAACTAGTTAATTTGTCTGAAATGCAATGTCTGTTGTGTATGTAACACATGGGAATGAAAACAACATTAAAAAGTGGAGGAGCATTTAGGGAAGAACTAGATGCTATGGGAGACGTGTTTGCTGCTAAAATATATAACATGGTACTGTCACTCTTCAGGTTTCTCTACTACTCATCTATTTCATTAGCTGAAATGAAATTACAATGGAAAAGATATTACTAGCCAAGAAGGTGTCAGGCTGCTGGTGTCAGTTGGGTTGTGCAATTAAAACATTATTTTGGAATTACATTTGTCTTCATTACTGAAAGGCTTGTTCATTGTGTGTTTCATTTCTTAAAAGCTAACTTGTTTCACATTTCATTAATCCACATTTCATTTGTCTTGATACTCACATTTTTCTTCAGGTGCGCTGTCCCCGGCATTTCTAAAAAGATATAATTTGCTATCACTATAGGCCGTAGCAGCAGTTCAGTAGAAACTGGCAACCCTTCCTGGTGGCTGCCATTTTGTTTTCCCAAGAATGCCCCAATAATGTTCAACCATCACAGAATTATGGGAGTGGATAGGAGATTTTGCTATACCAAACAATGGCAGACATCCTACTCTATCCAATGTAGCATAAGGCCTCCATGGGCAAAACTCTGCTATGGCTCCCTCCTCATCACCCCCAGGACTCACAGGTTTGCTTCCATAACCTGCCCTTCACAACAATTCAGTGGCTGGTGGAGGAGGGTGTCAGTGGAGCATCTGGCTGTGCCCCATAGCAAGATGCAAACCAATAATATCAACCACCAAGATTCCGTGGATCTCAATGAATTGCCAATATCTGCAACAGCCAAAAAAAGGCATATGCAGGTATAAGGTGGACTTATGCTTTGTATGTCACTAACAGAATGTCAATCATAATATAAGTATCAGAAACAGATAATTGGGTCTTGCGATATATATATGTATGTATATGTATATATATTAGTGGGTCCCATTGGCAACTTCCATGTTTTGTTTCATTTTTTTAGAACTCATTTCAACAAATAAGTGAAACCCTGAAGGGGATTGCCATTCATATCCATTTCCCTCCTCCGTATACCTTGGAGGACAAGTGAAAAATGGACCAAAAGGGTTAGATACATTACCTTTTCTATCCACACCAACCTTACTTTTCAGAGCCAGTCTTTCATCCTTTTTAATGTTTAGTCCTGCTTCTAGTATCTCTAAGAGAAGATAAAATGAACATGTTACATCATATCCTGTCAGTGAAAACCTTTGTAGCCTCACATGACTATTATCTGCTTCAAACTATCTATTGGGTTTTGGTTGTTACCTGTATGCACTGTGAAAGAAAGAGAACCAGGTCAGGAAACAGCTGCTAGCTGACCACAAGTTCTAATGCACTTATATTACTTTAACTGGTGTCACCACAGCCAAAGACTTAACAAAATGTTCATTTGCTGAGCAAGCTATTACAAATTCCACTTAAATTTTGCACTGAATCTCAAGTGACTTTTGACTGAGAATTCACTGTCCCCTCCCCCACCACTACTGGAGAGAAGAATGAAAAAGAATTAGGTACTTGAAATAAGTCTACAATAGCAGAGCCAGATGAAGATATGCAGGGCCTTTAAAATGACACATCTAAGAGCATCCATGGCATTATAAAAAAGACATATCAGAACAATAATATCTATTTTAATGCTGGTTTTCCTTGTCCCTTTATATTTTTAACCAGTTCTATAAAACTGATATTTATGTAAAGGAAGGAAGGAAGGAAATCTATTTTATGAATTATTTGTATCTGTATTTTCATTTAGAGGGTCATGTGACCTTAAACCAGGAGTAGGAATCACATGGTCCTCCAGATAATGTTGGACTACAATTTACACCATTCTTCACCATTGGCTATGCTGGGTAATGGTTTCTGGGACTTGGCAGTTGAAGACCATCTGGAGGGCTGTACGATTCCTACCTCTGCCCTAAAGCTTTTGTATAAATCCAGCACTGGTGTTTGGATTGTATGGCATCAGTTGTTCAACAGTTAGACATGTTACTACTTAGGAAGCACAAATTGAGCCTCAGTTTGATGTGTGCTCTCACCTTGTGATAAGATGACCTTACTTTCTTACTTGTCTTAGGTGTCAAAACCCTTGAAGACACAGGACTTTATCACACTACACTGTTATAGTGCTATTATTTCACTTTAAATGCTACAGCTGCCTCCTGTGGAATTCTGGGGTTTGTAGTTTAGTGAGGCCTAAGAGCTCTCTGGCTGAGTTCTAAATGCCCCTCCCTAAACTGCAAATCCCAGGAATCCACAGGAGGCAGCCATAGCAATTAAAGTGGAATAATAGCACTATAACAGTGTAGTGTGATAATCTCCATAGAAACAGGCTAATGAATTGGTCTGTCTGTCTGTCTGTCTATATGGCTGGAAAACTTTTTAGCTCAGAACACACCAATAACATTATGCCATTTAAAATCCAGACAAATCATACTTTTTAGGGCCTTTTTCCTTCACTCTCACTTATGCCATAGTTCTGCCTCTTTTCTCCCCCATCCCTTTTCTTTTTCTTTTTCTTTCTTTCTTTTGTGGTCTCCATAGAATAACATCTTTCCAGCTTGATAAAAGCAGATAGCACATATAATGATGATTTTAATGATAGGCCTGTTCTTTGAACGAGATGAAGAATGATTGCTTTCATAGTGCTTTCCCATTTGTTACTGCTGTTGCGAAGAAAGAAAGACACCAAGAAAAGACGAAAGAGGTATATAACCATGGATTTATGAATCATAAGCACAAGTGATGCTATTTGCCTTGAACTTGTCATAGTATTGTATGGCTGCGAGCATTGTTGACCCTCTCCTTGTATTGATGTTGCCATTTAATAAGCTATTTCCAGCATGTAGCTTTCAGAATTTATGTTGGCTATTTACTGTGGTTCTGGCATCTTGTCTTATTCCTTTTGGGGGGAAGTCTATCTTACATCAGTGTCCAAGTGAGTAATAGGAAAGCTAAACAAGCCAAAGGAGGTCATGAACAAACACATGTGTAGATCAATTGTCAAGTAGTGGATTACACATCAAGTGATCTGGCAAAGCTCCAGCTGTATAGATTCAGCTCCTCTATTTTGGCAAAGCTAGTGTCATTAATAAAGCTGTAACATTTTGTTACTATTTTGTAGCACGTGTGTGAGGGTATAGCATTGAAATAGTCTATACTGTAGTTCACACCACTTCAGTGATACACTTGAAAGATAAATGTTGCCTAAAATTACAGATATGAAGAAAGTGACTAAACATATCCATTTACGTGTCTGAATATGTACCTATGGCCTTGTACTAAAAAAATGACAAGCCTAATTTTTCAGAAAGCACTTTATGCATTTGTGATATGCTTCACACTGGCTTACATACAATAGAGAAAACAACTGTATATAATAGTGCAAATGCCTTAAAATTCATGCCTGTCTCTTATGGCTAGTATTGGTATGGAAGAAGGAGCAAGCTTAAAAAGGTTACAAGTCCCAGAATCTCCCAGCCAGATAGGTAACAAGAAAAGAATGCTTGATATTGGAGGACTGAGGCAACAGTCTTAGAATCTTAATCAGACTAGCATCTAAAAACGTTGTAATCCCATGAGGGAGGATAGCGGAAACATTGTGGCATTATAACACTAATTATTGCACATTCTGTAGTTGTAATCATGTGAAAGAAATGCCACAGAATTTATCGCACAATGACTACTAGCACTTTAAGTATGGGAGCTTACTTCCATGATTTGGCATGGGCGAGATTTCGCCGGTTCTTGTGCACTTAAAACTACAAAAAAAAAAAAAAACCTTAATTAACAAAGAAAACAAACACACAAGAACTTAATGCTTAAATGTTTAAGTAATTTATTCCCCCTTTTCCCAGCAACATACAAATAAGCCAGAGACAAAAGCTGAGCTCAGGAGCTGGGATCCTATAACAGCACAACACTTGTTTAACTATCCATTATGCAAATGGTGTTACTTTCTCTGCACTTATAAAGGGAGGTGGTGGGGGGGTGGAGTGGAAGGAGAAAGGTGCTGACTCCAAACTTCCTATTTCTCAAATGCCTGCCTATCTTTGGCAGTACCAAAGTATTATGGAAGCCAAAGCACTATGGGAAGGTTGGCTGGGTCAATTTTTTGTGTCACTGGCTAGGTTATTCTAGAAGACACCCTTCCATGGTACTTTGGTTCCATGGATCTCCTCCTTAACCTGGAGGCAAGCATCAGAGAAATAGACAGCTCAGAGCTTGCAGCATTCTCCTATTGCAACCTCTTGGCCTTCTTTCCCCCCTATTTTCTTCACTGATTTTATCCTTGCCTTTTTCTTCTTGCTCTAGTACTGTAGTTTAGGAGATTATCCTATAGCTATTTAAGAGCAGAAGTAGTGAATTAAAGAAACAATCCCAGGATTCTGTAGAAGGACTCAGCCATGACAATTAAAGTGGTATCAAATTGAAACAATTAGGTAGCATAAATGCAGTTTCATTCTGTCCTTCTTCTTGAAACAGCAAAAATAAGTTTTGAGAACCTGACAGACCAGGAGGGCTGAATTCAGGTTAGTCAACACATTACCTCCCTCACTATAGCAGTAGTAGCTTAATCATGTTGGTGCACCTTTAAGTTCATTTTTTGTTAATTTATGTGCTGCTTAGTTCTAAGGTTGAATCCACTACTACCACTCCCATCTGCAGTAGGTGTGGAAGAATTGGTTTAGGCCAGTAGCTCTTAACCTTTTCTTTACCAGGCATCCCCCTTAAATATCTTTTGTTGCCATGGTCCCCCAAGACTTAACTCAAGATTTAAAACACTAACAACAACAAATAATAATGATGATGATGATGATGATGATACAATTGCACCATCTATTACCCCTTGTCTCAGAAGCATGTGGGGGGGGGACTTTCTGCTTCTTCCTGAAAGTTTGTGCTTCTTCCTGAAAGTTTATGGCTGGAGTGGACTGAATGACAATGCACAGACCAAGACAGCCAGCTAGCCTTTGCCTTGGCTCCTGTCACATGGCCACTGCAGGGAAGAGGTAGGCCAAGCAGCCTTCAAGCCTTCACAGACTCTCTGTAAGGACATCACAGACCCAGAGAGCCCTGGACACAGGTTAAAAACCACTGGTTTAGACAATCAGGCTGTCATGGAAGAAAGATCATTGTGGGCCTGAACTGGAGGTTCTGCAAGTGAACTGTACTCTAAATTGTTTGGAAGCTTATTTGCTCCTAATATGTATACATGTTATCATGCCCTACTAGCCCCTCTCTATAATATCTCATAATTGGAAGTACTGGACACTTCAAAGGGATCAAGTAGACTGGGGTGATCCAAAATGAAGTCAGGTGGAGGTCACAAGGACCTGGGAAAGTGTCTTAGAAATATTTTAGCAAGCAAGCCCAGGATTGAGCAGAAGCCCCTTAGTAAACGAGACATTAAGTAGGTGTAGCTAATTCCTTCTTGGGCACCTCAGTGGTGAGTCACACAACCTAAACAATCAAGTGACCTTTCCAACCCAAATTCCCAGGAAATATCTGTCAGAACCCCTCCCAATGTTACAATGAAAGATTGTCATAAACCCATAAATTCCTCTAACAGCAATCAGCCAAGTTTTGGTTTCCTTTGTCTATTCGGTGTGAAACCCATCTAAGTCTTGTTCTAGCCAAAGTACTCCCTTCAGGATCTGAAGCAGGGAATGAATATTAATACCCCAGCAATAGAAATGTGTGCCACTGTGGATGAGACTGACCACCCTCTTTCTCGGTGTGCCCCCAGATTACAACTTCCACTGCTACCCTCAGGCCTTGGTCTGAGAACTCCAAAACTGCATTCTCCAAGACTGATAACTATTGCTCTATTCCCCAAACTATTCCTCTATCCGTCCTTTCTGCCTTAACTCTTCAATAGCTTTGTGTGGTTCTTGTGACTGTGGGTTGCATGTGTGAATGCTTTTTGTATTATTTCCAATAAAAAAACATTTTCATTTCAGTTTTATCTGGAGTTCTCTACAATTAGTACTTGTATACCTAGGTGAAAAAATCTTGAAGTTACCCACCTCTTGCAGGCATCCATCTGAGTGAATAATAGTATTTTCCCCAAATATTAATATAGTTGTGGCATCATGAGTGGGGCTCTAAAGCACTCCTACCTCGTCAGGTAACATACGAACCTAAATTATCCTACTGCACATGTCATAGATCAAGATCTTCAGCCCTAGATGATCATGAACGACTACTCCCATCATGCATCACCATTTTCCTGGCTGGTTAGGGCTAAGGAGAAATGGAATTCAACAACCTCTGGAGGGCCACAGGTTCACCAGCCCTGGGGCCCATTCACACTACAAAATTATAGCATCATTATTCCACTTTAACTGCTATGGTTTCATCCTATGGAATCCTGGGGCTTGTAGCTTGGGAAGGCAGAGGAATGCTCTGGCTGAGAATTCTAAAATGTCTCTCCCTGAGCTGCAAATCCAGAATTCCATAGGATGGAACCATGGCAGCTAAAGTGGAATAATTGTGCAATAATTCTGTAGTGTGAATAGGCTCCTGATGTATTTTCTTATGCTATCTTAATTGAAAGACAGCAAAACAATACTTAACATCCATGCATGAATTAATAACCATTTTATATCAAGTTTAAGGTGTGTCAAATAGTACTTTATTTTGTGTGTCCCAAAATTACAACCAACCATTTTCACCTGCTGCCCCCCCCCAAGTTCTAACAGTTATTTATTTTTCTTTGTTCAATATATGTAAGTAAAAGACAAAGGTCTCTTATACTGACTCAGACCATTCATTCAACTATTCTCTGCATTGCCAACTCTGACTTACAGCAATAATTCTCTGGGCTTTAAGAACAATCTTTCCTAACCTTACCTGTAGGATCCCTCAAAGTGATGAGGATAAGGGAAGCTGTACACACTTTGGTGGTGTTTTAGGGTGATATTTAGACCTGACGTTCCCCCTGAATTTGAGTTTGAGTAGAATACAATGTTTATTGGAGTTTCCAAGGAGTAAACAATAGATTCTCCAGATGTGTTAATGATTGCTAATGGTTGAAACATCAACACTGATGGGTCTCAGGCAAACCTCTATTGTTTTAGGAAAGGTGTGAGATAAAACCAGTTTTGCAAGCAAAGAGTGTCCAGTTACCTTGATGGGATTATTAAATGACTCATTTCTATGTACGTCCGGGAGAATTAGCCCAGTTCCTCTCTAACTCACCAGTTCAAGGAGGGTTCACTTAATCCTTACCAGGGCATGTCTTTCAGGAATTTTAGCAAGCTAATTCCTTAGGTTTTCTGAGCAAATCTTGATTCCTTGTACTTAGGAGTCTCTGGTCTACTGCCAACCACATGGAGTGTGAATAAAAAGCCAGTTTATAGAATATAACCAATTCTCTCTAACAGCATGACTTTGGTGATCCGTGGCATAATTTTCTATAGACAGGTCTCCTGGGGTGGCTCTTGGAATGGAGTGAGACCAGGGCCTTCCTTTGTCCTTTTGTCTCTGCTTTTTCCAATGAAGTTCAGAGGTTACTTCACCCCACTCATTCTATTTGCTCTTGATGTGAGCACAAGTCACAGCTTTCTCAGAATGAACCTACTCATGAATAGAGAGACCTGCTCTCCTTCACAGTTCTTGCCCTCTTTCCCCTTCTCTCTCTCTCTTTCCCCTCTGCCTTGTGCTCCCTCTGCCTTCTTCCTGCTGTTTTTTCTCACTAGCTTCCTGTCTCTCAATACTCTAGCCTAGTGGTTCTTAACCTTTTCTTTACCAGGAACCCCCTTTAAATATCTTTTGCTGCCACAGACTACCAAGACTTAACTCAAGATTTAAAACACCACCAACACATAATAGTATGATAATTAATAATGATAAATAATATCAATAATTATACTATAATGGTACCATCCATTAACCTTCCCTCAGAGGTACTGGAGGAGGGAAGACTTTTCTCCTGCTTCTTCCTGCAAGTTTGTGGCTGGAGCGGATTGAATGGCAATGCACAGGCCAAGCCAGCCAGCCAGCCCTTGCCTTGGCTCCTGTCTCGTGGCCACTCCACTGCAGCGAAAAGGTGAGCCAAGCAGCCTTCAAGCCCTTGTGGACCCTCTGTGAGGACATCACAGACATCTGGGGGTCCCAGGACCACAGGTTAAGAACCACTGCTCTAGCCATTCTCTTCTGCTGCTGGTAGTCTTTAATTGTGAATATCACCACCTACTGGCATTTGTAAAGAAAAGGCCCTGCATCAATGCCACAGCTGGGGGAGATGCAGAGGGAAGATTCAACCCATCCAGAGGCTGAGAGAATTGGGAAGTGCCATATTGTTCGGGAAGGATGTTGTTCTGTCCCCTCAAGTCATTTCCAACTTTTGGAAATCCATACATTGTACCCATCATTGGGTTTTCTCGGCAAGATTTACTTAGAGAGGGTTTGCCTTTCTTTACCTGAGGCTGAGATAGTGTGACTTGCCCAAGGTCACCCAGTGGGTTTCAATGGCCAAGTGGGGATTCAAATCCTGGTCTCCAAAATCCTAATCCAACACCCAAACCATTATACCAGGCTACTTTGTGTGGGAGGGGTATGGCATGTTAAATTACATGTTGAAGGGAAGGTACTTATTTTGATAAATTTGTTTAGAGCTTCACTCAATGTTCTAATTTCTCATTCCAGATCATTATAAACTCAGACTGTGGTGGGCACTCACCCTATAAAGTAGAAGCCTCCCCCACCACCGCCATCTCTTGCTATAATGAGGTTCATGCAAAATGTGTGTATATATATCCTATATATATCTGTCCTAAACCAAGCAATATCACTCACTGCTCTGAGTTCCATTATTTATTTGTTTGTTTATTCTATGATCTTGCTTCCTGGTACTGCTAAAGATAAATCTAAGAGAGATCACAAGCTCTCAGTCTGCTTATGAAAGCTTCTACTTCCATGTAACCTTGGACTGAAGAGAGACAAGCAAAAAATTAAATCCATGGTGGTTTCACTTGGGAGCCATTTTCTGATTATAGTTTCTTGGCTTCTGCTCCCTACATTTTAAAATGTAAAATGCTAACATCAACCATCTTCCCTAATTCATGTTTTATTTGGGTTAATGAAATAATGATTGTGAAGTCCTTGGCTCGCTTAATGCACTGTATAAATGATGTATATAATTTGTATAAATGATGTATATTCTTTTAATGGTTGATATTAGAACATATCGACTGGTTGTGTCAGTGAAATGGAAAGCCTCCAAATACTTGGGGCTTTACTGAGAAGAAAATGATAGAAAGTACCAGGAATTTTTATTTTGTTTTAATGTGTGTTAATTCAAACAACTCCTTTTAAAGTTATTTACAGTTATAGATTCGTGACCTAGAGTTATGGATCCATAGCTGCTCCATCGTAAGTGCGACTATGTAATCTTACTGTAAAACTATGTAAATGCTTCCCCAAGCCCACTTTAATAGTGAGCAGCCATATTAGGTGAAGGAGCTCTGCTCAGCTACTAATCAGGATGCAATGAAAGTGATCTTTCTAGCCTACTTCCACTAGGGTGTAAGGTTGTGGCAATCAGACAGAGGACCCCTATAGCAATTCCTTCACACAGCCTTGCTCGCTCATGGGAAGAAGCTGGAAATGTCGTCTTCCTTGTTCCCCAACCAGCAGCTGAATAAGCCGTTCTATCACCTGATGATTGCTGACTGTTAGGGTGAGCTTAGAGGGAGCAGAAGATGTTACTTAGTTATACATATATAACTAAGTAGATGATGTAAAATACAGGCAGCTGAATGAAGTCATTTTAATGAAATGGAGCAAGATATATTTATAATGTCACCCTCCTCCTAATAGACCACTTAATCTGTCTACAATACCTGCATGTACATCATCATTGTAATATTACATTGCCAGACCACATCATGTATAATCTAAACACAGGAACATATACAACTGCAGAATCTCACATGGACTACTGTAACTTTCTAGATGTTGTTGGATTACAACTCCTATCAGCTTTAGCCAGTGCACAGTCAATGGTGGGTTGCGATGGGAGTTGCAGTCCAACATCTAGAAGATGATAGTTGCCATCTTTGCTATAGGTAATAAACTAGATATCCAGAGGGCCTCCACAGGGGTGGAAATCCAAATTAGTGTGAGGTGCAAGCATATGCCTGAATATTTTATTGGAAGGTGGCTGCCATTGTATGGAAGCAAGTAATACCCAGGTATCTTGAATTAGTCTGAGCATTTCTCAAAGATGCTTTAGATTCTGGCCTAGTTTGGGGATGCTATTTCTCTTTTCCCAGGTAGGTTTTTCATACCTTTATAGCACAAGTTATCTTCATTACCCCTGCTGTGATTAAAAAAAAAACCTCAAAGGCTTTTCTAAAAAAAGAAAATGAAGCAAGCACCTAACTGGGTGCTCCTATTTTCAAGATAGCTAGATACCTTCCTGTCCTTAGGGAAGACTTTGCTATAATGGAATGTGATGCAAATGCCAGGTTATAGTTCCATTTGAAGGAAATGTCATTAAAAATAACCAACAATTGGCAAGCAATGGTAAACATATTCTACCATCAGCACATCTCTGCCATAAGGTTGATCAATCTGCTATTCCTTTCTCTCAGACCTGTTTTAAGCACCAGCAATTCTGTTCTCTGTCTTTTTTATTAAAAAACACCTGGCATTAATAATCCAAACAAACTTTACCAAGCACAACATAATAACCAGTCTGATGGAAGAAAGGAATGACAAATTAATAGACTTTCAGCAATAGGCATACGATAATATTGTTTGTGAATTAATGCTTTAAATGCCTGAAGTATTTTACCCTTTCTTCTTCTCATATGTCATGAGAAAATGTGAACAGTAATTAATTGTATATCTTTTAAATGATGTGCTTGCCTTCACCACTCTGCAATGGTGGTTCAAGGAGTAAAGTATCAGACAGTTTCTCAAAACAAATGAACATAGAAAATTGTCCAGCAGAATAAAGTTTAAACATATACATAGCTGTAGTATCTATGATATATTTTCCATAATCTATGAATACCTTTTATTTTAGGTGTTCTAACTGAAGAACATGGTCTTAACAACAACATGGGCATATACTATACCTTCTCTATGGCACCTTTTAAAAAAAAGATGGGATTCACATTGAGTTTCTAGGGAGGGAACGGCATGGCCTTTAGAAGATGTCACTTGTATACAAAACCTGTGACACATTTTTTTGGGGGGGGAGGTAAGAGTATGCTGCAGTGTTTTTAATTCCTTTTTCTAAAGAGAGCACCCACTCACAAGAAGATGGAAAATGAATGATTCTTGGTGAACCACATCTTTACACTAGAGAAATGGATGATTCTCAGCTAGGGTTCATTTAATAGGTAAATCATAGAATCATAGAATTGTAGAGTTGGAAGAGACCACAAGGGCCATCCAGTCCAACCCCCTGCCACGCAGGAAATCTTGATCAAAGCATCCCCGACAGTGATGTCATCTGAAAGGGAAAACCTTTCCAGACCCTGTTCTGTCCCTGCCATGGGATATATAGCCCATGTGAAAATCTCCTCTGTCAATAGAGATGCTCCTGGTCAGCTTCAGTTCACAGTTGCTGCAATCCTGACATCAAAGGCACATGCAGACAGAAAGCAGGGGTTATCCAGATTGGGACCATAGCTGGAAGAGAGGGTTAAATCTACCCTATCCTACCCCCACTGCCTTACAATGGCTTTTTAAAAATAAATAATGCTGCATGGACAGGTAAACTATGTGATTATTCCCATAGGTAGTTAGGCCCTCAATGGCAAGAGGTTGGGGTTCTAGCCTAGCCTTCACCCTGATGCGCTAGCTTCCTATCTGCAGGAGTGCACAGAAGTTCTTGCTGTTTCTCATGAAAGGAAGGGTTGTTGTTTCACATAAAAGAACACTCAGTTATGGGAACTCCTGCTTGCAAACTATAAATGAAATACAAATTTACTGCTCCACTACAAACAAGGCCATAGCCTTGTAGTAAGCACCATTAAGCATATCTGGCAGCTAAACTGAGGCCTGGTAATGGTATTTTATATGTTCCAAAATATTTGAAAAAATGGCCAAAAATTGTGTTTCTTGAACATTGGGAAACATTTGACAAGGAAAATCCTGGACTGACAAGAACCTTTGCCATTTGGGACTTAGTCTGCACAACACTCAAACTTTTTTTATGCATATAGAAAACAGCGGGAAACAGCATTGCAGTAGCATGGTTCTCTACCCAGAAAATGCTGTTTTCTGTGCAAGAATACTATATATGAATTTTGTGCAGGATTAAGTCCCACACTGCAAATACTTTTCAAAAACTGCAGAGTTTTCAAAGAAGACTCCTTTATAGTAGAGGGCGGGGAGGCTAAAATTACTTGAAAACAAAATTATTGAAGAACAACATCCCTAGTCTTCTTGTGGAAAAAAAAAAAGCAACAGACTGTGCAGCGATCTTACAAGGCTCTGCTTGGCTATGAGACACAGGGACAACATTTGCATGCTGTCTTCTGTCAAACTATATCAGTTGCTGAAAGACTTGGCAGTCGTCATATGACATTTACCCACCCTGTGGCTTATTACTTCTAGAATCCCTCATAAGATCCTTGGCAATATCTTCATTTACATGAAGGCGGGATCTAAATATTTCAAATTTGGAGGAGGCACCACAGGTAAAAGGCAGAAAGCATGCCTTGCGTGGATAAGGCCACAGGTTCAGTTCCTGGCATCACCCCCCCCCCAAAAAAAGTTGAAATAACTCCTGTCTGAAAATGTAGAGTTGCAGCCTGAAGACAGTGCTGAATGAGAAGACCAAGATAATGATCTGGCGTAAGATTTTTTTCTATGATCCTATTTATATATAATATATTCAATCTTAATGCAATGATTTTTCAGTTAAGTATCAAAAATAATACAGTAATATAACAATAATGTAACAATCATGCTATGATATAGCACCACATTGAAGGGTTTCTGGGGAAAATGCCCCCAATCAATGTTAGTTCTAACTAGAATAAACTCATTGACTCAAAGGGAACAGGGTAAATCATCACTTAGGTAAGGTCCATTGACTCAGAACTTATATAGATGGGCAGTTTACCCTGCCTTGGCCCCATCTTGGAACCCTGCAGCCCTGATGACACAGGGCTTTTGCCCCATTCTGCCTCTGGGCAATCCTCACCACCTCCAAGAAGATACGGGGCTAAGATGGAGGGAACATGGGCTAAGGCCTGTTACACTATTTAAAAAAATACCTGCTTTAATCCTCTGCCACTGGGGAAAAACAAATCAGGCCCAAAATGATTGCAGAAGTCTGTTTCAGCATGCTGGGCCATTGCTTTAGTGACCATCTACCTTGCCCTTCCATAGCAGGAAGCAGGCTTGCAACATATTACCAAGGTTGGTAACTTGCAAGGGGCCTAGGTCACATGTTGCTGGCTGGCTTCCTACCTTCAAAGAGAGAGGGAAGGAGAGGGGGGGCTGGTGGCAGGAGCTGCAGCTATGGGTTGGTGTGCCTGTATGGACTCTGGCCCATTCCATTTAGGTAACAGGGGAGGAACATGCCCGAACCATGGCCAGGATTTGGCATAGCCTGATTTGTGTATAGGAGCCCCAAGTGTATCTACTCCTGCTGGGTCTAACAACTGGATTTAGGCCAAAGATAACTGCCAATCAACAGCTGGCAAGAAAAATGCTATCACCAGTATAAAAATGAAATATAGGCTACAATAAGATAAAAAGGAAAATGGGGCAAGCAATTTGTGGTTGTTGTTATTTTGCCTCTAAACTACCCCAACATTCAATTCAATGTTTTCTTTGAAGAATGTCCAGTCAGCCCCAAGCTTCTTTTTAACTGGAGAGGCAAGAGACTGAAGGTAGAAACTACCCCAAGGAAGCTATGGATCTTTCTCTAGGGTACACTGGATTTCTCACTGGGTACACTGGAGAAGAAAGAATCAAGTGGTCCCAAAATATTTGGGTTCTTGAAAGTTAAAAGTAGAATCTTCAGCAAAGTGTGGAAGTACAACCAGTGCAGAAGCTTCTACACTTACCTGCACACTACTGATAGAAGAAGGCTATTGTTCCCAAGCTGCCTATTTCTCAAATATCTGTCTTTAGGGGACTAACTAGTGTGTTTTGGATAGTCAACTTTTAAAATTTTTGTTGGTTTGTTCTTTGAGATATAGCATACATTATAGGTACCTAGCACAAACATTCTTGGAATTAGCTGTCTGAACTTTATCTAGTTAATCCCCTCTTTAGGGCCTACTGTACCCTCAAATTGTTTGTGGATGGCTGAATTTTTTTTTTTTAATCCAGTCCTTTGCTTTCCTAATGGAAACTGATGGGGAAAGACTGGAGATCCAGATTCTTAAATATTGTTGACCCAAATCAGAATGGCTTAGGTCTGGATTAATTTGGACCATACTGAATAGCACTGAGTAACACAGCAGTGTTGGAAGACGGGAATGATTAATTTGAAAAGACAGAATTATTGGACATACATGTATGTGATCAATGAAGATATAATTGATGGATGTAGCCTCAAGCTTTGAAAATGGGCATTCAAATAAGAGATTCCAAGGTATTAAAATAGCTTGGTGGTAGGTGGAACAAAGAACTAAGTGGTCCCATTAATCCTTAAGTAATTATGACAGGAAAGCACAGTATATATTGTGAATGACATGCACATTGCACAAAGTTATCCTGGAGTGGCTTCTTGACAGTCAAACAAGTTGGAATCACCTCAGAGCACTGCTTAAAGCAATGATTCTAGGGAATCTATGTAGACAGTGTCTTTTGGAAAGTTCTTTGTCCTGTCATAGAAGTCTGAAGCCTGTCAAATTGGGTTTCAAGGATAATCTACTTTATAGAAAATTGTAGCCATTAAATTGTACTTCAGTTCAGTGTTGTATAAGGGCCTTCATTCCACCTCATGGCTTCTCATTGGCCTGCTCTTTTTAGTTTTAACTACCTCAGAATTTCCCCCCCCCAACTGCCTCATAATTTGAACACAGAGAGTAATATCAAGCATATTGTAAATGCCTCAGTTTTGGTATCGCCCTTTTAAAAAGATGGTCCCATTATGAATGGCTGCCCTAAGTGGCCATAAGGACAATTTAGCTTCAATTTATAATTTCCCTTAGTGTCCTTTAGGAATGGTAGGATGACAGCACATTCCCATTCATCTTCATAGTATCTGCTGGGAAATGTGAAGGTTGTCTGTAAAACAATTTTCCTATTTAGCTCAATAACCACTTAGAGGTCTTAGCGACATTCTTGTCTCAACAGAGTCACAAATCTTGCATTTCACAGTGTGCTATGAACCAGTATATTAAAAGGACTAGTTTTTTTAAAAGTAGTGGTAAAAAACTACTTACTGTGAGTCAATGCAATCCCTGCCATGCAGCTTTTACTACTGCTGTATGGTGTCAGTTTATCATTACATTTTGGGGGTTGGAGGCAGTGGATTGTGCATTTTGAGAAATCTTGGTGTTCCTTAGAAGCTTACTAAGAGTTCTATCATCCAGTGAGATCAATAATGGTTGACAAGGTACCTTACAAGACAGTCAGATCTTGGCTGTAGATATTTCCCTGAAATTTAGAATCCTAAACCTTGGGTCTATTCTGAGTTCATTCTCAGATCTACACTTTGTGGGCGCTGATAATATATTGTAGTAAAATATACAATACTCAGGAACTCAGCAGTGCTCCAGTCTGCATGGAAGGTGAAAAGCCTGAAAAGTTGACATTCAGCAGCTGTGAAAAAGGAGAATTCCTTGCAAGGGATAATTATGTACGGGACAAAAAAAATAATATAAAGCTATAGTGTGGGACATTTGGAATGGTGTGTACAGCTATGATTACAGTTTGACTCCCGTATCCGTGGGACCTATATCCACAGATTCACTTACCAACATCTGAACAAATAAAGTCTCTCTAGGCATCTTCTAGGTCCACCAGTGTGATTCTATGATACTAGCTATACCTGATGTAACATACACCCTTATATGCATATATAAAACACTTCAGTATGATTCTATGTTTCCATTCCCATTCTGCTGATTGGCCACTTAGGAAACATATCAAGAGTACGATAATTTGACACATTAATATATAACCTTTCAAATGAACTATGATGGCTAATTTCATGCCGAGAGTCCCTCCACCACTGCCACACAACTGCGTGTACACACACAGACACACACACAATGGTAGACACACACACACTCCATGCATGCCAGGATGCGAGAGCCCCACCATCATCATGCAACCGCACATACACACACCACACATACCAGGATGCAAGAGCCCCTCTGCCAACACCATGCAATCACACAAACACCCTCAGTACACAAACACCCTATACTAGACACACACACACACACACATGCTACACACACAACCCACACATGGCAGGATGTGAGAGCCCCTCCACTGCCATGTTTAAAAAGAACTTGATGTTTTCCACATGTTTCCACCCCAAGGCCCAAAGGGAAGGAACTGCTACAGATAGCACAGAAGGCACAGGGCACAGCTACAGAGAGCACCCAGGGTCCAAGAGGCCAGGCAGCACAGAAAGACCCAAGGCCCAAGGCCCCAGACCCCAGGCAGCACAGAAAAGCTGCAGGCAGCACAGAAATGCCCAAGGCAGCACAGAAAGGCCCCAGACCCCAGGCTGCACAGAAAGGCCCCAAGCCTCACTGAAAGTCTCCAGACCCCAGGCAGCACAGAAAGTCCCCAGGTAGCAGAGAAAGGCCCCAGGCCCCAGACAGCACTGAAAGGCTCACAGTCTCAGGCCCCAGTCAACACAGAAAGGCCCCAGACACCACAGAAAGGCCCCAGGCTGCAAAGAAAAGCCCCAGCAGGACAAAAAGGCCCCAGGCCCCTGGCAACACAGAAAGACCCTAGGCAGCACAAAAAGGCCCCAGACCCCAGCCTGAACAAAAAGGCCCTAGGCAACACAGAAAGGCCCTAGGCAACACAAAAAGGCCCCAGGCAGCACAAAAAGCCCCTATGCCCCAAGCAGCACAGAAAATCATCAGGCAGCACAGAAAGGCCTCAAGCCCCAGCCTGCACAAAAAGGCCCCAGCCTGCACAAAAAGGCCCCAGGCCCCAAGCAGCACAGAAAGGCCCCAGGCAGCACAGAAAATCCCCAGGCAGCCTTTGAAAGCCCCCAGGCAGCCTTTGAAAGGTAGGATGGGGGGGGGAGAAGAAAGAAGAGGGTGGGGAACACATAGAAAGCAGCATTATTTTCCCCATGCATGCATATTAAGACAGCAGGGGTAGATGGCTGACTACTTACTTACTGCAGCTCAACAGGCAAATATGTGGCTGTAGGCCAAGGAGGTGATACTGAAAAACACCATCAAGCTGCTGATTGGCCAGCAGTTGGTTGCAGTTGGTTGCGTATGTTTCCCAAGCAGCCAATCATCACACTGGAACAGCAACGTACCCAAGAGAATTATATATAGAGATAGATGCTTGGGCTGGAAATCATTCATTTTAATAGGGTTCACTATTATCCATGGTTTCTGTTATCCATGGTAAGTCTGGGAACTGAGGATGCAGTGATTGTATTTTACTACATTTCAAAATGGATAGTGTGGGGAAAGTGCAGAAAAATGTGAGCAGATTGCTCTGATAAGTAAAGCAATCCCCCTTTTAGGAGGTTTAGAACATTTGGAGGTTATTAATTTAGTGTGTATGCGTGGGGGAGCTAGTAAGGGGAAAACATGACAAGGGAATGTGACATGACTCATGGTGTGGAAACAATGAGGAAAAAGTTGTGCCCCACCATTTCTTATACTAGAACTCAGATCCAATAATAGAATTCAGAAACAGTCAAGCAGTCAAACTGCTTGACTGTCATTTCAAGGGCAGACAAAAGAAAGTACATATTCATACAATAAATAATTCACATGTAGAATTGGCTGCCACAAGATGTAATGGCCACTGGCTTTGATGGCTTTCAAAGAGGATTAAACCAGTTCATGAAGAATAAAACTATCGCTGGACATAATGGTTCTACTCAACCTCTAGGTTCTCAAATATGCCTCAGTGTACTAGTTGCTGGCGAATAACAGCAGCATAGGTTGTTAATTTCAAGGAACACTCCTGGGCTTCCCAGAGTCATTTGCCTTGACCACTGTGTTAAGCAGGGATACTGGAATACAGAAAGGCTTGCTCTGATCTGCTAGGGCTATTCTTATGTTAAAACCACTGCCCTAGTATCAAATGTAGGATCTTTTACCAGTACAGGATTGCTGAACTATTGCTAGCTTTGACTTTACAAGTCATCCTGGAAATTCAAAACCTGAAATATTTTGTATCTCTCCCACTGTAAGTGGCACCATCAGTGAAGGAATTCAGGGCAGATGCCTGGCTAGGGACTAGCTGAGGGCCCAGGGGCTCAGAAGGGTTGCTACTGTCAAAACATTTCCCTGGTGGGTGACACCACTTTGCCAATTTGCCACTTGGCTCTTCTCCACAGCAGTCATCTATCATGTTGTATTTCCCCAAACACAGTGACAGACATAACAGCACAACTGGGTCATGCACTGTAATGGAATAACACAACATGTTATGCAGCTGCTGTGGGTCTTAAGTTAGCTCTACCTTGACTCCCATTCAGAAGTGCCACTTGTTATGTGCCAAGGCTATGTTTATATTATCACATTTACATTATACTAGGTATACCTGGCGTAACATACACAGTTCTCTGCATATATAAAATGCTTCCATATGTTTCCATTCCCACTCTGCTGACTGGCCACATAGAAAACACGTCAAGAGTATGATCATTTGATGCAATAATATATAACCTTTCAAATCAACTATTATGGCTAGTTTCATGTCGAGAGCCCCTGCCCCCACCATGCAACCACATATACACACAGACACATAGATATACACACACAATGCCAGACACACACACACACTACGCACACCAGGATGCAAGAGCCCCTCCGCAGCCATGGAACCATGTGTACACACACACACCACACTACATACACACAGCACACATGCCAGGATGAGAGAGCTCCTCCACCACCACGCAACCACATGTACATGCATATATAGGATGTATATATATGCAATATATATATATGCAGGATGCAAGGGCCCCTCTGCCACCGGCATGCAACCATGCATACATACACACACCATGCTTCACACACACACCATGCACGCCAAGATGCGAGAGCCCCTCCACCACTGCCATGGAACCATGCACATACATATACACACACACACACACACACCATGCTACACACACATCCATATGTGCCAGGACATGAGAGTCCCTCCACTGCAACCACGCAACTGCACATGCAGGCACCATGCTACACAGGCACCACCCATGCCACGATGCAAGAGCCCCTCCATAACTGCGATGCAATCACACAAACATAGAAACACCCCACACTACACACACCCTATGCTACACACATACAATGTGCTCCAGATACCACCTCTGCCACCACCATGCAGAAATGCACATACCCCACACTATACACACATACCACACTACACACACACCACACTACAACAACCCCATACTACAAAGACACACACACACTATGCCTCACATGTGACACCTCACACCACACACACACAACCCTCTTCCCTCCCTCCATCTCACCCACACACACACCATTCTACTCACAGACACACAAGGATGTGAGAGCCCCTCCACCACCATGTTTAGAAAGGACTTGAAGCTTTCCACATTTCCACCCCAAGGCCCAAGAGCAAGGAGCAGCTACAGACAGCACAGAAGGCCCCAAAGGCCCAGCTACAGACAGCACAGAAGGCCCAAGGCCCCAAACCAGAAGCAATGACCCAAAACCAAGGAGCAGTTACACACAGCACAGAAGACTACATTGTAGTGGCCAAGACTGAAGGCCAAATGTTGCTCTTAAATAGTAGTTCCCCTGGCTGTTTAAGGTGTGCTTCATGATTGCAGCCAGCTGCATCTGATAGCGTGGCCCTGGTTCTTCCAAGACTCCTACAGCCAGGCCTCAGTCTGCAAAGAGGCTGTGCTGGCTGCTGCAGCCAGGGGCCTAGTCCTGTAAGGAGAGGGAGATCCTGACACCTAAGCAGCTAATCAGCACACTGAAAATGGCAACATACCCAAGAGAATTATAAATATAACTAGCTATACCTGGTGTAACATACACCGTTATCTGCATATATAAAATGCTTTGGTATGATTCTATGTTTCAATTTCCATTCTGCTCATTGGCCATTTAGGAAACATGTCAAGAATATGTCAACATGTCATTGGACACATTAATATATAACCTTTTAAATGAACTATGATGTCTAATTTCATGCTGAGAGTCCCTCCACCACTGCCATGCAACTGCGCATACACACAGACACACACACACAAGATACACACACATACCACATATGCCAGGATGTCAGAGTCCCACCATCACCATGCAACCGCATGTACACACACACATACCACGCAACACACACACCACACTGCACACACACACCATGTGTGCCAGGGCATGAGAGCCCCTCCACTGCTGCCATGCAACCACACGTACACACACACCACATACACCAGGACATGACAGCTCCTCCGCCAAGAGGCCCAAGGGGCCAGTCAGCACAGAAAGGCCCAAGGCCCCAGACCCCAAGCAACAGAGAAAAGCCCCAGGCAACACAGAAATGCCCAAGGCAGAACAGAAAGACCCCAGACAGCATAGAAAGGCCAAAGCTCCAGGCCCCAGGCAGCATAGAAAGGCCCTAGATAGCACAGAAATGCCCCAGACCCCAAACAGCGCAGAAAGGCTCCAGGTAGCAGAGAAAGGCTCCACGTTACAAGTTCGATTCCAGCGGGCTCCAAGGTTCACTCAGCCTTCCATCCTTTCATAGGTCGGTAAAATGAGTACCCAGCTTGTGGGGGCAATTAGCTAACACACATTGGAAACTGCTTAATGCAGTGTAGATGTGTAAATAGCTATTGCTTAAAACAATTTGTAAGCCGCTCTGATAGCCTTGTGGCGGAAGAGCGGGGTATAAATACCTAAATAAATAAAAATAAAAATAAAAAAGGTAGCAGAGAAAGGCCCCAGGCTGCACAGAAAGGCCCCTGGCAATACAGAAAGACCCCAGGCAGCACAAAAAGGCCCCAAGAGGCACAAAAAGGCCCCAAACAGCACAGAAAGGCTTCAGGCCCCAGGCTGCACAAAATCATGCTAGGCCCTAGGCAGCACCAAAAAGGCCCCAGGCCCCGGCAGTACTGAAGGGCCCCAGGCTGCAAAAAAAGGCCCCAGGCCTCTGGCAGCACAGAAAGGTCCCTGGCCCCAGCCTGCACAAAAAGGCCCTAGGCCTCAGGCAGCACAGAAAGACCCCAGGCAGTACAGAAAGGTAGGACAGGAGGGAAAAGAAGAAAGACAAGGGTGGGGGGCACATAGAAAGCAGCATTACCCCCCCCCCCATGCATGCATATTAATACAGCAAGGGGAGCTGCCTGAGTATTTACTTACTGCAGCTCAACAGGCAAAGATGTGGCTGTAGGCCAAGTAGGTGGTACTGAAAAACACCCTCATGTTGCTGACTGGCTGGCCAACAGAGCACTACGATTGGTTGGGTATGTTTCCCAAGTGGCCAATCAGCACACTGGGACTGGCAGCATACCCAAGAGAATTATAGATATAAATATAGATATAACATGGTAAGGCAATGTTATATTCCTTACCATATATGCCAAAGCTGGGCCTCTGGACATCTGGTTTCTTATCCTATAGCAGTGATGGCAAATGTGACCTCTGGATGTTATGAGCCACAACGCACCACAGTAAGGCCATAGTAATCCATTTAATGTCCTGCAGTTATGCATATGTTATGGTGTTTAGATAATAGGTAATGTGGTGTGGGACTGTTATGTTGTGGTGTTTGGCTGCACACATGTTTATTAGATTAAGGTCTGTTAGAACTGAATGATAGTATATGAACTGTTAGAGGTGAATGGTAATTGCCTGGGAGTTTGAACAAGATTTGAAAATGTGAATAGACTAGTTAGTGCAGTTATTTGAGGTGGAGAAAAGAGTTAAGTCAGGGAGTAAGCAGTTAGGTCGAGTGTGGCTGGAGACAGTAAGTGGAAAGTAGTTTGAGGTGAGCTTATAGACAGAAATATCAGTAACAATTAAGAAAGAGCACATAATAGTGGGCAGTTTAATCACCCTCTGTTTAATACATTTTGTTCAAACAAATATGTGTCTTGAGTGGCTACACTAATGCTAGTGCTGGTGATATTGATGTTACAAATCCAGGCACGTCAGTATCTATGATGGCAGTGGTAATACAAGGATATTACATTTGGTGGCCAGTAGTGGGATTATAGTAGAGATGGCTTACATAAAAGGTTCCAAAGGTAGCTTCAGCAGCAGGATAAGGTGGGTGTATACAGTTGGTGGCAACACCTTAGCTATTGAAAAGGGGCTTATCACACCACTGTCTACCTGAGAAAATCTAACTGGTACACTAGGGGCAGGGTTGGTGATGTACTAGAATGTCTGGCAGGTCAGATGAAAAGAAATGTGATGGGGAACTGTTTGACTGAGGAGGAGAGTTTTGGTAGCAGCAGCCTACACAGACAGAAATTTGATAGCAGGTTGGCAGGCAAGTGGGTAGGTCTAGTGGAGATTTGAGACAGGAGATGCTAGCAGTCCCTCAGCTCAGGGCTTCCTACTCTGGCTCTGACAACACCCTTTCATACCAGAAGAAAATAAAGTTCTCCAAATTCAGTAGAGTCACCTTATCACATTTGAAGTAACTGGACTAATTGGAAATGCTGAAGCATTTCATTTGAACCCCATTTTAAAAACAAATCAACCTGTTTCAAATTTATTGGATTAGTATGCATATTAGAATGCAATTATGCTTTAGCTTTGGTTTTTCTCTGAATTTTTCAACAATTCTCAAATCAGAAGAATGTATCATATTTCAAATTAAAATGTCCATAATTGTTAGTAGTTAGCATAAAATTTGTACCAAGTTGTGGGGAAGATCCATTTTAAAATAATGCAAACGTGTATGTTTGTATTATCCTGACTGATGTGAAAATTGAGCGGGGGAGGTGGAAATACTACACATTTGTCATCTATGGATTGTGGTGGTTCTGTTGCGAGACCATTAAATCAGTAATCTAAAATTGCCTGACTGCAGTCCTGGCTAGCAGATGCCCCGTCAGATGCTGAATGTCCTGACTTACATGCTCTGAAATCTTGACACATCATTTGTTATAATTCATACATACTTTAGAAAATACAGAGATACAAATACTACAACAGTAGCCTTTGAAAATGATGGTTAATTTCATAGGGAAACATGAAAGAAATTGTGTTTGGCATTACAAAAGATTTTGTCTTATTAGCTCCTTCAAAGGAGAAGAAAATATACATCCCGTGACATAAACAAACAACATAAGAGGGGCTCTTTCATTTATCACATGATGACCAATCAAGTACACAGCAAGTCACCAGGGTAAAAAAAAAGCATTTTAAGAGCTTTAGTGCTGTTTAACTGCATATGATTCTTATCGTATTACTGTCTCGAACATCACAGCACAGTCTTATCGGTTTCCTTTGTTAAAAGGACACACTACTAATAGCTTGATTTAAACTTGGTGGCTTTAAAAACTAGCTTTGCATTTGGAAGGCATTATCTGTCTTTGTCAAAACGTATGCAGACATTCTCTTGGGTTTCACATGAGTCTGGCCTAATACAGAAGGGAGCAAGAACCAGAGTTATCTGTCTTTTTTGCTCAAAAATGCCGTTCTAAAGAGGTCAGTGATAAGGGAGGAAGGGCCTGCTGATAATGTTACTGCAAAAGTGGTATTTCTTTCTCCAGTCCATCAGCAGAAACATCACATTATGCCAGATTAGGCAATTTGGTGTCGTCCTGATATTTTGGGCTACAACTCCCAGAAGCCTTAGCCAGCATTGACAATTATCTGGGATTGTGAGAGATGCCGTTCAAAGCATTTAGAGAGTAACAGATTGCCTATCCTACATTAGGCTGTCCATCATGTGAAGGGTCTAGACCTCAGTTACAGAAGCTATCATGAAAATCATACTGAAGGTCATACATAGGTTCACCTCCAAGCAACTTAGGCACAAACTGTACTCAATGGAAGGTACATGTGTTGAATGTTGAAGGAGCCTTGCTCTTCCAAATCAGGCTGGGAAAGACTCAGGTCTAAACTCTGGATAGTCAACCAGAGTGGATACTGAACATGATGAACCAATGATTTGATTTGGGACTTTTTCAGATGGGCTATTTATTCCATGGGAGACACGGAACAGGGTTAGGAAAAACTCTTTTCAGAAGTTGCTGACCCTTTTCCGTGTCTCCCCCATCCCTATTCTGCATTTCCCTGTGATATTTTCATCATGGGAAAATGTCATTTTTGGACCACCCGTTCCGTTGTAGTAACGGAATCACGTGATGACAGCTGCAGGGGAGGTCCGTTCTGCACACTTCCAGGTACGAACAAGACACCCAGGTAAGTGGCAACCTTTTTTCCCCATCCCCAAGTTACTTGGTTTTTTTTAAATGTGTTTTCATGCTTTGTGTACTATTTTGACATTTGGGGGGGTATTTTTAAATTTCCTGCACGGCCATTCTCTCGGGAAAATGAGTGGGATTTCAGTTGCCGGTCATAAAGGCAGCCTTACAACAGCTGCATTTATGACCGGCCAGCTTGGGGAGAGGGAGGACGTTCCTGCCGCAGAATGAGGGTAAGTGTTTGAATATTTTCCCTTCAT
Source organism: Gambelia wislizenii (assembly GCA_030847615.1). Classification (NCBI taxonomy): domain Eukaryota; kingdom Metazoa; phylum Chordata; class Lepidosauria; order Squamata; family Crotaphytidae; genus Gambelia; species Gambelia wislizenii. Next base: position 101,341,351 of record JAUMIR010000005.1, on the reverse strand, counting down.
TCCGTGGCAGGAACGGGATTGGGCCTTTTGGCCCCATCTGAAAAAGTCCGTGGTGTAAGGTAGCTTTCTCTCTCCATGTCTTTTGTTTGCTGTCCCATTTTTTAAAAAGTACTATGAAAACCATCTCCAGAGGAACATCCCAGTCTACCTCTTTTATTTTTAATGCACCATGTTATTTTGTCTTGCTGCTTGAAACTCTATATCCATAGTGTTGAACAGTAAAGTTGTTCTTTTTCAGTTAGTCACTGGCAAAAGACAGGACCAATTTGTTGCTGTATGGTGTTTTAGACTATCTTAAGAGAACTTGTCTGCTTCGTTGAATTGCCTCCCCCAACTTTCTTTTTATTCTTGCACATCTTCCACAAGCTTCTGCAAAGGGGGAACCAAACAATGAAATGCTATTTAGTAGGCACTCACTGTGTCTTTGTTGGAAAATATAGTTTGCAGTCCAATAAGTGGAAATGGTTTTGCCATTGAAGGGTTAACTGAGAAGGCATATGAGATGAGCTGATGTAACTTCCTAAAGTTTTACTATTGGGCAATCTGGGATGAAGGGGGAATGTCTGAGGGTTCTTCTTTGTTCCAGATGCCATGTTATCTAACAATCCTCATGGACCTTTGAACTGAGAGGACCCCAAAAGGGGTGTCCTGAATTTAGACTTGTAACAATGTAGTTTTCAAGTATTTTTAACCAGTTTTAGTCTGTTTTGATGGTGTTTTTGTTACCTGCCAAGAATCAGCTCTCTAAACTGTGAGTAAAGAAACTTTTGTACTTTTTAAACTAACTTTGAGTCTTGAGTGGTTATTTTTGTAGTTAAATAACTTGGGAAAAGACAAAGGTTGTTTGGTTATTAACTAAGCAGTGTTTTTACATGCATGCTAACATTCTGATGCTAGATGCTGCGTGTGCATTAAGCTTGCTATGCTCTGCTATAAATTTGGCTGCATTATCCACTAACGTGTGAAGTGCAGTGTGGATGTTTAAACAGGGACAAAATACCCTGATATTTTCAACAGTGTATTTTTACACAGTTTCCAACAGTCTTGATAAACAGATTGTTCATTCTTTGGAAATGATGTGTAAAGGCCACAAGTAACTACTGAACAATTTTTACAGCCCTGTTCAGATCCCTTCTTAATGATTACCATGTATTAAAACACATATTAGCAATAATAGCACACAAGCAGAATATTGAATCCAAATTAATGGCCAGTGAAAGTTAATGGCCTATGGCTTATTCCAACTGGTAATTAATCCCTTGGCATTGTTTCAATGTTGTGATTTTTATTGTTTATTTATTTTTTAAAGTGTTGTCATGGTGGTGATGGTTGTTTTCTTTTGCAATTTGACAATGTTATCCAGTAGACCAGACTGAGAGATAAAATAGCAAGCTGCACTAATTGCACAAGTTTAATCCTGTCAGCTCCAAACAGGAGCCCACGACAATGAGTTAATGAGTCATAATTAGAATTTACAAGGACAAGATAGAGATTTGATGGTAGATAAGTGAGTATGCATTCTCAAAATTCATCTTTCCATTGCCTTTTCTTTCCATTAAATGGAGATAATATGGTATTTTGGCTAAGTGGGGGTGAGGGTGGGGTGGACTTCAATCTATGGTTCTCTAGGGAGATTTTCAGACCCTCTAAATATGGCGTGATAAGGATGCCAGGAGATCACGAAAGGGCTTGAATTTCAGATGATGTAATTTCCATGTTGTCATGCTCCCATTCAGCTGTTGTTCTGCTGGTGCTTCTTTTTATTGACAGGCTTAGCCATCAATGTGTCCCCCATTCTGTTTCTGTCACAGAATGATGCACAATTGAAAAGGTGCCCCATTATGCTGGTGTGATGCCAGAGTCAATGGGAGGTCCCTGCCAGAACACGTCTGGGTGCAATCAGAACATTGAGGTAAGTGACACACTTTTTTGTACCCTCCCTGGATTACTTTTTTTAAAGTGTGTTTTTGTGCTTGCTGTCACTTTTTTCCTTTTAGTTGCCTTTTAATTTTTGAATTTCCCATGCTCTCGTCTTTTCGCGAGAATGGCCAGGATTTCAAACCAGGAAGTGAATGGAGCTCCATTCAAGCTCTGTTCACTCCTGGACAGGCATGGACATGTGAACAAGGTAGGTTTGAAACTTTTTTTTACTGTGGTGTGACAGGGATGGGAGAGGGGAAGGAAAGGAGATAGCAGGATGGAAGCACTTTTTACATTCTCTTCTGAAAATCTACTAGATGTTGCGTTTCAACTTATATTGTGCCTTTACATGGATTGATAGGAATTAGAGGTTAACAACATCTGGAAGCCCCTAAGTTACCCAGACCTGCTTTAACTGACCCCAGGGTTGGAATTTATGTAGCAAGGGATTGTGGGAAGTCCATTTCTTCTGCTTGTGTGTATGCTGAACCTTATTTTCCATCTGTAAACTCTGCCCTTTTGCCTATGAATAAACAAGCCCTATTTTGAATATTTTTTTAATGCTGTGCTATGATTTTAGACATCCCTTCCTGACAGACTTCCTCATGTTATGCCTTATCCTCGACCTTATGATTATGCCTGGGTTAAAAAGGGAGTCCTCACCATGCTCTACAAATATGATAAACAGGAAGTGGTGATGGGGTACTACTTGTGCAGACTCTGAATATGCATTAATAATGGAGAACCTCATAAATCATAGGGTTATGGTACTCATTACACTGGGATTTTTGGTTTAGCTGCTTTGAAGACAGGGGTAGAAATGCCCCTTTATCCTTCCAGGAGAACTGGGTCACTTTAATCTTTGCTTTTTGTTTTTTAAAATGAGGTGGTAGAAGAAAAAGGTTCCTTTTTTAGCTTGGAGAAGATTCTTCAGTAAGCTCTGAGCTGCCATAAAGCATTCTGCGTCTTTTCTACCATGTATGCAGAGGAAGGGTTGAGTTAACTTTAGATGAGGAGGCCAGGTGGGACATTTTTAAAAACCCTTTAAATGTCCTTTGGGAGCTTTACAGCACCACAATGCTTCCCACATCCTTTTTGCTGCATTTTGAGTCCAAGCCTGCATGCCTTGTATACTCAAAAATGTGACGGAAAGAAAAGCAGGAGTGTTGAGGTGCTTTGGAGCTTATGTGAGTCATTTAAAAGTGTTGGAAAGATTTTCTGCCTGTACCATCTCATCTTAAAAACAACAAACATCTTCAAAATACTGTCCTTATCTGGTCTTCAGAGACATTTTATTTTGGTAAAGGTTGGCAAATCATTTCAACCCCCCCCCACACACACACCTTTGTTGTAAATCAATGAAGGCCCCAATTAGAATTTTCCATCACCTATCATGAAGATCCATCTTGATCATCTTCTAATTATAGTGCTGTTTCTGCTTTTGCCAAGACTTTGAGCTTCTTCTGTTTGTGGTATGATGCATGCCAACAGAATGTCATGTTTGTATTCAGCCTTGGTGGTCTCCATGCTCATGGCAGCAGCCAGTAAACCCCTGAAACTAGGTGACAATCGGCCCAAGTATTCAGTAAGCTTATTTTTTTATTTCATAACTTAAGTGTTATGAAATATGCTTTGTGTAACATGAATGCTGTCTTTCAGCCTCATACCAGAGAACTGGCCAGTGCAGCCAATAGCCAGGCATGATGTGCAGTCTAATCAAGCCTAACGCAAACAAGTCCCCAATTGACAATGAACCAAAACTGGAAGAAAGTCACTTAATTTCAATAAAATACTACAATCACTTTTGTGCATTTTGTGTCTTTTCTTATTGAACAATTACATCAAGAATATAACAAAGTGCAAACATTGCCAGATATTAATAGCAACCACAACACATGACAATATATAATAACTCGTGTCTGTACTCCCTTCCAAAAAACCCCACAATTTTATTAATCCAAAAATAACCTCAACATCCTCAAGTCTGTCTGTAAACTGGCATGTGTTGTAGTCCTTTAGAAAATGATGCCAGTGAGAGATATTGTATTATCATCGCCGTACATTCTTGTTGTTAAATAGATATTGGACATGTTCACACACTTATATGTCAGTATAATATCCAAAATACAATACTTGGACATGCAAATACCACTTAAACTATTCCAAAAGATCACAACATGTGCTGTATTTAAAAGAACTTGTATGTATGCTCATATCCCAAATGAAATAACAATTTTTGCTAATAAAAAATAACTTTAAATCTAATAGTCTGTCAATAGGTTGGCAGGTGCTGTAATCTATAACATGAACTTCATTCTCATTTAATAATACAAAAAGAACTTGAAATTTACACCTGTGTAGGAGGTGTTGAAATAAGTTCCCAGCACTTGGAACAGTCTCTCAATTCTGACAGTGGTAAATAGGTTAGAAATGCAACCTTACTAGGCAATAATACATTCCATTTTTAGCTTGGGGTTTGTGCACTATATGACTATACCATAGTATAAATCTTTATAAAAGTCCCGAACTGGTCTATTATCTTCACTAATATAGGACAATCCTTTACACCAGTAGCATCCAGAAAAAATATCAGAAGCATGCAGGAAGGCAGTTTGAGTAGGTGGCCAGCATCCAGGATTCATATGTAGGACACACACAGCAGCAAATGGCTACCCCGGGCAATATGTCAACTGTTTCAATGGGAGTCTTCTTCAGTGCTAACAATTAGTTGTATTTGCAATAGACTGACATTCTTCATGGCCATCAGTAATATGAAATCAAAATAGCCCCAATTAATATCATGCAAACAAACATCACGGAAATGATTATTTAAAATAATTTATAATATTTATAATACAACAGACTATTCACATTATTATAGAAGGGCCTACGTTGGACCAGGGAGGCAAAAACACGGCACAAATACCACCAGTGTCCCCCTCAAGTGCATTTGGGGGCAATTTGTTTGTTTGTTTGTTTTAAATAGTTTTTGCATTTTTTTTACACCTAGGAGGCCCTGGGGTCCACAAAAATGCCCCAGAAGGTTGCATGCAACCTGTGGGCTACACTTTGCCCTTCCCTGTGCTACACCATTCCATTAAATTGACTCCAAGGGTTTGCCCAGTCCTTGTAGAAGAATCTCCTAAATGATCATTTTGAGGCAAACCAAGAGATAAGAGCAGAGATAATGTCATGAACACCTAATTACATGTTATTTAATAACTTAGATTTTATACAATTTCAATATATTTTATGTACTTATATTTTATTTCCTGCAAGCTCATTCTTATTGCTTAATAATGTACAATCTTGATGTTTGATATGTCAGGTCTATGGAATGTAAATCATGTTTGTTGATAAGATAAAACAATTTTTTCTCTCTGATTATGTGTATGCCTAGGCACTTGACCCACTGAAAACATACATGGAAATATTAGTCAAAATCTGCTGTGGACATCTTCTGCCTCTCACCTGCATGGAATGTCATTTTGAGAGTCCAAGGCTGCTGAAGAATTGCTTATGTCCAGTTGTTCGATTGTGCAGAATTTCAAAGAAGGGATCTACCCATTTCCCTGTCAGATGTACAGAAATGTATTGCAAAGTGCATCACCTAATGCTTTTTAACTTACAATTTAAACACATGAGAGTGTTTCTATGAACCAACCATGCCTTGTAAATAAGGTGCAATTATATTGTACTAACTGGACTTGTTTATCTCGGATTGCCCTTTTTAGTCATCAGCGCGATTGCAGAAAGCACAGGATGAGTCCTTCCTGAATATTAGTTTGCGAAGAAAAGCCAGACTGAGACATATCACAAGGAAGAGACATGAATTACCAAGCTTCTCCTGGAAAGTAAGACAATCATTTATCATCATTTTCAGCTTGTGCCAGTCTGAAAATAGATCCTGACTTTCAGGCGTGGCCCCATGTCCGTGTTAGGTCGGCCCAACTTATGATTCACTGGGCTTAATATCACCCCCCTGCTTGTATTGTGGCCTGACAAGAAGTGCTGACCCAAACCATTTTGCTGCATGATGCAGACCAAAAATAGTAGTCCCCACTCTCCCAAGACAAGGTACACAGTACTAAAGGCCAGCCAATTTTTTTAAAGAGAACATTCCCACTCTTCATCAGTAAAAACACAAAAACAAGTTTAAAACACTATCAATGTTCTGGTCTTTTATGATACACCAAATCTGTTGCCTGAGACACCAACCTCAATCTTCCTAATGATAGGGCCAGCACTGATGACAGGCATTTGACATAATTTGCATTTGCTGTCCCACGTAGGCTGCAAACACAGGAGGTTCACTGAGACCTTCAAAAGCTGAACTTAGTTGGTTCACTGGTCAAGCAGGCCTGCTTTAGTATGTAGTGTGAATGGGAATATCTCACTGGCTTCTGTTCAGTTCTCTTCCCACCTGTGAATAACCACATTTTTGGTCATGAGAAACTTGAAATTCACATTCCTATAGTAGGCTAGCAATGCCAAGACATGGATCCCTCACTCAGAGATACATTGCTGGAAATGCAACCAATGTGAACTTTTTGGCTAACTTTCCCTGCTCTCTTCCCATTTCTTTCAGCTGACATCCTGTGCCAAGGAACAGCATTATAGGAGATCTTTAAATATTCTTTAGAATTAGTAGCAAAGTAATACACCTGACTATTGGAGTTTAATGTGGTTCAGATCAATTCAAATTTTTAAAAAAAGTTTTAATAATGGAGCCTTTTTGGTATGTAGTGAGAACACTTGAAGTGCAACATGGTTCGTGCCTTCATTGACTTGTGCTTCCTTTTTCTGTACTTCTTGATAATTTCTGAAAAAGAACTTTTGAGTATTGCCACGAAAGGAGCCCTACACACACATTACTCACACGAAAGGGCAAACTGAATATGAAGGACCTGATGAATCATACACAAAACTTGGGAAAAATATTTGGAAAAGCTACTCCTTCGGAGAGTTGTAGTCCCAAAGAGTCATTTATCCCAGCTCTGGCAACACACTAAATTCATACTCCACAACATTTCACAAAGGAAAACCAGGTCACATGTGGCCAAGCAACATCAGAGTATGGTCAAGATGACAAAAGTTATCAATAAGAAAGAACACACAGGCTTGGAGGGCTGCATCAGTTTGCTTTTGCTTGAGCCTTTAGGGAAGAGTAAGGTTTCATCCCTCCTCTCCCCTCCCCCTGCTGAATTCATTAAGGGCAAACTACTTGTACTCTTGGGCATTGGTAATGCATGGGAGTCCCCTTATGGGACTCAGAGGTGTGGATGGAAATGGTATTGCCCAGGCAGAGGTGACACCTTTTAGGCACCCTTGGTGGCAGGGTGGCCACACCTGATTCCCTCCTCAGATGGCCCCTGCTCCTGTCATCCCTGGGTCTGGCAACAGGCTGGAGGGATGGGTTTATCGATCTACAGGTGGGCTGGCTGATGCCTGCATCCAGACCCATGCCAAGGCCAACCCTACTACCACTGTAATCAATAACATTGTGACCTTTCTTTCTGCAACCCTTGGTATATCGTGTTTTGTTCAGAGCGATCTCCCCCTTGGACACACAGTGAGATGACAGAGGATTAATTGGGCTGTCACTGTCAAATCAGACAATTTGAGGGTATGCCTAAACCCACCCCTATAATCATATAATTCCTTCCTTCAGTCTGTGTGTTCATGGTAAATTTTTGCAGGAGGCAGCTTGTTCTACCTATGTAAGTTTCCTTTTGTGACTTAGGACATTTTCAGACACGGAAAAACAGCTTCTTGCCGCGCACGCAGCCTCCGGAACAGTATTGAGGCTGCTGCACGGCAAGGGTCCATTTTGGACGACGCCATTTCTCTCTCGGCATCATCCGTGACTGTTGCGGCCAGCACTGGGGGCGGCCGTGCTATTTTTTACTCACGGACAACTTTTGTGAATAAAAAATAGCGCAGCCACCTCCAGTGCTGGCCGCAACAGTCACGGACGATGCCGAGAGGGAAACGGCATTGTCCAAAATGGACCCTTGCGGCGCAGCAGCCTCGATACTGTTCCGGAGGCTGCTTGCACGGCAAGAAGCTGTTTTTCCGTGTCTGAAAATGTCCTTAGAAATAAAATCTAGAGAGCCTACCTGAACAGAAAAAACCTATTCTCATTAAAGATATTCACCTTGAATATTTGGGAAGGTGGAAAAGCAGCATTCCGATATTTCTCTCTCCCGTCCTCTTACCCAATCAAACATAGTGACGAGATCTCAATTAATTATTCAATCTCAGTTGAGACAGGCTGACTCAACACTGCCTATTGAGAACTGAACCCCTAGAAGACTTCTTGCCTCCAGTGTATGAATGGGATGAATACTTCCCCCCCCCCCATTGCAGTTCCACAATTTGCACAAAATATCTCTGGACACATCTTGGCTTTACCTTTGTGAACCAGAGCACACACGCAGACAGCAAGCAGAGAAAAAACTAGTCTATTGATTAAAAATACAGGAACAGCCTAATGTTTTGGATTTGGGAGGGGGGATAGCTACGCAATTTTCCCATTTCACATAGTTTGCATAATTGATGCAATTTGTTCAATTTGCACAAAAACCATTCTTGCAAATGCAAACTATCTCTAGAGATACCTTGACATTTTGTGGGCAAGCATGTGAGAAATAAAGGATTACTTGATTATACACGCACAGAATTTGGCTGGTCTTGACCACTCCTTCTGTTTGTTGTTTCTAGTAGATACACACTGTTTTTGACATAAAACATTTAAATACCAAAGAATACAGTTTTTGCATTAAACATTTTTTTGTGCAAAATCAATGTCCCCCCCCCACAGTTTTTCACAGAAAGTTCAAAAATGTGAAAAATCATCCCTTTTTTGTAGGAATATTTAATCTCATCCCACATAAATAAAACTGGATTTTTTTTTTCATTCTTGTGTCTCAGAATTTAAATAAGAAAGATGGTTACTGAAGGTAGAGGCCCAGCTACAAGTGGAGACTCCTGAAAGGTAGGGGCTTCCTCAGGAGTAGGAGTCACCTTGGGTAAAGGTTCCTCCCAGGAAGATCAGCAGCAAAATACCTATAGCTGAGCTCTGTGTGAGGCCTCAACAATATAAGCGTCAGCACTATAAGGATGATGGAAGGATCATATTTTGACTAGCTGGTGCCTGAACCTGAACTTTGCCTCCTGGAAACTTTCTGTGTTTGCTCTTTGGAAACAGATTGGTTAAACCCTGAATTGTTATTTAGCTTTGGGTCTTCATCAATTGGCTTTCTCTGGGAGGACTCTCTTCTCTGATTAACCTTCTGGATTTGCCTTACCTGATTCATCTATTTGTGGTACAGCATAACATTACTGCCATTTGACCCTGTACAGCAGTGGCTCTTAACCTTTTCTTTACCAGAGACCCCCTTTATGTCTTTTGTTGCTGTGGACCCCCAAGACTTAACTCAAGATTTAAAACAACAAGAATTAATAATACTTAATACAGTTACCTCACCCATTAAACCTTCCCTCAGAGGCACTGGAGGGGGAGGGAAGGTTTTCTCCTGTTTGGGGCTGGAGGGGATTGTATGGCAATGTACAGGCCAAGCCAGCCAGCCAGCTTTTACCTTGGCTCCTGCCATGTCCACTACACTGTAGGGAGGAGGTGGGCCAAGCAGCCTTCAAGCCTTTGTGGACCCCCTGTGAGGACACTGCAACCCTTGGGATCCCCAGACCACAGGTTAAGAATCACTGCTGTACATTATGATCTTGCTCCTGGGTCCTGCCCAACCAGGAACAGAATAACTTCAAATGGAGTTGAGGGTGGCATCCTGCCTGTTTTTTTTTTCTTCTGCCAGATGACAAGACCTTCTTATTCAAGCAGGTTTTTTACTACTAACCAGCTTCTCAAGTAAGGGGTTTAATGATGTGTGGGTGCTGTATGACCCCCACTTGATGTGTTTTAAAATTATTTTAATTCAGCTGTTTAAACATGATGACATGACAATTTTCTAATTGTTTTAAAAGAGTGTAAACTGTTCTGCTTTTAGGTGCATGTGTTGAAGCACCTTAGGTTCCAGTACTGAGACAAAGGTGGGATATATTTAAATAAATAAATGTTCCCTCTTCCCACTTTTTGCTGTCTCCCAGGAAGTTTGAGCTAAAGTGTCTCCTAATCAAGAAAAAATAGTTTGCAGGCAGATGAAAAAGGAAATACTTCTAGGCTCAGGGAATAATACATTTGTTACTTTCTAGGTGATGGTTCATTGCACTCTCATTTGTGCTTGCACTCACTGTGCTAGAAAAAGCTGAAATTATTCCTCCAGAAAACAAATTAGGTACACAGAAAATGTTGTCAACAGACTGAAGCAAACTCTATTCATAAGCCAAACACCCATAACATTCAATAGGTTTAATACTCCTTTCCAAGGTTTTACAAAATTTAGAGATACAAGTCCTTCCTTCCTCACTCCTGCCAATTTAGGATGTTCACCATTTCCTAATTCAATCATGGAAAGCTAGCAAGTAAACAAAATGGAAAGCAAACCCAAAGAAGTGCCAAATGAAGATGAAGTACCTTTCATTTGGCCACATCTTCCAGGGACAGATTGGGCTTCACCATATCACCTTTGTTTAAATGGGGAATGCAGACCTGTAATTCCTAGACTGGAGGTGAGAATTCTACCTCTGAACAGCATGATGCACAATATTAAAAGAAATACAAAATCCAAAGGATAGATATGTATCAATATGAATACTGATCCCAGAAATGTGAAACAGATCAGTTTGTATCAAAATTCACAAAGACTTAAGAAATCAAGCACCCACAGTAGTAGTAGTGAAGAGATGGACTGGTCTTGTGGCCTTCAATAGGCAACAGCAGGACTGTGGACACCAATTTCACTATAGATTTCATTCCTCTAGTGGGGACTTACAAAGGACCTTGAAACACTGAGAAATTGCATTTCCCAGGGTTCTTGGTACTCACAGTGTTTTTAATAACTAAGGAACTTATAGCAGCCATACTTCTTCTCTTTGCCATCAGTACACATGGGAGAAGGAAAAGGAAGAGGGAAATGGGGGTGGATATGTTGAGGAAAAGGCAATGTTGGTTCCCACTCTGCTTAGCCAAGCAGTGAGATTTGTTTCAGAGTTTGCAGCAAAAACGTGGGCTTTGAGCAAAACTTGCATACCTTTGGTAAAGATTTCAATAAAAGCTAAAGGTTTCTTTCATAGCTTTTATTATAAGGAAAAGGATAACAAAGTCAAAATAAAAGACAGAAAGCATTCGTCCCTGCTTCCGTATGCTCCAAAGCTTCTTGAGAACTAACAGAGGGAAAAATGGAGTTTCAAGCACCTGGTACCCAAATCCCTCCCTGCTTATATATTATAATTCTTCTTAAAACATCCAACCCTTTTGAGGGAAAACAATATCTAAACTACTTTCATTTCTTCTCTTCTTACCCTGAAGGGCAGAGAACAGAAACCAAAACAGCAAGAGACAAATTTATGACTCTCAACTAAACTAGCAGGCACCTCTTTACCTGGTGATCAAAATTACCCAAAGGGGGGCATAGATTTCTAATCACAACACTATTTTTCCCTGACACCCCTCTAATTTTTCATCCAGGCAAATGTATTTTACACTTCAGACATTATACCCAGCTTGTTGCACAAATAGTTATGTTTGATTTGACCCAATGCTTTGGTAAACAAATCTGCCACATTCTCTTCACTAGGACAAGAAACCAAATCAATTAAACTACTTTGAACAGCTTCTCTAACATTTTGAAATTTTACAGCAACATGTTTAGTCCTGTTTTTCACCCCCTGTGCAGTTGCCATTGTCATACAAGCTTGAGAATCTTCAAAATCTTTAATAACCCCTGAAATTGGGATACCCAAATCACTAAAAATCTGCTTCAAAAAAATCAGTTAAATGACCAGGCTCTACAAAGCCGCAAATTACGCCTCTGCAGAACATAAACCAATAGTTGACTGTTTGTTTTTTTTTGATCCCCAATGAATGGCAGTGCCAGCATAAAAAATAATCATTCCTGAATTAGATTTTCTATCGGAAATTTCGTTGGCGTAATCGGCATCTAAAAGAGCTTTTAGCTCATGACAATCTTGTGAACTAATTATTACACCATGATTTATGGTTCCACATAAATATCTGAGTAACCTCTTCAAACCTTGCCAATCATGTTGGGTTGGCTTTGACACTTTCCTGGACAGAATATTAACAGCATATTCAATATCAGGGCGAGAGCATTTTGCAATGTACAATAAACTTCCAATTACAGAATGAAAAAGATCAGGCTGTTCAAACAATCTATTATCTGTAAAACTTATGAAATCTGAACACATAGGAGTTCGTGCCGGTTTACATTGAAACATGTTACAAAGATCTAGGACCTTTTCAATTTTCTGAACTTGGTTCATCTTAAAATCACCATTTTCAAGCCTTTGAAAATCCACACCCAAATAGTTTTTAATTCAACCAAGGTCTTTAAGTTTGAGCCTTGAACCTAGTTCTTCTTTAACTTTTGCACTTGAATGGCAGTTTGGGTAATTAGGCATAAATCATCTACAAATGTGATAAGAATTTCATAATTCTGGTTGACACCTCTTGTGTACAAACATGGATCAGCAATGCTGTTCTGAAAACCAACATTTTTCAGCTGTTCATCCAAACATAGGTACCAACAGCTCCCACTTTGTTTTAATCCATATAAAGCCTTTTTAAGTTTGTACACATGATCTGGTCGCCCACTGTGAAATCCAGGAGCCTGTTCAACATATATGCACTCATCCAGTGGGGCATTCAAATAGGCAGTCTCTATGTCAAAGTGATTAACTTTGAGCTTATGCAGACTTGCAACAGACAAAGCAATTTTAATACTTTGTGCTCTGGCAGTGGGGGCAAAAACGTGATCATAATTCAGATACTTTATCTGTGAATATCCTTTTGCCACCAAATGTGCTTTGTACTTAACATTGCCATCATGCATTTGTTTCTTTTTGTACACCCAGCGACAACCCACAGCCTTTTGTCCCTCTGGCAATGGCATGACATCATAGACATGATGGTCTGCAATGGATTGCATTTCACTCTCCATTGCCTGTTTCCACTTTTTTTGCTCTTCTTGAGGCAACTTCAGGACATCAGCAAAACTGTCAGGTTCAAAAGTCACTTGACACACTTTTACATTTTGCACAGTGAATCTCAGAGGAGGCATTCCCCTTGTCTCTCTGTTAGAGCATTGGGGAATGACAGGCTCAGCTTGATCACTGTCAGAATCTGCATTTGATTCATTTTCTGTATCAGAGGACTCCTGCTTTGAACCTTCCCCTCCCAATTTTGGGGAACCGCCAATGCCTGATCCAGCAGCCTGCTGTTGCTGCTGGCTGGGCTGTGTCTCATCCACAAGTGAACGCAAAATTACTTCTGGGTTAGAGTGTACATGATTCCAGTTAGCATGTTCCTCGAACTCAGCACTTCTGGAAATCCTTCCCATCTGGTAGGCTGAAACACCATGCTTTGCTAGCCTGTTCATAGCCTAAATATCTCAGTCTCCTAGCTTTAGGCTCCCCTTTTTTTCTGATTGGCCTGGGGATATTTACCCATGTATAGGATCCAAACATCCTAATGTGCTTTACAGATGGCTTTTTGCCATAAAACATGAAAAAAGGAGTATTTGAGACCACAGAACATGGCACGCTGTCCACATGGCTTCTCCCCCGTACTTCTGTTCAATGTTTGCATCAAACATCAGGCTATCTTTAATTGCCTGCAAGATGTCAATTTTTCTCTCTGCCACTCCGTTCTGACTGGGGGAAAAATGGGCCATCAGCCTGTGGAAAATTCCCTTCTGCTTTAGCCACCTCTAGAACTCATTTGACATGAATTCCCCACCCCTATCTGACTGGAGTGATGACAGCTTCTGAGAGAAATGTCTCTCAACATAAGCCACCCAATTTTTGAAAGTCTGAAAAGTCTCATCCTTACTCTTGAGTAAGGATACAAAGGAAAAACTACTGTGATCATCTACAAGGACTAAGACCTACTTGGCTCCTCCCAAGGATGTTGGATAGGGGCCAGTCAGGTCCATATGTATCAATTCAAGGATTCCTTCAAACTTTCTGTCACTATGCTTTGGGAAAGGAAGGACCCTTGATTTAGATCGCTTACAAACTTGACAGTCCAGGTACCTCTGACAACCCCTCAGATTCAGCCCATCTACCATTTCAGGCATCTCCTTAAGAACTTTAAAGCTAGCATGGCCAAATCTCCAATGCATCAGGTGCATGCAATTGTTATGCATGGGAGAATTCACCATCACAGTACTAGTCTGAGGTTCCTGTACACAATCATACATGTAATACAATTGGTTATGAAAAACACCTTCAGCCAAAATGGCAAAATGTTTTCAAAACATTTAATCTGTATTTCACAGCCCTCCTGTGTCAACTTGGCAACAGAAAGCAAACACATTTTTAAACTAGGAACAAACTGAACATTTTTTACATCCATGTTCAAACATTGTATAAAACATGTACCTTCACCCAAACATTCTGACTTGGACCCATCAGCCAAACTCACATTTGAAGGGTTAGTCACTTTAAAGTCCTTAAAATTGTCCTTAGAATTGGAAATATTTTGATTACAGCTGGAATCAAGGGCCCAGCTGCTGAGTTGGAATTTTTGCTCCTTTGTAGCTTGCAAAACAACTGCAGAAACAGTCATGCTGGAACTGGATTTCTAAGTTTTGCCATCCTTCTTTTTTTAAAATTTACAGTCCTTGGAAAAGTGCCCCTCCTTTCTGCAGTTCCAACATGCTTTTCCTTTCACAACAAAAGCAGGAACTTCATCCTTACTGCAGTCTTTGGAGCCATCTACTGCGGGTCTTCAGCTGCAAAGCCTTTGGAGCTTGCAAATCTTTCCTACATTCCTGCCATTTTGCCTCTTCTTCTAACAGACAACCAGTAATAAAATTAAAGGTCAAATTTGCTGCAGGAAGATTTTCTAGGCCATATACTAAACTATCAAAATCTTCTGATAAAGATGATAACAAAATGAAAGATTTATTCTGTGAAATCCACATTCACTTCTTTCAATTTATCAAAATACTCTCTCAAAGTGGCAATATGTGTTGCAATATCGCCACCAGGCTGTAACTTTAGTCTATAAATCTTCCTTGTCAACATAAGCTGTGAGACGGTCCCAGCATAGACATAAACTTGCCTCAGTGCCTGCCAAGTTTCCCAGGCTGAAGCACAGCCTCACACATAAACCAGCTGGCTGTCTTCAATTCCTAAAATGAGTGAAGCCTTAGCTCGTTCTTCAGCTTGTAATTGAACAGCTGTAGCACCCTGACCTGGGGTAGCTAAATTAGGGGCTTGTATCAGTTGTTAATGCAATTAGGCTTCCATCTTCACAGCCCACAAATGATAGTTTTTATCATTTAATTTTTGGAAAGGAAAAACTGCCACGCTTTGAGACATTGTCCATAAATTTTCTAGCCCCTTTCAGCCCAATATCTGCTGCCCTAGCATGGGTAGCTACCAGCTGGGGTTCTGCAAATGGTTCTGTCTCAGCAGCTCTCCACAGGCGTTCTCAAGTTTCAGGATTTTATGACCCAACAGCTTCCAAAATTAAATCCACAGCTCAAAAATTCATGCCAGAGTAACAAAATTGCCCACTTAGCTGCTTGTTAAGAGCCCCTCAGCTTGGACTCAAACAATCTGTGGCCATAAAATGCTTTCACAGCTCATAAAAATCTTGAGCCAGCCACTCTGGGCCCATAACCTGTTGAGGAAAAGGCAATGTTCATTCCCACTCTGCTTAGCCAAGCAGTGAGATTTGTTTCAGAGTTTGCAGCAAAAACATGGGCTTTGAGCAAAACTTGCATACCTTTGGTAAAGATTTCAATAAAAGCTAAAGGTTTCTTTCATAGCTTTTATTATAAGGAAAAGGATAACAAAGTCAAAATAAAAGACAGAAAGCATTCGTCCCTGCTTCTGTATGCTCCAAAGCTTCTTGAGAACTAACAGAGAGAAAAATGGAGTTTCAAGCACCCGGTACCAAAATCCCTCCCTGCTTATATATTACAATTCTTCTCAAAACACCCAACACTTTTGAGGGAAAACAAAACTTAAACTACTTTCGTTTCTTCTCTTCTTACCCTGAAGGGCAGAGAACAGAAACCAAAACAGCAAGAGACAAATTTATGACTCTCAACTAAACTAGCTGGTGCCTCTTTGCCTGGTGATCACAATTACCCAAAGGGGGGCATAGATTTCTAATCACAACACTTATTTTCCATGACAGGATAATAGGAGGCTAGGAACATGTGAAGCTGCCTTACCTTGATTAAGTCTATTGGTTCATCTAGCTAAGTATTGTCTGTGCACTGATTGATAGTGGTTCTCTAGAGTTTCAAACAGGAGACTTTTCCAGCTGTACCTAAGAGATGCCAGGGACTGAAGTGGGGACAATTTGTACTGGGGTACAAACCTTCCTCAAATATTTTTGTCCTATGTAGATTCAATCCAGCAATCTGTGTGCACACACTTCACCTGACTGTACTGAAGAGAAACCTTCAAGCCTTATTATGTTCTTCACTGGGAGGATCACAATGGGATTGGAAGAGAAGATCTCCAGGTTTTGCTGTGTTCTTCATGGCATTATTGGTGTAAAATCACACTCAGAGCAGTGAGAATGGACATCAGTTGAAAAAGAACTAATTCAGGCTTCATCTAAATCAAGCCCAACTTAGCTCATTTGGGGTGAGCCCATTCTGAACTGACCCCTGAAAAGGTTGCTCATTGATAGCAATATGGTAATATTAATGCTAGCATTCCTTACTGGACAGTCATAAAGACTACTAAGTTACAGTATATAAATGACACTTAAATGTACAATATAAAAGCTATATTGTATCACCATAAAGGCCCTTCTTCAAACCCCCAGTCCCTGTATTTTAAGGCAACTTTGTTCCAAGTGCTATCATTTTACATTGTTCCCCCCCCCTTTTTTTACTAGGTATTCCCAGAAGCTGAACTGTGTGCAAAGATAAATTAATTTTAAGCAGCTCAATAAACAAGTAATTTCAAATTCAGTGGCTTGTACTTTCAATTTTGTACAGGCTTCTCATCATGTCATGCACATAAGACTATTTCCAGGTTAATTTTTCTTTGATATTTACTGTATTTAGCTAAAAGTTATATAAGCTTTGCAGTAAGCCATGCAATTAATAAAATTCCAAGACTGGATGTCATCAGAAGGCCATCCAGCCAAGATGCACTTAGACAAGATTCATAACCAAGCAACTCTTCAAAAATAGCTCATGGTCTCCAGATTATAACATTCCAGGAATGAAAAGCAGGCAGAGGAAGCATGATCGATTTATAGTTTATCAACCCATGTTATTAACTCTGGCTCAAAAGAGAGAATATGAATATGATCACCATGAGCCCTCACCCAGTGTTCTTCACAGTTTGGATAAGTAGATATAGGCAGGAATTTGATAGGTGATCTATGTGGGTTGTGCTCCATGTAGCCTTAGCATAATCTGTTTCATGCAAATTAGACCACCATGTGAATGCCAAAGGCATGCCTTTTGGAAGTTAATAATCAAGCCACATGACTCTCAAGCTCAGTATTTAAAAGAGGTGTGTTTTGTTGTTTTTTTAGTTGTGTTTCCCCAGAGAAGCAAAACTCCGTCAATAAAACTCCACTATACCCCTGGAAATGCCCCAGTGTAGATTGGTCCTTAGTCAGATGGTAGCTACCACCCACATACTTCACTGCTTAGATGCAGTCAAGTGATACCATTAGTGAGGACAATCAAAATTATTTAAGAGCGATAGTAATGGTTCTTGAATATATGTTGTCCCAGCCAATCAGGGGTCACGCTGTGAATAAGATGAAATCATTATACTATACAGTCAGATTTGACTGCATAATGTCATCACTAAGTGTGAAAAATAAAAGAGCAAGAAAAATATAAATGAATGAGTGAACATAATTGCTAACATAGCTTAAAATTCACCAATGTTCTTGACTTCCTGTTCAGTTCAAGTTTGGGAAGCTATGATATTCTGGCATTGCTAGAGGATTGCCGCTGCGATGAGATACCATCTGAACTTTCTGTTGAGGGATGGTTAATCTGCTCCCCAGGGAATGGAGGAACAGCAAGGCTAGGCTAGTGACACCAAGCCTGGGATGAACTCCTCTAAGTTGGATGCTGAAGGTGCTTTGGGGAGTTGACTGAATGAGCAGTTGCTGCCATTGTATCTCCACTTGTCCTGGCAAAAGAGATGGGGGGTGAATCCCCTCGCTCTGCCCCAACAGCTGAATTTTCTTCAGGTTTTTTCCCCCTGCTCCACCTTCTGATTTAATGCCAATTCTCCCCCCCCCCCATTTCTATATTTTTAACAAAGAGTATTTTTCAGGTGAGAGGAGTGAGTGATACCTTTTAAAACTTTTTTTCTCTTGGAAGAATCCTGGTGAACACAGTGCTGATCCCCTGGATTTATTAGTTTCGTGTGGAGACTAGAGATTTCCTTAATTTGGCATTTAACTAAGGAAGCTTTGATTTCTGGTGTGGATATTGTGTGTAGGGGTTGGGGTTTTGCTGCTATTTTTGTGTGGCTCCAAGGTGCCTTAGAGTATTTTAATAGTGATGAAATAACTTATTTAATCACTAATTTTTGTTTTTTTAATATGTGGTTGTGGCATAGTTGCCAATATATTGAACAACGTTTACTAGTCATTCTCTCCCCCCCCCCCACTTTCTGGGCTAAAATGACTCAGCTTTCCTTTCTCAGCTACGTTTGATTCAAACAGCCCATTATATGTTTCATCTATCTATTCAGCCCCTCATATTTTGTTAATTGGAGACTCAACTGTTTAGGATTGAAGAGGACCAATTGCAACTTTGTGAAAGTTTATTGAAACATTGTGACTTGTGGATTCAACAGTATCACTTTTACTCTTTCCATCTATTCAACATCCAAGATCATTGAAAAAGACTGAAGCTTGACTGAGAAGAATTGGATGAGTGTTTGGAAATAACTATTAATTAACTACTTATTTGTGTAATTAAGGAAAGTATGGTAGTTGATTAATATAGTCATCCCTTCTCATTAATGGTAGTTGGTTAATATACAGTCATTCCTATTCACCGGGGTTAGGGGTGGAGCACCACTACAAAACTGAAAAAAAGTGACCTTCACCTCCCCCAGGGAACTAGCATCAAGAGCGGGGGTTTGCCAGGCCTTCGGCTCCCCCTTCCCCGGGAACAAGTAGTGAGATATGGTATTTCTTCCTCCTCCTTCTTGGCAGGGCTGATTGGGAGGTGCACGTAGTACCCAACATGACCGCCACCCCCATCATCCCCACTGCATCCAGCTCATCTCCTGTGCCCCCAGCCCAGCCCAGCCAGGCCTCCCTCCCTCCATCCATCCACTGCCCTGGATCCAGCACTGCTTGGCTTACCTGGCTTACCTTCTTAAAGTCACTGAAGACAGGAATGGCACGAGCGGTGGCTGAGGTGTCTCCTCTCCTTTCAAGCCATGTCTGGGCAAGGCTGCTATGCTGCTGCAGCTGAGAACACCTCCATGGGCCCACCAGGATCTAGCCACTGCAGCCTCACTTGCTCACCTATCTGGACCTCCTGCTGAGATGAGCCTCTGGTGGAGTCCCTCCATTGCAGTCCCAGAGCGGAGAGTGAGGCAGCGGAGGCTAGATCCCAGCACGCCCAAAGAAGGTATCCTTGGCTGCAGCACTGGCGGCTGCGGCCGGGGCCCAAAGCGAGTGGGCCGCAAGGTGGAGGCAAAAGGAGGCCATGGTGATGGAGCAGGCCAAGGCCTGAGCAAAGCAGGCCTAAGGCAGGCCCCCCAGAGAGTGGGGGGGACGATGTCTGGGTGGCCCAAGCAAAGCAAGCCCAAGGCCCAAGGCAGGCCCCTAGAGGAGAGGAGAGGGGTAATTAAATTAAATCGGGCCTAATTAAAGCCAATTAAAGCCACTCAATATAATCCAATCAACCTAATTTAATTTAAAATTGAACCACAAATTAAAAACCCCAGAAATTAAACCCCCAGAAATTAAGGAATCAATCTCACACACACACACTCAAACTGCTGGGCTGCCCAATCATACAACCATGCATGTACAGCCCAGCCCACATAACTCTCCCTCGTGGCACGAAAACAGGTTCCGGGTGATGGATGTTCTCTCCTCTTCAATCCAGTGGAAAAGAGGAAGCCAGGGGTGGCAAAGGGTAAAATAGGCCCTGCCTGAACCCCGCCCCTGCCTCCTCCTAGCCAGGGCATGAGTACGCCCTGGCCAACCCCTGTGCTCATCTCCCTGCCCATGATTAAAACATCTCCCCCGGATCTTAAAGATCCGGGGTGAAGGATGTCTGATGTCATAAGAAATTCATGGAGGAAATGATATTTTTTATTAGGGAAATTAAACAATTTTTATCTAAATTGAATGCACAGATGTCTGAAATGCAAGTTACACTTGAGCAAATTAAAAAAAAGATGTTAAATCAAGTAGAGAATATATAGATTTGACCAAAACGGATATTCAGAACTTAAAACAAAAACAAAAATCTGAGACATCCTCTTCAAACATGGAAAGACAATTAGACTGGCTTTAATTGAACAAAAGTAAATTGACTCATAGATCAGAATTTGAGTTTAGATGAAAGAAAAAATGAAAACATCAAAGAAAGAATTATAAGTCTTGTTTGATTTGTTGGATATTGATGATGAAGTTATAAACACTGAGCTAGACACTGTGTATAGGGTCCAAAGTTGCAAAGAAAAAAATTACCTAGAGATGTCATTGTACAATTTACTAAAAAATCTACTAAAAACTGACTTGTGGAAGAAAATAATAAAATACCATTAAATGATCAAGGTAAACAACTCATTGTTCTAAAAGAAATGTTCACTAGGATCTTGCGGAAAAGTAACTATGATTTTCTGGTATCTAGATTAAAAGCTAATCAGACTTTGTTTTGATGGGACAGATTAGAAGGGTTGACTTTTAACAACCAAAGATTAAGACTAAATTTGATTGAGAAAGTGTGAGATTTTATAAGAAGATTCGGTACTAATCTAAGAAAAGCAGACCCCATTCATACTCAGACAGAAGGTGTCCTTCGTGAAAAATATCAGCTAGCAACTAAAGACCAGGAAGAAAAAGTTGAAAAGGAAGAGAAGAAGGGTTCTAGCAAGGGATTGTCAGAAGGCAGAACGGATGCAAATACTAGCCTGATTGATTAGGACCTTGAAGATTTGGAGACAATTATAAATAAAGTATAATGAACTATATATTGATGTGGACTGTGAATGATTTCAATTCAACAGTTAAAAGGGAACTTGAGACAATGGACTTAGATTTGGGTGGCACGCTTATTTATTTTATGGAAAGCATAAGGTACACAAAGATTTCGGCAATCATTTCATTCGTAAATCCTTGTTTAATGTTTGGTTAAAGTATAAAGAGAGAGTTAGTCCAGAACTACCTAGGTGGGTGTCAATACACGAGGCATTTCATCATAGGGAAGTTATAAAAGAAGGGAAGTGGATTATATATGAGGACTTACTGGAGGTGAATAAACAGGATGGAAATCTCTGTTTTAAAAAACATCAACAAATAATAGATGAAGGTTATACGTGTGGTTGGCTCCTACATAGACAGTTGAGAGAGAGGTATCTCTCAGATCAAAAATTAATTGGTATTAGAAAGGAGAGAAGTGAATTTGATGAAATTATATGTTCGGAAAGGAGACATAAAATAGCGAGGTTTTACAATTACCTTATGAATTTTGAAATGGAGGAGGAGTTAATCACGGACTCGATGGTTAAATGGTCCCAAGATTTAAAGTTTAATATTAACTTGGATCAATGGGAGAGGTTGTGGAGAAATAGAGTTAGATATTCCCCCTGTTGTGATCTCAGGGAAAACCATGTGAAGATGCAATTTAGGTGGCACCTTACCCCAGCAAAAATTGGCAGAATATATAAAGGTACATCAAATAAATGTTGGCGATGTAAGAAAACAACTGGGACCTACATGCATATGTGGTGGTCCTGAAAAAACGTACAGAAATACTGGAAAAAAATTCATGGTGTTATTGAAAAAAATTTACATTTAAAATTTAACCTGGACCCAAAGTTTTATCTGTTGAGTTTATGTGAAAATCCGGATTTTGAATGTAAGTTTGGAAAATTAACATTTCATTTGACAACTGCGGCCAGGATGGTTTTGGCAAGTAGGTGGAAATCAGAAGAAACCCCAGCGGTCGAACGCTGGCTAAATAGACTTTGTGAAATTGAACAGATGGATGAGCTCACTACTATTCTAAGAGGCCATAATGTGGAAATAAGCAAGAGGATTTGGAAACCGTTTAGGGATTATATGAATGGATTATATAAGGTTAAAGATAATTAAGGTTAAAATGAATGGTTGAATATCTCAGTTTAGAAGCTAAGGTGTCTACTGGTTATAGCTGGTTTAAGCTATTTTTGTTACAGAATTGAATATAAGTTAATTCTTTAAATTCTTTAAACTTAATAGTGTACCTTAAGGAATGAAGTTAATTCGCATAGGAAGCTTAGCTTCAGGACTTTCATAATGAAAAGTGCACTGAAAAGGAAAAAACTTTTTTAGGACCGGTCCCCCACTCCAGGAAGTTTTGTTGATTATTTGTTATGTGTGTATTGTCATATAATGTGTCATCATAGCTGTGCATTGTAAGTCAGGTATTGTAAGTATATGCTATTTATGTTGATAGATAGGATAGAGATGTATTTGGTGTGTTATATGAGTTTTCTGATATATCTTGTGCATTATTCTGTCTTTTATGTCTATTGTACTGTATATCTGTCTATTGTACTGTATTGTACTGTACTGTACTGTACTGTATTGTACTGTATATCGTACAATGTTATTAGTTGTTTGTGGTTATTTTAATCAATAAAGCTCTAAAAAAAGGGGGGGAAGTCTTTCATTATTTAAATAAATTTAACTTGGGAATTTATTGTTTAAAAGAAACTCATATTAAAAAGAAAGATACAAGATTTTTGATTTCCCCTAAATTAGGTGAGGTAGTTACTTCAGCTACAACGAATAAAGAAGGGTGACTTTATACATGAAACCACATTTAACCCCTCAGTTAATTTTCAGTTATGACAAAGGAAGATTTTTTTTATTTTTTTAGGTATTTATACCCTGCTCTTAAGCCACAAAGGCTACCAGAGGGCTTACAATTTGTTTTAAGCAATAGCAATTTACACAGCTACATTGCATTAAGCAGTTTCCAATGTGTGTTAGCTAATTGCCCCCACAAGCTGGGTACTTTTAGGTGTAGAAGTGAAAATAAATGGCCATACTATTTTGTTGATAGCCTTGTATGTTCCATGTAATGAAAACAAAAGTTTTTATGAAGATCTTCAAAATATCTTTGGAAAATATCCCTATGATTATTATTGTATGCTTGGTGACTTTAATGGGGTGAGTGACCCAAAAATTGATAGGATGGTCCAGGCCAGTGATGGCGAACCTATGACACGCATGTCAGCACTGACACGCATAGCCATTTCTGATGACACACAGCCGCTGAGGTGGCTGCATGCCGAGAAGGATGTTTCATCCTCTGCTCCTGCACGGCCAAGTGCAGGAGCCAAGGATGAAACACTTACTGTTCCCGAGGATGCTCCTAAGGACATTTTCAGACACAAAAAAGTCATCCTGAGGGATCGGGAGAGGTACGCAGCTGTTCCGCAGCAGGGGGACAGTTTCTGACGACGACGTCCCTCTCGCATTACCCTCCGTGTTCCTTCCATGTCACGAAGGAAAAGGTGCCACTTTTTTATTCATGAAGAACTTCCGTGAGTAAAAAGTGGTGCCTTTTCCTTCCATGCGACATGGAAGGAACATAGAGGGTAATGCGAGAGGGATGGCGTTGTCAGAAACTAGTCCCCTGCTGTGAAACAGGCACATACCTCTCCTGAGCACTCAGGATGACTTTTTTGTGTCTGAAAATGTCCTAAGACTCTAGTCGCAAATGTTTCATCCTCCCCTATTAGACACTCTGTGCCGGAGGTCTGTAGGCAGGTTAGTTAAAGAATTCCCCCTCCCCCTCACTTATCTTAGTTCACGGCACCCCACACAAGCTAAATAATATCAAGACCAACAAAAGAAACCGACTGATGGATGAACAAAGAAGTCAGTAAGCAGGTAAGTTAAATAATTAGTTTTTGGTTTATTAAATACAATTATATATAACAAGTATACATTTATGTTATTTATCTATAAATATCACGAAATAATGTTTTTTCCTCAAAGTGACACACCACCCAAGTTATGCTCAGTTTTTTGGCCAAGTTTGACACACCAAGCTCAAAAGGTCGCCCATCACTGGTCCAGGCAAATACCAAGAACATTAAAAAAAAAAAATAGAAAGCAGGGAAAACTTCCAAAATAATATTTTCATTTGATAGAAGATATGCAACTTAAGGATTTTTGGAGGTTCAAACACACTATGGTGAAAGATTTTACTTTTTTTCAGGTCAACATGATTCCTGGTCAAGGATTGACATGGTGCTGATTTCTAAAAGCTTATTGAATGTGGTAAAGACTGCTGAAATAATAGCTAAGTCATTTAGTGATCATAACCCAGATAGAATTAATGTAAGATTTGTAGAAGGAGCCAGAACTTGGAGACTGAATACAAACATCCTCCGCCAAGAAGATATTGTTACCGTAACTATTGTAAGAAAGAATTTGATGAATTTTTAAAGAACAATTTAAATAGAGAAGTGTCTATCCAGATGGTCTGGGATGCTGCTAAAGCAGTAATTAGGGGAATTTTTATTCAAAAATCAATAGAATGGTGGAAAAAACAGAAGAAGGAGATGGATGATCTAACAAAAAAGATAGGTGAAATGGAGAGGGAACTTAAACAAAATCCTGAGAAGAAGGATTGCTGTAATAATCTAAAAATATTACAAAAACAACTATCCATGTATGTATTAAATGAAATGGAGGGAAAAAAATGAAGTTTGTTAAGCAGAACCACTTTGAGAATGCAAATAGACTAGGATGGTGGTTGGCTTATAAAGTTAAAAAAGAAATGTTAAAGAGAACAATAAACCAAATTAAAGGAGGAGATTGGATAATTTCAGATAGAAAAGAAGTCCATTTTTTTTCTTAATTATTTCCAGAACCTTTATAGATCCCCAGGTGTTGAAGATTGTAAAAAGATACAAGATTATTTGTCTTCTTAAAAACTTCCACAGATTGATATAGCTCATAGAGATCTGCTGAATAAGCCTATTTCCACAGCTGAACTTAATGATGCAATTGACAGGACCAAACTTAGTAAAGCACCAGGTCTGGATGGTTTACCAGCTTATAATTATAAATGTTTTAAAGTGCAGTTATTAAATCCCATGCAGAGGATGCTGAATACAATTGTGGAGACATGTATAATCCCAGGAAGCTGGAAGGAAGCAAATATCCTGATCCCAAAATCTGATTTCTATCATCTTTCCCCTAAAGAATTTAGACCAGTCTCTCTTCTTAACAATGATTATAAGATCTTTGTGTCCGTTTTGGCCTTCCGTTTGTTTAAGATCCTCCCAAGTTATATAAATGATGACCAAAATGGTTTCTTACCAGGACAGCAAATGAAAGATAATATGAGAACGGTCATTGACATTCTGGAATATTACAAAGTTAATAATGAGAAAAAAGGAGCCTTAATATTTTTGGGTGCGGAGAAGGCATTTGACAATATTAGTTGGGGATTTCTTTTAAAGGTTTTAGAAACAATGAATTTTGGTAATCGATTTATTTTGTGGATTCAGGCAATTTATTCCAACCAGAAGGAACATTTGATTATTAATGCAGAAAAAAAACACAGAACAATTCTTGATAGGAAAGGGCACAAGGCAAGGATGTCTGCTATCTCCTTTATTATTTATTCTCATATTGGAGGTTTTCCTTAGAGAAATCCTATTAAGCGATTCCATTGGTGGGGTTAAGATAGGTAAAGATCAGTATAAATAGAAAGCATTTGCAGATGATATATTTTTCTTTCTAGAACAGTAGTTCTCAACCTGTGGGTCCCCAGATGTTGTTGGACGATAGTTCCCAGGAGCCCTCTGAATTCTCACTTTGACAACCAGGTGGTCCTCCCAGTCTTTAGTGAGGCTGTGAGTCCAATCCTACAACCTCACTAATGACTGGGAGGACCATCTGGCTGTCAAGGTGAGACCTCAGAGGGCTCTGGGAACTGTAGTCAAACAACATCTGGGGACCCACAGGTTGAAGAAGATGCTTTCTCCCATTTGACTAACCCTAACATTGACGTGGATGAATGGGGAAAAGCCTGGAAAAGGTTTATCAAGTACAAAAGATCTTATAATCTGAGAGAAAATGCCATGAAATTGATGCTTAGGTGGTACATACTTCCGATAAGAATTGCTACAGTGTTTAAAGATGACAATGCAAGATGCTAGAAATGCGATAAAGATCTGGGCATCTTTTTCCATCAATGGTGGGGATGTAGAAGAGTTAAGAAATTCTGGTTATTGGTCAGGGCTATAATGTAAAAAATTCTGCATTTTAAAATTGATTTAACCCCTGAATCCTTTTTATTAGGAAAAAAAATAGAGAAAGACTGATTTGGCACATTACTACTGCAGCAAGGATTGTTCTTGCAAGATATTGGAGAAAGGTTTCTATTCCTAAGGAAGAAGAATGCTAGATAAATTACTAGAGATTGCTGAAATGGACAAGCTTACATATATGCTGGAGAATAAACCTAACTGTAAATTTGATGACATGTGGCAACCTTTACATAAATACTTATATAATAATTCAAAGAAGGTAATGTGAAGTTACTGTGGAAGGTGTTTAGGTGTGGTATTATCTTTAAACAATTGTTACCATACTGGAATGACTTTATGTCAAGAAGATAGCAGTCATCTGTTAACTTTCAAGAACAATCTGTGATAATGTGGAAACAATTGAATAAATACTTTAATTTTTACTCTTTGTTAATGTTGTTATTGTGGTTGGGGAAAAAAGCATTTAGATTACTGACCAGGGAATATAAACATAGGCTAAGGATTCAAAGAAGAATGTTAACTTCTTTTCAACAAACTGGTACATCCCCATTCCCAAATCTGTGCTTAAGTATGTTCAGCAGTTCACCTACCTGGGAAGCATCATCTCCTCAGATGCCAAGATTGACAAAGAGATTGATCACAGATTAGCAAAGGCATATAGCACATTTGGAAGACTTTACAAAAGAGTCTGGAGGCGAAGCACAAAAATCAATGTGTATAGAGCCATTGTACCGTCTATTCTCCTTTACGGATCTGAAACATGGGTCACCTATCGCCAACACTAACAACTCCTCGAACACTTTCATCAGCGCTGTATATGTACAATCCTAAATATACACTGGACTGACTATGTGATAAATGTTGCTGTCCTTGAGCAAGCAGAGATCACCAGCATTGAGGCTATGATATTGAGAACACAGCTGCGCTGGGCAGGGCACATTTCTAGGATGGAGGACCATTGCCTCCCAAAAATAGTACTCTACAGTGAACTCGCCATGGGTCAGCATAAGAGGGGCACTCCAAAAAAGTGATACAAGGACTCCCTGAAACAACATCTCAGGCTCGGCCAAATTGATCACCAACAATGGTTTGCCCTTGCTTCACATCAGGAGGCACGGAGACACACTATCCACAATGCTGCAGCTTTATTTGAGAGCTCACGTCGAACAAGTCTTGAAGAGAAATGACAATGCAGAAAGAATCACAACCCAGAAACATCACCCAAGGAGACCTTCTGCTGTGCTTTCTGCAACCGGACATGTTTATCTCAGATTGGCCTTTTCAGTCATCAGCGCGCTTGCAGAAAACGCGGGATGAGTCCTTCCTGAATCTTTGTTTGTGAAGAAAAGCCAGAGAGAGAGAGAGAGAGAGAGAGGGAGAGGGAGATCCCCATTATTTTTAATGATGCAATTTATTTGTTTTGTACTGTTTTGTTTGAGTGTTTGTTAGGTTGTGTGTTCTGACTTGTTTGATATTATGTTACAGTTGGTTAAGTGTATATGTACTGTGTATACTGTATTGTAGTGATGGTTTAATACTGGTGGATGTACCTTCCCCCGTCTTCCTCTTGTATAGAATGCTAATATATATATATATATATATATATATATATATATATATATATCCAATGTTCTTTAGAAACAGCAAGTAGTTTCAGCTCAGCCTGAGGAATTTTGGGGGCCCCTGCAATGCTTTACTTTGGGGCCCCCATATGTTTTTCACAGATCAATGTAACCTAACCTATTCACCGTACAGGATGTTCAGATTATAGTAGGACCCCTGTATCCATGGATTCATTATCGATGGGACACAAAACAGCACACCTACCATAGAGTCTTCCTAGAAAATGTGTCTTCCCTAGCCCTTTTCTAGGCCCTCCAAGGCAACTCTATGGTATTTTAAACCAGAAGTCCCATTATTTTCAATGGCGTTCACTATTATTCATGGTTTTCAGAATCCACCCCCCCCCTGAACCAATCCCCAGTGGATAAGAGGGGCCTACTATATTACATAATTTGCCACCAATAATTTAGTTTAAAAACTATATTATAGGCACTAACATAATATTTTTTGTTTATTAGCAATTAATGTAATGGTGTAGATTTCCTCAAAGAAAATAAAGAGTAGACTACAAGCTAAACATGAGTTAGCAGTGTGATGCAGCAGCAAAAAATACCAATGCAATTCTAGGCTACATCAATAGGAGTCGTGTCTAGATCAAGGGAAGTAATAGAATCACTCCATTCTGCTTTGGTCAGACCTCACCTGGAATACCGTTTCCAATTCTGGGCACAACAATTCAAGAAAGATACTGAGAAGGATGGTGCGAGGTCTGGAAGCCATTACGCCCTATGAGGAATGGCTTAGGGAGCTAGGTATGCTTAGCCTGGAGAAGAGAAGGTTGAGAGGCGACATGATAGCCATGTTTAAGTATTTGAAGGGATGTCATACTGAGGATGGAGCAAGCTTGTTTTCTGCTGCTCCAGAGACAAGGACATGGAGCAATCAACTCAGACTACAGGAAAAGAGAATCCACCTAAACTTTAGGAAGAACTTAGTAAGAGCTGTTCAGAAGTGGAATACACTGCCTTGGAGTGTGGTGGGTTCTCCTTCTTTGGGTTTTTTTAAACATAGGTTGGATGGCCATCTGTCAGGAATGCTTGGATTGTGTATTCCTGCAGGGCAGAAGCCGATTGGATTGGATCACTGTTGGGGTCCCTTCCAGCCCTATGATTCTATGATTCTAGGCTGCATTTAGAGCCTGGGAAAAGTTACTCTTGGATTACACCTCCCAGAATCCTCCTGCCAGCACCCTTCTCAAGGTCTGGTTGCATTGTTCCTTTTCCAGAATTCTCTAGCCCAGTGGTTCTTAACTTGGGGTCCGCAATGTCCTCACAGGGGGTCCACAAAGGCTTGAAGACTGCTTGGCCCACCTCCTCCCTGTAGTGGAGTAGCCACATGACAGGAACCAAGGCAAAGGCTGGCTGGCTTGGCCTGCACATTGCTATTCAATCCACTCCAGCCACAAACTTGCAGGATGAAGCAAGAGTGTATCTGAGGGAAAGTTTAATGGATGGTGTAATTGTATTGTTGTTGTTAGCTATTATTATTAGCTATTATTATTAGGGTTTTAAATCTTGAGTTAAGTCTTGGGGCAACAAAAGATATTTAAAGGGGCTCCCTGGTAAAGAAAAGGTTAAGAACCACTGCTCTAGGCCAATGCCTCTCACATAACACTAATGCGATACTGGTGTTTTAGTGACAACAATAAAACCATTGTTCCCGGTAATATTCCTCCAAATTTTTCTTTATATTCTTTATATTCTTCTGTTAAAAGAGCTAGAGTGTTCTAGAAGTTTCAGCATTGCCCTATGACTATGGAGACCAGGGTTTGAATCCTTACTCAGCCATGAATACCCACTGGCTGACCTTGGGCAAGTCACACTCTCTCGGCCTCAAAGGAAGTCAAAGGCACACCCCCTTTGAACAAACCTTCCCTAGAAAACCCCATGGTAGGTTGGCCTTAGTCAGAAATGATCTTGAAGGCACATAGGCAAACACACACAAATTTCTTTTGCAGGCTGAACTCAGTTGGCAGCAAGGGGAGGAAGCTGAAGAAGACCAAGGGGGAAAGGGAGGGGAGAAGAACCAAGACATGTTAAAAGCAACCTTTAAAGATGGGCTGGAGGGGATCTATGTGCAAGGAAGGAAAGGAAAGGAAAGGAAAGGAAAGGAAAGGAAAGGAAAGGAAGAAAGGAAGGAAGAAAGAAAGAAAGAAAGAAAGAAAGAAAGAAAGAAAGAAGCCCTTTCTGAGGGAGACAACCCTGAAATTCCCCGTCTCTCTCTCTCACACACACACTCACCCTCTCCGACGTGCCTCTCCCTCCAGCTTCTGCCACGGAGGGCTGCTGTTTCTTTCTCTTTCTCTTTAGTTTTGGAGAGGCTGTTTTGTTTGTTTTTTTAAAAAACCAGCATGAGGTTTTTGGAGGAGGAGGGTAAGAAGGGGCTCCTCCTGGCTGTCTCCTTCGTCAGATTAAGGAGGCCAACATGGGGCCCTCTCTTGACCTCGGGGCCCCCTCTTAACCTCAGGGCCCCCTGCCAATGCTGATTTGGCAGACAGGTTAAACCGGCCCTGATGCTGGGAAAAACAGAAGGCAGTAAGAAGAGAGGAAGACCACATTACCAGATGGGCTGATTCCATCATGGAAGCTACAGCCCTGAATTTGCAAGACCTGAGCAAGGCTGCTGAAGTCTGGGGCTCATGGAGGTCTCTTACTCATAGGGTTGCCATACGTTGATGTTCGCAGGAAATAACAACAAATAATCTGAAAGGCTGTGCATTACAGCAGCTATGATTACAAGACTCCAGACACTGCATGGAAAATCTGCAATGGTATTATTGTTTTTAAAGATGTTTTAAATAAAATATGCAAATTTAATAGAATCCACTTCAAAGTGACCAGTTAAATGGAGCCATAGCATATTTTCATTTATTTTGCTTTACACGTGAATGCAAAATTTCTGTTACAGCTGTGATATATGAGAATTAGCATTAATGTTTATATGAACAGCTTGTCCTGTGTTGTGTATGTTTTCTAAAAAAGGAATGCTCGCGGATGTAGTGAATTAAAACTGGCAGTAAAGATCTGCAGCTGAAGATTTGGCTGTTTATTTATCAACATGGGAATGACTGATTTTCTTCCACTGCAGCTCCTGAATGAACTCACCTCTCCAGTCTGACCATCCCCCCAGTTTGCTTTTCCTGTTCATTCTCCTTCTGGCCTTTTCTCCAGCTTTTATTCATATGAACTACTTTGTTTTCCTGTCCTTCTTTCATAACCCCACATGGAGATATGAACTAAGTAGTTATGATCATTTTTTTCAATTAAGTTGGAAGTTTCCTAACAAGGGACAACTTTTATTTTAAAATCTAGTAGGGAGACCCAGTGTGATGTAGTGGTTTGATTATTGGACTATGACTCTGGAGTCCAGTGTTCAAATCCCTGCTCAGTCATGGAAACCTGTTGGGTGACCTTGGGCAAGTCACACTCTTTCAGCCTCAGAGGAAGGCAAGGGCAAACCCTCTCTGGACAAACCTTGCCAAGAAAACCCCATGATAGGTTCACCTTAGAGTTGCCATAAGTCAGAAATGACTTGAAGGCACACAATAGCAGGTCTAATTGGTTTTCAGCATCAGTTTAATTCCAGTGTTAAGTATTAATTTATTAAATGGGAGGGAAAGAGCCAACAAATTTTACATGTCCCAGAACATTCTTTACCCAAAGCCTTGCTTTCATGCATTTTTGCAGATACTTTTTGTTAACTCTTCAGGGTTGTGGATTTACAGGGTTTAAGTCAAAAGATCCAAACTACTGAGTAGTGTGGTCTTCTGTTCTCTTATGCAACTGGACAGAGGCTCCTCATCTATTCCAGGTAATTGAGTTTTGAAACTCTTAAGCATGGAATGTTTGCTGGGATCCATGCAGGAACCAGTAAGTTAAAGGGAGTAGCTTAAAATGAGATCATAAGGGAAAGGGAAAGCCAAAGAAAGCTTTTGGGTGGGATGGCTGGGAAATGGAGTTTTCAAAAATCATGTGTTTGTATAGTTTTCTTCAAAGTTCAGAAAAGGGACAGGATGGGGTGAGGAGTGGAAGTAAAATTAATGGAGAGATTGTTTGACTTAATTCAGGTAAGCCTTTTCTTGCCAGAATTTAATTTAAATTTAAATGAGAATTTAACATAAACTTAGTAGTTAAATGTCTCCCTTCAGTGAAATTAATTGAATTAGATTTCTTTAGATTATGAATGATTAACTGATTAGCCCTTTTTTTGTATCTTTACACTGTCTGCTCCACTCCCAATTCCTGTTTTCTGCTTCTGTTACTTAAATGTCCATTTGATCCTTTCATAGTCCTTTCAAGCCCTCCTTTCTTAGGCCCTTTTGCTTGTCGGTTCGCTCTTTAGCATTTGATGAGTTTCCATGGCAGCCAGAATATATCTGTGTGCCCTGAACTGCTGGAGGCTTTGTCACTGCTACCCCTACAAATTATCTTAGTGCATTATAATATAGATTGCAAATCAGAATAAGTAAAGTGGTATCTTTTATTAGATCAGCTTTCTGTGAGTTAAAGAATATTGGAGACAGTGAGTTCACAGAACTCTCCATCAGGCAGAATAGGAAAACAGACAATTCTCTGCCAGAGTCTTTTGAACACCAATATTTCCAGTCACTTTAACACATAGTGGCCTAGTCACAAAATACAAGTACGTCAGACCATTTTATACAAAACAATTAAACCAAGAAGAAGTTAGCAAATGACCCTAGAAGCAAAGAGGTAAACTATTTTCCTGCACACTTCAACTGTTCTTTTCCAGACATATGTTTTATAAAGGTTAGGCACATCCTCTTTAACGCATCATTTATGGCATCCCAGGTATGCCTATGTTCCACCCAAGTTTGTACAGTAGACAAATATTAAGGGAAAGCACACATCTTGAAACAAACAATGGTTAAACACCATTAGGCCATAGTCAGTCATGGCTTATCTATTTACATTAACAGCATGTCCCTGAGTCTGTGGGCAAGGATCTTCCATTTGCATTTCATATGTTTTTGAAGCAAGCAAAACACCAACATACTCAGGCTACAATATAAAAAAGATGACACCATTCAGTGATTCTCATTCTTGGGGAGATTATGGGAGTGGGTGAAAGCTGTTTTGGCCCCATGTGCACATATTGAAGGCTGATTTTCATCCCCATAGTCATTCAGCAGTAGGCCTTTTTCATGTTTCCTGTATAGGTACATCACAAATGATTACAACAGCCACATGTAGCTTCCGTGTGACATAATTGTTTTCAGGATCTAGGCAGCTGGGACAGAGGAAGTGTGTCTGCAATTAACCCAGGTGGTCTTGTGTTATCAGATTCACATCTGCTCAAGCTGACAGCAGGCCAAGATGGGGCAGAGATGCAGTGAGATAAGGAAAAGAAGCCAGAATGCTCAAAAGACAGAACACTCTGAAAGCACCAGTGGGACTGCAGCCAGAAGTAGGTATGAAATTCCCAGTTTTCCACTTTGCTGGAATTAGTAGCAAGACTCACAAAAATGGCTTTGTAAAATCAAGGAGTTTTAACAGATCTATTTCGAGCCATGATTCTTAAGTAGCTTCCTTGATGACAGGTTAAATTCTCTGTGGTTCCTTCTCTTCGGCAGAGCTGGGAGGAGCATGCACTGGCAAAACCCCAACTGAAAGTTGCATGGTTCAGAGGACCTTACTGCTGAGAATAAGATGGCCATGAAAGTGGATTTAAAGCCTATCAAATTTGGTGGTAGATGGTTGCCATCCTATGGTGGGCCAATATCATACAATAGTGTGAATGTCACACTACATGTTATCCCATGGTAATTTGCACCACTCAACTTATTCCTAAATCAGTATTACATTTTTTTTTCATTTTAAATTTTGTACCATACATCTTAACGCAACTTAAAAGAAACAGGCTCAGTCGCATTCCACACTTTATGGCCAAAGGTACTTTGAGAGATTAATAATATAATGAGAATTTTTACGTTAAGCATTCCCTTCAACAGCTGAAAACATACAATATCTAAGTAATTATTACAGCAGACCTTTAAAATAGACCAGTGTTATTATGCCATAGTGTAGATGGGGCTCTGAGACTGAGAGACAGTAGATTGCTTAAGTCCTTTTACTGAATTAAATAGCAATGATAATATTTCACCTGCATAAGTTTTATGAATTGTAACTCAGTCTGATACCTCTATATCATACTGGTTTCCATTCTTCTCAGTGTTTGCAGAACTCCATTTTAGTATGAAGAAGAACCCTACACTATACTCTTGGGATAATTTAGTAACTTCTTAACAAACTCTTACTCTATGACACAGAACTCATCATAATAAATAGGAATTCATTATAAATCTGACATGTGTGTTCCTGTATATTTCTGTGTTTATGCCCTCTGTCTTTGGACTAAATCTAATGATAGTCCAAATTATAATAGACCGATTGAAATAAATGGAATTTATTAGTCACCAGTTACCTAAATTGCAATAGGTTTACCCTAGTTGGAATTTAAGGGTCTACTCTACAGATGGCATGGTTCTTACATTAAATGCTACATTTGCCACTTCTGGATGATTCCTTTCTGTGCCATGATTTTATAGCAATAACAAAAGCATTTATATTTCTATACTGCTTATCTGTGCAAAGCCCTTCCTAAACAGTTTACAATGTGTTAGCTAATTTCCCCCAACAAGATGGATATTCATTTTATTAACCTATGGAAGGATGGAAGGCTAAGTCAGCCTTGGAGCCCTGTAGGATGGAACTCACAACGTTGTGGCTGCAGTACCAGAATTTAACCACTGCGCTACCAGGGCTCCTAGGATTAGGACTGATGACATCATTTGGGAGGGGCTGACAGTGGGGTTACTGATCACACTAATGCTAACTAAATCTCCAGAAGGAAGAAGTAAACATGTTGTGTTATATTATGTGATCACCTTTGTTCCAATATTCATGCTGTGGCAAATTGCATGGAATATTGCTTGAGCTTTCTTAATTAAACTAATTTGGTTGCCCTGCTCTGAAGAAGGTAGAGCCAGTGTGGTGTTGTGGTTTGAGTGCTGGACTAGACTAGGACTCTGGGAGACCAGAGTTCAAATCTTCCTTCAGTCACAGAAACTCACTGAGTTACTTTGTGCAAGTTACTCTCTCTCAGCCTCAGAGGAAGGCAGTGGAAAACTCTTTCTGAACAAATCATGGCAAGAAACCCTATGATAGGTTTGTTTTAGGGTTGCCATACCTGAAGGCACACAGCAACAATGTGAAGCCCTGAAGAGTAAGCCAAAACAAACTATATTAGGCCCTAATGAAAAATCTTTAACATGGCATGTTTTCTGCTATTGTTCCCATACTGGAACTTTCTTCTCTCCCTGGTGAAATCACCAAATGTAGTGGCAACCTTAAATCAGCCATTTTCAATGTACTTCTCTATAGCTATTTTGGGCTACAGCTTTCATCATCCACAACTTGCAAGGCCAATGGCCAGAGATGATGGGAGTTTGCAGTTTATGCTGCATATGACTGGGAGCAGGGACTTTCTCTAGGCTTTTATATTCTTACAGAAATACCTTAAACTCCCTCAAAGGTGACAAAGATGATATTTTAAAAAAATTAAAAGTGATAAACGCATAAGATATGTAACATAAAGGACAAAAAGAGCTCTATTTACCCTGTCTGCATGCTGCTTGCCTATCTTTATGTTAGCACTAGGCAAACAAATATGTTGTCCACAGTGTTACACAATTCCATATGAAATCATTTTATTCAAGGAACAATGAATTAAATACATGAGATGGTAGCTGGTTAGCAGTTTCAGCCAAGTTCAAGCAACCTGTGATGTGGTAGATCCATGCCTTGAATTTTCTGGTAATCTTTTTTTTAGGCTTAAAAATAGACCTTGGTGGAATTTGCAATATGCCAAGTCCTTCCTAAAGGAAATCCCAATTCCACCCTCCATAGCTTTTGATGGAGAGAACTGTCTGTGGCTAGTCATTTTCTATCGGGGTAAGTATGCAGTTACCACCACCTCCAAATCAAAGCTCCAATGCCTGTCATCTCACCACTTACCTACCCCCTCTACCATGGGTATTTCCACAGATTTTGTTAAAAAGACATCCAAACATCATGGATTATCGACTCATAGATGGTTTGGCATTCAGAACCATCATCCAACCCTATCCAAAAACTGGTCAAGCCATAAAAATTAGTTTAATCTAATTTCATCCTATGTTATTTGTCAATGGATTTTAAAATTTCCTTACAACTTTCATTTATTTAGTCTGTGACCAGAAGATTTAAGTAATTCTTTTTCAGTTTCCATGATCTTAAGGCTTTGTCAATTTTGGTGTTAGAGCTGCAAAAGAGTTGTCCCCTTTGAACAAATTATGAAGACATTCCTAGACTAGCCTTTAAGCCACTGATCATTGTTGAAACTAGTTCAAAAATGAAAGGAAATGTGCACATTCACCTTCCTTTCAAATCTGAATGGTTTGCAACCAGTTTTGTAAGTAGTCAGGGTAGAAGAGTTGTCTAAATATTTTCCATTTTAATTTTGGATCTTCAAAGAAATGTCAAACACGAAAAACTTTAGACATGAATGCTTTCGTCTTATTTGTTGTGATGTTTTTAAGAATGTCAGTTCTCCCTTTTCTAAGACAGTCAAGCATATGATATTTATAGATAAAGGTATCCAATCCAGTAAACAAGGTTGAACAGGGCAAAGGCTGTAGGAAAGAAGATCCTAGAGTAGGAGTCAATTTTAGCCACCCGGATGTGTATTCTTCCTTCTCTCCATGATCCTGTACGACAGTCATCAAAGCAACAAAAGAAGCTGGTGCAGTCTTTACCTTCAAGGCACTCATATCCATAACTGTCACCACGTTCTTGAAATTGACGGATATTGTTAATTGGAATTAACGTTGATCCAGGACGGACAGGAAGCACCGGTGGGTTCTAAAGAAAATTATCAGATGTTAAAGCTTTGCTTGTAAGAACTAGATAAAGGCATATCTAGCTTGATGGGTGGAGTAGAAAGGTTGAGATAAAGGCTAGAATTCTGTTGTGGCATTATGCAAATGGTTGCACTTTCTTAGAGGTTGCACAAGAGACTTCCTATTCATGCTTGCGTAAGCCAAGATAAACCACTGTGAAAACTTAGGAGCTTCAGGAAGTGCAGTCCTTAGTGGTGGGTGGACACTTGGATTGACTATTGGGCAACAAGAGAGAGCATAAGCATTGCTATACATTGCACAGTTGATTGCACAACAGCATGACCCATTCCTTCATTGTAGCTATGCTTGTTTAATTTTACACTGTATAACTGGTGAACAGGATTTGGGTCAAAGAATTCCTGTCTACACATGCAGAAAAAAACCATATGGTGAAGCTTTTCCTGAGCCCTTAGTCATCCATTTCTTTGTAAAATTAACATATTGTCCACAATCATAAATTACATGATGCACACATCTACCTTTATGAAGGGCTCACACTCCAAAATACAGAATTTCCTGGATTATGCCATTCAAGTGACAAATACTGTTTCTATGTTTTCAGAATAGCAATAACAGACAACCAAAATTAAGGACATGCAGAGTTCACAATCAGGAAATAGCTACAAGTTGAGTCTCCCTTATCTGTAATTTTGAAATATGAAATACTCCAAAATCATCCATGTGTGTGGCTGAGATAGTGACACCTTTGCTTTCTGATGGTTTAATGTACACAAACATTTGTTTCATGCACAAAAGTATTACAAATATTGTGTATAAAATTACCTTCAGGCAATGAGTATAAGGTGTATATGAAACATAATTGAATTCCATATTTAGACTTAGGTTCCATTTCCAAGATATCTCATTACGTATATGCTAATATTTCAAAATTTAAAAAAACCAACAAAATACAGAATACTTCTGGTCTCAAGGGATACCTAATCTGTTTTAACAAGTTTGTGATCTACCTAAGTATCAAATGGAATTACAGTATTGATTTCAGTTAACTTAAGGCTCATCTACATGTGCCAGGATATGCCGGCTCCCTGCTGGTGTATCCTGGCTGCAGAGCTGGCCCATTCTTCCCTTGGTACCTCTATGAAACAGGCCAGAGTCAAACAGGAATGCCACACTGTCCCTGACGCTGCCACCACTGCCATTTCCTTTGCTGACTCGGAAGGCCAGAAGGGGGCCCATGACCTGTGACTGAAGGCATCCTGTATGCGATCAGCCTTGGTCACATGCTGAGGGACTCTGGCTTTGGTTCCCAGAGAACCAGGGAGATGGTGACAACAGTTAGGGCCAGCATGCCAGATGGGCTCCTGTGGGCCCTATCCAGTTTTCACCAGTGGAAATGGAGTAAACTAGGTATTATTTCAAAGGGTTTATCAGGCCCTATCCTGCCTTCTCCCCATCTCAACCCTCTATCTCCCAGGGGCAGAATGGGGCAAATGCCCTTTCTCACATGGACTGCAGGGCTCTGAGACGGGGGCAAGACAGGGTACTTAGCCCATATAGACAAGCCTTTAGTCATCTATTTCTCAGTAAAATTAACATATGTTCCATAATCATAAATTATTTGATGCACATATGTCTGCCTATATGAAGGATTCACACCCCCCAAATTAATTTAATCTGTATACTGTAAAAGAAAATGCTTTCCAGCCCTCAAATAAGGGACACTTGCCAGTCCTATAAGGGATAAACTTTCTGGCCCTCAAACCGGGACATCCCTTATAAATAAGGCACACCTGGTAGCCCTAGCTACTGGTGAAAGATCTCTTGTTTGAACTATTGTCTACATAACATCTCCCCATGCTAACTGAAAATTACCATATTAGGAAGAAGAAGAGCTATTTCTACTATTATGTTTCAATTATGGTTTTTTGTTTTGTTTTTACATACAGGGAGTTTTTTCAAATGTGATCACTCAAACATACAATATCCTACTCAAAGTAGTACAGTCTGCCAAAAGCTGTGACACATGATTCTGCTGCATAAGTAGATCAACTCTACTAAAAAGAAAAAAAGGGGGGCATATTCTGCTTCTTTTTCTCAAATTCCCTATTTCATTGGATGTTTCTTCTTTGTACCACTCACCCACATATGTATCTTCTTTAGCTTCCCTTATTATCTTTACCTTGTTTCTTCTTTTCCTGTCTTTTTTGATTAGGTCTTTTCCAAGATCAGAACATCTTTGGACCACTTCACCCATGAACACCCAAAATACCTGTGTGCATCTCTCAATGTAATATCTGAATAGCAATACATGATGACAAACATATCACATGTACACACTGTGGCAAACCTGGGTTTGCTGTAGGGATAGAATTCTTTGCTAATTTCATTTTTGAAGGAAACAATGACGAATCTTAGAACTTTTCTTTCCACTGCAAGGATAATGCTGCTTTCTGCAGAACCCCATCCCCACCCATGCAGAATAAATCCCAAACTGCAAAGATTCTTGTCTGTCCAGGATTCTCCTTGTCAGGGCTTCTTCACACTTGAGAAGCATATTTTTGGCCACCTTTTAAATATTTTAAAAATACTTGTTCAGTTCCTACTTGCTGTCATGTAATGTCTATCACCCCCCTTGTATGGATTTATGTTCCTCTTTGTCCTCCTACTTATCTTTATTGTTATCTGTATGAGGTTTTAGGCTAAATCAATAATCCTGGTCTTTCAGTGTTGCTCCTTAGAGAATTCCTGGAGAACAGGAGATGTCCCAGCAGACTGGAAGAGGGCAAATGCTATCCCCATCTTTAAAAAGCAGGGGAAAGCAGAACCAAATAATTACCGCCCAGTCAGCCTGACATCAATACTAGGGAAGATTCTAGAGCAGATCATTAAACAGTCTATAAGCACTTAAAAAGGAATTCTGTGATCACTAAAAGTCAACATGGATTTCTCAAAAAGAAGTCATGCCAGACTAATCTTATCTCTTTTTTTGACAGAGTTACAAACTTGATAGATGAAGGGAATGCTGTGGATGTAGTGTATCTTGATTTCAGTAAGGCTTTTGACAATGTTCCCCATGATATCCTTGCAAAAAAGTTAGTAACCTGTGGGATAGAGAATGCAACTGTTAGGTGGATTTGTCATTTGTTGACTGACTGAATCCAAAGGGTAGTCACCAATGGCTCCTCTTCTTCCTGGAGAGAAGAGACTAGTGGGGTGCCACAGGGTTCTGTCCTGTGCTCAGTGCTATTCAACATCTTTATCAATGACTTCGATCAGGGAATAGAGGGTATGCTTATCAAGTTTGCAGATGACACCAAATTAGGAGGGGTAGCTAATTAATACCCCAGAAGACAGGATCAGAATCTAAAATGACCTGAACAGATTAGAAAGCTGAGCCAAAACTAACAAAATGAATTTCAAGATGGAGAAATGTAGGATACTGCACTTGGGCAGTAAAAATGAAATGCACAGATATAGGATGGCTGACACCTGGCTTGAGGGCAGTACATGCAAAAGGGATCTAGGAGTCTTAGTGGACCACAAGCTGAACATGAGTCAGCAGTGTGATGCAACAGCTAAAAAAGCCAATGCAATTCTAGGTTGCATTAATAGGAGTATAGTGTCTAGATCAAGGGAAGTAATATTGCCACTCTATTCTGCTTTGGTCAGATCTCACCTGGAATACTGTGTCCAGTTCTGGGCACCACAATTCAGGAAAGATTTTGAGAAGCTGGAACATGTCCAGAGGAGCGTGACCAGGATGTTGGGAGGTCTGGAACCCATGCCCTATGAGGAGTGGCTTAGGGAGCTGGGTATGTTTAGTCTGGAGAAGAGAAGGTTGAGAGGTGACATGATAGCCATGTTTAAATATTTGAAGAGATGTCATACTGAGGGTGGAGCAAGCTTGTTTGCTGCTGCTCCAGAGACCAGGACACGGAGCAATGGGATCAAACTAAGGAAAAGAGATTCCACCTAAACATTAGGAAGAACTTCCTGACAGTAAGAGCTGTTCGGAAGTGGAATACAATGCCTCATAGTGTGGTGGAATCTCCTTTTTTCGAGGTTTTTAAACAGAGGCTGGATGGCCATCTGTTGGGAATGATTTGATTGTGTATTCCTCCATCGCAGGGGGTTGGACTCGATGGCCCTTGTGGTCTCTTCCAATTCTATGATTCTATGACTATGCATTGTTAATCTAATTATTGGTGTTCTTATGGTTCATAAATCATGAAATGGAATCACATATACCTGGAATGGTGCACTTCATATCAGAGAATGGAGGATTCTAGGAATGCAAACATCAAAGGTGGGAGAGAAACAAGGCCTTTGTTCATATAAAAGATTTTCAGACACAAGACTTTCTGAACAGCCCATTTTAAATATGTCTAACATTCTTATGAATGGCATTTTGGTGATGTGTGTCTATGTGCATTCAAGTTTCTGTTGACTTACAGCAACCTCATGAATTTTCTAGGATTTTCTTAGGCAAGGAATACCCAGAAGTGGTTTTGCCAGTTCCCTCCTCTGAAATATAGCATACAACACCTTGTATTCCCATCTAAGTGCTAACAAAAGCTGACCCTGCTTAGCTTCAAAGATCAGATGTGACCTGGTGCCCATAGAGTATTTAGGCCTTACATTGAGGATAGGTCTGGCCAAATTCACTATCAAGGTAATTAGTTACAGTCCCATGACCTAGAAAAATAATTATCATTACAGTTGCAATTTAAAATAACTCTTTACTTTCTACTTTCTCCAAAGTATTTCCTCCAAATAGTGAATTATAGTTACACTGAAACACCTGAATTCTACAAGCTGATGGTCTATGATAGAAAACATAGCCTCTCATCCTTTCCACCGTGTTCACTTCAGTGCTGCAAAAGAGCATGAGTCAACAGCAGTAGCCATCACTTGATGCATGTGATATTCCTACTCTACCATTTAGTGAAGCTACAGCCCTGTACATAAAATAATAACTTCTAAAGTTACAATTAAGTTATACTTCACTGAGTCACAATTATACTGCAAAGTAGTTAAACATTTGTTATTCAAAAAAGGAAT
Organism: Gambelia wislizenii; assembly: GCA_030847615.1. Lineage (NCBI taxonomy): Eukaryota > Metazoa > Chordata > Lepidosauria > Squamata > Crotaphytidae > Gambelia > Gambelia wislizenii. The sequence goes on along the minus strand of JAUMIR010000005.1, from coordinate 101,299,194 downwards.
TTTTGGCAAGTGATCCATTGTTTGTAACTATTTACCTCCAAGCTCTTTCAAATATATACAATGTAAGATCACATGACTTAAGTAACTGAGGTTTAATATCACAGCCTTTCCAAAGAGATGATGCTATAAATACAGTGAGTGGGAATAAAGTTGTGAAACCTAACACATTGTGTTATAATGTTATTAGACCCAAAAGCTTATTTCAGTCAATGTGTGCAACTTTTCAGAATGAATATCTTTACTGCCTGCTAGTCTCTCAGGAATAGATCTGAAATAAAACTCTAGCCAACAGCCAATTGGTGCTATTCAAATGGTTCAATAAAAGTAGCTGAAATTATGTGATTAAATTTTAAAGAGGTATTTTAGCACAAGCTGCTTTTTCAGCATTCTTGGTAACATTTGGGATCTAACAGAGGCAATTATTGTCTGCAATGCTGTTAAAATGCAGCATTTAAATACCTTCTAATATAGCAGGCAGATCATTTGCTCTTCATGTGAAGAAATAAAAGGATTTGGATCTGACGCATTTTTGACAGACTAGTTATGAAACAATTACACCTTGCTAGTATATTTTCCAGTGGAAAAGAGGAGGAAGCCAGGGGTGGCAAGGGGTAAAATAGGCCCTGCCTCAGCCCCGCCCCTGACTTCTCCTGACCAGGGCGTATCCACGCCCTGGCCAACCCCTGCGCTCGTCTCCATGCCCATCATTAAAACACCTCCCCCGGATCTACCATTCTTCAAGATCCGGGGGGGTGTCTGTTTCCTTTAGGATTCAATATTAAGCATTATAAAAGGGAAGTGGAATCAATGATGGGCATAATTTCTTAGCCATCCAATGGGCATATTAAATATTTGAATAATTTGTATTGTTTCAGCATTGAGGTTTGTATAATTATACTTTTTCAATTTATCCAGATCTCTAAAACTATTATAAGAAGATTGTATTGCTGCTATTAGTTTATTCTATACATTTTATTATTTCTGTTGTATTATTACATGTCTGTTTCTATTGTAAAACCCCCATAGGAATATTTCTTTGCAGTGTGGGTGGAAATTAAGAGAAATAAATAAATAAATAAATAAATATCTTGTGTAATCTATCAGGCATAAATGTCTCTGTTATTCTGTTGACTTTGCCAAATATACACTCCAATGAAAGCCGATTTGTCTACCACCTTCCTCTCTGCATGACTTCTTAAATACAACATCCCCTCAGCATACTATAAATATTTGCATGTGGAGATATGCTATGCCAGCACTATGCCACACCCATGCAGAATACCAACATTGCATAACACATGCCAGTGATTGGGTGCCACTGCACAATGCACATGCACAATGCTCAAGTGTGATTCACAATGTACAACTGCAGTACATAACTGCAATGCATAACTGAATACATCTGTTGCATTATGGTGAATAATTCACATTGCATGTGTAGCATGATTAACACATGGGTATATCATTATTAGGATGCCAGCCACTGTGTGTTGTGCAGAACAGCCATGTATACTTGTGTGCAGAATGAGCTCCCAAAAACTTTTCTCCCCTTCTTAAAAAACCTTCACTTGATCCATCTTCTCTTTCCAATTATTGCCCTGTTTCACTGCTGTCTTTCCTCTTGAAAGTTTTGAAGCATGCTGTTTATGTATGTTGCCTTGATGTTCTCTCTCATATGACTGTAATGGATCCCTTTCAATCTGCATGTCATCCTTTGCACTCTAGGGAGACAGCTTTTACAAAAATCACAGATAATCTCCTTCAAGCAAATCAAAAGGCCTACATTCAATCCTTCTTGATCTCTCTGCAGCCTCTGACACAGTTGACTATGCACTTTTGTTGGATTCACTTAATGACCTAGGGTTACTGATTCAGTCCTCAGCTGGTTCACATCTTATCTCTCAGGTTGGTTATTTAAGGTGGTAACTGGAGGTCATGTATCCTCTTCTTTCCCCCTTTCTGTTGGGGTTCCACAGGGTTCTGTTTTGGGCCCTTTGTTGCTTCTTTATACACTATCTTTAGGCAATCTTATCAATTCATGTGGTTTTCAATATCAACTTTATGCTGATGATACTCAGCTGTATTTCTCCACGCCAGAACTTTCTTCCAACACTGGATGGTGTATTACAGTATGCCCTTCAGCTATATCAGCATGGATGGTTCATCATCGCCTAAAACTTATGGCAAAGACAGAACTACTTTTTTTCCCTCCAAAATCTTCTTTACAACATAGGAGATTTTCAGACAGGGCAAAAACCATATCAGAAGATCACAAAGAGAACAGCAATGGGCAACATTATGAGACAACAACATGTTTTGGTGTTCCGGGGGTGTAGCACAGGCATGAATAAGGTGTCCCTTTTTATTGGCAGCTTGTCCCCATCAATGAAAAAGAGAAGCCTCGTCCACAGCCTTAGGAATGGATGAGGAAGCAGGCATCTGATAATGTCACCCTTTCTGTTCCCATCATGTTTTTCTGATGCAGTTTGGGATGCAGTTTTTGCCACATTTCACTGTGCCTGATAATCTCTAAAAATTCTCATTCTCCATCACTGTTAACAATGTTCCCATTTATCCTGTGAAGAAAGCATGGAGTCTTGGCTTTATTTTTGACTGCTCTTTTTCTTTTGTTCCTCACATTGAGACTGTAGCAAAGTCGTGTTGCTTTTTTCTTTATAACATTGTCAAAATCAGTCCTTTTACTTCTACTTCCTCCGCTAAGACCTTAGTTCATGCCTTAGTAATTTCCCTCCTTGATTATTGTAATCTTCTTCTGACTGGTGTTCCATTATCTCATCTCATCCCCTGGTCTCCATTCCACATTCTGCTGCTAAAATTATCTTTTTGTCCGATAGTTCTGTTCATGTTACCTCACTTTTGATATCTCTTTGTTGGCTACCCATTTCTTCTAAGACTCAGTATTAGCTTCTTGTTTTAACTTTCAAAGCCCTACACAACCTAGCTCCCCCCTCATCTTTCAGCACTCTTTTTTTTTTTTAACAGCCTCTCCAAGTTCTGTGTTCTAGGAACTCTAGGCTTTTCACCCAACCAAGGATTTCCCCTTCCCTAGCTCAGCTTCATCCTTTCTCACTCTCAGCCCCATATTCTTGGAATTCTCTCCCTGAAGATTTGCAGAGTGCTCCTCCTCTTGGTGTGTTAAAATCTCAATTGAAAACTTTTCTGTTTCCCAAAGCTTTTGGAATTTTCGTTTGATACTATTTTATAATCTTTATAATATAAAACAAACTGTCCAATACATGTAATCAAAATATACATTGTGTGTCTGCATGTGTGTGTGTGTGTATATATAAATAATTGTTTTATATTTGATTACAGGTATTGATCAGTTTATTTTTATATTTTCTTGCTGTTTCATACTATATTATTTTGTTTTTGTTTTGTAGTTATCTGGATAATTTGTCTTGCAATTACATTTTATAGTTTTATGTTTATTATTCCTTCTTGGTGTGTATGTGTTCATGTATACACTTATTTTAGATTGTATGCCTTTGGCAGGACCCAAAGTGGTTTTGTGTGCTTGTTTTACTGTAAAGCAGTCTGGTTTCAGCCCAGGTTATTTATGGGACTGAGGCAGCTTTGGTCACTTTGGTAGATGACCTGTGCTAGGGGAGTGTGCCCTGTTGGACCTCTGGTCACTTTCAATAACATTGACCATGGTATCCTTCTGGGTTGCCCTGCTGGGATAATTCCCAACAATTATCGTCCAGTTAGTCTGACATCAATACCAGGGAAGATTCTAGAGCACATCATTAAACAGAGAGTCTGTGAACATTTAGAAGGCAATGCCATAATCACAAAAAGTCAACATGGGTTTCAGAGAAACAAGTCATGCCGGACTAATCTGATATCATTTTTTGATAAAGTTACCAGCTTGGTAGATGAAGGGAATGCTGTGGACATCGCATACCTTGATTTCAGTAAGGCCTCTGACAAGGTTCCCCATGACATTCTTGCAAACAAGCTTGTAAAATGTGGGCTAGACAAGTTAACTGTTCAATGGATTTGTAATTGGTTGACCGGCCGAACCCAAAGGGTGCTCAGCTCCTCTTCGTCTTGGAAAGACGTGACCAGTGGGGTGCCACAGGGTTCTGTCCTGGGCCCAGTGCTATTCATCATCTTTATCAATGACTTGGATGTGGGAATTAGGGGCATACTTATCAAATTTCCAGATGACACCAAATTAGGAGGAGTAGCTAATACCCAAGAGGACAGGATCAAAATTCAGAATGACCTGGATAGACTGGAGAGCTGGGCCAAAGCTAACAAAATGAAATTCAATACGGAGAAATGTAAAGTACTGCATTTAGGGCGGAAAAATGAAATGCATAAATATAGGATGGGAGAGACCTGGCTGAATGAGACTACGTGCGAAAGGGATCTAGGACTCCTAGTAGACCACAAGTTGAACATGAGTCAACAGTGTGATGCGGCAGCTAAAAAGGCCAATATGATTTTGGGCTGTATCAATAGAAGTATAGTGTCTAGATCAAGGGAAGTAATAGTGCCACTCTATTCTACCTTAGTCAGACCTCACTTAGAATACTGTGTCCAGTTCTGGGCACCACAATTCAAAAAGGATATAGACAAATTGGAGCGTGTCCAGAGAAGGGCAACTAAAATGGTGAAAGGTCTGGAAACAATGCCTTATGAGGAGAGACTTAGGGAGCTGGGTATGTTTAGCCTGGAAAAAAGACGGTTAAGAGGCGATATGATAGCCCTGTTTAAGTATTTGAAGGGGTGTCATGCTGAGGATGGAGCAGGCTTGTTTTCTGCTGCTCCAGAGACTGGAATACGGAGCAATGGGTGCAAGCTCCAGGAACAGAGATTCCACCTCAACATGAGGAGGAACTTTTTGACAGTAAGAGCTGTTCGGCAGTGGAACACACTCCCTCGGAGCGTGGTGGGGTCTCCTTCCTTGGAGGTCTTTAAACAGAGGCTGGATTGCCATGTGTCGTGGATGCTTTGATCATGATTTCCTGCGTGGCAGGGGGTTGGACTGGATGGCCCTCGTGGTCTCTTCCAACTCTGCAATTCTATGATTCTATGATTCTATGACTTGAAGGTGCTGTTCTACAGTGGCTCTGTTTTTTCTTGGAGGAGCACTCTCAGAAGGTGGAACGGAAAATATTGAGTGAATGGTTGCCTGCTTCAAGCATGGAGTAGAAGAACCCAAGAGAGAGTACTGAAGATAAATTAAGAAGAAGTTGTGAAGGGAAATGATTATTTGTCTTCATTATTATTTCCCTTAGATATTGTTACCACTTTTGCTTGCCTTGCATACAGACTTATAATTCATTGAGCTATAGAACTACATAAACATCTAAAATTAATATATAAATATAAATCCAGTCACTTCAAAGGGTTTTTTTTGGGGGGGGTCATAATTTGTGATACAGGCAATGGTATCCAAGTTGTTGGAACAATGAATCCCTTCCAGGTTTTATAGAAGCCATCCTAGGTGCTGAACTTATTTTGAGGATAGGTTTCAGTACCTTGCATACCTCCTTTGAAGTTCTGATTAAAGTTCAGAACAGATTCAGTCCTCCACTGACATAGAAACAACCAACTGACATTGAGGAGAGTGCATCTTCATTTGAATAGGCAATGTAGTTCACTGCAAAAAAAAGGAGTTTGTGGGGTGCATTTTATGTGCAGGGAGCCATCCATGCTGGAAATAATGGGGAATTCTAGACTGCCATCTTTCTTCTTTTATTGTGCATTTTGCATCCTTTCTATTCTGCTGCCTAATCTGCATACACTTATACTGTATATGGTATATAACAATTATGAATATATATTTATTTTGTTTTTATTCCCAAATACTTTTTATTAATAATTTCTTCAATACATTCACAGACATTAACCGTATCCATATTCTTCTTCCAATATCCAACCAAAGTCTTCATTTATCCTATATTTCTTCTATCTTTTCCCCCACATTAACATTTTAAGACCTCCCCATCTGTCAAATCCCAGTTTGGTATAACCTCTTTATAACTCTTTCCTTTCAATCTCATAAATTTAAATAATTACTCCTCTATATTTTTCCAGTAATATTACAAGCAAACAACATATCTCTCAAATTACAACTATACATATTTCTCAAGTTACAACTATACATATAGTAATCCTTCTCTTGTTTTCCATATCTATTATTTATACTAAACTTTTATTCTGATAGATATTAGAATTATTTATAACCACCAAAATACTTATCTATGTCAGATTTAACATCTTTCATTTCCCATTTTCGCGACCCACAATCATCTTGTGTTGGTAACTTCTATATAAATCTTTTTCCTTTCCTTCTTTTACCATTCCATTTACTAACAAATTGATTCCCTCTTAACCCTCCCACCACTAAAATTTAAATCTTGTCCTTCTTCCTGTTAAATTATATCAATCAATTGGGCTTTCAAATTTCATTTCTCTTTCCTTTTTCCTCCTTCCTGTAAATATATCCACAGGGGATTCCAGGATTCCAAAAAAGATATGTCTGTTTTATTCTCTAACAAATAGGTCAGCTTACCCATTTTTGCTACTTCTAATAGTTTTTCTAACCATTCCATTTCTGATGGAATCTCTTCTCTCCTCCAATACCTAGCATCAGGGCCGGTTTAAGGAATTTGGGGGCCCCCTGCAATGCTTTATTTTGGGGGCCCCATATGTTTATCTCAGGTCAATGTAACCTAACCTATTCACCGTACAGGATGTTCAGATTACAGTAGGACCCCCATATCCATGGATTCATTATCCATGGGACACAAAACAGCACACCTACCATAGAGTCTTCCTAGAAAATGTGTCCTCCCTAGCCATTTTCTAGGCCCTCCAAGGCAACTCTATGGTATTTTAAACCAGAAGCCCCATTATTTTCAATGGTGTTCACTATTATTCATGGTTTTCAGAATCCACGCCCCCCCCCCAGAACCAATCCCCAGTGGATAAGAGGGGCCTACTGTATTACACAATTTGCCGCCAATAATTTAGTTTTAAAACTATATTATAGGCACTAAAATAATATTTTTTGTTTATTAGCAATTAACGTAATGGCATAGATTTCCTCAAAGAAAAGAAAGAGTGGACTACAAGCTAAACATGAGTTAGCAGTGTGATGCAGCAGCAAAAAATGCCAATGCGATTCTAGGCTGCATTAATAGGAGTAGTGTCTAGATCAAGGGAAGTAATAGTATCACTCCATTCTGTTTTGGTCAGACCTCACCTGGAATACTTTTTCCAGTTCTGGGCACAACAATTCAAGAAAGATACTGAGAAGGATGGTGGGAGGTCTGGAAGCCATTATGCCCTATGAGGAATGGCTTAGGGAGCTGGGTATGCTTAGCCTGGAGAAGAGAAGGTTGAGAGGTGACATGATAGCCATGTTTAAATATTTGAAGGGATGTCATACTGAGGAAGGAGCAAGCTTGTTTTCTGCTGCTCCAGAGACTAGAGACATTTTCAGATGTGGCTTGCATTGCAATAATCCAGTGGAAGAGCTTCGCAGCTGCAGCGCAGCAGGGGTTCCGTTTTGGATGATGCCGTCCCTGCGGTGAAATCATCCGTGTCTCTTCGTTTAGGGTTGGAGCCTGCCGCGCCATATTCCGCCAGATTTTATTCACGGACAACCTCCGTGAATAAAATCTGGCAGAATATGGCGTGGCAGGCTCCAACCCTAAACGGAAGAGACACGGACGATTTCGCTGCAGGGACAGCATCGTCCGAAATTGACCCCCTGCTGCACCTTAGCTGCGAAGCTCTTCCGCTGGATTCTTGCGCTGCAAGCCATGTCTGAAAATGTCCTAGGACATGGAGCCATGGGTTCAAACTACAGGAAAAGAGGTTCCACCTGAATATTAGGAAGAATGTCCTGACAGTAAGAACTGTTCGGAAGTGGAATACACTGCCTTGGAGTGTGGTAGAGTCTCTTTCTTTGGGTTTTTTTAAACATAGGTTGGATGGCCATCTGTCAGGAATGCTTGGATTGTGTGTTCCTGCAGGGCAGAAGCCAATCGGATGGGATGGCTGTTGGGGTCCCTTCCAGCCCTTTGATTCTAGGCTGCATTCAGAGCCTGGGAAAGTTACTCTTGGATTACACCTCCCAGAATCCCCCTGCCAGCACCCTTCTCAAGGTCTGGTTGCATTGTTCTTTTTCCAGCATTCTCTAGCCCAGTGGTTCTTAACTTGGGGTCCGCAATGTCCTCATAGGGGGTCCACAAAGGCTTGAAGGCTGCTTGATCCACCTCCTCCCTGTAGTGGAGTAGCCACGTGACAGGAACCAAGGCAAAATCTGGTTGGTTTGGCCTGCACATTGCCATTCAATCCACTCCAGCCACAAACTTGCAGAAGAAGCAAGAGTGCCTCTGAGGGAAAGTTTAATGGATGGTGTAATTGTATTGTTGTTGTTGTTAGCTATTATTATTAGCTATTATTATTAGGGTTTTAAATCTTGAGTTAAGTCTTGGGGCAACAAAAGATATTTAAAGGGGGTCCCTGGTAAAGAAAAGGTTAAGAACCACTGCTCTAGGCCAATGCCTCTCACATAACACTAATGGGATACTGGTGTTTTAGTGACAACAATAAAACCATTGTTCCCAGTAGTATTACTCCGAATTTTAATTTATATTCTTTATGTTCTTCTGTTAAAAGAGCTAGAGTGTTGTAGAAGTTTCAGCATTGCACTATGACTGTGGAGACCAGGGTTTGAATCCCTACTCAGCCATGAATACCCACTGGCTGACCTTGGGCAAGTCACACTCTCTCAGCCTCAAAGGAAGGCAAAGGCACACCCCCTTTGAACAAAGCTTGCCTAGAAAACCCCATGGTAGGTTTGCCTTAGTCAGAAATGACTTGAAGGCACATGGGCAAACACACACAAATTTCTTTTGCAGGCTGAACTCAGCTGGCAGCAAGGGGAGGAAGCTGAAGAAGACCAAGAGGGAAAGGGAGGGGAGAGGAACCAAGACAGGTTAAAAGCAGCTGGAAAGATGGGCTGGAGGGGGATCTATGTGGAAGGAAGGGAAGGGAAGGGAAGGGACGGAAGAAAGAAGCCCTTGCCGAGGGAAAGAGACAACCCTCATTCCATTTCTCTCTCACACACAAACACTTGCCCCTCTCCTACGTGCCTGGCTGGCTTGCATTTTGCAGCAGCAAACTCCCTCCAGCTTCTGCCACGGAGGGCTGCTTCTTCTTTCTCTTTCTCTTTAGTTTGGGAGACGCTGGTTTTTTTGTTTTTTAAAAAAAGCCAGCAGGTGGTTTTTGGAGAAGGAGGGTAGAAGGGGGCTACAAAGTAGCGGCTCCTCCTGGCTGTCTCCTTCGTCAGATAAGGAGGCCAGCAGGGGGCCCTCTTGACCTCGGGCCCCCCTGCCAATGCTGATTTGGCAGACAGGTTAAACCGGCCCTGCCTAGCATATACAATTCTTGCTGTTGTGCACATGTGCCAGAGTAATCTTTTTGTTTTCCCATTTTCATTTACCAAATTATTATTTTCATATATACCTAGCAAAAATATTTCTGGCAACATATCTATTTTCTTTTTAAGAATCTGTTGCATTTTTATTCTAATCATATTCCAGAATTTCTTTGCTTTTTTACATCTCCACCATTGATGGAAAAAGGTTCCCTTCTCTTCCTGGCACTTCCAACACTTATTGGAGGCTCCTCCTACCATTCTAGCTATTCTTATGGGGGAGAGGTTCCACCTTAACATTACTTTTATCGAGTTTTCTTGCAGACTATATGATCTTGTGATTTTAACTCCTTTAGCCCATGATGCTTCCCATCCTTCAAAATCAATACTTCTGCCAATGTCTACAGACCATTTCACCCTATATTCTTTAACAGTCTCATCTTCCGTATCCATCCTCAACAGTAATTGATGTATTCTAGATAGCAAATGTGCATTCCCTTTCTCCAAAATCTCTTCAAAATTGGATTTAGCAAGTTCAATACCACCTTCTGCCATATCTCTCTTATATATCTCTTTTATTTGAAGATTTGGGAACCATTGTATATATTTACCTTCCTGATTTAGCTGTAAATTACTTTTTAAACTAAGATTTTCTTTGGTACCCCCAATTAGCTCTTTATAAGTCAGCCATTCTGATTCCTTTCTTAAACTTTTGATTGATAATGCTTCTCCTGGAGATACACAGCTTGGGAGCTTTGGAAACAGATGTCTTTTATATTTCAACCAGGTTTTATATAATGATTTTCTGATAGAGTGGTTATTAAATTGTTTTTGAGCTTTTACTTTATGGTACCAAAGAAAGGAGTGCCACCCAAAATGGAGCTCGTGGCCCTCCAATAGCAGGAGCCTTATATTATCTAAAGTAATCTATGGTTTCACCCACATCAAACAGCTTGCCTCACTGAAGATCTTCAAATCCGGAACTCCCATTCCCCCTCTACTCCCTATGTCTCTCAGTAGTTTGAATTTTAATTTCGGTTTCTTTCCCAACCATAAAAACCTACTTAGTTCCTTGTTACAATCTTTAAACCATTTTGGTGGTATCAAAATTGGTATCATTTGATATAGAAAAAAGGATCTTAGGCAAAATACTCATCTTAATTAGGGATATCCTTCCCATTAGAGATATATCCAACTTCTTCCAGATTTCTATCTTATCTTTAACTTGTTGCCATATCGGAACATAATTATTCTGGAAAAGTTGTCTATTGTTGACGGAGATCGTTATGCCTAAATATTTCACCTTCTCTGCTGCTTTCACTCCCCACATTTCTTCTAATTTAAACTTCTCTTTTTTTTAATTTTTACTCAAGAAATTCATTTTCTCCTTATTGATTTTAAAACCTGCCCACTCTCCAAATTCTCTTATTATCTCCATTAGTTTGCCTCCTTGTTGTAATGGATTTTCTAAATATACCACAATGTCATCTGCGAAGGCTTTATAGACAAATTTTTCTCTCCCAATTTTCACACCTTTAATTTAGTCATTAAGTTGAATTTCTCTTAAGAGTACCTCCAATATTAACACAAATAGCAACGGAGAGAGTGGCAGCCCTGTCTTGTACCCTTCTGGATAGGGAAACTATTTAATCTTTCCTCGTTTACTATTAAATAAGCTTTTTGTTCTTGATAAATGGCTTTGATCCATGCAATGAAGTTCTCCCCAAACCCCATAGTTTCTAATAGAGTAATGAGAAAGCCCCAATTTACGTTGTCGAATGCTTTCTCTGCATCAAAAAACAAAACAAAAACAGTATTCCTCCTTTTTCTATATGAAAATCCAAATATTCAATAATATCCAACATTGTTCTAACATTATCCCGCATCTGTCTACCTGGGAGGAAACCTGATTGATCTCCTCCTATATATTGAGGTAGGACCTTCTTTAGCCTTTGCGCCAATATAGAGGTTAAAAACTTGCAATCCTCATTGAGGAGTGAAATTGATTGAAATTCTCTTGCTGCCAAGTATTCTTTCTCACTTTTTGGGATCAAGACTATGTTTGATTCTTTCCAACTTCCAGGTAGCTGATTTGTATCTTTAATTATGTTCATAGTTTCTTGTAGTGGTTTCAACAGCTGTTCCTTAAAACATTTATAATATTTTGCTGTTAATCCATCCGCTCCAAGGGCTTTATTTATTTTTAATTTTTTGATTGCTTCTTTAACTTCTTCGATGGTGATTGGTCCATTCAATATTTCTTTATGTTCTTCACTTATGTGTGCTAGGTCTTTAGATGCTATATATTGTTCTATCTTGCTCCTATCTTCCTGTTTCTGTATTTCATACAATTTTTGGTAATAATTATATAGGGCTCTTTGTATTTCCTTTCTTTTTACAATATATCTTGATCCTTCCATTAAGCCATTAATCATACGTTTTTTCTTTTCCTTGTGTACTTTGTATGCAAGCCACCTCCCTGGTTTATTCACACCCTCAAAATAACTTCTCTTAACAAATTTCAGCTTAGTGTCTATTTCTCCTACCGTTATTAATGCCAATTGATTTTGTAATAATTTGATTTCTTTCACATAGCTTTTGTTGCTTGGGTCTTGTTTAAGCTTTAGTTCCCGTTCTTTTATTTTTCTGGTAATATCTTCCATCTTTTTCTTTTTTTCTTTCTTCCATTCATTCATTTTCTTAATTAAGATACCTCTCATATAAGCCTTCGAAGTGTCCCACACCATTTGCACACTAGTTCCTTTATTTAGGTTATTTACAAAAAAATCCTCAATTTCTTTTTTACAATTTCCATATTCCTTATTCCATATTCTTCTCTTCTTTTCCCTCTCCTCCTCTCTTCCTCCGTCGTCTGTCGTCTATCTTTACTCCCCACTTTTCAAGTCTCTCTTTTAAGTCTCTCTTTCTCTAAGTCTCTCTGGATGCGCAAATAGACTCGTAGTTCCTCTCCTAAAGCAAACTCAGTTGGGAGGGCAATAGCTTGGAAAGGAAGGTTCATGCCCCAATCTTTAGAATTTAAGGTCTGAGATGTATTAACAGTATTTTCCAGCCCACTCAGTCATACACCAATCCTTCCCATTGAGCAGATCCATACTTCGGCTGTAGCAATTTAACAAGGAGGACAAGCATCTCCAGCGAAGCTACTTCCTCCAAGGAACGCTAAGTGGTTTTGCACAGTGTTCTTCTGCTTCTCCTCCACCCTGGGGCCTCAAATCTCAAAGTTTTCTCTCAAATTTGTCTTAATAGAGGCTCCACAATACCCCTCTTTCCAAGCTTCCAATTCTCAAGTTGTTTTACTTTGGAAGAAATTCGGCGGTAGGGAATAGCGGTTGGGCAGTGCCCTTCCTCAGCTCGCTACAGTAGGTGCGCTGTTATGGCTGCGGCTGCCCGTCCCACTCCTCTCCGTAGAGCCACCGATGCTAGCCAACAGTGCTGGAGCGGAGGAATTTCTCACCAGCCTCTCTAGCTTCTCCCCTTTCTTTGGGGGCCAAGATGAACTGCTTTCACCTCTATTGCAGGCAGTAACCCACTATAGCGGCGAGCTTGCAGCAGAGCGCTATGAACTCGTGTCTCCCTCACTCGCATCCCGAACCGGAAGTCCGAATATATATTTATTTTGGCAATATTTAAAACTATTTAAAAAATCAAAACTGCAAATATATTCTTGGTTTTAGAACTGTACATTTGGCAGATTCACACTGTGCAATAAAGATTTGTTTGAGCATTAAGGTTTCAAGTAGCTATGGGATATACACAGTGAATGAGGATATAGCTTTTTGTTCTATTTTTTAACTTAGCTGCTGTTCCACTTACGAAAGCTCTTTGCAGTTCTCATGATTCCAGCCCAGTGATCCATTATTCCAACTACTATGCTCAGAAACTTAAGGGTTTTTTTCCATATCTCAACATCATAGTAACTAAAAAACTTTTTATTTATTTATAGGAGATGGCTAAATTTATATGTTGCTTAATGATCTGTTGCATATTAATATTTTAGTATGTTTACCCTTTAGGGATTATTAAATGTTCATGTTCCTCTGCACTAATCTCTTTTGAAGTTCAAAATCACTGAATAGAGATAGTAATTGTTATTTACAGTGGTTTGAGAGAGTGGCATTTTAAAACAGGAGTTATTCCCAAATGTAACAAGATGATTACAGAGCATCACCCAGATATCCTGTGACACAAAAAGTTTGTCCATGATATCAACAAGATAAGAGAAATAGAGCTGAAAGTCATAGAAAAGAAAAAGGAACAACTTAGGGTGACGATGTACAAATGAGGAAAAACTTACTGTGGTTTCTAGTGCACAACAGGCAATTTAGTGGTATAAATGCATGTCATCATGTGCAAAAATGCAGGCGTCGGGTACAAGCATTTCCCCCAGGTTTCTATCACAATATGCTATATCACAATATCACATTTTCTGCACTCCATATACAAAAGAATTAAAGCCCATTGTGTGCTGTATTCTAAATGCCTACAACATACCAACTTAATCTACCACAAACAGAAGATCACTTTCCAAAATTGTTCACCATAAATTACTGGATTTTGTAGTCTGGTTTCACTAAAACAGAAATGTAAAATTCTCTTCAAGCTGAATCTAACTGTATTTTTCTAAATTCCACCTACAATTTCGCTCTGTCCTTGTTTTGTACAGAATTTCAAGACAATGTTTTTTGTAAGCAAATTTGTAAATACAGTGGTATGCATTAAACTTTAATGTACTATTTACAGCATTTTTTTCTTAATAGACATATTTTTGTCCTTATTTTTCCCATTGACTACAGAAATGTGTGGTTTTTTTTTAAACCACTTTCAAGGATACACATTTTGAGGTGTGGCCACCTTTTTGGTATAATTCAAAAAGGGGAAAAGGTAGGGAAAAATGCCACTTGCAGTTTCTTTTCAGTGATGGGGAAATGAAAAACTTTTGAAATTTTTGTTAACAGTCGTGCAGGCCATGAATGGGACATGCTATTTAAAAAAAAATGGGTTAACACAAATTTATTTTGTCATCCATATCAAAAATGTTGGCCCCACTACCTACCTTGCTTTGCACATCTCACTTACCAGCCCTGACTAGGAACTATTTTTTACAATGTCAAAAATTGGGTGCACTCTATGAGCCACTAGGCCCATGAGGGCCCTTTTATGTTTTGTTTTTTTTTTTAATGAATAGGCAATAGCTCACGTGATAAACCATCCAGTGTTGGTCCAATTTGGCAGTTCAATTAGTCCACTTTTCCCACTGTAATGACCAAACTACAGCATGAGCACTGGAACAAAAGTGAATATCAGTACTGGTGTGCTCTCATTGTGGTCTTTCCCCAGTATGCCTGTTTTCAGGTTGGAAATGGACAGACATGATTAGGGATGGCCTGACAGTAATCCTTTTGTGGTAGCTAATGCTCTGTTAATCATCTAGGAGCAAAGACTCAGGTGAGCACCAGTGCTTACTTGTCAAATACTGGGTATCACATGTAGAAGTTATCAGGTTATGCAAGGCCTCCTCAGAGTAGAAGAGAGCCATTATACCATTCAACATTTTATACTCAATGGTGCTCGCAACAAGGTTTCAGCTGTATTGAATTTCAACTTCATTGATACAATGTTGTTGGTTAAGTAATTCTAGAGAGCTGATATGGGAAAGCTAAACCACGGAACGATGCTAGTTTGTAAAATGTCTGCTCTTGAAACAGTTCTTTCATAATAAGTCTTATAACAGGGATAGTGCAATTTCAATTTTTTCAGAAAACAAGTGGGGATTTTTGGCCCTTCAAATGGTGTCGAACTACTTACTAAGACTCCTAGACTCCTTTCGCATGCAATGCTATCAAGCCAGTTTCTGGTTTCTCTGCCTCCCCCACCCCCACTTTACAGACTGAAATCATTTTGAAATTTCAGTACAGCTTATTCAAAATATAACTACAAATTGAACTTACTTTTTAAAAAAAAAATATTTATGTATAAAAGAAATGGAACTACAAGGTCCTGACCTGAAAGGAACACCTAACTACAGTGGGTCCTCCTGATTTTCAGACTTCAGATCTGTGATTTCGAGTGGCCACAAACCATCACGTGCTATACTTAAAATGGTGGTGACATGCATGCTGATGCACTGAAGCATCCGTGTGCACATCACCACCATTTAATAATATGTGATGTAATCATCTGCATTTTTGGTCATCCATGGGGGTGGGGTCCTGGAATTGAACTGCCAGGGATCCAGAGAGCCCACTTTATATGGAAACTCTTTGATTTTGCCAGGAGCAGGCAAATTCCTGAATATAAATAGTTCAGAACATAAACATTAGTAAAAGAGAAAAAAATATTTTGTCTCCACTAGTTCTCCATAGTGTCAAGCAGATATACTATCCTCATTTCCATAAAATGAACTGAGAAGAAGAAACCAAGATCAGCAATCACAGTGATCTGATTTTGTACATATTCTTACATAAATATCTCCTTCTGGCTTAGCTTTTAGAAATGATTTGGGGGACATAAATATCTGAACACCTTGTCTTCAATATTTTCTTCATCATTCTAAAAGAAAATATCTCATAATCTATTTTTTCCAGAAAAAAAGGCTTAAGAAAAAAAGAAAAGGAAAAAAATCATTCTCTCCCCCCCCACCCCAGATATTTCCCGCTCGCCCCTGAGCCTCATAGCTCTAGCTAGAACCACTGGGAGTTTCATTTCAACAACCTCTGGAAGGCAACACAGTTCCCACTCGTGCTTTAGAATGTCCATTTATACTTACCGATGACTTGTTTTTTGACTTCTTATCTTTCTCTTTGGCCCCCTTTTTGTTGCTGGTGAAATAATGCAAAGTGCCATACTCCATCAAAGCAGCAAAGACAAAAATAAAACACACAGAGACAAAAAGGTCCATTGCTGTTACATAGGAAACTTTGGGAAGAGACTTCCTGGCAATGGTACTCAGTGTGGTCATCGTCAACACAGTGGTGATGCCTGTTCATGAATGACAAAAATAGTTTTATAAAGGGATCTTGCAACAGTATTTACACATTGGGTTCCAGAGATCACTAGACTATGGGACATTCTGAGACCTACATGGAAAACAACCCTGAAATACTGTAGCTGCCAATGATAACAGCAGTTTGGCGCTTTTAGGGTAAACAGAGAAGTAGAGATCTGCTTGTGGCTTTAATTATGTGTTTATGGTATTTTAATTGGATTACTTTTGTCAGTCATTTCAAGAGGCTTCTGAATGAAAAGCAGCAAGTAAATCATGCCTAGTCACTGCAGACATAATTTTCTACACTCAAAAAAATATGTATCAGAATCCAAATAAGTTTCAGAATGTTCAAAGCAGCACAGTATTTATGTTTTAAGGTTGCATATATCTCTTAAGACAGTTTTGTTCCACCAAGCCTTCTGCCTGTTTCATTTATCATAATATTTTAAGGCTTTAGATATTTCCTGTATTTGTTCTTTTGTACTTTGATTTAAGGAATTTTTAAAATATGTTTTATGCTGTTTTTACTGTAAATCTCATAGAGAGCCTTGAGACTGAAAAGCAATATATAAATATGAATAAATACAGACACATCATAGCAAAGGGGTTAGCATATTTATTTTTAGAGGTGTATATTTCACCTTTATTGTACCACTCAGTTTTTGACAAACAAGCTTGCAGCTCACAGAAGATCTATGGCCTTGCATACATGATCTGTGATCCTAACAGAGCAAACTTTTAACACATTCTGTATGCTTGTTTGGTTCAATGTTTTCATCTAGAAACTCAAATAGGAAGAATAAAGAACTTGGTAACACAAGAATGTAGCCATTGCTGAATAAGACAGACCAGCGTTTGGAGGGAACTAGCTGCAAATAATGAGTTCCTTTTAATTAATCAGTTTTTCAATAAAATAAAGATAATATTACAATTGTAATTTAACAAGGGATAAGACTCCTTTCACAGTATAACTGCAATTTTAATATTACGGTTATAATTCTGTGGGTGTGGCCTCACAAAATGATGGAGGAGAAATATTACATGGTTCAAATTTTGACTCATGCTGTCTTATGCTCTGTGTGTATGTTGAGGTGATGACAAGACAGACTGGCGAATTGCTTTGTATCACAGGTAAATGGCTTGTAGCATTCAAATATTTTGAAGTGGCTAAAAGTAACATAGTTACTTTTGTGAAAGATAGAGAGTAACTTTTCAAGTGGCAATTAACTACTGATGGGCCTTTGTAACTATAACTAATTGTCTTTTAAAAGTAACTTTCCAAGCTTTGTACCAGATATGCCAGACAGAGTATGCTCAGTTTAGCTTTTGTTTAAAAATGTGAAAACATGAATACTCATCTGTGTAAAAAGCCTTCATAAATATTCTAATCCAGATAGAAGAGAGCAGAATTCTGGAAAGATGGGGATCTTTGCAAATTTTGGTATATTCTGTGTGGAAAACACATGTGGGTGTTTCACTAAGGAAATGACATCTGGACAAAAATGTTTCCTGAGCAGAAAACCTGATTTTCTGTACAGAAAAGAACATGTCTGCAAAGCAAATGCTGTTTTATGCACACAGACATCCCCACACACAATTGGAATGAGAAATAAATCCTGAATTGTGAATTGTCATCAAAACTGTGCAATTTTCAATAATTTTCTCACAGTGGCCGCAAAAACTCATTCAGTCTTATTTATTAATTCATGAGAACAAAACACTTACAAAGATTCACATCCCTACTTTTGTGTCAAGTGGCTTTTTTCATGATTTGCCTCATCTCAACATCACTCTCATATCAGGGACTAGCCTTGCCATTTAAAAAGCTACATCTAGCATGGAGCAGTCTCTATGTGCAAACTGGAATCACTCCAGGGCCATCCCTTTCTTTAGGCAGAGTGAAATGGCTGCCTCAGGCAACTGATTTTGAGTGTCATGAAATGACAGCAAATTGTAGTAGTAACAGTAGGGGGCAGGGGAGTGACATTTGTGAGATTTTTCTGCCTCAAGTACCAAATTGTGTGGAACGCTTTGCCCATTGTCTTGAGGGGTGAGGCATTTGCTGCTCCACCTCAGGCAGCAAAATGTCTTGGGCTAGGCCTGAAATCATGCAGTACTGTACTAGAGCTGAGGCACACATTTGGTTTGTAAGAATGAGGATGAGGTATCCAATAAAAGGGAAAGAGAAACTAGATAAGAGGGGTGTAGACATTTAGCAGCTTATTGGAACACGTTTCAGGTTATTTCATTTGTTTATTTTTAAAAGCAATTTGACTGTTGTAAATAGCGGTGGCCTTGGAGTAAACAGCCAGTGGGCAGCCATGTTTTTGCAACATATCTAGGTTGGAATGGTCCTACACCATGGCTAGCTTCATTCCAGAAGCATTGTTCAGAGGAGAGAAAGACAGCAGCACCCACTGGAACTTTACACACCTGACTATAATGAGTGAAGGAGAATAATGGAAACCAGGTTTGTGTCATTTGACAAGGATCCCAAACCATATCAAGGGGCTTGTCTAAATTGTGAAAATAACCCTCATGGAATTTGCTGGGAATACGACCTGTCTAAATGGGATCCCACATCAATCCACTATATTCAGAAGGAAGGGGGCCCAAAATGGCAAAAACACCACAGGAAAAGCCTTCACAGCTTAGTTTTAAAAAAGCAGTGAGGGGTATCCTGCTCGTTGGGACAAGCAATTCAACATGAATTGCTTTCCCATAGGAGAGGAAGTGCAAAGCTGATTGGCCGGGTGAGTGTGGGGGTGGGGCATGCTAACAGGACAAGCACTTGCTGCTGCCATGTTGGATTTTTGCCATAGCAAGTGATCGCTAAGGCAATAAAACAGGTGGGATTATGTTTTGGGGTTGTTGTTTTTTTGTTGTTTTTTTTTACTTTCCTGTTAAATAAAAACTGCTCTAGTGCACCTTAGACATCTTTTTTTTTAAAAAAAAAATGTTCAGCAGTGGCAAATTGAGTTAAGTACAAATGCAAGTAAATCACTTATGGCTGCCATCTTGCATGCAAACATTATGCCAGTTTATGGGGACAAAAACACTGTTAATACAAGTTGCTACTGCTGCAAAATCCCATTAATGTAAGGTACTCTGCCCCCCCCCTATAGACGGGGCCTAGGATAACAGCCCTTAATAAAGATAACAACCATGCAATATATTGCAAAATAACTCCAGATTTGCTCAACAAGCAACATGGTTCCATTTGATTTCTGGCACCACCACAAATGCCACTATTTTTCATACAGCTTGAGAGTGTGCAGAGTCTGATTTTTTTTAGTCTACTGACACAGCTGTTGATGTTATCGTCTATGTGCATACAAAAGCAATTATTTCTTTGTTTCTTTATTGGATATTTGGTGTAATTAGTTAAGCTCTCTGGATCTTTTCTAAAAGCAGGAGCTTGGCTTTTACAACTTTTAAAAATCTATGGCTATAACTTCAAGGGTGCAAATGTAGTTAGTTACCATTATAAATAAACAGAATTTTTAAAGATAAATTTTGCTTTCCTGTTTGCCAATGCTACAAGCCACTAGCCTGTGATAGAAAACATTTTCTCCTATCATTCAGCTCTTTGTCACCTCAATGAACAAATGAGATGATGAGGCAGCAATATAAGCCAAACACGTGAACCATGTGAACCTCCTGTACCATTCAGTGGCGCCATATCCTTATAACTATAAAAATAACTAAAATGATAGTTACACCTCAGAAGGGGTGAGGCTATCTCTTGTTATGTTTCATTTTTAATGTAAGGTACACAACATTGCATACTTTTGTTACTGGCAAAAGAAATTAAGGTAAGAAATTGAGGTAACCAGTTATTTGTACCAAGTTCTGCACAAAACAAAGAAGGTATTAAAAACAATTTTAAAAAACAGGAACAATGGTTAAAAACTAAAACAATTAAACCTGGAGGCAATTTGGAAGTGCACAGGTACCTAATGATGTCCTTGCAGGCACAGCATCTTTATTAATCCAGAATGAGACCCAGGAAAGAACAACAGTCAAGATGCAAGGAATGTATGTCTGAATTGTAAAATATCCCATACGTCTGCTCAGGACGAAGAAGATTGTCATGACAACATAATCCCCTGCAAAAGGAAAAAGAAATCCACAGACAGTTGTATCATGCAAGTGACCTCCGTTACATCTTCCTTTCTGCTTCCTTTCAGAATAACATCTTACTGTGGTTGAAATGTTTTCTGCTGCACAAGTAAAACATTCTGTTTTATGGAAGACTGATGGATAATAATGTAATACCTGGGCGCAAAACCTGAGGATTGGAGGTAAGAGAAACAAGTGTTGGATCAAGCTTTTGACTAAGCAACTGAACTAGTGAAAGCAGATGTTTCCTTCCCTTTCTCCTTCCACAGTACCATGTAGAGTCCCTCAAAAAAAAAAAAAAAGCCTATGGACTCTTCTGAAGAACTGTACTATGGGGCAGAAGGAGAGAGGGAATGGCCTTCCATGATCTGAGGTCCCTAGATATCTGTGCTATGAGGAACAGGGGAGAAGTCTAATTCTACCAACTCAGTTCCATGTGCCTAAAACCAGAAGCAGCTGCCTAAGGAGATACTGCTTTCTGTATTTTTATGATAAATGAACCAAACTATAAAAGTGAACAATTTGGAAGGTGGATGTAACTGTAATTATAATTAATATGCTTTATTGGTAGAGATTCAAAAAGGCTTCTGTTTATTGTTTTCTAATATTTCCTATTATGAAAATGCAATAAAACAACAAGATATAACAAAAGAATTATGGTATGTTCTTGCACTCCATTTTGAAGAAATGAGGCAAGTGTAATTGCATTTTCTTTGCTATAATATCAAACACATTAGGAATATTCAGCTCATAGAAATCTCTGAAACGTATAATCCAATTTGAATAGAAGCTGGGAAATTCCAGGTGTCTCCTTACCAGACTGTGTGTGAGAGATATCTGTTGTATTTCGTAAACCTACAAATGCAAATTGATACAGTCGCCAGTATTTGGGATCTGCCACTTCAACAGAAGATTTCTTCCATTTGTACACAATTTCATTCCTTGGGTATCCATCTAGAAAACAGGAGCACAACATCTGTGCCAAAAACCAATTACGCTGTCACAACAGAAAGCTGTATAATCCTGATGCAGAATGTTTTGGCATTCTGTAGATGACTGCAAGGATACTTTCAGTGGTGCAGCTAGGCATCATAATCTTAAATCCTAAACCAAATGGTCTTTTACGAGGACTATGTGTATTATATTTCAGTTGAGAAGCATACAATTAACATTTCTCAATCCCCCCTCCCATCTTTACAATTGCTTCTAGGTTTGTGGGATATTTGAGCAAAACAACCACAAGAAACTGTTTTTCAACCCTAATAAAAACAGAGAAATGTTGTACATGTGCAGATTCCCATTTTAAATTCATTAAAAACATCAGACCATCATAACTAATAGTAATCAAATGGAGGTTTGCTTCTGCTTCCCTCTTAACTATACCCAGTGATTTTGGAATAAACATGCTTTTGGTGTAGAAAGAGAATATATTTTTAAAGTGAGCGTAATACATTGGGCAATGAAACCATGTATGTGCCTGACAAGTAGTCTACATAGAGATCTGAGGATTACTCCCACTTTGTTCTTTTATTTATTTATTTATTTTGGCTCCTCTGGCATATTTTGCATGGTGTCCCACTTTCCTGAATTTCAGAATTACTAAAATTGCATAAAGAACAAGAGTATGCACATTTGCTAGATCCTCCCATTTCTTTCATTTATTTGGACCTTGTTCACTTATCCTAAACCACTGCCATACATTGATAAAACACTGTCAAAAAAGCCATTGTGAAGGGATGGTAATGTACTGACAGTATCAATATGCTTTCTGTGTGGTTTTTCTGTGTGGTGTCTCACTTACAGTCCTGCATATTAGTAAAACACCATAGAAGTAGTATGATCACAGAATCCTGTACCTGTACAGACATTTTTTTTCCTTCTACATACTTGAGTTGAGCAACACACACATATGTGCAGGCAAACCCGTATACCAGAATATATGAAAGGACAAATTCTGAAAGCACTTTTAGTTAAACTACTGAAGTAAAGATGAAGCAATAAATAAACTCTACAGTGGTTATATTTCATCCCCTATTAAGTTTAACATTTAGAAATAAATTGTACTCAGTGGGTTTTTCCTTCACCCATTACGGTTTTATGTCCTTGTGAGCAAATTAAATTTATATGCTTATTAGTGTTTATATCACTGAGTGTAATTCTGAAAGCTACTCAAGCTAGAAATTTTTGGATAAATGTAGGCTCACTGAGAATAATTTTGATGATATGTTTAGGTTATGTTACTGTGTTAACAATGATCTTGGTACTGATGTATATGAACAGAACTCATGCGAAATTCTATAGAATTATTATTGATGCAATTCTGTACGATTTATTACCGATTGACTGGCAGGTTGTATTTGTAGCTCACCCTTCCCTGACATAGCACAAAACAGCAAATATGTCTTCCAGGCTGATCCACAAGTCATAGCAAACCAGAATATTAGACTGAAGCAGATTTCTGTGGGGTTGTCCATGGCTAGTTTGTCAGCACGTAGGCCAGAGACTGCAGTTTTATAAGGCCAGATACTGTATAAGTTCTCTATCCTTTTGGACTTGGAAACTGCAGGACACTCCCTGGCCATTGGTAGTGGTGGTACTGCAAAAATAGGTCTGTAGTTTTCTCTGCCTGAAGGCTGCCAGGGTGATGCAGCGAGTAAAGGTTCCTGCTATTGAAGTCCTAGTTCCAGATCCTCAGACCTGCAGTGTCAAACCTATACAGATGTTTTGTGGCTTCAGCTTTCATGACTTTCCTCCAAAAAACCAAAACCAAAAACATCAACCATAGGAACCATAGCTTGATGAACTGTTGAGGATTCTCTCCTATGCATCCCAGCACCAGCACCAACCTGCCCAAGATATAGCTCCTAGAGTTTTCTGGGAAGAGGATGTTATTGCTGAATCCATTTAAGACTACAATCGTTGCCCACTCATACTTAGGGAAAAGTCCAATTGAATAGAGGGGGGCATATTTTTTTAAATAACAATGACAAGATCAGGGTTGAGCTGCCAGTCTATATAGTATGGTTATGCTTTGAGATCACAAACTATCAGAGCTTTGAATAATTCATTTTTTGGATACTTCCTAGAATCCCTCAGTCAGCATTTGATAGTCTGTGAGTTGTAGCTGAAAAAAGCAAGCTTTCTGAGAAAGTAGTATGGTATTTGTAATTTGGTTGGATTGTTGCTTTTTACAATTCACATGTACATCTATGGGCCTTTGCAGCCATGAAGCCATCTTGTGTATGAGGCTTCTCTGCCATTAGGCTCTCTTGTGTATATACTGTACTTCTAATAAGCTAAGGCTGTGGAATGTTTGGGCCTCAAAATCCCATAATCCCTCAACCACTGGCCACACTGGCTGACGCCTCTGAGAGTTGAAGTCCAAAGTATCCAGAGGGTCAAAGTTTTTCCTCAGTCCTACTTTTACCTGCTTGCCAATTCCAGGTACCAATATTGACTGCCTTCTGCACCTGGATAAGGACTAAAATATCCTCCCAACAGAATTGCATAAACACCATGACATTCATCCATCACCATCCACCTGTCTTATTTCTTCCAAATTAAGAACTCTCCCTGACAGACTTTCATGGATCATGAGCCATGCATATAAAATCCTTACAACATAGATCCATATAACAGGTTTGGGTCTTTGAAGACTGCAGTGATTTGCAATGTAACTTTTCTCACTGAGAAACTACTTCATCTAAATGGAGAAAAATGAGATGACACCAAAGAAATAATGTCTTTTCCAGCTGAAAAGCAGAACCACTCTGGAACCTCTTAATCAATAGGGTTACTTGAAATGAAAGAAATATATGAACTCTTTTACCACCTACAGCTTGAAAACTCCAGTGGGCAGGAATGTTCGTCCATAGGAAAGTTATGAAGCTGAAGATAACATTCAGCATTAATCGTCAACCTACAAAAAAGAGAAAAATGGGTTATGAAAGAGGCTTCAGTACAATGACCTAATTAGTCATTTTAAAGAAGACAATATTATTGTTTTCCTTCCACAGCAAGTATCCCAAGGGACACTGCACATTGCTTTCATGTTCCCCCTGTTTCAAAAGTGGCTTTCCATGTGTCACACACAAAGGCTGCTTACAGTATTGTTGAAACTGAAGAAAAAATACATCATTAATGTGTGGGATCCATTGTCCCAAGCATTATGTAGTTTTAAATGGGACTCACAATGATGGGTTTAGGTCGTCCTTTGGTAGTACACATTTAGTGCCCCTGCATGGCAGGGGGTTGGACTGGATGGCCCTTATGGTCTCTTCCAACTCTACAATTCTATGATTCTATGGAGATTTTCAGACTGCGTTTTAGAGTGCCTAGGGCGGGAGCAGCTTTCGGGAGAGGGACGGCGATCTTGCGCAGCAGGGGGGCATTTTCGGACGCCGTTGTCCCTCTCCCGAAACCATCCGTGTCACTTCTGTGAAGCTTCGGAAGCCGCAGAGCCATATTTTAATCACGGAGGTTGCCCGTGATTAAAATATGGCGCTGAGGCTTCCAAAGCTTCATGGAAGTGACATGGATGGTTTCGGGAGAGGGACAACGGCGTCCAAAAACGCCCCCCTGCTGCGCAAGATCGCCGTCCCTCTCCCAAAAGCTCCTCCCGCCCTAGGCACTCTAAAACGCGGTCCGAAAATCTCCTATGATTCTATTAGCCATGATGAACCTGATGCTAGTGCTTTCCTTCTTTGCTGATATTGTTCACTGGAAGATGGGGGGGGGTGAGATTGATAAACTTTCTAGATAGGTGGTAATTTGCCATGGGTACAGATAGCCAATTGATCAATAAGCATTTGGAGAATGTTCTGAATAGGAAAAAAACAACAACCAGAGAATTAGACAAACTCCACTAAGCACTACCACACTCAACCATTAAAATGAGATAAATGAGGCCTGCCTGTTAGGGAAAATAAAACACTGCAGTATGATGCAAGCTAAGGAGAAATGAGTATTTGGACTCTATAGGTGAATGGCATTTGGGAATGCTGGCTGTCTCTTACAGTGGCTACCTATATATTGTCCCAGAGAAGGAAATGCATCACCAGAAAAGAGGACTGGGATTTGCATCAAGTTTCTGTATGTTAATTACATATACAGTGGGCCTTTGCTATCCTCTGGGGTTTGGTTCCAGGATGCTCAAGTCCCATTATATACAGTGACATAGTAAAATGACATCCCTTATATAAAATGGCAAAATCAAGGTTTGCTTCTTAGAATTATTTTTTTGAATCCACTATCCATCTCCCCACCACCACCATCAGAAGTCCCATTTTTTGAATATTTTCATGTCATGAATGGTTGAATCTGTGGATGCAGATTCCATGGATACAGAAGGCTGATTGTATATGGATGAACGCTTAGAAATGGTGTGTATAATGTTAACAGAAGTAAAATATACTTTACCCAGACAGGAAAGACTACAACAAGGCAACATATATCCCTACTCAGTCTCCTTCACACTATCTGCCAATCTTGAGCACCAATGTACTCTGTCTTTTGTACCTGGAATCATGCAAACTAGTCAATAATTTCAAGACCTCTGCTCTTGTTTCTTGGGTTTCTTTTTTGTTCATTCAGGCACCACACTGACAGGCCTTGAAATGTTGCCTTCAAGTAGAGGACTGTCCTTTGTAAAGGAGGATACTATAGTATGTGGGGAAATCATTATTGTAATGCAATGCAATCTTGTGTATCCCATATTAAGTTCAGTTTAGGAATTTTCCCTGTATGCATCAGTTCTTTCACACACCCCTTCTCCTTTCACTAGGCAATTTCAGCCAACTGGAGCAATGGGTCATTCATCACATGACCTAATTTAAATATTATGACACTTTGTGTACGTTCCTTTTAAGTTTTGTCTCCATGTGGCTGGAGCCATCTTAGAAGTCTTAGAGTCTTAGCTCTTAAGCCATCTGTGTTCCTTTTAGTCGAGTCACCATGTAGCCCACACCACTTAAGGCTGGGTGAGTCTTCCTACCCTAAATCCTCTTAGTCAGTTAGGGACCGTTTAAGTTTGTTTTAATATGTAGATTAAGATTGATATACCTTCAGTAAACTTTTGATATGTTTTTTAGACTGACTTCTTTGTTGTTTTAATGATTCAAATTGACTGGGTGATCAGACCACACATTTAAAGGTTAATTGAGTTGTGTCTGCATTCCGGATGCTTTACTCTGCTTAATTTGAAAGAAAAGTGTTTTTACTTTTAAAGAAGATATTTTTTATTTTTAAAAGGGCTAGATCCCTGGAATTTTTAATACATTTTTAATTTTAGATTCATACCTCCCTACAGATACAGACCACCCAAGTCTCTGTAGAGAGGTAATGTGGAAGCAGCAGACTTAAGCCTTTTGAAATCTTTTACCTGCATTTGTATATTTTTTAAATAAACTGGAGATGTAAATCATTGTAAGTTTCATTTTTGCAGGCAAGAACAAATAATCTTATCATTTTTCTCATTAGTGAGAAAATATTTGAAAACTGTGCAGTTTTCAAGACCATTGCAGTTCAGGACTTCTGTGTAAAAACATAGTGGTTTTCTGTGCAAAAATACCATTTCTATGAAAAAAAAAGGCAGATGCATTTTTTTTTTTAACAGAATAGCCCATGAACTGCAAAGGATCTCTAATCTATCTAGGGACTTTTTCGGACAATGTAAAAATAACGGAAGCAGCATCGACAGGTTGCAACACTGCAGCGCAAGAGGGCGTCAGTTTCGTACGACGCTCCTTCCCAGCGGTACTGTTGCAGTACCGCTGGGATATTTGAACGTGATATTTTTGCTTTCTACCATCATATTTTACTCACGATCAGTGATCGTGAGTAAAATATGACTTTAAAGCAAAAATATCACGTTCAAATATCCCAGCGGTACTGCAACAGTACCGCTGGGAAGGAGCGCCGTACGAAAGTGACGCCCTCTTGCGCTGCAGCGTCGCAACCTGGCGACGCTGCTTCCGTTATTTTTACATTGTCCGAAAAAGTCCTAGGAATCTCATTGTCAGGTTTTCCCAACTCTTAAGAAACCTGTTTTTCAACCATTTTTGATTTGATGACCAACACATAAAATAATGAGCCCAGATACAAAGCTTGGGTTAAAATAGGGGTCACTTTATTCTATCACCTATTTAATCTTTATTCCTTGGAATATGCAAACTAGGGGGGAGACCCAATGCAGGAAAAGCTGAAGTGAATGGTCTCACCCAGACCTACCTCCCAGCTTCCCTGCGTGAAACACCTGAGCCCCGGGGAATTTCCCATCGATTGGGCTAACCCCTGGGCACCATCTGCTGGAAGATAAAACCCCAGGATGAGACTCCTCAAGTCGCATGACAAAGAGGAGGAGGAAAGGGGCGGCACTTGTTTAAATAACCTCTGCTCTGCCCCAAATTTCCTACATCAGGGCA
The DNA here is from genome assembly GCA_030847615.1 of Gambelia wislizenii. Lineage (NCBI taxonomy): Eukaryota > Metazoa > Chordata > Lepidosauria > Squamata > Crotaphytidae > Gambelia > Gambelia wislizenii. Next base: position 101,271,218 of record JAUMIR010000005.1, on the reverse strand, counting down.
TGAGATGCCATGATGCAATCAAAGGCCTTTCATCATGTAAGGCCATCAAAGCACCTCCCCTCATGCAATTCTGTACTGTGCTGGGGGGAGATGTTCAATATTTTCTAATATTTTTCTAATATTTTTTCCATCCCTAAAATAAACATTATTTTGTAGTGGCATTTTTACATTTCTTATTACAAAATAACAATAAGCCTCTACCAGTCTCCTTTAAAAAGAAACCAAAAGTGGGAAAGGGATGTCATCTTGGCACTTCCTTCTCACCACACAGAATGTGGTGTATGCTAGAAGCACTGGACTGGCAATTGTTGGACAGACTATGCAGAGGTCTTTGATGAAACAGAGCTCTTATGTTCTTAAGTATTATGTTTCCTCCCATTTTTTATGTATTTCAGAGCTCAGTTGTCAATATGTTTCCTTTGCTCCTATTTTTCCTTTGCCTCTGAGAAATTCTAGCTGTTTACTTGACTGGAAAAACCAGAAATAAGCCAAAATGTCTCAGAAGACATTTATTTTCTGAAAATGTTTTTATACTTTTCTTTTCATATTGCAGTATCTGCCAACTGAGAATAACACTTCCTCTGTCTAAGTGACCTCTGTACCTGCTACACTGTGATTTTTTAAAAAAATAAAGCTTCTGAAAGACTCTATATTTTCTGTGCAATGAATCATATTAGTACATTTGGCTGCACATATATGGTATTATTTAAGATATTGATGGCCTGAAAGAAGAGAACCAACTTTTTTTCTAAGTTATAAAAGTTACACAGATTCAGGTTTTACTCATGATCACCTGACAGCTGATCAGATGAGTATCCTGGTTTAACACTACAGCAATCATAATAATTTTAACAGTCTGAAATATTTCCTTCTCTGCAATAAGGCCATCTTGCATGTGCATGTTGGCACCTAATAAGCCAAGGTTGTGGAACATTTCACTCCCCAGATATTTTGGACTACAGGTCTCACACTCTAATACCATTAGCCATGCTGCCTGGGGCTTCTGGAAACTGAAGTCCAAAACATCTAAGGTCAATGGTTCCTAAACTCCATAGCAAATAGTACAAAAACTATTGAAAGACAGTCTTACAGTATGAGGGGGTGTGTGTCTATCTACACATGTCCACATGCATACACATTCATGCACACAGGGTATAGTAGGGGAAAGGTATGCATCACCCACTAGCTTCTTGCAAGCATTCTCCAGGAAAGTTCAAATTAGTCAATCCAATACTGAAACTGCTAAGAGACAGTTGCCAACATGAGCTACTCTCTTCTATGTACAAATATCCAGAGCTTAGAAAATTACTTGTAATATTGCCCTTACTCATTATGTTGTACTTGAAATGTGGCTTTATGACACTCTCATTACCCTGAAAAGTAATTTGTTATTGGCAACTGTGTTACTGGTAAGTAGCTACTTCCAAGGTCTGCAAATGTCCAAGTACATGGACTGCTAGCATACTGTAAATACACCATAGCTTGAAATAGATTTTTTCTTATAGGTAGTTCATTACTTTCTTTTTATTGAACAAGTAACTTACTATATTACTCATTATTAAAGATTGGTTTAACTACTTTTAAATTAAATTTTCCAAATAAAAATATAGTCAGAAAATAATGCCCATAAATATCCCCAAGCCCCCCTCAGCAATGTTTAAGGAATAATGAATAAATGTTACTCCTTTACCTGAATAAATAGTGTCATCACTAATTATTATGTTACCTTTTAAAAGTAACAATATTGCCAACACGGTTGCTCATCAGTGACTGGTGGCTCCCATATCAGTGGAGTGCTGGACTTCAAAGGAGCTGTCCAATGTGCTGAACGCATGGGAGATCAAATTCAATACCTTGGATAACTACCTTGAAGTTCACCACTGCACCCACATGGGTGCTACCAGCCCTTCCTTGGTCCTCGTTTCTCACTCATTAGGAATAAAAAAGCCAGACACCAAAGACTGCGAGGTGGGCAAGACTGGGCAGCTGGGCATCCAATCACTGTGGGAAGATGAGCCAGGCTGATGAACAAACATGATATCTCAGAGGTAGAGGAGGTGTTTAGCAAAGCTTCTATCACATCAGCATACTCTAACAAATCTCCACAATCTCTTTTCTGCTGGAGGAGCAACAGCTCCTTCTCCCAGAAGCATCCAAAGGTCCAGCATTATTATGGGGCCATATTAACTATAATGCATTACCTCTAAGTTCTGAAATGTACACATTTTAAATGTCTGCTTGCATACATTTCTTACATAACAATTTGTTTATATCAAGGTAAGCAACTGTGGAGAGGGGACATTTCCTCCTGTGTCAGCCATATGATCCTTCCCAAACAACCAGAGGTGATACCATGTCACTCCCTGTTCTGGGAATTGGTCAAAATACAGTTTTGCTATTAGGAGGAATGAGATGCAAAGGAAACCCATGTCTTTCTGGTGTTTGGGAGAGTTCTTTTGTAGGGATTTTTTTGGCCAACATTTCTGCCTTTTTTTTAAATTGGGGTCTGAAGGCTTTGGAGACTGCAAATCAGGTCCACAGTCTGCAGGTTACATTTTCCCCTCACTCGGATGAGACAGTGCACTCAATCTAAAGAAGTATATCAGCTGAACTCCACCTGAAACCGACATGGCTGAAATATTCAGTGGTTGTCTATATGGCAAAAATACTCCTCACAGAATGTGAGGAGAATACTGTCTTAATGGGATTCCACATCACTTCATTGTATTCAGAAGGAGGGGGCCAAAAACATCAAAAAGTATGCTGGAAAAGCCTTCAAAGCTTTTCCCAAAGATTTAAAAAAAACCAGCAGGGGGGATGCACACTCCTGCTTGTTAGGATAAGCAACCAAATTGATTTGCAGTCCCCATATGAGTGGAAGTTGAAAGGTGATTGGTTGGACAAGTGCAGGAGTGGAGCTTGCTAATAAGGCAAGCGCCTGGAGCTGCCATGTTGGATTTTCATCTTACCAAGTACTAAGGCAATAATAAAGTGGGAGGGGTTCCTCTTTTTTTGTTGTTAAAGTGAAAGGTCGCTCTTTTGCACCTTGGATAGGTTTTTAAAAAAATACTGTCATGCGGTGGCAAAGGTAAGTAAAAACATGAGTAATTCACTTGCGGCCGCGATCTTGATTCACAGGCATGCCAACTTGCATAGCAAATGTAGATAGCTTTGCATGCCTACTATCTGCTTTAAAAAAAAGTTAAGACATAGTAGCACAGAATCATAGAATTGTAGATTTGGAAAAGACCACAAGGGCCATCCAGTCCAACTCCCTGCCATGCAGGAAATCATGATCAAAGCATTCCTGACAGATGGCCATCCAGCCTCTGTTTAAAAACCTCCAAGGAAGGAGACCCCACCATGCTCCGAGGGAGTGTGTTCCACTGCTGAACAGCTCTTACTCTCAGAAAGTTCCTCCTCATGTTGAGGCGGAATCTCTGTTCCTGAAGCTTGCATCTATTGCTCCGTGTTCCAGTCTCTGGAGCAGCAGAAAACAAGCCTGCTCCATCCTCAATGTGACACCCTTCAAATACTTAAACAGGGCTATCATATCGCCCCTTAACTGTCTTTTTTTCCAGGCTAAACATACCAGCTCCCTAAATCTTTCCTCATAAGGCATCGTTTCCAGACCTTTCACCATTTTAGTCACCCTCCTCTGGACACGCTCCAATTTGTGAATATCCTTTTTGATTTGTGGTGCCCAGAACTGGACACAATATTCTAGGTGAGGCCTGACCAAGGCAGAATAGAGTGGCACTATGACTTCCCTTGATCTGGACATTATACTTCTATTGATGCAGCCCAAAATCACATTGGCCTTTTTAGCTGCCGCATCACACTGTTGACTCAATATTTAACTTGTGGTCTACTAGGCCTCCTAGATCCCTTTCACATGTAATCTCGTTCAGCCAGGTCTCCCACATCCTGTATCTATGCATTTTGTTTTTCCGCCCTAAGTGCAGTACCTAATATTACTCCGTATTGAATTTCATTTTGTTAGCTTTGGCACAGCTCTCCAGTCTATCCAGGTCATTTTGAATTTTGATCCTGTCCTCTAGGGTATTAGCTACTCCTCCTAATTTGGTGTCATCTGCAAATTTGATAAGTATGCCCCTAATTCCGTCATCCGAGTCATTGATAAAGATGTTGAATAGCACTGGGCCCAGGACAGAACCCTGTGGCACCCTGCTGGTCACATCTTTCCAAGATGAAGGGGAGCAACTAAGGAGCACCCTTTGGGTTCGTCCAATCAACAAATTACAAATCCATTTAACAGTTAACTTGTCTAGCCCATATTTTACAAGCTTATTTGCAAGAATGTCATGGAGAACCTTGTCAAAGGCCTTACTGAAATCAGGGTATGCGATATCCACAGCATTCCCTTCATCTACTAAGCTGATAATTTTATATATAAAAAAAGAGATCAGATTAGTCTGGCATGACTTGTTTCTCTGAAACCCATGTTGACTTTTTGTGATTATGGCATTGCCTTCTAAATGTTCACAGACTCTCTGTTTAATGATCTGCTCTAGAATCTTCCCTGGTATTGATGCCAGACTAACTGGATGATAATTGTTGAGATCCTCTTTTTTCCCCCTTTTTGAAAATGGGGACAACGTTTGCCCTCCTCCAGTCTTCTGGGACTTCTCCTGTTCTCCAGGCATTCTCAAATATTATTGCCAATGGCTCTGAGATTACATTTGCCAGCTCTTTTAATACTCTTGGATGTAGTTCATCTGGTCCTGGAGATTTAAATTCATTTAGACTAAGAAGGTATTCCTGTACTACTTCTTTGCTTATTCTGTGCTGGATTTCCCCTATTGTGTCCTCTGTTCCCTTATCCTCAGGTTGATCACCCTTTTTCTTTTCTGAAAACACTGAGGCAAAGAAGGTGTTGAGTAATTCTGCCTTTTCTCTGTCCCCTGTTAGCATTTTGCCATCTTCTCCACATAGTGGCCCTACTATTTCCTTCTTCTTCCTTTTGCTGCAGATGTACCCCAAAAAAACCTTAATTGTTTTTAACCTCTCTAGCGAGCCTGAGCTCATTCTGTGCTTTAGCTTTTCTGACTTTACTCCTACATGTGTTCGCTATCTGTTTGAATTCTTCTTTGGCGATTTCTCCCTTTTTCCATTTCCTATACATGTTCTATTTAAAGCTTAGCTCCGTTGAAAGTTCTTTAGTTATCCATCCTGGTTTCTTGAGACACCTCCTATTCTTCTTCCTCATTGGTGCTGTTTGAAATTGTGCCTTCAGTATCTCCCTTTTGAGAAAGTCCCATCTGTCTTAAAGTCCCTTCTCTTTTAGTATTCCTAGCCATGGGATCACCCCCAGTATTTCCCTGAGTTTATTGAAATCAGCTCTCCTAAAGTCTAGAATGTGTGTCTGACTATGCCTGGCTTCTCCTTTCCATTGTATAACAAACTCCTGGGGGTCGTTTACACGGGCAAATACTCCTCTAAATATATCGCTAAGATAGCTCATAGTTCCCACAGATCACAGCACAGCATCGCCTCATTCAGAAGGGGGGAAGGTAAAACACCCAAATATAGCGTGCCAAGGGATGTCGCTACTTTTGCCGGTATATTTGCAATGTAGCGCTTTATTGGCAGTGTAAACTACCATTCCACTAAGGGTTACAGCAGAGCTTCATTGTGATTGGTTGATGATGCAGGGGTGGGCTTAAAAGAGGGGCAGGGAGGGAAGGAAAGACAGTAGCGATTAGAGGAAACTTTGAAAAATCCTCTCTGCTATTTTGCAAACCAGTTTGCAAACAAAAAGGATTCCCAACAATTTTCATTCAGGGAGCATTCCTTCTCATCCTCTCTGCTGTTTTGAAAGTATGTAAAAGCTCAGTTCATCAGCTGTGATCCTGTGCGTGGGGGAGGGAGAGAAGCCATTTCACAAAGGGCTGTAGCAAGCTGAACTGCTATTTCCCCCCCTCTCTCTCTCCCATTTGAATTGTGGAAAGGGAGTGGGAAGGAGGGGGACTGCCTCTAAGCTGTTATTCCCCCCCTCTCTCTCTGGCTTTCCTCTATTTGGCAGAAAATGCTGTTTTAAGCAAGGAGGAAAACCTTCCGTTTGATTTGTGGGAAGGGAGTAGGGGGGACTGCCTCTAAAAGCTGTTAAGCACGGAGTTGGGGCCAGGGCAGACATTCCTATGGCATTCCTTTCCCTCTCCAATGCTTGGCCATGCCCCCAGCACTTTTGGCTGTGTGAACCTCAAAGCGGAAAAAATCAAAGAGCCACAAAATATAGCTGTGTAAACTTACACTGTGTAAACTACCCACCACTGATGCGGGAAAGCGCTAAAGCGCAACTTAACGCAATAAAACCTGCCGTGTAAACCAGCCCCAGGAGAACATGATCACTCTCACCTAAGGATCCCACCACTTGCACTCCATTAACCAGGTCATCCCTGTTGGATAGGATCAGATCTAAAATAGCTGACCCCCTTGTTGCCTCTTCCACCTTTTGCACCATGAAATTGTCTTCCAGGTAAGTAAGGAATTTTCTGAACCTTGAAGTTTTGGTTGAGTTAGATTTCCAGCAAATATCAGGTTAGTTGAAGTCACCCATCACTACTACATCTCTCCTTTCTGCGTGTGTGTTCATCTGTTCTAGAAAGGCATCATCCAATTCCTCTGTCTGACATGGGGGTCTGTAGTAGAGCCCCACAATAACATCCCTGTTCTTTCCCTCTCCTTTAATTTAAAAGACAAAAAGCAGCTGCTCTGAATTGCCATTATTGCGGAGCAATCCACATTCTTTTGCCTCATATAGACACACCCTCAGTTAACATTTGAAGTCCTCACCACCAGGTGATTTGCTACCAAGCCAGCAGGCCCTGGACCAGGATTATTATGCACACAGAGGATGCACATAGAGTTTGGAGGTGCAAGAGTAGGGAACAGATTTAACCATTGTGTAGTGAAAATCTCAAGCATCAGTTTGCATGTTTTGAGCCTGTGGAAGCTATCAACAATGATGCTTATTGTGCTTATATGCTCCCCAATACATATTGTACCTAAATTTACTCCTTCACTGATGAAGCATTAACATGAGAATATGTTTTAAAGTTTGGCAGCACAATGCCATAACTGGCTGGCCTTAAGGGAGCAGAAAGAACAAATTATTAGCCTGACAACAAAGATACAGGTTGAGAAATGCCAGCTCAGCCTCCCATGGAAACAGTGCCATATAGAAAGGGAGGGCACTAGGGACTGTTGGGGAGCCAAATAGCCTGAAGTGTTGTCAGATCCTGTTATTGCTACTTCAATCACTATCATCTAAGCATTGCTTTGTTTTCTGCAAAGTTCTCACCTTGGGCAAATCCAATGCCCTGTACACAAATATGCATCTGAAAACTGCTAGGTCCATGCTCAACATAAAAACTTCCCTTAAACTGACAATGAAGCTGCATTAAACCTACATTATCCAAAAGCAGCCATTCCATTTGGTGTGAAAAGAGGGAAGGGCATTCTAAGCTCTGTGGAGTACCCACCTTTGGCTCTTCTTCATTTGTCACGTAGTGGTAGCCATTCCATCAAGTGCCATGAACTGTTTCCAACCCACATGGTCATTTCCAAAAGTACAACAGCTGCCTGACTTTTCTCCTTCCTTTTTCCATTGCCATCTCTTTTTCTTTTTGTGTCATATCTTTTATGGTATAACGCTGTGGGCATGGGCTGCCTTGTTTTTTATTGGCATGTAAGCCACTCTGGAAGCTTTTCTGGCTGAATGGGGGTGGTGGTGGTAAGAGGGATGCTTTAAATAAAAATGTGTTATTCTGTAGAGCAGTACTGAAAACCATAAGCCCATAGGTCTTCTATGAATTCCCATTACAAGTTTTCCATTCTTCCTTCTATTGTGGCTGTTTTAGAAGTAATGCCTTTTCTTACAGTATGTAGACAAAACAGCATTATGCACACAAGAGGAACATAGTACTGGGCTTGAGGTAACTCTTTCTTTAGATATATTTAAAAGAATAGGAAAAAAACCTGTAAAACTCAGTTCCTAAGGAGGCTCAGTCCCAGAGCACTTAAAACTACTTTTTGGCTTTGTTGTTATTGTGTGCCTTCTAGTTGTTTCATGGGGTTTTCCTAACAATATTTTTTCAGAGAAGTTTGTCTTCTTCTAAGGCTGAGAGTGTGTGACTTCCCCAAGGTCACCCAGTGGGTTTTGATGGTCAAGTGGGGATTTGAATCCTAGTCTCCAGATTCATAATCCAGTGCTTAAACCACTACACCATGCTGGGTCTTGACCTTTCCCCAAATCCTCAGCCCACATGACTACTGGCCAAAGCTGGTGGCTGCCTAGGGGATTCTGGGAATTGTAGTCCAAAGCAAGAGAATGACTTTTCCAAGTGCTGTTCAGTCTTCAGGGAAGAGTGAGCATTCCCAGTGGTTGCATGCTGCTTAAAATTAGGAATGAAGAAAGCAGAGAAGGAATTCTTCATCTGTCACCTAGCAGTAGCCAGATAATGGAGTGTCTGGAATCCGAAATAACAGCATCTCTACACTACAGCTTTTTATTTTAAGCCCAGCTTGCAATTTTTGATTGTCTTCTGCCACATTGCCTTATTTCCTGCCCCTTCTCTCTCTGTGTTGATTTCTTGGAAAGATGAAAAACAGCAACAAAAGCAAGGAGCAGTGCCACATCCCTCCATGGAGATGTTTTTCAAAGCTCTTTGTATCCAAGGTCATGATTTTAGATGAGAGGGATGAGTGCCATCTATGTGAAAGAAAACATTCATACCTCTGTGGATGCATAACAAAGGAAGACATCAGACATATGCCTACAGATGTGTGTGTGAAGTGTGGACAGGTATGCTCTTCAGTATACTGTAGTGTATTGGTCAATATGCACAGATAGTGTGGTCATCAAATTCATTGTGGGTAAAGCACTAGACCAAGGAGACCTACATTGAAATCTGTGCCCATCCATAAAGTTGATAGGGCATCTGTGAGGCAGTTGCTATCCTTCAAGCAATACTGCCACATAAGATCATTATGAGAAGAAAGGGGATAAGAATCCCTATATGTATCACTCTAAGCTTCCAAGAGGAACAGAAGAATACAAATGCAAGGAAGAACTCCCATTCTGGATGTATGGTATGTAAACTTTGCGTATGGGACATCAGAACATGATAACAGAATATTATTTTTGCTCATTTATATACCAGCTACATGGTACTGCTGCAAGACAAAATTTAAAACCCTTCTTTTAAAAATCGCAGTTTTGAATAAAATGGCTTCAGTGAGTTATAACAGTGGAGAAAGAGGAAAAAGTCATTCAGATTTCAAGGAACACAACTGGGATGGAGGATAATTTACTAGGTTTTCATTTTAATGTAAAACTTATTAATCCACACTTTCTGAAAGCCATACATGAACCTAAACATAGTTAGCCTACTTTATTCATACTTTTCATACTTCCAAATTTCCAGTGCAGTTCTATTTTTTAAAAAAATGTAGACAAAATGTATATATTACCAAAATAATATATTGTATATCATTAAAACAAAGAAAATGCAAAGTGCAAAGAATGAGTATAAATAAATATGCACATGAAAATGTATCTAAATTTTTTCGTGCAGATTTTTTTTTAAATGCTGTTAACTCACATGGAAGTAGAGTGGAATGGGAAACTAAGAAATGGAGAAAAAACATAACTGACCAATTAACCCACTCTGATTTTTAATGAAAATTATTTCCAGTACATTTTGTCCATATATTCAATCAGAAAACAGTGAGAATTAGCAAAAATAACATGGGCTACATGAAATTTGAAATGAAGATGGGATATGGTATCAACTGGAACCTGGGAATTCCAAAGTGTAAGGCTACCAAGTTTCTCTTGGAATAAAGCAAATCATTCTTCCACATGTAGCAGAATGTGGCAGAAAATGTAATTTGTCAATCATCCCAAAGACTAAATTTGTCCATATTACATATTCTTGGACGCATGTCTTATTGGACTCAGTAAGACACTACTATACTCTAATCTAAATAAATACACATAGGACCTGACTTTTCATGTCCGTACATCAGCTATGTTCCCTGCTGTAGTTATGTCAGAATTCTAGACAGAATATTTTGCTCAACAATCCTATGTAGTGGCAGGAATCCTCTTGGTGAGCTACGCTTCTGTAACTGGAAGATGCTAACATAAGTTCTTTTGCTGATGTTGCATAATGAGGTTACCGGTGCCTCACTGTGCAACTGCTTCCCCCAGGTTGCAGAATGGTTGCTTATTTTATTTTAAACAGCTGCTGAGCAATGGTGGCATCTTTATCCCTTCTGATCCAAATGGCCACTGACTGAGTGGGGATGCACTAGAAGGGAGCTACTTCATGCCATTGCATGGCTGGCAGCCATTTACTAACTTCCAGGTCTCCTGGACTTCCTGCTAGAAGCTCTGATAGAACTCTAAACTCTGACATTGTCAAATAAGACCTTGGTCTTAGATTGTAGTTCTACGCACACTCATCTGAAGGGATTTCAATTGTAGAAAAGTGAGACTTGTTTCTCAGTAAACATGCATAGCATCATGCAGCAAATACTGTAACTTGACCTTTGAAAAGCTGATGTGAACATAACTGTTAACAGGGAGGGGGAAAGGAAAATAAAACATCTCTTTTAGCAAACATCTCTACCTTAGGGTATATAATACTCGTCCATCACTCCAAATGCGAAGCAAGCGGTTTGGAGTTGTGATCCAGTGGGCATCTGATTTCCTTGAGTTTCGGAAGAACGTATCTGGAATCCAGATTTTTCCAACCATATTGCTATTCAACATAAGTACTTTCATGGTGCTATTAAATTTTAAGCGACTATCATACCAAGTCTGGGCAAAAATGATATCTATGGTGTACTCCTAAAAGAGAGAGAGAATAACAACAGTATAAAATACTGTATGGAACAGTGAGCATTATATAGAAAACAACACTGGAATCCACATCCAGAATCAGAATGTATACTCTGAATGGTGACAATCAAAGTAACTAAGGCTGCTGACATGCTGTAAAATTAATGCAGTTTGATACCACTTTAACTATCATGGCTCCCTCCTATGGAATCTTGGGATCTGTAGTTTGTTGTTGCACCAGGGGTCTCTGACAGAGAAGGCTAAGTATCTTCCAAAACTACAAATCCCAGAATTCCATAGCATTGAGCCATGGCAGTTGAAACAGTGTGTCAGCAGCCATAGGCAGTAGCCTTGCTAAACCAATCTGCTGTGCCAAAGAAATCCTAGGTGGTAAGCACAATAAAATTTGCATTTCAAGTACCGGTATCTGTTTTAGCAGTGAATACAATGAGAAGATGTATCTCAGCCATCAAGTGGCAAAGATATGCTAAAACTACTGGCAACCACTGTTTTACCAAGACCTGGTACAAGATGGGTTGCAGCACTGGTGCCAGAGCTACCTTTTTCGAGAGCATGGGAGAGGAAGGGGGAAGGAGAAAGTGGACAATATACAGAAGGAGGAAGGGAGGGCGGGCAGATATGGACTGCCAAGTGTGGTGGAAAGTCCTAGGACAGATAAAGCTGGATTTACCTAGGTGGTTCCCTCCTCCTGCAGTCTCACTATCTTCTGCTTCTTTAAGTCACTGCTTGGAGCAGACAGAGTGTTTTCTCTGACCATACAGGATGCCAGCCCTGTAAACTTGTAGGGCAGGGTTTGTCAATGGCAGCAAGTGAGGTTTACTACTGGAATATACCATGGAAACACATACGTTTCTCGTGAACTTTCCCTGATCCTTTCTGAGATATAATGGAACAAAAACTCCAAAACAAAAACCTTGCAATGGGTGGATTGACCTCACTCCACTGATCCTCTTGAGGGGGGGGGGGGATAGCTATAACCTTTTTTTTTCTTCACACATACTCATAAAATAAGGAGACATAGTAGACCCTAAAGAAGACATTAATACAGCCAAATTTCAGACAGGGAAATTCCAGGGGTTTTTTTTTCTGATAGACACCTGCAAAATAACTGTGGAAATATTTTTTTAAAGCTGTTGGTCGCTGAGTCTTGACAATTCATGCTGCTTTTGTTCTGGCACTGTCTCCTTACAGCTTCCTGTTAAAATTTAGCTTAGATTATATATATATATGCTCACACACACACACACACACACACACACACAAACCCAACGATAAAAATGTGGATATTTTAAAAATGTGTACACATTATAGTTACTGTGGATGATGTGTAAAGAAAAATGCATGCTGGAGAAAATGTGTACAAAAAATTCTATTTTTAGGAAATGTGTGCCAAAGCCACACATTAATTCCCATACCTTCTGAGGGGGGTGGGGGTCTTGCAGTGTGATACTGAACTGGAATGAATGTTCCTGGGATTCTAGGAAATGGAAGCAAAATAAAACTGGCAGATTTTTATTTTGCTGCTTGAGAGTAAAACCCTGTGAATTCAATAGGATGTATCTCTGTGTAAAGATACAAATGGGACTGGGCTAAACCCTAATCTTTGTCACTCTCACAGACCACTTCATCTCTAGCATTTCCCTCCTGGGTAGATGCATGCACTATTTACGGTGAAGCTTCACTGACACAACTCAATTGAAGATGGCAGTAAATAAACTGTAAGGCCAGCCTTCAATCACTTCTTGTAATGACATATAAAATCTTGAGTACCATTTCACACATAAAACAGGCAAACAGAAGTTTGCCACTGTGTACACTTTCAGCAGGATGCCACAGCCAACCAACACAACTTGCTGGTATCTTGCATGCAAACATGTTTGTTGCATTTACATTTTTGCACAGAACTTGGAATGTCAGGCCTAAATACCAGTTGTGACCCAATGAGACTTTGCTAAGTCAACACTTATGTAAGTTTCACTGACTCAGTAGGTCTGTTCTCATTGGGACTAGCAACTGGATGTAGTCCTTACATTTAAAAAGTAATTTATTGGGTTAGCTATTATAAGCTTATACCAGCTATACACAAACTATTGTGTAACTGTAAATTCATTATGACTGCCATTGCATTATTTTTTAGGAATCAACTGAATCACTTTTTAATTTTCAAAATATTTTTCTCATTATCAATATCCCTTTACTTATAAATATAACATTCAATTTCCTCTTCCTCTTTCTTTCTTCATCCCCCCAATATTAAATCATTGAATTACCTGCTATTTTGCATTGCCTTTAAAAAATTTTTTTTTAAAAAAACAACCTTAGGACAGATAAGAGAATGGTGAAAACAATGAAAAACATTCCTCTAACACACCAAAAAATGCCCTTAAATGTTAACTATTTGTTACATTTTTTTTAAAAAAAGTAATCATCTTCCTGTCTGAGTACAGTACTTGAGGAATGTGCTTTCATATACCCCCAACCCACCTACAAAAAATAACCAGTTACAGGTAACGGGGTTACTTGAACTTGGTACTTTGGAACTCTGTGTTTATATTTTGCAGGTAGACTTTAAAAATCTCAAAGATAAACCTTTAAAAATGGTAACATGGGAAGGGGATATGGACTGCTGAGCCGGGCAGAGGCAAAGCTTGAACTGGATTTGACTCTCTACATTTGGTTGCAAATTATGAAGTAATCTGGTTTCTTTCCCTAACAAAAGGAAAGCAAACTAAGTAGCACACAATGGGGAGCTCTCCAATCACAGCTGCCAAGAACCCCCCCCCCCAACTTTAATGAAAGCAGCTGGATGCCAAGCTCTTGAAAATCAGCTTTGTTCAATTACAGATCTCAAGTCTAACTTCAGGCATCTAATTCCAGAAACCATGTCTGCACTTTATGTATGTACACTGATAAATTCATGGGGTATGACATGGTCACATTGTTCCTCTTTCAAGAGGCTAGATTAATATTTTTAATACAGCAGCGGAAGATCAAAGGAGGAACATCAGTCATTTATATTTCACTGAGGAGCCATGCTGGGCTTCCCAAATTCACCTTAAATATGTATTTGTACGTTACAATTCCTGCCATAGTTTCATGTCCTTTTCTGTTGTACTGTGGTTCATAAGCCTATTTATTCTTTTGTTTGATTTCATGGGGCATTTCTTAGCCCAGTTCTTCAGTTTTGAATCTAATACATTCACCATGTGCTCAATACTAAGCACAACTGCCTTTATCCAAGAACTTCATATTGGGGACATAACATGCTCTGTACTGAATGGATATGAAGTTCACTACAATAAGCACACCCATGATATATAGCAGAAGTGGGGAGCCTTGGTCCATCTGGATGTTGTGGATTAAAAATCCCATTATCCCTTGTCACTGGCAATACTGGTTGAGGCTTCTGGGAGTTGAAGTACAAAACAACTGGAAAGCTTACTTGCCACACAATAAGTTGACTACCCCCAGGTCAGACCAATGTCTATCAAGCCCAGTGTTGTCTGGCAAGGGTATGCAAAGATTTCATTCAGGCTGCCTTTTTAAGAGAGCTAATCCACTTTTCCTAGACTAAAATGTGAATCAGAATTCAGATATCCTTTGGACTACCCATTTCTCCAAATATGGCAGCAATGTGTTTTGTTGAAAAAAAATGCATATCAGTATTTGTTTTAGGGGAAATGTACACAAATACAAGTTGACCTCCATATCTATGGCACCAGCACCTGCAGTTTAATTTTCTAGGTTCTCTGGTGTGTTTCTATAGTATGCTTCCACCAGGAGTTGGTCCATTTCAACAACATTATTATCCACGGTTCTGCGCATTCAAAGTAAGTACAGGAATGTATTCCCTGCAAATAGGGGTGGGGGTCTGTATGTATATGGGGGGATACTTTCAATTTACTTATGAATTTTCACATTTTTGGAATGACAGATGTGGGAATGGAACAGAACAGGCTTATGATTGAATCTATGCAGAACAGACACAGCCAAACCATCCTTGTTGTCTAGTCCAGGATTCTTCACCATAGGACTGAACTTGGGTTATTTTGCATCCCAAGATGCAAAAGATGGCATACAAAGCCTCTGCTCCACCACTCAGCTATGGCCCCTTCTCCTCAGTGTATCCCCAATGTAATCCAAATGCATTATCACTACACCAGCACACTGTCTGTAATGCAATGTGGTGTAATAGGTGAAGAGCATAAAAACCCCATAAATTTCAGAATGCATTCATTAAGTTCTGCGCACCCCTCTTGCTTGTGCCTATAGCTTGGGGCCCTCCAGAGCTAATTTAGAATCTTGCTGCAACCACCCATTGAATTGAATTTCCCATTCATAGCAATACAATGGAATGTTGCCTGAGTTTCCTTTGTACTTTCAACTCTGACTCTGCAGAGCTTCATCTCCCACCATGTCTGTTGGGAGAGAACCAAGCAAGACACGTGGAAGAGAGTGCGGAGAAAGGAACAATTTAAAGGAAGCTTATTCTAAGCAGAAACTACATAGCATAGTACAGATATCTGTTTTCATGAAAGGTACCTTTCTTTCAGGCACACTTAAGACTTACAAAGTTACAGATAAGTCTAGTCATTCCAGCCAAATTTATAAAATAAACATAAGCCCTGATATGACTAAGCTAAACGGTTCCCTAATCTACTCTTGAGGAGCTGCAGTCTAGATGCACTGGATGTCCATAAGGCTGAGAGTCTGGCCTTTTGGCTCAAGCACCCCCTTAGCTGGGACAAGAGTCTCCATGGCTCAGGTCTCTCTTTATTCTTCTCTCTCCCTCATGGCCCCTAAGGCAGTATTTATCACATCATCACAGAAGCATCTTGAAGCTCCCAACAGGTGGTCATCTCATTGGTTAGCTATCACCTGAGGTTGATCCCCATAAACTGTAACTTAATCTGATACATCCTTAACTCTTTGTTTCCCTTGTTGGCATGCTTCCCAGATAACAGGAGTGCCCATTATCACAGCATTAAAAACACATTTTAAAAGAAAACACATTTAAATATGAATTTCCTATATTTTACCAAATAAGTAAAAACCAGATTACTAGAGCAAACACATCTGTAACAGGGTTCTGAGTAAACATGTCTGTCAGAGACACAGATCAGAAACAGGCCAATTTGTCTATCTCTTTCTTTTCAGGTTGAAAAAAACCCCCAGTATTTATAACTGTAAGAGCAATCATTACATTAGCGTAGTAGTATTTGAGAATGCAGGAGGGGATGGAGGGGACTGAAGTGGATGAAGTAGATGATGGATCTCAGGCTTACTCTTGATAACACAATTCAATCAGAGTTTAGAAAATCTCCCAGAATCCTCCAGCCAGCGTGATTAAAGCAGACCCAAAAGTAACATTTCCAGATTCTTGAGATGAATGGAGAAACAGGAAGCATCCCCAACACTGCCAGGATGTGAGAGCAGAAAGAGAAACCTCCCCTCCCTTTCACTAGTTTCAAGGCATTTGAAGGAAGGGCATTTATCCTTAGGATAGGAATGTAAATCCTCACTCCTCTCATCTTGTTTGCAAATTGAGTGTAATGAGGAGAAAATTCAGACTTATTCTCTCTGCCTGCAAGATGGCAAGAAGTTTGTACACATTCTCTGTGAGAGTGTTCAATACATCCAAGGTTGACCATAAGGACAAAACAAGGTGGAGCCATGCAGGAAAAGTATTCTGAATCAAGGAACCTTTTAGAAATTACAAAGTTATTAAGCACTTTGGAGTCTCAAAGAAAAGTAGATGAGCATTACCAGAGCATTCTGACTCTATCATAGACTGAGTGGCACTTTTTACTTAAACAATCTGAAATGGGAGGAAAAGGTTCACTATAAATAGTTTTTTTCTTGGTTCCTTCTTGGTAATTTTCCATTATGGTGCTTAACGACTGCTTTTTCATAATTGGCTAATGTATCTCCAGTATCCTCCTGTAATTTGGTATATGGTTGTTGTATGCTATTGCCAGGTGTGTTTTCCAAAACTTATAAATGATGAAGTGCATGTTTGCTACAATGCCAGGCTGTCCAGAATGAATGCTGGCATCTGGTCCAGCACTGTGTCATTATATAAAGTGCTGTCTTCAATTCACTATGTTTCCATTCCTGAACCCCAAACTGGACAGGTTTCCCTTTCACCTTGCAAGAATGTTATTTCTGCAAATTGTTCAGACATTTGTTGCACAAACTTTCAAAAAGTAGTAGGATTATATGAGGGAACTTTTGCAGCTTTTAAATCAATAAACTTGTCCTTCCATACTTGGTGTGTGTGCTTTATTTCACAAGGAAGAAAGAGATCAGTCTTGTGAAGAGACATCTTGAGAAAGTTGTAAAAACCCTTGACAAAAAAAAAAAAAAATTGAAGTGCTCATTGTCTTGATTTTATGCAGTGAATGAAAAATCTCACAATTTCTTCAGAGAGTGGCTGATCATTGAGAACAAGAAATTTTGCAATTATTCATCATACTTAGGAGACCAAAATCAGAGTATAGTGAAGAAAGCCTGTTCTTCTCTCTTTGGGTCAAAAGCATTTTTAACAGATTTTATTTACAGAAAAAAAACCACCATCTATAGTAACAATGATCACAGTGGTCAGCTCTATCTGGTATCATGAGATGTGAGCACAAATGACCATCTCCCAAAAGGTCACTTAACATATTTACTAGTTATCATTATATACTGCCTTTCTTCATGTTGGTGTACACAGTTCTCCTCCTCCCTACTTTATGCTTGCAACAATCCTGTGAGGTAGGTCATAGTGAGAGATAGTGACTGGTCGAAGGTCAGCCAGTGAGTTTATAGCATCAGCATCAGAGTAGAACCTTGATCTCCCAAGTCCCAGGCCCACCTCTAATCTTCCATGTCACTGGTGGGGTAAATCTGTTCTTACTTTTGTTTCAAAGGAACTATCTAAGGTGCTGAACTCTACTAACAAAAGAGGGTCAGCACCTTGGATAGTTCCATGTATGACTACAACCCAGAGGTTGTATTCCCCACCAGGTTCACTGTTTCCCACCATGGAAAACTTCAGATGCTCCTGGAGCACACTGCCTCCCAAAGAGTAATTATTTTATTTGCCTGTCGCTTGTATTGCCTTACAAGTGTCTGGGCCAGCCAGAAAAATCAGCAGTAGCAGAACATGTTATAAACCAACCTGGACATAAAATGCTATTTAAAAACACAGAAATTCTGGACCAGGCCAACAACTATCATGTCAGAATGCACTGAGAAGCTATTGAAATCCACAAACACCTGGACAGCTTCAACAGGAAAGAAGAAACTTTACAAGTAAACAAAATTTGAAGAACAATAGAATCAAAACTCAACACTTACAAAGGAACTCCACCCAGGGACAGGGGGAGTTCCAGCAGATAATGGTCCATCAACCAACCATTAGCCAAACAGACACTAATGAGCCTTGCATTTCTATACCCAGAAACTGACCATTCAATTACACAAATTTACATCTACTCTCCAAGAGGGGTTCACAGCATATAAACTCCACATACACTCCTACCCAACCATTCTCTGAAGATGCCAGCCATGGATGCAGGCGAAACGTCAGAAAGAAACTATTCCAGAACACAGCTTCACAGCCAGGAAAAAACCCAAGGAAAATCTATGGATGCCAACCGTGAAAGCCTTCAACTTCACAATTAAACAACCCTTGCTCTGTTTATTCTGTTATCCTCCAAACAACATTCAGATCCATCACATCTTTAAAACTGCATGCCTTTTCAGCATGAAAAGAATTGTTCCTGCTGGCCAAGATATTTCTCACCCTTTCCTGCCATAATATTTTTCTGTATTTCTTAATGGGCCATTAAACTTTTAAATTGGTCACTTCCTCTCAGGGAGGAAGGAAAAAAACTCTGCTAATCTGTAGTTGAATTTCTCTATTCATTTTAATCCCATGACAGAGATGATGTGTTTATCAAAATAAATTACTGTGTTGCCCAGAATAAGTAAACTTTGTATCAGCTTCTTATGACTACTCTGATAAGTGCTATAATACTTTATTGTAATACAAATACAAAGCAAAGTGATGTTATAGGAAAGATCACATCTCCCTCCATACAAAGATTTCTCTAAGAATCAACTGAATCCTATTGCATCCATTCATCCTCTTCTATCTCTACCTCCACCACTATCACGCACATGCAGGGACACTGGAGGGTTTTTTGTATGAGCACCTTCCTTGTCACCATTCAACCTTCCATGTCACTGCATTCACATTCTGGAACAGGTATAAATTTTTGGCTCTCCCATTCAACCTTGCTAGTGGCCATTCTGGCTAGGGCTTTTGGGAGCTGAAGATCAAAACATATGAAAGGCTAAACGTTCCTCATATCTCTCTGGAATGTGAACAACTCAAGAGCAATACAGCAATAGAAAGATATACAAAGACCATCAATGTTTCATCACAATGTTTGCAGGTACGGATAGGCAGAAAGGAAGTGAGACTGAGATCCTGTACCCTAAGGAGGCAATCCTGGATAGCAGCAGCCAACCACTGGTCCAAGAAAGAAGACCCAGATGAAGAAAGCCCAAGACTCCTCTGCTATGTGTGAATGAGACCCCTTTCCCCAGCCCTTTCCTTAGTTGGTGTCCAAGCTTCAGGGCCACATGGAGCACTGATAATGGACAGCATGTAGTTGCCATTACCCAGCAAGGCCTTTCAGCCCTCCAGCAAAGCCTGTTGCTGGATTTAGCCACTGCCCAGGGCATCTTGCAAGTGATAGGGGAGAGATGGTTGGATTGTAGTTCTTTGCCACAGTGATGAGTCGATGAGGGCCATAAGGATAGTGCAACACTGCAACAGGTTTAAGTGGAGATCTAGATGGTGATAATCCTCCATAAGCTACTTGTAGGAGCTGGTGCCTGGTGAAGAGTCATGGTGCACCAGAGGCTCCCTTGAGAAAAAAGCATTGCTGTGATCACCTCTGAAACCAAGCACATACAAGTTGTGCTGTGCAATTAATGGTTTCTCCAATGGCACCTGGGTTACTTCCTCCTGCCCTTCTGAATCACCTCTTGCAGGGTGTGTGTGCATCTATATGCATGTTGCTTTACCCACTCCATGTTTCTTTTCCATCCACAAAACGGGGAGGGAACAGGGGATCTAGTTGAGTCCTATCTACTTTCCTGATGAAGTGGGAAGGTACATTTCCTTGGCAGAACTGGCTCAATTTGACCTGCCCTGTTATGTGTCTCTCTCCTCCTGGATTCTAGGTTCCTTTCCATCAAGAAAAACTAGGAGTGAGATTATTCTTCCTCTCTCATCCCCAGCTCAGGGACCGGATGTCATTGCCTTAGAAGTCCTTCCATTTCCCACCCACCCCCCCACACACACACCACTGCTAGAATATAACCCAAAAGTACAATGGAACCATGGAATAATAATTGTAGTGGGGCTCACTCCAAATTCTAGTCATCAATTGAACTTGGCATTGCATCATCACTTGTGACTTTTAATAAACACACACCACATGTACATGCATGTGCACACACACAAATACAAAATGTGATCTGCTTCATTTCTGCACATCTGACCTTCAACAGTCTGTCATGATCTCAGAGATAGGCTATGTTCTAAGCTACAGGAGTATTTGCATTTACATTTGTAATTGTTTCCCCAAAGCTAGGATTACAACACTAAAGAAAAACAAGCAAAAATGTGAAAACTTGAGGTCCTCTGCCTATCTTTACAAATATTTTTCAAGATGTTCATATTTAAGATGCCCATATGCATGCTTTTTTTTTTTTTAAAGGAAAATTTTGCAATGCTGAGGTTTGTGTGAACTCTGCTAAGAAAATGATGGCAAAGTGGAGCATCCTTGTAGCTGGCTCTGGTACAACTGAAGGTCATTATAATTTGTGCCTGATGAGGCCTGCACATGATAATCACAACATGAAGCACTTGTAGATCCTGGCTACTTATCACTTGCTAAATTAGGCATCTTGTTATAAAATTAACCTTAATTTTAACCTGGCATAAAATCATACTGAATGACTGGTAACTATCAAGGAACATTTCTTAGTTGAATGAGTTGTTTCATCTTGCTAAATCCAAAATCTCTAGAAGGGGGCTTTAGCATGGACCCCTCAGTGAACCCCTTAACCTGGACATTGAGAATTCTCTCAGGCTACCACTGACTCTCTTGGGTACCCCTCTCTTGGGTACCCCACGTTGTGTGAGAATGGCATTGCCTGACTTTGTCATCCACTAAAAGTGACAGCAGAGCTTGGAAAGATATATTTTTTTTAAGACAGCACCCAGAATCCATCCCCCTCACCAACATGGTAATTTGAAGAAGTCTTTTAGATATTTTCATACTATAACATGTTAAGAAAAAGAAGACGAAAAGGAAGATGACAAGCAAAAAGATGAAGACAAAGAGGAGGAGGAAGGAGAGGGATGAAGAAGAAGAAGCCGCCAGCCGCCAGCAGCAGCAACAGCTATAAAAATGTAGGCCTGGGTGGGGACTCTTTTGGCCCTCCAGAGGTTTTGTACCACAACTCACAATCCCTTTTCATAGGCCATGAAAGGCTAGGTAGGGTGTGTAGGCCAAAATATCTGCAGGGCCAAATTTCCCCCACCTGTGGTACAGATGTTTTGCAATCTTATGAAGGTGTTGGCTGCCTGAAGAAAGTCAGAGAGGCATTTACGACAAGCTAATGTAGAATAATGGGTCCCTTACATGTTGTGTAATAATTGCCTTTCTTCCATTACCTGAATTCCTATATGAGAATTTGTTTTTGCTATTTAGTTGGCTGAGACAACTAGCCAGATAACAGGGATGTATACTTCATATTTCTCTATGGGTAAGAAAAATATCTTAGTTTTGCTTTCCTTCTACATTTGAGTTTTGCAAATTTTGGCAAATTCTGATAAAAAATGAACTGAACTGAAATTCTCACCTTCCTGTATTTACCAGCACTGACTTTGAAGACAGTTGCTGTCTGGCTTGGGCATGGTCCCAGTAGTATTTGTTACCACTGCCACATAGTGCTTGCTGCTGGAACTTCTAATATTTTTAAAGAGACACCACAGGAAATAATTGAAGAGATGGATGAAGCCCACAGTCCTTTCATTTCCTACCTACTGAAGAGCTGCTATCTGATTCTATCTCCAGATAAGAAGTCCTAAAATACTAAATACTGAAAAACAACAAAAAGGACTCCAGAAATCCAGGAGTCCATTTTACACAGTACAGTTCAGCCTCTTGAATCTGTAGTATTTAATAACGATGCACTTGTCTTCATATCCAGGCAATCAGATACAATAGAGAGCCAAAGGAATATATCAGGAATGCCAAGATCAGGCAACACTGGCAGCCTGTGACTCAGCTGGCTCTTCTATCTTCAACAGGGTTACAAGATCTCAGGGCCTGGCCCTGAGTTTCCAGTATTCATGGGTTAATTCCAGCTAGAAGACAAGGAGTGCAAATTCTCCAGTTGTTTTTTTGGGGGGAGGGGGGGCGGAGGTCCACTCCAGGCAAGAGGGAAGGGCTGGGTGCAAATCTCCAGCTCTGCAAGCACAGCAGGAGCTTGTACAATTTGTGAGCCTCAATTGATTTGTTGCTGAAACTTGGGAACACCCTCCAAGGAGTCTATGTATTTACTTCCTTATTCCCTTTTAGTTGTTGTGGTGCCAGGGCTCACCCTCCACTATGCTTTGCATCCACCTTATGACTAGAAACAACTAATCTAGATTAAATGTTCCTTTATCATCTCCCAAAGTAAGTAAGAAGGAATAATCCTCTCATTTCACCTTCATCTGGGAACAGTCCCTTTAGCTAAGGTTTCTGTCTTAGGATTTTTTCGGACAAAGTAAAAATAACGCTAGCAGCCTCACCAGGTTGCGAGGCTGCAGCACTAGAGGGTGTCAGTTTCGCATGACGCCTCTTCCCAGCGGTACTGTTGCAGTACCGCTGGGAGATTTGACCATCAGTTGACCGTCATATTTGGAAGATTTTTACTCACGATCAACGATCACGATCAATCTTCCAAATATGATGGTCAACTGATGGTCAAATCTCCCAGCGGTACTGCAACAGTACCGCTGGGAAGAGGCGTCATGCGAAACTGATGCTCTCTAGCGCTGCAGCCTCGCAACCTGGCGAGGCTGCTAGCGTTATTTTTACTTTGTCCGAAAAAGTCCGTAGTTTCTAAACAGAAAAGCATATTCTGTGTGTGTCTATGCATCTGAATGACAAGCTGTGAGTAACTATAGTAGGTACTTAATGCTGCCACAGCACAACTTCTTTTTGCATTTGTTTTCCCCAAACAATTTTTTTCTGCCCTAGATTTCCCAAAAAGTTCTAAGTACAAATAGTTGAATTTTTGGAAGATATCTACTGCATGAGGCTGTTCTGTTCTTTGGAGTTGGCTTATCAGCTTTAAGACAGTGTCTTAAATGTGTGAGCAATGTAAATCCTTGCAGCTGTATGAAGCACCCAAGGCTATTTTTGATGACAACTACACTAGAATCCTACACCAGACAACTACCCTCTCTGTAGCCCCAAAGTGTAAATTGCTTCTCCTGGAAGCTTCCAGTAATAGGAATTTACCTTATAAGGAGGCTGATGAGCCCTCTATACTGTTCAATATAAAAAGAAATAACTTGTTTTTCAAACCCAGGAGTGAACGTCCAGCCATTTCTGTTTGCCTACTCCATTTTGTGCCATTGTTAGCAGTCCCATGAATCTCTAGGAGAGTCCTGGGGCAGAAAACTGGCCCTTAGACCCACTGTACTTGTCCATCCCAGCTTCACGGATTCAAACACAAACTCTATTCATACAGTTCCCTTCAGAAGAGCTGGATCACTGAAGTAATACCTTGCCTAAGGGCTGCAAAGTATACAACAGCCCTCAGTTGAAAAGGAGCACTAGGCCTCAACACCCACTATAAGACATTCACAACTTCTCAGTCTATCCTAATTTGAATTTGTTCTACATGACACAAAATTAACTACTCTTCAGCTTCTATTATTTATTTTTTAAAGAAAGGCTGAGGGCTGTGTGACAACCATGGCAAAAACTAGACATGGATTGCCTTGAACCAAATGTACACCAACAGTCTGGAAAATCTTTTCCTGCAAATATGCATTACGCTAACAAGATCACGTACATCCTCAATCTGGTTATAGCGGTGAAGTATACCATTAGTAAACAGAACCTGGCAAAGAAGAAGGAATAGAATGCTGACCCATAGCAAATTGCCAGAATATTTACCAGTAGATCCCAGTCTACCATTTGTCTTCCTCTTTACTACTTTTTAAAGTATTCCATTAATTATTGTAACAAATATTTTTGTTTGAATTATGTGCATTTTGGATCATTTCTGTTCTTAATTTTAGTAACTGTAAATAATGTTTAAAGCTATTATGGTGTTTTCTAGTTTCCCAAGATTATAAAATATTTTGTTTGCATTCCATTAAAATAGATTTGCCTGTTTTGTGAGTCTGTATTCATGATTATTAACAAATTCTCATTGTTATATATTATATACTAAATTATGAAACATTTATTATGCCAATGTTGCATGTATTGTATTTATATACTGTACATGTTATTTGCTGATAGCATTTGAAGGAGCTAAAGAAGAGGGAGTCAAGACTAAGGGCTCATCTACACTGACAGGAAAAACCAACTTAACTTAAGCTTAGCCTAGTCCGCAGTGACCACGGCCTTGTCCACATGATCACCACATACACCGAGGTGAGTTCAGGAGCACTGTCCACACAGCTCTCCCTTCCAAACTCACCCCGATCTGATAAATCACAGTATGTGCAGCCACACAACTGTGGCTGCTCTAGTTTACTTCCTCTCCCTCATCATGGATACAAATATATGTATGTCCGCATTGAGGGGCTTCAGACATCCTATTAAGTGCAGGTACATGCAGCTAATGGGTATGGGATATGGATATGATGTTATGTGCTTCTCCAAACAACTCCTGTGTATGCAAAAAAAAGAGATGGACAGCTAAAAAGTGAAATCAAAACAAGGAAAGAGGCATTTCCTTGCAGGAAAAGTCAGCTTTTTACCTGGCCTAGTAAGTCTCCTCCTGGCCTCTTTTGCCCACTTGCTGAATGTCCTCCCCCTGGCCCCACACTAACATCGCTATGGGGTGCAGTACACACACACACACACGAACATCCAGATTTTCTGTTCAAATCTGGTGTAATTCCCAACTGCTTTTGGTCTGGATTAAAGCCCTGAGGTGCTGAAAAGACCCAGATTTAAGCCATATGTCATCTGGATGGCTTACTGTAGAAACAAGGTGAGATTGTTTTATTTGGCCCATGTAGACAAGCACTAAGTTTTATCTGTCCTGCCAACATAGTTCCTCTGAACATATACTGCCGTGGAGTATGGATGTAATGTAAGGGAAGAAAACCTATGACTCTCCAGGTGTTATTGGAATACAACTGCCATCTTCCCTGACATTAGCCATCTCAACTCAAGCTACTGGAAACAACATCTGGGGAGCTACAAGTTCCTTATCTCTAATGTCAGGAGTAGCACGGTAAGTGTTGGTGATGTTAAGAAAGCGCTAACAGTAGGGATTTAAAGAAAACTCACAATTTTTCTCATCCTCAATGAGAAACAGTGTCTTAGCACATTGAGACCCCCACTCAAGAGAATGGTCAACCAACACAAGACTTATTTTATCTTATGGCAATTTGGAACTTTCTGTGGAAAAAATGGTTGGTGAGGGAAAAAAACCTTTGCTTAATGAACCCCCTTGTTTTCCAGTGCTTCATAAAAATATTTTCCATTTTCCATGAAATGTTTTTGCACAAACCATTACAAATCTTTCCCCTTAAATTTGGTGGAATAGTAAATTACCAAAAAAAAATATAAAAGTAATGATGATGTAATAACATACAGGGGGGAAAGTCTAAAATATGAAAAATAATTGCAAAATGTACAAAACCTCTTATAATCAACCCTACTGCAAAGAAAACCCATAAAATTATTTGATAATGCATGTGAGAATGAAAGATTTACATTCCTAGGCTTTAGTTATGACAGAGTATATTTCAGCTGAACATTGGGAGAAACTTGACAGTTATGAGTCATTTGAGAATCAAGCTATTTGGTTTGTCGCCAAGGAATTTGCAAACAGTAGGGAAGTGAAGATGATAAATAACAACAATGTAAGTTAAGCCTTCCTTTCCAGACTTTCTGTGCAGCTCTCTATGGTCACTGGAGGTCAAGAGGACAAAGCTTCATCTTCTTCCCAGCTTCACAAGGGCTGCTTCTTCCTATGCTGGAGTTTCAAAGAGTAATGGCAGCTTTTTCTTCCCCCAGATGTGCACCAACAAACAGGGGATGCTGGAGACAAGGAGAAGCTCTCAAGCCAATCAGTGGCCAGTGGATGGAACTGTACCCCAGCAGTGTCCATCTCTGTTGCACAAGCAGGGAAGAGTGAGGAGCCATTACAATCCTTGACCTTCTGGAAATCAGGGAGGGAAGAGATGGCTTCTCTTTCTTCTCTAGCTGTACAGGATTGGGATGGCAATAAGACACAGCTCTACTTCCCCATCCACTGATTGGCTGTAGAGCTGCATGCCAGCACTGGCTGCTGTCGAGCAGCTTGGGAGATCGTATTGTGCAAGGAGTATGGAAAGAAAGGTTGATTATTATTTTCTTTAAAAATTGTTTGCAAAACAGATTCACAAGCATCAGGGAATCCTGGCAAGGAGAATCCTAGATGGGCGAGAATTTTCAGAGTTTGGGATATGTTCTGTGTGGGTTTTTGATGTGTGTGTGTATGTGTGTGAAGAAAATGGCATTTTCTGTGCAGAAAGTAATATTTCTGCAAAGAAAACAAAACTGTGTAGAAAACAGCATTTCTGTGCAGTTTGTGATGACTTTCTCAAGGTGATGTGGAAAATGGTAAAATTATTCATTCTTGCCTGCTAGAATGAAATTTATAAAGATTTACATCGCTAGCAAAGAAGTACAGGATACCTTCTTGCACAATACCTGAAAAAGTACTTACACTGATTTAACCCTCTCTTATGTGAGTATAAGCCAACAAGAGAATTCTGACCTATTGTGCCAAAAAGTTGCTCTAAGGAGTTGCCTCTACTGCAGTTTTTAAAGGTGCACTCACGGTTGCAGGATAAGGAGAGATCACTGATTCTGGAGAAAGCAGGTTGAGCCAAAAACAGAAAAATATTACTGGATCCTGGGTATAAAATGCATCAAAAGAAAAAAAATCTTTTAACAGTGCTGAATACAAGACAAAATTCATTCAGTACCTCACATAAAAACAGTGTGAAAGAAAGTGTGTGTGTGGCAAATGAAAAGCTTGGAAGTGACACTATTTTTTTTTAAAAAAATCACGAATGGGCAAGGATCCAGAAATGACTCCAAATTAAGCCATATTTCAAGATCTTACAGTAATCTGGGGATTTAATGAACCTTTTAGCACTAACTATTCCACTTATGTCTAAGTGTTATGCAATGATATCAAAATATTTAAACAAACAAGAGTCTTACCTGGAAATTATCATCTACTTTGAATATTTCAAGAAATCTAAGCTGTGAAATGTGGAGTTTGGTAACAGTTTATGAATACTAACAGAATAAATACAAAAGTTTGTCACATAAAGATAACTGATGCAATGAGAAAAGGGAGATGCTAAACCCTTTGACAAAATCAACCCTGTTTGTGACATTGGCTCTCCACTGTCCGATATTTATTTACTGAATTTATTTTTAATTTTCTGAACCACCTTTTAGCCTGAGTGCTCAAGGCAGCTTTCAACAACCATCAGTTTTTGACCCATACTTGCTATTCACTGGTATCAGATATTATCTGAAAGCATAGACTAAATTAATTCAGGGTTGTTAGGGACTTTGGAATGGTCTAAGTTATCTTTTGAAGTATCTCTGACCCTAAATCAGGCATAGGGAATATTTGGCTTTTAATGCAATATGGTTGGACTACATTTCCCATAATCTATGACTGTTCATCATGCCAGCTGGGGCTGATGGGATTCAAAATCCAGGAACTTCTAGAGGGCCACACATTCTCCATCCTGCTGTAGATTTTCTTGCTCAGACAGGTCCCTGAGTTTACCTTAGTGACTGGGCCAGGAAGGTAGGAAGCTCAATTCCCTTCTTCCACTGTCTAGTAAGAAATGTGCTAATGGAATCTGTATGGAGAACAACGGAAGTAGCTTGAGGGGGTTGCAGCTAGAAGAGACACATTTAAATCAGAATGGAATCAGAGAGAGACAGACAAAGCTTCTTTGAGGTGCAAGGTCCATAAAAAATGCATGTGGAAAGTGGGTGGTATTCTTTATGGTGCTCATGTTGCAACCAGATAAGCTTGCAGTGTGTGTGTGTGTGTGTGTGTGTGTGCCTTCAAGTCGCCTGTCAATTTATGGTGAACACATGAATTTCATAAGGTTTTCTTAGGTGAGGAATACTCAGAGGTTGTTTTGCCGTTCCTTCCTCTGACATATAGTACAACAGCACCTGCAGTACCTAAAAGGAAACTAAAACCCTAGATAAATTTACACTCTTAGGAGTTCTCACTACTTGGAGAATTAGGCTGTGAATTGCAGAGCTGTGGACACAAAAAGAGATCACTACAAAGAATTCTTGAATGAGACTATGGCCAGATGGTGTCACTGTCTCATATTTTCACTTATAAATCCATTCAATTACTGCAATAAAACATCGGCATTGAAATTCATATAGAAATATAAATTGAAATATAGATTCTTTTAGTATATTCCCCCTCAGGACACACATTTTAATATATTTTTGAGCTGATAACTGCACTATAAGAATTACAGAATCTGATGGAATGCCTGCATTCCAAATAGCACATTGATCTGGGAGGAGTAGATCAGATCTGTTTGCATCTGAATTCACAGATATCAATTCTTCAAGCATCACAAATCATCACAGGTATTTTATGGTGACCTTCTCCCTGCCTCTCCACTACCTGCCCTTGTTTTTCAGTGAAAATGCCAAAATCTCGAGGGAAAAAGAATTTCCCTCCCTCAGAATAGAACAAATAATTTAGTTTGTTATCTCCACACTGTGTCAATGTCTTTGAAAACTGGGTATGGGGTAGAATATGATTCCCAGACTATCACTTTCTGAAACACACTCAGTGAAGCACTGAAACTACTGTCTAGCCATGTTCCATCCCTAACAAGTACTAATTCAGAAGAGCACTATGTTCAGTGGTTCTGAAAACTAGGGGGAGAAATGCAACCTTTCTGGCCATATCCTAGAAAAAGCCATCTATCAAGGCAACCAAAATAGTCTCAGACCCAAACTCTCATTGGAAGCTAGAACATATTACAAGCACTTTTCTTAAGTGCAGTTATCTTACCCTGCATATCTTAAACCTCAAAAGTATCTAAGTATCTTATGACTATTTATTAACATTTAAAATGTACCTGGTTCATGTTCAGTTTGAGCCTTACTTAGTTTTGATCTGCCAAGGAGTTCTAGCCAGATTGCAAGGAGGATAAGAAATAAAAAGGACTCATTTGAATAAGGTTAATAAAGCTTTCCTCCAAAATTTGGATACTCTTTTATGTCTCTAATTTAGTGAGATTTTCTTTGATAACAAAATACTTTCTTATGGAACATTTGATGTCTCAGCTATCTTATTCAAAGCAGTAATCACTTTTCAAAAGGGGAAGGTTGCCCTTTCTCTTAATAGCACTCGAAGTATGAGAGGCATTGGCAAGCACATAAGATACTGGACAAAAAAAAAATCTTACCTTGAAATTTTTATTATAATCATGACTTACCATGTTAATTGGATCGACTGGACCAATGCTGTTAACATAGACATCCGTTTCAATTACTGTAGTTCTCACTAAACAAAACAGTAACCATAATTACATGTGAAACTCAGTGCTTCCTATAGCAACTCGTAATGTAATTTTTTAAATCAATGAAAACTAATGGCATGGTTGATTTATCCCTTTCTATGAACACAGAGCTGTGTATGATTATTGTTGTACATGCAGTGGGATCTTCATGGGCACTCTAAAGACCTTGACACTAGTCTTCACTTTGGAATACTCCAATGGGATCAGTGCACTGTAACATACCTAGCCAGTTTCAACCATGGGAAGTCTTTCTATTTTTCATATACTGGCATCCAGGTGACCATTAATCCCCAAGTCCACAATACAGAAGACACTTTACAGAAGAGGCCATATGGGACACATGGTACAGAAGGTCCAGGCCCAGTCTCTCATAGAAAGAATCAGAAAAGAGGTGATGAAAAAGTCCCCTGCCTGTAGATATGCAGTCAGTAAGGTCTGACCTGTGTTTTAGATTACAAGCCACATCATTCTCAAACACTTCAGTGGCTGGGGCAGATGGGAATTACAGTACAAGACATATAGAGCAAGCCACTGTGCCTACCCCTAAGCAAACAATTTGAACAACTGAGTCATGATTAGACAGCTTCATGTGTACACCAACATGGGGCAGAATGGATGTTTCTGAACCTGGAATACAGAGAGGAGAAGGCTGTCAAGTGCCAGTAGTTTTGATCTGCCAAGGAGGCATGAATAGGTCTCACATGCTATATGAAGGAGGCAGGTTTGTTGAAATGAAGCTGGTATGGAAACAGTATCCATGCAGAAGGCTAGGAGGGGAAGAGGAGGTTCCCTACATGTTATTCAGGATCACAAGATCTCTCAGGATAACAAGATCAATTGCGATCACTGGAATGTACAGTTCTTCTCATAAACTGGGAGAGGATGGCTCTTGCTCTATATTTGTAACCTAGGAAGAAGAAATGTTCACAGTAGAAATATTCTGCATGCAGGTTGTATACCTCATCTAGAACAGACACAGCTCTTTTATTTATGTTGTTTATTGATAGGAATCAAATTAAGAGCTTTTCCCCCCATAGAATTTGTTTAAAAACCCAACAACTTTAAAACTCAGGGATGTATGGGAAACAGATGACAAAAAGCCACAGTGTACATTGTGATTAATGCACAGAAGTCACAAACGAGAAAGCAAAATCAAAGTGTGCCACTAATTATGCAGCCTGTGAATTAATGTACTGAAACACAAAACCAAAGCTTTTCTCTCAGCTCTATTGAAACTGTGCTGGAGAAAACCATTAGCTTTTTCAGCCCTTGTAATCACTCAGACCAAAGCACACGTCAAATTTATTAATATCTCTTCAGCTAGAGTCTTGATCAATACACTACGCTGAGCACAAAATCAATTACTTATATAAAAGAAAAGTGACACAAAACTTAAATAATATTTTGTTGGAAGATAATCCTGAAAAAACTCACCCTGTGAATATATCTTCATCCTGCCTGTACAGCACTCTCTCAGCAGTCTAATCTGGATCATCCCATGCCCCATCCCCTGAGCAATCCCCCCTTCCCTCTAAATCTTAGTTTCTACTCTGAGTTATATAGGAAAATGTACAAGTTTTTAAAAATACAACACACATTATCTGACTGTAAAACAGATTCTAACAAAATGAAGTTTAAAAAGTAGCAATCAGGTGACAAGAGTAGCAGTAAAACAAGAGCACTCCTAAATAATACACACAATAGCTAACTTTCAGAAAATTCCACTCAGCCACTGGTAAAAGAGTCTCATTTATATGTTCTGCTTTTAGGGGGAAAAAATCCAATTTAATTACTTCTTATCCTCTCCCAGATCTAATGTGAACAAATTAAAATAAACTTATTAACAAGAACTTGCCTGTTGTGAAAAAACTAACCAATTGATGAGGACAGACACACTGGGTGAAAAGTAGACTCCAGCAGAATTGGAAGGGATGCTTCCATTCTCATTGCACCTCTCCAGATGCCACAAAAACTGGTTCTTAAGGACATGGAAGCACCCTGAAGACAGTTTCAGGGCAGCACAGAGGGCTGCGTCAGGAAGGGGAAGAATGTTGTGCTGTGACCACCAGTGCAATGAAAGATTTAGCCCCCTTTGTTATTTTGGCTGTAAAATGCTTACGTGACTACCTCTCTGGAAATAAACATGCTAAGAAGGATCCAGAAAATACAAATAGCTTTCTAAATGGGGATGGAGAAAGAATAAATGTGCAGAGCACAAAAATAAGCAGTAGTGAGATCTGTGTTCTGACATAACCAAATTTTTCAACCTGCGAGAAGCATATTAGTGATGTAGGATTTTATCAGACACGTGAAAAAACGCATCAGAAGAATGCGATGAGAACATAAACAGGCAACATTATCAGACATTGTTGTCCTTCAGCCATTCCGGGGGCATAGCATGGACATGAATAAGGCGTCCCTTTTTATTGATGGCTTAGCCCATCAATAAAAAAGTGATTCCTCATCCACGCCGATGCTACACTCTGGAAACGACTGAGGATGTGGGTGTCTGATAATGTTGCCCTTTCTGTTATTGTCCCATTCTCCCTGATTTGTGTTTCCCAGCATCTGATAAAGTCCATAGTCAGTGGGGCTTCCTCAGGAAGCTATTCCCTAATGGATATTCCATAGAGCCTATCTTATATATTCACTACTCACATTTCAGCTGCAATTAAGGCACAGAAAAATTACTCAGAAGTTGACCTAGGCTCCTGGCTATGACATATACAGCAGCTTACATCAAGGAAGTAACTAGGAAGGCTTTCTTTGGAAGGGAGCTCCACAGTGTGGATGCAACACTGACACTATTCTATGTCCTTCTGGATTTTACCTTGGAAAATTATGAAATGCACTGTGCACTAATAGGACTGAAGTAACTACTAGAGTGTAACAAAAACTTGGCTGGCAGTATAAAGCTCCTGGATTGGCTGCACTGAAATAAATACTACAAGCTTGGTCATTTGCTTGCTGCTTGTCAAGAACTTGCAGTCCTTTCTACAACTCTGGAAGCCAGCTTCTAGGTGAAGGACGTGCCCTCCAGATGTCTGAGTTGGAGAACATGCTTTCCAGACCCAAACCATTGTACATTACATCCAACTGTGGCCCCACCCTGGCCTTGACATTTTAAGATTATGCCACTTGTTACATGAATGAAATCATAATGCATAATATGTTTCATTATGGAACATTTAGAAATATTGTGTTTGGTGTGTTTGGCCTACTGTAAACATTCCTTTAAATACCACCAAAGAAAAATGCAGTATACTCTACTTGTGTTTTCTGTGTGTATCACAAACAGATCTTAGTCCCAGAGAAAAAGGTCAACAATTTCTAAGTACCTAAGATGTAAATTTTGCTTATTTTATTTTCAGATACAAGAATTAATTGTTTCAAAAATTTTCTATGGATGAGATTATGAGAGTTTTTGCACATTTTTTCAATGACTGTACTTTGGGACTTTTGTGCAAAAATTTTTTTTGAAAAGAAAACAATTTATTTTGTAGAAAATTCACCTTTCTAGGCAAAATGTTGGGTTTTTTCTTTCATAAACAATGGTCCTTTCACCCTACCCAAGTATAGTACTGTAACTGCAGTTTATTTGCCATGGTTGAGTCATATGGAAACCTGGGCTTTGAAGTTTGATGGGATACTAGAACTCTATGGTCGAGAATTCTAAATACCCCTCCTTAAAGTGCAAATTCCAGGATCCCATAGGATTTAGCCATGACCATTACAGTGGATTCATATTGCTATAGTTGTATAGTGTGGAAACCACTCCATTGACACACCCTTGTCATGGGAGAGAGGCTTGCGTACCCTAATGATGTTTTGAGCTATGCTGGCGGTGGCATAATAGCCACCGGTAGGGCCTCCCATGCCAGACAGGTCAAAACCAAAGGGTCTGACAAAGAGCGTCAAAGGGCAGGATGGGCTCTCTAGCCTTATGGCAACCATCCTAGGAGAAGGAAAACTCTAATCCCAAACCTGGGCAGATGGTGCTCGTCCAACCCTGTAAAGTCAACCATCTAAGAGAAGGAAACTCTAATCAAACCTTATACAGTACAGATGGTCAAACACTAATTACTGATAAAGCCTCCATCCTGAATCGACGGGCTGAACATTTTCAAAGTCTCTTTAGTGCCAACCGAGTAGTCCAAGGCTCAGCTATCCAACATATGATACAAAAACTGAAAAATGAATTGGACATAGCTCCCACTTTGGAAGAGCCCCTTAAGGCCATACAGCAGATGAAAAACAGCAAGGCAGCTGGGATTGATGAAATCCCACCTGAAGTTTGGAAACATGGAGGTCATGTACTCCACGATAAATTCCACAAACTCCTTGTGAATTGCTGGGAAAAAGGGGAACTGCCATCAGATCTCTGAGATGCAGTCATCATCACCCTGTACAAGAAAAAAGGAACAAAATCCGATTGCTCAAACTATTGAGTCATAACACTGCTCTCTATTGCTGGAAAAATCCTTGCAAGGATACTCCTGAACAGATTAGTTCCTGCTTTTGCAGAACTTCTTCCTGGAAGCCAATGTGGCTTCAGAGCCAATAGGAGTACTACAGATATGGTATTTGCCCTTAGGCAACTGCAAGAAAAATGCAGGGAGCAGAACAAGGGTCTCTATGTAACATTTGTCGACCTCAGCAAAGCCTTCCACACTGTGAGTAGAAAAGGTCTGTGGCAGATCCTGGAAAGACTAGGATGTCCTCCCAAATTCCTTAAAATGATTATCTTGCTACACAAGGGCCAGCACGGTCAAGTCAGATATGGCGATGCTCTTTCACAGGCCTTTCTAATAACTAATGGAGTGAAGCAAGGTTGTGTTCTTGCGCCAACTTTATTTACAATTTTCTTCAGCATGATGCTCCAAAGGGCTACGGCAGAGCTTGAAGAAGACAACGGCATCTATATACATTACCGTACTGATGGTAGCTTGTTTAGCTTAAGCCGTTTGAAGGCTCACACTAAGACTCTAAACTATCTAGTCCGTGAGCTGCTCTTCACTGATGATGCTGCACTTGTTGCCCACACAGAAGCAGCTCTGCAGCACCTAACATCCTGCTTTGCAACAGCTGCAGAGCTGTTTGGGCTGGAAGTCTACCTGAAGAAAACAGAGGTTCTTTACCAGCCTGCACCATAGGACGAACACCACCATCCCCACATTGTCGTCAGCAAATCTGTGCTCAACTCTGTTCAGCAGTTCACCTACTTGGGAAGCATCATCTCCTCAGATGCCAAGATTGACAAAGAGATCGATCACAGATTAGCAAAGGCATATAGCGCATTTGGAAGACTTCAGAAAAGAGTCTGGGGTAATAAACACCTGAGGCGAAGCACAAAAATCAGTGTGTATAGAGCCATTGTACTGTCTATTCTCCTTTATGGATCTGAAACATGGGTCACCTATTGCCACCACCTACGACTCCTCAAACACTTTTATCAGCGCTGTGTACGCACAATCCTAAATATACACTGGACTGACTATGTGACAAATGGTGCTATCCTTGAGCAAGCAGGGATCACCAGCATTGAGGCCATGATATTGAGAATACGGCTGCGCTGGGCAGGGCACATTTCTAGGATGGAGGACCATCGCCTCCCAAAAATACTACTCTACGGTGAACTCACCACGGATCAGCGTAAGTGGGGCACTCCAAAAAACAATACAAGGACTACCTGAAACAACATCTCAGGCTCAGCCAAATTGATCACCAACAATGGTCCACCCTGGCCTCACATCGGGAGGCATGGAGATGCACTATCCACAATGCTGAAGCCTTATTTGAGAACTCACGCCGCACAAGTCTTGAAGAGAAATGACAACACAGACAGAATCACAACCCAGAAACATCACCCAAGGAGACCTTCTGCTGTGCCTTCTGCAACCAGACTTGTTTATCTCGGATTGACCTTTTTAAGGCATCAGCCCACTTGTAGAAAGTGCGGGTTGAATCCTTCCTAAATCTTCATTTGTGAAGAAAAGCCAGAGGGGAGAGGGGAGGGAGTGTGAAAAGGTTCCAAAATGTTTGCCAAAAATCCCAAAGTGCAAAAATTATTGCAGGAGTTAATTATTTTCTTGTCTCAATGTGTCAAGTCACCTTTTCTCACTGAGAATAAAAGAAAATTCTAAGTATTCTTTACATCCTTATTTTATATTTACTACTGTTAACTGAACTACCATTACAATGTTTTGTGGGTGGAAGTGTCACATGTTCAGTGCTCCACATTCTCACTCCACACTCCCTAGTATATCAGTGAGAAGGGTAAATCTGAACTGTTCTCCCCAATATCCTAGGTTTTTGTTTGTAAGATTCCCCCTGCCAAAAAAATAGGGACAGGGAACATCAGGGAGGTTCTTAGTCAAGTATGTTTTGGCTCTAAACTGAGTATTTGAAGTATTTGAATTTGAAATGTGTATTTGAACTAAGTTTTGCTGACCTACAGAATGATGAAGTTGCCTTCTGTGAATTCAAACTGATCACTGAAGATGTGCATGGGAAAAAATGTCTGAGAAACTACCATGGCATGGACCTTACACATGACAAAATGGATTTGATGGTCAAAAAATGGCAGACAATGATTAAAGCCCATGTTGATGTCAAAACTACAGATGGATATCTTCTACGCCTTTTCTGTGTTGGCTTCACTACGAAGCATACTAACCAGATTTGCAAGACTTCCTATGCCCAGCACCAACAGGTCCGCCAAATCAGAAAGAAAATGGTGGAAATAAAGACAAGAGAAGTACAACAAATGACTTGAAAGAAGCTGTCAATAAACTGATTCCAGACAGCATTGATAAAGATATAGAAAAGGCATGTCAGTCAATCTATCCCCTTCATGATGTCTATGTTCATAAAGTAAAGATGCTTAAGAAACCCAAGTTTGAATTGGGCAAGCTGATGGAACTGCATGGTGAAGGTGGTGGTGCTGGAAAGCCATCAGGTGATGAAACTGGTGCCAAGGTAGAACGGGCTGATGGATATGGGCCCCCTATTCAAGAGCCTGTCTAAAATCAGTTAACAAAATAAAAATAAAAGATTTAATATTTTAAAAAGTATAGAAAAGAATATTAGGTGGGGGTTTTTTGTTCCAACTGAGCCTTGCTCAAGCAACAAGGTCTTCTGGCATGTGCCTGTAATGTTGGCTGTTCTTTCTTCCTTATATCCAGATTGCTCATTGACCATAAAGCCACAGAATCATACAGTTGGAAGGGGCTTCAAAGTCCAACCCCTTGCTCAATGCAGGCTCTCTAGTTAAAGCATCTCTAGCAGATAGTTCTTTTTGAAGACTCCAGAGAAGCAGACCCCACCACCTCTCTAGGCAATTGATTCTGTTGCCAAATTGCTCTTATGGGAGCCTTTGTGGCTGAAGAGCGGGGTATAAATACCTAAATAAATAAATAAATTCCTTCTAATGTTCAGTTGAAATCTACTCTCCTGCAACTTCTAGCCATTAGGCTTGGTGCTACCCTCTGGGGCAGTAGAGAAGAGGTCTTCCCCCTCCTCTCTGTGAAAGCCCTTGAGGTATTTAAAGTTCACCAGTCATGTCACCCCTTCAGTCTTCTCTTCACCAAGCTGAATATGCCCAGCTTCTTTGACCTCTCCTCATATGTTTTGTTCTCCATAACTGTTATAATCTTCATTGTCCTTATCTGAACCTGCTTCATTGTCTATATCCTTCTTAAAACGAGGCACCCAGAATTGGATGCAGTACTCCAGGTGAGACCTGATCAGCACAGAATATAGTGGGACTATTACTTAACTTGACTTGGAAACTATGCTTTTATTAATTCAGGCTAATATTGCATTCATCTTTTTTTGCTGCAGCATCACACTGGTGATTCATGTTCAACTTATCTTCAACAATAATTCCAAGGTTCTTTTTGCATGTAGTACTTCTAAGCCATGTATCCTCCAACTTATACATTTGGTTTTTGTGGCCTAAATATAGAATTTTGTATTTGTCTCTACTGAATTTCATTTTATTAATTTCTGTCTAATTTTCTAGTTTATCAAGATCTTTTTGAATTCTGTTCCGGTTTCCAATGTGTTAAATACCCCTTTGTGTCATCTGCAAACTTGGTAAGAATTCCCTCCATCCCATCATCTAAGTCATTAGACAGATCCCTGCAGCACTCCATTGGAGGCCTCTTTCCAGTATGAAGTGCAACCATTGATGACAACTCTTTGAGCACAGTTTTCCGACCACTTATGGATCCATCAGACAGTGTTCCCAACTATTCCACATTTAATCAGTTAGCTAATCAAAACATTATGGGGAACTTTATCAAATGCTTTGTTGAAATCCAGGTAAATGATATCCACAGCATTCCCACCATCTACTAAACTAATGAACTTATTAAAAAAAAGATATAAGATTAGTTTGGCAGGATTTGTTGTTAGGAAAGCCATGTCAAATCCTACCAAGCACTGTAGTGTGTCAAGATACTTGCAGACAGACTGCTGACTAATCTGTTCTAATATATATATATATATATATTTTCCTGGATCTTCTTCTTCTTCCTCTTCCTCCTTGCCTTTTTTTGGAAGAGAGGGACAATGATCGTCCTTCTTCAGTCCTTTGACACCTCACCTGATTTCCAAGCTTTCTCAAAAACAATGGCAATGGATTCAGAGAGTACATCAACAAGTTTCTCCAGTACTTTAGGATGCAGATGATCTGACTCTGCAGATTTGAACTCATCTAGGTTAGCTAGGTGAGTCCTGACTAACTCCCTATCAACCTTGATTTGCAATCCAGAACCTTTGCCAAGGTTTCTGCTGCTGCATGGAAGTACACAGTGTTTGTTTGTTTGTTTGAGGGGAGAGGGAAAGATGTGTACAAAGATGGGGTGGATCATACGGAATGCATGTAGTTACAATAGGCAGGAAGAGTAAGACTACAGAAGGAAGACCAACAAATACAAGCAAGTGCTTTTTGCTTTTTTTTTAAAGTCCCACTTACATTGACAAGGAACAAATACATTATTTCCATGTAGAGCTGATGTACGTTTGGAGCAAAATGTACTGTTTAATAATAGAATTTGCCCCTTAAGCATATCAAATCGTGTTAACCTCAAGAGTCAGGGACTGATAGAGAAATAAAAAAGAGTGATGGTAAGAAAACTCTGCTTGTAGCCAGTAAAATACATACAAAGCCACAAGTGTTAGAAGTGGGGAAAATACATTGCCTCACTTTCAAATAAGGTCTTGAAAACTTCATCTTGAAAACTATACTCAGCAGAGACAATCCAAGGCTACCTTCACATGCTGAATAATCAACACAATGTTCTATGGCAAGGAGTCTATCAGAACCATTCATCCTTGAAACATCACTTCTCTTGATGACAAAGGATAACATTTGGTGATTCTTTCTCACCAGTCACAATTTATTAATGTAATGGACTACACTTTTAGCAATTATGGGTCCTACAGCAGAGAAGAAGGGGAAGTTGAGATGGATTGGCCACAACATTAGTGGATACAGTTTCAGCAGACTTTAGTGCTGCATAGAAAAAAGCTCCAACACTAGTCAGCTCACCTGCTGCCCAATGCCCACCTGAGACCAGCTATCTGGATATCAAATGGAGTGGTAGGGTTTGGATCTGCTATGGTGTGAACTGTTGTGTGGATACCACTCACCACCATAAGGTGCAGGTAGACAGAACTGACCCCAAGGTGGTCATGTGTCTAATGAGCACTGCTGGCCAATATCCCATATGCCTTCCTTCCTTAGAAAGCAGCAATGGATCCTGGCCAAATCCAACAAAATCTCTCAAATGGACATTGCTGCAGAGAAAGCAAAGCCCTGAACACAAAGGTCAGCATAGTTTCTAGGTATAGTTCCTCCCTGGCCCCATGAAACACAACTGACCACAGAGTGCAGCAATGCCCTGACACACAGCACCTATGAAGGGGAGGTGGGGAAGGCCCATAATGAAAAGGGCCAGGTGATCACTCAGCACAGCTGTAAGTACCCTGGTCAGACATGGAATGGAACTTTGCAGATTCTGTCCACAAGGGAGCTGATCCCAAACCTGATTGCAGAACATCTGAAGAAATGGACTGATGTCCATGAAAGCTCATGCCAAAATATACCAGTGAGTTAAAAAGGAGCTTATGGATTCCTTCATGTCCACTTTTTTCCAGTTTTTGCTGAAACAGACTAACATGGCTATCTCTTTGAAAACACTTGATGGGGTTTCCTCATGATCACTCAGCAAACTGCATGGTTATACCATGGTCCTTCACAAGAACCACAGTTGAGACCCCTCACCATTATCCTGCTTCATGCCCCCAAAGGCAGGCTGGGACTTCTGACTGAAGCCGCATGGAAGGAATTTAAAATTGCAGGATATAAATTCAGAGTTTCCAAGCTGCAGAATATTCTGAGTCTTCCTTTTTAAAAAGCATGTTGTATTTCTTGAAAAAATAAAAGACAGGAAAGCACGCAGTGTTAGGCAAACTATTGATTCTGTAAGTAAGTAAGCTCTTTTATGAACAATCATCTTCAGTCAGCTAGACCTCAGACTGAAAAGGCAAGGCAGAATTGGACATTTTTAAAAATCAACTGACTGCTGCAGAATTGCTAGGCATAGCTCTGTCCTTTCTCAATTGGTAGCTAAAAAGCATAGTGGTCAACAGGCAAAAAACAAAACAAAACACCATGGCAACAGAGTTAACAGCTACATTATATCAAACATTCTTTTCAGAAACAACATTCCCAGTGCTGACTATTTTCTGTTTCATGAAGATGCAGCCAGGTGGGTCCCCATGGTACACTAGGAGTCCCCATGGTGCGTTGGGAGGAAGAGTTTTGTTTCTGTTCTGCTTTCATGCTGAAAATTGCAGCTACGTGCCCACTATTTACCCTCAAAGATGCTAAGAATATGTGTGAACGGACTTTTTCTCCTTAGATGACAGATTGTCTGAATGAAATAATCCTAGTTTACTGAGATGTTCAGGAGCCTGCTATGAGCATATGCAGGCATAAACTCCAAGTAACCTGCATATGGCATTTTAAGATCACTGTAAAAAGAGGTTTATATATAGTATCTTCATGTGCAACATCCCACCCCAACAAACATTTGACCTGCCATTTAGCCTCCATTTAGTTGCTGGGGGAGGGGGGGTGCCCAGTCAGGTGCTGACTATATTTCTGCAACCAGGAACACAAAGAAGACATCATCATCCTGGACCTCCAGCAGATCGAGAGGATAACACCTTGTTTGTTCTTCATGGTCTCTGTGAATGCACACAATGGGTTAATCCTGCGCCTGCACAGAGCACTTTGGAAATTTCTAGCACCTCATTTAGAACTTTTGGGTGGTAGGACCACCCCCCTCACCCCGGTGTATATAAGCCCATCCCTCTCACCAACTGCTCAGTTCCTTTTTTTTCCCGCCACGTGGAAAGCACTAAAAGTACTTCTACTAAGCCGCATGGTTCTCCTTTTTCTCCAAATTGAAGTTTTTTGCTGACCTTGGACTGGATTTGACTACTCTTTAGCCTACTCCTCACAGATTTGGATTTACTGCCTTTGATTCGATTTCTTCTTGTGAATCTGCCTTCTCCTCGGATTCAACCACCAGGACTGATCTATGGCTTCTGAACTCGGTGTGGACGGTATTGTACTCCTTCCCCTTTCTTAATATGTCTGGGACTGGCTTCTTCAAGCATTGTTTTCAATGCTCCGCTAAAATGGATGAAACCGATGGTCATTCCAAGTGCCTCCTTTGTCTCAGGGAAAGCCATGATGTGCGGTCCTGCAAGCACTGCAAGGCCTTCACCCCTCCAGGCCAGAAAAAAATGAGACAGGAGGCTTAAGGCCTTGCTCTATGAAAAGGCACTCTCGGCCTCAGCATCAGCGAAGGCCTCGGACTTGGGATCCATCCCTAAATCCCCAGAAGGCCCGTCTAAGAAAGGCTCGGTCTCGGTACCAACTAAGGCCTCCACTAAACCTTCCCTGATGTCAACCTTGGCAAGGGACAACGGTACTGGTCGGCCCCATACCAATGATCCAGGTACTTCAGGAGCTAAATCAGTACCAACGAAGTCAGTACAGGAGTCTCCTTGGAAAGCGGTACCGAAGAAGGCTAAGATCACAGGGAGGAAAGACTCTCCCAAGAGAGGCCAATCTTGGGAATGAAAGAAGGCCAA
This sequence comes from Gambelia wislizenii, assembly GCA_030847615.1. Lineage (NCBI taxonomy): Eukaryota > Metazoa > Chordata > Lepidosauria > Squamata > Crotaphytidae > Gambelia > Gambelia wislizenii. The sequence goes on along the minus strand of JAUMIR010000005.1, from coordinate 101,229,261 downwards.
ACAGCAAGTCAACCCTAAGGCAAGGAGGTCTAAGGCTGAAATGGAACCAAGCTCCCCGGTCTCACCACTGGCAAAGAGAAGGCTGGCGATACCGTCACCGGGACACCACCGAGAGGAAGAGTCCACCTATACCATGGTCCATACCAATGATGAATTATCCCTTGGTGTGTGGATCATCAGGATCTCCCATTCGAGATCTCCACTGGACAGCAGTTCCATGGCTCAACAGCTTGATCAGTCCTGGTCCCGGTCTTGATCGCAATCTTGACTGATCTTGGTATGGTTCCATTCACCCTCCCAGTCCTACTCTGGTTCCCTGTCCTGGTCTCGGCCTCGATCAGAAGGGCAACACAGATCCAGATCTTGGTCGGTCTTGACTTGTCGATCCAGAAAGCACCAGAGCTCCAGGTCCCATTCCCAATTGGTTTCGACACATCGGTCCCAAGGGCAACGGAGGTCTAAGTCCCGATCCTGATTGGTGTTGACTTGTCAGTCCCAGTCCCCATTGACTCAGAAACATCCCATCGCACTCCGACAACCAGCAAGGACCCTACGCCTCACCAGACCCCAACATCTCAGCCTCAAAGGGTGCTGATCCCAGATCCACGGGGGACACCTTCTCTGTAACCAAGGCTGTAGTCTAGGTCCCCGATACTGAGGCACTTGGGATGATCAAGATCACCGGCAGGTAGGCTGCACAGGCACAGGTCTCACTCAGCCTCTAGGCCCAGATCGCTGAGACCACACAGACACCGCTCCAGATCCCCATTGGAGACTTCCTTCAATACAGATGAAGATTTGGTGTGGTACGGAGACAAGTGGTGGGATCGCTGCAATCGGTACTGGTTCAAAGCACCACACTTGAGAAACTTCTATACCGACCAGTACTATTGGGGTCCTGACTATTGGTACTGATATTTTGATGAACCCTCTCCGGTTCCGTATCCAGGTCGATAATAGTATGACCGCTCGCCTCAGTACTGGAAAGATGGTTGGGATAGATGGCATTGCCCCTGCTCTCCGGAGGAGCGCCACTGGCAGCACAAGCACAGCCATCCATTAGTGGTGGAATCTCCTTGGAGGCCTAGATCCCTGCATACTAGGGTCCTGATACACCCTTCCTCCAAGTCTCCAGTGAAGAGGATGCCTTCTCCAAAGCCATCTGATCTGCAGAAGTCTCAGTCTCCAGTACCAGTCACAACCTAAGAACACAGTACCGTTAACTTGGGTGGAATCGGATCATGAGTCAGAGGACTCAGATGAGGATACTGTTTTACCTAAGCAGTCTCTCTCCCCAAAGGAAAGCTGAGGAGCCTGGGTCTCCGACAGATTATGCCCACTCTTTTTCAGAGATGGTGAATAGAATGGCAGCGTCTCTGGGACTAACTACATCCACACCGGATGTGCACGTGGATGACCCTCTCTTCCATGACCTTCAGAGGCAGGCTCCTCCCCTGCCTTACATTCCTTTCTCAGCATTCTTATCACAGATTGCCAAGATGGCTTGGACTGCCCCTTTGTCGGTGCCTCTGACATCCAAACAGCTCAAGCATCTCTATAGAGTGTCTGAAGAAGTGGATCTGTGGTTGGGCTCACACCCAAAACCAAACTCCATTATAGTTGATGCAGCCCAAATGTGTACTTCTCACAAGATTCACTCATCACCCACAGAGCATGAGGGCAAAAAGTTAGATGCTGTTGGCAAGAAATTTTACTCCTCAGCCTGCCTGCTAATGAAGATAGCTAACTACATTGCATGCATGGAGGCTTACCAGAAACACCTCTGGGAAGTCATATCCCCCTTCCTAGATAGAGTACCACATCAAGACTTGGACCTCGTCCAAAATACAAAGAATGATGGCATCGCTCTCTCCGACTACCAAAAAGAGACAGCTAAACATGTGACCAACTGTTCAGGAAAGATCCTGGCCAGCACTATTGCAGTCTGCAGGCATGCTTGGCTTCGCTCATCGCGCCTGTCGTACACTGCCAGATCAGTGACTGAGGATCTCCCCTTTGATGAGGTTGGGCTCTTCCATTCAGAGACAGACATGAAACTAGAACACACTCACAAGATGTGCATGACTGGTAAGCACTTCAGCATTCCCCCTCCTGATCAGGCCTTGTGCTCAAGCTTCCATACCAAGAGATTTCCGCCCTCCTTTCGCAGGAGTCTCAGCCCAGTGACTGCCCGCTATCCGCAGTCTACTCAGCAATACTCCCAATAACAGAGGAAATTCCAGGCCCCCGCCAAGCACAAGTCTCAGTTCCAAAAGAAGAGGCCTGATCCTACCAAGCGTAAAGCTTGACTACCTGCCTCTGGGCCCCGGGCCCACAGCCCGTTGACCTTTGGAAGGGCTTCTTGCTGTGTATCATCACAGGTGTGCAATTACCACAGACTCTTGGGTACTCAGCATCATCAAAAATGGTTATTTCACAGAATTCAACAGCCTACCCCCCACGGGGTTACTACAGTCTACCTCCTCTTCCATCCAACTCAAGGAAGAGGTCCAGTCACTATTGAGGAAAGGACCCATAGAAAAGCTGCATGAAAACCAGAGGGCAGAATCCTTCTTCTCCCGTTATTTTCTCATCAGCAAGAAGGATGGAGGCTTGCATCCTATCCTAGATCTCTGAGAGGTGAATCGTTTTATCATCCCCAAGTGCTTCAGAATAGTCACCCTCTCTTCCACCCTCCCTTTCCTCCACATAGGAGACTGGTTCGCCACCATAGAATTAAAGGATACCTACTTCCACATCACAATAGCCCAAGCTCACAAGAGATTTCTTGCCTTCGTGGTGGGCACCAAGATGTACCGATTCAAAGCCCTGCCATTTCGGCTGTGCACAGCTCCAAGAGTTTCACGAAATGCACGGCCCCAGTTGTAGCCTACCTTCATACAAGAGGCATCGTGATCTTTCCATATCTGGACGACTGGTTGATCACAGGTCCCACAGAGGAGAAATTCGCAAGGGACACTATTGCCCTGCTTCGAGATCTGGGCCTCATGGTCAACTTGAACAAATCACACTTGCTCCCAACAAGGGTTGTAAAATTCATCATGGCACTGCTAGACTGTTCCAAAGGAAGAGCTTTTTTCTTGGAGGACCACTTCACTACGTTGCAGAACATAGTGTCCCACTGCATCAAACGCAGGATAACGGCACACTTCATCCAGATACTCCTGGGTCACATGGCCTCCACTACAGTGGTGACACACTTTGCCAGACTGCAGATGCGCCTCCTCCAGATGTGGCTCCTCTGGCCATTCGATCCACTACGGGAGGACCCCCATGAAGCGATTGTTGATCCCCAGGCCTATCCTGAGGCAGCTGGACTGGTGGCTCTTTCGCCAAAATGTAAGGCGTGGTTTGCCATTCGAGATCCATCATCCTTCCAGATCTCTCACCACAGATGCATCCAAGACAGGGTGGGGAGTGCACTCCCACGGCCTGATCATCCACGGCTATTGGTCAACGATGGAGACGGAGCTCCACATCAATGCCTTAGAGCTCCTAGCAGTGTTCAAAGCACTGAAGGCCTTCGAGTCCTCCCTTCACAGCAAGGTGGTCCAGGTAGTATCAGACAACAACACCACGGTCTTCTACATCAACAAGCAGGGAGGAACGAGATCCAGAATCCTTCTGGACTTATCAATCCAGATATGGGAATGGTGCATAGCCAGGAACATATTCCTGAAAGTGTGCACCTAGCAGGGAATCAGAATGACAGCGGACTCACTGAGCAGGGCAAAGAGCAATGCCACGAATGGTCTCTGGCCCTGGAAGTCCTGTCTACAGTATTCACAGATTGGGGCCAGCTGTCAATAGATCTCTTCGCAATGCTTCAAAATGCCAAATGCAGACTGTTCTATTCAGGGCAACAGTCATCCCGCAACAGCCTGGGGGATGCGTTCCTGTTCAAGTGGGCAGGGGCCCTGCTGTACACCTTTCCTCCATTCCCACTTCTCTCCAAAGTTGTAGCCAAGCTCAGGAGAGACAGAGCAAGCTACATCCTGATCATGGTGTGGTGACCCAGGCAATCCAGGTTTGCCCCCCTTCTCCTCCTCTCCAAGCATTGATTCCGCCACCTTCCTCTGTGGAAAGATCTCCTGTCGATGCAGAATGCACAGGTGTTCCATCCAGACTTGGAGACAATCAGTCCAACAGCATGACTAGTAGGCCGTTAGATGAGATTTTTGATTCTGCATGCTCTATCCTCCAAGCAGCTCAGCGCCCCTCCATGCTGAGTTTGTACAACTACAAATGGCAGAGATTCTGTGAATTCCTCACCGTCAGGGGTGTTGACACCCCTCTTGCTCGCCTCCCTCGCCTCACTGTCTTTGAAAGGCCTTTCCCTTTCATCTCTATGAACCTACATAGCGGCTATCTCCTTCCACCTTCAAAGTCTGGGCGGACAGTCCTGCTTCACAGACACATTGATCAGGTGGTTCCTCCAAGGATACAGCTGGCCCAGTCTCCTCATGGGACTTGCAACTGGTCCTCAAAGAAATATCCCGCCCTCTATTTGAGCCTCTGGACACAGTGGACATTTGCCTCCTATCCTGTAAAACAGCCTTCCTGGTTGCCATCACTTCAGCCAGAACAGCCAGTGCACTCTGCACCCTCAGGGCAGGTGCCCCCTACATTTAGTTTCATGGGAACAAGATAGTCCTTAGACCAGATCTGCCTTTCTTGCCCAAGGTAGTCTCCTCTTTTCATCTCAACCAGGACATTGTGCTCCCATCCTTTGAGCCTGCATCTTACCTGGGCGCCACACCTCCACGCCACCTCCTGGATGTGTGGGAGGCACTGAAAACCTATATCAATCGAACTGCAGACTTTAGACAAACTAATAAACTCTTTGTTTGCTATGCTGCCCCCAAGAAGGGCCTGCCTGTCTCATCCCAATGTTTCTCCAAGTGGGTGACTGCCAACGATAGAAATTGCATATGAAGCTGTGGGCACTCCCTTGCCCTCTTCCATCAGAGGTCACTCCACTAGGGCAGCAGCTACCGCAATGGCATTCCTTTAAGGGCAGGGCATTCCACTGCCAGATATCTGCAAGCAGCCACGTGGGCGATGCCACTCACCTTTGTAAAAAACTATAAACTGGACTCCACCACTAGAGATGGCACAGTCCTTGCTAGGGAGGTCATTGCACAGTCATCCTCAGATGACTCATTCTTATGCTAATCTAACTCTGTCACAATATAATGTTTCTTGTATTTTACATACTGTGTGGTGTTTTTATTGGTCTGGACACCCCCTCCATCCTTTCTCCTGAGCTTGCTAATCTACCCATTGTGTGCATTCACAGAGACCATGAAGAAGAAGAATGGGTTACTTACAGTAACTACAGTTCTTCGAGTGGTCTTCTGTAAATTCACACAAACCCGCCCTCCTCCCCTCTGGTGTCCTACCTCTCACTCACCAGTTTAACGTGGCTAAAAGGAACTCAGCAGTAGCAGTTGATAAGAGGGATGGGCTTATATACCCCAGGGGTGAGGGGGGCGGTCCTACTACCCAAACGTTCTAAATGAGGTACTAGAAGTTTCCAAAGTGCTCTGCGCAGGCGCAGGATTAACCCATGGTGTGAATTCACAGATGACCACTCAAAGAACTATAGTTACGGTAAGTAACCCATTCTTATTCTTTCAGCTGTACAAATGCAGTTGGATACTGCCTGGGCACCCTTTGCCCCCATCCGGCCAGTAAATGGCCTTTGAGGCATGTCCCAGCAGCAGATAGATGTGCTGGGGGGAGTAATGGGAGGTGGTGGGTGTATAGTTGGTGGAGATTTCAGCCATCACATTCCACAGAATTTATTCCCAAGTAACATATTCTGGGTAGACATATTGGCCAAGCAGCAAAATACAACAAAATCCAAAATCTACAAAACAGTGATACATTTATTGGGCCAACTAAAAAGTGCAAAATACATCATGCATACTTTTGAAGCTTCATTGGCTTCTTCATCAGGAAAAGATGTTAAAAATCATAAAGAGTAAGAGAAGTGTTTATGTTAGAGTCATAGACCCATGTTTTGTCCCATCTTACCTCTGTTCTTAGTCTTGAGAGATATGAATGCAGGCAGAGGCCACCCTACTTCTCGGCCATGTGGGGACCTTTGTATTTTGTTGTATTTTACTCCAGAGCAAGTTGTACATAGGCTTGAGCCTTATATACTTTGAAGCATATGGCAGTAGCATTCAAAGCAAGGGGGGAATGCAGCATAAAGAAAGAATAAGGGCAAAGTGTATGACTTTCTAGGGGTCTCTGCCTGAAATAATATGCTAAAATGTGTTCACAGAGAGACTGAATTCTGTATTAACTTTGAATCTGAAAAAGCAGAATCCTGCTACATGATGGAACAGGCTGTGCATTTAATTTAATCCCATATACACTTAGCTACATACATGGAAATCTCACTGAATACAGAAAGGTCTGAATAAACATGAATAGGATCAGTTTGTATAACAGATATAATCTGGGATCCTGTTCAATAGTTATGCAACTGTAAGCCATACATATGATTGTGTAACCTTTGGGATAAATGACTGAACATGAACCCTGAAATTTGCCTTTTCACCCAGGCAGCACCTTAACCAAAGATTTTCAGAGGTAATGCAGATCAGGGCACTGGAGAAGGGCAAGTGTAATGCTCTTCTGGTTGTGGGGTGGACTGAGAGTGGACTGACCCCAAGCGGTCTCTCCAACTGCCTGACTCAATGTGCCCCATGACCAGAAGAGGACTGCAGGTGTTATTTCTCAGTGCTCCAATCTGCAAAACCTCAGAAACCCTTTAGTTGGGGCCCTGCCTGGCTGAAAAGGTAGGTTTTTGAGGGGTGGCTATGTCATCAGATGTAGCTACAAAGCCAGAGCTCTTTCACTATTGTTATGTCTGATGAAGCAGGATCGTGGCCATCATGGATACTGATATCACCATCACCACCATCATCATCGTCATCATCATCATCTGAAACAATGTTTCCTCCTTTAAGATCTTCTGAAATACTGTCTCCAAGGAGGTCTAGGTTTTGGCCCCACTGCTGTTCATTTTTAAATGGGCAGTAAAATACTGCTTTAGGTTACTAATCTTTGCAGATTATGTTTTTTTTAAGATTTTATCCTGCTTGTGCCTTTTTAATCTGCTTTATAAAACCATAATAACATAAATTTGTTTCTATTAGTGCATATTGCTTAGTTTTCTCAATTACAGTAAACCTCCTTGAACATTTAAAAGAACTAGATACAATTTTAACAATGAATAAATACATTCTCCAAAAATTGAGATGAATCCCACATAGATGCTTTGACTGTGCAAGTCATGGGGTTTATTGTGAAAGAACATATTTATGAAACTAAGGGTGTTTAGTGACCAGCACCCCTTATGCAAGCAATCAGAAGGCAGCGCACTGCTATTCTTTTTCTCCATAACCAATTTTCTGCAGTAAGGAATAAAAATGGGAAGAAGTTTAGGGAGGACTGCGAGACAAGAACAATATTGTGTGACTGAGGTAAAGGAGATTTTCACAGGGGGAAATAACCCCCAGGGAGATCAGGAGAGAAATGGGGCTGCTCTGGTAGCAGCACTCCATTTTGTACGCCCCCTTCCTTCTCCCAATCTCCCGTCAGCCTCCCTCCATGCTGCTTCTATTTCCCTTTCACTATTTTTTACTAATAAAAGTTCTTTGTTAGTAAAAAATAGCTGAAAATACCAGGAGGGAAATAGAAGCAGCATGGTGGGAGGGCAAGGGGAGATCGGGAGAAGGAAGGGGGCATGCGAAACGGAGCGCTGTTACCAGAACAGCCCTGTTTTTGTCCCAATCTTCCCAGCGGTTATTTCCCCCATGTGAAAATCTCCAAAGAAAAAAATATGCTGAAAGTCTCATCTGAAATCATTCTAACTAATCTGGTCAAAAGCAGAATGAAGGCACTGATTCTTTTGTCAGTAGCTTGGTAAGACAATGCCACAGATGCTCATCTGGCTAAGTCTTGGCCATAGATCCCAATTGGATTCACCTTGCCCTCTGTTTTGCCTTTCAAGTACACCACAATTGTCAAGCTAACTTTTTTTCTCAAGATATTAAAATCCTATGAAATTCATAGGGTTGCTATAAGTCGACAGGCAACTTGACAGTACAAACATGCACATTAAATGGTGCTGTGTCACATACTGTGTTTCTGTGCTGATACTGTAAAGACAGAAGGGGGGAAATAATTCTCCCTGAGTTGAGCTTATATTGTCTACATTGGAGTGACAGGTGAAGCTGAATGGTGGGAGAAACACAAAAGTATTCCTTCAGACAGCACCTGGATACACTTAGGAAATTCACTTTCTAAAGATGTGGCAACAGCTAGGGGTGCTATGTCTCAAGGCAGAAGCTGAAGTCTCAGGGAACTGCTGTGCTTCTCCCAAGTCTTCAGGCAGAAGACAAACTGCAGGGTGAATAGCACTGGAGCAGGAAAAAGTATGATTTTTGTGTATCAGGTGGCTTTAAAACAGTGGTGGGCAAAGTGAAATTGAGGGCTTTCACGGACAGCATCCATAGGTTTTCCATGGCTTTTTTCCGGGCTGTGAGGCCATCTTCTGGAAGAATTTATTCCTGGTGTTTCACCTGCATCTGTGGCTGGCATCTTCTGAGAATGCTCTGAATGCTCAGAGATCTATTCTCTGAAGATGCCTGTCACAGAGGCAGGTGAAACATCAGGAATAAATTCTTGCAGAACACAGCCTCGCAGCCCAGAAAAAAACCCACGGAAACCCCATAGTGGCAGGCAAAATTTGATCCAGAAGCTCCTGGACCCTACTTTTTGGTCCCTTCAGCACCCCAACCCCTACATGTTTTAACTTGGCATGATTTGGAGGACAATTTTACCTTATGGCCTTTTGCGGTCGGGTGTATTTTTTAGTAGAATGGTCTTACTCTAATAAAAAATTCCCAAAATTCCCAAACCATACTGAAAGCCCTCCAAATGCATGACAACACATAAGTATACCCTACAAGAAAATTCATGAACACACACACATACAAAAGAACCCTGTACTATTCCCAGACGCATCTATTTTCCTCTGCAGCCCCTTTCAAAATGCCACTTCCTATTTTTATTTTGAGAAGGACTGCAGAGAAAAAAGAAGTATTTTGGCTTGCTGTAGTGGTACAGTCTGCATGGGTTCTATAGGGAATCACTGTTGTCATCACCATCATTGTTGTTTATTTATACAGCATCATCAATGTACATGGTACTTTGCAAGTTAAAAACAACAACAGCCAAACAAACCCAGCCAGCACTACCAAAGGGGTAATGCAAATATAAAACTATACTCTGGGCAGCCACCTCTACCCATCCTCACCTAGTATCAGTGCTCTCTGGCTCAGTTTTCATATGTGTATTGCATTTGCACAACACTGCTACACCAAACAGGCAGGAATGAGAAATGGTGGGTGGATGTCCTTGGAACAAGGCAGGGAGTAGAGTGCTAGTGCTGTGACTCATAAACCTTCTTGAGAGTGGCAGAGGGTGTGGGGGGGCGGAGAGAATCTCCCTTGTGATGAGAATTTCCTAAGCCCCAGTAACTGTTCAGGGCCTGGAAAACCTCCATATGTCTCAAATATACTGAAAGTAAGTCCATCTGGGGCGTGACCCCCAGTGGGAATGACAGAAACTCCTGCAGCTACTGGGTATATTTTACTGTTTTCCCAGTCACATAAAATACTTTGGGTTTCTTCCCAATGACACAGAGTTGGAGTATTATCTGCCTAGGCAGGTATTACCAGAATTCTTAGCCCACTGCCTTCATGCTTGTTTCCACTATCAGCTGACACAGAAGGAGTTCTGACCCATCTCCTAACCGTTGCCTGCCTTCCTTTTGTGACATCACCAAGGCCCATCCCACAGTCTCAGGGGCTGGTGCTGAAATCTCAGGAAGCTGGATGCAAATAATTTGGAATAGCCATAAACTCAGATGGCTTTAAAGGTAAACTGTCCAAATTCATGGAGTATAATGGCTACTCATTATGAAAGTTACAATCTACCAGAATACTACATGTTGTGGGTAACAGTGGGAGAAGGCCCGTGTGCTCACAATGTTGCATTTCCCTAGGCTCCTTGTTGGCCAATGTGGGAAACAGGAAGTTGGACTAAAAAGGACCTTGGTTCTTATTTTCTCTCTCTTTCTCTCACTCTCTCTCTGACAGAATGCTTTTCACTCAGGCACAATAGCCTAGAAATGTGACTACTCTCAAGTAAGCAATTAGAGAGTCATATTTCTTAGCTTGTTTTAGAAAAGCCCTGAATAGCCAACTGATTTGTCCATTTTATAAATCTAGACAGTATGTATAGTGAAATTAGGAGTAACATAAAGTAGCCAAGTGCACTCCCAGACAGATGCTCCTAGCGCTAGCAATCAAAAGGCATTGTACAGCTATTCTGTCTTTCTCTCCTTAATGGGTTTTTGTAATTTGGGAAAAAAAAACAAAACAGGAAAAGCAGTGGGTAAACATGGGTTGGTTACAAATGGAAGACAGTGTCATCTGGACCCCCTGCAAAATTGAGTATTTCATGGCAGGGCAACTGCAAGCCAAAAGTTTTGTCTAGAAGCATTCCAAGAATCGGCCCTCAGTTTACATCATTCTATGGAACATCCTATGTGGGACAAGTGACTAGTCATTGTATGTAAGTATTAGAACAGTATTTTAAGGTTCTGCTTACGGCAAACTCCATTAAAGAGGCCTTCTACCATGTAAGAAATAAGCCAAAACTGAATAATTCTTGAGACATTCCCAGCACAACATGAGGACAACTGATCTGTTCCCAGGATGTATTTTGGGAGTCTGAAAATTGATTGAATCTAACATTTCAACTGTGTCAAAAACTATGTCTGAAATCTCAGTCTACCTTTACCTTATTTATCAAAACATGCATGCCACTTACCTCCAATGTCTGGCCGAAGTTTATTGTCATAGCCTTGGAGTAAAGAGTTCAGTATATGGGTGACTTCTCCTTCATGAATCTTTGGTGCAAGCACCCATGTTTTGTTCACTGTTAGGTCTTCATCATCCTCATCATCTGCTTTATCAGTGCTAATGACAATTGAATGAAATGTTGGAGAGGAAAAAGAATGAAACCAAAGTGTGTGCAGAAATAAAATAGCAGCAGCAGCATTACACAAAATAAAAGCATAACTGCTGATAATGGCAGGAATAAGAATCATAGGTAAAGGTAAAGGCTAATTTCAAAATATTGGTTAGCTGTTTATTTTTAGAGCAGCAATATTAACCCTCCTACACAATTATGAGAAGCATTTTACAAATCTGGCTCTGCAATCAAAGAGACTCCAATTAACTCTCATTGTTACACATTATATATATAAAATGTTACAATTATTCCCAATTTAGTATAAAACTATGAAAACAGTTTTTTATTGGTGGCTTGGGGGCAAGAAATAGAAATGCCCCCATGTCCTCTACTATTGGCCTGGTGGGGGAGATTTTTTCTCTATCGAACAGAACAGTTGTTGGGCTGCTCTTTAGAGCTGGTGCCTCTCCATTAATATACGTGCACATACAAACACACAGACTTACTTCTACATCATGTCTGCCATGACTGGCTTGCCACCCTAAGCGGCTGGTGAGCTAGGATGACTCCCTCCCACACCTGACATGAGCCTGGTTACAACTACAGAGGGACAGTATCTAGCCTGATAAGGAACATCAATATTGATTTCTACGGGGCCCATTCAGACACTTCCCCCTTCACTTGCAAAACTCCTCATAGTTATTTGGGGTGGAGACAGAAAAGCTGATATCTTTTCTTAACTGTTCAATCAATATAAAGTGTGTATTTTGATCCCCAGCAAGAGGCTTTTCCCACTACTTTGGATCCATAAAGGAACAGGATCCAACTTTGTTATCTAACAAGTCAGCTAGACGGGAGAATTAAGTCCAGAAAATATTGCCTTACCTCCCTTTTGCTCCGGTGCCTATTTGTGCCCACAATTTTTTTCGAAAGTGGTTGAAAGGAAAAAGTAGCCATTTTGCAGTTCACACAGTGGGGGGGGGGAAATCAGTTTGTGGCCTGGCAATTGGCCACGGGTGGACAGCTGATTGCCTTGATGAAGGGCGGTCAGAAAAGGGTGCTGGAATCGGTTGGGGGGCAGCTGAAGGCCCACCAGCTCAGTGGCTGGGCCACCTCGTGGCCCTGTGGTGGCAGAGCCAAGCAAAATGCTCACCACAAAGCCACTCTGGCCTTTCCTGGTGTGGGGGGCATTGTCTTCAAAAACCCTGGCAGCTGCTGCACAGCAGCCCATCCTGGCAAGGGGGGGAAGTCTTCAAAACCCCCGGCAGCCTCCGCAGAGCAGCCCGTTCCTGGCGGGGAGGGGCGAAGGTCTTCAAACCCCCTGGAGGCCAGCACAGAGCAGCCTGTTCCTGGCAGGGGGTGGTGTTGGTGAAGGTCTTTAAAAAACCCGGCAGATGCCACAGAGCAACCTATTCCTGGCAGGGGGTGAAGGTCATCAAAACCCCTGGCAGCTGCTGCAGAGCAGCCCATTCCCAATCACCTTTCAGCTCTATGAACTATGCTCTGCTGTGTCCCCTTTTGCAAACTGGTTGTACAGATGACCTATTGTGCACATTTTTGTGCACTTTTTCAAAAAGATTGCGAAAAACAGTGAAAAGCAGTTATCACGGACTATGTGGAGTTTTCAGCTCCCTCCTTCTGAATATGGTGAATGTGGGCCATCGTCTGTGAGAACCAATAGCATTCTTAGATAATTCTTTAAGGATTTTTTTTTTAATCATGTAGGCAACACCTAACTCTTTCCTGCTGCTACCTTCTGTAGTGCCAAAAGATTGCTCTGGAGGGTTTACCCATTTTCTGGAGCAGTTTTTCAGGATGCATGGGAAGAAACTGCAGGAGAACGTAGGGAATTGCCACTTCAGTGAAAGCAGACAACTGGAACCTGGCCTAGGTTTCCAGTAACTTGGATATGTTATGCTTCATTTTCAACATGCGCCACCCCACTTCAGGGTCTACCTGACTATGGGGTCCTTTTCACTGAAATCTTCAAATTCACCACACATGTAAGGAAGTGGCCTTGCTGCAAACCAATCAACCTTCCTTATTGCAGGTGATATGAACAGCAAGTTGTGGTATATATTATTTATTTATTTCCAGTGCATTCTTTTACTGTCTATGGAAATATAAGCAAGAAAAACTGGAGAGCACTCAATGGAATCCACAAGAAATACCAGAGATATATCTCAAACTGTTCAGTAGATAGCTGCTTTATTATAGAGAAATCCCTGCTTGGTAGATGGCTGCAATGATACTTACTCCCAGGTAAGAAAGCTTAGGATTGTGGACCTAATAGGTTTGAGGAGTAGTGCTATTTAATTTACATGTATAATCTGTGTTTCTCAAAATGTGCTCAAAGTGGTTTAAAATTTAAAAGAATAGTATATTATCTAATAAAGATGTGGGGATTGTGTAGTTTTTTTAACTACTACTACTTCCAGTGTTCTTCACCACTGGCTATGGTAGCTAGGGCTGCTGGGACTTGCAATCCAACAACATCTGGAGGACTGCATGATCCCCACCCCTGATCTAACAGATATAATGCTGAAGGAAAAGGGAGGCCAGAGGAAAGACAAAAAAATTCAGGTACTATTTCTTATTTATACTAATTAAATTTATATCCGCTTTTTCCACCAAACAATGTACCCAAAGCAGCTAATGGTGATGAAATTCAAACAAAACAAAGACAATAAAAGTATTTAAGAGATTTAAAAACACAATTAAAAACACACCAATGTAAAAGAAATAAGAGCTCCTAAGACGGTGGTAATTTTTTGCTAATTTTGTTCTCTAAGGAAGCAAAAAGTAATTTCAGCAATTTTCTTTCTACTGTAAGAATGCTATGCAGCATTTTCTGCACAAAAAGAATACTCATAGAAAATATTCATGCACAGGGGTTTCTGTGTGGAGAATCCTGTTTTTCTGCACAAAATATGTGCAAATTTTGCACCTAAGTTCCAAACAGTACAGTATCTTGTCAGTCCATGATTATTATTACCAGCATTTCCCAACATTTGAGAAATATGTTTTTTCAACCTTTTTTTGGAATATTTTGGAATATTCTTTCTATCCTTAGCACCCAAATAGATAAAACCCCTTTAACATTAATCTGATTTAACTCGCATCATCCTGTCTGGATGATGATGATGATCTTTGCCTGCTAACAGAAAGAAAAGCAAGAAGAAGGCACTCTTGCCTCCTTTGCAGGGATTACCAGAGATCAACAAAGATATGCATGAAAGTTCCTCAAAGAAAAAGTTCAAAGGCTGTTACTTGGATGTTACATTTTGCTAGGATGTTCTGCAGTGCTCTCTGGTCCTAGGACTCTCTCTGGACCAGCAGCACAGGTAACAAGCAGGTAGCAAGATATCTCAGAGCATTTGCAGTGCACCTGTGCATGTGTTCTCTCTTTCTCTGTGTCCTAGCAAGCAGCAACTGATATAACTTTTTAACATGGTTATGTTAATCATTTTTATACTCCCCAATCATATGGAAGGGTAAAATATATCAGGCATCATAGGAGGGAATGACACATGGCATTTTAAAGCACATTTAGGACCTTTTTCAGATGAGCTTTTAGAGCGCTAGCAGCCTCATCCTGTTGCAAGGCTGCTGCGCTGCAGGGCGTCCCTTTTGGATGATGCTCTCCCCAGCCGGTACTGTTTCGTTACCGCGGGGACACTGTAGCATTATATTCATAGAATCATAGAATCATAGAACTGTAGAGTTGGAAGAGACCACGGCGGTTTTCTAATCATGATCAACTTTAGTGATTAGAAAACCGCCAAATATAATGCTGCAGTGTCCCCGCGGTAATGCAACAGTACCGGCAGGGGAGAGCGTCATCCGAAAGGGATGCCCTGCAGCGCAGCAGCGTCGCAACGGGGACAAGGCTGCTAGCACTCTAAAAGCTCATCCGAAAAAGGCCTTGGAGACACACATTACTTTTTTGAAATCATATACAAGTTTGACATTTTTACATTTTTGTATCTTAGAGTATATGACATACTACAGTGTGGAATAAAATATGTTGTTTGTTTGTTTGTTTATTTAATTTATACCCTGCCTTTCTTCTGAGATGGGATCCAAGGCATCACTAGTTTAAATACACTCTAACCTAGACTTTTAAAACCATTGTATACATTTAGGAGATTTTCACACGGGCTATATATCCCGTGGCAGGAACAGAACAGGGTCGGGAAAGGTTTTCCCTTTCGGACAACATTGATCCTGTTCTGTCCTGCATCCATCCTACTCCCGTGACTGTTCCAGAACAATGTAATCACGATGTTTCATTGTGAATAGACCTCCCGTTCCATTGCTATAATGCAATCACAGGTGTGTGAACAGGAGCCCCGTTCCTGTTCTGAAATGATAGCCACGAAGGGGAGGTCTGTTCCGAGCACTTCCTGGTACGATCTGGACATCCAGGTAAGTGGCACCCTTTAGTTGATTTAAAGAGTGTTTTTGTGCTTGGTGAACTGATTTTATGTTTGGGGGAGTTTTATTTTTTAAATTTACCGTCCGGCATTATCACGTGATAACGTTTCAGATGGCCGGTCGTAAAAGTACCCTTACAACGGCTGCATTTACGGCCGGCCAGCAAGGGGAGGGGGAGCCCGTTCCTGCTGCGGAATTAAGGTGAGTGTGTGAAAGATTTATGTTATTCCGTGGCTTGAACGGGAGAGGAGGTAGCGGGGCAGTAACGGGGCATTTTGGCCCCGTGTGAAAATCTCCTTACAAATATAAATGCTACTATTTTTTTCTGAGAATTTGCCACTGTTAATGTATGTGAGGCAAAAAAAGTTATATCATGTGTGTTGATGGTGACAAATGCTTAGAAAGAGTGATTGTGTGTGCGTGCTCATACAGTCAGCTCTCCATATTCACAGATTCTGTATCCATGGGTTCAGCTATCCATGGCTTGAGAATATCCCCCTACCAAAACAAAGTCCCAAAAGCAAACCTTGGTGTTTGCCACTTTATATAAGGGAAACCCTTGTGGTTTGCCATTTTACTATGCCATTGTATTATAATGGGACTTGAGCATCCACAGATTTTGGTATCCATTAGGGGGGCAGCCTGGAACCAAACCCTAGTGGATACCAAGGGCCCACTGTACATACATACACTATCTCATATAAGCACTATATGTCTCATTTCCCCTGTACAGTGTGTGTGTGTTTAAATTTTCTGGCAAATGAATGCTGAATAAAATAGAATAAAATAGATTGGTGAAATTTCCAGCTATTAAAATATCCCTGGTTTTCCTATATCAAAGCAACATAAGAGATGGCATGCACTTCTGTTCACAGAATTAAATCCAGCATATAATTTTACCTGTTCCTTTTCTTTAACCACATTTAGTTTGCACTATGTTTCTCATTGTCCCAGTCTTCTATTAGAGCTAGAGCATTCGAGACACTTTGCTGATATCACTCCAGGAGATTCAATCATGATATCAGGATTATCTCACTTTCTTCCCTTAGGAATCCAAATCACCACCTGATCAACTTTTTGAGCTAGGAAGAACAATTACTCTCAAGCTAGAGCCTTCCAAACAAAAATACACAATTGCCTCTGCTCAAAGCCCTAATGGCACATACTGAAAGCCAGTTCCAAGCAGGGCCATTAATAAATCACTAGGTCAGCATTGCAAGGAAGGAATCATGCAAATACTTCCATAAATACAAGAAAGGGAGGTGGGTGAATTTTGTGTCAGTTCATTTTTAATATCAAAATTAAAAAATGTCTTCCTATTAAGGATGAAAGAATGTGAAATTTTTAAAACATTAATTTGGGAAGAACTGAAATTGGCAGATATTTCTTTGCTCAGGAGCAATGCATTGAAGCTTAAATGTCTGGGATTGAATCCCTATGTATTCAACAGCGTAAATGCTGAATTAAGGTTGGCACCATTGTTTATCTGAAAGATTCTTTGTCTTTAACACCAATATGACAGGCAGGCACAACATTGTTCTTTCCATTCTGGGAACAGATGCATCTTTTGAATGTGGCCAGTGCAGAGAGAGGAGGACCTTATTTTAGTTCTTTTTTTCTTTCTTTTTCTTTTTTACAGAATTTACAAAACTTTGCAAATGTAGTGATGTTCAGGACAGGTCATATGCCAGTTTTGTGGGTTTTTTTTTTTAATGGGAATGTATTAAAAAGTAAAACTGACAGATTTTTTGCCCAAAAGGTTATGAATTTTGTGGCTTATGTTTTTTTTAAAGAAGTCTCGTACCACATTCTTTCTGAAACTGAAGACCCTTTCAAGAAGAACTTGCAGTGTGAGACAGAAACTTTTTCTTTGAATAAAACAAATCAAATATCCCACTCAGGATGTGTATGCTTGAAGCTCTTTGGTTTCTGGCCACCATGATTCCATTCAAAAAATGAGGATAGCTCACTAGTAAATTATTTGTCCATGAATAAACTACAGCTTGACTCCATATAATACAATTGCATTATTATGTACAACCCCTTATCAAGATTGAAGAGAAGAGAGATGCAGAGTAAAACCAATTGCATGTCCATTTATTATTTACCCTTCAATAGATATAAATTGCTGCTTTCCAAATATATGCAAGGAAGTAAAATTGGTAAAGCTTGAGTGTGTCTGCAAATTCATTCAGATAATCCCCTCAAAGGTCAAAGAATGCCTAGAAGTAATTTTCTCTCTATTTGAATCAAATGAGTTTGGACTTTAAATATTCCTCCAGTGCTAAAGTTTGCAATCTCCATTTCTCATTCCAACAAAATTTCAAGCAGTTGCTAGAGGCTTCAAACCAAACAAACTGCATCAAAATTAAAAATTTTGACAGGCAGACAATGGTGATCATTAATTAACACGTAAAACTTTCCAAATGTACAGAAGAGTGTTCCAAAATTATAGCATGCCCAGTTATTTCTGAGTAAGAGGAGAAAAAAAATGGTATTGTTACAATACTTGTTATTTCTTTTTAAGTGTTAAGTGCTCAATCCAAAAAGTATCATGTGAAGCAACCATAAAAACTGATATATCAGTGGGACAATCCATTTCACTGGAGACTGGAAAGCTACATGTACAAGTACAAGAAATGCTCAACAAAGGTCTGCTTCCACTACTGAGATGAATGGTAATAGCTGGCTAGATGAGAGTACTTGGCTTTACAATAATTGTAATACACAGCTGGACATTTGAACTGTGGGGATGTTCCCTTTCTTTTATTATATAATTGGCTGTGTTGTCCTGTCATAAAGATATGGTGGCTGTGGAGGTTTAGTATTAGGCACAAACCTAGAATTGAAAACGGTTAAAGTGAGGCTGTCATACTTTGGACATATTATGGGATGACATTGACTCATTGCAAAAAGACATTAATGCTTGGTAAAGTGGAAGGCAGTAGGAAAAGAAGGAGACTGCATTATAGTGGATTGATTCAATCAAGGAAGCCACAGCCCTGAGTTTGCAAGATCTGAGACAGTGGTGAACTTAGTATGTATGACACCTGGTTTAGATTTTTTTTTTTAAAAAAAAAAACCCTTCTCTCTAAAACAAAATTATTTTCACTCATACTCACCACCGTGGTCCACCTGCCATCAGTAAAAGCTTTCCTTGCTGCTGCCATGCTTACTTCAGATGTGGGCAGGCAGGCACTCATATGCTGCCTGCCTGATCTCATTTGAAATCTTATGGTATTCAAAATCCCACAAGACATCGTGCAAGATCATGTAGGCAAACAAAGTCTATGGCCATTGTTGCTGAAGACTTCTGCTGTGTGGTGGTTTATTTCTCTCACCTGGGCCAGGGGAGTGATGGCAGTGGTTGATTTCTCTACCCTGGGCTGAGGGGAGGAAGGAACCATCATGGCACACACCCCCACTGTGCTTACTCACTGTGCCACTATCACCTCCTCTAGGCAGGCATGAACCACTGTGGGGGTTCATGCCTGCCTAGAAGCAGCAGAGGCACAGCAAAGTCAGCACTGAGGGGGGTGGGGTGCTGGTGACATCCCCCTAAAGGTGTCACCTGGTGTGGTCTGTACCCTCGCACCCCCCCCCCAAGGCAGTTGATGACTGGAGCTCTTGTAAGTCTCTTATTCATAGGCAGGGACATAGACTTTGTAATTTCCCGGGGGGGGGGCATGGGGCTAAATTTCCCAGGGGGGGGGCATGGGGCTAAACTTGGGCAAGGGGGCTATGCTTGTTTGTTTACATTTATATATGTATATATTTGTATTTCTAGAAACCATTCTTAATCAATAGACCCTACAGTGTTCAAAGCCATATTAAAATAACAAGTACACAACAAAAATATTACATTTTAATTATAATATTATGATAATTTATACACCACACAACCATCCAAAAGCCCATACAATATTCCATGCAAGTTGAACCCTAAAATAAAAATCAACAAACAGGGAGAATAATTTCCCTCTGTCACGATCCCTCATAAATGTCCGCAATAGCAGCCAGCATAAGTGGGTGCACTCTTCATTTCCTCCTCTCACTGTTTTTCCTTTGGATAACCTCCCCTTCCAACACAACACCTCACCAAGGTTTTAAACTCTTTCACACCCCACTTCTTTCCCTCTGGATTTCCTTTCCTTCCAACACAAATCGAGGTTTTAAATTATTTCTTTCCCATCCCACTGCTTTTCTTCTATACTTCTTTTAATTCCAAAAGAAAGCCAGGTTTTAAACCCTTTATTTCCTTCCCCATTGCTTTTCCTCTATATTTCTTTTCCTTCCAACAGGAAGCCAGGTTTTAAACCCTTTCTTTCCCACTCTGCTGCTTTTCTTCTATATTTCTTTTCTTTCCAACAGAAAGCCCAGTTTTAAACCCTTTCTTTCACACCCACTTCTTTTCCTCTGGATTTCCTCTCCTTCCAACAGAAAGCCAGGTTTGAAGCCTTTTCTTTCCCACCCCACTACTTTCCCCATCCCACTGAATTTTAGAAATTGATGTATAATAGTTTGGGGAAAAGTACCATGGCCAAGTGCAGAGTTCAGAAAAGTACAATTGGCATAAGACACCTTAAACTACTGAAATATTTAAAACAATGTTAAATGTCAACATGTGTGGGTTTGTCTTGTTTTTTGTCAATAATCCACCCAATCCAGTCCCATATACTTTTGTGCTAGTTTTGTGGCAGAGAACTATGGCAACCCTAGTTTCCAGGCACAATTCAAAGTGCTGATTATCACCTACAAAACCCTATGTGGCTTGGGTCCAGGTTATTTAAAAGACCATATTCTCCCTTATGAGCCTGCCGATGCTTTGGGAGATCTTCTGGGGTAGTAGTTCTTCTTTCAGTCCCACCATCTTCACAGGTGTGCCTGGTGGGAACATGGAAGAGGACCTTCTTGGTGGCTGTTCCAATGCTCTGGGACTCTCTTCCTGGGGAAGCTAGACTGGCTCCCTCCTTAATGTGCTTTCAAAAGCAGGCAAAATCCCCTCTGTTCGGCAGGCCTTTGGTGAATAATCTGAGCCTACATCTATGTTTTTAAGGACTTGTAAAATTGTAATGTATTTTAAATGTTTAATGTTTTAATATTGGAATATATTTATTTTAATTTTAATTTTTGTATATCTCTTTTCCTTTCCTAGGTTTTAAATGTATATGTATTAAATTTTGTAAGGCCACCTTGAGGCTCAGGATTGGGCAAAAGGTGAGATACAAATAAATATATAATAATTATAATAGTCATTAATTGATAAATGAATGGATATATAAATATTCCTTTTGTGTATGAAAACCTACTTTGCTCCCCCCACACAAGCAAATGGGTAGTCACACACACACACGTCCCACACGGCTAAATATAAAAAGGAGATGGGAGGGAAATACTTGTATCCTTAAAACAAGGCCCAGGGAGAAAATAATCCCCCCTTCTTTTTTGCAAGAATATTGGAATTATTACCACCCCAGCTGCCCAGCCAAACCAGGATTCACTCTCCCACTTCTTTACTTACCCAGAAGAGTGGTATTTCAGGGCCACCAGAAAAAAAAATCTACTCTAATTTTTTTCTGCTAGCACTAGAACTGCTGCTTCTGCCTCAGGGGAGGCCTTTTGGAGCCCAGACCTCAGTGGTGGCTGGAGTTCAAAAACAGCTGTTTTTTCACCCTCCAGGTAATTCTCTCCCTCTTCGTAAAGAGGGATTTCTTCATGAAGATTTTCTTCATGAAGATTTTCCCCAGAAAGTTTTTGGCCTCTACCCATCTTAGCTATGCATAAACAAGTAAATGAACCCTTCCTCTTCAGTTAGCTAGCAGATCTCTTTTTAAAAGACAAAAGCCAGTTTGCTTTTGTGTCAGGTTCAGCCTTACCCAGATTCATTCCCTTCTACCCCCTCAGGCCTTGTAGGACAAAAGGTTGCAGATTTAGGAATTACAGTGCGGAGACGGGTATCTTTAATCTCTTAGTTATACACTGAGTTATAAGGGACTCCTGGAGGTAATTTACAATTATAGATCCCCCCAACACTCTTCATCCTGAAGAGAAGTGACCAGCAGGGTGCCACAGGGTTCTGTCCTGGGCCCAGTGCTATTCAACATCTTTATCAATGCCTTGTACGACGGAATTTAGGGCATGCCTATCAAGTTTGCTGATGACACCAAATTAGGAGGGGCCAGGGCCAGTTTAACCTGTCTGCCAAATCAGCATTGGCAGGGGCCCCTGAGGTCAAGAGGGGGCCCCGAGGTCAAGAGGGGCCCCCGTGTTGGCCTCCTTAATCTGACGAAGGAGACAGCCAGGAGACAGCTGGGAGGAGCTCCCTCTTACCCTCCTCCTCCAAAAACTTCCTGCTGGCTTTAAAAAAACACACAAACAAAACAGCCTCTCCAAAATTAAAGAGAAAGAGAAAGAGAAACAGCAGCCCTCCGTGACAGAAGCTAGAAGGAGAGGCACGTCGGGGAGGGTGAGTGTGTGTGTGTGTGAGAGAGACACAGGGAATTTGAGGGTTGCCTCCCTCAGAAAGGGCTTCTTTCCTTTCCTTTCCTTTCCTTCCTTGCACATAGATCCACTCCAGCCCATCTTTCCAGCTGCTTTTAACATGTCTTGGTCCCTCTCCCCTCCCTTTCCCCCTTGGTCTTCTTCAGCTTCCTCCCCTTGCTGCCAACTGAGTTCAGCCTGCAAAAGAAATTTGTGTGTGTTTGCCCATGTGCCTTCAAGACCATTTCTGACTAAGGCCAACCTACCATGGGGTTTTCTAGGGAAGGTTTGTTCAAAGGGGGTGTGCCTTTGACTTCCTTTGAGACTGAGAGAGTGTGA
This sequence comes from Gambelia wislizenii, assembly GCA_030847615.1. Lineage (NCBI taxonomy): Eukaryota > Metazoa > Chordata > Lepidosauria > Squamata > Crotaphytidae > Gambelia > Gambelia wislizenii. The sequence continues at coordinate 101,206,923 of JAUMIR010000005.1, read as the reverse complement.
CTTGCCCAAGGTCAGCCAGTGGGTATTCATGGCTGACTAAGGATTCAAACCCTGGTCTCCACAGTCATAGGGCAATGCTGAAACTTCTACAACACTCTAGCTCTTTTAACAGAAGAATATAAAGAATATAAAGAAAAATTTGGAATAATATTACTGGGAACAATGGTTTTATTGTTATCACTAAAACACCAGTATCGCATTAGTGTTATGTGAGAGGCATTGGCCTAGAGCAGTGGTTCTTAACCTTTCCTTTACCAGGGACCCCCTTTAAATATTTTTTGTTACCCCAAGACTTAACTCAAGATTTAAAACCCTAATAATAATAGCTAACAACAACAACAATACAATTACACCATCCATTAAACTTTCCCTCAGAGACACTCTTGCTTCTTCCTGCAAGTTTGTGGCTGGAGTGGATTGAATGGCAATGTGCAGGCCAAGCCAGCTTTTGCCTTGGTTCCTGTCACGTGGCTGCTCCACTACAGGGAGCAGGTGGGCCAAGCAGCCTTCAAGCCTCTGTGGACCCCCTGTGAGGACATTGCGGACCGCAAGTTAAGAACCACTGGGCTAGAGAATTCTGGAAAAGGAACAATGCAACCAGACCTTGAGAAGGGTGCTGGCAGGAGGATTCTGGGAGGTGTAATCCAAGAGTAACTTTCCCAGGCTCTAAATGCAGCCTAGAATCATAGGGCTGGAAGGGACCCCAACAGCCACCCCATCCAATCGGCTTCTGCCCTGCAGGAACACACAATCCAAGCATTCCTGACAGATGGCCATCCAACCTATGTTTAAAAAAACCCAAAGAAGGAGATTCCACCACACTCCAAGGCAGTGTATTCCACTTCTAAACAGCTCTTACTGTCAGGAAGTTCTTCCTAATGTTTAGGTGGATTCTCTTTTCCTGTAGTCTGAGTTGATTGCTCCATGTCCTTGTCTCTGGAGCAGCAGAAAACAAGCTTGCTCCATCCTCAGTATGACATCCCTTCAAATACCTAAACATGGCTATCATGTCCCCTCTCAACCTTATCTTCTCCAGGCTAAGCATACCCAGCTCCCTAAGCCATTCCAGACCTCCCACCATCCTTCTCAGTATCTTTCTTGAATTGTTGTGCCCAGAATTGGAAACGGTATTCCAGGTGAGGTCTGACCAAAGCAGAATGGAGTGATACTATTACTTCCCTTGATTCTCTTGACTACTCCTATTAATGCAGCCTAGAATTGCATTGGCATTTTTTGCTGCTGCACTGCTAATTCATGTTTAGCTTGTAGTCTACTCTTTATTTTCTTTGAGGAAATCTGCACCATTACATTAATTGCTAATAAACAAAAATATTATGTTAATGCCTATAATATAGTTTTAAAACGAAATTATTGATGGCAAATTATGTAATATAGTAGGCCCCTCTCCCCTCTTATCCACACGGGATTGGTTTGGAGGGGGGGCGTGGATTCTGAAAACCATGAATAATAGTGAACACCATTGAAAATAATGGGACTTCTGGTTTAAAATACCATAGAGTTGCCTTGGAGGGCCTAGAAAAGGGCTAGGGAAGACACATTTTCTAGGAAGACTCTATGGTAGGTGTGCTGTTTTGTGTCCTATGGATAATGAATCCATGGATACAGGGGTCCTACTATAATCTGAACATCCTGTACGGTGAATAAGTTAGGTTACATTGATCTGAGATAAACATATGGGGGTCCCAAAATAAAGCATTGCAGGGGCCCCCAAAATTCCTTAAACCGGCCCTGGGAGGGGTAGTGAATACCACAGAGGACAGGATCAGAATTCAAAATGACCTGATAAGATTAGAAAGCTGGACCAAAACTAACAAAATGAATTTCAACAGGGAGAAATGTAGGATACTACAGTTGGACCCCTCCGTATCTACTGATTCCACTGTATCCACTGATTTAATTATCCACGGGACAGAAAACAGCACATCTACCATAGAGCCTGCCTTGAAAATGTGTTCTCTCTAGCCATTTTCTAGATCCTCCAGATGGGATTCCAGATGGGAGACACCTGGCTTGATGGCAGTACAGTTGTCCCTTCACATTTGCGTGGGGGTCAGGGGTACAAGACCCCCACGAATGTGAAAAAAAACATGAATGAAAAATAGGCCTCCTGGATCTCTGCCACTGCCATTCTCGGGCCACTCACCCCTTCCCCTGCACCATCCTCTGGGTTCTCCAGGCCTGCCTGCACCCCAACCCTTTCTAAAGCAGTGGCTGGGCTTAGAAAGTCTTGCTGCTGCCCCCCCCCACCCTTGTGTTCAGCAGCTTTCCTGTGCTTCATTCCGTTTAGCGGGGTGGATTCAGGGGGGAGGAAAACTGGATGTTCTGCGGCTTTCTTCCCCCCTGGATCCCCCTGCTAAATGGAAAGAAGCTGGAGAAAAGTGACTGAATGCCCTGATTAAATTGGCTTTCCTCCCTCACAAGCAAGGGACAAGATCCGATTTAAGCAGGGTGCTCACAGAGCTAACTGGGGACGGGTTGCTCATTAAGCACCCCACTTAAATCGGATCCCGTTCCTTGCTTATCATAGAATCATAGAATCATAGAATTGCAGAGTTGGAAGAGACCACGAGGGCCATCCAGTCCAACCCCCTGCCACGCAGGAAATCACAATCAAAGCATCCCCGACAGATGGCCATCCAGCCTCTGTTTAAAGACCTCCAAGGAAGGAGACCCCACCACGCTCCGAGGGAGTGTGTTCCACTGCCGAACAGCTCTGACTGTCAAAAAGTTCCTCCTCATGTTGAGGTGGAATCTCTGTTCCTGGAGCTTGCACCCATTGCTCCGTGTTCCAGTCTCTGGAGCAGCAGAAAACAAGCCTGCTCCATCCTCAGCGTGACATCCCTTCAAATACTTAAACAGGGCTATCATATCGCCTCTAAACCGTCTTTTTTCCAGGCTAAACATACCCAGCTCCCTAAGTCTCTCCTCATAAGGCATTGTTTCCAGACCTTTCACCATTTTAGTTGCCCTTCTCTGGACACGCTCCAATTTGTCAATATCCTTTCTGAATTGTGGTGCCCAGAACTGGACACAGTATTCTAAGTGAGGTCTGACCAAGGCAGAATAGAGTGGCACTATTACTTCCCTTGATCTAGACACTATACTTCTATTGATACAGCCCAAAATTGCATTGGCCTTTTTAGCTGCCGCATCACACTGTTGGCTCATGTTCAACTTGTGGTCTACTAGGACTCCTAGATCCCTTTCGCACATAGTCTCATTCAGCCAGGTCTCTCCCATCCTATATTTATGCATTTCATTTTTCCGCCCTAAATGCAGTACTTTACATTTCTCCGTATTGAATTTCATTTTGTTAGCTTTGGCCCAGCTCTCCAGTCTATCCAGGTCATTCTGAATTTTGATCCTGTCCTCTAGGGTATTAGCTACTCCTCCCAATTTGGTGTCATCTGCAAATTTGATAAGTATGCCCCTAATTCCCTCATCTAAGTCATTGATAAAGATGTTGAATAGCACTGGGCCCAGGACAGAACCCTGTGGCACCCCACTGGTCACATCTTTCCAAGACGAAGAGGAGCCACTGCTGAGCACCCTTTGGGTTCGGCTGGTCAACCAATTACAAATCCATTGAACAGTTAACTTGTCTAGCCCACATTCTACAAGCTTGTTTGCAAGAATGTCATGGGGAACCTTGTCAAAGGCCTTACTGAAATCAAGGTATGCAATGTCCACAGCATTCCCTTCATCTACCAAGCTGGTAACTTTATCAAAAAAAGAGATCAGATTAGTCTGGCATGACTTGTTTCTCTGAAACCCATGCTGACTTTTTGTGATTATGGCATTGCCTTCTAAATGTTCACAGACTCTCTGTTTAATGATCTGTTCTAGAATCTTCCCTGGTATTGATGTCAGACTAACTGGACGATAGTTGTTGGGATCCTCTTTTTTCCCCTTTTTGAAGATGGGAACAACGTTTGCCCTCCTCCAGTCTGCTGGGACTTCTCCTGTTCTCCAGGAGTTCTCAAATATTATTGCCAATGGCTCTGAGATTATATTTGCCAGCTCTTTTAATACTCTTGGATGTAGTTCATCTGGTCCTGGAGATTTAAATTCATTTAGATTAAGAAGGTATTCCTGTACCACCTCTTTACTTATTTTCAGCTGGATTTCCCCTATTGTGTCCTCTGTTCCATTTTCCTCAGGTTGGTCCTCCTTTTCCTTTTCTGAAAACACTGAGGCAAAGAAGGTGTTGAGTAATTCTGCCTTTTCTCTGTCCCCTGTTAGCATTTTGCCATCTTCTCCACGTAGTGGCCCTATCATTTCCTGCTTCCTCCTTTTGCTGCGGACATACCCAAAAAACCCTTTTTATTGTTCTTAACCTCCCTAGCAAGCCTGAGCTCATTCTGCGCTTTAGCTTTTCTGACTTTACTCCTACACATGTTCGCTATCTGTTTGAATTCTTCTTTGGTGATTTCTCCCCTTTTCCATTTCCTATACATGTTCCGTTTAAAACTTAGCTCCATTGAAAGTTCTTTAGTCATCCATCCTGGTTTCTTGAGACACCTCCCATTTTTCTTCCTCAATGGTACTGTTTGAAATTGTGCCTTCAGTATCTCCCTTTTGAGAAAGTCAAAACCGTCTTGAGGTCCCTTCTCTTTTAGTATTCTTGACCATGGGATCATCCCCAGTATTTCCCTGAGTTTATTGAAATCAGCTCTCCTAAAGTCAAGAATGCGTGTCTGACTATGCCTGGCTTCTCCTTTCCATTGTATAACAAACTCCAGGAGAACATGATCACTCTCACCTAAGGATCCCACCACTTGCACCCCATTAACAAGGTCGTCTCTGTTGGTTAGGATCAGATCTAAAATAGCTGACCCCCTTGTTGCCTCTTCCACCTTTTGGACCATGAAATTGTCTTCCAGGCATGTAAGGAATTTGCTAGACCTTGTAGTTTTGGCTGAGTTAGATTGCCAGCAAATATCAGGATAGTTGAAGTCACCCATCACTACTACATCTCTCCTTTCTGCATGTATGTTCATCTGTTCTAGAAAGGCAACATCCAATTCCTCCGTCTGATTTGGGGGTCTGTAGTAGAGTCCCACAATAACATCCCTGTTGTTTCCCTCCCCTTTAATTTTTATCCAGATGCTCTCCACCTGGCTTCCAGTATTGATGTCATGGATCACTTCACTGGTGTAAATATCCCTGACATATAATGCTATTCCTCCTCCTTTCCTGTTTGGCCTGTTTCTCCTATAAAGGTTATACCCCTCTATTCCTACATTCCAATCATGAGACTCGTCCCACCAGGTTTCAGTAACGCCTATTATATCATATTTGTTTTGTAGTGCAAGGAGTTCTAGTTCATCTTGCTTATTTCCCATGCTCTGTGCATTAGTGTAGAGACATCTGAGACCATGTGTTCCCTTTACTTGCTCCCTGTGCAAGTTTTTTTGCCTCCCACTGTTGGGTCCTTGCGCTGTTTGCCTTGTTCCCTCTATGACAGTTTGACTATTTTCTCCAGCCCTTTTGCCTTCCAGAATACTGTCTCCCTCCCCCATTTGACTCAGTTTAAAGCCCTCCTGATCAAATTCTTGAGAGTGTTGGCAAAAATGTTTCTTCCAACTGTTGTAAGATGCACCCCATCTCTTGCCAGAAGTCCCCCTGCATGGAAGCGCAGCCCATGATCCAAGAATCCAATTTGTTCTCGGCGACACCATCTACGAAGCCAGTTGTTTACGTCGGCTATTTTCCTCTCCCTTCTTGGACCATGCCCTTCAACTGGCAGAAGAGACGAGATGACCACCTGTGCGTTCATTTCTTTCAGCTTCCTCCCCAGGGCCTCATAATCTCTTCTGATCTTGGGAAAGCTGTGCCTTGCAGTATCATTGGTTCCCACATGGACCAAAAGGAAGGGGTAATGATCCGTAGGCTTGATGAGTCTTGTCAGCCTCTCGGTCACATCACAGATCTTTGCCCCAGGGAGACAACACACCTCCCGAGTCATCTTGTCAGGCCCACATACCACTGCTTCTGTACCCCTCAGCAAGGAGTCCCCCACCACCACCACACGCCTCCGCTGAGGCTTCGCAGCTGCTGTTCCTTGCGGTGGTCCTCTCAAGGTCCCCTGCTCTACCCCTGAAGTCTGTCCATGCTGTTCTTCCTCATTGTCCTTGATAAGGGAAAGGGCTTCAAATCGATTCTGTAGCTGCAAGCTTGTGAGGGAAGAGATCCGATTTAAGCAAGGCGCTCACAGAGCTAACTGGGGACGGGTTGCTCATTGAGCACCCCACTTAAATTGGATCCCGTCCCTTGCTTGTGAGGGAGGAGATCCAATTTAAATTTTTTCAGCCATCCCGCACCCTTCCCAAAGCTTTGGGAAGGGGGGGCTTCTTCTTGAGCCCTATTGCCACTTCGAGAAGGACTGGGGGTGGCAGGCAGGTGGCTTTTCAGCCACCCCCACCCTCCGAAAGCCACAATCGGCTTCTTGAGAAGCCCATTGCTATTTTTGGGAAGGGCAGGTGGTGGTGGCTGAAAAGTCCCTTTGCCCCAAACTCCCCACTCTCCCGGGTCCTGGCTCTCCACCCCAAATGGAACCAAGCCCCAGGAGAGTGGGGAGTTGGGTGTGCGGTTTTCTTGGGGAGCACTCCATTTAAATCAGCTCCCCTCCCTTGTGTGTGTGTGAGAGAAGTTGATTTAAATTGGATGCTTGCTGAGGAAACTGCGAATAGGTAGAACCACAAAAGTGAAAGTCGCGAATGTGGAGGGGCAACTGTACATGCAAAAGGGATCTAGGAGTTTTAGTGGACCACGAGCTGATCATGAGTAGCAGTGTGATGCTGCAGCTAAAAAAGCCAATGCAATTCTAGGCTGCATCAATGATCTAGACTGTAGTGTCTAGATCAAGGGAAGTAATAGTGCCACTCTATTCTGCTTTGGTCAGACCTCCCCTGGAATACTGTGTTCAGTTCTTGGCATAACAATTCAAGAAGGATATGGACAAGCTGGAATGTGTCCAGAGGAGGGCAACGAAAATGGTGGGAGGTCTGGAAGCCATGCCCTATGAGGAACAGCTTAGGGAGCTGGGTATGTTTAGCCTAGGGAAGAAAAGGTTAAAAGGGGATATGATAGCCACGTTCAAATATTTGAAGGGATGTCATACTGAGGATGGAGCAAGCTTGTTTTCTGCTGCTCCAGAAACTAGGATATGGAGCAATAGAGTCAAATTACAGGAAAAGAGATTCCATCTAAATGTTAGGAATAACTTCTTGACAGTAAGAGCTGTTCAGCAGTGGTATGTGCTGCCTTAGAGTGTGGTGGACTCTCCTTCTTTGGAGATTTTTAAACAGAGGCTGGATGCCATCTGTCACGAATGCTTTGATTGGGTATTTCTGCAGGGCAGGGGGTTGGATTAGATGGCCCTTGTGGACTCTTCCAACTCTATGATTCTAACACATAACAGCAGGTTGCCTGGAGGGGGCTTTGCTGATTCTGGGAAATCCTGGCAGGGGCTTGAGACCCACCCCCCATAGTTTATGCCCTTGTTCATAGGGTCACCATCAGTTACAGTTGACTTGACAGGAAATACCAGTCACAACAACAAACCTCTTCTGAAAGGACAAATCTCATGCTGCCAGCAAAGTCCTTTTCTGCAAACTCATTTCAGAGATCCCTACAGTCAATTTCTAGTAATTTCCTGATGGGTAGTCCCAGCTAGAGAACATCCATTGAACCAGTTGCTAAATGATGAGTCAACATGTAGTTAAATCCAACTGGAAGGTCTGCTTTAGTTGTGAATAACAAGAGGATCCACGCCTTTCTCTGCTGGCTAAGATGTGCTGACAGAAGAGCCAAAACACATGGGGTTGTGTCAGGAAAAGAGGCAGGTTGCACCAAATTCAAATCTTCTCCAATCCGGGGACAGAGACACAATACTGTCTTAAAATGAGGCCAGGGTGAGGGTAAGTTGTGAGTGATTTTGAACATCTTTAGAGAGGGTTAGAGTCAGCAAAATGTCAGTTGGTCTAATACACCTTGGCTGTGTTGGCCAGTTTGGATTGCTCTCCAATACACCATTATTCAATTAATGATTTTTGTCTGGGTGGCATTTCACTTCCACACAAGGAACAAATTCACATGTCTTTAGGGCAGCGGCGGGAATGCAGTTCCTCACTTAATTTCATCCAGAACCCTGGCATTTTTTAGAGAGCTTCTTCCCAACCAACATACATCCTCTGAAAAAGACTGTTGGAGAGAGTGGCTAACTGGGCACAGTTACTAGGAGGTGCTCAGTACACCTTCCAACAGCAGCATTGCTCAACAGTCCCTCATGCTCTAGAAGTTAGCCTTTTTTGGGACTACAGTTGACAGAAGACCCTAATCAACATGGTCTATAAGGATTCCCAGCTCTGTTCCCACCCTGTTGGTCTTTCCTGATTGGAAAGGGCCATCAATGCGAGTGGATACACTTGGGCTACTGTTTGAAGACCTCCTGTTAGTACTTTTTAGTTCCAGTAGTAGTGTCCAAGCCTCCTGTATCCACCTCTACGTCTTTGGCAGAAACAGTATCTGACAAAAAGACTATGTATGTCTCTTCTTTGCCTATCTCTCCAGGGACAATTATAGTACTATTCTTGTTAGCAGGTGGACCTCACTCTGAGCAGCCAGAGCTTCAAGCTATGATACAGCATTATTTTTCTAGGCAATGATATATGAAATTTATAATGCAGTTTAGAATATAATAATAATAATAATAATAATAATAATAATTTATTTTTACCCTGCCCCTCTGTTAAAAACAATTGGGGTGACTTACAACAGTTAAAATACAGCAATACAGACTAAAACCCCTAAGCCCCACCAACCCCCAACCTCCCCCATAAAAAGATATTAAACTAGCATCAAATTAAAATCCACCTAACTATACTATAGTTAGTTAATCAATGTTTGTATGTAGCCCCTTGTTAATTTTTTAAGGATAAGTCTATGCTTTCAAAAAAAAAAAAAACAACATTCCTTAATCCTGCTTGAGAGGAGAGATGGACATAAGGAGTACTATCACCTACTAATATTTCTCAGAGATTCAAAGCAGATTTGCAAGCTGTCTAGTTTAACATCCTACCTAGAATAGGTTGCTGTATTTATAAAACCTTGTGTATGGGGGTAAAGAGCCTGAACCCTGTTGGTAGACTCAGCTTAGAATACATCCATTGAATCAATTGTTAAATGCTGACTCAGCACTTAGGTGAATCCCAATGCTTCAATGAGTCTACTCTGTTGGGGACTACAAACAGAATCATAGAGTTGGAAGAGACCACAAGGGCCATCCAGTCCAACCCCCTGCCATACAGGAATAAACAATCAAATCATTCACGACAGATAGCCAGCCAGCCTCTGCGTAAAAAGCTCCAAAGGAGACTCTACCACACTCCTATGCAGCGCATTCCACTGCCAAACAGCTCTCACTGTCAGGAAGTTCCTCGTTTAGGTGGAATCTCTTTTCCTGTAGTTTGAGTCCGTTGCTACGTGTCCTAGTCTCTGGAGCTGCAAAAACAAGCTTGCTCCATCCTCAGTATGACACCCCTTCAAATATTTAAACATGGCTATCATGTCCCCTTTTAATCTTTTCTTCCCTAGGCTAAACATACCCAGCTCCCTAAGTCACTTCTCATGTGGCATGGAAGACCTCCTACTATTTTGGTTGCCCTCCTCTGGACATGTTCCAGCTTGTCCATATCCATCTGGAATTGTGGTGCCCAGAACTGGACACAGTATTCTAGGTGAGGACTGACTAAAGCAGAATAGAGTGGCAGTAATACTTCCCTTGACCAAGACACTACAATATACTCCTGTTAATGCAGTTGAGAATCACACTGGCTTTTTTAGCTGCTGCATCACACTGCTGATTCATGTTCAGCTTATCGTCCACTAAAACTCCTAGATCCCTTTTGCATGTACTGCCCTCAAGCCAGGTGTCACCCATCCTATATTTATGCTTTTCATTTTTACTGCCCAAGTATAGTATCCTACATTTCTCCCTGTTGAAATTCATTTTTATTTTTTTAGTTTTGGCCCAGTTTTCTAATCTGTTAAGGCCATTTTGAATTCTAATAAATAAATAAATAAATAAATCCTCTTATTTTTGCAAAGAAAGTGAACTCAAGTCAAGTACCCTGTAAAGTCAACTTTCTATTTTACAGGTAATTAATTTAACTTATAGAGAGTTTACTCTTCCAGTTTAATGCAATTTCTATTTAACTCTATAACATCTCCTGCAATCTGTTCTCTGGCCTCTTCCCTCTACCCATTGAATATAATTTTACACTACAGCTAGATAGAAAGATAGATAGGCAGGCAGGCAGGCAGGCAGGATAATTAACATGCAGGCCATTGATGCCTTCAGGGCTCTCAGGAGAATGATCAGCAGGAGCCCAAATAAAGCATGAATGGGGTACTGCATTCTGAAGTATCAGAAGTAGATGGGGTATGTATGTGTCCAAAATTATTTAAGTGTATTGTTGCTGACAACTGTCTTTCTGGAAGTGTGAAAAATATGGGGATGTGAACATCTGTCCTGATTTTGTAGCTTTTCCTATGCTAGAGATGTAAAGATTGTTGGTGTAGCTTCCTATCCTGGATGAGAAAAAATGTCTCAACAAATTGAGACACCCTACTTAAAAAGCTGTCAATTGTTGCTGGACATTTTGCCCTGTGTAAGAATGAAAAAAAAAATCCCCATGTCATTTTGGGACTTTCAGGGTGATAATTCTGCCTCATGATGTTTGTGTGTGTGTGTGTGTGTGTGTGTGCAATAAAAATGACATTGGGGCAAATCATTGTGTTTTCAACAAAAAAGTGCTGTATTTTTCTGAAAAGGCATTGTATTTTGCACAAAAAAACCCCAAAGCCTTCATGAAGGGGGGAAAAAAACCCCCACCTCAAAATGCAAAAATGATGCAAAAAAAAAAATGACCCCAAATGCATAGGAAAAAAGTTGAAAAATGTTAAAAAATGCATGTGATTACTTCCAGCAGAGAGAAAATTTCTGAATTTTTCCATTCTTGCATGCAAGAACAAAAGGTTACATTTGCATTCCCAGGAGATTATCAGACATGGCAGAAAACACAAGAGCAGCATGCAAGGATGATGTTACTGTCCCACAAACGGGTCCTGGCTCCTGGTTTCAGGTGTTCTCCCTGTCAATGAAAAGTGATGCCTCACTCACGGCTGCAGCATAGAGTCAGCATGTGAGGCTGACAATGATGTCTGAAACCAGGACCCATTTGCAGGACAGTAACATCAACCTTCCATACTGCTCGTGTTTGTTTGTTTTTTGGACATGTCTGATAATCTCCTTAATTTCTCTGAACTTCTCATGCACTTCTTTCCTTACCATGTTTTGTACTGGATTGCAAAAACATTTTTCCCATTGATTTTTCCACATTGCCCCTAAAGTGCACATTTGTTTACCGATTTCATAATAGTTGACACATTATTTTCATTGACTAAAGTGTATTTGAGTGTATTTTCTTTTCAATTTTATGCAAAGGTCTCTGACACAGTGGGCTGGAGCTGGCCACTGCTATGTTATTGTTCTTCTCATCCTCATCTTCATCCTAATTGATATTTATTCCTCTCCCTCAAAAAATATTCTGCAAAGAAAGAGATATATGGTAAATATTGTCTGGGAAACAAAGCTCTGAGTATAACAGCTGTGTAGACTTCAAGTTAATAAAATTTGTCTGTGGAGATGAAACAGGGGGGGTGGCTGGGCTACTTCAAGAGAGAAAGTAGGACAACTCTAGGATGCAGGTTTGCCTTGGGGATTTTGAACCACCCACCAGGCTTTTCAGACTCTCTTTGCTGTTCACTTGAAAGAAAGAGATAATGAGTATGATTGAATTAATGACAAATGCATATTAGTAAATCTCTCATCACTATAGCCACAAAACAGGCTTCCTGCAAGAGGAGGGCTAATCCTCCCACTTGTTATTTTGAAAGTTTCATTGTCTGCTGAACCCTTCTATCCCCTCCAGCAAGCTTCCTGAGAGTTGATTTATAATTAAGTTTTTGGACCTGGCGCCGATCTCTAGCGTTGCAGCATATTAAAAAACAGTGAGAAGAATTCCCACTTTGGGAAGAGAGGGGAAAGGGAGTGCTCAACGAGGCTGGTGATCCCCCTGGTGAAGGTCAGTTGGGGAGTGGAAGTTCCACGCTAACCAAAAGGGAGACTCCATGCGAAGAGCAAATCCTTGTGGTGCTAGAGTAGCCATAGCTCTGAGGGAGCTCATTGACTAAAGCCAAGCCCACAATTTTAAACTTTTCCCCTTCTTTTTATGAAAGACTGTTCTTTTTTCCCCCTTTGTTGTTATACAAACCCTTGGGTAATAAGGACTTTTTTTGCATTTGGCAAGTTGGGCCCCCAAATCAGGGTTCAAAGATAAAAGTACTTAAACTTCAAAGATAAAAGTACTTAAATAAGTCGGGGATGCTTTGATCGTGATTTCCTGCATGGCAGGGGGTTGGACTGGATGGCCCTCGTGGTCTCTTCCAACTCTGCAATTTTATGATTCTATGATTCTATGACTCTGGTAGAAAGAAGTACCCCCATTTTGAATGGCAAACCTAAAAATGACTGCTCTTCCTGGACTGTGGGGGGTGGGGGTGGGGAGAGCATTCTCTCTCCTTTGGATTGTTTGTCCCATACAGTAAGGTAGCAGGGCCAGTTTGCTGACTCTTGGTGAATGGCAACCAACTTCCCAAGCTAGAATTAAGGAATTCTAGACACTCCTCTACAATCATCTAAATGCTGATTATGAAAACATCAGCGTAGCCGACTTCAAACTAACTTTAGATTTTAAAAGCAGAAAATAATACAGACAAAGGAAAGGCTGGCAACAGAGGGGCTATGGACTTAACCGCTCTCATTACCTTCATTGGTAAGGCGGGTTCTTGTCTATTTTTATCTGTAAAATATGCTTCCCATGCCACTCAGAGCAGCATGGGACCCACTGTGTTGCTCTCTCACTTACTTTCTTTATGGTTCAGCTAATGTGGGAAGCAGATGCCCACACTACTTGTAGTACTTACAGTGTCCTATTAACAGAGTGATGGACCCTCTAGGCACTCCAGGAACTATAGGGTTCTGTTGGTTGAAGCAACAGAGAGGACCCTGTGCTCCTTTCAGTGGTGTGGGTTTTAAAAATGAAACAGGATTTGCCCCTGATCTCCCTACATAATGAAGGTAAACAATGTGAAGTCGAAGGCTTTCAAGGACGGCATCCATAGATTTTCCCTGGTTTGTTTCCGGGCTGGGAGGTCGTGTTCTGGAATAGTTTCTTTCTGACGTTTCGCCTGCATCTGTGGCTGGCATCCTCAGAGAAAGGGGTAACTAGCCACAGATGCAGGCAAAGGTCAGAAAGAAACTATTCCAGAACATGGCCTCACAGTCCAGGGAAAAAAAAACAAGGAAAATCTAAGGTGAACAGTAATTGGTAACACAATGACCAAGTTATTTTGTTCCATGGTAACAATAATAATGGTGTGGAAGTGTTATGGCTAATGAGTAACACAGTGCATGACTTCTGGAAAATAATGCTCCCTGTTCACAGGTTAGTGGTGGAGCACATATGTAGCATGCAGCTTGCTCCACTGACTCCATGTATTCATTTGTATCTTTTTCCATAAATGATTATCATCTCTTGAATTCTACATGGGAGGGATGGGAAACATTAGAAAACTTCTTCACTAACTAATTCAATATATATGACACCAAATTAAAGGGAATCAAATGATACACTATTATAAATACTAAAATAAAATATTATAAATATTTTGTAAATTATTTTAAAATATTATTTTAATGAAGCATATATTTGACCTTTCCACAAAGCCCTACCCTGCTGCCTCACTGTGGCATGGGCATAGCCCTAGCCATTCAAAAGCTACACCAGTAGAACACAATCTCTGTTAGTGTCTTATCAAGCTGAGAAGGCTTTGAGTACAGCTTCAGTGGTGGACTGCACATGTTTGCCTGAGGAGAGGCTTATCACCAGAGGGTTTGTGAATTTGCCATAGCAACTGTGAAATCAAGTATGTGCCACTCAAATCATGGATCTTCAAGATATTCAAGGTACATATGTGCTCTAGGTTTCACTATGGGCTTGTCTACACTATCAAAAACCCTGGAAACTCCCCCTTGCAAATTCTCCCAAATCTGCAGCGATCAGGCCACATGATGTATGGCTTTCCCCTCAAATCTAGGGCAATCAGGCAGCACAACACATGGCCCAGATTCATAGTTTTGGGGTATTTTACCTTGATTAGGTTGGTATGATTTGGGGTTTTCTCAGCATTTCTGTCCTCCGCCACAGCTACCACCATCACCACCACTATTTTAAAGCTCAGGAGGCAGATCCTGGCCAAAGGGAGAGGTTTTCTTCCTTCCCCGGGCTCAGCAGCGCTGCCTCTACCCACTCTTCACTTGCCCATTGCTTCCTTCAAGCACTTCCATCACTTTCTTCAAGTGCCTCTTCCTGTGACGGGACAGTGAGCAAAGGTAGCTCTGTCAAGCCAGGGGAAGGTAGAAAACCTCTCCCTTTAATCGGGAACTGCCTCCTGAGCTTTAAATTATGGTTGAGGTGGCAGAGGCAAACACAACTCCACAGGGACAGTGAAGACGAGGTATCCCATGTCCCTGAGAATAATTCAGGTAAATGTGGGCAAAACTCTATTTGGAGTTTTTGCCCCACATATAGACAAGTCCTATCACTGGATATAAACCCTGTTCATATGACTAAGGACTTTTTCAGATGCCCTAAAACCTATCAGGGGAGGACGGGAGAGGTACGCAGCTATCCTGTGGCAGGGAGACAGTTTCCAGATGACACCATCCCCCTCCCGAGGTCATCTGTGTTACTTCCATGTTCAATCTATTGCAAACGCACCATTTTTTACTCACAGAAGTTTTTCATGAGTAAAAAGTGGCATGTTTGCAATAGATCGAACATGGAATTAACAAGGACGATGACGGGAGGGGGACAGCATCGTCCGAAACTGACCCCTGCCGCGGGATAGCTGCGTACCTCTCCCATCCACCCCTGGCAGGTTTTAGGGTGTCTGAAAAAGTCCTGAATGGGAAATGAGTGAGCACATGAAGGGGGAGATGGGATCAGGTTCACATGACCCACCCCATCCCTCTATGCATTCATTTTCTGTTCTGAAAAATCAGACTTCTTAGTCTCACAGAGAGAGAATGTGTACATACAGCTTGTACATGTGTAGGTCCTGTGCAGATGAGCCAATTAAAATAAGGAGGACAGGGATTGCTACAATGAACTTACTCTCTTGCCCTTCTTTGCATTCACTGTACTCATTTTGCTGTATGGAGAAGACACAGGTTTTCTTCTCAGATGAAAAGTAGTAGCACGAAGTAGATGAGGATGTAATCCATGCTTTTGTTACGTTTAAGAGTAAAATAATAGAACAACAGATAGATATTTCAGCTAAATTGTATCTGCAGATATGGGTGGTTTCAAACTGTAAATCCTGGTAGTTATACTCAGAATTTCTGCTGTGCTACAGTGCTGCAACTGCAGATGGTGACAACGATGAGGCAGAGATGAGGCAAATATGGGGTATCAGGCAAAGATCAAGATGGTACAAGGAGCAAACAAGGTCCCTTTTAGCCATATAATGCTAATGTGTGCAGCATTACTCCTCACTGACTAATGTGTCTCGGGTGCGGACTAGATTTCCTACAGTTAATACTGTATCCCTGATTGCCTGCCTGCTCAGTGTCTTACCAAAATATTAGCTTGACTTCAGGTCACCAGCCCCAGCAATGTAAAGGTAGTAAATCTTGGATGACCAGGTGCTGAGGACAAACAACCAGGGATCATGATGCCCTGCTTATGAATGCCCAAAGGTCTGTCTCAGATAATAGAAACAGATTGCTGGACTACTGACAGGCATTGGCAAGTAGGATACTTGAGGAACCAGAACTTTGCAAATTCAGATATGCACTGATTCCCAGGCTAATGTAAAGATTTAGAATGTAATTATTTGTAAGATTGTCCATTTTTCCAAAGGTTGAAATGCAGTTTGTCTTTCTCACACAAACTTTCCACATATGCTTTGATTGTAAATCCTGGTGAAGGTACAAGGGGAACAAGCCTGAAGGGTCTTTGTCATTTCCCATACTCCATATTCTTGCCTGCTTAGATTACATACTTCTCACTTTGCTTATTGCTCTTTCCTTTTCCTCATGGGTAGATGAAGTCACATTACATGCTGAATATCCCAGAAAGTGGGAAGGGTAGAAAAGAAAAATATGACATGGAGCTGCATTTGGTGCACATCTAAATCTTTTGACAGAAGCAGGTAGTATTTCATATTAACATGTTAGATGAGGACTTTTATTAAGGATATGGATGAAACTGGCTTAATTATGATTTCCAGCTAATTAGAAACAGTACCATGGCTAGTTAATCCCCAAGTATAAACCAACTAATGAATGAGTAAGTTTTTTCAGTAGCAGGTGGCAAGTTCATCTTTAGACAGAAACATCAGAGGCCTTTGTTCTCCTTATATTATGAGGAAGACTTATCAGCAGAGCTTTAGGTTGTAATTAACACCTGCCAAAGTGTGCAATCGGCTCAACAAAATAGAGCAAAAAATACCCTTCTCTTTGATCCCCATCATGTGAGCTTAGGCACTAAACTTGGGTTACGTGAGCACTGTAAATGTGAGTGCCCAAATGAAGCTAATGAGCATGAATTTTAAAGACTTCAGCTAAATGTGACATCCCAGTTTCAATAAACAAATTATATGGCTGAGATGACATTTTATTTTTACATAGCAGAAGATTATGATGCACAAGACCCAGGGCAGCATGCAGATGTCCTTGTCTGATAAAATGTTTAAGTGGGCAGCAGCCTTTGCGGTGGCAGACCGTACAACCCCTCCGCCCCTTTGAATGAAAACTCGACACTTGTTGTTGGATACAAAGATTATATTTTGGTTACATCTTCAGAAAACATAGGTTAGATACAGGTTAGTGAATACATGTTTTTGGCAATAAAATATGGCCGCAATTTATGGCTAGATGGTTGGCGGCAATGTCTGGGTCGTGACCCCTTTTCTTGAGCCCATCCATGTGAGCCAAGACACCTGTCAGCCCATGCTGACACCCTGGAGGAGAGGGATGTTGGCCGGGCCATCTGCCCGACTCCCTCTCCTTCCCTGAAAACAAACAGTTAACCACTAGAGGCGGGGTCTCCCGTGAACTTGAACTTAAACTTGAACTTGCGCTTGAACTTGCACTTGATGGAGACCCTTGACCTCATGCCCTATCACGACCCATGACATCCGCCGCCCCGCAAATTGCGACAAGGTTGAAGTCCCCTGAGGGAGGGTGGGTGGGTCTTCGGCTCCTTGGAGCCTAAAGAGGAGGGAGAGCCGACGGAGCCGCCTTATATCGGCTCCGTCGCCCCTCCTCTGACGTCATCCGGCCGCGCCAGAGCCGGCTGGATGACCCGCCCCTCAGGGAGGCGTCCAGCCAATCGGGGATGGTCCGGCCCGCCCCGATTGGCTGATGCTCCTTCCTCCGCCCCTTCCGGCCGCAATGCAGCCTGGGAAGGGGACACCAACATGGCAGTCCCCATGGATGGCCATGCGGTCCTCCGCTCCACCCACCCCCCACCCCTGGTGGCGCGGGGGGGCGGGGCCGCCCAAGAGGCATCCGGGGGTGCCGGCCAGGCCGTAAAAAGGCCCGCCGGCAAGCGGCTGAGCCCCCTTGCAGTCCCAGACCGTACAACCCCTCCACCCCTTTGAATGAAAACTCGACACTTGTTGTTGGATACAAAGATTATATTTTGGTTACATCTTCAGAAAACATAGGTTAGATACAGGTTAGTGAATACATGTTTTTGGCAATAAAATATGGCCGCAATTTATGGCTAGATGGTTGGCAGCAATGTCTGGGTCGTGACCCCTTTTCTTGAGCCCATCCATGTGGGCCAAGACACCTGTCAGCCCATGCTGACACCCTGGAGGAGAGGGATGTTGGCCGGGCCATCTGCCCGACTCCCTCTCCTCCCCTGAAAACAAACAGTTAACCACTAGAGGCGGGGTCTCCCGTGAACTTGAACTTAAACTTGAACTTGAACTAGCACTTGAACTTGCACTTGATGGAGACCCTTGACCTCATGCCCTATCACGACCCATGACATCCGCCACCAAGGCTTTTCCCCCCCTTGGAAAGCCTTCTGCCAACCATCCCGTCATCAACAGGCAGCCCTAGAGGCTTGCACAAGGTCCCTGCCCCAATGGGGCCCTATGCTCAGGTCGGATGTATGTGGCGTAAGCCCTGGACCTCCATCGGCCCAGCTTCATGATGGCTTCTGCTGACAGGCCCCCTTCTGCCGCCATGGTTGCGGCTCCTATATGGAAGGAATGGCTGCCGAATTCTTCTGCTGGCAGCCCCAGCCGCTTCAAAGCCTTCTTCAGCACACCCACAAACTGGTACCTTGTGAGCGGGATCCCATCCCGATGCTGAAAAAGGGGGCCCTTTGATGATCCCCGCACTTGCAAGAACTCCCGCATACAGGTGACCGGGCACGGGAACACATCCTCGATCTTCTGCAGGTGAAGAGTGGCCCCATGGCCACGCTGGTTGGCCTTAGACCGACGGATGTGCATCGTCATGCCCTTGCTCCGTCGCCCCTCCTCTGACGTCATCCGGCCGCGCCAGAGCCGGCCGGATGACCCGCCCCTCAGGGAGGCATCCAGCCAATCGGGGATGGTCCGGCCCGCCCCGATTGGCTGACGCTCCTTCCTCCGCCCCTTCCGGCCGCAATGCGGCCTGGGAAGGGGACACCAACATGGCGGCCCCCATGGAGGGCCATGCGGTCCTCCGCTCCACCCCCCCACCCCTGGTGGCACGGGGGGGGCGCCCAAGAGGCATCCGGGGGTGCCAGCCGGGCCGCAGAAAGGCCTGCCGGCAAGCGGCTAACCCCCTTGTGACTTAAGACATTCAAAGTATTAGTAGAATCATTTCTCATTTCTATGGCACCTTATATGAACATTCCTTACAAACCTAATCTTCATCATTTTCACAATAAACCAGTACCATTCAATCTGATGGTTCCTTATGTACACATGACAATTAATACCTTCACATCAATCCCCTCACCTCATGAAGTGCCAAAAAGTGCCAAAAGCAAGAATGCCATCCAACTATAAAAATAATTTAAGAAAGTCACAAAAATACAGAGAAAGGTACTGAAGAAATTCAAAACTCAAAAAGAGGTATTGGGTCTCATTCTAACAAGGGACCAACTCTGCACAGATAAGAGGCTGCTAGAAGAGTATGGTAATTTCCAACTTACAATAACTCCAGTTGCAACCAGGAGGATCCTATGTGTTCCACTGGTGTACAGTAACAGTGGTAGAGTGTACATTGTGTGAATCATCAGGAAAAAGATGGTGCACATACAAAGCCTCATTCCTCCAGGAATCGTGTCCATCCTTAGACTGAACCAACTGATCAGTGAACTGATCAGACTGGAGTAGTGGACAGGTCAAACTAAATCTCTCTAAAGGGTACAGATTTTATCCACAATGTATTTTGCTAATAACTAGAGTCTGTGGTTCTTTCACTTCTGTTTGAAAGGTCCAGATCTAAAATGTCCCTCATCATTTTAAACACATCCAATGGGTTACATAAATGGTGGCAGAGAAGTAAGGGGTGTTTAGTGCTATTACTGCTAAGTAATCAGCATTGATATTTGATTGGATCCATCATAAGCTTTCTTCCACTGTTGCTTAACTCAGATGTGTACCAAATGCAGCTCCATGTCGGTTCCAGCTCTATGGTGAACCAAAGAGGTGCACAGGCTCTATCTGATGAGAAAGGAGATCAGGAGCAATCATGTTAACCATTCCAATCATTTCTTGATTCCACAACTGACAAAACAACACAGTTTTCTGATGTCATGAAGACTATTCAGTTTTATTTGGTGTAAACTCTCACCCCACCCTACTGCACCCCACATCCTACTGTATGTAAAAATATCTACCAAATAAAGCTACATTCCATGCATCTGGTGAACACAGTGAAATGCATGAAAGTTTACACCAATAAAACGTGGTAGTCATTTTTCCTGTAATAGGCTAACAAAGATATACCCGTGCCCCCACAAGCCTGGTAAGGGCGTCAACAGGGCTAACCAGCCATGCCAAAAGGAAATTTCCTGTGAGATAGCAGAAAACCAGGTTACATGTTTTGTGAAGATTAATATGACATACTCATGTAGGACTACCTTTGAAAAGTCTCTAGAAGTTTCACTTGTTACAAAACATGACAACAAAAGCCACTATGTAGAGCACAGTAGCAAAATCATATCACTATTTGATACTGAAATATTTGGACTGGTTGCGAAGTGTTTTCTAGGCTCAGTTCAAAGTACTGGTTTTAACCTTTAAAGTTCTGCATGGTTTCAGGCCTAGCTATCTAAAGGACTGCCTGTCTCTCTATGAAATCACCCACTTCAGAGCTTGGAAGTAACCAGTTATAAATAAACAGACATTTGTAATTAATTTTTGAAGTAACTGAGGCATAAAGTTGTAACTAAGGACTTTATCAGACGTGGCAAGAACTGCATGATTACAATGCCATGATAGCACAAATGGGTCCTGCTATCCCATGACATCGTAGTCCTCCTTGCTTACTGTGTGCTCCCTTGCTTACTGATGTGGCGATGCTCTTTCAGAGCCCTTTCTAATAACTAATGGAGTGAAGCAAGGTTGTGTTCTTGCACCAACTTTATTTACAATCTTCTTCAGTATGATGCTCCAAAGGGCTATGGCAGAGCTTGAAGAAGACGACGGCATCTATATACGTTACCGTACTGATGGAAGCTTGTTTAATTTAAGCCGTCTGAGGGCTCACACTAAGACTCTAAACTATCTACTTCGTGAGCTGCTCTTCGCCGATGATGATGCCCTTGTTGCCCACACAGAAGCAGCTCTGCAGTGCCTAACATCCTGCTTTGCAACAGCTGCAGAGCTGTTTGGGCTGGAAGTCAACCTGAAGAAAACAGTTCTTTACCAGCCTACACCACAGGATGAACACCACCATCCCCACATTGCCGTCGGCAAATCTGTGCTCAAGTCCGTTCAGCAGTTCACCTACCTGGGAAGCATCATCTCCTCAGATGCCAAGATTGACAAAGAGATCGATCACAGATTAGCAAAGGCATATAGTGCATTTAGAAGACATCACAAAAGAGTCTGGAGCAATAAACACCTGAGGCAAAACACAAAAATCAGTGTGTATAGAGCCATTGTACTGTCTATCCTCCTTTATGGATCTGAAACATGGGTCACCTATTGCCACCACCTACGACTCCTCGAGCGCTTTCATCAGCGCTGTCTACGCACAATCCTAAATATACACTGGACTGACTATGTGACGAATGTTGCTGTCCTTGAGCAAGCAGGGATCATCAGTATTGAGGCCATGATATTGAGAACACAGCTGCGCTGGGCAGGGCACATTTCTAGGATGGAGGACCACCGCCTCCCAAGAATACTATACGGTGAACTCGCCACGGGTCAGCGTAAGAGGGGCGTTCCAAAAAAGCGATACAAGGACTCCCTGAAACAACATCTCAGGCTCGGCCAAATTGATCACCAACAGTGGTCCGCCCTGGCCTCACATCGGGAGGCATGGAGATGCACTATCCACAATGCTGCAGCCTTATTTGAGAACTCACGCCGAACAAGTCTTGAAGAGAAACGACAACGCAGAAAGAATCAGAACCCAAAAACATCACCCAAGGAGACCTTCTGCTGTGCTTTTTTGCAACCGGACTTGTTTATCTCGGATTGGCCTTTTTAGTCATCAGCGTGCTTGCAGAAAGTGCAGGATGTGTCCTTCCTGAATCTTCGTTTGCGAAGAAAAGCCAGAGAGAGATTGTGTGCTCCAGCCACGAATAAGGCATCACTTTCCATTGATGGGACAGGCCATCAATAGCTCTCAATATTTTCATGGTATTGAAGAGTGTGCGAAAACATGTCCCACTGTAATTGTGAGATTACATCGTGAATGGGTGGCCCTCTTCCCCCCTTCCCCGTTCCCAGCGAGAAAATGTCTGGGTGAGAATGAGAAAACTGTCCTACTTCTTTGTATGAACAGTCCCATTTTGTTTGCATGTTTTTAGGTGTGTTTAAGTGTTTATGTGTGATTTACTTTAATAAAGGGTTTTTTTGTGTGTTTCTAAGCGAGATTGCATCTTCTCACGAGAACCAACAAAATCTTGACAATGCTAAATCACATAGGTAAACTACCATTCTTATAATGCTAATGGCCGTTGTGCATTAATTCCATGGTGATTGAATCATGCAATTACAGCAATGCACAATCGTAAGTGTAATAATGTGATTCTGGAGATTTTCAGACCCTCTAAATATGGTGTGTTAACAATGCCAGGAGATCGCTAAGGGGCTTGTATTTCAAATGATGTCGTTCCCATGTTGTCATGCTCCCATTTGGCTGTTGTTTCGCCAGTGCTTTTTTTTATTGACACGCTAAGCTATGAATGGATCCCCCATTCTGTTTCTGTCACGGAATGTCATGCAACTGAAAAGGTGCCCCGTCATGCTGGCGCAATGCCAGCGTCAATGGGAGGTCTCTGCCAGAACACTTCCAGGTGTGATCAGGACATCGGGATAAGTGACACACTTTTTTGTACCCTCCCCAGGTTACTTGTTTTTTTTTTTAAGTCTGTTTTTGGCTTGCTGTCACTTTTCCCCTTTTATTTGCCTTTTAATTTTTAAATTTCCTGCGCTCTCGTCTTCTCATGAGAATGGCTAGGATTTCAAACCAGGAAGTGAATGGAGCTAATTCACTCCTGGGCAGGCATGGATGTGCGAACAAGGTAGGTTTGAAACTTTTTTGTTTTTTTACCATGGCGTGACAGGCACTGGAAAGTGGTGGGAAAGGAGACTGCAGGAAGGGGGACGCTTTTTTCGTTCCCTTCTAAAAATCTCCTGTTTCCACTTTCCTTATTTGCAGAATTACAGTCCTTAATGAGGAAGAAGGGACAAGCTAGAAGAGACTGTATCCATTTTCTTTCTTTTCTTTTCTTTTTTTTAGTCTATTGGGAAAGCAAGATTCTGCCCTTTCCTCTCCCTCCCTACACTGAGGGGTTGTTTACACAGGCAAATATTCCTCTAAATATACCGCTAAGATAGCTCATAGTTCCCACAGATCGCAGCACAGCATTGCCTCATTCAGAAGGGGGGAAAGTAAAACACCCAAATATAGCGTGGCAAGGGATGTCGCTACTTTTGCCAGTATATTTGCAATGTACCGCATTATTGGCAGTGTAAACATTCCGCTAAGGGCTATAGCAGAGCTGCATTGTGATTGGTTGCTATGATGCAGGGGTGGGCTTAAAAGAGGGGGAGGGAGGGAGGGAGAGACAGTAGCTATTAGAGGAAACTTTGAAAAATCCTCTCTGCTATTTTGCAAGTCTGCCAAGAAAAAGGATTCCCAAGACCTTTCAGTCATAAAGTTCCCATCTGTCAGCTCTGCTTGGGGGGGGAGGGAGGGAGGGAGGAAGGGAGAGAGAGAGAGAGAGAGAGAGAGACCATTTCACTAAGGGCTGCAGCAGAGCTGCATTGTGATTGGGGGAGGGAGGGGGACTGAGGGAGGCTGAGTCAAAAATCCTCTGCTATTTTGCAAGTCTGCGAACCCTGACTATCAAATCGTGCTGAAAAAACTTGTGATAGGTTCACCTTAGGATCCATGGCATGACAGCAAGGTCTTTCAGCAGAGATGCCAGGGCAGACGGGGAGATTGCTGTGTCTCTGCTTCGGGGAGTGACTGAGTTCATTTACAGGCAGATTTAGAGAGATACAGAGACAGAGCCACTTCTTTGATCTTCCCCCCTGCTATTTTGGCAGTCTGTGAGTCTTCCTTTAGCTCGAAAATGCAGGGCTTCAAATTCTTTCACTCACGATCTAGCCTCTTCCCCATAAAGCCTTCGTCTGCTTGGGAGGCCATGCCCCCCGCACTTTTTCAAGTCTGAATGAAAAAGCAGCATAATTAGAAAAAAACCTGACTGGCACAGCTGCGGAAAAGAATTAAAGCGCAAGTTGCCGCAATAAATCTGCCGTGTAAACGAACCCTGAGTTAACTGAGTGCAAACTACTTTTGTACTCTGAACTCAGATTGTAACAACTGAAGTAAGCTGAGGATGAAAAGGGAATGCAGTAGGACAAGAGAGAAACTGGGACATTTTAAAAGCAGCTGAAAAAGTGGGATGATAGAGGATTTATCGGGACTGAGCCTGCCAAATTAGGACAGTAGGAGGGTATGGAATCTTGCCTTTACCAGTACGCTCAGGCAAAAGCAAACTGCTGCAGCCTCTCCTAGCTTGTATGTTCTTGCCATCCTGACCACACTATTGTTCTTTGGCCACACGTGCCCCAGTTTTCATCTGTGAAAAGTTTGAGGGTATGAGATTGCCCCTTCCTCTCCGCTCCCCTTGCTGGGTTAACTGAATAAAAACTACTTTTGTGCTTTGAAGTCAATTTGCATCAATGGAAATAAGCTCTGGCCAAAGAGGGAAAGTGAAAAGAGAAGAGAGAAACTGAGATGTTTTTAAAAGTAGTTGTAGAAGGGGGACAGTAGAGGATTAATCAGGACAGTCTATGCAAATTCGGGACAGTTGGAAGATATGCTTATGTAACAATAAGGTACAGAAATCACAGTGCTGGTGGTCCACTCCCTGCCTTGCTCCAAACGACACAATGGGCCCAAGTATGTATACCTCCAATTTCTTTTCTCAGTCTCCTTCACTCATTGCTGGCTTTTTGGTGCACTCACATTCCACAAGTGCGACTAACACCTTTATAGTACACCAGGGAGCCCTGGCACCAGATGAGTGCCCAGTCTTTAGAGCTACCTCAAATACTAAAAACAATGTTTTTGTATTTGAGGTAGCTTTTTGTACAACACCTCCTCCAGTTGTACTTTCCCTATGATTTGTGTCCTTTCCTTGAGACCTGAGGAAGTCCAGAAATGCACTGAGTTTCTGGGATCTGGTAGCCCTAATATAGTTACTTTCATAATTACAGGTAGAGGAATATTACATGTTCTTCCTCATGGTCTCTGTGAATGCACAGAATGGGTTAATACTGTGCCTGCTCAGAGCACTTCAGAAATTTCAAGAAACTTCAATTCAAACTTTGGGCGGTAGCTCTGCCCCCCTCAACCCTGGCCCATATAAGCCTCCACCTCTCACCAACTGCTCAGTTCCTTTTTTCCCACTGTGTGGGCAGACTGAAGGAACACTCCTCAAACCTCTTGCATTTCTACTAGCTTTGTTTGCATTGTTACTGACCTTTGGACTGGATATTGACTACTCCTTGCCTTCGTTTCACTACTGATCTCTGGATTTTGACTACTAATTTTTGGATTTGACTTGGATTGCTGGCTTCTCTGGATCTGACTTCTAGACTAAATCTCTGGATCCTGACCCGGATATCTTGATCACAGTATAGTAACCTGCTCCCTACTCACCTGTTTTGCAGCCTTCTCATCCCCTTTTGCTATGATGTTGGCCACAGGCATTTTCAAGGCCTGTTCCCAATGTGGGGGAAAGATGACTGAGTCAGATGGCCACTATAAGTGCCTCCTGTGTTTGGGGCAGTTCCACAACATGAAATCTTGTAGCCACTGCAAGACCCGGAAGGAGAACTCCCCATCTCATGGGTCAGTTGCATGGAGGGACAGGGATTGCACTCAAGAGGCTTTGCCAGATGTCTCTCCTGTAAAGAGAAGACTCTCAATACCGTCACCGGATCAATCCCGTAATGTTAGAGCAGACTCGGATGGGGCTGCTAGAGAGTTGTCCCCTGACATCCAAGTGGTTCGAGTATCTCCTCCAAAGACACCACTGGCATTGGGGACTACTGTGCATCATTTGAGCCATTCTTAGTCCCTCTCTCAGTCCTGCTCCTGGTCCCTTTCCCAGCAACATTCAAGGTCCTGCTCTAGGTCACCGTATATCAGTCACTCCCAAACCTACTTGAGGTCTTTGCCTCTGCACCATTCCCAGTCCTGCTCAGGGGACAGGTCCCAATCCTGATCCCGTTCTCCTACAAAGAAGGTACCGGACAAACCGCAGATGCCTCCTCCAGCTAGTTGGCCTTCTAAGTCTCCTTCATGGACACCAGTACCACATTCTTGGGCCCACTTGGAGTCCCGATCTCACACTCCTCACCTGTGGCCTCAACCCCTACTCAGGTCACAATCGGGGTCATTCAGCTCTCAATGCTCTGACTATGAGTCTCTGTAGTATGAAGATGACCAGTCTTGGGACAGGTACAACCAGTACCAATATGAGTTTCCCCACATTAGGGGATATCCTCCTGAGAGATACTATTGCAACTCTGGCCCATGGTACCACTACTATGATGACTTCTCTCCTCAGCAATACAGGAGATGGTATTATTGAGGCTCCTCTCTGATTTATCAAGCAACTGTTGGGATGGACAACAAAACTGTCTGATGGACCATGAGTAATATTGCTCACGGGAAGACGCACAGGACCATCCAATGAGACCAAGCCAGCCTGACCATACCAACTCACCCAGGGATTGAGGTGGTCGGTCCTGCTCAAAATCTCCTCTGAGACATGTACCTTCTTCCCCTCCTAAGTGATCTCCAACGCCTAAGGATAAGGATCCCGAGCCTCAGTACGTGATACGGTAGTCTGGCCTAGGCCAGCCATACTCATAGAACTCCATCACCACCTGCAAATGTGTTGGACGAATCTCACTCAGAGACTCCATCTCCAAAGACCTTGGCATGCACTAAAGGTGTTCATCCAGACACACCATCTCCAACAGATGATGTCAAGACATTTGCTGAGGTTGTTCATCGTATGGTGGCCTCATTGGGACTAACGGTCACCCAACTGGACATTCAGGTAGATGACCCGATCTTCCAAGAACTTCAGTGGCAGACACTTCCACTGCCTTCAATTTCCATTTCACCTTTCCTTATGCAAACAGTCAAGGCGGCCTGGGCTACCCTGTTTTCAGTACCACCTACTTCTCAGAGATTGGCACGTATCTGATGATGCAGCCCCATGGCTGGCTTCTCACTCTAAACCTAATTCTATTAATAGTGGACATGGCCCAAATGTGTACCTTGTATAGGGTACATTAATCCCCGACAGATTGGGACGGTAAAAAACTCGATGTGATTGACAGGAAGTCCTATTCCTTGGGCTGCCTGCTGAAGAGGATAGCACATACAGTGTGTGTATGGGGACGTACCAATGACACCTGTGGGACATTATATCTCCTTACTTGGACAAGGTGCCTGAACAAGACCTCGGGTTGGTACATACCATGAGAGACAGCAGTGTTACTCTAGCAAATTACCAGAGGCAAGCAGCCAAGTATGTGGCAGACTGTGCCAGCAAAGTCTTAGCGAGTGCAGTGGCAGTCCGCAGGCATGCATGGTTGCTGTTCTCAGGCCTTTCACACACGGCCAGATCAGTGATCGAGGATCTCCCCTTCGAAGAGGCTGGTTTCTTCTATGCAGACATGGACACCAAGCTCGAGCACACGCATAAGATGAGAACTACATCAAAACGCTTCAGCATCTCCCCACCAGTGCAGAGTTTGAGGTTGTATTTATTTGGAAGATGGTTACAGCCTTCCTTTTGTAGGAGGTATAGTCCCACCTTGTAGCGCTTTCAACACACTTCCTCAACATAATTTCAACATCAGAGAAAGTTCCTGACTGCATCCAAGAGCAAGTCTCAGTTACAGAAGAAAAAGCTTGAAACAGCAAAACAGAAGGTTTGACTACCCCCTCCCTCCTTCCGCATCCCCCACTGGGTACTATGCAGACAGAATTCACGTTGCCTTCCATTCTTGGCATACCATCACCTTAGACCGCTGGGTCCTGAGCATCATCCTCAAAGGATACTTCATAGAATTTGACCAGAAGGGCCACTCTGTATCCTTCAGGGGTCTACAGAGCTATGCCTCTTTCTACTCCTCTACTGGAAGAGGTTGCCACCCTTTGCAAAAAAGGTGCCATAGAACCTATTCCTCAGCATCAGAAGGAGTCCTTCTCCTGCTACTTTCTTGTCAACAAGAAAGATGGTGCTCTATGCCCCATCTTGGACTTATGAGACATAAATTGCTATATTATCCCCAAACAGTTCAGAATGGTAATGCTTTCTCCCATCCTTCCATTCCTCCAGATGGGAGACTGGTTCGCCACTATTGACCTTCACAATGCCTACTTCCACATTGCTATAGCACCACCACACAGGTGTTTCCTCACATTCGCCATCAGTTCCTGCATGTTCCATTTCAAGGCCCTCCCTTTCAGGCTGTGTACATCCTCCAGAGTCTTTACCAAATATGTGGCAGCGGTGGTAGCATACCTCAGAATGAGCAGAGTGGTGATATTCCTGTATCTCGATGACTGGCTAATAACAGCACCACACAGGGAGAAGGTAGCCAGGTATGTCAACTTGACCCTTTCATTGCTAGATGACCTAGGCTTTGTAGTCAACCTGGAGAAGTCCCACCTAGAACCATCACAACTTGCCAGGTTCATTGGGGCCCAACTAGATGCTACATCAGATCGAGCACTTCTTCCAGAAGACAGGTTCTCAGAGCTGAGAAGCACAGTCCGCCACTGCGTTACTCACAGGAGAGTGACAACCCACCTTATCCAGTGCATCTTGGGCTATATGGCCTAGACCACAGCAATTACGTCCCTTGCCAAGTTACAGATGAGGCCTCTGCAAGCTTGGTTCCTCCAAAAGTTCAATCTGCTCCTAGATGATCCTTTCAAGATGCTTTCAGTGCCCAGACCAGTACTCAAGGCACTGGGTTGGTGGACTTGACCAGAAATGGTTTGCTGTAGACTACCTTTCACACCGCCTCCTCCCACCAGATCGATAACTACAGACACGTCGCTGATGGGCTGCTGTGCCCACTCGCACAATCTAGACATTTGTGGGCGAAGGTCAGATACAGAATCCCAGTTGCACATCAATGCATTTGAACTGCTGGCAGTGTTCAAGGCACTGAAGGCCTTCGAACTTTCCCTCCAGGGACATGTAGTACAGGTTGTGTCGGATAATACCACCACCATCTTTGATATCAACAAGCAGAGAGGGACCAGATCACAAATGCTCCTAGATCTAATGATCCAAATGTGGGACTGGTGCATCACATGACAGATTTCCCTAACTGATTCATCTGGCAGGGAGCCAAAATAACATTGCAGATGCGCTCAGCCGGTTTCAAACCAATAATCACGAGTGGTCCCTGGTATCAGACATCTTGACAACAATATTCGTGGACTGGGGAGACCTGCTCATAGATCTATTTATGACCAGGGAGAACGCAAAGTGTCATCTGTACTGTTCGAGATAGCGGCACTTGCGGAGGAACCTGCATTTCTCTTTGAATGGACTGGAGTCTATCTCTATGCCTTTCCCCTGTTCCTGTTGCTCTCCAGGGTACTGACGAAACTGCATCAGGACAAAGCGGACTGCACACTAATAACCCCCTGATGGCCCAGACAGCCATGGTTCTCCCCCATGCTCCTACTATCTCAGAGGCCTTTTTGGCACCTCCCTCTCCATTGGTACACTCTGTAACTGCAGGGTGGCTTGATACTCCATCCAGACTTGGACACAATCAAACCAACTACATGGCTAATCAGCCCTTAGCGGCCCTGTCAGATACGGCTAGAATTATAATGCAGGCCTCCAAGCTCTCGTCTACTCAGAAAGCATACAATTACAAGTGGCAGAAGTTCTGCCAATTTCTGAATTGTAAGACAATTCCACCCAACAGGGCTACGGTGCCACTTCTGCTGGACTTTCTCACCACTTTGTCAGTAAAAGGCCTCTCTCTTTCCTCCATAACAACTTATGTAGCTGCATCATCTTGGCACTTTCAATGCCTAGGGATGCAGTCAGGTTTCAAGGATCCATTGGTTTGCAACTTCCTCCAGGGATATAAAAATTTGCATCCACAGTAACGGGTCCAATCACCAGTTGGGACCTGCCATTAGTCCTGAAGGCCCTTTCTGGAGACCCCTTTGAACCAATGAACAAGTGCAATCAATGCCTCCTATCTTTCAAGACAGCTATCCTGACGGCCATCACCTCGGCGAGGTGAGTGAGCGAGCTCTCTGCTGTTAGGGTATATTCCCCCCCCCCATACACAGTTTCATCAGGACAAAGTTGTCCTCAGGCCAGACGTGACATTTCTCTCTAAGGTTTTATCCTCTTTCCATTTGAATCAAGACATAGTTCTACTGACCTTCCACCTGCTACCAATCAGCGAGCAAGACGGCCCTTGTCACCCTCTCGATGTCAGACTGGCCTTGGGACTATATATAGACAGGACAGCATGCTTTCACTGTTCCAACAGACTCCTTGTGTGTTACTCTGGCCCAAACAAGGGCAGTTGGTGAGAGGTGGGGGCTTATATGGGCCAGGGGTGAGGGGGAGGAGCTACCACCCAAAAGTTTGAATTGAGGTTTCTAGACATTTCTGAAGTGCTCTGTACAGGTACAGGATTAACCCATTGTGTGCATTCACAGAACACCACTTGAAGAACTATAGTTACAGGTAAGTAACCCATTCGTTCAAGTGCTTCGTCTTCATTGGGATGTTGTCTCATGCTGCATTGCAGGGACTGATAAGATGGCAAAGTAGAAAGAGGAAAGCATGTCTTGTACCCCAAGCAATCAGCTTCCACCATTTACAATTTTTTGAGAAACTTTCCCATTTTTGAGTATACTTTCCCATAATGTTTACCTTTTGAAAACAGCTAAAGCAGTATCAATTAGTTACATGCACTTTTATTAAATTTAGAAGAAATGTTCCATATCCACACATAAAGAGGCCCAGCTTGAGGAGGACATATGGGGGGCATCTATACGGTAAAAAAAATACATACAACATTCAAAAGATCGATCATCTGTACACACAGCCGTTCGGACGCATGCGTATCATTCGAAAGAGGGGCTAGCGAATCCCCCATAAACTATGTGGATTCGGCATTCAGGAGGATTAGCGGATCTCAACCTAAAATCCATACAGTTGCTTGAATGGTTGATCATCTGTACTCCCCGTACACACACACACAAACAGGCAATGTAATCTGACTGGCTGGCTGAGCACAGGGGACGAGGCTAACAAAGAGGTGAACTGGGAGTGGCCGCCATGTTGGATTGCCGGCTAAGCGAGAGTCCGGTAAGTCCATGAATTTTACATTTATTCTCTTTTATTTTATTTTGTAAATATGGAAAACTGAATGTCCGCATAACAGACACCTTTTTAAATAATAAAAAAAGTGGCGGGAGATTTAAAACAGCCACTTGGATTGCTCGCTACAGCCAGCTGGGCAAGTGAGGACATACGGAGTTTGGGGGGGGGGGTAAAAAAATCATGTAGTCAGATCGTACATATTTGAATGACTGCCTATTCGTATTTTTTACCCCCAAAACAGATTTTTTAAAAATCGTATAGACAGGGCCATACTTTCTCCTGTGTGTTTCACAAACTCTGAAAAATGCCTCCTTCCAGAGGTGTAAATGTTCTCCACTGTCTCTGTGCTTAGAAAATGCCATTCACAAGATGCCACTCTGAAATAGCTTTTAAAGTTCTTTTACTCCTCATTATTGTTATCATTTTTAAGTTTTACTGTTTCCAGTGCTTTTAGTACTTAGTGATTTGTTTTTTTTAAATATTCTTGATACGACCATGCAGGTTCTGGGGCTACAGGTTACAACAAATGAAAATACATTTTGAAAAATTGAACTTGCTTACATCAAGTGGTAAACCTCCTCCTCCAAAGTTAGCTATCATTGTGAGTCTAAACTTAACCAGGTTATGAGCTAGAACAGAGTCATGTGAAGTGAATGGTCCATGCCCTCAGATCACTCTCACACCTTTCTCTCAGAAAACATTATGATGATGTTATGATTTGCAACTACCACAGAGTTTGCAATGGGCATACCTAAAAAGTGGGTAGTTCAGAAGTGTGTCACACTCTCAACAGCCTCTATTTTTAAGGAAGACACAAGCTCAGATTATGGTTGCTATTGTGATGCCTCTGCTAATGCTCACATACTGAGACAATATCCATTGATCAGAAATGGTTTATTGCATCAGCAACAGAGGCATTCGGGTTTATTGCATAGACAGTTCTGGTGTTTCGTGCCAGAACTCAGAAGATAATAGGAAAGTTAAGTTTTGATTACATCACCCAACCTGCAGTGGTTCATGAGAGCATTCCATTCTGTACCATCCTCCCAACTTCCCTCCATACTTTCCCAAAACATAATTGGCCAGACACCCTTGAACACCTCCAGCTACAGATAGCACACTCAGCAGCTCTAACCTGGCACCCCAGCTCCCAGCATGCTCTCTACTCATGTTAGGCTCTGGCATGATAACTACGGCCCAGCAGCAACAGTACATTTGAGCTAACTATCTATACAAACCCATGCCAGAGTCCTGACAGCTATATTCCAGGCACGTTATGTAAATTATTATCATCACATATTATTAATTTGCATTTTAATTATGCAAATTCAGCACACTAATAGTTGTGTTTGGTACCCTTTTTTCTGTAGTAACTACTTTTCTGGCAGAACTAGGTGTTGGAACAGACAGGTCCAGTCACATATCTTTGCTCATGATTACGTCTCAGTCAATCTACTTTACAGGGTTCTTGTTGGGTTTAAAAGCAAGGGGGGGGAACTATGTAAAGTGGTACTGTATTTTCCTGATGTAAGGGTAACAACAACTGTGCAAAGGCTCTTCTAATGCTGTTTTTATCATATCATTACAGGCCTTTTGCCATTTTTTTAAAGGATAGAGAAAAGGTACAAATCCATGAAAATGTCACAGAGTTACCCTAAGTGGTGGGTGTATGTTAAGACCCCAATTGTGATGCCAAAATCTCCTGTAATATCTGAGAGAATTGTTAGCTCAACAAGAAGTCTGTGAGAGGAGGGTAATTTGGGGGATCTTTTCACCTATGTATACCAGTACTAACTGTAGAGAGCACTCCAGTTAAAGTGAAATAAAGTATTTTTATTGGATATAACATAGGGGGTAAGCTAACATACAAAACATACAATCTTGAGAACCATACTAGGATATTGGAAAGACAGGTGTGGAAGCTGGATAGCGAGAGGTCTGGAAAGATAGGATGATAGTTACCAGTCTTGAAGAGAAGAGTTGCAGTGAAGATACTTAGATTGGTATCTAAGGGTGGCACAGGAGGTTCCAATATGGGGTCCACCGAGAAAGAGTTGCTGGGTTTGTCCCCTGTGGCACACTTTACTATTGCTGGGGTCTAATATTTATACCCTGTTTCACATCCTGAAGGGGTACTCTGGTTGTGACAAAGCCTGAATGGCTTTCCACCAGGATAGACAAAGTGAACAAAACTCAGCTGATTGCTTTGGTTCCAGCAAGACAAAACATTGATGGTTCTACAGCAACCTCTTAGTGGTTGGTCAAGTAGGGGGTATAGGAGAGATTTCTGTATGGTATAGATTAAGGAATGGTCACTTAATTGCTTGATTATTATCACTGCTGAAATGCCCAAGGCTAGAAAAAAGGATTAGCACATACCTCCTTAATGACTGTGTTTACTAAAGGGCTTTCCACATAATCCTAATATGGGCTTTCTCAACATTATATTTCCGGCATGTTTCAGGTCATTGTGTCCTCCAACTGACCTCTGGTCTGCCTAAGCCAACCTGACCCTGAAAAGTGCCCAATATTTCTAGTTATGAGGTATTACAGGGAGGGGTTAGTAGGGCATACTAACAACAGTAAGTCCCTGAGAGTGCCTATCATCTAATTCGCAGAGGAAAGTAAGAACAAGTTTACAAATCACACCACTTACACCTCCCACCTTTACCATGCCCCTTCCTTGTTTTTTGCACTCCACCACTATCACTCACACCTCACCCTTCTTCCTTCTTGCCTTGTGCTGCCACACTTCCCTTCTCTTGCACCTACCTACCAGGTGCACTTCTAACCTCCTCCCAATTCACCCCAGCTTTCTTCACCTTGCCCCATATCATACTTCCGCTACTTGCAGTTGTAGGTACACCTCCAACCCTCTTTTCTTTTCTGCTTCCTTGCTTCACTTCATGCTGCTTGCCTGCTTGTCATCTAAAAAAACAAAAAAACAAAAATTAAACAGCAGTGGCTACACACAGTTGCTAAGTGCTGCTTTAAAGAGAGGGCAGATAACCAGGCAGGTGAAGGTAGTAGTGCTCCAGTGGTACAAGAGAAGAAGCAGGGGAATATGGAGATAAAGTAAGGTGGGGTAAGCAGGCAACAAGGACAGTGGCAGGGAAGACAAAGTGGGATGGTGAGACGGCAGTAAGAATGGGAATGGCCCTTTTCTTCCCACATCAGCCAGTGGGAGAACCCTAACTGCTCCACATAAAATGGAACTTGATTCCTCCCCCTCCCGATATTGAATATAAACCATACATCAAAGAAGTCGTGAACATCAACAGACTCCATGGACAATGGAATAAATGTTTTGCAGCTTTTGGCCAGTTTAGTTGCATCCTTTCTCCCTCACTCCAATGGATCCATTGCTTTCTATGCAGAGTTACAAGCTCTGCATAAAGAAGCTTTGGAGAACAAGGAGCTCTGCAAGGCAGATTCAGCTTGACTTTTCATGAAAGTCATGGAGAATTATCATACTGACCCAAGAAACTAGAAACTGGAATTGAGAGAGGAAGGGTCATAGTGTCAGCCATAGATATGAAACTTAACTTATTGGCTGAACACACTTAAAAACAGGGGCAGGCCTGATTCTTTACAAAACCATTTGAAGGAAGAGTGACTGCACATTTTTTCCATTACCCTGTTCCTACAAGGCCTAGAGACTTGTTTGGGACAGGGAGGTAAAATTTGGAATCTGGGCCAGATGATGATCCTAACTGGCACTAGGTGACATTCATTGATTCTACATCAAATCCAACCAACTGGTTAGAATGGAAACCCTAACCCAGGGCTGCCATGACTTCTGATTCCATGGCTTTTTGCTACCTAATTTTGTAGCAGTAGTGGAAGCAGGAGGAACTGTGGTGTCAAGTAAATT
Organism: Gambelia wislizenii; assembly: GCA_030847615.1. Taxonomy (NCBI): domain Eukaryota; kingdom Metazoa; phylum Chordata; class Lepidosauria; order Squamata; family Crotaphytidae; genus Gambelia; species Gambelia wislizenii. The sequence continues at coordinate 101,171,733 of JAUMIR010000005.1, read as the reverse complement.
TAAAATTTCCTACCTCCTCAACTTTATGAGACACTTTGATGTATTTTGTATCACACAATTGGTTCAGTGTTTCCATGAAACAAAACACTTATACACTGGATTTCCTTTGATCTAGCTGCTCCATTTCTTTCACTAGTATTGTATATACCTAAAAATTAAACAGCTAATTTGCAAAATACACACCACTTTTACTGTTTTTCTTTAAGAGCTCCACAATGTGCACTATCTAAATACCCATCTCAATAAAACTCTGTAAGTTAGTGCAATGTCTAGCATTATGTTGAAAACCGTACAGTGGATTTGACTGGAAAAAAGAATAGCAACAAAGCCTTAATTCTTCCTCTTTGATACCAAGACAAATTACCTGCATTATTTCTGTTACAACCTGGGAACTTTCATGCACAATCAAATTGTACTGAACAGCCTTCTTCAGCTATTTCTTGTTATTGTTGTTACGCAATCCTTTGCCTGCAAGAGTTGTTGCTTTTCATACTCAAGAATTATTATTCTTCTCCATAGGAGTATGATTGCAATCCTTCTCCATACCAAATTAATATCCCCATGGGTTGCCACCAAGGCAAAAATAGCTGTAGTGTTAAGTGTTTTCCACTGAACACCTGAAGATGATGGCCAACAACTAAGGATTGTTTGGTGCATGAAAAAGGTAAGGAGAGACATCACAGAGATGTATAAAATTATCCTTGTGTGAGAAAAGTGGGCATCTTTCATGACATTTCTAAGGTTGTCCAACTAACGCTGAATGGTAAGAGATTCAGGACATAAAAAGAAGTACTTCCTCAAGCAATACATCATTAAAGAGTAGTATTCACTACTACAAGATGTATGGATGACCACCAACATGGATGGCTTTGGAAGGTAAAGATTTGAGATGTACAGATTCATGGAGGATGAGAATATAAGTGGTTACTGGTTATGATGTGCAGTTCCCTCCAGTACCAGAGGCAATATGCCTTTTCATATCAGGTGCTGAAGAACCAACATGGGAGACCATTGTTACAACACTCATGTCCTGCTCATGTCCAGACACTTCATGGGCAACTGGCTCACCACTGTGTACATAGGAGGCTTTAATAAATAGGCCTTTGACCTGATCTAGCATGGCTCTTTCTTATGTTCTTATGCTGACAGCTGACTCAACTAGGACTTGTGCTGGTGTATGGTCACAGGCTGAAGCTTCTAAGCAGAGAAACCTGAGCAGAGTTTCTGAGCAAACCAAGTGACATTGGGGAATGTGGCTGGAGAAGGGAAAATACTGCTCTAACCAACCAATTCAATTCTTCCCTTGCCATCTCTCCTTTCCCAGGCACCTGACTGGAGCTAAGCAGCATGAGGGCAAGCCCCAGCAGGGGCAGGAAAAATGACAGCAGAGGAGAAGCAAAGAGTAAAGGGATAGGGGATAACATTTCATTATGGGATTTACTCCTTTCCTTTGTCATTCCTTCTTTTTGAATCTCAGCATCCACTGAACACTGACTTTCAATTCCAAAATTATTTGCTTGCCAAAAAATGGGATATCACAGTCCTGTGGAACTACCACAATTCCCATAATTATTTAGGAAAACCTTAATAGCCAAGTGTCTTTTAAGCAGTTGTATTGTGGGCCCTCTGGATCCATGGAGGTTTAGTTCTAGGACACACACACAGAGAGGGGTGGTGGTAAAAAGCATGGATGTTTGCACCTCATATTATTAAACAGGGTGATGTGCATGCATACGTGTCAGTGCAGACATGTGCCCATTGCCACCATTTTAGATATGGTGTGCTACAATCCATGGGTAGTTGAAACCACTGATCAGGAGCCCATGAATAAGGAGGGCCCAGCTCTTCCTAAAGTTGGCAGATTTAAACCAACCAGGAGTTCCTAGAACATGATGGTCCTCTAGATTATGTGGCCTTCCAGAAAATTTGCAGCTCCTATCACCCCTAGTCAGCATTGCTAGTGGTCAGGGGATAATAGATACTCCAGTCAATGATATCTGAAGGGGCACACATTCCCCATTCATGCTCAGAAGTATTAAATTTACTCTGACTGTTTTGCTGCATTTAACAACTTATGCTTAACCATATACATACCACTTTTAAATTACAGAGAAATCAGAAACACTTCTTCCATCTCTTCACAAGTCCTCCTCTATTACATTTTTGCCAATTCTACCTAATTTGATCTGTGAAACACTCTCAGCTTCATGACAGTACCAGTGTGTATGTGGCCTTCTCTGTATTTCCCTACATCACAGTGTTTTGTTTTCATTTTGTTTTTAAATGATACACTAAAAGGCAATTCAATGTGATTCCATTTCTCAGTCTTCAATCCTTCAGGTATTTTGGATTTCAGCTCCCAGAACCTCTAGCTAGAATGGCCAACAGTAAGGAATTATGAGTGTTATAGTTCAAATTATAACGAGGAACAAAGGCTGAGAACAAATGACACAAAGTACTAAAAACATTTGCCCAGTACCTGAGCTTTGGAAATAACTCAATGTAAATAACTAGTTATTCAAAATTAATTCCTTTTCAATAACTAAACCAAAACGAAGTTACACTACAGTTGTAACTTTGTGAAGAATAACATCCCTCTTTCCACCATGCAACTGTTTTAGTTACCACTATAATTACGGGGATGTGCAAATCTTGTAGCATTCAGACTGTTTTAAAAAGTGAGTACCAGCTCTGAGAAATATTAGAGTAAATAGTTATTTTTTTAGTTCTATCCACAATGAAACTTTTGAACCTTGGCATTATAACTGTAACTTTTAAAAAGTACATTTCCCAAGCTCTGCCTAGTACATACAAGAGGACCCAGTCCACCAATAAGATTTTGAAAACAGGCTTTTTGAAACCGGGTCAAATATTCCACATTTTTCTTGTATTTATAGTAGCAAATGATATCCATTGCTTAGGGCTCCCCCTTTTTTTAAACAGCTAGGTCATCAAACTTGTGATAGCTTGATGGATACAGCAGGTGCTACATCTCTTCTGAATCACTGCAGCTGTGAAGTACATCTCCAAATGACATTAAACATTTTCTTCTCCACATGATCAGCTCAGTATAATTAACTAAATTCCCAGCAAGCTTCTCACTTGAAAGAAGGGTTCCTGTGTTTCTAGTGAAATTATTTCCAGCACATCAAAAATATTCACAGAATGCAAACTGTCTTATCAGAAGCAACTCTGAAATTCAAAATTCATTACAGAAGCAAGTTACCTTAGCTGAAAGGGAAGGAAATGGCTACATGCATTCAGTTTATTTGGCACAAAGAATAAACTTCAGAGTAAATGTTTTGAAGAATTTCTATTGAACAGTTATAAAAGCAAAGCAGGTAATTAATTTAGACCAGAGCTGAAACATTTCATGAAGCATGGTCCTAGGTATTAAGGGAAAGTGGGTAAGTAATTTTTCATTGGAGCAGCTTCTGTTAAGTCTAGGCATTTGCAAAATTTGAGTTATGCTGAATTCTCTGTCAGAATCGAAAGAAGGTGATTTCCTGCTATAACCCAAGCAAAACATATTTGAAATGCTGGTATTTCTGGTCATTTTCAATATAATAGTGCCCCAAGCAAACCATTTTCTTCCACATCTTCCACTATAGACTACACAGGAATGCATGCCTCCCTACTGAGAAAGTTTGTTAGTCCAATCAAAAAGCTATTTCTGCTTCCATCAAAACTCCTCCTCTTGAAAAACTCCCCAATTTCCTTTGAATTTATGGTGGAATTTTCATATCAGGGCCAAGCATACATTGATCAAAGTGTGCTTTTAGACACACAGGAAGATTTACATGCTTGCAACAGTGCTGGTTACTCCGACCATGAGAGGCACCTATCACTGCAGCTCCTCATAATGCAATGGAGGTTGGCATAAAATAGTCATGACAATTTTGGGGTGATGAGGACAGCTGCAGAGCTCAGCGAGTGATCCTTTGGTTCCACATATGCAGCAATTGCCCCAAATCTGTAATCACTCCCTCTTTTTAAAAAAATAATTTCTACTCTACACAATGTAAACCATCCATCCACCATTACATTATTTGCAGTACATTTTTTTTCAGATCTTTTTTAAAGAATTCATCCTCCTTCCATCCTTCCCCCTTAATTGCTTGCCCAGCCCAGCAATACAATCCCACTAATTCTTATGTTTATATCCTCTTTCCACCATACTTAACAATGTTACCTTCATCTTACTAATAATCTTTATCTTTATTACTCTAATCAAAAGTATTAAACTCTTAGAATATTTTCAAAATTAGATTATTAAATTTATAACCGTCTTATCCTATTTTGCTTCCAAAATGTAATTACATCTTTCCATGTTTGTTCATATTTTGTCAGTGAGTTCTCTTTAATAATTGTTGTTAATTTATCCATTAGCACCATGTTAATTTGATTAGTCAGTCATCAGGTGTTATTTCTTTCATCTTCCTTTTTTTTTTTTTACATAGATGATCCTTGCTGCTATGTAATCACTCCCTCTTAAATAGTGAGACTGTGCATTGTAATTCCCAGCAGCATCCAGATATGTGTGAGAGAGAGAGAGAGAGAGAGATTAGTATGGTTTAAGCATGATGACTAAAGATCTGTTGGACGATATTTTATGCCAACAGCCAAGCAACATAGTAATCATAATAAAGCTTTGCAACACTGGCCATATTAGGTACCATGTGCTGTTGTTGTGCTCCTTTAAGTTGTTTCCAACTTACGGTGGCCCTAAGGAGAACCTATCACAGGGGGCCAGTCTACATGAGAAAAAAAAAAAAAACCCAGACTACTCCACAGTAATAGCAAGTCGCAGCAGCTGCAACTTGTCTTAATGGTTTTACAGCCCCCCTAAACTTCACATGCCTGTAGCCAAGATGGTGGTCGGGAGTGGATTAATCACATTTTTTAATCTGTTGCCAGCAAACTTTAAAAAACCTGTTTATATGGTGCGCACAAGCAATATTCCACCTTTCCAAAAAAGAAAAGAAAAGAAAGAGAGAGAAAAAGATAGCACAAACCTCCATTTTAAAACCTTAGTGATCACTCACTATAGTGAAAATCCAACATGGTGGCAGTGGGCATTTACCCTGTAAGCCAGCCCCGCCCCCTGTGCTCATTCAACCAATCAGGTTTTCACTGTGTCCTGCAAGGGAAAGTGATTCATGTCAAAACGCCTGTCTTAACAAGTGAAAATGTTCATATCTCTGGAGTTTTTTAAAAAAAAGTCAGGAAAAGCTGACAACTGAATGGCACATTTCATTTTCTCTATATGTGAGTCAATCTGCTGACTTCTAGATTTTTTTTAATGAACTTGATTTCAGGGTGGTAGACAAATTAATCTGTTAAATGACACAATTATAGTTTGCATTAGGAAACATCTTTAGAAATCACTGATCAAAGAATTACTGTAAGTTTATATAGTTCAATATATATTTATTATGTAATCACTCAAGTCTGTGTTGTCATACATAATTCAGTATATGAACTAGCATACTATATATGAAGGCAAAGTTGCAGCAGTGGAAGTATGAAGCACTTTAGGTTGTATCCTTCTAAGGATGAACTGAGGTAAAATATGAACAAGAAACCAAGCAGACTCTAGGAAATGCATGCTAGCATGATGTATGCTAATAAAAAATCTTATACCATAACAAATTAGTTAATCTGTAAATTACCAAATGGTTATTTCCTCATGATGGGGAATCTTTGGCCCTTCAAACCTTTTGGTTTACAGGTCCACAGTTTCTTACCATTGGCTACAGAGACGAGGACTGGGAGTTGATGTCAAAAACATCTGAAAGATCAAAGTTTCCTTACTCCTGCTGTTTGTGATTTTGGTATGACTTGCTAATCTTATTGGATTGTTCAGATGTTCACCTGAATAAAAACCTTCAAAATTGATTTCAACATTTATCTCTAGGAAAAAATGTTGCTATCAATTTAGAGAAAATAGATAGGGGTACTGAATCTCTTCTTTCTTGCTGTGAAGTTGTCTATAAAATAAATCCCAAAGGTGTCTCAAACTAGTAGCAACTCTAATTACTATTTGTTGAAGATCTTAATGGGGCTAAAGTCTACCTAATTTAGCTTGGATCCCAATCAGAATGAATGTCAGATTTTAGCATCTTTCTCCCTGCCATTATCCAATTTACATTTCCTCAATCAAACAAGACAGCCACATGCAGTTCATAATAGAGTAACACTTGAACCCAACCCAACCAATACAAAAATGAATTCAGATCATACACACTTAATCAAATCTGACGCTTCAATCTGTAAAGCAGGGGTGAGCAACCATGGCTCTCCAGGAGTCTTAAGGCTACACTTCCCATAATCTCACATCAATGGCTGTGCTGGCTACAGATGAAGGAAGCTGTATAGTCCAACAACATCTGGAGGGCCATGGTTGCTCACCCCACACATAATGCATATTGTTCAACTAAACTCACACAGAAATAAAACACAGATATAAAAGATAAATTCATCAGCTAAATGCCACCAACATAGGCACCAATTATGAACCACAATTGTTTCTGTGTAGTGTTACTCTGAGATATCCTGAAGTGCACACCCTGCAGCCTTCACCCACAACATGCTTTTGAATACTAGGAATGCAAACTGGTTGAGGTCCCCAGTAACAGTACAACCACTGGGGAAATAGTCCCCTTGAACTACTATTTTTTCTCGGGGGGGGGGGACAAGGATAGTTGGTGAGAGGACCACCCCCTCCGGCTTCAAATGATGGCAGAAGCAAAGGGTACTCTTGAGATGAAGAGGTAAACATTCCCTCTCAGAAAAAGCCAATAGTGATAGTTCTCTCTTTATAAATAAACATATCCAGATGACATTTCTGTTCTCGAGCAATTCCCAGCACCAACTGCAACATTTTATCCCAACCATCAAGTGGATTTTTTTTTTAATTCTGGGACCTAACAGATCAAAAAATAACCTGTTTCCCTTTTTTCTATTCCCCCGCCCCTTTAAAAAAGTGCACCAATGAAGTGGCACTGTTGCACTATGGCACTTTTAACACTAAGGAGATTTTCAGACCTGCAAAATCCCGGTTTGCCGCGCGAGCAGCCTCCCGAAACTGCTGCGCGGCAAGGGTCTACTTCGGACGACGCTGTGCCTCTCGCGAAACCGTCCGTGTCACTTCCGTGAAGCTTGGGACGGCTCCGCGCCATATTTCAATCACGGAGGCTGCCCGTGATTGAAATATGGCGCCGAGCCGTCCGAAGCTTCACGGAAGTGACACGGACGGTTTCGCGAGAGGCACAGCGTCGTCTGAAGTAGACCCTTGCCGCGCAGCAGTTTCGGGAGGCTGCTCGCGCGGCAGACATGCATTTTGGCAGGTCTGAAAATCTCCTAAGATTTTTGATTTAAAAAATCACAGAGGACAAAATTTGCCCTCCAGACCATAGGACTCCCTCAGCAACCCATGCCCTGCTCACTCACTCACTCCCTCTCTCTCTACATATACATATATATATGGAGCAGTCCTGGTGTAAATCAAAGAAATTGTCCCCCCACCCAATAATAATAATAATAATGGAACAAGTTGGCATAGGAATGACAACAACCAGCAAAACTGGTAAAAATCCCAGCAGCTATGTTGTGAAAATTCACATTTCTTTAAACCAGTCTGGAAGAGCTCAGACAATACTATAACATTTATAATACTCATGTATGCATAGAGCATGTGCAAAAAAAAAAAAAAAGACTACTATCTGGATAATTGTGCACTGATAAAAGGATGTGCTTGGTTTTTTGTTTTTGTTTTTTTGTAGGGAGGGACAACTCCCAGTGACCTGCTGACTGGGAGATGCTGGGTAGTATTGTTTTTAAAAAGTAACTTTTCTAAGCTCCAGTCTCTACTTTTCACATTTATATTCTGATTTTATATTGCATGTGAGGCCCAGGTATGCTGCAATTCTTAGGTGCTTCTCAGGTCAAAAAAGTCACAAGAGTGGCTTAAGAGCAAATGCAGTATACCAAAAGTATCCCACAGAAGACTGGCCGTGTCTGTGATCAGTCTATGCTTGCTTACTCCTGCCACCTCTACACACTGTGCTAAGATTGTGCATATTACAAACTTTTTGTCATTTAGAAAAGGTCTGCTGTGTGGATTATTCTGATATTCCCATCCTTGTATATGGGCAATTTCATTGGGTAGGAGCCATCCAATTCCTGTGTCAGACAAAACTGGGTGTGCTATGTATCCTTTCAAATCAGGGCATTTCAACTGTGTCCTGGAGATCTACAAATTATCATCTTTTTACAGAGGATCTTTTTACATCAAATTATACAGAGGATAGAAAAGTTGTGTTTTCTAACTACAGCCCCCACAATATCGTACCCAGCATAACTTTTCCAAGCGCTGAAATTAGATTTCAGGTATGCCTTAGGAGGATGTTGAATCACAGCCTTTATTTTTGAGACCAGATTTTTGTGATCATCTCCCACTGGACATTTGTCTTTTCTTCAGTGATTTTCACTGTCATTTATTACCACCTCTCCAGGCTCCTGCTCAAGATTAGATGAAATCCATCTATTAGATAATAGCCCAAGCACAATGTGGGAGTAAAACGTATCAGGAGGATGGAGGATGTTTATACTTTGGGTAAATTAAGATACATACTCTTGAGGTTTTGCTGGTGATTCTACAAGAAAATATCAGTTGTAACTGGTATTCAACTGATTAATTTCTCTCTCCCAATTTAGAGCACTTATGCACAGCAAGGTTGTTTTTTTTTGTTTTTGTTTTTTTGTATCAGTCTGACAGCAACATTTCTCGAGATAACAAGAATTGCCAGATTAGGGTATACAGTACTGTTTATTGTTTGAAGTATATTTATTTTTTAGTTACATTTTCTTTCAGTCAGCTCAAAACAGCTTATATGGCTGCTTGCCATGTATCCTTGCAAGATGTGAGGTAGGTCAGGCTGAAAACTGAGACTGGTACAAGTTCACCCAGAGAGTTTTATGGCTTAGGACTTTTTCGGGTGGCAATTTGTAAGGCAAGAAGGCTTGTCCCTCTTGCAAGGCTGCTGCGTGGCAGGGGGGCCATTTCAGATGACGCCATCCCCCTGCTGATTCTGTTCCGGAAGAGGTGGGAGGCTGCAGTGCCATATTTGGCCATTTTCTAATCACAGTCAACTTCCCTGACTAGAAAATGGCCAAATATGGCGCTGCAGCCTCCCAGCTCTTCCGGAACAGAATCGGCAGGGGGATGGCATCATCTGAAACAGCCCCCCTGCCGTGCAGCAGCCTAACAAGAGGGACAAGCCTTCTTGCATTACAAATCGCCGTCTGAAAAAGTCCTTAGTGAGGACTTGAACCTGGATTGCCATAAATTCCAATCCAACAGTCACATTGCTATGAAAAGTGATGTAACTGTCACTTTGATGAAGTCAGTGGCAAAAAAGAAAAATAAGTATGCAAAAAACTTTCAAGAAATGGAAATAAGAAAAGAAAGGCAGGCCCTATCATTAGGGTTAAAAAGGAGGTATTTCAGGTGGCAGATGCAGGCCCAGTGTGGTGGCAAGATATTGGAGGACAGCATTGGGTGTGCCACACAACCTGTTTCTATGTCCTCTAAGCTAGCCAGCAATATGTGGTCCCATTATAAAGCACTCAAGTAAAATTCAACTGTCACTCTGTTTGGCTTCCACATGTGGAACAGGGGTACAGAATCTTCAGCCCTGCCTGGAAAAAATGAAGACTTTCCATACACAGTTAAAAAAAAAATATAATACATGAGGTAACAGTGACAGATGTCTGTGCAGAGATGAATGACGACAATGTATTATTGAATCCTAAATTCTTGTGGTGTCTTAGGAAATCTTGCAATCCATTTCCTATACAGTCATAGTAATTTTTCCAAGCTCTCCAGTTTGCAATAAATGGTTAAATTGTACAGTGAAATGCATTTAACTCAAATTTCTATATTCTAGGTAGATGTTTTATTTCCCCAGTCTTTTTATCCCTTATCAACTTAAAATACTCAGGAGAGCTTGGAAAATTACTTTTTTTACAATGACCAGAATTTCTAGCCATACAGGCAGTGCTTGATGGGAGATTTGGGGAACTGTATTTCAAGTAGGTTACCTTCCCAAGCTCTACCTAGCAGCTACTTCAAATATTAAACTCCTAAATGGGAAGAAAAAAAAACCTAAAGAAAAAAAGTGTGGAAGCATGACCTGGATAGTTCAAGGAGTCCCAACTGAAATGTGGGATCATAGTTACGCATAACTACCTGGAAGTGGGATTTTGACTATTTCCTTCACAGAAACTGATTCTGTATAAGAAATGGGTTGCAAGCCATTCTCTATCCACTTACCCAGAAGTAAGTCCTGTCAAACTCAGTGGAACTTATTTCTGACTAGACATGCATAGGGTTGTACTATTCATTGACTATTTAAAAAGTAATGTCATGTTAGAGGTAGGAAAGCTTATGAACACATTGAAACAATTGTTCTTACATTCATATATGAAAATAGAATGCAGTTATGAAAGACATTCTAAGAGGTATTATTTAATTCTTCCATTGCTGTTTTTGTATTTAGTATTTTAATTTTCAAAACAAACTTAGAAACAGTACTTTAATCATGCTAGTGGATAAGTTCCACTGAGTGCAATGGGGCATACTTCTGGGTAAGTGGATAGAGCATGGTCTGCAGCCCGAAAGACAAAATAACTCTGAAAGGGGACATTTAACATCCCCCAACCTGTTCCCTTCCCCTCAAAGACACACATACAACCCCCACTTCTAATGCAGTTATAAAACCCAAAAAAATCTACCAAGGAAGAGAAAACAGAAAACATGTAACAGCCAAAAGAAAATTTAATTTTTCCTATGTGTGTGTCTGTGTACATAAACTTGTATACAGGCATGCATGGATAGGTAACCAAAGAAAAGAATAGACATAGTTCACCAGGCATCCATAACTAGCTGCAAACATTTAGACCAAAACTCAAGGCTTCTTCCTTATGAGAAGATACTTTACTTCTGAGTAGACCTCTTAATCCTCAATAGACCACTTACCCTGAAGAGCCTGCTATCTGCCATCTAATGTTATAGTCCCGTAAGGTATAGGCAAGTTTTAATTAACAGTACTTAATCCATGTTTTAAACAAACAAAACCCCCAAACAGAATAACCCTGAGGTGCCCACTCTCAGGGTTCCCTTACTATTCATGGTGTCTAGCTTTCACAGCCTTGGAGCTATGGTGAGGAAGACATATCTCTCACACACACATACAGAGAGAGAATGTATGTGCATCTAGGTCATGAAAACAATAATAAATTTGTTGGTCTTTGAAGTGGCACAAGACTGTTGCTTTGCTGCAAGAAACCAACATAAACACCCTTCTAGAAATGTCCTTCTGGTTACTTCACATCTTATTTTGCTTCTTTTCCCCCATTCAAATTAAGCCTATAAAAACTGATCTGAGCAAAGAAATTAAGTCATGTACAGACTTTTTCGGACAAAGAAAAAAACAACGCTAGCAGCCTCGCCATGTTGCGAGGCTGCAGCGCTGCAGGGCATCCGTTTCTCATGATGCCCGTCCCTAGCGGTACTGTTGCAGTACCGCTGGGACATTTGAGCGTTATATTTCGGCGATTTTTACTCACGATCATTGATCGTGAGTAAAAATCTGCTAAATATAATCCTCAAATGTCCCAGCGGTACTGCAACAGTACTGCTAGGGACGGGCATCATGAGAAACGGACGCCCTGCAGCTCTGCAACCCCGCAACATGGCGAGGCTGCTAGCGTTGTTTTTTCTTTGTCCGAAAAAGTCCTACATCTCTTTTTTAAATCTAATGGAAACACTCCTTCCTCAGTTTGTACCACAGGTGTTTTTCACAATGCAATATAATGCACAAATGTTTTCAGATGACTTTTACCAACAAGGTCTTAGCAAACAGAGAACATCATTCACAACTAAGAATATGTAACAAGATGCAACAACTGTTCCAAATTGTAATTTGTTTTGTATCTAAAAAATTATATTTTTTTAAAAGAAAGATTAGGTAGGTCTTCTTTAACAAATATGTGGATATATGAAGATTTTTTTTAAGTGCATTATAAATTTTTTTGTTGTGTGCCTTCAAGTCATTTCTGACTTATGGCAACCCTAAGGTTCTATCATTGGCTTTTCTTGGAAAGACTTGTTCAGAGGGGAATTTGCCTTTGCTTTTGGGAACAAGTGACTTGCCCAGTCATCCAGTAGGTTTCCATGGCCAAGTGAGGATTCGAACCCTGGTCTCCAGAGTCGTAGTCCAGCATTCAAACCACTACACAATGCTGGCTCTCATTATTGAAAATAAAAACCCCAGTTCTATTAACTAATGAATATTATCTCTCTATTCCATATCAAATGTGTATTTTTTTGCTTCATTATGTATTTCATGATATTTAATATCATGCTATCAGCTACTCATAGGAAGGCAATAGCAAACCACCTATGAGTATTGCTTGTCTAGGAAAACCCTATGAAATGCATGAGGTCACCATAAGTCAACAGGAGACTTGAAGGTACATACAGAATATTACTTTATGTTTTCTTAAATATGTAAAAATAGATACTTTCTTTTTCCTGGTCACTTCAAGTGTTCTCCCCCAAGTTACCCTGAATACATTTTTAAAATTTTCTTCCAGAAAGAGCTGCTGGACAGCTTATTAGGAATTCCTCCATAAGAAAATCAATAATGCTGAACAAATTATTTGGAACAGTAATGGTGGGCAAGTTACCAATCTTTCCCAGTATGGGCTAGTTGCAGGAAAGCTTTGGGTAAATTCTTCAGAAGATTCTTAGTTCATACCAGTGGTGGCACTAGGGGGTTGCAGAGAGACTGAACCGCACCAAGTGACACTGTTGGGGGAAGGGATTACATCAGCCTTAGTGATGCCACAGGTTCATACTGGACAACTATAAACCTCAACAGGCCTGTACTTTGTGTAAATTAGTTGTGTATTCTGAAACTTGCCCCAGGAGCACTTTGCAATGGCTGGGGGATCCAGAAACCATGTACAAGGTTTGTTTGTCATAACAATCAATGTGAACAGCATTTTCTAAAAGGGGAAAGACTGAAGAACACTAATACAGTGGGCCTTCCGTATCCACGGGGGTTTGGTTCTGGAACACTTCGTGGACAGTAAAAACCATGGATGGTTAAGTCGTATATAAATTAATGGGCTGCCATTTTAAGTATGTGGTGCTGCCATTTTTAATATTTCGCAACAATCCACGGATGCTGGAATCTGAAGATACTGAACCTGTGAATATGGAGGGCCCACTGTAACTAATCCTCCTAGTCAAGATTTTGGCAGCAGTGACCTCCCAATGTGTTTGAACTCATAATATCTTCATAGACTAAGGCTAATGGCAGTTGTAAGCCAAAACATAGGAAAAATGACAGTTGCCCAACCCTGCCCCTAATTATTTACATCTGTTCATCACTGAGAATAGTGTTTATTTACAATAGTATACAGAAGCTAGTGACTTATGCTAAAGGATTTATGGAATTGGTAGTTTTTGAAGAGAGATGTAACACTGCAAAACTCTTTTGGAATAGCAAAGAGCACAGTCTTTTGAAGGCACAGAAAATTTTCAGCTGGCCAATGGAGGAAGAGTGGGAGGCGCAAGGGGTTTATGTAGCAAAATATAAACAAAGAAATCAGTGACCAAGACAATGGAGGATTTCCTTCTGCATCATTTCTGTCTTCTCCTGTGGCAGACATGAGCTTGTATAGAATCGAAAAGATAACTGGAGTTCCTGCCCTAGCCAAAAAAAAAAAAAAAGACTGCATGTTGTCTTCTTCATAATGTCCTCTGGTTTTGTTGGTTATGGTGCATTCATTTAGGACTTGCAAGTTTAAAATCATATCCTCATGGCTGGCCTACTCACAGCTGGCTCATGGCATCATGCTGCCTGAAACAAAGACCAAGGGAGACCCCTTACCAAATCTACAAAAGGCAATATGGCAACCCATTGCATTTTTCTTCAACAATAATGACAACACACTGTTGCCTTCTCTACCTGAAGGTAGTTAAGAGGGTGTAGGGCAGATTGTGTAGCACATACCTTGCTCACTTGACATTTTGCCCCTTCCTCTCAACATCTGCCACCTGAAGCTACCACCTCACTGTGCCTGATGTCCCTTGGCCATTACACAGCTGAGAAAATAGCAGTGCTGGGTTTATACTGTCCTGTTCAACCCCCCACCTTTTAGAAATCACACTACCACAATACAGCCACAGCTTTCTTTTCTCCTAATTGTGTGTGCTGGCTTTCCTTTCACTCACCGTTCCCTACTATGAGTGCAATTAAAGGCATATTGTGTAGGCAGCCCTTAAAAATAAACACATACAACCATATTAATGGATTTGTTGATCAGTAAATATTATAACATGTAGGTTCATGAACATACTGAATTTTTTTAAAAAAATATAAAGCAATATATCAGAGACTTTGAGGTGTATGTCCTCTAAATTACAATGGTGGCTGGGAGCTCCCATATCTGTTTATCAGTGAATCCACTCCAGGTTTTAGTCCAGGCCTTTAAAAAGCTATCTAAGGTGCTTAAGTATATTTCTAAAAAGGTCCAGGACCTCAGATAACTCCTTTTCACTGTTACACTGACCTAAGAGCCACCAGCTGCCACAACTTAATATTTATCCTGTTAAGACAAGAAATTTATTATTATTTTCTTCCTGAGTTGTTTGAAGCTGGAGATAATCGGTCTATTTCTTTAAAAAAAATAGGCTTAAGTTTAACGGCAGAACTGATTGCCAAGGCTGTCAAAAAAATTAAAAAGGAAGGTGTGGGTGGGGAAAGTACTCTAAACTTTAAACTTGCTAGGAGGGGTATTAAGACTCAAACTTGTTCAATCACTGTAAATTAAACACTACAGCAACCTCCCTCAACTTGGTGCCCTCCAAATGCTTGCTGAGAATGATGGGCATGGTTGCCCCACACATCTGAAGGGCAGCAGTTGGGGAAGGAAACCTGCTCAAGAGGTTTAAAAACTCCAGGAGACACAGCCATGTGCCTAGTTTAGAAAATCTCATGCTTCACTTAATACCATTTTTCTATTAGCCAGTGAATGGGAAAAGGCATGCCTTTAGAAAAAGCAGATGATACAGCTGCAGGTGTTCATATAATGAACATTGGGGATGTAAAGAATACTTGCACATTTTCTCTTCCTCATCAATGATAAAGTATGTCTCTCCATATTGAGACACAATGCTTGAAAATGATTGACTGCTGTGAGATCTTTTTTCTTCATTTCATAAGTTTCTTTGCAAAAAAAAATCTTTTATGTAAAAAATCTATTCTACATGTTCTGTGCAGAAAATGTTTTTGTTCCAACACATGTTTTCTTATATCATTTTTTTTGCCAAAAAAGTCCTAAAAATGCCAAACAAATCAAAATTATGCTAAAACTTTCAAAATATCATCCAACAGGAGAAAACTTTTGAAATTCTTCATTTTTACATGCAAGAATGAAATCAGCAAAGATTTAATCCCAAGTGACCAATGCGATGAGGAAGTGTTGCCCTATAAAAATCCCTACCACATATCAACCAGTTCCCCCCCCCACTTGTTTTGAAATGTAAAGAGACTTACACTGAAACTTCTAAATTAAACATCTCCTCTAATCCTTATCAGTTTTTGTCTTCACCAAGTTGTGTAGTAATGGCTGACTTCCTCCTCCACCCAGTTTCTAAACTAAGGTGCCTCTCCCCTCCCGCCCTTTCCCAGCAGGTCTTTCAACTAGTTAAAAAGGATACAGACATTCTCTCACTCACTCACACACCTTGATTTTTGGTACCCAAGGAGCAGCAAGTTCATTAACATTTATTCACAAGAAATATTAACTGCATTGCTATGATTTCCACCAATGCTTTTGAAAAAACAAGATTGCTATAATCTTTCAGCGCTCCCACCACTACCATTTAAGTTAGCTCTAAAAAAAGTGTACATAGCTGAGTGAAAGAATAATCCCTGGTGTTCCCGCTGGGATCCTATACCAGCCTTCTGAGGTTGGGAGATACATCTGCACACAGACAGATAAAATATTACAGCACAGTGTGGAGGAATTCAGGCATAGTGTAACATATTTACATGGATTTTCAACCACTCCAGATACCACGCATGTGCTATATGTATCTCACCCTGCCACTCCCATGGATAATTTGGTCTATGTTGTTTAAAAGATGAGACATAGACCGTTGTTAACTTGCACTGAAATTTAATATCTTTATGAAAAGTACTAACTGTTGCCACAAAGCACATTACCTATGAATTATTAAATTCATTGAAAGGGAATAATTGATTTGGTTTCCTTCTTGGTAAAGCTTTTATGGGCACTTACAAGCAATATGTTTACATTGATCAGTGAATAACAGCCCCTATAGGTTCATCCTAGAAATCCCTTTACAATGTACCTTACCAATTCAACAGGTTTCCAGAATTTCTGTAGGAAAATTCCAGCTGTTCCATGTGTATTCATAGAGCACAGGTTTTTCACTGGTGCCTACCCAAAATCTATCTCAAACTAGAAAAAACAGGGGATGGAGGGAGGAGAGAGACTAATCTGCCTTGCTGTCTTCTGACCCACAAGTACAACAAAGGTTATTCAGAGAAATGGGTTCCTGAAGCAAAGATCCTTTTTGTACAGCCATTTCACTTTGGTTTGTGAGATCAGTTACAAACGAGATGCTTCTAAATTAGAAGTACTGGCATTGCAGAACCTGGACTGCAGAGTTTTCAATTACTTAACTGTTAGCAAAAAAAAAAAAAAAAGAGCATAAACTTCAGTCCTTAATTGTACTACAGTATGCATCTTCAGGTGGGAGGCAAAGATGTTTTTTTGAGAAAGAAACCCAGAAGAATTTTTTGTGCCCCAAACTCCCCATCATCAACATGCTTACTTCGAGGAAAGTCCAAGAGATTTTAATGGAATTCACTTCCAAATGGTACAAGACCACTGTCCAGCACTAAAGATCTCTTCAAAAAACGAGCCTCATTTGATCCATTGTGTCCAATTACCTAAAATCTGCACCCCCAGTCCTAACCATGTTACTCAGCTTCAACTGCATTTGCTTTCAGAGATGCTCACCCTAGTACATCTTGAGACATAAGTACTTGCTATTTCAGAATCCCCATCCTAAGCATGAGTACTCAGAAGTGTACTTGGATGCCTGCTAAGAACTGAAGCCTCGGTAGGATTTACTTGAGAGTAAATCCACAGAGAGGGCGCTCAGACTGTTTTGTGTTCGACCTGTGGATGCGACAGCCTATACCATCCTGCCTTTTTGCATGTCCAGAGAGAAAGCTTTCCTAATTTTCTGCCAGATGAACGGCCGGATCCTGTGCGTGACTACTCGGAAGTAAATGCTATCGCAGCCTGGAACTGCAAGAACAGACCCACTTACCTGGGAGTAAATATCACCGAGTTCAACTGCCCTAGGAAACCCATGTATAGCGTTGTGCTGTCTGCAGCCACCCTATTGACCGACTTCAAAGTCAACACGCTTAGGATCGGGCTGCGCGGCTGCCCGAACCAGGAGCACATTTACTGAAGAAGGAGCCTCCCTGAACTCAGGAGGAACTTACCGGGGGTGGGGTGGGGGACTCAAAGGGCTACCTCCCTTTTTTTCCCCACAGGAGTGGCGTGGGGAGGTTTCCTTTCGAGAAACACAGAGGCACTAGCTAGCAGCGGGTGAGGGCGCAGCAGCCTTTAGTTGGGCAATTCGGGTGGGGGCAAGTTGACACACACACAAACACACACACACACGAGGCGATGTTCCACATCCGTCTGGCAGAAGAAAAGTCAGAAAGTTCTGAGTCGTGGTGGGTTGCTTTTAAAGATAAATAAATAAATAAATAAATAAAATCCACCACCTGACGGGGACCCTCAGTGAGAAGTAGGGAAAGGAAAGGTCCTTTGGCTCCTCAGGTTTCGGGCAACGGAGCCCGGTCTGTGCCCGAACGAGTCCACCGATACCACCACCGCAGAGAGAGAGAATGGGGGGGGGAAACATGTCAGCTTTGCAAGGGGGGCGCAGCAACGCCACGTCCAACGCGCAGGCTACTCACCCGCTCCCGAAGCGCACGGTCAAAAGCAGGAGCAGGAGCCTCACTCCGCCGCCGCGGGGGCTCCACGGAGGCGAAAAGACGAAGGACCACGACTCCATGCGAAGTCTGGCGGGGCTCCCGGTTAGGTTCCTCGGAGGAGGAGGCGGTAGCCAGCGCAGCTCGGACTTTTCTGCCTTGTCTTGCCTCGCTGTCCTTTCTTTCCCGCCTCTTTCTCCTCCTCCTCCCTCCCCACACCTGCCCTCCAGCTGCTGTAATCGTGGCAGCACTTTGAGGAGAGCGCAAGGAACCAACCCCACATCAAACAGGTAGCCGCGGGTTCGGAAGCGGAGCCGTCAAGGCGTGACTGGCCAATCCGCTTCTCCGGCTTCCCCATCCATCACCCCGACCACGAATCAATCCGGCCGAAGGGCGGGGCTTTCTTTTTGTTAGGAAGGGATGCTCAGCATCCCCTCACAACTTGTGGGTGCTTTGTGGGGGAATGGTTGGTCAAAGTAGGGTAGGCAGGGAAAGCTTTCAACACAGAGGACGAGGCCCCGTCGTTCTTTGACTTTTAGGGAGCACTTAGTGGCTCCCAGTTTTGAAAAACAATACAATCAAAACTCAGCACTTACAAAGGAATTCCAAGGGGTTTCGCAGCAGATAATGGCCCATCAACCAACCATTAGACAAACAGATAACAATCAGCCTTGCATTTCTATACCCGGAAACTAACCATTAAATTACACAAATTTACATCTACTCCCCAACAGGGGTTCACAATATATAAACTCCACATACACTCCTATCCAGCCATTCTCTGAAGATGCCAGCCACAGATGCAGGCAAAATGTTAGAAAGAAACTTCCAGAACAAGGCCACACAGCCCGGAAAAAAACCAAGGAAAATCTAAGCACTTAGTTAGTGGGGGAGAAGGGGGAGAGGATGCTGTTTTGTGAGGAAAGGGGTTAGCCATTGACCAGCAGCTGTTCCGTCCAGTCCTGTGACCAGTGGGGGCCGCTTGGTGGTTTCCTAGGAATACCCGCCTCCAGGCCAAACTTTATCGGGAAGAACCAAGCAAAGCTGCCCCAGTGGGACTGCTGGCAGACGGGTGTCCCAGAGGGAAGGGAGCTGCTAGGAAGCATGTTATGTCCTTCATTCTGCATTCTGTTCTTGTGGAGTGGCTTTCTCAGCCTTCCACCCCGACACGCTGGTATTTCTCTGCTCTTTCCCCCCTTGGAAGTTATCAATCCCTCATGCTTACAGAACATCAAAATATTTTATAGTTGTACTTAAAATGAATGCTACTTTTTCAGGAGCACTCAGGAACCAACCCTCAAGACATGAGAAAGAGGAGGGGGAGAAGATCTGGATAACAAGGAATTAATAGATGCAAAATAAAACAAAATGAACCCCCATTGCTTGGGCTTTATTTGCACTTGTTGCTATCCTATAATAAATTGTCATTCACCACATGGTCTGCATAGGTAACTCTCAGGTGTGCAAAGTCACATTGCTGGATTCTTTATTAATTGTTTGTAGTAATTATCCTCCTATGATCCTGGATTCATAATAGCGAAAGCTGATTAAAATTACTGTGTCATCAATAGACAAAACAGTGAAAAAGTGGCTGATTTGATAGATTGAATGTACTATCAGTTTTTACATGTGACATGGAAAGGTGCATTTAAGCCTTTCTGTCTTGTCCCCACTGGAAATGGTATTTAGTGGGAAGTAAAGTATGGGTTCTTAATGTATAATCTAATCAAGTAACTTTATGTTAATTTAAGGATGGACCAATTTGAAACACACTTCAGGTTCTCAAGGTAGTTAAAGTTACCTACTCTGTTAAACTGGTCTTAAATATACATCCAAAATGCAGAGTTCCTATAGGAGTAAGGGACTGTGGCCTATATAACAAAGCTCTACCCAAGGATTTATTTGATCTTTTAAAAAATCCTAACAATTAGAAAATCTCAAATTATGTTGACACATGGTTGACAGACTTGGAATAGCCCTTCCTTTCTAGGCCTTCTTCATATGTAATACTTCAGTATAATAAATTCCTTTTAAGTCCTTGAAGCTGCAATCCTGTACATACTTTCCTAGGTCTGAATAGATATGCATAGGATTAGGTTGTAAAGCATCTTTAACTTTTACAGTTGATGCTGAGGGCTGATTTATTGACCTGGCATGCATCCAAGAGAGCATTCACATGAAGAGAAGCCTCCATTGGCTGCACTGGTTATCAGTTCTGACACCTGCTATAGCAGCTCACAAAAAGCTCTTTTCCATCCAGCACTGCAAGCATCGTGTTCACCATTTATGTAAGCCTGGGCTTCTTCATGCAGCAGCAGAGAGGAACAACAAAGTCACTAAATGTTGCTGCAACCATTTTTGTTCTTATGGTGTTGGAAGGAACAAAGGGATTCTGGAAGTCGCATGAGTGGGAAGCAGGGCTGGAAGGAGGCTCTCAGAGGGTGACTATAACAAATGTATGAATTCAGTAACATTAGCTATCCAAGACCTCCACTCAAATGTCTACAACCTTTGTGGGAAGTAATGCTGCTATTTGTTGACGAAAGAAGGACTCTTTGGCCCATTTGGCTAGATCAATACAGGTACTGATTTATAATCAATGATTGTAACTCTTGCTATTTGCTAAAGCACATTACAAGAAGAAGGGTGGAGACACTGGAGACATAAACAGCAGCAGCCATACTTTGAGGCATGGGGTCTATCTCATTTACTCAGCTCATGAGAAATGTTGACCTTCCATCTAGAGTTTGGGAAGTGGTGGTAGGGTTCCTATGGCTGCTGCTTAATGGCTGAATTGGCTTTAAATGAGAATATTGGCACTTTAGTAGTGAGTAGAGCTTACAAAAATACTTAATGCAGACTTATTCACATACACATATACTTCCGCACACACATGCTCAAGGAGACATCACCACTCAGTTTCTTCTACTGCTTACTGTTCCTGATTGAAATGCTACCAGCTTCTCTCACTTGTAACTATCCCAGGTCCAGGAAGGTGAGTGACATGTGAAGTTTTCTCAGCCAGCAGTTTGAAGAGCAGCTCCTTGAGGCACTCGATTAGTTAGTGCATGGCTTCTGGGAGGGCTTGTGCAGGAACACAGAGATTTAGCACAGATCCCAATCTGGAATTTAAGAAATGGTCACATGTGGCTGCCGAACAAAGACCAAGATAGAAAGAGGGAGATTTCTACCTCACAGTAGCCCTGTGGCTCCACTCACTCAATTTTATGCTCACAAAACTTTCACAAGTGAAAAGCCTGCTTGAATATTGCTCAGGTTTCCCTACATCCATCCACCCTAGACTACGTGCATCAACTCAAAGTAAGGGAGCACAGGGTCTGCCCGTATTATCCACCATATTTGTTACCTGAATTACAGGGGGTTCATGGGAACCCCACTCATGTCAGATATTAATATTGGGAACTTTAATTAGCTCAATATGGTAGCAAGAGGCTGTGTAAGTATGGGATCTTTTGACCTATGTATACTGGTACTAACTGATGAGACCCACAGGCAGAAAGTAAATATGGGTTTTATTCACAAATACTCTCAGAAGCATTCACACACCAACACTCAGGCTTCAAGTAATCATACAAGGCTAGTAAAAAATAGGAGGAAGTATTGGGATAGAGGAATAGAGTTTGGGATGATGGGCTATTCTATACCTGTCCAAAGAGCAGAGATTGGTGCAGAGAAGTAGTATGGTTATGCATACTGGGTGACACAGCAAACCAACAGAGTGACGGCCTCTGGGAAACTAAACACACTTTAGCAGTATTTGGGGGTGATATTTAAATCCAATATTCCTCTTGAAGGAGTCGTTTGAGTGGAATACAATGTTTGCTGGAGTTACCCACAGTTGGACAATGGAAGTTCCGGCTATCTTAACAATCGCTAATGGCTAAAACATTAAGCCTGATGGGTGTCAGGCAAACTTCTATTGTTGAGGCAAGAGGGCTGAAGGAAAACCAGGTTGCAGAGTAATGAGTTTTCTGGCGACTTGATTGAATTTGTGAATGACTTACTTCCAGGCACATCAAGGAGAATTAGCACATTTCCACCCTAACTCACTGTCAAAGGAGGGGGGGCTGCATAATTACTACCTGGGCTTGTCTTTTGGGAATGTGGAAAGGTAACTTACAACTTTTTGGCAGAACTGGAAGATTTTCAGGCATAGTTATCCCTCCTAACAGTATTTAGACTGCACAATTTAAAATGAGCAGGTACAGGCTATTTGTGCAAGAGCAGTCTTTTCATTTGGAGGTTGTCCTAGAAAGAATGCAGTTAGTCTCCACTAGTTCCTTTATAATGACAAACTACTGTAACAGACTTGCAAAAGATTCTGAAGAATAGATCTGCTGGTACAAATGAAAGGGAGACATAGCCCTTTTGGGTGTGTGTGTGGAGGGATAGGGATTCACTTCCTGTCAGATACTCAACCCCATTCATTCCCTTTCTCCTCGAAGTATTTTCTAGATAAAGGATGTTAATGTTGGCAGCATATTGTCTGCATTTCTGAAACCTGAAGCCTGAAGAAATCATTCATTGTAGTCTAGATTCAGTTCTGTTAGCTCCCTTCATCTTAACACATATCTGAATCATTTGAAAGTGCCATGGGGCTCTTGCAGGTGGGACAAAACAATTCCTCCTCCTCCTCCTTGGCTTTAATGGTGAAGCAAGACCAAAAGGCCCTATTACCACTACTGAAAGACATCTTTTTAAAAATAACTCTGAGAAAGACAGGGGCACAGAAATCCTAAGTCATAAAAGACTTGCTAAATTGCAGGCTTGCAAGAAGTGTCAAATAACTGACAATCTTAAAGGTCAAAGAGTCCGACCACTAAGGGTAACTCTTAAATCAGCCACAGGTACACTCCAATCAGCCAAGAAGCAAAGGAAATCCAGATATTCATCTTGATAGTGTAGACCATCCCAAATAGTATAATAAACTACCTGGACCTGGCGTACCATATGCCGTTAAACCCCCAAAATGTCCAGTAGACCTCATGACAACCCTGTAAGATAGGTTGGCCACCAAATTCCGCCCGCCCCCCTGCTGCTCTATCCCCCACCCCTCGCCCTCCTGCCTCCAAACTGCCCCTTGCCACTTGCGCCCCCCGCCCACCGCTCAGCCTCCCACCACTGAACTCACCCCCACACTGCTCGCCCCCACCTCCAAACTCACCCCCACTGCTGAACTCGCCCTCTGTCACCTAATTCACCCCTGCCTCCAAACTCACCCCCCCACTGATAAACTCTGCCTGCTGCCCATCCTCGCCCCCCCCCGCCGCTCGCCCTCCTGTCACCGAACTCGCCCCCCATGCTACCCCCTGTACTTCAGCACATGCTATACACACACACACCACATCCACCCCCATGCTACTCACACTCCCTCTGCAGCTGCCATGTTTACAAAGGATTTCAACTTTCACATGGTCCTGCCCCCAGTGTGCTGATTGGCTGCCCAACAGAGCTTTGATTGGTTGGTCAGTTCCCTAAGCAGTCAATCAGCACACTGGAAACGGCAACATACCTAAGAGAATTATAGATAGATAGATAGATAGATAGTGTCTCATACCCCACAAACTTCATAAAGTTCTGAGCCCTTCCATCAAATACCAAAAAGTTTGCTACAAGCTGCACAATGCCTTTAGAGTGTGCAAAAAGACAAACCTGTTGTGTTTGACCCTACTATTGAAAAATATGAAAATCCCTCAAAGGACCCCCTCCCCACAAAAAAAGATACTGTGACCATTGAATATTCAAATGACATTTCTATTGTCTGGCAATTCCTAGCACCAGATGTAACATTTTATTCCCACTCTCAAATGGGTTTCTTCTTTAGATTCCAGGACATATTGGAACAAAAAGGTAAACTTATCTTCCTTTCTTTCTTTATGTTTCATAGCATTATAGAGCATCAATAAAATGACACAGTTGCACTGTGTGCATGCGTACCTTCAAGTCACCTGTCAACTTATAGCACTCCTATGAATTTCATAGGGTTTTCTAAGGCAAGGAATATTCAGAGGTGGTTTTGCCATTTGCTTCCTCTGAAATATAGCCTACAGCCCTTGGTTTTCTTTGGTGGTCTCCCATCCAAGTCCTAACCAGAGCTTACCCTGCTTAGCTTCCAAGATCAGACATGATCTGGTGACTTTAGGGTACTAAGGCTGGTCAGATGCACTGTAACTAAAAAAAAAAAATACAATCAGACAGGAGAGAATTTCTCCTTCAGACCATAGCAACACCTTGGGTCAGTAAATTGATTGGGGTACTGTTTGTCTGCCAGCAGTAAGTGCTGTAGAAAGCAGACTCAAGTAGGGTGATGCTATTGCAGCACTTACAGGTGGCAGACAGTTTACTAGTTGCTCAAATGGTTGCAGGAATCCTCTCTGCCACTGGGAGATTTATAGCCACTTGGCCTTGACATGCTGGGTGGCTAATTGATCAGTGTTTCCTCTTGAAGCCTCTGTGGCAGGCACTAAGTTTTTTGGGGTTGCTTTTTTTAAAAAAAAAATCATCATGCTGCAAATGACAGAAGTATCTCCTTAGTGTCCACCAGTTCTGGCTGAGGTGGGGGCCCTCTTGCTGAAGGTCTTCATCATTGATTTCAATCCCAGTTGCCCACATTCTGGGAGGAAGCTGCCAACTGGAAGCAAATGCTTCTCAAGTTTTGAGTCTACAGAGTGAATTGTGACAGGTACCCACAGATTGAAAATTTCCAAGATATGATGTGCTTGTGCAGGGCGCTGAGATCAAATCCTGAAGTGTTCCAGCAGTTATAATTAGAGCACAGGTTGGGCTGTAAACTACATGCTGCAGTTCCTCTGCTAAAGTTTGTTCCTTAGGCTTGTAATGGATGGCTCTCTCATGATGAACCATTGGAATATTATAAATTGTTTCATCTCATTGACTTCACAGTAAGGACTGGCAACTAGAGATCTCTGAACCAAATTTCACCCTCTTGAGAGTATTTCCATCTTCCAGCTAATAAACTATTGGCAAGAAAGTGGGAAATAATGCAAAGAGTAATACAATTGTCCCTTCACATTCACTGGGGTTTGGTTCCAGGACCACCACCACCACCCGTGAATACCTAAATCCGTGAATACTCAAGTCCCATTATATGCAATGGCATAGCAAAATGATTTCCCTTATATAAGATGGCAAAATCAAGGTTTGCTTTTTGGATTATTATTTTTTAAAGAATATTTTCAAGCCATGAATACTTAAAACCGTGAATGCCAAATCCGTGGATACGGAGGGACAACTGTACTGCAATTATGAGAAAACAAGATTTGACAGCAGGGCAGGTAGTACTAGCCCTGTGTCACACTTTACAGAGGACAGTCCAAGTCTACTTTAAAAATAAAGAATAATTAGAAGGGAGAGCAGGTTGCTCATCAGCTGTTTGTTCCTGAACAGCAGACAGAGTGAGGTACCATAAAAGAACTGTACATTGTAAAAGAATTTCCCTTACACTCCCTTTGTTCTATCTTGCTATTTAAAGGATTTATACAGATTCAGAGACAGGACGGCCTTTACTAAAGCTTAGTTAAATGTGATGGCTTTACTCAGGCTTAAAGGAATACCCCATATTTTGAGCATGCCTATCTTTGTGGTTTAAAACACTGGAAGACTTTGTACATATATTTTGTCCTTAGTATACTGTGCTTGAAGGAAGAATATTTGGGTTAAATTTTAGCCATTTATTACATGTTGAGAGATTGTAAAATATCTGATTTGATTTATAAGCAAGATAGATATCTAACTGTGTAAACATTTGTTTTATTTGTACTAACTAATATTGGAACAATTCTTAAAAGAAGCTGTGTGCCTTCTTGGAGGGATTCAGAATTTTAAGTCCATGGTTGATTTAATATAATTTAAATCTGAAAATCCACTTGGTGCTCCTTCATTGCACTAATTTTTCACAGTCCATCCAATTTTATTTATGAGAATAATACTTGCTGTTTCTGTTGTGTCTGACTTATGGTGGCCCTAAGGTGAACCTATCACAGGGTTTGGTGGGCAAAATTTGTTCAGAGGTGGTTTGCTTTTGTCTTCCTTTGAGGCTGACAGCATGTGACTAGCCCAAGGTCAACCCCAGTGGCTGAGTGAGGATTCGAACCCTGGTCTCCAGAGTTGTAGTCCAATGCTCAAAACACTATACCACACTGGGTTTCAGCTATGTTGTATCTTTTGCTAATTATTTTTTTTACTACAGACTGATAACTACATATAAAGAAACAAATATACAGTAAAACTAAATGGTAGAGCAGGCTGAGCATGAGTCCCAGGCTTCTATATAAGATTGTATTTCTATTGAAATTACAGTCATTATTCCCATTTGCTTGTATGAATATAATATTAATATATACAGCTATTATAGAAGTCAATGTCCAGCTGGGTTAAATAAGGGCCACTTTATTTAACCTAAAACCTATTTAAAAGGAGTGAACCTGGAGAGGAGCAAGAAGGGGGAGCAACCTGATACGGGATCAGCTGAGACAAGCCTTACCCTGGGTGAAACACCTAAGCCCCAGGGGTAATCCATTAGCTAGGTTGCTCCCCATCTGGCCATTGACTGGAACACAGACCTGAGGACCCCCTCCCTGCATTGCAGGACTTAAAGTGAGGGCCAGACCTCCAGACCAACCCCATGGGTAGTCTCTTTCCCCACCTGCCAGGTCACAGGACCTAAAGAGGCAGTTCCAATGCCCTCCCCTTTACCAAAAGGGTGCCAAGGTGTTCATGGTACCTGCTACTTTTCTCCCCCCACTACCAGTCATAGACAAGGGCCAAGCATCTGCTCAGTCCCTTCCCCCTACCAGGTTGGCCAAAGGGGCCCTCACCCCATGTTGCAAGTCCCCTAGGAACAACATATTACGATCCTCACATAAGTGCACACCACCCACTGTGTAGAGCTAAGGACACTGAAATACTATATTAGGATGTAGGAGAAAATTGGCCCAAGCCTCTATTTAGGGCATTACAGATTTCCCTGTTAATCCTCCTGCATGCCCTATCAATACAATGTAGTTTACCCTCATCCTGCCAAAGCTGACAAGACAAAATGACAGACCACATCAAGGTTACACCCAGCCATCTGGTCTGAATGATCCTAAGGTTGTGCAGAACCTGTAGAATAACGGCCTTGCCCTTCAACAAACCCAGGTCATTCCCATCCAGGTGAATGATCAGAACATGGGGAGGGGGAGACCCTTTCCACTCCCTAAGCAACAGAGGTAACAAATCATACCAATGATGGCCTTTTCCTGAGCCACTTCATCTGATCTCTTAACACCAGTTGAGCCCCAAAATGGCAGTTCCGGGCATGGTGTACCACCCAGTAAACTATACAATGACTGTAAATCAGGACCCACCACCTCTCCAGACAAAACCTAGAACCTGGAAAAAGATAACATTAGTAAAGAGCAAATCACAGTTCAATTCCTAATATGTTGGATAGATCCCTCACCATGCCCCTATGGGTCTTTCAACCATAATTGATCCATGCTGTGGCCACATATTAAGAACAGGCTCCTCACCTTTAGGCTGCATAAACTTGTAACAAAAACAAGAAATGTTAACTATCAACTCTGTTTCTTAAATGACTGCCTTCTCACTCTTTCTGAGCTGGGATCCAAAGTGACTGGAATGTGTTTGCCTGGCAGCCAAGATGTTTATGCTGTAGCCAAATATTAACACCAGGTTTCTCTTCTCTATAAACCTATAATCCTAAATATACACTGGACTGACTATGTGACGAATGTTGCTGTCCTTGAGCAAGCAGGGATCACCAGTATTGAGGCCATGATATTGAGAACGCAGCTGCACTGGGCAGGGCATGTTTCTAGGATGGAGGACCATCGCCTCCCAAAAATACTACTCTACGGTGAACTCGCCACGGGTCAGCATAAGAGGGGCGCTCCAAAAAAGCGATACAAAGACTCCCTGAAACAACATCTCAGGCTCGGCCAAACTGATCACCAACAGTGGTCCGCCCTGGCCTCACATCGGGAGGCATGGAGACGCACTATCCACAATGCTGCAGCCTTATTTGAGAACTCACACCGAACAAGTCTTGAAGAGAAACGACACCGCAGAAAGAATCACAACCCAAAAACATCACCCAAGGAGACCTTCTGCTGTGCTTTTTGCAACCGGACTTGTTTATCTCGGATTGGCCTTTTTAGTCATCAGCGCGCTTGCAGAAAGCGCGGGATGTGTCCTTCCTGAATCTTCGTTTGTGAAGAAAAGCCAGAGAGAGAGAGAGAGATAATAAACAAGAAATGTTAAGCAACACTGCTTCCTAAATGGCAATACATAAGACCTGAAAGTGGAATATCAAACTGTCCATTGTTCAAATGTCCCAGTTCCATAGTCCATGCAGTGGCTGGTAAACTGCCCCAGTATGAAAATAATGAGATCCAATTTCCACTCATCAAAACCCAATTGAAATCAGGGAGGGGAGGGTCAATTAGTCACTGCCCAAAATTGGTATTTGCTCAATTGGTAACAGTCAGCATGATAGAACAAGGGTCCTTCTCACTCACCTCTTAGCTCCAAATACTCTTTCAATGCCCTTACTGGATACTTAGCTTCACTGATGCAAAACCCAGTTAGACTTCAGTTCTCTGCCCAATTTGATTCATTTTTTGAGTGGCATAATGTGAAGGGAATACTGTCATGTATCTCTCTGCTCTAAAGACCTACCTGGCCAGTCTGCCCATGAAGCCACCACAAATTCACAAAAGGCGACTCAAAGAAGGCAGTGAAACTAATTGCATGAAACAATAAGGGCTCAAAGAGCTGGTTTTAAGTATCTGCCATGTACTGTACACTGTAGGTCCCTCAAGATGATAAGCAAAATAGGTTTCCATGTGTTCTGAACTTTGCCAGCTTCTCTTCTCCATCCCTCCAGCATCTTCCTCAAATATAAATCATTAGCAGAATCAGGATACCTCTGCAACTTAGGGTGCATCTACATTGTAGCTATAATGCAGCTTGACACCACTTTAAGTCCTGTAGCTCAGCCCTACAAGATCCAACCCTATAGAATCCAAGGATCTGTAGTTTTACAAAGTCTTTAGCCTTCTCTGCCAAAGAGTACTGGTGCCTCACAAAACTACAAATCACAGGATTCTATAGGAAGAAACCATGGCAGTTAAAGTGATGTCAAACTACATTATTTTTGCAGTGTAGATGCACCCTTAGTTCAAAGGCCACAGTAGCAAGCTACCCCCAATCAAATTACTTTGCAGACTCTCCGCCCTTTCTTCAACTAGGAAGATTCTACATACCCTGTTATAGCTATTCCTGGTTCTTAGTGCCAAAGACAACAAAATGGCTCACATGGCCTCACCCCACCAGGTGGCCACAGTCCTGCTAAAATCTGCTCTGATACTGACTGGACTGCCAGAACTAGCTGATGAAACTGCTCCATCTGATTGTGAACAATTGGTTATCCAAGTTGTATGTTTCACAGTGAACCAGACATTATATTGGAGATCTCCAGTCATGAATGCTTGGACCAGGCACATAGCATGAGGGGATCTAGAGATGAGCAAATTAAATGACACTGACCAGGGTCATATTGTAACCAAGAATGGATTGACAAATTGTGAATTCAGCAGCCCACAACCAAACTGTCACCACATTTGAAAAAAATCCAAGAGCTCCCTCACATGCCTGACATCAAAACAAACCAATAAACCATTTCCATTTCCCTGTAAAGTAAACTGATGTGTGGAGGTCTTCTGAAGCACCCATTTTACATTCGATATCCTCCCTCCAGAATGACACTCCATTAACATGGAGTAGAAACTCACTGTAAACTTCAATATTGGCCCTTGCTGCAACAATAACCCTAAGTCTGTGGTGGAATTTGTGCAAACCTTGCCTTGCATTATGAAAATAATGTAGGCAGACCCCCATCAGGGGCATGGAAAATTAAGATGACCAACTAGCTCCCATGACCCTTGTAGAGTGACTTTCTTTAGTTCCTACAATTTGCCATTTGTGAGATGGCAACATTGTTAAATTATATCAGTTTGTATACCTAAGCAGGTAAGGCAGGCAGATGGTCCACTGAACTTTCCAAATGCAAAACCTGAGGAAAACCACCCCCTAGGGGTGCCTGGTCCTTGTAGAAGCCACCATCCAGTAAGAAGCCCAATGGTTCAAAATGTTTGGTGTGAACTAGGAGAAAAGCAAAAGGTCAACTTAATGTCACCTTTTGCTAGTTCTTCTGCCTCTATGCCAAAGTGTCTGATAATCTGAATAGCTGTGTCTAAGGAGGTATGGAAAACACAGCAATGTTCCTGGGGGTTAGTGTCATTTGCCAAACTTTCCTTTGGGTAAGACAAATAATGAGTAGATCTATATTTGCCAATAATCTTCTTGGGCCAATACCTAATAGGGAGACTCTCAGACTGGGAACCAGGAGAACAAGAAAGGGAGCTACCATTCATCTCTTATGAATCTCCTTGTCACGCTATCTAACCATGGATTCCAGATGTTTAATTGATTTCAAATTACCATAAAAAGGGGTGATGTGGAAAATCTGAAAAATAATACTAAAACCAGACTTAAAACCGTCACATATATTACAGGCATCTGAAACTTCCTGATAGACATGCACCATAGAACTACCATGTCTAACCAAATACAGTACCAAATTAGACCTGGCACCTTTAGGAAGTGGCAGTCAAGACCTTTTCCCCGTGCACCGTAAGTGCTGGTCCCTGCTGTTAGCTCACTGGGCCTTTAGAGCTTTGAAAGCTTGCATCATGTGTTATGCATTTGTTTGGCCAATAAATGTATCACTTTTTGGTAGATTTTGGATTTTGTTTTGTTGCATGGCCAACATGGCTACCCCTGAATGGGCCTTTCTTTGTTAGCAATCCCATAAGGAATGAGGGCCACTACAACTGGAGCACTCATGCTTGAATTTGTATGGGTGATGCAAACAGAAGCCTCAAATTGCTAATGCAGAAGGAACTGTTGTGAAATCTGTATAGGCTTCCCAGCCTGGCCACATGCTGTTGGGGTCCTATCTATCTATATAATTTTCTTAGGTATGTTGCCATTTCTAGTGTGCTGATTGGCTGCTTAAGGAACTGACCAACCAATCAAAGCTCTGTTGGGCAGCCAATCAGCACACTGGGGGCAGGACCGTGTGGAAGTTGAAATCCTTGATAAACATGGCAGCTGCAGAGGGAGTGTGGGTAGCATGGGGGTGGATATGCTGTGTGTGTGTGTGTGGCATGTGCTGAAGTACAGGGGGGCATGGGGGGCCAAGTTCAGCAGCGTGGGGGGTGAGTTCGGTGGCGGGAGGGGTGAGGATGGGCAGCGGGCAGAGTTTGGCGATGGGGGAGAGTTTGGAGGCAGGGGTGAATTAGGCGACAGAGGGTGAGTTCAGCAGTGGGGGGTGGGTTTGGAGGTGGGGGCGAGAAGTGGGGAAAGTGAGTTCAGCGGTGGGAGGCCGAGCAGCCGGAGGGGCAAGTGGCGGGGGGGCAGTTTGGAGGTAGGTGGGCGAGGGGTCAGGGAGTGGTGGGGGGGCCCAATTTGGTGGCCAGACTACCTTACAGGGTTGTCATGAGGCCTACTGGGCATTTGGGGGGGGTTAACGGCATATGGTACGCCACGTCTACCTAGTTAACTATATTTCCACTTTGAGAGGCATCATCTTGCATGCACCTGACTGGGTAATAGTCTGCATACATAACTGGGCTTGAAGCACATCCCAGAAAAGGGAGGGGTTGATTACAGACATATACTAAATAATTCATCATAAAAGGACATGCGGATCCCATGAAGTTTACATTGGGTGGTAAATTGGGCACATTGGGTGGGTCCATCTTATCTCTAGGACCGTCTCATCCCATATGATCCCACCCATGCACTTCGGTCCTCTGGGAGGAACCTGCTGCAGGCTATGAAAACTAGGCTGTCACAGACCTCCCAGAGGGCCTTCTCTTCTATGGCTCCCAGACTTTGGAATGGCCTGCCGGATGAGATCCGTCTTATCACTACTCTTCATAGCTTCAAGAAAGTGCTAAAGATGAATCTCTTCCGGCAGGCCTTCCCGGAATAACTTCCCGGCTCAAGTAGAATTGATTGCCTACCCGCCCCCCTGCCCTATTGCCATTTTTTTGTTGTATTTTGCATACTGCATTGTATTGTATGTTTGTTTTAATTCTCCACTAGTTTAATTTAGTTTTAAGGGGTGGGAGGGTTAGGATTGGGAAGGATTGTTTTTAACTTGCTGTTGTTTTAATCTTGCTGTACCGAGCTATACTTGTTGCCGAGCAGAGGGCAGGTTAAAAATAAAAAATTATTATATATTATTATTATAAATAACATTAATGTACTAACTCAGTGATAAGGCATACCAACTTTGCACTCTAACTATGACTGCAGCATAAATTGTTAGATGTTTCTTTCTTCAGGTCTTTTTATGCTGATAGAGACTAACATGGCTATGACTTTGAATAAAGCCAAAATCCTGAATTAGTAAAGCTAGCTAGAAAAGAGAATGGGATGAGGGGGTGCTCACTGATGATACTCAGAACAAAGGCTGGAGACGGCCTAACCCAAGGAAGTCAGTAACCAAGCAACAGAGCTCGGCCTGCCCTCTTCCAGTCTATGCCAGGAGATACCTAGGAACTACTGTTGGTACACACTCACCAGAATACCAGCTAGCAGGGCTGTGACTGTGCCTCTATCCCCACACAACTAAGCAGCCCAACCCAAGTTAAAATTAAAACTTCCCAATAGCCCAGACTAGCATATCACATCCTTACAAGGCGCAGTGGGGCCTACCTGACAGAGCCTAGTGGGGCCTACCGGAAAAAAAAAGGTGGGGGGAGAAGCTACAAAGTGGTACCATAGGCCAAAATGGGGCCTAGTGGGCCTACTTTTGCCCATCTGGCCGTGCCCCACCATTCTACCAAAATGGGAGGGAACAACCAATCAAATCTCTTAATGATCACTCCCTTTCAAATCCCTCCCCTGCCATTCTGATCTGCTGTTGTCCTTCGTCACTGTTGCCCTATCTGTCCATCTTCAAAGCCTGATGACTGTACACCTTGCCTTTCTCCATTGGAGGCCAGCAACAGCAACTCCTTCCCAGAAGTGTCTTGCAAGAATGGAGCTACATAAGTAGCCACTACTTAATTCATTATTGCATTTATTTAATTCATTGTTGTTGGATTTATAACAACAGAGAGGGAGAGAAATGCCGGTGCGATTTTCTGCCTTATATGCCAAAATAACCAACACTGGGTACTATGCACAATTATATTTGTGGGTGAAATTATTTCCAATTGCTAATTTTTTTAAAAAAAAAAATTATTCTCTGCTGCCATTTTAGTGCTGTCATGTTTGTTTTACATTCCGAAGAATAATGTATTTGGTTTTTGTTATCCACCTTGAACTTTTAGGAGGAAAGGTGAAATAAAAATGTTTAGGCAAAATGAATTAATCTGATTCTGAAGGTCACCTAACAGAGCTTCTTTCTTAGCAGACACCAAGACACCTTCCCCCTTTAGCTTTCTGTAATCTGGATGCTCCTCATAAAACATAATTGGACTTTGGTTTAAAATTTCATATGCTTCCTAATCCACTTTACCCAACCTTCTTCCCATACTGATATTCTCATGACTGAATGCACTAGTGATGGGCAGATTAATACACAACCCAGCCTTTTGAAGCAATGTTAATGAAGAGTTCCTTGAGCCTCAGCTGTTGCTATGGGGATGTAAAACATCTGGCAGTCACAAGAGTCACCACAATGCATACATACTAGCTGAACCCCTTTTAGTTCAGAGTGGGCTGAGTCTCTGCATCCAGACAGTTCTGCATGGGCCACTGAGTTGAGATTTTGCTAGGAGGTGGATTAGACACAACACAGAGCTTTACTGTCATTCATCAACCTTCTCTTGTGCTGGAACACAGCCCAGCCTTTGCTCTGTGTTTGAGGTGTGCTGGCAAACACCCTCTCAAGGTCCTTAAGGCTGGAAGTATTCATAGGGTAAATATGAATTTCACAACTGAAAATGCCTAATTGATCTCAGCCCAACAAAAACGTTAAGTGAGCAGAAAGATGTCTGTTGGTTTTTTTGTTAAAATATTCCTCTTTATTTGAGCTAATAGATTTATTATTTCTTAGATTTCTTGAATTCTTAAATATTAACAATTTATTTAAAGTGTATTTGTGCGCGCATGTATGCCTTCAAATTTTTTGTCAAGTTATGGCGACCCCATGAACTTCATAGGGTTTTCTTAGGCAAGGAATATATATATATATATATATATATATATATATAATTCTCTTGGGAATGTTGCCATTTCCAGTGTGCTGATTGGCTGCTTAGGGACCTGACCAACCAATCACAGGTCTGCTGGGCAGCTAATCAGCACACTGGGGGTGGGGCTATGTAGATTCCAAACATGGCCGCTGGAGAGGGAGTACCATGGGGGTGGATGTGGTGTGTGTTGGAGTGGATGGGAGCCAAGGGGCAGAACAAGCAGAGGGGGATAACAGGGGGAAGAACAAGTAGAGGGTGTGTCAGGGGACAGAACAAGCGGATAGGGTGGCAGGGGGCAGAACACGCAGAGGGTGGTGGCAGGGGGCAGAACAAGTAGAGGGGGTGGCAGGGGGCAGAACAAGTAGAGGGGGTGGCAGGGGACAGAACATGCAGAGGGTGGTGGCAGGGGGTAGAGTGTTTTAATGGAGTATGGTACACCGGGTCCAGCTAGTGCTCAGAAATGGTTTTGCCAGCTCCTTCCTCCTACAGCACCTGGCATTTGTTGGCTGTCTCCCATCCAAATACTAACCAAGGCATACTCTGCTAAGTTTCCAAGCACAGTCAGCATCTGGTGCCTTTAGGGTATTTAGGCCCTGTGTATGAACAGAGCTACCTCTCTGAAAATTCCTCCTATTTAATCAGTCTTCTGAAGTTCTCTGTCCCAGCCTTCCTGGGGTTTCCAGAGGAGTTCCTTTGTTTAGACCAGGATCACCGAACTTGGTAACCTCCAGATGGCTAGACTGTAACTCCCATCATCCCTAGCCCATGTAGCCATTGACTTTGTAGATGTTGCTAAACTGGGTGAGATATTTTTTTCTAACCTTTGTTGTGGTCAGAGTCCATTTTGTTCATTTGGCTGCTAGTTGTGTGCTGAAACCTCAAAACATCCATGCCTCTTTCAAACATTTTGAGAACACATTTTGTCAGTGGGTTAAGAAAAAGTATATAAATCAGTGGTCCCCAAACTTTTTGGCTCCAGGGACCCATTTTATGGAAGATAATTTTTCCATGGATCCAAAAATGTGGGCCCTTCAAAAGGATCCAAGAGCTTCTTTATATGAAAAAGCCTTCTATCCCAATTTTTTCTCTTCGATCCCATTTAAAGTTTACCCACCATATACTGAATAAATTTTAGAACAATTTATTTATTTGTTTATTGCATTTATATGCCACCTTTCTCCTGATGCGGGACCCAATAAAACAATAAAACATTTTTAAAGCATAGCAATAAAATTAAAATACAATTAAAATATTGCCATTTTCAAAATCATACAATAAACAATATAAAATCATTTTAAAACATAGAAAGTTAAAACTAGAGTACCCACTGCCATAAGAAGGCACCCTGCTAGGGAACCTCTTCCAGCCCAAAGGCAAAAATCAATTTCAAGGAATTTCTTGTGGGCTGCACTTCACTGGTGGGCAGAGGGATGAATCTCCCCTCCTCTCCCTTTCTGAAGCGGCTTTCCAGCTGCTTGCTCGCTAAAATCCACCATGGACAGCAAAGGGAAGGAAGTAGCTGTCAGGGGAGCCCCTTGGGAAAGGAAAGGGAGAATCCCAGCCAGCTCCTGCCTTCCTTTTGCAGTTGGCATCAGAATTGGAGGCCGCCGCCAGGTAGGATAAAGGTTTTTCAGACCTAATATCAAAATTAGTCCTTCTCAGATAAAAACAGTGGGGATGTCTTTACTTACAAAAAGATCGCTGCACTTACTGGAGGGAGGCTGGAGCGAGCAGCTACTGCCTGGCACAGAAGACAAGGTGACTTGCTGTGTCTTCTCTTCTTTGCCCCTTTAAGCAGCAACCAGTTAGCCAGGCTGAAAGAGAGGCAGCTGCAGCTTTCCACCAAGCCAGCCTAGTGGTGCATGCATGATAGGCTTTTGCAAGCTTTTTGCAAGCTTTGCAAGGCTTTTTACAAGCTTTTTGCAAGCTCTATTCGCTCCCTTTCAAGCATTACTGCTTGAAGGAGAATGAACAGAGCTTGCAAGAAGAAGCAACCAGGCAGCCAAGCTCAGGCATGCGGCCCAGTCCCTAACAAACCATGGACCAGGACCAGTCCAGGGACCGCTGGTATAAATGACTGCCCCAAAATAGTAATAGGTCTTGTTCCCATGAGTCTTGTGGTTACTAATAGGGGCTTTGAGGAACCGTATCTTTGTGAATTCAGATACAAACTTACCTGATGCACATGTTCCAGATTAATGCATGGATCAGAAATTACTTATCCATTGGCTCTTGTACTTCTTGAATTTACCAATGCATTACTTGTAAGCATTCCTGGTTTATAAAAGCAGCCACGGGGGACTAGCTAAGTGGATTAGATGAGTGGTCTACGGTGGCCTTATTCGACTTCCTCAAACCAGGGCATCTAGTCTGTATTTTATGCAAATTATTCTAATTTTCATTCAAATTATGCAAATTTAGCTCATTAATTGCTGCATTTTTCCTCCACTATGTTTCAGGTTTCAGTCTTCTTCTTCCTCCTCCTCCTATTAAAATGCTGGATTTGGAACAGGAAGACTCAAGTTCTAATCTCCACTTGGGGTGGGATTTTCCGTGTGACTTTGGGATACCACTTCATCTCAAGAAACCTACCTTACAGGCTCTTACTTCTTGCACTCCTCTGCTTGCACTGCTCATTCTCCCTTATCTCACCTCACATCCTCACCATGTTTCCTTTTCTTGCTTTTTGCACTCCACTACTTGCAGCACTTACTCTCCTTTTTCCTCCTACTCCCCCTCACCTCACCATCCACCCTCATAGTGCCTTTCTCACTTCATTCTTACACACCACCACTTGCAAAGCTCACTCTCCTTCCTTCCTGCTCTCACCTTGCAACTTTACAATATGCCCCTCCTTTGCTTCTTGCATATTGCTGCCTGCACTACTTGGGCTGCTCACACCTCTCACTCCTCTTCTGTCCTACTTCCTCCTCATCTCACCCTCTCATAACAACCACCTTGCTCCTTACACCCACTGCTCACACTTCTTCCCTTTTACTCCCTCTGGGACTCATCTTGTGCCCTTGCAATACTCTTCTCGCTTGCTTCTTGCACTCTGCCACTTGTATCACTCACTTTGCCTCCTGCTCCCTCCCTTGCATCACTTCATGCACTTGCAGCACCTCTCTCTTGTTCTTGCATGTCACAATTCACACTACTCACTCCCCTTCCCTCCTACATCCTCTATCTCCTCCAGATGCTAGCAGTGTACCCCTCCCTTACATTTTACATGCACATACTGCCCATACTTCCCACTCCCTTCCCTTCTACTCCCTCCCACATCTCACCCTGCATCCTCACAATGTGCCCCTCCCTTCCTTTTGAGCCTCTACCACTTGCACTGCTCACTCCCCATCCTTCCTACTCAGTTCCTTATGTCACACCCTCACAGTGCCATTCTCCCTTTCTTGCACACCACCACTCGCACCACTTCATTGCCTCACCTTGCGCTCTCAAAATGACTCCCTCTCTTGTGTCTTGTACTCTGCTGCTTGCACTGCTCATTCTCCCTTTCCTCTTCCCTTCTGCATCTTATCTTGCAATGCCTCTCTCCCTCACTTCTTGCATTCTGACATACACACACACACAGAGGCCACACCCCTACCCTCCTACTCTCTCCCTCACCTTACCTTCTGTCCTCAGAGTGCTTTTCCTTGCTTCTTGAGCTCCCTGTCTCCACATCTCATTCTTCCTTCCCTCATGCATGAAAGGCAGAGGTAGACTTATTTATTTCAAAACAGTTTTACAGAAGAGGGCCTCCACATTTTGTCCCATATCTTGGCTCCCACAATAGCAAGAGTTACATCACACATAAAAGAACCTGTGGTGAGTCCTTTACTGGAAAAAAACAAAAACCTTCCCTTGGACCCAGTGTCCAATATCCCTTTTTTGGACAAGGTTCTGGAGTGCATGGTGGCCTCACAATTCCAAGGCTTCCTAATAGAATTGGATTATCTAGATTCATTTCAGTAACACTTTAACTTGTTTTAGTCAGCTTGGTGAATGACCTGTGCTGGGAACTAGATAGCAGAAGTGTGTTTCTGTTGGTCCTGCTGGACCTCATGGTGGCTTTTGATACCACTGATTATGTTATCCTTCCAATCCACCACTATAGAATGGGAGTTAAGGGCACTGTTTTACATTGGTTCCAGTCTTTCTTGGAGGGGTGCATTTAGAAGAACACACTGGGGGATTCATATATGACTCAATGACTTTTGGTACATGCCCCCCCCAGGGCTCAGTTATGTCCCCCATACTATTCAACGTCTACATGAAACAGCTGGAACAGGTTACCTAGATTTTTGGGCTCAGGGATTACCAGTATGCTGATCACACACAAATCTCTCTCTCTCCATTTCCATCTAATTCTAAGAAAGCTGTATTGGGAGACTATCAGACACAGCAAAAAGTACCTTAGCAGAATGACAGGACAACGTTACTGTCCTGCAAATGGGACCCGGTTTCAGATGACGTCATTCATATCATGTTCTGCTCCTGTGCTGCAGCCATTAGTAAGGCATTGCTTTTCATTGATGGGACCTCCCTGTTAATTAAAAGTAACACCTTACTCATGGCTGCAGTACAGAAGCAGAACAGGATGAGTACAAGGATGTCTGAAACTGGGTCCCATTCATAGGACAGAAATGTCATCCTAGCATTCTGCTAAAATACTTTTTGATGCATCTGATAATCTCCTTAGTGATAAGCCAGTGTCTGCTGGCAGTAATTGGACTGGATGAGGGCAAACAGATTGAAATATAATCCAGACAAGACAGAAGTGCTCCTAATCAGTTGAAAGGCAGGTCAGGGAACAGGGATAAAGCAAATGCTGGAAGGGGTTACACTGTCTTGGAAATCTCAGGTTTGCAGCTTGGGTATACTCTTAGATTCAGCCCTCATCCTGGAAGATCAGCTCTTGGCAGTGGCCAAGAGTGCATTTGCGCAGTTGACAGTAATGCCCAGTGGTGTTTGTTCCTTAAAATGTCAGCTCTGACCATGGTAACACATGCCTGTTTGAATTACTGTAACACACCTTATAAGGAGCTACCTGTGGAAACTGTGGCCAGACTTCTGACTGGGGTTGGTTATAGGGAACACACAATTCCCCTGTTGAAACAGCTTCATCGGCTACCAGTTCATTATTGGGCAAGAATAAGTGTGTAGGGTATGCCAGTAGATGTTCAAGGGGATGAATACACACACATCCTTCCAAATCCAGTGTACTTGTGGTGGTACCCAATGGTAACTTTTCAGCCTATGTGTATGTAGTAAAAAGAATCATTGCACACATTTTATCCTTTTTCTGTCCAGAAAAGCTTCCAAGTGGAGAAAATACATATGATACTTGAAGTAGCCCTTAAACAGGTGGTTATGAAAAGGTGATAATTGATGTAACTGAAAGTTTTCTAGAGGGCCAGGTGTTATCTGACTACCCCTATGAAGATCTTTAATGCCCCAAATCCCAGTGAGTTCCTTTAGCTGCCTGTCTCACTCCCAGATGGAGTGTTAAAGGAGAAGCACTCAGTGATCACTCCACACCATCCTGCTGTTGAAACACAGAACCTGTGAGCTTGCAGTTGTGCAACAGCAGGCAGAAATACTTTTTTAGGTTCACTCTCAGTCATGCGGTGTTCACAAAATGAATTTCACAGGGAGCAGACTTTCTTACTGTAGTTCCATACACTGATCTGCAAATGAGAGAAGAAACAGAAATACAAGGATACTGTATGAGTGACAGGCATGGAAACCTGCTTGCCTAAGAATACCAGCTTGTCTCAGAACTTCACAGAGCAAGTGTCATTTTTAAAATTATGACACGATGCTTTTCTTTGATGAAGGAGTATGAAAAGTGTTCTGCCAGAATGCAGCTGCCAAGTAGGCAGTGCATTTTGATGTGATGTTCTTTGGAGGCACAGTGGACAAAACGTATGTCAGAGTCAGCATTTTATTGGTAGATGAGTCACAAGGGGACCAAATGCAGTTTTCAATCATTTTTTTAATGAGTCAATTAAAAATTTAGACTTCTGTTAAAGCTTGAAAGTGCATAAGAACCATTTCAGTTTTAGGTTGCCATCTTATGCAAATTTACCTGAGAGTAGACCCATAAAACATAATGACACTTACTTCTGAGTAGATATGTCCTTTTTCCCAAAGTCATGCTCAGCTTCTTGACATCAGCTTGTTGATGAACAATGACTACAGGAGGGGAGGTGACACTCATGCATTGGGATATAAAGAACACTTGCCAGTTTTTCCTATCTTAAAAAAAAAAAAGTTCATCTTGAGACATTAAAACTGCCTGTTGAAAAAAAAAAGATCAACCTGCACTATATATTTTTTTCAATGTTGGGTGCCTCCCCCCCCCCAAGAATTCACAAACTCTTGCTTTTAAAAAACAAGTACAATTGGGTACAGAAAAATATAATCTTACGCTGTGGAATGAAAACTTGTAAAATTATTTGTTCCTACTCATGATAATGGATAGGTGAAAATTTCCATCCCCACTCACACGTTGTTGTTGTTGTTGTGAGCCTGCAAGTCATTTCCAACTTATGAGGATCCTAAGGTGAACCTATCACAGGGTTTTCTTGGCAAGAATGTTCAGAGGGGGCTTGCTTTGACTTCCTCTGAGGCTGAAAGAGTGTGACTTGCCCAGGGTCACCCAGTGGATTTCTGTGGCCAAGCAGGAATTCAAATCCTGCTCTCTAGTAGTCCAACACTACATCATGATAGCTCCTACTCACACCTAGCCACCCCTTTTCAGATATCTGCATTCAGTGTACAGATGCTGGATTCAAGGACAGATGGAGAATTGTGCTGAAGGCAGGTCCAAGAGGCATAACCCTGCTCAGATCACCACATATTGTCTTTACACATGGTGGTCTTGCATGGACAGGACTAATTTGGTGTTCATCCTCCTCCATGAAGTTCATTGGTGTTCATGCTCATCTGTTGTAATTCATTATCCTTAAAAGTTTGGTCCCAGTTGCACTCTTCAAAAAGAAAAAGAATGAAAAATAAAAGAAAATTAAAAAATTGTGCTTCAGGATAAGTTCCTTCATTTCATTTTTAGGTATTGCTGCACTCATACTGCTAGAAATCACGTTAATGAGTAATGTAAGCAATTGAGGCAGCTAATCAATGTATCTGGGATGAAATCTTAATTAAAATGGTATTTAACTGAAGGAAATAAGGGCTTTGTGTAATTTCTTTTATAGGAGACATATTGACTATTCAGCAAAATGTATTTGTTTCACCTATTTTCATTCTGATACATTAGGAGCACTGAAGAGTTATGTTTTTATAGTTTATTTTATTTGCCCTTTAAACTAAAGACTCCTCTTCAGTTTTACAAGAACACTTCAAAAGGCCAGTATATTATTTTATGAGGCATTCTAGACACTTCTGCAGCTACTTATTCTATGCTAATTTTATAATAATTTCCTGACAGCCAAATTGACAGTGGGATACACTTTTCTTTAAAAAAAAACAAAAACAAAAACAAAAAAACCAAAACCAAACCTACCCTATATTTAATTCATTGGTGTTCTTAAGGTGATATATAAGAATATTCAAACCATGAAATGACTGAGGGTTGTTAAAGAAACCTAGAAGAAGTCTGTTAGTTCTTCCTACAATTAAATTGATGTCTTATAATCACCTTATTTGTGAGCAGAGAAAACAGGAAGAAAATGTCACTGAATTTCTCAAGAAAGAGAACAAATTCTGGATCAGTTCTAGGAGGTGTGTTTCACTAGTAGTAATAGCACTTAGCAGTGGACCTGGTATCTAGAACTTAACTGATGAATTAGCAAGGCAGCTGTTGATAAGATAAAACATACACTAAAATGGCAGGCAGTGTTGTGTTAGCTCAGCCAGATTGTTATGGTTTGGCCTTCTAACAGGACTTGTAGTTCTATCTTTTCTGTAACATTGGTGGAGGAAGACTGGACTGTGCAAATGGTTGTCTGAGTTTTATTCTCAGAAGAAGCAAAAACTACCAAATGACATTGGTTTTGGTTTGCTGCCTTTTTTGTTCTTGGGCCTGGCAGTTATGGGATTCCTGTGATATTGGATGGCTCTGGAAATGTGACAAAGGAAAGCTGTGTGGGCCTGTAGATTCTATAATATATAAGGCTGACCACCATATCTGTCCTGGAATCATCAGTGAGACAGGCCAGTTCTTCTACTCTCAGGATGTGCTTCGACTTGTGTAGAGAACTACCTCACTTCCAAGTCATGTCGCTATTTTTTCCCCCGAACGAAAAAGTTTTACATTAGCATGATGGTATAGACAGGTATGAAGGCTTCCTTTCTATGTTTGAACTTAACACCTATTGGACTTAACACTCACCCTTTAATTATTTGAACACACTAACTTTCTGGCCAACTAATTAAACCCCCTGTTCTTTCTGGGTGTGGGGGAAATAACCTGGTCAGGGACAAGTAGAGCTGGTTATTGCT
This sequence comes from Gambelia wislizenii, assembly GCA_030847615.1. Taxonomy (NCBI): domain Eukaryota; kingdom Metazoa; phylum Chordata; class Lepidosauria; order Squamata; family Crotaphytidae; genus Gambelia; species Gambelia wislizenii. The sequence goes on along the minus strand of JAUMIR010000005.1, from coordinate 101,128,829 downwards.
CATTCAGCAAGGAATAGTGCAGCTTTGGACTCATCCTGAGGTAATACTTTCCTAGAATGTGAGCAGGAAATAGCATGCATTTGTTCTAAATCTGTGCTTCCTTCCATGCTTTTTTTTACTCAACTGATAAGTCCACCATGATTCATTGACCAATTAGGGCTGATTTTGACCAATGTAAAGGGCAAAACTATTTATCTTTGGTCTCTAAGTATGCTGCCTTGTCTACTCTTTAAATTTCATCTATTTCAGTCATGAAATCCGCTGCTGTGACAACCCCTCCCACCTCAGCATTAGTTCAATGGGATTCACAAAAATTTTACCCCCCTCTGTGAATTGCCTTCTATTATATTATTATTGGGTAGGGTAGGGCCAGGTACTGTATAGATAGTGCCTTTGTTTAGGGTCACCAGAAAATCTCAAAGACATTCAGGTCTCATTTGGTATGCCGTAGAAAATTTGTAACCACCCATCTTCCAATAAATATTCAATTAACATTCCTTATCAAATATAACTTGTAGTTCTGTATATGTTAATTCAAATAGTTTGCCAATGCCTGTACAGAATAGCTGAACGACATTATCAGAAATCTAGCCAACTTTTCAAACAAACAAACCCATCTCCACATTGGATTGGTCAGGCATGGGCTTCTTTAATAAGTCATATGGCACATTGTTTTGTCTTCTCTCCATTTAATTATATATCCCATTGAAATTTTACTAAATTAGCTGGTCCATTTTTACCTTGGACAGCAATTCTCAAAATTTAGAAATAAATTTAATTGAATTCAGTGATACGTACTTATGAGAAAAAATGGATTACTCTCCATTTCTAGCACTCTGTTTATATACTTTCCAAAATAGCTATCTTATTCTTGAATTGTACAGATTAACTGTATTTTTATTATATTTTCTGTGGTATCAGATACTCAGAGACTGAATACTGGAGAAGTCAGGCAACTATTTTGGGTCAAGTTGACTTATTTGATGACATATTCTCATTAAGTGGCACCTGCTTGTTTCAGAACAAATAGATTTCTGACACAGAGTGTGATGGAGATCCAGCATCATAATGAAGAGCTTGTGCTGATATCTGGTAGATTTGATTATTTGTCAACACATCAGCTGAGCCTCATTTGTATGAGCTGAAGGATAATGTTTAGTTTTGATCTTCTGGGTAACCTTAGCTCATTCAGCAAAAATTACCTTGCTGAAGTGAGGAAAGTTCTGCTTCAACTAACTGTTAATGAAGAACCATTTTTGCTATTACAGTATTTGAATTCCTCTATAGTTACATCAAGTCTGAAATTAGTTCAAACTTTCCCAAGTCTCTCTTTCTCTCCCTCCTTCCCTCCCTGTGAACAATGGATATCATCTGTGCATGTAAATAATCCTGACACCATGGAAGATGGAAGCTATTGTAAATAGATTCAAAGAGACAAAGCAAGAACAACCTAATTCCTTTTGACAAATATAGTAACTCCTTTTAGTGAGTATTTTTGACATCTTGACCAGAGGACAAGCACACCAGATGGTATGCAGGTGTTGAAACAGTAAACACAGATACTAATCCACAGACCTTTGCAGTGAGCAGCGGCCTGTGTATGTGCTTCAGCCCACTCAGATATTCTTTAGGAATCCATCAAACAGACAGCTAGTGTTGTCAATTTTGACAACATTCAGCTCATTTCCCTCCCAAATGTATTCCAAAGCATTGGCAGTCTTGTTGACCATGTCTTAGAAATTAAATCAGTGGGCTGAAGCTCTCGTGCCACTTGGCAAGCATTCCTCCGGCCCCTATTTTTGCATCCACTGCCTGGCACCCTGTATCTGTGTGACTTCTTCCTCCTCAACCCCTCCCTGCCCTGCTGAACAAGTGCCAACCTGGTCCAGCCAACTCAGTGTAAAGATGTGCAGCTTTCCTTGAGTGGCCTGCATACCTTTATATAGAGGGCAAGTAAGAGGCAGTGGGGAAGTGGAGGAGGCACTGCTGCCACCAGTGTTGTACAAGGAGCAAGGGGTGGTACAACTGTCAGCTACTCTGATACCCCCTGCCCCATATCTGTAATAATAAATTGGCAATATTTAATAATTAGTTCAAATATGGTCTTCCCCATAGTGTGGCCATTAAACCTGGGAAATTCCACAATCAGGAATCCCAAAGATCTTGGAGATTTTCAGACAACACTGTTATAGTGTTACTATTCCACTTTATTTGCTATAATAATAATAATAATAATAATATTTATTTATACCCCGCCCCTCTGTTAAAACAATCGGGGCGGCTTACAAAAATTAAAATACAATTAAATGGCTGCCTCCTGTTGAATCCTGGGATTTGCAATTTAGGGAGGGGGATTTACAACTCTCAGCCAGAGAGATCTTAGGCCTCACTAAACTACAAACCCCAGAATTCCACAGGAGGAAGCCAGAGCAGTTAAAGTGGAATAGTAACACTATAACAGGGTAGTCTGAAAATCTCTCAACATTGCTCACTCAGGAATGCACTTAGGGAGAGGCTACCCAAATTTCAAAGTACCGGTAATGTTAATTTGCAAGGCAACTACGTGTCTGAGCACCTGGCTAATCCTATCAGCCTAAGCTGGGATACTCAAACCTGTAAACAATCCTCATACCTTTACCCTTCCACAAACAAGGAAGGTTGTTTCCTCTATCCAGTCACAAAGTATCCACACATTAAGAACCATTAGCATATCAGGAGTGTCTATTGTCTCACGCTGAATGACTCCAAGAAGCATTGTCTTTCACTACAAATTCCATCCCCTGAAGGCATTATTTACCATAAAAAAAACCCTTCCAAAACCCCACTCAAGTGCACACAGTTCATCTTCCTCTCGACTCCACATCAAACTGTGTAGCCATTCTTGATTAGGACCCCCACTCTGCTGGTTTCTTCCATGACCTCATCTCCTCAGATCAGTACAGTATCACCTGAAAATAAACTCCCTCCTCTATCCCAAAACTTCCTACTTTATTCACTAGTCTTGCATGAATTCTTAAAGCCTGAGTGTATGCATGAACGTTGTTATTATTGTTTTCTCAAATAAAGATCAATTATTGTACTATCTAGCTCAGTGATGGGCAACCTTTTGAGCTTTTGAGCTCGGTGTTTCAAACTTCGCAAAAAAAACTGAGCATAACTCAGGCGGTATGTCACTTTCAGGAAAAAACATTATTTCACGATATTTATAGTTTAAATAACATAAATGTATAATTGTTATATATCATTGTATTTAATAAACCAAAAACTAACAGCTGCATACCTCTCCCGATCCCTCAGGATGACTTTTTTGTGTCTGAAAATCCTTAGAGTTAGACTCTAACTCCAAGACTCTTGTTGCAAACGTTTCATCCTCAGGAGCAGCATCCGAGGATGAAACATCCTTCTCGGCATGTGGCTGCTTCAGCAGCCATGTGTCATCAGAAATGGCTACGCGTGTCAGTGCTGACACGCGTGTCATAGGTTCGCCATCAGTGATCTAGCTCAACGTCTCTTCCTGACTACCGGTATAAAAAGGTCAAAAGATCCCACTGTCTGTTGGTCCCTCTTGCATAGCCAAGCTGAGTATATTAATCCTCCAAATTAATATCAATATTTTGAGGGTCATCCAGACCACCGAATTGTTGCACTCTCCCCACTCTCTGTTCTATCCTTCCATCTTGTGTCTGATCTGTCTTTCCCTTCCTCTGTCCCTGCCTCTAATGTTTCTCCTCCCCACTCCAGCTTGAGCTCATTAAGTTCACCTTTCTGTCTTTCAACTGCCAACTTGTCTGTTCAGTCTCTGTCCCTAGCATCCTCCACAGTCCAGTCCAAGTCTTTTGTGGACGCAGACCGTATAGCCCCTCTGCCCTCCTGAATAACACACACACACGTATGGTTTCTTTTGACAATTGCATTGATTACATATTCAGAAAACATGGTTAAAGACAGGTTAGTAAAGACATTATTATTGGAAATAAATGGCTGCAACTTGCAAGCTAAATGGTTGGTGGCAATGTATGGGTCATGATCTCCTCATTGCCCCACCCATGTGGGACAATGGCTATAAGCTGGTCAATCCCGACTCTCTTGGAGGAGAGAGCCAAAGGCTGGACCATACGCCCAACTCTCTCTCCTCTCCTGCAAAACGAGGAACCGTTAGCAACTAGAGGAGGGGTCTCCCTTGAACTTGAACTTGTGCTTGAACATGTACTTGACAGAGACCCCTTGACCTCATTACCTCATCATGGCCCATGACATCCGCCCCGCAAATTGTGACAAGGCAATTCCTGAACTTCTGAGGGAGGGTGGGTGGGTCTTAGGCTCTCCGAACCCCTCTTCTGCAGAGGCCGCTACGGAGCCACCTGCTGTTGTCTCCATCGCCACCTCTGACTTTTATCCCAATGTACCAAAGCATGGCCAGATAATTCTGGGTTTTGGGGCTGCAAAAATGGCCAATCAGGGCCAGGCAGGCCAGTCCCGATTGGCCACCGTCCCTTCCCGCCCTCCCTGGCCGCAATGCACACTGGGAAGGAGACGGGGAACATGGTGGCCCCCATATTGCATGCCACGAGGCCATTCCCCCAGGGAGTGGGAGGAGAGGGTTCCAGGAGGGCTATGTAGAGGGGGTGGCCTGCCAGGCTGCAAAAAGGCCTGCTGGCAAGTGGCAAACCCCCTTGCGGACCCAAACCGTACAGCCCCTCCGCCCTCCTGAATAACACACACACACATGTTTTCTTTTGACAACTGTATTGATTACATATTCAGAAAACATGGTTAAATACAGGTTAGTAAAGACATTATTATTGGTAATAAATGGCCGCAACTTGCAAGCTGTGCAGCTGATGGAGCAACCCATGGGCAATGCCATGTCATAATACTACTTATCTTGGAATTTGAAGCCCAGTGATCATCCGGATGAACCATGTGGTCCAATGAGGGGTATCTCACCGTGCACAGCTCTGGCAGGATAGCATCATTGACCGATGACCCTTTCGTGTATGATAAGTGGTGAATGAGGTGGTTTTCCCCTGGTGCCTTCTTAGGCACTACCCCAAATGGCAAAATGCACAAGTTGGGCATAGGCGGCTGGTTGAAGGGGCCGGCTATGTGACCCTCCTCCAGCTCCTTCCCTATCTTCCAAGCCAGCACGTTAGGCAGCTGCACCACTGATTTTAGGTTGCCTGAAATGGTGGCTTCTCTGGGACCTTGAAAAGGGATGTGGAATCCAAATTAAAAACCAGCAGCCAGATAGGCCACCACCTCCTTCTTGGGGTAGGTTGACAAGAGCGGCCGCATGGCTTCCAACTTCACTGGCGTGAAGGCCATGCGACCCCTCAGCACCATCCCAGGGCTTAACTAATTTTGTGGTGCTGTTACTGGCGCTGTTGCCAGACCCCGCCTCCTTCCTGGTGCCAGACGAGGCAGGGCAACTGTTCCGAAAGGACTTTCCCCCACCACCCTGTTGGGAGCAGTTCACCTTCGGATGCCCGCCTCCACAGCTGTCACAAGAGTGATTGAGCTGCCATTTGTACCTGGAGCACTTACCTCCTTTGTACTCCCAACATATCGGCTTCTTCCCATCCTTTTTCCGGGCTATCTTTGGGGCATGTCCCTTTTCCCATCTGCTGGGCCCTGTGGCCTGCAGCCAGGTGGGATAGTTGATGGTTTCTCACCTGTGCATGGGAGACCTGGAGGCTTTCTTTCTAAATTTTATGTCATACATGATGGAGTTGGAATCCCCTGCCTGTGCCCGTACCTTCAGCACCTGGCGAAAGTGACTGATCAAGTGCTAGGCCCGCTCTGGGAAGACCAAAGCCACCCCCCCCATGAAGACAATGCACTCGTTGAGCCAGTTGGCAAAGGTGCGTTCCAATGGCTCTCCATTGGCGTTTTCACTTTCTTTTTTGTCACTCCTGTGAACCCTTGCTTCTTCCCCCGGAGGTGGGGCCCGTGAGAAAACATCCACATAATAACCCTGCAGTATCTTGGAATGCACTTTGTGATCCAAGTGGCCCCCAGGAGGGTCCTCCTTAGACTTGGATTCCCTGAGCTCCTCCCCTGGGGGGTTCTTACCTCTGCTTATCCTCTCTTCCCCTGCTCTTTCCCTGGGTTTTCTGAGCTTGAGGGCCCATCCCGGCAAACCCGGCTTGAAGGATCCTTTTTCCCAATACCTGAATTTGTCTTCATCCGATGTCTCACCTGAGGAGGAACCCGAACAGGACCTTCTGCATTTTCTAATCGGGCTCTGCCTACCTCTTGATCCACTGTGCCGCCCTGAGGAAGAGCCGTGGGAATCCGAGCATCTCGAGTCCCTAGAACTGCCGGTGGAAGTGCCTACACTGGAAGAAGTACTGGGGTCCCCCATCCCAGGCACCGCTGTGTCCACAGGGAGTGCCTGGCCTTCCGTACACTCTGAGGCATAATCTTTGTCCATCCTCTGCGGGACTACAGCCAATGCCCCTATGACGTGCGCTATGATGGGAGCCGGAGGCCTGAAGGCCGCAACAGGAGGTCGCAGGTCATGCACCTGAATGGAGCCATTGCTGGGCCCCAGCTCCTGCTCCAGCTGCCCTGCCCCCTCACCCCTTGTTGTGGGCTCAGCCTCCTGCTGGGGCTGTGGATCTGCCAGGTGGTGCTGTTTCGATGTCCTTTTGGGCCCCATTCCTTCCAGGACCTCCCAGCCCTTGACCAAGCCAGGAGCTGTACTTGTGCATTGTAGTGTGTGTTATGCCTCTTTTAAAAAAAACTTTATTATGTGCCGGCCAGCACCCCATGGCCCAAAGCCTGCAAAGGAAAAATCCCTTCTCCAGTATCTTACTCCCTCTGCCTTTTCCCCATCCTCTCATGCCTGCACAACTTGCATGGAACCAATACCATGGAAAGAGGATGGAGTGTTGGTGGGTGGGGGGATTGTGACCTGCCCCCCCCAACTGGCCACTGAGCTGGAGTGGCACCCCACCAACAAGGCCCACCACCCCTAGATGGCAGGGTAAAAGAGGGGAGGGGGGAGGGAGTCTGGCTTGATTGTACCCCCCACCTACCAAATAAGTTGCTGTGTCAGGACGCCCCCAAGGCCACCTGCCGCAACAGGGAAACGCCACTGCCGTGGCCATCCTGGCAATGGGAGAGGCTGCAAGGTGTGTGAAGGAGAGTGGGGGGGGTTCAGGGAGGGGGCTGTTCCCCTGGGCAGCGATGCCACCTTGTACCTGCAATGTCTCCCCCCATAGCCTTTACCCTCCACCCTTTCCAGCCACCCACCACCTCCATCCCCCTAGGCCCCTTGGAAAGCCCAACACAGCCCAATGCCGGCTGCAGCTGCTACCCATGAAAACCGGGCAAGTTTTGGGAAGGACGCCCACTCGCCCAGTCCCATTGGACAGCCCATTCCCCAAGCCCATGTGGTGGGTCCAAGGCTGCTTTCTGGTGGTGTGAAGTCGTAGCGTCCACCCTCGCTGGTGGTGTGAAGCCACAGCACCCACCCCCTGCCAGCCTCCTCCCCTAGCTCTGATGGAGCAACCTCCCATCCGGGCTGCTGCCCGATACCTGTTGGGCACCCTGCTGCTGGCCTGCTTCCAAGCAAAATTGAGGGTCGAGGAGAGGGGGGCTGCTGCCCCACTTTGTAGCTGGCTGCCACCGAGGCTCCAAGCCGCTCGCAGGGGGAGGAGGAGGAGCAACTCCCACAGCCGCAGTTTCCCCGCTCATTTTTATTTCAGCTCTTCAGAGCCCTCTTCTGCAGAGGCTGCGACGGAGCCTCTTGCTGTTGCCTCCATCACCACCTCTGACTGTTGTCCGGCCACGCCAAAGCATGGCCGGATAACTCTGGGGTTTGGGGCTACAAAAATGGCCAATCAGGGCCCGGCAGGCCAGTCCTGATTGGCCACCGTGCCTCCCCGCCATCCCCGGCTGCAATTCGCACTGGGAAGGATACTGGGAACATGGCGGCCCCATATTGCATGCCACACAGCCACCCTCCGGGTTGGGGGGGGAAAGGGCTCCAGGAGGGCTACATAGAGGGGGTGGCCAGCAAGCGGCAAACCCCCTTCCATTCTATCCTTCTTTCCCATTTCATCCGTCCTTCTTGTCATGTTCACTTCTCTCATTCTGTTCATCCCACCACTCCTCTGCTCATCTCCTCCCTCCTTTTGAATTCCCCACCATCTTCTCTGGCCCTGCTCTGGCTGCCATTTCATCAGGCAGATCACATGGGCATTTGCCTTTGCCTGCCAGGTTGAAAGCCATGGACACTACTTCACAGGGTGTGGATGGCACCTCAGCATCTTCTGGATCATGGCAAATCATAGAACATGCAGGCAACAGTGGAAGACAACCTGATACCTCCCTTGTCTTGTCACACTGTTTTATACTATTATGCCTCTTGCTGTGAGCAAAGTGTCTACAACTGTCTATAAATCTGTGTGTTGTTTATTGTTGTTCTTGTTTTTGTTATGTGCCTTCAAGTCCACTCCAACTTATGATGACCCTATCATAGAGTTTTCTTGACAAGATTTATTTAGAGATTTCCCATTGCTTTCCTCTTAGGCTGACAGAATGTGAGTTGCCCAAGGTCTCCCAGTAGGTTTCCATGGCTGAATGGGATTTGAACCTCATTCACTACCCTATGCTGAAGGTTGTGGGTTGCAATACTGAAGGTTGAAAACTTTCAGGGGTTGCAAAACTGCACATTGTATTCATGTCTGGTTTTTCGTACAATAGCTTTCTCAAAGCATAATTAAATCCAGAGAAGAAAGAAAGTGCCTGTTATGCCCTACTTGGCCCAGTTGTTGGAGAAGGACAACCAGGAGAATGTGTCCCTGGTCCTTTTGGAAGCTCTGCAGGCTGAATCTGAATTTGGTCCTCCAGAGAGGATCTGTCTTGCTCAGGGAATGATAAATAGGGAGCAGAAACAGATTGTGAAGCAGAGAGGTCCCTAAGCCCTAGGGAGAGACAACTTATGAAATTTGATTAATACTGCATCATTCTTTAATGAAGCCAGGACATCAAGCCTCAAAGATATCTGTCTGTGGGAATGCTGCACATGTAGCAGCAATGTAAACAGGCTCAATTTCAGCAGTCAGTTGCAGAGTTCAATGCAAGCCTTCACAAAGCTGATCCTTGCTCTCAGCATTCCTGCCTTCTTCTTATCAGACCATGTTGTCTTCTTGGCCTTGGCAAAGGTACTCTTTTGCCTTCTCCTTGCATTGAATTATGACTCAGTAGGACACTTCTCTGTTTCTTTGAACTTGGCTTGTTTACTGATCATGTTATTTGCCTGCTCCTACAAATGGGAACACTCATGTGGACTCTGTATAACAGCTGAGGCCAGACTCTGTTTTATCTCCTTGCTGTTGTTGTTGTGTGCTTTTAAAGTCATTATTGACTTATGGAGACCCTAAGGCACACCTATCACTAGGTTTTCTTGCCAAGATTTGTTCAGAGAGAGTTTGCCTATGCCTTCCTCTGAGGCTGAAAGATTGTGACTTGCCCAAGGTCACTCAGCGGGTTTCCATGGCCAAGCAGGAATTTGAACCCTGGTCTCCAGAGTCATAGTCCAGTGCTCAAACCACTATACTACACTGACTCTTTCATCCACGCTGACTGTCTCAAATCTCTTGCTTGTCTAAGGCAGCCCTCTGGCCCTGCTGGGGAATTTAAGCTATAGAAAAGAAGGGCGGTTGATTATAATGACCACAGTTGTGGGAATTAACTGCTTATTCTCTAAAACAGAAAAAAATCATGAAGGAAGCAGGAGGGAGAAGTTCTAAAATGTCTTCTTAGGTGTTGAGCTATGATAATAATTACAGTCATTATCGATAAAAGTTTATTTCTGTAGTTTAGGGGATGGTTTGCTGTTATTTTTAAATATACTTTTTTGATACTTGTACTTAGTTGAACTAAAGTAAATCCATACATCACAGTTATGTCCCTCCACTACAAAAGATGTCATGCTAGTATGCAAAGCAACCATATCATCCAACAACCCTGTTGTTAACTGCTATCAAGTCAAATTTGACTTATGATGACCCTATGAATAAGAGACCACCAAGTCACCCTACCTTCAACAGGTCTTTACTCTAATTTTTCAGATTAGCAGTTCATTGTCTGTTCCACAATCTGATCTGAGTCTTGTTATTGCAGAGAGAATGGAGCTTTTCCATTTAATAATAATAATAAAATTTATTTTTATCCCGCCCCTCTGTTAAAAACAATCGGGGCAGCTTGCAAAAATTAAAATACCAATACAGATTAAAATCCCCAAACGCCACCCACCCCCACCCTCCCCCATAAAAAGACATTAAACCAAAATACATTAAAACAACTGATCTAAAATCACATTAAAATAATAAATAATAAATAAGCACCAGACTAAAAAGGGCCAGGAGATCCTGAGGCCGGGAACTAATTAGGAAAGGCCTGCCAAAAGAGATCTGTCTTTAGTGCTTTTTAAAAGCTACTCAGGCATGTCATCTGACAGATCTCATTTGACAGGCCATTCCACAATTTGGGGACGATTACCGAAAAGGCCCTCTGGGAGGTTGCAGACAGCCTAGATTATTGTGGCTGAAGCAAATTCCTCCCAGAGGACCAGAGTGCACGGGGAGGATTGTATGGAAGGAGGCGGTTCCGAAGATAAGTTGGACCCAAGCCATTTAGGGCTTTATAGGTAATAACCAACACCTTATACTGGGCCCAGAAACTGATAGGCAGCCAGTGGAGAGATTTTAATACTGGAGTTATATGGTCTCTCTGAGATGTTCCCGAGACCACTCTGGCTGCCATATTTTGTACCAACTGAAGTTTCCGGACCAAGCATGAGGGTAGCCCCATGTAGAGCACATTGCAGAAATCTAGACGATTTCCAGCATGTGCACCACAGTCTCGAGGTCCTTTCCTTCCAGGAAAGGACGCAGCTGGCGTATCAGCCGAAGCTGATAACAGGCGCTCCTGACCCTCGCATTCACCTGTCTAGTCATCTGAAGCGATGAATCAAGGAACACCCCTAGACTGCGAACACAGTCCTTAACGGAGAGTGTGACCCCATCTAGGACTGGAGGTTGCAACCCAACTCCTGGTTTTGGGACCGCTACCGTGAGCACCTCTGTTTTGTCCGGATTTAATCTCAATCTGTTTTTCCTCATCCAGCCCATTACTGCTTTAAGACAATCATTAAGAGGAGAGACGCCATCGGAATTCGAAACCGATGATTGGGACAAGGAGAAATAGATTTGGGTGTCATCCGCGTACTGATAACACCCAGCCCCATAACTCCGAATAATCTCACCCAGCGGCTTCATATAGATGTTAAACAACATCGGGGACAGGATGGCACCTTGCGGAATGCCACAAGTAAGCTCCTTTCTGCTGAAGCAGCTGTCCCCGAGCAGCACCCTCTGGGACCTGCCCGAGAGGAAGGACTGGAACCACTGGAGCGCAGTGCCTCCGATTCCTAACCCACTCAGGCAATCCAAGAGGATGCTATGATCTATCGTATCGAAAGCCGCTGAGAGGTCCAAAAGCACCAACAGGGTCACACTACCCCTGTCGATGCTTAGACACAGGTCATCTGTCAAGGCAACCATGGCAGTCTCAACTCCAAATCCCGTCCTAAAGCCAGTTTGAAATGGATCTAGATAATCTGTTTCATCCAAGACCACTTGGAGTTGAAGCGCAACTGCCCTCTCGATCACTTGGCTCAAGAATGGCAACATAGAAACCGGCCTATAGTTGTTCATGTCCAGGGGATCCAGGGAAGCTTTTTTCAGGAGCAGCCTAACCACTGCTTCCTTTAAACAGGATGGAACACACCCTTCTCTGAGGGATGCATTGATGATGTCCCTAAGGAACACCATCAAGGCACCCCACTCGCAGAATGGCCAGCCATGACGGGCAAGGATCGAGAGAGCAGGTCATCTTCCTCACCCTACCAAGTAGCTTGTCCACGTCCACAGTACTCATGGATTGAAAATGATCCAGTAAACTTACAGCAACGGAGTTGCTGGACACCTCGTCAATGGTTTCTGTCAAAATACTGGCATCTAAGTCAGCTCTTATCCGAGAGATTTTATCTGCAAAGAAGTTGTTAAACGCATCCCAGCAGGCCGTTGTTAGGTTAAGCAATGGGTTCTGCACAGGTATAACCTGCGTCATCTCCCCTACCACCCTGAACAGCTCTGCTGGACGGGACTCTGCAGACGCAATACGTGCAGAGGAGAAGGATCTCTGCGCTGCACGTATTGCCTCTCGATAGGACCAAAGGAAGTTCCTATGATGAGTCCTGTCAGATAAGAGCTGAGTTTTCCGCCAGTTGTGCTCTGCTTCCAATTATGTAATCTAGGCATTTTCTATATTGGCCATGAGGTGATGTCCATGTGTGAATAATGTGTTTGTGAGGAACAAACTGTACAATTCAAAAAATTCAATGTCCTGCTTCATTTCATGAACCTAGACCAAATTCTCCTGCATTGTTTGTTTATGCTCAGTTTCCTACTTTGCATTACAATGATTACGAACACGCCCTGTTTTGGTGTGTGATTTCTTCCTGGATTCCAGCATAGAATTCTTCGATTTCTTCCTCTTCTGCTTCTGGAGTTGGAGCATAAACTTGGATTATGGTTAGATTGATGGGTTTTCCCTGAGGTCTTATTGATATTATTTGGCCAGACTGTGTGTTATAGCACTTGACTGCTTTTGCTGCACCTCTCCTAACTATTAATGCCACCCTATTTCTTCTTAGATTTTCATTTCCTGTGTAAAACACCGTGGAATTGTCTGACTCAAAATGCCCATTCCTGTCCACCTAAGATTGCTCACATGGAGAATTGCAATGTTTGCATGTTCCATTTCTGGGTTTTACTATGTCTAGCTTCCCTGATGCATGTTTCTCATAATCCATGTTCCTGTAATATGTGTTGTGCAGCTTCAGACTTTCCTTTCATCTCTAAACAGGTCAACAGTTGAATGTACTTTCAGCTTCAGACCAATTGCATCGTTATCCCAGCACTACTCATAGTTGTGCTGTATCCCAGTAGATCAATGAGTGCCTTCCAACATGGGAGTATCATGTTCTGGCACTATCTCTTGTTTCATTTTGGATTCTATCTTCATTGGGTTTTCAAGGTAGAAACAGAAGTGGTTTGCCATTCCCTCATCCTGCACAGTACTAACAGGCATTAGCTATGTTGTCATTGCTGTTGTCTCTGAGATATCAGAGGTGCTATGGTATCATCACGATGCCAGGAGATTGCTAAAGGGCTTCCTTTTCAGACGATGTCATTTCCAGCTCATCATGCACCCGTGCTGCTGCTGTGCTGCTGGAGCTGCTTTTTATTGATGGGCTAGGGGCTTCACTTAATCCTATCTTGGGTGTGTCTGCCAATATTTTTCCATGACACCTTCTTTGGGTCCTTGTGACCTCCATTTGACTCACCTATCTGGTCTGCCCTGGTTTACTAGACCCCATGAATCATCTTAATATTGCCAATTATAGGATATTATAGGGAGAGGGTGTAATGCATAATAACAAGGTTTAATGTTAGTTCATTGATGAGGGTCTTAAACTGTGGTTTGATCCTCGTTTAAGAGCATGGTGAGTACAACAAGATCAAATAAGAGTTTCATTTTTCAAATATCTGAAGATATCAATCTTCAGATAGAAGATTCTGGTTGAAACATATCAGGTTTGAAGTATCTGTGTTGACATGTGAAGGAACAATATAAACAAAGGGAAGTGTACAAATATGATGACCAAAATTCCACTGTATTTGAGAAGATGTTTATGATGTTTAAACTGTGATGTATGCGTGAAAATTAACACTTATTGCTGGAATGCTCATGATAGCCATTCATATGCAAGCCAGCCTGCAAACTCTATTAAGAAAATTGTGGAAAGACTGAACAGTATAAATCAGGTGTATTTCCTTTGTTTAAAAAAAAAATGTCCAAAGAATGTATAAAGCCACAGTGCCTGCTTCATGGGGGGCAGTGTGAACACATTGTGCACTCATCTCCTTTGACTGATCATAGTTTAAAATTGACTCCCTAGTGGTGATTTATTAGACAGCAGTCAACAATGCTTTCTGAATAACAACATATTTTCCTGGAACCTTTCATCTGATACAGAGGCACCTTCTTCCTTGAAGAGGAAAGCTACTCTCCATTTTTACTGTTGTTCAGTTTCAGAGAGTTCCATTATTCATCAGGGTATTCTTTTAAATATTAATCACCTTGGCATTAAGAGCATAAGAAAACTCCAGGAAGTTTTTGTAATCTTTTGCAGGATTCTTATCCCGTGCAGGAATATATACCACAATCTGTTTTACTATGTATAAAGATTGTGAACAAATGTATAGGAATTTATGTATGAGACTAACTCCCATCAATCTCACTTTTCTACAGTGTAGTGTAAAAAGAGACTACCCTTCTGAAAGAGGTGTTTTCTTTTTTCCCTTTTTTTGTGGAGAGTAGCCTCAGCTGGGTTGAGTGGCTGCACTGATCATGCTGGCTGGACATCTAGCAGCTGTACTGAGGTTTAGTTGTGGGTAGCTGGTCAGATATAATGAGTGACCCTGGATGCAGATGCATATTGGAAAATCCAGCTATTTCAGTAGGGTTGAAATGACTGTTGGTATCAATCAGAGAATGTTTATTTTTAAAATGTAGACCATAGACATGAACCTGAAAGGCTCCCAGAATGATGTATTTAAAGAACTGATATCCCACTTTTCAGCCAGAGAAGATTTGGCTTCTGGATCAGTTAAAACAAGATGGCCCCTGGCTTCTGTCTTACAATCTGAAAGGATGTGACATGAAAGAAAGGAGATGAGGAAAGAGAAGAAAAATAGGAAAACATACTTTCTAGTTCTTAGAAGATATGGACATTACAGGTTGACCCCTATATCCATGGGTCTGTGGTTATCCACAGTCATCCATGTCTGAAAATATATGTTCTCTCTAGGCCTTTCTAGGTCCTCCAATTTGTTTCTATGGTCAACCTCTGGCATTCATCTCATTGAAAATAATAGGATTCCCTATTAGCCATGGTTTCAGGTATCTACGTGTGTGTGTGTGTGTGTGTGTGTATGTGTGTGTTAGAATGTATCCCCTGGGGATGAGAAGGGGGCAGGCCTATATAATGACCCGCTATAAGACAGATACAATTTTGTAAGGGCTGTAACAACAGGGAATTGCCTTTTTATTGCAACTAGTTGGAATGGAAACTGTTCAAAGAAAGGAAGGATTAACATTTCTGGGGTCTGAGCTGGGCTAATGGAGTAGCTCTGCTTCCCACTTCTCCTACAGGGTATTGGAAGAGGTGAATGGTGGTATGAATCTATAGGCGCACCTAAATTGGCAGTGCATGCAGGAGGATGCTCATGTGCGTAGTAGTAGTAGTGCGTAGTAGTGCGTAGTAGTAGTAGTTATTATTATTATTATTACTAATACTATTATTGTTGTTGTTGTTGTGTGGTAGCCATTCTGCTATGCATGCTCATCTCATATATCTTTTGTTTCCTGCCTGCTATCATACACAGATCAATACTAGATATGCTTTGATGGCTTAAATAGGGATTTACTTGTATAAAATGTATTAATTGTCTTTGAAATTAATCATTTAATTTAAAGGGGGGAATGTGGTAGCCATTTGCATTCTAATGTATATTTGCTGAATGCTGTTACTTACTATAACTATTTGGGGTCAGACTAGATAGCCCATGAGACTCTAGAAGTCTGCAAAGTCTTTTCAATGTTCCTTACTAATCAACTCTATGTTCCAGAAACATATGATAAGCTGAGGTAAACAAATTCTTTCTCTAATAGCGGTCGAACTGTACCTAAATGTTCCTAAAGCTATCTTGCCTTGTACTTTCTGAACTCTCTCTCTCTCTCTCTCTCTCTCTCTCTCTCTCCCTCTCTCTCTCCCTCTCCCTCTCCCCCTCCCTCTCCCCCTCCCTCTCCCTCTCCCTCTCCCTCTCCCTCTCTCTCTGGCTTGTCTTCGCAAACGAAGATTCAGTTCCAGTGTTTGCATGTCTGTTGTGCAGTCCACATACGAATGTAAAGAATATTAGCAAAAAGTACTGTAGTGGCTAAATACTTCATTCTTATTGGTTTAGGCTGTCTTGACTCAGTGAGGAATTGTTAAGCTCAGAGAGTTTCCTCACTTCCACCAGGTGAGAGTGAGACAAACAGCACATTCCGGCCCCCCCCATCTGTGTCTCTGTAATGTATACAAAATGATTTTGTGCAAAACTAGCATCCTTCCCCCTTGAGAGGCAAAAGACATATACAAGCAAGGAAAAAGTGATGAGCTAATGGTTCAAAAGAAACAAGCCTCCCAGCTGCTGCTTCTAGTCCTTAGCAATCTATTCTAATCCTTACAAATCAACACAAAAAATGGGGTGTTTTTGTGTGTATGTGCCTTCAAGTCGCCTGCGATTCATAATGACCCCCTGAATTTCATGGGGTTTTCTCAGGCAAGGAATACTCAGAGGTGGTTTTGCCAGTTCCTTCCTCTGAAATATAGTCTACAGCACCAGGTATTTGTTGGTGGTCTCCCATCCAAGTATTAACCAGGGCTGAGCCTGCTTAGCTTTCAAGATCAGACAGGATTTGATGCCTTCAGGGTAGTTAGGGTACTATTACATATGGTTGCACAGTTGTGCAGTTTTGCTTCCTTTCCCCAATTTTGCTTCCTTGGAGCAAAACGTCATTTTCACTTATTGCTCTTTTTTGAGACCCCTGCCAAATAAGTCATCCTCTTGTGTGGATCCTCATTCTCAAGGACAAGGTTGAGGCAAGCAAAGGTTTATGAGGATTCTTCCTTAGATAAAAGCTCAGGTCTGAAAATAATGATGGCACCTGGAGTGTAGGACCTCTAGCATCTGTACCTTTGCTGTTTCTGCAACCACCTCTGCATCATGGAATGAAAAGCAATTTAAAACATCAGCATTAAGGGAGTATTCTTTAATTGTTGTTATTGCTATGAGGATTTTTGCAAATCTAAGAGACTTAGAAATAATTGCTCCCTCTTTAGTTCCCTATGATTTGAGACACCATGCAATATTAAAGTAGCACTGGGAGCTGGGCTTGACAGAAAGTGAACTTTCAATGCTGCTAATTAACGTCAAGTTTGCAAAACCCGCCAGCTTTCTCCCTATCGGCAAGGAGTGGAGCCTGGAGAGACACTCCCTCCATAAAAGCCCTTTCCATCACCAGCAGGATGGCACACTCCTCCCAAACCTGAGTCTCTTTCTGGTTTTCCCCCTACAGTCAATTGCATTTTAAAAATAAGTTAATTATTAGGCTTACATAGCACAATGAGCTTCCAGCCACCAAAAGTCCATGCTTTGTAGCTTTTCACATGAGGGTTTCAACTTTCACATAACTGCAGGATCATTTGGAAATGTAATGTTATTTTATGAATACAAATGTCATGTTATTTTATGAATTTCCATCGACTCTGATGTCTAAAGCAAAAACTGACCACATGACTAGATGAAATCCTATGCACTTACAATTGGGAGCAAGTAACGATGAATTTACTTTGGTGTGTGTGTGTATGCCTTCAAGTCGTCGGTCAACTCATAGAGACCCCCTGAATTTCATGGGGTTTTCTCGGGCAAGGAATACTCAGAGGTAGTTTTGCCAGCTCCTTCCTCTGAAATGTAGCCTATAGCACATGATATTTGTTTGTGGTCTCCCATCCATGTTGATCCTGCTTTGCTTTCAAGATCAGACAGGATCTGGTGCCTTTAGGTTATTTGGGCCTCACTTAAACTTACCTCTAAGTAAATATTCAGGCTGCACATCCTCTCTGCAGCACTTAACCAGTTTTCTGGATTGTCTGTAAAGCCCTCAATAATAGAGGAGGAGGAGGAGGAGGAGGAGGAGGAGGAGGAGGAGGAGGAGGAGGAGGTATACAATATGATAGTTGTGTTATTAAAAGAATAATAAAGAATTTACTTTGGTCCCTTGCATATTGCAAGCTTGTACAGGCCTGCTAAGAAGTAAGTCTCATGGAGTTCACTGGCACTTACTCCCAGGTAAATGGGTATGGAATCACAGTCTTAAATGACATGTGAGAAATCAATAGACACTATATATTAAAGCATGAATTAGCCATTTACTGAAGAATAACCTGAAGGTTTTCTTGGTTCTTGCTCTTCATTTTTGAATGCAAGCTACCACTGGTAGTACAGGCTGGGTATCCCTTATCCGAAGTGCTTGGGACGAGAACAGTTTTAGATTTCAGATATTTTCAGATTTTGTAATATTTGCATATATATATATATATACACACACACACACACACGTGTGTGTGTGTTATATATATGTGTGTGTATGTGTGTGTGTGTATAATAATTATGTATCTTGGAGATGGGACCTGTCTAAACATGAAATTAATTTGCTTCATGTATATATCTTATACGCATAGCCTGAAGGTAATTTTATACAATATTTTAAATATTTTTATTTTTATTTTTTTATTTAAATATTTTTATATTTTGGATTTTGGAGTAGTTCAGATTTTGGATTTCCAGATAAAGGTTACTCAACCTGTATATTGAATTTCTAGGCCATTGAAACACCACTTTTCCCTCACAGTTATCACTTGTGCCTCCTATGTCTCTCACACTTTTTTGTTGCACCTTTTGGCATCCAACTATTATTTGCCAGTATCACCGCTCAAGCCTTGGATGTGTGTGTGTGGAGGGCACTATTGCCAATTCACTGAATTTTGGGTCATTTGAGGGGCTTCTGTTTGTTTTTAAACAAACAGGCCATCAACATCATCATCATCATCATCATCTTTTATTTCTATAGTGCCATCAATGTACATGGCACTTTACAAGGAAAAAAAAAACAACGAAACAGTTCTCTGCCCTCAAGCTTGACATTATTCTAAACAGGACTTGATCAGTCCTTATGGGCCTGAAACAGGCTTGAGGAGGTAATAAAGGCCATGTTGGGGTGAAAAAACCTGGGCCCTACATTTTTGAGGGGTGGAAGTGGAAGGTATATATTCAGGGAAGTGTGACCACCCCCTCCTTCCAGGATCCTGTGGGGAGAGACAGGTGTTCCTCCTAACCCCTGGAAGTTGCCCACTCCTGTTCTAGAAACTTCTTGCCAATTGTATTCCTTAATCAGTAGTTATTAGGTTTATCTTTGGAACTATGAAATGCTAGTCTTCAAGGCTGTTTTAGACCTTTTAATTATCTGCTTACAGTCACTAAAAATTACGGTGGCATTAAATTGTTGAGATAACCTTCCATCCTTCTTTCTTAAGTAGTAAGAGGCAGGTTGTACCACTGATTGTCTTTGGTTTTAGCCCTTTTTGACCTCCCCATCAAATCAAGGGTGGTGAACCTTTAGCCTTTCAGATAGCTTGAAGTACAACTGCTTGCCATTCTGGCTAAGGCATCTTGGCGTTTAAATTCAAAATATCTAGAGAGCCATAAGGTAAGTAGCACCCTAAAGGAAGCACTGTCATCACATCAGTCTCACAGCTTAATCATAGAATCATAGAGTTGGAAGAGACCACAAGGGCCATCTAGTCCAACCCCCTGCCATGCAGGAATAAACAATCAAAATATTCCTGACAGATGTCCATCCAGGCTCTGCTTAAAAACCTCCAAAGAAGGAGACTCCACCACACTCTGAGGCAGTGCATTCCACTGCTAAACAGCTCTTACTGTCAGGAAGATCTTCCTAATGTTTAGATGGAATCTCTTTTCCTATAATTTGAGTCCATTGCTATGTGTCCTAGTCTCTGGAGCCTCAGAAAACAAGCTTGCTCATCCTCGGTATGACATCCTCTAAGATACTTAAACATGGCTATCATATCCCCTCTTAACCTTCTCTTCCCAGGCTAAACATACCCAGCTCCCTAAGCAGCTCCTCATAGGACAGGCTTCCAGACCTCTTACCATTTTGGTCGTCCTCCTCTGGATACATTCCAGCTGCCCATATCCTTCTTGAATTGTGGTGCCCAGAACTGGACACAGTATTCCAGGTGAGGTGTGATCAAAGCAGAATAGAGTGGCACTATTACTTCCCTTGATGTAGACACTATACTCCTATTGATGCAGCCTAGAATCGCATTGGCTTTTTTAGCTGCTGCATCACACTGCTGACTCATGTTCAGCTTGTGGTCCACTAAGACTCCTCGGTCCCTTTCGCATGTACTGCCCTCAAGCCATGTGTCACCCATCCTATATCTGTGCTTTTCATGTTTGCTGCCCAATTGTAGTATCCTACATTTCTCCCTGTTGAAATTCATTTGGTTAGTTTTGGCCCAGATTTCTAATCTGTTGAGATCATTTGGGATTCTGATCCTGTCCTCTGGGGTATTAGCTACCCCTCCTAATTTGGTGTCATCTGCAAACTTGATAAGCATGCCTTCTATTCCCTCATCCAAGTCATTGATAAAGATTTTGAATAGCACTGGGCCCAGGACAGAACCCTATGGCACCCCGCTAGTCACTTCTGTCTAGGATGAAGAGGAGCCATTGGTGACTACCCTTTGGATTCAGCCCGTCAACCAATTACAAATCCACCTAACAGTTGCATTGTCTAACCCACAGGTTACTAACTTTTTTGCAAGAATATCATGGGGGACTTTGTCAAAGGCCTTACTGAAATCAAGATGCACTACATCCACGGCATTCCCTTCATTTACCAAGTATGTAACTCTGTTGAAAAAAGAGATAAGATTAGTCTGGCTTGACTTGTTTTTGAGAAATCCATGTTGACTTTTAGTGATCACAGAATTCCTTTCTAAGTGCTTACAGACTGTCTGTTTAATGATCTGCTCTAGAATCTTTCCTAGTATTGATGTTAGGCTGACTGGGCAATAATTATTTGGGTCTTCTCCCCGCCCCCCGTCTTTTTAAAGATGGGGAGAACATTTGCCCTCCTCTAGTCCTCCAGTCCAATCCTTATAAATGTACAGTATAATCTTGTGTTGAGGAGTTTTCACTTGAAGTTAACAGAAGCTATGCTCCCAGGAGTCTTTGTTGACTTTTCTTCCACACAGGCAAAAAGAAATCTCTGATTTCTGGCTTAAAAGTGTATGTGACAACTCTCCACAGGAACTGAGTAGGCAGAGACTGGAAGCTGGCAAAGTGGTGGCCAATTGGCTCTCACTATTTTTTTTTTTTTTTTTAGTATGCATGACTTGTACTGCTATTGGATATTTTAGATGGCTCTAGTTCCCAGTGATATATCTAAAACAATAGGACACTCAATGGATTCAATTTACCTAGTGATCACCTGAGCTGTCAAAGTATGGAGAAATGTAAAAAGGATTTAAGCAGTACTTCTCAACTTTGTACTACCAGCCAGGATACCCCCAGCCCCTGTGCATCCCAATAATTGGCAGATATTTAATAATCTGGCTTTAATGTGGCCTTCCATGTGGGAAGACATGAACCAGGAACCCCCTGGAAAATTCCAAAGATACCGACTGAAAATAGCAAAGTCATGTATTGCCCAAGGGAAGGATCATGGCAAATTCCAAACTAAGGTAAGAAGGTATTTCCTGAGCACATCTGGTGCAAAACCATAATCTCATTATCTATAGTTGGAGTAATCATTGTCTGTAAATGACACCTAAACATCTGGAGAACCAACCTTTTATTTTTTTTTAATTGATTCTTTATTGACAGTATCTTAGCAAAATTGTAAACAAAAAAACCCTTCACATTCTTGGACATAATATAAGAAATAATATAAGAAATTGCCTTTATACATTTTACATTCTTTCTATATCCTTACTTCATTATATAATCTATTTTACATTGTTATCCTTAAGACTTCCCCATCTGTCAAATCCCAGTTTATTGTCACTATGTTGTCCACCCCTTGCAATTGATGCTTAAACATAACCTTCATTATGTACCGTATATTCTGGAGTATAAGACAACTTTTGAGCACTCAAAAGTTCCCTCCAAAATCGACAGTCGTCTTATATGCCGGATATACTTTGCTTCACCTGCCTGCCTATCTCCTGCCTCTTCGCAAACGGAGCGAAGAGGCAAGAGATGGGGCAGGGGGGTGAAGCAAAGTGCTTTTCCAGTTCATTCGCCCCCCTCCTCTGCCTTCTCCCCCTTTGGGGAGCAACGGAGACAGAGGAGGGGGTTGAACGTTGCGGTTTGCCGTGGCCGCCGCTTGATCGCCTCTGCAGCGGCCAAGACAAACGGCTAGATTCGCCCTTTCCCCCCAACTTGCTTGAAGGTGGACGAAAAGGGCGAAAATGCCCCGTTTTGCTCTGCGGCCCCGATCCCTCCTTCTGGGCTTCCTTCCGAAGGAAGCCCAGGAGGAGGACGCAGGGCTGTGGAGCCAAACCCCGGGATTCACCCCCTCCCCCCAGCCACCTGTCCACCCTCCCTCAAGCCACCCCCACTCCCCAAAGCCGCGATCCCACTGGAATCGCGGCTTTGGAGAGGGGGGGTGGCTGCCAAGCCCCCTCCCCCCAGCCACCCGTCGACCCTCCGCCCATCCAAAGCCGCGATCCCACTGGAATCGCTTCCCCAAAGCCGCGATCCCACTGGAATCGCTGTTTTGGGGAGGGGGTGTGGCTGTGAAGCCCCCTCCTCCCAGCCACACATCCACCCTCTGCCCATCCCCCCTCCCCTCCCCAAAGCCGAGATTCCAGTGGAATCGCGGCTTTGGGGAGGGGGGGTGGCTGCGAAGCCCCCTCCTCCCAGCCATCCATCCACTCTCCGCCCATCCACCCCTTCCCCAAAGCCACGATTCCAGTGGAATCGCAGTTTTGGGGAGGGGGGGTGGCTGTGAAGCCCCCTCCTCCCAGTCACCCGTCCACCCTCCGTCCAGCACCATCCATCCATCCACCCCCCTCCTCAAAGAATCATGGCTGGAGATCATGGCTTCGGGGAGGGGGGGCTGCGAAGCCGCCTCCCTCCAACCACCCTTCCACCCTCCCCAAATCCCCCTCCCTCCAGTGTCCTCCCTCCAGCCACCCCTCCTCCCCAAAGCCACGATCCCGCTCGTGATCGTGGCTTCGGGGAGGGGGTGGGTGGCTGCGAAGCCCCCTCCCTCCAACCACCCTTCCACCCTCCCCAAAGCCCCGTCCCTCCAGCGTCCTCCCTCCAGCCATCCCCCCCAAAGCTACGATCCCGCTTGCGATCATGGCTTCGGGGAGCGGGTGGGTGACTGTGAAGTCCCCTCCCTCCAAGAACCCTTCCACCCTCCACGAAGCCCCCTCCCTCCAGCGTCCTCCCTCCAGCCACCCCCCCTCCCCAAAGCCGTGATCTGGCTGGAGATCATGGCTTCGGGAAGGGGGTGGGTGGCTGCAAAGCCCCCTCCCTCCAACCATCCTTCCACCCTCCCCGAAGCCCCCTCCCTCCACCCCCCAACCAGCTGGCCATCCCACATTCCCGAACCCACCAGGAGGCTGTGCAGCCTTCTCGTGGGTTGGGGATTCACGGGAGGGAGAACCCCCCTTAGCCAGCTGGCCATCCCACATTCCCCAACCCAAAAGGGGGCTGGGCAGCCTCCTCATGGGTTGGGGAATCACGGGAGGAGGGAGAACTCCCCTTAGCCAGCTGGCCATCCTGCATTCCCCAACCCAAAAGGGGGCTGGGCAGCCTCCTCGTGGGTTGGGGAATCACGGGAGGAGGGAGAACTCCCCTTAGCCAGCTGGCCATCCTGCATTCCCCAACCCAAAAGGGGGCTGGGCAGTCTCCTTGTGGGTTGGGAATCGCGGGAGGAGGGAAGGCATTCTCTTGCAAGTTATAGGATCTTGTAAATTTTGCTACTCTGTACCATGACGTTTCCCATCCATCATATTCAATATTATGGCCTATCATTACCCCAAACTACAATATATCCCTTAATCACCTGTGCTTCTGTTTCTATCCTAAGTAGTGGGATAACCAGTGTACATTCCCTTTGTCCAAAATAATTTCAAAATTAGATTTTGTTAATTCGATACCACCTTCAGTCAGATCTTTCTTAAATCTCTCCTTTATTTGGAGATATGGAACCCGTTGTATATTTTTCGCCTTCCTGTTTTAATTGTAGATTATCCTTTAGGCTAATGTTATCTTTAGTTCCCGAAATCAAATCCTTACAAGTAAACCAAACTGTTTCATTTCTTAAGCTCTTAATTGATAAAGCTTCTCCTGGGGACACACTGGTTGGTAATTTTACAAACAAATAGCTTTTATATTTAAGCCATATTCTATAAAGAGATTTTCGAATAGAATGATTGTTAAACTGTTTTTGGGCTTTCACTTTTTGGTACCAAAGAAAAGAGTGCCAACCAAAATGAAGCTCATGACCTTCCAATAAAAGAAGTCTTGGGTTATCTATGGTAAAAATGGTTTTATCCACATCAAGCCACTTGCTTCATAATAGAGCTTCAAGTCTGGAATACCCATTCCTCCTCTGCTTCTTATATCCATCAACAGCTTAAATTTTAATCCCGTTTTTTTTCCCCTGACCATAATAACTTAGTTAGGTCTTTATTACATTCTTTAAACCAGTTTGGTGGAATTAGAATCGGGATCATTTGGAATAAAAATAAAATCTTAGGCAAGATGCTCATCTTAATCAAGGAAATTCTACCCATTAACGTCAGATCCAGCTTTTTCCAAACTTCCATTTTCTTTTTAATTTCTGACCACATTGGTCCATAGTTATTATAGAAGAGTTGCCTGTTTTTCCCAGAGATTATTATTTCTAAGTATTTAACCTTCTCTACTGCTTTAATTCCCCACATTTCTTCCAACTGAGTCTTTTCTTCTTTCTTTAAGTTCATGCTCAGAAATTTTGTTTTATCTTTATTAATCTTAAAACCAGCCCAGTCTCCAATTTTTTGTATTGTTTCCATTATCTTCACTCCTTGTTGCAGTAGGTTTTCTAAATATAATACATCATCTGCGAAGGCTTTATACAAAAATTTCTCTTTCCCTGTTCTAAAACCCTTAATTGAATTGTTTAGCCGAAATTCTCTTAGTAATACCTCCAGCATCAAAACAAATAACAAGGGAGATAAGGGGCATCCCTGACATGTACCCTTTTGAATATCAAAGCTACCTGATCTTTCTGCGTTACTATTAACTGGACTTTTTGTTCTTGATAAACAGCTTGGATCCATGATATAAAGTTTTCCCCAAATCTCATCGCCTCTAATATTGTAATTAGGAAGCCCCATCTCACCTTGTCAAATGCTTTCTCCATGTCCAAAAACAACAAGGCTCCTTCTTTCTTTATATGGAAATCTAAGTATTCAATAATATCCAGAGTAGTTCTTACATTGTCCCGCATTTGTCTGCCCAGAAGGGAACCAGTTTGGTCCTCTCCTATGTAATGTGGTAACACCTTTTTTAACCTCAGGGCGAGGATAGAAGCAAAGTTTTTATAGTCTTTATTAAGAAGTGGGATTGGTCAGAAATCTTTGGCTGTTGGGTATTCTTCCTCAATTTTTGGAATCAGAAGTATATTTGTTTCTTTCCAACTATCAGGTAATTGCTTGGTATCTAATTATATTCATGGTTTCTTGTAAAGGTTTCACGAGTTGGTCCTTGAAACATTTATAGTATTTTGCCATTAATCCATCCATTCCAGGAGCTTTATTCAGTTTTAATTTTCCGATGACTTCCTCAGCCTCCTCTATAGAGATTGGTCTGTTCAAAATATCTCTATAACCTTCTTCTATTTGTGGCAGGTTTTTAGATGCTATAAATTTTTCTATTCCTTTCTTATCTTCCGGTATTTGTAATCCATATAAGTTTTGATAATAATTATATAGGGTTTTTTGTATTTCTTTACCAGTATGCATCTTGTTCCTTCTTTTAAACCATTGCTCATATGCCTTTTCTTTTCTTTACGTATTTTGTACGCTAGCTACTGCCCAGGTTTATTTGCATTTTCAAAATAATTTCTCTTCATGAATTTCAATTTAGTGCCCATTTCTTCCACCATTAATAAGGACAATTGATTTTGTAATATTTTAATCTCCTTTACACATTTTTTTATTTTCTGGATTGTGTTTAAGCTTCCCTTCCCATTCTTTTACTTTTTCTGTAATCTCTTCCATCTTCTTCCTTTTTTGTTTTTTTCCATTCACCATTACTGCCTTCGAAGTGTCCCAAACCGTTTGCATCTTAACCCCTTTATTCATGTTATTAACAAAAAAAATTAAGTTCTCTTTGACAATAGGAAATCACTTCTTCCTGATTCAACACATAGTCATTTAATTTCCAATTCCTAAATCCTCTTTATTTTCCTAATTGAATCTTAACCGCATTATGGTCACTGAAATATTTAGATAGTATTTCTGAAGAATTTACCATATGTATTAAAGAGCCTGATAGCCACACCATATCTATTCTTGACCAAGAACAATGCCGGTCCAAATAGAATGTAAAATCTTTTTTCTCTAGGAAGTTGAGTTCTCCATACGTCCTTCAATTGGTATTCTTCAATCAAATGAGAACATTCTTTTGAAAGGTTACCTATAGTCTTCTTATTTGGTGATTGCAAAGTTTTCCTATCTAGCTTTGTATCCACTACTTCATTAAAATCTCTTAAGAGACACATTTGATCATAGGGATACTCCAACAAATGTTTCCTTAAATCATAAAAAAAAAATTGTAACCTTTATATGGAACATATATACCAATCAGAAGAACATGTTGTCCATCCATCTTACTATCTACCCCCAGGAATCTACCCTCTTCATCATTAAAAACCGATTTTGGGGAGAGATTAGGTTTAATAATTAATATAACACCTTTCTTCTTTTCTGTTGCAGATGCACAATATGTGGTGACCTGTACACGGTCAACCCACCACCTTAACACTCTGACTTTAGGATTGCAGTCCTGTGGGTTCTCTTGAATCCCACTACTGCCCCCAAAAGAATGTGCGAAGCACCAACCACTTTCTATTGGGACAGCCCTTTGTGTCCCTGATATCAGGTAGCGTGGTTTAAATTAAACGGAGGCCAAGCAGCTTTAAACTCTAATGAAAGTTTATTGAAAAATATAAAACAAACTATAGTTAAGTATTAAAGTTGTTAGTCTTCTTAAGGCTTAGTTACATCAGATTCCTTTTAAAGTAATAACATCAATCTAGCCGCACCAGCACTACTAACTCAGGAACAAAGTCCTAAATCCCCTTTATATACTTGACTTGCTCTGAGCCTCTCCCTACTAGACTCTCCAAGTCTATTCAGTCCCTCAAGACCCTTCTGTGGTCAACAGACTGAAAAGTTCCTTCAGGAACTCTAAGGGCACACCCTCCCTTTGGTGTAACTCTCTTTCCAGTCAAACCTCAAAACAATTAACCCACTCTCACTCTCTGTCAGTCCCCTTTTATAGCCATGCCCAGCTCCCTTCCTATTGGCTGGGCATCTGCTGCTCTGAGATTGGCTAAAAGAGCAGCCTTTTCATCATACACCTCCTCCCTTTACAGGTGTATTAATACACATGACCAAACGGTTATGTGAGTTAATACAACATCACTCCCAAATTATACTTACCTTATAACTCATAATACATAACATCATGTGAATACAAACTCTATACATATACCTATCACATTTATATACACCATTATATCAAATGGGTCATAGAATCTTTAACGCTCTACTATCTTACCTCTCTTCATATTGTCTAGAAAGACCATTTACCACTATATTTTCCTTACCTTTTATATACTGGATGGAGTAATCAAAGTCCTGTAACGTTAGACTCCATCTCAGTAACTTACTGTTATTATCTTTGGTCTGATTCAAGCAGCATAAGGTGGAGTGATCTCTTCTGATAATGAACTTTTTTCCCCATAAGTATGGTGTAAGCTTTTTTATAGCCCTCACTATAGCCATGCATTCCTTTTCTATCATGGCTAAGTGTCATTCTCTGGGGAGGAGTTTTTTGTTTGTTTGTTTGTTTGTTTTACTTATGTACAAGATTGGATGTATCTGGCCATCATTGTCTTCTTCACTTAAAACTGCCCCACGTCCAACATTAGAGGCATCTGCAGTAACTATACAAGTCTTGGTGTAATCTGGTGCCATCAGAACTGGCGCTGTGGTCCTCAGGTGTTTTAACTCTCTGAATGCACTGTCGCACCTTTCTGACCATAGGACTTTGGCAGGCTTGTCCTTTTTGGTTAAATCGGACAATGGACTTGCGATACTGCTGAAATTGGGAATAAATTTCCTATAGTATCCTGCTAGTCCTAGGAATGATCGCACACCTTTCTTAGAAGTCAGAATAGGCCAGTTAACTATGGCTTCCACTTTAGAAGTTTCGGCCTTTAATGGTTCCACTGCCTACAATATAGCCTAGGTATCGGCTCTCTCTTTTCCCTATGTGACACTTGGAACCTTTGATGGTCACCCCGCTCATTTTAAGTCTTCCCAGAACTTCAGTGAGATGGTGAATATGTTCATCCTAGGAGTTACTACAGATTCCAGTGTCGTCAATGTAGGCTACTACACAATGTTTTAAACCTGCTAAGATGTTGTCAACCTTCCTTTGAAAGGTAGAGGGTGCATTTTTAAAACCAAAGGGCAACACTGTAAATTCGTATAAACCCCTATGTGTAACAAAGGCAGTTTTCATCTGTCCCTTTGGATACATGCCTACTTGCCAATATCCCTTGGTCAAGTCTAGTGTGGAGATATACTGTGCCCTTCCCATCTTCTCAATTAGATCTTCTGCTCAGGGCAAAGGATAGGCGTTAGTTTGGGTTATTTTATTTAACCACCTATAATCTATACAAAACCTAATAGTGTGATCAGGTTTTTCCACCAACACTACCGGTGATGCCCAAGGACTCAGTGATGGTACAATAATCCCCATCTTGAGCATGGTATCAATTTCCTTATTTATGTTGTCTGCCACTGGACCAGTTACTCTGTACGGAGACATGGCAACAGGACTTGCCTCTCCTGTATTGATATGATGAACTATCCCTTTTACCCTTCCTGGTAAATCGGAAAAGATATCCTTAAACTTAGCTAACACATGCATTATTTCTTCTTGTTGTTGGGGAGTAAGAGAAGAGTCAAGAGTAACCTCTTGTACCTTTTCTTTTTCTGTATTTTTCTTTTTCTGTATCAAGGGTCCATCTGTATCTTTTTCTGTATCAAGGGTCCATCTAGGAATGGCAATCCCTTCATCCCCCATGTCTTTGACTGCATATAACACCAGATTTTCCTTCCTGTTATACGGTTTTAACATATTTACATGTATTAATTTACACACCCCCACATTTCTCAAGTCCACTATATAGCTGACATCGTTGATCTTTTCTGTCACTTGAACTGGGCCAGTCCACGCATATTCAAGTTTGTTCCCTCTCGTTGGTCGCAGAAGTAAAATTTCATCTCCCAGCAGGAGACTTCGCTCTATGGCCTTCTTATCATACCAAGTCTTTTGTTGACATTGGGTTGTCTTTAAATTGTCTCCGGCAATTCGTAGGACTTGACGTAAAGATGTCATCAGGGTCTGGACATATGTCACCACATCTTCGGGCTCCCTTTCTCCTGGAGTTTCCCACATAAGTCGAAGGAGATCCAAAGGTCCTTTCACTGGCGTCCAAACATCAACTCAAATGGACTGAATCCCAAGCTTTCTTGTGGGACCTCTCGGTATGCGAACAACAGGTGTTGTAGCTTGGTGTCCCAATCTCTTTGATTTTCTTTGGTATAGGATTTAATCATGTGGATTAATGTCCCATTAAAATTTTCTGTCAGTCTGTTACTCTGTGGGCGATAAGCGGTCGTGGTTAAATGTTTAACCCCACATACCTCCCATAGTTTCTGCATCACCTTTGAAGCAAATGAACTTCCCAGATCTGAGATATTCTCACTGGGAAATCCTAATCTACAGAAAATGTTTATTAAAGCATTTGCCACCGTCATTGTCTCTATATTTCCCAAAGCCACAGCCTCAGGATATCTTGTGGCATAATCTATCACAGTCAGAATGTACTTATTTCCTCTCTGTGTAGCCTGTGGTAATGGACCCACAATGCCTATGCCTATCCTTTGAAATGGCTGTGAAATCATTGGTAATGGACAAAGCTTGGCTTTGGTCTTATCTTTGCCAGAGCCCATTTTCTGACAAATGTCATAAGATTTCCAATAGAGTTTAATATCTTGTCCCATCTTTGGCCAGTAAAAATTTGAAGAGATTCTTTGGGTGGTCTTCTTTATTCCTAAATGTCCTCCGAATGAACTGGAATGGGCCGTTTCTAGAATCTGGCTTCTGTATTTCTGAGGGACCACTAATTGTTTTTGGATTTCTTTTTGTGTGTTATATTTACTCTTTAGGACTTCTCGATATAAGTTGTCTTTGATAATTCTAAATCTGTGAGGGCGTTCTTTTTTTAGCTCTACATCAGTTTCCTCATTTGCCAATGTGAACAAAAGTTTTAAACTTCTTTGTTCTTGACCAAATTCAGGGGTGTTTTTGACTTCAATCTCCTCAGATCTCTCCTTTTCTGAGGCATTTGTCACTTTAACCTCATCTTTAGTGGCCACTTCTTTTTCTTGTTCCTTTTTAGACATTGGATTGATCTGTTCTGAGGACTTTTTCTTTTCTTGTTGTCTGGTGACAACACAAGCAAATCTAAAATATCTATCTAAGTCATTTCCAGTTAGACATGGGAATGGAATATCATCCTAGACTGCAAATTTCCACTGGAGGTTGTGTCCTCTAAACGAAATGTCTAACTTGCATACTGGTGCTTTAAAAGCAGGACCCCCCAAGCCCTTTAACACCATGTCTTCCTCTGGACACAAATCTTGAGGTTTTATTAAGTGTGATTTAACTATACACGCTTCAGCCCCTGAATCACGAAAACCCCACACCCAGGACTTATTTATCTGTATTAATTCTTGGTGTTCATCAGTTTCTGTTTCTGGAGGAAAATTTGTCACAAACAGGCAAGTTCTTGGAGAAGAAGCTCTCTTAGAGTCTGACATTGTTTCAACCGTTGTTTCCATAGCAACTGTCCCCTCAGGCTGTTCTCTGTAACAGCACTCTTGTATTGCTGGTTTAACTGAGTTAACACAATAAGCTGATTTTATATTTGATTTTGAGTCCTTATTAAATATATTTGGACAGCTATATCTGAGGTGACCCAATTTTCCACATTCATAACACTTTTTGGGACTGGGTTTTGATTGCTCTCTAGTTCAGCTGTCTTTTTTATGGGCCTCAAGGTCACACTCTCTTGACCCAAACCCTTTTCTCTCATCTTCACGCAGTTTTTCTTGTTGCCAGGGTCCAAAATTTTTACCATTGTTATTCTTATCTTTCAAAGTATGCCAGTTTTTAGGATTTTTCTTTTCATTTTCCTGATATTTTACCTCAGGTCTTGTTGTCTTTCAACCAACTTCCCTGATCAATGTTATAGCATCCAGCAATTTGGCTGCTTCTGTCACAGTCTTAGGCTGTTTTTCTTGTACCAGCCATCTATATTCTTGGGGAATAACATTATAGAATTGTTCTAATCCTATAAGACTCTGTACTTCTTCCTTGGTTGTTATTTTGGCTCCTTCAATCCAACTTTTTAATAAATTATCTAACCTGGTTCCCAATTGACATAAAGACTCATTTCCCTCTCTCCTAATTGTATGGAATCGACGTCTATGATGTTCAGGCATAAGGCCAAATCTTTGCCTCACTATTTCTTTAAATAAATCGTAATTTTGGGCTTCATTTGTCCTCATTTCTGCGTATATTTCTGTGAGACCGCCACTAATCTGTGATCTCAAATAACTCATTCTTTCCTCATTCTTTATTTTCCATTCTGAACAAGTTCTTTCAAAGTTAATGAAGGAAGAGTCAATGTTACTGCCTTTATAATACCCGGGGAACCTCTTCATATCAGTCTGAGGTAACCTATTTACCTCAGGGACCACTTGAGGTTGAGGGATTCCCTGATCCATATTGCTCATTCTAATTTGATAATCCATTTCTTTCTCTCTTTTTTCCTTTTCAATTTTTGCCAATTAAATGGCTTTTTCTCTTTCAATCTCTTTTTCTCTCAGAAGCCTCTCATTTTCCTGTTCTTTTTCTCTGAGTCTGGCCATTTCCATTTCCTTTTCCCTTTCTGTTTTGGCCATTTCAAATTTGATATTCCAAATGTCTATACTCTCTTGGGGTTCAGAAATGGAGGTGTCAAGACTAGCCACCATTTCTTCCCTGAACTCCTCTTCCTCCACCCTTTCAGCTATGGCTGGGGTTTTG
This sequence comes from Gambelia wislizenii, assembly GCA_030847615.1. Taxonomy (NCBI): domain Eukaryota; kingdom Metazoa; phylum Chordata; class Lepidosauria; order Squamata; family Crotaphytidae; genus Gambelia; species Gambelia wislizenii. Next base: position 101,096,601 of record JAUMIR010000005.1, on the reverse strand, counting down.
ACTTTCTTAGGAGGCATGTGAGCAATATTTCCTTACCAATACCCAAAACTTTTACCTCAGGAAATACCTTTTTACTTTGCCTCAACTGAGTGAAATAAATTTATTTGGATCTTAAAATCAAACTAGTGATTCCCTATGTTACCACTGTCGTTTACCTCAGGAATCACATTGAATTAACTGTGCCTCTACCAAGTACAGAGATCCTACTTGAATCTCAAAGTCAGACCAGTGATTCCTTACTTTACCCAGACTTTTACCTCAGGAATCACTTTTGTCTGTCTTTATCTCTATCTACTAGTCTCCTACAATTACCCAGTACGTTTAACTCAGAGACTAGTTCTTAGATAACTGTGTGGCATGGTCGGGTTTTAAGTAATCTCTTACCAATTACCCTTTCACGGTTACCGCAGAGATTACTCCCCTAACTCAACGCCCAAACCTTTATCATTGGTTTTCTACGCAAACTTTAACCAACTATGGGTATCTAGTATGTTTACTCAGACCCCTATAACTCCAGCAAAGTTCTGGCAACCGGACCTTTCAGATCCTGCCACTGCCACCAAAAATATGTGGTGACCCATACATGGTCAACCCACCACCTTAACACTCTGACTTTAGGATGGCAGTCCTGTGGGTTCTCTTGAATCCCACTACTGCCTCCAAAAGTATGTGTGAAGCACCAACCACTTTCTATTGGGACAGCCCTTTGTGTCCCTGATATCAGGTAGCATGGTTAAAATTAAATGGAGGCCAAGCAGCTTTAAACTCTAACGAAAGTTTATTGAAAAATATAAAACAAATGAACTATAGTTTATCTTCTTAAGGCTTAGTTACATCCTTTTAAAATAATAACATCAATCTAGCCGCACCAGCACTACTAACTCAGGAACAAAGTCCTAAATCCCCTTTATATACTTGACTTGCTCTGAGCCTCTCCCTACTAGACTCTCCAAGTCTATTCAGTCCCTCTCTGGTCCCTTAAGACCCTTCTGTGGTCAACAGACTGAAAAATTCCCTCAGGAAAACTCTAAGGGCACACCCTCCCTTCGGTGTAACTCTTTCTTTCTAGTCAAACCTCAAAACCATTAACCCCCTCTCACTCTCTGTCAGTCCCCTTTTATAGCCATGCCCAGCTCCCTTTCTATTGGCTGGGCATCTGCTGCTCTGAGATTGGCTAAAAGAGCAGCCTTTTCATCACAATAAACCAATCAGAAGAACATGTTGTCCATCCATATTAATATCTGCCCCCAGAAATCTACTCTCTACATCACTAAAAACCAATTTTGGGGAGAGATTAGGTTTAATAATTAATATAACACCTTTCTTCTTTTCTGTAGCAGATGCACTAAATATCTCTCCCATTTTAGGGAAATTCAATAATCTTTCATCTTTTTTAAATATGTGTTTCTTGTAGACAACTCATATCAGGGTTAATTTTTTTTAGTCAATGTGCAATAATTTTCTTTTTAATTGGTGAATTCGGACAATTCACATTCCAAGAGACCATTGTATACTTCATTATTTTTTATTACTTAGATCAGCCAAGTCATCAATATCCAAATCTAATAGACTGGTGTTCAGGTTAATCCCTTTGTCGTCTTTTGGTTTTCTTTTCTCCTTATCCTTTTCTCCTAATCGTTCTAGAGCGTCTAATCTCCTCTCTATCTCATCGTCTTTTTGGTTTCCTATCTCTCTCTCAACCTTTGGTGTAGATTGCCCTTCTCTTCTTAATACTGACCCAAATTTACTCAAAAAATCTCTCACTTTTCTAGCTTACAGTCTTTTATCTTCTTACAGCCTGCAGTCTTTTATCTTCTTATCTTCTTATCTTAATATCTTTTTCCTTCTTTCTTTCTTTCTTTCCCTTCTTTCTTTATCTTTTCTTCCTTTCTGTCTTCCCCTCTATCTTTCCCATTTCCATTTTCCCCCACTTTCTTTGCCTTCCCCGTTTCAGATCTCTTCCGGTGTCTTCAATCCTCAATACAAAAATACAATTTAGATGGGACCATTTAGAGGGACGAATCTTTAATTTTCAACATCAACGATACCGTTTAAATTCAATCCTCCACACTCCTCTCTGAAACCATCCAATATCAATAGTATTGGCACCATCTAGTACCAATAGGGCTGAAAATAAACCCTTAAAGAGACTCTTAACCGGAGCCAGTAAAAAAGAAAAGAAAAAAACGGGGGTGAGAATGTGTTCCTTAAAGCTGTGAAAGGAAAAACCAAAACTAATGCTTTTTAGATACAAGAAAAATAAGAGTTATTCTGATTAGCCTCCCAAGGCATCTAAGGCAACAATCATAAATCTTCTACTCTTAACCTTCTCGCCACATGTGAACCTGGTTCTCCCAAGGTGTTTTACTGGTTTTTGAAAGGAGTTCTTCCCCTCATAGTCACCACCTCATGACCTGCGTCCTTTTTTACCAAATATGTCTCAAAAACACTTGCTTTCCAAGTGAGGATCCAAAACTTTCAAACTTGCCTCTAGAAGAGGCTTGGTGGCAGGAATAAATGTCAGGGCATTGCCCTTATCCCAGCTCACTACAAAGGATAATACATTTGGCTTCGACTGCCTGACTGGCTCCTCTCCCTCGAGCCACTGAAGCCTGCTGGGGGAGAGAGAGCTCAGGCACCATCCCCAGCCTTCTCTAGCTTCCCTCCTGTCTTGGAGGAAAGACAAACCACTTTTGGCTTCAAAATGTCTAGCGGTAATCCTTGTAGTGGCAAGCCTCCTGCAGAGCATTAGAGACCCGTGGCTCCCTAGCTCGCATCCCGAACCGGAAGTGAGAGAACCAACCGTTGAGAACCCTGATCTAAAGGAGTGTAAGGATATCACAGCTATATATCTACCTTCTATTTCCTTGGTTCTCTTCCCCACTGTTGAAATGTTTACAATAAGCTTCTTGGAACAATGGCCATTTTTGTTGTTCTCTTTATGCCATACAAATCGATGATGGGTGTGCAGCATGGTGTAGTGGTTTTAGTGTTGGACTAGGACTCCAGGAGACCAGGGTTCAAATCCCCACTCTGGCATGGAAAGCCATGGACAAACAATCCTTCCTGCTCTTGCCCTACCCATCTCTCCAACACACATGGAAATTGTATTCAGAGAAATCCTGCCTGTTGCCTGTGGTGTGTATATTCTGAGAACATTCTTTCTCTTACCGGTGGACTATGTTCTGTTTCACTTGTCCTGCTGCATTATCCAATGTATTAATGATGTGGGCTTTCAAAAGGTACTTACAGCAACACACAAGACTTGATCCCCTTTTCCATTTGGAATCTATCCTGTTTCTGGTGGTTGCAATTTACATATGTGTAAAAAAAAAAGGCTATCCCAAAGCACAGAAGAGCATCTTTAATGTGCTCCCTTCAGTTCTCCTGGATGGAAGAATTAGGAGGGTACCCTATTCTAACAGGTTATATCCTTGCAGTTCAAAAGAAAGTGAAAGTCATGTTTTTCTATTCGACCACTTTTTTTTGAGATTTTTGCTATGAGCTCATTAACCCATTGACCATTTTATATCCATGAATGCCATATGACTATTATCTCTCTCTTTTATGTCTGACAGAAATGTGTATGTTACAGAAATTGTAGCTAATTTCCAGCTGAGTGATGAAGACATGAGCTAAAACTATTTGATTTGTATGAATTCTGTGGTAAGGTCCGTTGTCTGAATCAATGCATTAATTGTGCCTTTCATTGAATCAATTCATTCAGTTCAATTGAATCAGTACAATTAAGCAGTCATAAAAGACTGCACATTTGACAAGGAACATTGGTTAATCACCCCTCCCTGAGGAAATCTACCTGTAGGAGATACACATTTACAAATGACTTCATTACTAGCACAATTTTTATATATTTAGGTGTATGCTTAAAAAGACAATGTGTGTAGCGGCCTTGTTATGTTTTTTGGATACTCATCTTCGAAAATATGTCTTCCATCAGCTTTGTTCTTGATCAGGTACAATCATTGAAGAGAAGAGGGTGGTTTGATAGGTACAAATCTTGAAACATTCTGATGAACCTGATTGTTTTAAAGAATTCACTGACTTCTCCCTGCAGTCTTCTCACTGCTTACACAGTCCTTCAGTTGGTCTAATGAGAAGCAGATGGTTCGAGGGCTGCAAACTTAAGCTGAAATTGAAGATTAGTTTGGTAGCTCAATGCTTTGAGCCAGTCCAGTGGGGATTCTTCTTAGAAGGAATAATCTTTGCTTAAATATAGCAAATGCTTATCTTTACTACTTCTCCCTTCTGAACTTTAGGCATATAATTCCTTTTCCCTTCTTCTTTCCCCTTCCCCTGCTATGTAAGTGCCCTGTCTGTTCATCCTGATTGGTTTGTGTGGCAGGGATTGATAGGAAAGGTGACAACAAGAATGGAAGAAGCCTAGGTTGGGGAACAAGTTCCAGAAGCTCTAGAAAAAAAATTTGTAAGGTGTGCTGTTTTCCCTGATCACTGCTAAACCAGATTTTCCTAATCCATTCCACCTAGAAATGGATGCTGACAGATGGATTTTGCATTGAGAAATCTGTGCATTTCGCAGATCGCATTTCATAAAAATATGTTTAATGAAATGCACATATTTCAGAAGTGTGATCACAAAATAGTGTATATATTAAAAAAAGAGTACAGATACACTTCAATTTATGAGTGGATGCATCCATTAATGCATTTTTTCCCCCAAATAAGCAAAAAGATAGATTTTCCATGTAAAGCATAAGAACAATAGCAACAACAACAAACCGTGCCAAAACCCCAATGGAGTTCCGCTATAAAATGGGGGGCGGGGGTGAGACACACAATGAACCAGCAGAGAATGGCCATGGCAGGGGGAAAGGTGAAAATCTTGAAAAACTGACTTGACAGAGCCTTACAACCTTACTCCTGAAGAGATAACCAAGAGCAAAATAACAAGAACAATTAGGATAGCTCCTCCCTTCTTAACAGGGGCAATGTAAAGAAGCCCACCCCCATTCACTGTCTAAGAATGGAGCCTTCAATTACTGGCATTTGTACAGTGTGCAGCACCAGTTCATTGAGTTTTACATGTACTACATCAGAAATGCATGATTTGTGACCATGACATATGAAAGTAACCTGCAAAACATGCATCAGAGTCTGACAGGTGCTTGACAGATGAGCTCACAACTGTCATATTGAAGATGGAGCAAGCTTGTTTTCTGCTGCTACAGAGACTAGGACACAGAGGATTCAAACTGCTGGAAAAGAGATTCCACCTAAACATTAAGAACTTCCTGACAGTAAGAGTGGTTTGACAGTGGAATATGCTGTCTTGGAGTGTAGCAGAGTCTCCTTTGGAAGTTTTTAAACAGAAGCTGGATGGCCATCTGTTGGGAATACTTTGTGTATTTCTGTATGGCAGCAGGTTGGACTGGATGGCTCTTGTGGTCACTTCCAACTCTATGATTTCAGTTAAAGGCAGAACAGAAAGATGATTATTGACTTCCTGATAGCATTCCACATACATGCTTGATGTGGTCTGTGTTTGGCTTAGTGGATCACAGGCTATGGCTTCATCCAAGCTTGGCTCACCCAGGGACCTCTCTTTCCAGTGTGCAGCACACTTGAGGTGGTGATGGTAAAGAAGCCTTGAAAGCCCATTTCCAGTGGCTATGTGGTGTGCTGCAAATGGCCAATCAGAAGCAGTAGTTGTACTCAAGTAGTGGATCTTTGGTGACATGCCAGAAAGTTGGGGTTGTTTCTTTTGTTCTGCCTCTAGCATATGTATAGGGACCACCACCAAGTCTGGCCTCATTGCATACCTTGGCCTCCATGTTCATCTTCTCTACGTCAAGACTGTTTAGCAATACCATGAGCGCCGGCTAGCCATTGATTGATGTGGCTGGGAGGAATTTTACTTGCCAGTTCCACTGGCTTCCTTGCTCATGATTTTTTTTTGTCTTGAAATCAATTGGCCATAAAAAGGTATACCTAATCATAGCACACACACACACACACACAATGTTAGTTCTATCTCTTTTTATAGCTAAATCCCCCTCAGCTGGCCAATTACAGATTGGGGTAGGGAATGCAAGTCTGGGCTTGTTCTCGCTTAATTTTTCCTTCCCTATAGTAAGGATATATGACAAACTTCCTTGGATCAGGCCTTCCTCAATTTTAAACTGTCATAGTAACAACTTTAAAAAAAATTGTCCAGGAATCAAAGTAACCAAGACAGCCTAACTTCCAGCAAGGATACCACTTAGCAGCACCTTAGGACCCTTTCACACTACACAAATACAGTATTGCCATGGATACAGCCTATATAATTCTGGGGGCTGTCGTTTAGTGAGGCCCTAGAGACTTTGGCTGAGAATTCTAAATGCCCCTCTCTAAACTGCAAATCCCAGGATACCATAGGATGGAATCCTGGCATTACAGTGGAATCATAGTGCTATATTAGTATAGGGTGTTAGGGCCTTTATAAAAAAGTTTTAAAAAGAAAAAAAAATACCCACAAGGCAATACAATCTAGGGCAGATTTTTAAAACAAAACAGAATGCGGAGCTAAGCTAACAGCTCCATCTCTTTGGCTACCCATCATACTCTGCTGTCTCAAAGGAAACCTGAAAGGGTAACTCCATACTAATTTACCACAATGGATCAGTTTCAGGGCTGACTGGTGGGCTTGTTCCCAGGTAGTGGGAGAGATTACTTCACAGCAATCCTCACTGCAGTAGAACACTTAGTCCAATGTTCCAATCATTTTCTCAGTAGGTTGCCTAGGACAAGGTGGCAGAGAGATCAACCATTGATGAGATCCATGATCCAGATACCACCAAATATTTTCTGCTTAAGCTATATCCATCTCTAGCTAGCATTCTCTAACACAGTGTCTTTCTCCACTTCCCTTGCCCTTTCTCCCCACACATCCATCACTGCTAGAGGCTTGTTTACCTCATCATCCAAGAAGGTACAGCATTACTTTAATCATCCTGGGGTACTGCATCCAACTGAACTTCTCTTTCTTGTACTTTGCTCACTCATGTAGTCTTGTGGCAACAGTTTTACTCACAGGGAAAGGGCTGCTGTAGGTTAGTGAGTATAATTTGGGGTTTCTGCACTGAATTTCACTTAATGAATTTCAACCATGGCATCTAAGGACTTTTTCAGACAGTACTTACCACACTAGATGCTTGCAAGAGAGGTACAGTGCTGTTGAATGGCAGGGGGTCCGTTTCGGACCACGCCGTCCCTCTCGCGAAATCGTCAGTGTCACTTCCATGTACGATTGGAGGCAGCCGTGCCATATTTTACTCACGGAAGTTGCCCATGAGTAAAATATGGCACGGCTGCCTCCAATCATACATGGAAGTGACACCGATGATTTCGCGAGAGGGACGGCGTCATCCAAAATGGACCCCCTGCCATGCGACAGCGCCATACCTCTCTCGCAAGCTTCTAGCATGGTAAGTACTATCTGAAAAAGTCCTAAATAAAAACAGTGCTTTCTCCCTCATCTCTTAGAACTTTATCAGACACATGAAAAATGGCATCATAATGATGCCACACAAGTGAAAAAGGGAATGTATATCAGACAACATCACCCTTTCACGTTTTTATGTACTGGCCATAAGCTGATCTATTTTATTGATGGGCCAAGCTGTCAATAGATCAGCTGTGGTGATTTCTCACCAGCATTGCCGATGTATGAAACCTCGCACCAATGTCCTCTCATCATTCTAGCATTAATGGACTGTCTGGCCAGAACACTTCTGGGTGAGATTGTGACATCCAGGTAGGTGACACACTTTTTATGACCTTCCCCAGTTTACTCTGGACTTTTATAGTGTGTTTATGTGCTTATTAAAACTTACTTTGTAAGTTTTGTTTTTATTTTTGAATTTCCCATGCTATGTATTCTTGCAAGAATCCATGGGATTTCAGATGAGGAATTAAATGGAGCTCCGTTTGCTCCTCGTTTGTTGCCAGGGAAGACTTTCATGTGGATGGAAGGTAAGTATGGTATGGGGAGTTCTTTTGCCAGCATAAAAACAGCAGAAATTATGCTGGCAAAAGAATGCGTTTTGGGAGGTGGTCTGATAAAGTCCTTAGCGAATGTTTTATATCACTTTTCATTCTACCTTTTCACACCTATGCATCTCCCAGAAAAAAGAAAAACATTCCCACAAAAGATGGCAAAAAACCATAAAGATCTACGGAACATTTGTATTTCCTAAATGTATAGGTTTAGCTGCATGTTTTGATAACATTACATAAAACTTTCCCCCATGTTTTTAGCTATAGAGTTGTCCCTTCATATTCGCTGGGGTTTGTTCCAGGACCCCCCATGGATACCAAAATCTGTGAATACTCAAGTCCCATTATATGCAATGGCATAGCAAAATGGTGTCCCTTATATAAGATGGCAAAATCAAGGTTTGCTTTTTGGATTTTTTTTAAAGAATATTTTCAAGCCGTGAATACCTAAATCCACGAATACCAAATCTGTGGCTACGGAGGGACAACTGTAGTGTGTTCTTTTAATTTGTAAGCTGCCTTCCATGTATCACATGTGCATATTAACAAAAACTGCACAAACCTTAATGTGTATGACAAATGAGAAACACATTAATAGAAAATCAAATTATAATAGCAAAGTTCAATAACAAGAAACAGGCAGTATAACAAATTGTAATGACAAGAAGTCAGTGGAGACAGAATGATTAGAATGAAAAAAAGAGGCAAAAATAGAGTATTTCCCGACACCCTCCTGCATCATCGTATCGCCTTCAGATTAGCCATAACTTCTTGATAAATTTCCAAGATTTGTATCCGAGTTAGCTATATAAATTTAAACAATGAAAGATAGTCATGTGTTAATTAGAAACACTCATTTCTAATTTCAGCTACCTAAGATATCTTCTAAGCCCTGGATTCTATGTGAAGAATTGAATTGTTCAACTCCTGAAGAATTGAATTGTCTCCATGCCTCCTGATGTGAGGCCAGGGAGGACCATTGTTGAAACATACAAATAAGGGAATGGATTCATATAGATACATTACAGAGTGAATGCAAATGACTGGAGAGGGCAAATAGATTCACATGCAGTCATACTCTCTCTCTCTCTCTCTCTCTCTCACACACACACACACACACACACACACCAAACAAGAGGAATCCAGAGTGGCATTTACCCCATGGAGTACTATTTAGTCTGAAAATCCACTTTGTGTCCCTTCATGGAATTAATTTTTCACAGTCCATCCAATTTTACTTATGAGAATAATTCTTGTTGTGTGCCTTCAAGTCATTTCCAGCTCATAGTGACCCTCAGGAATGGGTTTTCTTGGCAAAAATTGTTCAGAGAGAGGTTGCTTTTGCTTTCCTCTGTGGCTGAGTGTGACTTGCCTAAGGTCACCCAGTGTGTTTCGAACCCTGGTCTCTAGAGTCATAGTCCAGTGCTCAAAACACTATATCATACTGGCTCTATATATCATAAAATCACTGAAGCCACAAGAATGATCAATAAAATGTTTGACCATTGGTGCACCCATGACTTGATTCCTGATTTTTGGACATTCTATGATGCATGTTCTGATCCTATAGAAAATGTTTCCTACCTTAAACTATAGGGACAAGTGATGGTGTAAACAACCCACTTAGTAGCACAGTTGGAGAAGTGCTATAATGTGAAAGTACAGTAGTCTGAAGGATATTCAAAAGCCTTGGGGCTTGTCTAGAAGAGAAGATATAATGCAGATTGATGTGCATTCTTGCAGAGTTGCAGCAGTGGTAATTTGTCTCCATAGTCTTTTAGCAAAATCTATTTTATGTGAAGCTATCTGCGTTTGAAGTGCACATACAGCCATGCCTGTGAATCAAGATGGAGGCTGAGAGCACAGCATGTTGTTATTCTCCACACATGTTGTCGCCACTGCACAGCATATTTTTTTTACTTGTAAATCAAAGGTCTGCAAGTGCGAACTTCCACTTATAAAACACACCTTAGTCACCTCAGTGCAGCAAAAAAGTGCACACTCGACAATATGAAATGCAAAAATGGCACTTCCGGCCACTTCCTTACAAGTCTACCCCCTGCCCAAATGTCTGACCAATCCACTGTCCACATCCACCCTCACCGGAATGTGCAGTGTTCTGAATTGGATGTCCAGGTGAGTGATAATGCGCAATGCACATATCTGTGCATTAATTAAATAACTGCGAAAATCTGTGAAGGCTTTCCCCCCACAATATATGGAGTTTTTAGCCCCCCTCCTTCTGAATAGCATGAATCTTGTTTGGATCTCATTGGAACAAAAGGTATTCTCTGCAAATTCTATAAGGAGTATTTTCATCATCTAGACAATTCCTTGGTGTGTAGGAATAAAAGACATGCTCAGCAACCACTACATCTGAAATGGCCCTGAATCTATGAGTTGTAATTGGAACGAGGTTCAAAGTCTGCATGAACCAAATAATCCCTAAAAAGTTTTGTTTGCCTGAGATAACTATGGGATGGAATGTCACAATATGGAATATGTCTGATGATATGCTAATATTTGTGAGTAATTTTCATAATGGTCGTATATATGGAAGCATATTCCAGACTCCCCCCAAGGTGTAGTGGTTGCATGTGTGCAGCTGCACATTTAGAAATAATGAATGCAACTTAAATAGAAATCCAATCCATCCCATCATAATGGGACTGTGGGCAGGTGACTTGCATGCCTTCACAATCAGTTGTCCGGGGATTGTTAATGGGTACCTTTAAGGCCTCAGCTGCTTTCACTCTATCTTTGCAGTAGAATTGGACTGGATGTTTCTTCAGGTAGACTTACTGCTGACAGTGCATCAAAAAGAAGACTATCCTTTAAAAAGTCCTTTAAAGTCATACGGGTGGAAAAGGATGGGGGCCAGATGATAGTGAGAGCATGGCTATAACCAAGCCTTTGATGGATTCAGATTACTGGTCAAAGCATCGTGTGGAGCTTCTATATCCGACACCTCAATTGATCTTCTGCTTCTGCCTCCCTTCTCCATCTCCAAGAATGAAAGAGTGGACATGCACATGGTAGATTTGGGGAGAGACAAAGTACACGTATACACCATTCCCTTAGTGCTTGATAATTTTATGAGTGGTAAGGCAGGGAAAGAGAGTTGAGCTTACCCAAGGAACCAGTTCACCCTCAAGGTGGTAGAAGTGTGATTGAACAGGGACTGGGATGTGGGAGAAGTGCTGCCCTCATTTTTTCCAAAGCCCAGGATCACTGCTCCCTCCAGTCAGGGGTGGCTCCAGAGAGCCAAATTTAATGCAAATCTTGATTGTTAGTGTTAGCACCCTTAATAAGCCCCGCCCCCAGAAACCCCCCCAAAATTGGCTAGTTAATAATTTGGCTTATTAATGTGGTCTTCCACGGGGAACAGCAGGATGGTTTCAGAGATGTGCTTAAAGCCATGCTCTGCCCAAAGGAAGGACTACAGACCAATTCCAAACTGTAAGGAAACATCAAAAGGTCAAGGGGACACAGTATCCACTGTACACCTAAGTGGTAGACAATAGATGGATGGAGCAATCCTTTGTGTGATGGTTTTGAACTTCCCTTCCTTAATACACCAACCTTAAGAAGAGGCCGCTCAAGCTTTGTGAATCCAATCATTGGACATTACAACACATTAGCGTCTTCAGCCACGTATTCTCAAAGACCAGGAAATTCATTGTGCAATCCTTATAAGCTTCTGGAATTTATTGTTTCAGACCAGGAAACTTGCTCCTCTTAGGGGATATTTTTGGGTATAAATATTGCCCCCAAAGTCTGCTTCATTGCGCACGGGGCATATTCCTGTAGACTCCACATCATTCTGTGTTTGCCATTCCAGATTCCATCCACTCTGCCGATTTGATCAACGAACTCCGGACTACAAGACAGGATTATAATTTTCCCCAGGATTATTATTTTCTACCTATCCTTCTGGCAACCTCTCTTCTTCCATTCCTAGTGGTCCTCTGTGAATGCTTTCTGTATGAATGTGCATGTGCTAGGTGTTATTATTTTTATATCTTTAATAAATATTATTCTTAATTTTTCATCTTTTGTTTGTTTGTGTCAGTTCAGAGAGAATAGAGATATACAAAGGTGTAAAGATCCCCTTCTCTGTTGCCCCCTATTGCATTGCTAAGTCGAGTTGCTGCCAATTCCCCCAACATATTAGAAACTTGATATTTTCTTGATTTTTCAAGAGCTCTTTGGGTAACAAGTTTAAATGGTGGAGAACAGCAGGCACACCCCTCACTTCTTTTCTCATGAGTGCACACATGTGTCATGCCCCGTGAGTCTGATGAGGATATGGAATCAGAGAAGGAGGAGGACATGGCAAGGAACAGCCCTGTGGACCCTGGCATAGGTTTATCTATACCTGTGCCAGCAGGGAACCCTGCCAACCTGGAGGCTCGAGCAGAGGAAGAGCCTGGCCCTAGTGGGTTGGCACCAGTCCCAGCAGAGACCTTCCATTTCAGATAAGGATGATGAAGAAGAGATGAACTTATGTCCACCATCATATAGCCAGCAGAGATCACAAAAGGAAGCTCAAAAGAAATCACTGAGACTTTATGAGAAACACCTGCTCATCAAGAAGCACCTGAGAAAGCCTTGATTGCTATATATACACTTTGGGGAAATGTGGAGGCTTTGTTAGAGATCAACTGATCTTCCTGGAGAGAGCTTGGTGTCTGATATCTCTGGCTCTGTGCCTTGATTCCTGTTGCCTTGATTCCTGTTGCCTTGATTCCTGTTTAGACCTTGGACTGTTCCTGACTACACTTTTGCCTGACCCTGCTGACCCACAGACATATTTCTTGACTATGCTGCCTTCTGTAAGCCTTAACCTCTGGACCATATTCTGGACTCTTCTCTGTGTGCCTTCTTGCCTGTATTGCTGCTTTTCCAAGAAACGGAACCTTGCTTATTCTGAACTTTATCTGGCTCCCTTGATTGACTTTGCTATCACTGGGAGTTGGCTGCTTTCCCAGACCTTGTTTATCCTCTTGCTGGCATTTTGGGGCTGCTTTCTTGAACAACACGAGAAATTAGGGTGATGGACATACTGAAACCTCTGAACTTGACACATTTTTTTTGGTTTTGAAGTGAAAGTTTTTATAATAACTTTTTTTTTTGTACCCTGCCTTTTGCCTATTAGGCAATCAAGGTGGCTCACAACAATTGGATATAAAAACAAGTCCATACCAATAGTAATAACTTTAAACAATTTACCCCCCTTAAAATTACATATATTTTTGCATGTGTGAAAGTTGTAATTGTATGAGCAACAGGGCTACATGGGTGGAAATCCTTCCCCTCTTTCTTTCTGTACCTAGGAATATCTCCCACTCTTTGGGACTCTGTCATGGTGTGGGATCCAAAGCAACAAGCTCTAGGACACAAGCTACATGCACCCAACATTAGTTAGGCACATTGCAAGCTGTTAGGAAAGGTGGCCTGTGAGTCATCACATTTTAGGTCCTTGTAGGATAGCTTCCTGAAGACAAGAATTTGTTTGTGGAATTTAGGGTTTAAAACTTTTTCCAGACTGTAGGAATGTACCCTTGGCTCTAAAAAAGTATTCTGACCAGATCTCATACAAACCTTTAGCCCTCTTCCCCTTTTTGTTTGGCCAGATGAAAAGCAAGTTCCTTTGTGTTTGTGTTCCCCCTTTGCAGCTTTGTCCATGGGCCAGACGCAGAGGTCTCCCCAAAAGGACTTAGTCTCCCTGTCCCCAGATCCAAGGGGTCACCTGATACTGGTGTTGCTCCCTATCGCATTGCTAAGTTGAGTTGCTGATAATTTCCCCAACATATTAGAAACTTGATATTTTCTTGGATTTTCCAAGAACTCTTTGGGTAACAGTAGGGTTTTCTCCCCACTAACCCCTTCTCCATACATTAACTGTCCCTCAAAACTGGAGACATTGTTGGTTCAGTTCAATGTCAACTTTCAATACCTAGGCATCAGAGGTCAGTTATCTTTTTGGAGCAATGAAGCATTCATGGTCTATTTGCATTCCTGGAGTAGGTACATCAATCACTCGAGACACAAAGCACTATACTACAGATCTCCATGTAGTCAAAAGTTAGTACTCAAGACTAATTGTGCAGATTCTGCTTGTACACTAATGAAGGCTGGACTTGAATACAGAAATGTTTTTCATTTTTAAAATTAAAGACAAGTAGGATTTACTTACTGGCAAAACAAGTTTTAGCACATTATCATTAATTATTAAAGATTATTTTGAAACCAGGCTTAGGTAGCCTCTAATTAATATATTGGATGGAAATTAGTATAGCCTGAAGCTAATGTAGTTAATACACATCATGAACTAAAAGCAGTTTTTATTTTGTTTAATGGCAAATTTGTTAAATAACTAAATGCAGCCTGCTGGGTTACTAAAACCAAGACCTTGATAACTAGTTTTATAGTTATATAGAAAATATTGGGCTTTGGAAGCCAATGAAATGTATTTATGGACTGAACTGCCTACTTGAAGTCCTCAACACACATTCACGAAGCAAATTCCCTCTTTTTTTGAGAAAAGTATTGAGAGGGGAAGAGTTAAAGTTTGCTGAACACATGTCCCTCTGCTTCACGGAGTGAGTTCATTTACAGGCAGATTTACAGAGACAGAGACATTTCTTTGATCTTCCCCCCTGCTATTTGGGCAGTCTGTGAGTTGATCTATGCCCTTCCCCATACAGCCTTTGTCTGCTTGGGAGGCCACACACCCCACACTTATTCAAGTCTGAACGTAAAAGCGGCATAATTAGAAAAAAAACCTGACTGGCACAGCTGCGGAAAAGAATTAAAATGCAAGTTGCCGCAATAAATCTGTGTAAACCAGCCCTAGGATATGTCAAATTGTAAGGCCTAGCCCCTCTTCTCAAGTCCTTAGGCCAAGGGGGAGAATTCTTAGGGTGAGTGTGTGTTCCTGATTTCTAGATGATGTTTTGTGCTTGAATGGCATCATCTGTGCAACTGTAGTTGATGCTCAAGGTATCATGCCTGATGACATCACCAGGGGTGCACCTTATAACATCATCTGTGTCACTTCACAAGGGCCCCCTTCTGGTGACATCATAAGGGATCATCCCTAAGTCTCATGACCTGGGATAGTTTTGACCTAGTAACCTTAGTCCATATTTTAACACATTTGTTTGCAACACGTAAGTTCTAAGTTCTACCTTAGGCTGGGCATGTCCCAAGTGTTTTGCACCCCTCAGCCCAAGCCAGACACACTAGAATGCACCTTTTCTGGAAAAAGAATTGCCTCCCTTAAAAGTCTTTAAGAATGTCATTTTAAATAGGTTGCAGAACTCCTTCTGTACTGTTTGACCTTTAAAAAAAATAGTCATTTTTCAAAACCAGAAGTTGTTCTGTTCTTTCCAGTTCTGGGAGACTTGGCATATTTGGTCATACAGCCCCTGGAGGGTCTCAGAGTAGAAGGTTGACTCCCCAAATTACCACACTGTCTCTGCTAGAAAAGTCTGCTTTTTACATATACAAGGCTAAACCCTTGCACTATGTGTTAATTAACCTGGAAAAAATGCCAGCTTCTGCATTCCTTTCTCCAACATTCTCCAGCCATCCTACTTAGGCCTTATGGCAGAGGAGCACTAGGTTGAGGAAGATTACACGACTCCATTACCTGTAACAAAGACTTGTGCCTTGGATATGAGTGCGGACGAGTATGTTTATACATGTATTCCACCACACTTATCATCATAAGATCATGAATGGTAGTTGTATCATCATGGAGATAAGACATCAATTCATGAGTATATGTGCACACTCATACCACTCAATGTGGGGACACACCTTCCTGTGCACAGAGAGGTTTCTCAAGCATGGTCATACATTCCCTATGGTCCACTTGTATAGAGAGTGCATACTGCAATTCTAGAAATGTTTGAGGATTGGTATGTATATACAGTTGTCCCTTCATATTTGCTGGAGTTTGGTTCCAGGACCGCCCCCCCATGGACACCAAAATCCATGAATACTCAAGTCCCATTATATGCAATGGCATAGCAAAATGGTGTTGCATATATAAGATGGCAAAATCAAGGTTTGCTTTTTGCATTATTATTTTTTTAAGAATATTTTCAAGCCATGAATACTTAAATCTGTGGATATGGAGGGATAACTGTATTATATGTATAATAGAAATTGTAATATTTTTAAGCAAAAGGTTTTTCAAGTGTTGTTTATGTTTTGTATAAAATATTATATACATAGTAAATGTATTTGTTTATTTTTAGAATAGCCCCTGAAGAAGGCCAATTAGTGTTAAGGCCAAAACATGTTGGGCTTTTGAGAAATAAAATTTTTTGACCACTGCATAGCATGTGGAGCTCTGTTTCCTTTCATTCTTTCACATACATTCCCTATCATCACTGAGAGGTGTCAAACTCTCAGAAAGATCTAACACTGTGCTAGAGATTATGCATTTTATACAACTGATCCAGTCCCCTCCCCACAAAAAGTTGCATAACAATCTTGCAGAAAAGCAGAAGGACTTGCTCCTGTCCTCTAGATTCCAGTGACAGCAAAAGGAACAGGCATAGATACCTTGCTTCTCCTAGCCTGTTTGTAAGGCCATGGAGGAACAGGCAAACTGGACTTTTAGGCTGAAATGTGTTATGTTGGTCTCTGATTTAGAGCACAGAGAGAGGAGGCTACTTTTAATTAATGTCTCTTATCCTTGACTTCTTTTCAAATGCTAGTCCCTCAGTCTTCTGTTGGTGAAAGAGTACTGCAGTGACCAAACTGTTGGCTCACTAAGCAGTTTTTACAGAGTAAGGCTGTCACACAGTGGACACAATTTTGTACAGTTCTCCACTTAAAGCATGAGTCAGCAACCAGAAGCCCAAGGCCCACATCTGCCTCCACAGCCTTTGTTTCTGGTCCCCAGTCTCTCATCCTTGGCCCTGACAATTAAGATTTTAACAAAGCTTTTATTGGAACCAATGGAAGATTTCTCTCTTTCTTAGCCTCATTATAATCTTCTTTGCAAGTGCACCTGAAAGGGAAAGGATTACCCCCCACAACTTTCTCACATGTTGCAATTTCAGGAAAAGGAAGGGATATTTATATCCAATTGCTATGCTCTTTCTTAAACTCTCAGAGCATGGGGGTGTGTGTTAATGTTCTCACCCCCTTATACTGCTATATCAGAAAAGACCCCTCCCCTTCTTAAATTAATATTGAATAAAATTACTCTACCAAGAATAGGGTGAAGGCAGAATCTTTTGTGTGTGTCTGTGAGTGAGTGTATAAGAGAGTAAAAAATGAAAAAGATGGATGGGTGGAGGGTGTGTGTACATGGACATGTATGAATGAGGTTTACATAATGTTATGAGCAAGTGTGTGTAGAAGTGTTGTGGCTCTTCTCACTTTTGCTTTCACCTCATCTGCTATGGGAATGCAGCCCCTTGGAAATTAGACATAAGGAAATATTTTTCTTGGGCTGAAATGTTTCCCTATCTGTGACTTTAAGTAGGGTTGGGAAACCAGGCATACCTCTCTGATGTTATCGGCTCCCAGCTGCATTGTTAGAGAGCCAACTTTGCCCACCATGCTCTTTCAGCAATGGGAGAAAGGGGTGAAGCAGGGCTGGGAACCACATTCTTATATTCTATTATTGATGGGAGATAAGAGGAATCCAACTTCATGCAATACAGGAAAACTCCCTAGACCCTCCATGAGAAACTTCTGTTAGGCTGGATTAGGTTTGGAGGCTTCTGCAGCCTTAAAGAGTTAAAATAGCTATGATCCTGGAATAAAGCTGGTAACTGTTTAGAGCAGGATGGAATTACTGCTTCTCTAGGCTTGTTGCCATCAGTAAATTCAATTAGTTAATTGTATTAACAGATATTGCTTTATAATAAACATGAGAACAAACTCTTAAGGGGAAAAAAATTAAATGGTACTAGGGAACACAGAATATTTCTTTCTCTCCAACAGATGTTTTTATATGAGCACCTTTCATTACAGTTGTTTCATTCTTTCTGTTCTGCAGAAAATACAAGGATGAAGAGTGGGTACACCATCAAGGCCAAATCAAACAAAACATAGTATACTTAAATTAATTTTAATAAGTACCAAAAAGATAATATTTAGCAATATTTTGCATGGGGGTTAATAAATATTCTTTAACAGCAAGCAAAGTGACACATTCAAACATTGGTCAAGTTATTTCCTTTACATTTTCATGAAAGCAATAACTTTCCCCCCAGCTAAACAAGGTCACAAATTACAGAATATTATAATCCCCTTTGTTTGTGTTTGTGTTTTCTCCATAACTATAGAACATTGAAATGTGAATTGTCATCCAAAGATTTTTTTTAATGACACTGATGTTTAAAAATTACATAGACATTTATCATGCAGATTTTTTTTATTGTGCAAGTGTATTATCGTATGTGTGTGTCATGTTGTTGTTGGTTTTTTGTTGTTGTTGTTGTTTTAAAAAAGCAAATGATTCTCCTTCTGCTATTCCTTATTATTCAGCCAAAAAAGAAAAGATAACCAAGGTCACAATATGGAGATGATACTAGCTCTGTTCATGGATACCTAGGTGTTCATGGCTACAAGTACGTCTGTCCTACTTAGCCTAGTGCGTCAGTTGAAATATTTCCTGGAAAGGTTGGACCTTGGTAGTGTTACATATCAGATGACATCCACTGGATTGTGCCTAGAAAGGTCTTGTCTTTGACGTGTGCTCAGAAACTTCTGATCATTAAATCTGCTAGCGATCTCACGGGGGTTTGTTATCTAGAGCATGTAACTCCAATATTGTACCATCTTAAATGATTTCCAGTTCAAACTATGTTCAAAGTGCTGGTCTGGATACTATATGTTTCCAGACTCCAATGACATGCTAAAACAACTGCCTATTAACAAGGCATGCACAAGTTGTAATCTGCTTAGCCAAGTACAGTCCACTACATGTTATTTGAATCTCACCAGGGGTGTTTATCAGATCTGCTTTTCTTGCCAGCATGGGATTGCAAAAACAATGCAGTCCTCAAGTACCTGGTAGACTACAACACAGGGCTGATTTGGCTTGCAGCGTTTCAAGATATACAGGCCTCCTGTCAACATTTCAGATACCCATTATCATTGGTCTGACTTCTAAAAGCCATCACTTCTCCATACTAAAAATAATCTTTTTGATGAAGCAAGTGAATTAACGTTCAGTGAAATCTCTTCTGTTGAACACAAGTGCCACCAAACTATTTTCCATGAAGTGACAATGTTTTCTTTTATCAGTAGTTTTTACATTTTCTCAATGATTGATGCAAAGTGTGCAGTACATGTATCTTTTGATGAATAAATGTAAAGATCTATTTTGCATTCTCTGCTAAAAGGTAAATACTGTAAACACATAACTGCTAGATGCAATGAACATGATAATCTAAAATAGAATTGCTAAAAGCAAAGGATCAAAACAATTCCTTCTTTCATATTTTTTGTTAATTTGAACACAAGGGATAGAAGCTGAACACATCAAAGGTCCTCTTGGCCAAATATTTTCTGGAAGCTCAAAATCATTAAATATCATGAACAGAATTTAATTTAGTGCAATCCTGAGCACCTTGAACACACATGAGCTGGAGGCTAATTGAATGCCTTAGGCAACACTGAGCAAGTAACACTTTAAGGTATATGATTAATCCAAGTTATAGAGCCAAATGCATATATACATGTATTATGTATGAGAAAAGTATACAAATTGCTTTGCATATAATTTTATGAAACAGATTTTATAATACTTTTCAGATGTATATCAGGCCATGATGCACAGCAATTTCTTGGTGTTCCTTACATTAATACAAGTAGAGTTAAATAAAAATCAAGAAAAACAGATACAAGATTGGCCCATTTTGAAGTAAATTAGTTTCCTTTAGTTCATTTAATTGCAAGAACAGAACTACATGGCAAAAAGAAAACCTTTAGAAACTAAAGCCAAAAGGAAAAAGTCCCATTGATTCCATATACACATCTTGAAGGCTTCTGCATTTTTTAAAAATGGCACAGAACTGCAAATCACGCATTTATTTTCCTTGATTTTTTTCCAGGCTGTGAGGCCATTTGGGAAGCTAAGCCTTTGATTTCACATGCATTTATTTACTTATCTATTTCTAAACTCTCTTTCAAGACTTGAAACCCTGGGAATTTAACCATGTTACACGGAAAGGGTTAATACACATTATAGTGCCAGAGAATGAGACTGAGAATGATCCACAGATGAAGTCCATATAAGGACATACATTTTGAAAGTATGATCAGGCTGGTAAAGACAAACTTCAGCCTTGACAAGAATTATCTGTTTGATCATGGGTCTAAAGCTTCATGGATGTTAGTGTAGAACCAAGTCCTGTACAGATAGGCTTTATGAGTATTTAGAATGGCCCATGAATGGAAAAAAATATGCATCCAACCAAAACAGTGATGTATCTTTGGACTGTTCACAAACACATGATAATCACTTGATTACTACTAACCATTGCACTTGTGACACCACAGTCAGAGCTATCATACCAGCCTCATGTCAACTGCAGCACTTGCTAGGTACTCCTAAAATGTTATAAAGAGCACCTTGGTTGATTCCCTGGCAGAGTGCTGATTCCATAAGTAAAACACATCTCTGGTCTTATGGCTATATCACTGCAGGCCTTTTTCACAGGAATACTTTTTGGACCCAATGAAAAAGTACTTCCTATGTCCCTAGTGCACTGTTTAAATGGCAGCTAGATTTGCCAGATGATACATTCATGGATGAAGTGAAGAATGATCAAGTAACCATACTTGGATGTGTCCAGCAGCCCAAATTCACATCAAGCCTGTGCATATTTTTTTTCTTCCTGGCATTCAATTTAATTCAGTGAAATTTGCTTTCTAGAAAATAGGATTTTGACACTTACCAGTTTACATGTGGGCAACCAACCAACCAATCAACCAGCCAACAGAGCAACCACTTGTAACACAGTGGTTTCTGTAGTGCACTTTGCCCAAACAAATAAGAGGCACTTGGTAGCTCTCCCTGCATTCTGTGGAATTAACATTGATGACACCAACTTTTATTTTCACACCAGAATCATGACATTTTCCATCAATGGGCCTCTAAAACCCAAAAATCTTTAGATCCAAATCTTTTGAAATTCCATTATAAAATATTTTTTTGGTGACCAGGGACATGGTTTGATCATGCAGGCAAACCAAGAAATAAGACAAACGAATTAAAATGATATTTTAAGAAACTAGAACAGTATTAATTGCAAGTTAATAGTGTTCATATGGAAGACACATTGGCCAGATCCATAATCTACTTACAGTGGTGAACCCCCAACAGGATTACTCTGAAGTAAACCTGGTCTGGTTTGCAGCTATTATAAGGCTTATGAGAGAAAATGCTTAACAAGCAGGCTCCTGTCTCCAAGGGTTCCAGTGAACAATAGTTTCTCCCAAGTACATTCTTTTCTTTAGTAAGCCCCCACCAATTATTTCTTTTACTTTGTGCAAACAAAATTAAAATTTATTTATTAATGAGGTTTACTATATTAAAGCACTTCAGCCTTTGGGAGTTCTATTGTAAAAATACATATTAAATTCCTATTAAAAGTTATCACAGCTTCACCTTCACCTTAAAACTATATCTCTTAAAACCGCTCAGTCCAAATTCTGTTAGTATGATATATGCCCCACAATTGCTTTGATAAATACAGTTCTTAACTATCTCATAGTATAGCAGAGTCATATTTCACAGTGAGTGCTTTGTAACTTGGGGCCATTTCACACATTACATAGTTAAAAAACCTGGGTTTAATTTCACTGAATGAATATTCAATGGTTACCTATACCCACTCCCAACCCTAACAAGTGTACTTGTGTGGAACCCATGTTTTCAAGTTTCTCTTTTTCACATGTATACTTTACATTTGGGGATAAACCATTAAAATATTAGAGGGGAAAGAAATCTCAACATAGGTGAGATTGGCTATCACTGACATGGTAAGTCAGAGTCTCCGGGATTTTCCAGCCACCTTGAGAGAACTTGCCTTCAGCATGATAGCATGGCACCAAATAGTGAAGGAGGGGAGTTGTACAAAGACTCCTGTCTCTGTGCAAAACTATTTTTTTTCCATTTGGGAAGCTAAGCACACACACAGACAGCAAGCACAAAAAGACAGGCTGATTGATTGCACAACCACAAACAACTCATCCACTGCTACTCTTTCAACTAGTCCATGAAACCAGGCAAGATCCTCCCTCCCCATTTTGCACATTTTACAGAAGTGTCCAAAGAACAACTTCAAAAAAGGCAATATATATCTGGGACTGATCAAAAAACAAAGCAGCAATAATTAATACTAAAAAAAAAAAAGCCTTTGCCATCTCACGGGGAGGATTTCCCCTTTTAAGGGTGGGCATTACCCTATTTACCAAGGAAGGGGGAAACAAATCATATTAAAGAAAAAAGAGTACCTCATGCGCGAGAGAGGGTTGCCAAAGCTTTACCCTGAATGACATAAAGATGACATAAAGATCATTGAATGACATAAAGATCATTGGTAGCTTATGCAGTCATTGAAGCAGGAGCTACGACTGCCGAGCCTTTACTTGCCTTACAGATGCTGTAGAATCAGCAGCCCCATTAACATGTTCTAAATGGAGATAAAGTAAATTCACAAGAAGATGAAGTGAGGGTGAACACCTTGGCTCTACCCTCCCAGTGCCCTTTCCATCACTCTCCATGTGTGTAGGGCAATTTTCTGAAGAGGAAAGCCAATTCCATCTGTGCAGGTTTTCTGAGCCCTTTGAAATCCCAAGAAACCAGGGTTCCAAATCATGGGGAGAGGTTCAATGAGTCGAAGAGGCTCTTGCCCTTCAGATAGACTCCCTACATGTGGGGAAGGTGATATGCAAACAGGGACAGAAACAGGAAAGTGAGCTAGACATGCTTGTTTACCTTAACTCTAATTTAAGATGCATGGGTAGTGTTAGAGTCTACCAGGAATCAACAGTTCTGGTCTCTGACTGCCCACTCAAAGTTCTGTTTACCTTAGTTGCTACTGACCTATTTACCTGAACTGAATCAAACCCATGCAAATAATGCCACAATAACACCATAGTTAAAGGTCAGCTTCTGATTTCAACCCAACTGCAAACGTCAAAATATTCACCTATTGCTGTTCTTTTGTTGCAAGAGGTGCACTTTTCTATAAGCACAGTAACCCCAGAAAAACACTGAGCTTTTACTTTAGCTTTCTTGAAAGAGGGTGACATTTGTCTCAAAAGATGAGCACTAAATGCTCTCTGTACAAGACAGATAATTAACTACATATCAATATAACTTCTTTTTCTAGATTTTTTACTTAGTTTCCAGTCTGGTGAGAATAAAATAAACAACTAAGCAGGAAAAGATTAACAATAGAACATTTTTCACTTTATTTTTTACTCATCAGGGAAAAAAATACTGCCATTAGAAGTTCTCTATAGTAGAATACCATGAGCCAAGAGGCAAAACTGTACACATTCTGCTCAACCTAGCAAAATCTAACTTCCTATGCAGTCAGATAAGAATACAAACCGTTCATTCACTCCTATGATATGAAATCAAATGTAACATTTCTTCCTATATCTCCTTATTATGGATTTCAGTCCCTTTCAAATTCTTCCATTAATCTCCCCCAATGACAGACCCTTGTTGACCCTAATGAGCTAGGTGGACCAACGGTCTGACACAATGTAAGGAAGCTTTCTATCTTCCCATGTTTAGCAAATCTTTCTACTGCCAGCTTACTCTTGTCATCATCTTCATCCCCAAAGCTGTACTCCATTTGAAAACATCCTGAACTCCTTTCTTGACCTGGATACTTCATAGCCCTACAATGGCAACATCTGTTACTGCTGACCTTACTTCTGCTGTCCCTCATCCATGTGGAAAGCTCAGCCCAGAAAACCTTAGACACTCATAGATGAACATGAGCAGGCCAATTGGCAAAGCTACTAATTCTACAGTGAGTGGTATGAATTGTCATAGCAGTTCATTGCCAGGAGCTTTCCCATTGCTTCATCTTGCTTGCTTCATAACTGTGTTGTGGTTAGGGCAACAGTACCCATTCTGTAGGAATTCTTTGGTTAATTAAGCGCAAATTCAAGAAAAAAGTATTAAATATAAACAGTATGTGGGGAGTGATGATTGTTATGACATACTGCCCATCTAGAGCCTGCACCTTTGGATTTTGGAGACTTATGGGCTTAGTGCACAAAGGAAGGGGAAATGAAGCATGAGAGTAGCATGCCCCACCTTGCCTTATTTCATGATGTTGGCATGTTTCAGCTGTTGTCCCATTCCAGTCCCATGGGAGGCGGTGGTAAAGGTGGGTCTTTTTGCTAGTGGATTTTTCCAGTTAGCAAAATGACTCATGTTTACCACTGTCTCCCATTGGAACTGAATGGGAGAACAGCTGAAATACAACAATGTTGTGTGATAAGGCAAAGTAGGCAGAGCTATTTTTGGGGTGCACTACCCTCTTCCCTCTTGCAGTAATCCCTTACTTTTTTTGTCCAGGCTTGAAATGTTGGACCAAATGTTTAAAAAATGACAGCATAAAACATGACAAAAAATTGAGAAACTAAAACAATGTATCTATTAAAGTGGGTTTATTTAAGTCTTTAATTTCATGCTTGATCATACAGAGATCACTTACAATTTTGTTTTTAATTGCCTTTCATTAATTTTTTTGTGTGTGTATGTGTTTTATAAAGGGGGGTATTGGGACAGTGGGTAGAAAATTAGTTAAATCTAATATGAAATGCTAATGGAAAAGCTAGATTCTATTGGTTGATATACCTGCACAACAGGAAAAATGGGGTCATTATGATCTCTATGCCAGGATTATACCACCAGGGAACTAACCTAACACTTTGGAGTGCTATAAGAGATGGGTTGAGGCTATTTGCATAACAGTAGCTACCATTACCAGACATGACAGTGTTAAATTACAGAAAGCTATTCTAGCTGTGAGGAAATGATAAGAACCCCCACCCCACCCCCAAACCTGACGATGATATAGCATCACTTTTATTGCATATAGTGTTCATATCAACCCTATTATTTCTGTTCCCAGGTTTTGTAATGCTCACACACACACAACCTATTTGATGACAGATGATAGTGGGATAAAAGAAATTACTATACTTCAGCAATACAGTTGTCCCTTCATATTCGCTGGGGTTTGGTTCCAGGACCCCCCGTGGATACCAAAATCCATGAATACTCAAGTTCCATTATATGCAATGGCATAGCAAAATGACGTCCCTTATATAAGTTGGCAAAACCAAGGCTTGCTTTTTGGATTATTCTTTTTTAAAGAATATTTTCAAGCTGTGAATACTTAAATCAGTGAGTATCAAATCCATGGATACGGAGGGACAGCTGTACTAGATCATGTCATCTCTAACTCTCTAAAAACAAATACTGTATACCTTTGTCTGCCTTCTGCTTTGAAATCATGCCGATTAAGCCATGGGAGTGAATGCAATGGAAACACTGCAAGGGACAAAAGTGATTATGAACAATCCTAAACTCAGGGATACCTTCACAATACGATTTATAAAACTACTGTCTAACATATATTTAGTATCCATAGAGTGCTAGGTACCAGTGCCATCAATATCAGTGCAACTGTGCACATCTGCTACATAGACTAATAAACTATTTAGAATGCAGTCATAATACACAGGCAGCAAAACTTGCTTTGTGTGAGTCACAGCTGTAGCTTGTTACAACCAGCCTTTGTGCCTCTTTTGCAGCTACCCATATCTTTAGAATTAGGGTACTTAGGAACAAGAATTCAATTTAGAATTAATATTGTCCTCTAAGGTATGCTTTTGCTAAAAACAATCAAACCCCTCACTTGTTTAACCGGGAATGGGATGGATCTAATCAAATACTGGATTTATTCTTTTGCAGTTAAGTTATTGATATTTTAGATTTATTGGTACCTGTGGCATCACTAAGGTTGGTGTCACCCCCTCAACAGTGTCACCTGGTGCAGTTCGGCCTCTCCACACCCCCTAGTACCACCACTGATTGGTACTACAGGTACTTTTGCAACAGAAGAAAATCTGAAGGGGTTACTCCTAGGTAGGGTTGCCAGGTCTCAGGGCCTGGGTCTGTCTCTGGGTCTTTAGTTTTCATGAGTCATCTCCAGGCGGGAGACAAGGGTGCAAATTCTCTAGTTTTTGGGAGGCGCAGCTCCAGGCAAGAGGGAAGGGCTATGTGCAAATCTCCAGCTCAACCACAAGAGCAGAAGCTTGCTACAATTTGCAAGGCTTAAGTCATTTGTTGCTACAACTTGTAAAGACTCTCCAGGGACTCTACATGCTCCCACTTCTTATGGTGCCAGGGCTCTCTCTCTCTCTGCTCTGCATCCACTTTCTAGAAGCAAGTAGGCTAAATTAAATGTTCCTTATCCCATCTCCTTAAGTAAGTGAGAGAAAAAAATAATCTCTCCATTTCACCTTGATCTGGGAATAGCTCCTTTAGCTAAGATTTCTCTCTTAATTTTTAAACTGGAAAATATGTTTTTATTCTCTCCCTCTGTGTGTGTGTGTGTGAGAGAGAGAGAGAGAGAGAGTCTGAGAAGCACAATCTGTGAGCAACTGTGGTTGGTTATTTAATGCATAATACTTAATGACATCGCCATGGGCTATTCCAAGGTCTCAGATTTTGACTCAGAAACCAAGAGTGGGAGAATCCTGAATTTGCAACCCTATAGGTAAGAGTGCCGAAGATCTCATCCTGAGTATTAGATACAAAATTAGATCTATTACAGATTGTATTAAATACCTATTTTTAAAAAAGTTACTATATCTGGCATTGTTTTGTGGCTGTTCCCAACAGTTCTGATAACTTTGGTGGAGTTACCATTGTTCCCTTTATACAAGCTCAGTGTATAAAACATACAATTATCCATGTGCAGAAAAAGATTAAGGAGATATATTACACTGATCAGAGGAAAGAACAGAAACAACTCACTTGGTTGTACAAGTAGTATTTTCGTTATGTCTACTGTTCTTGAAAACATACACCTACTGCAAACCTGAAAGAATTCTAATCTCATCCTTTTCTCTGACTTCTAGAAGGGAAAGTTCCTATTTCATTTTGTTTATGAGTGAAACATCACAGCTGTTTACCTAGATCACATGAAGCTCTGAGAAAACACTTAGGACAGAAAATACACTCATCCTCTTCTTTATTTAAAGGCTCACTCAGGTGCGATGCTGGCAGCTGTTAACACCAATGAGGATTAACGAGAGAGGAGAGTCCATTTCATGTTGCAACAGAACTACCACACACTGCACACCAGTGATGGAAGTTCAAATGTTATATTCCTAGAAGCTCTCTCAACCCACACTTCATCTCTAGACCTCTTGTTTCCTTCACACTGGGTAGATTAGATTGCATTTTAAAAACAAACAAACACACACACACACATAATCTCCCAAATCAGGTGAACAGTCCTTGTTGGAATCAAGGTTTTAAAAGTGAGAAAGTCAGAAAAAGAGAGATGGCCTTAGTCATTACTAGAGATGTGAAGGCCTGGAAAAAACCTGGAAAAATTCAGAAAAAAAATTTCCCCCCCATTTCCCCCCCCAAAGCCTTTTTTGTTTTGTTTTTTCTGAAAAATTGAAAAAAGGAAGAAAATTGATTACGGAATGTTTTATTTTAGCATGATGAATAAAATCTTTAAGACAAGGCATTCATATATAATTGTTTGACTACAATAATTGTCTGAATAAACTGTATTTTTTAATATACCAATTGTGACATTTTTATGCCAAATCAAATTGTACATAGTCATATTTTATGTTCCTAAAGTAACAGAGTGACTTTCAAGCTGTAAAAAGTGCTAATGTTCCATTTTTTTTCAATTTTTCAAAAAAAATCATTTTTTTTCTTGAAAAAGCCTGGAAAAAACAGTTTTTTTCCCATGGCTTCAAAATTTCCAGAAATTTTACATCTCTAGTCATTACCAGGAAAAGGTGGCAAGAAGAAATGGTGCATTTGCATATGCCCAACATTAACAAAGGTTGAGCCTTCTCCCTGGAAAGTAACATTTGAACAGGACAAATCCAAACCATTGAGATGGGCTTTGCATCAAAATTATACCATCAGAGCCCTTTGGCAAAAACAAAGAGAAAACTAAAGAAAACTTTCTACAATACTGGTATTTACAGGTGCTTTACATATATACATATTTATATATTATTACTACCTGGAGAGTGTAGTATTGAAGGGCAAATTTATAATTTACAAATAAAACATTTTTAGATATATATAACTATGCCATGAAGAAGTTTTATTGCTCCCCTTCAAACCTCATAATGCTTTATCACACTATTGCACCCATTTCTATTACACAGATCTACACTATATATAAAGAGGTATGAAAATAAATAAATTCTATATTTATGTGTCAAATAAAGTGCTCATTTTCCCGACTACTGTTCAAGAACACTATTGAATTTATTAGAGGGGTTTAAAAGAATACATCATGGGACAGTAATGTTTCATCCTTCCAGTCTTTTGTATTGTATTAAATACCTTGTTTGATGTAATGCCAGAAAATCTGTCTTACCTCTGTGTTCTAACCAATAAAATGCATTTGTGACCTTACCATCCATATTTGTCATGCAGAGCAAAAACCCGAATCACACTGAATGAAACATTTTTTTAAAAAAATGTACAAGAAAATAAATCAATAAATGAAAATACCTTTTGACTTTGTGTATGAGTGACTTACCACACCTTTAAGGTAATTTTAAATTTGTTTTAGAAATATTTATACAGTGTTAGACTTTGCAATATCTAGTTTATGCACTATACTCAAGTACTGTACAAAACTGCAATAAATGACACTATACGACTACATATGTTTCTACTATAAAGACACCATCATAAAGGTGTATCCTTTTTTAAAAGGTCAACTAATAACTGCTAATGTGTATGTGAATCAAAATACTTTTAATAGGCCAAATATGCTATTAAAATCTAAATACAGTACATAATCATTTGTGGGTGGTATGATTTATAGAGGCTTTAGGGGCATAAGGAAAGTTAGCAAATGTTCTATGAGAAATAGTTAATGGATCAGTATTAAATATTATACAAAAATGCAAATAGAGGCTCCAATTTTGTTTCCATTTGCACATAGGAACTGATGATGCACTGAAATTTAATTTCTTTTTTTAAAAAAAGGCCATCTCTTAGCAAAATTTCTAATATATAAAGTTGTTTTAAATTTATTTCAGCAAAATATAAAGGTGCAATTTACAAAGCAGCAATACTTCTTAATCATGAGGGCATTTACACAAAAGTGAAATTAAAATGCACTATTTCTAGAGTCTGCTATGGACTCACCAACAGTATGAAGAAAGCCTTTTAGGCAGATCTCAAACAAAAAGTTTATTGGAACATTTGTATCGAGAAATCTTATATTATCAATACACCTAACGCAGAACAGTATCTGAAAGTTTGTTCTGGATTTTTGGCTTTGCTTTTTGAAAGTTATAAAAGTATTGGTTCACCAAGACTGGATAAACACTGAAAACTGATTTGTGATTGGCTACTATGTACAATTTGCTGCCATTTAATCTAGTAAATCTGCAACCAAGGATTTGGAATGTTTTTCTCCATGGGATTGGAGACAGCAAATTGTCTATTAAAACCTGTTCACAAACTATGTTTTTATCTATATGTAGTTTCTGAAATTTCCTGTAGGAATCACTTCAAGACTGATAGTGAAATTTTATGAACCAGCTGTCAAGAGCGTGGTCACCATTTGGAGGAATTACTTGCCTATTACCTATGTTAGGTGTGGTCAACTGTGGCAGTTCTAGGGATGAATTTTATGTCCCTCTGAGGGCCACATGGGCCGAGATTATATACCTGTAGTGTGGTGTAAATAACCACCAGCAGAGTAACATCTGCTTGCCTTCTGCAGTCCCTGTACTGGACATCACTATAGTGCAACATACGTTGATCACTGTTAAATGCACATGACTGAAACCCTGTTGAACAACTGCAATATGCAATACAATGTGAATCAGTAAATTTTCCACATTGGGCATATGCATGCTCCAGAGTGAGGTTTTGGCCTCAATGTCGAATAAGCCAAGGCCTGTTGCAGATTGCATACACCCTGCCCAAGGAACACCAGTACACATGAAACATGTAGACCTCTGCCTCTCTCCCCATCAGCTTGATATGGTCATTGTGCAATGTCCAATAAAAACATCTCACATGCATAATTCAACTTACACCTGCATATGCTACTAACAGGATGTTGGATTACAGAGAGCCAAAATGCCCCCCACCCCAAAGGGAAAAAAAAAACCCTAGAAGTGGTTGGAAGTCTGTCTCTGGTTTTGAATAACATTGTTATTTTCTCCTCACATTAGTGCAGTGGAACCTGAAATATATTTAAAAGATGAACTACCTCTCCTAGAAGCTTCTTTCCACCCTCTTTTAGGTGGAGGCAAAAAAAGGAGAGCCCAGAAAGTCTGAAAGAGTCAAGATCTGCAAAAATAGATATTAGGGGTTTATGTGGCCCCACTAGGGCTTCATTTTGCCAATCTCTGGCCTATGTGAATGGAACATCATCACAGATATAACACCACAGGTATCAAACATTCCTCATATCACCTCAGACTGGGTACAAAGAATGCAGAAGGAAAATAATCACTTATACTGAAAATGCTGTGCAAGCATTAAAAATTGCAAAGTGCTATAACAGGTAGGTTTTTATAGCCACTTTCATGCCTTCACTTGTACAAGAGTGTGCACAAGATGCTTTACAACTGGAAGAATATTTTTGAATTACTTTCACTTTTTTCATTCAGCACTCCAGTATATGTTGTAAAACAGCTCTCCCATCAGTGGAAAACACCTTCCTCTTGTGCACCATTGAATCTGACAATTCTGACTGTACATTCAGCTGCAAATCATCAAATGCTCAGCAATCAAGTAGTGTAAATGCAAAACTCTCCTTAAAGCTGCTCATCTGAAAAATTCAGAACATATAACACTAGGAAGAGTAAAGTTCTCCTACTGCATATCAACTGTTTAAAAACAACAACAATATAAACCACACCACCTCATCTAATCCTACTGTTCATTATTTAACCCCCTCCCATTCTGAAGGTTCATGTGGAAGTCAAGTCTGTGTGTGCCACTATGGGGCAAGGGGGAGAGAGAGAGAAAAAGAGAGGCATCTTTACTTGATAGCTTTGCTACACTCACCAGACAAACATTCCTTTCTCTGTATACCTTCCTAATTTTTTTCAGTACCTGAACTGTCCCCAGAATGCAAAATAAGGATTTCATATGAAACCATTTACAGAAATCATCTGTGACAAAGCAAGTAAACAATGTATGAAATCTGTTGTTTAACATTGCTCCTCTTTTTGAATGTTTGTACAGTTTCTACTTATCAGATGTTCTGCAGTTTTGTAAATTACGTTTGAGAAAGGCATGCACTAGAATTATTTTAACAAGGTAGAATTATTTTAACAAAAAAGGACTGAATGAATGGCATTTATCCAATGATCAGAAGTGAAAAGGTTTATATTCTTTACTTTGGTGTAGCATAGCTATTTTCTATGTACACAGCAAATTTCTATTGCACTGTGCTATGGTGGGTTCAGCCTCGATTCCCTTGATCCCAATGTTTTGCCCCACCATTGGCACTGCACATCTGGTTTTATTTATGTAATACTCAAGAGCTGGAGAGAAAAAAAGAAAACAGTTCTTGCTGGAGAAACAGTAATTTGTAAACTTACTTGGGCACCTGGACCACTGGAAATGTGTTCTCCCTCCCCCCTCCCTTTCAGAAAAGGTTTTGGAAGAACCCTCACGTCCAATCCTTTTGCTCCAGCAGTAAAGCATGGATCAGATGGTTACATACAGGTTTAGCCTCCAACCAATAATTCTGAAGCTTCACTAAGAGGAAGAAATTATTAACCCTGACATCCCAATAGTGTTTACACATACCTTGCATTCAGAATGGTTGCTAATAAGAGAATATTTGAACTCACCACACATCTATAATATTTACATGGGCACTGCTATCGTAAGAAATTATTAAGATTACTTTGTTTAAAAAAATCTCTCTTTTAAATGATAGCTTCTTTGCATTAAAGTAGAATCAGTCATTTTATAGAAAAATATTTTAAACTTTAAATTAAAAAAATAGTGTTACTAAATAGTTATGTAGGACCATATACGGCTGTATGGATATAATTCAGGATATTTGAATCCAGGTTTAGGAGAACTCACATGGGTAGGAGAGCAGACTATATTTGTCATGGGTGCCATCTGTTTTTCAAATCCCATGAATAAGTTTTGTGCACCTCCTTTGGAGATAAACGGACATGATACCTATATACATTCTGTACATATTGGTTCACAGATTAGCAGTTATTAGTCGCACTGTACATAGGAAAACAATCTGATTATAATGATGTTATACACCCTCATCATAAAATTAAGGTTTTAGTGTGATGGAGCAAACCCATGTAAGACAGGTTCCCTGTTTAGGTATGTTGCCCAGTATACCAAGTTGAAAGTACCAAATAAGACGGGAAAGACTATTCTTGACATCCTGTCAATTTTACTAACACTGTTGAAGGTTTTCTTTGCTTCTGCTGGTTTGGCTTCTGGCTTTGCCTTGTTGGGTTCTGCAGTGGTAGTGGCAGTAGTAGTGGTGGTAGCACTCTTGGAGATTGTTGGGAGAGCTGAGTCTTTGGTGATATTTGGTGCATAATTGGCAACCGCCACTGCGTAAGCATTGTTTTTCTTCATGACAGATGCCTTTTCTTTTTTCTGTTAAAAGATGGAATATGATTAATCATCTTAGAAGTTATGTCTGTATTAACATACTTTTAACAAATAGAAGACAAATAACAATAAGGGGGCAAAATCGAATTCTATACTCATGGCAGCATCAGGTAGTCTTCTGCAGTGTCAAACGCCTGCTCTGGAAGGTTTCCAGGCTCTATAGAGGAGGTTTTTAGTGTGTACCAGGGGCCAAAGAAAGAAAGGGAGATTGTTCCCCTCCTTCTTCCTAGGGTGGACATAAATGACCATCCTTCACAAAGAAGGAAGTGATATGGTCAAGGCACCTGTTGTCCACAATATATGGATCTTCAGCCCATGTTTTTGACACAAGTTTAGTAAGATTTTTGTAGTGCTTCAAATATTTACAAAAGTTGTTCAACCAGAGGCAGGAATGTATCAAGAGGCATTGGCTGTGTGCATTATGGGAAGGGATACTTTTCATCATACTTCCATCATCTGTATTTGGGGTGAACAACCCTTTTTTGTTCCTGTTGAGAACTGCATCTTCTCAGGGCCAATTGTCAGAGACCACATGTTTGTGTGGACAGGGCTACAATCAGCAGCAGATGAAGTCAGAGCCAAAGGTAGGCAAGGCCACCCATCTTCCTTTAGCAGATCTCCTGAGAAAGGACAGATTACTCTTGCAGGTGAGTACTGGGCTGATTATTGCAAAGGCCTCTTAAAATGACATTAAAAGATATAGGAGCTCAGGCTGACAGCCACATACAGCCTTAGAGTTGTTGGTTGCCTTTCCCTGGAGTATGCCTGTTCTTACAATGGATCCAAAAGAGGTGGAATGTCCTTGGCATTCATCGAGGCAGAGACCATCATCTGTATGTGAGAGGGAGAAGAACACCATCACCTCCACTTATCCCAGGAAAGAGAACAACTGCCTGCTTGCTTGCTGCTCTGCATCTCTTCTGGTAGACTCTTGCCTGCTCCAGACACCTGCACTCCTTGCAGAACCAGCTACTGATAAGCCAGAGGACACCTGTCCCCTTTGTAACAGAATGACATCTGTGTGCCTGCTGCAGTGGGCTTGCCACCGGTAGGGCTGCTGCTGAAGGGATCAACACCACAGGGGGGTCACCCATTTGGGGGAGCCACTTCAGGGGTAGAATGAGGGTGAGGACCAGTCCCTTTGGTTGGGGGTGTGTGTACATAGATTTTATAACTTTTTAAAAATAACCTGTCTGCTGATAAGGACAGCATGGGGGGGGGAGCAGCTCAGGGACAATAACTGGCAGAGGGAGATATGGTGTTGGGAGACAGTCCTTTAACATGGTAGAAGGGTGTTGGTTTCTCCCAAGCTGTCCCCCACTTCAAATAATCTAGATAGCCTTGGCAACAGGCCCCCGGGAGGAAAAGGCTGCTGCCCAATGCCAGGTTGGTGATTAGAAAAACATCCTTGGTCAAGGACTTGATCCATGATGAGCATGCTAATCTCACTTGTATTATGAAGACCTGGCTGGATGAAGCTGGGTGGGGGTCAACCCCTCCCAGCTTTGTCCATCTAGGTTCTCTGTACAGCAGCAAGCAAAGCCTTGTGGTGGGGAGATGGAGTTGCAGTTGTCTATTGGGAGTCCCATCTCCCTCACCTGTGCCCTATCCCACAGTTTGCTGTGTTTAAGTGTGTGTTTTTGAAGGTAGGTGGCTGGGGCAGAATAAGGATTCTGTTGGTGTGCAGCCCACCCCGCTGCTCAATAGTTTTCTTTCCTGGACTGGCTGAGCTGGTCTTGGTGGAGGCATTCGAGTTCCTTGCCTTGTTGTACTGTGGGACTTGAATATCCATGTTGAGATTTTTCTCTGTTAGGAGCAGCTCAGGACTTCATGTCTGCCATGACAATCATGGGCCGGTCCCAAATAATATCTGGTACCACCTATGCTACAGGACACACTCTGGACCTGGTTTTCTGTTCTGGGCAGGATGATGGCAATCTGGATATGAAGGAACTTTCTATAATTCCATTTTCATGAACTGAACACTACCTGATGGGATTGAGATTCACTGGGACTCAAAGCCTCTGCATTGGGGGGGGGCATTAAGATAGTCCGCCCCAGGAGACTTATGGATTCAGATGGATTCCTGATGGCTCTTAAAAGTGTTTCCTCCTGCCTTGGCAGGTAGATCCTGTCAAAGTTCTGGCTGATCTCTGGAATAGGGAAATGGCCAGGGTAGTAGACAAAATTGCCCCTAAGCATCCATTTCCGCAATGTGGAGCCAAGCCACCCCCTGGTTCACTATGGATCTGGTAGTGATGAAATGAGTGGGATGGTCAGTAGCCTTTCACACTCTGGTCCACAAGAAAGAAACACAGCCCACTCTACAGCCCACTGTGTTGAACTTACAAGACACTTTGCAGAAAAAAATCACTCAGATGACACTCACCTCTATCTTTCCTATCAACAGATAGGAAATACAGTTCCAAGGAAACTCTTCTCTAATTAAACCAATATCTGCTGTCAGTAATGGACTAGACTGAAACAAAATGAAACTTAATCCAGACAAGACCGAGGTGTTCCTGGTCAGTCAAAAGGCAGATTAGGGAATAGGGACTCTGCCTGTACTGGATGGGGTCACACTCCCCCTGAAAGCAGTGGCCAGGGGTGCATTTGCACAGCTAAAATTAGTGTGCCAGCTGCACCCATTCCTTGAGACATCAGATTTGGCTGCAGTAACACATGCCTGATTAGACCCTGTTTGGACTATTGTAACACACTCTACATGGGGCTGCCATTGGAAACTGTCCAGAAAATTGAGCAGGACCAAAATTCTGTGGCCAGAATGCTGACTGGGGCCAGTTATAGGGAGCATATAACCTCTTTGCTAAAACAGCTTCACTGGCTACCGGTTCATTTCTGAGCACAGTTCAAATGTCATGACCTATAAGGCTTAGGTTGGACTATCTGAAAGACTGTATATCCCCATACAAACCTGCCAGGATTCTAATATCTACAGAGGAAGGCTTTCTCTCGGTCCCACCACTATCACAGGATCACTTGGTGTGGACACGAGAGAGCCTTTTCAGTGGTTGCTCTCACCCTCTGGAATTCCCTTCTGCAGGACAATATGCTGCCCCCCTCCTGTCATCTTTTCACCAGCAGGCACCTTTTTATTTAAGCAGGCTTTGAATGTGTAGGCAGGGGGGCTTCTTATTGGGATGTTTTATTTATCTTTTTTTTAAAAAAAAAAAACTTGTGTATGTTTTAACATGGTTTTATACTGTTTTATGTGGTGATTTTAATTGTTTTTAAATTTTATTGTGAAGGTTTCTTAATTGACTGTTTCTGGGAGCTGCCTTGGGTTCCACTCTGGGAGAGAGGTGACATACAAAATAAATAAATAAATAAATAAATAAATTCCCAGCTGCTTTGACAGTGAAACACCCTTTTTCACAGCCTCTTGTCAGGATTGGGGCTTGGAGGGAGGGATGTTGCAGGAAAAACAGAAACTAGATCGCCAGCTGCCAAACATCTGCAACCCTTTCAACGAAATGCTGACTAGAGGCTTTGAAAACAGGTTTTAGCTGTCAAACCAGTGGAGGGGAGGCACTGGGACAGGAAAAATCAAGAATTACCACCCCTAATTTGAATCGTACTGGTCAGTTCTAACCTGCTTTCCCACATACATATTTCTCATTAAATCCAGTGAATACGTGGACTCCCTTCTGTGCAATTTGTTTCTATAGAAATCTCTTTTAATAGTGTTCACATCAACTTGACTCTTTCTAAGGTCAAACTATATGATACCTTTCTCCCTCCCCACCTTTTGTTTGCAGAGGTGCTCTCCTCCCAAGAAGTGATATACCTCTTCTTACCATAACCCAGAGTTTCTGCACCTCTAGAGCTAGCATTTAATGAACTTTGTTTTATTATTCGTCATTGGATGGTAAATGTGAACTAATTCGCATGTCTTGGCAGGGGGAAACAGAATAATTATAGGGAATATATATTGTTCTTAATGTCTAGTTTGACTCTAAGTTGTGTTCCATTCTAAGAGGAGATAAGATCCAACTTATATAATCAATAGTACTGGATGCTGTCTCTTTTGCTGAAATGGCAGAGTCTGTCTAAACACTCAGGCAAAAGATCCTAGAGTAGCATTGTATTTTGACATACTAGTTTTCTTTGTACATAAACACAGAATAAGAATGGACTTCCATATGTAAAACCTGCAGTCTTAAATGCTGAACAACACTTCTAACTGTATATCTCAGCAAGAAACAGAACAGTTGGGAGGGCAAAACGTGATTGATCAATCAATTAGATTAACCAATTCTGGTAGAGTAAAAAGATGCTCTGATTAAACATGATATTTTTTAAAAAAATAAAATTATTTTAATATATGCACAACTCTATCAGTTGTTTTAAAAGAGACTTTTTCCATCTTACACACAGAAGGGAATGTCTCTTATTGCAGTTGTCCCCAAACTATTACCAAAGTGTTACACACAACTCCCCGTCAGCCCCAGCCAACATAGTCTAATCACCAGTGATGATGGAAGTTGTAGCCAAAGCCATCACGGCAGCAAGTTGGGAAAAGTTGCTTCATTCAGATGTGCCTATTCCAATACACATGTGCATGCTTTACAAGGACAGAAATAGTATCTTTTAAGTTATTTTTCATTTTTATACAAATAGAATTATACTTAAATAGATTAGATAAATGATAAAAAGGTGTTATTTATTTAATATGCTGATATAGTAGTAAGAATAAGTAGCAGTAAGTAGTAAGATAGTAGTAAGAGCAGGCTCTGTCAACCAGGACCCATCCAGAATGGTTAGGCTACAACTGCCATCATCTTCAGCTAGAACCAAAAATTGTTGTGCTAGTTGATAAGGAGCTGTAATACCAAGGTACCAAATTGGGTAAGACTTAGTAAACAGAAAATTATTTTAAAAAGCTTACATGATAATGATAGTGGGACTTTTTAAAAAGGTAACATGTTACTCATGTGTTACTTTAAGAATAACAAAATGGTAATACATTACTAGCAGATTCCAGTAAATATTGCTTGCAGCATAGACCAGAGTTGCTATCTAGTCTCCTTGCATGTTGCAGAAATGTAATGGAGGAGACTGTGAAGTTGATTTTAGGAGCATGCAATTAAGGGCTGGAGAGGATGATGGAAGCCAGTGAAAGAACTGAAAGTTTAAGCTGTGAGTGGGGAAACATCATGCAGGCATCTGGTCTGTCCACTAATACACAATGGAAAGACAGATCCAAGTTCCTCAGTGGCCAGGTCTAGCCTAGGTTTTTCCACTGCTAAGACATCAGGTCTGTCAGTGGTAGTCAACTTGTTTCTGAGACTAGTTATATATAATTTGTCACCCCTGGCTGCAGAAAAATTCTGGCAGGCACCCATGGAAACTGCCTCATGGCATAGCCATAAAACCACTCCTTTTCTGCCACTCTGCTAATATTGCTTATGTCGAGACACCAAATTTCTTAGATAATGTACTCTCAATACGAGCATAAGTATAGGTAGGATGGCTGGTTCTAACTGCTGAAGTCTTACTATGACGCTTGTTCAATTCCATATTACATTTCCTCCCCCACAGAATTTGTGTACATTTCTCAACACTGTGCTTTTATCAGCATGCATTTTTAAAATGTAGACATCTTTGTATGCAAACAACCATTGATTATATGGCATTTATGCTCATTTTAGAACTCTAGCCATTCTCTGAATAGTTTTCAAATGTGTGCATGTTGTCAAACACTGGTCTTCATTTCACATAATGTATCACAAGCTTAGAGATGTATAGATTGTTGACTGAAAGTGCATTCAGTTTAGTGCTTGGGGCTGGCTGGAAGTTGTGAAATGAGTAAAAAGAAATTTGACAGAGTAAATTTCCTGCCCATCCCTAAATATGGGGTTTACATCTGAGATGTTGGGCTTCATTAGGCCTCATTCATTTTCTCATGAAGAATTGCTGGAGTTAATGAAATCCTGTCTAAGATTATTTTGGATGTTGAACAGGCAAAAACAGGCTATTGTTTAATTTGTAGACAGCCTTGGGACAATATTTGTTTTTTCTAGATGAAACAGATGGAGAAAGGCTCCATATGTACAATTTAATTTTTGCTGAAATGTGTGCCCAAACTGTCAACTTCTTTTCCTCTCCACTCTTCCTTTAATCTACTCTGTCTTTACATTGGTTTAAGACTTCAATTATTTTTCAGTAATAGAAAGCTATCAACATTAGATGCTGCTAAATTGATTTCTTAGAACTGGAAGGAACTTTAAACATGTTTCTTTATCACCTACCTTATCATTCACCACGCTTTTGCCATCCCACGCCCATCCTCTTTTTGTGAAGTAATTCACAGTGGCAAATTCTATCAAGGCAGAGAATACAAATGCATAACAAACAGCAATAAACCAGTCCATCGCTGTGGCATAGGCTACTTTGGGTAGGGAATTTCGAGCACTGATGCTTAAAGTTGTCATTGTTAGGACTGTTGTTACTCCTGCAAAGAAAAGGGTGAGGGGGAGAGAAAGTATTTGTAAGGTTTGTTCATAAAGATTAAATAAAGGAAGTTTGTTATTGGAGTTTAAAACCTGGTTATTAATTATTATCATGCTATAGAGGCTTGACCCAAAACTCATCTCAAAGTGACAAAGAAATTACCAGTATGGTATGCAATCTGATTGAGAAATTCCATAGGGCACATGTTTGAAATAAGAATGTTTGTTTTTACAGAGATATTATTTAAGGGTAGTTCAAATATTAAAAACTAGTACCAACAGATGAATGATTAATTTATGGATCCCTTCTTTTCTATTGTACAACTTCTATTAACATGCAAAATAGTGGAACTTGTGAATCTCTCCTGCAGGAAGTTAGATTTCCTTGACATAGATTGAACCAAGAAAGGAAAGAACATGTTTCTGCATCATGTCTTTTACCAGAATTGTGGGGTGGTGGTGGTGGAAAGGGGTGAGGAAGCATAAATCAATCATCCATTATTTTTCAGTAGTGGGTGGAAGTGGATCTACCCTTCTATACTAATCCAATATGTACTTCTGTATATTTCCATTCAAAGTTTAAATTACTACCACACTTGGGACGCCTGGTCTACATAGAATCATAGAATTGTAGAGTTGGAAGAGACCACGAGGGCCATCCAGTCCAACCCCCTGCCATGCAGGAAATCACGATCAAAGCATCCCTGACAGATGGCCATCCAGCTTCTGTTTAAAGACCTCCAAGGAAGGAGACCCCACCACGCTCTGAGGGAGTGTGTTCCACTGCTGAACAGCTCTTACTGTCAAAAAGTTCCTCCTAATGTTGAGGTGGAATTTCAGTTCCTAGAGCTTGCATCCATTGCTCCGTGTTCCAATCTCTGGAGCAGCAGAAAACAAGCCTGCTCCATCCTCAATGTGACACCCCTTCAAATACTTAAACAGAGCTATCACATCGCCCGTTAACTGTCTTTTTTTCCAGGCTAAACATACCCAGCTTCCAAAGTCTTTCCTCATAAGGCATGGTTTCCAGACCTTTCACCATTTAAGTTGCCCTCCTCTGGACACGCTCCAATTTGTCCATATCCTTTTTAAATTGTGGTGCCCAGAACTGGAGACAGTATTCCAAGTGAAGGCCTGACCAATGTGCAGAATAAATTGACATGACAGTGAATAGGTATATTTCTGATATGGTAGAAAGGGCATGTACAGTTGCCCCTCCACATTTGCGAACTTAGCTTTCGCGGTTTTGATTATTCATGGTTTTGGGAGGGAGGGCCCCCCCTACCCTCCCAAAACCATGACAAGGGGCCTCTGGAAGCCCCGTGAAGGCCCTGGGTGGGAGGGAGGAGGCCTCCACAGAGCCTTGGAAGGCTCCGTGAAGGCCCTGGGAGGGAGGGGGGAAGGGCCGGGGAGGCATCCATGGGGCCTCGGGAGGGTCTCCGGAGGCCCCGTGAAGGCCTTGTAAGGGAGGGGGAATTGACTATGGGGCCTCCGGAAGCCCCACGGATGCTTTGGCGGGGGAGGGGGAGGGCAGTCATTATTCACAGAATTTTCACATTCGCAGGGGTCTGGTGAACCTAACCCTTGCGAATGTGAAGGGACGACTGTAATTTGGATCTGAGTCCCAAACAGACATGTAGAATAATAATTTAAAACTCAGTTCTGAAATATAGGGAATGTAAACTGACTTAAAACCCAGTGCTCCTCACTCCTAGATGACATGGATGTTAAAACAGGTTTCATATTTTTCCTCTTGGGAGAAAGTATTTCTTGCCCCAAAGCACTGGGCAGCTTGGGTAAAATACTACACTGTGGGGTTGTCTATACAAGGCAAAAAGAAGCAGATTGCTCTGCAATAAAGGCAACTTGCAGCACCTGCGATTTGTCTTAATTTGGGGCGGGGAGGTAGGTAGATCGCAGGCATGCGAACATATCAGTGTTTGCTATGAAAACAGGAATGGCTGTGAAAAAATGGTGGCTGTGAGTGAATTACTTCCATTTTTACTTACCAATTTGCTGCTGCCGAACAGTTTTTTTTTAAAAAAAATATATTCCCAAGGTGCGATAGAGCAATAGTTTGCCTTAACAGGAAAAGGGAGAAAACCCAACCCTCCATTTCATTGCATTAGCGCTCTCTCGCTAAGGCGAAAAACCAACATGGCAGTTCTGGGCATTTGTCTTGTTAGCAAACCCCTCCCCCTGTGCCCGTCCAGCCAATCAGATTTCAGCTTCTGCTCATATGGGAAAGTGAATCTAATCGAAGCACTTCTCCCAGCAAACAAGAATGTGTATCCCCCTGCTGTTTTTTAAAAATTCTGGGGAAAGCCGTAAAGGCTTTTCCTGCAGAGTATATCGCACATTTAGCCCCCTCCTTCCGAATATGGTGATACAATGCAGGATGCCATTAAGACAGGTCATATTTTCTCACATTCCATGAGGAGTATTTTCGCTGTTTAGACAACCCCTGTGATTAGAACCTCCCAGACTTACCCTCTACCTGTGCTGGTGCTTTCTTTATATTGTGAGCTTGTGGAGGCACACTCATAGGCCATGATACACTAATGAACAAATAGGGAAGAAGAAAAAAACAAGCAACAAAGGACACTTAGGCTGATGCCACACTGCATATATAATGCTGTTTGACACCACTTTAACTATCATGTCTCCATCCTATGGAATCCTGGGATCTGTAGTTTGTTGTGGCACCAGAGCTCTCAGATAGAGAAGGCTAAATATCTCAAAAAACTACAAATCCATAGTGTGATGTCCAGCCAGGACTGTTTAAATCTCCCCTGCATTCATCTTTGTTTTAGTTCAGGCCTTAGGATGTCTGCGTATAGGAATATTTCATTGTATTAGAGTTGTGGGAGGAGCTGAAGAATTCCCCTGCATTTTTCCAGATTTTGGTTTGTTCTTTCCCATCAAGCTCTGTTCTAGCTAGTAATTTTTAGTTTTTTGCTCAGTCTTTGTTGTGAGCTTGCAGAGAGCTGTTTATTGATGGCAAACAGGCCCAGACAGCCGGGAAGGGCATTTCTTACACCATTTAGCCAAATTGGTTGCCAACAACAAATAAGTCAAAGGAATCAGGAGCTGAAAGACCCTGCACCAGCTCCATTGAGTCAGGAGATCAAACCAAGATCAAACCCAGAGAGATGACACCCTGAAGATTGTTGAAACTCAAACAGTAAAGTACCTTTTATTTCAAGCCTTTTAGAGCTGGGGAGGAGAAATCCCTTTACTTTTCTTCTTTAAAATAAACTTCCTCCTTTTTTGAACTTTATATTCAGCATCAGAGCCTTTTTGGGTAAAGAGTTTGATCTCACCAGGGTACTGGTGTTGCACACTCTAACCTGCCACCACCTTTAATTGGGTGTGTCTTCACAGTGTAAGAATACCTGGGAGCCTTTGTGCTCCCATCTGTCAAGAGAGAGTCCCAGTGCACAGCCCAGCATTGAAGCAAGTTCCCTAAGACTCACATAGAGGGAGGCTTTTCTGTGGCAGTGAAAGGGGAGAAGCAAAAGTTGCTGTGTTATGATAGCCTGTCTTGCTACAACAGCCATTTTGGGTCTACTTCTTCCTGCAGAGTTCTGAGAACATGGTTGGCAGCCATTTTGGAAGAACTTTTTTCATTTAAGTATATGGATAGAGCTTTATAAAGAGAATAACGTGTGTATTATGTTTGTTCACATCGCAAATCTGAAGAAAGGCGCTAGAAGACTCTTCAACCGACTCCAGGTCTGGCTGTGCTGAAGTATCATAGGAGAGCAGAGCAGTAGCAGGCTGTAAGTAAAAATCAGCACTACACTGTTTAGTCCTCTTCATCCTTGCTGAGTTGTTGCTTTGGCGACTAGGACAAGCCAGAATGGATAGGCTTTCTGAAGAAACAGCACATGGACACACACATGACACTCTCTCCCTCAGAGACAGGTACCCGATTGAGAAGGCCCTAGAACTGCTGTTGGAGGAGGAAAGGCACTTAAGTGTGAAAGACCTGGAAGCCTGGAAGAGTTTGCAGCATGCCATGTCCTTGCTGTCAGCAGTCTGTGGTTCGGAAGACATGCAAAGAAGAGACCTTGCTCAGCAATCCAGTTTTCTACAGTGGAAAGAAGTGGTGAATAAAAGGATCCAAACACTTCAGACCATTAACAATCCCAATGCAGAATCCAGACTAAAACAGTTCCTGGAAGAAGTTGCGGATAAAGAAAAGGGGTACAGTGCAGTTTTGGACATAGTCAAGTTCTGGTTGCAGAGTTTGGAACTTAATAAAGAGAGTGAAAAGTCCCCTGCCGGCAGTGCCAAATCCAGCAGAGGAGTATACCCAGGGAAACCTCAAATTGCTAAGAGCTCAAAAACCTGTCACACCAGCAAGTCTTCTTTGCACACACATGGTTCCCACTCCAGTAAAGGTTGTAGTAGCAGTTCTTCTTCCCATGCTAGCTGGAGTTCGTCTATGGCAGCCCAGCAGTTCAAAGAAGTGGAAAGAATGAAATTGAAGCCTGAAATATTGCATGCCAAAGCAGAAGCAGCAATGGCCAGTGAAGAACTAACCTTTTCCCATCAAGAGGTTGATTTAGAAAAGCAAGAAGCTGCCCGCAAAGCAGAGCAAGCAATGCAAGAAGCTGCCCGCAAAG
The DNA here is from genome assembly GCA_030847615.1 of Gambelia wislizenii. NCBI lineage: Eukaryota > Metazoa > Chordata > Lepidosauria > Squamata > Crotaphytidae > Gambelia > Gambelia wislizenii. Next base: position 101,052,559 of record JAUMIR010000005.1, on the reverse strand, counting down.
CAGAGCAAGCGATGCAAGAAGCTGTCCGCAAAGCAGAGCAAGCGATGCAAGAAGCTGCCCGCAAAGCAGAGCAAACGATGCAAGAAGCTGCCCTCAAAGCAGAGCAAGAAAGGCAAGAACTTGCTATTCAGAATGAGAAGAAACCTCTACTCAAGGCTAAGGAGGCTTCGAAATTGTCCATAAAGGCCAGGATTTTAGCCAAGGCCTTCCAAGATGATCTGAGTGAAGAAAACTTGAGGAACCTCCCTACACAAGAGCCTAGAGACAGGATGTCTACCTTGTTCTTTGTGGGTGAGAACTCCCCACAAGACCCAGTGGTCAAGTCACCTCCTAATTTAGATGCTGGCAAGACACAATTGCTTGCTGTTCCATGGCTTCAGCCTACAGAGGAACTTGTCTGCAAAGAGAAGGTCATTCATTGTGACTGTTTACCTATAAATATGCCAGTCAATGAATCCTTTGAAGACCAGAAACCCATGGTGGGGAGCCAAATTCCCAGCCATGCTAGCATGACCATCCAGCAAGCCCCGGCTGCTGAAGCTCCCAAGACTTACAGGCCTAGAGAATCTATGGACCTGCCTGCCAGTCAAGCTGATTTGCAGACTAAAAGGAGTCCACACTTTTTCCAGCCTGCAGAGATGATTCCCACCTTCATGGAGTCTTGTTCACCACTTATGTTTAAAACTTCCAGGAAGGACCTTAGAGACAAGGGAGTCAAGAAATTCTCAGACCTTCCTGAAGACTTTATCTTATGGAAGGTAACTTTTCAGAGAGCCATTAGAGAGTTGAAGCTGCAAGCAGATGAAGAGCTCACCTTACTCATGGCATGGTTGGGCCCCAACTCATCTCTTCAGGTCCAGAGAATCTACGTGGCATACGTGTCAGACCCGGATCAGATTAGAGGAGCGATATGGTGCATCAACAGAAATAGAAGCATCCTTATGGAATCGGCTTTATAAGTTCCCAATCCTCAAGTCAAAGGACTACCGACAACTTTGGGACTTAAGTGATCTTTTAGTTGAACTTCAGTCTGCAAAATATAATCCAGAGTTACCTGGTCTAGCCTGTTTAGATCAGTACATCATACAGAGGCAGGTGCTCCAAAAACTACCCTTTCAGCTCCAGGAGATGTGGGGAAGAGAGGTGTTTTCTTATAAGGAACTCAACATGTAACGCTACCCACCTTTTAGTTACCTTGTGACCTTTGTGACAAAAGCTGGAAAGGAAAGAAATGACCCACAGACTGGGTTCCCAACCCTTTACAAGAGTATGCATTCAGGGAAGACTGTAAAGGAGGACAAAAAAACCTACCAAAGAGATGGGGAAGAGCATGGTTGTAGTTAAATCTACTGAGGTCACACAGTTTAAGACAGATAAGAAGCCAGAGACTAAAGAAATTCCATGTCCCATTCATAACAAACCACATAGCCTTGCAGGTTGTAAAGAGTTCTCAAAAAGGCCTTATGATGAAAGGCTGGAAATAGCAGCTAAAGCAAAGGTTTGATTCCGATACTGCGGTTCAAGAAGTCACTTTGCCAAAAAACTGCAAAGTAAAGGTGAAATGTGCAGAATACGGTAGCCCACAGCACTGTTCAGCAATGCACCATTTTAAATCACCTTCAGTGTCACCTAAACTCAAGAAGAAAACAGAGAATCCTAAAAGTGAGGCTGCAGAAAAGGCAGTTAAACCTACTTCAGAAGCAGAGTCAGTTGTGGCATGCACAAAGCTATGCCAAGACTCAACACAGACTAGGATATGCCATCTGATTTGTCTAGCTGAAGTTTTCTCAGAGAGCAAACCTCACTTTAGAAAAAGACTTTATATTGCCCTAGATTCACAGAGTGATGCATCCTTGGCCACACCAGAGTTCTTCAATACTTTTGCAGTCAAAGCCAAGAGGCTTGAATACACCATATCTACCTGCGCTGGACAACAACAAATGCAGGGGAGAGTGGCAACTGAGTTCATGATTTCTCCGTGTGATGGTAAAAAGTGCATTAAACTTCCTCCATTAATAGAGTGCCCTTCTATCCCAAGAAGCAAGAACCAAATAGCAACCAAGGCTGTAGCTGAAAGCCACGCACACCTGAAGGCTATAGCAAAAGAAATTCCTGCATTGGACAAAGATGCCGAAATTTCCCTCCTGATAGTCTCAGATTGCCCAGAGCTGTTCTTGAAGCAAGTAAATGGACCTCCAGGTGCACCAATAGCACAGAAATTGCCACTAGGATGGATAGTAATTGGACCATAGCAAAAGCCCACCAGTAGCATTCAATCTTACAGGCAGTAGCCAATTTCCAAATTCACGACCCACGCAACTACAAAGTTGCCTAAGCCACATTGAAGTCTGTTGTCTTGGTACTATCCCAGACAACAGTGCCATTTTTGAAACTTCAACAAGAGATGAGGACATAGCCTTTTCCTATGAGGAAAGAAAGTTCCTAGACATAATGAATCTAGAGACAGTCCAGAATAGTGAAGGGAGCTGGATGGCACCCCTTCCCTTTAGAGAAGATCGACCAATTTTGCCTAACAACTGTCAACTTGCTGAGAAAAGACTTTTTGCTTTGAGAAATAGAATGCTTAAAGACCCCACTTAAAAGTAACAAATGGTGCAGTTCATTGAAGATCTGTTTATAAGCAACTATGCTGAAAGAGTTCCTTTGTGCAGCGAACCCCAAGAACAATGGTTCCTACCATGCCATAAGGTAACTCACCCACAAAAGCCAGAAAAGGTGAGAATAGTTTTCGACTCAAGTGCAAAGGTGCAAAACATCTCACTTAATGATGTTCTTCTTAAAGGTCCAGACTTGCTTAATAGCTTACTAGGAGCACTTCTGAAGTTTAGAGAAAGGAGAATAGCAGTGATGGCAGACATACACAAAATATTCTATGCCTTCCTGGTTAAGCCAGAGCATCGCCGCTTCCTAAAGTTCCTGTGGTTCCAAAACATGGAAACCTTGGAAAATATCACTGAGTTCTGCATGAGAGTACATGTTTTCGGGAATACCCCTAGCCCAGCGGTAGCTAACTACTGTCTTAAAAGGACTGCAGAAACTTATAAAAATCAATGTAGTACAGAGGCTTATCAAGCAATCAACTCAAACTTTTACGTGGATGACTTACTGATTTCCTTTGACTCAGTACAGGAAGCTAAACGAGTTGTTAAAGAGGTACAGTCTGTGCTAAACTTGGCTAACATAAAACTTCATAAAGTAGTCTCTAACAGCAGAGAAGTTTTGGAGACTTTTCCTAAAGAAGAGCTTGTTGAAAAGGATGTCACAACAATCTTTGAAGACAAGCATACACAGAGTAGCCTTGGTATTTCGTGGAATGTCTTCACTGATATACTTTTGATCAGAAACCCAGAACTTGAACTTCAGACTACAAGGAGGAAAGTACTCTCTTCAATTAATAGTATTTCTGACCCCTTGGGTATTGCAGCACCAGTGCTTATAGTGGCCAAAAACATCTTTAGAGAAGTAATAAACCAAGTCAAAGACTGGGATGAAAATTTGCCCCCAGCCCCGGGCTTAGCATGGAAGGCCTGGGCATCTCAGATCAAAGACATTGCACACCTTACTGTGCCCAGACAGTATGTTCCAGTAGAAAGGTGATAAGGATCAAAGACCTTTGACAGACTTAATTACCCTGTTCAGAGTTAGATAAAACATTTTGGGTTTGCTGTATAAATGGATAAGATAGGTCATAAGATTGCAAAATTTCATTTAAATTTTGAGCGGGGAGTGTGATGTCCAGCCAGGACTGTTTAAATCTCCCCTGGATTCTTCTTTGTTTTAGTTCAGGCCTTAGGATGTCTGCGTATAGGAATATTTCATTGTATTAGAATTGTGGGAGGAGCTGAAGAATTCCCCTGCATTTTTCCAGATTTTGGTTTGTCCCTTCCCATCAAGTTCTGTTCTAGCTAGTAATTTTTAGTTTTTTGCTCAGTCTTTGTTGTGAGCTTGCAGAGAGCTGTTTATTGGTGGCAAACAGGCCCAGACAGCCGGGAAGGGCATTTCTTACACCATTTAGCCAAATTGGTTGCCAACAACAAATAAGTCAAAGGAATCAGGAGCTGAAAGACCCTGCACCAGCTCCATTGAGTCAGGAGATCAAACCAAGATCAAACCCAGAGAGATGACACCCTGAAGATTGTTGAAACTCAAACAGTAAAGTACCTTTTATTTCAAGCCTTTTAGAGCTGGTGAAGAGAAATCCCTTTACTTTTGTTCTTTAAAATAAACTTCCCCCTTTTTTGAACTTTATATTCAGCATCAGAGCCTTTTTGGGTAAAGAGTTTGATCTCACCAGGGTACTGGCGTTGCACACCCAAACCTGCCACCACCTTTAGTTGGGTGTGTCTTCACACATAGCATTGAGCTATGACAGTTAAAATGGTGTCAAAACTGTATTATTTCTGCAGTCAGCACCCCAGGTTAAAACATTTATCAGGTAAATAATAATTATTATTGACAAGGGAAAAATAAAAAGACTAAGTTCAGGATAATTAAATGTGGACTTATTTGTAAAGCTGTGGAGACCCTTTTGCATGGTGGTGGGGATAGATCTGAGATGTATTCTAAGTAAATAAATTATATTTCTAAATTTACTTCCCATCAGCAATTTGTTGTTGTTGTTGTGTGCCTTCAAGTCATTTCTGACTTGTGGCAACCATAAGGAAAACCTATACTGGGATTTTCTTGGCAGGTGGGGGAGGGGTTGCCTTTGCCTTTTCTGAGGCTGAGAGAGTGTGATTTGCCCAAGGTCATCCAGTAATTTAGCCACATACATTTCTCAATTAAGGGGGAAAGGCAGGCTATAATGAATAAGAGAGGAAGAAGAAAAGGATGATGATGATGATGATGATGATGACAATTATAACAACAACAATAGCAACAACTACTACCACAATAATAATGTGGGCCAGCTTGTTCATATTTGACCATCTCCTAAGCTCAAAGAAAGTAGTGGATGAGAAAGGTGTGTGCTCTGATCCTTATAGCAGAAGGGGCACGTTAGTGAGGGAAGCTGAATTCTCTATATGCCCTCTAAGGATAGAAATAATACCCATGATTATTTGTTTTCTGGCTGAAAACTGGGCTTCCTGACACTCAGGAAACCTGGTCAAGAAGAACAGTGACAAAACAAAACAAAACCAGTGACAAGAATTTTGCAGTTTTGAACTTACTTGGTATTTGCACATTCCAAACTATTTTGGGAAATTATTCTGTGCAGAAATACACATGTTTTTTGTGTGTAATAAAACACCCTTTGCTTTAAAAAAATTATTTTCAGAGAGCGACATTTTTAATGCAAGATTTCCCATCCCCAACCCCATAATGTTGCACAAAAAACCCACATGGCTATCTGAAAACAATGCCTCCCCCGCTTGCAAAAAAAAAAAAAAAAAAACACCAGATGACTATCTTGAAATAGGGTTGTTCAGTTTAACCCCCTGCCCTCATGATTTTGACACAAAAATATCCACAGGTATTTCTGTGCAGAATAATTTGGATGCATGAATACGGGGAAAGAATTGTGGATATATATTTTTTTCTCTGTAGTGGGGAAAAAAACTTCAGAAATTATTCCTCCTCAGTTGTAAAGATGAAATATTTAACATCCCAAACTACCTTCCCAAGATCTTTTCCCCACCCTCACCTTTTTTCCTAGGAGCTTGATTAACTAAATAAGAACCTGGGGTGCAAATTTTAAGGACACAAGAAGCACACTCCTTGCTCTAAAAATGGCAACTACAATATAGGTTCCCCTATATGCATGGGGGATATGCTCCCAGACTTACCACAAATACTTGAAACCACGGGTAATAACGAAACCAATAGAATCACCCTAGAGGACATAGGAAATGCCTAGAGAGGCTGCCTCTCTAGGCACCTCCAGCATCACTCTATGGTAACTTCCAACAGAAGTTAGCATACAGACATGATGGAGGACCTAGGAAATGCCTAGAGACCATCTTTTTCAGACAATGGATGGCCCCACATATATGGAGTGTGTGTGACCTGCATATGTGCAGATTGCCCTGTCAGCCTTAGCCACAGAATGAAAATTCTCAGGTAGTTTTCTGGAAAGGCTTCAGAACTTAATTAAACAAATTTCTTAATGCGAAAAAAGGTTGTTGCCCCCCCACCCAATGAAGAAAATAAACTAGCCAACAGTGAAGCAATGCTATTGAATTCTGTTCCATTGTTTAGAGTTATAACTCTTCTACATTAAAAATAACATATTCTGACTAAGTTTATTTAGAATAGTCAACCCCCTACATTATCTATACTTCTCCAAGACAGAGCACTGCATGCAGATAATTTGCCCAGAGCTTGCTCCTTGACCTGCCATCTCTCTCTATAATCCTCTTGGGTATGTTGCCATTTCCAGTGTGCTTATTGGCTGCTTAGGAAACTTACCAGCCAATCAAAGCTTTCTGTTGGGCAGCCAATAAGCACACTGGGAGCAGAAAAATGTGGAAGTTTCTAACATGGCGGTGGCAGAGGGGCTCTCCGTTACTGCATGCATGGTGGGTTTGAGTAGCATGAGGGGATGTAGTGTGGTGTGTGTTTGCAGCATGTGTGTGTAGCATCACATGTGTGTGTGGTGTGTGTGCAACACGAGATGGTGGTGTGTGCACGTGGTGTGAAGTGGTGGTGGTGTGTGTGCAGTGCAGGTCGGCATGTGCATGCGGCACGGGGAAGGTGTGTGCATGTGGCGTGGGGGGAGACATGTGCATGTGTGGGGGAGAGGTGTGTGCGTATGGGGCACAGGCAGAGACATGTGCGTGTGGTGCATGGGGAGGCGTGTGTACCATGGGGGTACAGCGCAGGGGTGTGTAGTGTGGGGGTGTAGCATTGGGTGTGCATGTAGTATGGTGTGTATGTGTGTAGCATGTGGGGCTGTAGCGTGGGTGTGCAGCGTTGGGGGTATAGCATGCATGGTGTGTGTGTATGTGTGATTGCATGGTGGCAGTAGAGGGTCTCTTGCATCCTGGCATGCATGGTGTGCATGTGTATGTATAGCTTGGTGTGTGTATACGTGGTAGTGGCAGAACTCTCACATCCTGCTGCATGTGGTGTGTGTGTAGTGTGGTGTATGTGTGTAGCATTGTGTGTATGTACGATTGCAGGGTGGCGGTGGAGGGGCTGGCTCCCATGTCCTGGTGTGTATGGTGTGTGTGTGTATGTGTGTGTGTAGCATGAAGTGTATGTGTGTAGCATGGTCTGTGTGTGTCTGTATGTGCAGCTGCATGGTGGCAATGGAGGGGCTCTTGGTATGAAACTAGCTGTACTTGGTGTAAGATATGCCATTATACTTTATTTGAAAGATTATATATTAATGTGTCAAATGATCGTACTCTTGACATGTTTCCTAAGTGGCCAATCAGCAGAGTGGGAATGGAAACATACTGAACTGTTTTATATGTATGGATAACTGTGTATGTTACGCCAGGTATAGCTAGGTGTACTAAAATTAGCAAATGCTGGGGAAGGAGCTATAATTAGTACAAAAGAAAAGCAGGACATTTTCAGCCATATGACAAAAGCTGTTAGTTCCCACCACAAAATATATACATTCTGCAGGATGTTTATCATTTTATTAATTTTGAAGTCAGTGCTTACGAGTGCTATGTTGGAGCAATCTGGGAAATCTTGTGAAGATTCCTGGCCACACCTATTTTTAATTGTGAAGGGCCCACCAGTTATATGAGTCCCCCAGTTCTCCCAGCCACTGTATCTACATCACTTGGGGGGTATGAAAATGGTCCTAAAGGCAAACCACTGTATCTGGAAATCTCTGGAATTGGTGGATTTGTTTGGACCCCAACACCAAACTCTGAACCATCTTGACAAGTTCAGAAGCTTCACATGGAAACTGACTTCTATTTGTGAGTTTCACCTGGTTTGGGGTTCAAAATGGAGTACTGTAGCCTGCTGCAGTTGCATGGGGGTAAATATGAGCTCTTCTTCCAGTTTGCCATACCTGCTTTAAAGTATAAAAAATACAACCAATGTGCACAAACTCTTTAGATCTTGTAAACTGCTCTGTATAGAAACAGCTTAAGGGGAAGCACCAGTGTAGATGGATACACTAGTCGTAGTTTTTTAATTATTATTTTAGTATTTTATTGATGCTCCCTAACTCACTCTAAGCCATTCGTCATGTGAGTGAAGCTAAAATGTTGCATGCCCCAACATCAGGATCTGTCTCTCAGGACTTGGAGTGAGTTTCAGCAAAAGTATTGTTACTGTAAACACACCCTAGGTAGTTCATGTAGAGACAGCCATCTGAACACTGGCAGGTTTGCCTGGAAATGAAATTTACTCAGCATTTTATCAACAAGGAAGTTCCTCAAAACTAAGGGGGTTTCTAAATGGGGAAAATACTCCTCATGGAATGCGAGGAGAATCCTACCTGTCTTAATGGGATTCCACATCATTATGCCATATTAGGAAGGAGGTGGCCCAAACATGTCAAAAACTCTGAAGGAACAGCCATCACAGCTTTTCCTGGAGTTTTTAAAAACCAGCAAGGGGAATGTGCATTCCTGTTCATTGGGACAAGCAATTCGTTTTTAATCGCTTTCCCATATGAGTGGAAGTGCAAAACTGACTGACCAGAAAAGGCAACTAACTGGCCAGACAAGTACCTGGAGCCACCATGCTGGATTTTTGCCTTAGCAAGTGAGCGCTAAGGCGATAAACTCGAGCGTTGTTGTTGTTGTTCTCTTTTAAGTAGAGGTGAAATATTGCTGGATTGCACCTAGGAAGGGTTTTTTTTTTTTTAATGTTCAGCGGTGTAAAATTCAGGTACGTAAGTTAAAACATGAGTAATTCACCATGGCTGCCATCTTGACTGGTGGGCATGTGAAGCTTCTGGGGGCCAAAAAAGCCATTAAGACAAATCGCAGCTGCTGCAATTTGTCATTACTGCAGAGCAGTACATTTTTTGCCTCATATAGATGGGCCCTGTTTAAATGTTGTTTTTTTCTTTTTTTCTTCTTGTTGTGGTTAATCTCTCTCTCTCTCTCTCTCTCTCTCTGGCTTTTCTTCACAAACGAAGATTCAGCAAGGACTCATCCCGCGCTTACTGCAAGCACGCTGATGACTAAAAAGGTCAATCCGAGATAAACAAGTCCGGTTGCAAAAAGCACAGCAGAAGGTCTCCTTGGGTGATGTTTCCGGGTTGTGATTCTTTCTGCATTGTCGTTTCTCTTCAAGACTTGTTCGGCGTGAGTTCTCAAATAAGGCTTCAGCATTGTGGATAGTGCATCTCCATGCCTCCTGATGTGAGGCCAGGGCGGACCATTGTTGGTGATCAATTTGGCTGAGCCTATGATGTTGTTTCAGGGAGTCCTTGTATCGCTTTTTTGGAGCACCCCTCTTACACTGACCCGTGGTGAGTTCACCATAGAGTACTATTTTTGGGAGGCGATGGTCCTCCATACTAGAAACGTGCCCTGCCCAGCGCAGCCATGCTCTCAACACTATGGCCTCAATACTGGTGATCCCTGCTTGCTCAAGGACAGTAACATTCATCACATAGTCAGTCCAGTGTATATTTAGGATTGTGCGTATACAGCACTGATGCAAGCGTTTGAGGAGTCGTAGGGGGTGGCAGTAGGTGACCCATGTTTCAGATCCATAAAGGAGAACAGACAGTACAATGGCTCTATATACACTGATTTTTGTGCTTCGCCTCAGGTATTTATTACTGCAGAATCTTTTGTGAAGTCTTCCAAATGTGCTATATGGCTTTGCTAATCTGTGATTGACCTCTTTGTCAATCTTGGCATCTGAGGAGATGACGCTTCCCAGGTAGGTGAACTGCTGAACGGACTTGAGCACAGATTTGCCGACGGCAATGTGGGGATGGTGGTGTTCGTCCTGTGGTGCAGGCTGGTGAAGAACTTCCATTTTCTTCAGGTTGACTTCCAGCCCAAACAGCTCTGCAGCTGTTGCGAAGCAGGATGTTAGGCACTGCAGAGCTGCTTCTGTGTGGGTAACAAGGGCATCAGCATCAGCGAAGAGCAGCTCACAGACTAAATAGTTTAGAGTCTTAGTGTGAGCCCTCAGATGACTTAAGTTAAACAAGCTATCATCAGTACAGTAATGTATATAGATGCCATCTTCTTCTTCAAGCTCTGCCGTAGCCCTTTGGAGCATCATGCTGAAGAAGATTGTAAATAAAGTTGGTGCAAGAACATAACCTTGCTTCACTCCATTAGTTATTAGAAAGGGCTCTGAAAGAGCATCGCCATATCTGACTTGACCGTGCTGGCTTCGTGTAGCAAGATAATCATTTTAAGGAATTTGGGTGGACATCCTAATCTTTCCAGGATCTGCCACAGACCTTTTCTACTCACGGTGTCGAAGACTTTGGTGAGGTCGAGAAATGTTACATAGAGACCCTAGTTCTGCTCCCTACATTTTTCTTGCAGTTGTCTAAGGGCAAATACCATATCTGTAGTACTCCTATTGGCTCTGAAGGCACATTGGCTTTCAGGGAGAAGTTTTTCTGCAATAGCAGGAACTAATCTGTTCAGGAGTATCCTTGCAAGGATTTTTCTAGCAATAGAGAGCAGTGTTATGCCTCGATAGTTTGAGCAATCAGATTTTGTTCCTTTTTTTCTTGTACAGGGTGATGATGACTGCATCTTGGAGATCTGATGGCAGTTCACCTTTTTCCCAGCAATTCACAAGGAGCTCGTGGAATTTATCATGGAGTGCATGACCTCCGTGTTTCCAAACTTCAGGTGGGATTCCATCAATCCCAGCTGCCTTGCTGTTTTTCATCTGCTGTATGGCCTTAAGGGTCTCTTCCAAAGTGGGAGCTATGTCCAATTCATTTTTCATTGGTTTTGGATAGCTGAGCTTTGGACTACTCAGATGGCACTAAAGAGACTTTGAAAATGTTCAGCCCATCGATTCAGGATGGAGGCTTTATCAGTAATTAATGTTTGACCATCTGTACTGTATAAGGAGCTTTGGACCTGATAAGTAGGTCCAAACACTGACTTAAGAGCTTCATAAAATCCTCTATGATCACCCAGATCTGCACAGTGTTGTGTCTTTTCTGCTATATTGATCCAGCACTTGTTCTGTATGTCTCGGAGGTTTTGTTGAAATTTACTACATGTGAGACGGAAAGCTGCTTTTCTTACAAGGCAAGTTGGCTGGGCAATGTATGCCTGGTGAGCAGTTCTCTTTTTTGGCAACATCTCCTGGATCTCTTGGTTGTTTTCATCAAACCAGTCTTGATTTTTCTTGTGGAAAAACCTGAGGGATTCTTCTGCAGACTGGAGTATACTGTTTTTGATATGTTGCCAAAGCACTGTGGGAAAAGGAACTGTAGGATGGTTTTCAAGTTTTGTTTGCAGATTTGCCTGGAAGTTGTCTCTCATGATAGCTTGTTGAAGATTGTTGACTTGGAGTTTCCTCTTTAAGATGCCACTCCTCTTAGGTTTGAACTGAAGATGAAGATTTAATTTACATCTGACGAGGCGATGATCTGTTTGGCATTCTGCACTGGGCATCACTGGGGTATGACGGACATCGCAAATGTTTCCCTGGCGGACTAGAACATAGTCAATGAGGTGCCAATGTTTGGATTGGGGATGCATCAAGGTTGTCTTCAAGCTATCTTTCTGCTGAAAGATTGTGTTTGTAATAGTCAGCTGTTGTTCTGCACAGAACTCTAGCAGGAGGCGTCCGTTATCATTGCAATTTCCAACACCATGCTTGCCTAAGACACCTTTCCAGGTTTTGGAGCTCTTTCCTACTCTGGCATTGAAGGCACCAAGGATAATAATTTTATCTTCTACAGGGACTTTTTGTATGAGTTGGCATAGGTCTGTGTAGAATTTGTCTTTCTCTACAGGGTTGGCTTGTAAAATTGGTGCATATATACTAAAGAGAACAACATGTGGGAGGTGTAAGGAAATAATGTGATCAGAGTGTCATGTTGGAAACGTTTCGAGTTTGGAGGCAATGGAGTTTTTAATCATAAAGCCTACTCCTGAAAGATGTTTTTCGGTTTTGGGTTTTCCAGACCAGTAAAGTGTGTAGCCAGCGCCGTGTTCTTTAAGGCTGCCTTCCTCATGGATACGAACTTCACTGAGACCAGCGATGTCAATATTAAGTCGTGATAGTTCATGGGCTATTAGGGCAGAACAACACTCTGGCCATCCACTATCTGCAGAGTCTCTCATGGTTCTGATGTTGCAGCATGCAAGCATCAGTTTATTTAAACCTTTGGAGGCTGATGTGTGCCTGTTTCTTTGCCTTGGTTTGACTGCATCAGAAGATGCCTGTTGACCGCGGCTAGCCAACCAGGTAGATGGGGATGAGCTTTTGTTAGGCCACCTTTTCTAGGCCCCTCTCCATAAGGAGCAAGCAGTGCTATCCTTAAAAAAGGCTGCTTGGTCATTCAGGATGCTGCCAAACAAGACTGTCATCTCCCGGGTCAGCCTCGAGCGACCAATCTCCTGAATCGCCTGCATGCAGGGTTGGGGCTCCGGCTTCCAGTGCATCTTTACACCTGCCATTTCATCCCTCGACTATCACTACAGGGCTTTTTTGGAACTGGATTTATCCTTCAAGCCTGTGCAATGGATTTTTCTGGTGGAGCGCAGTGTGCACAGAACTGGCCTCACCCTTTAACCAAAGGTTCATCTGCTGTCGCCTTACAAGCATGGATGGTAGCAGCGAGGTCCTCAGGTCATAGGTTTGATTAGAGTTCCCTTCTTTTAGATGGTTGACCTTACAGGGTTGGACGAGCACCGTCTGCCTGGGTTTGGGATTAGAGTTTTCCTTCTCCTAGGATGGTTGCCATAAGGCTAGAGAGCCCATCCTGCCCTTTAATGCTCTTTGTCAGACCCTTCGGATTTGACCTGTCTGGCATGGGAGACCCTACCGGTGGCTATTATGCCATCGCCAGCATAGCTCAAAACATCATTAGGGTACGCAAGCCTCTCTCCCACGACAAGGGGGTGTCAATGGAGAGGGGTTTAATGTAATGTATGTGTATTTTATTATTGGAAATAACTAATAAACATTATAGATGGGCCCTAGGAAAAGGAGAATATTTACTCATCCCTAGTTGTGTATATGGTGTTCAGCTCCAAGGTACTTGATTGGCTCCCGATCTTATACATAAGTATAGAAGATGCAGGTCTTCAGTAAGATAAATAGTTGTTCAGAGGTGTAAAAGGGATAGATAGCTTTTGTGGGTCTAGTGGGCCCTAACCTGGCACATATGATAGTGTATCATTGGACACTTATTTGCCTGTAACTTGTCTAGACTATCTGCATTGCATCATTGCCAGTATCTAAACTGAATAAAGTGGGGAGAGCAGGTATTGATTTTAAGTACCTATCTATATATATATTTATAGGAGTAGTCACTGGGTATTTTGATAATACAAGTCTCCAAAATTGTTCCATAACTCTCTATAACCATTTTTGTTGGCACCAGAAAGATTGAAATATAATGCCACAAAGATAAACTGTGGACTGAAATCTAGGGGGTTGTTTAGATGATGAAAAAATCCTCAAATTATGTGGGCAGAATACCTTTTGTCCAGGTGGGATTTGCCATGTTGGGAAGGGGTGTGTGAAACTCCAAGTCTTTGTGATTATAGCTTTAGCTGTTTCTCACAATCTTTTTTAAAAAGTACATGAAAATGCACATAACAGCCCCTCTGAACAACCAATTTGAATTGGAGCACATCCAGGAAGTCAAAACATGATTGGTTGGATGTATGCGGGGGCAGGAACAATCACATGTATTTTTGATCAGCAGAGCAAAAAAAAAAAAGTTTTTAAGCAGAAGTTTGCTCTTCTGTATCTCTCATTTAATGGCAAAAAAGCAAGGGTGGAGGGAGCTTTTCAGGAGATAATAATGCAGGTAATTCACTCGCAGCCACCATCTTTTCTCACAGGCATGCTCCATGTGAACTGCAAACTTGGATAGCTTTCCATGCTAGCGATCTTGCAAATGATTCGTGAGGACAAACGAACACTGCTGCATTAGTGACGTAATGAGCTATTTTCTGCAATTAATTTCCCCATTTGACTGAGCCCTAGGTGTAGGCTTTTGTTCCCCCAGAGTACAGGCATACCTCAATTAACAAAACCTTTGACAAAGAAGCTTCTTTTTATAAAGGCTTTTTTACATCAACCCCACCCCTTTTCTACATTATCCTTATTCTAGCTAGATGTATTTTAGCCACATTGGAACTGGGAGGCATTGAAATGGTGAAAGAAGGCGGGAGAAACACAGACTTTCAGTACTGGTTGCAGCAACATGTCCAGTCTGCAGTAAACAATGCAATAATCCTGAGTTGGAAAGAATGGGATTCTGTCCTAACTATTCCTATTGTAGTTGTGTGTACCTGCCTACAACAGACAAGGTAAACAGCAGTTTACTCCAGAATCCCTTACTGTGCATAAACAGTAAAACAGAGAAAAGTGGGGAAAGCAGGTAAGACAGCCTCAGCAGCTATTCCCAGAATATTAAAATAGTACTTCAAGCCACAACACTATGAGTTCAATCCCAGGGGGCTCCAAGGTTGACTCAGCCTTCCATCCTTTTGTAGGTCAGTAAAATGAGTACCTAGCAATACCCCCAATTGTTGGGGGCAATTAGCTAACGAAACTATAAATTGCGTAGGGAGTGTTTTGGCACTGATAAGCGGTAGAGAAATATCAGTGCTATTGCTATTAAAAAAGCATAGATCTATAAATTTGACCACCAAATTGGGAATCATAAGAAAAATGGAAGCTAGTGAAAAGTTATCTCTGGATGAATTTTGGAAGAAGCCTTCAAGTGGGCACCATGTTGTAGTCATGTGCCTTCAAGTCATTTTCAACTTATGGAGACCCTGGAGATTATCAGATGTGCCAGAAACCATGTCAGAAGTTCACTAGAACAGGAAGGGGTGACCTTACTAAATGATGACGTCCTCCAGCGTTCCAGGGCTGTAGTGTGGTTGTCAGTAAGGTGTCCCTTTTGATTAGTGGCTTCTCCCCATCAATAAAAAAGGGAAGCCTTGGCAGTGCCAGTGCTACAACCCCGGAACAGCTGAAAGATGCGGTGTCTGGTAAGGTCCCCCTTTCTGTTCTTTTAGCAATCTTCTGAAACAGTTGGGAACACGATTTTTGGTGCATTCCCCCACATATGATAATCTCCCCTAAAGCAAACCTATCATCCAATTTTCTTGTCAATGTTTGTTCAGAGGGGGTTGACCTTTGGCTTTCTCTGAGCGGCTGAGAGAGTGCAACTTGCCCAATGTCATCCAGTGGATTTCCATGGCCAATAGGGGATTTGAACTCTGGTCTCCAGAGTCACAGTCTATTCAAACCACTATGCAACACTGGTTCTTTTTTAAGTGGGCTCTAGAAGGTTAAAAATATTTTTGTTTCCTTATGCCAGGCTTTCCTGACTTGGATGTTTCATTTCATATGTACATATTGTCAGTTTTGAAGCAAAGGTTTGCTGAAACATGTTGAATAGCTTCTTTTTTGTTCACTTTAGGTACCTATCCTTATTCCTTCCATGTTATTTTTACCTCTGGTGCCAAATTTCTGTTAAAGAAGCAATGTCTACAAACACAGCTACTTCAGTAACTGCGGTACAGCTGTATTTTGTTTTCTTTGAGGTACAGGTTTTGATTTTTACTTATCAATTGCACACCTCTCTTGAATCCAATATACATAATGAATCTTCATGTTGCCAGGCTTTTTTTAGAGTTGGCATTTAATTGGCTGCACAGTATTATCAAAAATGCACAAGTTCTATGCACAAATACTATAGACAATTTATTATATTTTTTAAAAAAAAGATTGGAATCTTGAACCAGACAACTGTGTGCCAGCTTTATCCCTAGTCCCTGAAGGCACAATCAAATGCTTTTCAAATGCATCTTCTATGAAGAACATATTCAAGATTTATCCAATTAGCAGCACTATAACTTCCTACACAGGCTAATTTGAAGCAAGGCAAAGACAACAAATCATTCGGTTGTAATTCACCATGGACACTTTAGGTCAACCACATTAAACAGATGTCATAAATGAAAGGAACTGAAGAGCTTGATTATTAAAACTGCCTCATTATCCCAAGTCCTTAAACATAACCTACTGCTTAAAAGTACATTATGTGAGTGGAGTGAAAGAGAGATGGGGAAAAGGAACAGATCTCAGGCAAGAAATATTCAACATAGTTTTAAAAATAGATGCTGATTCTTTCCCCTCCCCTCCCCTTCCTTCAGGATGTGTTTCAATATTTTTTCTTTAAAAAAATAACCTTGTTCATAGATGTAATATAAGAGAACATTATGATTTTTTTTCATGGAAAATGGAAAGTTGAAACAGTTCTGAGTTTATTCTGTCAGTACATTCGGGTTTGAATGGTCCCTATGCAACCACTATCTTTATAACAGAGCTGTGACCCATCCCTGACTTCAGAAGTAGCCCCAGAAAAGCTGCCAGTGTGAGGAAACCTCTCAAGTGATCCATTTGAGCACTTTCAAGGCAACCAGAAAGAGCTCATGCTAGACAGGAAGAGTTATCTTGGGGAATTAACACTCCACATTGCTACAGAGCTTTTGCCCAAAGTGAAACCTGTGTGGAATTCTGAGGATCATGACTGGACATAACATCAAAATTCAAAGAACTCCTTCTGAGATTTCATTGGGAAGTTTCACACTTAACTAAATAACAAAGATAACTAGAGTGCATTGCAAAGTAAATTGCAGTTACAAGACTTTGTGATCCTTTTTATGGAGTATTTTCACTTGATGGCAATCTGGAGATTAAATTTATGAAGGAATGTGGAGACATATATACCCAATAAGCCATTTGCTTTTAATTCTTACTTCTAACAGCAAAGCATATGGCTTTTTGCCCCCAAAAGAGCAACCACCAAAGAAAAAAGAAGACTCTACAATCCCTGGTGATTTTTAAATTATATAAAAATGATACACAATCCTGGAAATCAGGATTGTGCATGGGTGCTATAATGATTCTAGGGTCCCCTCCTGCTTCTGTTGATTTGGATGTACCCTATAGATATCATCTAGTTGAGCTGCCACCACCCCCTTTAAACTAGTAACAGTAGGAAGTTTTATGGGGAAATGGACTTGTACTTTCCCACCTCTGTAACGACTCATGGGCTCCTTCCTGCTTCTACTGAGTAGGATGGAACCTCTAGAGACCACCTTAGCAGAAGCAGGAGGGGACCCATGAGTCATTACAGACACCCCTTTCGAACTATTATGGAACTGAATGCAGATGTAAACTCTCTTTCTAGTTAATGCCCATTCATTTATGAGTAGCCACTTTCTGCCCTTTTGCCTATAACCTAAAGTGAGGTGGAAATTGAGGTTCCACATTACTCCTCCAAGATAGGAAAGGAACCAAGCTTCTCTGTGTCCTGTGCTAAGACACAGACAGGCTTGCAAGTCATGGAGCTAATTCCCTGCATAACACAACACATTTGACCAATTATTTTTCAGTGCAATGTGGTCCTCTGTAACCTCCCCAGCCTGCACTTGCAAATATAATTGGGCAGAGATTTCTGTTAAGTTTCTATCTCTTCTTCCA
Organism: Gambelia wislizenii; assembly: GCA_030847615.1. NCBI lineage: Eukaryota > Metazoa > Chordata > Lepidosauria > Squamata > Crotaphytidae > Gambelia > Gambelia wislizenii. The sequence continues at coordinate 101,034,940 of JAUMIR010000005.1, read as the reverse complement.
AAATATAAAGAAATAATCAGAAGTTATATATAATGCAAACTAGGAAAATAAGCAATGTCCAGGCTAGATAAGTAGTTTCTGCCCTGTTTGAATACATCAGGGGTGAAATCTCATTTGCTATCCCCAATATGAAACCTTTAAAATGTGGGAACACCCCCACTGTGCAAAAAGTTTGCTTCATCAATTTTGTATGGGCAAATGTTTACTCATAAACAGTCTAGCAGACTTTTCTTCAGGGTACAGAAGTGCCTATCTAGCACCCAGCCTCTTCACAGCCTTGCAAAGGAGGGATTCATCGCAGTCCCCAAGGTACAGTGCAATTTCCACACTACACAAATAATCCAGTTTGAAACTGGATTATTTGCCATGGCTCCTTCCTAGTGAATCCTGGGATCTATAGTTTCACAAGGCCTTTAACCTTCTGTGCCAAAGAGTGCTGGTGTCTTCACCAAACTACAAATCCCAGGATTCCATAGGAATGAGCTATTTCAAACTGGATTATTTGTGTAGTGTGGATGCACCCTAAGTGTAGGAGGATCTATAGACCAAAGCTTACTCTGAGCAAGGGAGAACTTTTGTGGTGGGATTGCCGTTCCCACTTATACACATAATGATAGCAGACAAGTTTTTTTAAAAAAAGAGAGCTGGACTTAAATCTGTTTTGAATACGAACATTCTTAACACTGAGGCACACTTCATCTGACCCACCATCAATTTTAGCAATCTATGTGCCTCTCTTTCATATGTTAATTCACTTCCCAGCTGCCTATAGTGCTATAGCCTCTACCTGAAAACAGTATTGGAAATAACAGCAATTTTTCACAATGCATAATGAACTTCAATCACAAATAAAGAAAGGATTAAAAGAGAATCTGAAAAGACAGAATTAAATGTGTTGCAGCTGGCACCTGAAATGCTGGGCTGCCTCCAGTGTTAACATACACAACATCCAGGTGTCCATCACAATACGCACCAAACACTGTCCTTGCTGGGACGGATTCTCTGTTCAACCAGAATGACACCTGGGACAGGATGACAGTCATAATGCAAGGGAGATAAGTCTGAATCACAAAATAACCAATCTTCCTCTTCAAATGAAAATGAGCTGTCATTACTGTATATTCACCTGGAAGAAAATGGATCAGATTAATAAGAATAAAATTATAGAAATTATTATGAACAACTCTATGAAAACCTTTTATTTTAGAAAGGAATAGCAAACTTAAGGGAAGTCGTTAAAAGAGGAAGACAAGTGTGCTGTAAATCTGTCATCTCTCCCCAAAGTGCAGAAAGTTATAGAATGGAAATAGAAAGATCAAGATCCAAAGTTCACCAACAGACTTGGATGAATACTTTTTCTCCCCCTTGTTCATTTGATCCTGATGTCATTAAAAAAAATATTGCTCATGAAACTCCTTTCAGTTTCAAATGCATTTGATGCACTCCATGATGAGGAAGGGGACAGTCAAGCAAATAAGATACCTCCTGCCATTTGTGAGAAATTCTTTCGATCCTAGCCATGGAATTTTTCTTATATTTGCAAGCTTTACAAAAGTGAATGGAAGTTCCCCTTCCTTCCTTCCTTCCTTCCTTCCTTCCTTCCTTCCTTCCTTCCTTCCTTCCCTTCCTTCCTTCCTTCCTTCCTTCCTTCCTTCCTTCCTTCCTTCCTTCCTTCCTTCCTGTAAACCCACCAAAGTCTGAAAGGTATCTTGAACGTTAATACCAGTGAAGATAAGTATTCAAGACAGCAGTCAAATAGTGGATCCCATGCAGTATAACACTGTTTGGCAATTGGGCAACAATAAGTTGTTTGCTCTATCTCTTTCTTCATCCTACTTACCTGTGCTAGATTTAGCTGTTTCCTGTCCAATCGTCTGACCTAAGAGATCATACTGATTTAACCTTGAGCCATCTGGGGCCACTTCTACTGAATTAGATGCATTGAAAGTCCACTTATAGGTCACTTCTGAAGTTGTATATGCATCTACAGGGGGGGAAAAACAAGACACTTTTGTACTATCAAAAGACCAGAAGTGTTTGGTAGTTAGCCTTTCAAGACACTTTGTATAACCTCTGGATTAAATATTCAAATATTGAATACTGGGCCACTGAAGCGTTGTGTGTTCCAAATACTCCCACTGCAAATCTGCTCTCAGTTTGCTGAGGGTGGGGAATGTGGAAATTCTTCCTCTGCTGAGCAACTATAGATCAGACCACAATATGGCAATCTCAGGTCCTCCATGTCTTCCCCTGCAGTGTCCTAGAGGGGCATTTGCTATCTCAAGAAACGGGGCAGATGTGACAAACTGGACTCCTGATCAGCAAGTCTGCTTGGGAAGTTGTGCACAGTTACTTAGTCTTCTCTCCACTCTTTTCCCTGTCCTTGCCTGTCACTCAGCAGCAGCAGCAGCAGCAGCAGCAGCAGCAGCAGCAGCCACCACCGCCCCTTGGTATGTATGGACCTTCTTGTTTAGCTGGTATTGCTTTGGAGCAGCTGAAAGATTGACACAGAGAAAATTGATGAGTAGGCTGACATCCAATGGTAAGGCTTAGAGAATGGCAGTCCAAATGGGGGGGGGGGGAAGTACTGTAGAAATGGCCTCCCAGCCTGAACCCTCTGCTCTTTGACTACCATCCTAGAAGAGCTCCTCCTTTTTAAAAACAGCAGCTCTTATTGCAGCTCTTCAGTGCTGAGGATTTCCTCATATGTGCTCATGTATGCGTTTGCACAAAAACCTCTATCCTGCACACTCCCTGCCATAGCAGGCAAAAGAGGAGAAGACAGCATTCCTGAATGCAGGGGTTATGAGAATTACCAACACCATGTTTTTCCTTCTCTCCTCCTTCTCCTTCCATAGCAGGGACCCAGGGATGGGGTGGTGGCTTTTAGTGGCCCTGTTTGTCTGGAGGCACAGGAGTCTGGCCCTCCCAGGTTCTATTTGTGTGCAGCCTGATATCTACAGATATAGAACTGCACTGGGCCCTTGGTATCTGCCAGAGTTTGGTTCCAGGACCCCACCCTAGATACCAAAATCTGTGGATGCTCAAATCCCAAGTCCCATTATATATAATGGCATAGTAAAATTGTGCTGCTTATATAAAAATGGCAAAATCTAGGTTTGCCCTTTCGAATGTTTTTTTAGGGTGGGTATTTTCAAGTCGTGGATGGTTGAATCCATCAATGCAGAATCTATTGATATGGAAGGTCGACTGTATATAAAATATTCCTTGGAGTGTGGAATTACTGAAACCAAAATGAAGTGGCATTTGTTTAAACATATTTATCTCATATTTCAAATAAACACCATCATTTCATGAACACACTCTAGGCCATGCATGTTCAGGAAGTTTCCTACAAATCCCAGACCTGGAAATCTAAGAAGGGAAGAGTCACATACATTTTTCCTACGATACCATCATGTTGATACTATCATATTTTCCATAAAGAATAAGTTAGTTATATTTTCATTTTATCACATTGGCTTGTTTCTGTAAAACAAAGTTACCAGTTTTGAATTATGGAGGCATCTGACTGTGGAAAGTATCTCAGAAACCATCCTTTCTCAGACATAGTGAAGATGAGATAGAAATACTTAAAATGATATATGAATAATACAGAGCTTTACCAATGCAACCTGTGTCCCAGAGCAACCATTCTTCCTGAGATAGAACTTGGTTCTTACTTCATTTTGTCATGTTGAGAGACTGGACTGCCTGAGTCTAAATTCAGCCCACCTCCCATTTACTAGAGAGACACTTCTGGAGTAGGTACGCTTTTAACAGAATGTACTCAGTTACTAACAACTAAGAGCCATTGGCCTGGTTCAGACATAACACCAAAACATTATTTATTCTGCAAACCATGATTTATGTCACAGATAAATCAGCCAGTCTGAGGTTTGTGTGGTTTATCTCTCCCTTTTGACAAAGAATCTCCAAATGAGCTTAATCATCTTGTCACTGGTCAGTAGCTGAAATGGGAAGGAGAAGAAGCTGGACCTCCTTTGAGAGCTACAGCCAGTCTCAGCATGGAGAAGGTCCTTTAAGGAGCCCTGGTGGCACAGTGGTTAAATGCCGGTACTGCAGCCACAGTGTTGCGAGTTCTTTCCTGCAGGGCTCCAAGGAGTTGACTCAGCCTTCCATCCTTCCGTAGGTCAGTAAAATGAGTACCCAGCTTGTTGGGGGAAATTAGTTAGCATGTTGTAAACTGCTTAGGAGTGAATTTGCACTGGTAAGCGGTATAGAAATATCAATGCTATCACTATTGCTTATACAGGTCTCTCCCCCCGTATCCATAGGTAACCACGGTTTCATTTAACAGCAGGGAGGAGGTCTCTCTAGGCATCTGGAGGTCCTCTAGCACAACTCTATCATCAGCTTCTACCCGAAGCTGACCATAGAGCTACACTGGAGGACTTCCAGATGCCTAGAGAGGAGTCCTCAGTAAGCAATTTCTAGATCCTCCAATGTGATTCTACAGTATTCTATGGCAGTTAATTATTATCCATGGTTTCAGTTATAAACGCTAAGTCTGGGAAGGTAACCCCTGAGGATATGAGGGGATAACCTGTACTCCAAAATAAGGAACCTCTGGTGGGCATTCTTTACCATTTTCTTATTTGTAAAATAAGTTTATTAATTGTAAACTGCTTAGAGAGTGCCTAGCTTTATAAAGCGTTGAAGATGTGTAAAGGCTATTGCTAAACAATTTGTAAGCTACTCTGAGAGCCTTTGTGGCTGAAGAGCGGGGTATAAATACTCTAATAAATAAAAATAAATAAAAGGTCAAGATCATTCCTCATTTGAATCTCTCTTCCTTTTACAGTAAAAAAAAAACCATAACAAGATTGTTGTCCGTATATTTATTTGTATACCACCTTTTCCCCAAAATTGGGACTCAAGGTGGATTACAATTTTAAAAAGACCAGCACAACTAAAAAAATATAAAAAGTGAACATCAAAATGGAATTAAATTATTCTCAGTATTAAAACAATTCAGATCTATACTTAAAAGTATAATATGCAATTAAAATCAAATCAAACAAAAAGTTGAAAACAATACAGTGCCCTTTAACCATTCTTTAAAAATGCTCTTTGTTAAAAGCCTGATGAAATAAAAATGGTCTTGCCTGCCGATGGGAAGACAAGGAGAGGGCCATTCTGGCCTCCCTTGGAAGGGAGTTCCAGAGTCTAGGGGCAGCCGCTGAGAAGGCCCTATCTTGTGTCCCCATCAACCATGCTTGTAGCAGTGGTGGAACTGAGAAGAGCATCTCCTGGTGATCACAGGACCTGGACAGGCTCATACAATGTTTGAAAATTGCACAGGAATCCTGTTTTCATGGAGTAAGAAGAAAATCACTTCCAATTAATAATTCTTGCATATTGGAATAAAATAAGTGAAGATTTCCATCCCTAGTGGAAAGAAAACAATAGAAGGATTATTCAGTCAAATATATAAACAGGAGTCTTCTGTCAAATGAATGACAAATATGGATGGTTTTAGAAAAGGATTAGGTGAGAATAATACATGTGTAACACAGGATACTGAGTTAAAAACTATTTAAAATATGAAAATGTTAAATTTTAAAACAAAATTGGCATCAATTGGGACCAGAAAAAATAGGAAGGTTTGGGGGTTCCTGGAAGTCTCCCTTCATCATTCTTGTGTCCCCAGGATGCCCGATTTTACAAGGGAAAAGAGAACAAGAAAATAACATTTTAAACATTAAAAAGATATAAGGTGGAAATGAAAATGCAGAATTTCTCCTGCATTTGAAGAGATGGGGCGGGGAAGTGAGTTAAAGCTTACAGAGACTTTGAAGAACAGTAATAAGGACTCACAATGGATTCTGGTGTTCTAGCCACAAGTTGTTACCTCCTCCACCATACATCTTTGCTTTGATGATGCTGCCATACATCTATTACCATGTCTTAAACCTCCCCCCTATACTATTTCATAATTTGGTAATATTGAGATGTTTCATGAGGTCTAGTAGACCAGGGGAGGCCCAGAATGAGGTCCGTTGGAGGTCACCAGGACCTAAACCACCCAAGATACAATTAAGTGAAGCCCCTAGTAAACAACACCATCACTGAAGGATGTGCTAATCCCCTCTTGGACAGACTGGCAATAAGTCATCCATCACAAACAAACCAGTGACCAAAACAACCATTATCCCCAGAAAGCCTTTCCTCATACCTTTCTGATCCCACAATACAGAGGTTGTCATAAACCCATTAATTCTAATATCTCAGCCATTAATGACAAATAGTGAAGTCACGGTTTAATTTGTTTAATGATAGGAAACCCATCTAAGCTTTGTTCAATGCTCAAACACCCCTTCAGAATATGAATAGGGGAACCTGCTCTGAAGCACACATATGGAGCGGAAGCAAAACCTCTTTCAACCACTGGAATTATGGAATCAGGCAAAGTGACATTTGATGTATCATCATGACTGACAGAAGAGGAGCCAATGGTAGCTCTGCTAAGGAGGTAAATGCCCACTTATCTCCTCCTAAGAGAGAGCAGCAGCAGCAACAAAACAACAACATGTTTTCTCTTCACAAGGCAATGGTTTTTTTGCACATTTCCAGAAAGTATTCAGATTTGTGAATTAAATTTTGGTACAATTGTGCTAGTGATCTTTCTTCAAGTTATGATTGTTGTTGCCTTTTGCATGGCTTTTTGAAAAAGCAGAAGCACTGGTTGTTTTGTCTATTTTTTTAAAAAAATACTTCTGTCTTCCTATACTTGCTGTCTCTATGTTCTTTGCTTAACAAAAGCGGGGTACAGACTAGTTTTGTGCAAAATCTTCCCATACAAATTGCTGGAAAATTGATAGAGGAATTAGTCCTCATGCAGAAAGCAACCCCCCCTCCCTCACATGACTAGTAATTTTTTTGAGATGGCTGTTTCTCATCAGTGGTGGTGGGGTGGGGATAAAGGGAAAGAGAAAATTCTGGAAGTTGTGTTAAAAAAATTAATGCTTTCAAGCTGTGGTTACTCATGATAGTTTAAAAAACAAACTTCCAAACATGCATACTAATCAGCAGGGCCAGTGCAAGCATTAGGTAGGGTGAAGTGCATACCTCAGATTTTGGGTGTTGTGAAAACATGTTAACTACAGTATTTACATTGTGATTTTTTTCCTAGGTGGGGAAAAAGGAACTTAGATATTTTTATGGGGTCATGGGGGATGCCATTTGATGTTTGCATTGCTTGTGTAACTGCCCATATCCCCCAAGAGCACTTGAATGCTATCCAAAATTGCTCTGCCATACACTACTACAAGAAGAAAAATCATGTACATGAGCTTGTATTTTTCTATTTTTCTATTGGTCATGTTAAACCACAAGAACAGTAAAACTAAAGATGTGTTAACTTTTTTTTGCTGGGGGGGGGGTAGGTTGATGTTTCATCCAGCTCTATCAAGATCTCTCCTTGTTTCGTTTGGTCCTGCAAGGTTATTCTATCCCTTCCTCTGTTGCTGTCAAGTCCTTTATTACTGCATGCATTTTCAAGGCATATTCTGTCATGTAGTTCCCGTTCCCTAGCCATGTTTTTCATTCAGTCATGAGTTCTTTAAGAACGTAATATTTTAATTCAACATAGTGTATCTGCTTTACAAGACTTTGAATGTATTGAATCACACCACATTTCCAAAACACAGACAAACTTGGATAAAGGATCAAGAAATGAATTATTATTATCATTATCAAAATTCTTATTGCTATCACCACAGTCAATCTAAATGGAAAGTATCTGACAAGGCACTTGAATGAATGAATTGAACCATGACAGAACATAAATCTAGTTATCCGTGTCCAAGGGCCAACTTTTGCAAGTTCTGAGTGACCCATCTACAGCTTTATTATGAATTCAGTTGTACTGATGATAGGCTTTTTGCCATAAATACTAGAAACAGATATGCAGATGGCCATATTATAGTAGTTCTTAGTGTTTGAGAACTCATTACACATTTCAGGGACCCACATTTTCTCACTACCTATGACCAATCCAAAGCCAAGGCCCTGTTGTTGTTCCCTGTCTTGATCACATCAAGAAAATTGAAGATATTAAGACTTAGGCTTGTGAACCAACTTAACTGCAATAGTTCTGATAGGCAGACACGCTGACAAAGTTTTTGACTCACCTTAACAACTTTGGAGTCTTATTGAGGGCTTGTCTACATCAAGGATAAAACTTGTACTCGCGCTGGATCTTGTACGATTTGTACACACAATGCACAGAGCAAATCTGCTCCTTTTAGCTGTTAATCTGGTTTAACAGAAACCGCAAAGGGCTCTGGAGTTTCCAGGAAACTTTGGAGTGGCCCCAGTGTTTTGGATGTGTAGATGGTTTAATTGGATTGGATCCAGAGTGACCTAGCTGCCCACATGTCTACACACCCACCACATCAACCCCACTGGCCCATTCCACCTTGGGGCCACCACTGCCACTGCCTTGCTGGCCAGTCAAGCAGCTCTCTGCAAAGCATCGTTAAGCTGCTGCCTTGCTGGACAACCAAGCAGTTCCCTGCAAAGCTTGGCCATCACCATTGCTTCTGGTGAGGTCAGAACAGTGAGCTGCACCATGTGATCAACAAGGTGGGAGTGACCCCCACCTTGTTGATCACATGGTGCAGCACCTCATTCAGAACTCACCAGCAGTGAGAGCAATGGCAGGCTCTGCAGAGAGCTGCTTGGCTGGCCAGGAAGGCATTGGTGGCAGTGGCACTGAGGGGGATGAGTCAGCAGGGTTGATGTGGTGTTGGCCCGTCAGCCCATCTGGATTATGTCACTGATCCAGAATGGATCTGCACTGGCATGTGTAGCTGGTATTGTGTTGATCTTGGGCAGCTCCAGAACATAATGCTCCAATCCGGGCCCAGATTATGATGTCGGTGTAAATGAGCCCTAAACCTTATCACAAATGAAAGGAAAACTTTCAAAGCCTCTGAATACTTATTGTAGCTAAGATTAGAATATAAATTCCTGTATCCCTTCCATTTCACAGCTTTCTTCTCAGATTGTTAGTTGTTTTTTCAACACCCAACTTTATATTGCTAGAAATGGCCACAATTTTATTTCAGTTCATAAAAATAACAAAAGAGAGTAATGGATGTTTTGTCATCCACAAACTTTTCAAGTCCCCCTTTTTTTTAAAAAAAAGCCACCACATGTTCAAGGAGGTATTTCTTTATTATTTTAACTACATTTTTAAACAAGAAGTGATAGATCACAGGTAAGTTCCAACACTGCACAAGTGTACACTGATTGACATTAAATTGTAAATAATCTTAATTAATCTACAAATTTATTCCCCTACAAGTGCTTTAAATCCATGATAAAATATCAGTTTTTATGCTTTCATTATACAAATTGCTTTAAGTTTTAACATTTAACATAATTACTATTAACAGCATGAAATAATTTGGATACACAAAGTGATCTGATAATATTTAATGGACAGATTTTTGAAAGCCTTATCAATAGCCACTGTACCAGATCAGGACAGAATTTGAGAAAGCTTTTGCATCATATCAGGGCAGAATTTGAGACATTTTTGAATTCTGAGTTGAGGGGCAAGATCACCAGCTACACCAAAGTAATTTAGAGTTTGGTTGAGTCACCCACAAGACCTAGATATGCTTTCCCATTTTCATCTCAAATAGGTGTGCATAATTAACTTTGTTTTGTTACAACAATAATTTGCATTATTGAAGAACATGTTTGCCTCAATATAACTATTAATTAAAATGTTTATTTTTAACCCTATATTGTAAAATTTCTTGTCAGCTTTCAATATATACAGTTTAAGCAATTTAAAAATAAAAACAATAAAATATTTATCCATTATTTCCATCTAATGGTTCAGATTGCCATTCTTTATAAAAATGCACACCCACAGACTTGAATGCAGCTCCAAATTATGTGTTTATAGTGCAGATAAAGACTGCAGTGAGGCTTAATGCTTTAGTCACATTTTCTTTGTTTAATTAAATCAAGTTTTACATATTTCTATCTATCTCCTCATAATTGGGATGTAATTCTTCACTAATTTTCTTCTCAAAAAAAGTAATAAGTAACCTTTGCTCCCCCATCCCAGCTCTGAGAAAGTCTTTGAAACCCATAGAGTTTTCTAGGCCTATTCACAGTTTGGGACATATTCTGTGCAAAATCTTCACTTGGCTGTTTTGTATAGGAAAAAGACATTTATTCTGCGCAAGAAATAGCATTTTCTGTACAGAGAATGATATTATCTATAGAAATATTATTTTTTGTGCAGAAAAGGCTATTTCCCATGCAAGAAAACTGTTTTATATAGAAATTAACCACATGCAAATTTTGTGCAGAATTAGTCTTCAAATACATCATTTTCTGTGCATGGAAATATCATTTTCTGCATAGAAATAGCTGTCTCCTGCACAGAAAATGCTGTAATTCAGGACTTATTGTGTAAAAAAATTCACATGCAGTTGATTTTCATAGAAAACTACCTTTTCTGCACAGGAAACAGCTTTTTATGTGCATAAAATAATATTTCTGTGCAAATCATGTCATCCATCCATCAGTTTATTTATATCCCACCATTTTCCAAGAGTGGGATTCAAGGTGGCTTACAAGAAGCAGAAAATTACTCTTGGTGTGGACCAGCACACATAGTTAAAAACATACAAAAGTGGAGATGAAATAATGTTAAGCTGACAATAGAATTAAAACTAATTAAATATTACTTATAATATGAAGTCGAAGGCTTTCACAGCCGGCATCCATAGATTTTCCTTGGAATTTTTTCTGGGCTGTGAGGCCGTGTTCTGGAAGAGTTTATTTCTGACGTTTCGCCTGCATCTGTGACTGGCATCATCAGAGAATGGTTGGGTAGGAGTGTGTGTGGGGTTTATATACTGTGAGCTCCTGTTGGGGAGGACAAGTTTACATAGGGACCACTAAATGCAGTGTGCAAACACGAATCAAGGAAAATGAGAAACACTGCAGACTGGGCTAGCCAAAAAAAATCAGCAGTAGCAGTACATGTTATAAATCAATCTGGACACAAAATGTTATTTTAAAACACCAAAATTCTGGACCAGGCCAACAACTAACATGTCAGAATGCACAGAGAAGCCATTGAAATCTGCAAACACCAGGGCAACTTCAACAGGAAAGAAGAAACCCTAAAAGTGAACAAAATCTGGCTGCCAGACCTGAAAAACACTAAAATAAAAATCCAACACTTGCAAATGAACTCCACCCAGGGACAGGGGGATTTCCAGCAGATTATGGACCATTAACCAACCATTAGCCAAACAGACACTAATCCTCCTTGCATATCTCCACCTAGAAACAGCCATTCAAATACACAAATTTACATATCTTCCCCAACAGGGGTCCACAGTACACACACACTCCTACCCAACCATTCTCTGAAGATGCCAGCCACAGATGCAGGTGAAACATCAGATATAAACTCTTCCAGAACATGGCCTTACAGCCCAGAAAAATCTCAAGGAAAATCTATTACTTATAATGCTGTTTTCTGTGCAAAACTATCATGTGTGAATTTTGTGTAGAATAAGTCCCACACTGTAAAGGTTATCATCAGTCCGGGATTCTTCTTGTCAGGGTTTCTCAACATTTGAAAGACACGTTTTTGAACCACTTCCCCAATATTTTTGAATATTGTTTCCATTCCTTGCTCAAGAAGTGCATGTTTTTACCATCCCTAACCATTCAGTGGTCAGGTCCTTCACACACTGCAAGTAATCTACTTGCTTTCTTTTCCCCAGGTTAACAGTTTGCTATATGATCACTGCAGGTCCCTCTGGCCCACAACAAGAGGAGTTAGAACATATTTCGGTTCAAGTTCTGCATCCTGAGGTTGTAGGATGTGTTCATCTTCAAATATATGTCCACAATTTGAGGTGTCACTTCACAGACTCTTTTCTATCTGAAACATTCTCTTTTCCTTCTGTACTGGAATCCTGCACCTATGCATGAAATGAAAGATATGTCAATTGAAACTTGGTTTTTTTGTTTTATCCTACACTTTCCCATGGACAGTGCAGAAACACTATTAAAACTATATGTTATCACTTAGATTTATATTCTACCTTTCCCCCAAAGAGCTCAAGGTGGAATATGTGCCTGTACTCTTCTCCACTCTGAGAGACTCACTCTGAGAGTCAGGGATTATCCCTCATTCATCCAGTGAGATTTATGACTCAGTGGAGTCTTGAACCTCAATCTCACAAGTCCCAGTCCAACACCTGTAGTCTAACCATGACAACACAATGATTTCCTTCAGGTTAGTTTTGGCAGCAAATACAGTAAGTGTGGATTCAGCAGTGCAGAAGAACATATTCCCTGCTGCTTATGCTGACTTAAGTGTGTATGTTAGAGCTACTAATAAGAGGCAATGCTGTGGCATTTCTATGCATAGGGAACAATTAGAAGAGTTACATTAAAATGAAACTTTTTCACTATGCTTTTTATATGCTTTAATATGTATTCTGCAGGGGTACTTCTTTTCTGAAATACTTAGTGTAAGTATGCTGGAGGTATGCTCTTTCTATTGTATCACTATGATACCATGGCTGCATCCTATGTAATCTGGAGGGCTGTGGTTTGGTAAGGCACTAGAGCTCTTTGACTGAGAATTTTTCTAAATACGTACCCCTCTCTAAACTTCAGAGTCCAATATTCCATAGCATCGAAGCATGGCAGATGCAAGGAAATCTTGTAGTACTTTTGAAACTAACTGAGAGAAAGAAATTGTACCATAAGGTTTTGTAGACTTGCTAGATTATTACACTACACTTTTCAGTGCTATTATTCCACTTTAACTGCTATGGCTGCCTCCTATGGAATCCTGGGATTTGCAGTTTAGGGAGGGGCATTTAGAATTCTCAGCCAGGGAGCTCTTAGGCCTCACTAAATTACAAACCCCAAAATTCCACAGAGGGCAGCCAAACCAGTTAAAGTGGAATAATTGTGCTATAACAATTTAGTGTGATATAGTCTTTGGTCTACTTCCTCAGATGCATGGATCTGTGGAAGTAGACCAAATCTGAGAAAGCTTATATTACAACTTATTACTCTCTTTCTCTCAGTTAGTCTCAAAGGTGCTACAAGATCCGCTCACTTACTGATATTCTAGACTAATACAGCTATGTTTTTGAATTCTACCCATTATGGCACATGAAGTGCTATGAATATAGTGAAAGCCCCCTAAGCTGCTGCAATATGAATTGGGTTCATGAAAGTTACAACTAGCAAGGACAATAAAGCAAGGGACATTGAAACACTCACCTTAAAGATAGGAGAAACTCTGCATGAATAGATGGAATTGTCAGGAGATGCTCTCATCAGAAGTCACAGGAAAGTATCCCTGGAAGGTTAAGAATTAATCTCTAAATGAGCAATGGAAGCTTTTTAGACGTGTCTGTGAAAAGTCTTAGAGACAATTGATCCACTTCAGTTGGCCACAGTCCTGAAGAATTATCACCTCCCGATCCATTTTGCTTTTCCAAATAATGGATTGCATACCTGAGACTTGATAGCACAGGGTGTTTTCCATAGCTGCATTGCTTCCCAGGATCAGTGGTGATCCTTCCTAGAATGCTACAAAGTTCTACCAGTGACAATTCCCATGGGTGGCAAGTAGGTACTTTAACAGTATATTAGACCTATGGCTATCTGTGTTGTCCCATATCCAAATTGGCTTCATAATGGGAAGTGATAGGTGACTGGTTACCTCTTTTAGACCTGCGCCCACATCAGAGACTTCAGTGCCATCTGGGTCCAACAAGAGTGAGTTTACAACCTACCCTTGAGTGTTCTTCAACTGCTGGATTCTGCTAACTCCAATGTTAAGATTACTTCTGTTTTATCAAGTAGGAATAATGCCAGCTTCTTATAGTGTGTGGGGAAATGTTAATTTTGGGGGAGAATACACCATAATTCTTCTCCTCATAATTCCCTTGAAAGAACCATTTGAGGAAACATTTTTCAGGGTCCCTGAGAAAAATGCTCTCTATTTGACCAATGGGTGGGTCCTGGTGGGTTTATGTAGCATTGGCAGTGGCTGCAGTAGCAGCTGCAGCAGCAGCAGCATCTTAGAAGGTATCGGACAAAAGGCAAATGAGTCCAGTCACCATGCTAATTCTCCCTGACAATAGTGCTACTCCAAGGCAATGTAGGGAACTGAAACAATCCAACACTTTTTTGAACACAGGTCCAGAACTTATTCATAGTGGGCCCTGACAGAATACAAAAGGCCTGGCACCAGCTCATGGATATCAGGCCTGTGGGTACAAAATGATGGTTGCATACTGGTTGATCAATGTTTCTACCAACACAGACAAATACCTCCATTCATGTAGTATTAATGAACACAGAAGGGACTGGTCCCCATTAGGTTAAAATTTTATTCATTTTCTTCTGCATTTAAAACAAATGCACATCCCCAATATACAGAGAAATGCCTGCAACATATCAACATGTTCAGATTGCAGAACAAACACTAGACAGATAGGAATTGTCTTTTTAAAAGAGATAATTGTATCTTCATCCTCCAAAAAAAGATTATTGGAAAATAACATTTTCTACTTTGCACATCCTACGCAACCTTTCAAATGAAAAATACTTCAGATGTATTGAGTGTCCCTACTGCTCTCACTCCCATTATGCTGAGTTATCCAGCTGTTTTTTCTTTTAGTTCTATCAAAAGATTGGAATTTGGAATGTTTGGGGCTTTTCTCTTCCATACCAGGCAAATATCCTCACCAGCAACTAAGATTTTTCTTCAAGCCCTTCCTAGCTGTCCATGTACATGAGTGGATGAATTTGAGAGGGCTAACAAAGAGTATCTCCCTTCTATATATTGTCTGCCTACTCCACCTTTTTCAGTTTGAGAACCTGGCATGCTTCAGTGTTTCAACCAGATAATTTTAGAAGTTGCTGGAGTTCTCATAGGATCCATCTATACGATTAAAAAAAAAATCCATTTTGGGGGTAAAAAATACGAATAGGCAACGATTCGTATGCATATGATCCGCCTACATGATTTTTTACCCCCCTAAACTCCGTATAAGCCCCCTTCCTCAGCTGGCTGGAGCGAGCAAGCCAAGCGGCAGTTTTAAATCTCCCGCCACTTTTTTTTTAATTTAAAAAGTGCTTGCTTTGCAGACATTTGGTTTTCCCTATTTACAAAGTAAAATAAAAATAAATATATATAAAATTCACGGACTTACCGGACTCTCGCTTAGCCAGGAATTCAACATGGTGGCCGCTCCCAATTTCCCTCCTTGCTAGCCCCGCCCCCTCTACTCTGCCAGCCAATCAGATTACACTGCCTATTTGTATGTGTGCAAATGGGGCGTACAGATCATCAGCCATTTGAACGGCTGTATGTATTTTATGCCGAGATACGCTAATCCTCCCGAATGCCAAATCCACGTAGTTTACGGGGGATTTGCTAGCCCCCCTTCTGAATGACACGTATGAATCCAAATGGCTGTGTGTACGGAAGAGTGATCTTCCGAATGGCTTACGTATTTTTTTTACCGTGTAGACGGGACCATAGCCTACATGACATCTCTCAGGAAGGCACATTAGAATGACTAAACAAGGGAAATCATATGTGCTTACACATCCTCTCTTCAGGTTGAAACTGTGACATTGAAAAGCTTGTCGGGGAAAATAGATATTGTAATTAGAAGTTTGTCTCCCCGCTTTGGGTAATTTTATTCACCAAGGCACTGAAGACGCCAGCTTGTCTACTAGAACTCATAAATCTGTCTCTTGTTGTTATGTTTTTTTTTTTCTGTCCTTCGGAGGTGGAAAGTGAGAAACGAAACTAAAAGGCTCCAAGTTTCTTGTTGTTTCTCAGAAGGATTGAATGTTTGGAAAGGTAAATAACTGGAAGGGGATTTTGGAGCTTGTGTGTGTGCCTCCTGTGTTTTGGGGGCTCCTTTTCTTTTCTCTTAGCTCCTGAGGAATCTTGGAGCATACAGAAGCATGGATGAATGTCTTCTGCTGTCTATTTTATTTTACTTTACCTTTTAATAAAGCCATAAAAGAAAATTAATATAGCCTCTTTCTTTTGCACCAGAGGTGTGCATGGCTTTGCCCAAAAGCCCATGCTACTTCACTGCATGTATATCTGCTCGGATGGGCAGAGAGTGAACGCGCTCTGCATATTTTACAACAAATCTGGCCTGAGATGCTGATATATATTAGTTTCTGAGTACAGTTCCTCTGCAGTTCCATTGTCATGGGCAGATAATTATCTGGTCAAGTTTAGACTCACTGGGACTTGGAACTTTTTCAGGGGTAGGGAATTGATTAGGATGGTCCACCCCAGAGGCTGATGGATCCATATGGATTCCTGATGGCTCTCAGGGATGTTCCTGTCACCTCAGCAATTTATTCTGTTGAACCTCTGGCTGACCTCTGGAATGGGGAAATGGTCAGGGCAGTGGGCACAATTGCTCCTGAACTTCCCTGCTTATGGAGTGGAGCCAAATCAGTACTTTGGTTTTCTAGGGAGTTGGTGGTGATGAAGTGAGTGAGATGGAGACTAAAACAACATTGACAGAAGACTCAAAGTAAGTCTGACTGAACACAGGCTAGATCCTATTTGAAGGCCTATTCTGTAACAGTAGTCAGTTAACTTTTTTTTTTTTTGCTGCTACACTTTCATCTGCAAGGAGCCATCCAGCAAAGTTGTTTCAAGTGATTTAAGGTCTATTACACATTGGTCAAGTAGGAAATGCAGAACACTTGACAGACTACTGTGAAGAATTTGCATGGCACATTGCAGATAAAGTCACTCAGATCCGCTCCGACTTTGATGCTGTAATTGATACAGTTCCAGTGGATGTAACCTCTGTTTGCCCAGTGTTATTAGATATTTTTCAATTTGTGCAGTCTGAGGATGTGGATAGGCTCCTTGGAGAGGTGAGAGCCACCACATGTGTGCTAGACCCTTGTCCTTCCTGGCTTATCAAACTGGCCAGAGGGGGACTGGTTGAGTGAGTGAAGTGGGCAGTCAATGCCTCATTACAATAAGGCAGCTTTCTAACTTGCCTAAAGGAGGCTGTTGTGAGACCTTTGTTGAAAAAAAGCATCCCCGAATCCCTCTATAATTGTTGGTAGGTGTTCAACCTATCATTTTTTGGCAAGGTATTGGGATGTGTGGTAGCCTACCAATTCCAGAGGTTTCTGGATGGAATCGATTATCCAGCTCAATTTCAATCTGGTTTCAGGTCTGACTATGGGACAGATAGCTTTGCTCACCTTGGCGGAAGACCTGTGTAGGGAACTGGACAGGGGAATGTGTCCCTGTTTGTTTTGCTGGACCTCTCAGTGCTTTCAATACCATTGGCCATGGTATCCTTCTGGGCCACCTCACTGAGATGGGACTTGGATACATTGTTTTACAGTGGCTCCATTTCTTCCTTGAGAGATGAACCCAGAAAAGGTCAGAGGACTCCTGTTTGACCCACTGCCTGTTAGCCTGTTGGGTCCTTCAGGGTTCTGTTTCACTGCCCCATGCTATTTAATATATACATGAAACCATTGGGAGAGTTCTTTCAGAATTTTGGGGTGTGATGCCATCAATATGTGGATGACACCCAAGTCTATTACTCATTTCCACCCCAATCCAAGGAGGTTGTGCTGGTCCTAAGCTAGTGTCTGTCACTGATAATGGACTGGATGAAGGCAAACAAATTTAAACTTAATCCAGACATGACAGAGGTTTTCTTGGTCAGTCAGAAGGCAGATCAAGAGATTCAGCCAGTGTTAGATGGGGTTACACTCCCCCTGAAGACAGTTCTGCAGTTTGAGTGTATTCCTGGACTCAACTTTGAACCTGGAGGCCCAGGTTTCTGTGGTGGCCAGGAGTGCTCTTGAACATTTAAATCTTGTGTGCCAACTGTGCCCATTTCTTGAGATGCAGGATATGGCCATAGTGGTACATGCTTTATGGCCTGTCTGCACTGCAGAAATACAGCCATTTGACACCACTTTATCCACCATAGTTCTATCCTATGGAATCTTGGTATTTGTAGTTTGATGAAGCACCAGAGTGGTTTGATAGAAAAGGCTAACTACCTCACAAAACTACAAATACCAGGATTCCATAGATAGAACTATGGTGGATAAAGTGGTGTCAAGCTGCTGTATTTCTGAAGTGCAAACAGGCTGTAAGGCGTGTACCACCATTGCCAGATCCAGTGTCACAAGAAATATATATATCCTGTTTGGACTACTGTAACACATTCTACTTGGGACTACCTTTGAAGAGTGTTTGCAAACTTCAGTTGGTCCAAAGAACTGGAGCCAGATCGTTAAATGGGGCAAGTTACAGAGTCAATACTATGCCCCTATTGAAACAGCCCCACAGTTGATGGAGATGCAAGAGAGGGCTGCCCCTAGATCCTGGAACTCCTTTCCAAAGGAAGCCATAATGGCCCTCTCCTTGTTGTACTTCTATTGGCAGGCTAAAACACTTTTTATTCAGACAGGTTTTTTAAACAGAGAGTTTTAAAAGAACGGGCTAGGAGGTCCTGTATTATTTTAACTGACCTGTTTTAAGAGCTTTGTATCTTTAATTGCATTTTATTCTTTGACTGTGAATTGTTTTAATATTATAAATAGTTTAAATCTATTTTAATGTTCACTTTTTGTATGTTTTTAATTGTATTATTTTTAAAAAATTGTTAGCTGCTTTGTGCCCCAATTTTTTTGGGGGGGGGTGTAAGCAAGATACAAATACATTTTAAAAATAACATACAAAAGCACAATTGGGCAATCATTGATTGGTGCGGGGAAAGCATAGCAAAAAACCATGGAAGCAGTGTCATGGTATGTGTCCATCTTCCTGATCGAGGCAAGGAGTTGGGATTAATTCCATAATATTATTGTTTAAAAATTGTACAATTTCACAATTGCAAAATTGTGCAATTATAGATTCCTGGGGGCCAGTTACACAGCAGAATAAAGTGCGCGAAATTCTGGATTTCTGTCCTTCCACAACAGCGGTGCATAGTTCACACGATTTATTGCTAAATTGGAAGATCCAGTGAGTTTTGCCTTTCTAAGTTTACACAGACAAAGGTGGCGGGGGGCATGGCCTCTAGATCATTATCATTAAAGCCAGGCAGGAGACAGGAGGAAGCAAGGAGGGAGGCAGTGCAAGGGGGAAAAGAGACCATAAGTTCGTAGCTTCGTCTGTATATAAAGCAACAAATAAGGAGGGAGACCATGGAGGAGGAGAAAAATAATGACAAAGGAGGGAAGGAAAGCAGCTGAGATCCTTGTCAGCTGAGCAGACTGCTTCTCTCTCTCTGTCTCGCGTGCATGCGCACATGCACACACAAAAACGACACAGCTGAGATTCACTCTGCAGTCCCTGACAGCTGAGCAGACTTCTCTCTCTGTCTCTCTCCCTCTCTCATGCCAGTGTGTGTGTGTGTGCGCGCACACACACACACACACACACACACGAACGATCCAGCAATCACTCTCTTTCTCTCATACACAAAGAGAGAGGGGGAGAGGAACAGTAATTATGCTAGAAGGCAAACCAGCTGGCTGGATCTTTTCAAGCCTCATCTCTTGCAAGTCTACCCTTTCCTCCTTTTTGGTCAATTCAACCAATCATGGATAAGCTCGACAGTTCCCACTGCCGTAAGCAAAATGGTCATTCACACAGTCGATAGTGCTCTAACTTGCGCTACTTTTCAAAAAAGATGGGGAAAATAGCGAAAGCTGATACTGCGTGACTTATGGCATTTTTTGGTCCTCTCCTTCTGAATATGGCGACTTTGATCCGAAAGATGTGGGAACTATTAGGACTCTATAAATTCTCAGAGGATTTATTTTGCCGTGTAAACGGCCCCCTGGTTTTTAAAAGAATACGTCAATGATGATGCAGCAAGCAGAGCAAACAGGTAGTATAAAAGGTATTGTCATATTTCAAGTGAGAAAGCAAATACAGAAACTAATGCCATTAAAGCACAAATGCAATGAAGCTGTGAATGAGATTGCCATTCTGCTACCTTTTCAAAGTACAGAAGAAGCAGTTTTCAAACAGAACAACCCAAAATAACTGACTAGTATAATATGCACCCCAGTTTCATATTCCAGTTTGTTAGCTAATAACAAACCATGGTTTATTTATTCAGATGTCACAACAAACCACATTTTTACACCCCTATGGTTTGGTGCAATGTCTGAACAGAAGCCTATGTTTTTCAAAAACAGGTTAAAATGTAAGTGAAATAAATAAATCTTACATTTCAAAGTCCCCCAACTACCAGATATTATGGATTAGCAACAGGAGATGCACATTCACATTTCTGCCAAACAATGAAATTAGGCATGAGATTACCTTAGTCATTCACTTATCGTATAGCACAAATGCATGTTATCAGTGGAAATAATTTTATTCCATTGAGAAAGCAAATCAATTATCCAAAAAATCTTGTCCAATATACTAGGATCTGCAGTTTTATTTTTAAATTATAATATTTAGTTCTTAATAACTCAAGATGGTATATATATTTTAAATAAATAAATAGGGTCCTCCAGAAATAAAAATGAAGGCTCTTATATCTTGAAACATCTAATTAAGCTAATATGATCTGTATACAGTTTGAGAAGAATGGGCACAAATCTAGGGGGAGGGATACTGTACATCATGTATATTAAAATCTAATGATCAAACTTTTTCCCCAAATTAGCAAAACTGATGAACTACAGTGCAATCCTGCATAAATGAACTCAGAAGTATGCCTGAGGAGATTATCAGATGGGAACCAAATAAAGCGTCCCCGTCTCACCTTCTAATTCCCACCCCACTCCCATCCCTGTAACAGATTTAATTTTTTTTCCAAACACTTACCTTTTAGTGGAATAAAAAGTCCTCCCCTCTGGTAGCTCAGCCATGAATGGAGCTCTCAGAGAGCTCCATTCACTTCCTGTAAAGCAAATCCTGGCCATTCTCATGAGAGAACAATCACGCAGGAAATTCAAAGTTAAAAGCAAGAATACATGCACAAAAGTTAACCCAAGAACATAAATACACACACACACACACACACACACACAAAACAAGTAAATAGGGGAGGGTATAAAAAAAGGCTGTTACTTACCTGGATGTCCTGATCGCCACCTGAAGTGTTCGGCATGGACCTTCCATGACCTTCCAGGGAGGCCAGCATTGCGTGGGAAATTTAAAAAAATATAAAAAAAACCCCCAAACATCAAAAAATTAAAACAAGTACCTAAACATAGTAAAAAACAAAAAACAAAAACAAGTAAACAGGGAAGGGTACAAAAAGGGTGTCACTTACCTGGATGTCCCAATCGCACCTGAAGTGTTCGGCACAGACCTTCCAGAACCTCCCAGGGAGGCTGGCATCATGTGGGAAATTTAAAAATAAAAAAACCCTGAACGTCAAAAACTAAAGCAAAGCACGAAAACAACCTTTAAAAACCCTGAGTAAACAGGGTAGGGTACAAAAAAGGCTGTCACTTACCTAGATGTCCAGATCGCCACCGGAAGTGTTTGGCACAGACCTCCCAGATTGCGCCAAAGGAATAGGGCACCTTTACGCTTGCTCATGATTCCGTTTCAGAAACAGAATGGGTGATCTATTGACAGATTTTGGCCATCATCATCATCATCAACAACAACAACAAAATGGAACGGAACGGAAGCAGCATGGGAGCATACCGGGACAGGGACGACATCATCTGAAAAGGAAACCCTTTCTTGATCCTGTGGCATCCCTTTACTGAATTATTAAGTTTGTTTGATAATCTCCTTACTGTGCTCATTGGAGCCTTTTTCAGGTAAGTGTGTGCTGGTTTCAGGTTTAGGTATACTTTTGACTATAATTGGCTTGAGTTTCAAATTCGAATGTAAAGTTCAAACACCTTTAAGTTTACCTAATACAACTTTCATTGATGAATAAATGGAAAATTCATAGCAAAAGAAACGTCATCTTGTGTAGTCTAATATAATTTTCAAATATATCATTCATCAGATATATTATTTTATTTTGTTTCTAAACTACTTTAGGCATATAAAACTATTTATGTGCTGTGTCACACTACTACTATAATAGCAATTTATAGATACTGGTGCCATTTTATGGGTGAAAGCTGTAGGTATGTTTGTGATGAATTAGATAATAGTATCATCTAAAAACAAGAACACAGAGAATAAGCTAATAGGTTCAAAAGCACTAAAAATGAAATTTAAAAAACTTAATCTCAGGATACATAATGTAGCACCAAATTGCTGAAGCATATCCAAATCTGTGCAAATGAAACAATAACTTGTAGAACAACATTAGATATTTAATAGCTAGAGGCTGAGCTAGTCAGGTTACTTACAGCTGCCAAATTTCAGTGGGCATGAGTGAGCATCCATAGGGAAGTCTTCTAAGTGCATTGGACACTCAGCCTGGACTGTAAGCCTGGAAGGCAAAAGACCACTATATGCTTGCTTGCTGCTAAGAGGTAACAGAAATCAGCTGCACAAAATTTTATTCTAATCACAAAGATGAAATGTGTGAAAATAATTAAACCTTAATCTCCTATTTCTTAGAATTTATTTTCACAGAGCTTTGAGTTATTTCTAAGGAGATTTTCAGACCGCGTTTCAGCGTGCCTAGCGCGGGAGGAACTTTCAGGAGAGGGACGGCGATCTTGCGCAGCAGGGGGGCGTTTTCGGACGCCGTTGTCCCTCTCCTGAAACCATCCGTGTCACTTCCGTGAAGCTTCAGAAGCCTCAGCGCCATATTTTAATCACGGGCAACCTCCGTGATTAAAATATGGCTCTGCGGCTTCCGAAGCTTCACAGAAGTGACACGGATGGTTTCGGGAGAGGAACAACGGCATCCGAAACCGCCCCCCTGCTGCACAAGATCGCCATCCCTCTCCCGAAAGCTCCTCCCGCGCTAGGCACGCTGAAACGCGGTCTGAAAATCTCCCAAGAATGAATGTGCTGAAGTCATCTGTAACAAAACAATGGTAGAACAATACTCTGGAACCTTTTTACTTAGGTAGGATTTTGGCAACAGACTGGCTAGTGAGGAACGGGTTTCAATGGGTTGTACTCTGATTATTAAAAACTTTCTTTTTTAAGAAAATGTTTTTTTTTTCATTTGTTGGTTGTTTTGCTAGGATAATCAATTTTAATTATACAACTTATTGTATTTTTAATTTATGCTTTTATTTATGAAGTACCTTCAAGCTTGCTGGGAAAAGAGGTTAACAAACAACAACAACATCCATTCTTCTTGAACATAAGTTAACAAGCTCTGCTCATATTAAACTATCTTATGATTTTTTTAAAAAAAATAGCTGATTCAAAACAATAAGGAAAGATCCATTGAAAGTTATTAATTATGGAACTGAGGATTTTCTGATTAACAGTCAGAAGAATTTGGCATATGACTACAGAACTTTTAGTACATGGGCATGATTTGAGCTTAGTGAAAACAAATGCACAATTTAGCTTTTTTTCCTTTTGTTTCATTCAGCTATTGCAATTGCAAACAATAAGTGGATCAAACAAATCTTGGACAACTTCATGATATACACAATAACAATCTTGGACTATACTACCCCTCCAAAACAGTAATTTTTACAAATTACTAAATTATCCCTCCTCCTCAAATGTAACACACCTCTCTAATCACCAGTAAGAGGAATTCCACAAACTATGTATCCTTGTACTATCAAATGTTATCCATTTACAACTAGTAGCATTCATATGCACACAGGGAGAGCTGTAATGATACTACCCTGGGAAGATGCACTTATTTTCTGTATAGCATCCTGAGAGATGACTTATAGGTATCTTATTCTACCCAGTTGCGAGCCTGCTTATCTTAGAAAATTTCTTGCTGCAGAATGTAGTGATTGGGTTGGGTGAAGGGCTGCTCATGGTGACTTGGAACTAAATCTATAAAAGCCTAGCACAGGGGCAAACTAAGTTTAGCCTTGGAACATGGACACCACAAGGCTGCTATTCCCTCACCCCGCAAACCCCTGAATATCTGCATTTTTTTTTCTGGCAAACAAGAAAGAAAGAAACGAATTCCAGAAGTGGCAATTCACCTTTTAAATAGGTTGCAGGGAGAGGCTGCATTTTTGACAGTCTGTGCAGCTGCTAGAGTGTCCCACTAGCATAAGAGTGCCTCCCTGACCCACCAAAATAGTCTTCCAGGAAAGTGAATACAAATAGATGAAATAAAATGTTTACCTCATGGTATATAGGAGAGTCCCATCATCTTGGATTCTTAGTAGTTTATTTGGCATGGTCATATTATGAGCAACTGACTTCTTCCCATTGTGAAAGAATGTATCTGGAGTCCATATTTTGCTGGCCATTAGATTGTTCAGTCGAAGAATATTCATAGGACCCTTAAACTTTAACCTTTCATCTTTCCATTTTTGACGGAAAAAGACATCTATTGTGTATTCCTGTCATGGGGGAAAAATAAGTGTGGAACTTTATATTCAATCTGTTTAAATATAGAAATAGCACCATACTGCTGACTTTGAGCTAATGAGAAAAAGCTGGGAGGGGGCATCATCAAGTGAATTAAAATACTATAATTACAACAAGAAATTCAGAAACATTTTCAGGATGTTTGGGTACATACATCTGCATTTCACACGGAAACTGCTGTTTATTCTTCCAAAACGTGTTCAAATTTAGATACTGGAAACTCTGTAGTTACAGGTATTTCATGAAAAAGACAATTACTAAAGAAGTGTCTCTTAATTTCTTTGGTTGAGTGGATCTGCTGGTATTATTAAGTGGATCTCTCTGACTGCAACAGGACTCATTAAGATACAAGTCATATACATTTAAGAACTTCATTCTGTTGGATTCATGAAGAGAAGTGATGGGGAAAAGTTTTAAAGATACCAGTAAATTCACTCAACCAAGGACACACAGAACTCTCAAAGGTGTGTATGCAGCCTGTAGTGTGCACAGTTCTGACCCCTGCACTAGCTGTTCCTCCTTTTCTTTGCCTATAAAGGGAGAAGGAGGAGAACACAGCAGGAGCAGCCACCGAAGGAGGCAACTGCTGGCTCTTAACCACCTATTTCTATATGCTTTGTTACAGAGGGGAGCTGAGATCCAAGGCATTTTGAGGGAGATAACTTAGAAAATTGCACATACTTTGACATAAAGAATTTTCTAAGCCACCTGTCCCAGAGAGCCTTAGTACCTGTACCCCCCAAGAGATTGGGCTTTCAGAAGTAGGTGACTCAGAGCCAACTGCCATTTCTTCATACAGGCACCACTGCTGCCTTTGCCTTCCCCTTGCTATTGTTGCCTTTTTCTTACACCTTTGGCCTTCAACATCACACTGCCACTGCTGCTGTCTCACATTCATACACATTGAATTGTGTGTGCTTGTGCCTTAAAGTTGTCTGTTGACTTATGGTGATCCTATGAATTTCATAGGGTTTTCTCAGGTAAGGAATACTCAGAGGTCGTTTTGGCATTCCTTTCCTCTGAAATATAGCCTACAGCATCTGGTATTCACTGCTGGTCTTCAATTCAAGCACTAAGCAGGGTTGACCCCGCTTAGCTTCCAAGATCAGACAGGATATGGTGCTTTTAAGGTATTTAAGCATTCACAAATTATATTACCTATCATCAGACATGAAAAGGCAGAAAAACTCATATTTCTGTTTCAGTCTATCAATAACAAAGACCACAAATATAAGAAATGAGATCTAGTTATAGAAGTTTTAAGAGAATGAAAGCTTATTTACTGTTCAGGTAAAATAAAAATAAAAAATCAAAGTTTAAAATACTGTTTCAATCAAGCAAAATATTGCAGTGGTCTCTGGGTTCCCAGTTCAAGTCTTACCACCATTTACATGAATATGGCTCCTACCTAGGGCCTTCCATGTCCATTGTCCTTTCTGCTCCCTTGTGGGACTGTCCCATGTATAATACCTGTGCAAAGCACCTAGAAATCTACAGATGGGTGAGTGAGTGCTGTATAAGTATGTAGGTATGTTTTATGGGCAGCAATACTGCAAAAGCAAATGGAAATATTAATGTGACTTTAAGATGTATGATTTTAAGATTTAAATTATGGGCTATTCCAATTGTTTAATAAATTAAGGTATAAATGCAACTAGACTATTGCCACTAAATCCATAAAACTTACCTAACTGTAGTCCAAGTTGTCATTCATCCAATGGAACTACTGTATAGTTGAAATTACCAATTGGATTCAGATCTAAGTGGTGTTACGCTTGTATGAGTGATTTATTTCAAATCATTCCCAAGGTAATGATGCATACCTACAGTTTGACACATTTAGTGAGCTTAATATGTTCTACTATTTTCAAAATCAATAAAAAGTTACCTTAAATGATAAACTATAGATATCGTAAACTGTTCTAGTAGGTTGTAAA
Source organism: Gambelia wislizenii (assembly GCA_030847615.1). Taxonomy (NCBI): domain Eukaryota; kingdom Metazoa; phylum Chordata; class Lepidosauria; order Squamata; family Crotaphytidae; genus Gambelia; species Gambelia wislizenii. The sequence continues at coordinate 101,008,462 of JAUMIR010000005.1, read as the reverse complement.
TTAGAATATTTTAGTGATGGGGTTCGCACCATTTTTTTAAAAAAAAAGAGAGGGGAAACTTTATACTGTCACACAGTCAGATTGGTAATGTTAGTTCCCCGGAGACATGCTTTACAGCAGAATTCATACAGAACTCAACTTACATGGGAGACATTTTATGACACTGTCACCAGAATTGTAAACAATGTCCACAAGTTTCAGTCACCAAAAGAGACAAAAATGGTTGGAATGAAAAACAACAAAGCTATAGTATTTTGCCACTAGAGTACTTTTATGTCCTAGCCAAAAATTAAACTGGAATAAAAAAGAATTAACTTGCCAATTGGTGGGTGAAACAAGAAGTAAAGAAGCTTGTGAGAGTACTCAGATGAGAAACAAACTTGCCCAGAGAGAAATTTAAAGGCAGCCGTGGCTTATAATCCCACTACCTGTATAAACAACCTAGTGGCTACTAAATACTACATTCACTACTAAATAGTGAAGGTGGAGGTAAAAATATTGCATCAGGACACTGATATTGAGAAAATTCCATGGGAGAGACAGACTTAATTGGAAGATTAAATTCAAGGCTGCACCATCAACAGTAAGTGCATGCTGTACAGATTTCTAAATCATTTTGTTGTGTTCTGGACATAGGTAGGTGGTGTGGTAAATATGACTGCACATTACTGTTGTGTATAGGAGTGGGTGGATGGGAGGAGTCTGGGGGAGAATACCAGCTGTTTTTCAATTTCAAGTTTTTTGATCTGAAATTGTAATAAAATGAAAATGCTGTACTTCAGAGGAGTACACTACTTTTAGAGTGACTCAGGACTTTATCACACAAGGCTGGTAAAACACAGTTACAGCCAGATAATAGTGTTTCTGGCCAGTATTTATCACACAATGTTGTATCTTTCCTGTTGCTGCTTTGCATTTCAATCATTGGTGGAGTGCAAATTTTTATTGATGGAGAATATCCACCAGTGGCTCCCAATCTTGCTGCTTTTCCATTATTGCCCCTGGTGCGATTGGTCCCTTCCACTGCAGTTGCAATATTCCAGCACATGGCATGAATGGGTGTGATTCTCCTCCTCTCTCCCTCCCTCCCCCTCACTATTCCCGATCAGGCTGAGGTTGGTTTTACTCCATTTTCCTTTTATTTTTTATTTCTTTTATTTCATTTATTTCATTTTTTTTTAAAATCATTTGGCCATAATTGCACAATCACTGAATTTCACTGAAGAGCATAATTTTAGAAGGATGGAAATGAATACAAAGTGCTAAAAAGCTTTGAACTGCTCCTTACTGGAAGCATTTGTTACTACATTTAAAAAAAAGTAACATGTATTCAGGGCATAGAACAAGAAAAACCCTATTGAAGGCAAACAGTGGAAGCCCCATGACACCATTGAGAGGATAATGTATGTTGACTTACTGCTTCTGGTGGGGGTGTATCATGGATATCATTAGGCGTTGGAGGAAATGTGGCATCTAGTCTCAGAGGGCTGCCACTTTAGAGAAATGATGAGCCAGAAGAGATGTGGTAAACACACAAGTCACTTGAAATTTAAGAAGGAAATAAGAACGATGCATATATTCACTGATAAACTGGCTGTCTTTCAGGACATGTGGATTATATAATTTTTATATTTATTTATTTATTTATTTATACCCCACTCTTCAGCCACAAGGCTATCAGAGTGGCTTACACATTGTTTTAAGCAACAGCAATTTACACATCTATACTGCATTAAGCAGTTTCCAATGTGTGTTAGTGAGCAGCTACAGAAATGGTATACACCAGGGATGGGCCCAGGAAATTATTTCATTAAAACATAGCAACGGTCCAATGTAATACCTCAAATCATCTGAAGATGTTGACTTGAGCAGCCAGTCAGGAACATCATGGGCTACTCAGCGTGCTTATTCCATGACAACACGCTGACTGAATCATGTGTCAACAAACTTGGGAACAATTCGGGGGGGGGGAATTTTTTTCAACCGCTTAACACTGTTAGAAGGTCTGTTAAACAAAGAGCTAACATACAATGGTTACCATTCAACAGAACACATGCATCCCTCCTCACCCAGTGTTATTCCTATGCTAGGGCAGTGGATTAGAAACAGCAGTGTAATACATGTGAGAAATTTGTTCACAAGAACCACTGCAGTACCAAAGTGTCAGGTTCTCACTGTCAATAGAATACATGGGATAAAAAGAGTTCTTCCCTGGGGGACATTTATCTCAGAAGAGGCTATTTTGTTATAGAGGTAGACATGGAATCTTCCTGCACATAAATAACACCAGCTGCTTTCCGTTAGATTTCTGTTATGTTCTTACTGTTTGGGTTTCAAAACAAGGATTCTGTTGATTTGAATGGGAAATGGCAGTAGTCATATTTATAAGCCATAGAAGCCATATTGGTTACTTTCTTTTGCAGAAAAAAAGCCACTCAGAACAAGCATTCCAGGTAACATGAATAAAGTGTTTTATGATGTTGAGTGTCTGAGCAATGTGGAACACCCAATTCTGTAGTTATAAATGCTCTGAGGGACATGGAATACAGTTGTCCCTCTGTATCCACGGATTTGGTATCCACAGATTTAAGTATTAACAGCTTGAAAATATTCTTTAAAAAATAATAATCCAAATATCAAACCTTGATTTTGTCATCTTATATAAGGGACACCATTTTGCTATGCTATTGCATATAATGGGACTTGAGCATTCACGGATTTTGGTATCAGCATTTGAATTCCAGGGTATTGCAGGTAAAAAAATACAGTTGTCCCTTCATATTCGCTGGGGTTTGGTTCCAGGACCCCCCGTGGACATGTGGCACTCATCACAAGGTTTCTTATCTACCTAGATGAGGGTTAAATCAATTAGTTAAATAGGGAGGGGGTTCTTGGTAATTTAAATCATGATTGCAATCAATGATTTAAAATGTAATCCACTCTGACTGCAACTGAAACAAGCAAAAATATTTAATCCTGTAGAACTATCCTAAGTATTACGTTGCTTATTTATTCCCACATTAAAAATACACACCCTGGTAAACTTATATAACTTTTCTGGCTAATGTGTTTCTTCTCCAGTGGTTAATTTGAATTTTAGAGCTCTCTACCATTCAATTCCCTTGGCATTCATTAGGGCAGTGACCAGTTCTCTAGTGAACAGCACCTTATTTTTTTCAATGAGTTTTTGTTTTTATTTGTACAACATTAACATTACTGTGTTAATATAACTGCATGCATTTATAGCACAGAATCTGATGCATTCCCCTTGTTTAAATTTATTCTGATTACGCAACTGAAAACTTCAGATTCAGCAGTCTGGAAAGGAGGAAAATATCTCCAAAATAAGAAAAAGTCAAGAAAAACCCACCCACAGTTTTATTATTTGCTTTGATTGCTATTATTGCATTCTCTTCACTAGATCAAACTCAGCAGGTTTATGCTGAACACATAGTTCTCTGAGTGTCAAGTTCCTCTCTAGAGATTTATAGGTTACCTTAATTGCCACTTCACCTATACAATGATGAAAGCCAAATATTGCAGGTTGAAGAGCTGACACTGACTACAATGGGGGGAGTCTATGACATCTGGCTGGACACAGCAAGTGTTGTCGGGTGACACTGACAAGTAGTTTAAAAGCATCAGTATAACTGTGACTGGGCAATTTCCTGTGAAGTAACACGCAAAATTCAAGCAAAGAACTCATTGACTCTATGAAAATATTTGCATGTGAGCTATAGGAAGCAGAAGCAGAACACAGGAGTATAATGTTTTCAATACCATCCCATGTAGTCCAAAATAACATTTTTGACTTGGAAATTCTAGTTTCTTCCAAGTATTTCTGTTTAGGTATTTTTCTTTAATTTGCATCTTGTGAATCAGCTAGTTTCAAATGCAAGTAGAAATACTTGTAGTCTAGAAAGGAAACATGAGCCTTTAGCTATTTAATTAAAAAAAAAAAACTTAAAAGGTGGCCTATTTTCCAAGCTACTCATCAGTTTAAGGTAAAAAAAAATCTTACTTAAAAACATTGTGAGCAGTGTAGCAATGTAGTGAGCAACTGGAGTGTAGTCAAGGGGTTTACCAACTATTGGCCCCCACTGCAGGCCTGATTTGGATGGAAAGGAGTTATTAGTATAATTGCATTTCCAAAAAGAACCCATTTACTCAAAACAAACATTGGAAATGAAGCTGCCAGTTACTAAAATCTTGTTATTCTTGAGCCTTTAAACTCTTCTCTGACTTGTGCTATATGGGGTTGTAAATCGTCATTACCTATTTCTGCTGTTGCATAAGATTACAAGAGTTTTATGTACAACAAATCCAAAATCCACAAAACAGTGATACCTCTACTGGCCAACAAAAAACACAAAGTAAGAGTTTTAGATGACATTTTAAAAAATGCTTTACAGTTCTGCACTGTTTGATAAGTTTCATGATTTCTCACAAAAAACTAGTTTTGTGCAAAGTACAATGTTTTGTGCAAAACTATTACTTTTGTGAAAAATTGACTGTACTTTTTTTGTTGTTGTTCTTGCTACTGATGATGTTTTTAAAAAGTGCTTGCCTTTTTGATCTCATGCAAGAGTCAGAAGTCTCATGCCAGCTGGTTATTTACTTTTTTGACAGAATGTTTTGACATGTTCAGACACTGACCCAGCAAGGACAAGAAAAATCTGTTGATATGCTTTACATCCCTAGTACTTAGTAATTAGTAGCCATTTAAAATCTGCATTCTTGTTTATTTGAATAAATGGTTAACATCCAAGAAATAAGCATAGTTGATTTATACTGATTATTGTAGTAATCCAGAAATCTGTGCAAATGTATTTAGACTGAGTAGCCAAACTATTAACAGAAAGTACATTTTTAAAAGTGCTATTTTATATATGAAAGTGCTTTCTGAGACACGCTCCAATCATATCCATATCTCACTTGAAGTTAGCTCCCACTGAACTAAAAATGGATTACATGGGCAAGAAAATTTTGACAAGTAAAGCCCTAAAAAAACATCTTTGTAGTGACATTTTCCCCAACTTCATTTTGTACATATGCCTGCTCTCCAGTTCCTGATCTAAACCCCTTTGGTTAAAAGATAACATACCTAAATCTTATCTTCTGGATCTTTTGACAACTGCAGCTATCTCTTACACATTTGTCAACACAAACTGGAAGGTTAGTGGACTGAGAGATAGAATGAATCATGCTTACACCATGAGAGTTTGTCAGAATCTTATTTTATAAGTTTACAGAAATTGTATTCACCTATTGCAATAGTCCTGCCTGACATTCCCTGGAGGCAATAGCTTCTTTCTCATAGTTTATTTGTTATATTATAAACTCAGAAGTTGATCAACTGTGTTGGAGAATTGTTCTCAGCTTTGTACTCCCAAAGGCAATGTCCTTAGCTCCAAGGGCTTTAACAAAATACGCTACAAACTGGAGAGTTTCTGAAAATTTGTAAATTTCCTTCCACACTCTCAAAATTTGTAAATTTCTTTCCACACTCTCAAAATTTGTAAATTTCTTTCCACACTTTCTGCTCCAGTAGGTGAACTGTTTAGTTCCAGTAGCTTTAGTATATAATAAAAGCATGGGGACACCAGAAAATGCATACTGTATTTTTTTCAGTCTGGTAATGGGCAATTCACTTTGGCTTTTAGGATCTTTCACCTGACTGTCAATTTTTTCACATACCAGAGGCTGGTCTAGTGGGCCAACTCAGACATCAGTCCTAGGGATGACACTGGTTACCAGATTTAATGCTGATATTTATAAAAACCACAAGTAAATATCTAGTAACAAAAGCACCAGGACACAGAAGCACCCTGCACACATTACTCATGTGATGGACCCATTTTGAAATTTTTGTGAGGCCGAGCTCCTGATTCCACCATGATAGCATGCACAGTGTCAACCCTATGTTGAATAGCTCTGTGTTGACCAGGGAGAAAAATCCTTCCTGTAGTTCTGATAGTGGTACTGTTAGGTGGGGTGAGGGTCATTCCTTAAGTTTTTCAACATTGTTGTGCATCCTAATCTGGGACATCCAAAAATGGTGCTTTGAGTTAAACATGCTGCAAATGGACAGACTTACTTTGTGCTTAAATGTGTATCTTTAAAACAAAAACAAAATTTCAAGACAGGAGAAGTGCTCTCCCTAAGACATCTTGCCTTAAAGGTGACCATATGCACATTTGGGACTGATAAGCCCACCTATGTTACATCCTGCTACTGGCTTGGACTAAACACAGAGGCCCAGCACCAGGCAGCAATAACTTTGTCAATGTTCTTTCTCTTCTGTGGGAAAGGGTAGAGAGGGGAAGGCAAAGGAGCTACTGCTTGTTCCTACTCACTATAGCCGCCAACTGACTGATTTGGCAAGGACCGGTCTGATTAATACTGTCATCCCACTTTCTCAGCTGTGTTTAAAATGTCCCAGTTTCTCTCTCCACCTTCTCTTTCTCTCTTTGTCCTCAGTTTACTTCAGTTGCTGCAAACTCAGTTCAGAGTTCAAAAGTAACTTGCACTCAGTTAACTTAGCAGGGAGGAGAGGAGAAGAGGGAGAAGAATCGTGCCCTTCCAGTCAGCTCAGGCAAAAGGAAACTGCTCTCTTAGCTGGTCTGTTCTTCCTTGTTAATCACTTTTGTCACTGTGTTGTTGATGTTGCTGGCCACAAACATACTGGTTTTCAGCTGTGAAATGTTGGAGGATATCACTCACTGCGGCTCCTTCCCACACATGCAGGTAAGCTTAAAGTTTGCTGCAAAAACTCAGCACAGTAATAGGTTTTAGAGGTGAGGGGTTGGCAGCAGCAGGAACTTGACTGGGTGTGCATGTACAGTGCATTATGTTATTTTATATTGATATATATGGAGATTAATAGTGATTTATGTTATTTTGCATAGATAGATAGATAGATAGATAGATAGATAGTGTTAACGTTAAGTGGCTAGATTTAATTCCTCCAGTAAGGCAAATATTTGTAGAGATTAGAAACTGAAAGCAAAACTATGGCTATAAGTGAGCCAAATGCAGGAGTTAGTCGATATGGGAGCTGGAAGGAGGCTGGAAGCAGAAGCTGAGGTGAACCAGAACTGGAACAAAAACTGAAGTAGACATGCAGACTGCAGAGCAGAGAGAAAAAGTAGGCCAACTAGTGATATCCTCCAACAAGAAGAAACCAGTCAGAAGAAGAAAAACACCCAGAGTGTGAGGAGAACAGTTCTAGGGGAAAGCTTGCAAATTACAGAGAACTAGTAGCCTGACACTGGAGATGAAGACTTGGGGAAAAGTGTAAGACCTATATTCCTCAGGGACTGTAAGTAGATATGCTTAGAGGAATCCATTTATTTGTTTTTTCCCTATTGCTCAATTGGAACTGTTAACTGTAACAAACTATTTTTGAAATATTTTGGGATATACAGTAATTATGAATGCTATGAAAATATAAGTTTTTTTAATTATTTTTATGTTATGTTAAACCTCTCCATTGACGCCCCCTTGTCATGGGAGAGAGGCTTGCATACCCTAATGATGTTTTGAGCTATGCTGGCAGTGGCATAATAGCCACCGGTAGGGTCTCCCATGCCAGACAGGTCAAAACTGAAGGGTTGGACAAAGAGTGTCAAAGGGCAGGATGGGCTCTCTAGCCTATGGCAACCATCCTAGGAGAAGGAAAACTCTAATCCCAAACCCGGGCACATGGTGCTCGTCCAACCCTGTAAGGTCAACCATCTAAGAGAAGGAAACTCTAATCAAACCTATGACCTGAGGACCTCACTGCTACCGTCCATGCTTGCAAGGCCACAGCAGATGAACCTTTGGTTTAAAGAGTGAGGTCAGTTCTACATGCGGCGGTCCACCACAAAAATCCATTGCACAGGCCTGAAGGAGAAATCCAATTCCAAAAAAGCCCTGTAGTGATAGTCGAGGGATGAAACGGCAGGTGTTAAGATGCACTGGAAGCCACAGACCCAACCCTGCATGCAGGCAGTTCAGGACTTTGGTCGCTCGAGGCTGACCTGGGAGATGACAGTCTTGTTTGGCAGCATCCTGAACGACCAAGCAGGCTTTTTTAAGGAAAGCACTGCTTGCCCCATATGGAGAGGGGCCTAGAAAAGGTGGCCTAACGAAAGCTCATCCCCAACTACCTGGTTGGCTAGCCATGGCCAACAGTAATCTTCTGATGCGGTCAAACCAAGGCAAAGAAACAAAGGCACACACCGGCCTCCAAAGGTGTAAATAAACTGATGTATGCATGCTGGAACATCAGAACCATGCGGGACTCTGCAGATAGTGGACAGCCTGAGCATCGTTCTGCTCTATTAGCCCATGAACTATCATGGCTTAATATTGACATCGCTGTTCTTAGTGAAGTTCGTCTCCATGAGGAAGACAGCCTTAAAGAACATGGTGCTGGCTACACACTTTACTGGTCTGGCAAACCCAAAACTGAAAAACATCTTTCAGGAGTAGGCTTTATGATTAAAAATTCCATTGCCTCCAAACTTGAAACCTTGCCAACAGGACACTCCGATCGCATTATTTCCTTACGCCTCCCACACGTTGTTCTCTTTAGTATATATGCCCCAACTATGCAAGCTGACCCTGTAGAGAACGACAAATTCTACACAGACCTACGCCAACTCATACAAAACGTCCCTGTAGAAGATAAAATTTTTATCCTTGGTGACTTCAATGCCAGAGTAGGAAAGAACTCCGAAGCCTGGAAAGGTGTCTTAGGCAAGTATGGCATTGGAAATTGCAATGATAATGGATGCCTCCTGCTAGAGTTATGTGCAGAACAAGAGCTGACTATTACAAACATTATCTTTCAGCAGAAAGATAGCTTGAAGACAACCTGGATGCATCCCCGATCCAAACATTGGCACCTCATTGACTATGTTCTTGTCCACCAGAGAAGCATCCATGATGTCCGTCATACTTGAGTGATGCCCAGTGCAGAATGTCAGATAGATCATCGCCTCGTAAGATGTAAACTAGACCTTCATCTTAAGTTCAAACCTAAGAGGGGAGGCATCTTAAAGAAGAGACTCCAAGTCAACAATCTTCAACAAGCTACCACGAGACACAAATTCCAGGCAAATCTGCAAACAAAACTTGAAGACCATCCTATACCCTTCTCCTACAGTGCTTTGGCAGCATATCAAAAACAGTATCCTGCAGTCTGCAGAAGAATCCCTCAGGTTCTCCCACAAGAAAAATCAAGACTTGTTTGATGAAAACAAGCAAGAGATCCAAGAGCTGTTGGCAAAGAAGAGAACTGCTCACCAGGCATACCTTGTCCAGCCAAGTTGCCATGTAAGAAAAGCAGCTTTCCATCTCACATGTAGTAAACTTCAACAAAAACTCAGAGACATACAGACAAGTGGTGGATCAATATAGCAGAAAAGAGACAACACTGTGCAGATCTGGATGATTCTAGAGGATTTTATGAAGCTCTTAAGGCAGTGTTTGGACCTACTTATCAGGTCCAAAGCTCCTTATACAGTACAGATGGTCAAACATTAATTACTGATAAAGTTTCCAACCTGAGTCGATGAGCTGAACACTTTCAAAGTCTCTTTAGTGCCAACAGAGTAGTCCAAGGCTCAGCTATCCAACATATGATACAAAAACCAGTGAAAAATGAATTGGACATAGCTCCCACTTTGGAAGAGACCCTTAAGGCCATACAGCAGATGAAAAACGGCAAGGCAGCTGGGATTGATGGAATCCCACCTGAAGTTTGGAAACACGGAGGTCATGTACTCCATGATAAATTCCACGAACTCCTTATGAATTGCTGGGAAAAGGGAAACTGCCATCAGTTCTCCAACATGTAGTCATCATCACCCTGTACAAGAAAAAAGGAGCAAAATCCGATTGCTCAAACTATCGAGGCATAACACTGCTCTCTATTGCTGGAAAAATCCTTGCAAGGATACTCCTAAACAGATTAGTTCTTGCCATTGCAGAAGAACTTCTTCCTGAAAGCCAATGTGCCTTCAGAGCCAATAGGAGTACTACAGATATGGTATTTGCTCTTAGACAACTGCAAGAGAAATGTAGAGAGCAGAAAAAGGGTCTCTATGTAACATTTGTTGACCTCACCAAAGCCTTCGATACCGTGAGTAGAAAAGGTCTGTGGCAGATCCTGGAAAGACTAGGATGTCCCCCAAAATTCCTTAAAATGATTATCTTGCTACACGAGGGCCAGCCCAGTCATATGGCAATGCTCTTTCAGAGCCCTTTCTAATAACTAATGGAGAGAAGCAAGGTTGTGTTCTTCCTCCATCTTTATTTACAATCTTCTTCAGCATGATGCTCAAAAGGGCTATGGCAGTGCTTGAAGAAGAAGATGGCATCTATATACGTTAACGTACTGATGGTAGCTTGTTTAACTTAAGCTGGCTGAGGGCTCGCACTAAGACTCTAAACTATATAGTCTGTGAGCTGCTCTTCGCTGATGATGCTGCCCTTGTTGCCCACACAGAAGCAACTCTGCAGCGCCTAACGTCCTGCTTCACAACAGCTGCAGAGCTGTTTGGGCTAGAAGTCAACCTGAAGAAAATGGAAGTTCTTTACCAGCCTGCACCACAGGACAAACACCATCATCCCCACATTGCCGTCGGCAACTCTGTGCTTAAGTCCGTGTAGCAGTTCACCTACCTGGGAAGCATCATCTCCTCAGATGCCAAGATTGACAAAGAGATCGATCACAGATTAGCAAAGGCATATAGTGCATTTGGAAGACTTTACAAAAGAGTCTGGAGTAATAAACACCTGAGGCGAAGCACAAAAATCAGTGTGTAGAGAGCCATTGTGTATAGAGCCATTCTCCTTTATGGGTCTGAAACATGGGTCACCTATCGCCACCACTTGCGACTCCTCGAATGCTTTCATCAGCGTTGTTTACGCACAATCCTAAATATACACTGGACTGACTATGTGATGAATGTTGCTGTCCTTGAGCAAGCAGGGATCACCAGCATTGAGGCCATGATATTGAGAACACAGCTGTGCTGGGCAGGGCACGTTTCTAGGATGGAGGACCATCGCCTCCACAAAATAGTACTCTACGGTGAAATCGCCATGGGTCAGCATAAGAGGGGCGTTCCAAAAAAGCGATACAAAGACTTCCTGAAACAACATCTCAGGCTCGGCCAAATTGATCACCAACAACGGTCTACCCTGGCCTCACATCGGGAGGCATGGAGACGCACTATCCACAATGCTGCAGCCTCATTTGAGAACTCACACCAAACAAGTCTTGAAGAGAAACTACAACGCAGAAAGAATCACAACCCGGAAACATCACCCAAGGAAACCTTCTGCTGTGCTTTCTGCAACTGGACTTGTTTATCTCGGATAGGCCTTTTTAGTCATCAGCGCGCTTGCAGTAAGCGCGGGATGAGTCTTTCCTGAATCTTCGTTTGCGAAGAAAAGCCAGAGAGAGAGAGAGATGTTAAATTAATAAGACTTTTAAAAATAGTTATTATTCCAATGGTTTGCAGTTATTGGTTGTTTAACCCATGCCTAAAGCCTTACCACTCTACAAAAAAAAAAAAGTAATTCTTTGTGAAATATAAATATTGGTGGCTGAGTTGGTAGAAACAGCTTAACAAATAAATAAAAGCATCTACCTAGTGGCATTGGAGGACATTTGGGGGTGGGTAACTAATACACTATTGCAAAGGAGTGCAGATGTTATTTTTGCCAATTTCCCTCCCCCTCATGAGACAGGATGAGACCAATCCGTGACACTGGGCTTCTCACTCTGCTAGACTGAAATGCACCTCACTTCAGTCCAATGTAAGAGGACCCAGATGTTATCCAGGCTCCTCTGAGTCAGTTTCTAACACACCAAAGCAAAAGTCCCCGAGTAGTAACACAAGAGCATTGGGAGAAAAATCACATTGACATCAATAAATCACTGCATACAACTTGCACACATGTAACAATTGGTGATAAATTGCAAATTGTTTGTTGCAATTGTTGATGAATAAGAAATGACACAAAAGAATAAAGTTGTATGCAGGATTTATTGATGTCAATGTGATTTTTCTCCCAGTGCTCTTGTGTCCTCCAACTCAATGCCAGAATTACATTTTCCTACATTGGGTTATGAGAGTAGTGGGCAGGAAAATGGGGCAGCCAGAGGAAACACCACCAAGCAAGCAGGGAGGCAGATGCAGTGACCAGCAGCATAGAGTAGTGAGGTTGATCAGTAAGCAGGACCATTCTTACTCTGATGACCCCAATCCACTGCCTGGGGAATGGGACTCAATGTCCGTTGTGTCTATTTTTGGAATTAAATTCTGTCCATGGACTACAAAATCCATTGAGTATCATGAGTTCTCAGTCCCTCAGACTACCACCTCATTCTGTGTAATGGGCATATTTAATTGAAACCAAGGTATTTGCAGTTACCATGACACTGGAAAGCCGTGGAACCAGAGCTTCAGAAATGGTTTGAGTCATCATGGATTTCACAATTAAAATTCTTTTGACAGCATTTAATTCCCATTCTGTGACAAATGGATCAGTGAATACACAACAGAATAAACAACAAGATAGTTTAAATCCAGTCTTCCTTGCCCAGATTTGAAGAAAATGTTATACATTTTTCTAACTGAACTGAAGACACTGCAATTAGCTACTTTAATTAGGATTTAATGTTATAACTTTCCTTTGACAATTATGGTGATTAATCATTCAGATTTACTGGTTTTGTTTTTCTGTTTTGTGTTTTGGGAGAGTTCTTTTTAATTTTTTTAAGTGAACACAGCTTTTCCTCTCAGGCTAATGTCACAATAAATTTATATCACTGGCCTCTCTAATTCTTTAGGGCTTTTCATCACAACACTAAGCTTACACATTTCATAAAAACAGCTATAAGACAGCTGAATTTCCAAAGGTGCAATCTGCTTTATCATTGCTCTTTAGCCTCCTTCTGTTAGTGTCCATTATTCTACATAAGGTAATTGCAAATCATCTCTTCAACCTTCACCTATGACTCAAAGCATGATTGCTAATGCACTTATATAAACTTCTAAAGCAGCAATTAAAAGTTGGTCTGGATTGGAAACAAACAAAAATAGCTTCTTTGCTTTGGTGAAGATTGGGAAAAATTGCAGGTTATACTGCTACTGTATACCCAAGTCCTGAAAGACTGTATAGAATGTCTCTGCAAGAAGACACATTGAAATGGAGAGGGACTGAAGGGGAAAACAATCCTTTCTCCCTGTTAGTCTGTTTCCCACAAAATCCAATAAGAACAACATATCTTTACCTATGTAAATTTCTAGACCTATGCTGGCAAATGCAATATAAATCTGGGACACTGGTGGAGATAAAAGCAGCTGAGTAAAATGGGCATTCAGTCTAGTGTATGTGAGAAATGGTTCACAGTCTCACGTAGAAGCAATACTCAGGACAAATCAGATGAAACGGACTTGACAATTTATTTACAGTTCTGCAGAAACTGGGTGATCTCCCCAGAGAAAGACACACATTTAGCTAGATGCAGCTAGCTTTTATATCCTTTTCCCGGCCAAGAGTTCCCTCTCCTTGACTGCCCATTGGATGAAGCCATCAGGAGTTCCAACCTATCCCAAATGCCTAATTCTGTAAAGGAAGTCCCGCCCCTCTTTACACATGACCACTAATATAATTCCCCAGACCCTCACCTTTATTTACCAATTTCCATATAAAGGTTTTTTTGAGTATTTCATCCTCCTGAGCTCTGACTTCTCACATAGCTCAAAACATCTCTGTACAGATAAAGCTTATCTGCATTCTTGAAAACTTGCCCAGTCTATTTGAGGACTGAATGTTATTTGTCCAGACAGTAGCAAGGCTATGTAGAGATACTCCCAGGTGTTCTTGGCATGGCAAGAAGGTTTATAGATTACAGCTAGAAAGCTCCCTTTGTTTCAAAGTTTCTGTACATTCTTGTAAATGCAACTTTGTTAGAAAGATATTAGAACACGGGGAGGAGGGGGTTTTCTCAGTGAGCGCTTCTTTGAAGTCTGCTCTAGTAATTTAGATAGACAGGCCCATTGCTCTCACCTGTGCAGACAAAACTTGTCTAGTTTACTTTAGGTTTCAAAGCCCTATTTACATTACTTTATTTGCTGAACCTAAATTTTACCTGTTTCTCACAGTGTACAAGTATGTCCCTTTTGAAGATCTCTTTGCTTAAATAATTATCATTATAGGCATAAGGCAAGAGGTGCATTCTGAAGCCAACTTATATCTTATTTATCATAGATTTCAATTAGAGATGGGTGAGACATGTGTTTGGGTCACATTTTAATGTGAGACGACCCAATTTGCATCACCTGGGGTTGAATGTGGACCAAAGCACAATGTGTAGTCAGAGAACTGCACATGTTTGAGATTGTGATGTATCCTGCACGCAAGAACACATACACATAGAACATTCAGAAATGGAAAGTTTTGAAAAATGTGTACTTTGGTCAATGGAACACATTTTGACACATTTTGGTCAAGAGAAGAATGCATACCAAAACTGTATACATTTGAGAATGTGCCAAAACCATAAATATTGGTTGGTGGGGGGAAGCACATAAGGATGCATATCAATTTCTGTATGGATGGGGAAAGACTAGCAATTTAGTGTGGACTCAAGTTGGAATAAGCTTCCTGACTGAAACTGGATATCCTCAAAAAGGTTGAGCCTCCAAGATTTGCACATCATTAACTCTAAGAGACATAAAAGAGTTCATTTAAATGTTGGATCATTTATTTATTATATCCTGTCTATGTAAAAGGAATGCCACCATATCTCACCTGTGCATATTTTGGGAACATACAAGATGCACATGCATTAGCAGAGTGTTAAATAGCTCAGAAAATCCATCAGCTTACACACAGTAGATGTGTATTTTAAAGAAACCCCTTACTGCAACAAAAGACTGTAAACAACACTACTTACTTATTAATTGCAGTTGTCATGATGGAATGACTGCAACTCCCATCATGGAGCCAGAACACATCTGTAAGAACTACATTTCCCATCAAAGGTAACACAAGGTTCTGAGGAGTGAGGGGGTGAGACCCTCATTTACTAAACATGACATCACACCACCTGACTAGAGAGCCAATCAGATTTCACAATGCAGAGCCAATCAGATTTGCCTAATGGATTTTTAAGATTCTGCAGTCTTTTGCATGCAGCCACATGGCTTGAGGGTCATCAGAGAGACAGGTGATACCATTAGGTCTGAGGGAGCAGACCTACCATATGACTCTGAATTCCATCATCAGAGACTAAGCTAGGCTGGCTTCTGATAAGCATGAGACCTAGCTTTTCCCAATTGGGACACAAACTGATCCAATGGGCTTCATAAACGTGAGTTGGAATCTTCTTAGCTTAGGAAACATGTTAACTAGTGTGTTAGTTTTTGTGATTTATTTTAATCCTCTGAATGAATGCTATTCTATGTAACTTTTAAGTTGGGGACCTGGAAGGAATGCCTTTTCTCTGTGATTTTATTTCTGTAATGTTTGTTGCTTGAACTAGAAAATAAAGCTTTTTCTGTTTTTCCTACTAGGCCCTGTACACACACCTGGCTTGGGCAAACTACCTTGATTCTTCTCTGGGATAGTGAGTAATTCCCCTAGTTAATCAGAGAAGCTACACAGCTTCACGCTGTGCTGTGTGGAAGGGGGGGAAACTAAGAGGGTGGTGGCAGATAGATACCGAAGAGAGACTTAGACTTGAGGTGATTTCTAGGCTAGAAGACTCCCTCAAGTTTGGGTCTCCCAAGGGTAGCTCTGGGGTTTCTCAGGCAGAAGGACCCCAGGGCCCTGTCACAGTTGTATCCAACATTTCCTACAAAGAATTAAAGTCAGTGTAAACCACCACCACCCGCATTTATCCTCACAGTTGTGCTGTGTGATAGTTTATGCTGCGAGATAGTGATTGGCCCATGGTCACTCACTGAACTTTCTGACTGAATGGGGATTTGATCATGGGTTGCATTAAATGTTACAAAGCTTGACATCCACAGCAGCAAGAGCAGGAGAGAAGAAACAGAATGGTTCAGAAGAAGAATGACTCTTGGAGCAGACCATTACACACTTACTATTGCACAGATTACGATTTATGTGCCATCACATCTCTTAACACCGTTTCTCAATGTCATGCGTACTGATCTAAAATATTCATCTTTAATTGTAAATTCCAGTGGCTCTCTCTGGGCAGAAGCTTGGCTAGAGTATCTGCAATCTTTTCTTCAGATGGACAGTGCTGTATATCACTACAGTTGTCCCTCCACATTCACGGATTTGACATTCACAGATTTGCGTATTCACAGCTTGAAAATATTCTTTAAAAAATAATAATCCTAATAGCAAATCTTGATTTTGCCATCTTATATAAGGGACACCATTTTGCTATGCCATTGCATATAATGGGACTTGAGTATTCATGGATTTGGGTATTCATGGGGGGTCCTGGAACCAAACCCCAACGAATGTGAAGGGACAACTGTAATTTCTTATTCTTGCATGTCTCTTTGGAAACACTGTATACTTAGCCCTGGGGTCTCAGTGAAATATACTGTTTGGTTTATTGCAAACTTTATTCCAAAAATATTTATCTGTCTCCTTTCCACTGATCACTGTACAGATAAAAATATTTATCTGTATCCTTTCCATTGATTGCTTGTACAGTTCCTTTAACTCTCCACTTTGAGATTTTTTTTTATATGTGGAAAGTAGATTCTATCATTGCATACCCTAACCTGCATGTAGATTCACATGAATTGTCCTCAAGATAGTCTATTCTACAGGCTGTACCATAATTATCCTCTGGCTTTTCTTCGTAAACGAAGATTCAGGAAGGACTCATCCCGCGCTTTCTGCAAGCGCGCTGATGACTAAAAAGGCCAATCCGAGATAAACAAGTCCAGTTGCAAAAAGCACAGCAGAAGGTCTCCTTGGGTGATGTTTTTCGGTTGTGATTCTTTCTGCGTTGTCGTTTCTCTTCAAGACTTGTTCGGCGTCTCAAATAAGGCTGCAGCATTGTGGATAGTGTGTCTCCATGCCTCCCGATGTGAGGCCAGGGCGGACCACTGTTGGTGATCAATTTGGCCAAGCCTGAGATGTTGTTTCAGGCAGTCTTTGTATCGCTTTTTTGGAGCGCCCCTCTTACGCTGACCCGTGGCGAGTTCACTGTAGAGTAGTATTTTTGGGAGGCGATGGTCTTCCATCCTAGAAATGTGCCCAGCCCAGTGCAGCGGCATTCTCAATATCGTGGCCTCAATGCTGGTGATCCCTGCTTGCTCAAGGACAGCAACATTTGTCACATAGTCAGTCCAGTGTATATTTAGGATTGTGCATATACAGCGCTGATGAAAGCGCTCGAGGAGTCGTAGGTGGTGGCGATAGGCGACCCATGTTTCAGATCCATAAAGGAGGATAGACAATATGATGGCTGTATACACACTGATTTTTGTACTTTGCCTCAGGTGTTTATTGCTCCAGACTCTTTTGTGAAGTCTTCCAAAATGCAATATATGCCTTTGCTAATCTGTGATCGATCTCTTTGTCAATCTTGGCATCTGAGGAGATGATGCTTCCCAGGTAGGTGAACTGCTGAACGGACTTGAGCACAGATTTGCCGACGGCAATGTGGGGATGGTGGTGTTCGTCCTGTGGTGCAGGCTGGTAAAGAACTTCCGTTTTCTTCAGGTTGACTTCTAGGCCAAACAGCTCTGCAGCTGTTGCAAAGCAGGATGTTAGGCGCTGCAGAGCTGCTCCTGTGAGGGCAACAAGGGCAGCATCGTCGGCGAAGAGCAGCTCATGGACTAGATAGTTTAGAGTCTTAGTGTGAGCCCTCAGACGGCTTAAGTTAAACAAGCTACCATCAGTACGGTAACGTATATAGATGCTGTCGTCTTCTTCAAGTTCTGCCATAGCCCTTTGGAGCATCGTGCTAAAGAAGACTGTAAATAAAGTTGGTGCAAGAACACAACCTTGCTTCACTACATTAGTTATTAGAAAGGGCTCTGAAAGAGCGTCGCCATATCTGACTTGATCGTGCTGGCCCTCGTGTAGCAAGATAATCATTTTAAGGAATTTGGGGGGACATCCTAGTCTTTCCAGGATCTGCCACAGACCTTTTCTACTTACAGTGTCAAAAGCTTTGGTGAGGTCGACAAATGTTACATAGAGACCCTTGTTCTGCTCCCTACATTTTTCTTGCAGTTGCCTAAGGGCAAATACCATATCTGTAGTACTCCTATTGTCTCTGAACCCACATTGGATTTCAGGAAGAAGTTCTTCTGCAATAGCAGGAACTAATCTGTTCAGGAGTATCCTTCCAAGGATTTTTCCAGCAATAGAGAGCAGTGTTATGCCTCGATAGTTTGAGCAGTCGGATTTTGCTCCTTTTTTCTTGTACAGGGTGATGATGACTGCATCTCAGAGGTCTGATGGCAGTTCCCCTTTTTCCCAGCAATTCACAAGGAATTTGTGGAATTTTTCGTGGAGTGCATGACCTCCGTGTTTCCAAACTTCAGGTGGGATTCCATCAATCCCAGCTGCCTTGCTGTTTTTCATCTGCTGTATGGCCTTAAGGGTCTCTTCCAAAGTGGGAGCTATGTCCAATTCATTTTTCATTGGTTTTTGTATCATATGTTGGATAGCTGAGCCTCGGACTACTCGGTTGGCGCTAAAGAGACTTTGAAAATGTTCAGCCCAACGATTCAGGATGGAGGCTTTATCAGTAATTAATGTTTGACCATCTGTACTGTATAAGGAGCTTTGGACCTGATAAGTAGGTCCAAACACTCCTTTAAGAGCTTCATAAAATCCTCTATGATCACCCAGATCTGCACAGTGTTGTGTCTTTTCTGCTATATTGATCCACCACTTGTTCTGCATGTCTCAGAGTTTTTGTTGTAGTTTACTACATGTGAGGCGGAAAGCTGCTTTTCTTACATGGCAGGTTGGCTGGGTGAGGTATGCCTGGTGAGCAGCTCTCTCCTTTGCCAACAGCTCCTGGATCTCTTGGTTGTTTTCATCAAACAAGTCTTGATTTTTCTTGTGGTAGAACCCGAGGGATTCTTCTGCAGACTGGAGGATACTGTTTTTGATATGTTGCCAAAGCACTGTAGGAGAAGGATCTGTAGGATGGTCTTCAAGTTTCGTTTGTAGATTTGCCTGGAAGTTGTCTCTCATGGTAGCTTGTTGAAGATTGTTGACTTGGAGTTTCCTCTTTAAGATGCCACCCCTCTTAGGTTTGAACTTAAGATGAAGATTTAGTTTACATCTGATGAGGCGATGATCTGTTTGGCATTCTGCACTGGGCATCACTCGGGTATGACGGACATCACGAATGTCTCTCTGACTGACTAGAACATAGTCAATGAGGTGCCAATGTTTGGATCGGGGATGCATCCAGGTTGTCTTCAAGCTATCTTTCTGCTGAAAGATTGTGTTTGTAATAGTCAGCTGTTGTTCTGCACAGAACTCTAGCAGGAGGCGTCCGTTATCATTGCAGTTTCCAATACCATGCTTGCCTAAGACACCTTTCCAGGTTTTGGAGCTCTTTCCTATTCTGGCATTGAAGGCACCAAGGATAATAATTTTATCTTCTACAGGAACTTTTTGTATGAGTTGGCGTAGGTCTGTGTAGAATTTGTCTTTCTCTACAGGGTCGGCTTGCATAGTTGGGGCATATATACTAAAGAGAACAACATGTGGGAGGCGTAAGTAAATAATGCGATCAGAGTGCCCTGTTGGCAAGGTTTCCAGTTTGGAGGCAATGGAGTTTTTAATCATAAAGCCTACTCCTGAAAGATGTTTTTCAGTTTTGGGTTTGCCAGACCAGTAAAGTGTGTAGCCGGCGCCATGTTCTTTAAGGCTGCCTTCCTCATGGAAGCGAACTTCACTAAGAGCAGCGATGTCAATATTAAGCCGTGACAGTTCATGGGCTATTAGGGCAGAACGATGCTCAGGCCATCCACTATCTTCAGAGTCTTGCATGGTTCTGATGTTCCAGCATGCAAGTGTCAGTTTATTTACACCTTTGGAGGCCGGTGTGTGCCTTTGTTTCTTTGCCTTGGTTTGACCGCATCAGAAGATTCCCGTTGGCCGTGGCTAGCCAACCAGGTAGTTGGGGATGAGCTTTCGATAGGCCACCTTTTCTAGGCCCCTCTCCATATGGAGCAAGCAGTGCTCTCCTTTAAAAAGGCTGCTTGGTTTTTCAGGATGCTGCCGAACAAGACTGTCATCTCCCGGGTCAGCCTCGAGCGACCAATGTCCTGAACCACCTGCATGCAGGGTTGGGGCTGCGGCTTCCAGTGCATCTTTACACCTGCCAGTTTCATCCCTCGCCTGTCGCTACAGGGCTTTTTTGGAACTGGATTTCTCCTTCGAGCCTGTGAAATGGATTTTTCTGGTGGAGCGCAGCGTGCACAGAACTGGCCTCACCCTTTAAACCAGAGATTCATCTGCCGTGGCCTTGCAAGCATGGACGTGGCAGCGAGGTCCTCGGGCCGTAGGTCTGATTAGAGTTTCCTTCTCTTAGATGGTTGACCTTACAGGGTTGGACAAGCAGCATCTGCCCGGGTTTGGGATTAGAGTTTTCCTTTTCCTAGGACGGTTGCCACAAGGCTAGAGAGCCCATCCTGCCCTTTGACGCTCTTTGTCAGACCCTTCGGTTTTGACCTGTCTGGCATGGGAGACCCTACCAGTGGCTATTATGCCACCGCCAGCATAGCTCAAAACATCATTAGGGTACGCAAGCCTCTCTCCCACGACAAGGGGGCGTCAATGGAGAGGTACCATAATTATAATTAATGCCAGAATTATGTATTATGTTAGCATCCAGTAATTTGCACCTGGTCATTTTAAATATAGTGGTTTTCTTTTTCTTTTCTCCTAGTTCAGTCTAGCAAGATGTGTATGGCACACTCATCTAATGCTCAATTACATCTTCATTTAAATATCATTTCCACATCTTTTGTATGTATCCCCACTGTCTGTGTGAAGTATTTGTTGCTTTAATTAGATTTTATTGTTGGCTACTGCCGCTAGTTGTGGCAATTTCCCCAGCATCTCATTAAGCTGTGTCATAAGATATGCACTAGTATACCTGGGAAAGTCATCAGTTGAGGTCACCAGACAGCTATTCCCACCTAGTGTATGAATCCTCATCAGCACGCAAAGATCAGTATGGACATTCTCCTTTGTAGTCTTCCTTTGGCTGTTTTTGGGAAGTGATGTGAGTGTTGCTTTCACCTTTATATGATGCATGAATTTCTTTGGTATATAATATGGTAATGAATTCCTTATATGCTGTGCCAAATTCCATTTTGAAGCTCTTTTGTGTCTTCTTGACTTCTATACAAGGTTTGTCTATTAAATAACAAGACTGTTTCTACCTTTCAGACAAATCAGGAAGAATTGATTGTGAACACTTGAGTGGTGACCTTGAACATGTCTGAACCATGACAAACATCAACACTCTCAGCTGTTCAGTTAATTGTCAGTTAATTTAAAGCAGCTGTGCTGTCTGTTTGCCAGAAAAATGCTAAGTTTAAAAGTCGAGCAATGTGTCAATTTGAATTTTTTAGTAAAATTGAACAAAACACCAACGGAATCTTTTCAAATGCTTACTGAGGCCTATGGGGAAGACTGCATGTCTTGTGCACATGTGTTTGAAAAGATTCAAAGAAGGATGTGAGAATGTGGAAGACGATGAATGCCCTGGATGACCTTCCACTTCAAGAACCAAAGAAATTGTGGAAAAAATCAGCCAGATTGTTCTAGGAGACTGCTGATTCAGTGTCTGAGTGATAGCTGAAGCTGTTAACATTGACAAAGACACTGTGTGGAAAATTTTGCTTGAGGATCTCAACATGAGAAAAGTTTGTGCCAAGATAAGCATGAGGACAGGGAACTGTTAAATTGACCATTTGTAAGCTGCTCTGATAGCCTTTGTGGCTGAAGAGCGGGGTATAAATACAATAAATAAATAATAAACAAGATAGTCCCAAGGGTTCTCACACGAGAGCAAAAAGAGTGCTGCAAGAAAATTTGTGCTGGCATTCTGCAGCAACTTGAGGCAGACCCAAACTTTTTTCAAAAAATCATCACTTGTGATGAAACCTGGATCTTCCAGTATGATCCTGAGACAAAGTGACAGTCAATGCACTGGAAAACACCATCATCACCAAGAATGAAAAAAAGCACGTCAAAGCAAGTCCAGATTCAAAACCATACTCATTGGGGTTTGTTTGTTTGTTTACATCAAGGGCGTAATTTTGGCAGAGTGGGTTCCAGAAGGGAGAACAGTAAACCAGCATTATTATAAGGAAGTTTTGACAAAGCTGAGAGAGTCAGGAAAAAACACAGGAACTGTGGAAAAATGGTTTCACTCTTCATCAAGACAATGTGCCTGACTCACACAGCACTTTCTGTGAAGCAGTTTTTGGCCAGTGAATGCATTATTACACTTGAACATCCTCCATATTCTCCAGATTTGACACTATGCAACTTTTTTCTTTTCCCTAATGTGAAATTGGTGCTTCAAGGATCATGTTTTGAGTCAACTGATGCAGTACGAAGAAAACGGCAGATGTGTTGAAACAGCTGACAGAAACTGATCTGCTCCACACCTTTGACCAGTGGAAAACAAGACACATCAGTGTGTTAGTGTGGACAGGGAGTATATTGAAGGCCACCATATAAATAAAGATGGGTTATTGTATCAATCTCATTATTTAACAGATTGTGTACACTAGGCATCTTTGTCACAAATGGAGGCACTTATCGTAAGAGGCTTGAAGGTTCTTATTTGCTCATTCTGGCAGATTAACTTGAACAAATTAATCTCTTTCAACTTAATCAAGCATTGGTTTCCTTGGAACTGCACCATGAATTGCTAGCAAGGTGATTCACTGGCAGAAAGCGACTCTCCAGGAGTTGTACATATAAAACATCTTTGATGAGAATCTTGCATGTAATCTTTTATGGTGTTCTGGAACTGAAAATGTCATTGTGGACTCTCTCAAATGATGCTTTTTCCTTCTGCTGTAATGCTATCAGTGACACTGAGGTCTGTTTCTATGACAAAAATCACATAACAAGCAACCTACAACCCCTGAAATGTATTGCTCTGACACTGAAATGACCATCCTATATTCATCTGCTGAGTAATGTGTTGCTGCCTTCATTTTTTCTTGAGATATTTCTTTTGTTTGTTTCTGCTTCTTAGCATTCCAAAGCTCTTTTTTCAGGCGAGTTCCTTTTTTGGAGGTACCTTACTTTCTTGTAGTCCAAAGTTCTTTCTCCCAAGTGCCTTACTTTCTTGCAGGAAAAAATGTTCCAGGTTCCTTACTTCTTCCTTATCTCCTTGTCTACCTAGAGATGTGTCTGATTTTTCATCTTGAATCTTTTGTCCATGATTATATCCATCCAATAGTTTGCTCTTATTATACTCCACCTTTGGCCTGGAACTGATGAGATTAACAAAGACATATTGGGAGACTGAATAGCATTGCTGTTGTGGGATTTATTTCCTCTTCAATCCCACACAACTCTTTCACAGTCTCTAAAACAGCAATCTCTTACATGTTTGCATACCTCTTACACTCTGCTAAGTCTTACTTTATACTGTTTACACAAAAGGTAAAAATACTATTCAGTATTAATGCAATTTCTGCATAATGTTTTCGTGGTCTCAGTCTGTTGAATAGTCATCTAGTTTATCACTTTACCACACAGGTCACCTCTGGATAGCAGTATTTCAACCTTGAGTTTCCCAAGTTGATAATCCTACTTATTCCACTTGCTACTATAAATTTTAACACCTGTTCTCCTTTGCCATCCTCCTCTTCAGATTATTTGGTGAATGGGTTATGGGAAAAAAATCTCAGTATTGCCAACATTCTAGTTGGCCATATTAATATGGTGAGAAAGCACCTCAAGGAATCTCCAATGATCCTGGAGAAATTTCGGGTCTTGTGAGAAACCAAGATGTTAAATGGTATTTGCAGAGGGAAAATTGTCTCCTCCCCCACAATTTGCATAGAATATAATTAAGCACAAAGCTAGTTTTTCCTTCATGGAGCTAAGTGTATGCACACAGCACCTACAATCAAGGCTGACACAAGCAACTGTACAGTACTAGTTCTTCTAGTTTATGCAATAAGGCAACAGCTATTACATTTTTCAATATTGTGAGCTTTTTAGAAATATGCAACAGCCATTCATGAAAATGTACAAATTCCCCCACTCCACAAAAGACCACAATCTTGCAGCTGTTTTTATGAAAGAGAGTGGTTTTAAAGTTGCCCCATTTACCATGTGAGGGTAAATCAAGTCATGTTTTACGTCACTAGTTGCATAATCCCCCCTCTCTCTTTTTTAATTTTTATGGCTCACAGTTAGGATTTTTTTTTTTTGCAATTTATTGCTATCTATGTGTAAACTGAGAAAATCAATCTGCCTCACACAAACTTCAGTTATATTTTATAAATCTGTTAGTAAAACAAATGATTGCAAGGCAGAAAAAACAGGAATAGGACATTAGAGAGGAAGATGTTTACATCAGAGAGAAATGTGGTAAGGTCTGAGCAAGTAATAAAATGGGTTACAACTACACCTACTGTTGAAGAAGACCAATTACATAGTCATTACCACAGTGTTCTAACTCTACTCACATGGAGTTGCCTCATGAACAGCAATGAACTAGTTTCTTATTGATTCTCTTTGAACTGTGCAGTCAAAGTAAACAAGTTGCAATCTGCCATACTGGGATCATGGAGCCAGAGACAGGAAATTTGCTACGCAGTGTAGGAAACTTCCTTCAGGTCATCTCCTCTGACATAATAACAGCTACTTCTCTTGTTGAGAAGTATTAACACTTATAGCAGCAGTTAAAATGGGAGAATGATATGCCATTGTTTAGAGTCAATTCACCAGTTGCTTACTATTCTTTTCTGTTCATAAGTTGTTGGCACCATGTCTTCCTCAAAGTGGTTTAAATCATGGTCCTGTGGGGTCAGTTTGTCCAGGGACCCTATGGAAGCTGTGTGGCTGAACATCTGTATCTGCATTGCTCATCACAAAATGCATAAGCAGTAGCTATAATAAATGGATATAATAATGCCATAAGAAAAAAGAGAAACAAACCCCCCCACCCTGCTTTCTATTTAAAATGAAAAGGAACAAAAATAAGGCTCACTAGAAAATAAAATGACACCACTTCATCCCTCAAATGATTGTTTTACCAGCTAGTTAGAAAAGAAGCTTGCAAAAGCCCTGTAGCGATAGGCGACAACGCAGAAAGAATCACAACCTGGAAACACCACCCAAGGAGACCTTCTGCTGTGCTTTCTGCAACCAGATTTGTTTATCTCAGATTGGCCTTTATAGTCATCAGCAAGCTTGCAGAAAGCATGGGATGAGTCCTTCCTGAATCTTCATTTGCAAAAAAAAGCCAGAGAGACAGAGAGAAAAGAAGTAAAGCATGTATATATCTTATTTTTAATTTGCTCTATGTATGCAATTCTACCTGTCAAGTATTCATGAGACCACTAAATAATGATTCCCTTTTAATTTATATGTGATTTTTAATTATTACCTCAATAATTACTTACTTTCTAAAGTATGGCGATAACTGTAATTTTATGTTTGTCCCCACATATTTGAAAGTTGTCTATTCAACAGCAGTGTCAATAAGCACTTTAAAGAAAACTCTTCCTATTCTAGAGTTAATGTCAGTCATTGGCATTAGTAAACACTTTAACCACTTTCATACAGCTGACTACTTATCTACAAACAGACCTGCAACTAATGGCTGTGCTGTCATTTTGAGGAACAGATTTTCATTTCCATAAGGACTCTCTAGAGAGCTATCATTTTTGTAAATGCTAAATAGGATTCCATTATCTATTGCTGTGTGTCTTATGTTCTCATTTACACCCAAGCAAACCAAGTGTGAAATGCTGCCAAATGAATTCTCCACCCACCTCTCTAGATTTTTTAAATGTATTTCACACTTACAAATACTGCAATGGCAAATCAAGCTCACAGTGCCCAGCCAATAAAATGATTTATCGTATTTTCCAGCATATAAGATGACTTTTTAACCCAGGAAAATCTTCTCAAAAGTCGGGGGTCGTCTTATAGGGCAGGTGCTGATGCCTCCAAGCTGGAGAATCTGTGGTCGCTGCATATGGTGGGGGGAGCTCAAAAACTGCCTGGACGGGGGTGGGGGAGCTTGCCATCCACCTCCCATGCTTCCTCAGCTTTGGGAAGGGTGGAGGGGTGGCTGGCTGGACAGGGGGAGGCTTGCCAGCCACCACCTGTGCTTCCCGAAAAGTTTAATCCACTTGCACTGTTTTATGTTTACATGTTTGATGACAAACAGCCTTATGTTTATACATGACAGTTTTCCTGCTAAGTACCTGCATATCATAAGCACTTGAATTAAAATTACCATATTGAAATCAAATCTGATGTTTTTTAAATTTTTATTTGGTGTGTGTTGGAAGAGGGGTAGTCTTATATGGCGAGTATATCCAAAACTCTATATTTTAACTGGAAAAGTTGGGGGGTGTCTTATACACCCAGTCATTTTATACACTGGAAAATACAATATCTATTAAAATAAATAATAATATTTTGTGTCACTTCAGGAAACTCCTGAGATATTCACTTAAGAAACTTGTTGTCATTTAATCATTTTTTAAAAATGCAAAACAAAACTTTACATATGTTCTATAGCCAGTTGCCTATCCGAAATGACTTATTAAACTTGGTATATTGTCTTGTAGCAGGGACTGGGGAATTAAATAATAAAACAATAAGCTCTAATCTGGACTAATCTAAATGGCAAATTGTTTTAACATTTAACATGAAAATATGTAGTCCTCAATGATCAAAAAGAACCCATGATGACATTAATATTAGTGAAGAAGCCATTGTGACTATAAACAAAGCACCTCCTACCATACCTTATTCTACTGCACAGCAGACATTTATCACACTACACTGTTATAGTCCTATTATTCAACTTCAGCGACTCTGGCTGCTCCTATGGAGTCCTGGGATTTGCAGTTTAGGGAGGGGCATTTAGCATTCTCAACCAGAGAGCTCTGAGGCCTCACTAAACTACAAACCCCAGAAATCTACAGGAGGCAGCCATAGCAGTTAAAGTGGAATGAAAACACTACAACCATGTAGTGTGATAAAGACCTCAGTAACAAGTGGTGACCTTGTGCTGTGTTAAATATTTTTTTTGTTGCTGTTTGCCTTCAAGTTGTTCTGACTTATGCAAACCCTAAGGCAAACCTATCATGCGTTTTCTTGGCAAGATTTGTTCAGAGGAGGTTTGCCATTGCCATCCTCGAAGGCTGAGAGAATTTGACTTGCCCAAGGACACCTAGTGGGCTTCATGGCTGAGCAGGGATTCGAACCCTGGTCTTCAAAGTTGCAGTTGAACACTCA
Source organism: Gambelia wislizenii (assembly GCA_030847615.1). NCBI lineage: Eukaryota > Metazoa > Chordata > Lepidosauria > Squamata > Crotaphytidae > Gambelia > Gambelia wislizenii. Next base: position 100,980,964 of record JAUMIR010000005.1, on the reverse strand, counting down.
AGCCACTACACCATGCTGGCTCACATGTTAAATATTACTGGATCAAATTTGGTTGTTTGTATTTCTTTTGTAATCAAGGCACAGCCACAACAACAGTAAATGTAAATATGGTTAAATGTAATAAGTAATGTGAATGCATGACATGACTGGGAGAGTGAATTGAAAAGAGAAAATAAAACAGAAAATTCACTAAAAAGGGGTAATGCATCTAAAATAATAATAATAATAATAATAATAATAATAATTTTATTTCTTACCCACCTCTCCTCAAAACTCGAGGAAGGGTACAACATGAATTAAAATACACTAAACTAAAACATAACTAAAACATAAAACCATTTAACTACAAAAGTTAAAACACATAGGATTAAAACAACCATTACATTAAAATCATCCATAAACTTAAAATACCAATTTAAAATTCATAGTTTAAAATCAACTGGGTAGGCCTGACAGAAGAGATAAGTCTGTTTTAAATTCTGACAGTATGTTTAGCTGTTGAATCTCTTCCGGCAGGTCATTCCACAGTCTAGGGGCGGCCGACAAAAAGGTCCTTTGGGTGACAGTTGCCAGTCTAGTGCTGGCCGGTTGAAGTAAATGTCCCTCAGAGGACCTGGGCGTATGGGGTGGATTTTACAAGATATTATAAATAATATGTAAAATAAGATAAAATAAATATGTATTTCTCAAAAAGGAGTTATGTTTACAGGATACCTATATCTTTAAACATCTTTCAAATACAACAATGAAGGGGAGCTAAGATGGAAATATTTTTAATCTGTAAACGAGGGCTAAATATCTTCTTAATTACATCACACATATCAAATAGCAAGGTTAAGCAGCACATCCAGCCATTCTACAACTGCTCACCAAAGAGTGGATTTTCTGAATGAAAAAGCCCAGATTTGTTGTGTTATGAAGCTTCCTAGTCAACATATCAAGAGTGGCAGCACTATGTGCGTGTGGAGAGTCCCCACCATTAGGAGGGAGGGGTGACACCAGCCTTAGTGATGCAACAGCATATCAATGGGACTTTTGCATCCTAGCAAGCAGATTATCCATTATCTTTTGTTTTGATCCTGCAAGGTGCTTTGTGAATTCATCACCCTTCATTAGTAAAAGCTCCCACTCCAGCCCCTAATTAATCACAAGACGAGAGCCAGCCTTACTCAAAAGAATTATTATATGAGATGTCAGTTACAACTCTGAATATTTTGATGCCAATAACAGTAATGTATTCCTGTGTTGATCGAGTATACTGTATCGTTTAATGTTCAAACTTCGGTTACCATGTTCAGTTCATTCTTTGACTCAACTGCACATTACCTTTTGCTTGTATGTGATCACCATGACAAGAGTCTTATAACTAGCCCCAAATCCCGAGACTGTTCATGCCAAGCTTTTCAAATTGCCAGGTTCTTGTTTACTTAAAAGGCATGTCCTAAACTGCCTGTGGGATCTTCAGTCTTCAGCTGTGCCTGACAGACCATGCTGCTGTAATTGGATTCTGTGAGTCTGACACTGGGTCAGACTTGAGGTTTGCTTTCCAAGGTTGAAAGAGTAATTACAATGGGAAACAAATCTGTAAGTGTTACTTTGATATCTTAGACTCATACCCTATCGTGGATTGATTTCTTGCCCTCAATGCTGTAAAAAATGGCTACTTAGCTTTCCTTGTAAGAAAATGAAGAAATGGCACCTCCTGTGTATTGTACATATTATTGCATTACTGTCTGATGTACTTTCTTGAAAGGCAAAGGACCATTGCTAATCTGTGCCTTGAGGAAATCTTTCAATTACAGAGTTCCATGAGATCAGTAACCTTGTTAAGACATGGTTGCAGCTCCTTTGCAGACTTCCCTGTCAACCCATGGAGGTCAGAAGTACAAATGGGGGCTGGAGTACACATCCCCACTGCCCTCTACACACTTAGAAAACATGTCTAAATGGGGCTGTAGCCTAGTTGCAGAGTGGCTTTACTTGCATAGAGCATATATGCTTGAATGTGTGAGTACACGGACTAATGGAATTAGAGGTGCAGTTTCTGTTGGCATGTGAAAAATATCTGTACTCAGGATAAGGAATATTTGCTCCAGGTCTCAGTGGGCAAAAACCTTTAGCTTCAGCGTTAGGCTACAGTTGGTGAAGGCAGGAGGATTTTTATTCCTATTATGCGAGGAATTCTATACCAGTGTGTTTGGTAAGTGTTGAACTGAAGTTTTAGTGGTTGTGAGCTTGTCAGTATGATTATGAAGCTATTTTTTACTAATAGTTCATGCAGTGATTGGTAGAAAAAATAGACGATATCTTGATATAACAGACTTTAATATTGGCCACTGATGAAGACAGTGTCAAAATGAGTCTGGCCTTTCTTCTAAAGTTGGCTTGTTTACACCAATGGTCATCAGCCTTCTACAAGTGAAAAGAGTTGTGCCAAATGGGCCTTCATATTTATTGTGCCTTTAGTATTACAAAACTGTATGGATTATGTATAAGTTTGTCTGTGCAGACTTCCATGAGATGGGAAACCTGTATGTAGCCTGCAGATGTTTTTGAAATTCAGTTTCAATCAGCTCTAGCCAACTTGGCCAAAGGTGAAGCATGATGGGAGGAGCAACATCTGGAGGGTCCAAGATAAAGACATATGTTACCTGCCCTGACACCCCACCCTTCCAATAATTCATCAATTGGCTACATTTCACTAAATTGGCTTATTTATTGGCACTTCACAAGGTTAGCAGTAGACCTGGACTTCCTCAGAAGCAGGGACTGAATGAAGGTTTGCTCAAAACCTATCAAAAATGTATTTCCAAATTTCCAAAAGACACATCTGGGAAGTAATTGTGTTGACCCCCCATGGATCGTGAGTTAGGGTGGAAATGTGCTAATTCTCTGGGACATACCTGGAAGTGAGTCATTCACTAATTCAATCAAGTGGCTGGAAAACTCATTACTCTGCAAACTGGTTTTCCTTTACACCTCTCTCCTCAACAATAGAAGGCTGCCTGACATCAGTCTTAATGTCTCAGCCATTAGTGATCATTAACATGACCAGAGCTTCCATTGTCTAACTGTAGAAAATGCCATCTAACATTGCATTCCACTCATAACACCCCTTCGGAGGGAATAGCAAATATAAATATCACACTAAAATACTACCAAAGTGAGCTCAGTTTCCCAGAGATTGTCACTTTCTTGGCTTGCTGTGTCACCCAGCATGCATAGCTGTACTTCTCTGCACAAATCTCTGCTCTTCAGACAGGTATATTATAGCCCATCACCCCAAACTCTATTTCTCTATCACAATACTTCCTCCTATTCTTCACTAGCTTTCTGTAATTGCTTGAAACCTGAGTGTTGGTGTGAATTCTTCTGAGATTATTTTTCAATAAAAAAACATCTTTATTTTATTTCCTAGCTGTGAGTGTCATCAGTTAGGACTGGTACACATAGGTCAAAACATCCCGTAGTTACCCGGCCTCTCACTGTCATATTGAGTTAATTAAATTCCCCATATTAATATCTGACACAAGTGAGGTTCCCATGAACCCCCAATAATTCAAGTAACACATAGATCACAGCAAAACAACTCTAGAAACGTCTGAAGTAAAAGCATGTACATTTGGACCCCTGTATCTGCGGAAATTCAGTTCCTGGACTTACTGTAGATAATCTTCCTCTCTTTCTCTCTCTGGCTTTTCTTCACAAACAAAGATTCAGGAAGGACTCATCCCGCGCTTTCTGCAGGCGCGCTGATGACTAAAAAGGCCAATCCGTTTCTCTTCAAGACTTGTTCAGCATGAGATCTCAAATAAGGCTGCAGCATTGTGGATATTGCATCTCCATGCCTCCCAATGTGAGGCTAGGGTGGACCATTGTTGGTGATCAATTTGGCCGAGCCTGAGATGTTGTTTCAGGGAGTCCTTGCATCGCTTTTTTGGAGCGCCCCTCTTACGCTGACCCGTGGCGAGTTCACCGTAGAGTACTATTTTTGGGAGGCAGTAGTCCTCCATCCTAGAAACAAGCCCAGCCCAGCACAGCTGTGTTCTCGATATCATGGCCTCAATGCTGGTGATCCCTGCTTGCTCAAGGACACCAACATTCGTCTCATAGTCAGTCCAGTGTATATTTAGGATTGTGCGTATACAGCGCTGATGAAAGCGATCGAGGAGTCGTAAGTGTTGGTGATGAAACCATGGATAACAGTGACCCCTATTAAAATAAAAGACTTCCAGTACCACTGTAACATAGAGTTGTGTTGGAGGACTTGGAAGATTCTTTGAGAGGATGCCTTTCTAGGCATTTTCCAGCATGACTCTATGGTATGTGTTCCTATTTTTTCAGCTGTGGATAACTGAAACCATGGATATTAGTTCCATGGAGATGGGGGTCTGACAGTAGTGGCCAGATGCCTGCGTGTGACTTATGCTTCCATAACCAGTCTGTTCCACAAGCAGCTGGGCTTTTTACTGGCTTGGATAAGAAGGACTCTGGGACCATGAAAGGTTTTATAACATTCCATGGTGTTCCTAGAAAATGTGAAAGCCCCACATCAGTTCCCAAAATGTGAAAGCCCCACATCAGTTCCCATGCACTCTTGCAGAGTTATGTATTTATATTATACCAGATCTCAACAAGACCTTGACAACTGTCCTCTAAATAACATTATGTAAAAAAAAAAAAGTTTCACACTGGGGACTCACCATGTCTGTATCTGAAACTGGCCCAAAACTGGTCACATAGATGTTTGTGAAGACTTCAGTTGTACTGTCTGTCATAAGAAAAGAAAAGAAAAAAGAAGCGTATATGTGTGTAATTTCCTCTTTATAGTCTGTTTACAAATATGCTGAGACAGGTCCTAGAATGCATTTTCTTCAACAAACAGTAATGCATTTTCATCAGCAAATAACAGATATTTTTGGAGCATAGCCATGAGTAGCCTTTTTACCATTTATGACCACTGTAAAAACAGTTTTAAGTGGAAACACAGTGAAGTCTCTGTAATTCTTGCAAGAAACGAACAGCTGCTCATTTCTTTCAATAGGCTATCTTGATGTGTACAACATAAGAACATTTGTGAGGATTCAGTACATCCTTAATTTTATGTGTCCATCTTTTGCACTTTTAGGGAATGCATTTGATATAAGTTTATTTATGAAATACTAGAAATTAAAAATGTACTTTTAAAATTCAATATAGAATTACAGAAGTATAAAGTGATTTTGAACAGAGCTTAGAAATGATACTTTTTGGATTACAATGTCAGAATCCCCCCAGTGAGAGATGTAAACCAAATTCTGGGAGTGTATTCCAAAAATGGAACCTTTCCAAGCTTTGGCTATGAGACAAATGTTTTTCCATACATCAAACTATGAGAGCAGAATTCCAGACGTTTTCTTGCTCTCACATATTTTTGCCATGTTAACACACACCAACATAATTTTCAAGCCTTTAGGAGACACTGGCCTAATGCAACTGGTGCTCCCAACTAGATTACATAATCAATTACTGAATAGTAAATCAACATTAATATAAATTCCATGGATTCAATGGGTCTACCTAAGGAGATTATCAGACGGGGACAATTATAATGTCCCTGTCTCACTATCTCCTCTCCCACCCCACTCCCGTCCCTGTACTGTTTTTTAAAATAATTCAGACCTACCTTAATCACATAATAAAAACTGTATCCCCTCCCCTCTGGCAGCCCAGGAGTGAATGAAGCTCTCACAGAGCTGAATTCTCTTCCTGGAAAGGAAATCCCATCTGTTCTTGTGAGAGGAATAAAAAAGAGTGCCGGAGGAACTGAAGGAGCACTGGAGCATAATGACACAGGGATGACGTCATCTGAAAGGGAAGCCCTTTCATGATCTCCTGTCATCCCTGTGATGGATTAATTTGATTGTCTGATAATCTCCTTAGTCAAGGCTATTAACTGAGTTTAGCATACCTCTGACTCTCCTGGTTTGGCCCTGGTTAATCCTCTGCCATCCCATTTACTCAGCAACTTTTAAAATGTTCTGGTTCCTTTTTCCTCCTTCAACCCCCCCCCCTCAATCCTTCCTGCATTATATACATGGTTATATATGTAAGGAATTTGTTCAGGAAAGGTTGTAAAGGGTGTCAATGACAGGGCCCTGATTTAATATTTTAAGAGAGAAAAGATTTTCTTTGTACAAGGATCTTAAAAGCTTTGTCCCATTTCTGCTCAGCCATCTTTTAAGTTGTGTTTAAGCTAGGAAGCCTAGCTAACAGCCTACCCTGAACAATGGTGGAATATAAATCAAATCATCATCATCATCACCACCACCCCTTCTTTCCTCCAGCTCTCTTTTTAGTCAGAATTCTGTCCAGTTATTGCATGCCCAGTATCACTCTTCTGTATAACCATAACCATTCTAAGATATTATTTGGAGATGGAAAGATGATAATGAATGGTGAAGAGAAAGCCTAACTTCCTAAACCTAGGTAACAGCTGCCTATGGGGTAGGAATGAAGTGCTGTTTCCCTTAGAGAACAATGAAATACCAAATACTTTTACCCTGCTTATCAGCTATCTATGGCATAAACCAAAACTTTTCCAGATAAAGAAAGACAACAAGCATGAATAGTTTTCTTATCAATAAATGTATAAATCTTTTCATCCAAATGCTAAAGTGTTATTATTTGCACATATCATAAAACATATTATTTGCACATATCATAAAACAACTATAAATGCATAGTGTAAATACCAAGAATTTCAATTATCTGAGCAGAGCTCAATAGCAAAGGGCAAATGTTTCTGTATAGGCACCTGAACAGAGAACTAGGAAATGTAAGAAAGGTGCAAGAAAGAGGGGGGAATCCCAGAAAAATACCACATCAAAAAGCCCCACAAAAAAACAACAACAACCTGAGATATGTCTTTTTCTTATAGGCACGATTCTTAATACTACTTAACAACTAGATCCAAGGAAAAGAATATACACCAAACAAATTTTATTTTACCATAGTCATCCCGAGAAAAAATAATAATGAGCAACTTCATACAATAGTACAAAATAACTCAGAATGTACCTCACTGTACACTGAAAACATAATCCAGTAAATAAAATTCATAATAGGAAGAGAGATCTAGCAGGCCAAACTACATTGTGTAAGAAAAAGTTAATTGCCTATATAATTGTATGGTCTGTGTATGGTTATCCATGGTGAATCATTAAAATGATAATGGATTAGGGACAGCCACTTACTACATAAAAGATTGTAGGGTAACTGCATTCAGAAAATTGTGTGGGGTGCATATTCCAAAATAGCACTTACACATTTCCTCTCTTTCTCTCTCTGTATGAAGATTATACATACATTTATATACATTCATACATTTATTTATCTATTATCTATTGCATTTATATTCTGCCTTTCTTCCATCATGGAATTCAAATCAGAGATGTACATAAAGTTCCCAAGCAGTTTTCCATTCAGGCAGAGCTGCTTAGCACTACCATGGATGCTATACATACATATACCTTTGGACCATCTGCCGGAGGTATATTGGCTTGAAATCACACAAACGTGCACCTACAGAGAGTTCCTGTGCCCCATTTTTCTTCTCTTTCTTTCCCTCTACTAAAGAGAAGACACCCAGGGTAGTGGCTCATCCAGTCTCATTCTGTTCCTTAGATCAATACATCCTACCATCTTGGAAGAGCCAGAGGTGATGTAAAGAGGGAAGCCAGTCATTTTCTTTACACCAGAACTGGGCAAAACGCAGCCTGTGTACTACACATGGCTCCCTAACCTCCATTGCCCCCTGTTTGCTACCACTTGCATCAGAATTGCTAAAAATTGGTGGACTGAGTACAACCCATCTCAGTCATTTTGGAATTCCTTTTTAGAAGGAAATGAAACACCACAGAATGGCAGAATTCTATTGTGCAGATCAGTGCCCTGATAGCACTGGACACCAGATTTCAGCAGTACAGCTCTGGGGAAACCAGGGCAACTCAGCCAGCCCAGCAGTTTTTCCATCCCTGCTTCACATTATTGAAAAAGCTTACACTTTAAAAGAACTCTCTTGACTTTGTCATACCACAAAGGAGCAAATTATCAAATCTTGGGTAAAATGAAGTGAAGGTGGAGTACGTGCCTGCTCATGTATACACACCATCTCTTATACGCATCACCCATGTAAGTTTATTATTAAATGTGCATGGTGTCTTGCCAAAATTAGCAACCCTGAAGAATATGGGATAGGGAAGAGAAAGTTATACAAGCCTTGATCCTGAGATAAGAGGGGGGAAATACAGACAAATAAAGTGTTCACAAACAAAAAAAAATCTGTGCAGAAAACTGTGTTTTCAAAAAGACAGCAGTGGGGTAGTTCAAATATGACTTAATACAGTATAATATAAACATAATCCATGGTTTAGCGTTATGCAGTGTTATCTATTCATTCAATATGTTTCAGCCTCATGCATTTCTTCTCGCGCTCTGACTCAGCCACAAGGCACTTTCTTATGATTTTAATTAGCCACGGCTTGCTCTCCCTCCCAAACACAGACTGGTTAATCTGATTTATTTCAATTAAGAATATGAAAGTCTCTATTTTGTTAAGTTTTTCCAAATCCTACCTGCATTTTATTCCCCTCCTAGTTTTTATCAGATTGTGAGAGTTTGTGTTTTCTTCCTACACTGAAATTTGCACAAATTTGAATTATTTTCATAGAATTCATAGAAACATAGACTCAGAAGGGAACAGAAGGGCCATCTAGCCCTTGGAAGAGACCACAAGGGCCATCCAGTCCGACCTCCTGCCATGCAGGAAATCACGATCAAAGCATCCCTGACAGATGGCCATCCAGCCTCTGTTTAAAGACCTTCAAGGAAGCAGACCCTACCATGCTCTGAGGGAGTGTGTCCCACTGCCAAACAGATCTAATCCAACCCCCTGCAGGAATACACCACTAATGCATTCCTGAAAGATGCCCATACAACCTCTGTTTAAAGACCTCCAAAGATGGGGAGCAATCTATTCCACTATAGAACTCTTCTTACAGTAAAGAAGTTCTTCTTAATGTTTAGGTGGAATCTCTTTACTATAATTTGAATCAATCGGTTTGTGTTCTAGGACTTGACTATACCACTCACACACCCCAAATCGCCCCACCACCACAAATCTGGCCCGATAATGCCACAGGACACACGGTCTTTTCCCTGAATCTGGTGCAATAGTGACACATGCTATAGGGAGTTATTCACATCAGAATCAAGGAATACCCCCTTAAACTGGGTTTTAGAAAACTCCATTTTCTCTGGACTTTGCTGGAAACTCTGGAGAAAACTGTTGTGCGAACAAACCATCCACACTGTATTTGAGGTGGGGGGAGGGAAAAGACAACTGCTACCTGAGTTGCCACCACTTCTCATTCCAAACTCATAGCCCCAGAGGTAGTCACTGGACATTTTTAGAAGGGTCCTAAAACTTCATTTCTGTCTCACTACCCCCTCCCACCCCACTCCCATCCCTATAACTGAATAAAATACAAATGTTCACACACCTACCTGGTAGCGAGACAGAAACAGCTCCCCATCCCCTCAGCAGCCCTGGAGTAAATGCAGCTGTCGGAAAGCTGCATTTACGACCCAGAACTCAAATTCCACCCTTTCTTGCAAAAGAATGATCACACAGGGAACTTAAAAATAAAAACCAATCCAAATGTCAAAAAGCAAAACTAAGCACCAGAACATACTTTAAACAGCACAAGTAACCTGGGGAGGGTTTAAAAAAGGGTGTCACTTACATCGCTATCCTGAACAAACCTGGAAGTGTTCAGGATGGACCTCCCTGTGACGTCACTGTCATGCTGGCACGTTGACACCAGTTCACACACCCATAATCGCATAACAAAAACGGACAAAGAGATCTATTAACAACTTTTCCCCATGAATAAAAAAACCACAGACACTAAACAGAACTAGCATGGGGTTACAACGGGACAGGGATGACGTGTGAAAGGGAAATCCTTCAGCGATCCTGTTGCACCCCTGTCATGGATTATTAAGCCCATCCAATAATCTCCCCTGTATCTCAGGTCAGAATCCCTAGTGAGCCCTGCTATTATGAGGCTAGTTGCCCATGCTGGCTTCAGAGAGGGTGACTACTGCTGGGGCTTTGCGTTTCCAGTGTACAAACGCCCCTCCAGGCTCTGGGAGAATCAAAGCCCCAGCAGTAGCTGCACATTCTGGCTTCAGAGAGGCTACTAACGTTGCCACTTTGCTTACAATCACCCAGAGTGAGCTCCAGGAAAAGCATCCTCTGAGGTTACTTTCATGACTAGAGTTGTGAGGCTCTCGTCCCTGTGCCTGTGCCTCATAATCACTGATTATGGGGAGAATGTGGAGTTGATTCTGTAGTTCCAAGCTTGAAACATGGTTCTTGACAGTTCTACTTATATGTGTGTCACATTCCTCCCAACATCTTCCACCTGTGTTTCATAACAGTCACCCTCCCTACAGGCATTCCCCATTTCTTACCCTCCCAGAAGATTCTGCCCCACTCTTAAAAAAAAAAGTTCACCCCCTCAGATAAATCTAAGTGTAGACACATGGGCTTCAAGGTGCTACATCAACTTGGACTTGCTACAGATATAGCGTGGCACAGCCTCTTGTAAGATAAAGAAACATGGCCCAGATACTGCAGGTCACTCACTGAAATAGCTCCATCACCATTCATGTTTGTCATTCTGTATACATAGTGGCACAGCTTTCCAGACTTTCCCCTTGAAGTCCTCCACAAAATGCCCACAAAAATGCCTGTTTTTCTCTTCCTGGGGCTTGTTTAGATGAGAAGATATAATGTGGATTGATGCACAGTAATGCAAATTCACAGCAGTGTTCATTGGTCTCCATGATTTTTTTTTATTTTTTATTTTTTTGCAAAATCACTGGTACGCAAAGCTATCCATGTTTGATGTTCACATGGAGGCATGCCTGCGAATCAAGATGGTGGCCACGAGTGAATTACTTGCATTTTTATTCTCCACAAGGTGCCACCACTGAACACTATTTTTTTAACTGTAAATCTAAGGTGCAAAAGTGTGGCCTTCCACTTAAAAAGTTGTTTGGTTGCCTCAGTTCAGTGAAAAAAAATGCACAATTGCCACTGTAAAAATCCAAAATGGTGGTTCTGACCATTTTGTTTCCAGCAAGCCCTCCACCACTACCACTGTGCATGTCTGACCAATCAACTTTCCACTTCCACTGTTATCCAGGAATGCACTGCGATCCAAATCGGTTTTTTCTAACAAGTGGCAATGTGCATTTTCCTCACATTAAAGGCTTTTCCTGCTGAGTTTTTGTTGTTTTTGCCCCCCCCTTTCAAATATGGTGTATCACCATGGGATCTCATTAGGACAAAAGGTGTTCTCCTCACATTCCACAAGGAGTTTTTTCACTATCTAGATAATCTCATTTGCTGAATTCCAGAGACAGAGGCAGCAGCTATATAGAGTTAGTGGCTGCAAGCTCTGCCCCACCAAGTCAGCGACTAAGCAGAAGCCCTGCTCCCTTAGACCATTGCTCAGGGAAAGGGTCAAAAACAACAAAAGCACCCACAGAAGCCTCCAAATAGTGCAAGCAAACAAGCAAAGCTCACTTCCAAAAGAAACAGCTCACTTTCTCCTCTCTCTTCAGTGACTAAACTCCAAAGACTGCAAGCTATACTAGGTTAGTGATTCAACAGAACCCCATCCACCTTAGTTCCTGTGCTCAGGGAGAGCACACACAAACATACATTTCCCTTAGTTTAGGCATCTATTTGCCCAATTCTCCTAATTAGTCCAGCTTTTCACCACTGACTAAAGCATGCTTCTGCATTTTTTTTCTCAACCAATCAAAGTCTAAGCACAGTTTATTTTCCAGAAATGCCCCAGGATTCTTACAAAGAAGCAAATACTCAGGGAACATGTGAAAATGCTACTTTGTTGAGACTATTAAGTCCAATGAAATTTCTTTCCATTTCTAATTTTAACTAACTCTAATTAACATCAATCCACTGGTGGTGCAGTAGTTAAATGCCAGAACTACAGCCACAATGTTGTCAGTTCTAACCTGCAGGGCTCTCAAGGTTCATCTTTTTGCAGGTCAGTAAGATGAGTACCAGCTTGTTGAGGGCAATTAGCTAACACATTGTAAAACTGCTTAGAGGGTGCTTGCACTATAAAGCCGTATAGAAATGTAAGTGCTGTTGCTAACAATTTGTAAGCTGCAAGTGAGAGCTTTTGTGGCTAAAGAGCAGGGTATAAATACTCTAAATAAATAAATAAACATTATGAAGCCAAGTTGTTTCAATTATCCATGGTTAAGATTAACCACAGTTTAGATCCAGGTTTTATAAAGTGTTTAAAAAAAAAAAATCTCCTCATAGCCATGCAAGGGATGAGAAGAAGGTGAGTCTGCAGAAGTCCAAGAATTACTGAGTCTCACTCATGGTGCTAAGGTATTGTTTGGCATTATGAGAATGACAGTCAGGAGCTTTGGCTTTTGTGTCATCTCCATACACAGACTGCCAAACTGTTCCCTTGCTCCTTTTTTCACAATTATGAATGCACTGGATGTCCCCCCAAATTCCTTAAAATGATTATCTTGCTACACGAGGGCCAGCGTGGACAAGTCAGATATAGCGATGCTCTTTCAGAGCCCTTTCTAATAACTAATGGAGTGAAGCAAGGTTGTGTTCTTGCGCCAACTTTATTTACAATCTTCTTCAGTATGATGCTCCAAAGGGCTACAGCAGAGCTCAAAGAAGAAGACGGCATCTATATATGTTACCGTATTGAAGGTAGCTTGTTTAACTTAAGCCGTCTGAGGGCTCGCACTAAGACTCTAAACTATCTAGTCCGTGAGCTCCTCTTCGCTGATGATGCTGCCCTTGTTGCCCACACAGAAGCAGCTCTGCAGCATCTAACATCCTGCTTTACAACAGCTGCAGAGCTGCTTGGGCTGGAAGTCAACCTGAAGAAAATGGAAGTTCTTTACCAGCCTGCACCACAGGATGAACACCACCATTCCCACATTGCCGTAGGCAAATCTGTGCTTAAGTCCGTTCAGCAGTTCACCTACCTGGGAAGCATCATTTCGTCAGATGCCAAGATTGACAAATAGATTGATCACAGATTAGCAAAGGCATATAGCGCATTTGGAAGACTTTACAAAAGAGTCTGGAGTAATAAACACCTGAGGTGAAGCACAAAAATCAGTATGTATAGAGCCATTGTACTGTCTATTCTCCTTTACGGGTCTGAAACATGGGTCACCTATTGCCAACACTTACAACTCCACAAACATTTTCATCAGCACTGTATACGTACAATCCTAAATATACACTGGCCTGACTATGTGATGAATGTTGCTGTCCTTGAGCAAGCAGGGATCACCAGCATTGAAGCCATGATATTGAGAACACCGCTGCACTGGGCAGGGCACATTTCTAGGATGGAGGACCATCACCTCCCAAAAATAGTACTCTACGGTGAACTCGCCACAGGTCAGCGTAAGAGGGGCACTCCAAAAAAGCGATACAAGGACTCCCTGAAACAACATCTCAGGCTCGGCCAAACTGATCACCAACAATGGTCTGCCCTGGCCTCACATCGGGAGGCATGGAGACACACTATCCACAATGCTGCAGCTTTATTTTAGAACTCACGCCGAACAAGTCTTGAAGAGAAACGACAACGCAGAAAGAATCACAACCCGGAAACATCACCCAAGGAGACCCTCTGCTGTGCTTTCTGCAACTGGACTTGTTTATCTCAGACTGGCCTTTTTAGTCATCAGCACGCTTGCAGAAAGCGTGGGTTGAGTCCTTCCTGAATCTTCGTTTGCGAAGAAAAGCCAGAGAGAGAGTAATGCACTGGGTACTATTTCGTTCACAGCTGTTTAGTGCTATTTTATTTTAAAAACTGAACAAGCACCCATAGCTTATATGTACACAGAAGTCCCATCTATGCGAGGCAAAAACAAACAAACAAACTGGATTGCTTTGCAGTAATAGCAAATCGCAGCAGCTGCAATTTGTCCTAAAGGTGTTTTGGCCCCCAAAAGCTTTGCATGCCTGTTGGTCAAGATGACGGCTGCATGATTTACTCACATTTTTACTTGCCTTAATTTGCCACCACTGAACTTTATTATAAAAATTATGTTCCATTGTTTGCTTCATTTAAATTCAGGAAGTTCAACAGAGTGTCCTTCCTCCAAACTAACTTGATGGTGGCTTCATGTAACAAATCAATCAAATTTGACTACATGACAATATCATGAAGCCAGTTAAGAATAATGAGTGGAAGTTTGGTCCTATCGAAATGAGTATCACAGAAGGAGGATGTGGTTGTTCCATTATGAAAACTTTTTGCATTATTCAAATCCCTTGCAAGTTCACAGATCCCTCCTGAAAAATAATAAAAAGTGACAAAATTTTCAAGGGAACTGAATTTGAATCCCCTCTTTGCACTTTCGGTCAAACCTACTGACAGGCAAAAATGGAATTTCCCCTCTCATTTCATAATGTCTCTGGAGCTTGTACAGGAGAACAAACTGACAGCTTGCAGCTTGTAATACAAAGGAAGTAACTGATCCTTAATTTACAGCTTGGTTTTAATTAGGTTGATTAGGTGGAATGAAGGGAGGAATAAAGAGAAAATGGGGGAGCTGCTGATTATTTCTCTACCACTGCTATAAAATAATGCTGGGTGGGTCATTGTCTCCTCCTTTGCCTCTTTACTCCAAGGAAATGCCAGAAAGAGCACGAAGCAGCAGGTAGGATAGCTTCTTGCAGTTTCACAGATTGCTACACTGCTCCTCAGAATTACAGGCAAAACCCTTCATTATAGTCTCCTCCCCTAAGTGTTAACTTCTAATCATGATAAAATCATTTGGGAGAGTCTGTGGGAAGCTTAGAGAATATGCTCTTCCATATTTCCTCTATGCCTGCTAAGGCAAGCAACCCATCTTAAAAGTGGAGATGCTGGTAGAAGGCACCATAACTATACATTGTACATGTGAAAGGAAGCTCCTAAATCTTCAAAGCAGAGCAAACTCTTACACAGAGAGATTTAGAAGTGGTGCTATCAAATTCTGTTTAGTCCAGAAAACCCGTCAGAGGAGTTTGAAAATATTAAGACTGATGTACAGCTGTGTCAACCAGTGGTACATGGTATTATGAGAGCAGCTCCATTATAATAACAGTGGGGAAAGTCCCAGAAAGTCATGGAGGTACTGCAACATTCACTATCTCTCCAATGTTGACAGTAATCTCAAACCCATGAGGCAGGTGGTGATGGCATGCCATGGAAGAGTGAGCCACTTAGCTGCACTGATAGGATGTTTGCTATTTGGCCAATAGCCTTAATTCTGTGATTTGTTGCCAATAATGTGGCCTAGTTGCAAACAATATAAATTAATAATGGAAAATTAAAATGAAGAACATGTAGCACATTATTTAAGCTTTATTTTAGAAATGACATTCCCATGGTACTCTCTTAAAAATTGGCACCATTGGAAGGATAAATATTGGAAGGAGTAAATATTTCAAAATCTGCCCCTTGAAAAGTCTGATTTTCCCTTCTTCATGACAGAGCCGCCTTTGTGTCATGCAAGATGAATTTATAGATGCATTGCTGTTGTTGTAATCATCATCATCATCAATATTCAGAACTGGGACTCAAAGTAGCTTACAGTAAGAAAAACAGGTTGGGTATCCCTTATCCAAAATGCTGAGGACCAGAAGTGTTCCATATTTTGGATTATTATTATTTATTTATTTTGGATTTTGGAATACTTGCATATAAATAGTGAGATAGCTCAGAGATAAGACCCAAGTCTAAACATCTCAGCCACCAATGTGGACAATTTTAAATTTTGGAGTATTTCTGATTTTAGAATTCTGGATAAAGGATACTCAACCTGTACAAATAAAAACACAAAAATTAAAATAATACAAAAATAATAGTTCAACTATATTTAAGCCAACTGTAGAATTAAAACTATTTTAAACAAGAGTGGACAGCTATGGAAGGCTAGGGGGCTGTGTTAGCCCCCTATGAAACCATGGAGGGCCACACACTCTACTGCACCTATTTAAAAATTGGCCCCAAAAGCCCCCTGTGGGACATGGGGGTATTTTCACCATGTCTTGGGACCTTCCTTGGCAATTTTAGGCCCCAGAAAGTCCTATTTTTTACAACAGGAAGTGATCAGAATACTTTGACCCTTGGGGAGCACATAGGGGCCTCCAAATATCGTGGGAATGCCCTGCCCACCACCTAGAAGCCATTTTGAGATATTTTGGAAAAATGCCCCCCCCCCAAAAAATGTTGACCCTACCCCCACCACTGGGGACACAAAAATGCATGTGGTCCCTGGCTCACATTTTTCCCACCCTGATTTAAAACATATACATTAAAATGCAAGAATAAAAACAGTGGAACAACAACAATCTGATAGAAATTTTAAAAATCACCTGCCAATAGAAGGGCAGCAAGGAGAGAACCAGGCTGACATCTCTAATGAAGAATGTTCCAGAGCCGGGGGATTTTTGGACTACAGCTCCCTGAATCTCTCAACCAGCATGACCACCTGCCATAATAGCTGGAGTATTTAGAGAATGGTAGTCTAAAAAGTAAGTTTTCCAAGCTCTGGTTCTTTTATCACTCGATGACTGTACCATATATGGTGACTATATGATGCATACATGAAAGTATCTCTCACAAGTAAAATGACACAGATAGACCTTTCACAGCAGCTCAGACAGAAATACTTTTAAATGTAGGGATATCATACTTGTGATGGAATATCGAAAGATGTATATGCATATGTATATCACCCCACAGATACCACTATATACAACACTGTGTGACAGAAAGTGCACAGAACTGTGCACACACCTAAAGCAATTCAGCTATGCTCCTGTTCAACACTGATTTCTACCAATTCATCTTGAAGGGTGACATAGTTTATACTGTTCACTTTCATTTTGTCCTGATGAGTACCAGATAGTGGCAAGGAATTAGAAATGAAAGTAAACTATCATGACAGGAAATATGCAGAAGCAAGGTTAAAAAGACATACAGAGGAGATAAGAGAAGGAGAGAAATCAAAAAGCAAAGAGAAAAGAACAGCTTGTGGAAGAAACCGTTTGCCTCTCCATCCCACATGGATTCACTGCTTTCGATTACTCCATGATTGTCTGAATAAACAACATGCAATAGGGCCATAATTATGAGGGGAACTGGGTATCTCTCCCTCCATTTCAAATCAGGTATGCATATTCCTCCAGAGTACTTTTTGGTATGTGAATTTGCTGGTCCTTAACACTATTTCTAAAAACAGTAAAAAGATCCTTAGATACTTATATGTCAAATCCCTTTGCTTAAGAATGGATGAGTCTTATTAAGTCTATTGTTCAAACACTGAGCTATTATTTAAAGAAAAATGCCATGTGCTCTTTAAAAATCTTTCCAATTTGTCAAAAACATATAAAAATGGGTCTTTGATGCTTCCTGTGAATCCTTTAGACTTCCTCACTATATAAAATACCTTTACCTTGGAGGAAAATATTTTTTTCTTTAAATACTACTCCAAACCTTTGCTTTACTACTTTACTGAAAAATATTGTAAACTCTAGGTGAAAAATTTCCATATTTTGCTAGGAAATCTAGAGGTCCAACATATTCTACTGCTAGAAAGGATAATGTAGGAAACTGTGGGTTCATCTACACTGACTGCTTAAATGCAAAGCCAGCCCGGAGCATTACAATGGTGGTCACACACGCTGTGCTGAATCTGGTACTGATTACTTAAGTATCAACTTAGTTTAATGCATGAGAACACAGTTTACAAATGAAGTTTTTCCTACTCTGAATTTCCCTACACCCCAGTTCAACTTGTGTGGGAGCAGAAATTCCTCTATTTGCTGGCAACAGACACCAGCCCACAATTCCCAAAGACTGAACTTGGATTTACTGCCATCAAAACATGGTTAATGACAGTCTGAAAGTGCCCGAACTCTCCTTTTGGCACTGCTTCATTCAGTTTTCTTCACTACCAATTTTTAGTCCCTAATGAAACTGACAAGATCATAGAAAGTCTTTTAAATTTCACTCATACTCTCCCCTCTGGTCTCTAGTACAATTTATAAGGTTGTAGAAAGCCTTGTTAATTTTATTGATGTATAGGGGCCAGGTTTTCATTGAAATTATCACTATGTATGGCAACAATGGTATCCATGTGTACTTGCACTTTTAACAGATATTATCTTTCTTTGTATGCACACTCTTGTGAGCACTGCTTAAATCCACACTAGTGAAACTGGCAAGTTTTTCATCCAACTGTTACAGTTTCAATTTAGTCAGAAAGTACGAGGTGGTGAAGGAATTTGAAAACTGAATAAGAAGTTGGTTTGGATTACCAATAATGACTGGATACACTTCTGTACAAGGAAGGAAGTAAAAAAATGTGAGGAAGGGGGTGTGAAGAGCCACTTTGCAACTATGTTGCCAAGGTATGCCTGGATGAATGAGTGTGAAGCAGCACTTGAAAGGACAGAAGGCACCCAATCCCAGCACAGAATGCTGTGATGGGAGGGAGGGGCCTCTGTGAGTGAGAGAGTCTGTGAGAATGTCAGTTGGGAATAACAGTTGAGAGGTGACTGTTGAGAGAGTCAGTTGGATGGGTCAGTGGAGAGAGTTAGTGGGGAGTGAATATCTACTGGGCGTATGAATTGAGTGAAGGCAAGCTCTGACATTAGTAGGTTGAAATATTATTATATAGTTGACACCAAAGGCTGGAATTTGTTAAAATATGGTTATAATGAATAATCTGAATTGGTTTGTTAAATCATTCACATTGACTCAGGCTGGCTTTATTCACCCTGCAATAAGGGTTGATCACGTTTACCATCAGAAGAAACCAAACTTTGCTACACAAAGGTCATCTAGAGGCCCAGGTCCAAAATCCATAAAGGGATGTGAAAGCGGGACCCTAGGGCAAAGTGAAAGTGACAGGCAGCCAGGGCTTGGAACTGCAGGGCCAGCCTGGTAGGACCAACATCACAGGGGAGATTGTACATCTATGTACCAAGGGTGTACTATAGCAGAAAAAAAGTGAGTGAGAGAATAAAAATACATTGTAGATATAATGCATATGTTTACAGGGCACACAGAAATGCAGGATGGTTAAAAAGATGTAATGAATTACCAATACCAAGGATGCTGTTAAACCGGCAATCTGTTTATTAAAAAAACCTATGTGCATACAAGCACACAATTAACATTACATTTCTGCCTTTTAAAGAACAGGAGAAAAGCTTGCAGGTGCTTTAAAGGAGAGGTGCTTGTAAAATTTCTCCTTGCTTTAAAATTGTTAAGAATATCATGAAGGCACTATGTCTACTTTTGGAAGAGGAAGTCTTTATGAATATGAATTGCTGTATAAAATACACAAATTGAAATCCTTTTGCATTTGAGGGCTGTGTTGTGTTCTATTTTTTCCAAATTACACCCTAACCAGAAAGGCTTCTTGCAGTACTGTTTCATTGCTTTAACAATCTGTTACGCAATCTGGACACAGTTGGATTGAACTCCTTTGAAAACTTCTTTCCAAAGAAGTGCAGTTCTGTCCCACTTTTGCCTCTTAGCTTTCCATCTCTCCATGCAAAAATCTGTAAAATGTACAGAGTAAAGTGTACTCTCTTGAATACCTAATAAAACCATTGCGTCACTGTTGATGTTTTGAAACAGCAGGGGCATCTATGTTTTAGCTTAGTGATCCTTGAAAACCTCAATAAATTTAATTAACATTGATGAAAACATGACTAAAGCATAGTTCTGACACGATTGGTGATACCTACCTCTAAAAGCTTGGGGTGGGGTGAGGGGATGAAGACATCTTTTTCCAAAACCAGTCTACATTTGTTGTTGTTGTTGTGTGCCTTCAAGTCATTTCTGACTCATGTGACCTTAAGGCAAACCTATCACTGGGTTTTCTTGGCAGATTTTGTTCAGAGGTGGTTTGCCCTTGCCTTCCTCTAAGGCTGAGAGAGTGTGACTTAACCAAGGTCACCCAGTGGGTTTCCATGGTTGAGTGGGGATTTGAACTCTGGTCTCCTAGTGTCCTAGTCCAACACTCAAACCACTACTCCACACTTGCTCTCAGTGTACATACTCCCCACTGCAATATGATACATTTCTTTATGGACACTGCCAATTCAACATCACTTAATGTTCACTCATGTCAAAGAGTCTCTCTGTATAGTCAGTTAGCCTAGACTAACATCCTTCTCTCTCAAATGCTAGCGTTTAGAAAAAGACATTTTTGACATGGGGGACTACTTGGCTATACAATGTCTAGCCTTTATTCTCATTCTCCCCCCTCCCCATGTAGTCATAGCAGGGGAGCAGCACATGGATCAGTTTATTCCCCTTTCCTGCCTGCTGTTTCCCCATGCCAATTTTTTCTCTTTCTCTTTCTCTTTCTCTTCCTCTCTCTCTCTTTCTCTCTCTTTTTTTGCTTTTAAACTCATCTAAAAAAAAAAACTTGGGAGAAAAACTGCAGATGGGGGACCAGTTTTTAACCACCACCCATGATGAACAATGTTAGATCTGACAAAAGGTCTCTTTAGCCCAATTGTCTGTTTGCATTGTGGTCAGTCAGTTGCTACATTCAGACTTTGGAGAACATGAGCCTGATTGTATTCCTTACATCTTTTGGAAGTGCCAGAAATGAAGGGAAAACTGTTTGAAGCCTAAAGGCTAACCATTTCCAGTAAATGAATATTTCGGATGAAAAAAACTTTGGTTCACATGATGGAATTTTGCAGTTGCAATTGAGTTGCCGGACTAACCCCGGCGGCTCCTTTGCGGCCCATCCAGCTCCACCTCTGACCTCTTTGTGGGCCCCTTAGCCCACGTGGCGGCCAGTATGGGGGCCACTATTGCTGCTTCTCCTTCCTGGCATGCTCTGTGGGCCGGCAAGGAGCACGAAATGGAAGGAACCAATCAGGGCAGGCCACCCCTGCCTTGATTGGTTGATTCTGAGGGAGGCGGGCTCTGTTGCTCTTTTGCAGCATTTTTTAATGATGTTTTATATTGTTTTACAGCAGCCACAGCTATATAACTCAACCTCGGTGCTGAATTGTCAGTGGCTCTTTGGGAGCCAAAGACCCACCCTCTCTCCCTTTTATTTTTATTTCTGTATTGTATGTCATTTGTTGCACGTATTCTTTCTCTGTCACAACTTTAGGGGTGGTTGGCATGTGTCCTGATCTGAGGTCATCGGTGATGGGAGGGGTCTTCATCAAGTTCAAGTTCAAGGAGACACCCCCTAAAAGGGGGGCATGGTGAACGAGAGGCGGGTGAGGAGTCATCAGGCATGCGTAGCCTGGCCAGGACTCCTCCCCTCTTCCTTAGTGGTTGTGTTGGTGGATAGCCAACAGTGGTATCATTGATCAGCATTCGGGTTGGTCGATAACTGGATCCGGATCCATGCGATCTGAGCCACCATTTGCAGCTGTTATCAATAAAGTTGTGGCCTTTATTGCCTACACACACACACACACACACACACTTATCATTTACAATATATCTTTCCAAATATATCATGTGTTTGTCATTTTCAGGGGAAAAGGAGAGGGGGGAAGAATGTCCGGCCTAGGCACGCAATGAATCCACAATGGTGAGTAGAAGCCTGGCCTTGAGGATGTATCACTTTTTGCAGAAGGGATAAAGGTGAAATAATGAAGACTACATACCAGATGGATAGACTCAGTCAAGGAGACCACAGCCCGGAGCCTGCAGGAACTGAGCAGAGTGGTTGAGGACAGGGGGTATTGGAAGTGTCTCATTCACAGGGTCACCATGAGTTGAAGTTGACTCAAGGGCAGTTAACAACAACAGAAATGCCAACTGGAAAAATGATCACAGAAAGATGTATCTTTTCTTGCAGATAGGCTAATAAAGAATGTTTGAAGATAAGATATCTGCATTATACAGGCTTGAAGAGTCCCAATTAAAATTATTTTTTAAAAACCTAATTCTCAAGCTGTCGTGTTGGCTGTGAAATAATACAGAGAATAAACAACAACAACAAAACCCTAATAATGATTTTTAAATGGTTTGTTATAGTTACATTTTATTTGCCCTTACACTATATGCTTGTTTTCTTTACAATGGATAGTGCTGATATCATGATATAACAAAGGGAATAATAAAATAAGCTTAGCACAGTGTTTTGTTTTCTCTCTTTAGGAATAAATAGTTCCTTCTCTATTTACTCTTAGGTTACTGTTATAGGTGCTTATGCTTAAACAGGAATAAGTTTCTCTTTTATGCTTACAAAATAAAACAACAGAGTTTTTAATGCTCTTATAAACTTGCTAAATTCAAGGGGCAAAAATAGCTTATTATTTGGTATGGGTAACTGCGGTCAATATTTTGGTTCTGCTGCTAGTGGGTATTGATAATGGTTGTTCTCATCCCCTTTTGATGACCAAATTCTTCAAATAAGGAGGACAAAGTTATGATCCTGATCAGGTGCTTATCTACATATCTTTATCTTTTTTGGTTTTTATCCTTATCTGCTTATCTTTTTGGTCCAGCAAATGGAATCAGATTTTTAGCTATAGAAATTTTTGCAGTTAGATGTCATATTGCCCCTTTTAAATATATACATATGCCAAAACGTGTTGGGTTTTTCCCCCAAAATAAAAATTAAAAACAGCCATCCACTGAGCACTTGGAAGCATATTTCCCTCCCCCCCCCCTCTGGATTCTACCAGGTGCTCTCCAGTATTTATCTCTTCTGCTTATCTACATAGTACCAAGGATGAACTTGGGGTACAGAAGTCTATGACTTTTTGAGTGTCTAAAAGGAGGATTTAAGAGATAAATTTAGAAAAAAAAGAAAACAAACTTTTGATCCAATGAAACATTATGCCAACCAATTTTTAATTGACATGAAATGTTAATGAGATAATTAGGAAAGGAACCAATGAGATTGCAGGGGAAGGGTCCATAAAAATTTAGGGTGATAAAAGTGGGAGACAGCTGAAAGGAGGCAACCTTTCACACATCACTCCACCCACTTTCTTCTCATTTCTCTTCACCCCCTCATTCTCTCTTCTATTTTCACTGGGATTTGGGATTTACTGACTTCTCTAATGGTGGGAGGAAGAAGTTAACTTTGCTAAGGTGTAGGGCTGAAATTTCTCTTTGACATAGAGCAACATTTTCAGATGCTTGGGAGACAAAATCTTTTCCATTAATATCTTTCTTTATGTCTTTTCATGGATTCTCCCCACCCCCAATTTTCCTGTTTTTGTGGCTGGATTTCATCAAGAGACACTACATCTCAACACAGGTAGATATAAAAATATAATTGACATTTTCTTTAAATTATTTTGGGTTTTCAAACCAGCTTTGAGATCTGCTGGGGAAGCCCTTCTCTCTGTCTCACCACCGTCACTGGTACATCTTGGAGGGAACACAGGAGAGAGCCTTCCCAGTGGCTGCTCCCAGGATCTGGAACTTCTTTCCCAGAGAGGTTGCACTGGCACCCCCCCCCAGTTCTTTCTTCAGACAAGTAAAGACTTTTCTGTTTAGAACAGCACTTGATGGTTGACTATATAAGGCCCATCACCACCAACATAATTTGCTGGATCTTGCTAATTGTTGTGATGGTCTCTGTGTGAGTGTTTTATGATATATGTTTTGATCCAGTTTTTATTTTTTGATTGTTTAATTTCATTTTAACTTTTGTGGATTTTTAAATATGTGTTTTTTAATTTGTTGTAAGGCACTTTGAGTCCTGAATTGGGGGAAAGATGGGATAGTAGGAGGTGGAAAACTAAATGTCCTAGTGCTATTTATCTTTAAATCACCTATGTATTTGTGTGTCTGTATTCCAAAAGGAAAGTAGAAACCAAAGCATTTGATGTTTTTAATAAACACCTGTTTTCAGTAATTATATTAAATTTTAATCCAATCAACTTCAATTTTATAGTATCCTTCTGGATATCTGAAAATAGTTCTATTAGGGTGTGGGGTTTTTAAAACCGTGTGTGTGTGTGCGCGCGCGCGTGTAGAGAGAGAGGGAGGAAGGGAGGGAGGGAGGGAGAGAGAGAGAATGAACAAACTGTGCATAGACTGTGCAGTCCAAAGTGAGATATTACATAAACAACAGCAACAAAATACCGTACCAGAACAAGAAACTATTGAGAAACCAACCTTAAATCTATTTCATAGAATCATAGAATTGTAGAGTTGGAAGAGACCATGAGGGCCATCCAGTCCAACCCCCTGCCACGCAGGAAATCTTGATCAAAGCATTCCCGACAGATGGCAATCCAGCATCTGTTATTTGAAAGGGTTATGAAAACAAAACATATATATCAAACAAATACTCTACTCTTGTTTCTTACAAAATAATGCTACTGGAGACTAATCAATGCCCTTCTGATTGCAAAATTCATACAGAAATTGAAAGCAGGACTTTGGGTTACATGTTGTCCTACCTAGTATATCACAGAGATTTGATTATAAGCACATACACCATCAGTATTAAAAGCCTTTGAGTCACTGTCTCCTTAGCCATGCTCTTGCTGATTAATTTATCAATGAACCATATAATTTCTACTGGCCTCCTGTAAAGTTGTCATTGAAGGTACAATGGTTTCATGCTGCTTACAATCATATCAAAACCTTGAAAGAGCTGTCGCAAAAGAGGGGCCTCCAGAGGAAAGCAGCACCCGCTCAAGACAACCTTCCCCCAGGTGTTTCCCAGAGAGTAAAAGAGGGAACCGGGCCCCCTAGCCAAACTCTCAGTCCACTGAAGGAAAGCCAGAGGGGAAAGATAGGCTCATAAAAAACACCATTCCCGGCAAAGAGGGTGTGGCCGCTCAAAAATGCCGAGAAGGGGACATGCCCCAGCAGGCGGTCAGAGAGAGAAGACACAAGAGCAGTGGTTCAACTCCCAGGCACAAAGATGAGGAAGTACTCAGAGATTGTCTTTCGATATCCATCCGAAAATCTTGCCTGCCCTGTGTGTAAAGAACAACAACAACAACAACAAAAAACCAATATGCTAAGCACAGCACCCTTGTCACTCACATTAGCCGATACCACGCACTGGTTTGTTATTTATGTGAATACTGCTCTGAGAAATTTAAGACCCTGTTTGCCTTTAAAAAACATCAAACAGCAGGCTGCGTGCCTAGTGTATTTAGCAGCTCATCTCCAGGCAAGGCTGCAGCCAAGGTGCAACAGGACACTCTCAATGGCTATAGTGGGGCAATGCCTCATCTGATGAGCAGCCTGCCTGACAAACAAACAACCATGGTAAAATCCACTGCTTCAAGTAAACAGAAACCACCTGCACCATCTGTTACTTTTTACACTGCTTCCTCAAGAAACAGAAATACCACCCAAGGTGCCCAGGCAACTCCTGCTGACACTGACAATCTAGTTACTGCCGAGGCTTCCTCACAGTAAAATACTCAAAACCCTACTGGATGGCAGTCAAACTGGATGGCCAAGCTGTGTGAGGTTAGAACCTTGAAGATCTGGAACTATAGTCAGCTCTCTTACCAGTGAACTCTCCAGAGAAGCCAGACCAGCCAAAAAAAAACAGCTGTTGGAGTTAAGCAGGTTGTTCCTAGAGTGCCAACGCATCCTTCTATTCACCATCCTAAGGACAGGAGAAGAAACACAGCAGCCCCCTACGATCCTCAAGCCACATCGCACATTCAAAAACTTTACCATGCAAACAGAGCAAGGGCTACAAGAGAAATCCTTGATGGTCCCTTTCCTTTCTGTATCATCCCTAGCAACCAGCTATATGAACATTTCACATCTGTCTTTGATAGGGATGAGGAAAGGAGAGCTTCTAACCCAGCCAACCCCCTTGGGCTCCCAAGAGTCAAGGAGATAAACACCATCCTCTTAAGGGATTTTACTCCCCAGGAGGTCAAGGTAAGATTGATGAGGGCCAAATATACAGCTCCAGGCAAGGCTGGCATTCAATATAGCTTACTAAGGAAGTACGATTCTGGCTGCTTGGTTCTGACAGAAATATTTAACCACACCAAGCAGTTCTGATGTATGCTGGCCACCTGGAAAAAAATCCATGATTATCCTCATCCATAAGAAGGATGACCCTATGGACCCTAACAACTGGCGTCTGATTTCCCTCTGTAGCACCATTTACAAAATATACGTAAGCTGCATTGCTGCCAGAGCCACAGACTAGGCCATCACAGGCCACATAGTCAGCCCTCAACAGAAGGGTTTTATGTCATGTGAGGGCTGCTATAAACATAATTTCCTAATTTCCAGTCCTCGATACTGTTCATCACACTAGACAAGAATGTGCTGTGGCTTGGCTTGACATCAGCAATGCCTTTGGCTCTGTCCCTCACTGTCACATCTTAGTAACCTTGGCTGAACTGGGCATGCCTTCAACATTTCTTGACCTTCTCCGCAAACTTTATAACAACTGTAGCACTATGGTGCAGGCTATGGAAGTGAGACTGCAGAAATTCGGGTCCGCTGCAGGGTGAAACAGGGCTGTCCACTTAGCCCAATTATTTTTAACCTTGCTATGGAGCCCCTCCTCTATTACATCATCAATGGCCCTGGAGGCGTCAATTTATATGGAAATAAAGTGAGCATCTTAGCCTATGCTGATGATTTAGTCCTGGTAGCTGAGAAGCCCAAAGAGCTCCAACACATGTTAAATGTGACTACACATGCTGCAGACTGGGTGGGCCTACATTTTAATTCTAAAAAGTGTGCAACACTTCATGTTAATGGGAGCTTGAAAGACTGGGTTTTACCAACTCCCTTTACCAGCCAAGGGAAACCCATGATCCATCTTAAAGAAGAAGATACCTACTGACATCTAGGCAATCCAACAGGTTTTCGAAGCTGCCAGACCCCTGAGGCTACTTTCCATGCCATTGCAAGGAATGCCAAGAAGTTAGACAAGTCTCTCTTAGCCCCATGGTGTCACACTTAGGACTTTCCTCCACCCAAGGATTGACTCTGCTCTTCAGGGATCATGGGTCCAGAAAACAGCACTTAGCAGAGTCGACCGAGCAATCATTGCTTTACTTAAAAAGTGGCCAAGTCTTCCCAAACGAGCTACGAATGACATCTTGCATATTGCTCAGCGATATGAAGGTATAGGGATTCCTAAGCTGGGAGACTCAGAGGACACTGCAACCATCATTCACACATTTCGCCTCCTCACTTGCCTTGACAAGACTGTGAAATCTGTTGCTCTCGGTTCCCTTAAGGAAGTCGTCCGAAAGTGTATAGCTAGGATTCCAACTGACAGTGACCTGGCAACATATCTCTCTGGGTCACTGGAAAACAAATTTCGATGTGATGGTGATGACTTCTCTTCCCTGTCCCACACACTCAACAGCCTGGAAACATAGGCATGACGCAGTGATGAACTGACTGGCTAAAGCCATCCCAGCCTCAATGGGCACCATCTCCCTAAATCAAACTGTGCCCGAGACAGGTAGCCAGCTGAGACCAGACATTGTTATTATGGACAGAGACCAGAAAAAGATAATCATCATGGACATCATGATCCCCTTTGAGAAGAAGAAACCAGCCATGAGGGAGGCCAGAGAACGTAAACATCAAAAGTATGCCCCTCTGGCTGATGTATTGAGACAAAAGGGGTATGAGGTCTCTGTTCATGCATTGCTTGCTGGGTGACTGGGACCCAACAAATGAGCCTGTGCTGAGAGTTTGTGGGGTGTGAAGGTGCTATGCCAAACTCATGAGCAAGCTAATGGTATCAGATGCCATTAGATGGTCCCAAGACATCTACATTGAGCATATTTCAGGCTACCGTCAGTATGAGGAGTCAGTTTCTGCTCTTGCAGAGAGGGGGCAAAAGAAAGAAAAATTGGAATAGTTTTTATATATTAGAAATTATTTATAGTCTATGTATGGTATGCATCTACAGGATATATATTAGTGATCACATAGTGATCTGAAGGTAAAATACATTTTAAGATTTGTAACTTATCCTAGGAATGAGATGTGTTTTATATATATTAGTTATACTGTTTATTATTCTATTGTATTTTTGCAATTGCATTCTTTGGCTTTATTACATATTATTTTATATTGTTATGTTAAATTGTTTTCCTAAATATTCTCTAATAAAAAGATCAATCTTCTTTTGCAGATAGTTCCACAGCCTGGGAATCAGCTAATGGAAGTCTGTACCAAGCATTCCTGAGAAAGACTGAGAGAAAGATCTCCACTAAGGATCTCTTGGCAGGCATGTAATGGAGAAAAAAGTCTTTCAAACAGCCCAGCTACAAATCATATAGGCTTTTAGGTTATAGACAGTACAAAAACCAAACAGTAGCCAATGAAGTTATTATAGACAATCACTTGCTTCTCAAAATCACGAACAGCTATCAGAAAAAAGAAGGGGGTTTCTGAACACTCCACAAAGTCAGTCCTAAATAGAATGCATTACAATAGTCCTCCTGGGATGCCATAAGACATATGTCACCATGGCCAGATCCAACATCTCCAACTCAAGATCAATAGGATTGCAAAGCAGTATACAATCAATAAACCATATCAGCATAAAACAATAAACCAACTATAACCTACAATCTACTACAGTTATCCATTTAAAATCAGCATTAATAACCTCACAGCCTCACAGCTTTGGAGGTAAGAATAAACACTGTACAACACTCTGTTTTACTCTTCAAAGGACAAAGAATCTATGGGTAGAAAATCTAAACTAACAGCATAAATACTTTGGCAACTTCTATAGTGAACAATGGATAGATGATACACTGCTATACAGAAGAATCACATCATACAATCACAATTTCTTTCTTTTTTTCTGTCAGAGCAAAATTTGCAAGTCATAGCAGGTAGGGAAACCTTAACCAAGGTTTTTCAATCATGCATAGAAATTTACAAATTCTCACGCAAATTTAATTATTTATTTAAATAATGTGTGCTATCTTTTTAAAATAATGTGTACTACTAAATAGTAAGTGTTCAAAATCAGATGAAATGACAGCTGGAGTTTGAATATGGAGACCAGGTAGCGAAAGAGTGCAGGAGGAAGAAGACAACATGAGTGAGAACAATGGCAGTTAAATAGCAGTAATCAGAATTAATTATTTAGTATATTATGAGTATAGATACCTTTTTAAAAAATATTTTTATTAAGATCTTTCCAATACATTAAAAGAGAAAATATATACAAATACAAAGAAGAAAAAGAAAAGACAGAGAAAGAGAAAGAGAAAAATTTACATTGACTTGCAACTTTCCTAAAGGTGGTTATACAGTATATGTCATGAAAAGTCTTACTTCTCCAATTAAAACAATACAGTATCATATCCTTTTATTCAGCTTAACTAACCCTATCAATAATCAAAACCCAGAATTAACATATTATCTTCATACTTCTGAAAAAAGACAAAGATTTTCATTATTCTCAAAAGGCAGTTAACATATTGATCTCATTTTTTGCCAAAAGACAATCAAATATTCCCAATCCTTCAAAAAATATTGCCAGTAATTATTATCTAATTAACCTAGAAAACTTATCCATATAAACTAGACTATTTCAATAGTCAATTCTCTTTCAGTAAATTGGAATAATAACATTTAGAATCATAGAGTTGGAAGAGACCACAAGGGCTATCTAGTCCAACCTCCTGCCCTACAGGAATACACAATCAAAGTACTTCCAACAGATGGCCATCCAGCCTCTGTTTAAAAAACTCCAAAGGAGGAGACTCTACCACACTCCAAGACAGTGCATTCATTACAGTTGTCCCTCCATATCCACAGATTTGGTATCCATGGATTTAAGTATTCACAGCTTGAAAATATTCTTTAAAAATAATAATGCAAAAAGCAAACCTTGATTTTGCCATCTTATATAAGGGACACCATTTTGCTATGCCATTGCATATAATGGGACTTGAGTAGTCATGGATTTTGGTATCCACAGGGGGTTCTGGAACCAAATCCCAACAAATATGAAGGGACAATTGTATTTCAAATAATAATTCTTTCTTCCATTATAGTAAAACAACCTTATATTAGTCTTATGTTTACTCTATCTCATATATATATGTGTGTGTGTGTGTGTGTGTGTGTAACTTTTATTTATTTATTTGAAATTAATTAATTAATTAATCTCAAACCTATATCTAATTTATAACATATGTCAAGCCTTCTCTTTAGTTTTAGTATAACCTGGAAGCATCCTTATACAAATATTTCATTTTTATAAACCAGACATCCTACATCAGTTAGCAAATTAGGCTACATATTGTCTCTAAAATGAA
Source organism: Gambelia wislizenii (assembly GCA_030847615.1). NCBI lineage: Eukaryota > Metazoa > Chordata > Lepidosauria > Squamata > Crotaphytidae > Gambelia > Gambelia wislizenii. Next base: position 100,950,576 of record JAUMIR010000005.1, on the reverse strand, counting down.
TCCTTTACATTTCACATATACACCTGTATATCTGACCCAGGTTTTCTTATTCAATTTCAGCCATTGGGAAAACTGGGCATAACTCATCCAAACAGAAAAAAAAAACTTGTAATAAGTACATTATTTCATACATATAGTTCATCTTACTCATGGACGCTTTATTTTCTTCTCCATTCACCTCAGCTCCTTGAATAGAAGGACCCCCTTCTCCCTTTATCCCTTCTCTCTTAAATCTGGTATCCTCTCAAATACCCATCTCTTCTCCAATCTGAAAGCATTTTGTCTGAATAAAGTTCTCCAGAATCTCCTTCTTCTCTCCATTGTTGAGTCTCTCAATCTCAATCTCAGCTGATTCCTCCAGGTCAAGCAATTCCTCATCTTTTTCCATCTGGATATCTTCCATTGCAGCTTAAGCCTCCTCATTTCTCTCATCATAAACCAAAAGATAAATTCACTTATATTACAGGCAATACGGTAGCCATGCCAAGTCTCCTGCTTATCTGTTGTTTTTCTCTGCAGACTACAAGAGAACTCTCATACTCTTCAAAGGTAAACAAATCACATTCTCACACTTCATATCCTCATTGATCCAGGGAAAACTTTTTGCAGATCCAAATTCAGTTTGGTCAGTGATCACCAGGTAGAGTCAGGCTTTGGTCCACCATTTCCAACCCAGAAGGTAGGAGTATAGATATCAATAAGCATGCTAATGTCGATAAATTAAGACTTACTTTAAAATAAACAAATCCTTCCATTTCTTAAAACAAAAACCCCTATGTTTTGTCCTATGCCTGGGCAAATCTACCTAAGGCAGCATTAGGAGATACATTATAGTGGCAATGGTATAATGGTTGAGAGTAGTCCAGTAGTGGGGAAAAGGCAAGTATAAATAGTGGCCATAACCTATAATGGTTTTGACAGACACAGAAGCTCACACCCTAGAAGTACATTTATTTTTATATATTTGCCAAGAAATAATACCTTCAAAATCAGGTAAATATGATTAGAATCAGGTTATAAATAAATAAATCTCTCAATCTCACAAAATCAGTGTCTGCCTCACCTGCAAAATGAGAAAGCTCAGAGGAAAGATAAACAGGAATTAGATGAGAAAGATAAGGAGAAGATTAAGAAGAGAAAAGTTGAGCGTACCTGGTCTAATTGGCTGTCAGGTTTTTTGATATTGGCTGGGGTTATTGTTAAGTTGACCTTATGTATGGCCTAAAATTTGGGGGAGGCGAAGATTCGGTGTGCACCTTGGCACCTATTTGAGTGTAGGGAGGGTCTCTGGAACGACCAATAAAGTCATGGGACTTAGCGGAAGGGAAGGAGACTCACCTTGGGGCTGGCCCGAGGGATAAGCCCCCACCCTAATCCGTGAGGCTTGAGTGTGGGACTTTTGGGTTGGTCTTCCAGATGCGGGCCAGCTTGAGAGCAACCCCAGTGATGGGGTTCCTTTCGAGGGCTCAGGTGCTCGCCAGGGGAAGCTGGAGGTAAGGTCTCAGTTAGACCTACGGCCTCAGCTGCTCCCTCGCTTGGTTGCCTCCTCCCCCATGAAGATCATAGAGGGCTTAAATAGGTAGGGTTCAATAAAGACCCTTTATTTCACCCATATATCTTGTGTCTGGTCTCTTTATTCCCTGAGTCGTGTGGCAATCCCAATCCCCTCCCATTAAGCTTGCTTTCGGGTGGGGATTGGTCTTTGCCGCAGGGGAGGGGTGGAGACCAGTGTTGGACGTCAGGCTGGCGTTCTGACGTCATGAGATGGGGCAGGGCTGAGCTAGAAGCCTATTTAAGGCTGCTCCGCCCTCCCCACTCTCTCTCTTCTTTTAAAGAATTTGACCCACCCTCCCGCCGCGGACATAGTGTGATAATGGTTGCTTTTCAATAAGGGCCGGGTAGGAATTTTTTCCCTCTTTTCAGGGGTTTTTTTCGCCTACCCCATACTGTGATAAGTGGCATTTGGGAAGATTGGCTAGGGTGGTGTCTAAATAGGTAAATTTCACTGGGCCTAAAATTTGGGGGAGGCGCAGATTCGGTGTGCACCTTGGCACCTATTTGAGTGTAGGGAGGGTCTCTGGAACGACCAATAAAGTCATGGGACTTAGCGGAAGGGAAGGAGACTCACCTTGGGGCTGGCCCGAGGGATAAGCCCCCACCCTAATCCGTGAGGCTTGAGTGTGGGACTTTTGGGTTGGTCTTCCAGATGCGGGCCGGCTTGAGAGCAACCCCAGTGATGGGGTTCCTTTCGAGGGCTCAGGTGCTCGCCAGGGGAAGCTGGGGGTAAGGTCTCAGTTAGACCTACGGCCTCAGCTGCTCCCTCGCTTGGTTGCCTCCTCCCCCATGAAGATCATAGAGGGCTTAAATAGGTAGGGTTCAATAAAGACCCTTTATTTCACCCATATATCTTGTGTCTGGTCTCTTTATTCCCTGAGTCGTGTGGCAAAGCTCTTTCCCAAGAAATATAACTAGAATCACATTTTGCCTTGGTGACTTGCTACACCTACTTGGCTTATGTTCAATCTGGCTTAGAAATCAAAATACTAGTTCATCAGAGAAGTAACTTGAGTAGATGAAAGAACATTTACTTCACATTCAATATGCAAGACTACCACACTGGAATTCCAGAAACAACACAGAATAGCAGTGAAAGATTTTATATCAAGGAATTTTTATTACATACTATGTGTGATGGCAATTTATCAGTTACTTTAGATCTGAAGAGCAAAGGGTACATGCCTTTAGAGGATGCTGTTAAATTCTACCTGGGTCCTATAGCTTATTTCTTCAATCTGTCTGCTCAAATCTTTGGTCCTTGCCTTTGTCATTCTATCAAATTTTCTGCAGTTTCATCATGGCACCAAGCACTCTGCATCTAAATCATTCACCTGTCACATCATTCTGTCAAAGAGCTTTGAAATGCTACTTTTTTGTACCACAATACTCAAAATCTTCCACTCAGCAGAGCCACTGGCACACTGCCTTTGAATTTCTACATGGGCTTCCTGCCTGCACCCACATCCAACAGGAGCTCCTTGTCCTTACCTTCAAAACTCTCTGTCATTGCCTTCCTTTCTCGACCAGTATCTTTTCTACTTGTAGCACCCAATACATCTGTACCAAGAATATTTGGTCTTTCAACTCCATCACTCTTCAAAATGAAAGGTCTCCTCTACCCTGAAAGACTCTGTCTCCAGTGCTGCCTCATATACAGTATGCGGAACTGCATCCCAGACTTCATAGAGGCTTTGGATGCACTCCCAAGTTCTCAGTGACCAACTGTAACACTTTATCCTGCAAGCATCTTGAACCAATCAAATTTATTTACATACTGAATTCATAGTACTCGCTGTCTCTAAAGCCCTAAAGAATTTGGGAGCAGAATATTTATAGACTCATAGAATCATAGAGTTGGAAGAGACCATGAGGGCCATCCAGTCCAACCCCCTGTCATGCAGGAATACACAATCAAAGCATGTTGCATTATATAGAATGTGCACTGGATACCTAAATAGGCCCAGGCAGCAAAAATAAACAGCAGAGTGTTGTTCCTTCAGGCATAAGAATAAAGGCGCAGACACAGGCTTTGTGTCTAAAAACAACTTCTCTTTACTTGGTCATAATAAAGATATTTACAGTAATATACAGCATCAAAAGAAAAACATATTCCCTCTGTGAAATTCAACACAGAACTGCTCAGTTCACCTCTATAGGCCAAGCTAAATACCCAGCTCTGCAGAGTTCCTAACACCTCCGCCAGTCTGCTCTGCACCAGCTCAGCTCCTGGGCTCAGTCAATATCGATATATTTACCCAGCTAGCTTTCTTCTGCAAACTACAGTATGTTTGTTACATTCCAGCTCTTTACAGAATAAATCTACTGTATGTCCCAATATCCTGACAAAACACTCCTGACAGATGGCCATCCAGCCTCTGTTTAAAAACCTCTGAAGGAGACTCCACCACACTTCGAGGCAGTGCATTCCACAATCAAACAGCTCTTACTGTCAGGAATCTTCCTAATGCTTAGGTAGAATCTCTTTTCCTATAGTTTGAGTCCATTGCTGTGTGTCCTAGTCTCTGGAGCAGCAGAAAACAAGCTTGCTCCCTCTTCAATATGACATCATTTCAAGTACAGTAGCACCCTGTATCCGCTGATCTGCCATCCACTGATTCAGTTATCCATGGTTGGCGATGGTGGGGGGTGGTGGACAGGGATGGAAGGGAGAGTGAGAGCTCGCCTTCCTTCCCCATGGGGGATTCTGTTGGTGGCAGTGGAGATAGTGGGGGGTGGATGAGGGAGGAAGGAGGAGAACTCTCCTCCCTTCTCCCTTGGGGGATTCCAGTGGAGGTGGGAGTGAGATGGAGGGGAGGGAGGAGAAGAGCTTACCTCCCTTCTCCCTTCCCTGTGGGGGGTTCTGGTGGAGGTGGGGTGGACGGGGAAGGGAGGGAGGAGGAGAGCTCACCTCCCTTCTCCTTTCCTCAAAGGGGGTTCAGCCGGCAGGAGAGGTGGTGGGAGGTGGATGGGGGAGGGAAGTCCAGGATTCACTGTTATCCTCATTTTCAGTATCCATGGAGGGAAAAATCATTCCCCCGTGGATACGGGGATGCCACTGTATTTAAACATGGCTATCATGTCACCTCTTCATCTTCTCTTCTCCAGGCTAAACACACCCAGCTCCCTAAGCTGCTCCTTATGAGGCATGGCTTCTAGACCTTTCACCATTTGGGACACCCTCCTCTAGAAATTTTCAGCTTGTCAATCTCTTTCTTGAATTTTGGTGTCCAGAACTAGACATAGCATTCCAGGTGAGGGCTGACCAAAGCAGAGTAAAGTGGTACTATTACATCCCTCAGTCTAGACACTATACTCCTATTGCTGTAGCCCAGAATCATATTGGTTTTTTTGGCTGCCATATCACACTGTTCATTCATGTGCAGCTTGTGTTCTCCTAAGATTCCTAGATCCCTTTCTCATGGACTGTTGTCAAGCTAGGTGTTACACATCCTATATTTCTGTATTAATTTTTTTCTGCCTAAGTGTAATACTCCACATTTCTCCCTGTTGAAATATATTTTGTTAGTTTGGGCCCAGCTTCCTAATCTATTAAAGTCATTTTGAATTCTCATCCTGTCCTCTGGGGTATTCACTACCCCTCCTAATTTGGTGTCATCTGCAAATTTGATAAGCATGCCCTCTATTCATCCAAGTCATTGATAAAGATGTTGAATAGCACTAAGCCCAGGACAAAACCCTGTGGCACCCCACTAATAATTTCTCTCCAGTATGAAGAGGAACCATTGGCGAGCACCCTTTGGGTTTGGCTGGTCAGTCAGTTACAAATCCACCTAACAGTAGCATTGTCTAGCCCAAATTTTACTAGCTTAATTGCAAGAATATCATGGGTAACTTTGAAGGCCTTACTGAAATCAAGACATGCTACATCCACAGCATTCCCTTCATCTACCAAGCTTGTAACTCTATTAAAAAAAATAAGATTAGTCTGGCATAGAAAGTCATGTTGACTTTTAGTGATCATGGTATCCCTTTCTAAGTGCATACAGATGACTGTTTAATGAACTGCTCTACAATCTTTTTTTGGTATTGATGTCAGGCTGACTGGGTGATAATTGTTTGGGTTCTCTTTTTCTCATTTTCAAAGATGGGGACAACATACTTGATGGCTTGCTTTTTTCTGCATGATCCCATTGGGCCACTCAGATCTTTGGAGAAAGCTCCAGGTCTCATTGGATGAAGTTTACATCAGACATATTTTTCTCTATTACACCCCAGGTGCTGGAACTCCACACCTCAGTGACAAAAGAGAGGCCTTGAGTGAACAAAGAAGGTTCTTGGTTCAACCCCTAGCATCTCCACTTCAAGAGATTAGGCATGGGGATCAGAAAGATTTCTGTCTGTCTGAAATTCTGGAGAGCCAGAGTGGACAATGCTGGGCTGGAACAAGTAGTCTGGTATGATATAATGCAAGCTTGCTCCATCCTAACACCTTATTTGACGGAATTCAACAACTTCTTAAAAGCAACACTGTTTAGTTAGACTTTTGGCCTGGATTGCTGACTGCTGGGTGGTGGTGATGTGTGGTTTTTTTTTAATCTGTTGTTAAGACATTGATGCTTTGACATATTTATATAGATTTATTTTATTACATGTAAGCAATACACCCGTATGTATTCTTACTTAAAATTTAGTCCCTTTGTAGTCCATGCAGTTGACTTTTAGGGTATAGTGCATGGAATGAAGTGTCCTAGGGTTTTTTAAAAAATTTATATTATTGTCACCTTGAAGATCATTCAGAATGGAAACAACAAATAAATGTTATTAGCAGACTAGTAAATATTATTTGATTCTTTGCATGGTGAACTTTGTTCTCCTGTGATTATGACAAATTTAGATTAGTATGGGTGCTAATTAGGGATGGGAATTTTTTCCAGTTATAACTTTCTCTCGAATTCTAATTATTTAAGCCTCAAATTATTTTATCTTGAATATGAAGATTTGGAAAAATCATAAATTATACAAAAACGAATACAAAATTATCCTGATTATGGAGAAATGTGTAGATTTGGGGGGTTTTTATATTAAAAAGTATTTTAAAAAATATTTTAAAATACAAAACAAAATCCTCCATGATCTCTAATTGGAAAGAAAGAAGCTCACACTTGCCTTATCATAATCATTCTCCTGTAGGTTTTCCTAGCACTAGAGGTCAGCATGAGCACAACATTAGATCAATTTATACAGCATTTCCAGCATGAATACCATCTGTAGAAAGTCTATTCTGGAGGCATGGAAAATCCCCCACACAAAATACCAGTCAGCCCTAGTGATGAAAGGAAATATTTTCTCAACGAGACTAGTTTAATAAGTGCATATTGGAACTGAATTCTCTGTTGATCCATACACCGTAGCACATAAGTACCTAATGTGATGACAACATTTTAACCACTGCTTTTTCTTGCACAAACACTGTCAGTGTCATGAAAATTGTATGGAAGACAGTTTACCAAATGATGCAGACACAAAGTGTTTGCAGTGGTCTCACTAAAATAACATTTTAATCACTTATCATTTGCAGCAATACTGATTTGATGATGCAAAATAAACCAAAGTTCAAAATCCGCAAAACAGTGATACCTTTATCAGGCCATCTAAAGTGCACAAAATACATCAAGCAAGCTGTCAAAACTAACAGTTTTCTTAATCAGACAAAGATGTTAAAAATCATACAGGAGAAGAAAAGTGATGATCTTAGAGTCACAGGCGTACATTTTGTCTCAGATTTTGGATTTTGTTATATTTTGCTACATGGTCAATATGGCCACCCCTGAATATGTTTCCTTGATGTGATGCTTTTTGTACCACCTATTGTGATATTTGTGCCTAACAATAATGTAACTGAAATTAGATATTCTACACTCTAATTTGTCAAAGTCCTTTGATGCTAACTTAATCAATGACACTGACCAGTATTGATCTACTTGTTCAGCAGCAGACATCAACAGTCTTCAAAACTTCTCAACATCTGTTACTTGTTGTACTGGATCAAAATCCCTTCCCCTAAGGAACCTCTTCTGTTGGAACAATATCCCATAATCTCAACATTCACACTGACCCAGTATTCAAAGCACAATATTTTGTTGCTACAAAAAAGTGTCTCTTTCCCATATTAGCATCTTTACTGCTGTTACAAGAGCTCTGTAGAATCTGGCTATGAAGTGTAATGATGAATATATATCAGATAGTGCCCAGAACACCACCAGTTATTAACATGTGTTGTTTTTTTTAAATGTTGCTCCTTTTTTCCATTTCGGAAGGCTATGGACTCTGTTATCTCTAGGTCTAAAACACTAGAAGGTTACTTATGCCTACAAAATGAGCAGATATGAAACTTGCAGGATCTGCTTTGTTGTTGCTTTTTACCTGAACCTCAAATTCATCCATCAAAACCTGGTTCTAAAGATAGATACTTATATAATTCCAAGCTTAAAAATGTGTTCTGTATCAGAACTGAACAAAGTTCTCAGGGGAGGGGTTCCGCTCAACAATTCATTCTTGATTACTTGATTTTAGCTGTATAATTAAGGATAGGAACAGATTTATTACTGATATTATTAAGTCACAGAATTGGAGAGCTGAAAGGTACTCCAAAGACCATGTAGTCCTTCCTCCTGTTATACAGAAATCTAGAGCTAAAGCACTCCCCATCCAAACTCTGCTTTAAAAACTACAATCAAGGAGAGTCCACCATACTATGAGGCAATCAACTCCACTATCAAATGGCTCTTACTACCAGGAAATTCTTCTGTGCTTAGGTGGCATCTCTTTTCTTTCAGTCTGTGATTCAAATACTAGCCTGTGAAGCAGCAGATACTTCCAAACCTTTTGCCATCTTGGTTTCCCTTCTCTGGACACATTTTAGATTGTCAATATCCTTCTTGAACTGGGGTGCCCAAAAATGGACACAGTATTTCAGGCAAGGTCTGTGTAAAGCGGAATATTACTTCCCTCAACTTCCCTGTTGATGCAGCCTAGACTTGCATTGGCTTTTTTGTATGCTGCTTCAAACAACTGGCTCATCTTTAGCTTGTGGTCTACTGAATCTCCTAAATGTTTTTCACACATACTATTGTCAGACACAGCCAAACATCTTCATTTTTACTATTTATATTTTCTGTTCTTTGACACATGCTTTCTTGTTGCTTAGAATCAGGTCTAAGATAACTGTTCATCTTGTTGCTTCATCTGTCTTCTAGATCAGTGGTTCTTAACCTTTTCTTTACCAGGGACTCCCTTTAAATATCTTTTGCTGCCATTGACCCCCAGGACTTAAGATTTAAATCAATATTCATCATCACCATCACCATCATCCATTAACAATTACACCATCCATTAAATCTTCCCTCAGAGTCACCAGAGGGAGAGGGAAGACTTTTCCCCTGCTTCTTCCTGCCAGTTCGCAAGAGGCCAAACTTTGCATTTGCTCCTGTCATGTGGCCACTCCACTGCAGGGAGGAAGTGGGCTTAAGCAGCCTTCAAGCTTTCATGGACCCCCTGTGAGGACACCACAGCCCCCTGTGGGTCCATGGACCACAGGTTAAGAACCACTGTTCTAGACAATGAAATTGTTTTTAAGGCAAGTGAGGAATTTGTTGGAACTTACACTCTTGGTCATAGAATCATAGAGTCCAACACACACATACCATGCAGGATCTGCAGCTAGAGCATCCCCAGCAGGTAGCTGTCCAGCCTCTTTTTGAAGACATCAAGAGAAAGAGACCTCACTATGTCTCTAGGCAATTGATTCCATTGCCAAACTGCTCTTCTGTCAAGAAGTTTCTTTTAACTTTCAATTGAAATCTATCTCCCTGTAACTTAAACAGATTAGACTAATTCTGCCCTCCTAGGGAGCAGAGAGCCAGTTTACACTATCCTCCTTGTGGCAGCCCTTGAGGTATTTAAAGAATGAGATCATATCATCCCTCAGTCTTCTCTAAACCAAGCTGAACATGCCCAGCTCCTTCAACCTTTCCTCATATATTTTCTTCTCCATGCCTCATATCATCTTCTTTGTCCTTCTCTGCATATGCTCCAACTTGTCTATATCCTTTTAAAAACGAAGCACCCAGAAATGAACACAGTACTCCAGATGAGGCCTAACCAGTGCAGAATATACTGGGACTATTATTTCTCTTGACTTAGAAATTATGGTTCTACTAATGCAGACTAAGATAGCATTTGCCTTCTTTGTTGCAGCATTACACTGCTGGCTCATGTTCAATTTATGATCAAAAATAATCCTAAGATCATTTTCACGTGTACTACTGCTGAACCATGTATCCCCCATCATATACCTGTGCATTTGGTTTTTGTGGCCTAAATGTAGAATTTTGCATTTGTCTCTGTTGACTTTAATTTTATTAATTTCAGCCCAGTTTTCTAGTTTATCAAGTTCCTTTTGAATTCTATCCCTATCTCATAACGTGTTATCTACTCCTTTCAGTTCTGTATCATCCACAAATCTGATATGGATTTCCTCCACCCCATCATCTAAATCATTGATTAAAATATTGGAATATTCACTTCCAACAAATATCAGGGGAGGTTGATATCTCCCATTTATGACTACAGTTGTCCCTTCATATTTGCTGAAGTTTGGTTCCAGGACCCTCCGTGGATACCAAAATCCATGAATACTCAAGTCCCCTTATATGCAATGGCATAGCAAAATGGTATTCCTTATATAAGATGGTAAAATCAAGGTTTGCCTTTTGGATTATTATTTTTTAAAGAATATTTTCAAGCCATGAATACTGAAATCTGTGGTTACCAAATCCATGGATACAGAGGGATAATTGTACATCTCTCTATTTTTAATATTTGCCATCTGTTTCTAGGAAAGCATTATCCCAGTCTTCAAATTGGCCTAGGGGTTTACAATAGACACCCACATTGATGTCAGTGTTCTTTCCTTTCCCTTTCATTTTTATACCAATGTTCTCAGCTGTTTTCGATATCTGTGTATGTGTGTGTATGTATATATAATAGTACTCCTTTCCTGTTTGGTCTATTTTTGGAGGGAGGAATAGGTTATATCCCTCTATTATTACATTCTAATCATAACATTCATCCCACCAGGTTTCAGTGGTGCCTATTAAAATCGTATTTGCTTTCTTCTGTTAAGAGTTCAACTTCATCTTGTTTATTTTCCAAGTTCCGTGCATTATTGCAGATATATCTAAGACTATGGGTTATTCTCTCCATATGCTTCCTTGCTTTTTCCACCCATTGCTGGGTTCTTGTACCATCAGCCCAATTCCTCCTGTATCCTTGAGACTACTGGGCACGGTATTTGGTGTCCTCGTGCTCTCTGGAAAGCCATCTCCCTTCCCTATGTAACTAAACTTAAAGCTGTCCTGCTGAGGTGTGCAAACCCCTTAGGAATACATTCTTACTAACTGCTGTAAGGTGCAACACATCTACTGCCAAATCCTTCATGAAAGTGTAGACCATCTCTTTCCTAATGTCACCATCTGAGGAGCCAGTTTGTTCACTTTCAGTATTTTTTTTCTCTCCTTCACCATGTCCTTCAACATGAACGAGTGATGAAATAACAGCCACAAGTTTTTCCAGTGTCCTTCTCGATTCTGTTCCCATGTGGAACAGAATGAGTTGGTAACAGTTGGTGGGCTTGTTGAGTCTTGTTAGCCTCTCTGTTATATCATTACTTACTACTGACATATGTCTCTTTTTCCTTTGGGAACTGACAGGCCCTCCTCTCCACACAATCCTCCAAGTCCATCTCCTTAACCTCTGATACTTTTGTCCCTGTTCCTCTCCCCAGTAATTGCTGATCAAGGGAAGAGCGTGGAATTGATTATGTAGTTCCAAACTCACAGCATGATTTCTGATAGTTCTCCTTCTGCATGTCTCATTCTTCCTGCTGTGTTTGGGAACTACTGTCTTCCCTAGAGACATCTGCTGTGTGTTCCCTACCAGGAGAGTCTGCTGTGCTCTATCCGAAAAGGTTTCAACCTCCCTGATAAGTTTAAGTATAGATATGCAACCAGTTTGCACTGCTGTAAATATAGCTCCTCACAACATTAGGCAAAAACACAAACACAGTACAGATTTCTAGGTCACTAAAGCAGTCCCTTCACCCTCCATGTTCATTCATCCTATATAGGTAGTGTCACAGCACTCTGGGCATTCACCTCCAACTCCCCTGCTAAACATCCATGCAAGAAGTCTGTTCTCCTTGTCCTATTTGCTGAGATTTAGAGACTAAGGGCCTGTCTATACAAGCCCCTAAAAAACAGAGTGACCCACAGTAAAGACAAGTCACAGCAGCTGCAACTTGTCTTAATGGGTCTTACAGCCCCCATAAACTTTGCATGCCCTCTTGCATGGGGGTGGGGAAGGTGAAGGGCTAGCATCCCTTTCCATTCTCCAAGGCTGGAAATTAATGTCAAGTAGCAGCTTGGCCAACTGCTCAGAGGAGGAGAGAGAAATCCCCCCCCACCTCCCTCTCCAAGTGACTAGCCAGACTAAGGCAAAAAATCAACATGGGGATGCTGGGCGCTTGCCCTGTTAGCAAGTCCCACTCCCACCCTTGTCTGGCCAATCAGTTAGCACTTCCTCTCCTGTGGGAAAGTGATTCAAAGTAAATTGCTTGTCTCAACAAGCAGGAATGCACAGCACCTCACTGTTCTTTAAAAACTTTGGGGAAAGCCAGAGGCTTTTCCTTTGGCGTTTTCAATGTTTTTGGCCCCGCTCCTTTCAAATAAGGCTATACAATTTGAGATCCCATTAAGACAGGCAGGATTCGTTTTGCATTCCATGAGGAGTAGTTTCACTATTTACACAGCCCCTGAGGAAGCAGATTTATAGTACAAGTGGATGCTAGGTATGCCCCTAATCAAGCCAGTGACTCACTTCCTCTCAGAAGAAGCCCCCCCCCTTACACCATGTGCTCAGGCAGAATACACAGTCCAAAGTACACAACAACACACAACCAAGCAGCCAAGGCTCAACCAGACAATCAGCCTGACATAAGTTCATCTTGTCCTTCTGTTCCAACAATCCCAAGCAAAGTGTCGGTTTTCCTTGTCCTCTTTGTCAAGTTCACGTTTGCCAGATAAACGGAAAATCCTCTACTGCAAATCTCCAGAGATCTGCCAATAGATCTAGTTCTACTTTCTATTTCCAGTTCTACTTTCTATTCATCCGTAACCTATACTAACTATCTAGAACTTTAGATGGGCCATTAAAGAGTTGTCCTTACCATTCTTCCTCTTGTCTAAAAAAAATTGTTCTGATCTTTTTTCAGTTCTATTTACTGAGGAGAAGGATATGGCTGTATCTCTCCATACACACACCCTGTTTGAGGTATTAAAGTAACCCATGGTCTACTGTCTCAGAGAGAGAAAAAAAATGGAGACTGCAAGAATTGATGTAATGAGTGACAACTGACCGTCTAGGAAGAGGGAAATCACTCAGCAAAACCTAGGAACAACTGGCTTTAATAAGTATCTACCTATCTATATAATTTTCTTAGGTTTGTTGCCACTCCCAGTATGCTGATTGGCCACTCAGGAATCATACCCAACCAATCATAGTGCTCTGTTGGCTAAACAATCAGCAGCTTGAGGGTGTTTTTCAGCACCACCTCCTTGGCCTACAGCCATATTTTTCCCTGTTGAGCTGCAGTAACTAAATACTCAGCCAGCTTCCCTTGCTGGCTTAATATGCATGCATGGGTAAAAATAATGTTGCTTTCTATGCATACCCCACCCTATTTCTTCTTATTCCTCCTGTCCTACCTTGCAGGGTGGGTTTTCCCCCTTCCTCTGCCCTATACCCCTTCTGCACCCAAAAACCTGAGCCCTTCCCCCACTCCTTCTGTCAGGGTAATATTGCTTTAAGTGCAAAAGGAAACATGTTGGAGCAACAGACCACAGACTGGCACAACATAAGTGGTTTTGTTCACACCTGCGGCTAGGCAGAGGGATGACTAGCAAACACTCCTATATAGCCAAAGCACAAGATGCATTGTGTGTGGGTTAGTGTTGTGGAGAAAGAGGAGTGTTGCTCTTGAGTTTGTTAATGAGGTTTGCTGTTATATACTGTGTTTGTTTATACTGAAACTGAAGATAAAGACCTCCAGATATTTTTGGATGAACCTAGCTGTCTGTAAGGTTTTTGTATGTGTGAAAATGGGACAAAGCTGTAGAACAGCTGCTAGCTGAAGCCTTTATTTTTGTGCCCTCTCTGCTGTGCAGTTCTGCTGTTTTGGCTACTCCTGGGTTAGTTTGTCCCCAGGCTGTGTCTGGTGCCTCTCAGTGAGGCTATACTGAGTGGACACCTTCTTCCCTGAAGAATTTACAGGCTGACAAAAACCTGGAAAGGGGTGAGAAGGAGATGGGAGGCCACCCTGGGGTTCAAGGCTCTCTTTTTCCTCCTTGGGGTCCTCTGGCCACCCCTGGCTCTGCTTCCCATGGGGAGAAAGGTTTTCTTTACAAATGCTGCACCAGATGGGCTGCTGTCTGCTAAAAAACAAACAAACCTCTGGCCAGTGGGAGGAGCCAAAGCTGGTGAGGGAGGGGGAATAGAATGGAGCAAAGTGGGCTTTCATTGGCCGCCAGCCTCCCCCAATGGGAATCCAACATGTTTCCCTCAATGGGCAGCTGGTGTCACAGTGGAAGGCTGAGGCTCTGCAGTCTGTGGGTAGGGCAAAGGTGAGCCCAAAGACTCATGAAGAAGTTAGAGGTGACCATTCCACCCCTTGCTGCACAAACTCCTTTGCTCCCTTTTCTATTCATTTCTATTTTAACAAGTGGTAGACAAGGGTCCCTGGACCCACTCTTCTATAAACGAGGCAGAGTTTTGCCTGCTACTTTTGCAAAGTATCTAGACCAGTGGTTCTTATCCTGGGGTGTGGGGATCCCCAGGGGTCCTCAATGTCATCACAGGGGGTCTGTGAAGGCTTGACGGCTGCTCAGACCACCTCCTACCTGCAGTGGAGTGACCATGTGACAGGAGCCAAGCCAAAGTGTGGCTGGCTGGCTTGGCCTGCGCATTGCTATTCAACCCACTCCAGCCACAAACTTGCAGGAAGGAGCAGGAGAAAAGTCTTCCCTCCCACTCCAGTGCCTCTGAGGGAAGATTTCATGGATGGTGTAACTGTATTGTTGTTGTTGTTGTTTTAAATCTAAAGTATTGGGGGCCCATAGCAATAAAAGATATTTAAAGGGGGTACTGGTAAAAAAAAGGTTAAGAGGCATTGCTGTAATTGTATTATTGTTGTTGTTAACAGGTATTATTGTTATTATTGTAAGGATTTTAAACTTTGAGTTAAATCTTGGGGGTCCATGGCACCAAAAGATATTTAAAGGGGGTCCCTGGTAAAGAACAGCCACTAGCATAATAGTATTAGTATTAGTATTAGTATTAGTATTAGTATTGGTGTGCCTGGCATAACATACACCATTATGTGCCCTGCTGGGGTTTCAAGCAGTGGTTGAGCATGGAGCTTGGAGTGGCAGTGTTTCTTTCACACAGTTCAGCTACATGGTATTATTTGGGGGGGGGGAATGTTGCATTTTTTTACATGTGGGTGGTGATTGGCTGAGGGAGTGAGAGGAGGGAGGGGTCCTAATCCTCTTTAACTATAACTCTTTAACTAATCCTCTTTAATATAACCAATGTTGTTCTTTTTCAAATGGATCTGTGAGTGTTCTAGTATCACCAGTTCATTTCAGAAAACTGGGTTTAATGGACATGGAAAGTATGAAAACATGAAAAATATTTCCTTCTAACATGGGATGGGAATCATAGAGTCCTCCAGATGATGTTGGACCACACTTTCCAAACACCTAACCAGCATAGCCGGGGTCGGGGGAGGTTGGAGACATTTAGAACATGTACACAAAAGACAAGATGCTGGTTTTCAGGTAAGTATAATTACAAACAAATTCATCTTAATTTCAAAGTACTATGTCTATTGTTTTATACATGTTGGTATATAGGCACAGTGCATTGCAAATGCACCAGTCAGACAGACAATGTAACTTTCACAATTGCAAGGATACTGATGAGTTTTCATTTTTAAAAAACAAAATTAATGGCAAGCTTTTAAACAAATGCATATTCAGTACTTATAAGATCCTCTAATGTCTTCCATCTGACATTTTCAGCCATTTGACTAAAAATGTGATCATCTCCCATCTGCCAAAAACAAAGAATAAGAGAAATCTATACAAACAAGGAGAAAAAGATTTGGGAATGTATTTGACTGACCTTGTGATGTGATTATGGAGATGCATAAACTGGAGAAACACACCTTACGTCGCATTTTACAACTTGGGCTATTTGAAAGACCCTGACTTCTCATAACAACCTTGCCAAGCTATAAGATCTTCAGGGGAGGCAACTCTCTCTATCCCACCCACCTTCCTAGGCATGGTTGGTGGGGACACAGGAGCAAGCCTTCTCTGTGGTTGCTCCCACACTTTGGAACTCAATCCCTAGGGAGATTAGCATGGCTTCTTCTTTGCTATCTTTTCTATTTCAAGCAAGCCTTTAGGAACTGTGTTTGTTTGTTTGTTTGTTTGTTTTGGCCAAGAAGGGATTTTTATGGCATTGTTCTGTTTTTAATGCTTGTTTTAAAATAAAAATTTAAATGGTTTTAATTTTGTGGTTGTTTAATATTGTTTTAATCTCAGTGTTTGTATATTTTTAACTATATGTGTTTTTATTGTAATTTTCTGTCTTTTGTGAGCTGGTTTGAGTCCTGGCCTGGGTGAAGGGTGAGAGATAAATAAAGAGATGGATAGATGGATATTTTTTTTAAAAAAAAATAAAAAATCCATTACTTGTTCCAATACTATTAAAGAAAATTATTTTTTTTTTAGTACAGTATATGCAAGCCATACACACTAAAAATAATAATCAAAAGGGCACTTTCATAGTTAGGAGCCACATCACACACATTTCTATCACATGATGATACTGAATAACTTTGAATCCTACACATACTTACCTGGAAAAAAAATTAATTGAACTCAATGGGACTTACTTCTGAATAGGCATGTATAGGGTGACTGTAAAGTCAATGGGTACAACGCAGTAATGAAAGCAGCATAAGGCATGTTCTAAAATCACAAATGGACTGGGCAGAAGTTTAAAGAATAACCAAGCCACCTACCTCATGCTTATTTACTTTACAAGGTGAATTCTAGCTTACTGTAATTATATAATTCTTTAAAAAATGCATCAGCACCAATTATATTTTTATACTGTGGAAGTAATATGTCAACTTAGAATGAGAGTTAAGTAGTTAATAATCAGAATAATGGAGCTAGTTGGTGGGAACTTGTGTTAGAATTCCCGCTTGGTGTTTAATTTAGAGCTGCTCCATAAGTGACTTTTTGCACCTGAATTCCAGCAGTCTCACCCCAGAAGAAGGCAGTCTCTGTGGGTTGCACCATCTGTGAGCAGTACAACAAAATGATTCTTGTTATATGCTTTCTATATTCCTATGACACTGTTTCAAGCACTGATAAAACATTTTTAACAAAACAATGCCTCTTGATGAAATTTCACACAAACCTGTTGGTGCTGGTTCCACATCAAGTTGAACAAATGGGATGGCCATATCCCAAAAATACTTTAGTTAATGGATAGTGTTTACATAACGCTATAAAAGTGTTTATCCTTATAAAAGTGTTTCTGCTCCTTTCTGGAAATTAGGGTGGTTTAGAAAACAATTTGTTTTGAGTACAGAGTTAGGAAAACACTCATATACCAAGAAATGTATGAAGTCTGCAGATTTTAAGGGATATGCAAATCTATCCAGTTCTGTCCCTTTGATGTTTTCACATTTCCAACATCAACTTGATCTGACTTGAATCTGCATCAAATTATTAGTGTTCTTCTATGATGTATAAAAATTTGTTCATATTTCCATACACATTCTTCAGAATGGGTGCATTTTGGGTACACTTTTTCTCTCTCAAAAGGATGCACATTTGTACACATTTTCCAATTCACTTGATGGCCTAAATCCTGTTGTTAGTCCTGACTAGAAAAGAACCATTGAATCAATGGGATTTAACTCTCCATCAACTCTCCACCCAACAATTGATTGAATGGCTCTACTCTAGTTGGGAGTAACCAACAAGATGTCAGCCAAAATAGATTTAGATGTACAGTATGTTTAAAATATGTACATTTAAAAAATCTTTTCTAAATTACATTGGAAACATACAAATTTCTGAACACAAATTGCACTCAGGTGTCCATTTAGATGCAGGAGCTACAAAAAAACTGGGTACTCACATTAAAATGCCAACCCATTAAATTTCTCCCCAGTTCCTAATACTGTATAAGAAAAGCTGTTCAGTTTGAACTTTGGAACATTACCACATTTGTCATTTAATCCTCTCACCTGCTGTCATTTATGGTTACCATGTATGCATATTCATCACACTCATGAAATAGCAAAGAGGTTACAGCAAAGAGAGAAGGCTAAAAGAAGAAGGCCCGTAGCACTCTCCACAGACAGTATATTTCAGAACAGACAACATGTCTGCTTTGCTGCTTCCTTTGTTCATCTGAGTCATTCACTTTGACTTTTTTTTTAACCAACCCTAAGATGAAGCTATGAATTCCCAAGCAAATCCTCAACCCAGTCAAGCTGAAGAACTCAGTACAATATTCTTCTACCATAGTATGTGGAAAATGAGAGCCTTAATTCTGCTCAGTAACACTTAAATCCCACTGAGTTGGCTTGAAATTTAGTGCTAACCTGTGGCTTCCATGTCAATGGGGTAATGAATCTGCTCTGGAGTTTAGTCTGAACTCTAAAGGAGCTACAATTTGAAGAGAAACGACAACACAGAAAGAATCACAACCCGGAAACATCACCCAAGGAGACCTTCTGCTGTGCTTTCTGCAACCGGACTTGTTTATTTCGGATTGGCCTTTTTAGTCATCAGTGCGCTTGCAGAAAGCGCGGGATGAGTCCTTCCAGAATCCTCATTTGTGAAGAAAAGCCAGAGAGAGAGAGAGAGAGAAAGGAGATACCCAAAGAGCCAAACCATAGCCGCTAAAAAGGTTCAGTACATTGGAGAGTACTTTTAGGGCTCAGAAAAGAAACCTAGAACAGATTCCACTGACATACAAGCCACCACTTACACCACCAAGACTGCAACACTTTGCATAACTGAGAAGAAATACTTTCCACATCAATCATACACTCCCAAGTCATTGCGTTCCAAGGCTATGTTAACACATACCTTGATTATATTCCGTTTAGACTACTCTGATACACTTTATGTGAGGCTGCCTTTGGAAAATGTTTGGAAACTTCAGCAGGTCCAAAATGCTGCAGCCAGAAAGCTGACTAGGGCCAGCTACAAGGAGTATATACACTCAGCCCTCCATATCCACATATTCTGTATGCACAGATTCCACCATCCATGGCTTGAAAATATTCCACAATAAATATACTCCCAAAAGCAAACCTTGAGTTTGCTATTTTATATAAGGGACACCATTTTACTATGCCATTGTATATAATGGGACTTGAACATCCACAGATTTTGGTATCTACAAAGGGTCCTGGAACCAAACCCCAGTGAATACCAAGGGCCTACTGTAATTCCCTTTTAAAACAGCTTAATTGGGTACCAGTTTGCTTCTGGGCACAATTTGAAGCACTGGTCATGACCTATAAAGCCCTATACAGCTTAGGCCCAGACTATCTCGATCCACAGCAAGAGGTAGGTAAGAAATCAGCAGCAGCAGCATCTGAAAGACCATTATCTCCCCTTACGTGCCTGCCTGCTCAAGTCTTAAGATCCACAGAGGAGGGCTTTCTTTCATTTGCACTACCACCATAGGCTTGTTTCGTGAGGACACAGGAGAGATAAGGCTATGCTGTCCTCCTCCCTGCTCTCCTTTCACAGGCAGGCAAAGACCTTTTTGTTCATGCAGGCTTTTAATGTGTAAAAATTTGCAGGGAGCCTTCTGGGGATGGTGGTTTATTTTTAACTTTTGTATGCTTTTTAATGCTTTTAGGGGAGCCAGCATAGTGTAGTAATTTTGAGTGTTGGACTAGAGTTCCAATTCTATGATTCTATGATTCTATGACTCCAGAGACCAGGGCTTGAATCCCTGCTCAGCCACGGAAAGTCAGCTTGGGCAAGTCACATCCTCTCGGCTTCAGAGGAAGGCAAAGGCAAACTCACTCTGAACAAATCTTGTCAAAAAAAACCCATGATAGGTTTGCGTTAGAACTGTCATAAGTCAGAAATGACTTAAAGGCACACGACAACAAATGCTTTTATACTGTTTATAAGCTATAATTTTAGGAGATTTTCAGACGCCTCTTTCAGCGTCTTGCCACGCAAGCAGCCTCCGGAGCAGTAACGAGGCTGCTGCGCAGCAAGGGGTCCATTTTGGACAACGCCGTTTCTCTCTCGGCGGCGTCTGTGAGTGTTGCGGCTAGCATCGGAGGCAGCCACGCTGTTTTTCACTCACGGAAGTTGTCCGTGAGTAAAAAACAGTGTGGCCGCCTCCAATTCTAGCCGCAACACTCATGGACGACACCAAGAGAGAAACGTCATCGTCCAAAATGGACCCCTTGCCGCGCAGCAGCCTCGTTACTGCTCCGGAGGCTGCTTGCACGGCAAGACGCTGAAAGAGGCATCTGAAGATCTCCTTAGTGTGGTGGTTTTGTGTTTAAATTTAATTGTTAGGTTTTAGCCTACATGTTTTGCGAGCTGCCCTGGATCTCACTCTGGGAGAAAGGTGGTATATAGCTTGAGTATAAATGAATGAATGAATAAATAAATAAATGTTCCAGAATGTACTGTAAACTAGCTTACAGTCAGTATGGTGGCATTACTTGGAATGAATCACTCCCTCAGGTTCACTGAGACTCCATCACTGTTTCCTCAGTTTGTTCCCTATTACACAGTTGCATTTTTATCGTAAAGACATACATCTTTAAGCAATCCTTCTAACTCAGTTTGCTTCAATAGAAAGATCTGAGGATTAAAGCCATAGGCTTCATTAGTGCCACGGCCAAAGACAGATTCTGTCAAGTTACTTATGCTGATGCTTGTCACAACTTGCAAATTACAATTAGAAATCCAGCCAGACTCTGGTCCTCTTTTTGTGCCAATCCCTGAATCATCACAAACTATGCTGAATTAAGTAAATTCTGGCATAAAACAGTCATTCACTGTATTCAAAAGACCTGCACATGTGCTTGTTAAATGATTCCAACAAACTGATCTATAAATGTACTTATAGCTATCTGAAAGACATTTATTTACTTCAAAGGATTTGGAGCAAGGTGAATAACATTAAAAGCAAATTCATTTTCTACTGTTACTTGTCACATATTAATACACAGCACTAGCCATTCCATGTTAATATATGCTTCCCTTTCCAAGGAACGTCTTTCAAGAACACCTACGCAGTATTGTGTTTGCAATCCTCCCCCCTTAATTCCTCCTCAAAACCTATACATTTCTATTAATCCTTCTGTCCCTTGCTAAAAACAGTCTCATATTCACTGTTGATATTCACTCCTGGTTATCTCTGATTCCTTCTTCCTTTCCCTCCCATTTTTTTTCATTCACAAATAAAACTTAGATTGCAAGCACCTTAGGATAGGTGCTTGTTATTTGTTGTATAATATTAAATGGGGACAAGCAAAAGTGTTTTCCAAACAATGTCCTCCAACTGAAATTAAAAACCAGTCACTTAGTTAGGCCAGTCTGAGTAAAGAAAAATTCCTGGGCCACCAGCCAGTCACGACCACTGGATACCAGGAGGAAGAGAGGAGAATGAGGAAAAGTAGCCCTGGCAAGCAGAGAGGACTTCTGCTACTGCCAACTCTCCCTCCTCCTCCTGTTCCTGTTCCTGCTCCTCCTCCTGCCATAGCAAAGAGGATGTATAGGTGTGTGACTGCATGTACATATGCAGAGGGAGTCATGCACAGAAGAGCAACCATAACAGCTGCTCTTTAAGAAACAGTTGACATTCCTTGGGTGGCAGTGGCAGCAATAGCGGCAGGGGCCTAAGGGGTTGTTTCTCCTTGATCTTTTACCACTAGCCACTGATGCCACTATTAGGGGACATGGTAGAGGAGGATGATTTTGTAATAAACATGCACAAATTTTTATGCTTCTTCACTCGGCACACTGTAGGCATAGTAGAAGTTACATGCAACGCTTGCAATCCTCCATTAGTCTCCAAAGCAAACTTTCACTCCAACCCTAGAGGTGAAAAAGAAATCCATCGAGAAGAACCAGGAAATCACATCTCCACATAATACAGAGCAATAAGGAAAGTAGTGTTGCTACAGAGGGAAGAATTAAGGGGCCACTGCCAGAAAGTGTGGCAAATATATCTATTTACATCTCTCCCAAGTTGGTGAAATGATTACTCCTTACAACTTCACAACCTGTGAATGGGGTCCTAAAATTGGCATTCAGGTTAGTCTTAAATTAAATGAATGAGTTTCATTTAGATGAATAGTGTAATCCTACCCATATGTACTCAGAAGTAACTCTCACTGAACTCTGTCAAGTTTATTCCCACATAACTAGATATAGGACAGTCACACTTTAATTCCATTGAAATTAGTGAGGCAAGTGACTCATTATAGTAACTTAACTCCCATTAGTTTCAACACAAGACAAGTGTGACTGAGATCTTGTCTACACAGTCAAAATAATCCAAATGGCATGTGAACATATGGCAATCTGTTCATACGGACATGTGCATAAATACATGTCACTCAGAAGAGGGGCAGCCAAATCCACTGCAAAGTCCATGTGCGTCTGGGCTTTGTCCAGATTTTTTTAAAAAAGCTCTGTATGACATGCAAATGTGCAATCGTTTGAACACTTGCATTCACATAGATACAAACAGGCAGCGTAATCTGATTGTCTGGACAAGCATGGGGGTGGGGCTAGCAAACAGGGCAAGTGCCTGTTGTCACCATGCTGAATTTTCGGCTCAGAGAGGGTCTGGTAAGTCGATAAAATGGTGATCTTATACTCTTTTTTTTCTTTTTGTAAATACCAACTATCGCTTGTGCGCACCATGGGAAACTTTTTTTAAAAAAAAACTGGTGGCGGCAGATTTAAAATCACAAGTAAATCACTCGCAGCTGCCATCTTGGCTAGGGGGTCATTCAGAGTTTAGGGGGGCTCTTTTGACCATGAAGACAGGTTGTATCATTGTGAATGCCTGCTTTTTCAGAACATGTTCATATTTCCCCCCACCCCTCGTATAGTCAAGACCTTAGTCTGATATTGCTAGAAAAAATATAACTGTTCAAAGAAATGGCATATTACAAAAATGGTCAGTCTCATTCACACTGTTCATATGATGCCATAACATCTGTTTTCCCCCACCCCAAAAGTCAACCATTAGTTCCTAGACAACTGTTAGTTCCTGTTGTCATTTCATTCCATTTCATTTAGTGAAGCATAAAGCAGTATTTGCTACCATTCAAATGTAATGGGTTTGTAGGAGTTACACCCTAAAACAAACTCTGGTATGGATTTCTAGGTCTCCTCCAGTTCTATCTATAGACTTTGCTTTTACATCTATCCTTTCTAGGAAATGGAGCTGCTTTTTCGTCATCTAACAATGCAAATAGTTATGTAATGTTAAGGGATCCTAGAACCCTTTTAGGAAGGAGGGCTCAGCATCGACAGGCAGGTCATTATTAATTTTGACTACTTGCAGGTACAATATGCTTTCACAAAGCAAGGAAAGCATAACATGTTATTTTTAAAATCACTATCACCATTCAACTGAAGCTGGTAACGATATTGAGTACTATGAAAGCAACAGCAAAATAATGCTTATTTAGTACATTTCTGATTAATAATTCCTGAAGGGGCTCAACTACATGGGAGTCTTGGTGGTCCAATTTTGTCTGATCCAGCCTACCCTTGAGGGGAAGGGGACTGAGTCCACCAGCTTTTTGTTCTCTTTATGTTCTCAAAATGTGATGTATGGGGAGTTCCATCGGTTGCACTGTGAATTTTTAAAAGTATGGCCAACACGATTAACATATGGCAGTTACCTACTCATCAGTGTGATCCTGCCCAGTTTCTAAAGTTTTCCTCAGAAGTCTCCTTGTGTATCCCAAGTCCATAGAAATAGACTTAGCTGGAAATAGGTTGTGCTCATGCTCAGGAACGCCTTTTCAGTGGCTGTGCCAACACTCTGGAAATCCTTCCTAAATATCTTCTTTAACCGGTTACTAGATGGCCAGAACCTCCCCACTGTGGAAAGTGTTGGGATTATGAATGACTGATCTAGGTTTCTAACTTGCTTTAAATATTGTTTTAAATTTCTGCAAGGATGTCCAATCATTTCAAGAGCTGTGTTGTAGCTTTCTGTATTGTGGTGGCTTTATGATTGTTTATATTTTTCTGCATATTGTTGCTACTGGCCTTGAGTTTTTGAACAGAAAAGCAAAATATGAATACATTTCAGGCATACATTTTAGCCCAGTTAAGATGGTGTGGATGCAACAATACCCACTGTGGAGACCAGAGCAGGATGTGGATGTATTGATGGGCCCGGAGGAAGCACTTCTTGGACTCTGCTGCATGGCAGTGCTAGGCAGTGTCAGGTACATGCACATATTGTCATTGTAAGAAATCCACAAGAAAATTTCAGAAATAATCTGAGATAACATACAAGAAATAGCTTCAGAAAGTAACAGGGTCATTAAAGGCTTAAAGGCAAAGCAGTCCTTTTTTTAAAAAAAGCTGTCGAATTCCTTTCTCTGGGAGAGGACATACCCTTGAATTGGGGAGGAATTACTGACTACTTTGAAACAAAATCAGTATCAGTATGAATAAACTTTTTAGATTATGAAAACATGTTAAACCATCCACTTCCTTAAACAAAGAACTAGGAAGTAGTGACAAAAGAATACTGCGGCAGTGATGGAGGTATTTTCCATAGCAACAGTACTAGTCAGTAACTAAGAGAGGAGCAACAGCATCCACAGAATACTAGAAAGCTAGCCACAGCCATCTGTAATGTTTTGATCAACTCCTCCATGCTTTAGCACTAAAAGTGAGCAAACGTCTTCAAATTAACCACCAAGTATGTTGGTTATCTGCATTCCCACATCCTCAAACAAGAAAGCAATCAGTTATTTGGAATTCATGTTCAAATATTTTAATCTTCTGGGCTAAGTTAAATGCACCTCTAGCATTTGCAAACTAGCATACAATCCTTGTATAGAAATATCACTTGTCAGTCTGAGAATCTGTTCTTAGCAAAACTGCACCAGTAACTGAATATGGGCAAATGGGCCTAAAGTTGATTATTTACACAATGATAAAGCAGGCTATTGTTTTCTGCTTAATCTTCATTGCAGGATTCCCACCAAGAAATATTTCAATACCAATGAAAAATTCAAATATACTAACAGAATTGGCAGATCAGTACAAATGAATTTGTTTAATGTAGCTGGGCTAGAAATCATCTGTATGCAGCAATTTAACTAATTTTTATTTAAGTCCCTATTGTCCTCTTTATGATCATGATCCTTTCACATTATAGCATAATTACATTGACATACTTTCCACATTTCCAGAAAAAACTGTAAGTGCCAGGGATGGCTAGTGGTTCCCTGCTAGTGGAGTGTACTTTCTGTTTCAGACCCAACTTTAAGGGAGCTATCTGAGATACTGCACCCTATCCCAATATATATTCAGCACCTTGCATTGCTCCTTTAAAATTCAGACTAAACCCTTTAATGGATTTATCACCCCATGAAACCCTGACATGGACACCACCAGCTACCCAAAGCTGTGCTCAATGAAAGCTGGTTAGCGCAGCATTTTGTTGACGTAGATGCTTCACTCATGTATTTCTGAAAGTATTTGCTATATTCTCTGTGTCATACACTTCACAACTATAATGACTTTATCAATATCAGGAAATCACTCCATTTAAAAGAAAAGTAATGATTTTGTGCTTTTGATACGCATATGTACATAGTACTCATTCACTGTGTGGAACCAGAGCCCTGGCCAGAAATAAGATTATTCCTGAGAAATAATCAAGTAGTCTACAACTCAGTGGCTATACTACCCCATATTCCCCAAACAGAACTCCTGTGATTACTATGTATTATATATTCACTATAGCCTATGCACATCCAATTCCCTTTCTTTCTGACCAACCTCTCCTTCTTCTCATATCCATTTAGGTGGGAAGTGATAATATGGTTTCTGGGCTTGAAACTGAAAAGTTATGCTATATCCAGCTCATCTGGCAGCAGTAGTGGATCTGAACTCAAGATTAGGACTCCCTTTGCTCCACTGGGGTCTGCTTTTAGTATATATAGTATAAAATGTAGTATAAAAATATTTTTGTTGTTGTTAACTGTCCCCAAATAGACTTTTGAAATTATTCTGGCACCTTGGTCACACTGATGGGTAGGAACAATGCCTTTAATAGTAATCAGGTGATTTTCCAAAACACAAGTCTTTGAAATCATGTAAACTCACTGCCAAACTAAATTAGCAAAGCTCTTTTCACCCTGCTACTAAAATGCATCTAATATATATTTTATAGGATGCATTTTCATTTCTTCCAATGCAGTCTGGCTATGTGCCAAAATGTAACTGTCCAAGCAACAAAAACAGAACAATAAAGAGGAAAAAGACTCTTGCATAACAAACATGGTAAGCACTGTTCACCACTGAGTGGGAAGCTGCTGAGATGATACAGCCAAACTATAAACATGCTGCAGAGCACACAGAATGATACCAGATTTCAGAACCATATTTCCTTTTCCTTCCATTTGTATAGCTTAAAAAGACAACACATCTTGAATTCATAGAATATCTAAATATCTTTTTTAAAAAAACCTTTATGAACTCCTACCAAATTAGATATGAAATCATTGTACCATCTGTTCCTTTTTTCACATCTCATTTTTCCATTTGTCAGATTAGAGGAATAGGAATGCATCATGCCTTATGACTTCAGTATTTATTTAGACTTCTGTTTCAGCACAGTAGGAAAAGGCACCTAATACTTTGTGGAGATACAGGAGTATCCACAGAGGCATGTCCTGGCTAATAATTCTAACAAGATTTCCTCCTTGTTCTTAGAGGCAATCATCACTACCTGCTTCCCTTATACAGAATGCCACAGTTGCAGCTGTAGCAGATGTCTTATCTTGAAACAATTAGAACATTTTCTACTTTTCTGCTTTGAGAGGATCTTTTTCACAATATGCACCTAAATATACTACTAAGGATCTCAGGATTATGGTAGGGTTCTAACCCTGGTCAAATAAAATGCTACCGGATCTGCTGTCCCTCCATAAAAACTTACATTGTCCCACAGAATATTTCAGTCCTCTACAGACAGACATGAGAAAGGAGAAATTTGTAGTGGTGTTGGAAAAGCTGTGTTAGAAAAGGCAAAGCTTCAACTTTGCCTTTTCAGTAACATGGCTGCTCTACTGCTACTCTTTTGAAGACCTGCAGGAGTGTCTGGAATAGTTTGAAAACTACTGAGATGGAGAATGAGAAAATACAGGGCTCCCTTAGGCACTGTGCTTTTTCTTGTGTTCCTCCACAGATCTCCTCAAAACTCTTGTTGGTTTTAGGAATGATGTGAGGTACATCTCTTCCACTCAGCTTTTAAAACTATTTTTATATATGTTTCTTGATTATTAATTTTAGTCCTCCCATTGTTCAATTTGTTTATTTAAAAATAGCAGTAATCCGTAGGCTAATTTTACAGCTAGTTTGTGCATTCATACAGTTGCCACCTCCTCACACAAATCAAATAATGCACATATTTGGAGAGCCGTATAACAGAGATGCACAATGTGCATATTTCAATACTGTGCTTCAGATCTGGACAAGTTTTAAATCTATAACCAAACTGGGCTCAGTCAGACAAATTCAAGAGATGTCCTAGTAATAGTGGAGCTCTCCAAAGTGGACCAAATTTTTATAATACTGAAGATTTGATAGAATTTGGATTGGAAGGAATATAGCCTTCCAAAGTACAGGGCTAGAAAAGTTGCTCACTCCTGATATCAAGAAAATACCAAGGTAAGCAGAGAAGAAGAAAAGAAGCAGGCATAGTTGTCACTGGCCATTCTAGCTTCTAATCATATCAAACGATTTTACCAGGACTCCCCAATTCCAGTGCTTTGGTGGAGGGAGAGTGAAGTAATATATTTCAGGACTGATCCAAAGTTCAGTGTTATTTCCCAAGAAATACGAAAGAATATTAAAAATGTTTCAGATCCATGGGTTTTGGGAGTTTGGGGCATTGGCTGCAGAGCTCAGAAAATGTTGAATGTTCAGGTCCTTTTGCCTCTGCCATTTTATGCTGTACTTCAATATTCCACCCTTGTTTTACTATATATTCTGTGACTTTGGTTTCAACTGGGCAGGAAACAATAACTCTTTAACTGGTTTTAACTGGCCATAAATCCCTAAACCTACTCTTCTAGATTTTGCAAGTTCCTTTCCTAGGAATATCTCTGTGGCAAAAGTAGTGGCAGCACTAGGGGGTGCGGAGAAGCCGAACCACACCAGGAGACACCATCGATGCCACAGGACAAAAGAATTATACATTGGTGTGATAGCAAATCACTCTCTCCACAACAATTGAACACTGATTTAAAAAAAAAAACTTTGTAAAAAAATACTTCTGAAATTTTGCAGGTCTGATGGCTAGTACTACTGTCTTGTTTGTCATTTTCATAATTCCCCCTCCAAAAATCCTAGGATAATGAGTGCATCCTTATTTGGAAACCTCCAAACTGTAAACTCTACTCACACAAAACACCCTGAACATATTCTTATGAAACCTAGAAGAAAAGCTTGATCCCCTCAGAAGATTCTTGTCCCTAAGAATGTCATTCAGTTCTGTCAAAAATTAGAAGTCTTATAAGCAGTTCCCCCTTTTTTAAAAAAAATAATCAAAATGTAAAGTTGTATCACTCCAAATTGCTGAATTCATCTGTAATTTGAAAGGCATAATTCACTTCTACAAGAATACTATGCATACAAATTTCATCCAGTTCTGACAAACAGGAGAAAAAACCATGCAGCCTTTTATTTTCATTGACAAGTCAGTGTCAGGCATAAAGATATGGATTTTGAATTCGAGATGCAGATTCTGATTTGAATTGAATTGGCCACTTTCCAAATTAGTCTGAGTTAAATGAGTTTGATTGCATAATCACTAAATCAATTTCTAAGTCAAATCTAGTATTTGGGGTATACCCCTACTGTAGAGCAGAATAATTGCAGATGAGGTCAATAAGAATTGCCTCAGAGGCCTCCAGAGCAGGAGGTGACAGTCAGAGCTGCACCAGTCTCTGTCTTATCTTCATTCCAGTCATGAAACTGCCACCACAGGGACTACTTCTATCACTTGATAGCACATTTCTAGAGAAGATTCCAATGATCTGCATCCCCACAATCAGAATCATCTGGGATTTGCCAGTGCAGTGATTCGTAAATTTCCATCATTTATTCATAAACCAATGCCAAAAATAGCCAAAGAAACAAAAAGTGAGGAGATACACCAAATGAGAAAAAGACGTTGAAACATGATTTTGTTTTCTTTTGATGGACAAATGCACAATTATTTATGCAGAGAATCCACATTCTTCCTTCAACCCAACGCAGTTTATTTACCATTGTAAAATTGCAGTTCCTTCTTGTCTTTTCTAAATTGCTTCTATACTAAATTGCTTCAGCTAATGAGTCAAATGTCAAATCTAGTTAAAGACTACAGTTGGCCCTCCGTATCCACGAATTCTGCATCCATGAAGTCAACCAACCACTGGTTGAAAATATTCCAAAAATTAATTCCAAAAAGCAAACCTTGATTTTGCCATTTTATATAAGAGATACCATTTTACTATGCCATTGTATATAATGGGACTTGAACACCCACGGATTGTGGTATCCACGGAGGGTCCTGGAACCAAACCCCAGTGGACACTGAGGGCCCACTGTATAATCAACACTTAGTACCTGAGACATTACTAGTAAAAAGCACCCACAACCACTTTGATTTTTTTCCATAGCTATATGTATTTTTAATGTTTTAAATTTCTTCAAGAGTGGGACACTCTCTTCCTATAGAACTTTAATAAAATAGTTTTGAAAGGCAGGCCTTAAAAGCAACAACATCACTGCAAATTAGCAATTCTCTTCCAAATTCTGAACAGTGCTCCACCCTCATGCCACCCCTTCCTCTCCTCTCTCTTTCCCTTTCTCCCTGCTTCATGTGCATGAATGTTGCTTTAATTTCATCCTTTGCAATATCCTCTGCAGAGAAAGTTAACACAATTGCTGTTTAAAAAAAAATGCAGCAGAGAGAATGATTCCCTTCCCAGCATGGCATCAAGAGTAATAGACAACCAGGGAAAGATCAGCACCGAAGAAGTTCAACCCGAAATGACCCACCCCAAACCAAAAAGGAAGGTGGCTTATATCTGGGAAAGACAGACAATTAAGAAGCTTGTATGAGTCATCCCCAACTTTTTTCTCTCTGAGCTATGGCAAAGGTTATCCTTAACAGACATGGTATGTATTGCCCCTGACAAATGCTATTTATAAGGAAGATAAACTGTTAATTTCCACTCATTATATTGGGAATCTTTCCAGTGATTCCTATCCTTGCTTACTGGTCACAGCCTTGAACCCAATAAGATAAAGAGTACTCATATCAGGCTCTTGGATGATTAAACTAAATCATTATGTGTAGAGCATGTTCTCTCCAACTACAGAGCCCATTTCAAATTAACCAATCAAAATAATGTAGATTATGAACAAGATAGCAAATATTTTCCTGCCCCCCTCCAAAAAACCTTCACATTGTCAACACTAAAGAGTTATTTCAAATGCTTAGATGCAAGAATCCAATTTCTCAGGTCAGTTTAATTAAAATTTAAACACCATTTAAAATTCTTAGGTCACCAGTTATATGTACAATTAACTAGGTTTTTTAACTACTATACTGCTAAGGAGGCTTTACTTTTCAAAATAACATGTTATTCATTACCTCCCAATCCAGGTCTCAGTCGATTATCATAACCATCCAGGAGTCTGTCTAGAATTCTTGTAAAGATGGTGATGTTATTTTTTGCTTCATCCTCATTGGGGTCAGCCAACGATGATCTAAACAGATTTTTTTAATTTAAAAAGTTGATAAGAATGTTCTATATACATTTACTATGCAGTTACTGCTTAGCATTGAATAATCATTGCTTCCATTTAATGTACATTAACTGATTTTTTCATGTTGAATAATTGGCAATCTTTTCTGATCTGGAACCTCCCTTTAACTCAGGGATATGCAACTTTAATGGGGCTAGGAGCTAAATTCTTGCCCTCAGTACCCTACATAGAATCATAGAATTGTAGACTTGGAAGAGACCACGAGGGCCATCCAGTCCAACCCCCTGCCATGCAGGAATACACAATCAAAGCATCCCTGACAGATGGCCATCCAGCCTCTGTTTAAAGACCTCCAAGGAAGGAAACCACACCACGCTCCGAGGGAGTGTGTTCCACTGCCAAACAGCTCTTACTGTCAGAAAGTTCCTTCTAATGTTGAGGTGGAATCTCTGTTCCTGGAGCTTGCATCCATCATTTCGTGTTCTAGTCTCTGGAGCAGCAGAAAACAAGCTTGCTCCATCTTCAATGTGACACCCCTTCAAATACTTAAACAGGGCTATCATATCGCCCCTTAACCATCTTTTTTCCAGGCTAAACATACCCAGCTCCCTAAGTCTTTCCTCATAAGGCATGGTTTCCAGACCTTTCACCATTTTAATCGTCCTCCTCTGGACACGCTCCAATTTGTCGATATCATTTTTGAACTGTATATGTATATGTATATGTAATATAAACATGATCTGTGCCATGTCCCCAAACACTATAAAAATCATATCTGGAAATGACCCCTTCCAGTTTTTATTTTGGGGTTGGGGGTGCTACAGCTCCCAGGCAAAAAAAAAAAATGCCGTTCCTGAGGAAAAGCTCCTTTATTTTCTTTAATGTGCCCCAGCTAGGTGCCTTGCTGAAGGGGGAGGGGTTAATGTGACCTACAGAAAATACTTTGCACACCTCTGCTTTGACTCTACATTAAATCACCTTTTCTTTCTCTGACTTATTATTTCCATCACCAGCCAAGACTCCCCCAAACTTTTTCATAATCTACTAAAGGAAAAGTGTGTAGCAGGAGGCATGTTAAGTTAGCTCCAGTTATACTTCCTACTTCCACTACCACCCTGCATCCTCCATTCTTTCTTTGAATTTTTGCTTCTTCTCTTACAATCACAAGGGAAGAAACTACTGGCCACTGTTGAACTTGATGGAGCCTCAGTATGATGTTCTTTTTTTTTTTTTTTTTTTAAATCAAAACATAAAAAAATTGTGGCAAAACCAGTCGTGCAAATTTTACTCCTTTGGCCAGATTGCATGCTACTGACCTGTGAGTTACAAGCCAACTGCTGAAAAACAATAACATCCAATTTTATGTGGTGATGCATCTGAAGTTCAGAAGGAGTTGAGGTTTATCACAGCAAACTCAGGAACTGATCTCTATTCACCCAAAAGCTACTACCGGTACTCTTCTGTCTGAGGTTTATGCACAACTAACACCCTAAAGGAGAGTGGTGTAGTGGTTTGATTGTTGGACTATGATTCTGGAAGCCATGCTTCAAATCCCTGCTTGGCCATGGAAACTCACTGGATGACCTTAGGCAAGCCACACTCTTTCAGCCACAGAGGGAGGCAAACACAACCCCCCCAAACAAATCTTGCCAATAAAACCCAATGATAGGTCACCTTAGGGCTGCCATAAGTCAGAAATGAACTGAGGGGACACAACAACAACAACAACACCCTAAAGGCACCAGATCACATCTAAGCTGGGAAGCTAAGTGGAGTCAACCCTGGTTAGTACTTGGATGGGAGACTGCCAACAAATCCTAGGTGCTGTAGGATATATTTCAGAGGGAGGAACTGGCAAAGCCACCTCTGAGTATTCCTTGTATTTAAAAATCCTATGAAAGTCATGTGTTCACCATAAGTAGGTGGCTGACTTGAAGGTGCATGTGTGCATGTCTGTGTGCACGTGCACACACACAATAATAGGATCAATCACACTCCTCAGGAAACCCATCCTGCCCAATTCCACTAAAAAAGTTAAATAAATGATGCGGGAGGGATAACAGTAAGGAGATCTGATTGACAGATGAAACACAGGCATCTTTTGAAAGAGTTAGGTACATACATTGCATGGGGTGGCATTGTAAACCACCACTATTACACATCCCAGAGACAACAGTTGGGTTCTATAAGATTTCCCAGCTGCTGGGGCCCACCTCCTTCACTAGGGTAAGTATGTTTGGTAAAGAAAGGGTGAATCAACTGGCTTGTCCAGCAGGGCATACATGCAATGACATTTAGAGTTTTTCTACAGAAATCTCAGGGGGGAATGAAATGTGAGCTAAGTACATAGCAAACCTGAAAATACCTGCCCATCATGAGTTTTATTACTGTCTCCTCTACTGAAAAGATCTAATATTCAAATAATTAAATGTTAAACGTTTATGCTATTTCAACATTTATATCTTTACATACTTGCTAACACTAAATGCTAACACTGTAGAACTGCTATGATGCTGGGGTAAATGTTCCTGGTGTTTGAATGACTAGGAGTTGAAAAATGTTTTGTGTGGGAGGTTTTGCATGAAGCAATGGGTTTCTGCAAAATGATTCAAATGTTTGGTGTTCCACTTTTCCTCTGAAAATACATTAAAAATTTGCAACTATTGTACCGTGAAAGAGCAGTAGGATATGAAATGTCAGATACTTTCATCCTGGGCTACATTGGTCATCTTCTACAATGACACCCTGCCACTACAAGACATGGAAAGAACCTTCATGATCAAGCCAGCTTCTAATGTCTCTTAATGCTGTGTCAGTACAATGGTATAAAAAAACAGCAGACTACAGGACAGCCTTAAACATTATGAGGTTTTGTAAATTATTTCTGTTAAATTATCAATAACAACAACACTTCTTTCAGTACAAGAATATATTTCAATGAGTTTCCCCAAATAAGATCAATGGGGACCCATGTACTGCAAGAGAAATGATTTCCCAGACAACTACAATACACTGAAAAGTAAGCAAAACCAATTTTAGCTGGCATCCTCCTCTCCTTTCATTAAAAGCATCAACTAATCCACTGTGAGGGTTCTCCTGCTGTCCAGCTAGACTGGTGCTGAAAAGCTAATGTAGCTTGTTGGGAAAATCCAGCCCAAGGCCTTGTAGTGTTTCTTTGGGAAGTAATTCTCCACATCTCTTTCTTTTGTTAAATGATTTAATTTAAGTTTCAAGTACACATTGCTTTTCCCCTATGTTCCTCAGTTATGTATGAAAATTTTGATCTGTACGCTGGCACCCAATGAACAATTAATATTATCCATGTGCTGGTTTAATTACTGTAATGTGAGCACATTGTGAAGTAAAGGTAAATAATTCATCAGGTAAGAGAATGTTACTTTTCATATGGACAAAAAGCATTCTTGAGTAATTAACAAAAACAGAATATTAGTTCTGTCCAGCTGTTCAACAATGTGAACAAGGCATTTCAATGCAAATGTAAATTAGTGCTGTCTGTGGTAATTCAAGACACTTCCTTCACAACCATAATCATTTGCTTTGTAATCTAAGCCTCAGAATTTCACAGGTGACCTGTCATTCATATTTTAAACACTATAGTTAATATTTGTGTGCAATATAAAGCAGCTGTTATACCAGTATTAAAAGATGGACTAGCCTTTGTTGGCATGCTGTTAGTCAAAACCTAATGTTAACAATCCTATAATTGTTCATTGTGTATGTCGACTCTTTGACAGCAGTGAGATTTACTCACTTGAGTAAGAGGACCAGGCCCACAGTGGGTAAACTAGTACTGCAGCATCCTTGCTGGCTACAGAAAACTGAAAACACATTTTAAAGGGAAACAATATTAATTTGGGCCACGGAGACATGCAGCCAAATTTTGGGCCTCAAATCAGATACACTGCAGTTTAGTTTTGTTTTTATACTATAACAGTTGAGGTTCATATGATTTTGAGGAACATATTATACAGTGACATCTTATCCGGGAAGCTACTGCAGTCCCAACTGTGCTTCTACAAGAAAATGAAGTAACAGATTGTTATTAAGTAGATGCACAGAGAGGCTAGGTAAGACCAAACCTAAATAGGAATATGTTGAGTTTCCTTCCATTATGCTGTTTTAGAAAGATAGCTTATTAAACAACATCAAAAGTTGACTATTAAATCAGGTTCTTGTTTTATTTTATGTGATTTTGAAATTATATACTATCCCCACCTAGAGGTTTAAAGATTAAATGTCTCAGTATTCTGTTGACCAAAAATATTTCTCATCCCAACACACATCAAAATGTAAAATATTCCAGTATATTCAATGCCTCTCACCAGGAGCCTTAGAAGAACCTATTCCTTATACTCTTTGTGGATAGACATAATGTAACAAAAAGTGGTACAGTGATTCCAGACAACATCCAAAAGCTTTAAAGGTTACACAGAAGAGTTTGATTTTTCTTCTCTTAGAGATAAACATGAAACACTGGATTTTAGAAGGGCTTGTTCAGCACAAGTTTTTTTAAAAAAATAAATAAAATAAAACCTTTCACTAAGCTCAGGACTTTTCCATTTACTGTACTTATTCTGAATCCTGGCAGGTCTTGTATTTAAACAGCAGAATTTTGTGTATACACCAATGTGCATAAGCCGATTATTAAAACTAACTATCAGCAAACAAGACAAGCTGTGTGGTGCTGTTGATTGAGAAGCAGCACCTCCTCTCACCTTGCAGACAAGCTGGCCAAGAAAATGAGAAGAACCAGCTGCATCATGTAGGACATCAGTTTCCTCTTCATAGTTGCTTCCTTGCAAATCCTAAGGAAAGAAGAGGAAGCAGGGGGGGAGCATTTATCTCAGATCTATTCCCACCAAGCCATGCCTTCAGTGTAAACCAAGGGAAAATGCCATTTCAATGGAGTCTTTAAATCCTCCGGTCTCTGAAGCACTCTCCCCTCCTGCCCAACTACATTTCCCCTCTCCACAAAACCAACAACTTATTAGATCTCCGTCATCCTCCCAGATCATGCGTTGTTCGTACACGCAGCGCATAATCAAAAGTGACACATGAACAGATGCATCAAATGTTGCTTTCTCTACTCCATTCCCTGTCACACATGTAATCTAAAGCTATTCAAGACTCCCCCCCACATGTATTTATTGGGTAAATTAGGTTCATCAGTTATTCTACCTTCGGTTTCACTTCATTTCCAAACCTTCCCTCTCCTCCCCGCCACCCCCCACCTCCCAAAAAAGATGCTGTGGGAAAACGGGGGTGAGTGGGAGAGAGACCCATTTGCTAACGGGTTCGCTGACATCCCTGTGAACCGAAGTGCTTCAGCTCCTTCTCAATGCTGAGCATGTTTGACAGCTGCTTGAAAAGCACCACTGCCAGAGTCAGGCAGACAGAGACAGGGGGTTTCACCAAAAACCCAAACAACAACAAGCAGGGGTGCGGGGCAAAGTTGCAGGACCACAAAGGGGGAGAGGAAGGGGGACTTCGCGAAAAGTGGGTGCTTCTCTTGGCTGAGAGGGGGAGAAGGAAAAGGTTCAAACCCAAAGCCCTCCCCTCCCCCGGCCATTCGCTCCCCACGCAACACCTTCTTCGCACACGCAGACGTCGTGCCTGTGCAGACGGACCCCCTCAAAGCCACTCACTCTTGACTCTTTCCATGGAGGGAGGAGGAGAGGGAGGAAGAGGAGGGAGGGTAACTGAGGAGCCTACCTTGGGAGCACCAGGAGGCGCTCAAAGGAGCGGCCACAAAATAAACAGGACTTGGTGAGGCGGAGGAGGGAGTCCTCCCTTGTGAAGCTCTGGAGAGTGGGAGAAGCTCAAGAATGTGGAAACTTGGGGCGACGAGGCTTTGTTGTGTGTGTGTGTGTGTGGGAGGGGAAGCTTAGAGAGGACTGCGGCGGCGGCGGCGGCAAGCCTGTGAGGAGAAGAGAAGCGGTTTCTGTGTGCATGTGCGTGCGCGCGCGCAAGCGGGGGAGCAGGCGAGCGAGGCGGGGGTGAGGAGAGCAGCGACCAGTCAGTCAGTCACTCACTCAGGGTATGGGTATGCCTATGCCTGGGTGACTGTATGCGCGCGCGCGCGTGTGTGCGTGTATGGGAGAGAGAGAGAGAGAGAGAGAGGAAGCGGGAGAGCAAGAAAGCAAGGAGGGAAAAAGTGAGAAAGGAGCGCGCCGGCGCGCGCCCAAGCAGCAGCAGCTGCAGCTGGCACGCGCCCCAGGGGCTCCAGAAAGAACTGGGGGGGGGCAGGGCGGGAGAGAACGAGGGGGAGGAGCCACGGAGACAGGGGGCGGGGCGTGAAAGAGAGGTGGTTGAAAAGCCCAGCCGATGCCTTGTTGCCCCGGCTACCCCACCACCAGTGGCTGGGGTTGCTGCAGTCGGTCCGTTCCACGAGGCAAAGGCAAAGCCCGAAGGCACGCGGGGGTGTCTTTGCTCTGGCGGCTCCTAGAGAGGGGCGGCGAGCCGGGCTTTTTCTTGCTCACTCGCTCTCCTCGCCTAGCAACCGGAGAGCAACGCACTGAGGTGTGTGCGTGGGGGGGGAGTTGCGGAGGGTCTTTCCCCCCCCCACTCCCCAGCGTGGTGGGTCCAGCCTTGGCCGCTCTTTATTCCCTCAGTCCTAATCCCGTCACAACGTGTGGGAGCTCGACGGGCTGTCACCTTCTTTGGCGAGGGGGCGGTGGGGGGCTCGGTTGGCCGCGGGAAGAGCTGAAGGGAGAAGGGAGGGGAAAGAATAGGCGCCCCTCTCCCGCCTCCGCTTCGGCTTCTCCTCAGGTTCGGGTGAGCCGCTTCTTCTGCTGCGCTTTGCCAGGGGCCAAACGGCGCGCCGTTTGGCCCCTGGCAAAGCGCAGCAGAAGAAGCGGCTCACCCCCCAACTACAGTCATGAGGAGGGTGGGGGTGGGGAGGAGGCTGGACTGAGAGGGGGGGAGCTGAGTTTCTGGCTGCTGCCCCAATGCAGCTGGTTCCTCTCTCCCCTCCCTCCCTCCCTCCCTCGCTGTTGCTCCGCTGCCTGCCTGCCTTCTGCATCCCTTCTGGCTGATCTATCCAGACAGGTTACTGCAATCCCAGCCACCCGCCGCTCACACACCAAAGAAACGTGCTCCCACAAGTTTGCCTTGGCACGAGATGGCGAGAGAAGCGGGAAGGAGGGGGGGGGAGAAAGAGAGAGAGAGAGCTCCCCACGATGTTCCTTCCCAAACCCCCCTCCTCCACCACCACCACCGGCAGCTCGGGATGCTGGGACATACATATATGGGCTTCTGAAGGAAAAGGCGGGAGCGGGGGGAGCTGCTGGGGCTTAAATTAGCCTTTCACTTGTCAGATCCATGTGCACAGAAGAAGCGGTTTCCACCTCTCTCTGGCTCTCTGTCGCACCCTGTTCTCTTGCCTTCCCGCTCTTTGGATCTCACGCCTCTGTTTTATTACAGGTGGTGGACGCAAGCAAAAGGGAAAGCCTGTCCTACCGGCTGCTATGTGCCATGCATGTGTATAATGCAAAGAGACAGATCTGCATTTACATGATGGAGAAGAAGAGAGTTTATTATTTCTCTCGTTCTCTCCATTACTGCTGCTGTATGGCAAAATATAACTTACTGGTGAGATAACAC
Organism: Gambelia wislizenii; assembly: GCA_030847615.1. Classification (NCBI taxonomy): domain Eukaryota; kingdom Metazoa; phylum Chordata; class Lepidosauria; order Squamata; family Crotaphytidae; genus Gambelia; species Gambelia wislizenii. The sequence continues at coordinate 100,912,207 of JAUMIR010000005.1, read as the reverse complement.
AGTTGTCCCCACCGCCAGCATCACCATCTTTCTTTATTATACCCTGCACACATGTGTTAATGCTCAATATCCCTAGCACCCAATCAAACATGAGCATTGTGTTTACCATTTTCTGATTTAAGGAACAAGCCCAAAATGCATTTAACCCCAGAGCCAGCTGCAGAGCCAGCATTTAACTCCAAAAACAACTACAGGAGGTTGTACTTCAATTAAAACTGTAGGTGTTATCTCATTGGTTGTATAACAACAACAGAGAAGACACTTTAGAGCGGAGCCTTGGAGGACTTAGTAGTAAAAGAGAGCTCATATATAGATATGTAGAGATAGATAGATAGAAAGATGGCAGACCCATGTCAGAAACCTTGGATTGGGATAAACCTTTGCACAGATACAAACTAGAAAAGGGCAATCAGAAGGTGGTACTATATACATTAAAACGAGCATAAGAGTTCCATTAATGGAAGACCATTTCACACCATACAATTATATCACTATGATTCCACTTTAACAGCCATGGCAACATCCTATGGAATCTCGGGGCTTGTAGTTTGGTGAGGCACTAGATTCTGCTGGATGAACATTCTAAATACTCTTTTCTAAACAGCAAATCTCAGGATTCCGAAGAAGGGAACCATAGCAGTTAAAGCAGAATGGTAGTGATACGATTGTCTAGTTTGAAAGGGCCCCTTAGAATGGTAAAGGAAAAATCAGGGGGGGGGGTAGCTATGTTAGCCTTCAGCAAAAACAATAAAAAGTCTCACAACAAAAAGTTTTATTGGGCATAAGCTTTTGTGGACTGCACCTGAGGAATCATAGAATTGTCGAGTTGGAAGAGACCACAAGGACCATCCAGTCCAACCTCCTGCCACACAGGAAATCATGATCAAAGCATCCCGGACAGATGGCCATCCAGCCTCTGCTTAAAGACCTCCAAGGAAGGAGACCCCACCATGCTCTGAGGGAGTGTGTTCCACTGCCGAACAGCTCTTACTGTCAGAAAGTTCCTCCTAATGTTGAGGTGGAATCTCTGTTCCTGGAGCTTGCATCCATTGCTCCGTGTTCTAGTCTAGTGTTCTAGATGGCTATAGTGCAGAAAAGCCAGTGCCAAATAAAATTCCATAGTCTTTCAAGGTGCCTGAAAGGTCTTCATTGTTTTTTTGAGGAAAATGAGAAAGTTCAGTTACTCATACTTTGAATAAATATAATTTTGTATCATAGCAAGGAGACAATATTTCTAGATTTGACAAAATGGCTGTGCCTTATAACAGTTACGCATGGAGCTGAGGACATTAAGATCTTTAACTTAATCCTGAATCTTCCTAAAATCTTGTGTAATGTGTATGTTACTGGGCTGCCTGGAAATAATGACCACAGTGCTATCAAGTTCAGCATATTTGTAAATGGAAACTTCCCCAGAGACTCCAATGTGATTATTTTTAATTATACTTTTTTGTGTGGGAGGCTAAAGTTTAAAAAAGAAATAAGTGGGGGAGAAATAAAATTTTAAGCTGAGGAGAATAGTTGAGAATAAAAGCCAGGATTATTACATTTCTTCATGGTGGTTAAAGCTTACTTTAAAGCAGTGTAATAAAAGTTTTAGATTTGTTTAAAAAAATAAGCAAGATTAAGAAAGATTAAACAAATCCAGGAAGATGGCATCCTTGTTAAAAAGCACAGTAAGGGAAACTTTAAGACACAAATGTGTTTTCTTTCTGAAATGGACATCTTGCCAGAAGAACATAATAAAAAGAGACAGATTCTGGGAACGTGTATATACACTGACTATAAGGCAAGCAAAATTATGATAATGACAATGATGATGATTTTAACATTACTGGATCATATTCCCTTTCCCTGTTCCCTGGAAGACTGTTACAACAGTGACTCAGTTGCATGTGTGCAGAACTGCCTGTGCGAATGCTGTGAAGCAGAAGAGAATTCCCAGAAACAGATGATCTTTTTTTTAAAAAAAAATCTGAGTGCTTGAGGGAAAATGTCTAAACACTGAGGCGCTTTTTGGCTGAGCTGATGAAACTTTGCCTTCCACCAAGAATCTATATTGGAATGGAGCTATTTAACTTGTTTATTTATCTGAGATGGGTAAGTACCGGTAGGTTTGTTGCAAAGTTTCTAGATGACACCAGAAACTTCAGAATGTTCAGGATAGTAGAAAAGCAAACCCAGTTGTAAAGAGTTCCAAAGGGTTCCCTCCTAAACATGTGAATGGTCAACAGAGTGGTAAGCGAATTTCAATGGAAGTAAATGTAAAATGAAACCCAAGCAACTGAAAAGTCTGTCCCTTAAATCTAGCTGAGAATCTGGAAAGTAAGAAACCTGACCTCATCAATCTATTCATTTATTGTGGCTTATTTATTTTATTTGTTAGTTTGTTTATATTTTGCTTTTCTCTAAATATAGGGACTCAAGGTGGTTTAAACAATGATTTTAAAACAATACAAATAATACAAAACAATGCATTAAAAGTATAAATATAAAACTTAAAAAATAATTAATTTATGCAATTGAAAACATTAAACTTCTTTCAAAGTGCAAGCAACTTTTTGATGCTGCTATATCTACTTACTGTTTCTTTCTTATGTGGGAAGGATTCTTATGTGGATAGACTGCCAGGATCCTTCTTAGATTTAGACATATGTGTTAAGCAGCCTTTCAGATGTCAGACGCAGAAGGATGTGGTTTTGTTCTTAATTTCCCAAACACGACTTGGTTGGCTAAATAGCAGGTGAAGGCCCAAGCAGTCTAGCATTATATTTCCAAACACAGCTAGCTAGATATCATTAGATGGTTAGAGGTAGGACATGAAGGCAACAGCTACCCTCCACTATCTGTCCCCAGCTCTGAAATGTAACCAAAGTGGCATGTTCCTGGGAACTGGAAGGAGAACACTGTTGTGTTGTTGTTAACTGCCACCCAGTCAACTTCAACTTATAGCAACCCTATGAATGAGGGACTTCCACGTCACCCCATCATCAACAGCCCTTCAGACTCAGGGCTGTGGCTTCCTTGATTGAGTCTATCCATCTGGAATGGGGGCCTTTTATTTTTCTACTGTCTTCTACCTTACCAAGCATTACTGTCGTTTCTAGTGAGGCATGCCTTCTAATGATATGGCCAAGGTATGACAGTCTCAGTTTAGTCATCTTGGTTTCTAGGGAGAGTTCAAGATTGATTCGATCTAGGACCAATTTATTTGTCTTTTTAGCAGTACAGTCGTCCCTTCACATTCGCGGGGGTTCCGTTCCGCGGACCCCCGCGAATGTGAAAAATCCGCGAATAACAAACACACCTCCCCCTCCCTCCCCAGGCCTTCGTGGGGCCTTGATAGGCCCCGCGGAGGTCTCCCTGGCCCTCCCTCCCTCCCTCCCCAGGCCTTCGCGGGGCCTTGTTAGGCCCCGCGGAGGTCTCCCCAGCCCTTCCTCCCTCCCTGCCCAGGCCTTCGTGGGGCCTTGCTAGGCCCCGCGGAGGCCTCCCCGGCCCTCCCTCCCTCCCTCCCCAGGCCTTCGCGGGGCCTTCCTAGGCCCCACGGAGGTCTCCCCGGCCCTCCCTCCCTCCCTCCCCAGGCCTTCGCGGGGCCTTGCTAGGCCCTGCGGAGGCCTCCCCGGCCCTTCCTCCCTCCCTCCCCAGGCCTTCGCGGGGCCTTGTTAGGCCCCGAGGAGGTCTCCCCAGCCCTCCCTCCCTCCCTCCCCAGGCCTTCGCGGGGCCTTGCTAGGCCCCGCGGAGGCCTCCCCGGCCCTTCCTCCCTCCCTCCCCAGGCCTTCACGGGGCCTTGTTAGGCCCCGCGGAGGTCTCCCCGGCCCTCCCTCCCTCCCCAGGCCTTCGCGGGGCCTTGCTAGGCCCCGCGGAGGTCTCCCCGGCCCTCCCTCCCTCCCTGCCCAGGCCTTCGCGAGGCCTTGCTAGGCCCCACGGAGGCCTCCCCGGCCCTCCCTCCCTCCCTCCCCAGGCCTTCGCGGGGCCTTCCTAGGCCCCACGGAGGTCTCCCCGGCCCTCCCTCCCTCCCTCCCCAGGCCTTCGCGGGGCCTTCCTAGGCCCCACAGAGGTCTCCCCGGCCCTCCCTCCCCCCCCAGGCCTTCGCGGGGCCTTGCTAGGCCCCGCGGAGGCCTCCCCGGCCCTTCCTCCCTCCCTCCACAGGCCTTCGCGGGGCCTACGGAGGGCCTCCGGGGGTCCCGCGAAGGCCTCCCCACCCCTCCCCAGGCCTTCGCGGGGCCTACGGAGGGCCTCCGGGGGTCCCGCGAAGGCCTTCGCACCGCTCCCCAGGCCTTCGCGGGGCCTCCGGAGGGCCTCCGGGGGTCCCGCGAAGGCCTCCCCACCCCTCCCCAGGCCTTCGCGGGGCCTCTGGAGGGCCTCCGGGGGTCCCGCGAAGGCCTTCGCACCGCTCCCCAGGCCTTCGCGGGGCCTCCGGAGGGCCTCCGGGGGTCTTCACATAACTTCACATAACTGCGAAAGGGTGCGTGGATCAGATGATGTCACCCTTTTGTAGTTAAAAACAGCCAAAATTGCATAGTTTTTAATTTATTTGATGGCTTAATTTAATTGATGGCTTAAGCCAACAATAGATCCCCCTACCACTTTTTTGCTGGCATTGCTGGCATGTGATACCTCTGTTCCTTTAAATCTTGGACTTACCCTATCAGTGGTCAGACTGGCCAGAACATTTCCGGGTCAGATCGGGACTGCAGGTTAGTGATGAATTTTTATTTTTTTTTGTACCTTCCCTGGGTTACTGGGGTTTTTTAAACTATGTTTAGGTGTTTGGTGTGTCTTTTTGGCGTTTATTTTCTTTTTTATTTTTGAATTTCCTGCACAATGAAATTGTGTGGGATTTCAAAAGAGGAAGTGAATGAAGTTTCGCTCACTTCCTCTTTATTTCTGGAGGAACCTTTGCTGGGAAAGGAGGTAAGTGTGGTGGGGGGGGGCATTCTTTTGCCAGCATAAAAAATATTTTTTTTATGTTGGCAAAAGAACGTTTTAAGGGGACGTCCGATAAAGTGCTTAGTCTGACTCCATAACATTCGTCTGTCTGACATGGGAGAACCTACCAGCAACACTGCTGCCATCAGCATAACCTCTTGCCTCATAGGATCAAAAGAGAAAATTATGTATGAACAAATGCTGAAGCGAAAAGCAGATAAAAGGTAACAGAGAACAGCTCACTTGGAAGAGAGTTGAGGGCCAAGGAAGCCTCTGTCACTGTAGCCTTAGGACTGGTGAATAGTAAAAGCAGTTAGAGAGGAGCTTCATATGCCCTACTTGCTCATCTTCTGAGACGTTCCTACAGGGCAATCTCTCCTGTTTCTTCAGCATGGCTCCCCTCAGCCCCATTTGGGAGCCTCCCCCTGCTTATCTATTCAGGGTCTTTGAGGTTATATTGGTACCTAGCAATTAGATCACTAGTTGTAAAAACTAATTACTTGGAATTGATTTACTTTTGATTTACTTTTGCAATAGCAAAGGTACCACTCAGTTACATTATGATTGTAACTCAGTGAGTGAGAACTGTACTTCTTTTGCAGTGTAACTGTATCTTTAATTATTTTTTATAGTTATGGGTATGTGGCCATACTAAGTGGTGGCGTAAACACATACCAGTAATGTAAGTACTGGCTTGATCTGTGCCTTCTGGTCTTTTGTGCAGATAACAAGGTAAGATCTTACACTTGCAGATAACAAGTGTAAGATAACAAGGTAGATGGGAGAGGGGTGCATCTTCTGTCACAGGCAAGAAGCTTGTAAGTGTCTATTCTTACTACTTTTTGGGAAAGTACGTTTTAGAGCTACTTTTAGAAAAATGTAATTACAAGAGTACCCAACTACAAATGGGAATAATGACTTTTTAAAAGTAAATTTCTGGTCCCCGATTGGGTAGTTGTTGACTGGAGTATTATGAAGGGTCACACCAGTGACATAGTGCTTTTTGTGCTTTATTACTTATACATTAGGAAAACAAGCTATGATAGAAAGGTTGAGTAGAATAATTTTTTTATGAATAGAGAGCCTTTAGCTGTAGAATCATTACAGGGAAGAAATTACCTTTTACTTTACTGTACTAAATGAGTAAGTCTTCATGGTATATGTTGGGCAGATCTTGGATTCATCTGGGGCAAAAAAAAAATGTTTCAAAGTAAAATAGTACACTTTGCTTGTGTGTGCTAAGTGATGAGAGCCAATTTTATCTCTTATGTGCATTGAGTAAATTGATCTATACACACAACACATGCCAATTAAACTGGTGTTTTAAATGTCTGGACAGAAATCTCTCTCTCTCTCTCGTGTGTGTGCATTGAAAAAAGAAAATAAATGGACACATTAGGCATGCTTGCTATCCACAGCTTCAAATGTCAACTAGTAGCAATTTTCAATTTTAATAGTTTGCACCTCAGACATAAATACCACTAAGACCTTAATCCCATTTGAAATCTTTACTTCCAAGTAAATAGATTTTATTTTGTGGTATAGTGATGCAGTTCTTTTTCAGAGTTCAATTGGAATTTTACCATGGCAGTACATTATATACCATATACTCCAGTGGCCAGTATCCAAAAAGCCTTTCATGTCAGTTAGCACTTCTCCATATATACTAAAAAATCCACTTCTACTCCACCTCCCACTGCAGCTTCTCAAAAACTGCCCAGGAATAGTTTGTTGGGTAATTGGGGAGCACATAACTCTTGAAAATTCTGGCATAAAATGCATGCTCTCACAACATCCATATTTTCTGTGAGGCAGGACTGACTCAGAACATTATACTGAGTCAAAGAACAAGATGGCACCCTCTATCCAGTTTCATGTGCAATAACTAAGCAAATGAATCTTACTGTGGCTAGCTTAGGGATGCACAGCAAATATCCTCCCCCCCCAAAAAAAAAGCTGCTCCACATACCTGCCATCTGAGGCAGCTGTCTCACTATGCCTAAAGGTAGGGCTGGCTCTGTTTTGAGCACACTTGTGCAGCTACCCTTCCTATGACACCAAACTTTCTGTTGCATTACTATTGCAGTTGACCAGAAATATTCATGTTTAAGAAAATAATAAAAACCTGGACCAACATAGCCACACTTGACAATTCAAGCAATAAAACCAGAATATGTCTCAGAACTAGCTACCTTCAGATGCACTTTAAGTTGAAAGGTTAGATGGGAAGGTCCCTCTAACCCAGTATTCTACTAAGGAGATTATCAGACAGACTTAATAATCTGGGACAGGGACGCCACAGGATCACGAAAGGATTTCCCTTTCAGATGATGTTGTCCCTGTCCCATTCTCCCCTCATGCTGCCTCCGTTCTGTCCCTGTTTTATCTTATTATTGGGGAAAAGTTGTTAATAGATCACCTGTTCCATTTCTATCACAGAATCACAGGCATCTGAAAAGGAGCCCCATTCTGCTGGTGCGATGCCAGCATCACAGGGAGGTCCGTGCCGAACACTCCTGGATTCAATAGGGACATCAAGGTAATTGTCACTTTTTTTTTTACCCTACCCAGGTTACTTGTTAAATTTAAAGTGTGTTCTGGTGCTTGGTTTTACTTTTGACATTTTGTTTTGTTTTTATTTTTGAATTTCCCATGCAATCGTTCTCTCATGAGAACGGCCAGGATTTTGTTTCTAGGAAGTGAATGGGGCTCGGTGACAGCCCCATTGACTCCTGGGATGCCAGAGGGGAGGGGAGGACTTTCAATAGTGTGTCAAGTTAGGTGTCTGGAAAAAAAAATTCTTATTGTGTTACAGGGATGGGAGTGGGGTGGGATTGGGGGTTCCAGGACAGAAACGGCTTTTAAGGACCCGTGTGATAATCTCCTAATTGTGACTGGCAGTGGCTCTCCAGGGTTTCAGGCAGGGGCTTTCTCTCTTATTTTCTAGCCTTACAAGGAAAACCTTGATGTGGCTTCCATCCAAGCATTGACCAAGCCCAACCCTGCATAGCCACCAAAATCAGACAAGATTGGATGAAGTCAGGGTGTGTAGGGGTTGTATTCTCACATTCATTGTAAGAAGTAAAATCTCCAAGAAATTAGGGTGTCTCTTTTGAATCTGTGTGTTTCTCAAAAGGAGCAGGGAGGAGGGAGAATTGGCAGCCTAGGCACTGAAAAGACTAATTACTGTACAGAGACAGGAGATTTTCAGACGCGATTTTCGGCAGGATATATTCCAAAACAGCTCCGTTACTGCCACGCGGCACGGGAGCAGTTTCGGACGATGCCATCCCTCTGCCGAACCCCTCCGTGTCACTTCCATGACAGAATGGAGGAAACCGCATCATATTTCATTCACGATTGTTGCCTGTGAGTGAAATACGATGCGGTTTCCTCCATTCTGTCACTGAAGTGACACAGAGGGGTTCGGCAGAGGGATGGTGTCGTCCGAAACTGCTCCCCTGCCACATGGCAGCAACGGAGCTGTTTTGGAATATATCCTGCTGAAAATCGCGTCTGAAAATCTCCATAGAGACCATGGGTAATGTATTGTTGAGAAAATCAATAAAGAACTGTGAGACACCAATATTGTGTTCTTTTAACCCTCCCTTTTTTTTTACTGCATTGAGTTGCTCAGAGTGGTCCTAATATTATTACTACCTTGAATTCATGTACAGTTGTCCCTTCATATCCACAGATTTGGTATTCACAGATTTAAGTATTCACGGCTTTAAAATATTTTTAAAAAATAATAATCCAAAAAGCAAACCTTGATTTTGCCATCTTATATAAGGGACACCATTTTGCTATGCCATTGCATATAATGGGACTTGAGTATTCACGGATTTTGGTATCCATGGGAGATCCTGGAACCAAACCCCAGTGAATATGAAGGGACAACTGTACATGACTATGTACCTGGGATTTGTTCTGTTGCTGAGCACTATCATCAAATACTTTATTATTCTGCTGTTCAGAAAGGAGACCCAATACATATTCTTGCACATTAACAGCACTGTCATGCTTGGCATCTCTTCCAGATGGATATCTCAAGGCAAGGATGACTCTTAATCACCTATTAGCTGTAGATGTGCTTGCTTGATGTTCCAAATGTACTAGTTTTCTAAGTCCTCACAAGTCAAGTAAAATGATGGAACATTTTGGGCAGTAGAGGGCAGTACAATATACGTACTGACCATTTTAAAGGATGATGTAAAATACAATGGACTAAATCTCCCAGATTCTCCACCAGCACCAAAAACAACCTTCTTGTAAAACATGAAAAAGAGTAGGTGGCCCTGTAATTTTTCATCTAAATATTTCTCTATTTACTTTTTACACTTGCACACCAAATGAAATTTAGGGAAACACAATTAGACAGCCCATATACCAAGGCGTATTTTGTGTTAAAATTATGAGATGAGTAAGGCTTTCCATGGTGTAAGGCCCAAATCAGAAACAGAGTTTTGCCCTTTGTCTTCTTTGTTTCCAGTAATCCCCAGTTACTCCTAGTTTGATCATGCTTTTGACTTCAATACTACAGTGGACCCTTATATCCATTGGGGGGGTGGGGTTGTTCCAGTACTCACAGTGGATCTCAAAATCTGTGGCTGTACAAATCCCATTAAATACAATGGCAAAGTAAAATGGTGTCCCTTATATAAAATGGAAAAGTCAAGGTTTGCTTTTTGGAATTTGTTTTGTTTTGGGAGTTTGGGGTTTGGGTTTTTTTGGAATATTTTCAAGCCATGGATGGTTGAATCCATGAATGCAGACTCCAGAGAGCCGACTGTACTTGAGTTGGTCTCAGGGGTGCTGCTGGATTGCCCCTGCCCTGCCTCCTCCACCAGCAGCTTTCTGTGCTGGAGGGAGACTTCAACATCCATGCTGAGACCACTCTGTCAGGAGCAGCTCAGGACTTTATGTCCTCCATGGTGACCATGCAGCTGTCCCAAACAATGTCTGGGACCACCCACAATGCAGATCATACTTTGGACCCAGTTTTCTGTGTTGGGAGGGTTGATAGTGATATGGGAGTGGAGGAAGTTTCTATAGTTCCCTTTTCATGGATGGATCATTACCTGGTGGGGTTTAGACTCATTGGGATTGGGAATTGGGGACAATTAAGATGGTCCATCCAAGGAGGTTTATGGATCCAAATGGATTCCTGGTGGCTCTTGGGGAGTTCCTTGTCTTGACAGGTGATCCTGGCAAAAACTCTGGCTGATCTCTGGAATAGGGAAATGGCCAGGGCAGTGGACACAGTCACTCCTAAATGTCCCCTCCCATTGAGTGGAGCCAAGCAAGCCCCCTGGTTCACTAGTGAGCTGTGGCAATGAAACAAGCAGGACAGAAACTAGAGTGTTGATGGCAAAAAAAAACTTAGAGCAAGTCCAGTCAAACACAGATGAGAGCCTATCGGAAAGCCTATTCCATAGCAGTGGTGACAAGTAAAGAAATCATTCTCTGCCACCATTGCATCTGCACAGTGTCATCCAGTGGATCTGTCTTGAGTGCTCAGGGGCCTCTTATGTTCTTCCCTAGAGGAGCATCACATAGACAACTCAGCAGCCTGCTGTGAAAGTTTGTGTGGAACTTTGCAGATAAAATCATTGGGATCCACTCCAATTTGGATGCTGTAGTTTATACATTCCAAGGATGTGGATGTGGACACGATTCTTGGAGGGATGAAAGCCACTACATGTGCACTAGACTTTATAAAGGCAGCCAGAAGAGGACAGGATGAGTGGGAAATGGGAGTAGTGAAGATCTCACTGCAGCAAGACAGAGTTCCATCCTGCCTAGAAGAAGCTATGGTGAGGTCCTTACTAAAAAATCAAATCAAAACAAAACCCTCCCTGAACCCAACTACACTGGATAACTATTGGTTAGTCTCCACTATTCCTTTTTGGGACAAGGTTCTGGAGCATGTGGTGGTGTACCAGCTCAGGAGTTTATAGATGAGATGGATTACCAAGATCTAGTTCAGCCTGACTTCAGGCCCAGTTATGGGCCAGAAACAGTTTTGGTTGCCCTGGTGGATGACCTGTGCAGGGAACTGGACAGGAGGGAGTGTGTCCCGGTTAGTTCTGCTTGACCTTTCAGTGGTATTGTTCTGACTCACCTCTCTGGGATGGGACTTGGGGACACTGTTATGCAGTGGTTCCAGTTCTTCTTGGAGGGGTGAACTGAGAGGTGCTGGGGAGGTTCCTATTCAGCCCCACAGCCACTGGCCTGTGGTGTCCCTCAGGACTAAATTTTGTTCCCTGTGCTGTTTAACATCTACATGAAACTGCTTGGAGAGGTCATCTGAAATTCTGGAGTTGGACGTCGCCAGTATACTGATGACACCCACCTCTATCTCTCCTTTCCATCCAATTCCAAGGAAACTGCCTCTAACTAAACCAATGTCTGCTGTCAGTAATAGACTAGATGAGGGGGGAAAATTGAAATTTAATCCAGACAAGACAGAGGTCGTCCTCATCAGTTGAAGGGCTAGGCAGGCAACAGGAAATCAGCTTGTGTTTGATGTGGTTACACTCCTCCTGAAAGATCAGGTTCACAGATTGGACATGCTCCTGGACTCAGGTCTGAGCCTGGATGCCCAGGTTTTAGTGGTGGCAAGGAGTGCATTTGCATGGCTAAAATTGGTGTGCCAGCTGAGCCTGTTCCTTGGGATGTTAGATCTGGCTACGGTGACACATGCCTTTATTATATCCCATTTGGATTACTGTAATGCATTCTAGTTGTGGCTGCATTTGGAAACTGGTTGGAAAATCCAGTCGGTCCAAAATGCTGTTAGGTTGCTGACTGGGGAAGGTTGTAGGGATCATATAATTCTCTTGTTAAAACAGCTCCACTGATTGCCAATCCATTTCCAGGCAGAATTCAAAGTGCTAGCTATGACCTTTAAAGCCCTGCATGGCTTGGGTCCAGACTATTTGAAAAACCATATCTCCTTATATGAGCCTGTTCATGCTCTAAGATCTGCAGGAGAAGGCTTTCTCATGGTCCCAATACCATCCCAGACACATCTGGTGAGGACACGAGAGAAAGCCCTCTTGGTGGGTGCTCCTAAGTTATGAAACACCCTTCCCTGGGATGTCTGATTGGCCCCCTCCCTGTTGTCTTTCCACTGGCAAGTAAACACCTTTTAATTCAAGGAAGCTTTTATGTTTTAGTGTATGCAGGAGATAAAGCTTTTAATGGATAGTGTACTGCTTTTATTTAATCATGCTTTAAGCATCTTTTAATGCTGTTTTTAACATATTTCAATGCTGTTTTTAATTGGCTTTAACTTGTGTTTTTTTTAAATAGAAATTTAATTTAATTGTGTAATAACTTTTGTATTAACAGTTTTAAATCATATCATGCCTTTAAAATGTTTTACAGTTACCCCCTCCCCTCGATATCTCATAACTGGAAATATTGGACACTTTGGGGGGTCAGGTAGGCTGAGGCAGGCCAGAGGTCAGTTGGTCACAATGACCTGAGACGTGTCTAGAAATATAATGGTGTAAAAGCCCATATTAAGATTGAGCAGGAAGCCCTTGTAATGAATGGGTTTATGCTAACAACCCAGTCATTAGAGGGATATATGCTAATCCTATCTTCCAGCCTTGGGCATTTCAGCAATGATTCAATCAAGCAATTCAGTGACCATTCCTTAATCTATACCCTACAGAAACCTCTCCTATACCCCTCAGGTCCAACCTTATGAGGTTGTTGCAATCAGTTGCATTTTGGTTTTCTTTGTCTATTTTGTGGGAGAGTCATCCAAGCTTTGTTTTTACAAAATTCACCCCCTCCAAGCACGGAATAGGGTATAAATATTAGAGCTCTAACAACAGTAAAGTGTGCTGTGGATGAGCCCAGCCACTCTCTTTCTTGGCATGTCCCGGATCAGAACCTCCTGTGCAACCCTCAGATGCCTGTCTATCCTTACTGCATGGAAGTCTCCTCTTCAAGATTGGTAACTATCACCCTCTCTTGCAGAACCTCTCTCCTTCTATCCAATCTTTCTGTCTTACTTTGCCACAGCCTTGTATGTTTCTTGTGTTGTGTATGTTAGCTCACTTTTGTATTATCCCAATAAAATATTTTATTTCATTTTAACTGGAGTGTCTGTGTATAGTTTTACGTAAATACAATCCTACAGTGGTATTCTTAAAACTACTAAAGGTTTGAGTTTTGAGTTATATCAGGTGAACAATTTTTTGTTGTTGAAATCTAATCCCAGAATACTTGTATGTTCTCTCTCTGGCTTTTCTTCGCAAACGAAGATTCAGGAAGGACTCATCCCACGCTTTCTGCAAGTGTGCTGATGACTAAAAAGGCCAATCCGAGATAAACAAGTCCGGTTGCAAAAAGCACAGCAGAAGGTCTCCTTGGGTGATGTTTTTGGGTTGTGATTCTTTCTGCGTTGTCGTTTCTCTTCAAGACTTGTTCGTCGTGAGTTCTCAAATAAGGCTGCAGCATTGTGGATAGTGCGTCTCCATGCCTCCCGATGTGAGGCCAGGGCAGACCACTGTTGGTGATCAATTTGGCCGAGCTTGAGATGTTGTTTCAGGGAGTCCTTGTAGTGCTTTTTTGGGCCCCTCTTACGCTGACCCGTGTTGAGTTCACTGTAGAGTACAGTCATCCCTCCACAACATCTCAGGCTCGGCAAATTGATTGTATGTTACAACCTAACAAAAATGCATAAAGAGAACTCCCTCTCCAGGCCATTAGTCAAGTTGCAGCTTAGTACTGGAGCTTCCTTCTGATTTGCTAGATTATTTTATAAAACCTTTTATACCCCTGTTCCATTTCATCTGCAGCATTCTTCAAATGTCATTAGTAAAATTACATCCCTGAAGACAGAAGGGGGAAGCATTTTATTCACCATGACTAATGGGAGCCCTTTACATCCCAAGAAGATATTGTGAATATTGTTTATGATACCTGGGATAGGAAAGAAGAGATGCTACCTTAAGAGGTGTGGGGAGATGTTAGGGCCCCACCTGCAATTCCAGAGTCTCCTTTGAATGTGGGGGAATTGTTAGCTCAAACAAGAGGGCTGCAGGAGGGTAACTTCAGGTATCTTTTCTCCTATGCTATGTATACCAGTACTAACTGTAGAGAGCACTCCATTTAAAGTAAAACAAAGAATTTTATTGGAAATAACACAGGGTGTAAACTAACATACAAAACATATACTCCTAAGAACCATAAAAGGCGATTGAAAAGAAAGGTGGGAAAGTCGGATAGAGAGAGGTCTGGGAAGATAGGGTGATAGTTACCTATCTTGAGGAGGAGAGTTCTGTGCAGTGGAGACACTCAGACTAGTGTCTTGAGGGTGGCACAGAGAATCCTGCAGAATGATAGGCTCTGTCTGTAGCACTCTTTGCTGGGGTCTGGGCCATAATATTTATACCCTATTTTATATCCTGAAGAGGTGCTCTAGTTATGACAAAGCATGGATGGCTTTCCCACCAGATAGACAAAAGAGACCAAAACTCAACTGATTGCTTTAGTTCCAGAAAAGATAAAAAATTGATGGTTCTGCAGGAACCTCTTAATGTTTGGTCAGGTGGGGGGGTATATGAGAGATTCCATGAGGTATGGGTTGCAGAAAGGTTACTTGTTTACATGATTGAATTATTGGTCAGAATGCCCAAGGCTGGAAGAAAGGATTAGCACATACCTCTTTAACGACTGGGTTGTTAGCATAAACCCACCATGGGGGCTTTCTGCTTAATCCTAACTTGGGCTTTCCCACATTATATTTCTAGACACATCTCAGGTCATCATGACCTTAGACTGACCTCCAGTCTGCTTAACCTCCCGGCCAAAGTGACCCCCAAAAATGCCCAGTATGTTCAGTTATGGAATCTCATGGGGAGGGGTAGTAGGGTATGCTAACAGAGAAACACCTCTCCTTCCCACTCACTTTCTCTCTTCCCTTGCTGAAATAGCTCTAAGAACTATTTGCAGTTTAAGAACAGTTTTTACTGGCATGCAAAATAAATTCTATGGGTGTCCTATGGTTCCAGAGATGGTGTAATTGTTGCTAGTTGTCAGCATTTACAACCCTATGAATAAGAGGCCTCCAAGACACCCTGGCATCAACAGCCCTGCTCAGGTTCAGGAAACCAGGGGTGTGGGCTTCCTTCATTGAGTTTATACACCTGTGTTGGGCTCTTCCTTTTTTCCTACTGCCTCCTATTCTACCAAGCACTATCATCTTTTCTAATGAGTCATGATATGGCCAAAATAGAATATCTTCAGTTTGGTCATTTTGGCTTCTAGGGAGCATTCAGCTTTGATCTGTTCTAGAACCCATTTATTGGTCCTTTTGGCAGTCCATGTTATCCATAGACCTCTCCTCTAGCACCACATGTCAAATGAATTGATTCAATTCCTATCAGTTTTCTTTGCTGTCGAACCAGTGGCAAATTTATACATAGAAGATATAAAAACTTCCTGGAGTGAAATCACACCATTTTGTGACCTCCTGGCATCCATGTAACATCACTTTTAACCCATCTGATAATCTCCTCAGTACAGTTGGCCATCTGTATCTAGGTTCTGCGTCCATGGATTCAACCCACCATGGATCGAAAATATTTTGGGAAGGAAATTCCAAAAAGCAAACCTTGCTGTTTGCTATTTTATATATTCCCACATTTTACTATGTCATTGTATATAATGGGATTTCAGCACCCACAGATTTTGGTATCCACAGGGTGTGTGTGTCCTTGAACCAAACCCCAGTGGATATTGTAGGCTCACTGTACTATAAAATGAGAGACAGAAAGAGATATTGAGAGAGAGAAAGAGAACAAGAAAGAAAGAGAAAGAGAGAGAATCCACAGTGCTATAATATGGAATCCAATCAAATGAATAAGGTTCTATCAGAGAGGCTGTGATCCATTCCCAGGTATCAGCCACTGGTGATATACCAAGCCAGCAAGATCAATAAAAGGCGCACAGAGATTCATTACAGACACTATCAATTGATCAATTGATTGATCCATCAGTTCCTATGTATAATTTCTTTCCACAAACATTATGCTCAAAGCAATTTGAATCACAAAGCAAAAATAAAAATAAAAATAAAAATAAAAATGGATTCCCACTGAAGAAAAATGATAACACTTTCATAGCAAGTAAATAAAGCATTAATAACAAAGTAATTCATTAATAATTTTATTAGCAGTTTAAACAAAATAATAATTTTATTAGCAGTTTAAACAAAATAAAATACCCTTTGACCTTAGTAATTAGCAGCTAGAGAAGAAGAGCAGGGCCTTTCAGAGAGTTTTAGTGGAAGGCAGAGTCAGTTGTCAATCTCAGGTGTTGATAAGAAGAGTGAAACATCCTCTGGCCAACTTACTAAGCAGAGCTATCTCCTCTGGAAAGTATCCCATAATCATGGGCATCCTTTCAATTGATAATCTCTTCTTTCACATGCATTCTTTTTTTTTAATGGATATATTTCCCCAGTATTCAAATAGCAACGTCCTCTGAATGCTAACCAGGCAGCAAATCTATGAACAGTTACTTGACAATAACCGACACTGAACACAGTGGATGCCCTTCTGAGTAAACATGCATCTCATGTAAGTTACAGAGCATAAGTATTTGCTCCATTTCACCATGGTGCATATCCATGGTGGACTGACAGATTTGTGACAATTTCCATTTCAAAGATGCAACAAGGATAATCCTGCATTTAAGCTTCTTATCTGAGATGCACACAACAGATCAGATAGAAAGAATTAGCCTTCATGATTTGCTTCATTTCACTGAGTAATCCCATTTTTTTTAATTGAACACAAAGGATTAGAATATATATATATATATATATATATATATATTCATATCGTCATAAAATGGCTTGTGGCTTAACACTCTGAAGGGTTTTCAAGATGAGGCTGGACAACAAAGAAAATATCTTGATACCTTGTGATGTTAAACTTTATTTTTTTTTGCCTTTCCTTTCCACCCTCCCCCCTAAAAAAACAGAGGTTACAGAAAGGAAAGGGATGCAAGACATATGAGTAATGCAAAAAGAAGTATTATGTTTCCAAAATACATATGTCCTGTTATTCAAATGCCCCTTATGCAAATCTGATAGAAGTTAAAGCTAGCCACGCAAAGTCTAGCACAATTTAAAATTAACTATGCTTCATATCTGTTTTTAATGTTAAAATCCATATTTAGTGGGGGTGGGTGGATGGGGGCTTTGGAAAGTGGAATCAGATTTCCCCATAAGCTGTTATTGGCAAATACTTTCTGGTAGATGAAATGAACATATATTCAAAATAATTTCACTTTTTGCTTTCCATTGTCTAGACATGGACTGGACTGTGCTGTTCTGCTGTAGTTTAGTAGATCAATGTTTTATATCCCAAAGTCTGCCAACTCATTCTCATTCAGAATCCATTCTAGATTTCATATTATCCATTTCATATAGCAATCTTAGTAGATTTTAGAGTCTCTACAACAGCAGAATTGGATGGGCCTCCAGATATTGTTGGATTGCAACACCTGGCATTTTTCACTATTGGCTGTGCTGGCTAGAACTTCAGGCAGTTGCAGTCCAACCCATGAGAGGCTTGTTCAGAAGCATCCAGCTTTAGGGCTTCTGGTAATTCTGCTTTGAGTGGGAAAAGAATAGAAAAGGTCTTGCATATCTCAGAGACAGTACTTTTCATATTTCCTTTATAGAACTAATCTCCCAGATCAGGGATCTGTTTATATATACAATTATTTTAGATTGTATGCCTTTGGCAGGACACAATGTTTTGTTTTGTTTTTTTGCATGTTTTAATGTATAGGGCATGTGCATAGATTAAATAAATAAACAACAACAACAAGGGTGAGCAACCTGCAGCCCTTTTGATATTGTTGGACATCCCTAAACAGCATAGCCAATGGTGAAGGATTATGGATGCCACAATCCAACAACATTGGGAGGGTCTTTCACCAGAAGCAGATTAAAGGCCCTCACTCCATCCCAACTACCATTGCTTTGGCCGCAGAGGGAGAGATTGCTCACTGCCACCCCCTTTCCTTTTATGTCATGTCTTAATTTGATTGTAAACCTGAGGACAGGAAAGTGTTTTGTTGTACTTTTACCTTTAAAGTACCATGTACAGTGATTATGCCATATAAATAAATAAATAAATAAATGATGATGACTGGGACTCAACTCTCTGAGGTTTCTACCTCCAACAAAAATAAAGCTTCTCTTTTGGACTATAATTAGCTAGTTTTAGCTATACAGCATTTAAAAGTTTTTTCTCCAGATGTAACAGTACAGAGACTTCTTGAAAAATCCAATGATCTCTGCCTAACAAAGGACCACTGGCTTCACAAAGGGACAGAGTCATGCTGGCTAACAAGAGAGGTTACCTCACTGCTACAAAAGGATTTAAATTTTACTGTCCTTTGTATCAACTCCCCATGGCCAAGAAGCAGGAGCAGCCTCTGCCTGCATGAGATCTCTCATCTGAAAAAAAAACTCAAGAAACATCTGAAACAAGATGTAGGCCTGTGACTCTAACATAATCACTTTTCTTTCTTTATTTTTTAACATCTTTTGCCTGACGAAGAAGCCAGTAGAGCTTCGGAAGCTTGCATCATGTGTTTTGCATTTTGGTTCGCCAATAAATATATTGCTTTTATGTGGATTCTGGATTTTGAAATAATGATGATGATGATGATGATGATGTCACAATTGCCCACCCCTGCCTTGGATGGTACAAAAGTTCAATGCATAGTGGTGGTAGTTGCAAATGATTCCTTGGATTTTCATGTTTATTTTATATGTGCATTCTTCCTTCTCGCATTACTTAATTTCCTCCCTTAGACTTGAGAAGAGTGTAGTGTTCCTTTAATGTACAATGAGAAATATTGCATGAAAGTGCGCCCCAGATATAACTGCAGAGTAAGCCTTCATTTTCAAATCTAGTTCACCACAGTACTTAAAAGAGCTTGTAACCTGAACTCTTAATTCCCAGTTAGGATTTTCTACAAGCCATTTTAGGATATAAAGCCTTTGTCAACAACAGCTCCAAGTCCCCTGTTGATAAACTATATTAAATAAATTTGCAGCATATAGGAAAGTTATATAACATATTTATTAATGTTATATTGCTGTGGTGTGGATGGTTTGTAAGTAATCTGTCTTTAAAATCATCATGGAAGTGACACAGATTAAGAAACTGCATAATGTTAACAATGTTGGAAAGTTCTCTCAGTGCTTATTAAACTGTAACTGCATCAGTCTCTCTGGAACATCCTCTCCTTTTCAACAGAGAATTGTAAAATGAAAACTTTTACAGAGCCATCTCTGTCCATTTAGAAATTCCTTTGTGCCTTTAAAATTCCTTTGTGCACTAAAACGACTGCTGCTACTTCTATAGCTAAGGCATAGATATAACAACCATTTTATGAATCTGTGTTATATTAGTCTCGAGTCAGTGCATTTCATTGGCGTTATACTTCAGGAGGAAGAGACCAATGGGATACAGGAAATGGGCAGAATTGCTCTGTAACTTTTGTAACTATGCGGTCTCTTTACTAATATTAGTTAGTACTAGTATCACTAAACATGAAGACATATTTTGAATTAACACAGACACCATTTTCAAACAAGGTGCTTGGACATTCCTGGACTCCAGCTTCTTCTCTTCTCAATATTAGCTTTGAAC
Organism: Gambelia wislizenii; assembly: GCA_030847615.1. NCBI lineage: Eukaryota > Metazoa > Chordata > Lepidosauria > Squamata > Crotaphytidae > Gambelia > Gambelia wislizenii. The sequence continues at coordinate 100,892,576 of JAUMIR010000005.1, read as the reverse complement.
TCAAAACACATACATTGTAACTGATGTAAAATACAGGTGGCTGTTTAGATCATGCCCCACCCAGGCAATCTTGCAATTGACAGGATTGCCTGATACCACTGGCCTCTCTCCATACATACACACCTCACTGCTGTCATCTACCTGCAGGCCTGTTCATTTCCTTGTCATTGCCTAACAAGAAAACTGCTTATAACATTCCCAGAGGGTTCTCATATACTGAAGGTACCCCAATGGCCTTCTAGTCCAACCCCCTGTCATTGCAAGAATCCCCTAAAGCATCCCCAAGAGATAGTCATCCAACTCTGTTTAAAAGCCTTCAGCAAGGAAGATTTAGCCATCTTCCAAGGGAGTCTATTGTCAATCAGCTCTTACTGTCAGTAAGTTCCTCCTAATGTTTAAGGGCAATCTCTTTCCTTGCAATTTGAATCAATTGGTTCATGTCCTTGGGCTCTTCTATACAAGCCAGGATATGCTGGCTCCCCTCCAGTGTATCCTGGATGCAGATCAGGACCATTGTTCTCCATTACCACCTCCAAATGGAGGCATGCCAGCCCGTTTGCTGCAGTCATCGCTGCCGCCATCTCCTTCATTGGAAGGCAGGAAGTCAGACCATAACATGTGACCATGGCCCCCTGCATGTGATCAGCCTCAGTCACATGCTGCAGACCTGTTGCTTGCCTTCCAGGAAAGCTAGAGAGACCAGCAGCAGCAGCTAGAGCAAGCCTGATGGAGCAGGCTCCTGTGGACATGTGGGGCTCAATCTATTTCCTCCTGGCAGAAATGGAGTATAACAGTATTACTTTAAAAAATTGCATTGGGCCCTGCCCTTCCTTCCTCCCATCTCAGTCCCAAATCTGTCCTAGGGATAATGAGGACTGCCTGGAGGCAGAATAGGGCAAATGCCTTGCATTGTCAGGACTGCAGGGCTCTAAGACAGGGCAAGACAGGGTATATTGCCTGTCTAGACAAGTCCCTAGTCTATGAAGCAGTAAAAGAAAAACTTGCTCCACTTTCTCTGGTAACGCAATGCTTTGCTCTCAGCAAAGATCCTTCATCAGAATAAGAAGTGGCATGGTGAGGTGACACCCCAAAGCCCTTATACAGTCACTTTAAGGAATATTTGCTACCCCAGCAAAGAGGCATATCCAGGGCACCTCCAGCTCCGACTCAACCCAATGACTTTCAATGTAAAGTCCTTCCTCAGAGTGAGGCACTGAAACAACTGTGGTGGGGTGGCCTTGGAGAACCCTGGAGGAGGGCTTGTGCTGCTACTGCTCCTTTGCTGTAGAAGCCAAAACTGTGTCAAGAGAGCAACAGCAGCAAATAGCATGAGCACCACAGGGAAAAGGAAGCCAAGGAGATGGGAGCAGTGTAGAATTTACTAGCTCAACTCTAGTGTCAGGAGGAAAAACAAACAAACAAAATTCCCCTAACATCAGAGGTAGTACTTGTGGGTCAACCTGTTCCTGGCCATGCTAGTTTCTAGTAGGGTTACCAAGTCAGGACTACCCCAGCCCTGAGTTTTCAAGGCAAAAACTGAGACATAGGGAAGGCTCCTTGGTCACAGAAGGTGGGCCATGGTGACACTAAGCACCAACCACAATTGCCCAGAGCATGCCATTCATACAGAAAATATCATGTCTTACAAATGAAAAAACATTTCTCTGGTTGGAAATCAAGGGTTCTTCCTGAATGGTCTATAGAAGCATCACTTTTCATAATACAGTTGCCCCTCCACATTCGCAGCTTTAACATTCACGGTTTTGATTATTCGCAGTTTTTGGGAGCCCCCCTCCCAAAAGTGGCAATGGGACTTTAGAAGCCCCATCGCCGCTTTTGGGAGGACGGGTGGGGGGTGGAGAGGAGCAGTGACAGGGCTTCAGAAGCCCCCGTCGCTGCTTCTGGGAGGGTGGAGGGGGTTCCGGGAAGGCGTGGCATGACCTATTTTTTATTCGTGGTTTTTTCACATTCACAGGGGTCTTGCAGCCCTAACCCCTGCGAATGTGGAGGGACAACTGTACCATTCCTTGGGTTTTGCTGGTTATGTCACCCGTGCTTCTCCTCCCCGATACCATAGTCATATAATTCAAAGGGCAATCTCTCTCTCTCTATCTCTCAGAGTTGTAGAGTTATATAGCAAAAGTGCCATTTCACTATGCACTATAGCACTATAACTCTTTAAAAGAAAAGAAAAGGAGGGAGGGAGGGCAGAAGAAGAAGAGAATAAACTTTTCTAATATGTCTCAAAATTATAAAGAAACCCACTAGTGGGTGGGGCTAAAATGTTTCAGCTGGTACAGGAACTGTCAGAAAACAGACACATTGTTTGAATATTTAAAAAGTAAACAACAACAACAGAGAGCAACAGAATTAAATATTGCAACCTCAAACAAATTTGCTCCATCTGGATGAGCCCTAAGTTTTCCAAGTTATTTGTTGATTATCCCCCCCCAACTCCGTTCTTAACACATTGCAAGCACTGTTTTAGGAACACATTGGATTTGTAGTCCAAGCAAAGCAAGCTTTCAAAACTCTGCATTGAACAGAAAAGCCCAAACTTTTCATGAATGTTTTTAATACTTTTAAAAGTACTGCTTTTAACATCATATGGATATTGTAGTTCAACCAAAGAAACTTTTCCAAACAAAAATAAACCTTTTCAAACTCTTCCTTTAAGAAATCACGCCCTTTAATGGACTGCCCTCACATTCTTATTTTTCTTTAGTTATTTATAATCAGGTTGTATAATATTCCTCATCTCTAAAATCAGCATCATCATGTTACTAATAATCACCAAATATCGTTGCGTGAATGATGACAATTATGATAGATGCAGTGATGAGCAACCACACAGAGAGCAGGGCTAATTTCCCCTTGACATCCCTGCAGGCCACTCCTCCAACAACACACTAAAATACATGGCAAAATACATCACATCACTTCCAGGAGTCAGGGAGAAAGGAGAAACAGGATGAGAGAAACAGGAAGGAGAAGCTGTCTAACTAAGGACTTTATCAGACACATGAAATAAGGCATAGTAATGAAGCCACATAACCACAAAATGGTACGTAGATCAGATAGCATCACCCTTTCGCAGTTAAAATCAGTCCCAAATCCATACATTTTTATTGACAGCTGAAACTGCCAATAGATCCCCCATGGTGCTTTAGTGTCAGCATTGCCAGAGTGCAAAACCTCGGGCCGTTTCACTCTCGTGACTGCAGCGAGAATGGCTGGTCTGGTGCAAACACATCCAGATGAGATCGGGACATCCAGGTAATTTTTACTCTTTTAATGACCCTTCCTGGGTTTCTTGGGACTTTTAAAGTGTGTGTGTGTGTGTGCTTCTAAAAACTTTTTCTTCTTTATTTTTGTTTTTAAATTTCCTGTGTGACAAAGTCTTGCAGGATTTAGAACAAGGAAGTGAACAGGACTCCATTCACTTCCTCTTCATTGTTGGGGCTGCCTTTGCTGGTAAAGGAAAGTAAGTGATGGGGGGAACGTTTTTTTGCTGGCATAAAAATGGGTTTTTTATGCCGGCAAAAGAATGTTTTAATGGGCTAGTCTGATAATGTCCTAAGAGCTGTGGAGTAGGTGGTAGAGGACAAAAGTGGGAAAGTTGAGGAATAAGGAATAAGAGAGAAAACTAGTGTGAGCAAGAGTTGTAGGGGCTGCAGGGCAAAAGAACATGAGAAACAGAGGCAAGTGAAATCAAGAATTAAAAGAGGCAAGAGTCAATTGCTTAAGCAGAGTTGAAGACAACATTTGTTTCTTGCTTTTTGCTAACAACAGTGCAACCAACATGCACCTCAAACCTATACCCTCCAATTGTTCCGATGAATCTGTTGTCATCCAAATTTACCAGCTTCATTTCTCTCTCCTCCTTCCATTTTTCCACTTTGTCCTCAGGTTACTTCAATTCCTGCAAACTGAGATCAAAGAGCAAAAGTAGTTTCCATTCAATTAACTCAGCAGGGGGGAGAGGAGAAGAGGGGGTGGAATTGTGCCCTTTCCTGTAGACTCAAGCAAAAGCAAACTGCTGCAGCAACTCATAGCTTGTGTATTCTTTATGAATATTTTTTTGCCATCCTGACCACACTCTGATATTGTTTGGCCACATGTGTCCCAGTTTTTGTCTGTGAAAGGTTGGAGGCTATGTATATTCCATATCATTTTTTCTCCCAAATTCCCCATATCATGGACAGGGAAGGTAGCAACTTATTTTTGTTGTACCACAGAAGAAATGGCATGCTATGTGCAGGATAATAGAGGCAGTGAGGAACCAGGCCTCATCTTACAACAGAATAACGGTGCCACATAAAACATTCAACATTCCTAACAATCCCAGTTAGTTAATTCTTTCAGTTTTCTCTCTCTGTTCAAGCGCACATTACACCTAACTTGTTCTAAAATGTTCTTACAGGAATTTATGGAAGATAATATTTAGTGCTAGGTTCTGCCTGTGGTGAGATTACAGGTATATATGTTCATACCATACAACAGTTATGATTTGGCAGGGACAGTCCCAATTAATCCTCTATTGTCACACTTTTTAAGCTGCTTTTAAAATATTCCATATCCTCTCCCCCTTTTCCTTTCCCTCCTCATCCCTGACTTACTTCAATTGCTGCAGATTGAGTTCAAAATGCAAAAGTAGGTTGCATTCACTTAACTCCTCAGAGGAGAGAGGAGAGGAGGGGCAGAATCTTGCCCTTTCCAGTGCTGTTGTTGTGTGCCTTCAAGTCATTTCCTACTTGTGGCAACCCTAAGGCAAGCCTGTCATGGAGTTTTCTTGGCAAAGTTTGTTTAGAGGGGGTTTCACCTTAGTCATAAACTAAAGTTCAAATCATGACACCACACTGGCTCTCATTTCTCAGTAGGCTATGGCAAAAGCAAACTGCTTCAGCCTCTCTTAGCTTATCTGCTTGTCCTCATTAATAACTTTGGTCATCTTGACCACATTTTGATGTTGATTGGCCACTTTGATGTTGATTTGATGTTGATTTGAACATGTCCCGGTTTTCACCTGTAAAATGTTGGAAGCTATGCAAACCCAGGTAGGGAAGGGTACTGAAGTGTTCTTCACACATGTAGGGCTTCAAACATTTAAGAAGGTGGGGGCAGCTGGAAAATGTCACAAAGCAATCCTGTATTACCATATTCAGTGATTCCCAATACAGTAAATACTGAAGCAATTCACTATTACCTTATGTTGAGTCCATGGTTAGAGAAAATTGAAGAAGGGGAATGGGGAAGAGCAAGCAGACCCTATAGAGAGTCTACAGCAGCTGCTCTGAAGCAACCTGCAGCAGTGCGGTTCAGCCGCATTTGGTAAAAGAAACACATGTTTAGGCAGCACTCTCACTCTCAGATTCTTCCCCTTATCCTGACAACCAGAAAAGAGGATCCATACCATGTGAGATGGGAACCCAAGCTTGTACTTGCATGGAATTGTCTGTGTGTATGTGTATAAACATGGGGCAAATTCAAAAGCAGCTTTCCCATAGGCCCTCTGAAAGAGTATGGTCTGTTCTGGAGATACCTCATGATTTTCCACTACATATCTACCCTATTCTCCTGTAACCCAAAATGCTGAGGTCTGTGGAAATTCCACACATATCCAAATCTCAGTTTGGGGGGATTTAGCTAACTCAAATTTGCATGTGAGAGGTCAGGCAACTGCGGGGATCTTTTCGCCAGTGCATACCAGTACTCACTGAAGGTACTCAAGCCAGAACATACAATAAAATGATATTTATTGTAATTTAATCTTAACAGCATTCATGCTAACACTCAAGCTTCAAGCAATCACACAAGGCTATCAAAGAAAGTAGGAAGTATTTTGGTAGAGAAATAGAGTGGAGGGATTGTGGGTTATACTATACCAATCTGGAGAGCAGAGATTCATGCAGAAGCTGCAACCCTCGTGACACCGACTAACAGAGTGACAGGAGGACAGGGATCTGGCTATGTAGACTGTTGTGGAGACAAGAGGAAGAGGCCATGTGCACCTGGCTACACAGACTGTTGTGGAGGCAAGAGGAAGAAAATCTGTGTGCACTTTGGTGGCATTTTAGGGTGATATTTATATTCAATATTTCCCTTGAAGGGATGGAATTTAGAGTGGAATACAATGTCTACCAGAGATTCCCAGGATTAGACAAAGGATTTTCTGGATGTGATAATGATCATTGATGAGTGAGACATCTGGGACTGAATGGGCATAGGCAATCTTCTATTGTGGATGAGGGAGAAAGAGGAAAAACCCATTTTGCAATCACTGTGTGTTCAGGTATCCTTGATTGGATGTTCCCAGGAAGAACTCTGACCTGGGTATGACCTGTCTAAGGAATTTGGAAAGGCCCCTCCCTAGGTTGTGTGTGACTCCAGCCTTGGTATTTGAGGAATCCCTGGTTTACTTGCCAACCACATGGTGGGCCACAGCCAGACAAATTATTAAATATTGCTAATTATGGGCTATTGAAAGGCTGGGGCTGCCAAGGTAGGTAACATTCATGCAAGTGTAAACTAGGCTTAATTTGCCAAAAGATTTGAAGAGAAGGGGGAAAAGCTTTTAAAGATAGACTACTGATCATGTTACATTTAAATAGTTCCCCTGTGGGCTCAGACCTCATGAGGAAGAAGTCTCTCTGGAGCCTGAGTATGGACTGAGAGATTTTTCAACTGAGTAAAGAGAGTTGATACAATCTGTGGAATACTGGGGACATGCAATATATTCCAAGGCCAAAGGGAATTATTTTAGTTGTGCCCAGAAAAGAATCTTGTGTATTGCCCTGTAATCCATTCAGATTACGGGCTGTTTGGAAATGTTTAAAACTCAGCTGCTGTTGTACAACTCCCACCATAACAGCTGGCTGACATGTTGCTCCAAATTCTGACCAAGACTCGATGCATTATATATTACTTTCCTCTGCTGTGGATTATACAATATTTAAGGATGGTGATCATGAAAATCTAGACCAGATGAGAGCTATGTCCTTCTTTAGCCTCCCCTCTTTCAATGGCTTTTCATTCTTATTTATTTATTGGCTTATTTATTTAACTCATTTATATCCTACTTTTCCCCCAGTTTGGGACCCAAAGTGGCTTACAATATAAGTTTTTTTAAAATAGCTAAAACAACAATACTACAAAAGTTTAAAAATGATTAAATAAGAAACCCAGTTAAAACATTAATTTAAAATGGTTGCAAACACATTCAACGCATAGGACTTTATCAGACCACCCCCCTAAACCCTGTTCTTCTGCCAGCATACTTTTCTGTTTTTATGCTGGCAAAAGAACTCCCACTGCCACACTTACCTCCTTGAACAAGGAGTGGATGGAGCTCTGTTCACTTCCTCAATCAAAATCCCGCATATTCTTGTGGGAATGCATAGCACAGGAATTTTTAAAAAAACCAAAAATAACACTAGAAAAGTTACACTAAGCACAAAAACATACTAAAAAACTTATAAATTAACTGGGGGGGAGGGTCATAAAAACTGCATCACCTACCTAGATGTCACGATCTCACCTGGAAGTATCCTCACCAGACTGGCCATTGATGCTGCATTCACGTGAGTACAATGGCACACATTTCAAACACCAGCAATGTTGGCACAAAAGCTCCACGGGGATTTATTGATGACTTAAGCCATCAATAAAATACAATGGGTTTTGGACTTTACATAAACACAAAATGGCGACATCATCTGATATGCGTGCCCTTTAGCACTTATGTGGCATCATTATGACACCGTATTTGGTGTGTCTGGTAATGTCCATAGTAAAAGACACAGCACCTCCATTAAACAGTCTTCTGCCTGAACCAGTTAAAAGCTAAAGGCTTGTTTGAATAAAAAGGTCTTTGCCTGACAGCTAAAAAAAAAGAGCAGAGCTTGATCCTCCCTTCAGACGGAATCCTTGCCAGATGATTTGTGGACTTCCTATAAAGATTCAATGGTATAAATAATGTTATATGATTCTATTATTTGAATGAATTGTAAGAAAATAATGTTGTAAGTTTTATATCATAATTAACTAAGCATTGCAAGATTATTCCATTTACCAATTTTGTCTGTAATGTATGTGAAAAAGACATAAAACACTTTAGGCTCAGAGGGCTCAAAATAAATTTTAATCTCCATTTTGAACTCAACAGACTTTGTTGTAACCCATTCTCACAGCATTTACATTATAAAATGGATGCTTATTCATCACTGAGAAGCATTTTCTTCCTCAATGGGCTTGTTTACATGAGCCAGAATATGCCAGCTTCCCACCAGCGTATTCTGGCTTCAGATCAGGCTCGTTGCTCCCCTGTTACCTGCACAAAACAGACAGGAGTCCACATGGACAAATCAGCCCATCTTTGCAGCTGCTGCCACTCCCATCCACGTTGCACCCTCCAAAGTCGGGAAGTGGCCCCACAGCACATGAGCAAGGCCCCCTGCATATGATCAGCCTTGGTTACATGCTGTGGACCTCCTTCCTGGCTTCTGAGAATGTGACATGGATGGAAGCAGCAGCAGTGCAGAGACCAGCTAGCATGTCAGTATGGCCTCCTGCGACCCCACAGGGTCCGATCTCATTTATCTTAGAAGAGACAGTTTTTCCTGGGTATTTTGCTGAAACTTTATAAGAGGCTTTATCCCATTTCCCTCCTCTTTGTCAGGACTTCCAAGACGCAAAACAGACCAGGAGCCCTGCGTTGTTTGGACTGTAGGACTCCAAGACGGGGGCAAGATGGGGTAATAGCCCATCTAGACAAGCCCACGGTCTCTACATAAACAGTGATTATTCAGCAAGGTTATCATCACTGCAGCTTGAATCATGAGTCTATCTGAATTGGTCTGATGTCCTTAAATACATGATGAAACCTCCTTTGAGAAAGAATGTAAAACAAATCCAAGTGCAGAGTATTAATTATGTACAATGTGTTCCATCTTCTTGTAGGTTTGAATAAAAAGTCAATTAGCCAATTCAGCCATAGTGAGTCAGACAGGATCTCCTATCTTTCCAGTTTCAAGAAAAATTGCTAAAATTCCATGGGCAGGGGACACTTCTATTTGGACCTAGGAGCATGGGCTGTCTCCCCCGCCCCTTCAGTTGAGCTATTTAGAAATAATGTTATCCTCCAGCTCAACAGGAATCCTTTGGAATGAGCTCCACTTTTAAAGCACAAACCTTGCTTAATTTTGTATGAGGTAAGCAACATTCAGGTCACAATTAAATAGAATGAACACTGTGCAGCCTGCTTCTCAGCACTGCTGGAAGGAGCAGTTATAAAAAGTGTAAGTAGCCCCTTTGGAGCGCCATAATGCAGAAAGGTACCTCACTAAGAAGAGCTTGCATTTATAGTGCCAGCTTTTTGCAGACTGGGATATATATGTTATGCTACATCACATGTGGGCAACCATGGAAAGTCCTGGGTGGCACACCTTCCTCATTTCATATCCACTCCTGGATTTCTGCAGGCCATACCCCCCCCCTTTTTTTAAAAAAAAGTGGGTCTGTACAGGCCATGTATGTGTGCACATGTGCCTTCAAGTTGACTCATCAGTTTATGATGACCCCATGAATTTCATAGTGTTTTCCTAGGCAAAGAATACTCAGAGGTGGTTGTCAGTTCCTTCCTCTACAATACATATGATATATGTGCTTTGGGGGCATTGTGGGAGCTGATATCCCTTTCTTCCCTCTTCAGTGCTGAAAGCCCCCTCCCAACTTACTGTAAGGCACTTGAAGTCACCCCTATGACCACCCCATGCTTTGTGGCAAGCAGGCAGGATTGGAAAAACACCTAGCTTCTTCCCCATAGCTAGATGCAAAATGCTGACATCAGTGCTGAGACACTCTAGGGTCCTCCAGGGGTCTCAGAATTGCTGTAATTATTTTGTGTCTGGGTATGGGGAGGTAGCCAGACATTTCTCCAATCCTACCTGCTCACCACAAAACATGGAATGGCCATGTGGGGTGGTGTCATGGGCTTTGCTTTAAGTCTGAGGTAGGATATATTATGGCTCAGCATTTCATAGGTCCATCTGCAGATATTTACACTATACATAGGGGATGTTGGGCTGGGGCCACTGTTTCCAGCTTACCTTGGGCGCGGGGTGGGGGGAGACAATCAAATTCACATTAAAAAAGAAGAAAGCAACAGATTAATCCATCTGGGTCTTCACGTGCTTAACTCACAAAAGGCTGGATTTAAATCCCTGTGCACCAAGCACATTAGTGCTATAAATGAGTAATGATACCCTTCTTTCCCCAAAGAAAGTTTCCATCTTTAATATGGCCAGAAGATACAATATTTTCTCTCCATGCCAGGAATAACTTTGCTAGATTTTGGCTAGTATAGATGGTGGACAATTTTTCTGAGGAATTTACCAAAAATCTGTGGGTTTATCTAAATGGTGAAAATGTTGCATATTCCTGCTTGTTGGGAAAACCAAATCACTATGCTGCACTTTCCTGATATGATAAGAGCAGAAGTGGAAAGCTGAGTGGTCCGACATGTTGGGTGTGTGTGTGTTAGAGCTTGCTGGCAAGATAGTGCCTGGAACCACCATGTTGGATTTTCACAGTAGTGGTCATGTGCTGAGGTGATGAAACAGCCTCCCCCCTCCCTGTTTATTAAAGCAGAAAGTCACACGTCTGCACCTTGGATTTGCTTTTAAAAAAAAATACTGTTCAGCAGTGGTGGCAACTGGAGAGAATAAAAACATGAGTAACTCACTTGCACCCACCATCTTGATTTGCAGACATACCCATTTGGACATCAAACGTGGATAGCTTCACATACCTGCAATCTCAAAAAAAGAAAAAAAAGAAAAAGTAAAGACAAATGAAAGCTGCTGCGAATTGATGTTAGTGCACACAAATCCATATTTTATTGCCTCATATAGACAAGCCCTACAACTTGCATATTTCAGACAGAAAGAACTTGATTGTTTAAACATTCCAATGCAGGAGAAAGCAAAGCCAACAGATTTTTCTATCCCTCCTTCCTGTCACACTGGGAGGAAGGGTCAGCCCTATTTCCTCTGGGGTTAAGTATCAGGTCCTGACTCACAGCTTTTATTAGGCCTCTTGTAAGTCCTGTCCCTGCCACACATGCTCTTGAGCCCTAGGCTCATGGTGCTGGATTAGTACCATCATGGTGCTGGATTAGTACCATCAGGGCAAAAATGGGGAGGGTGGAATCCTCCTGGCACAGTTTTCTTTCCTTCTTGGCCTGTGGTTTTAAAGGTTTCTTGGGCATTCATTCAATCAGAAGATGAAAGAAGGCAAATCCAGTTTCAGATAGAATCTACAAGTTTCAGGTAGAACCTAAACAACAGAAAGTTCTGAGCCTTTCCTGAATCTGCTTCAGATTATTTTTGATCCCGGTCAGCCCCTTCATTCCACACTACTGTGTACCTTCAAACATTTCTCTAATGATAACCAAGGAGACATGCAGCCAAGCAACATCAGAATGGGGCAAGATGGTAAAAGTTATTAATGACAAAGAAGTTACAAGCTAGGGGAGGCTGCGGCAGTTTGCTTTTGCCTGGGCCTACTGGGAAGAGCAAGATTCTGTCCTCTCTTCTCCCCCTGAGTTAACTGACTACAAACTACTTTTACAATTTGAACTCAGTTTGTAGCAATTGATATAAGCCAAGGATGAAGGGGAAAAGTGGGAAGAAGAGAGAGAGACTGGGGCATTTTAAAACCAGCTGAAAAAATGTGATGACAAAGTATTAATCAGGACTCTCCCTGACAAATCAGAACAATTGGAGGGTATGGGCTTGCAATGCGTTTAGACTGCACCATTGTTAGAAAAAGCATGGCACTTATGTCTTTCTCCTTCAGCTCTGCTAAAGCAATTGATTCCTCCTTCTTTTAATTCTTGATTTCACTCTCTTTTCATGCCCTTTCTCCATCTCCCCACAACTCTTGTTCACACTCATCTTCATTCTCGTTCTTTAGTCCCCATCTTTCCCTCTTTACATCCTCTCCCTCCACTTCCCACAACTCTTGGCTGAACAGTTTCTCCTTCCCTTTTCTTTTATCCTCCTTAAAAGTGTAAAATGTAAAATCATGGCTGGGATTTTTCACCTTTTTTTTAGTGTAATAATATAATGTAAATCTAAACACCAGTTTAGCATAATATATGGATGGGAGACCTCCAGTGAATGCCAGGCACTGTAGGCTATATTTCAGAGGAAGGAACTTGCAAAACCACCTCTGAGTATTCCTTGCCTAAGAAAACCATAGGAAATTCATGGGGTTACAATAAGTTGACAGGTGACTTGAAGGAACATACACACAATAGATTCCCCCATTTAAATGTAAACATGATCTATATCTATATCTAGAATGGAAGTGTTACATAGGACTTTTTCAAATGGGGGGGGACCATGAGGAGGTCAGGAGAAGAACAGCGCTGTCCCACTTACAGTGCTCCATATCAGATGGCGACGTCCTCCTCCTGACCTTCCCCTGTGCTTCCTGTGTGCTGCAGGTGCCGCTTTTTATTGATGCGGTTTTACATCAATAAAAGTGGCATGTTTCTCGCACCCGCAGCATGAAGGAAACACGGGGGAAGGTCAGGAGTAGGATGGTGTCATCCAAAACGGAGTGCTGTAAGTGGGATAGCACCGTTCTTCTCCCGACCCCCTCAGTTTCCCCCCCCCCATTTGAAAAAGTCCATAGTGAGACATTTTCACAAACTTTCCAATCTGAGTAAATTTTCACACACCTGTGAGGCCAACAGAAAAATCTGAGGAGGGAATCACATTGTGCAGGTCTCCCTATCTGATAGAATATTCTATCCCCAAGATGTGAACATTAATTATAACAATACTAAGAACCTACAGAATAACCAGTGCTTCAAAGACAAATCTTAAAGTGATTGGGAATGAAGGTATATGAGAAAACATCCACCCACATGAATGTATGTTCTCAAAATAATGGCCTTTAATAGATGATTTGTGCTAATCTACTCACTCAGAAGCATTCACTTTTCCAAGAGCTCAGAATGAATTATTGCTTCTCCTGACTATGGTGAATACATTTTATCACTCTTGTTGTTGCACTTACTGTGATTATTATAGGTCTTCAGTCTTCTACTCTCACTTTCCTTTCTTATGCCTTGGCTCTAACTACAGCAGTTTGTTTTTTGAAAAAGTCTTGGCTTCTGTTTTGTCTCACTTAAACCAAAGTCAGCTCTTCCCCCACCCCTTTCCTCTTCCTCTTCTTCCTTATATCCATGCCCCATGAGGATAAGAAAATAGAGGTCTGGGAATCTGAAAACCATACATTTGTCCCTTTCTCCCACTTTCTTTCTTTCTTTCTTTCTTTCTTTCTTTCTTTCTTTCTTTTTTTGCAATGTGTGCTAATTTACAGAGGCAATCAGGAATCTTTTCATATTGTGAATATCAAATGGGTGTTTTAAAGCCACAGAGCTAGGTTTTCAATATTTTGGTGTCTCTTCCTCCGTATTCCCAAATGCAGTGCAACTTTAAGGAGTGCAAAAGAGGTCAACAAGTTTATATCATACTGTATATGAAACAGGGATGAGAACTTCCTGTCAGGGATGATGGGAGTTGTAGCTCTTCACCTCTGGCTCAAACTCACCACCTTTTTATACAGCAGAGCCAACCAGCTTAGATCAGTGGTTAATGCTTTTCTCCAAAGCAGCAGAGTTTCAGAGAATAGGCTGAAGATCCTGACAAACTCTCCAAGCCTTCTCACTCTTCTCCAGGTGTCTCCAAACGTCTCCAGGATTCACTCAGGCAACTCAGTAGTTTTATATAAAACCTACTTTATTCTTCTATATAAATATACTATATGGTCAACAAATCACAATCTCTACACACTACTCCACAATATCTCCAAACTACTCCAACTCTACTCCACCACCAAAATACATTGGCAAACATTGCAATTTTATAGCCATTGTTTATCACCACCCACTAGTTAGTTTCCACCCAGTGGGTGTGTACTTCCATTCTGATTGGTCCACATAGTTCCATCCATGCCTAAGACCAACCCATGTATTTCAACATTTCACCTTGTACACTTAATGATTCTCAGGTGTTTCCAATCTGCATTCAGTGCCTCTGTCCTTGGCTCTCAGGCCTTCTAGATTACATTAGCAGTTTCACCTGTGTAGCCCCATAATTGCTCTTGCTTAGTCATTGTGACTTTCACATACATATTTTATTTCTTTCACTGTATGTCCCATGTTGCATTTTCCTTAACAATCCCCTCCGAAATAAAATATTGTATGTGTCTTACAATGTCATTCCAACCATTTGTGTCAGCCTTTCATGTTTTTCTGCTGTCAATGCTTTTGTGAACAAATCTGCTATGTTGTGTTGTGTTTCTATATATCTCAATTCTATTTCACCCTTCTGAATCATGTCTCGCACATTTTGATATCTTACACCAACATATTTTGTTCTGTTCTTCAAACTTTCAGTTTCAGCCATTGCTATGCATGACTGTGAATCTTCCAGAATTTCCACTGGTATCTTGTAACTTTCATTTAAATCATTTAGCAATTGCTTAATCCACTGTACCTCATTTACTATCTCATTCAAAGCAGCAAATTCTGCTTCTGTTGTGCTTAACGCTACATTAGTTTGTTTTCTACTTCTCCAAACTATTGGACTTTCACTATATTTAATTATCATTCCTGTAACTGACTTCTTGTCTCCTAATTCTGATGCAAATGAACTGTCTACATAACAATCTAGATCTGAACTATTGTTTCTTATTATCAATTTCCTATCTAAGGTTCCTTTCAAATATCTCATTAAATGTTTTACCGCTGTCCAGTCTTCAATTTTTGGATCATTAACCCTTCTAGACAATACATTTATAGCATAAGAAATGTCTGGTCTGGTATGGCAAGATATGAATTGTAAAGATCCTATTATACTTCTGAAGAAAGTCTTGTCCTCAAACGCTCTAGTTGTTTTCTCAGACACAAAACCAGTTGTCATTGGAGCTCTTACTATTTTTGCATTCTGTAATCCACACTTTTCAATCAGTCTTTCAATTTTATTTCTCTGACTTAATAAACAATGTCCTTCTTCTGTCCATTCAACGCAAATACCTAAATAAGACTTCAATACACCTAAGTCCTTCAAAACAAACTTCTTAGACAATTCTCTTTTTACTGACTCAATTTCCTGTTTTGACTTTGCTGCTACGCACAAATCATCTACATAAATCACTAATACTATGTCTCCTTTTGTATAAACACAAGCATCTGCAATGCTCCTCTTGTAACCTAGCTTAACTAGCTCATCATTGATGCACAGATTCCACGCTCTGGCACTTTGTTTTAAACCATACAACGCTTTCTTTAATTTATATACTCTCTGACTACCATTTT
The DNA here is from genome assembly GCA_030847615.1 of Gambelia wislizenii. NCBI lineage: Eukaryota > Metazoa > Chordata > Lepidosauria > Squamata > Crotaphytidae > Gambelia > Gambelia wislizenii. The sequence continues at coordinate 100,877,185 of JAUMIR010000005.1, read as the reverse complement.
CTTCGAAACCTTGTGGCTGTTCCATAAATATTTCTTCATCCAGAACCGCATTCAAGTAAGCTGTCTCAAAATCAAAATGTTCTACAACTAAATTCCTTTTTACTGCTACAGCTAGAACCATTCTCAGACTTTCTGGCTTTGCAGTTGGAGAATATGTCTTATCATAGTTCTCATACTGCTGTTGTGCAAAACCCTTAGCCACTAACCTAGCTTTATATTTGATACTTCCATCTGGCATTTCTTTCCTTTTGTATACCCATTTACAACCAATTACTTTCTTGTCTTTGGGTCTGTCAACAATTTCAAAAACATCTTTATTTACCAGGCAACCAAACTCATTATCCATTGCATCAAACCATATTTCCTGTTCTTCACTAGAATAACTTTCCAATTCTTCAAAACTTTCAGGCTCTTCTACTGCTAAACAAGCTCTTGCCTTTGTCACAACAAACCTATCTGGAGGCTTTCTAACTCTATGACTACGCCTGGGAATAAAATCTGCTGTTCTGTCTCTTTCATCCTCACTTTCTCTACTGGGAGTTGTAGTTCTATGACTAAATCTCTTGTCTTCAGTCATTCGAGTAGTAGTAGGCCTAGATGCTATCTCATCATCAGAAGAACTACCACTGCTGCTAGGTGATGCTTCCTGCTTAACTGAAACCCCTCCGTTTCCTGAGGTTGGTTCAGTTTGTGCTTCTGGCTCATTTGAACTTCCTAACCTCAAAAACACTTCTTTATTGGCATGCAGTTTGTCCCAACCAGCATGTCTCTCAAAATTTGCAGACCTAGAATACTGCACTTGTTTTCCATCCAAATGAAACTTGTAGCTATTTCCAGAATACCCCAAAAACCTAAGCCTTTTGCTTTTGGGTTCTCCTTTCCTCCTGAAACAAGCAGGTGTGTAAACATGAGCAAATTGTCCAAAAACCCTTAAGTACTTGTAATTTGGCATTCTCCCATACAATACCCTGTAGGGAATGTCTTCAATTTCTGAATGATACAATCTGTTACTGATATGTATTGCAGTCAAAGTTGCTTCTGCCCAAAAACTATCTTTCACCCCTGCATCTGCCATCATACAAGCAGTAATTCTTTTTATATCTTGTATTTTCTTCTCTGCTAACCCATCCTCACTAGGACAAGCAGGGTTTGTAGTTTCATGCCTTATTCCCACCTTTTGAAACCAGTTAAACAATTGATTATTTAAAAATTCTCCTCCTCTATCAGTAATGATGGTGCCTACTCTGCTATCAAATTGTCTTTCCACCATTCTTACCCATGCTTTTAAACTTTGCCCAGCGTCAGATTTGTTTTTCATTATTCTCACAAATGCAAACCTTGTATACCTATCAACAATTACTAGGAAATACTTGCTTCCCCCTAAGGACAAGCAGTTAGCTTGGGCGACATCTGCATGTACATACTGAAATGGTCTTTGAGCAATTCTTTTTGTTTTCTTAGCTACTGGAAAAGCTCTGACCTTTACCTGATGACATACCGTACAATCTAAGTGGTTTTTGCATTCAGTAACTTTTAAATCTGGACACATACTGATTAAATTCTTTAAACATTTGAAGCTCGCATGGCCGAATTTTCTGTGAAGCTCGTGTATGCAGTCTTTGTGGATTGGAATATTTTCTATGTTATTAGCTTCTTCAACCCTGTAGCTATCAATATTGTCCTCCAAATAATAAAGTTTGTCCTTTTTCAAACCTATGCCACGCAATTCCCCATTCAGTTTTATCTTACACATGTTCTTTTCAAAGATGACTGTGTAGTCTCTTTCTGTTAATCTGCTTACTGATAACAAATTATTTTCTAACTCCTTTACATGTAAGACATCATTAAAATTCTCTTTTAGCCCTGGAATGTACACAGTACCCATTTGATTTACAGTACTTAGCTCTTTCCCGTCAGCCAAAACTACAGCATTTACATTAGCTGATTTTCTATTACTTATTAAATTTATATCATTACACATCAAAGATGTGGATCCTGAATCAATTAGCCATTTAGAATTTGCATTTTGTTTTTCCTTAATCATGGTTGCAACCCCCTTTTTATTACCACTGTCCCTCAAAAATGGAGGTCTGGACTGTTTTTGATACTGCCGCGGCTGCCATCTGCTCTCTGCTTGCTTGCGTCTCTCAGCTGCAAAATGTTTACAATGTCTCTGCAGATGACCAATCTTCTTACAATAAAAGCACCTCCGTTGCTCCCTTGTAGAGGCTGCTTCCTCCTGCGTTCGCCAGTCAGGAGTTGTGTGTTGTTTTGGCACAGTCTTTAAGCTTGCTGAGTCACCCTGCTCAGACATTCTTCTCTGGTTCTCTTCCAGTATTCTGGCCACAACTAAGTCTCTATTAAGTTCAGCTTCCTGCAGGTTTTGCAGGCTGTTCGTTATGTTGTCCCACGAAGAGTCTAGCGATTCTATTAAAATGTAGCATTGCTGCTCTTTGCTAATTTGCACTCCCCTCAGTTCAGCTTGCACAAACAAATCTTGCATTATTTTTAAATGTTCTATCACACACTGCCCTTTAGCCATCTTTTGCCTGTATATTCTTTTAGACCATAGCATTTTTGCAAAAGCAGTTGAAGGAGTGTGTAATCTCTGCAAGGTATCCCACACATCCTTGGCAGACGTTTTATCTCTGACGTCATTAATTAAGTCTTCTTCAAGCATGAGATAAAGACAGGCTTTTGCTTTACTATCTCTCTCTTTAGTGGCTTCATTAGCATCAGCTGCCAGCCCTGTTTCAACTGTTGACCACAGACCTTCCTTTACTAGTAGAGATTGGGCATAAATCTTCCAGGTAGAGTAGTTGTTTCTATTTAATTTACTAAACTTTAGAAATTCCATCTTGATTTGTGCAGTGACTCAATTTGACTCAGTCCTTCTGAGTATGCACAGCCAACCCGTCTGGGCTTAAGCAAAACACAAAATGATTTACTCACGAGGCTTATCAGTGCAGCACAAACAGCTTGCTGTGATCTGTCGTCCACAAAGCTTTCTTCCACTCTCTGGAACTTTCAGCTTCTGTGGATGCTGGGTGCTCTAGTAACTGGGCCCATAACCCTTGTCAGGGATGATGGGAGTTGTAGCTCTTCACCTCTGGCTCAAACTCACCACCTTTTTATACAGCAGAGCCAACCAGCTTAGATCAGTGGTTAATGCTTTTCTCCAAAGCAGCAGAGTTTCAGAGAATAGGCTGAAGATCCTGACAAACTCTCCAAGCCTTCTCACTCTTCTCCAGGTGTCTCCAAACGTCTCCAGGATTCACTCAGGCAACTCAGTAGTTTTATATAAAACCTACTTTATTCTTCTATATAAATATACTATATGGTCAACAAATCACAATCTCTACACACTACTCCACAATATCTCCAAACTACTCCAACTCTACTCCACCACCAAAATACATTGGCAAACATTGCAATTTTATAGCCATTGTTTATCACCACCCACTAGTTAGTTTCCACCCAGTGGGTGTGTACTTCCATTCTGATTGGTCCACATAGTTCCATCCATGCCTAAGACCAACCCATGTATTTCAACATTTCACCTTGTACACTTAATGATTCTCAGGTGTTTCCAATCTGCATTCAGTGCCTCTGTCCTTGGCTCTCAGGCCTTCTAGATTACATTAGCAGTTTCACCTGTGTAGCCCCATAATTGCTCTTGCTTAGTCATTGTGACTTTCACATACATATTTTATTTCTTTCACTGTATGTCCCATGTTGCATTTTCCTTAACACTTCCCTCCCTCCCATTAGAACCATCTTCATAGAGAAAATTGACCAGGGAATACAGTAGATGATGGAGTTCAACACTTCAGGCTTGCAGAGTTCTTTTTCTCTTTGTGCTGTTCCATCCCTTCTCTGCCTCTCTTCCTTTCATGCATATACAGTACACACTTGAGTGGGCAAAGCAGAAAAGAATTCCCTAAGAGAGGTGAACTGGAGAGCCATAGTAGGCCCACAACACCCAGAGAGCCAAATGATGCTGAGGAAAATGCAAAATTAGGTCAAGGACTGCACGTGGCCCTTGGGCTGAAGGTTTCCCACCCCCGATCAAAACCATAGGAAGGCTAGAGAGGAAGATAGCAATCCTACCTCTGACACATTGCATCTATGCTCAAAACTTGATCAGGCTCACAACACTGGTCTTACCTAAATGGCTCTTGGGACTTTTCAGAGAGAAGTCACGAGTCTGAAACCCCAAAATATGTTTCCAGTTCCTAGGTCAGAGCATAGATGACCGCAACTCAAAGTGGTGGTATGTGGACTGGTGCTTGTCCCTCATCCACTTGCTGCCTGTCCTTGGAGAGTTTCCAAGAGAGAAAAAAATGAGGTACAAATATAATAGTGGTCTCTGACACATGGGTATGGGTGTGGGGAATGCCAGTTCCTCAAGTCAGATAGCTTATGAAGCACTGGCCTAATGTGTTATATATATATTTATTTAGATATAGTCATTGGGATATATTATCATGTACTAGCTCAGAAACCAGACCAATAAACAGAAAGCTTTATTGTTACAGTAATCTAAAGAGCAAACTATACAAAAATGTTGCCTCGAATGAAGCAGATAGGAAAAACAGTAAAATAAAAAGTATTTGCAACCAGCCAAATCTGGCAGGCAACCCACCCATTGGTTACCCATCATCCCCACTCCCAGTTCTCTCCCTGAGTGGGTTCCACCTAACATTCCCACAGCCTTCCCCAGGTGCAAGGCCATTGAGCCCATTTCCAAACACACACTACTCCCCTTGTCTCCTTCCAGTACATCAGCTTGTTACAGTGTTCTCAAAGAATGAAAAACATCAAATGGTGAAGCATGAAAGAACACAAGATACTTGCAGACAAAAATATTGCCAGGAGAAGGTAGTTTTATGAACCGCTCCTGGCATATTTGACAGAGAATGGTATGACCCTCAGGCTTACAGGATCAAAGATTTGGGACACCATCTGCCACTTTGATTGGAGTTCCTTATTCCTTCATTATAGCTTCAATTCCCAATACCTTAGAATCATAGACTCATACAGTTGGAAGAGACCACATGGGCCATCCACAGTTCAACCCCCTGCCATGCAGGAATACACAATCAAATCATTCCTGACAGATAGCCATCCAGCCTCTGCTTAAAAACCTCCAAAGAAGGAGAATCCACCACACTCTAAGGGCGTGTACAGTATTCCACTTCCGAACAGCTCTTACTGTCAGGAAGTTCTTCTTAAGGTTTAGGTGGAATCTCTTTTCCTGTAGTTTGAACCCATTGCTCTGTGTCCTAGGAGATTATCAGATGGACCCTTATAACCCGATCCTGTTGCAGAACATCCCCCCACCTGCCCCACTCCCATCCCTGTTCCGTGATACTAAAAAATGTTTCACACACTTTTTACCTCCATCGTGGAACAGGAACGTCCTCCCCCTCCCCTCGCTGGCAGGGAGTCAATGCAGCTGTCACAAAGCTGTATTCACATCCTGGAAATGAAATCTCACCCATTCCAGTGAGAGAATGATGTGCGGGAAATTTAAAAATAAAAACAAAACAAAATGGCAACAAACAAACAAACAAACAAACAAACCTAAGCCCCAAGACACTCTTAAACTTTTACAAGTAACCCAGGGATGGAGGGGAAGTGTTTGACTTACCTTCTTGTCCCAATCACACCTGGAAGTGTCCTGCATGGACCTCCCCCGCAGCTGGCATCGCGCCAGCATAATAAGGGAGCAACGGGGCATCTTTCAGACCTCCCGTGATTCTGTTACAGAAACAGAACGGGTCTATTATTGATATTTCCCTGTGAGAAAGGTATTCTGGGGGCAGAACAGGAGCAGAATGGGAGCAGAATGGGAATAGAATGACTTCGTCTGAAAGGTAAGCCCTTTCCCAATTCTGTTCTGTGCCTGCAACAGAATTTATAGTCCATCTGATAATCTCCTTAGTCTCTGGAGCAGCAGAAAACAAGCTTGCCCCATCCTCAGTATGACATCCCTTCAAATATTTAAACATGGTTATCATCTCACCTCTCAACATTCTCTTCTCCAGACTAAACATGCCCAGCTCCCTAAGCCACTCCTCACAGGGCATGGCTTCCAGACCTCCCACCATTTTGGTTGCCCTCCTCTGGACACATTCCAGCTTCTCAATGTCCTTCCTGAATTGTGGTGCTCAGAACTGGACACAGTATTCCAGGTGAGGTCTGACCAAAGCAGAATACAGTGGCACTATTACTCTCTTGATCTAGACACTATACTCCTATTAATGCAGCCTAGAATCACATTTTCTTTTTTAGCTGCTGCATCACACTGTTGACTCATGTTCAGTTTATAGTCCCCTAAGACTTCTAGATCCCTTTCGCATGCACTGCTATCAAGCCAGGTGTCACCCATCCTATATCTGGGCATTTCATTTTTACTGCATAAGTGTAGTATCCTACATTTCTCCCTGTTGAAATTCATTTCGTTAGTTCTGGCCCAGCTTTCTAATCTGTTCAGGTCACTTTGAATTCTGATCCTATCCTCTGGGGTATTAGCTGCCCCTCCTAATTTGGTGTCATCTGCAAACTTCATAAGCATGCCCTCTCTTCCCTCATCCTTAGCCTGAGGTGAAAAAAAATATTTTTATAGCAACAGTGTAGTTTTATGAGCTCTTTCTCCAGTAATCCAAAGTACAACTTGGATATGAGTGGGCAAGATAAATTAGCTTTAAAAAAAACCTGTATGCATTTTTAATTTTCTCCATGTTAGGTCTTGCTGCTGGGGCTATCATGATGAGGACCTGCAGTTTACCATAAAAAGCTGGATGTGCTGGTGGATGAATGGATGGACAGAAAGCAGCAAGAAGCTCAACAAGAAGAGGGACTATGTAGGACAATGTGGCCAGAAAGATGCTTAGGGGTTGTGTAAATGGCGGGTCTTGCTACAAGGCAAGCACACAAAACCACCATGGGTTTTTTTTTAATACCTTAGCGAGTGAGCGCTAATGCAATGAAATGTGACACCATTGTTTGTTTTTTGCTTTTCTGTTAAGGCAAAATATCACTCTATCTCACCTTAGGAATAGTTTTTTTTTTTTAAAAAAATACTGCTCGTGGGTGGCAAATTGGTAAGTAAAAACAAGAGTAATTCACTTGTGGCTGCCATCTTGAGTTGCAGGCATGCCTGTTTGCATAGCAAATGCGGATAGCTTCGCATGCTTACGATCTACCTAAAAAAAAAAAAAGCCCAAAACCCCTTAAGACAAATTGCAGCTGCTGCAAGTTAACTTTACTGCAGAGCAATCTGCTTTTTTATGTTGTCATGTATAGACAAGCCCTTAATGTAATTTTGAGTTTGCCATCTTCTTCCCTTTCTTGGTTTCACTTTACATCTTTCTCCCCACACATTCTTTTGGGACCATTGTCCCTGCCCACCACCTCATTTGCTTCTTTATCTCAGGCCTAATGTTTCCCCCACCCCCATCATTGATCTCTCTATGAAAAAGTAAATAGAATCTACGTAAAGACAGTTCCAGGTACTTCCAACAGCTTTCTCTTTCTCCCTTTCTGGTGGCCTGCATTCTCCTACCCTCTAGCAATGACTCCTTTTAAAAATGTAAGTACAGCTTTTAACACTAGAATTTTAACAGAGTCCTTCAATAATTTAGGAAATGTCAGATGAAAAATATTTAAGGTGAGAAGGAGATCAATAATCAATTTACCCAGGCTGAGGGCCATTAGAGAAGTGGAAGGTAGATTACAGCTTCATTTCAGTTGGGGTAGAGGGTGGGAAGAGTACAGGTAACACAAGTGTAACTAAAAAAGAAAGATGGTTTTCTAGAAACTCAGGTTTCCAAAACTCACGAAGTTGACTCATAAATCCAAGCAAAGAAGAGATCAATACAATACTGATAAACAGAGAGAATAAATGGACATCTTGTTTTTCCTTGCCTGAGGGCAATCTGACACATTCACATGTTCTGTACAAAGCTGAGAGAGAATTCATGGAAAGTCACAACATCTGGTAGGCTGTAAAGCACAGAGGGTGCATAAAATGCTAGCAACTACCACAACATAGTTGTTCTATGGTTTCTAGAGAAGACCAGCAAGTATAAAATAAAACAAAGGAAGTGTTTTGTTTTGTTTTTTGGTTACATATTGGATAGTCATTATTTCCAGAGTTGCTATCATTCCACCCTATTTTTGTTTACATGATAGTCAAAATGGTCAGAAATCTCTTGTCACAATCACAAAGAGAAACAAGTGAAAAATAGCCAATGTATAAATACATATATATTGAGAGACCTGGGAAAGATTCACAGAGTTAGAGGTGGCCACCTAGCCTAGCACTGCCAAAACTAAGACGAGTCAGGTTTTATACAAAAACTCCTAAAATGTCCCCTAAAATGAACTTCTCTAAATTCTGTACTCCCTGCTCAGTGTAGATAATCTGGAGCTAGGTCACCCTCCACAGATGGCTGTCCAGATTCTGCCTGAAGATGTCCAGTGAGGAAGTGTCCACCTAGAGCAGTAACTGGTCACTTATTGAAGTGTTCTTACTGTTCTTACTCTCATAAAGTTTCCTCTAATATTCAACCAGTAATTTAAGTCGCTTTAAATCTAATCTTTCCCTTTGGGTCAACTCAGAAAGGAAAACAGAAGCATACTAAAACTATGGTCTGAATCCAATTGGTAGTTCTAACTAAATCAGGACTGGGAAGATGTTTTTGGACTCCCAGTATCTCAAACCAGCACAGCCAAGGTGAGGGATGCTGGGAATTGCAATTAAATATTTGGCAGCTGTGTGTTTCCCACCCCTGTATTATCTCAATGGGATTTACATAAGTATTGACTTAATAAGTATTGAACAGGTTATGCAATTGGCCTACTCCATTTGAGACTATCAGTGACCTCATGCCCATGAGTTCACTGACTGGGTGCTAGTTTCTTTTGTGAAGTCCAAATTAAATCATCAGGAATTATAGGTCCCATCTATACAAAGGGGGAAAATATGATCTCTTCTGAAGAAACAGCAATTTGCAGCACTGCAACCTGTCTTAATGGTCAAAAGAGCCCACTTAATCTTTGTATACCTCTAGCCAAGATGATGAATGAAGTGATGTACTCACCTTTTAAAATCTGCCACTGACCATTTTTTTTAAAAAAAACCCAACTGTTTACCATGGTGCGCACATGCAATATTTCGTATTTACAAAAGAAAATAGAAGAGAGAGGAAAATTGTTGTTCATTGCAGCAATGTGAATGCGAGTGTCCTAACGATCATACATTCACATGCCCTACAGAGCTTCTTAAAGGTCCTCTCCAAATGGTGGAAATAATCCAAATGGAAATTGCACGGAAGGCGATCTGTCCAAATGGACATTCACATCAATACATCTCATTCAGAAGGGGGGCAGCCAAATCCACCATATAGACGAATGTCCATATAGACATATAGCCTTCCATTCGAATTCCATTTAGATTATTTTAACTGTATAGGCAATCCGAAAGACTGCATTACATAATCCACAAGGATATCATGCAAGCAATGAATTTCCTTTCTGACATGGACACAGACTTGCTTAAGCCCAATGATTTGTTAAAACCTCACTCTCATTTGCCATCCATGCTGCTGGCACAAGCACTTGTAAACCAAGGAAGGGGCTGAAAGCAATTACTGCATTTGTCAAAGTGAATTAAGTTCTTCTCACTTTGTTCCTATGAAACTGTTTATAATAGCTTTGTCTTCCACAGTGTCATGATTATTTGGGTACACAGATAATCTTTTTCAGGAGTAAGACAGGAGAGAATGAAGGAGAAACAAAGAGACTTTGGAAAGATGGAACTCATTTCAAACTTGATGAAATTGTGCAGGAATTCAAAGATTTTAATGATAAAAAAGCTAGTTCTTAGTTCAAAGTCAGTAGAAGCTGAACATAACTTTCAAATTCTTGTTTTAGAAAGGTAATGTTCATACATCTTTCTTAAACAGCCCTTCGTTAATCAAGTTTAAGTTCAGATCAAAACTAGAAATTATCTCTTCACTCTTACATGTAAAAGCTTAGCTATATATTCAATACACACACACACACACACACACACACACACACACACCAATACAATGATGTTTAGTTATGCTTCTGGATCATACCATGCTTCTTTCTAGGGGAATATGTTTTATCAAAAATAACATGATGTGCTACTGAATGAGGACAGGCGCAACAAACTGAAGCTGATTCCCAATATGCCAGAGGCTCTATGGGCTGGTGGTTCTCGTGTCCATGGACTGGGTAGGCAGCCTGTCTTGGAGGGAGTTGCACTTTCCCTGAAGAATTAGGTATATAGATTGTGAATACTCCTAGACCCATTTCTGTAGTCTGGAATGCATGGGGACAGCTCCAACTGGTATACCAGCTCCAGCTTTTCCTGCACAGGAATCACACAGGCCAAATCCACACTACACAAATCCTGGGATCTGTAGTTTTACAAAGGGTGCTGTTGTCTCACCAAACTACAAATCCCAAGATTCCATAGGAAGGAGCCATGGCAAATAATCCAGTTTCAAACTGAATTATTTGTGTAGTGTGGATTTGGCCTTAGTCACAGTCCCTCTGTGCTAGCAACTTCTTAATTAGGCTACTTTAATCAGCCCTACATGGATATGCAATACCCCTGAACATGACACAGAAGCTACAGCTAGTAAAAAAATGCAGTAGCAAGATTCCCCACTGGAATAGTGTATAGACAATATATAACTACAGCCTTAAAGGAGCTGTGTGTGTGCCTTCAAGTTGGCATGTTTACTTATGGCGACCCAATACATTTCATGGGGTTTCCCTGAAACATATTCTACAGGACCTGGTAGTCCCTGGCAGTCTCCCATCCAAATACTAGCCAGATTTGATCTTTCTTAGCTTCCAAGCTCAAATAGGAAATGGTGCCTTCAGGGTATTTAGGTCTGCCAATTTGCTTCTGCTCTGATTTCAAGGTGCTTGTGGTAGCAATTAAAGCACTAAAAGGCTTGTGACCTGGGTACTTGAAAGAGCAGCTCATCCTACATATACCTTCCTGAGAAATGAGACTTGTGGGGGAAATATGATGTGGGAAGACATGGAAGAGGGCCTTCTCCATTGTGGTATGCCAGTTGTGGAATATCTTCCCCTTTGGGCTTTCTGGTTTCCGATACTAACCTTGGTTTCTTTCTGGTGCCAAGCCAAAACTTGTTTTTTTTATTAAAGCCTTTGGGGCCTAATTTACATAAACATGCCTATGTTTTTTAAATTGTTTTAGCCTTTTAATCTATTTTAACTTGTTGAATACATTTTTTTCTTATTTAAATTATTTTACTATTTTAATCTGAGATTGTTTTAAATGGTTTATATTATTTATTTATATTTATTACAGTAGTAGGCCAAGAACATTTTGCAGGAAAAATGCTCACCTGTGTACTAGGTATAACAGGGAAACAGTGCTGATATCATCTCAGTCCTCACTCCATATGCCCCCTGGGTCTGTCAAGAGCTGATGGAAATACACCTGCAATAGGCTCTGGCTCTGCTTGTTTTGAGAGCCATGAAACTGTCTTCTCTCTGGCAGTAGAAGTGGAGTAGGGGATAGACCGAAGTGGCCTTTTCCTCCATCTTCCCTGTCCTCTCCTCTCGCCTGCCTGGGACTTAGCATTAATTGCTTTGTAATGACTCTGCATATGTGAATCAGCACTATGGAAGGCAGTTACCATTTTATAACAGTTAACCGGATCTGCAAATGCACCCACACAAGCCTTAACTTAGGAGTTTATACTCCAACGAGAAGTTCATGCTAATCACATCGGTGGCAGGGTGAGTTGACTTTATCAGTTATGCCTCAAGCAAGGATGAGACTTCAATTGTTTAGCTTTTTAGCATGCTGTTTTCCAAGTCCATTCAGATGACAAGTCCATTGCTCTTTATTAATCACTCATTCAGTGTGGCTAGCTATGGGGAGGCAGGGGTGGGGGAGACTCTCTCTCTTACTCAGGGTTCAGTTCCAAGAGCTGTCTCACATGCATTGATGTATTATTTGCCTTTTCCCAGTAACTGGTGGCTATGCATGCCATTTGTCAACTCACCAATATTCACTAAAGGCATTGGATCAAAGTACATTAGACAACCTCAGTTCAGTCATTCACTCACTGTGGGATTCTCTGGCTCTTAGGAGATCATCACACTACACTGTTGTAGTACTATTATTCCACTGTAACTGCTATGGCTGCCTCCTGTAGAATCCTGGGCTTTGAAGTTCAGGGAGGGTCATTTACAACTCTCAGCCAGAGAGCTCTTAGGCCTCACTAAACTACAAACCCCAAAATTCCACAGGAGGCAGCCATAGCAGTTAAAGTGGAATAATAATGCTATAACAGTGTAGGGTGATAAATGTAAACTGGGGGATGGGCATGCAAAAGGTAGCCCTGGTTGTTTCCATATCCTCTGATTCCAAACCTTTTCTTGGCCAAAAGAAAGTAGCACAAGCCTTCAAGAGTGGCAATTCACTTTTTCAAGAAGCTTCAGGATCCTCCTGTACTTTGCATTTTATTTTACAATAATTCACCATGCTCAAGTAATCATAACAATTCATTATAAATATCAAGCCAATTTTTTTTTAAAAAAAGACACATGCACAGACAAAAAAAGCCCTTAAGATCACCCAGATCATACTTTTCAAATGCATTCCAGCTTGTTCTGTGTTGTCAGTAGTTCACTGTGGTTTATTAAATTCAATTCTTATCTTATTCTTGTTTCTGTGATAGGTCTCATCTCCATTTTACTGTTACAAGTCTATCCAGCACATTGTTTAACATCAAAAAAGATGCCAGCTTTTTTTTTTTAAGTGAACTTCCGGAAGTCGAACTTGAATTTCTTCTCATTTTTGGTAGTCAATGGCTTGAGACTTGCCAAAGTGGGCCACCCATCATAAATAGCTCTTGACTTCTCAAAAATTAAATTAAAATTAAAACCAACCCTGTCTTCTTCAGGAACTATAGAACACTTCCAGGCTTGAGATTTCATAGCCCCCAACATCACCCCAACTGGAGTCCAGATGTATTTTGTATTTCTTCGTCTGACTTAAACAATTTGCAGTGTAGAAGCTAAATGAAGCCAGTGGCCATGCTGTCTTAGGGATTCTGAGAACTCCTATCCCAAAAACTAATGTTTCCCAGTTGTGGTCTACAACCCCAATATAATTGTAGTCCTAGGGAGACAGTTAAATAAACAATCCACAAAACCTTAAATAGGGACTATTGAGTTAGCATGTATAGCTGGGCATTGTGTTCAGCTGGCAACACAAATGGTTGTGCAGGTTTGCTCTTCAGAAAGGCTTCCTTGAGGTTCCATCTCTTAAGAATTATAAACAGTCAAGGATAACAAAGGACTATAGGAGAGAAGACCAGTTGATCATGAAGTATCCCATACATCACCTTTCTCTTTAAGGTTAACCCCAAGGATAATATCACAGTTCACTGGTGAGTAAAATGTGTTATAAGTTAAATCTTGCTGCAGAGAACATTAATCTGTGAACACTTTCAGAGTGAAGGAAGTAGTTTGGCAGGGAGTGGGTATGACCAACACTTCAAAAATGTCCTTAGTGTTTCCTTAAACATTACTTTTAAAAATCCTTTACTTATATATTTTTCACTGTTATTCATGACTGTTTATAGGTGCAGGTGACATTACACAATTATAGCAGTATATTACACTTTAATTGGTATGGCAACATCCCATCGGATTCTGGGATTTGCAGTTTAGCAAGGAATAGTTAGAATTTTCAGCTCCTCTAGTGTCTCTGGCCAAACTACAAACCCCAGGATTCCATAGAGTGAAGACACACCCAACTAAAGGTGGTGGCAGGTTTGGGTGTGCAACACCAGTACCCTGGTGAGATCAAACTCTTTTACCCAAGAAGGCTCTGATGCTGAATATAAAGTTCAAAAAAGGAGGAAGTTTATTTTAAAGAACAAAAGTAAAGGGCTTTCTCCTCCCCAGCTCTAAAAGCTTGAAATAAAAGGTACTTTACAGTTTGAGTTTCAGCAATCTTCAGGGTGTCATCTCTCTGGGTTTGATCTTGGTTTGATCTCCTCACTCAATGGAGCTGGTGCAGGGTCTTTCAGCTCCTAATTCCTTTGACTTATTTGTTGTTGGCAACTAATTTGGCTAAATGGTGTAAGAAATGCCCTTCCCGGCTCTCTGGGCCTGTTTGCCACCAATAAAACAGCTCCCTGCAAGCTCACAGCAAAGACTGAGCAAAACTAAAAAACTTCTAGCTAAAACAGAACTTGCTGGGAAGGAACAAACCAAACCTGGAAAAATGCAGGGGAATACTTCAGCTCCTCCCACAACTCTAAAACAATGAAACATTCCTATGCTCAGACATACTAAGGCCTGAACTAAAGCAAAGGAAAATGTAGGGGAGATTCAAACTGTCCTGGCTGGACATCACACATAAGCTGCAGTGAAGGCAGTTAAATTGGAATCATAGCACTGTAATTATGTAGTGTGAAAGGGCCCCAGGCACTGTTTCCTTTCTCTGGTACTTTGTTATTCTTGCTGCTACTCTTTTCCAATGCATTTTGACAGGATTTTTCATTTTTATGTCATTCTCTTATTAAACTGTATGGGAAGTAATGAATTGACTGACTTTTTCTGTACTCCAACAAGTAATGGTAATGGATTGCTCCCCAAATTCTGTAATGAGTTATGCAAACAAATTACTTATAAAAAATACCTGTAGGCAGGTGGCATCATGGTTGCATCCATACCATTGTCACCGAATGCATAAAATACTTTTGTTCCTGTTCTGAGAATGCCAGTGGATCTACCAAGTACTCCTGATTATACTGCTGCTTCTTCCACATTTGCTCTGAACTATATAGGCACTCTCCTGGTGCCAGACCCTAATCCTCCAGGCCACTTTACAATTCTTGTCAAAACATCCTTTAAAACTTAGACATGCATATGTCTGTCCTAAAATGACATACATATTTTTGGATCACCCACAGTCTATGGAGATTTTCAGAGAGGGACAAAAATAGCGTCCCTGTCTCACTATCTCCTCTCCCACTACCCTCCCAACCCTGTCCTGGCACAGTAACAAAGAGTTTCAGACCTACCTTTAATGGTGCACCTCCCCTCCCTCTTGGCAGCCACAGAGTGAATGAAGTTTGCACGGAGCTGCATTCACTTCCTGGTTGAAATCCCAGGCCATTCTCACAAAAGGACGAGCACGCAGGAAATTCGAAAAGAAAAAGGTTAAAAAATGACAGCAAGCACAAAAACACACTTAAAACTTAACAAGTAGCCTGTGGAGGGTACAAAAAAGGGTGTCACTTACCTCAATGTCCCGATAGTACCCTGAAGTGTGCTGGCACAGACCTCCCACTGCAGCTGGTATCATACTACGGATACAGGGCACCTTTTCACTCAACCATCATTCTGTTACAAAAAGGGAACGGGCAATCTATTCACAGCTTAAGCTGTGAATAAAAAGGAGTGCTGTGGGAAAAGAAGCAGCATGGGAGTATAACATGACAGGGATGATGACGTCTGATATGACGCCCTTTAGCGATCCCTTGGCATTCTCATAACACCATATTTAGGGTGTCTGATAATCTCCTACATATTGTAATTCTAGCCCTGGAGTGAGCAACTTCCCTGGTCTGGGAAGCACCACCAAGAATAATGTTGCTGCCACTTTAGGGTTTCTGTATTCCAGCCCTTACAAATAGACCTCTAGGTGGCTTGAGAGCAGGAAGAGGATGGAAGAAGAAAATGAGCACATGTTACAGAAACAGAAATGGCTGTCTGTATGTTTTAAATTCTGCCTACTGTGTTCCTTCCCTCCCCCCCCCCCCCGGAATCATCTATAAAAAGTAAACAGTCTGGAGAAGCAGATAGGGATGTTCTCCTCACCATGGTTAGTGTGTTTAGAAAATGAATACAACTAATGCAACAGTAGGCAACTGTGTGGGGTCTGAGGGCCAATTTTCTGCCCCAATCCCTTGTGGGCCACATCCCCTGAGTGTGCCAAAATACTTACATTTCTTCTTGTGTCACTTCCTGTTGCTATTTTGGAGAGGAAATGGAAGAAAATTTAGGGATAGTGGGGGGGCTTTGGGGGTTGGGCAGGGCTTTTTGTTTATTTTTTATGCATTTGGAGGGCTTTTGGCATGATCTTCATGTGAAAATCACCTGAAAATCACACTAGTATATTTTTTTAGTTCGGGAGGTGGTGGTCTTTAGGTAACTGGTGGGGGCTTCAGGGGCTGCAAAAGAGGGATCCAGGGATCACATGTGACCCATGGGCCATACCTTCCCCAGCCCTGAACTATGCAACTAGAGAGTTCTGTTACCACAAGTTATACTCTGAATACATGGGTTCACATAGTTTTGTGGATGTATTGCCCATTCACAAACCTCTTCTGGTGTCCAAATACAAGATGTTGATACAACAACAGTCTTGTCCTACAGTGTTAACGTTGTTGGATCAGCAGATATCATATGACCCTGACCAAGCTCATGTTCAATTAACAATGGTAGTCATCATTTCTAATATGAGTCATATTTACCATCCTCCTGGGGCAACACTATTTCTGCACAGAAACCTTGTTTGTGAACTGAATGTTGTAGTCATTAATCATTTCTACTTAATCTCTCTTTGAAATAGATGATCCTTGAACTAAACATACACCAGTGTGCCACACTAATATATCTGATTGGTTTATCCATTAAGAAATAATGACAACAATGCTTATTATCCAGAATATTTTTTTTAAAAAAGCTTCTGCTACTTCCAGCACTCAGATGCAATGGTCACACTTGCTGTTTGAGTACATCTTACTATTATATCTATTGCTTTTGTCACCTAACACAGGAATAGGGAACCTTTGGTCCTTTAGATGTTTAGGACTAGCACTTCTATAATTCCTTACCACTGCCCATGCTGCGTAGTAAAAAATAGTATAACCTTTTCAAGCTCTGCAAACCAGGGCCACAAAACATCCAGCATAATCTTTAGTCATGAGTCATGTCGTTGATCTAAATGTACATATCACTGTTCATAAAAGCTGATGAGATTTTATACATTCTTCTTGCCTCAGTCTTTCTGTATGCAAATCATGTACAAGGATTTTGATTTGGGCTTTTTAAAAAGGCTGCTTCTTTATCTTAGCAATTGCTATATTGATTGACAGCCGACATCATGCTGAAGCTGACCACCACTACACTGGACCTTTCTTCCTCTCCCCACTACACAAAAAAACAGATCTGGAGCGTTTCTCAGAACTCCAGAGCAGGTTCTGGAAGTACACAGCAGTGTCAAGAAGGAGAATAGATTCTTGTCTCCAAGTTCTGCTGACAGAAGCAGTTACATCCATGGAACTACCCCCGCTGGATCCTGACTATTATTTTATTTGATGTATTAATATTTGCTTTTTAATTATTTGACAGCTTCCTAAAAATGCTTTGATGAGATGGAGTCTAATCAATCAATAATGAATCAGCTGATGACTTCTTTCCAACTGAGTCAATTTATAGATCCAGTTGAGAATTACAACACAATGAATTATTGAATGAACATATGCTTGTGTTGATCATCTGCAAGATTCAGAAAGGTCAAGTAAGGACTGTTCCCATCCATTTCCATAAACATGTGCACTGTTCACCTACCCTTCGAATGTGGTGGATTGTCTGGATCAGAAAAGGGAAATAAGAAGTGATGTGTTAGAGAAGGCACTGATCCAGTGTGTTACTGAAGTAAAGAAAAAACTGCCTACAATGATCAATAATTGAATCAAAGTGGAGAATTCTCAATCAGGAATACCACAATCAAGAAGTATGGCCTGGAAAAATCACCGCTAGAGTATATACTTTGTATGTAGTTTAATTTTTGCCACTAGTTTCTAATAACCCCAGTGCTCTCCAACCTGTCCACTCAGTATAGGGCCACTGAGAGGCACCTGGCAAAGCCTGGGGACAAACTAACCCAGGAGTAGCCAAGCAGCAGAACTGTACAGCAGAAAGGGCACAAAAACAAAGGCTTCAGCTAGCAGCTGATTCATTGCTCTGACCCACTTTCACACACAAACAGACTTACAGACAGCAAGGTTCATCCAAAGCTATCTAGAGGCCTTTATCTTCAGTTGCAGTATAAACAAACACAGTATATACACAGCAAACCTCATTAACAAACTCAACAGCAATTTCACCAAAACTCCTCTTTCTTTATGACACCAACCCACACATAATGCATCTTGTGCTTCAACTGTATAGATGTGTTTCCTAGTCAGACCTCTGCCTAGCCACAGCTGTGATCAAACCCACTTCAGATGTGCTAGTCTGTGGTCTGTTGCTCCAACATTTCTCCTTTTGCACTTAAAGAAATCTACCCTGAAACAACCCTCCTCCTCCTCTTGAGATTCCCCTCACTGTGAATGAAAAGTTAAACACTTAATTGCACCAAGAGAACAGAAAATTTGTTTGTAAAGACATGTTGGGAGAAGGGGGGAAATGAGTTAGCACACATAGTTGGCCCTCAACTTTTGCAGAGGTTAGGGGTGCTGGACCCCCACAAAAGTGGACAAATCACAAATGTTTCTAGGTCCCCCAAACTGTGTTTAACACACACAAAGAGGACCTGTACATGTGGGGTGACTGAGCCCAACCACACACACATTCCCTCACTCACATGCTTGTGTGGGTGATGGGTAGGGATGGGGGTGGGATGTGGAGCAGAAGGAGGGATAAAGGGGACACCTATCCCATCCCCTTCCTCCCTTTGCCCACCTACATGAGTGAGCAACTGAATGTGAATTCTCTCCATCCTCACACTCCCCCATCCCATCCACTTCCCCCACCCAATCAGCCCATGAGAGTGAGCAAGTGAACCCACACTCCCTCCCTCTTCACATTCACCCATCCCATCCCATACCTTGCCTGCCTGCCTGCCCGCCCACCCATGCAAATGAGTAAGTGTGTGCATGCATGCACCCTCCCTCCTCATGCTTCCCCTTCCATCCTTCCCCCCATCTGCATGAGTGAGAGAAGCCATGCTCCCTCCATCCCCATGTTCCCTCGTCCCATCCCATCCCCTTCCCCCATGACTGTAACTAGTTATTCCCAAGCTCTAATGATGAAATGATTTAATCAACTAGACCATTGACATTTTAGATTGTGGAGATTATCAGACATGTTAAAAGTGGCATTACATGAACACCAAGAGATTGCTAAAGGGCTCCCTTTTCAGATGATATCATTCCTCCCCTCGCAATGCACCCGTTCTGCTGCCATTCTGCCAGCTCTGCTTTTTATTGATGGGAGAAGCCATCAATAGATTCCCCCCATTCCGTTTCTATCACAAATGTTCCTGCGAGAGAAAAGGTGCCCCGGTTTGCTGGCGAGATCCCAGTATCAATGGGAGGTCCCTGCCAGAACACTTCCAGGTGAAATTGGGACATCAAGGTAAGTGACACACTTTTTAAAAACTTCCCTGAGTTACTTGTAATTATTTTAGTGTGTTTAGGTGCTTGGAGGCACTTTTTTGTGTGTATTTTCATTTTTAAATTTTCCGCGCTCACGTCTTCTCGTGAGAATCCATGAGATTTCATTCCAGGAAGTTAATGGAGCCTCATTAGAGGTCCATTCACTCTTGGGCTGCCCTGCTGATGCTACTCAAGGTAGGTCTGAAAATTGTTGTTATTGTGCTGGGACAGGGGTGGGACAGTGGTGGGAGTGGAGATTGTGGAACAGGAACGCTTTTTTGTTCCTGTCTGACAATCTCTTGTGTTTGAGCAAGGGATAACCAAGCAGCACATAACTAGTTAAATTAAACTAGTTTTTTTCCAGAATTTGTCACAACACTACTATGAACATTCTGAAATGAAGCATTTACTATGAATCAGTTGAGGGAATTATGGATGAATTCTACAGCACATGTAAACACATATTTTCACTGCATGTAAAGGATAAGTTCTCTGTACTATATGTAAATGCATAAATCTTGAGAAGATTTTTTTTCAGCCATGTGTCAGGTATCTTCCATACTATATTTCTCCCACTCTTCCAATTTTTCCTCATTAGACCTTTCTCAGCTTCTAACTATAAATTACAGGGAAAATGTAATATCAGTGACAGGTATATGTTGGCATATTGGCCTGTAGGCTAAGCTCACCCTTTGTGTAATAGCAGTTGCAATGAATCTATACAGAATACTTGTGCTAAATTCACAACTGGCCCAAGCCATAAAGTACTGTATGACTTGTACTGATTTATTTTTCAGCAATGATGCAAAAATGAATACATTACAGCTGAAGGACACAAGAGACCATTGAATCAAAACTTCATAAAATATACATGACTTCATCATAGAACGAAGTGTGACCCAGGATGCTTCCTCACTCTTCATCTTTAACAGATGGGGGGGGGGAAGACAATGATGTGTAGGAGACCTACCAAGGCACAGACCTGCAGTGACCACTGCACCTACCTGGTCATATTGTTGCCCCTCTTGTCATTGTCACCAGGTCATCTATCTAACTCCTTAATACAGATGGTCACCCTGAAAATCATGGAGGGTGATACAGAGGTGGCTGGAGTTATTACACTGATTCTGCTTCCTGTCCCAATACAGCCCAGCCAAAATGGGCTGTACTCTTTGTCAGATTTGGTTGAAAGCTTGATTCCAGTGCAATTAACTCACCTGGTTAAAGAATGGGGTGCTATAGAGTGCCCTGAGAATGTCCACCATTTCTTATGTGCAGAAAGATATGAGTGGGGAAGATAGTTTGGCTCCCTGGGTATATTCCTCTCTGTGGGTGCTGGCAGGTCCTATAGGAGTGACTCTAATGGGGGGGGGGTTGTATTTTAAAGGAGTTGTCCATGGTGCTGAATGTAGAGATGCTAGGGCTCAATATGAGGGAGTGCTGAAAAGTTCTTGGCCTGACCAAGAAGGTAATGACCTAAGGCCATGAAACTTCCATGCTCCACATATTCATCCTGAAGTTTGACACACTTGGCACATCATTTCTCAAGTTTCTTTTACCTTTCAAAATAAATTCTGATGTCTGGTCACTGAAATACTGCTCTGTTGCTGCTATCACCACTGAATCATTTGAAAATTTCCTTCCTTTCAAACACTTTTTAGGGTTTGGAAATAGAAAGTAGTTAGATTGAGCAAGATCTAGTGAGTAGGTTGAATGGTCGATGCACTCAAATCCCAAATTCTTCAAAACATCCATCATCTTGCCAGCCCTATGAGCAGGTGCATTGTCCTGCAAAAAGAGAAAATCTTTCCACAGCTTCCCTCGCCATTTTCCCTTCAGTACCTCCTTTAATTGACACAGCAAGTTAGGGTAGTATTCTGCATTAAATATTTGGCCCTTCTGAATATAGACCGTCATCAAAATACCTTCCTCTCCCCCCCAAAAAACTGTGGCCATGACCTTTCTGGCTGATTTTTCAGTCTTGGATTTTTTTGGCCATGGAGAACCCAAATACTGCCACTGCAAGGACTGCTGTTTGGTCTCCAGATCATAGTGATATAATCATGTTTTATCAACAGTGATGAGTTGTTCCAAAAAACTTATTACTAGATGGCTCGAAATGAAGCAAAATCAACTTGGAGGTAGTCATTCAATTTTGTTTCTAGCCAGCATTCAAACATTTTGGCAACCACTTAGCTGACAGCTTCTGCATAGCCAAATGCTCATGGATTATAACTCCAATGCATTCCTGGGATATCCCTATAAATTAGCCCACCTATGACCATTCCTTCGTGGCCACCAACATCTCCAACACTTCCTTGACTGACATTTCTTATTCTGTGGATTTCTGGACTTCAGATAATACCTTGGACTATGCTCTTGTTGACTCCTTGACTGCCACTGGATCTTGCCCAAGACTGCTTTTCATGTTTAAACTCCAGACTGTCTCAATCGCACTCTTTCTTTTGTTGACACACTGTCTATCATCCCTGGCCTGGCTTGGTTTCTCCACTTTCTATCCCCATGGACTTTAATTCACCTGGGCACTTGCTATCCTTAAACAGAACACAACCACTGCCCCTCTCCCCCCACCAGCTGCCACACCCAAAGGTTGATGAGTAGCTGGGTGGGGGATTCTGGGAGTTTCCATCTCCAAATATAGAATTTCCAAGTCTGATCAACAGCCCTATCAATGGCAGAGCAGTAGAGAAGAACATCAGGCTTAAGTTTCAAGCTGCAGTTTTCAAGGTTGAGTTTACAGTAATTATGTACATATTTTAAACATATCCAAAGTTTTAACTAGAATAGCACCAGAGACAGCATTTTCTTTTCTTTCTTTCTTTTTAAAGTGAAGGGGGTAGAGAGATTGACTACCATTTAGAGTATGTGTCATTACCAAGTAGAAATCAGAGACCAGATAAGGAATTTTTATAAATTTATTGCACATGGTAAGCTATAGACCATGCAAAGTCAAAAAAGTATAACCTTGGAAATTATAAATCTCACTTAGCATGATATTATTTATGTCTCTGCAGCAGTGTACACCATTTTTTCCTAGTCACAATAGTTTAATGTTAAATCTTTCTTTTAATGAAAGTTGAGTCCTTCAAGCCTACCTAGAAGGTTCCTAATATTGCATATCCACACAATTTGTGACCAGCTGAGCTGAATGTATCCTACTAACTATGCATTGGGAATTGCTAGAGATTTGTCAACCTGTGCATGTGTGTGTGTTGCACTTTGCAGTCTCACAAAGATGACAAAAACAGGAGTCTGTGACTACTTTATCAAGCCTGTAGTTGACTATCATAAAAGGCTTGGGAACCATCAGTGGGCCATAAGTTATGTTGGGCCAAAGTCATGTAAATGTTGTTGAATACATTTTTTTTTAGTTGCAGAATTTAGTCTGTGTGTAGAATCAAGAGAGGGTTCTGTTAATGCTTGTCATCCAGGTAGCAAGCAAAAGATATTGCATTTTCTGCAGCATGGGTGAGTATAAATTGTATTCTGTCAAGGGCCACATTTCTGTAAAGATAATGTGTTGGGAGTTAAAGCCTGGAAAAATTACTCTTTTGGCCTACAACTCACAATCCCCCAGTTGACTAGGGAATTCTGAGAGTAGTAAAAGAAAAGCAGCATTTTCAGGCACTGCAGGCAATTCCATGACAGCAGTGGGTAGAGCTGATACCAGTGGTATACAGAGCCAGAACCAATAGTTGGCAGGGCTTCCCCTTCTCTCTCTCTCTCCCTCCCTTTCCTGTTCGACAACTCCTTCCATCCTCTGTCTCAATTTCTGTTAGGAAACATGACTGATAATATATAATCTCTCTAGCAGAGTAATTAGAAGGGTAAGGCAGAAGCTGAACAACAACCAGTCCCATGTCCATTTGTACACACAGTTTCTAGCCAAGAATGAAATGAGCTTGATCTACTTTGAAAAATACATAAAAGTAGCTTTACTTACAAACACTTGTATGTTATCAAATATATGGTCTAATAGAAGAGAGGGAGAGAAGAAGGGGGAAATGGCTGCTGAGTGCTACAGGACGTCAGTGGATGTGACAAAGCAAACAAACAGAAAGTCAGAAAGCAATTAGTATAAGCATGGAAAGGTAGCTATATCTAACAATTTCTGTATTTTTTTTCCTTCCCAGCAGGTTGTTGAAAGAAAGACAGATTGGTCTTTTCAGAGGTCTGGACTGATCACTTTCAGACAAATTTTAGAAATTAGGTTGAGAGCTTCATGGATTTAAGTTGAGGGTTGCATACCTCTGTAACAGCAGCCCTCATCTCTACAGACATCTTCATCTCCCCTCTTCTTTTCTTGATGCACATTCAAATACATGTATTCTAGTAAATTCAGCCTGCATTCTGCAAATATGGATAGACGTTCCTGGCTGTTTTTGCAAAATCATTCCACATGAGTTAAGTTTGTGAAGAAGCTATTGATCTATATGTTTTTTGTGTTTTTTTCTGGGTTGTGAGGCCATGTTCTAGAAGAGTTTACTCCTGATGTTTCACCTGCATCTTGACCAGGCTAACAACTATCAGGTCAGAATGCATAGGGAAGCTATTGAAATTCACAAACACCTGGACAATTTCAACAGAAAAGAGGAAACCCTAAAAGTAAACAAAGTTTGGCTACCAGTCCTGAAAAACACCCAAATAAAAACTCAACACAAGCAAATGAAATTCACTCAGGGACAGGAGGTTTCCCAGCAGGCAATGGACACTAATCCCCCTCGCATATCCTCCCACCCTAAGAACTGAACATCCAACAACTAAATACACAAATTTACATGCTAATCCTCTTCAACACCATTCTCTGAAGAAGCTAGCCACAGATGCAGGCGAAATGTCAGGAATAAACTCTTCAAGAACACGGCTTCACAACCTGGAAAACCCCTCAAAAAAACCTATGGATGACTTCCGGTTGGCAATGGCGACGCACTTAGACTTTCACTGAGGAAGCTCCGTGAAGTCTAGCCACGCGGGGAGGAAGATCGAACTTGGGGACCCAAGGGAGATCGGAATTCTCCCCTAAAAACAGGGGGGAATCGGAGGGAGCTCTCAAAGACCCGATCCTGCTGCCCGGTGAGTTGTAATATCTGCCAAGAGAGATCGCGGCACGGAGCAGAGCAGAGGGGGTCGGAGCTGTAAGCCACCACCGCGCGTGTTTAAGCAGCTGGGCTGTCCCGGCAAGCATCGCCACCAACTTTTAAAAGCTTAAAACCTTAACATAAACGTTAGTTAAAAATGAAAATTGACCAATATTCCTGGTTGGGTCTCTGATGAAAAGGAAGGGACGCATGACGTAAAGGTTTCTGAGACTGGAAGCTGTTTAAAGGGAGCGAGATCCCGGTGGATGTTAATATAAAGCTAATAAGACTGTGCTAAACGGATTTATTTCTTCTTCTTTTTTTTGCCTCACGACCTGCTTTAGAATAACTCAAAATATCTACTTTGAATGTGAAGATGTCATATAGACATTAACACAAAGTATCTTTTGAAAGACTGCCTAGGAAACATTGTTACTGTTGTCTACTATTGAGTTGGAAGGGGAAGGAAACAACGAAGACAAAGAACGGACTATTATATTCCCTGACTGTCTATCCCCAAGTGTGTCCAGTCTTGTATTATTTGTGTTCTTTTTTTTTTATGTTACCTTCTCCTATTGTGGAAAGTTAGTGTTAATGTTTGATAATTTATGTTGTAAAGTCTACAGTCTTGTATGTCTTGTCAGTGTATTTATTTTTTATTTTAATCTGTTATATTATTTTGTTTTTTTCCCTCTGACCCATTTATGTTAGTTTTTTCTTCAGAGAGCAGACCCAGGTGGAAGAGAAGGGAGGGAGTGAAGTGCGAGAGAGCAGGAGATAAGCGGAAGGACAAAGTCATTCAAAACAAGGACGGAAAGGAGACAGAGACAGAGACTGAGAAACGGAGAGACTGAGAGACTGAGATAAGTTGACGAAGAAAAAAGAAAAAAAAGGGAGAGAGAGAGAAAGAGAAAGAAATAGATACATATACCAAAAAAAGGAGCTACTATTGTGATTATTGGAAGGGAAGAGAAGACAAAGACAAAGGGAAAAAGACCTTTATACACATAGTGAAAAGATTATAGCACAAGGGAAATACAAAATTAGAAGTTTATATAAATAAACAAGAGAGAATTGATCAAGTAACTTATATAATTAACTTAACTCATTATAGTAATATTAAGGTATAATACACAATACAATATAACATACATTAATTAACTGTGTTGGTTTCAAAAATAGAATGAAGGACTTAAATTGAATCAAACTGACTTAAGGGGTTGACATATAATTTGGATTTGTTTATAGTGACTGTATATAGTATTTGTTGCCTACTGTTATTACAGAATAATTGCTTTGTGGGGAAGAAATTGAAGACATATTGACTTTCTATGTAGAAGAAACTGCAAGATATATAGATTAATCATATTGCTCATTAATAGGAATTGGAACTACATACTTAAATTTGATTGTATAAATTTGACTACGTGAACTTGAGATAGACTATATATCGCTGCTGCTCTAACTTTGGAGGTTTAACATTGATATTTGATATTTGACATTACTGATAATAACTTATTTGATCTCATCTTGATATTGTATTAATAATTGGGTAAAAGTAACCTACCAATATATTATATCTATTTCATTTATTTAGTAAATTTAGAATATTTACAAATTGATAAACTGGTAGAACTCTGAAGTAGTGGTTTTTCTTTGAGGTTGCAATATTTTTTGAAGTAATCTGGGTATAGATAAAATACAGTCAATATATCTTTTATACACAACATAAAAAGGGAGAAAGAAGAAAAGAAGTCAAAAGTAAATATTTAAAAATTTAAACAAATTTTGAAAACCTGCAACTTTGATCTCTTTTTGGAACAACCAAAATTGGAATAAAGAAGGGAAAATTAAATAACTAAATAAATAACAATAATAAATAATTTAAATAATGAAGAAAATAACTCAAACAACATTACAACCGGTCAGAAGACCATCTTTTGAAGCCAACCAACCTAATCAAAACCTGATTTTGGAAGAAATAAAATTAATGAGAGAGGAATTAAGAGAAATGAAAACTGAAATAAAACAGGAAATGAAAAGAGAACTTAAAAACATCAGAGAATCTATTGACAAAGTAACAGAAGAATCAAGGAAATTAAAAGAAAAAGTTGATACTATTGAAAATAAAATTGAAGAAATAGATAAGAAGATGGTGGCCCTTGAAGAGGACAAAGAAAGGGAACTGGATGGCCAAGCACTCCAAGAGTTAAGATGGAGGGAGAACTGTATAAAAATACGAGGCTTAAAAGAACAACCAGATGAGGACTTATACAAATACTTAATCCCTAAACTTGCAAAATTTATGGGGAAAACAAAATCCCAGTTTGAATGGGAAGTAGACAAGATATATAGACTTTCATCAAGAATTGCAAGACTAAGAAACCTGCCCAGAGATATTGTGATTTATTTTGTGAGGAAAAAGACCAGAGACCTGTTTCTGCAGAAAAACTTTGAAAATAAATTTACAATCGAAGGATCTGATATCCTCCTGTTAAAAGATGTCCCGATGAGAATCCTGAAGAAAAGAAGAATATATAGAGAAATTACGCAACTGCTAAGACATAATGAAGTGCGATATAAGTGGGAACGATTGGAAGGAATATCTTTCAGATTTAAACAGAAAAATTTCAGGATAACATCAGCACAAAAAATTGAACAATTCTTAGAGAAATATAAACAAGACCTAAAGTCACCAAACTACAAAGAAACACAAAAACAAGAACAAGATCAAGGAACTCAAGAAGACGGTGCTGAAGGAACGGAATTGGAAGTAGAAGAAATTGAAGAGGAAGAAATAGAAGAAGAACCCCAGCGAGAAGAAGACGTTTAAGCAGAAAGGGAAAAAAAGAAAAAACACTATAGTCTTTGATATACATGATGAACTACAAAATTCTTACTTGGAACATCAGAGGACTTAATTCCCCAGAAAAAAGGAAAAAAATATATCACGTATTAGCCAAAGAAAAATATGACATCATCTGTTTACAGGAGACTCACATTAAAGCTAAAGATGTGGAATTATTAAAGAATAAAAAACTAGGGAAAGAATACGTATCAGCTTCAAAAAATAAAAAGGAGGGAGTGGTCATATATGTAAATAACAGAATTCAATCCCATGAATTGTACAAAGATCCAGAAGGACAATTTGTAATAATAGAAGCTAACATTCAACAAAAAAGAACATTGATTCTTGGTTTGTATGCACCACAGAATAATAAAAACATATTCTACCAAAAATTAATGGAAAAGCTTTTAGAATTTGATCAGGACAGATTAATTTTGCTGGGAGATTGGAATGGGGTGATTTCACCTACCTTGGACAGAAAGTCTCAAACGAAAATTAAAAAGAAGCAAGGGAAGCTGCCAAAAACTTTTGAAACTATGATGGTAAATTTATCTTTGATGGACTGCTGGAGATTTAAATATAAAAATGCAAGAGAGTACACTTATTATTCAGAACGTCATCAATCCTTTTCCAGAATAGACTTTTTTTTTACATCAAGAAGCATTGTCAATACTATTCACAAAATTGAAATACTCCCAAAAATCTGGTCAGACCATAATGCGGTGCTATTGGAATTAAAAACAGAGAGGAAGATAGATAGATCTTGGCGTCTTAACGAAAATCTTCTACAAAATGAGGAGATAGTCCAAAAAGCTAAACAAGAAGCAAAATGGTTTTTTGAAACTAATTTGGAAAAAGACACAGATATTACTATTATATGGGACACATTCAAGGCAGTGATGCGGGGGTTTTTTTTATCCAACAAAATAATATTTTGAAAAAGAAAAAATTAGAAAGAATAGAGAAAATTAAAAATAAGCTAAAAGAAAAAGAATTGAGTCTGCAAAATGATCCAACCAATAAAAAGGTTTTAAAAGAAATTAAAATGTTGCAAGAACAATTAAACTCAGAAGCTACAGAAGAAATCCAAAGGAAAATACAATTTTTGAAGCAAAGAAATTTTGAACACTCAAATAAATCTGGAAAATGGTTGGCATATCAATTACGGAAACAAAAAGAAAGAAACATCATAAATAAAATCAAAATGGGTAGTAAAATTTATACAGATCAACAAAAAATCAAACAAATTTTCCAAGACTATTATGCAACATTATACAGAAGGCGCGAAACAATGTTCAATAACTCACAAAAGTTATTAAATGGAAATTTGATTCAGGAATGTACAAACCAGCAAAGAGAAATTTTAAATCAACCAATAACAACAATGGAGATAACAGAGGCCATTAAAAAGCTGAAAGAAGGGAAAGTGCCTGGCCCAGATGGCTTTACTGCTAAATTTTATAAAGTGATGGAAGATGAAATTTGGTTACCATATAAAAATACTCTAGAAGCCATTACAAGAGGCAAATATCCTAAAACATGGGAGGAAGCATTTATTACTATTATACATAAAGAAAATAGAGACCCGCAAGACCCAAAGAACTATCGTCCGATCTCATTATTGAATGTCGACTATAAAATATTTGCGTCAATATTAGCTGATAGATTGAAAAAAGTATTGCGAGAATGGATTGGCGAAGATCAAAGGGGCTTTCTCCCAGATAGATATATTAAAGATAATGTCAGACATGTTCTGGACCTTATTGAATATCATGAAAATTGTAAAGATAAAAAATTGGCCTTAATATTTCTAGATATTGAGAAGGCCTTTGATAATGTGGACTGGAACACAATGTTCAAAATTCTCCATTGGATAAATTTAGGCCCAAAGTTTACAAATTGGATCAAGAGAGTATACAATAGTCAATCGGCGAAATTAATAATAAATGGCGAAAAAACACAGTCTATCCAAATTCAGAAGGGCACGCGTCAAGGATGCCCTTTATCACCATTGTTATTTATAATAATAATGGAAATGCTAAGTAAAAGAATCAATGAAGAAGAAGAAATAGAAGGAGTTAGGATAAAAAAACATAAATTTAAATTGAAAATGTATGCTGATGATCTAGTTATATCTCTCGGAGATCCCCAACAAGAGATTATTCCACTAATGACTATATTGAATGAATTCGAGATCTTTTCTGGACTGAAAACAAATAAAGATAAAACAGTATTATTATTCAAAAACCTTACAAAAGAAGAAAAAAACGATATTGTGGAAAAATCAGGATTTAAAGAGGTTCAAATGACGAAATATTTGGGTATCAACATCACAAACAATAATGCTGAACTCTTCCATAATAATTATGAGAAAACTTGGACACAAATTAAGAAAGATTTAGAGCACTGGCGACACCTCAAACTATCTTTTCTAGGTAAAATAAATGTCATCAAGATGAATATTTTACCAAGGATGATGTTCTTGTTTCAAACAATTCCAATTATTCAATCCCACAAAATATTCAGAGGATGGCAAGCAGATCTAGCTAAATTTATTTGGTCGGGCAAGAAACCAAGGGTTAAGATGAAAACCTTACAAGATAGCAGACAAAGAGGAGGATTAAATTTACCTAACTTGAAATTATATCATGACACTTGCTGCCTGGTCTGGATCCAGGAATGGACTACATTAAAAAATGAGAAGCTGCTGGCAATAGAGGGAATAGGGAATTGGTATGGCTGGCATGCCTACCTTTTTTATAATAAGGAACTGATGAACAAAGACTTTTTGAAACACACTATTAGAAATCCATTAATACAAACCTGGAAAAGATATAAAACAAGACTGTTCTCACAAATTCCGATATGGACTTCTCCACATGAAGCCCTTTGCAGCAAAGAAGGAATCCCTACCAAAAAATGGATAAGGTACAATGATCTATTAATTATTAAAGGCAATCATCAGCAATTGAAATCTCAAGAAGAACTAAGAAAAGATAATATAGACTGCCATTGGTATCTGTATATGCAGATCAAGGAAAGATACAAGATAGACACTAAACTGACTGGTATCACAGCTGAAACAACAGAATGGGACAAAATTATCGGAAAGGGCAACAAACATATGATATCGAGAATTTATAGTCTCCTTTTAAAATGGGACACAGAAGACGAACAAATTAAAGACAATATGATCATCTGGGCAAGAAACTTTGGACACACAATAGATTTAGAAAAATGGGAAAATATGTGGACTAAACAGATAAACTATACATTAAGCCAAAGTATAAGAGAGAATGTATACAAGATGTACTTCCGTTGGTATCTATCACCACATAAATTGTCATTAATGTATAAAGGGACATCAGATCTGTGTTGGAAATGTAATGAAGAAAAAGGAACTTTCTACCACACATGGTGGAGCTGTAAAAAAGCTATCAGCTATTGGAAACAAATTCATCAAACAATTGAAAGCATTCTAGAAATTAAAATCCAAATGAAGCCAGAGGTATTTCTACTAGGCATGATAGAAAGAAACATTGAAAAAGACTATGGGAAAATAATTTTTTATATGATAACCACAGCGTGCATCACTTTTGCTAAATTATGGAAAAATAAAGACATTCCTACAGTAGACCAATGGCTGGAGAAATTTCAAGAAACAGTACATATGGATAAATTAACAATGCTATTGAGAGGGAAAGATATGAGAAAGTACACAGAAGACTGGCAAAAAATAACAGACACCCCCACGGATCCTGAAGAATGGTGGATCCGAGGGAGGTGTTTTAATGATGGGCAGAGAGGCGAACCTATGGGCTGGCCTGGGCGTGGACACGCCCCGGCCAGGAGGAGTCAGGGGAGGCACCAAAGCAGGGGCTATTTCAACCACTGCCTCCCCTGGTCTCCTCCTCTTTTCCTGATGCGTTCACCTATGGCAACCTCAAATTGAGTGGTAGGATATCTTCCACTGAACTGTACCGGCGTCCCTAATGGATAGGGTACAGGGATGTAGGATATCCTTGGGGTCAGCCTCGGGTGGGAGATCCTTCCCAGAAGCCATATGGCTTAGGGATTTCCTTCCCGACGCGGGGCCCTCCAGCAGTTGGCGCCCAAGGGGAACCCCTTACATCGGGATCCCCCTTGGGGCTCAGGTGAGTCGCCCAGGGATGCTGGGGGTTAGGTCGGTTGTGACCAACTGCCCATGTGCGTGCCCCCCATGAGGGATCTCCCCCCCTTTTTAGCACATTCGGCATACCTCAAGAAACTACAATAAATAGGAAATCTATCAATAAAGTGGCCCATATTTCAACCCAAACTTCTGTGTGTGGTCTCGTCATTTCTGCGTCAATCATTAACAGACACCCCCACGGATCCTGAAGAATGGTGGATCCGAGGGAGGTGTTTTAATGATGGGCAGAGAGGCGAACCTATGGGCTGGCCTGGGCGTGGACACGCCCCGGCCAGGAGGAGTCAGGGGAGGCACCAAAGCAGGGGCTATTTCAACCACTGCCTCCCCTGGTCTCCTCCTCTTTTCCTGATCCTCGAAACCCACCCACCCTGCCTCTGCCACAGTATGACATATCTGGTCGCATTCTGGGCCGGGTAGGAATTTTTACCTGCTCTTTTCCGAGGGGTGTTTTGCCTACCCCATACTGTCGCTTGGGACTTTGACAATTGGCTCCGGGTGCGGTTCTTTAAATAGGTGGTCACTTGCGGGGAGCGGGGAGATTATAACTTGGCGTTCACCTATGGCAACCTCAAATTGAGTGGTAGGATATCTTCCACTGAACTGTACCGGCGTCCCTAATGGATAGGGTACAGGGATGTAGGATATCCTTGGGGTCAGCCTCGGGTGGGAGATCCTTCCCAGAAGCCATATGGCTTAGGGATTTCCTTCCCGACGCGGGGCCCTCCAGCAGTTGGCGCCCAAGGGGAACCCCTTACATCGGGATCCCCCTTGGGGCTCAGGTGAGTCGCCCAGGGACGCTGGGGGTTAGGTCGGTTGTGACCAACTGCCCATGTGCGTGCCCCCCATGAGGGATCTCCCCCCCTTTTTAGCACATTCGGCATACCTCAAGAAACTACAATAAATAGGAAATCTATCAATAAAGTGGCCCATATTTCAACCCAAACTTCTGTGTGTGGTCTCGTCATTTCTGCGTCAATCATTAAATGACTATCTGACGACAAGATGGGGAAAAGGAAAATGAATATAAATATGGAAAACCCTAAAAGGGAAAACAAACAAACAAACAAACAAACAAACATTAAAATAATGACTATAAAGCCAAACGAAAAGAAGAGATCTTCAATTAAAACAAGTTTAACAATGGAAAGCAAGTAATTTTGAAAGTCTCAAAAAGGTGTAGTTTATGGGAGAAACAATAGAAACCACAAATGAATAAAAAGTATTTTTTTTTCGCGATACAGAAATTCATTTTTGAAATCAGTAGCATTAGGTGATCCACAGGAAGGAAGTAACTAGATAAAACTTATAAGCTCAGCACAAACAAGACAGGAACAATGATAATATTATAAATTGCTTAGGACACGAGTATGATTTATTAATTATAAAAGATATATGTTGTAAAAGAAAAAAGAGGGCTTTGATTCACAATGTAAAATGTCGTATTGATATTGTAAAGTATGCTGAGAAATGTGACTGTACTGTTCAAATCCTGTAAATATGTATGTTTTATATGTATGAAAATAAAAAAAAAACTGGAAAAAAAAACCTATGGATGCTGGCCATGAAATCTTTCAACTTCACAAGCAATTGATCTCTTTGTGTGCTCTCAAGAGTTGGTGACTGAACCCTAAGTTTTAAAATGGCCAAACAACTGCAGAAATCATGCTGAGTCATTATGAGTGACTCCATGAACTGCCAGTCATGCCTAGTCATGCCTAATCATGCCACAGATGCATGAGAAGGGGTTCTATAGTGCAAAGCCATGTAGTATGAAATTTGATGCAATGTAACCATGTGCTTGAATAAGCCAAAGCCATACTGATGTGTATATAAGTGAACCACAACAGAGAACATTCTCTTCCTCTGATTCTGTGATGCCTGGCGTAGCACTTTGGTTGTTGATATTGTGAATTGCTGAAACTGCTTTGAAGATTAAAGCACCTCCTGTTTTCTGGACACCAAACACTCTCTGTGTGAGCATTCTTGGGAAAGGGTTGCTACCAAGTCTGTCGAGATAGTTTTTTTCTTCTTCTTCCGGGGATTGAATGTCCTATCATCCCCTGACAATGGTTATGGGCCTAGGCTGATTGATGTCAGATTAGGTAAAGTGCACCCAGGAAAGACACTAATCCCCCTCACATATCCTCCCTGTTGAGAAGCCAACTCAATAGCTGATAAGGAGCCCGGCTCGGCAACAACCCAGTTGAAAAGCACAGTACCTGGTGTTGTCAGTAGCAGTCCTACAGGGTCAGAAGTACACACACACAGAGAGAGCAGAACGAAGAGGCAGTCCAAGGTCAAAAGGGTTCCGGCAGGTGGGTCAACGAAGGCAGTCCAAGGTCAAGATATCCAAAGTCTCAAAATAGCAAGGTTCCAGAAGAGTCACAGGCAGAGGCTTCCTCCAGGTAACACAGACTGCTTGAAACAAGGAACTCAGCCTCCCCCAGCTGCTTATGTTGGCCCAGCTCCCACTCCCAGCTGCGGGGTGATTGATGAGCTTCTGTCTCTTAATCTCTGAGAACGACGAAGCCACGCCTTCTCTGCTCTCCTTTGGCTAAAGGTAGGTACCTGCTCTTCTACCTCTTGCTCTACTATGTCTCCCAGGCTTGGACCCTGAGCTGGGGGAGGGCTAGGCTGCTGAGCCCTGGGTTCTTCAGGGCTAGACTCAGACTCAGCCAGCTCTTCTGCTACTGGCTCAGCCTCCTCGCCTTCTGAGTCCTCAGAGTCCTGACTGACCATGACACTCCCACCCTAAGAACTGAACATCCAACAACTGAATACACAAATTTACATGCTAATCCTCTTCAACACCATTCTCTGAAGAAGCTAGCCACAGATGCAGGCAAAATGTCAGGAATAAACTCTTCTAAAACATGGCCTCACAACCTGGAAAAACCCCACAAAAAACCTATGGATGCTGGCCATGAAAGCCTTCAACTTCATAAGCAATTGATCTCTTTGTGTGCTCTCAAGAACATACAACATTCTTGGCTTGCCAGAGAGAAGCCAGGGACCAAAGAGCAGGACCAAATTTAAAGTGTGGATGGTTAGCTAGAAAGCCTCTGCTGTCCTGGTGCCCAGATACTGAAAGACTGTTTTCTTCAATAAGGACCTGCCCATAGGTGACAGGTATCTTCCAATGCCATTTTTATATGCCCAACAACCCACCGATGCTTGGCTGATATGAAGATGGAAGAGGTGCTGTGCTATGGCAGCATAATAGTTATCAATGTATTTTATTTTTTTATTTACTTAGTTATTTATATCCTGCTCTTCAGCCACAAGGCTATCAGAGCGGCTTACAAATTGTTTTAAGCACTAGCTATTTACACATCTAACTGCATTAAACAGCTTCCAATGTGTGTTAGCTAATTCCCCCCCCTCCCAACAAATTTGACTAACCTAATTGCTGTTGAATTTTTTGTGTGTGGGGGGGCATATTTATTCCCTTGAATTGTAATGCTAGAAACTTGATTGAATGTCTGAATGCTTTACTTTAATTGTTATTGTTTGTTTTTCTGGTATTTTGCATTGTAAACCACCTTATGGGCTCACTGAGAACTGAAAGACTGCACAGGAATAAGAAAAAAATATTAAATTATAATACATTAATAATAAATTGTGTTATAACTGATATACCAACACATACTTCAGTATTACAAAATGCCATCCACACCTACTGACTCCCTTACAAGGGAAATTAAAACTATATGTACAAATACAAAGAGACACTGTTACACTCACTTCACTTTTCTGAGTATACAAACAGATCTTAAATACTGTACCACCATTAATTATAAGTAGCTGATAATATTTTTAGCAGTTTAAAAAGATAACTGGAATAATCCACATCAAAATCATAATCACTGTACCAGAACCAATTGTGGTGTTTCAATGAAACTATCCATTAATTACTCTCCAAGTGACAACAATTAATTTCATGTTCATTGTAGTCATATATATAAATCACTGTTAAAAACAGAAGTTTTGCAGTGTGTCCCTTCTACCAATTAATGACCTATCATTTCAGTTTAATAAAGTTAATGAAATAATGTGTTTAAAACTGAGCCCATGTAGAATTTTCTACAAGGATAATTTTATAACTTCTTAATTTCCTAAAACTGAAGTGAGCGTGATGTTTGCTCTAGACATATTCTGACCTATAAATCCTACCTCCTTTTTTGGCAGACACATATCAAAAGGTCACAAGTCTAGAGTTTAGTTGCCATCCTGATATCTCTTTCCTTTTCTATAGGAATACTTTTGCATATCTCAATAAAAGCTATTTACACTTTCCAGGCCAACAAAATACTAAAAGGAACTGGAAAGAATGGTCTATGGTTGAAGTCTTAGTCCACCCCATAATAATACAGTAACAGTATGATCCTATACATGCCTACTCAAAAGTAAGTTCCACACGTTCTATGGTGCTTGTTCCAGGATAGAGGATTATAATCTTAACACCATAATAATGTCAAGATTAGAACCTCTTTTTTTGTCGAAATTTTCACCATTTAATTAAAAGAGGACATAATATCCTTGGTTCAGCATTTTCTCCCACATTCAGATTGCTTAAACCTGAGTTTTCTATCTCAGACGTGAAGAATTTGGTAAATGTTGATACAGCCTTCAAGAACAAAATGAAATAAATTCTGCCCCATTTGTCCTAGCCAAATTCAGTAGATACAGTTATTCCCAGTATAGGCTACCATTGTACCTGCCTATCATACAGAAAAGAAGCCTCTCACAAAAAGGAGTGACAACTGTAATGAAGCACTTACATGGTTGAATATGGAGGGATTAAAAACTAAAATTTTCAAAGTTGCACTGTAAAAACCCCTTAGTTAGCATAGGCAAATGTCATTTTCAGGTCTTCCCTCCTTTGATTTGGTTTAATTTCCAAATGCTTTCCATCCAGAATATGAAGAAATCTGTGCAGAGAGACATATATATATATATATATATATATATATATAGTTGTATACCTTCTAACATTTCACAGATGAAAACCAGAACTCATGAAAACCAAGCAACATCAGAGTTTGGCTAAGATGGCAAAAAGTTATTAATGAGGTATGCACAAAAGTGCTTGCCTGCGTCTACAGGGAAGGGCAAGATTCTACCCCCCCTTGTCCTCCCCCCCATTAATTAAGTGCAAACTCCTTTTTCACTTTGAACTCAGTTTGCAGCAATTGAATTAAGCTGATGATAAAGGAAGAAGGAGGGAAGAGGAGCGAGAAAATGGGACATTCTAAAAACAGCTGAAAAGTGGGACAACAGAGGATTAATTGGGACTGTCACTGCCAAATTGGGACAGTTGGAGGGCATATAGTTGTAGGTGCAAAACTAGCTATGCAGACCTTCAACAGGCTGCATTAAATATGGGAGTGAAAGCAATGCCGCTTCCCTCTCCTCTTCACATGAACTTAGAGCTAGGTTAGGTAGACCTGTGGTGTCACATCTGTGATTCACATCTGCAAGTACTCATAATATTACAGGCGTTATCAAGTTATCCTGAACATGTATCACAGAACTTACATTGCTACTGCTTTACTCTTTATCTCACCTAAGGATGCCTCTTCCTACCACTGTGGGAAAATTGGTCACCTCTTGAAAAATTGGTGTAAGTAGAGACTCCTGGAGTAGCTTTATGTGACTTCAGGGAAAGTGATCCTCATGCATGAACAAAAAGCGAGGAGGAGGAGGAAGCATTAGAAAGCCAATATGCACAGTTATCATAGAGTAGAAGAAGACATGATCCTGCCCGAAGGATTTTACAATCTAAAATTTGACTGAGGAGGGAAAATGGACAGAAATGGAGGCAGTGGTGGACAGCAAAGCTGCATAGCCTCTAGCCATCTGGGGTTCCTTATTTGGCCTACCTGCTTCTTCTCAAGGGCTGCTCCTTTCCCATGATCCCACACTTAGAAAAGGGGAAAATGAGACCTTTTCACTGTAGCAGATGAGAGATAAACCAGTTCCCATGCTCCAGCATTGAGAGAGGCTCCTCGTTCCTCTTCAGCTGACTTTCATAGATCAGCTGGGGCCATGGAGTTAGGAGTGTATGAAAGAGAGAAAGGAAGGTAGAGAGAGAAGCAGAGATATGGTCTTGTCCATACAAGCTGATAAAAAACGCTTGCTTCACAGTAATGACATTTCACAGCAGTTGCGACATGTCCTAATGTGTTTTTTTGTCCCTGTAAGATTTGCATGCCCACTAGTGATTTACTCACGTTTGCACTTATTGCAATTTGCCAGTGATGACCTTATATTTTTTTAAAAAAACATGATGTCCAAGGTTTGATTGATCAACAGTGCATTGAACACAAAAGCAAAAAAAAAACCCTCAAACACCCCATTTTCTTGCCTTAGCGTTTGCTCACTAAGACAAAAATCCAACATGATAGGCTCTTGCCTTGTTAGCAAGGCATCATCCGGCCAATCATCTGGCCAATCAGATTTGTGCTTTCTCTGGTATGGGCAAGCAAAACAAATCAACCCACTTATCCTAATGATCAGGAATGTGCAACCCTCTCGCTGTTTTTTTAAAAATACAGGAAAAACTGTGATGGCTTTTCTGGTGAGGATTTTGGCCTCCCCCCCCCCGCTTCACAATATAGTGAAATCACACAGCATGCCATTAGGATAGGTTCTAATTCTCCTCACATTCTTTGAGGAGTTTTTTTTTTTCACTGTTTGGCCAATCCCACAGAGAGGGAGAATGTGTGTGTATCTCCACTACACATTCACTGCTATGGTTTCATCCTATGGAATCCTAGTATTTTAGTTTGGTCAGGCACTTAGAATTCTCTGCTCCACCCCCACCCCCACCCCAAATTACAGCTCTAGGTCTCTCTACCAGAGACTTCTAAAAAATTCACCAAAACAACAAATCCCAGAACCAAAAATTCCTCCTCGAAACCATATGTAGCTGTTTCAGTTTGACAGGCTTAATCTTACTTGTAAGCCATGTTATGGTCAGTCATGAAAACTATGGGATCATTAAAAAAAAGGCTTCACAAAAAAGATGGATTTTGAGAATATAGTATATTCAATGACAGACAGGATTTGAAAGGGCCTGTATTATTTAGGTGTTCTGGGAAGCAGTTCCAGATATATGGGCAATCAGTAACAAAGAAAGGTGTAGACTTTTGATGCAACATCACACACCAAATATCAGTCAAAGCTTTTGCTTCATATAGTGTACTTTTTGCTGGTACACATGCTTTCTGCTTGGTACTAATGAAGCTGTAGGTGTCTTTCTCATAAATACAGACAAGGTCTAGTGCATATACCATAGTCTTCCAAAGCACATTAAAGCCAGTGGAGAGGCATAATGGAACTGGGATCAATCAACAGTAATGGACTTATCTATAATTTAGGTTCTCTGAATTATTTTGGTCTTGTTATGCCATTTAGCAGAAGTGCTATTCTATTGGCATTTCTCAGCAATCTCATTCAAAAATCAGGAAATTCTTTTTTATGTTAAATGTGTAGTTGCATTTACTAACTTTTCAAAAATGCTATGAGAAATGGTAACCCACATTTTTATGGCAGCTGATAGGAGATCTTATGCTAGTAAAAACAAACAGATTTGGGGCCTTCCTTAGAACATATTTCTCAGGAAAGAAACTGGCATCATTGGGTTAACATCTGGAGATTCATGAAAGCTCGGAGAAGAAGATTTACAGTAAAGTTGTTTTGCTGCAAGGAACCAAATTTATGTACCACCAGATCCTTCAGTGCACCAATAGTGGAAACCAAAGCTTGAGGTGGAAGTATAAACTGCGCAGGGAAAGGATGGCAAACAACACAAATGATTTAATAATAAGGAGATAGCTTTGCCATTCAAGTTACACAAGCATTAGAAATTTTGAATTGCTCATGTGCATCTGCTTTAGCAGAATGTGATTTTGCAAAAGTTTATCTCCAATCAGATTACAGATGTATTCAGTTTGTGTTGGTTTATTGTGAGAACACACAAGAAGTTTTGCCTGTGATAATTCATAGTTGTGTGGAAAGGGCAAAAGAACGGACCTGTGTCAGAGGCAGGGCTGGTTTAAGGAATTTTGGGGCTCCCTGCAATGCTTTATTTTGGGGGGCCCATATGTTTATCTCAGGTCAATGTAACCTAACCTATTCACCATATAGGATGTTCAGATTACAGTAGAACCCCTGTATCCATGGATTCATTATCCATGGGACACAAAACAGCACACCTGCCATAGAGTCTTCCTAGAAAATGTGTCCTCCCAAGCCGTTTTCTAGGCCCTCCAAGGCAACTCTATTGTTTTTCAAACCAGAAGTCCCATTATTTACAATGACGTTCACTATTACTCATGGTTTTCAGAATCCACGCCCCCCCCCCGAACCAATCCCCAGTGGATAAGAGGGGCCTACTGTATTACATAATTTGCCACCAATAATTTAGTTTAAAAACTATATTATAGGCACTAACATAATACTTTTTGTTTATTAGCAATTTTCGTAACAGTGTAGATTTCCTCAAAGAAAATAAAGAGTGGACTACAAGCTGAACATGAGTTAGCAGTGTGATGCAGCAGCAAAAAATGCCAATGCGATCCTAGGCTGCATTAATAGGAGTAGTGTCTAGATCAAGGGAAGTAATAGTATCACTCCATTCTGCTTTGGTCAGACCTCACCTGGAATACTGTTTCCAGTTCTGGGCACAACAATTCAAGAAAGATACTGAGAAGGATGGTGGGAGGTCTGGAAGCCATAATGCCCTATGAGGAACGGCTTAGGTAGCTGGGTATGCTTAGCCTGGAGAAGATAAGGTTGAGAGGTGACATGTTTAAATATTTGAAGGGATGTCATACTGAGGAAGGAGCAAGCTTGTTTTCTGCTGCTCCAGAGACTAGGACACAGAGCCATGGGTTCAAACTATAGGAAAAGAGATTCCACCTGAATATTAGGAAGAACCTCCTGACAGTAAGAGCTGTTTGGATGTGGAATACACTGCCTGGGAGTGTGGTGGAGTCTCCTTCTTTGGGTTTTTTTACACATAGGTTGGATGGCCATCTGTCAGGAATGCTTAGATTGTGTGTTCCTGCTGGGCAGAAGCCGATTGGATGGGATGGCTGTTGGGGTCCCTTCCAGCCCTATGATTCTAGACTGCATTCAGAGCCTGGGAAAGTTACTCTTGGATTACACCTCCCAGAATCCCCCTGCCAGCACCCTTCTCAAGGTCTGGTTGCATTGTTTCTTTTCCAGCACTCTCTAGCCCAGTGGTTCTTAACTTGGGGTCTGCAATGTCCTCACAGGGGGTCCACAAAGGCTTGAAGGCTGCTTGGCCCACCTTCTCCCTGTAGTGGAGTAGCCATGTGACAAGAACCAAGGCAAAGGCTGGCTGGCTTGGCCTGCACATTGCCATTCAATCCACTCCAGCCACAAACTTGCAGGATGAAGCAAAAGTGCCTCTGAGGGAAAGTTTAATGGATGGTGTAATTATATTGTTGTTGTTAGCTATTATTATTAGGGTTTTAAATCTTGAGTTAAGTCTTGGGGCAACAAAAGATATTTAAAGGGGGTCCCTGGTAAAGAAAAGGTTAAGAACCACTGCTCTAGGCCAATGCCTCTCACATAGCACTAATGGGATACTGGCATTTTAGTGACAACAATAAAACCATTGTTCCCAGTAATATTACTCCAAATTTTAATTTATATTCTTTATATTCTTCTGTTAAAAGAGCTAGAGTGTTGTATAAGTTTCAGCATTGCACTATGACTATGGAGACCAGGGTTTGAATCCTTACTCAGCCATGAATACCCACTGGGTGACCTTGGGCAAGTCACACTCTCTCAGCCTCAAAGGAAGGCAAAGGCACACCCCCTTTGAACAAACCTTGCCTAGAAAACCCCATGGTAGGTTTGCCTTAGTCAGAAATGACTTGAAGGCACATGGGCAAACATACACACATTCCTTTTGCAGGCTGAACTCAGTTGGCAGCAAGGGGAGGAAGCTGAAGAAGACCAAGGGGGAAATGGAGGGAGGGCAGAGACCCCAAGAAACCATGTTAAGAGCAGCTGGAAAGATGGGCTGGAGGGGATCTATGTGGAAGGAATGAAAGGGAAAGAAAAAAGAAAGAAAGAAAGAAAGAAAGAAAGAAAGAAAGAAAGAAGCCCTTTCCGAGGGAAAGAGGCAACTTTCAAATTCCCTGTCTTTCTCTCTCTCTCTCACACACACACACACTCACCCTTTTCCGTGCCTGGCTGGTTTGCATTTTGCCCCAGCAAACTCCCTCCTGCTTTTTTCTTGGATGGTGGCTGCTTCTTTCTCTTTCGGTTTTGTAACAAAGCCAGCAGGAGGTTTGGGAGGAGAAGGATAGGAGGGGGCTACCAAGCAGTCGCTCCTCCCAGGTCAACAGGGGGCCCTGTTGACCTCTGGGGGGCCCTGCCAATGCTGATTTGGCAGACTGGTTAAACCGGCCCTGGTCAGAGGGTCCTAATATTGAGGCCTGTCTGTCATGTTAACTTCTAAGTTTGTTAGCTGCTCTGTAGCCATTTTAGGAGATTATCAGACGACCTTTTAAATGCACTTTTAAAAGGGCTCTCTTTTCAGATGATGTCTTCCCTGTCTAGTCCTGCTCCCGTGCCCCCTCCATTCTGTCTGTGTTCTTTTCTATTGACGGATCAAGCCATCAAGGGTTTGCCAGTTCCATTTCTGTAACACAATCATGGGCTTGTGAAGAAGTGCCTGGTGCTGTGCCAGCCACAGTGGGAGGTCCTTGCTGGACACATCTGGGTGCAATCAGGATAAGGAGGTAAGTGGCACCCCTTTTTCCCCCTCCTCGGGTTGCTTGTTCTTTTTAAAGTGTGTTTTGGGGGTTGGGTTTTTTTAAACTTTTATTTTGAATTTTCCCACACGATCGTTCTCTCATGAGAACAGGCAGGATTTGCCTTACAGGTCATGAATACAGCTTTACGACAGCTGCATTCACTCCTGGAGGGCCGAGGGGAAGGGAAGCCTAAGGTAGGTGTCTGGAAAAAAAAAATTTCTAATCGAACAGGGATGGGAGTGGGGTGGGTGAAACAGGGATGCTATCAGACCGTTCATCTGATAATCTCCCTAGAAGCATGTCAAGGGAAGTGAGGTGATGAAGATGTGGAAGCTGGTGGTGTGAGAACCAGGGTCCCTGGAATCACCTGGTACCGTGTTGGAAAGACCATTGTTGGATGGTGGAATGAGGGAAATGAGTAGCTGTAAACAGTTTTAAAAGTGAAACTTGTAATAGAAACAAATAGATCTGTTCACTGCTTGTAGGATCTGTGCTATATTTACAAGGGTGCTTGCTGATTCTCTCTCTCTCTTTAATAGTAGCACTCTGTGAACTGGATACTTTCTACTTCTTTTTCTAACCAGCTGTTAAATGGCATTACTCTGGGAAATAATTTCTGCAGTTGCTGAGCTGGGGATTCCCTCTGCCTCCCTGGAGTGAAGTAGGGCCAGAGCAAAGCACCCAGACTAACCATGACCTGGTCAGAAAAATGACTTCAGAAGCAGCTGTGCACCAAGGAGCTAACTTTAGACCACTCAGCCTAATGGAATCTGAAATGACTCCTTCTGAATGTTGGCAGTGACCTTAATGAAGGGTTCAGCTGCTTCAGTGACTAAACTGGCATCCTGAGTAAGGCTAGCAGGGCACTGGCCATATAGCTTTACTTTTCTTGCCTGTCTTTAGGGGTGGGGGGAGGAGTTTTGAGCCAGGGCAAACAGAACAGGGAAGGTCAAGATTAAGCCAGTGAGTCACAGTTAGAAGAACATGGAGGTAAACCATGGGGTTGTCTAAACGGTCAAAAAAACCTCATGGAATTCACTGGAAATCTTATCTGTCTAAATGAGATCATGCACCTATCCAACACAAGAAAAGTCTTCACTGCTTTTCCTGTTCTTTTAAAAAAAAACTGTGAGGGGGGGTGCACATTCCTGCCCATTAGGACAATCAAATGACAAGCGATTCAAAGGGAAGCACAAAGCTGATTGGCTGGGAGAGAGTGGGGGAGGGGCTTGCTAACAGGGCAAGCACCTGCTGCTACCATGTTGGATTTTTACCTTAGTGAGAGATCCCTAAGGTGATAAAACGGGGTGATTATTTTTTGTTTTGCTTTCCTGTTAAATAGGAAAATCGCCATATTGCTCCAGCACACCTTGGATAACATTAAAAAAAAAAATGGCATCGGCAAAGAACTAACGTGAATAAATCACTCGCAGCTGGCATCTGGAATGCAAGGCTTATGGGAGCTTCTGAGGCCAAAAACACCATTAAGACATGTTGCTGGTACTGCTGAGAAATTGTCAGGATCTGCCTCTCCTTGCAGGACTAGGCCCCTGGCTGCACAGCTGCTTTGCGGACTCAAGCCCTGGCTGTGGGAGTCTTCATAGAACCAGGACTCAGCTATCAGATGCAGCTGGCTGCAATCATGCAGCACACCTGAAGCAACCAGGGGAACTACTATTTATTTTTTTTTATTTTTTTTAAATTTTATTTTTATTAAAAGAAACACCATTTGTTTAGGAGACATATATAAATACAAGTACGTAATACCATAACATAGTGTTTGAATTATATAAATAAATTTTGAAAAGTCATCTGTAAGTGTTCACAATTTGCGTTGTTTAGAGTTGAATGTCTCTCCTTACCGTATATTCACATTACCTATGGTTATATAAAAAAACAGAAAAAACTCTTCACATAGCATCTTTTGTTGCACATTTTGGGATGTTATTTCGCATTACAACTATTTGTCAATCTTTACTCCTTACTGTATTGTCCCTTTTTGTACCTATCATTACTTAACTTCCTTTCTGGCTTACCCTGAATGTTTGTTAACCTATCCTACATCTTTTCATTACCGTACTTTTATTTTCATTTCA
This sequence comes from Gambelia wislizenii, assembly GCA_030847615.1. Classification (NCBI taxonomy): domain Eukaryota; kingdom Metazoa; phylum Chordata; class Lepidosauria; order Squamata; family Crotaphytidae; genus Gambelia; species Gambelia wislizenii. The sequence goes on along the minus strand of JAUMIR010000005.1, from coordinate 100,832,661 downwards.
TGGAACCTTTTATTTGTGTTAGTTATTCTACCTATACACATGTTCTATTGCTTCTAAGCTTTCTTACACTCAAAGTCTCCTTAAGTTTTTTTCCCCTTTTTTTCCTCCCCCCCCCTTTTTTTTTTTTTTGCTTAATCTTGGTCTTTTTGTACATATCTGATTGCTGCAATTTTTCCCCATCATTTTTCAAAGTAGTTTGAGATATTAGTCCAGTCTGTCATATACTTTTCTGCATTCTGACCTTTTATCAGCATAGTTAGTTTGTCCAAAAAATATCATTTCATAAAATTTCTCCAGCCATTGCTCCATAGTCGGACACTCTTTTTTCTTCCACATCCTTGCGAAAGTTATTCTAGCTGTAACTAGCATATAGACTATTGTCTTCCCATGGACTTTATCCACTTCTTCATCCAGCATGCCCAATAGATAGAGTTCCGGTTTCCATGGTAATTTAATGTTAAGGATTTCTTCAATTGTTTTTTGTATTTGTTTCCAATACTTAATTGTCTTTTTACAACTCCACCAGAGGTGGTAAAAAGTTCCGTTTTTTTCTCCACATTTCCAACATATACTTGAGGTACCTTTATACATTAGAGATAATTTATGGGGAGATAGATACCATCTATAGAACATCTTATAAACGTTTTCTAGGATATCTTGGCATAGTGTTCTTTTAATTTGCCTGGTCCACATCTTTTCCCAATTTGACAGATCTATTGTATGGCCTACATTTTGTGCCCAAGTAATCATATTGGTTTTGATAATTTCTTCTTCTGTATCCCACTTTAAAAGTAATGTATAGAATCTCGATAGCATATTTTTATTCCCTTGTTTAATAATTTTCTCCCATTCTGTTTTGCCCGCTGTGATTCCTGTTAGTTTGATGTCCATTTTATATCTCTCTTTTAATTGAGTATATAGATACCAATGGCAAGTCAGATTCTCTTCTCTCATTTCCTCTTGTGTTTTCAATATCTGTTGGTCCTTATCTGTTTTTAATATGTCACTGTATTTTAACCATTTGTGTGCTGGTATTCCCTCTCTGCTGTAGAATGCTTCATGTGGTGAAGCCCAAACTGGAATTTGAGGGAATAACCTATTTTTATATTTCTTCCAGACTTTCATTAGGGAACTTCTAATACAGTGGGTATAAAAGTCCTTATTTATCACATCTTTATTATAAAAGAGATAGGCGTGCCAGCCAAATCTGTTCCCATCACCTTCAATCTTTAACAGTTGTTCGTCTTCAAGTGTTACCCATTCTTTTATCCATACTAAACAGCAAGCATCATGATATATTTCCACATTAGGAACCGCTAATCCTCCTCTCTCTTTAGCGTCCTGAAGAGTTTTCATCTTTACTCTTGGTCTTTTTCCCATCCAAATAAATTTTGATATATCCGCTTGCCAATCCTTAAAAATCTTCTGAGATCGGATTATAGGTGTCGTCTGGAATAAATACATGAGTCTTGGTAGGATGTTCATTTTAATTACATTTATTCGTCCTAAAACTGATAGATTCAGATGTTGCCAGTTATTCATGTCTTTTTTTACTTGTGTCCATATTTTTTGGTAGTTATTATAAAACAAATCTTGATTCTTATTTGTTATGTTTATGCCAAGATACCTCAATTTATCTGTCATTTTAAATTCTGTTTTCTCCATCATTTCTGATTTCTCATTCTTTGTCAAATTTTTGGAGAGGATCAGGGTTTTCTCTTTGTTTACCTTCAGACCTGATAAAAGCTTGAACTCATCAAATATGTTCATTAGAGGTTTTATTTCTTCTTGTGGATTACTTAAAGAAATGACTAAATCATCCACGTACATTTTTAACTTAAATTTATCTTTCCCAATTTCAATTCCTTTAATTTTATCGTCTTCATTTATTTTCTTACTTAGTATTTCCATAATTATTAGGAATAAAAGCAGGGTGAGAGGACAGCCTTGTCTTGTACCTTTCTGTATCCGTATGTCATCTGTTCTTTCTCCATTTATTATTAGTTTCACCACTTGATTATGATATATCGCTTTGATCCAATGGGAACTACTATTTATGAGTTGTATTTGGCCCTCAGTCTTTGTCACAACAACATGGTCTTCTGTGCTGGTTGTAGCTGCTCCTTGCTCTTGGGCCTTGATCCCTGGCCTTATCACTCATGTTCAAACCTTTGCTTGCCTCTTGGACCTGCCTCTGGCCCCTGGATATCTGGTACATGCTCTGGCCTTGGACTCTTTTTGGACTTTAGCTTGCTTGACCTCTGATTCCTGTGTTTCTGACCTGGAACTACCTTTCTGGACCTTGCTTTGCCTCTGGTCCTCTGGACTCCTTAGTATGTGCTCTGATCTGGACTGTTTTCAGCTTTGGCTTATCTTTGACCCTGCCTGCACTTTGGATTCTGTCTCTTGTGTTCCTGACCCAGTCCTGGCATCTCTGCTCCTAGACCAAACTGCCCATGCCCTGGGTCCTGGCAGAAATGCCATTACTATGATGTACTCTGCCCCCCCCCCGCCTGGTGTAGATGGCCTCCATGTGGCTAGTTACCTGTAGTTTTTCTTTTCTTTTCTTTTCCAATAGTGAAGGTGCAACTACATTAAATTATGACTGCAAATTAATAAGGGACAAAGTTGATCCTTTTGTTCAGTTTCAACTGTAATGTTTTAGTTTCTTCTATAGTTATGGGGTGTGGGGCGTCACTAAATGGGATAGGAGGGCTATCATATGCTGGCAAATGCTCTAATTGCTGCTCCTACCTTGTGCTCTGCTGTGGAGATTAAGGTGATGATGAGGTGGAAAGGAAGAAAGCATGTTTTGTGCTACAGGAGATTTTTAAGTAACTTTAAGAAATAAATACTTCAGCTACTTTGAAGAATGAGAAATGTTACATGTTGAAATTCTAAGTATGGTTTGGTAACTACTTTTGAAGGCCTTGAAATTATTAATGGTAAGTTATTTTGCAAATAACTTTCTGAGCTCTGGTCTGTTAGCATGCCCTACTACCCTCCCCTGTGAGATTCTATAACTGGACATATTGGACACTTTTCGAGGTCACAGAATCATAGAGTTGGAAAAGACCACAAGGGGCCATCTTGTCCACCCCCTTGCCCTGTAGGAATACATAATCCAAGCATTCCTGACAGATGGCCATCCAGCCTCTGCTTAAAAATCTCCAAAGAAGGAGACTCCACACTCCCAGGCACTGTATTCCACTTCTGAACAGCTCTTACTGTCAGGAAGTTCTTCCTAATGTTCAAGTGGAATATCTTGTTCTGTAGTTTGAGTTCATGGCTTAGGCATGTTGGCTTGGGCAGACTGGAGGTCAGGTGAAGGTCACAATGATCTGATTCATGTTTAGAAATATAATGGTAGGAAAGCCCAAGGACTTTATCAGATGTGGGAGAATGTGGCATAAAACTGTGTCCCAAACTGCATCACAGGAATGCTACAAGAACGGAGAGGGCAACATTATCAGATGCCCGAATCCTCAGCCATTCCAGGTGTTTAGCACAGGCTTGAATAAAGCATCCTTTTTTTATTGATGGCTTAAGATGTCAATAAAAAGGGGTGAGTTATTCATGCCCACACTATGCCCCTGGAACAGCTGAAGGATGATGTCGTCTGGTAATGTTGCCCGTTTTTATTCTTGTAGCGTTCCTGTGACGTGGTTTTTGCTCTGTCCAATAAAGTCCCAAGTTAGGATTATGTGGAAAGCCCCCATAATGGGTTTATGCTAACAACCCAGTCGTTAAGGGGTCTGTGCTAATCCTTTCTTCCAGCCCTGGGTGTTTCAAGCAATAATTCAATCAAGCAATCAAGTGACCAGTCCTCATTACATTCCCTACAGAAATTTCCTCTCACACCCACTCCTGTCTAACCTTATGAGCTTGTCACAAACCCATCAATGTTTTATCTCTCTGCAATTAAAGCAATCAGTTGAGTTTGAGTTTCTTTTTTCTCCTTTATTTACTTTTCAAAGCAAAATACATCATGCAGTTTATAACATAACATATAAACATACAGTTTATGACATAATGCAATATAAATTATAATGTGAATTACTTCTTAACTATCTTGCCTTCCAAAGACAAATATTTACCCACTTAAGGATTTCTAAGAGATATAATTATTGAGAACTCACGCCGAACAAGTCTTGAAGAGAAACGACAACGCAGAAAAAATGACAACCCAGAAACATCACCCAAGGAAACCTTCTGCTGTGCTTTCTGCAACCAGACTTGGCTATCTCGGATTGGCCTTTTCAGTCATCAGCGCGCTTGCAGAAAGTGCGGGATGAGTCCTTCCTGAATCTTCATTTGCGAAGGGAAGCCAGAGAGAGAATTATTAATAATTTCTTTCACATTTAATTTTACCTAAAATATGCATCCAATACAAACTTCATTTTGTTTAATTGTTTATGCTAAACAAAAGTTTACTTGTTTACAATTATTAAACAATTATTAACTTTTAAACAAACCTGTATTTTGCCATTTTTCTTATACATGAAACTTTTCATATTATCTTCTACTGAGGTATATCTTCTTATCCTGACGTTATAAGTATTTCATTTGAACATTCCATCGTTTATTCAAATAATCCATTACCAGTTTCCAGTCCAAATTAATCTTTTCCATGAGAAGAAATGAGATTCTGGAAAGATTAGGTAAGGGATAATGGCTCCGGTGAAGGGGAGCACTGAGGTGGGGGGGGGGTAGGGTAATTAATATTTTTGAATAGAATTATAGTAAAGAATCTATGTTAACTTTTGAAATTAGTTAATAGAAAAATTGCGATGTTTATAGTAATTTTATGTGTTATACTAACTAAGTATTGATTGGATAATATAATGTATGATTATAAAATTAATAAAAATATATTTTTAAAAAATCAATCTTTTCTATATCACCTTTATTGGTTATCCTTGTCAATTTATCATTATTTTTCATTTCCAATAATCTATATAGCCATTCTTCAGTATCTGGATTTCATTGGCATAAACGCTTATCTATGGTATGGAAAGCTAAGCTTAAATAAAGAATTTGAGAATCATACTATAAGAAAGGCTCTACTAAGAATTTGTAGAACTTTAAGGCAGATTGTCCCAGGGTGGCTGTCACCGATCAAAGCATTTCAAAGAAGGTAGACAACTTAAGATTTATGGATTAGATATAAAGATATATTAAAATCGCAAGACAGTTCAGTCTCTAGATTGGAAACAAGAGAAGAATTAGAAAATCAAGGACATGATTTGCAATGGTTCACTTACCATCGGTTAGCTGCCAGGTATAAAGAAGACAGTCTTAATTTTAGTTTTAATAAAGAACAAACAGAACTACATAAGATCATATGGTCCACCAATAAGGGAATATGGTCCACCAATAAAATCTATAAATTATTACTGGACAGGGGTTTAGAAGCAGAGTTAATCAAAGAACCCATGATTAGGTGGGCAAGGGACATAGGAGAACCCATATCTATTGATTTATGGGAAAACGCTTGGCTCAGGTCAAATACTTTCCCGGCTAGCAGAATTTTAAAGAAAACTTCTTTAAAATCGCATATGGATGGTATCTAACTCCAACGAGAATGAGTAAGATTTATAAACTAGAAAACAAAGGTTGTTGGAGGTGTGACAAAGAGCTGGGGTGCCTATACCATATGTGGTGGTGGTGTATCTTGATAAAGAAATTCTGGGGGGAAATACACAAAGTAATAAAAAAAAATGTTGAGTATTTCTGCTCCCTTAGACCCTAAACTGTAACTTTTGAACATTACATCTATTTTAGAGAGGCAGGAAGAAAGAGCTCACTGGAAAATATTGTTATATTGCATCACTGCTGCAAGGTTATTGATAGCAGCAAAATGGAAAAACGAGTTTGGGTTTCTAACATACCCCACACCTCTTAGGGTAACAGGTCTCCCCTACCCCCAAGTCAGAATGCACAGCACTCAGAGTCAAGCAAGTTACATAAAATAGAAATCCCTCTTTCCCTCTCTGGCAGTAAGCACAGGAAAAATAATACATGATATTATTAGCAATTTGCTTTCATGATACCCACAAATTGCTACACCTACCATTCTGCCTAATGGCAGGGCTGGTCTTGCCTCCCGATGTTGTTGGACTCCAAGTTTCATCAAGCTCAACCAATATGGCCATCTCCACCCTAAAACACTAGGATGAAAGTTGTATGTAAAAAAATCTTTCGCTTCATGTGCGAATAAAGTGACAACATGAATAAAGGAATCCCGGCTTCAGCTCAGAATCTTTTCTAAAATCCTAGCTATCTGAAAACTTTTTTTCCCTTTCTCTCTATTTTTAAAACATGACCATGAACCTGTCAAAGTTCAGCAATTAACTTTATCTGTAATTCAAAACATTTCAGGTTGGCCATCTTCAGTCCCATAGCCACTTAGAACATAAGTGTATCTCACCTTTCCTTTCAAGTATAAGCACCATGGATCCATCCAAAGTTATGTTCAGTGATAGGTCTGGCCCAAGATACTTTGCTGACTCTGACAGAGAAGCAAATGGCACCCCTGCCACCCACCCATTCATACATGTGCTCTATTTCACACACATACAGAGTCAAGGTACAAGTCAAGGTGCATTGTACCCTAAGCCAGTGCAATTATTTAAGATTTTCATCACATCATCAATATTTCTGCTTTTTACATCTGTATTCCTTATTTGCCCTAGCATGTATATACATTGTTCAGAAAATGCTCTATGCATCTGATGAAGTGGGCTAAAGTCCACATGGGCTTATGTTAAATAAAACGTGTTGGTCTTTAAAGCACCACAAAACTCTTATGTTTACGTTATTTTGACACATGAGCCAAAAAATCCCAGAAGTGCTTCTCTCAATCACTGGCAGCAGAAATGCATTAACAGCAAATTACTCCTGACTCATTTGGCCACTTCAGTCTTCGTAATGACAGGGACAGCCCTGTAAACTGAAGACTCCTCAATTTAAATAGGACCCTTAACTAGTTCCCTGAATGGGGCAAAGTTTGAAAGGCAGCATATACCTGGCATTGGTTCAATTTGGAAAGAGAGGCCACTGAAGATTTATGGTGCTTCCAGATAGACAGCTCCAAGCACTCTCAAGAGGAATTATGCAGCTATTCCATTTCCCCCCTTAAAGGGTTTTCCAAGAATGTAAAGAATACTTGTACATTTTCTCCTTCTGAATGAAAAATAAATAAATGAATGTCTCACATACTGAAAAGTCCAGTCAAGAAAATGGGGAAGATTCTTGGGGCATCAGGACATGTTTTCACAAGATTTATTTATGCAAAAATGCATGCTTTTTTTTTTAATGGAAAAAAGCAACTTTTTTAAAAAGTATGTGAATAGTTATCAAGTGTGAATAGTTATCAAAAACTGCACAGAACCCTTCATATTCTCATGTAGCAAGAATAAAACTTAATGTGAAGTCGAAGGCTTTCACGGCTGGCATCCATAGATTCCCCTTGGGGGTTTTCCCGGGCTTTGAGGCCGTATTCTGGAAGAATTTACTTCTGATGTTTCGCCTGCATCTGTGGCTGGCATCCTCAGAGAATGGTTGTGTAGGTGTGTGTGTTTATATGCTGTGAACCCCTGTAGGGGAGTATATGTAAATTTTGTGTAATTGAATGGTTAGTTTCTGGGTATAGAAATGTGAGGCTCGTTAGTGTCTGTTTGGCTAATGGTTGGTTGATGAGCCATTATCTGCTGGGAATCCCCCTGTCCCTGGGTGGAATCCCTGGGTGGATTCCCAGCAGATAATGGCCCATCAACCAACCATTAGCCAAACAGACACTAACGAGCCTTGCATTTCTATACTCAGAAAATAACCATTCAATTACACAAATTTACATATCCTCCCTAACAGGGGTTCACAGCATATAAACTCCACACACACATCTACACAACCATTCTCTGAGGATGCCAGCCACAGATACAGGTGAAACGTCAGAAAGAAACTATTCCAGAACATGGCCTCACAGCCCAGAAAAAACCCAAGGGGAATCTATATAATAAAACTTAACATTATTCCATGATTTTACAATTTGCATCCTTCAAATTATCTGCAGTAATGGAATAAGTGGTGGGAAAACACAGGAGAGTTACAAGTGAAGTTATAATGACATCTGGCTCTCTTATAAAATTCCAAGAAAAAGGCCAGACAATTGCACCATAAAAGGCTTAAATTGGAAGCAGTCTTAAGTCGTTATTGCAATATTTTAGAAATGTGTACAAGGTGAACTTTTAGCAGGTCAGGCACAAGTCACAAAAGAGGAACCATGCTTTTGAGTACTCCAGAACTCTTTTTTGGGCTAGGTGGTAAAGCAGAAGAAGGAGACAGGAAATACCAGTTGATAATAAAGCTATGTTGTCTGAGCTTAGCCAGCTGGTTTGTGGATTAACATTTTCTACTGCACTGGAGCACAGCAGTGTACCTAGGAGGCACAGGGCATGCAATACACATGTCTGCTTTCCAACAACTTATTGCTATCATCACCCAACCCCCAGTTGCCTGAAGTTGTTGTCTCACTCTGTCCTCCAAAGAGGGAGCCCTCCCTGCTCTTGCTTCTGGATAGGTAGAGAGCTAGTTTACCTGGAAGTGACAAATGATGGGTGGGCTCAGGTGTGAACTTGGATTCAGGAGAGACTTCACAATATGCTGGGTCTACTTTCCAGGGGCCCTTTCACATTGTATGGTTAGAGAGCTCTGACACCTTTTTCACTGTGGATGTTCAAACCAATGGAATTCTGGGATTTGCAGTTTAGGGAGAGCTACACTTAGCTCTCCATATCCATGGATTCTGCATCCACGGATTCCACCATCCACAGCTTGATTTTTTAAAAAAAAAATCTAAAAAGCAAAACTTGATTTTGCTATTTTATATAAGGGATACAATTTTTCTACACCATCGTATATAATGGGATGTGTATCTACAGCTTTTGGTATCCACAGGGGGTCCTGGAACCAAACCCCAACAGATACCAAGGGCCCACTATATTTAGAATTCTCAGCCAGAGAGTTCTAGTACCTTACCATATTACAGGCCCTAGGATTTCACAGGATGAAGTCATGACAGTTAAAGTGGAACCAAAATCCTAACATTGTATAGTGTGAAATGGCCCCAGGACTGCACAGCCATCATATTAAATCAACTTCTTGCCAGCATTACTACAGGGCATTGAACTGGGATGCTAAATGAGCTGGATTGGTATGCATGTTCCAGTTTGGCTTTCATTTGTGGAAGAAATGACTGTCTTGGATAACAGGCTCAAGCCCAATGGGTGTGCTTTGAAGTAGAATAACAACTATCGGTGAGACAGTGTGGCGTAATGGTTTGAGTGATGGGCTAGGACTCCAGGTTCAAATGCCTTTCCCAGTCATGGAAACCCATGAGGTGGCATTGGGTAAGCCACACTCTCCCAGCCTCTGAGGAAGGCAATGGCAAACCACTTCTGAATAAACCATGCCAAGAAAACCCCATGACAGGGTCACCTTAGGGTCCCTATGAGTCAGACATGACTTGAAGGCATGCAACAACAACAAAGCTGCTAATGAGAAGTGAACCACCTCAGACTTACTCTTGAGCAGACATGGACAGAATTGTTAAGACTAGTGCACTGGATTTACTGGTTTTTGGGGGAAACCTCTTCCAGGCACTAACTCTTTGCAGGACCTTGCAGGCTAAAGGTTTTAAAAATGGCCAATTAACCAGAGTGACTGGCTCCAGACCTGACTCTGCTGTTACTCTAAATGCTCAGGGGTCTAAAAGACCCTTGAATACCAATATTAATTTGGGGAATTAATACACTCGACTTGGCAATGCAAGAGGTGGGTAACGGCAGGACCTTTTGAATAACTATAACAGTACTAAGGAGGAGAAATAGCTAGATAGTACAATACATTATCTTTATTTTGAAAACAATAATAACATTCACACACACATTCAGACATCAAGCATTCACACAAGACTAGCAAGTAAAGTGGAAAAAATTGAGATAGAGGAATAGTGAAGGGAATTTCCAGTGGGTAATACTTTTTCCTGTAGAGATGAGGTCACAGAAGAAACCAGCAAGGTGAGGGTCCTGATCTGGAACAGCTGCACAGACAGAAGTAGTGTCCTCAGGAAGGGGATATGTGAGCATTTCAGTGGAATTTTGGAAGGGTTTTTATAGTCAATATTTGCCTTCTGGGGATAGAATTTAGAGTAGAAGACAATAACTTGTGATATTGCTCCGAGAGCGAAAAAGACATTCCGGCTATGTTAATAGTGTTTTAATGGTTGAATACTTTGGGAATGAAAGGTTGGAAGCAACTTCCTCTGTTTAGATGAGTGTAAACTAATGAGGGTTGTTTAGAGGTTTGAATCTGCCAGCCAGGGCAGATTGGATTAGCCATGTGTACATGCCTTTAGTTGTCTTGTGAATTAGCATTTCTTTAGAACTTAGGTGGCCTCTCCCTAAGTGCATTCCTGACTAAGCAATGTTTGTCTTTGGGTTTACTAGTTCCCTAGGTTTATGTTAATGGCCACACTGTGTGGAAGGCCATATGTTGATCTAATTATTAAATATTACCAATAACATAGCTATGGGGTTGGGGTGACAGGGTAGGTAACACTGCCTACCCAAGCAACCCATTATTTCCTTTGACTTGGAAGAATAAGAAACATTTGCCTGTTAGGTATGACAGTGATTTTGACAGAATCATTCAAAAGGTGCATGGGGTGGAGAGATACTGAGCACCAGAAAAAGCTTCTACCTATTCATCTCCTATCCATGCATGTTAAAGCAGGGGTGGGAAACATGTTACCTTCAATCTGCATGCCTGCCCTTGCCATTGTTGTAGTTATCCAGAGGTCTTTGTCATCACTGTTGTCATTGTCAGGATTATGAAATTTACAATCTTATAAATTTAATGCTGTAAAGAGCAAAAAGTGAGAAGTTCAACATAACAGCCTGCAGGGGGAAGCAGTGACAGCAAACTGCAGCTGGTTTCTATATCTTGATTTGAGTCCTGAGAATGCAGCCTTGACACAGGAGCTATCTGTCTAAAGGAATGCTGTAATATTTATGGGAACTGTGTGTATCTCAGTAAACTGTATGTTATTGAGCTTGTAATGTGACTCTGTATTCATTCGTGTGCTGTTCTGGGTCTTTGTAGTACCAGAACTATTTTCCTGATGATTTTTGAGAATTGTAGTTCACAGAGGAATTCTCTGTAACACTGTAAATATTTTTAAATATGCTATAGTAAGGTCAAGTAGAATTAGACACAAAGCCTGTGTCTGTGTACTTATTTTTTATCTGGATTATGGTAACTTTGCTAAAATATTTTTGCTGCCTGTACCTCTTTACATGCTCAGAGGTTCCAGTGCACTATTGTGTTAGGTTATGGGCCCAGTCTACACCAGTCTGTGCTGGCCTGCATGAATCTGGACCAGCCTAACTAGTGACACCAGTTTACACCAATCTACTGAGACTTGAGACCTGAGTGCTGTGGATGCCTGTAAGCTGAGGTGAGCTGTCTGGAGGTTCCTGTCCAGAAGTGCTGATTTGTTAGTGAGAGCATGGCTGTTAGAGGGGCTTGATAGCTGAGAATCGCTGAGATGGCATTTGCTCAAGGTATGAGTGGTCTGCCTTTGGAGAGGCTAAATGAGTGCAACTATCTAGGCTGGAGTTTGAAAATGCATTTGTTTTTAAGACGAGAACAAATTTGGGAACCAGTTTTACACACTGTCCAAGCGTCTACTGCTGCTGAGAGATGGGCTGAGGAAAGGACTTATGCTTCTAATTTCCTGGAGCTAAAAGGTTCTCAGTTGATGTATGTGAGAGAATTAGGCACCACTGATGAATGCTGGGATGCTTTATGTGAGGTGTATGTTCATGATACTGCTGGATCTAAAATCCTATGCATAAGGAAGTTCTATAAAGGACAGCTAAAACCTGGCAAGGATGTAAATCAACACCTGTCTCATTTTTGTAATTTGTCCAGGAGGCTACATGAAGCCAGGCTAGATTTTGATGAGGTGGAGAAGGTGTATATTATTTAGGCAATCTGGATAGCAGCTGGGACACTTTAATTAACAGTGTGGAAGCTATTCCTGAGCCAGATCTGACAGTAAATTTCATAGCCGGAAGATTAATTGAGGAACAAGAAAGATGCTGGCAGTAGAGAGATGACAACAGACAGATCAAGCCGAAGAGTAAAAACAAGAACTCAAGCAGCTTCAAATAATTTAATAATGAGGCAATGGAGGCTGCTTTTTCAGTAAGGAAATACTGGCACTGAGGTTCTCCAAAGCATCTGGCAAGGCAATGTCCAAATAAAGATAAACAAGATGGCAGTAAATCTAAGAAGAAGAAGGGAGGACAGCCAAGCCATACCAAAGATGTATCTGCCATGGTGAGCGGGGAGACTTCATCTAAGTTAACTCTCTGGGTTCTGGACAGTGGATGCACTGTGCATTTAGCCAACTCTGATGCTGACTTTATTGAAATGTCTGAACCAGAGCTTTGTAGAGTTAAACTTGCTAATGGATCAAAATCTAAAGTGCAATGTGCAGGTGAATGTTTTATTTCCTGTCTTGGCCAGAATGTAAAAAATGTTATGTCCGTACCTTGTCTGGAAATGTCGTTACTGTCTGTAAGCATACTAACTTTAGAGGAGTATGAAATCAAATTTACTAGCAAGAAATGTTTTGTAATTAAGAATGGAAAGTATATAGCTGAGGAGGAATTAAAGGATCAGCTGTATTATATGAAGCCCAAGGCTGATGTAGCCCAAGCTGTCATGACAAATACAGCAATCCACAATGACTGTATCCACCTTATACACGGAAGGATGGGAATCCTAGTTACAAAGTTTTGAGACAAATGCCTGATATGTGTTATGATCTCAAGGTAAACAATTGTGATGATTTTTTGGATTGTGCTGTTTGTAAACAAAGTAAGAACAAAGGTGTTGCCAATTCCTAAATTCAGTGATAGAAAATCTGAAAGAATTTTTGAACTGGTGCACACTGATTTAGCTGGACATTTTTCTCCATCTCTGGGAGGGACCAAATATGCTATGATCATTTTAGATGATTTTTCAAGGTATGAATTCTGTTATTTGCTTAAAAACAAATCTGAAGCCTTTGAAACTTTAATTATGTTGAAAGGAAGCACCAGATGTGAGTTTCCAATATGCAATCAGATAGAGGTGGGGGGGAAATTTATGTCTGATAAATTCCAGAAATGGGTGAAGCAGAGGGGAGTTTTTCATAGACACTCTGCTCTTTTTACCCCAAGTCAGAACAGGATTGCAGAACGCAGATTTGGGAGAACACATGAAAGACAGTTTAATGATTGTTGCTGAAATGGATCAGAAATATTGGGTCAAGGCCATGTTGACTGCTAATTATTTGCATAATAGATTGTGGAACTCTGTTGTGCAAAATATCCCATATTTCATGCCGTATGGCAAGAAGCCATCAGTGAAACATCTGAGAATTTTTGGAAGTTTTGCATGGGTAAACATAACTAAAAGTTCAAGAAGAAAGGGTGATCCTAAAGCACAAAGGCTGAATTTTTTGGGATATGAAACAGGCTCAAAAGCTTGGAGGGTTGCACTCCCAAATGGCAAAGTGTTAATTTCCAGAAATGCACAATTTGAAGAGCATTGTAATTGGTGCCATGTGCATTCAAATCCTGAGGTGCTTTTGCCTGTTGATGACTATGTCCAAGAGCAGAAGCAAATGCCAGGGCCAAGTTTGCCTGGTACTAGTGCTAGAAGTCCCAGTTCTAGGAGTCCTGCTGTTCAGGTTAAGCAAGATTGGCAACAGTGGTGAAGTCCTAAGCAGGCATATACCAGTGAAGAAGAAAATGAGCTGACACATTTTACACCTAGGAGGTCTAATCATGAGACTAAAGGTGTACCACCTCAAAGGTTTACTGTACTAAGTGCTATCAGAGTGTGTCAAGTTACATGTGAACCTAATAATTTTAATGAAATGGTATAATTACCCGAAGAAAAGAAAAAAGAAATGGCGAATTGTGATGGATTTTGAAATGTGTTCTATGCACTAGCATGATGTTTTTGATTTGGTTGATTTGCCAGCAGAGCAACAAACAGTTGGGTGCGGATGGGTGTTTAAAAAGAAAAGGCTACACAATGGTGAAATCAAATACAAAGCCAGACTAATAGCACAGGGATTTTCGCAAATTAAACTTTCCAGTTATGACAAAACTTTTGTGTCAACCATCAAATCTCAAAGTATTAAAACTTCAGTGGCTGTGGCCAGTCTACATACTTTGAAAGTGCAACATTTTGCTATTGGGACTACATATTTAAATGCTGACCTGAAGGAAACCATTTATATGCAGCAGACACCTGGAGATCAAAATGACAACCCTAATCAGGTGTATAGATTGAAGAAAGCTGTCTATGGGTTAAAACAAGCCGGAAAATGCTGCTTTGAATGTTTGAACAATATGGTGTTAAATATTGGGTTTGAACTGAGTATTGCAGATCCTTGTTTATATACACAGGAGGAAATGATCAAAGCTATGTGATCCTGATTGTGTTTGTGGAAGATATGTGTTTGATCACCAAAACAGAGAATCGAGTAACTAAATTCAAATAAGAGCTTGGTACAAAATTTCAGATCAAAGATCTGGGTAAAGTACAGCAATATTTGGGTGTGAATATCAAAAGGCTTGAAAATGGTAGTTTTCTGGTAAGCCAAAAGCAAAAGATTGCAAAGTTATTATCTGACTGTAATATGTCTGACTGCAAAAGTGCACCTACACCCATGGTAATGGATTTTGTGAACACATCTGGGAAAACACTGTTTCAAAATCCTGAGTTATATCATTCAGTTATTGGAAGTTTGCTGTATCTATCTAACTGGACACATCCTGACATAACATATGCAGTGAATGTGCTATCCAGGAGAGTGTCCCAGCCTACCCAAAATGACTGGCAAGGTCTGAAAAGAGTGTTAAGATACCTGAAGGGTACCATGGACTATGGGTTGCAAATATCATCACAAGGTTGTCCTCAGCTACAATGCTATGCTGACAGTGATTTTGCACAATACATTTCAGACAGAAAATCCACATCTGGAATGGTAATCTCATATGCAGGTTCACTTTTCTTTTCTTTTCTTTTCTTTCTTTTTTGAAGACTAGGAAACAGCCCACTGTGCCTTTATCTTCCACTGAGGCTGAATATGCTGCATTGTCTGATTTTATTTCAGAGCTGATTTGGATCAATCAATTGTTTATTGATCTGGGTGTACCTATGCAGGAGCCTGTTGAGATCTTTGAGTATGCTCAAGCCTGTATACAGATGGCAACAGCTGAAGGTGTTCAATAAAGAACCAAACATGTTGCTGTGAAATTTCAGAATGTGTGTGAGACAATTCAGGCAGGATTAATTATACTGACCTATTGTCTATCACAAGAGAACCTAGCTGACTTGTTCACAAAAGCACTAGGCCCTACCAAACATCAGTATGTATGTACCAAAAAGGGTATGATACAATGTGAGTAAATACAGCTCTGAACGCATACATTTAGAGGGGTATCAGGATTATGGGATTTACAATCTGATAAATTTATGCTGTAAAGAGCAAAAAGCGAGACATTCAACATAACAGCCTGCAGGTGGCAGCAGTGACAGCAAACTGCTGCTGGTCTCTGTAGCTTGATTTGAGGCCTGAGAATGCAGCCTTGACACAGGAGCTATCTGTCTAAAGGAATGCTGTAATATTTATGGGAACTGTGTATATGTCTGTAAACTGTGTGTTATTGAGCTTGTAATGTGACTCTGTATTCATTCGTGTGCTGTTCTGGGTCTTTGTAGTACTAGAACTATTTTCCTGATGATTTTTGAGAAATGTAGTTTACAGAGGAATTCTCTGTAGCACTGTAAATATTTTTAAATATGCTATAGTAAAGTCAAGTAGGATTAGACACAAAGCCTGTGTCTATACACTTATTTTTCACCTGGATTATGGTAACTCTGCTAAAACATTTTTGCTTCCTGGACCTCTTAACATGCTCAGAGGTTCTAGTGCACTATCATATGAGTCATGCTATCAGAACCTGGTGTTGCAGTGTAGCAGAAAAGTCCCCCTTGTGCCCTTAACAATATACTTCTACCACAAAACAAGGCACACAAGGAGTATGTGCCTTTTGGGGGAGGTAATTGGCTTTTCTAGAAGTATTCCAGAAGTGCTAGCTGGTTCCAAAATGGTGTGTCCACTCTGGCTTGTTAAACTACTGCTACTCTACACTACTACATTTGCCAGTGTGGTGACAGTAAGGTGCAATTGTTTGCTAATATAATTCTTGGTGAAAACCCCATGTCGTTTTAGCCATTTTCTTCCTACTGTGAGAGAGTCTTTGAAAACTGTGCAATTTTTGAGGATTATTTGTAGCTTGGGACTTATTCAGGACAACATTCACACATTTTCGGGGAGGAGGGAGAGCGTTTTTTGCACAGAAAATACTGTTTCCTTCACAGATAATTCTATGCTCTGCCACATGTAAATCTGGCACAGAAGAAATCCCAAATGGCAAAGATTCTCCTCAGTCCAGGATTCTCCTACTCAGGGTTTCCTGACATTCAAGGGGGAAATGTTTTTCAACCACTTTTGAATATTTCCACACATTCTTTTTATCTCTAGTGTGTGGCCCCCAGTAGGTTGTAGGGATGAGAGCATGGCTACTAGACCACTAGCAGTTGCCCAATCTAGGTGAAAAGCTTTTATTGTCTGCTTACTTACCCTCTCCTTGTTTTGTCATTCAAGGCCCTGACCCACTGTTTCTTGTTCCTTACCATGCTTCTTTCACTTTAAAAAGTATCAAATTGCAATACTTATATTTCCTCCTCCAAAACACATTCTCTCTCTCTCTCTCTCTCTCTCTCTTCTGTTGGAGGAAACATTGTATCTAGGACATCATTACTGATAATTTTACAAAGGGTAACTTCATGTAAGCCAACAACTTGTCTTCATGGTGAGATTCCCATTAGGACAACTGATGCTGTACATCCTACAAATAATACATCACTGCTCCAATTCTCCACAGTTTCAGCGTAATTTTTAGGGCAAACTATTCCTAATACACTATCCCTATAACTAAAGTTCTGAAGCTATACTGGCATATGAATGCAATATTAATGAGCCACCCAAGCAAAGATTTTTAAAATGTCACCATGTCTCATGAGACGGTGTTTCTCTTATGCTTAGTCTCCCCTCCCCCTTGCCAAAAAGATAAAGTTTAGCTTCACAACAGCAAAGTTCAAAGCCTGAGAAAACAAGAAGCCCCAGCTTAATAAACAACTCTTTGAACCTTCCTAGCTGAGATGGAACACCCTTCGAAAACAGCAACAAAGTACTGTTCTTCTATTTCATGCACTTAGCTTGAGCAAAATGTTCAGTTTTGAAAATCAATAATGAGTTTGAACAAACTGGAAGAGGTGAGTTCATTCTAGAGGCACTATTTTAGAAACTCTGTGAATGTTTATAAGTTTTGCGCTGTATCTATTGGGCTATATTGTCTGCTGCATCCCATTACAATCCCAGTAAACTGATCCCCAGCATCATTTTATCTTCTTTTAATTGCATATGAAAAGCAGTACAACTTGACAGAAAACAAATAGATATGATATAGATACTTGAGAAATATTGACAAACAAAGCTAAAGACAATAAATAAGCATAGCTTATAAAATATACATACCTGAGTAGGCTGTAGAATTTGGTTATTAAAGGGTTATCACATACTAATCATTCCTTCATTAGGGAAAAACAATTAAAACAATGGAAGATGGAACAATGTTTTTAAGTTTGTATCACTCTTGATCACATCATATTGGACCTAGATTGAAATCCTAGTTCAGCTGAGGATATAATACCATATATTCCTGCATACAAGACTACTTTTTAACACTTGAAAATCTCCTCAAAAGTGGGGGGGGGTCTTATACCCCAGTAGACCTTTTCTCCTGCTGTGAGAATGATTGAAGTGTAAAATGGCCTGGGCAGTTTTCCCAGCAGATCCTTCCTCCTGCTGTGAGAATCACTGCTTTGCATTTGAAGAGTTAAATGACCCTCTATTTAGCTCAGGAGAGTCAAAATGATGTTTCTTTTCAGGACAAGTTAGCCTAAAATTAGAATTTCTGGATTCAACTTCTCATTTTGCATCAAGTTTTGTCTATGGTGAAATTCTCTTGTCTGCCAATGTAGCTCTAAAACCATTAATGTGCTCATTCATTAATGTGCTCATTCAAAAATTTGGGATTTGATAGCTTCATATTAACCAACTTACAGTATTAATGCAACCTTACTTTCCAAAGATTGAACACCACAGAGATTTTTCAAAGTATCCCATGCTTTTTTAGCTGTTCTCAGTCCTTTAATTTCACAGACTATTCCATCATCTACAGCCACTGAGCTGGCTGGCTGATGGGGAACAGGCTTTCCAGCCAGCTGGCTGGCTGGCTGGCTGGCTGGCTGGGGGGGGGGCAAACTCTATATTTTAACTTAAAAATTGGGGGGTCATCTTATGCGCCCAGTCGTCTTTTACGCCGGAATATACGGTATGTGGATTTTAGCGTAGCAAAAATGCTGAAGTCTCAATTATTCATTAATTTAGTGAGGAAAATAGCAGCCAAGATCCAGAATCTGGGAAACTTTCTTTTTGGATTACCCTTCAGATCCAAAAGTCAGCCCAAAGGGTTGCAAAGATCAATGAGAAAATGAAATGCTCAATGTTCTCTCCACATACACTTTCTCTCTCTGTGTGCAGGTGCAAGCCCAATCTGAAGACTTCATTTCACCCCCTGTCATCTTCAACTGTGGAATCTCATGCTTGACCTCTGTTCTCTCTATCTGCCCCATTTGTTTATGATGGGATTGTGTGAACTCCTATGTTGTTGATCTGATCCTATCTAATGATCTGGAGTTGTGTGGGGAGACATCATGGTGCCATCATTATACCATTGACACCACAGTAGCAATTAGATTAACTGCTCTGGTGTCACAAGGGGGATGAGTAGTCATGGACCAACAGCTTAGTAGGAAAGAACCATCTGGTGGTTGTAGAATATGGACCATATGTACATTACTAAATTCCTTTGTAAATAAACACAAATTAAGTTTACCCAGGTCCAAAGCATGGAAATACCTTTTTTGGAGAGGAGAACTAGTCTAGGACAACCCCCCCCCCACCATTTTTATCCCTTACTCAATTTATGGATATTCTCCCATGCGTTTGTTTGATTTTTAAATCTGACTTTTAGTTTGAAGCATAGGAAATGGTAGTATCAGTTTTACATTGTACAGCCTGAAGATGCGGACAAGATTCTTGGAGAGGTGAGGGCCACCACATGAGTATTAGACCCTTGCTTTTCCTGGCTTGTTAAAAAAGCCAGAGGAAAGCTGGATGAGTTGAGGGAGTGGTCAATGTCTCACTAAAACAAGGCAGAGTTCCAGTGCCTAAAAAAGGCAGTAATAATAAGACCATTGTTGAAAAGGTCCTCTCTGGATCTCACTGTATTAGACAAATACTGGACAGTTTCTAAGATTTCATTTTGGGGCAATGTATTAAAGTGTATGGTAGCCACCCAGCTTTAGAGGTTTCTGGATGAGATGGGTTATTTTGATTTGGTTTAAATTTGGTTTCAGGCCTTGTTATAGGACAGAGGAACTTTGGTCATCTTGCTGAAACTGGACAGGGGGAGTATGTTCCTATTTGTTCTGCTGGGCCTCTCAGTGGTTCGCTGTAGTTCCACTAACCTCTGGGACACCTTGCACTTGGGATGGCACTTGGGGGCACTGTTTTATGTATCATGGCTCTATTTCTTTTTGGAGGAGTAAACACAGAAGGTGGTGTTAGGGGACTCCTGTTCGAACCCTTGGCTCCTGGTATGTGGGTTCTCTCGATCCACTTCAATCCAAGGATGCTGTCTTAGTTCTAAACCAGTGCTTGTCATCAATGATGGACTACTTTAGATGAGAGTGAAAACTGAAACTTAGTCCAGACAAGACAGAGATGCTCCTGGCCAGTTAAAAGGCAGATCAGGGAGTAGCAATTTAGCCTGTGATGAATTGACCTGTGCTGTTCCGGGGGTTTACACACACACACACACCCTTGGAAAATGCAGGTTCACAGCCTGGGTGTACTCCTGGATTCAGCTCTGAGCCTGGACACTCAGGTTTTTGCAGTGGTTAGGAGTACATTAGCACAGTTAAGGTTTGTGCTCCAGCTGGCCCATTCCCAGAGATGTCAGGTCTGGCCGCAGTGACACATGCCTTAGGAATTTATCAGATTTGGCAAATATGGCATTATAACAACACCTAATGAATGTGAAAGGGTGCACATATCAGATGACATAGTACTTTCATGATTATGTGTAGGGAATAAGGCATTCTTTTTTATTGACAGGCCAAGCCATCAATAGATATCCCATGGCAATTTTTTGCCGGTATTGCTGGCATTTGAAACCACACACCATTGTCCTCTTGTGATTACAGTGTCAATGGACAGAGCACTTCTGGTTGAGATTGAGAAAGCCAGGAAGGGGATGCTCTTTTTATGAACCTCCCCGGTTTACTTGGGACTTTGTGAGTGTGCGCTTGTGTGTACTTTTTGTGTGTGTGTGTTTGTTTTCTGTATTTTAAAATTAGCCCATGCTCATATCTTCTTGCGAGAACCAACAAGATCATGAACATGGAAGTAAACAGAGCTCTGTTCGTGCTCTGGTAATGCTGGGGCTGCCTTTGAACACTAGTAAAGGTAGGTCTGATAAAAAGGGTTCTTTTGCCAGGTTCAAAATATGATGGCAAAAGCACGTTTGTAGAGGCTTGTCTGATAAAGACTCAGGTCCAGATTATCTGATGGATCATATTCTCCTATATGAGGCTGCCTGTGTTTTGAGATCTTCTGGGGAGGCCCTTGTTTCAGTTCCATTACCCTCTCAGTCCCACCACCCTGACATCTGGCACCCTGACGTCTGGCAGGAACAAGGCAAAAGGCCCCTTGGTGGTTTCACCCAGAGTATGGAACTCCCTTCCTAGAAGGTTCACAACCAGCCTTTTTCTTTCAATAGGTTATGAGGATTGATTACTCAGGTAGAAAGGGCTACATTGTTTATATCTTCCCCTCCCCCTTTCTAATGATCACATTTTAACTGCTTTTAATTCTATTAATAATCCTCCACAGAGTTACTTCCTTTTTTGGGATTTTTTTTAGGCAGTGAAATGCAGAGAACAGGTTCAGGAAGAGTGAGAAGCATTTGGATGTATGATGACTACATAATGGAGATAAATTCAAAGTGAAGCACTTTTTCTGCCTTCATCTTAGTGTTGCAATATCATTACATATGCAACATGATTGTAAGGGATCACATTGCCAGAAAACAGGGGGGTTGGATACTGAAGCAGAAGGCCAGGATGAAAAGGAGGGAGGGAAAGGAGACAAGGAAAAGTCTTGGCTGCTTGAACCCCCATATTCATCATAGTCCTGGTTTATATCAACAATTCAATAAATCTAAAAAAGCTACTGTAGTTTGAAGCATTGGGGGGGGGGCGGCGGATCTACAAAAGACAACTAAGGTGATACCTTTTATTGCCCTGTCTTTTTTTATCATCTCTGTGCTCAAACTTCTCCTTGACAACAATTCACAAGAAATCCACTTAAGTGCTGACAGAAAATCAGATTTCTTTCACGTTAGTCGAAAAATTACCGTTATCATTGATTCAATGCACATAGAAGAAAAATAAAAGTCATAGTTTCCTCTGGTGTGTTGAGTTTTGCCTTAAGGAAAATCTGAGACAAATGCAGAAGGCCTTGCTTAGGATATTGATTTTATTTTCTTTATTTTGCTTTGAAAACAAATAATCTTCTGTTCTTTCTTGGAAAACAGCAAGACACCTAATGTTTGGAGAGTTTCTTATTCTGCTCTCCCCACTATAGAATTGGGCTTTGAGTATTTCAGTAATACTGAAAGTTGGACTAGTCAGTTTCATGAAGTCAGAGGGAGACAGTGAGGGCTAGACACTGAGGGAAAAGGTTTAGGCCCCACTTTCAGCTCAGTCTTCACAAGGGCTTCCAAATGCCTCAGGGTAGGATTAAGACATCTAAGGGTCACCTAAATGGTCAAATAATCTTCACGGGACATTTTCAGACACATCTTACAGCGCTAGAAGCTTTCGGGAGAGCTTCAGTGCTGCCACATGGCAGGGACTCCATTTTGGATGATGATGCCCCTCTGATGAAATCATCTGTGTCACTTCTGTATAGGATTGGAGGCAGCTGTGCCATATTTTATTCACGGACAACTTTCGTGAATAAAATCTGGTGAAATATGGCGTGGCTGCCTCCAATCCTACATGGAAGTGACATGGATGATATCACCACAGGGACGGCGTTGTCCAAAATGGAGTCCCTGCCGTGCAGCAGCGGCAAAGCTCTCTCGAAAGCTTCTAGCGCTGTAAGATGTGTCTGAAAATGTCCATGGATAGATTTTCCTTGTTGTTGTTTTTTTCCAGGCTGTGAGGCCATGTCCTGGAAGAGTTTATTTCTGATGTTTTGCTTGCATCTGTGGCTGGCATCTTCAGAGAAAGGTTTCTTCCATTCTCTGAAGATGCCAGCCACAGATGCAGGCAAGACATCAGAAATAAACTCTTCCAGAACACGGCCTCATAGCTCGAAAAAAAACCCCAAGGAAAATCTATGGATGCTGGCCATGAAAGCCTTCAACTTCACAAATCTTCATGGAATTCACTGGGAAAATGATATGTCTTAACAGGAACCCGCATTGATGTGTTGGAACTGGGACAGCAAAAAACTCCAAAAATTATGCTCAGAGAGGGTTCACAGTTTTCCCCAGAGTTTTAAAAGGCTGCATCGGGAATGTGCATTCCCACTCGTTTGGACAAGCAATTCGATATGAATCACTTTTCCACATGAGAGGAAGTGCAAATCTGATTGGCCAGATGAGTGCAGGGGCAGGGCTCGCTAACAGGGCAAGTGCCTGCTGCCACCATGTTAGGTTTTCACCTTAGCGATCATTTGCTAAGGCAATAAAAAACGATTTGTTATCTTTCTCGACTTCACATTTTTATTTACTGCTTTCTCTTTGAGCTTCATTCGAAGCAACAATGTTGTATACTATTGCTCTTTAGTTTCTTCTGTGACAATAAGGCTTACTGTTTAACTCTGAAGCTACTGTCCCCTGATGTCAGAAAGAAACTATTCCAGAACAGGGCCTCACAGCCCAGAAAAAAGAAAAAACAACCAAGGAAAGTCTAAGTAAATAAAAAGTATTTACAAACAGCCAAATCTGTCAGGCAAGTCATTCATTGGTTACTCATTATTCAGCTTCCCAGTTCTCACTTAGCATAATCTCCACCTATTGTCCACTCACAACTCTTGCACAGAATAAATCTGGAACAATGAATAGTACTTGAAACTGTGCAGTTTTCAAATACTTTTTTGCAGTGAGAAAAAAAATGCTAACATTAGAGTCAGACCTCCACATTTGCAGGTTTAATTTTTGCGGATTTGATTACTCACAGATTATTGGTTACCACCTCCACTGCTGCCCTATGCCATTTTTAATAGGGACCACGAGTCTCGCAAGACTGAGAGAGACTGCAAATATGTGGCAAAGCTTGTAAGCCCCTAATAAAAATGGCATAAGGCAGCAACAGAGGCAGCAGGAAGTCCCGCCAGCAGCCTGCTTCTGTCTAATGAAGGAATGCCACTACCTCAAAAGTATCCATGGTGGGTTGAATCCATGGGTCCTACTTTTTGTGGGTATTAAATATGGTTGGGGGGGTAGAGATAGTTGAGGTTTTCCCACTTTTGCAGGAGTCCTGCCCCTAATCCCAGCAAATGTGGAGGGCCAACTTTATTTGGTGCTTCCCTCAAGAAGTAAATTAGTAAAGAATTACATCCATATTATTCTCCTTAATAGCCTAGACTCAGGGCAGATCTGTGGAATCTAGCCACTGAGGTTTGGGAGGGTAAACATGTTCCTGGTCCTATAAAAATATGCATTGACTATTCTCATATTTGCATATCGTTTTCCAATACCAAGTTTGTCCTCTCTCTCTGGCTTTTCTTCGCAAACGAAGATTCAGGAAGGACTCATCCTGTGCTTTCTGCAAACACACTGATGATTAAAAAGGCCAATCCAAGATAAACAAGTCTGGTTGCAGAAAGCACAGAAGAAGGTCTCCTTGGGTGATGTTTCCAGGTTGTGATTCTTTCTGCGTTGTCGTTTTTCTTCAAGACTTGTGAGTTCTCAAATAAGGCTGCAGCATTGTGGATAGTGCATCTCCATGCCTCCCGATGTGAGGCCAGGGCAAACCATTGTTGGTGATCAATTTGGCCGAGCTTGAGATGTTGTTTCAGGGAGTCGTTGTAGTGCTTTTTTGGGCCCCTCTTACGCTGACCCGTGGCGAGTTCACTGTAGAGTACAGTCATCCCTCCACATTCACGGCTTTGACGTTCACGGTTTTGAGTATTCGAGGTTTCTCCTCCTTCTCCTCCCCCTCCCTGGGAGGCAACTCCATCTACCTCAGGGGCTTCACTCTGTTTGGAGTGGGGAGCCAAGGCGCGCCCTCCCTGCTCTCCTGGGCTTGCCTCCATTTGAAATAGAGAGCCAAGCCCCGAGAGAGCAAGGAGGAGGGTGATTTAGACCTGATCTCCCTGCTCCCTTGGGGGTTGGCTCCCCACTCCAAACAGATCCAAGCCCAGGGTGAGTGGGGAGATGGGGTCTAAAGCAACCCCTCCCCACTTTCCTGGGCTTGCCTCCATTTGAAATGGAGAGCCAAGCCCCGAGAGAGCAAGGAGGGGGTGATTTACACCAGATCTCCCTGCTGTCTTGGGGGTTGGTTGCTGACTCCAAACAGAGCCAATCCCAAGGGAGAGTGAGGAGATGGTGTCTAAAGCACCCCCTCCCTACTTTCCTGGGGCTTGACTGTTTGAAATGCAGAGCCAAGCCCTGAGAGAGCAAGGAGGGGAGTGATTTAGACCTGATCTCCCCAATCTCACTGGGCTTGGCTGTTTGGAGCAGAGAGCAACTTTGGGAGAGTGGGAGTGGCAGCTGAGAAGTGGCTATGAGGTTTCAAAAGCCCAGTCACCACTTTGGAAGGGCGGGGGGGGGGATTGCGGCTGGGTGGGGGAGGTGTATTTTATTTGCAGTTTTTTCACATTCGCGGGGTTCTTGCGCCCCTAACCCCCGCAAATGTGGAGAGATGACTGAACTATTTTTGGGAGGCGATGGTCCTCCATCCTAGAAACGTGCCCTGTCCAGTGCAGCTGCGTTCTCAATATCATGGCCTCAATGCTGGTGATCCCTGCTTGCTCAAGGACAACAACATATTTAGGATTGTGCATATACAGCCCTACTCAGCTTCTAAATCAGCTGGAAAACTGAAATCCCCCCAAAAGTGATATGCACTTTTGTGCCCAATTTTCCCTAATGTGTGCATTTTTACAACCAATATACCTGGCATATGCATTTTTCTGCAGCTTATCACCCACAATTATGAAAAGTGTGAAATCAAAGGACAATTGTATTCTAATTCATGTAGTATTCTGAGGTAGTGGCTCATAACCTTTCCTTTACAGGGGACCCCTTTTAATATCATTTGTTGCCGTGGACCCCCAAGACTTGAGGAGCCCCTCAAGATTCAAAACCCTAACAACTACAACAACAACAGATAATAATAATAATAATAATAATAATAAATTACACCATCCATTAAATCTTCCCTCAGAGGCACTGGAGGGGGAGGGAAGACTTTTCTCCTGCTCTTCCTGCAAATTTGTGGCTGGAAGGGATTGAATGGCAATGTGCAGGCCAAGCCAGCCAGCCTTGGCTTCTGTCATTTGGCCACTCCACTGCAGGGAGGAGGTAGGCCAAGCAGCATTCAAGCCTTTGTGAAAACCCTGTGAGGACATCGTTGACCCCTGGGGATCCCCAGACCACAGGTTAAGAATCACTGTTCTGAGAAGTGAAAAAGGGGTGGGTTTATATTAAAATAACTACTGTACTGGTTTTGTTTTGCTTCTATACCTAGTTACTGCAGGAATGCAAGTCTTCCCGAATATGAATGAAACACAGGACTGCAGCTTATGAACCATTGGCTCCAGGTTCTGTGATTCTCTACTGAGGGAGGCAAGGCAGGTTTCTTCCTTACTGTTTTTCTGTAAGAGATGATTTAACAAGCAAACAAAATATGCAGGATTTTGATAACTGATTTATCACCAAGGAAGGTGCTTATTACCAATTGGGTGCTACATTTTCTTTAATGATGTGTTTTGAAATGTGCCTTTATTTTTTTTTCTTTTTAATTGCCCCTCTGTGCCAAGGGCACATGCCACCGGGAGCCCACCGTGTCACCCAGCATGTTTCTATGAGGCCTTCCTGGTATCCTCCATCATTGAAAGAAAATTGGCCTAAAAATGGACAACATGCTCCTACAAAGCCTCATGGGACATCTTTGTCCATTTTAAGTGTTATTTTAGCCCTCAAACTTTTCGCATTCAATAGACTCCTATTTTCAAAACCTGAAGTGACTTTCCAGTGGAAACTGTGAAAGTTGAGCAGGTAGAAAATGCGGCAGGCTCAGCTTTGTGACACCCTCTGCTTTTGTTGGTCTATGCACTAACAAGAAGTAATACTGGGATAGGGCATGAAGCTATCGTCTATGAATCTGAGTGAAAAGGTGTGATATACTGAAGAGAAATGCCTGGCTGGGTGCCGGAGACAGACAATAAGGAATAAGCTTCTTGTTCTCTGAGATCCAGTAATGGTATGTCTGCTTAAGCTACATCCTGAAAGCTGTAATAGAAAAGGTAAACAAGGATCAGTAACAGTGCTGAGCAAAAGACATCTAGATATCAAGAAACCAATTCAAACCTCGATGGATAGAGATGAAAACAGGGAATATGTTCTGCCAAAAAATTGCTCTGTGCCCCGAAATACCACAGATTCACTAAACTAATAATGTGTGTGTGTGTGTGTTGAGAATATTTCTAGAAGGATCCTATTGCACATACTTTCCACCACACAGCTATTATCATGTAGTGATTGTCTGCTGGCACTTTAAAAAAAATCATGACAGGTACAATTCACCCAGCTGCTGCAGTAGCAATTCTAGTCACCCCGGGGACACAGCAAACCCAAGCTCATTTGATATTAAAGTCTGCTGGTCCTCTGACACATTTCTGAAGTATCTCACAGTTTAATAGACAGACACTGTGCTTGATTCCTGGCTCATCTGAACAATCAAACAGATATGCACTATTGCCCTCTAGAGGCCTGGCATGGAGCATGCATAATGCCAATCCCTACAGTCTTGCTAGAACTGCACTGATTGGACAGAGCTGTTGCAACATGCTTTTAAATGGGAGGCACTCCACTTCTGGTCAAGAGCTGTTTCAAAACTTTCAACAAGATACACATCAGCACCTGTGATTATTGAAGTCTGGGGGTGGGCAAAGTGCAAAACATGGGCCACATATAGCCTTCAAGGTTGATTTTGTGGTTTGCATCCCTGCCTCAGACCCATTATACCTTCCACAGTTCTAAAAAAGTATCAGAACATTGCATTTTTGAGTTCAAGATGGCTTCTAGGAACATCATCATCATCATCATTTTAATTATTATCACTGTTATGATAAAATACAACACATAGCATCAGTTAAAAACACATAAGCCAGTTAAAAACATAAAGCATCAGTTGAAAAGAATATATAAGACCAATACATATTAAAACAATCAGTCCATACTTTAAAATAAATACTTTAAAATTCATAATTTAAAAATAATCCAGATAGGCCTGCAGGAAGAGACTGGCCTTTAATGCTGTTTTAAATTCAGACAGTATATTCTGCAGTCAAATATCTTCTGGCAGGTTGTTCCACAGTCTACGAGGGGAGGCTGAAGAAAAAAGTCCTCTGGGTGACAGTTGCCAACCTAATCCTGGCTCACTGGAGTAAATGTCCCCAAGAGGACCTAAGTGTACAGGGTGGAATATATGGGAGGAGGTGATCCCATAGGTAACCTGGACCAAAACCATGTAGGGTTTAAAGGTAACAAACCACACTTTGTACCTCGCCTGGAAATGAATTGGCAGCCAGTGGAGTAATTTTAATATTGGTGTAATATGATTACTCCTAGGTGTACCAGTATCCAACCTGGCTGCATTTTTTGAACTAATTGAAGTTTCCAGACTTGGGAGATTTTCAGACGCGATTTTCAGCAGGATATATTCTAAAACAGCTCCGTTGCTGCCACACAGCAGGGGAGCAGTTTCGGACGACGCCGTCTCTCTGCCGAACCCCTCCGTGTCACTTCTGTGACAGAATGGAGGAAACCGTGTCGTATTCCATTCACAATTGTTGCCCGTGAGTGAAATACAATGCGGTTTCCTCCATTCTGTCGTGGAAGTGACACGGAGGGGTTCGGCAGAGGGACGGCGTTGTCCAAAACTGCTCCCCTGCCGCGCAGCAGCAACGGAGCTGTTTTGGAATATATCCTGCTGAAAATCATGTCTGAAAATCTCCTTAGACAGAAAAGGTCCAATGTACAGCACATTGCAGAGATCCAGCCTTAAGGTTACCAGTGTATGTACTACCATTTTTAGGACACGTTCTAGGCACACATCCCAGAATATGCACACACAATGGACACACAAACACTTCCAAGTACAGTGGAACAGTGTCTTTCAGTGCCCCAGAGGGCTTCAGGGTAGTTCCAGAAGCCCAGGGGCATGCAATTCTATCATCCAATAGATGGAAGGACAGAAGAAACAACCAAACCTCCTAGCAGCTATCAACTGAGTCATCCATTTCACTCTGCCTAATGGAAAGGCTGGCCTTCTTGTAATATTGCTTTTGATTGGTTGCCCAATATTTTGCATGATTTTATAAGACTGGAAAGTATAGATACAGAAAATGAATTTGCAAAGCATAATCACAATCATTTTAATCATAAAGGGCTTGCCACCCATCCCTTCTAGACCTGTGAATTCACTAAACTCCATGGTTTGGTCCTGCTTCCCACCATCTCAGGTTCTCTACCAGTCTCTTTCCTTAGATCCTATGTGATGCTTCAGTCCCATCCACATGAATCTTTGATTTATTTTAATGCATTGTTTCATATTGCTGACTCATTCATACTCTACTATTAGAATTTTGAAGAGCATTCCATAACATCTCACAAATTCTGTCAGTAGCTACTAGGAGCTCACATGCACCCAGTAACACCCACTGCTTTAGGTTATCATATATAAATTAATTTTAGGAACACAAAGAGAGCTTAAAACCTGGATATATAGGTCACAGTCCTATTCATGTTTAACTACACTGGCACAGGAGTGGGCAGCAGCATAGAAGGCAACACAGTAGCAGATGTAACCTGGCAAACAGTGGGGAAACAGCAAGGAAAGGCATCTCTGTTAGGAGAAAAAGCTGCCCTGCACTTGAGAAGAGGCAAGCCTCGCTTTCTTTCCTGCTAGTCACATTTCATGACCCCTCCTCCTTGTTACACACTGCTTAAAATGTGCCTCAAATCAGTGTAATGAACATAATTCATCAACAGGATTCTAGCCCAAATCTCTCTCTCTGGCTTTTCTTCGCAAACGAAGATTCAGGAAGGACTCATCCCGCGCTTTCTGCAAGTGCGCTGATGACTAAAAAGGCCAATCCAAGATAAACAAGTCCGGTTGCAAAAAGCACAGCAGAAGGTCTCCTTGGGTGATGTTTTTGGGTTGTGATTCTTTCTGCGTTGTCGTTTCTCTTCAAGACTTGTTCGTCGTGAGTTCTCAAATAAGGCTGCAGCATTGTGGATAGTGCGTCTCCATGCCTCCCGATGTGAGGCCAGGGCAGACCAATGTTGGTGATCAATTTGGCCAAGCCTGAGATGTTGTTTCAGGGAGTCTTTGTATCACTTTTTTGGAGCGCCCCTCTTACGCTGACCCGTGGCGAGTTCACCATAGAGTAGTATTTTTGGGAGGCAATGGTCCTCCATCCTAGCCCAAATATACTAGAAAACAGAACTGGTATTTTGATCCAGTTGATGGTTTTCCTTATGGTTTGAATGAAACAAAATTGGAGTCGTAACACCTATAATCTTTACATTTGCTTCACACCAAACTCCGTGCAAAATAGAGCCAAAAGAGCAAATTTTATGGGCGGGGGAGGAGGGAGATTTGCCAATCAGTCCCTATCCTGCAAAAAGAATGCCAAACTAAGTACAGCATAAACATCAAGTTTGGTTCAAATCAGTTTATAAATGTACATTCTAGGATGAAAAATACTGAAATCCAAGGTGTTTATTCAGGAGGTACTCAACATAATGGATGGATTACTAGATTGTTTCCAAAACCTTACTATAGTTTTAATATTAATCCCACTTGATAACACACCAGGTTTGATGACTGTGGAAAGGCATGTGGGTTTATATCCTTTTACATTTTAGGATAGGTACAATATAGTGATTAAATAATTTTAAAAATTTACAAAATTAATACTTGATTCAATGAGTTTTATATGCTGTACCAGGAAATAAAATATGTATGTTTGAATGGATGGATGGATGGATGGATGGAGCAGACAGACAGAACTGGACAACTTTAAATACCTAGATTTATGCAGAATTTTAAAAATGCTTTCAATATAGACCCCTATTTTTCTTGCTTTTTTAACTTGGCTGTAATGAAGACAGAAAGATATGAAGGAGAATAATTAGCACTTTTGTGTCAATATTCTTTAGATTCATCTTCTTTACTTATTAATTTCCTAATTTTCTCAGACTTTTGCCAGGTTCAATGCTACCAATGGCAAAGGCTGAATTATACCAAATGACTAATGGCAATGAAGAACCATGGCAACTGACAGATAAGCAGAGAGGAAGAGCAGTGACTGAAAGCATCAGCCTCTTTAACAAGGATTTGCTGCAATCCACATTGAACTGACCTGGGTTACGGTGTAATGTGATCAGCGCTATGGAGCTATTTTTGAAGAGTTTCTCAGCATATTATTCATCGTGCAGTGCATATTCCATCAACAGCCACTCTCCTTCACTGAATAAAGTGCTTTTATTCATCACTTGGGGGTGCTCTTGCCTGATCTGAGATAAGGTGATGGGACAGAGCAAAAGGCAATTGCATGTGTATCATCACTGCCATCATCATCCATGTTGTTGCTAATTAATGCATTTATTGTATTGTTGAAATACCTGTCCCATGTTTCCCCTCACTCCAAAGGAGTCTCAGTACTATATAAAATATGCAATATCAATACATAGAAAATTCACGAATAGCCTAAATCAGTAGCTCTTAACCTATACTTTTCCAGGGACCCCCTTTCAATATCTTTTGTCTCTGTGGTTCCCCAAGACTTAACTCAAAATTTAAATCCCTATCAACAACAACAACAACAACAACAACAACACACCATCCACTAAAACTTCCCTCAGAGGCACTGCAGGGTGAGGGCAGACTTTTTTCCTGCTTCTTCCTGCAAGTTTGTGGCTGGAGTGGAATGAATGGCAATGTGCAGGCCAAGCCAGCCAGCCAGCCAGCCTTTGCCTTCATTATAATCAATAAACACTGTAAATATCAAAACATGTTAAAATAGCACTATAAAAACAAACATTCTTTGCAGACATACTTAGAATCATAACATACTATTTGAAATATATAAAATCATTTACAAGTATGTTAATTTCACAGAACTGCATGAAATAAAACCAAAAATGGATATTTGGCTGGTTTCTTAGAAAAATCTGATGTCTCCTATATTATCACTTGGGCTAATATAAAGTGCATAATAGAAAAGTGCATAATATAAAATATTATAAAATAAAATTGTTAATTAAAAGCTATAAAAACAACCAGAGGGTTAGTGTTAAAAATGTTAAAATAGCACTATAAAAACAAACATTTGCGTTAAAATAGCATTATAAGAAAGACATTCATGACAAACATGCTAAAATCATAACATACTATCCAAAATATATAAAATTGTTTACATGTATATTAATTGTTACAAAACAGTATAGAATAAAAACAGAATGAGTATTTGCCTTGGCTCCTGTCACGTGGCTATTCCACTGCAAGCAGGAGGTGGGCCAAGCAGCCGTCAAGCCTTCATGGCCCCCCTGTGAGGACACTGCAGCCCCCTGGGAGTCCCCAGACCTCAGGTTAAGAACCACAGCATACAAAGCCGAAGGCCTTTTGGGGAAAAAAACAAATTTGTCAAATATTTATTTATTTATTTATTATTTATACCCTGCTCTTCAGCCACAAGGCTATCAGAGTGGCTTACAAATTGTTTTAAGCAATAGTAGTTTACACATCTACTCTGCATTAAGCAGTTTCCAATGTGTGTTAGCTAATTTTAGTGAACTAAGATGGCAATCCTATGCATGCTTACTTGGGAGTCAGTCCCAAATTGGACTTTTTTGCTGAATAAACAGGCATAGGATTGCGCTATATACCTTTTTATGATCATCCTAGCAGAACACTGGGAAAGCTGCTCATAGTGCTCTGTATGAATGGGATGGCATAACTGGTATGAAAGCAAAATCTTTAAAAACTGAGGTCTAGTTTATTCTTAGTTTCTGTCTACCTATACATCCGTTCATTCATCCACCCAACTATCTTTTCACCTAGTGACCCCACTATATCACGTGAACTGAAAGTATGACAAATAAAGCAGAAGAAAAACAATGTAAAAATCATATAACAAAGTAAAACCTTATACCTTCCAAACATCCCAATTTGGCAAGGAGAGTCCTGATTGATCCTCTATCTTCCTACTTTTTAGGCCGCTTTTTAAATGTCCTGTTTTCTCTCTCCTCCCCCCTCTTTTGTCTTCAGCTTACGTTAATGGCTGCAAACTTTAGTTGCTTGCCATCTTGACCACTGATGTTGCTTGGCCTACCATGCCTCAGTTGTCATTTGTGAATCAATGGAGGGAATGGAACCTATTTAAGTGATTTTAAATGTATTAAAATTATATGCTCCAAAACAAGAACTTCATAACCTACTCAACCTCTGAAATCTTCCATAAAGAGCCAGGTCTTAACTTATCACCTAAATGAAGCCAATGTTGGCCCCAATCAGATTTCCAAATGGAGGACACTCTGCAACAGGGAAATCATAGCAGAGACAGCACTCTCCTATATCTCTTCGTAATGTATCCCTCCCACCAAGGGAACACACAAGAAGGCATATTTCAGCTCTCATGTAGGTGTATATGGGGAGAGGTACTCAGTCAGGTGTCATTGCCCTAAGCTGGTGTGGCTGGCTGCAGCGGATTTAGGCCATAATTGTATCAGGTACTTTTGGATACAGGATACAGTCTTCACCATCTTAAGCTATTCCTTTTGATCTGATTACTGTATGATATGAAAAGTTCTGAAAGCCCTAAATTAAAATGTGATACAAGGTGACCATTAGGCCCTGATAGCATTCTTAAAATGATGGCTCTCCACTTTTTAAAATCAAATTTATGTCAAGAATAAGAACACTTCAACAGATACATTAATAGATAATGAAGACTGGTTGAATATGGAATCTCAATTAAAATGGAAAACATATATATAAGAGCAGCCTAATGCTATTACATGCAGTTCAGAGCAGAAGATGACTTGATTCGTCTACTCATTTTTATTTCATCTTTAAAAAATAACCTGGAGAACGATTTTGCTTCCATGCAGCAATGGAGTGAGAACAAAGTTGTTACTTGATATAATGGATATAACTATATATTGTACATGTACATAAAAATATGTTAGGGATTAGATGTTTTTCATTAGAAAGCTGGGAAACAATAATGAGCCAGGCAGTGATCTGGAAAAATCCTCAAAACATCTTATATGGTGAGGAAAATTTCAGCATTTTATTTATAAAATCTATAGCAGGAATGACAATCATGTAGCCCTCTGGGTGTATTTGTACTGCAGTTCTCCTCATCCCTCACCATACTAGCAGGGGCTGATGAGAGTTGCAGGTCCGCATCTGAAAGGTCTTGGTTACCACACTTGCATTAGTATGTGTGTATCTGCGTATGTGTTATGTTTACATAATTCAAGGAAGCCAAATACAAGGTTCTTATCCCCTCCCAAATGAATCACCCGAGCAACCCTATGAAGGATGACTGGTCCATGGTCATTCAGTAAGCTTCATGGCCACATGGGGATTTGGAAGCAGATCTCCCCTAGTCTTTGTCATTCTCTCTAGCAACTGCAATCTACTGGCACAAGTGAAAGACAATTTCTAAATAAATATCTGTCAGCTCAGGGAGGCACTCTAGTGGCAAACATTCTGTCTTTGGCAACATCATTACCTAAATACTTTTACTGAGAAACTCAGCCTTGAAGGCTTTTTTTTTTAATGGGGATGTAAATTCTGACTTGGTTCATCTTTGTTCATGCTGTTGAGGAGGTGGAAGCTATAGCTAATGAAAAATGTGACAGCCAAACTGTTTGGTGTGTACTTTAGAAACCATATATCACTGTTCTTGCACTAGCTTCCCATTTTAGTCTTTGCTCAAGTCAAGATACTGGTTTTGACCTACAAAGTCCAAAAAGTTTGGGCCAGGATATCTGAA
This sequence comes from Gambelia wislizenii, assembly GCA_030847615.1. Classification (NCBI taxonomy): domain Eukaryota; kingdom Metazoa; phylum Chordata; class Lepidosauria; order Squamata; family Crotaphytidae; genus Gambelia; species Gambelia wislizenii. The sequence continues at coordinate 100,798,031 of JAUMIR010000005.1, read as the reverse complement.
AGATTTTATCCTCCCACATGAACCTGCCAGAAATTTGAGATCTTCATTGGAGCCCCTGTTGTATGTTGTGTCCCACAACCCCAAGAAACTAGGTTGGTGAGCAGTGTCACAAATTTTGCATATTGTCATTGCTGGGAAGACCAGTGAAAGACATCCAAGAGACCTCTTTCCAATCAAGATAAGTTTTAATAACTAACTTGGAACTAAAAGCTGAGGTAGCTAAATATATTGTACAAACACATTGAAGAAACTCTGAGGTGAAAGCAGTGCAGTTAATCCCAAGACAAAATACTAGATCAGGAAGTTGGCAAATAGTGCCTTGGCAAAATGTAGTTCAGCCAAACGTAATGGATGTAGAATGAACACTCATTGATGACCCTGACATAGACATAGAACATGATCAAAACATAGACACTACAAAGATTTTTTTTAAAAGCTGAAGTAGCAAAACTTTTGGGACTTTATCACATGAAGCCAAAATCATGAAATTATGCTATGATAGTAGTGGCAATGGCTTCACATTATTGCACAATGTCATCTTTATACCGTGGGTGGTGAACACTCCAAGTGTTACTGTGGCACACCTTTGCATTCACGGGCAAAACCAGTGAATAGCTGTCAATATCGTTATTGTCCCAGTAATGACAAGCATGCAATAATTCATTCCCACTGTCATTCCAATATTATGCTGTGAGTGAGGGTTCCTCCCTCTTTCCCCCTCCCCAATCCCAATGAGAACATATACAGTAATTCAACTTCCGGTGGAGAGTGTGAAGAGGACCTCCATGACACCCTTTTATTGAACCATCGCCTTTTCTTGGTACTTTTGTTTGTTTGCTTAATTGTTCATTTCTATGTGTGTTTTTTTAAATTGAACTGGTATTGCACAATTGCGGTGAAGTGAGATAATTAATGGAATAATGTTGCCATGTTTTTGCTATCCTCAGTTGAGGAATTATAGCATTTTTACATGCTCATGTGATAAAGCCCTTAGTCAACAAAATCACCACATAAAGCCAGCTAAGTAGACACCTGCCGGATGAAGCTAAAAGCCAAGGTCCTATTGACTGGGGTTCAAAGAAATATCTTGATTGTACACATCCAAATCTTGCCTTACATGATGCAAGAAGACAGAATAATTTCAGAGGCTGTCAAAAAGTGAGGGGCATTCAGCATTTTGAAGTCTTTTTTTTAAAAAAAATATATTTATTGGTTATTTATAATGAGATTATGGTGCAGTCCACAATCCAATGAAAGGAAACAGATCCATCCTTCTACTTTGTACATAATTAGGTATAGTACTTAATAAATTGGCTTAATAAAAATTAAGAAAGTACATCTAACTTCTTAATTAGGCACTGAATACAGACAATAAGAAAAAAACAAAAACAGCTAACAAACCAGAAAGACACCATACAACATAATTAAATAAACAAACAACCAAGTAGACCATTAAAACTATGATTGACTTCATCTTCTGTTAAATCTTAGTTGAAATTAAACTTTTCCACACCCCTGTATTCTTAATTTGTCCATTTCTTAAATCCTATTAATTTGTTTAATACCAAAAAAACACAACTTTGCTGAAAGGATATTATATCAAACTTCATTTTCCATCGACACTGTAATTTCATTATTTATTCATACCCCTAACTTGCTATAGTGATGATGTAATCTAGACCTTATCTGTGCACTTTTTACATAAACCCAGAAAGGCTGCCAAGTTTCCAAGTATTTTTCCTTTGATTTGTTTTCCAGTAGAAAGGTAAGTTGCTCCATCTCAGCTACATCTGTTAACTTATCTAACCATTCTTCCTCTAGCAGTATTGTCTCTTTTCGCCAATGCCTGGCGTACACAGTTGTCCCTTCACATTTGCGGGGGTTAGGTTCCACGGACCCCTGTGAATGTGAAAAATCTGCGAATATTGATTGCCCCCTTCCCCCGCCAAAGCGACCACGGGGCTTCCGGAGGCCCCATAGTCGCTTTCCCTGGACTCCCCACTCCCTCCCAATGCCTTCACGGGGCCTCCGGAGACCCTCCCGAGGCCCCATGGATGCCTCCCCGGCCCTCCCCCCTCCCACCCTTGGCCTTCATAGGGCCTACGGAGATGCTCAGTAGGCCCCATGGATGCCTCTGCAGCCCTCCCCCCTCCCACCCAGGGCCTTCACGGGGCCTACGGAGACGCTCCATAGGCCCTGTGGAGGCCTCCGCGGCCCTCCCCCCTCCCACCCAGGGCCTTCACGGGGCCTCTGGAGGGTCTCCGAAGGCCCCGTGGAGGCCTCCCCGGCCCTCCCCACTCCCTCCCAGGGCCTTCACGGGGCCTCCGGGAGGTCTCTGAAGGCCCCGTGGAGGCCTCCCTGGCCCTCCCCGCTCCCTCCCAGGGCCTTCACGGGGCCTCTGGAGGGTCTCCAAAGGCCCCGTGGAGGCCTCCCCGGCCCTCCCCCTCCCCCAGGGCCTTCACGGGGCCTACGGAGGGTCTCTGAAGGCCCAGTGGCGGCCTCCCTGGCCCTCCCCGCTCCCTCCCAGGGCCTTCACGGGGCCTCCGGAGGCCCCGTGTTGCCGTTTTGGGAGGGGGGGCTCCCAAAACCGCAAATAATCAAAACCACGAATGCCGAGTTCGCGAATGTGGAGGGGCAACTGTACTATTCTTGCAGTTGTTGCTATGTGCCATAATAGTCTTCTTTTCTTTTTACTTTTAAGCAAATTGTTATCTATAATACCCAAAAGAAATATTTTTGGGGACAGATCTATTTTTGTTTTTATTATCTTCTTGGCTTTAATCTTTATCATTTCCCAGAATTTCCTAGCTTTCACACATTCCCACCATTGATGAAATAAAGTACCTTTCCTTCTCATACATTTCCAACATTTCTCATTATTATTCCCATATGTTTTTTCTACTCTTTCTGCCGATAAATACCATCTGAAAAGCACTTTTAAGGCATTTTCTTGGAGATTGCATGATCTGGTGAATTTGCCAATTTTACGCCACACCGATTCCCATTCTTTCATATTAATATTTTCCCCTATATCGACTACCCATTTAATCATATATTCTTTCACCACTTCTTTTTCCATCTCAAATTCCAACAGCAGTCGATATAGTCTGGATAGTAAGCCTTTATCACCTTTGTTCAATATTATCTCAAATTTGGTTTGCTCCATGTCAATACCTTCTTCTGCTAAATCATTTTTAAATCTTTCTTTTATTTGTAAGTGTGGAAACCAGTGCATTACTTTCCCTTCTTGATGCAACTGACTACTATCTTTCAGGTGTAACTCCTCATTTCTTATGTAAATTAGGTCTTTATATGTAAGCCATTCCACACCCCATCTAAGGCTACTTAGTGACAAGGCTTCTACTGGTGAAACCAGAGTTGGAAGATTCTTAAATAAATACCTTCTGTATTTTAACCAAACTCTGATTAGGGATCTTTGAATCACATGGTTATTGAACTGCTTTTGGGCAGACACCTTCTGATACCATAAGAAGGCATTTTGTGGGGAGGAGAGAACAGCATTTTGAAATCTTAAAGGGGATAGGCTTTTGTGATAAATAAAACCCAAGGCCAAATCAACACTACAAAAATAATCCAGTTTGAAACTGAATTATTTGCCATGGTTTCTCCCTATTGAATCCTGAGATTTGTAGTTTCACAAGGTCTTTACCTTCTCTGCCAAATAATGCTGGTGCCTCATCAAACTACAAATCCCAGAATTCCATGGGAAGAAGCCCTGGATTATTTGTATAGTGTGGATTTGGCCTTATATAAGCTTCAGAAGAGCAGGTTTTATTTTACACCAAATTTAACATCGTCTCTTCCGTTTTGTGGTTTTCTGTGTGCCTCCAACTCCAATCTGGTGCTGACTTTCCCACTTCTGTTTTCTGCCCCCACTTGAACCCCATGCTTTCATATTCATTTTATTTTCACTCTTAAAGAAGAAAGTCATCATATATATTTTTGAGGAGATTTCTCCCTAAACTGGAACATTAAGGCAAATTGGACACAGAGGTATTAGAGAAGTATATCTTTCTAATGGAAGGTTATCAATTATGTTGGTGGTAGAAGAATCCCAACTATAAGTTATGTAATGCAATATACTTATAACTTTCCTTGATACCTTTTCACATGGGAATAGTCCCAAAGCAATGCATTCATCGATAATGCATTAGCTAAAAGCTTCTAAGCACAATATAATCATAATATATGAAGTGCTTTGACATCAGGGGCTTTAAGATGGAGAGTTATGTTATCCATTAAGGGGGGGATGGAGTGGGGGGGGAATGACTCTAATTGTTCCAATCCAGTGAGGGTTCTGTGTGCTCAGAAGTAGACTGCCACATGCCTATCCTCCAGGAAATGGGAAAGGGATATTCTGAATACACAACCAGTCACAAAATGTGTAGCTGTAAAAGAACATTCAAGCAGGGTTTTGTTTAAAGTTGTATGATTTTAGCTGATGTAAAAAAAGTGACTGACAGCAATGGAAACAAAAACAGTCTTGATCATATCCAATATGATATTTCTAGAAAAGAGAAACCATGGTTTGTGGTGTCAATGCTGGTTTCATTTAGACACCAAATAAAAAACATTGTTATTTATTAAAGTTATGTGTTAAAGCTTCACTGATTTCCTTCAAATGCCAGGCACAGGATTTTAAAACTTTTAAACCTGCTTTAACTTCTTAATGTCTTTAATATATTTTTGGTCTAATTAAATTATTTTTTATTGTCTTAAATCATTTTAACCTGTGAGTATTGATTTTACCTATACTCTGCCCTGAGGTCTTTTGCTATAGGACAAGTTAGAAATTTTGTAAGAAATAAATAAAATAAATATCCATATGCTCTCACATCTTTGGAACTCCCTCCACAGGGAAATATGTATAGTCTCATCATGGTTTGCATGTTCTTCTTAAAAAAATAATAATACTAAAAACACATTTATTCTCATCTGCATTTGGTGTGTACCAAATCTTTAGCTCCTCCTAGTGTTGCTTGTGTGTGTGTGTGTGTGTGTATGTGTGTAGTTGTTGAGTTTAAGACTGTTAATTGTATTTTCATGTGTTGTGTAATCTTGTAAGCCTTTTTTTTAAGGAGAGTGTGCCCTGAAAAGTGGGTTTAACAATCTTCTTAAGCTTAACTGGAACCTTATTGGGACAAAACGATATGAAATTATTGTATGTGAAAGTATCATCATAGCATAATTGAGCTATAGCACAGTTGGTCCTTAGTGAGGGGAAACCCTCCTTTATTGTGTTTATGTGAACAATGTGCTTGGAGAGGTGAGGCCAACCAATTGTCTGTTAGATCCATGTCCATCCTGGCTAAATAAAGCTGCCAGAGGTGGACTGGTCAATTAGGTGGTGGAGGCTGTAAATGAATCTTGGAAAGAGTGCTATGTTCCAACCTCTTTAAAAGAAGGAAGTGTAAGACCTTTGTTGAGAAAACCTTCATTGGACCCCACCTATCTAGGTAACTATCAGCCAGTCTGTAATCTCCTGTTTCTAAGTAAGGTCCCAGAGTGATGGTGATTGGGCCCATTCTAATCTGGGTTCAGGCCTGATTATGGCATAGAAACGGCCTTGGTTGCCTTGGTGGATGACCTACAGTGGATGTTGGGCAAGGGGAGTGAGTTCCTATTGGACCTCCTGGATCTTTCAGCAGGATTTGATACCATCGGCCATGGTATCCTTCTAAGTCATCTGGCTGATATGGGACTTGGGGCATTGCTTTGCAGTGGTTCCAGTCATTCCTGGCTCAAGATTCCCAGAGGATGGTGTTGGGGGACTATTGTTCAACCTTCCAGCCATTAGCAATACTGTCCCCTATGCTTTTCAACATCTACATGATGCTGCTGGGAGAAATCATCTGGAACTTTTGAGTTGGGTGTCATCAGAATGCTGATGATACCCAGCTGTATCTCTCTTTTATAACTGATGCCAAGGAGGCTGTGGTAGTCCTGAATCATTGTCTGGATGCCATAAAGGGCTGGATGTGAGTGAGTAGACTGAGGCTTAATCCAGACAAGACAGAAGTGCTGCTGGTCAGTAGGAAAATCAACCTGGGACTGGGATCACAGCCTGTTCTGGATGGGGATGCTCTCCCTCTGAAAGATCAGGTTTGTAGCTTTGGGGTGCTCTTAGACCCAGTGCTGCACTTGGAAAGCCAGGTTGCTGCAGTGGTCATGAGCGCCTTTGCCCAGCTTCGGCTGGTGTCCCAGCTGCACTCTTTCTAGGGGAAGACAGATCTGGCCACAGTGGTTCATGCCTTAGTTACCACTCGACTCAGCTACTATAATGCACTTTACATGGGGCTGTTCTTGAAAAGTGTTTGGAAGCTGCAGCTAATGCAAAATGCAGCAGCCAGACTGGTGTCAAGTATGCATTTTCGAAACCATGTAACACCTCTCCTTTGAGAACTACACTGGCTTCCAATTTACTTCTGAACTCAATTCAAGGTGCTGGTGTTGACCTACAAAAGCCTAAATGACTTGAGGTAATGATGTCTGAAAGACCACCTTCTCCCATATGAGCCTGCCAAAAATTGAGATTTTCAGAGGAGGTCTTACTGCATGTCCCAACACCTCGTGAAGTTAGGTTGATGGGCATATGTAACAGGGCTTTCTCTGTAGCAGTGTCTTGACTGTGGAACTCCCCTCCCAAGAAAGTTTGGCTGGCCCCATCTCTTTTAAGCTTCTGGGAGGTAGCCGAAACAGCACTGTTCTGCATGGCATTCAGTGTTTGAAATTGCTTTTTTAACTGTTTCAACACTGGATTCTAGAATTGTTTTTGGACTGCTTTCAGAAGTTTTAAAGAGTATTTTAATGTGTTTAAAAATATTTTTATCTCTGTACTGTTTTAATTGGGTTTTATTTTCATCACTCCAGGTGTCCTTGTGGATTGGGAGGTGATACAGAAATACTATGAGTAAGCAAGTAAGTAAGTTAAGTAAGTAAGATGTTTAACAATTCCACCAGACAACGAGATATGAGATGGCTGAGATCAAATGCACTAAGTTCCAAAAAGAGATAAATCTTCTGTGTAGGATGTGAGGCACTTACTCAGGGTGCTACTCTATCTTTGTCTCATGCTGCTGCTGGGAGCCTGGTGGAGCTGCCAGCTACAGAAATGCTTGCTGCTGATGCCAACCATGTACACTAGACAGACGGCTGCCTAAGGGCCCATCTGTACAAGGGGGGGAATGGAGTATATCATAGTAATAGCATTTCACAGGAGCAGCGACATGTCTTAACAGTATTTGTGGCTTCAGAAGCCCCCATAAGCATTGCATGCCAGATGGCAGCTGCGAGTTATTTACTTGTGTTAGTTCTTTGCTGCCGCTGAACTTTTTTTTTTTTTTTTGGTCATCTAAGGTCCCGTCTACACAATTTAAATAATACGTACAGCGTGCAGAAGTTCGTGCTTTGGTACAAACGGCCGTTCGGATGCACATGAATGCAAAGGGGGGGCGGTTTTCCACCCTGAAATATGCACATGTGGCATTCGGGAGGGAAAGTGGATCACAAAGAGAAATCCGTATGCCGTTCGGATGGCTGACAGGTCTGTACGGTCTGTTCGCACACATACGAACAGGCAGGGTAATCTGATTGGCTGGCCGAGTAGAGGGGGAGGGGATAGCACAGAGGGGAATTGGGAGCGGCCGCCATGTTGGTTTCCCGGCTAGCGAGCGTCCGGTAAGTCCGTGAATTTATATGTTTATTTATTTTTATTTTACAGTATATTGTAAATACGGAAAACCAACTGTCTGCAAACTAGGAACCTTTTTTTTAAAAAAAAAGCGGCAGGAGATTTAAAACTGCCGCTTGGCTTGCTCGCTCCAGCCAGCTTTGAGAAGAGGGAGTCATACAGAGTTTAGGGGGGGTTAAAAATCATATAGCCGGTTCGTATGCATACGAACGACAGGCTGTTCGTATTTTTTGCCCCCCCATACGGATTTTTTTTATGATCGTATAGCCGCACCCTCAGGTGTGCTGGAGCAGTATAGTAATTTTTTGATTTAACAGGAAAGCAAAACAAAAATAACCCCAACCCCATTTTAGTGCCTTAGTGATGGTTCGCTAAGGTGAAAATCTAACATGGCAGCAACAGGCACTTGCCCTGTTAACAAGCCCTGGCCCCATGCTCACCTAGCCAATCAGCTTTGCATATGGGGAAGTGATTCAAATCTAATTGCCTGTCCCAATGAGCAGGAATGTGCAGCCCCCTCAATGTTTTTAAAAAACTATGGGGAAAGCCACGAAGGCTTTTCCTGCATTGTTTTTGCCATTTTAGGCCCACCTCCTTCCAAATACTGTGGTTTGGTGCATGATCCCATTTACACAGGAAGGATTTCCAGCAAATTCCATGAGGGTTATTTTGACCATTTAGACAACCCCTAAGTAGTAAAGCCTCAGGGAGACGGGCAGCAAGTCAGCAGGGAAGAGGAACAGCCCTTCAAACAGCCAGCCAACACCAAGAGAAGGGAGGAGTGAGAAGGAAGAGATTCGAGGCAAAGAGGAAGCAATGTGAAGGTAAGTCAAAAATTAACAAGGCAAAACCCTAAATTTAACCCTACATTAAGGCTGTAAAGAGTATTACAGTTCTTCCGATCCTTTATGAGAAAGGGTATCTCTATAGCTCAAAATAGCCCACTAAAAGAACTGTCAGCCACCCTTAGAATGTTTGGATCTCCCACAAGAGTGAAAAGACTAGCACTTTTTTCATCAGCGATAGCTATTACAAAAATGTTGTGAAAAAAGGATATATTTTGCACAAGACCCATTTTGCCCTGAAAGGTGCCTTCAACAATCTTTTAAAACAATCTCTGCACAAACTGTTTTCATGCACACACACCCTTTGCATAAACTTTTTTCCTCAAGAAAGAAAGAAAGAAAGAAAGAAAGAAAGAAAGAAAGAAAAAGAAAAGCAAGAACTTCCTAACACGAAAAACAAATAAATAAAACTGGAAAAATGCAGAAACTCTTTTAATCTCTCCCAGGGAAGAGAGAAGGCTTTTGACATTTTTTTTTTGGTTGTCACAGCTGAGAACAAACTAGGATAGACATCCCTACCCCAATATATCCCTGCACAACAATTTCTCCTTGTCTAAAACAATGACAGCACAAAATACTCTTTACAAACCTATTTTCTTTTATGAAGTATCCACATCTGATGAAAAGGGGGGGGGGAAACAGAATTAGATTCTAATACCACACCCCATACCATAGTCTAAAGTCGCTGCGGTAGCAGCACTGGGGTGTGTGGAGAGGCCAAACCACACCAGGCGACACTGTCGGAGGGGAGGGGTGACACATGCTTTAGTAACACCACAGTGTAGATGCTAAAGAGCATTAGGGAAGATTGAGCTTTGTGATAAATGGGGGCAAAGGTTTGTAAGCATACTTTCGAGGGCATACCTGAAAAGGTAGTCTAGAAGGATACCCTGGTTGATGGTACTGGAAGGCATTAAGACATCCACAGTAATGAACAGGTGCACCCTTCTCCTGTCAACTGAAGAAGCATATATGCGTGTGTGAGAGAGCATATGTGCAGGTAGCACTAACTTTTCCGTATCCATATAGTCCATCTGTGCTTCCTCCTATACTTTTGGTGGTGGCAAGAGCAACATTAGTAACAAAGAAGGACCCCTGGTGGTGCAGTGGATAAATGCCGGTACTGCAAGCCACAGCATTGTGAGTTCGATCCTGCAGGGCTCCAGGTGGACGCAGCCTTCCATCGTTCCGTAGCTTGGTAAAATGAGTACCCACTTTCTTGGGGGCAATTAACTAACACATTGTAAACTGCTTAGAGAGTGCTTAGCACTATAAAGCGATGTAGGACTTTATCAGATGACTGCTTTTAAAAGGTTCTTTTGCCAGCATAAAAAAAGCAATTTCTATGCTGGCAAAAGAACGTTCCCCCACACTTACCTTCCTCTCCCAGTAAAGGCTCCCTGGCAATAAAGAGGCCCTGTTCACTTCCTCATTCAAAATCCCACGAGACTTCGTTGCACGAGAAATTTAAAAACAAAAACAATACTAACATATAAAAAGTTGCACAAAGCACATACCCACACTTTAAAACTCCCAAGTAACCTGGGCAGGGTCATAAAAAGAGTGAAACTTACCTGGATGTCCTGATCTTACCCAGAAGTGTCCGTGCCAGACTTCCCACTCTTGCTGCAGTGATGAGAATTAAATGGCCAGAGGTTTAGCACACTGGCGATGCCAGCACCAAAATGGCAGGAGGGATCAATTGACAGCTTAAGCCATCAATTCAAAGGTATGGGATTTCGACAGGACATAACTGCAGAAGGGCAACATCATCGGATCTGTGCACCCTTTTGCAGTTATGTGGCGTTATTATGACTCTGTTTTTTGTCCATCTGATAAAGTCCATAGAAATGAACGTTCTATTGCTATTGCTATAACAAAAAAAGCCTATTGCTATTAGCAATACTAAAGAAAAACTTTGTTTTCAAAAACAAAGAAGATGCAAATCAGAAATTATACAGGGGAGAATCTTTCAAATATACTATCTCTGAGAGCTCTTATACTAAGAGACTTATAAATTATTTCTTTGAAAAATATATCTTTTGTCCCCATGGAATCAATGATAGAAATATGAATCAAGAGAAACACAACACACACAAGTCAGAGTGTATTGTAAGGATGGAACTAGATGGATTGAAAAGCCCTTGAAAGTAAATGTTGCAGATGGCATCACAATCTTCTTTAAGATGAGAGACCTTTGGCCCTCCAGATGTTTTGGACTACAACTCTCAAAATCCTTTACCATTGGTCACACTGCCTGCAGTTTGTGGGAGCTGAAATCTAAAATATCTGGAAGGCAAAAATTTCTGCACCCCTACCTTTAGGAGCCAGATTAATAGCTTGGGGATACACTTGTAGCCAGCCTTGGTGGTAGATACTCAGGTGTTAATTGTGGTACAGAATAACTTTTTTTCCCCAGTTCAGTTATTGCCCAGTTACATCTGTTGCCGAACAATGGAGACCTGGTTCCGTTCCTTGATAGGTTCCACATAATTCTCCCTATGTAAGTCTGCCACTAAACACATCAGCTAAGACAAAATGCCTATCTGCTGAATAGGTATAGACTAATTTGAACTTATTACACCTGTTATGTATCATGTGTGTTGGTTACTAGCTTGTTTCGGGGCTCAGTTTCAAAGTGCTGTCTTTGACCATTAAGCTCCCACATCTGTACTAGGGATGTTTCTGTTTGCTTTTCACCAGTTTTGATCCAATTTCTACCTCCTGTTTGCCATTGATTTATGAATTTGTAATCTGATTTGCAAGTGCAAAAATGTGCATTATATTGAAATGAAAATGTGTATATTTTAATGCAGCCAAACATATGTCTATCAATGAGAAAAAAGTGTGTAAATTTTAGAAAATGTATGCATTTATAAAATGTGTAGAGAAATCTGTAAGAAGAGGGGGAATACGTGTAAGGGGAAATCCTCACAATCTGATGTACATCCCAGTGTGATGTGTGCAATCTAATGTGCATGCTTCAGGATAGAAATGGAGAAGTTCATGAGTTTGAGTTATCCTCATTGGTATACCTGTAGTCTGTTTTCAATATCTTCCTCCATATCCCCTCCCAGATGTGCCATCAACAGCTGCTTGTTATATCTAGCTTTCTGCCCTGGTTTCATGGATGTCTGACAACATTTTTAGTTCATCAAGCTTTGAAGAATAAGTTGAAAGGCAATTTTACAGATGTGAAGTTGAAGGCTTTCATGCCCGGCATCCATAGGTTTTTTGTGGTTTTTTTTCCAGGCTGTGAGGCTGTGTTCTGGAAGAGTTTATTTCTGACATTTCGCCTGCATCTGTGGCTGGTTTCCAGCAGACAATGGGCCATTAGCCAAACAGACACTAATCCTCCTTGCATATCTCCACCCAGAAACTAGCCATTCAAATACACAAATTTACATATCCTCCCCAACAGGGGCTCATAGTATATAACCCCCCCGACACACACACACACTCCTACCCAACCATTCTCTGAAGATCCCAACCACAGATGCAGGCAAAACATCAAAAATAAACTCTTCCAGAACACGGCTTCACAGCCCAGAAAACCCCCACGAAAAACCTATAATTTTACAGACATTGGCCAAGATCTTGTATCAGCAGCTATGATGTGTAACTTTACAATGAAAGAGCTACGTCATTGATACAATAGACAACCATGCTAGTGAATTGTGATGATGCACAAGAGGGAACCATAGAAGATCTCCCATTGTGCTGTGGGGGCTTCCATTGTGCAATGGGATATGTTGTGCATGTTTTTATGTTGTTTTTATCTGCTTTTTACTGTGTATGTTTTAATTGGTCTTCATTGTGATTTTATTTATTTTGTGAGCCATCTTGGGTCCCACTTTGGGAGAAAGGTGGCATAGAAATTGAACAAACAAATAAATAATAAACATATTATGCATCAGGGCACATTGTATATGAGGACTGTTGCATAATAGCCATGCTGCTGGCTCAACTTACACAATGATCCCAATAGGGTAGATTCATCTCTACTCCCCTCCTGAGAATACAAACATTGCACAACAGTGCAACTTAATTTTATGGGATCACAAGGCAGCTTTGGGATGTTACATGATTGTAAATGATGCCAGCCATTGTTCAAAATTGCAGTCTTTTACCATTTTGAAAACTCATGTTGATAATACCCCCTCAAAATGTTAATTTTATTATTTTTAAAAAAGTCCACTGATGCTATATGTTAGTTTTGACAGCTCATCAGCTTGATTATTGCCAAGTAAAAGGAATTAAAAATATGCTATGCACTGGCAAGGTACTTCTTAGTAAATAAATGTATTGCATCAGGGATGTGTTACTCAAGCTTGATGTTTCTGCTTTAGTTTGTTTATTGTTATTGTTGTTGCTCTGTGCCTTCAAGTCATTTCTGACTTATGGTAATCCTAGGGAAAACCTATCATGGGGTTTTCTTGGCAAGATATGTCCAGAGGGGGTTTGCCTTTGCCTTCCTCTGAGGCTGAGAGAGTGTGACTGGTCCAAGGTCACCCAGTGGGATTCCATGGCTGAGCAGGGATTTGAACCCTGGTCTTGAATGTCCTAGTCCAATACTCAAATCACTACACCACACTGGCTTTCTTATTTGTGCTGCACCTTTATTGCCACAATGACTTAAAACTGCTGTGAGACAAGACCTAGGCTGTTATGAGGATCCTGGAGTCCTGCAATGACATGGGTATATATTCAGAGGCTGAAGAACCAGTGAGCTCAGAAGCAGAGAACTCGTGCTGTCAACAGAGGAGACTCCAGGTCCAAGCAACACTGTGAAACAAGAAACAACCAAAGTTTTTTTTAAAAAAATGCAATCAAAGGTAACATCAATAAAATCAGTTTTTAAAACTAGTTAAAACAAATGTCAAGATTTTTTTTACCAATCTGCTAATAAGCCAAAGGTAATTTGTGAACAATACAAAAGTATACATTAGTACAGAACACTACAACTGTTGGGAAAGGAAGGTATTGAACATACACTGTCATAAAAGGTCTCAATATAGCTGCTGAAGCATAGCAGGATTCTCTAGGCCTCAGCCATGGCGTCTCAATTCAATTTATGGTTCCAGCCTTGGAGCACATGAAGTAAGAACAGCTAAATGTTTCCTGAGCATAAGCACCAGCCATTAGAACAAGAGTAGGGAAACATGTGATCATCCAGCTGTTGGATTGCAAAACCTATCAGCCATAGCCACCACAGCTAATGGTGAGGCGACATGGAAGTTGTAGTCAATCAACTTCTGAAGGACCACTTATTCTCTATCCCTCCATTGGGGGAAAGGTTTAAAAATTACAGAAGAGAGGATGCATTTGGGTTTGAGCCATGGCTTCTCTTTTCTAGAAAACAAATACTGCACAGCATATGTACTGTCAGACATAGATAGCAAATACATCATTTTAATTTGGGGAGCGATAGATTTACTGGGTTACTTGAAGACTCCTGGCCTCAAAATCTCCACCCCTAGGCTCTCTTTCAGTGTTAGCTGAAGAACTAAAAATCACATTATTAAGAGCCAGAAGCCTGACTAATAAGAGAATTATTGCATATTATCCACACCTTCTGTGCTACCATTATTCAGACTTACCTTACTGTATTCACTCATATTTCTTCCTGTTCTTTTTTTAAAATAGGGGCCTGGAAAGTCTGTTCCTCCCCAAGAAGAGCAGGAATGAGATGCTTTAGCAATTACCCACCATGCTTATGTGTGAGGGGTGGGTGGGCAGAGCTCTTATTCAAAGCCTGCCAAATTATGCACATCCATCAGACAGATCTTTAATTACTATTACAGCAAACCACTTGACACATCTTTAATTAAATCTCTGTCACTCCGGTGATGTACAGTCCTAATCACACAGTACTCTAAAGATGATGTATAATAAAGGTAGCTGTCTTGATGCCGTGCAACTGCCCAGCTACAGTCTAGGAACAAGGACAATTTACACCATTTCAAGAACCTAGTTTGAAGAGTGATGACTCCCTGAGCTAATCTTCACATTTGAGGCTCCCATTCATAAGGTTCAAAAAGCAGCCTTCCAAGTACAATTGAAATGGAAGAATAAGCCAAACAACCAACAGCAACAAAGAAATGAAAATAGGTTCAGGGAGTTATAGTGGGAACAATCCTATAGAGAAGAGCTTTAAAAGGTTTTCTTTCTTTCTTTCTTCTTTAGAAAATGACACCAACAGGGTGTGTCTGTGTGTCTGTGCGGTCCAAAAACTAACTTTCGCAAGCTCTGCTATAGAAGCACCATAAACTGTATGTAACCAGGCCTCAGAGCCTATGACAGGATAGGATGGAATAGATGTGTATGGCTTCAGTGACGGATGGCTGTTTGAAGCCTTTGGATTGGCCAGGACTGGCTTTCTGCCTTTACCTGGTTGACAGGACAGTATTTAACTGTGCTCCAGTCCACAGAGATTCCTGATGAAGCCATCAAGGATGCTGAGCTAGAACCTGTCAAGACTTGCTTCACAGAAACCTGGCTGGGAGACGATAGCTCTGTCACATGGGTGCAGGCCCTCCCAGCCGGGTATTCTGTTAGTGAGCAGGTGCGGGGAAGTGGGTGGGGGGGGCGGAGTGGCTCTGGTTTATAAGAACAATCTGACCTTGACCAGGATACCTGTCCGAAGCACAGTCCACTTTGAGTGTATGTACCTTAGCCTGAGGACCAGGGATAGTTTGGGGATTCTGCTAGTATACCGACCACCCCGTTGTCTAGTAGACTCCCTAACCGAGCTGACACAGCTGGTCTCAGAGTTGCTATTGGAGTCACCCAGACTTTTAGTTTTGGGCGACTTCAACATTCCACTCGAGAGCAGCTTGACAAACCTGACTGGTGCGGCTTGGTAGTTCATGGAAACCATGACAAACATGGGCCTGTCCCAAATGGTCGTCGGGCCCACACATTGTGCAGGTCATACCCTCGATGTGGTCTTTAGTACGAAGCAGGAATATCCGTGGGCGGAGGTTATAAAAACCACTGCATTGTCATGGATGGATCATTTCCTGGTCAAGACTGAACTAAGAGTCTCTTCCCGTCCCACCGGGGATGGTGGACCAATTAGAATGGTCTGCCCTCGAAGGCTAATGGAACCAAGAGGATTCCAGAAAGCCTTGGAGGGTTTAATGGTTGGTAATGCCAGTGACCCTGTCGAAGCTTTGGTTAATACCTAGAACACCAACCTTATCAAGGCTATCGACGCGATCGCTCCCAAGCGTCTTTTCCAACCCGCTCCAAACCGTAAGCCATGGTATACAACAGAGCTTAGGAAAATGAAGTGGGTTGGACAACGACTAGAGCACAACTGACTCTTATCCGACAGGATTCGTCATAGGAACTTTCTTTGGTCCTATCGAGAGGCAATACGTGCAGCGTAGAGAGCCTTCTCCTTTGCACGTATTGCGTCTGCAGAGTCCCATCCAGCAGAGCTGTTTAGGGTGGTAAGGGAGATGACGCAAGTTATTCCTGCGCAGAACCCATTGCTTAACCCAACGACAGCCTGCTGTGACACGTTTAACAATTTCTTTGCAGATAAAATCTCTCGGATAAGAGCCAACTTAGATGCCAGTAATTTGACAAAAACAACTGACGAGGTGTCCAGCAACTCCATTGATGTAAGTTTACTGGATGAATTTCAATCTCTGAGTACCGAGGATGTGGACAAGCTACTTGGTAGGGTGAGGAAGACGACCTGCCCTCTCGATCCTCACCCTTCATGGCTGGCCATCCGGGGGGGGGACTGCCTTGATGGTGTTCCTTAAGGACATCATCAATGCATCCCTCAGAGAAGGGCGTGTTCCATCTTGTTTAAAGGAAGCAGCTGTTAGGCTGCTCCTGAAAAAAATCTTCCCTTGACCCCCTGGACATGAACAACTATAGGCCGGTTTCTATGTTACCATTCTTGAGCAAAGTGATCGAGAGGGCAGTTGCGCTTCAACTCCAAGAGGTCTTGGATGAAACTGATTATCTAGACTCATTTCAAACTGGCTTTAGGACGGGATTTGGAGTTGAGACTGCCATGGTTGCCTTAACCGACGACCTGCGTCTAAGCATCAACAGGGGTAGTGTGACCCTGTTGGTGCTTTTGGACATCTCAGCGGCTTTCGATACGATAGATCATAGCATCCTTTTGGATCGCTTGCGTGGGTTAGGAATTGGAGACACTGCACTCCAGTGGTTCCGGTCCTTCCTCTCGGGCAGGTCCCAAAGGGTGTTGCTTGGGGACAGCTGCTCCAGCAGAAAGGAGCTTACTTGTGGCGTTCTGCAGGGTGCCATCCTGTCCCCGATGCTGTTTAACATCTATATGAAGCTGGTGGGTGAGATTATTCGGAGTTATGGGGCTGGGTGTTATCAGTACGCTGATGACACCCAGATCTATTTCTCCTTGTCCCGATCGTCGGCCTCGAATTCCGATGGCATCTCTCCTCTTAATGACTGTCTTAAAGCAGTAATGGGCTGGATGAGGAAAAACAGATTGAGATTAAATCCAGATAAAACGGAGGTGCTCATGGTAGCGGCCCCAAAACCAGGAGTTGGGTTGCAACCTCCAGTCTTGGACAGGGTCACACTCTCTGTTAAGGACTGTGTTCACAGTCTGGGGGTGCTCCTTGATTCATCACTTCAGATGACTAGTCAGGTGAATGCGACAGACAGGAGCGCCTGTTATCAGCTTCGGCTGATACGCCAGCTGCGCCATTTCCTGGAAGCAAGGGACCTCGAGACTGTGGTGCACGCGCTTGTAACCTCTCATCTAGATTTCTGCAATGTGCTCTACATGGGGCTGCCCTCATGCTAGGTCCAGAAACTTCAGTTGGTACGAAATATGGCAGCCAGAGTGGTCTCGGGAACATCTCGGAGAGATCATATAACTCCAGTATTAAAATCTCTCCACTGCCTGCCTATCAGTTTCCAGGCCCAGTATAAGGTGTTGGTTTGGGTCCAACTTATCTCCGGAACCGCCTCCTCCCATACAATCCTCCCCGCGGACTCCGGTCCTCTGGGAGGAATTTGCTTCAGCCACAAAAATCTAGGCTGTCTGCAACCTCCCAGAGGGCCTTTTCGGTAATCACCCCCAAATTGTGGAATGACCTGCTGAACGAGATCTGTCAGATGACAAGCCTGAGTGGCTTTAAAAAAGCACTAAAGACGGATCTCTTTCGACAGGCCTTTCCTAATTAGATCCCTGCCTCAGGGGATCCTGGCCTCTTTTAGTCCGCTGGCTATTTATTGTATTTATTGTTTTTAAATGTGATTTTAGACAGTTGCTTTTAATTTATATTTGTTTAATATTTTTTATGGGGGAGGGTGGGGGTTGTTTAGGGATTTTAATCTGTATTTGTATTTTAATTTTTGTAAGCCGCCCCGATTGTTTCAACAGAGGGGCGGGGTATAAATAAATATTATTATTATTATTATTATTATTATTAGAGGTGCAATTATGAGGAGCCTCCATCTGTGTAGTCTAAATTTGGTTTGGAAGGCCTCACCACATGCTCTGCCGAGCCCTCTGGTGTGGCCCTCCTGCATCTGCTGCAAAGATCTGTATGCTGAAAGGAGACAGATACTGTAGATGCGGCTGGAGTATTTACGTTATGGAGAACAGAGCCTGTCAGCATTTTAGCACAATAATAATGAGGAGCAAGTGTTTGCTACTCCAAGACAGAGACCGACTGAAGTACATCCACTGCACCACCATAAGATGGCTGTAGTGGTTGTATATGCACTGTATGTTTCACTCAAATTGAATTGAGCTAAAACTGATATGGTCATTTCAATAGCCTTCAGACATTTGTCTTTTTTAATTTTTTTAACCACTGAAACATGTCTTTAGGGCAGGAAAGAGTGCATTTTTATCCACTCTTAGCCAGTGGTATCTTATTGCAGTGGTAAGTAGCAGTAGAGGGAAGCAAGCTTCTTGTATTATTTTAACCAGAGGGAGAAGTTAGAGGAGTACCATGGTGGGGCACGCATTACCTGCAATTTGTAGCAGCTCCCCATTGTCTCAAAAAAAGTTGCCAGTGAAGTGATGTGTGATGAAGTTCAGACCACTTCCCATAAATCAAGACAGAGGCCATGAGTGCTGGCCGCTATTCCTCCCCCCCCCAAAAAAAATTGCTGCACTTTTTTTACTCTTTCATTAAAGGGGCAGAAAGGAGACCTTCTGCTTGAAAAAAAAAATCCCCACCCCTGTGCTGTGATACAGTGAACACTCAAGCTGTAGGCAAACCCGCAGTCCTCTGGGGGTGGCATTTCCTGACTGTAAGAGGAAAGCCCACCCCTGCTTGAACCATGGACCAAACGCCTTTAAACTTCCTCTGGGCTCTGAATGCACAGCGCTGCAAACCAGTCATTCAGATGACTCGTAAAAAATGTGCAGTGCTGCACTGTAAAAAAAAAAAGACTTCATGGAAAACTGCAAAGTCCCCCAATGTGGGGTAAATGGAGATTTCCCCCCTTCCTCTAAAAACAGTGAATCTCCAGTGCAGCTCATTGGGACAATAGGTATTTCCTGTGAATTCTACGAGGGGTATTTTCATCATTTAGACAACCGCTAGATTTCATTGAGTATGAGCTCAAAGAAACCACCAGCTGCAGAGCCGAGGAAAACTGAAGTTTATTTCTTGAATTGTAAAGAAAATTGGTATTTCCCTAGCTTCTGACTTAAACCTCTGATGATATTATTACCCCATTTTTGTTGCTTCCATAATATTTTATCCTCATTTAAATTGTTAATCAACATATGCTTTGGATTCTTTGTTCAAATGATGCATGGGCTTTCTTCCTTATTCAAATTTTTTAGCAAGGTCCAGAAGCAAGAATGGTTGTCTTCTCAAGCAGTGGTGCTCTTATTCTGAGGCAGCTTCCTGGAAGAAGTTCCATAGTGACATTCTGTTCTGCATTTAACAGCTCTTCAAAAATTACAACTAAATCCAACTGGTAGTCCGAACTAGATTAGTCCTAAGGCTCTGTTATACCACACAGTTATTGCATTATGATTCCACTTTCACTGACATTGCAACATCCTATGGAATCCTGGGGTTTGTAATTTGGTGAGGCACTAGAACTCTTTGGTTGAGAATTCTAAATACTCCTCCCTAAACTGCAAATCCCAGGATTCAGAGGATGTTGGCATGGCAGTGAAAGTGAAATCATAGTGCTATAAATGTGTAGGGTGAAAGGGCCCCAATGAGTAAATGGAATCTTGGCAAGTCAACAGTTGTGTATTGACTCAATGGCTTTACTCTTGTTAAAACTCTCAGTTGGGTTTAGGCCAAGGTGTTTTATTTTATTTTCAAAAAAAAAATACACAAATAAACATTTTACTTTACGTTTTTTAAATATCATTTTAAGTTTTATTCATTATGTTGTCCTGTACCCTACCTTTTATGATTATTCTGATGGATGCTGTTGGCTGCCTAGAAACTTTAGAAAAAATATGTAAAAGCATAGATGGATGGTGACACTGCTGATTATCCTGCTGATAATATAGACTGTGTGGATGGTTTGTTGTTGTCTGCTGTTTTATATAGATTTTTAAGAGTTTTGCTGTCATCATTTCACTACCCGTTCTAAATTGATCCCTAAATTGATCCAAGAAATAGAGACATGATATAACTCTTCACATAAAGGGGCCTACACTAATAACCCTTTGTAATTCAATCACATTGCCCAGCAAAATCAAAAGGGTAGCTGACTACAGAATTCTATGTGTGTCTACTTTGAACTAAGTCCCAATAAGTTCAGCCAGGTTTACTTCCAGATAAAAGCTTTATAGCAGGGTGGGATCTATGTGGCCTATGGGTCAGACAATTACCAGCCCTGCTATTTAGCCCTTGGGATAACCCCAAGCCCAAGCCCAAGCACCACCCAAAAAGTGAACAAAAAAATCTGGATTTTGGCCATAAAGCACCTTTAAAGGGGACTCAAATTAAATAAATATGCTGTTTCAGGGGATGTTCCACCCTGAAACAGCAAGATCCCTTCCCCAAACAGGTTAAACACCATTTAGGAGAGATATTACAACACTGCTGGACACCAAAATGGCAGCCATGACCCTCCTGACATCAAGAGTAGCTTAAAATCAGCTGGTGCAGCCCTCTGGGCTGTCATATAAAACTGCAGCCTGAATTCTCACCTTCTGTTTTTCACAATGAAGAATATTTTCTAGCACATCATCTCCAAGGACAACTTTGAAATGTTTTGGAGCATCCTCTGTCTTCCACATTTTGATTGTATTTCTCATCTTTGTTGTCATTTTCCTTTTGTCATGGGAATGTCTAGTCACTTTAGCATGATTCTGAGCAGTCTTAAAGCTATATGAAATTAATTAGATACATTTCTGAGGGCACATCAGTGCCAATAGGAGAAAAATAAAGAGCATTAAGTGAAGTGTTTTATTATAGATATTTGTTCTTGTTGGTGTTGTTTTAAACCCAGAAGCTGTCTGTAGTCCTTGAGTCTATCCAAGAACTAGAAGGGGAAATGAGAAAAGGAAGATTCTCCTTATTGGGATTTCTGGACACATGAAAAGTGCCTTTGTTGTTGTTGTTGTTGTTGTTGTTTGTATTTGAACATCCTTCCTATCCCTAACATACACACGAACTGAGCACATATGAAGCTTTGGTTGCATTAGCTAAGAATCGTCTTTTCACTTTTGCTGACAGACCAGGAAATAAAGAGATCAGACCCATGGAAAAGGTTAACAAAGGGACACTTTATTTAATTTTAACCTATTTGATATTTCCCAGGATATGGGAATGGGGGAGCAGCCTACTGTGGGTATTTTAGGGTCAGGTCAGTTCCCACATCTCCTCCCAAACTTCTACTGGGCAAAACCTCCCAAACTCCAGGGAGAACACATAAGCTGGGTTGCTCCCCAGTCAGCCCGCATTTGGAAGGTTGACCTAAAACTCCCTCCCCCAAGTCACAGGACTTAAACAGAGAGTTTATCCCTTAGGCCAGACCAAAGGAGGTCACTTTCTTGCTCCTCATTATTATTGTGCTAAAACACTTGCTCCTCATTATTATTGTGCTAAAATGCTGACAGGCTCTGTTCTCCATAACATAAATACTCTAGCCGCATCTATCTGTTCACAGAACCTCCATTCAGTTTACAGAACCTAATGTGGAAGTTCCAGATCCCTCACTTCACCTCTAACGAGGAGGTGCCATAGGTGCTCACCAATCTACCAAATCTCCCCCTCTCCCTGCCATACCTTCACATGACTTGAATCCAAAAAATTCCTTCACCACCCTTATGTAACCATTCCTGGTGCTCATGGCTATGGATAAGTGCATGGCCCTCACTACTTCTCCTCTCCCAGAGTCCATAGGTCTATCAGCATCAGGTCCACTGAAGGCTCAGCCTCTGGAACAAGCAGTCTGAAGCATTCCATTTGCATAAGAAAGAGAGCGTCACCAATGCCATTGTCCTCTCCAGCCTCTCCAGCCACATGACTGGCCATAAATAAGACATTATACTTCAAACATTGTAAAGCGAAGGCCCAAACCAACCTCATGATCCAATGGGATTTAGATATAAGAGTACTAATAATTTATACCATGGCCATGTTGTCACACCAGAAGTGGATGGGGGAGTTTGCCATCTCCTCTGCCATCAACCCTCATCCAGAGGTTGTGTACTTACTCATCAGGTAATCTGCAGAACTGATGAACAGTATCAATTAACATTCCTAAAAACATCAGGTACTGGGCAGGACCTTCAGTCTTTTCTGGAGTCAGAGGGATCCCATGTTCAGATGCCAAGTGCTCAAATTCCTTCAGTAACCCAGTGCATTGACCTGAACCATTCTGTCCTATAAGGAGAAAATCATCCAGGTAAGGCACAGCTCCCCAATTATCTGCCTGACTTTTCAATGCCCATTCTAAACACTTCAAATGTGGAACAGGACACAGAGCACCAATTGGCAGGGGTCCATGTAAAAATGGCCATTGAAGCAGAAACCTAACAACTCAAAATCATTGGGGTACACAGGAAGCAGATGGACAGCAGACTTGAGGTCACACTTAGCTAGCTGTTCACCCATCCTGTGTCATCATACCTCCATGACAGCACTGTCAAACTATGTATAATGGACCGTGCATAGTTCCAGAGGAATGGAATTGTTAACTGAATTACCTCAGGGATAGGAGAGATGATGTAGGAGCCTAAATTCTCCTGGTGTTTTTTTGGGTACCACTCCTAAAGAGGAAACCCTCAAATTAGGAACAGGGGGTTGAGGAAAGGGACCAGTCACTCTCCTCTCCTCAACCTTCGCTGAAACTACGTGTTCCATTTCATGGATCAACTTTACATTATTTGCCATGTAGGAATGGCGAACAGGCTGAAATCCTCTTCAAACCCATTATATAAGTAAGAAGCAGCTTGCCTGTCTGGGTAAAAAGTAACAAATGTCTAAGCACATCCATCTTAACTAAGCTGGGCTCTTTTTGGAGGCAGATTGGGGCCTCCACACTTCTTTCCTTGCTTCTGGTCTCTTGCTCCACTTGGGAGAGTATGGCTTCTGGTGCAGTGACGAAAGGAATGGGGCCTTCTACACACTGTACACTCATGCTTAAACCTGCACAGTTTCCATGTACACCTGGAAACCAAATTCCCAGCATAGAAGTCTCTGTGTCTGCCCTGAAGGCCCTTGTGGTTGAGCAGAGGCACCCCCACTCATTTTCAGAATCAAATGTCCACTGTGATACCACTCCCCTTGAGCTGGCCATGCTGGGGTCATGAGCTACATCCACAACTGCAGATGTACCATGTCCCGCTGCAGGGTGAGATAAATGGCTGCCCTCATACAAAAGGCCTCATCATACAATAACCACACCGGGTCAGGATAATCTTCACATGCCCCTTTGTATGATGTCCATGTATTGGAACAAGGATGCTGTACACAAGGGTTGTGCAATTTCACTGTACACATTTGAAATTATAGCAGCATAAATTAGGAAACCAGATAACCAGTTGGAACAGTTCCTCTCAACTTTATGAACTCCACAAACATCTTTAGCAGCAAAGGGCCACATTCTATGTTGCTTTTTCTGCTCCCTGTCTTTTTGACTTAGAAAAATTACTTCAGCTTATTGTGAACCAAACAGATTTTTCAAAGAGATAAACTGAGGACTATTAACAGGGGCAGGCATCCTATGCAGTGATAATTGCACATTAGGGAAATGATTTCTTGCTAGTGTATGACTGCATTTTACTGTGTGATAGTTATTACTGTTATTTCTTTATATTGATTTTGAACTAGCAATTGCTGGGTTTATTCTGAGTTGAACGATACACAGAGTAGAAGATACCCAATATCCTGTCACACAGTACCAGCCTTTCCAAGCTAATTACTGTCAATGTCCTTTCTACAAATAAAATGATGACAAAGAGCCCAGCTTAAATGTTATTTTAAAAGTCACCACTAGCAAAAGATGCAGGTCCCCTGAAGAGTGTGATTTTCAGCTAATCCCCACCACACACAACAAAGAGGAGCTGAGGTTTGAAGATAAAGCAAGGGATGCATATTAGTTAACCCCTACTGTCCACAAAACTATGTACTGCTCTTCTTGTGTCCTCTGTGTGTCTGTGTAAATGTACAGCTCCTGCTTTCTGATAAACAAAATGGTGCATTTTTAATATTGTTAATATGTGTTATATAACAAGGCCAGGAAAGCAAGACCTTCCAGATCATTTCAATTCTAAGCATTTCTCACCTTTGGCTATACTCACTAGGGCTGATGGGAGTTGAAATCTGACAGCTGTGGAGGCCGTACTTCATCTACCATTCCAGGCTATAACAAAATGAATGAACAATGTCAACAGCAGTGCTAAGAGTTTTATCCTCTGGAAGCAGCTGTTAAGGGCATCCATTTCTGATTTGGAGAAAGGATCAGACAAAATGATTTCAAGTTGGAAGTGAGATGAAAAGTAAGATTCAAAGGCCTGTGGTTGGATCAATTTAATGTTATACCCATCTGTAAAATTTTAAGAACCTTTGTTGCATGTACTATTTTTATACCTTGGGTAGCCAAAATACCCAGCTTCATCTGCAACAGAACAGCCCTTAATTTGACATACTGTGTTAAGGCATAGCTTTTTGGACCCCGAGGAACACCAGCTCCCATGGTACAGCCTTAAAGCCCTCTGAGGTAAGAGCTTGTCAACTCCATACTGTCATATTGCAGAGTATAGAGAAAGGCCCTTGAACTCTTTCCCTAAGACCACTCCATACTGGCTTCAAATTATAGTGACTACAAATTATGCACATATTAGGGAAGTCTCCCGCCTAGTAACTGAAGATGGTATTACAGGCTTTAAATGCATGGGTACTGTTTTTTGTTTTAAAAAAACCAGTTCCCATGCATTTGAAAATTGTAATACCATTTTTTAAAACTGTAATACCATTTTAAAAAAAACAGTTAATACATTTTATAAAACAAATACTGTAACCCTTTAGTGCACAGGACAATGTCCCCTTAGCATGCATGCCAAGTTCAATTGCCTAGGTTTCATAGTTTGAGCTTTGCCTCTGATAGACAGACACACATAGCTAAAGCAAGATTATCATATCTACAGTAACAATAGGTCAGAACACTCTTTACAGAAAAAGGAATGTGTGCATTTGTCATACATATCTAGTACAGTGGGCCCTCTCTATCCATGGGCTCTGGATCTGTGAATTCAACCAACCACAGATTGAAAATAATAATAGAAAAATATTCAAAACAATTTTTTAAAATACAGTATTTTTAAAAATATTTTTAAAAAGCAGTGTGGGGTGTCTCATATGTCTCTCTCCCTGCCTGGTGGCCTTGCAAGAGGACTATGGCAGAAGGTGTTCTGTGGTGCTTCCCTGCTGAGGGTGAAGAAGCCACTGAGGTGGGGCAGGGAGAGAGTGAGAGGGAGGAAGAGAGGGAACTTAGTCATGAGGGTGGGTAGGGAGGAGAGGCTGGGCCAAGTATGCATGCAGCAGTTGCCTTCAGGGTGTGCACAGGGAGTGGTGAGATGGAAAGGATTGGATGGTGCTTGAGCTTTAAAGTCCCTATATATAAGCGACTTGAGCATCCATATTTTTTGGTATCCGCAGATGGTCCTGGAACCAATCCCCCACAGATACAGAGGGCCAACACATACAGCTGGGTTGTTTCTAACAATACCCAGATGTTATTCATGTTTGTTTTTATCTTGCTTGTTTTTTACATTTATAAAATGGCCAGGATTGATCTTCTGGAATAGCAACATGTGACACCTGTGGCATTACTAAGGCCGGTTTCACCCCTCCCTCCAACAGTGTCACCTGGTGCAGTTCGGCCTCTGTGCACCCCCCCCCTAGTGGCACCACTGCCTGATACAAAGAGGAGGTCGCTGCTTCCCCATGCTCTCCTTAACTGTCGGTTCTACCAATGTGCAGTTACTTCCAGTGGGAGAAGGGCCCGTTAGTTATTTGTTTAGTCTTAGTAGATTTAGCCGAGCAGTAATCAGGACCATAGACAGCTTTCCATGTGATTAGTTAGTTAAGCTGACTAAACATGTTTTCCCAACAAAATGCTAGAGTCAACTAAGATGTGAAGAAGGTAACCAAGTCTGCTCTTCCAGTGGCTGTATCCCTGTTGGATGATGTTTATAACCCTTGGCTGTTCTGGTAGTTTCGTACTCCTGCAGAGCTGAGAGATGGGAGAAACTTCTGGGAAATTGTTCTCTGTGTCAGAACTTGATGAAAAGGCAATGCCCTCAGGCTAGGCAGGTATAGAAGGGATTTCTTCTGTAGGAGTCATAGTATGGGGCTACCATTTTTGACAGCAACCCTAAGTCTTCTCTAATGTTTAGTTCTGCCTCAATTCCCGGAGTGGTCTATGAAATATGTTAGGTGCTCTTCTTGATTTTCCTGTTATGAAAACAGGCATAATCCTAATCAGTGATTAGTGATCACTTACCTGAGAGGATGGAGGTAAAGGCTGTACAGTTTTGTATAAATCATTAATCATAACTTGAGCATTGAAGGGATATCTGGCTTTCTCCTTTAAAATCAGTACAGAAAACATACAGAGATGAACAGCATGATTTCTGCAAATCACCCTTCATACTGGACATGACAGAGGTCCTTCAGTGGTGGAATAATACACTAATTCTAGCTCCCTCTTTCAACTTGCATTGACCTTTTATATTTAACAAATCAGCTACCTCATCTCCCCCAATCTGGAAACCATAGAAACCAAAGCAAAAGTACAGCCAAGAAGTTCGTCATTTGACTCTCTCTTGCTGATCTCCATGGAAACGTTTTGGTGGAATTTATTTATTTATTGTGGGGGAAAAAAATTCAAAGACTTTCAAACCAAGCACATGGTCACAGCTTGAGAGAGCTGTGACATCATCAGAAAAGCTTTAAGCAGAAGTAAATAATGTAAGGTATTCCTGGAGTGCATATTCCTTTCACAGCTTAGAGCTATTCATATCTGGTTTTGCTTCAGAAATTATAATTATAACTTTTCTCATGTTATTTAGTTATCAAATAAAGGTCTGGAGAAAGACTTATGCATTCTACCCACCAATCAAATACCACATATTTGTGCTGGGAAAATGTTTTGAAATATAACATATCTTCTTAATGACTCTTGGTGATTATCTCTTTTCTTTGAAACACCATGATGGAACTGCATGTAAAACTCAGTACATTCTGTACATTATTATTTGTGAGATGCAGTCATCATTTTATTGTTTCTATTTTATATTTCAATGTACTGCATACTAAGGAACTTGGGTGATCGGGCAGTCTAAAAGGACAATCAATCAGTCAATCAATATAGGGCTGTCAGTGAAAATGGTAACCCTCTGCCAAGTTTTCCCCCTTTCTCCATAATGCACAAGCACATCAAATCTTCTCCCTGTGAATTTCCTTGTTGACCTCCCTGACACTAACAGTCACTGATGGGAGAGCAGAGAAAATGGTGACATTGTGATAAGCATAACTATACCTAAATATTATGAGGGAAGGTGGGGATCGGTCTGAAGAAGAATGGTAATTTTTTTTAGCCTCAGCTCTGTGTTGAATATAATGTCTAGTTTTGACTAAAGTGAATAATGTAAGCTATGATGATACACTTTGTGAAATCATTCAGCTATGCTGTAGAGTTCTATGGCCCAGGCCACATCCTTACTGTGTAAATGAACTCATCCTAAACCAGAACAATCTTCTCAGTTTTATTCACCTACAAAAGGAGTGGGGAACGATTCCCCTCATATGTTTCTGGACTGCAATTCTTATCAGCCAAAGTCAGAATTGCCAATGGGACCTGCGGTCCAATAACATCTTGAAGACACCATGTTCTCCATCCCTGCAGTCCTGACTATTGCAGAAAAGGGTGATAAGGGCCAGTTCCAAGTGTCTTCCTGGATTGCCCCAGTTAAGAGTATACATGCAAGGCCACTTGTATGATAGCCAGTTCCATGGCAAACACAGCCTTGCTTATGGAACGCTAGCAAGTTAAGTTGAGAGGTGCTGAGGTGCTAGAGTTTTTTTCAGACTGGGAGAGCAGGAAATTGTTGTTCTTTTAAATGCAGCTGGAAGTTATCAGGTCTAGGAAGAGCTGGAATTCCTCTGTGGTTTAGCTCACAGTTACTAATTTATATTCCAAAAGGCAAGATGCCATATATCAGTGCTGGGCAACTAGAAAGAGGGTGGGGGCCATTTCCCCATGCACACCTCTCCTGCTGGCTGCACCATTGTGTTTGGGCAATCTGCAAGTAACATTGCCTCAGTTATGACTGCTGCATTTACAGTTTGGTTGCAGAGTTATTAGGTTTTAAAACATCCCAACCCAGAGGATTCCAGGGGATTGAAAGACTGCACTTTGGGGTCCTAAGTGCTACATGTTGCCTGTAGGCCACACTGTGCCCATATGTGTCCTATATAATAATTTAGCCAATAAGTTGCTCTGTGAAACATACCCAGTGGCACATCAGATGGGTATAATAAGAGACATCTGTTGGTTCCACACTTCACTGACATATTGACCTTTGCCTAATAAACAGATTGGGGTGGGGTGTAGTAGGGTGCAGTCAAGGATCACCCCTGGAGTTGGGTCTGAAGATGTTATCTTCTTTTCCCACATCCCCTTTGTACACATCATGCTCCTTCTTATGATTCATGCATACTGGCACATTTGATGTTACCTTTATTCAGTTCTCAGGTGTTTCTACCATGCTGCCATTAGATGGAGAAAAACCTTTTGTTCCATGAAACACACTGACTGATAGTCGTGTCAGTAGTTTCTGGAGTCAGGGGCGCTTAATAATGTGTTCTAATCATCAATATATTTCACTGGGAATTGCCATAGCAACTGAAGACACTGTTAATCTTTTTTTCCACACATGTTTTCTCTAAAAGTCGTATAGAAGATTCTTCCACAGCTGTCCTAGCATCAATAAATATCATAAAGGAGAGATATTCATGGTCTGGATTAAACTCGATTAAATGGACATGTGTTTTTAGTTATCCATTAACACTGATGAATATCTGTTCTACTTCAGATCAAATTATAGTAGCTTTATCAAAAGTATGTCACACAGTTAATGTGCTTTCACTTCATCTTGGGCAGCTATTCCATAACTTTCACTTTAATTTCATCTGTTTATCTCTTTATCAATCTGCCCCACTCCCAATTAATCTATATATTTTAATTAGATTAAATTAATTAAAAATTGTCTATAACCTGCAGTACCACACTGAAACATTAGGTAGAAGACACCTGGTTCCTCAAGAGCAGGAAGCCTTGTGGTTTGGTCCAAATGCTTGTAGCTGTTTTGGGAGTGGGGTTCGAACCAAGTCATTTAAACCTTCATTTCCTTCCATTTCCGGAACAAGAAAGGGATGGCTTCTCTATAATTTGATTGTTTGTTCTTTATTCTGAGGGGAGAAAGAGGATGAATAAGAATTCCTGGTGCTCAATTGCACAGAGAAGGGAAAGAAAGACTACATGAGTGGTGGGGGTGGAGGGGAAAGGAGGAAAAGAAGAGTGAAAAGCACAATTGCAATACAGTGGACCCCCATATCCGTGGAACCAATATCTGTGGTTTCAGTTATCCATAAGACACAAAATACAGACACATACCATAGAGTTGTGCTTGAAAATGCCTAGAGAGACACCCTCTCTAGGCATCTTCTAGGCCCTCCAATGCAACTCTATGGTATGCTTTTACTGGAAGTCCTCTATTTTAATAGGGTTTGCTGTTATCCACAGTTTTTGCTGTGCTTTTTGCAACCGGACTTGTTTATCTCGGATTGGCCTTTTTAGTCATCAGCGTGCTTGCAGAAAGCGCGGGATGAGTCCTTCCTGAATCTTCATTTGCAAAGAAAAGCCAGAGAGAGAGAGGTAAGTCTGGGAACCAGCCCCCCTTCCCCTGGATATGGGGGTCTGACTGTATTGCTCATTTGGATTGATTTTACTTGAATTCTAGTCATGCCACTTGGTGTGTGTGGCTTGGATTCCCAGCTTATATTTAAAAAGATTGTAAATCTGAATCTGCACTATATGTTTTGCATCACTTTAGTTTTCATGGCTCCATCCTCGGGTATACTAGTATTTGAAGTTTGGTGAGCTACTAAGAAGGTATCAGGGTATTCTTAGGAGAGAGGAACTGAGGACGGATTCCAGTGGTTAAAAGGTGGAGAAGAGATGGGAAGGCTCAACAAGTGTTGAGGTGGAAGGAGAGAAGGGCCAGCAAGAGGGGAAGAAGGGGAAGAAGAAATACAGCACAGGGGAGCAGAAGAAAAAGGGAGAAGGGGCAGATACTAAAGAGTTTTTAACCTAGACAAAGCTGGTGTGTGTATTGGGGTGGGGAGGAAGAAAGAACAGCAAGAAAGAAAGGGACCAGGGGTATGGAAGAGGTGAGATTGGCTTAACAAATTTTGAAACCAGGTGAAGCATTGTACTAGTACTGAACAATGCACCAGAACACTGAAATGAAAATCTTTTTCTTAAAATAGTAATGGTTACTCTTGTTCAATGAAGTGTTATTTTCTTCCATGTGCATACGTAATACATGCATGCCTGTACATGAATATCACTCATGGCAATTATTTTGTACAAAACACACTTTTAACAATTTGCAAGCCCAATTTCAGGATATCCAGAGACTGCTTCATTGCCTTTGACATTTCATTCTTTTCTGGGTTTTATTATCCCCTAAGCATATGTTATTAAAGCATATGTTGGCCCAAAATCAGAGAAAAACCACAACAGAAACAAAATTTCTCTCACATGTACTATGGAGATTATCAGATGCATTAAAAGTGGTGTTACAGGAACGCCAGGAGACTGCAAAAGGACTCCCTTTTCTGACGACATCATTCCCCCCTTGTTCTGCTGCCGTTCTGCCAGCGTTGCTTTTTATTGATGGGAGAAGCCATCAATAGATCCCCCATTCTGTTCCTGTCACAGATGTTCCTGCGTGTGACAAGGTGCCCGATCATGCTGGCGAGATCCCAGCGTCAATAGACAGTCCCTACCAGAACACTTCTGGGTGAGATTCGGACATTCAGGTAAGAGACACACTTTTTATGACCCTCCCCAGGTTACCTCTACTTTTTAATGTGTGTTTTTGTGCTTGCTGTAATTTTTTTCATGTTCTTTTAATTTTTATTTTTGAATTTCCCACACTCACATCTTCTCGTGAGAATCCACAGGATTTTGATCCAGGAAGTGAAGGGAGCTCCGTTAGAGCCAGGTCACTCCTTGGCTGCTGGAATGACACATAGGAGATAAGTGCGATGGGGAGGGTGATTGTAGCATGACAGGGATGGGACAGGGGCAGGAGTGGAGATTGTGGGACAGGAATGCTTTTTTTCATTCCTGTCTGATAATCTCCTGTGTCTCTAGAAATGCCATCATAAAAGCATAAACATTGGCAGAATCAATGTAACTTTTTTTTAACAAAACACCTTTTTTGTGTTTCAAATGCCACCATTATTGTGATCTAGGGATGGTTGAGGCATCAGCTTTGTGTCCAGTTTTTCTCTTCATTCTTTGAAAGATCCTCTGATTGTTCATTAATGATATACTTTACTTCATTTCGCCAAGGCCTCTGCTCTGGCATCAATCATCCATTCAGGAAATGTAATAGTAGTATTAAATTGTTATTATCATTCAAGCAACCCTGATTGTAAGTGCAGAATCTACTTTAAAAGAAAAGGTGAACTTCCCTTCCCTTTACTGTGGTTTGTTCTCTAATAGATTTCTAAGCAGAAAGCTTTTTGCCAACTCCTAGCTGCTAAAAAGTGTAGATTCGCATGCATTTCATCAGTCCCTCAAAGTTTCCTGGAAGCATGTATCCTCCAAAGTTTTGAAAATTTTCATTAAATCTCTCCTTTCAGCCTATGTGCTCACCTTCTACTTACCTCCCTTTCCTGGGTAAACACACAGCTATGCTGAGGCAGGAACATTGCCTCAGTTGGGGTGGGCAAGGAGGCATGGAATTCAACATGTAAGCTGGAAGCATGTGATAGGACCACAATGAGAACTGAAAGCTTACTCACAGTTAATATACTCCTATGCACTGATACATAGGAGAAGGGAAAGCAGATTTATATCAGTCCATTGCCTTTGTATTATCTACAGTGACCAGCAGTGTATCTGCAGGATTTCAGAGAGGAATCTTTCCCCTCTTGGCCTGGAAATGTCTGCAAATTGAACCTGCGACGTTCTGCATACAGAACTGGTGATCTACCACCAAGCTGCTCTCACATCTCTGATTATTCTGTTTCTGACTGTTCTACTGCTTCCAGCTCATGGTCCTAGGGATGCGTCTTGCCACCAATGCTCTGAAACTCAGTTGTGTCAAATTAATGAAATTAACCAACGTTGTGTGTATGTATTCATTTTAACTCCTTTGCTACTGAGAACATTATCATAAGCGGCAAAAAACATGCCATTAGGATGTGATAGCACAAATGGCACAAATTATCAGATGATGATGTTGCTTACCCATTCCTGCTGCATTGTGCTGGCGTGAATAAGGCATCCCTTTTTATTGACAGGCTAAGCCATCAATAAAAAGGGCCACTTCATTCACGCCAGCGCAATACAGCAGGAATGGATAAGTGACGAGAATGTCTGATAATTTTGCCTTTTCTGCTATGGTCACATCCTAAATTATGCGTTTTTTTGCTGGTATTTGCCTCATCTGATAAATTCCTGAGGCTGGTGCAGAGCTGCTTCTTGGAAGCTTGGATAAGGCCTGACACTCAATAACTCATCTACCCATTAATCTTTAATGTATTATGACAACAGATGAACAATTTGAGGATAAAAATAGATCCCCTGCTGTTTTTATTAATCCATTCATTTTACTTTCATGACTATAATGCAAGAAGGTAAAGAAGACATTATTTGTCTAAGCTGCCATGAAGAACCCTTTTTCCAAGAGTCTTGTTTTTAAAAGTGTTGTGTGTTGTTTTCTCCCCGTTCCTTTTAAAACGATCCCACCACCCTTATTCTGTATAAGATGCAGTAGTGTGTCTTATCATCTTTTACATATTTTTCTTACAAGACAGTTATGTCTCACATAATTATATATTAGGATATTTTCAGATAAGAAGCTCTGGATGCCTTTGCTGAAGAACTGAAAAGGCTATAAATAACACTTTTTAGCATTAAAAAGTGAGAGAGATGGAAATGTCATGTCATGCACTTATCTTAACAATTGTCATCATAAATTCTCTTCCCATTGGATTTTTTTTTTAAAAAAATAAACATTTGCATCACCTGTAAGATATTACTGGGACAACCAATATCTGAATCTGCCTGAAACTTTGTAAATAAGTTCACTGCAGCACTTGGTGTACACGTGAAATGGAACAGAGCAGTAGAAACCTTCACTTCTCTTGTTCCTCCACTTCTGCTATTAGCTTCCATCAATGGTAGGGAGAATAAAAGGGGTGGTGCATACTGGATTCCTACTAAATTCCATTGGTGCAATGGAAACCATACCACTATGGACTGTGGGTGGGAATACAATATTCATTTTTTTCCCCTGACACACAGACATGCCACATCAGGGGAAAATAAAATTAGTATAAAATTACCTTATTATTCTAGTTCTTGGCAGATTTTTTTTTGCTTTGTTTTGATTAAATATCAAAATTTGTTTTGATTAAATGATTTTAAAAAAGATAGCCAAGATCCTGCATCAGGAGATGTATCTCCAGCATCTCTCTCTCTATATATATAAAATGCTTGGGTATGTTTCCTTTCCCAGTATGCTGATTGGCCACTTAGGAAACATAACCAACCAATCACCTCTCCCACCTCACTCCCTCAACCACTCACCACCCAGAAGTATCAGGCCACAGCCACTGCTTCAAACTCCAGTAGGGTGCATATGCTAGACACCAGCTGCAGGATTCTGGGAGATGTAGCACAGAAACATGTGGAAAGCTGCTACTCTAACCTCCATGCTGCAACCACCGCTTAAAAGCCCAGTAGGGTGTACCAGGTACAACTAGTATCATTATAATACATCTCCCAGTGTAACCTCCCAACTCTTTCAGCGTGGCTTTCCCCCACCTCTCAAAATGTCCGTTTCTGTGTTAGTAGAAAATAGCAGTAGCAGAAGACAAACATCCATCAATTTTCCTTTAGCTGGATCTACTATGACAGGCATTCTCAGGGACCTTGTTTTGTGTGTGTGTGTGGGGGGGGGGGTTCCTCAGGATGATTTTATTTTATTTTA
The DNA here is from genome assembly GCA_030847615.1 of Gambelia wislizenii. Lineage (NCBI taxonomy): Eukaryota > Metazoa > Chordata > Lepidosauria > Squamata > Crotaphytidae > Gambelia > Gambelia wislizenii. The sequence goes on along the minus strand of JAUMIR010000005.1, from coordinate 100,763,728 downwards.
TTTTGCTGTCCATCCAGCTAAAGGAAAACAGCTAGACACATCTCTACTGCTTCCACAGCTGTTAGTTCTCCACCAACATGGAATTAGCTGCCACACTGAAAAGGTGGTTTGGGAAAGGCATTTTGGCCATTGAGCAGTGGGAACAGAATTAAACAACCTCTAGAATGACCCCAAAAGTAGGTTGAGATGGCATAAAGTTGCACTTTCATCATTGTAACACATTAAAAGGATCCCAGCCGATACCTCACCTATGGTCAGAATTGGTCCACTGCATTCTGTTAGATTAAGGCCACCTTACATTCTCCTCATTCTCCTCTATGTTTAGATCCAATTTAGGACATATAGGATGATAGGATTTGTAGTTTTAAATCTATTAAGGATAGAAATAATATTTCAAAAATATTTTGGAAAATGGTCAAAAAGCATGTTTTTGAGTGTTAAACCAAGAGGAGGAGAGTCCTGTACTGATGAGAATCTTCATAGTTCAGTACTCATTCCATGCAAAATTCACATGTGGTTGTTTTGCTCAGAAAACATCATTTTCTACACAAGAAATAATATTTCTGCATTGAATTACAGAAAATGCTGTAACGGGGATTTATTTTGCATAAGATTTGCATGGTTGATTTGCATAGAAAACAGCATTTTCTGTGCAAGAAATAATATTATTTTCTGCACAGAACATGCTGTTTTCTGTGCAGGAATTGTTGTTTTCTGTGCAAAATAACCATGTTCCCATTTTTTATAAGCCAAATTGTGAATAGCCCTCAAAAGCTTCATGAGTTTCAAAGACCTTCTCTCAGCAGGAAGGAAATTGCTGAAATTACTCATTCCTACCTTCAAGAAGAAAGTTAGGTCCTGTCTAAATGGTGAAAATAATCCTCATGGAATTCACTGGGAATACGATCTGTCTTAATGAGAACCCACATCATTGCATCGTGTTTGGAAGGGGGCAGCAAAAACCTCCAAAAACTATGCCTGGAGAGCCTTCATGGCTTTTTTCAGAGATTTAAAAAAGCTCCATAGGGAATGTCCATCCCTGCTGATTAAGACAGTTGCATTCATATTGCTGCACTTTCCCATAGGATAGGAAGCACAAGCTGATTGGCTGGATGACCATGGGGGTGGGGCTTGCTAACAGGGCAAGCACCCGCTGCCACCATGTTGGATTTTTGCCTTAGTGAGCAATCGCTAATGTGATAAAACAGTGATTTGTGTTATCCTTCTCCTTTTTTGTAAACATGAAATATTGCTTGTGTCTACCATGGTAAACTATTTTTTAAAGTTCAGCAGTGGCAGATTTAAAAACATGAATAATTCACTCATGGCCGCCATCTAGGCTAGAGGGAATGCAAAGTTTATGGGGGCAGTAAAACCATTAGGACAGTTCACAGCTGCTGCAAATTGCTATTATTACAGAGCAATCAGGGGGTTTTCCTTCATATAGACGACCCCTTAATGAAGAATTAAATCCCTAAAATCTATGTACACACTTAATTTTGTTCCCTGCTCATATTTCATATCATACAATCTGGTCCAGAAGTGGAGGGATTGCACATAATCCTGACAGTTTTGAAAGTGGAAATGGCCATCAGTTGTGAGAGGCAGGACAACCATAGCAGCCTCCTGATTTATGATGAATGTAGACAGATGCAAATTGAGACTGCTATTTCTGATGTTGCTACCAGACGGTTTAGAAGTCCTGGAATTGCCATGTTCAACAAAATTCAATTTAATGTTAATTTGGGGAGCAAATCTCAGTGGCCCAACTGTAGCTCTTGAGGTTTGTGCCAGTGCTGTCAGCTGTGATTGGTGGCTCACTGTCCTGTTGTAGGATTTCCACTGTGAATGCAATAAAAGCTTAAAAGAGAAGAATCTGCAAATTGCTATCTTAATGAGCAGCAATTGTGAGAAGTTAATTAGCTCATTCCCCTGAGCTACAGCAGTAATGGTTTTTCCTTAAGAAAAAGAAAGAAAGGATTTTTTTTAACTAATGTCTGTTGGTCTTTGCCATGGAAGTTTGGGAGATGGCATCAGGTTAATTGCACAGGCCTCTTCCATAATAGTTCAAGGAAAAGAAAGGAGGCATTCTAGCTAGCTATTGGAATGCACATGAATGAACAGCTAACCAAGAAATGGTGGTAAAGTGAGCAAACTGTCAGTTAAGGACTTCTGATCTCCCATTCCTTGAAATGACAGACCTGGCCACAGTTATACATGCCATAGTTATATCCCGTTTGAATTACTGTAACACCATCTACATGGGGCTGCCTTTGAAGGGTTGTCAGAAACTTCAACTGATCCAAAGAGCTGCAGCCAGATTGTTAACTGGGGCTGGCCACAGGGAGCACATACTTCCCTTGTTGTAAGTGTTCCACTTGCTGCTGGTCTGTTTCCATGTACAATACAAAGTGCTGGTTGTGTCCTATAAAATCCTATATAGCTCAACTCAGGTTATTTGAAGGATCATATTATCCCTTACAAACCTACCTATGTTTTGAATCTTCTGGGAGGCCCTTCTTTCTGCCCCACCACGACACCATGCTGGCTCTCAGCAACATAGCTACCCCTGCAGCATGATATAGTGGTTTGACTTCCAGACCTCCCACCAGACCTCCCACCATCCTGGTCGCCCTCATCTGTACACGTTCCAGCTTCTCAATAATGAGAAGCTTTCTTTCAAAAGTCATGATGTGTCCAGAGCATCATCCCGCCAGAACTCAGTTTGTTTCACTTAATCATATCACTGTTTTCACCATTCTTAAAGGTCACTATCCAGACTCTACAGGATTGGCAGTTTTCAGGAGGCTTGTGGCACGGGTAAAAAGATTCAACATTCCTTCCATCCTACCCTCCCCACTCTAGCTACAATCTAAATGGGCCTCCTGGATCACCTTGTTGTTGTTGTTTTTGTTTTGTTTTGTTTTGTTTTTTAGAAAAAAACAAATTGAACAAATGAAACCCACATATATAGCTTGATGTTAAATCAATCTGGCCATTGTTAACATCCTATGGTATTTTTTCCCAGAAGCTGAAGCATTACTTTTAAAATGTAATTTCATGTAGTTACTAGCTTTGGTGTTTGGAAAGAAGCCTGTCATTACTGCAATGTTGAAAAAGTGGTTCATATTTGTGGCACTGATAATAGCCTTTTTGTTCCTGTGCCTTATGGAAAAAAAAGAAAAAAAAAGAGGGGGGACTTGAAAAAATAATGGCATAAAATGTGAAAAAATGCCTCTGAAATGCCCTTTAAAATAACATCTGGAAGTAAGGAGAAACTATTACCCATTACACCAAGAAAACAATGTCTCTCCTATTATGTTATTTTTCAGATGTGACATGGTTATAGCCTCATTAGCCAAAAAAGTAACCAGTAGTAGGTGACTACATTGCTTCCAATGAATATATCCACATTCTGCTTGTTTTGAATTACAACATGCATGTAGTTGCTAGAAGTATAGGACACACTTCTGCATGTAATTCACTAGCCCACAGGTCATAAGCAGGCCAAACTCTGTTTCCACACACCATGTGACTGTAAATTGGATTAAAGTACAAATGTGGGGTACATTATGGAGTAGCTTGAAATATCTCAGCAGTAGCAAAAACGAAGTGGATATTACTTACTGCTATTTATTTACCAAGCAAATCATCTGGATTATTCATTACTGAATTGGTCTGTCCCCTTCTGGACAGTCAAAGAGCAGTGGGGAACTTCAAGCAAGTAGAGAGCACAGGACAAGGGCAGTTTCCATCTCAAGGGGATGCTGAATCTCCTCCAGATTTTAGTCTGAATTGTAAAGGAGCTATTCAAGGTGCTGAGCTGTATCCCTAGTCACTGGTTCAGGGATGTGCAAGTGAGCCTCAGTGCCAATATCCCTATGTACACTGGCCCTGCCTGCTTCACCCTGGCCACTCCATGTTGAGTGGGAGGGTTTGAAAAGGGATTCTAAAAGCATTCCTATATACTCTGAATACTCATTCAGTTGCAAGGACTCTTTGCTGCTGAACTTTCTTGAAATCCCTCCTAGACTTTCCTGCTCAACATGGAAGCATCTGTATTGTACGTCACCAAAAGAAGATGTCACTCAAAAAAGAGGGCATGATATTTGATTTAAACAGAAATACAATGGCAGTACAAAATATCTATACCATGAAAAAAAAAATCAGTATTCCCAATCTCCTTGTGAAATTTTTATCATGGATATACAGATTTTTGTACCATGTAGGGATAGCTGGGACCCCTGGATAGGCAAAGGTGAAATGGAAGGGAGGGGGATGATTCTTATAAATGCAGAATCCTTTTTTTTTTTTTAACATGAATAATTTTCTTGTTAATTGTGTTCTTAATAACAGGAAAGCCAAAAAAGGTAAGGAGGAAAATAGAGTAGTTGTGTCTGACTATATTTCAGATGCATTAAACAGAGAATTCTAAGGCTTTGAAAGAATACTAGAATATTTTTTAAAAAGAAAAAGCACCTGTTTTCCCATGTTTAAAGCACTTTACATTAGGTTATATACCATTTTTGGTAAAGTTTGTGCTGCCATACACACCAGACGATTTTCTCTCTCTCTCTCTCTCTCTCTCTGACTAGTGCTATTTTTTTTTTAAAAAAATAGCCGTTTCCATAGCAAAATCTAAACTTGCTGTACTGCTGCATCATTTTTGTCTGTATTGGGATTATATAAGAATCTGAAGCATAAAGGTTGCATAATACATTGGAACAGCTTAAACCCTGTTTTTGAATAAGGATAATGAGTTTTTGTGTAATTATCAGTTTTATGTGATGCAACCACATTTGTAATAAATTAAAGTGGTTCCTGAATTGGACTGCTTGATACGTTACTGGTGGGGGTTCCTTCTATGAATGTGTCTTTTATTTAAAAATAAACCTCCCTATGTGACACAAATTAATATTTGGGAAGAAACTTGGTTAGAACTAGGGCTGGGCCGGGGCCACTTGATCCAATTTAATTCAGCAGTTCAGTTCATGCCCCATCCTCTCTGGATCCAGATTGTGGTTTGGGAATCCGAATTGCTGCTCCTCTCATTCACTTCTATTGTGAAAACAAAAAAGCTTCCAAATTCTACCTCAGAATGAACTGGAAAATAAGCCATCGACAAACAAATGTGTGCTGCTATCTTGTCTGTTATGGTTGATGAAGAAAACAATGCAGTGTCTGTTTTTGACTTGTTGAATGCAGAAAGATTGCCAAATTATTCAGTGACTAAGGAGATTTTCACACTACACTGGTATAGTGTTACTATTCCACTTCATTTGCTATGGCTGCCTCCTGTAGAATCCTGGGATTTGCAGTTTAGGGAGGGGCATTTACAACTCTCAGCCAGAGAGATCTTACGCCTCACTAAACTACAAACCCCAGAATTCCACAGGAGGCAACCAGAGCAGTTAAAGTGGAATAGCAACACTATAACAGTGTAGTCTGAAAATCTCTTCTATTTCTGAATGAACAAACAGACCCTAGACTATTAATTATAAAGTCTAAATGCACCTTCCTGAGCCCCAAACAGTTATGCAGTGCACTCGTGGTAGTAAAAGTTGAAGGGTTTTTTTTAAAAAATAACTCAAACTGTTCACTCCTAAAACAGCAGCACCTCTCCATTAACTACATTTTAGAGTAAGAAAAGTGAGGGGGGAAAGACCTTTCCTATTCTCTGTTAACCTCTCAGAAATGCACAGAAACAAGCAGCCCCAGAAGAGCTGAATGAATTTTCAAACCTAAACCTGTGAAAACACCTTGCCTTCCTATTTCTCTAAGCTAACAAGAACAACAAAATAAGTACGCCCACATGTACAGCTCTCAAGCTTTCTAAGTCTGTACCTAGCTTTGCTGCAGACCCTTAGTTAAGAAATGTAGGAAAAGGGGGGGAAACAGAGAAGAAACAACCCTGGAGACATTCCACACAAACTCTCCTGCACATACTGCAACCAGAAATTTCAGGAAATGCTAATGCCACGGATTGGAACCCTTCCCTACCCCACCTTGAACACACTATCATGGCATCATGGATCAGAGGGAAAACATACTTTTCTTCCCCACCTCCCAACAATGTCTGAAGTCCTCTGGAATTAACCGGAATGCTTGGGATAGAGCAACCCACTCTTGGAACCCATTTAGCCCAGTGTCCTCTACTGCAGACCCAAGCCAAATGAATCCAATTTGTTCTAGAATTTTGGCTTCCACTGGACTGCAGAAATAGCCCAAGTAGAACACCTTCTTTGATACCAGGTTTATATGTGTGGAGACTTTGAAGTAGGGAACCACCGAATTGGGTCATTCTCTTCACCTGCTGCTGCATGAAATGCTATTGTTCAAGCCAGTTCTACCTTTCTTGTGTCAAGCCTGAGAAGAAACTCCCATTATCAGAGGGGGGACAGGGCAAAGACTTTTGAGGCATTCCTGGCCTAATGTGTGACAATTTATTTAGCCACAAAAGTCTCTTGAAGGCCACCAGGTAGTGTTTCATAATATGTGCCATCAATATAAACCAGGAGTGGGGAATTGGCAGCCCAAAGGTGTCTCCTGTCTTCCCACTGCATTTCTTCTGGCCCCTAGCCACTTCCACGGAGTTCCCTCCCACAAAAGGTTGAGGAGGAAGGTGGTGATTGGGCACTGTTACTGGAAGGTTCTCCACTTGGAACCTTTTCCAGCACTAGAATTCAACTTGCTCGCTCTCACAAGGGGCCCTTTCACACTACACAGTTATAGCGCTAGGATTCCTCTTTAACTGCCATGGCTACATCCTATGTAATGCATCTGGGCTTTGTAGTCTGATGAGGCACTAGAGCTCTCTGACTGAGAATTCAAAATGCCCAGCCTGTTACCTGAAGAGGTGGGGGTGCTTTAGAGCCCCACATGTGATGCCAAAGACTATATTAATATTTGGGGAATTGCTATTATTAGCTCAAATGGAAGGTTGAGAGCCGCTGGTAACTTCGGGATCTTTTCACCTCTGTACACCACTACTAACTGCAGAGGACTCCAGGTTAAAGTGAAATAAAATGTTTTTATTGAAAATAACACAAATAACATTCACACACACATACAAGAATCACACAAGCCTATTGAAGAGTTAAGGCAGAAAGACTGGATAGAGGAATAGATTTGGGAAATAGTCCTGAAGAGTGGAGTTTCAAAGTACTCAGACAGAAGTCTGAGGGCGGCACTGGAAGTTCCAATCTGGGGGCACGCCGACAGAAAGAGTAGCCAGTCTTGTCCACAGTGGCACACCTTTCTATTGTTAGGGGATAATATTTATCCCCTGCTTCATATTCTAAAGGGGACACTTTGGCTTAGGACAAAGCTTAGATGGGTTTCCCACCAAATCAACAAAAGAAACCAAAACATAGCTGATTGCTGTTAATGGCTGGGAGATAGGAATTGATTGGTTCATGACAACCTTGCATTGTAGGACAGGAAGGGATTCCAAGGGATATTTCCTGGGGATTTGGAATGGAATAGTCACTTGATTGTTCAGATTATGTGACTCACCATTGCAAGGCCCAAGAAGAAATTAACACATACCTCCTTAATGGTTTTGTTTACTAAGTGGCTTCCATTCAATCCTAGCTTGGGTGTGCTTGCTAAAATGTATCTAAGACACCTTTCCAGGTCCTTGTGACCTCCACCTGACCTCATTTTGGGTCACCTTGGTCTACTTGATCCCTTTGAAGTGTCCAATATTTCCACTTATGAAATATTACAGGTAGGGGGTAGTAGGGCATGCTAACATGCCCTAGACTGAAGTTCCAGGATTTCAGAGGATGGAGACATGGCAAGTAAAATGGAATATAGCGCTATTATTACATACTATGAAAAGGCCCCAGGTTTTATGGGGAAAGGCCGGCCAAGGATAGTGCCAAGTTAGGTAGCAACAACCCAAAACTGTCTTTTAAGGCATTATCATGTTTGCAATTATAAATACTATAAATGCCTATAAATCTTGTAATGCCTACAGAGAATATATAATACATTTAATTAAATTAATGTGTGTGATTCTCCATGGCTTTTCCCCCTTGTATGTCACATACCCTATGACTGTCTCAATTTGGCAGAGACAGTCCCAGTTAATCATCTGTCATCCCACTTTTTCAGCTGCTTTTAAAATGTCTCAGTTTCTCTCTCCACGTTCTCTCTTTGTCCTCAGTTTACTTCAGTTTCTGGAAACTGAGTTCAAAGTGCAAATGTAGTTTTCACCAGCGCCGGTTTAAGGCACCAGCGGGGTCAGGATCCGCAGGGGGCCCCATCATTGTGGGGGGCCCATAGTAACCCTCCTCCTGCAAAAACATTATTAGTAATAATCTGAATATCCTGTACTGTGAATAGCTTAAGTTGAGTTAGGTTACATTGACCTGAGATAAACATAAGGGGCCCTCAAAATAAAGCATTGCAACCCCCCCCCAAATTCCTTAAACCAGCCCTGGTTTTCACTCAATTAACTCAGCAGGCCTTCCCCAGTCGGAAGGCGAAAGGTGAATTAAAAACTAATAATATAATAATATATGGGGGGGAGGAGAAAAAGAAGAATGCAAAATAATAGAACAAATACCTTCTTTGAAGTGGTATTAATTAAGGTAACTTTTGGTCAAGACTAAGTGTTCTAAGGTAACCCCCCACCTTCTTGTGTATTATATTCGAGACTACCTGTCCACTCTTATTTTTATTTTTATTTTTAAAAAAGGTGTTGGGATAAATTGTTATTGTGAGAGACACGTTTGGAGTGAAATATAGATTAGAAATTATGGATACACTACTCTGGTGAAAATATATATATATAAAATATGTGGAAATTCCTTTGAGTAAGTTTACAGATGGCCACTGGTTTGAGACCTAGGACATACACCACCTCTCAAGTATTAACATCAAGGAGGACCTCGTCGGAAATGCTGCCTAAGCAAATTAACATTAATGCTCAAATCTTGGAAGAACTCAAATATTTCAAGAGAGAGATAAAGGAGGAAATACGGAATCTTAAGAAAGACATGAGACAAGATTTTGAGAAAATAGAGAAAAGATTAGATAAAAATGTCAAGAGATTTAAAAGAAATTAAAGGAGAGGTGGACAGCGTGAAGCGTAGAACTACAACTTTGGAAAGTCAAACGAGTATGGGAAAAGAGTTAGAAAAGGAAAAACAGCTTAATCTCTCTCAAGAGACAAGGTATAGGGGGAAGTGTGGGAAACTGAGAAGCCTATCTGAAATGAGATATGAAAACTTACAGGAAAGGCTGATACCAGCCATAGCGTGCTATATAGAGGAACCAGAGGAGAATATAGAGAAAGAGGTTGATAGGATGTTTAGAGCAAATTCGATAATTGCAAAGGAGCAAAAACTGCCTAGAGACATTGTGATCTCCTTTATAAGATCTAAATACAGAGAGAAAATAATTCAAACAAACTATACACGCAAATTAATAATTGAGGGACAAGAAGTTCAAATATACAAGGACATTCCAACTGAGATTCTCAGGAAAAGACAAGGATACAAGCAACTTACACAAAAATTAACATATATGGGAGTGAATTTCAGATGGGATCAAATAGAGGGAATCTCCTTTACCTACCGACAGAGAAGATATAAAATAAATTCAGTTGACAAAATTAAAGAAATGATGGAAAGACATGAAGCAGAGGAAAAGAAAGGAGAAGATAAGAGAAGGAGAAGGAAAACTAGATGAGAGGATAAGAAACAATTAGTGGATAATGGAAAAGAGGAAGATCCAGAGGAGAAAGAGGAGAGTGATGGAAACCATGAGGAAGGTGAAGATGTATCATATGAAGAGTCCGATAAGGAAGAGGGAGAGGAGGAGGATGGGAAAAAAGAAAAAGTTAAAGAAGGAGAAGAAGAGGAGGGTGACGGTGTATAAAAATGACATTGAATATAACATCGTGGAATGTGAAAGGCTTCAATACGATAATTAAAAGAAGGAAGGTATACCATTATCTAGAGAAAAATAAAGCTGACATTACTTGTCTTCAGGAGATCAGAATATGCCAGAATGAGAATAAATACCTTAAGAATTTAAAATTAGGACAAGAATTTCCTTCTTTATCACCAAAAAAGAAAAAGGGGGTGGTAATATATGTAAATAAAAAATACAAAGCAAAACAAATTTTGAATGATAATGAAGGTCATTTGATATGAATAGAACTCAACCTTCCCAATGAAATAATATATATAGTTGCAATTCATGGCCCATTAGAGAAGAAAGAACGATTTTACAAGGATCTTTAAGCTGACAAAGTTAGAAAAAGGATCATTAATACTTACTGGACACTTTAATGGTTTGTTAGATGGTAAAAGGGATAGATCTGGGGGAAATAGAGAGAATCAGGGTGGACTTCCAAAGGTCTGCCTTGATTTAATGGAGGAATGTCAAGTAACAGATCTATGGACATCCAAATACCCAAAGGAGAAAGGGTATAGATATTATTCAGAGACACACAAGATGATGTCAAGAATTGATATGATTTGGACAACAAAGACCTTATTGCCAAGAATAAAAGGGATGGAGATAATACCAAAAGTTATATCAGATCACAATCTCATAAATTTGAAAATGACATTTCTTACAACTCAAAGGATTTATTTAGCTATATATATTTACTGTCTTCCTCTTATACAAAAATAAAGTGTGATCTTTCTACTTCTATCGTCTCTATACGTTTATTTATGATAATTCCCTCTCATCCCTTCCATCTGCCTTTCATTCTTTAATCCTCTTCCTTCTATTCCTTGTTTCCTAACTCTTTATTCTATTTCTCATTATATTTTTCATAGTTATACTTGTGTTGTTTTTCTGACCTACATCTCCATATCTCTATCCGCATTCCACCTTTGCCTGCAGTAATTGATTACTGGTAGCCATTCTATCTCTGTTTTTTCCACCATGTCTTGGTTTATTATTCGGGTTTAATTTATCATTTTCTTTCATTATTAATATCTTATTCAGCCAGTTTTCTATCAATGGTTCTTCTTCGCTTTTCCATTGTGCCACGATGATCATGCGAGCTGCTGTACATAAGTATAATAATACTCGCCAATATTTCTTCTCCACCTTTCTTGTTAATGTTGAGGTGATATTTAGTAGGTAGAGCTTTGGGCTTAATTCAAATTCAATATTAAATATTTTTTTAATTATCTTGTGTACTTTCAGCCAGAATTTATGTATGATAGGACAGGTCCACCACATGTATTTAAGTGTTCCCATATATTTTCCACATTTCCAGCATCCTTTCTCTTGTTTGCCATACATTTTGCTTAATCTGGAAGGTGTTAAGTACCATCGGTTGCTTATTTTATAGTAGTTTTCCTTCAAGTCCTGACATGCTGTAAACTTTTTCTTTTTTTTCCACCCCCTTCCCATTCTTCCAGTTGAATATCTTCTCCGACGTCTTTGGCCCATTTTATCACTGCCTCCCTTATCACTTCAGTTTCGAGCTGCCTAGAGATGAAAATGTTGTATAATCTCGCTATACTCTTTCTCTTATCGTCCCATATGATCTTTTCAAAATCCATCTCTTCTTTTACAAAGCCAAATTCCTCCATTTCTTTTTTAAACCTGCTATATACTTGTTGATATGAGAACCAGTTAAACTGCCATCCCTCGTGTTGTAGTTCCTCCCTTGTTTTTATTCCTAAATTTCCGTCTTCTTCTTTTTTACACAGTTCTTTATATGTAATCCATCTATCTGGTCTACCTATTCGTCCCCATCTTCCAACAAAAGCCTCAGCTGGGGATATCCATTCTGGTATCTTCCCGAAATATTATTTTTGTACTTTGTTCCAACAGTGTAGCAGTGTTCCCCTTATGATATGATTACTGAAGTCTTTATGTATTGTTGCCTTATTATATCCTAGGTATGCATGCCATCCTAACCGTAATCCCGCTCCTTCTAACGTTAATAACTTCTGGTCTTCCAATTTGATCCATTCACTTATCCGAACAAAGGTACATGCTTTATGATAGGTTTGCAAGTCCGGCAAGTTTAATCCTCCTGTTTCTGATCTTTCAATTAATGTTTGCCACTTTATCCTCGCTTTTCGACCATTCCATATAAACTCACTCAGATCTTTTTTCCAATCTTTGAATGGCTTATCGTTCAATATAATTGGCAGATTTTGAAATAAGAACATTATTTTCGGGAGGACCGACATTTTGACTATCGCTATCTTCCCCATCATTGAAAGGTTTAATTTGGACCAAACTAGCAAGTTTTCCTTTATCGTTTTCCAAGTTTTCTTGTAATTATTGTCGTATAGGTCTAGGTTCCTATTGGATATCCAAATCCCAAGATATCTCACTTTCTGCTCCAGTTTGCATTTAGACCTCTCTCTTAATATTTCTTGTTCCTCTTTTGATATATTCTTTGCAATGATTACAGTTTTTTCCTTGTTTATCTTAAAATCGGCATATACTCCAAACTCAGCAATCATATCCATTAAAGAGTTTACATTATTGGCGGGATCTTCTAGGATAATGGCAACATCATCAGCAAACATTCTAATCTTGTACTCCTGATTCTTGATTTTCACACCTTGTATCTTTTTTTCCCCTCTGATCTTGTTCAATGAGATTTCTAATACTGTTATGAAGAGCAACAGGGATAGGGGACATCCTTGCCTGGTTCCTTTTTGAATTAAGATTTCTTGCATTCTCTCTCCATTTACTATAATAGAAGCCTTTTGTTCCATATATATTTTTTCAATATTAGCTGTTATGAATTGCCCGAATCCAAGCTCATCCATCGTTTTGATTAAGCAGCTCCAATTAATTTTATCGAACGCCTTCTCTGTGTCTGCAAATATTATAGCCACTTTCCGTTCATTGTTCTTTTCCAGGAATTCTAATACATCAATTATATATCTGATATTCATTGATAATAATCTTCCTGGCAAAAAACCACATTGATCAGAGTGTATTACTTCATTCAACACACCTTTCAATCTGTTTGCCAACATGCTTGCATAGATCTTATAGTCCACGTTGAGGAGGGAGATCGGACGATAATTCTTGACATCGTTTTTTTCTTTGCCTTCTTTCCAGATCATCGTGATGTTCGCCATCTTCCATGTATCTGGCATCCCCTCTTTGTGTGTCTTAATAAAAACTTCTAAAAAATGTCTAATTATTTCTTTTTCAAAAGTTTTGTAAAAGGTATCTGTAAACCCGTCTGGACCTCACGCCTTGCCACTTTTCAAATCTTGAATCACCTTGGTCGTTTCTTCTATAGTAAAGGGTTTAGATAGTTTTAGTCTATGATCCTCTGAAATAAGCGTAAATTTATTCTCCTTTACATATTTATTCATCTCCGATTCCCAGGTTTCTTCTTGTACTCTTTCTTTGTAGAGCAAAGAATAATAATCAACAAATGCTTTCTTAATGTCCTCTTGGAGTGTTAGAAGTTTCCCCTCTACTTTAATTTCAGTTATCAGTCTCCTCTCATTTTCCTTTTTCAATCTGTAGGATAGCAATCTACCGGTCTTATTAGCTTGCTCAAATATCCTCTGTTTAATTTTTTTCAGTTTAGCTCCAATCTCTTCAACCATCATATTGTTAATCAATCTTTTTATCAATTCTATTTCTTTTCTTAATATTCTATTTTGGGGTTTCTCTCTCAGTTGCCTCTCTTTTTCTTTCAGTTTTCGTAGGAGCTCTCAATCATTATCTCTCCTTAATCTAACCTTCTCTGCTCCCTTTTGTAGAAATAAACCTCTGATGGTCACTTTAAATGCATCCCACACTACCTTTGTTTTTATTCCTCCTTGTTTGTTTTCTTCAAACAGCTGACTGATCCTTTCTTTCATTTTTAAAACAAATTTATCCTCTTTTATAAGATCATCCTTGAATCTCCATGTGTATTCTTTCTTAAGAAATGTCATTGTTTTATACAAAGGAAGTCATGCTCTCTTTTTTTTACTCAAATTGATTGATATAATTATTATGTACATGATCGATGAAGAAAGTAATGAAGAAAATTTGTTTGCTTTTTTCTTATTTGAATCTTTAATGTAGATGTATGTGAAATAATAAAAACAATAATAAAAAAAATTAACTCAGCAGAGGGAGAGGACAGGAGACAGCAGTAGTTTACCCTATCCTTTATATTCAGGACACAGCAACATGCTCTAGCCTTTTCTAGCTTGTCTTTTCTTCTTCATGAATAACTTTTGCCATCTTGATCAGACTCTGATGTTGCCTGGCCACATATGTTCCAGACTGTACTTCCACTCTCCCCATCCCCAATAATACACAGACAACTGCATATTTCTTAACAAATGTATTGAGTACAAAACGATATAAAAGGTTAGGTACAGATTACTATAATGTTTGCTAGAAGCTATAAGATCATAGGAGATAGATAAATTGATGTACAATCATCCCTTCACATTCGTGGGGGTTAGGTTCCCCAGACCCCCGCGAATGTGAAAAATCAGCGAATAAAAATTGCCCTCCCCCTCCCCTACCAAAGTGACCACAGGGCCTCCGGAGGCCCTATAGTCGCTTTCCCCCGCCTCCCCCTCCCTCCCCAGGCCTTCATGGGGCCTCCAGAGCATCTCCAGAGGTCCCTTGAAGGCCTCCCCAGCCCTCCGCACCCCTTCCCAGGCCTTCATGGGGCCTCCAGAGCATTTCTGGAGGCCCCAGGATCGCCTCCCCAGCCCTCCCCACCCCTTCCCCAGGCCTTCACAGGGCCTCCGGAGCGTCTCTGGAGGCCCCAGGATTGCCTCCCCAGCCCTCCCCAGCCCTCCCCACCCCTTCCCCAGGCCTTCATGGGGCCTCCGGAGTGTCTCTGGAGGCCCCATGATCGGCTCCCCAGCCCTCCCCACCCCTTCCCCAGGCCTTCATGGGGCCTCCGGAGCGTCTCCGGAGGCCCCATGATCGGCTCCCCAGCCCTCCCCTCCCCAAGCCTTCATGGGGCCTCCGGAGCATCTCCGGAGGCCCCAGGATCACCTCCCAAGCCCTCCCCATCCCTTCCCCAGGCCTTCATGGGGCCTCCGGTGCATCTCCAGGGGCCCCGTGGAGGCCTCCCCAGCCCTCCCTCCTCCCTCCCAAGGCCTTTGCAGGGCCTCGCAGGGCCCCGCGGAGGCCTCCCTGGTGCTCCCCAAGGCCTTCGCGGGGCCTCGCAAGGCCCCCCGGAGGCCTCCCCGGCCCTCACCCCTCCCTTCCAAGGCCTTCGCGGGGCCTCCGGAGGGTCTCCAAAGGCCCCATGGAGGCCTCCCCAGCCCTCACCGCTCCCTTCCAGGGCTTTCACGTGGCCTCCGGAGGCCCCGTGTTGCAGTTTTGGGGGACCCCGGGGGGGGGCCTCCCAAAACCACGAATAATCAAAACCGCGAATGCCAAGTTCGCGAATGTAGAGGGGCAACTGTAAATTGATTATTGGCAATAAAAATGGCTGCAACTTGCTAATGTCTGTTAAGGGTTGGCAACATTGCATGGGTTGGGATCCCTTCATTGGCCAACCCAGTGTTGTACAATGGCTTCCATGTCGGCCGCTGTCAACCCTCCTAGAGGAGGGAGCCTGGCCAAGCCATCCTGCTTGACGTTCTCCCCTCCCCTGAAAACAAGCATGTTAGGTCTAATTAAAAAGGGGGGAGAAAAAAGGGGGACCTCCATGAAGTTGAACTTGGCTTCCATCTTGAACTTGAACTTGACGGAGACCCCCCTCTCCCCCCTTACCCGGAACATGACCCATGCCATTTGCCACCAAAGGCAATCCCCCCCTTATGGTCTGCCTTCCGCCAACCATTACCTGGCCATCAGCAGGCAGCCCTACAGACTCTGTGCGGGCTTGGGCAGTGCGGCCAGCTGCCTATCTGGTCAGATGTACATGCTGAAAGCCCTGGAATGCCACCTCCCCAGCCTCATGATGGTCTCCTTGGATAAGCCGCCTTCAGGCGCCATTATCGCTGCTCCAATCTGAAAGGAGTGGCTCCCGAACTCGCCCGCCAGCAAGCCCAACTTTTTCAGCATCATGTTCATTACTCCAAAAAACTGGAACCTCATCAGTGGTATCCCATCACTGTGGTGGAACAGGGGCCCCTGACTGTGCCTCCGCTCCTCCAGGAACTGCCTTATGCAGATCACTGGGCAGGGGTGGTGCCCTCCACCTTCTGTAAATGCAACGTCACCCCCTTCCCTGTCTTGTCTCCCTTCAACCGCCGGATGCGTAGGCTCAGCGTGTTTGCCTCCAACACCACGTCTCGTCTCAGCAGAGCCCTCTCGGATCTGTCCCACTTGGAGACACAAACCACCTCTCCGACTCGCAGTGCTCCAAAGAAGGCCATGGTGTATGCTGCATGAAATAGCTTGGCTTCGTAGCTGGAATGGCACACCAAGGGCAACACCACCACCAGATGCCCCAGTAGCCCATAAGAAACTGGCCTGCACGCATCTGCCACCGCAGGAGTGGACCTCCTCCAACCTTCCACCACCTTCCTTAGCCTGAAGGTGTTGCACAGATCCCCATGCCCTGCAGTTTTGCTGAAGAATGATATACCCACCAGGTGGATAGACATGGACCTGGGGGCCAATCCTTGCTCTCTCAGCGTCACCAAGTAATGCAGTACCTCTCGTTCCATTGCTAGCCAAGTACTGCCATATCCGTGCTGCTGCCTGAACGCCAGGAATTGCGCCACTGCTTGCTTGTAGCTTGCCTGTGTCGATGGTGCCAAGGAGTTCGCCATCCCTTGCATCACCAATCGCTCCCAAGGCTCCAGAGTTCCTGTTGGAAGAGGACTGGTACCCTGTCAGTGTCTGGGGCCAGCACTCGGAATCTCTTGTCCTGAAAACAAGATAAAGCATCCGCTATCTTGTTATCCACACCCGGAATGTGTCGTGCATGGAAAAGGATATTGGACTCAAGGCAAACCAGCACAAATCTCTGCACTAGCTTCATCACCCTCTCAGACCTGGAGGACTGCCTGTTGATGATACAGATCACTGCCTGATTATCGCGCTAGAAGCAAATATTCCTGTTTCCGAACTCCTCCCTCCGTATCATCACCACCACCAAAATGAGAAAAAACTCCAGGAAGGTGAGGTCCCTGGCCACCCCCGATGCCCCCCAGCCAGCTGGCCAGGGCTGAGTGCACCAGTGGCCTTGGTAATATACCCCAAACTCGAAGCTGCCTGCTGCATCAGAATGTACTTGCTAATCCCCCCCAGTTCCTTCTTTTCTTGCCAGACCGATGTCCCATTGAAGTTTTTCAAAAACTCTAGCCATACTTTTACATCCTCTTTCACCCCTTTCGTGATGCGGATGTGGTGATGTGGAGAATGTACCCCCCCCCCCGGTGATGCATGCCATTCGTGCACAGAAAGCCCTCCCTGGGGAAACCACCCTGCATGCAAAGTTCAGATGTCCAAGCAGCGACTGCACTTCCTTCACTGTGGCCTTATTGTGCCCCAGGAGGCCCTGCAACTTCTCCAACACCACCAGTTTCTCCGCCGGCAGGCAGGACACACCCTGGACTGACTCCAACTCTATTCCCTGGTAAACCAGGGACGTTGCTGGCCCCATAGTTTTGTCCAGGCCAGAGGGACCCCAATTTCTGCCATCAGCGCCTGGAAGGATGAGAGAAAAAAACTGTGCTCCGGCCCCCCTGCCAGCCCCATCATGAGAAAATTGTCCAGGTAATGCATCACAAAAGGGGACCCCGTCCTGTGTTGTAGGGCCCACTCTAGAAATGTGCTGAAAGTTTCGAACACCGCACAGCTGATGGAGCAACCCATGGGCACCTTCCCTGGGGTCTTTTTTGTCCCAGCCAGGATATCCACAGGTTTGGCATCGGCGCTCCGAGAAGGGGCCAGCGATCCTCCCTGCTTCACGCTCTTTTTCTATTTTCTTGGCCAGTATCTCAGGCAGCTGGACCGCTGATTTTAAGTTGCCGGAGACAGAAGCCATGCGCAGCCCCATGAATGGGATGCGGAAGCCGTCTCTGAAACCTTCAGCTATGTATTTGGCTGCTGCCTTGTTTGGGTAAGCCTCCAGGAGGGGCCACATGGCCATCAGTTTGACCAGTATGTAAGCCATGCAGTCTCTCCGCCCCCCCCCCCGTTATGTCATTTTGCGGTGTTCTGTCTAGATCCTGACTCTGCTTCCTTCTGACTGCTGGCTGGAGCAGGGCGGGAGGTCCAAAAGGACTGGCCTCCCCCAGCATGCCTGGAGCATGACACCCTTGGGTGCCCCCCCCCCGCAGGATTCACAGGTATGCTCAAAACGGCAGCGATACCTGGGCGCACCTACCTCCATTGTATTCCCAGCACACCACACACTTACCGTCCTTCTTTTTGAGCTCCCTGGGAGCCTCCCCTTTTCCCCTCTTCTTGGGCCCTGCTGTCACTAGCCATATCCCACTGTCAATGATGTCCCACCTGTGAATAGCCAACCCGAACACCTTCTTCCTGCATTCCTCATCATACATGGTGGCAGCTGCATCCCCTGCCATTGCCCTGATATTCAACACCTGACATAGTTGGTTGATCAGGTGCCAGCCCCATTCCGGGACAACCACGGCCACCACCCCCATGAACACAGAGTACTCCCCAAGCCAGTTGGAGAACGTTGTAGTATGTGGGGAAATAATCATTGTAACGTAAAAGCAATCTTGTGTACCTCATTCACATCCTAAGATAAGTCTAGTTTTTTTCCCCTGAATGCTTCTGTTCTCCCAAATTTCCTTTCTCTTATTTCACTGGGCACTTCCAGCCAACTGGAGTGCTGGGTCATTCAACACATGACCTAATTTAAATTTTATTGCTATGTGTAAGTTCTCTTTTAAGTTAGAATCTCCATGAGGCTGTAGCCATCTTAAGCCATATTATCTTTGTTTAGCCATCTTTTCTGCAACCATGCCATGGTGTTCACCATGCAGCCTCTTACCGCTGTAGGCTGGATGAGTTTTTCTACCCTAAATCCTATTAGTTAGTTAGGAACCTCTTTTAAAAAGTTTGTTTTAGTATGTAGATTGAGATTGATATACCTTCAGTAAACTTTTGATTTGCATTTTAAACTGACTCCTTTGTTTTTGTAATGAGTCTATTTTAACTGGGTGATCTCAGACCTCTGAACACACCTTTTTAAATGTTAATTGAGCTTTGCCAATCTGCATTCCTAAGTTGCACTCTGCATGAATTTGAAAGTAAATGATTATTTTTTAACTATTTTTAAAAGAAGATAATTTTGTTGCTTTTAAAAAGGACTAGATCCTGGAATTTCAAATACAATTTTATTTTTTAGACTCATTACTCCTACAAATGTGCGCTCTACTAGGTCTGCTTTGGACTTCTCCGCATCATTCGTGTCTCCTTTGTATGGTCTGGCCTCCTCGCCCATAGGAGGGGCTAGTGAAAAAAACATCTACGTAATAGCCTCTTAGGATTTTGACACACACCTTCCTGTCCAAGTGGCTACCTGGGGGGTCCTCCTTAGATTTTGCTTCTACCAGCTCACCTTTTGGTTGTTCCTTTCCTGAATCCACCCTCTTCGCCCCCTCCTTTTTTTGAGCCTTCCGCAACTTCAAAGCCCAACTGGGAAGGCCCAGTTTGAAAGCCCCTTTTACCCAGTACCTGAACTTGGCGCAGTCCTCTCCTGTCGAAGACTCACCTGATGATGATTCCGTATCTGAGTTGGACTCCCTGTGGCAATGCAACCACCTTCGCTTACAGCTTGGGCTCCATCCCCATCAAGAACACTGACACTTCCTTGTTGATGACTCAGGTGATATAAATCTCCTAGAGCCCCTGGAACCACTCCTTCCCCAGGAACGGGATCTTCGTGACTGCCCTCTGCCACTGGCAGCATCCAGCGTGATGCTGGAAGTTCCCACACTGGCTGTGGAGCTTTGGCCATCCCTGCTAGAGCTAGCCCCACCCCCAACCATTGGCCTCCGCACCAGGTTGGATGGACTGGCCATCTGCGGAGCACTGAGTAAAACTGTTAAGCCTCTGAGCTATGATTGAGAGGACCCCCAATCTGTCACCCGCACTGTGGGAGGGAGACGCAAAGGCCTCCAATGGTAGCCTTGGGTTGTCAGGCACTCCTGACTCCCTTTGTTGGTCACCCCCATCAGGCCTTGCCAATTCCGGCTGTTGTGGTGTGAGGGGTGTGTCCACAATTGGGGGCGGGGCCGTGTGTTTTGTTTTGGCCCTGGCCTTCCGGGGTGCATGATGAGGCACTTCCTCCCTACAGGGGAAGGATGGAAGGCTGAGTGAACCTTGGAGACCTCTGAACAGAACTTGCAATGTGGTGACTTGTAGTACTGGCATTAACCACTGTGCCACTAGGAATCCCTGTATGGAGGGAGTGCCAGCGAAGACACAGGGGGAGGAGGGGGAGGTGTTCAGTGGGTACCCCTAACTTGAATGGAAAAGAGGGGGGCATGCCCGGCCGGCCGCACCCACGATCCCCTTCGCCCCCAATAGCCCCTTCCAAGTTCCCGTGGAA
The DNA here is from genome assembly GCA_030847615.1 of Gambelia wislizenii. Classification (NCBI taxonomy): domain Eukaryota; kingdom Metazoa; phylum Chordata; class Lepidosauria; order Squamata; family Crotaphytidae; genus Gambelia; species Gambelia wislizenii. The sequence goes on along the minus strand of JAUMIR010000005.1, from coordinate 100,743,261 downwards.
AACTGGCTCTGGCCCCCCAGCTGTCTTTTTTTTAATTGTTCACCAGCCGCCGACTCCCAGCCCAAGACCTGTGGGAGAAAAAAGCCCCCTGGAAGAGGGGGAGGAGGAGGGGGAGGGCACCGTACCCTCTACCCTACAGCGCCTGCTTCCGCCCCTTGCCACTCACCGCTGCCGCTGTGGCTGCTGTGCTGCTGTGCTGAGTTCCGTGGCTGCTGCTTTGGCCCCTTCAGGCCCGGCCCACTTCAGGCTGGGGTGCTCTTGGCCATCCGCGGCCCTGGCACTCACCTGTGCCACTGCGCCACTGGCCTGAAACGGCCACCCTGCCAGCTCCCGCCACAAGTGGCCGCGTACTGCCCGCCACCACTGTCCATTGCCAGGCACCACTTTATGCCTGGGCAGCCAACGGTAGGGGAGGGGGAGGCCGAGGCCTGCCGCTCAGCCCAGTTATTGCTGCTGCTGTCCTCCTCCCTCCTGCGCGTCCACCCTCTTCAGCTCCTAGAGCCCGACTGAGGGGGTTACGCACCAGGGCCGACTTATATACCGGCCCCGTCGCCTGCCCCCACATCATCCAGCTGTGCCGGAAAAGTGGCCGGATGTCCCACCCCTTCTCCCTTGGCTGCCAATCGGGGCATGGCCAGCCAGCCCTGATTGGCTCCCGGTTCTCACCTCATTCCCAGCCGCGGAGGCTGCTGGGAAGAAGAAGGGGCCCAATGGCTGCCTCTTTTCTTGCCACACAGCCGCGAGGAGAGGACGGCAGCTGGCTGGGCCACGAAAGGCCCCACCGCTGAGCCGGTGAGTCCCCTTATATTTGGTTAGTTGCTGCAGCAACAATTTTTCCCTTAAAATGAGAATAGCTAGACACAGATACAGATATAAGTAGATATACAGTAAATATAGATACCATGCTGCAAAACTGCAGTGAACTGCTGTTTCTCAGTGAACTATTAAAAAGGCATTTAGGGGTGTATGAATCTATTTTCTGGGGGTCTGTTTTTTGATAATCTGTTTACGAAGGCAGACATTGCTGAGTTACAACAGTTTTGACAGTGCTGTGTTACAGCAGTTTACTACAGTTTTGACAATGCTCGGTGTGAAAACCAGGTGATTTACTTCTGACCGTGCATCTATCTGAGTTGTTCATAGCTTCTGCACTATTCTGACAGTGCCCGGCATCTTCTTTTTAATATATGATGTGTTACTATCACTGCACAAAGTGTAAGAAAGCAGGAAATCTGCTCTATATAACACATGGCATACTGCTCTCCTTCATTCTGTTACAAACACAGGTTGCTTTGACATTTGGTCTGTACAATGGTTATTTGTTCTTTCTCAACATCCTATTATCCTGACATTCAGCATGACAATTCCCATTATCCCTAAACACTGCCCATGATGATTGGGAGTTACTGGAGTTGTAATCCGACACAGCTGAGGAACATGAAACTGAGCAATGCTACTTTACAGTATATGGGATTTGAGAAGACTAGAGATCTACATCTATGGTTCCATGCTTAAAATATGGCGTGGCCACTTCCAAAGCTTCACGGACATGCCACGAAGGATCCCGGAAGAGGGACGGCGGCGTCCGAAAATGCCGCGCAAGAGTGCCGTTCCTCTCTTGGGACCTATTCCCGCAGTAAGCACTGTTAAGCACTGTCTGAAAATGTTCATTGATGTTATAACATTAAAAAGCATTTCCAGCATTATCAGAGCACAAATACTTCCACATTTGCAGGGGCATGTGATCTTAGTGGTTCTTGCAAGAAGACACGAGTTCCCTTAAAAGTAAACAAGAAAGCTAAATTAAAAGAAAAAAAAATACAGACAAAGCACTGAAACACACTTTTAAAATTCCAAGTAAACTGGGGAGGTTAATAAAAAAGAGTGCCCTGTACCTGACTTTTGTGTTCTCATCCAGAAGTGTTCTGGCAGGACTGCCCACTGACGCTGGAATCACGAGAGTTCAATGGCACATGATATCAGACGTAGGCAAAACCGTGAAAAACAAAAACACCAGGGCAGATCTATTGATGGCTTAAGCCATTAATAAAAAGGAATGCCTTATTTACATTTTATAAACACCATAGCTCAATGTCGTGCAGTATAGGTACCCTTTCGTGTTCATTAGTTATCATTATGATGCTATATTTGCCACGTCTGATAAAGTCCTGTGGCATTATTTGAAGAAAACTCTGCAAAGTGAACTTCTGGGTACAAAGTGAGGGCAAAATAAATAAACACATAAATAAAGCTCTTATGAGAAAAATCATCTCCTGATTTCCAGTCCAAATCCATACTTCAGCCTTTCTCCCAGGCACAAGTATTTTTCTTCTGTCCTTAGTGTCTATACTTATTCTTCACTGTATATCCTTTTGAGAGCCAGTTTGGTGTAGTGGTTTGAACATTGGACTCCAGAGACCAGAGTTCAAATCCCTAATCTGACATGGAAAATCACAATGACCTTGGACAAATCACGCTCTCTCAACCTCAGAGGAAAACAAAGACCCGCCCCCCCCAAAAAGAAATCTTGCCAAGAAAAGCCCATGATAGGGTCATCTTTGGGTCATCATAAGATGGAAATGACTTGAAGGAACACCACTACCACAACATGTCCTTCTATGTGAACAGGTATTTTCCTTCTTTTGAGAAACAACATTTCTCTTCAGATTTGTATTCAGGGTAACATAATAGGTTTCATACACAACAGGTAAAAGGATTGGCTATGCTGCTCTCTTGGCACAGGTCAATAACTAAGCTCAACAGTTCCTTTTGCTAACTGAAATATTGAGGTGAGCAGTGTCCCATCATGTCAGGCATGGGTGTGAGAGACTAGAGAATAATCTGCACACAGAATAATTTTAGAATCATCCTCAGGTAGCTGATGGCAGCTACTGGCCTCTTCAGAAACCCTCCCCTTCCTGCATGTAGGGTTTCCACATCCCGTGGCCTGGCCCCTGTCCTCTTGTCATCAAACAAAGAACAGTTATTTCCAGGTGAGAACACTGCCTTGAAAAGTGTGCATTTTTCTCATTTGTTTGCCCTGGTGTTTTTTCGTTTGTTTGTTTGTTTTGTTTGTTTAATTTCAGTGTCATACTCTTGTGCAACTTTGCTTGATGCTCAATGGATCATGCTTTATGACATAACCAGGGGCTGCTTCTCATAACACCAACCTTGTGACTTCACCAAGGCCTGCTTTCTGTGACATCACAAGTGATCACCAGGTTTTGGCCCTTAAATCTCAAGCCCAGGCATTGTTCTGACCTGGCAGTCCTACAATGCACTTACAAGCTTCTCTAAAAGTTCATTCTGGATGAGCAGGGCCACCAACTCACCAATAGTGAGGGTTTTCTTCTATATGGAGCTCCATTGTCCACATAAATGTACACTGCGATCCAAGGTTGCTTGGGAAGGTTTTTGCAAAGCCTCTTCTACTCATATCCCCAGCAACCCCAATCAAATGTCATAGAGCTGCCAAAAGCAACATCTGAACAATGGCATCTTCCTACAGTCCAGATGGTCAATTGTGCGGGAAAATGGGTGAGGTTCCCCCAGGGTCCTGTAGGCCATGTGGAAAGCAGCCAAGGGTCACATATAGCCCATGTGTTCCAGGTTGTCTGCTCCTGAGGCAAAAGTGACACACTTCATGAACAGTTGAATGGGGCTTACATTTTACGAGGTTTGTCTGTTAATTAAAAAGACTGTGTTTCTACCTTTCAGACAAATCAGGAAGAACTGATCATGAACATTTGAGTGGTGACCTTGAACATGTCTGAACCCACATGACAAATATCAACACTCTCAGCCATTCAGTTAACTGTCAGTAGTCATTTAAAGTACCTGTGTTGTCTGTTCAGTTGTGTGCCAGAAAAATGCTAAGTTTAAAAGCCGAGCATGACATTCTGCAGCAACTTGAGGCAGACCCAAACCTTTTTCAAAAAATCATCACTTGTATTGAAAACTGGATCTTCCAGTATGATCCGAGACAAAATGACAGTCAATGCCTTGGAAAACACCATCATCACCAAGAATGAAAAAAGCACATCAAAGCAAGTCCACATTCAAAGCCATGCTCCTTGGGGGTGGGGCTTTGACATCAAGGACAGAATTTTGGCAGAATGGGTTCCAGAAGGCAGAACACCGAGCCACCGTTATTATAAGGAAGTTTTGACAAAGCTGAGAGAAAAAGTCAGAAAAACTGTGGAAACTGTGGGGAAATTGTTTCATTCTTCATCAAGACAATGCTCCTGCTCACACAACACTTCTGTGAAGCAGTTTTTGGCCAGTAAACACATTACTACACTTGAACATCCTCCATATTCACCAGTTTGGGCACCATAAGATTTTTGTCTTTTCCCTAAAGTGAAATTGGTGTTTAAAGAAACAAGGTTTGAGTCAATTAATGCAGTAAAGAAGAAAACAGCAGATGTGTTGAAACAACTGACAGAAACTCATCTGCTCCATGCCTTCAACTAGTGAAAAACAAGACTGCATCTGTGTGTGAGTGTGAATGGGGAGTATATGGAAGGGGACAAGCATTAGAATCTTAATACATATAAATAAAGATGGGTTATTGTATCAGCCTCATTATTTAATAGATAGACTTTATCATATATTTCAATAACACAATCTCCCACATTTCCCACATAAGCAAGTTACAGTACTTGTATTCACCCACTGCCTCTCTCCAACTCAATGGGAGTCCTTGGTCTGGGGGAAGGCTCCTGTGTCAACGGGGTGGTGAGTCTGCTCTAGGTTTTACTTTGAATTTTGAATGAACTGTCCAAAGTGCTGAACCTACTTTGGGGACAAGGTTCAGTACCCTGGGTAGCTTCCTCAAAATTTGGACTAAAATCTGGAGTGGATTTGTTACCTCAAATGACATGCAAGCTGCTACTCACCAGTGAGCTCAGCCCAATGGTACAGGAAGAGGTGCCCCTCCCTGCTTTGACACACATCACTGATATGACATCATTCTTAATGGATATCCCCAAGCCTCTTTTTCTGCCTTGTGTCTGCATGGTAAACTTGATTTTCTGCTTTCTTGGCCCTCCAGTCTCTCTTTCCTCCAGCCCTTTCCCTATCTCTGTCTCCTACCTTGCTTTGGTGGGACATAAAGGAAAGTGTGCAGGGACTGCAACAATGTTTCAATCCTGCATCTCTTTTTTTTCCAATGGTGGGCAGCCAGGGAAATCAGCAAGCAAGGTAAGTTTCATCTCGAACTTTGCCTGAAAGACAGCTGTTTTAAGCACAGGTGCCCTGCTTTTTACTTTTTTTTAAAAAGTGGCATCTTGTGAGAGGGTTTGGGAGAATAAGACAAGAGTAGGAGCCTATATCTAGTGGCATGCTGAGCGGCAGTTAAAACCACAAGGTTTTGTGCAAATCTTTTAGCCTATGATTCACTGCCTAGTCTCCCAAATGAGCCATTCTTCCTTAGCCTATCTGTAGTGCAGGAATAATATCATTCTATCCTGTACAGCTGTACTGTTTATAAGTGTACAGTAAGAACGTCACATGGAGCACTTTGGGGAAATGCTATATAAATATTGTATTAGTAAGTGTTAGTTTTTACAGTGTTGGCAGTAATGGAACATTGGGCCCTGTGCTCAGCTATGCTCCAGGGCTCCAAGTTTCCTTCCCCTGCCAACACTCATTTCTCATACAGACATATGTAATATCCCTCTCACATTCTCATAAAACAAGAAATTCTCTGGAACATGAAGAATGTGGCCAGGATATACCATGTGCATATGCCCCTTTCTCTCTCTCTCTCTCTCTCTCTCTCATTTTCTGGCTTGTCTAGATGGGCTCTTTACCCCATTGTGCCACCATCTTAGAGCCCTGCAGTCCAAACAACACAGTGCTTTTGCTCCGTTTTACCCCAGGGCAGTCCTCACAAACCCTGGGGCAAAGATGGGACTAAGATGGTGGAAAGATGGGGTAAAACCCAATAGAACTATTTATCAAAATACCCAGGAAAAACTACCAGTTTTTTCTCAGCAGAGAAAAAACGGACCAGGCCCCATGTGATTTCAGGAGCCCATACCGGTATGCTGGCCCATTGCTGCAGTTGCTGTCCACATCACACTCTCCAAAGCCAGGAAGGAATCCATCTGGTCATATACAGGGGGCCTTGATCACATGCTGTGGGCCAGCTTCCTGGCTTTGGAGAGTAGGATGTGGGCAGCAAGAGTGGCGGCTGCAGGGATGGGACAGTGTGGTGGTCTGGACTCCATCCTATTTTGTGCTGGTAATGGTGGAACAACATGCCTGACCCATGGCTAGAATACACCAGCAGGGAGTCAGCATATTCTGCATGTGTAGATAAGCGCTCTCTCTCTCTCTCTCAATCTCTCATTTTCCTAATAGAGATGGCTACCTCAGCCAAATGTCCTCCTGCCTTCTCTTTTGTGGTTGTCTGATTTGTTGTCATCAATTTATTTCAGTTGTACAAGTTGAATTACAATGTCCCATTTTCTTCCTCCACTCACCCATATTCCACCCACAATTTCTTCCAATTACCAACTTTTACCAGAGCTAGGAAATGTTACTTTTTGGACTACAGTTACCAAGATCCTCAACCGATGTGCTCACTGGCCAAGCTCTTGTGTTTAAATTTGTGCACATTGGCTGGTGTGCTGCTAGCGAATCACAATGGTTTAAGTCTACTTGTATAATGTATATTTTACAAAAGATTATGTTTAATCCAGCATCCAGCTCTGAATTTAAAACAAACAAGAAGCTCATTAGTGCCTTGAATATGATGTTCAATGTTTTCCTAGGGATGGGGCAATCTATCAAATTTGTGTTACTTTAACACATCTTAACCCCTAACACTGTTCAATTTCCATGCTAATTTGCAAACATTTTAAAATTTCCTGAAAATATCTTTATACTGGATTTGGGCTGAGGAGAAATTTGAACAGAGCAAATTTTCAGATACAGGACCATTCTCTGACAGTTCTTCAGATAGAATGCTTTCCTTTATAAATAGGACATATACATGCCACCCTATATGTGATGTGTGAGTCAGTTCACTTTGTGTTGGCATATTCAAACATCAAATTCTTCACACTCCCTGCTAGCTTACTCTGAAGCTTCAGTGGTTTCTTCTGGCTCAAACAAGACCTTTATGTAACAAGATCTTTTTCCAGACCTTAACATCAACAATGTTGTTAAAGTCTGGAAAACTGATTTCCTATTTGGTTCCCTCATCATCTTTAAATTGTCCAGATTCATTTTTCATTTTTGCCTTTCTCAAGGCAAAGCTGGAAGAGGAAAAGTAATGTAGTAAAGGTTTCTCCTGTCATCATTTCAAACCCAGACAGAAATACAAAGTATCAAGAAGTATTATCAGAGAGACCTCCATTAGTCTCCATCACAGAAGTATCAAATCTGGGAAGCCTATGAAATTCAGCCTGAGAAATTGTCAGCCTTTGCCAGCTGCTCCTCAGAAATTAATGAGAAGGACAATATTGGAGCTCAACATGGAAGCACATTTACAAACTGACAGAGAAGATAGACAAGTAGCAAAATCCTGTGCAACTGGTCACATTGATGCATCTGGGAAATGATGAATCAAAGGATTCTTGAGCCACCTCATTGACTTCAGCTTTACATTACCATCTATACAGGAATGGAAAATGTGTATTTCTCCAGATGTTGGACCCCACCTCACATAATGCACCATCATTGATAATGCTGGGTAGGAATGATGCAAATTACCATGCAACAACATTTGAAAGTCCATATTTCCCCAAGCCCTGATCTATAGACTAGTGTTCAGCATGATCATGATTAATCTTCTCCACATCTGTACCTCCTGACACCTGAACTGATTGCCAGCATCTTCATGGCAAACCTTTGAAGACCAGAGAGAGTGGAAGAGAATGTAATGAGGAAAAAGGTATTGTCAAAAACATGCAGTTTCTGAAGAAGTTGTGAACATTTTCAGAAGGCATCTCTAGAGAAAGGAGGGGTGAAGATGAAGCTGCTACATCTATGTGGAGGGTGGTGGCTATACCAGTCTGTCACAGGAAAAAATAACAGTAAAGAGTCTAGAGGCAACTTAAAGGCTAATAAGTTTTATTTGGCATTATATTTTATAGACTGCAGCCCATCAAATGCACATTAGAGAAAACTTGTTCATCTTTAGGGTGTTACTAGATTCTTTCTAGTTTTTACTGCAGCCACTGTCTAGACTGAAGTAAAAACAGTGGAGAGTAAAATGATCATTGGTTAGGTTGGGAAGAGGGGTGTTGACAAGTACAACTCAAGTGTTTCTGTTTTTCAAAATGGAGATTGTAGACTCACTTTGTAGCCCTCTTCAGATCCCTTAAAATGTCTGTCTTCCTTTTATATTTCTAGTGGTGTATTTCCAGCCTAGGTCCTGGACTAATCTGCACCAACAATGCTGAAAGATCTCGAAGGCCAAGCTAGGATTTTAGGCCTCTGGGCCATGGCACATACTAGTGGCATCATTCTGTCTACCAAGACCATGAGACATCTGCAAACACTGGGAGCTGAGGCATCATTTGAAACATCCCAAATCATTTCCTACATTTGAAATATCATTTCAGATTCCTGAAATATTATCTCTAAGGTAGTTCAGATAATCTGGTTCATCCAACCTACATCTGAATCAGACCAGTAGGAGTTCTCCCATTACTGCAAAGAACAGTGTGCATGACTCATCTTCTACTTGATTTGACAATGTGTGGATAAATATTCACATCAGCATGAATGTGTAGAGTATATACCCACACTCTCACTTACACTGATTTAATGAGAGTCAGCTTTAGAGAAGGAACTTGGCAGCTTAACCACACAGCATATATCTTGTGCTCATTTCTGCCTTGGCTACATGTTGCATGTTTACAGGAATGAATCTGCTGATCATGTATTACCTGCAGTTAATGAAATCCCATTCACTGGAGTTTTCCATATATTTCCCTGTATGGCAGGATAGAATCCCTCCTGCTTTCCTGGACTAGAGAAACAAATTCTGTAGAGACTTACAAACACCCTGTAGGTCAGGCCTGCAAGTTCTACTTTAAAAAAAAATAGAATATAAGATCTGCCAGGTAGAGCCAAATGCTGAATGCATACACTTAGAATCAAATATTAAGGAGCATCTCAACACATTATAAGTCTAGTTAGTTGTCTTCAGTACTAGAACTTAACTGAGCAGACAGTTCTTTTCACCGTGAAGTCAAAGGCTTTCACGGCTGGCATCCATAGGTTTTTCATGATTTTTTTCCAGGCTGTAAGGCCATGTTCTGGAAGAGTTTTTTCCTGATGTTTTACCAGCATCTGTAGCTGGCATCTTCAGCAAATGGTTGCGTAGAGGTGTGTGGGGTTTAGATACTGTGAGTCCCTGTGGGAGAGAATATGTAAATTTGTTCATTTGAATGGCTAGTTCCTGGGGGGGGGGATATGCAAAGAGGATTAGTGTCTGTTTGGCTAGTGGTCCATTGTCTGCTGGAAATCCCCCTGTCCCTGGGTGGAGTTCATTTGCGTGTGTTGAGTTTTGATTTGGGTGTTTTTCAGTAAACACCAACATTCAACGAAGGACAAAAGAGACCCTCTCATAGCCGCAGCAGTTTACCGCATACCATGCAGCTGTGGACAAGTTTACATAGGGACCATTAAACGCAGCGTGCAAACACGAATCAAGGAACATGAGAGACACTGCAGACTGGGCCAGCCAGAAAAATCAGCAGTAACAGAACATGTTATAAACCAACCTGGACACAAAATGTTATTTAAAAACACAGAAATTCTGGACCAGGCCAACAACTATCTTGTCAGAATGCACAGAGAAGCTATTGGAATCCACAAACACCTGGACAGCTTCAACAGGAAAGAGGAAACCCTTAAAGTAAACAAACTTTGGCTACCAGTCCTGAAAAATACCAAAATCAAAACTCAACACATGCAAATGAACTTCACCCAGGGACCGGGGGATTTCCAGAAGACAATGGGCCATTAGCCAAACAGACACTAATCCTCTTTGCATATCCCCCCCCTGGGAACTAGCCATTCAAATACACTAATTTACATATCCTCTCCAACAGGGACTCACAGTATATAAACCCCACACACCCCTACACAATTATTCTCCGAAGATGCCAGCTACAGATGCAGGTGAAACATCAGGAAAAAACTCTTCCAGAACATGACTTCACAGTCTGGAAAAAAAAAACCCATGAAAAACCTGTAGTTCTTTTCACATTTTAAAGTCCACAGCTGGTTACTTTTTTCATTTGAGTGTGTAATTGAGCTAGAAACCATTTCCTGGTTTCTATTGTTAAATGGTTGAGAGACAGATTCTCAGCAAAGCCCCAAAGGTCTACCAGTACATACTCTCTCAACCTCTTCTTCAAGGGTTTCCATACACAAAAAAGCAAATGTCTGCATGCCTGCTATATGAGAAAGGGGAAGGGAGTGAATGTCCCTTTCTGGACTAGGCTCCTGGCTGTTGCATGGAGATGCAAGATTCCAAGTAGAACAATCAATTCCCATCCCTTCCCCTGGACTTTTTGTTGTTGTTGTTGTTGTTAAATCAACAAGCTACTTGTTGAACTACAATACTCATAATCCACAGGCCATGCTGGAAGTTGTGCAAATAGCAACATTTGCAGGTTCTGGTTAAAATTCTGATGTGAAGAAGAACAGGGTCTTAGAAAGGACAGAAAAAGTTTTAAATACATTAAAATTTTCCACAATTCAGAACAGAGCAGTTGCATCTTCATTCCAAGGTGGCTGAAGGGTGACTATGTTTGCAACTGTACTAGAAAGCATTGAATGGTAAAGTGCCAGCTGAATGGGTTCTGTTTTACACAGGATTTCAGGGACAGGACTATATGAGTTTGGAGTTTGTCACTCTTTTTATTAACCTTGCTGCTGTGCATTTAATAGCATCCAGGAAAGCCAAACATATCAAATATGCAATAAACCAAGTTTTGGAGGGCAGCATGTTTTGAGGGGTGGGTGGGTTTATTTATTTTTTTTCTGGCAAGGAGATGGCTAGTTTGCATGTGCAGATGTCCAGCCAATAAAGAGTGGCTGTTGGATAAGATTTGTAGGAAAGGGAGAGAACTTCCGTAGAGGACTGCCTTAGTGACAGGAATGCTGGCTTAAGAGAAGATGTCTCTTTGTCATTTTTCGTCCCAGGTTCCTTGAGAGCCAGTGTGTTGTAATGATTTGAGTGTTGTACTGGGAGTCAGGGAAACCAGGGTTCTAATCCAGGCTTGGCCAAGGAAATCTACTGGTGACTTTGGACAGGTCACACTCTCTCAGCCTTAGAGGAGGGTAAAGACAAACCCTCTCTGAACAAATATTGCCAAGAAAACCTCATGATTGGGTCATCTTAGGTTCACCATAAGTCAGAAATGACTTGAAGGTACGCAGCAAACACCTTTGAGTATGTCTCTGTTGATGCTTTTTCATTTTACAATAGTTATATAACAATATTTATTGGAAGCATTGTAAATAAGACAGAAGTCAGTGTTCTGACATGTTGGTCTTTGGGTTGGGGAAAGAAATATTTCCTGAAAACTATGAGAATATTCCATTCTTTTTCCAATCCAGTTTTCTCTCCCCCTCCCCCATCACAGTGTCAGTGATATTTTTTCCTTCTAAATATTAGTTCTTCCTGGATTAGTGATATTGGTAATCACAGAAAATTTGGAACGATATCATGCACATCCCAATGCTACCCACCAATCAGATGTGACTTTGTGACAATGTCAGTGCAGGCAGTGTAACCTGAAAGTGGAGAAAACGCACCCCTAAATAAACACATTTGTAGCAATCATAGAAAAATCACTAAGAGGGTGTATGCATTTTGGCATGCCTAAACATGTTTGCCAAAAACAATACTCTGGGGACAGCTCTTTCTACTTTCTGATAGGAGTCCTATCTCAGTACAAACCCTCTTATTTCCAGCTACCTACTGAGACAATATGGCAATTTTTCTATGATAGAAGTACCCAAACTTCAAGGAGGAAAGTCAGAATCCATCAATTACATTCTGTTTCCTGGCTTATCAGTAGTGTGCAGGTGAACAAGCTGCATGTTGCATATCAAGCATTTCATTTAGCTAGCCTCTAATTTAGGAGTGTAAATATACACTGAAACCTAATATTGACCCTGCAACAGATGATGAGCTTGGAAAATCCCTGCCTGCCACATGAGCCAGATGAGGAGATCTAAACCTCTCAGATGTTTAGAAGTATTTGCAAGTGTGGCAAATTTAGCTAAACTTTGAAAAACATGAAAGCTTTCCTCTGAGTTTGAAATATAATTTTATCAGTGAGCTTCAAATATTGTAAGAGTGCTCATAGAATATCCAGAAGATTGAAAAGGAAGTTGAGACATGGTGGCACTATTATCCAGCCAAAGTTATGTCCTTTTAGGTAGATATAGCAATAATGTTATTCCAAATTATTCCAGGAGACCAAAGAAGCCCATTTTCTAAGGCAGGGGTAGGTATTATGTGGCCAGGTGTTGTGAAACTGAAATTCATCATAATTCCTCTGCTATGGTGGCTGGAAATGTTGGGTTTGGTAGTCCAAAAACATTTGGAGGGCTGTGTGATTCTCACTTCTGTCCTAAGGAGAGGTGAACTTTCAAAGCTAACCATTGCCTTTTCAACTTGGTTGAAAACCTCTGACTGAACATAATAGCCCTGGTCTATTCCAATTCCCTTCCTCCATCCCTAGAAACACTCCTCATTGCCACCCAACCTTTCACATTAATACAGACATAGTGTGTGGGGTTGTAATTAAGCACTAACAGAGAGAAGAAGGAATTATTTAAATTAATGTTATTGGATTTATAAAATTGCTATAATTAATCAGTATTACAAACAGCCACTCATCAGACAGAGTAAACTGGAAAAGGAAGCAAAAATATGTTATATATAATAGTGGTATAAAGGCATAGGATCCTCTACAGATTCATCATAAATTGTGTACTCTGTTCATTCAGGGAATCTCAGTTCTCAGCTTCATTCCTTCTTTAGGTGAGTGTCATCTGCTGAGTACATCTTTCGCAAATTCCTTTGTGTGGATGAGTCCTCCACTTGCATTGGAAGTTGTATTTCTGTATGAAATAAATGGACACCAGGTAACTTCAAAACCATTATGAGAAAACAGAAATAAGCTGTCTTTGAGGAACTCTGTATAAGAGAAAAGGTGCTTAGGTTTCCAATGCTATGCTTGCTACATGTTTCGAAGGGGAAAGGAACAGGAGTTGAAGTAGAAAGGAAATGAGAATACCCATCTAGATCAGAGGTGGGCAGAGTGCAACCCTGAGGCATCATGAGGTCACCAAGGCTGTTTTTGTGGCTATCAGTCCCTCCAGGCTCTCCAAACCAACTTTTCTCCCTCCAAGGGTAACTTGCTGCTAGAGGCCTCTAGGAAAAGCAATTTACTTCTTGAAGAAGCTGCAGGGGCTCCTGTACTGTTTACCAATTCTTCAAAAATGGAATTGAACCTCCAACCATTTCTGGTTTTGTTTTATTTCAGGTTTGAGCATTTGTGGCAGTCTACATGGCTCCCCTCTCTGCACCAATCTTGCCAAGAAAACCACATGATGGGTTCACTTTAGGTTTGATGTAAGTCAGAAATGACTTGAAGGCACAGAACAACAATGCAACATTTGGCTTCCAGAGGTCTGGGGTATAAAAGTGGCCCTGGGACCCAACATAGTTGTTCGCCCTTGGTCTACAGCAGAGTTTTCCAAGTTACCTGACCTGGGTTACCAGCAGTTATTAGTTTTCAGTGTGCCAGGGACAGGTACTAAATTTGTGCTCATTGGCTACAGTTGCTTCTTTCTTTCTTTCTTTCTTTCTTTCTTTCTTTCTTTCTTTCCTGGAAACTCACTAGGAAAGTGCCAGTATCAGTCAAGGGACAACCGCTTTGCACTGGTCTAAATCAAAGAAGCAGATTAGGTTAGTCATGACAAAGAGAGGAACACCCATATGGCCTTCAGTATTCATTCCCATCACTTCTGCCTCCTATAGACAAATAGTTCATCATGAAAAACATCATTGCAGCTTTTTCCAATTCAGACAGAAATGCATTGCCTTTTCCCTTCCCTGAGAAAGAAGGGATTTTTGGATTGAATCAGAGGTTGTCTAGATGGTGAAAATACTCCTCACAGAAGTCGAGGAGAATACCTTTGTCCCAGTGATATCCCGCAGTGATTCACCTTATTCAGAAGGGTGGGGGGACTCCCAAAACTGCATGGGAAAAGCCTTTGTCCAAAATTAGATTTAGAAAGTCAAAGATGAAAAGGGGTACAAAGAAGTGAGAGAAACTATTAATAAGATATTCCACATTATAGGTAATGGATATTAAAATATTTTGTCTAGCCATTAGAGGGGATTTAGGGTGAGTGGGTGGGGGTGGAAGAAAATGCTTTTGTTACAATATGGAAATATATTTCCAGTCTCTTAATATATAAGTTGTATGTTATTAAAACCCAAAATTTAATAAATAAAGCAAAAAAGGGGGCGTCTTTGTGGCTTTTCCCAAAGTTTTTTAAAATAATGTATGGGAATGCGCGTTACCACTCATTTTGACAATCAATTCAGAACACTGTGTATTCTCAGAGAGAAGTGGAGGTGGACAGTGGATTGGTTGGACATGTATGGGGGTGGGCTTTGCTGTCAAAGAAGTGTCCGGAAGTGCCATTCTGGATTTTTACATTGTCGATCATGCACTCTTTTGCTGCTCCAAGGCGATCATATACCGTTTTTAAGTAGAAGGTCACACTTGCACACCTTTGCTTTAAAGTTAAAAAAAATACTGTGCAGTGGCAACAATGTGTGGAGAAAAATAACATGATAATTTACTTGGCCACCATTGTGATTTGCAGTTGGATAGCTTTGCACACTATCAGTTTTGCCAAAAAACCTTGAGACTACTGGACTTTGCTGCGAATTTGCAACAATGCGCAGGAATCAGCATTATATCCTCTCATCTAGACAAGCCTTCAGTTTATTTCTGTAGTGTAGACAGGTCCTGAGTGTACCTTAGAAACTAGATAAGGGCAAGTGGCCTCTCTATGGCACTGAATGTTAAGCACCTCAGCAACCTACACATCGCAGGATTCCTTAGTATGGAGCCATGCCAATCGAAGTGGTATGAAATTGATACAGCTGTATACTGTAGAGAAACCTCAAGAAAAGGAGCCTGTTGGAAAAATGAAATGACAATCCAAGTTCAGCACAAACATGATTCAAGGACAGGGATCCAAGCTCTGAAAAATGTCAAAGTTTCATTTTCTCCCACATTTTTTAAAATTACATTTGTATTAATTCTTACAGTCTTATAACATTCCACATAGATACATCAACATATATAGTTCAGCTAAACCTTTACTTTTTTCTTTTATAAAACAGCCTCTACTCACATTCTTTTTTACCATCCTTCCTTCATTCTTCTACTTATGAACAATGACATTCTGGTGATAACATTAATCTCTTCTTCTTCTTTTCTCTTACATTCTTCCTTCTTGCTCTTGCTCTTCTTGCATACTTTCACATACCCTCTCAGGTAATTAATCAATTTATCCCACATTTATTTTTTTTTCCAAAATAAATCTCAAATTCTTTTTTGGAGAATCTGTGGATTTTGGAACACTCTTGTCAAAAAGGAAAACAAACACAATTTTCACCTAGCCATATTCTCTTTCTCTCTGGCTTTTCTTTGCAAACGAAGATTCAGGAAGGACTCATCCCGCACTTTCTGCAAGTGCGCTGATGACTGAAAAGGCCAATCTGAGATAAACAAGTCCAGTTGCAGAAAGCACAGCAGAAGGTCTCCTTGGGTGATGTTTCTGGGTTGTGATTCTTTCTGTGTTGTTGTTTCTCTTCAAGACTTGTTCAGCGTGAGTTCTCAAATAAGGCTGCAGCATTGTGGATAGTGCATCTCCATGCCTCCCAGTGTGAGGCCAGAGCAGACCATTGTTGGTGATCAATTTGGCCAAGCCTGAGATGTTGTTTCAAGGAATCCTTGTATCACTTTTTTGGAATGCTCCTCTTACGCTGACCCGTGGTGAATTCACCGTAGAGTACTATTTGTGGGAGGCGATGGTCCTCCATCCTAGAAACGTGCCTTGCCCAGCGCAGCTGTGTTCTCAATATCATGGCCTCAATGCTGGTGATCCCTGCATGCTTAAGGACAACAACATTCATCACATAGTCAGTCCAGTGTATATTTAGGATTGTACGTATACAGCACTGATAAAACCGTTTGAGGAGTCGTACGTGTTGGTGATAGTTGACCCATATTCAGACCCATAAGGGAGAATAGACAGTACAATGGCTCTATACACACTGATTTTTGTGCTTTGCCTCAGGTGTTTTTTACTTCAGACTCTTTTGTAAAGTCTTCCAAATGCAGTATATGCCTTTGCTAATCTGTGATTGATCTCTTTGTCAATCTTAGATTCTGAGGAGATGATGCTTCCCAGGTAGGTGAACTGCTGAACTGACTTAAGCACAGATTTGCCTACGGCAATGTGGGGATGGTGGTGTTCGTCCTGTGGTGCACGCTGGTAGAGAACTTCTGTTTTCTTCAGGTTGACTTCCAGCCCAAACAGCTCTGCAGCTGTTGCGAAGCAGGATGTTAGACGCTGCAGAGCTGCTTCTGTGTGGGCAACAAGGGCAGCATCATCAGCGAAGAGCAGCTCACGGACTAGATACCGTATATTCCTGCATACAAGACTACTTTTTAACACTTGAAAATCTCCTCAAAAGTGGGAGGGGGTCTTATACCCCAGTAGATCTTTTCCCCTGCTGTGAGAAATGATTGAAGTGTTAAATGGCCTGGGCAGTTTTCCCAGCAGATCCTTCCTCCTGCTGTGAGAATGACTGCTTTGCCTTTGAAGAGTTAAATGGCCCTCCATTTAGCTCAGGAGAGTCAAAATGATGTTTCTTTTCAGGACAAGTTAGCCTTGTCTGCTAATGTGGCTCTAAAATCATTAATGTGCTCATTCATTAATGTGCTCATTCAAAAATTTGGGATTTGATAGCTTCATATTAACCAACTTACAGTATTAATACAACCTTACTTTCCAAAGATTGGACACCACAGAGATTTTTCAAAGTATCCCAGGCTTTTTTAGCTGTTCTCAGTCCTTTAATTTCACAAACTATTCCATCATCTACAGCCACTGAGCTGGCTGTCTGGTGGGGGGCAGGCTTTCCAGCCAGGTGGCTAGCTGGCTGTGGGGGGCAAACTCTATATTTTAACTTAAAAATTAGGGAGTCGTCTTATGCACCCAGTTGTCTTATACACCAGAATATACGGTAGTTTAGAGTCTTAGTGCGAGCCCTCAGATGGCTTAAGTTAAACAAGCTACCATCAATACGGTAACATATATAGATGCCATCTTCTTCTTCGAGCCCTGCCATAGCCCTATGGAGCATCATGCTGAAGAAGTTTGTAAATAAAGTTGGAGCAAGAACACAACCTTGCTTCACTCCATTAGTTATTAGAAAGGGCTCTGAAAGAGCATTGCCATATCTGACTTGACCGTGCTGGCCCTCACGTAGCAAGATAATCATTTTAAGGAATTTAGGGGGACATCCTAGTCTTTCCAGGATCTGCCACAGACCTTTTCTTTCACAGTGTTGAAGGCTTTGGTGAGGTCGACAAATGTTACATAGAGGCCCTTGTTCTGCTCTCTACATTTCTCTTACAGTTGTCTAAGGGCAAATACCTTATCTGTAGTACTCCTATTGGCTCTGAAGCCACATTGGCTTTCAGGAAGAAGTTATTCTGCAATAGCAGGAACTAATCTGTTCAGGAGTATCCTTGCAAGCATTTTTCCAGCAATAGAGAGCAGTGTTACACCTCGATAGTTTGAGCAATTGGATTTTGCTCCTTTTTTCTTGTACAAGGCGATGATGACTGCATCTTGGAGATCTGATGGCAGTTCCCCCTTTTCCCAGCAATTCACAAGGAGTTTGTGGAATTTAACATGGAGTACATGACCTCCGTGTTTCCATACTTCAGGTGGGATTCCATCAATCCCAGCTGCCTTGCCGGTTTTCATCTGCTGTATGGCCTTAAGGGTCTCTTCCAAAGTGGAAGCTATGTCCAGTTCATTTTTCATCAGTTTTTGTATCATGTGTTGGACAGCTGAGCCTTGGACTACTCAGTTGGCACTGAAGAGACTTTGAAAATGTTCAGCCCATCAATTCAGGATGGAAGCTTTATCAGTAATTAGTGTTTGACCATCTGTACTGCATAAGGAGTTTTGGTTCTGATAAGTAGGTTCAAACACTGCCTTAAGAGCTTCGTAAAATCCTCTAAGATCACCCAGATCTGCACAGTGTTGTGTCTTTTCTGCTATATTGATCCACCACTTGTTTTGAATGTCTCGGAGTTTTTGTGGAAGTTTACAGCATGTGAGATGAAAAGCTGCTTTTCTTACATGGCAAGTTGGCTGGGCGATGTATGCCTGGTGAGCAGTTCTCTTCTTTGCCAGCAGCTCCTGGATCTCTTGGTTGTTTTCATCAAATCAGTCTTTCTTACTAAATAACACTTCAAAGTATTTATTCAAAGTATTTATTTGTTTAGCACATCTGGAATTAAAGAACATCCTTAAATGAGATTGGCACTAGAGGGAGTAGTAGCTACAATTTTTATATCATTTAACTTTTTTATTCCCTCCTTCTCTGTATCCTCTCTCTCTCTCTCTCTCTTCTCTCTCTCTCTCTCACACACACACACACATCCCCACAATGTACATCAGAGTATCAAGCCACCAAACCAACCAAAGAAATTGCTATTCAAGTACCAGCCACAGCTTTAATGTCACTTCTGACAGTTTAATTGAATGCTTAACTCAGTAACCTATAGGCATTTGAAATACAACCTACAGCTAAGAGTGGAAATTGACATTTCTAATCTATGTGGAGTTTTGACTATTGCACAAATAAGGCCATCAGTTAATAAGCTGTATGCTGTTGCTGTTTCTGGAAAATCCAGAATAAATTACCATTGTACCTAAGGCACTGTTTGCCTTACAGCAGCAGTAAATTGAAATATCAATTAAAGCAGATGGTGGGAAATGTGTTTTCTCTTATCCTCTCTCTCTTTCTCTCTCCCTCCCTTCCTCGCCCCCCTTTATCCCCCGTTTTTAAAAATGCAGGGAAAGAAGAATCCCGCAGCTACAGGGCTCCATCTAGACATAGTGTAAATCTTTGAATGTGTGGAATATTAAAATCATCACCACCTGCTCACATCACCTGCTCAAAACATCTGGATCCATTTTGAGTTGGGTTCAAATCCATTTGAACTGTAGCAAGCTTGAAATAGGGTTCATAACATGCTACTAATACTGCTCATCTGCTATCTGCCTTCTCCAGACTGCTAACAACAACAACAACAACAACAACAACAGAACAAAAAGAAAAGAAAAGAAAATGAACAATTTAACTTTGGTAAAATGGATGAATAACACCGTATATGGACCTCTTACTATGACAGGGGTGATGCCCCATAGGGCTTCTCTTAAGTTGAAATCATGCTTGGGGTGTCATTTTTTATGTCAGGGAACATGGGATTTACTGTTGGCCACTTCAAGACAACAAGGTCAAGACAAAAATGCAGTTGCCCTGTTCAAGCGTCAATGGCGGTACCAGCTCATTTCATCAGTACCTTCACTTGATGCTGGCTGAAATGCAAGCCCTCAGCAACCCTGCATGCAGCAACCTGCCATGCTGCTGGAGACAGTGCTCTAAGGCCAATCACCTCTGTGAACTACGTCAAAGAGTGCTGAGCAATTGAGCTGTGAGAAATCAAGTGATAGAGATTAGTTGGTTTTCAACAGGTTTCAAAAAGTGCAACAAGGAATGTAGGATGCAATTCTCATGAGTTCTAACCAGTATAGCCAGTGAGGAAGGCTGAGTCCAACAACCCCTAAAGGGCCAAGTAGTCCTTATCCTTACTCCAGAAGACTAGACTTGATAATATGGGTTAGGTGTTTGGGAATGAATAGAGCCTTGCCTTGAGGCCTAGGCTTGTGTTGTTTCTTTTTACTGTAATTTCATGGACCTATAAGGCTAGAATGCAGTAGTTGGGTGAATCTCTTCCAAGAATAATGCTCTCTATCAAGTTGTTCCATCTTACTATGCAACACCCAGAGGTGGCTTTGTTGCTTTGAGGGACTGTATCCATGCTGTGCTTTAAAGAAGGTATTCTGGAGCTATCCAAAGTGCTGAAACCTATTCCCCAAATAGGTTCAGAACATTGGATAGTTCCTATAAAACACTATGTCAAATCCAAGGTAAGTACTATAAATCCAGCATGGAGTCACTTCTGCAAAATAACAGAGCCACTAGCCACCTCTGGACATCAATGCTACCATGACAAATAGCTGCAATCCAGATTTTGTCTACACAGTAAAAATAATACAAATGGTGTTCAAAAGATCGAAGAACCGTTCACACGGACACACGCACAAAATATGTGTCATTTGGAAGGGACGCCGCAAAATCGCACATAAAGTCTGTTCGTTCAGCATCTGAGGACTCGTTCAAATGTCAGAAAATGATCTGTGTGATTTTCGAATGAGCAATCATTTGACCACTCACGTTCGCACAGATACAAACAGGCAGGGGAATCTGATTGGCTGGACAAGTACAGGGGCAAGGCTAGGAAAGATGGGAATTGGCAATGGCTACCATGTTGAATTTCCAGCTAAGCGAGGGTCCAGTAAGTCTGTGAATGGTGATTTTTACTGTTTTTCCTTCTTTTTTATAATATTGTTAAAATGAAATGATGCCTGTGCGCACCACAGGAAGCTTTGAAAAAAAAGGCAGTGGGAAATTTAAAAATTGCGAGTAAATCACTCACAGCGGCCAGCTGGCTAGGGGATCATGCGGAGTTTAGGGGGGACTTTTTAGCCATGTAGGCAGTTCATGTGCTTGTGAACGCCCGCCTTTTTGAACACGTACGTATTATTTACCCCTCGTATAGACAAGCCCCCAATTTCCATTGGTGTGTTCTCACATCACCCAAGGTAGCATCACATTGGCTGTTTCTTGGTTTTTTTGACATAGCATTGTTTGGTAAATCTAAGCCAAAAAGTAGGAGAGATAGCAATATCAAGTATCTAGGACCCCTCCCCTCTGGATCATTGGGCCACTGGCAGGTTCTATGAGCTGGCTATGAGATGCCAATTGCAACAGAAACATTTACATTTGTTCAAAATGAACTTTTCTTATTGTAGTGCAGGTCCTTCTTCTTTGCAAGATTTACAACAGTGGACCATGCAGCTCATTCTTCAATATTGCTGCCCCAACTTCACTCCAAGGGTCTATTTTGCACAATATGCCTCCTCTTTCTCCATGCTGTCCATTGCTTATTTTCGTTTCAAGCTGTTCAAAATGTTACTGAATATCTTCTTTTCTCTACCATGACAGAAAATAATTGATATGTCAAGGAAGACAAATGCAGTGGCCAAGAGCGAGAACTGAAGAAACCATACCATTGCTCCCAACAGCAAATTGGCCCTACCAAAGGACTAACACTGCCTGAGCAAACAACTATAGGGCAATGAATTATACCAGAGACCAATACTTGAATTAATTTGTTGGGGATTCATACTCCCCATGTCTTATTGCCTAGAAAACTGTTCACTTTGAGTGTATTTACCTGAGCCTGAAGACCAGGGATAGTTTAGGGATTCTGTTAGTATACCATCCACCCCACTGTCTAACAGACTCCCTAACCGAGCTGACACAACTGGTCTCAGAGTTGCTGTTGGAGTTGCCCAGATGTTAGTTCTGGGTGGCTTCAACATCCCACTTGAGACCAGCTTGTCAAATCTATCAGGTGCAGCTTGGGAGTTCTTGGAATCCATGACAAATATGGGCCTATCCCAATTGGTCGATGGTCCCACTCATTGTGTGGGTCATACCCTCGATGCAGTCTTTAGTACAGAACAGAAATATCCATGGGCGGAGGTGATTGAAACCACCGCATTGTCATGGACGGATCACTTCCTGATCAAGGCTGAACTCAGAGCCACTGTCCATCCCGTCGGGGGTGCTGGACCTATTAGAATGGTCCTCTCTCAAGGGCTAATGGAACCAATTGGATTCCAGAGAGCCTTAGAGGGTTCATTAGTTGGTAACACCAGTGATTCTGTCGAAGCCTTGGTCAATACTTGGAACATCGACCTTACCAAGGATATTGACACGATCGCTCCCAAGCGTCCTTTCCAACCTGCTTCCAATCGCCAACCATGGTATACTGAAGAACTTAGGAAGATGAAGTGGGTTGGACAACAAATAGAGTGTCTGGCAAAAAATTCGACTCTTATCTGACAGGACTCATCATAGGAAATTTCTTTGTTCCTATAGAGAGGCAATACGTGCAGCAAGGAAATCTTTCTCTTCTGCACATATTGCATCTGCAGTCTCACCCAGCAGAGCTGTTTAGGTGATGAGGGAGCTGACACAGGTTCTACCTCTGCAGAACCCAGTACTAGTCCAACAACGGCCTGCTGTGATGCATTTAACAACTTCCTTGCAGATAAAATCTCTCAGATAAGAGCCAACTTGGATGCCAGGGATGTAGCAGAATCAATTGACAAGGTGTCCAGTAACTCCACTGATGAGGTTATACTTGCTCAGTTTCAATCTGCAAATACTGATGATGTGGACAAGCTCCTTGGTAAAGTGAGGAAGACTACCTGCCCTCTTGACCTTTGCCCTTCATGGCTGGCTGTCCAGGGGGGTGATGCCTTGAGGATGTTCCTCAGGGACATCATCAATGCATCCCTTAGGAAAGGTCATGTTCCATATTGCTTGAAGGAAGCAGCGGTTAGACTGCTCCTAAAAAGACCTTCCCTTGACCCTCTGGATATGAAGAACTATAGGCCAGTCTCCTTACTACCTTACTACCTTTTTTGAGCAAGGTGATCGAGAGGGCGGTTGCTCTCCAACTCCAAGCTGTCTTGGAAGAAACCAATTATCTAAATCCATTTCAAACTGGCTTTAAGGTGGGATTCGGAGTTGAGACTACCATGGTTGCCTTGGCTGATGACCTTCACCTGAGCATCGACAGGGGTAGTGTGACAGGGGTACTGTTGGTGCTACTGAATCTCTCAGCAGCTTTTGACACAATAGATCATGACATCCTCTTGGATTGCCCAAGAAGGCTAGGAATCGGAGGCACTGTGCTGCAGTGGTTCCACTCCTTCCTCTCAGGCAAATTCCAGAGGGTGATGCTTGGGGACAGTCGCTCTGCAAGGAAAGAGCTTAATTGTGGCATCCCACAAAGAGCCATCCTGTCCCCAATGCTATTCAATATACATATGAAGCCGCTGGGAGAGGTTATCCGGAGGCATGGGGTGGGGTGTTATCAATACGCTGATGACACCCAGATACATTCCTCCATGCCTTGGTCTTCAGCTCTGACTTCAGATGGTATCTCTTCTCTTAATGATTATCTTAAGGTAGTAATGGACTGGATGAGGGAAAACAAATTGAAGCTGAATCCAGATAAAATGGAGGTACTCACAGTAGCAGCCCCAAACCCAGGCATTGGGGTACAATCTCCAGTCCTGGATGGGGTCACACTCTCCTCCAAGGACTATGTTTGCAGTCTGGGGGTGCTCCTGGACCTGTTGCTCCAGATGATGAATCAGGTAAATGTGATGGTCAGGAGTGCCTATTATCAACTTCGACTGATACGCCAGCTGTGCCCTTTCCTGGAAATCGGGAATTTTGAGACCGTGGTACATGCTCTGGTAACCTCCCATCTTGATTTCTGTAATGCACTCTACATGGGGCTACCCTTGTGCTTGGTCTGGAAACTTCAACTAGTACAGAACATGGCAGCCAGATTGGTCTTGGGTACATCCAGAAGAGACCATATAACACCGATCTTAAGATCACTCCACTGGCTGCCCATTAGTTTCTGGGCCCAGTACAAAGTGTTGGTTATCACCTTTAAAGCCCTAAATGGCTTGGGTCCAACCTATCTTCGGGACCGCCTCCTTCCATATAATCCTCCCCATGCACTCAGGTCCTCTGGGAGGAATTTGCTACAACCTTTAAAAACTAGGCTTTTTACAACCTCCCAGAGGGCCTTTTTAGCTGTTGCTCCCAGATTATGGAATGGCCTGCCAGATGAGATCCATCACATTACCATCCTAAATAGCTTTTTAAAAGCTCTTAAGATGGATCTCTTCCTGCAGGTCTTTCTGAATAGATAACCGGCCATCCAAAAAAAAAAAAAAAAGGAAAGGAAAGGAAAGGAAAGGAAAGGAAAGGAAAGGAAAGGAAAATCTAGCTATCCCGACCTCACTATGACCACTGTCAATTTTTTTTTTATTTTTTTATTTTTTGTATTTATTTTTTGTATTCTTTAAGTATGCTTTAATTCCTGAACTATTTAATTGTATTTTAAGGGGGGGGTGGGATTGAGGGTTTTGGATGCATATTTTAAATGTTGTAAGCCCCCCCCAATTGCATTTCGTAGAGGGGTGGGATATAAATAAATTTTATTATTATTATTAGTAGTAGTAGTAGTACTATTATTGAACATTGGATTTCTGAGATGCCTCTCTTCTTTCTTATTTGTTATATGCTTGATTCCATGACCAATCCAAAACATGTTATTTGGATTGAAAAAAAACCCTCTCATCCTTGATTTAATTGCATTCCTGTGAATTTCACCTATATTCTAAACCTATTCTTGGCTCACATCTTGTTATGAGACTTAGTTTACTCTTCCCACATGGAAATTCATATACATTTTTCCTTATGTTTGTGTATGGGTTTTTTCCTAATCTAGAATTTTTTTCAGTTGGGGGGGAGGTCCATTTCCTCAGTCCTAAGACCCTCCAGCATTGGTGTAGACAGCCAAAATGGTATAGTGGTTTGAGTGTTGGACTAGGACTAGGACTTGGGTAGATCAGGGCTTTGAATCCTCACTCAGACATGGAAACCCATTGGGTGACCTTGGGCAAGTCACACACTCTCTTAACCCAGGTGGAAGGCAATAGCAAACACCCTGTGAACAAATCTTGTTAAGCAAATTCTAGGACAGAGTTGCCTTAGATCAGAAATGACATAAAGGTGCACAACAACAGCAACAACAACAACAACACTCTCCAGGGGCTGTATCAGTCTCTAAAAACAGATCCAGAAGTGATCGGAAGGTGAAGTCTTGGGATACTTTAGATGAGAATAATGTGCGATTCCTCAGGGAAGGCAATGGCAGAATTCTTTGAAATAAATCTTGCAAAGAATACCCTATGATAGGGTATCTAGAAGTCACTAGAAGTCAGAATTGACTTGTGGGCACATAACAAACTAGCACACTCTGGAGTTATCTGAATGGAAATGTCCCATTCCTGTCTGCTTAAGCTCAAGTATCACAATGTCCATGTGTTTTATACCTTGTTTCTAACTTCCTGTCAGTTTTTAATTTCCGCTGATTCATGCTTCTCAGGTTCCAGGTTCCTGTTACATGTGTTATGCTGTTTCAGACTTCGATTTCACATCTGAGCATATCAACAGCTAAACATCCTTTTGGCTTGAATTTATTTGCACCATTAAACAAAATGCTATTCATACTTGTCCTGCGTCCTTCTTGATTAATTGATAGCATGCCTTTGGACCTAGGTGTCTCATCTTCCTGCACTATCTCTTGCTTCATTTTGGATTGTCTCATCATAGCATTTGCAAGGTAAAAAACATTCAGAAGTGGTCTGCCATTGCGTTTTTCTATATGGTACTATTGTACCTTAAAATCCTCCATCAGTAGCTGCCCTCCTCTAAACACTCTGCTGCCCTCACTATTGGAACTATGAGTTTTCTTCTAGTCATAGAATCATAGAATTGCAGAGTTGGAAGAGACCACGAGGGCCATCCAGTCCAACCCCCCTGCCACGCAGGAAATCTTGATCAAAGCATCCCCGACAGATGGCCATCCAGCTTCTGTTTAAAGACCTCCAAGGAAGGAGACCCCACCACGCTCCGAGGGAGCGTGTTCCACTGCCGAACAGCTCTTACTGTCAAAAAGTTCCTCCTCATGTTGAGGTGGAATCTCTGCTCCTGGAGCTTGCATCCATTGCTCCGTGTTCCAGTCTCTGGAGCAGCAGAAAACAAGCCTGCTCCATCCTCAGCGTGACATCCCCTCAAATACTTAAACAGGGCTATCATATCGCCTCTTAACCATCTTTTTTCCAGGCTAAACATACCCAGCTCCCTAAGTCTCTCCTCATAAGGCATCGTTTCCAGACCTTTCACCATTTTAGTTGCCCTTCTCTGGACACGCTCCAATTTGTCAATATTCTTTTTGAATTGTGGCACCCAGAACTGGACACAGTATTCTAAGGGAGGTCTGACCAAGGCAGAATAGAGTGGCACTATTACTTCCCTAGATCTAGACACTATACTTCTATTGATACAGCCCAAAATCGCATTGGCCTTTTTAGCTGCTGCATCACACTGTTGGCTCATGTTCAACTTGTGGTCTAATAGGACTCCTAGATCCCTTTCGCACGTAGTCTCATTCAGCCAGGTCTCTCCCATCCTATATTTATGCATTTCATTTTTCCACCCTAAATGCAGTACTTTACATTTCTCCGTATTGAATTTCATTTTGTTAGCTTTGGCCCAGCTCTCCAGTCTATCCAGGTCATTCTGAATTTTGATCCTGTCCTCTAGGGTATTAGCTACTCCTCCTAATTTGGTGTCATCTGCAAATTTGATAAGTATGCCCCTAATTCCCTCATCCAAGTCATTGATAAAGATGTTGAATAGCACTGGGCCCAGGACAGAACCCTGTGGCACCCCACTGGTCACATCTTTCCAAGACAAAGAGGAGCCACTGCTGAGCACCCTTTGGGTTCGGCCGGTCAACCAATTACAAATCCATTGAACAGTTAACTTGTCTAGCCCACATTTTACAAGCTTGTTTGCAAGAATGTCATGGGGAACCTTGTCAAAGGCCTTACTGAAATCAAGGTATGCGATGTCATATGGCTATTGCTCCCTGATGAGGATGGGGTACATCATAGCCTGGTGTCTCCACTTTGGGCTTTCCACCCTATCTGATAGAATTAGAAGTCTAGACTCTTGATAAGAGTCTAGTCTTCTGGGAGTAGTACTCAGCCTCTCTGAAACACTCAATCCCCTTCCTATGTTAAGGTGTGTATGTGAGAGACAACAATGATGTGGTTCTATGGAGAATATTCCAGAAACCTGAGAGTATTCCACCACAGAAGAAAATCCTTCTCATGGGCTAGAGAGTAGAATTTCAGATGGTTTTCTCACAGCTTGGTGCAGGTTGGCCATTAGGCAACCTGCTATCAAACTATTTAGGCCAGGTGAGAACAATATGTGGTCCTTCAAATGCCATTGGATTACAGCTCTCATTAACTATCACTTTTGACTATTCTGCCTTGGGCTAATGGCCATTGCAGCCCAACAATATCTGGAGGGCCATACGATGTCCACTCTAGTTTAAGGCTTTAAGTATTAATGCCAGCATCTTAAACTGGGTTCAAAACAGGGGCAGCCAATGTAATAGGCACAGAATAGGTGTAATATGGCTGAAATCCCTGTTCTACAATTGTCTATTTCCATACAAACAAGTGTTTCTGAACCATTTTAGGACAGCTGCCCATTAAGCATGCTACAGTAGTCTAAGCATTTTTAATAGCTAATTATTCACATGATTACATTTCACATTTTTAATACAATATCTGATGTTACATGCATGCAATGTTAAATGCATAATACTTTTTTTTTCTTTCCATATTGCTGGGCTGAAGAGGACAGGCAAAAACAATTACATTTTGCTAGAAATGAGCTGGGGGCCTAAATACCTTAAAGACACCAGATCCTGTCTGCTCTTAGAAGCTAAGCAGGATCAGCCCTGGTTAGTACTTGGATGGGAGCATGCCAGGGAATACCAGGTGCTGTAGGCTATATTTCAGAGGGAGGAACTGGCAAAACTGCCTCCGAGTATTCCTTGCCTAAGAGAACCCTATGAAAAATTCATGGGGTCACCATAAGTTGACAGGCAACTTGAAGGCATACAGAGAGAGAAACAGAGAGAGGAGCTCCTACCACTTGCAATGGCTATTAAATATGATTACTGTATTGCACATCATTGGGATCAGTGATATCCTGTCAAGCTCGTGTTTATGTAAACAGCATTTTTTTTTATTTCTGAACAGAGCATCCATAAAGTCTGCCACACACCAAGGAGTGGGGCAAAGTTGAAGCAAAATTGAAACAAAGGAAGCATTTGTATCCATTGAGATGGGGTGACAAGCTTTCTAATTAAGTGGTATAATTTGTGACATCAACAGTGGGCTACCCCTCCTCCATTTATTTTGAACATTGCCTTAGCCTGTATATCTCATGGCTTACCACCCTGTGAATTTAATTAGAGTCTCTGCTGCAGACAACAAATCAAGCTGATGATCCCCAGAAAAGAACAAAAGATGAATTATAGCGAAAACCAAAGCAAGCGCTGAGCAAAGAAAACCCGAATGTCAAGCATGTTAATTGAGACAGATACAAACTGAAGCATCATCAAGCATCTTCAGTGGACAAGAGAATTCAGGTAAGAGTGACAAAAACATCCCATATGTAACGTTCTTAACCAAGTTGTTGACAAGCATGCATCGAAGGCTCTCCTCACGATTGATGGAAGGTAAAACATGAAGAAATTTTAATGCAGAGAAGATATAAAGTCTTCCTTTTATCTGGAGGAGGAGGGATGGGGAGGGAAGATGCTTTGTTCAAAGTACTTTAAGTATATTGGTTAGAATCCTGCTGGCGACATATGCCAACATATGCTGTCAGTTGCACTTTTTTAGGATGTTGCACAAGGGTTGTACTTTTTAGTTACCTGGTAAGTGCATCCTCTAGTACACTTTGCTCAGAGGCCTATCAACTCTTTCATGATGGGAGCATACACCAGTCTGATGTGATGTGAGCGGCATGAGTGCTTGTGCAATGGTGCAATTCAGTGTATGGACAACACAGCACACCTATGGCAGAGCTGAAATGGTATAATGCTTTGTAACCCCTCTATGGGATCTTAGCCAACATCTTCTTGTGATACTTCTTGTATGACACATTAATAGTTTTCTTCTATGAGATTTGTGGAGTTGCCATAACTGGTCAGGCAGCTTGAAGACACCTACACAAACATTTTAAGGACAGCAGGGTGGCTTAGAAAACTGGCTGCTAAGTCTTTGGCAGAGATGAGGGTTGAATAGATAATTACCCAATTTGTAGTAGCTTGATCTCGCTTGGGAACATTTGGCACTTCAGTTGTTCAACCCCCTAGAAAATCACAGCCAACATGGGAAATGCTCTGGCAATTGTAACCCACAAAGTTGGAGGGCCAAAGTTTCCCAACCTGATAGCCAAACTGCATACTATGTCAGACCTTTAAAGGTGTGTGTATGTGTGTGTGTGTGTGTAAGCAGCAATGGCAGGGGGAACTATCCTCCCCTACCTAACATCCTGATCCATCTCACAAGGTCTCACTGCTTTTACCAAAAAGAAACCTGTTAGAAGGCTTTGTTAAGAGAGAGAGAGAAAGAGAGATGCTGAGTTCTGACATAATGTATAATCTGTCCCTTGCCCACTATGCGATACCATAGTATGGGTATATGATATTAAAGGGTTATTTGATAAGAGTCCTGAAAATGGTCACAAGATTGGAGGCTTAAGTCATTTCACCTCATATGGACCAACTCAGAAATATGAAAAGAGTAAGGGCCAAATATGAACTCCTGAAATTCTGGGGGCATCAAACTCTCCACCTAATTACAAGTGGTTGGATTTCTGACAAGAATGATGTGCTCCTTCACTGGAAGGCTGTTGCAGGAGAGGAGAAGAGAAACAGCCATTTTTCCTCAGTCTATTGTGTTTTTAGCTCCACCCACTGCTGACATGCACAATGAGGAAATGGATCCCTCATGGGGCAGGGGGAGGGGACACTCACAGCCTATTGGGTAAACAATGCTTGGAAATTTTGTTGTTGTTAAAAAATAGTTATTTTTACAAATCCAACCTGGTTTACTATTAAACCAGGTTGGGAAGCTGACCTTGGAGCTCCCACCTCAGATACAATTTGGTTGAATATTTGGACAGCAACTCCATACAAATCTTGTGCGGCTAAATTTAAAAAATACATTTTCAAATTGATTCACGGGTAGTATCTTACACCTGTTTGATTGGCTCATATTGCCAAAACCACACCTTCCAACTGTTGGAGGAGCTGCAGCTTCAAGGGCACCTATCTCCATGTGTAGTTATTCTGCCCTGCAGTGGCCCAGTTTTGGTCTGAAGTTCTGAAAATCATTAGTACTATCCCCAAACAAGCAGTTGATGTTTGTCCTACTCTTCAACTGTTTTCAATATACGATTCACAACATAAGCACTTGAACCATTAAAACCTCATCATTTCCCTGCCCCTCACCCTAAATACAAGACTGGAAATTGCTGCCAACTGGAAGATGAGTAATTTCTCAATCCAAAGAAGGTTGGAAGGGACCTGCAACCCATGGCTAATGGAGAAGCTCACATACATGAGAAGATGATAAAAGGATACATTATACAGGACTCTTTCAAAAATAAATGGATTCCCTTTATTGATTACATCGGCAGTGCAACATAATACCATAAAAATTCTCAGCATCTCCCCCAGGACTCTGATTAAGTGCTGTAATAAGTAGTCAAAGTTGCCAACAGTAATAAAATAAATTTTAAAAACAGACAAATCCAAGGGTCTACAGTAGTTG
The DNA here is from genome assembly GCA_030847615.1 of Gambelia wislizenii. Lineage (NCBI taxonomy): Eukaryota > Metazoa > Chordata > Lepidosauria > Squamata > Crotaphytidae > Gambelia > Gambelia wislizenii. The sequence continues at coordinate 100,712,451 of JAUMIR010000005.1, read as the reverse complement.
GTTAGCATTAGTTAGAAGTTTTTAAAAGTAGAAGTACTTTCCCATATGGATTTAAATAATATTCCCCAATGTTTTCATCCTTAATGGTGGAAAAAAAGAGTGTTTCAACACATTGTGATACCTGTCCATAAAATACATAGTATTCATTTTTCAGGACTTTTTTTTTTTATCTTTTTGGAAAATTTGCTTGCGCCAAATACTTGCTCTTTTGCACAAGCCCATGATTTCTTGATTGACTGATTGACTGATTTTTTGCACAGAAATAGCAGCATTTTCCACAATAGATGGATAGAGAGATAGACAGCTAGACAGATAGTTTCCTGGACAAAACATTCCTATTTTGCACAGAACACAAGGTTTTCTGCATTGAAAAAATGTATGCATTTTCCAGCACAAATTAATCCTTCAAGAAAGTCCCAATGTGCAAAAAGCCACAGAAAGCTGCACAGACACTCTCATAGTCTTGCTCAGCAGGGAGATAACTGTTGAAATTATTCATTCTTGCATAATAGAACAAAATAAATGAAGATTTACATCCTTTTCTCAAAAATAATAAAAAGAGTTCCTTTGTAAGTTAGTAACTGAAAATTCCATGTTTCCAACAGGGAAAGTTTGTCCACATGATCAAGGAGTTCCACCCTGTAAACCCTCCTAACCTCTGACCTCATTATATTATTTTAGCTGGCTGGGCAGCACAGCAGCAACTCATTACCTGAACTATTCTGTTCCAGATTCCTGTAGCCTCTCTCATCTAGCCTCCTAACCCTCACTTTGGGCCATGTGTCTACTACTGTTCTCTGCCCTTTCCCCTCCTGCATATTACTCAGGCTCCTATGGAAACAGGGTGGAATTTTTGGGTGACAAACACACATGCATACTCACAGCCCTAAACTGAAGGCAGTGGGAAGTCTGAAGAGGACATGGGCTGTTAATTGCCTTCAAGTCAATTAACTCCACAAATCTCATAGAAGAAGAAAACTATTAATGTGCCGTACAAGAAGTATCACAAGTAGATATTAGCTAAGACCCTATAGAAGGGTTACAAAGCATTATACAATTTCAGGTCTGCCATAGGTGTGCTGTGTTATCCATACACTGAATTGCACCATTGCACAACTACTCATGCAGCTCACATCACATCAGACTGGTGCATGCTCCCATCATGCAAGAATTGATAGGCCCCTGAGCAAAGTGCACTAGAGGATGCACTTACCAGGTCACTAGAAATGTACAGTACAACCCTTGTGCAATATCCTAAAAAAGTGCAACTGACAGCATATGCTGACATATGTCGCCAACAGGATTCTAACCAATGTACTTAAAGTACTTTGAACAAAGCCTCCTCCCTCCCTATCCCTCCTCCTCCAGTGTTTGCCAGTGAATAAGAGGCCATCTAAATCTTGTTGCTCTATTTTGTATCTGATCATTCTGAGCTAGATAGAAGGTGCACTTATTTATAATAGCAAGGAACCTGCCGTGTCTTACTGAAATTTAACAAAATTAAATTTTGGTTTTAAGAAAGGTTTTCCTTTTAAAGTGTGTGTGTGTTCCAAAAGAGCTGCATTGCAGTAGATTTTGGCTTTGAAAATCCTGGGCAGACGATCTTGCAAGTGAAGAGCATTCAGTGTTAGATAACCTGCATGTGTCCTTTCAAACAGCTTCTGAGTTGTTGTTGCTTTTGTACTCTCTCTAGTTGGGTGATAAAGGCAGAGATGTAATATTGTCAGATGTGAAAGAAAATGGGGAAGAAAGCAGAGCCAGCACGAAAGTAATAGATGAAAGAAAGAAACATTTGAATAGAAGTAGATGTTAGTGCCTCTGATTTGCATTGAAGGAATAGAGAAGGTGAACAAAGATAAAAAGTTATTTGGAGGTAGAATGCGGGACTAGAGTCCATTTCTTTGCCATTTAAGCCTGAAGGTTTAGCTTGTTAGGCCTCACTAAGAACACCAAGAAAGGTTTTTTTCTAGGGATGTAAAAACTGCTTAATCTCAATTTGTTGGTGTTCCCATGCCAACATTTGTTCATATCATGAGTTTTATTTCCTCCTTCCCATATGGAAATTTGTATACATTTTTCATAGGTGTGTTGTTGTTGTTGTTACCTACTGTCAAGTCCACTTTGACTTATGGAAACCCCATGAATGAGAGATTTCCAAGTCACCATATTATAGAATCATAGAGTTGGAAGAGATCACAAGGGCCATCCAACCCAACCCAATCCTGCAGGAATATACAATCAAAGCACTCCCGACTCCAGCCTCTGTTTAAAAACCTCCAAAGAAGGAGACTCCACCATCCTCTGAGGCAGCATATTCCACTGTTGAAAACCTCTTACCATCAGGAACTTCCTAATATTTAGCTAGAATCTTTTCCCCTGTAGTTTGAGCCCATTGCTCTGTGACTTAGTCTCTGGAGCAGCATAAAACAAGCATGTTCCCTCTTCAATATGACATCTTTTCAAGTATTTAAACAGGGCTATCATGTCACCTCTTAACCATCTCTTCTCCAGACTAAACATACCCACTCCTCATAGGGCATGGCTGAGCTGCTCAGGTTTTGCAGACTGAGGGCACGAGATAAACTGGACTTGTTTATCTCAGCTTGGCCTTTTTAATCATCAGCACGCTTGCAGAAAGCGCGGGATGAGTCCTTCCTGAATCTTCATTTGCGAAGAAAAGCCAGAGAGAAAGAGAGAGAGAGATTTCTGTATTCATTTGCCCTACTAATTAAAGCATGTTTGTGCATGTTCTTCATTTGTAGCTAGTGCAAAATGCAGCAGCCAGACTGGTGTCAGGTGTGCACTTTAGAGACCGTGTAACACTGGTCCTGCAAGAACTGGCTTCCAATTTGCTTCTGAGCTGAATTCTAAGTGCTGGTGTTGACCTACAAAGTCCTAAATGACTTGGAGCCAAGATATCTGGCAGATTGCCTCCTCTCATATGAACCTTCCAGAAATCTGAGAGCTTCAGAGAAGGCCCTGTTGTACGTCCTTGTGAAATTAGGTTGCCGGATACACATAACAGGGCTTTCTCTGTACCAGCTCTTTGACCAGGACCAGTTTAAGGAATTTTGGGGGGCCCTGCAATGCTTTATTTTGGGGGGCCCATATGTTTATCTCAGGTCAATGTAACCTAACTCAGCCTAAGCTATTCACAGTACAGGATATTAAGGTTATTACTAATAGTGTTTTTACAGGAGGAGGGTTACTACGGCCCCCCCCACAATGATGGGGCCCCCTGAGGATGCTGACACCACCGGTGCCTTAAACCGACCCTCTCTTCGACTGTGCAACTCCCTACTGAAGGAAGTTAGGCTGGCCCCATCTCTTTTAAACTTCAGGCAGACAACCAAAACAGTGCTGTTCCACTTGGCATTCCATGTTTGAAAGCACTGTTTCAAAACTGGATTCTAAGGACTTTATTGGACTCACCTCCATAAATGTTCTTTTGCCAGCATATTTTGTGGCATTTTTCTGCTGGCAACAGCAAAAGAACCCTTTCTACCAGACCCACCTTGAGCAGCATGAAAAGGCAGCCCCAGCATTAATGGAGCATCAACAGAGCTCCATTTACTTCTGGGTTTGAGCTCTTGGTGATTTTCACAAGAAGATGTGAGCATGGTAATATTTTAAAATACACAGAAAAATAAAGACACAAAACATACACACACGCACAGAAACACATTTTAAAACTTAAAAGTAAACTGGGGAGGTTCATAAAAAGAGTGTCCCCTACCTGGTTTTTGTGATCTCACCTGGAAGTGTTCCGTCCATTGATGCTGTATTCATGTGAGCACAATGGTGTGAGGTTTCAAATGCTGGTAATACTGGCAACAGAGCATCATGGGAGATCTATTGATGGCTTGGCCCATCAATAAAATAGAATGGCTTTATGACAATACAAAATCGCAAAAGGACAATGTAATCTGATATGTGTGCCCTTTTGTGTTAATTAGGTGTCATTATGATGCCATATTTGTTGCATCTGATAAAGTCCTAAGATTGTTTTTAGACTGTTTTAGGAGTTTTAGAAAACTATTTTAATGTATTTTAAAATGTGTTTATCTTTGTATTGTTTTCATTGGGTTTTATTTGTTCATTTCTTCAGGGGACCCTGGTGCCTGGGAGATTATACAGAAATGCTTTAAATAAATACATAAATGTGGGCATTTTAGCTTGCATTCATGTTCTTCAAAGGTATTCATGATTTTGTGTATGTGAAATGCACACCAAGCCTCACAAACTTGTGAAATTCTCAGACAAAGTCTCACAAGAAGCCTTGGGAGATGTGAAAAAGGTAATCTGAGTGAGAAGCTTGAAACTATCAAAATTATTTTCCATCCTCAGTCATTTCCACTCATGATCTGTGGGTGCAGCTATGAAAGCACCATGGGAAGTAGGATCTTGGACTTGACAGGCCTTTGGTCAGATGCAGCATAGTTCTATTTATGTTGTTAATGGTGCCACATTTCCCTGGTAGGACTCTTACTCCCTCAGCTTCTCTATGACAGTCAGGCATTCCTCCAGTGAGGGCTATCCCCATTACTGCTTCCTTCATATATGGAAAAGCTAAGAGTGGCTGTTACAGGAAATGACAAGGCAGAGAGAGGAAACAGCAACTCTGATGTCACTTGGCCTGCCTTTATTCTTTGAGTTGCTAGTCTTGTAGTAGACTTGTCCTCTGTCTATGATAGATGTCTGGCATTGAGAAAAGTTAAGGTGAGGCTTTCCCAAACTTTTTATATCCAGAACAGGAAACGTGACATAGGGATTGTGTTGATCCCTAATCATCAGTAACTGACACCCTTAGCCAGTTACCCTTAGCCTTAGCCAGGATCCCAGCACACACATGGGCACTTAGGTTTGCTAGCCAATAACCATTTTAAGGACCCACAATGCCCCTGTCCCTATATCACTCTGGAATATTGTGGCAAAGTGAGATGATGACCATTTCAGTTTTACTTTCTTACAATGCCCCTGGCCCTATGGGTCATGAAAAGGGTAAATGGTTTGCTGTGCTGAACATATCAGTGCTGTTCCTGCTGCTACAATCAACTCAGATGAACACATGGATGAGTTGGGGGGATCCACTAAATTTGTGATGTGCCTACAAAAAGATGGTTTAACTGTTCGACATTTGTGTGGCAGGCAACTGTTAAACGCTTTGGATGAGAAGCAGTAAAAATGAAGTTGGTGACTCTAGTAATTTGCATTCCTTTTCCTCATTACTGTATCATCAAAAATTATTCCTTCCTTGTTATGTAATAGATTATAGCCAGAGCTTGGGAAAGTTATTTATTAGGATTACTATTTTCAGAGTCCCCCATGGCCACTTCCCATGCTGCCTGGGGGATTCTGGGAGCTGTATGCCAAATTAGTAATTTATCCAAGCTCTGGCTGCAACCTCTAATGTACTACTACTTCTCTTAATAGTCCATATGGCTCATCTTTAATAGTGGAGCCTAGGTGACCTGCTCTTGTTCCTATCTGCTGGCCATGGTTCTTGGCCTGCTTTCTCTCTTTACAGCAGGGATGGAGAGCCCGAGGCTTTCTAGATCTTGCTGTTACATCTCAACCCCCACCATCCTCCTGCTTTATCGTGCTGGTTGGGGCTGATGGGGGGGCAGAGGTGCCCCACTTCTGCCTTATAGGAGGACATCTTTTGCTTGGTCCTACACTACATCAGTTTGATCATCTGAATATATTCTTATCAGCTTCAGAATCCAAAGGGTTTCTTCTTTTGTGGTAGGAGAATCCTTTTTCCTGTTAAACACAGATATCTCTCTGTGTCATTTGCTCCTGCTGACTTCATTTCCATTTGCCTGAACACATCAAATCTACACCCAGTTGGAAACATAATTGTGTTGTCTTTCTCTCCTTGTTTCCTTATTATCAGTAAAATATGTGGCATTATTTTTATGTCAGTGATAAATTTGTTGTCTGTTCTGGCATCTACCTGTTGCCCCAGTTTTAAACAACAATGACAACAACAATAACATCTCAGTTCAGTGTAGGTCCACGAGACTACAAGAATGCTAGGATTCCTTGGGACTGGAGCAAAAACACATTCTATTATCTTTAAGAATATCAGTTAGAGGTGCATAACTTTAACAGGGGTCTCACAGTTAAAAACAGTTCTAGCCTTTATAGTAATCCTAATAAATCTTCTGCCCTCCCCACATCTCTGGGTCCAAAATTGCATAGGGAAAGCTAGAGGTAAGTCCACACCAGCCCTTCTCTGTGGTGGAAATGTTGCACAGAACATCAATCATCTGTTGGAGATTCTGGGACTTGTAGTGTCAGTGGCTGGCAACAAAGGGCATTTCAGACTGCAGACTGGGGCATCTACTATCAGCACATCTGCCATCACCTTTCCCTGTGGGTGTGGATGGATATACATAAAACAGTCATCTATTTGAACAACTGCCCACGGACAGGTTTTTTCTTTTCTTTGTAGGCATCCTCTGTCCAACTGACATCTGGTTAAAGGATAAGGAACCACAAGAAAGAAGAGCAGGGGCCATGTATTTGCCTATCAGCAGCAAGCTACTTGGACAGCAAATTAAGCAGACACATGGGTCCCCTTTCATTCCTATTATGATGAGATGTGTTGTATTTCCATTACAGTTCCTGTTCTCATTTCTTAGTATTCATCTCCACATAGAAATTACCATATGCACATTCTTATGCAAATTATATCTCCTCTTTAAGGGGGGAGAAAGTGCATAGAGGACTGCCCTGTTCCATTGCATCATGTTCTGATTTGGGGCCTTGAGCCAAGGGATGATGAGAAAAGCAAAGGCAGTATGCAAGGTACAGTCCTGCTCACCTGTTTTGGAGGCTTCAAAGACTATGCTTGCTTCCATCCTGCTGATCACCTGCTCAAATACTCATGGCACCACTAACCTTGATTTTCATTTAAAACAGGATGGGAAGGATGGCTTTACAGACCAGAAGTGGGAGCCAGATGGTTTTGGACTCTAGCTGCCAGCAGCCTTAGCCAGCATAACCAATGGTGAGGATTGCTGGGGGTTACAATCCAACAAATATGAGGGGGGGCACACAATTCACATTCACTTCATGCAGTGAACATGGCCATAAAGATATACTTGAAAGAGTTCAGTGATTCAGACCATGAAGATCTAGGTGCTCTGAGCTGTCAGTGGATGGAAATGGTGGGTGGAGGCCATTTGAGAGTGCATCCTAATTTCTTTACCCCCAGCTTCTACTCCATGGTCTGAATCAGTTCCCCCTCCATCTCTCCCTAAACAGAAAGTGACAGTACCAGGGCCCCTCCCAGCTGCAGGGACTCCTCCCTAAAAAAACAAATGGGTGCTGGGAGGAGGCAGAATGCACATGTGGAGCTACACACATGTAAGATCATGGCCTGCATGTGATACGGTCATAAGATCAGGATTTCAATGGGGCATAGTGAAGTGACCATACATTTTAGGCTTTCACAAGTGACAAATAAGCTTTAGTCACATTAATCTGTATTTGTGTGCAGACTTAAGTATGTTTCATTTTGTTGTATCCATTTTAACATTTATAGCCCACTCCCCCTTGTATCTGAAATGCTTTACCACCATGATTTTAACAGATAATATACTTGACCATAGATATAGTTTCATGTCATAATACCTGAGTCCCTAGTCAATTTGGAAAGCCATAGTCAAGTGTAAGCAGCTAGAAAAGCTGGTCATGCCAGTAATTTCAACAACAGTGTCAAAGGTGGCCTGCTCACTAGGCAGACTGAAGGAGTCACCTCAGGTAGCAGATGGTGGGAGGTGGCAGTAAAGTGTTGAAGAAGATGACCCCTCAGTGCTGTGCATCCCACTGTATGCACCAGAAGCTGGCCTGCCATTACCATCTTCATGTGTAGTGGGCGATGCTGGCTCCCCAATTGCAGTGAAGAACAATTGAGCTGCCCCTACAACCGGCTTTTGTGCATGGACTGGAAGGAGAGAGTGGGCTCCAACTTGTTCTTTGGTTCAGACAGCAAAGGGTCTCGGTGTTTTTGATTGGGTCAAGAATGTTTGAGGGCTTAGAAATGTAAGATTTTAAATCTTCACCTATTTCATTTTGGCATGAAGAATTTTTTTAAAAAAATCTCCCTGATGGGCGAGACAACAAAAGGAAGGAGTGTGATTTTTTGATTATTATTATTATTATTATTATTTGCACAATTTGAGACTTTTAATGAAAATTTCAGGGTTTCAAAAATTGAGTTTTATGCCAAAAAAAAAAAAAATCAACAATTTACACAGCAAATTCCACATTAAGGGAAAGGATCAGAGGGAAAATAAAAAAGGAGGGGGAAGACATTTTGCATTCCTCATCCTTCCTTCCAAACAACTGATATGGCTTTTGAAGTGGGCTTCATATTCCAAACACAGTTACTGGTTACCTTCCTAGGAATATATACATAGATGCTTGTCTCACAGCTGAACCGGGTTGCCTAACCTCACTCTCCTTGCTTATTATCTGTCTAACACTTTCATCTTCTCCCCCTGTTTTTCTTATCCTGCTAAACTGAGCTCAGCTCTCTCCAAGAATATTCCAGTCGTGCCTTTCCACAATTTTTGTTTTACCTCCATACCACATCTGCATCTCATTTGTTGCACAATCACTAAAATGAGGCATTGCATTAGATGGTTGACATCTGTCAGCATTGGGCCTCACTCATCGTTCTTTTCAATACTTCTTAGGTAATTGCTTCTGAACAGTTTTGCTCCCAGAATAGGCTTGCTATTCATATTGGTTCCTGAATGCAGGGTACAGATTTAGAAGAGCCTATTTTCAGCTCATGTTACTTTGTCATCATGTGTCAACCATGTCAGAAACCCCTCAAATGATAAGGCTTCTGAATTAATCAGTGCAAAATAATGGTATGCTGGCAGAGGATTGGAAGAGGAAAAGAATCCAGCCCCTTTAATTACCCTATCTAACTATAGATATAGATATACATTGCATTTCCTGATATGACAATCCAGTCATTCCTTGGGAAGTGCCAATAAATATAAAGTTCACGTAATACTTCTTGATGGATTACATCTCAATGAAAAGGTCTATGTAGAGTTGGTGTCCTTGGTAAATTATTGTGCGTTGAGGAAGCAAGCAGAAAAAATAAGGTTCTCCTGGGGCATTTTTCTCTATTGCACTTCCAGCAACTCAGGGATACTAGAGTCCCAATAAGTAAATGATAGTGCAGGACAAGGAAGGGGTAGAAAGAATGACTATTCAAATGATCAGATGGATGGAGAATCTTCCTTTGGAGGAAAAAGAAAAGCCTAAGCTGCTCAGCTTGTTTTACTTTCCACAAAGGACCAACCCGGTTCACACTGCAGATTCTTATAATTGTTAAACAGTGAATAGGGAGAAATTACTCTTTCCTTCAAAAATGGTAAAACTCAGAGTTATCCAGCATGATTAATTGGGGTGACATCAGGAGAGTACACAAGAGGAGGTAAGGTGGTCACTTATACATTGACAGGAAAAAAGAAAATGTATTACCAAAAAAGAGTGCAGTTCCCAGCCCTCAGGCTTACAATGTAATTAGGACATGAACACCCCACCCCCCCAAAAAAGAAAAACAAGGAAAAGGGTATGGCAATGTGGGAGAGGATTAAGTCCAGCAGATACTGCCTCTTCTTCTTTCCCTCTGAAGCCACAGCAGTGGCAGTTGGGATAGACAGAGGGCCTTTCATTTGTTTCTGGGTCTAGTCATGATAGAGCTGTGCCTGCCTCTTCTCTTCTCCCTCCATGGCCAAGACAGTGGCAGTTGGGATGGATGGAAGCCTTCCATCTGCTTTCGTGTGTGTGTGTGTGTGTGTGTGGTCACAGTTTTCCCCGCTATAATGTGATAGGGTGCATTTCTACAGAGCCCTGGGTGTGCAGTGGTTAAATGCTGGAACTTCAAGCCATAACGTTGTGAGTTCGATCCTGCAAGGATCCAGGTTGACTCAGCCTTCCATCCTTCTGTAGGTCAGTAAAATGAATACCCAGCTTGTTGAGGGCAATTAGCTAACACATTGTAAACCACTTAGAGAGTGATTAGCACTATAAGCAGTACAGAAAATGTAAGTGCTATTTTACTTAGAATATATATATATATATATATATATATATATATTCTAATTAAAATAGCACTAATAAGGGCCAGTTTAAGGAATTTTTGGGCCCCCTGCAATGCTTTATTTTGGGGCCCCCATATGTTTATCTCAGGTCAATGTAACCTAACCTATTCACCATACAGGATGTTCAGATTACAGTAGGCCCCCCATATCCATGGATTCATTATCCATGGGACACAAAACAGCACACCTACCATAGAGTCTTCCTAGAAAATTTGTCCTCCCTAGCCATTTCCTAGGCCCTCCAAGGCAACTCTATGGTATTTTATTTATTTTCAATGGCGTTCACTATTATTCATGGTTTTCAGAATCCACGCCCCCCCCCGAACCAATCCCCAGTGGATAAGAGGGGCCTACTGTATTACATAATTTGCCACCAATAATTTAGTTTAAAAACTATATTATAGGCACTAACATAATATTATATTTTTTGTTTATTAGCAATTAACGTAATGGTGTAGATTTCCTCAAAGAAAAGAAAGAGTGGACTACAAGCTGAACATGAGATAGCAGTGTGATGCAGCAGCAAAAAATGCCAATGCAATTCTAGGCATAACACTAATGGAATACTGGTTTTTTAGTGACAACAATAAAACCATTGTTCCCAGTAATATTACTCCAAATTTTAATTTATATTCTTTATATTCTTCTGCTAAAAGAGCTAGAGTGTTGTAGAAGTTTCAGCATTGCACTATGACTATGGAAACCAGGGTTTGAATCCTTTCTCAGCCATGAATGCCCACTGGGTGACCTTGGGCAAGTCACACTCTCTCAGCCTCAAAGGAAGGCAAAGGCACACCCCCTTTGAACAAACGTTGCCTAGAAAACCCCATGGTAGGTTCGCCTTAGTCAGAAATGACTTGAAGGCACATAGGCAAACACACACAAATTCCTTTTGCAGGCTGAACTCAGTTGGCAGCAAGGGGAGGAAGCTGAAGACCAAGGGGGAAAGGAAGGGGAGAGAAACCAAGACAGGTTAAAACCAGCTGGAGAAATGGATGGAGGGGATCTGTGTGGAAGGAAGGAAGGAAGGAAGGAAGGAAGGAAGGAAGGAAGGAAAGAAAGAAGCCCTTTCTGAGGGAGACAACCCTCAAATTCCCCCCTCTCTCACACACACACACACTCACCCTCTCCAATGTGCCTGGCTGGTTTGCATTTTGCAGCAGCAAACTCCCTCCAGCTTCTGCCACTGAGGGCTGCTGCTTCTTTCTCTTTCTCTTTGGGAGACCCTGTTTTGTTTGTTTTTTAAAAAAAGCCAGCAGGAGGTTTTTGGAGGAGGAGGGTAGGAGGGGGCTCCTACCAGCTGTCTCCTGGCTGTCTCCTTCATCAGATTAAGGAGGCCAGCACGGGGCCCTCTCTTGACCTTGGAGCCCCCTGCCAATGCTGATTTGGCAGACAGGTTAAACCAGCCCTGGCACTAATTAAATAGCACTAATTAAAGTAGAAAGGCAACCTATCGCTTCATAGTTGGGAAAATTGTGACCAAATGATCTGTGGCCTGCTCACTTTACTGCACAGGTGCTAAATGTTTATAGGCAACGTAAAATCCCAGCTCTCCCTTCTTTTGGTACTTTATTCTTAAACCAGATTTAGACTGGACATCTGTTCCAATAGGGGGCTGATAGTCCTTCAGACAGAAAACTCACTTCTATAAAAATAGAACACATGACAGCCTTAAAGGGAAGTACCTCAGACAATTACAGGTGGGCCCTTAATATCAGCTGGGGTCTGGTTCCATGACCCCCCCCCCCTTGGATACCAAAATCTGTGGATACTCAAGCCCAATTATATAGAAAAATGCTGTCCCTTATATAAAATGGCAAATCATGGTTTGCTTTTTCAAACACACACACACACACAAATATTTTCAAGCCATGGATGGTGGAATCCATGGATACAGAATCTATGGATACGGAGGACTGACTGTAATATGGAATTCATTAGCATAAGATGTTCTGGTAGCCACTAACAAGATGGCTAATAGAGAAAGACTTGAGACCCACTTTTTGGTACAGCTGTTTATCCAGCAGTGGTTGATACCACTTGGCTGTACTATACTATACAAATGAACATGCATGCAGCGTTTCATGTTAAACTTTCTCACACTGTGAATTGTGGGAAGCAATGAGTGTAACTGGTGCCCCTGTCGAGATCACCCAGTACAATACTTCTCTTCCCTTGGCCCATTTTGCTCTACTTTAAGAATTACAGAAGGATGCACTAAAAAGAATAAGATGCTGTAATAACAGAAATGCTGTTCAAAGCTAATACGTGGGTTCAGCCAATGGAGTACAATTTTTTCCATTGATAGGAGGCAATAGGGCAGCTTCTGGTTTTATTAATGCAGAACGGATAAGAGGAGCATGCTGAACTGAAAGGTGGAAGCAATGTGTTTTGTCATGTGTTGCAGAATTTCAATTTTCTCTTCATTTCAAAGAGGAATTTTCTTTACAGCATGAAGACAGGAGGTTATTCTCTCACCTGGCTAATCCCAGTAGGGGGTGTGCATCCAATTCAGATGAATCTCAAATCCTGAACCAAATTGGATTGATTCAGACACATGCTGTATTTGTCTGAAGTGAGGCAAAGGTCTACCAAATTGCTCTGAAGTGAGGTTTTGTGAGAAATTTCAAGGTAAAAGGAAACAGACGAGCTGTGTTTTTTAAAAAACAAACAAACAAACAAAACCCTGCAACCTTTTCCTCCAGGTTTTCCATGTAAAAAAGCAGCAGGCTAGGAAAGAGGGGAAGAAGACATGAAGGTCTCGATGCATGTCTAGCCTGTCACATTTAAATTATTTTACCAGGGCTTTCCAATAATTATGCTTTGAAGAAGCCAGGCTAAAGTAATAAACTAATTTGCTTCCAGTGCATTCTGTTCTCTTTGCCAGCTTTCTCTCTTTTGAGCAGGAACAATGGAAAAATGAGAAGGCATTGAGACAACTTGGTCTTCTGTTTCTTTACCAGTACCCTAACCCCCTCAAAACCCACCTATCTGGTATCCTCTCATTGGATATATTAATGCCAATTCAGAGCATTAGAAACTCACAGCTCATCATCTGTGGAACTGGAAAGATGCACTCCTATCAGATCCTTTGAACTCTTCATGATATATTTGTTATCCAATTCATATAATTCTTTGTCCTTTCTCTCTTTTATACCCCCACAATTATTTTGTTTATTGATGTTACATTTAGTTGTCCAGTTGTCCCTTCATATTCGCTGGGGTTTAGTTCCAGGACCCCCTGTGGAGACCAAAGTCCATGAATATTCAAGTCCCATTATATGCAATGACATAGCAAAATGGTGTCCCTTATATAAGATGGCAAAATCAAGGTTTGCTTTTTGGATTATTATTTTTTTAAGAATATTTTCAAGCCATGAATACTTAAATCCATGGATACCAAATCTGTGGATACAGAGGGACAACTGTACCCTGTTGTATCATATTTGTACCAACTTCCTGAACTGACTTTCCTGTATATAAGTAAATGTACAAATTCAATTTTTAAAAACCCACCCATCTTGTGCTGGGGGACCCCAACACAGGCGCGTAGTGGTTGGTGGAATGGGGGCAGTGGAGGAGCTTTGGGCTATGTCCCGGTAGCTGGACACACAATGACATCTGCATTCTCCATGACTTCCAGGAGTCGCAGAGGCTACACTATCATGCATCAAGCTAGAGACATAGCTGGATGCTACTCTGCCACCTTCCACTCTCCACAATCCACTAAATGGCTGTGTCTGGGGGCACCATGTGTCAGATGGGTTTTGAAGAGAATGGGGGTCATTGTGTAAGGCGGGTGTTAAATTTCTGCCTCTGAAAATACCTCCAGCAAAAAGAAAATACACTAATGTAACACTATCACTAACAGGATATCAGCTTTTTTTTCCTGGCACTGGGTTCATCCCATAGTTCATCCTATGCCAACAGAATTCATGTTGTAGAAGTGCAGTGACCATTCTGCAATGTATCCTAGTGCTGCATTTTCTTCTACTTGCACAACGCATTTGCAGAACTGTTCCACTGGGGACGATCACTTCCCTGAATACATATGTCAATCCATCTCTCTCCCTTCAGTTACTTTGAAATAAAGATACATACAGCCAAGATTCACTACGGAGTCATTCTTCGAAATACTATTGTCACACATTCATTAACTTTCCTACCGGGGGAGGAGGTGGGTTTTTTTGTTTTTGTTTTTTTAATGTCTGGACTCAAATTCTTTTCACAAATATTTCATCTTGCATATGATTTTCAAATTAAAATCATCAGTTACCAAAGCCTAATATAGATTTTTTTTTCTTGGGGGAGCAGAGGGGAGAGCCTGTGGAGAAAAAGAGAATTTTGTTTGAGTGAACATCTTGGCTCAATTGTTAATCCCATCTAGAATACAGTGGACCCTCCAGTTCTGCAGGCTCTGGATTTGCAAATTCAAGTGACTGCGGAGCCTCATGTCCCATATTATAAATTGGCACCAATGCGAATATGGACATGCTAAAGCATCCACATTCACATCACTGTCATTTAATAATATAGGAAGTGATCATCCATGGTTTTTGGTATCCACATGGGGTCCCAGAACCAAACCCTCATGGATTCAAAGGGCCCACTGTAAATTCTTTAATCAATGGGCATTTGGTTAATTGAAACTTAAGTTCTTTGGTTCAATGGGTCTACTCCAGTTGGGACTAAAAATAAGATTTCAGTCCTTGATGCCACCAGTGAATCAACTAAAGCTTTATTTGACTGGTCTGTCCAAGTAAACAGATGGAAGCTTGCAGTCCTTCTTGTCAGTCCAATAATCATATTCATATACACCATTTATAGTGAGAAAAGTGGTCTACAGTCATGATCTCATACAACTGTGAAGTGATAATGATAATTCATGATTATGTATCTGAGATATCATGATATTTCAAAAGCAAAAGCTGTATGTGAAATATTAATCTGGGACCTGTGTACTCCAAGATCTTATAGATCCATCTCTCTGTCTGTCCAGGGAGCTAAAGTGATAACATACGAGTAGATGTCAAAATGGAAACTTGTAATCTGTATTTGGAGCAAGCTAAAAATAAAAATAATTCATCCTCAGCATCTTAACACATATACAGAAGCCAAATGAATTCTCTTTGATTTCTGAAAAATGAGCCATTTAGGCATCTCCACAATTTGCCATTATTTAACCTCTTAAATTTTAACTGGGAGACCTCTAGGAACTGAATGAAAGTAGTCCCCCACCACTGGTCACAGTAGGAGGATTTTCTGCTTAAAGGGGAAAATAATTTTAACTCTGAGCCCAGACTGGGGAAAAATATATAGAGATATTTCCGTCACCCACCAGCCTGAAGCTCATTTGTGGTAAGGAGGAAATAATTTCACAGGTTGGGGAAGGGCTTTTTCTAGCTGCTTGAAATAAGCTCTCCCTGCTCCCCATGGTAACCATTTCCTTGGCGGCTCTTTATTAGTTTCATATCAAGTCACTGGGAAGAGATCAACTTTATTTGACAATAAAAAATAAAAATCCTTAGCACAGTGCTGGGGTACATGTTGCCTAAAACCAATTTGTGGTTGCTGTTTGTCATCCCAACTGATCAGCTAGTGTTGAAAGGCTGTAGCAAACCTGGGGGCTGGAAGAGCCTCCACTTTAAGTCTCTGTCATGAGCAGTGATTCTCAGATATTGGTCCTCCAGATGTTCCCAGAAGATCCAGCCAGCATGGCCAATGGCCAGGAATTATGGAAAATGAAATCCAAAATATCTGGAGGGCTAAAAGATGAGAACCACAAGTCTGGAGCTCTCATTCTCTGCAGATCAACCTACTCTTGGGTAAGCATCCAACAGCACATTGTTCTTGGTGAAAGTCCGCTAAGTTTCATCCTATTTATCCTTCCCCTAACCCAAACAACACCATGAGTAGATCAAATTCTACCTCTCCCCTGCAGCTCCTTCATGCTTCTTAGATTTGCTCACAAGTATTAGAAAATAGCAGTTGCAAAAGAAGAGGTCTGGTTGCACAATGGTGGCTTTAGCATATGCCTTTAATATATGTATGACAGGCACATGTAATTTTTCTCAGCACAGAAATCCAGCCATCTCATGTAAATCAGTTCCAAAGAAGTTAAATGGAATTCATGTTTCTAGGTGGTTCAGACAAGTGACTCTACTAAATGTTATGGGGAATGCAATGACAAATGTGATTTGTTCAAACTAGTTATTTGAATTTAAAGCTCTATTTTGACTTTCAGAATAATGTTTCTACTAAATCATAGTTTTATGTACTCTAGTATTGTTAGTCTGGGGCAATTAACAAGCACATAGCAATCCTGTGCAATAGAAGTAAGCAACTGTCAGTATCTGGAAGTTGTATGGACTCCTCACCAGACTTCAGAGGGCCATATGCACATATGGTGTGTGTTTTCTACCCCTAAAAAAATTACCTTAGTTTTTATTAATTCAAAATCTCGCCTCCCCTCTGTGGGAATTTTCACCTGGTTTTATCTCCCCCTGTTGTCCCAAGAAAGGCCTTTTTAAAAAAAGTAGGAAGTAAACTGGAAATCCTTTCTAAGACTTTATCAAACAAACCTCTAAAATAATTCTTTTGCAGGCATACTTTAAATCATTTTTCTGCTGGCAAAAGAACCCTTCATACCAGACCTACCTCCCATAGCATTCAAAGGCAGCCCCTCAGCATGAATGGAGCCACAAATGGAGCTCTGTTCACTTCCAGGATCAAGATCTCGCAGATTCTCATGAGAAGACATGAGCATAGTACATTCAAAAAATAAACAAAAGTAAACACACACAAAATAAACACAAGCACATACACACACTTTAAAACTAAAAAGTGAACTCAGGAGGTTCATAAAAAGAACATCCCCTACCTGGCTGTCCCGATCTCATCTGGAAATGTTCTGCCCATTGATGCTGTATTCACATGAGCACAATGGCACCAAGTTTCAAATGCCGGCACAAAAGAGCCACAGGAGATCAATTGACAGCTTGGCCTGTTAATAAAAAGTACACCTCATTGACAAAACATGAATGTGAAAGGACATCATCTGATATGCATGCCCTTTTGTGTTAACCTGGCATCATTATGACACCATATTTGCTTCATCTGATAAAGTCCCTAGTTTACTTTTGCTTTTTAAAAAAAGAAGGGGAAAAAAGAGAAGCATCTCTCATCAATCCTGGGACTAAAACATAAAAATTGCCATCATGCTCCCTAGAGCAGTACTACTTGTAGTGGTTTCCTGGACTGGTGCTAGTCTGTGAGCCATTGGCTGGTGGTCCCTGGCAAGTTCTTAGGAAACCGTGACAATTTTCCTAATTTCAATGGATCCTGCTCCCAGGGAAGCATACAAAGGTTTCCAATATCAGGTACCTTCTTGCTTTCAGAGGTTTGCATGTCCTGGGAAATATAGATACTGCCAAATGGTTGTTTGTGTTACCTACAAAATTATGGCTATATAGTTCCACTTTAAATGTCATGGCGGCATCCTGTTGAATCCTGGGATGTACAATTTGGGGTGGGGTATTTGGAATTCTCAGCCAGTGAGCCCTAGTGCATAGCCCTGGTATTCTCTAAAGTAAGTTCCATTGGTTTCAACAGGACTCAAGTTCTACGTAAATCACAATGCTTGGAATTGCATCTGCAGTAATAATTTCTAAGTGTTCTCATCTGGGCATCTCATTACTGAATGACATTCAGAATTGGAAAGCTGCTCAGAGAGAAGCAAAAATGAGCATGTACTGGCTTATGAGGAAAAATGACTGCTGTGTTGTACCCTCACTGTTGCAGAAAACAAATACCTGCTATAGAAATAGGCCTTACAATAATGGTGAAATTAAGAGAAATGAGGTGTCTGCCTGCTTGCTAAAACAGTTATAAGGAAAACTGATCCAGTAGGATAAAGTGATAATAACTGGATGGAATTGTTATCATGACTTGTGTTCAGTTACTATAAGCTGATTCATAGTCTGTACTTCATCTGCTGTATATGACTTTTGTCTTCACTAAATCCAAGTGCCTTATGAGCAATATATTATTTGCTCTCTGGCAAAAGAAATAGAAACTTCCAACTCTGTTCTGCTTTGGTCAGACCTCACCTGGAATACTGTGTCCAGTTCTGGGCACAACAATTCAAGAAGGATATTGACAAACTGGAACGTGTCCAGAGGAGGGAGACCAAAATGGTGGGAGGTCTGGAAGCCATGCCCTATGAGGAGCAGCTCAGGGAGCTGGGTATGTTTAGCCTGGGGAAGAGAAGGTTAAGAGATGACATGATAGCCATGTTTAAATATTTGAAGGAATGTCATACTGGGGATGGAGCAAGCTGGTTTTCTGCTGCTCCTGAGACTAGGGCATGGATCAATGTGTTCAAACTACAGGAAACATTAGGAAGAACTTCCTGACAGTAAGAGCTGTTCGGAAGTGGAACACACTGCCTTGGAGTGTGGTGGAGTCTCCTTCTTTGGAGGTTTTTAAAGAGAGGCTGGATGGCCATCTGTTGGGAATGATTTGCTTGTGTATTCCTGCATGGCAGGGGGTTGGACTGGATGGCCCTTGAGGTCTCTTCCAACTCTATGATTCTATGATTCTATAACTCATCCTGGTGATTTTTTTTTACACTAACACGTTACAGCTTCAGAATGAAACACACATCAGTGACTTGGGGTGCATCTACACAGTAGAAATAATACAGTTTGACACCACTTTGAGGGCTGGTCTACATGAAGGATTATACTTCCAATCCAAGCACATTATTGCAAATGTGCAGCAGAGCTCAAGTGTCTCAGTGGTATTTTAGACCACTCATGGGAAACTGAAGCGATCAATCTTTTTCTTGTCTAAATGGAGTGGGACACAAATTAAGAGGGAGTCAAAGGGTAAAATATTGTACTGTGTTTACTGTAAATAAATAAGTAAATACTGCTTTGCACTATTTTTTTAAAACTGTCAATCAACTTTGTGCATGTGTGATTGACTGCCTTTGTTGTCACATACTTCCTGTGGTGCTCTTATCTGGGAATGTGATTTGATGCAATCAGTTGTCCTGATGGGTGGGGGTGTGCATTTCCGTAGGGTTTAAAAAAAAATGTTGTTCCCCTTCCTCTGAAAACAGCAGAATGCTGTGGAATCCCATTTGGATGCATGGGATTGCCCCTGGATTCTAAGAGGATTTGTATTACCATCTAGACAGGTCCTAAGTGTTATAGCGCTATCCTATGGAATCCTGGGTGTTGTGGTTTTACAGGGTCTTTAATCTTCTCTGTCAAAGAGTGCTGGTGCCTCACAAAACTACTAATCATAGGATTCTGTAGGATGGAGCCCTGGCATTTAAAGTGGTGTCAAACTGCATTATTTCTACAGTGTTGAATGCACCTTTGGACTACCTACCACCTGCTTCTGAAGCACAGATCTACTTGCTGTGTTTGAGAGGCAAATCCTCTAAATCTGAGTTGGAGGGAAAAGAACCAAGCTGTGCTTGAGGGACCTTTTGCATTAAGAAGAGAGACCACCACCTCACTTAACTCAGGTTGTTGACACATTGCAGAAATAATGCAATTTGACACCGATTTAACTGCCATGGCTCAGTTCTATGGAGTTCTGGGATTTGTAGTTTGTGAGATATTTAGTCTTCTCTATCAGAGAGCTCTGGTACCATCAATCATCATCATCATCATCATCATCATCATCCCAGGATCCCATAGGATGGAGCCACGATAGTTAAAGTGGTGTCAAACTGCATTATTTCTACAGTGTGTCAGCAGCCTTGGTGACATTGTCAATGGTATCAAAAGCTACCAAGAGATACAGGAAGGTCACCAGGGTAGTACTCACCAACTTTCCCTATCAGTCAGAGCAACCAAGGCTATATTAGTACCATAACCTGACCTGAAATCAGACTGAAGTGGATTTAGATAATATGTTTCCTCCAAAAATGCCTGACAATGCCTAACCACCACATGCTGTAGCACCTTGCCTAAACAGGGGATACTGGCTATAGGGTGGTAATTCTTACATACCTCTGGGTCCAGGAAGGGTCCTCTTCAGCTATTTACCACCCTCTGAACCTGCCCAGTCAATCCATCTCTGCTAGACCTTATCAGCCAACATGGGCAAGGGTCAACCTTATATGTGGTGGGATACATCTTAAAATATATTATCCTTAACATATATTAACCTTACCCCACTGCTTAAGTGATTTTTAATTATCCAGTTCAAAAGATATTTCTGACAGCAGTGCAGAAAAATTGAGCTTGATCATTTCAATAATATCTCATGGAACCAATATACTTAAACATCTAATTGCTTCTCAACACCAATGAAATTGCCAGATGGCAAATAATCCAAGTGAGTTATTGGCCCCAAAAGGCATAACCTCAGATTTAGGCAAATTGATAGTCAAACCTGAAAGGGCCCAAAAGTTTTAATTAACTTTATCAGCTCAGTTAAAGAAGAATCCTGTCAAGAGATGAATGTTTTTGTTATTTATTAGCTTATAAAATAACATTGTATTCATATTTTCCATGTATAAATCTAGAGATTGGTAGATCTTGCATGATTGCACACACCAAAGATTCTAGGTATAGGTCAAATATCAGAGAAGAAAGCAGACATCCCTGTCATGTGCTCCTTAGGTGGAAAAAAATGGAACAATTACTTATTTGCAACAACTCTTGACTAGGGAGATTATCAGATGGACCCTTTGGGTCCGTTTCTGTCCTGCTACCCTCCATCCATCCCACTCCCATTCCTGATGTGGAATAAAGGGAAAAGTTTCACACACCTATCTTTATTCTATGACAGGAGTGGGCTGCCCCTCCCTTCCCTTCCTGATCATAAATGCAGCCATCTTAAGGCTGCTTTTACAACCAGCAATTGAAGTCCTGGCCGTTTTTTTGCAAGAGAACGGCCAGGAGGGAAATTTAAAAAGAACCCACCCCCAGCTGTAAAAAAACAAACAAAAAAACAAGCACTAAAACATATTTAAAGAAGAAGAAGCTACCCGGGTAGGGGGGGGGAATTCTTTTTACTTATCTTGCCATCCTAATTGCACCCAGAAGTGTCTGGCAGGGACCTCCCAGTGATGCCACAACCTGTTGTCATCCTGGGAGCACAACAGGGCTCCTGTTCACTTGCCTGTTGTTCCATTATAATAATGGAACGAGCCTCTTATTCGTGGATTTTTCCTTGAATAAGAGGAAACAGGGGAGGAACAGCAGCAGAATGGGAGCATTTCAGGACATGGACAATGTCATCTAAAAGGTAAGCCTTTTAGCGATCTCCTGTCATCCCTGTCCTGGGATATTTGGCCTGTCTGATAATCTCCTAAGAAGAAAGGTAAAGAAATCCAAATCCATTTCAATAATTCCAATTGGAAGCCAAATAAATAAAGGCCAGAAAATAAATAATAAATTTAAACCTATCAAATTCACAAGAAACCTAACATTATTTTGCCCTTTCTATGAGGAATAAAACCTACCTGGTCAAATGAATTAGTGTTGTTATTTCATTTTGAAACCTATAATATCACGACTTGTATTTTAATGTCAACATTTGATAAAAAGATTGGCCTATAGTTCACCTGGTTTAGGGATGACAAAATAAAAGCTTCATAAAAGGAAGTTGGAAAAGAATTTGACTCAAGTATCATTTTATACATACAGAAAAGTATAGAAACCAATAGCTCTAAGTATGATTTATATCATTCAATTGGAAAACCATCTGATCCAAGGGCTTTTCCACTTATTAAGATTAAGAACCATTTCAGTCTCTTCCATCTGCAACAGAACTGCTAGAACCTCCTTATGTTGTGTATCCAATTGTAACAGCATTAAACTTGGGAAGGGGATACTGAAATCCTGATCATTTGGATCCACACCTTTTGCACACAACTTTTTGCATACATTTTGCCATGTCCATAAATTTTGCCATGTCCAGTGATTATTGTTCTCTGAACTCTGCAAAATTCAGAGAAGAGGTTTGATTGTTCTCTTTAAAAATTGGAATAAAATTACTTTTTTTTTTCTGGTTTAATGTATATACTAACACTTGAACTAGTCCCTCCCCATTCTCCTAGTGCCTTTGCTGCAAACATGTTAATGCAAACTCCATTTTAGATGACAGCAGATTGTTCAATTATTCTTGGCATATTACAATTTACAACAAAGATCCAAGGAGAGACAATTGACTTAGGGCTTGTCTACACCAACTGGAAAACCCAGCTTACCTTTGGGTTTCCCTGGTCCACAGCAACCACAGGGTTGTCTACACAATCACCACACACACTGAGGTGAGTTTGGGGGCATTGTCCACACACAGGTCCCTCTTCCAAACCCACCCCAGTCTGATAAATTGCAATATGTGCAACCACACAGCCATGGCAGCACCATTTTTTCCCTCCCCGCACACATGCTCATGGACATATGTCTGTTCCCACAGATTGGCAAGGCTTCAGACATCCTATTAAGCAGAGGTAAATGCAGTTAATGATATGGGTATGCTGGTATGTGCTTCTCCTAGCAACTGCGGCATGTTAAAAAAAATGGAACTGCTAAAAAGTGAAATTGGAACAGCGGGAAGGGCCAGCTGATTGCCTGGCCCAGGGTGCCTCCTCCTGACCTCTTCTGCCCACCCACCAAAACTCCTTCCCCTGGTCCCACATTAACATCTCCATGGAGCGCAGTCCACACATACTTGAATATCTGGATTTTCTACTAGAATCCGGAGTAAATCCCCACCTTTTTTGGTGCAGATTAGAGCCCTGAAATGCTTGCATGCCCCATATTTGAGCCATATGCCACTTGGACAGCTTGATGATACAAGCAGTTGAGGTCCTTTTATTTGGCCAGTGTAGGTGTTAGTGAAGTTTTTTGCTGTACTTCTCAGTGCTTGTTTCTGTTGAACTCTAAGATTCTTCCAATTGGAACAATATGCCATCATAGTCTCTCTCACATAAGCTTTACATGCACCCCGCTCAATAGCACATGGTCAGCTTTCATAGTTAGCATAACAGTCCTGTCTAGATGGTGAAAATAATTCAAATAGAATTAACTAAGAATACCTTTTGCCCAGATGAACTGGGCAGGAGATTTGTGGTATTTGGAAGGAGGCAGACAAAAAATGCCATATACTGCATGACAAGAGACTGCAGTTTTCCGCGAAGTTTTTTAAATATTACGGGGGAGGGAGAGCATTACTGGTCATTTGAACAAATGACTTGCAGCACTGCATATTCTTGCCAAAGGCAGATATTGACAGCTGATTGGTCCGTTTTGCAAGTGGGAGTAGGCTTTTCAGTGGTGGCGTTCAGAAGAACCATTTTGGCATTTTGGATGAGTGAGTGTGCACATTTTACTGGGGCAAAAACCCCTATTTTTTTTTTAACAAGCAGAAGGTCTCCCTTCCTCCAGTTTACAATAAGACAGTGCAGTGATAACATTGGGAGGGGAGGAATAATAACATCCTGTACTTGTGGTCACCATCTTGATTCACAGCATGGCTGAACCTCAATGTGAATAGCTTTGCAGATAATTTTTGATGCCAGAAAATTGCAGAGACAAGAGAGAGCTGCTATGAATTGTCGGTAATGCACATCCCCAAGCAGTATTTCCTCCCATCTAGCTGAGATCCAGGAGTTCAGAGACCATTTCACTTTAAATTCTTCATCACTGAGAAGAGAAATGCTAAACTCCAGAAGGGTTTGCAAGATATTGTTAACTGAGTGGGGAAGTGGTGAGAAGAATGAAATCTACAGTCAGTCAATCACTCACTCACTCAAGGTCTCAAAGCAGCCATACAGATCTATTTTGGTTCAGTGATATCAGTTCATGGCCCCAGTTCATGTTGTCTGTGTATGTGTACATGTGTAATCAACCTGGCCACTATTTGTGCTCCTCAAGGGTGAAGATTGCACTCATAAGCATGAAGGTGGATGGCATAAAAGTGTATAAAATGTCATGAGACTATGTGTGGTGCACCAAGCCTAATAATACATTGTACAAATTCATTTGGGATGAGCATGTGCAGCTAAACATAACAAGAGCTCTCAGTAATGTAGCTGAGTTAGTAATGGCTGCAAAGAATTCACTGGAATGGGGTTTGGAAATGCTAAAACTACAATATTCAACCCAGATTGTGTTTGTTTGGTGACAAAGCTACAATAATACGTCATTGTGATATTCAGCCACAAATAATTTGCTTAAGTAGTTTTGTATTTCTCCTGCCACTAGAGGACATAATGAGCATTGTAAAACTGGGGACGTTTGAGAAAGCATCTTCTCTGACAGGAATAATTTCAGCTACAATAAGCACTGTTTTCCTTTAACCATGAGACATGATTCTGCAATCTTTGTCCTACAAATCAGGCAGGGGGAAAAATACTCAATCGCTTTAAAAGTGGAAGCAAATAAAAGCACAAAAATGTATCCACAGAAGCCAATATTAGGGTTCAAAAAAACAACAACACCCAAGTCTATATTTACTGGACAGGTTTTAGAAATTCTGCAGAGGTGCAACCATAGATAGAACCAGAAATACTCATAAGTTAACAATATATACTATCTCCCCCAACTCTCACCATCTTATGTCCATTAGTGTTCCTTCCGCCAGAATGCAATTAGCCTTCAGTTTTTGCACTTATCTGAATTTGCACTTCTCATCTCAAAATGAGCACAATGGGCATACTGAATGAAATAAGCACTATCAAAAAGTTTACAAATGAATCTTTGGTGTCAAAATATGTTCAAAATAAGGAGTATCCAGTACCAAATATTCAATGACATAATGGGACCTTCTGGTAGAATCAGGTGGGGATAACTCCCCTTCTCCACTACAGTTCCCATGAACCCCCAAAACTCTCCTGTGGCAGTTTTCAGGTGGTACAGAGGGCTGCAGAAGGGGAAATGGGACCACAATTCATCAAAATTAGTTTTTTTAAAGCATAGATTAATATGGAATTAGACAGAATGGATACAGGCCAAAATAATACTGACCAGAAATAGACTGATCCATAAGACTGAAGCATTCACAAGCTGAATCCCCAGCTGAGCAATGAAATGGAGGAGTTGCATATCATCTTATCTCAGAGGTCTAACAGCGGGAGAAGCACAGAATCTGGTGTACTGCCTGAAGTGTTGGTTCCGTTTTGCATTTGTTCTCACGTTGTTTCACATTGAAAGCCCTACTTCTCTTTTTGCTTTCACATAAGCCCCCTTATGTCTCTGCATTTAGCCAGTGAGAGAGCCGCTATTTAAATTATACAAAGAGTTATTTTTGTCCTGAATTGGCTGCTTTCAAGGCACTCTAAAATTAGAGGTATTTGTGCGGGTAACACATGGTCTGCTGAGCAATAAAAGCAAACAGAACCTAGAAGTAGAAAAAACACAAAGTCTCTTTTGTTAGGTTAGTGGTTTGTTTTTTTAAAAAAAACTGAGCATTCAAAAATCTTGGCATTTTTAGAAGTTTTTTTCTGTGTGCCTTACCACTACCAATATCCTATCTGTGGTACATAGCCAGAGAATAGTGTTAGGTGTGTTCTAGGTCATACTCTAAATTTACAAGCAGAGGCATGGATTCCATACAAATCTGGCTGATATCACATATGATAGAACAAAATTAGCTGATCTCAAGGAAAGCTTGAGGTGAGTCAATAAATTAATCTCTGTATTTTTTTGTTTGTGGCCTCCCCATCTTTGTTTCTCCAGCATATACATGCATAACTAGTCACTGTAACCCATTCTCATGAGAAAACAAATAATGATGTTTAGGGAAAATATGGTATCTGCCTTTAGTTCAGAATATGGCCTGGCTCAAGCTCTGACCAGCTGATGCCCTCTAACATTTTACAAATGAACACCAGGACATGTGTGACCAAGCAACATCAGAGTGTGGCCAAGAAGGGAAGTGTTATTAATGATGAAGAACGGACAAGCTACGAGAGGCTGCAACAGGTTGATTTTGCCTGAGTGTACAGGAAAGGGGAAAAAACCTCTGCCTTCTCTTCTCTGTTCCTCCACTGAGTTAAATGAATGTAAACTATTTTTGCAGTCTGAACTCACTTTACTGCAACTGAAGTAAGCTGAAAAGAAAGGGGGAAAGTGAGAGGAGGTGAGAGAAACTGGTACATTTTAAAAGCAGCTGAAAAAGTGGGATGAGAGAGAGTTAATTGGGACTGTCCCTGCTAAATCAGGACAGTTGAAGAGTATACTGCTGACTACAAGGGATGTAGTAATGTGGCACATTTTGCAAGGTTCTAGGTTCAGCCCTTGCATCTCCAGGTTGGACTAGGAAAGACTCCCTCTTGAAACCCTAGAGAACTGCTACCTATTATTGTCATCAGTACTGAGACAATATGAGTCAGGCAGAGCGATGATGTGACTTAATTTAAGGCAATATCTTATCCACTGAACAAAAGTAATGAGTGTTACTAATGACTGGTGTCATTTAGTCACCATATATCTGTTAGACGTCTAAGGGGCTTACCATACTCCAAAGAAAAGTGGCAGAGGAGCAGGAACATTCTGTCCTCTGTGCTGCCTTACTGCATGTCAGCATTCTTCCGGTGTTCTTTTGTTCCATTCCCGTGGAGGACTGAGGTAAAACTGTGGCTTTTTGCTAATGGGTTTTTCAGGTTAGCAAAAAGATGTGGTTTTACCTCGGTCCCCCACAGGACTGGAACAAAAGAATGACAACGTCATGTAGTAAGGCAGCATGGAAGACAGAACGTTACTGCTCCCCTGCCACTTTTCTTTGGAGTGTGGTAAACCCCTAAGAGCCTGGTTTGGTATTATATACACCAAATAAGGAATGAGTTAAATGTAACATTACCTGTAGTTAGTTACTCTGGGGGCAATTAGATTGTAACAAAATTACATTTCAAAAGACACATAACAAGAGTAAAGTTACTTTACTGGTATACTGAGTACCAGTTTCTGGTTACTTTCAAACATTACTTTTAAAGGACATTTTTGGAGGTATTCTGACAGGAACTTTATGCCATTCACTGATCAATCAGAAGGGGTTTCTCCTGGAAAAAGAAGTAACAGAAAGTAATTAGAAAGTAACAAGCACTGAAATAAGCAATATAATAAATTACTTTTTCAACATTGTATTGAATATCAGCAATGGGCTATTTTTCAAATAATATGAACATAATAGGTAGAAATTACTTCTAAAATAATGTATCTTTTAACTGTTAGTTGTTCTTTAATAGATTGGATGGGATGGCCTTGAAGTTTGTTAACGGGCAAAATCTCAGGGCATATGCATGAACTCATATATGTCCTACCTGTAAACATCTGAAAGGGATCTTTCAACTCTGGCAGCAGTATATCTAAGGTAGATTGGAGTGAATAGTTCAAATCCACACCAAACTATCCAAAAAATGGGTTGAATGCACAGGATTTAAAATATAAACAAGATTACTTTGGGAGCAAATATTATGACAGAGTTTCATAAATGCCAAACAATAAATGAGTCACCTGATTGCCATACAGTTGCTTCAAAATGGGGAAATATTATGTCAAACAAGCAAACTCACAATGCTGAAAGGCTTTGAGGGTAAGCAGTCAGCAGTTCAGGGGTTGCTAAGGGAATGTGAGGGAAGAAATGCAGGTTCAAAGGTGAAGGAATTAGAGATATTTCCCTAAGCCACGCATATGCAAGAGAAAGAAAGGATATTCTGGGGGTGACATGTTACCAAACCTTAATCTCATTAGACTTCCCCGAGAAAAAGCTATAGGAAGTTTTGTACCTCTAGCTGGAGTAGCACAGACCAGAGCAATACAGCCTGACCAAAGTTCATTCTAGAATAGTACCAGGAGTTTTAAAAAGAGGAGGGGAAATAAACAAAAGTCTTTGGTTAAAATGCTATAATTATGGTGAGGGGAGGGCTGAGTAAGAGAATTATCTATGGTGAATTCAGACTAAAAAGAGCTAGGCAAAGCTTAACTTAGGAGAGTTTCATCTCGCTAGCTATTTCCCACCCCACTGCCATCCCTGTTACACTTTTTTTAAAAAAGAAATTCAGACTTACCTTAAAAGCGAGACATAAATGGCTCCCCCTCCCTCTGGCAGTCCAGAAAGTGAATACAGCTCATGCAGAGCTGTATTCACTTCCTTATTTGAAATCCCGGGCAGTTCTCGTGAGAGAACAAGCACATGGGAAATTTTTTAAAAAGTTAAAGAAAGAAAAAAAGTGACAGCAAGCACAAAAACAAAGTTTAAAAAATACAAGTAACCTGGGGAGGGGGGGGAAAGGGTGTCACTTACCTTGATGTTCCGACTGCACCCGGAAGTCTTTGGCAGGGACCTCCCACTGCAGTGGGCATCACGCCACAGAAACGGAGCGCCAGTTTACAAGCCCATGATTCCGTCACAGAGACAGAACACGCAATCTATTGACAGTTTAAGCTGTCAATAAAAATAAATGCAGATGGAACGGAGGGGGCATGGGAGGAGGACGAGACAGGGACAATGTCATCTGAAAAGAGAGCCCTTTGGTGATTTCCTGTCGTCCCTGTTGTGAATTTTTTAGGACGTCTGAAAATCTCATAAAAATTTCAGCAATGTTTCAACAAAAGACCCCCAAGATCAGGAAGGGAAAACCTTCACATCTTGGAACCAGAGCTCAAAGATGGAAGCAACAGACAGACCCCCCCCCCAAAAAAATGAATTAGCTTTGATGTATGGGATCATACCAGATCCTGTCTGATCTTGGAAGCTAAGCAGGGAAAATCTGTCAACTTAGAAGCTCAAGTTACAAAATAAAACACAGCTTCAGAGCTGAAATTCCTTAGCAAACATTCCATGCAACTAAAGCTCTAAAAATACTTGAATTAGCCATCTGTGTTTGCATAACTACAAGATGCCAGTGCAGCATAAGACATTTGTGGATTGGGCACACAGCCTCAGCCTGCTGTAGTGCCCATCTGATTTGGCAAATCTTACACTCTCTCCACCATAGGTTTCATCATGTAGCATTTCATACATTACGAGCAAATCTGTACATTGGATAAACGCATCTCAATGGAAGTTGTTTTGTTTGATCTTCATGTTCAAGCAATCAAGGTAGCTGTTTGTTGAGAGGGCCCATCTACATCATAATCATAATCACTTGGGGGGTTGAAAATAGTCCCTGGACATGGACCCCAGAACAGGGGCAGAGGGCTTGAGCACCCCTCCCCAGGACTAGGCTAGCAGGAGCTGAGACCTCCACCCTCTTTAAATTATCTGGCAAAATTAGACCACCAAGAGACTTATGTAGCTAAGTTGCCTCAGGAATTATCAATCAGAAGTGTGCTAAATGATCAAGCAATGAAAACCATTCAGACAGAGACTGTAGCTGAGCTTCCCACATTCAACAAAGGCTGACTGTAATCTATCCTATCAGGACTAAACTGCACCAAATACATGAAGGACATTTCTGAGCACATGTTTTGCTTGTTTCAAGAATGTTTCAAAAACAATGAATGGGAAAAGTCATTTGCCCTCCCCTTGCAAGTCCCTGCAAGTAGGAATAATTGATAACAACCTGCCAGACAGCTATGCCCTTCACCTTTAAAAGTACTGTTTGGGTGCACAATCTCCCTGTGAAACACCCACAAAATAGGAAATATACATTCCTTTTGCCATTGTCCCCACTAATGTGGCCAATTGAGGGTTGAAAGATATCACAAATGGCCCTCTGTCCTTCAGTACATGTCCAATCCTGATCTAAAATAAATTATGTATGTATCATATTATATTATGCAGTCAAACCCCTGTATCCGTGGAACCAATACCTGCAGTTTCAGTTATCTGTGGGACACAAAATAGGGGACACATACCATAGAGTTGTGCTGGAAAATGCCTATAAAGGCAACATTTTTAGGCATATTTTAGGTCCTCTAATGCAACTCTATGGTATGTTTTTACCAGAAGTCCTTTATTTTAATAGAGTTTGCTGTTATCCACAGTTTCAAGTTTCTGCAATAAGTCTGGCCACCAAGCCCCTGCGAATATGGAGGTCTGACTGTATTATATTATATCATAGTATATTATATTATATGATTAGATTATCTTAGATTAGATTAGATTAGATTAGATAGTTTTTCTGCTAGGTGACAGAAAAACTGGAAGAAGCTGGCATCAATGAATCTGCCCAGAGTAAAAATATTCAGTATTCTTGACCTATTTCAACTTACTAGCTCAACAAAACAAAAAAGCAGTGTAACTGCTTACTTTCACCAAAAAGTAGCAATATAAAAGTTAATTAATTGGTTACACTAGGTGGATAAAGGGGCAGAAAACCTGCTGAGATGGCAATTAGCTGTGGGAAAGTGAAGAGCTTTGTGTACATGGAGTAGCCAAATTAATCTTGTTAAAGGAAGGAGTGTGAAAATGGCAGATGGATTAAAACTGTGAGTGCTAATTTCTCAAGAGGCACACAAAGAATAATAGCAAATAATTAAGTCTGTAAATACTTTTTCACATGTTAAAAGTCTGTATTTTTAAAGTCATAGATCTTCTTAATTGGGCAGATACTCGCTAAAGAGTGGAAATGTGGTCATATCTGTCATCAAGCCAAAGTGTGGATGGCAGGCCAATTGCTTCCTTGTCCTTCCAGGTGGCTTTGCTCCAGTTTTACTTTCTCTTGTTCCCAATCTCTCTTCTCACCATCCCATGAGGTTATCACCAATGCTTTCCATTGTCACTATAATGTCACTTCTTTTGCACTGTAATGTAATTTTTTGTTATACTTATAAATGACCTTCCCAAATGATGGAGGCAGGGGTGTAGCTGTGGGTGGAGACAAAATGAGGGACTTACCCCCTAAATAAGAATTCTACATACATACCCATGGAATTTTCCTTCAGTCCCCACATTTCTAGCATTCCAGGGACTGATACACTGGAAATTTTTCATACTTAGAACTCTTATATTTGCCTTGTTCACATTTCCTTCTTACTTTTGCCTACCCCTTCTCCTTGGATGCCTAACCTGTGTTTCCACACATTAAAAATTTGAGGACTGAAGGAAAATTTCAGGAGAAGGTCAGAATTCTTATTGTGTGTGGAGGGGGGACAATGCCTTAACACCCCCTCCTGCATAGCTACACGACTGGAGAACTATCATGTGTCAAAGTGCTGGCTCTTAAACTACCTCCTAGTTTTAAAATGCAACAATATATGTGTCTGCACAGAAGGAAGTCCCATTGAGTTTCATAAGATTTACTCCCAAGTAATCCAAGTAATGGATTTCCAAAGGCCATCTACTGTAATCCCAGTACTGATGTAGGAATCCATAGCTAATGCATCTCTGACAGATGGCCATCAGACTCCCCAGTGAAGGAGAGACCAGTGCTTTCTGAGGCATTCCATTCTGCTTGCTGTCAAACTACTCTTAGGTTGCATCTGCACTGGTGAAATAATCCGGTGTGGACACTGTTTTAACTGCCATGGCTTAATGCTATGGAATCCTGGTATTTGTAGTTTGTTGTGACACCAGAGCTTTCTGATAGAGACGGCTAAATATTTCACAAAACTACAGATCCTGGAATTCCACAGCATTGAGCCATGGTAGTTAAAGCGGTGTCAAACTGGATTATTTCTGCAGTGCATTTGCAGCCCTACTGTCAGAAATTTTAAAATAATTTCTTGGAATTTGAATCCATTGGGTGAGGTCCTACCCTCGGGAACAGCAGAAAACAAGCTTCCTCTAACCTTGTAGCCTTTTAGGTATTTCAAGGTGGCTTTAGATCACTCTTCTTTCTCTTTTCTAGGCTAGCCATACCTAACTTCCTTAACTTTTCCTCATAGACTTTTCAGACATTTTACTATCTTGGTTGTCCTCCTCTAGACATGTTTCACCTTGTCAATATCCTTCTTAAACTGTGGTGCTCAGGGCTCGACACAGTAGTCCACATGAGGTGTGACCAGGGCAGAACACAGTGGTACTATGACCACTCTATGGAACTCCCTTACCAGAGAAGTTAGACTGGTAACCTCCCTACATTCTTTTCACAGACAAGTAAAGACAACAACAACAATAGCCTCTCATATTACAATCAACAGACCATTGGGTGACACCTTAAATACATATTAAAGTAGCACAGTAAAAAACATAGATTTTTGTTTAGTTTTAGGGTTTCTTCTTTCCTGTTGAAGTTGTCGAGGTGTTTGTGGATTTCAATAGCTTCTCTGTGCATTTTGACATGATAGTTGTTGGTCTGGTCCAGAATTTTGGTCTTTTTAAATAACATTTTGTGTCCAGGTTGGTTTATAACATGTTCTGCTACTGCTGATTTTTATGGCTGGCCCAGTCTACAGTGTCTCTCACGTTCCTTGATTCTTGGTTGCACACTATGTAGACTTGTCCACAGCTGCATGGTATGCGGTAAACGAAATCTGGCTGCCAGTCCTGAAAAACACTAAAATCAAAACTCAACACTTGCAAATGAACTCCACCCAGGGACATGGGGATTTCTAGCAGATAATGGATAATTAGCCAAACAGACACTAATCCTCCTTGCATATCTCCA
The DNA here is from genome assembly GCA_030847615.1 of Gambelia wislizenii. Classification (NCBI taxonomy): domain Eukaryota; kingdom Metazoa; phylum Chordata; class Lepidosauria; order Squamata; family Crotaphytidae; genus Gambelia; species Gambelia wislizenii. The sequence goes on along the minus strand of JAUMIR010000005.1, from coordinate 100,679,790 downwards.
CCCAAAAACTAGCCATTCACATGCACAAATTTACATATCCTCCCCAACAGGGATTCACAGTATATAACCCCCACACACACACACTCCTACCCAACCATTCTCTGAAGATGCCAGCCACAGATGCAGGTGAAACGTCAGAAATAAACTCTTCCAGAACATGGCCTCACGGTTCAGAATGACCCCAAGGAAAATCTGTGGATGCTGGCTGTGAAAGCCTTTGACTTCACAGTAAAAAACAATTGTATTAAGTATACTTACTGTTGTACAGTTTAAAATATAAAATACCATTTATAAAATATGTTAGTTGTTACAGGATAACACAATGATTAAAAAAAGATTTAAACAAGACAAAGACTTTTCTGTTTAGACAGGCATTTGATGATTGAAAATATAAGGCCTGTCTGACCAAAATAATGTGCTGGATTTTGCTAACTGTTGTGCTGGGTGTGTGTGTGTGTTTACACCAGATACATGTTTTGATCTGGTTTTAACTTTTGATTGTTTAATCTAGGTTTGACTTTTGTATCTTGTGGATATTAATGATATGGGTTTTTTATTCATTGTAAACCACTTTCAGTCCCAAATTGAGAAAAGGCAAAATAGAAATAATAATAATAATCCTCCCACCCTAAGAACTAGTCATTCAAATACACAAATTTACATATACTCCCCAACAGGGACTCTCAGTATATAACCCCCCCTTCACACTCCAACCTAACCATTCTCTGAAGATGCCAGCCACAGATGCAGGCAAAACGTCAGGAACAAACTTTTCCAGAACATGGCCTCACAGCCCAGAAAAAAAAACACACAAAAAAACCTATGGAAGCCAGCCGTGAAAGCCTTCAGAAGAAGAAGAAGAAGAAGAAGAAGAAGAAGAAGAAGAAGGAGGAGGAGGAGGAGGAGGAGGAGAAGTTTGATCTGGATACTACTCTTCTTGATGCAGTCTGAAATTCCATTAGCTTTTTAAAAAATGAAAGTTGCAATGTCACCTCTTAATGCCTATCCGAAGCAAAGGTTAAAAACTCTTAAATCTGAGCAAACCAAATATGTCTGTTCTGATCTCTTTGTACTGTCTGGCATGACATCATTAAAATGAATACAAACAAGATTGGAGACAGCTTGCTCACAGTACCCAGTATTATTTTGATTATTTTATTTTTCAATGTTTATTTCATACATTATTCTGTGGCTTTTTGACTTGTTTTAGCTGCTGCTGCCAAACACAACAACTTAGAAAATTAAAAACTTGAAGGAGTATCCTTTTGATCATCTTGTTTAAATCCTGTATAGTGATCCTTTTGTTCTTTTCTTACACTAAGAGGTGTGGGGGGTGCTTTAGAGCTCCTCCCATGATGCCAAAATCTCTATTATTATTTGGGGACATTATTCGCTCAAACAGAAGCCTGCAAGAGAAGGGTACCTTCAGGGATCTTTTCACCTATGTATAAAAATTTCTGTAGGAATAGCTTTGGGAAAGGTCACTTAATAGTTTGATTGAATGAATCATTGCTGAGGTGCCCAGACCTGGAAAAGAGGGTTCGGACATACCTCCTTAACAACTGTGTTTACTAAGGGGCTTCCGCACAATCCTAATTTAGGACTTTATCAGAGGCAGCAAATATGGCATCATAACGATACCCAATGAACGCGAAAGGGCACGCATACCAAACAACGACGTCCTTTCGTGATTTTGTATGGTCAATAAGACATTCTTGGGGGGGGGGACAAGCCATCAATAGATCTCCTGTGGTGCTTTTTGGCCAGTATTGCCAGCATTTGAAACTTCATATCATTGTCTTCTCATGATGTCAGCATCAATGCCAGAACACTTCCAAGTGAGAACATGAAAGCCAGGTAGGAAATGTTCTTTTTATGAGCCTCCCTGGTTCACTTTTAAGTTTTAAAGTGTGTTTCTGTGCTTTTGTGTACGATTTCTGTCTTTGTTTCGCTGTATTTTTAAATTTTACCACATTCACATCTTCTCACTAGAATCACTGAGATCACGAGTGCAGAAGTGAACAGAGCTCTGTTCGTGCTTCGTTAATGCTGGGTGTGCTTATTGACACTATTGAAGGTAGGTCTGAAAGAAAGGGTTATGTTGGCAGGACAAGTATGCTGTTAGCTTTTGGTGGGACAAAAATGTTTTTGCATGTTAGTTTGATAAAACCCATGGGCTTTTTTGCCATAATATTTCTAAGACACATCCAGGTCATTGTGACCTCCAACTGACTTTTGGTTTGCCCCAGCCAACCTGACACTGAAAAGTGTCCAATATTTCCAATTATGAGATATTGTGGGGTAGTTGGGCATACGAACATTTTCCCCTCACTCTTTTGTTACAGCCTCCCACTGAGGCTTCCAGCCAGTCTTTGGGGAGTAGGGGCAGAATTATGCCAGTGACTTTATCTAAGAATTTCCATGATAACTGAGATGAATATTTGACATCTGCAGGACAGCTCACAAACAGTTCTGCCAAACACCAGAAACAGAAGTCTGCCTAGTGGTTTTCAGGAACTACATTTTGCTGTCACACTTCTGCAGTTTCAATGAGAAATGACTTTATTTATCCAGTCTTACAGGAAACCAAGAGGAAATTGCTCCCCTTCACACTCCAAAATAGCTTGCTGGGTTGTTGGTAGGTGCTACTGGCCAGTTCCCTTGTTTACTCCTTTATCTCCAAGAATGTTCATTTACTAAATGATTGGCTGAGCCCTTCCTCCATCTCAGCTCCTTTCCTTAATATCCAAGTCTGTTCACTCAATAATTTCTTTGACTGTGGGTAATTTTTTTCATGATCACTGTCAATCTAATTACTCAGACCCTTGAATATTCATACTTTGTGTAATGGACTAGAGTTTGACTCTACCGCTTCAGACATTTGCTCTGTTGTCAGTTTCACTTGTATTCTCTGACCATCCAGCAGTAAAGAAGCATCACGTGTTTAATCCCTGCAGTAAGAAGGAAGCATTTGCTTACTCTGCAGTGATTATGACCAACAGAGGTCTGTAGCTATAGGTAGCATCTAACTTCTCAGTCCTGTGTTCCTTAGACTCACTCACAAAACAGCTGAGACAATTCAGTAATTTCATTCATACCCAAAGAACAGTGAGGGCTGTAATTTTAACAGGAATTTAATATTTAACATAAATATGAATCGTTCAATTGTACTCCATCAGCAGTTGAAACTTTCTACTATGTTTGTTGAAACTTCCAACCAAATACAATTAGCCCTCAAGTTTTGCAGGAGTTAGGGGTGCAGGACTCCCACGAAACTGGAAAAAATGCAAATATAGACACACACACACACATTACCTGAGAGAACACTCCTCTAGACATGTCTAGACCCTCCAGCATAATTCTATGATCAACTTCCAGCAGAAGTTGACCATAGAGTTGCACTGGAGGATATAGACATGCCTAGAGAGAACATTTTTGGGGTCACATATAGGGTAGCAGCAGGTAAGAAATAACAACAACAACAACAACAACAGTTGTTGTTGCAGTATGTGAAAGAGCGAATCTGTGAATGCTTAACCAACAAATGTGCAGGGACAACTGCACATTTGCTTTATTTTAAGAGTGTTATGCTTTATTTTAAGAGTTTTCACAAACAGTTTGGATACATCATTAACTTCTGATGGCTGTAAAACCATCTGATGGCTGTAAAAACTTTTGCTTACAGTACAGCCATCTGTGTATCAACCTTTTGGGGTTGCACTCCTACTGAAAGACGGGGGTCTGTGTCACACTGTGCATTTATAGCACTATGATTACATTGCAACCGCCATGGCTGCATGCTGTGCTTGGGAGCCTGGAATTGTAGTTTGGGGAGATGCTAGTGGAGTTAAGCGTTCTAAATAACCCAGAATTCCGTAGGATGGAGCCATGGCAGTTAAAGTGGAATCATAATGCCATAATTGTGTAGTGTGAAAGAGCCCCAGGTTTGTAGTTTAGTGTGCTCTTGAAAGCTACTGGCCAGGAGTAGGGATGGAGAGAATATTAAAAGACTCAGGAGGAAAAATTAAAAAGAGGTTTCTCAAGTGTCAGGAAACTCTGACAGGAGAATTCTCCTGGAGCTCCTTTCTCGTTTTTCCCTGTGTCTTCAAACAGACTCAAGAACTACATTCCCCACTCCAGAATCACCCTTTTCCTATCCTCAAAAATGACCATGTATAGCCAGCAAGGGGACAGGGTGAGGTGAGTAGGGAGGATTATCACCAATTATGTTTCAATAGCTAGTGCACAAGAATGACATCACTCTCCAGGCTTTCTGGAAGACTCTTGGGGCTATGATAGCTGGCCATGTGCAATCCTCCTCAGCTGCCCCTTCCACTGGCCCTAAGGGGTGATGGGAGGGGCAGAGAGCAGCTGAAGAGCTAAGCCTGAGACAGACAGTCCTTCCCCGTTAGCTCTTCCCTACTTGCCTCTACATGGCTGTAGGAGAGCAGGAAAAAGGTAAGTTGGGAAGGGGGGATTTCTCCTACATGAAAGAACACCTTCAAAATCTGTATAGTTTTCAAAGATACTTCCACATTGAGAGAAACTTGTTTAAATTACTTGTTCTCCCCTGTGAAAATGAATAATTTAAACAAGCACACCTCTAGCCCAGAACGCCTATGTCCAGCTTGGATTGGTGTACAACCTAAACCCTTTCCTAGGGAAAATGGATTTGGCCAAAGTGGCCCATACCCTAATTACACCATACATTGACTACTGTAATGCATGAGGTTGCCCTTGAGAAGTGTTCAGAAGCTACAGCTAATATAAAATGTTGCACTCTGTTTGTGGAACACCCTCTGAAAGTCCAGTTGGTGCTGACATCAGTTTCTTCCAGTGCCAAGTCAAAATATGGCTTTTTGTTAAAGGCTTTGGGGCCTAATTTACTTATCAAATGCACATGTACATGGTTTTAACTGCTTTAACATTTTAGGTTATTTAAACTTGTTTGATATATTTTTATACTGTTTAAATTCTTTTGTTTAAAATCTGGAATTATTTTAAATTGTTTATAATGTTTTACTTGTACACTGCCCTGAGATCCCATGATAAAGGGCAGGATATAAATATTTTAATATTGGTCACACACACACATCCATGGGAGTTCGGTTCCTGGACTTACCATGGATACCGGAAACTACAGATAATAGCGAACTCTATCAAAATGAAGGACTTCCAGTACAAACATACCATACAGTTGCACTGAAGAACCTAGCAATTCCTAGAGAGGACACCTTGCTAAGCATTTTCCATCACAACTCTATGATATGTGTCCCTATTTTTTCAGCTGCAGATAACTGAAACTGGGGGTATTAGTTCCAAAGATAAGGGGGGGGGGCGCAACCAGTACATGCATGCATGCATACATACATACACATACTGCCCAGACATTGTCCAGGCAACCAGACAAAGAAGGATTACTCACAGTTTATAGCAGAAGCACAGCACAGTCAAGTTAATTACAGGCAAAGGAATCAAGGCAGACACTTATTTTATTAGCATGCCAATACTAGTTCATAAGCAAAATCCAAATAACAAAGCGTAGGTCTGGCAAACAGAATTCAGAATAGTCCAGCAGAATCAAAGTCAGTCAAACAGAGTTCAGCGTAACAAACACAGTCTGGGTCAAACACAGTGAGCAGGAATATGACAAGTCACCAGGTAGGTCAGATAATCTCCAACAACGCCTGGAGAGCAGTGCTGCATGTTTATAGATCAGCAGCTACTTGCTGCTTAACTAATTGCTGCTTCCTATAAATATGCTAAGACCACCTCAAGCCTTCCTTTTGTTGTCTACACGCTGTGAAGGTAGGTACAGGTAAATTGTCCTCTGTATCTGAAGGGGGCAGGACCCTCTGCCAGAGCTGGCACTACACTATTATTTTTGAGGCCTGTGGCTCTGGAACATCCTCCTGATCTGGTTCAGCAAGTCCTGGCATGTCCACAGCTTCAGTCTCTGAGTCAGAGTCCAGCTCTAAGTTCTAGAAGCAGGGCATGATACATACATACACACATACTTTTGAATAACAAACAAGCAAAGAGGGAGTTTGGAAACATCCTCCTCCTGTGCCACAATCACCAATTGAACAAACCTCCATCTTTTGGTGTGGCCAGGGCCGGTTTAACCTGTCTGCCAGATCCGCATTGGCGGGGGGCCTCGGGGGTGAAGGGGGCCCCCTGGTGAGTGTTGCCCTTATCTGATGAAGGAGACAGCCAGGAGACAGCAGCCGGCTCCTCCGCTCCTTTGGAGCCCCTTCCCCCTCCCTCCTCAGGCAGGGCATGGCAATAGCACTGAGCTAGTGCGGGAGATAGAGAAAGGGTTTGCTCTTGGGAAGTTGTAATTTGGAGACAGTCCCTGGCTGCATTGCTGTGAAGGAGGAAAGGCAGAGCAGCTGGTCGTGTGAGTGAGTGACTGTCTTCAGGGGGCCACGGGGATCTTGGGGGGGGGCTGCCATGCACAATGGGGTGGTTATTTTACTTTTTAACTTGTTGCTGGAGTCAAGACAGATGGCTATCCAGCCTCTGTTTAAAAACCTCTAAAGAAGGAGACCACCACATTCCCGCCCTCCTCCAAAAAAATGTCTCCAAAACTAAAGAGAAAGTGAAAGAAACAGCAGCCCTCTGTGGCAGAAGCTGGAGGGAGTTTGCTGCTACCGCGGAGACGGTGAGTGTGTGTTTATGAGAGAGACAGGGAATTTGAGGGTTGTCTCGGAAAGGGCTCCTTTCTTTCTTTCTTTCTTTCTTTCTTTCTTTCTTTCCCTTCCCTTCCCTTCCCTTCCCTTCCCTTCCCTTCCCTTCCCTTCCCTTCCCTTGCCAACTGAGTTCAGCCTGCATTTGTGTGTGTTTGCCTATGTGCCTTCAAGTCATTTCTGGCTAAGGCAAACCTACCATGGGGTTTTCTAGGCAAGGTTTGTTCAAAGGGTGTGTGCCTTTGCCTTCCTTTGAGGCTGAGAGAGTGTGACTTGCCCAAGGTCAGCCAGTGGGGTATTCATGGCTGAGTAAGGATTCAAACCCTGGTCTCCATAGTCATAGTGCAATGCTGAAACTTTTACAACACTCTTAACTCTTTTAACAGAAGAATACTGTATAAAGAATATAAATTAAAATTTGGAGTAATATTACTGGGAACAATGGTTTTATTGTTGTCACTAAAACACCAATATCCAGTAGTGTTATGTGAGAGGCATTGGCCTAGAGCAGTGGATCTTAACCTTTTCTTTACCAGGGACCCCCTTTAAATATCTTTTGTTGCCCCAAGACTTAACTCAAGATTTAAAACCCTAATAATAATAGCTAACAACAACAACAATACAATTACACCATCCATTAAACTTTCCCTCAGAGACACTCTTGCTTCTTCCTGCAAGTTTGTGGCTGGAGTGGATTGAATGGCAATGTGCAGGCCAAGCCAGCCAGACTTTGCCTTGGTTCCTGTCACATGGCTACTCCACTACAGGGAGGAGGTGGGCCAAGCAGTCTTCAAGCCTTTGTGGACCCCCTGTGAGGACATTGCGGACCCCAAGTTAAGAACCACTGGGCTAGAGAATGCTGGAAAAGGAACAATGCAACCAGATCTTGAGAAGGGTGCTGGCAGGGGGATTCTGGGAGGTGTAATCCAAGAGTAACTTTCCCAGGCTCTGAATGCAGCCTAGAATCATAGGGCTGGAAGGGACCCCAACAGCCATCCCATCCGATTGGCTTCTGCCCTGCAGGAACACACAATCCAAGCATTCCTGACAAATGCCCATCCAACCTCTCCTTAAAAACCTCCAAAGAAGGTGAGTGCACCACACTCCCAGGCAGCAGAGTATTCCACTGCCTTACAGCTCTTACTGTCAGGAACTTCTTCCTAATGTTTAGGTAGAATCTCTTTTCCTATAGTTTGAGTCCATTGCTCCGTGTCCTAGTCTCTGGAACAGCAGAAAACAAGCTTGCTCCTTCCTCAGTATGACACCCCTTCAAATATTTAAACATGGCTATCATGTCCCCTCCTAACTTTCTCTTCTCTGGGCTAAACATGCCCAGCTCCCTAAGCCGTTCCTCATAGGGCATAATGGCTTCCAGACCTCCCAACATCCTTCTCGGTATCTTTCTTGAATTGTTGTGCCCAGAACTGGAAACAATATTCCAGGTGAGGTCTGACCAAAGCAGAATGGAGTGATACTATTACTTCCCTTGATCTAGACACTATTAATGCAGCCTAGAATTGCATTGGCATTTTTTGCTGCTGCATCACACTGCTAACTCATGTTTAGCTTGTAGTCCACTCTTTCTTTTCTTTGAGGAAATCTGCATCATTACATTAATTGCTAATAAACTTAAAATATTATGTTAGTGCCTATAATATAGTTTTTAAACTAAATTATTGGTGTCAAATTATGTAATACAGTAGGCCCCTCTTATCCACTGGGGATTGGTTCGGGGGGGTGGATTCTGAAAACCATGAATAATAGTGAACACCATTGAAAAAAATGGTACTTCTGGTTTAAAATACCATAGAGTTGCCTTGGAGGGCCTAGAAAACCACTAGGGAGGACACATTTACTAGGAAGACTCTAGGGTAGGTGTGCTGTTCTGTGTCCCATGGATAATGAATCCATGGATACGGGGGCCCTACTGTGATCTGAACATCCTGTACGGTGAATAGGTTAGGTTACATTGACCTGAGATAAACATATGGGGGCCCCAAAATAAAGCACTGCAGGGGGCCCCAAAATTCCTTAAACCGGCCCTGGGTGTGGCTGTTCCCTAGTAAAGTAGGCTGGGGACAGGGACCAAGGCAGGAATAAAATACAGACCAACTCCCCAAGTTCTTCTCAGATAAAGAAGAAAGCAGCCAGAGGAAGGGGAAATGGTGTCACATTAGCAGTGGAATTAAAAATAGCTCTGAGTTCCCCAGAATATAGGGGAAATAACAAATATCTATACTGTGCTTGAGCAAGATGAAATTCTCCCCCTTCAGAATTGCTGCTTTGGATACCAAAACTGAAACTAGTGAATATTCAGCACCAGTCTAGAAAATGTGCATAGGGGAACTCATAGTGAATTAGATTTAAGCAGAGTGGAAGAATCTTAAAACAACTCAGCTAGAAATATTGGTTTACTCATAGTGTTCATTCCTGTACACATCTTTAAACTGCTGCACATTATTTTTCCCCTTCTGAGACTCCCTCCTGCACAGAAGACAAAATGTAATAATACTTTCTGCCTAAGGGATTTGTTCTTCCATCTTACGGAAGAACCAAATAATTTTAGCCTGCAAGAATTCATATCTATAGACAGCTTTTATGTCCATGTATTTTACACTACACAGTGCTTGTGAAAGAAAAGACTATGCTCTCACTGTTACAGATTTAACTGGGGAGTGGGGGAATTCAAAAGAAAGAAACTGTACAAAACCACTGCTTATTTCAATATACAAGAAGCAAGATGTATTAAGAAGACACTTTCACACCTGACTTTAAGAGAACTGGATTATCTTGATATACAGTTCAGTTTAACATGCTCAAAATCAACAATAGACTCAAAAGGATGCCAGCTGTAATTGCAGCTGCAGGATCATTCCCCAACTAGTAATTTGTAGGCCGAAAGGCAAAAATTCTCTCTCTCTCCTCTCTCTCTCTCTCTCTCTCTCTCTCTCACACACACACACACAATTTAATTCTGGACTGATCTCTTTGGGAGCAGCTGATAAGAATTGGGAATTTCACATTTTTACAGCTCTTGCACCCCCTCCAATAATATTGAATGGCTCCATGATTTCCTGTGTTAAATTGAAGAAACTGGGCCTATAAGAAAGTCAGAGCTACCTCTCTTGACCAGGCCTGTTGAAGCTCCTGCACAGACTACACACCCTCCAACTTTTCACACATGGAAACCAGGACATGTGTGGGCAAACAAAATCAACATCTGAACATGAAGGCATAAAGTTATTAATAAGGAAGAACAGAAATGCTAGGAGAGGCTGCAGCAGTTTGCTTTTGCCTGAGCCTACTGGGAAGGACACATTTCCTCCCCTTCTTCTCCCCCACCCCTGGGTTAATTGAGGACTTTATCAGATATGGCAAATATAAAGATGCCTAATGATGCACAAGGGTGCACATACCAGACAAAGTCCTTTCATGATCATATCTTGTTAAAAAGCCATACTTTTTTTATTGACAGCCATGGCGCTTTGTTGCCGGCATTTGAATCCTTGCCCCGTTGTACTCACGTGAAAGCTGCGTCAGTGACAGAACACTTCTGGGTGAGATCATGAGAGCCAGGTAAGGGATGCTCTTTTTATGACACCCCCCCATGTGCTTGAGACTTTTAAAGTGTGTTTTTTGTGCTTTGCTGTACTTTTTGTGTGTGGGTGTGTTTGTTTTTACTTTAATTTTTAAATTTCCTACACAAGCATTTCTCATGAGAATCGGTGTGGTTCGGAACCCGGAAGTAAATGGGGTTCTGTTTGCACTCTGTTGCTGCTGGGGAAGCCTCTTTTATGCTTCTAAAGGTAGGTCTGGTGGGAAGGGTCTTTTGCCGGCATAAACCCCCCACAATTTATGGTGACAAAAGAACATTAACGTGGGGTGTTCTGATAAAGCCCTGAGTGCAATGATTTTTGCACTCAGCTTGCAACAACTGAAGCAAGCCAAGACAAATGGAGAAACAGGGACATTGTAAAAACATCTGAAAAAGTGGAGTAACAGAGGTTTAATTAGAAATGCCCCAGCCAAACTGAGACAGTTGGAGTGTATGAGATTGACATCTACACTGAAAACAATTCTTCCCAAATGAAAAGATGGCACAAAACTTTAAACTTATTTTTAAGAACTGCTGATATTTTATTCTCCCACCCCTCATGCCACCATTTGAAACACCTTGCTGGATGAAAAGATCTGGAGATCTCAAATGTTCACACTAAAGTTTGTACTTCAGGGATGCTTGGGAGTTGGTCGTAGAATCATAGAGTTGGAAGAGACCTCAAGGGCCATCCAGTCCAACCCCCTGTCATGCACATCCTTTATGAACTCCTTTATCTTTTAGTATTCCTGACCATGGGATCATCCCCAGTAATTCCCTAAGTTTTCTGAAATCAGCTTTCTTAAAGTCTAGAATGCATGTCTGACTATGCTTGGCTTCCTCTTTCCTCTGTATAACAAACTCCAGGAGAATATGGTCACTCCCTGCTAGGGATCCCGCCACTTCCACCCCATCAACCAGATCATCACTGTTGGTTAGGATCAGAGCTAAAATAGCTGATCCCCTTATTGCCTCTTCTGCCTTCTGGACAATGAAATTGTCTGCGAGGCAAGTGAGGAATTTGTTGGACATTAAATTCTTGGCAGAGTTGGATTTCCAACAAATATCAGGATAGTTGAAATCCCCCATTATTACCACATCTCTCCTTTCTGAATCTGCAGTCATCTGTTCCAGGAAGGCATCATCCAATTATGGTGATGTGCAATAATAAGTGTAATAATGCCACTGTGTTTCCATTTTTCTCAATAGTGGAATTACAGCATTTTTAGATGCTAGTCTGATAAAATCCGAAGTACAGCAATAAAAACTGGTACCCTTTGACACATTTGGGCAGTCTGGACAAGTGTCAAATTTAAAGACAGGGGAGTAGGAGGGAGCAAAGGGGGAAGAGAGCTCCAACTGCATAATTTCTCCTTCATTCTCTAAAAGCATCACAAAATGTCTCCAGTTTGGTCATGTCTCTGCAATCCGAAAAGGCAAATCCCACTTCTGTTCAAATACAGCCCCTGTTTTCAAGCTGTCAGGAAGTAAGACAATGAAATGACCTGAGGGAGTCTATTTAAAATTTAAGATGCACCCTGACAAGGACATAAACCTTCTGCTAATTAACCTGCATGGAGGGAAGACCACACATCTTAAAGAGGCAATATCACACCTCCATTAAAAGCTATGGTGGGGAAGGAAAAGTAATTTGGAGAGGGCAAAAAAACCAACCAACCAATCAACCAAAGAATGCCATTAGTGCCTTCTGTTTAGAAACGCCTCCCAAAACAATGCTCTCTACTCCTACAATGTCAAGATTATTATGAATTAGTCAAGTGACTCTTTAATTTTAAGGGACAGAATTCTTTGTCTTCAAAACAAAAATGCACACAAAACAGTTAGACTTTTAGAAGAAGCTTTCCTACTGAACTTCTATCTTTTTGTAGGTTATTGATGTAACAAGGGGAGCTGACTGGTGATGTCACTACCTTAAATTATTTGTGGTAATAAAGCTAGCAATTAGGACTGCCAGCTTTGTTTTCTCCTCACCCCCCCCCCCCCCGGTGCTATCCCTTTAACAGAAGCCTTTTAACACCAAACATTTAGCAAGAAGAGGATTTCAATAACTAGAAACAGACTGAAGGGGAAAGCTTCCTCTCCTGAATTTGATAAATACTTATTTCCCAGGATGAAGATTGCATATACAGGTCGACCCCTGTATCCATGGGTAATATGTTTCAAGATGCACAATGGATACTTGAATCCATGGATAATAGGGAACTCTGTTATTTTCAATGAGAGGAATGCTGAAAGTTGACCATAGAATCACATTGGAGGACCAAGAAATGCCTAGAGAGAACATATTTTTTCAGACATGGATAAATAAAACTGTGGATACTGAATCCATGGATATGGGGGGGGGTTTCAATCTTTGTTTATTGAAATGAAAGAATGAATAAATTGAAAACATTTTCAAACTCTTTAACAGTGTTGTTAAACAGGCCTTTTCTAGATCTTATAAACATAAATTGAGAATCATAGGGCTCTCTACATAAAATATAATGATAATAATATTTATTTCTTACTCACCTCTTCCTATGGATCAAGGCAGGGAACAACAAATTTAAATATAAACATGTTAGTGTAAAAAACATATTTCAGTTAACAACACATATCAGTTTAATAGATCAGGTAAGACTAAGAGATATTAAAACAATCAATACACAATTTAAAACCATCTGGATAGATCTGCTGGAAGAGACTGATCTTTAATGCTGCTTTAAATTTGGACAGCATATTCAGCTGTTGTATCTCTTCCGGCAGGCAGTTCCACAGAAAAAGTCCTCTGGATGACAATTGCCAACCTAGTCCTAACTGGCTGGAGCCCCAGAGGACCTAAGAGTATGGGGTGGATTATACAGGAGAAGGCAAGCCTGTAGGTAACCTGGACCCAAACCATGTAGATCTTTAAAGGTAATAAACAACACTTTGTACCTTGACCGGAACCTAGTTGGCAATCAGTGGCATGATTTTACTATTGGTGTAATATTATCACTCCTAGATGTACCAGTGACTAATCTGGCTGTCATGTTTTCAACCAATTAAAGTTTCCAAAATTGGTACAGAGGTAGCCCAATGTTCAGTGCATTTTAAAAATCCAGCCTTGAGGTTCCCAGGGTGTGCATTACCATCTTTAGTATCAGGGGATGATAGGACACTCAATCCCCAGCAGAAACCAAAAAAACTGTCTCAGCAGACTTAGTAGCAACCCATTCCCAAGAATACTTTCACACAGAGTGTTTGGTGTCCAAATAAGCAGGAGGCACTTTTATCTTCAAAGTCAAACAGTTGCAATAAGTACAAATATTTACAATTGAAGGACAAACTGCTTCACCAGGCATCAGCATTCACAAGAAGAAGAGAAGGAAGTGAGCTCTGTTCTGAGCTCACACACACACACACACACACACACACACACAGAATATTGCCCTCTAGTGGCCTGACTAGGCATGACTTGGTAGTTCATGGAGTCAGCCATTATGATTCAGCATGATTCTGCAGTTGTTCAGCCATTTTACAATGGACTTCAGTCTCTAACTCCTGACAATCCCCTCCAAAATAGTCAAACAACTGTGCAGGACACACGTTATCATCACAAAATAACATCATTAACATACATTGTTGGACATCAATCGTCTGTCGGTTGACACGTTTTGACACCTTTCACTTTACACACTAGTGACAAGGCCCAGCCTCTTTGCCAGCTCCTCATGGCTTCTTGCTGGAAGGGCTTTTGTGAGCAGGTCTGCAACATTGTCCTCAGATGGACAGTACTTCAGACACAAGACACCTTCTTGTATTAACTGCCTCACATTTTGGTAGCATACCACAATGTACTCTGTCCTGCATTTAAGATTTTCTGCTTCTGCCATAGCTATTCAAGCTTGGGAGTCCCAGTGCACCTCAACAGGCATTTGGCATGGCTCCCCAAGGTCTGTAAGCATCTTCCTTACCCATTGTACCTCACCTGCCATCTCAGACAAGGCTGTGCATTCAGCTTCAGTTGTACTAATGGCCACACAGTTCTGCTTTCTTGATCTCCACACTATGGGGCTCTCTGCATATCTGACCACCAACCCGGTCACTGACTTCCTGTCTGAAGTCTCAGCTGCAAAAGAGCTGTCCACATAGCACTCCAGGGTCACCTAACTTCCTGTCAGCTTCAAGCTCATGACCCTGGTCCCCTTGAGAAATCTAACTATCCTCTTCAGGGCTTCCCAATATGCCCTCCTTGGCTTGGAGACTCTTCTGCTGAGCACTCCAACTGCAAAACTGATGTCAAGCCTTGTGTTGTTTGCAATAAACAACAGACTGCCTACCACTGAGAGGTACAGATCTGGCCTTTCAAACTCCTGTTCTGCCTCTAAGTTCACAAAATCAGTAGTCACTGGAGTCCTTCTGAAAATCGCCTCACTAAGCCCACACTGGGCCACAAGACTGTCAATTTTCTTCTTCTGACTTAGGAAAAATTATCCAAGACCAGTTCTTTCTACTTCTACTCCTGGAAGTCCTTTAACTTGAACCGGCTTTCTAACTCCACCTGCACTTTTTTGACATCACTGGCACTCTTTGCTGCCACACAAAGGTTGTCCACATAGATAACTAGCATGACAGCACTATCACCTGCCCCCTTGGTGTAAACACAGGTATCTGCGATGCTCTTTGTGTAACCTAGTCACACCAAAACTTGGTGTATGCAATTGTTCTAGCAACGTGCACTTTGTTTCAAGCCATAGTGTGCTTTGCATAACAAGTACACCTTGCTCTCATCTGCACTGTCATACCCTGGGGCCTGTTCCATGAACACTGTCTCTTCAAGATCAGCATTCAGGTATGCTGAAAGCCAAAGTGTTGCACAACCATCTGTCTCTTGCCTGCTACAGCTAACACTAACCTAAGACTTTCTGGCTTTGCTGTGGGTGAAAAGGTTTTGTCAAAATTGGTATAGCACTCCTGCGAAAAGCCTTTTGCAACTAAGCGTGCCTTACACTTTTGTGTCCCATCAGGCATGTCCTTCAGCTTGTACACCCCCCTGCAACCAACAACCTTTCGGTCTTTGGGCCTCTCAACTACCTGGAACACTTTCCTCTTGATTAGTGACTTGAACTCAGAGTCCATGGCTGAGTTCCACTTCTCCTGCTCTTCCTGGGGAAGTTTTAGGAGATCCTGAAAACTTGCAGGCTCCTCTGCCATGACTGCATAGCCTGGCTTCCTGAACAACAAACCTGTCGGGAGCCTTTCTGACCCTCATTGACCTTCTGGGGATGAGCACTCTAGTTCTGCCTGACTCATCCTCACTTGTACTGCTGCTGCTACCTATGTCAGGCTCACTGCTTGTTTGTGGTGGTGTGTGTGTTGGAGTGGCATGTGAAGTATCAGGCTTTTCTTCCTCTGCCTCCCCTTCATCATCAGGCATTACCACCCCTCCATTTGTGGGACTCTCAGGAATTGTTGACACATCCCTCCCCAAGGGAACAAACACCTCCTGATTGCAATGTAATCTATCCCACCCTGAGTGCATTTCAAAATTTGCACTCCTGGAGAATGTAACCTTTCCAGGATGTAGAGAAAACACGTACTTATTACCTTCATAGCCTAGAAAACACAGCCTCCCGGTTTTAGGCTGCCCAGGCTTCCTTTGGCTCGGGTGAATCAGTACATTTGCATATTGTCCAAAAACCATCAGGTGCTTGAGGTTTGGTGCTCTACCATACAATAGATAATATGGGGTCTGGTTGATGCTAGATGACCACTGTCTATTTAAATGGTAAGCAACAGTCTTCACTGCTTCCCCCCACAGCCCAACTGGGGCTTGTGCATCTTCCATTATGCACTCCATCATACACTGTAACATCCTAATTTTTCTTTCTGCAAGCCCATCCTCCACTGGAGATTCTGGGTTTGTGGTCTTGTGTCTAATGCCCCTCCTATGCATCCAGGTCTGCAGACTGTTGGATAAGAATTCCCCTCCCCTATCCCTCACCAGACTGGAAACCTTCTGAGAAGGAAATTCCCATTCCACTAAGTTCACCCACTCACAGAACCTGTCTGCAGCCTGATTTTTCTCCTTCAGTAAGTATGCGTAGGTGTACCTAGTGTGTCTGTCCATTATCACAAATAATTAGTGGTTACCCCCTTCAGTGGGCTTATAGGGGCCTGCTAAATCAGCATGGACAACTTCAAAGGGTCTCTTGGTGACACACTGGGTATTTTGGCAATAGGGAAAGCCTTCACCTTAACTTTCCTGCACACTGCACATTCTAAAAATCTTGGGCAGTGTTTCATGCTTAAACCAGGGCACATTTTTGCTAGCTCCTTTAACCCTTTGTAACTAGCATGGCCCATTAGCCTGTGGTAGTAATTAACACACTTATCATGTAGGGGCACATTGTCTGCAGGGTTCACATTTGCCACCTTCCCTTTAGGCAGCATGTAATACAACCCATGTTCCTTTATCCCTTTTGCACAGACATTATTCATGTTATGCTTTTCTGTTATTGTACAGTGTTCCCCCTCAAATATCACTTTATAACCATCAGTAGTCATTTGGGACACACTTAATATACAGTACTCTAATTTGTTAACACGTGACATATTTTTAAATCTTTACCAAAAGATGGCACATATGCAGTGCCCATTTTCTGCACTTTGCTAGGAGCACCATCTGCAAGGGTAATATTGGTTATAAAAGCATTTTTAACATTGCTTAACAGCTTTACATCATTTAACATATTGTGTGTCACTCCACTATCAAATTCTTCTCTCAGTACCATTAGGATGGTGCTTTGCTACCAAGGCATGGCTTCCAGCCTGAGAGGATGCACCCCTCCTTTGCCCTGTAGCTGTGCCACCCCTCCTATCAGGTGCAGGCATCTTACAGTCCTTCTGAAAATATCCAGGCTTTTTGCATCTTAAATAGCATTTCATGTAGCTGCAGGCTCCCTCCTTCACACCAGATGCTTCTGGGTGTGTCTCAGTGCTCTCCCGATTGCGTCTAGTAATTTGTGGCTGTTTATTCCCCTCCATCCGGGAATCAAATTGCTTGCATTGGACCTCTTCCAGAATACACCCAGCTACCAGGTCTACAGACAAATCACGCTCCCTTGTGGTCTGCAGACTGTATATTAGGAAATCACATTCCTTTGGCAAACTGCCCAATAAAATAAAACACTTATGGGCTTCTGGAATATCCACCCCTCTATTGGCCACCTCTTGAAAAAAACTGCCTCATTTCCTCCAAATGAGCTTTCACACAGCATCCAGTAGACAGCTTTGTGTTATAAAGTCTCTTAGTCTATATCATCTTTGAGAGGCAGGATGAATTCTGATGAACCATTTTCAAAGCTGTCCAAAGCTGAAAGGCTATCTTTGCTGGGTCTGTGTGTATTAACTGGCAGAGGCTGAGTGATAAGAGAATTTCAGCTCTATCCTTCTGGTCTACTAGCCTGAATGCTGCTTTTTCATCTTCTGAACCCTCTGGGGTCACACTTTCTTTTTCCACAACGTGCCACAAATTGTCCTTAATTAATAAAACCTCCATCTATAAACTCTAGGCTTGATAATTTCCATCAGCCAATTTCTCAAGATGAATGTGGCTAGTATCTGCCATTGTGCTGTCTGAATAATAATAAAAAAACACAACTCCAGCTATGAAACACAACCAGCTGACAGCTCTTCAAGGCTGCTTGAAGACAGCTCTAACACAGAGCCTAGCTGAAACTTAAGTGTTTCACAGCCAACTAGCCAAAAACACTCAAAAGCAAAAAAGATTCTGGGAACTTTTCAGGACAATTGACATCCTCCATAACTACTAATTTTTGCATCTTGGAGATTTCTGAGATTTGTTTCTGAAAAGCATCGTCCACCACTACTTCTTGGTTTGGTGACCATTGTTGTATCATCATCCCAATCATCCCACCTTTCTCTCAATATAGGGATTCAAGGCAGCTCCTACCACTATGTGTAGTAAACTTGTACCACCATGTTGCATTTATTTATTTTTTCTATTTTTACCCAAATGCGCTCAACTGGTCCAGCCTGATCACTCACATGGATTTCTGTACAACATATAATGTTATTCTCCCTCCTCTTGTGCTACATCTTTTCTTTTTGAATAGGTTATACCCTTCAATTATAACATTCCAATCATGGGAGTCATCCCATGAGATCTTTATCAACATCTTTATCAATGATTTGGATGAGGGAATTAGGGGCATACTTATCATATTTGCAGATGACAACAAATAAGGAGGAGTAGCTAATACCCTAGAGGACAAGATCAAAATTCAAAATGACCTGCATAGACTGGAGAGCTGGGGCAAAGCTAACAAAATGAAATTCAATACGGAGAAATGTAAGTTACTGCACTTAGGGCAGAAAAATGAAATGCATAGATATAGGATTGGGGAGACCTGACTGAATGAGACTACGTGCAAAAGGGATCTAGGAGTCCTAGTAGACCACAAGTTGAACATGAGTCAACAGTGTGATGCGGCAGCTAAAAAGGCCAATGCGATTTTAGGCTGCATCAATAGAAGTATAGTGTCTAGATCAAGGGAAGTAATAGTGCCACTCTATTCTGCCTTGGTCAGACCTCACTTAGAATACTGTGTCCAGTTCTGGGCACCACAATTCAAAAAGGATATTGACAAATTGGAGCGTGTCCAGAGGAGGGCAACTAAAATGGTGAAAGGTCTGGAAACCATGCCTTATGAGGAGAGACTTAGGGAGCTAGGCATGTTTAGCCTGGAAAAAAGATGGTTAAGGGGCGATATGATAGCCCTGTTTAAGTATTTGAAGGGGTGTCATGTTGAGGATGGAGCAGGTTTGTTTTCTGCTGCTCCAGAGACTGGAACGCAGAGCAATGGATGAAAGCTCCAGGAACAGAGATTCCACCTCAACATTAGGAGGAACTTTTTGACAGTAAGAGCTGTTTGGCAGTGGAACACACTCCCTTGGAGCATGGTGGGGTCTCCTTCCTCGGAGGTCTTTAAACAGAGGCTATATGGCCTTCTGTCGGGGATGCTTTGATCGTGATTTCCTGCGTGGCAGCGGGTTGGACTGGATGGCCCTCATGGTCTCTTCCAACTCTACAATTCTATTATTCTATTATTATTATTATTATTATTATTATATTATATTAATCTGAGAAAAATCAGCTGGGCCCATAACCACTGTCAGGGGTGATAGGACACTCAATCCCTGGCAGAAGGAAAAAAAACAAACAAACCCTGTCTCAGCAGACTTAGTAGCAACCCATTCCCAAGAATACTCACACACATAGTGTTTGACATCCAAATAAGCAGGAGGCACTTTTATCTTCAAAGTCAAATAGGTGCAATAAGTACAAATATTTACAATTGAAGGACAAATTGCTTCACCAGGCATCAGCATTCACAAGAAGAAAAGAAGGAAGTGAGCTCTGTTCTGAGCTCTCATACACACACACACACACACACACACACACACACAGGACATTGCCCTCTAATGGCTTGACTAGGCATGACTCGGTAGTTCATGGAGTCAGCCATTATGACTCAGCATGATTCTGCAATTGTTCAGCCATTTTACAATGGACTTCAGTCTCTAACTGCTGACATATAGGTCCTCCAACTCTTGGAAGGGGTGCAGCTGGCATAACAGCCGCAACTGGTAGTAAGCATTCCTGGCCATTGCATCTATCTGAGCTATCATTTGGAGTGACAGATCCAGAAATACTCCGAGGCTGTGAACACAGTCTTTCAGGGGGAGTGTAACCCCATCCAGGATTCGTAGACACACCTTCAAGCCCAGGTTAGGACCCTTGACTGTAAACACCTCCATCTTGTCTGGATTCAGCTTCAGTTTGTTTTCCCTCATCCACCTTGTTGTATGCCATATAACAGCTCCTTTTTTGAGGAGCAGCTATCCCCTAGCACCACCATCTGGAACTTGCCTGAGAGATAGGACCAGAACCACTGAAGCACAGTGCCTCCAATTCCCAAATCCCCAGGTGTTCCAGAAGGATACCATGATCGATGGTATCAAATGCTGCTGAAAGGTCCAAAAGCACCAGCAGTGACACACTCCTACCTGTCAGTGCTCAGGTGAAGATCATCCACTAAGGTGACCATAGAAGTCTCAACACCATATTCTGCTCTGAAGCCTGTTTGAAATAGGTCTAGATAATGTCTGGAGTCGGGAGGTAACTGCTCTCTCAATCACCTTGTCCAGGAAAGGGAGATTTTATACTGGTCTATAGTTGCTTAGGTCTAGGAGATCCAGGGAGGGCTTTTTTTTAGAAGTGGTCATACCACCACTTCTTTTAGACAAGATGGAAAACTTCCCTCACTAAGAGATGCATTCATAATATATTGTAATTGAGATCTAATTGCATCTCCTCCCTGAATGACCAGCCAAGAAGGACAGGGGTAGAGAGGACAAGTTGTCTTCCTTACTTGCCCCAGCAGCTTGTCCACACTGGTGGTATCCACCAGCTGAAACTGATCCAGTATAATCCTACTCACAGAGTTGCTGGACACTCCATTGTCAACTTCTGCTATAATGATGGCACCTACATAGGCTCTTATCTGAGAGATTTTATCTGTGAAGTGATTGTTAAAAGTATCACAGCAAACTTCTGAAGGCTCTAGAATTGCATTCTGGGGGGAAGGTGCCTGAGTGAAACCTCTCACCATCCTGAATAGTTCAGCTGGATGTGAATTCGCAGATGCAATACGTGCAGAGAAGAAGGCTTTCTTCATTGCATGTATTGCCACCTTACAGGAACAATGATGTTCTCTATTTCATGTTTTGTTGGATATAAGTCGCGTTTTCTGCCATCTGC
Source organism: Gambelia wislizenii (assembly GCA_030847615.1). Lineage (NCBI taxonomy): Eukaryota > Metazoa > Chordata > Lepidosauria > Squamata > Crotaphytidae > Gambelia > Gambelia wislizenii. The sequence continues at coordinate 100,658,678 of JAUMIR010000005.1, read as the reverse complement.
ACTCCAGTCATCGTCCTTCCCATTTCACCCTGCTTAACTGCAAGTCCTAGCAGCCCTAGTCAGTATAGCCAATGATGAGGACTGCTTGGAGCTGTACTCCAACTATACCTTATGTGATGCATGATAACCATCTTGATTTCAGACTGCATGGCTGATGGGAATCATAGATCCCATAAGGTATAGTTGGACTCAACACTTAGTATCCCTCAACATTAACTATAATCGCTGGGGCTACTAGGACTTGCTGTCAAACAACATTTGGAGATCCCGATGATTCCCACCTTTGGCCTATAAGACCTAGGACTTGTATACTCTGGCCAAATAAACCATCCTATCCCTGTTCCCATGGCAATCAGTCCAGACGATGCAGGGCCCAATCCCTGATTCTGGTGCAAACTGTCTACACAACTTCTGGCCAGTTCAGCATGGAACCCATGCTAAACCATCCATAAAATGGAGTAAATAAACTCACCATTTGCTCCAGGTTTTACAGGAAAACCCAGTACACTCCATGGTGACACCGGGTAGATGTCTTTGCACACATTCCCACTGTGTTGCCCTGTGCTGCCACTGCTGGCACAAGTCCCCTGAGGTCACAAATGGTGGTTAGTCATGTGATCAATGCTGGGTGCTGTGTTTCTGGCCTCAGAGGATACAATTCATGCCAGCAGTGGTGGCACCATGCAACACAGTGAGGACGCATGTGTAGACATCTGCCTGGTGTCACTACAGAGTGCACTGTTAACAGGGGGAAGCGTGGGCAACTCTGGGGCCAGAATATTCCACACTGCACTCAGATTATCTTGGTCAGTGTAGACAAGAATCTAGAAAAGGTTAAAAGTGTAAGAAAAACAGCAACTAGGGATCCAGTTGCTGAAACTAGTTACTTTTCACAAAAGTTATTTTTCCAAGCACTGTCTTCTTATACAGAAACATCAATAACCACCGAATATTGTGGATTGCAGATAGCTATTAACACTAGCTGAGTTAGGATATTTTCAGACGATCCTTGCAGTGCAAGGATCGAGCGGGAGAGCTTCATAGCTGCAGTGCAGCAGGGGGTCCATTTTGGACAATGCCGTCCCTGTGGCGAAATCGTCCGTGTCTCTTCCGTTTAGGATTGGAGCCTGCCGTGCCATATTCAGCCAGATTTTATTCACGGAGGTTGTCCATGAATAAAATCTGGCTGAATATGGCATGGCAGGCTCCAATCCTAAATGGAAGAGACATGGACGATTTCGCCACAGGGACAGTGGCGTCCGAAATGAACCCCCTGCCGCACTGCATCTACGAAGCTCTCCTGCTCGATCCTTGCGCTGCAAAGATCATCTGAAAAAGTCCATAGTCTCTTGCAGCAATACTTACTTATGTAGGAGATTTATATCCTGCCTTTTGATTGAATTACCCTCAAAGTAGCTTTCAGAGCCCCTGATGGCTGTCTAAAGCACAGTAAATGGTATTATGTTATTTAAAGGATGGTGCCTGGTGTAGAAAGAGACATGAAAGTTGGGATGGCAAACAACTTCTATAGCTACAAATCCACCAAGAAAGCTGGGATGCCTTCTATGGTGAGCACTAATTGACACAAGGATGAGAAAGAACATATTGATACTGAAAGAAGCCACAGAGATTGATGTTCAGTAGTGTTTCTAATGGTCTGGCTTACCATTTCTCATGCTCCTGGTGGTGCCTTAGGCTTTTAAATAGGCTGGATGATATATTTTAAATACATATAAATGACATGTCTTCGTTTGCACCATACCTAAACCTGTAAACATAGTCTTTTTATGCGAGACCTGTTTAGATGGGTTTTAATGCACTTGGTCATAGAAAAGCAAGAACAAACATGAACTAGGGCACCAGCTTTTGTGGGAGAGGGAGTGTTCAGATGCAGTTTCTCTCCTATCTTAATTCAAATAGCTGAGGTCGCTGGTGTAAAAGAAGGTTTTTTTAAAAAAACCAACAAACTCAAATATAATAGATGCAGATGGTGGATTACAGCAGATGGGAAAAGGTGTCACCATTCAGTCGCTTGAAAGGGCTCCCATGACATGACAGAACAACCCACCAACCAAAGTTCCATGAGCACATTAAGCTTGTTCTTTGCCCTTGGCAACAGCCAAAGCTGGGTTATGCAGTTGGAGCTTTTAAGCATCTCTCTCCCTTCCAGAAGCTGCCAGAATAGCTCAACAAGAGCTATTCATCCCACTCCTCTCCTGTGGTGTAGAAATGGGGCAGGGAAGGAACAGTCTCATAAAATTCTAACACATTTAGCTGAGAGCTCATCTTCTCATTGGAATACTTCAGTGGTGAAGGGTTCAGCTCTGTCTGTTCTACATGCAGTAATGTAACCCTTTCAGGTCCATGTCAAGTTGTCATGGCATTTCTAAAGAACTCATATATTTATTTCAATGTTGCAAAACAACCACCCCAAAATTTCGCAATGCATGCATATTACTGAACTGGAAAAAATTGCATATTAATGTTTGTTTGACTTACTCCAGATCCTGAGTAATGCAACAAACGGGTGTGAACTGAGACCTAATTCCCTATTTATTGCATCAGGGCCCCAATAAATGTTTGGTTGGGGCAATCAGGAGATGGTGAATAATTCATACTTTTCAGGAACATTTTACATCAGAAATACATTTTAGATGCTAGTAATGATGTTCTAAGCTGTCACAACCAGTCTTGTCATTATTGAGTTTAATCTTATTCATATGTGAACTTGATTTAAAAAGAGAGAATCTAAGAAGTAGTGATAGTTTAAGGTGAATGTTATAGAACATCTAAAATTAAACAAACAAAAAAATAGCAGCCTTTCCTCTCAACTCTCTCTGTCTTGCTTGAACCAATTCCCAATTCATCCTCAGTCCCAATTCATCCTCTGTCATCCCACTTTTTCAGTTGCTTTTAAAATGTCCCAGGGGTTGTCTAGATGGTAAAAAAAAACTCCTCATAGAATTTGAGGAGAAATTTTTTGTCCCAACGCGATCCCACAATGATTTGCTGCATGTGGAAGGAAGGGGACCAAAAACTCCAAAAACTGTGGAGGTAAAACCTTTGTGACCTTTCCTGAGTTTTTTTTATATATATATACATGGAAATGCGCATTGCTGCTCATTTGAATAACCAATTTGCATCACAGTGCATTTCCAGATAAAAGAGGAAGTGGAAAGCTGATTGGTCGGATGTGCATGGAGGAGCGAGCTTACCAGTAATGAAGTGGCCGGAAGTGCCATTTTGGAGTTTTGTGTTATTGATTGCGCACTTTTTCGCTGTGCTGAGGAGACCAAGCACCTTTTTTTAAGTGGAAGGTTGCACTTTCACACCTTAGATTTACAGTTTTAAAAAAACTTGTGCAGTGGCAACAATTAGTGGAGAATAAGAATGTGAGTAATTCACTCCCGGCCACCATCTTGATTCGCAGGCATGGTTGCGTGTGAACTTCAAACATAGATAGTTTCGCATACCAGCAATTTTGCCAAAGGACATGGAGACAAAAGGACGCTGCTGTGATTTGTGTTAATGTGAAACAATTAGCAATATATCCTCTCATCTAGACAAGCCCCCAGTTTCTCTCTCTTCCTGCAATATCCCTATTTGTCCATAGCTTGGTTCAGCAGCAAAATTAGAAGTAGTTTGCACTCAGTTCACTCAGAAAGAGGGAGAAGGCAAAAGCATGCCCTTCCCTGAGGACTCTGGCAAGAGCACCCTGCTGCAGCAACTCCTAGTCTACCTGTTTTACCTCATTAATATTTTTTTCATTTTGACTATGCTCATGGTATTACTTGGCCACACATGTCCCATTTTTTATTTATGAAATATTGGAGGATATGCTATGCTGAATTCTCCCTTTCTATTCAGTAATATGCAGTTTAAGTTTTGGTGTAATTCTGCCATGCATTTCTTCACTCTTGCTAGTGACAGCTGATGACCAGGGGGTGGGGTGGGGTGTTTGAAAGCACACATACGTTAGAGGAGATGCTGTAATTGTACTACACATTATGTAACACTATGTGGCTGCTGCATTTTATTGGCAACATAGAATGGAACACAGCACACAGCATTGTAAGTGGAAAGCATTGTTTTCATTTTCCATTGATTTTAGGCACGAAGAACCTAGAGTAGGAAACCTAACCATTACAGGAAACACTTTTTTTCCCCAGAACAATGTTGAAAATCCACATTTACTGGTTTTCTTTGCAGGCAGAGAATCAACCTAATTTGTTTACCTTTTTGCTGATTAACATACCACATTGCAACTTTACAATAATATTAAGATGCTCATCTGCTACTTCAATAAATTATAAAGCAACTTAACATTCATCATCACACTGCTGAAGGCCATCCTCTGATCTGCCCACATGCAACATCCTCATGATGAATCAGCAGGCTGTAGAATATAATGTGACTGAAAAAGAAACATACAAAATCGCAAGTACACCAGCCATTGTCGTGATGGGTAAGGAATCATATATTGCAAGGACACAGATGGTCTCCGTAGAGTGATCCTATCAATGAAAAGTGGGGAATATTTTCCAAGGGAGGATTTACTTTTATCATGAATGTGTTCCCCTTACTTCCAACTGTCCCAGTTTGGCATGGACAGTCCCAATTAATCCTATCATCCCACTTTTCCAGCTACTTTGAAAATGTCCCAATTTCTCTCCCTTTCCCATTTCCCCCCTTTGTCCTTAGCTTAGTTCAACAGCTACAAACTGAGTTCAGATTGCAAAAGTAGTTTGCACTCAGTTTACTCAGCAAGGGAGGGGAAGTGGCAAAATCTTGCCCTTCCTTGTGGACTCTGGCAAGAGCACATTGTCACAGCCTCTCCTACCTGTTTTTTTCTTTTCTTCTCATAACATCTTTTGCCATCTTGATCACCTTCTGATGTTGCATGGCTGTGCCTGTCCAAGTTTTTGTCTGTGAAATGTTAGAAGGTATGTGTTCTCTACAGTGCTACATCCTTGATGTTTTTCCTAGGGAAGGGAATGGTGGTCATTTGTTCTAAAGGAAAAGTAAATGAGTCCACAGTTTGTTTCTTACCAAGCCAAAACCACCTGGTATGTATGGAAGCTCAACACGGGTCCATTAAACTCCTTCATTTGCTGGGAATTAAAAAAACACAACAAACCACAAATCAAGGGCTTGTCAAACCTTCAGTGGACCCACAGCATATGAACAGTGGGCAGTATTTGACTGGGTGGCCAAGAAATTGTACAGACCTGATTCAGAGACATTGTGGCTGAAGTTAAACCAAGGAATAGAGAAGTTGGCAGTACCCGATTTTTAAAATGAATTTAGCCAATCTGTGGTCTCTCAGACTATTAATGAAAATGTGTGGCTATCTTGTGCTTTCTCATCATTAGGGGGAAATGATGACCAATTGATTCTTTCTTCTGCTCCTGAAATATATCCAAATAAATGTATACAATTAAAAATGTGTATGTTTGTAAAATTTACAAAAACTAGGGTTACCAGGTCAGGATTATCTTGAGATTTCAGGGCCAAAACATGTGACCTTGGCATGATAATGTGTGATGTCACAGGAGGCAGACCCAACTGATGTAACAAGGGGAGCAGACTGGTGATACACTACCTTAAGCATCAACCACACTGGCACAAGTTGTGCCATTCAAATAAAAGACAGCAAGTCTAATGAACGAGGAAAGTATATACCACAGTCACAGGGGTTAGGGGTGCAAGACCCATGCAAAAGTGAAAAAATGTGAATAAACGCTGGCTGCTGGGGTGGGAAGATTAAAAGGGGTTGACAGAACCAGGAAAAAGCCTTAATTTCCTCCACTCTCTGGTGGTGCTTTGGGGCTTTCCACTATGGAAGAAAAACAGAGGAGGACAGGGCTTCTTTCTGGCTCTCTGGGCATAGAATAAGATCTTGGAGTGTACTCCGAGCCTGGAGAAAGAAAGTGTTTAAAACCTGACTTTATGTTGGAGAGAAAAAAAGTCCAGAGGAAAAGCAGTGGGGTGGGAAATAAAGCCCTTTCTTTCCCACCCCACTTCTTTTTCTCTGGACTTCATTCCCTTCCAACCCAAAGCCAGGTTTTAAACCCTTTCCCACCCCATTTCTTTTCCTCTGAACATCTTTTTCCTTCCAACTGAAAGCAAGGTTTTAAGCACTTTCTTTTCCACCCCACTTCTTTTCCTCTGGACTTCTTTTCTTTACAATAGAAAGACAGGATTTAAACCCTTTCTTTCCCACCCCACTTCTTTTCATCTGGACTGCTTTTCCTTCCAACAGAAAGCAAGGATTTAAGCCCTTTCCTTCCCACCCCACTTCTTTTCATCTGGACTTCTTTTCCTTCCAACAGAAAGCAAGGATTTAAGCCCTTTCCTTCCCACCCCACTTCTTTTCATCTGGACTTCTTTTCCTTCCAACAGAAAGCAAGGATTTAAGCCCTTTCCTTCCCACCCCACTTCTTTTCCTCTGGACTTCTTTTCTTTACAATAGAAAGATAGGTTTTAAACCCTTTCTTTCCCACCCCACTTCTGTTCATCTGGACTCCAACAGAAAGCAAGGTTTTAAGGCTTTTCTTTCCCACCCTGCTTCTTTTCCTCTAGATTTCCTCTCCTTCCAACATAAACTCAGTTTTTAAGCCCTTTCCTTCCTACTCCACTTCTTTTCCTTTAGACTTCTTCTACTTCTACAGAAAGCAAGGTTTTAAACCCTTTCTTTCCCACCCCACCACATTTCCTCTGGATTTATTTTCCTTCTAATTAGAAGCACTGCCAAAAAATAGCAAGGAGTGCTTGCCTTTCTCCAGTTTCTCCAGGCAGGGACTAAAGTCCAAGAGATTATTCCATGCCCGGAGAGCCAGAAAGAAACCCCATCACTCTCTGCTTTCCCTGCAATGATGGAAAGCCCCTCTGAGGAGAGGGTGGGGTGTTCCTTCCTTAATGGTCTGCCAACACACAGTAGGCTGGGAGAGCTTAATCAAATCTGCGAATAACCAAATCTGTGAATGCCAAACCTGTGATAGTGGAGGTCCGACTATATTGCTTTATTTTCCTGTGCAAGTGAACAACAAAATTTCATTCATAATTAAGACAATGACACTCCTGGGCTGTGGCTAAAACTGCTTCCTTCTCTTGAAGCCCTTCATGGATTCAGACTCAAATCTACCCTTTTCTGTAAAGCCCCATCTTCTTCTTGGGTTCTAATTGATATAGTTCATTGTGTAATTTGTATTTAGTGTTATGTGTCTATTGTCAGGGTGAGTGTAATGTGTGAAGGAAATGGGGTGGCAATACACGTTGTCCAGGGCAGAGGGAGATATGGCAATGATAGGGTGACATGGTATTACAGAAGTAGGAGAGAGAGATACTTAATACCTGTCTCCTGTCTTACATTCCAGTCATCCTGTCATCCTTAGGAACTTGGAGAATGAACCATGCCACCCACAAAACCTCACCTTGCTTCTGTGTAATGCCAGGTCAGTTTTTAAAAAGTGCATGTAATCTATGACCTCGTTTCTGATGAGGTGGCTGATCTGACATGCTTTACAGAAACTTGGCTGGGAGATAATAGCCACTCAACATGGGTGCAACCTCTCCCAGCAGTGTACTGCTTTAGTGAGCAGATGAGGGAAAGTGGGTGAGGGTCAGAGTAGCTGTAGTCTATAAACCTGATCAGATTATCTGTTAAGGAGCTGAACCACTTTGAGTGTATATACCTGAGCCTGAAAACCAGGGATAGACTGGGGATTCTGTTAGTGTACCATTCACCCTGTTACCTAACAGACTCCCTGGCTGAGCTCATGGAACTGGTCTCAGAATTGGTGTTGGAATCACCCAGACTTTTGATCTTGGGCGATTTCAACATCCCATTTGAGACCTGTCTGTCAGTTGCAGCTTAGGAGTTCATGGCATCCATGACAAACATGGGCCTATCCCAATTGGTCTCAGGGCCCACATATTTAGCAGGTTACACTTAATGCTGTTTTCAGCTCCAAGCGTATGGATCTGTGGGCAGAGATGATTAATCATGAGTTGTCATGGATAGATAATTTTCCGGTCAGAGTTAGCATCCCACCTATGATCTGACCCTGCAAGGGTGGTGGACCTACTAAGATGGTCTGCCCTCGAAGGCTAATGGCTCCTTTAGGATTCCAGAAAGCCTTAGAGGATTTTATGGCTTGTACCACCAACAACCCTGTTGAAGCCCTGGTCAATAGATGGAATCAAGATCTGACTATGGCTATTGACACAACCATTCCCAAACACCCTCTCTAACCCATTACTAATCAGGCTACTTGGTATACAGGTCACCTCAGGCAGCTGAAATGGGAAGGACAATGACTGGAAGCAGATGGTGGAAAACTTAACTTATATCTGTCAAGACACGATATAGAAAACATCTTTGTTCATATAAGGTGGCAATATCTGCAGCAAAGAAAGCCTTCCTCTCAGCATGTATTGCGTCTGTGAATTCGCATCCAGCTGAACTATACAGGGTGGTGAGTGGTTTCACTCGGGCATCTTCCCCCCTGAATCCAATGCAGAGTCTTCAGAAGTTAGCTGTGATGCTTTTAACAAGTGTGATGCTCACATTTAAAATCTCTCGGATAAGAGCCAATTTAAACGCTGTCATGATAGCAGAAGTTGACAATGGAGTGTCCAGCAACTCTGTGAGTAGGATTATACTGGATCAGTTTCAGTTGGTGAGTACCACCAATGTGGACAAGCTGCTGGGGCAGTAAGGAAGACACCTTGTCCTCTCAACCCCTAACCTTCTTGGCTGGCTGAGGACGTGCAATTAGATTCCAATTATAATATATTTTCAATGCATCTCTTAGGGAAGGAAGCTTTCCATCTGGCCTAAAAGAAGCAGTGGTATGACTGCTTCTAAAAAAAGCCCTCCCTGGAGCTGCTGGACCTTAGTGACTATAAACCAGTATCAAATCTCCCTTTTCCAGACAAGGTGATCAAGAAGGCAGTTGCCTCCCAGCTCCAGGCAGTCTTGGATGATACAAGTTATCTAGGCCCATTCAAACTGGCTTAAGAGCAGGATATGGAGTTGAGTTGCCTTAGTGGATGATCTTTGCCTGAGCACTGACAAAGGGGCGATATATACAATGGCCAGGAGTGCTTACTACCAGCTTCAGGTGTTACGCCAGCTGCACCCCTTCCTAGAGTTGAACCCCTAAAGATGGTAGTGTATACACTGGTAACCTCTAGGCTGGACTTTTGCAATGCGGTGTACATTGGGCTACCTGTGTACTAAGTTCAGAAACTTTAATTGGTTCAAAACATGGCAGCCAGATTAGTCACTGGTATATCCAGGAGTGATCATATCACACCAATATTAAAATCACTCCACTGGCTGCCAATTAGTTTCCAGACAATGTACAAATGATTATTACCTTTAAAGCCCTACATAGTTTAGGTTCAAGTTACCTATGGGTTCGCTGTCTCCTGTATAATCCACCCCATTCCCTTAGGTCCTCTGGGGACATTTGCTACAGCCAGCTAGGACCATTGTTGACCGTCACTCAGAGGACTTTTTCTTCAACTGTCCCTAGACTGTGGAACTGCCCTCTGGAAGAGATACAACAGGTGAATAACTCCATCAGAATTTAAAGCAGCATTAAAGACCAGTCTTTTCCAGCAGTCCTACCCAGATGATTGTGAATTTTAAACTCTGTATTGTTTTAAAATGTCTTAGTCTTACCTATTCTTTTAAACTGATAAATGATTTTACCTGATATGTGTTTTTTTTAAAAACTAACATTATGTTTACATGTTGATTTGTTGTTCCCCACATCGATCCATGAGGAGATGTGGGTAAGAAATAAATATTATTGATGTTGTTATTATTTTTTGGTCAAACTAAAATGTAATGGAGAACTTGATTATATTGCTGGAGGGAAATATAGCGGTCAATGACTATCTCATCAATCCCTCACTACAGAACATCCCACAGATAAGCACCCACCCCACCAATTCCAGGTCAGATTATGTTACTATCACTGAGATGGATGCACAGTTCAGAGGCAGGGATACGTTTATCATTGAAAGTGAGCCAAGGTACACAACGAGCATTTAAGAACTCTCACAATATAGTATTTTATTGACATCAGTAGCATACATTTGGAATATTATAGGAACAATTTTGCACAACCTTTCCCTTTGGAGATGGATTTCATTTGTTTTCTTTTTCTTTTCCCCCAGAAGACACAGATGTTCATAATACAGGTATCGTAACAAATAAGCTGCACAACACCAAAACAAGTTTACAGGTACTTTCACCACTCTTGATTTTTGTGGTTCAGGTAAGGCAACAAGAACTGAATGTATACGTTCACTTTCAATAGTTAGCTATTATTATTATTATTATTATTATTATTATTCCTCTCCTCAGCACATTGTTTTTGTCTCTCAGGTATATGGTTAATAAATGGAGCATGTTTGGGTTGTGATGACTTAGAATGATGAAGAACCTACTGTCCCATTTTAAAAAGCCCCCAACTCCACATTAAGAATCACCCTAACCTGAAAATTAGTCTGACCAAACAAAAATACATAGAGGGTTACAGTGCTGCCCTAGTCTCGTCTATTAAGAAGGAAGACTCATTGATTTCAATGAAACTTTCTCTCGGATACGTGTGCAGCCTAAATTTCCTCTGTGTAAACCTGAACTGGAACAGGTATGTCACACATTTTGTCCTGACCAGGTTCTTTTCCAGGATTTGTACTGTCTGTCTGCCTATCTTGAACATTCACACATTTAAATGTTAATTTGCTGCCTTCCTACCTTGCCTACTGTGGCAGTCTTTCAACTGCTCTGACCAGCTTTTCCAGAGTCCTTATATCTTACCCATTTGGGACTTATCTACACTAGTCAGGATATGCCGGCTCCCCACCAATATATCCTAGCTCTGGCTCTGGCCTGTCCTGCTCCTATTACCTGGAGAAAATGGGCTGGCATCCAAACAGAATGCTGGGCTGTCACTGCAGCTGCTGACACCACCATTTTCACCACTGACATGGAAGCCAGGAAGGAGATCTACTACATGTGACTACAGACCCCCTGCATGTGACCAGCCTTGGTCATATGCTGAGGGAACCCTGCCTGGCTTCCAGGGAGCTGGTGGTGGCAGTGAGGGATGGTGTGCTGGGACAGGCCCCTGTGGACACGCAAGGCCCCAATCCAGCAGTACTGGATTAAACTGGATATTATCTTAGAACAGTTTATCAGGCCCCATCCCAACTTGCCCCTGTCCCAGCCCCATATCTGCCCTGGAGGTTGTGAGGACTGCAGAGTGGGGGGATCTGGATAAATGCCCTGCATCATCTGGACTGCAGGGCTCTGGAATGGGGGCAACTTGGAGTATTTGGCCCATGTAGATAAGCCCTTGGTTAATGTGAAATAGACATCAGATAGGAGAAGTTATTCTTATTGTGAAGATTTGTATATGATGGGACAGGATTCTAAATCTTATCCATTCAATGAAATTCTTATCAAATCAAATCAATTCTAATTCTTATCGAATTCAAATATCAGGATCAAATGGGGTTAGAGTTCGTACCCATAAAATAACTTCTTTCTTCCTGCCTCTCTCTATCTCTCTCTTTTCACAGACAAAATTTGCCTTGTGTTGAAACAAAGCATCCTGAGGTAAACATTAAAATGTAGTGCAAATAAGCATGTTATAGAATGTAATATTGTCAGGATTGCACTTAATAGCGAGAAGAAAAAAGGTTTTCTCTGTTTTTTAAGCTGGTTGTTTTAATCTTTTTTTAAAAAAAATTACACTGCCTTGAGAGCCTCTTTGAAATTGGCATAAGAATATTTTTTATCTTCTGTGCTTCCCTGTAGAAACACTAGAATTAAAAGTGAGTAAATAATAAAGCATATTTATAAAATGAAACACTGTGTGTGATCCCAATACGTAAAAGAGCTGTTAAATAATCAATCAACCAAGCAATTTGGAAAAAAAAAAACCTCACTGTCTACGCCTATAGCCTAAATGCATATGCTGTGGGAATCAAATTTTAATACAAGAGATTTGGATGCCTGTGGAAATTTTAGAAATAAAGCACTAAAAGAGGGGTGGGCAATTGCACCAGGAAAGAGAACAATTTTCTCCCTTGTGCCTCTTTCCCCAGAAAGCCCATATTGGCTGAAGTTTCAACATTTTTTTTCCAAGCCTAGTGTTTAGGAGCAAATAAAACTGCATTTGTGTATGTTTTTGTGACAGCTTGGGCAATTTGGAGACAATTTTTCACACAAACCATTTCTTAAAAATAAAGGGGGGGGGTCCAGCAGCTTTGGGAGTATTCTGGGGGCTTTGGGAGCTGTAAAAATCCCACATGCAGCCTAAAGGCAGCACTTTCTACATCCCTGCACTAAAGTATATTTATAAAATATCTCATGAGCCAGATTGTCCACACAGTTTTGAAGGTATTTGAGAAACCCTTTCTCAAATATTTCACGTTCGTACTAAATGGAGGCTGATGGCCATCTGGGGTCCTGTCCTAGGAGAAAGACAGGATATAAATAAAATAAACCAATTAATCAATAGAATAAAGGTGCAAGATTAGGAATACTTTGGGAAATGTTTATCTCTCAGTATTCTATAGCTTGTCTTTTTCACAGTATCTGAGAGTCTGCTCTTCAGTCACTTATAGGGCGTTTCCTGAACTAAAATGCAATAAGTATATAAATAAATAAACATGCATTTCAAAAAATGTGAATGACTAAAATATGTACAAATCAGATAAAATTTATGCAGAGACACAGTCAGAGGGGAAATGCCATGTAAATTAAGTAAATTTTAGAAATAAATGTACAAAAATAGGGAAATGTGTTAATATTTTGCACTTACGATATTTCAGTGTAGGAGAAACAGTTTCACAACCCAATACAAAACATGGATGGGAGGAAAATGTAGGTGGGATTTGAAGAAACACACCGAGACATTTACACTTCCCTAGTGAGCTCCTGAAAAAAGTGCTACTGATTTTTGGAATAGAAATGGAATTTATAATAGAACATAAAGGGTCCAAAACTTTTAAGTGACAGTGTACTATAATAGATGTACAACAAGCATTTTTTTTTAAAGAGAGCTCAGTACTGACACTTTGTTTGTTTTTTCAGAAAAAGCATCTATGCACAGTCTAGTCCAGCATACAGAGAGGAAGGATTTAATTCTCTTGTACATTTTTATAGACAAACTGCCTATTATTTGTCAAACTGTCCTCCCCTTCCAGTGCTATTTGCAGTAAATAGCACCTGGGGCGGGGGGATGCCAGCCTGGGAAGATGATTTTGTCAGGAAACCCGCATAGGTAAAGAAAATTATTTAAAATCCAATTTCCCTGAAATAGCTGTTTTTCCTAGGAATTTGCTCAATTTCCAAAATAAGTTTTTAAAAATCTGCACCTAAATTAGCATATTTTAAGCCCCTGCTCTACAGAGTAATCAATAAAGTTTCATAGATTTTCAAAGGGAGCAGATATTATGGATGACCCCCTTTGACTTGTTATTGGAATAACCAGTCAGCACAAGAACATCCTCATATTGAACCAGCGAGCCCTGCCCAAAACTCAGGTTGGCAAAGATTGTACCCCACGATACACAGCCAAAATGCTCAACATCATACTAACTCTCTCCTCTGTTTCAGACAAGATAGTGAAATGCCTGGCAAATCAACAAGTTGACCCCTTGTACCTGTACTAGAACCAATGTGACTGACTGACTTTATGTGCTGTTACCTCCATGCAACAGATTTGGACCTCTAAAGGCTGGTTCTGGTTCGTCATCCAGTTTAACAAGCATCTTCCAGCTATTTTATTAGTTATCCAGAATCTCCAATTAACCTGCTTTATGGATTACATACAATTGTTAGTCCCAACTAGAATAGACTTTTTGAATGTATTAGTCTTATTAAACCAGCATTTACGTAAGATCAATTGATTCAAAGAGCATATTCTGCTTTGATTAACAATTAGATATAGCCTTGCATTTTAAACTTGTCTTTGTTTTATTTTCATTTTATTGTTAGCCACCTTGGGGCCCATGCTTTAGGAGAAAGGCTGGGTAGAAATCAAATATATAAATGAGTAGAATTTATCAAATGTATGCCCTGTTGAATGAATTCCATGAAGTTCAGCTGAAATCATTCATATCCTCCATCTTCTATGACAAAGGGCAGTAGTGAAATAATGGCCTCAAACATTCCAAGATGAGAATGGAATTCACTTTCATACAATTCCACCATATCACTGGTTATCCAAACAAAGACTACCTGAGACAGAGTATAGTTATTTCAATTCGCAAAAGAACAATACCTTCATTGGCCAACTGAGATGCATAAAACATATCATGTAAGCATTCAAAACTCCACTGGCTTCTTCATCAGGCAAAAGATGTTTTAAAAATAATATAGAGGGGGAAAGGGTGGGGGAAAGGTGATGGTGTTGGAGTCACAGGCCTATGTCTTGTATCAGATGTTGTCTCTATTGTAGTTCAGTTGGTATGGTATGAAGTGGCCTCTGCCTGCATTGAGATCCCTCCATACCAACTGAACAACAGCAGAGACAACACCTGATACAAGATATAGGCCTGTGACTCCAACACTGTCACCTTTTTTTTTCTTTCTCCTGTATGATTTTTTAACATCTTTTGCTTGATGAAGAAGCCAGTGGAGCTTCAAATGCTTACATGATGTGTCTTGAGCATCTCAATTAAAGGTATCACTCTTTTGTGGATTGTTTTATTTTGCTGTATTGCCAACACGGCTACCCCTGAATTCTTTTTTCTATAGTTATTTCAGACTGCTAAAGGTACCTTGAGTATCATGGTTGCCCATGTGTGTTACACTCATCCCAAGATGTCCTCTAATAAACAGGTTTTTCAGATTTTTTTGGTAGTGCTTTATGAACCTGTCAAACCTTTTTGGCTAGAGGCAAGAAGGGCATGGAAGAAATCCACGGATACATCATGGGTCATCACAATGGCCCTGTCACACTCCCTTCAGCTCTTTGGAACCATTGTCTGTACCCAACCCTAGATGTACAATGATGCCAAAAATAATACAAGTCTGAATCAACCTAAACATACATGAAGCACATAAACAGTCGTTTCTGCTCTGCCACCCCCCGCTCCTTTTACTTTTTTGAACTTCTGAAAATACATTATTCATGCCCCCTCTGATGAAGTCCCTTGCAATGTAAGGGAATAAGCTCACAGCTGCCAGTGTGGCAGGCTTTGACATTAATTGGTGTAGTTATGAGGTTTATAAGCACTTCAGCTGAAGTGTGGGTAAAAGCAAAATATTCATCATTCCCAGCTCTGTTTTCTTATGTTCTTTTGTAACAGGACAACAAGCTGTCATTGTTAAAGAGTAAAAACAAGCTGGGTTACAATATTTTAAAACATGTAAAATTACTAAACACAGTAGCCCCCATTGAGCAGTTCATGCAGATTGCTACTTCCATCATCAATCTCTGTTCCACCTCATTAAAAAAAATATGTAGAAACATGCTTATAAATAATAGTGACTCTAAAAGAAAACACCTTTTGTATTCTCTGACAATCACAGTTATACCTTCTTCTTTTTTGCAGAATGACACAATGGCTTATGATATTCACTTCAGAAGACAACAGATATACAGATTTCTGGTACAGGAGCATGCTGAAACTAATCATCAGCAACAGATTTTAAAAAACTGAAAATAAAACTAGTCAAAAGTTACTTATAACAGTACATACAATACACAGTCGTTCCTTTCTCTCATTCTCTTCTATGCACCCATAAGATATTTGATGTCACAAATGTATATAAAAAGAACTCAATTCTAAATGTGCTTGCATTGCTTAGATGTACCCCTTGTGGCTACATACATACCTTGTAACCTTAAATCTCCAGAGAAAGTTAGTTATACACAGATTCATGGACACTCATTAGCCCTATTCTCTCATTCACAAAGCAGGTTGAATCAACGCCTAAACAGAGGAACCCTTAATTCCCAGTTTGGTTGCTCTCTTTCATGTGGTAAACAATAAATTCCCAACATAGAGAGTAATGGATCTGAATATAAGAGCTTCTCCTAAGCATGTGTACTCTCTATAATGATCAAGAACCCTAAAAATTCAGGATTCCCATTCATATGGAGTACACCCATACAAAGGGAAAGTTCTCCTGTTCAGACCTGTTGCCCTCCATGTGAGGAAAGTAATGATGCTGGAGATGGAAGAGGCAGGACTAGCATGCACCCCTTCTGGCATGTTGCTCCAACACATCTTGTAAACAAGTAAATAGGGCTGCTAAGTTCCATAAATGACAAACTTTCTCTGGCTCAGGGTCTTAAGAATTTTGGCTTGGCTCCTATGATAGGTTAATGTATCTACCCTCTTGACATTGTGGGTTGTGTGTAGGATCCTAAAGAAAGATAGAGAATTTTCTTTGTATTATCTTTTCCTTCCTTATATTAACTTGTTTTAGGATCCAAGCCCATTTTGTGGATTTTCTCCCAGCACTGAACATTGTTCAGGGCAGGACCCCCAACAGTCTTAGAAGCACAGTGGCAGCTGGTGGCCCCCATGTGAAAGGGACAATGAATCCAGTCAAAGTTTTATTCTAGGCGTTAAAGGAGTTCTCCAAAGGGCTAGGCCCTAGCTCCATAATATATCCAGAAACTTAGCTTCTTTAACATTAGCTGGAACCCAGTGTGGATTCTCTGCCCTGCTGACAAAGGACCCACCCACCACCATGGTAGAAGTGGCTGATGGAGGAGAGAGGATAAGAAACTTTCATTCTGTGGACTTCCTTAAATTAACTTAATCTGGTATCAAAGCCTAGGGGCCTAATTTTGTTCAAATTAGTTGCAATAAGTCCCATTGGAAATAATATCACCAACTTATTTCATCAATCGTGACTGAGCTGCAGGGACGAAAAAAAACAAACAAAAACCCAAGGTGCAAATTGTGACATCCAGCACAGACAGATGGCCTATCTGTGTAGCTGCAATTTAAATTATTCACAGCTGAGAGTGGCCATAGATGATGCCCTGAGACATGGAAGTCTCAGTTCTCACAAAAACTACTTTCTTGTGAAAGGAATTCACTAGTGGACCCTGATGATTCTTGAGAACTAGGAGCATTAGATCTACATTTTTTTTAAAAAAACAAATGTATGCTGCTCTTTGATTATTTCTTCACTAGATGCAGCACATTTTCACAGAACTGCACAGAATTTTTCTGTTCCTGAGATTCCTGATGCACTTGCTAATTTACCAATAAAAAAGAAGTGATATGGTTCTCTCATTACTTTCTTCAAAAGGACTGAGGATACAATTTGACTTCAAAAGCAGAGCACACTGTAATGAGTTTTATTTTCTGATAGATTGATTTGCTTTGAAAATCTTGGTGATGCAAGCGTACAGAAATATGAGTAAAATTAAATGAGATTGCATATTACAAAGCAACGCAACAGAAAATGTTTTTTAAAGCATATCTATTGTACCGGGAGATTCAATAATGGAAACCAAACATGCTCAGTTGGTACTGTTTGGACTTTGACAAAAATAGCATTTAACCTCTCAGAGATTGTGGCTTAGAATATTCAAAAAACACTATGTAAAAATGATAAATATTACTGTTACTTCTTCAGTTATCTTTTATCTGGATTTTTGGATATAAGGATGTACAAGTGGTATTTGTGCAATTTCTTAACCTAGGGATGGGGAATATATGGCCCTCCAAATGTTGCTGGACTTCAGCTCCCATCATTTCTCAACACTAGCTTATACTATGAGGGCTGATGGAATTTGTAGTCCAGTATTATCTTGAGGGCATACAGTCCCCAACATTGCCATAACCAATGGAAATACTTATTATAAGATGGCAGGGGTTTGGTTTTTTTTTTTTTTTAAAATGAAAGCAGCCTCAGAAACTCACCTGGGAGATGGGGATAGTTTCAGCATATCTTCCTAATTAGGGGAACATTGAACAATATGGGGTCCTTCTTGCATTCTGAAGCAGTGCAGTCCTATGAGAGCTAATGGTTGACTCATTCCTAACTTAGCTCCCTTGCCATCACTCTGCTAGACCCAGGGGGTTATACTGGAGATGACAGAACAGTAGGCAACCTTTGCTTATGCTCATCTAGCATGAAATGACAAATGACATTTGAGTGAAACTGGAAGTACAGGAGAAAAGGAGTCATTCGGGGGCAAACACATGACAGATTAAGGCAACTTTAACAGGGGTCCTCTCATACTGCATAATTGTAATGCTATATGCCACTTAAAATGTCATGGCAACATCCTATGGGATCGTGGCATATGTAGTTTGTGAGGTGCTAGAGCTCTATGGCTAAGAATGCTATATACCTCTCCATAAGCCACAAATCCTAGGATCCCGTAGGCTGTTGCTGCAGCAATTAAAATGGAATACAGTGCTAGAATTGTTTAGTGTGAAAGGCCTCAGAACAGTACAATCATAGCTGCCACTGATATCCCAGGTGCTCACCAAATCAGTGTCTCCTTGGGGTATAACTCTGAAGTAACTACACTATCACCAAACACAGGAGAAGCAATGCTTTATGGGTAATAATCATATAAACTGTACCAATTCTTTGTTGTGGGTTAAGACACCATCTGAATAGCTGACAGAAGGGCATTGTAAGCCCTTAACTTTTATGGGCCAGACTACTTGCCTGAGACAAGAAATGGTTGAGAGAAGGGTAAGAAGTGGAGGCCAAGTACATATACCCAATGAGCTTTCTAGGTAAAATATAGGAAGAGTAGAAGATCTATCAACTTAAAAAGGGTTGTGAAACAGTTCACATGAACACCCACCCTCAACACATGTACATTTATCATAGTGTACTTTAGAACATATGGAGAAACTTTGGAATGAATTGGCTGGTTACACAATGGTGGCTGCAGCCATTTCGTGATTGTGACTGCCCTTTTTCAAGCCAACATTATCACTGAAATAGCTGCATGCATCCCCAAGCAAACAGTTAGCCCACTTTCAAAGAAAAAGGCATAAGACATGACCAATAAGCCAAATTTAGCTGACCACCCATATACTATGGCCTACAAGATACCTCCCATATTCATGTAGTCCAAGGCTGATGCAAACACTGATAGCTTACATACTCCTGATGGCCCAACATAAATGCCTTGTAGGCTTTCTACATCTTGGTTGATTATCCATGGTGTAGGCCTGTCTAAACTTCACTACATAGTCATGTGGCCAAATAGAAGATCTATGTGGTGGAGATCTTGATTTTCTTAAGGTAGAGAAATTCTAATGCAATCCATATCCAAAGCCTCTACTGCATACTATTTGTCATCCTTAAATCACTGTGTTAGAACACTGTACAGTGTTCAGAGTTCACATGGTGTTGCCAAGGGAAAGGCTTCTCCAAATGGTTTGCTGTGTTTCTGGCCTTTGTTTTGTAGCAGTTCTACATGATCCAAAATGGATACAAAATCTCCCAGCTTGACAGATACAAGATTGGAATTCCCAGAATTTAAGGGTGGGTTCAGGTACCCTTTGCATCTGACATGTTACAAGAACTTCCTTATGGAATGATTCAAACAGCCAAGTAGTTCCAGGATGGAAAGGCTTGTTGTTGTGTGCCTTCAAGTCATTTCTGACATATGGTAAACCTAAGGCAAGCTATCACGTGGCTTTCTTGGCATGATTTGTTCAGAGGTGGTTTTCCTCTGAGGCTGAGAAAATATGGTGACTTGCCAAATGTCACCCGGTGGGTTTCCATGGCTGATCAGGGATTTGAACACTGATGTCCAGAGTCATAGTCCAATGCTCAAACCACTACACCACATTGGCTTCTATGGGAAGGCTATATCCGGTTAATTCAAACATCTATAAGGGCTCTCACAGCCAGTTTTCCCCACTGGAATAACCTGAGCTGCAGACAAGGCAAGAGTAAGTGAGTAAATGAGTGTTTAATAAACACTGACTCATTTAATTTCCAGACCTCTCCTATATAGGGAACACTGGAAATG
The DNA here is from genome assembly GCA_030847615.1 of Gambelia wislizenii. Classification (NCBI taxonomy): domain Eukaryota; kingdom Metazoa; phylum Chordata; class Lepidosauria; order Squamata; family Crotaphytidae; genus Gambelia; species Gambelia wislizenii. Next base: position 100,638,672 of record JAUMIR010000005.1, on the reverse strand, counting down.
CTGTCTTTATCAGCTGCAGAGTCCTCGACAGTGCAATACGATATATGTCTATTCAGAAGCTGGCTCCATTTCATTAAGACTTACTCCCAAGATAAGTGTGTATAGATGGACAACTATGTTGGAGTGGGAGGGCAATTTTCCATTCTTCAACCCTCCCACAGGCTGCAAGCCAAAATACTTTGTTTTGCTCTGTTCCTCCTTCAAAATTGTGCCCAGAAATCATATTATGTTACCCATTGTCACCATTTTGAAGGGCAAACTGAGGAAAAACAAGGTATATGGGACAGGATAAGGATTATCTGGGTGTTTTGGAAGAATGAGGAAGTATTTTGCATATTTGAATGCCAGGGGTGGGCACAATTGTTGAGCAATTTTTGCCCCAAAATCACATTGGTTGGAATCCTATATTAGTTACAAATGTGTAATCTGGAGAATGTGTAACCTGCTACTCATGACTGTTACGTATTCATGGACCCTATGTAGCTCAGGGGTTATATAGGGACTGTGAAAGTCCCCCAATCTCCACCTACTGGGCAGTAGCTGCTGCAATCAACAGGGGTCTCTTCCCCTGTCACTCAGGAAGCAACTGGGAGCCAGTCCCACCTACCCTTCATGTGAACGATCTCCAGTGCAAGAGGGAATTGTGACAGGGACCTTGTTTTTGCCTGTCACAATGGGGATTGCTTATGGGAGGGGATGGAAAGGGCAGTTGGCTGCTTCCTGAGCAACAGGGGAACAGACCCCTGTCAATCACAGCAGCAACAGTCTGGTAAGTGGGGATGGGGGGCTTCACGCCCGAATTCAGTGCGCAGCATCATAACTACTTACACACACATACAGACCATTCAAGATTCCGGCCATTAGTTTTTTAAAGAGAGGGAAAAGCAAATCACTTTCTTAAGTTATTGGATTTTTAAAAAATAATGGTGAAATTATTTTCCCAGTCTGTAATTCTGAATTTGGAAGCCATAATGAAGGCTACCAATTCTACTGCGGAAGTTAATAAGTTAATGAAACCATAATCTTGCATAAATTGCCAAGAATCAAATGTTTTCATCCTTTCAACATCTTCAAGTGCACACTTTCAAAAAGTATTTCCTGTATTTCTCTTTAATATCTTTTTAAATGCCTATCAGGACAGAACGTATTATTTGATGTGAATCATGCCCAGCTATGTATTTTCTTGTCTCCTTAAATTATTGCATGTAACTATTCTGGAAGGAGTTAATTTCCCCCCTTTGAATTGCACTTTATAATGGGTGAACAAGAATCTACTACTTAATTTTAAAACCACTTGAACCATACTAAGAGGAAGCGGAACTAGCACGGTAAAGTTGATGACTAAAAGTCTTTCAAACAAGCTTGTAAAATGTAGGCTAGACAAGTTAACTGTTAAGTGGATTTGTAATTGGTTGACCGGCCGAACCCAAAGGGTGCTCAGCAGTGGCTCCTCTTCGTCTTGGAAAGATGTGACCAGTGGGGTGCCACAGGGTTCTGTCCTGGGCCCAGTGCTATTCAACATCTTTATCAATGACTTGGATGATGGAATTAGGGTCATACTTATCAAATTTGCAGATGATACCAAATTAGGAGGAGTAGCTAATACCCTAGAGGACAGGATCAAAACTCAAAATGACCAGGATAGACTGGAGAGCTGGGCCAAAGCTAACAAAATGAAATTCAATACGGAGAAATGTAAGGTACTGCACTTAGGGCGGAAAAACGAAATGCATAGATACAGGATGGGGGAGACCTGGCTGAATGAGACTACATGCAAAAGGGATCTAGGAGTCCTAGTAGACGACAAGTTGAACATGAGTCAACAGTGTGATGTGGCAGCTAAAAAGGCCAATGCGATTTTGGCCTGCACCAATAGAAGTATAGTGTCTAGATCAAGGGAAGTCATAGTGCCACTCTATTCTGCCTTGGTTAGGTCTCAGCTAGAATACCGTGTCCAGTTCTGGGCACCACAATTCAAAAAGGATAATGACAAATTGGGGCGTGTGCAGAGGAGGGCGACTAAAATGGTGAAAGGTCTTGAAACCATGCCTTATGAGGAAAGATTTAGGGAGCTGGTATGTTTAGCCTGGAAAAAAAGATGGTTAAGGGGTGATATGATAGCCCTGTTTAAGTATTTGAAGGGGTGTCACATTGAGGATGGCGCAAGCTTGTTTTCTGCTGCTCCAGAGACTAGAACACGAAGCAATGGATGCAAGCTCCAGGAACAGAGATTCCACCTCAACATTAGGAGGAACCTTTTGACAGTAAGAGCTGTTTGGCAGTGGAACACACTCCCTCGCAGTGTGGTGGGGTCTCCTTCCTTGGCGGTCTTTAAACAGAGGCTGGATGGACATCTGTTAGGGATGCTTTGATCGTGATTTCTTGCATGGCAAGGGCTGGACTGGATGGCCCTTGTGGTCTCTTCCAACTCTACAATTCTATGATTCTATAACTACAATGTGATCCCCACCTATTGCATGAACACAGTTCCTCAACTGACATACAGAAAGCTTTGGGGGGAAATTTTCTTTTCTTTTCTTTTCTTTTCTTTTCTTTTCTTTTCTTTTCTTTTCTTTTCTTTTCTTTACAATAGTTCCTGGACTCTCTCATGCAGCATAGTTACCACCTATACTGATGAGAATATTGGAAGTTTTACTCCAAAAAACTAACTTTTGCAAGCTCTAGGGAAGTATGTCAGTCCATAGTATCGTCTCATCTCTCAAACTCCATGGCACCTGCCTATATGTCTGAAGCAGTGTTCCTGAAACTATAGCCACTAAGCCAGTAGGCACCTATTACAGTTGGCATGGCTTGAATACTAATGGGAACTACTGTATTCTTAAAAGCTTCAAGACTGATTTGGCTAATTTTTTAAAGGAAAAAAATTCCCTTCCAATCACTAACCAAGAAATATATTATGTTAATTTAGAAAGATAACTGGAAACAAAACCTGGCAGAGGCTTTTGATACCATAGGCCATGGTATACTTCTGGGCCATCTCTCTGGGATAGGACTTAGTGGCACTGTTATGTAATGCTTCCAGTCTTTCTTTCAGAAGGTGGTGCTGGGGGACTCCTGTTCAATGCCCTGGCCATTGGCCTGTGGGTCCCTCAGGGTTCTGTTTTGTTCCCCATGCTGTTTAACATCTACATGAAACTACATGGAACTGCTGGGAGAGGTCATCCTGAGTTTTGAGGTGTGGTGTCACCAATATGCTGATGACACTCAACTCTATCTCTCCTTCTCATCTAATTCCACGGAAGCTGCCTCAGTACTGAACCAATGTCTGTTGTCAGTAATAGACAGGATGAGGGTGAACAAATTGAAACTTAATCCAGACAAGGTGCTCCTGGTCAGTCGAAAGGCAGATCAGGGAATAGGGACCTTGCTTTTGCTGGATGGGGTTATGCTCCCCATGAACTCAGGCTTGCAGACTCAACTCTGAGCCTGGATGCCCAAGTTTCAGCAGTGGCCAGGAGTGCATTTGAATAGTTAAAACTAGTGTGTCAGCTGCACCCATTCCTTGAGACATCAGATCTGGCCACAGTGACAAATGCCTTGATTACATTCCATTTGGACTACTGTAATGCACTCTACATGGAGCTGCCTTTGGAAACTGTTCAGAAACTTCAGCGGATCTAGAATGCTGTGACCGGAATGCTTACTGCGATCAGTTATAGGGAGCATAAAATCCCTTGTTAAAACAGCTCCACTGGCTGTTGGTTCATTTCTGGGCACAATTCAAAGTGCTGGTCATGACCTATAAAGCCCTATATGGCTTGAGTCCAGACTACTTGAAAGACCGTATGTCCCTATACCAGCCTTTCAGAACTTTAAGATCACCAGGAGAAGGTTTTATCTCGGTCCTGCCACCATCACAGGGTCGCTTGGTGAGGACACAAGAGAGCCTTCTCAGTGGGTGCTCCCACCCTCTGGAACTCCCTTCAGTGGGAGGCTAGGCTGGTCCTCTCCCTGCTTTCCTTTCACTGGGAGGGAAAGACATCTTTATTCAAGCAGGCTTTTAACATCTAAGAAGGGTATGCTTTTATGGGGAATTTTATCTATCTTTGGATCTGTTTTTAAAATATATTTTATACTGTTTTATCTGGTTTTACTGTTTTTATTATCACCTTTGCAAGCCACCTTTCATCTCATTCTGAGAGAAAGGTGGCACACAAATGCAAATGAAAACAACAGCAACAACAACAACAATAATTTCCTTTTACTTTTCAGAAATTGAAATCAAGGAAAACACAGGTTTCAGAGTAGTCCTATACGAGTAGTCAAAAGACGTTTCCTGTGGGTTACTGCCATCCCCATCCTATAAACATTTAAAAAGAATGGAACTCCTGCAACATGATTTTGTTTGTTACTGCCAATTTGCTATGATCTGGTGCCATGCATACATGGGAACATGGGAAATATGTGGTTCCACAATATGTGTATTACCAGAGTATTACCAAAGACCAAAGGAAGCAGTTCAAATGGCACAGTAGTACTACATGAATGGAAACTAAACTACTATAACTAATAGTAGTCATAACAGACACTTAATCAGGAATGCCAACCCAATACTGCTTGAGTATTTACATACATGAGCCAAGATGGACTAGAAACTTAGAACTATCATTTCACGCAAAAGATATGCCTGGCAAATGAGTGCAAAAGTCCATTGTTTTGGCACTTCTTAATTATAATGCAACTGTTAAGGGGTAAATATTAAGGAACCTTGAAGCTAACATAGCAAAAATGTAAGGACAACAATTTTGAAATGGTTTACGGAATTCATACATTAAATTCAGGATGATATTACTAGCAGGTTGGTTTCAGTGAAAGGAGATCTGGTTTATTAAAAAGACCATACAATCCAGCCCAAGTGAAGTGCTTTTATGTCCCTTTTATATGAATGGGATGGACTTGGAGAGCTTCATTTTGGGTAGGTTGTGTCCCAAATATACCATCCAAAAGGAGTCTGTCCAAGTGACGTATACATTCCTTAAGAACCACCCATCCTTAGCAGCACCTAGAAAGGCAAAACAATCAAACAAATCCCTTTACCATTGTTCTTAACATGATTCTCTTCACATAATTCAAACCTACATATTCCTTGACAACAATCTTTTTTCCTAAGGCTTCCCAACGTATAGAATGTTCCCCCACCACCCTGTCCCCTACCTCCATCACATACCCAGCAGAGTCCTATACCTACTTACCTGGAAGCACACCCCAAAGTGGGAACTCCAGGTGGATTACTTCTGAGTAGACATGTATAGAATTTCATTGCCAATCTGTGTATTATTTTTATAAAGAAGTCCTTTACCAGCAAGGCTTGAGTTACATCCAAATAATAGCCACTCTGCTCATAATGGAGCATAACAGTGGTGAAACAGGCAGCAGAAAGACAGATTTCTATGTATCAGTGTGCTCATTTGGAAAAGCCAGGCCATGTTTCTGGCACATCTGCATGCCACTGCAGTTTATTTGCATTCCATCTCTATTCTTCCCAATCACCAAGTGTATTTTTGTTCAATAGAACACCATCTTGGGAAGGCCCGAAGATGCTGTTTGTAGCCTCCCCCTCCCCCTCCCCTTAATTAATTCATATAATAATATCTGCCCTTTACCATGGGAAAATGAGCACAGACCTTGTTTTAAAAAATAATCATTAAAGGTTTCTTTTTTAAAAAATAGTTTTAAAAGAAGAAACTCTGCATTCAAATGTATTTAGAATAAACTGCAGAAAAAAACTACTACATAGCAGCAAGACTACATTAGACTTTTTGATTTCTCCATGGTGTCCTTGGATAGATACACCACCCAGTAGACCATGTTAAATGCTCCAAAAGTGACAGGAAACAAAATGCGTGCGTATTTGTCTATCTTACTGGTGCCAGAGCTTGACGGTGCTGGAGCAGTAGGAGGACTAACGGCCGAAGACTTCGCCGCTGCTCCCAAAGTATTTGCTGTCGTCTGAATCTGCTCCAGTCTAGATCCAAGTAAATGGTGAATGGAGGAAGAACCAGCCATGGCTTGCTGGGCTGTGTATCCTGTTAAAATGGGGGTAGAGGGAGGAGCTGAAGGAGTCGCTCTCGCTGAAGCCAAGGTTTCTGATATACTAATACGGCTGAATGGGTTCGGGCTTGATGCTGAAGGAGATCGGGGCGCAATGTCTGAAAGCCCCTGAGTTACTGTAGAAGGTGGCACTGAGCTGTTTCTGGTGTCAATTTTCTTCACACTCTCAGATTCTGGCTGTAGCGTGGCGTTGGTTCTTTTTCTCACATTTGAATTTGAGTCTGTACTCTGCAGTATTGAAAGAAGAACATCAGTGGTTTTGGAAAGAAATGCTCACAGAGAAACTGTCCTCATCTTTAGCTAAGTGTTGACATGACAGTATTCCTTAATGGCAAAAAATAGCACTATCCTGAAATGTAGGGATGTGGTTAGTATGTTCAATGTAAATTCACTGGATGACATTAAATCTCTTAGTCCCCTCATGCATGGGAGGGAACAATCAGACTATAAGTTAGAAATTCACTGTTACTTCTTCTAAACCTAGACTTACGAGTATATTCTATTCTACAAATTTCAGTTATGATAACAATGTCGATACCTGTTAGCTGTATTGACTACTAGAGTTGCTGATGATTGGAAGCTACATGTTACACAGTAGGAAGTACCACCTAGCTGATAGAGGTTGCAGCATACTTGACTAAAGCCCTTCAAACTAGTGAAGTGGAGGCTTTCCCCCTTTTTGTAATGCTCCCCCATGTAAAATACTTCTTGCATGTAACCAGCACGTCAAAGACATGTTTATGCTAAATCTTTCTAATTGAAGAGGCAATTTATAGCATACAGGGTGCTTTGTTTTAATGTCTTGAAGCATTACAAAATATGATTTTCTCTGTATGCACTTAAAATGGTACAATTCTACCATTATATTAGCTTAAGTTGTGAAATGAGTTGAACAGCTCTGGCAACAAGGGTAATGTCCTCATGGTGGATGGAGCTATCAGTAGCTACTAGTTGTGATTGCTACATATTCCCCTCCGAGACAGCATGCTTCTATGTGCCTGTTCCTTGGAAGCACAAGATGGAGTGTGCAGTTTTACTTATGACCTGCTGTTGAGTTACCCATAGGCATAGGGGAGGGGAGGGTTTTGGATGTATATTTTAAATGTTGTAAGCTGCCCCAATTGTGTTCCATAGAGGAGCAGGATAGAAATAAATTTTATTATTATTATTAACTGTTTGAGCATTGTGGGAACAGAATGCTGCAGTAGATAGGCTTTTAGTTTGATCCAGGATAGATCTTCTTGTGTTCTTAACACCCACTGGAATTTCCTACAGCGTAAGCCATATTGTCAGTTCTGGAAATAACCCTGCTACTCAACAGTGTTGTAACACACTGTTAGGCAGTTTGTGTAAGGCTGGCAAAAGAGATGTTTTTGGCCTGTTGTGCCTCATATAGTTCATGTGGACTGCATTTTAAAACTGGACAAAAAGTCTGGATCATAAAAATTGACTATTCAGATCCCTCACTGGCAGTGGCTGAATGCTTAACCCTGCGTGAAATGATACAGAGTGACTGACCTTATTACTCACAGCTATGGCTAAACAGCTCACATTTGAATGCCAGTGATCAGCTTTTTGGGTGTGTGTGTAAAGACTCCCCACTTAATTGAATAAATAAGTAACAAAATAGTTCATCTGAACATTTCTTCTGCATGATAAAATAAATGCTGACCCAAGGAAACCATCTTTCTCACGCAGTACTAAGTACCATATGAATCTGATGGCATGTCACATACAGATACACTTGATTTATTTCAGTAAATGCTATTAATATATGTTTATCATGCTCCTGGTTAATATCTATATTGTTTCCAGATGGGTAGCCATGTTAGACTGATGGTAGCAAAAACAAGAAGCCTTGTGACAATTTCAATACTAATGGATTTATTATAGATTAAGGTAGAGCCAGCATGGTGTAGTTGTTTGAGAGTTGGACTATGATTCTGGAGACCAGGGTTTAAATCCATGCTCAGCCATGGAAACCAACTGGGTAACCTTGGGCAGGCCACACTCTCTCAGCCTCTGAAAAAGGCAAAGGCACACCCCCTTTGAACAAATTTGGCCAAGAAAACTCTGTGATAGGATCACCTTGGGGTTGCCATACGTTAGAAATGACTTGAAGGCACACAGCAACAATAACAACAACAAGGTTTTGCGGACTAGAATGCATTTTATCAGATATATAGGGATAGAGGGCATATGGCCTATCAGGCATTGCTGGACTGAAACTCCCATCAGCCTCCACCAATGGCCATTCACAAGACCAGAAATTGGGGATTTCCAAAAACTGGATGGACAAGGGATAGACAACATTTTGACAAATTAAATATCTTCTATAGATCACTGTTTAGTCCAGCTAACTGTCCTCTTTTGAAAGGGGTTGATGTATTGTATGGGGAAAAAAAGAGAAGACTGATCCTAATTGATTTATATTCATGATCCCTATGTATTCAATAGTATAAGAAATATGTAGGAATTGTTAAGGCCACCCCCCGCAGTCCTGATTTATTGGGCATCAACCACTATGAGCAACAGGGGTCTGTTCTCCAGTTGATCAGGGTGCAGCCACTATCATTTCTTTCCTCCCCACAAGTGATCTCCAGTGCATGGAGGAGTTGTGACAGGGATCCTGCATCTGACTGTAACACCAGATATTGCTCACCAGATATTGCTTAGAGTAATTCACAGGAGGGTGGGTGGAAACACCAGTCTACTGCCTCTGCCAATCAACAGAAGAACCAATCTCTGCTGCTCACAGCAGCTCATGCCCAATAAGTCAAGATTGGGAGGAAGGGTCAGGCCAGGAGACACTACTTAGTTAAGTGCAATTTTAGCATCTTCAATACATTGCAACAAATGTACAAAGTAGTATGCATTCATGCATGTAGGGCTTTGGGCACAGCAATGTCTACAAAGCAGCTAGGCAGGAATAAAGCATAATGCCTTACTCTAAGCCCGTAGTTATTGAATGCCAGTATAACTGGAATTGCTCTTCTTAAATGGGCTATATGACTCTCCAAATCTATCTTTCAGGCAGAGAACCCATGGTACATTTTTTTCAATGTCACTTTACATGGGGGAAATTAAATGGTATGAAAACTCACTAAATATTCTTAATGCTTAATGCTGCAAAGCAAAATGAGGGGGTGAATATGATTTGTTTCCAACAAGAAACATCTATATTTGAAGAGGAATCCAAAGGCAGAAATATTATTTTTTAAATATCCTCACTACTGTATGACAAATAGGAATAGGTTTTGGCATGTAGCCTTTTACTGCTATTAAACAATTCCAGTTATACTGCCAGTTATTTCTGATGCCACTTTAGAATGTTCTGTGTGAATAGACAGAACAGGCGGATTAGGAGAAAAAGACTTTTTTTCTAGTATCTCTTCCTGACACCTTGTTACGGTTTATTTTCTCAAATGGTAGAATTTCAGGGTGGTGGTTGTTGTTTTAATGAGCAAGTTTTGTCAAATGTTTATTGTCCTTCATAAAAATGGATAGAAAACAGATTGAAATGAAAATGTTTTCCTTTTGAAATGGAACCCCAAACATCCTATTCCACTTACAACAGCCCGATTATTCACACGTATGTTCTCTAGTATAGTGTGTCAGCCAGGGTTAACCCAAGATATATTACTGGCTGAGGCAGAGTGGAGAATGACAGCCTGTATCCCAAAGTCCTGCCCTGATGACACTACTGAGGTTTTGTAGTGCTGGAGGAAGCTAGGGCCCTCTTGTCAGATGAACCCTCTGTCAACACCTGAGGTGGGACAGCAAATGGAAGCCTTCTCCCCACAATAATGGCCCACAGTTCCCAAGCAAATCAAGTTATTTCAATACCTGAGGCAGAAACATCCCACCATGCACACCTTTCCCTCTTCCCTGATAGCAAAATTAAAATTATAATAAATTAAAAGGTAGCAATATTTTACCATTTCATGAAATCCAAAGCTGCTACCCTGAAGCAGCTTTCTCACTGGCTAATGGTAGGGTTGGTCATGGAGTCAGCTGATGGTGTGCTCACCTGGTATTGATTTCACATAGACTGGAACTTATATTATGAAGAGCAACTTGGTCCTTAAATCCTCTATCACACTCATCCCTCAAAGAGCACTGAGCAAACCACTGTTCCAAGTAGTAGCTGAAATGTTTTTGAATATTGCCTGGCACTTGGGGAGTGGGGAGCTGGTTTTGACAGCCAGAAATGTCAAGTGTCGTTGTTGTTGTTTTACTTCTTAACTCATCTCAAGGGCTAAGAGAAGATACTGTTTTCATATGTTCCAGTTGAAAAATTTGTTTCAACTGTATTTGGCACAAAGGTAAGCTACTCAGGCAAACTTCCTTACAGGCATGTATAAATATTGTAATTAATTCCATAGTCATCTTTTTCCAAAGGGAAGCATGTTAAATTGACCATGTGTAATGCAATGAAGTATGCCTTTGGCATAATTTACTGCAAATCTGTCTAATCTATTGTTACACATTATGGCAATTCTGTTCAACAGGAATGTGTGGCTTACTTTCTACTGCAAAGTCTATCATGATACAAGAAGGGGAGAAAAGAGATCTCTGAGTACAATTGCCACAACACAGAGTGATGCTCAAGTATAAGTCAATTCAAGCTGTTCAATTTTTAACAAGGTTTGCCCATTAGGAACAGCTGTTCTTATGCAGTGCAAATTTTGAAAAAAGCCCACTGAGCCTCCCTAATCCCCCACTTGAGCCAGAAAAGGAAGTATCAGATTGTTTTGCATGTACTGTATTACCAGCTTATGACAACTGAGCCAATTTTGCACTACAGTGAAGTCAGAAAGCATATTTGGTATGGGCTGATACTGTGCAGCCCTGCAAAAGTTGAGATTTACAGCAGCCAATTCACCAGCCAATTAATCAGCAGCACCAAAATGACAAATGTGAGTCATATAATTATATAACAATAGGAACAAGCAAACAAGCGAAATGGTACTTTATGTTACAGATAGATCGATAGGTGATAGACAGCAAGCAGAATGTCAAGGAAAGGGCTAGTTTAAAACCATTCCCTACAAAGACCAGGGAACCTTTTATAGGCTAGCAGCAAGACAACCTGTCCAGAGCCTTTGAAAGTATCTTCCAAGTGTACTCCCCTGAAATACAGCTAAATACCACACCCAGACTCCAAATCCCAGGAATCCACAGTATAGGGTAATGAAAATTAAAGTGGTATCAAATTCCTGTTACTGTGTAGGATACACACAGTCTTGCCACAACTAGTGATAAACCTCCTTGCTGATAACATTCCTCAGAGACACGTAGAGCCTAGGCTGCAACTGGACTAAACTGTCAGAGAAACCAAAACTCTGTTATGTCCCCTTCCCAGCTCAGGAACTCTACCCCTAATCCCCAGTAAATGAATCTTGCCTTGGTCCGCACCACTCTTTACAACACGGACCCTTTCTCCTCCATGGTGTTTATTCAGTAGCTTCTGCAGACTAAACATACTGTCCATCACTGGCAGCCCATCCCAGCCATCTCTGTAACATCACCATTATCTTCAAATGGAACATCACTGAGGGTATCTCCAGAAGCAGCATCTGCAATCCCTGCATAGTCTTGCACATGAGCATAACATGTGAACATTCAAATTAAAGAGGTGGTGAGTGTATGCCAATGGTTCTGAGACTAGAGGGATTTAAGATGAGGGCTTGAGAGGGCAAACTGAGTTTTTCATTCATTACAGCTCACCATGGACATAAATCCTATCTCTCTCCCCACTGATCATCTAGTGCATTCCCTTTCCCACAGCACCCATCTGTGGATCCTCATAAAAACAACATGGTGATAATTCCTCAAACATCTGGCATTCTTGAGTATGCTGTTAGCGTACATAAGCTAGGAAAAGTCAGTCACTAGCCATGCTGGTTGCAGGGATTCTGGGAGTTGTCGTCTAAAAAAATAGCACTTCCAAGCTCACATAGGACCCATGGATTTACTCTAAGGCTAGCCCCAGGTATTTTGCTAGATAAGGCAAACAAGGGCCCTCCCCTCCATTCCAACTGCCACTTCTGTGGCCTCCATCATGCCCCAGCAGTGGATGAAAGGCCGTTCCCTCCACTCCCACTGCCACTGCTGTGACTTCAGAGGGAGAGAAGAATAGGCAGTATCAGCAGACTTGAGAGCCAACATGGTGTAGTGGTTTGAGTGCTGGACTATGACTGGAGATCAGGGTTCAAATCCCCCGCTCAACCATGGAAACGCAATGGATCACCTTGGCAAAGCCATCCTCTCTCAGCCTCAGAGGAAGGCAAAGGCAAACCCCCTCTGAACAAATCTAGCCAAGAAGACCCCATGATAGGTCACCTTAGGGTCGCCATAATTCAGCAATGACTTGAAGGCACGCAACTAGCCAGACTTTATCACCTTCCCCATTGCAATTCCCTTTTCCTTATGTTTCAGGGAACTGTCAAATTAATGATTTGTAAGCTACCTGGGGAATCTTTTTTTGCTAACAGGCAGGATATATATACTCTGAATAAATGAATGAATAAATAAATAAGATTTCCATCACTTTTCCAGGCACAGAAGCAAATTGGGCTGGCAGTTGAATCTTACTTCATTGCTGGCAGTGGGAGAGCTTTTGCCCAATGAGTGCAGCAGGTTTGTTCAGGTTGTACCAGAATGGTCTGGTAGAAGAGAATGACCAGGGCCTGACATTGCTCATTGCTATCCTCCAGCATCTGTTGCCTGAATCATTTGTTCTCTATTTTTTCCTCAGAATCCCCTTTGTCTTTCCATTGTGGTATAAATCTGGGGATGGACTAGCCTGTGATTAATAAAAGCATCCTGAAACACAATGTTGGGTCAAGGAATTACTCTGTAACAATGATGGCCTGGAAAGTTACTTTTAAAAAGTAATCTGTTACAGTGATAGGCTCCAGCCACAAAGCAGCAGTTAGTGATCATTACAGTTGCAGTTTCTAAAAAGTAAGCCTTTCCTTTCTTCTGCCTCAGACATAACTAAAAAAGTTACTTTACAGTGACTTAAAAAAAATTAAATGCTACAAGCCAGTGTAACCATGGTACAAAACACTCCTGTCTGCCTCCTTCCCATCTTGACACCCAGAAAAGGCAGGCAGCGGTATGAGATACAGCATGAGCCAACACTTAAGACCATGTGATATTCCCCCTCCATCATTTTAGTAAGGCAATGCACCATACATTATAAAAATAATTATAAAGAAAGTTACATAAACCACAAAAAACAATGAAATTATCCCTTCTTAAGCTATCATCATCATGTAGCTTAGATACTGCAAAAGGAATTAATTATAAGTAACCAAGTTATTTCCAAGCTCTGGTCACAATAATTAAAATGAGATTACATTTAGTCCTCACAAGCAACACACAATGAACTGCCTTGGAGGTAAAAAGATACTGGGTTCAATGGTATCATAACACCTGCTTCTTTTCCAGGAAGCCGGGTAGAGAAGACACAAACTGATGGCATCCACACACCTCTCTGGGCATCCACTTTAGTCTCAAGAGTGGCTGCAATGAAAACCATGATTCTATTCTTCCTGCTACTAGGTTTGGTTTCCCTTATTTTTGTTCCAAAAAATGTCTATTTTTAAATATGTACATTTTATTTATTTTATTTTATTTTAAAAAAGAATCTGGTGATGAAGAGTTTCATTGTGAATCAGGGTCACAGCAAAATGTTTCCTTTTCTTATAATCTCCTAATCTTTATTAGCACAATATTTAACCCTTATCATGGACCCATGGGAGAGTAATGGCTTAGAAACTAGGTCAACTACAAGCAAGCTCTCTTTTCCCATTCAGTATGTGCTTTGAATTAAATGAGATATTTTATAAACCCAGAAGTTGGTGATGATTCAAACTGCCTCAGTTTCTTTGATTATCTAGGCTGGTCACCCAGACCAGCACACAGCCATCCAAATGCCACAGCAAAATTCACCCTCTAGATGTGTCAACTCCAGATGTGTTGGACTATGAATCCTATCATCTCCAGACAAAGCCCCACACAGCAGGGAACAGTCAAGTCCCCCAACTTCAGGATTTTTCTTTCTCTGCCAAATATGCTTCTCTCACAATTATCTTCCAATCCTGTTTTCGACTTTTATGCTATACATCATTAGGTCACTTTGTACCATTATAAACATACACCAGCATGGTGTAGTGGTTTGAGTGTTGGACTACAACTCTGGAGACCAGGGTTTAAATCCCCACTCAGTCATGGGAACACACTGGGTGATGTTAAGCAAATCACACTCTCAGGAGATTTTCAGATGGGGCTAATATTGCAGGGCAGGCACAGAAAGGGGTCGAGAAAGGGTCTCTCTTTCTGACAACGTCAACCCCTTCCGTCCTGCTCCTGGAGTATTCTATTCATGACGAAACATCGTGAATAGAACATCCCTTCCATACTTGTCATGGAATCAGGGACATGGGAAAAGGAGCCCCGTCCCTGTTCCAAGATGACAGGCATGGGGGAGGAGCTCCGTGCCGAGCACTTCCAGCCATGAATGGCACATCCAGGTAATTGACACCCTTTCCCCACCTCCCTGGGTTACTTGTGTTTTTTTATTTATTTATTTTTGCATTTTATTTCTTCCTTTGACAGCTGGGGGGGATTTTTGAATTTCTTTCCCACTCGTTCTCTCCCACGAACGAGCAGGATTTCAGCTAGCCAGTCATAAAGGCAGCCTTACGACAGCTGCATTTACAGCCAGCCGGCAAGGAGGAAGGAAACCTGTTCCTGCAGCTGAATGGGGGTATGGTAAGTGTGCAAACATTTACCTTCATTCCACAGCAGGAACAGGAGAGGAGGTGGAAGGGCAGTAACGGGGCATTTTGGACCCATGTGAAAATCTCCTCAGTCTCAGAGGAAGGCAAAGGCAAATGCTCTCTGAACAAATCTTGCCAAGAATACGCTGTGATAGATTTGCTTTAGGATTGCCATAATTACTCAGAAATTACTTGAAGGCACACAACAACAAAGAAGGTGAAAAGAAGAAATGTGTTTGTCTGTGTGTGTGTGTGTGTGTGTGTACATGCACGCATGTGTGCACACGCACACACATACATGCAAGAGAGGGAGAGGGAGAAGGGAAGCTGTGTGGAATTGTGTGCAAAGGACAAACATAAAAAATATACAGGAAAACTACCACTTTCTGGTAGCCTACTTGTTGTGGACTCCTCTTGTTTTATACAATTGACTTGACACTCAGGGTTACTGGCAGTAATGAGTAATGATGTCAAATGAATGAAATACAATTAAAAGATAAAACAAAATTCAAAATGTATCAGTAAAAGATTGAAGTACCAATTAAAAGCCACCTCCACAACAAGGGAATTCCAACTGCCAAGCATCTGCCTGATTAAAAAGGCCTTGACACGCTGGCAGAAGGTAGATAGTTCTCAAGGTTGTCAGTGGACAGTATGAAAGCCCTCGTTTGCATCCACACCAAGTCTGCCTCCAAGAGGTGTGCCTCTTCCAAACATCTGAAAGCCTCTACGGTCTTTCAATTCATTCTGCAGGGTCAGAAATTTAGTAAATGTTGATATTAACCAATCAATCTTCAGATTTTAACATGTCCTAAATTCTGTTATTGACTCACATATCTGACAGCCAATGGTGTACAGTTAAATGTCCAAATGCCAACATAATTTCCGTCATTGCTTAGGAAGAAAATGTCACAGGAGTAAATATCACAGGAGTAAATGTCAAAAGCATAATGATGCAAATATTTCATAGGGGGAACCTAAAATCGTAAGAATTACCAGTGAGTTTAACATTCACTCTAACATATAGAGCTGCATTACACGGACTCAGACTATTTATCGAACTAGCCCTTTACACCTGATTCTATCTGGAAGTGGCTCTGTTAAAGTAGAAATATCTCCTTTGCCAATAAAGCTAGTTAGGTTCTTTTAACTGCACTAATCAGTGTGGGTCAGCCTCAGACTAATTCACTCTTTCCAACCCCTGCTCCTCCTCTGTTGCAGTCACAAGGAGATGAATGGCCATTTTAAACCAACCACAATTTATCAAATGTGGTACATCCAAACTGTGTTTAGCTTAAAGGCATACTGGAACAAGCCATGATCAATCCTGGCTTCTAATCCTGGCTCTCAGTTCTCAGTTTGCTACTCGTAACTGAAGCTTCTGATTTGGACATAATAACTCATTAAAATTACCTTAAATTAGTCTGTGAATGCTTCTAGCCTCCCTTTTTGGTAAATGCTGGAGGGAAGGGAGACTAACACAATCCTCAGACTCACTCAGACTCATAGCCCTAAACTATGGTTAGCATAGGATTGGAGAAATTCCAGTCTATGGGACAGATGTGACCTACCAGCACAGCCCATGAGGTCACTCCACAGAGTCCCACCTGAGAAGGAGGAGGGGCCTCAAGGCTATGAGTTAGTTGCTTTGCTCCTCTTTCACCTTCCCCACATAGGGATGTCCAGGGAGGAGAAAAGGGGGTGTTCACTCAGCCAGCACTTCAAATTAGCAATTAAGTTCTGAGGTTGGTGCTACATGGGGAAGGCAACGGAGGAGTGACTCTGGCTGCCCACTCATCCTGAGGCACTGACCAGCATTGCCTTTGTCCTTTCTGGAGACAGATGAAGAGCATGATACAAACAAACCTTTCTAGCTCCTGGGAGCAGTTTCATGCAGATTTGTCTGCTTAGGAGCATGTGAATGTGATTCTGTGAAGGAAGACTCTGGAAAGTTTTCTAGAGGTTCACTCAGTTTGCAAAAGGTACCATTCAGGCATGTTGGCACTCTGTTTCACCACACGGAGGCCAAGCTCCTATACCATTGCAGCATAAGATAAATAACCTCCAGTGGATTCACAGGAGATTATCATACACATCAAAAATGGCATTATAATGATGCCATGAGATCACAAAAGGGCTTATGTAAGCGTTCTGCTGCCCTTACGAGGGAGTTCTTTTTTATTTTTGCGCAGATGTCGTGACTTGATCTCCCATAGCATTTGTGTTCCAGATTTCAGTGTGTGCGACAAGGCGTCTCATTCTGCTGGCACGATTCCAGCATTAATGGATGGTCCTGCCAGAATACTTCCAGGTGCGAATGGGAAAACTAGGTACTGTATGCTCTGTTTATGAACCTCCCTGTCTTGCTTGCAAGTTTCTAAACGTACATCTGTGCTTTTCTGAACATTTTCTTTTTTTAATTTTGGTGTTTGGGGGCTTTTAAGTGCATTTGCATATTCTTGCAAGATGTGTCAAAATCATGTTCACAGAAAAATGAGGAAATAAGCTGTGCAATCGCTTGTATTGCCGGATTCTTTGGGCGATTCTTTATCGCTATCACAGCTGTGTGCAAATATGTGTGTTATTGTGCCGGAATATGAACACTGTAAAATATAGTGCCATAATGTTTTTAGGCAATCGTCTAATAACCTCCATAATCCACTTGCATTACGCAATTCCTATACTGGATACTACTATAGCACAAAATATGTGGATCACTGTAAAGGTGCATAGCTGACACCCCATTGCACATTGGCACACATTCTACTTTGGACCTCTATGTACCCAGCAGCGGGGCCTCAGGCTCTGTTACAGAAGGAGCAGAGGCCCATTGCAGGTTGCGTACACTCTACCCAAAATGCATCAGTACGTGTACCATGTGTGGACATCTTTTCCATCCCTGTCACCTAGATGTGGCTGTTGAACCATGTCCAATAATACACCCTGCATGCCTAACGCAATTTACACCTGTATATGTCACCAAGAGAATGCCAATCAAAACTGCAAAGCAGGCACCCAACATTTTCCACCCATTGCTCGGAGCACAGAATTGCCTTGCCCTTGCAGAAAAATTCATACAGTATTTTGGAACTCCCTATTTAGGAAGTTTTTGAAACACTCCTGCATCCCCTGGAACATTCAGTTAAAAAAAAAAACCTGAGCAAAATCTCTATTAGCTGAGCTATTTCAACAAAACTAGAAGCAGCAAAAGACAGATCAGGGGTTAAGAGGCTGTCAGGGCAAATATCAATATCAAACTCCTTGCCACAAAACAAGAGCTCTGGAGACCATTTTCATACAGATCAATCCACATAACCAGGACCACAGTATTTACATACAGTGGCAAAGAAAGCTAACCCACCAAATAGCAATGCGGGAGAGGTTTCTCCCCTCTCAGAAATCAAGCGTTGAATATCAGTGTTCACAGGCCTCACTTGGAATACCATTACAACAAAAAAGTCATTCAGATCAGGCATAGAAGACCCCTATTTCTTGCCACTTGTCTTCTGAGACAATGTTGGGGTCCTGCATCTTGATAAACTACAATTAATGAGAACACCATCTTACTGTGAATTAAGTGGAAGCAGCTAAAGAAAACATGAATCTCCCATCTAAGGGAGAGGAAATCTCTCAGACTCAATTTCATTCAGGTTCTCCAAAACCTATATGCATGACATTCCTATCCTAAATAAATAAATAAATAAATAAAGATGATGATGATGATGATGATGATTTACTGTAAGAACTATTTGATAGTGCAGCAGAATGCTTTGGAAGATGGTGGTATCACTTTCTTCGTAGATTGTAAAAGAGGTTAGATGCCCATCTCTCAGAAATCCTTTAATGTCTTCATGGCAGGGGGGTGGACTAGATGGGCCATTGCAGTCCTCTCCAACTGATTCTGTGATAGCCATATTTAAATATCTGAAGGGATGTCGTACAGAAGATGGAAAAGGTTTTATTTTTCCCTGCTTCTCCAAGAACCCAAGGACAAACAATGGGTTATTACTCTGGTTTGTAAGGGGACAGACAGATCACTGTGCTCAGATATCATAATAAACATAGTATAGATAGAAGATCTATGGTTCAGCTGCTACTACATGTAGAGGCAGTGCTTCTGCTGCCTTCTGGACATGTTGCCTTTGTCATGGTAAGTCAGAGAACACCCAAGAATTCTGGCTTACCATGACCTCAAAACATGCCCATTTTCTGCTAAGGTTCTTTTTGTCTTTCTTTCCATTTCTCTCCAAACTATAATTATCTCTAAAATGCAATAATTAGAAACATTAACTTTTGCAAGTCAGCTAATGCATGTGAATTCACATTAGCAAAGAAAACCATTCTGAAGCTAAATGCAGCCACAAGCCAAATGAACTCTATATGGAATCCACTTTGATTTCACGGAACCACAGAAAGCTGAATAGGAGAGTCATGCCAAGTGGGCTGCCGGGCTCGGCTGGTGGCCCCATTTGCAGCCCTTCCCAGGCTCCCTGGAGCTCGTGGGTGGCCCACAGCCACATGGCGGCCAACATGGGGGCCACCACCTTTGTCTCCTTCTTCCTAGCCTGCCTTGTGGGTTGGGAGAAGAACATGAAGGGCCAACAAACCAGAGCGGGCATCCCCCACTCTGATTGGCTGGCCTGGCAATGAGGGTGGGACTTCTGGCCAATTTTGGCCTTTTGCGACAGCCGCTTGGCGGCTGTTGCTTTATGACACTGGGGCTGGTATACAAGACAGCCCTGGTGTTGTAAACCTCAGTGGCTTGCCAGGAGCCAAAGACCCACCCTCACTCCCTTGATTTACATTGTATTTGGGGGTGGGAAATTGTACGTATTGCCAAACTGTTTGTCTTTTGTCACAACTTAGGTGGGTGGGTGGTTGGCATGGGTCCCAATCTGGAGTATTGCACATGGGCCGGGGGGTTCTCCGTCAAGTTCAAGGTCAAGGTCAAGTTCACAGAGACCCCCCACCCATTTCTTGCTTGTTTACAGGGGAGGGGAGGGTCATCAAGTGGTCAGAACTTGGCCAGGATTCCTCCCCTCCATGCAGTTGGTGTCGGTGGCGACCAACAGGTGCCATTGACCAACAGAGGGTTGGTTGATGAAGGGATCCAGACCCCTTCATCAACCAACAGAGGGTTGGTTGATTTGTGCCATCCATTTAGAGCTGTTACCAAAATTGTGACCTTTTTATTGCCAATATATATCTTACCATATATCTTATCCTATACAAAACACACACACATATATATCCTTTATCATTTATTATCATGTACCAATATAATTTTGTGAAGATACATTGTGTCTGTGTCTTATTGGGGTGCAAGGGGAAGTCCGGACTGGGATTTTGCATGATTTTTCAGCTTGTAGGAACTAATTATTCACTCATGGCATAAATAATATTTTTTTAAAAACCAATGGTTTAGACAAATCAGGCCAGCACAGCATTGTTTTGATGTAATTATTTTATGGGAACATGGGGACAATTTTTTTTTATAAAAGGAGAACATGAAAGAAAAATTCAAGAAAAACTTATTGTGTTCTGTGGTGACCATAAAGAAGACTCTAATAAAGCTAGCATCAAGCTAGCATCAGTAGTACAGCATAGTAATGTTACCAGATTTAAATGAACTTACAAACTGTGGTGTGAAAACTGTAGCCCTCAGAGGCCTGTTAGCAAAAGTTATTATATTGGCTGACTATGAAAAGGTTTAAACTATTTAGGCCTCAAGCAAAATGTTGGCATTTGTAGGGAAAGTAAACAGTGGAAGTGTAAGTTCAATTAAAAGTACCGGTATATATTAAAAGCAACCAGAACATTTTAGAAACTTTAGAAACAAAGTCCTACTATGTGCTTTGCTAAAAGTACCTTAATATCCCATAAGAGTGGCCACAGATGGTCCAAACCTAGACATAGCTTTCAGGTCACTGATTATATCTGCATCTGGCAACTACAAAGAGAGGTCACCGTGGAGTATGCTTTAGAGCAGTGTTCCCCAAGCCAGTGTTCACCAGATGTTTTAATTGACAACTCCCAGGAATGCTGACTCTTGGCCCTGGTTATTGGGGCTAATGGGAATTTTTAAGTCGGAGACATCTGGGGCCACTCACTTGGAGAAGGCTATTGTACAAGATTTTCTACTAGATTTCTACATGGTTCTATATTATGAATCACTGGACTTCTGGTCTAGTCCAGAATCTGTTGTGGCTCTGTGAAGAAATTATCAGAGCTCAATTCTAAACCTGTGTTGAAGTTACTATCTAGTTATGAGCAATGGGGTGAAATCAAATAAGAATTTATCAAGTAGAAACTGGTATGGTGTGTCACTCCAGTCCCATATTGGGAAGGAAGTGGGATATGAATCAAATAAACAAGCTGCCTGATTGTGCATCATCTTGCAAACTGGCAAGGGGGCTTTTCTAAAAATAGGTTTTACTGATAAATTCAACAATGTATTGAAACTTTACATTGTTCGTCCTGAGAAACAATGTAATTGCAATAAACAACATAAAACAAAATGAGCAGGACGTGAGTCGTTATTTACCTGAAGAGAACATTAATTGCTTTAGTCACTGACATCTGTTCTTGTCCCTGATGTGGCCTCTAGTATATTTTTCCAGAAGTTTTGTTGATATGGAGGAGGACACAGCTGGAACGCATCATTATTAATACAGTCTATTAATGGATTCCAAATTTCAGCAAATGATTGCTTGCCTTTATAACCATTAGGGCATCTGATGAGGTTTGACAATTTCTTCATGAATTACTTTTATATTAATTTACACCTACATAGTTTTGTAAACATTACAGCACCTACAAAGTCTTACTATTGGCCATGTTGGCTGGGGCTCATAGGAGTTCTAGCCTAAAGTATCTGGGGACCAAAAGTTATCTTAATCTATGTGGGTGGATTTTTAATATTATTTAATTCTAATGGAATTTTTAATTAAGCCTTTGATACGTTTTTATAATTTGTTGCTGTTGATTAGTACCAACTACAGTAGACCTGTTGAATGAACTGTTGATGGGTGAATCAACACATAGGTAAATCCAATGGATTCAATGGCTCTAACCTAGTCAGGTCTAACATTAGGATTTAGGACATATTCTTTATAGAGATGGAAAGAATATTCACTGTTATTCATTTCCTGCCTGAAAAATGGTTTCCAATGCTCTGGAAGAATAATGCAGTGGAAATTTGGTGCAGTTTTTACCCAGTATTTGCACATCCCAAAGTGTTTCAGAAAATAATTTTATGCAGAAGTGCTTTATATTTTGCATGAGAACTGTGGAGTTTTGTTTTAAAAAAAAAGCAGTTTCCCAAAATTCATGTGTTCTTTGTGCAAGATTGCTATTTTCTATGCAAAACAGCAATTTTGCATAACAAAACTCTTTACATAAAAATATCTGCCACCAAAAAAAAAACCAGTGTAGAAAATAGCAAACGGCAATCTTGCACAAAAACACTTGTGATTTTCTGAAAACAGTTTTCTGTGTGTGTGTGTGTGTGTGTGTGTGTGCAATAATTTCCTGAATAATTTCCTGAAACACTTCAGAATGTGTGAACACCAGATGAGAACTGTGCAGAAATATTTGTCTTCTCTGTGATGGAGAAAAAATTGTGAAAGTTATTTGTCCTCACTTGTGAGAATGAAATAGTTTAATATTAACACTCCTAAGTCTTTTTGATCCTATTATGTTGATATTCTAGAGCTGATTGTTGTTAGCTTTACTAATTTTCTGGTGATTTATATCTGCAATGTTGTGAGCCACGTTGAATACACGTTGGAAAATTTATTTCCAACAAATAAATAAAAAGAGTACAAACCGTAGTCATCTGAGTATCTTACCATCACTGAAGCCGGAACTGAGCTAGAGAAATTTTAATTGAAACCAAAATGATGCCCCCTTAGCCTTGCAGGTGTCTGAATCTGTTGGCTCCTGTCCTGCATCCTATTGCTCAGTGTTTTGTGTGTGCTCTGCTAGAGTGCATGCATGTGCATAAAAGGAGGTCAATATGGGAAATGTAGAGTATCTAAATCAGAAATCTTTCTCTTTCTGTTCATAACCCTTTGGCCCAGGCAGCCGCAGCGTCTCTAGGCTTTGCCGCATATCCAGCTGTATAGGGAGACAACATATGTGGGGATCAGGTTTCTACCTCCCCATGCTTGGCTTAATGTAAGAGCAGGCTCTATGTGCAGACAATTGGCAGAACCAGATTTCCATGATATGAGTATAGGCCAAAACTTGGAAAAGTTCCTTATCTGGACTACAATTCCAAGCATCATACATAGATTCTGGGAGTTACACTCCAAAAAGGTAATGTTTCCATGCTCTAGCACAGACCCAACATGCATACAGATATACTCAAATTGCCACATTGGTACTTACCATGAAGGTGCATTCTGGGGTTGGTAGAGAGGAGGAATCTGAAATCCATGACATGTGGGAGATATCCTTTTACCACCCAGAGAAGAGGCAGGAATTTAAATTAAGTCTCGCAATGACTGAGGGACCGTTGACTTTGCTCTCTCCAGCCAACATAAGTAGCCAAGCCCAGTCTCTATTTAGGTGTACTTGTCCAGAGTGCAGTCAACAGGGAGGGGCAGATTCCTCCTCTCTACCAACCCCAGAATGCACCTTCATGGTAAGTACCAATGTGGTATTCTTTGGGTTGGTGAGAGGAGAAATCTGAAATCCATGACATGTGTGACATGCCCAAGCATGTCTATATCCTGACCATCTCATGCAGGAGCCTGCGACTGAAGGCAGCATCCGCAGCTCTAAACTTGTCTATCTTGTAGTGACGGATGAAGGATGGAGTGCTCCACGTAGCAACTCTGCAGATTTCTAGAATTGAAGCATTTGAGGAAAACACCACAGATCAGCTGCTGCCCTGGTGGAGTGGGCCACCACACCAGAGGGACATGATATTTTCACTGTGTTGTATGCCGTCAGGATGCAGGACCTGATCCAAGTAGTGATGGCCTGCCTGGACACCTTAGACCCCAAGGAGGTCAGGTTGAAAGAAACAAAGAGAGAGTCACAACGTCTGAAAGAACTGGTGCTCTTTATGTATATTTTCAAGGACCTATGCACATCCAGCTTGTGCCATAATTTCTCCCTGGGACGGGAGGGATTACGACAGAATGAAGGTAGGATTATCTCCTGCAATAGGTGGAAGGAGGAGAGCACCTTTGGTATGACTGACGGGTCAGCACGCAAAGTAACATGGTTGTCACTGAATGAGCAGAGGTGTTCCCTCACTGATAGGGCAGCCAACTCAGAGACCATCTTGTGGAAGTAATGGCTACCAGAAAAGCCACTTTCAAGGAGAGTGTCCTCAGAGGGACCTTCTGAAGAAGTTCAAAGGGTGGCTTGGATAGCTGCCTGAGGACTAAGGGGAGGTTCCAGGTGGGGAAGCAGTGTCTCGCTGGGGGCAAAATGATGGTGGCCCCTCTCAGAAATCCCCTTACCTGTGGGTGCGAGGCGGGCGATTGACACTTTAGTAGGGGAAGGACAAAGGATAAGGCTGCCACTTGGTGTTTGAGGGTATTAGGTCGTAGCCCAAGGTTCAAGCCTTTCTGGAGAAAGGCCAGGGCATGTTTGACTGAGATCTGGGATTGATCCACTTGATTAGATGCACACCACCTGGAAAAAAGCTTTCCTTGTGGTGGATTGTCTACAGGAGGAGAGCATCATCGCGGTTACTGCCTCCTCATACACACAACCGCTGAAGACCCGTTGTTCAATCTCCAGGTGGCTATTTGAAGCCACTTCACATTGTGGTGTGTCAGGAGTCCCAGGGTGAGGAGGTCTTTCCTCTTGGGTAGGACCCATGGTTCCTCCAGAGCCAAGTCCATGAGACTGGAGAACCAGGGCCTCCTTGGCCAGCGTGGTGCGATGTGTACCACCTGTGCCTTCTCCTCTCTCACCCTCCGGACTGCCATGGCAATCATTGGAATTGGCGGAAATAGGTACAGTAGATCCTCCGGCCACACCTACCAAAGCGCATCCATCCCATCTGCTTGTGGGTCCAGGAACCTTGAAAACAATCTTTGGAGCTTCTGATTGTCCGAGGATGCGAACATCCAATCGAACCTGGTTTGCAGTTGCCTGAATACCTGTGGGTGTAGAGACCATTCCCCTGGTAGCACCACATGCCTGCTGAGGTAATCTGCTTGGAGATTGGTTGCTCCCTGAATGTACTGGGCCGATATTGAAGCAACTGTCCTCTCTGCCCAGAGAAAAAGGAGAGTGGCCTCCTTGTGCAAGGAGTGAGACCTCGTTCCTCCCTGTTTGAATATGTAAAATTGGGCCGTGGTGTTGTCTGTGAGGACTAATATGTGTCTCCCTTTTAGCCTTTCTTGAAGTGCCTTAGTGCTAGTTGCACTGCCCTTAGTTATTTATACTGTGTGCCTTTTCCTGTACCATGTGACATTGGGCATGAAACCTGGCTCATGGCACTATGAGAACCACAGATGTCATGAGACCCAAAAGACGTGAAAGTTCCATGAGAGGTACTCTGGACTGGACTGGCACAAGGTGTCTCTTTCCAGACTGTGACTTGTCTGTCCTCTGCGAGGAAGATCATCCTTTTCTGCATGTCGATTATCATCCCCAGGTGTGTGATGGAAAGGGTAGGCTGCAGGGTTTTTTTCTTGAAGTTTATTAGGAACCCATGGTCCTGTGGACATTGAAATGGTGATATTCAAGTCTCTCTGTGCCCTTTGACTGGACGGGGCCCAGAGAAGAATGTTGTCCAAGTACGGGTAAAGGTGAATGCCTTGTAGTCAAAGGTGTGTGACTAGGACAACCAACACCTTCATAAATACCCTGGGTACAGAGGCGAGTCTGAAAGGGAAGGCCCAAAATTGGAAGTGTTTCTCCCCAAAGGCAAAGCGCAGGAACCTCCTGCTCTCCAGCACATGAAGATATGCTTCTGCCAAATCCAGACACACTAGGAAATCATCATTCTGCAGTGCCTCCCTTATGGAGGACAAGGTTTCCATGCGGAAACACTTGGAGGTTATGCAGGAGTTGGTGTGCTTCAGGTCAAGAATTGAGTGAGCGTCCCCCCTTCTTTGGAACTGTGAAGAATACAGAGTAGACGCCTGAGAATCTCTGCCATGGAGGTACCTCCTCTATTGCCTTGATGTAGAGGAGATGATCGATTGCCCCAGACTGTATCAGCTTTTTCATCAGGTACTTGGACAATGCGGACAGAATGAACCTGCTTATGGGTAATGTATCAAACTCTATGTGGTAACTGTGGGAGACCCCGGATAGGACCCAGCTATCTGTCATGGTCGCTTCCCAGCCTGCTTGGAAGTGTCGTAGCCTAGCCCCCAAGGGAATCAGTGCTCAGTCAGAACTACTGGTGGGTCCCACCCATTGAGGGACCCATTTGGGACTGAGAGGGACCAGGAGTTCTTGTGGTGAAGCTGGATCTGGACCAAGCGGGGCGAAAGGAACGAAAGTCCCTTTGTCTCCTGAAACCTCTGAAGGGTCAAAAGGGAGGAGGTGACTGGAAGGTCCTCTTGGAAGATCTCCTGTCTCCCTTTCTGGACAAGGTGGGCATCACCCATTTCTTATCCTTTGTCTCCACTAGCATGTCCTTCAAGGCCTCCTCCATCAAATAAGTTGGAACCCTTGAAGGAAGTGGTCAAAAAGGTTGGCCCTGGAGTGGGTATCTACCTCCCAATGGCAGAGCCAAGTGGAGCACCTAGCCACAGTTGCTGCCACAATGGCTCAGGCAGCAAATATGACCTAGTCCTGTGTAGTGTCTGCTACAAACTGAAAGGCTCTGTAGATCTTTGATAAAGACCTGTGCAAAGATGCGCAATCCAAATCCTTATCATTCAGGATGTCCTCTATCCAAAAGTGGGAAGCTCTAGTGAATAGAGAACCTGTTGTGGAGGGTCTGAGGGCCAGGGCAGCTGCCTCATGAGTTTTCTTGAGGACCCCTTCTGATCTCTCCTCTTTGGGGTCCTTAAGGAACCCCTCATTGCCCTTAGGTGCTAGAGATCCTGAAACGAGGGAGGCCACCGGAGGGTTGACCACCAGGACCTTTAGCTTCTCCATGACCTGCTAGCAGGGGGGTATATAGTTTCTGGGCTACAGTTGTCCCCTTCTTTCCTTGAAGAGGTTTCTACCATTCAGCATCCACTATATGCATAAATATGGATGGAAAAGGCACCTCTTTGCCAGTTGGCTTGGGGCTCTCATTACTGAGGTGGCCCTTTTGCTGAACTCTGCAGAGGATGGATCCTGCTGTGACTGGGATTCTGAGAGGCCCAGAGTTGAGGAGACCTTGGACAGCATGGACGAAAAATCTTCTAAGTGGAAGAGCCTGTCTGACACCTCCATCTGAGTGCCTTTGGTGTCAGACAATTCCCCTTCCTCCCTGTCTGATTGTGCATCTTCATCTCCCTGTTGCAGCCCTGAGGTGCCCTGCATGTTGGATTCATCTGCAGAGTTGGCTTCCAACTCTGTAGAGGAATGTGGGGATGCTACCACTTTCCTCTTACTCTGACAGGATCCGGCTGCCACTTGAGGAGTGGACCTGGCTTCTAGCAGGCATATGACCTTAGAAGGAGGACATTCATGTCCCTGTCTGATTGGGATGGGAAGCTGACCAGATGGACCTCTCGGTGAATGGGGAGGGAGCTATCATCCTCCATGCCAATCAGGTCTTCCAGGCCCGAGGACAGAAAACTGACCTGTTTGCCTGCAGCCCCAACTGCTGGGGTCTTGACCCTGAAAAGGGTCATTAGGGCCAAGAAGTATGCCACCGTAGCCACCTGGATGGAGTGCTCTTCTGTGGCTCTGAAGTCCTCTTGAGATAGGCCAGGGATGGGGCTTCATGACTTAATTTAAATTCCTGCCTCTTCTCTGGGTGGTGAAAGGATATCTCCCACATGTCATGGATTTCAGATTCCTCTTCCCACCCACCCAAAGAAAGAGCTCATTCTTACCTTTAGCTGAATGCATGGTGGCCCATGGCAGGGCCAGTGGGCACAACCTCTAATCCCTGCCATGAATTTACTCTGTGCACAGACAAAACATGAAAAGAAGCCTCATATTTCCAAATGCAATGCAGTGAGAATTATGTCCATTTAATTTCTTCCTTTGTCTGGTTATATAAGGCAAACATAAAGGGAGAATGGGTGAGCAGTCTGAAAAATTCTCCTGGACATCACTAGAAACTCCTGGGGCTTTATAAGGGAACGAGGAAGCAGAAGGAAGAAACCAATTATCTGAGCACAGATATTTTGGCTGCAGAAAGATCAGAGGACAACAAAGAGTAATGAAGAAAATGAAATAAATACATTGTTAATTTCACAGAATGCCCCAATGAACACAATGAATGGATTCACACAGTCAGGTATGGCAAAGTATTAGACAAAAAAACAGGGAGTGTGCAATGTAAAGTATTGCTATGGATACCATGTAGAATCTTGCCACATTGAAAGTTGTGATGAAAACAA
This sequence comes from Gambelia wislizenii, assembly GCA_030847615.1. Lineage (NCBI taxonomy): Eukaryota > Metazoa > Chordata > Lepidosauria > Squamata > Crotaphytidae > Gambelia > Gambelia wislizenii. The sequence continues at coordinate 100,610,318 of JAUMIR010000005.1, read as the reverse complement.
CACTGAACATGCTGGTAAGGAAGAGGAGACTGGTTTATGTCTCTATACCTCCTGTCCCATGTCCAGAAATGCACTAAGAGTGTATGATGTTTCTCCACCTTCAAGGAAAATCTTTATGTCATGCATGTTTTAATTTGGATTAATGAACATTCTTTTTGCATCCAAACAACCATGCCTGGAATCAAATTAATTCCCCAGATTTTGTTAATTGCTAACTTCTTTTCAAGCAACATCAAATGCCTAGCTATGAAGACTAAGTGTGATGGTGTAATTCCACACTGATAATGTAGGTTAATCTCAAAGTTAGCCTGAATCAACATGGGTACCATTTTCTAGAATTCCTTCTCATTTGGACTTCTTTTTCCAATAACAATTTATAGCAAGGTAATTTCCTGGTGACAAATCAAATAAAAACAAAACCTGGTGAATCCCTTATTTGCTTCACCACACTCTTAGAACTTGTTGCCAAACAACCACTGTATAATCACTCCACCTCTGCCTGCAGTCTCCAATACACTTACTGTACACTGGACACATTTATAGTAGTAAAATGCATTACAATGAAGCAGCCTGAAGAATTGTTTCTTAAAAGATGATTCCCCAATATGTTATTAACATACGCCATTTACCTCTTTGAAATGTTCAGTTATGGGAAGCCCATATCTAGCTTTGAATACCTCAAAACATAGAACAGACTAGTGGCCCTGAAGATGCTGTTGAACTGGAGCTTCCACTGTCCCTGGCCAGCATACCAAATGGAGAAGGATGATGGGAGTTGTAGCCCAGCAACATTTTGAGGGATCCAACTTGCCCACCCTTGTTGTAAAGTAGGGATGTGAAGAAATCTTGGTAGATTCCTCATTTGGCATATTGAGACAGCCTATCAAGAGTTTAACTCCTATGAGATTTCTTGACTGCAGTGAAAGAATGAGATGAGTACTTTTTCTTTCAATTGAGGTTTCTACACTTTGCACAAAATGTCTCTGCTCAAAATGATTTTCTTTTCCCTAGGTGAATCAAAGCACAGAGAGAGGGGGGGGTGAGGGAGAGAGAGAGCAGGCACAAAAGGACTAGGTGATGGATCAAAAGACACAAACAACCCATCTGATGCTTCTAATTTTTAAAAGTCCATGCGAGAAGGTAGCAGCTGTTGCAGTTTAAGCTATGCAACCTGCCAAAGATCTTTCCCACAAATATAAAAACTCCCCTGAGAGAGTCAGAAAATACCTTTCCATTGCATAGGTGAAGATAAAATAAATGTAGTGTCTTATTCTCAAGAAAAATACCCAAAAGAATCCTTAGGTATCCTCAAACAAAGATTTACATCTTTAGTACTGTGGCATTATGAGTACTGTAGTACTGTAGTGTCACCCCTCCCTCCGATGGTGTTACCTGGTGCAGGTCAGCCTCTCCACACTGCCGTAGTGCTGCCACCGCTCTAGTATATGCCTGCTTGGTAATGATTGTCAGGGGTACCATCAGCACCAAGAACCAAGTTCACAACAAACTATAATTCTTCACAGAATTAAACCTAGTCTTCATGTTATCTTTTCTGCACTGCTGTAGTCTTGAGAGCAAGTAACAAACTGGCCTTTTAACAAACTGGCCATTGCATGTGTGTGTGACTATAATTAATAACATGGGCAGTTTTAAGTTATCATTTCAGTCCAAATCAATAATAAAAATATTGGTGACAGTTAAAACATAAGCCAGCAATCCAGTTGGTGCAGCATGATGACAAAACTATACCAGTGGTGGCAAAAGGGAACAAGCCACAGATTAAGCAGCCAGGAAGGAAGGAAAGTATTGGAGCAGTTTGCTCACAGTTGGGAACTTCAGTCTGCCTTCCTTTTGTATCCCTGTGCAACATGGGGAAAAGTGCAACCACTAGTATAATGCATCAGCCAGAATGTAGTCATAAAATTTAACATACACAATTATACCAAGATTAAACAGAAGCCAGCTGAAAAATCCAAGTTTATAAGGCTCATTTAAAAAGAAACATGGGGGGGGGGAGTCAGGTGTAGAGTATTTTCTACCATAGGCCATTCCAGAAGGTATAGTCAGTAATAGTATCACAGAGGTCAAGATTTTCCCTTCTACTGTTCAGGAAAAAAATTCCGATGGGAGATGCCATCCAACAACATCTGGAGGGTTGCCCATTCTCCAGTCCTGCCTTAAGGCCACTTAACACCACACATTTATAGAATTATGATTCCACTTTAACTGCCATGGCTGCATCCTATGGAATCCTGGGGTTTGTAGTTTGAAGAGACACTAGAGCTCTCTGGTTGAGAGTTCTAAATGCCCTCCTTTAAACTGCAAATCTCAGAATTCCATAGGGTGTTGCCAGGCAGCTAAAGTGGAATCATGGCACTAAAACAGTGTAGGGTGAAAGAGTCTTCAGACAGACAGTGCAATTGCTTCCCTTTTTGGAAAGCTACAAATAGAATTTATATTATATCTATATCATATTATATTGCATTATGTTATTATTCACACACATACAGGTACGTGTAAATATGATTAACTAAAACAATAGTATTTAAAAGACCATTCATAGGTGTGAATACACAAATAAGCACACGTTTCATTTATTGTTTGTTTGGTTTTTTGGGGGGGGGGTATCACCTGGGAAGGTTTTTACTTTTAAAGGTCCTTTGTATAACTATTTTTAATAATAATAAATATAATGCACCAATTCCCATACTCAAAGCAAGACCTCTTTATCTAGAAAATGGCACTCCTAGAAAAAGGAGCAAAGAGGGTGAAAATGACTGGACAGTACCTTTCCCCTGCTGACATGGACACAGGGAATAACTACAGCAAAGTAAGACTGAAGAAAAAAGACAAAGAAAACAGCTCAGTGAAGGCATAGTTCAGGCAGCAGAGAAAGGTGATACCCTCACTTCCAACTTTTGACTTATCTATTGTGATCTGGTTGGCCAGTGCCAGGTGGGGAGGGGATGGTGGATTAGGAATGTCCCTAGTTTGATGCAGCAAGACTATATCTCATGTTGTTAGGAGTCCCAAGGGAATCCAGATGCCAGGCAAAAGCAAGATGGAATGCCATCTGAGAAGAGACATTGGGGCCTTAATCCTATTAGTTAGTCCTGACTATAAAATATTCATTAAGTCAATTGTCAAATGGTAAGTAATCAGGTAAATCCCTCTGATTTAATGGATCCACTCTCCTTGGGAGAAACAAAAGGATTCAGACCTGATGCTGAAACCTGGACATCTAACTCAACTCTGACCTATCTATATGACCATTTTTTCAATATACACTCATTGGACATTTGGCTATTAACCTTCTAAATGTGTATTAAATCAACTCAATACCGTGGGTGCTTCGTCTGCACAATTTTCCTTCTGCTTGGGAGATGATGGAAGATCAGGGGCAGATTTCACAACTTTCTTTTTTGCTTTTTCCATTTGAATATTTGTAAAATAGTTGACAGCGGCAAATTCAATAAGTGCAGAGAATACGAAGGCAAAGCACACGGCGATGAACCAATCCATGGCAGTGGCATAGGAGACTTTGGGCAAGGAATGCCTAGCGCTGATGCTCAGTGTTGTCATGGTCAGAACGGTGGTTATTCCTTGAAAACAAAAGAAATAAATAGTTGTGATATGTATGTAATTCAGAATCAGATCAGATTTGTTTAAATTCTCCTATGCACCTGGAAGTCATAACCAATGCTGTTGTAGAGACAATGGGCACAAACCTATATTATGCATGGAGGGCCTAATGCTCTGCCAACACATTTGTGTGAGGGTACCCCTTTCATTCCCCATGTAAGGGAGCTTCCAAGCACTAAAGCAAGCTGGGGAAGCCCCAGTCCATGTTTAACTGCAGTTCTACAGCAGAAGGAAAGAGCAGATGTTGCCCACCAAGATCTCCAGCAAATATGCTATGTCCTCACTAGAGATCTGGGAGGGTGATGGCCGCCAGATGTTCTCCAGGTGCCATCACCAACCCTCCCCTAGATTTACACCCCAATAGCTGTAGGGGTACACCCTGGCATTTGCAAACAGTCTTCCATGGGGAAGGAGGCACTGTGTGAGGTGAAACTGAATGCCTCCTTTCACAATGTCCCCAAAATTTCACATGCTTGAATAAACACAGATTATGGTGGCATATCTCACCAGCAGAATTCCAGCCAATGTCCCTAGGATCAAAGTGCTGGGCTTTTTGCTTCACAGTGACAATGATGTCATCTGCCGTCCCCTTAGGCTTCCTTCTTCCTTATGTAATCCTCACACTGCGTGTGTGGATTTTCTCAGTAATCCCCGTTGTACTACAAAGCATTTTGGGATATTATGGTCTTGAATTTGTAATTAACATTAGCTTTTCAAAAAAGACCTGCCCCAGGTGGAACAGAAAAACTGCTAGAACTGGATTATTGATATGACTCAACACAGCTGCCTGCATTTTTTAATTGGACTTTAGGGTGTGATTGTGGCTGTGTGGATTATTTTGAAGAAGTCTTGTACTTAAAAATCTATCACAACACCATTAGACATCACTAAGCCCTAAATGGCATGCACACAAACATACACAAAAGCTCATGTAAAATTTGTCAGTTCATGCTCCAGGTACTACCTTGAAGCACTTCCACACTGCACAGTTTTTTCCTTTAAGATTTCATTTTTAAAAAACCTTAGGCTTTGCTAGTTTAAATGCAGGGGATGAGAAACTCAAAAGGCAAGGAAGTGATGTCTGATATCTCCCATGAGAGTGATGAGGTCAATGATGTCTGAGTTTTAAAGGTGCTATCCAAGGTTCTAAAAGTACACCTACCCACTAAAGGATTCAGCACCATGGGCAATTCCTTTAGAGCAACCTTTCTCAACCTTTTTACCCAGGGGGACCCCTTGAAACAATTTTCAGGTCTCAGGGAACCTCTGCCTAAAAATTATTATATCTACAGCTCATTTTTTAATTTATTTTTTCAATCTCAATATCTTCTGGAACCCCTAGCAATATCTTGTGGAACCCTACAGTTCCATGGAACCGTGGTGAAGAAACCCTGCTTTAGAGATAGTGATTCAACAGCCACTGACATAGAAGGCTCAGAACAATACTGGTGAAAGATAGGGTTGATTAAGGGTGTTGTTCTACACACAGCTACCAGGGAGTAACCCAGTGGTACTTATTTCTAAGTTGACATATATAGGATTACAATGTAAATGACTTCAATGTGGTATAATGTGGGGTGCATCTTACAACAGTTGGAAGAAACATTTTTGCCAACAGTCTCAAGAATTTGATCAGGAGGGCTTTAAACTGAGTCAAATGGGGGAGGGAGACAGTATGCTGGAAGGCAAAAGGGCTGGAGAAAATAGTCAAACTGTCATAGAGGGAACAAGGCAAACAGCACAAGGACCCAACAGTGGGAGGCAAAAAAACTTGCACAGGGAGCAAGTAAAGGGAACACATGGTCTCAGATGTCTCTACACTAATGCACAGAGCATGGGAAATAAGCAAGATGAACTTCAACTTCTTGCACTACAAAACAAATATGATATAATAGGCATTACTGAAACCTGGTGGGACGAGTCTCATGATTGGAATGTAGGAACAGAGGGGTTTAACCTTTATAGGAGAAACAGGCCAAACAGGAAAGGAGGAGGAATAGCATTATATGTCAGGGATATTTACACCAGTGAAGTGATCCATTACATCAATACTGGAAGCCAGCTGGAGAGCATCTGGATAAAAATTAAAGGGGAGGGAAACAACAGGGATGTTATTGTGGGACTCTACTACAGACCCCCAAATCAGACGGAGGAATTGGATGTTGCCTTTCTAGAACAGATGAACATACATGCAGAAAGGAGAGATGTAGTAGTGATGGGTGACTTCAACTATCCTGATATTTGCTGGCAATCTAACTCAGCCAAAACTACAAGGTCTAGCAAATTCCTTACATGCCTGGAAGACAATTTCATGGTCCAAAAGGTGGAAGAGGCAACAAGGGGGTCAGCTATTTTAGATCTGATCCTAACCAACAGAGACGATCTGGTTAATGGGGTGCAAGTGGTGGGATCCTTAGGTGAGAGTGATCATGTTCTCCTGGAGTTTGTTATACAATGGAAAGGAGAAGCCAGGCATAGTCAGACACGCATTCTTGACTTTAGGAGAGCTGATTTCAATAAACTCAGGGAAATACTGGGGATGATCCCATGGTCAGGAATACTAAAAGAGAAGAGACCTCAAGACGGATGGGACTTTCTCAAAAGGGAGATACTGAAGGCACAATTTCAAACAGTACCATTGAGGAAGAAAAATGGGAGGTGTCTCAAGAAACCAGGATGGATGACTAAAGAACTTTCAATGGAGCTAAGTTTTAAACGGAACATGTATAGGAAATGGAAAAGGGGGGAAATCACCAAAGAAGAATTCAAACAGATAGCGAACACATGTAGGAGTAAAGTCAGAAAAGCTACAGCACAGAATGAGCTCAGGCTTGCTAGGGAGGTTAAGAACAATAAAAAGGGTTTTTTTGGGTATGTCCGCAGCAAAAGGAGGAAGAAGGAAATGATAGGGCCGCTACGTGGAGAAGATGGCAAAATGCTAACAGGGGACAGAGAAAAGGCAGAATTACTCAACACCTTCTTTGCCTCAGTGTTTTCAGAAAAGGAAAAGGAGGACCAACCTGAGGAGAATGGAACAGAGGACACAATAGGGGAAATCCAGCTCAAAATAAGTAAAGAGGTAGTACAGGAATACCTTCTTAATCTAAATGAATTTAAATCTCCAGGACCAGATGAACTACATCCAAGAGTATTAAAAGTGCTGGCAAATATAATCTCAGAGCCATTGGCAATAATATTTGAGAACTCCTGGAGAACAGGAGAAGTCCCAGCAGACTGGAGGAGGGCAAACATTGTTCCCATCTTCAAAAAGGGGGAAAAAGAGGATCCCAACAACTATCGTCCAGTTAGTCTGACATCAATACCAGGGAAGATTCTAGAACAGATCATTAAACAGAGAGTCTGTGAACATTTAGAAGGCAATGCCATAATCACAAAAAGTCAGCATGGGTTTCAGAGAAACAAGTCATGCCAGACTAATCTGATCTCTTTTTTTGATAAAGTTACCAGCTTGGTAGATGAAGGGAATGCTGTGGACATTGCATACCTTGATTTCAGTAAGGCCTTTGACAAGGTTCCCCATGACATTCTTGCAAACAAGCTTGTAGAATGTGGGCTAGACAAGTTAACTGTTCAATGGATTTGTAATTGGTTGACCGGCCGAACCCAAAGGGTGCTCATCAGTGGCTCCTCTTCGTCTTGGAAAGATGTGACCAGTGGGGTGCCACAGGGTTCTGTCCTGGGCCCAGTGCTATTCAACATCTTTATCAATGACTTAGATGAGGGAATTAGGGGCATACTTATCAAATTTCCAGAAGACACCAAATTAGGAGGAGTAGCTAATACCCTAGAGGACAGGATCAAAATTCAGAATGACCTGGATAGACTGGAGAGCTGGGCCAAAGCTAACAAAATGAAATTCAATACGGAGAAATGTAAAGTACTGCATTTAGGGCGGAAAAATGAAATGCATAAATATAGGATGGGAGAGACCTGGTTGAATGAGACTACGTGCGAAAGGGATCTAGGAGTCCTAGTAGACCACAAGTTGAACATGAGCCAACAGTGTGATGCGGCAGCTAAAAAGGCCAATGCAATTTTGGGCTGCATCAATAGAAGTATAGTGTCTAGATCAAGGGAAGTCATATTGCCACTCTATTCTGCCTTGGTCAGACCTCACTTAGAATACTGTGTCCAGTTCTGGGCACCACAATTCAGAAAGGATATTGACAAATTGGAGCGTGTCCAGAGAAGGGCAACTAAAATGGTGAAAGGTCTGGAAACAATGCCTTATGAGGAGAGACTTAGGGAGCTGGGTATGTTTAGCCTGGAAAAAAGACGGTTTAGAGGCGATATGATAGCCCTGTTTAAGTATTTGAAGGGATGTCACGCAGAGGATGGAGCAGGCTTGTTTTCTGCTGCTCCAGAGACTGGAACACGGAGCAATGGGTGCAAGCTCCAGGAACAGAGATTCCACCTCAACATGAGGAGGAACTTTTTGACAGTAAGAGCTGTTCGGCAGTGGAACACACTCCCTCGGAGCGTGGTGGCGTCTCCTTCCTTGGAGGTCTTTAAGCAGAGGCTGGATGGCCATCTGTCGGGGATGCTTTGATTGTGATTTCCTGCGTGGCAGGGGGGTTGGACTGGATGGCCCTCGTGGTCTCTTCGAACTCTGCAATTCTATGATTCTATGATTCTATGATAAAAAAAATAATTTTACTAAATTGGCTTTACCAATAGCTACCTTTATTTTTTAATAAAAGTAATGAATGTTTTGAGTTCAGGTAAATGCAGGGGCTCACATGTTTCCATGGAAATGATTTACACACACCCAAATTATCATCTATGTAGATGATATGTAAAATGTACTTGGTCACTATAATCAGGGTGGGGCACCTTATTTATTCTATTCTAAGATTAATTTATTTGTGCTTTTATTTCTATCTGTTTAAGCATGCTATGATCTGCTTTAGGACCCAGTTCTGGGGAAAAGGCAGGATGTATCTCAAATAAAGAAAATAATAAATAATAAGTAAAATGAAAGCCATCATAGTATAGTGGTTCGAGCATTGGACTATGACTCTGGAGACCAGGGTTTAAATCTCTACTTGGCTCTGGAAATCCACTTGGTGATCTTGGGGAAATCACACTCTCTTGCCCTCAGAGGAAGACAAAGGCAAATCCACTCTGAACAAATCTTGCCAAGAAAACCCCATGATAGGTTCACTTTAGGCTGTCATAAGTCAGAAACCACTTGAAGGTACACAGCAACAAAACTTAGTCCTGACAGATATTTGTACTTTAACCTCCATCAGGATAATGCAGCATAATCAATGGTAAGGGATTATGGGAACTGAAGTCCAAACCATCTGAGTGCTGCAGTTTGCTCATCCCAGCTGTAAATAACAATCCTGGCACCTATTTCATATTTTTTCATGCTACCGCAGCCAATACATTGATTCAAGACTAACACTGCACTGGATTGTGAATAGTATTACATTTTGTTGCTGACTTTCACTTAACTGTGGTCTGCTGACTGAATCATCACCTAAAGTTCTTTTTCCAAGTGAAAGATGGTTTTAAAAGTCACAAAAGCAAAAATTACAACAACACCTAGCACATTTGTTGAGAGTTTTGTAATTTCAAATTTAAACTGTTATGTTGAATCCAGAAGACTATAAGATAGTGAGTCCACTTCAAATTGTGTTTACAGTGTTCTCCCTCCCAAAGAGGAGAAAACAAGGAAGAATGAACTCAATATTGCTTTAAAATAATTTGAGGCTATACATTTTAATAAAGCAGATGAGGAGACAGCAGTATGTGACCAAATCCTGCAACATAATGGTTCTCCTGACAGTTCTGTAATATAGCTCCAATGATACGGAACAATCAACTTAAAGCTCCTGGACTGATACTGCAGCTTGAATTAGTGCTGAGTATAACCACCTCAGGGGGGGGGGGAAGCTCTCAGTGTTCTGCAGTTCTGTGCACATGTGCACACACACATGCAAGTGTGTGCACATGTGCATGCACACATAACTTTATCCAACAAGAAAAAGCAGTATTTGAAATGTTTTGCTTAGATTTGATGTAAATGCATATTCAGGCATCAAATGGAGTTCAGAATAATTTGGCACACTATGGATTTTGAACACATATTATATAATCTGTCTTCCAATGTGGGCATAAAAATGTGGAAGGGTGCATAGTGGAGATGAATTCAACATTTACTTGACCAGTAAATTCTCTTAATGGGGACTGGCAATCCCCCCCCCCATGTGACAGGGACGAGTACTATATTTGGGTCTGTTGGCTAGAACTGTTTCTTTCTTTCCTGAAAACTTGTCAGGGATCTACTACAGATCTCTCAGAGATCTACTTGAGATCTACTAGTAGAGTGAGGTCTACTTTCTATCCATCCATTTTTAATTTTTTTTAGCCTTTTATTTGTCATTATGTTCAAATTGTGGAAGCAATGTTAGGTATTGCCACCAAACCATAATTTGAATCTATGATTTGAAAAAGGCTTGCAAACCACCATGGGGGCGGGGTAATCCAAGATGGCACAAACCATGTGTTTCCCTAGTCAAATGATTAAAAAGAATTTCAAATGGTTAGAAAAGCTAAGAAATAGATTCAATTTTCCACATGTGAAAGGGAGAATGAAAGAAGGACTGTTGATCATCACCTTCCATGATACTGAAGCAGTATCTTTATAGACTGAACCAGCTTCACATATAATAGAGATGGTATTATATTATGCTGAATTCAGAATTTTGGTTTTAAGAGTTGGGATGGTACTTTTCCTCTTTGCTTATCAAAGAGGATTCACTGGTTGATCCTAGGTTCTGGTATTATTACATGGGACTGGGATGTGATCACAGCTTAACAGTAGAGTACACACTCTACTTTGCATTCCGTAAGATTCCTACTTCATGTTCACGTCAAATAATCCAGGTAGGGAGGATACAAACAGCTTCTGATTAAAGGCCTGGAGAAGTTATTCCTAAGCAGTTATTCCTAAGCAGTGCTGGGCCTTGAGACAAAATGCAGCCCCCTCAGATGTTGTTGAACTGCAAATCCCATTGGTGCTAGACAGCGCACCAGTGGCAAGGGATGTTTGAAGATGTAGTCCAACAACATCTAGAGGACCAAATGATATTTGGGCTACAGGTATCAGCTTATTTTCTGGATCAGTGGAATGGAACAGAGCAGCTTCTTATAGCAATATAAATAATACTGCAGTGTAGGCAACAATTGCATACCGCTGCAAGGCAATTGTTTTATTTGAGACTTCGCACATTTTATTTTAAAGAAACCTTTCATATTAATGTAGTAATTCCAAGTACTTCACAATACATTGCCATTAATCCCTCTGTCTCTCTCTGGGTGTACACAGAGATGCACAGCTGAGCAGTGCTCCTCAGATGTTTCATTGTGTGTATTATCCTATAATGTATGCTATTAAAAACTCAAGTCTTTTCAAAGAGAGTATCAGATTGTCTAACTGGCATGCAAGTGCTAATATATTATGTCATAGCTTGAACTCTGAATTTTCTTATTCCCCATATAATCCAAACAGAAGAACGGGTGACATGTGTATTAAAGGAAACAATTCACTTTGGGCTGCTTGGGGAAAATGGCAGGATTACCACTGGGCACTTTATGAAGCAGTTGTTTTATCTGTTGAAAGCCTTCTGCTGGAAGTCTGCTAGAGATGATATTCAACAGGGACTATGATACAAAGAAAGCAATTTGACTGGATGAATATATTTAGAAAGGTTTGAACTGAAGCAATGCCCAACAACCTGTATTGTGCCAGCACAGTGTAAATCTATACTCCTGTAGTTACATAGTAGTTGTACTTTGTCAGCCTTCTGCTGAATATAGATGTGCAATGAACTGCCTATCTACCAATGGGGAATGTGCAACAGCTGTTTCTGCAATCCCAGTGAATTAAATGGTACATTGTAGGTACATTGGCAAATAGGTACCATCCAAGTCTGTGCAACTGCATGGGCTCTTACACTTTGTTAAACTTTGCCTATGGAACCATGAACATAATACATCCATGGTGCAATGACCAAAGAAGTGCAACCACATGCATAAATGCAAATGATACCAACAGGATTCCAGCCAACCACTTATACATACAATAATCTGTTCCTAGTACTCTGTCTGCTCACCTAGAGTGACCTAAAGATGCCTGAGAATCAAGTGGCAATGAGTGTACTATATTGCTCAGGACTGCAAGGATAGGATTTTTTTAAAAAAACTAGCTCTGTTTATTTTACTCTTTTTTAAAAAAAACAGCTAGAAAACTATTGCAACTGACAATATCTTAAGCTACAACTGGAGATCCTCAAAGATGGTCTACATTTTTAAGCAAGCTGGTTTGGTTCATGTTTCCTGAACTAATATCTGGATCAGAATATGTCCATCTTTTTTAAAAAAAAATCAGCAATATAGTTCTCAGCTCAAAAACTTTCCAAACTTGATATAAAAAGCAAACAAAAATAATTCATATTTTCTTGACTATTTTTTTAATTGAAGATTGATATAGAAAGAAGTTATGAATGAACACAAGCAAAACTGGCACAGACTAGAAACAGACAAATCCATCCCTCATTAGAACATCTCTCCCTATTGTGCAAGGTTTCTTCTCTTTTAAATAGGGGGATCATTTAAAAAGGGGCCCTCAAATTTGCAAGCTGAAGCATTACAGCAAAGTCAGCCATCTCAAGACTTCAGTCTCCTGTAGACTCAAGTCTCAGACATGTCTTGAGCACAAGCATGCATCAGGTAGCAAAGGGTTGACTGCTTTAAAGGGAAAGGGAAGGCACCACTATCCTTCAAACCTGCATCTTACTTTTGGAGAGGAAATGGCAATGTACATCCAGTCCTTTCCTTTTCGAAACCATATGAGAGAAGCTGGGAAGAAGACAACAGCCAGAAGCCTGCTGGTGTCTTTTGCAGTCACAGACAATACATGGATATGGACAATACATAACAGTCATATTCAGTTTATGGCAGTGGAAGTGGAACTCCATGCATGGAACTGTTGTGCACATGGTATCACTTTAATGTCCAGAGAACAGTAGACAAGTAGGAATGGTCTTCAACATGCATTCATTATGCCATGTTGCCATCCAGTGTAGGGGAAAGGGAATGTAACTCTGACAGCAGATAATTATGTTACACTGAAGGAATGTAGGATCTTGGCCAATGTGTGACAAGTAGCAGCACTTGTGCTCTCACAATGAATCCTGCAAATCCTTTTGCACAAATCAGAGGAGCAATGAAAAGAGACATGAAGGCAAGGGGAGAGCAAGCGGTAAAATTAAATGCTACCCTATCAGGGTCACCAGAATCATGGATACTACAGACTATGCTAACTGGGGAATTCTAGAAGTTATAATCCAAAAAAACATTTTTTTCAAGCTCTGGCCTTCACCTAAGCTCAGGTTGTGAATAAAGCCAATATGGAGTTTGCATATAAGATTGCAATCAAGAACAAGATTCCTACTTCTCACTTGCATGCTCAAAACTGGGTCCTAGAAAAATTTCACTGGATCCTATATTTTTACCAGGGGAAGGGATGAACTAATGACCATAACAAATATTTATTTCATCTCAAACTGGCCCACACTGGCCATCCACATATTTGAGCATCCATTTTGTGAGAGCTAGTGACTTCCATATCAATGGGTATGTAAATATCCAGGACCAGACAAACTACATCCAAAGGTATTTAAAGAGCTGCCAAATGTAATCTCAAAGCCATTGGCAATAATCTTTGAGAACTCCTGGAGAACAGGAGAAGTCCCAGCAGACTGGAGGAGGACAAACATCCCCATCTTCAAAAAGGGAAAAAAAAGAGGATCCCAACAATTATCATCCAGTTAGTCTGACATCAATACCAGGGAAGATTCTAGAGCAGATCATTAAACAGAGAGTCTGTGAACATTTAGAAGGCAATGCCATAATCACAAAAAGTCAACATGGGTTTCAGATAAAGAAGTCATGCCAGACTAATCTGATTTCTTTTTCTGATAAAATTACCAGCTTGGTAGATGGACTTTTTCAGACAAGGGTTACCGTGCAAGAAGCTTGTGAAAGAGGTACGGCACTGTCGCATGGCAGGGGGTCCGTTTCGGACAACGACGTCCCTCTCTCGGCATCATCCATGTCAGTTCCGTGTATGATTGAAGACAGCCATGCCATTTTTTACTCACGGAAGTTGTCCATTCTGTGGATTAGGAGGAACTTTCTGACAGTAAGAGCTGTTCGGCAGTGGAACACGCTTCCTCGGAGCGTGGTGAGGTCTCCTTCCTTGGACGTCTTTAAACAGAGGCTGGATGGCCATCTATCAGGGATGCTTTGATCATGATTCCTGCATAGCAGGGGATTGGACTGGATGGCCCTTGTGGTCTCTTCGAACTCTACAATTCTATGATTCTACGGGTAGTGAATCTGCTCCAGGTTTTAACCCAAACTTTCTGAGTTAATGAACATGCCTTTCTCTTGCCTGCTGGTGCAGTGGTTAAATGTCAGTATTGCAAGTCACCACATTGCAAGTTTGATTCTAGAGGGCTCCAAGGTTCACTCAGCCTTCCTTCCTTTCGCAGGTTGGTAAAATGAGTATCCAGCTTGTAGGGGCAATTAGCTAACACACATTGGAAACTGCTTAATGCAGTGTAAAAATAAATAAATAAAAAATAAACTCAGCACCTTGGATAGCTCCTTTAAAATTCACACTAACATCCAGAATGGATTCACTGCCCCATTGACATAGGAACCACCAGCTCTTATGGTAACCAGTGCGTGCGTGTGTGTGTGTGTAGATAGATAGATAGATAGATAGATAGATGTGTGTGAGATGTGTCTATTAACTAATCCTTCTGGGAAGCATTAAGGGATAAGGAAAAAAACCTCTCTTGGCTGCCTGAAGTTGGTGAAATGCAATGCTCAGAATGTGTCTTGCTTCTCCCAAGTCAAACCTAACAATACCAGCATGGAGCACTGGGAGTGTGCAGCATGCTCCACAGGAGAGGGGAAAGGCAGCAGCAACAAACAAGCAAGCACTCGATTACATGCCTGTAAATGATGGAAGTTTCCAAACGTAGCTAAAGGCTGCTGGCTGGAAAATTTCCATAGAAACTAGAGCATTTTTGTAGCATTTGTACTTTTAAGCCACAAAAGCAGACTAAGAAATATTCCCTATTAAAGTAGCTTATTGCTATAAATGTAAGACAGACATTTGTTGCTGTTGTGTGCCTTCAAGCTAACTCCAACATAAGGCGACCTCCAAGCTGACTCCAACTTAGGGGGTTTTCTTGGCAAGATTTATTCAAAGGGGGTTTGCCACCGTCTTCCTCTGAGGCTGAGTGTGTGTTGAATTGTCCAAGGTCACACAGTGGGTTTCCATGGCCAAACAGGGATGCAAATACTAATTTCCTGGAGTCTTCGTCCAACACTCAAACCACTATACCATGCTGACTTTCTGAAGTATTTAGGAATCATTAGCCCGAATTGTTCTGTGGCTCCCCTAATAAATGTACTGCTACATGGTTATCAGTTTGGCTCACAGGATGGTCAGCAGTGTTCTTTAAACTGCCCTCTGCTACTTTGAATCTCTCAATAAGCTCCCCCTTTACTGTCCCTGTGACCAGGCTTAAGACAAGGCAACAAACTGGAGGCATCTTGAATGGGCAGCTTCCCCCTCCCCACTGTGTTTACTTTGTTATTACTGTACTTTTACTGCTAAGGATGGGTATTTGTGGGATTTTCAGCCTCACATGCCCACATAACTTGGCTGGCCTTGGAAGCTATGTACCTTGATCTGTGGAAAGTGGGGGGGGGGTATCCCATTTGCTGTTTTGCCTCAAGAACCAAAATATCTCAAGCCATCCCTGACCATGATAGGGTCACATCACTGTTGTTGTTGGGTACCTTCAAGTCATTTCCAAATTATGGCAACCTTATGAAAACATATCATAGTGTTTTCTTGGCAAGATTTGTTTGGAATGGGTTCATCCCTGCCTTCCTCTGAGACTTGAGAGAATATGACTTTCCCACGGTCACTCAGTGGGTTTCCATGGCTTTAAACCCTGGTCTCCTAGAGTCCTAGTCCAACACTCAAACTATCACACTACACTGCTTCTCTGCACCCATAATAGGGGGCATTAAATCAGACTCCTGTAGCAGAGGTGCACAATTTTTTTCCCATTACCATTTTTGGTCAGTTTGTGCAGTTTTTTGTTTTTTGTTTAAAAGAAACCAAGAAATCTTCTTTGAGACAACATCAAGTGGTGAAGTTGGAGAACAAGGCTACTATACTCCCTTCTCTGGGTGTAACTCCCACCAAACTCACTGGAGCTTACTTCTGAGTAAACAAACATAAGATTCTACTGTGAAGCTGTGCATCCCAAACAACAATAAGCACCATTCAGTTATCAAAAAGTGAGGAGGAGAGGGTAGACTAAAAAATCTATTATCTCATTTTGGAGCCTAACATGAAAAGACACCCCTGAGATTCAAACCTCTTTTTCAGCAAAATCTTGCTGGAATGAAACAGAGGGGGTAACGCATATGTATTCAGTTTTTTTTCTTCTTCATTCCAATGAAAACTCTGCCCCCTCAGTTTTTAGCTGGGTTTAATTTTAACCTCTTTATCGGTCTCTTAAAACTGCTACATTTAATAGGTCTTTCATCTCAATGGTCCCCACTTGATTAATACTTCTCCAATGCACGATAAAGCCGAGGTTTAGAAAGGTATCTTCTCTAGAAAATTGCTTTAACCACATCTGTATTCTCTGCTCCTTTGTTAGAAATCCAGATTTCTCCCCACCCTCCCCAAGGTTCTCTGCATCTTGCCTCCATGTGGTTTATCTCCTTCATTTTCTATGTCCATTGTAGCATCCGCTTTCAAATTGTATTTTAATGTGTTTCACTCTAATATCCAGTAATCGATTTTCCTAATTGCTTTTTCTATTCACTATCAGCAAAGCAAGAGGAGAAGGGAGACAGTATTAGCAAAGCTAAAGTTACAGATTCAGGGCCTGGAGGCACACTCTTTACATAGGCAAATTTCTCATTCATATTAGTTGGGTTTCTCTTGAAACATGCACACAATAGATTAATTCCTAATCAGGTGGATTTCTGAGAAGGAGCTCTGTGCATACCTATGACATAAAAAAAACCCCTACCTACAACAATAAGTTTTACCCATACTTAAATGGCAGAAGGACAGGATGCCAACCTCAGTTTTATATCTTGCACTTGAAGTCTTACCAGGTCCAGCCCTACCATTAAGTGGGTAATTTGGGGTATCATTAAAGACATGATGAAAGGGCAGAAAATTGTTAATTAATTCATAATGAATGTTTTGTTTTGTTTTTTGAGTGCCAAGAGAGGTGCTTGAGTGTCCAAGATAGGTGCTTTAGGATCTTCTCCCTTGAATGCTGAAATAACTTAGCCAGCCTTGGGTATAATGTACCTTTACCTCAGAAAGGAGTGCTCTCTGCCTCAGGCAGAAAAATGTTTAACTGGGGTCTGGAGGCCAGTCCTATTGTCCTTCTGCCTACACTTATTATACAAAAGCAAAGTTGCCATGTTGCCTAGAGATACAGCAGATTATTTCACTGAAGGAAGGGGAAAACAAAGCGAAGCAGTATAGGAGGAGATTCCCGCCTTAGTCAGGAATTCTCTGAACATGCCATAATTCATTACCTAAAGATTGAGAATGGTGCTCCAAGGGTCCAGATCCATACAAATTTACCTGGAGGTAAGTCCCACTAAAATCAATGGGACTCACTGAAGAGTAAATATGCACAAGTATGTGGTGTTCAATATTATGAATGACATCTCCTACAGAGTAAGCATCTCTTACAGGTTTATACTGTGTATGCTCTTATATACTTGAACAAAGATCTATATGCCATTAAGGCAGACAACTGTGTCCTAAATGAAGATCAATGCTCAGTATTGCTAGGATCTGAGCCAGTCAACACACATATGAATAAGGTGACCAGATGCAAAAGAGAATACAAATTGCTGCTTGTAGAAAATTTCAGCAGGTATAACTAGAAAAGGTGTAGGAGACCTGCACTCTTTGGCATCTTTGGCAACCCCACAAGTGAAATAACAAATCCTGCTGCTGAAAGCATGGCCATAGCAAGTTTGAGACACTTATTCATCTTTTTTTTTTTTTAAGAACTGTCCCCAATATAAGAAAGACCTACCTTCAAAGCCTACATTGCATTCTGGGATCTGGGATTGTCCTTTTATCTTGCGAGGCATAATTATCTGGACAGTTGAGGTTTCCTCTGGCCACATCACCTCTCTTCAGGACATGCCTACACTGAATGATTTTCCAGTTGCTGCACACCATAGTTAGCTTTCTAAGTTCTAAGATTTGCTTACTGACATTCTAGCCAATCCTGACTCTCTCCTTTCTTTCTCCTCTAACAACATGGAGGATAAGAGAGACCACAATGGACAAATACAGAAAGCCAACCATGGATTGCAACTCCTAAGACAGGGGTAGACAAACTGTGGCCCATGGGTTGCTTATGGCACCTGGACCCCACTTCTATGGTCCTGAAGTTCCCCATGAGTTCCCAACCCTCCAATTTTTAAAGGCAATTTTGGCTGCAAAACTCATGCAAAAAGCCCCCCATGCACAAAAACATGCTCAACTACCCTCTATCCACACATGCACCCAGAATTCTATATTACACCCAAATATTTCCATTTTCCTATGCATTGCGTCCCAAAATGAAACCAGGAAGAGGTGTGATATCACTTCCTGTCACCATTTTCAGAGGGACTGGAAAGGAAACAGAGGTATTTGGGTTTGCTGGAGGGATGCATTCTACAGACTAGGGTAAAACTGACTCCTAGTCCCCATACAGTTGTCCACCCCGTCCTAAAGTGTCTAAAGACGCTTTAGCCACCATGCTCTGTGAGCTCACATGCACCTGCATGTCTCCCAGTTAGTATATCTATCACAGGTGACACAGAAAGAACTGTCTCAGATGCAGACTGCCAAGTATTGTCTGAGTGTGGATGTGGATACAGTGTGGGTGTCTTCTTTCTGTCATGGCTCTGGCTCTGCCCTCTTCTGGAATTTTGGGCCCTAAAAGTTTAATCTCAGGTGTGTCTGGATAGTTCACATGTTTCTTGTCCTCTTTGTCACACTCTAAGGTGAATTCCACCATTGACCAACCATCAGGACTTTCACAAAGAAATAGGTTCAGTACTCAGTGGCTCCCTCTTAAGGTCAATGGTGCTGATTAAAGTAAAAGAAACAGGATTGCTGAGAAAGAAGCAAAATCTGTTTTCTCCTCAGAACTGGGATCACTAGTGAAAAAACATCAATTTTGTTTCCCTTCTCCAGCTTCTTAGTAATACTCCAAATTATGTAAATGCAATGTAGAGCTGTCATTCATTCTCATGGGGGGAAATATGATATTGTATTTGGGGAAAGCCTTGCAATGGGAGACAGAGCTGCTTTCCTCTCCATGTAGCTTTGACAATGGACTGGCCATTACAAAGAATGCCATCAGGGTGTAAGAAATCCTTGTGCCCCCCCTTCCCAGTACTGATCCTCTCCCTGTGCTCCTATGGCTTTCATTATTTATTTACTCTTTTTTTTAAAAAAAAAATCCCACTCTTCCTCCAAGGAGCCCAAATAGCTTGTAAAGTTCTCTTCTGCCCCCATTTTATTCTCACGGCAGGAGGACAAGGAGCTTAGGCTAAGAGGTAACTCTTTGCACAAGAGAATCCCATGGACCTCATGGCAGAATGGACATTGAAGTCTAGATTTCCTTCATGATAGTCCAGCACCTTGACCACTACATTACACTGGCTCTTTTCTTAATACTGCTCTGAAAAAGGTTTTAGAATAATAGATGATTTTAATAATACTTACAAAGCTAATGATAGTACTTACCAAAAACTGTTCTGGCAGGAACTGACTCTTTGTTGATCCAAAATGAAACTTGGGAGAGGATTACAGTCATGATGCATGGGATGTATGTCTGTATCATAAAGTAACCCATTTTTCGTCGGAGGTGGAAGTGTACCGTCATTACAATATATTCACCTTTTTAAAAAATGAGGGAAAAAATGATAGATACCCTAAAAGCATTTTTTTTTAAATGTTCAAATCATCTATCCAATATATATGAAAATGTCCCATTACTTCATTTGCATTCAATTGGTTTGATTCTAAAGGCATGTAATGCTGTTCCAGTACAAAAATGAGAGATCACTGCCTGGTTAGTGCCTTGAAATGAGACTGTCTGAAAAGTCTCTGTGAACCACTCTGAGCTCCCTGAAGGATGAACAGAAGGATATATATAACATTACATGGAAGCCACTATGATTCCAAAGTAAGTAAACAGATATCAAAATATTATGATACAGGAGGCAGAACATTTTTTTTAAAAAAATGAATCAATACTCATTGTCTGACATCTTATGTGTTACAAAGAAATGTAGGTATCATGGAGTGGTGAGAAATGAGCACGACAAATACTGGTTGTCTGTTCTGGTTACCACATGGTGCCACTATGACTACCTCAGGTCTTTGAACAGACAACACACTGAGAAAGCATTCTTCCTTCCTGGAAAAGAAATCAATTTGTTAACCAATAAACAACAAAACCAAAAAGAAGAAGAAGAAGAAGAAGAAGAAGAAGAAGAAGAGGAAAGAAAGAAAGAAAGAAAGAAAGAAAGAAAAGAAAAGAAAAGAAAAGAAAAGAAAGAAGAAAAGGCAACACATATCAAATATATCCAGAAAGATTTTTTTAAAACTGGGGATACTTCAGACACTAATTGCTCAAAATGAAGGAAAAGTTCAATAAACAGGAGCAATCAGGAGAAAAAATACATTATTTTACTTAAAACATGTCCATGCTGACTAGGAAATTCTGGGAGTTACATTAAAAAAATAAAACAAAACAAAAAAAAAACAACAGCTTTTTCAAGCCCTGGGAATGAAGGGTAGATTGATATGGAATAGATAATGATCAGAATAGCAATAAAAATTACTTGATCATGGGGGGGGGTGTAAACTTGGGCTTTGAACTAGTTAAAGATGACCCCAATAAATTGAATTCAATGAGTCATTACCAAGCAAGACTTCTCCCTGAATTAGAAACCAAGTGAATTGAGATGATCACATGTCATGTGAGGTATTTAACCCATTCCCCATAAAAAGCTAACCATCCTTGCAAGACAATATTCTAATTCCTATATGATGAGCATCGGCCATTCAGCTTGTAAATGCTTTCAATGTCATAGAAAAATCTGATTAGTTAGGATACAGTCCAGGATTGTCTATTTCTTTGTTAGTTCCTCTATCTTTTGAAAGAGGAAATTGCCGGCAAGGCACATCAGGAATTTGTTGGTGAGCTGATGCTTAGTAGAGTTAGTCTCCCAGCAGATATCAGGGTAATTGAAGTCTTCCATAATTACTAATTCTTGCATCTTTGAGATTTCTGAGATACATTTCTGAAAAGCATCTTCTACCACCTCTTCTTGGTTTAGTGGCCTGTAGTAAATCCTACTACAATATTGCTTTTATTTGTTTATTTATTTAGTTATTTTACCAAAATGGTCTCAACTGGTCCACTCTGATCACTCTCGTGCATTTCTATACAACTGAATTTGTCTTTAACACATAATGCTACTCCCCATCCTTTTCTGCCACATCTATTATTTTTGAATAGGTTATATCCTTCAATTGTAATATTCCAATCATGAGAGTCATCCCACCATGTCTCCCTTATGCCTATAAAGTCATATTTACCTTCCTGCACTAGGACTTCAAGCTCATCTTGTTTGTTTCCCAAACTCTGTGCATTGGTGTATAGACATATGAAGCTTTGTTTGTTCTCACCTATTAATTTACTGTCAGTTCTTCTGTGGATTCCATTCTCTCACTCAGCTTCTCTAGAATTCACAACCTTGTGTTTAGAGCTTGCCTTCAGGCTGATATTTGAACTATTATCTCCAACCCACCCCCTTCCCAAGGATTTAGTTTAAAGCTTTCTTGATTAGACTTGCGATGCTACTACCAAGGACATTCTTCCCAGTCTTTGTGAGGTGGAGCCCATCTATAGCCAGTAGTCTTCTACCAACTCAATTTAATTAGGTATTTATACCCCACTCTCAGCCACAAAGGCTATCAGAGTGGCTTACAAACTGTTAAGCAATAGCAATTTACACATCTACACTACATTAAGCCATTTCTAATGTGTATTAGCTAATTGTCCTCACAAGCCGGGTACTCATTTTACCTACAAAAGGATGGAATGCTGAGTGAACCTCGGAGCCCTCTGGAATCAAACTTGCAACGTGGTGACTTGCAATACTGGCATTTAACCACTGTGCCACCAGGGCTCCCTATCAAAGAAATGAAGACCATGGTCCCAGAAGTCAAACTCTCCCATCTATATCATCTACATAGCCATTTACTTTTAATATCTTCTTGTCCCTATGTAATCCTTGATCCTTCACTGGCAGAATTGACGAGAACACAATTATTATTATTATTATTATTATTATTTATATCCTGCCCCTCTACAAAATGTAATTGGGACAGCTTACAACATTTAAAATATATACATATAAAACCCTTCATCCCACCCCCCTTAAAATACAATTAAATAATTAAACATTTAAAAATACTTAATAAATACTAAAACACACCCACACCCACACACTCACACACAATAAAATAAAATAACTGGAATAGGGATCGGACCAATAGGATTTTTTTTCTTCTGATGGCTAGGCATCTATTCAGGAAAGGCCTGCTGGAAGAGATCCATCTTAAGAGCTTTTTAAAATCTATTTAAGGTGGTAATGTGATGGATCTCGTCTGGCAGGCCATTCCATAATCTGGGAGCAATAGCTGAAAAGGCCCTCTGGGAGGTCAAAGATAGCCTCATTTTTAAAGGTTGTAGTAAATTCCTCCCAGAGGACCTGAGTGCACGAGGAGGATTATACAGAAGGAGGCGATCCCGAAGATAGGTAGGACCCAAGCCATTTAGGGCTTTAAAGGTGATAACCAACATCTTGTACTGGGCCTGGAAACTAATGGGCAGCCAGTGAAGTGATCTTAAGATGGTGTTGTATGGTCTCTTCTAGATGTACCCGAGACCATTCTGGCTGCCATATTCTGTACTAGTTGAAGTGTCCAGACCAAGCACAAGGGTAGCCCCATGTAGAGTGCATTACAGAAATCAAGATGGGGGGTTACCAGAGCATGTACCACGGTCTCAAGGTCCCTGACTTCCAGGAAAGGGTGCAGCTGGCATATCAGCCGAAGCTGATAACAGGCGCTCCTGATTGTCGCGTTTACCTGATTTGTCATCTGGAGCGACGAGTCCAGGAGTACCCCTGAACTGCGAACACAGTCCCTGGAGGAGAGTGGAACTCCATCCAGGACTGGAGGTTGTATCCTAATACCTGGGTTCAGGGCTGCTACCATGAGAACCTCCATTTTGTCTGGATTCAGCTTCAATTTGTCTTTCCTCATTCAGTCCATTGCTGCCCTAAGACAATCATTGAGAGAAGAGACACCATCTGAAGTCAGAGCCAAAGACTGAGACATGGAGAAATATATCTGGGTGTCATCAGCATACTGATAACACCCCACCCCATGCCTCCAGATGATCTCTCCCAGTTGAATAGCATCGGGGACAGGATGGCACCTTGTGGGACACCACAATTAAGTTCTTTCCTTGCAGAGAAACTGTCCCCAAGCATCAACCTCTGGAATCTACCTGAGAGGAAGGAGCAGAACCACTGCAACACAGTGCCTCCGATTCCTAACCTTCTCAGCCAATCCAAGAGGATGGCATCATCTATTGTATCAAAAGTCACCGAGAGATCCAGTAACACCAATGGGGTCACATTACCTCTGTCGATGTTCAGGCGAAGGTCATCAGCTAAGGCAACCATGGCTGTCTCAATTCCAAATCATGTCCTAAAGTCAGTTTGAAATGGATCTAGATAATCATTTTCTTCCAAGACAGCTTGGAGTTGAAGAGCAACTGCTCTCTTGATCACCTTGCTCAAAAAAGGTAATAAAGAGACTGGCCTGTAGTTCTTCGTATCCAGGGGGTCAAGGGAAAGTCTTTTTAGGAGCGGTCTAACCGCCACTTCCTTCAAGCAAGACGGAACGTGACCTTCCCTAAGGGATGCATTGATGATGTCCCTGAGGAACATCCTCACGGCATCACACCCCTGGACTGCCAGCCATGAAGAGCAAGGGTCAAGAGGGCAGGTAGTCTTCCTTACTCTACCAAGGAGCTTGTCCACGTCATCAGTACTTATAGATTGAAACTGATCCAGTATAGCCTCATCAATGGAGTTACTGGACACCTCGTCAATTGAATCTACTCCAACCCTGGCGTCCAAATTGGCTCTTATCTAAGAGATTTTATCTGCAAAGAAGTTGTTAAATGCATCACAGCAGGCTGTTGTCAGGTTTAGTAATGAGCTCTGCACAGGTGTAACCTGTGTCAGTTCCCTCACCACCCTAAACAGCTCTGCTGGGTGAGACACTGCAGACACAATACCACCTATGTCTCAAACCCCTTCAACTTTCTGCCCAAAGCTTCACAGTGAAAGATGATATGCTCAAAGTGCTCTTGGCTGTGTCATTGGTACCCACATGAATGAGATGAAAGGGCTACTGATCTGTGTTCTTAATGAGTTTTGGCAAGTTGTCAGTGGCATCCTGGGTATGTGCACCAGGGAAGACAGCACCTTCTCAGTTCGTCTTCCCAGGTTGGCACATGGGTGCCTCTCTATACACCTGAGCAATAAGTCCCCAAGCAGAAGCACCTTTCTTTTCTTCTTGTTGGGGTTGGCAGTTACCTTGACTCCTTCTTTGGCAGGTGGTATCCCTGATATCCTCCTGGAGATGTAAAAATTGGTTGCTTAGTTGGAGAATGTGAAGGAGGTGCCGGGAAGACTTGGCTTCCAGGCAGCCAATCATGGTTCTAAGAGACTGTGAAGGGGGGCTGCAGGAGAAACAGAATGTATCAAAAAACAGAGGCTTGCCTCTGAGGCAGAGAAAGATAGGGTTTTACTCTCAAGATGATAGATGCTTGATTTCAGACAGACAGGTTCTGAAGCTAACAGTGTGTGGAGCTATAGAGACAAGAGTTTTGGATTTGAACATGAAAGGGAAACTACTTATGACATTGGGGAGCCTAAATAATAGATTCTTAGTTTGTTATATCTTTCTATTGTATTTACTAAACCCAGAAGAAGGGCTGACATTGCTTCTGCCTGCTGCCTGCCCTTGCCACTGCTCTGTGTTGCTTCCGTCTGCTGTCAGGCTAGCTGGCTCTTTGTGTTGCACTACCTTTTTGTGTCTAAGACACTCCTTGCCCCTCACTATGAATCCTATGTCCAATTCTGTCATTATTTATCTCCCCTTCCTCTCTTCTCTACAGAGTTTCATTGTTTCTTGTTTTTTTCCTGTATGCCTTGAAACTTTTTAGAGATTTCAAAAGACACTTTCCAGGTCATCAAACTAGAAACAATTACAGAGGGACATATTTTGAACAGTTTGGGATAGCTATTGTGGTAGAAGTGGTGTATGTGTGTGTGCCTTCAAGTCATCTGTCAACTTACGGTGACCTCAGGAATTTCATAGGGGTTTTTTTTAGGCACGGAATATTCAGAGGTGGTTTTGCTAGTTCCTTCCTCTGAAATATAGCCTACAGTACCAGGTATTTGTTGGCAGTCCCCTGTCCAAGTACTAAGCAGGGCATCCCTGCTTAGCTTCCAAGATCAGGAGGGACCTGGTACTTTTAGAATATTTAGGTTATGGTGGCAGTGATGGTTTCCTTTATATCCTTCTCCACAGCAGTTTAAGAAGCTCTAGTAGAGTAAGAGTGGGGGAAGTACTGCTCTACTTAAAAAAAGAAAGAAAGAAAAAGAAGTCACGAATGTTAGCTGAGAAAGTAAAGCTCCCTAGAGAACAATCCCTAAGTTACTGATAGTATAACTTTTGGAAGGATCTGAGAGAAGAAACACTCAAGGCATGCAGAAACAATCCAACATTTTTCCTCAAGGTGAGAAAAAAGAATAACAGCACACTGGTTAGAACATTATGATCTTCTTTGTGCTAATGGTTAGTATCTGAGCCAGAACATTGAAAAGTTACCTTTTTTACTACAAATCCCCAAATCCTCCCACTGGGGGAACTCTCCACTGGCCATGCTAGCTGAGGAATTCTAGGAGTTGCAATCCAAAAAGTAATTTTTCCAAACTCTGGATCAGAACCTAGCATCCTATCTGTCCAACATAATGTGTTTTTTCCCCTGACCTGGTCTTCTG
The DNA here is from genome assembly GCA_030847615.1 of Gambelia wislizenii. NCBI lineage: Eukaryota > Metazoa > Chordata > Lepidosauria > Squamata > Crotaphytidae > Gambelia > Gambelia wislizenii. Next base: position 100,584,347 of record JAUMIR010000005.1, on the reverse strand, counting down.
TGCCAGATGAGGTGGCCAAATTAAAGCTACCCTTTAAATTTCCTGCATGGACCTCACTGTAGGTTTGCTCTAAAGCACTGCAAGAAATTTTAAAAAGTGGCTACTTCCAGCCACCAAGAGCTACTTGGAGCACAACCTGCCAGAGTGCACTAACAGAGAATGGAGCCCACCAGAGTATACCTTATACACTGAACAATACCATGTTACTTTTAATGACAGCATGGCTGCTGGGGTTTTCCCAGTTCTCTAATGATGCGGTAGATTCATAAAGAACAGTAGATTCATAAAATGGGTCTAATTTCTGTGCTACTTTGCATCCATCATGCACAGGTCACAGAAACCTACTGAACATCTATACGTAGGAAAGTTGCACAATGACATGGAGCCGTGTCAAGACAGGAACTCAAGGCAAGGAGAACTACCAATACTACCAGTCCACCTTACACACACCAACATTGTGTGACATATACTTCCAGTCCAGTGGGTGGGGCAGGGAACCATACAGACTAGAATGGTTAAACCAGACTCACTTATGTCCACCTGAAAAGAACTAGGGTGGATATAGGTCCACTTGAAAAGCAATGGGATGGCACCCCATCCCTTTCTTCTTTGCATTCTGATCAGCCTCTTCCAAACCCTCCACACATGAGAAAATGGATTTCAAAGTCAATAACTAAAGCTTATTTGAACAGGGGTGAAGAGAGGCTGTGAATCACATAGCATGCCACAACAAATTTCTGCTGCCAAATGTTTTCTTTTACAGATCAGATGATACTTAGACAGGAGCATGAAAGACCACACTAAGTCATATTAAATTGATGTGAAGCTCATGTTTTCTTCCATGGTTGGAAGGAGGCAAAACTAGGAGGGTTTGGGTATGTTTGTTTGTTTTCTGAGCCCTCAGAGACTGCTGAGTAGCATCTGATTTTCTGAGACCCAAGTCAGGACTATGATAAGGTACAACTGTGCAGAATCTATCTTGCTACTGTACTTTATTCCTCTTAATAATATTTCCCTTCCTTCCTCGAAAATAAAGCACAACAGAACTGCTTGATTAATTACCATGCTTCCATCCATCTTTCCCTTCCACCCACTTAAAGAAAAGCTATAAACAACTTGTGCCTTCTGGTGAAAAATTCTTGTATGAACAAATCATTCCCCATGTTGGCTGCTATGCAAACTTGATTTTAAAATAAAGGGAAGCTACTGTAAAGGCATCTGGGTGGGAAGCCCATTTTTCACTGCACAATATGATCTAAAGTGCTGCACATATTACAAGGAACATGCTGAGATCTGACCGAGATCAGGGAGCCTATTTCCTAGGGAGCAGTAAAAGAGTCTTGGATAGATGTTTTGTGATTGATCAATGCTATCTCACTTACTCATAATATCCAATACATTAGGAAAATATTGCTTCATTTTGCTATCAATAATGCTACTCAGAAATCTGTCAGTTACATCTGCTCCCTCTGTCACTTAATTCTCTCATGATCTTTGCTGCAGCATTTTTAACCACACCAATAATAGATTTTTTAGTAATTGCCTCCAATAAAAAGCAGCATTCATTAAAAAAAGAGAAGAAAAGTAAAAAAAAAAAAAGCAACACCCACAGAGCTTAAACACCACCACTTCTCTTGCTGTTGCTGCCTGTTGCTATTTTCTCACACTGCACTCAAAAAACCCAGCAGTAAGGGCTGTTATATTTAATGTGTCTGCTCCAGCAGCCTTTCTAATATGAATGTATTTGGACAATCTGCACGCTATTTGTAGTATAAGTCACAACCACAGTTCAAGATTTACAACCATACAGCTACAAAAATATGTCAGTAGCTACATACTTGAATTGTATGTAGTGCATTTTCATCCATTTTCACTTTGCTTTCTGAAGGGAGACAGCATTGCAGCTTTACTGCAAGCCTAAAGATAAACCATCTGAGATCTGTCATCTCCTTCTGCTTCACAGACTGCCTGCACTAAGATCTCCTGGATATCTTTGCCTGAAAGAAAATTGCACCACTAATTCCACACTTCAAATTGATTATCAGCTACAAGGTTCTTACCTGTAATGGATTTAACAGTGTCAGTGGATGCTGTATGCCCAAGGAGATCATACTGAACTAAACTGGAAGACTCTTCAGGGACTTCCACTGAATTCTGAGGTCCTTTTGTCCAGGTGTAAATCATTTCACTCTTTGGATATGCATCTGAATAACATATAATTAGGACATAGACATGGAATGTTCAACTAGACTAAGCTTAAGAACTTATCTGCTAAGGTCAATGAAAATATTCCTACTGATTTCACACATCTATGCATTCTTACTCCATGAAGATAGAAGCCTCTGGCTATTCTGTGACCTGTTTCTTACATCAATCAGAAGGACATATCTACCACACCATGAGCAAAATGTGCCATTAAGGCCATTATTGTGGCCCACTTCCTGCAGCAAATGACCAAATATTTTTACAAAAAAATGCATTTTGCAGCAAATTTCAGTTAAAATGGGCCACATGTCCCCCCATCACCGCCCCATGAATCCAGAAGTGGACTTATAGCCTTGATTTATGGGGATCCTGTTGGCAGAAAAACTGACCCTTGTACTATCTGATGTTGCCAGCCCCTTCTATGTCACAATGTGAAATGCAATAACAGTGACTTACAACTCCCAAATTTGAGAGGACAGGCATGACCATCCATTGGGAAATCCACCAATCTCATGGGGCATTCAGCACTTATGGTGAGCCTACAAAGAACAATATGGAATTAGTTCTATTGTTTTTCTTCAGCAGTAGATATCTCACAATTTTTTAAAAAAAAAATACAGAAATATACATGGATAAATCAGCTACCTCATTGTATACAAGATGGTGCCATTTCTCATAATGCGAAACAATTTATTTGGAGCTGTCATATTATGTGCAACAGATTTTTTCCCATTCCGGAAGAAAGTGTCTGGTGTCCACACTTTAGTAACCATTAAGTTGTTTAGTCTTAGAATTTCAATTGGACCATCGTATTTTAATCTCTTGTCTACCCAGGTCTGGCGGAAGAAAACATCCATCGTGTATTCCTACAGTAAATTGAAGGAAACACAAATTTAATATGCATAGCCCTTCTATGAAAACCCCTCAAGGATAAATTAGTCATTGGTAACGGTAACCTCCCTAAACACATTTCTATCAATTAAACTGAACTATCTACTCCTTAATACTTTAATTTTCCACATCAGTCATATAAATACATTGCTATACATATTAAATCAATCAAAAATAATTACTATAATCTAATAGAACGGCAAGAAGCACACAATTAAACTTGTACTCTAGCACAAACTGGAAACAAAATAATTAATTTGCTAACATATGTTAATTATTTTTATGTCCATGCTATTTTTTAACAGATGGGCAGATTACATTATGTGCTAGGGACATATAAATCCTTACATTAACAAGAATCAAAGAAATATTATCTTATCTCAACAAATGAAACACAAATGGGATAATCCAAAAGAATAATAGCCAGTTTTCTACAAAGTGATAATCTAACCTTTGATTTAGCCAGTATGCGTACAAGAGTCTTTCCCTTTCTAGAAGTACTCATAGGATGACAAAATGAGTATATTGTCTTTGAAATGCATAGCCCTTTGTGAAGCTCTGTATGCCCATATAGAATGAATATGGAGCACCAGTGCAAACGGGAATATAATTCATAGGGGAACAGCATATCAGAGATACATGTGGAACTCCACCTTCCACTGAATTCATCTCCTACAGGCACCTGACAATGATTCCCTAAATACATTCCACAGAGTTTAGTCAGATGTAGTCCCAAGTAAATGTGCATAGGAGAAAGAGCTCTCAGCAAACCAATAACAAGATGACTGGGCACTTCAGAAACATTCAATGAACAGTTTATGGCAAAGCCAAGAATGATTTATAGGCATGTGTATTTGCTGTGACTACATATGAGTAATACAGAGAAAAACTGCAGAATGAAGAACTGAGTAGAGAATTTGATTTCCTGAGAATTTCAGCTTCTACAGTGGGCCCTTGATACCCACTGGGGTTTAGTTCCAGGACCACCACCACCCCACGGATACTAAAATCCGTGGATGCTCAAGTCCCATTATATACAATGGCATAGTAAAATGGTGTCTCTTATATAAAATGGCAAAATTGAGGTTTGCTTCTTGGAATTTTTTAAAACATATTTTCAAGCTGTGCATGGTAGAATCTGTGGATGCCAAATCCATGAGTACAGAGGGACATCACCATCATCTTCCTCAAAAAACTCTTTTTAGCCCTTACAGCTACAGTTATCTGTACTTGAATATATATGGACAATACCTGGTGAAATTCAGACTATGGAAGAATTTCCTCTCTTTGAACTGTCTCTCCCAGAATCCCTTAATCGGCATGGCCAGTAGCTATGCTAACTGAAGGATTGATGGAGTTGTGGCATCCAAAAAGGAACATTTCCAAACCCAGTAAATCTCAGAAGCCCTAGGAGTTCCTAGGTAAGATTTCCAATGTAAAGCAGAGTTTTGATGTTCCAGACATCTTCTTGACCCTCCCAAAGATTTAAAGGAGCAGTATAAATTATGCAAAAGAAAAGACATCAGGCAAATGTGCTTAATTGCCATAATTTATACAGTTCACAGTATTCAGCTTTTCTCAGCTCAGAATTTTATTTTTAGAACAAATACTGTAGTCTTGAGTCCAATAACCCACATCTATTTGTGCCTTTTATTAAAAAAAAAAAAAGCTTTTGTATTCAACAAGGTTGTGAATTATTCTGTGTTGGGTTGCTCACTGTTGAAAGAAGTGGCTGTATCTTTTCCAAAGCAGGTGTTTGGGTGTTTAAAAAAAAACAAAAACCTTGGTCTAAATCCAGTATGCACAAGAGGACCAGAATCAGGGCTAACACATCTAATAATAGCCTGAAAATTAAGCTGCTGCTAATCTTCCCTACTTTGCCTGATTGACAGTCATGCTTAAAGACACATGTTCACTTATTGCAGGAGTTCAGATCCCCTCCTCAAACCTAGAAAATAAAGAAAATCAGGAAATACATACCATCTCTACATCAGAAACAGGTCCAAAACTGGTGACATAGATATCTGTTTTGACTTCAGTAACAGGACCTAATGTGTAAAAAGGAAGTGAGCAAGGAAAATCAAAATGTTTCAGGGTAAAAGGCAGAGAAAATTGTACCAGCAAGTAACGCCACATCTTATGCAATTGTCACTTTGACGATTCATCGGACTAATCGGGAGGAAAATGCGCAGGCAGCATGTTCTTCTAACCAAGCCTGCTGTACTTGGAGATTCTTGCATAATCTTGATTTTCATACAGTTCTCTTTGCTTACATAAAAACACTGGTAAAACTCATTTATAGTTTTATAAGCCACTGTTTCCCACTGATATAGGTAAGAAAACAGATGCATATGAAATCCTGAGAAAAGTGCTTTAAAAAGGGGGTGGCTGATCCTTCAAACCATAATCACCAGCTCTGTATCAAACAAGGGTCATGGACAGCATCACTGCATTCACAGAAAGTTAATTCGTCTTTGCTATATCAAACTATGGTTTGGCACTACAGGAGTTCCCATGCACTTCTTTCTCCATTCTCTTCAATGTCCTGCACTCATGTGTTGCACTCAATTGGTTAATGCTGACCAGTGTGAAACAAACCATAGTTGGCAAGGACATCCAAACTAGCAAGCCATGGCTTACATTTGCCCTGCAAACCAGGGCAAGTACAAATCTGTTTATACACCTGGCTTCAAAGAAGCTCCACATCACAGTTTCCCATACTGGGCAAAGTTTGCCATCAACCACAAAGTACAAATTAAATGGACAGTTTGTTTAGGAAGGAGGGGGTATGTGAGCAAGCAGGTTACACCTATAGGCAAAAGGAGATCCAGCAAACATATTGCAGGGTTTTCTTGGCAAGATTTGTCCAAAGCAGGTGTGCCTTTGCCTCCCTCTGAGGCTGAGAGAATGTGACTTGCCCACAGTCACCTAGTGGATTTCCATGGCTGAGCAGGGATTCGAACTTTGGTCTCCAGGGTTCTCGGCCAACACCCAAACCACTACACCATGCTGGCTCTCACATAGTAATTTGCCCTTATAATATGAATTGTTTAAAAATGCAGTACTCCCTGATGACCTTGCAGACTCCAAAAGTTCTTTTGCCTTGAACAGGTATATTTGCAATTGAAGATAGCATACACTGAAATTGAGGTACACAATTTTATTGTCATAAACAAATGGACAAATCTTAGCAATAATTAGTCTTTTTTTTTTTACTTCAACTTTTCTTGCAGGTACTCAGGATTGCTTTTTGACAAGTCTGAAGCTGGAAGGAGCTCTGTATTTAGATGAGTGAAGGATGTACCAGGGGCACCTGAGTCTAAACCAGCTGGTGGCTGGTGACTTTCATGCCAGTGATGCACTGACACCATTATATCATTTTGTCTAAATTTTAAGAGAGCTATCCAAGGTGCTTAAACTACTATGAGAAAATGGTTCAGAACCTTGGAAAGCTCCTTTAAAGTTCAGAGTAGAAAGCAGAGCCACTTAATTACCCAACTGGCATGCAAGATACCAACCATCACTGATGTTCACTATTCAAAGATGGGCAGTACAATCCTAAATAAAAGATCCACTCACTGTACAGGGAGTATGGATTATGCACAAGCCTCTTCTGCTGACAGAAATGCCCTTTTACTGGCCGAGCTCATTTCTGTCAGCTGTCCTCAGAACTCTGTTGACAAAACAATCTGCCAGCAGAACTGTTCTGTTAGCAAAAATATGCTGAGAAAACAGTGAAAAAGGGAGTGATGAGTTAAACCAGATCCAAATCCTCTCCCAGGAAGGGAAAGGGTCACAATGTTGGCACAAAATTAGACCACGACTAACTAATGGTCTAAGTAATTTCCCATAAACCAATATGCTGAAAGGGGTTTGGATTCAGCACAACTCAAGTTGGTCTACTGTCTGCTCAGTCGGCTCTTGGTCATCTTTGCCAGTTAGGATTACTCTCAAACCAAGGGATGGGAAACATGTGGTCCTGACATTGTTGGACTGCAACTCCAACCATTCTTCACCATTGGCTATGCAGGTTAAGGCTGATAGGAACTATACAGTCCAACAATATCTGGAAGGCCAAACATTTTTCACACCTGGGTTAAGTCATTATGGAGATATTTATGGAAATCTGTGAGGAAAACTATTTCTTAAGGATGTTATTTGTTTTCCTTTATAAAAATCTATTTTTAAAAAAATGTAAATTATATTTTTTACTTGCTCTGAGCCACATGGATCCACATAAAAATTAATAAATAAATAACAAATATTTTAAATATTTATACCTTAACTTTTCACTATAAATAAATATAAGTTAGCTAACAAAAATGACTCCAAACAATAAAAAATATATAATGCAATGATTAAATGAGTAAAATACCAGGTGAAATGGTTTGATTAAAACAGCAGCAATGAGGTGACTGACAAATCTTCACATTCCTTAACAGCCCAAACGCTTAACCATGTAAAACCATGTAAAATTGGTTTCATAAGAAGAGATGGGCATCCACCCAGCAAAAAAAGGTTACATAATAAACAAAGTTTACAAAAAAGTTACCACAATGCCTTTACAGAAATTGACATTCCAACACTTGGGATACTGTGTATGGTCTGGTCACTCCACTTCAAAAATAATATTCTGGAAAAGAAGTTTACAAGGAGGCAGCCAAAGTGATCAAAGAAATGGAGTAATGTCCCTAGGCAAAAAAGCATATCATGTTTGGGGCTGTTTAGTTTACTAAAAAGGCAATTAAAGAGAGACATGATAGAGGGGTATAAAATTAGGTATGTTGTGTAAGCAGACGACCACCATATGGGTGGCAAATCCTCTCTGGATTCTACCACTGTTTCTCCCACAGCTGCTCCAAGTTGAATGGAAGTTCCAGCATCAGCAGGCCTCCCATTAAGCTCAGAGCAGCTACAAGAGGAATGGAGGTAAAATTCAGAGCCATTCACTGCAGATGAATGGTGGGAGATACAGAACTGACAAAAGGAAGTTTTTTTTTTTTGTTCATGCAGCTCTACAGTTAAACTGCAGAATTTAATAAGATGTATCGATGGCTAGCAATCCAGATGCCTTAAAAAGGAGAGAGGGTGGACAAATTCATGGATGACAAGGCTATCAACAGCCAGCATGGTGTACCAGTTTGAGTATTGAACTAGAACTCCAGGAAACAAGGGCTCAAACCCCCACTCAGTTATGGAAATCCACTGGGTGACTGGGCAAATCACATTCTCTCAGCCTTAGAATAAGGCAACAGCAAACTTCTTCTGAATATATCATGCTAAGAAAATCCTAGGTCAGGGTTGCCCTAAGTCAAAAATAAGTTTGAATACATGTGACAAGAGAAAGGACAAGGCTTTCAAAGTTTACTATAGTCATGAGGGCCATATGTTACTGCTAGTATCAGAATACTTCTCAGTACCAGCCGCTAGGAAACATGAGCAGGTGGGGGGTGGAATCAGGACTGCTATTGGTTGTTGGGGAGAACAGGATGCTGGACTAGATAGGCCTTTGGTCTGATCCAGCATGGCTCTTCTATATTCTTCTGTTCTGAAATTAATCTATTCCACAGTGTGGGTGTTGCTGCTGAGAAGATCCTGCCTCTAGTTCCTATCCATCAAACCCTGGATGGTAAACACCCCTGAAGCAAGAATCCCAATGAAGACTTCCTCAAAAGGGTAGGTGTTCATAGAACAACTGTATGGCATAATCATAGAATAATAATATGGTTTTCCTACAACAAATGTGTTGCATAAGTCCACTGAGAGATATCTTTCATATTTCCTACAAATGCTAACATTCCATTATAGTGGGCTACAAAGTAGTGAAGGAAATCCATTATCCCCACCTCTGTCCCAAAAGAGCTTCCACATTCCCTGTGGCTGACTTTACTATCCTCTTTTAAACAATGTTTGCTGCCTAGAACGGAATGTAACATTAGATTTTCCTTGGGTTTTTTCCCAGGCTGTGAGACCATGTTCTGGAAGAGTTTCTTTCTGACATTTAACCTGCATCTGTGGCTGGAATCTTCAGAGAATGGTTGGGTAGGAGTATATGTGGAGTTTATATACTGTGAACCCCTTTTGGGGAGTATATGTAAATTTGTGTATTGGGATGGTTAGTTTCTAGGTGTAGATATACAAGGAGGATTAGCGTCTGTTTGGCTAATGGTTGGTTGATGGCCCATTATCTGCTGGAAATCCCCCTGTCTCTGGGTGGAATTCATTTGCAAGTGTTGAGTTTTGATTCTATTGTTTTTCAAAACTGGAAACCAGATTTTGTTTACTTTTAGGGTTTCTTCTTTGCTGTTGAAGTTGTCCAGGTGTTTGTGGATTTCAATAGCTTCTCTGTGCATTCTGACATGATAGTTGTTGGCCTGGTCCAGAATTTCTGTGTTTTTAAATAACATTTTTTAAATAACATTTTGTGTCCAGGTTGAACACTAATCCTCCTTGCATATCTACACCCAGAAACTAACCATTCAAATACACAAATTTACATATACTCCCCAACAGTGGTTCACAGTAAATAAACTCCACACACTCCTATCACACACACACACACACACACACACTCCTACCCAACCATTCTCTGAAGATGCCAGCCACAGATGCAGGTAAAACATCAGAAGTAAACTCTTCCAGAACTCAGCCTTACATCCCAGGAAAAACCCAAGGAAAATCTATGGATGCTGGCCGTGAAAGCCTTCGACTTCACATTGTAACAACATTCTTTGAGACTTTGTTACAAAATGTAAGGCATATTTGCATTGTACATAATATGACTGTATGCACAAGAATCACCCTACGTCAAAAGCAAGAAAGAAAGCAACAAGCAACAAGCAAAATGGAATTATTATTTCTCATCAACCCCATATGCAGGCTTCAAGCTGCTAACTGAACACAAAGTAAACACTTGAAAAATTACCCTACTCCAGCTTAGAAATTATGGTTAAAATATCACCTAGGAAAAAAATCACTATCAGTCTTTCACAACAACAACAACAACAACAACAAAGAAATGTGCTAAGCTAAGTTCAGATCACCATCACCATTCTATGTCCTGCAATTTTCTAGTTCAAAATCATCAACAGCCTCTACTTTCTCTTCCATTCAGATTTGTAAGTCAACGTAATGGTACAACTAACACTGAAAAGCTCACATTTTCCTATTGAGATGAAATGAACTTCCATGTTAGCTTGGAAATATGATTAACAATTTAGAGAGAGAGAGAGAGAGAGAGAGAGAGATACACACACACACACACACACACACACAGAGTGCTATGGACAGACACAGAGCCAGCATGGTCTAAGGCAGGGGTGGGCAAAGTGCAGCCTGCAGGCCATATACAGCATGCCAAAGTGTGGCCTTCAAAGCCTCTGGAGCCCTGCCTGCAAAAGCTGAGACACACTCATTACTTGAAATAGCTAGCATCGCTTGCCACACCTTGGCATAAGCAATCATTTTCTTCCCATCACAACCAAGATGCTCCCACACTTACCCACCCCCTCCTTCCACCCCCTTACTGTTTCTGAGAAATTTCCTCACTGCCTGTCCTCCCTCAGTCCCCATCAGTAACCCAGTCCCTCCAAATGCTCCCATCCCTCCTTCAATCCCCTCTGCCTTGAATCCCTGCTGTAAATCCTCATTGCTCAACCTCCTTCAATGGATCCCTGCTTTAAATCCTCTTTCTTCAACCCCCTTTAACAGAAATCTTGTCAGCCCCTCCACACACTCCCACTCCTCCTTTTGGAAAAGATAATAGTTTAAAAAAAAAAAGTTAAAAGACACATCCCTTGAGTAGTCCCAAATGCCTAAATGCATCCCCCAGCCCCACCACAGTTGCCTACCCCTGCTCTAGTGGTTTGAATGTTGGGCTAGGACTCTGGGAGACCAAGGTTTGAATCCCCACTCAGCCATGGAGACTCACTGGGTAAGCTTGGGCAAGCCTAAGGGGAAAGCATAAGCCATAAAAAGTCCCCTGCCTGTAGAACTTACAATCTGAAGTTTGTACTAAACTAAAGTTCTTTCTATTAAATAACGAGACTGTGTTTCTACCTTTCAGACAAAATCAGGGAGAACTGATTGTGAACGCTTGAGTGGTGACCTTGAACATGTCTGAACCTGTATGACAAACACTAACACTCAGCCATTCAGTTAATTGTCAGTCATTGTTTAAAGCAGCTGTGTTGTCTGTTGTGTGTCAGAAAAATGCTAAGTTTAAAAGTCAAGCAATGTGTCAATTTGAAATTTTTAGTAAAATTGACAAACACCAGTGGAATCTTTTCAAATGCTTACTGAGGCCTATGGGGAAGACTGCATGTCTTGTGCATGTGTGTTTGAGTGGCACAAAAGATTCAGAGGAGGACATGAGAATGTGGAAGACGATGAATGCCCTGGATGACCTTCCACTTCAAGAACCAAAGAAATTGTGGAAAAAATCAGCCAGATTATTCAAGGAGACCACCAACTCAGTGTCCAAATGATAGCTGAAGCTGTGAATGTTGACAAAGACACTGATTGGAAAATTTTCCATCACGATCTCAACATGAGAAAAGTTTGTGCCAAGATGGTCCCTAGGGTTCTCACACCAAAGCAAAAAGAGTGCTGCAAGGAAATTTGTGCTGACATTCTGCAGCAACTTGAGACAGAGCCAAACCTCTTTCAAAAAATCATCACTTGTGATGAAACCTGGATCTTCCAGTATGATCGTGAGACAAAACAACAGTCAATGCACTAGAAAACACCATCATCATCAGGAATGAAAAAAGCATGTCAAAGTTCACATTCAAAGCCATGCTCATTGGGGGCTTTTTTTGACACCAAGGGCATAATTTTGGCAGAATGCATTCTACAAGGCAGAACAGTGACCCGGCATTATTCTATGGAAGTTTTGACAAAGCTGAGAGAAAGAGTCAGGAAAAAAAAGGCCAGAAATGTGGGGAAATGGTTTCATTCTTCATCAAGACAATGCATCTGCTCACACAACACTTTCTGTGAAGATGTTTTTGGCTGATTAACTCATTACTACATTTTAACATCCTCCATATTTGCCAGATTTGGCACCATGTGGCTTTTTTCTTTTCCCTAAATTGAAATCGGTGCTTAAAGGAACACGTTTTGAGTCAATTGATGCAGTAAAGAAGAAAACGGCAGATGTGTTGAAACAGCTGACAGAAACTGATCTGCTCCATGCCTTTGACCAGTGGAAAACAGGACCACTTTGGTACGTGAGTGTGAATGGGGAGTATATTGAAGAGGCAAGCATTAGAACTGTAACAATATAAATAAAAATGGGTTATTATATCAGTCTCATTGTTTAATAGACAGACCTCATGTCCTGATTTATGGCTTTCTTGAGCCAGGATTGTGTGACACCAAATACTTCCTGCTTCCATGGCTACTGACTTTAGCACTTTGAACTCTTGTTCAGCATTGAGAACAGGACAACTATCATAGAAGATGGTGGACTTGCCTGTGCAAGACCTTTTTTAAGTAAAGGTATGAAGGCCTATTGGGGTGCTGCAATAGCATATTTATACATTTTTGAGAGCTAAACTACATGACATCTGAGGTTCTTGCCAAACCTAGGATTCTATGGTTTTGAGCAAAATGTGTAAGATCAAGCTGTGTAAGTGGTAACATCCATGTGAAGGGGGAAAATTTAAAGCAGGGTTTGTCAGTTTCTTAAAGCAGGGTTTGTCAGATTCTTAAAGCAGGGTTTGTCAGATTCCCTCCTTTTAGACATCTTCTGGACTTTTCCAATCCAGCACTGATCACCTTTTTATTTTTAACTTAGTGTGCATCTATACTGTTGAAATACAGTAGGACCCCCATATGCACTGATTCATTATCCACTGATTCAATTATCCACAGGACACAAAATAGCACACCTACCATAGAGTCTTCCTAGAAAATGTGTCCTCTCTAGCCATTTTCTAGGTCCTCCAAGGCAATTTTATGGTATTTGAAACCAGCAGTCTCATTATTTTCAATGGTGTTTGCTATTATCCACAGTTTTCAGTATCCACGAGGACCCCCAGAACCAATCCCTGGTGGATATGGGCTCCTACTGTAATGCAGTTTGACACTACTTCAATTGCCATGGCTCCATCCCGCAGAATCCTGGGATTTGTAGTTTTGTGAGGCACCAGCAGTTTTTGGCAGAGAAGGCTAAAGACCTTGTAAAACTAAAAATCCCAGGATCCCATAGGATGGAGCTGCAACACTTAAAGTGGTGTCAAAGTGCATTATTTCTATAGTGTAAATGTACCCTCTGTCTCAGAAACTTTATGGACTATGATGACATTATCTAAAATCAAAGTAAAATAACAGGCAGACCCTATATACTATAATTATACGACAATATCAGCAGTAGGAAAGAACCATAATAAGAGCTACTACCTAAAAATCAAGCTAGTACTAACATAAGTATTCTCTGAAGTGTGATAATACAAGTAGCAATGACATTTTTAAGCTTTAAAATGCTACTTAACACCACTCCAGGCAATGTGGTCAGACTTCCTTGGGTGTTAACTTACATGCTCAGGTGTGAGAAGACACAAACACAAAATGCCAGTCAGAACCTATGTTGTCCCTATATTTTCCCTTGACTTGTTGCTTAACACATCCAATGCAAATGATACAGCCTGCTAATGAGGGAATTTGCTCTATTACAAAATGTGTTTGTTATTACATTCATAGAATCATAGAATCATAGAATTGCAGAGTTGGAAGAGACCACAAGGGCCATCCAGTCCAACCCCCTGCCACGCAGGAAATCATGATCAAAGCATAACTGACAGATGGCCATCCAGCCTCTGTTTGAAGACCTCCAAGGAAGGAGACCCCACCACGCTCCAAGGGAGTGTGTTCCACTGTCGAAAAGCTCTTACTGTCAAAAAGTTCCTTATAATGTTGAGGTGGAATCTCTGTTCCTGGAGCTTGCATCCATTGCTCCATGTTCCAGTCTCTGGAGCAGCAGAAAACAAGCCTGCTCCATCCTCAACGTGATACCCCTTCAAATACTTAAACAGGGCTATCATATTGCCTCTTAACCATCTTTTTTCCAGGCTAAACATACCCAGCTCCCTAAGTCTCTCCTCATAAGGCATAGTTTCCAGACCTTTAACCATTTTAGTCGCCCTTCTCTGGACACGCTCCAATTTGTCATTATCCTTTTTGAATTGTGGTGCCCAGAACTGGACACAGTATTCCAGGTGAGGTCTGACCAAGGCAGAATAGAGCGGCAATATGACTTCCCTTGATCTAGAAACTACTATTGATGCAGCCCAAAATTGCATTGGCCTTTTTAGCTGCCGCATCACACTGTTGACTCATGTTCAACTTGTGGTCTACTAGGACTCCTAGATCCCTTTCGCATATAGTCTCATTCAGCCAGGTTTCTCCCATCCTATATCTATGCATTTCATTTTTTCGCCCTAAGTGCAGTACCTTACATTTTTCCGTATTGAATTTCATTTTGTTAGCTTTGGCCCAGCATTCCAGTCTATCCAGGTCATTTTGAATTTTGATCCTCTCCTCTGGGGTATTAGCTACCCCTCCTAATTTGGTGTCATCTGCAAACTTGATAAGCATACCATTATTCCCTCATCCAAGTCATTGATAAAGATGTTGAATAGCACTGGGCCCAGGACAGAACCCTGTGGCACCCCACTGGTCACATCTTTCCAAGATGAAGAGGAGCCACTGCTGAGCACCCTTTGGGTTCGACCGGTCAACCAATTACAAATCCATTGAACAGTTAACTTGTCTAGCCCACATTTTACAAGCTTGTTTGCAAGAATGTCATGGGGAACCTTGTCAAAGGCCTTACTGAAATCAAGGTATGCGATATCCACAGTGTTCCCTTCATCTAGCAAGCTGGTAATTTTATCATAAAAAGAGATCAGATTAGTCTGGCATGGCTTGTTTCTCTGAAACCCATGTTGACTTTTTGTGATTATGGCATTGCCTTTAATCTGCTCTAGAATCTTCTCTGGTATTGATGTCAGACTAACTGGACGATAATTGTTGGGATCCTCCTTTTCCCCCTTTTTGAAAATGGGGACAATGTTTGCCCTCCTCCAGTCTGCTGGGACTTCTCCTGTTCTCCAGGAGTTCTCAAAGATTATTGCCAATGGCTCTGAGATTACATTTGCCAGCTCTTTTAATACTCTTGGATGTAGTTCATCTGGTCCTGGAGATTTAAATTCATTTAGATTAAGAAGGTATTCCAGTACTACCTCTTTGCTTATTCTGTGCTGGATTTCCCCTATTGTGTCCTCTGTTCCTTTATCCTCAGGTTGGTCACCCTTCTCCTTTTCTGAAAACACTGAGGCAAAGAAGGTGTTGAGTAATTCTGCCTTTACTCTGTCCCGTTAGCATTTTGCCATCTTCTCCGCGTAGTGGCCCTACCATTTCCTTCTTCCTCCTTTTGCTGCGGACATACCCCAAAAAACCCTTTTTATTGTTCTTAACCTCTCTAGCAAGCCTTTCTTTTTAAAGCAATTTTTTTTAAAAAAAAAAAAAGTTCTTATGCTACTGCAGAAGCACTGGACAGTAAGTTATACTTAGGAGACCATTGTTATATAGGATCCAATTAAAGTTCAGTTTCATAAACTTAACATTTTTTCTTTGGTGGACCTTCTAAAATTTCCTGTTTACATTCACTGCTCTAGGAGCTATTTATAGATTCTGTGGTGATCATCCTTAATGTCAGCTAAGTAGTAGGGGAGCTTTGCACACTGCAGTGGGCACTGTAAAGTATGAATCACTACCTATAGGAATAAATATTCCCAACAATGAAAAACAGTCCAGTAAAAATTCAGTAATTAGTCAGTTTCACATCAGTCAGAGATATTGTTCATCATCACAATAAATGAGCTAACTTGAGGGCTGCTGCACTGGTCTCTTCTATTTAGATATCCAGTCTCAAAGTAGACACTCCAAATCCATAGTACTCCAAGTCTTCCCTCTGTTCTAGTGCCTTATTACTTTATGGGCCCATCAAAGTGTGACTCACAACTGTCAATGCTTTGAAAACCTATGTATCTTACACCTTCTTCAATAGATTTATTTCTTTTTGTTCTTTGCAATCTGGTGTAGCATATGAGGTGGTGCAGTACTGTAATGACTAAAAGACTGAGGACTTTATCAGACAAGCCCCTTAAAGAGTTCTTTTGTTGGCACAAAAAAATCCATTTTTATGCCAGCAAAAGAAACCCCACCCCCGCCATTGCACTTACCTTGCTTTCCCGGCAAAGGCTTTCCCGGCAATGAAGAGGAAGTGAACGAAGGTCCATTCACTTCCTCCTTTGAAATCCCACGGATTATCACAAGACTTCATTGCACGGGCAATTAAAAACAAAACAAAAATAATACAGAAAAACTTTTAAAAAGCACAGGAACACACTTTAAAGGTCCCAAGTAACCTGGGAAGGGTCATAAAAAATGTGCAACTTACCTGGCTGTTGTGATCTCACCTGGAAGTTTTCACACTGGACTGGCCATTCTCACTGCATTCATGTAAGTACAATGGCATGAGGTTTCATACACCGGCAATGCTGGCACAAAAGCACCACAGGGGATCAATTGCTGGCTAAAGCTGTTAATTAAAAAGTATGGGTTTTGCCGGGGACATAAACACGAAAGGGTGATGTCATGTAGAGTAAACACCCTTTTTCGTTTTTGTGGCATCGTTATGATGCCATATTTTATGCGTCTAATAAAGTCCTGAGCTACAAAATGTTTCCATTTTGACATGAATTTACTTAGCAACTTAGAGAAAGCCATTAGGAACTTCCCACAATATGATAAACAACAGCCCATGCTTTGTAGCTTAAACAATGAACTCTTCCACAGATAACCAAACAGTAAGAATTTGTTTTCCCAATTACATGTCAGAGTCTCTCCAACCACTTGTATCAGCTTCTATTTACAGATGGTCAGGTGAAGAATCAAGTGAATGATAAGCCACATTTTCAGATTTCGACATGATAAGCCATGTTTTAAACAAGATAGTATTCATAAGCTAACAACTGTAGTTTGTCAAGGGTTAACAGCGATGGTTTGTTAGTAAAGGCAGATTCCATATCACAACAAGCTAGATTACAATAAACCACACAATGGCTTGTCTCTCTCAGCCTTCAGTTCTCCTATTAGCGATATGCAAACATCCACTGGGGACCTCCTGGGGCTCCTCTGATCATCCTGGAAGGTGGAGTCCTGAGTCTATTCAAAAACTTGAGGTGCCAGAGAGAATGTGGCTTCAGAAGGATTCTTCTTGTTGGGACTCCCCAACATTGAAAGGTTAAGCCACAGTTGCAGGTCTGAACAACATGAAAAGCTGTGCTTTAAACAAGCCAACATTCATAAGCTAATAACAACAAACCATGGGTTCAGACTGGTTTGTTACTGCTTAAGAAACCATGGTTTGTTGGTGTAGGTCTTTCAATATTCTTTACATCCCCACTATGCACATATGAACCTCAAATTTTTGATGTTGCAGCTGTATGCATGTGTGAACGAATAACTTAGTGTATATGTATGTATGTGTACACCTCAGAATCCCCTAGACTGCTCTTTTTCTGGCAAAAAAAGAGGCTTCCTCTCCTGGAATCCTCTAGAACAGTCAAATTGCCTTTTAAATAGATTGCAGGGCACCTGGACCATTTAACATTAAGAACCTCATTTTTCAAATACACTTCTATTTATTTATTTATTTATTTATTTATTTTTAAAATGGTAATCCATACTGTTCCTGGAGGGTTCTAGGACAGAAATTTGGTTCCCAGATCTACCAACAGTCACCTGTCCCCAAGATAAGCCCTGTCCAGTAGTGCCACCATTGTCAGATATGTTGCTGATTTAGGAAAATACCTTCTCTGTGTTAGCATATGGACTTTCCTTTTCTCTGGAAGGGTTATTTGCAATAAGTGAAAACTATTTCGTTCAAGTAAGCTTTGGGTCTTTCTAAACAAGATGAGTTGGGCTTTCGAAGATACTCCTGCAATGGGAAGAAAACTGATTAAAATATTTGTTCTCCCCATGGAAATGAACAACTTAAATAAGTATATCGTTAATGCATAGGCATATACAGCACACCTCCCGTATCCATAGGAGATATGTTCCCGGACTTACCGTAGATGCCAGAAACCATGGATAATAGCAAATCCTATTAAAATTAAAAGGGAACCCTGGTGGCGCAGTGGTTTAATGCCAGTACTACAAATCACCACGCTGCAAGTTCGATTCCACTGGGCTCCAAGGTTCACTGAGCCTTCCATCCTTTCATAGGTCGGTAAAATGAGTACCCAGTTTGTGGGGACAATTAGCTAATACACATTGGAAACTGCTTAATGCAGTGTAGATGGGTAAATTGCTATTGTTTACCAATTTGTAAGCCGCTCTGGTAGCCTTTGTGGCTGAAGAGCGGGGTATAAATACCTAAATAAATAAATAAAATGAATAAGTTTCAGCCCAAGCATAGCACAGAATCACGCTGAAAGATCTAAAAGATGTCTAGAGAGACCACATGTTTTCAGACGTAGGTAAATTAATCCGCAAAAATGGGTCCTGCAGATATGGGTCATACTGTACTTGAATAATTGATTTTGCTCCTTCAATCCATTGGAGAAACAGTCATTAGAAAAACCAAGTCAAACAGAAAGTGTAAGTGTATACATACTTGCTGGCCCCAGAAAATCATGCTCAGCCTCCTCATAGAAAAATGAGTTTCCAACCTGTGTTGCTAGGAGAAACACCTGAAATGGTACAACCACTCACTCCCAAGCCTATCTTCATTGTAGGAGAGGAGAAATGTGTCCCCCTTTGCCACCTTTGCAGTAGCAGACCAAAAGATCTGCTGCAAATTTCTAAAAACAGTAGTAGTGGATTGCAACGGGGACCAGTTGTTGTAGCCCTATTGTTGCCCTGGCATCTTTCCCAGTAATGTTAATTGATTTTATTCCTGTATTCTCCTTGTATTTTGTAGGTACGTTGGTGGTAAGCATGTTGGTTGTATTATTATAACTTTCCTGTAGCTTTTTTGTAATGTTTTGTAATGGATGTTGTGCCACAGACAAATAAACTTGATGATGATGGTGTCCCCCTTTGCAGTCCACCCCCCAACACACATATACACAGAGAAAGGAAGCCCAAATCCCTCCTTTTCAGTTCCTCTCAAAATGGCTAGAGAATGTGACATTGCATCACCTATTGCTGCCATTTTGAAAGGGATTACCGTATATTCCGGCATATAAGATGAGGTTTGAGCCCTGAAAAATAGGCTCCAAAATCAGGGGTCGTCTTATACGGCAGATACACTTTGCTTCACCCCGCTGCCTGAACTCCTGCCTCTTTGCTCCCTTTGCAAATGGAGCGAAGAGGCAGGAGATCGGGCGGGGGGGGTGAGGCAAAGTGCTTACGGTTCATTCGCCCCCCTCCTCTGCCTTCTCCCCCTTTGGAGAGCAACCGAAGACAGAGGAGGGGGGGCCAATGTTGCTGGAAAGCCCCCACCCTCCAACCACCCTTCACCCTCCGTGAAGCCCCCTCCCTCCAGCCACCCTTCACCCTCTGTGAAGCCCCCACCCTCCAGCCACCCTTCACCCTCCGTGAAGTCCCCTCCCTCCAGCCACCCTTCTCCAGGATTGGTCACTTGGACTTTTATATTTCCACCTAGGCATCTGAAAATCTGTCAGTTTCATTCTTGTTGAGTTTCTCAGGTTTCCTGCTGGCATTCTCATTCCATCCCATTTCTGTACTGAGTTGTGAGACTTCTTTTAATTCTGCATGGAAATTAATGGGCATATTTGCGTGCATTTTCCTGCAAAATATTTTGCAAGCATTCTCTATTGTACACATTTTTGCACTGACTAAACGATATTCATTTATGTTCATATTATGGTTCATATAATTATGCTGACTTTATTCATTTTTTAAAAAGTATTTGTTAATTGCTTCTCTGACTACCCAGATCCCTGAAGTGATGACCAACAAGAGACATTATAGCATTCTTTAAAAACTGTGTAAAAACAATGGTTAAAAGCTAGTTTTAAAGCCAGTTTTAATAACTTATGGCTAATTTTAACCACTCTCTGGAAACTCAGCAGAGATACGGCCAACCTGTCTTCCTTTGAGATTATATATTTTTTTAAAAGTGGACCTTTAATCATGCACATTTTGAAACATATTTTTTGCATATTTTTTCTCCAGTAATTATATTTATGTATTAAAATATTTTTATCGCATCTTTTATCCTGAGATCTCAGGGCAACAGATAAATAAAACTATGTAAACATTTTAAATAATGTCAGAGTAAAAACAATTAATAACTTAAACACAATAAAAACATATTAAATAACTCAAGTGAAAACAACTTAAAAAGGCTAAAAGTGTTTGAAAATAATGTATGTGCTCAAAAGTAAATTAGAAAACAATGAGGAGGGTGCAAAGGGAACGAGGCTGCAAAGGGAACGAAGACTGAGGGAATGGGCAGTGGTCGAGGCAAACCGGGTTCATTCGGCCCCCTTCTCTGCCTTCACCCCCTTTGGGGAGCAACCAAAGGTGGAAGAGAGGGGCGAATGTTGTGGCTGGCTGGCTGGCTGGCTGGGAGAGCCGTGCCAGCTGATCCTGTTCACTTTCCCAACTCAGGAGGAGATCCTCATGAGTTGGGAAACAAAGAGGATCAGCTGGCAAGGCTCCCTCAGCCAGTCAGCCAGCCAGCCAAATTGGGGTGGTGGTGTTATATGGCGAATATATGCTAAACCCTGGATTTTTAGTTGAAAATTGGGGGGTCGTCTTATATGTCCAGTCGTCTTATACACCAGAATATACGGTACACTAGAAAACAGAGGTTCTTCTTCGTGGTCTCTGTGAATCCACACATAAAGGGTTAATCCTGCGCCTGTGCAGTAGCATTCGGAAGTCGTTAGAGTCAATTAGCCATTAGATTGAGTTTTGGTGGTAATCCTGCCCACCATCCCCTCCAGGCTATATAGGCCCTCCTCGAGCCCGCCATTTTAGTTCCTTTTTTTCCGCCGCGTTAGCAGCACGAGGAACGTTGTTGGAGTCTTAGCCTTCGGACTTGGATTCTACCCCCCCCGGTCTTGCTTTCCCTGTTTTTCTCACCGAATAGGATTCTCTTCAACTGGACAGACGGATTTTCCTCAGTACGACCCCGAATTTACCATCGGACCTCGAAACCGTGAGTGACCACATTGTGCATAATGGCGTCGACGGGCTTTTTCAAAGCATGCTTGACTTGCGGGGCTAAGATGCCCGAGTCGGACGGGCATTCCAACTGCCTGATGTGTCTGGGAGAAAGACATGACGTCTGGTCCTGCCGCCACTGCAGCGCCTTCACCCCTCAGGCGAGGCGGAACAGGGAGAAGAGGCTGAAGGCCCAACTTTATGAACATGTGCTCTCGGCTCAGCCACGACTATGACCCCAAGACCCTCGACGTCCAGCTCAGTGCAACAACATAAGCAACTCGCTAAGGACCCCTCCAAACCGAAATCCCGGGACCGGGGGAAAGAGGTGGCCAAGAGTTCTTCCTCGAGATCGAGGAAGTCCGATTCCGAGACTGCAGACGGTACCGTCCTGAGAGATCACGGTACCGCTACACTACAGAAAGAGAGGCCTAAGACAGTGAGACTTACCTCCCCAAAGGCCGTCCCACAGGAGGAACCGCCAAAGAAGAAAAAGAGGCGGTCCGACGACTCCCTCTCGAGTGGGACTCAAAAAGGCCAGACACCGATACCGGACCACTCTCCGGGTCACAAGTCCCCGGTAGTCTCTCCCATCAGAGTTAGCCTCTCCAAGCTTCGGTCACCGCCGAGGGATACATCCCCGATGTCAGTAGGGGATAACAGAGAACGAGAGCTGTCGGAAGGTGAACTCCAAGAACCGGAGCTGAAGATCGTCGAGGTATCGACGAGCTCGATAGAAAGAGAGGGACGGCACCGATCCCGCTCGAGATCGATCACCTCGGTATCGCATTGATCCCGCTCACCGCAGACGATCCCTTCGAGGTCGGCCTCCCGATCATGGTCCCGCTCACTGCAGCTCACCAAACCAGCCACCCCGCGAAGGTCTCCGCGTCGGTCCCGCTCCCGCTCCCGGGACCGCCACTACTCTACGGAAAGATCTCCACAGGGATCACATACCCCCCGTCGGTCCCGCTCCCCGAAGGGGTCACCACGTCGGTCCCGTACCCCGCGACGAACCCACTCACCATGCCGGAGCCGTAAGTCCCGCTCCCCGAGACGCCGACACCGGTCCCGTTCACCGAGACGCCCACGATCCCGATCTGCGTCATCGGCCTCGTACATCTCCGAAGTGGGGACATCGGAGGAAGAGTGGCTGTGGGAGCGGTACGGCCATAGGTATTATGAACGCCCTCACAGGTACCACCGGTACCACCCATTCGGGCACTACTGGGACCCCTACTACAAGGACGTCTTTGACCCCTCGCCACGCTACAGGGCTCGAAGACACAGAGACCGCCCACGGTCCCTAACACGCACCCCAGAAAAGGAGCGCCAACCCATCACTAGACCACCAACGGAATCTACACCCAAGTCAGGCACCGGTACAGCCCCGGGTGGCTTGGGCAAGAATAAGGAACCGGCCCCATCGAGATCGCCGTCGAGGTCGCCTTCCCGGGAGAGACCACTCCCACACAGCCCCCCACCAAGAGGCTCACCATCCGGAGCGACAGTGCCCCCCAGACGCCCGACACCACCGAGGAGGCCAGTCTCGAGAACCCCCTCGGCCCATTCTTCAGACTCGGACTCGAGATCCTCTTCGCCATCACCGAGACTGTCCCCGGTTCCGGGAGGAGCGTGACCGGACCCGCCGTCGCCTTCAGACGATATGAAGGCTTTCGCCGACTTAATGCACCGACTGGCAGGCACCTTGGGGATCAAAACCACACAACCAGAAAAGGAGGTGGACGATCCCATATTTGAAGACCTGCAACAAAGGGCACCGTCCCTTCCCTCCTTATCCATCTCACCATACCTACTCCAGGTATTGAAGTCGTCCTGGGCTACACCATCTTCCACGCCGCCCACATCCAAACGACTGGACCATCTATACCGAGTCTGTACAGACTCCGCACCACGGCTTTCAATCCACCCAAAACCCAACTCGGTGGTAGTTGAGTCAGCTCAGATGAAGACATCCCAGAGACTACACTCCACCCTGTCAGACAAGGAGGGCAAGAAGCTGGACGCCATAGGCCGTAAATTCTACTCCTCCGCCTGCCTCCTCACTAAGATGACTTCGTACACGGCCTGCATGGGGGCTTACCAGAAGTTCCTATGGGACGCTTTGTCGGTCCACATCTCAAAGTTGTCTGAAGAGGACCAACAAATTGTCAACTCCTTCAGGGAGGAAGGTTTGGCACTAGCGGGATACCAGCGACAAGTGGCAAAGCACATTGCAGAATGCACAGGCAAGATTGTAGCCAACTCAATTGCGGTTCGCCACCATGCATGGTTGCGATCGTCTGGGTTGTCACATACCGCCCGCTCTATCATTGAGGATCTTCCCTTCGATGAGCTGGGTCTATTCCACGCAGACACAGACTCGAAGCTAGAGCATGCGAAGATGAGGTCGACAGCCAAGAAATTCGGCCTACCCAGCAGCCACCACCCGACAAGACCTCGCCTGCCCTTTCGCAGGACGGGATCAACCTACCGCAAAAGATACAGCCCGCCACCCTCCAGGCCACGACAGTCCTCCTCATACCAGCCCCACAGGAGATTCCAATCATTCAAGCCCAAGCCGCAATTCCCCAAATGGAAACAGGAGTCTTCCAAACAACGCACTTGACTTCGAAGAGCCACTACCACCGCCAGACACCAACGCTGCCTCCCCACCCCATACTACACCCTCTCCCGCAGACCGCCTCTCAGAGGCACTCCATTCATGGCAACTCATTACCTCAGACTGTTGGGTCCTGAACATTATAAGGAGAGGATACAACATAGACTTCGAAGAGCTTCTGCCCCCGAACCCACACAGAGGAACCCCACTGTCTCCACTCATCGTGGAAGAGGTCAACACTGTCCTACAAAAGGGCGCCATCGAACGAGTTCCCCGCTCACGCACGGGAGGCCTATTCCTCTCCAGATACTTCATCATAGAAAAGAAGGACGGAGGCGGCCACCCCATCCTAGACCTGCGAGATTTGAACTCATTCATCCGCCCACAGAAATTCCGTATGGTTACGCTCCCATCTATACTACCTTTCCTGAGGTCAGGAGACTGGTTTGCCACCTTGGATCTGAAGGACGCTTACTTTCACATCCCAATTGCGCCCTCACACAGGAGATTCCTCGCCTTCGCGGTCGGCGGCGCAGCCTTCCAGTTCAAGGTCTTACCGTTTGGCCTTTGTACAGCTCCAAGAGTATTCACGAAGTGCATTGCAGTGGTAGTGGCTTGGCTCAGACAGAGAGGCGTAGTGGTGTTCCCATACTTAGACGACCGGCTTTTTACGGCCCATTCG
The DNA here is from genome assembly GCA_030847615.1 of Gambelia wislizenii. NCBI lineage: Eukaryota > Metazoa > Chordata > Lepidosauria > Squamata > Crotaphytidae > Gambelia > Gambelia wislizenii. Next base: position 100,559,736 of record JAUMIR010000005.1, on the reverse strand, counting down.
GCCAAAAAACTGGACAGAGACATCAAGATGACCCTCAACTGGCTCGAGCGACTGGGTCTAATGATAAACTATGAGAAATCACACCTGCGCCCCTCGCGGCGCATCAGGTTTATAGGGGCCTCCCTAGACTCCAGAGTAGGGAGAGCGTTCCTACCAGACGACCGGTTCCACACACTTCGAGCAGCAGTACTGAAGTGTGCAAACCGACGGAGGTCCACAGTGAGAGAGGTGCAGCAGACCTTGGGCTACATGGCCTCCACTACAGCAGTCACACCCTTCGCGCGACTACACATGAGACCCCTTCAGAGTTGGTTCATCGCAAGGTTCAACCCGTATGTTCACGGGCCACACAAACGACTAACCGTCCCCCGACCACTCAGGAAATCCCTCCTCTGGTGGACGAACCCACGGATGGTCCAACGGGGCCTGCCTTTCAAACAGCTAAACCCCACAAGAACCATCACGACGGATGCGTCCCTGTCAGGTTGGGGGGCTCACGCCGAAGGACTGTCTGTCCGGGGACGTTGGTCACGGAAGGAGAGGACACTGCACATAAACGCCCTGGAAGTCCTAGCAGTGTTCAAAGCCGTGAGGGCATTCGAACCCTCCCTGACCGGACAAGTGGTCCAAGTGGCATCAGACAATACCACAACGGTCTTCTACATAAACAAACAAGGAAGAATGCACTCACCGACGCTCCTGCGACTCACCCTGGAACTCTGGGACTGGTGCGTGAGACGAGACATCACACTACTAGCCATACATGTCCCGGGCAGGATCAACGACCTGGCGGATGCGCTCAGCAGATCAACCACCAGCAATCACGAATGGGCTATGGACAGACAGACGCTCGCCTCCCTCTTCTCGCAATGGGGCACCCCAACAGTCGACCTCTTTGCCTCCAAGAGCAATGCAGTGCTCCCGCTGTTCTGCTTGAGGGGCCGTCGGTCACGGGACAGCCTGGGGGACGCGTTCCTATGGCAGTGGAAGGGCCCCCTGCTCTACGCCTCCCCCCCCTTTCCTCTCATCCCCAGAGTGATTTCAAAACTACACCAGGACAGGGCCAGGTGCATCCTAATAACTCCATGGGGGCCCCAACAACACTGGTTTGCCCCACTCCTCAGGATGGCACGAGGACGGTACCACCGCCTCCCACGGAAGCCGAACCTTCTGTCAATGGCAGACAGTCAGATTCTCCACCCGGACCTCGACCTGATCAACCCAACAGCATGGCTGATAACGCCGTGAACCCTCTTTCAGAAGCAGCAAGAAACATCATCAGAGCGGCGCATCGGCCTTCAATGGTGAGGGCCTACGACTACAAGTGGAAAAGGTTTTGCTCATTCCTAGAGGAGAAAAGGATTCCACTACACTTAGCGGACTCCTCTAACTTGATGGACTTTCTAGCCTCCTTCTCAGACAAGAACTTCGCAGTCGCTTCAATCAGGAGCTATGTAGCAGCGGTATCTTGGCACTTCCAACGCCTAGGTAAACCATCCTGCTTTAGAGACCCTAAGGTAAAAGCCTTCATCAAGGGCTACACTAACCTACACCCCCCAACACTGGGGCCTACCCCCGCTTGGAGTCTGGAGATAGTATTAGCGGCCTTATCTAAGGCCCCCTTTGAACCAATAACTACATGCGACCTCCGCCTCCTCTCCATGAAGACGGCTTTCCTGGTGGCAATCACATCGGCAAGACGAGCCAGCGAGCTGTGCGCGTTAAGGGTAGATCCCCCCTACACACGCTTTCACTCTGACAAGGTGGTCTTGCGGCCGGACATTGCCTTCCTACCTAAAGTAGTATCCTGCTTTCACCTCAACCAGGACATAATATTCCCTGCCTTCCCTAGCCAACCGTCGGATGACGGCCAACAGTCACTCCAATACCTGGACGTCAGAAGGGCGTTAGCTGTCTACATTGACAGAACTGTGCAGATGCGGAAGTGCAACAGACTCTTCATCTGCTATGCAGGCCCAAGGAAGGGCAAGGCGGTATCTTCACAACGATTTTCGAAGTGGGTAGCAACGACGATCAAGCTAGCATACCAAATGGTGAATAGACGGCTGCCGGAAGGCATCCGTAGCCACTCAACCAGAGCTACCTCCACCTCTACGGCATTCCTACAAGGGATCCCGATCCAGGACATCTGCAGGGCAGCCACATGGGCAACACCCCTGACTTTTGTCAAAGTTTACAAAATAGACTCTACCTCGAGAGAGGACGTGGCCTTGGGGCGAGCGGTCCTCATGTCCTGCATTGCACAACGGACTTGACTGAGTCCATAGACACTGGACATCACAGCGCAACTACCTCTACTAAGTAAATAAATGGCCCTAAAGGGTCCGTTTTGGCCTTATCTTGACTGGCGTGTGGTGTCTCTTCATTTTGCTTCTGCCTTGGTTTTTAGACAGGACACACCCTCCTCCTGAGTATAAGCTTGCTAATCTACCCTTTATGTGTGGATTCACAGAGACCACGAAGAAGAAGGACAGGTTGCTTACCTGTAACTGTAGTTCTTCGAGTGGTCATCTGTGAATTCACACAATCCCACCCATCCTCCCCTCGGGTGTCCTGGGCTACCTCCTCAAAAAAAAAAAAAGGGGGGGGGGCTGCAACTGCGGCTATTCGGAACTAAAATGGCGGGCTCGAGGAGGGCCTATATAGCCTGGAGGGGATGGTGGGCGGGATTGCCGCCAAAACTCAATCTAATGGCTAATTGACTCTAACGACTTCCAAATGCTACTGCGCAGGTGCAGGATTAACCCTTTATGTGTGAATTCACAGATGACCACTCGAAGAACTACAGTTACAGGTAAGCAACCTGTCCTTTCTTCATGGTCCTATGAGTTCTGGAGTGATTGTGAGGATGGAGCTGGGGTATTTTCACATACTTTCATACCTTTGGGGACAAAAGTGTGCCTGAAAATCACACTGGATTTTTAAAAAATACTGGGGAGGTGGAAGGGACTTTGGAGGCTTTAAGTAGGATCCAGGCTCTGCATGCAATCTGTAGGCTGCTTTATCACACCACTGCTCTATGGTCACACTGGCTCAAAAGGTTTGTGTAGTAGTACTAATAGTAGACATAGCAGAGAAGACCTTTTCAAAAAAGGTCTTCTCCAGTTCTGTAAATGGTTTTCCACCATTAATAATTTCAAACAAAAACAAAAACAATGAACAGTCCAGAAAGACTGTCTCTACCTAGAGATTTAAAATTTCTGAAAAATTTGAAGCTGCAGGGTTTTCTGGTTTGTTTGTTTTTTTATAATGAGAAAACTAGACATTTTTTTGAAAAATTGAACAACATTAATAGTAGCCTCCTTTACAGACTGAAAGTCACTCTGTTACTTTAGTTGCATAAAACGTATTCTGTTTGGCATAAAAGTATCATGCTTCACATATTAATAGTACAGCTTATTGTGACAATAATTATAAACAGAATTTCTTTTTTAAATGCTTCTTTTCTTTTCTTTTTTAATAAGTGGGGCTATAAGAGTCTGAACTTTAAGGAATACCTGAACCCTAAGGAATCAATTCATTAAGAGCAGGAACAATACAATAAAAATAGAAGAGATCATCATATTGCTAGAAGAAAGGGGGGGGGGAATCTGTTTTACCTCCTCTAGCTCTCTACATTGTCAAGTAAACATAAAGCACTCATTCCCATAAAAAGAACTGAGAAAACAAAATCAAGATCAGGAACTGCAATGATCTGATATTGAATACAGTCCTACATAAAAAAATCTTCTTCTTACATAGTTTATATAAATAATTTTGAGGCACTAAATATATGAACAACTTATATTAAACATATTATTCATCATTCTAAAAGAAAATATTCCATAATTAATTTCCCCCCTCTTTTTTCAATTTGTTCAGGAAAAAAGAAGGCTTTGGGGAAAAACCTTGGAAAACTGTGGGTTTAAAAAAAAAGCTGCCCCCCCCCGAGATCTTTACACTTCTAGCTCCAAATAAATACCACTAGGTATAGTCAATCAACTACTGAGGTTAGCAGATGGTAGGAACAGCACTGTCAGCTCCACAGTGATCACTTCTGTGCACCTGGCCTCTTTAGAAAGATACATTTGTGAGTGCCACAAAAACTTTCAGAACCCTCTAAACTAGCTACTGTCTCCAGGTATTATGTCAGATGACCCTATCATGTTGTCAGTGCTGAAGTCAGATTCAGCTATCTTGAAGTGATCTGTGGATATCAGGATGCCATGTGATCATGTTTTAGAAAAGAAAATGTCTTGGGCCAACCCTACAGCCCAGAAAGGAGCTGGACAAACAATGTGGGGTGATGAAGAGACCTAATATGTCTTCCATACCCAGCCATTTCCACCACAACCACCACCCATGTCCACAAGCTGAGAGTGTACCATCAGACTCATCTAGAATTCTCTACCGTGTACAGGGCTTTCTGTGGCAGATTGGTTAGGAAACATAATCTACTGTATATAAATGTAAGATTCCCCCTGAGAGAAAAATGTTTGAAAGCAACTATATCTCTGACATCTTGCTCACTCCTCATACAAAAAGGTCATTTGTAAAAAGGATGAGGTAACTTGCTTTTCACTTTTATTTAGTGCTCAGGCTCCTAGCTGAGGGTGCCAACAAGGTTGATAACTTGGGCCAATTTTGTGATCAGGACACCTGTCCACTGGGGACTGTGCTAAGAATACCATCTAATTTGGCCAAGGTCACTGAACAGTAGACAGATGGTAATAACTTCAGTCACCATCAACCTGGGAAAGGAATCAAGAAAGACAACTTGCAGGTAAATAGTCTCGTATCCTCTTAGCAGTCCCCTGAGTCATCCTGTTTGGCTGACTGGACAGCTGTCTGGAAAAATGATCAGCCTTACTTCATGGCCAACATGCTGCTCATAATTTTGTTTTTCAGTACAAGTCTAATAAGCGTATAACAAGGGTACAAAAGTGCTTGTACATATAAACTATTTAGAGCCAATCTTGTGTAATGGCTGGAGTACTAGACTGGTCTGATCCATCAAAAGCATAGGTCATCAGGTTCTTTGCATTTCCAGTTTTTCCCAGTCTTCTGATACACAGCAATTGCACCCTTGTCCTTCTGCTGTGGGCTTCCCAGAGGTGTGTGGTGGGCCAGAAATGCTGGACTAGATATGCCTTTGATGCTAACCTAGCACATCTCTTCTTATGTTTTTGTGAAGCCATCAGTGAAAGTCATGTAACTGTTCTTCACTTGTCCAAGAAGAATCATAATTTATCCATGTGAGTATTTCCAGAAATAACACCTGTATTACTGTTCATGTATGAGCAGACACTATAAGATCCATGAACTCATTATAAAGAAGCAGAACATTACACTAAACCAACATTCAAGGACAGTTGGGCCAAAAGACCTTCTGAATAAGTCGTGCATATACCAGGGTTGGAGCAGAGCTTTTTAGAATAGATGTTCTTCTATTCATAATGTAGGGATTAACATCTGAATTGAGTCTTTTTGAGTGTTCATAGCTCTTCACATGTGTTTGTCTTTATTAGTTATTGCCTATCTTTTGCAGGGTACAATTTGGCACTGCACAAAGTTCACTCCTCCCACCATTTTATCTTCACGACAACTGTACAGATTAGGTCAGCCTGACAGAGTGACCAACTATATGACAACAACATATTCTACCATTACTTCTGGCAGCAGCCCTGTAAGATACATCAGCATCATTACACCTGAATTGCAGAATGGGAAGGGCTGAGAGGTATTTGCTTACTGAGACTTCCTGGTAAATTCAGTAGGCTAGATCATATATAATGCCAAAAACACAGTTTAGAATTGTAAGAATGAATCACAAAAAGCCTCTGCCTTCTATACTCTGCCCTCCCTGGCAGTGCAACCATGAAGAAGGGTCCAAAGTTGTTTGTCTGTGTTTTAGGTGAACTGCAGATAAACAGTGGATACTCTTCACTATAACCATTTGAAATAAAATACTGTACATTCAATCCACAGTTGAAGAACTTGTCTTGTTTCAGTTAAGGTTAACTACAGTTTAGGATTTGGACAACATGCTAAACTGTTATTAATCTAAAACTAGAAGCAAAACATTGTGATCATCCTCTAAGTAATGCCAGAGAAGAGGGAAGAGTGTGTCAGACTTGCTGAGAATTGTTCTCATAATGGTAGAGCATCAGTTTTTAGACTTCGGGAGTGCTGGGCCCCTCTGATGAAAGCTATGGATCCCCTCCCTAGAAAACTGCACTTAAAACACTATTTTGAAAGTAACAGGAAGGAAAGCAAAGAGGGGCATCAGTTTTTTCTCTCGGATCACTGATGCCCTGAAGCCCATCCATGGAGCCTTTGGAATCTATGGACCATAGGTTAAAACATGGTCAATGATTACATCTGAAGATAGCCATTATAATGCTTGAATCATAGAATCATAGAATTGCATAGAATTGCAGAGTTGGAAGAGACCACGAGGGCCATCCAGTCCAACCCCCCTGCCACGCAGGAAATCACAATCAAAGCATCCCCGACAGATGGCCATCCAGCCTCTGTTTAAAGACCTCCAAGGAAGGAGACCCCACCACGCTCCGAGGGAGTGCGTTTCACTGCCGAACAGCTCTTACTGTCAAAAAGTTCCTCCTAATGTTGAGGTGGAATCTCTGTTCCTGGAGCTTGCACCCATTGCTCCGTGTTCCAGTCTCTGGAGCAGCAGAAAACAAGCCTGCTCCATCCTCAGCGTGACATCCCTTCAAATACTTAAACAGGGCTATCATATCGCCTCTAAACCATCTTTTTTTCCAGGCTAAACATACCCAGCTCCCTAAGTCTCTCCTCATAAGGCATTGTTTCCAGACCTTTCACCATTTTAGTTGCCCTTCTCTGGACACGCTCCAATTTGTCAATATCCTTTCTGAATTGTGGTGCCCAGAACTGGACACAGTATTCTAAGTGAGGTCTGACCAAGGCAGAATAGAGTGGCACTATTACTTCCCTTGATCTAGACACTATACTTCTATTGATACAGCCCAAAATTGCATTGGCCTTTTTAGCTGCCGCATCACACTGTTGGCTCATGTTCAACTTGGGGTCTACTAGGACTCCTAGATCCCTTTCGCACGTAGTCTCATTCAGCCAGGTCTCTCCCATCCTATATTTATGCATTTCATTTTTCCGCCCTAAATGCAGTACTTTACATTTCTCCGTATTGAATTTCATTTTGTTAGCTTTGGCCCAGCTCTCCAGTCTATCCAGGTCATTCTGAATTTTGATCCTGTCCTCTAGGGTATTAGCTACTCCTCCCAATTTGGTGTCATCTGCAAATTTGTTAAGTATGCCCCTAATTCCCTCATCTAAGTCATTGATAAAGATGTTGAATAGCACTGGGCCCAGGACAGAACCCTGTGGCACCCCACTGGTCACATCTTTCCAAGATGAAGAGGAGCCACTGCTGAGCACCCTTTGGGTTCGGCCGGTCAACCAATTACAAATCCATTGAACAGCTTGCATATGTGCATGCATACACACACACAACCACACACACCTCCTTTAATCTTTCTTTGTTTACTGGCAAAGGAGTTCACAATTAGATAAAACATAATTAGTTAGACCTCCTGGAGGAGAAAAGGAGTATGATTTAGAGTAAATGTAATAACGTTTTTAAACCCCATCTTTAAAAAGGGAGGAAAGAAGACCCAAATAATTACCACCCAGTCAGCCTGACATCAATACTAGGAAAGATTCAAGAGCAGATCATTAAACAAACAGTCTGTAAGCATTTAGAAAGGAATGCCGTGATCACTAAAAGTCAACATGGATTTCTCAAAAACAAGTAATGCCAGACTAAGCTTATCTCTTTTTTTGATAGAGTTACAAACTTGATAGATGAAGGGAATGTTGTGGATGTAGTGTATCTCGATTTCAGTAAGGCTTTTGACAAGGTTCCCCATGATATTCTTGTAAAAAAGTTAGTAACCTGTGGGCTAGACAAGGCAACTGTTAGGTGGATTTGTAATTGGTTGACTGACCAAACCCAAAGGGTGCTCACCAATGGCTCCTCTTCATCCTAGAGAGAAGTGACCAGCGGGGTGCCACAGGGTTCTGTCCTGGGCCCAGTGCTATTCAACATCTTTATCAATGACTTGGATGAGGGAATAGAGTCTCTATGCTTTGGTGCAGATGACACCAAACTAGGAGGGGTAGCTAATACCCCAGAGGACAGGATCAGAATCCAAAATGACCTCAATAGATTAGAAAGCTGGGCCAAAGCTAACAAAATGAATTACATCAGGGAGAAATGTAGGATACTACACTTGGGCAGGAAAAATGAAATGCACAGATATAGGATGGGTGAGACCTGGCTTGAGGGCAGTACATGCGAAAGGGATCTAGGAGTCTTTGTGGACCACAAACTGAACATGAGTCAGCTGTGTGATGCAGCAGCTAAAAAAGCCAATGCGATACTAGGCTGCATTAATAGGAGTATAGTGTCTCCTACATCAAGGGAAGTAACAGTGCCACACTATTCTGCTTTGGTCAGACCTCAGCTGGAATACTGTGTCCAGTTCTGAACACTACAGTTCAGGAAGGATATTGAGAAGCTGGAGTGTGTCCAGAGGAGGGTGACCAAAATGGTGGGAGGTCTGGAAGCCATATCCTATGAGGAGCGGCTTAGGGAGCTGGGCATGTTTAGTCTGGAGAAGAGAAGATTCAGTTTTTAGATATTTGAAGGATGTCATACTGAGGATGGGGCAAGCTTGTTTTCTGCCGCTTCAGAGACTAGGACATGGAGCAATGGGTTCAAACTACAGGAAAAGAGATTCCACCTAAACAGTAGGATGAACTTCTGACAGTAAGAGCTGTTCGGAAGTGGAATACACTGCTTCGTAGTGTGGTAGAGTCTCCTTCTTTGGAGATTTTTAAGCAGAGGCTGGATGGCTATCTGTCGGAAATTATTTGATTGTGTGTTCCTGCATGGCAGGAGGTTGGACTGGATGGCCCTTGTGGTCTCTTCCAACTCTATGATTCTATGATTCATGATGACCCTTAGGTGGACCTATAATGAGGTTTTCTTGGCAAGATTTGTTCAGAGGGGGTTTGCCATTGCCTTCCTCTAAGGCTGAGAGAGTGTGACTTGCCCAAGAAACTTGGGTTTCTGTGGCTGAGCAGGGATTCAAACCCTGATCTCCCAAAGCCCTAGTCCAACACTCAAGCCACTATATCATGCTAGCTCAACCACTACACCATGCTCAACCACTATTCTAGAAATACACAGACTATACAGTGCTCTTCCAGAACAGTCAAAGCACAATGCAGATTGTCTCAGTCATTGCCAAAATAATCTCTGAAGGAAGGTCAGCATTTGCATACCCGTATAACAGATAAGGGGAAAGGCAACCCTCCTATTTACACACAAAAAAGTACTTGTATAATGACATCCCAACAGTCTTCTTTTTTAAAAAAAATGAAAGAAACAAAAAGAAACTCTAGAAGTGGCTATTTTTAGTGCAGGTGTAGCAGGTGTATAAAAATGTGATTGACTCTTTTTTCCTGTTAAGCTTCACATCTCTCTCTAAGTTTCTACACATGCACACACACACACTCACACACACGTATGCTATAGTAGTCTACTGTCTTTGCAAGGATATAGCTTTGTCTGTAAAAGAAAACAGGTATCTGTTGGGGGTGGGTGATAACTGGGGCAGAAAAGCAGCCCGCCCAGGTGAGGAAGAACGTGCATGCCTCTGCATGCACACCCACATACACACTCTAGTCAAACTTGTCATCTTCTCAACTGTTTTCCATTTGAAAAATAAAAGGCTACTGTAGCTTTGATACATTTGTAGATATGAGTTCCCCGCACACACACCCAAGACATGGGCTTTACCAAGGCAGTCCACTGAGTTGACATCCCAGCTGAGATTTTGATAAAGGCATTTCTGCTTTATAGCACTTGGCCACTGCAAGACACAACTCTACTTCATTTCCAATCATTTTCTTTGAGCTTCAAAACATTAAGGATTATTGGATGTCCTCAAGAAGCTAGATTGGTCTTCATGGGGATACTGCAGGATCGGGGTTTTTAGAAGTAGGTGTCTGTTTCTTTTTACCTATAGCAATAAGAAAAAAACATGCAGGCACATAGCCTTCAACTGTCCATTTCTAGCAGAGACAGTCCCAATTAATCCTCAGCTGTCCCCCTTTTTCATCTGCTTTTAAAATGTCCCAGTTTCTCTTTCCTCCTCCCACTTTGACCATTTGTCCCCAGCTTATTTCAATTGCTGCAAACTGAGTTCAAAGTGCAAAAGTAGTTTATACTTAATTAACTCATGAGAAGAAGGAGAGGAGGGAACAGAATCTTGCCCTTTCAAGTGGGTTCAGGAAAAGGCAAATTGCTGCAGACTCCCCTAGCTTGTGTGTTCTTCCTCATTAATAACTGTTGCCATTGTGACCACACTCTGCTGCTGCTTGACCACGTGTGTCCAGGTTTTCATCTGTGAAATATTGCGGGGAGGATATGCAGGCAGAGTGCTGCACAAGTATTCAGTAAGAAGTAAACCTATTTCCTAGCTACCACAGTCTGGCCAAAGAGTATAAAGACCCTGAAGGATGTGCACATGCCTTAATAAAAAATAAAGTGTATTTAACGTAATAAAATATATTATATTACATTCCCATTGCCTTAGTTATTGTCTCCATCAAACAAATGCAGCAGGTATGACATTTTTCATTTATTGTTTCATGCAATTATATAGCCTATAGCACCTGGAATTCATTGGTGGTCTCCCATCCAAGTACTAACCAGGGCTGACCCTGTTTAGCCTTTAGAGTATTTAGGCAACAAAAAATACTTCATAGTAAACATGTGTAAGACTGCACTGCATATTACTTACCTACCTCCTCCCCTCTACCACCCTCCCACAAAAGAGATCATAGTACACCAGGGTGGGCATCATTTACGGTAAAAGAAAAACATGCTCCTGGTGACTTACTAGTTAAGGCAACATATTGTCAATAACAGGTAAGGAGGCTGAATCAAGACCAACCCTGCCATTAGGCACACTGAGGTGCCTGCCTAAGGTGACACACACAGGGGTAACTGAGGTGACAGCTTCCACTGTTCCCCTCTGTCAACAACAGACCTGTGTACATCACAAAATCTGCCCTCTCCCCCCAAACTGCCTGTAGTAGAGGACATGACGCCACCTGTAGTACTGAGGCATATTTCAACAGCCAAACCAGCCAGTTTTTGTGCCTTTACTGGGAAGGGAGCACTGTCCTATCCTTTACCTCAAGCAACCAAATCCGCTGGGCCATCCCTAGGGTATAGCCATATATTTTTGTATTAACATTGTCTCTATAGGCAAGAGATTGCACTGCCTGCATGATATAGTCCATCACTTAAGAAAAGAAATTCACTTTTCTGTGTAAAAGTGGTTTTAATGAGTCAACTCCACCCCGCTTTTTTTTTGTCCCAAATCCTTCACTTGGAAATTACAGAGGGTGGTGTGTATGTATTCTTGCAGTCCCACGGATTATTTTCTTTTACAGATTGAAAGAACAGCAAACTCCAGCAATAAGTGGGAGTGGATAAGCTATGCTATTGCATTAAATTAGTAACAATTAAAATGGCATGTTAAAGATTAAGGCAGCCATCTGGATAATACTTACAAGCTTTCAAATCTCATTGAAAAGAAAGCAAACTTGTAAGTCATGTCAGGACTACATTCTTTAAGCAGTATCTGTGAGGAACAGCCCTTAAATCCAATCTGGGAATACTTACAATTTTGATTTAATTCATTAAAAAACAAATGATAGAGAACAGTTTAATCATACTCACTTTTAGCATTTGACTATCTAATATCAAGTGGTCAAAGTGCTTCACATACATTATCTCATTCTTTCTCACAACAGCCCCAGAAGGTAGGCTTGTGTTAATATCTTTAAATCACAGTAAAAGGATTGTAGCTGAAAGGGAAATGGTTGCCTAGTAACTGTTTCTGAGAGGAAATTTGAACCTGGAAGTTTTGGTCTGGACACTTCACTAGGATTTATGTGGTCAGCATAAAAAGGCCAGTATGGTGAACTGGTCTGAGCATTGGACTATGACCCTGGAGACTAGGGTCCAAATCCCTGTTTAGCCACAGAAACCCACTGGGTGACCTTGAGCAAGTCACACTCTCTCAGCCTCAAAGGAAGGCAAAGGCAAACCCCCTCTGAACAAATCTTGCCAAGAAAATCTTGTGATAGGTTCTCCTTAGGGTCACTATAAGTTGGAAATGACTTGAAGGGACACAACAACATAAGAAGATCTGGATTCCACTGTTGTAATATGTGGTTAAACATGGAAGGCTTTCTAGAATTTAGCCAAAAAGAAACTAAGAATTCATATCCCAATGCAATAATAATGTTGACACAATTCGGGTTTAGAAGGCATGGGCTTAAGTGGTAGGATGTGTATATACATACATATTGGGATATTAAAACCTATCAATAAGCAATCAACCTTTTAAAAAGCAAGGTGAACGGATTAAGTTGCTGCAGCCAATAGGTTGCATAATGGCTTCCCTATTAGTTCCTCATACATCTATTGTGTCAGTCCTAGTTCATTCTTTGAAACTGCTCAGTGCCTCTTATTAAAATAATACACATGCATTTTCTGAAGCTTTCCAAGGTTATAAGTGAGAAATCATCCTTTGCTAGGGGGATCACATAGCAGTGGCCTACGATGATTGGCTCATGGAGCTAAGGAGAGCTCTGAAGGTCAGAAGGTGACACTGCCATCCCAGCTCAGGAGGAGGGGCTGAAGCAAGCATGTTTGTGTATGCACACATGTACACATGTTTAAGATATGGTTTGGGGAAAGGCAAAAGCAGAGATAGGGAAGGACTACTGAGGCTGCATCTGCACTACAGAAATAATCCAGTTTGACACCACTTTAACTGTCATGGCTCAATGCTATGGAATTCTAGAATTTGTAGTTTTGTGAAATATTTAGCCTTTTCTGTCAGAGAGCTCTGGTGCCACAACAATCTAGAAATCCCAGGATTCCGTAGCATTGAGCCATGGCAGTTAAAGCAGTGTCAAATTATTTCTGCAGTGCAGGTGTAGCCTTGAAAGTCAGTAGAAGACTAGAAGAATACTGAGATACTTCTGTCTCTCTCTAGAGATCTGATGACAGCGCATCTGTAGTCTGATAGGGATATGGATGCTGCTTGTCTCCATGCACTACTTATATGGCTATAAGTGAACCACACATCATTAAAAAAAAATTCTATAAGTCTCTAGGGCTTCTCTTCTAAGTGAATGCAAGCTCAAGTGTTCCTTGCACTTTCTTGCTGCTTTGAGAAACGGGAGCACATAACACTAAGAAAATCTAGTCTTTCTTCTAATTTTACCAAATATTTTATCCCAAGAATCTGTCAATCCTACCATACATTTTTTCTCCTGCATTGCCAAAGGTTTTGGTAAGCTCAGCTGTCTTTGGCCAGTCTTCTTTTCTTTTGTTATAATTTAATAGGGCAAACCACTTCTGAGTATTCCTTGTCTAAGAAAAGCCTAAGGAATTCATGGAGTCATAGAACCATAGAGTTGGATGAGACCACAAGGACCATCCAGTCGAATCCCCTGCCATGCAGGAATACACAATCAAATCATTCCCTACAGATAGCCATCCAGGCTCTGTTTAAAAACCTCCAAAGAAGTGTACAGTTGTCCCTCCACATTCAAGGATTTGGCATTCACGGATTTAAGTATTCACGGCTTGAAAATATTCTTTAAAAAATAATAATCCAAAAAGCAAATTTTGATTTTGCCATCTTATATAAAGGGACACCATTTTGCTATGCCATTGCATATAATGGCACTTGAGTATTCACGGATTTGGGTATTCACGGGGGGTCCTAGAACCAAACCCCAGCGAATGTGAAGGGACAACTGTATTCCACTTCCAAATAGCTCTTTGTCAGGAAGTTCTTCCTAATGTTTAGGTGGAATCTCTTTTCCTGTAGTTGAACCCATCGCTCTGTGTCCACTGTCTGTGGAGCAGCAGAAAACAAGCTTCTTAAGTCAAAAAGAGACACAAAGGCACAGGACTTACAGTATATACAAACAATTTTATTGTAAAGTGCAGAAAAATCTGAGCCCCTTTCTACTGTCTTCAAGCCTTTCATTCACTGTGTAAAACACAGTGTAAGCAAAATCATGCCAAGAGCTCACTATATACTAGATAGAGGTGCTAAGATCCTACAAACTAGGAATGATGTGTACCTTCTTTCTTGGCTCTAAATAAATGATTGAAAGGTAACAAAAATGTCATAATTGTAAGATTGAAAAGTTGAAGTTAAAAGCACTTCTGATGTAGAAATATGGCCACTCTGTGAATTACTGTTGAGACACTAGGCTTTCATCTGAGTTCTCCACACCAAAACATTGGGGGGCTCAAATCCTATAGATTTAATGACAGCTCCTGCTACAAATCAAACACAGGATTGATTATTTATTTATTTATTGGGCAAAGACAGCGATGTCATTTGCTCAATGTGAGAGCAATTTGCAAATGTAAAAAAAAACAATTTAAAAAATTGTATCTTAGAATGCAAATTCTCAAATAGCCACTTTATTGATCCCACTAATCTGGGTTCTCAATAACCACAATGGAATTGTGATTTCTCCATAGCATGATAATCCCTATCACTTGCAGACCATCAACATTATTTTTTCTTCCCTCCAAGCTATAGAACCCTGCCTTCTTTTAATGTTTTCTTAAATTTTGGAAAATTTTGCTATCCATAAACTAAAAGGTGGCCCCAAGATTCCCTTCAAAACACAGTCACCTTCTAGAACACAATTACACTTCAAGAACATTCTCATATACATTGCTCCTTTAGTTACACTCACAAACACTTCCTGATGAATAAATGTCCAGTTAAGTGGGGATGTCAAGGAATATCTACATCCTGGGAAACCGTTAGTCTTTTCCTGTCTCATTTGACTGTCAACAATATATTGGAAAGGACCAATTTCAATGCTAACTGCTACACTCGTTGGTCACAAATCTGTGAGTAACACTGAAACTCCATTTAGTGCCAGTTTAAGCCTGACTGACCAAGAAGCCCAAAGCAAAATTCTGTCTCCAAAAGCATTATTTTGAAAAAAAAAAAAAATTAGAGGCTTTAACCATGGTGAGAGTTAGTGAGGTATATCTCTACTTATTTCGTTCTCACACAAGAGAATGAAAATATTCAAAAGTTTTCTCCCTGCTGGGCAAAGCTGTGAGGATTTTAGTGTGGTTTTTTTTAAACGAGATTTGACATTTTGGATTTTTTGCAAAACTTTCATGAATTCCTTCTGTGCTAAAATACCACAGTTTTGAGCATAAAACATTGTGTTTGTGTAACATACAATATTTCATGCTAAAAACAGTATGTATGACCAAAACTAGTGCTCTTCTGCAATGTATTCTGTATAAATATTGGAAAGAACAATTACTCTCAACTCTGTTAACAGCTTTTTCAGGAACAGGGTTCCTAGCGTGGTCGTGACTATGCTGTAGGAACCCCTTTTGAGGGAGTGCAGGATGGAGGCCTGTAACTTTGCCTCAGCCCCTGTGCTATTGCCAGGAGAGCAGAGGGTGGGGCTAGAAGGGATTTAAGCTCAACCCTCCTGCCTCCTCCTTTTTGTCGCTTTGATCGGCCCACCTTCCCACCACCAAATCAGTGTGATTTAATTGGTCACTTCAGGGTTGGGTAGGAATTTTTGCCCTTTTACCTGGGGTCTTTTTGCCTACCCCACACTGTGGATATGGACTTGACAATTAGGGTGGTGTCTTAAATAGGCGGTCACTTGGCAGATAGAGGGGGAGATTTTGGTAGTTTGGTGAGCACCTTGGCACCTCTCCCTTTTGGAGGTAAAGGGGGGAGCTGAAACTGCCCCTTTAGTTCAAGCTGAGGGGTGAGGAAAGTGACCTCCTTTGGGGCTGGCCTGAGGGATAAACCCCTCCCTTTAATTTATGCAAATTGAGGGATGGACTTTTGGGTCAGCCTTCCAGATGCAGACTGACTGGGGAACAACCCAGTTTATGGGTTCTCCCTGGGTTCAGGTGTTTTCGCCCAAGTGAAGTTGGGGAGGGGGTTTTGGAGTTGACCTCCTGCCCCAACAATTCCCACACTAGGTTGCTTCCCCATTGCAGATCTCTTAGAATGGGGTTAAACAGGTTATAGTAGCCCTTTATATCCCAGCTATAAGTGTGGTCTCTTTATTTGTATCTGGTCTCCTTATTCCTACATCTGCCATCAAATGATTTTGCAAATATAATTTCCTATTAGCTATGAGATGGCTCACCCTTCATCTCTGAAAGAGTGGTCAGGTTTGTTTTTTATTATTATTATGTCCATGCAGATTAGGACTAGGAAAAGCAATCCCCACAAAGTTTTATTAAGTAAGCAATTGTATAAATGGCCAGTTTTATCTTGCTGTTTCTTTTTAACTTTTGTAGTACATCTCTTAGTCTGTGACCACAAAACACACACACACACGTTGTTGTTTTAATTGCAAAAACCAATCTGGAAAATGCAAACTCTTCTGAAGCCAACAGTCTCTCACTGAAAACACTGGTTCACCAAGTCACCCTTACTCATGAAGGATTAGAAAATTTGTGAAGATCTTTACATCTCTAATGGGAATATGTTCTGTGGGGGCAAGAGAGAGGGAAGGTGGGGGAAAGGAAGAGATTCTCCTCTGAGACAAAAATGAGGCCCCTCATAGTTTAAAACTAGTTCTGAATATGTGGCCAATAACATTTAATGTAGTAATATCTGAAGTTGTAAGTGTTCTTATACACTACAGATGCAAAGAACACAAGCAAATTTTCTTGTTATTGGTTAGAAAGTATGTATCAACAAATGTATCAAATTTTCTTGTTATTGGTTAGAAAGTACTGTATGTATTGAGAAAATGATACATTGGCATGGTCTTTTTGAATCTTTTGTGAAAAATCTGTCTAGGAGAAATTGATTTTGCACAATAATACAATTTTTTCTTTATTTTGGACAAAATACACTGCATGAGCATGTCCATTTTGTGGGGAAAAACACTTTTTAGCAGAAAAAAGAAGTTTTTTGTGGAAACTTTTATTTTTCAAACAAAACTCTCCTAATTGAAAAATGCACAAAATTTTCATATTTTCACCTGACAGGAGAAAAATGTTCTAAATTATTTCTTCCTGCGTACAAAAATGAACTAAGGAAAGATTTGCATCCCTAGCTAATAGAGCCAAACTGCTAGAAAGAGCCAGGTGCAAATTAAATTTTGTATCCTCCACAATGTCCTAGACATAGCATTGTTTCAAACCACTGGAAGGGGAGGAATGGCAAATACCCACACACCCACACCAATGGTAAATGTATGCAAAGAACATTTCTACAAAGTAATATTTCCTTTCTAAGAGGTTAAGGAAAAGAAAACATGCAGAAATTTTCTCAAAAAATGTGTTTTGAGAAATTTCAGTACAGCTCAAGTCAGAACAGAAGTTAGAATTATTTTATCTTTTGGTTTCTTTTCTAAATTGACTGTACTTGTTATGTTCTGCTCTGAATGTTGTAGTCAACTATTTTTATTTTAAAAAAGCCAATCCCTGAACAATCAAGGAAGACTCCTAGGCTGAAGAGGTTGGGTACCAGATAGCTGGGGAGGATTCCATGGCCAAAAGAATCGACATCACAGAACTGCCCTATTTTCTCTTGAGAACTTTCTCCAAAGGAGACTTTCACTTTGGAGCAGAAATCATCACTAGGGATCTAGCAGCAAAGAGGGAACTAGTAAATCTCATGTAAGATTTAAGTCAGCATTCACAAGTCCTTTGTACAAACCTGTGCTAATAAGCAGGTTGATGACACTTCCCATCCAATCCTCAGAACAGTTATTTTCTGGACAGCCCCAAATCCCCCAAAATAACTTTTCCAAGCTATTCCTCCCATTATGGTTTGGCAGTTGCCCTGCAAATGACCTCAAATGGCCTGAGGAGGCCTAATTCTACAAGTTTGGATCGATTTTATTTATTTATTAGATTTATACCCTGCCTTTCTCCAAAGAGAACTGTGCAAATACACTCCTGGCTATAGCCAAAACATAAGCATCCAAGCCCAGATCTGAGTCAAGGAGCATCTGCTTTATGGATCTTTTCCCACGTGCATAGTGGACCCAACTGGCAGAGGGAGAGGTTATCTCATCTTGCCATTTGGGCAGGATGCTTTAAAATGTATTTTAAAGTGTTTTTAACTGTGTACTTAGAACCAAAGAGAACAGAATATTTTTAATTTTGTAATCGACCTTGGATCCCTTGGCAGAAGAAAAGCAGGATATAATTTGAATAAAAAAAACAAACAAAAAACAAAAAAATACTACTATATATTTTTAAACTCTTAGCCACTTGAGACCCCTTTTGGTAGGGAATGCTGGAGACAGATTTCAAAAATAAAATATTTTGAAAGCAAATTGTAATAGTTAAGGGAATGCAAATAGAAAACAAATTCTACACTGACAAGTATAGCAACATCTATTCATATTACACAGGTATTTCTACAGCATCTGCATGTCAATCCAGTCTCTGCAACATGAACAGAACTTCTCTGCTGCTTAGATGCACTGAGTTAGTGAATCAGCTCCCACATTAAATATTCTATTGCTTGTCAACACACAACACAACTTTAACATTAACTTCTCTTCTCTTGGTGCATCTTGCCATTCTCTGTGACATTTGTTTACTATGTGTTCACTGGTGAATGACCCACTTTTTTAAAAAAGGAAGGAACTTTTATCATAAATATTTATCAACAAAAAAATAATAATAATCCAAAAGTAGGAAGAAAGAAATACTTGATCTGAATAGTACATATGTTTATGATTAATCCCTTGCTGTTAATTTGAGTTATGTCAAAGAAACAATTTTTTATTCACAGCTGAATGATTAAATCATAAAATGAGTTCTTTCTGGTCTAGCTGAAAGGTACTTTTATTACCAAAAAAGCAACAACTGTAGGAAGTAAAATCTAGCCCAAATATTTACTAACTGTTACATCTAGGGTTTAGATTCTAGATCTAGACCTATGTCAATTAGAGCTTTGTAATAATACTCCTACTGTTCTGAACTGAGAGCCACTGTGGTATAGGTGATTGCAGGGTTGGATTGGAATTTAGGCAACCCAGGTTCAAAACTCCAGGTTGAACCCTCACTAGAAGCCAAAATGACTAAACTGAGGCTATCATACTTTGGATGTATTATGAGATAACAATAATGCTTAGTAAAGTGGAAGGCAGTAGGAAAAGAGGAAGACCATATTACAGACAAATTGTATCAATAAAGGAAGTCATGGGCCTGAGTTTGTAAGACCTGAGCAGGGCTGTTCATGGCTGGGGTCCTTGGAAGTTCCTCATTCAAAGGGTCACCATGAGTCAAAGCCAGCCTGATGGCAACTATAACAAACCTTAGACAGTCCTTTCAAATGAAACCTGGAACAGATTCACTGCCCCACTAACATGGAAGCCTCCAGCTACACCTGGTCAGAAGTTAATACACCTGTTTGTTCAACACCTTGATATCACATTCCCAGCCATTAAGAAACCACAATTACTTACTAATGCAAATGTTATACTCATTTCAAACAAATATGGTCACAACTGTATTTTTAAATGTGCACCTCGATTTTTTTAGCTCTCATAACATTTAAAATCTGTTAAGAAGAAGAAAGAAAACTAGCCAAAAATTATTCATGATCTTAGGTCAGTAGGAAACAGTCTATCATTACAAGACCTTGGACTGGTTGGGCATCACACAACTGTTGTTCAGTAAGCACATATATAACTTGAAGTGATGTTTTAAAATGAGATTACACCAATATTCATCTGAAATAATACTTTAAACAGTTTGCATGTATATCCAGTTTTGTTCCATGCATAGTCCAGGACATCCTTTTTCTGCCCTACTCTTTCTGTGCTGGAGGACAGCACTCTGTTGGAATACAACTCTGGATAATGTGAGTTGCTGTCCATGGGCTAAATCAGAGATCATATTACTGCTGCCTTCCAGATGTTTTTGAACTGCAACTCCCAGCAGCTTTAGCCATCATAGTTGATGGTGAGGAATGCTGGGGATTTTAGTTCAACAACATCTTGAAGGCAGTACATTTCCCACTACTGGGCTAAATCCAATCATTAGTGCCAACCAGAGTAGATCACTGTGAACACGTGGAATGTGTGTAAGTCTTTATTTATCACATCTCCATTGGGTTAGGACTCACAACAGAATTTCATCACAACACAGTAGGCATCAAGCAGAAGGCATAAAGTTGGTGAAATCTGGGGTGGGACCAAAAGAACTGCTTCAGGAGTACAATCTCAACCTTTTTGGAAAGTAAATCCCACTCAACACAATGAGAGTTCATGAAGATGCTAACACAGAGAGACACATTAAACAGCAGGCTTCCATGACTTATCACATACCCTATTAGTTTTTAAACTCCATTCATTTTCAAAAGCAATTTGCCACATGACCCAGGCAAGTACTTTTTAAGAACCACAAGCCCAAAGGTGTGTATGGGTATGTAATGAATAGCCCAGTTCTTTGGATCCTGGCTATAGGAAACTGGCTGCTTTTTCATTCTTCCTGGAAAGTGCTCCTTATAACTCCAAAGCATTCATCACAATACACTAACAGAAGCTATCCAAGTAAAATGATACCACCTCACTGATGCACCTGCAACTATCTAGGACAAGCATAATATATTTGTGTGAATGAACAACTTAGATTCAAATCAAGGAAAGGAAAGTGCAATGGCAAAAAAACAGGAAATCAACACTACTGCATTTATGTAACTGATCGCCTCCAATGCTTTCAGAAGGTTGGTATTGTTTACATTTCCTGATTTCAGATAGACCCCAGAGAAAGGCGAGCTCCCCTGAAAAGATGTCTAAAATAAGCAAAACTGAATATAGCCTCAAGTTGCTTTCCCATGAAGTTTGCGCCTGCACTGGAGAATGGCATATATGGAAATAAATGATGGGCATAGATGCCAGCGTAGGTGTATCACATGTCTAAACTAAGCACTTAAGAAAGACGCACAATGTTTTCACAGAGCAAGCCTAGGCAAAATCTTCCTCAATATCGAGATTGCAAAGTAGCCCCAGAAATATCTCTCCATCATCTCATCCTACAATTTGACATACACCCATCTCCAGCAACAAGGAAGAGTTGAAGCCAACCCTGAATACGTCATAAAAGGAGGGGGCAATGGAGTGTAGCACTTTTAAGCCCAGTCTGGGCTCTACTCTCAACCCCAAACCTCCACCTACAAATCTGGCCTTTGAGATAATTCAAATTTAAGGTACTCAACTTGCTAAAAATAACAATTTAAAAAACCCAACAAAGATAACTGAGCTTGTAGATGGATGAATTAAAACTGGGAGAAGCTGAAGTTAGCAAATCAAGAGGAACCACATGTGTGTGTGTGTGCGTGTGTGCACGCGCACATGCATATATATTCAGCTCTAAGAGATTTGGGACACATGAATGTTATTAAAGAAAGCTTATTTTAAAAGGGCATTTAGTCTTTTAATAATAATAATAATAATAATAATATTTATTTATACCCCGCCCCTCTGTTAAAACAATCGGGGTGGCTTACAAAAATTAAAATACAATACAGATAAAATCCCCAAACACCCCCCACCCCACCCTCCCCCATAAAAAAATATTAAACAATTATAAATGTTCTGTGACTGTACGGAATTTTGGACCAAGAACACTATTGCCGAGATCAAGGCAGGTTCAAGATTTCAAGCCTTTGTTTATATTTGTCTCTGTGTGTGTGTTTGTGTGTATAAAATTTATTTTCTCCCCATCCTCGCTGCTCCAACATCAGAATGTGCGGGTGTGTTTTTCATCAAGAAGCAGCAGCTGCACTTGCTCTCCTTTGACAGAATGCCAAGTGATTTGCAGCCCCCAAAGTGGCAGGATCCAAGCAACCAACTCCCAACTTCTCTCATCTCATGGTGTTGTACAAGATCTACACATGAAGCAGGAGGAGGAAGGCAGAAGGCAGCTGCTAAATGCTGCTGTTGCTTCTTTTCCTGCTTAAGGTGGCAGAGAGGGGAAAGGGACCACAAACCAGCAGGGAATCTGTCCAGTAGTTGCTATCTTGCTGGATTGAAGTGTGTGTATGTGTGTGTGTGAGAGAGATTGACTAGCAAAAGGAGGTAGCAAAACTTCCTCCTTACTCCTGTTCCATGTAGGAGAATTTTGATTGATGGTTGCTGCCAAAATCTAAACAAGAACCCAAGAGCTTGGTCTTAGCAGATGCGCTAGGACCAGGTGCTTGTCTTGGGCATTGCCACAATCTAAAAAGGGGGATTTTGAAGGGAGAGGAGAGACTTGAAACCATCAAGATCTCTTGTCTATTCTTCCTTCCCTCCCCTTAGCTTCTTTCCCTCCTCCCCGTCTAAAATATGAAATGTAGGAGAGCTGAAGCATAAGGAAGGGGGGGGATCATCAAGCACGCCTGCGATTTTTGTGACTAATAATAATAATAATAATAATAACAACAACGACAAGAAACAGCGACCACCGTTAGTTTTGGTTTCGAAAGGCACAGAACCATACCTAAGGCGAATTTTCCCCCACAGACAAGATACACAGGCAGACTCATCACAGACAGGCAGGGACCGTACACAGTAACCATACCCCCAAATCCAGGACGGAGCCTGTTGTCATAACCATCCAGGAGACGGTCCAGGATGCGTGTGAAATTCTCCGGCCGTAATTTCTCCTCCTTTTTGAGCTGTCCCGGGAGCACGGTGAGACTGGGGGGAAAAAGGAGAGTGGGGAGACGGAGCCCCCCAAATACCACCGCGTTAGGAAGGAGGACGGAGCAAGACGAGATACGGGCAAAGAAAAGAAAAAGGGAAGGGAAGGGAAAGGCATCCTTGGGTGGGGGTGAGGGGGGTGAGGATGAGGAAGGTGAACGGGAGGCTTTGATGCCGTCCCCCTAACTCCCCCATTCTTTCTTCCCTCCCTCCCGTTTCTATTTCCCAGCCCGCCACCCAAGGCATCCAGTAAAGGTGCTGAGGGAACTGGGCGAGCCGGGCGGGTGGGGAAAGGTGTGGGGAAGGGTGTGGGGTGTGGGGGGGGGGCGCGTCCGACTCCTCCTCACCAGGTCGCCAGGCTCAAGAAGTGTACGAAGGCGACAGACAGCCCCGAAGACAACACCATCGCGGTCGCTGGCTCCTTGGCAGAAACCATCTTTGCTTGCCATACTTTAAGCCTGGTCGCACGTTCGCCCGTCGCGCCGCCAAACGCCGTGTCCAGAGGAAAGATCACACCGCCGCTCGAGGAGTGAGGGTGGGGGGGGGAGAGAGAGAGAGGCGGGGAGGGGTGGGGGAGAGAGACGGAAAGGGCGGGAAGCCACCGGCGCACACCCGCTCCCCTCAGCCTCGCACACGCCCGCCTCGCCTGCTTGGCCCCGAGAGGGAGGGAGCGAGCCCCGGCCAGGCTTCAGGCCCCGACCCCCAGGAGCCAAACCGCCGCCCCGCCAAGCCTACATCGTCGTCCTTTCCCGCCCGGCGCCACTGTGGAGGCGCGCGCAGGCGAGTTGCCCTCTTCTGCCAAGTCCCCTTTTCCCTCACTCGCTTGCGGGGGGCAGAAGACAGCAGGTTTCCAAACCCCACCTCTTCCTTTCTCATCAAACCCTTCCTTCTCCCCTCCCCCTGTTCACCCCCCACACACACACACACTACTCCTGTCAGAGAAGGATTTTATTTCCAACCAAACGAGGGTCGGTTGCAACCTCCCCCCCCCCTTATTTTAGCTTCCTTTACTGTATATTTACTTTCTCTCAAGACTGAGGGAGCGCGAAGGCAA
The DNA here is from genome assembly GCA_030847615.1 of Gambelia wislizenii. Classification (NCBI taxonomy): domain Eukaryota; kingdom Metazoa; phylum Chordata; class Lepidosauria; order Squamata; family Crotaphytidae; genus Gambelia; species Gambelia wislizenii. Next base: position 100,535,846 of record JAUMIR010000005.1, on the reverse strand, counting down.
GAGAGGACGAAGAGCACCTCCTGGGCTTCCTTGGACTGGCCGCTAACGAGGGAGCAAACTTCCTCCCCCCCCCCTCCTCAAACCCCCCATAACTATTTCCCAAAAATTTAGAGCAATGGCACCCGGATCCTGGCTCACCTCTGAGCGTACGAAGAGCGCCTTTCCGACTGCGGGCTCCCACCCACAGCTCAGGGACAGAGAAGGACTTCCCTCGCTTGGCAAACAGGTACCATTCATTCCCCCACTTCTTCCTTTAAAACAGATCTCTGAAAGATCCCGCTCGGGCTTTTCTAATCTGCTCACGCTGCTCTGGAACATGTAAGATAAAGTGGAATGAGGGCCTTGAAGCATGGACAGAGTAGTCTTGGAGACGACCTTCCCCCCCTCCTCAATACCTCTAGGATTAGTAGGAAAGGCTTCCTAGCCTCGTGGGTAAGGAAAACTTTTGCACAAACTTGAGGCTTCTTAGAAATTAAGACCTAAGCACCACCACCACCAATGATTCCTCCCTTAAACAGGGATTTAAAGAACCACTGGTTTCTCTCTCTCTCTCTCTCTCTCTCAAGCATTAATTCCACCATGAGAAGGAAGAGGCGAACAGGCAGGTAACACCAAGAAGTGCCATTCCACAAAGTCTAACATAGACTTGATTCACCAACAATCATCCCTTGCACACTCCTTTTCCCCACTCTTTTTCCCTCTTCCGCCACCTTCCCCTCCACAACAGCTCCACAGGGAGGCTTTTCCATGTCATTATCAAGGCTCATTGCCTGCAGATGACACTACCACTTTCACTTCTTCTTTGAAACCCTGTATCCCAGAATGACGCAGACTTGCTGTCACAGTTCCTTCTCTTAGCTTACTCTGCTGTGCTTGTGTGTGTGTGTGTGTACATCTGCCTCTCCTGTTCCTTCCCAGATGTCTTGGCCATGATCATGGTGATGAAGTCTTCATTTGTCTTGATTGTCTTTTGTTGAGACAAGGGTGGAGGGGGGAGAGAGCGTATGCAAAAGACAATAAAATGAGGTGGGGATGAATACAGAGCTGGGTTAACACATTTTTCCCTTTGATATGAGGGACTTCTTCCTACAGTGCTCCTGACATAAAATTAAAGCAGGAAGGCTGGTGAAAAAGAAGAGGATTGCAATGGTACTGCAATGTTAAAAACAGTGCCCTCCTTATCCAAAGCCTGTAATTGAACTAATTATCCCAGGGAATTAAATACAGAGATGTCAAAGTAGCAAAGGGTGGCAGTCACTTGTCCATGCGTGCATTCGGAGCGTAACTTGCAAGAATCAAGACAGTTTTTGGTGACCCACATATATTTCTTATCACATCTTGCTCTGAGGGATTAGGCACTCCTTCCAGTGATCTGTTTTGAAATTTAGTGTGTATTTATTTATTTAAGGAGCCAGCATGGCGTAGTGATTTGAGTGTTGGACTACAACTCTGGAGACCAGGGTTCATATCCCAGTTCAGCTGTGAAAACCCATTGGGTAAACTTGGACAAATCACATTCTCTTGCCATAGGTTGGAAATGACTTGAAGATACACAACTATTTATTTATTTATTTATCTCTCAATCACAGCTTGCTGATTTTCTTCTGGCAGCAGAAATTGCATCATGCAAACTTCTTGTGTGACAGGGGCCCTTGTCCATGAAGGAACCAAATATGTCAGTTTTATTCAGGACACTGAAGTCTTGCTAGATGCAGAGGTAGAACTTTAACTGTGCAGTTTGATGTATGGGGTTGTCTAAGCAGTGAAAATACTCCTCATGGAATTCGCTGGGAATCCTACTTGTCTAAATGGGCCTGTGTACCAATCCACACTATTTGGAAGGAGGAGGCCCCAAAATGGCAAAAACAATGTCTTTGCAGCTTTTCCCGTACTTTTTTATAAACTGTGAGGGGAGTGTGCATTCCTGCTCATTTGGACAATTGAACCACAGGAAATTTGAAGGGAGACACAACTGACTGGCTGGGCAAGAGCAGGGGTGGAGTTTGCTAGCAGGTCAAGCGCCTGCTGTTGCCATGTTGGATTCTTGCTCACTAAGGCAATTAGATAGAATGGTTATTTTTTGTTTTACTTTCCTATAAAATCAAAAAATCACTCTATCACTCTAGCACACCTTGGATGACTTTTTTTATGCAGTGAAGAACTAACACGAGTAAATCACTTGTGGCCACCATCTGGAATGTGAGGCTTATGGGGGCTTCTGAGGCCAGAAAAACCATTAAGACATGTTGCTGCTGCTCTGAGATGCCATTATTATGAGGTACTCTGTGTGTCCCCCTCCCGTTGTGTAGATGAGTCCTATGTCTGTTTAGAAGCAAGCCCCATAGAATTAAATGACGGTTACTGCTCTATATGGATTGCAGCAAAAATGACTCATGTATTTCTCTGTCACCAAACAGTACACATCAGACACTTTATTCACTACTAATCAAGTATCTGGAGTTCTTCCCCCTGCCATTGAAATGGAATCTGATTATATTCAATGCTGCTGTATCCTTGAATTCGTCCAGATTGTACGTCAGATCTTCTTCCTATAAAGGTGCCCTCCTTGAATCCTTATGATAACCCACACACTTGTATTGTACTTGAAAGCTAGTTCATTTTATCATTTGTTCAAAGGACTTTGTCTAGTTAAGCAGTTCTTTAAAACTCTTGAATTTGAGGCTGATATTCTTTTTGCTGAAATAAAGAAAAAGATTCAGCCGGGTTCTGTTTAGATTTGGTCTTTTTTTTTCTTTTTCTATACAGTACTCTGTGTGGAAGAACCAGCATGGTATTGTCAGGATACCTGTCTGAACTAGGCCTTACTTAGCCTAAGCCCAGCCAGGGTCCTGCCATGCACAGTAGGGGCCTGGACATTGTTGCTGTGTTGGCAGAGGGGACTGGAATGTGAGTACCTTACAGTTCACAAGGTTGGAGTTATCACCGTATGTCTCCAAGGTCATCCAGCTGCCAAAGGCATGGGAAAGAAAAGGGGGAATGGAACGGGGGGGGGGACTCAAGCCTCTATTTTAAACTGTATATCTCTTCTTGTGAATCAGTTCTGCCAATGACTTTGGGCCTGTTCACTTCTTTACCTCTGCAATAAAATACTTTGACTAGTGATTGTTGTATGAGTGAATTGGAGTTCTGACTGGACCCTTACAGATTAGCAGAACTCTCTTTGCCTGTGGATGACTCCTGGTGCACCATGTCCCAGGAGCAGTCCTCAGAGGAGATGGAAGAATGTCCTGGTGATACCTCCCAGGACAGACCAAGCAAGCAGAGAGTGGCAGCCTCTAGAGATGGCAGCTTGCCTGAGGGTTCTGAGGAAACCTCCCAGATCAAGCAAGCAAAGAGGCAGAGGAGAGGCCTGCTTGGATGTGGCCAAGGGGGTGGAGGCGGCTATTACTTGGAGAGAGACCGGTGCTGTACCAAGGGAGAGATGACCTAGGTGCCCTGATCCGGAGGAGTGAGCCTAGGAGATGGACTGATGGTCCCAGTGCTGGGACGCTAGACCCAGTGGAGCTTACAGTGTGGGCAGACCCAGGGGAGACTTGGAATCCAAACTACAGGATGTGCGAGAGGACGTACGAGACTGAAATCCTGTCTACAGGAGATTCTGGCTAAGCTCGATGTGATAGAGGTCAGAGCCCAGAGGAGGGTACTGGTGTGAGAGGCAGTGGCAATGGCATTGGCAGTGGCTATAGAGGCAGAGGGAGAGCCAGGGGAAGCCCCGGGCAGGATGAGGAGACAGGCAAGGCAGAAACAGCCCCAGAGAGGCAATTACCCCAACCAAGGAGGGCCCTTGGCTCCTTCGCTGATCGAGGACTGAAAGCCACTTTTGATGGACATGCAAAGAAGCTGCCATATTTCTTAACCCAGGTCAAAGGGTTTATGCAGGAATAGGAAGGTGTGTTACAGATGGAGGAGGCCAAAGTGCAGTATGTGTCAGGCCAGCTGGAAGGTGAGGCAGCCAAGTGGCTGGTAGGACTGTATGATATGACAGCACCCGAGCTAGAGCAACTTAGCGGCTTCATGATGGCCCTGAGAGCACACTTCGAGCGCCCCTTCTGCCAGGAGTGCGCGCGCACTGAGTTGCAGAGAGTTCGCCAGGGCAACGAGTCGGCGTCTGAGTAAGCTACAGAATTTTGATGGCTGGTGAGCCAGGTCCAAGACTGTACTGAGGCAACCAAGATCCAGTACTTTAGAGACAGCTTGAATGCAGATATCCTGGAGTGGGCACTTCTCCAATGTAACCCAGAGATTTTAATTGGGTGGGTGCATTTGGCTGGGGGAGTGGAAGCAGTCAGACTGAGTGTGAAGATGACCAAGCAGTGGCAAAGGTGGGAAGCTAGACTAGGACAAGTGGGGCAAAAAAGCCAGCACGCCCGGCAACCACCCCAATGGAGACAGAGTGTGAGCAGTGGATGTGGTTGGGACTGTGCCTGTGGTGTGGAAAGAGTAGACATTGGATCGTAGAGTGCCCTGAGAGAGCAATGGACAGAGAGTCAAGGGATGAGAAACCTCAGAGGAGTGTCGGAAAGGCATCGCCGAGGAAGCCAGCAGGGCAGGGGAAAGCAAAGACTCAGGTGCTCACAGCGAATGTCACCAGCGAGTCCCTGTGGGAGTTGGACAAGATGGATGCCTCATCTTTTGGAGACGGAGAGCCATCACAAAATGGAGGTTGCCTGCCATAGTTTGCACCGAAGGGTGGGCTAACCCTGAAGGGCACCCAGAATCAGTGGTGAGTGGTGTATGAGCCCCTTTTTTTGTCAAAGTCAAGTTGTGGGGGCCTGTGAAAGTAGTAGCCATGACTGACTGTGGATGTACCTAGGTACTGATACCCCCAGCTCTTGTAGTAGGGCTGGAATTAGAGACACATGAACTGAGTACCCCCATAAAGTTTCCCAAATGAATGGGGATCCCTTGAAAGGAGTTTCAGCCAGATTATACACGGGGTCTGTGCGGATGCAGATGAGAGCTCTCAAGGAATCTATCTGGTTCATAGTGGCTCCAACAGCAGTCCAAGCTGTGGTACTGGGGCTCAATTGGTTAAAGTACTATAACCCAGACATTGACTGGATAAAGGAGATTGTAACATTCTCCTACCAAGCTTGCCAGTGGGAGCACTCCCCATGGGGTGGAACAAAGAGCAGCCTGGGCAAGAAGATGATAGGGGTAACAGAGCCAAAGGGAAAGGACAGCGGTGTCGAGGGCCCTGCCAAAATATGTTTGGTAGCCATGGTTTTGGGGGAGGCAAAAGACTTACCTATACAATACCAGAAATGGTGGGTGCTGTTTGTGGAAAAGGAGTCTGATGTGTTGCCCCCACACCGAGCATCGGACTGTGTGATTGAACTAGTGCCAGGGCCAAACTGTGCAAATCGAAGCTGTACTCCATGACCCCCATGGAAATGGAGGTGTTGGGGGAGTTAATTGAGAAGAATCTGGCCCGGGGGTTCATTAGGCTGACTACCTAAGCTCTGGAGGCCCCTGTGCTGTTCTGCTGAAAGAAGCATGGGACTTTGAGATTATGTATGGACTACTGCAGTCTAAATGTGGTGTGTGTGTCTAACTAATATGCCTTACCCTTAACGAAAGATATGCTGACCTACCTGGCAAAACGGCAAAATATTCACCAAGTTGGACTTGCGGAAGGCTTATTACCGAGTACGAGTCAAAGAAGGGGACCTCCCAGAGGGCCTTTTCAGTAATCACCCCCAAATTGTGGAATGGCCTGCCGAATGAGATCCGTCAGCTGACGAGCTTGAGTAGCTTTAAAAAAGCACTAAAGACGGATCTTTTTCGGCAGGCCTTTCCTGATTAGATCCCGGCCTCAGGAACTCAGTCTCCTGGCTTTTTAAAAATTATGTATATATTTGTTTTTAATGTGTTTTTTTTAGCTAGAAGGTTTTAATCTTATTGTGTTTAATGTCTTTTTATGTGGGAGGGTGGGGTGGGTGGTGTTTTTAGTCATTATTATAATGTTTTAATTGTTGGAAGCTGCCCCGATTGTTTTTAGCAGAGGGGCGGGGTATAAATAAATTTTATTATTATTATTATTATTATTATTATTAAGGGGATGAGTGGAAGACTGCTTTAAACTGCCAACTGGGGTCATTTGAGTTCTTGGTAATGCCATTTGGACTGCCGGATGCCCCTGGGATTTTTATGAACCTTATCAATGAAGTACTGAGGAAGTTCCTCTACAAGTATATTTGGACAATGTGTTAATTTATTCAGAGAACTAGAACTCCCATGTGAAACTAGTTCAAAAGAATCAGTTGGCAGAGAATCAGTTGTATGTTAAGCTATCTAAATGTGAGTTTCACAAGACCAAACTGGACTACTGGGGGTATCGGATTTCTAGTGAAGGGCTAGAGATGGAGCCAGCTAAAGTGAGCAATGTCCTAGAGTGGGAGGCCCCTTGAACCTAGAAGCAATTGCAAGCATTTCTCAGGTTCGCAAATTTCTATTGCATCTTCATTGAATGGTTCATGGAGGTAGCTTTACACCTTATAGATTTGTTAAAAACTAAAAAAGGCCCAGGGGGTCCAAGGCGAAGCCCTCTCAGCGACTAAAGTCAACTGATGAGTGCCAGCGAGCATTTGATTGGCTTAAGGAGTTGTTCTCCTCTGAGCTGATACTCAAGCACCCAGACCTCACAGCCCCTTTTGTAGTGCAGGTGGATACCTCAGACATAGCAATGGGGGCTGTACAGTTGCAGAGGGACTCTGAAGGGAAATTGTGCATATTTATCCAAAAAATTCAATGAGACAGAGAGGAATTGGCCTGTGTGGGAGAAGGAGGCTGGCACTATTCACCTGGTATTGCTGTCCTGGAGGCATTTACTAGAGGGAGCCACAGAACCCTTTGAAGTGTGGACAGATAATAAGAATTTGGACGCTTTGAGGACCCCACACAGATTAAGTCCTAAGCAGATCTGCTGGGCTGATTTTTTTCTATAAATTTAACTTCCAACTGAAATACTTCCCGGGAAAGAAGAATTTCCTAGTGGATGCTTTGTCCAAATTACTCCAACATGACAGCAAAAGGAAGGAGGTGGTGGATATGCTGTTTTTCCCCTCTCAACTAGGTTTAGCTGAGCTCACCAAGCCTGGGTGGCCCCTGAGATAAAAGTTGGAGCCAGCCTGGAAAGAGCAGCTGGAGAAAGCTGTGCTTGCAGACTCATGGTACTACGACCATGCTGATGAAATAACTGTACAGGAGGGTCTGCCTTTAAAGGTGGATAAGATTTATGTGCCTTAACAGTTGAGGGTACAAGTACTCCATCAAAGCCATGATGCTAAGACTTTAGACCATTTTGGCTATGTGAAAACACTGCATTTGATCAGGAGATAGTTTTGGTGGCCCAAAATGAGGAAAGACATAGAGGACTATGTTAAGAGCTGCCACACATGTGCCATTACCAAGAGAGGGGGAAGCCTCAGAGGTTGTTGCAGCCACTCCCTACCCCCTCGAAACCCTAGGAGGTGATTAGCATGGACTTTATAGTGGATTTGCCAGAAAGTAAGAAAAAGACAGTTATATGGTGGTAACAGATATGTTCTCAAAGTAGGCTTACTTTGTGGCCTGCAAGAATGTCCCCATTTTGCACAGCAGTTGGCCAAACTATTCATGCAACATGTGTTTTGACTTCACGGCATCCACACCAAGATTGTGTCAGATAGAGAGGTGCAGTTCACTTCTCAATTTTGGAATGCATTTACCAAACTGTTAGGAGTGGAACTAGGCCTCAGCTCCTCTCATCACCCTCAAAGTGATGGGCAAACTTAAAAACTGAATTGTGTGTTAGAGGTGCTATATTAACTTCCAACAAGATGACTGGGAGGACCTCCTCCCCTTTGCTGAGGTGGCATATAATAATGCTGTGCTTCAAAGCACTGGACATTCACTTTTTCAGGTGATATATGGGAGGGAACTAGAGCCCATGCCACTGGGGGAGGTAGGCAAATTGGATCCAGTGTCACTGGTGCAGTGGAGCGAAAGGATTAGGCAAGCATGGCCCAAAGTTGTGTCTGCACTGGACTTTGCTAAATCAATTTACAAAAAACAAGCTGATAAAAAGAGAGCGCCTGCACCTCAATATGCAGTGGGAGACCAGGCTTATTTGTCTACTAAATTCTTAAAGTGTCATCAACCCCCTAAAAAGTTGGGGCCTAAATATGTGGGACCTTTTCCAGTCACCAGGATAATTAAGCCTGTTGCAGTTGAGGTTAATCTCCCCCAAGAACTATTGTAATGTTCATCATGTGTTTAATTCCAGTCTTCTGAAACCTGTTTCTCTTTTGAGTATATGGCACCCTGCCATGGAGGTGCCTCCCCCGCTGATGATTAATGAGAATGAACACTTGGAAGTCAGTGAAATCCTGGATTCTAGGCTTCACCTGGGGCAACTGCAGTATTTCATGCATTGGAAGCACTTGCCTGTTGGTCATGCCAAGTGGGTGGACTGTGAACATATGAGGGCCCCTTGGTTGCTTCAGGCCTTCCATAAGCAGTTCCCTGAGAAGCCAGGATGATAGGGATTGTTTTATTTCTTATATTTCTGATAATTTTATTTGTGTAGGGTGTGTTATGGGGGTTGTATTGGGGGGCCAGGATGTCAGGATGCCTGTCTGAACTAGGCCTCACTTAGCCTAAGTCCAGCCAGGGTCCTTCCATGTGCAGTAGGGGCCTGGACATTATTGCTTTGTTGGGAACGGGGAATGGAATGAGTACCTTACCGTTCCCAAGGTTGGCATTATCACCATATGCCTCCAAAGTCATCCAGCTGCTGAAGGCATGGGAAAGAGAAAGGGGGATGGAAAGTGGGGGGACTCAAGCCTCTGTTTTAAACTGTATATCTCTTCCTGTGAATCCGTTCTGCCAATGACTTGGGTCCTATTCCCTTCTTTACCTCTGCAATAAAGCACTTTGACTAGTGATTGTTGTCTGAGTGAATTGAAGTTCTGACTGGACTCTTACAGGTATTGTGGTTTGCATGCTGGACTAGGACACTGGGAGACCAGGGTTTGAATCCCCCACTTGGCCATAGAAACCCATTGGGTGACCGTGGGCAAGTCACACTCTCAGTCTCAGCAGAGGGCAAGGGCAAACCTACTCTGAACAAATTCTGCCAAGAAAACCCTATGATAGGTTTACCACATGGTTGTTATTTCATATCAGAAATGACTTGAAGGCACACAGTCCAACTCTGTGTGGATCCCATGATCACTATATGAAAGTAAATTTAAGTATTATTCACTGTGACTAACAATCTCATGATTACTCCTCAAGCAGTAATGGACTGGATGAGGAAAAACAAATTGAGACTGAATCCAGATAAAACAGAGGTACTAACAGTTCTGGGGATACAACTTCCAGTCCTGGATGGAACTACACTCTCCTCCAAGGACTGTGTTCGCAGCCTGGGGGTGCTCCTGGACCCGACACTCCAGATGTCTAATCAGGTAAATGCGACGGTCAGGAGTGCCTGTTATCAACTTCGGCTGATACGCCAGCTGCGCCCTTGCCTGGAAACTAGGGACCTCGAAACTGTGGTACATGCACTGGTAACCTCCCGTCTGGATTTCTGTAATGTGCTCTACATGGGGCTACCCTTGTGCTTGACTCGGAAACTTCAACTAGTTCAGACCATGGCAGCCAGATTGATTTCTGGCGCTTCCAGAAGAGAGCATATAACACCTGTGCTAAAAGCTCTCCACTGGCTGCCTATTAGTTTCCGGGCACAGTACAAGGTGTTGGTTATAACCTTTAAAGCCCTACATGGCTTGGGTCCAACTTATCTCTGGGACCGCCTCCTTCCGTATGACCCTCCCCGCGCACTTCGGTCCTCTGGGAGGAATCTGTTACAGCCTATGAAAACAAAGCTGTCGGTGACCTCCCAGAGGGCCTTTTCTGCTGCCGCTCCCAGATTATGGAATGGCCTGCCGGACGAGATCCGTCTTATTACCACCTTAGACAGCTTTAAAAAAGATGTCAAGACAGATCTTTTCCGGCAGGCTTTTCCTGAATAACTATCCCGGCCCAAGACTCAGCTGTCCTTTCTAAGCGGCAACTAGATTTTTTAACCATTGTATGTTTTATTTTTTGTCTTTCTAATTTATATATTTTTAATTATTGTATGTTTTTAATCTTCTATAATTTAATATTATTTTAAGGGGTGAGTGGGTTAGTGTACTGGGACTATGGAGTTTTTATATTGTAAGCAGCCCCGATTGCATTGCAGAGGGGCGGGATAGAAATAAAATATTATTATTATTATTATTATTATTATGACCCCCAGTACTGAGTGACTATATAGTAGACTGCAGAATAGCAACTAGAGTACACATGGCCAAATCTGGCCCCATAGACTGATTCCCAGTAGTGGCACATTTTGGATAGCAGAAATTCATAATGACAAGCCCCAGTAGCTGTGGCCCCAAGGAAAATTGGTACTGATGTCTCCAGGAGACAGAAAGATAAACAGTTCCTTTTCTTTCTGTTTGTACCTCAAAGAAGTAACACACTTACTAAAAACTCAATAAAACACCAGCATCCAAAACAAAGACAACACTAACATAAACTCAACAGTTTACTGGGCATTACTAAAATCCTATGTATTATTATTATTATTATTATTGGGAGTAAGAGCCTTTAAATTCAATGGTGTTTATATCTGACTTCATGGGTTTACTCTGTAGAATGCATGGCTCTTTGAGAAAAGTTATTCAGCTATCTAAAATGCTTCATCTAACTTTTAGTTATTAATGCAAAAAGTCTTACAGTTGTCACTGTTTGAACTCAGAGCAAGAAGTAGGCAGACAGTCTAAGAAAAGGAAAGAAATATCCAGTATCTGATGAGTTATGTTCCTCCTTTGCTCACTTCCTCTATGCTGATCAGTCACAAACATGAGTAAAATTTGAAAGCCTTATTATCACTTCCTGTTAACAGAGCAAAGAGGCTCTGTCAATTACCTTGGTGCTTCACCAGATGAAATCATGGCTCCTGCTCTGAAAAAATGTCTCCAGAGCTGTGCTTCTTGTGCTCTCCCTCTCCTATACCCCTGTGACTCCCACATAGTTTTGCTATGGATGTAGAAATAGAGATCACATAAAATAAACAGGAAGGTGCCCCCCCCACATTTCAGAGTGGGGTGCACCCTCTCCTGCTCAGTCCACAAGCCGTTGAATGTAACATTTGGCTTGTTCTCACTAAACCAGAGACTTTTTCTAGAAAATGTCATTTTTGTAGATTGCCTCAGACACTACGTATGGAGCTTTGGACTCAGATTTTATCAGATATGGGGCTGGAAGGAGGACCAAGGACAAGTGTTTCTGTTGCAACAGGTGAGCAGAAGGAGATTTACAGACACTCTTTAGATGTTTCAGTGTGGGGTATGATAATGTAACAAGGCCATATACTTGTTGCTTGTCATCAGCATCGAGGCGGTCTCATAGATAAGAACAGCTGAGCTCAGTCAAACCACAGACCAACCTATTTGATTTATATTTCATCTTCCTTCCCAGTCTGGATTCATGGCAGCTCCTGTTCCCCAAAGAGGCCAACCAGTTTCCCACAGGAAACCCACAACCAGGACATGAGTGTGACACCCATTGAAGTTCCCCAGCAACAAGTATTGAGAGGTATGCTGACTTTAGATACTGGAAATAACATATATGGTATGTAACATATATGTGTAATGAACAGTACCCACTGATAGTTTTATTTCCCATCATTGTCTAATTCCCTTTTAAGGAAAACTCTTGACGAACAGAGAGAAGCTGCCATGAAACAAAATCCCCCCAGAAATAAAAAACATGGAGGAGAATGTTTTGTTCTACAAATTATAATGGTGTACCAAGATCCTCTGGTGTGTTTTTTTTTTAAATTAAAGACTACAACAAATTGTGATCTAATAACATTGTATTAGATTCTAATTAAAATAATAATAATAGAAAACTCCCATCAATTGCATATATGTATTTGGAAGAGCAGTTAACGAAAACCAATTCTGCATTTCACACTGTACATAGAACTCTCTGAGTTATGACTTCAGAAAAAGCTCCAGTAGGGCTTGTAGATGCTTTGCCTTATGCACTTGGCATTGTTTTAGAGTGTGGAGCTTAGTTTGCTTTCTAACTGGTACTTGTTCCAAAGACTGTGTGCTTTTTAGTGTCCTAGTCACACTGACTTTGAATCAAATGCAGGTTCAGTTTCTCCTCTTCTTCTATTCCATTTGTTCTCATGCTATTGAAAACTGAGCTTGGAAATGTTACTTTTTGAGCAGTGTATTGAAAACTGAGCTTGGAAATGTTACTTTTTGGATATTCGTCATGCTGACTGGGGGATTCTGGGAATTGTAGTCCAAAATATAGCTTTTTCATGCTCTGTTTGTAAATGCATTTGACAAAGTTACTTTGCTAGTTTTGGTCAGGAAAGGGCTCAAGGTCCCTCATGAGAAGTGGAAGGCACATTATCTCTTGTTGCTCATGATCAGGCCTGGTGCAAGATGTTTTACTGCCTGAAGTAGAGCAGCACATGATGCCTCATACCTGCTCATGCCAAGATAGATAGTATTAAAAATGAGCCACATTGTTTTGGTGCACGAGGTAGAAATTCCTACAACCATCCCCATCTCTGCTTGCTAAAACACAATAATTTTTATTAAATGGGCAACCATTTGCTGCCCTTTCATAACACTGAAAAATTGATGCCTGAGGCAGCTACCTAACTCTGCCTAACTATAAGGCCACCCTGGTGGGTAACTCCCACTCTTCTTGGTTTGCTTCTCTGTAGTGCATATAGACCCAACATATCAGAAATGTAGAAACCTAGAATTGGGGAAGGGAAGGAGAAGAAGATAAATGTTTGTGCTTTGCAGTGGTAATTTACTATGGTCATTTTGGGAGATTATTCAACTAAAATCTTGAAATCAAAAGGTTTCGTTTGTAAATGTTTGTTGAAAAACATGAAATGTGATGTTAATGAAATTAGAGTAGAGTAGAACATAGAATGAGATTGTGTTGTGCAAATTAAGAAATGGAAAACTGACCTGATTTCAGTATCCAAAATCTCTTTAGACCTAAAAGCGAAAGCTAAGTTTAGTCCAGCAAAAATGCATGTCTCAGGTGTATCGGACATCATTATGCCTTTTTAGAAGGAAACTGCTTCAGCTAAACAGTTTGAGGATACAAGGCAGATAAAGCTTCCTTGTTACATCTGATGTGGGTGTGTTCATTGGTTACTCCTTTTTGCTTTGATGTGTTATAGCATATTAATTTTGTGTTAGAAAAATCTTTGATAGTTGTAAATACACATCTTCTTTTAAATTATATTCATGTTACGTGGTATTTAACTGAGGGTCAACACTTTTGAATACTGCATGCTTTTATGGTTCCAAAAAGAGTTATGCCCCAACCCCAGGTTGGATTAAAAAAAAATGTCAATGTTCAGAAGGTCTTACTGCTTTAGCTATCCACAAAAATGTATTTTATAAGTGTCAGGTTGAAATATTGATGCATATGCCTAGCCCTTGTACTTTTCTGTCCCTTTTTTCTTCATTTTTTTGCTCTGTAATTCTTTTCCATTTCTTTGCTATGTAATCATATTTTTAAATTCCAATAACTTCTTTGTAAAAAGTAAATTCTTGAGATTGACTAAGTTTGCATTGCCTAACGTGGGATCCTTCAAGTTAATATATCTGGCCAGTCACATATTTCTGCCATTTCTGCTAGGTAAGTTTCTTTCTTCCTATCAAATTGAATGGAAATGGCCTTCCAAAATTCTGCACACTGTTTGTAGGTATATATTTTTTTAAAGTAAGAAAGATTTCACTGAATATCTCCCAAGGAAGGAACAGAATTCTTTAACCATTTAAAATGGGGGAAAATCTAATTTATTAAAAAAAAAAACTTTCTTTTTTTTTAGGCAATATTGGTTTAAAATCTGTCCTCAGTTCACTGCTGTATGAGAGAAGGAAAGTTTCAACAAGTGGGAGGACTGGAAGAAACAATAGTCAAACCTATTGCTTTCTTCAAGAACATTAAAATAATGTGTGTGTATGTGTGTCTTCAAGTTGCCTGTTGACTTATAGTGGCCCCATGAATTTCATAGGGTTTTCTTAGGCAAGACAAACTCAGAGGTGCTTTTGCTAGTTCCTTCCTCTGAAATATAACCTACAGCACCTGGTATTCATTGGCATTCTCCCATCCAAGTACTAACCAGGACTGACCATGCTTAGCTTCCAAGATAGACAGGGTCTGATGCCTTTAGGGTATTTTGCCAAGCAAAATTATGATGTGATCCACAGTTATACCTGAATCTCTCTATCCCATTTGTAGGCAAAGAGGGAAGGGGGACACTTTGCTAAATATTTTCCATAGGATAGAATGGGAGGGGGAAAAGGTGAAATTTTGAGAGTTTGAGGGAGGCTGAAAAAGAAAATTCCTAGATAGTTGGCAAGATCATTAATTTTTGAGAATTCTTGGCCAAGCGTCAACTTTTGGAAATATGCAGGGTTTGATTTCAAAACTGGCCATAACATTATTATATGTCTGCTTTTTTTTTTTTTTTTGCTATGCAAGAAAGCCCTCTTTTTAGGATTTTGTAGAGCCTGATATTTTATAGCGAACCAAACAAGTGATGGGCAACCAAACATAATAGGTGGTAGCTATTCTTAGCTCCTAGAAGTAAAAAATGATATGGCACTTAGGACTTTATCAGACTAGCCCCTTAAAACGTTCTTTTGCCAGCATTAAAAAAATAAAAATGTTTATACCAGCAAAAGAACATCCCTCCCCGCACTTATCTTCCTCTCTCAGCTTAGGCAGTTCCAGCAATAAAGATGAACTGAACGGAGCCCCTTTTACTTCCTCACTCGAAATCCCATGAGACTTCGTCACATGGAAATTTAAAAATAAAAACAAAAATAAAGCACAAAAAGTGTCAAGAAGTACACACTTTAAAAGTCCCAAGTAACCCATAAAAAGAGTAAAACTTACCTGGATGTCCCAATCTCACCTGGAAGTGTTTGCACTGGACCAGTCACTCTCGCTGCCGTGATAAGAGTTAAATGGCCCGAGGTTTTGCACACCACCACTGCTGACACAAAAGTGGCACGGGGGATCAATTGATGCTTAATTAACCCATCAATAAAAAAACTACAGGTTTGGGACTGTCGTCTGATCTGAGTGCCCTTTCGTGGTTATGTGGCATTGTTATGATGCCTTATTTTGCTTGTCTGATAAAGTCCATACTGTCATTGTGGCAAAAACCAAAAAATACAGTCTGGCAAGGAGAGTTGTAAGTAAGAGTTTGTGGTACTGAAAATATGTTGAGAGAAAAAGGAACCATTTCTACATATGTGTAGATTGAGGTGTAAGGATTGATGCTGTTTCTCACAGGATTTGATCACAGCCTTGGAGCTAATCGGTGATGGCTGGTTGCCCCCATGTCAGTGGAGCAGTGAATCCACCGGGTTCTGGATACCTTTAGATAGCTGTTTTTAAAGGTATCCAGAACCCGGTGGATTCATTGCTCCACTGAAAGGCTTAATCTATTTTGGCAGTTATGGTTCATCACCTTGAAGAGCTCATCTAGAGAGATAAAAAACTTGGAGTGGCTTCACCACCCCATTGACATGGAAGGCACCAGCAGCTTCTGGACCTAATAGTGATTTCTTACTTTAGATATTGGCTCCACCTCCTCTGAAAACAGGCAGGACCATCTGCAAATAAAATGTCAACACCACACCAGGAGATGGAGCAAACCCTCAACCTCCCCAGTTCTGTTCTGCCTTTTGACCAAGCAGGTCAGGATCCCTTTTGCTCCAGCCAGCTAGGGACAAAGGAACAAAGGAACAGGGAAGATGGCGCCCGCCATGAAGAAGATAGTGCAGGGCACAGATCTCTCCTCAAAGGAGGATGAGGGTATCACGTGGCCCATTGTGCCAGCTGGCCAGCAGGCAGAGCAGGAGCTCTGGGGACTCTTAGGAGGCTTGCCATTGAGCAACCCCCAGCAGAGGCCCACTGCGCGGGAATGTGATGGGGTCCCAAGCACAGGGACGGACCACGTGGTGGCTAAGGAGTCATCACCGACAGGAAGTGTTCATGCCTGGTGATCTGGGGGCTGGGGATGCAGACGACGAGGTCAACCAGGATTTCCCCCCACTGGTCATCAAAGGTAAGGAGTTGCCACTATAGCTTGCTGAATGGATTGCATTGGTGGCTCAGCAAACTGTGGCAGCAAGCGGTGGGGGGATACCCAAGTCAGGGGATAGGTCATCCCAAGGGGGGCACCCTCCTCCTCCTCCTTCACATCCCCAGGGAGTGAGGATCCAAGCAGGGCCAAAGTGAAGCCAAAACAGAGCTGGCTGGAGGTCCTTGTATGGGAGCTGGTGGCACACGAGCAAGGCGTGGAGCACAATTCAAGCAGTGGTGAACCAGCAGCCACCCCCCACCAGCAAAAGGACCTGTAAAGAGAAGCACTCCCTGCTGCTTAAGAATTGGGAGGAAGGACATGCTGAGGGGGTTTGGGAGCCCTTCGCCAGAGATGAGGGTGAATTCTCCTCATGGGGGGAGGAGGAGGCCGGTTGAGAACTTCCCTCCCCTAAACTCTTTGAGGCTTCACTTTTTTTCTTTGCTTCTCAAAAAGGCAATCAGGGCTTTGGGCCTTGGGGGAGTGAACAGCAGGCAGGGGACACCATGCAGGGGATCCCTGAACTGAGGCCACAGGGGAAGGGGGCTGGCAGCCTCATCCCTTTTCCTGATATTTTCAGGGAGGCCCTGTTGGGTGAGTGGACACACCTGGGCACTGATAAGGGGCACCTGGTAAGTGTGAAGATCTTCTATACATTGCCAAGTGAGGTCATGGATCTCCGCAAGCTGCCCACCATTGATGCTCTGGTGACGGGGCTCATTTCTGGCTCGCTTTTTCCCAGAGATGGGGATGAAAACCTCAAAGGCCCTGAGGACAAGAGGACTGAGGCCTTCTTGTGCAGAAGGCATGAGGCTTCAGCTTTGTCCATCAGGGCAGCCACTGTGGCATTCATGTTTGCCAGAGCGACTATCAGGTGGTCTAAGGATTTACTGGCAGCCTTACCCGAAGGTGAGAAACAAATTTCACCATGGGGGTCAACAAAATTACCAAGGCCTCCACCTTGGTGGTGGATACTAGTTTGGATGTGCTACATTTCTCATCATGCGTGGTGGCAGCAAATGTGGCAGTGAAGCGCAAGTTGTGGCTGCGGAACTGGCATGCAGACAATAAGGCTAAGGCGAACCTGTCAGTTTGTGCTTTTAAAGGAGGAATTTTTTGGGGGAGACACTGGAAGAAGTTCTAGTGAAAACTAAGGACAAGAAGAAGGCTCTTCCATCTCTACCTATGAAAGAGGAGCAGAAGTTTTTCAGGTAAAACTCGCAACTACAGAGGATACAGAGCCACATTTTAGAGAGATTTCTGGATAGCCAAGCATTCTTGGGGGGCATCGAAGATTTTCTCAAAGGGTTGATCTTCTTTGTTCTCCAAGCCTTCCAACATCCAGGCCCCAAAACAAGCTTTGACTATGCGACTTTACAGGTGGGAGGCAGGCTGTCCACTTTTGCTCAGATCTGGGGAGCTACCACTTCATATGCCTGGGTGGTTCAAACAGTCAGCCAGGTTTACACCATAGACTTTCTGTCAAACCTCCCCCTATTTTTGTACAGTCATGTCAATCCAGTTCCAAAGAGAAGTACCAGTTGATGAAAAAGGCCATAGAACACTTATTGCACATTCGAGCAATAGAACCTGTGCCATCAGTGGAGAGGTTCCATGGAAGTTGCTTACTCCTGTTTTTTGTTCCAAAGAAGAACAAGGATTGGAGAGCCATCTTGAACTTGCAGAGGGTCAACCAGTGGGTGAGAAAATGCAAGTTCCAGATGGAGACCCTGTGTTCAATCCTGGTGAGTATCCAGGAGGGGGATTTCATGGCCTCATTGTATCTTCAGGAAGCATGTCTCCATATTATGATCCATCCAACTCACAGGAGATTTCTGTGCTTTGCATTCATGAGGGAATACTACAGTATCAGGCTTTTCCTTTTGGTCTGTTACCATTGCCCAGAATATTCACCAAGGTGCTGGTGGCCCTGGTGTCACATCTCAGACAGAAAGGGGTATTTTTGTACCCATACCTGGACAACATCCTGATAAGGGCATTGTCACATGCCAAGGCAGTTCAGGAATGTGGAGACAAAGATTCAATGTTTGAAGAGTCACAGGTTTGTTGTGAACAGAGAGAAGAGTCATTTGGAACCGGTGAGAAGGATACATCATCTAAGGAGCATTCTGGATACCAGTTCCTGTCGCATGTTTTTACTGGAGGACAGGAGACAGAAGCTACAGGAACTGGTCTGAATGGTGTTAGGCCAACAGAAGGTGCCACTGATGTCCCTAGTAAGGTTGCTGGGGTTGATGGTGGCATGCATAGACTCAGTTCTGTGGGCCAGATTTCATTTCAGGGAGTTGCAGTGGTTCCTTCTTCCTTACCAACATCTGGTGGCACAGAAGGCATGCTGGTTTGTGAAGATCCCACCATCAGTGAAGACATCCCTATTCTGGTGGTTGTCGAAGAGCTTACAAGAGGGGATTCAGATTCAGGAGCCAAGGAGGGTCATAGTGACCATGGACATGATGGGGAGCCCAATATGGGGACCAGGTGGCTCAAGGGTTGTGGTCTCTGTAGAAACAGAATTCAGCATCAATCAGCTGGAACTCAGGGCAGTGCGCCTGGCGCTGGTCAGTTTTCAGCCACTGGTAAGAGGGAAGAACGTGTTAGTCAGGAGGGACAACATATCCACCAGAGCTCACATAAATAGACAAGGGGGCACCAGGTCATGGACCCTCATGGAGGAGGCTTCATTACTCCTGCATTGGGTGGAGGAATGTCTGTTATCCCTCAGGGGGAATACCTCCACGGGATGCTGAACTGTCAGGCAGATTGTCTGAGCAGACAGAAGTTGGTGCACAGCGAATGGCGCCTCAACACCTTGGTGTTTCAGATGATTGTGTTTTGGTTCGGGGAACCTTGGGTGGATCTCTTTGCATCAAAGGAAAATAGCAAGCTACCTCAATTTGGACCAAGGGAGCATTAGCTTACGATACAATCATGATAAGGTGGCCGCAGGTGTTGTGTTACGCCTTTCCCCCCATGCCACTTTTGGGACAGGTGTTACAAAAAATCAGACAGGAAAGAGCAGAGGTCATTGTGATTGTACCGTGTTGGCCACAAAGACCATGGTTTCCAGATCTGGTTCAGTTACAGGTCCAGGAACCATGGCCTCTGCCCCCCTGGCCAGACCTCCTGATGCAAGGAGGTCTGTTGCATTCAGACCCCGGCTGGTTATGACTTCACGCCTGGAGGTTGAGTGGGAAAGGTTGTTGAAGTTTGGTTATGACAGGGAGGTGGTAGAAACCATCTTGGCTGCTAGACGCCCTTCTACCATTCGATTGTATGAATCTACATGGCGTGCCTTTTGTAGGTCGTGCCGTTTTAAAAGGCTTTGGCCTTTACAGGCTTCAGTGGGGACAGTCTTAGTATTTCTTCAGGCAGGGCTGTAGAAGGGTCTGTCTCCAAACACATTATGGCGACATGTGTCGGTGTTGGGGTCTATTTTGAGAGGTATTCACAGTAAACCTTTGGCATCACATCCTCACATCCGTAATTTTCTAAAGGTAGGGTTGGTTCTTCAACCCCCAGTGGTGCATAGGTTCCCTTTTTGGAAGCTGAATTTGGTGCTTAAAGTCTTGATGCACAAGCCTTTTGAGCTGCTCCAGTCAGCGGAATTAAATATTCTTGCCTATAAGGTGGCCTTTTTAATTTCAATGACTTCGGCTTGTCGGGTCTCTGAATTGGGGGCCCTGTCAGTGAGAGAAGATTTATGTATTTTTCACAAGGATTCAGTCACATTGTGTTTGGATCCATCCTTTGTACCAAAGCTGAATTCCGTGTTCCATAGAAAGCAAGAATTGGTGTTGCCTTCTTTTGTCCAAATCCGTCAGTGGACTAGGAAAGGAATTCACATACCCTGGATGTCAGGAGAGCATTAAAAATCTATGTGAAAAGGTCTGAGGAGTTCCGTAGGTCTGACGCCTTGTTTGTGGCTTTTCAGGAGTGTCAAAAGGGAAGAAGGTTTCCTCTTCGACTATTGCTCGATGATTGGGTCAGTGCACCGAGTTAGCCTATGTTTATGGTTCCTTGCCTGTTCTAGGCAGGATTCAAGCTCATTCAACTCATCGTGCTGCTACATCGGCACTTCTGGGTAGGACACCTTCTATTGTTGAAATCTGCAGAGCGGCTACTTGGTCCTTGCCTTCAACATTTATTAGGCGTTACCATATTGATGCCTATGCATCTTCTGATGCAGCCTTTGGGCAATGTGTTTTGCAGCAGGTAATTCATTAAAATGGAGTTAGTTTTCCCACCCTGGATGGACCACTACTGTAGGTCCCAAAGTAAGGAATCCCTCCCCTCACTGCTGGAAAACAGAACATTGGTACTTACCATGAAGGTTCCTTTTCAGCAGTGATGGGGAGGGAGTCCTTGCCCTCCTTTTTTTCTTAGCTAGGTGTAACGTTTTATAGTGTTACTGTGCTGTTTTTTTGTTCTTGGTCAGAGCTGCATAACAATTCTGGGGAGGTAGGGGGTTGGCTCCACCTCATGATGTGGTGTTGACATTTTATTTGCAGATGGTCCTGCGTGTTTTCAGAGGAGGTGGAGCCAATACCCAAATAAGGACTCCCTCCCCATCACTGCTGAAAAGGAACCTTCATGGTAAGAACCAATGTTCCGATCTGTACTTTGGAAATAATTAATATCACACACAGTGGTGTAATGATAGCTTTTACAGATCAGGTGGCTCACATACCCATAACCACACCTGCAAAGATAGCAATAGCATTGAGCAATAGCATTAATATTTATATACCACTTATAAGCAGTATATTTATACTCTGCTTATCAGTGCAAAAGCACTCCCTAAGCGGTTTACATTGTTTTTAGCTAATTGCCTTCAACAAGCTGTGTACTCATTTAGTGACCTACGGAAGCATGGAAGGCTGAGTCAACCTTGGAGCCCTCTGGGATCAAACTCATAATGTTGTTGCTTGTAGTACTGGCATTTAACCATTGCGCCAACAGGGCTTCCTTTTAAGATAGTTTTTTTTTTTTTTAAAGCAAGTACTTATGTTGATGCACATCAACAAAACCATTCAGTTTTCTTCTTCAACAGGAGGAGCTCATTTGTTAGGCAATGGAAATTGCCTACCAAGATATGAGGAGCAGGTTGTTGGTAAAACTAAGAGGTCTTCATTGCTCCTTCAGAATCAAGCTACCACAAAATACTTTGCATAATACTTTGCATAATACAAGTATAACAATACATTGCAATATATTGTTGCTTGGAAAATTCATCTGTCCCCCAACTACTGTAGGAATTTCAGAAAAACTCAGAATGGACAGGAAAGCTTGAGGGGTGTGGCAGATGCCCCTGGTGGTGCAGTGGTTAAATGCCAGTACTGCAAGTCACCATGTTGCAAGTTCAATTCCAATGGGCTCCAAGGTTCACTCAGCCTTCCATCCTTTTCGTAGGTCGGTAAAATGAGTACCCGGCTTGTGGGAGCAATTAGCTAACACACATTGGAAACTGCTTAATGCAGTGTAGATGTGTAAATTTGCTATTGCTTAAAACAATTTGTAAGCCGCATTGATAGCCTTGTGGCTGAAGAGCGGGGTATAAATAAATAAATAAATAAATAAATAAAAATAAAAAGTAGATGTATTCCTGGACATTACTTCTTTAAGTGTAAATTTGGTACCAGAGGCAGAAATAATATAGAAAGAAGGGAGATAGGTTTCTACACCACAAAAAAGAAGAGCAGTTCAACATGTTTCAGCAAAGGTTTTATTAAAACGAACAAAAAAATGTGTCCATGTGAACTGAAACAACCAGGTCAGGAAAGCTTTGCAAAGTGTTTCGAACCTTCTTGAGACCACTTGAAAATGTGAAATTGAAGGCTTTCACAGCCTGCATTGATAGGTTGTCTGTGGGGTTTTTCTGGGCTGTGAGGCCGTGTTCTGGAAGTGTTTATTCCTGAAGTTTCGCCTGCATCTGTGGCTGGCATCTTCAGAGAATGGTGGGGCAGGGGTGTGTGGGGTTTATATACTGTGAGTCCTTGTTGGAGATGATATGTAAATTTGTGTATTTGAACAAGGACTCACAGTATATAAACCCCACACACCCCTACCCCACCATTCTCTGAAGATGCCAGCCACAGATGCAGGCGAAACATCAGGAATAAACTCTTCCAGAACACGACGGCCTCACAGCCCAGAAAAACCCCACAGACAGCCACTTGAAAATTTCTTCCAAAAGGCATCCAGGGATGATGTTTTCTTTCTCCAGCATTCACTTTTCTTACGAATTCCATTTTGGTAGCCAAACCTCTAGACCTACACTTTTTTAACAAGCTGGGGTTAGCTGGTGAGCAGTGGCGGCACTAGGGGGGTGCAGAGGAGCCAAACTGCACCAGGTGACACTGTCAGGGGTCTGGGTGACACCAGCCTTAGTGATGTCACAGCTGGGAAGGCAAGCTTATCTGCTGTCCCCCTTTCTCTCTGTTATGCTGTTCAGGCAGATCAGTAAAGGATTCTGGAAGCAGCTGCTATTTACCTTGCATTTTGTAGTGGCTCACACATGGCTTCAGTAGGATTACCTAGAGTAGACCCCCACCCTTTCTGAGCTCAAGCTTTGTTCATTGCATTGATGCAACCAAACGTTGAACATCTGTGTTTCTCCAGCCTTCTTCACTATCCCCCCAATGCTGATGCTGCTTAAAAAAAATCAGCAACACAGATGATGAGAAGAAAAAGTGGGGCTGAGGGCATAAAAAAGATTTTGTAAAAAGGAGCTTTACTGTCACAACCTTTTTTAACTGAGGTATGTCTGTATTGTCCCCCCCTTAAAAAAAATGTCTCAGTAATTCAAACTTACAAGCCCTGGCTCCTCTATACCACTAATTACACAACATAACCATTTGCAACCATTTGGCACCCTCTATCTTGTCCACAGGAAACTGTTTCTATAAAACTCTCCTTGAGCATTTATTATTAGAGCAGTGAACCAATTTAAAACTGTGTCCTTAATGGTCAGTAGGGTGTCTTTAGATGGTAAAGTAGAATTACTTCACTTATTTCAGAATATTGTATGTTTTCCCTGCTGTGTCTAGGGACCCGCCTGTTCATTCTACCATGTGAGGCCCTGGATTTTTGCCCCAAATCCAGGCCCAGAAAGCACCACCAAGACTTCACAGCACTGGGGGAAGTTTATGCCTACCCAAGACATTTTCCTACTAGCAAATGGTAGCTCCCCTCCCCAGCCAAATGTTATTTTGGACCTGAGGCTGACAATCCCACACAAGTATCTCCAGCAACCTAAAAATGCCATTACAATAAATTGATAGCTAACAATTAGCTGCCTTTTTCATGACACCCCAAATCTGCTGCCTGAGGCAGCTGCCTCTCTCTGCCTAATAACAGAGTCAGCCCTGTTCTCTGTACAAATCCAGACATAAAGTCATTGGCAGCTACTTCTTGCCTGCATCTTGAACTTCCATTTGAAATCCTGTCCAGAGGATTTTATTTTTGAAAGAAAATGCAAGCAAACTGGCAAAATATAGAGCCTGAGATTCTGTGTTTTGTGTTTTTCCCCATAATGGGGCTCATGGAAGCAAGCAAAAATGGAAAAGGAAAAAAAACAAAAACAGGAGGGGGCAGGTGAAAGGAAAAATGCCTAAAGGGTGCAGCCTGTCCACCTCCCGCTGGTGTTTTATCAAATGGTTGTTCTGACTTTTGAGAGCCAGAGGGGCAGGGCTAGGATGTGGGGAGGAGGCTCAGGGAGAGCTGTTCAGCACACAATGTTCCCCTTTTGAGGCTTCTAAATTATGATGCAAAATGTATAATAAATTCTGGTTGCCCTGAGCAACTGTAACAATCCCTCTGCAGTTTTCACACACTGCTGCAGGGCTGTGGGGAAGTGGCTGATAGGCAGCTCAGAAGCAGTGAAGGGAAAAGACCACATCAGAGGTGCTGCTGTGACCATGAAGGTGAAAGCAAAGGAAGAGCTGGAGTCCTCCTACTGTTAGCCTTTGCATGCAGCTAGAACCAACTAAAGTAGCTCTAGCTTTTCCACTGTATTCCAGGCTCGTGTTCCTGCCAGAAAGTACTACCTGAAATATGAACTTAAGATCAATTAAGGGCTAGGCCTTGGGGGAAATGTCCAGGCCAACACAGCTGGTGGTGGGCAAAACAACATATCCTCAAGAATTTCACAGGTGAAAACTGGGGCACATGTGGCCAAGCAACATCAAAATCTGGTTAAGATGGCAAACGTTATTAAGGAGGAAGAACACACAAGCAGTTTGTTTTTGCCTGAGCCTACTGGGAAGGGAAAGATTACACTCCCCTTCCTGATGAATTAACTGTTTGCAAACTACTTTTGCACTTTGAACTCGGTTTACAGTAACTGGAATAAGTTGAGGACAAAGTAGGAAAGTGGAAGGAGAAGAGAAAAACTGGGACATTTTAAAAGCAGCTGAAAAAGTGAGACAACCAAGGATTAATTGGGGCTGTACCTGCCAAATCTGGACAGCAAGAGGGTAAGAAACTAGTGCTCAGAGATATAGCTACATAGAGTGGCAAAAGGCCTGACCTTAACAACCAGGATCAAATGGGCCAAATCAGTCTGCTCTGTGCACCATCCTTTTTTCCTACTTTTAAAAAAAACATTTTTATATTCATGGAGGGATTAGGTAAGCATGTGTGTGCTTGTTCATTATATTATTTTTACAATATTGTAAACATTATATTGTTTTTACCTGTGCAGCTATATTATCTTTTTCTTCCTAAGTCAATCTGTTTAGCACCAGGGCAACAGAAGCAAGTTCCATTTTACGCCTGTAGTCATGATGGTGCCATGTTATAAGTGAGTTTGAAATACAAAGCTGTATGTTGTGGTGGTGCCTTCTGGGCAGGGCAAAAATCCAGGGCATCCAGGCAGTGCTGTATGTGTATGTGTGCATATATATACACACACACACACACACACACACAGCGTATCCATCGGGAATATATTCCAAGACCCCCGTGGATATCTGAAACCATGGGTAATAGGGAACCCTGTTATTTTCAATGAGAAAAACACCAGAGGTTAACCATAGAATCACACTGGGGGGCCTAGAAATGCCTAGAGTGAACATATTTTTCAGACATGGATAAGTGAAACTGTGGATACCAAATCTGTGGATATTGTGTTAACCTGTGTGTGTGTGTGTATGTGTGTGTGTGCTAAAAAAATTCAGGGACAGGATACTAACCTATCAGGAATGTGGAAGCAAGGAATGGAAAGGTTTAAAAAAAGCCCCTGCCCCGCCCATGGCCAATGAAATCCAGAAAGCATGCAGACAGTGCTATTTGATATATTGTTGCAATTTGGGGGAACTTAGAGCTCTGCTCATCTTTTGAAAAGTATCTACAGGATTTTTTTTTTTCAAATAGGAAGCTAGTGTCCCGTTCTGTCCTATCCTGTCATTCACACAGCTGCCTAAGAATATATTAATAAAAGCAAGGCATTTCACACATGAGTTTAGTGACAATATTTTTTATATATCACAAATAGATCCCCCAAGCACTTTTCTTCTCTCTGGCAGTAAAAATACAATAATATCCAATTAAATAACCAACAGTTTGCTTCCATTTCATCACATGCACCATCTGATGCTTGAAGCGCCTGCCCCACACAGTGGTAGAGTCTTTGAACTAGCAAGCTTGCCTGTAGTTTAGAGAGCCCCTGTTTGGCTTGTCAAGTATCTCAGGCTGTGAGCTTACAGGGCCCAACTGGAGACCTAGGAAAAGCCATTGTGATGCCATAAGGAGTAGGCCCCAATGATATCATGGGGTGGACCTTAGTGATGACATCAAGCATGATACATTGAACATCATTCACTGCTGCTTAGAGCATGTCATTTAAATAAAAAACACCAGATTTCTCTGGTTGGAAATTAAGTTGTCAGAACAATGAACTGAACAGGAAAAACTTTTTCTAAGTTTGTTTTTTTAACACATTTGGAAGTACAGTCGTACCTCCACATTCGCGGGGGTTAGGGTCTTGAGACCTCCACGAATGTGGAAAAACCGCAAATAAAAAATGCTGCTCCCGCTACCCCCCCCCCCAGCGGGAGGGAGGCAGCGGGAGGGTGTCTGGCCAACCTGGCTGGCCTCTCCGCGGCGTTTCTGAGGGGACTCCGGGCCTTAGAAGCCCTGGAGCCCCTTCAGGAAGGCCAGGGAAGGCAGCGGGCGGGAGTGAGGGAAGATGCATAGCCTCTCCCTGGCCTTTCTAAGTGGGCTCCGGGCTTCAAAGCCCCAGAGCCCACTTAGGATGGCCAGGGAAGGCAGTGGGCGGGAGCGAGGCAAGCTGCCCGGCCACTCCCCGGCCTTCCTGAGCAGACTCCGGGACTTAAAAGCCACCTTAGGAAGGCTGGGTAAGGCAGTGGGTGGGCGGGTGGGAGGCTGCCCTGCCTCTCCCCAGCATTCCTGAGGGGACTCCAGGCCTTAGAAGCCATGGATCCACCTTAGGAAGGCTGGGGAAGGCAGCGGGAGGGCAGGCGGGAGGCTGCCCTGCCTCTCCCCTGCATTTCTGAGAGCACTCCGGGGCTTTGAAGCCCCGGAGCCCCCTTAAGAAGGCCGGGGAAGGCAGCGGGCAGGAGCAAGGGAAGCTGCCTGGCCTCTCCCCAGCCTTCCTGAGCAGACTCCGGGGCTAAGAAGCCCTGGAGCCCCCTTAGGAAGGCCGGGAAAGGCAGCGGGTGGGAGCGAGGCAAGCTGCCCGTCCTCTCTGCGGCCTTCCTGAGCAGACTCTGGGGCTTAGAAACCCCGGAGCGCACTTAGAAAAGCCAGGGAAGGCAGCCTTTCCCGGCTGCCCTGCCTCTCCCTGGCCTTCCTGAGCAGACTCCGGGGCTTAGAAGCCCCAGAGCCCCCTTAGGAACACCAGGGAAGGCAGTGGACAGGAGCGAGGCAAGCTGCCCTGCCTCTCTGCGGCCTTCCTGAGCAGACTCCGGGGCTTAGAAGTCCCGAAGCCCACTTAGAAAGGCCGGGGAAGGCAGCGGGTGGGTGGGCGTGAGGCTGCTGTGCCTCTCCCTGGCCTTCCTGAGCAGACTCCAGGGCTTAGAAACCCTGGAGCCCCCTTAGGAAGGCTGGGGAAGGCAGCAGGCAGGAGCAAGTGAAGCTGCCCAGCCTCTCCCAGCCTTCCTGAGGGGACTCCAGTCTTAGAAGCCCCGGAGCCCCCTCAGGAAGGCCGGGGAATGCAGCGGGAGGGAGGGAGGGAGGGAGGGAGTTTGCCCCCCCCCCGGCCTTTCTGAGCAGACTCTGGGGCTGTGAAGCCCCGGAGCTGCCTCTGGAAGGCCTGGGAAGGAGCAGGCAGGAGGTTGTCCCGCCACTCACTAGCCTTCCCGAATAGGCTGGGGCTAAACCGCAAATAATCAAAACTGCAAGTGTGAAAGCCACAAATGTGGAGGGGCAACTGTACTGCTTTTAAGAACACATGGGGATTGTAATTCAACTAAAGCAAGTTTCCAAGCTCTGCTTCGAACAGAAGCAAACCATTCAAAGCTCTGTTTTTAAACACTGCTTTTTGCATGTTGTTGCTGTTGTATGCCTTCAAGTGATTTCTGATTTATGGCAACCCTAAGGTGAACCTATCACAGGGTTTTCTTGGCAAGGTTTGTTCAGAAGGAGTTTTCCCTTACCTTCCTCTTGCCTAAAATTACCTAGTGGATTTCCATGGCTGAGCACTTGGGAACTGTAGTCCAACCAAATAATTTTTTTGAAGCTATGCTTGGAACAATAGCAACCCAAACTTTTCCCAGATCTTTTAAAAATGTTTTTCCAAGTACTGCTTTTGACAAGACTTGGAAATTACAATCAAACCAAATGCATTTTCAAGCACTACTTTCTCCCAAAAATACCCAAACTTTTTCCAGTTCCACTTTTAATACTGTTGCAAGAATAGATTTTAACGCTTGGGGATGGTAGTCCAAAAACTTCCAAACAAAAAAGTTTTCCAAGATCTGCTTTTAGCATATTGCTTCCATTAACCTGTACCCTTCACTAACCACATTTAACAACCCTTCTGTTCTCTTACCTGTTGTACAATTAAAAGGGACAGGTAGAAAGAAAAAGGGGTGAAGCGGTAAAAGCAGAATTGGAGGGGGGGAGAGAGAGAGAGAGAGGATGAAGCCAAAGCAGAAAGAAATGGGGGAGGAGTGAAGAAGTTTTCACTTAATTCTGCAAGGGCCTAGCTCTGAGTAAACAATGCACTGAAGGGATTAACTGCAGCTCACCCCAAATAATACTATACTAGATTTCATATTATACTATAATACTATATACAGTAGAAACTAGTCCAGAATATAACCAATAGAAAAGGATAAGCTATCAAAGAGAGCCACAATGCACACACATATCCTGAAAGACTCCACACACTTTCCTTCAATATAGGCCCATAGTGGAGTAGGAGAAGACACAACTGCCTTTCAGGCCTAAAAGGCCTGTCATTCTAAAAGGACTCTGGTTACTTGAGGGCCATGGTCTCCAAGCCTCCTCCATTCCAGTGTTCACTTTTTTCTTGTTCTTTTCCATTCTTTGATTTTTCTTCCTTCTCTTCTGATTTGATCTACAGAAAAGATTTCTGTCTCTCTCTGTGTCTCCTATGCTCCAGATTTACCTGCCTAAAAACACAGCTATGAGATGCATTTCTTCCAGTCCTAGGCAGCAGGCCTCAAAGAGGGAGAGGGATCCAGTCTAACAAATTCTAATGAAGCAACACACTAAAGCATAATTTTAACTTTGGTTTTAATTGAGGAATCTAGTGATGTAGGCAAAAATTGCTAGGAAAATGTAACAAATTAAAAACAAATTAATTAGTAAGTTATCCTCTTACTTTTCCCAAGATCTGTTCATACAGGCTGGGCTAGAAATATTTTAATTCATAAAAATAAATAAATTAACCCAGCAAACCCTTGCTTGGGAACATGTGTTTCCTGAGATAACATACGGTAGTTCTGCCTCAAGGTAAGTGGAGTCTGAATAGTCTCCCTGCATTACTTGGACAAAGACCTAGGAAAAATGAAAACCCTCATGATCAGGCCCTAAGGCAAAAGAATGTATTGCCCCCCTTTTTAATTTCTTATCAAGATTAAGCTTGTTTCTGGTGCATCCAGCTTATTTTAGCAGAGTCTGGCAGGTTAGTTCCAAAAACAGTTCCAGCCAATTCCATTTAGTTACAAATACCATTCCAAGGCCCTGAAAAAGTTATTGGTTAGTATAGTTCACTTTAGTAACTTAGAAAAAGAATATCTTGACTTTATTGTTATTCAAAAATAATTAAAATAATTACTTTTTAAAGCACCAGGATGCTATAAACCACTGGCCTATAGTACAAATCACATCTAAGTAGTGAAGCCATATATACCCTGTAATCATAAAGGTAGCTAAACCATTTACCATTATACTACAAAAAGGAGTAAAGTTATCCCTTGTTACATTATAATTGTAATGTAACCCAGTTATGCCTCTGTTACTGCAAATAAAGGACATAATTGCAAATTCATAATTTGTAACTACTTACTTCCAAGCTCTGATTGTGAGCTCTGGTTCCTGGTATGGTGACTTTATCTCTCACCTGCCTGGATGGGACATTTTAGTCTCACAGAGTTCTATACTGATCCACAGAGTTCTTTTGCTGATCCAGTGAGACACGCAAGGTAGACATTTTATGAGAGTGACACCTAAGGAGTTGTAAACTATGTCCTGAGTTTCAGCCATGTGCTGTGTATAGATGTGTGGTTCATTTACAGACAAAAAGTGGCTGGGACCAAAAGAAGTCCGAATAAGTTGCAATGGAGTACTTTTGGTCTTAGTGTTGTGAAATGGGGGGGTGGGATTACCATACCATTTTTAGCAAGCCATGATGCAGAGAAGCAGAAGTATGTAGTCTGGTTGTCAGTAGATTGTACCCATGGGTGGGTGGGTGAGGGTACTGGAATTCTCAGTAGGTTCAAGAACTGCAACATGTACAAAGTTAACCCTTCTGCTGTCTCTGACTTCAGCCTTGAGTATTTGGAATTCCCATTGACTTAGAAAATAACCCAGAACTGAATCAAAGCAACTTTATCCATGGATGAAGTGGGCTGACACTAGAAAGAAGATGTCAGTCTGAAATATTAAGTTATATAACCCAGTGCTTTATCTCTAAATTTCCTCTCTCAGTCAATTCAGAACGGAAATGTATTATCTGAATCCATTTCAACTCTATGCCAATAAAGCTGAAATATGTTCACTTTTGCAACATTAGCAAACTATTACTTGCCAGCAGGGCAAGGAGTACATTTAGGTAAATTGTGAGTTATCAGAATGCATTCCACAAGGCAAGTAACAGGATTCAGGCTTAGAGGCTGCTGCTTAACAAAGCCATGCAATAAGCATTTGTTCTAGTTCAGTGCTACTCAAAGTGGAGGTCTGTGGACTGATGCCAATCTACAAGCCTACAGCAAGTTTCCAGAAAAGAAAGGAACAGTTGTAATGAATGAGCACAAATGCAGTACTGGTCCCTGGTACAAAATATTGCTAGTCCCCCATATCAGATAACCTGAGAAGCACTGCTCCAGCTGATAAGACAGGCACAGACTTGCCTGTTGCATCTTGGAAAATGAAACATGTAGGCATAAGCCCCTGTCTACTTAGATTAATTCATCTTGGTAAGTGATACTTTGCCATCCTAAGGCTAGGGTCTCAGCAGCACTCTTACTTTCCCAAAGTCCCCATTCTTGACCTTTGTAACCAGACTGCCACATCTAACTTCCCTTTTGTTGCTTTTTTTTTTCCTGAGATCCTGTATGTCACTGCATACCATAACAGTTCAACATTTCACAAGCCCCCTCATATGGCTGTTCTGTTGCTGGTGGAGAGTGGTGGTGGTGGTGGGGGGGACTGGTGAAGCATCTGGTCATATCCCTGGGTTCCTCTGGAGATCACATCAGATGAAGTAATCAATCTCCAATCCCTCCCTTGGCCATTCCACCAGCAATGGAATGGCTATGAGGGAGCTGCAGCGGTTAAACAGTGAGTTGGGGGGGGCTTTGTTTGATGCAGAGGGTGGAAGAGAATAGCAAACTCCACAGTGACCCCCCCCAAAAAGGTATGCAGAGGCATAAGGTGGGCATGTACTTGTGTATGCCACTTAACAGGATGCCACCTTTAACTGAATGTGGGGAGCATGATCCAGCCCAAAATAAGCACTTCTAGGTCACTTTCTGACCCAACAGGAAAAATTTCAGTGCAGGCTTTGTTTGTTTGTGCATGTTTTAAATTTTCAGTAATACTTAAAAGAGCTTACCTTTGCATGGATCATGCCCACAATGCTCTGTAACAACAGCAAAGAGAAGAAAATTGGATGTACAATAGCATTGGGGTAGAAAGAGGCTGTCCTGAGGAAAACATATGAGGTGGATACCTTTCGGCCAGACTTGGACTTGGTAGCCCTTCAAACACAATCTGCTTTCAAACAGATGGCTGCTACTTAAAGTGCTGGTCCTTGACCTGGTGCCAGACCATGAACCACTGACTGCCAGTCCCTGAAGAGTTGTAGCCAATGGGCATAAATATGGTACAGCAGAAGAAACCCAAGAAGCACTGGAACAGAGGACTGTCCTTTACAAATTAGAACATATGATCACTGTTGCTTAGATAGTAGCCTAAACCCAATTGTTCATTCCAGCTAGAGTGGAGACATTGAATCAATTGCTGAATGGTAAATCAAGACTTAACATAAATCCCACTGATTTGATGGCTTTGGGAATTCAGTTGGGACAAGCAACTGAATTTAGGCCAAAGTATATTTCCCTAATCTCCAAAGACCTTTGGTTTTTTCATCTCAAAGAAGTACAGTTTCCTTCTAGAGAACACAAGAGGTCTCACATACAAGCTTACGATCCAGAACATCTTTTGTTTGCTTGCTTGCCTTTGTAAATTATGAGTTGGGCCCAATCATACATAATCTTCATGCACTAGGATGGGATATTTAAGTCACAATGTTTGCAGATCTCATTCAACCCTAGACTTACAGTTTAAGCATGAAAAGATATTGTCAGCTGAACTGTGGAAAACAATTTCTCCACCTTTTAGTCACCATCATCCAGTTTACTTCAATCACTGGCCACTACATATAAAACACAAAATAAAATATAAATTCTGGCCACTTGCCATGAGGCAGGTTTTTCTTATGAAAACAAGCAAAGAAATAAACAAAAACCCAACAGCTTGGACAGAAAATGCCATAACAAATCTAAGAGTTTTGTTATTGGAGGGGGAATTGTAATTTTTTTTTTTACAACATAGTGTAATGTATAGGGATTCACACACACAAAAGGCCCCATTCCCTTTTTTAGTGAACTATGACATAGCAAAGCAGAAATGGCATGCTCTGGCTGTCAGTAGTTTGGCCTCATTTGAGGAAAACATCTTTTTTTCCCCAATGGGAAAACTGAAATTTGTTGACTTCATGAAATGTACTAGCACACCTTAATTCCACCTTGTGTTTTCGGCTCTGAGTATTTGGGTGGAATATGCTTGATTTAATATGCAAATGCTCCTTTATACACAAACACATGAGGCATTTGTATATCCCATCATATACTGGAATTCTATTTGTGGCCAAAAAATACACCACAATTATAAAATGTAAGGTATTTTATTCTAGTTTATGAGGCTTAAAAATGGTGGTTAAGTTAAGCCCTATTGATTTCCATGGGCTTACTCTGACTAAGGTTGGATCTGATCCCAAACCCCATAACTCCTTTAACAGCATTCTCAGTCGAATTTTATTTTTTAAAAACTCCAGGTTTTATGCCCTCAAAATATTATGCCACTACAACATATCTGACTGCATCCATTCATTTTCCCAATTCTAGTGCACTATAGTGAATAATAAACACATTTATCAAATTCTTTAGTGAATTATTTGCCACCGCACCTAAGAAGATACCACATACAAATTGTGATGTCTACATCTTAAGAATTCTCAAAATCAAGCTTACTTAGTTTTGAACTGTAGCATTTTTCAATCAGGGCAAACTGTAAGTTCACTCTATAGAAGAGTGGATGCTTTGACAACCAATATAAAAGTACTTGACATCCCAGAAAAAAATAGTCTGTAACTCCAAATAGGCCAGACAAATCAGACATCTGTACACTTCAATGAACTGGAAAGAGCTGAGCAATCTAGCATTTACAACTGAACTTGTAAACTGTAACTTCATTTGGCAAACACTCAGTATGCCACAGTTGTATTATGCTTAATTCTCAAAGGACATGCATCCAATCTGCTCTTGATTACCATCTGCTGGTTACTGCACAGAGTGGTGCTTGCAAATATTTCTCTGAAAAGAACTCCATTGTACATAATATCTAATCAGAAAAACAAAGTAACTACAACACATTTTTTTAACCATTTTAGTCAGTGCAAGCACATATTGAGTGAATTTGCTTGTCATGATAAGCAATGGTTTGTGTTAACTGTGGTTTGTGATTGAAGCCCAATGCTGTCAGAAAACAAACATTGACATGTGTGCTTTATTTTGTGTTGCTTTCCGCCTACTCTTTTTGTCAGATCCTATTTCAAGGTGAGTGGCTGAGGAAACAAACCAGAGACAAGCCATAGATGTCGGTTTGAATATTATGAGAAATGGTGGTGTAAACAAGCCAAAATTTGTAAGCCAACAGAAACAGTGGGTTCAGATTCTGGGTTGTGGCTAATTAGTAAACTAAGGCTTGTTAGTACAATAGAGCTCCCATATTGCAATAACAGACTTCAGGACAGACTTCATCACATAATTACACCATGGCTTCCTGTGACATATAAAATGCAGTCAAAAATAGTGGACTTGGTCTTGTGTTATTTATCAACCTGAGCTATAGTTTACCTTTCTAAGTGACCATTATATCACTGTACAAACTAAATCCAGTCATTTTTATTACATATAACAATTATGTGATAAAAAACAACAAAGACTTAAATGGAGTTGGAGGCACAGATGTGTGGTGCCTGGGCTGAGATCTTTGCTTAATGTATTGTAATAATCTCAGGAAAATAATCATACCCCATCCTCAGTTTTGTAAATTTCCCCCTGTAAAATGGGAGTGCTACAGGGAATATTCTGAAGATAAAGTCCATCTGGAAAATAGCTGTATTTCTTTAAAAAAAAAATAGGGGGGTGATTTACAGGGGTATTTTTGACCAGTACACATGAAGTATCATTCAAACAAAAATAAAAAATAAAAACAGGAGCCAAATCCACACTAGATAAATAATCCAGTTTCAAACTGGATTATTTGCCATGGCTTCTTCCTATTGAATCCTGGGTTATGTAGTTTTACAAGGTCTTTAGCCTTCTCTGCCAAACAGTGCTAGTGCCTCACAAAATTACAAATCCCAGGATTCCATAGGAAGGAGCCATGTCAAATAATCCAGTTTGAAACTGGATTATTTGTGTAGTGTGGATTTGACCTGGGAAAGGGGTGAGGGAGGGAGAGTTGGATTAAGATAGCTTGACCATGCATGTTGGAAGTACAAATATAGGGCACTGTCATCAGTGATGCATCAACATTTCACTCTTTAACTATTGCTGAAGTAGCAATTCATGGTTTTGCTCTCTTTGAACAGTCTCTTTGCACTCTGCATTAACTAAGACACAAAAAGTAAAGTTGGATGATGCAGCTGAATGGCTAAACCAGTAAAGGCAATCTTCTTTTCCAGTGGCTACCATAGAGTTCTGAATCTTGGTTTGGGGGAACAGGTGGGATATAAATAATGATAAGGAAGAGGAGGAGAAGAGGAAGAGGAGGAAGACTACAAAGTATCAGGCTTCAGTCAATCGAAAGTTGGGAAGGAGGGGCTATGAAACTAATGTCTCAAATGAATTGTATTCATCCCATCGGAAATGGAAGTCAAAAGACTCCTCTTGCCCCTGACACTGGGGGAACTGGCCTTCGCTCTGAAAGAGATGTAGTGTCAACACACCATGGGTTTGCAGGCAGCCATGTGGGAACAAAATTACATTAATTATCCCCTGAATAATGGAGATTCACATAGGATTTTCTACTCCTCAAGATGCATTGAATTTTGCAGTCCTCAAGCATTGGTGTCAAGTAGCATATCTGAAGAGGCTCGATGTTTCCTTTGACTCCAGTCACCCATGGAGTCTATCACAGCCACAACTAAGTTACACCAAACTTCTCCACTGATTTTGAAAAGAGGGGTGAAATTCAAGAGACACCCCCCCCAATCTAAACCCACTCCACCCAGTTTTGGGGACACCACCACAAGCTGCAGGTGGAGAAGTTCTCAGTAGTTCCCACCTGGGAGCCATAATTTCTTTCTCCCAGAAAGCCCCAGACGTAGTACTTGTTCACACCTTGTGGTGGAGACATGGCATCTGATAGCCATGAAGGGAAGATCCACTGCCTATGATAGGATCTTAAATTAACACAGTTAGTAGGGAGTGGGTGGAATCAGAACCACTGGCAGCTCAGTGGCACACACTCACCATCTGGAGTTGGACAATTCAGACATAGAGCAGTTAGTGTTTTGAGACCACTGCCTATAAATCTTGCAGCTGCTCCCCAGCATCTCTGTTGCTTGCAACTGTTCTTTCCTGGTGACTGGCAGTAATCTTTGGTGTTCTTGTTTTCCTGATGTTGGACTTGCTATAATTAATGACTCTGTTTTACTCCTTGCTGGCTTCATTTATCTAGACCGAGGACTTTTTATAATGACTCCTGGACCGGCAGATGACCACCCTCTTGTTTTGTCCTTCATCTTGTTAGATAACCTGTGACTGACATGGACTGAATCAACTTCTTGACAGCTCTTGCACCACAACCACCTGGTTCCTGAGTCTCTTGCTGACTGGAGCATAGGGCACACTGTTTCACCCCTTTACATTTTGAATTGTTTAAACTGATTTTATTGTATGCTACACTGATTCCTTCCACAATAAAGCAAGCTATAAATATTTTAACAAATACAAAATAAATGAATACACCCTCCTGACAAATCCTTTGAATAACTCCTCCATCCCCAAATAGGTAAATGGAGCAGTGAGTTTGGAGAATGGTATTGATTGATTGATTGATTGATTGAAATCTAATTTGGAGCACAAGACAGTTACACAAGTCCATATGTCATAGTGGAAAGGAAGCTGATCACACCAAGTAGGTGCCCCCTGTGCCAGTGTCATGCTTCAAAAGGTTTAACAGTTCAGTGAGGACCAGGAGTCAAGTCTGCAAAATAACTACCCAGACAAGACCACTTTGATATGTGTCATCCAAAGAAGAGCCTAGAAAATATTATCAACATCATGATTAGCTTATATCCTGAGATAGCAGAACTTCATATGATAGAATTATGTTTCCATTTGAAAAAAGGTTTATCCCAATTTTTCTCTAATTCCCAATGTATCCATCAATCCAACCCTTGCATTTTTCTGTCTCCTCTCTCACTCTCTGTGTTCCTCTGCTAGTCCTGCTTTTTACTTGGAACAATTTGGGAGCTGATGAGCATGTCTTCCATAGACACAGTATTAATATTTATTAATTGTTTTGCATATAGTCTAGTTTCTGTTTCTCCTAGGAGATTATCAAACAACCCAGTTTAAAACATTCTTTTGCTAGCATAAAAAACCCTATTTCTATGCTGGCAAAAGAACACTCCCCCCTCACTTACCTTCCTCTCCCAGCAAAGACTTCCTGTAAATAAAGAGGAAATGAACAGATCCCCTTTCACTTCCTCACTTGAAATCTCATGAGACTTCATTGTGTGGGGCATTTGAAAATAAAAACAAAATAAACATATTTAAAGTTGCACAAAGCACATACACACACTTAAAAGGTTTCAACTACTCTGGGGAGGGTCATAAAAGAGCAAAACTTACCTGGATGTCCTGATCTGACCCGGAAGTGTTAGCAAAAAACCAAACTTAAAGGTTCTGTCAAAAAATAAACAGGATAAACTAATCCCACTCCCAATCATAAAAGGACATATGAAGAAATGAAAGGATAACTAAACCCTGGAGCAGAGAATCCAATAAAATTAAAATTTCTAAAAGGGTAACAATACCCCACTGAAAAGTGTGCAAATGCTAAAAATATTATATTAATAGTGAATAATAAAAGCTCAAGGCCAGATGCGTTTCGACAGCAGTCTTCCTCAGTGGCCTACAAGCATTCAAAATGTATAACAACTCAACAGCTCACTCAGTGTGACTCTGCTCATTTCCAAAGCTCATATGGTGTTGATATCAGCCCTGCCCAGGCCTTGCAAACTCAGGGCTGTGGCTTCCTTGATTGACTCCATCCACCTGTGGTGTGGTATCCCTCTTTTCCTACTGTCTTTTACTTTGCCAAGCATTATTGCCTTTTCTAGTGAATCATGTCTTCTCATGATACATCCAAAGTAAGACAGCCCTAGCTTAGTCATCTTGGTTTCAAATTAAACAGATAGGGTGATAAAATGCAACTTTGCCTGAACCACTTGCCAATTGGAGACCATTCTTTTCCTCTATATTCTGTCCTAACAGTGGCCTCTCATCCTGAGTACATTAGAATGGTCAAATATTGTGGTACACCCACTTCTTTAAGAGCAATCCATAATTTTTCATCTACACAATCAAAGGCTTTGCTATAAAGTATAAAGCACAGGCTGATTTTCTTCTGAAATTCTTTGGTGTTCTCCATTATCCAACACATGTTTGCGTTGGATCTCTTAGTGCTTCTTCCTTTTTTGATCCCCTAGCACTTCCACATCAATTTCTAAATTGTAGGTTCATCTTCAAATGGTTCTTTCTCAAAGAAATCTGTCATACTTTCATCTTTTTTATATAGTTCTTCAGTGTGTTGTTTCCATCATTTTTTATTTCTTCTTGATCATCCAATGTATTCCCCTTAACTGTGGCGTTCCTCAGGGTGCCATCCTGTCCCCAATGCTATTTAACATCTATATGAAGCCGCTGGGAGAGATCATTCGGAGGCATGGAGTGCAGTGTCATCAGTATGCTGATGACACCCAGATATACAGTCGTCCCTTCACATTCGCGGGGGTTCCGTTCCGCGGACCCCCGCGAATGTGAAAAAACCGCGAATAGCGACACCCCTCCCCCCTCCCTCCCCAGGCCTTCGCGGGGCCTTCCTAGGCCCCTGAAGGTCTCCCCGGCCCTCACTCCCTCCCTCCCCAAGCCTTCGCGGGGCCTTCCAAGGCCCCGCAGAGGCCTCCCCGGCCCTCCCGCCCTCCCCAGGCCTTCGCGGGGCCTTCCTAGGCCCCGCGGAGGCCTCCCCGGCCCTCCCTCCCGCCCTCCCCAGGCCTTCGCGGGGCCTTCCTAGGCCCCGCGGAGGTCTCCAATGCCCTCCCTCCCTCCCTTCCCAGGCCCTTGCGGGGCCTTCCTAGGCCCCGCGGAGGTCTCCCTGGCCCTTCCTTCCGCCCTCCCCAGGCCTTCCTGGGGCCTCCGGAGCGTCTCCGGAGGCCCCAGGATCGCCTCCCCAGCCCTCCCCACCCCGTCCCCAGGCCTTTCTGGGGCCTCCAGAGACGCTCCGGAGGCCCCAGGATCGCCTCCCCAGCCCTCCCCACCCCTTCCCCAAGCCTTCCTGGGGCCTCCGGAGACGCTCCGGAGGCCCCAGGATCACCTCCCCAACCCGTCCCCAGGCCTTCCTGGGGCCTCCGGAGCGTCTCCGGAGGCCCCAGGATCGCCTCCCCAGCCCTCCCCACCCCTTCCCCAAGCCTTCCTGGGGCCTCCGGAGACGCTCCGGAGGCCCCAGGATCACCTCCCCACCCCGTCCCCAGGCCTTCCTGGGGCCTCCGGAGACGCTCCGGAGGCCCCAGGATCGCCTCCCCAGCCCTCCCCACCCCGTCCCCAGGCCTTTCTGGGGCCTCCGGAGACGCTCCGGAGGCCCCAGGATCGCCTCCCCAGCCCTCCCCACCCCTTCCCCAAGCCTTCCTGGGGCCTCCGGAGACGCTCCGGAGGCCCCAGGATCACCTCCCCAACCCGTCCCCAGGCCTTCCTGGGGCCTCCGGAGCGTCTCCGGAGGCCCCAGGATCGCCTCCCCAGCCCTCCCCACCCCTTCCCCAAGCCTTCCTGGGGCCTCCGGAGACGCTCCGGAGGCCCCAGGATCACCTCCCCACCCCGTCCCCAGGCCTTCCTGGGGCCTCCGGAGATGCTCCGGAGGCCCCAGGATCGCCTCCCCAGCCCTCCCCACCCCGTCCCCAGGCCTTTCTGGGGCCTCCGGAGACGCTCCGGAGGCCCCAGGATCGCCTCCCCAGCCCTCCCCACCCCGTCCCCAGGCCTTCCTGGGGCCTCAGGAGCGTCTCCGGAGGCCCCAGGATCGCCTCCCCAGGCCTTCCTGGGGCCTCCGGAGCGTCTCCGGAGGCCCCAGGATCGCCTCCCCAGCCCTCCCCACCCCGTCCCCAAGCCTTCCTGGGGCCTCCGGAGACGCTCCGGAGGCCCCAGGATCGCCTCCCCAGCCCTCCCCACCCCGTCCCCAGGCCTTCCTGGGGCGTCCGGAGCATCTCCGGAGGCCCCAGGATCGCCTCCCCAGCCCTCCCCACCCCGTCCCCAAACCTTCCTGGGGCCTCCGGAGACGCTCCGGAGGCCCCAGGATCACCTCCCCACCCCGTCCCCAGGCCTTCCTGGGGCCTCCGGAGCGTCTCCGGAGGCCCCAGGATCGCCTCCCCAGCCCTCCCCACCCCGTCCCCAGGATCGCCTCTCCAGCCCACCCCACCGCGTCCCCAGGCCTTCCTGGGGCCTCCGGAGCGTCTCCGGAGGCTCCAGGTTCGCCTCCCCAGCCCTCCCCACCACGTCCCCAGGCCTTCCTGGGGCCTCCGGAGCGTCTCCGGAGGCCCCAGGATCGCCTCCCCACCCCGTCCCCAGGCCTTCCTGGGGCCTCCGGAGCGTCTCCGGAGGCTCCAGGATCGCCTCCCCAGCCCTCCCCACCGCGTCCCCAGGCCTTCCTGGGGCCTCCGGAGCGTCTCCGGAGGCCCCAGGATCGCCTCCCCACCCCGTCCCCAGGCCTTCCTGGGGCCTCTGGAGCGTCTCCGGAGGCCCCAGGATCGCCTCCCCAGCCCTCCCCACCCCGTCCCCAAGCCTTCCTGGGGCCTCCGGAGCGTCTCCGGAGGCCCCAGGATCGCCTCCCCAGCCCTCCCCACCCCGTCCCCAGGCCTTCATGGGGCCTCCGGAGTGCCTCCGGGGGCCCCGTGGACGCCTCCCTGGGCCTCCCCGCTCCCTCTATGTCTTTCACGGGGCCTCTGGAGGCCCCGTGTCACGGTTTTGGGGGGGCCCCGGGGGGGCCCTCCCAAAACCGCGAATAACCGAAACCGCGAATGTCAAGTTCGCGAATGTGGAGGGACAACTGTACTTCTCCATGTCTCGGTCATCAGCTTCAACTTCAGATGGTGTCTCTCCTCTCAATGATCGTCTTAAAGCAGTAATAGACTGGATGAGGGAAAACAAATTGAGACTGAATCCAGACAAAACGGAAGTACTAACAGTTACAGGCCCGAAACCAGGTCTGGGAATACAACTTCCAGTCCTGGATGGAACTACAATTTCCTCCAAGGACTGTGTTCGCAGTCTGGGGGTGCTCCTGGAACCGATGCTCCAGATGTCTAATCAGGTAAATGCGATGGTCAGGAGTGCCTGTTATCAACTTCAGCTAATACACGAGCTGCGCCCCTTCCTGGAAACCAGGGACCTCGAAACTGTGGTAGATGCACTGGTAACCTCCCGTCTGGA
Source organism: Gambelia wislizenii (assembly GCA_030847615.1). Taxonomy (NCBI): domain Eukaryota; kingdom Metazoa; phylum Chordata; class Lepidosauria; order Squamata; family Crotaphytidae; genus Gambelia; species Gambelia wislizenii. The sequence goes on along the minus strand of JAUMIR010000005.1, from coordinate 100,494,920 downwards.
TTTCTGTAATGCGCTCTACATGGGGCTACCCTTGTGCTTGACTCGGAAACTTCAACTAGTTCAGAATATGGCAGCCAGGTTGATTTCTGGTGTTTCCAGAAGAGAGCATATAACACCTGTGCTAAAAGCTCTCCACTGGCTGCCTATTAGTTTCCGGGCACAGTACAAGGTGTTGGTTATAACCTTTAAAGCCCTACATGGCTTGGGTCCAACTTATCTCCGGGACCGCCTCCTTCTGTACGACCCTCCCCGTGCACTTCGGTCCTCTGGGAGGAATCTGTTACAGCCTATGAAAACAAGGCTGTCAGTGACCTCCCAGAGGGCCTTCTCTGCTGCCGCTCCCAGATTATGGAATGGCCTGTCGGACGAGATCCATCTTATTACCACCTTAGACAGCTTTTAAAAAGCTGTCAAGACGGATAATAAATAGCAGCAGGCCTTTCCTGAATAACTATCCCGGCCCAAGACTCGGCTGTCCTTTCTGAGCTGTAATCAGATTTTTTTTTAACTATTGTATGTTTTAATTTTTTTCTTTCTAATTTATATATTTTTAATTACTGTATGTTTTTAATCTTTTATAATTAAATATTATTTTAAGGGGTGGGTGGGCTAGGGTACTGGGACTATGGAGTTTTTATATTGTAAGCCGCCCCGATTGCATTGCAAAGGGGCAGGATAGAAATAATTTATTATTATTATTATTATTATTATTATTCCTTTTTTGTTGTCATCTTCTATTTCTCTGCTTTTATTGTTATAGTGGTTCTCTTTGTCCCTGCGCACAAGTCACTGAACAGTTGCATTCAATGTTCTGACCCTATTTCTGTCACCTTATATTTTTGCTTCTTGTCTGTCCTTAACAGCTTGAAGATTTTCACCTGTTATCCAATGATGCTTTTATTTCTTTTTGTTTGCAGATACTGTCTTTTTGCATTCCTCCCTGACTATATCCCTGGTTTCAGTCCAGAGTTCTTTTGTCTCCCAGGCCATTGGGCTTAATAATGCGAACCTATTTTTTACATTATCTTTAAATTCTATAGGGATATTCTTCAGTTGTATTTTGATGCAATGATTGATTTAGTATTCTTTTGTAGCTTTAATTGTTGATACTAGCAGTTCATGATCTGTGATACAAGCTGCTCCTGGTCTTATTCTTTCAGAGAGAAGGGAGCTTCTCCATCTTTTGCTTCCAGTTATGTAGTCTATTTGATTTCTGCGTTGGCCATCAGGTGATGTCCATGTATGCAGGCACCTCTGTGGTTACCTGAAGAATGAACAAACTTTTTGTGGTGAACAAACTGCTGGACTTGCCAGATTCAATCAGTCAATCTCCTGCTTCTTTTCTTGATCCTCGGCCACATTATTTTACAATGTTTGGTGCTGTTCTGTTTCCTGCTTTTGAGTTCCAATTGTTTATAAATTCCTCCTGGACTCCAGTGCATAATCATTCAGTTTTTTCCTCTTCTACCTCTGTAGTTGGAGCATAAACTTGGATTATAGTTATATTGATGGGTTTTCTCTGAAGTCTTATTTATATTATTCAGTCAGACTTTGCATTATATCCCTTGAATCTTTTTGCTACATCTCTCCTCACTTCTTAGATTTTCATTTCCTGAATAAAACACTGTGCAATTATCTGACTGAAAATGTCCCAATCCTGTCCACTTTAGCTTGCTCACCTCAAGTATTGCAATGTTTATACATTCTATTTCCTGTTTTATATGTCTAGTTTCCCTGATTCAGTGCTTCTCATGCTTGGCTTTATTGCACACCACCCTAAGATCTTTGGATATAGGGCAAGATATAAATATTTTAATTGATTGATAGATTGATGCACGTTCTATGGTTACCTCAGAGAGAGTGTATTTACAGCCATCCTGGCTGAACTTTCCTGGAGAGCCAGGCTAGATTCAGCAGCTTTGTACAACTTTGTTAGAACTCTACTGGCCCTATGGGTCAAAAGAACACCACTGACAACTGAGAAATTCAGTACCTCCTTCTCCTGATCACCAACATTGGTGGTGACCAGCCAGCAGTTCCCAGAGTGCACAGCTGTGTTCTTACACACTAACTTACAGAACAGATGCTAGAAATGTAGAATGGATTGCAACCTGATCACTTTGCTATCCTTTCATAGGCAGTGGAAGAACCTCTTGTTTTTGGCGGGTCTTTGAAGGCAGACTGGTCAAGGAGAAGGGCCTCTCATAATGTGTTGTGCTGTTTATATTTGCAGTTCCTCTATCCAAAGGTTCTGTTTTTAACTGCTTTTTAATTTTATTACTGGCTTAATAAGATTTTTTAAACTTTTGATTGAAACAAATTATTTAAAGCTGTATCTATTTTAACTTTTGCAAGCTGCTTTAAATCTTGGACCGGGGAAAGAGTGTGATATAAATATAACAGCAGCAGCAATAGCCACAACAGGATCTTCCCCAAATTAGGAAGTTTCTCTTTGCTGTCTACCGACATCCGTTTTTTCCCTGCTACTCTCTGCCTGGAAATACTAACATTGCCTGAACAACCTTTCAGCTGGTTGCTCCAGAACACTAACTGATTGAACAGTAACTGGTCGGACCAGGATTCTGACTGGTTGGACACTGACTGGTTGGACAGTTACTAACTCTGCCCACTTTGTTGGGAGCAAGTCAAGGGAAATTATTTTTTTGAGCTCAAGGGAAATTATTTCCACAGAAACATGTGTTTGATAAGGGTGCAAATCATTTTTTACTACAGCTCCTGCCAATTACTTCCTTCGTATTGTGTTCATTATCATTCTCACCCATAGGGGAAACATACTCAGGTTGTTGGCTTCTGACAATTTTCAGCACACTCTCATTAATCAGCTGTGTTTCCCTGAAGAGCTTCTTCATCTTTTGCACTCTGAGAAGGCCAATAACATGCTGATGCAATTAAGAAGCACCAGGCTGTTAATTTAAAGCAATGATATAGCAAGGATCTGAACAGATCCTCCAACCCATTTGTGATTTCCAGCAAGTTTTTGAGCACCAAAGCCCTCTGTTGTGGAGTCAATAAACATTAAAGGCAAATTAAACCATTTTCCATAATTAGGCTGCAGTTAATAAATTAGACCCCAGACTGCCTCATACAGCTGGAAATATAAAACATGGAAGGGATCTCTCTCAATTTGAGCAATAGGCACATATAAAAACCACAAGGTGGTGTTTTGTTTGTGTGTGTGTGTGTGTTTTGTTTTTTGGTGTTGATGGGATAAGATACAGAGAAGATTCCACTGAAAGTGTGTTCCCCATAGAAGGTTAGGGCCATTTTGGTAGCCTTTTCACACTACACAGTCATGGTGTTATTCTATTCTACCTGCCATGGCTGCATCCTATTTAATCCTGATGTCTTGTAGTTTGGTGAAGCATTGGAGCTTCCTGACTGAAAATTATAAATACCCCTCCCTAAACTGAAAACCCCAGGAGTCCATAGGATTTTGTCATGGCAGTTGAAGTGGAATTGTGAAGTGTGAAAGGGCACTAAGTAAAGAGATGCCCTTAAGAATATCTGTACCACCTCACCAGTCAGTTTGCTTGTTCTATATAGAGACTAGCTATCATTGCTCTGCTATTTGGGAATGACCCCCATTGAACTCAATAAGGGATGGGTGAGAATTTTGCTTCAGTGCATTATGAGAAGACTTTACCAAAATATTCACATTTCGGGATGCGAAAAAGACATTAAACATATTGCAAGTGAGAGATGTGTCGGGCATAAATCTGGACGAATGAGATAAGAGCATGAGGGAACCAATCCTAGAGCAGGAGACTGTAATGGAAGGGGGGGGTCTCTGTGATTGAAGGCATGCATGTCAGTTGAAGTTCTGTGGCTGTTGAGGTTGATGTTTGAGGTTGAGTCTGTGTGAGGTTCTGACTGAGGTTTGAATCAGGATAATTGTGTGCAGTGGTTGGAAAGTCTGAGGCTGAATGAAACAAAGAGAGAATGAGTCTGGGATCTAATTAAAAGCATTAGGCTATCCAAGGGTTGATCTGTGTGCTGGTATATTGGGAACTGGTTACTGAATAGTGATCTCCTTTACTAACAAGTCAACATAGTAATAAGCACAAGATTGCCTGAATAATGTTTCATCTTTATTCTTTAATAAATAAATCCTTTGTTATTTGTTCAAAATATCCAGACTCCTCGTGGTTCATATATTATACATACAGTTTACAGGCATTCTTACCAGAGAACACCACACATCCACATATTTGGTTACAAAGGTTCAGCCCTAGTTCAGAAAAAAAGGAACTAAGGGGGAATCTGAAGGAAGGTGGTAGGAACAGAGGTGGAGGCGGCCAGGCTGAGCATTTTGGTAAAGTTGGCTGGCACGTTTTGAGGTTGCCCTCAGGGTTTCCTGCCACAAGACACCAAAATGTAGTGGGGAAATAAACAGAGGAGATGTTCTTGTTGTTTAGTCTAGCAGTTGTTAAAGTTCTTAGGTTTTTAAACAACCACAAGATGTACCCCTTTTCATGGAATGTCCAGAGGCAATTCCCAACACAAACAGAAACAATTTATTCCTACCTAGAATCTGGATGGTTTTTTTATTCCAGGATAGATTGTGGGGAGAGGGGCCCTTTGAAAAGGATATGTAGGTGTCTCATTTTAACTGAAGGGCTCTTAACTGGATGGGAGGGGCAGCACAGGATCCTTTATACTAACACAGTAAAATTTTTGGAATACTGCATCTTAAAAAAAGAAGGCATCCCCATCCAGGTATCCAAAGCCAATATTGAGCAAAGACACAGAAGAGATTTATGATTGGCCAATAGTCTATAGCTCTGGGAAATCTGAATGTTTACTGGCCAAATTGCCTATCCAGCTTCCTCCATCCTCCCTTCCCACTCTGGTGGCTGAAGAGCAATGTGTGGAATGAAAATTTTTATCCAGGAAGTCCCAGTCAGTAATAAATTAAGCTTTCTGGTGCATGAGATCTCACTTTTTGCAATAGTTTAGACAGGCCCTTATAGAGTTGTTGATCTAAGCAAAAATCTTTGAGTGCTTAAAATAATTCTGTGTTTGAATCCTTGTATACTCAACCATATTGACTTATTCCTGTCTTAGAGGCAGCCTGGGGCAGTATAGTACAGCAATATGCCTCTCATTTCCAATGGTTAAGGTGCTATTTTGCTCTTGGCCCATTTGTAAGTTTCCCATGAGCTTCATGCTCACTATGGGAACAGAATGTTGGCCAAGAGAGGACTTTGATCTTTCCCAGGATGGTTCTTTTTATGTTATTATGTTCTGAGAGTCTATACTTTGTCTTCACATTTTTGGTAATTTCTTTGTTGTCCAAAATGGTATTACACTGGTAGGAATTTTGGAATTTCCCTTATGGCCAGCACAATTGTCTTTGCTTTGTGTGTTCTAAAACAGTACCCCTGAAAAGAGGAGGTGGAGAACATACCAACTCCTCATGACACCTCTATAATTTTGGACAACATGATCCAAGCATAAATAATGCCATAAGCATATATTGTGTACTAATAGCACATGGAGAAGCAGAGAGAGGTGGAAGAGAGGGAGAGAGATGGTGCCAGATTTCCCTAGATGAGTCAACCAGACTATGAACCATACTATGAATATTTCTGCTCTTCCTGAACTCTTTGCCATCTTCCTCCCACCTAAACCTTGAATGGTGTCACTGACCATCTGTCTTTCTGTGGATTTCAGAGAGGTCTAGAAGATCATTCTGTTCTGCATTCCCATGGCCCTATCAGGATTACATTCTCATTTGAAAGGAATTTCACATGTGTGCAAATACACAAACCACATAAGGGAGCAACTTCTTTAGCCATATCTGTATGAACATGATCAGATCAAGCTACTGTCTGGGTTAATGACCCCCTAAATAATGTGGTGCTCCTAAATGATGGTTTCATACACATTCTACCCCACCTCTCCTCATTTGCAACTCTTGTGGCCCTGCTGCAGGAATCCATGGGCACCATTTCCTTCATTTGAAGTGATACAGGAAATAAAGCAGGTAGAAAGAGATACTGTAAATACATTACAGTATTTAGAGACACTGGTATTGCATGGGTTAGTGCATTGCTGTTTCTGATATTCTAGTTCTCCAAGAGTTTTGATCAGTTTTGCCAGGAAGGACCACCCACCTTTAGTACAGGAATAGAGATCCTTTGGCTTTTCTGGTGCTTGGGACATCAAATCCAAGTATCCCCAGCCAGCATGGCTACTGCTAAGAAGTTGTGGGAGTTGTCTTCCAAAACAGCTGAGCAGCCTAATGCTCTCTGCCCTTGTACTGCTTAATAAGCTGCATTGTGCTAATCCTATTTTTATACAGTTGTGTGGCAAGTATAGGAGCCCCGTTGTCTTTCACATGTGGCTACTTGAATTTAAAATTACATCGCTCCCCATATCTGCAGGGGATATGTTCCTGGACTTAACATTTATAAGTGAAACCATGGATAATAGCAAAGCCTATTAAAACAAAGGACTTCTGGTACAAACATATCATAGAGTTGCATTGGAGGACCTAGCAGTTCCTAGAGAGGACACCTCTCTAGGCATTTTCCAGAACATGGTATGTGTCCCTACTTTTTCAGCCATTGGATAACTGAAACTGCAGATATTGGTTCCACAGATATGGGAGTGACATGTATATGCTTAAGAAAGCAGACAGTATAATGGACTAGGGGCCCTTTAACACTGCACAGCTACAGCACTGTGGTTCCTCTTTAACCATTATGGCTGCAGCTATGAAAGCTGGGGTTTGTTGCTTGCTGAGATATTTGAGCTCTCTGACTGAGAATTCTAAATACTCCTCTCTAAACTGCAAATCCCAGGATGCCACAGGATGGAACCATGGAGGTTAAAGTGGAATCATAGCATTGTAATTGTATAGTGTGAGAAAGCCCTCCTAGAACAATGATTAACAAACTTTCTTCTGCCTTGGAGTGTGAAAGGGCCCTACTGTTGAGGAGACTTTGTATGTCTCATCTCACCAGCTCCCCCAAGGCAATGCACAATAGATAAAAACATTTATTTTTTAAAGAACAAGGTTTGGGGTGACCTGGAAAAGTGGCCCTCTCGGGGTCCATCACTGCATTTGTTTGTACAGAGTTTGGAAAGATACTTTTGGAGGGGGTGACTTTATGCTGGATGTGGGAGTCTGGCAATTGTCCCCAAAATTATTTTTTTCCCCCAAGCTCTGGTCCTGCAGTTTGTATCTGATTTCTGATAATTGCAATTAGAGTTGTCAGATATCAGGGGCTGGTCCTGAATTTCAGTTTTCACGGGTCATCTCCAGGCAGGAGATGAGAATACAACCGCTCCACTTTTGGGCTGCTCAGCTCCGGGCAAGAGGAAAGGGTGTGCAAATCTCCAACTCAGCTAGTTGATGGCTAGTTTACTACAGTTTAAAAAGATAATTAATTAATGTGTTGCTGCAGCTTTCAAAGGCTCTCCAGAAGCTCTGTGTATTTACCTAGTTAACTTCCTCCTTGCTTCCCAGGTGCCAGCTCTCAGGCACAGCTTAGCTCTGCATCCACCTTTTGGCTAAAAGCAAGTGGGCTTATCCCATCTCCCTAAATAAACGGGAAGGAATAATCCCCTCATTTCACCTTGATCTACAGGTATATGTTCTCTGTGTGTGTGTTCTTACATGACAAGCTGTGAGTAATTGTAGTTGGTAGAATACATAACACTTAATGACACCATTCCTAGGTTTAGGTTTGGGGCCAGAAACCTTAGGGCCTGGGATGATCCTGAATTGGCAGCCCTAACTGCAATGTATTAAATGTGTGTTAGGTGTGTATTACAGTGCTGGGCTGGTCAGGAAAAGCAAAAGGGACATCAAACCACTGTCAGTAGTAAGGCCTTGAGGGGCACTTGGACTTCAGTAGCTGCCCAAGTATGCCAGGTTCTGACACCAGTTCAGCATAAAGATTGTATGTCTTTCCTCTTCACAGACTGCAAACTGGAGGCAGGGTGGTTTGCATAATTCATATGGATGTGGATTAAATCAGAATCATTTAATATTTGTACAATGACTTGAATATGTAAAGCACCTTCCAAATGCTGAGCATTACCAAATAGGTCAGTATTTAACCCCAACCCTTGATATTATGTATTTTGCGCCTTCCATTGGGTTGGTTAATCCATAATCTGCTTTCTAAATATTTCTTTTATGGGACATAGGCTATCACCGTACATGAGATTAACGCTTGGGAAAGAAATAAATGATCTTTGGCTGAAACTGCAGACTTGGAATGGCTTAGCCAACAAGCTGCCTACGCGAGAAGGAAATACACTGCCATTTTACTGATTGCTTGGCTCATTGAAATAGAATGAGTGGTGTTGGCTTGCGTTCTCCCCCCTTACTTTTTCTCAGTGGAAAAACTATAAGGTAGTGGGTACAGGACAAACAAATGGTGCTGAGCTGTTAAAAAATCCATTTTGAACAGCCTTGGGCAAACTGAACAGAATGGATTTTAACAATGCAGTAGAGAGCTGCATATGTAAGGCTGTTAGCTGGCTTCCCAACTTTTGGTTTGAAATACTAGCCTCCTAACCAGGAACAGAGAGAGAGAGAGACAGAGAGAGGATTTAGATTATCATATCTTGGCTTCTTAATAAAGCAACGCATGAAAATATATGCAGGTCCTTTGTTTCTCTCTTCATATGAGAACAAACAGGGAAGTCTTCAGTCATCTGAACAAGGAAACTACTACTTCAGAACAAATATAATAAACCATGGTTTCAAGCTCGTTTAATACCTTGGGTGGCTTTGAAGGTGGCAAACAAAACTTGGAATTCTCTTTTTCAATAGTCAAGGCAGAATTAAGTTATATTATGGTTATAACTTAAGGAGGGATAACATTGCTTATCACTGTAACTTTTTCGTTTTTAAAGTTTTGCAGTATGACCTCACTAAATTAGTGGTGCCTCATGGCTCCCACATCAGTGGGTGCTGAATTTGCCCTGGGTTTTACTCCAAACCTTCTAAAGCATTCTAAAGCACAGAACCATTAGGGAGATAGGGGTTCAGTACATTAAATTGCTCCTTTACAGCTAAAACTAAACCCTGGAGCAGATTCACTGCCCCGCTGACATGGAGGCCACTAGTTGTCACTGCACTAAATTATGGAGGAGGAATATCACATGGTTCCGTGCTGAGTTGTGCTGTACATGATGCTCTGCTGTGGATGTCAAGAAAAATATAAGGCAAGAGGGAGGAGTGAGTGTTGTCTTCACAGGCCAGCAGTGTGTAGCACATTGTTTTTCAACCAGTTAAAAATTAATGGTTTAACTACATTTGAGAAATGGAACAGTATGAGTTATTTTTTATTTTATTTTTATTTATTATTTTTAAGTATGTTCCAAATAATAACATTTCATTTACTTCCTTTACACTGTTGTCTGAATTCGATTATATTTCTAACATTGGCTTTCTATCCATTTTCTATTAATTTGTATTATACCTTTAGATCCTAGAAACAGGATTCCTTTTTCCTACAATTACATCACTATATACATACTTTCATCTGTATTACCCCGACAAAGAAAGTCATATACAGTTGCCCCTCCACATTTGCGAACTCAGCATTCGCGGTTTTGGGAGCCCCCCCTCCTCCCAAAACCGTGACACGGGGCCTCCGGAGGCCCCGTGAAGGCCCTGGGAGGGAGCGGGGAGGGCCGGGGAGGCCTCCACAGGGCCTTCAGAGACCCTCCGGAGGCCCCGTGAAGGCCCTGGGGGGAGGGGGGAGGGCCGGGGAGGCCTCCACGGGGCCTTCGGAGACCCTACGGAGGCCCTGTGAAGGCCCTGGGAGGGAGTGGGTAGGGCCGGGGAGGCCTCCATGGAGCCTTGCGAGGTCCCGTGAAGGCCTTGGGGGCGGAGTGGGGACGGCTGTGGAGGCCTCCATGGGGCCTCACAAGGCCCTATGAAGGCCCTGGGAGGGCTGGAGAGGCCTCCATGGGGCCTCTGGAGATGCTCCGTAGGCCGCATGAAGGCCCTGGGTGGGAGGGGGAGGGCTGCAGAAACCTCCATGGGGCCTATGGAGCGTCTCCGTAGGTGCCATGAAGGCCCTGGGCAGGAGGGAGGAGGGCTGGGGAGGCCTCCACAGAGCCTTGCAAGGCTCCGTGAAGGCCTTGGGAGTGGAGTGGGGAGTGCTGCGGAGGCCTCCACGGGGCCTCACGAGGCCCCGGAAAGGCTCTGGGAGGGCTGGGGAGGCCTCCATGGGACCTCTGGAGATGCTCCGTAGGCCCCATGAAGGCCCTGGGCGGGAGGGAGGAGGGCTGGGGAGGCATCCACGGGACCTCGGGAGGGTCTCTGGGGGCCCCGTGAAGGCCTTGGGAGGGAGTGAGGAGTCCAGGGAAAGCAGCCATGGGGCCACTGGAGGCCCCGTGGTCGCTTTGGGGGGAGAGGGGGGCAACCAATATTCGTGTTTTTTTCACGTTCGCGGGGGTTCGTGGAACCTAACCCCCGCGAATGTGAAGGGACGACTGTACATAATTACATTGATTATTACAAATCCCTTTAAGATTCATTAATCCATAAACCAGATTGCTCTTATACTATTTCCTTCAGCATTCCAATATTCGATCAAACTTCTTTCCTAAATGCATTTATAGACTGGTGTTTTATCCAACAAGTGAGTTGTTCCATTTGAGCAACTTCCAATAATTTCCGCATCCATTCATCATTTTCTGGAATTGATTTTAATTTCCAATGTCTTGCATAGACAATCCGTGCTGTGGTGGTCATGCAGAGCATCATAGTCTTAAATTCTTTTGGAAAATCTCTGTCAAACATGTTTAGTAAATATAATTCTGGTTTAAATCTGAAATCAGTTCTAATAATCCTTCTTATCAGATTATGTATATTTTTCCAATTTTTTTTCACAGCTTTGCAGGACCACCACATATGAAAAAAAGTACCTTCTGTAGCCTCACATTTCCAACAGTTGTTGATTCTTGCTTTATACATTTTAGCTAGCTTCGAAGGAGTCATGTACCATCGATGTTGCATTTTGTTACAATTCTCCACTAATTCACTATTAGGTGTGAATTTCATGTTTTTCCTCCACAGAACCTCCCAATCTTCTATTAATATATTATTTTTCACATCTTGTGACCATCTAATCATATAATCTTTCACTGTCTCTGCTTCTAGATCAAGCTTTAACAGTAACTTATATACCTTTGATATTTTAAAGGTTTTTTTCTTCCATAATCAATTCGTCTAATTCAGTTTTTAACTCTTCTATTCCTGTAAGCTTTCTACCCATAATGTATCTCCCCTTACTTTGCCTATATTGGAACCAGTTACAATTTATCTGTTCCAGTTCTAATTCTTCTCTTGTTTTTAATCTACTGCTTCCTTTTTGTACCTTTATTAAGTCTCCATAAGTCCACCATGTTTCCAGATGTAACATCTCGGTTCTCCTAAAGGCTTCTTGAGGTGAAACCCACAGAGGGATCTTTATACACATCTTGTTTTTTAATTTCTTTCCATGCTTTTAGTAAAGATTTTCTGACCAGATGATTGTTGAAGTTTCTATCTATTGCTTCCTTCTGGTACCACAAGTAACCATGAAAACCGAATCTTAAATCAAGTCCCTCCAGGGTTAAGATCGTGTCATCCCTTAATAAGAACCATTCAATTAACCATACTATTGCACATGATTGATGGTATAATTTCAAATTTGGTAGATTTAAACCCCCTTTAATCTTTTCTTCCTGCAATAGTTTCCATTTGATTCTTGGTTTCTTATTACTCCATATGAATCTGGAAAGATCTTTATCCCATTCTTTAAATAATTTGTTGTTATTTAATATTGGCAAATTTTTAAATAAGTACAACATTTTTGGCAGTACCATCATTTTTGCCACTGCTATCCTTCCCATTAATGATAAATTTAGCTGTTTCCAATTCTCTAGAACTTTTCTTATTTCCTTCCATTTTGTCTTGTAATTATTTTCTGCCAAATCCATATTATTTTTCGTAATTATTATCCCCAAATATCTAATTTTTTTTCTCTATTTGAAAACCTGATATTCCTTTTAGTTTTTCTTCCTCTCTTTTCTCTATATTTTTTGTCAACATTACCGTTTTATTTCTGTTGATCTTTATTCCAGATATTTGCCCAAATCTTTCTAATATTTTCAGTAACTTTTGAATCGATTGCACTGGGTCTTCTAGTGTTACCGCCAAATTGTCTGCAAATGCAGATATTTTATAGCTATGTTTCTTTATTTGAACTCCTTGTATTCCTTCATTTTGTATTATTTCCTTACACAAAATTTCTAAAACTGTAATGAATAATAAGGGGGAGACAGGGCATCCTTGACGGACCCCTTTCTCCATCCTTCTTTTCTCTGTTCGTTGACCATTTATGATAATTTGAGCTGTCTGCTCTTTATATATTGCTTTAATTGCATTCAAGAATGTTTGTCTTATACCCATTGTTTTCAAAGTTTCTATCATATAGACCCAATTTACTCTATCAAAAGCCTTTTCTGCATCTAGGCATATCAAGGCAAACTTTTTCCCAGGATGTTTATCAAAATATTCCATTAGGCCTATTATCTTCCTTATATTATATCTCAAGTGTTTATTTGGTAAAAAACCTGTTTGATCTTTTCCAATCCATTCATTCAAGATTTTCTTCAGTCTTTCTGCCATGATTATCATAAAAATTTTGTAATCTGTGTTTAATAACGCAATAAGTCTGTAATTGCCTAATTCCTCTGGGTTTTTGTTTTCTTTTGGTATTAGGCAAATGTTTGCATTTCCCCATGAAGCTAGCATTTCCCCTTGACTTAATATTGTGTTGAATACTTTTAATAATGGTATCTTTAATTCCCCTTCAAACATTTTATAATATATTGCTGGGAATCCATCCGGACCCGGAGTTTTCCCATTTTTTAATTTCTTCAATGCCTGCTCAATTTCTCCAATTGTTATTCGTTTATCTAATCCTTCTCTGTCTATATCACTTATTTTCTGTAAGTTTTGTGATTCCAGATATTTTAAAATTTTAATTTCCCTTTCTTCCTTCAGTTGTCGTTCCTTAAACAGGTTACCATAATATCTCTGAAAACAATTTCTAATTTTATCTGAGTTTGTTATTGTATTACCGTTTTCCCTTATTCTCAAAATCTGTTTTTCTCTTGTTCTTTTCTCAGTTTATAGGGTAGCCATTTGCCTATTTTATTTCCACCCTCATAAAACCTCTGTTTCACGAACCTCATCTTTTTCTCTATTTCCTCCATATAATTCATCTTCATTTGGTCTTGTATTATCTTCAATTCTTTCTTCACTACCTCATTTGCTGGATCATTTTCATGTTCTTTCTCTTTCCTTTGTAAAGCCTCTTGTAACTTTTGCATTTTCTCTCTTCTTTTATTTCCTTCCCAGTTTAGTTGCATAAGTATCCCTCTTAGTACTGCTTTGCTAGTGTCCCATACATTTTGAATAGTTGTTTCTCCTTCTTTATTTTCTTCAAATTATTTTTTTAATGCTTGCTTTATTTTATCTTGTATTTTTTCATCTTCTAATAGTTTCCTTAAGTCTCCAATTATATTCTCTCTTGTGATCTTTGATTGTTAATAATATTAATTTGTGGTCCGATAATACCTTTGGAAGAGTTTCCATCTTTTCCAAATTTGTTATAACATTCTTGGAGACTAAAAACATGTCTATCCAGGAGGAGGACTTATGATTATCTGAAAAATAAGTGTACTCTGTCCTTTCTCCATATAAATGCCTCCATACTTCACTAAGCGATAAGCTTTCCATAAATCTCCAAAAGAATTTTGGCAGTTTCCCCTGTTTCTCCTTTTTCTTCAAACTTCTTGATGTTCTATCTTTTGTCGGGTCCAGAACACCGTTCCAGTCCCCTAAAAATATTAGGCTGTCATGATCTATATTGAGGACTGTTTTCATCAAATTTCTATAGAACACATCTTTGTTCTCGGATGGAGCATATATTCCTATAATCACGTTTTCCCCCCCCCAATAAATTAGTCTCCACTCCTATATATCTTCCATTTGGATCGGACAGAACTTCTTTCACTGCCCACTTCCTATTCACATATAAGACTATTCCTTTTTTCTTTTCTTGTCCAGAATTTATAAATTCTAGACCCAGTCTTCTATTTCTTAATAATCTCTGATCTTTATTCTTTGTATGCGTTTCCTGGATACATACAATATCAGCATTCATTTTCTTCAATCTATGAAATATTTGGTTTCTCTCATTTGGGGAATTCATCCCTCTAACATTCCAAGATATCAGTCTTATTTTCATGTTTAATGTTTTATTTATATACTTATTTGATTCCAGCCGGCTCCAAGGTTCACTCAGCCTTCCATCCTTTCGTAGGTCGGTAAATTGAGTACCCAGCTTGTGGGGGGCAATTAGCTAACACACATTGGAAACTGTTTAATGCAGTGTAGATGTGTAAATAGCTATTGCTTAAAAACAATTTGTGAGCCGCTCTGATAGTCTTGTGGCTGAAGAGCGGTGTATAAATAAATAAAATAAATAAATAAATAAATTATTTATTATAGAATTTTTATTTTATTCTTCTTTAACAAATTTTTAATTTCTTCTTTTCAAATTCTTTCATCTTCTACCTCTTCTAATAATCCTTCGTCACTTTCTATTTCACCCGCTTCTTCTTCCTCTTCGATTCCCTCTACCTCCAATTTGTCTTCCTCACTGGCCTCATTTCCCTCTAAACTTCTTTCACTATCCTCTCTGCTACCACTCATGTTTTCTATCTCATCTGTTTATTTCTCCCTCCTCTCATCTATCCCTTCTTTTGGGTTTTTTTGCCTTTCACTTTCATCTTTTGTGGTTTTCTCATTGTCCCCCAAATCTTTCATGAATTTCACTATAAAGTCTTTTGCTTTCTTTACCGTATTCAATCTGTATTTCCTCTGATTGTAAGTAATCATTATGCCTTCTATCCTTTCCCACCTATACTGTATGCCCTTTCTTCGGAGCTTTGAAATGATAAATTGATAATCCTTTCTTTTCTTCAATATTTGTGGTGGGATATCTTTATATATCTCAATTCATAGTCCTCTATTACCAGTTCCGTTTCAAAGTTTTCCTGCAATATTTGATCTCTAATCTTTCCTCTAGTGAAATATATAACAATATCACGAGGTAGCGTTCTTTGTCTAGCAATCTTTGAATTAATTCTAAAGATTCGATCCATCTCAAATTCCATCCTTTCTTGAGGGATGTTAATATATTCTGCTAATCTTGGTACAATCCTACCATATAAATCCTCATTTTCCAATTCTGCCAACCCTCTTAATTTCAGACAGTTCTCTCTTATCTTCAATTGTATTTCTGGATTTTTCTCTTGGTTTTGCACCTGTTCTAAATGTATTTTGTCTGTTGTTTTCTCCATTTTTTTTGTCTGTATTTGAAGTTCCTCCATCTTTTCATTTAATTTCTCAACATCTGTCGTTATTTTATTCAGCTTCTTACCAAACTCATCTAATTCCTTTTTAACATCTTTTCTCATCTCTTCATCTCTGAGATCATTTCTTCTCTAAGTTTCTTAAATTCCTGTATAAGGGTTTGCAGGATCTCTGGCATTTCCACCGAGTGGCGTCTTGTCATTAAAGTTTGAATCTGTATTTGCATATGTTTTTTAACGGGCATTTTCCTTTTATTATTTCCTTCTATTATTTACCTTTTATCTGTACTTTTCTACCAGATAGTTTACAATACTACTATGTATTTCCTTATTCTTTCTTCCTTTATCTTCCTTTTTATC
Source organism: Gambelia wislizenii (assembly GCA_030847615.1). Classification (NCBI taxonomy): domain Eukaryota; kingdom Metazoa; phylum Chordata; class Lepidosauria; order Squamata; family Crotaphytidae; genus Gambelia; species Gambelia wislizenii. Next base: position 100,479,137 of record JAUMIR010000005.1, on the reverse strand, counting down.
CTTAAACCTCTATAATTTTGCTTTCCCTCATTTTATCAATTGCCCACCTCACTTATATATTCAAATCCTATACCCACAGCTTTACTTTATATCTATACCAAACAAATATAAACTGTACCATATGCAATATATATCTATATTATAACATATAATAACCAATAATATATATGTATGTACTTCTATACTATATAGTGTTGTGTATATATTGAATATATAGTGAATATATATTATTGATATTGCTGATATTACCTACAATGAAGATATATTATTGTTATTACTATCAATATTTCTATATTTATTATATAATATATAATATTATATAGTATATATTATATATAATAATAATAATATATAATGTATAATAATATATTATATATATATATATTCTCAATATAGTTACCAATATTGTATAATGTTCGCAAATATATACTGTATATTTGTCTATAATACATGATATTATATATACAATAAGTTTATATTGTTGATCTTATTGACCATATATATATATATATATATCTTGTAATATATCAATTTCAATTTCCACAATTATCAGTTTCAATTACAATCAGTTTCAATGGTTCCTCATCAATTTATATGTTCTACTTTAACACACTATGCATAGGAAGACAAAGTATAAGAAGTTTCTCAATTTTTAAATCAGAACTGCAATCTTAACATCTCCTTCTGTTGTCCAAAATAATATTTTCTTCACCAAATTTGCCTTCCTCTTCCCACTTCTAACGATTCCATTGTTTCTCCTTTTCTTCAACAGATTCAAACATTTTCCATCAGTCTCACACCCCACACCTGCCTCTCCTTTTTTCAATTTTTTTTCAATACCCACAGTTAGTGCAGGAATCAGTTTCGCCTTGTAATTGGACTATTTTTCTAAGTCCCAAACAGAGTTCAGCAGCCTGTAAATTACAGTGTAAACAGCCTTTCTCTTTTATTTAAACAAAATTTCTCAAGGTTCCGGGGCCACTAATTCCATGTATTACTTTCTTCTCAAACTTTCTCCTATCTAGTCTTCCTCATTGTCCAACTCAGCTTGCAACAATCTCATTGTCTCTTTTTCCTTTTTTCCCTCTTTACTCTCTTTCCGCCCCTGAAAGCTGCTCAGAAATTAATCAAAGGGGATTGTACCTTCAACCCCCCTTTCTTTTTTCTTTCCTTTCTCCACTCTTTCTTTCATTTTCTGCTTTCCCCGTTCGTTTTCCTCCAGCTCCACTCCACACTTTCACTTCTCCTGATCTACTCCCATGTGTTTCCTCCAAGTCTACTCTGCTCGTCCGCTGTGCCCCAGCCCCAATCCATGCTTCCTCGTTCTTTTCTACCACTTTACCCTCACTTTTTCTGATTCTGTCCTTTCCACCTTCTCCTCCAGCTGCTTTCTAATACCTTCTCTACGTATTCAAAAATTCTCTCCATGTTTATTAACGGGCGCTCCTTTTCCTCTCGCTTCTCTCACCTTCTAACTTAATCCTCAAACGCTTTCCTTTCCTCCTGTCCTCTTTCCAAGTCCGTTTCCTCTATTTTACTTTACCCTCTTTCACCTCTTTTTCTTTCCATTTCTCTTCCACTCACTCATATACTGTACTCTTTCCACCCTTTACTCCTATCTCTGGTCTCAGTTACTCACTATGTCCAACACTATATAGCTCTCCGGTTTCCTCTTCACCCTCTACACGGTGCTCTTCGTCGCGCTCTCTACTGCTTCCTCATAGGCATAACTCTGCCCAAGAAAGATTTAGCAAGGTTCAAACTCACAGTGCTTGCTTCAACCAAATAGTTTGTTTGTTGTTAATCTTGCTTTCTTAAAAGTCAGTGAGGTTGCTTGTCCGTCTCACCCAGGAGGGGTACTGGGTAGAAGTGTTGCTGGCTCCAAGCTCCGTCAGTGTATTGTGTGCACCTTTCTTGTCGTCAGAAAAGATAGGGGGGCACCGGATGCTGGAACAAACCTATTCCAAGCCCACTCTGTTTCCCCTTTCACAGGGGGAAATTCTCCTGAATCAAAAAAGGAAATATTCAGGATTCCTTCTACCCAGCGAATGTTCAAGCTGCTCCCGCTGAGCTGCCTGTGTCCGCCCGCAACCTCGTTGCCAACTGGAAGTCATGAGTTATTTTTTTAAATGGTAACCATAATGATAACATTTCAGTGGGCTTGGTAAAACTGCACCTAATTATATTTTAAAAATAACTTCCCAAGTTGTGCTGGCAACTATAGCTTCCAGGCTTGAGATGAGAAAGGAAACTATAGTAAATTGAAGATGTTCTAGTTGTTTGCTTATGCCACAGAAGATGGAGCAAAGGGGCTGCATGCACTTTGTAAAGACTCCTTTATCTCTAGGCTTTATTAATGTGATTATGGGGTTGTCTGTATGGTCAAAATAACCCTCATGGAATTCACTGGAAATCCTATCTAAATGGGATCCTGCACTAATCCACGGTATTCGGAAGGAGGGGGACTCAAAATGGCAAAAACAATGCAGGAAAAGCCTTTGTGACTTTTCCTTAGTTTAAAAAAAAAGTGAGGGAGGTGCACATTCCTGCTTGTTGGGACAAGCAATTCCCCATATGAGAGGAAGCACAAAGCTGATTGGCTGGGTAAGCATGGGAGGTGGGGCTTGCTAACAGGTCAAGCTCCTGCTACAACCATATTGGATTTTTGTCTTAGCGAGTGATTGCTAAGACAATAAACAGGGTGGGGTTTTTTTGTTTTGATATCCTTTTAATTTAAAAAAAAAATCACTCTATCACTCCAGTGTAACTTAGACAGGTTTTTTTTTTTTTTAAGCGCAGCAACAGCAAAGAACTAACTTCAGTAAATCGCTCATGGCCACCATCCGACATGCGAAGCTTCTGGGGGCTTCTGGGGCCAAAACCACCATTAAAATAAGTTGCTGCTGCTGCTGCAAAATACAATTACTAGGAGGTACTCTTGGTTTTTTCCCCTCGTATAGATGGGCCCCATGCAAATTCTCTTAGAGTTAGAGTGGCTCAGAGAGTGGATTAATCAGAGAGTGCAAGCCTAGATAACTGACTTCCCTGGGACCTCAGGGGTCATCATTGTCCCTGCCACGCTCCCCATCCCCACATATTTCTTTTAAAAAAAAATAAAACTCAAAATGTTCCCTATTCCCTGTAGAGGACATGGGGGAATAATTTTGCCATAACGCCACCCCCTCCCACTTTTTAAAACCAAAAAGTAAACCCAGAGCAATATACTTAGGGCATTTTAGGGGTTCTTGGGGTTCTCATAAACAGTCTTGGAGGGGCCACATTTTGATGACAAGCAAACTAACAGAAGAACTTTGGCATGATGGCAGTGGGCACAAGCAAGCAAAATATGTGGTAAAATTAAAGCTCTTGAGCTTTAAATCTGAAGTGGGGATTATATGGTTAGATGCCTCCCCTACCAGGAATGACACTTACTTGCATAAAGATAGCATTTCAGAGTGACAGCTATGTAGCCTTCTCTCACATGCTAGCCAACCACAGAGATCTTATTTTTATATTGGGGATCAGGGGCAGAGGGCAAGGGGAACAGACCATAGAAATACTATAGCTGTATGAAAGTGTCTTTAGGCCTGTTTTGAAGGACATATTCTGCTGGGTCTGGTGACAAAAATTTTGTGGTGTGTTATGTGCTATTAAATAAATCTTTTCCAAGGAAGTGCCTGTAGAGGGAGAGGGGGGGTGAAGTTTTTGTCTCATCTTTTACAGCCAACCCTCCCACACAACAGCACAGATGATTAGCAACTTGTCAGTGATGGCGTAAATAAATACATTTTTATCTTGGAAGAGTAATTTGCTTGTTTCAGTTTACTCTGAAAAGGTTTCAGCTTTCTGGTTTCCATAAAATTCTGTTTTGCACCTAGCACCAGAGATTAATTTTATAAAATTAGAAGTGTTGAAGTTTGTGCTTCATTGGGAAATCTTTCCCAGAAGTCTTTACCTTTGTTTCTCTTTCTAAATGTGCAAAAATAACATGTGGAACAGTTCTTTCTGAAGTGTACCAGAAAGTTGGAGCATTGGGCAGGGTGGATGTTTGAATTAATCATTCAATCATAGAGTTGGAAGGAAATTGAAAGGTCATCTAGTCTGACCCACTACTGTTTCAGGCAATCCATAACTGCATTTTCCCCAGAGATTATCTAGTATCTGCTTAAACATAACAGATTATTTGTTCCCACTTGTAGAAATATGATAGAGAGAACTAGATTTCAGGGCCTCATGTTTTTTTAAAAAAAGAACCATGAAGCAAACACAATTATACATATACATACCCCACCATGTACCGACTCCTGAAGTGATATAATCCATACCGTGTGATATATTTGTACATTTGGATTGATGGGAGAAAGGCTTTCTGCCAAGATAGAAGGGATCTTGATGGTGATGTTTGCACTGAAGATATATTTGTTGGCATAGTCTTGGAAAACCCTCACTCCACTTAAAAATCCCAGTCCTCATGCTATTCCATTTCTCCCAAAGCAACCCATTTGACAACGAAGAGAATGTAACTAAACCAGTCCAGAGATAGAGAACCTCTGAGAAGCTGTTGTGTGGAATTGAGCTATGCTTTGCAGCTAGAAAACTTCTGCACTGGATATTTTTTTTCTGGAATTGGATGTATTTCTAGGCCTCTCCCAGACTTCATTTGTTGCCAAATGCTGCACACTTTAGTGCTCTAAGATAAGTTTTATTGATGGTAAATGATGCAGCAGATGGTCTACAGCAGCAAAGCATTCCAGACTTTCCTCTGATGGGGTCCAGCATCCCCTCACAGTCAATAACAGAACTGGGCTCCTAAAGAACTAATTCTACTCATGCTATCCCCAACTGGCAATGCAATTCCCCTTGGCTGGCTATGGGGCCCTTGGGCTGGAGCGTACCTCCCCAGGATGAGGTCAATGGAAGATGAACTCCCAAGGTTATATAGTGCAGAAGCAAACAAAGTAAATGAAAGTGTTCAGGCTACCTAGGAACATAATCATAACAACATACTATGCAGAAATTTTTAGCTAGCATAGATACATACAATTAAACTGAAAATTACATATAGTAGGACCCCCATATCCACTGATTCATTATCCACTGATTTAATTATTCATGGGATACAGAACAGCACACCTACCATAGAGTCTTCCTAGAAAATGTGTCCTCTCCAGCCATTTTCCAGGTCCTCCAAAGCAACTCTATGGTATTTTAAAATGGAAGTCTCGTTGTTTTCAATGGTGCTTTTCTATTATCCATGGTTTTCAGTATCCACACACCCCAGAACCAATCCCCAGTGGATCTGGGGGTCCTACTGTACTTATATTCATTTGGACAACATATATCTCCTGAATGATGCCTACACCCAAGTAGCAGTAGCTCAAACCATGTGGAATTACATGCAAACTCTCAGCAAAGTCATGAAAATATTGAGCTAATGAAATCATAGAGTTGGAAGAGACCACAAGGGCCATCCAGTCCAACCCTCTGCCAGGCAGGAATAAACAATCAAAGCATTCCTGACATATGGCTGTCCAGCCTCTGCTTAAAAACCTCCAAAGAAGGAGACTCTACCACACTCTTACTATTTGTACTGGGGATAATACTTCACACCTGTCTCTATAGAAGAAGAGTGGAGGAAAGACTAATGAAACCACATGTGAGTAGAGCAGTTATAATTGTTGGGGTGTAGAAAGATGCACTGTGTCCACCATGACCACCTGCAGAGTTGTTCCACGTCAACAGGACGCCAAGGAGAAGGTTTCTGGAGAGACTTCTGCAAAAGACTTCAGGCTGAGAAGGAAAAATTCTTTCACCCCAGCACACTGCCTTGAGCTCCTGCTTGCCAAATAAAGACAGCAACAAGGCCAGCCTTCACTCAACTTGAGGGCTTTAATTTTTGTTTGTAGTATATTTACAATATATGTACAGAGTATAGGACAGCCATCTCTAATACTCATAAATCTCTCTCTAACCAACAAACTGCTTCGCCAACCACCATCCACAACAAACCCACACTGGAGATAATTCCCATCTCCTTTTTATAGGCAGTTAAACAATGCCTGTTACATCAGGCATCTCAGGTGGGCATACTCTCAAGTGCTAACTCACACACACACCTGCCACTGGAGCTTAACTACTTTCATTACTAAGCTTACAGCTCCATCTTGTGGTCACATCCATGTCATTTCCTGACAATAATCTCCTTAAAAACAACTGAAATCCTGTTTATCATTTAACCCAAATGGGGTAAGGGTATGCAGTTTATATATCCAAATACATTCTTGTTTTGTCAACAGTATTGAAGCAACCTGGTGTGGTCTCAGTGTTACTACTTGAATAACCAAAACTTTGAAGGAATCATATCTGTGACCAGTTTGGAAAAAAATGCTCATATAAAGGGGAATCTCAAGCAAAGTGTTTCAAATGACTGCGATGTTCTGTTACCCTAGATTTGAACTGTCTGGCGCATTTTCCAACATAGAGCTTATCACAGGGACAAATGAATATGTAAACAACATTGATAGAGAGACAATTTGAAAATGCAAGAAGCTTAAATGCCTTCTTGGATTGTGGGTCCACTAAACTTTGGGTTTGTAAAGCCAACTTACAACAAGAGCAGTGTCCACAAGGAAAATGCCCTGGTGGACCTGGGGAAAAAAATGGGGGTTCTAATTCAGCATGTCTGAATGCACTAGTTTGTCTTTTATTTTTTGTGTATGGTAATAGGCTGATTTTGGGAGGTTTTTGAGTATTTTTTAGTGTATATGGGGGTTGTGGAATCATGGCGGCAAACTGCTGCATTTTATAGCTGTTTTGACCCATTTTGGGTGTCCTTTGGTGAAAAAAAACCCTTTTTAAAAGAATTTGGAGGAGAGAGAAGGTTTTAGGGGCCACATCCAACATATGGTCCACACTTAGTCCACCCCTGTTCTAAGCACATAATGAGCACAATCAAGACATTTTAAACCATATCAGTTCAGTGGGAGAAAGTTAATCATATTAAACTTTTCCACTGAAACATTTCTGAGGAGAGAGAAGAATGTGAGCTTGTGTTTTGGGGGTCAGTGTTGATTGTCTGATCGCACTGTTTGGAGGCTCATGTGGGTGGGGTTTTGGAGGGGTTTTGTGCTCTCTCTGATCACATGGTCTAAGGGGGTGGGGATTCTGCTGAGTCAGTGACTTGGTCAGTGGGATCTAGCAGCTGCAGGTTCTATGTTGCTGCAACCTCAGTCTCTGGAGCTCAGCAAACAGGAAGAGGAAAAAAGACATTTTTGTGGGCATTTTGTGGGGGACTTTGAGGGGGAAGCCTGGGCAGCTATTCTCCTATTTTCTGCTGCTCCATAGACTAGAACATGAACCAACGGATTTAAATTACAAGAAAAGAGTTTCCACCTAAATATTAAGAAGAACTTCTTGACTGTAAGAGATTACTATTTGACCACTTAATAGACTGTCTCTGGGAGTGGTGGACTCTCCATCTTTGGAGATCTTCAAACAGAGGCTGGATGGGCATCTTCAGGAGTAATTTAGTTGTGTATTCCTGCATGGCAAGGGGTTGGGCTAAGTGGCCTTTTTGGTCCCTTCTGTTACCCTAAGAGGTGGGGGTACTTTAGAGTCCCACCTGTGATGCCAGAATCTCCATTAATATTTGGGGGAAATATTAGCTCAAAAGGAGGCCTGTGAGAGGAGGGTAGCATTGCATCTTTTCACCTATGTCTACCAGCACTAACTGTAGAGAGCATTCCAGTTAAAGTGAACTAACATACACAACACGCATGCTTAAGAACCATACGAGGTTATATCAGAATAAGACAGAAAGGTTGGATAGAGGGAGAGAGGTCCAGGAATATAGGGTGACAGTTACCAATCTTGAAAAGGAGAGTTCTGTGCAGTGAGGATACTCAGGCATCTGAGGGTGGCAAAGGAGGTTCAGATCCAGGCTGTGCTGAAAAAGAGAGTGGTTGGTTTTGTCCACTGTGGCACACTTTACTTTTGTTAGGGGGTCTAATATTTATACCCTATCCCATGCCTTGGAGGGGAGAATTTGATAATAACAAAGCTTGAATGACTCTCCCACAGAACTGAAAAGGGAAACTGAAACTCAACTGATTGCTTTAATTGCTGGGAGATAGAAATTGATGAGTTTGTGATAACCTTGCAAGGTTGGACAGGAGGGAGTATAGGAGAGATTTCTGTAGGAATAGATTAAGGAATGGTCACTTAATTGCTTGATTGAATCATTACTGAAATTCCCAGGGCTTGAAGAAAGGATTAGTACATATCTCCTTAATGACTGTGTTTACTAAGGGGTTTTCTGCATAATCCTTATTTGTGTTTTCTTACCATTATATTTCTAGACACATACCAGGTCACTATGACCTCCAAATGACCTCTGGTTTCCCTCAGCCAACCTGGCCCCCAAAAGTGTCCAATATTTCCAGTTGTGAGATCCTGTGGGTAGCAGGTAGTAGGGCATACTAACACTTTGAACTATAAGATTCTATGGTTCAATGATTCTATGAAGCTGACAGGGCTAATTGAAAGATATGTAACACTGAAATGTGAAATCTTACCCAAGCATCATAACCATCATATTTTACAATAATGCGGTTTTTCAAATTTCATATCTTATTTTATTCCTCTGCCTGAAAGAATATTTTGTAGTTTTATTATCCGAATGCAGTGAACAGTGAACTAATACAACATGAGTTGGTGATAGAAACAATAGAAATTACTCTTGATACTTGTGTGCTGGTATAAATAAAAGCATGCTCAATTATCACTGTAAGAACTGAAAAAGAGATAAAAGAATTAAATTGGACTTTATTATAGGAGCTACCAAAGTGTGGTCCTATAGAGAAGACTAGGCTAGCAGCTATAACTCAGGATGGCACCTTGTGAAGAACAAAGAGGCTGCTTATCTTCCTTAAAGAATGAGAAAGTGATCTCAACAGGTAGGGAATAAAAAGAGGCCTAAGTACATAGATTTCAGAAAGTACAGAGAGAGTTTGCGTACGGTTTAGTAATTATTTTACAGGAACCATGAGTGGACTGCCTGATGGAGAAAATAGAGAGATTTGGTAAATTAGCAGGATTCAAAATAAATAAAGAAAAAACAAAAATTCTGACAAAGAACCTAAATAAAAAGGAAAAGGAAGACTTAGAAAAAAGGTCAAAATGTGAGATTGCTAAACAAGTGAGATATTTAGGGATAAATTTATCAACTAATAATCAACAATTATTCCAGAATAACTATGACAAAGTATGGAAAGATATTAAAACAGAGCTGAATAGATGGCAAGGGTTAAATTTATCATTGTTAGGAAGGGTATCTACCATCAAAATGAATGTATTCCCAAAACTAATGTTTCTCTTCCAAATTATACCAAAAATTATTTCAAATAAATTTTTTAGAACATGGCAAACAGATTTTTTTAAAAAATTATGGGCTGGGAGAAACCCCAGAATTAAATGGAAATTATTATCAGATGATAAAGAAAGAGGTGGGTTGGGTTTACCAGATTTAGGAATATATTTTGAAGCATCATGTTTATCTTGGATAAAACAGTGGGGATTATTGGAGAACAAAAGAGATTTAGAATTAGAAGGATTTGAATTGAAGTCGGGCTGGCACGGTTATCTAGGCTATGATAAGATTAAAATAAATAAAGACTTTAAAAACCATGTAGTGAGAAGAGCACTGGGTAGAATTTGGGAAAAATATAAAACTAGAATATGTCCAAAAATTCCAGGATGGTTATCCCCACAGGAAGCCTTCTGCAGGAATCAGCTGAGAGATTATAACTGGCTAGTTTATAGAGATTTACTGGTGAAGAAGGAAGGGATGTGGAAAATCAAAGAATGGCAAGAACTATCAATGGAGAATATACAATTACAATGGTTAATGTATTATCAGATTAGATCCGGAGTTAAGAAGGATTTAAAGAAAAGACAATATAAGGGAGAACCTGCAGAATTTGAAAAAATATTGAGGTTAAATAAGGAACATTTAATTAGTAGTTTATACAAAATGTTGCTAAAACAGAACACGGAGGAAGAACAAGTGAAAGAATGCATGATTAAATGGGCTAGGGACATTGGGCACAATATCCAATTGGAACAGTGGGAGGAGGTTTGGAAAAGGGGATTGAAATTTACATGCTATTATAATTTCAAAGAAAATTTCTATAAATTAATGTATAGATGGTACATGACCCCGTTTAAACTAGCGAAAATGAGGAAAGAGATGTCTTCGCAATGTTGGAGATGCAAAGATCGTGTGGGCTCCTTCTATCATATGTGGTGGGAATGCAATAAAGTAAGAAAATTTTGGTCTAAAATAAACAAAAGAAATAGAAAAAATTATTGGTGTGGTAATAGGTCTAAGATCGGGACTATACTTATTAAATATCAGAAATTTGGAAAATAAAGAGGAGAAGGAACATAGATCCCTGCTATACTATTTGATCATGGCAGCAAGGTTGGTTTTAGCAAAAAGATGGAGAGCTGATGATATTCCAACAAAATCTGAATGGTTAGAGAATGTGATAGAATTGGTGCAATAAGATAAATTGATGAATTGGGTTAGAAAGAAGACAATGGAAGATTATACCAAGACATGGGAATTATTTATAAATTATTTTAAACAGAAAGAGGGGGAAATAAATATAGGTGGTTTCTATAGTTAGACAAATAAATGGAATATTTGCAGTAACTTATTTTAAATGAGATTCATTGTTAAATTTGGAGTTTAAGAAATGATAAAAAGGGGTATATTCAAAAAGGAATGAATGGTTCTGTGTTGAATGGTTTGGTAAGAAAAGTTAAGATAAGGCAATTAATTAATGGTTATATACAATGATTAAAACAAAGGGCATAAGGAAAATAAGGTAGACAACTGGGTTAAAAGTTAAGTTTGTAAGTTAATAAGGCATCAATTTATTAAATAAGAGGTAAAATGTAAATAGGATAAAGAGCTAAATGAGAGAAAGTGGGAAGTCTTTTTAAATTTAGTTGTAATGTTTTGTCTGTTGTTGTTTCTATAATTGTTATGTGTTATACTTGTGATTTTTTTTTTGTCCTTTACTGTTTCTTGGTTATTTAATAAAGTTTAAAAAATGTTTTTAAAATTAAAAAAAAAAAGAAAGTACAGAGAGGAAAACACCAATAAGTAACTACAGTAGGGCCACTGTATCCACAGAACCAATATCCGTGGTTTCAGTTATCCGCAGGACACAAAACAGAACACAGATCATAGAGCCTTTCTAGAAAATACCTAGAGAGGCATTATTTCTAGACATTTTCTAGGTCCTCCATGGCAACTCTACGGTATTTTAAACTGGAAGTTCATTATTTTCAATGGTGTTTGCTGTTATCTGTGGTTTCTGGTATCTGCAGTAAGTCCGGGAACCGAACCCCACACGGATACAGGGGTCCTATTGTATCTGCTCACAGTCTCCTCCCACTGATTACTTGATACTTGATCTCTTTTTAATTCCAATACTGGTCCCATATGCTAATAAAACCTGTATGATACTATAGATCAAATTGCCATTTGGTCCCTCATTTCCTGAAGAAAAATTGCAAGTGATTCAAGCCTACCTTTGGATGCTTTCTCCCTCTCTTCCTAGATGGGGAAATTTTAATCAGGAAAATAAATCTGTTCATGCACAGTAGTGCTCTGCTCTTTATTATTATTTCACATGATGTGATGTGAGCCCTAGCATGTGGTGGCATGGATCTGGAGCTACAGCCTTATGAACCTTGAGTTAGTATTTCAGTCATGTTAATCCCATAGAGGAGATGACATAATGTTGGTCTATATCGGTGGTTCTTAACCTGTGGTCTGGGGACCCCCAGGGAGCTGCAGTGTCCTCACAGGCAGTCCACAAAGGTTTGAAGGCTGCTTGGCTCACCTCCTCCCCAGAGTGGAGTGGCCACATGGCAGGACCCAAGGCAAAGGCTGGCTGGCTTGGTCTGTGCATTGCAGTTCAATCTACTCCAAGCACAAAATTGCAGGAAGAGGTAGGAGAAATGTTTTCTCTTCCCCTCCAGTGCCTCTGAGGGAAAGTTTAATGGATGGTGTAAATGTATCATCATCATCAAGTATAATTATTATAGTTTTAAATCTTGAGTTAAATCTGGGGAGGGGGATCAGCAGCAACAAAAGATATTTAAAGGGAGTCCCTGGTAAAGAAAAGCTTAAGAGCCACTGGTCTGTATGAAGACACACATGATATACTGTAATTTCTTTCTCATTTCTCCCTCTGAACATCTATGCTTTAGAGCCTATGTGTGGCTCCAAATTCTGCATTTTTACTCATTAAATATGAGTTGATATGATTGTTACCTTTTTTTAAAAAAAAAGAGTGAAATCTGTTGAAATCTTCATTCCATGTTCTCAGATCACTGAACAAGAGAGTATATGGAACATGTATGCAAGAGTGGAGTTGAAGCTGAGAAGGATAAATGGTAACTGCTCAGTGGTTGAGCAGGAATAAGGTATGGTGACATGACAGATAGTTCATGGAAGTCTGATTATTCAGTCTAAAATCGCTTTCAGGAGGTCAAGACAGATAATAGCATAATAATAATATACTTGTGCTGTTTTATCCTTTCTTGAAAACAGCAGCAGTTTTTTTTGCTTGTTCGTTTGCTCAAAAATGATGTTAATGTCCAATTAATTCAGAACTGGCTCAGTCCAGCTGCTCAGTCCAGGTTTAATTGGGCTCTATCCAGGGTCATCCCCTGAAATTTTCCTTCATCCCCTAAATTTCTTGCATTTCAGAAAGTGAGAAAATGAAAATCGTTCATACCTAGAACTCTTATATTTGCTATACTCACATTGCCTTGGTAACTTTGCTTGCCCCTTTTCTTTGGACCCCTAAACTGCATTTCTAAATGCCCAACTGAAGTTTTAAATTAGTCCAATGCTAGCAATTTTGGAAGTGAAGGAAAATTTGGTGGGAGGGACAGAACTCTTATTGGGAGGGAATGCTCTCATTTCCCCTCTGCCTTATCTTCTGGTTCTATCAGTGATGAGTAATCTCAATGGATCATTATTTCCAGCCAGACAGTAGAGCAAGGAGATTATCACACAAGGCCAAAAAAGTGGAATTAAAGCAGACAGTAGCTCTATGGCTGAACCTTATCACATGACGTCATCACTGTCCTGTTGCTGGTGTGTAACCACACTGATAGTCTGGTGCTCCTTTTCACTGATGGGGAAAACCCATTAATAAACTCTCAGTATGGCTGCTATTCGGGAGTTTGCTGGTGCAATAATAAGGGCCCGATTTTCCTTCCTTCCCCCTCCCCCTCACTGTTCCCGAGCAGGCTAACTCTGTGCCTGTCAGTTTTTAATATTTCACTATGTGTGTGTCATTACAGCAAAACGATAAAATGAAAATAATTTTAAAATCATTTTTTGCCATATTTACACATACACAGCAGAGATAAAAAATTTAAAAACAACAGGCATGGAGTTAGCCTGCTTTGGAATAGCAAGGGGGAGGGAGGAGGATCAAGCCCTGTCCTGCCATGTGACTACTGTAATACTGGCATTGAAGAAAGAGACTTATCACACTAGGGGAGTTGGCAATCAGAACAGTTGTACGAAAGAAGAGAGGTGTGATACTCAATATTTTCAAAGTGGTATGTTATTTCATAGAATCATAGAGTTGGAAGACACCTCAAGGGCCATCCATTCCAACCCCCAGCCATGCAGGAATACACAATCAAAACATTCCCAACAGATGGCCATCCAGCCTCTATTTAAAAACCTCCAAAGAAGGAGACTCCACCACACTACGAGGCAGTGTATTCCATTTCTGAACAGCTCTTACCATCAGGAAGTTCTTCCTAATGTTTAGGTAGAATCTCTTTTCCTGTAGTTTGAACCCATTGCTCCATGTCCTAGTCTCTGGAGCAGCAGAAAACAAGCTTGCTCCATACTCGGTATGATATCACTTCACATTTTTAAACATGGCTATCATGTCACCTCTCAACTGTCTCTTCTCCAGACTAAACATGCCCAGTTCCCTAAGCCGCTCCTCATAGGGCATGGCTTCCAGACCTCTCACCATCCTGGTGCCCTTTTCTGGACATGTTCCAGCTTCTCAATATCCTTTGCTTCCTTTTATAATGCTATTGCCATGGCAAAACAGCCTTGTGTGATAATCTCCCAAATAGCAAAGAGTTAACGCCTCTCTTCCTGGAAAGGAAGCACCAGGGGGCTTATCTCATGAAGGAAGGAAAGCAGAAGTGAAGCTGGAGAGAAGCCTGTGTACCACCTTGCATCATTACACAATGTTGGCATGTTTCAGCTGTTCTCCCATTCCAGTCCCATGGGAGATGGAGGTAAAGGCACATCTTTTTGCTAACAAATTCTTCCAGCTAGCAAAAAGACTTGCGTTTACCACCGTCTCTCACGGGAATGGAACAAGCTGACATTGTGTGATAAGGCAAGGCGGGCAGTGCTACTATTGGGATGCACTGCCACTTCCTTCCCTCATGCAAAAAGCTCCCAAAAGTCCATCAGTCCTCCCTGTTGTGCCTCCTTTTCTCTGCTACAGACCTGGCTTTTCTCCATGCTAGTGAATGCAAAAGGGAAGGCTCCCTTGATGCATTCCACTTGTGTGGAATGAGGGAAGAGAGGCTGCAGTCAGGAGGACAATTAAACCATACTTCAGACCTCTTTGGTGCACCACTTTAGTACACCTTATCCTTTGACAGCTACATCTATGTGTGAATGAGTAGGGACCAAATCTTTCAAAGAACATGAATTCAGCCTTAACTACCTCATGATTCTAGAGGCCTTGAGCAGAACAAACTGTGTAGCAGAGGGCATATATTTACTCCAAGGTTTTTGAATTGCAGTCTCCATTATCTCCCACCATTAACTATGTGTTATCTTGGGCTGATGGAAGTTGCAATTGGACTACTCCTGGAGATTGTGGAGGGGGGAGGACCAATTTCCCACCCCATCTCCCTATAAGCTATACCTTCCCATTGGGGTAGACTGTCCTGTCACTTCTTGTCCTGTCACTTCCATGTAATATTTTGAGCATATTTCAGGCTCTGCTCCCCCCCCCCTTTTTTCCCCTTTTTTTATTTTTTGCTTGGGGGTTTTGCTATAGGAAACTGCTGGCCCGAGTTTGCAAGACCTATGTAGGGCAGTTGATGTCCAGGGCTCTTGGAGGTCCCTTATTCATAGCTTTGCCATAAGCTGAAGTCACCTTGATGGCAAATAGCAACAAAACTTGCCCCTTTCTTTTTCAAAAATGTGGTCGGGGGCTTCAGGGAGCACAAAATTGGGGTTTGGGGGCACATATGACTCAGAAGCCACACTTTCTCCACCCCAATTAAAAAGTAAAACAGGCTCATGTACTAGGGAAGGTCATTTAGATATTTTGAGAAAGCTGAATCCACATTGCATTGCTGGATCAGACCATGTATGTAGTTCAGCCTTTTCTTTCCAACACAAGACTCCTGGATACCTTGAAGACAGTGAAAAAGTGATGGCTAATTTGTCCACATCATTTGACATTCATCAGTATACTTCTCTCCATAAATTTCCATGAAACAGTATCACTTCTGTTGCAATTATTTTCCTTCCCTTTCAACTATGGTTTCAGGAGGGCAAGAAGGCAAGCAAACACACCAGGTGCAGATAAACTGTGGTCATGGATCATTGAAACATCTGGTTTCCTGGCAAGAGGCAGCCCACTTGTGATCAATTACTTCCTCATTATTATTCCCAGCATGTTTGGAAGGAGAAAAATACATTAACCTTTCCAAGAGGTCCACACCTCTGCCATGCACTCAGAAAACATATGGGACAGGTAGGAATAAGTGGGGAGTGTTTCCCTTTTACCTCCTTACATTCTGCCTGGAAAGTATATATTGTAGGCTCCATTCCTAGTTTAGTAATCTACCCTGCCTTCAGAGGACACTCCTGTTTAGCACCATCCAATCCTAGCTGTGACTTGCCACTTCTTAAAAGCAGGTGAAGGCTCTGAGGAGCTGCCACAATGCAGTGGTGGCACTAGGGTGAGTGTGTGTGAAGATGCCGATCTGCACCAGGTGACACCATTGGGGTGGAGGGGTGACACTTAGCCTTAGTGATGCCACAGCCACAGTTTGCCTAGAAGTCCTTTCCTTCTGGATGGTTAACTATTACTTTATTATTTTATTCATTTTTATCCTTCATTTTTCTCAATAGTGGGGCCCAAGATGGCTAACAAATTATGAAAGCCAATACAGAGAGAGAGAGAGAGAGTTAAACAATCTAGACAGTTAAAAACCATTTAGAATTTATTAAAACACAGACTATCAAAAAGTCAGCAGCACACCTTTAAAAGCCCTTCACCGTCATTTCATAAAAGCCTGAAAGAACAGGAAAGTCCTCCTCCTCCCACAGTGCCCAAAGAGACAGCATGTGCAAGGAAGGTAAGCCACACAAATGGTCAGTGCAAGATGGCCCCTCAAACAGCAGAATTTCAGGGTTGTGAAAGTGGAGTAAATTATTAGTTGCCTCCTGTGTCAAAATAAGTTGCTGGCTTTTGAGAGCTGGATCAAATGATGATGATGATGATGATGATGATGATGTTGATGACGACAACTTTTGGGTGGTGGGATGAGACAGCCATTTCCTGTTCTGCATCAGCCTAAAGAGATCTCAGGCTGGCCTGGAGCATAAGTAGGTAGAACATTCAAGAGGGAGAGAGCAGTTGAGTAGTCAGAGGGAGTGGCAATCATAATTTGCCCCATCATTGCTTCTCCAAGGAATACATGGGGAAATATGGAAACAGGTGAAACTGTGGTGTTACTAAGGCGGATGCTACCCCTCCCTCCAATGGTGTCATCTGGTGGGATGTGGCCTCTCCACACACCCTAGTGCTGCCACTGAGGTAAGCAGCAACTGCTCCCACCTCCTCTCTTTGTCTCACCCTCTCTGGACACAGCACCTGGACTGAAGTGGGCCCACAGTGCTCCCTAAAGAGAGAGAGTGAGCAGCTGCCTCTTTTCCCCAGTCCTTATGAGTTGTGCAGCACACTTGCTTGGTTGTAGAAGAACCACATCATCCTTTCATTTGCTCTCTTCAATTCTCCTCCTGGGCAGCATAACAAAGATTTCTGTCCAGTAAACTAAATCCTTCCAGAGAATGAGAATGTTGCCTATACTAAATTCCTTAGCCTTTCTCCCCTTCTTGGTCACACAGTTGTGCTGAAGTAATTTATTAAATGCAAGCACTGATTTTGAATGTTCTCATGACTTCACTCTTCAGAGAAAGTCTTACTTCGATCCCAAGGGCTCCAAGGTTCACAGAGCCTTCCACCCTTTCATAGGTCAGTAAAATGAGTACCTGGCTTATGGGGGCAATTCGCTAACAAACATTGGAAACTACTTAGAGAGTGCCTAGCGTGCTATAAAGTGGTGTAGATGTGCAAGTGCTATTGGTTAACAATTTGTAAGACACTCTGAGAGCCTTTATGGCTGAAGAGGGAGGTATAAATACCTTAATTAAATAAATAATCTGTTGATTTTTTTTAAAGTCTTACTTCCAGGCAGCTACATCGATACACATCAACAACCAGTTGTAGTGGTTTTCTTTACTCCTCGAAGCAGGACTTTTATAAAGTCAATGGGTCTCAATTGCCCATTCAAGACTGACTAAACTCTCAAAATATTTTGGATTACAAGGATAGCTTGCAACAATGTATTGCTGCTGGGGAAAATCTGTTTGTCCCCCTGCTACTGTGAAAATTGCAGTGAAGCTCAGAGGGAGGCAGATGATATGAATCCCACTTTGACTCTGCAAGCCCTGGCTTTACTGCATCACTGCAGCAAGGATGGGGCAAGTGACAGGTGCTGCTGCCTGACTGCTCTCTAGCCTCTCCTTCTGCCACCCTCTACCTGCCCATGCCTCTCCTCCGCAGGCAATGCAGTTGGAAGAACTGGGCTAGCCAGAGCTTTCCCAAGGGGAGTGTCTGAGTATTCTTCTTTGTTCCAGAAGCCATGATCCTTAACAAACCTCATGGGCCTTTGAACTGAGAGGACCCCGAAAGGGGTGTCCTAAACATAGACTTGTAACAATGTAGTTTTTAAGTATTTTGAACTAGTTTTAGTTTGTTTTGATGAAGTTTTTGTTCCTGCCAAGAATGAGCTTTCTAAACTGTGAGTAAAGATACTTTTGTACTTTTTAAACTAACTTTTGAGTCTTGAGCGGTTATTTTGCTAGTTAAACAACTTGAGAAAAGACAAAGGGTGTTTGGTTATTTAACAAGCTATGTATGCTAACATTCTGACGCTAGATGCTGCTGCGTTAACATTAAACTCTGCTAAAGTTGGCTGTATTCTCCACTAACGTGTGAAGTACAGTGTGGATGTTTAAACAGGGACAACATACCCTGATATTTTAAACAGTGTATTTTTTACACATTCCAATAAAAGGCTCACTTGACTTTTGCATGCTGATTCACTGGATGGCCTGAGCTTATTTGGCCCAAACACTGCCACTCCCATACCACTTGGAGCAGGGGTGAGCAAAGTATGGCTGCTCCAATATCATTGGACTGTAACTCCCATCAACCCCCCAGCAACCAATTAATCTCTATGACAGAGCTTGGAAAAGTTATTTGGGGGGCTACAACTTCCCCAAATCTCCAACCAAGCTGCCTGGAAGGGATCGTGGGAAATGTAGTCCAAATGTAACTTCACCAACCTCTGATCTGTAGAGCACAACAGGGGGAAGGAGAGAGAGAAGGTGAGCAAGTGGGCAGAAGTCCCCCCCCCCTTTCGCTCTCTCCTTCTTTCAATCTTTGATATATAACTCCTTTTCCCTAGGAGACCTCCTGATCTCTCTCTAAGCAGCATCATGGCTACCCTAATCTGGGTACCCAGCAAGGGTGCTCAAGAGAAAGGTGATAGGAACACCCATCACTTCTTCTCAGGGTACCTACAACTGTTTTTAAGGTGTTTGTGGGAGGGGCGTTTCAACATTAGCAGGCAAGGTGTTCTTAATTTTGCCTACTTGCAGATAATGTACTTGCAGGGGGAGGATAGATTCCTGTCCATTATCACTGGCACATCCTTAAACAGGAAGACTCTTACAAGCACCAGGACGTGTAGTTAGAAGTGCCCTCCATGTATTCAGTGCCACTTAGTCCCAAGTAATTGTGCCTAGGACAGATGGCAGGAAGCTTTTACTATTCCTGGGAGGACTCAATGACAATCGCTGTTTTAATAGTTCTCAGGTCTTAATCATTCTAATTGAGAATTCCTGAGAATTATCCGTTATATTGCAAACTAGGTGGTTCAGTGCTGGCAGGGAATTTCGGGGGGGGGAGTTCAGCCCTCAGACTAGTCTTATTCTGCCCCCCCCCCGTTCCTGGGTCCGTGCCTCCTCTTGCTGGGGCACATGTCCCCGTTTCGTCCTCTGCTCAAAGGAGGAAGCACCAGGGAGTGTGGAATTGCTGGGGGGGAGACGTTGTTTCAAGGCTGGGGAGTCCCTTTCTTTACTTTTTTTTTCAGAAAGGGGGGAGAAGAGGATTCATCCGTCGTCTGCTTTGCCTTCTAGTCCAAAAGTGGGGAATCCTCTCTCCCCCCCCCCCGCGCGCTTGGTCACTGGGAAAGTAGTTCGGGACCCCCTGTCTTCTTCCCCGGTCATGGCGGTCCATTCTCTGTGGTTCAAAAGCCAAAAGGAGAGGGTCAGGCACAGGACCGGGTTAAGGAATTGGGGGGGCTGCAATGCTTTATTTGGAGGGCCCCATATGTTTATTTTAGGTGAATGTAACCTAACTCAACCTAAGCTATTCACAGGACAGGATATTCAGATTATTACTAATCATGTTTTTGCAGGAGGAGGGTTAATACGAAGCCCCCCACAATGATGGGGGCCCCTGCGGATGCTGACGCCGCCGGTGCCTTAAACTGGCCCTGGTCGGGCATCGTAGATCGCCTGGGGGGGGCGTGATTGCATCCAGGAGGATTAAACCCGTCCTTGCCCCCCAACCAGGGCCGGTTTAAGGGCCTTGCAACACCTGCAGCCGCAGGGGACCCCATTATTGTGGAGGGGGGGCGTAGTAACCCTCCTCCTGCAAAAACATTATTATTTGAATATCCTGGACTGTGAATAGCTTAGGTTAGGTTACATTGACCTGTGATAAACATATGGGCCCTCCAAAATAAAGCGTTGCAGGAGGGGCAAAATTCCTTGAACCTGTCCTGGCCCCCCAACCTTCACCGTCCAACAGTGATATGACACCTTCATCCCTAGTCCGCCCCCCCCGCGGGCAACTCAGGCCCATTGAGAGAGCTCCGCGCCTCAAGCTCCAGCTCCCCCCCCCCGCCCGCCCTCCTGCCTCCGCGGGACCAAGGTCGGGACCTTTCAAGGCCCGCTGCGCGCTTGACCTGGCCGTCGCCCCCCAGAGCCTCTAGCAAAGGTGTCTGTCTGTTCAGCGCCTGGGCCAGCTCCGCGCATGCGCCGCGCTCTCGCTCGCTCTCCCCCCCTCCTCTCTCTCTCTCTGGTCGGCATCCGAGCCCTAGCCTGTGGATGGAAAGTTGCATTCCTTGAACCTTCGCGGGAGGGGGGTGGGCGTGGGGGGAAAGACAGAGGAGAGGGAGGGAGGGAGGGGCAGGAAAAGGAGGCAGCCACTCTCTCTCCCCCCACGGAGGAAGGCAATGTGGGCAGCCCAGCCCCGAGAGTGCGTGGGGCTCTCGGTCTTCCCGGTGCTGATGGTAGCCGTGGTCTGCTGTGCCAAGAGGTGAGGCTGGCGCCCCGGGGTGTGTGTGTGTAATGAGAGATCCGGTCCTTCGGGAGCCCCCCGCCCCGAGGAATCCGCTCCTCTGCTGGGAGGGAGGTCGGCCTTGTTTTGGCTTGGGATCCCCCTCCCCTTCCTTCCTTCGCCCCGATTCCCGACCCTCCTCCTCAGAGTCTTCTCCCCTGCCTTCTTCTCCCCCCTCAGCCTGAACGAGCCCAGCAACATGTCCTACGTGAAAGAGACGGTGGACAGGCTGCTCAAAGGATACGACATTCGCCTCAGGCCGGATTTTGGAGGTAATGCTCTTCGCAACGGTTCCTGGCGGAGGGGAAGGGGGAGAAAATGACGAGGTGGCGTGGGGGGTAAGAGACATATGCCTCCAACGCCAACGAGTTCGAGGCCAGGCTGCAAATCCGTCTACAAATGGCCCCCGGGAGCTCAATCCTCTCCTCCCGGGAGAGTGGTCGTTTCTCTCTCCCGCTTTCCACCCACCCGCGCCTACCCATCCCTCCCTAGTTGCGCCAAAGAGAGCTGGTCCGGCTAACCCGTGGTCAACACAGCCAGCTTCCGGATTTCACAGAACTCTTCTTCGGACGGGGGGGGGAGCATGCCTACGCAAGGAAGCGGGTGTGGACATTTTCCAAGCACAGATTCACAACGAGACCTTGCGAGGCAGGGGAGGGCGGCTCTTTCAACTCACCCCCTTTCTACTTGCATTTCCTAACACGAGAAAACACACACAGAACACCTGTTTCGTTTTCCAGGCTCTCCGGTCGACGTGGGGATGAGGATCGAGATCGCCAGTATAGACATGGTGTCCGAAGTCAATATGGTAAGTCTTCCTTGGGAATAAGACCTAGAGAGAGAGAGAAAGAGAGGCTTTCGGGATGGTCAAGAAAAAAAAGGGGGGTGTTCCTCTTCGAACCCGGCTGGCGAGACAGCGAGGCTTTGTCGGGCTGAATATCGCTTGCTCCGAGGTGATGAGCAGTTTGGGGAGAGTTTGGATGCCTTGCCGGCATTTTCCGATGCTTAACGGCACCATCTGCTGGCTGCCGCGTCTTACCGAGGAGTTTCAGCACCACGGACAGCGAGCGATCTGGTCCTATGGTGTCCTCGGCGCTTTTCTCTAGTTTGGTTCGGAGGTGGTGTTTTTTAATCGAGGGTAAAAGAGTATCGATTGGGGTCAAATCGAAAGAAAAGGGGGTGCTTCCAAAAGCCTGATTGGTTATCATTGAAGAGCAAACGCTGAAAACATGCAGGAAAGAAGAGAAGGGCGGATCAGGGCTCCCCTGACATTTAGTATGCAACTGGTAGCTCTCTGTTTCCTTGCTGCTGCAGCAGCTCTCCTTACAGCAATCTAGCTCTGCGAAGCCAGGCAATGAGCAAGTTCTTTGCATTAGTTATTTTGTTTCAGTATTAATGCAGAGACTGACTCTCCTATTTGGTGAATGTGTTCCTGATGTTATTCCCCGACAAGCTCAATCATGGTGACTGTGGTCCCTATCAACAAGCTTACTACAGGTTGAGTATGCTTCATCCAAAGTGCTTGGGACCAGAAGAAGCTTTTTGGATTTCAGATACTCCCCCCTCCCCCAGATTTTGGAATATTTGCATATATATAATGAGATATTGTGGATATAAGACCTAAGCCTAAACACAAAAAAAATTTATGTTTCATATATGCCTTATGTGCATAGCCTGAAGGTAATTTAATACACAATATTTTAAAAATAATTTTGTGCATGGAACAAAGTTTGGGTACACTGAGCCATCAGAAAGCAAAGGTGTCACTAGCTCAGCCACCCATGTGGACAATTTTGGATTTCGGAGTATTTCAGATTTCTGGTAAGGGATACTCAACCTGTACTAGGTGAGGACTGACCACAGAATTGCTACCTGAGATGCAATAGCCTGTTGGAACCACACATCCCTGCACCAGTGTTCTGACTGGCTTTTGTGAAGATGAACTGTAATGGCTGAAACTCCATGAACCCCCAACCAAGCTGTCTGAGACGGATTGTGGGAAATGTAGTCCAAATGTAACTTCACCAGCCTATGATCTATTGTGCACTGAACCAAAGAGCAGAGTGGGGTGAACAAATGGACAGGAGCTTTTCTTTCTTTCTTTCTTTCTTTCTTTCTTTCTTTCTTAATCTGATGGTTATGGTTCCCAAATAGCAGTGCTGACCTCAGGAACTCCTGCTGAGTAATAGCAATAATGACCAGAATAAGTATGAAGATCTGCATGGCATTATTCAAGATGCAAACCAGACTGTGAGTCTGATAGCTTAACAAAAGAGAATATTTTCCTGTTTGCTGCTGAAAAACGAGGACCTTGTGATTGCTGTTTATTTATTTAGTAGATTTATATCCTACCTTTCAACTACATTACTCAAACTGATCAAGAACCACACCCTTAAAACGGAAACAACCAGGTCTGCTCTGCCAGGAGCTTAGTGTCTTGCTGTTGTTAGATGGCCCTGTGGAACGAAAAGGGACAATCCAGCTGGCGTTGTCTTTGCCTGCTTTCCTCATGCCATATGTTCCTGTTTTCCTACACTGAGTAAACAGAAATGCCTTTAAAAGTCTTGATGGCCCCACTGAGTCTACTGTTTTGATCTGTGTTGAATGCAACTCAAGTTGATTTTTAATGAACATCATTACAAATACAAAAATGTGCATCCTCTTACCCATTACACCCCTTCTTGCCACATCATCACTCTGGCTATTCTAAATTCTAAGCTGTAGAAATATGTAGCAGAAAGGCAGCACTTGGAAAGGAAGTCTCTTCTGTATGCTGTCTTGTCAAAAATTATTCCACACACAGCTATCCTAGGCCGCTGTCTATTTCTTTCCCTCTTTCTTTTTTAACATACACATGTCTAGAATTTATCTGTTGCATTCTCAACATGAGCACTCAGAAAGTTTACAGCCTCAACCTCCTAAATCACAATGAAAGCCACTTGACTAAATAGTTACAATATCCTTGGGTTTAGAACTGGGTTTCATAGGCTGTGTGATCAACCACAGAACTTCTGGGGCTATCTGACATGGAGGACTAGCAATTTAAAAAAAGAAAAAGAAATGAATGGACCAGGGACCAGTACCATATTTGTGCCCATTAGCTATAACAATATATTTCTTTTCTGGAAACCTGTCATGGACTGACACCAGTCCATGGACCACCACTTTCAACAGCACTTACCACATGGGTATAGTAAATAATTCACAGTTTTAATGTCACAATTAGGAGAAATATAATAGCATGTGAAACCCTTTCCCCCCCCCCCTCAAGGAGGATTCAGGTAATCAGCTGACCATACTTGACACCCCAACTGTTTGCAGGAGGAGAGTTATGTCAGGATCTCCCAACTAAATCATCTGTTCCTCCTGATAAAATTATGTAAATATTACTTTGTCTTAGCCTAACATGACTTTGTGTTCACCTCCTTGACTGAGTGCAATTACAGAGGGAAATGAATGATGCCCCTAGTATAGTTAAGGGTTTGTCACAGCATTAGGAGCATCTGCTCATTTAAATGGGAGGTACAGGGATTTGGACTCTCATTACAGAACTCAGAAGAACTGTGTGGGATTGATTTGTGTTGCTTATCCTAGAAATGTTTCTTCCTTGAGCTGAAGGACAACATGATTGATAACTTGTCTGCCCTGTGTCAAGCTTGCACATTGCTCCAGACCTTGCTGAAGTGATACAAACATATTTTGTAGTCTGGATGTGTTCACCGTAGGGTAGTTAAAGTGATCTAAATGGACTGCCAATAGCTAGTTGCCCAAGCTAGCAGATTGGATTTTCCACTTGTACAAATGCAAAGAGCATCACTTCCACCACAGATTAATGCAAAGTGAAGCAAAACTGGGTCACTTGTCCCACCCCACAAGCTATAATTATTTCCCAAAGTGTATATTATGAAGCATCTATATGTCATTATGGATACATCTACTTTGCTACTGGATGTACCTAAAGCATATCTCATTCATGTGTGAGATACACCTGGTCTCATAGACCTATGAAGGAACCAGAAGAGATCTGCAGAGGCACAAGGCTTCAAGAGAGAATTGCCATGAAACCAAGGAGTCATCCAATAGCATCATTTTAATAACACTAACATTTTGTCCACAAAGTAATGGCATTTCTGGTAAACAGTAATGGGATTTCTGGAAAACAGAGAAAGAACGTTCAATGAAAAAAGCTTTCTACCACCGCCAAATGTGTGTATCATCAGAATGGGAATACTTTACTCAGAGAAAATTGTATCAAGATTGTACATTAATAGACCAAGTGGAAACCCCAGTGCAGTCCTTTTTCACTCAGAAATAATTATCTACATGAAACCCTTTGCACTGCCAGAAATGCTCTTCGATTGGAAAGAGTGTTGAAGCCCATGCAGAAGGAAACATCTGTTTTGGATTATGGCTGTGCAGTTACCAGATGATGCCTGCTCATTCATAGTTTCAAAGTTCAACTAGTATGTTTGATATCTGTGTTTTGCCAATTTCAGTCAAATTTAAGAGCTGTTGGATAATGGTTTCCAACTTGTAAACTGTGTAAGCATATTAACATAGAAGGGGCACAAATTGTTTAGGACTCAACTACTTGCCAGCATGTTAATTCACACACTCTATAAAAATGGAGTGGTACAGTGTAGCACAGACAATCCAGTGCCCTCCAGATGTTTTGTACAACAGCTTCCATAAACATTGACTAGGAGGAGTTGTAGTCCAAAACATTTTGGGGCACCAGATTGCCTACTTCTATCATAGTGTAAACAGAGGGCTGTGTTCTCGCTCTCTCTTTTCTCTTGAATGGCTCTAGTTCACCATGGTTCATTCATTTTTCAGGCTTGACAGGGGGAGACCTTGAGCTTCCTAGTTTGAGAACAATTTGGGCACACACCTGTTTAAAGTATTAACATTAAATGTATGGTTATTGTTATTATTTTTAAAATAATGAAATAAATGCAATAGCCTCGGTTTAAACATCTTGACCTACATTAGGTTTTGCTGTGTCATAGTGAATCCAATATATTGTTTCCCAATCTGCTTGCAACTTTCTCTAGCAGTGCCACAGAATGTCCAGCTATGGGTCTGCACTTCATTTTTGTTCTGGATATACAAAGAAAGAGCACAAACAATTCTCCAAGAGATTAAATATGCTGAGCAGTGAAGACTGAAATAATATCAGTCTTCTTAAATAAGCTAAAACCTGTCAAGAAATGTATTTTGCCGAAACATCAGAAACTATATTGCCACCACAAAATGCAATATAGACAGACAGCAATATTAATGGAGGCAGATTCCACCTGGGGCCCATCCACCCTACACAGTTATAGTTCTATGATTCCACTTTCATTGTCATAGCTCCGTCCTATGGAATCCTGGGATTTGAAGTTGGGGGGATAGAATTCCAAGCTATAGTCCTTCACTAAACTACAAATCCCAGGATTCCATAGGATGGAGCCATGGCAGTTGAAGTAGAATCACAGCACTATAACTGTGTAGTGAAAATAAGCCCCTGCTCTACCCACCACTAGTATTTTCAGCCCCACAAACACCTGTATTTTTGGTACAAAATGAACAAGCAGTATTATAAATATAAATAAAGGCATATGTGTTATCTATGCAGAACAAAGATGCAATCCTAGTGCTTTAAAAGGAATGACGACTATTCAACCTTTTGCTATAGCTCAAAGCTAGATAAAAAGCAGCCCTGGGGTACATGTAGCCCTCTAAGCCTGTTTTTGTATCCTTCAGCCCTCCACACTTTATGGCTAGAAAAATGAGTAAATAGACTCTTCAGGGACCTTTTCATACTACACATGTTACAACTGGGATTATAATTACAATTGCAGTGCTATGGTTCTACTTTAATTGCCATGGTTCTATCCTATGGAATCCTGGGATTTGCATTTTAGGGAGGGCTATTTAGAATTCTCATCCAGAGGGCTCTAGTGACTCTAATCAAAGTACAAACCACAGCGTACCATAGGATACCACCAGGGCAGTAAAAGTGGAATCAGAACCATCATTACGTAGTGTGAAAAGGCTCCTGAAAGCAGTGTGATTCACCATTTAGATAGATTACATGCACATAGCATACCTCTGGTTTTTCCTCAGTTATTGGCTTTTTTTTTTTTTTTTTTTTTTTGGCAATCTATGCAGCACTTGGTGGATCCGGGACTAAAATTAACCCCTGATTCTGAAGCAGTTGTCCACCCTACTATAATTTTTATTTGGCATTTAGGGGGGGGAAATCCAAGAAATTACTGTATATTGCACTGCACTGTGTTTTCTTTTTTTAAAAAAATGCTTAAACCTGCATAGACTCAAGAGTGATTGCTTAAAATGTGCTTGTCCTGCCCATAAATCTACTGTCCTTTCCTAATGAAACCGAAGCCTTAAAATTAAGAGAGAGTAAAAAAAAAAAAAGTCGCTTCCATGTAGAATATCTATACGTGGATAACATGCAGTGGAGCAAAAGAAGAAGTAAGCAATGATGAACGTCCATGGATGAGTCACACAGGCTTGGCAGAGAAGGACAAGCAGACTACCGCAAAACTGACATAAATGGAAACCGCCCAAGGACAATGGCATGCTAAAGTTATTGATGGAATGGTTTCATAGCTGCCATGCAGTGCATGCTGGTGACTCAGCCAAGGCATTCAGGAACTCCATAAGGAAAGTCTTTACTGGACTTTTGGGCACAGGAATAAAAAATGTATGAATCCCTAAATGTAAGGAGGAGAGAATCCATTGAACTATATAAGCCAATCACTTCTCCCTTTACAACATACATGATTGCGGCACTTCTCAGCTCAAATAAGCTTGATGAGGCTTAGATTTAGCTGTTCCTGGTGCTTTTAGCAATAGAGTAGAATGGATGTTGAAGAAGGTCTAGGGATTGCAGAGAACAACTAATCAACCATTCTCTAGAGACTCATGATGCATACTCCTAGCTTTTACAAACATCCCACTTAGGTCCAGCCCATAAGATAAGCAATTACAATCCTTTCCCCCCTCCTCTTATGAAGATGTAGTCTCACTAGATGATGGCCAGACATTTGTTACAGAAGCCATTTATTTGTACAAGAAGGCTAGCACGAGCCACACTTTTTCCATGCAGCTATTCAGTTCATCAGTTCTGAACACACCTCTGCTATCTTATATGTCACCTGAATAAAAGTCACTCTGGACACAATTCAGAGTGCTGATCATGACCCATAAAGCCTTGTATGGCTTAGGAACAAACAATCAGACTGTATCTCCCCATATGAACTTGCTCAGGCCTCAAGATTCCCAAGAGACATCCTTCTCTCAGTTCCACCACCTTTCACAGGTACATCTGGTGGGATTGTGAGATACAACCTTCTTGATGGCTGCTCCTAGGCTACAGAATTCCCCTTCTAGGGTGGCTAGAATGCCCCCTTCCTTGCTATCCTTCTATGAGCAGGCAAAAATTTTGTGCTTTGTTTTTTAAATTCTGACAGGCTTTTAAGAACTGAAGGTTTTTTAAAAGAAAGGACATTTAACAGGGTGCATTACTCTTCACAATAGCACTGTTTTTCAGCAGCTTCTTATTTTTTGTGTTGACACTAGATCCTATCTGATCTTGGATGCTAAACAGGGTCAGCTCTAGTTAGTACTTAGATGGGAGACCACCAGGTGCTGTGGGGTATATTTCAGAAGAAGGAACTGGCAAAAGCACCTCAGAGTATTTCTTGCCTAAGAAAACCCTATGAAATTTATGAGGTCACCATAAGTCAACAGGCAACTTGAAGGCACATGCATGCACACACATGTGCACGTACATACACACACATGTTTTAAATTGTTTTCAATGTTATTGAGAGTTTAATTCCATTTTAATGTTAAGCTTCGGTATGTTTTAGGAACAACTATAATACCTTTCACTGCTAGATATGAAAAGAAATTTCATTGGTCTCAACAGTCTTCATGAAAGTAGGCTTTTCACATTTCACAAGACTTTTTGTTGGAAAAATATATATATTATCTCACATATTTGTAAGGCTTATAGGGAGTTACTGAGGAATGAAGGTCTAAGTAAAATTGCTCATCCCAATTAGAGTACCCCCATTGAATAAATGGAATTTGCATACATGTTGACTTACCATTTAACAGTTGTTCTGTAAAACTGCTCTAGTTGGGATGATCAGCTGGACCTAGGGCAAAGTGTGCACAAAACAATACAAATTTTAAAATGTGAAAGGTTAAAATGCCTGTAATTGGGTGGGGGAAGTAATTGCAGAAACAGACTTTAGTCTATTGGGATAAATTATGTAAAGCACAGAAATGGTGTAAATAAATATGAAAATTAGGAAATGTGTTAAATTGCACAAATTTCTATGTGGGCAGAAAATAACAACAATATTAAAAAAAAAACTGGGAAGAAAACGCATAGGACAAAATTAAGACTGACAAATTCTCACATATCTATCCCCTGCTTTTTCTTGCCACACATAGCCACTTCTACCTTTAGGTTTGTAACATCTTTATATATCTTCCCTTTTCATTAGTCCATTTTCAAAGCTCTGTTTAAGCACTTGAACCCAGATAAACATGCACATTTCCATCACCTTTTATGCACAAAGGGCAACTTTCTAAAGAGGAGAGTCTCGTATATTCATTGAGGTTTTCCACATTATTTAGAATGCTGAAATATCAAAAATGTACAGCACTGGATTTGTCGACCTCACCAAAGCCTTTGACACTGTAAGTAGAAAAGGTCTGTGGCAGATCCTGGAAAAACTAGGATGTCCCCCCAAATTCCTTAAAATGATTATCTTGCTACACGAGGGCCAGCGTGGTCAAGTCAGATATGGCGATGCTCTTTCAGAGCCCTTTCTAATAACTAATGGAGTGAAGCAAGGTTGTGTTCTTGCACCAACTTTATTTACAATCTTCTTTAGCACGATGCTCCAAAGGGCTATGGCAGAACTTGAAGAAGACGACGGCATCTATATACGCTACCGTACTGATGGTAGCTTGTTTAACTTAAGCCGTCTGAGGGCTCACACTAAGACTCTAAACTATCTAGTCCGTGAGCTGCTCTTCGCCGATGATGCTGCCCTTGTTGCCCACACAGAAGCAGCTCTGCAGCGCCTAACGTCCTGCTTTGCAACAGCTGCAGAGCTGTTTGGGCTAGAAGTCAACCTGAAGAAAACAGAAGTTCTTTACCAGCCTGCACCACAGGACGAACACCACCATCCCCACATTGCCGTCGGCAAATCAGTGCTCAAGTCCGTTCAGCAGTTCACCTACCTGGGAAGCATCATCTCCTCAGATGCCAAGATTGACAAAGAGATCGATCACAGATTAGCAAAGGCATATAGTGCATTTGGAAGACTTCACAAAAGAGTCTGGAGCAATAAACACCTGAGGCAAAGCACAAAAATCAGTGTGTATAGAGCCATCGTACTGTCTATCCTCCTTTATGGATCTGAAACATGGGTTACCTATCGCCACCACCTACGACTCCTCGAGCGCTTTCATCAGCGCTGTCTACGCACAATCCTAAATATACACTGGACTGACTATGTGATGAATGTTGCTGTCCTTGAACAAGCAGGGATCACCAGCATTGAGGCCATGATACTGAGAACACAGCTGCACTGGGCAGGGCACGTTTCTAGGATGGAGGACCATCGCCTCCCAAAAATACTACTCTACGGTGAACTCGCCACGGGTCAGCGTAAGAGGGGCGCTCCAAAAAAGCGATACAAAGACTCCCTGAAACAACATCTCAGGCTTGGCCAAATTGATCACCAACAGTGGTCCGCCCTGGCCTCACATCGGGAGGCATGGAGACGCAATATCCACAATGCTGCAGCCTTATTTGAGAACTCACGACGAACAAGTCTTGAAGAGAAACGACAACGCAGAAAGAATCACAACCCAAAAACATCACCCAAGGAGACCTTCTGCTGCGGTTTTTGCAACCGGACTTGTTTATCTCGGATTGGCCTTTTTAGTCATCAGCGCGCTTGCAGAAGGCGCGGGATGAGTCCTTCCTGAATCTTCGTTTGCGAAGAAAAGCCAGAGAGAGAGAGGATGGAGTAGGCCTACTTGGGGATGCAGTGCAGACAAGACCTCTCCAGCAAAACAGTGGTGCTGCCTCCCAGCATCTGCCTCCCCATCTTTGCATATTTTGATTTAGCATTGCCAAGTTTCCAAAACAGTAATAAGGGACAGTCCAATGTCCAGAGTGGCTGGGACATGTGAGGCAAGCCCATATAAAGCCCACATCAAGCCTCAAGAGAGGAAGTCCTCTCACAAGATTTCCAGGTTCCCGTAAGATTTCTAACCTCATGGAAACCCTCCCTGCAAATCCTTAAAAGTTTTCCAATGGTAAACCAGCAGCCTTCTCAAGATAATGAATTTTATTAGTGTGCGCTTGCTACTTACCCAGCCTGGAGAGCTGAGAGAAGGAACAGCAGGTAACAACTACACTAACAATGCTTCCCCTCCCTTCCCTCCAATGTTTTATTTAATAAAAATGTTAAAACCCAATTCCATACTATACCAGTTGGCAAACGTTTAGGGCAGGAGTGCCAAACACTCTTCCATGGTGATAGGACGACAATTTCAATTACTTCATTTTTTTCAAATAAGAACAGGACAGAATTTGCTAATTTCTTCCTTTATAAAGAAAGGAACTGAGATTTTAAAATTCATATGTAGGAGAAACCGAATTATTACCCACTTTAGGTATTTTATTTGGGTTCCCAACTAACTTTCTTTCTTTCTTTCTTTCTTTCTTTCTTTCTTTCTTTCTTTTTCTTTCCAGGCTCCTCATTTTTAACAACTGCATAGCAATAGCAGGAATAACCATCATTTGAAAAAGTTGCCTTTTCTGAAAGACAGCTCCCAGAACACCTAGATTGTCATCCCACCCACCCCCAATGTATTTTTTCTGGGTATAGCAATTGTCAGTTTCATAGTGGGCATTGCAGTACCTATTTACTTTTGCCAGTATGCATAAGGCAGAGAATTTAATTTGATTTTGGGTTTGGGTTTGGGTTTTGGGGGGCAAGAACATAGTAAAATTTGTTAATTTACTTCTAAATAAGATGGCAAGAAGTTTAAATACTTGACTATGGGGAAAAGTGACATAAGGAGATTTTATACATCCCTAACACAGTGTATGTACCATTACAACCTGTGTCAGTGTGCTGATCTCACAAACTCATCTAGTCTGGCTTTTACACTATGTCTACAGCTTGCCATTTAGCACTAAATTTAATTTGGAAACTGGAATTATCTATAAGCCAAATGAATGCAACTACCCATGTCACTCAGAATTAGAGTTGTCCCTTTAATGAGTGTGTAGAAGAGAAAATTTCAGCAATTTTGCTTGTTACACAAGCAGCATCTGCTGAAATCCCTCTTCTACCCAACCATTAAAGGGACAGGAGTCCTGTCCCTCATTTCCTCTGGTGCCCTACTTAGAATATAGATATCACAATGTGCACTGCATTTTAAAAAAACACTCTGAATATTTTTTTTGTTTTCCCAGTAAACATGAGACTATGTAAATATATAATACCACACATGCACATTGTTCCATGTGTGCATCCCAAGTTGGAGGGGCCCGGAGTTTACCCAGAACTCCTCTTCCTTAGAAGCAGGTTACTAGAGACTGATGGCATTTCTGTAACTTGCAGGGCTTTCTTATATGCACATACTGTAAATATAGTCTCAGCATCAGATGAGAATCTACAGCAAGGACAAGCAACGGGGGGGGCACTTCACCCATAAAGGATTCTGGGGTCATCCCCCCATTTTTTGTTCCCCCCTCCAAGAAAATTCACAGGGGGAAAAATCTGCACTAACAGTGGCAAATAAGCCCTCCAAGTCTCTTAGGGACCAGGAGTAGCTATTTCACTCCAATGTCCACCTCCCCTTACTTGACTTAGGCCCACATGGGTCTTTTTTCAAAACCCAAAGTGACCAGATGATCACTTCCTGTTTTGCAAAAAGGTTCACACAGGCATAAATCAGTCTAGAAAGAAATGGTGTGAGTATACACAGTTGTATTTTCTGGAGCCTTCTGGAGTGCTATTGATCATCTTTAGTGGGAAAAATGATTAAAAAGGGGGACCATTAGTGAACCCCCTCCCCAAAATACCTCTGGTTCCATATGCACCCATGCTCACCCCTCATCTGCAGCATTAATCCTGAAACAGGTTCTCTTTCCACATCAGATTCTAGGGCAACCTTCAGTATCATAGAATTTTCTGCAGCAAGCAAAGCCAGCTCTCTGTCTCCTTTTCAGATCCAGTTCCAGCACGGAATGTTTGCTACAAACATAGACTTAGTTTGCTTCTAAGGTTCTCATCTCACACTCAGCTAGTAGAGTCCTTAGAGAAGAAAGATAAACAGCTGAGTTGTTTCTGCACATCACCAATGAATGACAGCCTTCTTTGGCCATCCTAGTTCCCAATAGACAAAATCAATAGAACAGGACTGGTCATTTGTTGTCTGTTGGTGAGTTCGCCTCCAGGAATCCTTACTGAAAGCTCTGCTTATTCAAATCTTAGAGACAATAAAGAGAGAGAGAGAGCTAGAAGACTTGTGCAGGGATATAGAAGGGGGCCTAAAATGAGGGCATCCCCTGCAAAAGACATTTGCCCCTACAAGTGGATTTTTCCTTTCAATTTTCTAGCACTGCAGTTTAGACAGACATCTAAAGAAAAAGGGCAGACAAACTTACCAAGGGAATGTGAACACAGCAAATATAAGAGTTCTAGATGGGAACAAATTTTGGTATCTCTCTCTTTCTCATCCTCTCTCTCTTCTCTCCCTCTCCCCCCACCACCACTCTGTGTGATGCTAGAAATTTGGGGACTGAAGGAAAAATTCACAGGGGGGATAGAATTCTTATTTGAGGAACAATACCCTCATTTTGCTTCCCTGTTGTGAGGTCATGTTGACTAACTTGTAATGATGCTTATCGTGGACTGTAGCAAACATGAAGTTGACAGGACAGTTGCGCATCTACATAATTGTACAGAGGATGGGTAGTCAGGGTTTAATGCAGGTTTCCTAATCTGCATCTGTGGGAAGACAACTCACTCACTCACACTTTATAAGTTTGCTTAGATAATGTTGGGGCAAGTTCTGACAAACACAATTGGTACTGAGCTACTCTTCCAAAATGGTTTGTCTCACTGGAAACTTCCCATGCTCCTGGCTCTGTGCTGTAGCAGAAAATTAGAAGCAAATCAGGAAAAGGTGCTCTGCTACTGTGGCGTTACTAAGGCTGGTGTCACCCCTCCCTCCGACGGTGTCACTTGGTACACCCCCTTATCACACTTCCCTAGTGCTGCCACTGCTCTCCTGTAGGGGTTCTGCACATTTTCCCATCCTGTGATTCGATTAACCTTGCTGATCCAGGCCATGCAAAACCACCATGAGGTCATGACAACATTGGTACAGCTATTAGCATGCCTCCCTAGCATCTGGTGCTCATAGACCTGAAAACAACCTCTGTGTGGACATGCCCCATGTCTCTAAAAGATTTCTGAAAACAAAATTAGAGTGAACTGCACAAGCCATGATTCTATGCTTTGGCCAATAAGCAGCCTCTATCCTAAACAACCATGGCACGTGTTATTGGTTTTCCATTTCACCTCTGTGTTCTGGGTGCACACTACCACAATCTACAAAGCATCTTCCAGATCTACAAGGTGACCCTTTGGCATAGCATCAATTAATAGCAATTTAACAGATTTTCTCTGTAACAAAACCTCTGTGAAACATTTACAAGAATATGAAATGAGTTAATTAGTAGAAGGGTTATGACTATGACAAAGTCTATTAGACTCGGTCAGGATAAGCTGTTTACTTTTCTGAAGTGACTTGTTCCAAGCCAAACAGACTGTTAGTAAGAGATGTCCAAGAGTGCCTGCATATTTGCTGTCTGTAAGAGAAAGGAACTGTGTACAAATATTCCCTAAAAGGGAACATCTGCACCCAATGAATTAGTTAATGACAATTTTATTGATTCAGGCTTTCTCTAATAGCTTTCCCGGGTGGTAATGGAACTGGGGCTCATAGGGTTAAAAGCACTAAGACTTTTTGATTAGCTTAGATTATGACATCATTTAGCCCTGCCTTCAGACTTTGCTGTTCCCTCTGAGTTTAGCTGCAATCCTCACATGGATTTCCCACAACAACAACATATTCTTGTGAGTGGTGATATAAAATATATTTGCAAAGTTTTCCTCAGCAAGAAAGGGTGTCTCTCAACTTAGTCAACATATTATTAGAGCTTTTGCTCATTTTCAAGGATTTCTAACATTTTAGAATTTTTATTACAATTTCATTTGTATATAAAAGAACATTTTTGCACAAAATATGTCATATTTGTGCAAAGTACAGGTCTGTTTTTTTAAAAACTGTCAAACATACACTAAAATCTCTTAACATTTAGTCAGCAGGGAGCCTTTGGATTTCTTTTTCCATTCTCATGTGTGAAAATGAACTCAATGAAGATGTGCATCCCTAGTTGTAATGCAAAGTATTTGGGAGTCTGGCAATTATGTCCAATTAACTTTACAAAGTCCCTTCTTCTAGTGGACATACAAACTGCTAGGACTGGCTTGTTGATATACATCAAAACAGCTGCCTGTTTTGTTTTGTTCTTTGGAATCACCTTGGTAGCCTGGTTATGGAGAACTATAATAATGAGTGCCGGCACTCCAACATTTGTTACTACACAACTAGCTCTCACCAACCTTTGGTCAGACCTCACCTGGAATACTGTGTCCAGTTCTGGGCACCACAATTCAGGTAGGATACTGAGAAGCCGGAACATGTCCAGAGGAGGGCAACCAGGATGGTGGGAGATCTGGAGGCCATGCCCTATGAGGAGCGGCTTAAACTAGGCATGTTTAGTCTGGAGAAGAGAAGGTTGAGAGGGGACATGATAGCCATGTTTAAATATTCGAAGGGATGACATACTGAGGATGGAGCAAGCTTGTTTTCTGCTGCTCCAGAGACTAGGACATGGAGCAGTGGGTTCAAACTACAGGAAAAAGAGATTCCATATAAACATTAGGAAGAACTTTCTGACAGTAAGAGCTGTTTGGAAATGGAATGCACTGCCTCGTAGTGTGATAGAGTCTCCTTCTTTGGAGGTTTTTAAACAGAGGCTGGATGGCCATCTGTCAGGAATGATTTGATTGTGTATTCCTGCATGGCAGGGGGTTGGAATGGATGGCCCTTGTGGTCTCTTCCAACTCTATGATTCTATGATTCTAACATCTTACCAGGAGAGATTTTAACATCTCTATGATTCTATGATTCTAACCTCTCATGGAGGGGGGGGGTGTTTACTAGATTTGGGAGCATCTTATGAGAGAGGAGATGTTGTGGAGTGAATGTAAAGATGGATGCTAATGTTGTAGAATGTTCTCCTGCCTGGCATCCAGATTTGTGCCCAGTGCTGCTCCTGGAAAGCCAGGTTGCTTCAGTGGCCAGGAGTGCCTTTGCCCAGCTTTGGCTGGTGTGCCAGCTGTGCCCCTTTCTTGGGGAAGGCAGAACTGGCCACTGTGGTTCATTAATTGAGAGGTAACCAAGGTATGACTGTTGTAATGCACTCTATGTGGGGCTGCCCTTGAAAATTATTTGGAGGCTGCAACTAGTGCAAAATGCAGTAGCCAGATTGGTGTCAGGTGTGCATTTTAGAAACCATGTAACACCAGTCCTGCAAGAACTACACTGACTTCCAATTTGCTTCTGAGCTCAATTCAAGGTGCTGGTGTTGACCTACAAAGCCCTAGATGACTTTGAGCCAAGATACCTGAAATACTGCCTTCTCCTATATGAGCCTGTCAGAAATTTGAGATCTTCAGAGAAGGCCCTGTTGCATGTCCCAGCACCTCATGGAGTTAGGTTGGTGGGTTCACGTTACAGGGTTTTCTCTGTAGCAGTGCTTTGAGTGTGGAAGTCCCTACCCAAGGAAGTTAAGCTGGCCCCATCTTTTCTAAGCTTCTGGCAGGGAGCCAAACAGTCCTGTTCCACATAGCATTCAATGTCTGAAATTACTCAGGATCAGTTTAAGGAATTGGGGGGGGCCTGCAATGCTTTATTTTGGGGGGCCCATATGTTTATCTCAGGGCAATGTAACCTAACCTAACCTATTCACAGTACAGGATATTCAGATTATTACTAATACTATTTTTGCAGGAGGAGAGTTACGATGTCCCCCCCTCCCGACAATGACAAGGGCCCCTGTGGCTGCAGGTGCTTCAGGGCCCTTAAACCAGCCCTGAAATTACTGTTTTAACTGTTTCAAAACTGGATTCTAGGATTGCTTTTAGACTGCTTTTAGGGGTTTTAAAAGAGTATTTTAACATGTTTTTAAAATGTTTTTCTCTTTGAAATGTTTTGATTGATTTTTCTTTGTTCATCATCTTAGAAGCCCTTGTGGGCTGGCATGCGATACAGAAATACTTTAAATAAATATTAATTTTTTAAAAATTGCTTAGTAATAGCTGTTCCTCGTTGTAAACAAGAGGCTGTTCTGAGGATTTTTTTTAAAGTAACTTGATCGTTATCATTTGTGTGCTATATATTCCTACTGTGCTATATATTCAACAGTAGTAACGTCCGTGTTTCTAGTAGGCTTGCCACAGGTTCCTTATCTCATGGAATGGAGCCTTACTGAGTAGGGATAGGAAGAATATTAAAAAATGATTGCAAAGTTTATTTCACAAGTGTCAAGTGTGCCAGGACATATTGTGCACAAAATTGGTGTGTGTGTGTGTGCCTTCAAGTCACTTGTCGATTTATGGTGACCCTATGAGTTTCAAAGGGTTTTCTTAGGCAAGGAATACTCAGAGGTGGTTTTGCCAGTTCCGTCCCCTGAAATATAGCCTACAGCACCTGGTATTCATTGGTGGTCTCTCATCCAAGTACTAACTAGGGCTGACCCTGCTTAGCTTCCAAGATTAGATGGGATCTGGTACCTTTGGGGTATTTAGGCACAAAATTGGTACCTGCTTGTTTTGTGCAAAGAGTACAGGAAACACCATTTTCTGCAATGAAAAAGCTGTTTCCTACAGAGAAAACACTGCTGTGAATTTTTTGCAAAATAAATCTCAAAGTATGAATAGTCTTTTAAAAACTGCACAGGTTTTGAATCCTTTCTTATAGTGAGAAGAAAATTGCTACAATTATGTCTTGCTTCCTTCAGAAAGAAAATGAGTGCAAATTACATCCCTATAACTGAGTTACTGAATTCAACAGGGCAAGCCGGATGTCTGAAGCCATTTTGAAAAGTAAATTCTATTGAACTCTATAGGAATCCCAAGTTAATGTGCTTAGAAGTGTGGGGTAAGCAACCCCTTTGATGTCACCTATTACAGTTGTCCCTTGACATTCGCGGGGGTTAGGTTCCACGGACCCCCGTGAATGTCAAAAAACCGCAAATATTGATTGCCCTCCCCCCACCCTCCCCAGGCTTTCACGGAGCCTTCCAAGGCTCCATGAAGGCCTCTGCAACCCTCCCCCTCCCTCCCCGGGGCCTTCACGGAGCCTTCCAAGGCTCCGTGAAGGCCTCCACGGCCTCCCCCCACCCTCCCCAGGCCTTCACGGAGCCTTCCAAGGCTCCGTGAAGGCCTCCCCCCCATCCTCCCCCTCCCTCCCCGGGACCTTCACGGAGCCTTCCAAGGCTCCGTGAAGGCCCCAGCGGACTCCCCCCACCCTCCCCAGGCCTTCACGGAGCCTTCCAAGGCTCCGTGAAGGCCTCCCCCCATCCTCCCCCCTCCCTCCCCGGGGCCTTCACGGAGCCTTTCAAGGCTCCGTGAAGGCCTCCGCAGCCTCCCCCCACCCTCCCCCTCCCTCCCGGGGGCCTTCACGGAGCCTTTGAAGGCTCCGTGAAGGCCCCCGTGGACTCCCCCCACCCTCCACCCTCCCTCCCCGGGGCCTTCACGGACCCTTCGAAGGCTCGGTGAAGGCCCCCGCGGACTCCCCCCACCCTCCCCAGGCCTTCACGGAGCCTTCCAAGGCTCCATGAAGGCCTCTCCCCTCCCTCCCTGGGGCCTTCACGGAGCCTTCCAAGGCTCCGTGAAGGCCTCCGCGGCCTCCCCCCACCCTCCCCAGGCCTTCACGGAGCCTTCCAAGGCTCCGTGAAGGCCTCCCCCCATCCTCCCCCCTCCCTCCCCGGGGCCTTCACGGAGCCTTCCAAGGCTCCGTGAAGGCCCCCGCGGACTCCCCCCACCCTCCCCAGGCCTTCACGGAGCCTTCCAAGGCTCCGTGAAGGCCTCCCCCCTCCCTCCCTGGGGCCTTCACGGAGCCTTCCAAGGCTCCGTGAAGGT
This sequence comes from Gambelia wislizenii, assembly GCA_030847615.1. Classification (NCBI taxonomy): domain Eukaryota; kingdom Metazoa; phylum Chordata; class Lepidosauria; order Squamata; family Crotaphytidae; genus Gambelia; species Gambelia wislizenii. The sequence goes on along the minus strand of JAUMIR010000005.1, from coordinate 100,440,016 downwards.
CTCCGCGGCCTCAGCCCACCCACCCCAGGCCTTCACGGGGCCTCTGGAGGGTCTTCAAAGGCCCTGTGAACGCCTCCCCGGCCCTCCCCGCTCCTTCCCAGGGCTTTCAAGGGGCCTCCGGAGGCCCCTTTTCACGTTTTGGGGGGGGCCGGGGGGGCCCTCCCAAAACCGTGAATAATTAAAACCGCGAATGCTGAGTTCGCGAATGTGGAGGGGCAACTGTATTTATATCCATGGCTAGGGCCCAAAGGTTGCCCTTAATGTGAGCCTGGATGAAAGGAGAATGAAAGGAAGGGTGAATGCTCAACACGGATAATTTCTAAGGATTCACATACAGTAGAAGAAGTACCCATCTCTATTTCCTACTTCATCCTGTTGTGCCTTTCAGCTAAAAAGCAAGGATAGGAAGCAGGAGGGAGATGAATGGATGGAAAGAAGGATTCAGGACATTATCAGATGAGTGCCTTAAAACATTATCATGGCGCTATATTTTACAACGTTCGTATTCTGGCACAAGGACACATGTTTTTGCATGCTGCCATGATAATAATACAAAATCGGCCTAGGAATCTGGCAATATGAGTGCTCGCGCCACTTACTTCCATGTTTCTCCATGAACATGATTTTGGCACATCTCAAAAGAAGATGTGAGGGTACTAAAAAGCCCCCAAACACCAAACTTTAAAAAGAAAAGGTTCAGAAAAGCACAGATACATGTTTAGAACTTGCAAGCAAGATGGGGATGTTAATAAGAAGAGTGTACAGTACCTAATTTTCCCATTTGCACTCAGGAGTGTTCTGGCGGGACTGCCCATTGACATTGGAATTGCACCAGCAGAATGTGACACCTTGACACACACAGAGAAATCTGGAACACAAATGCTATGGGAGATCAATTCTTGATTTCTCCCTGACAATAAAAAAAAACCTCCCTTGTAACAGGAGCAGAACACTTGTATAACGCTGTGGCATGATGTTGTCTGATAAGCAAGCCCTTTTGTGATCTCATGACATTGTTATAACTCTGTACAGTATTTGATGCAGCCTCAGTCTCTTCTGTTACAATAGCTGTGCCTCAGGAACCATGTGCAAATCATTCTGGAGGAAAGCATTCATTTGGGATGTCTTTGATTAGAGTTGGGAAACCAATTAGTTTTAAACACTGATTAGTTACAGTTCAATTATTGTTTACATCGTTAGTTACAGTTTTAGTTTAAAAATAAAAATAAATCTTAACTCAAGTTACCTAAAATGATTACTGTACTTATAATAACCTCATTAATATTTGGAATATTTCTTATTTAGCAGCACATAGCATTGCACAAGCCAGCACTTGAACCATCTGTTAGTCCTTCTCCACCATTTAGCAAAGCCATAATTTTACAGTTACTCTGCAAAGAACATGAGATTATCCTTTGCTAACACATGGTTATAATTAAAATATTTATATCTTCATTATCAGAAAAGAAAATGAACAGCAAATAGCTTTTTTGCCAGTCTCTGCCCCTTGAGAGAAGCTAAGCAAGTCTGGATCTGGTCAGAGAAAAGCAGCATGAACCAAAAAGGAATCTAATACAGAAAGACTCCCCGTATCCAATGATTCATTACCCACTGATTCAAATTATCCATGAGACACAAAGTGGCACACCTACTATAGAGTCTTCCTAGAAAATGTGTCCTCTCTAGCCATTTTCTAGGTCCTCCAAGGCAACTCTATCGTATTTAATAATAGAAGTACCATTATTTACAATGGAGTTTGCTGTTATCCGTGGTTTTTGGTATGCACGGAGGCACCTAGAGCCAATCCCCAGCAGATACAGGGGTCCTACTGTACATAATCTTTAGTAGAGAAGTGTCCTCTGCAAGGAAGGAAGATGGAGCTGACAAGAAAAGGCAGAAAATTGGAAGATGGCTTAGGATTGGCTTTGGGCTACTTTCCACAAGGAAAAAAAGACAGTAATATCACCTCAGTATATTCTTGACAGATTCAGAGAAGCTGGAGAAAAATTGAATTTTTTTGCAGCAAGAGTACATATATTGTTATGATTTATCTTTGTTGTAATGCAGATGGTTGGACTTGACTGGCCAATTAAGACCCAATAATTTTACAAAAGACCATCTTGGATAAGGGAATTAGTGGTATACTTATCAAATTTGCAGATGACACCAAATTAGGAGGAGTAGCTAATACCCTAGAGGACAGGATCAAAATTCAGAATGACCTGGATAGACTGGAGAGCTGGGCCAAAGCTAACAAAATGAAATTCAATACGGAGAAATGTAAAGTACTGCACTCAGGGGGGAAAAACGAAATGCATAGGTATAGGATGGGAGAGACCTGGCTGAATGAGACTATGTGCGAAAGGGATCTAGGAGTCCTAGTAAACCACAAGTTAAACATGAGTCAACAGTGTAATACAGCAGCTAAAAAGGCCAATGCGATTTTGGGCTGTATCAATAGAAGTATAGTGTCTAGATTAAGGGAAGTAATAGTGCCACTCTATTCTGCCTTGGTCAGACCTCACCTAGAATACTGTGTCCAGTTCTGGGCACCACAATTAAAAAAGGATATTGACAAATTGGAGCGTGTCCAGAAGAGGGCGACTAAAATGGTGAAAGGTCTGGAAACCATGCCTTATGAGGAGAGACTTAGGGAGCTGGGTATGTTCAGCCTGGAAAAAAGATGGTTAAGAGGCGATATGATAGCCCTGTTTAAGTATTTGAAGGGGTGTCACGTTGAGGATGGAGCAGGCTTGTTTTCTGCTGCTCCAGAGACTGGAACACGGAGCAATGGATGCAAGCTCCAGGAACAGAGATTCCACTTCAACATTAGGAGGAACTTTTTGACAGTAAGAGCTGTTCGACAGTGGAACACACTCCCTCGGAGCGTGGTGGGGTCTCCTTCCTTGGAGGTCTTTAAACAGAGGCTGGATTGCCATCTGTCGGGGATGCTTTGATCAAGATTTCCTGCGTGGCAGGGGGTTGGACTGGATGGCCCTTGTGGTCTTTTCCAACTCTGCAATTCTATGATTCTATGATTCTATGATTCTATCTCCTGTTGGGGATGAAACCTGCTAGAACTGGTGTGTTGAGGTGACCAATGCAGCTATCTACATTTTTTTGGAGACTCCTCTTTGGAGGCTGCCCGGGGAGACTGTCATGATGATCTGCACCAAGAATTTATTGCCATCCCACTGCTGCTTTTCAAAATATCCAGGCTGCATATCATGAAGAGAAGAGCGAAATAGGGAAGAAAAACATAAATAATTGTTCACTTAAGCAACTAAAATTGGTAAGAGCATTTGGACCTGAACCACTTACTGGGGCTTTCCTTCCTGATCATCATGAGTCACCCAGAGTTGCTATGGTAACGGCTATGTTACATGACACAGTCTGTCTCAGATACACAAAAATAACTGCATAGAAAATATTCATTTATGTCTATTGCATAAATGGACTCTTCCTCTTCTACCTGCTTTTGGAAACTAGCTCCCCAGAAATAATAAATTTTACCTTACCTGTGGATGTAATTACATATGCTTATATCATTCTGAGGTTTTCTATAAAGCCAAATGGTACCCTGTAAATATGAACTAGTGAGAACCAGTGTGTCGTAGTGGTTTGAGCATTGGACTATTACTGGAGACCAGGGATTGAATCCCCACTCAGCCATGGAAACCCACTGGGTGACTTTGGGCAAGGCACACTCTCTCAACCTCAGAGGAAGGCAAAGGCACCCCCCCTCCAAACAAATCTTGCCAAGAAAACCATGTGACAGGTTTGCTGCAGGGTCATCATAAGCTGGAAATGATTTGAGGGCACACAACAACAACACATTTGAACTCTTTTGTTTGTTTTCAACAAAAGAAAATGAAGAGCAAGAGATTTAAAAGAAGACAGACATGACATTCCAACATGACCCAGAACTGGAGTGCATTGCACTGATTGGCTTGGGATGAGGGGAGACAAATGTTGAAATCTTTGCTCAGTCATTGCAGAGCTTGGAAGTTACTGTTTTTGCATAACAACTCCCCAAGTTCCCCCCAACATCATGGCCATTGGCCATGCTGGCCTGGGAATTGTGGCATGTTCACCCCAAAAAAGTTACTTTTCTGAGCTCAAAGTAATTGGAATGCAGTAAGTGAAGTGTGTCCCCTCCCCAATTAAATAGCAGGTGAAAAAAGGGGACTTCCGGGAGCATGGTGGAGTGAGTAGCTGGCTGGCACATTAGCTGGTGTCAGGCAGCATCAAGTGTGGTGGTTAGTCAGGGCGGGGAGGGTATCCCAAACCGGCTGTAAATTGTCCACCCGTGAAAGTGAAGGGGACTCATGGGGATCTATTCCAGCACATTGTGTCAGAGAAATCTGCATTTTGAACATTATTAATAAAGATCCTGGCAGGGAGGGGACTCTTAATCTTTGACCTGCTGCAGTCTAAATATGAATGGAAACAGTGAGAGAAGGGGGCTGCCAGTTATATGCCTTGAGAAGAAAACTCCCATTGGCTCCAGCGTGGGACTGCAGCCAATTTACAGGTATACCTTAATTAATGAAGTAGATGTATTCCTGGGAACTACTTCTTTAACAGCAAATTTGGTACCAGGGGTAGAAAAAACATTGAAAGAATAGGGTTAGGTTCCTGTACCCCAAAAAAGGAGAAAAATTCAACATGTTTCAGCAAACTGTTCATTCAAAATGAACAATATGCACATGTGTAATGAAACAACCAAGTCAGGTAAGCCTTGCATGAGTAAACAAAAATATGTTGAACCTTCTAGATTGCTTGAAGGCATCTTCCAAAATGCATTCAGGGATTATTATTTTTTTCTGTCACTAGCCTACATTTTTGTAATGATTTCTTTCTTTTTTTCCTTTTCTTTTTTCTTTCTTTCTTTCTTTCTTTTTTTTCTTTTCTTTTTTTTTTTTTTTTGTGGTCAGATAAATTTTTAAAAATGCTGGGGGCGGGGGTTGCCGGTGAGGCATGTTTGTCAACTTCACCCCTTTCTCTCTATTTTGCTGAGTAAGGGATTCCGGAGGCAGCTGCTGTTAACATTGCCTGTAGCAGTCAGGTATACGCCGTTACAGGATCAGATAGAGTAGAATCCCACTCTTTCTCAGCTCAAGCTTTATTGATTTATTCATTGCAGACACACTGATATCCAAAGTCTATGTTTCTCCAGTCCTTCTTTACCAACCTCCCAATTCTGGTGCTGCTAAAAAAAAATCTTCCAACTAGACAGAGAACAAGGAGGAAGAGGAGGCTTAGAAGGCATAACAAAATGTTGTGGAAAGGGGTTTCTTTGTCAGAGGCTTTGTTAAGTGAGGTATGCTTATATTTTGCCGCACAGAATTCAGATGGACTTAATGTCAGTCACATCAATCTATAAATCACCTATCTGCATAGTAGCAGCTTGTTTCTCTTTATTGATTAGCCATTAGTGAAATGGTGGAACTGGTTTTTTAAAAATGGTATATGTGAGGCTTGCTACTCACAAATCATTAGCTGAGACTATAGTTCAGTTATATATGAGAGCAACCCTGAGCCTGCTGTACCCACCTCATCATCCTCTTTTGTAAATTTCCCCCCTTCTGCCCACCTGCCTTTCAACAATCCCCAGTTACCTTGGTTGCTGCTGTAGTGATGACAGGAGAATGGATGAAGGGACAAAGGTTTCTCTCCATTCTGCTGCCTCTGAAGCCTAGCATGCTGTATGACAGGTGTTAGGACCTGACAGTTAGGAGTTGTGAGAAGTGTGCTGCTGATCCATATTAACAAGACTGGGAATGTTACATTCCCCAGTATTCCTGATACCTGATGTGTTGCTGGAATAGTATTAAACACAAGTGGCAGGAGAGTGAAAGGGGGCTTTAAAGTGGGAGAGCAGGAAGGAGGATGGTGGAGTAGAGTGGGAGGAGTATAGGAAGAGACTGAAAAGGCAGAACTGAAGGACTTCTCCAGCTTATATTAAAAATTCCAGCTAGAGAAGATCTTTCAGGCTTCCTACCTGAGGCAAACAAGCTGTCCAAAATCTTATGTACAATTCTGGTTATATTAATGTTGGTACACTCATTAATATTTCCCCATTTAGATGGCTCTTTTCTCTCTTTTGTAGATATTACCATGGAAAGCCTATTCACTATTCAACAAAATGAAACTTTTATAAAATATTCTTGCAGGAAAGAATATTCAAGGTGGGTGAGAGTAACATGAAAGGAGCCCACTTCATTGAACTCAGTGAGGCTACTTTTGCATAAATCCATATAGGATCAGTCTGAAAGAACAGTGTACCAAAGGGACATTTTCCCCTTTCTTTCATTTTTTAAACTGCTCTATACATTTCAGTTGTTGGTCTCCTATTGTTTATACATATAGTTAGGCATTTAGAGGGAAATTGAGACATCAAAATACCAGGGTTTAAGAGATTCTTTATAGTTAAAATAAGATGCATGAGGAAAATATCAATAAGCTGTGATGGAAGGCGGCCAGATCAGTACTATTTGTTCTACTCTTGTTCAATCAGCAGCCCTGTAAAAAGAATTACAGAGACATGATATGAAAGGTAGGTTACATTTAATGCTTATTGATTTTCAGAAAGCCTTCTTAAATGTTAAGGAGTGCTTTTCTTTTTTTTAATCTCAGCAATTTAGGGTCTTTCCTCCTGCTTCTCATTCTTCAAGTTTGTATTTAGCTCAACATATGGCACTGTATCAACTGAAAACATTGCTCAAGCAACTAGTGTTATCCACTGTTTCAATAGCTTTTATTCCTGCCTGATCATGTTTTGAACATGTTGTATGAAACATGTAAAAGTATTGAAACATTGCCGATAACCTCCCCTAATTCATTCTGATCATTTAAATAATTATTTTATCATTATGCAATGACTGGCTTCTTGTTGGTGTCTTGTTGCTGTTGTTATGTGCCTTCAATGACTCTGACTTATGGTGACCTTATCATAGGATTTTCTAGGTAAGGATTTCTTTAGAGGAGGTTTGCCATTGCCTTTCTCTTAACATATAAATAAATTTGATGATTACAATGACTAAAAGTGATCACCAAATCCTACCTGAGAAGCCTCACAGCCCTCCTCACCCACACAGATATCTCTAAGGTGCTGAAGAGCAAAGCAGTGAATACTTATGTGTCCAGCCCTCTCCTGGTTGTGAGGCATGCTGAGATAGACAGCTGGAACAGGATCCTACAACTGTCTGCCTCAGCACACCTCAGAACTGGGAAAGGGCTGAACATGTCATTACTCGCCACCCTGTTCACCAGTGCCTCAGAAATCACTGTGCTGCAGGCTGCAAGGCTTCAGTGGTAGGATTTTAGAGGGTAGTGCCATGAGACATCACAGCTATGTCTCCCAGTGTAGGATCTCGGCCACTGTTTTAAAACAGCAGGACTTTATAATTTTCAAGAGAGCAAGAACTTACCATAAGTAGTGCTAGCATAGCCATGTGTCATATTTTAGAAAGGGCAGTCCTCTGTTCAAAGGGTTGTCCAGTTCAAGTCAATTAAAACTAAAGAACCATAGGAGAGAGCAGTGGCCTTAACATTGTTCATTCTCTTAGGCTAGATGTGCGTGCGTGTGTGTGTGCAGCTTTCCATTTGTTGAATTACAACTCTCAGCATTCCTTATCATTGGCTGTGTTGGCTCGGGTTGCTGATATTTGCAGTCCAATGACATCTGGAGGATTACCCAATTCCCACTCCTGTGTTAGTACCCGCACATCAGGCTGAACAGATACATTGTTCACCTGGTCAAAGGCTTCTGCTCCAAGGTGAGATGTTTTCTACTTCTATTTAAATTACAGCAATTATTTCTATAGTTGCATCTAGACATATAAATAAACTTGCAGTCTTTATACCTATTTGGCCAATCACCATCCTTATATGTTAATACACTAAAACAATATTTCATACCTGTCACTCAATCATCATACATGCTTCTGATGATACATAATTGCATTATGTTATACTAAGATACAAAATCAGAATACAAACTATAATTTGTGGAAAACAGGAAGCATGAGACTTCCTCCCTGCTATCCCTCCTTCTCCACTAACCCAACCCCATTGCATGACAAACATCGAGATCTTGATTCAATGGACTGAGTAGAGTGGGCCTTTGGTATCCACTGGAGTTTGGTTCCAAGACCCCCTGTGGATACCAAAATCTTTGGATGCTCAAATCCCATTATATACAATGGCATAGTAAAATGGTGTCCCTTATATAAAATGGCAACATCAAGGTTTCCTTTTTGGATTTTTAAAAAATATTTACAAGCCATGGTTGATTGAATCTGTGGATGCAGAATCTTTAGATACAGGGGGCCTGTTACCTGGATGCATGGTGTCTGTGGGGACCTACTCACTATACTAAAAGTATGATATTAAGTTAGGGAATTTTAATTAGTTCAAAGGTATGGCTGAGAGAGGTTGATAACTTATGGAACCTTTGCACCTGCGTATGCCAGTACTCACTGACGAGACTCCAAACCGAAATGAAATAAAAATGGTTTTTATTGGAAAAATAATCAGAGAAGCATTCACACCTGCACTCATCATCACAAGATAACCACACAAGGCTAACAAAGAGTCAAGGAGAACTATTGGGATAAAGGAATAGATTTGAGGAGTTATGGGCTATATTTACCAGTCTTGATGAACAGAGGTTCGTTCAGCAAAGGAAGACTCAGACTTGAAATCGAGGGTGGTACAGCAGTCCAGCAGAGTGACATGTCCAACTGTAGCACACATGGATATTATTTGAGGGCAATATTTATACCTAATATTGTACCCTCAAGGGTGTTTTGAGTGTAAAAAATGCTTAGTTTGGTTTCCCATAGTTAAACAAAGGAAACTCTGGTTTTGTTGATTGCAGCTAATGGTTGAAACATTAAGGTTGACGGGTTTATAGCAGCCTCCATATTGTGGAGAGGAAAAGGTGTGATGGAAGGTATTTGCAGAGATGAGTGGAGATAATAGGTGTTCTGGTCACTGTTTGTCTTTTGAATATGACCCACTGCTACATGCAACCAGGGAAAATTAGAACATTCCTCCATAACGATGCTAAGGTGTTTTGCAATAATCTTGTCTTGAATGTGTTTGTTGGGGAATTTCCACAACATCTTTGTAGATCCTAGTAACCTCCACCTGAACCCATCAGTGGTCAGCCCTTGTCTACCTTAGACCTGGTGAAGTGTCCAATAGCCGACTGTACTTTTTCTGGAGCTGGACCCAGAATTTCTGACATGCCTAGAAGTAGATGTTTGGGTTTACAGCTAGACACATCACTTGTTTCAGGGACTGATTTGTTAGATGGATGGATAGGCTGGTTTCTGTTCTCTCTTCCTCCCAAAATATAGGACCCAAGGAAGCTAACAATAAAATAAATAAAACAAATGCAAGTTACAGATTAATTAAAACATCAAACAACATTAAAAGTAGTTAAAAACATGCCACTTCAGATATAACATTCTCATGTTCATCTCCATGTTGCTGATAGGCAAACACCCTACAAAGGACAGCTGCAGCCACTGAAGCAAACGTCACAGTTTGCTGGTCACACTGAAAAGCAATGCTGTGGATATCAGACTTTTGCTGGGATCTGAGAGTCCTACACAAAGTGTGTAGTTCTCACTGACAAAGTATAGAGAGATCCACAGCAGTGCTCTCCCAAATGCAGTACTATTAAAGCCATGTCAAAAACTTGTCAAAACCTGATCTGGCAATAGGTGGGGAGATGCCGTGCTGTTGCTAGACAACAGCTGAGGTTGATGGTGGTAGTTTTCATTTAGACATGTTGCTTTTGAGTCTGGCAATGCTGACAAGTGTGAAGTAGAGTCCTGTGTGATAGGATACTGGTAGATATTCAACAGCTGACCTGACAGAAGGATTGTGAGCTTGTCAGAATTGCATTTTCTTGTCCGCTTCTTAGAAGTGGAGAATGTAGATAGAGCTCCTATTATAGCTTCTAAGGAAAACTAGGTGGGGTGGAGATGGGGAGCTAGTGAGGGCAAAAGAGAAAATACTGTATAACGTCTTCAGAATGTATTTCATCAAATGGTCCCTATTATCTTCCATTATCTTCTCCAAAATGCATTTCATCAAATGGTCCTCATTATCATTGCCTCCCCAGCAATGCCGGGTGGGGGGCAGCAAGGCTGTTCCCATAAGGTCTTATACACAATATTCCTTCACACTGACAGTGATTTACTCCTGGCTTTACCTTGTGAGTGATTCCAAAGCAGCACAAACCTGCTACCTGATCATTAGACTTTGCTCGGTAGGGCTGCTGACTGACATGCTGTGATATAGCAATAGGCAACTGTGAAGTTTGCTTCAGTGGCTTCAGCTGTCCTTGGTAGGGTGTTTACAAGTGAGTACATCAGCAACATGGAGATGAAAAGGAACTATCACTCAGTGCTTGCCAAAAACACAGCTTGGCTTGCTGGGGGTGGGGAAGAGAAATCCTCTTTCTTGACATTGTACAGCATTAGGAATAGGGAATCTTGTTTGTCCAGAGGTAGATGGGCAAGAAGAAAATCCAAATGCATGAGGAGTGAACAAAGGCTGGAGGCCGTATAAGCCTGCCTATGGACATAGAAGGGCCATATCCCTGCTGCACCCACTTCCCTTTTCCCCTAGGGCCACAGGGAAAAATCTTCCCATGCTTGGGGGCTTTCCTGTGCTTTTAAAGGCCCATCTGAGATCTTTTTTTCTAATCAGGAAGTAAATCCAAATTTTGAGGGATGATGGAGGAGTCCCTGAGGGCCGCAAAGATAATCCTGGGTATGCATGTGGACCATGGGTCCCCACTTCCCCCACACCTGAAATATACATGACTAAGTTTAAAGAAAGTTTAAAGAAAGAAAGATTAAAGAGTTTTAAAAAAAATAAAAAAGGCATTTTGTCATTGTCTTTGACATGGCACTCCTCATGTCAGACTTGTTAAGAAATGTTTGCCCATATATTTCGGTGTATAAGACGACTGGGCGTATAAGACAACCCCCCCTATTTTTAAGTTAAAATATAGAGTTTGGGATATAATCACTGTACAACATTACCCCACCACCACCCACCCTCCCTAAAACCCCATCTCGGATTCGGGAAGAATGAGAGCTGGCTAGTTGGAGGGGTGGCTGGGAGGGGGGAAGCTTCCTAGCCAGCTCCTATCCTTCCCTAGTCTGAGATGGGGCTGCTAGCCCCATCTTGGACTCGGGAAGGATGGGAGCTGGCTAGGAAGCTTCCTAGCCACCTCGGAGGTTTGGCTGGCTGGGGGGGGGGAGTGTTCCCAGCCAGCCAAAGAAACATCCAAGTTTCCCCTGGCAGGGGTGGCTAGGAAGCTTCCTAGCCAGCTCCCGTTCTAGCCACCTCGTAGGTTTGGCTGGCTGGAGGGGGAGACCGTTCCCAGCCAAACCTCTGTGTTTTTACAAAGGTTTCTCGCAAGGAGCCCTTGTAAAAGCGCAGAGGTTTGGCTGGAAACGCTCTCCCCCCCCCCCAAGCCAGCCAACCCTCCGAGGTGGCTAGGAAGCTTCCTAGCCAGCTCCCGTCCTTCCCAAGTCCAAGATGGGAAGGACTTGGGAAGGATGGGAGCTGGCTAGGAAGCTTCCCCCCACCACCACCAGCCACCATGCAGAACTCGGATGTTTCTTTGGCTGGCTGGCTGGCTGGGGGGAGCATTCCCAGCCAAAATTCTGCGCTTTTACAAGGGCTCCTCGCCAGGAGCCCTTGTAAAAGTGCAGAGGTTTGGCTGGGAACGCCCCCCCCCCAGCCAACCAAACCTCCGAGGTGGCTAGGACAGGAACTGGCTAGGAAGCTTCCCAGCTACCTGGAAAGCTTCCTAGCCACCCCTGCCCGGGGAACTCAGATGTTTCTTTGGCTGGCTGGCTGGGGAGAGTGTTCCTAGCCAAACCTCTGCACTTTTACAAGGCCTCCTAGCCACCTCAGAAGCTTCCTAGCCACCCCTGCCGGGGGAACTCGGATGTTCCTTTTGCTGGCTGGCTGGCTGGCTGGCTGGCTGGCTGGTGGGAGCATTCCCAGCCAAACCTCTGCATTTTTACAAGGGCTCCTCGCGAGGAGCCTTTGTAAAAGCATAGAGGTTTTGCTGGGAAGGTGGAGGAGAGGGGCAAATGTACTGTACATGCTTTGCCTCACCCCCCCCCCCCAATCCAGTCTCCTGCATCTTCGCTCCCTTTGCGAAAGGAGTGAAGAGGCAGGAGATCGGGTGCCGGGTGAGGCAAACTGTATACCTGGCGTGTAAGGTGACCCCTAACTTTGGGGGTATTTTCCAGGGTTCAAAAGTCGTATTATATGCTGGAATATATGGTAGTTAGCATTCCAGGGATAGACAATCTGGTGACTTCCTGAAGTTGTGGACTGCAGTCCCCATCAGCCCCTACTTTTGTGGCTAAAAGCCAGGCATTATGGGAGTGGTAGTCCAAACCATCTGTACTTATGGGCCAGATCATGCTGTCAGATATAATTGTGTCCAACAATGTGGAAAACAACCCTTTGTCCCACATCCAGGGGATATGCTGGTGTTTGTACCCTGAGGGATGCGCCAAAGGAGGACACAACAATTGGGAGTTCCTGGTTGTAGCATAGTCCCCCAGCATTGCTCACCCACAGGGATGTACCTGGAGGTGTTCTGGCTGCCCTCGCAGATGCAGTGAAGAAGGAGCAGATTTATCCTGGGGGTGGAGACTGCTCTGTGGATGAACAATGGAGCTGTGGCCATTAACATACATGGGTCTGCTGTTGTGCAGCTGAAAGGATGTGGAGATGAAGATGCACTTTCCACCACCACAACAAAAGCACAAGTACATAAGGGGAGACTGACATTCTGCCAGTATGCTTATTGGATCTAGACCTATGGCTTGGGGTGTTTGTATAGTGAAATAAGAAGAGAAGTAACATGCTTTGCCTAGACATTATGCCAACCCCACCAGCAGCCACATTCCTTACTTAGTATATGCAAAGGAGTAAAACAAGGCTGTCGGTGACCTCCCAGAGGGCCTTCTCAGCTGCCGCTCCCAGATTATGGAATGGCCTGCCAGATGAGATCCATCTTATTACCACCTTAAACAGCTTTTAAAAAGCTGTCAAGACGGATCTTTTCCGGCAGGCCTTTCCTGAATAACTATCCCGGCCCAAGACTCGGCTGTCCTTCTCAGCTGCAATTAGATTTTTTAACTATTGTATGTTTTAATTTTTTTCTTTCTAATTCATATATTTTAATTACTGTATGTTTTTAATCTTTTATAATTTAATATTATTTTAAGGGGTGGGTGGGCTAGGGTACTGTGTCTATGGAGTTCTATATTGTAAGCCGCCCCGATTGCGTTGGAGAGGGGCGGGATAGAAATAAAATTTTATTAGTAGTAATAGTAGTAGTAGTATTAAAATAATAGAGATAAGCCTGGAAAAGAAAAGAGGAAAGAGGAGCTTGTAAGATACCAGGGGAAAGTGGTAAGACAAAAAAGAAATCTTTCTCTGTGGTTAATCAAGAATTTCCTTCTCCTTGTTGGCTTGTGAAGAAAGAAGAAACCTGTACACAATTACATGGAGAGAAGGTCCTTGTTACAACAGCTTCACTAGCTACTAGTCTGTTTCCAGATACAATTCAAAGAGCTGGTTCTTGCTATATGGTTTCAGTCCAATGTCTCTAAATGATCACATCTCAAGTTTTAAGATCTATAGGGAAAAGCTTTCTCTTAATCCCACGACCCTCAGAGACATGTTTGGAGAAGACGCAAGAGAAGGCCTTCTAAGTGACTACTCCCAGACTGCTCCCTTTTCTATGAGAGGCTGGATGGTGCTCTACTTTCACCAGCAGGCAAAGATCTTTTATTCAGATAGGCTTTTGATTATTAATTGGCTGTGCAAAAGAGTGTTTGAACAGATGGTGTTGTACATGTTTCTCCTTTCCTGCTAGGTTTTTAAATGATTTGATACTGGTTTTAATTCAGTGTTTGGTTTCAATGTGATCATTGTTTAATTGTTCTCTAACTTTATAATAGATTGATTGTAGCTAAATTTCATTTTAACTTGTGCTATAAGCTGCCTTGGGGCCTGTAAAGGGATGAAAGTGGGATAAAAATGAACTGGAGGGGAGGGATTTTGAGTCCTGGATCTGGCCATGCGGCTTGGTAAAGGAATCTAATGCTGTCCTTGCTTCAAGAAGGGCTGACAGCTGAACCCTACAGAAGCGTGAATAATGAGGAAGAATAGCCAGGCACTGTCAAGTTATTTTTCTTTATTTTCATTGTTTTGGAAACTCACTTGGACAGTGGATGTATTATATTTTCTGTAACTCTAAGACGTTTCCCAGTGAAATAATTCCATGGGTTTGTTTGTTTGTTTTTGGTATGGCACTATTTCATGTCTGTGTCCACATGCTTAAGACTTAGGAGATTTTCGGATGGCTAAAATCAGCCTCTTGCCGTGCAAGCAGCCTCTGGAGCAGTAACGAGGCTGCTGCGTGGCAAGGGTCCATTTTGGACGACGCTGTTTCTCTCTCGGCATCGTCCGTGACTGTTGTGGCCAGCATTGGAGGCAGCCGCACTGTTTTTTACTCATGGACAACTTCTGTGAGTAAAAAACAGCGCGGCCGCCTCCAATGCTGGCCGCAACAGTGACGGACGACGCTGAGAGAGAAACAGTGTCATCCAAAATGGACCCTTGCTGCGCAGCAGCCTCATTACTGCTCCAGAGGCTGCTTGCGCAGCAAGAGGCTGATTTTAGCCATCTGAAAATCTCCTTAAATGTCAACTACCAAGGGAAACCATATTCTTGGGACTGCAGCTGAGCTGAACACCTGGGATATGTAATCTCATGTCAGGGAAGAATGGAGTTTAGGGCTCCCACCGTTGCCTTCTGAGTTTTAGGAGTTTTGTGGGCCCAGTGCAGAGTGAGAGATCATCCTTGGCAGCTGGGAGGTTCAGAGTCTTTTGTGGTTGCAATAGGAATGTAATCCTTCACTGATTTTTTTCTCAAAGAAGCAGTGAGCAATTTGAACACTGTTCTTTGCACTGCAACAGCCTTGGAAAACTGTGCAGTTTTCAGAGACTATTTGCAGTTTGGGACTCATTCTGTGTAAGATTAATGTGTGAGGCTTCTGCATAGAAAACAACATTTTTGTGCTGAATATGATATTGTAATAAATAATATTATTTTTGGCCCAGAGAATACGATGCAGAAAATGCTGTATCTTGTGCAGAAAATGCTGTAGGTGGGGAATTATTCTGTGTAAAATTTGCATAGAGTGTTTTTGCCTAGAAAACAGCATATTCTGTGCAGGAAACACAAAACAAGCACTATTATTTACTGAATAGAAAACACTGTGCAAAAATACTATGTGTGAATTTTGCACAGACTACATCTCAGACTACCAAGATGTTCACCAGGCTTTCCAAAAACTCAAGAAACATGTTTTTAAACCATTTTACAAGTATTTTCAAATTTTCTTTCCATCTCCAAACTGCAAACACACCTATGTGAGCAGCAGCTGCTCACTACATATTATAAATAAAATGGGTGAGCAGATGAAAATGCAGACTTATCCAATCGTCCCAATATATATGGATCACATTTTTGTACTGACCAATAGCCAAGACAATCTTAATATCAACCAGAAACAATTGTAGGAAGGAAGAAGACAAACTATTATGAAAGACAGGATGGTAGATGATCTGGACTTGTTTCCTAGTACAATTTGTGTTTGTTAAGGTCTCAGCAAATTGCTTTTGCCCCATCAGAATCATTCATGTTTTCACGTTTGGTGTGTCTTCCAAAAGTAATGCATATCATATCTTCCTCCTTTTGGCCTGAGCTAATGGATACTATTGTTTTGCAGGCATTTTTTTCTGCAGTATAAATCCTGTTGATTTAATTTGGTGGGAGGTTGTTGGTAAATGGTTTGGCTTTCATGCATGTCATTAGGGAAAGGTGGTTTTCAGTATCTGTAGGAATCTAGGTGGGCATTTAACTGTGGAAGGGGGAAAATCCTAACATCTAATCTAGGGATGAATGAGTCACTTTACTTCCAGCCCATACCACTTTTTATATGGGTTTGCTCATGCATTCATCCTATCCAGTTTCTGCACCCATCTGGCATGGTTTTTGTTTTAAATCTACATGCAGTTTTGTATTTGATGGAAAACATTTGGGTGCAGTGGCTAGCAATTCTGATAAGGAAGCAGAGACACCAAGTACACTAAAGAAACAAACTTAAAGCTTTACTATTGTAAGAACGCTACTAAAGATAGAAAAGCACCCTAAGGATGCTAAGACAACATAGAATTAACCAAGGGAGGAATAAGGGAGTAGAAGAGAAGAGCTGGTAAAATCTCTAAGAGTATCAGTTTACAGTTCAGATTGCTTAGGACAGGTGGATAAGAAACAAAAGACTTTGGGTCATTGAAAACTACATAATCCTCTCACTGCTACTCTCTGTAAGACATCTTAAGCTCTTTAAGTGCTCAGTGCTGTTGCAGTTAACAGTATTTAAATATGTACACTTAAAATCTATTTTTGGTCAAAATAAACATTTTGAAATCTGTTTTCTCCCAAAATAAAGCCTCTTAAATGCATTTGGATAGTCTTTTTTGGCTGAGAACTGCATTGCAAGATTTGAGAAATGCAAAGATAGGTGGTTTGCTAAGTTTTGGTCAGCACATTCATCCAGTAGGTACAAAAGAGGTCAGTCCGTACAGGAATTTGCAAAGACCAGGTTCCTCAAGCATCCCTATTCCAACACTGCTCTCCATAGTCATGACTGGAGTGTCAGCTCAAATGTAGTCTTCTTCAGTGTAGTTCTTCCACACACTTGCCTGCCAGCCATCATGATGCAAATACTGTATATGTGAGAGGTCAGTACTTTCTTTCCTCATTTCATTAAATGCGACAAAGACAAAGGTTACCAAGCAGAGTGACAGCCAACTATAGAAGGCAGATATTCTTCATCATAGTCAGTGACACCTATTTTGATAGTAGTACATGTGAAAAGAATCTAAAGATTTTAATAAAACACAACGTAAACATGAGTGAATACTGTGATGTAGCGGGGGGGGGGACTAATACAGACTACAATAAAAAAGGTATAATGTCTAGATCAAAGGACCTCCCAGAGGACCTTCTCTTCTACAGCTCCCAGACTTTGGAATGGCCTGCCGGATGAGATCCGTCTTATCACTACTCTTGATAGCTTCAGGAAAGTGCTAAAGACGGATCTCTTCCGGCAGGCCTTCCCGGAATAACTTCCCGGTTCCAGTGGACTGATTGCTACCCACCCTCTTGCCATCGTTGCCGTTATTTATTTATTTATTTATCATATTTTATTCTTGTTTTAACTCTTCATTAGTTTAATTTAGTTTTAAGGGGTGGGAGGGTTAGGATGGGGAGGGATTGTTTTAACTTGATGTTTTAATCTTGTTGTACGCTGCCCCGGTTGCTGAGCAGAGGGACGGGTTAAAAATAAAAATTTATTATTATTATTATTATTATTATTATTATTATAGGAAGTAATAATATCATTCCATTCTGCTTTGGCCAGACTTTACTTGGTCCAGTTCAGGGCACCACAGTTTAAGAAAGATATCAACAAATGGAGCTTATCCAGAAGAAGGTGACCAAGATCAAAACCTGTCTGGAAATCAAATCCTATCAGAAATGTTTTGTAGGACAGGGTATAGTTAGCCTGGAGAAGACACAATTTGAAGGTGGTGTGATAGCCATCTTCAAAAATCTGATGGGCTGTCACATGAAAGATGGAACAAACTTTTTCTCTGCTTCTTCAGAGGGCAGGAGCTGAAAGGCGATTACAACAAAATATTGCAAAGAACTTCCTGGTGCCAAGATCTCTTTCATAGTGAAATGGGCAACTTCAGAAAGTAGTGGACTTTTCTTTATTGGAGATTTTAAAACAGAATTGATGGATGCCTGTTAGTGATGCTTTAGGTATGGACTCCAGCATTAGCAGGGATTGGGCTAAATTAACCTTGAGTTCCTTCCAGCTCTACAATTCTATTATACCATGATCCAATAATATTTAGCAGCATTATATAGACTGTAATCCTACAGACACTTGCCTAGAAATAAGTCCCATTGAACACCATTGTACTGGTATTCGAGTGGATGCATATTGTTTCGACTGTTGGACTAAGAATTGGGAGATTTAAGTTCAAGTCCCCATTAAACCATGAAACTGAGCAGGTGACCTTGAGCCTGTCATTCTCTATATCTCGGCCTGATCTAGGTCATCAGGTTGTTTTGAAAATAAAGTGAGGAGGTGGAAAAGCCAGGTACATCACCTTGAGCTCACTAGAGCAAAGCAGGGTATAAATGTAACTAATTTTTAAAAATATGTTAACTTGAAAGATTGGCTAGAAAGCAGGGCCAGTTTAAGGAATTTTTGGGGGCCCTGCAATGCTTTATTTTTTGGGGGGGGGCATATGTTAATCTCAGGTCAATGTAACCTAACTCAACCTAAGCCATTCACAGTACAGGATATTCAGATTATTACTAATAATATTTTTGCAGGAGGAGGGTTACTATGGGGGCCCCCCACAGTGATGCCCCCCCTGAAGATGCTGATGCCGCCGGTGCCTTAAAACAGCCCTGAAAGCATAAGTATTCTAACATTGTGAAAATGAAGAGAGTGGGTCATTGGAGATCATCTATTATTATTTAGTAAGTATTGTTGGCATCCTGCTCAAGAGTTACCAGATAGTAGGCTGGACCTTAATATCATAAGCTTTAGGATTCATGTTTATGGTCATTAATGACCAAATATGAACCCAAAAACCTACCTCTTGAGCTAGGCAGTGTCCCAACCAAAGGGATACCAAGGAGCTGTAGATCAAAGCACTGGGACGTTATGATGATCATGCTCTCCCAGTTGTGGGGCATGTTGAGATGCGAGTTGGAGAGACCCCTTGGAGTCCTATCACAGTTGCTTGTCTCAACACACCCCATGACAGAGAGTGTTACATTTGCTGGTGCCCCAGTCTGCAGTAACTTGAAAAGATGGCATCAGAAGAAATAGCTACAATGATGTTCCATCTGATGATAAAGGAACTTGGCCAACATTTCTTTCCCACTGTTTCTCCAAGTAAATCTACATAGTGTATATGGTTGTATTTCCAATTTTTAAAAAAATAATGTGAGGAGATGAGCATTAGACTTGTTAGGACAACCAATCCGCTTTGCTGCTCATTCTCAGAGAGGGTGGAACTGGAGATCGGATTGGTCAGACATGCGCAGGGGGCGGGATTTCCAGCAAGACCGTACCTGGAAGCACTCTGTTGGATTTTCTATTGGCAATTATGTGTTTCTTTCCTCTACTGAGATGCCATATGATATTTTTAAGCAGAAGGTTGCACTTGTGCACATTTGCTTTAATGTTAAAAAAGACTATTGTACAGCGGCAGCAGCATATAACACACTAATTTACAGCCGCCATCTTGATTCACGGGTGTTGAACTTCAAAGGTGGATAGCTTCTCAGCATATCATTTTTACTGAAAGACTGTGGAGACAGAAGGGCACTGCTGCGAATTTGCAATAATGCACAAGAATGAGGATTATATCCTCTTGTCTAGATGAATCCTTTTAATTTTAATTTTACCTTTAAGGGCATTTGGTATTTTTAGGGGCTCTTTGAATTGAATTTTTAAAAGTTTTCTGCCATTCTTTTGTCTATACTAAGCTTTTGCCTAAAAAGTAAAAAAAAATCCAAAATACTGAAAAATAATGAAATGCAATTAATAACATGAGTTATCTTTTTTTTTTTTACACTGGAATGAGTCGCAACAACAAAATGCTTCTGAAACACCATGATGAGCAATGAGGGATTAATTTAAAAACAAAATAGTGATTTTTCAAGCTCTGCTATATATACTCTAAGGAGGCAGGACGTTCATGCTGGGATGAATGGAAGCATTTTGGAATGGAAGCTTCCAGTCTTAAAACCTACACTCTCACTCCATATAATACAATTTTGCTCTTTGTTTTTTATGCCATCTTTTCAATATGGAGGATGATCTGCTTTGCTCATTGCCAGCCAATTGTTTCTCATTGCACTGATCAATTCCTTTTCATTGTGATTTGCATCGGTTCCTCTCTGTTTGTCAGCTTTCTACATATCAGGTGTTCATGGAGGGATAATAGGTTGAGGAAGGGGTGAGAAAGATATGCAAGTGGTTTCCAGGTGTCTGCCCTCATTAGCTTACAGGGGAATGAGCTGGAACACCTACCTGGCAAATGCGAAGGATAAAAAAAAATCTGGCAGCACACAAGAAAAAAGCTCAGCGTGAATTTTAGTTATGACTTTTACAAGGATGGTTTCCCTCCTGTGAGACATTTTGAATGACATTCAGTAGTTTTATTTGGCCTGGGGGAGACAGATGATATTTTAAAATGGCAGTAGATGTGGAGAAGACTAATGGTAAATAAGCTTTAAGCTCAGTGAGCAACAATGGGTGCAGCAACAGACTAATAGCAGCACTTCATCATCTTTCTTTGAAAAGATTCTCAATTTGCATGTGCTGTGGCCATAGGAGAAGGGGTCTCCCATGAAACTCAGCGGCTTACATGGGCATCTGCATTTGGAAACTGGGCAGTCTTCAATGGTTTGGGGGGGCAGTTGTGTGCGTGTGTTTCATTACAACACCAGCCAAAAGTTGTCATTAATGAGGAGGAGATAGGGATTAATGTCATAAGTGAGAAGAGAGAAACTGAGGACATTACCAGACACGGCAAAAATCATGGGATTACAACATCAGGGTAGCATAAATGGGCCTCAATATCGCACATCATCATCCTCACATTATTACCCCATGCTCCAGCCATGAAAAAGGCATTCTTTCTCATTCACAGGACATGCCATCACTAGATCACCAATAGAACTCTTTTTGCACTATTGACTGTGTGCGAAAACACATCCTGTTGTAATCACGAGATTACAGTGTGAATGGGAGGTCCTCAGTAAGAAGGCTTCCTGGTGAGAATGTGAAAATGAAGCACAGGATGCTCTTTTTATGAACTGTCCCCTTTAGTTTGCACATTTTTCGGTTTGTTTCAGTGCTTGTATGTTAATTTACTTTCTTAATTAAGGGGTTTGGGGAGTTTTCAATGTGCTTGTGTCTTCTCGTGAGAACCACCGAAATCTTGCCCATGCCAAATCGTGGAACTAAACTCCCATTCTTGAAGGGCTAGTGGTCATCATCGGTAATTCTGTGGCGTTTCTTTTCTATGATTACAGCTACATGTGATAATAAGTGCTATAATGTGATGATGTTCCCTCTACCTTCATTTGTGGAATTAGAGTGTTTTTAGATGCTAGTCTGATAATGTCCTGAGGCTATGCCATGACACTACAATTATGGAATTACTGAAGAAATGTGATAGCAACAGAAGCACCATAGTTCATGTATTCCCCCACCCCTGTGTCCATGCCATGCTCTGCCAGTTTTCACCATGTCTCAAATGGTGGGAGGATGCAGACAACCCAGGTTCTCCTTACAGAAGGAAAAGAAAGAGTGCATCCACAGACATAGCAGTGATTTGGTGCTCCTAAGGCACACCTGTGATACTACTGTTGTTCCATCCTATGAAATTCTTGGATTTGCAGTTTGAGGTGGGGCATTTAGAATTCTCAGGAAGAGAGCTCCAGCTTCCTAGAGTTGGATGGTAGTGCATGCACTGGTAACCTCAAGACTGGACTCCTGGTATGTGCTGTCTCTATACCAAGTTTGGGCTGACTCTATACCAAGTTTGGAAACTTCAATTAGTTCAAAACATAGCAGTCAGATTGTAATCATACTACACCAATATTAAAAGTACTCCACTGGCTGCCAATTAGTTTCTGGGCAAGGTACAAAGTGTTGGTTGTTACCTTTAAAGCCCTACCTGGTTTGGGTCCAGGTTACCTATGGGATCATCCCCTCCTTTGTAATCCACCCCATACATTCAGGTCCTCTGAGGCCCATTTACTCCAGTCAGCAAGGACTGCATTAGCAACTGTCACCCAGAGGATTTTTTTTCCTTCACTTGCCCCTAAACTGTGGGATGACCTGCTGGAATAAATTCAACAGTTGAATATGCTGTCTGAACTTAAAATAGCATTAAAGACCAGTCTCTTCTGGCAGGCCTATCCAGACTGATATTATGTGTTTTAATAAGTTTATGAGTTTTTAACTGATATTAGGTGTTGTGTGTTAATCTGTTGTTCCCCACTTCAATCCATGGGAGGGGTGGGTAAGATGATGATGAAGGTGATGATCCCAACTAAATCCAACCAGAGTAAACCCACTGAATCAATTGCTAAATGATAAATCAACACTTGTGTAAATCCCATTGGTACAGTGGTTCTGCTCTTATTGGAACTAGCACATGGATTTGGGTCTTTGCTCCCCACCATTGTTCCAGTCTAGAGCAAGTTTCCTGCACCCACCTAAGAGAGAAAGCTTCATTTTGTTCAATGGGAGGTATTTTTTCCTCTGCAAGTTGTCGCTCAGCCACTCAATATGGTTTGGCACCACAGTGTGAGCAATGGGTTAAAGCTAGACTGGGCTTCCTGTCCCTACTTTTATTGATGGGAAAGAAACTCTTGACATAATTACATGCTTCATATTAACAGTAATGTGCAGCTTGGGCCCTGGTTTCCCATGAAGATGACTATTTGCATGCTATGAGGTAGAAGCAATGAGAGAAGCCTCTTTAGTGGTGGCTATGGAATCACCTCCTTAAGGATCTTTGCCTGGCACCTACTATGTTAAACTTCACATGTTAGGACAGCCTTTTTTGGTTTTTCCCAAACCATTTTATTTCTTGATATTTAGAAAATCTATCTGTCTGCCTATCTGTCTATTATGCTAAAGTATACTAATTCTTATTATATGATAATGCTTTTATTTGCTGTTTTATTAGCTGTTTCTTGTCATATTATTATCTTTTCTTGATTCTATTTGGTTTGTTATGTATGTTTCCTGAAGTGCCTAAATATGTCATGGCAATTAACAAAGGATTATTGTGTTAGGCAGGTGCATTGATGCTCAGAAGGAAGTAGATCCATGCCATTTCTACTAGTACTGCAAGCATGAACAAAATGTGAACCAGAAAATTGAATAATATCCCAAAAAAAAAAGGCGGGGGGGAGGTGGTTTTAAAGAAGACAATTCTGATTACCTTTTTTCTTAATTATGGTGCAGACCATGAGATCTAATGTAGTGTTAAAAGATTCTTAGAACTGTTTTTTTAAATTATAGAATCATAGATTTGGAAGAGACCTCAAGGGCCAACCAGTCCAACCCCCTGCCATGCAGGAATACACAATCAAATCATTCCCGACAGATGGCCATACAGCCTCTGTTTAAAAACATCCAAAGAAGGGGGCTTGCCACTTGCTGGAGGGCCTTTTTGTGGCCTGGCTGGCACCTCCAGGACTAACCTCTGAAGAGGCGCCCCCCACCTGGCCAGTGACCACGTGCGGTCGTGAGGGGGCCACCATCTTTGCCCGTCTCCTTCCCAGCCTGCATCGTGGGTGGGAAAGGGCGGAGCAAAGGGGAACCAATTGGGGCAGTCCTGCCTGGCCCCGATTGGCTTCTCTCCAATCAGGGCCATCCTACAGCGGATGACGTAGGAGGGCCTGCAATGGAACCGTTAAAAGGCGGTGACGGAGCCATTAAAAGGCGGCTCCGTCACATCCCCTCCTCAGTTGACTCACCGCCAAGCCGAAGAGAGGACCATAGCAGAGGGCGTGGGGTTCTCTAGCACCCCCTTTTGGCTCAGAAAGGCGGGTGAGCGGACACTCAGAACCCCAAGTCACCTCCCACTGAGGCGGACGAGCAATGGCAGCAGCGAGGCGGGCCGATGGCAACCAAGCCACAGTGGATCGGCTGCAGCGGCAGTGGACAAGCCGGACCAATGGAGTTCAAGTTCATGGAGAAAACCCCCCCTTTTCAGTTGCTAATGGTTACTTGTTTACAGTGGAGGATAGAGTGTCAGGTGGATTGGCTTGATCATCACCTCTCTCCTCCACGAGAGTCAGAAGGGTCTGACGAGTGGCCATTGTCCCACATGGGTGGGGTCAATGATGGGATCACGACCCATGCCTAATTGCCTAATAGCCTAATTGCCAACCATTTTATAGCTACCACAAGTTGCGGCCATTTATTGCCAATTATGTTTCTACTAACCTGTATGTAACTGATGTTTTCCGCATGTGTAATCATTTCTTATTCACAAGAAAATGTGTGTGGTATTCTTTGGGGGGGAAGCTGGGGGGGTTGTATGGCCTGGGTTTGCAAAGAGACTCCACCACACTCCCAAGCAGTGCATACCACTGCTGAACAGCTCTTACTGTCAGGAAGTTCTTCCTAATGTTTAAATGGAATCTCTTTCCCTGTAGTTTGAACCCATTGCTCCATGTCCTAGTCTCCGGAGCAGCAGAAAACAAGCTTGCTCCATCCTCAGTATGACATCCCTTCAAATATTTAAACATGGCTATCATGTCCCCTCTCAACCTTCTCTTCTCCAGACTAAACATGCCCAGCTCCCTAAGCCACTCCTCATAGGGCATGACCTCCAGAACTCCCACCATCCTGGTCGCCCTCCTCTGCACACGTTCCAGCTTCTCAATATCCTTCCTGCATTGTGGTGCCCAGAACTGGACACAGTATTCCAGGTGAGGTTTGACCAAAGCAGAATACAGTGGCATTATTTCTTCCCTTGATCTAAACACTATACTTCTATTAATGCAGCCTAGAATCACATTGGCTTATTTAGTTGCAGGATCACACAACTGACTCATGTTCAACTTGTGGTCCACTAAGACTCCTAGATCCTTTTTGCATGTACTGCCTTCAAGCCATGTGTCACCCATCCTATATCTGTGCATTTCATTTTTACTGCCCAAGTGTAGTATCCTACATTTCTCCCTGTTGAAATTCATTTTGTTAATATTGGCCCAGCTTTCTAATCTGTTGAGGTCATTTTGGATTCTGATCCTGTCCTCTGGGGTATTAGCTACCTCTCCTAATTTGGTGTCATCTGCAAACATGATAAGCATGCCCTCCATTTCCTCATCCAAGTCAATGATAAAGATGTTGAATAGCACTGGGCCCAGAACAGAACCCTGTGGCACCCCACTGGTCACTTCTCTCCAGGATGAAGAGGAGCCATTGGTGACTACCCTTTGGGTTCGGTCAGTCAACCAATTACAAATCCACCTAACAGTTGTCTAACCCACAGGTTACTAACTTTTTTGCAAGAATATCATGGGGAACCTTGTCAAAAGCCTTACTGAAATCAAGATACACTACATCCACTGTGTTCCCTTCATCTATCAAATTTGTAACTCTATATAAAAAAAAAGAGAGATGAGATTAGTCTGGCATGACTTGCTTTTGAGAAATCTATGTTGACTTTTTGTGATCAATGCATTCCTTTCTAAGTTTTATTTATTTTATTTAGTTATTTATACCCCGCTCTTCAGCCACAAGGCTATCAGAGTGGCTTACAAATTGTTTTTAAGGAATAGCAATTTACACATCTACACTGCATTAAGCAGTTTCCAATGTGTGTTAGCTAATTGACCCCACAAGCTGGGTACTCATTTTACCGACCTACGAAAGGATAGAAGGTGGAGTGAACCTTGGAGCCCTCTGGAATCGAACTTGCAACGTGGTGACTTGCAGTACTGGCATTTAACCACTGTGCCACCTGTTTGTTTAATGATCTGCTCTAGAATATTTCCTAGTATTGATGTCAGGTTGACTGGGCAGTAATTATTTGGGTCTTCTTTTTTCCCCTTTTAAAGATGGGAACAACATTTGCCTTCTTCCAGTCTGCTGGGATCTTTCCTGTTCTCCAGGAATTCTCAAAGATTAATGGATGTAAGGTCTTTACTGCTACAACACAGGTGTATCTGGTGTTTACAGAGATTCATATAAAATTTTATTAAGAGTTTTCTGACCTATAAAACTACATAGGAATATAAAGAAGAGGAAACATACAACAACACTACACTACAAAAGAATAACTGTACATCAACAAAAATAAAGGGGGGAAATTTTAAAGAAATTTAAAGTAGTAACTTCCAACTTTCCTACTGGTGGTTATAGGTGATACAATGCTATACTTAACTCTGTCACAAAATATCTTATATTAAACTTCTACATCATTACTGAATCCTACAAATCTTCAAATCCCACTGTTAATAATTTTCCTGGTTGCTCCCACAAAAAGACAATCACCAATTCCCACTCCTTTTTAAAATGTGTTTTTACAGTGTTTCAGAATGCTGAATGCTATAAGTGGTCAGTCTGGGAGGATCATTATCAGTTTCAGCAGATGTTAATAGAAGGATTGAAGATACTGAATTACAGAGTACTCTGCATCACATTATCTGTCTCATAAGGTCTGGTGGAAAACAGTTGGCTCAAGGGAGCAGAAGATATCTGAGAGAGTCTTTGATCCATTAGCTGGAGCAGGATTCTCTATGACTAGACAGATCTCTCTGTCTCCCATGTCACAGGAGTCTTACTCCATATTGACCTGAACTTCAACCAAATTTGTCCATCCCTTTTGCAGTTTGCATAACATGTTCTCTGTGTGAATTTTAAACCTCTCTTGTGATGACCATGAAAACTGTCTGCTGCATCGATGGGCACTAACCTGAGCTAAAGGACAGCATGTTACCTGGACTGTCATGTGATTCTACCTCCCCAGGCAGCCATTGACTCCCCTTCATCTGGAAGAACTATAAAAGCTTCGCTGTCAGGCTAGGATTTCCTATGGACAACAACAGAGCCTCTTGGTCTGCAGCTCCCAGTTTTCATCCAACAACAACTTAAGGCCAAGCGCTCAAACAGGAACCACCTGCCAGCAAACTGTGACTGGAATCCTGTTAGTGACATATGCAGGTGTAATGTCACATGATGCCTGTATGTATCATTTTATGGTCATTGTAGAAGGAGCTATCTAGCACCTTCATCCACAATGACCTCTTGCTCACACAATCCAGCTCTTTGCCACTGCGGCACTGCCACAGGCCATTTAATGAATGAGGTAAGGCAGTGAGTGGCCAGGAAGTATCCAAATTATTTCTGAAGCTGGATCCACAAAAAAGAAGGCATCTATCTTGGGAATCGTCTGGTGGTCCAGGAGAATTATGTCATCTTCATATGTCCAGCTACAGAAGCACAGCTCAATCTTGCCTGTCTGCCTTTCCCATCTGCTAAATGGCCATGGGGTAGGGGGACATGCTAGCATCAGCAGGTCAGATTGCATGCACAGGGAGAGGGAGAGAGTGTGGAGCTTCATCTGGTGGAGCTTTGTGCTTCTCCAGATCTATGTGGGATCTTGGCTGATACCTTTTGTCACTGAGCTAGGTCTTTTTTCTGAGGAAAGAGGAGGGAGGTAGAATCCCATGCTTATTCGAGAAGCTTGGGATTTAACGAACTAGGTCAGAGCATGTATAAAAGTAAAGCTATCATGCTAAGCCTTCCTTTGAAGAAAAGTCACCTTCCTTCCCTCTACCCTTCTCCAGCTACATCTGTGACTGATATTTCGGGGGGGGGGGGAAGCACCCTCATCCCTGTCATGTGGGGCCTAGAGAAGCCCCATGAAGACATTATTTAAGCATATTTAATCCATGCATGAAGAAGGGACTGAGTTCGCCCTGCCCATCATTGTTCTTCTCACTTGGGGAACAATGAATATGAATAAGAGAGCTTCCTGTAACATTGGTGATTCCCAAATTTTGGTTCTCCAGATGTTTTAGACTTCAGTTCCCAGAATTCCTAACTGTTGGCCAAGTCAGCTAGGGCTTCTGGAAGCTGAAGTACAAAACACCTGGAGGAACAGTGTTTGGGAATCACTGCTCTTTATGTTGATGCCTTCCATGCAATCAAGAATTCCACTCACTGTCCCCTGCAATTGCATGGAAAGCATCCATGCATAGGGGGGAGCTCTCCTGCTCTGACTCACTGTGAAAGCAACAGAACTGGCAATGGAGGAAGGAGCTAGCCCATTTCTTTCTTTGTGTGCTAACTGAACTTGCTCATATGATTCTATGATACTTTATAATGATTGCATAATATAAAGTGCTCAGGATTCCAGCAACTCCATTACATTCCTAGTTCCTCTAATTTTCTGTCTTATCTCACCCACAACAGCAAGTCGTAGAATCATAGAGTTGGAAGAGACCATAAGGGCCATCCAGTCCAAACCCATACCATGCAGGAACACACAGTCAGCTAAATTTTGGTTTTTCCAGATGTTTTAACCCAGAAGTCTAAATAAAGATATTTTATATTTTCATCAAAAAAAGGTGCCTATGAAAACCTTAATGTGGCTCTGTATCCATGAGCAAAAGGAAAGTCATCACGAAGTCTAAGGAAATACCATCTTTTGCAAAAGTTCAATTTTTAAAAAAGAAAAAAACTTATGGGTGCCAATTAAAATACACACACACACACACACATTGTTTGCTCAGTGGTCTAAGAATGTTGACTACTGGAGACAGAATGGAAGATAGGGGAAGATTGGGTGGGACTGAATCTTTACGCACAGCAGCATTGTGTTGCAGGTCTAACTTGTACATACCCATTTAGCTTACGAGGGCCTTGACTTTTTGCATGTTTCATACTTCCTTATGCATATCAATAAAGCAACAATAAATCTGTCTTTCTGTTTAGGACCTTTCCCAGAATATAATTAAATTAGGTGCTGTGACCTTTGCAAAGATAGTTTGCAATATGCAATGAGGCATATTTACTGATGTTAGCCAATTTAGTGGGGAAGAATATTCTGAAAAAAGGACAAAATTTAATAAAACAATAAAATAGTAACACAAACACATCTAGACCCATAATCTCTAAAGCCGTTAGTGACTCTCATGTTGTATTTCTTATAAACCATCCAGAATATCAACTGAGGGGCTCACCAGTGAACTCTTAGGATATACAGAGGCATTCCTGATGGCTGTTCCTGAGTTGTAATACCAAATCACCATGTAACAACTAAGGAAGAAGAGGCATTAAGACATGTTGAGGGAGAAGAGAATCTAAATGAGTAGAGACCTTGTAGGTCTGTTCCTCAGAGCAGACTGACATGAGACATTGTGTTGCCTGAAGTGAAGAACCAGATATGTCCTCCTTCTGTTCCCTAGAAAGGAAGTTCCAGAGCCTAAGACCTACTCTTACATTCCCACCAAATGTGCCCGTGTGGGTGACAGGATCAAAAGAAGCACTTCTCAGAGCTTGGCCAAGCTCATACAGGGAGATGTGGGCCTAAATCCTATTGCTTGTCTCAGAGTAAAATAATTGAATCTATTAATTTATCTATGCATTGACTTGTCTTGCAACAATTGATTGGATTTGTCTCCTCTAGTTGGGGCTAACAAAAAGGATTCCAGCCATAGTCTGTTAGATACTTGGACCTATGTTGTATAGGGCTTTATATATAGGTCATAACCAGCACGTTGAATTCAGCCCCAAAACAGACTTGTAATCCATAGAGCTTTTGTAACAAGGAATTTGTACTTTGATAGGCTACTTTTCACAACCTGTAGGGATGCCCTGGCTTTAGTACATCCCTAGTTTTCCGTCTGAAGTGCAAGCCATTCTAATGTTTATACGATATCTGCTGTAGTCTTATTATGCAGAAATAGGTTTGGAATGAATAATATGAGAGGGTAACATGACTCATCTGCATAACGTTCTATTTAGATAACTATAGCAACAATGCAAATATGATTTGTATGGAGGAGAGATACTAGTCAAAATATACTTTGGCATTGTTTTGGTATAAGAATACCTTTCTTGCCTTCTATGCATAGGTATTTCTAGTGGATTGGTTACAAATTAAATTTATTTTCTAGGATCATGCCTACCTCGTCCATCTCTCACTGACCTAGGCCAGCCTTACCTAGCCTGGTGCTCTTCAAATGTGTTGGGTTATACTCCCATCATCCTCAGCCAGCATAGTCATGCTGGCTGTGGACAGTGGGGCTTGCAATCAAAGGTATCTGGAGGGTACAGTTTGAAGACATCTAGGCTAGAATACAAAACCAGAAATTAATTTAGATCGGGTCCTGACTATTTGAAGCCTTCCTGAGCTTTTAAATCTTCAGTGAAAAGTTCTCAGTCCTGCTAGCCTCTCAGACATGTTTAGTGAGGAGCATTGCAAGAAGACCTTCTCAATGGCTGGCTCTAGGCTCTGGCATTTGCTTCCATGGGAGGTGAGACTGGACCTCTCTAGGCTCTCTTGCCTCCTGAGGCTGGTGGAAGTTGGAATGTAGCAACATCTGGAGTTTACAAGCTTTCCATTCCTGAACTGTATTATTGGTCTTCAACATTTCAAGACATGGGAATCCCAAATTTAAGGCTAGCCTCTTGCATGAGATTTGATATGAATTGCTCATAACATTGGCTCCAGCCCCAGCCACACCTTGCCACCCCATTTTTTGCAAGTTCCTTTTTCATTAAACACTTTCATTTCGTTTCTTGCCAGCCTCTTCATGAAATCTTCTGATTGGCCACAGAAGCACCAAATGGTGAACAATTCTTTAATCCTTTTTCACTCATCTGATTCCCCTGACAACTAAAGGAATCAGCTTTTAAAAAGAAACAACATGAAGGCAGCACTAGTGATGCTCAGGTTAGGTCAGATCATGACCCACTTTTCAGTCATCCCATAACTAGTTGGTTGAATTATCTGTATGGCATAATATATTAAGATGATCACGTACCCCATTTTGCAGATGAAATCTAGGACATATGTGGCCAAGCAATATCTGACTATGGTCAAGACGTCAAAAGTTAATTAATGAGGAATAATACACAAGCTGGGAGGGGGTTCAGCAGTTTGCTTTTGCCTCAGCCTACTGGGAAGGCAAGATTCCATCCCCCTCCTCTCCTCTCCTCTCTGCTGAGTTAATTGAATACAATTTAGCCAATTTGAGACAGATGTTGATTAAGGCTGGTCCTACCATTTGGTAGAGTCAAGCAACCAGTTTAGGCAGTAAATTTGGAGTGTTGTGTGGAATTATGTTCTGCATTAATTCCATTTGTATTGGGGTTTGAACTGTCTGAGTTCTGCTATCAGATCACTTTCTATATATTTATTTAATTGTACAATGAATGTGCTTTGTCCAATTGATTGTTGTTCTGGTTGTTGATTTTTTTCCTTGTTATCACTTCTTCTTTTCCTGCATATTAATTGAAATTGAATAAAGAAGTTTGTATTTAAACAATGAAAAGACAGCAAATGTATATCAATGTAGACATAGACAGATATCCATCATTGTATTTTTAGTCCCAAAGATGAGGAGACGGGGTTATTGAATTTTCTGCTTCAGATGCCAAAAATAACATACTTGGCTTGGTGTGAAACATACCTTGTCTTGGGAGGAAGGCTGCTTCACTTCAGGCAAAAAAATGTCTTGGGTGAGACCTGGCCAAAATTACTCTCAAGTGAGCTCCTCTTTTAAAACTGTAAATGCTATCTGTTGCAATTCTGTATTTTGAAAGGCTCCCATAGGTCTTTAGAAGGGGAGAGTTTGAAAAAGATGCAGTTTTACTAATGATGGTAGAAATTGCCTATATATATATATATATATATATGTATGTATAATCAGAACAGCTGAGTATGAGTTCTTTAACTTCTGCTAATTTATTTGGCTTAGACCTCTCATATGCATTTAATGCTCTGCCCTTAATGGCTATAGATTCATTTAAACAATTGAAAAAGAGACTGTGGGATTTCTTGTTCAAAGGAAGGGCTTAAAAATAAATATTACTCATTGAAAAATGTGCCCCATGATATTCAACTGCCTCTGCAGTAAGATTTTTTAAAAATCTAAGAAAGTGCTTTATGAGCCTGCTAATCACTGTTTGGATTTGTTATAAAATATTTAATAAACGCACCATGGTAAGTGAAAATTACTTATTCCTGAAGGATGCTTTCCACCCAAAACTTGCCTTGCACAAGCCTCATTGTAATTAAGACAAGATTTGTATTCCCATGACTAATTTGCTTCCATTTCATCTAGCACTTAGGAGATTTTTCCAGTAGATGGTGCATCCCCCTGCCACCATTCCCGGGGGGGGGGGACCCAGCTCTCATAAAGGGCAAGATGTTTAGGATATCTAGCTTTGAAAGTTCTTCCATCCTTTGCCCAAAATAGACTGTCTTGTTTCCTTGCATCGGCTAATATAGATCATTATGTGCCTCCCACTTCCTCTGATGAAGAAGATGTATGGTTTTTGCAGTGCTGGCATTTTTACAAATGTACAAAATGGACATAACTGAAGTTGGTGGAGGCTGGTGGCTCCCATTTCAGTGGGGCAGTGAATCTGGTCTGGATTTTAGCCTGAACATTAGTGGAGATTTCTGAGATGGTGATCCTGTTCTAGCCATAGGATTCAGCACTTTGGATAGCTCCTTTAAAGTTTGGAGTAAATCCCAGAGTGGATTCATCATCCCCACCAAAATGGAAGCCACCACTGGATGAAAGCAAATGGATTAGAAGCTTCCAAAAGCTGCAAATCCACTGAATTTTGTCAGATCTCAAAAGGAAAATAACCCAGCTCCCCAAGATATCTCTTTCCCCTTCATATCAGTCTCTATGTTTTTACCTTTCTCTCTCTTTCCAATGTCTTGCTGTCCCCAAGCCTGCTTCTATTATTTTGTCCACAGATTCCAGCGGGCTCCAAGGTTCACTCAGCCTTCCATCCTTTCGTAGGTCGGTAAATTGAGTACCCAGTTTGTGGGGGCAATTAGCTAACACACATTGGAAACTGTTTAATGCAGTGTAGATGTGTAAATAGCTATTGCTTAAAACAATTTGTAAGCCGCTCTGATAGCCTTGTGGCTGAAGAGCAGGGTATAAATAAATAAATAAATAAATAAATAATAAAAAATAAAAAGATTGATCTAGTTTACATCATCCTGGCTAAGGACTGGTAGAGGTGAGAAAGGTAGAGGTGGCTAAGGACTGGTACAGCCCTGTTCCAAGCCATTAGCATTGTTTTGTCAAGTCCCAACTCTCAGCAGGTGTTCTCTTACAGAAGATATGGAGATTCTTTTTCAGAGGAAAGGCCATTGACTCATGAAAAAAGTAATTGGGAGGCCACGACAGATAGCAGCTGGGGGAGAGGGGGAGGTAGTTCAAAAAGGTAACTTTCCCAAGCTCTGGATCCATAATCCAAAGTGGGTGACATTTGTACCATTTCAGGGTTCTGTCTGTGTGCCATCCCATTCCTCCTTCTTTCTCTGCCTCTTTCTCACCCCCACACAAATAAAGGAGAAGAGGAAGAAATGCCATATGCAGTCCAGAGAACAAGAGTGTGCCCACAACATGCAGAGAGCTGAATGATGCTGAGGACCACGTGAAATCAGCCTGAGGATGACATGCAGCCTTATTCCCCCACCTCAGCAAAATCACAGCAACAGTCCTACCCTCTAGGATTTGTTTTAGTATTTTTTTATTGAAATAAAACCATTATATAAAATAATACACCCAACCGCAAAAGGCAGTAACAATAACGCAAAAAAAAAAAATCCCCCATCTCTTTACTTACTAATACAAAATTAAAACTATCTATCCTAACACTAATACATTTTCCCTCAGGGGTCATGCCATTGAGAAGCTGTTTGTTTTGAATTTATGCTACATTTATGTTGCATTTACACTTCTTAGCTCCTTAACATCTTATGCATTGAAAATGGACAGTAAACACAAAACAAAAGCATCTCCTTCCCATTATATATATGTCCAATGTCTCACATTTTTCATATGTGATATAAAATATTATACCATATTTAGAATTTGTGAGGGGAGGGTTTTGTGGAATTAAATCAATACATGGTCTTGCAAATTAAGAAAACATTTTTTAAAAAAAAGTAATGTGGAAGTATCACAAACATTATCTGTAAATGGACTATACCTCCATCATTTGAGATGGTTTTTCCCCTCTTTAGCTGTGGCAATAGATTCTGGCTCAATCCACAATTAGAGAGCAACCCTATAAATGACTGCTCAAAGTAAACCTATGTGTTACAGTGGGTTATACAAGTAAGCATCCATATGATTACACCATGGTGTAAATCTTCTTGTTCTCATGTGCAAGAATAAGAACTATCCATCCTCATCTATGAGAGAAGAAGTTTTCTGTTGGTCTTGAGAGATTTTTCATATTTGCCAGGAGGATTTTTGCACAAGGTGCATAATGTGTGCAATTGGTGAAGCTGCATAGCTAAGCTGTGAAAGTTACTCTTCTTTCACAGACTTTTGAAAATCAGAAGCCTAATCAGTTCATCTTTCATTGCTTGCTGGGTGGGTGAGAGTGTGCTTTGCTTAAGAAAGGGAAAAGACGCCCATTTTGCATGGAGATGTTGCAGAAACATCCATCAGAGAAAGTGCTCGTTTTCTCATTCTCTCACTGGAGGAAAGAAATCTTGCAGGGGTTAATAAAGTTTTGATGTGCTTTATCAATGTGTTGAGACAGCCTGGGGTTGTCTGAATGGTATAAATAGTCCTCACAGAATATGAGGAGAATCCTACCTGTCTCAATGGCATTCCACATCATTTTGCCATATTGGGAAGGAGTGGGGGCCCAAATGTAAAAAACTCAGCAGGAAAGCCTTTACAGCTTTTCCCAGAGGTTATTTAAAACAAAACAAAAAACAGTGAGGGGAATGTGCATTCCTGCTTATTGGGACAAGTGAGTAGATCCGAATCATTTTCCCATAGGAGAGGAAGCACAAAGCCGATTGGCTGGGTGAGTGCAGGGGTGGGGCTTGCTAACAAGGCAAGTGCCTGCTGACACCATGTTAGATCTTCACCTTAGTGAGTGAGTGCTAAGGTGAGAAAACAGGGTGATTTTGGGTTTTTTAGCTTTTCTGTTAAACCAAAAAATCGCTCTATCGCACCTTGGACATCATTTTTTTAAAAAAAAAAGGGTGGGCAGTGGCAAATGGAAGTAAGTACAAATGTGAGCAAATCAGTCATGGCTGCCATCTTGCATGCAAAGCTTATGAGGGCAAAAATACCATTAAGACAAGTTGCAGCTGCTGCCAAATACCATTACTGCTATGTACTCTAGGTTTGTTTGTTTGTTGCCTCATATAGACAAGCCCCCTGTCTCAATCAACAATGAGGAATGAAACAAGATTTTCTTGATCTCCCTAGATTATATCCTTCTCCTGAAAACAGAAACACATGCACTAGAACAGAGATGGGGAGTACACATGGCCCTCCAGGTGTTTTTTTTGGATTGGAGATGCATTCCCACCCCTTGCATTCCCCAGCTTGCATTCCTCACTACTAGTAAAGCAGAAACAAGAAGGACTCGTGGTAGCTAAAATCCCACCATGTCTGCATTCCTCAGCCCTGAACAAGAAAGCAAGTCCTATCAAGTTTGATGGCGCTAATGCCATCCAGTGATCTGCCTTCCACGCAAGCATTCTTAAGGTCACATTAGACACCTCTTACCATTTCTACAGAAAGTTCTTTGAAAATAGCAAAACATGAATGACCACATAACCCTAAAGTCTGCAAATGTCTAT
Organism: Gambelia wislizenii; assembly: GCA_030847615.1. Taxonomy (NCBI): domain Eukaryota; kingdom Metazoa; phylum Chordata; class Lepidosauria; order Squamata; family Crotaphytidae; genus Gambelia; species Gambelia wislizenii. Next base: position 100,404,440 of record JAUMIR010000005.1, on the reverse strand, counting down.
TCCCTAATTTTATTAATTTATTTTATAAAAGGCAAATTCCTTATCTCTGCTTATTATTCTGTAGGCCTGTGCAACAGGGCCACCAATATGATTTAGGGCCTAGTTCAGTGGTTTAGATCTGGCTCTGATTTGGTCCAGACTAAAAGTAATCCAAACTAAACACTGAATCCAAAGTGAGATTAGTAAATCAGGAACAATAGTCCTCTCCCATTGACTTTCATTATAACTCAGGCTGCCTGCCTTTCAGCTTAGAGGCTACCTCTGATCTTTAGGCTCAGCAAAACCCTCCTGAGTGTGGATACAGACTTGCTCCTGCTACCATCATTCCAATGCATACAAGTCTTACTGGGAGTGGCATAAAAGCAGTGTACCACCCCTTGTCTCTATGAACACCATGGGCATTTGCCCCATGAATTGATTTGGTTAAACTAATGATCAGACATAATAGTAACAATAATAATTGTCAAAGTTGCAAATATATGTTAAAAATGAGAATCACACTGAGAAAGCAAATCAGACACATCATTAAAAAATAGGTGGGGGAGAATTGTGGCAAGGAATAGGAAACAAGCTTCACTAACCAAAACATGCACATCAACTGATTAACCAATTACTACTCAAATTAACAAGAACAGCAAACAGATTATTGCCAGAATATTCTACAAGATGAACAGTTGGGAAATTAAAAAGAAAAGACTCAGAGAGGCTAAACTCACATGCACAAACTTCACCATAGACCTTTCATTCAGATACATCTTACAAATGAATGAAGGAATGCAGGAAATAATTGTCTATGTAAATTTCATGACCTCCCATAATCCCTCCCCATAAGCACTATGACTGGAGAGTGCAGGTAAGAGTGTTGCCCTAGATTACATATTAGAACTATCAATGAAAAAGTCCAAGTGCACTCCCCTGCCTCTGCATTTTCCTCATATGTCATTTTGGAGACACAATGTCTGGTTTTTACCCAATTATTTTTGACATCTGGGTGTACAGATAGGTTCTGAAATACTTTGAACTGCACCGTTCCACTCCAGAGCTGAACTAGAGCCATATGGATATTGAGCTGGAACAAATCAATCCAAATTGGCAAAACTCACTGCAGAGTTCAGTATTCATCTGAACTGGTTGCACAGCCCTAGTTTTCAGCCTTCATTGAACTAGAAAACTGAAATAATACCACATAACCAAAATGACTGAGCATGCTTGCAAATTTCAAACAGTCTATGACTGTCCCTTGGGCTGGAACTGGACTATGAATGACTAATGAAAGATTTGTTGGATTGTGAACCCATTGATGAAAAAATCAAAATCTGCTCACAGATCATCCTGAATTTATTGAATTAATTTAGCAGTTAAAAAGAAGAATGTGTGTGTGTGTGTGTGCCTTTTTTTTTAGAAAAAGGGGAAATTCTAGTGTAGTCCCAAAACTATCCTGCAAAGCACCACACATAGTATTTTTGAGAGTTACCTGAGCAAATTCTTCACCAGCAGTGTGAATCCAGTGCATGCTTAGAAACTAAAAAAACTATAATATAGACAAACATGGCTCTGCATGACTAAGACCTCCCTCCAGTCCTTTTTCTCATGCATTAGATAGGCTATCAGCTTCTATTTTCTTTTATTCATGTGACATGACGCTGTGTGTGTGCGCGCACATGCACGTGACCTTGTCTCCCTCTATTAAGAGTGCAGAACCTTCAGCTTTGCAGTTGCTGATGGATTTCACTTCCCATCAGCCCCAGACAGCATGGCAAATGGACAGGAATGGTAGGAGTTGTGCACCAACAACATCTGGAGGGCCACACAGTTCTCACTTATCTTTTAAATGTTCCTTTTTTAATTTAATTTTATTTTTAATTGCAAAAGTGTTAGGGAGTTTGGGGGAGATATTTAACTGACATCAATGATACTAAGTAGATGACCTCTGCAGGCAGGGTTGATGAGCCAGAGAAGCACTATGAAAACTGTTTCTATACTAACAGTAACAGTAAATCTTTGGCCCAGTAGGAATAAATAATTTAGGTCAAGTGGACCAAAATGCCAATACTGACCATACATTCATTAATAATCTCTTTGTCATACTTTCTAATAAACCACAAGGCTGACCTACAGCATGACGCAAATGGTGGAACTGATTGATTTTGTCAAATTCAGTTCAATCAAGATTCACTGGTCTCATTTTCTTCTTTGCAGCTCCTTGGTTCCCAGGGAAGCCATAGAAGAGATGGAATGTCTAGATTTCCATTTTATTGTCAGTCTCCAGTAGAATTCTCTATGCAGAGTTAGCTCATTCCAGCTGTGGATGCAGAAGAAAAGAAAATGGAGAAATGCTTCTCAGTGAACCATTTATCCTATACCAAATAACCCCAGAGCAGATAAACCCAGCGTGTTGCTGCCTTTTCATTAACTAACAGAAAATAATCTACCTATTGAATAATACATCTTATAGCAGTGGCTGCCAGCCACCCTCCATCTGCCAGTGGTAGATAGTATGAAATGCAATTTGGACTTACCATATACATAGGTGAGAGTCTATGTATTTGCACACAATATTTATAATAGTCTGTCTTTCTCATCACATTATATGTAATGCTAGAGTGCCCACTTTAGCACAGGGCATTAAGAAAAACAGGAACACAGGACCAGAGGTTTAAAATTTTGGCATGACTAGATCAAAGTGATTAGCATGAAAATATAGAGACTTGTCCTTAAATACTATCCCCTCATACCATGATTGTGAGTGTAAGCAGGAGGGTAGTCAATTCAGATAACCATTTTTTTACTTTTTACTTTGGGACAACAATTCTGACTTATACCCATCTTGTGACAGGGCTCATTATGTATCAAGCATGGCTCTGCCTATTGAACTTAGGAGGGCAACCAGGCTGGTAATAATTAATTCACAATACCTGGTTCTATGCACATTTCATAGTATGAATGTTTTGGCCAGCTCTCCTCCAGAGTTCACATTAATAAGAATCTGGTCCACAAATTTCGTATCTATGGAAACAATAAAGCAAATGTTGGTCCAGCATTTTCAAAGCAGTCAGCTCTCCATTGTAGCAGAAATCAGGAACAGGAGACCCACAGACTGGAAACGGAGTATATTCAGAAGTCAAGCATGCAGGCCCTTGGTGGAATAGTTTCCAAAAAGAACCAAGAGCCCCCAGTTACATCTTCAGAATGCTTTTATAAAGTGGCTATGACAGTATACAAAGAGCAATCCCTCCTCCCTCTCTGGTGTTTGCAACAATTGTTGACAGTTCAAGAAGTACAAGACAAGATAGCTTGGGTACACTTTGAGCATTATTAGAGAAAGAATTGTTTACATAACAAGGCAACAGTATATTGCATGTTTATGGAACATAGAGTTTGATTAGTAAGGAACATTGACTCAGCCTGACTGAAGAGAGTTAAAGGGAAAAGACTTTGCAGAGTACCAGAGACTCATAGGCTATCTAGTCTGACCCCGAATAGTGATTGTAAGATGACAGCATCCAGCAAATAGACATTAGGGTCCACTGGCTACTTCACCATGATTTAGTGAGGAGTCCCTCAACAGAATGGAATGGGCAGAGATACCATGGAGAGACCTTGAAAGAATTAGTTTTTGACTACAAGTGCCAAAATCCCCCAGCCATTGACCCCTGGTGGCTTCTTTGTCATCGCTGGGCTGATGAATTCCTTCCAGGTTTTGGCAACCTTTAAAGGGGCCACCTGAGATTATAAGTCTCCAGGAGTAGAGTTCAGCACCTTGGAGAGTTACTTGAAATCCTGGACTGCAATCTGGGATTGATTCACTGCCCAGAATACCTAGGAACCCCCAGCTGCCCCCAGCCAGCATAGATAACAGCATAGAAGATCTGGCTGTTGGCTGCATATGGCCTGTAGATTTTCCACTTCTGCTGGTAAAGCATGGACAGTCTGTACCAGTCATCCACTGCTGGTGTGGCAAAAAATAAGTAGGCTGTCAAGGAGGTAATTGCAACCATGATTGGTGTCACATCTGGTATCTTTGAGTAGCTGCCAGGGTCCATTGTTAATGCCTGCACCCTCTTCATTTTTTATTCTAGGCTGACATCCCAAGTAATGCCAGATAGCTAGTTTTAACTTGTGCTTTAATTTCTGACAAGGCCGGTGAACTCTAGAGCATTGTGGGAGATTAAAATGGTGGCTCCCACCAGTGCTAATTTGCCTTAAAACCCCTCAAAGCTAGAGCTGGCCCTAATTCCAGTCACAATTCATACAGATCTCATCATTTTAATTAGCAAATGCAGAGCTGGAAAACAGGTCATGAAGTCCTAATTGTTTCAATACATCCATCTCAACTTCCAGTGCAAGCAAGCATGGCAACATTCCTGCAGAAAGATTTTTCCCAGGGGTGGATGTTAGTTTTCTGTTGAAGACTTTATTTTGCTCACCATCATATTTTGGGAAGCTGAGGGCAAAACTGATTAATTAGACTCATAATAATTGATCCTGTCTGTCTGCCAAATTGAAAAAAACATTTTCTTCTTATGACACAGGTCGCAAAATATGAACAAACCTTATAGTTTACAAATTTATTGGTCAACACTAAGCCATTCTTCACAAGCTAATTATTGAAACCGTCCTAAAACCATGCCATCGGTGAGCTACTGAGACTTCTGTCTAGCCTCTACGTCCCATAACAGAGACTTCTGTGTCACCTCTTTGTGCTCTGTCCTCTCCCCTGCTGTGTCATAGAACTCTTTGATTTGATTTATTAAGAGTTGTGTGCTGTTGTGTGCTGTTGGCTGTCCCAGATGAGCACTTGCTAATTTACACAGAAATTATTCTCTTTAGAATGTATTATTAAAAGGATATGAAAGCGGCTTTCTAAAATTAGCTTCTTTCTTACTGAACCTTAATCACTTTTGGCCTAAGTTCTAAAAGTGCTCTTCTAGCACAAATGTAGCCAGAAAGAGCACACAGACCTATTTCTGTAGTATGTGGGGAAATAATTATTGTAATGTAAAACAATCTTGTGTACTCCAATCACATGCTAAGATAAGTCTAGGATTTTTTCCCCCTGCATGCTTCTGTTCTCTCAACTTCCCTTTCTCTTATTACACTAGGCAATTCCAGCCAACTGGAGAGATGGGTCATTTAACACATGACCTAATTTAAATAGTATTGCTCTTTGTGTAAGTCTCTTTTAAATTTGAGTCTCCATGCGGCTGAAGCCATGCTATGAAGCCATGCTATGATGCTATGCCATGATGTTTGCTTTCCAAGTCACCATGCAGCCTCTACCGCTAAAGGCTGGGTGAGTCATTCTACCCTAAATTCTCCTGATTAGTTAGGGGCCCTTTTAAAAGTTTGTTTTAGTATGTAGATTAAGATTGATATACCTTCAGTAAATTTTTGATATGCATTTTTAAACTGACTCCTTAGTTTTTGTAATGAGTCTAATTCATTGGGTGATCAGACCTCAGAACACACTTTTAAATGTTAATTTAGCTGCTTGTCTCAGCATTCTTAAGTGTCACTCTGCATGAACTCCCAGAACTCCTGATCATTGGACAAGCTGATTCAGGCTTCTGGGAGTTGGAGGCCAGAACACTTGGAGAGCCGCATGGTATGCAGGCCTGTCCTAAGAGGGGGGTGCTTTAGAACCCCACTTATGATGCCCAAATCATATTAATATTTGGGAGAATTATCATTAGCTCAAATGGAAGGCTGCGAGAGGTGGGAAACTTTGGGTTCTTTTCACTTATGTATACCAGTACTAACTGCAGGGAACTCCAGGTTAAAATAAAATAAAATGTTTTATATTGGAAATAACACAAAAAAGCATTCACACATGCTCACAAGGATCACACAAGGCTATCAAAGGGTTAGGCAGAAAGGTTGGATAGAGGGATGGATTGGGAAATAGGGTGACAGTTACCAGTTTTTAAAAGCAGAGTTTCAAAGTACTCAGACAGAAGTCTGAGGATGGCACTGGAAGTTCCAATCCAGGGGCACGCTGAGAAGGAGCGTGGCCAGTCTCATTCACAGTGGCACACCTTTGTATTGTTGACGGACTAATATGTATACCTTGCTTCATGTCCTGAAGCTAGAACAAAGCTTAGATATGTTTCACATCAAATAGACAAAGGAATCCGAAACTTAACTGATTGCTCTTTATGGCTGGGAAAGAGGAATTGATGGGTTTACAACAACCTCACATCACAGGAGAGGAGGGGGTTCCAACAGTTTCCTGGGGATTTGGGTTTGAAAGGTCACTTGATAGTTTAGGTTGTGTGGCTTGCCACTGAGGGGCCCAAGAAGGAATTAGCACATACTTCCTTAATGGCCTTGTTTACTAAGGGGCTTCCACTTAATCCTAGCTTAGTGGCCTCCACCTGAGTAACCCCCCCCATTAAACTACAAATCCCAGGATTCCAGAAGATGGAACCATGACACTTAAAGTTTTATCAAACTTCTACTGTATATACAGTAGCACCCCCATATCCGCGGATTTGCCAAACACAGACTCAATTATCCATGGTTGGTGATGCCAGGGAAGGAAGGGAGGGGAGGAGGGAACCCCCATCCCTTCCTCTGCCCCTGCCATGGCCCCACCTTGGCAGCAATTGTGGGGGCAAAGGGGGAGAAGATCACTTCTCCGCCCCCGCAATCAATCCTGTGGTGACAGGAGCCCTCCCAGGGGAAGGGATGGAGTGATCTCACCCCCCTTCCCCCGTGACCACCACTGTGGCAGGGCCATGGCAGGAGCAAAGGGGGAAGGGAGAAGGGAGGAGTGAACTCACCTCCCCCGCTTTTCCCCGGGATGGCATTCGCTATTATCCATGGAATTCACTATCTGCGGGAGGCCCCGGAACCAATCCCCTGCAGATACAGGGGTGCTACTGTACCCTTGAGGTACTACCCAGTGGGTGAGGTAGAGCTCCAGGTGACAAGATTGTCTAAGGAGTCAGCAAGATGAGCTGCATTTGTCTGTCTCTTGTTTGAATGGGAACTACCAAAGATCCAGACATGCACCCACTGAAATCAGTGAGATTCAAGTTAGTCACGGAGTCTATGAGAGGAAATCATAACTCAATGGTGTAGAGAGCGATCCTTTAACTGTTTTTAGTGTGTGTGGGGGGTCAACATTGGTAGGCAGGTTGTTATTGATTTTACATACTTGCAGATATTTGCAGGTGAAGTGCAAATTAGTTTTCTCAACCATTAAAACGAAACATCCTTAAATAGGAAGACTCTTATATGTAAACACAATGTTTACTTAGAAGTGTCCACTGCATATTCAGTGTACCTTAGTCCCAAGTAAGTGTGTATGGGACAGATAGCAGCAGGCTATTCCTGGGAAGGGTCAGGAACAATCGTCTTAATATTTCTTAGTGCTTGATCATTTAGCACACCTTTGAGTAATAATTCCTGAAGATGCTCAACTATATAGGAGTTTAGGTGGTCTAATTTTGTCCAGTCACTTCAAGGGAGGCTCAACCCTTCTAGCCTAATTGGGGGGAGGGGCTTGAGACCCACTGTTCTATGGTCCATTTATGTAGATCATATGCTTTATTCTCCTTTATGAGTCTGAAACATCGGTCATCTATCGCCACCACTTACGACTCCTTGAACACTTTCATCAGTGCTGTATACACACTATCCTAAATATACACTGGACTGACTATGTGATGAATGTTGCTGTCCTTGAGCAAGCAGGGATCACCAACATTGAGGCCATGATATTGAGAACACCACCGCACTGGGTAGGGCACACGTCTAGGATGGAAGACCATCGCCTCCCAAAAATAGTACTCTATGGTGAACTCTCCATGGGTCAGCATAAGAGGGGCTCTCCAAAAAAGCGATACAAGGACTCCCTGAAACAACATCTCAGGCTTGGCCAAATTGAACACCAACAATGGCCTGCCCTGGTCTCACATCGGGAGGCATGGAGATGCACTATCCACAATGCTGCAGCCTTATTTGAGAACTCATGCCGAACAAGTCTTGAAGAGAAACGACAATGCAGAAAGAATCACAACCTGGAAACATTACCCAAGGAGACCTTCTGCTGTGCTTTCTGCAACCAGATTTGTTTATCTTGGATTGGACTTTTTAGTCATCAGCGCACTTGCAGAAAGCGCGGGATGAATCCTTCCTGAATCTTTGTTTGCGAAGAAAAGCCAGAGAGAGATGCTTTGCACGAAGAAGGTCCCAGGTTGTGTCTCTGGTATCTCCAAGTAGCCCTGGGAATGATCTTGGCTTGAAATCCTGATGAAACTGCTAGTCAGTGTGGACCAGGGGTAGGCAGGATTGGGGTCTACTAGTGGATGTCTGGATGCTTTGCAGTAGGTTGGCAAATGTTTCTAACTCTCAGTTGTTTGACAACAGCAACAACAAAATTATTACAGTCCCACCCTGATTTAGGGCTTATCTATATGAGCCAGTGCATCCTGGCTGAAGAGCTGGCCCGTGCTTCCCCTGTTACCATCACTAAATAAGCCAGAGTCCAAACAGGAATGCCAGCCCAGTGCTGCATCCGCTGCCCCCACCATTTTTCCTGCTGACTCAAAGCTAGGAAAGGGGTCTGCAACATGTGACCAAGGTCCCCCTGCATGTGACCAACCTTAGTCACATGGAGGGATACCTGCCTCATTTATGGCAATGAGGGCTGGCGTGCCAGATGGGCTCCTGCAGACACAGAGGGTCTGATCCAGTTTTTGCTGGTGGTAACTGAAATAGTGTATCAGGTCCTACCCCAGCTTGCCCCCATCTCAGCCACGTATCTATCCCAGGTGTCATAAGGACTGCCCAGAGGCAGAACGGGGCAAATGGCCTGCATCATATCGACTGCAGGGCTCTGAGATGGAAGCATGCCAGGGCATTTAGCCTTTGTAGATAAGGCCTTAGACTGCTAAAATGAAGAGCAATTGGGATAAGAAGAGCTTATGTGTGAAAAGGACTGTGAGCTCAGGTTCATTTCTGACCATGGAAACAAATTCCTCTGCTTAGAATGTTTTCAAGGACATCCTGATCTTTCATACTACTCATATGTCTTTAGGCTGGCTCTGGTTTGTGGTCTTCAGCTTCGAGGGGAAAAATAATGTAGATTGGACAGGTCTAGTTTTCCCAATATGTGGTGCGGACACTGAGCTAGAGAGCCAGTGGTCTAACATGTACAAGGCAGATTCCTATGTGTGGGTTGCAAAATGGCAGACACGTCACCCACTTTCCCCTTCCCTCTCTAGCCAAGTACCCACCAATTTAATTATGTCCAGTGAAAAATCCTGCATAGTCTTATAGCTCTGTCCAAATTCTAAATATCCTTCATAGAATAACATGCGACTAAAATCCATACTGCATGCTGTATGCACTTTAGCTACATTTACTGGCCTAAATCCATCTGTTAGGCCAAATCCACATTACACAAACAATCCAGTTTGAAACTAGATTATTTGCCATAGTTCTTTCCTATTGAATCCTGGGATTTGTAGTTATATAAGGTCTTTATCCTTCTCTGCCAAAGTGTGCTTTTGCCTCACCAGACAACAGATCCCAGAATTTCATAGCAAGGAGCCATGGCAAATAATCCAGTTTCAAACTGGTTATTTCTGTAGTGTGAATTAGGCCTCAGTTCCAACTAGAGTAAATCCAATGAATGAATGAGAGCTTGATAAAGCCACACTTATATAGGGTTTTAGTGATTCAATGGGTCTACTCTATCTAGAGGTACTAACATTCCCAATTTTGGCCAATGTGTCTAATTTGCCACTCTTATTTCCATTTACCAAGTTTGCTACTCAGATATGGAGATAGCAACAGTTATCTCAAAATATAAACATTGTCAATTTTCCAACTTTTTTTCAGCAAAGAAATTGCTTTTTCATTGAAATTAGAGTTTAAATGAAAACTGCACAGGAATTATTGATACAATTTGTTGGCTTTCATTGTGATAGAACTAAATTAAGTGCAGTGTGGGCTCTGACACTGAACAGGAAAGCAAAGCAAATTGAGATGGGATTCTAATAGTTTTAACTATTCTCCAAGGCACAAGGAATGGAAGATATTGTTCTTTTCATGCTTTAAGCATTTTTCTGAGAAGGGAGGCAATCTTGCGCGCATGGAAGGCAAAAGCATTTAAGCTGCCTAAACAGGACTGTGGCCAGAGTGATTATCATCTTAACCAAATGCAGGGAGCAAGCCTTCTCATTATTATTGAACTGGAATGCTCTCTTTAGCCAATCAAAGACCTCTCAGTTGACTGCAGTGCTAAAACCAAATCCCATATATTCAATATGCTGGTTTGGTTTTTCCTGTGTTTATAACCTAGTTGCCAATCTTTCAACATTACCTCCCAATATTTTGGGAGCAACAAACAGGTTAAGGCTCATCCATCATCTCTCTCCAAATATATTACTTATTTTTTTTCTCTTACATAAATGAATGCCTGTTACTTGTGTTCATGGAGAAAAGTAAAGTACAGATGTCTCAGGCCCAGTCTTCTCCCCAGTCTGATACCATCCAAATGTGCTTAACTCTAACCTCTATAATTCCCCATGCCTATCATCTCTAGGGGAAAGCAACTTTAGATAGCAGATCTAGGCTGCATCTGCACTGCAAAAATAATCCACTTTGCCACCACTTTAACTACCATGGCTCAATTGTATGGAATCCTTGGGTTTGTACTTTGTTATGGCATCAGAACTCTCTGACAGAGAAGGCTAAATATCTCACAAAACTACAGATCACAGAATTCCATAGCATTGTGCCATGGCAGCTAAAGTGGTGTCAAACTAGATTATTTCTAGAGTGCAAGTGCAGCCCTTGGAAACAGTATCCCCCTCTTTTGGTCTACACTTCCCAGAATACCTCAGGAAATTCTGTAGACCCATATAGACACACTCCAAATCTCCCCTCCCCCTTTTCTAGCTCTAATAGACAGTACAGTTGGCATGGGATAACAGGGTGTGGATTCAGAAAAGCAAACCTGCCCTCACACTTTGCTCTGCCCAGGTCAGGGCCCCCCATGTTAAATCTGAGAATGGGAGATATATGAATGCAAACTCCTCCCTCCCCTTAGACTTAATTGCTGGCACAGTTGTTGTTATAGTAGATGACATGAGTCTTGGGGTCAGATCATTTTCTCTGTTTGCAGTGTGGGGCAGATATTGTATGTGTGGGCTGGTAGTGAGTGAGGTGGGAACAAAGAATAGAATTCTCCCTCTCCCTCTCCCTCTCCCTCCCCATCCCAGTATCGCCATATGTATCTGTGACAAACTGGTACTTTGGCACTACTAGGTAGGACAGGTAGACAAGCCCCATTTGTCTATGTTTCTCAGAGCTGGGCTCCCGACACTTTTAAATTCACAGGACACCAGGCACACATACATATAGGAAAATACAGTTGTCACTTCATATTCGCTGGGGTTTGTTCCAGGACCCCCCCCCCCTGTGAATACCAAAATCCATGAATACTCAAGTCCCATTATATGCAATGGCATAGCAAAATGGTGTCCCTTATATAAGATGCCAAAATCAAGGTTTGCTTTTTGAATTATTGTTTTTTAAAGAATATTTTCAAGCTGTGGATACAGAGGGACAATTGTATGTGCTTTTTTAAACTCACCACCACATTATCATGGCCAGCATGTTGATGAAGCCAACCATCAGACTAGGCTAGAGAATCAAATCAACTCCAGTTTTCTACTCAATGTATGTATTAAAAAAAACAAGAAAAAAGTTCTGAAATACCTAAATAAAATGAACAAAGCAACCATTAGCTCACTATACTAATTAGGATCCTAGGAAGAACACACCAAGAAACTTTGTTGTTGTTGTGTACTCATACATTTCCAACTTAGGGCAACCCTAGGGCCATAAGGGGTTTTCTTGGCAAGATTTTTTCAGTGGGAATTTGCTTTAGCCCACCTCTGAGGCTGAAAGAGTATGATTTGCCCAGGGTCACCCAAGGAGTTTCCATGGTCAAGCGGGGATTCAAACCCTGGTCTCCAGAGTTGTAGGGCAACACTCTCACCACTATATTACGCTGGCTCTCAAGAAACTTTAAAGGGAAGGAAATGCTTGTGCCTCAGTAGTATAACCATGTTTCTTTGCTATTCATGTGAAGAAATGATGTTTCTTTTATAAACAGTGGCCTCCCTTGAACGACTGGGCAGCTCCCAGAGAGGGAAATTTAAATTGACCAATGGCCTTGGATGACCTGGTCATAAACCCCAGTAGTTGCTTGTCCCAACTAAAGCAGACCCACTGAATCAATAGGATTTGACTCACCCTTCAGTATTTGATTCAATGGGTCTACTCTAGTTGGAATAAGTAGTTAGATTTAGACCATGATCTTTAATGTAAAGCTGAATCATTTGGGTATTTTGTTGCCCGAGTATATCTGGACATGTTATTTTTTTAAGACCCATTTCTGAGTAGGGGAGATTGGATCCAACACATTGCCAAATTTAGCTTTTCGCTTTGGGTCCAGTTAAGCCACACATGCTGATGCTTTAATGGTCCTATCACTGATTGCTGTGTTTGATAATTTGAGAATTCTTCAAGCAATATCTTTCACCTAGCAATTTTGAGAGGACTCTGAGTAATTTAGCTTTAAGGTTGCCATAGCAATTACTTTAATTACTTGAAAGGAAGCAGCTTTGCAGTCACAGCACCTGAACTCTGTGCAAGCTAAGAAAGACTTCAAGATTGATTTGCATTTAAATCTTCAGCAAGCAAAATGTAAACTTCCACATTTTCAGGGAAAGTTCAAAATCTTTCCTTTCCTAGCACATCTCCATTTCTCACCCAATTTGAATCTATCAAAAGCAGACATTTTCAGGATGAGTGTAATTTTTCCATAATTTATTTAGTCTTATTAAACTACTGGCCTGTTTAAATAAGGCATAACACAGTCAGGGGGTTGCGTCCAACTTTGCACAAACAGACTTCCTCTTGTACACAGGGCCAGTTTAAGAGCCATGCAGCACCTGCAGTCGCAGGGGGGGCATCATTATAGGGAGCCCTGTCGTAACCCACCTCCTGCAAAAACATTATTAGTAGGAAGGCTTCTAACCCTCACTGCATTGGGCACGAACCAGCCACAGAAGGGGGTAGCTACTGTGGGAGGGGCAGCAACAGAACAAGGGGGCACCTTGGCCCCTGCCCCTCCCCTCTGCCACCTTCTTGTCTAGGGAGAGCAAAGGTTGTGCTTGGAAAAGGGAGAGGAAAGGAAAAATGCTGGGCAAGGTCAAGTTTCCCAAGGGGGTGGAGACAGAGACAGATGCACAAGGTCTGGGGGACCTGTTTCTCCCAGAGCAATGGAAATGCCTGAGGGAAGAGGAGGGAAAACTCTCAGAGGAGTGGCAAGGGACAAGAGTGCTTGGCGGGCAAAGAAGCTGAGGGCTGGAGGGCTGCCTGAGGGAATGGAGAGAGAAGCCGGGTGGGAAGGGAAGCCCTCTTGGCAGTGGCCCCCAAGAGGACGGAAGAGGTGCTAATGGAGCTGTGTGCTCCATGCATTAGAAGGGTTTACTATTTGTTATCTTAAAACTCTTAGCCTAGAAATGTGAATATCTAGGCTTTTTTTACTTATGAAGAAGAAGAGGACTCCCCACCCTAAGTTTTGTTTAAACATATTTAATGCCAGGTCAGTGGGTTTGCCTAGTGGTCTAGGTGGGGTGAATAAGGCCAACCTTCAAGCTAGACAAGAGAACTAAATCATCTCCACTTTCCAACTCATATATTTGTACAAGAACCGATCAGAGAAATATTCAAAAGTGGTCAATTGCTTTTCAAATAAAACGAAGTATCAAACTAGCTACCTAAAACTTAATTAACTCACCAAAGCAGCTGGCAGGTACCTGAAGGACTTCATAATCATGCATTTATCACACTACACTATTATAGTGCTAATAGCTATACCCAGCATAACATACACTGTTATCTACATATATAAAATGCTTCAGTATGTTTCCATTCCCACTCTGCTGATTGACCACTTAGGAAACATGTCAAGAGTACGATCACTAGACACATTAGTATATAACCTTTAAAATCAACTATAATGGTTAGTTTCATGCTGAGAGCCCCTCTGCTGCCACCATAAACCACGCATACACACAGACACATAGATTCACACACATGCTAGACACACACAAACCACATGTGTCAGGACACGAGAGCACCTCCGTCACTGCCATGCAACCGCACATATACACACATACACCACGCTACACACATACCACACTACACATACACACCATGTGCACCAGGACATGAGAGCCCCTCCACCACCACCCTGCAACCACGCAGACATACAAACAGCACACTACACACACAAACACCATGCTACACACTTACTACACAGAGCAGGATGCAAGAGCCCCTCCGTGACCAGCATGAACAGCACATACACACATACCACACGCTACAAACACACACCATGCACACCAGGATGTGAGAGCCCCTCCACCACCACCATGCAACCGTGCATACACACACACCACACACACAGCAGGATGCGAGAGTCTACTGCCACCATGCAACTGTGCACACACACACCATGCTACATACACACACAAACACACCATGTGTGCCAGAATGCAAGAGCCCCTCTGTCACTGCCATATAATCAGACAAACACCCCACATTACACGCACACACACCTTACACTACATACACACCCTGTGCACCAGGATGTGAGAGCCCCTCCACTGCCACCATGCACAAACACACACACTTCATGCTACAAACACACACACCCACGCTATACAACAACCCCACACTACATAACCACCCACCACATGCACCAGGACATGAGAACCCCTCCACCACCATGTTTAGAAAGGAGGGGCCCAATGGTGGCTCTCTTCTATATCCTGCAGGCGTGCAGCAACAAACACAAAAAACTAAGGCCAACTAGAGAAGCCACCTATCAGCACTGTCTGCGGTGCTTGATCTCAACAGTAGCTATTTGCAGCAGAGTACAGAAGCAGAAACCCACTTTTTAGTATTTGGCAAAATTGCACTAAACAACCTTGAATGATGCACAGACACAGTTGGGTTCTTCCAAAGTCCGTGGAGGCTTTTATCACTTGTTGCAATATGTACAAGTTATATACAGACTCTCCTATAACTCTCCAACATTCACTGTCTGATATACAGTTGTCCCTCCACATTCGCGGGGGTTAGGGTCTTGAGACCACTGCGAATGTGGGAAAACCGCAAATAAAAAATGCTCCTCCCACGACCCCTCCCCCAGCAGGAGGGAGATGGTGGGAGGGAGTCTGGCCAGCCTGGCCAGCCTCTCCCGGGCCTTCCTGAGGGGACTCCAGGCCTTAGAAGCCCCAGAGATCCCCAATGAAGTCCGGGAAAGGCAGCGGGAGAGAATGAGGGAGGCTGCCCTGCCTCTCCCTGACCTTCCTGAGGGGACTTCGGGCCTTAGAAGCCCCTTAGGAAGGCCAGGGAAGGCAGCGGGCAGGCAGGCAGGAGGCTGCCCTGCCTCTCTGCAGCCTTCCTAAGGGGGGTCCGGGGCTTTGAAGCCCCCTTAGGAAGGCCAGGGAAGGTAGTAGGCAGGCAGGAGGGAGGCTGCCCTGCCTCTCCGAGGCCTTCCTGAGCAGACTCCGGGGCTTTGAAGCCCCAGAGCCCCCTTAGGAAGGCTGGGGAAGGCAATGGGTGGGAGGGAGGGAAGCTGCCCTGCCTCTCTGCAGCCTTCCTGAGGGGACTCCAGGGCTTATAAGCCCCGGAGCCCCCTCAGAAAGGCGGGGAGAGGCAGCGGGTGGGAGGGAAGCTGCCATGCCTCTCCATGGCATTCCTGAGCAGACTCCAGGGCTTTGAAGCACCGGAGTCACCTCTGGAAGGATGGGGAAGGCAGCGGGCAGGAGGGAGGGAGGCTGCCCTGCCTCTCCGCGGCCTTCCTGAGCGGACTCCGGGGCTTTGAAGCCCCAGAGCCCCCTTAGGAAGTCTGGGGAAGGCAGAGGAGGCTGCCCTGCCTCTCCACAGCCTTCCTAAAGGGGCTCCAGGGTTTGAAGCCCCAGAGCCTCCTTAGGAAGGCCGGGACAGGCAGCAGGCAGGTGGGAGGGAGGCTGCCCGGCCTCTCCCCAGCCTTCCTGGGCAGACTCCAGGGCTTAGAAGCCTTGGAGCCACTTCTGGGAGGCCAGGGAAGGCACAGACAGGAGGTTGCCCTGCCTCTCTCCAGCCTTCCCGAGGGGGCTCAGGGCTAAACCGTGAATAATCAAAACCACGAGTGTGAAAGCCGCAAATGTGGAGGGACAACTGTATGGCAATCCACTCTTCAACCTACATACTTCAACCCACACTTGCCCTGGGTTTAAGAGCACTTATATACAGTGGTGATAACTAAGGGTTGACACCTGGTGGTACTTATCAGTTACAGCCATACAAACTATTTTACAATGTCTTAAAGGAACATTGTTCCCAACACCCAAGGCCCGGCTACAGACAGCACAGAAGGCCCAAGGCCCAAGGCCCCAACCCAAAAGCAAGGAGCAGCTACAGACAGCACAAAAGACAATGTTGTGGTAGCCAAGACTGAGGGCCGAATGCTGCTCTTAAATAGCAGTTCCCCTGCCTGCTTCAGGTGTGCTGCATTATTGCAGCAGCTGAGTCTGATAGCTTGTCTCTGGTTCTTCTAAGAATCCCACAGCCAGGACCTGAGTCTGCAGAGGCTGTGCAGACAGGGGCCTAGTCCTGCGAGGAGAGGCTGATCCTGAAACCTAAGCAGCCAATCAGCACACTGCAAGTGGCAACCTACCCAAGATTATATATAGATAATTTCACTTTAACTGCTGTGACTGTCTCCTGTGGAATTCCGGAGTTTGTCGTTTAGGGCGGCCTAAGAGCTCTCTGGCTGAGAATGCTAAATGCCTCTCCCTAAAGTGCAAATCCCAGGATTACACAGGATGCTACCATAGCAGTTAAAGTGGAATAATAGTGCTACAACAGTGTAGTGTGATAATCTTGACTCTTTGCCAGAGACTAAAAGACAAAAGAAGGATTCCTACACAAGTATATTTCTAATGAGAGCTGGTAAAGGGAGAGGGACATTAAAACTGGCCAGTCAACAGCCAGGGAGGACCTGGACAAAGAGGCCTTTCTGTAATAGCTGTGGAAAGACAGATAGCATGTGCCTTAGATACTGAGAGGTTAGTGAAGGTGTTTGCTGTTCAAAAAGCAAGAAAAGTTAAGACTTAAGTGAGTATTTAAAAAAAATCAAAGAAGCTAGAAAAGAAAAGTCCATTTTATAAATGTTGTAATTTTAAATTATTTGATACAAATTTTATGTAAACAGGTTAAAATAATTTTAAAAGAATAGTTCAGGCTATACTTTGTATTTCAGAATTTACAACACAAGATTGTAAAAGTAAGAAAGGACAAAATGCATTAAATGTACTAAACTGGACTCAGCTCTTTCTTTTCCTGACTTCAACGTATGTATGTTGAAGCTACTGTTTTGTAATTTTGATTTAATCTGACTGGGCTAGTCTTTTGAGATTTGTTTAATAGAAATGATCTACTTTAAATATTAGGAGAGTGTTGCATTGGAGTGTTTTGTAATATGTTTGTATTCTGTTTGGCCAAGGAAATCTACACCAATATTACATTATTGCCTATAATATAGTTTTTTAAACTAAATTATTGGTGACATATTATGTAATAATCTGAATATTCTGTACCATGAATAGGTTAGGTTACATTGACCTGAGATAAGCATACCCCCCCCACAAATAAAGTGTTGCAGGGGGCTCCAAAATTGCTTAAACCAGACCTGCTTGTACAGTGAAAGGTTTCCTTCCTCCCCACCCCACCTCCCAGCAGCCTCATAAAATCTGCTACAAAATGTACCCCTTCTGGAGGAGATTGGCATGGGAGGGGAAAGGCACTGCAATAGAAAGGGAAATCTGTTCTAGACACTGGGCCAATCTACATGAGGTGACAAAATCCAAAGCACCTTGTAGTATTGGCATCTTGCAGCAGCAGTGACATGTCTAAATAGTTTTTCTGGCCTTGGATGTCCCCATCAGCCTTGCATTCCTGATGGCAGACATGAGTGATTTACTCACATTAGTTCTTCACTGCTGCTGGTTGGGGTTTTTTTTAAACTCATCCAAGGTGCACTGGTACGATAAAGTGATTTTCCAATTTTATAGGACAGCAAAACAGAAACTATTCATCCTGTTTTATCACCTTAGCGAGCAATCGCTATGGCAAAAATTCAACATGGTGATGGTGGGTGCTTGCCCTGCTAGCAAGCCCTACGCCGCCTGGCATGGCCAATCAGCTTTGTGCTTCCCTTAATTTTTTTGTTGTTTGATAGTCCAAACAAGCAGAAATACATACCCCTTTGTGATTTTTGAAAAAGTATGGGAAAATCTGCGAAGGCTTTTACCCTACTGTTTTTGCCGTTTTGGGTCCCCCTCCTTCAGAATAGTGTGGATTGGCACTGGGTCCTGTTTAGACAAGTAGGATTCCCAGCAAATTCCATGAAGGGTATTTTGTCAGGATATTGAGACGTACAGTAGATTTATTCTGTAAAGAGCTGAGATATAACAAACAGTCTGCACAGATCTGCAGAGTGAGCTGGCAACAGTTTGCAGGAGTTAGCAGGGCAAATGTATCAATATTCCTGGCTCAGAGCCCAGGAGTTGGGCTGTGTACATCTGAGTTAAGCTTGTTAGTTCTGTGTTGGATTTCACAGACGGAAGATGTTTTTCTCCTGAATGTTGTATATATCTGTAAATACTCTTCATTATGCTCAATTAAAGAGAAGTTTATTTTAGACAAAGCCTATGTCTCTGCCTTTATTCTTATGCCTGAAGGAACAACACTCTGCTGTTTATTTTAGCTGCCTGGACCTGTTTAGGTACCTAGTGTGCACTATCACCTGACATATTTTCCACTGTTTAGACAGGCCCACTGTTAATATTTAGGTGTATTTAAGTCCCATTGACTTCAGTGAGGAGAGATTTAAGAGTGTTGTCTTTGGAATCAATAGGGCATTTGAGGTGCTTTGCACTGACAGAATTGTACTCAATAATTTAATATCATCTGCACATTTGATACAGAAATAACCCCTTTGAACTACAACTCCTGGAATCCCCTCCCCAGCTGCAGAATTCTGGGACATGTAGTTTTTAAAAGTCATGTTTTCAAGCTCTACTAGGAATTTCTTTTAAGCTTTTTAAAACAAAGCAATTCACATTGAGATGCAATAGCTTAGTTACAATACATATCATTGAAAGTGAACACTGAACAAAAGGCAGAGTATTTTTAGAGTACTGTATTAATAACATGGGAATTATCTTGTTTTACCTTGAGAATAGTATACCTAATTGGATAATTAATAGCAGATGTTCTGGTAGGAAATTTAAATTGAACAAAGTTGACTAAAACATAGGGAACCCAAGACCTGATGCTGATTTATTCAAAGCAGATCCAAGTTGCTTAAGGAAAGGAAAGGAAAAATACAATGTGAACCATCACTAATGCATTTGAAGACATATGACCAAACATGAGACACATCTTAAGTATTAGAAATTGTGTATCTGTGTCAGGCCCCATTGGACTCAAGATAGGAACTCTACTGGTCAGACACTGATCTCCTTTCCCCTCTTGACACCCATGCTGCTTGTACAGGAGATCATTGCAAACAGTTCCTGCCAGAACATACTTGTTTTAGATGTAGTTCTGGACTAAAGTTCCCATAATCCCTTATAGAATCATGGAATCAAAGAATCATAGAATTGCAGAGTTGGAAGAGACCACAAGGGCCATCCAGTCCAACCCCCTGCCACGCAAGAAATCATGATCAAAGCATCCCTGACAGATGGCCATCCAGCCTCTGTTTAAAGACCACCAAGGAAGGAGATCCTACCATGCTCCGAGGGAGTGTGTTCCACTGCTAAACAGCTCTTACTCTCAGAAAGTTCCTCCTAATGCTGAGGTGGAATCTCTGTTCCTGGAGCTTGCATCCATTGCTCTGTGTTCCAGTCTCTGGAGCAGCAGAAAACAAGCCTGCTCCATCCTCAACGTGACACCCCTTCAAATACTTGAAAAGGGCTATCATATCGCCCCTTAACCATCTTTTTTTCAGGCTAAAGATACCCAGCTCCCTAAGTCTCTCCTCATAAGGCATGGTTTCCAGACCTTTCACCATTTTAGTCACCCTTCTCTGGACACGCTCCAATTTGTCAATATCCTTTTTGAATTGTGGTGCCCAGAACTGGACACCGTATTCTAGGTGAGGCCTGACCAAGGCAGAATAGAGTGGCACTATTACTTCCCTAGATCTAGACACTATACTTCTATTGATGCAGCCCAAAATTGCATTGACCTTTTTAGCTGCTGCATCCCACTGTTGACTCATGTTTAACTTGTGGTCTACTAGGACTCCTAGGTCCCTTTCGCACGTAGTCTCGTTCAGCCAGGTCTCCTTCATCCTATACCTATGCATTTCGTTTTTCCGCCCTAAGTGCAGTACCTTACACTTCTCCGTATTGAATTTCATTT
The DNA here is from genome assembly GCA_030847615.1 of Gambelia wislizenii. Lineage (NCBI taxonomy): Eukaryota > Metazoa > Chordata > Lepidosauria > Squamata > Crotaphytidae > Gambelia > Gambelia wislizenii. The sequence continues at coordinate 100,383,929 of JAUMIR010000005.1, read as the reverse complement.
TGTTAGCTTTGACTCAGCTTTCTAGTCTATTCAGGTCATTTTGAATTTTGATCCTGTCCTCTAGGGTATTAGTTACTCCTCCTAATCTGGTATCATCTGCAAATTTGATAAGTATGCCCCTAATTCTGTCATCCAAGTAATTGATAAAGATGTTGAATAGCACTGGGCCCAGGACAGAACCCTGTGGCACCCTACTGGTCACATCTTTCCAAGATGAAGAGGAGCCACTGCTGAGCACCCTTTGGGTTCGGCCGGTCAACCAATTACAAATCCATTGAACAGTTAACTTGTCTAGCCCACATTCTACAAGCTTGTTTGCAAGAATGTCATGGGGAACCTTGTCAAAGGCCTTACTGAAATCAAGGTATGCGATACCCACAGCATTCCCTTCATCTACCAAGCTGGTAGTTTTATATAAAAAAGAGATTAGATTAGTCTGACATGACTTGTTTCTCTGAAACCCATGTTGACTTTTTGTGATTATGGCATTGCCTTCTAAATGTTCACAGACCCTCTGTTCAATGATCTGCTCTAGAATCTTCCCTGGTATTGATGTCAGACTAACTAGACGATAATTGTTGAGATCTTCTTTTTTCCCCTTTTTGAAGATGGGGACAACGTTTGCCCTCCTCCAGTCTGCTGGGACTTCTCCTGTTCTCCAGGAGTTCTCAAAGATTATTGCCAATGGCTCTGAGATTACATTTGCCACCTCTTTTAATATCCTTGGATGTAGTTCATCAGGTCCTGGAGATTTAAATTCATTTAGATTAAGAAGGTATTCCTGTACTACCTCTTTACTTATTCTGTGCTGGATTTCCCCTATTGTGTCCTCTGTTCCATTATCCTCAATTTGATCACCCTTTTCCTTTTCTGAAAACACTGAGGCAAAGAAGGTGTTGAGTAATTCTGCCTTTTCTCTGTCCCCTGTTAGCATTTTGCCATCTTCTCCATGCAGTGGCCTTACCATTTCCTTCTTCTTCCTTTTGCTGCAGACATACCCCCAAAAAACCCTTTTTATTGTTCTAAACCTCTCTAGCAAGCCTGAGCTCATTCTGTGCTGTAGCTTTTCTGACTTTACTCCTACATGTGTTTGCTATCTGTTTGAATTCTTCTTTGGTGATTTCCCCCTTTTTCCATTTCCTATACATGTTCCGTTTAAAACTTAGCTCCATTGAAAGTTCTTTAGTCATCCATCCTGGTTTCCTTACCATCTGCCATTCTGTCTGGAGCTTCTGGGAGATGAAGTCTCAAAATATATGAAGGGCCAAAGAATCTACACCCCTGTGCGACAAGGTCCCATGATTTCTTCATTCCCCCATCTGGCCAACCTGTTTCTACTGAACAGATTGAGCCTGCCTGGGTCCTGGGAGAGCCACAAAAGACATCCTTCTTTCAGTCCAGCTATCTTCATAGATACAGCTGGTGCTTGGTGGTTGCCCTACACTTTCAAACTTCCTCCCTAGGAAGACTAGAATGACCCCTTCCTGCCTGCCCTCTGTAGAGAGTACATAGAATGCATCTGAGCCAATGAGATGAGAGAATGGGGGAGCCAATCACAGAGCAGGAAACTGTGATGGGAGGGGTTTCAGAGAGGACGAACTGAGTGAATGTCAGTGAAGAGTTTTGTTTTGAGTTTGAGTTTGTAGGTGGAGAGTTGAAGTTGAATCTGAGAGATGAGCCTGAGTGGTTCAGAGAATGAGTGGAGATTGAGATTTGAGAGACAAAGACTGGATGAGTATGTTATCTGAAATGTATGAAGAGTGTCATATATAAAGGCAATTTGGATAAAGTAGTAAAGAGACGAAAGTATTAACATATATGGTTATAGTCAGTCATCCAATAGTAACAATAAGTGAACTTAAGAAAAGGAACAAAGTTATGTACAAAGTACTGAATACTGTAGTTGAAGTTGTAACTTTAAGAACAATAAAACAATCAGTTTGTTTTTTTTATAAGCTCCAGACTCATCATGCTTTATTCCACTCCCTGAAAGGTATTAGTCACTGCTAGACACATGTATACTACTACTAATTCTCTCTCTCTGGCTTTTCTTCGCAAACGAAGATTCAGGAAGGATTCATCCCGCGCTTTCTGCAAGTGCGCTGATGACTAAAAAGGCCAATCTGAGATAAACAAGTCTGGTTGCAGAAAGCACAACAGAAGGTCTCCTTGGGTGATGTTTCCGGGTTGTGATTCTTTCTGCGTTGTCGTTTCTTTTCAAGACTTGAAGAAGCATTTGGAAAATTTTACAAAAGAGTCTGGAGTAATAAACACCTGAGGTGAAGCACAAAAATCAGTATGCATAGAGCTATTGTACTATTCTCCTTTATGGGTCTGAAACATGGGTCATCTATCGCCACCACTTACGACTCCTCAAACGCTTTCATCAGTGCTGTATACGCACAATCCTAAATATACACTGGACTGCCTATGTGACGAATGTTGCTGTCCTTCAGCAAGCAGGGATCACCAGCACTGAGGCCATGATATTGAGAACACAGCTGCACTGGGCAGGGCATGTGTCTAGGATGGAGGACCATCCCCTCCCAAAAATAATACTTTATGGTGAACTCGCCACGGGTCACCGTAAGAGGGGCGCTCCAAAAACGATACAAGGACTCCCTGAAACAACATCTCAGGCCTGGCCAAATTGATCACCAACAGTGGTCCGTCCTGGCCTCACATGCAGCTATCCACAATGCCGCAGCCTTATTTGAGAACTCACAATGAACAAGTACTACTGCTACTACAAATAAAAATAATAGTAATACAATTATGCCAGAGGTTAACATTTTCTTTACCAGGGATCCCCTTTAAATATCTTTTGTTGCCAATGGGACCCCCAAGACTTAACTCAAGATTTATACCAATTATGATGATGATGATGATGATTCCTGATAATAATATACTTATATCAGTGGTTCTTAACCTTTTCTTTACCAGGGACCCCCTTTAAATATCTTTTGTTGCCATGGTCCCCCAGTACTTTAGATTTAAAATAACAACAACAACAAGAAGAACAATAAATAATAATATAATTATACCATTCATGAAATCTTCCCTCAGAGACACTGGATTGGGAGGGAAGACTTTTCTCCTGCTTCTTCCTGCAAGTTTGTGGCTGGAATGGATTGAATGGCAATGTGCAGGCCAAGCCAGCCAGCCTTTGCCTTGGCTCCTGTCACATGGCACCTCCACTGAAGGAAGGAGGTGGTCTGAGCAGCCTTCAAGCCTTCGTGGACCCCCTGTGAGGACATCGAGGACCCTTGGGGGTCCCCAGACCCCAGGTTAAGAACCTCTGGTCTAGATACTTGGCTAAAGTAGCATGCAAAAGCTCTGCCTCATTTAGAGAAGAGAGGGTCCAGGGACCCTTGTCTACTGCATGTTAAAATAGAAATGAATAGAAAAGGGAGCAAAGGAGTCTCTCCATCAAGGGTTAGAATGGTCACCACTAACTTTTCCATGAGTCTTTGGCCTCGCCTTTGTCCCACCCACAGACTGCAGAGCCTCAGCCTTCTGCTCTGATGCCAGCTGCCCTTCGAGGGCAGTATGCTGGATTTCCATTGAGAGGAAACTGGTGGCCAATGAGAGCCCACTTTGCTCTGTTCTATTCCTCTTCCCTTGCCGGCTTTGGCTCCTCCCACTGGCCAGAGTTTTTTTTTTAGCAGACAGCAGCCTGTCTGGTGCAGCATTTGCAAAGAACACCTTTCTCCCTACGGGAAGCAGAGCCAGGGTGGCCAGAGGACCTCAAGGGGTCTCCCAAGGAGGAAAAAGAGGGCCTGGAACCCCAGGGTAGCCTCCCACTTCCTTCATACTGCTTTCCAGTTTTTTTTTCTTTTTGCAGCCTATAAATTCCTCAGGGCAGAAGGTGTCCACTCAGTATAGGCTAATTGAAAGGCACCTGGTACAGCCTGAGGACCAAGAAACCCAGGAGTAGCCAAAACAGCAGAACTGCACAGCAGAAAGGGCACAAAAACAAAGGCTTTAGCTAGCAGCTGTTCCACTGCTCTGACCCACTTTCACATACAATAAGAGACTTACAGGCCACAAGGCTCATCCAAAGATATCTTAAGGCCTTTATCTTCAGTTGCAGTATAAACAAACACAGTATATACACAGCAAACCTCATCAACAAACTCAACAGCAACACTCCTCTTTCTCCACAACACCAACCCACACACAATGCATCATGTACTTTGGCTATATAGAAGTGTTTGCTAGTCATCCCTCTGCCTAGCCGCAGGTCTGAACAAACCCACTTCAGCTGTCGTCTGTTGCTCTAACGTTTTTCCTTTTGCACTTAAAGCAATTTTACCCTGAAGAAGGAGGGGGGATAGGGCTCAACTTTTTGGGTGCAGAAGTGGTAAAGAGCAGAGGAAGGGGAAAACACCTACCCTGCAAGGTAGGACAGGAGGAAAAAGAAGAAAGAGGGTGGGGGACACATAGAAAGCAACATTATTTTTCTCCATGCATGTATATTAAGACAGCAAGGGGAGCTGGCTGAGTATTTAGTTACTGCAGTTCAACAGGCAAAAATGTGGCTGTAGGCCAAGGAGGTGATGCTGAAAAACACCCTCAAGCTGCTTATTGGCCAGCCAACAGAGCACTATGATTGGTTGGGTATGTTTCCTAAGTGGCCAACCAGCACACTGGAAATGGCAACATACCCAAGAGAATTATATATATACCGGTAGATGGTTCATAGTTTAATTCAGTTTTGATGTTGCTTTTTGTGTTTTTAATTGTAATCTTTTTTAGGAGATTACCACATGAGGCCAGAATCTCGGGGCCATCATGTTATAAAAGGAACCAGAAACATACAGCTTTGAAAACATTTCTTATCACACCTCTCTTCTTTCATGTGACTATGCTGCTTTGAAACCCCCCCCCCCAGTGTAATAAGTTTCTTTGCTGCTGTTCCAGCATTACAGCTGTCATTCCATGAGGGGGCCTTAATCTCCTCCTCTCCTGCCCTCTCCCCCTCCCCCTCACTATTCCAAAGCAGGCTAACTCCGTGCCTGTCTGTTTGTTTTTTAAAATATCTTTGCTGTGTTTGTGTACTTACAGCAAAATGATAAAACAAAAATAATTTTAATCATTTTTGCTGTAATTATGCAAACACTGCAAAGATTAAATAAAAACCTCAGAGTTAGCCTGCTTTGGAATAGCAAGTGGGGGGAGAGAGGAGGAGAGGAGGAAAATCAGCCTCCCTTATGGCACTGACTGCTGTGATGCTGGAATTGAAGTGAAGGGACCTATTGCACCAGGGCCAGCAGCAGACCAATAGCAACATTTAGAGTTATTGATGGGCTTTTCCCATCAATTAAAAGGGACGCCAAAATAAGTCTGAATACGTGCCACTTATATGAGAGTCACAATATCATGTGATAAGGTTCAGCCATAGATGCTACTATCCTGCTATAGTTCTACTTCTCTACCCTTCTGTGATAATTTCCCTAATGTATAATGCACCTTGAATCACAGCCTTGGGGAAAAGGTGGAAGAAGGAGGAGGAGGAGGAGGAGGAGGAGGAGGAGGAGGAGGAGAAATAATAATTTGCCAGTTTGTTCATTTGCTACTCAAGGACTAACCTGACTATGGATCTCTCCAAAAAGCAAGAGTAATGGTTCTTCGGCATTGAAAGATCATATCTTATGATGTTTAGTTGCCCATTAACAGTTATACCACATAGTAAGCCCTCTTTTCCAATTGAACATTGTGATAAACCTATGAAACTTTCATTGAGACCTCAGTATAAATGAGGAAAGACATAACAAAAAGCAAGCTGCATTGAATTTTTTAGATGTGGAAAATGCCTTTGATAATTTGAAATGGACTTTCTTATTTAGAGTTTTGGAAGAGATGAACTCTGATGACAACTTTATTAAATGGATTAGATTGATTTATACTTTACAGAAAGCACAAATAGTAGTTAATGGAGAGTAAACAAAATCTTGTAAGATTCAAAGTGATACGAGACACGGATGCCAATTTGTCACCATTTTTGTTTATTTTAGTGCTTGAGGTGTTGAATAGAGAGATAAGACAAGATGAAAAAAATTCTGGGTACACGGATTAAAAAAGAAATGTACAAGCTAAGGGCATTTGCTGATGAGTTGGTGACAGCATTGGAAAGTCCTTTGGAGTGCATAAAATGACTGATTGGAAAACTAAAACAATTTAGTGACTTGGCAGATTTTAAGATAAGTAAACAAAGGACTGTGACGTTGATTAAAAATATGAAAATGGAATATCAAACACGATGGATGAAACTGGTTTTAAAACAGAGAACAAGGTGAAATACTTAGATATTACTATGGCAAATATGAATTGCATGGTATATCAAAACAATTAGGTTAAGACATGAAATGAAATTAAGAAAGACATGTGCAAGCGGGAGAAATGAAACTTGTCATTGGGCTTGTCTACACGGGTTAAATACCCCTCTTGCCCCGTCTCAGAGCCCTGCAGTCCATCCAACGAAGGGCATTTGCCCCATTCAGACCCTGGCAGTCATCACCACCGGGGGGCAGATACAGGGCTGAGATGGGGGAAGGTGGGTAGGGCCCAATAAACCAATTTTTTAAAATATCTGGTTTAAAGTGTTACTTCCGGCAAATGACGGATCAGGCCCTGCTGCTGCGGTCTCCCTGGTTCTCCCAGAAGGCATAAAGGAGTCCTGTAACATGTGGCCAAAGCTGGTAATATGCCTCAGTCACATGTTGCAAGCCCCCTTCCTAGTTTATGACACAGCAAGGAAAAAGGTGGCAGCAGCGGCTGCAGGGATGGGCTGACATGCCTGTTTGGTCTCCAGCCCATTCTATACAGCTAATGGGGAAGGGGGGAGAGAGAGGCCTGATCCACAGCCAGGATATGCCAGTGGAGAGCTGATGTATCCTGGCTTGTGTAGATGATCGCATTGTTGGGAAGAATTCAATTGATAAACATAAATGTTTTGCCTAGAAAGTTGTTCTTCACAAAATACCAGTTTTGACAATGATTGTACCATTTAAGCAATGGCAAACGGATCTGTGTTTCTATGGCAAGGGAAAAAAACCCAAGAGTTAATTTTAAGGTGTTGCAAGAGCTAATGCAAAGAGGAGGATTGGATTTACTGAATTTGAAATTGTACTTTGCTGCCTGCTTGTTTGGTTTGGTTGAAAGAATAGACAATGCTGAGTTGGAAGGGCTCAGTCTGAGTTTTGGGTGGCATAGATATTCATAATATAACAAAGTTAAGATCAATATAGATTTTAATAATCATTATGTGAGACATGCCATATTGAAAATATGGAATGAATACAAACCAAGATTATGACTAGGACATTTTCAGACACATCTTACTGCACTACAAGCTTGTGGGAGAACTTCGGCGCTGCCACGCGGCAGGGACTCCATTTCAGACAACGCCATCCCTCTGGCAAAATCATCCGTGTCACTTCCGTGTAGGATTGGAGGCAGCTGCACCATATTTCGCCAGATTTTATTCACAGAAGTTGTCTGTGAATAAAATATGGTGCGGCCACCTCCAGTCCTACACGGAAGTGACACGGATGATTTCGCCAGAGGAACAGAGTCATCCGAAATGGAGTCCCTGCCGCGCGGCACGCCGAAGCTCTCTCGCAAGCTTGTAGTGTGGTAAGACATGTCTGAAAATGTCCTGAAAATACTTCTGTGGGTCTCAAGCACAGGAAGTTTTCATTGAAGAGAAACAACAGGCAAGATAGGATGGTTAAGGTGCCAAGATATATAGAGAAGTACCAAGGAAAATATACAATTTCTAATTTCTAATTATTTTAAATTACATGATCATCATCCTTGCACAATTCTAAATAAAATTCATGTTCTCCAATCTCTCTGACCCTGATGTCATATTCCAAATACAAGAGCTCATCATAAAGCAACCATCCTCAATTTTTAACCCCTTCTTTCCTGACAAAGGCTTCTTGTGGTGAGGTGGGTAATATTATATTAGGAAATCAGGGGGAAAAGTCTCTGCTTGTATTTATGCCAGACTTGCAAAAGAACCCTTCTAATACAAGGTCCAAAGAATTTCTGAGTCATATAAAGCCTGTAAGTGCCGCAAATAATGTGGGAGAATTTTAAATAGTTTTATAGAGTCACTTCCTGAGACCCACCATTTTTGCATTTCAATGAAACGGGCATAGATTTGAAACTTCTGCATCTTGGGATAAAGTCTAAATCTACAATTCAAACACCTACATTGTTTGCAGAATACACGGAAAGCTATTTCAGGTTAAGCTACCGTGAGATGCCATTACAGATCTTTCTACCTTTCACTTCAAGCATAAGGTTCTCATCTTTGACCTTTTCTTCTGTAAACAACAGTCCATAACAATATGTCTAAGAAGTGAAAATGAGCCAAGAATTAGGGAGAAAAAATCACTACACAGACACATATACAAGTAAATTTCTTTTAATCTTATCTAAATTCAGAATTACGGTCTGCTTTTTTTAAAGTAAACTTATTACAACGTGTTAGCTATGAAAACAGAGTTTATTGCCTATTAAGGAAACCACTATATTGGTAAAATATAATGTTGCCATATTTGTTATTGTTATTGTTATTACTCACCTTGGGTCATATATCAGCAAAAATGCGGGACTGGGATGTAAATTAATTAATTAAATAAATAAAATGTCTCCATTTCACAGTCTACCAGGTGTTATTGAGTAGAATTTGGGGCCATAGGTGATTTGAATTCTATCCAAGAATCTGGGAATCAGAGGTGCATCATTAGATAATGTGGTGTCTTCCAGGTAGTGTCCCTTTTTCTAATTGTGCTGTTGTGATCCTATGATTATTTCATTCAGATGTTTTGTCAGTTGGTTTGGAATTGCTTCTAGAACATCTATCACCACTGGAACCACAGTTATTTTCTTTTCCCAGAGATGCTGCATATCAAATCCCAGTTTCATCCCTCTCTTTGTCTTTTCCCTCTCTTTGGGCTCATCTACACGAGGGAGGGCGGACAGGGTACCTCATAGTATTGGCATCTCGCAGCAGCAGCTACACGTCTTAATGGTTTTTCTGGCCTCGGGAGCACCCATAAGCCTTGCATTCCAGATGGCGGCCATAAATGATTTACTCATGTTAGTTCTTTGCCACTGTCGTTTATTGGTGTTTTGGTTTTTTTAAGTCATCCAAGGTGTGCTGGATTGATAAAGGGATTTTTCAATTTTATAGGAAAGTAAAACAAAAATAACTTTCCTTTTTTATTGCCTTAGCGAGCGATTGCTAAGGCAAAAATTCAACATGGTGTCAGCCGGCACTTGCCCTGCTAGCAAGACCCACCCCCTGCACTCACTTGGCCAATCAGTTTTGTGCTTCCCTTTGAATTTCCTGTTGTTCAATAGTCCAAGTGGGCAGGAATGTGCACCCCCATCACCGCGAAGGCTTTTACCTTGTTGTTTTTGCTGTTTTGGGCCCCCCTCCTGAATAGTGTGGATTGGTGCAGGAACCCATTTAGACAGGTAGGATTCCCAGAGCATTCCATGAAGGGTATTTTCACTGCCTAGACAACCCCTTTGTCTTCAATTCCACTGTCCCCAGGGATTGCCACATATATCATCCAAACATTCTTTTTCTCAGCCACAGTTATGCCTAGGATATTATGTTCTAATTGTTTATAAGTTTGAATCTTACAGTTCCATGAGATTTCTATTTCACCATTTTTAATTACTCCTTCAGGCTCATATTCCCCTCAGTTCTTTGCAGATGGTATATCATATTTTTTGCACAGATTACAATGTATCATTGCAGCTACTTTATCATGGCATTTCTTACATTCAGACTACGTAATCTTGCATGAACCATTAAGGTAGTCAATGTTTTTGCCTTTTTCTTTGCATAGATGACATTTACTATTTGTAATTATTTTTTCAATATTTACTTGATGCTATTTGTCTGAAGCACCTGTTCTTGAGTCACAAATATAAGTTCTCCCGATTCTTTTTGCAGTGTCCTGTCCTGTAACCACTTTCAAAGGTTCCCTTTCTCAACTCTTCCTTCTGTGCTTTTAATGCACCAACTATTAACATTTTGTTTCTTCAAGGTGAATAATAATAATAAAATTATTACCATGATGATGACAATTTCATAAAATGAAAAATAAATAGAAGAAAGCATTTTACATGTGTTACTGAGCTTCAAAGAAGTTCAGTGTTTTCCTCCGGTGCCCATTTCCATTCATTATTATTTGTGTTTATATACATTCTGTTCTACCTGCCTGCCATTTGCCAACCTAGAGACAAAAATAGGCGTAGAGAAAGTGGCATCTGGGATTTGCTGCCAAGCCGCAGAACTTGTTGTCCTAACCCCTCAGGGTGCCCTTCCAGCTGACCCAAATTTTCTACTGTTGTTTCTTGCTCTTCATTGTAATTTCAAGTTCTCCAGAGTAAGAAAGTAATGGTTTTCAATTGTTCCAGTAATAAAATATCTAAGAATATTTTTAAAATTGATTTTCCAGAATCAGTTTACTAGGGGTTTTTTTTAATTAAACCATCTGGAACACTCAGGCTAAATAGATACACCCTGTTTGTTTTATATAACCTTGAATCCACAGATTAGATTTGCCTTCTCTCCCACCTTTGTCCTCATTCTTTCTTTTGAATGTCACCATAATCTGTTTCCAACTTATGACAAAAATGAAGTCCCAGATCTATGCTACCTGCAAGACACTGAACATGCTGGTTTCTCTCAATAACTGGGGTAAAAATTCATAGACAAAACATCAAATTTACCTTGTTGCTCTGGGAAAAAAAATCAAGGAAGAGGAATGGTGTGTGTGTATTGGACAATTCTATAACCCAGGTTCCAGTGAGCATCCTGACTGCTTGAACACCCTTTGCTTTCTTCTGCACCCTCACCTGACCAGAGTGGGCACCAAGGGATAAGTGCAGGAACTACATATTTTTGTAGTTCACTGCACACTGTCTGCCCTAGCCATGGCAGAAGAAAGGCCCTCTGAAAGCAGAGCCCTATGGACAGCGGCTTTAAGGTCTACCATCCACTGCCTGGGTTTTAAGCTCTTTAATGAAGGGCTTCACTCAGTATCATCACTGTCACAGGGACATTTGGTGATGACATGGGAGAGAGCCTTCCTGGTGGCTAGAGAATTCACTCCCACGGGAGGCTCTGTTTTAATGTTGTTATTTGCCATTGAGTCAGCAACAGCCCTGGTCATGAAAAGCCCTTCCAAGCTTAGGGCTGTGCTTCTTTATTGAGTCACTCCCTCTGTGGATTTTATCAGACGCTCTTAAAAAAAAAAACCCTGCGGAGGTCAGGAGGAGGATGCCATTGTCCCACTTTCTGCAGTCAATACTGCACGCCCCGTCCTCCCCCCATCCTTCCTTCGTGCTTCCTTCATGCTGGAGGGACAAAAAAGGCTCCGCTTTTCATTGACAGAAGTTTCTGTCAATAAAAAGTGGCACCTTTTCCATCGCTTCAGCATGGAGGGAGAATGAACAAAGGATGGGAGGAGGATCAGGCATGCAGTATCAGCCACCAGAAGTGGGACAGCAATGTCCTTCTCCCGACCTCTGAAGGGGTATTTTTTAGAGTGTCTGTTAAAGTCCATGGTCTTCCTCTCTTCTTACTACCTTCCACTTTACTGAGCATTAAAATCTTTCCTTTTTTAAAAAAATATATTTTTATTAATTTTATAATCATACATTATAATATCCAATCAATACTTATTTAGTATAACACATAAAATTACCATACACATCACAATTTTTCTATTAACTAATTTCAAAAGTTAACATAAATACTTTACTATGATTCTTTTCATGAATATTACTAACCCCTACCCCCCCACACCTCAGTGCTCCCCTTCACCGGAGCCATTATCCCTTACCTAATCTTTCCAGAATTTCATTTCTTCTCATGGAGGTAACCTCCCATCTTTTGTCTGTAATACTTTTTTAACAAATACTTTCCAAATTTTATCAAAATCACTTTCTTTCCAACTTCCTTTTCTTACTTTAATTCTACATGTTAACTTATCATTTATTGCCATCTTCCAAAACTTCTTTATACCACTCTTCCACTTGTACATTTATTTGCATTTTCCAATGTCTTGCTATAATTAATCTTGCTGCCATTAATAAATTTGTAGTTAAATCCTTTTCTGCTTGGTTCCCATTCTCTCCATTATAAATTGACATCAATGCTATGCTCGGTTTCCTTTCTATATTTCTATTCAGAATATTCTCTATTTCTATAAAAACCATTTCCCAAAACTGCTGTACAAATTTACAATTCCACCACATATGCACATATGTACCTATTTCTTGACAACCTCTCCAACAATATTTAGAATTATTCTTGTATATATTATGCAATCTTGCTGGTGTCAAGTACCATCTCCATATTATTTTATAGTAATTTTCTTTTACCCGTATTGACATATTTTTTAGATGTCTTTGTTTCCAAATCTTATCCCATTCATGATCTCCAATTTTTTGTTTCAAATCTTCCTCCCATATTCTCCTTAAATATTCCCTTTTGTCTTTTTTATCCTTATTTTTTATCAATATTTTATATAATTCACTTGTAATACCTTTCAAACTTTCATTATCATCTCTCTTTTCACCTTTTTTCACCAAATTTTCAAATTTTGTAAATTCCCTTTTTTTTATGATTCTTTTCCCAATTTTTAATCCATTGTTCTAACTGTATGCAATTAAACCATGAAATTTTCATTCCACATAATTTCTCTCTTATACTCCCTTTCTCATTCATCCATCCTATCCATCCCTCTATTTTGTCTAGTCCTCTTTTCTTTAATTCCTTTCCCATTTTTTCCTTCAAATTATTTTGGATTTTTTTCCCCATTATAACCGGTGTTAATACTGAATCAATAGGCAAAAATTCTCTCTTATATTTATACCATATTTCCCATATATTTTGCAGAAATGGGTTCTCAATTCCTTTAATTTCCTTTTTTGTAAAATTACCAAAAAATATGTTCCATATTCTCTTTTCTATTCTCCCTGTTTCTGTCTCTAACCATTCTAAGTCCCCCTGTCCTACAATTCCTTCTATAACATATCTCAATTGATTAGCTTCATAATATCCTTTTATTTTTGGAAGACCAAGTCCTCCCTCCTTCTGTGATATATACCAAAATAATTCATTTAATCTTGTCCTTTTCCCTCCATTGCAATATTTATTCAACATATTTTGCCATTTTTTCAGTTCTACTTCTGATATTTTTATTGGTAACATTCTAAACAAAAAATTTAGTTTAGGTAATATTTTCATTTTAACTAAAGCTACTCTTCCAAACCATGATAGTTGAATATTTTTATATTCTTCCATCTTTTCCATTTCTTTCCTTAGTACCATAATATTTTTCTCTTCTAGTTCTTTTAAATCTTTTGTAATATTTATTCCTAAATACTTAATATTACTTTTTAATCTTACTTCTAATTTTTTCTCTTTTACAAATATATTTTCTTCTTCCTTAGTATAGTTAAACAACATCATATCTGATTTATTCCAATTAACCTGTAAGCCTGTCATCTCCCCAAATACTTTTAAATGTTCTTTATTTTTTTCTATTCCATTAATCAAATCCTTAATTGTTAACAATGTATCATCAGCAAACAAGCTTATCTTATGTTTTGTTTCTAATCCAATTTGTTCTATACTATTATCATTTCTTATCACATTTGCTAGAATTTCTATTACCAGTGCAAACAATATTGGAAAAAGTGGGCAACCTTGTCTTGTTCCTCTCATTATTTTTATCTCTCTTGTTATTCCATCATTAACCATCACTATAGCTGTGTTATGGGAATACAATTGATCTATTAATCCTCTAAACCTCTTCCCCATTCCAAATTCTTTCAATATTATTTTTAATGTTGGCCATTCCACACAGTCAAATGCTTTAAATATATCTAATGCTAATATCCCTGCTTTTACTTTTGTTTTGCTGATTATATGTATTTTATTTAACACCCTTCCTATCAAATTTGACATTTGTCTTCCTTTCATGAATCCACATTGATCCTTTAATATATATTTATACATACAACTATTCATTCTCTTTGCCATTATTGCTGATAATAACTTTGCATCTTGATTTATCAATGATATAGACCTATATGATCCTGGGTCCATCAAATCCTTATCTGGCTTTGGTATCAATATTATCAATGATTGTTGCGATGATGGGGGGACTTTATCTCCCATTATTATATTGTTATATAATTCTAATAATTTAGGTATCAACTTCTTTTTAAATACTTTATAATAATCTGGTCCTAACCCATCCATTCCTGGAGCTTTCCCGCTTGTTAAATTATTTATCGTTTCCTCTACTTCCATTTTCGTAATTGGTTTTTCTAATAAATCCCTATCTTCCTCTTCCATTTTAATCTTCCAATTTTCCCCTACATATTTTTCTATTTGTTCCATTGATTTATTCCCTGACTGGTACAGGTCTTTATAAAACTCCTCAAAAATTGTTAGTTTTTCCTTCATTGTTCTACACATTTTACCTGTTTTATCTCTAATTCCATTTATGATTATTACCATCTTTCCAATGAGTTAAGTCATCTCATGCTATGTTCAAAGTACAATAGCCTCAGATGATTGTTCAGGATTTAGACCCATTTATTTATATTTTTGACAGTCCACAGTATCTGTAGAGTATGGAGGTGCATGCCTAGAAATACCATCAATGACAGACAACAGTAATTGTCTGCCAGCAGCTCTTTCATTTACTATATAAATAACAAAATAAAATAAGCACACCACAGGTAACTAAGAAGGAAAGATTTACAGTAGCAGACTGGCCTGGACTGGACTAATGGACTGGATGAGGGTGAACAAACTGAAGGTTAATCCAGACAAGACAGAGGTGCTCTTGGTCATCAAAAGGCAGATCAGGGAAGAGATTTGAACATGTGCTGGATGGAGCTGTGATCCGATTGAAAATGCAGGTTTGCTGTTCAGGTGTATTCCTGGACTCTCTTTTGAAACTGGATGCCCAGGTTTTGGTGTTGGCTGGGAATGCCTTTTCACAATTAAAACTAGTATACCAACTGTGCCCATTCCTTGGGATGTCTGACTTGGCCACAGTGAGACATGCCTCTGCTACATCCTGTTTGGATTACTATAGTGTGTTCTGTGGGGGGCTGCCTATGAAGAATGTTTGGAAATTTCAACTGTCCAAGGAGCTTTAGCCAGATTGTTAATACAGACTGGTTAAAGGAAGCAACAGCTCCACTGGCTGCCTGTCCATTCCTGAGCACAATTCAAAGTGCTGTTTATGACATATAAAGACCTATACAGCATGGGTCCAGGCTACCTGAAGGACTATATTTTCCCCTATGACCCTGCCTGAACTCTAAGGTCTTCAGGTGTGCTTTATTCAACCCCACCATCTTCTCAGGCACATTTGGTGAAAATACAGAAGAGGGTCTTCTCCATGGTTGCTCTGTTACCCTAAGAAGTGGGGATGCTTTAGAGACTCACCTGTGATACCAAAATCTCTATTATTATTTAGGAGAAATATTAGCTCAAACAGAAGACTGTGAGAGATGGGTAACTTTGTGGATCTTTTCACCTTTGTATACCAGTACTAACTGTAGAGAGCATTCCAGTTAAAGTGAAATAAAGTATACACACACAAACATAAAACACACGTGCCTAAGAACCATACAAGGCTATAGAAGAGTAAGACAGAATGATTAGATAGAGGGAGAGGTTCAGGATATATGGGCAACAGTTACCAGTCTTGAAGAGTTCCGTGCAGCAAAGATACCCAGACAGGCGTTTGAGGGTGGCACAGGAGATTCCAATCCGGGCCACAGCAAGAAAGAGAGTGGCCAGGCTCGTTCACTGTAGCACACTTTATTATTGTTAGGGAACCAATATTTATACCCTATTTCATATCCTGAAGGGGGACTCTGGTTATGACAAAGCCTGGATGTCTTTCCCATGGGACAGGCGAAGGAAACTGACACTCAACTGATTGCTTTAATTGCTAGGAGATTAAAATTGATGGATTTGCAAAAACCTCACAAGATTGGACAGGAGGCGGTATAGGAAAGATTATAGCGGGAATAGATTTGGAGGTGGTCACTTAATTGCTTGACTGAATCATTGCTGAGATGCCCAGGGCTGGAAGAAAGTGTTAGCACATACCTCCTTAATATCTGTGTTTACTAAGGGGGTTTTCCTACTTTAGGCTTTCTTGCCATGATATTTCTAGACATATCCCAGGTCACTGTGACCTCCAACTGACCTTTGGTTTGCCCCAGCCAACCTGACTCCAAAAAGTGTCCAATATTTCCAGTTATGAAATATCATGGGGAAAGGGTAGTAGGGCATACTAACAGCTCCTACACTGTACAACTTCCTTCCCAGGGAGGTAAGACTGGGTCTATCTTTGCTGTCCTTTCACCATCAAGTAAAGACTTTTCTATTCCATCAGGCATAAGGAAAGGATTGCTTTATATAATGATGTAAATGATTTTTGATTTTTGATAATGTCTTGTATTCTTTTAAATTAATGCTTTATATGGTTTTAATGCTATGGACAGATTAATATTTATTTATCTATTATTTAAATCTTAACTATTGGAAGGTTTTTACCTATAGCATGTGGTTTTACTTGTATCTCTTTTTATTCTGTAAGTGTCCCAGTCTTAGGGGGAAAGATGGGATATAAATAGTGGCTGGCATCCTGTATTGTAGTTACAGATTTGTAATCTACAGCTATTGATCCATTCACTAATACTAAATATTCACAATGGTAGCACTATTGCCATAATCTTAAATGCCCCCCGCCAAACTTACCCTAACAGCCAGCAGCTGCACCGGGGAACAGAGGTCTGTTCTGTTGCTGACTGGGACGCCCGGATGATGTTCCCAGCCCTCTTCCACCAGCAACTGAGGGCTGCAATGAGGAATTGGAACAGTGTTTCTGCTTCTGATTGTTGCAGCTTCACACACAGGCAGGAGGGTGTCATCTTACTGTGCCCTGATTGACAGCAGAATAGACCTCCATTTCTCACTAGGGCTGCTGGCTGTTAAGGTAAGTTTGGAAGTTGAGCCAGAAGATGTTACATAGTTACACATTCATAACTAAGTAGGGGATGTAAGATCTAAGCCATTGTGATTGACTGATTGAGTAGCAAACATTTTTCTTTCAGACCACAAAAGTATACTGTAGACAGACATGCTAGGGAAAGCTCTGTACGTATGCTTCTCTATGCTCCTCTCCTGTGGTTGGTTGGTAATGTCAGTTATACAGCTCCCTCAGCTTTGGGGTATCACAAAGGGGTAGAAAATTTTAACATTTATTTGGTTTTTCTTTTTTCTTTCAGGTTTAAGGGAAGGTATTTGGGGCTTTGCTACCACATATCCCAAGATAACGTTACTAGTTTTGGGTACTGTGCACCTTTAATTGGGGATCAGCAAAGTTTCTTGGGCAGGCACTAACAGAAGAAGCAGCCATAAAACCAGTACATAAAATCAAAAGCAAGGTTATTAAGACAATGTTGTTGTTGTTGTTGTTGTTGTCATTGTGTGCCTTCAAGTCATTTCCAGGTTGTGGAGACTCTAAGGCAAACCTGTCACAGGGTTTTCTTGGCAAGATTTGATTAAAGGGGGAGTTGCCTTTGTTTTCCTCTGAGGCTGAGAGACTGTGACTTTCCCAAAGTCATCCAGTGAGTTTCTATGGCCAAGTGGGGATGCAAACCCTGGTCTCCAGAGTCATAGGAGGTTATCAGATGCAGCAAATGTGGCACAGTCATGATGCCAGCAGAACACAAAAGGACACCAATATCAGATGACATTGTCCTTTTGCATTCTTCCACTGGCGTTATGGTCTCATTCAATAGATCACATGTTCCGTTTTGATGCCAGCAGTGGTGGCATGCAAAAACGTGGGCCATTTATGTCCCATGCCTGCAGTGGGAATGGCCAGTCTGGTGCAAACACTTCTGGGTAAGATTGGGACATCCAGGTAAATTTCGCTCTTTTTATGATCCTCCCCGGGTTACTTCGGACCTTTCAAAGTGTGTTTAGGTGCTTGGTGTAACTTTTTATGTGTTTATTTTGTTTTTATTTTTACATTTCCTGCACAATGAAGTCTCGCAGAATTTCGAGCAAGGAAGTGAACGGGGCTCCGTTCACTTCTGCTTTACTGCCAGGGCTGCCTTTGCAAGGAGAGGATGGTAAATGTGGTGGGGAGTGTTCTTTTGCTGGCATAGAAATGGAGTTTTTTATGCCAGCAAAAGAATGTTTTAAAGGGTTCATCTAATAATCTCCATAATCCAACACTCAAGCCACTATACCACGCTGGCCCTCATTAAGACAATTACCAAAACCAATGATTTGAAAGTTATTTTTTAAAAAAATCCAATATGTAACTCATTAGGGAGCCTTTCCATCCTCATTAACTTGTTATCATTAAAATTAAACTCCCCATTTGATGCCTCATTCCATGCCTCATTGTTTTCCATTACTTTTTTTCCCCTTTTTGTTGGGGAATACATCTGGGGGGAGGGGAAGAAAACAGTCTAAAATTGGGAGGGATCCCCTCAAAATGCTCCAAGATAGCATTTTAGTCTCCAAGAAGTAACAAACAAAAAGAAAAAGAAAAAGAAAGAAAGAAAGAAAGAAAGGTTTCTCATTACATGATTATTCTTATTAAAAAAAAAAAATACATTACCAGTGGTTGTTATTTTGCTAAAGGAAAGATATTGTGCCCTTGTGACCCAAAAGCAACAAGTCACAAATAATGTTACATGTAACATGTTACTTCCAAGCTCTGAGAGAAACCTGTGATAAAATAAGCCCGAACAATTAAAAAAAATTATCCACATTACAGAATTGTAGCACTATGATTCCACTTTAACTTTCATCCTATATTCTACTCTATGGAATGCTGGGATTTGAAATTTCATGAAGCATTCAGAATTTTTAGCCAAAGATTTCTAGTACTTCAGCAAACTGCAAATCCCAGGATACGGTAGAATGAAGGCATGTATCAAAAGGTTACAATTGTATAGTGTAAAAGAGAGAGGAGTTGGCAATATGCAAGCTTCTCTGGAGAGGGTACTCCAGCTATGAGGTGTCACAACCCAAAAAGCTGTTTCTTGTCAGTAGTCACCTAAATGCATAGGGGCAACCTGAAGGGAGATCTCTAATAGTGAATCAAGGGCTTGGGCTCACTGGTGGGAGAGTCTATTCTTCAAATTGCCATGCCCCAAGCTGTTTTTGTCCTTATACGCAACAAACAAAACTTTTGCGGTTGTGTCATTGCACATTCCAAAATCCTGTGCATAATTTGACATATAATCCCCATTATCTCTGACCATTAATCACAATGGCTGGGGCTCATGGTCACTGAGGTCCAAAGCATCTGAAGGGTCACTAGCTTGGGAAGGCTGTTCTTCTATCCATCGGACTCATTTTATATGTGCTGGCCATTTTTATTTCTGTGGTAGAGCCAAAGTTATATCTTCTCCCTGTGGTCTGAAGTGGTAGAGTGCAACAACATGCTTTTGTCAACCATGTAACTCAGCTATCTGATGAACAGTCAAAAGAAGAGCAACATGTCAGATCATAATCAAGAGACTAACTAAAGCATTATGTCATCTGCTTGATAGTCATGCTGTGCTGTGAAGCAACCAATTTATCCCTGAACTTTGCTCTTTGCTAAGGGCTATCCATAAAGATTTGAATCAAAGGTTTGGAATAAATATTTTTCAAATGGCTTCACTACCACTCAAAGTCAGATGGGTAGAAATATGTGAGAAATTAATTGCATCTTTATACAGTGACATGAACATGCCATTTATCTCGCCTGCCGGGCTGGGGACAGAATGATTAACAACTCTGATTAGTTATGAACAGATCAGACAGATTATCCAGATAAAACTGGTTCTTTCTCTGAATGCTTGTTTTGGTCTTATGAAAGAGATAAACAGCAATGTGCAGCTCTCTAACTCTGCTGTATGGAAAGCAGTTGGAAATCCACCAATGCTAAAATAGCCAAGAATCAGGATTGTTTCAGACATAAGGACTAAGATCTTGCACCAGGACAAGTATATCTGGCACATAGCTACATTTCTATAGTGGTGTCTCCTGGTGCTTCTTGCTCCTAAACCCCACTTTTTAAGCAATACAGCACTCACATTCAAGCAGGGCCATTTTTGTATCAATGAAAAATGGTAGGATAAATGGCGATGCATCCTGATCTTTGTCCTGTGGCTGGATGTGCTAGAAAAGGCATCCACAGGGACCTCTGGGGATCCTCAGAAAATCCTTGCAGATGACATCCTTGCAACACAACCAGCTACAGGAAAATAACTGGATGCATCCCCGCTGATTCCCCCTGCTCTCCAGTGACATGTAAATGGATGTGTTGGGTGTGTGAGAGAGATGTATTATTTAAAAGGTGGGTTTAGGAGGGATTTTTTGTTGTTACATGATCAATAAAGAATTCTGACCTCTGCAATAACCATAGCATAAATTGGACTTATGCTAACATAACTCACTAATAGGATGTCAGCAAATGTTTTTTTATAAATATTTATTTATTTTTATTTATTTTATTTATTTTATTTATGTTCCACTTTTCTCCCAGAATGGGGCCCAAGGCAGCTCACAACACATAAAATACAATTAAAGTACAATTAAAAATTAAAAAACAATTAAAATTATGATAATTTCATTTGCAAGCTAGGAGAGTATACTTAATTTGTTCTATGTATAATGGATTATTTTTTCCTTTCTTTTCTTCTGTTTCTCCTTTTTATGTATAAAAATACTATTTCTGTCTGACATTCTGTAGTCACTAGTAACTGCAAAATGGACATTTTCAATTGTATTCTACTGTTTTTTGATAAATAAAAAGGAATTATTTTAAAAAACATGATAATTTAAAGCATATAATATAAAACATATAAAAATTAAAAGAATAACATAGAAAACACCCCCCAATAAAAGCTTCTGTGCCTACAGCTACAAATTAAATGCCTGCTGGAATAAAAATGTCTTTCCCTGCCAGTAAAAGGAAAGTACGGAGGGGGCCAGCCAAGCCTCCCATGGGACAACATTCCAGAGGGTGGGAGCAGCCTCCAAGAAGGCTCTCTCTTGTGTCCTCACCAAGCAAGCCAGTGATGGTGGCGGGACTGAGAGCAAGCCTTCCCCTAAAGATCGTAAAATTCTGGCAGGTTCGTATCAGGAGATACGGTCTTTCAGATAGTTTGAACCCAAGCTGTATAGGGCTTTATAGGTCATGACTAGCACTTTGAATTAAATAGGTATACAGAAAAATAGTGTGGAAAGCCATTGTAAGTTAATGAACTTGCACCCTGTTAGTACAGTAGTACCCTCTCTCCTCGGGAACCAATATCCACGGTTTCAGTTATCTGCAGGACACAAAACAGAACATATACCATAGAGTCTTCCTAGAAAATGCCTAGAGAGGTATCCTCTCTAGACATTTTCTAGGTCCTCCAAGGCAACTCTATGGTATTTTAAACCAGAAGTCCCATTATTTTCAATGGCATTTGCTGTTATTCACAGTTTCCAGTATCTGCAGTAAGTCTGGGGACCGAACCCCCATGGATACAGGGCTCCTACTGTAACATACACAAGCATCCTGGGAAGTTATCTACATATTTTGGTTGTGGTGCATGAAGTAATTCAGTACCTCCATCCACTATGACTCTCTTCCCAAAACACATGTTTTCTGGCTGGGCACACACACCCTACAGTGTCCAGATGAGGATGGGGAAACAACAAGGGGCAGCCAGATAGCTGGCTGGCTCTGTTCCTGAAGCCACCCACAGGAAGAAAAAGGCATCCTCCAGGACCTCCTGAACTCTTACAGACATCCAGGAGAAGTATGTCTTCTTCCTGCAACCAGGTGCAGGAATGAAGCTGTCTGGGACGGGAGAGACATCCAGACAGAAAACAAAGGTTGAATGTATAAGGGAAGCCATGTTGACAGGATTTTACAAATTATCAATGCAATACAGGATCTCAACTGTTTTGTAAGGTTACCAGGGATATTTACAAAGTCTCCACCATGTCCTGACTGTGATAGTCTCTGGTTCAAACAAGTACAAATTTAGAGAAATTATTGTGCCACTTTGAAAGTGAGTGGTAACTACTAGGAGTCCCCCACACCCCACTGTAACATGAAGTCTAAATCCTTTATCTATTTTGAGATGGTCAAAAAAAATTAGACTACATTTCTGAGTGTTCCTCTCCATTGGCTATACTGGCACAAGATGATGGGCACTGCACTGGAGGGCAGCATGATTATCACTCTGATCTATTGGATTTGCAATGCATAGAAATCAAAGGATAAATATTCATCATAAAATTCTATTTAGCATTGTACAACCCACTTTTCTTTATACAATCATGCTGCAACTTAACAAAAAGTGCCTTACAAAAAAGTCCAAAGGTACCAACAAAACAGTCCAAATTACTATATTTCATATTCTGCAAGGTACACAGAAATCAGGATGAAAAAAATATAAACATAGACACAGGGACAGAAAACTGGAACCATTGTACCTAATGAAATGCTGTTATGTGTTTTTATTCTTCATCCTGGAAATGTTTATGTTGGGAATGTGTATTCTCCAAATCATTATTATATTGTTTGTAAAAATTGATTTTATCATTTGTAAGCCAACGAGAGAGTCGTGTCTTCTGATGTTTTGATATAAAAAAAATAGAAGGAAAATAAATAGACTGAAACCTTCAGTTTTGCTGAGCTGTTAGTGTGGGTTATTTATCTGAATGAAACAATTTAGTAGGCTAAACTCAAGGCAAAGGAGCCAGCATGCCATAGTGGTTTGAGTCTTAGACTAGGACTCTGGAGACCAGGGTTTGAATCCCCCCTCAACCATAAAACCCACTGGGTGGCCTTGGGCAAGTCACATTCTCTCAGCCTCAGAGGAAGGCAATGGCAAACCTCCTCTGAACAAATCTTGCCAAGACAACCCTGTGATAGGATCACCTTGGGATCGCCGTAAGTCAGAAACGACTTGAAGGTACACAACAACAATAACAAACTCAAGGCAACATGAGCAGATTCAGGTCTGCCTTTCCAGAAACAAGAAGGAACACAGTAATACCATGGATTTAACTGAGATTTGGCTACTGAGCCCTCACAATGAATTTTGATTAAAATGTAAAACTGGAAGAAAATGGAACAAATTTAAATTTTTGGGAATCAGCAGTGTCACATCTGGGAAAACATTTTATTCTAATCACTCTGACAGGTCTGAGGGGATGATTCCTCACTGTGTGAATTGGAAAAGACACTTTTTGGAAAAGTACCCCAGAAATCTTACATTAATAGGAAGAGAAACTAATTTCCTTGCTTTTGCAATTTTTATAATTGTGAAACAAAAAACCATTGCCAAAGAGTACCTGTCTGTGTGCCAAGGTGATCCTTTTGTTGATACGTGCCAGGGCCAGGGCTTATATTTTTCTTAGACTTATCCAATCTTTATTATGCAGTCACAGATCACTAAAACACAAGGTAGACTTATTGGGGTGGATTACTGGAGGCAAAAGTATGATTTGCAGAAGCAAGCAGAAGATACACCTCTAGTGCCTTTGAAGTGATAGTGACCAGGCTCCTGTTTTGTCAGTCCAGGGGCATCACACAACTGATCAACTATAAGTGCTGGTCTGGCACATTTGGAAGCCCGTGGCCTTTAGGAATTACATATACAGGTTAGGTAGTTTGATGAACTTACAATTCAAATTCCAAAGTCTTCCGATTCTCTCTTAGCTGCTTGCTGAATGCTGTGGAGTCCCTCTGTTACATCAGAGCTGCTGAGCCAATAGTAGTCAGAGAAGCTGTGACTCCCTGCTTTCTCAGCCCTGTGATACTATTAGTTCAGAGAAGAAATGTTGTCACAGACAGTGAGAGTGTGAAGAACATTTTGCCTAGAAAGGAACCTGCAATATGTATTTTCCTCCAAGGTTTTCTGGCTATCCATTCACAAGACTGGGGAGTGTTTAACACAATAAGAGCTGTATTACACTGTGTTCAGTTGAAAAGTGTTGAGAAACTATACCTAGTGCAAAATATAGCAGCTGGAATGTTGTCTAGCATTGTGCTTTAGAAATTCTTGAACCAACTTCAAATTGGTTTCCAAGTTTCCAAGCTCAGTTCAAAGAGCTGGTATTAACTTCTAAACCAAAACAACTCATGGCCAGACTATTTAGAAGGCCACCTCACCCCATATGCATACCTGTCTAAAATTGACAATCTTCATCAGAGTCCCTGTCGGGGGTCCCAACACACCAAGAGGCTTAGGTAGGTGAGTAGATGAGAGAAGGCTTCCTCTGTAGCAGCACTTTGACGGTAGAGCTCTTTACCAAAGAAAATCATGTTGGCCCCATCCCTACTGAGGTTCTGCTGGGTGATTAAACGTATTCAAGATTGTTGTTTTAAAGCCGATTAAAAGAATGTGTGTGTGTGTGTGTGTGTACATTACTTTGAGGGGCTTGGTGAGCAGAAAAGCAATTAATAAATATATTTAATAAATAAGAAATAAATATTACTTTATACCTAGGGCAGTACAGAGCCCTCAGATCAATATCTAAGTCCATTCCAAAATAGCGCATGATACCATGTTGCTACTATCAAACAACGGGTAGCAGATATAGAGCGGCAACTGGATCTAGCCAGCACTCCAACCTTCATTGCTAGTGACTCCAATAGATATCTGGCCTCTCCTTTGGCATACTTAGCAACACTTGAAATACCTAAACATCGAAGGGCCTTTACTCTTGCATGGTGTCATGCCCTCCCTTCAGCTGTCCTTGAAGGCCGATACAAGAAGATCCCCTTCTCAGACAGACTGTGCCCCTGCAACTCAGGCCAAATAGAAACAACAGAGCATGTATTACTCCAGTGCTCATACTACAGGGACATACGTCTCAGACTTATTTCACCCCTGTTGCATAAATATCAAGGGCACACTGGACAATTCTACATAAACTTGTTGCTTTCAGACACCAACCCAGGAACAACTTATAATGTTGCCAGATTTTGTGCAGCTGCGGTTAAAATTCGTCAGACAATGTCCTCAGCAGTAGAATAGTGTCAACCTAGTCTTGTTATACTGGAGCTAACATTTTAAACACTGCTTTTAGCCGTTTTTATTCTGCGATCTTACCTTTATTCTGTATCCCCTTTTTACCTGTGCTGGTCTATGACCGTAATAAAGATTCTATTCTATTCTATTCATGTTGCTCCTAGCTAATTTTTTTATCCCTGTGATTATACTGGAATTTAGTATAGATCTCTTGACCTTATTTTGTTGCTCAGAATCCCTACAGTACTCTCAGGTAACATTGTGCAAGTGTTAGTCCTAGAAGAAAATTGAGGCCACAACAAATGTAAGACCCATGGTGTATCAGACCAAAACCAATCTAGTCAAACATTCTGCTGACATGTCAGCTAGCCAGAGGAAGTCCATTGGTTTGACATGAATGCATACCAAAGAACAAATTGCATTTTACTAACCATGGGTCTCCATATCCATCCATGGCTTTATTTGTCAGGCCCTCATTAGTGAAGTATCAATGTAATTCATTAGGATTATTTGTCCCTCATTTTTACAGAGTTGTAGATGGCTCTGGCAATGGTCTTTGACAGTAAGAACATCTGGAAAAGAACATGCTTTTCCAGTTCTACAGTCATAGATACACAAGGTCACAACCAGCTTATGCATCTTCAGTGATGCTACCTATGACACTGTTATCATTTCATGAAATCATGAAAACATAGGTTTTATCTTCAGTACAAACTGTACATTTTCATCCAAATAGGCAATTGTAGAATTATGGGATATCTATACTTCAGACAATTCTGCCCTCAGTACCAGCCCTACTCAAAAATGATGATTTAACACTGTGCTTTCTGGTCCAATGATGAATAATTGCATATAGTAAATGACAAACTTTCTCACACAAATCCTATTGGTTTCTCTGACTCACTCATCACCCAATAAACTCCCTTTATTCCATTTCCCTAAGGAGAAACATTATTTGTTAAAATCACCTTTAGATCAGTGATTTCATAAGCATCGGTGGTCTGTGGCAATTGCTTAGGGTGCTTAAAAGATTTTTACAGGGGGTGGAGGGGATCAGGAATAGCACTTAATCCTTCTCCTTAAGAAAATTATATAATTTTCCAGGAGTGAGATGTTCAGATAGGAAAAAACATATTGTAGTAGTCTAGAAACACTCAGAGGAGGCTGGCGTTCCCAGTGTGAGTGAGATGATGAATCCAGTATAGGATTTAGCCTGAACTTTAAAATGAGCTATCCAGGGTCCTGATACCTTTTCCCCAAATAGATTGTGTGCCTTGGATGGCTCTGTTCAGTTTGGACTAAAACCCAGCATAGATTCACCACCCCACTGACACCAGAGCCACTAGTCTTCTCTGGCACCATAACAATGCAATTTTATCCATATTTAAATGCAAGTCCCAGAGGTCTAGCTTGCTTGTAACACTGAACTGTGGTTTAGGATTGTACGCATAAACCTCAGGACTTGTGAAATCCCATTCCATTTCCAGCATGGCTGTAAGAAGAGGATCAGAAGGACCAGCTCTCCCATGAGAGAAGGAAAATCCCTGCTTCAGACAGCAGAGCAGGAAACCCCCTGCCTCAGACAGCAGGCCCACTTTGAATCCTGTGCTAGGAGAAAGGTGGAATAAAGAATAAATTAATTCAAGGGAGGGAGGCCAGAAGGCCAATGTTATGTCTCAGTCTTTGCCAGAAGGGGATCTATTCCTACCTTGTTCCTTCACGGCATCACCACTGTGAGAGACCCACATAGTCCTTGCTCTCCTATAGCAGAAAAAGCCAGAGTGGAAGAATGGTCAGCAGGGACACACTAAGAATGAAACAGAGGGTTGGTGAGTTGGGTAGCTAATCACTGGCCTTCTGCCTCACTCTGAGAAGTGCCTTAGATTAAACAAAGACCATCCCACTCTATGGTTTGAGGGCTCCTTCTATGAGAAACGTCATCAACATGTCTTCTGCTATGGCAGCACAAGCAATCTCCCTGGCTACCTTCCCACAGTGCCTGGCCCTTAGGAAAGACCCCCTCAGAGCCAGTTATTTGTGCTTGACATTGGCAGTGGCAGGGTGGAGTGGCAGTACCAGAAGCTGAGGAGCAATGGGGAGCACATAGTAACAGTCAGAGACAAGCATATTTTTGTGGGCCAGTAGAGCCTTGTAATGTGGGTCTTCTTCCTGCACCAGCACCACAATCACTTACCCCAAACCTAGAATCTCAAGAACCATCAAAATATTTTAGTGCTAAAATCACTGCTACATATTCTACATTTCTGAAAAAACTCCAGCTTGGCAACTTTTCTTTAATATTAATATTCAATTCAGGAGTCCTGCAGGTTAGCTATTTTGCAACGTTGGTGTCATTAATAAAGGGATTATCTTGCCAATGTCTTCTCTGTTTTTAATTATTCTAATGGACAAATCTGGCTACAAACATTAGTTCAATTAACTCTGAAATTTTATTTTGCTGGCCTCTTCCATTGTAATCACCACCACCACCATCATCACCACCTCCCCACCATCACCACCAAGTCAGTTTCTCTTGCAGATCCACACTCAATAGACAGGATGGCTTGTTGGCTTAAACTGTTCTGAGAATTCCCACATTTTTGATAAGTGATAACTTGTTGAAACTTCTTTCATCTTCTAACATATTCACTGTCAGTGTGGGGCAAAATCATAGAGCTGTGCAGCCTTCTTTGAAAATTAGTTGCTGGGGTTTGTGTGTGTGTGTTTAATCATAAGTCTCACTTAATAATGCAACTGGAGGCAGTTCATATTCTTTTCCAAAAATATGTTGGACTGTGTTTTAGGATTGAATGGAATATAATAACAAATATTATTAGTTACTTCAAATATATATCTTAAACTGCAGGCAACATTGTTCAAAGTTGCATCAGAACAGTGATTATGAGTGAAGCAGATACTTACTCAGGGGCCTAATCCCATCAGATGAAACAGTGGCACTTGCTTCAAGCATCTTATCATGGTTTGCTTGACCCTTTTCACCAGGTGTCCCTTCCTCCTTCTTATGCACAAGGAACTCTAAGATTTGTAGCCCTTGATATGATAGACCTGTCATTTAGAGGAAGACAAATCTCTCTCTCTCATTCTCTCTTGGTGACTACACACAAAAAACCACTCCCTCTCTTCCAGAAATAGGTGGTAGGCTTGGGCTAAGGTGCTAAGCCATAATGCCCAGCAGATCAAAATTTTGCTTAAGATTGGCTCCAGAAAATCACACAAAATCTGGAAATAGATACATAGCTGCAAAGAAATAAGTTTCTATATACATCTTTAGTATGATCTCAATTTTTTTCATCATAGTAATAGAGACAAAAGCCTACATTTGGCTAGTGTGGATCTCCATTCCTAGTAATGTGTACCCTTCCCTCTCCATGTGGGAACCCTGAGGATGGGGATGGTTTAGCACAACTTCTCTTGCCTCAGGTAAGGGGGAACTTTCACCAGCATGGCGTATGCACACCCAGTTCTCAGAAGCACTACCTTTAGAAACTATATCCTTTTGTTTCATAATTCCATAGCCAAGGCTAGGTTCAAAGTGGAGTCAGAGGTTAATTGTGGGTCAGACTTAGCCTTCCCTGCATTTTGTTCCTAATTAATTCCATGTATTAGCCTGTCCCTTAACATTTATGTCAGAGCAACACCATAATTACAATTCTGAGAAAGCTTGTTCAGTTCTGCCACACTTCTCTGAGTGTCTCTCCAGATTTCTTGATTGTGAGTTAAATTTAAATTGCTATTTCATTGGGAACTGAGTTGAATTTAACACATTTACTAACTCTTCAAAAGTTCTAATGTAATAGATTTGTCATTCAATGGTAGATGCAAATCCACCCCATACTGCTGTTGCCTTTTTTTTTTTTTTTTACTTATCTCAAGTCTGTTGCTGTTGATTAAACGGACAAAACTCCCCTAAATTGATCAATATAATCTTTCAGCAGTTAGAAGTTCTCCCAAAAATAAAATGGCAGAATTTCTTTGCTCCTTCCACTTAAACAGGCTATTTTTAGCTCCATTTAAGTATGTGCATGCTACAAACCATAGATTAGGGAACATTTGAGTTTTAACAACAAAATGACTTGGAGCCAGGATACGGAAGACTACCTCCTCCTGTATGTGATTAATATAGAGATTTAAATAAATAAAAACAGCTGGCATCACAGTGCAGTTCTATGCATGCCTACTCAGAAGTGAGAGATCAATTGAGTTCTGTGGTCTGGACTCGCAAGTAAATGTGTATAGAACTGGAGCTTGTGGGGACGATTGCTATAGTACTCTGAACTGTTCTGGAAGGATTCGTGAATATAACAGCTCCCCAGAAACTAAGATCCAAAGACATGGTGCCTTGGATCCCAGAGATAAGCACAGAACTGTAATGAGACCTTGGGAAGCTTACTTTTTAGACTACAACCATCAGAATCCTACAATCAGCATGCTGGCTTGTGGATTCTGCATGTCATGATCTGAAAAGTAACATTTCCAAGCTCTGGCTCTTGACTAAAGCCATTGGTATTCCTCTTCTCCATCATTTTTCTATACCTCCTTTAAAACCATATAGGTTAGTATCCACTGGTACCAGTGGTAGCCAATGGGTTATATGCAAGCATATGTGTTCCCAATCATCTGAAATGATGGTGCCCTTTCTGCTGTTTGCCAGTATTTGACCTAGGTAGTAGAGTAAAAGAACTAAGCTCACATACAATTTCTCCTCTGTTTTCAGTTATTCGGATATTAAGCTGAGTGTCTGTTCAATGCCTAGCAGGTTATTTTAGCCTTGCATTTCACCAATATTAACTCCTGCTTCATTCTTCATAACTTCCCAGTGGGGTTGGAAAGTTATCTTCAAAACAGTCATTACCATAGCAACCTGATAATAATGGCAACTATAACAACATAACAGATTTTTGCTGAAGGACACCATCCAAATGTTTGTAATTGGTTTATTCTTAGAAATATGACACATGATCCTCCATTGAATGATGCTTGTGTAACTTGATGACAATGGAAATGAAACAATGATTGCAACATAACCATGTTAGAACTTTTCTCTCTCCCTCCACCAATACTTTCATATACTGGTTGCTGGTTTTGAAAGTATGGTGTTTAAGAGCCAAATAAGATGAACCACAGGAAATATATGGGCAGAGAGACCTGACATCTATCTGAGCGGACGTCTTTTTCTTTTATTAAAAATAACAACTCAAAACCGCACAGCACAAGGAAGTGGGGATGGAGTAGACAGGAATCTGTATTATATACTTGTTTCCCCTCTTCTGCAGCCAATGGCAGCTTCCAGTGGAAGAAATGTAAATAAGGCAGACATCATGCTGTTGCTGTTGTTGTTGTGTGTCCTCAAGTCCTTTCCAACTTATGGTGACCATAAGGTGAACCTATCACGGGGCTTTCTTGGCAAGACTGGCATGTGGGCTCTCCAAACAGTATGGGGAAGGGAGGATTAGACCGTTAAGTTCTAATCAAGATTTGCCATATCACATCTAGAGAGCCCCCAAGCTGAACATGTCTACACATGGGTTGGAGGCAGTTGTGCTGTTTCTTTTGCTTTGGAGGTGGTGGTGCTTCTTAAATGATCCCACCATTGAATACAACATGGTAATGTGAATTACCCAAGGACTAGAACCATATAAAGTAGGTGATCATACAAAATTAAGCATGAACATCTCTATTTGTACTATCAAAACTGGAACTGTGACAAATGTAGTTCTCCTTGTCCTGCAGCACATGCTGACACTGTGTCCTTGAACACAGCTATTGAATGTACAGGAGCCCCATCATATCATGCAACTGGTCATCCTATTTCTGTAGTCACTGTGCCATTAGACATTGAGAACCCTACTCAACGGAATGTGCATGAGCATCCCTGCATGCTGCATAACTAATTTATCTCATTTTGAATCATGTAAAGTAATACAAATTACCTGAACCTCAGATGTTAGTTTGGGAGATTACAAAGCCTAGACTTTCTCAGCCAGCATGGCTCTTGGCTATGTTGGTTGGGGGATTCTGGGAGGTGCATCTCTAAGAGGTATTTTCCCCAAAAACTTTTTCATGTTATCATCTAAAGAGGTTCCCAACCTATCTCATAGTCCAGATTCCAAAATGACTTAGTTGCACCAGTATATGTGATGCTGTTCTCTTGACCAGAAACCTATTGGCGTCTTCATTGTTATGTTCCTTCAAATAAACTCTGATTTATGTGACCATTTCATAAGGTTTTCTTAGAAAGATATATTATCCAGAGAAGGTTTGCCACTGACTTCCACTTAGGCTGAGAGGATATGACTTGCCCAAGGTCATTCACTGGATTTTTCATTGCTGAGCAGGGTGTGAACATGGTCTCCTGGGGTCCTAAGGCTTTATTACACTAGTCTCTCTCTCTCTTTTTTTTTTTCCAGCAATCATGTTAATGAAGCAAATGGGAACATACTGGTTTGAAAATGTTCAGTTTCACACTTCTTTGCAATTGCACGAGAGGACTGTGAGTGTGCTGCTTTAGCAAATCATGGTCCCTTCTGCACCAGCTCTGTAACCACACCTTCCTACCTATGTATGCCCTACTTAGTGCATGTGTGCCTTTTGATTTTTGATTTTGATTTTTTCAGTGATTGCGTACTGTATATTCCGGCGTATAAGACGACTTTTGAGCACTCAAAAGTGCCCTCCAAAATTGACAGTCGTCTTATACGCCGGAGACACTTTGCTTCACCGGCCTGCCTATCTCCTGCCTCTTCGCAAACGGACCGAAGAGGCAGGAGATCGGGCAGGGGGTGAAGCAAAGTGCTCCTCCCTGCCACCCGCCCACCTCCCGTGCTTCCACCCCCCCTCCCGAAAGTCGCGGAACCGCGGCTTTGGGGGGGTGGCTAGGAAGCCCCCTCCTCCCTTCCCCCCGCCCACTCCCCGTGCATCCACCCCCCTCCCTGAAAGCAGCGGAACCGCGGCTTTCAGGGAGGGGGGGGTGGCGGCGAAGCCCCCTCCTCCCTTCCCCCCGCCCACCCCCCGGCATCCACCCCCCTCCCTGAAAGCAGCGGAACCGTGGCTTTCAGGAAGGGGGGGGTGGCGGAGAAGCCCCCTCCTCCCTTCCCCCCACCCCCCCACGCATCCACCCCCCTCCCTGAAAGCAGCGGAACCGCTGCTTTCAGGGAGGGGGGGCGGAGAACCCCCTCCTCCCTTCCCCCCACCCACCCCCTGCGCATCCACCCCCCTCCCTGAAAGCAGCGGAACCGCTGCTTTCAGGGAGGGGTGGCGGAGAAGCCCCCTCCTCCCTTCCCCCCGCCCACCCCCCGCTCATCCACCCCCCTCCCTGAAAGCAGTGGAATTGCTGCTTTCAGGGAAGGGGGGCGGAGAAGCCCCCTCCTCCCTTCCCCCCACCCACCCCCCCGCTCATCCACCCCCCTCCCTGAAAGCAGTGGAACCGCTGCTTTCAGGGAGGGGGGGCACGGAGAAGCCCCCTCCTCCCTTCCCCCGCCTACCCCCCGCTCATCCACCCCCCTCCCTGAAAGCAGCGGAACCGCGGCTTTCAGGGAGGGGGGCGGAGAAGCCCCCTCCTCCCTTCCCCCCGCCCATGCCCCCACGCATCCACCCCCCTCCCTGAAAGCAGCGGAACCGCTGCTTTCAGGGAGGGGGAGCGGAGAAGCCCCCTCCTCGATTCCCCCCGCCCACCCCCCGCTCATCCACCCCCTCCCTGAAAGCAGCGGAACCGCTGCTTTCAGGGAGGGGGGTGGCGGAGAAGCCCCCTCCTCCCTTCCCCCCGCCCACCCCCCGCTCATCCACCCCCCTCCCTGAAAGCAGTGGAATTGCTGCTTTCAGGGAAGGGGGGCGGAGAAGCCCCCTCCTCCCTTCCCCCCGCCCACCCCCCCGCTCATCGACCCCCCTCCCTGAAAGCAGTGGAACCGCTGCTTTCAGGGAGGGGGGGCGCGGAGAAGCCCCCTCCTCCCTTCTCCCGCCCACCCCCTGCTCATCCACCCCCCTCCCTGTAAGCAGCGGAACCGCGGCTTTCAGGGAGGGGGGGCGGAGAAGCCCCCTCCTCCCTTCCCCCCGCCCACGCCCCCACGCATCCACCCCCCTCCCTGAAAGCAGCGGAACTGCTGCTTTCAGGGAGGGGGAGCAGAGAAGCCCCCTCCTCGCTTCCCCCCGCCCACCCCCCGCTCATCCACCCCCTCCCTGAAAGCAGCGGAACCGCTGCTTTCAGGGAGGGGGGTTGGTGGAGAAGCCCCTTCCTCCCTTCCTCCCTTCCCCCCGCCCACCCCCCACTCATCCACCCCCCTCCCTGAAAGCAGTGGAATTGCTGCTTTCAGGGAAGGGGGGCAGAGAAGCCCCCTCCTCCCTTCCCCCCGCCCACCCCCCCGCTCATCCACCCCCCTCCCTGAAAGCAGCAGAATCGCTGCTTTCAGGGAGGGGGGGTGGAGAAGCCCCCTCCTCCCTTCCCCCCGCCCACCCCCCACTCATCCACGCCCCTCCCTGAAAGCAGCGGAACCGCTGCTTTCAGGGAGGGGGGGCGGAGAAGCCCCCTCCTCCCTTCCCCCCGCCCACCCCCCGCTCATCCACCCCCCTCCCTGAAAGCAGCGGAATCGCTGCTTTCAGGGAGGAGGGGCAGAGAAGCCCCCTCCTCCCTTCCCCCCGCCCACCCCCCCGCTCATCAACCCTCCTCCCTGAAAGCAGCGGAATCGCTGCTTTCAGGGAGGGGGGGTGGAGAAGCCCCCTCCTCCCTTCCCCCCGCCCACGCCCCCGCTCATCCACCCCCCTCCCTGAAAGCAGCGGAACCGCTCCTTTCAGGGAGGGGGTGGCGGAGAAGCCCCCTCCCCCCTTCCCCCCGCCCACCCCCTGCTCATCCACCCCCCTCCCTGAAAGCAGTGGAATTGCTGCTTTCAGGGAAGGGGGGCGGAGAAGCCCCCTCCTCCCTTCCCCCCGCCCACCCCCCGCTCATCCACCCCCCTCCCTGAAAGCAGCGGAATCGCTGCTTTCAGGGAGGGGGGGTGGAGAAGCCCCCTCCTCCCTTCCCCCCGCCCACCCCCCGCTCATCCACGCCCCTCCCTGAAAGCAGCGGAACCGCTGCTTTCAGGGAGGGGGGGCGGAGAAGCCCCCTCCTCCCTTCCCCCCGCCCACCCCCCGCTCATCCACCCCCCTCCCTGAAAGCAGCGGAATCTCTGCTTTCAGGGAGGGGGGCGGAGAAGCCCCCTCCTCCCTTCCCCCCGCCCACACCCCCGCTCATCCACCCCCTCCCTGAAAGCAGCGGAACCGCTCCTTTCAGGGAGGGGGTGGCGGAGAAGCCCCCTCCTCCCTTCCCCCCACCCACCCCCCGCTCATCCACCCCCCTCCCTGAAAGCAGCGGAACCGCTGCTTTCAGGGAGGGGGGTGGCGGAGAAGCCCCCCCTCCTTTCCCCCTGCCCACTCCCCATGCATCCACCCCCCTCCCTGAAAGCCGCAGAAACGCGCTTTCAGGGAGGGGGGGTGGCGGAGAAGCCCCCTCCTCCCTTCCCCCTGCCCACTCCCCATGCATCCACCCCCCCTCCCTGAAAGCCACGGAAACGCGCTTTCAGGGAGGGGGGTGGCGGAGAAGCCCCCTCCTCCCTTCCCCCCACCTACCCCCCACGCATCCACCCCCCCTCCTGAAAGGGAGGGGGCTGGGAAGCCCCCTACTCCCTGCCCCCCCACCCTCCGCCCAGCCACCCCCCTTCCCCAAAGGCTCGCTTTGGAGAGGGGGGTGGCTGCGAAGCTCCCTCCCCCCCTGCCACCCTCCGCCCAGCCTCCCCCCTTCCCCAAAGCCCCGTTTGGCCACACAGCCTGCGGATCCCCCTCCTGCGCTCCCTCCTGGAAGGGAGCGCAGGAGGGGCATGCAGAGGCTGTGCGGCCAAACAGCGATTCGCCCCTTCTCCCCACCTTCCTGGAAGGTGGGGAGAAGGAACGAACGTGCCCCTTTTGGGCACACAGCCTCCGCATCCTCCTCCTGCGCTCCCTCCTGGAAGGGAGCGCAGGAGGGGCATGCGGGGGCTATGCGTTGGAAGAGGGGGGTCGTCTATAGGGTGAATATATCACAAACTCTGCATTTTACCTTAAAAATTGGGGGGTCGTCTTATACGCCAGGTCGTCTTATACGCCGGAATATACGGTAATTATGGGGAAATGATAAAAATTATTTCTATTTTATCATTTCACTGTAATTATGCAATTGCAGCAAAAATAAACATTGAAAGGCATGGAGTAAAACCAACCTCAGCCTGCTCAGGAATAGCAAGGGGAAGAGAGAAGAAGGGGGGAGAATCATGCCCCCTCATGCCATGTGACTGCCATCATATTATTACTGCAGTGGAAGAGATCTAGTGCACCAGGGGGGCTAATAGAATAGCAGTGATACCCGGAGTCATTTACGAGTTTTCCCCATCAATGAAAAGGCATGCTACAGAAACGAATGAAATGCAAAGCAGTAACAGGATAGACAAGACATCATGTAATAAGTGTTGCCCAAATACACTAATATCTTGCTGTAACTGCAAAATACCAGCCTCATGTGATAAAGTCCAACACTCAAACCACTACATTATGCTGGCTGGCTCCCAGAAATCTAATACATCAGAAGAAAGTTATGAAGAATTTGAATCAGTTCCTTTCCTTGAAGTATTCTTATGTAAGGAGGTATTCAAACATGCAGTTGCCTCTCAGCCCCACCTGCAGTGGTTGTGTAGTCTCAAGAAGGCTGTACATATGCTATTTCATAAAATATGTTTCTGCTCTCAATCATGAATCAAAGTTATAATTCCATGACATTTTGAGTTGTGTGGTTGTTTTTTCATCCCCTGTTTGAGGAGCATGTTGCTGTCAAAATATTTGTTACCAATATTTCTTTTATGAGAAGGAAAACATACTGCAGAGTTGGAGATCATCATTCACAAACACGATGGGAAGCAATTTTGTTGACTTTGATGAGTTCTGGATTAGGCTCTATTAGAATTAATTTATAATGGTTTAACTTTCACTTCACTCTGAAGATCTATCTACTGGTTGTCAAGTAAGTGTTTACTACTGCTTTGATTCTTTGACTTTTTGTAAGTTGTGCTCCTGGCAATGAGAGGTGTTGAAAATAGGCAGTTTTGCAACAGCAAGTAAATTCTTGCCTTGCCTTTGATATGTTCTGGTATTTGTCACTGTCGATCTTTCTGCACAAACTTACAAGCTTTCATGTGATCTATTCCTCCTTTGTTACCTTTTCCTCTCTGCTTGAGCTCAGATATTATGCAGAAAGGAGACACACTCAACCATAAGGCTAGAGGCATTGGTACAGGTGAATACTGATATCCAAAGCTAAGCCTGTTATGCATTGAAAAATTCAATGAACACATCAAGAGTTACAGAATTAACTTTCAAGTGTGTGTGGAAATTCATCTGGCAGGACTTTGATATGAGGTGGCATCGGTGCAAAAACATAAAAGATGGATGGCAATGCTTTGAATATTGAATTAGGGATGAGAGGCAAGCTCAGAGTAGCATCTTCATTTAAACTCAAAAGAGGGATGCTGATTTGGGAACATATCAAATGTAATCACCAGCTTCCAGGTTATGGAAAACACGTCTAAGGATTTGTACAGCCCTGAGGTCTCAGTTTTAAAGAAAATCCTAACCATTGCTTTGTCATTTTCTGGATGCCAAAAATTAATTAAAATGCATTTTCTTCTAAAGAAAAAAAAACTTCAGAAGTTCTCTTGGTTTCACCTTCAATCACTGACAAATTTCAAAGAAATATGAAGTGCTGGCAGAAGCATTAATTAGACCTGTGGAACTCTGACAGTGACTAGAGTGTCAGTTTTTCCATCCAGGCCCTTATCTATTTTATGAGAAAGATTCCTCCATCCTTTCAGAAACATGTGGACTGTTTATTCTGAGCAGATCTGATATAAGATGGAGAGAAGTAGATAATAGCCTTTTTTAAAAAAAAAAAACTGTGTTTTAACATGCAGAACATGTTATAAACCAACTTGGACACAAAATGCTATTTGAAGACACAGAAATTCTAGACCAGGCCAACAACCATCACATCAGAATGCACAGAGAAGCTATTGAAATCCACAAACACCTGAACAACTTCAACAGGAAAGAAGAAACCTTAAAAGCAAACAAAATCTGGCTCCCAGTTTTGAAATACAATAGAATCAAAACTCAACACTTACAAAAGAATTCCACCCAGGGACAGGGGGATTCCCAGCAGATAATGGCCCATCAATCAACCAACCAGACACTAACAAGCCTTGCATTTCTATACCCAGAAACTAACCATTCAATTACACAGATTTACATATCCTCCCCAACAGGGGTTCACAGCATATAAACTCCACACACACACCTACACAACCATTCTCTGAGGATGCCAGCCACAGATGCAGGTGAAACATCAGAAAGAAACTATTCCAGAACACGGCCTCACAGCCCGGAAGAAAACCAAGGAAAATCTATGAATGCCGGCCATGAAAGCCTTTGACCTCACCTCAGCCAGAGAGTTCCTACCAGTCCTAGGATTCCACTGGATGGAACCATAGCAGTTAAAGTAGAATAGCAGCACTATAATTCTGTATTGTTAATTGGTCCCCAATTTTCATCTGTTGGAAAGTATAAATTCCACCATCAGCACTCAACAAGGTATGAAAGGTCTGGACAAAGCATGAGGATGTGGATGGTCCATGGTGGTCCTTACATCATTTTATAGTCTCCTTGGGCAGCTGCAAGGCTCCCAATGTTAGGCTGTGGACCTGTTGGCTAGTGTAACTATGCAGAGAGCATAAAATGTAGGGCAGCAGCAGGAATAAAATGGCCATGGGTGGTGGGATGACAGGGCAGAGATGATGGCAAAAGTCACCTCTGTCAGGAGAGCCGGCTATCCTGTTGGATGCTTGGGAGCAGACAGGGCAGCTTCCTCTGACTGCAGAAATCTCTTTCTCTGCTGCCCTCCCACAGTCACTACATGTGGCCCCAATATGTGCCAATATGTCAGTGTTACAGACTGTTAACACTGGTATAAGGTACCAAAGGATTTCAGCTAATGACTGCCCCAGGATTCCTGTGTGTGTGTTGTTTTTTTTTAAATCCCATAGCTCCCTGTCAGTCAGTCAGATGGCTTTTGTTTTAGCCTCCCCACATAATGCTTCAGTCTGTCATTGCTTTGAGGCACTGTGGGAAATTAATGCTT
The DNA here is from genome assembly GCA_030847615.1 of Gambelia wislizenii. NCBI lineage: Eukaryota > Metazoa > Chordata > Lepidosauria > Squamata > Crotaphytidae > Gambelia > Gambelia wislizenii. Next base: position 100,345,597 of record JAUMIR010000005.1, on the reverse strand, counting down.
CAGAGCAATCCTCCTCAGACATTTTAATTTGCTACAATGACCTAAAATGATGCTATGCTGGTGGCCCTCTGAGTAAACTGAAATGGCAGCTGCTGTGTGTTTGATACTGAAGGACTGCCTCTATCCAACAGGACTCGTCATAGGAACTTTCTTTGGTCCTATCGAGAGGCAATACGTGCAGCGCAGAGATCCTTCTCCTCTGCACATATTATGTCTGCAGAGTCCTGTTCAGCAGAGCTGTTTAGGGTGGTAAGGGAGATGACGCAGGTTATACGTCATAACCTGACGCAGGTTATACGGAAGTTGCCCGTGCTTAAAATATGGTGCAGCCGCTTCCAAAGCTTCATGGACGTGCCTCGAAGGATCCCGGAAGAGGGACGGCGGCGTCTGAAAATGACCCCCTGCTGCGCAAGAGTGCCATTCCTCTCCTGGGACCTGCTCCCGTGGTAGGCACTGTTAAACGGTGTCTGAAAATCTCCTTAGAAAAGCTGTCTTTTCAAATTCTGGATTTGGGTCGAATGCACCGTGTCTTAGGGATGGGAGCTGTTCAATTTAGGCAGCAAAATATCTTGGAATAGGCCTGCAATGTTTGGTCTCTTGTTCATAAACATGGCTTAGTGCACTGATTTATTACAGAGCTGACACTTTTTCTCCCAGAAAGCAGCCGCCTGGCCTGTTGTCAAATTACTTAAATACCACTGAAGGCAATGAAGTTTAAGCAAATGGAAGAATTTTATTAGACAGTAACACTGTAATAATTGCTAAAGTTTGAAAGGAATAATAGCTTGTTTGGGATGATGAACCATTCCACCCCCCAGCCAAAAAAAACCCACCTCTGTCTGACTCTCTTTCCTAATAGTGCTTTATGTGGCATGGTTCTGCCAATGAGGCACCAAATCCTCTCTTAGCCAAAGATGTCAGCCTATACTGAGCAGAAAATAATCACCAGGCACTTCAAAACAACTTGATTGGTATCATATTAGAAATCTACCAGCAGGAAGGTGACTATGTCCTTGATACAGAATTGCTACAAAAATAAAATAAAATACACAAGGAAGCTGAGTTATAATTTATAAAAATATGTTTCCAGTTAAAACTGTCTATGGGATGTTTTAACTAATCTGTTATGCCATTTCATTTCAGAAGCTGCATTTTTAATCAGAGACTTTGGCAGGCTCTCATGAAAGGCAGAGATCTCAATAAAAAGCAAGCAAATGCTGGCTGTTAAGAGCTCGAAAATTTTAAGGCATCCTGGATAAGAACAAACACATAGACCCATTTGTGCATTCATCAAAAATATGAACTTTCAGCTGGCTTTTATATCAAAGTATTATCTGGCAAAAGGGTATCATTTACACTGCCATATACCATGCACAATTAAAGATCCCATAAGAGCTAGGTGATAGAGGGTTAGCACTGCCCCACAAACAGCCCAAGACGTTTTGCTTCCTAGCAAAAGACAAGATGGCTCTCTCATTATTCCATTACAGAAGTTGACTGGAATGGCAGATGAACCTTACTTCAACACTGGGATAGCGATGGGACATTTTCCGCCATCACATTTGAGGGCAACAGGTTTGAAGGATGTTACAGGACAGACTATTTAGTGGAGAAAGCTATATCCTTCAAGGTAGGAGAACTCTCAGGGAGAATGTTTTGGGGGAGGTCTGTCACTGCTGCTCCCTTCCAGCATCTGCTGCCAGAGGCCATTGCCTCATTCTCACTAATGACCCAACACAATTCATTCTCCCACATAGACTTGTATGTCCCAGCTGCACAGGTATCACCTTTCATTCAGACTCTGTCTCCCTTTGCCCCACTTCTGCACAGCACTGCTCTGCCATATATTCAGGGGGAATGGGAGTGAAGATGGCCGGCATTTTCCCATGAAAGTCAGTTCCTTGAGACTGTTGCTGAAACAGCACACCCATAACTTGTGCCAGGCTGCAACTGCACAGCTCTATTGTCTTAGGGAGAGCCTCTTAATGGCAGCCACATCTGTCTTAGGGGGTCTCAGGTGCAAGAGATCCTGAACTGGTTGGCCCAACCTTGTGTGTAGTGTTGAAGGTCATTTTAAATGCCATTTACCTGGGGCACACTGGTATCCAGAGTAGTCCAAAATGACATCTTTAAAGTTCAGACTAAAACCCAGACTGTTTTCAATGACATGGAAGTCGTCAGATACCACTGCAGCCTAAAGCAAGAGAAAAGGTGGATTCAACATGAATTAATTTAACAGCTGATATCTTGTTAAGCAGTTACAAATGCATAAGCTAGACTTATGCATTTGTAACCTGTCAGCATTCATGTTTATGATTGTGATACTAATACCACAATCACAAATGTCCCCCCAAAACCTGCCTTAACAGTCAGCAGCTGCACTGAGTGATGGCAGTCTGCTACACTGGTGATCAGGATGTTACAGGATTATATTTCAAGTCCCCATTCTCCATCAACATTCCAGTGTGACAATCAGAAGCAGAGTCCTGTCACAATTCCTTTGCCAGAGATTGCTGGTGGGAAGGGGCTGAAAATGTCATCCTGCAGTTCTCTGATCACCCTCAAACCTTACTTAAGAGCCAGCTTAGTGTGGTTGCTGGCTGTTAAGGTAGGGTTTTTTGGGGGGGGGGAGTCAGATCAGGGGATGATATGTACTTAGGCATTCGTAACTACATCTGTGATTTAGGATCTTGGCCAACATCTATAAAAAGGAAGCTAATATTATCAGGACTGTGCAAGCAACATCCATTTGATTTTTTTTAAAGTGACTCTTAAAAGCATACCAAGTATTGCAATCTTCAGATCATAACAAACAGAAACTATGAAAATTAAACACAGAGAGATTAAATTACTTTTTTGTTGTTGTTTCCCCCCAGGATTACACACTTACTATGTATTTCCAACAGTCTTGGAGGGATAAAAGACTGTCGTACTCTGGAATACCTTTGAATCTGACTTTAGATAACAGAGTGGCTGACAATCTCTGGGTACCAGATACATACTTCCTGAATGACAAGAAATCTTTTGTTCATGGAGTTACGGTAAAAAATCGAATGATTCGGCTACATCCGGATGGAACTGTTCTTTATGGTTTGCGGTATGTAATGTTTAATCTTACTTTGCAAGTGCTTACTGGAATACATTTCCTCATAAAAAGTTATACTGCATAAATGATTAGAGAAAACTGTTTTCCAGTTCAGGCTGTTCAAAGTGATATACAGTGTGTATATATATATATATATATATATATATATATATATACATATATATATACACACACACATACACATACACACACACACACCCCTAGATACACAGAGTTTGGGTTTGTTTGTTTTTTTAACTCCTGATGGTGTTAGCAAATCATATCAAAGTAAGGCAAAAACAACCAAACATGCCCACTCATAAGGGAAAACGTTGCTATAGATATTCCATACATTAATCTTAAATTTATTTTTTACTATATGGAAATATGGCAATATTCAGGACTTCACATAATGTCATGCACTGGAATCATATGTGTGTGTGTGTGTGTGTGTGTGTGTGTGTGTGTGCGGCGCTGGGTAGGGCACGTTTCTAGGATGGAGGACCATCTCCTCCCAAAAATAGTACTCTATGGTGAACTCACCACGGGTCAGCATAAGAGGGGCGCTCCAAAAAAGCGATACAAGGACTCCCTGAAACAACATCTCAGACTCGGCCAAATTGATCACCAACAGTGGTCTGCCCTGGCCTCACATCAGGAGGCATGGAGACGCACTATCTACAATGCTTCAGCCTTATTTGAGAACTCACGCCTAACAAGTCTTGAAGTGAAACGACAACGCAGAAAGAATCACAACCCAGAAACATCACCCAAGGAGACCTTCTGCTGTGCTTTCTGCAACCAGACTTGTTTATCTCGGATTGGCCTTTTTAGTCATCAGCACGCTTGCAGAAAGCGTGGGATGAGTCCTTCCTGAATCTTCGTTTGCGAAGAAAAGCCAGAGTGTGTGTGTGTGTGTGTGTGTAGTGTGTGTGTGTGAGAGAGAGACTTGTTTATCTCGGATTGGCCTTTTCAGTCATCAGCACGCTTGCAGAAAGTGTGGGATGAGTCCTTCCTGAATCTTCGTTTATGAAGAAAAACCAGAGAGAGAGAGAGAGAGAGAGAGACCAATATTCAGTTCCATTTCTATTTATTGGTAAAATTGCACTCTGCCTATTTTTCAAACAAAAGATAAAAATCAATACTATCGTGGAAAAATGGAAAAGTTGCCATAAATCCAGGAACTGTGGCCAGTCCCCCCACCCAAAAAAGCAAATGGTCACAGCCAGTATTTCTCCAGATCCTAACATACAAAATATCATGAAAGTTAAGTTCTAAAATCCAAAATTCTTAGCATGCACTGAATATAATTAAGTAGTTTTTCTAAAAACAAATTGAAATGTAAAATACTTTGGAGTTTTAGTAACCTGGTGCATACATTGGCAGATAAAAGCTGCACACACCATAATGCTTAGTATCCTACTGAAGTTATATGTCCATGTGCTCTGGAAATCAGACAAGGTGTCTTGCAATAACAGACAATGGGACATGTATGGAAGTGTTAGCATTGTTCTTCATTTAAAAAACAACAACTATGAGCATTGCTGATATTTTGCATTGGCAACTTTAGTCCTGTCTGTGTAACTAAGTAATATCTCCTGGCCTGACCTGTACGTCCCTCACTCACTCCCAGCCCAACTTAAGAGCCAGCAGCCTGATCAGGCAGATGAGGTCTGTTCAGCTTCCAATATGGGTGCAAGGATGATGATGTTTCCAGTTCCTTCCAATAAGTGAGACTTGTGACAGTGGTCCTGCTTCTGATTGTCACAGCCTCATACACTGGTGGGATGGGGTGAAAGCAACATCCTCTTTGTGCTCTGATCAGAAGCTGAACAGACCTCCTTCATCTGGTCCACCTGCTGGTTCTTAAAGTGAGCTGGGGTGGCATTCACATAGGTTTACAATAAGACTGTGTAGTCTTACTGAATACAGAGAAGTTACAAATAGGTAACTCTAGATTAGGACTCTGTAAGAAAAAACTAGTAAGGGATGAGAAAAGTCAACAAATTCACACAATTCAATTACTGCAATATAAGTAGATTCCAATTTTGTCAGATCAGTTTTTTTTTAATCTAGAACCCCAAAATCTGACATTCACAGCCAGTAAGAAGAGGCAAACACTATAAAGAACAAGCTGCCTCTGAACACATTCTGAGTCTAGGGGCTTTATCAGACCAGGCAAATATGGCATCATAACAATGCCTAATGATAGTGAAAGGGCGCACATAACGTACAATGATGTCCTTTCACGATCATGTCTTGTCAAAAACCCATTACTTTTTCTTGATGGGCCAAGCCATCTATTGATCTCCTGTGGCACTTTGTTGCTGGCATTGCCAACATTTGAAACTTCAAACCATTGTGCTCATGAGAATACAGCGTCAATGACAGAACACTTCCAGGTAAGATTGCGACAGCCAGGTAGAGGACACACTTTTTATGAACCCCCCCCCCAATGTACTTGGGATTTTTAAAGTGTGTTTCTATGCTTGTGTGTATGTTTTTGTCAGGATAATGGGATATGCAACCTGGTAAATTTATACTGTAAAGAGCAAGTATGGCATGTTACAGTCTGCAGAGGCAAGTGGTGAGAGGACTAAATGCAGCTGGCTGAAGTATCTTCATTAGGCCTGGGAAGCTAGCCTTGGAAGGATTCCTCATCTCTGTGAGAGAATCTGTGTGGGAACCACTGTGTCTGTTATGTATTCTGTTGGACTATGCATTGTGTCTGAGTAGTTCTGTCTGGGCATTGCAGTGACAGGACTGTACTATACTTTATGCTATGACATGTAGTTTTTATGGGAGGAGTCTCAGACTCACTGTAAATATCACCATATTATGGTGTAGTAAAGAGAAGTGCCGTATATTCCGGCGTATAAGACGACTGGGTGTATAAGTGACCCCTCTCTCTCTGGCTTTTCTTCGCAAACGAAGATTCAGGAAGGACTCATCCCGCGCTTTCTGCAAGCGCGCTGATGACTAAAAAGGCCAATCCGAGATAAACAAGTCCGGTTGCAAAAAGCACAGCAGAAGGTCTCCTTGGGTGATGTTTTTGGGTTGTGATTCTTTCTGCGGTGTCGTTTCTCTTCAAGACTTGTTCGGTGTGAGTTCTCAAATAAGGCTGCAGCATTGTGGATATTGCGTCTCCATGCCTCCCGATGTGAGGCCAGGGCGGACCACTGTTGGTGATCAATTTGGCCAAGCCTGAGATGTTGTTTCAGGGAGTCCTTGTATCGCTTTTTTGGAGCGCCCCTCTTACGCTGACCCGTGGTGAGTTCACCGTAGAGTAGTATTTTTGGGAGGCGATGGTCCTCCATCCTAGAAACGTGCCCTGCCCAGCGCAGCTGTGTTCTCAATATCATGGCCTCAATGCTGGTGATCCCTGCTTGCTCAAGGACAGCAACATCCGTCACATAGTCAGTCCAGTGTATATTTAGGATTGTGCGTAGACAGCGCTGATGAAAGCACACACGATTATTAAGTTAAAATATAGAGTTTGGGATATACTTACCGTATAAGATTACTCACCACCACCTGTCCTCCCCGAAACCGCAATCAGGCTCCTGATCATGGCTTTGGGGAGGGCGGGTGGTGTCTGGAAAGCCTCCCCCCAGCCAGCCACCCTTCGACCCTCCCCGAAGCTGCAATCGGCAGCCCACATGCTGGTTGGGGAATCGTGGGAGATGGCTGGTTGGCTGGGAAGACTCCACAGTCCCACAATTCCCCGGTCTGCCAGCCACCTCCCGCACCTCTCCATCCCGCGATGGGTCGAGAAGGATGAGAGCTGACTAGGAAGCTTCCCCTGCCCCAGCCAGCCACCCCTTCTAGGTGGCTAGGAGCCCCATCTCGGGCTGAGGAAGGATGGATGCAAGCTGATTAGGAAGCTTCCCCCCCCAGCCAGCCACCCCTCCACCTTTACCAAACCTTGCTTGCGCCCCATCTCGGATTCAGTAAAGGTGGAGGGGTAGCTGTCTGGGGGGGCTTTCCAGCCACCACCTACCCTCCCTGAAGCCATGATCGGGAGACTGATGCTTCGGGGAGGGTGGAAGGCTGGCTGGCTTGGGGGGGGGGGCTTTCCAGCCACCATCTACCCTCCCCGAAGCCACAATCAGGAGCCTGATCTTGGCTTCGGGGAGGGTGGAAGGGTGGCTGGCTGGGGGGGCTTTCCAGCCACCACCCACCCTCCCTGAAGCTGTGAACAGGAGCCCGGTCATGGCTTCGGTGAGGGTGGAAGGGTGGCTGGCTGGGGGGGGCACTTTCCAGCCACCACCCACCCTCTCCAAAGCTGCAATCAGGAGCCCGATCACAGCTTCGGGGAGGGTGAAAGGGTGGCTGGCTGGGGGAGCAGGCTCGTCAGCCACCACCAACCCTTCCCAAAGCCACGCAGGCTCCCGGTCGTGGCTTCGGGAAAGTCGGGAGGTGGCTGGCTGGCTGGGGACATTCCCCAGTCCCGCGATTCCCTACTCAGCCAACCACCTTCCTCAATTCCCCAACCCACGATGAGGCTGGCCAGCCTCATTGTGGGTTGGGGAATCACGGAGGGGGAGGCTTCCAGCCTCCTCCCGGGCCTCCCCAACCTGCGATGGGCCCACCGCAAGTTGGGGAAGCATGGAGGTTTCTCCCCACCCAGCCTAACCGGCATATAAGATGACCCCAGACTTTTAGGAAGATTTTTGGGGGGGGGGTTAAAAAGTCATCTTTTATGCTGTGTCTGTGTGCTTATTTCTTCACCTGGAGAATGAAACCTCTGCTACAACAACTTTTTCTGCCTGGACCTCTTGATATCCTCACGGTTCCCAGTGCACCACCGTGTCAGTTTTATGTGCTTATTTTGCTTTAATTTTTGAATTTGCTGTGCTAGCGTCTTCTCATAAGAATCAGCTAAACTTGGAACCCGGAAGTAAACGGAGCTCCATTTGTGCTTCATTACTGCCGGGGCTGCCTTTTTGACCCTAGTTAAGGTAGGTCTGGTGGGGGGGGGGTCTTTTGCCAGCATTAAAAACGTTTCATAATATGCCAGCAAAAGAACATTTCAAGAGGGTGGTCTGATAAAGTCCTAGGAGTTCATTTTCAGTACTGGAGTTGAACTCAGAGGTCACCCTAAGCTGTTCTTCATTTTTGAAAAATTAAAAAGTAATGTTCTTGCTTCGGATGTGTCAAAAGCAGCTGAGAATCAAAAACTTTGGTCTGTTGCAAATCACTCAGAGATACATCATTAGAAATTTGATCTACTTTGTATGCACATCCTTTTTTTGAAATAACTAGGAAATTTACTTAGTGTTGCCTAAATTGATGTTGATGGTTTTGCTTATGAGAATAAAAAAGTTTGAGCTGTAGCCCCTATAATCCTTAAAACATTGTTTCACTCCATTTTCCAAATAAACAATTTGGGGCGGGAGGTAGCCAAAGTTTGCTAATTTGTTTCGCATTCCCATGAAAATATTTGAGACATCAGCTTAAGTCTAAACATCAAGTTTGGGCAAAACTGGTGCCTAAATGTGCATTCTAGAACAAAATACATATAGATATGAAAATCTGTTTGCTCAGGCCCATTAGATAATTTATCAACTTTGGTCACTCTGTGATGAAGCATGTTGTTGTATAGCATAATAGACAGCCAAATAAATTATGCAAACTGCGGAACACACTGATATAAAATATTCTGAGCTGAAAGTCAAGTAGAATTTAGACCCTGTCAGGCCAATGATGAGAATGCCATTGCCTCTCCCTCTGGAGCAGGGCAACCTAAACTTTTCGAAAGTGTGGGTTGTTGTTTCCAGTGTTACCCCTAATTAAAATTCCTGGTAAACCAAGTTGGACACTTTAATTTAATGTTTTTATCACTTCTCATTTGACAATTGCTTGAGGTTTAACTCTCTTGTTTTTTGTTTTTTTTTTCCGAGGGGTGGCCATTTCTGGTGCTGTTTTGCCCTTAGCAATCGTATAAAATTTGAAGACAATTCTTGATCTTCATCACTAAGCCTTAGGGATGTAAAGAATATTCAGACCATGTTTCTTGGCTTTCAGGAAACTAATGAGGAGAAACCTGGACTGAGAATCTTCAAAGTTTGGGATTTATTCTGCATAAAATTTGTACCGTATTTGTTATGTAGTTATTTATTTATTTACAGAAAACAGAAACAAAATTTTTACATCAATAATTTTCTTGGCAGAAAATGCTGCTTTCTATCCAAAGCAGCGTGACTTTTGTGTAAAATAAGTCATCAACTACAATATTTTTTGTAGAAGAAACATTTTTGTGCAGAAAATAATGTCCTACACAAAAATGCCATTTCAGTACAGAAAATGCTGTTAACTGTGCAAAAAAACTAAACAAGTCCATGTGCAAATTTTGCACAGTAGTAGTTCAGTTTTCAAAGATTTTCTTGTAGTGGGGTAAAATTGTTAAAATTGGTCAGTGCTTCCTTCTGATATTAGTTATTATTCAATGGTATTAGTGAAGAATTATATCCCTACTAAGAAATGCCTTTCAGATTCTCAAATGGCGCATCTAGATGGGAGGAAAAGGTGAACAGGGATGTGCATTAACTCACCTTGGCAGCAGCTCCCTTTTGTCCAGACAATTTTTTTTAAAAAATGCCCGTGCAGTGATGCATGTTGAAGTTCAGATGAACTTCTGTGAATTAAGATGGCAGCTGAGAGAATGTGGTGCTATTATTCACACCATTTTTTTCATCACGCTACATTTTTTAAAACTTATTTAAACTTATTTAGGGTTTAAAAGAGCAGAAGGGAGACCTTGCACTTGTAAAAAAAAAATTTTTCCTCAGTGAAGCAAAATAGCACTCCCTCACTGGTCCAGAAAGCCAAAATGGTGCTTCTGGACTCAGCTGGAGGAAAGCCCCTTCCCGCTTGCACAACGGACCAATCAGCTGTCCACTTTCTCCTGGCCCAGAATGTGCAGCACTACAAATCAGTCATCCAAATAACTCCCCGCAGTTTATTAAAAACCACAAAGGGTGCAATTTAGTGGTTAAATGCCAGTCCTACAAGTCACCACGTTGCAAGTTCGATTCCAGTGGGCTCCAAAGTTCACTCAGCCTTCCATCCTTTCGTAGGTCGGTAAAATGAGGACCCGGCTTGTGGGGGCAATTAGCTAACACACATTGGAAACTGTTTAATGCAGTGTAGATGTGTAAATTGCTATTGCTTAAAAAAAGAATTTGTAAGCCGCTCTGATAGCCTTGTGGCTGAAGAGCGGGGGATAAATAAATAAATAAATAAATACCCTCCGTCCCAATACAGTGAATCTCCTCTGTGGCTCATATTCTCCGTGAATTCTATGAGAGGTATTTTGACCATCTAGACAACCCCAAAGACAAACATTTCAGAAACAGCAAAAAAAAAAATATTTTTTTTAAAATTCTGCATATCAAATATATGGAAGCTAGGCATGTGTGTTGAACTGAAGCTCAAGGCATAGTAGCAGCACAGGGGGGGGGGGAAGAGTTGCACTGTCATTAATTTTGTACCACCCTGCTTAATTCCTTTGAGAGTGATTCAGGCAAAAATTGTCATTAAGTCTCTCTCGGGGAATAGTAGACCTCACTGGTGTAGATAAATGACTTTTGCAAAGGGATGGGGAAGCTGGTATTTCAGTTGTGAAAAAAATGAGGCACCCGTCAGGAAATGGTTGATAAATTCCAGAATGTGGTTATCATTTGTTAAACAGAGCATGAGGGAAATGTGCCTTTCTAATTACCTTCAGTTTTCATAGCTGCTGCTCCTTTCCATCAAACTGGTTGGTGAAAAGGAGCTTAAAAGCCATTGGGATGCTTAGAGGGATGTTTGGAGACAGCAAAAAAATAAAATAAACACACAAGCAACTTTTCTGAGTAGCTATAACTGGACAGCATTAGTATAACTACAGGTATTTATAAATTTCATTATTGCAGGCAAGAATTATCAATTTTACCACCTTCCGCCTTGCTGTGAGAAAATTGTCCCGTTTTCAAAGATGATTGACAGCTTAGAACTTATTGTCTGCATTAAAATAAACTTTTTTTGCATTGAAACTACTAATTTTTTTTTAATGTTTTGGCAGATAATGCTGTTCTCTGTGCAAAAAAAAAAAAGCTTTCTGAACAGTAAGAATTTTCTGTGTAGGAAGCTTGTTTTCTGAGCAGAAAGTGCTTGTTTTTGTGCAGAAAAATAACTAGATACTGGTTTCAGTAGAGGAAACTTGGCTTCTGCATAGAAAGGTTGCCCAGAATCCTGTATGGCAGTTACAAATGCATAGCCTGGAGTTACACACTCCTGACTGTTTTGTATTCACAGTTCCTGCATAGCCCCTAATTTAAGGACCCTAAGTAGGGAGTGTGAATGTCCTCCTATCTGCACTTCCCAAGAAACAGCTACTTGGATCAATGGGGAGCCTGTTCCCCTATCATGCAAGAAGCAACAGGCTGCCATTCCCACCCACTCATTCACATGACAGATCTCCAAGTTAGGGGAAATCGTGACAGGGATTCTTCTTCAGTCTATTCCACTGGAGGTTGCTTACTGGAGGAGGTGGAAACACAAATCAGCTGCATCCTCAGTGACAGGGAAACAGAGGCCCATCAGTCGCAGTAGCTCTTTACTAGTACTGTAAGTGGGGATTGGGAAGTCGAGCCAGAATTCACTGTGTAGCATTGTAACTACAGTGCTTATGTGTATGTAAAGACCATACAGGTTTCTGGCTTTTCCACCCACAGAAAATGTTGTTTTCTGTATAGGAAATCTGTGGTCTGGGCAGAAGATTCCATTTTCTGTGCAAAGAAATGTATATTTTTATGCAAAACTGCAAAAGGATTTTCACCAGTCTAGAATTCTCATCATCAGAGATTCCAAACACTCAGCCACCCATTTTTCAACCATTTTTCAAATAGTTTTTAACATTCTTTCCCTCCCTACTAGCCCATCACCTGTTTCTTCCAGGGGTGTGCAATCACAGTGGGTCTGGAGGCCAATTTTCTACCACTGGGGTGGCACCTAAAAACGCCACCTAAACTTAAAAACTTAGACTAGGGCTGTTCAGAAATCTGGTTATGAAAAATGAGCAATTCTTTTTTTAACATTAAAGGCAAGGGGAAGAGCTGCAGCCTATTTCAACAATGAATTGCCACTCCTGCATAGTTCAAGGATTCCAGTTCAACTGCATATTTCCAATTCAACTTCTTTTCAGCCAGAGAAAGGGAGTAAGAGAGTCAAGGGATGCAACAAAACAAAACAAAATCAGCCTTGAGGGCTGTGTCCACACTGGGCCTACCCCTGGTTTATTCCATACCCTTCAGCATCTCATAGATGAAAATCAGGATGCATATGGCCAAGGAACATCAGAGTATGGGCGAGGTGGCAAAAGTTATAAATGAGGAAGAACATACAAATTAGGAGAGCCTGCAGCAGTTTGCTTTTGCCTGTGCTGTCTGGGAATTCTGCCCCCTACTCTTCTTTCCCCTCTTATGAGTTAACTGAGTGCAAACTACTCTCATACTTTGAATTCAGTTTGCAGCAATTCAAGTAAGGTGAGGAGGAAGGCGGAAAGGAGGAGGAAGAGAGAAAAACTGGGACATTTTTAAAGCAACTGAAAAAGTGGGTTGACAGAGGATTAAGTGGGACTGTCTCTGCCAAATCGGAGCAGTTGGAGGGTATGTTATTCTGATATACAAGATGGCGATATCTTATATATTTAGCAGCTTGTGCCACAAAGAGTTTTTAATCCTTAGGGTGCCACAGAATTCTCTGTTGACTTTGCTGCAACAAAATAACACTATTACTTCTGTAGAGATGAGCATTAACATTGTATATTATCCCAACACATAAAGGTTTGGATAGTTATACCTACAAATATTATCTCCAACATTTATGATCATTGATAGGACTAGGTTACATGTGCAAAAGTTTGCTCTCCATTAGGTGATATAGAGATGAACTACTCTAGATTAATCACCACAGGTAGAAGTCTGCATGGGTGTGTGCCTTCAAGCTGCCTACCGACCTTATGGCAACCCCATGAGTATCATAGGACTTTCTTAGACAAGGAATACTCCGAGGTGATTCTTCCAATTCCTTCCTCTGAACTATAGCCTACAACACCTTATTTTCATTGGTGGCCATCCAAATACTAACCAGGGATGACCCTAGTTAGTTTCCAAGATCAGACGGAATCTGGTGCAGAGGACTAGACAAAAACAAAACTGTAATATAAGATGTAGTGTGGTATAGTAGCAAAAGACTGTACTGGGAAGTCCCTGCTTTCCTTCAGCTATGACCTCACAAGGCAGACCAAGGTAAGCTCTTTTCTCAAAGTTGTATTATCTCCTCCTCTGCTATATGAGGCTAATGCTAACTGTGACAGATTGCCACCAAACTGGCTCTTAGTTCCTCACCATTGGTGACCTGTCACTGCCACCTTATTCCAGGTCCCCCTTCTCATATTCCTTTTCTGGTCTGGGACCTGAGTCTCCAGGTAACCATCTCACTGGATAGATTTACTTACTAGTATGCATTCTTTTGGTTAGCATGACCTCCCCTTTATTATGAGGGAAATAATGCAAGATGAGTCAGTGGAACAGTTAACAAACAAACTTATTTGGTTTATTATATCAAATTGGTTACAAATTCAAAACTGTAGGATAATTCTGTAGATAACAAATTGTTCTTTCATTTAGTTTTTCTTTAGTTTCTGTTAGTGACAGACCTACTTATATTTAAACATCCACTTTCTCTCTTTAGTCTCTCAACTGTTTCACACACCTTTCTCTCACAATAGTACACTTCCAATCTCTCACACACACATCTGACTCATCCAATTGCTTTCTCTCAGCTCACTCTCCCAGAGGCCCCTCCCATCACAGCTTCCTGTGCTGGGATTGGCTCCCTCTCATGCATGCTTTTAAACCTAGCTCTTCACACTGACCATCCTTGCAGGGCTGTTGTTAGAAGAAGAGCTTTGCTTGACCATACGACTCCTGTTGTATTGCTAGAACTGATTGGCTATCAATGTTCCTAGGCAGAAAAAGAGGGCCTGTTCAATTCGACTGCAAGAGAAAGAGAAGCCCTTATGGATGGCAGTAGGTGGGAGTATGTTTTCCAATCTTTGCATTCTGTGCAAAAATGGGAGGCAATGAAACAGCATAGAAAGGCATGGAACCTTAGCAGCTCATGAGCCTATTCATTTCCCCTGCCTCTAAACAATGGGTAAACAATTTCACCCCTCTGTTTGTGCCTTCTAAAAGAAAATCAGCAAAATTGGTGTTGGGGTGAGGGTATTATCACCATATTTCAGCTCAGTTCTAAGCTCTTCTCAGGTGTTTACTAAAGCTATACTGAAGGCATGGATGTGGGTGAATGGAAGCTCATTCAACAATATCTGGACCACAAGTTGCTTGCCCTGCTGTTTACTTTTGATCGAACAATAATGTCAGATTCTTCAAGACATGACCACTGCTGGCACAGCTTCCCAATGTCTAATGTCAATAACATGCTCACTTTGGTGGGCCCTAACAGTCCTAGGGTTGCATACTATTCAAATGGGGGTGAACTCAAAGAGGTTCAATGTAGTCCTGAATAAATAGGCTGCCTTTTTAAAAATTTAACTTTCTCTGTCATTTACTTTGGGGGCAAACCCATTCATTATTTGCACAATATGACTTACAAATAACATCTGAGTCTGACACAGATTTTATACCATTATCACACCCTTGAATATTTCATCCTTGCACCAGAATAGAATAGAATAGAATAGAATCTTTATTATAGTCATAGACCAGCACAGGTAAAAAGGGATACAGAATAAAGGTAAAAACACAGGATAAAAACAGGCTAAAAGCAGTATTTAAAATGTTATCTCCAGTATAACAAGACTAGGTTGACACTATTCTTCTGCTGAGGACATTGTCTGTCGAATTTTAACCGCAGCTGCACAGAATCTGGCAACATTATAAGTTGTTCCTGGGTTGGTGTCTGAAAGCAACACGTTTATGTAGAATTGTCCAGTGTGCCCTTGATATTTATGCAACAGGGGTGAAATTAGGCTGAGACGTATGTCCCTGTAGTATGAGCACTGGAGTAATACATGCTCTGTTGTTTCTATTTGGCCTGAGTTGCAGGGGCACAGTCTGTCTGAGAAGGGGATCTTCTTGTATCGGCCTTCAAGGACAGCTGAAGGGAGGGCACGACACCATGCAAGAGTAAAGGCCCTTCGATGTTTAGGTATTTCAAGTGTTGCTAAGTATGCCAAAGGAGAGGCCAGATATCTATTGGAGTCACTAGCAATGAAGGTTGGAGTGCTGGCTAGATCCAGTTGCCGCTCTATATCTGCTACCCGTTGTTTGATAGTAGCTTTCGCCCTATCATATCCCAGGCTAAGCAGAAGATCTGGAGAAAGGCCCAGTGTTGAAATTTTAGTCATCACTGTCTGTTTCCAGCTGGATTGGAAATCATCACTTAAAGTTAGTGGAGCATGGCCAGTGGGAAAGAGGGATAGTCTGAGCCAGTAGCTGAGTATGGTCACCCACACTCTGGCCTCCACTTTCATAAATCCTGACTCCAGTCTCAGAGCTGCGTTAGAGACACATTTTGGAGTTTGGAAAGCTGATCTTAAAAATTTGGATTGGACAAGTTCTAATGGAGCAGAGTTGGGGAAGGGTCCCAACTGGGATCCATAAAGCAGTTGTGCTACTGGTTTGGCTTCAAAGAGTTTGAGCGCTGCAGGTAAATAGTGGCCTCCTCTTGTCTTAAGAAATTTGAGAATAGCTGTTGTACTCCTCTGCGCATTGCAAGCAGCATACTCCCCATGCACTTTCCTACTACCAGTGGCTTGAAAAATTACTCCCGGGTATTTGAAGCAAGAGACCTGCTCAATCTTGTGGCCATCTATATTCCAATTGTAGTTCTTAGGCCTTTTAGCGAATGCCATGATTTTAGTTTTTTGATAGTTGAGTTCTAGCTGTTCCACTCTGCAATATTGTGTTAGTGCTCTTAGGGCTCTTTTTAGTCCAATGGGAGTTCTTGAAAGTAGTGCTGCATCATCCACATAAAGCAGCGTTGAGATATGCCTTCCCTCTAATTTTGGGGGATGGAAGTTAGTGTTGTTGAGGTGATCCACCAAATCATTAATGTAGAAGTTAAACAGGAGTGGAGCTAGAATGCAGCCTTGCTTGACACCCTTCTCAGTGACAGTGTCATTGGTGAGATGTCCCTGGGGGTTACATCTTACTTTTAATGAGGTCCCTTCATACAGCATATGAATTAGATGGAGTAAATGTCGGTCGATCGAAGAAGCCTCCAGTTTTTTCCACAGTTTGGTTTGAGATATAGAGTCAAAAGCTGCTTTAAATGAAGGCAGCATAGAGAGAAACTGTGCTGCAGGTGGAGTATTTTTCAATAAGGTGGTGGAGTACAAGGCACTGATCTATGGTGGAGCGGCCTTCCCTGAAGCCAGCTTGTTCTTCTGCAAGTATATTTTCTTGTTCCAACCAGGTCTGGAATTTCCACTGTAAGTGTCTTGCATAGAGTTTGCTGATTGTACTGTGGAGACTGATTGGTCTGTAGTTGACAAGATCATCCTTGCTTCCTTTTTTATATATGGGGACGATGATTGCAAGACCCCAATCCTTGGGTGCTCGACCATATTTGTCGATACAGGTGAAAAGTGAGGCCAGGATAGGGGCCCAATATTCAGGGTTGTTTGTAATGGCTTCTGCAGGTATTAAGTCTTCCCCTGGAGCCTCCCCCATTCTCAGCTGTGCTACAAGGTTCTTGATCTCTGTCGCTGTCACTGGTGGCCACCCTTGGATATTTTCTATATTTTGGCTAGTGCATCCACTTTCAACATAGTTGTCCTTATAAAGTGCTTGAAAGTGATCCTCCCATATCCCTGGAGGGATGTGACAATCCACTGTAGCTGGCTCATTTCTCTGGGAACTTGATGTAATATGCCAGAATAGAGCTGTGTTGTTGGATCTGACTGCCTGGATGAGTTGTGTCCAGTCATTCTTCATGGCTTCTTTTTTCTTGTTCATCAGCAGCTTTTTGTAGTCTCTTTTCTGCGGAAGCAGCATTGGTACAGCATCTGGGATGTTATTAGATAGGTAACCCTGATAGGTATCAATGAGGGCTTTTTTAGCATTAACACATTCCTTGTCAAACCATGGTTTGGAGTGGTGCTGTTGTTGTTTCCACTGATGTACGCCATTTTGACAGATTAGATATTGGTGTAGAGCTTGGGTAAGTGTATTGTAATTTTCCAAGATTTCATCAGGGGACTCAGCTGATATCAGGGCAGTCCTAAGATGCTGAAGTTGGTCTGAAGCCAATACCTCACTTATTTTTTGGTTTAGTTTGGAGGGTCCATTTAGCTCGGCGATAAGTCCTTCCTAATGGTGTCACAGAGAGGTGATAGCGCTCCCTGGTGTGTGTCTCCTGAGTGAAGTCACTAAGATGTAGCTGAATTGGAAAATGATCACTTTCAAATCTGGGCATAACTTCTAATTCCTTGGCATAGGGAAGAAGGTCCCTAGAAATGATTATCCAATCAGTGGCACTAATTCTGGACCCAGAGAGATAAGTGAATTCAGCTGGGCAGTCATTTTTCAGGGCACCATTTAGGATTTGAAGGTTCAGCCTGAATGCTGTTTGATCTAGACAAAGTCCTGCAAAATTTGATTTCTTGTCCTTTGAGCATCGGATGGGGTGGGTGCCATCATCTTCAAAATCAGGAGGAGGGCATTTGTGCTGGGCATATAGGGTATGATTGTTGGGGCCCAGTCTGGCATTCAAATCACCCCCCAAAATTACAAATGCATTTGGGTTCTGCAACATGAGATTAGCAGTGTATGATTCCAATTCAGCCCACAGGCCTCTGATTTGGGATTTCTTCTTCATTGGAGGCATGTAGGCATTATTATCAGCAAAGTGCAATGGTTAAATTGAATTAGCACTGCTATGGCATATGTTTTAAAAGTGGAAAGAGGCCTTGTTATGGCACGTAGGGTGGTGGAAACCAGAACGCCCAGGCCGCCTCTAGCTCTTCCATGCTTTTTCCCTGGCTCTGCCGGAACTGAGAATGAGTGAAAGCCATTTGATAACAGATCTTTATTAGTCCATGTTTCCTGGATCAGTATAATCTCATATTGGGTGAGGAAGTCACTAGGACAGGGATCTCTGTGGGCCGTCGGCCACCCAGCGATGTTCCAGGGTAACCTTGTGCTGTTCTGTTGGAAGTCAGGCAGTCGCATTGCAGGCCACAGGCTGGATGGGTAATTCATCTGATGGCAGTTGGTTAAATGACTGGGTTGACTGTGGCTGTGTCCTCCTCTGTGTGAATGGAGGGGTAGTGAATCACCTTCCTGTTCTTCCTGCCCTGCGTGTTCTGGAAGGGAGAATGGAAGAACCAATGCAGCATGAGAAGCGAAATGAGGATCACAAGCAAGCAAGGATCCCATCTCTTTAGTGAGGGGGGCATTCTTTGGCTTAGGAGATGAGGTAGGTGGCAGTGAAGACTGTTTTTCCCTTGAACTAGGTTTGCATAGGGATGTTTGAGACCCCTGGGGCTTAATTGTAGATGGGGATGCATCTGCAGTATATTGCATTTTTGAAGGGGTGTTGGCTACAACTCAGGATTTCAAGGCTTCCTTGATTGTAAGTAGAGAGTCATCACTTTCGCTTTCACTGTCAGAAAAATCAGAAAAAAGCACTGAGAGTTTTCTGCGACAGAGGGGTGATTTCAGTGGGGTTGGATTGCTGTTAGATTGACTCAGGATGGTATCTCTCATCAGCTGTATTGTGGGAGTGTGTTCCCAAATTTCTGTGAGTTTTTCTCTCAGTTTAATTACTTCTTGATTTATAGCCTGAGCTTCTTCCTTTGAGGTGTGTTTAGGTTCTCCCTCTTGGTTTGCAGAATTATTGCTTCTTTGTGTTATTGTTGCCGTTTTCCCTGTGATGAGGTCATGGACTATCTCATCCTTAAAAACCCTGTTAATTTCTATATAATGTGCATTCCAGAGGAAATTTCTTTTCCATAACAGCCTGTTAGGAACATTTGCCTGGTTAAAGGTCAACAAAATTCACTTAGTAGCTCTTGAGCTGGCTAAAAAGTGGCAGTCTAGTAAATCAATTGTTCTGCTATGCATGTTTAAAAGTTGGGAAAGGTATCTCATAATTGACTTCTGTCTGTTCCACATATGGCCATTGTGATGTATTTGCAGCAGGAGCTGATTTTTTCTGTAACACTCAGCAGTGATTAACTGCATCCTGTGATGTGGCAGGACACATTTCCTCCAAATCTGCTACATTTTTAACCCCCTGTGTACCATATGGGTTTTGCCTTTGAAAATCTTGTTGGGAAAGCTTGTTTGTAATGTTGTTTAGTCTTTGCAAAATAAGAATCAATGTCTCTATGGACAGTTTGCAGAAATCATAAAAGAGCTGAGCGCTGTTATTGTAGGGAATGCTGCCAAGCTCCGGGAGTTTGACTTTGTTATCAACTTGCTCTGTCCCATAATTTATATTTACACTTTGAGGAATTGAGGGGGCTGTTTTGTTTAGTTCAGGTGTTTGTGATGGCTTAGGGAGTATAGAAGGAGCTGTTGTTACAGATCTGTTACTCACGGGCTGTGTTGTCTCTGCCACTGGGAAGAGTGAGTCAATCCTCATCTGTTTTTCTGCTTTGAAGGATTCCTGATTGTCATTATTGTTACAGGGACTCGTCCTATTTCTTTTCTTGCCTTTGGATGGCATTTTTGAGGTATATGTAGGTGGTAATGCCAGATGTTAGTGGGAGGACAATTCAGAAGTTGTTAGTCCATCGCCATCTTTCCCCTCCTCCCCATCCTTGCACCTGAGTTCCCCAGCTTGGGGGTGAGGGAGAGAAATTGGACATCAGTTATTCACACTGAAATCCATGTTCCTTGATTCTTCTTGATATACAGTATATTAGTCTTGTCATCAGTATGCAAGCTAATTTAATGCAAATTGGAAATCTACTGTAAGGTACAACTTTAATTAATACTTCTTTCATCTCTATTTCTGCAAGACTACAGGAGACTTTTTAAAAATGCTTTTAATGAGCTCTAGAGCCACAATCCTTGATCTATTAACTGAGCAGAGAGGAGGAAAATCCACTATAATAAATGAGTCTTCTCCAAAGTAAGGAATTTGAGAAGAGCAAACTGAGACAAACAAAATCAGTTGCTATTTATAAATATAATAAATAAGCATCAACTAACAAATTAAAAGACACATATTCGTGATTCACTTTGATGGAAAAATTAAACCAATAAGAATAACCAATAAACCAATAAGAATAATAAACATAGTCTTCAAAAGCAGCCAAGCAACCAGTCTGTATTGACTCCCAAAGACTTTCCAGATGAAATTTTAAAACATGTTTTGCACTTCAACTTCAGAAGACACAGCCAGCATGGCCAATAGTAAGAGGTTGTGAGAGCTGCAGTCTAAAACATCTGGAAGTCCCAAAGCTGCCTATATGTTTTACAAGATGGTTTAATCTGCCTTTTGATCTTTACCACCAGTCAGCACCAGCACTGTTCTAATAACCACACACAGTTGGGAGGAAAGGAAGGAGTCCTACTATGTGATACTGAACAGGGAGCACTCATCCATCTGCATTAGTGAGGGGGGTGATCACCTCATAAATTAACAGTGCTGTCAAAGCTGCCAATACTCTTGTCTCTTCAGTAGGGATAGAAAAATCCTTACATGCATCTATGGACACCCAACATAAGCAGGACTGGTGGCAGCCTTTTCAGGGTCCCCAACAATCCTACAATGTCCCTCCTTGAGTAATGGGATAGTCCTTCCACTACCACGTGTATACCATATAATATGACATGCAATATCTACATGCATACATAAATTAATGTGCTCTGATACAAAAGGAAGTCCCTTTTGTAATGGGAGTGCCATACACTGACTTTTGTCCTTCCACCCTTCCCTTTGATGTTTCAAGTACAGAGAAAACAGTGAAGGCTGAAAGGCATTGTTGACAGAGGATGGCATATACAGTATCATATAAGAGGATGTACCTCTAGAGCAGCCTTTCTCAACCTTTTTACCCTGGAGGAACCCTTGAAATAATTTTCAGGCCTCAGGGAACCCCTACGTAAAAATTATACCTACAGCTCCCTTTTTTAAAGAATTACACAAACAGTAAAAAAAATAGATGCTTATTATATTCCACATTGTTAGCAATACATATTTGATATTTGCAGGGTCAGAAAATTCTATAATACAAATATAATATAAAATATAATATAAATATAAATATATCTCTCCAAAGTAAGACAATCTCAGTTTAATCATCTTGGCTTCTAAGGAGAGTTCAGGTTACCATGATCTGCTGCCTGAGGCAGCAACATAGAATCATAGAATCATAGAGTTGGAAGAGACCACAAGGGCCATCCAGTCCAACCCCCTGCCATGCAGGAATACACAATCAAATCAATTCCTACAGATAGCCATCCAGCCTCAGTTTAAAAACCTCCAAAGAAGGAGAATCCACCACACTCCCAGGCAGTGCATTCCATGCCAAACAGCTCTTACTGTCAGGAAATTCTTCCTAATGTTTAGGTGGAATCTCTTTTCATGTAGTTTGAACCCATTGCTCTGTGTCCTAGTCTCTGGAGCAGCAGAAAACAAGCTTGCTCCACCCTCAGTATGACATCCCTTCAAATATTTAAATATAGCTACATCACAGGCTCAGGCTGAGAGGGAGGCTGTACCTTCCTGCCAAGGTAAATGAAAGGTTTTTTCAATAGTATGGGAGTTGGTCAGTCCATCTGTGACTCCCGCATTCAGTTACTAGACCCACAGTTTAAGAACCTTTTCTCTATCTATAATGACTCCTTTACTGTAATGGATCTGCCCTCTCCAAATCTGGTTTTAAAAGAACAAGCCCTAAGTCACTTTTATCAGAGTTCTCCCATCCACAGCTGGTGCCTGAGTAGCTGACTGACCAGAGGGCTACTTGGATTACTTGGTCAGTTTCCCCCAATTGGCTAAGAGCTGTACAGTATTGCAATTCTCTTTCCATTGTTCTGAATTTTTTAAAAAACACTCATTTTACATTTTAACCTTTTGCCTCATTTCTGGGTCCCTGGCTGCTTGCAGGAAGCAAACTCAATCACACTCATTCTTTGCCTCCTCCCTTTCCCAGGCCATTAGGAGCTTCATCAGCATATCTAAAGCAGATCAAATGCTGGGAGGGAGAGCAAGGTATTTGGCATGTAAACATCCTCCCCCCCCCCCACACACACACACCCATAAGAGGACCCTTTGTTGGTGTGAAAACATTCATTCCTTGCCTGGCTTTCTCTGTTGTGGAGGGGAGAGATAAGCCATTTCAGCTCACCACTTCTCCATGATTTATTAATTTATAATTATTTTCTCAGAACCCCTGGCCATCTCTGGGGGAACCCCAGTGTTCCATGAAACCCTGGTTGAGAAACCCCTGCTCTAGAGTATGTATATATTAGGGCAGTGGTGGAAGAACCAGTGGCATTAGGGGTGGAGAACCTGCAGCTCTCTACCTAATTCAAAAGCCCTCTGCAAGCAATCCATTTAGACTGCTGAAAGAAAGAAAGGAATAAACTCTTCTAGAACATGGCCTCACAGCCCAGAAAAAAAACCACCAAAAAAAATGCTGAAAGAATTATTTGGGCATCCCCTGCTAATCCACTGACTGGAAAGGAGGAGGAAGGCTAATAGAGAATCAGGATGGACAGAAGGAGGAATGAGACAATCCCTACCCACTTTTGGGTTTGGTAAACCCAGATACACAAAAAGGTCCCCACTCCATTGTTAGGGCTCCTCTGGAACAGAAGTGGCAAAAGTTGAGAACTATAAAACTATGTGGCACAGCAGAATATCCCCTTCAGGCACACCTGTAGTTGCCAGAGTGAAAAGTGGGTTGGGAGCTATGATTTCATGGACTTTTTGTAGATTTTATATTAAGGCAATTCAGTGTTGTCTTTGTTGGATAATAGTGAGGAGCTGGGAGAATAGAATGTTGAGTGTGAGTGGTGATTGGTAGAAAGTTGAAGGGATTTGAATAAGGTTGGTGAATGACAGTTGGTGAGTGTCAGTTGAGAATGCTACTTAGAGATTGGTGTAGTATGGGGGGTGTATTAGTGAGAATTAGGGTTAAGAGAATCAGGTGTAGGAATTAATGAGTGGAGTTTAAGAGTCTATGAGTAATACACAGAGAGATGGAGATGGAAGAGAGAGTTGGTGTCCAGTGCAAATGAACCTTGAGGGCATCTGGTAGGTCCTCCAAGTTTGTGGTAACACAGGTCGAACAGGAGGAAGTCCTTACATTGGAGGCTGAATCACTCTTGGTGGTAGGAGTGAGATGCGTGGAAGTCTTCACATGTGGTATCAGCAGAGATTTAGGCAGAACTTTATATCTGGTGGGGAAAGTGATGGAATAAGGGGCAGGAGCCTCACAGGCTGCTGTACCTTTAATGATGGTATAGAGGAGGGAACTTCAGCAGGTGTTCCTTGTCATGCAGCCATGTAACAAGCAACAAAATAGGGACATATACCATAGAGTCATGCTGGGAAATGCCTTGAGAGATGTCCTCTCTAGGAATTGCTAGGTCCTCCACTGCAACTCTATGGTACATTTGTACCAGAAGTCCTTTATTTTAATAGGGTTCACTATTATCCATGGTTTCACTTATAAATGGTAAGCCCAGAACTGTATCCCACATGGATATGGGTGGGGTGGGGTGGCTGTATAAGCAGAGAGCTGAGAAAAATCTGTCAAGATCTCACACATGTCAGTAATAGCCTCAACCTTGTTGCAATTGGTGGAAGCAATTTCAAGCCACCCACATGCCTCGTTTACTTTTCTGTTTGCACTTCCAGTTCCAAGAGGCTTTCCAGAGCATTAATACAAGCTACCAAGGTGTCTGCATAGTTTAATAAAGAAAGAAAAATTTCAAGAGAGAAAGGGAATTTTTCAAGATCAAGAAGAACGATTAGCCTTTTGCTGGAGGGAGTAGCAGGATAGAGAAACATTCAGTGGGTGCACACTATTTTTAAAAAGACTAGGAGAGGCAATAATGACTCAAACTAGATTTTCAGACAACACTATTTTAGTGCTACTATTCCACTTTATTTGCTATGGCTGCTTCCTGTTGAATCCTGGGGTTTGCAGTTTAGGGAGGGGCATCTGCAACTCTCAGCCAGAGAGATCTTAGGCCTCACTAAACTACAAACCCCAGAATTCCACAGGAGGAAGCCAGAGCAGTTAAAGTGGAATAGTAACACTGTAACAGTGTAGTCTGAAAATCTACAAAATGGCCAAAATCTTTCTGCAAATCAACATTTTCAGATTACAAATAAAAGGTCTCATACATCAAATTTTACAATGTTTGTACATTAATCCTCAGAGGGGATGAACACCACTATAACTCTCCCCTAATTAACACAAAATATAACACATTACACATAGCAATGCTATTTCCAATTTCTGCTGTATTTACGTGTTATTGCTTCTCCAACAGAACTGATCACACAACCTGGTAGGTGCCTGCCCTTTCTGCCTACAGGCACAGACCACATACACATTGATTGGGGCCAATGTGTTTGCTCTTTAATAGATGCACTCACACGTATACAGAGAACAGCTATGTCTTTTTTCCAAGCAGAATGACCCTTGCTTGAGCTTAGAGTGTAGAGGCCTGTTGAGAACATACACTGTTTATATGGCATCCTCCTATAACAAGCTGTATCTGAAGATATAATAGGCACTGCACTGGCAGCACAGAAAAGATGCTTTGCTCTATTGTATAGGTCAAGCACGCAGCAGACGCCTAGGACAAAGAAGGAATATCATTGTTGATGTAAATAAAGGTGGCACTGTCAGATGCTACATATTTTCCAAAACAAATGTATCCATCATCCCAAACAATGAAGCTTCATTCAATAGATATCTAGGAGCTCCCGCCTGAGTAGTTGTGATTCATTCTATTTGTCATATCTACAAAGATGTTCCACTTTTTCAAAGCTGTGTTGCAGCTAGTTTAGCCTTTTGAGATTTGCAAAATGATTTTAAAGCACATTTGGCCTTTCAGATAGTACTGGTTTAACAGCACTTGAGTGTCATCACTTGATTGCTTGTAGCTGAACACATGAATTGACCCCATGAACAATAGTGTGTGAGATACAAAGTGATATGAAACATCTGATGGCAATAGAATCATAGAATCATAGAATCATAGAATTGCAGAGTTGGAAGAGACCACGAGGGCCATCCAGTCCAACCCCCTGCCACGCAGGAAATCACGGTCAAAGCATCCCTGACAGATGGCCATCCAGCCTCTGTTTGAAGACCTCCAAGGAAGGAGAGCCCACCACGCTCCGAGGGAGTGTGTTCCACTGCCGAATAGCTCTTACTGTCAAAAAGTTCCTCCTAATGTTGAGGTGGAATCTCTGTTCCTGGAGCTTGCATCCATTGCTCCGTGTTCCAGTCTCTGGAGCAGCAGAAATCAAGTCTGCTCCATCCTCAACGTGACACCCCTTCAAATACTTATACAGGGCTATCATATCGCCTCTTAACCGTCTTTTTTCCAGGCTAAACATACCCAGCTCCCTAAGTCTCTCCTCATAACGCATGGTTTCCAGACCTTTCACCATTTTAGTCGCCCTTCTCTGGACACGCTCCAATTTGTCAATATCCTTCTTGAATTGTGGTGCCCAGAACTGGACACAGTATTCCAGGTGAGGTCTGACCAAGGCAGAATAGAGCGGCTATTGTTGTTGTTGTTAGGATTTTAAATCTTGAGTTAAGTCTTGGGGGTCCAAGGCAACAAAAGATATTCAAAGGGGATCCCTGGTAAAGAAAAGTTTAAGAGCCACTGGCATAATTGTATTAGTATTAGTATAGGTGTCCATGGAGTAACATACACCATTATGTGCTCTGCTAGGGTTTCAAACAGTGGTTGCAGCATGGAGCTTGGAATGGTAGTGTTCCTTTCACATGGTTCAGCTACGTGGTATTATTTTAGGGGGGGGGAATACTTCATTTTTTACATGTGGGTGGTGACTGGCTGAGGGAGTGAGAGGAGGGAGGGGCCCCGTGAGGCTGGTGGTGTAGATGCAGATTAAGTGGCAGGAGTGGATTGTAAGGCGGAGAGGGAATTTGCATTGGCTGAGGGAGTGAGGAGAGTGAGGGGATTCTTGGGTATGTTTCTTAAGCGATCAATCAGCACACTGGGAAAGAAAACATACCCAAACCATATAGCTAGATAGATGGTTTGTTTACTTTAGTTGATACCTGATATATACATGCAAATTTTCACTTGATGCATCTTTAAATTGATACTCCTGGATTGCAGTCTGGAGTAATAAAGCCCTTTCTATCAAGGCACTGTTTCATTTCCATTTCTTTGTACCATACATATAAATTCAGCAATAAACATACTGTACATGAATCAGTCCACAAAATAGAATTTGTAAAGGTTACATTCAACTTGTATCTACTGAAATCAGCGCTTTAGACATGGTTGACTCAAATGTGTGCATTGGATGTCCAGATGAAAGTTCCATGGGTAAGGGTTATTTACATCTGTGATATTCTGAAATAACTGGATCCTCAACTGCTCTGGCATTCCAGAATGAATGGCTTCTACATCTGACCCCCCTTTGCTTTGCCCTACATGTTTCTGAAGAGGAAAGCATCTTATGTTTGTGGAGACTCTTCATGCAATTCAGAATGTTGGAAAACTAGTTAGGCTTATGACATATTGGATAATATCCCCCTCCCCCAGTATTTCACAGCTACTGGAAAGAGAAGGCATGGATGGTTAGGGAAATGTACCAAAGCCAGAAAACCACAGGAGGGCAGTAATGATGTTTAATGGTTGGTAAGCTGCTTTCCATTTTCTGCTACTCTCTGTTTCATGTTGCACAAGAAAAAATGAAATCCTTTAAATATCTCTGGAGTATATCTGGAAGGCATGAAATATCCCTTGAGATGTAATGGAGCAACACCCAACAAAAATTATAGTGTGCATCCTGTCTGTTGGTTTAGCTGAAGAGCTTCCTTGGGGTGATTGATAACTTTGCAGAAGAAATAAACTAGGCTATTTATATTTTTTAAAAAAAACTTAAAACTCTGTGCCTTAGCACTGCAGAAAAAAAATATGGTTTTGCAGTCTAAATCTGGGCTGCTGTGAAATTCAGGAGAAAATTGTTAAGCCTATTATTCTTATCTTGGTATCCACTAGAAAGAGAACTGGAATTATGCCTGCTATTCTCTGCCTTGTATCACTTCTCATATTTCTATGACTGTGATAGAAGGAAAAATAAATGATAAAGGTATATGCTTTTACATGCTTCTAGCTTGTCACCACATTTGCCAAGACAGGGTGGATGTCCACGAAGAAGACAATGAAGTGGTCAAGTCTTGAGATGATAAAATGGACCACACTAGCTCAGAATGTTCCAAGTTGTCTTGGAAGTCCCACAAGTGAACTTAGGAGATTTTCAGACCTGCAAAATGCCGGTTTGCCGCGCGAGCAGCCTCCCGAAACTGCTGCGCGGCAAGGGTCTACTTCGGACGACGCTGTGCCTCTCGCGAAACCGTCCATGTCACTTCCGTGAAGCTTGGGACGGCTCAGCGCCATATTTCAATCACGGAGGTTGCCCATGATTGAAATATGGCGCTGAGCCATCCCAAGCTTCACGGAAGTGACACGGACGGTTTCGCGAGAGGCACAGCATCGTCCGAAGTAGACCCTTGCCGCGCAGCAGTTTCGGGAGGCTGCTCGCGCGGCAAACCGGCATTTTGCAGGTCTGAAAATCTCCTTAGAGTGGTGGGGCAAAGAAAAGGGCTGGGAGAAGTTGTCAGAACTGGTTCTTTTCCTTTCAGTATCAGACCCAATATTATATTGTAACAACATTACTAATATTATAACAACATTGAGAACAACATCCATAAAACCTAGTTGCAGCCCTCCTCCCACTGGAACCTGTGGCAGTAGCTTCACCATGTCAGGTGCTGATTTATAGTCTGAATGTAGAAACCACAGCAAATCAGTTCCCATTTCAAGAGCTTGCTAAATGAACTGCTGCTACTTCTTGAATTAGAAAATGAAGTACATGTCCTACTGGAGGAAACCCTGTGTAAGAGTTAGAATGGGTGATCCACCATGTTTCATTGTTTCAGAAAGATCAAAATTTATCACACTTAAGCTGCATAGGACCATCAAGCTCAAGCCAAAAATGCTTCATTTTGACAACAGTGCCTAGGCTTAGCCTAGGTATTTCACATTTATTGACATCCCTTTGAGGGATGGGTTGAATGGTGAATTTCTGCAGCATGTGGCAGCAGAGCCATGTAGTCCCTGGCAGTGGAACCTGGTCATTCCAGTGTCAATGGGATAACAAATCCACTCCAAGTTTCTGTCTGAATTTTAAAAGTGCCCATCTATCCCCTCCCCCATAGGTTCAGCACCTTAGATAGCTCCTTTCATGTTCAGGAAAAAATAGAGTGGATGAACAACTGCACTGACAAAGCAGCCATCAGCTTCTGCTGGATCTCAATTGATGCTGGAGTCAAGGAAAAATGGCTTCTAAACACAACAAAGTTGGGATTGCATGTACAAAGCAGGCCTCTGCCTGCTCCTTTGGCTGGACAATGTGTAAATGGGCTGTTGTGCGCATGATTCCCAAGGCAGAGCTGAAAACTTCAGCTGGACTTCTTTGGACATAGTCTATTTGTACTTCAATCATTTAATACTCCTGTTAACCAAGTTCTCAAAGCGACTTACATAAACAGAAGATTAAGAAACTTTTTTTAAAAAAAAACCTCACAAAAATAGAATAAAATTAATAACAATGATTGATGTGTGAAAGCAGCATAAAATCACTTCGCCAAGATAGGAGTCAGCTTAAAAGCTGAAACAGATGAAAAGACCTGTAAAAAAATAGAGTGCTCTTTTTTTGCCTGGCATCAAAAAGTTGTCAAGATAGACGTCAAACAAGTCTCGCTGAGGAGCGGATTCTATGACAAGGATGTAAAGAATACACACAAATTTTCTCAGGCTCAGCAAGAAAGAATGCCTTGACATAGCGAGCTATCCTGCCAAGAAAATGGTCAACCAAGGCAAGATTTTTCATCCTTTGAAAATTATTGCAAAAAAAGAAACAGCTAAAAACAGAGGTTTACATAGAAAACTTGCATACACACACACACACAACTTTTTAAAACGTGGAACAGAATATTTTGTTCAAAATATATTCACTTGTTCATTCAATCAATACCCTGCCTTTCATCGGGGTGAGACCCATTGCTTTTGTATGCAAAAATATTGATTTTGACCAAAAATATTATTTTTGGAGGGGGGGGGAAGTCCTGAAGTGGGGGGGATCAAAAGTGTGTAAAAACTCCTGTAATCTTATTTGGCTGGGAATTTTTTAAAAAAATCTTGTTTTTGCATTGAAGAACAAAATAAGTAAATATGTACACCCCTACTCTATAATCATAGTGCCACCATTGAAAAGGCCCTGTTTTCAATGATCATCCACAGCACTGTACCTGGAAGAGACAATTAGAGAAGGGCCCCAGATGAGTTATCTTAAAGGCTGGTTTGTTCATTTGGAGACAGGGAATGCACTGAGTCCTGTATAAAGGGAAACAAATTTTACACAAATATGTCTATGGCTTCTGTCTCTTGAAATGTATTTACTTTTTAATGTTGCAGTATTGTTTTGCTATTTCATAGGAGCTAGGAAAAATTGCAATGATCTTTAGAACTTGGCTTACAATTAAACATCTGTTGTATAGCTCACCATGCCTCACTAAGCGATAGACTGATTTTGATACATTAACAAACCCTTAAGCAATGTTACCTGGGAAGAAATTCAATACCATTGGTATTAAATAGAATGAATTAATTCCTTGCAGATAATTCCCCACCCCTCAAAGTATGAACACACCGAGGCTTGCCAAACTCTGTAGAAAAGTGGCAAGGCAGCAGGAACTTTCCATCTTTCCTGCTGTCTTACCACTTGGTGTTACCATTCTTCTGGCTTTCTTTCATTCCAGTCCCATGGAGGACCAAGCTAAAACCATGTCTTTTTGCTAATGGGTTTTTCTGGTTAGCAAAAAGACACTGTTTTACATCGGTCCCTCACAGGACCGGAACGAAAAGCAATGACACCATGCAGTAAGGCAGCACAGAAGATGGAACATTCCTGCTGCCTTGCCACTTTTCTTCAGAGTGATGTAAGTCCCATAATCCTCCTTAAACAGTAAGATGCTAACTGAAGTAAGAGAAACTCACCCTGCTAAAGTAGTGCTTCTCTTCCTTTTCCCAGGTGGTGGAGAATTCAAGAAATCTTCACATAGTCTATGTTCCTTTGCAGAAGCAAGAACCAGACACTTATGGTGTATTCTTAAGTATATTCTCAATTTACCTTAAATAGATACAGGCTGAGAAGAAACAGTAGGCTTGCTGTGCTACAGCAAGCACAGACAGCACTACCACAAGGGCAGAGTCAGAACCACAGATTTGTGAACTGCTGGTGCTCTGCACAAATTAATAACAGAAGTCCACATTTAGACTGTGCAGTATGCAATTAATGGCCTGAATAATAGGCTGCCTGGGACTGCAGTAAAGATTCTTCGTTTAGCCTTCCACATTGCTGGAACAGAAGAGAATAACAGAGAAAACTGATAAGAGTGTTTTCAAAGAAGAAAGGAAGGACAATCCAACATATTGTTGAGAAAATCCATTCCCCCACCCCCAGCTAGAAGCACAAAGGCTAGGGCCAGCTTAGGGTATTCTGCTGGTTGAGTTGTGTCCTCCCCAACCTCAAACCAAGGTTTATTGTTGTTAACTGCCCTTGAGTCAGCATCAGCTCATGATGACCCCATGGATGAGACATCTCTAAGACCCCCTGCCCTCAGCCAACCCTACTTAGGTCCTGCAGCTTCAGGCCTGTGTCTTCCTTGATTGAGTCTTTCCACCAAGTGTGCCATCTTCTTCTCTTTCTTTTCCACTCCACCTTTCCTAGCATTGTTGACTTTTTAGTGAGCCATTCCTTCTCATGATGTGTCTGAAATATGACAACCTCAATTTGGTCATCTTGGCTTCTAATGAGAGTTTAGGCTTGATCTGTTCTGAGACCATTTTGATTGTCTTTTTGGCCATCCATGGGATCCTCAGCACTCTTCTCCAACACCACATCTCAAATGAGTTGATTTTCTTCCTGCCAGGTTTCTTCACTGTCCAGCTCTCACATCTGTACATGGTGATGGGAACAATCCTGACTTTAGTGCTCAGTTTTATATCTTTGCATTTTATTATCTTACCCAATTTTTTCATAGCTGCCCTTTCCAGTTCCAGTCTTCTTCTGATTTCCAGGCTGCAGTCTCCATTCTGGGGTATGATTGATCCAAGGAACAGAAATTCTTTCACTATTTCAATTTCCCCATTGTCTGTTTTGAATTTGTGTAGATCCTCTGTGGTCATTATTTTGAAACCCAAGGCAGAAAATCCCACAAGTCTTTCTCATTCCCTAAGTAGTAAAAATTTATTACTAAAATAATGCAATCAATTACTAACATGTTGATGTCTCACTTGACTAATGATAGGACTGGCAAAAACGGTCTGGGCCAAGCAAAACCAGTTACGGGGACTCTGCTTTCATCCACACCCTTCCCTGAAATACAAGGCCAAGCAAAGTTGGAAATATAATTCTTTGGATTACAAATTCACTGACCAACCTGGCTGAAGGATTCAGGGAGTTATAGTCCCCACCCCACCCCCCAAAAAATAACTTTTCCAAGCTCTGAAAGCAAGAACATGGAATAGTGGTATTAGAATACACAAACTGTGACCCAGCAGGCCAAATGCAGCCCTTGGAAACTGAGCTACAAATCAGGAAATCCCTAGTATGGGACTTGCCTAAGGTTCCCAGACACCATGGTCTGGCCCTTTTCCTCTGTTTCTCAGAGCAAGAAGGAAGAAATCTCAGGGCAAGAGCACTGCCTTGGAAAGTATGCATTTTTATATTTTCCTCATTACTTTGACTTTGTAATTTTTTCTTTTAATGACATACTCTGTGCAACTGTGGTTTATCTTTAATGTATCATGCTTAAGCACATTACCAGGGGCTGCTTCTAGTAAAATCAACCTTACATCATCACCACAGCCCACCTCCTATGACATCACAAGAAGCCATTCCTAAGTCAGGTTTTGGTCCTGAAATCTCACAGTCTGGATACTCCTGACCTGCTAACGCTAATATTTCCTCCACCATTGACTCATTAAATGACCATTATGAATAACTTATTTCCTTTCAGGTCATAATACAAGAGTGAAGAAATCTTACTTCCTGGGCCAGAGCAGTAACTGGTACCCTCATGTTACCCTAGCTTCTACAGGGATGACATGGAGAGAACAGAATTTCTCTGTCATGGGCTCAATGAGGTCTCTGGAAACACTGATGGTTTCCAACACAGCCTTAAGAGAGGGCACATCTGTAGGTGTTGGAAGTTTGGAAATAACTTCCATTCATTGTATCTCTGGGGTCCTGCCTTTGGTGCTTGATGTGAGACTTAAGTAGTGTCTGGTGATCACAGCTATGGCTTTCAGGATCATGGTTAGGAACTTGCTATACTTAGCCACTACAGGGCAACAGAAGGGGAAGGTAGCATTGAGGGTGCGAAAGTCTACTGTCATTCACCATGTTTTCCATCTGCTTTGAGAACAGGCTGTAAGGGTGCATTGCAGATGAATTGCATGGGGGTGATAACATCCCATTTTAACAGACACTATGGTTTTTCCTATGCCTACCTCAGCTTCAGTGGTGTATTCATATTGTCTCTGTGGAGGGGGATCTTTCCCTTCAATTAACACATAGGCGTCTTTTACAAGGCCACACTCAACCTTTTCCTGGAAGGGAGCTCTGACACTCAGGGGTTGTTTGCTATAGGGTGGAGGGGTTGCAGTGCTTTAAGGGCTGTGCACCTGTGGACGGCAGAAATTTTGGTGGAGCCACCTTCCATTTGCCAGAGGAGGCCATTAGCAGTGGTCCCGGAGGAAAGGCATACCTAAAATGCCATCATCCTCTTTCTGGTTCTCTCACATACTTATTTCAGTTTGGATTGTCAGGATATTGGGACATACAATAGATTTATTCTGTAAAGAGCTGAAATGTAACAAACCGTCTGCAGAGTACAGCAGAAAGAGAGATAGTGGTAGTTTGCAGAAAGCTAGCAAATGAATCAATGTTGATGAACTCTCAGCTCTGGTGCAGAGCTGACTGGGGGAGGTGCTAGGAACTCTGCAGAGCTGGGTATTTAGTTTGTCCTATAGAGTTGAACTGAGCAGTTCTGTTTTAGACCTCAATGTCTGAAGATGTTTTCTTCTGGAGGCTGTATATATCTGTAAATATACTTCATTACGTCCAAGTAAAGAGAAGTTGATTTTTAGACACAAGCATGTGTCTGTGCCTTTATTCTGATGTCTGAAGGAACAACACTCTGCTGTTTATTTTATGCCACCTGGACCTGTTTAGGTACCCAGCGCACACAGTAACACCTGACATGGATTTTGCCTAGTTCTAAAGGGATTCCATCCCAGATCTTAGCTTTGTGTGAGCCTCCTCCAAACCCAGTAAGCACCATGGTCTTGGAGGTGAGGCTTCCACTTGCAGCCAGGTCAGGGTAAAGGACATTTTGGGTTGCTCCAGTGTCCACTAGGAGCTTAGTGGGGGATTTCACCCACATGGTCCTGATGCCCGCTTTTACCATTGGCCTTCCCCATGCATCAGGCTTCAGCCGTGCCACCTCAGGGAAGTGCAATGGACCAAGGGTGCCCATAGCATGAGCAATGTTTCTAGACATGTCTCAGGTCATTATGACCTCCAACTGACCTCTAGCCTGCCTATGCCAGCCTGACCCGAAAAGTGTCCAGTATTTCCAGTTATGAGATACCGTGGGGGAGGGGTAGTGTGGCATACTAATTCTCCCTTCAACTCAAGTGCCTAACACTCAAATCCAGGCTTGTGAGGCAGGAAACCCACAAGCATTTCTTCCCATCTCTAGCACAGAAATACAATAATGAGAAATTAAATATCTAATAATCCAGTGTCCTTTTATAACACCCAAGCTTTGCTGTCCAAGCCCTCATTCTGCCTAATGGTAGGACTAGTCATGTCAACATCATTTCAACTGTCTAGACAGATTGCTTTTTGCAGAACTGTCCAGCCAGATTGATTTTTGGCCATTCAGGATCAAACTAGACAATAAGGAAGATGCATTTTCCTAAGGATTAACCTGCCTTTCCCCCACAATGTTTCCTCTGAGTTACATGCCTTAACAATCAGAGTTTCAAATTAAACAAGTTTACCTTTCAATGACCAATCACAGTACAAAGGCTGGCATCCTGTTAGTGACATATGCAAGTGTAATTTCACCTTCCACATGCGTATGTTTGTTTGATCATTGTAAATAACCAAAATCACCAAAGGTCCCATTCCAGACTCACCATGCTCCTGCAAATAGTCACACCTAATGGCCATTCTGTTGTTGATGAAAAGTGGAGGGGTTCAGGGAAGCATCTGGCTATGTTCCCATATGTGTCTGGCTATGACATCATCTGCTGATACCCCCTCAGAAGACCCTGGTGGATTTTGATGGAAGATGTCCTCAGCATACATCTGGCTCTAGGAACATAGCCAGAAACTTTTCTGATCCCCTCCACTCTCCATCAATCACAGAACAACCACGGGGGTGCTATTGTAGCAACACGGTGCGTCCTGGGACTAGTGGCAATGCAGCCATGATGGGATTCTACATACAGAGGACCTTAGCCATTGTATGCTAAATGAAAGATATGTAGTTGGGGAAGATCTTGTGCTAGGACAAACGTACCTTTCACCAGCTTAAGAAATAACTCTTCTAATAATGGGCTCATTTCACCCTGATAGCTATAGTCCCAAAAAGTAACATTTCCACGTTCTGTCACCTATAAAGACACTAGGTTGTTGGAGGGATAACATGAGAATGTATGTGAAGTCAAAGTATTTGAAGGTTAAACTGTTAAGTATACTAAGCTACCATCAGTCCAAACCAGCATGGCCAAGACTCAAGATGATGGGAACTACTGTATCGTGGTACCAAGTTAGGAAAGGCTGGTTTAGCGGATCATGAGCACGTAGGTCCAGATTATAACATGCCAGAAAGTTGTTATCTCCTCAGGGTTCTGAAAGTTATGCCACACTTTAAAAGAACATGCTTTTTTCAAGTGTGTAAGTGTTTGACTAGAGCTGTAAGTCCATATTCCCTTGCCTCTTTGATAAGAACTTTCTGCTCTCTCTGCCTCTACAGGATCACAACCACAGCTGCCTGCATGATGGATTTACGTAGGTACCCTCTGGATGAACAGAACTGCACACTGGAAATTGAAAGTTGTAAGTTCTCTTGCTGTTTTCCATTGGAAAGGTAAAAATACAAACTTGCTTTGAAATCAAAATTCATAGTGAAGAACAATGCAGCACAGTATAGAGGTAGCATACAGTGACCTACATCTAAATTAATGACATTTTTCGAGCTATAACAAATTTGCCTATATTTGAGATATTTTAGAAGCACAGAATCAAAGAGTTGGAAGAAACCACAAGGGCCATCCAGTTCAACTCCCTACCATTCAGGAATACACAGCCAAAGCATTTTCAACAGATGGCCATCTAACCTCTGTTTGAAAACCTCCAAAGAAGGAGACTTCACCACACCTCAAGCCTGTGTATTCTACTGTCAAATAGCTCCTATCATCAGGAAGTTCTTCCTAACATCTAGGAAGAATCTCTTTTCCTGTAGTTTGAACCCATTGCTCTATGTCCTTATCTCTGGAGCAGCAGAAAGCAAGCTTGCTCCCTCTTAAATATGACATCATTTCAAATATTTAAAATGGTTAGCATGTCACCTCTTAGCCTTCTCTTCTCCAGGCTAAACATACCCAGCTTCCTAAGCCACTCCTAACTGGGCATGTCTTCCAGAGCTTTCACCATTTTGGTCTCCCTCTTCTGGACATGTTCCAGCTTGTCCATATCCTGCAATTGTGGTGCCCAGAACTGGACACATTATTCCAGGTGAGGTCTAACCAAAGCAGAATAGAGTGGTACTATTATTTCCCTTAATCTAG
Organism: Gambelia wislizenii; assembly: GCA_030847615.1. Taxonomy (NCBI): domain Eukaryota; kingdom Metazoa; phylum Chordata; class Lepidosauria; order Squamata; family Crotaphytidae; genus Gambelia; species Gambelia wislizenii. The sequence goes on along the minus strand of JAUMIR010000005.1, from coordinate 100,309,327 downwards.
ACACTGTTGATGCAGCCTAAAATTGTATTGGCTTTTTTAGCTGCCACATCACACTGTGGATTCATGTTTGGCTATATTATTTAGCATGATTAGAGCTATGTGTTTAAATTTGCAGAGGTACCTACCAAGGCTTTAGTTAATTAATTTGCAAGTGCCAATTTAATCAGTGAAGGCAAATTTTTAAAAGGTGAAGATTGACCTTTTTAAGGATGTTTTTACCATGAATATATCATTGTAACAGGGATGAAAATGAACACATGAAGGATAAGCACTGGAATCCTATGTCACCTTTTACTTAGGGCTTGTCTATATGAGGCTAAAACAAAAAAACAAAACAGAGTGCCCCACGGTAATGGCATTTTTCAGCAGCTGTGACTTGTCCTAATGGGTTTTTTTGCCCCCCAAAATTTTGCATGACTGCAAGTGAATTACTCGTGTTTCTGCCACCAGCCAACTTGATTTTGGTTTTGTTTTTTAAAAAGGCAAAACAAAACTATTTGCATTGTGCACTGGAGTCATATTTTGCATTTGTAACAAAAAGGTAAAAAAACAACACCCCATTTTTTTTTCATAAAATCAAAATGGCAATGCCAGCTTCTTGCCCTGTTAGCAAGCCCCACCCCTCCACCCCCATGCTTGTCCAGCCAATCAGTTTTGTGCTTCCTCTCCTACAGGAAAGCAATTCAAAGCAAATCACTTGTACCAATGAGCAGGAAAGTGCATTCCCCTTGCTGTTTTTTTTTTTTTTTAAACTCCAGGGTGCCGTTTACATGGCAAAATAAATCCTCAAAGAATGCAACAAGAAGCCTGGTAGTTCCCACACATTTTGAAGCCACAGTGCCCTGTTCAGAAGGAGGGGGAGCAAAAACCCATAAGTCGCGCAGTATCAGCTTTTGCTAGTTTTCCCGGATTTTTTGATAAAGTTCGCGAAAATGCACACAATTGGTCGCGTGAACTTACTATTTGCAAACATCTGTGTGAACTTGCCGTGACCTTTTTGAATCAGCGTGAGCAGAGCTGAATCCTGATTGGTTGGAGTGACCATTGTGCCTTCTCCAAATAGACAGAGGGGTTGGAGAGAGAAATCCACTGAGCCTGCTATTTGCTCCTTCTGCTTGCAGCCCACTTTGGGAAATCTGCTCTGAGCCCTTCCTGTTTGTTTTAAAGGAAGGTTTTGGGGGCAGGGAAGATGATTGGGAATGGGGCTAGCCCCCGCTTGGGTGGTGTGTGTGTGTGTGCGCGCGCATGCTGCAACCGGCCGATCATGCCATTGTTCTTTTGTTTGTTTGTGCTTTCCCTCACTCCTTTGTCTTTATTCAAGACTTTTGGGGCAGGGAAGATGATTGGGAACTTGGGTGGTGTGTGAGTGTGTGTGTGAGTGTGCTGCAACTGACAGATCGCTCCATCGTTCTTTTGTTTGTTTGTGCTTTTCTTCCCTCTCATTATATACGGTCTATTTTCACTTCACCATGACCCCCTCCTTGTTCCCTCCCTGCCTCCTGCCTGGCTTTAATCATCTGGAGGCCATGCCCCCCCACCTTTGCCTGTGTAAACTATGAAAACCGAAACTGACCGCGTCTTCCAAATAAGCAAGAATTCATGTGAATTATGCACTGCTGATGCAAAAGAATGGCAATCCGGAATTTCATGAACTTTATCCTGTCGTGGAACTGGCACCCAGGAAAAGCTGCAAAGGCTTTTCCCTCAGCTTTTTTGACATTTTTGGTCCCCTCCTTCCAAATACGGTGATACGATGCGGGATCCAATTATGACAGGTAGGATTCTCCTCACATTCCATGAGGAGTATTTTCACCACTTAGATAGTCCATGTAACTTTATGTATACTTAGCTAAGTAGCAGAGGCACTAAGAAACTCTGTTACTGAATTGTCAAGATATGTATCGGAACAATGACAAGCATGCCTGATGCACGTTGGTGCCAGATGTACAATGGAACCAGTGCACATTGGTGCCCCTCGTGCATTGGTCTTGTGAATCTCTCCCATTGCACAATGGTCAATTTTCTGGCTCTGCTACATACTAATGTGACAGCAGCCCTCTACAAAATTGCCCAGTTCTAATTACCCCAGATGTAAGTCCACTTACAAAGACATAACATCCATACAGGATTCCAGCCATAGTTTCTCCTAACAAGGAGGGAGGGTACAGAGGACATGGCAAGACAGGGGACCAAATGAACCCTGGGTTTATGTGCAAGCAGTGTTTACCAGCAAGGTGCTTATAACTAATAAGCCAGCATTCCCACAGTTCACTGGCTTATTGTACTGTCCAGCCTTTGCCAATGAGTTTTGTTCAAATGGAAGGTCTTTCACAGTTCCTTCAGTAAAGACATATATGCTGAAAATATGCAAATACTTAATGTCAGTTAATTAATTGGCTAAAACAACATGTCACATTTGATGGACAAAAGAGGGGTGCAAAGTTTCAGTCTTTTTCCACAACTACTTTCACCCTCAGTTCCACTAAAATGTGCCTACCACCTCCATTCTCCAAACAGAAAGACTAGCCTAATCCCATTCCTCCTCACTAACTATTTTAACAGCAACAACCCTAGTGTTAAATAGTATGGAGAGGAAGGGGCTGAGAGGTATCCCGATCCATGATTTAAACCATTGCCCCAGAGAGAGCAGAGATTAGGGGGTAGGTCTGCTTTTCCATAACTGAACTTGTTCTTAGTAGAAAACTAGCATGATTTATAATTTCTGATAATGTACAGCATAAGAACCAGACTGTTCTTTGTTGAGGAGAGTAGCTCTCCAACCCCGCTCCCACAAAAAAACAAGCAAACACTGGTTATTTTGTGTCACAGTTTTGTATTTATGTTCACTGGCAGCTTATGGACTTAGTGATAGAGAATCTGACCACCATTTCAGGATCAGGTACTCCCTATACACACACTCTATATACTTGGTCACACAGTCAATCACTGGTTATGTTATCAAATTGTTAGCTGGCCATCACAGGCTTTTGTGGAGAATGTGCAACAGTTATATCCAGCTGATGGTTATGAAAGTGGAGTTCTGCATGTGGAATCATTGGGGTTCCACATTAATGTTGCCCTTCATTTTAGAGACACTGAGCATTGCTGTTGCACATTGGTGTGTTAGCTATACATACTGATAATTGTTCCACATACAAGGCACTATGTTAGTCTTCATTGTAGGGATTGTGTAGTGGAAGTAGAACACAACTCATCTGATAGTTGTTTACACTATCCTGCAGTGATGTAGGGTCTCAGCCTAGTTCATTTGTAGCAAAACCACTGGATTCCCAGAAAAGCTAAATAACTGGAGGCCACACAACTTGTGATTCACCAAGCCAGTAGAACTCTGACAGGAATTTCAATAAGTTCCTGGTGTCCCTTGTGATATACTGTAGTTGTTAATGTTTGACCAGAAGCTATGAAAACTGATTCAAATTCCCATTCATCCACAAAGTTCACCATGCAACTAGGTCATTATTATCTCTCAGCCTATCTTGCCTTCACAGGATAAAATAGGGGTGAGGAGGAAACCTTTACATCCAAGTATGTCAGCATTGATATTTTTATCACAAAAATAATATTTTCCCATGACATGTGGCGGGGAGAGTTATCAGGTACCTGGCAGGACTATCTTGGCAGGACTACATGGCTTTATTCAGTTATGAGCAATTCAGCAGGTCTCAAATTGTGAATTCTTGAGTGAGTGGTTATCTAATTTTTGTGTTTACCCTGACTGGTCTCCCTTCTGTTTAGAATTGTTTTAGCATCCTTGTCATCTTTTACAATATTATCAACTATCATCTATTACAATCAAATGCAGAACATCAGTTGCTGAATGCTAATTGCCAAATGTAAAACACTAAATATCACATTGTGAGCATTCAGTGGGTGACACCATAAAATTGGTTTCCACATTAAATAAAAGATTGTGGGAGGAATAGAAAATGTCTCATTACCGCATTTATGGTGCTGCAACAGCCTGTGTCTGTCCTTTCTATAGAAATGAGTATAATTTTAAATGTATATATAATCTTTGAACAAAGTCAGGGATCTATTTGAAGAGGCAGATATGAATCAATGCCCCCCCCAAAAAAATGCAATAGGCTCTTTCAGTGTCATCTTTACCAAAAAGAAGAAAATGCTTTACCAGCCATTTTCCTGTTAGAACGTTCATTGCTACTTTTATTCGCAAAAAGTGTTCTGACCAGTTTGAGCAGACCATTTATTTGTTCTTCTGAGACAATGCTGCATTAATAACATAATTGCATATTGTGAACATAGACTTTGGACTGGAAGTATTCCATATTAAAGACAAAAATCCACTTCATATCACTGTGGCCAATTCACTGTGCCACTTTTTCTTTGAAACGATGGTCAGGCCAGTCCCGGCGACATACTGAGCCAAATAGAAAATACCAGAGCTGGCTCTACTGTTTCGGCAGTGGGAAACAACTGCTTCAAATGACAGATGCTTGGAAACAGCAGTGCTAGCCTTCCTACTGTTCCTCCTAACTCCATGTATATGCATCTCTTGGAGGACAAGCTGTGTCTACTGTCCTTCCTAGTCTATACCCCTAGGAGAATGGTGGAGAATACTATCCTGTTGGATGCACTGGAGTGAGATTCAGCTATCTATCCAGCTGCCTTCTTTGTATGGAATGAAGAAAGAGCAAAAATATCTTTAGGTGTCTAGAGCCTGCATGTGGCTGCCGACCAGTGGCTTGATAAACCTTTATTTCCACCTGTGACCAAATCGGACAAACTCTGTTACCTGAAGAGATGGGGGTGGTTTATGGGCACCCACCCATGATGCCAAAATCTCAGCTATTAATTGGGGAAATTATTAGCTCAAATGGATGGCTGCAACAGGTCAGGTGACTTCTGAGATCTTTTCACCTGTGTATACCAGCACTAACTGCAGAGACTCCCAGCAAAGTAAAATAAAATGGTTTCTATTGGAAAATAACACAGGAGCATTCACACACACACTCACAAGAACCACACAAAGCTAACAAAAAGTTAGAGGTGGAAAGTTGGATAGTAGAATAGATTTGGGAAATAAGCACTATAGTAAACAGTCTTCAAGAGAGAAAGAGGCAAAGATCAAAATCTGAGGGTGGCACTGAATTCCAACAGTGTCTGAGTGTAGTCACAATGGCACACCTTGCTATTGTTTGGGGACTAATATTTATATTGTATTTCGTGTCCTGGAGGGGTATTTGGGCTTAGTACAGAGCTGTAAGAGGTTTCCCACCATCAAACTAGGGAAACTTAAACTCTGCTGATTATTGTTAATGGCTGAGAGATAGGAATTGATGGATTCATGACAACCGATAGGAATTGATGGATTCATGACAACCTTAGTGTTGTAGGACAAAGCACAAAAATCAGTGTGTATAGAGCCATCGTACTGTCTATCCTCCTTTATGGATCTGAAACATGGGTCACCTATCGCCACCACCTACGACTCCTCGAGCGCTTTCATCAGCGCTGTCTACGCACAATCCTAAATATACACTGGACTGACTATGTGATGAATGTTGCTGTCCTTGAGCAAGCAGGGATCACCAGCATTGAGGCCATGATATTGAGAACACAGCTGCGCTGGGCAGGGCATGTTTCTAGGATGGAGGACCATCGCCTCCCAAAAATACTACTCTACTGTGAACTCGCCACAGGTCAGCGTAAGAGGGGCGCTCCAAAAAAGCGATACAAAGACTCCCTGAAACAACATCTCAGGCTCCACCAAATTGATCACCAACAGTGGTCCGCCTTGGCCTCACATCGGGAGGCATGGAGACGCACTATCCACAATGCTGCAGCCTTATTTGAGAACTCACGACGAACAAGTCTTGAAGAGAAACGACAACGCAGAAAGAATCACAACCCAAAAACATCACCCAAGGAGACCTTCTGCTGTGCTTTTTGCAACCGGACTTGTTTATCTCAGATTGGCCTTTTTAGTCATCAGCGCGCTTGCAGAAAGTGCACGATGAGTCCTTCCTGAATCTTCGTTTGCGAAGCAAAGCCAGAGAGAGAGAGAGTGTTGTAGGATAGGAAAGGTGTGAAGGGATATTTCCTGGGGATGAGGGTTGTTTTGGTCACTTGATTGTGATGGGTGACTCATTGCCAAGGGTGCCAAGAGGGGATTAACACATACTACCTTAATGGCTCTGTTTACTAGCAGCTTCGCTTAATCCTATATTGGGTATGTCTGATAGTATTTTTCCACAACACCTTCCTCAGGTCCTCGTGACTTCCATCTGACCCCACTTTTGGTCCACCCCAATCTACTAGACCCCATGAAGTGTCTTAATATTGTCAATTATGAGATATTATTGGGAGGAGATGTAAGACACAGTAATAATTGCAGCACCTACAGGCCACACAATGTCTCTGGATGGTTGTTTTCAATTTATTAGGTTACAGGCTGAACAGGTGTGGTTTAGGATACCATAACCCTTTTCAAATGGAGGCCATAGAGTTGCCCAGGCAAGTGTCATCTGTCTAAAAGCAGTTTTGCCACCTGGGACCTGCTATGGGCCACACTACCTTAAAAAATGAAATTAAGTTGCATTTTTCAAACCTTGAAGTGACCAGAATTTTTGATGCTGAAGGGAACAATGAGAACACGCACACACACATACATATCACACATGCAAAGTCCTTTAGGGGAAGGATTGCCATTTCTAGAGGCTTCCAGGAGTAGTGAATCTTCTTTTTTTTTTGCCCAGGGTACAAGGAAAAGGTGAAAAAAATAGCTTCAGCCTACATTCAACCTGTGGGACAAGTAAATTCCCCTTTGCCACAGAGCAGAGGTGCAGGATGGAAGTCAATCCCATGGGCTTCTGGTGTGTGTTTTCCCTAAACCAGAAGTGACATCATTTTGTGCAGATTTCTGTGTAGACAGATTTCTGAGTGGAAAAACCTTGTGTATTTTTTTCTGCATGTGTTTTCTGGGGGGAAGGGAAGCAATTTTTTTTTGCACAAGAATCAATGTATTTTGTATTTTCTGCCCCTAAATGTGTCTTCTGCACAGGCAAACAATATGTATTTTTGCAAAAATGAATCTCTCCCAATAGAGTCCCAAAGTATGAATACTACTTTAAAATTATACAGGAAATCTTTGTATTCTTACAGACTACAGTTTCTAATTAATTGAATCACTTGGTCCATTTTGAAAACAAAATAATCCTGAGAAGCACACCCTCAGGACCTCCATAGTATGCACACTACAGATCTAAGTTTCGTGTTCTTGGAGCTATGGTGGAGGCAAAGAACACACATGCCTTTAAGGCTGTGCAGCATACGGCATGTTAGATCTTTATAGATGTTTTACCATATTCGATTTAGTGAAGCCTTTAATGCTTTTAGGACACTTATTCTAATGACTGTTATGTTCTATTTTAAGTACTCCCTAAGTTCATATATACAGATTCAAATGCAGCAAAGAAAAGAGCAGTAGTGGTGGTAGCGTATTAGTCTCCATGTTGGTCACCCTAAATGCTTATCTGGTGCCCTGGTGGTGCAGTGGTTAAATGCTGGTACTGCAGCCACAATGTTGTGAGTTGAATCCTACAGGGCTCCAAGGTTGACTCAGCCTTCCATCCTTCCATAGGCCAATAAAACCCAGCTTGTTGGGGGCAATTAGCTAACACACATTGTAAACCAGTTAGGGAGTGCTTTGAACTGATAAGTGGTATAGAAATATAAATGCTATTGCTATTGTTATTCTCTCTGCCTGTGTAGATCCTCTAGAACAGGAGTGGGCAACTGATGGCCTTCCAGATGTTTTTGAACGACAACTCCCATCATTTCTCATAATTGGCTATGCTACCTGGGGCTGCTGGAGGGTTGTAGTCTGGCAACATCTGTAGAGCCAGTAGCTGGTGGGAGGTTCTCCCTCCATTTCAACTGCCATTATTGTGGCCTCTGGGTGAGAGAAGAGCAGCCAGGCACAGCTCTTTTGTACCTTGGTCCCAGTGGCTGGTGAGCAGCCCCATCCCTCCATTCTAACAGACACTGTTGTAGCCATTGAGGGAGAGAAGAGCAGCCAGGCCACAACTCCATCATACCTTGGCTTCAGCATCTAGTGAGAGGCACTCCCTCCATTCCAACTGCCACTTCTTTGGCCTCTGAGGGAGAGATGAACATCCAGCCCCTACTAAACCTAATCTCTTCCTCCACTGCCATTCCCTCCTTTTCCTTTCTTTTTTCTTTCTTTCTTTTTTTTCTTTTTTTCTTTTTTTTTTTTTTAGATTGTAAACCTGATGGCAGGGAACATTCAAATTAATGATTTGTAAGCTGCTCTGGAAGACTTTTTGGCTGAAAGGCACAGTATAACTGTTCTAAATGAATAAATAAATAATAAATTCCTCATCCACAGTTTTGGGCTACAAGCCAGCTTCTTTTGCCTTTAAGAATTGTTGTGTAGGAGATGGATTTTGAGCAGGTGTTGCTTTTAACCTGGTTGCATCACATGCAAAAACTGCTCACAACCACTAAATGTACAGGAACCATGTTCAGTTTTTACTCTGGCAACCCCTATTACCCAGTGAATTTATGGAGAGTATCAGAGGCAGCAAAAAATACAGGAGCAGTACATGAGGACGACGTTACTGTCCCGCAAATGGGACCTGTTTTCAGATGTCCTTATCATCGTCACATGCTGCTCCTGTGCTGCAGCCATTAGAAGGGTGTTGCTTTTCATTGACAGGACCTCCCTGTCAATGAAAAGCGATGCCTTACTAACATCTGCAGCACAGGAGCAACACATGGCAATGATGAGGACACCTGAAAACAGGTCCCGTTCATGGGACAGTAACGTCATCCTTGTGTGCTGCTCTTGCACTTTTGGGACATGTCTGATAATCTCCTATATCTCCTGGTGGCAGAAACATTCATGCTGTCTACCTTGTGACAGACTTTTCTGCCTGTGCTCCCCCTGACATTACTTTCTGTGTCCCCACGCTGCAATCATTCCTGTCATCTCATAAAGTGTGTCAACTGCACCCTCCTCCTGGCTTGAATATTCCAGCCAGCTCAGGCAAAAAGGACGTAAAGCAGCCCATCAAAAACGTTGTCATTAGCTTAGAAACAGAGGGTTTATTTAAAAAATAGTGAAGTCAGCAATTGTTCCACTTTGCTTCCTGAGATTCTAGGGAGCTTGTTTACAATCACTTTCTTAAGCTATGCTTCCAGGTTTTTTTCCCTTTCTTGCACACACACACACAGAGAGAGAGAGAGAGAGAGAGAAACCCTTCTGTGTGTGTCTAGTCAGCTGTGACATTTCTCTCTGCCATACAGGCAGGGCAATAGCCCCCTTTCTCACAGAAGCCACATAAGATCCCCTCACTTGCATTCACCTCATTTTTTCTGGTTCCTGTAGCTCCACACAGTAAGCAAAGTCCTCTTTTGCTAATATGAACCCAGTGGATGACTACTATTTTACATGGTACAGCTGCCACATGGAGATGGTTTTAAATTGCTGCATATGCTGGCTATTATAACATGGGAAGTCATTTACCATATAGTTCAAGTGTTTTTTCTGGAGGCCATTGCAAATGTCTGAAAATAAATGTTTTAGGGGGCTTGGATTAAAAAAAATCACTCAAATAGTAGGTTGCACTACCAGAGCTTACCTCAGCTTCCCACTAGGAATTAATTTTTGATAACCAACCATAGAATAATGAGACCAGTCACAGAAAGTTTGGTTAAACATGGGCCACTTTATTTGACCTAGAATCTATTTAAGTTGTGTTGAACCTGGAAAGGAGCAAGAGAGGGGAGCAACCTGATGCGGGATCAGCTAAAACGGGTTTTCATCTCCTGATTTCCTCCTCAGCCTTTCCTTGGGCAAAACACTTGAGCCTGAGGGCAATCCAATGACTGGGTTGCTCCCCACCTGGCCATCTACTGGAAGGCAAGCCCAGGGCAAACCCCCCCCCCCATGTCCCAGGACTTTATAAGTGAGATTAAAAAAAAAACCCAAGTCCACCTCAGGACATAAAGAGACAGTTACAGAGCCCTACCCTTCATGAAAAGGGGGACAAGGTGTACACTGAAGCTCTTATTACCCCCCCCCATGACTTGACAAGTGACAGCCTATTTACAGAGAACCAGCCATAGTCAATTGTCAAAGTCACCCAGATACAATATGGATAAACAAACAAACAAAAACAGGTAAAGGGAAGAAAATTCCTGCTTGGTTTCAAAGAGAGCAGCAAAGCTCACACTGCACTGGAGGCAGGAGGGTGGGCTGTGATGGTGTGGTTCATGGTGGGAATAGAAAACTTGACTCCCACAACTAGGGTTGCCAGGGCAGGATTATCCCAAGCCCTGAGATTTCAAGGCCTAAACATAAGGCTTTGGGATGACCCTCTGCCTTGTGATGCCACAGGGGGTGGGCTCTGATGATGTCATTAATCGTAATAGCTTAAGCATCAACCAGTTGCACACAGTATGTCATCCAGATCAAAACCACCAAGTCTAACAAATGACACAACTGAGCAGGTACAGGCTGTGAAACTCAGGATGAGGCCATGATATCTGGGAACCCTATCCTAGACCAATAGATCCTGCTCATTTCTGACGGAAAGTCAATAAATGCATTAAACATGTGTATGTAAATTATGAGGCAATGTATTGATGATGTTAGAGAAGATGTGCTAGAATGCTCCTTACTGCAGTGGCTGTAATGGAACACTTTCTAAGGATAGCAGATGATGCAATGAGGCTCCACTGTCCCTAGAAAAACAACTCCTAGAAGCAAATGTGGTGCAATGGCTAGTACTGAATGAGGACTTGGCCAATACAGGATCAAATGTCATTATATTATTGGTATATACAGTATGTACAAAAGCAATGCACAATAATGCTTACTATTTTATTGCCAATGTCATAACCTTGAAACCATCTCAAATCTTATTTATCTCCTGTTCTCCAAAGAGCTCAAACTAATGTGCAAGAGGTTTTCCCCATTTTATCTTCACAAGAGCACAGTGGTCCATTCGCCCCAGTCCATAGCCTATATTCTACCCATTCTGTTGCCAATATACACCTTTAGCAGGTTCTGTAGCCTAAATACCCTAAAGTTATCTGATCCTATTTGATCTTAGAAGCTAAGCAGGGTCAGTTCTGGTTATTACTTGGATGGGAGACTGCCAATGAATATCAGATGCTGTAGGTTATATTTCAGAGAAAGGAACTGGCAAGACCACCTCTGAGTAGTCCTTACCTAAGAAAAACCTATGAAATTCATGGTGTCACCGTAAGGTGACTTAAAGGCACATACATACACACACACACACATACCTGCAACAACAAAAAATGTATGAGTTTCCTTTTTGGATTCAATTGTGGACAAACAGTATGAGACTGGTATCCTGTTGGCTAATTCCAACTAGAGAAGACCCATTGAATCAATCATTGAGTGATGAGTCAGTGCACAGGCAAATCCAATTGATTCAATGGTTTTACTCCATTTAGAACCATCAATAGGATTTAGACCATGAATTGAACACTAAATTTTATGATAGAAAAGATTCAAGAGCCATTAGGGGCACCATACATTAGAAATGACTTGAAGGCACACAAAAACAAGTGACAAGGTCTTGGACCAGCCTTGTTTCCAACATTCTGTGAGCACTACAACTTTACTCCTTAATTTCAAAGTCAGCATGACCTAGAGAGTTTTCCCCAGCTATTTCTGCAAACTTAGTTTTCACACATTCTACAGGTTCTGACAATCAAAATGAATATACAAGCAATGCTCCACCAGTCATGCTTCCAGAACTCTTGAACTGCCAGCCTGTTGTGATAGCTCTTGGCAACTTTTTATTCAGTCAGGTCACAATTAAATCTCTATGCACAGGCAGCAGAAATTGTGAGTCTTGTCATTTCACATTTTTAGAAAAAAAGGCACAGACTGTTTGGTAGCAATGTATTCACCCTTGTATTATTGGCCTTTGGCACAGTTTATGCATTTCCTGGTTCTCTGCCAATGTGTGAACTGCTGCTTGAAGCATAGATTCTTTCTAAGCAACAAATACATTTAAAGCTTTCATTTGTCTGCTGGTGAACTCAGTGCAGCATTGGATAAATTATTCCAGTTCTTCCAGTGATGGAAACTTCATTTTCATACACTGCATTTGTCCAAACACTTATTTAATAAATTCAGTGTGTGTCCTGCATGATAGATACTTTTTTTAAAAAAACACAAAAGATACAACAACCAGCTGCAAACACAATGCATTGCCTTGTTCAAATATAACTCCAAACTATAGTTTAGCATTACAAGAGCAGGCCTGAGTGAGGCTTCAGCTTACATGTCTTCCCCATCCTAACCTCTTCTAACCAAGTCACGAAGATCAGATACGTTTGCTCCCTTTTTAAACTAACTGTGTGAGTATTGTATCCAAACTAGGTCAGAAAGGTAGACTCAACATTCATAGAGACTTACAAAAGTCTCTCTCTCTCATGGTTGGAGAAAATCTTTTCACGGGAAGGGATTCCAACAGGTTTGGAGGCCACAGAGATAAGCAGTACACTACAGGCAGAACAGAATGCATATGACTCCCATCCCTAGTTTACTGGAATAGGTCAATTTACTATACCATACTTATGACTGACCACAGTTTAATATGCAGACATAATGTTAAACTGTTGAAAACGAAAGGAAGTGTTCTCTGTCACATTGTCACAACTGTACTAGAGGAGGAGAGTGTGGAGGGAGAGAACAAGAATCCAAAGCTATCCTAGGCTCATCCATGCAATGCCAAATCATAATTTGCCATTGAACAAAGCATTATCCACGCACAGAAGAGACTGGTTCTCTTGTAGGGTTGTTACATTTAAATTATGTTTTGTCCACTCCATTTTCCTGAGCATCAGAAAGTTACATTAGGAGTGACCTTCACAGAGCCAGGTTTGCTTTGAGGTTTATGGTACGTTTTGTACACCTCTGTAAGAAACCCCTATGAAATTCATGGAGTCACCATAAGTTGAGAGGTGACTTGAAGGCACACATGTAGAAATGAAAACATGCATTATGATAAAGAAGCCAAGATGACTAAACTGAGACTGTCGTACTTGGGCCATATTTTGAGAAGATATGATTCACTAGAAAAGACAATAATGCTTGGTAAGGTAGAAAGCAGTAGAAAAAGAGGAAGAATGCATTCTAGTTGGATAGACTCAATCAAGGAAGCCACAGCCCTGAGTTGGCAAGACCTGAGCAGGGCTGTTGATGACAAGGTGACTTGGAGGTCTCTCATTCATGGGGTCACCATAAGCTGAAGTCAACTTGACGGCAGTTAACAACAACAATTATGATAAAACATAAGTCTGCTGCCCAAAATGGCAGCCCATGTTGACTTTGCTGTCTTTCTTTACATTTTGTATTATGAATGTGACTTATTATCACAGCAGAATTTCCCAGTTCCTCATCTTCTGTCCCTGGGTGCTCCTAACTGGTAGGTGTGGAGCTTTGCCAGTGTGATGACTGTATATCAGGCTGTATTTTAAAGGAAGAATTCAAAATACAAAATAATACAAAATAAAAGCAGAAAACATATAAACATAAACAACACTTTTTGCACATCACATACCTAAGCAGAGTCACAAAAACCATATTTCCTCTATAAACACCAAATACATACTCACATTCAGATACTCAAATAATGCATAAACAGTACTCACATACACAAGTAATTAAAAAATGATTTCCCACTTGTCAAATATTGGCTTAAATATAATAATATTTTCCCTCCCTCTAATGTATCACAGAATACTTAGGTACTTTTACTTATATTTTAATGAGAGAGACCAATTAGTTCTCAAAACCTACTGATGTTATATTTTCACCTCTCTCCTGCATGAACTTCAGAAAAGGCTCTTACTCTTTCAGAAAGTTGTCTATAGACTTTTCCCTTAACATAGTGGCCAATTTATCTATATCTGTTAGTACAAAGAATTTTACCAAACAATTTCAAACAATTTCACAGTCGTCAGAATCTCCACTATCTCCCCTCTCTGGGAATATAGCAATCTTGCCACTGTAATCATGTATTGTAATAACTTCTTGTGTTAGCTCTTTATCTGCTCATCCATCAAACCTAATAGTAGAAATTCTGGCTTGAAACCAATTTTCGTCTGAAGAACATCTTGAATTGCTTTGTGACTCTGCCTCCAAAATGTTTTTGGCTTTTTTGCAGGTCCAGCACACGTGGTACTTGAAATCACGTACGTGATACATGAAATCTTTCCTGGCACTGACACTTCCAACATCTATTTTTAACCCCTTTATATATTTTTGCTAATTTTTCTGGAGTCAAGTACCACCTAAACATCATTTTATAAAAAAATTCTCTAAGATTATTCAATAGTGTATATTTTATATTTTCTGCCACACCTTTTCCCATTATTATTTTCATTTATATTCTGCCTTTCTCCCCATCAATGGGACCCAAGGTGGCTAACAACATCTTTAAAACAATACAAGCTAAAAACAATTTAAAAATTTAAAAATTACACTATAAATACAAAGTTAAAAAACAATTAAACAATTTATAAGTTAAAAGCAATTTATAAGTTTAAAGCATTAACAGTACAAATATTAAAATACATTAAAAACTGTATAAAAACTCCTAAAATATTTTAAAACCACATCACACAGCCTCACAAGTCCAACTCTTGTCACTTCATAAAAACCTGGTGGCATAAAAATGTTTTAACCTGCTGCTGGAAGAAGAGTAAGGATGGGGTCATCCTAGCTTCTCTGGGGAGAGAGTTCCAAAGTCTGGGAGCAGCCACTGGGAAAGCCCTCTCCTTTGGTCCTACCAAACAAGCCTGAGACTGTGGTATAACAGGGAGAGGGGCTTTCCCAGATGATTTTAAAGTTCTACTGGGCTCATACAGGGAAATAAGGGTCCTTCAAATAACCTGGACCCAAGACATATAGGGCTTTATAGGTTAAAACCAGCACTTTGAATTGTGCCTGGAAACAGACTGACAGCCAATGGAACTGTTGCAATAAAGGAGTTGTGTGCTCCCTGTAGCTAGCCACCCCCACTCCTGTTAACAGCCTGGCTGCAGCTCTTTGAACCAACTGAAGTTTCTGAGCACTTTTTAAAGGCATAGAGCACATTAGTAATCCAAAGGAGATGTAACCAAGGCATGTATCACTGTGGCCAGATCCGACTTCTCCAGGAATGGGCGCAGTTGGCACACTAGCTTTAAATGAGCAACATCACACTCCTAGTCCCTGCTGCCACCTGGGCCCCCAGGGTCAGAGCTGAATCCAGGAGTACTCCAAAACTGCAGACCTGCGTTTTCAGGGGGAGTGTAACCCCATCTAACACAGGCTGAATTCCTATTCCCAGGCCTGTCTTATGACTGACCAGGAGCACCTCTGTCTTCTCTGGGTTAAGCTTCAGTTTGTTTGCCCTCATCCAGTCCATTACAGTTGCCAGATGCTGGTTTAGCACATGAACAGGTTCCTTGGAAGTAGATGAAAAGGAGTAATAGAGCTGGGTATCATCAGCATACTGATGACACCTGACCCAAAAACTCCAGACAACCTCTCCCTGAGGTTTCATGTAGATGTTAAATAGGATAGGGGACAAGACTGAACCCTGAGGGACTCCACAGGCCAATGGCCAAGGAACTGAACAGGAATCCCTCAGCACCATCCTCTGAGAGCACCCCTCCAGGAACAGCACCTCCAAGCCGCATCCCAGAAAGGCAACTCAGAAAGATACCAGGGTCAATTGTATCGAAAGCTGCTGAGAGGTCTAGCAGAATCAACAGGAACACACTGCCCCAGTTCAGTTACCTGCGTAGGTCATCCACCAAGGTGACTAAAGATATCTGTCCCATAATCAGGTCTGAAACCAGACTGAAATGGATCTAGATTATCCACTTAAATGTTATAGGCAAAGTTTTGTGCCCCTTTCACCATACATTCCTTGATTCACTCTTCCTCCATCTCTATTTTGAATAGTAACCTATACATTTTGTCAATCAGATGTTTCTCATTACTATATAGTTGTGATTCAGATTCTATTTTTCTGATATTGAAAGCAAAGAGGAGGGACAAGATATTAGAAATTGAACGAGTATGTGCTGAATCAAGAAAAGGTGATTTCCTTTTGTAAAAAAGAAATTGAGGAATTTTTTGCAAACAACTTAAATAAAGGAACAAGTGTGTAAATGGTGTGGGACACTTCGAAGGCTTATATGAGAGGTATCTTAATTAAGAAAACGAATGAATGGAAAAAAGAAAAAAAGAAAAAGATGGAAGATATTACCGAAAAAATAAAAGAATGGGACTTAAAGCTTAAACAAGATCCAGTTAACAAAATATATGTGAAAGAAATTAAATTATTGCAAAATCAATTGGCATTAATAACGGTAGAAGAAATAGATGCTAAGTTGAAATTTGTTAAGAGAAGCCATTTTGAGGGTGCAAACAAACCAGGGAGATGGCTTGCATACAAAGTACGCAAGGAAAAGAAAAAATGTATGATTAATGGCTTAATAGAGGGATCAAGATATATTGTAAGAAGAAAGGAAATACAAAGGACCTTGCATAACTACTACCAAAAATTGTATGAAATGCAGAGAGGGGAAGATAGAAGCAAGATAGAACAATATATAACATCTAAAGACTTACCACACATAAAGGAAGATCATAAAGGAATACTGAATGGACCAATCACCACAGAAGAAGTTAAAGAAGCAATTGAAAAATTAAAAATAAATAAAGCCCCTGGAGCAGATGGATTAACAGAAAAATATTACAAATGCTTTAAAGAACAGCTGTTGAAACCATTACAAGAAACTATGAATACAATTAAAGACACAAACCAATTACCGGAAAGTTGGAAAGAATCAAACATAGTTTTGATTCCAGAGAGTGAGAAAGAATACTTGGCAACAAAAGAATTTTGACCAATTTCACTCCTCAATGAGGGTTACAAGATTTTTACCTCTATATTGGCGCAAAGGTTAAAGAAGGTCCTCCCCCAATACATAGGAGAAGATCAATCAGGTTTCCTCCCAGGCAGACAGATGAGGGATAATGTTAGGACAACGCTGGATATTATTGAATATTTTGATTTTCATATAGAAAAAGGAGGAATACTGTTGTTTTTAGATGCGGAGAAAGCATTCGACAATGTAAGTTGGGGCTTTCTCATTACTCTACTAGAAACTATGGGGTTTGGGGAGAATTTCATCACATGGATCAAAACCATTTATCAAGAACAAAAAGCCTACTTAACAGTAAATGAGGAAAGATCAAACAGTTTCCCTATCCAGAAGGGTACAAGACAGGGCTGCCCACTCTCTCCATTGCTATTTGTGTTAATATTGGAGGTACTCCTAAGAGATATTCGATCTAATGATTCAATAAAAGGTGTAAAAATTGGGAGAGAAAAATTTGTTTACAAAGCCTTCGCAGACAACATTGTGGTATATTTAGAAAACCCATTACAACAAGGAGGCAAACTAATGGAGATAATAAGAGAATTTGGAGAGTGGGCAGGCTTTAAAATCAATAAGGAGAAAACAAACTTCTTGAGTAAAAACTTTAAAAAAAGAGGAGGTAGCTGAATTAGAAGAAATGTGGGGAGTGAAAGCAGCAGAGAAGGTGAAATATTTAGGCATAACGATTTCTGTTAATAATAGACAACTTTTCCAGAACAATTATGTTCCGATATGGCAACAAGTTAGAGACAAGATGGAAATCTGGAAGAAATTGGATATATCTTTAATGGGAAGAATATCTCTAATTAAGATGAGCATTTTGCCTAAGATCCTTTTTCTATATCAAATGATACCAATTTCAATACCACCAAAATGGTTTAAAGATTGTAACAAAGATCTAAGTAGGTTTTTATGGTTGGGAAAGAAACCAAGATTAAAATTTAAACTACTGACAGACACAAGGGGCAGAGGGGGAATGGAGTTCCATATTTGAAGATCTTCTATGAGGCAAGTTGTTTGATGTGGGTGAAACCATGGATTACTTTAGACAATATAAGACTCCTGCTCTTGGAGGGCCACGAGCTACATTTTGGGTGGCACTCCTTTCTTTGGTACCATAAAGTTAAGGCTCAAAAACAATTTAATAACCATTCTATCAGAAAATCATTATATAAAACCTGGGTGAAATATAAAAGATATCTGTTTCCAAAGCTCCCAAGCTGTGTATCACCGCTTGGGAAGCATTAGCAATCAAAAGTTTAAGAAAGGAATCAGAATGGCTGACCTATAAAGAACTAATTGGGGGTACCAAGGAAAATTTTAGTTTGAAAAGTAATTCCCAACTAAATCAGGAAGGTAAAATTATACAATGGTTCCCATATCATCAAATAAAAGAGAGATACAAGAGAGATATGACAGAAGGTGGTATTGAACTTGCTAAATCAAATTTTGAAAAGATTTTGGAGAAAGGGAATGTACACTTACTATCTAGAATACATCAATTACTGTTGGGGATGAATACGGAAGATGAGACTGTCAAAGAATATATGGTGAAATGGTCTGTAGACATTGGTAGAAGTATTGACTTTGAAGGATGGGAAGCATCATGGGCTAGAGGAGTTAAAATTACGAGGTCATATAGTCTGCAAGAAAACTCGATAAAAGTAATGTTAAGGTGGAACCTCTCCCCCGTAAGAATATCTAGAATGGTAGGAGGAGCCTCCAATAAGTGTTCGAAGTGCCAGGAAGAGAAGGGAACTTTTTTCCATCAATGGTGGAGATGTAAAAAAGCAAAGAAATTCTGGAATATGATTAGAATAAAAATGCAACAGATTCTTAAAAAGAAAATAGATATGTTGCCAGAAATATTTTTGCTAGGTATATATGAAAATAATAATTTGGTAAATGAAAATGGGAAAACAAAAAGACTACTCTGGCACATGTGCACAACAGCTAGAATTGTATACGCCAGGTATTGGAGGAGAGAAGAGATTCCATCAGAAATGGAATGGTTAGAAAAACTATTAGAGGTAGCAAAAATGGACAAACTGACCTATTTATTAGAGAATAAAAAGGAATCACCTTTTGTTGAATCCTGGAATCCCCTGTGGATATATTTAGAGGAAGGAGGAAAAAGGAAAGAGAAGTGAAATCTGAAAGCCCATTTGATTGACATAATTTAACAAGAAGGACCAGATTTAAAATTTATTTGTGAGGGGGTTAAGAGGGAATTGATCTGTTAGGAAATGGAATGGTAAAAGAAGGAAAGAAAAAAAGATTTATATAGAAATTACCATCACAAGATGTTTAAGGGTCGCGAAAATGAGAAATGAAAGATGCTAAATATGACAGAGATAAGTATTTTTGTGGTTATAAATAATTTCAATATTGTTTATTAGAATAAAAAAACAATATAAATAACAAGATATGGATATAGATATGGAAAATAAGAGAAGGATTGCTATATGTATAGTTGTAAACTGAGAAATATGTATAGTCGTAATTTGGGAGATAGGTAATTTTTTATAATATTATTGGAAAAATATATATATACAAAGGTGTAATTATGTAAAATTATGAGATTGCAAGGAAAGAGTGATAAAGAGGTTATATTAAACTAGGATTTGACAGATGGGGAGGTCTTAAAATTTCAATGTGGGGGAGAAGATAGAAGAAATATAAGATAAATGAAGATTTGATTGAATATTGGAAGAAAAATATGGATATGCTAATGTCTGTGAATGTATTGAAGAATTTATTAATAAAAAGTATTCGTTAAAAAAACCCCAAAACATTTTGATGGTAATGTATCACTTCTTGTAATACTTCTTAAAGTCTTTCTGCCAATATTGAACTAAATATCTTGTAATCATTGCTTAGTAAGGAGATGGGTCTATAGTTACTAGCTCTCATCAAGTCCGGGCCTTCTTTAGATATTACTATTATCATTGCTTCCTCTTAGATCTCTGGAATTCTTCTTTTCTGTAAAACTGAATTAAATGCTTGTTGTATTGGAAAACAGAGTCTTCCTTGGGGCACTTATATGTCACCAACAGACCAGCTGGTCCTGGTACCTATCCAGTCTTTGCTCTTCCAATTGCATCCATAACCTCTTCTAATGAAATTAGAGCATTTAACAATTGTTGGTGACAATTTGATACCAGTTGAAGATTGTGTTTTTGTAAGTAAGTGTCAATCTTCTCTTGGGAAATTTCTTTCTTCTTATATAATTCAGTATAGTATTTATGAAATAACCTCATTATTTTTGCATTACATGTTGCAAATTCCTTTCCATCTTACACTTTCAAAATCAATTTCCCCCCTTTCTTTTCTCAATCTGTATGCCAGCCACTTCCCTGCTTTATTTGTGGATTCATTTTTTTTCTGTTTCATATAACACATCTTATTCTCAATCTCATTTGTCATCAAGATAGACAACTGTGTTTGAAGCATTTTGATCTGGTTAGTCAATTTTTTATCTTTTGATGATTTTAAATGCTTTCTTTCTTTCCCCCTAATTTCCCCCAAAATCAAATTAATTTTCTCTTGCCTCCTCCTCTTAATTTCTGTATTTTGCTGTAACAAAAAGGGCCCTCGTGTAAGCTTGACTCATGTTGCAGACTATTCTTGTTTCTATTCCCTTGTCCATATGGACCTTGAAGAATTCCTTTAGCTTCTTTTTAGCTTTCTGTATGACTAGATCATTATGCAGAATCATTTCATTTAACTTTCTTTTTTCTCATCCTTAAGGATATAGGATTTTGATCCAAGAGTGATTTGGGTAGGACTTCAATTTTTGAAATCTAGGACCCTAATGACTTTGAAACCAAGAATATATCTTTCCTAGAAGAGGATTTGTGTCTACCCAAAAAGAAAGCATAGTCAGTGGCACTTCCGTATTTGAATCTCTACACATCCATTAAACCCAAATTATCCATAAGATCAAAGAAAGATTTAGGGAGTTTGCCTTGTTCAGGTTTAATAGCCTTTTCTCATTTGGAATCTACTAATGGCAGGCTTGTACTTGTCATCCATTTCAGTCTGCCCTTTGACCCTATCAAGGTTGTCAATGCTGTTCAGCTACTATGGGTCATTGCTAATGCAACACTGTGTGATTCTGGCCCACTAGTAAGTTGCTTTGCAAGCTCAGAGTGATTATTTTCTACACATATACCAAACCTACACCCACTCTCCTAGAATGAGAGTGATTCTCTTATTTACCTTCAGGACAGGGAAGGCTCAAGAGATTTTGCTGCTCAAGGCGAGGGACAAAATGGCACCTTCCTCCTCCCCCTTTTTGTTTCATATATCTAAGGTGAACCAAGTACAGCCATCCAGCTATTGTTGGGCTGCAACTCATCCTGACCCTGCATAGTTGATGGTTAGGATTGCTTAGAGTTGCAGTCCAACATCTGGAAGGCTGCCCTTTGTCCATCCTTGCCAGATAAAAAAAGCTGACTGAACTGGCAATTATATCTTACCTCAACACTGGTGAGACTACAGTATCCTCTGCTGCACCTTAAAGCAGCACAGTAGCTTAGTGGCTGCAAGGCATGCTGCATAGCACACTCCACTCTATCTTTGAAAGCCTTGCCATTTCTCTGCACTTCCCCCAACTGCTGCCTCACTCTGCCTAATAGTAGGGTCCGCCCTCCTTGAGAATTGCAATCATATGGATTTGCTCCAGCCTTACTTACTATGTATCTGTAGATAGATCAAGATGGTTTAGCACCCATCTTAATATGCAACTTTTTCAAGTGGTTGAAAAAACCCACGAGGAGGTCGGGAGAACGGGGCTGTCGCGCTTACACAGCCCTGTTTCAGACAACACGGTTCTCCTTCGTCCTCCTCCTGACCTTCCCCCATGCTGCTCACACTGCTTTTTATTCAATGAGGTTTTCCATCAGTAAAAAGCGGCATGAGCAGCATGGGGGAAGGTAGGAGGAGGTCAGGAGAACTATATCATCTGAAATGGGGCTGTGTAAGCGCGACAGCTCCGTTCTTCTCCCAACCTCCTCGTGGGTTTTTTCAACCATTTGAAAAAGTCTTTAGTATCTTCCCATTTGTAATTTTTTTTCAACCAAACTAAAGCTTTTCTCTATAAAGATCCATTGTCCAAACATGCCAGTTTTTAATCCTTCAGTCCGGCTGTTACTTTCCCTTCTTTTCTGCTGTCTAAAATGAGTTAACATGGATCTTTCTTTCAGATTCAAAGACTGCAAGTTGCAGAGAGCCTACATTCACATGTGGGATGAGTGAAAAACAGGTGTGAAGCATAAGCAAAAACAGAAATTTCAGCCTGCAGAGAAGGGGGAATCTTCCTTTCAGATTCAAAGACTACAGGTTGTAGTGAGGCTACATTCACATGTGGGATGAGTGAAAAACAGGTGTGAAGCATAAGCAAAAACAGAAATTTCAGCCTGCAGAGAAGGGGGAGGGGTGTCAGTCATTTATTTTGCAAGAAAGCAAGAACCAGCTTGCAAGTCGCGACTGCCCTCTGCAGCTACTCAGAAGTTTAATTCACATCCTGCTTTGTCAGAAGAATCTTTATATTGCAGCACACTTGAAAATGGTTCCCTTCATTTCTATTGCATTAACCAGATGGAGTGGTTTTTCAGCATGGTCCCAAAAAACCATCACCATCACACTGCCATCATCCCCACCATCATATTGTTCTGCAAACTTTCCTTCTTACAAAATCCTAGTAGTCATTTGTGGCTGGTGTTTAAAACAGTGAGTGCTTGGAAAGGGGTGCAGGTAGGGGTGTGTGTATCAGTTCCAGTTCCAGTTCCAGTTCAGGTCTGGGATCTTCTTAAGCAGTAAGGATAGGGCATGTTGATGGCCAGTGGATGATTGATGGGCATGATAGGTTACTGTTTTTTTATAGGGAGAACTGAAATATCTACTCAGCTCCTTATTGTTATGTTTTCCCTTGTTTATTTCTTCAGTTCCTCCAGGCCCTGCCCTACCATTAGGCAGAGTGGGGCAGTTTCTGGTTGGTGGTAGGAGCAAAAGCAATGGTCCTGTGGCTGTTCCTATCTATTGGAGGAAATATTTGTGTGTTACAGGAAGCTTGTCCTGCACATGTAAGCTAACCTGCTGCCTTCAGGTGTCATGGAGTACACTGTCCTATCATTAGTATCAAAGTAACCTTCTGAATTGATAGTTCAGTTTGCTCCTGTAGGTGGAATGGGGAGGTGTACCCTCTTAACTTTCACCTTTTAGAAGGGAAACAGTCTTGGAATGGCCCTGAGCTCATCACACCTTTTTCTCCCTGGGTTTTATAAGTCGATGTTCTCAGAAGATATTTCATGTGCTAAAGTCTATCCACCCAAATGGGTTCAGCACCGTGGATAGCACATGTAAAGCTGGAAGTAGTTCATGTAGAAGCCTGCTTGGATTCACCACCTTGTAGGAATGGAGTCACCAGCTGCTTCTGCGATGCTGGAACAATCACTTACCAAGTTTCTAGTGAACTTGATTTGTAGATGAGCAACTTAACAGCCCTGAACTTTGCAGTTTCCATGATTCAGACTGCAGGTGCTGATGCTTGTCTTTTCTTTTCTTTTCTTTTCTTTTCTTTCTTTCTTTCTTTTTTTTTTTTGTAGCTTCATTTCCTTTGTATTTTAAAAAATATATAAAATACTTAGCCAAGAAACTCAAATGCTTGATTAATGTTGTTCATATTGCAGATGGATACACAACAGATGATATTGAGTTCTACTGGAATGGAGGTGAATCTGCTGTGAGTGGAGTTAATAAGATTGAGCTCCCTCAGTTCTCAATTATTGATTACAGGATGATCTCAAAAAGAGTTGAGTTTGCAACAGGTAAGCCCTGAAGCATCCCCAGGACATCCTCTGGAAATAAAAGAAAATAAGAATGTACTTGGTGTCACTGCTGCTGCTGCTGTGGTGATGGGTGCTGCTGCTGATATTGTTGTTGTTGTTGTTGTTAATTATTATAGGTGCATACCCTCGGCTATCGTTGAGTTTTCGGCTTAAGAGGAATATCGGCTATTTCATTTTGCAAACCTACATGCCTTCTACTCTGATTACAATCCTATCCTGGGTATCTTTCTGGATCAACTATGATGCATCTGCTGCACGAGTTGCACTAGGTAATTTCTTTGTTGGACTATGCTCCTACTTGAATGTTGCAAGGATTTCCACCAGCAGATTTCACCCACCCTACAGTGCTCTCCCTCACATAATCCCTGAACCAGTAATGTAATAATTCCATGGTCCATAATACTGTACTGGACCAGCAAGCCTTGACATTCCCATGAGGCAAAGTAGGACAATCCCCTTAGGTGGCAGATGCTGAGGGCCAACACAGACATCCCTGCAGCTGTTCCCACTGAGCATCCTCGCCATTGCCCTCTCTCCAGAGACAAAGTTTACTCTGAATATTCTTAATAAGCCTGTTGCTCTCAAGTTTGGTTCAGGGCCATATCCTGAACCTTACATGTTGACGTAAGATTCAAGTTCCAGTCTGTCTAGTGGAATGGGAAGTGGGAGACATCTTGTACTTTGTCTTGGGTCAGTCCTTGCTTATGACTGAGGTAAATCATCAAGTAAGATGTGTGGTAATTTAGATGATCATCTAGTCCAGCATTTGCCTCCCACTGTGGCCAAGCAAATACCTCTGGAAGTTGAGAAAGTGAATTTGACAGTGGTGATAATTTCATACTATTCAACCCTAGCTTGTCACCCAGTAGCCAGAATTATGTCATCCGTGGAAATGACAGAACTGGCCAAAGACATTTTGCTGTCTTAGATAGACAAGATAGCGCTGCCCCACTTTGCCTACAGAACTTGTCTAGATTGTGGTTGAATGTTACTCCAACAGCGCTATGGGACAGGATCCTGAAGTGGCAACCTAACTTATAAGGTGGGAGCAGGGGTGTGGGAGAGGCTCAGTTCTGTCTTTGAACAGAGCCAGAAGGATTTGGCTCTGCCACACATCAGCTATCATTTGAGGTGACTTCCTCAATCTGCCTAATGTTAGGACCAGCCCTGAATCAAGCCCAAAGGCCAAAGTTTCCCCACCACTTCATAATATACTTGCTAGAGCACATTAAATACAGGTAAGGAGAAGCTAGAAGCTTGTTTAGAGAGAAACAATGGAAATGAATGGAAACTACCTGTAGCCTTAGGGCTTATAGGAGACATTCCTAGCACATTGTGTGCCTCCTACCCTGTAGACCCAACATGATCAGTCCAAGGAAACCTGGCTAGGATAGAACTTAACACAGTTTCAGAACTAGAAAATATGAATTAATTGATGAAGTAATTAAATACAGAACTGTCCAACATATCTTTAAAAAATCAACTACATTCATTTTGATCTGTAATGTGTAGCTGGGAGAATTTATTTACAGCAATATGAAACTAAAGATGAGTATAGCAGCTGAACATGGCTCCATAGACCAGAATGCTTTCCACAACACTTGTGCACACACCATTTTATAAAAAGTGTAGGCTTGTGTTCCTGCCTGAGACCATGTTGCAATATCTCAAAGGTCTTGTTCATATCTGTTTTCACTGTTGCCCTTGTGACTGTGTAAACCTCATTTGAAATGCTGCACTCAAGTCTTGGGTGCTGCATTTGCCAAATGGTTTGGATAAATTGGAAAGGACTCAGAGGTGAGGAGGAAAGGTGCTTAAAAGGTCTGGAAAGAAGACATAAATAGATTGTTAAAAGGGACCAATATGTTCACCTGTTCTATGTATTGGGGAGAGGGGGGAAGAAAAAAATGATTTCTTACCTTAATATTAGGGTAATATTAGGACAAATTAGGAAGGGTAATATTAGGACAAATTTTCTATAGGATCCTAGACATCTTTGAACAAGCTGCATTGAAGGTTGTTGAATCCATTTTTGAATATTTTCAAGAAAATTATAAGCAAGCATGTGTCTGGGATAGGTTTTTAAGATTATGCTTTTTTATTATCCTTGCTTATCTAATAATCAAAGATATTTGTCCACTCAGTATAGGCTCACTGAGAGGTGACTGGCACTGTTGGAATGCATTACTCAGGAATTCCCCACCTCAATCTAAAATAGAAGAAATCACTTTGTAGGGATACTTCCATTCCATGGCAACCCATTCCTTAAATTTACCAAATGGTTCATCTTTGGTTTTTAACAGATAAACAAAACCAAAGCAGGTGTACTGGTCTACCAATACAAACATGTATTTGGCTCTCCCTCCCTAGTTTTAAATGGACCAGCCAAATCTCCATATACTGCCTCAAAAGACTTGGTAGTCACCCTTTGACTATGTTTGACTACAGGGTATGCCTTGACTTTCACTTTTTTACAGACAGAGTAGTCCAGAAATGTTTTACAAGCTTTTACATTTAGCTCTGGACAAAGCTTTGTCATTTGTGACAATGTGGAAAAGCTTGCATGCCCCAGTACACAATGCATGTAGTGAACACACTGGTTATGCAAAGGCACATTAGACATGCTCACATTTGTCACTATAGACATGTCTGCCTTAGGTTGCATATAATACAGCCTGTGTTTCTTTACCCCTTTAGCACAGATCTGTCCATTCCTGGAAACAACAGATCCATTACCTTCAAACTGTACCTTATGTTTATCTTCAGTTAGAGGAGATACACTTAATAAATAATTAGCCATATCAGGTGCACACAAAACATTTGATAGGGTTTCCCCTATGCAGGGAATGAAGGCAGTTCCCATCTTCTCCACTCTGCTGGGAGCTCCATCAGCCAGTTTTATTGTGGTCACTGATGCTGGCTTTGCATCCTGTAGCAACTCCTCACAGTTGACAACATGATGCATCACTCCACTGTCCAAAAGCCAGATGTCTGCTGATTCCACACTGTTGGCTGCCACTGAGAAACAACTTTTCCTGGACACAGTTGCTTTAGAGGCTTCTCTGGCAGACGTTTTCTGTTGCTGCCTCTTTTTGGAGCTACTGGAAGCAAGACAGTCCTTCCTCAGATGCCCCTCTTACCCACAGCCATAACAACGCCTCACATGGCTGTGTGATGCAATTTCCTCACTCTGAAACGCTGTAGAGATGTGACTCTTTTCTTTGCCACCTGCATGTGGTACGTGTCTGCTATACCGAGACTCAAAGTCTCTCCGCTCCTATTCAGCACATGAGCTGAGACTAAATTCAGAGTTAAATCACTCTCAGACAAGCTCTGCAGGCTGTACAACAGATAGTCCCAGTTATTGAGGCTTCCAAGAACAATGTAGGCTTTTTGTGACTCTGGAAAAAAATATTCCTCTGTTCTCCAGTTCAACAAACAGAGCCCTTATCTTTCCTAGATGAAGCCTGGCGTTATCACCATCTTTTAGTTTGGTGTCATACAGTCTCTTAGTCAATATCATTTTGGAAGTACAAGTGTCTTTCTGATACACATCTTTCAGGCACTTCCAGTAGTCTTCAGCTGTGGCGGTATTATGCCCATACATTGGCTGACTAGGCTCAAGAGACAAAATAATTGTTGATCTAGCCTTCTTATCAGCCTGTTGGTTCTCAGCAATCCAGGACTGGGCAGGAAAGTTGTCTACATAGTCCCACAAATTCTCCCTAATGAGGAGATTTTGCATCATAACAGACCAGGAGTGATCATTGGAGCTGTTTAGTTTCTCCAAACTCAACAAGCCTGTGTTGCTTGCCATATCTGTAGGCACATGCAGACACAGCAAGAGAAACAAAAACAAAATGCTGAAGGTAGTTTCTCTTCAATGAAAGATAAACAGAGTCAGGCAAAAGTGTGTGGGGGGGGGAAACAAGCCAAGTGTTAGCTGACTGGCTGCCTTCTTCAAAAACACACAGAGTCCAAAACACTTAGCCAGATAGTTCATCTGAGCCCTGGCCCCACCCCAGCAGCAAAACACCACTCTGTACTGGGATGTACTGGCCTATACTGGGCCCATAACCCACTGTCCACTCAGTATAGGCTCACTGAGGGGTGATTGGCACAGCCTTGGGATGAACTAAACCCAGGAGTCACCAAACAGCAGATAAACTACACAGCAAAATAGGGCTTGGGAAAAAAAGGCTTCAGCTAGCAGGCTTTACCCCTGATCTGACCCATTTTCACCCACAATAAGAAGACTTACATGCAGCAAGATCCTTCCAATAATAACTGGAGGCTTTATCTTCACTTCCAGTACAAAATAAAGTGTATACACAGCAAACCTTGATAACAAATCCAACAGCAAATCTTCACAATACCAAACACTCCTCTACACTAACCCTCAACAGTAACTCACACAGAGTGTATCTTTATAGGAGTGTTTGGCTAGTCACCTTCTGCCTAGCTACAGCTGTGCACATACCCACCTCAGCTGTGCTAGCAGAGTGGTCTTTTGCTTCAACATTTTCCTTCCGCACTTAAAGGGATATTATCCTGACAATATTTTTCTACTTTAAAGTAGGGATGTAAAATACACTCAGCGGGGGAGGGGTTTGCAATACAGGCATTATTTGATTTCTTCAATTCCATTATCAGAGAGCACACATGAAGCTGCTATAAATTTATGCCATCATAGTTTTCTATGTGCTCTGCATATGAGCTCCCAGCCTTGTAACTGTAAAGCATGGGTGGGCAACTTCAGCAGGACCTTGTACTTCACATCAAAACCACAATTGTTTCACATCAAAAACACAATTGCTAAAATTTAGAAGTGGACTTTCTGTCACTTCTAGTTTGATTCTCATTTGTGTGTGTGTGCGCGCGCGCGCACGCGCACATTTTTTGGCAAGCTACATAGCCATTGGAGAACCAATTTTCTGCTCCTGGGATGCTCTTAGGGTTGCCCGAGCTGCCAAAAATGGAAGTGGGATGAAAACCAGAAGTGTCTCTAAAGTCTACTTCTTGTTTTAAATAAACAAGTAAATGTTTGGATGTTAAACAGTGCAAGTAACTCCTGTAAACTACTTTAAAAGTAAATTGGTGATCCTGGAGGTGTCTAGAATAGGTAGTTCAACCCCCCCCCCAGAAGAAGAGTAGTCTAGGGATGGTGTTGGGAACCTTGGTTGTCACATGCAGACCCAGGGATCCCCTTTGCTTATCCCTGTTGTAGAAGCAGTGATAGAAATTATATGGGAAATGCCTTAGAGCATCTCAGAAACTAGAAAAGGGAGAGGTGGTTAAATACTATAGTTGGACACCCATATCCATGGGGGTCTGGTTCCTGGACTATCCATAGATACAAGAAACTGTGGATAACAGCTATCCCTGTTAAAATGCAGGACTTTTGGCAAAAGTATACCATAGAGTTGTATTGGAGGACCTAGAAGATGCCTAGACAGGATGCCTCTCTAGGCATTTTCCAGCACAGCTTTATGGTATGTGTTCCTATTTTGTGTCCCATGGATAACTGAAACTATAGATATTGATTCCACAGATACAGGGGTCCTACTGTATTTCCACTGCCATGGCAGTGACAGGATCCATGCTTTTCTGGTTACTAAAAGGTATTGTGTTTCATTTGAACAAATTAGATAGTTGCCTGGATCTCATCATAAGAGTTTTTTATGAGTAAAAAGTGGCACCTTTTCCCTCCATGGAACATGGAGGTAAAACGGAAGAAGACGGTGTTGTCTGAAAAAGGACCCCTGTAAGCGAGACAGCTTTGTGCCTCTTGCGGCTCCTCAGGATGAAGTTGTCTGAAAAAGTCCTGTTTCAAATGTGCTTGTGGTGTACAAATGGAGGGAGGTGACAAAATGTGATCAGGTGGAGTGAGCTTATTCAGGGTTCTAGGCAGTCAGCCTTGCTGTCTCCGAGGATACATCACTCCATTTCTCTTCCTCTGATTTTCTGTTTTGCTTTTCTCAACAATCACTCAGCTTTTCAGGGCAACTGAGCATGCTCAGTCCTCCGTGGCACTGGTGGCCTGTAGCCAAAGCAGGGGGGGCATCTCACACCACCATTTTGAGTGAGACACTTTCCATCCCTGCTCAGACCATAAGCTGCCTCGCCTCATTGGCTGTCTGAAAAATGTTTGTACTTTTGTAACCTTTGCTTCCCTTGAGCCTGCTGAAAGTTTCCTTCTTGTATGCAGGTGGTGTCATTTTGGAAACATAAGCATTAATGCCTGCATACTAGTCTGCTATTAGTACATAGGGTTTTGATATGGGCTTAAGTGAAGACATTTCCCCACATGACAGGTTTCGTCATGCAAACAATTATTTCCTTCTTCCTAGGAATCACTACTGTGTTGACGATGACCACCATCAGCACTCACCTCAGGGAGACACTGCCAAAGATCCCCTACGTGAAAGCGATTGACATCTACCTAATGGGATGCTTTGTGTTTGTATTCCTTGCTTTGCTGGAGTACGCTTTTGTAAACTATACATTCTTTGGTAAAGGCCCTCAGCACCAGAAAAAGGCAGCTGAAAAGGCCACGACAGAGAAGAAGAAGCTGGAAACGAATAAAGTTCAGGTAACCATCTCTCTTAGTTTGCATATGTATATGTTTATATTCTGGGTGAGACTAAAATAGTTGAGAAAGCACCAGCTCAGAAAACCTAGACAGAGAATGCCTCTGCACTACACAGTTGCAGATGTTTGATCCCACTTTAACTGTCATGGCTCCATCCTATGGAGTCCCAGCATCTGTAGTTTGGTTAGATGCTTAGAATTGTCTACTAGAGAGTTCTAGCATGATCATTCAAGAACGTGTGTATATTGCCACACTGGAGACTATGTGCATGTTAAGAGTTCCAGGCAGCAAAAAGTTTTAGCAGAGTGCCCATCATCCAGGTGAAGAAAATAAAGCAAATGGACACAAATGTAGTGTCTAAATCTACTTGTCTTTACTGGAATATATTTAAAATATATACAGTGTCACAGAGAATCCTCTCTGTAAACTACATTTCTCAGTCATCAGGAAAAACACAGTTCTGGTACTGCATAAACCCAGAACAGTACACGATTGACTACAGAGTCACAAAGCATGCTCAATAACATCCTGCTTACAGAGACATACACAGTTCCCATAGAGATTACATTTCCAGACAGATAGTGTCTCTGTCTCAAGGCTACTTTCTCAGGCCACTAAACCATAACACAGGCCAGCTGCAGATTGATTTCACTGTTAGCCCCCTGTAGGCCAATATATGGAACTTCATGATCTTTTGCTCTTTACAGCATAAATTTACTGGATTGCCTATCCCAGAATCCTGACAGATACAAAGCTTTCTAGCACAGAATTCTAAGTATTTCATCAGACTATAAATCCTAAGATTCCATGGGACAGAGCCATGAAAATTATCAAAGTACTATAGCTTCCAGGAAAAAGAGACTGGGAGCCATCTTACAGAATTTCATGTGGAATGTAGTGTCCAACACAGTCTGGGGTGTTTTAAAATCCACAGATGGAAAGGCAGGTTATGAAATCATTAAACAAATAAATACATTTTAAATGTGTAAATATGAATTTAAGGTGGCAACACACAACCTCAACTATGCATGTAGCCCGCTCCCATTTCTGTGGCCCTAAGATATCATGTCTGCCCCCAAAAAGGGGTGTGTGAAAACTGCTGCTCTGGGAGTCTTCAAGAGAAACAATTCTATGCCAAAACACGATGCCTGTACTAGCTTTACTAAAAAATGCCATTTCAAAGTTCTTGAAATTAACTTCCTTTAACATCAAGAATCCTCATCAACACAAGTCAACCACAATGAGATTTTGGGGGGAGAAAAACATTTGTACAATAAGAGTATTTTGTGCATAGAAAGCAACATTCTTGTGCATGAAAATTGCATTGTGTGCAAAATATGCCAATTTTTTTGTACAAGAGTTTGGTTTCTGTGCAACCCTCCCCAATTTTCTCCAACAATTATTATTCAAAGAAAGTCCCTAAGTGCAAAAAAAAAAAAAATTGAAAAACATACCCAAACTCCTGTAATGTCACCCAGTGGAGATAAAAGATTTGAAGTTATTTGTTCTTGCATTTGTTGTTGTGTACCTTCAAGTCATTTCTGACTTATGATGACCTTAAGGTGACCCTATCATCAGGTTTCTTGTCAATATTTGTTCAGGGGGTTGCCTTTGCCTTCCTCTGAAGCTGGGAGAGTGTGTCTGCATCCAAACCATAGTCACAGTCCAATGCTCAAACCACTACACCATGCTGGCTCTCTGTTTTTGCATTCAAGAGTAAACAAAGGGGCTTACCGCACACTGAAGTAAAGCAGCATTGCAGCAGGAAGGTTCTGTCTTCCGTACTGCCTTACTGTACAACATCATTGTTCTTTCAGTGTTCTGCCATTCCGGTCCCATGGGAGACTGAGGTAAAACTGTGCCTTTTTGCTAACGGGTTTTTCTGGTTAGCAGAAAGATGCTGTTTTACCTCAGTCTCCCACAGGACCGGAAAGGAAGAATGACTGTGTTATGCAGTAAGGCAGCACAGAAGACGGAACCTTCCTGCTGAACTGCCACTTTACTTTGGCATGCAGTAAGCTCCTAAGTCAAGATTTACATCCTTACAAATGATTAGGATAAGATCTTCAATAGTTGCTGATTAGCAATAGCAGTAGCAGTTCCAATAACAATTTTGTGTATTTTTTGTCAAAATTAGTAAAATCAGGATCCATTTTTCTTTTAAACATGCTTTTTAAAAAGATCACTGGTGTTTGACCCTTCCAGGCCCAAAATTCACATTATTTTGAATTCAACATGTAGCCCACTTTGATAATACTATGTTTTATTTACCTACTAGTAATAACATCTATATGTTATTTCCACTATCAGATGCAATGTGCCTCTCAATGCCAGTACCAGGGAACATGAGCTGGAGATTGATACTGCACACATTTCCTGCTTGTGAGCTTCCCATGGGCCTCTAGTTGGCCACCAGCTAAGCAAATTGGGGGACAAAACAGGCCTGTAGTGTAGCTGTTCATGATTTTTTTTAAAAAAAAATATTGCCTTACATCTACATTGATCTCTCCCCTTCCCCTCACCATTTTGCCTGTGTTCATCTTTCTCTGCTTTCCTTTCCCAGACATTATAGAAGCAGTTGCTGAAAAGACCTCTGTGGATTGACTATGTGTTCCCAAAGTGAGTGAAGATGTCATGTTGTAGCTATCAGGAAAGATTCTCCTTTTCCTTTTGAAAAAATAGTTCTTCCCAATTGTCTTAAATTTGGATAGAACAGGTTTAAGAACATGGGCCATCCTCCGAAGAACATGAGCCATGAGATGTTCTGGGTCATTAGGGATGTTCTTGAGTGAGAATTTCTCTATGTGCCTCTGGACAGTGGGTTATTTAGCCTGATCCCCACAAATAAGTTTCTACCAATAGCAATTCTGTCTTCATTTTAGGACCCCTTGTATCATTTCCTGAAATTAAAAGGACCACACTATCCCTTGAGTCAAGCCCCATCGTGATGTTTACAGCTGGGCAAGCAGCAAATTAGGGGAAAAGGTAGATGACTAGATACAGTATGTCTGTTTCCTCCTTCCATCTGGGGACAAGTATTAATTTGTTCACAATTATGATAAACTCTTTGTTAGGAATTCCGAAACCCATAATTCAGAGAAAATGAATAGGCTGAAGATTTATACCGATCAGAAGACACTTAGTGATTTAGAAACTCATTTTAAAATGGAGCAGTGTTGTTCATAATGCTTTAAATTAAGGCAGTAATTCATCCATTCCTTCCTTCATAACAAGCAATGAGTGCACGGTACTTTAAATGAAGAGACCCACATGTATCATTGATTTAAACTATTAGTATTCATGTGTAATTTATCTTTACAGTGGGGCAGAAAAAACTTGAACAATATTAATGATATTTACACTCCCTTTGTACATAACAAAATGTGGAAGCCCTTTAAGTTACCAGTTGGATTGTCTAGTAATAAAAAGCTTGCATAGATGGAGCCCATTGTTATCTCCTGAGGAATTTTTATTGCATGGTTTTATGAAATAATGCAACAGTACTCTCTTAGTTGTGGTCCCCAGCACCTGACACTCCAGGAAATATTCCTTCTGAAAATGGAAATTCCATTTGGCTATCTTTGCCCTCAAAGAGGTTTGACCACCATGAATTTATCAACCCCCATTTTTTAAAGCTTTTAAAGCCACAGAGTTTTCCTTTGTGTTTTGTGATAACACAGTCAGTCAAACCTCCTTCTTTCATTTATTTTGTTTACTTATGCAGTTTTAAGCCAATCACTAACCACCAATCACTGCAGAAATAAACGTGTTTGACATAGCTTTAACTGCCATGGATCAATGCTATGGAATTCTGGGATTTGTAGTCTGTTGTGGCACCAAAGCTCTCTGACAGAGAAGGCTAAATATCTTGCAAAGCTACAAATCCCAGAATTCCATAGCATTGAGCCATGGCAGTTAAAGCTGTGTCAAACTGGATTATTTCTGCAATGTGATAGCAGTCCTAGTTGCCTGGGAGGCCTCTAATGGGTTAAACATTTAAAATATCACAATTACAAAATAAAACAATGACTGAAGAAGCAGAATATAAAACCAGCAGTGGAAAATAAAACATTATGGCATGTAAAACCAAATTAAAGGCAGCAGGAAGAGGATAAAAGTGCTAGGGTGTTAAAACCTCCAGTCCATTTTTAAAATGTGTGGGAAAATGAAAAGGTCTTCACATCAAGACCAGCACTGCCATTAGGCTAAGCAAGGTGGTTGCTCAGGTGGCAGGGCTCTTAGAGTGACAAATTCCCTGCATTTGCTTGCCATTGCTTGCTTTTCCAGATCCTGCTATCCCAAAGAAAGTGTCAATGGTGTTCCTCTCCAGCACCCCAGAAAGAGGAAGTGGAGGATGCTTTGGGGTTGTCCAAATAGCGAAAATACTCCTCATGGAACGTGAGAATACGATCTGTCTTAATGGCATCCCGCATCGTATTGCTATATGTAGAAGGAGGTGGGGATAGCTACACCATATACTCCATGGCTTCACAGCTTTTCCTGGAGTTTTTAAAATACAGTGAGGGGAATGCACATTCCAGCTCTTTGGGACAAGCTGTTTGATTTGATTCACTTTCCCAAAGGAGCAGAAGCTGAAAGCTGATTGGCTGGACGAGTGTGGGGGTGAGGCTTGTTAACAAGACAAACACCCAGAACCACCATGTGTGCGGGTTTTTGCCTTAGTGAGTGAGCGCTAATCTGATAAAACAGGGGGTTTTTTTTCTGTTAAGGTGAAATATTGCATGTTCATGCCTTAGGTATGCTATTTTTTTAAAAAAAAACTGTTCGGTGACGGCAATTGGTGAGAATAAAAACACGAGTAATTCACACACAGCCATCATCTTGATTCACAGGCATGCCCATTTGCACAGTAGACGCAGATAGCTTTGCATGCCAGTGGTCTACCTGAACCCCCCCCCAAAAAAAACACATTAAGACAAATCGCAGATGCTATGAGTAGCCTTTACTGCAGAGCAATCTGCCTCTTTTTACTTCATATAAACAATCCCTCAGACACCATCTTAATTGAATCTGCTGCTTCTTTCTTTAGTAGGTTCAATACTTTCTCTTTCTTGTCCTCCAGTGAAAGGGAGCAGGTGCCACAGCTGTGGCCTCTTCTGTGGCATGGTGGGAGGCATAGGCAATGTTGCCATGTTTCTCTTTTTGGAAGGTAAGGGGATGGGCATAGCCTACTGTGTAGACCCTCTGTTATGCTGACCTAATTTAGAGAGTGCACCTCCAACACCTGCTTTTTCTCTGATGGGCCTGCAGGAGCCATTGCTGCCAAGTCCTCCTCCATTTTCTCTTTCCTGCCACTTTGTCCTCCATCACTTGGGGGTGTGGAATGCCTGTGGGGCAGTGCATAATGTTGATGCAGGCAGCGCTTTGCTTCCTGACTCTGGCAGCTGGAGAGCTTGGGCTGCCCCTGTTTCAATTGGTGCTAAAAAGAATGTAAATATAGGCACGAGGCAAGCCCCTCACTTTTGAAGAACTCCTCCCTTGTTGATTTTCTCCATCATGGAGGTCCTGCACATAATCCAAATAAAACCCCTGGGATGAGCACGACCAGTTTATGTAGAGCACATTCCAGGGTAGTTGCAGAGCCTCACTGGACACACTTGAAGTGACAATATGCCCTCCTTGCTGGCTGTGACTTGTGGAGAAAATCTCCCAGTGGGGGCAAGCTATCTTTCAAGGAAGCTGTGTGTTCTATCTGATTTGATTGTCAAACTGCTGGGTAGCTTCCAAGGAATTGCTGAGTCACTTCCAGGGAATCCCAA
Source organism: Gambelia wislizenii (assembly GCA_030847615.1). NCBI lineage: Eukaryota > Metazoa > Chordata > Lepidosauria > Squamata > Crotaphytidae > Gambelia > Gambelia wislizenii. The sequence goes on along the minus strand of JAUMIR010000005.1, from coordinate 100,273,115 downwards.
ATAGTTTGAAAATCCATGGTGGTTAATGAATGGGTTTCTTACATGCTACAATCAGAATTTGGGAAAGTTTTTCTTTAGGACTATAACTCCCAGAACTGTGCAGCCAATATGGTCATTCTCTCTTCTTACATGTGAGCCTCAGGAACATCTGAGAGAAGAGCTCAGCCTGCTTCAGTCCAATGCATCACTTTCTGTATTGTCCATCACAACATTTCCTTCGCTTCATATTCCTTGCTCATCCGGAACCTTTGGAAAATACTGCGAAGCAGTATCTTTGAAGGAAAGGAACACTGGTGAATCTTCAAGATATTGTAGTTTCATTGGTAGTCTGTATACCTGGAGAGGGCAAGTAGGAGACAACTGTACATATCAGCTTCTTCCTGCCCTCACTTTCTTCTGGCAACCTCCTAATGTACTCATGTAGAAAAGCTGAAGAGTTAGCATTATTGCTGCCCAAAATGCCTGAAAGAAGAATTCTGAAACCCCAATAAGAACAGCAAAATATTCATCCTTCACTTTATTATCTCCCACCTTTTTTCCCAAACTGTGACTCAAGACGGCTACAAAAAGCAGAAAAGTACAATATACAAATGTTGACATTAAAAGAGTATTAGAACATTATCAGATGACCCCTTTTAAGATGTTCTTTTGCTAGCATAGAAAATCTCACTTTTATGCCAGCAAAAGAACACCCCCCCTGCACTTACCTTTCTCTCCCAGCAAAGGTTCCCTGGCAATAAAAAGGAAGTGAACAGAGTCCTGTTCACTTCATCACTCAAAATCCCATGAGACTTTCTTGTGCAGGAAATTAAAAAATAAAAATAAAATATACACATAAAAAGTTACACTAAGCACCTAGGCACACTTTAAAAGTCCCAAGTAACCTGGGGAGGGTCATAAAAAGAGTGAAACTTACCTGGATGTTCTGATCTCACCTGGAAGTGTTCACGCCAGACCAGCCACTCTCGCTGCAGTGATGAGAGTTAAATGGCCCGAGGTTTCACACACCAGCAATGCCAGCACAAAAGCCGCAGAGGGAGCTATTGGTGGCTTAAGCTGTCAATTAAAAAGTATGGGATTTTGACAGGGCATAACTGCGAATGAGTGATGTCATCTGATATGAGTGCCCTTTCGCAGTTATGTGTTGTCATTATGATGTTGTATCTTGTCTGTCTGATAAAATCCTAAGACTCACAGCAGAATTAAAATAATTAAAATATTACAGGTTGAGTTTTCCCTTATCCAAAATGCTTGGGACCAGAAGTGTTTTGGGTTTTGGATTTTTTCAGATTTTATATTTGCATATACATAATGAGATATCTTGGAGATGGGACCCAAGTCTAAACATGAAATGCATTTATGTTTCATATACACCTCATATACATAGCCTGAAGGTAATTTTATACACCTAACTGACCCAGTATAACATATGTCATTATAGTAGATTTGAAAGGTTCACATGGTTCAGCTACACACTATTATTTTAGCCTCTAAAAACACACTTTGTAGTAGTATACCATCTACGTTTGACTGTATTTCCTATCTTTCTAAATTTATAAAATATTGCATTGTTTTACATGTTGGTGGTGAGTGCCTGAGGGAGTGAGAGGAGGGAGGGGCCCTTGTGAGGCTGGGGGTGTAGATGCAGATTGAGTGGCAGGAGTGGATTATGAGGTGGAGAGGGAATTTGCATGTGGGTGGTGATTGGCTGAGGGAGTGAGGGGAGTGAGGGGATTGGTTGGGTAAGCGGCCAAACAGCACATTGGGAAATGAAACATACCCAAGAGTTTTATATACAGTTGTCTCTTCATGTTTGCTGGGGTTCCAGGACCCCCCGTGGATACAAACATCCATGAATATTCAAGTCCCATTATATGCAATGGCATAGCAAAATGGTGTCCCTTATATAAGATGGCAAAATCAAGGTTTGCTTTTTGGATTATTATTTTTTAAGAATATTTTCAAGTCATGAATACTTAAATCCTTGGTACCAAATCCGTGGATACAGAGGGACAACTGTATATAGATACTAGCTGGACCCAGCATACCATACACTGTTATAAAAACTCCCCCCCAAATCCCGGTAGACCTCACAACAACCCTGTAAGGTAGGCTGGTAGATTTAGATTCCTCCTCCCCCTTCTCAGCATTCCACACTTTTCCTGGAATTGCTAAGGGCGACTCACTCTGTTGCCCTGCTGCTGCTGCTGCTGCTGCGGCAACCACCACCGATGGCGAGACACCACTGCTGCCACTGCAACGGGACCCTGGGACCCATTTTTATTTAAATATTTTAATATTTCAGATTATGGAGTATTTTGATATTTCCAGATTTACAGATTAAGAATACTCAACCTGTACTTCAATACAAAGATTAAATACAGTACCGTAAATACATTTCTGTTGTTAACAATTAATCCCCAAATTCTTGCTGGAAAAGAAAAGTCTTAACCTGCCAACCAAAAGACAACAAAGAAGGAGCCATCCTAGCTTCCTGGGAGGGCAGAGTTCCAAGGTGTGTGAGCAGCCACAGAGAAGGCTCTCTCCTGCTTTCCCACCAGCCATGCCTGAGAAGGCAATGGTTCAGCGAAAAGTGCCTCCCCTGAAAAGCTCAGAGCTTGGGCAGGCTCATATGGGACAATACAGTCCTTCAAATAGCCTGGGCTTGAGATGTACATTCAGGGAAACAAAAGTTAGCATGAACTAACATAATCTCCAAACTAGGGTTCACTCATGGAATGCCCCCAAGAGTACTGGCATTGAAAGAGACAAACTTGGCAGCTTAAGGTTGCCCAGCTGTACCCTCATTGGCATTGCATTTTGTGCAATTGTTACATTAGCAAGTTACTAACTGGCAAGAGTGTAAAACACCACTAATGAATTAGAGATGTTCTCTAAAGCATGCTCCTTCTTTAGATTGATGCCTGCGGGAATATTCTTCTTACAACCCTGGAAATGAGAAATGAAGTCAGTGGATCTAACGTGCTTGCAAGTCTGAATGATCCAAGAGCAACGATGTATTCCTATGACAGCGCCAGCATCCATTATAGGAGACCACCCTCTACAAGAGACCTCTACAGCAGAAGCCCTTTGGATAGACACACAGCCCATCAAAAGGGACGCTTACGGAGAAGAGCGTCACAACTCAAAGTCAAAATCCCAGATTTGACTGATGTCAATTCCATAGACAAGTGGTCCAGAATGGTCTTTCCTATCACATTTATTCTTTTCAATGTTGTCTATTGGCTTTATTATGTGCACTGAATTATGCTGTGATCCCTCCACCCAATCAGCCTAAACACCTTTTCTCCTTTCTTCAGTTTTGTCAACCTTAAGGACTACAGTAGCCACAAAGCTACATATTCAAAGTACAATATTCAGCCACTCAGTGGGTTAGGGTGTCCTTTTAACCACATCCAAAAATTAATCCATGTTTACTTCAAAAAGACAGTATCTATCTGAACATACTACTATTCTTGTAGATCTGCTTTCAGAGAGCAACGACATTGAAGACGTAAGTGCTATTCTTCCACTTCATTTTAAAATTATTTCTGGTGATCTTTCCTTTCCTTTTTCCTAGCATTTAAGATTAGAACTGATTTTTCCCTTTTTTTCATGACGTATATTGCTATTTCGTGGCATTATGAAAACTATGAAGTTTAACAGAGTTCAGGTGTTCCCCAACATAAGACAGATGACATCTGTAATCCTATGCACACATACCTGGGAGTGAGCCCCATTGATGAGAGTGGGACTTACCTCTGAGTAAACATACATAGGATTATGCTGCAATTCTTTTACCATAAATGATCTTCCAACACAGGAGTCTGATTTTCCAGAGGCATATAGGGAGACCTTTGATGGGGCAAAGTTAGGGCTGCAGGGTTTAACCACTCCACCTATAAAAACATTTTTAGAAATTAAAAGGGTACCCCTGGTGAATCTAGTAATCTATGTTTTAAAAACTGTTGATGATTTTACACAGAATTCTTTGCAAGAGATACAAATGATAGAAACCATGTACAAAAAAGTCTGACCTTCTCTCACATGCAGAAGTGAATGCCTCCCCCCAATGGTGCCTGGTGTGAAATGTACATGAATCTCTAAAAACAAAGCATGCTTTCACTTTCTTTAAAAATACTGGTTTACTTATAAGCAAATTCATGCAGATTTAATCAATAATTGATTAAAACCCCATGTCGTTTGAGCAGCTAAGATTTCTGTAAGCCAGTGAACTCTAGACAGAACAAATTATGCACGCTCTTAAGACTGGAGCCAATGGCTGGTCTGCAATAGAAATGGAGCTGTACCTGAGACAAAAAGCAGAGGTTTGTCAGATAAAAAGAAAAGGGGCATGAGAAGTTGCCCTTCCTAATTTCATCAACTTCTGGCATGTACCACTATCAGGTTTAGGCTAGTTTAATTACAGCCTGATCAAGCCCATTCCAGAGTCTGAAAAAAGCTCTGGCCCTATCAGATTCTAGCTTCTTATGGGAGGACAATGGCTATTAAACTTGTTTTAAGTGCTGAAGTAGACTTGACACATGATTGCCTCTGGGATGCAATTAGAAATCATGAACATGACAGGAGAAGATATTAAAGCCTTCGCCCTGCAGTTCTGATCTAGATCAGTTCCTTCTTCCCTCAGCTGCTATTTGCCCTTGGGGAAAAGTGTCATTTTTATTAATGAGAGCTTCCATATTTATAGAAATAGCAGATGTCTGGAGGGGGGAACAAACTATATTAGGACCATAATGGGGGCTATAACCAAACTCTTTCCCCACTTACAGACTGTTGTTTCATAAGAACAAGAAAGAGGAAACATGCAAGAGCCATTCATGTGACATAATATCTACTTTAACCCTTGGGGAAACAGGTATGCTCATACACAGAGATCAAATCTGATAGGAATGGAATACCTTTGACATTATAACTTCTGTAACAATGTTTATAACCAGGACTTGGAGCAGTCCAGGATACACAAGGGGAAACCTGTAAAGAATAAAATGGTATTGATTCCCCTCCCCCCGTTTTGGATCTACAGGTCACACCCTGCCCCATATCCATGGAACCAATATCCGCAGTTTCAGTTATCCAAGGGACACAAAGTAGGGGACACATACCATAGAGTTGCACTAGAAAATGCCTAGAGAGGTACCCTCCAGTCTAGTCTATAGCATGTTTCTACAGAAAGTCCTTTATTTTGATAGGGCTTGCTATTATCCATGGTTTCACTTATACACAGTTAGCCCAGGAATATATCCCCTGTGGATGTGGTGGGGCGGACTTGTACTTCCAATGCAGGTGCATAAAGTAGAAAATGTCAGCCTTCCCAGAATTTGGAAAGACAGGGAATCTCCTCTTCACTTTGATTAGGACAGTGATTGTGTCCAGAGACCAAAAGATGTGAGCCAGATTAATGGTATACCACATTTTCATTAATTACTTTTCTTTAACTACAGTTATAAGAACAATAATAACCAATCTGTGCATGTACAATGTCAACACACACTGATGGTCTGTCCATTAGATGAGTGTTATTTGGTCCATAATTGTGGCATTTTGGTTACTGACAAAAAGCGTAAAATTATACCAAGGTGGCATTCCCCCCAGTGAAATCTTATGTACACATTTGTCTTTCTGTATGATGTTCTCTTGTTTTTAGAAAGTGACTTGTGTTCCATTGTAACCTCTTCTATAATCCTCTCCCCTGCAATAAGGATTCTGCTTCCCTAGAGTCCTCCTTACAGGTAGCATAATTACAGGTAGGCTCAGACAGCATCTGTTCCCTTTCTCTGCCGTGTGTGTGTGTGTGTGTGTGTGTGTACAGACGGACATGCCTTCAAATCCCTTTTCATCTTATGGTGACCCCATGAATTTCATAGGGTTTTCTTAGGCAAGGTATCCTCAGAGGTGTTGCCCAATTTCTTCTTCACAAATTTAGCTTACAGCACATGATATTTGTTGGCAGTTTCCCATCCAAGTGCTAACCAGGGCTGGCTCTGCTTAGCTTCCAAGATCAGACAGGATCTGGTGCCTTTAGGATATTTAGGCAGGGTCTGCCTCTTATACTGCCAGGCAAATTGTTAAGTTTTAGGGGTTTTTTTCTCTATCACATTAGAGAATGATCTAAAGATACCTGATGTGGTACTCTTCCTGATGGTAAACAGGTATAATTCACATCAGTGTCTTTGTGGAAGCCATTTCTATCCTGTGCTGAGCTCTTGGGAAAGGACAGGATGAAAATACCAAGGATTTTTGCAAAAAAAGAGAAAGTTCATACTGTATAACAAACAGGCAAAGACCACCATTTTCATATTATAAGTTAAAATCAGTTGGTTATAACTCCCTTCCCATAAACGGTAAAACCAAGATCTGTTTACACATTGGCCAAATGAACCATCATCTACACTTCTAGACTGTGATAGGAAATTCATACACATGCACCAGAATTTTGTACATACATTGTGTAGAATCAGTGCAAAAACCTGTACATATGTATATACAAATATCAAATCACAACAAAATGTTCACAGCTTTTTTTAGGTGGAACTGAATACATAAATATATACACACACAATGGTACATGCATAATATCCAACTGGTCACACCAAACATGTCATGTGCAGCGGGATAGGGTGGGTCATCAGATATGGAGAATTGTCAGTTTATTAAATGCAAGACCCAGTTCACCCTTTTGCTAAATGATTAGGCCACATCAGTTTCACTTCATCTCAGAGTACTTTCTTATATTGAAAGTTAGTATTTATCAGATTCAGTCACTGAAAACTAGAAGTATAAAGCCGAACCTATGTGTGCGTCTTGCCTTCCTTAGTATAATCTTAATCTTTTTCTCTTAGTTTGCAAAAGTACAGCATCTAAGCAACTGGAAATGAACATGTTAGCCCATAATTACTTCCTGAAATATTATTTGCAAGGCTAAAACAAAAGAATGTACACACACATAAACTTTCAAGTAGCAATTTTATAAATTCACAAAATTTTATATTGCAATCCCTTATGAATGAAAGCCGGCTGCCAGACTTACCTCTCTAGATGTCAAGAATGTTAGCCAGAGTTAACCAAACTGAAAATGGTGATAGAAATGAAATTTGTACAGAAAGAAAAAGACAGAGGTCAAAATGCAGTAAAAGCAATTAATTGTAAAGCAAGCAGGGAGAATAATACAACAGACTTTTAACCCCTCTCCACACTTTAGTTATATTTTTTCCCCCAAGTCATATCATTCAGGCTTGGTAGTATAATGCCCAACTTTAAAAATATTCATTTGCATGTAACCAGTATGGATTTCTCCTAGCCTTTTTTTCCTATGCTCAGAAAGGAATCATTGTACAAGCAAATGTGCCATCTTAAAATGTAATTGTGATTAAGTCCCATTAAAATAACAGATATTGCAATCTTCCTGGGAGTGTGCACACTTACCCAGGAGTACCTAAGGCACACTGCACATGCACTAAGACCACATTACAAATTGTATTGAAGAGCAATTCTATTTGCAAGGTCCATCACAAAGGGAATTAGACTTCTGTTGCCAGCTAAAAAAGCAGTTAAGAAGGCTATGTATCTGTAAAACAAAATTTAAGATTTAGAATTTTAAAATAACAACATACATATATTACATATCAAGATACCCAGAGTGTATCACAAAGACATTAATGTTGCTCAAAGCCATGCAACTTGTACCTTCATTATAGTACCTCCACATGCCATAATATTTTTAAAAAATGACTCTTGCCCGACTATGTTTACTGCTATTCTTTTTCTCTGTGATGTCTGAAATGGCATCCTGGCCGTGTTCCATATGCTTGGCATCATATATAAATCCAGTCACTGACACTGCACAGTTAACATTTCCATGCCAGGGTTCTACAGCTCAGAAGTATGCACTGTTGGCAGGCTAATAATTCAAAGACATGCAGACAAAGAGTGGCTTGTGGCTGTTACATCAGTGGGGCAGTGAATCCACTCTGAGTTTTATTCCAAACTTTAAAGGGGTTATCCAAGGTCCTGATCCTATTTTGGAGATAGGGTTCATGAGGGTGGATAAGACTGGAATGAAACACAGCATGAATTCACCACATCACTGACATTGAAGCGCCCAGCCACCCCAACCAGCCCACTGTCATCTTTAAACTGAGGCAAAAGATTTATGCTTTTGGAATCTGAGTAAATTTAAAACATAGTACATAATGGTACATTTTGCTAATTTGAAGGGGGGGTGTTTTTTGTTGCATTAGAGCTAATTGGCAGCCACCATGGGTAACCAGCATTATTTTACTTAATTTAGGCTGCAATTCATCAGATACATTCTTGGAAATAAGTCCCAATAAACTCGACAGGACATATCTCTGAGCCAAAATTCATACGACTGGACTGAAAGTGCCTTACCATAGCAAGAAACAAATATGTCATATTGCATGCCTCTTATCTCCCAGGATGTTTTAGCTGGAAAAGTAAGGATTTCCATATACTTAATATTTTCTCTGTTAGAGAAGTGAGAGCCTCGTTTGGACCAATATCATTAGCTGGTGAACCTTTATCGAGGCCCAGATCACTAGAACAAAACTGTAATGAACTAAAAAGGACATACCGGGACTGTGATGTCTGAAATAAGAGACTTTGTATGTATGACTTGGAAGATCTCATAAAGCCAAGGATTACAGGAACACACCATCACCTCTGTTGCTAAGGCTTCTCAAACTATAACCCAACAGCAATCTTACAGTTCCATTGCTTCTCCAACACCTTCCCAGAATGTCTCAGGCCAAGTTTTGATAACCCAATACAGTATTATCCCAGCTAAACTCTCTTTCCTCTTTGTCTGTTTAAACTTTATTCTAAACTTCTTGATAGCTAAAGAAAAACCCAAAGTGCCAAGTGGGAAGTAGAATTTTAATCTGCTTTTTAAAAAGTAGCACTAAGGCTGAGTCAAGAGAATTCATTCACATTGTGCCTTTTTACACATCCACTCTCGTGTTATCTAAATCCATGATGAAAGAAAAAAGAATCCATGAAAACAGCATGTTTACAGAAGTGCCTTGCTCATATGAATTTGGATTCAGTTTTCCTTTGAATCGGGCCAAATTTTTTAGCTGCCTTGAATCCCATTGGGGGGTTGGATGGGGGACAGAAATTCAATTAGTAAATTAAAAAAATAAAAATTGGGACTGATGGCCCAAAAAACAGAAATGCCCCCCTTCCAAGTCTTCTACTGAAATGTAAAGTAAAATATTTAATATTATGATTTTGTTTAAAAGCTAATTTACTGCCATGTGTTGTCAATTTGGAAATAGTAAAAACAGTTAATACAAGACAGATGCAGAAAAATGGTTAAAACATAGCTCAGAAACAAACTGAGTAATGCCAGTATTTTCAATGTTAAAACTGGGTACTGATATACTGGAATTTCAGCTCTAGGACTTTTTTGTTTTGTTTATTTTTTTTTTTTAAAGATTGTATGAATAAAAATGAAGTCATAGCACCTTAAGCTGCAATTGTACCATTGAACACAAGGGGGCTTACTTCTAAGTAAACATACCTAGGCTTATCCTACTCATCTTCTCAAAACAACTTTTCTGGGGTAAAATTTTCCCTTCTAAAAAGCTGGCCTTGAACCTGTCTACTTTTTGTGAATACGGGGATGTTTAAATTCATATAGGTGCTGAATTTAGGTGAGCCTCATAAATTTATCATATATTCTCTGCTAGTTGTTGTTCCCAAAGATGATTTGTCATCATGGGCTGATCTCAGCTAGCTGCTGCCTCAGTTTATAGTCGGCCTGTGAAAAACCAGGAAATGGGTTGGAAGTAAAGATGAGTTTATGAAGATGGCAGGTTATTTTGATTCACCATTGCCTCCAGCCCTTTGAAGCTGCAGTACATATAATCTTATAAGAATAAGAAATAAATTGGACCTACTATATTGGCACCAAATTTTCAGAACAACATCCTCTTGTGAAAATAAAACAAGAAGAACATCCTCCCATAACAACAAACAAATACAACCCTAAGATTAAGAGCAAAGTGGCATGCCAGCTTTTAAAAAAACCTACTAAACTGCATGAAGTATGGATAGACTTCGCTCTTAAACATGGCCTAAACAAATTATTCCTTCGACCAAGCAGATCAACCAAACCAAATTCTGATTGCAGTTTGTGAAACAGTGAAGGAGTGTGGTCACACATCTCAGTTCTTGGATTTCCAACTGTAATTTGAAAAATAGAAGCTATATCCATCACCACTTGCTAGCTGGCTCAGTCTTGAAACAGACTTTTGACCTATGATCATTGCTCACCTCTCCATGTCCAATTTAACTGCTGGTTGTTTCAACCAAAACTTTTAAGGTTGAAGTCCATATAGGCATGTACCTGAGATTAAGCTCAGCTGAATTTAACAATACTTACATCAAAAGGCGTAGGACTGCACTGCACAACTGCACACCTCATTCCATCTTGCTAATGAAACAGCATTTTGCTTGGTTAATGAGAATCAGTCTCTACTAACATCAGCAGGACTGGGAATTGTGTGTCCTTGGGATCCCATTAGATAGCAACTTCTATCATCCTTCACCATTAGATGTTATCGAGGGCTGAGAAGAAATGCAATACAGTACAACAATATTTGGAGTGCCACATTTTGCCCATCCTTGATCAAGGGAATGACTTTCTGCATGTTGTTGTTGTTGCTAACTGCCCTCAAGTTGACTTCAATTTATGGTAACACTCTGAATGAGAGATCTCCAGGTCACCCTATCCTCAGTAGCTCTGTTCAGGTTTTGCAGACTCCGGCTGTGGCCTCCTTGATTGAATACAAATTCTATCAGTCCTACCCAACACACTCAATGGTGAAGGATAATGGAAATTGTCATTCACTAACATCTGGAGGGCCACAAGTCCTCTACCCTCACCCCCTCCTCTATAAAACAATGCTGATGTGATCTGGCTAGGACATCCAGTTTATTCAATCTGATGTTTTCTTTGAAAATGTAAAATCATATAAGTGAATATATTTTGTCAGCTATATTTCTAAGAGAGACTCTTCATCTTGTCAGAGATAACATGGTAGCAATCTACTTCTGTAATGTTTTGCAAGAGCCATCAGGAACATACCTGACATACCAATTTACCTGACATATAAACTAAGCAAGTTACTTATTTAGTTTATTTATACTCCGCATTTCCACATAAAAAGGCACTCAAGACAGCTAACAATATGACATATTAAACACAAAACCTTTATTAAAAGAATAAAAATAAATAAATTAGTTGGACCCCCTTCTAACAGTGAACCAGTGACCATTTATGAATATTTAGCACACAAATGCCACACGTTTGTTTAACCACATGTTTGAAATGTCCCATACTTGAAAATTTGCTTTTCTTTGAAGAAAAAGAAACATTAAAACTAGGGTAGAAGGATGGAAGAAGGAAACAAGAGATGAACACAATACTCAAGTAATTTTTATTACAGTGTGGCAAAGGCAATAACATTAGCTATTAATCTACCCTATGTGCTGCTTCAGCTACAAATGTATTTTTAAAATACAAAGAAGATAGAGGCTTTATGAAATAGAGCTTGAGCAAGTTACTTTTGGAACTCCAGCTCCCAGAATCTTCCAGTCAACATGAGATTCTTGGAACTGTGGTCCAAAAAAGTAATTTCTCCAAGCACCATTTGTGATTCACGAAGACCACAAGTCACATTGGCAACCTATTTGTGTATTCATATGCCTTTTACAAAAATGGCAGTTCATCACTTCTGAATTTCCTTTCTGGTCAGTGAGAAAGGAGACCCCCTACTATGGGGATGTTCCATCTCTTCTGGGGCCAATAGGCAGGCTCCAATCTTCTTCTTCAGGCAGCTCAGCCAGTTGAGCAATTCAATGAAGTACTATAGTTTAAGAGAGATGGAGCAGCATCCACAATCTGATGCAAGCAGTCCAAGTTCTACAGGATAAATGGAAAGAACAGGGATTGGGGCAACCTCCTCTCCCTGACAGGTCCAGTAAATGGATCCATGGATTGAAATTCATAGGTAAGTACAGAATTACCAGTGAGAATTGCCTGCTATTATGGAGATGTATAGAAACAGTGAATCCCTAGGCCAGATCTCCTTCTCTTTCCTTGAATGGTATCAGCACACTCCGCATCTGTCAGAGACTGCCTCTGCCAAGCAAAGATTGGATTGAGGACTATGTAGCTGCCCAGAGCATGTTCTCCAATGGAACTCTTTCCCCCATGGCTGCTGAGGTGGCCCTGCTTATAACCATATGGCAACCACTCCCTCTGGGACTTCCAAGCAACTGGATGTCCTGGCCATAGAAATGTACTCTTTGATACATCTAGCCAGGCAGAATCTAGTGGCTCCTTTTCATCTCAAGAAGGCCCAACAGGCTACAAAAAGAGAATTGTGGCATGTGGCTTGGTCCTATCCAGGTAAGACTTACTTGCCCTACAGGTGTCAAGGCGATATTACTGTCTTCTTGAAGTGTGGAAGAGTTCAGACAGAAATAGGTTATGACTTTATGCCCCTTCCCCTAGTGGGGATCGGGGAGGGCAGTGTCAGCTCTCTTCTCCTGGCAGCAAAACCATAGCTGTATTCTGTCCAGGTACCTTCCAGCCTCTCCCCACTACATTATGGCTATGGCAGCAGACTTGGAAGCTCCTTTTCATGGGGTGCAAACATGGTATGAGGAACTACTAAATACTTAATTCCACAGCATCTGAAAAAGAAAATATGCTCAGATAGCCTCAGGCTATATGTGTATATATCACCAATAGGGTTCTGGTCTCTTGTCTATATGGAAAATGAAGAGGTCCTTCACTAGTGAAATGGGTCCAAGCATTTGTCCATGTAAAGAACTTGGAGTATATGGTCCTGGCAGATTGGAGGAGTGGCTTAGACAGAACTCTGAAGCACTGCATTGAGTCTCCAGGTGGGGAATCGATGTAGAGGGGTGGCTTGTGTGGCTACTGAGAAATCTCTTAATGTGTAGGTGTGACCACAGGACACCTCTAGAAGTCCCACGATCCATGCAGTTGCAGAGACCTGGGCATTTGAGGGCAAAAGGCCTGTTGAAAGACAATCCAGAATTCTAGAATGCTCCAAACTATTTCCCTCTCCTCCTTGATCTTTCTGATGGCCTTGGTAATTGGAGGGAGAGGCGAGAAATGTGTAGAGGACAATCTTTGACCATCAGGACATCAATGCAAGTGATGTCTGGTTCCTGGTATCTTGAAATATAAGTTGGTATTTGCCCCTTATGTGAATAGGTCCATGATCAGCACCCTCATCTAGCTGACCACTAGAATGAAGTTGTCCGGCTGAAATGGCCATCCTCCTGGATCCATACACCTCCTGCTGACTCAGTACATCTGAGTACAGAGGAGTTCCTTCAGGCACTCCACAGTATGAAACTGTGACTACCTGAAGAGACAGTTGATTCCTTCCTCAAGGACTTGGCCCTTTGCTTGCAGGCCTTTGTTGTCATCTTGTCTGTTCTTACTGGAATGTGATTTCCTTCCAGGGGCATGGGGCTGTGCATTGCCAAGCAAACTGCCCTCTGTTCTGCCCTGTTGAAGTTCCAGGCTGACTCTGCTTAGGAACTGTTTGAAGCTACACCATTGGGAATATATGCAGGGGATCTAGAGTTGCCCAGAGTGGGAATGAGCCTGCTATGCTACATCCTGGCAGGCAATCATCTTCCTAGAAGACTGGTAAGATTTAGTATGTCAGAGACATACCCAGTGCATGGCAGGACCATTTGGCAAATGTTGTCTCTCTTCCGGGTGAAAGTTTGTTTGTTTGTTTGTTTGATCGAGTGTGATATCGCCATCAAAACATTTTTGCTTCCTTAGGTGCCTGTTACTGCTCACACTGACACCTGGTTGTATCTTGGTTCTTCTTTGGGGCCATGAAGAAGATGGGGAAGGTTCTCTTTGCATCCTGCTTTGAGGATGGATTCTATGGTCTCAGTCTGGATCAGGTGGTTTATGGCTACTTTCACCCCCATTAGAAGATGAATAGCAAGGGGTTTCTCCAGAGCAGGGGACAGCTTGAGTCTGTTATTACATACTTTACATCTGCTGCCAAATGTCTGAGGAGCCAACTTTCCACCATAATTTCCTAGATCCTGTAGTCACTTCTTCGTTTGAGTGTGACTTCCTGGACTGCATATAGAACTTCTGCTTGGGCCTATGGTGCCATTTCAACTTGCTTCCTCTTGACTGTGGAGAAGTCTAATGCATAGTTGAAGTCACTGGAGTGTCCAATGGAAAAGGAGCAATAAGGAAAAATGTGTTATTTGGATGACCTCTTGGAATCCCTTTCCTGTGTGATAAGCATGGCCCTGTTTGCACCTTTGATTTCCCCCAAAATCTTGATGAGGCTCACCCACGGGGTGCATCTGTGACAAGACCAAGTCCTCTTCTGAGAGGGGAAGCTGCATAAGGTGGGATGAGATGTGATTGCCCCATATTCTTCTCCTGGCAACCTGCATCCTTCTGAGGACCTGGCACCCGAACAGAAAGGTGTCCAGGGAAATCATTGTGAAGAATGTCTGGAGGACCTCTATCACATAGGCCTTCAGCTGGTATTTCTCTACATTGCCTCCAAATAAGCCAAGCTTTTCTTGAACTGCTATGGAGGAGGCAGGCAAGATGCATCTTGAGTTTCTGAGAGTAGTTGCATCACTTTGGGTTGAAGCTTATAAATACTATCCCTTCCTATACCTTGAAATCTCAGGAAGGCTATATAAGTAAAATCAGTTTAAATAGTTGGGGGGAAATTACATTTTAAAATGATGGAAACAGTGTACTAAATAATCAAACATGTTAAAACAGCTTAAAGGTTAAAACAGTTTAAGAACAAATACATGCACATTTTAGAAGGAATCAAACCCCAGAGGCTTGTATGGTTTGTTGTAGAATCTGTGGGTTCACCCTGCCTTGTCTGGTGTGGGTCACTCCTTGGGGGGGGGTGTCTCTTAAACACAAAATAATTTAGACACTTCAGTGGACGGGCTAGAATTTGACAAAGCTTGTCTTGTCAGTAACAGGAGAAAAGAAGTTCTTGGGGCTTGTCTATACAAGGCAATAAAATGTGGATTGATGTGCAGTAACATCAGTTCACCACAGCTTTCATTTGTCTCCATGGGTTTTTTTTCCAAGATCACTGGCATGTGAAGCCATACGCGTTTGTTGTTCAAATGGGTATGCCTGCGAATCAAGATGGCAGGAGTGAGTGAATTACTCATGTTTTTATTGCCACCACCGAACATTATTTTTTTTATATAAAAAAAGCAAATCCAAGGTGCGGAAATGCAATCTTCTGCTTAAATAAACAGAAAAAAGGCTGTTTTGTCACCTCAGTGCACAATTGTTACGGCGAAAATCCACCATAGCGGTTATGGCAGCTGTCTTGCCAGCAAGCTCCACCCCCAAGCACATCCAACCAATCAGCTTTCCACTCCCGCTCTTATCAGGAAAGCACAGAAAAGCGAATTGATTGTCCTAATGAGTGGGAATGTGCATTTCATTCGGAGTTTTTTAAAAAGTCAAGAAAAGCTGTAAAGGCTTTTCCCACATAGTATTTGGAGCTTCCCCCTTCCTTCCGAATATGGTGAAATGAGGCAAGATCCCATTGGGACAAGACATATTCTCCTCAAATTCTATGAGGAGTATTTTCGCCATATAGACAAGCTCTTGATCCCACACTGCAAACTCTAGAAAGAAACCTCCTACCCACTCAGCCACAGATGCTGACTCAAGATCAAGAGAGACAAGAAGCCATTTCCCACCCATGTTCTGCTGTGCCGTGGGCATCCTCTCTCTCACTCTGATCAGAAATAAGCCCTCCTCTCCCTAATCTAGTGCTTTTGTCTCCACTCCTGTGTTATTATAGTTGCTACTGCTGCTGCCATTGAGGGCAGTGATGTGCGCTTGACTGCCATTGGTTGCTCTGGGGCAGACATTGTTGGGAGTCCCCATTAAGCAGATGAGGTCATGTGAGTAGTGCCTTTCCCATGCAGGTGCATTCCACCTATGTTCTAGATGGCAGCAGTAATGCAGCTCCCGTGCAGTAAGAGGGCTTCTCTGCTGGCCAGCACTTCTTCCTGGCCTAGGAAGGAGCAGCTAGCATTTGCTGTTCTATCCCTTTCTGTTCATGCTGCCCCCCCCCACATGGCTGTGTTCTCATTCTCTCTCTCTCTCCCTCCCTCCACACCTCCCCCCCTCTTTGAAACTGGCTTAAAGATCAAGCTTGGAGATGTCTTCTCATGCTTAGGCAGGAAGTAAATGGGCTGACCTCAGGAAGACCCCTTATCTCCTCCCGGAAGAAGACTAGATCCTGCCTATTAGTCCCAGAACTGGGACAGCCCCATAATAACTGAATTCCTTCCCCTCTCTTGACTAGAGGAATATACTCAGTTATGGAGGCTGTGATGAGCTTGGTAGGTCACAAGCTGTGTAGACCTGCTGTAGTAATATGGTCAGGTACCAGCATTTCATTAAGCAAGCTTTTAGCAACTCCTGCCTAAATATGTAGCTGCCCATGTGACGTCTGACTGTGTTTGCATGGGGGTGGGGACTTGATTGGTCTTCCATTGCTACTCTTGGTCTACCATTGGTGCCTTTAGATGCCAGCAAATCAAAACCTGGTGCAACCTCATTGAGCCACTCAGTAGTTCAAACTGACCTTGTACAGGACTTCCCAAGAATCTTGAACAACAATTGTATAAACCTTTTACATACAAAATTAAATTGCCTATTAATCTAAAAGTGATTGTGGTCTGGGCCACAGCTCAGTGATCATAATATGTCAGAGCCTGATTCAGAGACAATGACTCTGAATTGCTCAGGCTGCAAGCCTTTACCTCCATGTCTAAAAACGAGGCAAAGCCAACAATTTATAATAACTGGTGTCCATGATTGTTATCTGGACGAGACCTTCATCCAGAGGCAAACAGTTGCCATATGACCTGATGGCCAAAATCCATTGATGATCCATTGATTACTTGAAATACCTACCGTTACCATGTCTCTTCCTCAACAGGGTCTCACAACCAACTTTAAATTATCAGAGACCCACTTGAGGTGGCCATCTAAATTGTCTAATGGAAACAAATGAAGGGACTATTTTCAGTCAATTGGTCTGGATTCATGTTTTAAGTCATACTTGGAGTTAACTGATTGAAAGCCATGCCTGTGTCTCGAATATGACTACATTTGGATCCAGCTAATTATTTTTTATTTTGAATCTAAGTAAAAACAAGGCTCTAATATAAAAGGACCATTACAGAATCTCCTTATAAATGAACCCCTTTCCCTTTCCATGGCTCATTTCAATCTCATTTATAGGATTTTCAAGACATCGTTTAAGGAAATTGTATACTGTGGATTGTTAATTTAATCACAAATTCTCATAAATTCACATTTGGAAGTTTAATTGTAAACATAAAACCAAAAACATTTTTCAAACCATCCTTTGATATGATTTCAAAGAGCTTTTTACACCAGAATAATATGGGGGGCGGGGTGAGCTGCTAAAAGGACCCCTTCCCGTGTTTGTTTTTGGAAATGAAAGGAAAGATTTCTAGGAAATAAGTTTAACAGAATGCCAAGGGAGGAAAAATAGACTAATTTTTTACAATTAACTTTTCTACTTTGTACAAAGATATGCTGCATTTTCTGATTGAAATTCCTGACCTGTTAGTGCAATGTGGATTTCTGCATATGCTTTTTACACATTCAATTCTAACTTTTTAGTGTATGTGTATATATGTGTGTGTTTTTATGTATTGTTTTTGTTAAGATGTTTCCTTTTTCTTACTGTATGATTGCATGTTTAGGAGGGTCCCCCCCCACATATTAAAAAAGTCGGCTTAATGTAGCATTAGAATTCTTTGCTGTCAACACAAAGATTCTGTCAGATGTTTTTCCAAAGGTGTTTTTCCTTGATTAGATTGTACATTTTTATATGTTTAAAACTATCTGTAATGCCCACAATACTGTGATTACTGTCATATGCTGATTCAACTGATCTAGTATAGAAGGGCCCAAGAAGATATCCTGTGCAAGCCTCATTACTTTTGCTTCACTTTCATCCACTGCAATGGGGCCACTGGTGCTTTTTCAGTTTGGGAAAAGGTAAGATCCAGCAAAATCCACTCTTAGCAGTATTAAAGATTGAGTGGCAAAACTACAAAAAGCTGTGCTTTAAGAGCATTTTTTTGCCATTTTCTTTCAAACCTTACAGTACCTGTGCCAGGTATAATCACCAGGGTGAATGGTTTCCTTTTCTTTTGCTGTGTAATATTTTTGCTCTTTGCTTTTGGTGTATGTAGAAACAGGGCTTGTCTACACCAGGGGCAAAAGTCAAAATAGACTCCTGCAACAGCCACTCTGCTACCTGTCACTCTGCAGGGACATTGGGTAGATTTCCACATATTTCCCCACAACCACATTTTCCTCGAGTCCACTGCTACCTGGCAGAGCCAGGACAGATCGGTGCCTGGCAGGTGCTGCCATTTTCCTGGATGTCCCAGCCAGTTCCCAGCCTGGAACAGTGATGGAAAGGTTTCTTCCCTCCTTGGCGCCACCACCGACACACACTTACTCGCTCTGAGGCAAACAAGGCACCCAGATCACATGGCTTAGCACCTCGTTTGCCTCAGAGCTAGTGGCAACAGTGGTGGCAGTGCTGAGGAGGAGAAAGCCTTTCTTCACTGTTCTGGACTGGAAACTGGCCTGAACAATGAGTGAAATGACAGCACCTGCCAGGCAGCAATCTGTCCTGCCTCACCCTATCCACCCACCCCAAATCCGGGGCAAATCCATTGTTTAGACTGCAGGAAACACTGGAGTTCCCAGCAAACTGTGGAGCAAACGATGAATTTTTAAAACCTGGGTTGAGGTGGTAAAACCCCAAGTTTGGTGCAGACAGGGCTGTACATCATGTGGCCTTATTGCGCCAGATTCGGGGGGGGGAGGGGTTCCCTTGTAGATAAGCCCTTAGTGAGCTGGTCCAGGACTTACTCTTGAGGATTAATCACATGTGAGGGACACACCACACACCTAGTGGTGGCTTTATGAGGAGCCTTTGCCAGAAGAGACCTGACTCAGTTGTAAACTATAATCTGCAGCTTTCATTCAAGTCAGCCACTCACAGCTTTCCTTGGATATTTTGTACATACTGTGCAAGCCACAAACTGAAGCAAAAGTCCACAGAAAGCATGTTTCCTGTGACAAAGGGACACAATTTTAAATAAAGTTGCATGAAGCATTTATTACTGTACAGTATAATATCCACAGCTAAACTGTTATGCCCCCACATGCTAAAAAAAAATAAGGATTTGCCCAGGAGGGATGATATTTTAGCCTCAGGTGAATAAAATTTAGCAAGACAGAGAAAACTATCACTGCCCTTAATATGTTAACTATCTGTGACCAAAGTATATTGATATTTGCATATCCTCTTAGCATTAATGGATCATGCTGCTTGGTCCCATCTTCTCCTTTCTTTTTTTCTTATTTTTTTTTAATTTAGTCATAGTATATTTTAGGAAACAATGCCATCCATTTGGAAAAAAATAATACTCAGAGAAATGTTAATTACGACTGTATCCCAACAGCTACTGGTCTCTTGTGTCATCACACTTGGTGTGCATTACCTAGATTTCCCTATTAAATGCTGCAGTCACTGGCAGGTACAAATGAACATGAAAAAGGAGGGGGGAGGGAGCAGCATTATCTACCTTGCTCATTAAGCCATTTTTCACAGCTCCTAGAAGTGTAATAAATGTAAATTCTGTTAGCTGATGTATACCCAGTAACCAAATAAATATTATTTTTAAAATAGCTTACCATTGTTCAGACTTGCTTTGTATGCATTAAGAGTTTCAGAGTCCTAAGTTTTATGTGAATGGAGATGTCAAACATTTGTTACAAAGCTCTGTATATATGGTCTAAATTGCTTTCCTTCCATTTTATTAAAACAAAAATTTTCTTGCAATTCAATTAAAAAAAGATTATCTATGGCAACTATGAACACTTATAGAACATGGCAGTGCAACATTTCTACTCTGCTTGTTTTTTAACAGTCACAGAGTTTAAACACCTATAAGATACTCCATGAAGCACTAATTTTTCCACCACAGCACCACACTATAATGCAATTGTTTACTCCATAATTACAGGCAAAATTGTGAGGTCTTATTTGGAGGAAAACTTACATCATTGTAAAGGTATATATATATGACTGCTGACCAATTTGTAGCTCCGATCCTGAAGGTAAAGGATATGTTAATAAAAATGAATAAGCATGTGGCATCACCTGATGTGGCATCAAAGTTTTATAGCGAAAGCCAAAACCCTTTGTTGTTGTTAAATGCTGACAAATTGACTTCCACTTATGACAACGCCATGAATGACAGACCTCCAAGGCACTATCCTCAACAGCCCTGCTCAGGTCTTGCAGACTCAGAGCCACGGCTCCCTTGATTGAGTCTATTCATCTGGAATATGGTCTTCCTCTTTTCCTACTGCCTTCTACCTTACCAATCATTATTGTCTTTTCTAGTGAGCCATGTCTTTTCATTATGTTTTCAAAGTACAATAGTCTCAGTTTAGTCGTCTTGGCTTTTAGGGAAAGTTCAGGCCTGATTTGGTCAAGGGCCATTTATTTGTTTTTTTAGCAGTCCACAGTATCCATAGAACTCTTCTCCAACACCACATTCCAAATGAGTTGATTTTTTTTTCCTGATCAGCTTTCTTCACTCTCCAGCTTTCACTCAAGTAAATTAGGATGTTGTTGTTGTGTGCCTTCAAGTAATTTCTGACTCATGACACCCCTAAGGGGGAACCTATCGCAGGGTTTTCTGATGGCTAAGAGTGTGTGACTTGCCCAAGGGTTTTTCATGGCCAAGCAGGGATTTGAACCCTCGTCTCCAGAGTAGGCCAACACTCCAACCACTACACATTGGCTCAAATAAACCCCTTCCCACCAATAAATTAACACAAATTTAGAGCCCATTAAATATGTAAAAATGTGTTGGTCCTATCAGGGAGGAAAATTAAAATCAGGAAAATGCCAAATGGATCCTCAGATAATAAAGGTATTGCTGGCACTGTGAAGCAGGCAGCATTTCAATCCCACATCATCATTTCAAGTGCTCCAGTCTAGGGCCCTTTCACACTACACAGTTATACTGGTAGGGTTCCAATTCAACTTCCACGGTAACATCCTGTGGGATCCTGGGATTTACAGTATAGGGAGGACTTCAAATTCTCGGCCACAGAGCTGTAGTGAGTCATCAAACTACAATCCTCAGGATCCCATGGTACTTAGGTGGAATCACAGTACTGTACTATGATTATGTACTGTGAAAGGGCTCCAGGTTGGATCCCAGAACAGGGATGGGAACTGTATAGCCTTCCCCATGTTGCTGGACTACAAGTCACAGCAGCCATAGCCAGTGGTGGGAATTACAGTGCAGTAAGAACCAGAGGGCTAAATAATTCCCACCCTGCTCTAGAATGACATCTGAAAGTTATCATTAACACCTATGGATTCTTCTTCACTGTCCCAGCTAACAGGAACAACCTTACAGTGGCCTGCATCCAATTGTACCTTTCCACTGACAGAGAGTGGCAAGTGATTCCCCTCACACATAGGGCTAGGAAACCTTCTGAGCAGATTTGGAGGTAGCAGGTAGTGGTGAGAATGTACCCCTAAAATTCAGCCTCCCAGTCCCCCCCACCATTTTTAAACAAAAATCAGCATGATTATTGGGCAAATTTTGCTCCCAAACCACATAGAAACCCCCCCAATGCATGAAAACACATGAAAATACCCCCACCCAATTCTCATAAGCACCCTGGACCCCACAGTATCCCCTAAATACCTCCAATTTCTTCTGCAGTCCCTCTCAAAATGGCAACAGGAGGATACTCAACATCCTTCTACCATTTTGAGAGGAACTGCAGAGGAAAATTGAGGTACAGTCAGAACCCCATATCCATGGGGGTTTGGTTCCCAGCCTTACTCCAGATACCGGAAAGCGCATATGACAGCAAACCCTATTAAAATAATGGACTTCCAGTAAAAATGTACCATATAGAGGACCTAGAAGATATCTAGGGAGCATGCCTCTCTAGGCATTTTCTAGGATGACTCTATGGTATGCGTCCATTTTGTATCCCACAGATAACTAAAACCACAGATATTGGTTCTGCGAATATGGGGGTTCGACTGTATTGAGGCTTGCTGTGAACAATGCAGCACGCAGAGGGAATATGAGCCCCAGGCCCCACACAGCTGTCCACCCCTGTTCTAATTTAAGTATCCTTGGCACAGTAGTGGCTTCAATCCAATATGACAAGAGGCAAACAAGTGGTTTGAATATTTTACTGCAAGTACTTTCTTTGCAGGGGTTATACGATATACGATACACAAAGTACTGTACAGTACAAACTCTGAGGAAACTGTTGCTTAAGGCTTTTTTTTTTTAAAGAAAATATTTGTTAAGTATCATCCAGACAAGTCCAATAAAAACAGTCTAGTTGTGTAGGCTTAAATTGTATGAGAACAATTCTGTTGCTGTGTTACAGCAGACCTTAAATATTTCATTGATTTAAAAAAAACCCTGCTCTTTTCATGTATCAAAAGACACCAAACACAAGCCTATATTAGGCTGAATGCTAATGATGATTTAATTTGTGAGTGCCTGTGATGCTTGAGTGCCCTCATAGCAAGGGGTAAACAACTTATGGCTCTCCATATGTTGGAAGGCAACTCCCATCAGCCTTGTACAGCAAAGCCAGTGATGAGGGATATCGGGAGCTACAGTCCAACAAGGGTGAGTCACCTGTGCACCTTACTAAATGGTTCTCAGTGACAGAAACAGCTAATTAAATTCTACAGATTTTACGTTTACAGCCATGAGTTTTTAGTATCTTCATTTGAGTAGCATTTAATAACATTATCAATTTCTGATCATTTTACAACATGTCTTGAATCAATCCACCCGACTGAGAATCTACTCTGATCTGGAGCTTATTATGTTCAGTCTGATCATTGAGCACATATCCAATTGAAGCCCCCCTCTCAACCAGGTGCCTTTCGAGGTATGTTGGTGCCACCTGCCAACCTGGGAGGATACAAGGTGCAGTCCAACTCATCTGAAGGGTGGCACATTGAAGAGGCTGTTCTATTGCATTTAAGAAGGGGATTCAATCAGAACAACAAAATATATCCCTATGAAGTTCTCATGACAGCACAGAACATTTTGCCTTTAAATATGGAAATGGCTGTGTTGTTTTAATTTGTCATCTACTACTTAAATCCAAAACTAAAGGGAGCAATATTTGCTTCATGTTACCTGAGGTACCACTTCGCTGTTTTACTAGAAACGTTAGAAGACAAAGTCCAATGTATCTTCAGAATCTTGAATAAATTCTTTAACACAGCATTTATCCTTTAACATGGTAGATGTGACTTCTCATAAATATTTTGATAAACTATGTTCCTTTCAACTTGTCCACAAACTAAGCCCAATGTGCTTCCTACTTACTGCCATCTAGCACAAATCAAGAGCCTGACTTTTGGAATGTTTGCAGTTAAAGGTCTTCATCTTCATCTTTTACAAGTTGACCTCAGTTCTTCAAAAACATAATTCCCTTTTTTGTTTTGTACCATCTATGGTTATTTTGTCAACATCAAGAGACACTGGAGATAGCTGGAATCATTTCAGTTGCAAGACAACCTTCAAGGGAAAACAAGTTGGAAGCTGTTAAGTGTAAATGATAAATCAGAACAATTATTCAACAACTTTTCTCAAGCTTGGAAAATTACTTTTTTAAACGTTCCTGTTACTGATTATCATGTTTGAAAAAGAACCCATTCATGTCACTCAATGCCAACATTAAAAAGCTAATCTGTTACATTACAATTTTTGTCGCACCGTTTATTACTTTTTTCTCAATGACTTTTTTTTCAGAGAGAAAAACATCTTAGGACTGAAAAAAGAATAGCATAAAACATCTGTCAAAAACATCCTGTCAAAACACCTCAAAATGTTCTTTAAAAGGCATTTTTTGAAAGTAAAAAAAGAAAATCTTACTTACTACACCAGTAAAGTAACTGTCATTAATTATGTTTATTTTGAAATGGCAACTGTCATTAACCCCCAAAAGTATCTAGTTACAAGCAACTATAAATATGTTCCTTGTAACTCATTACTTCCAAGTTGTGGTCCCAAGGCCTTTCAAACTTTATATAGCATGCCCACTTGTTTTTTCCTTCATGTCTTCTCATCTAAAAAAAATCCAATAAAAATGGAATGGTAGAATGCCAACCTTCTCTAGAAGAAAAACTGCATTTTTACCAACACAAAGGTCCTGCCTGCCAGAACAGTAATCTCAAAAGGACTAAGCAAGAGGATAAACTGGAACTGGGCATGTTATGACACTATCTTGAATGAAGACACTAAGGACAACAAGCTGCCCCAACACATTTTATTTATATTCACTAGGAGTAAACAATAAATGACTGTGAGTCACATGTGCCCCCTTCTTGCCACTGGTGAATTCAGTAGCATACCACAAAAAGTGACCACTGTGAGCATTCAGCTCCATGCATCCCCACTTTACAACAAGATGCACAAGGAGTACAAACACCTTGTTTTAAAGGAGAATTCCAATTCTGGAAGTATAACTCCCTTTTAGAACAAGGTATGTGCTCCCGGCATTTCTTGTCCTAAAGTGAAGGGGGTTCCCACCACTGCCAAATTTCATCAGCTACAGTTCCCAGCAGGTTCAGGGGGAATCATCCCTTGGACTTAATGAAATTAATTTAAAGCATTTAAAAAAGATATGGCCAAAAGAGTGGGGGGGGGGAGCTGTGGGAAGGAGGAAGAAAGCAACTCAAACTATTGCCTTTATAAAGTTGTCACAAGCATTTCTTCTGGAAGAGAAGGTCAAAGCAAACTCTCTGAAACTGGTCCTTCTATGGCCAATGATCACCCACTTGCTATGTTCTCCCTAGAAGGCAGGGGGAGCAGCCACCAACTGGATCTGGCTGATGGCAGAGTTCAGAGTATGCGACCTTTCATGCAGATTCTAAGTTTCAGTGCCCCTCCTTGGAGATTCCACTGTATTGTAGGGGCACGGAGTCTGGAACCAATGCAGCCTAAGTTTCAAATAAGGTTCCATGGCATATGGCTGTATCATGAAACAAAGAAATAACCAGACATACTCTTTATACACAAGGATAAGTCAGGGGACCATTTTAGTTGGGGGTTTTTTTCTCTAATAGATACACACCTTATTAGCGGCTTCCAATGCATTTATTAGATTTTGTAGCTCCTCCTTATTCATTTCTACAGAGCACAACTTAACGTCATCATTCTCTCTCAAATCCAGATCAAGGTTTAGCAGTGGCATCTGTAGCATGGATAGTTTATCACTAGAGAGGGCAAGCTGTACAGGAGAGTTAAAAAAACCAACACGCTGTTTAGATCCACTTTATATCAAGGGTGAATAAACTGCCCCTAAATGAGGACTGATGCTGACAATACTATCCCTCTTTACATAGCCACATGTAAATAGAGACCATATATAAATTCAGAAAGAAAAGTCATTCTGAGCAGTGGAGCTTTTTCTGTAGTTGACAAGCTTCGCAGGTCCCGAGTCAGCAGGAAAGCAGCTTCCCTTGGCACCAACAGGCAGAAACACCGTATAAATTCAATTTTTAAAGAAGCAACTACACCAAATCCACATTTTAGCAATTCTGAATAAGCACTGTGACCTGTACATTTAAGCTACTGTATATTCCGGCGTATAAGACGACTGGGCATATAAGATGACCCCCCAATTTTCAACCAAAAAACTAGGGTTTGGCATATATTCGCCATATAAGACCACCACCACCCCCAATTTGGCTGGCTGGCTGACTGGCTGGGGGATCTCCTCGTGAGTTGGGAAAGAGAACAGGATCAGCTGGCAGGGCTCTCCCAGCCAGCCAGCCAGCCAGCCACAACATTCGCCCCTCTCTTCAACCTTCGAGTCAAACTTGACACGAAGGTGGAGGAAAGGGGCAAAAATGACCAGTTAGCCTCAGCAGCCTATTCCCTCCGTCTTGGCTCCCTTCCGAAGGGGGCCAAGGCAGGGGAATCGGGGCCGCCGAACCAAACCGCTAGATTCACCCCTTTTCCCCTTTTCAAGGCATATACTTCCTTAAACCTATTTTTAAAATATGCTAAGAGTTTCCTTTAAACACAGTGCACAAAAAGCTCCAGTTGTGTTTCTTCACATTGACCACAAACCTTTCTTAATGAAAGCACATATTTTTGGCAGTGCTTGCCAAAACACCAAAAAGAACTGCATAGATAAGAGAATGTAAAAATGACTATAAACATTGGGGCAAGAATTCCTACTTTTGACAGTGGCAGCAACAACTCCTTGGCTTGTGGGTCTCACCTTCCCAGCCGTCTGGATCAGTCTTAAGACTGAAACACCAGGGCTGCCTTCAGCGCTCTCATAATTCACGAGGGCATCGGTGCTTGCGGGTGTTCCTGGAATCGCGTGGTGCAGCTCTGGGTCCGTGCATCTGGGGGGCAGGACGTTGTGCCATTTCTTGTTGGAGGGTGGTCTTTGGTCCTACAGTGACACTCAGGTGGGGGGTTGAGACTTGCCGGAGCGCAGTTGCTGGGGGGGCATCCCTGGAGATGGGGGCCAGGGAGAGCAGGGCGCGGATACGCGGCGGAGAGTGGGGTTTCTTCCCGGCAGGGGTGGCGTGGCAGCCCATTGTGAGTGCCTGAGCGGGTGGCAGTCTTTCCCTGCAGCCTTCTCGTGCCTGTGTCCCGGCAGGGCCCTGCTGTGGGGAAGACCCCCATGGGGAGGGCTGATTTGGATGTGGCGCCGGGTGGGTTCTCCTGGAACGGCCTGAAGGGAGTGGAGACCAGCCAGTTCCCGGCGGAGGAGCCCGGGGGCGCCTGTGGCGGAAACGGGGGCTGCTCAGTTCCTTCCACAGGACTGGGATTGGTGCGGGCACTGGGGCCCCTGGAGGGGCAGGTGGGCATCCATCCTCCTGCTGCCAGCGGCCCGCTCCAGCTGCTCCACTGGAGTTCTGGGGTCCAGATCAGGAGGAGTGCTCGTGCAGCAATTCATAGAATCATAGAATTGCAGAGTTGGAAGAGACCACAAGGGCCATCCAGTCCAACCCCCCTGCCATGCAGGAAATCTTGATCAAAGCATCCCCGACAGATGGCCATCCAGCCTCTGTTTAAAGACCTCCAAGGAAGGAGACCCCACCACGCTCCGAGGGAGTGTGTTCCACTGCCGAACAGCTCTTACTGTCAAAAAGTTCCTCTTCATGTTGAGGTGGAATCCCTGTTCCTGGAGCTTGCACCCATTGCTCCGTGTTCCAGTCTCTGGAGCAGCAGAAAACAAGCCTGCTCCATCCTCAGCGTGACATCCCTTCACATACTTAAACAGGGCTATCATATCGCCTCTTAACCGTCTTTTTTCCAGGCTAAACATACCCAGCTCCCTAAGTCTCTCCTCATAAGGCATGGTTTCCAGACCTTTCACCATTTTAGTCGCCCTTCTCTGGACACGCTCCAATTTGTCAATATCCTTTCTGAATTGTGGTGCCCAGAACTGGACACAGTATTCTAAGTGAGGGGGGGGGGTCTTCGTGGTTCCATGTTGGGGCACGGCTGCATCCTCAGGCCTCACTCCTGCGGGATCTGAGGATGAGAGGCATGGTGAGAGGTCAGACGTGGGGAGGTGCCCTTGGCGGGGGTCTGTTTGCTGGGCCCAGCCCTCTTTCGGCACCGTCCGAGGCTTCAGTGGGGCCAGGTGGAGGCGGGGAGCCCTTCTGGAGGTGCAATGGATGAGGACTCACTCCCCATTCGTGGATGAGCCGGCCCAGGTCGGTGGCTGCCGGGGCACAGGAGGGAGGCCGGCGACTCTGTGGGGGACAGATGGCCATGCTGCCGGGGTGGACCTTTGGAAGGGAGCCCAGATGGAGGTAACGGGGCCGCTGAGCAAAACTGGGCATTTTCACCCCTTTTCCCCACCTTCCCTATGAATCTAGCGGTTTGCCTCAGCAGCCCCACTTCCCCCGCCTTGGCTCTCTTCGGAAGGGAGTCAAGATGGAGGGAACAGGGCCAAGCCAAACTCGGCATTTTCGCCCCTTTCGTTCCTTGAAGTTGGGGGAAAGGGGCGAAAATGCCCGGTTTGCCTCGGCCGCTGAACACACAGGCAATCAAGCGGCGGCCGCGGCAAACGGCAATGTTCGCCCCCTCCTCTGTCTTCCATTGCTCCCCAAAGGGGGGGAAGGCAGAGGAGGGGGGGCGAATGAACTGCTAAACACTTTGCTTCACACACACACACGTGTCCCATCTCCTGCCTCTTCGCTCCGTTTGCAAAGGTTGCAAAGAGGCAGGAGATAGGTAGCCGGGCGAAGCAAAGTATATCCGGCGTATAAGACGACCCTCAATTTTGGAGGGTATTTTTGAGTGCTCAGAAGTCGTCTTATACGCTGGAATATATGGTATACTTGGGGGCAAGTCTGATTAAACCAACCACAGCCTATGCAAAAATGAAGATAGCCCATCCTACTGATAAAGTGGGAGAGAGCAACATGAAAGGACTGTGAAAATATCTCAGTTTCATTGACTTTCTCTGAATACACCTGCTTTTAATTCCCATCCTTGTTTCATATTGTGTTGTGACAGTTAGCATTTTCTCTCTCTGCTGAAATCTACACACTCTTAAAATGCATTCCCTAATGTATACAATCATCCCTCCACATTCATGGCTTTGAGTTTCATGGTTTCGTTTATACGTGGAGGTTTCTTCCCCCCACCTTTCCCAGGAACGTGCGGCTTTTATCAGCCTTTGTTCCCTGGGAGAGGAGGGGAGCCAAAGCCCACAAAAGCTACCGCTATCGCCACCGAAAAGCCCTGTTTTAAACCCATCGGCATGGACAGAGGGGGGGAGACGAGGAACACTCAAGCCGCTGCTATCGCCGCAGAAAACATGCTGGAAACTGGGGACAGGGGGAGAGAATGGGTTTAAAATGGGGATTATCAGCGATGATGCCAGTGGCTTGGCCCACCGTTGGATCCCCCCCACCTCCATGCCACTGGAATCGCCCCGAAAACCCCCATTTAAAACCCATTCTGTTCGCCATCAGCATGGATCGGGGGGGACGAGGCCCACTCAAGCCGCCACTATCGCTGCAGAAAACATGCTGGAAACAGGGGACAGGGGGAAGAAAGGGTTTAAAACGGGGCTTATTGGCGACGATGCCAGTGGCTTGGCCAGCTGTCGGATTCCCCCCCCCCTCCATGCTACTGGCATTGCCTACTCTACTCAGAGAAGGGGAAGGTTCCTTTTTTTGATAAAAGTTAAGGTACAGTATTATATCCCCCTTCTCTGAGTAGACTGGGGGAAAGCCTTTTTGAAAGCCAGGGGTGCAGCCAGCGGTGTTTGGACCCTTAGGCTGCAATGACGCTTTCCCTCTCTGCAGAATAACCCTCAACTTATCCAGGAGTCATATCAAAATACATAATTTTGCCCCCCAAACTTGCTCTTGAGTTATACATGAGGTTGGACTTACGAGTATATAAGATTGGGTGCGTCTAAGTATTGAGTATATAAGACTGAGTATATAAGACTGGGTGCAGACATATTTGGTGAAGGTTACAATGATACATATTTGGTGGTGAAGGAGAAAGGCTGGCAGTAAGGAATTATCACAACTGTGTGTCATGGACACTAACTCAGGTGTAACTGCTGCTCACTAAACTCTGTAGAACTTACTTCTGACTATGTATGTCCAGGGTGGCATGCATGATTTCTAGCTGCTTGGCTAGTTAGTTCAGTTTCAGTCAACTTTAAGATTAAATTACAAGTTGCTCCTCCACATTTGCAAATTCAACATTCACGGTTTTGAATATTCGCAGGTTTTCGGAGGGCCTCCCCCCCCGCCCTCCCAAAAGCAGTGACGGCTTTACAAGCTCTGTGGCCGCTTCTGGGGTGGAGAGTAGCAGGCCGGGGGGTGGGAGAGAGGGCAAGGGGGCCTTCTGAGACCCCCTCGCCACCTTAGGAGGCCGGGTGGGGGTTGGGAGAGGCAGTGAGGGGGGCTGCGACTACGGGGCCTTCGGAGGGCCTCTGGAGGCCCCGTGGTGGCCTGGGGAGGCCAGCTGAGGCAACTACAGGGCCTCCTGAGGCCCATGGTTGCTTGGGAGGGGGACAGCGGTCGTTATTTGCAGAATTTTCACATTCGCGGGGGTCTGTGGAACTTAACCCCCTGCGAATGTGAAGGGAGGAGTGTAAAGACCAGAATGCCATCCAACAGAGGCCCAAAATTGTTCTCTACCATTTAAAGGCTGTTGTTTCCAAAAGCACAGTATTCATAATAAAAACACCTTCCACGAAGGATAAGCAAGAACTGCAATACTGGCAAACCAAAGTAAGCCTGAGCGGGAAAAGGCTAGAGAACGGCAAATTAGCTGGGTTTACAAATTAAGCCTTGACCATAAAAGTTAAACTTGCTAGCTCTACAAAAATTAGAATTCATATGTGGCTGGAGGTAAAGGTTCACCATTCCTCAATTATATGCTTCTTGAAATTTTTGCATTCTATCGATAATGTTTAAGACCTCTGTCAAGACAGAAGCTTATATAATACGTTCCAGAACAAACTTTAAGTAATATTACCACAATTAAGCTGGCAAAAACACATTAGAAGAGCGGAAGAGAAATTACTCTTCTGAGAAAATATTTTGTTATACCCATATGTTTTGAAAACCACTGTTACATGGCTCTCATTAATGTGTCAGAGCTACTGTAATCAGTTTTAACATTTATTCTTTCTTATGGTATACACACATACATAAAAAAGAGAAATGAAACCTGCATTAGCATGTTTTCCCTTTAAAAAAATAGTACAGTAGCACCCCCAATTCAAATGTCTGCGGATGGCAGCGGCAGCAGGCTGGACCAAGGAAAGCTTGCCTCCTTTCTCCCTTTTCTATGGTGGGGGGCTTCCGGTGGCATGGCGTAGCTGGCAGGGGGTTGGACGGGGAAGAGAGGGAGGGAGGGAGCAAGGGAGGGAGGAGAGCTTGCCTCCTTTTCCCTTCTCTGTGGGGTGGTGGTGATTCTGGTGGCGGAATTCACCATTATCCGCATATATTGTTATCTGCGGTGGGGCCCAGAACCAATCCCCCATGGATACAGGGGTCATACTCTATCTATTTTCATGCAGTGAACACTCTATAAGCCAATCTAATTCAAAGTATAAGGGGGTAACAGCTCTATCACATACATGATACATCTTTTACACATACTAACTCACTTCCTTCCTCTACCCCTCACAGTTAGAGAAAGAAACAGCTTTAATTGGATAATTGAACAATTGTGCAGATCTTTTGTTAAATACTGTAAATTATAATTTCATTTTCTTTTAATTAGAAGAAATATTTTTGTACTAAAAATCATAGATACTTTCATTTCCCCCCCTTACTGAATAGTAATAAGTATTTATAATCCAACTGTTTACTATCATAGCCTGGAACTTAGATAAATGGTGTCTAAGAAATCTCATTCATCTCAACTCTAGTGGAATTTGGCCCATGTCTAGCCATGAATACTTTCACTTTCGGCTTGATCCAATGTGTTCTTCTTTAAAGTAACTTCTTCCCAAGGGCTTGTAATAATTAAGATCCAATTTTGAACGTTTTGACTTAATATTTTAAAAGCAAAAAATAGAAAGGACATTACATTAATTATATGTAATAATAAATGTGATGTAAGAAGTATGCTATGTTAATTTTACATAGTCTATGGATTTCTCAAACTGTTTTCCATTGCCAAAAGCATCTGAACAGAAATACTTGATTGGGGGGAGGGGATCAATAGAATAATCAGTATGACTCAGGCAGTGGCCCTAAGCACATTTACTTGTGAGTAAACCCTGTAGAACACGGTGGGATTTCTAGATATATATGCTTAGGATTCTACAGTTACCATTAGTCAAACAAAACCAAAGCTTAACTATAAAATATTTCAAGATATTACAATGTCTTAACAGCATATAGTTCCACTATTTACAATATTTACCTTTTCAGAAAAAAGCAGGCAATGAAAACCAAATAAATGAACTTCAAACAGCCCTGGTTAGGCAGACTGCCAATGACTATCAGGTGCTGTATGCTCCATTTCAGAGGAAGGAAGCAACTGGCAAAACCTCCTCTAAGTATTCCTTGCCTAAGAAAACCTCATGAAATTCATGGGGTCGCCACAAGTCAACATGCAACGTACACACATACACAACCAAAGAATGACGGATGCACTTACATATAATCTTACCTCACCCTATTAAAAATTACTTCTTACATTTCTTTTGATAAATCAAATCTAGTATAATTTTATTTTATTTTTTGCAAAAAGTCAATCAGGGGGGTCACAATCCTTTAAAAATGTCACTACAGATTTTTCTCTAATCAAAGCTGATAGTTTATTCATTTCTGCTAAATTGTTCAGTTTTAACAGCCAGTCTTCTATTGTCAGTAATACTGAGCTCTTCCATCTTTGTGCATATAACAATCTTGCTGCTATAGTCATTCCATGTTTCCTTTCCAACTATTCTTCCATAAGTCCCAAAAGAAAAGTTCTGGTTTTAATTGGATATTCACCTTTAAAAATCATCTGAATTAAAGTACCCACTTAGACCCAGAACTTTTTAGTTTTTCACAAGTGCACCACATATGATAAACGTCTGTCCATGCTGTTCACACTTCTAACACTCATTTGGAACACCTTTATTCATTTTAGCCGTTTCTTTGGCATCACACACTAACAATACAGCATTTTGTAAAAATTATCTTTAAGATCATAACATAATGTAAATTTCAACCCTTTTAATCACACCATTTCCCACTGTTTCATCTGTATATTATATCCAAATTTCTGAGCCCATTTTATCATAAAATCTTTAATTTGTTCTTTTGCCATATCCAGTTTCAACAACAGCTTACATAGTTTACCAATCAAGTGTTTATCATCTGTACATAACTGTAACTCAAATTCAGATTTACTTTGTTGAAAACCATAACTTGTTCTCTATCTTCAATCTTTCACATATTTGTACATAATTTATTTATTTTATTTATTTATTTATTTATTTATACCCCGCTCTTCAGCCACAATTGCTATCAGGAAAACCACAGAACACTGTATCCCTCTACAAGTAATTTCTCACTTGATTTAATTGTGTATTTTCCCTGATGACACTCCAAAAGCACTCGATCAGTTAACCAAGTTCCTTTTGCTGTTGTTTCCTTTCTGTAAAATGCTTCTTGTGTTGAGACACATAAAGGCATCTTTGGGCATAACCTGGGTTTATATCTATTCCATTGTAAAGCATTTCTCACAAAATGACTATTATAACACCTACATTTACTTTATATTTATCCTACCATAGCTATCTATGCATTCAAAACCTCAGGTCATGCCCTTCTAGTTCTAATAACCTTTTTATTACTCAGCACAATCCATTCTTTCAACCAAACAGACCAACATGCATCACAATACAGTTTCAGATCTTCCTCTTTGTTTTGAATCTTGTAAGACTTTATATTTAACTCTTGTTTTTTTCCTGCCATATGAACCTAAATAGATCTTTCTGCCGTTGCTTGAATGGCACATTAGTCAAAACCAGTATTATCTGGAATAAGAAACACTCTAGGCAAAACATTCATCTTTATCACTGAAATTCTCAACAATGACAAATTTAATTTCTCCCATCTTCTCAAATCCTTCTTAATTTCATTCCATAGCTTAATATAATTGTTTTGGAATAACAAACAATTCACATTTGACATAATGCTTAGATATTTAACCTTCTCAACTTTAAAACTAGACTCATCCAACAATTTTATTTGATTCTCTTTCCTCATGTTTTTCGTCAACATCATTATCTTTTCAAAGACATAGCTGTGTTAGTCTAGAATATCAGTTGCAAAGGGATCTTGTAGCACCTTTGAGACTGAGCGAAATAAGTTTATAGCATAACCTTCTGTAGACTTGGTCTACTTCCTCAGATACATGGAGTGCATGCTTCATTCTCTCAGTCTCAAAGGTGCTACAAGATCCCTTTGCAAATCACTGTCCTTTATTTATTAATCATAAAACCTGCTAACTCAAATTCTTTTAATCTCTGTTGACGAAGCTATGCATTTCTAAGGATTTTCCAGTACAATCACCAAATCATAAGCAAATGCCATTAATTTATATATTTCTTTTTTATAATTATGCCCCAAATGCTTTCATCTTGTTTTATACCTCATTCAGAACCTCAAGAACCAAAATAACGAAAGTGAAGGCAAAGGGCATCATTGTCTTGTTCCTTTTTGAATGTCATATGGTTTGTTAATTCTCCATTAACCATTATGTGTGCCTTCTGTCAGTTATGAATCAATTTAACCCATTTAATGAAGCTATTGCCAAAATTAATCTCATCCAGCACTGTAAACAAAGTTTTAAAAAATAAGCCCATTACCTCCATCATTGGTCCTAGACTAATTTTGTTGCCAATTGATGATCATGACAAAAAAATGTATATGTTAACCATACAATTTGGTGGGTGGGATGGAGAAAATAACTTCTTTCCATTTTTCTTTGCTGAGCTTTGCTTGAGATTCTTTGTCCCACCATGCTCATCCGCATACAGTCTGCCATTATCTATATTCACAGGCTGGACCTTGTCAGAGGTTGCAGAGGTTACTTTTTTGGGAGTATAATTCCCAAAATCCCTCAGCCAACATGTGCCCTCCTGTTTGGGGGATTCACAGAGTTGAAGTCCCAAAAAGTTACTTTTCCAAGGTCTGGAACTTGTATATTTGCCCATATATTCTGATATGACTAAGAATTAAAATAATGGTCTAACCTTTAGCTGCCAGTCAAAATCCAGGAGCTGTGTAGAAGACATGGCATTTGTTTTTTCAATCAGGGCACGCCTGATATCCTGTTTTCTGCCTTTCAGGCAAGTGACCAATGCTTTTCTACAGTCAGAACTCAGCTCACTCAGCTGCTGAACAGCCTATAAAAGAGACATCACAGTTATTCTGCTTTAAAAAAAACAGTTACCACATTTACAAAAGAGAGAGTTCAAATTGGTAGAGAGAAAAAATTGATGCCATTTTGACTAGCACTAAGCTGTGTTAGTCTGGAATATCAGTAAGCAAGGGCATCTTGTAGCACCTTTGAGACCAATATGTCAAAGGTGCTACAAGATGCCCTTGCTATTTTGACTAGTACTATCAGCAGTGACTAAAAATATAGGCCTTAAATCTGCCAGCTAGAAACAACATGTGCACCACCACAGCACAGTGATGTCCCTGCTGCTCTGAACAGTCTTGAGGCAACCAGCTGCCATGCCATGCCAAGCCATGCCATGGAATACCAGATAGTCCCCTTTAATCTATTTAGACCTGCACTTCAAAACAACCATGCAAGGAAGTGGTAGAGTGCCAAAAAAGAAAAAAAAGAAAAAAACAGAGCCTGAAAAAGATCCTTTTTTAAACTACAGTTCTCAGAGTCCAGAAGCCAACACACTCAAGGGGAATGGACTGGATATCCAAAAGAGCTGCACAAAGCCTATAAGGCACATGATTCCCACCACTGCACTATGCATGCTTTGGTTAGTGAGCATTCAGGGTCCTGACTGAACCAGGTTTTAACACACACACCCCTCCAAAATTTCAAGGCGTTGGTGTGGGTTTTTCAAAATGTACTTCTGCAAACCCAAACATCCTAATAATTTCCTCTTTTTTTT
This sequence comes from Gambelia wislizenii, assembly GCA_030847615.1. NCBI lineage: Eukaryota > Metazoa > Chordata > Lepidosauria > Squamata > Crotaphytidae > Gambelia > Gambelia wislizenii. The sequence goes on along the minus strand of JAUMIR010000005.1, from coordinate 100,237,255 downwards.
AAGCGGTCCTGTTTTGGCTTCATTTCTTTTGGCATTCACCAACTAAATTCACAAGTAGAGGAGATATGTCTTCCAGAAGTTTAGAAAAATACTTTAAAGATACAAATAAAGTACAGTAAGACCCCCGTATCCGCTGATTCATTATCCACTGATTCAGTTATCCGCAGAACACAAAACAGCACACCTACATAGTCGTCCTAGCAAATGCCTAGAGAGGCATCCTCTCTAGACATCTTCTAGGTCCTCCAAGGCAACTCTATGGTATTTTAAAGTAGAAGTCCCATTATTTCCAATGGCGTTCGCTGTTGCCCACAGTTTTCGGTATCCATGACCCCCCTCGGAACCAATCCCATGCAGATACGGGGGTCCTACTGTACAGACATTTCAAATAGCCCACTGTAGAGTGATATGGCTGAAAAGAAAAGCCTTTTAAATTATAAATGTTATTAAACAATATCATTTAAATTTAATTACTACTACTAATAATAATAATAATAATAAGGTTTATTTATATCCCGCCTCTCCCATGAAGATCTAAGATCCTTAGATTATCTAAGACACCAAACACCAGCCAGCACCAACTAAAATACAAATATATATTCTATATGAATTGAAAGTTAAGCATTGTACTTCATTCTATTAATCTTCCAGGGGTTACATACTGAAGATACACTAGGCCCTACTTACAATTGTTTTGATAAAAATGTCTTCCAATTTCATAGTACATTTTGGCTTAGAACAGCAAAACCAAGACTCTCTTTTCAAAGCTATGTCTGATTAACAAGTGCTCATACCTCTTCATCTGAGACATCTTTGCCAATTGCACTTTTGAAATATGCTGTAGTTCGTTCTAGAACTTCCATCCATTCTGCCAAATTCCAAATAGTGTTGTGGTCTTGATATCGAGGATATGCCCGACCGCATATGCCATCAATTACTTTGTGAAGAAACTGGGAAAATAATATAAACAAAACTTGAAAAGATTATTAGTTTCGTTTGACCCATCATATTTTAAGCAATCTACCACTTATCAAGAATAATTTTAAGGACCTTGCTTGCTGTACAGTTAGAAAACTTGGTACGTGTGTACTCACAAAACACTCTGAGCCTGGAGATAATATTTTTGGACTGCAACCTCTAGAATCCCCCAGCCAGCACAGCCAGATTCTGGAGCTGTAATCCAAAAATGATCTTGCCAAGTTCTTTGCATCTTTTCATATCTGTGATTTAATATTAGACTGTTCTTCACCAACAGTTTAAGTCTTTCCCAGACTGCACACTGAGAGAAATTAATTAAAAATAATGAAAGGCTCTTGTAGAGATCTGGACATGTCTCCTTCCAGACTCTGACAGAGAAAGCAACTCTGCAGATGCTGCTGGGTGAATGAGCCAAATCACCCCCTATGTACCCTTCAAAGATTGCCTGCTGTGTGCTCCATGCTCTGGGTACTCTTCCTTTAATTCTTTGTAGGATTAGGTGAAATATAAAAATACAACAATAATATTGTTGCGGAAATTGTCTCCTTTACAGGTGATCCAATCAGGCACACCGCAAAAACACTGATGATTTACTGGCTCCCAAAGGAGGTTGAACAGAAGGAGAAAAGACCAGAGCAATTTTTTAAAGTTTCAGCAGCAAGCCCTTTAATGGGTAGATAACTGGAAGGAAGTGATGCAGAATAGGGCTTAAACAGGTTTGGCCTTTTTAGTTTACTGCAGCTACAACTGAGGGGGGCATCCCTAAATTTGGGGAGCAGTACTGGAGAGGTGTTTAACCCTATCTTCTCCACATCTAAATCCTGCCCCCCAATGTCTCTCAAAACTGCAGTTTGACAGGCAGAACAAAAGTGCATGTTTCATCCAGGGACCTCTTTTCTTCTGCGAGGTAAATAACTTGGTTCCAAGGAGGAGGGATGCTATATTACATTTTAGAAAAATAGCATGGGGAACAAAGGATCTTCCAGTGGTTCTGACCAAAGGAAATTTGTAATTAGAGGTAAGCAAACTCATAGCTTCTTTAGAGCCACACTAAACAAGAACTATAACAATTCTGTCAAAAATTCCCAAAACATCTAGTTTAGCCCTAAACCAGACATTGTTACTAACCACCAAGTAGTGTAGGATTATCAATTACACCAAAGTTTTCAATTTGCAGCACTTCAGATAGGGAAAAAAAGTTACTCTGAATGCTAATGCTGCAGTAATTATCCACACATATACAGGGGTAGAGCTTACTGAACTAAATGGTGCTTATTTCTGAACAGATATGTCTACAATTGCCCTATGATGAAGGACCATTCATAATAAGAGAACAGGAGGGGGCAAACGTCAAGCTTTCAAGATCTACCTTTCTAAAAACTTATGCTTCAAAACCTACCAAACAGTACAACGTAAACCTAAATTTTTAAAATTTCTGTGTGTCTAAATTATTTTAACTTTGTTTTGAATAATCTGCCATGACAAGGAAGAAAAGAATAAATCAATAGAGGGAATCAATGGAGAGAACAGAATAAGTTCATGAAATGAAAATGTAAACAGCACAGAGATTAGGTTTGTCAGGAGCCTCTTATAATAAAGGATGTCCATCTGAGGGCTGGAAACCTTGTCCCCTATAGGAATGACAGGTGTCCCTTGTTATAAGGGATGTACCCTATTTGAGCTGAGGAAAGCTTTTCCTTTTATATGATTATGTACAGTCTAGCTTCTTCAGACTTAGTAACCAGCAGCTTCAGAGTTGAACAGAAAGCTTTATTGCTACAGTAATAGAAGAGTGACGAGTGAACTATACAAAATTGTTGCTTCCAGTGAAGCTCATAGGAAAAGCATAGCTAGTTATTGTGTTAAAGAATGCAAAACATCAAACGGTCAAACATGAAAGCACACAGTAACCCAATACAGACAGAACTCTTGACAGGGGAGTAGCTTTAGCGACCAATCCTGACATATATAGACTTAACAAGATGCCAAAACAATCCTATATTTTGAGTTGTGGGCCCTTCGTAAAGACAGAAATGTATGTGGCACATAAATGTGCCATATGAATGTGGACAATACGTCCATTTTACAGAGAAAGACATGGCTAAATGAATTGAAATCAATACTTTCATTTGGTATTTCAGTAGAACACCAACTTAATAGCTACTTCCTGAGTGTCAACCCAGCATGTCATGAATTTGGGCTGTTTCTTATTGCTGTTTTGAAAACCGACAACACCAGCAGAGATCGATTTTTTTTCTACTTTCCCAAACCGCTAGAACTCTGACATTATAATACCATGGATATTTAATTCTGAAGGTCCTCCCTGTATTCAATGTGGCTCTTTTCCAAGAAAAGGAGTGTTTGTCTTACCTGTGATATGTTCTTTTCCAGTGTAGAGGTGGAGAGCATCCTAAAGTCCTTGGGTAGCTCCTCCCACGTTCTCCTGGTAGGCAGGAAAGCAAAGTCTTTAGACAGCCTTTCCCGTGAGGTCATCTGGGAGGGGCGACCCACAGATAGCCAGTTCCTTCAAAAGCCTCGTGTCGTGCTCTGGTTGGATCCACCCCGATTGTTTTAACAGAGGGGCAGGGTATAAATAATTTTTTATTATTATTATTATTATTATTATTATTAAAGAACAAAAACTAGTGGAGCTTGAGGCACTCCCACTATGAGAAGCCGATAAATCGCCAGTGCCCCCCGGGCGGGGAGGATGCTCTCTGCCTCTACACTGGAAAAGAACATATCACAGGTAAAACCAACGTTCCTTTTCCCAGTGAGAGGCTTCCGAGCATCCTAAAGTTCTTGGGATGTGCCAAAGCCTCTAAACTAGGGTGGGAAACTGGCAAAAAAAATGGCCTCTATCTAGGGCTTGAAGACTTGCTGGAGGACCCTTCTACTGAAAGTTGACGGTCACCAGTCCAACTTGTAATGTCTGATGAAAGTCAAAGATGACTTCCAGGTAGCTGCTTTGCAGATCTCCTCCAACAAGGCATCCTTATCCCAAACCACTGAGGTTGCAGTGCTCCTAGTTGAATGTGCCAGTATTCCCTCCAGAATTGGGAGATGGAGAGATTCATACCATACTGCAATGCACGCCCTGATCCAACAGCTTAATGTCAGTGGAGATACTCTATGTCCTAATGACCTTGCGTGGACTGATACAAACATTGCCTCCGAAACTCGGAATGAGCTGGTCTTCATGTATATGCGGATGGCCCTGTGGACATCCAGGGTGTGCCAAATTCTCTCAAGTTCCCTCATCAGATGAGGACAGAAGGATAGGAGGATGATCTCTTGCGATCTGTGGAACCTAGAGTCGACCTTGGGTCTGATATCTGGGTGCAGTCAAAGAACGACTGAGTCTGGCCTGACCTGTCAAAGGTCCCTCCGCATCGATAGAGCTCCAAGCTCTGAAACCTGGTGTGCAGATGTGATAGCAACAAGGAACAGGACCTTCCAGTAGAGATGCTTCAGATATTTCTCTCAATGGTTCAAAGGGAGAAAATGTTAATGCCTTCAAGACCGTGTGGAGGTCCCAGGGTGGGAAATGGTGAACTGGGGAAGGTGACAGATTGGTCAACTCTCTCAGAAATCTCCGAAGATGTGGATGGGCTGATACCCTAGCGGCCCTCTCAGGAGGAAGAACAGAGACGACTGCTGTGATCTGTTTCTTTATGATGTTAGGCCGCAGTCCCCCTTCAATCCCATCCTGCAGGAATTCTAGCAGAAACGGGACTGTGATGTCCCATCAGCTGTGTTTCTTTCTTCTCCAGCACCTGTGGAACATCCTGAATGTGTATTCGTAAATCCTCTGTGTAGACTTGTGCCAGGATGCCAAAATGATGTCAACCATGTTGCAGGCATAGCCCCAAGAGCTAGACATCATCCGTTCAATCTCCAAGCATGGAGCTGAAGCCAGGATGGATCAGGATCATGCACCTGCCCCTGTGAAAGAGGTCTGGCTAGATCAGAAGTGCGATCGAGGAAGACACCAGGATCAAAATGTCCAAGAACCAGGCTCTCCTCGGCCATGCCAGGGCAACTAGAATGATCTCGGCCCCCTCCAAATGTTTTTCATCAGGACCCTGGAAATCAGTGAAAAGGGGGAGAAGGCGTACAAGAGATCAGGAGGCCAGGTCTGTGTAAGGGCATCCATCCCCTCCGCTCCCTTTCTCAGGAACCTTGAGAAAAAGTGAGGGAGCTTGGTGTTCACTGGAGTTACGAAGAGATCCAGTGTTGGCCGCTCCAGTGAGTGTACGATGTTGAATACTTCTGGATGAAGACTCCGCTCCCCATGATCGAGGTCAGATCTGCTGAGCCAGTCCGTCTTTAGGTTTAGGGCTCCCTGAAGATGTTCCACTTCCAGGGAGATGAGATTTTTCTCTGCCCACTGCATCATGAAAGTAGCCTCTGCCATGGGGAATTGGGACCACGTATCCCCGTGCCGGTTTATGCGGGCCTTCGTTGTGGTGTTATCTGTTCAGCTCAGGACCACCCTGCCCTGGATCAGGTTCTGGAAGGTCAGGAGTGCTAACCTGACTGCCATGAGCTCCAGCCAGTTGATGCTGTGGGACAACTCTTCCTGAGATCACCTGCCCTGGGTGATATGGTCCCCACAGTGATCTGAATCCTCTCTGGTCTCCAGATGGTCTCTCTGGTCTCTGAGGACAGCTAATGATGTCCACCATCAAAACGAGCTTCTCGCTTCTGGTGAGAGCTCAACCATCCTGTGTCATCGGACTGCAATGTCCTGTTGAAATGGCAACAGGAGCCACTGAAGTGATCAAGCATGGAAATAGGTCCAAGGAAGGCAATCTATAGATGATATCATAAGCCCCTGCAGGTAGGCAAAGTGCATGATGTCCGTGCAGAGCGCTTTCTATATCCGCTGGATCAATGTCATTAGGGCCCCCAATCTCTCCATGGGAAGGGAGACTCATCCTGCTCTGGAGTCCAGCTTGGCTCCCAGGTGCTGAATCTGTTGGGCTGGCACCAGAGAGCTCTTCTTGAAGTTGACCTGGAATCCATGCTCCTGAAGAGAGGTCAACACCTGCTAGACATCCCTTCTTGCCTGATGGTTGGACGGTGATCGACTCAGAAAGTCATCCACGTAGTGGTAAATATGCAGTCCTGCTCTTCTCCAGTGAGTGACAAGGTCCACCATTATCTTTGTGAAGGCCCTGGGAGCAGAAGAAGGTCCGAAGGGCAGTGTCCTGTACTGATAGTGCCTGCTGTTGTAGGTAAAACATAAGTAGCAGTGGTGGCCGCAAAAAATCAGGACATGCAGTTAGGCATCCTGCAAGTTCAAGGAGAAGAGACAGTCCCCAGGATGAAGGGCCTCCAGAATGTGCTTTAGAGTTTCCATGTGGAACTTTCTGTTCCAAACAAATCTATTGAGGCCCTTCAGATTGAGTATGGCCCTCCAATCTCTGTTCTTCTTGGGAACTAAATACAGATTAGAATAAGAACCCTTTACCTGTTGAGAGGAAGGAACCTCCTCTATAGTACGCAGCAGGATCAAATGTTCTATGGCTTCCAGTAGATGATGCTTTACTGGGTCCTTGGAGGTCGGGTTGGGGACAAACCAGCATGGAGGCTGTCGGGAAAACTCTATTCGATATCCCTGATGAATCATCCGCAGAAACCACTTGTGTGGGATTGAGTTCTCCCACACCCCCACGAAGGACCAAAGTCTGCCCCCTACTAAAATAATGGCATCATGTATGTTGCTGCTTCTGATGGCCCCTGGAGGCTGTACTCTGGAAAGATCTTCCCAATGATCCGGGCTGGTTCTTGTGTTGGAATCTGGAATCGCCCCACTGCTGCTTGAAGGTCCTGGGTTCTCTGGACTGAAACAGAGAAGAGGAGGTGGTGCTAGACTGAGCCCTGGGTGCGCAAAAGGATCGGTTCTGTCTGGGAAAACATCTGTCCTCCCTCTTCCTGGAAGAAGCCAATGTCTTCTTGTTCTTATCCTCTACCAGGACTGGCTCTAGCGACTCTCCAAAGAGCTTCTCCCCCAGAAATGGAGAGGAGACCAAGTTCTGTTTGGATTTGAATTGTGCACCCCAACTCTAGAGCCAAACCTGTCTCCTCACCACCACAGCTGCTCCCTGTGCTCTCCCACAGAACTGGACGGAGTCTAATGTGCTGTCGGCCAGGAAGGCAGAGGCTTGTGAGATCTTGTCTTATTTTGGTCTCTCCCTCGGGGATGTCTGCCAGGACCTCCTTTGTTCACTGCAGCAAAGCCCTGGCAATCATAGTGGCTTTCTTGGATGCCCTAATGGCCAAGGAAAGTGCCTCATGTGCTCTCATGATAGCTGTGTTGATACTTCTATCTTCAGGAACCTTCAATGTGTCCTCCCCATTGTGGCAAAGGATGGCTGAGGAGACAGGCATGCCAATGAGCAGGACCTAGAGCTGTGTCATGACCTTCTTAGGCAGACTATACCATTTTTTTGCATAGGCGGGCTGAGTCCTGCTGACTGCTGGGGTGCCCCATTCATGCCTGATCACCTGCATGAGACTGGCTGGAACAGGCATCTCCAAGGCCACCAGGCACGAGGGTGGAAAAAAAGTCACCAGAGACCTTGCGAAGGTCAGGGTCAGTTGACATTCTTGCATTGGAGGGAGAGTAAGACCCAGACTCTTAACTGTCTTCTTTAGAAGGGTGGGAATATTATCTGTTTTAAAATGTCTACTGAATGAGTCGGGTGTGTCTCCTGCTTCCTCCCCCTCCTCTGCAGAAAATTCTTCCCCCTCCAGGTCTGACTGCTGTGGAGGTTTTGAAGCCTCCCCCTCCTCAGAGGAGGTGTGAACGGACACCACTTCTTCCGCCCTTGCCACCCTGCTGTGCTTCTTGGGGGGGCGATCCACCTCCGAATCAGAAGTGGGGGCCCAGTCCTCCTCATCCTCCCTCCCCCTCAGGGCCTAGTTACCCCTGGCAGCAGGAATGGCATCCCTTTGGGGGCTGGTAGTAGCCCCAGAGGATGAAGCCTCCAGACTCTACCCCGCTTCCCTGCTGGAATCAAGCCAATCCGGCTGGTGTGATCTCTTTTGTCATTTGCCCTATGTGGCGGTGGGAGGGAAGGGGGTAAGGGAGTTAGGAAGCAGAGATCCTCTGGAGCACACCAATCCCCCCTTGACGTAAGCCTGCGAGCCCCAAGAGGCTGGGCTATACCAGACTGGCCACGAGAAAGCTGATAGTGTCCCGGGCCACTAGAGCAGACCCAGGCCGCAGCGCCTGGCGCCACTTCACCCCTCTGGTTCCCAATCGCGGGGGGTCCAGACCCACTTACTGCATCTCGGGAGTCACAGAGGTGGCTGAGGGCAGCCACGTTGGCACGAAAGGAATCCCCGTCTCTGGGGATGCTCTGCACCTCCTTCTTCAGGAGGCAATCGTCCATGGCTGAAGCCAAGCTGGCTCCTAAGCCCGAAGGCTGGAGGGAAGTCAGGGGGCTGGAGCCGTTGGTCGAGGCACGGGGCTCGTCACCCTTCTTTGACATCCAAGGCTTCATCCCTGATGGCCATGGTTTCTCCTCTCCCTCCAAAATGCGGGAAGGGAAAATGGGAAAAGGTTCAAGCCAAGGACTGCTGCCGTTCCAGCCAAGCAGAAAAGCAGGCAAGCAGCAAAGGTAATTATAAAACTGATCCCCCTCTTCTTCTTCTTCCCCTTCTTCTTTTTTTGGGGGGAGAATCCCTTTGTTCAAAATGGCTTAGGTAAGCCACATGGTAGTGAAAGGAGCACAACGAGGAAAAATGTGTCTACCAAGAGTGGTAAGCAGGAAAACAACTGGCTATCTGTGGGTTGCCCCTCCCAGATGACCTCACAGGAAAGACCATCTAAATACTTTGTTTTCCTGCCTACCAGGAGAAAGTGGGAAGAGCTACCCAAGAACTTTAGGATGCTCAGAAGCTTCTCACTGGGGAAGGGTGATTTGGCTTGCAGGTTGTAACATAACTGACTGGCTGTAAATTCAGGACTAAACAAGGTTAGTACTGCTATAGTATAGGATCTTAAAAAAAACTAAGGTTGTTCTCTATACACACTTGCCTGAACGGAACTCTCAATAAACAAAATGGAATTTGCCTCTCCATACACATACATAGGATTGTACTATGAACTAAATCAGTAAGTCCCTAAGCCAGCTTTCAACACTACCATGATCTCTCTTGGTGGCCTTGAGCAGTGTAGCCAAGACATCAGAAAATCAAACCTGGAACTCTGATTATCAGGGATGGTGTCTCCTACTACACCCCTCTCCCTCAGGCTCCTTGAGCTTAGCCGCAAACCTCAGAGTAGCTGAAGAGGTAAAAAATTCATAGCAAGAATGTATTAACTGCAATCCAACATCAGGAAATGTAATCCCGCATGTAATTATATCTCTCTCGATGTGGTGACAGGGAGCAGAGGAAGAAGCAGATATATATCCAATTATTTTAGTTAGTAGTTAATTATAGTTTATTGATTAGTCAGTGACCATATCAAAACAATTGGCATTGAACTATTTTCTTTTAGCTGGACACTGTGGCAGGCAACCTCCTTTGCAGGTTCTCTGTACGCTGTTGATATTATTGCTGTGTGTGGATGTACATTTGAGGTACACCATCCTAACTCATTAATAGGATGCTAGCTTTTGTCTTGATATATATGTGTGTGAGAGCGAGAGTGCCCCCCCCCCTTCAAGCTGCCTGTCCAATAATGGCAACCTTATGAATTTCATAGGGTTTTCTTGGGCAAGGAATATTGAGGTGGTTTTGCCAGTTCCTTCCTCTGAAATATAACCTAAGGTACCTGGTATTCGTTGGCAGTCTCCCATCCAAGTACTAACCAGGACTGACCCTGTTTAGCTTCCATGATTACAAAGGATCTGGTGGTTTTAGAGTATTTAGGCCCTTTCTTGATTTAGCTCTGATGTAATATAAAGTTTTTTTGGGAAACGTTGGTCATGCATGGATAATTAATTAGACCAACTAGAATTACAAAAGACTTGCTTCTGTTGGAGATATGAAAATAGCAATAACTAATTTATGGATACAGATTTGGGGGCTGTCCTTGGGAGTAAAAATATAGGCGAGTGTCATAATAAAAACCTACTCTTGGAAGTTCAACATTTTTAAAATGGCAAAGTATTAAACATGCCATTTTAACCCTCTTTTGCCTCAATTTTATTTGTATAGTTTACTCCCAGCAACTATAAATTAACTTGTATTTAAATTTTTAGCAAGCTTTATTTTAAAAAAGAAAGAAATATTCTTATATATGTTGTGATAACTATATGCACAAAAACTTAATTATATTTTATGAATAATTTATGGAAGGATAGCACCAAATACCAACAACAGCAGGCAACACTTTTACTAGGGCTAAACAAAACACCACAAAACGTGCAAGCTTAAAAGTACTGTACTGCTCAGCCATGGGTTTGCTTTCAACTCATGGACCAACACAGCTACCATGTGCTTTATGATCCGAACCAGACTTCCTCTGATGGGAGGCAAGCCCCCAGGGCAAGGCTGCAACTATTGGGGGGGGAGATAAAGGCATTGCCCCTCAAAAGAATTCTGTCCCCCCGCCATGAAATTTTCCTTCAGCTCCCAAATTTCTAGCCCCACATTGAAAATCTTTCACACATAAAACTCTCCTATTCACTGTGTTCTTATTCCCTGCCTCCCCTTTTCTTTGGCTGCCCCAACTCTATCTCTAAATGCTCAAGTGTTAAAGTTTCCACTATGCCAGATATCTGAGGGGTGTGTATGTCTGAATTCTTATTTGGTGGCCAATCCCCTGATGACCCATCCGCCCTTACACCCCTTCCAGTACTCATCCAGTACTGCTGGGGACAGAATGCTTAAACCAGGGGTTCTTAACCTGTGGTCCAGGGGGGTGGGCTGTGATGTCCTCACAGGGGGCCCATGAAGGCTTGAAGGCTGCTTGGCCCACCTCTTCCCAGCAGTGGAGTGGCCACGTGACAGGAGCCAAGGCAAAGGCTGGCTTAGACTGCGCATTGCCATTCAATCCACTCCAGCCACAAGCTTGCAAGAAGCAGCAGGAGAAAAGTTTTCCCTCGCCCTCCAGTGCCTCTGAGGGAAAGTTTAATAGATGGTGCAATAATAATAATAATAATAATAATAGAATAATAATAATACAATTACACCATCTATTATTATTATTATTGGTTGTAAATCTTGAGTTCAAGTCTTGGGGGTCCACGGCAACAAAAGATATTTAACTTGCAAGAAGCAGCAGAAGAAAAGTCTTCCCTCCCCCTCCAGTGCCTCTAAGGGAAAGTTTAATGGATGGTGCAATTGTATTAATAATAATTAATAGAATCATAGAGTTGGAAGAGACCACAAGGGCCATCCAGTCCAACCCCCTGCCATGCAGGAATACAATATTAAATAATTTCTGACAGATGGCCATCCAGCCTCTGTTTAAATAATAATAATAAGAAGAAGAAGAAGAAGAATACAATTACACCATATATAATAATAATAATAATAATAGAATAATAATACAATTACACAATTTATTATTATTATTATTATTATTGGTTGCAAATCTTGAGCTAAGTCTTGGGGGTCCACGGCAACAAAAGATATTTAACTTGCAAGAAGCAGGAGAAGAAAAGTCTTCCCTCCCCCTCCAGTGCCTCTAAGGGAAAGTTTAATGGATGGTGCAATTGTATTAATAATATTAATAGAATCATAGAGTTGGAAGAGACAAGAGTTGGAAGAGACCACAAGGGCCATCCAACCCAACCCTCTGTTATGCAGGAATACAAAATTAAATCATTTCTGACAGATGGCCATCCAGCCTCTGTTTAAATAATAATAATAATAATAATAATAGAAAAGAATAGAATAGAATAGAATAATAATACAATTACACCATCTATTATTATTATTATTACTATTGGTGGTGGTGATGGTGGTAAATCTTGAGTTAAGTCTTGGGGGCACATGGCAACAAAAGATATTTAAAGGGGGTCCCTGGTAAAGAACAGGTTAAGAGCCCCTGGCTTAAATCTTGGGTTGGGGGGGAGGAAACCGAAGGATGGCAGCAAACACAGGCACACTTTCACACACCCCACCCCTGAAAAGAAGGGGTTCAGTGCCCTCCCCTCGCTCAAAGCAACCCCGCCTCCAATAGCAAACCCTACGAAACCCAACTCCAGCCACTGGGCGCTCCCTTCAGCCCACCCGCCCAGCTCCCTACCCCGCGCACACGCGTGGCCCTCCCACCTGCAACGTTTCCTCGGGTGGCAACTTTCCTAAGAGCTCCATCTTGGTCTTGGTGTTGCCGCTGCCGCCTACTGTCCCGCCTCCCGCGAGCAAATGACTTCTCCACCAATCCGCCCGGAAGGACCTCGCGACCTCCTCTTCCCCTCGCCGTCGCCTCACAACATCCGCCCGAAGTCGCTTCCGCCCGGGCCGCCTCCTGGCAATAGGAGAGAAAGAGAGCGCATGCGCAACGCAGCACCGCCCCCTTCTCCCCTCTTTTTTTTGTTTCTCGTTCCAGTACCGTCGAGGGTGTTGATTCTGCGCATTAGGGCAACCCTGGGGGTGCGGATAATAATAGAGGAGCGACTCTAGATTGTAAATGGTCTTCCTCATTGAAATGTGATTTTGTTCCCCAGGCTGTTGCCGTAGAAACATCAGTACATTGTGTTTCTGTGATACACTAACTTTAATTTTGTCATATTATAACATGATGATATGTATAAAACTGCTTGTTGTCGCACAATAAATGAAAGTAAAACAAGCCCTGCCTGCAAGTTTACCATCAAAATTTTCACCACAAGACTATAACTAGTTTTTTTTTCCTTTTCAGTCAAAGAGCTGAATGAATTCCCTGCAAAAAATAAATGGCTTATCTGCCCTTGTGCCTGAAGAACTGTTCCATATCATATTCTGTTCTGAGCCCAGTGCTATCCAACATCTGTATCAATGATTTGGATGAGGGAATAGAGGATGTGTTTATCAAATTTGCAGATGACACCAAATTAGGAGGGGCAGCTAATCCAGAGGACAGGATCAAAATCCAAAAAAATGACCTGAACAGATTAGATAGCTGGGCCAAAACTAACAAAATGAATTTCAACATGGAGAAATGTAGGATACTACACTTGGGCACTAAAAATGAAAATCACAGATACAGGTTGGGTGACACCTGGCTTGAGGGCAGTACATGCGAAAATGATCTAGGAGTCTTAGTGGATCACAAGCTGAACATGAGTCAGCAGTGTGATGCAGCAGCTAAAAAAGCCAATGCAATTCTAGGCAGCATTAATAGGAGTATATTGTCTAGATGGAGGGAAGTAATAGTGCCACTCTATTCTGCTTTGGTCAGACCTCACCTGGAAGACTTTGTCCAGTTCTGGGCACCACAATTCAAGAAGGATATTGAGAAACTGGAACATGTCCAGAGGAGGGCTACCAGGATGGTGGGAGGTCTGAAAGCCATGCCTTATGAGGAGTGGCTTAGGGAGCTGAGCATGTTTAGTCTGGAGAAGAGAAGGTTGAGAGGTGACATGATAGCCATGTTTTAATATTTGAAGGGATGTCATACTGAAGATGGAGCAGGCTTGTTTTCTGCTGCTCCAGAGACTAGGACACAGAGCAATGGACTCAAACTACAGGATGAGATTCCACCTAAACATTAGAAAGAACTTCCTGACAGTAAGAGCTGTTCAGCAGTGAAATGCACTGCCTCAGAATGTGGTGGAGTCTCCTTCTTTGGAGGTTTTTAAACAGAGGCTGGATGGACATCTGTCGAGAATGCTTTGATTGTGTATTCCTGCATGGCAGGGGGTTGGACTAAATGGCCCTTGTCGTCACTTTCAACTCTATGATTCTATGATATTCTTTCATTATATACAGACTGTCCTGTTTCACATCCACTAACATTCAAATTTTTTTCCCAGTCAACTGCTGAATTTGCACAATAAGCAAATATTCCCTGGCCACTGAACCATTTAAGGGCAGAATCTACTGAAAATAGTATAATCAACAAAGATATATTCTATTAACTAGCTGTTTATTGAAAGCCACACAACTCTCTACAGCTTTGCGCAGACTCTCCAACAGTAGCCTCAAATAAAGTCCATCGCAGAAATCAAGTTGCGATCTAGCTAACTAATGAGTTGACAAATCTCAGCCTCTAGAAATCAAATGGTGCTTTTTCATTTAGGGTGTTTCCTGATTTCAATCAGATATGCTTAAGTAAAGTAGACATCCTCAAGTCAGCTGTTGATTTATGGCAACCCCGTGGATTTCATAGGATTTCCTTAGGAAAGACTCAGAAGTAGTTTACAAAGGGGTTATCTAAACAGCAAAAATACTCCTTACAGAATGCAAGGAGAAGATGACCTGTCCGAATGACAATCCACATTGTTTCGCCGTATTGTGAAGTGGGGGGCAAAATAGGCAAAAACTCCACAGGAAATGTTGTCACAGTATTTCCCGGAGTTTTTAAAAAAACAGCAAGGGAAATGGGCATTCCTGCTCGTTGGGGCAAGCGATTTGATATGAATCGCTTTCCCATATGAGAGGAAGCACAAACCTGATTGGCTGGATAAGTGCAGGGGGCAGGGCTTACTAACAGGGCAAGCACCCACTGCCACCATGTTGGATTTTCACCTTAGCGAATGATCACAAAGGCAATGAAACCGGCTGCCCTTTTTTCTCTCCCTTTTCTCTTTTTTTGTAAAGGTGAAATATTGGTTATGCACACCATGGAAATAGATTTTTTAAAAAAGTTTGGTAGCAGTAGATTTTAAAACGGGAGTAATTCACTCCCCCATCTAGACTAGAGGGCATGTGAAGTTTATGGGGGCTTTAAACCCATTAAGACAAGTCGTAACTGCTGTGAATTTCTTTTGGCCTCATGTAATCCATTTCTTTTGGCCTCATGTAAACAACCCCCATGTCTTCCTCAAAATAGAGACTATAGCACATGATATTCCCTTGTGACTTCTCTTTCAAAGGTAATCAGGCCTTACCCTGCTTGAGATATACTTAAGCATGCACTTATTTTTCCTCATTTAAATAAGAAGGAGTTTAGATGGATTGTGCCCATCTTTTATGAGTATACTCACTGTCATTTAACTTAGATTAGTTACTCCTCAATGGCTGGTAGCAGCCTGGCATGCTTCCAATCAGAACAAAGCAACAGTTCTGTAGAGCTCAAGTATAACAATACATTGTGGCATTTGTTTTCAAGGGCTTCAAATCAGGATTTTGCTGGAAGTTTGAAGCTGCTTAGAAAGTTGACAAAGCCAAAAAAGTTCTAAGAAAAAATGTTACAAATTATTATCTCCATTAGTGATGGTAAATATGGAAAAAGAATGATGGTATGGAGACTGCAGTTCCATAGCTGCCACCTTTATGTCAAACTCCCACACCCCTCTTTCCTTTGACTGGGGTTTGACTTGCTATGGACAGTATTTGTATTGGTGTGGGTTTACTCACAGGGTTAGCGTGCCAAATAAATACTAATAAGGGAAATAATTCATGAGGCGTCTGTAGTTGATAAACAAAACATAAAGACTGGTTTATTACGTGAACAATATAACAGAAATGCTTTGAACTTTGTCTCCAACTTGGTTAACTTCAAACTGTTTGATAATCCCACTCTGCGGTGACCATGTAACTCCAGAATCTGCCAGATTCAATAACAAGTTGTTAGCTTCTTTTTTCCCTCTCACTCTGTATTCCAATTAGCCTCTACAGTTGTCTTCCATATTCACGGATTTGGCATTCACGGATTTAAGTATTCACGGCTGGAGAATATTCTTTAAAAAATAATAATCCCAAAAGCAAATCTTGATTTTGTCATCTTATATAATGGGACACCATTTTGCTATGCCATTGCATATAATGGGACTTGAGTATTCATGGATTTGGGTATTCACGGGTGTGTGTGTGTGTGTCATGGAACCAAATCACAGTGAATGTGAAGGGACAACTGTATTTTTCTTAGCAATATCCCCATTGCACATACAGTCCCTCAACAGCACTCACACCCATACACACATTCTAACACTCTCTTCATCACATACCATCTCACCCTCTTTTTTTTTCTCAACTATCATCCATCTCCCTTCATTCTAGGAGACCCCTCCCATACCAGTTTCCTGCCATAGGATTGGCTCCTTCATGCTCTCTTCCCATTCGCTCATCAACTTTCCATCAGACGCTCATCACAGGCTCTTCACAGACCTCTCCCCTAAGAAAACATTGCTCTATTTCAGACCTCCTCAAAAATTCAATAGAGCAATGAGATCTGGTTTCAGGCACACTGTCTCTACCCAAATCTCATTTTTATACCTACATACAGTTAAACAGGAATATATCACATTGTACACATAAATATTTCATAGAGAGGCTATATATAAACATTACCTTATCTTCTGCATCAAACAATTACAGCATTTATATGAATACATCAATACATTTGCATAGAATTTTACCATTCTCCTTGTCTGCATAAAGTGTCTGCTACAACATTCTCTCTGGCTTTTCTTCGCAAACGAAGATTCAGGAAGGACTCATCCCGCGCTTTCTGCAAGCGCGCTGATGACTAAAAAGGCCAATCCGAGATAAACAAGTCCGGTTGCAAAAAGCACAGCAGAAGGTCTCCTTGGGTGATGTTTTTGGGTTGTGATTCTTTCTGCGTTGTCGTTTCTCTTCAAGACTTGTTCGTCGTGAGTTCTCAAATAAGGCTGCAGCATTGTGGATAGTGCGTCTCCATGCCTCCCGATGTGAGGCCAGGGCGGACCACTGTTGGTGATCAATTTGGCCAAGCCTGAGATGTTGTTTCAGGGAGTCTTTGTATCGCTTTTTTGGAGCGCCCCTCTTACGCTGACCCGTGGCGAGTTCACCGTAGAGTAGTATTTTTGGGAGGCGATGGTCCTCCATCCTAGAAACGTGCCCTGCCCAGCGCAGCTGTGTTCTCAATATCATGGCCTCAATGCTGGTGATCCCTGCTTGCTCAAGGACAGCAACATTCGTCACATAGTCAGTCCAGTGTATATTTAGGATTAAATCACCTTAATGCATAGCTAAACCAGATGACTATATTCTGTTATACTCTTAACTGACACAAATATATATAACCATTCAATAGAGACTTTAAATACACAAAAACCTTCATTAATATAAATTTCCATATACATAAACATTCAATAGAAACTTTATACATCCTATGTACACTTTCTTTAACCTTCCCCTTGTTTGAAAAATACATTAGCATTCCTATTTCATTGGTCCCACTTTGGCATAGAATTTACATTAAACTCATACAATTTGGTAATAACTGTAACAGGTTTTCTTTCTGTCTTCTTCTTTGCTTTGATATTCAGTTGCAATTCTTCAATGTCTGTGATGCTGTTGAACTCTGCCAGCCCTAATACTTTGCTGTACTATCTCCAAGGCCTCTTCATCTACGAGGCATATAGGTTGTACAGTTGCTTCCAAACCTTGCATCTTCACAGTGACCTGTGGAATTCCACCGAAGTCTTTTCCCTTCACCATGATCAGAGGTGCTAAAACATGTTTTCTGAACAGGAAACCCATTTTCAGCACAGAAAACATGTTTTTTGGTGTAATCCCTCTCTCTTCAGTTCTGTTTCTCTGGAGAATAATTCTTCCGTAACATCTAAAGACATTTGAATATTGGGAGAAAACTCTGCAAAAGTCCCAGTGCTCTATTATTCTTCCTTAATACTCTTCAATTTTTCAACATGGAAATGAATAATTCCCAATATCCCTTCCATCCTTAACAGAGACCTGTACTTTGGGAAGACCTTTCCCATGTTCCTTGATGAATGTGTAGGCTAGTACATGGAAGAGGGAGGGTCAGGAAATACCAGGTTGTTGTTATTGTTGTTAACTGCCCTCAAGTTGGCTTCAACTTATGGCGACCCCATGGATGAGGCATCTCCAAGACCCCCTTGTGATGCGCAGGTGCACCAGCTGAATTTACGTCACTGTTCAGTCTGGCCACCTTGTCACTTATACTGCCACTACTTTTGTGATGCAGGGCCTTTCAAATTCCACCTTTGCCACCAAATAAATAGTCTGTGGAGAACACAGTTCCACAGTAGCCACCTTTATGTCAGACTTTCCCCTTATCCCTTCCTTGGACTTGGGTTTGACTTTCGATGGATAGTACTTGTATAGGTGGGTTAAATCAATGGGTTAGCATGCCAAATAAATACTAGTAAGGGAGATAATTCATGAGGAGTCTGGATTGGATAAACAAAACAGAAAGATTGATTTATTGGTTGAACAAAATAACAGAAATGCTTTGAACTTTGTTTCTAATCAGCCTTTGTTCTTCTTAATACTTATTCTCACTGCCATACATTCCCTCATCTCCACTCACAGCCATACACACATTCCAGTCCTCTCCCCTTCAGATCATATCTTCAACTCTCCTTTCAACTGTCATCTCCCTCCTTTCAACTGCCATATACCCCCGCCCCGTTTCACTCTAGGAGACCCCTCCCATACCAGTTTCCTGCCACAGGATTGGCTCCTTCGTGCTCTCTTCCCATTCGCTCATCAACATTCCATCAGATGCTCATCACATGCTCTCCACACCCCTGTCCTCAACCACCCTACTTAGGCCCTGCAGCTTCAGGCCTGTGTCTTCCTTGATTGAGGCTATCCACCTAGTGTGCAGTATTCCTCTCTTTCTCCCCTCCCTCCACCTTTCCTAGCATTATTGACTTTTCTAGTAAGCCATTCCTTCTCATGATGTGTCTGAAATATGACAACCTCAATTTGGTCATCTTGGCTTCTAATGAGAGTTCAGGCTTGATCTGTTCTAAGACCAATTTGTTTGTCTTTTTGGCCATCCATGGGATCCTCAGCACTCTTCTCCAACACCGCATCTCAAATGAGTTGATTTTCTTCCTATCAGCTTTCTTCACCATCCAGCTCTCATATCCATACATGGTGATAGAAAATACAATGTTTTGAACAATCCTAACTTTAATGCACAGTTTTATATCTTTGCATTTTATGACCCTATGCTTTCATAGCTGCCCTTTCTAGTCCCAGTCGTCCTCTGATTTCTCGGCTTCAGTCTCTATTCTGGGCTATGATTGATCCAAGGAATGGGAATTCTTTCACTATTTCAATTTCCTCATTGTCTATTTTGAATTTGTGTAGCTCCTCTGTGGTCATTATTTTTGTTTTCTTAATGTTAAGCAGTAAGCTTGCTTTTGTGCTTTCGTCTTAGTAGTTGTTCCTTAGTTCCTTAGTTCCTTAGTAGTTGTTATAAGTCTTTGTTGATTTCTGCTGGTAGCGTAGTGTCGTCTGTGTATCTTAGATTGTTGATGTTCTTTCCTCTAATCTTCACTTCTGCTTCCTCTGAATCTAAGCCTGCTCTATGTATGATATATTCTGTATACAAGTTGAACAAGTAGGGTGACATAATGTAGTCTTGTCTGACTCCTTTTCCTCTTGGGAAGCATTCTGTTTCACCATCTGTTTCTTAAGGTGGCCTTCTGTCCTAAGAACAAATTACGCATCAGGACAATCAAATATGTTGGTACACCCATTTCTTTAAGAGCGATCCACAGTTTCTCATGAGCTATGCAGTCAAATGCTTTGCTGTAGTCTATGAAGCACATGCTGATTTTCTTCTGAAATTCCCAGCTGCACTTCATTATCCAACAGATGTTTGCTATATGACTCTATCTTTTCTGAACCTGGCTTGCATTTCTAGAATTTCTCTCTCCATGTATGGTAAGAGTCTTTGCTGCAGTATTTTGCGTATGATTTTGCTTGCATGGGAAATAATGCAGTTGACCTGTAGTTGCTGCAATCTTTTGTGGTCTCCTTATTTGGGAATGGGGATATATACATACCGTTTCCAGTCAGTGGGCCACTGTTTTGTTTTCCATATTTGTTGAAAGATTGCTGTTAGGATTGTGGTCAATTCCTCTTCTGTGGATTGTAGCACCTCTATTGGAATGTTGTCTGTTCTTGGTGATTTATTCTTTCTGACTGATCTGAGTGCTGCCTTTACTTCATGTGCCATAATTTGGGGTTCTTCTTCATATGGTTCTTCTTCCCAACTGTCTTCCATCCTTTCATCTCTTTGGTAAAGCTCTTCTGTGTATTGCTTCCATTACCTCTTTATTTCAGTTTGGTTGTGTATTATGTTCCTCTGCTGATCAAACAGCATCCCAACTCTTGGTTCCCTTTGAATTCCTGGATCTTGTGGAAGAGGTATTTTGCTATTCCTTTTTTGTTGTCAGCTTCAATTTCCTACATTGAGCATTATAGTAATACCAGGAACTGTAAGCTATATTCAGAGGAAGGCACTGGCATACCACCTCTGAATATTTCTTGCCTAAGGAAACCCTACGAAATTAATGGGGTCACCGTAAGTTGCCTGGCAACTTGAAGGCATGCTCAATACATCAGTAGGAACACAATATATGGAAAAGTTACAACTCCAGTAGCCATGTAAATAGGGCATTCTAGCAGTTAAAATCAAAATAAGCTCTGGAGAAAAACCATATTACAGCACTAGAGTTGCCTTCTCAAGTACTTTGGTAGAAGGCTTGGCCACCAACCTTGACATGGAAGATTACATTCAGATTAGCAATTAGCTATTGTACTTGGAAAAGTAAATATGACAATAAGCAAATTTAAATTCTAATTTCTATAGTAACTTACTGTCATCGCAACTTGAAATACAATATCCTAAACCAGTGGGTCTTAACCTTTCCTTTACCAGGGACCTCCTTTAAATACCAGGTGGCCCAAAAGTAGGTATACATTTGTTTCAAATGTTGATGGGAGGGGGAGAGAATGTGTGAGTAGAAAATGTGTAGGTGGGTCAGAATGACAGTTGGAAAGAGAATGCTACACTATACTGTATACCTACCTTTGGATCACTCGTGCATATTTTGTTGTTGTGGACCCCCAAAACTTAATTCAAGATTTAAAAACCTACACTTATATGGGAATATATGGGAAGCTTAACTCTCTTCTCCTCACACTAAACTTGATTTTTTTTGTTTCTCTAGTATTGCAGACAATTAGCCTTTTTAAAAATAAAGGCATTTGTTTACATTTATTTTTCAATTTAAAAGACATCTAATAATAGAAAATACTACAAATGTAACCAATGATTTTAAGAATGACAAATCTCTACAGATTAGTCAACAGAAAGTAATCTTGATAAAGAGCAAAAAGCCTGCTTACTTTGAGCATGCCATAACCCCCTACCCTTGCTATGGACTCAGAGGAGGAGAAAGCAGGGAATACAGAGTAGGCAATGAGGGAAAGTGTGGCTCAGCCTGAAGAAGGAGAAAGGGAAAGCATGGCTCAGCCTTCAGAGACTGCCCAGGCACCCTCCAAGAAGGCAGCCAAAGCAGTAAGAGAAAACATACCTCACTCTGAAGAACAAACAGTATGCCAATCAGTGATAGATGATCCAAACAACAGGCTGCCTCCCTTCTCTGAATGCCAGAGAGAGGAATGTCATGCCCAGCATTGTTTCAATACCAAATGCTCACATGCTTCCTCACTAATGAGGTCCACTCGGCCTGGAAACTTTGGCTGCAAATCTGGAAGTAGCTTTCCTTCGAGCCTGAGTGCTGACAACTGTTAATCTTAGCTGTTGCACTCCTGCTGTGTTCCTGCTTGCCTTGACTTTGGACGGACATCTGGACTGTTGCTGTCACCCCTTGCTGACCATGGACTTGAACCTTGGACCTGACTCTACTGAACTCTGGACTAGCTATTGGTTTCCCTGGCATCTGGTATGGACACTTGGTAACTGAACTCTGGACTGGCTTTTAATTATGTTTGCATCTTGTATGGACTACTGGTGACTGACTTCTGGACTGGCTCTTGACTTCTCTTTCTACTATTGTGGACAATTGGCAACAGACTAGACCTGCACCCCTCCCCTGTTGCTCCTCAGGCACTTGCCACTGTGAGTCCAGGACAGAGCAGTTATCTTCCAGTTAGAAACACAGCATTTTTGTTAGTAAATAAATGTAAGTCAGCTTCTCTACAAAGGATTCTGTTTCTTCAGAAATACCAATACCCCCTACCTTTCCCATCCTGATTAACTGAAGTTACCATTTTGCACTACCTTAATAACTGAATGAGGCAAGCATTTCACCATAATTTCATTTAATGCCTCCCCCAACATTGAAATCCAGATTCTAACCATCTGGATGAAAAGACTAAATGGCATAAAAGCTGTAGCACTGAGCCAGCTCCTCCCTGCCTCAAGTTTCACTTTCTATCTTTCCCCTTTTCTCTCTCTCCACTTTCGTATAACTGTAAATAAAGTCCCAAGTAAGCACAAAAGGGATTGCAGCCTTAGCCTGTTGCAGCAAAGGCAAAATGACTTGCAACTCTTCCTAAAGTCAGAAGAAAAATTATTACAGTATGAGCTCCCCACTCCACCCCAGTCCCCTCCAGGGAAGAGCCCACTCCTCTCATCAGATGCCTGGGGCTGCCCTGCCTTGACCTCTCCTCCCCTTCCACCCAATACTTTCTAGCACATCCCTCATACATCAGCATGGGCTGCAAGCCATCACACATGTTGCCCCAAGCACCCAGTACCTTTTGTTATGGCCACAAGAGGTCCTTTTAATCAGGTAGTGTTTAAGATTTTCCAAGACAAGTGACAGGCAAAAAGGCACAGAGAGACCAAATTTGGTTTTTAGTCACTATGCATGTAACATTTATTTAGACATAAGACATTAAACATTCAGTTAAGTATCAAGAGCTCTTTTCCATTCACACACACACACTCACACCTAATACTCACAATGATCCTTCCCTGAATGGTGATCAGACATCCATGAAGGTGTGAATGGCCTGTTGCCGCGGGTACAAGAACCATGAAAGCAAAGGCGAAAATGTCCCAGCTCTTATACCTTTTCCATCTCCTTCCTTGAGAACTGCCATCTTTTCAAGCTGGCATCATCTCATAACAGTTCCTTAGACAGTTTCTTAGGCAGATCAAGGTACGGTATGTTCCATGTTCACTCAGAACTTCCTCAATCATACCAACAGCTGGTATTGTCTCTGTCATGCCTGGCCAGCAGTCCACTCACTTGTACAGAACGCTCCCAGACTAGGTTATCAGTTTCCATTGTCTTTGGTTATGCTTGGTCAGCACCTCATCTCAGCTTCCAAGTTTTCTCCTTTTCTCGGTCCGGCTTCCAAGTTACGCCTCAAGCAATGCTTTGTGCGGCATCCATTTTCTTGGTTCATTTTAAGGCCTTGTTTCACCAGGAACCCATACATACACACAAGCATACATGCAAGCATACTCTCACACATGGAGCACCTGAAACAGGTTATCCAGAGCCCAGGTACATCCTAGCCTAATGCCTGAAATGGCAGAACAAGACAAAGTAGTATTTTTTGTGAGTGAGGGAGAAGAAAATGAGAAAGTAGTTGGGTGCGAATGAAGTGAGAGAATAGTATGACCGTGAGTTGGGAGAGAAAGCAGTGAGCCAGGCAGAACACACATTGAGACAGTGATCACTGACCACCCAGACATCTAACCTCTGAAAGGTTGCCGGACACCAAGGAATTGGAGGAGGGGATGGCTGTTGTCTTGCTTGAGGAGGCTAGCCCCTTCCTCCATGTTTCTTTCTCCCAAATCCATCCCCCCTTTTCTTTTCTCTTTTTTTTTCTGCCCACCTCCTCTCGTTTCCCTCCCTCGTGAACAAGAAGGGCTATGAAAAAGGGCCCTGCTGCCACCGTGTCTCCCATCACCCACTGCCAAGTGCCTTGGGGGGTATGACATTATGGAGGGCTGAGGCACAGGGGCCAACACCCCCTCTGCCCTTGATTAGATGCCATGCTAAGACTGGGGTTGGGCACCATCAGAGAGGAGTTGCTGGGTCACTGGGAGGGAGGCTGTCAGCATTTTCATCCATTGGTTTGCTTCCCAGAGGCCAAGGGAGGGACAGAGGGAGGGCCACTGACATCACACAGCAGAGCTAAGAGTGCACTCAGGTATTCGCTGTCTGTTCAGTACACAGTCTCTTAGACTTTAGGGACCCTTTCTTTCCTTCTTTCATGTCCCCTCTGTGAGGACATTGCAGCCCACAAGGGGTCCACATACCACAAGTTAAGAACCACTGTCCTAAACTATATCTGGGGGGGGGCAATCAAAAAAACTTGGAAACCCTTGATGCCACCAGACTAGGCATTTAGGAATATATATACTAGAGGTAGATAGAAATAAGAGTAGAATGCATCCCTCTGAACTACAAGAAAATCAAAGTGTCAGCATATGGTGCTGAACTCTAAGCCAGAATAGTCCAAATTTCATGCACTACAGCTCTGGGGTCTTGACTACTTGGGGGAGGTAAAAATCCAGATGGAATTTGGAATACTTTGTTCCAAAGCCATAGCACATGAAATTCAGACTATTCTGGCCCAGATTTCAGCACCACACCTGCCAAAGCCTGAACTTGCATTGGGTTTTTACAGTACTTGTCTTCCTATTACTCATGCTTGACTCTGAGCTCTGGGAAAATCAAAGCCTGAGCAGTAGTCATATTTGAAGCCAGAATGGGTGGCTTGCTCCCAGTGGTGGGGCAGGCAACCAATCTGGCTTCATAGAGGCTGATTACCATTGGCACTTTGCTTACTCTCGCCCCCCTGAGCTTTGGGAAAAGCACAGTGCCAGTGACAGTAGCCTCTCTTAAGCCAAACTGGGTGGCTAATGCTGGGGCTTTGATTTTCCTGAAGCTCGGAGGGGTGAATGTAAGCAAAGCACCAGCAATAGTAGCCTTCTGAAGCCAGTCTGAGCAGCTACTGCTGGTGGATTGCTTATAATCGCTCCTCTGAGCTCCAGGAAAAGCACACTACCAGTGGTAGAAGGCAGATCGGGCAGGTACCACTGGGGCTTTGATTTTCCCAGAACTTGGAGGGGCAACTGTGTGGTGGAAAAACAAAGCCCCAGAACAGGTGGCTAACCTCATGATGGCAGGGCTTCCTGGGTGTTCTGACTTCAGAAACAGCAACTACCACTGTGGCTCTTGCTTTGGAATGAGAAGTGGCACTGAGGAGGGGGGGGGAAATGGCAGCACATGTTCTTCTCCTTCCCACCCACCCATCCACCCCGAATCTGGTGCAGATGGCTTGTTCACATGGCAGTTTTCTCCTGAGTTTCTAGCAAGCTCCAGAGAAAACGGTGAGTTTTCTAAAACCCATACTAAGCGAGCATTCACTGAGACTGGTGTGAATAGGGTCCTGTGTCACTATCACACCAGATTCAGGGGAAAAGACCACACATCGTATGGCATTATTAGGCCAGATTTGGGGAAGGATTTGGAGTTTGTGAGTGGTGTAGTCAAGCCCTGGGCCAGAGTAGCCCCAATCCCAGCTGGATTTTTATCCCCTGTATAGTCAAGCCCTAGGTTTGTCAATTTTTACTGTGCATTAAGATTTTCTTAAATACGATTATCTCCAGAATACCTGTTACCTGAATTACTAAGGTCCATGGAAATTCAACACATGTGTACCAAAAATCAATATTACAATGGGGGAACTTTAATTAACTCAAATAGTGGCTGCAAGAGGTCAGGTAATGGCAGGATCTTTTGACCTGTGTATACTGGTACTCACTGACAAGGGATACTCCAAGACAAGGGATAAAATGAAAATGGTTTTTATTGAAAAATAATCAAGGGAATGCATGCATACATATACACGCAGGCTTCAAGCACTCACACAAGGCTGTTGAAGACAATAGGAAGTGTTGGGATAGCAGACTAGAGTTCAGGATGATGGGTTATAGTATATTTGTCCAACAAGCAAAGATTCATGCAAAGAAGAATAGCTGGAAGCTCCAGGTGACCCAGCAAACCAACAGAGAATTGGCCTCAAGGAAACTGAACACACTTTGCTGGTGTTTTCGGGGTAATATTTATATTCGATATTCCCCCTGAAGGGTTATATGAGTGGAATACAATGTCTGCCAGAGCTTCCCAGCGTTAAACAATAAACATTGGAACTGATGGGTCTTGGGCAACTCTCTATTTTTTAGAAAAGGTGCAAAGAAAAAACAGTTTTGCAAGGAAATGAGTGTCCAGCTACCTTGATTGAATTAGTGACTGACTCACTTCCATGTATGTCCAAGAGAATTAGCCCATTTCCTCCCTATCTCATCAGTTCCAGGGGGGCTCGCTTAATTACTACTTGGACATGTCTTTTAGGAATTTGGGCTGCTACTTCCTTAGGTTTTCTGAGCAAACCTTGATTCTTTGTACTTGGGAGTCCCTCATTTTCTACCAATCATGTGGAGTGCCAATAATAAGGTTATTTATGAAATATAGCCAATTGATGAATTATTGGAAGGGGGTATCAGGGCAGGTAACATATCTTTTATATATCAGCATGATGCCTTGAATCTAAAGATCATAAAATGTTCCACTTGATTAAAAATTGCTGTTCTTACTTTCAAAAGACTTTACAAAATTATGTCTCTTGATTACTGTTCTTAATTCACTTTACCATCAAAATACTTGCCATGATACAATTTGGATTTCTTTAAATTTAAAAAATGTCCATGTTACTTTTTGGCAAAATATCTCATCTTTAAACCTAACCTGTTGGCTCTAAAATGGCTCCTTTTTAAAAAATTTGGAGCCCTTCAATATAATGAAAACCAATTTTCACACAACCTTTAATATATGTTGTCTGATATCATGCATTTAAAATACGTTTTCTTTCAAAAATTGTAACCAACCAGTAATTAAATTTGTTTTGAGTTTGGCAACCTTCTTAGACTGATAAGGACAAAAAAATGCTACACATAGAAAATAGCTGACTGATAATAGACAGTAACTTTTAGTTATTAAATCAGAGTTATTAAATAACAAAGAGGTACTGATGTATAGACAGACAATCTCTTCTAAATTATGCATGTAAAGAGGGAACTTGTCCAATGCACACATTGCTCTCTGTAAATAATTGGTTTGCAGGTTGTCATGCTACCGATTTTCTGGTTCACCATCTTTAAATTCTCCAGGTTCTGTGCTTTGCCTTTTAGAAAGTTACAAGATAGTTACTTGTACATATGTACCACTAAAATAGACAGTGGTTAAATATGAAAGATTGTGAGTAATCTGCTAATGGCTGAACAAATATAGACTTTATGGTGTTCAAACACAAAACTGGAATCTTTGGTTTTCTCTGAATATAAATACTTTGTTTACAGTTCTTCACTGTGTTTTCCCACTGTGGCTCAAGCTAATACTCCATTTTTTGTGAGACTTCATGGATCCACTTGGGCTTTCTGTTTTAATATTGGTGTCTCTTATTTCTTTGGTTTTTAATATTTGAATTCTGCTATAAATAAAATCTTTCCCTGCTCTCTCAAGATAATCACTATGAACAGATAGCTCACTCTTTCTTGCAAGAAGCATTTATATCTTTCAGAAACACATCAAAGGATATCAGACTATTCCACAATTTTAACTGCTGTTTATACATTGATGTCTGCAGTACACACGTTCTTTTTCTCCTTCAAAAGATTGGATTTCTCTTTCAAAAGATTGTCAACAAAAAGAAACTAGGTCTCTACACTTGGTGATATTTTGGTACAAACAAACAAACAAAAAGGAGTTTGAGACCTCCCCTGTTAGATGGAGTAAGTCAGAGATACAGAGATTAGGCCTGCATGAGAGGCAAGATTTTAGACCTTCTGCAAAAAGGCATTTTTAAAAAATGTCTACAGTTTCCTTCTCCTCCATTCTCAGTAACATTTTTTTTCCTGGAGTCAAGAATTGGGGACAGATTATCACAAACAAGTGAGGGATGCAGGTTCATACCTATAGAATCCTTGTACAGCCATGGTGTGGCCACAAAACTGCTTTGTCTAGTTCTTTTGGAATTTTAAAACAATGGATAGTTCTGATAGTGATGGTTCCGAAGCTGGTGGTTCTGGAGAAGAACTTGTCTGTAACCTAGCAATCTGAGTGGCCAACAGTTCCACACCAAACAACTTCATACTTGTTATCATCAGAGGGCTGAGAGCCACAACACACAGGCTTGATGTTCTTCTGAAACAATCCCAGAGGGTACTCCTCTCTGTCTCTCTTTCTTATGGGGTACCACCCCTTCTTCTTTGCTCCCCATAAGAGTCCTCCATAGTCCTCTCTGCCCTTATTCTGCCTTTCAGTTGGCACCCAGCTGCTCCACACTTGTTTTGCCCCAACCCCACCACCTTCAAGTTTCAAGCGCTAGTTTCTGCTCTTGGGATTTGTTGGCTGTTGTGCAGTTGGGGAAAAGGAAGGAGAGAGGGCACTTCTCTTGTTTTATTCTCTAACCACCATACACTTTGGACATATTCTTGTTGATGAACTGCTCTTCATATTTATAGACCTAGCAGGGGCCATACTTGAACTAGTGAGAGTCAGATATGATTCATGGCCACCCTCCCAGGGCTAGGCAAGTACCTCAATAACTTTATGTTCCTTTGCTTAACATAATGTTTGGAAAATATCTACTGTCCTTTGCAAATTTCATCAGCGACAACAATTAAGTCTGACTGCATGAAAACAGCTGTGGAGCTAAGGGGACCCAAGACTGGTAAGATGCTGTTTCATTTAAATTGGCTCACCTTTTGTTGTGACAGTAAAAGGATGGGGGAAATCTTTGTGGCCTGGTCAGGTAAAAGTTGATGTTGGCATCAGAGTTTGCTGGGCTACTTGAATTGATGCATGTGAGTGCCATGAAAAGGGATCTAATTTTTTTCATAGGGACTAAGTGTGTATTAATACTAAATATGTACAGTATTCATATTTATCACATGTCTTATGGTGTCCAACATTTCATAGATGAAAAAATAGGACATCTCTGGCCAAGGAACTTTGAGTGTGGTAAAGATAGCAAAATTTATTATTAAGGAAGCTAGGAAAGGCTGCAGCAGTTTGCTTTTGCCTATGTCCCTTCCTCTCCCCTACACCATCTGAGTTAATAGAGTGCAAACTTTGTTTGAATTTGGTTGAATTAAGATGCATCAGTTGAAGTAAGATGAGGAGAAATGTGGGAAATGGGAGGAAGAGAGAAACTGGGAAATTTTAAAAGCAGTTGAAGAAACGAGATGACAGAGGATTCCTCAGGAGCATCCCTGCCAAATCAGGATGGTTGGAGGGTATGGTGTGTGTACATAAGAAGACAGACATTTGCAGTTCAAGCTGGGCTGAACATAACATAGCCTAGCTCCAGCTGGGCTGAAGTAACATAGCCTACAAAAGTTACTTTTTGGAGTTCAGTTCCCAGAATCCCCAAGCCAGCATGGCCAGTGGCTTCTGGGCCAGTGGGTTGTCTTAGATTTCTGGGCATCTTAATCTGAGAGGGTGTGACTTGCCCATGGTCAGTAAGTAGGTTTCCATGTCAGAGTGGGGATTCAAACCCCTGGTTTCCCAGAGTCCTAGTGCAACACTCATAAACCATTACACCAATTTTACCCTCTCCTTTGCACTATGGCCTCAGCATTACAGATGTAAAATTTCTGGGCATTTGAAGCCAGGTCAAAAAGGATTTGGGAGAAAGGATTCAGGATAATACACAGTACTTCAATATTCCCTGCAATTTCCCATTTTTCTGTTGAAAAAATTTGGGGAGGGAGATTGGAGTTCCCCCCACAAAGATATCCTGTTTCCCCAAGGGCCTTCACTTTTTTATTCATTACAATATTGTTTATAAAAACTGTATTTTTAAATGTTCATCTTCCTATGCCTTACCCCCCATGAGTAAATGATGATATTAATCACTATATAGTTTTCAGGAACAGGTGGGAGTGGTGATTCCACATGGAGGCTATAATATCCATGGCTAGTCATAAATCCTTCCAGGTAATGCACTATATTTCTATACTGTCAGCTAGTCTCAGAACTGGATCACATTCACCTACCCAACACTGTGCCTTGTGGTGATCCATCTTTGCACCTTGGTGGTGAAGCTGAGGTTGAAGGCAAAGGGATTCTTCTTCCCTTCCCCTATAAAGTAGAGGGCTTTTGATGGTGCTTTATTGCCATTTGGCTCCAGAAAATTGAGATGGAAACCAAACCCTTTAACATTTCACAGATGAAACATAGCCAAACAACATCAAAGCGTGATCAGGATGATCAGTTATTAATGAGGAAGGACACACAAGCTAGGAGAGGTTGCAGCAGTTTGCTTTTGCTTGAGCACACAGGGAAGGCCAAGATTCTGCCCCCTCTTCACCTCTCTCCCCTGCTGAGTTCAGTACAAACTACTTTTTCACATTGAACTTAAGTTTGCACCAACTGATATAATCTCAGGGCAAAGCGGGTGGAGGAGGAGGAAACAAAATCATTCTAAGAGTTGCTGGAAAAGTGGTGTTAACTGGGACTTTCTCTGTCAAACCAGGGTGGTTGGAGGGTATGCACGACACATTCTGGAAGGCTGGTAAATGGCATTGATGAGCTGCCTTTCTAACTTCAACTTTTCCAAGGTGACTAACAAAATATAGTAATGTAATATAATATAAAGTATTTCAAGTGTTTGTGTATCTACCTACCTACCTACCTTCTCCCTTCGCAGCCATATGGAAGGGAAAGGAAGGTCAAAGAGGACTGTTCAGCAGGAAGCCTGCCAGGTCTGCCAGTTTGGTCCTTCTCTCTGTTGGAAAGATGCAGGTTTTGTGGGGAAGGAGGGCTACATCGAGTACGGGGTTATTGGGGACAATGGCAGTTATAACATTGGGGTTTCTTTGCACTCTTAGCAACATGAGAATTTTTGTATTAGAATCAGTAGCCAGTGCTCCTCTGCTCTGCCTACAAAGTTCTCCAGTCAAATGCAGGCACAAAAAAAGAAGCTGTTGAAAAGTATCTTACTTAGGGACTTTGTTGCTGTTGTTTTTAAGATGTCATTGTATTCTAACCTGATACATAACTAAAAGCCAAGTAAATAGTGCTGTAATGTTCTTGTGTCATAATATTAATCAAAACTGATATTTCTTGACTTTTAAATGGTTAATGTCTAAAATTAATTTCTTATAAATAAGGTTATGAATTGTCTGTATGTATACTGGATTTTCTAAATCTTCAGTGGTAATTTTGAACTTGTTTGAACTTGTATCAAATAACACTTGTATCAAATAACAGCACCAAATTAGTGCTGACTCTGGTTTCATTTTGGCACAAAGTTAAAACATTTTTTTAAATTAAAGCCTTAGGGGTGGGGTCTAATGATGGTATCCAGTTTGCAAATGTACGTGGTGTCATCCATCTTGATATATTTTAAATTGTTATATAGTTCATTATGTTTTTAGACTGTACCTTATTTTTTACTGCTTTAATATTTTAAATTGATTTTATTATACACTGCCTTGAGGTTTTGGATATAAGGAGGGATTGAACTTTGTAATTAATAAGTAATAAATCAAACACTTTGCCAAGCTTATCTGTTCCTCCTTTTTTCTCATGTCTTAAACTGCTGTTAAATATAGGACATTGCCTGCTGTGCAGAGCATTCCTGAGAAAATGACAGAGTCACTTTGCCGGGGCAGGTGTTGCTAGGGCACCGAGATACCTGTGGAAGTCAGAGACCATAGCAGTGCCCAAATGGAAGCTGGTTCTCCAAAATGCAGCAGTTTCCAGCAGTCAGCCAAGATGTCCAGTAAACACCGGGTAGTTATACCATGTCTGGGGCATTTCAAAGAAGAGTATGAAAAAGTATCAAAACATTATAAGACCAACAGAATACGGACTACAAAGTACAGACTCTGGAGCTTCATACCAAGAAACCTATATGAACAATTTCACAGGTACACGGTTGTGAAATTAGAGAGCCTTGTTTACCATAGGGTTAAACAGCTATACCCCACTGAGTGTTCTCTAATTGTTGCTCCCTGCATCGCTCACCATTTGGTTATGATGAGTAGGAGTGATGGGAGTTGTCATTCAAAACATCTGGAGACCCATGGTCACCCACTCCTTAATTACAACTCATAAAATGATAGTTGTATCATTAGTCTGTTTCAGAAAAAAAAACTAGCTGAGAGACATGTGGCTAACAAAAATTGTTTTAGGTCAGATGCCTGAAGTGTTATTAAGGAGGGAAAGGTCGAATGTTCAGTCTGAGACCATTCACTTAAAGCTAAATCTGTGCAAAATTAACATAAGAACTATCCACAACAGCAGCAATTGGCAATAATTTAGTTATCCCAGTGGGATGATAGTAATTTTGCCTCTGCATTCCTCTGTATTTTATACCTGGTTCTCTAGCCACATTCTCTTCCTGGTTAAGTAACTCTTTATCTATGAGCTCTTTATCTATAAGCCATTATTATTATTATTATTATTATTATTATTATTATGTGCTGGTGTAGCAAGCCTCGGATTGGGACTGTAATTTTAAAAGGATTTTAAAAACTAAAACTGTTTAAAGTTAATAACAATGCTCAATGCACCTTAAAATAACAAATGGAAGAGATGTATCTTCAGACACACTCATTTTAAAAGCAGTGTGGACTGATCACAACTCTGAGGGGAAACAAAATAAGAGAAACCTCTTTTTCCCATGTTCCTTTTCAAAAAGGTATTCACAAGATGGTGTTTTCAAGAGAGTCACTGTTGCTACATGACCAAACAGTTCCTTTCTGAATTTCTGGTTACTTTCTGGTTACTTTTGTCAGCTGATGTTTCAGGACTGGCAGCACCTAGGGGAACAAGCCAAGGACAACTCAGAGTGCTGAGTTCAAATGTAACGGGAAATCATGATTTTGAAAAGCCAGAGTTCAGAGGCCAACAACAAGCCATGGCTTCTAACTGTGGCTTGTGACATGCTAACAAACCATGCTTTGGTTGCAAGGATAGGTTCAGATACAATTGTAACCCCTTTGAGTTCTTGATCAATTTTGTACCTCTTTCTGGGTGCTATGGGGCCGTAATATAATTGAATATTGCAAACACAATCACAATTTAAGTTTTAATATATATTTTCAACAACAGTACAACAAATAATATATTAAAATTGACAAATATGCCCTGTCCCAAAAGTGTAACGCATCTAATTAAGTGCCAGCAGAGGAGTTGATTGCAGGACTTTTTTGCCTGTGCTGCTCAGTGGTGTTGCAACATTTGGATGCAAATCTTACAGCCCTAAATAAAAGGTAATACAGATAGAATAAAACAGGTGGAAATGCATAACAGAAACTCCACAAAAGGGAACTTGTTCTTTTGTTTCCTCCTAAATACTAACTGAAAATCCTACTACCTTATTCAAGGTGGAAAGGGCTTACTCCTTATCCCTGCCAACTACAGGTCCTCTTCCCTACAATCTCTCTCTCTGGACTTTATCAGATGCAGCAAATATGGTGTCATAATGACACCTAATGAACGCAAAAGGGTGTGCATACCAGACGATGCCGTCCTTTCACGATCATGTGTAGAGAATAAGGCGTTCTACTTTATTGATGGGCCAAGCTATCAATAGATTTCCCATGGTGCTTTGTTGTCGGCATTGCTGCCATTTGAAACCTCATGCCATTGTGCTCACATGAATACAGCGTCAATGACACAACACTTCCGAGTGAGATCACAACAACCAGGTAGGGGATACTTTTCTTATGAACCCCCACCCCCACCCCTGCAGTTCACTTGTAAGTTGTAAAGTGTTTCTGTGCTGGTGTGTGCTTTTTTCTGTGTTTCTTTTTCTTTATTTTTTAAATTTACTGTGCTTGCATCTTCTTGTGAGAATCTGTGAGATCTCAGACCCGGAAGTGAATGGAGCGCCATTCACTCTCCGTCAGTGCTGGGGCTGCCTATTCACAGAGTAAAAAAGTAGGTCTGGCAGAAAGGTTTATTTTGCTGGTACAAAAACAGTATAAAATATGCTGGCAAAAGAATGATTGTACAGGCTTGTCTGATAAAGTTCTCTCTCTCTGTTTCTAAACTCAGACAGCAAGTACAGCCCCTTCCTTAGGGTTTCCCCACGCACTGGGCTAAACCAATAACTCATAGGGGTTACACAATGGCTGCTGACACACTGCAGGAAAAAAAAGCAGTTTGAGACTTCTTTAACTCTGGGATTTGCAGTCTGTTGTGACACCAGAGCTCTCTGACAGAGAAAGCTAAACACCTCACAAAACTTCAGATCCCAGTATCCCATAGCAATTAGCTATGGCAGTTAAAGCAGTGTCAAAGTGCATTATTTCTGCAGTGTGTCAGCAGCCAATGACAAACGGAGACAGAGGGATACAGAGGGGTTCCAGTGTATCAATGGATATAATGTATTTGTTCATCTGGGCCCATTTTGTGATTATATGGCAGTGTTATGAAATATTTTCTGTTTTTAGCCTCATGGAATTTATGCAGAATGTTACTATGCAGAGACATACTTTGTACGTAAATGGCATCTTACTTTACTTAACGATATGTTTTGCTGGTAAATATAAATATTAGATTATGTGCTACCTTTTTAGATGTACCATATCCCATTCCAGATATCTTTTTTTAAAACATGTAGTGGCTGATACCCATATCCTGTGTGTGTTCTTTGCTTTGTTCCAGAGCTGCAAATTTATACTTCTTATTTATAGTTCTCCTAAACTGGGTTCCAGTTGTGGAAGCCTTTAGGAAAGAAATCACAATGATTCCTCTCCTTGTGGTCCTCACAATTATTGCAGTGAAAGATGGCCTAGAAGATTATGCAAAATACAAATTAGATAAAAAGATAAACAACTTAGTCACCCTAGTCTACTATAGGTAAGTACACCAGAAACAACCTTTGCCTTCAACAAATGAATGATCATAGCTGTCCCTTTTCAAATCAACCAGCTCTTCCTGTTTTTGACATGATGCAAATAGGTGTCAAAAGTTTCTTATTCATGGGCAAACATCTGATCTCATCTCAGCTCCCAAGATTTCCTGGAACTAATGATTTAGATTCACTCTTGCATAGCCCCGTCTCAGTCACCTCTGTGGATGACTAGGTTTTCTGTGGGGGGTGGGGGGGTTTCCGGGCTGTGGATGACCTTCATCAGGAGATGGATGAGGGGAGTATAAATGGGTCAGTTTTCCTGGATGCTCAGTGGCTTCCCATCTCATTGACAATAGCATTCTTCTAGGCAATCAAGCAGAGATAAGTTTATCAATCTGTCCCCTTCAGCAGCGCTGCAAATTCCTGGAGAGTTAGTCCAGAAATGTCATTTTGGGAGACTGCTGTTCTTGCCTTGGTGCTACATGGTTTCATTTTGTGTCCCATGGTTAATTTCAATATATACATGAAACCAGTGGATGATCTCATCTAAAGCATTGGACAGAGGTTTTATCTATATACTAAGGATGTACAATACTCTTCTCTTTTCTGATATCTGATACGAAAGAGGCAATGGAAGCAATCAGTCAGCATCTGGTGTTGGTTCAGGAACAGATGGGGCAGGAGGCAAAACGATGATACTTAATCCAGACAAGAAGGAAGGAATTTTGGTAATCTGGAAGAGAATATTTATCCCAAAGCTTGATAATATTACTTTTGGGACTGCATCTCCCAGAAATGGCCAGTCTCCTTTCTGGGCAGGGTCTTTAGCTCTCAATAGAGACATATGCATAGCCAGGGTCTTGAGGACCAGTAGTGTGACAATGTGGATTGGCCCTCCATATATACATGTAGATTTAATTCTAAAGTGATGTCAGAGTCATCCTTGAGGGGAATCAAACATTCACAGTCCTGTTACTGAAAGACACATAGGCTCTGTGTAGTCAGAAGCCTTGTCTACATGGACCAGAATACGCTGGCTCACCAACAGTGTATTCTAGCCCATTCCTGTCCCATTACCAGCACGAAACAGAGTCCAGGTTGCCACACTGGCCCATCTCTGCAGCTGCCCCACCCATATCCCACTCTGAAGCCAGTCAGCAGCACATGAGCAAGGCCCTCTGCATGTAAACAGCTTGCTTCCTGGATCTAGAGAGTGCAACATGGATGGCAGTTGCAGTGATGGGCTGGTATGGTGATAGGGCCTCCTGTGGTCCTACAGAGCCCAATCCATTTCTTCTGAATAAAAACTTCTTTCCAGGTATTTTATATCATGCTCTATTGGGCTTTATTCCATCTCAGCCCTGTGTTTGCCCCGGGTGTTGTGAGGACTGCCTAGAGGCAAAATGGGGCAAAAGCCCTGCGTCATTAGGACAGCAGGGCTCAAAGACAGGGCCAGGATGAGGCAAATAGCTCATCTAGACAAGGCCAGAGCCTCATCTGAACTGAACTGTTTTGTGTGCAATGTACAAGCAATCCTGAATTTTTACTGACTTGATTTTAAAAATGTACAACTACAAGCATTAGGAGAAAATGAACTTTTCATTCAAGGTTTCTTTTGAACGTCATCCTTTATACTCTCATTGTATTTTAATATTTTGTTGTTATGGGGTTTTTTGAAAAGTAAATGACTGTGACTTCTCATTTATATTCCAGACCAATATCAGAGAATATCATTTGTTCACGAAAAGCCAAATGGACACTGTTTTGGTTTGTTTTGCTTTTTTTTCTTGAGAAAGGAAGTTGGTGGATTTTAATGAGTTTAATAATTACTTATAATTAAAGAGTTTTCCTTTTATTTATCATTTTTGAAGATGTTACCTTTTTTTTTTGTTCAGAAAGAATTATGTGGAAAAGTTCTGGAAGGATGTTAAGGTTGGAGATTTTATTCGACTGTCATGTAATGAGGAAATTCCTGCCGACATGGTGCTGTTATATTCTAGTGATGCAGATGGGATTTGTCACATTGAAACATCAAGTCTTGATGGAGAGACCAATCTAAAACAGAAGCAGGTGGTGAAAGGATTTGCAGAGCAGGTATACTTCTGCCCTTGTTTTAAGTATTGGACGGAGAAAGGATGTGGATATCATCCACCTTCTACTGAGTTTGTCCAGAACATCTCTTCAATGGTTATTGATGTTGCCCTTTGAACCTGATTAGAGACTCCTCTTACATGACTCATGTCCTTCATTACACAAGGCACACACTCACACAGACATGCATACACACCATGTGCACAGAGAGCTTGTGGGCATCCACACTAGAGAAATAATCAAGGTTGAAACTGGATTATTTGCATGGCTTCTTCCTATGGAATCCTGGGATTTGTAGTTTGGTGAGGCACCAGCTCTCTTTGTCAGGGAATTCCAAAGACCTTGTAAAACTACAAACCCCAGGATTCCATAGGAAGCAGCTATGAAAACAATCCAGTTTCAAACTGGATTATTTGTGTGTGGATTCTCCTTTAGTCTAGATGGGCAATTTACCCTGGCTTTCCCCCAATATTGGAGCCCTGTAGTCCAAACAACGCAGGGTAAAGCCATTTAAAATGTTTTAAATTAACACCTCAGGGGCCGTTTACACAGCAAAAAATAACCAGGAAGAGTTTGGATCCAAACCTATTGGTTCACACACTCATTGGGGCAGACATGCACTATTCGAAGGAGGGGTAGCAAAAAAAAAACAGTATGCCTGTGACTTTCCATCCCTCTATTTTCCAGGGACTTTTTTTGGAAAGTCTGGGAAATCCTGCACTATTGGTTGTCTGAGCAATCAGCAACCATCCCAGGAAAGGGGCAGAATTTTGATTGGTCAGACTTTGGAGGGGGGCGGCTTACAAGTGAAGCCTTGCAATTCTGGATCCGCCATTTTTGAATGGCCCTGTGCAGGGTCCTCCACTGCCTCCAAAGCCCAGCTGACAGAAGCTGCAGCCAGCCGAGAGCCAGATAAGGGCCAAGCTTCTCTCCCCTCCTCTAGCTGGCACTTTGTCCCATCTCCCAACAGCTGTGGAGGCTTCTTCCACCAAGGGACCATTTCCTCAGTGACAGACCCCATCGTAGTCAGCAGTGAGGCAGGCAAGAGCCGAGCGGGCCAGACATCCCCTCTCCCCTAGCCCATTTTGTGTGGTGCCCCTGTGGCTCCCACTGCCAAGGATGCTTCCTCCGTGACTGATAGTCACAGAGGAATTGCCCAAGGCCTCAGCAGCTCATTCTGGCTGAGGGCACTTCCTCCGTGACTGTCAGTCACGGAGGAATTGTCCTTGGCTGCGGTAGCTGCAGCGGCGCTGGACGGAATGAGCTCTCAAGTCCTAGGGCACTTCCAAGTGTCAGAAGCACCCTAGGACTCGGGAGGTCCTTCTGCCCAGTGGCGCCACAGCTACTATGGCAAAGGACGAGTCTTCTATGACTGACAGTCACTGAGGAAGTGCCCTCAGCTGGAGCGAGCTCCTGAGACTTTGGGCAATTCCTCCATGACTGTCAGTCACGGGGGAAGCATCCATGGCAGCAGGGGCAGCAGGGGCAGCAGGTTGAATGAGCTCCCAAGACCTAGGGCACTTCTGACACTCAGAAGTGCCCTAGGACTTGGGAGCTCATTCCCGCCGGCGCTGCTGCAGCAAACGCAGCCAAGGACAATTCCTCCATGACTGTCAGTCACGGAGGAACCGCTCTTGGCCAAAATGAGCTCCCAAGGCCTTCGGTGATTCCTCCATGGCTGTCAGTCACAGAGGAATTGTCCTCGGCAGTGGGGGCAGTGAGGGCACCAGGCAAAATGGGCTGGGGAGGGGGGATGTCTGGCCTGCTCGGCCCTTGCCTACCTCTACACTGACTACGATTGGGTTCTGTCACCGAGGGAATGGTCCCTTGGTGGAAGAAGCCTCCGCAGCTGGCAGGGAGACAGGAGAAAGGGCCAGCTAAGGGAGGGGAGAGAAGCTCGACCCTCTCCTGGGTCTCAACTGGCTGCAGCTTCTGTCAGCTGGGCTTTGGAGGCAGTGGAGGACCCTGCACAGGGCCATTCAAAAGTGGCGGATCCAGAATTGCAAGGCTTCCCTTGCAAGCCGGCCCTCTCCAAAGTCTGACCAATCAAAATTCAGCTCTGCTGTGTGCCCCTTTCCCAGGGTGGAGGTACGTGTGAACAACAAATCCAAAAAACCCAAGACTTTTCCACAACAAATCGTGGGAACAGTGGTTGACAGATTCAAGTTCTCTATTTCTTGCTTCTTCCCGGAATGAAAAATGCTGTGTAGCTGGGCCCTGGGAAAACCTGTGTTATGTGGGAAAACCTGGATGGGTCTGGCACGGGAACACAGGGTCCGTACCTACACTCTGGCCTGTATAGCTGGCTGCCGCTGCCACTAAAGTCATTCTGCAGCCAGGAATGAGGCCCCCAGCATGTGACCAAGCCCCCTGCATGTAACCAACCTTGATCACATGCTGTGGCCCTCCTTCCTGGCTTCAAAGAGTGATGGGTGACAGTGGGGGAGGCGCCCACCAACATCAGCCAGCATGTGCATGCAGACCTCTGCCTGTTTAGTCTCAGTAACAGGGGGGGCAGGGGGCAACAGGACAGCTTCAGGGCTAGAAAACACTAGCCGGGAAGAAGCATGCTCTGGCTGGTCTAAAAAAGTCCAGAGAAAGTGCTTTTCTGTGAAAGTTGGGTAAGAGAAGTTACACATAAACTATTTGCAAAAACTCTTTTGCCTCATGTGTTGTTCTAGAGGCCCCCTTGAACTCGGTGACTGTTGACATTTATCCTATTTAGTGCAACATGGAATTAACATCATTATTAGCAATGGAGTCATATTAAAAAAAAAATTCTGAGTACTGAACTTATTCATCCCCAAGACAGTGAGATTGTTGTTGTTACATATCTTCAAGTCATTTCCGACTTATGGCAACCCTAAGGCAAACCTATTATGGGGGTTCCTTGGAAAGAATTGTTCAAAGGGAGTTTACTTTTGCTTTCCTCTGAGGCTGAGAGAATGTGACTTGCCCAAGGTCACCCGGTGAGTTCCTGTGGCCAACCAGGGCTTTGAATCCTGGTCTCCAGAGCTGTAGTCCAATGCTCAAACCACAACCTCATTCTGGCTGTTAGGTACATTATGCATAATGTCAATTTCATAAATAGGAAATTAACAGCTAAGTGACTGTGACCTGACAGCATCTACTAGGCAGTTGCAGCAAAGGCCAGTTTTGATACCAACACATTGTCAAGCACAAAAATAGCTCCCAGAGGCAACCACAAGTTTTCTTGGTTGACCTTTGGTTGGTTTGAGAGGTGTTTTAAGGGGAACTGCCACTCCAGACCATATTTAGGGGGCATCTCTTATCCCTCAACAAGGGGTTTGGTGGTCAGGGGTTTTGAGAGACCACAAGTGGTGGTTGTGGACAACATTTTCCCCACTCCCAATTTACTGGACATCCTCAGGAATAAGTCCAGCAGCTGGTCAGATATTATAGAAGATATTACATGCTGCTGTGTTAAGTTTTACATAAGTATATACTTGAAAGAGTTAAAGGATGGGTGGAGTCTTCTAACTGGAAAAAACAAGTCCTCTACTTATTTGAGGGAGCCAGCATGATGCATTGGTTTGAGGACTGGACTAGGACTCCAGGAGCTGGAGCTGGAATCCCTGCTCAGTTGTGGAAATCCCACTGGGTGACTTTGGCTAGTCTTAGACTCTCAGCCTTGCTTCATTCCATACCTAAGTTTATAATCTTTTTTTTTCTTCTCCTCCTCCTCCTCTTTTCCTGTGTTTATATAGACTACTGAAATGGACCCAGAAACATTTGCATACAGAATTGAATGTGAGGCCCCAAACAGTGATCTCAACTGTTTCCGAGGTTTTATGTAAGTGATTTGTAATAAGCTTTTGCACTGCTTGTTCTAAGACTTTCAGCATTCATTTGAAAGCAAGGATGAGCAGCCAAACCCAGCCACCTTACAGCTCATGGTGGCTGTTACTCAAGGCAAATGTGCAGTGTGGAGATGGAATGCAATTCCGCAGCAGACTGTTTTCAAGAAAGATCTTTGGCTTTCACTCCTCCATCCAAGTGGCCTTCTGGCAAATTTGTTCACTTGCCACGTGTCCTGTAAGCAACATGAACAGTCTTTAGTATTAGGGGAGATTCCTACATTTGCAAAGAGGTGACTAATCTGAGTTAAACATAAGTATTTAGGCTTAGTAACCTTCCTTGTTATTCTACGGATGTATTACAAGGGCATAGCCATGGGGAGGGGACAAAATGAGGACATTGCCACCCAAACAAGCATTCTGCTCCCCATGAAAATTTCCATTACTCTCCATATTAAGGCTACCAGACTTACCTGATGGCTATTTGCGGTCCAGGGACCCCCCCCCCCATATTGGTAGTATGGCGGTCGCCATGCTGAGCATCTTCTTCCCAGCAGGTCTTGAAGCTTGTGTTGGGAGGAAGACAAGAGCGGCAGCCAATCAGCTTGAAGCCTGGGTTTGAACTGATTGGCTGGGTGTGCCCACATGATAGCCAATCAGCTGTGAGCATGTGGCTGAAAGCTGATTGGATGAGGGGGGAGCTTCCTCTTATGCTGAAGGCTTCCCTCTGGTCTGGTGACCGGGTATAAATTCCCAGTTGCCTCACTATACTCCTCAGTTGCTCTCTTTGAGCTGATCCACCCACCCACACTTTGCGTATTGGTTGTTTTTTCTGTGTTGTATGTCTTCTTCCCTTGTCACAACCTTGGGGGCAGTTGGCAATGGATCCTGGATGCAAGGACATCAGTCCTTGGGTCTCCATCATTGGGAGGTAATGGAGAATGGGGAATGGGGGCATTGGCTGGGAGGACATGCCATCTCAGGGCATGCACCTTCTGGGGTGCCCCCTTTGTGGGGGAGGAGGTTGGGCAGCAGGCACTGGGCCTGTGGGACCCCTCCCCTTCCTCGTATCCATTTGTCGGCATGTGGACTGACAGCGGGTTCATTGACCAACAGGCGGGTTGGTTGATGCCTGGATCTGGACCCATGTGTTTGTGACAACCAACTGCAGCTGTGATGAATAAAGTTGTAGCCCTTTATTGCCAAAATGTTAATTTTGTGTCTGGTTATTTACTTGGGGCATCTCCCTTGGACACGCAATTCTAGCATTGCAGAAACTTTTGTGGAACATTTAAAAATACAGTTAAGGTGTCCAAAGAAAAGGGAGAGACAAAATTCCCAAGGGAATGTGAACATAGCAAATATAAGAGCTCTAGGTGTGAACACTTTTCATTGTCTCACTCTCTGCAATGCTAGAAATTTAGAAGAAGAAGGAAAGTTTCACTGAAGGGGCAGACAATTGAGAGGCAATTTTGCACTTCCTCCCTCACTGTAGCTACACCCCTGCATATGTTTATAATCTCATACCATATACCAATGTATTTGATTTAATACAGATTTGAAAGTAAAACACAAACAAGGTGGTTCCATGGCAAGCGTCCTTGTCAGTTTTTTCCCCCCATTAGTTACCAAGGAGTTGTCTATATGGTGAAAATACCCTCACAGAATTCGCCTGGAATATGAGCTGTCTTAACAGGATCCCACATTGTTGCACCGTATTGTGAAGGAAGGGGGCAAAAAAACCAAAAAGTGCACGAGAAAAGTATTTGTGGCTTTCCCCAACTTTTTAAAAAAGCTCCAGTGATATGCGCATTTTTGCTCATTAAGCCAAGCGATTCAACATGAATTGCTTCCCCATACAAGAGGAAGCACAAACCTGATTGGTCAGAAAGGTGAAATATCACTTGTGTGCACCATAGAAATAGATTTTTTTTAACAAAAAAAGTTTGGCTGCAGCAGATTTAAAAACGCAAGTACTCACGGCTGCCATCTCGGCTACAGGCATGAAAAGTTTATGGGGGCTGTAAAACCATGGAGACAGGTCACAGCTGCTGTGACTTGCTGTTACTGTGGAGCAATCCCATTTTTTTCTTCTTTGTGTAGACAAGCCCCAACTCCAAACACACCAACATGCCACATATTGTCGGATTTTTCAAAGGAGGTGCAAAGTACTGTGGTGCATTCTTTGGAACATCTGTCTATAGATGCTGAATAATTGGGAAAGCCAACCTATAACCCTTTGATAGCATGAGTACATTTCAGTTGAAGAATATCCTGGGCAGATAACAATTACAGCTGTATTTGTGTTATGTCTTCTACAGTGAGCATACAAATAAGGAACGAGTGGGCCTGAGCAAAGATAACTTGCTGATGCGAGGATGCACTGTCAGAAATACAGAAGCTGCAGTTGGCATTGTGGTGTATGCAGGTCAGCATCCATTGGTTAGACAGTGCTGGCTTGCACAGCCTGACAATCAGAGGGGCCATTTACATGGCAAAATAAATCCTCTAAGAATTTGCAAAGAGTCCTAATAGTTCCCACATCTTTCAGAGCAAAGTCGCCATATTCAGAAGGAGGGGAGCAAAAAACCCCATAAGTCGCACAGTATCAGCTTTCGCTATTTTCCCCAACTTTTTTGAAAAGTAGCACAAGTTAGCACGCTATCAGTTGTGTGAACTACCACTTCACATACGGCTGTGGAAACTACCAGCAGTCTTCCTGAAACAGCCACAGCAGAGCTGGGCCATGATTGGTTGGATTGAGCAAGGAGGGGGTGGACTTGCAACAGATGAGCCTCAAAGGAAAAGATCCAGCCAGCCAGCTTGCTTTCTAGAATAATTACTGTTCCCCCCTCTCTCCCTGTGTATGTGTGTATGAGAGAGAGAGAGAGAGAGAGAGTAGCAATCTGCTCCACCAGCTGATCGCTCCTTCACCCTGCTATGATCATGTTTGTGTGTGTGTACGTGCGTGCACATGAGAAAGAGAGAGAAAAACAGTCTGCTCAGCTGGCAGGGATGCAAAGCAAAGGGAATCTAGCCTGCTTTCGTTCCCTCCTT
Organism: Gambelia wislizenii; assembly: GCA_030847615.1. Lineage (NCBI taxonomy): Eukaryota > Metazoa > Chordata > Lepidosauria > Squamata > Crotaphytidae > Gambelia > Gambelia wislizenii. The sequence goes on along the minus strand of JAUMIR010000005.1, from coordinate 100,193,570 downwards.
TGTCATTATTCCTCCTCCCTCCATGGTCTCTCTCCTTTTTTTGGTTGCTTTATCTGGTTTCTCTAGCTCAGAAGAAACTACGAAGCTATGGTCTTTCGGAGCCCTCTTTCCCCCTCGCACTGCCCCCCTCATCGCTTCCTCCCCGCCTCCTGCCTGGCTTTAATGACAGTGATCTGGAGGCCATGCCCCCCCCACCTTTGTTTGTGTGAACAAGAAAGGTGAAAACTCACCAGATCAACCTATTTAATAATAAATCATGTAAACTATGCAGCGCTGGTGTGAAAGGACAGTAAGCCAGAATTTTTCATACTTTATTCTGCTGTGTAACCGACCGCAGAGAGAAGGAAGCTGTTTTTTTGCAATCCTAACAAAACCTCAAGTATGGTGAAGAGTATTCTTGAACTGTAACAGTTATCCCTTTATAATACCAGATTAGAAGGGAGATACAGTAAATTTCAGGGACACCTTGCATCAAAATCTAGTGCAGGGGAGAGGTTTTTAGTAGTTGCTTCTTTTGTCCCATTAGATTTCCTGAGTAGAACTCCCCCACCAATATCTACCAGTTTAAAATATTTCTGCACCATCCTTCCATTCAAAGGCCTAAACCCAGCATCATGCTGTTATTACAGAGCCAACATAGCAGAACTTTCTCTCTCACACCCCCACATCCCCACAACCTTTGGGGTTGTCTAAAAGGTGAAAATAAACCTCATGTAATTCGCTGGGAATACGACCTGTCTAAATGGGATGCTGCATCAATCCACAATATTCAGAAGGAGGGGAGGCCAAAACAGCAAACCAAACAGCAAAACCAAACAGCAAAACCAAAAATCATCAGCTTGATGATGGACCACACTGGATTCAGGCCAGTATTCTTAGAGCAGTTTATAATAATGTCATAGTTGTCATTGTGATTATCATCAGCATCATCAGCTGCTAACACACAGCAGAAATAATGCAGTTCAACATAGCTTTAACTATCATGGCTCCATCCTATTGAATTCTGGGATTTGTAGTTTGTTGTGGCACCAGCGCTCTCTGACAGAGAAGATTAAATATCTCACAAAACTAGAAATCCCAGAATTCCATAGCATTGAGCCATGGCAGTTAAAGAGGTGTCAAACAGCAAACTGCATTATTTCTGCAGTGAGTTGGCAGCCATCATCATCATCAATTTACAGAAGTAATAGGAAGTACTTAAGCAGCCACAGGAGATCCCTTCCTCCCCGCCCCCCCGCCGCCTTTTAGCACGTATTAAAAGTCTGGGAATTTTAGAGGTTTTTGTGTGGTACCTAATAGACATTTATGTAGTCTCTAGGCAAGCTTTTGTGCAGAGATTTCCATATCTGAAAAGGAACTACTGGGAGTTGCCCTTGCCCTGCTAGTGTGTATAGGCACATAGAAAGCCACTGGCTCTATCTTGGCCTTTGGAGTATTCCCACCTAGCTCAGTGTTGTTGCTGAAGGACCCCCATCCCAAATCCATTCTGCACCTCAGCCACTCTCTCTAGCAAGTCTGGTCATATTGCCCCCTGAACTTTTCCTGCTCTTTATCCTGATTCTTTCTGGCTGGCAACATCATGAGACTGGAATTAGTCCAAAGTGTGGGTTTGGGTTATTAGGCTTTTCTCCACCCTTTTCTAATCTACCTGGCCAACAATCTGAGGGACAAACACAGAACTTGGAATATTTAATATGAGTAATATGTAGGGATCTTATCCTTCTTAGACTTGGAGGAAAATGTTTCAGTTCTTTTGACTGGATCTTTTCAATGCAATGTGTTCTGTTTGTGAACAGGTCATGAAACCAAAGCCATGTTAAATAACACGGGAAGCCGTTATAAACGAAGTAAACTAGAAAAGAGAGTTAACAGAGATATCATCTGGTGTGTTTTGCTTCTCATCATGATGTGCTCTGTAGGAGCAGTAGGTAAGTTCAGATCTAATCAACAAAGTTGAGCATCCTTTCTACGTTTGTTTCAGATTTTCAGATGGAGCATAGTATTCTGGGAGTGAGGTGGAGATAGGAGTCTGCTACACCTTTCTGCCCCACCACTACAGATGGATAGAGAGTAATCTGAGAACCCTTAATTTAGCAGGAGTTTTGGATGACGCAAGGAGCCAGTTGAGCTTTTCCTGGTCCTTATAAAAGCTGCTGCTTCAGAATTTAGAAGAACTTCAAGAATCTCCCAACCAGCATAAGCAGTGGCCACATAACCACACTGGCAGGAGCATTCTGGGAGTTGTAGTCAAAAGTAGATTTTCTAAGCTTTGATGTGGTTCATCAATCTGAGCATGTTTTTGCTTAAGCACATATTTTACTGCCCCTCACTGCTCGCCTCTGGGCCACCAGACCTAAATCAGGCCCTACAACATGCCTGTTTGTAGGAAAATGGTCACCATGGATCATCTAAAGCAGAGGTAGGCAACCTCATGCCCTGCAGATGTTTTCAATTAATGTTGGCCATGCTGGAAGGTGCATTTAAACCCATGGAGTGGATGGGAGTTATATTGTCCTAATCATTTGGAGAGCACCGGCTTATCTACCATGTTGCTCATCATCACCTCAGCTCAACTTCATTCTGGTAACCTTCTTACAGACATGATCCTCCCTTGGTTATCCTTCATGGTCTTATGTGCTTAAGTCAGAAATCTGATCATTAGGAGTCAAGGTCCACATTTTGGCACTCTTTGCCTCATGTAGGATGCCAGCACTTTTGAAAGGTTTATCTTTTATTCAGTTAAAGAACAACTCACAAAATCCCTTAGCTAGCATGGCCACTTCTTCAAGCTGTTGCCCACAGTATTTAATTAATTAATTAATTAATTCTATTTTATTTGGAATACAGGGAAGGCCTTTTCTATTTGTATTCATGCACTGAATAAAGGAGGGTTGTTTCTGCATTAGCTCTTACTATATTTTTCTTTTATTATGCAAATGTGCCTGGGTGCCATTGCAGAGTGGGTGCAATTTTGAAATCTGAATACTCTTATTATTATTTTATTGAAGCTTTTCCCAACCATATGCCAACATCCTTCAGGCTCCAGCTGTGGCATTACTAAGCCCCCTCCCTCTGACAGCATCACTTGGTGTGGTTTGGCCTCTCCGCACACCCCTAGTGATATCACTGGGCTCCTGTAGTTTTTCCCTTGCTTACTTACTTTGTATTTATTTATTTTTGTATTGTGGGGCCAAAATTTGATCCCCTGGACCCTAAGAAGTTGTCCACCCTGCTTTCAATAGCTATCAGACCTTCCTAACAAAAGGCTTTGCAGCTGTAGGGCCCTCCTGTCAGCTTTAGGGTGGTGAGGAATGCTAGCAGTTTCAACGCAATAACTTCTGGGTGCCAGTTAGATGGTAGTTTTTGTTGCAGAGCATCCTGGGACTTCTTGATCCCTATTCATCCCTTGTTGTTTATACGATTGTCCCATGTTATGTCTCCTCTCCCACTGTATACTATCCCATTTTGTTGTTGTTGTTTTTTGTTTACATGCATTTATGGTCCCATTATTTTTTTTTAGCTGTCAATCAAGGATGCGATTACTCATTCTTTCACAACCTCAGTGATGTACTTCCTGTAGCATTTCCCACCAGGAGCAATGCTATTGGCTGACACAAATGTTTGTTCAAGCTTCTGCACCGGTCAAATGAGGAGGGTGAAGGCAAACCCCTCTGCACAATTTGATTTTAAAAAAAACCTGATGGGTAAATGCCCCCAAAAAGTTAAAATCCATGTAAAAGGAGAATGCCAGTATAGACACACAAGGCATTTTAAAAGACAAATCTCGGTGCAATCATCTGCCCAGATGCTGGCATTTTTTACTGTGCCTTTAAACCCATGGAGTAGATGCAGGTGTGTGTGTGTGTGTGTGTGTATGAATGTGCGATCATGCTGGCATTTTCTACTGTGCATTTAAACCCATGGAGTGGATGCAGGTGTGTGTGTGTGTGTGAATGTGTGATCATGCTGGCATTTTTACTGTGCCTTTAAACCCATGGAGTGGATGCAGGCGTGTGTGTGTGTGTGTGTATGCTGGCATGTTTTACTGTGCCTTTAAACCCATGGAGTGGATGCAGGCGGTTGTGTGTGTGTGTGGCTGAATGTGCAATTGTGCTGGCATTTTTTACTGTGCCTTTAAACCCATGGAGTGGATGCAGGCATGTGTGTGTGTGTGTGTATGTGTGTATGTATGTATGAATGTGCAATCATATGCCCAGACGCTGGCATTTTTTACTGTGCCTTTAAACCCATGGAGTGGATGCAGGTGTGGGGGGATGATGGGCAATTGTCTGCGATCTCTTTATAATTTACTCTCTCTTTAAAATTTAAACCAAGCTTGCAGGGAAGGGACGGGTTAAAGCAGAAGGGTTCCCAGTGTAGAAATCCATTGAACAGGGTGATTTAGTGCAGACACACACAAACCTACCTGCAGCTGGAATGGAAGCCTTTGTTTTCAGCTGGTGAGGCTGAATCTATTGAACAGGTGACTGACCCCTCCTCTTCTCTCTGAGCCCACTCTGGTCACATATATTTCCAGTCATCACAAAGTACTGAGATATCTTGTTTACATTTCCAATTTTCCGAATCCTCCCATGACTTTTTTAAAAACCGGCACAAACCACGGGACTGAAAGTCCCGCAGGTTGTGGGATAAAAGGTGCCCCCCCTTCGGAAAATCACATGTCTGACCCGATGTATGTGTAAACAGCCAGGGTTCGACACAAATTCTTCCCACTACATTTTCGTCGTGTAAATGGCACCCTGGAGGGCTACACTGTTCCCACCCACTTTACAGCACAGTCATATGAATGTTCACTCAGAAGCCATACTGACTGAGTTTAACCATTCTCACTTCCTAGTAAGTTGGCATGGGATTGCTGCCCAAATGGTTTCTGTATGACTTCTGCTTACAGACAGCTGTATTATAAACAGTCTGATACTCTGCTTTTTGTGAGAGCCTAATCTCACTGGACAGAAAGGCACTGCGACTAAAATTCTTTTCCTTTTCAAAGGTCATGGAATATGGCTGAGCAATCATCCTGAACAACCTCTCTTTAGTAGTGGGAAACAGCTTGAGCCAATTTGGGGAGGCTTTTTAATGTTTTGGACTATGATCATTTTACTTCAGGTAATTTTTCACTCTGCTTGATCTATGTATGTTAAACTGAGAAGATATGGACCTCCAGATGTGTTTGGACTGCCATCCCCATCAAATTTACCAACATAGTCAACAATGAGAGATGATGGGAGTTGCAGTCCAACAATATGCAGAAGGTCACCTGTTCCCCATTAAATCAGTTCCCTGATTTATATCATTGGAGATTATTAGACAGGAACAGAAAAAGCGTTCCCATCCCACAATTTCCTCTCCCATCCCTGTCCCAGCAGAACAAAAAAAAATTTCACACCTACCCTTTGCAGCATCCAAAGGGCAGCCCAGGAGTGAATGGAGTTCTAACGGAGCTCCGTTCACTTCCTGGAATGAAATCCCGCCAGTTCTCATGAGAAGACGAGAGCATGGGAAATTCAAACTTACAAAGAAAAATAAAGCACTAAAAGTGACAGCAAGCACAAACACACACTTAAAACATTACAGGTAACCTGGGGAGGGTATAAAAAATGTGTGTCATTTACCTTGATGTCCCGATCTCACCAGGAAGTGTTCTGGCAGGGACCTCCCATTGATGCTGGGATTGCACCGGTGAAATGGGGCACCTTTTCACTCACACGAACATCCATGTCAGAAACAGAATGGGGGATATATTGACAACTTAGCCCGTCAATATAAAGCAGTGCCAGCAGAATGGCAGCAGAACAGGTACATAACGAGAGGGGAACAATGTCATCTGAAAAGCAAGCCACTTTAGTGATCTCCTGGCATCATTATAACACTGTTATTAGAGTGTCTGATAATCTCCATTGTTAAACGTGGGATAAACTGAACCTGGTGGATGTGTTCTAGACCTTTTCTGGTGCAACTGAGAGCAAGATCTGACTTCAAGAGCAGCCGATGCCAAATCCACTTCTTCTTACTTTGACAGGTCTTGATCCCGATTTCTCTATACGTATCCATTGAATTTGTCAAATTGGGCCAAATCTATTTCATCCAGAATGATATTGATTTATATCATGAGCCCACAGACACCAAGATTCAGTGTGGATCACTGAATATTGCTGAGAATCTTGGACAGATTGAGCACGTTTTCTCTGACAAAACTGGAACCCTCACTGAGAACAAAATGGTTTTTCGAAGATGCAGCATTGCAGGACAGGAATATGGCCATGAAGAGAATGGTAAGCCTGAAACTTAAGGAAAAACCAGTGCTTTTGGTATGGTAACAAGAGGTGAAATGTTTAGCTAGAGCCTGATCCTGGAGTTAAGTGATTCTGTTGAAGCTTTGGTTAATATTTGGAACACCGACCTCACCAAGGCTATCGACACAATCGCTCCCAAACGTTCTTTCCAGCCTGCTCCTAACCATAAGCCCTGGTATTCAGAGGAGCTTAGGAAGATGAAGCGGGCTGGACAACGACTAGAGCGCACCTGGCAGAAGACTCGACTCTTATCCGACAAGACTCGTCCTAGGAATTTCCTTGATTCTTATCGAGAGGCGATACGCGCAGCGCAGAAGTCTTTCTCCTCTGCACGTATTGCATCTGCAGAGTCCCGTCCAGCAGAACTGTTTAGGGTGGTGGGGGAGCTGATGCGGATTCCCCCTGTGCAGAACCCCTTACTCAACCCGACAACGGCCTGCTGTGATGCGTTTAACATCCACTTTGCAGATAAAATCTCTCGGATAAGAGCCGACTTAGATGCCAGTGTTATGACAGAATCTATAGACAAGGTGTCCAGCAACTCCGTTGATGAAATTTTATTGGATCAGCTTCAATCTGTGAGTACCGATGACGTGGACAAGCTCCTTGGTAGAGTGAGGAAGATGACCTGTCCCCTCGATCCCTGTCCATCTTGGCTGGCCACCCAAGGGGGCGACGCATCGAGAGCACTCCTTAGGGATATTATCAATGCGTCCTTCAGGGAGGGGTCTGTTCCACCCTGTTTGAAGGAAGCGGCGGTTAAGCCGCTCCTGAAAAAGCCTCCCCTGGACCCCTTGGATAGGAACAACTATAGGCCAGTCTCCTTGCTGCCTTTTTTAAGCAAGGTGATTGAAAGGGCGGTCGCTTCCCAACTCCAAGCTGTCTTGGATGAAACCGATTATCTAGATCCATTTCAAACCGGCTTCAGGACAGGATATGGAGTGGAGACTGCCATGGTTGCTCTGGCTGACGACCTCCACTTGAGTATCGACAGGGGTAGTGTGACCCTGTTGGTGCTCCTGGACCTCTCAGCGGCTTTTGATACAATAGATCATTCCATCCTCCTGGATCGCCTGAGGGGGTTAGGAATTGGAGGCACTGCTTTGCAGTGGTTCCGTTCCTTCCTCTCGGGCAGATCCCAGAGGGTGAGGCTCGGGGACAGTTGCTCTACTAGAATAGAGCTTAACTGTGGTGTTCCTCAGGGCGCCATCCTGTCCCCGATGCTATTTAACATCTATATGAAGCCGCTGAGAGAGATAATTTGGAGGCATGGAGTGCGGTGTCATCAGTACGCTGATGACACCCAGGTATATTTCTCCATGTCTCGGTCATCAGCTTCGACTTCAGATGGCGTCTCTCCCCTCAATGATTGTCTTAAAGCAGTAATGGACTGGATGAGGAAAAACAAATTGAGACTGAATCCAGACAAAACGGAGGTACTAACAGTTACAGGCCCGAAACCAGGTCTGGGAATACAACTTCCAGTCCTGGATGGAACTACACTCTCCTCCAAGGACTGTGTTCGCAGTCTGGGGGTGCTCCTGGACCCAACGCTCCAGATGTCTAATCAGGTAAATGAGACGGTCAGGAGTGCCTGTTATCAACTTCGGCTGATACGCCAGCTGCGCCCTTGCCTGGAAACTAGGGACCTTGAAACTGTGGTACATGCACTGGTAACCTCCCGTTTGGATTTCTGTAATGCGCTCTACATGGGGCTACCCTTGTGCTTGACTCGGAAACTTCAACTAGTTCAGAACATGGCAGCCAGGTTGATTTCTGGCGCTTCCAGGAGAGAGCATATAACACCTGTGCTAAAAACTCTCCACTGGCTGCCTATTAGTTTCCGGGCACAGTACAAGGTGTTGGTTATAACCTTTAAAGCCCTACATGGCTTGGGTCCAACTTAGCTCTGGGACCGCCTCCTTCTGTACGACCCTCCCCGCGCACTTCGGTCCTCTGGGAGGAATCTGTTACAGCCTATGAAAACAAGGCTGTCGGTGACCTCCCAGAGGGCCTTTTCTGCTGCCGCTCCCAGATTATGGAATGGCCTGCCGGACGAGATCCGTCTTATTACCACCTTAGACAGCTTTAAAAAAGCTGTCAAGACAGATCTTTTCTGGCAGGCTTTTCCTAAATAACTATCCTGGCCCAAGACTCGGCTGTCCTTTCTAAGCGGCAAGTAGATTTTTTAACCATTGTATGTTTTAATTTTTGTCTTTTTAATTTATATATTTTTAATTGTTGTATGTTTTTAATCTTCTATAATTTAACATTATTTTAAGGGGTGGGTGGGTTAGGGTACTGGGACTATGGAGTTTTTATATTGTAAGCCGCCCCAATTGCGTTGCAGAGGGGCGGGATAGAAATACAATTTTATTATTTATTATTATTATTAAGTAAGAAGAACCCAGCAAGGTAACCTGCTGTCATTGTCTTCTCCTCCTTCTGCCTTCACCAACTTGGATTGGGACCCTCCTCCCTTACAGAGGTTATTAGAACCAATTGTCCTGGGAGGTGGAGTGCCTGTTTTTATTGTTTAATGTCCATTTGTTGGCTGTTTCCCATCCACTTATTAACCAGGCCTGATCCTGCTTAGCTTCCAAAGTGAGACTGAATCTGATTATTTCAAAGTATTTAGATTTCTTCTTTGAGTCTCATTCTCTGCTTTTAAACAGTATCATGTTTTCATCATTTCAGTAAGGGTTATATATTTTTTCTTATTAAGGGCTATAGTAGATCAAAAATTGATCATTTGTACCTCTACAGGACATGGTTTATAGTTTGCTCTAGTTTTTCCAGTGATCAGTGAAGGAGTTTTCCCTTTCAGGCAGCAAGACCTACATCTACACAAAATCACAAATAGAATCCATGGCAACGAAGGATGACTCATTCTGATATGAACAGAATATAAACTCTGGCAAGCAGATCTCAGGCATCATATTTCGGAAGTCAGTGATGCCCTCTGGTGGTTTATGAGAAATAGTTAAAATTAGAGAAACAAACTGGTCAAAATGAAAGTAACTCTTAAGCCTTATTATAGTATGCCACAACAGAGTTTAATCAGCCAAATTTAACAATATTAGTAAAAAGTAAATACAAGAGATGGCACAGATGCAAGGCAATTCATATGTTTCTAAAATGAAAGCAACACACAAAAAAATCATGTGAAAATTATCACATTTCTAGTTACTAAAACAAATTAGAAACAAGAAATTGCTAGTTGGTGAGGGTGTTGTTTTTTTGTGGGTTTTTTTTTTTTTGGCAGTATTCAGCAATCTGTATTTTGAGCCAATGCTTCCAAAAAAGGGCATCATTCAGTCTAGTCCATGGAGATTATCAGACGGACCCTAAAGTCTGTTTCAGGAACAGAACAGGATCAAGAAAGGATTTCCCTTTCTGACGACGACGTTCCATTTCTGTGTTGCTCCTGTTCTGCCCCCGTGATACCTTATTGATGGGGAAACATTGTTAATAGACCACCTGTTCCCTTTCTGTAACAGAATCCCGGGTGGTCTAAATGATACCCCATTCCTGTTTCATTATGCTGGCATGATGCCAGCCATGGGGGAAGGTCCATGCTGGACACTTCCGGGTGTGATCGGGACTACAAATTAAATTAAACACCCCCCCCCCTCCTCAGGTAGCTTGCATGTTTTTAAATGTGTTTTTCTGCTTTGGTTACTTTTTTGACGTTTGGGGGAGGTTCTTTTAAAATCTGCCGCCTGGCCATTCTCTCGCGAGAACAGCTGGAATTTCAGTTCCTGGTCGTAAAAGCCGCCTTACGACGGCTGCATTTATTACCAGGCAGCATAGGGAGGGGGAGCCCGTTCCTGCTGTGGAATGAAGGTGGGTGTCTGAAACCTTTTTATTTATTCCGTGGCAGGAATGGGAGTGGAGCGGGTGGAGATAGCGGGACAGAAACGGGCTATAAGGGCCCGTCTGATAATCTCCCATGATTCACCAAGTCAAAGGCAGACTTTTCCTTATGTATGGAACGTAATAACCTGTTGTTTGAGCTGCTAAAGTGGCAGAGAGGGTCTGTAAATCCTACAGCGCCACAATAAACAAGTAGATGTATTTCTTTTATGTGTCAGAAGTTGCCCAGCCCTCTTCAAGACACTGTTTTTATACCTTTAGTGTCACCATGCTTCTCCTTCAGTTAATGTCAACTTAACCATATACTGGTTGCAATGCTGGACATTTATTTTGATGTAAGTTCAATTGGCATTGATGAGACAACATTCCAGACACTGCATTCAAATCAAGGACATTGAGAGTGCTTAAAACAGCTTAAGACACACTGAGATTCTAAATTGTGGCAAGAGGCACCAACATACCCTCCAGCTTCCTGGATTTGGCAAGGACAGTCCCTGTTATTCCTCGCCATCCTACTTTTTCCAACTCCTTTTAAAATATCCCAGTTTCTCTTTCCTTCTATCACTTCCCCTTTTTATCTTCATTTTATTTGAACAGCAGCAAACTAGCTTCAAAGTGCCAAAGTAGTGTGCACTCAGTTAGCAGGAGGAAGAGAAGAGGTGGAGATGGAACCTTAACCTTCCTAGTAGGCTCAAACAAAAGCAAACTGCTGCAGCCTCCCCTAGCTTATACATTCTTCCTCATTAATAACTTTTCCCATCTTGACCACACTCTGATGTTGCTTGGCTGCATGTGTCCCAGTTTTCCCTCTGCTAAATGTTGGAACATATGCACCATTTTAAATGTAGTATTTTGGGGTAGTGGTTTTGATTTCAAGATGCCACATAATCGGAAACCCTAAGATTTAGCTGATGCATAATCTGCTACTGCTGATAGATATCAGTGTGAATGTTATGACAGCCATCACAGATTATATCTACAAATATTTTATTACTTGTGGATAGAGGCCTGAAGGCACAAGATACTGGAATCCAAAAAGTCCAAACTTGTGTTGTGCCTTAAAGTACTATTAGGAAAGAATAAATATCTAGACCTATCTCAGTCTGGTTTCAGGCCTAATTATGGTACAAAAACCTGCCTGATGCCTAACCAATGCCAGTAAATGAGAAATCTTCTCCCTCTAAAGCCTTTGATATTGGCAAAAAGGGTTATTCTGGACTGTGTCCCTGAGTTGGGTTGACAACACGGTAGTTCTACATTTATCTGTAGGTGAGAGACTACTTAGGCTTCTAGCATTTATCCTGTGGCTAAACCACTTTGGAAGAATACAGAACCATACAAACCATTTTTCCAGAAGGTTTTTCATTTTATCCCAGTAGTCTTCCCTACTTGTTCTTTTGTCTTTGTGTTAGAAGGAGGGCGGGGAGAGAACTGCAGCTTATGGCCTCTTCTGTTGCTTTACATGCCCTCCCTCTTTGGACTTCTCAAGTGCTCTTTATATCAGGATGCTTCAACATACGGTGCACAATTATTAGCTTAGCATAAGAGCTTTTTGTCTACTCATATACAGTACTTCAGTTTTACTGCAAAATCACAAAACCAGCCAGGTTTCGTATCTAAATAAAATGAATTACATTTTAAAATTAAGTCCAGACTCTGGTCATAGTGGAGAAGTTTATACACACACACACATACACATACACACACACACACACACTGAATCTCTCCATGGGAGAATATTAGGCAAGTAGTAGATTAATTTTTCTTCTTTAGAGAACTGTTCTCCCCTTCTCTTTCTCTCCTTGTAGCCAAGAGACTGGAAACATATCAATCAGAATATGAATCAGAAGATGATGAGACTGCATTCTTTGCTTCACGTTGTTCTTTGAAGCGCCTATCCAAAGCACGATTTAGCCGAAAATCAAGTGCGTTCATGAATATGAAGTCTATGAGCCGGATGTTTCGCAGCACCAGTGCTGTTGGTATGTCAAGCATGAGACAACTAGCCTTCAGCAGCCCAATTGTAAGTTTCCAGAATCCTAAATCAGCCTAACCTGTAGGTGTACCAAAGCTACCAACTCAGCTACACATACATATTTCTCTTTATTATTTATGCCTAAAAGAAGGGGCAGAAACACTCAGGTTTTGTATCACCAACACTCTTAGCCATCTAGTAGCAGGTCTAACTTGCCAGAGATGACCAGTAAAGTGGTTGTTTACAAGACTGTCATAAATAATCCATCCACAATAAGGAACAATGAGCTAAATCCAAGGAACAATGAGCAAATTATTCCTAACTAGAGTGCACCCGTTGAAGTCAACACAGTTATGTTATTTGTGACTAACAAGTTCCATTCATTTAAATGAATCTATTGTCATTGGGAGTAAACTGAATTTAAGCCAGTTTTGTCACTGGGCCGGGATCATCCTTTCACCTTCAATCTGTAGACACCCCCCCCCCCGCAAAAAAACCTTGGCCCTTTGTTTATTTTAAAAGATAATTTTTAAGTATGTGCCGATCTTGCTGCCCTTGTTTTTACTCTACATACAGGAGACTGATGTTGTCCCAGACCCACGACTGGAAAAGAAATTTCATCGGATCTCATCCAGAATCTATAATAGGTCTGAAACAGTTGAGCCAACCTCAGAGATAATGCAAATCACTGAATTCTTCATTGCTCTAGCAATTTGCAACACAGTTGTTGTTTCAACACCTGATCAACCACACCTAAAGGTAAGTGGGGGCAGAAATTTGAGGTATTCAGTAACATGCATCAGCCTGTTGCCAAATATTAATAACTCTTTTTAATACCTTGTAATCTAAGCTGCAGTGAGAAAATTGACACTCCCATTTATTAAACTGTCTTTCTCCTCTGTTGATTTGCTTGTCATGTTTTCTTGGGGAAAGAAACCACTATTTTGGTGGAACAGCATGGCCCAATGCATGTATGTGTGTGTATGTGTGTATGTATACACGTACTGTATATACATATATTTACCTCATAGTGCCACCAGTAAAAGTTAGCCAAAAACTAAATATTGGTATGGATATCTTTCAGTTTTGTAGAAAATGATTTTTACATGGGGTGGAATGATAACTTCAATGATAGGGTAGATTCCCTCCCCCTCAAAATTCATAATTTCTTTTTAAAATTAAGGGTCTGAATTTAAAGGACCAGTCTCTGAAGCTGTGGAACCTGGTCAGCCATGTGATTAATGGGATCTGTGAAACAAGCAGGTTGACAGCTAGAGAACATATGGTGCACATTTCACAGTAACTGTGACCACATTTCGAAGCATCCTTTTGGACAGTGATGGCTGTGATGTGATCCTACTTCTCTGCTATCATCTTGTCCTTGGGTAGCCTTTTGACAAGAGATTTTCTAAATTGTAAAAGATGTTATTATGACTAGCCACTTGTAGAGATATAGTAGGACACATCTACCCACTTACAAGGCTCTCTTTGTTGACTATCTATGTGAAGAACCAGTGGTATGTTGGTGACGCCCAGTATTCATTCTTTGTGTCACTTGAGTCAGGTGAGCCTGGGCAGGTATTGGTAATGGACTGGATGTCTGGGTTTGATGATGGGCTGGATGAAGACTGATAAAAAGAAGTTGAATTCTGACAATATTGATAAATAGTTTTGAGATACAAATTCTTCACGGAGCACCTCTCCCTTATCATGGGTAGTAGCAGCTCCCACACCTCACATTTTGCAGTCCCCTGAAGGCCTCCACCAAGAAAAAAATATTGGAGCCAATTTAAGCACAATTTTTTGCCAAGAGACAATAGTTCAACACAGATGCACATGGAACCCTCAAATTCCATTTTTTTGTCCAAAAGCCAGGCAAAAATGGTGACTAGATGTGATGTTATATTACTTCTGGTGCACTGTGATGTGTCACTGCAGCCCATGGGGTGTGGAAGTGAAAATAAAGCCCTACCCCCCAACACACACACACAACTTGTCTACCCTTGCTCTATATCAAATTTGTCATTTCCCTTATCTTAAGAATTTCTCCTAGTTGTCTGTCCATGGATAATGGGCAATGTGCTGCCAAATGAAAGTGGGACCCTGGTTTTGGAATCCACTCCCTCTATAGAGGTATGACTGATACCAACATTGCAGGGGAAGCATTGGAAACCTTTGCCTAGGCATCTTGTATTGCTCATTATTATTTAGCCTTTGTTTTTGTTTTTGTTTTTATTTTAGCTTCTTCTTAATTGTCCATTCTTGAAGGCTGTCATTTAGTTTTATCACAGTGTATTTGGTATTATTAGTTTTATTCCTATCTTCTATAAGTGGTATTAATAAGGCTAAAGGGGAAACTCTAGAAATATTTCTAATAAATGAATACAGTAAATATATAGCAAATCTAATTTTTGTCACAGAACACTTGCATTTTTGGATTTTCTTTAAAGCCAGGAAGAACATAGTTTTTAATTAGGAAAAATAATCATTAAAGAAAACCTAGGTCCAGAAATTGACATTTGCCAACCTTAGTGTTTGACTATATGCATAGTATGTGTACATATCTGTTGGAGCACTGCAGAACAAAGTGTGGGTCTATTTTTATATAAACTAGCTGTACCCAGCGTAACATATGCTGTTATCTTATCCCGCTCCTCCAACATGCTTCATGCAGGGGGGAGAGAGACCAAGTTCTGCCAGTTCCTCAGGAAAGAAAGCCCACTTGGGCTTTACTCCTGAGTAAACCCACCTGAGACTGCGGTGTGGGCCCCTGAGGCAGCTGTGAGAAATCTGGCTCCGGCAGCGTGTGTGGGGTTCGGGTGAACAGCCCAGAGGAGGGTGGGGGAGAAACCCTTTACTCACAAGTAAATCCCTGCAGACCTGTCTGGCTGCACACTCGGGGTCTGCAGCTAGTGGAAGTGTTCCACATGTTTCTGCTTCCAGTGTGCTGATTGGCCGATCAACAGAGAGCTTTGATTGGTTGAGAAGTTTCCTAAGTGGCCAATCACCACACTGGGAATGGCAACATACTCAAGGGAATTATATATGTAGATATTTAATCTAGAATTTGCTCACAAAAAATCATTCTATTGAACAAACCTAAGTTTATTGAAAATTTTCTTCATCTTGAGGCTTCCTGTCCATTTGCAATATACAGTAGATCATTTGCATGCATTTCTGTTTTCTCTCTGCTGTCAGACCTAAAATAGTAAGGTCCTGGAGCTTCCAACCTGTCTCTGTTATCAAAAGATCACACACTATATCAAAAGATCTCAGGGCTGCAGACAAGTAGAATCAATATAAGCAAATTAAAATTTGAAACAATAGAAATAATTTAAATAGACTAAAATGTATTAAATACGATTAACAAGTCAAAACAGTTTTAAAAGACTAAAACCATGTACAAAGCATTTTCAAGTAAATCGGTAAGGCCCTAAGGCTTTAATAAGCAGCAATATTTTCACTTGGGGTCTTGCAACATGTGACTAAGGCTGGTCACAAGCAGGAGGCCTTCAGTCACATGTTGTGGGACCCCTTCCTGGCTTCTGAGATAGCAAAGGAAATGGTGGTGGCTGCTGCAAGAATGGGCCAGCGTTCCTGTGTGGACTCTGGCTTATTTCTTCCAGGTAACAGAGTCAGGATGGGCCACCTCTTCAGCCAGGTGTATATAAGCATTAAGAAATTCTAGCTGTGTTCAAGGGTCTATCCAGGCTTTTCTACACAGCAGAGGATGCAAATTTTGCCTTGTTTTGTTTGGTGGTGATTACTGATTAATCCTTACTCTTTTACAGAGGCGGTGGTCTTCGGTAGCCAAATTGCCTTCTTTACCCCTGGGTGAATTTAGGCAAATGTTCAACAAGTTGTCATCCCGAAAAATAAGCCCTGTGTCTGTTCAGACCCAAAGTTCAGGTGAAACGCAATCTCAAAAGCCTCAGAAATCACCAAAGCTGACTGTTTTCCATGTGAAGTTTCCAGCATCAATAACCGACGAACACCCAGAGTCTTCTGAGAGCTCACCAAGCTCTGTAACATCTGGGCATGAACAAATGGAGTCCTTAAGTGCACCAGGGGCCAAGAAGGAGGGATTGGTGCCTGACTATGATCCGATGGAGCTCTGTTATGAAGCAGAGAGTCCTGATGAAGCAGCACTGGTGCATGCTGCCAGGGCTTACCAGTGCACTTTGAAGGCTAGGAATCCTGAGCAGGTGACAATAGACTTGGGTTCTTTGGGAATGCTAACATTTCCGCTGTTACACATTTTGCCTTTTGATTCAACCCGCAAGCGAATGTCTGTAGTGGTTAAACACCCAATTTTAAACCAGATCGTGATGTACACAAAGGGCGCAGACTCTGTTATGATGGATTTGCTTCAGACAGAACCAACAGGTACAGATGTCCCTCTTATCAACTTTCCAGACTGACCCTACAGAAGACTTCTGTCTAACTCTGATTTTTGAAAACTGATTGATTTTATTTGATTGACAACCTGTCTTTCTTCCAAAGCTGGGACTCAAGGCATCTCACAACATAAAAAAATAGATATGTGTGAAGACAATGTGAAAAAACCATTAAACACACTAAACAATATGGAAACACCATTAAACAAAAAGTTATTTTAATTATGATGGTGTTTCTTATTTTGAGAACTGGTTTATCAAATCTTTGCCCCACATCCCCACATCCTTATCTCCATACCAACCCTGATTGCATCTTCAGTGCAGAAATAATCCAGCTTGACACTGCTTTAATTGCCATGGGTCAATGCTATGGAATTCTGGGATTTGTAGTTTAGTGAGATAGTTTGCCCTCTCTGTCAGAGAGCTCTGGTGCCACAACAAACTACAAATCCCAGGATTCCATAGCATAGAGAAAGTGAATGGGGAGACATTTTCTCCATCTTTCTTGATAACAGAAGCTGAGGTCATCCATTGAAGCTTAGACACAGAATACTGGGCTGCACAGGACTTTGTTGAGCTTGGACTATATCTCCCATAATCTTCCCTGCAAAATTGCCAGTGGCCATATTAGCTGGCAACTATCCCAAGCTGTTAATGCCACCCGTCTTTGTTAATGAGTCAATTTTCCTACATAAATCTGGCTGCAAAGGATAGGTAATTTATGGGGAAATGTCTCCATATTGTATCTGATGGGATAGATTAATTGTGATCGTAGCTGTGCCATCCTTCATGACATCTCAGTTCAGCATTATGGCAGCTCCCTCTCCAGTTCTTATAATAAGGCTGCCTCTGCCTTGATCCTCTCTGTAGCCATTTCTTGAGTGACTCCATGTGTGTTTTTAAGGTTCATAACAAAATTAAAAACTGTGGTTCTTTAGAACTGAGAATATATTTAAACGATATTCTGTTGGCAAATTCTGGAGTCATCTCCAAAAAGTAATTTTTTCTAAGCTCTCTTTCTGACTGGAAGGTCTCTTCTACAAGGCCTCTTCTACAAGTGGGAAAATGTTTCCCATTTTAGCACAAGATCCTTACTGTGTGAAGAGAACTCCAGAATGTTGCTTCTCTTCCAACAAGATATCACACAATTTCTTGCATGAGATCTTGAGTGTGTGTTAGCGAAAGGCATGTTGCAGTCTTTTTCACAAGGTGTTGCATAGTCTCCTGCAAAAGGTTTTAGTGTAATGTTCTCCAAGGTGTGTTCCTGAGCTGAAATTGTGCAGCAAAACCTTTTCAGTAGATTTCACATAATGATTTGCAGAAAACAATTTCTTATGCTAGCAAATCTCAGGATCTAACTCCTGCCTTTTTAATAAAAATATTTGTACAAGTAATAACACTTTATATAAAGCTAGTACATATTTCCATTTTACATACATATATATTTGTTTATCCCTTTGAACTCAGGTGATAAAAAAATAGATACACTGAGGAAGAGAATTCAGGAAAGAACTCAGAGGCACTTAGATGATTATGCTACACAGGGACTCCGCACGCTTTGTATAGCTATGAAGGTAATAATTTCCAAAAAAATAAGTAACCATTATTTGTATTCTTTAAAAAGTAGGATGCTGTTGTGTGTTCAGGGGCCAGTCCTGTTCCACATGAAAACAAAACAAAACAAAACACCAACACACATATGTATAAATGGAAGAGGTTGGCCACAACTTTTATTGGTTACAGCTGCTAATAGGGTAGGCTGACACATAGGTCCAGATCCAGGCATTGATCAACCTGCCTGTTCATCGATGAGCCCAACCATCTGGCGTACTGCCGGAACCCTTGGGATGACAGGTGTGGGATCCATGTTTGCGGACACCCCAGTGTGGTCCTCATGCCACCAGGGGGTATAGGAAAGACATCCATCCCCAAGCTGAGCAAGACCAATTCTGCCTTAGAGGACCCCCATACCTTATCAATGCCTGTGAGACACTGATAATTAATATGCAAATATGAGATCTTGTAGCACCTTTGAAACTAACTGAGAGAAAGAGATTGTAGCATAAGTTTTCATAGACTTCAGTCTACTTCTCAGACGCATCAGACTGAAGTCTATGAAAGCTAATGGGACAATTTTCTCTCTCTCCAGTCTCAAAAGGTGCTACAAAATCCCTTTGTATATTGATATTCCAGACTAACATGGCTATGCCTTTGAATTCTACCAGTAATTAATGTCCTGGATCTAGGAACCATGCCCAACCTTCCCAAAAAAGTTGTGACAAGGTGACAATACACAAGGAAAACATATATGGTAACACCTGTACATGCACTACACAGTTACACACATGAAACCTACAAGATAGAGGGTGGGTAGGTGGGATGATTCTCAACAAGCCACTGCCAAGTGTATATGCAAGCAGGCAAATACATCCCCCCTTACCTGACCAGAGTGAAACCTCAATTTGGGTCACTCTGGCTTGGTATGCCAGCCAATTAATTCAAACCTCTGTTTAAATTCAATGGCTGGCAGTCCCCACTTCCCCAATGGCTGTGCCAAGCCACACAGACCCCTGGGAAGAAAGAGTCAGAGTAGAAATTGTGAGTTCATCACACTTCCTCTTCCCAACCTCCCAGGCTCATATGAAAAAAAGTGGGTGGTTTAGCATGGATATCTATCACCAGACAGCTCCCCTCTGCACCCTGGACTTATGCACAACTGGGAGAAGCACAATGAGGGCAATTAGTAGTGGTGAGTTTGTCCTGAGGGCAAGCAAAATAAAGATTGTGTAGCATTTCCCACAGGGGAATACAGGATCTCTTTTTACCTGACAGATGAAGAGCCTCCTATTATCCTTCCATTACATTTTGCGAATAGAGGGATGTATAACATGGCTATTTAAGCATGTACATTTGTACCTTGGACTGCAATCTTTTTATTGAATGAAATTACTTACAGGCTGATCCCATCCTGTTGAGGTTTACTGAGAAATAAGTACTACTCCCTGTGAAGAGGCTAATGAAACTGTGTATTATTATTATTATTATTATTATTATTATTATTATTTTAAAGCTAGAATTTTGAATAGCAATATAGGAAAAGGAACAGGGGTTTCCACTTGTGGCTTTTACAATGTGTTAAATTTTATGGAGAAGAATCCATGCAGGGAGGTGACAGAGGAAAAAAAAGAATAGGAAAAGGGTCAAATATTCCTTTCCTCCTGCCTGGTTTTTGCTCAGCCCTTCCCCACTGTTTCATTTGCTAGCAAGGTAATTGGCAGGTAACAGGTAGTTGGAGCTTTAATACTATGTGTAGCATAGTAATTTTTCTTTCTCATCAGTTAGTGAATTGGGAAAATTCAGAGGCTTCCTGCTGACTCTATGCTCTGAGCTGCCAAGTTGCCACATGTATATTTGCTACTTTGACAGTAATTGCAGCCAATCTAATTGAGGGCCAAACTAGATATGACGTTAAGGGCCTATTCACACTATACAATTATAGCACCATTATTCCACTTTCACTGCCACGGCAACATCCTACAGAATCCTGGGGTCTGTAATTTGGCAAGGCACTGGAGCCACTACATTGAATACTTCCTCTATCATGCTCTGCTCCCAAGCTGCCAGAGGTCATCTGGGAATGTAGGAGGATGCTGATCTGCTTCTGGTGCCAGGGAACGAAACCTGTCCTCTTCAAATTGAGATAAGGAGCCTATGATTCCATTATCCCATCCTGGAACATAATGAGCTGAAAACATGATGTTATTGGACATACATACCAGCACTAGCCTCCTGACTTAGCCTCATAGCTCTTGCCAACGGAGATGACTTGCCTATTGATGATGCTAACTGCTGAAGGTTATCACACCAGAAACATACCTTCTTATACCTAAAACTGTCTCTCCATATGGAAACACCCACTAGTATCAAAAGAACTCAAGGAAAGTTAAGTCATGAACTATACCATTTTCCTGACATCCTTTGGGCCACCACTGAGTTCACCAGTGACCTTGAAATTACACCCTGAACCCCATGCTCTCTGCTGCATCTGAATGCACGTGCAACTCTGCACCTGGCTCCCAGATTTTCTGCCATAGTGAAGCCCCATTATATTCTTTGAGGAACCTCAACTAAACCTCGAGGTCCTCCTTCACACCCTTATTGAGCCATATATGGGGGTGTCTTGACCCCAACCGTGATTCTAGCCAGCCAAGCTCATAAGGTCCTCCCTGGAAACTCTACCTTGCATGCAAAATTGAGGTGTCCAGGTGTCCAAGCAAGACCTAGAGCTCCCTAAGGGTTGCTTTTTTGTGGTGCAGCAAAACATCCAGCCATTCCCTCAATGTGTCTTACTTCACCTTAGGCAGGCAAGACACCCCTTGCACAGAGACTAAGAAGATGCCTAAGTACACCAGTGAATTGGTGGCCCCCTTGGTTTTTTTCCTGCACCAGAGGGATAGCCAATTCTCCTGCCAAAGCCTGAAAGACCTCCAGCAAATTGCCACAGGCCTCCTTCCTGGTGCTGCCAATCCTCAAAACTCCTGGGGTTTCCCCTCCTTCCTTTTTATTATTGGCTGCAGCATTAGGACATACCTAGCCACTTGCTGGGTAGGAGCATGAAAGTCCAGTGTGAGATCCAAGGCAGACCTCACAACTGTGCTTGAACTTACACCGAGCCCACTAGCACTTCCCTTGAGTGTATTCCCAACAAGCCCACCTCCAGGAATCTTGTTTACCCACCCAATGAAAAGGCTTGAAACTTTCCCCTTTACCTTCACTGTGCAGGCCAACGAACACCAGCCAAAGTTTATCATTGATTAAGTCCCATCTGACTTTCTCACTTTGAGAAGCTATCTTCCTGAATGCTGTGTCATATTCAATAGCCGTCACATTCCCCTCCAGGGCACGTGCCTTAAGGATGTTGCCCAGGTGATTGGAGATATGTCAGCCTTGTTCTAGGTAGTCCAACTTTACCAATCCTATAAACAGTAAACACCGCCGGTCAATTGTTGAATGAATGCTTGACTAACTCCCCTTTACTCTCTTTCATTTTCTTTTTGCTTGACTTTGGAGTGCGCCCTTCTTCACCATCCAGCTAAAGAAATGAGAACACATCCACATAGCAGCCATTCAAAATTTTCACTCTAGTCTTCCTGCCTAACTGGATATCTGGAGGATCCTCATGATCAATGAAGGTGGAATAAGATGCCACCATCCTCACTTCCTCCTCCTCATCCCATGCTCTCCTGGGACCCTTGGCTGCCTTGCCCCCTCTTATCCTCCTCCTAATAGCCCACAAAAGGAGACCGGCAACATGTGCTGGCACTCATCCTCCAAAGATTCACCTGTTGATCCAACGCTGTCTGAGTCCTTTCTCTTACTAGACTTCCTGCACCTCTTGGTCCTTCCCTCTTTCTTCCACCTACTTGCCCTCTCCTCACGCAATGACTCGTCTTCCAAGTCAGAAGTGCTCCTGCTGTTGCTGCGTGATGGTGAATGTGGCCTGCATCAGCCGTGTGCCTTCTACCACACCTGGCACTGCTGGATCCCTGCCTCACCATCTCGAGAACCTGCACCTGGTAAAATGATTGCCAATGCTACCTGAGACACCAGCTGCTCCACCTTCTCCACCAACTTTTCCAGCATCTGGGACATACCTTCTAGCACAGCCATACTACTGGGTCCTGCTAGAGAGCTTGAAGGATGAGAGGTCTCAGTACCAGTGGTGACCTTCCCCTGCCCCTTCACCAGTGTCAGTTCTTTCTGGGATTTCCTTGCCCAACCTGCCTGCCCCTGAATTCCTGGCAATGTCTGCTCAGTGTCTTCTGCACCTTCTTGGGTGGCATTGTTCTACTGCACAAGAAAAAGCAAAACAAAGGAGGGGGGGAGGGAAAACCAGCACTCACCAAATGTTGCTTGTGCTACTGCCCCTGATATTAATGATATGAGCACACAGTGAAATCAGCTGTTTTCTGGATGAAGTGAGACAGAGTACTTAGTAAGCCAATGGTCATGCAATGCATGCACCCAATGACCAAATATGCTAATAATAATTGTTATTGTTCGTTCTTTTAAACTAATACTTTCCTTTAGTAAACCGTGTCCCAAAAACAGGTGCCACTGGGGGTCACTCTAGCTACTTCAGCCAAGCAAACACAATGCCCAGGAAAGAAGGGGATGAAAGGGGATCAGCACAAAGCTCCCAAGAAAGCCCACGTGGGAAAGAGGGGGTGCAGACAACACCCAACCAAGAATAGAATAGAATCTTTATTACGGTCATAGACTAGCACAGGTAAAAGGGGGATACAGAATAAAAGAGGTTAAAAGCATAGGTTAAGAACAGCTTTGCAAATTGTATAGCTCCAGTATCTCAAGGCAAGACAAGGTTGGTACTAGTCTGCTGGAGTGAAGCTTCTATCCAGGTCACTCCAGCTGGGTATCCCAGCCAATGAATTCAAACCCCAGTTTAAACTCATTGGCTGGTGGTTCCTGCTTCTCCGAGGGCCACATCAAGTTGTGCAGACTCCTGGGAAGAAGGAACCGGCTGGCTAGCATTAACAAGACTGCCAGCACTCCAGTCCCACCCCAACCCACAAACTCGCCATGTGGTGAAGTATACACAGCGTTCTTTGTCTTACACCAACTGTGAACCAGAAAGGGGGGGGCATTCCAAACAGAAAATAAAGAAGTATGAATATGACAATAAATAATATTGTGAGAAACATAAAAAGACACAGAACAATAAAAGCTTATAGCCTATTTGTATTAGATAGGATAATTAGATAGCAATTCAGAGTTGCATCTACATTTGTCATACATACATTTTCCATTGGAAATGGAGATTAGATAATATAGACTTTGTTTTTAAATAGAGTTTTGTTATTTTAAATAAGAAGAGCAGCAAAATTATTTTTAGTTTTAAATTTTTAGTTTTAGACTTTCAGTAGGTGGCAGTGGAAGATCACAGGTAACACTGGCTGAGGTTTTTCCAGAAATGTACCTTCTTTATGTAGAAAACAATGTTCTAGAAGGAAAGTGCTCACTGATAGAAACAAAGAAATATGGGACTTGTTCCGGTTTGGATTTTCTTATAACACACACTGCTTTTGCTTTACAGAAAATATTTTAATTTTAATTCTTACAGTAGCATCATCATTTTCTTAACACTCAATGTGGGTAGGTTGTTCTGTGATGATCCATTTGCATGGGAAATGGAACCACCCGAAAATAGGCAGTGACTTCTGCATACTGGGGGCAGGGGAGCAAACTTCCCAAGCATGTAGTAGTGTGTTATTTTGACAATTCAGCCAAAATTTATTTTTTAAAAACAAACAAACAAAAAAGCAATTATCTTTGGGCTGGCCCAGTGCATTCTAGAACTCATGGGGAAGTGGAGAGAAGATGGGGCTTTAGAAAGAGAGATTTTTTTAAAGAAAACACTGAGACTATTCGGACCATGACTAGAAGTATCTTCACAGGAATGTGACAGTAAACAAAAAACAAATAAATAAAGAGAGGACTGGTAGATGTCTATAGTGAAATTTAATTTTTTTCCACCCCATCCTGTTTCAGCAGGCGGGGCGGGGGGGGAAAGAAGTCTACCTTTTTCTTTTCTCACTTTCCAGAAACTTCACTCTTGCTATATGACATTACAGTGTTCAGGTTTGTGGCAGCCACCTCTGAATCCTTTAGCCCTGTGTTTGCCTGCCCAAGAACTGAGGTCTTTTAGTTCCCCCAGTGAGGGCAATAAATTGTTGTAGGCATGGACCCCACAAGGTGGGGGTGGAGGCTGACAAGACTCTAGCGTGGGGGCCCAGGATTAGGAGAGGGGCCTGGCATGATATTATTGTAAGTTTTTATTATGTGAATCCATTTAGTTTTTCTTTAAAATAAATATAAATATTATTTTGGTGTCATGATTTAAACAGACTTATTTTAATTTTTATCCTAAATCCTGTAGAGCATCTCACTGCCCTTAACTTTAGCAGTAGGTATGGGGCCCGCCAAAGATCCTGGCCTGGGGGCCCACTTCAGGATGTGGGGCCCATGATTGTAAGACATGGAGGAGGGCCTTTTTTGCGGTTGCAATCCAGTTAAGGTATGCTTATCCCCTAGGATGCCCAATTTGTACCAATGATGGTGTCTTTTCGGCACCAAATCAAAGCATGGCTTTTTATTAAAGCCTTTGAGACCTAACTGATTTTATCCAATTTGCACTTGCGCTGTGGTTGCCATTTTCCCTACAGAGTGTTCCTTTTTTTTTGGAATTCATGTTACACAATCCACCTGCCAACCCCAGCCAGCATGGCCAGAGGCCTGTGATTTGAAACTGTCTATATTCAGTTCTTTTCTTGTTACAGTGGTTTGGGGGAAATGCCAAATAATGTGAATCCTGAGTAAACATTGGTAAGAGCCAGGCTGTTAAATACAGGCTTATGGTGACTGAGGGGTTGTCTATATGAGGCAAAAAGAAGTGAATTGCTCTGCAGTAAAGGCGGCTCGCAGCAGCTGTGATTTGTCTTAATGGGTTTGTTTTTTTTGGAGGGAGGGTAGGTAGATTGCAGGCATGCAAGGCTATCTGTATATGCTGTGCAAATGGGTGTGCCTGTGAATCAAGATGGCAGCCACAAATGAATTACTCATGTTTTTATTTACATCGGTTGCCACCGCTGAACAGTATTTTTAAAATGCATATCTAAAGTGAGATATTGCACCTTAACAGAAAAGCAAAAAAACCCAAACCCTGTTTTCACTAAGGTGAAAAAATGGCAGTTCTGGGCACTTGCCTTGTTAGCAAGCCCCACTGCCCATGCCCATCTGGCCAATCAGCTTTCAGCTCTTGCTCATGTGGGAAAGTGAATCAGTTCAGTCACTTGTCCCAATGAGCAGAAATGTACATTGTCCTTGCTGTTTTTTAAAAAACTGTGGGACAAGCTGTGAATGCTTTTCCTGTGGAGTATATGGTGTATTTGGCCACCCCTTTTGAATATGGTGATATAATGCGGGATGCCCTTAAGACAGGTTACATTCTCTTCACATTCCATGAGGAGCATTTTTCACAATTTAGACAACCCCTGTAAGACTGGTTGGAGTGACAGAAATTCACCTCTGCGTGTGTTTGTGTTTTTTAATGGTTTTTATTTGTAGTGTTTTTTCCCCTCTATATCTTTTTGCTGATTGCACAGGTATTGACTGAGAAGGAATATGACGAATGGTTACATGGACATTTTTTAGCTGAAAGCAGTATAGAAAACAGGGAAGAAAAGCTCCTTGAGTCAGCAGAAAGGCTTGAGAACAAATTAATTTTGCTTGGTGAGTTGGAAAGAAAAAACTTGCTTGCATAATATCTGAAACGCTAAGTGCAAATCTAATAATTATCACTTAATTCCTTGAAGTAGCAAAGCTAAGTCAGAAATGTGTTTTTGCCACATAAAAACAAGGGTAAGGAACCTTTGGCATCCAGACATTTTAAACTACAAGTCTTACTATCAGGGCCAGTTTAAGGAATTTTGGGGGACCTTGCAATGCTTTATTTTTGGGGCCCCATATGTTTATCTCAGATCAATGTAACCTAACCTATTCAAAGTACAGGATGTTCAGATTACAGTAGGACCCCCGTATCCACAGATTCATTATCCATGGGACACAAAACAGCACACCTACCATATAGTCTTCCTATAAAATGTGTCCTCCCTAGCCATTTTCTAGGCCCTCCAAGGCAACTCTATGGTATTTTAAACCAGAAGTCCCATTATTTTCAATGGCGTTCACTATTATCCACGGTTTTCAGAATCCATGCCTGCATAGAACCAATCCCCAGTGGATAAGGGGGGCCTACTGTATTACATAATTTGGTGCCAATAATTTAGTTTAAAAACTATATTAGTTTAAAAACTATATTATATTATAAGCACTAACATAATATTTTTTGTTAATTAGTAATTAACTTAATGGTGTAGATTTCCTCAAAAAAAAAAAAAAAGAAAGCTACAAGCTAAACATGAGTTAGCAGTGTGATGCAGCAGCAAAACATGCCAATGCAATTCTAGTCTGCATTAATAGAAGTATAGTGCCTAGATCAAGGGAAGTAATAGTACCACTCCATTCTGCTTTGGTCAGACCTCACCTGTAATACTGTTTCCAGTTCTGGGCACAACAATTCAAGAAAGATACTGAGAAGGGTCTGGAAGGATACTGAGATACTGATAAGGATGGTCTGGAAGCCATTACAGACCTATGAGGAGCAGCTTAGGGATCTGGGTATCTTTAGCCTGGGGAAGAGAAGGTTGAGAGGTGACATGATAGCCATATTTAAATATTTGAAGGGATGTCATCCTGAGGATGGAGCAAGCATGTTTTCTGCTGCTCCAGAGACTAGGACACGTAGCAATGGGTTCAAACTCCAGGAAAAGAGATTCCACCTAAACGTTAGGAAGAACTTCCTGACAGTAAGAGGTGTTTGGCAGTGGAATGCACTGCCTGGGAGTGTGGTAGAGTCTCCTTCTTTGGAAGTTTTTGAGCAGAAGCTGGATGGCTATCTGTCGTGAGGGCTTTGATTTTGTGTGTTCCTGCAGGGCAGAAGCCGATTGGATGGGTGGCTGTTGGGGTCCCTTCCAGCCCTATGATTCTATGATTCTAGGCTGCATTCAGAGCCTGAGAAAGTTACTTTTGGATTACACCTCTCAGAACCCCCCTGGCAGCACCCTTCTCAAGGTCTGGTTGCATTGTTCCTTTTCCAACATTCTCTAGCCCAGTGGTTCTTAACCTGGGGTCCGTGATGTCCTTACAGGGGGTCCACAAAGGCTTGAAGGCTGCTTGGCCCACCTCCTCCCTGTAGTGGAGCAGCAATGTGACAGGAATGAAGGCAAAGGCTGGCTGGCTTGGCCTGCACATTGCCATTCAATCCACTCCAGCCACAAACATGCAGGAAGAAGCAAGAGTGCCTCTGAGGGAAAGTTTAATGGATGGTGTAATTGTATTGTTTTTGTTATTATTATTAGGGCTTTAAATCTTGAGTTAAGTCTTGGGGCAACAAAAGATATTTAAAGGGGTTCCCTGGTAAAGAAAAGTTAAGAACCACTGCTTAGCCCAATGGCTCTCACGTAACACTAATGGGATACTGGTGTTTTCGTGACAACAATAAAACCATTGTTCTCAGTAATATTACTCCAAATTTTTATTTATATTCTTTATATTCTTCTGTTAAAAGAGCTAGAGTGTTGTAGAAGTTTTAGCATTGTACTATGACTGTGGAGAACAGGGTTTGAATCCTTTACTCAGCCATGAATACCCATGAATACCCACTGGCTGACCTTGGGCAAGTCACACTCTCTCAGCCTCGAAGTCAAAGGCACATCCCCTTTGAATAAATCTTGCCTAGAAAACCCCATGATAGGTTTGCCTTAGTCAGAAATGACTTGAAGGCACATAGACAAACACACAAATTCCATTTTTCGGGTTGAATTCAGTTGGCAGCAAGGGGAGGAAGCTGAAGTCCAAGGGGGCAAGGGAGGGAGGGGAGATAAACCAGGACGTGTTAAGAGCAGCTGGAAAGATGGGCTGGAGGGGATCTACGTGGAAGGAAGGAAGGAAGGAAGGAAGGAAGGAAGGAAGGAAAGATGGAGAGAGACAGAGAGACAAAAAGTCAGAAAGAAGGAAGGCAAAGAAAGAAGGAAGGAAGGAAGGAAGGAAGGAAGGAAGGAAGGGAGAAACAGGGGAGATAAAAAGTGAGAAAGAAGGGAGAAAGAAAGAAAGAAAGAAAGAAAGAAAGAAGCCTTTTCTGAAGAGAGAGCAGGGGAGAAAAAGAAGGAAAGAGATGCCCCCCCCCCACAAACACACACACTCACCCCTCTCCGACACAGGCCTGGCTGGCTTGCCTTTTGACAATCCTGGGAGGAGGGGGCGAGGGAGAAGCAAACTCCCTCCAGAACCGCACAAAGAAAGCTCCGTCTTTCTCTTTCTCTTTCTCTTTCTAGTTTGGGAGATGCTGTTTTTTTTTGTTTTGTTTTTTTTAAAGCCAGCAGAAGGTTTTCTCAGGAGGAGGGTTAGGGTAGTCAAGATGGGGCCCTCTGGCTGTGTGAGCCCCCCCCCCCCGCAGATGCTGATTTGGCGGTATGGTTAAGCCGGCCCTGCTTACAATCCTTGGTTATGTTGGCTATTCACCTGGACAGGGTGAATAAACCAGTGTACAGACTTTTTCGGACGGTCAAAAATAACACAAGCAGCCTCGTTGCATTGCGAGGCTGCTGCGCTGCAGAGCGTCGGTTTCAGATGATGCTCTCCCCTGCCGGTACTGTTGCAGTACCGTGGAGAGATTTGAGCATCATATTTCGTCGGTTTTTACTCACAAAAGTTGATCGTGATTAAAAACCAACAAAATATGATGCTCAAATCTCCCCGCGGTACCGCAACAGTACCGGCAGGGGAGAGCGTCATCCGAAACCGACGCTCTGCAGCGCAGCAGCCTCGCAATGCGACGAGGCTGCTTGCGTTATTTTTGACGAGTCCAAAAAAGTCCTACCATGACTATTTTGGCAATCCCCAGAGAAGGAAGAATCTCTCCCAACAGTTCCCTGCCCCCAGGGAAAAAAATTCCCCAGCAATTTCTACTCCTCAAAAAATGGCACCTCCAGCAGGCATAATTCTTCTCTAAAAGATGGGGCTCTGAAAGAAGATGTGGAGGCTGGTGTAGCCCTTAGAGGGTCCTGAAGCTGGCAAAATGATCACAGACTTCTGGAGCTTGTCCAGCCCAATACTATGTATTAGAGGTTAGCAAATGGTGGCATCATAAATTGTCTATCTCCAATTGCTGTTTAATTGTTTTCTTCATTCATGCTTTTATCCATTTCTCCATTTCCTTCATTTCCCAGACTACAATCTTATTTTGTTCCCTCACAATTTCTATATATTCAGAGTAATAAGCCATAGCTTTGGGGATTTTTCTTATCTTTTCCTCACTAGAGGCTATACCTTGATACCTTATCAATATAACTTTAATTTCCTCTACAGTTTTTCCTTCATATGTTAGATTTAGTATTTGGCGAATCTCCATCTTTCTTTAAACTCCAAACATCCATCTTTTCCCTCCTCACAACTTCTGCTTGAACCATACACTTACGTTTGAAGCACAGCTGTTTAAAAACACACTTTTGTTTAAACACACACTTTTAGTTTCTTTTCAACACCATTTTTACTTTGTAGTACAACAATTTAGTTTGCATCACATACTTTGGTTTGTAATATACACTTTGGTTTGGATTCCAGGGCCAGCATGGTGTAGTGGTTTGAGTGTTGGACTGTGACTCTTGAGACCAGGGGCTCTGCTACATGGCAGAATAAAGTATTGGAAAATTTGTGTTACCTCCATTTCGGTCCTGTCCCACGTTGTGCCCACTATGGATTCCCATACTTAGTGACTGTCAAAATACCTGAGTTTGTAGTCCACATGGCCGACTACAGGGATGGTGGGGGAGGTTGTTGAAGGCCGGGCAAGCAATCTATCGGCCAAATGACAGTGAGCAAGGGAGCAGCCATGGACCCCTCCCCAGCACACTGGCCCCTATAGACCCACCGCCCATCTGTCAGTGAGTCATGATGGGTGAGCCCTCACTCGCTCTCTCCCTTTGCCCAGCCCTTCTGATCGAGGATGGGGCAGTGGCTGCCTGTCGGCTGGGCTGGGGGGGAGCCCTTCAGTAGTGGCCCTTCAGCTCCCATCCCTTCATTTCCCCAGCAGCAGCTTTCCGGGGAGGGGGGTCTGTGTTGTATGCACCAGGTCTGCCCCACTCGGCCCTCACCCATCCTGCGCTGGGTAGGACAGGCTGCTGCGGCCTAGGGGTCTTCCTCCATGACTGACAATCACAGAGGCAGAGCCCTTGGCCACAGCAGCTGCTAAGGGCTGGGCCACTGGGTGGGATGGGCTGGTTCGGGGACAGGGAGAGCACTGATGTTGCCCAGCCTGGCCTAGAAGTGGTGGCAAGGAGGAGGAAGGAGAGGAGCCTTGCTCCGGGCTTCAGAGGTGGTGGCAAATCCGATGCAGGGCCATTCAACAATGGTGGATCCTCAATTGAAAGGCATCCCTTGCAAGCCCTCCCCCTCTGAGGTCTGACCAATCACAATTCAGCTCTGCTGTGTGCCCCTTTTCCAAGATGGTTGCTAATTGATCAGACAACCAATAGTGTGGTTTTCCCTGCACTTTTTTTTTTAAAAAAGACCATGGAAAATAGAGGGATGGAAAGTCACAGATTTGGGGGGGATTTTGCTTCCCACCCTTCCGAATAGCACGAGTGTGGCCCATGGTACATGAGAACCAATGAGGTTCTTCCCTAATTCTTCCTGGGGTTTTGGTTTGTGGTGTTGTGTTTTTGTTGCTGTTGTTGTTGTTGTTGCTGCTGTTTGGCCATGTAGTCAACCTCCAGGGTTCAAATCCTCACTCAGCCATGGAAACGCACTGGGTGGCCTTGGACAAGTCATTACTCTCTCAGCCTCTGAGAAAGGCAAAAACAAGCCTTCTCTGAAGAAATCTTGCCAAGAAAACCTTGGGGTCACCATATGTCAGAAATGACTTGGAGGCACACAACAACAATAACGACAACATAGACTTTGGTTTCTATTCTACCTGACACCAAATATGGAGACTTCTTCTTATCCCTGTGCTATGGCAAACAATACTGTATGGGGACCTTCTAGATGTCCTTGTAGTTCCTGTGTGAGACTTTCTTCCTAAAATCCCATTACTGGACACCAGCACCCTTGAGCCACTGCTGCCACCACTGACCCTGTGTCTAAATTCAATCACTCTAATAATGCTATTGTAGGATTTCCAAAGGCACATGTGTATAATACAAGAATAATGTATTAAGTATAAGTTCAATATATAGTTAAAATTTTCTTAGTGTACAAAAGTTTATGGTTATAAAATTTCAAGGTTTAGTTGTTATTTTTACTTATTTAATGCATCCAAATTTTAATGGATTCCTAACACATCTCACTAACTCCTTCCCTATCTCTTCATAATCCTAGGACCTATCTATGCTGCAGAAATACAGCAGTTTGGCACCACTTTATCCACCATAGTCCTATCCTATGGAATCTTAGGGCTTGGTTACACGATGAAAAAAATAGTGAATAATTCACCAAGATTCCTAATTGTTTACATGCATTGCGCCACAAAGTCGCCTCTTTCAGAAGGAGGGGGCACAAAAACCCATTAGTAACACAAGAAAGGATTTCAGGACTTTTCCTGACTTTTTAAAAAAGTAGCGCATTTTCGATAGTGTGATCAACCATTACACTAAGTGCTGTGTGAATTACCAGCAATCTTTCCGAGACATTCACAGCAGAGCTTTGCCATGATTGGTTGAACTCACCAAGGAGGGGTTTGGACAAGGAGGGGATGGAGGAAAGATCCATCCACTGTTGTGTCCGGCCATGGAAAAGACTGTGAGTGCTAGCCTTGTGTGTGTGTGTGTGTGTGTGTGTGTGTGTCTTTCCTTCTCTCCCTCCCTTCTTGGTATCTTCTTGCTTAGCTGCTGCCATCTGAAGAATTCCAAGCTAGCCTTTTCCAGTCTCTCTGTGTGTGAATGTTCGTCTCAGGCATTCCTGTGGTAATCAGAGGATGTGCTTGGGAGGCCATGCCCCCGCCTCAGCCTTTGTGTGAATATCAAAGCGGAAAACAGCTGAAAACTAAACCGATAGACCAATAAAGCAATAATTCATGTGAACGATGCAGTACTGGTGCGAAACAGGGATACAGCGCAAATTACCGCAATAAAAACTGTCGTGTAACTGAAGCCTTAGTATTTGTCGTTTTGTGAGGTATTTAGCTTTTTCTATCAGAGAACTCTGGTGCCTCACGAAACTACAAACACCAGGATTCCATAGGATAGAACTATGATGAATAAAGTGGTGTCAAACTGCTGTATTTCTGCACTGTAGACAAGCCCCTAGCTGGACCTAACTAACTATTCCAAGTCTAACTAATTCCTATCTTCTAACTGATTCATATCTCTCAGTCTTACACTGCTGGCGCACTGCAGAAATAATGCAGTTTGTCACCTCTTTAACTGCCATGGCTCAATGCTATAGAATTCTGGGATGTGTAGTTTTGTGACCTATTTAGCTTTCTCTGTCAGAGAGCTCTGGTGCCACAACAAACTACTAATCCCAGGATTCCATAGGATGGACCCATGAAAGTTAAAGCAGTGTCAAACTGCATTATTTCTGGTCAAACACCAGCTATTTTAAAATCCCCTTCATACACTCAGCCAATCACCAGTCACCCCCCACATTCCATGTTCTCACCCCCTTCCAACAGATCATGTACTTTATTATACATAATACACGTACATAACCATACTTTAACTTCATTTCTCTGATAAATACAACATTTTTTTTACAAAAATCCAAAGCATCACTGTAACCTTTTTCCTTATTGAGATCTGCTTTATTTCCATTGAAACCTATCATAGAATCATAGAATTGTAGAGTTGGAAGAGACCACAAGGGCCATCCAGTCCAACCTCCTGCCACACAGGAAATCATGATCAAAGTATCCCTGACAGATGGCCATCCACCCTCTGTTTAAAGACCTCCAAGGAAGGAGACCCCACCACGCTCCGAGGGAGTGTGTTCCACTGCTGAACAGCTCTTACTATCAGAAAGTTCCTCCTAATGTTGAGGTGGAATCTCTGTTAGAATTCCAGTATGGGCCAGAAGACAAAGTGGGTGGACAGTGGGATTTCCATCAGCATTCTCTTTCCCAAAATTATGCCAAGTTCCCTCCATCATATTGGGGGGCAAAAAATGTAAAAACTGGGGTTTCTATGGGCTTTTAGGCCTAACATACAGACTGCAGGTGCATTTTCCTCACCAGCAGCTTAGGAAGACAGGGCTTCGCAGCTCCAAATACTACCTGATGAGTTGTTTCTGCCTTTATTTGCATTGCTTTTTACAGTCTGCTATTGTTTCATTTCATCAACCTGGTTGTTGTCAAAGGTGCCACCGGGATTGAAGATCGCTTGCAAGAAGGTGTCCCGGAAACCATAGAGTCCCTTCGAAAAGCAGGAATTAATGTTTGGATGCTGACTGGTGATAAACGTGAGACAGCTGTCAATATAGCATATTCATGTAAATTACTGGATTCTACTGACCACCTCTTCACTCTCAAGTCTGATAATTTGGTGCGTTTGACATTTTCTATAGCTGTATTTTACTGAAAGTGTTTGTGTTTCGGTATAATGACTATAGGGTACAGTTCATGGGCTTGGCCATGGCTAGGAGATAGCCCGGTTTGCATTCAGAACATAGCCAGGGTGGTGGTATCCACTGGATCATTTGTTTGACTGTCTGTCTAAAATATTTATATCCCACTCTACATCAGGGCAAATATACAATGAAATCACTTTAAATAATTTAAAACAACTTAAAATAAGGGGAAAGATAAACATCCTAAAACATGTTAAACAATATAACAAGTTTTCTCAGTAAAAAACAAAACTCCTTCCTTCCTTCCTTCCTTCCTTCCTTCCTTCCTTCCTCTTTTTTTCAGAGTGGCTCCTGCCAATTAGTGCTTCACACATGCAACATGGTATAAGTAAAGTTCAGACGTTGTCTGACAGCATAACACACAGGCTATGGCCTTATCTACCATTTACCCTTTTCTGCCCCCATCTGAGAGCCCTGCAGTTCAAATGATGCAGGGTATTTGCCCTGCTTTGGCCCTGGGAAGCTATTGTGACGCCCAGGGCAGAAATGGGATTTATACAGGGGTAAGCCAGAGTAGGGCCCAAGGCAGCAGTTTTTTTTTTTTTTTAAACCTAGTTCACTCTGTTTCCATTGGGAGGAAATGGATCGAGCCCTGTGTGTCCATGGGAGCCCATCCCTGAAAGCCAGCCTGTTTCGCTAGCTTCTGGTCACCCTTACTCTTCCAGGTCCAGGCAGGAGACCTGCAGCATGTGACCAAGGCTGGTCATATGAAGGGTGCCTTGTCACATGGCAAGCTTCCTGGACTCAGCAGAGCAAGGAAAATGGCAGTGGTGGCAGCTGCAGTGATGGGCTGGTGTTCTGTCTGGACTCCAGCCTGTTTTGTCTAGGTAACAGTGGCAGATTGGCCCTGATCTGCAGCCAGGATACACCACCGGGGAGCTGGTATATTCCAGCTTGTGTAGATAAGCCCTAAGAATCTGAGCTGGGAATTCCCCTTCTTTTGAGGGGAACAAAGCAGTTAGACCCCTTCACTAGTTTTCAAAGTCTTGTACAGTATCTCCAGAGCATGCTGAACTTTCTGCCTTTATGCTTTGATTTATACTTTCTTTCTTATCTATGGTTATTTTAATCTAAACCTTCTATCATCAACAATACAATTTGTAGCCTTGGGCAAGACACTCTCAGTATTGTACCTCTAATATAGGGGACAATCATTCTCACGTCACATTTATAGACATAATTTAAGTGTCTTGAACTCTCGGAATGAGCTGTATCAGCCTTCCCCAACCTGATGCTTTCCCATTCTCCTGTGAGCATGCTGCCTGGGGATGAAGGGGCTATAGTTCAGCACATCTAGAATGTGCCAGGTGCTGCGCTGCATAAATGCTGAAACATGAATGTTTTGTGCAAATATTCTTCCCTAATAGAAAACCGAGTGACCGTTAATTATCTAAATTTATACCAAGAGTTTCTTTGTTCCTCTGTTTCAGTTAAGACATTGACACATTTTAAATGGTTGTTGAAATGCTTTCAAGAACTTGATGCTAAATTATAGTAGTCGCATGGATGGCAAACTACAGAGCTTTGTCTTCAAAACTGGAGCAAATATAATTTTTCTAAGTTGCTCTTTATTTTGGCTTCATACAGCCTTGCTTGATTACCATTAATGTGTTAAGAATTATCTCATTAAAATGGAATTATTGATAGCATTCCAGAAAAAACAATTTACTTAGATTTTCTAATCATAGTGGTTTTGTGTTCTCTTTCAAAATATCTGGTTAAGGAAATACAGTTGTCCCTTCATATTTGCTGGGGTTTGGTTCCAGGACTCCCCATGGATACCAAAATCTGTGAATTCTCAAGTCCCATTATATGCAATGGCATAGCAAAATGGTGTCCCTTATATAAGATGGCAAAATCAAGGTTTGCTTTTTGGATTATTATTTTTTTAAGAATGTTTTCAAGCCATGAATACTTAAATCCGTGGATACCAAATCTGTGGATAGGGAGGGACAACTGTAATATTAATGTTAAAGGGGAATATGTTCTTTTCTATATGCTAATTATGCCCTCTGATTAGCAGCATTTTATTAATATTATCTGATTCTAATAATAGATATAACAATTTTAAAATCCTTTAAAAACAGAGGATGACAAATATTTTTCCCCCTTAAAAATATATTGTAAGATGTGAGGGGGGACATTATTTTAAAAAAAAATCACAAAATCAGGTCTCTCTTTCCTCAGATGAGTCACTTGAAGACTGATACATTCATTGAGTAAATTATTAAAAAGAGACAGTAAATGATCTGATTTTTCTTATAAGTACTTCCATAGCAACAGTTTAATTAGCATTTTAGATCAACCATCTCTTGCTAGAAATGCAGAGCCATTATGCCTGATTTTAAAGTACAAACACCTGCAAACATTATGTTCTGAATACCTGTGTATCACTAGCATGCAACCACATTTAAAGCTCCCATGTATTTCAGGGGACGTGTCAATAAGCTCCCAGCTAGTCCCCAAGAACTTTTTATAGAATCTGTGTTAGTTCATTAGAATTGTACAAGGAAAGATCCTGGCATTTTATTTCCTTTGAGTAGACTTTCAAAAGCCTGTAGTACATATGTGGCATTACTTCATAATACATCTCCCCCCCCCTGCAGGAATCAGACTCACTCTCTCTCTCTCTCACTCACTCTCTCTCTCTCTCTCTCTCTCTCTCTCCACACACACACACACACACACACACACGTCCAGTGTTTCCTGCAACCATTTGTTTTCAATTCCAGGTTAAATCATAACTGAGGCTGTGACTCACTTGCTAAACATTTAACAAAGCCTTACTCGTGTGACAGGTAGTTTGGACACCATGATTATCCGTGGTTTATCAAAAATAAGCCATGGTTTTTATCATGATGGAAATGAGCCACAGCAACCCTGAAGCTCTCTCACGCACACCATTCTCTTCCTCAGCACAGTTGTGAAGAGTTCAGAAGTTTTTGTTTCCATGTTTTATAAAATGCTGCATGTCATTTCGTCCAAGACAAAACACTGTGATTAATCCTAACTGTAGTTTCTTTGAGCCATGCTGATATCAAGTTAGGGGACGGCTTGTTTTCTCTAACCATAGTTTTGGGTTTCAGGCATAACATTAAGCTGCAATCAATCAAAAATGGAAATGAAAGCTTCCAGTCTTGTCTTCACACCTGCATGCAAAGAGGAAGGGAAAGAACACATGCCTCTCTAACATTCATATTTACTAATTTTTACTTATACTATTCTTCTACCTTTCTGCAGAAGGCAGGCAAGGCAGCTAACAGTAAAACTCAAATAAAAGCAAATACAATTAAAACACAAAAAACCCAAGCTGAGTCACAATTAAAACTATATCAATTTAAAAAGAACAAGCAACAGTCTTCTGCCACTGTGAGTCAGCTCAGATGCCAATGGCCAGTCTGAATGAAAAATTATTTGCTAGCTACTGGAAGGACAACAGAAAGATGGAGGTAACCTTGCTTCCCTCACCTGGAAGTGGGAGCAAAGTTTGGCAGCAGCCACCAGGAAACCCCTCTCTTGTAGCTGCACCAAGGGCCTGTTTACACAGCAAACTCCCCCCCCCGAGAAGAATTTGTGTCGAACCCTATTGGTTCATACACATCACGCGCTATACGGAAGGAGGGGTAGCAAAAAAACCAGTTAACCCGTGACTTTCCACCCCTCTATTTTCCAGGGACTTTTTTGAAACGTCCGGGACAATCCGCACTCTTGGTTGTCTGAACAATCAGGAACCATCCCAGGAAATGGGATGATTTCTAATTGGTTGGACTTTGGAGGGGGTGGGCTTGCAAGGGA
Organism: Gambelia wislizenii; assembly: GCA_030847615.1. NCBI lineage: Eukaryota > Metazoa > Chordata > Lepidosauria > Squamata > Crotaphytidae > Gambelia > Gambelia wislizenii. Next base: position 100,155,954 of record JAUMIR010000005.1, on the reverse strand, counting down.
AGCCTTGCAATTCTTGATCCGCCATTTTTGTATGCCCTTCTGTAGGGTCCTCTGCTGACTCCAAAGCTGGCTGGCAGAAGCTGCAGCAAGCTGAGAGCCGAGCGAGATCTCTCCCCTCCCCTAGCCGGCCTTTTCTCCCAGCTCACAACTGGCTGCAGAGGCTTCTTCCACAGGGGGACCATTCCCTCGGTGAAAGAAGCCATCGTAGTCAGCGGTGATGTGGGTGAAGGCTGAGTGGGCCAGATGTTCCCCCATTCCCCCTCCCCTAGCTGCAAGTGGGGGGCTTTCTCCATGACTGTCAGTCACGGAGAACACCCCTCCCACCCGCAGTAGCTCTTCTCTCCTGGCCCCACCGCTGAGCTCCCATGGGTGAGGGCACTTTCTCCATGACTATCAGTCATGGAGAAATGCCCTCCCTGCCTGCGGTAGCTCTTTCCTTCCAGCCCTGCCACTGAGCTGCCACAGGCTGTGGGGTGAATGAGCTCTGGCAATGCCTTCACTTGGGAGGCCGAAGAAGTGTCTTTGGCCTCCTCAGCTAAGGTATCGCCAGGCAGATGAGCTCCCTAGGGCTAAGGTGCTTCTGACACTCGGAAGCGCCCTAGCCCTCAGGAGCTCGTCTGCCCAGTGATGCCTTCACGTGGGAAGCCCAAGCCACTTCTTCAGCTCCTGAGCGAAGGAAGCACCAGGCAGAATGACCTGCCGCGGCAGGGGGAACTTTCTCTGACTGTCAGTCATGGAGAAAGCCCACCCCAGGCCCGGCAGCAGTGGCAGGGCTGGGAGGGAAGAGCTGGCAGGGTAGGGGGGGCTTCTACCAGCTGGGCTTTGGAGGCTGCGGAGGACCCTGCCAATACAAAAATGGTGGATGCAGAATTGTCAGGCTTCCCTTGCAAGCCCACCCCCTCCATGGTCTGACCAATCAAAATTCAGCTCTGCTGTGTGCCCCTTTCCCAGGATGGAGGTACATGTGAACAACAAATTAAGAAAACATACACTTTTGCCACCCACAGCAAATCATGGGAACAGTGAGGGACAGATTCAAGATCACAATTTTTCAAATCTACCGTGTAAATGCAGCCCAAGTATAATTCTAGGAGCAACAATACCAAGAGAACAGCTTACCCCAAAGATCTCAAAATCCAAGCATGGTGGTATGTCTTATCACCCAAAGGCGTTTTGAAAAGTAAAAGTGTAATGTGTAATGTATACAAGAAATGGAACGAAAATTACATTTCACAATCCTTTTTTCTGACTAGGATGATTGTGCAAACCTGATTGACAGTATTTTAGAAGATATCAGGACAAATGCTTATTCCAAAGAAAGGCGCAGCAAAAACTTTCTAAGAATCCCAACCAGTTCAGCAGTTGACATTCCCCAGTTCACTTATGCAGTGGTTATAGATGGACCAACTTTAAAATTTGCCTTGCATGAACGGGTGCTGAATATGTTCTTAAAGCTTATGGCATGTGTTCGGGCTGTGATCTGCTGCAGAGCAACCCCTGTGCAGAAGAGCCAGTTAGTGATAATGGTGCGAAAGGAGCTAAAAGTGATGACCCTGGCTATAGGTGAGTTAGATGTCTTTCACAAAGGAACTGTCTGTGTATGGAAAATTTCTTTGGACTGTAAGCATTTTGAACAACAGAGAACTGGGTTTTTGTTTTGTTTTTCTGATTATGTTACCCTATAGAGCACCAGGCACACAATGATGGTCCTATATAGTCATCCCTTCACATTCATGGGGGTTAGGTTCCCCAGACCCCCGCAAATGCGAAAAATACACGAATAACAACTGCCCTCCCCCTCCCCCGCAAAAACAACCACAGGGCCTCCAGAGGCCCCATAGTTGCTTTCCCCTGCCTCCCCCCTCCCTCCCAAGGCCTTCATGGGGTCTCCGGAGCATCTCCGGGGGCTCCATGAAGGTCTCCCCGGCCCTCCCCCCTCCCTCCCAAGGCCTTCACAGGGCCTCCGGAGTGTCTCTGGGGGCTCCGTGAAGGTCTCCCCAGCCCTCCCCCTCCCTCACAAGGCCTTCACGGGGCCTCCGGAGCATCTCCAGGGGCTCCGTGAAGGTCTCCCCAGCCCTCCCCCTCCCTCACAAGGCCTTCACGGGGCCTCCGGAGCGTCTCCTGGGGCTCTGTGAAGGCTTCCCCGGCCCTCCCCCTCCCTCCCAAGGCCTTCACGGGGCGTCCGGAGCGTCTCCGGGGGCTCCGTGAAGGCCTCCCCGGCCCTCCCCCTCCCTCCCAAGGCCTTCACGGGGCCTCTGGAGCGTCTCCGGGGGCTCCATGAAGGCCTCCCCAGCCCTTCCCCTCCCTCCCAAGGCCTTCACGGGGCCTCCAGAGCATCTCCGGGGGCTCCGTGAAGACCTCCCTGGCCCTCCCCCTCCCTCCCAAGGCCTTCACGGGGCCTCCGGAGCATCTCCGGGGGTCCTGTGAAGGCCTCCCTGGCCCTCCCCCCTCCCGCCAAGGCCTTCATAGGGCCTCTGGAGGATCTCCGGGGCCCTGTGAAGGTCTCCCCAGCCCTCCCCCCCCTGCCCAAGGCCTTAACGGGGCCTCCAGAGGCCCCGTGTCACTGCTTTTGGGAGGGTGGGGGGCCCTCCCAAAACCCGTGAACATTCAAAACCGCGAATGCTAAGTTCGCGAATGTGGAGGGGCAACTATTGGAATTTTGGATTAATGTTTCAATTGTTATTGTAGTTGATTACCGGTACTAATTATTTTGTTTTATTCTGAATTATCTGTATGTTTTTTCCTTTTATTGTAATTTAGTATTGTATTTTAATATTTTATATTATTAGAATAGTGATAATTGTTTTATTTTGCAACCTTTTGTAAAGCACCATGTTCATCGACGGCACTATATAAATAAACAAATAACAATAATAACAACTGTATACTTTAAAAAAAAGAACAGCTGGAAATTTGAACAGAGATGTAGGAAAAGTAACAGGACAAGGGTTTCCACCTGTGGCTTTGACAGTGTGTTAAACTTTATGGAGAAGAATCCATGAGGGGAGATAACTTGGAGGAAAGAAAAGATAGGAAAAGAGTCAAATTACCTCTGCAAGGTAATGGCAGAGCTCCCTTAGTATAAATTGGCAGGTAACAGGTATTTAGAGCCTTAACACTAAGTGTGTCATAGTAAATTTTCTTTGTCTTCAGCTTGTGAATTGGGAAGATTCAGAGGCTTCCTGCTGACTCTGTTCTGAGCTGTCAAGCCTCCACATGTATATTTGCTACTTTGACAGTAATTGCAGCCAATTTGATTGAGGGCCAAACTAGATATGACATTAAGGGCCCATTCACACTACACAATTAAAGCACCATTATGCCACTTTCACTGCCATGGTAACATCTTACAGAATCCTGGGGTTTGTAATTTGGCAAGGCACTAAGAGCTCTCTGGCTGAGAATTCCCTAAACTACAAATTCCACAATTTCATTGGTGTTAAAGTGGAATCATAGCACTATAACTGTGTATTGTGAAATGGTCCTGAGTCCATCTTTCCATTTAATATGTGGGTTGTAAAAAAATGGAAATAGTAGCAGTGGGCATGGAGATGTGAAAGCCTGGGGGAGGGGGGTGAAAAAAAATAGGGAAAATGAAATAATTAAGAAAATTTCATTTATGAAATACAGTATTTTATTTTTAAATGGCGACTAAAATGTCTGATATGATTTTAATATCTTTATTGCTACCTGGTCTTTATTCCTCACTCAAAAAGATTTCTAAGCACTCATAGGACCTGATATCAGAAAAGAAATTTGAAATGTTGCAGAATACAGAACATCAACCACAAAGCTTACAAACCTGTAATACAAAATATACCTTATCTCCTCAACGCACTCAGCAGAGCGACAAGGCATAGCACAAGCCAACAATTGGATCCTGTGATAGTTCTCTTCCACTACTTAGTGAGGCCACACCCCTCTAAATATAAAAATAACTTGCAAAGTTACATTACATGACAAAGAGGGTGAAGTTATCCCTCATTAAGTTGTAATGGTAATGTAATGTGTGATAGCTTTGTTATTGCAAAAAGTACATGTCACCCTCTGTTCACACAGGATCAATACCCATGGCTTCACTTACCCATGGCTGAGGGGAAATATTCTCTCTAGGCATCTGGAGGACCATAAAGTGATGCTGGAGGTGGTTTCTCTAGGCATCAGAAGTTCTTCCAGTGAGACTCTGTGGTCAGCTTCTGCCGGACATTGACCATAGAGTCGTGCCAGATGCTTACAGATGCATCCTCTCTAGGCATTTTCTAGGTCCTCCAGCATGATTCTATGGTATTCTATGGTAGTTCACTGCCATACACAGTTTCACATATTTGCAGTAAGTCTGGGAATGTATCTCCCACAGATCCGGGGAGCAACCTATAATTGCAAGTAACTAGCAACTTCCAAGCTTTGGAGATACACACACTTAAGAAACCAAATTTTAGAGATATATGAAGATCAGAAGAAACAGAAACCATTATTAGTGACAAGTTCAAAACTGAGACAAATTAGAAGTTTTATGTATACAAAAACAGTACTCAGTGAGATGGTCTTTTTCTTTTTTTAAACAAAAAGCTTTATGTGTTTGCTGAAACAGTGGAAAAGACTAAATACAGACTAAATAACTTTGGTTATTCTAATGTTGATGGCTTCTTCTGTTTTCAGTTTTAATCTTCCAGCTACATCTCATAAACTGACAAAAACTAAGAGTTATGCTAAATTTCTTCAAGTTCATCTGTTTGTTACGAAAATTGAAAACATTTTCTAAACTCCTGTAGTAAATTTGCAATTGTCATCTGTATAAATTAATCTTTTAAATATCCAAATATGATGATTTATGAGCAAGCTACATACAAAAAAGTTACATATTTCACATGTTCAGATTTATTTCGTCCCAAATATTTCTTTGTTTCTGAGGAACAGGTAGTTTATTTCCATGCCTTCAGTGTTTTCAGAAATTAACATCTGGGGTGGACAGTGATAATTATTGTACAGTAGAAAATTTCCTCCCAACGCAAAGAACAGCTTCAAAGGATTTATTCCTCCCAGGTGCTGCTATCTGCAGTTTTTAAAAATGCAAAGATACATGTAATGATACATACAATTTGGCTCTGCATATACAGCGTGTTTTCTTTTTCAATAACTCATCACTGCAATACTGTCTTTCCCTCACTCCTGAAGGTGATGGTGCCAATGACGTCAGTATGATTCAAGTTGCCGATGTTGGAATTGGAATCTCTGGCCAAGAAGGCATGCAAGTAGGTTAACTGTTGAAACCATAAATGAAAGCAATGTTACCTCTAAATACATTTTTCTAGGAGCCATGAGGTCTGCAGATCACATAATATATTGTCAGTGGGATAAAAGACTAGACACCAAAAACCTTAGAATTTTCATTCTGGGCACCAAAAGATCTCATCTACTGGAAAGAAAATTACTGTGGTGTTATACTGTTATAGATTGCCTGAAATAACCTAATCTATACCTATCTACCAGAGGTGAGTAAGCTGTAGTCCTAGGGCTGCAGGTAGCCTGATCTCATGTGGCCCTTGGTTTAATTTTTAAAAATACTCTGTAAGTGACCGGCTCCTGCCTCTGGCAAAAATGATCTATCGTTTCCATAGCAGTCAACTATACAGTGAAGAAGAAGGGGTTGGGATGTGGCAGAGAGAGAGAGAGAGAAGCTGGGGTTGCCAATTTTTGGCTCTGTTCAATGGTCAAGACTGAAATGCATCCCTGTTCTACACTCTGGGCTAGTCTAGATGATGGATGTAATGCTCATTCCTGCAAGTTATTGCAAATTTGCAGCAGCGTTCTTTTGTCTCCATGGTCTTTCAGCAAAAACAATAGGCTGAGAAGCTATCTGCATTTGAAGTTCACACGCCCGCGAATCAAGTTGGCGGAAATAAATTAGTATGTTATACATTGCCACGGTTGCACAGTATTTTTTAAAAAACTTTAAAGTAAAGGTGTACAAGTGCAACCTTCTGCTTTATAAAAATTATTTGGGCACCTCAGCACAGCAAAAAAGCACATGATTGCTAATGTGAAAATCCAACAGGGAGCTTCCAGGCGCTGCCTTACCAGAAAGCCCACCCCCCACGGACATCCAACCAATTTGATCTCCAGTTCTGCTCTCTCCAACAATGTGCAGCAAAGCAAAGCACTAATGCACATTTCTGCGCATGTTTTTTTTAATCGGGAAAAGCTGCAAAGTCTTTGCAGTAAATGGAGTTTTTCACCCCCTTCCTTCCAAATAAGGTGAATCACTGCTGGATCTCATTGGGACAAAAGGTATTCTCCTCAAATTCTATGAGGAACATTTTCACCATCTAGACAAACCCTCTGTTACTTCTGATGATAGCTTTGTGTTCTGAAGACAGAAAGACATTGGAAGAAGAATGTGTATTGGAAGCAGATGCCTGCTATGTAGCCATGGGTATCTTTTGGGGACATATTCTCTGAAGTTGATTCAGATAGGTATCTTAAGACTCTTAAAGAGGATTCATTGGGGCTGCTTTAGTGCTTGCAGCAGTCATCTGCCCAAGTGAACAGTGTAATATATGAGCTGGTAGCACAAACATTTTGGTCCCACAGCTTCCCTAATGTGAGCCGGCACTGAAATGTACTTTGGTGTTAAGTCAGAAGGACAAGATCTGTTAATTAGCTGGTAATGAATGGATAGATACATATTATTAAAGCAATAAATTATGATTAACAAAAAGGAACATTTTTAAAAGAAAAAGAATACAAGTTGTAGCAGAGCTAGAAGAAAAAAATGATTGTTGAGAAAACTGATAGGAAGAGGCAGCTGGTGTCCTTTGGGACTAGTAAGGTGGGCAGTTAAAGCCAAAGTCAACCCTAGACAGAGCCAATTAATTCTAGTCTTTTCCCCTTCCTTCTGCCTTACAATGACATTGCATATAATTCTAATAAATTTATCACAAGTTTCCAAAAGCTTGACCCTCCAAACATTCCCTAGCCTTTGGCCATCCTAACTGGGCTCCTGGGAGTCATCATTGCAGAGTGAGAAATTGTAGGCATAAGGTTAAAGTGTTGCCAGGGGCATATCTCTCCTACACAAACACACGCACAGAGAGAGAAAGAGAGAGAGAGATGCCTCTTGACTTCTCTTCTGGAGCTAAGCATCTTTATTGTCTATGTAGTCTTCTGGGATGTAACCAGATCACTTCCAACATCCTGGGCTCTAAAGTGGAGAGAAAATGGCCCCCCAGTAGTGGCAGATGGCTGTGCAGATCTTCCTCTCAACTCTTTTAGGAGACAGAGGAAAGTCTTAGTCATGGTTCAAAGCAGAGGGCTGAACTGGTACAAAGCCCTGGTCATACAAAGGCTAACAAAAGGGGGAAATGTGGATTGTATATGCTAGAAAATTACACTTATAGACATCTATGCAAATATATTTGTATCTGTATCTATGGGATGATCTTCTGCTAGAAGCTGGATTTCTGGCTTGAAAACATATTAGAAATTATCTTGCAGCTCTGGCAATGATTCAGGACTGAGCACTCTAATGAAAACCCAAACACATTAGTGTGGAGTAAATGTTGTAACTCAGGCTCTACCAGTATTGATTACAGCTGGAAGATTTGGCTTGGCGTGGGGCACAGATTCATTAATTGGGCAACCCACCTGTTGGCCCATAACCATCTCCCTACCAACCCAAATGCTAGAGAGAGCCTTGGGTGACATAACCAGGAAAGCCACTGCCTGGTTGCCCTGTCACCTGCACCTAGAGCCAGATTCCTCCCCAAGCTGGGTGTGCCCCTTAGTGCTCAACCCAAGGTCCCTTAAGGGGACCCCTCTAGCACCATCAGTTATAGCTGGCCCCCTGCACAACCTGCCAAAAGTCATGATGGATAGATATTTATCTATATAGATAGATAGATATATGAAAGGCTTGGGTATGTACAATAGACCTGGGTATGTTTCCTCTCCCAGTGTGCTGATTGACTGCTCAGGAAACACACCCAATCAATCACCACCCACATGTAAATTCTCTCTCCGCCTCACAATCCACTCCTGGCACTCAATCTGCATCTACACCCCCAGCCTCACAAGGGCCCTTCCCTGCTGTCACTCCCTCAGCCACTCACTAGTCACTGGCTGCAAATAGGACCCAGGCAGTCAATTGGTGGCAGCAGTGGGATGTCACTGCTGCCACTGTGATGGGACCAAGGCAGTCAACTGGTGGGGGGGCACAGCAGGGCAATAGAGCGAGTCACCCTCAACAATTCTAGGAGAATGGGGTATGGTATATCGGGTCCAACTAGTATGCATATAATGGCGTAACAAAGATACAGTATAGTGACCTTCTTACAGGGATGGTGGGTGAGAAAGGTGCTTCCAGAAGGAATGACAGGCCTTTTCCCAGACAGACATTTTTATAGTCCCCGGGAGACCTGACTAAATATGTTTTCAGTCAAGTCAGCTTAAAACTTCAACCCCAAAGCAGCTAGTCAACCTGCTCTCTGATTGACCAGCTTTTCCCATCCTTCCAGAAGCCCATGAAACTGCAGGGGCTGCTGTGAAGGAGAAACATCATCCCTGTCACCCAGCAGCAAGTGGGATCCCCAGGTAAGTCTGGGTGCCCGTGATTGCTAGGAATCTCTTTCTTTCTGAGGAGCCCAGCTGATTAATTTCCATTGACCGAGGAAATGTTCCTTGCTTTCTTCCTCCCTCCTCTCCCCTTACAGATTCCTTCTCTTTCTCTCTGTCACACACACACACACACATCCTCTCACACAAACACACATTAAAAACAAAGGCTTACAGGACAGCTGGCAAGGCTTTATCCCACCTCACCCACTCCATTCCACCCACTGCTCTCTTTAGATATTAAATACTGTTTAACTTTCTTGTGTGCTCGCTGTGCTTCCTAGTTGCTAATGGATCACTTGATTCCATAGGAATCTGTGGACAGGAACTGTCACGATTTTCTTCCCTCCCCCTTTGCTTCTCTTCACTCATTCCATCTTCATTGGCAGTGAGACTTCTGCCCCTGAAGACACTGTTGTACCTTCAAGGGGAAAATGCTATGTACCCACAAGTCTTTGTAGGGAGGGACTTGGTGCTGAGTTCTACAAAAAGCTAAGACAGAGAGATTGACTAAGGAAGAGGCTAAGACCCAATGCAATCCTAGGGAGTGTTTATAAGTAAGAGAGCAGGCAGGAATGGGCTGGCTGCATGTGTCTTGAACTGGGGGCAGGCAGGCAATGCCTTACTTGCCCTAATGGACCAGCCTCCTCTGGGGTACATGAAAAAGGAGAAACACTTAATTGCCGTGTACATGGTACAGCAGATTCTAGATGGCCACATCTGTTGCATTAAGGAATCTATATGAAGCTATATTTAGTGATGAACAATGGGGTTTGTGTGAAGTTTGGTTTCTGTGGAGATGGAAGATGGAGGACAAGGTATTGTCCTGCACCAGCCACTAAATCTGGGACCAGTCCATTATGCTCTGGACTGGCTCTGGATGGGGCATGATGGTGTCTGCATGCACAGGGCTCAATCCGGCATGTTGGTGTGGCATTGTTTGCATGGACCAACTGGGCCAACACCACATCATCCTTGGTCCCACTGCTCCTGCTGCCTCTGCCACCTCACCCACCAGGACAGCAGCTCTGCCTGAGAGCCTGGCATCTCTTGTCACAATTGGTGAGATAAGCAGAGGGCGCCCATGCAATTGATGAGGAGGGGGAAGTGACTCCTTCCCTGTCAAGCACATGGCATTGCACCCTCTGCATACCTCACCAGCTGTGATGGGAGATGCCAGGCTCTCAGACAGATCTGTTGAGCTAGAGTGTGAGGTGGTGGCAGTGGCAGTGTCACCTAGGATGACAGGCCAATGGGGCTGATGCTCTGGAGGTGTGTGTGCAGACAGCTGGTTCACTTCAGCTCCAGCCTGATCCAGCCTGTGGGACCAACAGATCCCACAGCCACACTGGGGCTTCAAGCAAACATCAGACTTTCCCCCAACTTTGCCTAGTATGGAGCAAAGTCGTGTTTAGGGCCAGAAAGTGTGGGTCCTCTCCTGGAAGTTGCCGTATGTCATCCAGACTACCAGTGCTGGATTTTGGGTGAGAATGGTGGTTTTGTCCCATGCAGAAAAGCCCCAAGTGGCATGTAATCTAGCAGTAGTCAATGTAAACTCCTTATATAATTCCCTTGCTTTGGACATGGTTGCTGTATTTCATTTCCATTTTGTTTGTTTTCAGGCTGTGTTGGCAAGTGATTTTGCACTTGCTCAGTTCAAACATCTGAAAAAGCTGCTGTTTGTTCATGGTCACTGGTGTTACACCCGGCTGGCTAACATGATCCTTTACTTTTTCTACAAGAATTTGGTATGTAGCTCCCACAGGTGGCATGATAACTTTTGAGAATGGGGGAGAACAGTTCCTTAATATTCAGGAAAGAGATGAGTAGATTTTTCTATTCAGTGTGTAGCAGCAAAAAGTGAATCTGGCCATCTGCTTGGGTTAAGGATCACTGCTCCAGAGGCATTTACAATCTATTAAATGTGGTCTGTGCCAAAAAACTATCAGTCAGCATTAATAAGATATTGTGACACGTTGACTCCATTACTGAAGCCTTTAAACAGGATCTTTCTGTGTCGTTTCTGACTGGGAAACATGCAGTTGAAACTGCCTGGTCTTGCCAGCTACAATGAAGAACTTTAACTGCTGGGTTTTCTTCTGAACATTAAGAAACCAGAAAGACTGTCAGAGTATCATAAGCTAAGAATGGAGCCACCTAGTAGTACCCAAGTGGTGGCTCCTGAAAAACATACCTGTTTTATCAGGATAAACCAAAACTTATTACAGTACTGTACTCTAAGGGCTTAACTGCACAGGGGTAAAAATCCAGATGAAATTCAGGTCTTGTCTATACGAGCCTAAAAAACCCCGGATTGCTTTGCAGTAATAGCAATTCACAGCAGCTGTGACTTGTCTCAACAGTTTTACAGTCCCCGTAAACTTCACATGCCCTCTAGTCAAGATGTCAGCCATGAGTGAATTATTCATGTTTTTAAATCTGCCACCACCACCCCAAAAAAAACCTTTTTCTATGGTGTGCACAAGCGATATTTTACAAAAGCAATGTTTACCAAAAAGAAAAAAAAAGAGCAAAAGATAATAGAAATCACCATTTTATCACCTTAGCAAGTGACCACTAAGTCAAAAATCCAACATGGTAGCAGCAGGTGCTTGCGTTGTTAGCAAGCCCCACACCCACACCCATTCAACCGATCAGGTTTGCACTGAATAATAATAAGAAACTGAATTGCAAGAAATTGAACCAGCAGAAATGCTCATTCCCTACAGTTTTTTAAAACTCCGGGAAAAGCCACAAAGGCTCTCTGGGCATAGTTTTTGGAATGCTTTTTACTTGTCCCCTTCTGAATATGATACGTTGATGCAGGTTCCCATTAAGACAGATCATCAGACTACTTTGGCCCAGAGCTGTGGTGCATGAAATTCAGACTACTCTGGCTCAGATTTAAGTGCCCCACCTGACAAAGCCCAAATCTGCATTCGGATTTTTACCCCAGTGAAGCAGAAACATTGGTTTTTAAAATGTATTTTAAAACACTTGGCTTCCATTCAAAGCTGTTACTCATACTTAAGGCTTAACTCTGAGCTCTGTGAATGCAAAGCCCCAGCACTAGTCACACTCTCTGAAGTCGGAATGAGTGGCCAGCCTGGCGATGGTGGTATGGGCTGGTGGTTTTGACCTCAGAGAGAGTGACTAGTGCCAGGGCCCTGGGAGATTATCACACACACTATATATCCCACCACAGGAACAACAGGAGATCGACAAAGGGCTTCCTTTTCAGATATCCCTGTGGCGATATGCCTCCGTGCCTCTTCCACCACCACCCCCACACACACGCTCCTTCTTATTGATGGCTTAAGCCATTAATAAATTGCCTGTTCCGTTTCTGAAATGGAATCACAGGCTTGTGAAAAGGAGCCCCATTCTGCTGGCATGATGCCAGCGTCACAGGGAGGTCATGGGGAGGTCTGTACCGAACACTTTTGGGTTCTATCAGGACATCGAGGTAAGTGACACCCCTTTTTTTCTTTTTTTTCTTTTTTCTTTTTTTTTACCCTCTCTGGGTTACTTATTAAGTTTAAAGTCTGTTTCTGTACTTGTTTTAACTTTTAACCTTGTGTTTTTCTTTTTCTTTTAAAATTTCCCATGTGATTGTTCTCTCATGAGAACGGCCGGGATTTGCTTCCCAGGAAGTGAATGCAACTTGGCGAGGTCTGCATTCAATTCTGGGCAGCTGAGGGGAGGGGGAGGACATTCAATAGCACAGCAAGGTAGGTGTATGAAAAAAAACATTAAATCAGTTACAGGGACAGGAGTGGGGTGGGAAAGGGGTAGCAAAACAGGAACGGGGGGTTTGGACCTCGTGTGATAATCTCCCTGTTTTGGAATGAGGAAGTGGCACCAAGGAGGGGTGAAATGGCAGCGCCTAAGACAGCACTTGACCTTCATCTCCTGCCCCCCACCTCCAGTGTGAACAGATTGTCCACACAACAGTTTTCTCTGAAGTTTCAAGCCAACTGAGGAGAAAAGTGTGAGTTTTCTAAAACCTGGATTAAGGGGGTATTCCCCAAGTCTGTTGTGGATAGGTTGTATGGCATTATAGCACCAGATTCAGAGAAAAGTCTGCATATCGTGTAACATTATTGGCCCATATTCAGGGTGGTGGTGGTGGGGGTTCATTAGTGTAGACAAGCCCTAAGTGTACGGACAGCTGATTGTCTATCACTTTTGGCCCTGAAATAAAGCGAACTGTATTGAGTTTGTGTAACCATTTGATATTCCAAGAAAGCAAGCACAATGCAATACCTTTCTGTTAAAGGCCTGATTGGCAACTGGACTTATTTCAGCATCAAGTTCAAACTTGGTGGTTAACAAATAGTCTGAGATGTAACGATCACGGCTCAGATTGTGGGTTCTGCATTGTTTTTGTTAAATTGTCCTATATATTGTTTTAAAATGGTTTTATCAATTGTCCTGTGCCCTGAGTTCTTCACATGGGGAGGGGGGTATATATGTTTAAACAAACAAATAAATAATAGGTCCAGCTGCATTTCCACACAGGTTACACTATCATATGATTATGATATGTCTTTAAGCAGTTACTTCCAAGTTAGCTGATCTCATCTCTTGTCATTACACTAGTATTAAACTGGTTGGTCTTAGGAATTTATTGCTGAAAAATACTAGATATCTGTAGCCCTCTGTACGGATTCCAGGAAGAATATGGGTGGGAGGGAGCAGTGTCTGGCAGTTCAGTTTGTAGCGTTCATATGCTGTAGGTACAGAGAGTATGAGCATTTCTGTGGGTTAGTGTGAAGAACATTTGACTTCCTACAACTACTCACTCTCCATACAATAGTTTTTAATCCATATTTTCTGATCCTAACAGGCCTATGTCAACCTCCTGTTCTGGTTCCAGTTCTTCTGTGGATTTTCAGGAACCCCCATGACTGACTACTGGAGTTTGATTTTCTTCAATCTTCTCTTCACATCAGTACCTCCTGTCATTTTTGGTGTGTTAGATAAACATGTTTCCGCAGAAAGTCTCATGCGCCATCCAGAACTTTACAAAGCTAGTCAGAGAGATGAGGTATTTTTTGGCTCAGAAATACATGAGCGTTGATGTGACTCATATGTTCTTGGTTGTGCATTCCAGGCCCATTGAACCTGAATTTTCAGACACATTCCCTGTTGTTTAAATAATCTGATGGGGATGCGGAGATAAAAAGCACTATTCTTCACTAGGCTTTCAGCTGATGAATCTAGGTGGCCTTAGGAGAGCAGGTACTTATACGCAAGACAGTCATTTCATGAATGTCCTATTATCCCTGGATGCAACATTGACTTTTGCATATTTCTGTGTGTGGTTTGTTTTTCTGTAGCCTGTCTGAGGAAAGGCTCAACAGAAATGAGAGCCTTATTCCATACTGTGTACCAGACAAACAGGTTGTAAAAATCAATTTGAAACTCTCTGGGAAGGGCTCCTCGCTGTATAAAAAATATCCAGAAAGGAAATGTGTCCAGAGGAGGGTGACCAGGATGGTGGGAGGTCTGGAAGCCATGCCCTATGAGGAGCGGCTTAGAGAATTGGGCATGTTTAGTCTGGGGAACAGAAGGCTGAGAGGGGACATGATAGCCATGTTTAAATATTTGAAGGGATATCATACTGAGCATGGAGCAAGCTTGTTTTCTGCTACTCCAGAGACTAGGACACAGAGCAATGGGTTCAAACTACAGGGAAAGAGATTCCACCTAAACATTAGGTAGAATTTCCTGACAGGAAGAGCTGTTCAGAAGTGGAATTCGCTGCCTTGGAGTGTGGTTGAGTCTCCTTCTTGGGAGGTTTTTAAACAGAGGTTGGATGTCCATCTGCTGGAAATGATTTGATTGTGTATTCCTGCATGGCAGGGGGTTGGACAGGATGGCCCTTGAGGTCTCTTCCAACTCTATGATTCTATGATTCTATGAAATCTGATATTGTGAAATTACTTAACCAAAGTGGCTCAAGAGACCAGCTTCAGATACAGGTCCACATCACAGCATCTCTAGAGTTTAAAAGATATCTTTGTTTAGACAGCATCTCCCAGAACCATCCACTCAGTGAGGCCTGTGGCCATGCTGGCTGGGGGGATTCTGGGAATTATGGTCCAAAAAGCAACTTTTCCAAGCACTGATCTCAAACTCCTGAGCACTGTCCAGGTACTCTGGCTATGTAGATCTCACAATAGCTTCTATGTGTAGCCTTCTGGAAATGTTGATTATGAGCATTGCTGTTAGATTGTCTCCTTGAAAATGAGAATATGCCTTTTACTGTATCAGTTTCAGTGGGTTAGTTTAGGGACATCTGAGCTCTTCCTGACTAACCATGCCATTTCTGATTCTCATTTTTCAGCTTAAAAGTTGCATCTTCATATGCATTTTCATATGCTGGTGTAATAAGTAGACTTTCCTATTCTCCTTTGATCTCTTATGTGATTTTGCATGCAGCAGACTGGCTCAGGCTCTCACTGAAAACTGAGGTCCAGGTCTGACATCATGCTGATATACTCCATACCCAGTATACATCACTTTTAAAAGTTCGCTAGGCAGAGATTCAGACAAACAAACTAGTAGGTTATTCAAAATGACTAGATCTATCATTGTGCTAATAACAATGTGTTTCTCCTGTTTCTGTTTCAGCCATATGGGACTTTAGCTTTTGCAATGAACTTGATGGATGCATTTTACCAAAGCCTAGTCTGCTTTTTTCTTCCTTATTATGTAAGTATTCAGAAAGGGAGCCTCCTTGTTCTTCCAGGTTCTTGCAGGTTTGTTTTAAAAGGAATGCAAACCCTTGTTTATTTGTATATTGTTTAAGCTTCCTCCTTATTCCAGTGGTGGCACTAAGGTTTTGTGGAGAGGTCTAGCTTCATCAGGTGACACCATCAGAGGGAGGGGTGACGCGAGCCGTATAACACCACAGCCTTAATCCATACTAGAATTTTGTATATTAAACAGAACAGTAGTGCTCTCTGTTATCAGAGTTGTGTGAGCTTTATTGGGAAAATAGGCTCAGCGTACATTAAATTTAAATAATTGTTCTTTTGCAGACATTTCGTAATTCTGATATAGACCTCTACTCCTTTGGGAGTCCTCTTAACACTACCATGTTCTTTATAATAATACTGCACCTTGTGATTGAGAGTAAATCTTTGGTAAGTACATGAATGAATTCACAGATTATTCTTGGACAGGGTTGAGCCACAATTTATTAACCGCTAAGCTGGGAGTTGGATGTGGATATGTGGCCCTTCAGATGTTGTTGGACATCTGCATTTTCAGCATTCCTTATCATTGGCTGTACTAGTTAGGGCTGTTGGAACTTATAGTCCAACAAAATCTGAAGGGCTGCATGATTCCCATCCCAGCCATGGGTCATATTTACACACCTTGTTCACTCTGCTTTGCTCTTCCCATTAGGAAACCAGGTTAAACAAGGATTAAAAGTTGAACTAAGCTGAAGAACAAGTTTAGCTTAGCAGCTGGACTGGGGACACTGACATATTACACATCCAGACGGGGATGAGTCCCTTCTCACAGGGTGGCAAGGAAATACTACCAATGAGCTGCAGCCCTCTGCTTTGTATGTGTATGGGGCCACTCCTTGAAACATACTGAAGCCCCCACAGGGTACAACTGCAAGCGAGGTGCAATTGCTATGCTCTGTGCCAAAAGATATGGACTGCTCCCTAGCTTCTTTCATAGAAAATAGGATTTTTATTTATTTATTTACTGTAAACTCCTGTTCTTGAGGGAGGCAGGGGTACAATTCCTGTTTATTTTGATGATTGGGATCATTCCATCCTTCTAGATGGGGGTGGGTGAGTTGTGTGTTCCCTAAAGCCCCACCTAAAAAGCCTATACACACAATTTTAATTTTTTAAGGTGATTTTTCACCCTCAAGCTACTCAAAAATGGACCAAGATTGCTGCAAAATGCAGCTGTTTTACCGGTTTTAAAAATTGCCAAAATTGGCCAAAACAAAGACATAAGTGATGTGATGTCACTTCTGGTTGTAGCGACATGCTAGTGCAGCCCACTAGGCAGGTGCGGGGGTGAAATATGTTCCCCACCCCTCCACAGTTGCCCCTCCCTGTTATAGATAACAAGTGCAGAGCTATAGGGCACTTCTACACCGGCCAAGATAATCTGGGTGCAGCCCAGAGTATTCTGGCCCTGGAGCTGCCCCAATTTCCCCCGTTGCCAGTGCACTCCATGGTGATGATACCAGGCAGATATTTTCACATATGTCCCTGCTGTGTTGTCTGGCACCACCACTACTGACGCGAGTTGTCTTCTGAGGCTAGAAACAAGGTGCCCAACATTGATTACATAGCTGGGCACCTTGTTGTGAAGACATCCACCTGGTGTCACCATGGAGTGCACCAGGTTTTCCAGTAAAATCTGGAGCAAATGATGAGAGGTTTTTAAACTCCATTCTAAGGGTGGTTTAGCACAGGTTCAATGCTGGACTGGCTGAACATCGTGAACACAGTTCATACCAGAATCGGGGATTGGGCCAGCATAGTCTGGACTGATTGCCGTGGGGGCAGGAGGGACATTTTATTTAGCAGGTGTAGTTAAGGCTTCTAAACAGTCCTTTATTTCTCCTTGTGTCACTGCTGTTTCTGTTAATAAGTGTTCTGCTGGCATTTGGTAGTTGTTCATTTGTTGCTTGTTTTTAGAATTCATGTGCTTTTCCAGTACAAACTGGGGAAATAAGCAATTAAATCAATAATTATCCCTGTTTTCTGAATCAAGGTGGGGATACCCAATATCTACACATACATATTAGGGATGTAAATATTCACATATTCTTGCATTTAAAAACAATGAGTTTCAAAAGTTTTATCCCTCCTGGTCAGAATTAAAAGAGGGGTATTTTGTTTGTGTTTCTTTTTGGGGGGTTGGTTTTGGTTTTGGTTTGTTTTTGCATTTTTCACCAATGTACATTTCAGAGGTAAGGGGTTTTAAAATGTTTTTAATATGACATTTTTGCACACAAAACCAATGTATTATGCAAAAAGAGAGACATTTTTTCTTGTTGAGGATGATAAGCCCTTTATATCCCTAGCAAATATTCCTAGCACCATAAGGATCATGGAACAAAATCTAAAAATTCCATCTTTATGAAAAAGCTGCTTAAGACTCATAAAACATCCCTTTGAAAAGGTTCAATGTTCCTCTTTGTGTCTCTCATCTTATTCTCAGTTTCCCTCCATTTGGGGATGGATTCAGTTGATTGGGAGACTCAGGAACAGTTGCTGTTTAATCTGCACTAATCCATTACAGCAGTTCAAATCCACTGTTTGGTTAAGAGGTGTAGTGAATGCTTCACTGCATCTGGGATGGAGGGAGGGTCTTTCACCATCCTACCAGAAAGAGACTGTGGTGAGGCATTTATTGGGGGGGGGGGACGCTCCCTGAACCCAACTACACTAGAAACTTATCCATCAGCCTCTAGTACCTCTTTCTGGGGCAAGTTTTTGGAGCATGTGGTAGCCTTTCAGTTCCAGAGGTTCCTGGATGAAATGGATTATCTAGATTCATTTCAGTCTGGCTTCAGGCCCAAGTATGAGATGGAGCTGAACAAGGGAAGTGTGTCCCTTTCATTCTGCTGTGAAAAATCTCTGTGGGGCTGATAGTTCTTTCAATATGTCTTGATGCGAAACCTCTCAGCAGCTTTTGATATGGTATCCTTCTGAGCCTTCTCTCTGGGATGGAGTTAGGGGCACTGTTTTAGAGTGGATCTGGTCCTTCTTGGAAGGGCAAATTAAGAAGCTGGTGCTAGGGGATTCCATGTTGCCCCATGGCTGTTAAAGGGTGCACTAGCTGCGCCCATTCCTTGAGATGTCAGATCTGTCCACAGTAGCACATGCCTTGATTATGTTCTGTTTGGACTATTGTAACACACTCTACATGGGGCTGCTTTTCAAAATTGTCCAGAAACTGTAGCAGGTCCAAAATGCTACAGCCAGATTGCAAGCTGGGGCTGGTTATAGGGATCATGTAATTTGTTGTTGTTGTTGTTTGTTGTTATCATCATGTATTTCTATAGCACCATCACTGTACATGGTACTTTTTAAGTAAAAGAACAACAAAACAGCTCCCTATCCCTCAGGCTTACAATCTAATTAAGACATGACACAAAAGGAAAAAGGGGTGGCAATGTGGGAAGGGATTAAGCCCAGCAGATACTTCCTCTTCTGCTCTCCCTCCACAGCCAGGGCAGTGGCAATTGGGGTGGCGGGAGGGGGGAGGGCCTTTCATCTACTTCTGGGCCCAGGCATGATGGACCTGTGCCTGCTTCTTCTCTCCTGAAGGGGAGAGAAGGGGGCCAGGGCAGTGGCAGCTGGAATGGAGGAAGGGTCTTTCATCTGCTTCTGGGCCTAGGCATGATGGAGAAACAGCTTCACTGGCTACCAGTTTGTTTCTGGACATAACTGAACATGCTAGTTATAAACTAAAAATGTCCTATATGGCTTGGGTCCAAACGATCTAAAAAGAGACTAATCTCCCAACTTCTAAGATACTCCAAGGAGGGCTTTCTCTCAGTTCTACCACAATCACAGACATGTTTGGTGAGGACACAGGAGAGACCCTTCTTGACAGCTTTTTCCAGACTGTGGAATTCCCTCCTGGGAAAGCTAGGTTGGCCCCTTCTCTGCCCTCTTTCTGCTAGCGGGCAAAGACCTTTCTGTTTACTTAGGCCCTTGAATATTAACTGTGTGTTCCAGAAGGTATTTCAGTTGAAGTGTGTTGTATTTTTATTTTTACCATCATTATTATATTTAGCTGCCCTTTTAAAATGGTTTTAAATTAATGTTTTAATATGATTGCTTGTTTTATTTATTTTTTAAACTTTTATACTATCCATTGTTTTAATCATATTTTGTTTTAATTCAAATGGTAAGCCTCCTTGGGTCTCATACTGAGAGAAAGGTGGGATATAAATTAAATAAATAAATAGTAATAAATATTGTTTCTATCTGAGTCATTTAGGTTTTTTAGAAATTGATGCAAATGTTATCTCATTCAGCTTGCTTCTCCATTATCTTTATTTCAGAATGTGATACACATCTCTGTTTTTGCTGGTAGCATCTTTTTATTCTTCTCTGTTATTGGGACTTTTGGAGCTTTCTGTGTCCTCTGCAACCCACCAGCCAATCCATACTGGGTTATGCAAAGACAATTGAGTAATCCAACATTTTATCTGGTTTGCATCATCACGACATTGTTGGCTCTACTTCCAAGGTATTGTCCTGCTTCAGAACCAGATATTTTGGGGTACATAGATATTTATTTATATGTAATCTGCCATGTCATGGGCCCTTTGTCTTAAAGGGGCCATGTCAAACATGACAGAGCAACAAACTCAAGTTTTTTGTTGTTGTTGTTGTTGTTTGTAAAATCAACAGGGAGCCAGAGCTAATTTTGACCAGCTGTTGAGTATACCTGTACAGTACATGTGCTTTCAAACACTGCATGTCATATTTATACTTTAGACTTTTAGATATGTCTCTAAAATAATCTGAGTGGCAATTAGTAGTTTTAAGAATAGGAGGTAGAGAACTATACTCTTACAGATTTTTGTATGTGGGTGAAAGCTGACTTGTCTTTGCAACCTGGCAACAGGGTTTTATCATCTGGGAAAGTTCATCCACATCAAGAAATGTAAATCCTTCAAGGAATTAGTATGTTCTATAAAGAGATTGGCTAAAGGAGCTTGGGACTGTTTGTTCTTAATAGTATTGAGATGTTCCTCTATAAAGAAAATAAATTATTTCGATATTGAGGGTGGAACCCCTGCACCCATGATGTTATAATGAAAATTAAGATTTAATTTATCTGTTTTAGATTTCAGATGTTTATATACTTCCCAAGTTTCTTCTCAGCTGACAAGGGCTTGTCTAGATGAGGTATTTACCCTGTCTTGCCCCCATCTTAGAGCCCTTAAGTCCAAACGATGCAGGGCTTTTGCCCTGTTTTGCCCCAGGGCAGCCCTTACAACCTCCAGGACAAAGAGGGGTGGAAGATGGCGTAAAGTCCATTAAACTGTTTCAGCAAAATATCAGGGCAAAACTGCCTCATTTTGGGGGGAAATGGATCAGTTCCTGTGGGACCACAGGAGTCCATACTACCATGCCAGCCCATCTCTGAAGCCGCTGTCACTGCCTTCCACATCACACTCTCCAAAGCCAAGAAGCAGGCTTGCAGCATGTGACGAAAGCTGGTCACATGAAGGGGGCCTTGATCACATGCTGCAAGCCCCCTTCTTGGCTTCAGAGAGTGCAACACAGGTGACCATGATGGCAGCTACAGAGATGGGCCAGCATGGTGGTATGGACTCCATCCTGCTTTGTGAAGGTAATGGGGGAGCAAAGGGCCTGATCTGGGGCCAGAATATGCTGGGGGGAAGTCAGTTTATTCTGGCCTGTGTAGATGAGGCCCAAGCCACTAAGATTAAGATAGCTTTAATATATACCCAGAACTATGTAAGAGCTGTAATAGTATAATAATCTACTTCCTACACCAGGAGCCCTGGTGGTGCAGTGGTTAAGTTGCAGTACTGCAAGCCACAACATTATGTGTTTGATCCCAGAGGGCTCCAAGCCTTCCATCCTTCTGTACATTGGTAAAATGAGTACCCAGCTTGTTGGGGGCAATTAGATAACACATTGTAAAACTGCTTAGGAAGTGCTTTGATAAGCAGTACTGTATATAAATATCAATGCTATTGCTTTCGCTACTGCTATTGCTGCTATTGCTACTCTTAAAAAGAAACTAGTAGCAATGTAAGAAACACACTTTTTTGAAATCCCTGCAGGCAAATTTTCAAATTGCTGGCCAGAGAGGCACCATTTATCTAGAATTCTGCAGTTGGAAAAGAAAGCTGGCTAACTCTACCAGTCCCTAGCCCCTCAGTGGAGATCCAAAAGAACAACATTAGTTTTCTTCTCTTGGCTGCACTGCCTGGGCACCTCTTGTCCTCCCTCCAGCCTGTCAATGCATCCCAGGGATGCCCTCTACCATCCTTCTGTCCCCATGCCCAGGAAGTAAATAGCCATCACACCATGCCCTGAGGGTGGAAGAGATATGGAATATTGGCCAGAGACTCCTGTTTATATGCATGTGTGATGATCTTAAAGCATGTCATTCTATTCTGTTTACTGTCATAGTCTTTGTAGATTTTATTTCATGTACAAATTAAGATGAAGTCTATGGGAACAGGCAACTTGTTATCTAATCAGTTCATGTTTTGTAGTATGTTCAAGTATTGCCCTGCTCTTAACAACCCCAAAGAAGGCCATAAGAATATTTCTGAGTCACAGCATGTTGGGCTAATTTTTGGAATAAAAACTTTGTTGTACACCTGAAAGTCTGTCTCTTCTTTATATCAGGTACCACTTGAAATTTTCAGACTCTTTTGCTTTTGTTCAGCATTATACTACCCTTAAACTTATTCATGTCTGCAAATTTCATCCAAATCTTTCCCTACGTTGTAGGTTTTTGTACAGAGTAATCCAAAACACAGTATTTCCAAGTCCACTGATAGAAGCCAGACTCCGTGAAAGTCAAATTCAGAAGAGGAAGCTGCCCTGTGCGAAAGTGGTCCCAGTGAGAACTGATAACCAAAGGTCAAGTGAGAGTACTCAAGAACCTGCCCTGTCTGCTAATTCAACAAAAGAAAACAACACTGCAGCTTGTGATTTTTTGAGTTCCCAGTGTACTTGACTTGCATTTCATAATGATTTTGAAATCAGCCTGAGCATAAATGCCTCTTCAGATCCAACATCCAGTGTGTGCTTGAAAATGGTGGCAAGTTGAATTGGGAGGACACTGGAATGTTTAAGCCCTTGGGAGGAATTCTGTTGCAGTACATACAAAGCTAATCATTCTTAAAATGGGGGCTTGGACTTTGCCTCTGGAGAGAACTGTTTGGATATTTCTCTCATGAATATCCATGAATATTTCATGAATATCTCATGAATATTTGTGTTCTTCTTCTGACAAATAGATGGCAGTAACATATTCTGCCAAAAATGGGGTGTTACTTCTTCATTTTAATGCCCCAAACAGGGGGAGTGGTGCATTTATATGATCAACCTTACACAAAACTTTCCTTTTCATGGACTATACAACCACAACCAACAAAACAGAACATAAAGTACTTGCAATAATTTATTCAATATATAAGAAGGCATCGTTCTTTGTTGAAATTCCAGAATAACCTCACCCTGTGCACCACAGTGCAAGAAAATTATATGAGAACTCATTTAATTGGAACATGAAAGAGACTTACTTAGGCCTTGCCAGACAGAAAGGTGCTGGACTTTCTGATTTCTGACTTTCTTCTAGTTACTATTATTATAATGTTTAATATTCTGAGGCCATGTTAGATTAAGTGTCTCTGACAAAGTGTACAGTAGCTTCCTCTGAAAACAGCTGTGCAGAACATTTAGCTTAATCATTTCATAATAAAAACTATTTATAATTATTCATGGCAGCAAGATCCTGAAACAAAATATGACGTGTTTGAAAGCATTACTCTGGAGAATAAACTAGCTGAAGAACTGAGACAGATTTCTAGACTTTTTTATACACTGTATATATACAGTGATTATGTGATCATTAATGCTGCTCTCCAGCTAACCCAGTTGCCTATCATCCAAGAGCTTCTTTACTTAGTGGACCAAATATGAAACATGTGTTTACACTGCTACTTGTAAGGACTGTGCGAATGTATCTATTTAGCACAGCACTGAAGGCCATTTTTCCCAGGCTCCATTTCTCCCTAAATGGTGCTGCTGAAATTCAGCAGCAAACTATTAAAAGCCATTAAAACAACCATTGCCTGGCTGGGGCTTGTGGGTTTTGTAATCCAAAACATGTGGAGGATGCACCATTGCCTACCCTTGAAATAAGACAAACAAGACTAATGTAAGTGATTTACATGAGCATTTATCAAGACAGTAGCCTCATTTATAGCATAGAATTTCTATCTACATTTGAAATTACAGTAATCAGATCCAGTGATACAGGAAATTTCTCAGATGAGAGGTGCACAACCCACTGTGTGCCCCATGGCCTTAAGTGCTTCCCTTCAGGGGTGACCTGAACACTACAACTGCCACCAAATTCCCATCTGTGTGGTACAGTTAAGTACAATCATATGTCTACAGGTTTGTTCAAATCTAAGTGCTACAGGGCCTCTGGATGATTTGACCAGGAATTCCCACCAGCCTGACCCAGTGTGGGCAATGATATGGGATTGTGGGAGTTGTAGTTCAAAACTTCTGGAAGGTAAAGCATTCCTCATTCCTTGGTCCAATACATGAATGCAGGATGGTACATTCCCCAGTTGGGTTTGTTGCTTTGTTTCCTAAGTTGCCTTAATGTTGGGGGGAAATTATGCAAATAGTTTTCTCCCACTGCCCCAAAGAATTCTTCTCAATCTTTTTAGAGTTATTAATGTTATAGGTAGGTTGCATTAGGCTGCCACTTGTCTTGTGGGATTCACTGCAATATACCTCTGAGCAAATATGCTTAGGATAAAATCTTTTTAAAATATTCCTGTGGTAGAAAACAAGACACTCTCATAAAGATTTGGCCTGATCTGAAGGCCATGTGCAATGTGTATAAATGATAGCCTTATCACCCCAAATCTTACGTTTGGAGTCAGATAATTTTTCAGCTGACCTGGACAAAAAAAAAACACACTGATTCACTCAATATTGTACTCTTGTTTTTGCAATAATGTTGCCAGATCAAGAGCAGCCCAGGCCCTGACATTTTGGGGCCCTGAATAATGGGCTCTCCCCATTAGCTCCCCATTAGCAGGACAAAATAGCTTAGCAGTATGGTCTCTCCTCCAGGTAAGCAAATGGTTAATGAGGTGTGGGTTTAAAGTTACATTTATTGGGGGTCAGCATCACAGAAGAGCATCAGAGATCATGGGAAACACTGACCCAATGAGAATGAGTAGTATCCAAAGTTTCAAGATGCTTCTAAGAAAAGATACAAACCTCAGGGGATCACATGGCTGGGAAAGAGAAAAAACAAACAAGGAAAAACAACAGACCAGGGCTCCTGTCCCACCTAAGGGGATGCTTGGTAGTAGACTAGACCGATGTGCTCAGGCTCCCAGCCCTACAAACATCAAGACCAGAACTCAATCTGCATCATGAAAAGACTAGGAAATGCTAGTTAGACATGTTATAGAATTACGGGGTGTTTTTTTTTTGTAACCTCACCTGAATATGAGCTAGGCTGTTGTTTGTAAATTGTAACTACTACTAAGAATGCCTGAAGGAAGGCGAGAGAGAGACCTTGAGCTCATCTACATGGGCCAGAGCCCATTCCTCCCCCATTGCAGGCATGAAATGGGAAGAAGTCCAGACCGCCATTCCCGACCATTGCTGCAGCCGCCACTGCCCGCATCCCACTAATATGAAGAAGCCAGCCTACAGCACATGAGCAAGACCCCCTGCATGTGACCAGCCTTGGTCACGTCTATGAGTCTGCTTCCTGGCCGCAAAAGAGCAGTGGCAGACAGCAACTGCAGTGACAGGCCAGCATGCCAGAATGGCTCCTGTTGTCACATGGGGCCCAATATGTTTTTGCCAGTTGGAGTGATTTTTCACAGGTTTTTTTTTTTAAGTGTAACAGGCTTTAGCCCATCTTGGCCCCATCTTTGCCCCAGAGATTGTTAGGACTGCCCAGGAGTAAACATCATCTGGACTGCAGGGCTCAAAGACAGAACCACAACGGGGGTAAATAATCCTTCTAGATAAGCCCCATGTGGCTAATGTAGATTGCTTGCTTATAATAAAGTGTCTTTTAAAGACTTCCTCTCTTCCACACTCTCTTCACATGCCTGTTTGGTGTGTGTGGCTTTGCAGAGTCAGGAATGGAAAGGTGCAAGTCAAATTTCCCCAGTAACTTCCCACTGAGTTATCAGTCATAGGGATTTAAAATCAGTGGGTGGTGGCAACTATAGATGACCTCAAGGGATCCCATCTCCTACTCAGCAGAAGCAGGAAGGGATCCATTACAGTCCCAAACCTGAGATGAAGGTACAGCTCCTGGTGATGTCACAGGGTAAGAGTCCCAGTTATGTTAGAGGGCAGGCTCTGTCAATGTAAGGGGCTGATCTCTGGTGATAATACTTTACACATCAACCACAGTTGCTCAGAGCAAATAATTCATATAAAAAACACAAAGCCTAACAAATAAGAAAACATTTCTCCCCTTGGAAATTTAGTTTTTTAGGCTCTGTGCTGAACAAGAAAAACCCCACAAACTTTTCTAGCACTATTTTAACACTTTTGCAAGCACCAATTTTAGGTACACATGGGAGCGGTAGTTCATTTTTTTAAAACCCTCAAGGGAGATTTTCAGACCACGTTTTACCGTGGCTCATGCGGGAGGAGCTTCCGGGAGAGGGACGGCAGTCTTGTGTGGCAGAGGGTTGTTTTCAGATGCCGCCGTCCCTCTCCCAAAACCATCCGTGTCACTTCCGTGAAGCTTCGGAAGCCTCAGCGCCATATTTTAATCACGGGCAACCTCCGTGATTAAAATATGGCTCTGCGGCTTCCGAAGCTTCATGGAAGTGACACGGATGGTTTCGGGAGAGGGACGGTGGCGTCCGAAAACGACCCTCTGCCGCGCAAGACCGCCGTCCCTCTCCCAGAAGCTCCTCCCGCATGAGCCACGGTAAAACGCGGTCTGAAAATCTCCAAAGTCTGCATTTTAACACTTTTTCCAAACACTACTTTTAATAATAGTTGGGAACTGCAGTTCAACACACACACACCCCATGAAAAACAATTTTTTCCAAGTAAAAATAAAAGTTTTTAATCACCAGCCACACTTTTCTTTATCGTTTTTTAGAATCACGTGGAATCCTTCCTTTCTTCCCAATCATACTAAAATAATCATAAATATTTGGGGAAGGAGATAATCATGACCATACAGTTTTAAAATGCTGAGAGTGTGGAAGGACAAGGGGAAAATAAGGGAGAAGAAAAGTGCATCTAGAAAATGTGGGCAGGTGGGAAAAGAAGAAGGACGAAAGAGATTGAGGGGAAGGGGAAGATGTTTAGTCAGGAGTTATGGAGTGAGGAGAAAGAGGACAAAAAAATAAAAATAAAGGTGAAACAACCAGGAGTTAGGAGCCAGTGTTGTGTAGTGGTCTGAGTATTATCCAGAAAACAAGGGTTTGAATCCCTGCTCATCCATGGAAACCCACTGGTGACTTAGGACAAGTCACACTCTCCCAGCCTTAGAGGAAAGCAATGGCAAAGTCCCCTGAATAAATCTTGCCAAGAACCCCCTTTATAGGGCCACCATAAGTCAAAACTTCTCCTTCTTGTTGTTGTTGTTATGTGCCTTCAAGGTGTTTTCACCTGGGGGGTTTGGCTTTGCCTTCCTCAGACGTTGAGAGAGTGTGACTTGACCAAAGTCACCCAGTAGGTTTCCATGGCTGAGCAGGGATTTGAACTCTGGTCTCCAGACTGTAGTCCAATGATCAAACTATTACATCACACTGGCTCTCTAGCAATCTCTGCATGCCTGTATTTACTGATTGCTGGTTTCCTTGTCTGTAGACTTCCTGTTTGTTTACTTTACCATAACCTCTCTCTTCCTGCATTACCCTAACATATTTTCTCTCTCTCCTCCATTAAACCTTGTGTTTGATTATACATAAGTGTTTGTAAGTAAAGCTACATTTAATACTAGAAGTAATACACAGTTGTAATGGCTGCTAACCACTGACAGCTTTGTTTTCCATAAGATTAATTACTGGTTCGTGAATGGTTTCCTAAAGAACACAATTATTTTGTACAATCTGCATTTATAACTTTAGGAAAGCTTCCCCCAACCCTGCCGACCAATAAAGTATTTTAGCAACTAGCGAGGCACTTAAATCAATTTTGTACAGCCACAGATGGTTTACAAATTGTGGCTGTTTTGATGTTTAGCTGAAATGCACATGTTGGAAGGTGTTTCTTTTATGTGCTTTCTCAGCCTGCCAGAAAAGAAATGAAAAATCAGAGTTAGCACAAAAGAAAGATGACAACCCATTTCTGGAAACGTCTGGGGTTCTATTATGATTTTTCTTTTCCCTGATACAAATTGAAGTGGCAAACTTAAGAATGCACCAGTAATATCAAAGAGGGATTTTATGTCTTAATCAACATTTCTGGAATGTGAGAAACAACTATTCAGTTGCACATTCTTAACAAAACTTTGGACAAAGTTCATCAATCAGTAAGAGGGACAGGCTCATTAAGTGAGAAACAATAGACACAATCCAGTAAAAGACAATTGCCAAATGAATCCTTTTAAAACAAAAGGTATAGCCAACTTATGTATGATCAGTTTCTAGTGGGTTTGGCAAGTTCATGCTGCTAAAGCCAACTTTCTGTATAATGCAGGGCCAGGCAATTTCAGCAGCTTGAAGAGCCAATAATCTTCCCCTGGAATCCTCTGTGTACTGCATAGACTGCCAAAAAATGCCCCCCGAAAGGAAAACAAGGGTGTGTGTTCTTTTCAAATGTTAAATCATGAAGGGAAAATCACAAGGCTGAATTTAAAGGTGAATTGATACTCCTAGAGGCTTCCAGGAGGGCAATTAATCTCTCTCTCTTTTTTTTTTTCTGCCAGAAAGTAGGCTATTGGGGGGGGGGCAAAAGCAGCCCATGGGTACATGCAGCCCCAGGGCCACATTTTGTCCACCCATGGAATAGAGAGTTGCCAGGTGAAATAACGAACAGGGCTCTCATACCTTTCATGGTTGTCTCCCTCTCTCTGGCTTTTGTTCGCAAACGAAGATTCAGGAAGGACTCATCCCACACTTTCTGCAAGCACGCTGATGACTAAAAAGGCCAATCCAAGATAAACAAGTCCGGTTGCAGAAAGCACAGCAGAAGGTCTCCTTGGGTGATGTTTCCAGGTACTGATTCTTTCTGCGTTGTCGTTTCTCTTCAAGACTTGTTCGGCGTGAGTTCTCAAATAAGGCTGCAGCATTGTGGATAGTGGGTCCCCATGCCTCCTGATGTGAGGCCAGGGTGGACCAATGTTGACTATGTGATGAATGTTGCTGTCCTTGAGGAAGCAGGGATCACCAGCACTGAGGCCATGATATTGAGAACACAGCTGCGCCGGGCAGGGCATGTTTCTAGGATGGAGGACCATCGCCTCCCAAAAATAGTACTCTACGGTGAATTCACCACGGGTCAGCATAAGAGGGGTGCTCCAAAAAAGCAATACAAGGACTCCCTGAAACAACATTTCATGATTGTACATAAGAGGGATATGGCAACCCTATCTTGGTATAATGCAGGGTTATTGTAAACAAGAGTCTCTTATGAATCATTTCTCACTGATTGTGAGTACAGCCTATTATGGCCCCATCTAAAGCTGGGCTGCAAGTGTGAGAGAGAAGCTGTGTTGTCATATACAATGATTGCATACCAATAGAGATTAGCTGACTTACACAAGGCTGCTTCTATGTGGTCAGTGTGCAGAAAGGAACCACACTGTATGCACAACTGCAAGTAGCACAGATATAATGTCAGTTTACTGAACTGTGCTCTAAGGAGATTATCAGATGGACTTAATCTGGGACAGGGATGCCACAGGATCACAAAAGGATTTACCTTTCAGACAATGTCATCCCTGTCTCGTTCTCCCTCTGTGCTGCCTCCGTTCTGTCCTCAGTTTTTCTTATTGATGGGGAAAAGTTGTTAATAGATCGCCCATTCCGTTTCTATCACAGAATCACAGGCGTCTGAAAAGGAGCCCCACTCTGCTGGTGCGATGCCAGCATCATAGTGAGGTCCATGCCGAACACTTCCAGATTCAATTGGGACATCGAGGTAAGTGACACCCTTTTTTTTTTTTACCCTCCCCAGGATACTTGTTAAGTTTAAAGTGTATTCTGGTGCTTGGTTTTTACTTTTGACATTTTGCTTTGTTTTTATTTTTGAATTTCCCGCACAATCGTTCTCTAACCGGGATTTTGTTTCCAGAAAGCGAATGGAGCTTGGCAAGAGCCCCATTGACTCCTGGGATGCTGGAAGAGAGAACTTTCAATAGCACGGCAAGGTAGGTGTCTGAAAAATTTTCTTTTATTGTGTTATAGGGACAGGAGTGGGGTGGGATTGGGGGTTCCAGGACAGAAACAGCTTTTAAGGACCCATGTGATAATCTCCTAAGACGTAAAGCACTCCAATTTATTCTCCTGCCACTATTAATAACATTACACAACTAATGTTTCCCTTTCTTCCTAAGAAGCAATAGTGTGACATCTTATCGATCCAGTGATAGACTGACTTGGGAAAATATGAAGAAAGCTCATATTTGGGTCTCATATCGAGCAGTCCTTATTTTTCTTGCCTATCAGTTTTCATTATTTTGTTGAGGGCATTTGTCAGCAACAGAAGAAATACCAATTTTTAGGAAACTTATTTCTAAGAAAACTTTTGGTCTGTAATCATCTCAGCAGAAACATAGGCTGCTGACACATTGGACTTTTTCAGATGAAGAAAAATAACGCAAGCAGCCTCTCCAGCTTGCGAGGCTGCTGCGCTGCAAAGAGTCCGTTTCATATGACGCTTGCCCCTGCCGGTACTGTTGCGGTACCGCAGGGAGAGCTGAGTGTCATATTTTGTTGATTTTCACTCACGATCAACTTTCGTGAGTAAAAAATCAACGAAATATGACACTCAGCTCTCCCTGCAGTACCGCAACAGTACTGCTAGAGGGCAGCGTCATCCGAAACT
Organism: Gambelia wislizenii; assembly: GCA_030847615.1. Classification (NCBI taxonomy): domain Eukaryota; kingdom Metazoa; phylum Chordata; class Lepidosauria; order Squamata; family Crotaphytidae; genus Gambelia; species Gambelia wislizenii. Next base: position 100,125,556 of record JAUMIR010000005.1, on the reverse strand, counting down.
GACACTTTGCAGCGCAGCAGCCTCGCAAGCTGGAGAGGCTGCTTGCGTTATTTTTCTTTGTCCGAAAAAGTCCATTGCAGAAATAATGCAGTTTGACACCACTTTAACTGTCATGGCTTCATCCTATGGAACCCTGGGATTTGTAGTTTGTTGTGACACCAGAGCTCTCTGATAGGGAAGGCTAAATATCTCAAAAACTACAAATCCCATAAGTCCGCAACATTGTCCCATGGCAGTTAAGGTGGTGTCAAACTGTGTTATTTCTGCAGTGTGTCAGCAGCCAGAGAATGTTATACCAGTCTAAACAACAGTGTGATCTCCCATAGTTACAATGTTATAACCCTCATAGTGTTTCTTACTTCTTCCATCTTTTTTCTTATGGGGGGAGGAATTATTGGGGAACCTCCAGATGGGAAGAAAGCCCCTGGAAGTCCCATGGCTCACTAGCAGAAGTGTGCACCTGAATTTTAAGGTGGGTTCTGGGGGCATTTGCAGTCATAGCAATGGTGCCACAGTCATAAATAGGAATACCAAACACAAGGTCATAAGCCTAGCTTACAACATCATAACTGCATGATAGGATGCCAGCCAATATTTTCCTCATTCCCAATTATCTCCTGTGAGCTCCCAGTATTATCATTCTCACTCCCCAGGTTGGTTTAAATTAACCCAGTACTTTCCAAAATGAAATGTACCTGTATTTGTATGTGTGTGTTCCTACTGTGTCAGAAACCATAAAGATGGCTGCCACTAAGCAAACGCAACTGTTGTTCCCAGGACACAGATTCAACTGAGATAAAGTGAAGGAGAGAGGAATATCAGCATTAAAACAAGATGATCCTAATGCTTAACTTGTAATAAGACATAACAGCCCCACATTTTTTAATAATTCATAATTGGCTGCATTCTATAATTTGGTTTGATGTGGCCTTCAACGAGATCGATGGTATCTTGGGACTCCCTATGCCTGGGCTGGAGTCATGCTTACAGGCACGCATAAACCTAAGGAAGCCTCCCACCACCACTAAACTTCTCAAAAGGTCACATCCCTAGATAAGGATTATGCGGAAAGCTCTGAAGACTACAGTTAGAGTGATAATGGTTGGTCCTTTCTGGGTGTCTCTGGAGGTGAGACATTCACGGGTCACATCAAATATAGTTTGAAGTCTTGCCATGCCAGATGTTGGCTTTCCTCTTCCAGATCTTCAAATCAAAAGAATGTCACCTGTCATTCATCAGTCCTAAAACATTCCTTTCATCACGACCATTGACATATCCAGGGATCTGTTGTTTAACTTTGGGAATTCCTGACAAATATTTGTATTTTTGAGGATATTTGCCTTCAAGGGAAATATTGACTATAAATATCACCCCAAAACTACAGACTTTTTCGGATGCAAAGAAAGTAACGCAAGCACCTCGTCAGCTTGCGAGGCTGCTGCGCTGCAAAGCGTCCCTTTCGTATGATGCTCGCCCCTGCCGGTACTGTTGCGGTACCGCGGGGAGAGTTGAGCGTCATATTTCGTCATTTTTTACTCGTGAAAGTTGATCGTGAGTAAAAAAATGATGAAATATGATGCTCAACTCTCCCCGAGGTACCGCAACAGTACCGGCAGGGGCGAGCGTCATACGAAAGGGATGTTCTGCAGCACAGCAGCCTCGCAAGCTGACAAGGCTGCTTGCGTTACTTTCTTCACGTCCGAAAAAGTCCTACATCTCAATGTGCACAGCTCCCTTTCCTCCTGTCTCCATGTTAGTCTGTATCTCCAGCCCCCTCTTCTTAACCCCATCTCTTTCTATCTCGCTGCTGGTTTGTTGCTGCACATGGACCTCTCTTCTCCCATTTCCCCTCTAGTCTAGTCTGTAATTCCCTTTGTTTCCCCCTGCCCTCTTGTGCCTGTTTGTTGCTTGAATGTCTCTGCTCGGTACAGAATAGCCTAGCATCCCCTCAATCTGTCTATCCAAATATTTCCTACTAGCTTCAACAGCCTTGTGTGAGTACTGGAAGCCTGAATGTTGGTGTGAATGTGGTTTAGACTATTTTTAAATAAAAATCATTTTTAAATTATTTTTGTTTCCTAATTATTTTTGTTTTGATTATTTTTTTGTTTCCAGAGTCCATTCAGTGAGTCCTGTTATACACAGGTAAAGGACCCTGCAGTTACCTGGCCTCTTGCATGCCAATTTGAGCTAATTAAAATTCCCCAAACCATGATTCAAACATGCATGGAAATTCCATGGCCCTTAGCAATTCGGGTAACAAACTAATGTAATATTGCTAAAGCACTTTGACTATAACTCCTCAATAAAAATTAAAAGGTTCAAGAGAAAGTGGTGAAAATCAATTTCTGAATTGTTGCATGTAACTGGATCAGTGAGAGGGAGGGATAGAAATCCATAATACAGTGGGCCCTCCTGACCTGTGGGCTCCTGGTGTGCAGTTTCAACCATATGCAGATCGTTACATCCCATACCTAAAAGGGCAGTGGTGTGCACGTGGACACACTGAAACATCTGTATGCACATTGCTGCTGTTTAATAAGATGGGGCATGATCACCCACATTTTTTGCCATCCGTGGGGGTTCCTGGAACCAAACCCACATAGATCCAGAGGGCCCAGTGTATTTCAAGTAATAGATTGGCTGTAAACCCATGAATGTGTGCATAAAAAATAATTTTGAAAGTTTCAAATACTTTCTGAGATTTTTTTACCCATCTGAAGGCATGATGGAATAATACAAAGCTTTTTGACTGGTATAACTGGGAGTCCTCTGTCTGAAAGCATCTTCTTGATTCAAGAAACATATGTCCTTCTCTTCTTGCCCTCTCAGAGTTAATCAGTATTATGAGAAACTTGCTTGAAAACTCTGTTCAGAATGATCTACTAGTATGAGGGGTAGGAAGCTGAAACTATTTTGTTCACAGGATTTATTTTGAAAAAAATAAATATCTGCATTTTTGGTTTATATTGTTGGAAATATAAACAAACCAGTGTGTTGATATGACATCATTTAAACAAGTTGCTTCTCATGTGGTAGTGAAACAATATTGGAGTATGAATCGTATCAATGAAAGTAGAGTCCTCTCTTATAATAGCAGGATACAATGGATTGTCTATCTATGACCACACATGCGGAAAAACACTGTGGCATCAGAAGGAGGACATCTGGTTCTTTAAAACCCACATATAATACTTGCATAAGCATACATATGGAAAAAAGCAGTATAAAAATACACATACAAAGTTACAGAAATATATTTTCTCTTCATGGAATGCTGTGGAAGAAATTGCTGGGAAATGTACTGCAGTAATGTGAGACAAAACTTAACACATACTTTTCTATAAAGAGGGGTGAGGAAGACATGGAACTAAGAAAACAAAGGACTAAATAGAGAGACAGGCTGGGTGACAGCTTCACACAGGGCCAACAGACAAGAGTGCTATTGTTGGAGGTGAGTGAGTGAAGGCTAGGATCTGTGGGCCAGCAGGGACCAAAAAGGTAGAGCAAGCCTGAATTTCAGAGACTGAACTGAAGGAATACAATTACGTTGACTACAGGTTTCTAGCTGATTTTAATTATAGGACAATCTTATGGGTGGCACTGGAGTGATCCAGTAAATTTAATATGTTGCTTGACTCTTACCAGCAGCCCAAAAATATCCACAACAGGGAAAGCAGGGGAAGTGGGGTGTTTCAAATGAAGAAAATCTTAATTTTTACATGAAAAAACTGAATTTGGACAAATTTCCTGAGAACTTCATCCTCCATCTTATCCCCAACTGATTTTGGTTCTAATTAAGTCCCACTGAACTCAGGGGATCTTAGGTCAGAATGCACACTTTGAGCTTTTGATTTTCAACTCATGCAACATGGGGATATCCCAGCTATGGTGGGGAAAGGCAACTTGAGGCACCCCAGATTTTGTTGGACTGCAACAACAAATCTGCCCCAAACAGGCCAGCATGCCTATATTATGCTTTGTAGATTCACCATAGGCATGTGCCATTTTGTGGTTCAGTGCACACAATAAATATACCAAAGGTATATTCTATCCATGTAGGATGGAAAATCTATTGTCACCACCACCATTTATATAATAATTCAATTGAGCCAACTGGTGAAATTTTATACACAGATATCTGACTACACAGAAAGGTAGTATAAAATGAGCTGTTTTCCATAACCATCCACAGCTGCTTTTTTTTCAGCAGCCAACATAATGAAGATGGTGGCTATGTGCAATCTGGTTTATATCAGTTTTTCTTTATGCAGTACTGTACAAGGCTACTTCTACTGTACAAGAGAAACTGATATAAACCAGATTGAATATAGCCAGCACACAACATAACATGATCAGCGTGAGCTGGGCCTTCAATTTTAAATGATTGTGTTTCAGGTCTGCTTGTATTCAGTATAATGAGGAATGTAATCTACCTTGTCCTATCAAAATGTAATATTAAGTCTGAAGTTCAAGGGAGAAATCTATTCAGCTCTGCTGTCCCTCAATCCAACAGCATGAACACAAAAATAAAAAGGCAGAGGGTTACTTTGTTGGTGAGAAAATGAGATACAATGCTGGATCAAATACAGCTTTTCAATCCATATAAATTGTAACATTTAGTAATACATTGGTCATTGTCAATATTACATACAACATAAGGTGCATCAAAAGAGAAGAACACAGATTACAAAATGCTACTCTAACAGTAGTCCAGACTAGGTTGACAGTCCAGCAGGGCAAGACTGAGCAGTAAAATTCCAAATTTGTCCCATAGCTTAAATGTTTCAAAACCACTTTTACATTTGAAAAATGTGTTTCTGACCTCTAGCATACCCTTCAACATCTTGTGATTGAAAACACAGATGTTCTGTAATATTGTAATTCTCCAACTATTTCATGAGCCCATCCTTTCCATTATTGCATATTTGCTGCTTGTTGTTGTTGTTCTTTGCCTTCAAGTCATTTCCAACTTATGGCAACCTTAAGATGAACCTATCAGGGGAGTTTCTTCAAAAGATTTGTTCATAGGCAGTTTGGCTTTGCCTTCCTCTGAGGATGAGAGAGGGCAATTTGCCCAGAGTCACCCAGTAGGTTTTTATGGCCGAGTGGGGGTTCAAATCCTGTTCTCCAGAGTCCTACGACTTTTTCAGACGAACCTAAAATCCGGAAGAAGCCATCGGGAGAGGAACACAGCTGCTCTGCAGCAGGGGGCAGTTTCTGACGCCGCCGTCCCTCTCCCGTTACCCTCCATGTTCCTTCCGTGTCACATGGAAGGAAAAGGCACCACTTTTTATTCATGAAGAACTTCCATGAAGAAAAAGTGGCACCTTTTCCTTCCATGCGACACGGAAGGAACACGTAGGGTAATGGGAAAGGAATGGCATCATCAGAAACTGCCCCCTGCCACGGAGCAGCTGCGTTCCTCTCCCAACGGCTTCTTCCGGATTTTAGGTTCATCTAAAAAAGTCCACAGTCCAATGCTCAAACCAGTACACAACTCTGGCTCTCCTAGTGGGATCCTGTCCTGCATTTTTAGTGGTGTTTACTTCCAGCAAAATATAGGATTGTACCCTAAGGTCTAAATACAACCCCCAGTCACAAGCAAAATGGACACATTATAAAATTTGTAATTAAGATAATCACAGAGCCAACTATCTGAGTGAATGGACAAGTGTAAAAAAAGGAAGAGACATCATACAGCATTGTGAGCTTCCCTACAACTGAGCCCTAATTCTGACTGATATGGCATTGATTATGCTCTTCTGAACCATTTCAGGACATGAGGTCTTCCAGTGTGACCCTATGATCAGATTTTGTCAGAAGTTGACCATAGAGTCATGTCCTCCAGTGTGATTCTATGGGATTCTATGATGGTTTGTTATTAGACATGGTTTTGTGTATCTGCTGTAAGTCTGGGAAAGTATCCCCCGTAGATACTGGCAGGGGGGAGGTCTATTTTTGTCTCTTCCTCCTTTCCTCTCCCAAATACTACAGGTGCTGAAAGCACACAAAGGGCATAAGGAAGACAACTTAGTTCCCTCCCCCATCACACACACCACAGGCCATCCTCCCACCCCACCCATCCACTGGAAGGGAACATAGCAGGAAGAAGACCACTGGAATATGATGAAGCCAGGTGGGAGCCACAGAGAAAGAAGAAACAGAGGAGGGGTGAGAAGAGATTAGGTACAGAATCCCACTCACAAAAAGGGGTGGGGAGGCAGAGAAATGAGGACAGGGAGGCTGCTGTTCCTTTTTAAGGTCCTCTCATCCCTTCCCCCTTCATTCTCCTCCTGCCCCATTTTCTTACTCCCTCACACCACCCCTAGGAACATAACAAAAAGTCAAAATCTGCAGGATGTAAAAGGCACAGCTTATTATGTGAAGAACATAATTGAAAATTTAGCTCTGAGTGAAAAAGAGAAATTGCCAAACCATCGTTGGAAAAAGTTTTGGCCATGGTTTAGTGAGACAACACCAGCAATAACTTAAAAGGATATTTTAATTAAATAAATAAATATTTTATTATTGTTGTTGTATTTTTGTATAATTTTGTATTATTGTTTAATTAATCTTCTATTATTATTTTTCTTTTCCAAATAAGTATAATTGTATTGTGTAAATATAATGTGATTATAGTGTGTTTAGATTAAGAGGAAAAATGTATTAGTGTTAGGATAGATAGTTTTATTTTTGTATTAGTAAGAAAAGAGGAAAACAATATTATTTTTGTATTATTGTTATGACCTTTTGAGGTCGGGTGTATTTTTCAGTAGAATGGTCTTATTCCAATAAAAAATTCCTAACCCCTTAAAATTCCTAGCAACATAACAAAAAGACTGAAGAAGCAACTATACAAAAGAGCCCAGAGCTACACACTTCAAGGAGGAAATGAAATGAATAGCTCCTCCTGAGAAAACAGCAATGTAATTACCTATCTCTAGTGTCTGTTGGATTTAAAATTTCTCAGGGCACATCTTGCATGTGGCAAATGGTTCTTACACAATCTTATGAAAGTTCGCCATTTTCCACTCCCTGTTCTGTTGGTGCATTGTGTCTGGGATGAAACAAAAGCTAAGACTCTCTTGTGAGGGTAATTTAGAGAGAGACAGTGTGGTGCAGTGGTTTGAGTTCTGGACTAGGACTCTGGAGACAGGGTTTGAACCCGTTTGGCCATGGAAATCCACTGGGTGACCTTGGGCAAGTCACACATTCTCAGTTTTCAAAGGCAAACCCCCTCTGAAGAAATCTTGCCAAGAAAACCTGATGATAGGTTCACCTTAGAGTCACCTTGTCTGAAATGACTTGAAGGCATACAACAACAAACATGAACTTGCTCAATTGCTATACAATCCAGGTCAATGCTCAGGAATTCGGATGTAGTGTCAGTTCTGGCAATAGAACATATCAAAATATTCTGTTGATTTAGGAGATCATTTCCTTTCATATCTTGCAGTGTGAGAAACTAAAAATGCTCTGTGAGGTCAGTGGCGTTTAGCAAAGATGTTCTGTATTTTTGTCTTCACTGTGTTAACCACCCTTCCTTGAATCAACCGAAGAACAAAAAGAAGCCAATCCTATTGGTGGTTTGGACATTCTTGACCCAAGACACCTACCACACAGCTACAGCCTGTCCAATTATTTATGCTGCTTCTAAAGACAAGAGGCTTATTATCAGAGTTCACAAGTAACTGATCATGGAAACCCTGACCCCGTGGACTGGCATCAAGAGTTAAAACACCACTTGGTATGTTTCTGTCACTGATGTTTTATTTCTAGCCAGACATTATCTTTGAGCAAGTCTAGGAGGTAGCAATATAAGAAAGACATCCTAACAAGATTTCCAATACTTTCTGTTGTATGGGTATGTTAGTTCGCCCATAGAATAACCCTGATACTTGAAAGCATGAATCCTTGCAGGCTGAAACTATGATTATCCTAAGTTCCTGACTTGTCTCTTTTGTTTTGACTCTTTGAATTATGTTAGGATTCCCTTTCTGTAGAAAGGAAACACCATTCACACCAGTGAGCACAAGATAATCCTCAGATGTTATATGGACCGGACTATTGGTTCTCTAGATTCATCATCCATATGATCAGGAAATTATGTCAAATGTGGCAGGTTACTGTTATGGATTTGTTGGGCTTGGTTTTCTCTCATGATGAATCATGATCATAAGTCATAAGTAAAACAGGTCATAAGTAAAATCTATGCTCTGGTAATGAACAATCCCTGTAATGTGGCTGTGTCTTAGGCAGACATTCTATCAGAATTTAGGCTCACAACTGCAGTATTTTTAATTTTTGTATTTTTATTTAGTTATTTATACCCCGCTCTTCAGCCACAAGGCTATCAGAGTGGCTTACAAATTATTTTAAGCAATAGCAATTTACACATCTACACTGCAAGAAGCAGCTTCCAATGTGTATTAGCTAATTGCCCCCACAAGCCAGGTACTCATTTTACCAACCTACGAAGGGATGGAAGGCTGAGTAAACCTTAGAGCCCTCTGGAATCGAACTTGCAAGTTGGTGACTTGCAGCCTGGCATTCAACCATTGTGCCACCAGGGCTCCCTATATGTCACTGTAAGCATTTGAGTTCCTTACCCCTTTGTGTTTGGACTTTTAACATCCATCTATTCAGAATAATAACTCTCTAGCAAGCTTGTTGCTAGGGCCATTTAAATAGAAGTTGTACCTTCAATATTTCTGTTCAGTGTTTTCTATCTGGTAATTCTATGAAATTCTTTGGTTAGGTTTTCCATTTGGGGGACAGTACTCAGTGTGGTTTGAGTGCTGGATGACCACTCTGGAGACCAGGGTTTAGATCCCTGCTTGGCCATGAAAACCCACTGGGTGACCTTGGGCAAGTTACACACTCTCAGCCCATAGAAAACCTTGTGATAGGTTTGTCTTAGGGTTACCATGGACTTTTTCGGATGTCTCAAATACAACGCAAGCAGCCTCGTCGTGTTGCAAGGCTGCTGCGCTGCAGGGCGTCAGTTTCGGATGACACTCTCCCCTGCCAGTACTGTTGTGGTACCGCAGGGACATTTGAGCGTTATATTTTGCTGGTTTTTAATCACGATCAACTTTCGTGAGTAAAAATCGGCGAAATATAATGCTCAAATGTCCCCGCGGTACCGCAACAGTACTGGCAGGGGAGAGTGTCATCCGAAACCGACGCCCTGCAGCGCAGCAGCCTCGCAACATGACGAGGCTGCTTGCGTTGTATTTGAGACGTCCAAAAAAGTCCCATAAGTCAGAAACAAATTGAAGGCACACAACACATGCACACCATCCCCAGAACAAACCACTAGCACCTTGGATATAGATTTACAGAGAATATATTTCAATTATCTTGCAAAAAAAGGACCAGAGTCTGTAATGTGAGTCACTAATTCTCAGGGAAGTGTTTTCATTCATTTATTTCATAATAATTTGTCAGAGAAAGTATCTAAAGGTTAGCTCTAATCTAATTTCTAGCCACTAGTTGTCAGTATTTATCTGTGATGGAAAAATGCTATAGATATGTACAGGTTCTTAAAAAATCTCACAAATATACTATGGGGGGAAAGCCCACCCCACATTTTAACTACTAGAAGCTGGTCTAACTCTAAGAATAGCAGCAATAATAATAAGGAGTAAGAGGAGAAGGAACGGTAGCAGTAGCAGCATAATAAATTCCTGTGTTCAAAGTACTTCATATGCATTCTCTAAGTGTAACACCTTACAAGAGCACTGTATGGTAAGTCAATAGTATTAATTCCCCTACTGCAGTTGGTAGAAACTAAAGCTGAGAGAGAGTAGCTTGCCTAAGGCTATCCAAGGAGTCCATAGCAGAGAAAATATTCAAAACAAGGATCTCCTAATTTGTACCTCTCTGGTAGTGATAAGTAGCAGCATCCTTAATAAGTGTTTTGTCATTTTTAATCCCCCAAAAGGGATTGGGGGAATCTAGGAAGATAGGGCTCTTCAGATGAGGCAACTGACCTCTTTCCCCCTACTTTTTGCATTTGTGGACAAGTGGGTATATGCTGACCTGAGTAATTTTCATTGTAGAGGAATATGTGGCATAAGGACTTTATCACACCAGGCTGTTGTCTCACAGCAATTGTGTTGTTGAAGCAAATGGGAACATACTGGTCAATCACTATCACACTTCTCTGCAATTGCACAACTGTGCTCATTAGGCAATCCGTGTTTCCTTGCTCACTTTTCCACACCAACTCGCTGATCCTGCCTTCCGACCCCTATATGCCCTACCCAATGCATGCACACATGCCTTTCAGTGTTTTTATTTTGCCACTATTTCACAATTGTGGCAAAATGATTTTTAAAAAGAAATAGAAATAGAAAATAAAAGGAAAACAGAATAAAACCAACCTCTGCCTGCTTGGAAATAGTGAGAGGGAGGAAGGGGGAGAGGAAAATAATCACACCCACTCATGCCATATGACTGCTGGAATATTGGAACTGCAGCAGAAGGAACCTATTGCACTAGGGGCAGTACTGGGAAAGCAGAAATATTGGGAGCCATTGACAGGTTTTCCCCATCAATGAAAAGGTGCACTCTACCAACGATTAACATGCAAAGCTACAACAGGAGAGACATGACATCATGTGATAAGTACCAGCTAAAGACAATATTATCTGGCTGTAATTGCGATTTACCAGCCTCTCATGATGAAGTCCTAAGAGATCTTTTTTACATCCTTAATCTACTGATTCATAGCCTCAGGAAGTATCACTTTGCCCACTGTACCCTGTGAATTATTTGGGCCTGATCATATGCTTGAGGCTCCTGAAATAGCTACAAGGAGAGCATCTGATTGATCACACAAACATAGGTTCTGGGAGACTCTTAAGAATGCACAGCAACCTTCATTCCTGGCTCCACCCACCCACCCCCAGTAGCTGGTGCCATTCTGCATTGTACAGACTTGGCTGCTGTCTATGGACACTCTCACTCCAAGTTACTATACTCTAAAGATTAAGCTCCTGAAGGAAAGGTAATAAATTGAGCAAACCATTTGTCACAGTGGAGGGTGATCTCTTCTTCTGTTGTCTAACTCACTAATCAGTCCTCATAAAAATAGTCTTGATGTGCTATATGGATTTTCCAGGCCTGTATCCAGACTGCATTGTGAGATAGATGGGATGGTGTCATTTCCCTGTATAAGATCAGGTTAGCACTGGTTTAGCATGAGGAATCATTCTGGCAAAGTATTGCTAATGGAAACTGGATTAATCTTTTCTACCTTTTCTGTCTCAATTTTTTCCTAAATATTGAGATCCTATGAGCAAAGCAACAGAACACATGGTCTAAATCCTTTTGTTAGTCTTGATTAAACCTACTGAATTAACTGGATATTCATGTATGTTGTCTTATCATTCAACAATTGATTGCATGGGTCTACTCTAGATGGGATTAACCAACAGGATGCTAATTGATGTCTGGGAAGCAGCAGGAAAGTACACAGTATTCCTAAAGGCAATCTCCAATCAATTTTTACTACACACTCTACATTTTACTGGCCAGGGAAGAATATAGTCTGATTTGTAGAGTGGCATCTGAGACAATCTGAATAAACTGCATTTCAGCATTGATTACATATGTGTCAGGAACTAATCTGTTCAGGAGTATCCTTGCAAGGATTTTCCTGAACAGATTAGTTCCTGACACATATGTGATCAACCTGGAAACGTCACCCAAAGAGACCTTCTGCTGTGCTTTCTGCAACCGGACTTGTTTATCTCAGATTGGCCTTTTTACTCATCAGCGCGCTTGCAGAAAGCGCGGGATGCGTCCTTCCTGAATCTTCATTTGCGAACAAAAGCCAGAGAGAGAGAGAGAGAGAGAGAGATATGTGTGCCATGTTGAAGGCTTGAAGATCTTCTGCATTACTTCCTAGAACATTCCCTTTGAAAACTCTGTTAGGTTAAGTTCTGTTATATATTTGTACCTTTCTGTTCACTAGATTATGTAGCATAAGGTTAATTATATAGGAGAGGTGAGAGATCTGTTTATAACCTATAGTGTTATTAGTCTTCACAACTGTTAAAATGAATAGAAATTGTTTTCTCTGGTTTTGTGAATTATATATAGGTGAGTCTTAATTTAAAATCTTTATTCTTTTATGGTTATCTTGATTGTTTTATTGTTGCCATGACAATCAAGGTTTACTTTGTATTAATTTGCTTTCGTGTGTGTGTGGGGGGGTAAGAAACACTGGCTTAAAATTTCAGCTTTAACTATCTATCAGTGTCCAAATGCATAACACAAAACGATATGAAGTACTGTAACTCTGTTAAAGTGAATGAACACAGAGTTCAGCAACTGAAAACGGTCATGTTAGGAATTTACCGTGGATGATCATTCCTGTATTGAAGAGAAGGAGACCTCCATTGTATGGATTAACTCCTGCTGTTGCCCAAGCTAGGCCAGGCTTGACTGATAAAGCTTGATTTACTACCTAGGCCTCCTGACTCCTCCCCCAGTTCTTCCCTTAACCATGCTAAAGGAAGGGTTAATAGAGTTGACATAGAATGGGAAAAGGAGTGTCCTAAAATTTGGAAGCATTAGCACACACTAGTTGGGTGAGTAGGCTAAGAAAAACCTGGATGGCACTGTAGAGGGGTGTTTGTATGTCTTCTTCTCCCCATACACAAATTGACATTCTGTATACCATGAAGGAGTCATCTATGTGTGGAACGTAAACAAGCATAGGACATAGGAAGGGTGGTGGCTAAGATTAAATTTATGATGGAAGAATCTGGGGTTGTCTAGACAGTGAAAAAACTCCTCATAGAATGTGAGGAGAATACCTTTTGGTCCAACGAGATCCCGCAGTGACCCACTATATTCAGAAGGAGTGGGACCAAAAGCACCAAGAACTACATGGGAAAAGCCTTTGTCGGTTTTCCCAAGGTTTTTTTTTAAAGATAAGCAGAAAAGCACATTACCACTTGTTTGGACAACCGATTTGCATCGCTTCACAGGATGGAAGTGGAAAGCTGTTTGGTTGGACGTGTGTAGGGGGTGGGCTTGCCAGCAATGAAGTGGCTGGAAGTGCCATTTTTTAAGTGGAAGCTTTTTTAAATGGAAGGTTGCACTTGCGCACCTTAGATATACATTTAAAAAAAACACCTGTGCAGCAGTGACAACTTGTGGAGAATAATAATGCAAGTGATTCAGACCCAGCCACCATCTTGATGTGCAGACATGGCTGCATGTGAACTTCAAACAATGGATAGTTTCACATACCAGTGATTTTGACAAAGGACTGTGGAGACAACACTGCTGCAATTCTGTATTAAAGCACAGCAATCAGCATTACATCCTCTCATCTAGACAAGCCCTTTGTTATAGCACCCTTCTCTCTAAAGTCACTTCTGCAGAAGCATATTTATCCAATTCAGTGTCTGGTAAATCTGCCTGATAAATCTGGAGGCAGCAGCAGTGAAGAAGGCTGCTGAAGCAGTGGTGGAATGGGTGAAATGAGCTGTCATGTTGGAAGGCTTAGAGAAGCCAAGAGACTCACAGGCTGTGTAAATGTTGACCTTAAACTGCTTGGATTTGGTGACAGCATTAAGTATCCTACCCATCAAGGTAGGAAGGAAAGAAACAAATAAAGCCTCTGAATGCTTGAATGTCCTAAAAAACTTTCTAACATTTAATTTGTACCACGGTTTTTCAGCTGGATGAGCATGATAAGGACAGAAAGATGCATTGTTCTCTGTCTATATCATCTCGGGGATGCTTATCTCTTGGGGAGAAACCCTGAAAACAACCACAAGATAATAGAGTCCATGTCAAATCGGCAGTTTAAGACATAGACTGAAAGAGACCCCAGGTCTGAAACTCTCCTGCCAGATATGATGGCTATTCAAAATATAAGTCTTAGAGAAGTGGACTTCAGCTGTTCAAACTGAGATTCCCCCCCCCCAAAAAAGCCTTAAGAACTCAGGTTACACTTACTTAAATTGCTAACAATTCAACAAGGAATGTGCTGAGAGGAGGCATTTTGAAGAATTAGATACAATTCCAGAAAGAACAGAGGTCTGTCTCCAGAGTGTTGGGCTCAATCCCATTTCTACACCTGTTTCCAGAAATTCAAGAACTCCTTTAACTCCAGTTTTCCTGTAATCTACTATGAGCCAGCATGGTGTAGTGATTTGAGTGTTGGACTGTAATTCTGGAAATCAGGGTTCAAATTTGCTTGGCCAAGAAAATCCACTGGGTGACCATGGGCAAGTCACATACTCTCAGCCTCAGAAACCCCTGTGATATGTTTGTCCTAGGGTCACCATAAGTCAGAAACAACTTGAAGGCACACAGCAGCAACAAACAGCTTTCCTGTAATATCAGCTACCTGGTTTCCTGGTAATTTTGTAAATTATGTTGGCAGACAAATGACAAGAGGATAGGCATTGAAACAAGAGGATAGGCATTGAAAAGACAAATGAGGACATATCATTTCATCAGATCCTGGGGGTTCCATTGAGGGTTTTCAGGGGTAGAGGCTTACAGGTAACACCCGCCTCAGGGATAGACCTGCCTCTCCCTCAGAGGGCAGAGAACCACACTGCAGTTGTACTCCCAATGGCTTCTAATTTACCATCTCCTTTGCTAACTCCTGCGTTGGGTCTAGAGTCCTGTTCACTTCGAATACTTGGGTCATGTGGTCATCTGGACACTCGATTGGTGCCTCAGGCCAGGCCAACCTATACAGCTTTAACCAATATAATCAATATCTTAAGCCCCACCAAACCTATGATTGAGATGAGCAAATGGGCATCAAAATTAATAATTTCCCTCAACTGCTCAAAAATTGATTAAGGGACAGTTTGATGACATAGCAATTGGAGAGGCAATTTTATATGGTTCCCAAATAGCTCCTAGAGGAGACTGTAAGGGTCATGAGGCTGTCTTTGACAATTTCAATATGACAATTTGGCAACTTGTGAACCCTCTCAGAAGCTGTCTTGAAAGACTTTGAGGTTGCTTTTCCTCCTGGAGCCATGCCAAGAAAAATAATAGATAAAGGAAAAGCAAAAGGTTGTAAAGATGGGAATGGAGGCTTTAAAAACAGGTGAGAAAGACTAAAGATACAAGGTTAAGGTGAGGCATTATGTAAAAGATGAGTGAGCAAGACTGATAAGAGTAGGAGGATGAGTAAAGGCCTGACTTGGGCTATGGCAAGGAAAAGAAATGGAGGAGTAGTCAGGGTCTAGATACTAGAGCAACTGTTTTTAATCAGGTGGCCTGTGCCTAGTCTGGATGGTAACACAAGTTAATCCATAGATTGACATGACCTTCACCATGTACCAATAATCAGGTTGACTTGGAGGTTGTGGGGAAGCAAGTATTTTAAACTTTTAAAAGGCTTACTTTCAAAAGACATACTGACTGTACATTGCAAATGACAGAAGTCAAAATTATCTGTCAGCATTTTTTTCTTTTGATGAACTAATACTTTTGTAGTACTCTAAGTTCTAGCTATGTCTGAAATATAATCTGTTACATGAAAAATGGATTGATTCTTCATGTATACATTTTTTCTGAGTGTATATGAAAGGTAACACAACACTGCTAAAGGGGAAAAAATCAGAAATTATTACAAAAATATTTGACCATCATTACCCAGAAGCACCTTTGGCACAAGAGGATGTACAAATTCCTTTAGGCTGTTCCATTGCCTGTGCCCTGCAACCCTCAGAATTTCTCATTCACCAGTTATCTTCAGTTCAACATCTTCATGGTTCAGGTGCTCCTGGAATTTGCCTTTTGTCACTCAGTGCAAGGTTTCTATTCTGAAGAATTAGTGGAGCAGAAATGTCTGGATATAGATCTGTCTTTCAATCCATTCAATAAAGTGAGACACATTGCTATAAACTCCAGGTCCCAAAACTTTGGAAAAGCAGACGGACCCCCAAGAAGTTAAGCCAAACAATGTCCAGCGTCCAGCAGACTGTTCACATACAAGAGGTCCTCCGCTGTCACCCTGCAATGACACAGATATTATTCTATGGCTTAGGCTAGTCTTGAAAAGTAAAAGTTGGGTGAACTGACTCTAGAACAGGATTGGAATGCAGGCTGCATGCAGTCCCCACAAATCAGACAAAAATATTCTCTGCTGCTCAAAACCATCTACTCAAAACTCACAAACAGCAAGAACCCTCCCTCAAGAAAACCTCCCAAACACAACAATAACCCAGAAGGCAACTAGGAGTGACACAATGTCACTTCCACCTTTCTACAAAGGTGGCCACAACAGTCTACTGTGGCCTACCAAAGGAGACTTGTATAGCCCTCTAGACTCCTTGTATAGCCCTCTAGACTCCAAAGTATATGTAATGATGGTGGTTAAATGGATCCTGTGAGCTAGAAGTGGGAGATCTGTCACTGATCTGGGTTCTGTATATTCTTAGTTACCCAGGAATTGCTGAATCTGGATTTTTACACTTAGCAGCTGTGAGCTATGGAATTTTGCTATGCCACCATAGCTACATCCCTTTCTTGTAGTGTGGGTTACATCTGTAGCTGTTTTTGACTAAAATAACAGCAGCCTGCTTTCCAATAACAACTCTTGGTAAGTTCATTGCAAACTAGTTCTTTGGTTTCTCCATTGGCATTCTACAGTTCTACTGGAACATTTCAATGCTTCATTGCAGGTGGGGGCAACTGTCAGGAGGTGAGGGGGCCTCACTGCCCCCCCCAAGGGACATCAGAGGACAACGCATTTACACACACACAAAAAAAATTTTTTTTGCCCCCAAATGCCTTCAAGGAGGTTGTGAGGAGTGATTTTAACATTTGGCTGGGGGAAGAATCATTTTGGCCTAACAGCAGCCCTTTCTTTACAACAGGCAATAAAATGATTTTTTTAAAATGAACCTGGGGCTGCAAAAATAGCCCTGACGGCTATATGCAGCCCACTGGCCACTTTTTTGCCCCTGCTTTAATATGTATAGGTATGACAGAATGGTTTGACCTTACCAGTATAATAATCTCCAACATTTCACAGATCACAACTGGAAAATGTGTCACCAAGCAACATCAGAGTATGGTAAAGATCGCAAAAGTTATTAATGAGGTAGAGCAGGTAAGCTGGAAGGCTGCTGCAGCTTGCATTTGCCTGAGCCTACTCGGAAGGACAAGACTTGCCCTCTCCTTTCTTGTCCCCCTGCTGAGTTCAGTGCAAACTACTTTTGTACTTTTGAACAAATTTTGCAGCAATTGTAGTAAGCTGATGACAAGGTGGAAAGTAGGAGGAGAGAAAAGCTGGGATATTTTAAAAGCAGCTGAAAACCTGGGACAACAGAGTTTTAGTTGAGGCTGTCCCTGTCAAATCAGAACAGTTGGAGAATGTGCCATATGCTTACTATATTCTTTTGAAATTCTGAGGTTAGCCTAAAGTGGCTGACTGGCTGGCCTGGGTTTATTTATTTATTTGGTTGGTTGGTTGGTTGGTTGGTTGGTTGGTTTATATGCTGCATTTCTGTCCACAGAAGGCTCTTAAGGTAGCTTGCCTGAAAAAGCTCCAGGCATTTAAAAATGGATTGGCAATCCTTGTACAAAAGCAAGAGAAAGCATAGTTCAAGTAACTTCCATTCCAAACCAACCAATGGAATCAAACAGAACAGTGTATGGCTCCTTGCTACTTTGGTGCCTAGGACAGAACATCTGTCAGTCAGCTCTCTGAATGCTTATTGAAAGGGTTAAGAACTTTAGCACTTTAGATGTTTTGGACCATAACTCTCATAATCCATTACCATTGAGTATGCTGATTAGGGCTTCTTAGGCATGAGGTGCCAAACATTCGGAAGACTGGTGGCCCCATACCTTGCTTAATGGCACCAACTACTGGGGGAAATTCCAAACAGCACATTTGAAGGTAGTGTTTTGAAGGGATAGTGGTGGAGGTCTAATTTCTTAGAATGCTGATACAACTGTTCACAACTCATAGTCTTCTTGGGGCTGATCTGATCTCACAACTTCTTCTCACTTCAGAATCATGCACCACCAAACAGTAAAGAGTGAGGCATTAATGACTTCAGCCAACAGGTTGGATACAAGGAAAAGCTGGGATAAAGTGGTGG
Source organism: Gambelia wislizenii (assembly GCA_030847615.1). Taxonomy (NCBI): domain Eukaryota; kingdom Metazoa; phylum Chordata; class Lepidosauria; order Squamata; family Crotaphytidae; genus Gambelia; species Gambelia wislizenii. The sequence continues at coordinate 100,107,446 of JAUMIR010000005.1, read as the reverse complement.
GTAAATAATGATAATCCCACCCCTCCTTCCACTAAACACTCTCTCTGGGGTGCAGGGCCTGTCAGGTAATAAACAGGAGGGAAAGTCAGATTCCTCCCATCTTTTCTGGGCAGTTTTATCTGGACTGAATCCAAATGTAGCAATGTTTTGACAACATGCCATGAAAGAAATAATGGTACAATGCCAGACTGGATTCATCAACAGTACTAGGAGTTTATTGCTTTACTTCCCCAGCAAAGGACTTCATCAGTGATGGGTGGCAATAGTGTATGACCCAAACTCATTCACAGCAAATTTCAAGGAAAGCTTTTGTATTATTGTTTAATTTTCCTGTCGTGATTCTAACCAAAAGTACCAAGGCAAGCTACTCAGAGCCTTAGGAGAGGGCAAATTTCAAATCTAAAAAAATTGACAACTTTGTGAGTGAGGACTCCTCCTGAAAAGTACCCGTATGGGACGGATACTATTTTTTAAAAAATTGGACAAACCTTTGCATTATTCATCTAATTTATTTGCATCTGATTTTCCTCCAGCAGGATTACAGTGGGACATTTAATTTAAAAACTGTCATGTGGAGTAAAATAGACTAATAGTTAATCTTTCAGTCTGATGAAAGATTCTTAATACCTTTTCACACTACACAATTATAGTGCTATTATTCCAGTTTAACTGCCATGTTTCCAACCTATGGAATCCTAGACCTGGTACTTTAGGAAGCAACATTTAGAATTCTCAGCCAGAGAGCAATAGTGTCTCGCAAAACTACAAACCCCAGGATGACATATGTTGCAGCGAAAGTGAAATCGTAGCACTATAATTTTGTACTGTGAAAGGAGCCTTATAAATGCACAGGGATTTGAACCTGTTCTTAAACCCAACAAAATAAGCACACATTAGTTCCCCATCCATCAGCGGATCTAGCTGCTTCTGGGTTGCACGGGGCTAACTGAGGTAGAGCTACAGCTATGATTTTATAACTCTCATGCATGTGTGTGTAAGTTTTAAATGTGCACATATTTCTTTTTTAGATCTGGCTTACCATGCAAGAATCCACAGTGCCAGATTCATAGCCAGCACATAACATCCTGGCAGTGATGGTCTTCATGTCAAAGTATGACTGACACTGTTCTAAGGAAATAATACGAACTTCTCCCTCCTGGAGTTTGAAAGGCACTAAACAAGGGGAAAGACATAACTTCTGTGAAAGTATACAATTGCATAAGCCATTCTTTTATGCAAACTGAAGAGGTGGTTACTTCTAAATCTGACTAAGGTTTAATATCTAAAGGTGCTTGCTTAGTCAAAACTCCAATGTATCGATTATATACGTTGGACAGTTTCAGATAACACAATAAACCACAGGACCAAGGGGACTGGAACTCTGCTCCATGATTTCTTTTACTGCAGGGGGGAAGTGTGTCTCATTTGCCAGAGGCAGACTCAAAGGCAATTTAGGGGGCCTTCAAATGTCCCTCAGCCCCACTCCAATTTTTTGAAAAGACTTACAATTGTACCTAAACTTGACCATGCTGTCTACACGCAGGCATAGCTGCCACTCTACTTTCTTTCCTCACCACTCTTCCACCACCAGCAGCCAGACAAAGAATCCAGAGTTTATTTTTTGTTTCTTTCTCTAGCTAGTTGGTGGGGAGAAAAACTGGACTGGCAGTCACACCCACATTCAGACAACATGCTAAACAGCTTATGAAGGGAAGCTCCATGGTTTGTTTGCTATTCCCACTGCAAATGGAAACATACAATTACCAGTTGAAAAGCCAGGGCTTCCATTGATTCCTGGCTTGTTGTGTTGTACTCCTGCAACCAGTATAAGAATTACCATTTCCCCAAGAAGAACTATGTATGTTGTCCTGTAGCTTCACATGATTTATTATTATAAACTAGACATATAGCTGAGAGCCAGCATGGTGTAGTGTTTTGAGTTCTGCACCAGGACTCCGGAATGCCAGAGTATGAATCCCAGTTCAGCTGTGGAAACCCACTGGACATTATTAATTGATAAGCCAAGGCTTCCATTGATACTTGGCTTGGAGTATCTTGGCCAAGTCACTCTCTCTCTCAGTTACAAAGGAAGGCAATAGCAAAACCCCTCTGAACAAATCTTGCCAAGAAAACCCTGCTTAGGATCACCATAACTGACTTGTAGTAACAACAACAACACAATACTATAAAATATGTATGAGGTTCATTTAGTCCACAATCTTCACCTTAAAGCAAAAAATTGTGCCTGAAACATCCATGGCAATTGCTTGTTCAGCCTCTTTCTAAAATTTACTAAGAAATTATACCTCTCATAGGAAATAATTTTTGAACAATGATACAAGTACTTGGTGGGAGAGAATAATGAGTACAGAGAATAGTTTTTTTCTTCTTCCCAAAAACCAAACTACAGTTTTGTTTACAAAACAGAGCTAGCCTTAGGTAATTGGAAGTATTGTGGCTAAACCATAAGCAAAAATCCAGCTATATCTATGGGTTCTCTCCAAAGCACATTACCTTTCTTTGGATTCTAAACCATATTCAGTTCTGAAAATAAAGTGTGAACAAGCTGAGAATTTTGACTGGGAATAATCTGTATGTTTTGATGATATTTCATAACACACAGCAAAGTTGTTTCATCATTAAAAAAAAATACTCATGGATTTCCACTATAGCCAGAAAACTGATCCAAACTGACAAAAATAACTACATTTGTATGAGAATTTGGAAAATGTTCATCTTACTTTTGCTGCCCATGTGTCCCCAACCAGTGATGTAACAATAGGTATCTGGCTGAACTTGCTGTCCCCACTTGGGTAGGCAAACTGGCCTTACGTAGCTTGTCTCATTGATGTCTTCATTGAGTTCCACAATGCTTATATCATAATCCACAACAGCACGGTTATATCGGGGGTGTAGGATAACATTCTTCACCATGCGGGTCTGCATGAAGACTGAAGGATGATCCAGATTGTTGATGCCAAACACTACTTTCCAGACTGCAGGGTTTTCCCTTCTTGATTCCAGGAAAGAAATAAGATATATAAAGTTAATTCTGATTCTACTTATTTACAGATAGCAATCTCTGCCTCCTCACTAGAAAAGTACAGAACACATGAATAGAAAGAGGGAAACTGAGTTTTTCCAAATATAAAAATTAACAATCTTTATTTTGATAGTTAAATGAATGAAGAGAGCACTACTTCCATGGAAAAGTGATTAACACGTTTGACAGTAATCCTATCAAATTATATGGTTTGGACATCATAGTGAGTTGGATCCAGACTAAAAGTGCTTTCAGAGGAGGCTTTTATGCTGTAATCACTCTGTCTTGTTTACAGAACAAGGTACCCAGGGCCCTTTCACACTACACATTTCTAGCACCATGATTGCACTGTAACTGCCAATGGCATATACTATGGAATCCTGGGATTTGCAGTTTAGTGAGGGGTATTTAGAATTCTCAGTCAGAGAACTCTAGTGGCTGACTACATTACAAATGCCAGGATCCCTTAGGATGTTGCCATTGCAGTTAAAATGGGATCATAGTGCTATAATTGTGTAGTGTGAAAGGGCTCCAAGATGATATAGACTACCACTTAAACTCTCCCATGCTTCACCACTATTCTTCCTGTATATTTTTTTCTTTACACAGTAAATCTGTTAAGAAGGAAAAAATAGAATAGCTGCATAGTGTCTTTTAACTGACAGCACTAGGAATTATCCATGTGGTGTACTCAACTGTTGGTCATGTCAACATAAAAAGTTAGACACAACTTTCTTAAGTTTTCTATATATAGTTGTGTGAAAAAGAAAGTACACCCTCTTTGAATTCTACGGTTTTACATATCAGGACATAATAACAATCATCTGTTCCTTAGCAGGTCTTAAAACTATGTAAATACAACCTCAGATGAGGAACAACACATGACATATTACACCATGTGATGATTTATTCAACAAAAATAAAGCCAAAATGGAGAAGCCATGTGTGAAGAATGAAGTACAGCTTATGAGTCAATAGCTTGTAGAACCACTTTTAGCTGCAATAACATGAAGTAATCATTTTTTATATGACTTTATCAGTCTCTCACATCATTGTGGAGGAACTATGGCCCACTCTTCTTTACAATGTTGCTTCAGTTCATTGAGGTTTGCAGGCATTTGTTTTATGCACAGCTCTCTTAAGGTCCTGCCACAGCATTTCAATTGCCAGACAGGAAGGCAGAGGAGGCGGCTACCACCCTAGTCAAGTGAGCTTGATTTTGAGCATGAGGGTCCTTTCGAGCTAACTCATAGGCTAAACAAATGGTTGAAATGACCCATTTTGAAAACCTCTGGGTAGAAACCAGAGAGCCTACTTTTGAATCCAAATAACAAATGAAGAGTTTGGTGGTCTTTCTCAGTGGTGCAGTTTGATGGGTGTAAAACATGAGGGCCCTGTGCACATTGAATGAATGTAGAATTTATTCAAAGGCACATTTTGGATGTCAGGAAATGACATGGATGTAACCATAAGATGGAGCTGTAAGCTTAGTAATGAACGTAGTTAAGCTCCAGTGGCAGGTGTGTGTGTGAGTTAGCACTTGAGAGTATGCACACCTGAGATGCCTGATGTAACAGACATTGTTTAACTGCCTATAAAAAGGAGATGGGAATTATCTCCAGTGTGGATTTGTTGTGGATGGTGGTTGGCAAAGCAGTTTGTTGGTTTAAGAGAGATTTATGAGTATTAGAGATGGCTGTCCTATACTATGTATATATATTGTAAATATACTGCAAACAAAGATTAAAGCGCTCAAGTTGAGTGAAGGGCTGGCCTTGTTGCTGTCTTTATTTGGCAAGCCAGAGCTCAAGGCAGTGTGCTGGGGTGAAGGAATTTTTCCTTCTCAGCCTGAAGTCTTTTGCAGAAGTCTCTCCAGAAACCTTCTCCTTGGCATCCTGTCGATGTGGAACAACTCTGCAGGTGGTCGTGGTGGACACAGTGCGTCTTTCTACACCCCAAGAAGGGTTATGGGCCTAGTGTCCGTGTGGACAACGCTTGAGAAGCTGTGGGAGATATAGTTCTGCAACTGGTGAGCTGTTTTGTGTTCCTGGAGGGCTGAAGAGAAAAGTCCTGGAAAGAAGTGAGTTAAGCGTGTCTACTCTCAGACTCTCCTCTTATCTGTTTGCTTTGGAAGCTAACAGTTTTTTGGCAGCCTGCCCGGACTGTTATCAGTGTGTTTGTTTGTATCTGTTTAAGTCGCAGACTCAGTGCAAACATGGAAACAGCAGTCAGGTTTGAAAAACTGTCTGAGAAGAACTATGCTTCCTGGAAAATTTACATGCAGGCTTTGCTAGTAAAGCAGGATTTATGGGACTATGTAAAGAAATAACCTGACCCTGCTAATGAGGATGAATTAATAGGTGACGAAAAAGCTAGAGCTTCCATTATTCTAACTGTAGAACCAAATCAGCTGAATAATATCAGAGATAAGAGGTCAGCGTTTGAAGTCTGGAAAGCTCTTGAGAATGTCAACCAACCAGCTGGAGCCTTGTCAAAAATGCTATGCAGCAGAAAGCTGTATTGTAAACAGCAGGAAGGTGAATCCATGCTTGTGCATTTAAAAAGGATGCAAGATAATTTTGCAGAATGCAGTGAGCCTGGCATCCAAATAGAAGAAACCCAAAAAGCTTTTATACTCCTGAGTAGTCTAAACAGTGAATGGGAGTTTCTAATTTACAATCTCCAAGGAGTAGCTGAAGCTGATTTAAATGTCGACCTCGTGGCATCCAGAATATTGGAAGAGGCACAGAGGAGAGACTCAGAGGAGAACTTCAAGGGAGTGACCAGCTGGAGGAGACAACCAACCAACCAATCCATGTCCTTGTCTGAGGAAGGGAGTGCTGCTGACTGCAGAACACAGAGATGTTTTTCCTGTGGAGAGACCAGACATTTGATAAAGAACTGTCCTAAGGTCTCTGCAGCAAAGAAAGGACAGAACTCACAAAGAAAAAGAAAAGACAAGCCCCAAGATGGGAGGGGGTTTGCTACTACTGTAGAGGGAGTTGTAAATGAGAAAAAGGACAAGTCTGTCTGGATTTTGGACAGTGGGTGTTCTCACCATATGACCCCTGATAGGGAAAAACTACAGAGCCCAAAACCAGCACCAGTGGACACTGTGGTATTTGCAGATGGTGAATCTGGCAGTGTAGAGATTCAAGGGTCTGTATTAATTCCTGGTTTAAACAAGGCATTTCATAATGTACTGTGTGCACCAAAACTACAAAATAGTCTCGTAAGTGTGGCATCCCTAACCAGTAATGGATATGAAATCCTTTTCAAAGGAGATGAGGGGATTGTGTCCAAGTAAGGAGTAGTATGTGGTAAAGCCATAAAGAAAAATCACATTTATCAAATGGTAGCACAGGTGCAGTGTGGGAATGTAACAAATAAGCCACTGCATGATGGGTGTGCTCATTACCTGCATAGAGTTATGGGCCATATAAGCTTCAAAGGTTTGAGAAACCTAGAGAAGGTTTGCCCAGAGTTCAAGGTAGAGAACTGTAAAAGTTACCTGGGCTGTGCTATTTGCAAAAAGGTAAAGGTCAAGGCTTACCCTGTAAGCGAAGGTGAGCAAATACATAACCCAGAGGCCTTTTCAGGTTGTACATGCGGATTTATCAGGGCCGCATCAAGTAAAGAGTATAGGGAGTAGCAGGTTTACCCTATTGATAGTAGATAGGCATACCAGATTTACCTATGTGGCAATGCTCACAACCAAAAGTGAAGCTGCTGATATGATCAAAAAATGGGTCAGTTCTGTTGAAAGGGAGTTTCCCTACAAGTCTGGCACTGTTGTGACTGACAGAGGTGGGGAATTCTTAAGTAGTAATTTGCAGCAGTGGTTTGGGAGGAAAGGGATCCAACATAAAACTACAAATCCCGGATGTCCAGCTGAGGATGGTTTGGCTGAACGTAGGATTGGGATGATAAACTAAATAAGAGATTGTATGTTAGAGGATTCTGGAGCGCCAGCTAATTTGTGGGGAGAAGCAACAAGAACCGCTTGTCATATTGTAAATAGGTCATGGTGCAGTGCAATAAACCAAACACCATACTACTTATTGTATGGAAGAGCACCAAACTTAAAGTACTTAAGAGTGTTTGGACAATTTGCATCAGTGTACATTCCTCCTCAGTTCAGGAAAAAGAATCAGCCCAAAAGCCAAAGGTTGCGTTTTGTGGGCTATGAGGGGAACAAATATAGGTTCCTGGTGGATGGGAATAGGATTTTTTATTCAAGGAGTGCTAAGTTTGAGACTCATGCTGGGTAGAAGAGAGTATACCCTGACCAAAATGTTGATGTAAAACAGAAAGCCAGTGTGGTAGATAAGAACAACGGAAATGGAGGGGTACATGCATCCAGGGATGTCTTAGATGAGAAACCAGGTGTGTCACAACAGCCTGGAATTTCGAGTAAACAGGGCACTTTGAAGGTGCCTGGTACTCCAGAAGAGCCTAGCACTTCATTAGACTTGCAACCAAAGCCAGAGATAGTGACTGTGAAACAAGAACAAGTTGAGACTCATGGGCAAGACACTCAGGCCAATGTTGGTAGCAGTGACACTGAGGGTGGTCAAGGTACATTCCTGATTCCCATGAGGTCTCAGAAGGGAAAGTTCTTCATAGTAAAGCAGGGACAAGCCTCTTCTGTGACAGCAGTAAAAAGAACTGAAAACACTCCAAAAAGAGCCAGGAGAACATGCACTAAGCAGGAGGGGTGGAAGAAAACCAAAACTCTGGTGTGTGTGGCAGAGTATAGCCGGGATATGTTTGGTGGAATGGTCAGGCCTGTAAGTAAAAGGAAATTGACAAATGATAGCACCAGGGAAGCCAGAGCTGGGTGGGTCAGTAGCATGGGCTATCAAGGTCTAAGAAAACACTGTGGCATTGTATAGAATGGAAATGGAGTCGCAGACTCTAGAGATATCAGCTAGTAAGGTCACAGTATATAAAAGGATAGGTGTAAATGACAGATGGGACACACCACATGTCATTTGGAGGGGAATGTCAGGAAATGACATGGATGTGACCACAAGATGGAGCTGTAAGTTTAGTAATGAAAGTAGTTAAGCTCCAGTGGCAGGTGTGTGTGTGAGTTAGCACTTGAGAGTATGCACACCTGAGATGCCTGATGTAACAGACATTGTTTAACTGCCTATAAAAAGGAGATGGGAATTATCTCCAGTGTGGGTTTGTTGTGGATGGTGGTTGGCAAAGCAGTTTGTTGGTTTAAGAGAGATTTATGAGTATTAAAGATGGCTGTCCTATACTATGTATATATATTGTAAATATACTGCAAACAAAGATTAAAGCGCTCAAGTTGAGTGAAGGCTGGCCTTGTTGCTGTCTTTATTTGGCAAGCCAGAGCTCAAGGCAGTGTGCTGGGGTGAAGGAATTTTTCCTTCTCAGCCTGAAGTCTTTTGCATAAGTCTCTCCAGAAACCTTCTCCTTGGCGTCCTGTTGACGTGGAACAACTCTGCAGGTGGTCGTGGTGGACACAACGCATCTTTCTATGCCCCAACACTGGATTCTGCATGAATGCCAGTAGTACAATGTCCTGTTTCAGGTGGAACAGGAATGAAACCTTAGGCAGGAATGAAACATCAGGATGGAGTACCACCCTGTCTTTGTAGAAACAAAGATAAGCGGATCCACCCAAAAGGCACACAACTCGCTATCTCTCCTCACAGAAGTGATGGTGACAAGGAATGTGGTCTTCCACATATGGAGATTAATGTCACAGGTACCCAAAGGCTTGAAGGACCCTTTAGACAGCTGAGAAAAGATGCATTCAAGGTCAGATTCACGGCTGGATTTTCCAAGCTTTTAGTCGAAGTGTTACCAAGTGGGGGTGTCAAACCCGTCCATTTTGGATAGTCAGTAGATCTGGGAAGATAGGCAGACAGATGTAGTGATGCCTCACCAGTTGAAGCTGCAGCCAGAACCTTGGCCATCACAGAGTCACCAAAATTGAGTCTCCTCAATATGTTCTCAATTTCAACACCACTGTGGTGATCAACAGAAGTGGCAGAAAGAGGTAAAGAAGGAGATCATTCTACTGGAACAAGAACACATCTCTCCTCAATACCCTCCTGTGGGACCTGGAGCAGAACTGATGGCACTGTCTGTTGAGATGAGTGGCAAAAAGTTGGAGGCCCCCAGTGGTGAAACAGACTGTGGACAACTGAGCAGTGAAGAATCCATTTGTGGGATGAATCAGTAGAATGGCTCAGTGCATCTGCAAGAATATTGTCTGCTCCAGGGAGCTGTATTGGTTGAAGGAGGATGTTCCTCTTTATGCACCAATTCCAGATCTCAAGAGTGGTCAAAACTACAGTGGAGGACTCTGTCTCCTCCTGTTTGTTGAGGTAGTACATTACGGCTGTGTTGTTGGTGACCGGTAGGATGTTCCTTCAGGATGGATTCAAAGGACCTCAGTGCTTTCTGTACAGCAAGCATCTCCATGGTATTGATGTGGAGGAGATGCTCAAAGGAGGACCACTTTCTATTGATAAAGAAGTTGTCAACATGAGCACCCCAGCCATGTAAGGCATCCGTGGTAAGTGTGGTTGAGGGGGAAGGAAAGGCATCCCTGCATGAATGTTCTCTGGATTGAGCTACCATCAGAGGGATCTGCTGACATACCGTGGCAACATGATGCATTTGCCCAGTGAATCTGTGAGGGGGTCAAATACTGCAATCCAACAAAAGTCCCTACAGCCAGAAAACCCAAGACATATAACCAAAAACCAAACTGAAGGGTTCTGCCAAAAAATAACCAGGATAAACTAATCCCACTTCCAATCATAAAAAGGCAACAATATGAAGCAATAGAAGGATAACTAAACCCTGGAGCAGAGAATCCAATAAAGTTAAATTTCTAAAAGGGTAGCAATACCCCACTGAAAAGTGTGCAAATGCTAAAGATAAAATATTATAATAATAGTGAATAATAAAAAATCAATGAGCTGAAGTCAAAACCAAAGGAAGATGCAAGAGGAAATCCAAAAACAGTATGAAGTCACCAAAAACCAGATAGCGGAGTCACCAAATCAGAGGGAGTATACAGAGAATAACTAGAAAACAGACCAGAATGTCAAAAAAACCAAATGAAGGCATCAAAGATGCTAGAGAGGTTCCTTAGATGCTGCTGGCATGGCGGATGAAAAGGAACTGGGGTAAAGGAGAGGGAATGCTGAGGAATACCATTAGGGTGAGTGGAGTTACCACCAAAAAGGCTTACATAACTATTCTAGAAGGTTCTAAGGATGTGCTGTGCAGGCACAAGAAAACCCAATTGTGTGAGTTCACAGAGACCATGAAAAAGAACAGGCAGCTAGGTTCTTACTGGTGGGATGGGTGCCCATTTTTGCTTCAGAGAAGCTACCATTGAAGCATTGCTTTTCCTGGAGCTCTGAGGGGAGATTGTGCACCAAAAAGCAAAGTCCCACTGATAGTCACCCTCTCTGAAACTAGAACAGGCAGCTAGCCTTGTGATCACAGGGCTTACCAGGGGTTCCAACCTCATAGCAACTACTGCTGGGATTCTGCCTTTGAAATGAGAAGTGGTGCCAAGGAGAGGGAAAATGGCAGTGTCTCAGGCAGCACTTTTCCTTCCTCTCCTCCCCACCCACCCCTGAATCCAGTGCAGATGGATTGTTTACACAGCAGTTTTCTTCAGAGTTTCCAGCAAATTCTGGAGAAAACTGCAAATTTCCTAAAACCTGGATTATGAGGTTATTCCTTGAGTCTGGTGCAAACAGGGCCATGCAGCATGTGTCACTATTGCACCAGATTCAGGGGAAAGACACATCATGTGGCATTATTGGGCCAAATTGGGGGGGGCAGGATTTGGAGTTTGTCACCGGAGTAGACAAGCCCAAACTGAACTCTGCTGATTTACACTTAGGCAGCAGCAGGCAGAAAACAAGAAAGCAAGTGGGACTATTCAGCAGGCTCTGAGAGAGTCTCTGGCTCTCCTACAGCAGTCATTTAGTAGCAGCCATTCTGTCAGCCTTACCTGGACTGTTTCCTAGCTTGTTATTAGAGCTGGTACCAGAATTTGGCTTTTTCCTCCTCCATCCCTCTCCTTTTCTGTCATGTCTTTTAAGAATATATGCCAGAGGGATATATACAAAGGTTTGTCTCAAGTACATTGAAAGGTAATTTTTTCTGAAGAAAAATCAAAATGGCCTCTGCAAAAGTGAGTATTATCTCATTAACTTTTTAGAGTCTTATAATTCTATGCAGGTAGGATGGGGAAATCCAAGCGACACGGTTTGGTTGGACTTTCAAAAGACCTTTTCCCCTCAACAAAGCTTCCTGAGGGAATTTAGCAGCCATGATATATGAGGAAGAGGAGGAATCTCATAGATAAGAAACTGGTTAAAGCGCAGGAAATAGAGGAGTAAATGGATAGTTATCTCAGTGGGCGGATGTAAACACTGGAGTTTATCCAAACATCTGTATTGGGCCAAGTACTTCTTAATTTGTTCAGAGATAATGTGCATTTAGGGATGAGCAATGAGGTGGCAAAATTTACTAATGACAAAAAAGGAGCAGCCAAGAATTCCAAAAGGCTCTCTGCAAATTAGGGGAACTGGCCTCAAAATGGCAAATGCAGTTCAAGGTAACAAACATAAAATAATGGAGCAACAATATCACAGCTGTACATATAAGTAAATGAGATCTGAGCTGTCAGTGATTGCAACAGGAAAGGATTCCTGGAGCAGTGGTAGGCAGCTGCATAAAATGCCCTCCGCCACACATAGCAGCTGTGAAAAATATAGATATTATCTTCAGGATCATTAGGAAAGAAATTAATTGCCAATATCATGTAACCTTCAAAAAGTTTATGGTGTGACCACACACATAGAATATTGTATTTAATTCTGGTCAACATGCTTCAAAAGGGATATTGTATTTGTGGAAGAGGTACAGAAAAGGGCAACTATGACCAAGGAACTAGAGTACATCAATGCTACTACTGGAAAGATTACAGTATTTTTGGCAAGTTTGAAAAAATGAATAAATTGAGGGGGTATGGGACTTTGGGACCTGCAAAGTAGGGCCCCACATGCCACATGAGACCCACCCAACATTTAACCAGTGCTGCAATTAAGATAAAAGGTGGAAATTTGAATACTGCAATGAAGATAAAAGGTGGAAATTTGAGACAGATCAGAGCAAGTGACTTTTCACACAAAGTGTTGCCAAACTATGGAATTTGCTATCAAAGGATGTACTTGTGGACACTAACTTGGATAACTTTAAAAGCAAATTAGACAAATTCATGGAGAATAAGCCTATCATTGGCTTATCCCTGGTGGCTTACTCTCTGATGGCTCACTTAACAGTATCAGAGGCAAAGTTGTATCACTGCACTGTTGGGAGACATGGATGTATCCACACAAAAACAGGAATGTGCCACATACACAAGGTGTTTAAAATATCCCGAGGGGACTTTTAAGTATCACAGACCTGCAATTGACCCTGGACTTTATGTTGTTTAGTCCAGCTTCCTTAGAAACATATTTTTTTTTAAATATATGTCTGATTTCTTTAAAACATTCAGTCAACACAATGTAATTAATTTAGTTTACAGTTGTCCAAAGCACCAAGTTGAGACCGTTCCAAGGAATTTTTAATGTCCTCTCTTTTGTTGAATTTTCCAGTGGAGTTTCCAGCGGAAAATGTTTACAAAGCATTAAGTTTGCACTCCTCTTCTCCTAGGCGAGTGGACAGGCAAGATGGAAGGATCCCATGGTACATATAGTCCTAACGCACATGCTACACAACCCTGTTGAAGCTCAGCATGTTTGGTTCTGCTTAGTATCTGGATGTGAGAGTGCCTAAGTACTCCATGTAAACAGCTCCATCATGGAAGAAAGACATAATATAAATGAAATAAATAAATGCATTTCAGTATTTGCATTTAATTCCCTGATCTAATTCCCTGGAGATGTATTTGATTATGTATTATTTATTCTAACATGCTTTACTATACATAAGATAGAAGTGGCTTACAATCCTCCATTGCATAATTAGCTGCATGTTTCTCAAAAACAGTTACCTCTTAATGGAGACCAGTTGATGGCCCCTGGAAATTCTCAGTCCATCACTATGTCCCATGTGATAAATGCTTCTGTCACCACAGAATCACAGAATGAGCCAGAAAGGAAGAAAAGCATTTTTCCTAGGGCCCGTTTACACAGGCAAATATTCCTCTAAATATACCACAAAGATAGCTCATTGTTCCCATGGATTGCACCACAGCATCGCCTCATTCAGAAGGGGGGAAGGTAAAACACCCAAATATAGTGTGGCAAGGGATGTCGCTACTTTTGCCGGTATATTTGCAATGTAGCGCATTATTGGCAGTGGCAACCATTCCACTAAGGGCTGCAGCAACCATTCCACTAAGGGCTGCAGCAGTGCTGCACTGTGATTGGTCGCTATGATGAAGGGGTGGGCTTAAAAGAAGGGGACTGAGGGAGGGAGATTCAGTAGCGATCTGGAAACTTTGAAAAATCCTCTCTGCTATTTTTCAAGTCTGCCAAGAAAAAGGATTCCCAAGACCTTCCAGTCAGGGGAAGATCTGTTCTGCCCATAAAGTTCCCATCTCATCAGCTCTGCTTGGGGGAGGGAGAGAGAGAGAGAGAGGGAGGGAGGGAGAGAGAGAGAGAGAGGGAGGGAGGGAGAGAGAGAAACCATTTCACTAAGGGCTGCAGCAGAACTGCATTGTGATTGGGGGAGGAAGGGAGAGTGAGGGAGGGAGATTCAGTAGCGATCAGGAAACTTTGAAAAATCCTGTGCTATTTTGCAAGTCTGTGAACCCTGACTAAACAAACTTGTGATAGGTTCACCTTAGGATCCATGGCATGGGCAGCAAGGTCTTTCAGCAGAGATGCCAGGGCAGATGGGGAGATTGCTCTGTCTCTGCTTCGGGGAGTGACTGAGTTCATTTACAGGCAGATTTAGAGAGATACAGAGACAGAGCCACTTCTTTGATCTTCCCCCCTGCTATTTTGGTAGTCTGTGAGTCTTTCTTTAGCTAGAAAATGCAGGGCTTCAAAGGAGGGTCTATGCTCTTCCCCATAAAGCCTTTCTCTGCTTGGGAGGCCACACACCCTGCACTTTTTCAAGTCTGAATGAAAAAGAAGCATAATTAGGGGGGGGAAACCTGACTGGCGCAGCTGTGGAAAAGAATTAAAGCGCAAGTTGCCGCAATAAATCTGCCGTGTAAACGAACCCGTAGAACAACTGTCATAAAGTTGCAATGTGTCTTCTACACCAGTTTATGTAATTTGATCCATGGATCTCAACTGTGTGACACCACAGGTTATTCTTCCAAGTGTAATCCCTTGCAAGTCGTAAAGTATTCTCAGCACTACTCACCCTTCAAAGCAGTGTGCCACTGTTAAGACCCATTTCTTTGCAATGAGAACACAACCACATATATGCCCACTTGGCTCACTCTGCAGGGAGCACTGCCATGGCCACCGACCTGGGCGACTGGTTCTGCCACCAAGGATCCTCTTGTTCATCCGGGCGGCAGGCCGACGCCCACAATCTATTAAAAAACATGTCAAACAATGTACCAAAAGATTCAATATACCTGTAGATTCTTAAAAATCAGGTAGATACATGCTCCAAAAATACATTTTAGGATGGAAAAGAGTTGCAGAAAATGGTATACTGTTCTAAATTTATGAAGCAAAACATAAATAGTTTACTGCTGGGTATGATCAAAAATCAACTCCAATCAACAGAAAGGGATTGTGGAGCTTTTCCTGGGCCCCACAGCTCCAGGATGACCCACTAACTGGATAACCCTGATCCTTTTTAAATGTCCTTACCCTACCCTTCTCTCTGTCGAAGGCAAAAGGGCCATCTTGGCAATTTCCCTCCCAGCAAACAGGGATCACTCCTAGAAATCCTGACACACACGCATATGGTAACCAAACATGCTAATCAATTTTTGTTAATAAATAAATAAATAAGGCTTCTATTTGGTGCCAATTGTGAAAGAGAGAAAGTCACTACAGTCTGAGTATCCCTTATCTAAATTGGTTGGGACCAGAAGTGTTCTATATTTCAGGGGGGGTTTTTTTGCATTTTGGAATACCGTATATTCCAGCGTATAAGACGACTTTTGAGCACTCAAAAGTGCCCTCCAAAATTGACAGTCGTCCTATACACTAGATACACTTTGCTTCGCCCACCTGCCTATCTCCTGCCTCTTCGCAAACGGAGCGAAGAGGCAGGAGATGGGGCAGGGGGGTGAAGCAAAGTGTTTTGAAGATCATTCGCCCCCTCCTCTGCCTTCTCCCCCTTTGGGGAGCAACAGAAGACAGAGGAGGGGGGCGAACATTGCAGTTTGCCGCAGCCGCCGCTCGATCGCTTCTGCAGCGGCCGAGGCAAACCCGCGATTCGCCCCCTCTCCCCACTTTCCTAGAAGGTGGGGAGAAGGGGCGAACGTGCCCCATTTGGCCACACAGCCTGCGGATCCCCCTCCTGCGCTCCCTCCTGGAAGGGAGCACAGGAGGGGCATGCGGAGGCTGCACGGCCAAACCCGCGATTTGCCCCCTCTCCCCACCTTCCTGGAAGGTGAGGAGAAGGGGCGAACATGCCCCATTTGGCCGCACAGCCTCCGGATCCCCCTCCTGCGCTCCCTTCCAGGAGGGAGCGCAGGAGGGGGATGCGGAGGCTGCGCGGCCAAACCCGCGATTCTCCCCCTCTCCCTACTTTCCTGGAAGGTGGGGAGAAGGGGCGAACATGCCCCATTTGGCCGCACAGCCTCCGGATCCCCCTCCTGTGCTCCCTCCTGTAAGGGAGCGCAGGAGGGGCATGCAGAGGCTGCGCGGCCAAACCCGCAATTCGCCCCCTCTCCCCACCTTCCAGGAAGGTGGGGAGAAGGGGTGAATGTGCCCCGTTTGGCCGCACACCCTGCGGATCCCCCTCCTGCGCTCCCTCCTGGAAGGGAGTGCAGGAGGGGCATGCAGAGGCTGCGTGGCCAAACCCGCAATTCGCCCCCTCTCCCCACCTTCCTGGAAGGTGGGGAGAAGGGGCAAACGTGACCCGTTTGGCCGCACAGCCTGCGGATCCCCCTCCTGCGCTCCCTCTTGGAAGGGAGTGCAGGAGGGGCATGCGGAGGCTGCACGGCCAAACCTGCAATTCTCCCCCTCTCCCCACCTTCCTGGAAGGTGGGGAGAAGGGGCGAACGTGCCCCGTTTGGACGCACAGCCTCCGGATCCCCCTCCTGCGCTCCCTCCTGGAAGGAAGCGCAGGAGGGGGATGCGGAGCCTGCGCGGCCAAACCGGCGATTCGCCCCCTCTCCGAACCTTCCTGGAAGGTGGGGAGAAGGGGCGAATGTGACCCGTTTGGCCGCACAGCCTGCGGATCCCCCTCCTGCGCTCCCTCCTGGAAGGGAGTGCAGGAGGGGCATGCAGAGGCTGCGTGGCCAAACCCGCGATTCTCCCCCTCTCCCCACCTTCCTGCAAGGTGGGGAGAAGGGGCGAACATGCCCCGTTTGGCCGCACAGCCTCCGGATCCCCCTCCTGCGCTCCCTCCTGGAAGGGAGCGCAGGAGGGGGATGCGGAGGCTGCTCGGCCAAACCCGCGATTCGCCCCTTCTCCCCACCTTCCAGGAAGGTGGGGAGAAGGGGCGAACGTGCCCCGTTTGGCCGCACAGCCTGCGGATCCCCCTCCTGCGCTCCCTCCTGGAAGGGAGCGCAAGAGGGGGATGCGGAAGCTGCACGGCCAAACCCGCGATTCGCCCCCTCTCCCCACCTTCCTGGAAGGTGGGGAGAAGTTGCGAACATGCCCCGTTTGGCCGCACAGCCTCCGGATCCCCCTCCTGCGCTCCCTCCTGGAAGGGAGGGCAGGAGGGGCATGCAGAGGCTGTGCGGCCAAACCCGCGATTCGCCCCTTCTCCCCACCTTCCTGGAAGGTGGGGAGAAGGGGCGAACGTGCCCCATTTGGCCGCACACCCTGCGGATCCCCCTCCTGCGCTCCCTCCTGGAAGGGAGCGCAGGAGGGGGATGCGGAGGCTATGCGTTGGAAGAGGGGGATCGTCTTATAGGGCGAATATATCACAAACTCTGCATTTTACCTTAGAAATTGGGGGGCTGGTCTTATACGCCCGGTCATCTTATACGCCGGAATATACGCCTTGTATTTACTAATGAGATATCTTGGAGATGGGACCCAAGTCTAAACACGAAATTCATTTATGTTTCAAATACACTTTATACACATAGTCTTAAGATAATTTTATGCACAATGTTTTTAATAATTTTGTGCATGAAACAAAGTTTGTGTACACTGAACTACCAGAAAGCAAAGGTGTCACTATCATAGTCACCCATGTATATAATTTTTGATTTTGTGTAGTTCAGATTTCAGAATTCTGGATAAGTGATACTCAGCCTACAGTATATTAATCTCCTTTCCCCATGCACAGTGACACACACACACACACACACACACACACCACCACCGACAGACTTGGGGGGCACTATTACAACCATTTTTTTCCAAAGCTTTATTGCTGATCTGCAACAGACCTGGTGGGAGGAGCAATAAACACTGGGTTGAGTTTGCACTGTTGTGAACATGTTTTTTTCCATAACTATCAAGGAGGAAGAATAAAAAATTGAGAGAAAAGAAAGGGGGGGAAGAGGGGGAGAAAGAAAGAAAGAAAAGGAGGGAAGAAAATGAAGGAATGGGTGTTTGGTCGTGTGAACATATGCATGTGTGCATAAATATGTCCGTGCCAGACTGGATTTGTAGCTAACCCCCTTTTAAAAGTGTCCAAACTATAGATCATCACCAAAAAGGAATTATGCATTGTGTGAAGAAGTAGTTATTCTTTACTGTACTGAATCTGCTAAGACTCAGTTTTACTGAATAACCCTGAATTGTAGCAGTATTGGGTGGGGGGATCCCTCTATATACTTTCTCAATATTACTCATACTTTTATAAACTTCTATCACGTCCTCACAATTTTATTCTAAATTTAAAAAATAATTCTACTTTTCAAATGTTTTTTATGCACAACTAAATATAATAGTTGTTTAAAATTTAAAGTCACAAAATAATGTCACTTTACTATGTACAGATGGTGCTCTTGACCCTTTTGGTTGCATCCAGTTCTATGATACCCTAGCAACTGGGAGCACTCTACACAGTATCCCAGGCTGGCCAAATCCCTGTTATAAGGGCATTTTGATACTGGAAGTGGTATTTTATATTCTTCTCCTTATAAATCTTGTCATGGAATTTAACTTTTTCATAGCTGTAGACACTGCATGGGTATTATCATTGAGCTGTCCAGCACAACATAAAATTTCTTTGCAATTTGGTCACTGTGAGTTGAGTCTCCGCCAGTGTATGTGAATTAGGATTTTTTGCACCAGTAGAAATACATTTACAATTATAGTAAACTGTATTTACTATTTAATTCCCATGTACCCAATTTAGAAAAATCCTGTTGGCTCTCCTCACAGTCACTTTGACTTTAACCACCTTGGTAATTTAGTGGTGTTACATCATGTGTAAACTTTGTGACCTCAATACTGAGCCTTTGCTCCTTCAAGAGGAACGAATTATCCCTAGTTAAGCCCTGAAGTCTATATATATTCATAGTATGTCAGTGGGAAAATTTCAAACATTTAAATAAATAAATGCATAAATAATTGTGACCTTTTTTAAAAAAATAATGAAACAAAAATGGATGAAATTATTTGCATGTTCATAGCTTCCATTTGAATAGATTCAATAAAATAAAAGGATTGGCATTTATATCAATACTTGTTTATCATTTTGATATCAACTAAACTGAGAGCAGGGGCATAAATTCATGAGGATTCCTATGACAGATACTAACATGAATTCAGCTATAGTATCAGCATATCCATGGCAATCTTACGTTTCTCTGAACTAATGATCTTTAGGTAAAAACATCCTGAAGGGGGGAAACCTCAAAACAAAGAACTGAATAGTGGGAACGCTCATTGGACATGAAGTACTGACTTTCTCAGGGGGAAGGGATGGAAAACTGTGAGGGAGGTGGAATGAAATGAAGTGTCCTAAAAGGAAATATAACTGAATTAACCAGGGAAATTCATAATGCAACAAGTCGCTACAGCCACATGTAAGGTCTGTCTTTTAAATAACGGGACTATGTTTCTACCTTTCAAACAAATCAGGGAGAAATGATTGTGAACACTTGAGTGATGATGACCTTGAACATGTCTGAACCTGTATGACAAACATCAACACTCTTGGCCATTCAGTTAATTGTCAGTCATCATTTAAAGCAGCTGTGTTGTCTGTTGTGTGCCAGAAAAATGCTAAGTTTAAAAGTCAAGCAACATGACATTCTGCAGCTACTTGAGGCAGACCCAAACCTTTTTTTAAAAAATCATCACTTGTGATGAAACCTAGATCTTCCAGTATGATCCTGAGACAAAATGACAGTCAATGCAGTGGAAAACATCATCATTGCCAAGAATGAAAAAGCACACCAAAGCAAGTCCACATTCAAAGCCATGCTCATTGGTGTGTGGGGTTTTGCTTTTTTTCATCAAGGGCATAATTTTGGTAGAATGGGTTCCAGAAGGCAGAACATTGAAGCAGCATTATTATAAGGAAGTCTTGACAAAGCTGAGAGAAAGTGTTAGGAAAAAAGGCCAGAACTGTGGAAAAATGTTTTCATTCTTCATCAAGACAATGCACCTGCTCATATAGCACTTTCTATGAAGCAGTTTTTGGCTGATAAACACATTACTACACTTAAACATCCTCCATATTCGCCAGATTTGGCACCATGTGACTTTTTTCTTTTCCCTAAAGTTAAATGGGTGCTTAAAGGAACATGTTTTGAGTCAATTGATGCAGTAAAGAAGAAAACAGCAGATGTTTTGACACAGCTGACAGAAACTGATCTGCTCCATGCCTTCGACCAGTAAAAAACAAGACTGCCTTGGTGTGTGAGTGTGAAAGGGGAGTATATTGAAGGAGACAAGCATTGGAATTGTAATACATATAAATAAAGATGGGTTGTTGTATCAGTCTTGTTATTTAATGGACAGACCTAGTATCTGTGGTTATTAGTCAACAATGTTTAGATGGAATTTCCAGTGTTGCATCTAAATGGCAGTTGTGAGAAAGCAGCAGCAGGAAACTGACCTTACACCCTCCTTGTGAGCTTTTTGGAGTTATCTGTTTTCCACTGTTTTCTTTTATCTGAATCAGCAAGTTTCCTCTTATGTCATTACAGTGTGTTCTCTAGAACGTTAGGTAGGCACAGGCATTCTTAGAAAGGACTGGGGCTTGTTGGTGTTTTGAAATCTACCTAATTTCCACCTTCATTGTTAAATGAATTATGAATCTTACCTTCTTTGGTGCAGAGAAGTGAAACCATACTCTTGCTTCTGCATGGCAGTCTAGGTTTAGAAACAGTATGTTGAAGAATAATGTCAATAGCATACCTATTACTTCTGCTTAATATGCATCATTTATCTGTCAGGTAGCCCTAATGAGTCACCAGTGGTTTTCTTAAAAAATTAAAAATATACTTGAAAATTCTTACTTCTTGATTTTTGGAGCCAATATATTTGGATTTCTGCAAACAAAAAGGTTCCCCCCTCCCCAAACAGACACACCTATCATTCAAAGCATATCTACAAATAGTTTTGTCCCTGTAAATGGGCTGTTGAAGTCTGTTTAAATTTCCATGATCTTTCAGAAATTAATCCACTGTTAAAAGTACAGTGGGCCCCTAGTATCTGCTGGGGTTTGGTTCCAGGAAACACGCCCCCCCCCCCGGATACTAAAATCCATGGATGCTCAAGTCCCATTATATACAATGATGTAGTAAAATGGTGTCCCTTTTATAAAATGGCAAAATCAAGGTTTGCTGTTCGAAGTTTATTTTTTATTTTGGACTATTTTCAAGCTGTGGTTAGTTGAATCCATGGATGCAGAATCCGTGGGTATGGAGGCCGAACTATAATATGAAATATTATATTTTACACGTTAATAAATAAGAATTTGTATACTTCAATGTAATGCATACAAAAATTTCAAATTCCTAATGTTATTATCTTAATGTCTCTGAGTTTCTTCTTTGAAGAATTTGCCAGATTTTAAATTTCAATTGTATTCAATATGTCAAATAGTTTGTGCTATAATGGCATTTTGGTCATGTTTACACAGGAACATCTTCCATATTTCTATTCAGCATTCTAGCACCAAATTATAAATTGTTATAGGTTGTGGTGCTATTACACACACACTGTGATTTAGTAAAGACTTTTTCAAATGGGGTAAAAAAAACCCTTGATGAGGTCAGGAGAAGAATGATGCTGTCACGCTTACAGAGCCCCAGTTCAGACGACACAGTCCTCCTCTGTCCTCCTCCCAACCTCCTCCCGACCTTCCCCCATGCTGCGAGTACCGCTTTTTATTGACAGAGGTTTTCCGTCAATAAAAAGCAGTGCCCGCAGCACAGAGGAAGCATGGGGGAAGTTTGGGAGAAGGACAGAGGAGAACTGTGTCATCTGAAACGGGGCTCTGTAAGCACAACAGCCCCATTCTTCTCCCACCCTCCTCAGGTGTTTGTTTTTTTTTACCCAATTTGAAAAAGTCCTAAGAGACAGATCTACATCAACATAACACTATACTGTCTGTGCAACCCATGGTAGACCACTATGGCTCATCTCAACATGAGAATTAATGTAGGATATGGGTGTTTGCCATTTTGGTGCTTCTGTGGATCAACTGAGATAGCAAGAACAAGTAGCCAGAAACTGAAATTCTCTAATGAAGACACAGAATCAGAATAAAGTTATGCCACACCCATTGTGCAATTATAGCACACAAATTTAGTGTAAATGGAACTAATCTTGGATGCTTCATTCTGAAAGTGTATTTTGATGTGAATGTGCATTTAGATCTATTCTCCTTGAGACTTCATGATTTATCAAGATTTATCTGTGAAGGCTGCTTTCACAAGTCAATCTCCCATGTTACATGAATACTATTAGGTACAAATTAATCTCCATACAAAATGTAGCAGTATAAATAGCTAGCTGTTTTTCTTACCCAGTCACCAAATGTGCATGTAATGTGGACATATTTTTGCTCTCCCAGTCTGAGCGTAAATTCAGCCATTTGTCATGATGTGACTGCTCATATTCTGGGACAATTTCTGTTACAAGTGGCCCTCTGAAATAAAGACACCCATATTAGCTTAGCACTTATATGTATAGCTTAGCATTTATATAAAAAAATATTTATTTCAAAATCTGAAAATTATGAAAATATGATACTCCATTGGGAGCTCAAAATAATTGCTACTATTCACTGTGATTCAGCTTATGTCTGGACCAAATAAAGAACCCAGACTTCCAGTTTACTTCCCCATGAAAAGGGAAACAACTCTTTGCAAACTCTTGCTTGGCAGTATCCCTGCTTCACTCCTCCTCTCCTTCCCAAGCATGTAAATTATCTGAAAAGGAATGTGGTCTATTAGTGCTACAAAATATTCAGCCAAAACTCCCAAGTAAATGTGTATTTGGGATTAAGGGAAAGAGGGAGAAGACTATAGGAACAACAAACTAAAACAATTCTAAAGAAGTCTAACCCTAGCCACACTTATTTAGGATCTGGATTTCTTCTCAACATTAAAAGCTAGACAAAAGCATTCAAGAGCAGAATGACTGGTATAAGTTTTAAGGGATAGGCATAAATATCCTTGATGGGATGATTTAAGACAAGTCAGTTGTTCCACAGACAGGAAACTCACATTGTTGCATAGACAGGAACCCCATATTAAATGTTTGTTTTTGTTTATAAATCTCCCTTCATCTGCAAGGGATGGGACTCCAGGGTGGTATCTATATTTTAAATCAACAAATACAATATAATATTCATAATCACAATATTCATAATCAAAATTCATAATCAAAATAAAATACTTTTTTTCAGTCAACAAATGAATTAAAAATACAAGAAACATAAAACACATATACATGTAAAACTAGAATGTAAAATTAAAATGCCTGGACACAAAGGAATATTTTAATCTGAAAGGAAAACAAGGTCAGTGCCAATCAGTGCCTTCAAGAGGTTCACCATCAAGACTGATCAGTGAATGATACCAGCAGCCCATGGGGTATCATAAGAGGTATGAAAAGGAGCAATGTGTTCTTTGAAGATGGGGCTAACCTGCAACTCTGTGTATTTATGTGATATGTGACATGAGGTGATATGTGACAAGGGAGCCCTGGTGGCGCAGTGGTTAAATGCCAGTACTGCGAGCCACAAGGTTATGAGTTCTATCCCAGAGTGCTCCAAGGTTGGCTCAGCCTTCCATCCTTCCGTAGGTTGGTAAAATGAGTACCCAGCTTGTTTGGGGCAATTAGCTAAAAAAACAATGTAAATCGCTTAGGGAGTGCTTTGGCACTGATAAGTGATATATAAATATCAATGCTATTGCTATTGCTGTGCTATGAGGGAAATCTTGGAGCACAAAATCTTAGTCATAAGCCCAAACTGAGAGACTCTTAAAGGGACAGGTGTCTTATGGTCATATTGTCTTCATATCAGCACATGGAGCTTTTGCACACCAAATTTGCTATCACCAGGGGATTCCAGAACAGGCAGGCAGGTGCTACATTTAAATGCTTTTAAACATTACATTCCCTAAGTACAGTGCTGGCATACAAGGATTTTCCTGTGACCTCCACATGAGGTAAACAATTTTTAAGACAGCTCTTAAATGGGCAATTGAATTACATCCTAGTTCTGTATATGCTACAGGGATTTTACCAAAGTTGGAAGAGATAATATTTTATTGTATTATTACTGAGAAAATTGAAGAAAAGGAATGAAAGTGGGAAATGGAAATTACAAGCATTTTCTCTGGTGGCCCAAAGTGTAGCTCATTTTACTTTGTGTCTGTCTAATACATTACTGTTTTGTTATAACATTAATGACCACATTCAGTGTTTTGTCTCTCTATGGGTTTCTTCTTCCTGACCATTTCTTCCTTATCCATTATGTGTCAGTCAACCTAATTCCCACAGCCTTTATAATAAGATATTATCAGGAGTATTCATAGAGTGGAAGGTTTTATTTTCCTTAAGCTAATCAAGTGAAGTATTCAGACAGAAGAATATCTCAGATTCTATTGAAATCAAGAGTCTGCTTTTAAAAAGGAATCAGAAGCAAATAATCTAATCTGGCAAGTCTGCAAGTCCAGTTTCTGTTTCTTTTGCATTTGGTTAACTAAAAGCTTCCTTCTGTATTCAAAGGTCTCTGTTACAAGGCTATTCAGGCAAACACCTAAGTCCTAAATCTATTAATGGGTGCTGTTGGTTCACTGGATACTAACATTTCATTGAAGGATTCAGTCCACCCTGTACTCTCCCAACATTAATTCACACCTGGAAAGGGCAATGAGATTCAGTCAAAAGAATATTTTGTATGAACAAATGATTTGACTTATCTGTTAGATTTAAGAGAGGAAATTATATTATCAACTTCAGCTGAGGTTCATGCATTAAGGGGAATAATAAGAAAATACCTAATAGCCTTTTAGTTGGTAGGCTGGAATCTACCCTGTTAGTGTCCATTTGTTTTTTCTTTGTTTAGTTTTGTTTGGGTTATTATAGGTAGGGAAGGGGGGAATTGGTTTATTTATTTTATTTTATTTTTTTATTAGATTTATACCCTGCCTTTCTCCCAAGATGGGACGCAAGGTGGCTTTAGGAGGGGGAATTATGTCATTTTGTCTGTATTGTATTATGTTTATCCTTAAATGTTATTTTCAGATTGAAAGATAAGTGTTTAATAAATGTTTTTTTAAAGAGAGTGATTCAGTCAAAATAATCTCTTTTAAAAATCTTTTACATGACAGCTATCCAACCTGAATTTACAACAGAAAACAAATAAACAAACAAAAACATAAGTCTCATGATAAATAATTTTCATCTCACTCCAAAATAAAATATTTTTAAAATAAGAAAAAGATCTGTGTCTGTATTGTTATTGACTTCTGCCAGGCTTTCTCCCCAGTTTGGATTAGGAAAGATCTCTTTGTGCCACTTCTGTTTGTAACTGTATACTCATTTTTAAAGTGTACAACTATAACTGTAAAATATGAATGTTACAAAAGCATGTTTTTGCAAATACAAACACATCCTCCCCTCTATGTCCTCCACCCACTCTAACAGTCTCTTTAAAGGCACTCCCGCCTAAATCCCCTCAGTTCCTTGAAGGACACCGCAATCAGCAGCAGCAGGAACATTAGAGCATATATGTTATAGCAGGACATAGAGGGAGAATGGGCGGGTCTGTGTGAATTCACAGAAGACCACTCGAAGATCTATGGTTACAGGTAAGCAACCTGTCCATTTTCTTCATGGTCTCTGTGAATCACACAGCTGGGTGTAGACTGGTAAGCTTCACTCTTGGAGGCGGGTATATCCTACACCAAGTATACCATATGTACAGACACCTGAGTTTGAAACATTAAGAGCACATTCTTAAGTAAAGTGATCAAAGCATATATAACAACAGTGACTTGGCAACATGAACACTCACTCATTGAATAAAGACAACAGTACAGCCTTCCCAAAGGCAGCCTCGTTCCTAGAACGAGAGTCAAGTCTGTAGTGAGAAATAGAAGTCAAAGGTGATGACCAGGTTGCAGCTCTGCAAATGTCCTCTAGAGGCACTCCAGAGAGAAAATCTGTTGAAGTGGAGACAGCTCTCGTAGAGTGTCCTTGAATCTGTGATGGCAGAGGTTTCTTTGCTAGTTCGTAACAGAGAGCAATGGTCGACGTCACCTACTTCGATAGCCGTCGCGAGGAAATGGGCTCTCCAAGCTTCGAGTCAGCATAAGACACAAACAGTCTGGGTGACTTCCTGTGGGATGCAGTCCATTGAATGTAGAAGGCTAAAGCCCTTCTGACGTCCATGAGGTGAAGGGTGCATTCAAATTCGTCCTGTGGGTCCTGCATCAAAGCAGGGAGAGTGATGGATTGTTTGAGATGGAAGCTGGACACCACCTTCGGAAGGAAGATGTCGGGACGAAGTACCACTTTGTGCTTATGGAAAGCAGTGTATGGAGGATCAGATCTCAAGGCACAGAGATCACCAGCCCAACGCGCCGAAGTGATGGCCACAAGGAAAGCAGTCTTCCAGGATAGGAGTCACAGATCCGTAGAAGCCAGAGGTTCGAACGGTCGGCGAACCAGCTGTGAGAGGACCAGTTCGAGGCTCCAAGCCGGGGTTGGTTCGGTCACCGGAGGGTGCAGGTTGGCGAAGCCTCTCAAAAATTTATTTACTGTCACATCAACAAAGGGGGACGGACATCCTCTCCCCTGGAACTCAATGAAGATAGCTGCCAGGTAGCACCGGATCGACGAAAGCGATAGGCCCGCCAAAGACAATTGGAGAAGAAACTCCAGTACAGTTGGAATGGAGAACGGTTCAGGACTCTGTCCTCGGGAGGCCAGAAAGGTTTCATACTTCTTCCACTTGTAGTGGTATGACTTTTGAGTAGACGGTCTTCGTGCAGCATCGATGACAGCCTGAAGCGACATTTGGACATGTGTAGCAGAGTTGCAAACCACGGCTGCCGAGGCCACCACGGGGCAATGAGGATGGCATTCGCTTGATTCCCGACGAAGCTTGGCAATCACTCTTGTCAGTAGTGGGAATGGAGGGAACAGGTATAGTAGCGGACCTGACCATTGGAACAGGAATGCATCTCTCCTCGATCCCGGAGCACGTCACCTGGAACAGAACTGGGGACACTGAGTGTTCTTGGGAGATGCGAAGAGGTCTACTTGAGGAAAACCCCAGCTCTGAAAAAAGGTTTAAGGTGACCGATCTGTGTAGATGCCACTCGTGGATGGAGAGACTCGAATGGCTGAGCCCGTCTGCAAGAGTGTTCTCCTCCCCAGGAAGATGGATGGATTGGAGAAACATGTTCCTGCAGATGCACCAATCCCAGATGTCCAGTGTGAGCTGTAGAAGTTGGGGGGACCTTGTACCTCCTTGTTTGTTCAGGTAGTACATGACAGAGGTGTTGTCTGTCAGTACTAGTACGGTCCTGCCCCTCACCACGGACTCAAAGGCTCGTAATGCTTTCTGGGCGGCGAGCAGTTCCAGGACGTTGATATGGAGAGTTTGCTCTTCGTTGTTCCAAGAGCCCTGAATCTCGTAGGACTCGATGTGTGCTCCCCATCCCTGCATCGAGGCATCCATTGTCAAGGATACATTTGGCTGAGGAAGGTCGAATGGCATGCCCGACAAGACATTGTCTGGTACCAGCCACCAGTCCAGAGAGCATCTTGTTTGGAGAATCGCGGAGAGGGTTGAACATTTTCAAGAACCAGTGTTGGAACGGACGGAACCGAAGTCTTGTGAGGTGGGTCACATAAGTCGTGGCTGCCATGTGGCCGAGAAGAACCTGAACTGAATGAGCGGGGAGCCTTTGGGACCGACGGACGGTATGGATCAAGGACCGAAGGGTGTTGAAGTGGTCTTGAGGTAAGTATGCCACTGCCGTTACCGAGTCTAGATGAGCTTCAATGAATTGGATCACTTGAGTCGGTTGGAACTGAGTCTTTTCAATGTTGACAACAAGTCCCATGTAGTCTAAGGCAACTAAGGTGAGGCCAACATCGAGTTCGAGCTGATGTCGAGACTCCCCCACAATCAGCCAGTCGTCGATGTACGGGAAGACCACCACACCCTGCTGCCGAAGGAAACCCGCCACTACTGCCATGCACTTCGTAAAGACTCGAGGAGCAGTCGAGAGGCTGAAAGGAAGCACTCTAAATTGGAAGGCTTCGGTCCCGACTTGGAACGCAAGGAAGCGCCTGTGGGCCGGATGGATCCCGATGTGAAAATGGGCGTCCTTCAGGTCTATGGAGACGAACCAGTCATTCCATTTTAGAAGCGGAAGGATGGAGGCCAAGGTGACCATTCTGAATTTCTTTGGGGCTATGTACTAGTTCACCCCACGGAGGTCGAGAATCGGGCGTAGACCGCCGTCCTTCTTGGTAACCAGAAAGTACCTCGAGAAGAAGCAGGCCCCCTTCTGCAACAGGGTCTGCACCTCCTTGAGGAGGGGAGGGGAGGGCGGTGTTGATCGAACCAGTCCCGTTGGAGGTAGAGTGTCGAACTCGATCCAATAGCCAGTCTGGATGATTTGAAGCACCCAACGGTCTGATGTTATAGAAGACCAGGCTTCTTGGAAGTTGGACAGTCAATCCCCGAAGAGAGGCGTCTAAGAAAAAACAGAAACAGCATCAGCAAGGCAATCAGAATTTCTTCCGGCCTTGGTCCCTGGATCGCTGCCGCGATGGTTGGCAGTATCTGGAACCTGAGCCCTGGCTCCTCACCGATGTGGCTGGAGAAGGAGAGGGAACATAACAGGACCGGCGGTAGGATTGGCCAGAGTACTCTCAACAGAACTGTTCACCATACGATGGGGCTTGCCAGGAATATCTGCTTCTAGGATGGTATTGAGAGGTGGAGGTGGAGCCCATACCATATTTCCTGGTAGTGGTCCTCATCTTTTGGGTGAACTCGAGTTTTTTGTCGGTTGACCCATTCAATAAGCCAGACTTGTCAAAGGGCAGATCTTCTATAGTGGCCGAGGCTTGAGGCGTAAGGCCCAAGGAACGCAACCATGCATGCCGATGCAGCGCAATGGAACCAGCGATGGTTTTCGCTGTGCGGTCTGCCACATGATGGGCCGAATTCATCTGTAGTCCCACGAGGGACTGGGCCTCAGATTGTATGGCTTCTGCCATTCGACGCCGCTCCTCAGGGAGGTCCCGGATAAGATGACTCATTCTTTCTCATAGGACCTGCTGGTAAACTCCCATGCAAGCCAAATAATTTGCCATACGGAAGCTCAGACCAGCTGCCAAATAAATTTTCTTCCCAACAATATTGAGTTTCCTGCCCTCTGGGTCTGGTGGAGATGACAGAGGTCGGCGTTGTTTCTTGTTCTGTGCGACTTCGACGACCACAGAATTCAGCCTTGGATGGTTCTGGAGCCAATCCACATGTTCACCACCTACACGGTACAGTCGATCTATCTTTTTAGATGTCAACTGGATAGATGAGGGATTCTCCCAAGACCCTTGTGCGATTTTCAACAGAGAAGGCAGTACCAGGATGGAAACCGTCAGGGGTGCCTTTGACTGGATCCGTTGGAAAATTGGGTCCACGGGATCAGCCGCTCATTCCTCCAATTTAAGATCTAACGCATGAGACATCCGGACCATTTGCTCTCCAAAAGCACGCACATCATCAGTTGGAGAGGCAGAGTCATCCTCCATCAACTCGGTCTTAGGTGATGGCAGATATGGTCGGTAAAGGTCCCAAGACATGGTGGAAGATGAGGACGACCCTTCTGATGAAGGACTACAGTCCCGTGGTGGTGTGGGAGATCGAGGTTGTGGAGTTGGAGGAGTTTGAGGTAGAGGGCGATGTTCAAGAGGAGATACCTGGATCACAGCATCCCTCTTTGACACCGGCTTCACAACATCCAGGTCGATGAGTCGCGGAGACCGGGCAATCGAGTAGCCTGTGATGGTGGTGTCAAGTACATCACCTCTCGGTGTATAGATCTGCAAACCCATGGGTGACCCGAAACCTGCCCTGCAGATGGATCGGGCAAGATCATAGGCAGAATAAGCCAGGACATCATGACAGATTGCAGCAGATGCACGGCTTTGAGGGACATCTTCGGACTCGACGACCTTGATCTCAACGTCCGAAGAATGGCGCTCCAGCAACTGAGCCCTGGACATGACCAGAGCAGGGGATGCTTCGAGGCGCCTAGGAGACCTCTCGGTGTCAGTACCGGATGGGACCTCAACCATCACAATCTCAGCTGATCCCGACGGTGTACGGGACCGGTGAGTCTCGGGCTCTGTTATGGTGGAAACAGGCAAAGGCCGGACAAAGGTGCCCTCGACATCTGTCGATCGGCGAGGGGGGATCTCAGGAGCAGCACTTTCCACAGGCTTAGGTTTCTTTGAGCCATCCTTCGTCTTGGTCTTGGACGTACTAGAGTCATGCTTAGATGAATGCTTTTCTTTCCTCTTTTTCTTCAGAGATTGAGATGAAGCAGACTCAGTACTGGGACGAGCCTCGGTGGTGGAAGGGGCCTTGTCCCGACTGGCATCCTTCGATGTCGACGGTATCGGTTCTTGAGTCGGTGTCAATCGATCCCGAGCCGAATCTGAGGACGCACGCTGAAGGGAGGAGTGGAGTGCCTCTGGGTCAGATGCAGTGGAGCAGCACCTAGACGGGCTTCGGGACCGACGACGGTTTTGGCCTGTAGGTGGAGGAGACCGGGAGCATCCACAGCCTCGGGACTCAGAGGGAGGAGCCGAGGCAGAGGTAGAGGCTGGAGCAGAACCAGGGAGTAAGGCTTTCTCGTAAAGAAAGGACTTCAGGCGCGAGAGCCTATGTTTCCGAGCCTGTGGTGTAAAAGCCTTACAATGGACACAAGCGTCGACATTGTGAGTCTCTCCCAAGCATATTAAACAGCGGAAATGACCATCCGCACCTGGGAGCTTCGCTTGACAAATTACGCAGCGTTTAAAGGCTCCTCTCCCAGACATTTTACTCACAATAGCTGCGATAATCAGAACAATGAAGAAAAATCATAGTCAAGGACAGTCCAAGGTCAAGAATGATATCTGAGGTAATGCCAGAACCAAAGGAGTAAGCCAAAATCATCGTCAAAAGCCAGAAACAGGTCAAAACAAGAGTAATCAGAAACCGAACACCCAAACCAGAGGGATAGAGCAAAAGTCATCGTCGAAAAAGCAAAGCCAAGTCAAACCAGATCGATGAGAGAAAAAACACCTAGCGAACAGAAGTTCCTTCAAGCTGCTAGCGTGGCGGAAAGAAAGGAACTGAGGGGATTTAGGCGGGAAGCCCTTATAAGGGACCGTTAGGATGGGCAGACTTACCGCAAAAAATGTATCAAAGCATATTCTGCCTAGCGTTTCTAGAAGGTTCTGATGCTCTGTGCAGGTGCAGGAGTAACCCAGCTGTGTGATTCACAGAGACCACGAAGAAGATGCAGCATTTAAAGCTCCGAATATACCCCTGCTTTTCCTTAATATTTCTGTGGAAATGGTACTATGTTAAAACAATTTGCTTTTCTTGGTCATTAAATATTTTAACTCAGAAAACTCCTCAACTACTTTTTCACAGCCCCATCCCTACTAGGTGTCCACACCTCCATTTTCAAAAAAAGGTTTGGGTGAAAATATACCCCCAAATAGTCATGCACCTTCCCAGAACACATGGATAAACTGGAAGTGGCTTCTGTGTGATTTTTGCAAATAAAATAAAATAAATGGGGTGGAGCAGGCTACTGTGGGAGCCAAAAATTGCTCCCTTAGCAGCTGCACATTTCTGATGTACAGATTATAATTCTGCATCCCAGGGATTTTTGTGGTAGCTAGTAATAAATAACAAAAAAATAGTAACATACAAAACTAAAAACATATTTTTAAAAAAAGTGCAACATTTGATGCAAACAGTACAGCTGGAACTCAAACAGCAAAATCCTGCACATGACCATTTACAACAAACCCTGCTGAGCTCCTGGGGGGCTATTCCCTGTAATCCTGTAAATGTGTATTTACAACACATTTGTGTTGTAACCTAGAAGAAGCAGGGATTAATACCATCCTGCATTAAACAGAAAAGTAAAATGTTTGCCAGGCATACAGATCTGGGAAAGGCATTTGCATTCTGCTTTTTCCATCCCACAGTTTCAACCACCGAGGGAACTCAGAAGTTCCAGTAATCTCTGGGATTTAGCAGCTTTGTATGAGCAAATGATTGTGGAGGTTCCCTGGCCCCAAACCATACTGTGTTTCTAAGCTTGAAACCAGTACCATATTTACTCATATATAAGTTGACCTCATGTATAAGTTAAGGGCAGGTTTGGGGCCTAAATTATGGATTTTGCTATGACCTGTGAATAAGTCAAGGGTAAAACTTAGGCGCATGAAACAAATACCGTAGATCTTTTTTTCTCCTTTTAAAAATGTATGGAAGGAACTTACTTAGGAAGAGCAAAAGAGGAGAGATCTGTTTGTTTGTGGAATTATAATTGGAGGGGGTGTAAATTGCATTGCTGATCTTAAAATGCCTACATTGATAGAGATAGGAAAAGAATATAAATGAAGAAAAAGAATGAGAACATGGCCTGAAAAAAGGGAGGAAAAGAGCAAGAAAGCAACCCCCCTCTATTAGGGACCCAGGGCAAAGACAGTGACAAGAGGCAGAGACAAGAAACGCCTCTAGGCCTGGCAGGGCATGGGAGCAGCACTAACACCCCATTACCCCTCCCTTGCCCAAACTGGAGAAAAAAAGGCAGCCCTCCTTCCTTCCCTCCTTCCCCACTTTCTTTTGTGGCCTGAGTGGCATTCAGCAGCAATTTGGGGGAGCCTGAACAATTTGGGGGAGCCAAGCACATTTTGGGTGCTTGAAGCACAGTGGCAGTGGCCGTTTTAAACAAGGGCTTATGATATAAGCCTCACCTTGTGTTTGTGGTGGCCATTTTTAATAAGGGTTTACAATATAAGCCTCACCTCTGCCACCAGTCTGCCCAAAATGGCTGGGAGCACAGCTTAATTTCAGGAGCACATTTCAGGAGCATAGAGCTCATCCCTCCAGCATCATTGTCATCTGTTTCCAGCACTAACCCGTGGATAAGTTGACCCAGGTTTGGGGGGGCAATTTTTTAGTAAAAAAAAAATTTTTTTTTATTTTACTTATAAACAAGTTTATATGGTACTTTGAAGTGCATCTGGGAAATGCATGGTCTGGCAGTAAAATGGTTTCAAAGCCTGAAAGACAAGTTCAATATATCTGCAACCAACAGAAGCCTAAGAGTTGCATTCTGAACCAATGTAATTTTCTGACAGGTTTTCCAAAGTAGATTTATTTACAACACATTGCTAGAATCAGAGCTAGATGTAACCAGGACATGGATAACTGTGGCCAAATTATTCCCATCCAGGAACAGCTATAGCACCTGCCTAAAACAGTGGGAAATGTTTCATACCCAGTAGTACTGCATGGAATTCCAAAGTAAGGGCTGAATCTAAAGTGTTTCTGAACAATTTTCAAACTATACAATATTTTTTTAAAAAAAAAAAATTAAAATTCAGTTACTGCCAACAAGTAGATGAGGGGGAGCATAGTCCTTATTAGATATTCTGCATCCCTTGGTAGCTTTTGACACCATTAGTCATGGTATCCTTCAAGAATGCCTGCCTGGATCAGATACTGGAGGAACTCTATTATAGTGGCTGTGGACTTCCCTATCCGCTATACACAGAAGGTGATGCTGGAGGTTCACAGTTCAGCACTATGGCTTTTGGCATATGGTGTCCCATGGGCTCCCTTTTGCCCCTGTGTTATGCAATAGCCATTAAGGAGGAGGTGGGTCATTCGGATCTTTAAATCTTTGGATCTTTAGATCCAACATGCTAATGACTCTTAACTCCATTGCTACTTGTCATCTAAAACCAATGAAGCTCAATATCTTTTAATGGTACCTGAATTCATTAATGGGTTGGGTGAACTAGTAGAAATTAAACCCTGACAAGATGGAGGTACTACTGCTCAGCAGAAAGTCTAGTGCAGAGACTGGGATTCATCCTATACTAGAAAGAGTTATGCTCCCATTAGGAGATAAAGTTTACAAACTAGGACTATTCCTTGAATCTGTACTGTCTCTTGACTCCCCAATGCAAACAGTACTACCACAAAACCTTTCATGCACCACCTACAACTTTTCCATAGTTGACCTGACTTGTTGACAACAGTCATCCATACCTGAAGGTACAGCTGATGCAAACTGTGGCAGCTAAACTGTTAAAAGGTGCATAGAGCCAAGGCTATATTACTCCAATACTAAAAGCCCTACACGGGTTGTCAGCTCCTTTCTGGGCCCAACACAAGGTACTGGCTTAAAATTTTCTAATCCTAAATGTCTTGGGCCCTAGTTATCTAAAGCACCACCTGTCTTATTATAAACCTATCTAAATGGGACGATCTTCAAAAGAGACCCTCTTGGGTATATGTGTAGTATGTGGGGAAATCATTAGTGTAATGCAATGCAATCTTGTGTATCCCATGTTAAGTTCAGTTTAGGAATTTTCCCTGCATGCATCAGTTCTTTCACACACCCCTTCTCCTTTCACTAGGCAATTTCAGCCAACTAGAGCAATGGGTCATTCATCACATGACCTAATTTAAATATTATTACATTTTGTGTAAGTTCCTTTTAAGTTTCGTCTCCATGTGGCTGGAGCCATCTTAGAAGTCTTAGAGTCTCAGCTCTTAAGCCATCTGTGTTCCTTTTAGTCGAGTCACCATGTAGCCCACATCGCTTTAAGGCTGGGTGAGTCTTCCTACCCTAAATCCTCTTAGTCAGTTAGGGACCTTTTAAGTTTGTTTTAATATGTAGATTAAGATTGATATACCTTCAGTAAGCTTTTGATATGCTTTTTGAACTGACTTCTTTGTTGTTTTAATGAGTCTAATTGACTGGGTGATCAGACCAGACATTTAAATGTTAATTGAGCTGTGTCTGCATTCTGGATGCTTTACTCTGCTTAATTTGAAAGAAAAGTGTTGTTTTTTTTACTTTTAAAGAAGATATTTTTATTTTTAAAAGGGTTAGTTCCCTGGAATTTTTAATATATTTTTAATTTTAGACTCATACCTCCCTACAATATGGTCACCTACAGAGGCCTACTATACAGGCAAACAAGAGACGGCTTTCTCCTATTTTGCTACCAAATTGTGAAATGCACTCCACTCAGAACTGCGGTCACTTCCCATCATGGAGATTAACATATCTCTGTCTCAGTTTCCTTGTACAGAGGGCCCTTGGTATTAACTGAGGTATGGTTCCAGGACCCTCCATGGACACCAAAATCCATGGATGCTCAGGTCCTATTATATATAATGGTGTAGTAAAATGATGTCCCTTATATAAAATATCAAAATCAAATATTGCTTTTTGGGATTTTTTTTTGGTGGGGGGAATTTTCAAGTTGTGGATGGTTGAATCCGTGGATGCAGAATCTGCAGAATCTGGAGTACAGGGCCGACTGTACTCCAGATCCTACATGCATTTTATTCCTGTCCTTATTTCATATCATATTGGAAGATTTTGTGTTTTTCTTTTCTGCATTGAAATTAGTTTGAAATCATTTTAATATGCACATTTATTTATGCATTTTGCACATTTCTACCTATTGGCATAAAGTATGTGTGCATTTCAGCTGTTAACTTTTTAAAATGTGTGCATTGTTTTGTGAGCATTGTGTTCTGCTTCCTATAAGCCTCACAGATATGCAGTTCTTAAGGTGATCAGTGTTTCTTTTTGCAACAAATCTTGCCTAGCTTGAACAGTAGTACACTTAATCCACATATTAAAGCTTTCACAAAATAACATTGTCCAACATAAAAGAGTTTTCTGTGGAAAAAAATTTGGCTTCTATGTTCCTTATGCCATAACAGACTACAGTTAAAACAGCAACAGCAAAATATTATTTCAGGAATTCAGCTTAAAGGGAGAAGATCTACCCAACTTTTTGTACAATAAGCAAAGTAGGCCTTTTATGTCCGCCCAGCTGTTTGGAAGGTCAAATTTACAAAAGGCATACCATTACTTTAAACATATGGCTAAATCTAAAGATAGAAAAAAAAACTTTATTTATTTGAACATGAATCACTTGCTCACATCATCAAACCTAATCAAACCAAACTAAACCTAATAACCCAAAGACAAACTCGGTTAATCATTTGTGTTGCAAATGATCATTTAGATAAATTAGTTTATTACCAAAACCTCAGCACCATTCCACACTATGGAAGAAAGCTTGAGGCTATTTACAATTTAATAACAAAAGCTACCACTTACAGTTGGAACCAGAAATTTATCTTTTCTTTTTCAATCCCTACTACAGTACTAAAGTTGGCTCTGAGAGAGTGCCTTTCACTTGAATCCCCAATGATTTAAAAGCAGCTCTTTCCAATCAGTCAATTATGCCTTCAGTTTATTGGTTTACTGATTGAAATATGCTGCTACTTTTAATTTCATCATTTTGCAATAGACAAACTTTGCTCTGAATCCAATGATCTCTGCCTAAGCGAAGGAGCTCTTTGCTTCACAAAGGGACAGGGACATGCTGATTGCCAGAGAAATTCCTCACTGCTGCAAAGCAGTTAAATTTTACTGTCTTTTGTGTCAACTCAACATAGTCAGGAAGCAGGAGTGGCCTCTGTCTACATGAGACCCTCACCTGAACAACACAGGTAACATCTGAAACAGCGTGTAGGCCTGTGACTCCAACATCATCACTTTTCTTTCTTTATTTTTTTAACATCTTT
Source organism: Gambelia wislizenii (assembly GCA_030847615.1). Classification (NCBI taxonomy): domain Eukaryota; kingdom Metazoa; phylum Chordata; class Lepidosauria; order Squamata; family Crotaphytidae; genus Gambelia; species Gambelia wislizenii. Next base: position 100,070,923 of record JAUMIR010000005.1, on the reverse strand, counting down.
TGCCTGATGAAGAAGCCAGTAGAGCTTTGAAAGCTAGCATCATGTGTTTTGCATTTGGTTAGCTAATAAAGGTATCACTTTTTTGTGGATTTTGGATTCTGTTTTGCTGCATGGCCCACACGGCTACCCCTGAATGTGTTAACTCTGAAATGTGATTTCTGGGAGTCATTGAACACGTTCATGGTACAGCAGCTTCATGCTGCTAGAGACCTACTTACATAATTTCACAAGATATTTTCAGGCCTGGACATTATTAACACAAATGTTCTTGTATTATGCAAATGCTGTTGCATCATTGCATTATATAAAATCCAGATGAGCTTTACTATCTTTTTCATCCATTCAGGGGATCTATTGGATCCTTAATTGCCACTAGATAAAAAAAAACAAAAAAACAGCAAAAGCAAGAAGTTCCAGGCTACCATGGACGTACCATTCCACTGTAATTGGTAGGTCAACTGGATAAGTATTGAAGTTAAGAGAAGAAAAATGCAACTACTTCACAGTAAACAAGCTACTTTGTTAAATGATTATAGTATCAAGGGAGCTAGAATTCCAGAGCTGCTATTAATCTGGTGAACAAAATAATCCACACACAGTAGTAAATGTCAGTTCCACTTGTGCTAAATGGACAGAGATAGCACTCACCCTATTTGCAGATTAAGAAAATGTCACAGATTCAACCACTTCTATCCAAACTCCTAGTCACACTCAGAAAATTTATCAGTACTACAAACTACTGACCTTACCCTAAACCCATCTGTTTGCATGCCAAATAGCTTAAATTTTCTTCCCATCCATCAGCACATATGTAGTAATTGGTCGCTGACCTTTGAACAGTTAGGAACATCAAGGAGCTCCTGTTTTTAGACAGGGTTACTGTGGAAAAAAAAGGTGAATGTAACTTTATCATGTCATTAAGAGATTAAGGGCTAACTAATAAGTAGATACATATCATGTCACTTGAAGATTTGCAGACCAGTATGTAATCACTGAAAAGAACTCTTGTGAATACAGAAAATGTTACCATCCGGAGATTCCTCATGATACAGGTTGATACAATGAGCCTACACAGATGACCAAACTATCTCAGCATGAATTCCATCACACTGGAGCAGCTTGACATGGCATTTTGCCTTCTGAGAAGAGCTAAGTATTCCCATCTCTCCAATATCTGGGTTGACTGAAAGATGCCCCAAAATAAGTCCAAAAGACAAAGGGTGTCATTATTTGGGAACTCTTGTCTGGACCCTGCTTGCTGGGATATGCATTAAAAATACTATATGTCTACATGGATCTGAGGAAGTAGACCAAGTCTACAAATGCTTATGCTAAAATTTCTTTCCCCGCCCCTCAATTAAGTCTCAAAGGTGTGACAAGATCTCCTTGCTTATTGTATGCCATACAGTCTGCTTAATTATCCAGGCTGGGTTTCCTCACATATCTTCAGGAAGACAAAGAAGTAGAATTCAAGAGATGATTACATCTACTTTCACAGAGTCTACTACTGCCATAATTCTCAAGTAATTCTCAAGCATAATTCTCAAGCAATCAGTATTTTAGGCCACCCCAGATATTACAACATTCAAACTTAATAAAAAGCTGGATTTATATTTATTACTCTTAACTATTCAAAAAAAAAAGTTATTCCATGAGGTAATTACACTGGTCTTGTTTCCACAGCAAACTGTATCCCCATGGCTGTGGAACATGTAAAGAATCAGGGCTAAAGAATAACTAATTCCTACACCTGGAAACTGTTAAATCAGAATATCTCATCACTTGTCTCTAAAGATGCACCCAGAGATGAGGGTGAAATTGTAATGTGTTACATAGATAAGAAGAAAAGTGATTATCCCGATTCTCTTCCCTCTTCACATTTGTTGTTTATTATTAGAATATCTTGTTTATTTCTTATTCTATTTTTATTTAAAAAAACAGATAGCTATCTTATATCCAAAATAATTTCCCCAACATCTGACTATAGTAATGGTGCCCTGTGCTAGTAATGGTGAATGTGTGGCACTCCAGATACTATGATTTCCATTAGCCATAGTCAGAATATCCAGTGGTAAAAGATGATGGGAACTGTAGTCCAACATCATCTGGAGGACAGCATTCCTTATTCCTGCCTTATGCATAGAAATATGTTGCCTTCAATTGTATTTTACAGTATTCTGATCCTGCTGTTTGATGGTGGAAAAAGGAAATATGGGCCATGACACTATCCAGTGCAGTACTGCTATGGCCTGTGTAAGATTAGTATTTTTGGCTGTTTTGCATATTCAGTCTAAGAACCCTACTGCAAGACTTTGTTCTTACTGGTACAGTATATAAAATACTTCTATACTTACACATTAAGAGAAGGATATAGCTCAGTTCTTCTGCTTACCTGTTCTTGCCCTCTGAAGAGTAATCTCTTATTTTACTGATTTTCATGAAGGCTCTGTTTTGCAGCTTTCCATCTACAGAGGCCTAGCTTAGAGGACTGTTACATGTTTCTTTGCAAATTTCCAGAACTAACTATCTCTGGTACTATTGAAAAGTACCTGGTGTTTTCCCCCTCTGAAAGCTCCACATTATGAATTCTAGACAGAAATGTAGATGCCAACACTTACCACAGTCCCATTCATCGGATTTGTCTGCACAGTCTATCTGCCCATCACACCACCCTTTACGAGGCACACAATCATGGTTGGCACATGTAATCTCATCCTTTTTGCAAAATGCTGCCATGAAAAAAAAATGAAAATTAGAACATAATATTTAAGGAGAGAGAAAATGTTTTAGAGCAAGACAAACAGTGAAACTATACACATTATTTGGGATAGTACCTTCTGAACAGAAGAGTGATAACAGTTGATAACTACTGAGCTTCCTTGTGTGTATGTGCCTTCAAGTCACCTGTCAACTTATGGTGATCCCATTAGTTTTTCATAGGGCTTTCTTAGGCAAGGAATCCTCACAGGTGGTATTGCCAGTTCCTTCCTCTGAAATTTAGCCTACAGCACCTGGTATTCATTGGTGGTCTCCCATCCAAGTACTAACCAAGTCTGACCCTGCATAATTTCCAAGATCAGATAGGATCTGATGCCTTTAGGGCATCTAGGCTGACTATTGAGCTTCCTTACTTGGAGGTAAATTCTGAAGTTTCAAACAACCATTGTAAATAAACCCTAGTTGTTAGTAATGCTAAATTCCACATTTAGAAGGTAAGGGAAGATAAGATACCTTTGTCCTGTGTGACAGAGCTTTACAGTACCTCTTCCTGCTCCAAGACCTATTAAGGTATAAAGTTACAAGAGCACCATCCTGGATTCAATCTGGCAACCTTAAGGAAGTTGTTTGATCAGGTTCTCTTTATTTTTCTCTTTCTGCCTCCAGAGGATCTTTGACAACTATAAATCCTCACCTTACAGAGCCCACAATTGTTTCAGTTGCCGGTTTATTTACCTGATCAAAGAGCTAATCCAAGTAAACTGACAATAAGAAGTAAGCATTTTTATCGAGAGGATGTGTTTCTAATTTGTCTGAACCTTGAAACAAACCAAGCTATTTCAGGTAGATTCAGGAGTCTTGACTGAATCAGGGCTCCTCAAAAGCACACTGAATCTGAACCTAAGCCTCATTTAGTGATTCAGGTACAGAGCCCCTGACAGTGTTTTGGTGCAGAACTTGACATATTTCTTCCCCAGGTGCTACATGTAAAGAAAACAACATGGTAATGGGGAAAGGAGAAAAGAAGATGGATTGATAGCTCTAAATTCTAATCATTGTGAATAGTTTTATAAAGTTCTCCAATATCAGAGCAGGGATAGTGAAACAATGTATCACATGACTGTTGCAGTGTTCAATTATCTTTGCTAGCTTTCTCTCTCTCAAAATCATTAAAAGAATTTTTGTGTAACTTGGGAGCATCTAGCATTGGGACTGTGCTTGCACAATGTTGTTTAAGCCCTTCAGCCTGTGCCACTATAGGCCCTACATCCACCTTCCGCCTCTCCCTTATTGCACTTTGTGCTACTTCAGTACCAAGTAAGCAGATTTTTTTTTTAAAAAATGCCTAAACTTTTTATTCATCAGGAATCTCCAGGCCAGGGGTGAGAATTGTGCAGTATGCATGTGACCTTGGGGGCCTTCTCTGCAGCCCTCAGACCCTTCCATCAGCCACCAAAAAAAAACCCAACAACAAAAAACCAGTCAAGGAATGGAGAATTATCTCCAGAGGCCTTTGGGGACATGATTCTCCATTTCTTTGTAATTTTGAATCCCCATCTCAAAACGGCCTCAGATAGTAATTTTTTAAAATGGATTTTCAGTTAATGGGTGGATACAGCCCATACCAATCCAGAGCATGTAGAAAATGAAGGGAGTTTGGGCCCTGGTTTTCTAGTGCTACCCACTTCTGCACTTATCCTTTGAATATTTGCTAATTCCTTACTTAGGGACACCTTTGTGATTTTCTGAAGAGGTCTGATGAGCGATAGCTTCTCTTATCACTTTCAGGCAGTTTATTGTTGCCTGCCCCAAAGATATAAGCTGTATGATTCAAGAGGTGTCGTACCACTTTGGGACACCAGTTCTTTGGATTTTCACATGCCAAAGATGACTAAATCAAAAGGGGGTGAAGGACTGGTAGGGGAGGAGTAGAACAACAATTTGTCATGGAAATCTAAGATTTGTCATGGAAAGGAAGAAACAATTCTGTATTTTCTTATTTACATCTTCATGGTTATGGTTCCACAATGTGGAATCCAAATCTGGTGCATAGTTTCCCTCCCTGATGTGAATTTCCTCTGAAGCATCTACGCAGGATAAATTGACCAGACCTTAAATCCTAACATGCAGTTCATCAAACAACCCACAATAAAGACATTACAAGTGCATGAACCAAGTCTACATTAAGTGGCATATGAAAACACAGGGTGGGGTGGCCAGAATGCAAAACCAAAATAAAATAAAAATTCAAAACAAAATGACAGTTTGAAGAAAGGCTTTGGAACAGCCTCATGGATGACTGCAAAATGAACAAATACCAAAAGCACGGAAAAAGATTTCTGCTGTTCATTTTTAAAAAATGACTCCTCTGAAAGCAAGATAGCCAAAAACTATCTGAATATTCACGTAGGAGATTTTCAGACGCCTCTTTCAGCATCTTGCTGCGCAAGCAGCCTCCGGAGCAGTAACGAGGCTGCTGCGCAGCAAGGGGTCCATTTTGGACAATGCTGTTTCTCTCTCGGCGTCGTCTGTGACTCTTGTGGCTTGCATTGGAGGCGGCCGCGCTGTTTTTCACTCACGGAAGTTGTCCGTGAGTAAAAAGCAGTGCGGCCGCCTCCAATGCTAGCTGCAAGAGTCACGGATGACACCGAGAGAGAAACGGCATCGTCCAAAATGGACCCCTTGCCGCGCAGCAGCCTCGTTACTGCTCCAGAGACTGCTTGTGCGGCAAGACGCTGACAGAGGCATCTGAAAATCTCCTTAGATTAGTCTAGTTAGTGTCCATATAGGCTTCCCAGTGTGGGACTCAAGGCAGCTTACCAAAAGGCAAAACAAATAAATATGAATAACCTGATAAAGAAAACGTTAAAACTCAAGTAAACAAGATTTCATATTAAAATGTTATTAAATTTTTTAAAATGTAAAATCATTTTAAAGCATAAAAATAAAGTTAAAAAATGCATCACACCCCCCCATAAAAATGACTCCCTGAGTCATTTACACACCATTTACACACCAAGATCAGTTTCTTAGTTTAACTTTAAGTTTCTTAGTTTAAGTGTCTTAGTTTATGTTCAGTTTCTTAGTTAGGATTCTAAATATTTCTAGCACATCAATCAATTAGACGTCGCCTTCTTAAGGTGCCAAGTTCTATGACCAGAAAAACAAGTTCTGCAACTGGTATAAATTATACAACTGAAACAGCTGTGCATAAATGAATCTTAAGACCAAAGATCCATCTAGTCAAGTGTATCCTCTTCCCAATGGTGGCCAACCTAACCCTTCCCAGTAGTCTGGCTGCCCAGAAAACAGATTTCAGAGGCACAATACATTACTGCCTCTAACTTTGGCTTCTGAACTTGAATGCAGCAAGAACAAGCAGCAACAGCCTATGCCATGAGAAAGTACACAATATGCAATATAGGCATGGTGGTATAAAGCACTTACAGCAATTTGTTTCATCTGCATTGTCAGGACAGTCTGCAAACCCATCACATATCATTGTATGTTTGATACACAGTTTGCTTGTTGGACATTCCCAAAGACTTCTTTCCTTGCAACCTAGAGGCCAAAATTAAAGGCATTATACATTTGATTCAATGACAAATCAGTCAGATATGCAAAGAGATAGCCATGTTAGTCTGTTTCAAAGTAAAAGGAGCGAAAGAAGGAAAGAGGAATTTTAGATCTTTAAGACTAACAAATTTATTTCATCATACATTTTTGTGAACTGCTGTCTAGTTCTTCAATGAATGGTGTGCAGCCTTGATAGATAAACATTTAAAAACATCCCTGGGGGAGGGAGATGTGAAATGTATAAGTGCAAAATGTGCTAGCATGGTGGTGGGGTGACAAGTAGTCATCATCATGATGGAACTAATAATTCTTAAAAAGATACACAGTGGGTGACAAGTACACCCAAGTGTATATAAGGTGATCAACACATTATGGTAGAGAAAACTCTTTGTCTAAGTCCAGGGGAAGGGCAGAGTTAATTTACAGATATACTCAGTCAGAGCTGGGAGATTTTCAGATTGGGGGGGGGGAACCTATGGAGGTTGGGAGAAGAACGGGGCTGTCACGCTTCCAGCACTCTGTTTCACACACACTCGTCTTCCTTAAGTTTCTGTTAATAAAAAACAGCTGAGGGGAAATGAAAGCAGGATGGAGGGAGAATGAATGGAGGTTGGGAGGAGGACGGGGGCATGTGAAATGGAGGATGGACGGGGGCATGTGCTGGAAGCGCGACAGCCCCGTTCTTCTCCCGACCTCCGTGGGGGTTATTTTCCCCATCTGAAAATCTCCTTGGATGGAGAAATTACAACTAGAAAAAAATTGTCCAAGCAGTGTCATAAAACATGCAACAGTGGGGATAATGAATTACAGAAAAAGATAGTTGTAACTGTCTCAGACATGGAAGGGCTGAGTTTGATTCTGTTTTGTGGCCCTACAAGACAGATCCCTCAAAGAAAATGACAATACACCACTAACTTTCACCTACAATTCACAGCTGAAACCAATCAAATGCATCATCAGCAAGTTCACAGCTGAATCCCATCAAAGGCATCATCAACAGACTTAATGTTCTAATTCTAAAGTATGAAATTACAATGCTCTGTATATTTTATTGTTAACTGTCTTAACAACTATAGTGGAAAGGCACTAAGTAGTTTTCACTTCATATTATAATTATCATAAATAAATAAATAAATAAATACTATGCATGGCTTAACAAAATAGCACCAGGGCAAATTAAATGAATTTGAATGCCTACTGACCTTTGAACAGGATTATATGGTATATAATCTACTACTTGGGTTTCATAAAACAAGATGGCACATCTACCCAGAAAGAAGTTTAATAGGAATGTAATTACATTTAAAAACACAAAATTAAGTATTTTTTTATTTTGTATCAAAATATATATTAAACTGAAATACATTATTAACCAAATGCACATGTTTGGGGAAAAATTAAATAGAGCTCTCTAAAAGTACAATACTAGCTATGTTGGATCAGAACTAAGTCCCACTGTATTTAATACTGATTACTCTCAGGTGACTGTGAATGGCATAGTAACTGAAGTCACATCATTTAATTACACTAAATAATATACAACAAAATTTGATGTTCCATATGCAGACAATAAATAATATATACAAACAACCTAAATGAAAGGGAGCAGAACACCAAGAGCGTGTGCCTTAATTGTTTGCTGTGGTTTTTAACATTTGAATTCTATTGTAATATATTGATTGATTTAACATTGTTGACCACCCTGAGAGTTTTTCAACTGAAGAGCATCATACAAATTGTTTAAAATGTGCCTGGGATGGGGAAAACTAAAATAACAGGATTTGGAAATGTTCCACAAAACAATTAGCAAACACAAAATTTTGGCCTAGTTTCATCCTAGAGGGCTGGATCTAGACTTGGCTGTACTAAGGCTGGATTCACAATAGTAATGTCATTTAATGCACTAGATCTTCTCTATGAATGACTACTGTAATTCTGAATTCAGTACTCAGTTTCTCTAGATTGGGGTGGGAAAGTGTGGATATACATAGGCTGTGTGACTACAGTTCCATCATCAGTAACCAATGGTGTCTAGGATTGATGTGAATTGCCATCTAACAACATCCTGAGGGCCATACATTCTCTACAGGTGGCAACGGTAGTGGTAATAGATTATCTCTTTCTCCATATTTCCATCACAAACACAATATTTCACATATTTTTGTAAGGGTTGTGCCAGTTCCAAAAGAAAGCTCTTCCAGAGCAATTCAAATGCTGCAAGAATTTCAGACAGAAGTTGAAAATGCTCAGAAGTTGTCATAGTAGCAACCAGGGCATTTTTTTTATATAAAAAAAAATCCTGTAGTGAGTCCTAAATTTAATGTACATATCAATACACTATTTGAAATCTTCATTGAGACAGACTATCATGGCTGTCTCTTTGAACCCTGTGATATTTGATTTCATATTTTTAAAAGAGTAGGTACCACAGAACTATTTGTTGGGTGATTTACATTTTCAAAACCCTATACAAAATAATCCTTACTTAGGACTTTTTTCAAATGGGGTAAAAAACAACAACAGAGGAGGTTGGGAGAAAAACAGGGCTGTTGCACTTACAGAATCCCATATCAGACAGCCCCATCCTCCTCCCGACCTTCCCCCATCCTTCCTCCATGCTGTGGATGCCACTTTTTATTGACTGGGGTTCTCTGTGAATAAAAGCAGTCTGTTTCTCGTGCAGGCAACATGGAGGAAGGACGGGGGGAGGTTGGGGGGAGGACAGGGCTGTCTGAAACAGGGCTCTGAAAGCGCAACAGCCCTGTTCTTCTCCCGACTTCCTTGGGGGTATTTTTACCCCGTTCGAAAAAGTCCTTAGTCTTTGTCAGAAATTTTAATATGGAGTGGGAACAGAATGTTGTATTTAGAATTTAGTATGGCAGGAAGAGAAGGAGAAGGAGGAGGGGAATAATATAGCAGCAGCAAATAATCATAGAACAGCGTACACAGTAAAACTGGAGAAATGTCAGATTTCTGACAATAATATGTACTGTATCTTCCCAGAGGCTCATCATTATTCAGTGAAAACAGCCTCTGTCTCCTCCAAGTGTCTTTAATCAGCTGGACTGGTTTTTATAATAAATTCAAGATGACCTCTTGTATAACTGTGTCAGTCTTTTGATATTAAATTTTTAGTTTGTCATATGGAGGAAATTAAGGCATTGTACAATACTATGACATACTTATCTTTTTACAGGTTGCTTTCTTGAAGCAGCTCGTTTCAGAAATAGGATGCAAGAATTTCCTTAATCAAATCCCTGATAATTATGTAAAGAACAACTTACATATAGAAATAATCTTTCGCATCCCACTCTCACGAGATTATCAACTTTGCTAAGGACAAAAGAAAATTATAACTGCTATATCCATAATCCAAACATTTCTTGATTATTAAAATATATAATATGAATCTAGAAGTGTAATCTGTATGTGTGAGTGTATATGAATTTATATAATATAAATTATATTATATTATTCAGGGAGTCTGAACAGCTGAATTTCATATACTTTGGCTAGTAGCATGACAAGTTATTGGAAAAATAATTAGGTTAAAGGATAGCTTAGCATCTGTATCAATACTAATATTACACCCCATTACTCATCTCCTCACATTACTCTATAGATCAATGTGTAAGTATAAGATATTTTGGAAATATTTGAACTGTGTTCTTTTCCTATACCTCTGAAGTTGTTACAGTTATGTATTATATAATACCCCAAACACTGGTTTAACAGTCAACAGGATAGATTTAAATGACCTGTGATGACCCTTATCAGTGCAAACCTGACCACTGTTGATTAGTATGGGATAGAAAAATCCAGAAATTGGATGCTGGTATCTAGGATTCAAAGATTAATTCCCCTGTCAAGAACTGGCATGCTAAAGTCTAGTACTGGTATTTAGTTTTGAAAATTATTTTGAAAATTTTTCACAATGAATGAAAATTATTAAGGAATATTAATTGTGTAATAACTACAGTAAGTCTTGAGGGAAAAGAATGTAGTTATGTGAAGTCATGTATGACTGCATTTAAAAAGAGTTTGGGTCCAAAAGAAGGCCATACCTGCAAAACTATTGGAATTTGGATGGAATGTTGTTTGCACCTAGAGTTTCTCTGGATCATGTAAACCAACCAATTCAGTCCATACCATATAAAAAAATAGATTAAGGGCTTAACATTTAATTTTTAATATTTCTAAACCTTAGTTGAGAGGTGGATGAATCATCCACAGTACTGCAGTTTTGGAAAGGGATTTAAGAAGGGATTCTTACGTATTCTGGCAAAATGAGTATTTTGCAGAGCTTATTAGAATGTCTGTTTTGCCAAGTTGTGCTAAGCCTATTTAATCACCTCTGTCTGTCCAAACTTGCCTCTAGGTTTGTTACTTGAAATAATTGTATGAGGTGAACCCACATCAAGAATAGGTCAGATTCACTGTAAGACACATGAGAAATTAGTTTTTATGGCAACTCACTAATAATGAATGGCTGGTGAGCAGGGGCAGAGACTGGTCATAATATGCAAGGTCAACAGAACATAATGAGTTCTCTACCTTGTAATTAAAGGGCTCAAGTGCACTAACCTAATGCAAAATCAACAGAACATAATGAGTTCTCTACCTTGTAATTAAAGGGCTCAAGTGTCCTTCAAGGTAAAGACTTCCTGTACATTGTTCCCACCTATACTATATCACCTGCACAAATAAGGCTCAAAGATCTTTGATTTTTAATCTCCATTAAAAAAAATAAAAGAAGAATGTGAATGAAGGCATCACAGTTTTCTAAAGCACATACTGTTCTTCATTGGGAGGCATGGAGATGCACTATCCACAATGCTGCAGCCTTATTTGAGAACTCACGCCGAACAAGTCTTGAAGAGAAACGACAATGCAGAAAGAATCACAACCCAGAAACATCACCCAAGGAGACCTTCTGCTGTGCTTTCTGCAACCGGACTTGTTTATCTCGGATTGGCCTTTTTAGTCATCAGCACACTTGCAGAAAGTGCGGAATGAGTCCTTCCTGAATCTTTGTTTGCGAAAAAAAGCCAGAGAGAAAGAGAGACTGTTCTTCAGTAAAAACATTAGTTCTGGTCAAGCTTCTGACAAGTATAATTTTCTAACAGTTTCTGTCCCTCATATTTATAATAAAAGTTGATAAGAATTATGTTGACCGCTAGAAACAGTTGTCTAGGGGCTTGTCTACATAGGCTATTTACCTCGGCTTCCCACTGGCTTGGAGCCCTGCAGTCAAAATGATGAAGGACTCTTGCCCCATTTCACCTTTGGTCAGTCCAGATGACACCCAAGGCAAAGCTTGGGATAAAGACTGTTAAAATGTTTAAATAAAACACCCAGGAGAACTCATGTTATGCAGGAAAACCTGGATCAGGCCAGTGCGGCAATGCAGAATCCATACCTGCACATTGGTCCGTAGAGCCGAACAACAACAACGATGCTAGAATTGCTCTGCCACTGGGAATCAAGGTCCCCTGCATGTGACCAGCCTTGATCACATGCTGAGGGCCTCCTTCCTGGGTACAGAGGGAGTGATGTGCAACAGCAGGGGAGGTGCTTGCTGATACTGACTGGCTTGTACATGCAGCTGTCTGCCCATTTAGGCAAGGTAACAAGGGGAGGAAACGGGCCAGCTCCAGGACTAGAATATGCTGGACAGAGGGTGGCATATTCTTGCAGGTCTAGACAAGATAGAAAGGAAGTACAATTCATAACTAAATATGTTTCCTTTGTGTGTCCAACATAATTTAATATTTTAAAGTCAAGTAGCCTATTTGTGTGTTACTGTCACACCCTGCTTCCACAACTCGGAAATGGACTCTGACTCAGAGACTGAAGCAGTGGACATGCCAGGACTTGCTGAACCAGAGCAGGAGGATGTTCCAGAGCCACAGGCCTCAGAGACAAACAATAGTGCAGTAGTAGCTCTGGCAGAGGGTCCTGCCTCTTCACATACAGAGGACAACTTACCCACCTTCTCAGCATTGAGACAACAAAAGGGGGGATTGAGGAGGATCAGCATATTTATAGCAAACAGCAGTTAGCTAAGCAGCTGCTGTATTAGCTGCTGAGCTATAAATATACAGCCCTGACCTCCAAGCATTGTTGGAGATTATCTGACCTACCTGGTGACCCATTGTGTTCCTGCTTGCTGTGTTCGACCTGGACTGTGTTTGTTACTTTGCCTGACTTGGATTCTGATGGACTACTCTGAACTCTGTTTGCCAGACCTACACCTTGTTATTTGGATTTTGCTTATGAACTCATATCTGCTTGTTAGTAAAATAAGTGTCTGATTTCATGATCCCTTGATTTCTTTGCCTGTAATTAGCTTGATTGTGCAGTGCCTATTGCTATCAGCTGTGTACTAATCAGCCTTTGGTTGGTTGCCCAGACACTGGTCAGACAGTTCCCATGAGTGCAGCAAAAAAAAAAAAAATGCAGAGAGGGAAGAACATATTAATTTTCTTTAGATCTCAAACAAATAAATACAGATTTGTTCTCAGAACTGGTCTCTTTAAAAAAAATAGAACAGAAACACTGCTCAGATCAGAAGGACATTTGTAACATTATGTTCCATGACAAAGAAATAACAGACAGGAATTTTCCTAAGGACTGTTGTACAACTGTGGATCCTCCTTTCCTGGGAAATTCAAAAAAGCTGAAATAGCTGGCAAGTGAGTTTTAATGCCCTAAAGGAAAACTAAAGAGCAAGAATGGAGAACAGGGGTTCAGTTTCTTCCCCCCCACACACACACACAAAGTCATGCTGATCCAAAGGAAGAACAAAACAATAAACCAAAATCTACAGATAGACTATATGTTTATTAGAGCCAAGAAAAAATGCCACAAAAGCAAAGCATAAGCACTGCTGTGTTTCTCTGTACTTCTGTTCTATGGGGATTCAGGAACCTGTGTGTTTTGCTCAAGGCCAAAGACAGATCTCTTGAGTTGCAGTCAACTTTTGTTTTTTCAGAAATAAAAAAAGTCTGGAGGTCCTGATTTAGATCCCTGGATACTGCATTTGGCATGTGGGCCAGACATTCTTCATTTGTGGTTTACAGCTTTACTTTTACTAAAACTTTATGCTTTAATTAGTGTGTAATAGACTTTTATGCTGAGTTTAGAACTGAGAGATCTTCATTTGAATGATGGTCAACTGTGAAGCTCTCTGATTGCCCTGAGCTGTGAAGCTCTGAGCTCTGAAGCTACCTTGGCCTGATGCCTGGATGGGAATCATGTGACTCTCCAGATGTTTCTGGACGGTGACTTCCTGCTCTCCTTATAATTGGCTATGTTGGTATGCTGAGCGCTGCAATCCAACAACATCAGGAGGACTGCACAATTCCCACCACTGGATGCCCAGAATCTTTTTTTAAAAAAACTCTTCCTGCTTATCTACCATGTTTTCTGCAAATTTCATACCAATAAAAATAAGTTTGGACTATAGTGAGGAATTAGTAGTCATAGTATATTTATTTCTATCCCAACTTTTTCCCAGTTTGGAACTCAAAGTGGCTTAAAATAAATTTTAAAACACATTGTTAAAAATTCACAAAATATAAAAGTTAAAAAGAGATTAAATGATCAAAAAATTAAAACCAGATTAAAACCTTCTCCATTACACTTCTGCACATACAGACACACACAGCAATTAGCAAGATCCAACACATTGTTTAGATGACACAGGTCTTATGCAATCAATCATCAAATGCCTGTTGAAACAGAAAAGTCGTTGCTTGTCTGCAAAGAGAAAGTAGGGAGGATACCAATCTGACTTCTCTAGGAAGGGAGTTCCAGAGTCTGGGGGCAGCCACTGAGAAGGCCCTCTCCCTTGTTCCAACTAGATCTACTCATGAGGATGGTTGGACAGAGAGAAAAGCTTTCCCAGAAGACCTCAAAGCACAGGCAGGTTTGTAAGGAAGGATACAGGCCTTCAAATAACCTAGATCTGAGATGTGTAGGAAATTTATAGGTCAAAGCAGCACTTTGAAATGGACTGGCAGCCAGTGGAGCTGTTGCAAGAAAGGAATTGTGTGTTCCCTGTAGCCAGCCCTAGTTAACAATCAGGTTACAGCTTTTTGGAGCTGTTGAAGTTTCCGAAGGCAGCCCCACATAGAATGAATACAGCAATCCAAAAGGGATATAACTAAAGTATGTGTCAACGCAGCTAGATCTGACATTCAAAGGAATGGGTGCAGCTGGTGCACAAGCTTTAACTGTGCAATGCACCTGCAAGGCAACCAAAGCCATCTCTGTCTCATAACCAGGCCTGAAACCAGATTGAAATGGATCTATATAATCTGTCTTATTCAGAAACCCCTGAAGGTGGAAGACCACCACACATTGCAGAACCTTGCCTAAAAATGGAACAGTAGAGTCTGGCTGATAATTATCCAGAATTGTGGGATCCAGGGGGCTTTTTTAGTAACAGTTTTAAAACAGTCTCCTTCAGGCAACCTGGAACTCAGTCTTATTTAAGCAAGGCATTAACCACACCCTCTACTCATTCAGTCAATTCCTCTCTAGCTTTTTTTTTTAACAAGCCAGGAATGGCAAAGATCTAACACACATGTGGTAACTCTCATCTCTCAGGGAATCCTGTCCACATCCTTGGGTTGCATAAACTGAAAAGAATCCATTGTCACTGGACAAGCAGGAGACAAAGTTACATCCACTGGATCTGTATCAGTTATAGCATCCAAGTCAGTGCAGATCCGAGCAATTTTATCTGCAAAGTGGCACACAAGTTGTTTACTGCTAACTGGCCTGGATTTTCCTCATCTGGGCCTGTGTGTAAAAGATCCCTGAACCAACTCTGCTGGCCAGCTTCTAGCAGATGCAATAGAAGCAGAGAAGAAATTTGCCTTTACTGCTTGTGTTGCCACAGAGTAGGCCCTTAGATAAGCTTTAGTTTGTGTTCAATCAGACCATCTCTGAATTTTCTACCAATGTCACTCTGGTTACCTTCTCATTTGTTTCATCACCAGCAGCTCACTGGAAAAGCAGGGTGCTAGTTTGGCTCCACTTTATGAGAGGGGATACTAAGGAGTGATTGCATCATCCACCCAGGCCAGTTCTACATTTCAGAGGTCAGCCAAGGCTTTGACAGGATTGCCTGCAAAGGCAGCAGGAAACTCCCTCAAGAGCTGTCACAAATTCTTCCAGATCCATAAGCCTCCTGAAGCAGACCATTTTAATCGGTTCCCCATCCCTGAAGGTTCTGAATCCCAGAAAGCCTAAACCCCACCAGGTGGTGATCTGTCCATGACCACAGAAGTATAGACAGCCCTTCCACTCCCAGACCACATTCACCCCACCCACTACAAAAAAACAAGGTCTACAATTGCAAAACAAGGGAAGATTGCTTAAGTGTAGATTAATAGCCCTTGGTTGTTAACAGTCAATAGAATGTAAAATTTCAATTTACCACAGTTCTCTTCATCACTGTCATCTTCACAGTCTGCCTGGCCATCACATCTTCTAGAGGCCAGCACACACCTCCCTGAATGACATTTGAAGTGACTGGGTGAGCACTCTGCCAGAAGAAAAATACAAAGTTGAGTCACTTACAATGCTTTGCCACACTAGGGTGAAAAAGAGATGTTAAAAAAGAGCACACAGCATGTCCCTCAGCCCACCTGCCTCCCAGCTTTGCACCTGTTAAATACTAATATGGATACCAGCAGCTCAAATGCTGGCTCAACTATCAGCCTTGCCATTCCTCATTTTAGTTTTCTCCTTTTAAATATATTTCTCTGCATGTGTTTGTGTGTGCATGAAAGAACATTATTAATTTTAAAAGGTACCTTTTAAAGAGCTAAACTGCTCCAAGGATTGGTAGATTTCTTAGTAGTATGTTGAGCTAAATGAACAACCTATCTCAGGTATTAGCTTTTGGATACTACTAAGCAAAATCAGACCCAGACAATTCCATCTCATAAGGCATAATTTAGCATGTTCTGTTCAAACCCAGCTACCCTGAACATTATTACTTAATGTGTACTACAATGCTTTTGTACAGTTCCCGCTCATTTTACTTAGGCACTCAGTATATGGACTATTTTGCTGTTGAATTAGGGTACATCTTCAAGATGCTTTGGTTATTAAATGATATTAACAAATTGGAAGCCATTTTTCTATCTTAAGAAAATCTGATAAATATTAAAGCAAGCTAGTCTTGCTTTAGTACACTTACTCATGTCTGAAAGCTAGTTTCTCTGGCTACCATTTATTCTCCTAAAATCCAACAACTGTATACTCCAGTTAAGAGATTTACAGTTTTTTAAAAATACTACACATTTTCCAGTTTCCTCATTTCCATTAATATGTTTTACGCTGAACTAGAGGAAGACTTGAAACAGCAGCCAATGAAATGCTACCACTCATGTGCTCAATGTCTAGCTAAAACATTCATAAAATTAAGTAACCTTCTACATCATCATCAGGTGTAAGACATGTTTGATTGTCTGAGTTTTCTTCTGGGAACTGAGAGCAATCAGTATCCTCCGGCCATTGTAAACCTACAATTCCAAGTACTGACTCACATCGTTCCTTGGACTGTTCACAAAGCATCCTGCAAAGATTAAATTGGAAGAAAAGAGGTAATGTTTTGGGTGGATAATTTCTTTTGGCAAAACATGCACACAGGCAAAAGAACAAAAACTGGTAATAGAAATAAAGATTTACAAAACCACATGGCAGATAAATATATTGAAATCTTTGACAGCATGTTGATTATGAAGACAATAGCTCAATCCTAAGACTCTTTGAGTCAACACGTAATTACTTAGAATGGGACATATCAACAGATAAGGTCTATAATGCTTCAAGAAGTTCAAGAAGCAGCTGCACACAGAGATTCACACTTCTGTAAAATTTTATCTTGGGGATAATAACAAGTATTTTAACCGCATTTTCCCCACTGCAAGAAAGACCTTGAAAACTGTGCAGTTTTTCATGCACATGGAAATCATGGAAAGAAGCTAATATAATATTAATTCACAAAGAGAATCGAGACCCTCAAGATCCCAAAAATTACCGTCCCATATCATTGTTGAATGTAGATTATAAATTATTCACTGCTATTTTGGCCCATAGATTAACAAAAATATTGGTTGATTGGATACAGGAAGATCAAAGGGGATTTCTACCCAGAAGATACTTAAAAGACAACGTACACCACGTGATTAACTTGTTAGAGTATTACGAACATCATAATGAGAAGAAGCTGGCCTTAATTTTCCTTGATATTGAAAAGGCTTTTGACAGTGTTAATTAGGACATAATGATTGGCATTCTAATTAAAATAAACACGGGAAAAGATTTCATAAATTGGATACAAGCTATTTACAATAAACAAACTGCCAAATTGATCATAAATGGAGAAAAATCAAAAGGTATACAAATTGAAAGAGGAACCAGGCAATGATGCCCCCTTTCCCCACTTTTGTTTATATTACTTATGGAAACATTGAGTAAAAAAATAAGGGAGGAAGACAAAATCAAAGGAGTGAAAGTTGGATACTACACATACAAATTAAAACTATATGCCGATGATTTATTAATCTCACTTGGGGATCCACTGGAGGAGATGAAAATAATAACAAAAATTTTAAGAGACTATGAGAAGTTAACAGGTTTGAAAGTAAGTACAAAAAAACAGTACAGTAATTATAACAAAAAAACTACATGGGAGGAAAAAAATGAACTGATTCATCTATCTAAATATAAAATAGTGAAAAAAGCACGCTATTTGGGAATTAATATTACAAACAAAAATACAGAGTTATTTCAAAATAATTATAAAAAACTTTGGATTGAAATTAAAACTGATTTTAAAAATTGGCGAAATCTAAAACTGTCCTATTAGGCAGGATTGCGGCAATCAAAATGAGCATTCTACCTAAAATGATATTTCTTTTCTAAATGATCCCTATTATTCACAATGGAAAGATTTTTATCGAATGGCATAGAGATATTTCGAAGTTTATATGGCTTGAGAAAAAACCCAGGATCAAGATGAAAACATTACAAGATATAAAGATAAGAAGGGGATTAAGCGTACCCAGTCTAAGACTTTACTATGAACCCTGTGCTTTAATGTGGATAAAAGATTGGGCGACCTTAAAAGATGAAAGATTATTGAAATTAGAAGGATTTAATAACAGATATGGTTGGCATACCTATCTATTCTACAATAAAGATACAATAAATAAAGAATTTAACAACTACCAAATTAGAAAAAGCTTTTTGAAAGTATGGAAAAAATATAGGAAAAGACTATGTCCGAAAATACCTTTATGGTTCTCCCCTCACGAAGCACTTTTTAGCAAGGAAAAAATATATGCTCAAAAATGGATAACATATAAAGATATTTTAGAAATAAAAGGGGAGCAACTGACAGTTAAAAGTCAAGAGAAAATGGAGAAGGAAGGACTCCGATGTCATTGGTACCTCTATAAACAAATTACAGAAAGATACAGAATGGATAAGAAATTAGAAGGTATTGGCATAAGCAAAGCAACATGGGGAAAAATAACTCAATCTGGAAATCAAAAATTGATTACAAGATTCTATCGACAATTGTTACAGTGGGACACGGAAGAAGACGTTATTAAAGACAGCATGATTAAGTGGGCCCAAAATGTAGGACACCCAATAGAGTTAGCAAATTGGGAAAAAATATGGACCTTTAGAATAAATTGATCTCTTAGTCAAAATGCACGAGAAAATTGGTATAAAATGTATTTCAGATGGTATCTATCACCTGACAAGTTATCCAAAATGTATAAGGGGGTGAAAAATGAATGTTGGAAATGTAAGCGATCTATAGGTACCTTTTTCCATCTATGGTGGACTTGTGAACATGCCACAAAATACTGGAAGCAAATACAAACAATAATGAATGGAATTTTAGAAAGCAACATTCCTTTAACCCCAGAAGTCTACTTGTTAGGAATGTATGAAGAAAAATTTGATTGAGGGAAAGAGAAGTTAATATTTTATATGCTGCCAGCTGCCAGAATAATCTATGCATCAATGTGGAAAAGTCAAGATATACCGTCAATCAATAAATGGCTAATTAAAGTTTATGACATGGTTGGAATGGATAAACTAACTGTCTTATTAAAAGGTAAGTTTGTAGAAGACTATCGGATAGCTTGGGAGAGCCTATCAGACTTTCTGGAAAAAAGATGGGGGAACTTCGCAACAATCCCCTATTGAATAACTCTAATAATGTAAAGAAAGCAAGAGTATAAAACCTATGTATAAGTAACATTATCAAATTCAAATCTATTATTATTAAATTTAAATCTCAGTCCTTTATATTCTGTTGAAGAATTTAAATTGCATATACAAGGAAAATTGAGAAGCAATATGATGCAATCCGGATAAATATGAGAGTGAGAAAAACAGTCGAACAGAGAAATGACAAGTAAGAGATACGTTTATGTGTTGGAACTTACAGGCATACTCACTGTATAGTTAAATCAGATATTACAAGTAATTTTTACAATTTAAGCCCTCATGAGAAAGCTGGATAGGAAGTTAGGTCAGTATGTTTGAGCAATATGTGCAATAAGGAGACTGTTATAGAGGATGGTAGATGGGTGAGGATCCTTTTTCTTTTTCTTTTTCTTTTTGTGTATGAGATGTATGTTCTGTCTTACTAATAAAAATATTTTTTTAAATAAAGAAAACTGTGCAGTTTTTGAGGATTATTCACAGTTCGGGATTTAATCTGCGAAAAATCTGCACATGGATTTTTTTGCACAAAACCCAATATTTGCTGTGCAGAAATGTTTTTGATACAGAACCTCATGGTTTTTTGCACAGGAAATTTAATTTCCTGCACAGAAAATAATATTTTTGTGCAGAAAATGCCATTTTCTGTGCAAGGGGTGCAATTTTTATGCAGCTACAATGAGTCTCACCCATCCAGGATTCTCCTCATGAGGTATGCAACATTCAGGAAACTCATTCTTTATCTGGGATTCAAATATTTACAAATATTCTATCCACCCTTATCATGAGATAAGTTATTCCTGGACTGGCCAAATGTCACCATCTATACATATAAAATGCTTGTGTATGTTTCCTTTCCCAGTGTGCTGATTGGCTGCTTAGAAAACATACCCCACAAATCCCCTCCCTCCTGTCACTCCCTCAGCCACTCACCACTCACATTTCTAAAATAATACCATCTAGCTGAACCATGTAAAAGGAACACTGCCACTCCAAGCTCCATGCCACAACCACCACTTGACACCCCAGCAGGGTACATAACGGTGTATGTTACTCTGGGTACAGCTATATTAATTCCAAATGTATTGCTTCCAGCCTAGTTCTGGAGTGTCTTACATCTCCCATGGCCAGTCAAGAGCAATACACAATTATGTACATAACTGGCCATCATAAAAATAGTGCCAGCACTTTCTACAGAAAGGGTGCAAAACAATTGGCCCTCTATATGTTTTTTTAAATATTTCTATTCGTTTATAATACACAAAAAATAACCCCTTTATGGAAACATTTGGCTCTCCACATATCTTAGAGTTCATCTTCCAGATGCCCCAGCCAGCTTGGGCAAAAGAAAATGATAATGGGAGATCATCTAAAACATCTTAAAGGCCAAAGTCAATGTACTCTACAGTGTCAGAGTACAGCATAAAACAGGTTAATCCAGAAAGCCATCTTATGGATACCTGAAAGTACTTTTGAACATGTGAGAAAGAAAAATAAATTAGACCAATTATCATGTTAATAATTTTCAATCTTTTATACTATGTTTCTACAAAAACAGCTCCATTCTTTAGAAATCCTCCTCATATGGGATACTTTCCACTCTCATAATTATTCTGAGAGAATTAAAGAATTATTCATTCTTTATTGGCTCTTCTTTATTCATTATAACTATTTAAGATGAGATAATCAAAAAGAGAATGCACTGTTATAAGAAACAATATCCCACTAGTTCTACAGTGGCTCTGAAAAACGTGAACCATTATTTCCCCAAAATTTCAACTGCAGATCTGATGTGTGCATGACAATCATTAGGAATTAGACAAAACACACATTTGCAGTTTATAATAATCTCACAGTGTGAAGCAGAAGGCTTTCACGGCCAACATCCATAGATTTTCCTTGTTTTTTTTCTGGGCTGTGAGGCCGTGTTCTGGAATAGTTTCTTTCTGATGTTTTGCCTGCATCTGTGGCTGGCATCTTCAGAGAAATTCTCTGAAGATGCCAGCCACAGATGCAGGTGAAACGTCAGAAAGAAACTATTCCAGAACACGGCCTCACAGCCCGGAAAAAAAACAAGGAAAATCTCACAGTGTTTTGGAGATTCTTCTTGAATCACTTTCCAAAGCCAAAGGAATTTCAAATAATTATTTAAATTATACATGTGACTGAACCTGGATGCTGCTAGGTTATTCTTTTATAAAGCTGCAGTTCAGTGATGTCTGCAGCAATCCTTTATTTATTTATTTATTTATTTCTCTCTGCCTCTCTCTCTCTCTCTCTCTCTCTCTCTCTCTCTCTGGTTTTTCTTCACAAATCAAGATTCAGGAAGGACTCATCCCGTGGTTTCTGCAAGCGCGCTGATGACTAAAAAGGCCAATCCAAGATAAACAAGTCCAGTTGCAGAAAGCACAGCAGAAGGACTCCTTGGGTGATGTTTCCAGGTTGTGATTCTTTCTGTGTTGTCATTTCTCTTAAAGACTTGTTTGGTGTGAGTTCTCAAATAGTGTGTATAGAGCCATTGTACTGTGTATTCCCCTTTACGGGTCTGAAACGTGGGTCACCTATCGCCAACACTTACAACTCCTCGAACACTTTCATCAGCACTGTATACACACAATCCTAAATATACACTGGACTGACTATGTGATGAATGTTGCTGTCCTTGAGCAAGTAGGGATCACCAGCATTGAGGCCATGATATTGAGAACAGAGCTGTGCTGGGCAGGTCACGTTTCTAGGATGGAGGACCATCGCCTCCCAAAAATAGTACTCTACGGTGAACTCTTACATAGTTAGTTATATCCTACATTTCTCCCAAACCTGGGACTCAAGGCAGCTTCCAATTTAAAAAGAACAATACACATTAAAAATGTACAGAAATGAACATGAATATAATGTAGGGAGCTGGGTATATTTAGCCTGGAAAAAAGACGGTTAACGGGTGATATGATAGCCCTGTTTAAGTATTTGAAGGGGTGTCACATTGAGGATTGAGCAAGCTTGTTTTCTGCTGCTCCAGAGACTAGAACATGGAGCAATGGATGCAAGCTCCAGGAACAGCGATTCCACGTCAACATAAGGAGGAACTTTCTGGCAGTTAGAGCTGTTCGGCAGTGGAACACACTCCCTCGGAGCGTGGTGGGGTCTCCTTCCTTGGAGGTCTTTAAACAGAGGCTGAGGATGGCCATCTGTCAGGGATGCTTTGATCATGATTTTCTGTGTGGTTGGGGGTTGGACTGGATGGCCCTTGTGGTCTCTTCCAACTCTACAGTTCTATGATGGTATGATTCTATGATTCTATAATCACAGTATTAAAACAATTCAGACGAAGGATAAAAGGATAACATTGAAATTAAAAAGATAAAAAAAGATTAAATACAGTTCACTTTAAAACAATACATCAGCCTGAGCCATTCTTTAAAAACTGTTTTAAAACCCTGTCGGAATAAAAAGGGTTTTGCCTGCCAATTGAAGGACAGCAAGGAGGGTACCATTCTGGTCTCCTGCAGAAGGGAGTTCCAGAGTCTAGGTCTTCCTCCTCTTTCAAGATGTGCTTGTCTACACAGGGCAGAATATGCCACTTTCTGGCTGGAGTATTCTAACCTCAGAGCTGACCTGGATCCATCCTGTTACCAGAATGAAATGGGCAGAAGTCTACACACTGGACATTATCTATGGGTGCCTCCACCACTGTTGTGCATCAGGACTGGTCACATGCATGGGGCCTTGGTTGTGTGCCGGGGGACTCCTTCCCAGCTGCAAAGCAACACCAGGGATGGCAGCTGGCAATACAGCCCATCCAGCGTGCAGGTACAGACTCCTACCTTCCTGTACTGGGTGCATCTGGGTTTTCCCAAATGACACAGGGTTTCTGGGGGTTATTTTGAAACATTTAAAATGAGTTTACCCCCTGGCTTTGCCTCGGACATTGTCAGGACTGTTTGAAGGCAAATTGGGGCAAGAGCCCTGCATCGTTTAGACTGCAAGGCCCCCAGGAAGAAGATGGAGCAGATTGCCCATCTAGACAAATCCTTAGTCATAATGACACTTGTAATTCTCATAAGTAAATTTTTAAAAAGAAACAAAGAAGGGAGTTCCAGAGTCTAGAGGCAGCCACTGAGAAGGCCCTCTCTCCCGTCTACATCAACCATGCTTGTGACAGTGGTGGGACTGAGGAAAGGGCTTCTCCTCATGATCTCAGGCCCAGTTTCATATGGGGATACAGTCTGCCAGATAAACTGGAGCTGAGTCATATAGGGCTTTGTAGATCATAACCAGCACTTCGAATTGTGCCCAGAAACAAACTGGTGGCCAGTGAAGCTTTCACTACAGAGTAGTAGCATGATCCTTGTAGCCTGCACCAGTTAACACTCTGGCTGCAGTTCTTTGTACTAGCTGAGCACTGTTTAAAGGCCCCATGTAGAGCATGTTACAGTAATCCAAATGGGATGTAACTAAGGCATGCACCACTGTGGTCTGATTCCAGGAATGCCATGACCAAGACCTGGATGAATGTTGCAGGGAAGCTCGGGAGCACCATGGAAATATCTCACATTCTATGCATAGGAGAAACCAATGGCCTATGTGAACAATGTGTTCCTGTTGTCAGAGAACAATGAGCCCTCCAGCAGGAAGAGATAGATGAGTGACGTGATGCATTTTTTGGAATATTGTTTTTGGTAGATTGTTCTATTATTTGTCTGTTGTCGTTGTTGTTGTTTTTGTTGTTGTGTGCCTTCAAGTCATTTCTGACTTAGGACAACACTAAGAAAAACCTACTAAGGCAAAGGGTTTTCTGGGACTGAGTGTGTGTGACTTGCCCAAGGTCACCCAGTGGGTTTCCATGGCCGAGTGGGCAATAAAACCCTGGTCTCCAGAATCGTAGTCCAATGCTCAAACCACTACAGCATGTCAGGTCTCAGTAGTCTGATACACCATTTGTCTACCAGAGCATAAATCAGTGTACTGAATGTATGCATACTGAGTGCCCACTGAACCCTAGTCAAAATTAGAGTCAATGACTAAATATTCAGTGATGTTGGTACATAAAGAGACACTGATGCCAAAGATGCCATAGGGATATCTGATACTGAAAGCCTGAATACAGTAGATTAAGGTTAGCTTCAGTAGTATTAACAGATACTGGAATAGATGCCAGATTCTTTTAATACATCTGGCAACATTTTGGAGGAAAATAGGTGCTTCTCCAAGTCCCATCTTTTTTGGTTTTGTAGTCAGAAGAATCTCTAGGAATCAGCCAATAGTTGTGGAAGCTTGCTGATCTCATTTAGAAGAGGGAGATGGCATAACAGAATTAGTTGACAGTGACAGGTTTCATATGGATAGTGACAGGTTCCATCCACTTGGTCTTGGAGGATAGTTCCAGAAAGATAGCCACTGAGAAGTCAAAAGATCTGTGAGTCTGCAGTATCAGGGGAGGTCTTTTCAAGGTAAAACAGAGTCATTGGGTCTTGAGCAAAAAGTAGTGTTACCTTGCCTTATACCTACTCCCTCCAATAATTCATAATTTGGCAATATTAGACAGTTCGTGAGATCTATGATAAACCCAGCCAGCCACAGATGGGTTCAAGTAAAGGTCACCCAAAGACCTAAGATGTTGTCTTGGAAATTCCCCAAATATGCCTAGGATGAGATTAAGCAAAGCCCCTTAGACAGTTGTTAGGGGGGAATGTGCTAATTTCCGTGGACACATCTGGCAGTGAGTCATACTCTCAAAACAAACAGTGACCAGAACACCTGTTGTCCACGTTCATCCCTGCAAATGTCTTTCCTTTGTACCTTCTCCCATCCACAATACAGAAGTAGTTAAAAACCCATCAACGTTAATGTTTTGACCATCAGCAGCAACCAACAAAGCCAGAGTTCCTTTGTCTAACTATGGGAAACTCACCCAATTATTGTTTTTACTCTCAAAACATCCCTTAAGAGTACAATATTGGGTATAAATATCACCCTCAAATCTTAGCCATGTGCACACTGCTCCTCATCTCTCATCACTGTGTGACCCTCAGCTTAATATCTGAGTATTTCTTCACTACACAAATCTCTGCTCTCTGGACAGGTAAGTATAGTCCTTTCCCCAAATCTATTCCTCTATCCAAATACTTTCTCCTAATTCTTCATTAGCCTTGTGTGATTGCTTGTGAATGTGAGTGCATGTGTGAATGTTTCCATAACTATTTTTCAATAAAAAACATGACTATTTCATTTTTGGCTTGGAGTCTTCTCGGTGAGTACTGGTATTCACAGGTGCAAAGATCCCAAAGTTACTCGACCTCTCACAGTCATGCCTTTGAGCTAATTAAAATTCCCCAATATAATATCACAACTCATAGGTCACAAGTGGGTCCCACAGACCCCACGCAATTCAGGCAACAGTAGTATCAACAACTTAGACATACAAGATGATAACAACTCTGTTGAGAGCAAGTGTCTCAAGCAAATACCCACTGAGGTCACAGAGTCTATTCCTGGCAATGAGTTTAGAAGCCTTATCAGCAGTCTCCTAATAGAGGGCTTTCAACTGAGGGGTCGATTTTATCAGGCTTGATGGGTAAAAGACTGTCAATGTTGACACGAATCAACATCATGATCCTTACTGAGACAGTAAAGACAACAGGAATTATTTTTCCTCTGTACAAGGCATACCAATTGAAAGATTCCTTGGGGCACCACAAGTCCTTTGACAGGGTTCCCCAATGCCTAGTGCATTGGCTCAGTTCTGAAGAAGTGAAAATCAGAGAGTATAGATGAAAGGCATTCAATGACATGAATTATAGGAAATCACTCAAAGCACAAAAAAATCCTACAAGAAGATTCTCAACAGTATAGCTGCTGACCTGAAGACTGGGGCATCCATATACATGCTCATTCAAGAGGGCAGGGCTACTGCTAAAGTAATCACTCAGCTCTAGATTGTACAAGTACAGGTTACCTTTTGTGTGATGATGCTATGAAGTACATGGCACTTTGTAGCATAAAAATACCAAAATAGAACTATGAATTATGTGGAACTTGTATATAAACACAAAATGCCACTTTTCTATGGATTTAGTTTCCTTGATTTGTATAATTTTTCAAATGCAACCACAACATTTTCTGGGAGAGCTGAAAGAATGTGGCAAAGTAATCAAGTAACAAGTCAAAGTTTTCAGCTGCCATACACCACCAGCCTTACAATTTGCTACAGGTAAGAGCTGTTTTAACATTAATTAAATGTGCATCTGACCTGCTCTGTCTATATATTACAACCTCTGAAAATAAGTTTGGGTAACAGCAGGAACCTGTATTGTCTTCATTCATATTCTGTCTCTGTGTCAGTTAAATACAAAATGTGAGGTGGGGGGAGCAAATTGTTACTGTAGGAAACACATTGATGTGAACCAGACAATTCAGACAATATAAAATATATTTACAGGTGTGCCCAAGATACAATATATCTATCATGCCCAGGCTCCAGCAGCTAGTGAGAGCCTTCCCTCTATTCGAATACCATTCCTGTAGCTTCTGAGGGAGAAAAGAACAGCCAGGCACAGCTTGATCATGACCTGGCTGCTGAGAGCCACTTCCTCCACCTTCTAACTACCATTGCTGTGTCCTCTGAGAGGGAAGAACAGCAGCCAGGAACTACTGAACTTAATTTTCATCTCACTGTCCCCTTTTCCTTATGTGTTGTGTCTTACTTAGATTGTAAACTTGAGGTCAGGAAACTGTCAAATTATCTAATTGTAAACTAATCTGGGAACCTTTGTGGTTGAGCATCAAGGTATAAGTATTCGAAAGGAAGGAAGGAAGACAAGACAAGACACAGAATTTCCATATTGGTCGGGGGAGTAAAAACAAGATTAAAGAGATCAAGAAAAATACTGTAAGAGCAATACCAGTAAGAGTATTAAAAATCACCTTCCTGGATCAGATCAAGAACGATATAACCTAGAATTTTGTTTCTGATATTTTTATTTGATTGATTGATTGATTGATTGATTGATTGATAGCATTTCTACCCCCAGGCTGTCAAGCTGATGGGAGCCTAATGGATGCAACTAAACCATTAGATGCCATTAAACCACATGATCAGGGCATGAAGATAATGGCCATCCCCTCTTCTCTAATTCAGCATCTGCTATGCATACATTTACTGCTTCGGAATACTGAAGTTCTATTCAACTTTCAAGCACAAATCATTAGACGTAACTCCCATGGAACGGCTTTTTAAAAAAACCATGCCAATGCACTTATGTCTTACTGAGTATGGGTCTATAAAGCACAACTTTGATTTATATAATAGGAATCTAATTGTTACACTCCACTACAATGCAAGCAGAATTAACAGTATGTTGAAAGATATGTTTTAATGCACCTAGCTATCATCTGTTACCTGCATGGTGGGATACGTTGATTTGTTTGAAGATCACATTTTGGCACCAAAATTGTACAGGCAAAAAACATAAGGTATTTGTAACAGTTAGTCTGAACCAAAGCTGGAAAGAGAGAGGACTCCCAGCTGATTGAGGCTTCTTTCTGTGTCTGATGGCCCAAGTAGTTGGGGTAATTCGTGTAGTTATAAGGCAGGTTCAAACACAGTTCCAGTGTAATTGGTTCACACTGACCTGACAGAGTAAAAAAAGAAATTAAATTTTAAATACAGAAACAATCATTCTGGAATTATTGAATAACTATCAATAGAGAGGGCCACAGTACATGAAGAATTGTCAAATGGAAGGTGGATATTTCTTTTATTTTTTTAATGGAAAATATATCCTTACACACACACACACATGCCCAGAAGCAAAAATACCTTAGTTATAATCAGTCTGTCTGCTAATTCTGAACTGATGAAGACATAACTGTGGGCAAGATCTTATTCTGAAAATGTCTTACTTAATTCTGGATCTCAGGTTTGGCAAAAGTTTTTCCTGCTATTTTAGTGAATTCCAAAAGTTCTTAAACTAACATTTTAACTAGGAAGCTTCAGCATCCCTCTGAAACCATGTAATATATATCCTTGCTACTGCCAAAGATTACCTTCACATGACATTGGAAGTGCTGACCCATTATTATTTTTTTTTGTACTTGAGAGTTAAAATCCAAATTATATATATCAACAGGATAACAATAATAAATTACTGACAATTTAATATTCTGTCATGGAACTCAAAATCTGATTCTTGACTTTACTCTAAGGAGATTTTCACACGCCGAAAATATTCCCTCCAGAAACCGGGACAGAAATATTTCTGTCCCGGAAGCAGCGCCGCGGTTCGCACGCTCACCTCCCTCTTCCGTTTTTCCGTCGTCCTCGCTTTGGGTTTTTCCCTCCCTCTTCTGGAATATTTTACTAACGGGAGTTTGCCGTTAATAAAATATTCCGGAAGAGAGAGGAAAAAACCCAAAGCGAGGACGACGGAAAAACGGAAGAGGGAGGTGAGCGTGCGAACCGCGGCGCTGCTTCCGGGACAGAAATATTTCTGTCCCAGTTTCTGGAGGGAATATTTTCGGCGTGTGAAAATCTCCTTAGTCACTTTAATCGGTTCTCTGCAAGTTCCGATCTGCTGTTGAATATATGGTGGTGGTGGTGATAATGATGACAAAAAATTATTTATTTGTTTAATGTGAAGTTTAGCTGCTTGCAATCCTGGTTTATATTTCTATTCTTGTTAACATATTTTGTTTTCTAGAAACAATAGTGCCACTACTGAACGCAGACTATAAAGGGCAACATAACAAGAAGCTGTTCCTTACATTTAATTCTGATTGAAGCAGTGATTTATGAAAAGTTGGCACCCCAAATAAAACATATTTAAACAATTCCCATATTGCTTAGTTAACTTAGAAGAAATCTTCAAAGAATAACATAGGACACGTGTCACAAGTAAGTCACTGTGGTGGCCTTACAATTACAGAAAGAATAAATTCAGAATTATTTTGTGTGGAAGCCATTCAGTCTGTGCTGAACATCTGGGATCTTTCTTGTAAGTTTCAAAATTGTATTTTCTGATATTTCAATTATATTTTATAGGATGAAGATTTATCCAAAGAGTTATTCCTAAGAATAAGCATCATATAGCTGGATAAAAGCTATATAAAGGATGACAATCTTTCAGACAAAAGTATTTTAAATTCTTCTTAAGATAAAGGAAGTTTTAAACACACACACACACACAATACAGACAAGTGACAATTTAAGTGTTGTACAATCTCTTTTCATTCTGCCTTCCAGTTCTTTTATTAACTGCCTATGTTTTCAGTTCCTCTTGAGAGCTTTTCTTCCCTTTTTTCTCCACATTTTAAACTATTAAGTGTTTAGTAGTCAAGGTTCTTTTTTCATAATGGAAATGGTGGGCATAAATGACAGCAGATGGTTCCTGGTCAATCATCCCTAGCAGTTTCTTTATAATGTAATAAACATTGTAAAGAAACAGCTCAACACATCAAAAGAGTAGTTAAAATATCCTTTATGTTGCTGGCTTATTACTGCTGTACTACAGAACAAGTATCATGCTGTGCGCAGAACAATAGCAGCAGTAAGAAACCAGGCATCATCATATGAAGACAACAGAATAATAGTGCTACAGTAAAACATTCAACTTCCTTTCCTAACAATCCTAGCTTCTTTCAGTTTTCTACTGTCTGTCTGGACATGTTGTTCAGCTCCTTTTTTATTCAAGTGCACACCACAGCTAACTTGTTTCAAAATTTTCTTACTGTCAATTTATGGAAGATAATATTAGGTCCCAAGGTTGTGCTTATGGTGAGATTACAAGTGGAAGCCTATTATCACACCAGCATAATGTCTCGCAGCAATCACATTATTAAAGGAACCCAAAACATACCAGTTGTAAAACATTTATTATCACACCACTCTTCATTCCCAAGACTGTGCTCTTTTGGCAACCCTATATTGGGGGGGGGGGGATTTTCACCTTCCAAAAAAGTAAATGGAGGGGCCCGGGGGTTACTTGGGGGCAACATACAGTGTTATTAGCTCTCCAATGTTTCACAAAATATTTTTCCCAGCTCTACCTGGAAATGTCAGGATCTTTTGTTTGCAAAGTATGTGCTCTACCACTGAGTTACAAACTTTCTTACAACTCATGAAGTCAGGTCTTCTTTGCATATGACATGACTGCAAAAAAAAAAGTCACTATGCAAATAAGAAAATTCAGTACATAAATCCAGTCCTTGCTGTACATTTGCTTCTATTCATTGTTCAAACCTGGTATTCTTAAACTTTAAAAAGCAGAGTCCCATGGGCTGGATCTAGCCCTCTTTCTTTGATGTCTGACTGATCGTGCTTTCTCAGTATGTTTTAGAAATTTGTTACAACAATGAATACTCACTCAAAGAAGAAAAGGTAGAAAGCGTGTGAACAATAGTAACTTGGAATCAGATATCATAAGTCATGTTCCTTACATGATAATGTGTGACTAAATACATTTGTTTTTGGTTTGGTCTAATCAAAACCTTTTCAGCACTAAGGCATATGAACATTAAACACCAAAAGTAACTAAAAGAAAAAAAATATTTTCTTCTGAGTTCTTAGTTTCACCATCAACAAAGCAAGGAATGTAAAGGCTACTGAAAGCCTGCACAAGAGATAACAATGGAATAAAGCAATATCCAACTCACTGCAGTTTCCTTGTCTATTATTCATGTCACAGAGAGAGTGGCTACAAGAATCAAGACAGGAAACAGAAGCACATTTCTGATCTCCTTCCTGACATGGTGTCCGACCTAGAAGGACAAAATAAAATTTTAAAGTAATTGCTCAATTGAAGAATAGTATAAACAGTCTAATAGTCAACGGTAAAATTTAGCTTTCAGTATTCTGTCTCCTTGTTGCATTTTATTAACATAGTGTTAGAATATCATAGAGAAATAAAAGTTAGGAATTTGGCTTCAGGACATTTAGTCAGATAGCTACTTGAGCACCACTAAACATACAGAGAATCACTAAGGGTGGGGAAATGCTGTGTCTTTCCTCCTACCTGGCAATGAGTGCTTCTATCTAGTACAGTTGTCCCTTTATACTTGCAGGGGTTTGGTTCCAGGACCTGCCGTGGATATCAAAATCCATGAATACTCAAGTCCATGCAATGGTGTCCACCAGCAAAATGGTGTCCCTTATATAAGATAGCAAAATCAAGGTTCGCTTTTTGGATTATTATTTTTTTAAGAATATTTTCAAGCCATTAATACTTAAATCCATGAATACCAAATCCGTGAATACAGAGGGACAACTGTAGTCATAAAAAGAGGCAGAAGATCATGCCCCTTGTAAGTTGCCCAACCATTTGGTAGGGATTTTCATTATCTCATGTTTAACAGTTCTAAAGATAGAACCAACTTCTCTTTATGAAGGTAATCTGTTACATAATTCATTTCAGACCACTGTCCCAATATTGTGATTTTTCTTCAAAGTCTGGTTATTAAAAAGTAACTTGTTGCATTTCTTATCACATTACTTGTGGTCCTGCATTACTTAGGTTCCTCCTTAGCAAAAACAAAACAAAATGCCAAGATACCCTCCCAGCCTGAAATTTGGATGTAATGCCTTTTTTAAACATTATTTGCAAAGGGAATGTTGTTATGTTCTCATTACCACCCCCAAATCTGGCAAAAAGCAAGTAACATTATTTACAACATGCTGCTTCCAAGCTCTAATCTAGGAGGGCCACAATGATGAGAACTAATGGTGACAAAAGCCATGCTTCTGTAGAAACCTCTGCAATATAACATCACCGAACTGTTCTCCTTATCAGCAAATTGATAATTCTTGCCTCAACAGGCTGTTTCTATTATATAGAAAGGGATTGTTACATTTGCATTTTAAAGAAAGGATCTAGATCAGATTCCAATAAGTTGAAGACAATTCGTCTTCTGGATATGCATATGTTTTTTATAGTATAAAACATGAGCTGAAACTGACCACATTCTTGGCTCAGAATGGGCTTGGTTCAGATGGGGTGGTCCATAGTGTATTACAGTGTTTGTTCTTTTACTTTTTAAAGTATTTATATCCTGACCTATTTAATGGGATCTCAAGGTGGTTACAACAGTTTAAAACAATTCAAAATCGAAAACAATAAAATAATTTCAACAGACAAGAAGCATATTAATCAATTTAGCATATTAAAACAGATTAAAAGTTTAAAACCAAGTCACACACATCCATATCCACAGGAGATATGTTCCTGGACCTACTGTGTATAAGTGAAACAATAAATAATAGCAAACCCTATTAAAATAAAGGACTTCCTATACCAACATACCATAGAGTTGCATTAGAGGACCTAACAATTTCTAGAGAGGACACCTCTCTAGGCATTTTCCAGTGCAAATCTATGGTATGTGTCACTTATTTTGTGTCCCTCGGATAACTGAAATCGCGGATATTGTTTCCATGGATACGGGGGAGAGGATGGCCTGTATATGTACATTTTGGAGGAAATCAATCAGGCCACAAGTAAAAAGCTGTACTTCGACAGTAGAAGAATGTAGCAACAACCAGGCCTCCAAAGAGAGAGAATATTCCAGGAATAGGGCACTACAGCAGAGAAGGCCTTCTCCATGTCCTCCCACAAAGCATTGCTGCCATTCTTAGAAGATAGAGGAGGGCTAAATGTATGCAAAATTTCTCACTTCTAATATTTGGAAAGTTTGCTGGAAATTGGAACAAGGAGCTGAATGTAGCAGAACAGTACAAGAAACTATGTGAACTTGCTGACATCCACAGAAGCAAGCTGGTTTAAGTGTCAGTCCTTCTGTACAGACCAACCTACAAACTGTAATCCTATAACAGAAAGTAATCTGAGACTCACTAACACAGTACTCATCATGAAATTACAGCTCCCAGGATTGTTTGGATAAAGCCATGTCAGTCATACTGGAGCAAAACTGATATAAGGGGACTTACCAGCTCACCAGTAGGCCATTTTGCAGCCCGGCCGGCACCCCCCACGATGCTCCTCCTCCAGTGGCCCCCGCTGAGCACATGGCCAGCCAACTTGGGGGCCACCATCACCCGCCTTCCCAGCCTGCTTTGCAGATGGGAAGGAGCACGTAAGGACGGGTCAATTAGGGACAGCCTGCCCGGTCCCGATTAGCTCCTGCGGAGGAAGAGGTGGGTCATCCAGCTGTGTTTTCCGGTGCGGTCGGATGACGGGGTAACCTGCGACAGGGCCGGTATTTAAGCCAGCCTCTGGTGCACGCTCCTCTCAGTTGGCTCATTGGAGCTGAAGAAGGAGCAGGTAGGGTGGAAGAGGAGGAGGAGATCTCAGGAGGCAGGCATGGCACTGGGGCCGGGGAGGTGATCCTCCAGGTGGCATTCTGGCCTCTCCTCCTCCTTCCCCCCCATGTTTGCGAGGGCCGCGGAGCCGGTTTGGCCACCCTGGGGGCATTCGGGTCCCAAGTGGTGGGTGGTGATCGGGGGCGGTGAGTACCTGTGGCCCGGGGGGAAAGCCAGGCACAGCCCTTTGGGGGTGGTGTCTAGTCAGCTGCCGTACAAGGCAGTGGGCGGCAGGAGCACCAAAAAGCAGAGGCAGCTGTTGGTGGCCGATTAACAGCCGCGTTCACAGGGCTGGGGCGGCAACCACCAAAGGTGGGGGACACAGGAAACAGGGGACTGGCAGTGGGGGCAAGGGGGTGGCCTGGCCTTTCCCCCTTCCCTCCCCCCTCTCTCATTCAGCAGCAGTGCCCATTTGGGTGGCTTAGGAACACCCAGTCTCACTGGTGGTGCCCACTCGAGGTGCCATTGGGGCACCCGGTCAGGGCAGTGGCAGAGCACCTGGTTGGGAGGGTGACGGAGCACCTGAATGGGGTGGCAGTGGCAGTGCCCGTGCCCAAACAGGGGGCATTGGCTGCAGCAGCCTCCGGGACATGGACTTGGGGGCCTCCCCGAGCACTCGCCCATGCCCGGGCCGGGGGGGGCGGGGGTGCAGCAACCACAGGACATGGGCCTGAAGCCTCCCCAGGTGCACATCTGGGGTGTCAAGAGATGGGGAGGAGCCTCCCCCTCTCCTCCCCCACCTTTTACCTGCCTGTCTTCACAGGTTTTCAGGCTGCGGATTGGTGGCCGGTGTTTAATAAAAAAAAAATTAGGACATGCATGAACACGATCTCAGGCAGGAGGTAGTGTTTCTGCTCCATGGGGAGGTTAGCGAGGGCATTAATGGGGAGGAATGGTGGCCTCTGATGTGTGGCGTCCCCCTGACAGGCACTGAGCCGACAGGCAGCGCCTACCATGGGGGTGAATTCTGTCACTATCCCTCCTATGGGTGGGGGGGATTTGGCGGAAGAGCAGGGGTTGACCCCCCCTTGTTTGGTTTGGGGAAGGATCCTCAAGGTGGGGGAGGCGGCCCGCTCATACCACAGAAAGGCCTTCCACTAATGCTGCTTCTATCTGCAGGGAAGCTCTGCAGGGTAAGTCCTGTGGGGCAGGTGTTAGGAACCATACCAACGGGTGCTCCCCTAAGTGGCGGAACTCAGGCCCCCTGGGTAGGAGTTATGGGTTGCAAGGGATCGTGGGACAGCCACGAAGGGGCGGCCTTGGTCAAAGGGGACACCCATAGGCCACCGATGGGCCTTCGGCCATGGCCGGCCTTCATGCTTGGGGGCATCGCCAGGTGGGTGGGCACAACACCAGGGCATCTGGGACCACAAGTGTGGCAACAACAGAGCGACGGGAGGTGGTGCAGCACAGACCTTCAGTGGTCCACTCACATGGAACCAAAGCTCGAGGCAGGTGCTGCGGTGATGTGGCCCCAGTGTGCCAGTGGGGCAGGTTCCGGAAGAAGTGGGCCACTTAACAGGCACAAGCCAGGGGCATGGTTTCTAGGGAAACCGAAAACCAGGGGGAGGCTGGTCCAGCTGCAGGAGATGGTCATAAGCCTATTATCAGTTTTGCATGAATTAGACAGGTGATGGTCAGAGCTCAGCAGTTGCCACCAGCTAGACTAATTCAAACAAGGAATAACAACTGTAGGCACCTTCCCAGCCAGTAGCTTCATGAGGCAGCAGGCTCTCACTTTTGACACACTGGCAGCATTCATCCAAATGGCAATGAAGTTACGGGTGAGGAACTGTGGAAGCAGATGGTTGTTGTTGGCCTGGATGAGCAAAGCAGCTACATTGAGAAGGGTGAGTATATTCTGCTGAAGTGACACCCAAGAGACGGCAGAGCTGAGCATTTTGTATTTGTATATATGCCACACAGGTTGTCCTTGGGTGGTTCACATGTGGCTTTCCTGAATACGAGGCTCAAGGGCAGTGGGAGATGGTACCCATCAGTGCAATCCAAGGAGGAAGGTATGGTAAGGAGGGGCTGGGGCAGCCCAGGGGCAGGTAGGATAGGAATTTCGGATCCTTTCCTGCCCTTCAAGTGCCCAGTTGCCCAGGCAGCTCATCCATTGGTCTCCTGGGGGTTGCTGGCAGTCAGATCGTCCCCCAGACCTGAGTGTATGAGCTCCAGGGAGAAGGCAGGTCCCAGATTTCCTGGGTTGAGTGCATGGTGCAGCTCTAACCCAGATACTGGAAGGGTCATGGGAGCCAGCAAGCAGGCGTCACACAGACCTGAGGGGACAGGTCCCAGCTTTCCCCGCCCAAGCACTTGGTGCAGTTCCAACCCAGGTGGGTACGTGGGGGAGAGGCATGCCACCATTCATTCAACATCAGCAAGGCCATCAACATCGATATGCTAGGGTAGAGTACTTAGGTATGCTACCGGATGGGTCAATTGATGAATGCGGATACAGACAGCGAAGCATTCACCATTACCACCAGTTTTTCCTTGCCTGAGCGAGTGTGGGTGTCCCCTGCATGGGACACCGGGCGCATACACCTTCACCTACTGGTTTTCTTACCAGAGCTGGTTTGGGTGGCCATTGGTAGGGACCCCAGGTCTTCGGGGGGGCTTCCAACATTTGAGACCTGGCCGCCCGACAGGGTCCTCAAAAAACGCATTGGCGTCCTTGGGATGGTCTTGGCTCCTCCCTCATTAACTCACATTGGGAGGTATGGCAGTGACCTGGGCTGGGGCTGGTGCTGTGGCCGCAGGATCAGTGTACCATCCAGTGGGGTGTGCTGCGATCCACCTGAGTTTAGGGACCGAACAAAATGGTTCACTCGGGGGGTCATTTCCAGCCAGCAGGGGCAGGCATTGCGGGTGAGCCCCAAAGGGATCAACCATTACAAGGCCAGCCAAACTCGGCAGGCATTGGCCAGCCATGCGGTCCCTCATGGGCTAGGCTCAGCAGAGATAGGAAACATTTGTTGGCCGCTGGCTCGGAGGTGAGTGGTATTTCCAGGTGTGGTCATCCATCGTGATGAGGCATTAAGGTCCCCTATGCACGTGTAGTAAGCCATCCTTCTTCCCTCCAGGCCCTACCCATGCAGGCTAGCGGTGGGAGTGTGAGGTCGGTACATGGGGGAGGCTGCATGGATGCTCGGCCCATGGTGCCCACACTCAAGGGCATGCAATGGCCGCTAGGCCATGGAAACACCACATGCTGAGGGCTTACATAGGCCATCTGGTGGGGTCATCGAGGAACAGTCATCAGGAGGCATCGGGTTCCCATGTGGGATCCTTACAGGCTATCAGGCAGGCAGAGCTGATTCGCCTAGTGGATGTGGGGGCAGGGATTGCCCCAGGAGGTTGCCGGCTGGCGCAGATGGCAGTTGGGAGGTGGAGGAGAGCCAGTGTCTAGCCCGTAGATGCAAGTATGGGGGACTATGGGCTGGGGGGCATCTTGCATGCCACTCCTCATACTCCTCAGCGCCACAAGCACAAGGCCAGGGAGCATATTGTGGGCCACTCAGCATACAAGGCTTTACTTCTCATTGCGGCATCTACAAGGCTGATGGGCACTTTATATGCCATGCTGTAGACGAGGATATACTTCTCAGTGCTATAATTTAGGAAGCTGATGGGCATATTGTATGCCATGCCGCGTACGAGAACATACTTCTGAGCAATGCAAGTACAAAGCTGATGGGCATATCATATGCCACGATGAGTACAAGGACATACTTCTCGACACGGCAATGGCAAAGCTGATGGGCAGATGGTACGCCACGCTGCGGACAAGGACGTACTTCTCAGCACTGCAATTACAAAACTGATGGGCATATTGTATGCCACTCTGTGTACAAAGACATACTTCTCAGCACTGCATTACGAAGCTGATGGGCATATTGTATGCCACTCTGCGTGCAAGGACAGACTTCTCAGCACTGCATTACGAAGCTGATGGGCATATTGTATGTCACACTGCGTGCAAGGAGAGACTTTCCAGCACTGCATTACGAAGCTGATGGGCATATTGTATGCCTCGCGCCGTACGAGGACGTAATTCTCAGCACCGCAATTATGGGGCGGATGGACTTATGGCATACAACGCTGTGTCCAAGGCCAGGCAGTCCAATGCACTGTACCCAAGGTGCACGGCCGTAGGGCTCTGACTCTTGCTTCTGAGCAGGATACGAGGGCATACTCTTCAGCACGACTCTTACGAAGCCTCGATTTGGCCCAGGTTGGATCACCATTAGAGAGATATGGATTCATGAAGGCGTGGTAAGGTGGTTCCCAGGAGTGTGATGGCCTTACAGCAACACGGTGCGGATGGTCTACAGAGGCCACCAGGAGGCCTACACAGAATATACGCGCCCGGAGAGGAAGATAGCTGCAGGGCAGAACTGCAGGGCCGCCTGTGGATGGTGGAGGAGATGGTTGGCGGAAGGCGGTCCCCATGGGGGAACGCCTTTTGTGGCGGATGGCATGGGTCCGGATCATGGTAAAGAGGGAAAAGGGCCTCCATCAAGTTCAAGTTTAAGTTTAAGTTCAAGTTCACATTCACGGAGATCCCACTCCCCCGTTGACTCGCTTAATTAATACTTTGTTTACAGGGGAGGAGAGAGTGTCAGGCAGTGCGGCTTGGCCAACAGCTCTCTCCTCCAGGAAGGTTGGAGGTGTCCGACACGAGTCCATTGCCCAACATTGGGTTGGGCCATGATGAGATCACGACCCATGCATGAGTGCCAACCATTTTGCAACCATCAGCAAGTTGCGGCCCTTTATTGCCAATCATCATCTACTAACCTGTACTTAACCAATTTTCTGCATTTTGTACTCAATACAATCTTGTTCATCACATGGGAGTGTATGTGTCTTCTTTAAGGGGGGGGAATGGGGTAGTACAGTCTGGGTCTGCAAGCTTGTACTGGAACATATATCCTTCGGCTTTCCTCTCTAGTAAAAAACAACCTCTGCTATTTGTAGCACTAATCTGGAATGCCTGTTGTACGCAAAATTTTCAGATCAGTTTTGCTTTCTTCAAATGTGCACAGAGACAGACAAAAATACATCCTGGGTCTTGTTTGTTGGCCTGTCTGTTTGTTTAAATGTATATACCTCAACCATGGGAAAGGGTTTTGGTTTGTTTTTACCATTAACTTTATTTGCAGCAGGCCTTTGTAAAGCAGAAAACAGTTAGAAATATATTTCTTTAAACAATTCGCATTTCTAAAATTATCCTTGCAAAGCAAATCTCAGAAGATCATGCATTTGCAAACTAAAATTCACTTTGGGGGGGGGAAATCTCAGCTTCTCACTCTCACCCCACTTTCCTGTGGGAGTTCCTTAATGCATTATAAATCTAGCATTTGAATGAAACAGTACACAGATTCTTGCTAATCATAGCACAGCCTAAACAGAATTTCTATAAACACCATGTCTTTGGACAGCTCATTGAATATAGCCAAGGGGCCCCATATTAGATTTCTATTTCCATAGAATGAATGGTGGTAATTATGGCAGCCTCTCCCTTAATGGCATTTCCTTAAGGATCATATGGAAAGAGACTGGTTTCCTCACTCAACCATGTGGTGAGTTAATTTCATTTGTAAATTACAGTGGATAAATACAAACAAGACTGCATCCATTTCTACTTGTGTTTTCAAATATGCACTATATTCTTTCCTGACATTGTTGAAACCAAACTGATTCATTTATCTAACTAATGTATTTATCTGTTTAGATTTTAGTCCCTACTCCTTCCTGCCTCGTGCATTTACTGTGGGTACATCTTGAAATTCTTCAAATTATTTATTATTTATTATTAAGAAGCCAACTAATGGACACATGTGTGAAGTTGTCCCTACCAAATTGCCTACTTCCCTTAAATCCTGTTTTCTAGTTGATAATATACAAATTTAGAAGTGCAGCACAAAGCTACCTTTATTATTTCATTTTTTCCTGGAAGTGAGGTTCATGACACAATGACAAATTCAGACAGCATTTGTATTGGCTCCCTGCTATAGGCTCTTCTAATGTTCAAGTGTTTGTTATATTTATGTGCAGCATTTTGGCACGTACAATTAAAATGGGCATCTGGGGGAAATGTATAGCTAAAACAAGTTGTGAACCTTCATCTAGACCCAGCACTCCTGAGTCACTCCACCTCATGTTTTTATGGCTGACTGTTGTTTCTCAGAGGTGAGAAAAACATGATGAAAGACAATTCCTTCATTATTTTGGCTTCCTCTTTTGGGATCCAGCACTTAGAAGCAGATATGGGACTAAATTCACTTTAAGTCATGCAACAGGCAAGAACTGGACTA
Organism: Gambelia wislizenii; assembly: GCA_030847615.1. Classification (NCBI taxonomy): domain Eukaryota; kingdom Metazoa; phylum Chordata; class Lepidosauria; order Squamata; family Crotaphytidae; genus Gambelia; species Gambelia wislizenii. The sequence goes on along the minus strand of JAUMIR010000005.1, from coordinate 100,030,729 downwards.
AATTTCTACAGGTGGTAGATTAAAATATGAATTTGTTTCACGCCATGCAGTATACAAATATCTGGAGAAAAAGCATATTATCATGCCCTAAGATATGAAGAACTAGAAAAAAGCTGAGAAGATATATAATGCAGAGCAGGAGTGGGGGAAGTGTGCCCCCCAGGCAGTTCTGCAGCCTAGACGAGCCACCTCAGTGCTTCCCCAACTGTTCAAAAAGCATGGTGTCTCTGCTTATGCAAGCTTTTGTGTTTAGGGAGGTCAACAGGCATCTGCAGCCTCCAAAATAATGAAATATTAAAGCAGAAGTGAACTAGATGCTACTTTTTATTTCCAGCTGAAGCATTTTCAGGGGAGCATTTTCAGCTGAACTGGATTATGGAATGTTCCAGTGGCTGAAACAGCCTCCCAAACCTTCCAAAAGTTGTACAGCCCTGGTGCAGAAGATACATTTCAATAAAATAATAGTATTTGGGAGATACTCTATGAGTTATCAACTTGAAAGAAATTCCTTCTCCCTTAAAATATGCAAAAATCACTATTTCTGAAACAAGGTTTTCTAAGTTTTCAGTTGCAAGTACTGATTGACATGTGGAATCCCCTTACTTTCACTACAGTTTTCTTCATCACTTCCATCCTTACAGTCATTGTCTCCATCACATTGGAAAGCAGTGGGAACACACTGGCCATTTTTGCATTCTGCCAGTCCTTGACTGTGGCATGCTGTGGAAAACAAGAAGGTATTCTGTTAATTTTTAAAGACTCCCAATTTCCTACAAATTAAAAAATACATAACCCTTTAAAACTTACTTAACATATTAGCAAGAGTGGAAAAAATACCGCAGAAGCTATATTATTACAATATAATATATGATTACAGTACAATATATAATTACAGTCATATGGGTTTGATAGTTAAATAAGTTGGTTAAAATTATAATATACAAGAGAAAAACAATACACTATATGCATACTATTTAAACACAGTAATGAACACTGGACTAAATCCAATTGTCAGTCTCAGCTAAAATAAACCCATTGAATCAATGGGATTAGTTAAGCGAACATAACGCTGCACTAGTTGTGATGAAAGGGGGAGTTCTATGGATACCATGGACTGCTAAAAAGACCAAAGAATGGGTCCTGCAGTCCTGAACTCTTACTAGAAGCCAAGATGACTAAACTGAGGCTGTCGTACTTTGGACATATTACAAGACAATGTGACTCACTGGAAAAGATGATAATGTTCAGCTAAGTGGAAGGCAGAAGGAGAAGAGAAAGACTGCATTACAGGTAGATTGATTCCATTAAGGAAGCCACAGCCTTGAGTTTGCAGATCTGAGCAGGATTGTTGCTGATTGGTGGCTCTTGGGGATTTTTCATTCAAAAGATTGCCATAAATTTAAGTTGACTTGACAGCAAATAACAACAACAAAATTGGAACTAAGAACTGATGTCAAAATTTATAAAATCAGATAACTTACAGCAGTTAACTTCATCTGATTTGTCTGTGCAGTCGTGGTCACCATCACATACCCAGTCCATTCTTATGCATCTCCCATCTCCACATTGGTGGTGAGTTAGTGGATTACAATCTTTTTTTAAGAAAAAAAATTGATGAAAGGATGAAAAAGAATAAATGCAACTCCTTGCACTATTTATAATACAACTGAGTTACATATTATTATATCATAGGGAAAGCACCTATGAAAGTAACAGAATCATATTGTTGGAAGGAATTCTAAGGACTACTTTGCTTAAACCTGGCATTCTGGAACTTACTACCAAAGCATTCCTGTTTACAAACCTCCAATGAAGCTGCAACCACCACCCTGAAACAGCTCTTACCACCTGAAAGTTCTTCCTAATGTTTAGTAACAATCTCCTTTCTTGTAATTTGCATCCATTGCATTGGGTTCTACCCTCTGGAGCAGTGTTTCTCAATCAGGGTTCTGTGGAACCCTAGGGTTCCTTGAGGGGTCACTAGGGGTTCCCTGAGAGATGTGATTATTAAACATTTTTATAGCTTTAGATGTAATAATTTTTAGGCAGGGGTTCCCTGAGACCTAAAAATTATTTCAAGGGTTCCTCCAAGGTAAAAAGGTTGAGAAAGGCTGCTCTGGAGCACCAGAAAACAAGCTTGTTCCACCTCCCAAGGACAGCCTTTCAGACAGTTGAAGATGGCTATCATAACAACTCTCTGTCTTGTCTTGTCCAGGCTAAGAAGAGTCAGATAACCCTGAACACAATTCAACAGGTGATTATAGATGATCATAGGAGAAATTTTGAAATGCATACTGTATATTGAACACAAGATTCCTTAGAATAGCAATGGGTATCAACAATAAAAATGGCAGTGTTACCAAAATTTATGTATTTATTCCAAAATTTACCCATAATAACAAATATGCAATGCTTTAAGAAGTGGAATGCAGAATTGGCAAAATACATATGGGAAGGAAAGAGACCAAGGATTAGAATGAAACTACTAACAGAAGAAAAGAATAGAGGAGGCTATGCCATGCCAGATCTTTTACGATACTACTATGCATGTTCGATAACATGGATTGAAGACTGGTTAAAATTAGAAAATGAAAAACATCTAGCACTCGAAAGCCATAATTTAATCTATGGATGGCATGCCTATATATGGTACAGTAAGAAAAAAGACAATAAAGAATTTGATAACCATTACATTAGGAAAGCACTGCTAAGAATTTGGTTAATAATAATAATAATAAAACCTGGATAAATACCCAAAAATTTACATTGTCACAAAATTTGAAAGAGAATTTTGTTAAAATGTTTTATAGGTGGTATCTAACGCCAGTCAAATTAAATAAAATGTACAAAACTGGGGTAATAAAGTGCTGGAAATGTGAAAAGGGGGTGGTAACCCTAATTCATTTATGGTGGAATTGTCCTGCAGCTAGGAAGTTATGGAGAAAGATTCATGTTTTGATCAGAAAGATCCTAGAGATAAATTATCCACTAATCCCAGAAACATACCTTCTAAATATGGTAGATAATATAAGGGTACCAGATATGAAAAGCAAATGGAGAATTCTGATGTATATGATAACATCTGCTAGAATCTTATATGCACAAAAGTGGGAAAAGAAAAAAATCCCCACAGAGGAAGAATGGATTTTTAAAATGTACGATATGTGGGAGGCAGAAAAATTAACAACATTATTGAGGAGAGGTTCAATGGAAAAGATTAAAAAGGAATGGGAATCGATGGAGAGATTTGGGGGAGAATACAAAGCCAAATTGAGTAAAGGAATCTCTAAAGTGTAAAGGGACCAGGTAAAGAGAGGGGAAAGTAGTAGTAAAATTAGAGGACAGATAAGGAAGTTAGATAAATATGGAACAAAATATGAAAGGTCGATAAAGAACGAGAGGAACAGAAATCAAGGAGAAAATAGTAGAGGAAGAAACCCAGCAGAAATAGATAGGATGGAAGGTAAAGGAAGCAAAGACAAACAAAAAAGAAGGAATAGAATTCAAAATTTTAAAAAATGGTTCTTGGTGTTTGTCTTTGTTTCTGTTTGTTTTTTCCCTATTTTTTAAATATAGAAGAAACAGAGTTACAAATAGGTAATAAGTTTAAAAAAAAAAAGAAGAAGGGGGACAAGGATATGGTATGAAACTATGTAAGATATAATGTACCAATGTAAGAATGGAATATGTAATGAACGAAAAGCAAAACAAATAACTATAATTAACAATTGTAACTAATAAAAAATATATTAAAAAAAAAAAGAATAGCAATGGGTTTTTCCCTAGTACCAAAACAGCCTATTTTTGAATCTGTAGGATGTTTTGAAACCTGCTTTTCCAATGTCTTGGAATTCCCTTTAGTCTCAAAAGAGATTTGCCATGTAGCTTGGAAGGCTGCTGCTTGAGAAACATACTATTTGAGAACCAAAATTCATATAGCACAAGAAATCCTTAGATCACCTGACATTTTTACAAACAATCACAGCCCATGGCCAGAAAATCTACAGCAAAGCTGATATTCACTATAGAGAAAAAACAGTCAGGTAATAATATTTCCCCCTATCCTACAGTTAACAGCAGCTCTGGGGGAAATGCATCAAAAGTTATTAAATAATTTGACACATTTTATTAAATAAATACGATATTTTAGAGCGGAAGATGTAAATTAAATCTATTCATTGGATTACATAACTGTCAAGCTACCAAATAAATTTATATTGCAAAAGCTCAAATATGGAAATCCAGCAAGAAACAACTGGAATCAGTTGCTAGAATCAGTTGAAAGCTACAGTCAGCCTTCCATATCCACGGATTCTTTATCCACAGATTCAACCATCCATGGCTTGAAAATATTCACACACACACACTCCAAAATTCCAAAAAAGTAAACCTTGTTGTTTGGCTTTTTATATAAAGAACACCATTTTACTGCACCATTGTATATAATGGTACTTGAGCATCCATGGATTTTGGTATCCATGGGGTATCCTGGAACCAACCCCCAGTGCATACCAAAGGCCCACTGTACTTAGGCTTAGGCTTTTTTGGGCCTGCTGTGCCTCTTGGAGACTCTTATGAGCAGCCATTCACATCTCCCTGACAATTACCATCAACAACATGTTCTAACATGGTTGAAGCTTCTGGTGGGGTTGGTTCATGCATGGGATCCAGATCCAGGCATCAATCAACCTGCCTGTTGCTCGATAAGCCCAATCATCTAGTCCAATGCTGGAACCCTGTGTGGGACCCACAGGGGTGAATTCCTGAAGCATGATCCCCCTGCCACCAGGAGGTGCAGGAAAGACCAATACTCCCAAGATGGGCATGGCTATTTCAGCCCTACACCCACTGACTCCTTTAAGGGGCCCCTCATTCCTAACTAATGTCTACATGTAATGGTAATTGATGTCCTAGATCTAGAACCCATGCCAACTGCCACAAAAGGTGAGTAAAAGGGGGTCCCCCTTGAACCCACCTTCTGCCAACATACCACAGCTGCAGCCAACAAGCAGATGGAAACCTAAAGTGAACAATCAAGAGACCAGGAAAATAAGCCTCACTTCTGTGGAGGATCACCTTCCCCTTGAGGAGAGAAGTGAGTCCCAGCATCTTTGTCACTGTGTGGTATATCACACCACCTTCTCCAGCTGGAATATGTGGCCAGCATGCCTGCAGTCCAGCAGTACTGTCTCTAAATGCCTGAAGCAGTTGCATCCAGGGGCCCGTCCCAAGGGAGTTATTTCCTCAGCTTTGGCTTAGAGGGTTCCATGGCCTTGAACATCATCCCCAACCAGTAAAGTTCCCAGATCTTCCAGTCCCAGCTACTCTCTCCAACCATTACCCATCATGCGATCACCTGCCTAATAAACAAGGATGTGGCTGCAGATCCACCTCCACTGTAAACACTGCTCAGCAACTGAAAACAAATAAGACTATTGAATGTTAACACCCAGTTCAGGCAGAACACTTCCAGCATATGCTCTGGATTTTTACCTACCCAGACTGTTGATTACCCCAGTGGGAAGACCACACTTTGAAGCCTCTGTCACCACCCCTATCATAAATGAGTGACCCCCCCATACTCAGCTGCAGGGAACCCCAACCTCCCCAGATGCACTGGAGTGTGAGCTAACACCTCCCCATATGACCTCCCACCATTGCTCTACTTAATATTGCCTGCCCCACTGGCTCCCCTGGGGTTACTGCCTCCTTCCTTTTTATTATTGACTGTTGTGCTGGGACATCCCAACCAAAAGGGCTGCTGTCCATTTGTAGGACAGGAACAGACTAGTCTGGGGTATGGCCCAAGGCATCTCTCACAATTGTGTTCAAACTTACTCTAGGCCTGATGGCACTTACCCTGGTTATATTCTCAGAAAACCCATCTCCATGAATCCTCCTTACCCACCCAATGAAAAGGCTTGAAGCCTTCATCCTTTCCTTTTATGTGGGAGCCAACCAACACTATCCATAACTTATCATGAATTAGGTCCCACCTGGCTTTCTCACTTGGGGATGCTCTCTTCCTAAAGACAATGTCATATTTGATAGTCACCACATCCCCCACAAAGGCACATGCCTTAAGGACATTGCCTAGATGGTTAGAGAGATTCCAGTCTCACTCAGGCATCACATCCATGAAGAGAGATGCCAGCTGACTGCACCATGTCCATGAACACTGTCTACCCTGCCAGCCAGTTATTGAAGGAATGCTCAACTTCCCACTCCCTTTCACCTTCTTCCTTTTCTGTTTGTCCACCTTGAGCAGGTGCCTTCCTCATTATTTGGCTTAAATAGCAAGAACACATCAACACAATAGCCATTCAAAATTCTTTCCCTAATCTTCCTGTCAAAGTGGCTGCCCAGAGGATCCTCATGATCATTAAAGGTGGAATAAGATGCCACCATCCCCATCTCTTCTTCCCCATCCCATGCCCTTCTGGGACTCTTGACTGTCTGTCCTACCTTAACCTTCCTTAGTCACACACAAAGGGAGATCTGGGGCATGCACGGCTACTCTCCAATAGCCACTCTTGGCATTCATCCTCCAAGGACTCAGCTGTTGTTCCAGCACTGTCTTGAGTCTTCCCTAGGGTAGGTTTCCTGTGCCTCTTTGTCCCTCCCCCTTTCTTCTACTTACTTGCCCTCACCCTACACACTGGCTCCTTCTCTGAGCCTGAAGTGCAACCACTGCTGCCGCTGGACAGCAAATGTGGTTTGGGCCAGCCCCATGCCTTCTGTCCTGGCTGTTGATGCTGGGTCCCTATTTAGTCATCTCAGGGACCTGAGCCTGGCAAAATGATCATCTCAGATTCCAGCCGCTCCACTTTCTCCACAAATTTTCCAGGGTTTGGGACAAGCCTTGTAGCACCACCATGCTATTGGTCCTGCTTGAGAGCTTGCTGGCTGAGATCTCCCTGGACTGGTGGTGCCCTTCTTCCACCCACTTGCTGATGCCAGATCTGTCCAAGACTTCCATGCCCAACTGGCCTGTCCATGTGTTCTTGACAGTGGTTGCTGCTGCATCATCTGCACTTTCTTTGGTGGCATTGCTCTGACCTTCCTAAGCCCAAGAGAGAGAAAAAGAAAACAAGCACCTGCAACCATGACTTCCTAGCTGTTCCTTACTGTTAATAGGACACAACCAGAGTGATTCTGCTGTTTTACAACATAGTGTGAGCAACCTGTGTTAGTCTAATATCATGCAACGATTGTACCCCTGTGCCCAAGCATATTGCCAATCACTGCCCCTGGAAGCTGCTACAGCCAATGCCCTAGTGCCCAGTCCCTTCTCCTTACTCAACCAGTGCCTGCCACTGTTGTCCAAGATGTCACCACCACCACTGGAGTCCCCTCCACCTCACTTGCTGATGCACCAAACCAGTGCCACTCTCAAGACACTCCAACATGACAGCCACATCATGCAAGACTAATTGGCTGGTGGTTCCTACCTTCCCAGAGGCCACGCCAAGCCACACAGTCCCCTGGGAAGAAGAAGAAGTGAGTCACCATGCCAAAGGGACTATGGCGCTCTGCTCTACCACAGAACAGCAAACACGCCACACGGTGAGTTGTGCAGTGCTCTTCTTAGAAGTTTAAATTTGCATCTTTTCTTTCTTTCTAATAATTGAAGAAGCCATTGTTGTGAAGATTATTCAAGTTATACATGGAAAATCAAGTCAAAGTCCAAGGACTTTATCAGACTGACAAAATACAGCATCACAAGGATGCCACATAACAGTGAAAGGGTGTGCAGATCAGATGACATCACCCTTTTGTGGTTATGTCCTGCCCCAAACCTGTCATTTTTAATTGATGGCTTAAGCCATCAATAGATTGCCCTGCTGCTTTTTTGCTGGCATTGCCAGCATGCAATACCTCTGTCCCTTTAAATCTCATACTTACCCCGACAATGCCCACTCTGACACAAACACTTCCGGGTCAGATCGGGACAGCCAGGTAACTGACAAACTTTTTTTTACCTTCCCTGAGTTTATTTGGGACCTTTAAAATGTGTGTGTGCACTTTGTGCAACTTTAAATGTAGTTTGCTTGTTTTTATTTTTGAATTCCCCATACAACTTTATTGCCAGGGAGCCTTTGCTGGGAAAGGAGGTAAGTGTGGGGGAGTGTTCTTTTGCCAGCATAGAAATGGGTTTTTCTATGCTGGCAAAAGAATGTTTTGAAATTGGTAGTCTGATAAAGTCCACAGCCTCTTTAAACATTTTTATGCCAACAAAAGAACGTTCCCCACCACACTTACCTTCTAATCCCAGCAAATGCTCCCGGCAATAAAGAGGAAGTGAACCGAGCCCCATTCACTTCCTTGTTTGAAATCTCACGCAATTTCATCACATGGGAAATTCAAACTTTAAACAAAAATAAAGTGTAAAAAGTCACACCAAGCATACACATGCACAAAAAAAACTTCCAAGTAACCCAGAGAGGGTCATAAAAAGAGCAAAACTTACTGGATGTCCCGATCTCACCCATAAGTGTTCATGCCGGAGTGGCCACTGTTGGGGTTTTTAATTATTTAAATGGCCCAAGGTATCACATGCTGGCAATGCTGGCAAAAAGAAGTGGCAGGGGGATCTATTGGCAGCTTAAGCTGTCAATCAAAAACCATGGGATTTTTGCTCTTTATAACCATAAAAGGGTGGTCCATGCACCCTTTCGCTGTTATGTGGCATCCTTATGATGCCATATTTTCCATGTCTGATAAAGTCCCAAGAGTCACAGAAGTGCTACAGTGATCCAGGATTTAATTTGAGAAGTATGATGAGTTAAGACTAAAGTAATATTTCACATAGGCCTCTGCTACCTCAAAATTGAAATGAAACCCATGTTATATAAGTAGGGTGGAAAGTTTTACTACATTAAAGTATGGAAACATTGGATATTAGAGAAACAGTCTTCTCTCTGAAATGTAATACAAAATATGTAGAATTGGTAGTGGTTTATCTAGGGATGAATAAATATCTGACTCCCATAATTACTTCAAGAAAATTTAATATATCTAAAATACTAACTTTCCTCAGAACCCACATTTCGGGGGGGAAATATTTCAGAGACTGTGCCGTATGTAAATGTAAGAGAGCCAAGCTGCAATCCAGCACTATTAAGCAAGATTAAATCTGTTGATTTTTATAGGCTTAAGTGTATCTACCCTATGATAGATTTTAGCTTCTATCCACTCCAGAGTGTTCTCTTATACACAATGAGAGACAGGCTTTGAAGTACCCTGGCCATGTGTGCAAGAGGAAGCTATCAATGTTCTCCATTGCAGCTTTTAAAATCTATCTATATAGATATAGATATTGATGGATATAGACAGATAATCTTTATTTACCACAATTCTGCTCATCGCTTAGGTCTCCACAGTCATTGTACCCATCACAAACAAGAGTGTAATTGAGGCATTTTCCTGTGTTGCAGCGGAAAACTCCTTCACTGCAGTCTGTAAAAAATAAAATATTTTTAAAAATATTTTGTCTTAGTTATACATTAACATTATACAGTAGAATTTAATCTGAGTACAATGAAGTCCCCAGAAAGAGTGAATATTGAAAAGCAATATATTAAACTAATTGCATTAGTATGCCAAAGTAATCTCCCATTAACTTCTTAAAGGATATGAGTGATGTGTCTTTGGCAGCTGCATAATGGGTACAAATCAACAAGCAAAGCCATTCCTCACATGGAAGTGAAATAACAGGAAAGACTTTGGGCCTGTCTAAATGGAATTCGCTGGGAATCCTACCTGTCTAAACAGGATGCAGTGCCAATCCGCACTATTCAGAAGGGGGGAGGGCAAAATGGCAAAACCAACAGCATAAAAGCCTTCACAGATTTCCACATACTTTTTCACAAACTATGAGGCAGGTGCACATTTTTGTGCTTTTGGACTATTGGACAATAAAAACTTTGAAGGGGAGCACAAAGCTGATTGGCCACATGAGAACGGAAGTGGGGCTTGCTAGGAAGACAAGCATCTGCTGCCACCATGTTGGATTTTCGCCTTAGCAATCATTCGCTCAGGCAATAAAAAGGGTCAATATTTTCTGTTTTGCTTTCCTGGAAAACTGGTCTATTGCACCAGCACACCTCGGGATAACTACCCTAAATCCATCCCTCATACTCAAGTTCAATCTAGTAATTTTACAAAAATCCTCTAAAACATGCATGTAGTGAACCACTATAAGTGGGGACAGCTACTTTCAAAGAATAATGTAGAGAAGTTATGAGCTTCTGCACCCCATTCTACCCCCTCCTGTAAAGATCTTCAGTTATGCCCTAAGATTTATGCCTAATGTCAGGACTTGCTTGTAGCCTGTGGCTGAAAGCAGGCCTCCATGTTAGTAGCCTCACTGGGTCCTCCTAATCAGAATGGAATGAGGACTGTTTGGATGTTGGGAAGGGGAGGTGCAAGCTACGCCTTTTGGTTCTCAGAAGATAAGGTACTGCTCTGTGCCTGCAGCCAAGGTCACACACACATCTGTTGCTATAGGAAGAGAAAGGGGGGGGTGGCCACTGGATGGGTGCAAAGAAGGAGAGCAGTTTGCTTTTAAAACCTCACTTCTTCCAGCTTGCTTAGTTCTGGCTTTAACCAAGACCTGTTCACTCAATTTCAACTGAAATCACAGGAAGAACTACAAGAGGAAGGGATAAAGTGCCATTGGTTTCTATACCGCCAACTGGTGGAAAAATTCAAAATAGACCACAAACTAGTAGGTATAGAAACGGAAAAAACAGATCTAGACAAAATAATACAAGGAGATAAAAAGAAGACACTTTCAAAAAAAATTAAGATTTTGCTAAGTCTGAATTTAGAGCAAGAAACAATCAAAACCTATATGGTAAAATGGGCACAAAATTTTGGCTGTACAATAGATCTAGATCAGTGGGAGAAACTGTGGAACAAAAACGTATCTTTTACAAGAAGTACATATGTGAAAGAAAATATATATAAAGTGATGCTAAGATGGCACCTAACACCAGAAAAATTAGTGAAGATCTATAAAAACACTTCTGATCAGTGTTGGAAATGCCAAAAAGATACTGGCACATATTACCATATATGGTGGAAATGCAAAGACATTTTTAAAAATTGGGACAAGATATATGAAGTAATTACAACAACATTAAAAACAAATTTTCCGTGCATCCCAGAGATATACCTCTTAAACATGCTTGATAAGGTGAATAAACAAACCCAAATAAAATAGTGGAGAATTCTAATATATATGATAACAGCAGCGAGAATAGTAGTGGCAAGAAACTGGAAAAAACAGAAAATCCCCATGACTGATGAGTGGTTAATAAAACTCTATGACATGTTTGAAATGGATAGACTGACGTATATACTGAATGATAAGAAGACAACAAAAGATATATTGGGTTGGCAATTTTTTTGGTTTTTTTAAATATATTTTTATTAATTTTATAATCATACATTATATTATCCAATCAATACTTAGTATAACACATAAAATTACTATAAACATCGCAATTTTTCTATTAACTAATTTCAAAAGTTAACATAGATTCTTTACTATAATTCTATTCAAAAATATTAATTCCCCTACCCCCCCCCACCTCAGTGCTCCCCTTCACCGGAGCCATTATCCCTTACCTAATCTTTCCAGAATCTCATTTCTTCTCGTGGAGGTAACCTCCCATCTTTTGTCTGTAATACTTTTTTAACAAATACTTTCCAAATTTTATCAAAATCACTTTCTTTCCAACTTCCTCTTCTTACAGGTTAACTTATCATTTATTGCCATCTTCCAAACTTCTTTATACCACTCCTCCACTTGTACATTTATTTGCATTTTCCAATGTCTTGCTATAATTAATTTTGCTGCCGTTAATAAATTTGTTATTAAATCCTTTTCTGCTTGGTTCCCATTCTCTCTATTATAAATTGACATCAGTGCTATGCTCCATTTCCTTTCTATAGTTCTATTCAGAATATTCTCTATTTCTATAAAAACCATTTCCCAAAACTGCTGTACAAATTTACAATTCCACCACATATGCATATATGTACCTATTTCTTGACAACCACTCCAACAATATTTAGAATTATTCTTATCTATATTATGCCATCTTGCTGGTGTCAAGTACCATCTCCATATTATTTTATAGTCATTTTCTTTTATCTGTATCGACATATTTTTAGATGTCTTTGTTTCCATGTCTTATCCCATTCATGATCTCCATTTTTTTGTTTCAAATCTTCCTCCCATATTCTCCTTAAATATTCCCCTTTGTCTTTTTTATCCTTATTTTTATCAATTTTTTTATATAATTCACTTGTAATACTTTTCAAGTTTTCATTATCATCCCTCTTTTCACCTTTTTTCACCAAATTTTCAAATTTTGTAAATTCCCTTGTTTCTTTATGATTCTTTTCCAATTTTTAATCCATTGTTCTAACTGTATACAATTAAACCATGAAATTTTCATTCCACCTAATTTCTCTCTTATACTCCCTTTCTCATTCATCCATCCTATCCATCCCTCTGTTTTATCTAGTCCTCTTTTCTTTAATTCCTTTCCCATTTTTTCCTTCAAATTATTTGGGATTTTTTCCCCATTATAACCGGTGTTAATACTGAATCAATAGGCAAAAATTCTCTCTTATATTTATACCATATTTCCCATATATTAGAAATGGGTTCTCAATTCCTTTAATTTCCTTATTTGTAAAATTATCAAAAAAATATGTTCCATATTCTCTTTTCTATTCTCCCTGTTTTTATCTCTAACCATTCTAAATCCCCCTGTCCTACAATTCCTTCTATAACATATCTCAATTTATTAGCTTCATGATATCCTTTTATTTTGGGAATACCAAGTCCTCCCTCCTTCTGTGATATATACCAAAATAATTTATTTAATCTTGTCCTTTTCCCTCCATTGCAATATTTATTCAACATATTTTGCCGTTTTTTCAGTTCTACTTCTGATATTTTTATTGGTAACATTCTAAACAAAAAATTAGTTTAGGTAATATTTTCATTTTAACTAAAGCTACTATTCCAAACCATGATAGTTGAATATTTTTATATTCTTCCCACATCTTTTCCATTTCTTTCCTTAGTACCATAATATTTTTCTCTTCTAGTTCTTTTAAATCTTTTGTAATATTTATTCCTAAATACTTAATATTACTTTTTAATCTTACTTCTAATTTTTTCTCTTTTACAAATATATTTTCTTCTTCCTTAGTATAGTTAAACAACATCATATCTGATTTGTTCCAATTAACCTGTAAGCCTGTCATCTCCCCAAATACTTTTAAATGTTCTTTAATTTTTTCTAATCCATTAATCAATTCCTTAATTGTTAGCAATGTATCGTCAGCAAACAAGCTTATCTTATGTTTTGTTTCTACTCCAATTCCTTCTATACTATTATCATTTCTTATCACATTTGCTAGAATTTCTATTACCATTACAAACAATATTGGAGAAAGTGGGCAACCTTGTCTTGTTCCTCTCGTTATTTTTATTTCTCTTGTTATTCCATCATTAACCATCACTATAGCTGTGTTATGGGCATACAATTGATCTATTAATCCTCTAAACCTCATCCCCATTCCAAACTCTTTCAATATTATTTTTAATGTTGTCCATTCCACACAGTCAAATGCTTTAAATATATCTAATGTTAATATCCCTGCTTTTACTTTTGTTTTGCCAATTATATGTATTTTATTTAACACCCTTCCTACTAAATTTGACATTTGTCTTCCTTTCACAAATCCACATTGGTCCTTTAATATATATTTATACATACAACTATTCATTCTCTTTGCCATTATTGTTGATAATAACTTTGCATCTTGATTTATCAATGATATAGGCCTGTATGATCCAGGGTCCAACAAATCCTTATCTGGCTTTGGTATCAATATTATCAATGATTGTTGCCATGATGGAGGGACTTTGTCTCCCATTATTATATTATTATATAATTCTAATAATTTAGGTATCAACTTCTTTTTAAATACTTTATAATAATCTGGTCCTAACCCATCCATTCCTGGAGCTTTCCCACTTTTTAAATTATTTATTGCTTCCTCTACTTCCATTTTCATAATTGGTTTTTCTAATAAATCCCTATCTTCTTCTTCTATTTTAATCTTCCAATTTTCCCCTACATATTTTTCTATTTGTTCCACTGATTTATTCCCTGACTGGTACAGGTCTTTATAAAACTCCTCAAAAATTGTTAGTTTTTCCTTTTACCCCACTCCACTGGGCCAGGAAGCTGCAGTGGGCCCCTGATGACTTCTTGGCAGTGAGGCAGCAGTGGGAGGGGGTGTGGCCAGGAGCGGCTGGCATCTTAAGCCACTCCCACCCCCTCAGGAACACCAGCCAGCAAGCCAGAGGTTCTCCAGCCTGCAGCAGCCTTTTACCCCACTCCACCGGGCCAGGAGGCTGTAGTGGGGCCCTGAGGACTTCTTGGCAGTGAGGCAGCAGGAGGAGGGGCTGTGGCCAGGAGTGGCTGGCATTTTAAGCCACTCCCACCCCCTCAGGAACACCGGCCAGCAGCCAGAAGGACTCGAAGCCAGCAATTGAGGCCGGGAATGGACTGGGGGGGCGGAAATTGGAGTTGTGCTGGGAAAGGGAGGTATGGTTGGAACAGAGTGAACAGATGTTACAAAAGAAGGCAGGATCACTGTTTGTTAGCTATCCCACCATCAGTTCACCCTGTTTCCCGGAATGGATTGGAGAGTGTACCAACCATTCCACAGAACCTTACTTTGCTCCTCTGCAATGCCAGGTCGGTTAAGAATAAAACTCATATTATTTACAATCTACTCTTGGATGAGGATGCCGACCTGGCTTGCTTCATAGAAACCTGGCTGGGAGAGGATAGCGCTGTCACGTGGGCGCAGGCCCTCCCAGCTGGGTATTCTGTCAGTGAGCGGGTGAGGGGAAGTGGGCGGGGGGGGCAGAGTGGCTCTGGTTTATAAGAACAATCTGACCTTGACCAGGATACCTGTCCGAAACGCAGTCCACTTTGAGTGTATGTACCTTAGCCTGAGGACCAGGGATACTTTGGGGATTCTGCTAGTATACCGACCACCCCGTTGTCTAGCAGACTCCCTAACCGAGCTGACTCAACTGGACTCTGAGTACCTGTTGGAGTCGCCCAGACTTCTAGTTCTGGGCGACTTTAACATTCCATTCAAGACCAGCTTGACAAATCTGACTGGTGTGGCTCGGGAGTTCATGGAAACCATGACAAACATGGGCCTATCCCAATTGGTCATTGGGCCCACTCATTCGGCGGGTCATACTCTCGATGCGGTCTTTAGTACGGAACAGGAATATCCGTGGGCGGTGGTTATTAAAACCACCGCATTGTCATGGACGGATCATTTCCTGGTCAAGACTGAACTAAGAGTCTCTTCCCGCCCCTCCGAGGGTGGTGGACCCATTAGAATGGTCCACCCCTGAAGGCTAATGGAACCAATAGGATTCCAGAAAGCCTTGGAGGGTTTAATGGTTGGTAACGCCGGTGACCCTCTCGAAGCTTTGGTTAATACTTGGAACACCGATCTTACCAAGGCTATTGACACGATCGCTCCCAAGCGTCCTTTCCAACCCGCTTCTAAGCGTAAGCCATGGTATACTTCAGAGATTAGGAAAATGAAAGGAAAACTCAACTCTTATCCGACAGGACTCGACATAGGAATTTTCTTCGGTCCTATCGAGAGGCAATACGTGCAGCGCAGAGATCCTTCTCCTCTGCACGTATTGCGTCTGCAGAGTCCCGTCCAGCAGAGCTGTTTAGGGTGGTAAGGGAGATGACGCAGGTTATACCTGTGCAGAACCCATTGCTTAACCCAACAACAGCCTGCTGTGATGCATTTAACAACTACTTTGCAGATAAAATCTCTCGGATAAGAGCCGACTTAGATGCCAGCATTTTGACAGAAACAATTGACGAGGTGTCCAGCAACTCCATTGATGTAAGTTTACTGAATCAATTTCAATCTGTGAGTGCCAAGGACGTGGACAAGCTACTTGGTAGAGTGAGGAAGACGACTTGCCCTCTTGATCCTTACCCTTCATGGCTGGCCATCCGGGGGGGGGTACCTTGATGGTGTTCCTTAAGGACATCATCAATGCATCCCTCAGGGAAGGGTGTGTTCCATACTGTTTAAAGGAAGCAGAGGTTAGGCCGCTCCTGAAAAAACCTTCCCTAGACCCCCTGGACATGAACAACTATAGGCCGGTTTCTATGTTACCATTCTTGAGCAAAGTGATCGAGAGGGCAGTTGCTCTTCAACTTCAAGTGGTCTTGGATGAAACTGATTATCTAGACCCATTTCAAACTGGCTTCAGGACGGGATTCGGAGTTGAGACTGCCATGGTTGCCTTGACCGATGATCTGCGTCTAAGTATCGACAGGGGTAATGTGTCCCTGTTGGTGCTTCTGGACCTCTTAGCGGCTTTTGATACGATAGATCATGGCATTCTCCTGGATTGCCTGAATGTGTTAGGAATCGGAGGCAATGCACTCCAGTGGTTCTGGTCCTTCCTCTCAGGCAGGTCCCAGAGGGTACGGCTTGGGGACAGCTGCTCCAGCAGAAAGGAGCTTACTTGTGGTGTTCCGCAGGGCACCATCCTGTCCCCGATGCTGTTTAACATCTATATGAAGCCGCTGGGTGAGATTATTCAGAGTTATGGGGCTGGGTGTTATCAGTATGCTGATGACACCCAGATCTATTTCTCCTTGTCCTGATCATCAGCCTTGAATTCCAATGGCATCTCTCCTCTTGATGACTGTCTTAAAGCAGTAATGAGCTGGATGAGGAAAAACAGATTGAGGTTGAATCCGGACAAAACGGAGGTGCTCAAGGTAGCGGCCCCGAAACCAGGAGTTGGGTTGCAACCGCCAGTCCTGGATGGGGTCACGCTCTCCGTTAAGGACTGTGTTCGCAGTCTGGGGGTGCTCCTTGATTCATCGCTTCAGATGACGAGTCAAGTGAATGCGATGGTCAGGAGCACTTGTTATCAGCTTCGGCTGATACACCAGCTGTGCCCTTTCCTGGAAGTAAGGGACCTCGAGACTGTGCTGCACGCGCTGGTAACCTCTCGTCTAGATTTCTGCAATGTGCTCTACATGGGGCTACCCTCGTGCTTGGTCTGGAAACTTCAGTTGGTACAAAATATGGCAGCCAGAGTGGTTTCAGGAACATCTCGGAGAGATCATATAACTCCAGTATTAAAATCTCTCCACTGGCTGCCTATCAGTTTCCGGGCCCAGTATAAGGTGTTGGTTATTACCTTTAAAGCCCTAAATGGCTTGGGTCCAACTTATCTCCGGAACCGCCTCCTCCCATACAATCCTCCCCACACACTCCAGTCCTCTGGGAGGAATCTGCTTCAGCCACAAAAATCTAGGCTGTCTGCAACCTCCCAGAGGGCTTTTTCAGTAATCACCCCCAATTTATGGAATGGCCTGCCGAATGAGATCCGTCAGTTGACAAGCTTGAGTAGCTTTAAAAAAGCACTAAACACGGATCTCTTTTGCCAGGCTTTTCCTGATTAGATCCCGGCCTCAGGAGCTCAGTCTCATGGCTTTTTAAAATTATGTATATATTTGTTTTTTATGTGTTTTTAGTTAGAAGGTTTTAATTTTATAGTGTTTAATGTCTTTTTATGGGGTAGGGTGGGGGTGGGTGATGTTTTTAGCCTTTATTATAATGTTTTAATTGTTGGAAGCCGCCCCAATTGTTTTTAGCAGAGGGGCAGGGTATAAATAAATAAATAAATAAATATTATTATTATTATTATTATTAATTGTTCTACACATTTTACCTGTTTTATCTCTAATCCCTTTTATCATATTTTCCATGTTCTTCTTCTGTGTGGATCTAGCCAACATTTTTGAATTTTTATTACTAAATTCACAATACTCCCTTCTTAAATAAATTAAATTTTCCTGTACTTCATCTACTTCCATTTTATCCAATTCCTCCCTCTTTGCTCATAACTCAATATAAGTTTGTTTTTCCTTGTCTAATATATATTTAATTTCCAATAATTATATTTCCCTTTCTAATTTCCCTTTTCTTTCTTCTTGCCTTTTTTTAAGTTAAAGGTTTCTTTTATGCATATCCCCCTTGTCACAGCTTTCATAGTATCCCACAAAATTCCTTTTGATACTTCTTTATCATTTAGTTCCCATAATTCTTGCCATTCATGCTCAATTTTTTCTACTATTTCTCTGTAATTTAAAATCTTTGTATTCAACCTCCACCTTTTCACCTGTTCATAATCTCTCTTCATTATAATCTCCACATTGACCAAGGCATGGTCTGTTACTTTTATATTTTTTATCTCTGAATTCATGATTTTATCAATCAAATTTTTTGATACAAAAATATAATCAATTCTTGAATAACTCTTATGTACCATTGAAAAGTATGTATATTTCCTTTCATCTCCCTTTACCAATCTCCACACATCTTTCAACTCCTTTCTTTTTATTATTTTATTTAAATTTGTAATAATATCATATTTATCCCTTAATGAATAATTTGATTTATCTTTTAGTCTTTCCATTTGCATATTAAAATCTCCTGCTACAACAATATTTTGTTCTTGCATATTCTCCATTTCTTTAAATACTTTCTCATAAAATTCCTCTTGTTTTTCATTTGGAGCATATACATTCATTAGAACATATTTCTCTTCTCCCATTTCACCTTGCATTATAATATATCTACCATTTTCATCTTTTTTCACCTTTTTAATGACAAAATTACATTTTTTGCTATTAATATTGCTACCCCTCTAGCTTTCGAATTCCCATATGCTTTTTCATAAACTCTTACCCAATTCAATTTCAATTCATTTACTCCTTCCCTTTTTTGATGTGTCTCTTGCAAAAATATTATATCCGCTTGATCCTTCTTCAATAATGCTTCAATCCTTTTTTGTTTTATTGCCGTGCCAAGGCCATGAACATTTAAGGTTGATATCTTTAATTTATTAATCATTAGATTCCTTATTACATTTTCTATAAGATCTTCTGACTCCAAAAAGTGACCTCCCTTCCCCATACCCACCCCTTCCCAATTCTTCCTCATTCCCTTCCGCCCTCCCCCTTTTCCCTTCTTTACCTCCCCACCTTGTCTTCCCAAGGCAAATTGCCTTGCTCATGACCCCCCAGGTCTTCCAGGTGAGGAGTGGCGAAGAGATCATCCAATGGCCCAGAACAACTCCCTCCCCCAGAGTGCTCATAAAAATAAAAAATAAAAACATTTCCCCTCTTGTTTTTCCCCTGTAATTTTTTTCTTCTTCCTTCTGCTTTCTTCATCTGTCTAAACTTTTCCTCCTCCACTGTCCACTCCTCCATCAGCTCCATACTCCTTCTTATGTACTCCCAACTCCTCCAACAATTGCAGTCCTTCTTCTGGTGTTTCCATTCTATATCTTTTTCCTGCCCATTCAAATTTCAAAAACACTGGGTATCCCCAAGCATATTTTATACCAGTTTTCAAAAGAGTAGCAATACAAGGCTTCATCGATTTTCTCCAAATTACTGTTTGTGGACAGTAGTCATTATATAATTCCACCCTTACATCTCCATACTTCAGTCTCTCTGGATGTTTCTTGACTGTTCTCATCAACTCCTCCTTGTTATTGTAATTAATAACTCTAACAATAACATCTCTTGGCAAAATACTTCTCCTTCCTGTCAGTTCTCTATGGATCTGCTCAATGTCCTCATCCCTCCATTTCACAGCTGGGGTCACTTGCTGTAGCCATTTCAACACTTCAGATTTCAGATTAGATCCTTGATCTTTCCCCACAGATTCTGGCAGGAACCTTATTCTAAAGTTATTCCTGCATTGATAATCTTGCATGTATATCAATTTTTTCCCATATCTGTGATTTTCTTCATATTATCCTGGATCTGACTGCTTTGAAGTGTTTGGGTTTTAATTACTTCTTTGTTCTCTTTTACTATATTAAGAATATCTCCTTGTATTCCTTGTATTTTTGTACTCATTTCCACAAATCTTTCTTCAGATCTTTTCCTCTCCTTCTGCATTTCTTCTCTTATACTTGCAAACTCTGAAAACATTCTCTTTTTGTCTTCTCTAAATTCTGTCATTTTTGTAAAGAGAGAATCCATATGAGTTTTAATATCCTCTGTCCTTTCAGCCCTTCTCTCCCTCCCCCTTGGGGGTAGAGGATCTAGGGCTGAGGCAGCTAAAGGAGGGCTAGTTTCTTTTTCCATCCTTAGCCCTTCTGGTTCACCCTTGTTATTCTGTACTTCCAGAGATATTCTTTCTAATCTCTTATGAGATCTATCCAATGGTTTATCTAATGTTTGTGGCCTCAACCAACTTTTTCCTGCAATATTTCTTCTTTTTTTAGACATAAGAAAATCAAAACACTCCAAACTTTCATTCCTCCCCTTCTGTGTATGGCCCCTCCTTCCTCCACCACTTATTATTTTTTTAAAATCTTTCCACTTATTCTCCAGTTAGATCAATTATTCCTTCTCCTGTTAAATCATCCTTTTCATTTGCCTACAATTGTTCGCTGCTTCCTCCAACCTTAGTGATTTATTAGCAAAATGTTCTTTTTAGTTATGTTGGAGGCAGCTCCAATATCGGGCAAAACCGAAAGTAACTATTTGTTTACTTTAGGCTTCTTTGAGCTGCAGTTTTCTCTTCCATTAACATTCCTTAGTGATTCATAGCCATAAATCTTCCCTCAAAGCTCTCCTCATGCCTTTTTGAGGGGAAATTATTCATTTAATTCCATTACCTTGAGCACCTGTCCTGGGAATTGCTTCCTATGCCATTGAAGCTTGGCTCCAGGTTGGCAAATTTTGAACCCCTAATAGAAAAGTAAATGGGGAGCGTATGCAGAAGTAAGGATAGAATAAGAAATAAGGTATAAATAAAGAGAGAAGAAGCTGAAAACAGAGAAAAGGTAAAAATAAATAACTAACTGGGAACAAGAAAGTGTGTGGGGGGGAAGAATAGAAATAAGAGAGAGAAAATGTAGTTGGATAATTGTGTAATTGTTTAATGTCTTGTTTGTATCATAGTGAAGTGTTGTTATGTCTTTCACATATGTCTTTCACATATTTATGTAATGTTTGATAGATTTATGTTTGTAAGTACTGTATGTATTTTAAATCAAGGAAAATGAATAAAAAATATTTTTTTTAAAAAAACTAACTTCCACTGCTATTAAAGAGGAAGGAAGGTAATAGTTCACACTGTCTGGATTTTCCAGCATGATCTATATTTAGCTCTAAAAGAGCACCAAAAATGAAAGGATAGTAAATACCAAACACATAAAATCCTAAACATTACAAACTAAATGAAAATATGTGTACTCTGTCGATGGTTTCATACTGAGTAATGCAGCACCCAGCTGAGTTTGAAATTCAGTTCATTGTTTATCTGGAATCTGTACCAGCATGAGGTATTTTGACAGTCCTCTATGTTTATCCATCCTTCTGTTGTAACTCCTATGAGTTTATGCTCCAATTACAGAAGCAGAAGAGGAAGGAATAGAAGGATGCTACACTGGAGTCCAAGAGGAAATTGATCACACACCAAAAGAGGACATGTTGCTAATCATAGGCAATTGGAATACAAAAGTAGGAAACATAGCAGAACCAAACATTGTTGGAGACCCTATCCCAGGAAGTTGTGTTGGCCATGCAGCAAAATATAGCAAACTCCACAAAAACACTGCAGTGATACCTTTCTTAGGCCACCAAAAGGCACAAAATACATTACACAAGTTTTTGAAGCTCCCATGTTTCTTCATCAGGTATAGATGTTAAAAGTCATAGTATGGGAAGAAATGTGACAATGGAAGGACACAAAGTTGCCCCTTTCTTGAGATATTGAAGCTGAGTTTAAGATGGTGGTAGAGGGACATTTGAGTAAGGTAAAGGTCACACCCCTTGTTGGCCATAAGGCATTTGAGACACAAAAGCAAGGCAAAGCAGTAAACTTTTTTCTTTTCTTCTTCATTGGTTGAAACAAAGGCAGTTCCTTTGACATGTAGCCTGTATGTGTCCTGTGCAAGGCTACAAACTACTCTGTAGGTAGAATACAGTGAGGAGATTATCAGACGAACCATGTGATAGCATCCCTGTCTCACCACCCCCCACCCTATCCACTCCCGCCCCACTCCCATCCCTGTTCCATTAAAAAAAATCAGACACCTGCCTTATGCCATGATAGTAACTGCTCCCCCTCCCCTCGGGCCTCTGGGAGTGAATGCAGCTGTTGTAAAGTCCCGTAAAGCTGCCCCATAAAGCAAATCCTGCACATTCTCATGAGAGAATGATGCATGGGAAATTTAAAAAGGAAACCAAATGTCAAACAAGAAAACTAAGCCCCCAAACACCCTAAAAATTAAACAAGTAACCCAGGGAGGTGGGAAACAAGGGTGCCACTTACCTCTTCATCCTGATCACACCCAGTAGTCTTTGGGATGGACCTCCCACCATGGCTGGTATAGTTCCAGCATAATGGGACACCTCTTCACAAGCCTGTTATTCCATTATAGAAACAGAACAGACAATCTATAGATGGATTAATCCATCAATAGAAGAGAATGCAAATGGAACAGAGGGGGCACAGGAGCAAAACTAGACAGGAACTACATCATCTGAAATGAGACCCCTTTGGCACTCTCCTGCCATCCCTGTTCTGGATTTAAAAGGTCATCTGATAATCTCCTGAGTCTCTTGAGAAGCGTCTGTACTGACACATTTGGTGCTTCAGATCCAGCTTTCAAATCCTTAAAGCATATGTGGACTGGGAGTCTCTCTCTAGGGTTTTCACCTCCAAATAAGGTAAACAAGTTGAAATTGGGTATCATTGTCATGTTTTACCTGATGGCCAATACAGAAATTTAGGTGGACATCACCTGATGGCCAATACAGAAGTTAAATAGATTACACAATTGGAAACAGAAGGTAGAGAAGTTCCATTCTCTTTGCAAAGACAAAACTCTATGCAGATTGCACACAGATTATGAACAGGTAATATAAACAATATCAAAAATTAGATTTAAGCTAAGAAATTACATTAAAGCAAACACTGTGCTAAAAATACAACCTGAAGAACATTCCTGTAGAATTTAGAGACCATGTAAAGAATAGATTTGCCTGATTTGCCTTCAGGAGTCAGAAGAAGTCTGGACCATAACCAGGGAAACTGGCAAGGAAGAATGCAAAATACAAAACCCCAAAAATACACCACTATATGTAGTCAAAAACAAAGGAAAGTCTCACTGCATGACAAATGGGACTCATCAAACAGCTAGCAGGCAAGAAGAAAAGTACAAAATAACAGAAATAGGATCAGAATCCTGAACTCAACTGTTTAGCGACTTCTGTGTAGGGACAAATGGAAATATTATAATCAATGCAAAGAAACAGATGAAGACAAGAAAAAAGATAGAACATGAGACATCTTCCACAAGATGCAAGAAATCAAAGTAAAAATCAAACCAAGAGTAGGATGCTATGTCACCAACAGGTAACACACTGTATAATCGGGGGGGGGGGGGACAGTGGAAGCAGTACACTGAAGAACTCTATATAAGAGATGAAGGGATGGCAAATTCATTTAAGGGAGAAACTGTTGTTGATCAATCTACAGTTTTAGAAAGGAAAATGGGCATGGAAGTGGAAGAAATAAATAACCAAGAACAGATGGCATACCAATATAGTGTTTCAAGCTACAAAGACAGAAACCATTCAAAGTCCAACTAAAACCTGGCAACAAATGTGGAAAACAAAACAATGGCCAACAGATTGGAAATGCTCAATATATATTCCAATCCACAAGAAAGGAGAGATTAGGGATTACAATAACCATTGGAGCATTGCATTACTCTCCCATGCAAGCAAAATGACACTCAAAATGATACAATAAAGACCTCTACCCATCTCTAATGCATTGTTTTGAAGGACCTGTTCTGTTGATGACTACTAATTGCCTTGTATGGAGATACCATCGAAATGGGCTCCCCATCCTGTCAGTGAGGCATCAGTGGTGATGATAGCTTGAGGCTGAGGAGGAAGGAAAGGAATTCCCTTCAAAATGTGGGCCACCAACACAGACAGTGCTGTTCAGGCCTCAGTATGGTGAGCCATTTCCTGGGGGTGTCTTGAAGCATGCAAAATTGAGAGAGGAACCAGGCTTGCAGAGGATACATCCAGAGCCTTATGTTTGGAGTTGCAGAAGTGGTGGGTGCCATGTAACCAAGAGGATGAGAGCTATGAGCATGTCCTTGGCCCTGAGCTGCCTGTAGCGGAGACAGCGAAGGATAGATCAACAGAGATCTAAGAATCTGTAGTCAGGGAGAAAGGCATCTAAAATGCTGTAATTCCACTACTGAGGAAAGCAGAAAATAGTGGCATTTTTACATGTATTATTGCACATCACTGTAATCGCATGATACTACCACCACGTGCTTGCAGAAAGCGTGGGATGAGTCCTTCCTGAATCTTCATTTGCGAAGAAACACCAGAGAGAGAGAAGAGAGAGAGACCACCACGGAATTATCACACAACCACCACTAGCACTTTAAGAATGGGATTTTACTTCCATGATTTAGCATGGGTGAGATTATGGTGGTTCTTGCAAGAAGATGCGACTTCAATTTAAAACAAAAAAAGCCCCTTTAATTTACAAACTAAATCAACACATACCTTAAACAAACCTAAAAGCATGCAAACAAAATGGGACAGTTCATTAAAAGAGCATCCTGTAGATCATTTTCACACTCTCACCCAGAGGTTTTCTTGCTGGGAATGAGAAGGAGGGAAAGGGGACCGCCCATCTATGCTGTAATCTCACAATTCCAGGGGAATGTGTTTTCACACACTCTTCAATACCATGAAAATAGCAATATTGAGAGCAATTGATGGTTTGTCCTGTCAGTTAAAAGGGATGCATTATTGGTGTCTGGAGCACCCAATAACCACAGGAGGACAACGACATCATGCGATAACAGGAACCCATTTGAGCTACCATGATGTTGTAATCATGCAATTATAGCCTCGTCTGATAAAGTCCTTGGAGTCTACAATTGCCCTAATAAATCAAATTAGTTGGGTCAGGAGGAATAAAAATTTCTCTTGATTTAGAACAAGCCCAAGACAATTGAGAAGGCACAGAGCATGGTGTCTGGTTGATGTCCAACTGAAGTGCTGCCTGGTATGAACCACAATCCATCAATCATCTATATACAGACAGGCGATGACACCTTTCTGCCATAAGAACACTGCCACAACTGCCATGACCTTCATGAACACGAGGAGCTGTACTGAGGCTGAAGGGTAGAACCCAACCAATAAGCCTTGAGGCCTACTGTGAAACAGAGAAACCTCCAATGGGATGGACGGATGGATCAAGACATGGAAGTAAGAATCCTTCAAATCCAGGTGGCAAACCGATCTTCTTGCATCAGAGGAAGAATGGAGGCCAAGGTCACCATCCTGAAGGGTCTTGGATGGTTGTAATGATTCATGCCCTGAAGGTCCAGTATCAGATGGAGGTCTCCATCCTTCTTGATGACAATGAAGTACTAGAAGAAGAACCCTCGGTGCAGCTGGGATGGCAGGATAGGTTTGATAGCCCCCCTTTGCAAGAGAGTTTCCAACTCTTGCAACTACAGTAGTAGGAGAAGCAGAGTGATAGACACCGAAGGAAGGAGTTCTCCAGAACTCAATGGCATACCCTCTTGCAACAATATCAAGAACCCATGAATCAGAGGTAATGGAGACCCAAGCATGGTGGAACTTCTCAAGCCTGCTACTAAAAGGCAGCGTATATGTTAGCACAATGGGAGCAAAGTTAGTTGAAGTCAAAGGTGACACTTGGAATAGTCACCAGAGCGCTTCTTAGAATGAGCAGAATTGAACTTGGGAACAATAGAAACTGACTTTGAAGTAGCAGAGGAAGGTAGCAGAAGAGTCCAATGTTGCCTTTCCCAGTGTTTTGATTGGCTGCTCAGGAAACACACCTAACTAATCACCACCCACATGCAAATTCCCTCTCCACCTCACAATCCACCCCTGCCTCACAATCCACTCTGGTGTCGGCAGGGCAACAGAGTGAGTCACCCTCAGCAGTTCCAGGAAAAGTGCGGAATGCTGAGAAGGGGGAGGAGGAATTTAAAATTCTACCAGCCTACCTTACAGGGTTGTCATGAGGTCTACTGAGCATTTTGGGGGAGTTTTTAAACAGCATATGTTACACCGGGTACAGCTAATGAGTATGTAACAGTAGTGTTGACTCTTTCTTGCCAGGCGTGTGAAGAAGGAGAAGGGTAGGGAAAGTTTTGGTGGGAGAGTGATTGGGGTCATTTACACAGCAAAATAAATCCTCTAAGAATTCGCCAAGACTCCTATTATTCCCACATGTTTTGGATCAAAGTCACTGTATTCAAAAGGAGGGGGACAAAAAGCTCCATAAGCTGCACAGTAATAGCTTTCGCTGTTTTTCCTGACTTTTTTGATAAAGTTCACGAAAATGCGCACAATAGATGGTGTAAACTAAAAATTTGCAAAAGGCTGTGTGATCTACCAGCATTCTTCCCAAAACAGACTCACAGTAGAGCTGAGCTGTCATTGGTTGAAGCTCAGAGGGGGTAGGCTTTCAAGGGATGCCTTTGGCATGCAGGATCCACCATTGTTGCTGCCTGCCTCCCAGCTTCCATGTTGCCCGCTCCTTGCTCGCCTCCATGACTGATAAAATAAAATGGCAAATGCACAAAGCATAAAATGTCCCAATTGCATTAATGGGGCTCAAGTGTGCTTAGGCAAAACTGTGGGGCGGCCGGGTGGTGGGTACCATGGCGCCTCCTCCAAACCAACGGAGGGGTCGGAGGGAGAAACCCACCAAGCCCGCCACTTGTCCCTTCTTCTGCTTGGAGCCCACTTTGGGAAATCTGCTCTGAGCCCTTTCTTGTCTGCTCCAAAGGAAGGCTTTTGGGACAATAGCCCAGGGAAGACGGTCGGGAATGGGGCTAGCCCCTGCTTGGGAGATGTGTTTGTGCGTGAGCGTGGTTGGCTCATTCACTGCTTTATCCTGTGGGGAGAGGAGCTCGCAGAGTGCGAGAGATGGTATGTGCAGCTCCCACTGGGGCTGCTAGCCCATGTTTGAGTGGTGTGTATGAGAGAGAGCGTGGCATACTACTTCACTAATAGCTCGCCACCTTGCCTCATCCTGCAGGGGGGTGCTTTGAAGAGAGTGAAGGACAGAGCGTGTGGCTCCCGCTGTGGCTGCTAACCTCCGCTTGGGAGAGGAATTCTTTTTCCTTTCCCAGTTCTGGGCCACTTCTTGTCCAATGCAGCGACCCAGGCAGGGGCAGGACCCAGAACCCAGCAGTAGCAGCCCAGAACCAGCGCCCTTTGGCTTCCGGTGGACGGGGACAAAAGGTACCCAGCGACCCACTCAGCTGCTGGGAGATGGTGCTGTTCTCAGCCCTATGGAAGCTCCAGCGCTGGGTTCAAGATCCCAAAGAGGGAGGGATGGAGGAGCCGTTTCCCTTCCCAAAGCCAGAAGCCCACTGAAGGCCTGCGGAGGGCCGTTTGTCAGCCGCAGCAGCCCATACCGCCCTGCTCCCTGGAGGCCATTCCCCCAACTCTGGCTGTGTGAACTGCAAAGGCGAAAACTTACTGCATCAACCCATTTCACTGTAACTTGTGTAAACTATGGGCCACTGGTGCAAAAGGATGGTAAGCCGGAATTTTGTGCACCTTATTTTGCCATGTAACTGACCCCATTGATTTCTCCTTTAGGATTTCAAATAGGAAGATCTGCTTATATGTGCACACTTGTTAAATAGGAAGAGTGTGATCTAGCCTCTAGCTCTTTCTCATCTATGTGAACAAAAAGAGTGTAGCTGAATACACCATACAGTGGAGAAACCACATGTTATTTTCCACAGCAGTTCTTTTTAACCAAATTTTTATGATCACCTTCAGGGGAATACCAAAAATCATTTTATAAGCAGGTTGTTTTTCATGTGCTGTAATGTGCTGCCAACAAAATTACCAAAGGGTATAAAGTCAGTACTTGTTTAAAAAGTTATCTCTTGACAAAGATAGTCTTTGTGGAATGATTATTCAGACATTTAAAAACAACTGTCTAAGAATCTCTCATGTGTCTGCAGAAATTTTAGCTGTTGAACTGCCTTTTTTAAACATAACATGTAAAAAGGTCTACAAGCACATTCTGTGGTCAAGTTGGGCAAAGGTAAATAGGCTCTATTGATTGCTAAGAAAGACGTAAAAAGCGGGCATACGCAAATCCTGCGCAAAGCTGTTGCCATTATATAATAGGTGCCTTTTGTTTCTAAGGCCATCTTAATAGCTGCCATGTTGTTAGTTTTTTCCAGACATATATTATTCATTTAAGTGACATACTGCAATGTGCTTCATCACTCCAGTCGTCACAGTCATTGTAGCCATTGCATTGGAGTATCCCTGGGATACAAATTCCACTTCTGCACAAGAAGCTCTCATCCCCTTCACACAGTGCTGAAAAAGAAAAAAAGGAAAGGAAAAAATACTTTTTTTCTCAGATTAAAAAGCAACATTCAATTACAACATCATTTTCTTCAAACTGCTGTTAATTAGTCTGAACTAACAGTCGTCCAGCCAGGCAAAAATTCAGGCCTAGGTATGTTGATCATGGAGACTGAACAATAAAATGTAAGAGCTGATGTGTAGATGGAAGCTACCATCATACCCAAATAATGCCCTGCTGCAGTTCACATACAGTAAACAAGACACATGAAAGATACAATACAACTTGTACTGTAAAAATAATGGTAATTCATAGAAGTCACAGAAGAAAGTGGATGTTCGAAAGCATTTGTTCTTCTTCGTGGTCTCTGTGAATGCACACAATGGGTTAATCCTATGCCTATGCAGAGCACTTTGGAAACTTCTAGAAACCTCAATCCAAACTTTTGGGTGGTAGCACTGCCCCCCTCACCCCTGGCCCATATAATCCCCCACCTCTCACCAACTGCTCAGTACCCTTTTTTCTGCCACGTGAGCAGCACTGAAGGAACTTCAGAGTAAACCTCAGCCTTCCATTGTTCTCTCTTCTGACCATGTTTTCAAGAAATACTGACCTTGGACTGGAATTTGACTCTTCTTTGTCTTGCTGTTTCTGGATTTGGCTTATTTGGACTGGACTGCCTTGGTTTGACCTCTGGAATTTAAACAGTACTGTGCTTTCTTTTACCTCCCCTTTGGAAATGTCTGGTGTAGGCTTCTTTAAGTCTTGCTCCCAGTGCTCCGCCAAAATGACCGAATCTGATGGTCATTCTAAGTGCCTTTTATGCTTAGGGGAATCCTATGATGTGCAGACATGCAGGCATTGTAAAGCCTTCACTCCCCAAGCCAGAAGAAACAGGGATAAAAGACTTAAGGACCTCCTTTACGACCAGGCCCTGTCTGCCTTGGCATCGGTGAAGGCATCAGAGGGGAGCAAGGCAGAGTGATGGCGGCATCCAGCAGGCTGCAGTGACAGTGACAGCAGCCTGACAGCAGTGGTGGAGGAGATGGCAGTGGTGATGGCAGCAGAGGAGGAGGAGGCAGAGGAGGCATAGGCAAGAGCAGCCTTGGCCCTGTCCCCACTACCACAACAATCTTCACCAGTATGACCCCAGCCACCAGTGTGGCAGTAGAGACTGTTGGGGAAGGAGCCCAGGTCCCTGCCTTGCCTGGAGGCAATGCTGGGGTAGCACTGGAGCAACTGGGTCAATATTGCTAAACTTTATGGGAATGGCAGAGTTGCCTCAGAAGAAAGTTTCAAGGAATACAGGAAAAACCAAGAAGCAATGCAACTCTAGAGAAGGGAGCAAGGGGAGAGAAATAACTGCAGATGGGGACAGAAAGCTCCATAATTGTCAGCCACAATGTAAGTGCAGTGTTTGTCTTCTTGCCAAAAAACATCACCAACTACACCAGCAGCAAATTCAAATCGGTAACTCTCTTAGAAGAGGCCAATGCAGTACAGTAATGTGTTGTGTCTCTTAGAACAAGAGGACTTCCTGGATAGACCACAGGGAGAATTGATAATAGAAAACCAAAAGGAAGAAACTGCCAAGGAAAATGAAGGGGCCTGTAAGGGTGAGGAAGCACCCTGGAAGAAAGTCACTGCCAGGAGCAGACCATACAGAAGGGATTCAGAACCACTCCAACTAAACTTCTTGCCTCTTCAGGAGGATAGCAGCAGTGAAGATGCTCAAACAGGAAACCAGCAACAATGGATATCACACACTGAGGAAGGAGTCTAGGTAACCACCACGTACAACAAGAAGAAAGTAAAGAAGCTGGTGGTTAAGGAATCATTACTTAGAGATATAGAGGCACATGTGTGCCAGCCTGCCATGATGATTCAGGACGTGTGCTGTCTTCCTGGTGCACACATCCGGGATGTTACTGACAACTTGCTAAAACTCATTGAGAACACAAATCAGTACCCCTTTCTCCTTACTCATATGGGTACCAACAATGTGGCCAACACACTTTTGAGAAGATCACCTCTGACTATGAAGCTTTGAGCAGGAAGCTGAAAGAGTTTGAGGCACAGGTGGTATTCTCATCAATTCTGCCAGTGAAGGATAGAGGACTACACAGGGACAGGAAGATACTAAAAGTGAATGACTGGCTATGTAGATGGTGTAAACAGGAGAGGTTTGGCTTCTGAGACCATGGTCTTCACTTCTTAGATAGAGGACTACTAGCTACAGATCAGCTGTACCTCACAAAGACTGGGAAGAATGTCTTTGGTAGTAGCATGACAAGTCTGGTCAAGAAGGCTTTAAAATAAATCCTTGGCGGGGGGGGGGGGGTTGGAGATGATACCTTAAACATCAGCCCAAAGACATGGTCTAAATACAAGGATGAGAATTATAGAGGAAAAGCTGAGAGGGAATGGAATCCACAGAAAAGGTGACACTAAATTAATAGGTGAGAGCAAACAAAACTTCAAATGTCTACACACCCACACCAAGAGTTTGGAAAACAAACAAGATGAGCTTGAAGTCCTAGTTCAGGAAGATAAATATGACTTTATTGGCATAATGGACACCTGGTGGGATGACTCCCATGACTGGAATATTAAAACTGAAGAGTATAACCTATTGAAAAAGAATAGATGCAGCAGAAAAGAAGGGAACATAGCATTATATGTCAAATACAAATGCAGTTGTACTGAAATCCATAAGAGGACCAGTTGAGAGCATATGGGTAAAAATAAATACTGCATCCAAAAGTACTGAAGGAACTTGCTGACGTACTCTCTGAACTATTTGCCATCATTTTTGAGAAATCTTGTAGAACAGGTGGTGTGCCAAAGGACTGAAGAAGGGCAACCATGGTCCATCTCTTTTTAAAAAAGGCAAAAAAGAAGACCCAGGAAACTACAGACCAGTCACCTGACCTCAATACCAGAAAAAAAAAATTGGAATGGATTATACAGAAGTCTGCAGATATCTTGATGACAATGCAGTGATCAGCAGAAGCCAACATAGGCTTGTCAATAATAAATCCTGCCAAACTAATCTTATATCATTTTTGCTCAGTTCACTGGTTTAGAAGATGGTGGGAAAGCTGTGGATGTCATTTATTTCTATTTCACCAAGGCATTTGATAAGGTCCCCCATAATATTTTGATTAGCAAACTGTTAAATATGGAATAGATAGGAGCACTGTCAGATGGATCCATAACTACAGTTGTCCCTCCACATTCGCGAACTTGACATTCGCGGTTTTGGTTATTCGCGGTTTTGGGAGGGCCCCCCCGGGGCCCCCCCAAAACCGCGACACGGGGCCTCCAGAGGCCCTGTGAAAAGACCTGGAGGGAGCAGAGAGGCCCGGGGAGGCCTCCACGGGGCCCCCGGAGGCGCTCCGTAGGCCCCATGAAGGCCTGGGGAGGGGTGGGGAGGCCTTCGCGGGTCCCCTGGAGGCCCTCCGGAGGCCCCGCGAAGGCTTGGGGAGGGGTGGGGAGGCCTTCGCGGGATGCCCGGAGGCCTTCCGGAGGCCCCGCGAAGGCCTGAGGAGGGGTGGAGAGGCCTTCGCGGGTCCCCCGGAGGCCCTCCGGAGGCCCCGCGAAGGCCGGGGGAGGGGGGAGGGAGGGCCGGGGAGACCTTCACGGGGCCCAGCAAGGCCCCGCGAAGGCCTGGAGAGGGAGGGAGGGAGGGCCGGGGAGACCTCCGCGGGGCCTAGGAAGGCCCCGCGAAGGCCTGGAGAGGGAGGGAGGGAGGGCTGGGGAGACCTCCGCGGGGCCTAGCAAGGCCCCGCGAAGGCCTGGGGAGGGGGGAGGGAGGGCCGGGGAGACCTCCACGGGGCCTAAGAAGGCCCTGCAAAGGCCTGGAGAGGGAGGGAGGGAGGGCTGGGAAGGCCCCGCGAAGGCCTGGGGAGGGGGGAGGGAGGGCCGGGGAGACCTCCGCGGGGCCTAGGAAGGCCCCGCGAAGGCCTGGGGAGGGGGGAGGGAGGGCCAGGGAGACCTCCGCGGGGCCTAGGAAGGCCCCGTGAAGGCCTGGAGAGGGAGGGAGGGAGGGCTGGGGAGACCTCCGCGGGGCCTAGGAAGGCCCCGCGAAGGCCTGGGGAGGGGGGAGGGAGGGCCAGGGAGACCTCCGTGGGGCCTAGGAAGGCCCCGTGAAGGCCTGGAGAGGGAGGGAGGGAGGGCTGGGGAGACCTCCGCGGGGCCTAGGAAGGCCCCGAGAAGGCCTGGAGAGGGAGGGAGGGAGGGCCGGGGAGACCTCCGCGGGGCCTAGGAAGGCCCCGAGAAGGCCTGGAGAGGGAGGGAGGGAGGGCCGGGGAGACCTCCGCGGGGCCTAGGAAGGCCCCGCGAAGGCCTGGAGAGGGAGGGAGGGAGGGCTGGGGAGACCTCCGCGGGGCCTAGGAAGGCCCCGCGAAGGCCTGGGGAGGGAGGGGGGAGGGGAGTCGTTATTCGTGGATTTTTCACATTCGCGGGGGTCCGCGGAACGGAACCCCCGCGAATGTGAAGGGACGACTGTAGTTGGAAAACCGTGTTTAAAGAGTCATCGTGAATGGCTGCACTTCAAACTGGAAGGAGGTCTTGAGTGGAGAGCCCGAGGGTTCTGTCCTAGGGCCATTACACTTCAACATTTTAATCAATGACTTAGATGATGGGGTGGAGGGAAACCTTATCAGGTTTGCAGATGACACATAACTGAGAGGAGTGGCTAACATATTGGAAGATAGGAACAGAATTCAAGATCTAGATAAACCAGAAAATTGGGCAGAAAATAATAAAATGAAATTCAATAGAGACAAATGCAAAATTCTATATTTTAGCCACAAAAACAAAATCCACAGGTATAGGATGGGGGATACATGCGAAAAGGACCTTAGAATTATTGTTGATCATAAACTGAACATGAGCCAGCAGTGTGATACTACAGGGGGGAAAGTGAGTGCTATTTTAGCATGCATTTTAGCATGCATAAAAAACATTGTTTCCAAGTCAAAGGAAGTAATAGCCCCCTATATTCTGCACTGGTCAAGGCTCAGAAGAATCTGCATTCAGGACTGGTCACCTCATTTTAAGAAGGATATGGACAAGTTGGAGCAGGTTCAGAGAAGGGCAGCGAGGATGAAAAGAGGTATGGGGAACAAAACATATGAGGAAAGGCTGAAGGAACTGGGAATGTTCTGCTTGGTGAAGAGGAGACTGAGGAGTGACATGATTGCACTCTTTAAGTATCTCAAGGGCTGTCACAGAGTATCTGCTGCCCCAGAGACTAGGACCAGGTCTAATGGTTTGAAGTTACAGGAGAATAGATTTTGATTGAACCTCAGAAGGAAATTCTTGACAGTAAGAGTGGTTCGGCAATGGAATCAATTGCCTAGAGAGATGGTAAAATCTCCATCTCTGGACATCAATAAGAGGCTGGACAACTACCTGCTGGGATGCTTTAGCTGGAGGTTGGGCTAGATTACCAATAAGACCCCTTCACTTTATGATTCTACGACTATGACTGTGGACTTTATCATACTAACATGCAAAAACATTTCTGTCCCACCAAAAGCTAACAGCATAGTTGTCCCAGCAACATAATCCTTTCTTTCAGACCTACCTTCAATAGCATCATAAGCACCCCCAGCATTAATAGAGCACTAACGGAGCTCCATTCACTTCCACACTTGTGATTTCAGTGATTCTCATGAGAAGACGCAAGTGCAATAAAATTTAAAAATACAGCAAAACAAAAACAGAAAATGTACACACACAGAGAGAGAAACACACTTTAAAACTTAAAAGTGAACCAGGTAGGTTCATAAAAAGAGTGTCCCATACCTGGCTTTTGCATTCTCATCCGGATCTACTCTGGTATTGACATTGAAATCACAAGAGAACAATGGTGCAAGGTTTCAAACACCAGCAATACCATCAAAAAAGCACCATGGAAGATTTATTGATGGCTTGGCCCATCAATAAAAAAGAATAGCATTTTGACCACACAAAATCGTGAAAGGACAATGTCATCTGATATGCATGCCCTTTCACGTTCATTAGGCGTAATTGTTATGCCATATTTGCCATATCTGATAACGTCCTATGGCTCTATACATTAACCAATATTTGTTTTCATTGCACAACTATTCCTATTCAAGATTCAAACTGTTTATAATATGCATAATGAAAGTGTTGTCCATGATTCATCTACCGTGCAGTTATCAGTAACTCAGTTCTTTTTATTCTCACTTTATCAGATTGAAAGCAGGTGACGCAATTGTATGACCCCTATTCATGAATTGTGAAGTCTACTTTTCATTTCATTTTATCAGACTGACCTTAATAACATTTCTAAAATGTACATATATTTTTCATTAAAAAAATGAGAGGACTTTAGGCTTTGATAATTACACACACCAAAATACTATTTACTGCCTTTCCTCTCTGGCCTCACCAGATTTATAGTGCAATCACATGCATTTCTACTCAGAAGTAAATCTGAAGTTCAATGAAACTCACACCAGGTAAATATGTGCTTCGCAGCCCTAGCACCGCAAAGATTTAGATTTAGGAGGAAGTACAATAGAATACTAAAGTTTACTTTAATGTCCAGATGGCATGAAAGCATTTCAATTTTAAAATGGAAATGATTTGAGAATTCTTATTAAAAATCAATATGCATTTCAGAAGGCATTTGTATTCAATTATAATATAACTTACTGCATTATGAAGGTTAGGCCAGTTGTACAAGTCAATATCTGGCTAGTACAAAAACTGTTCAAAGTAATATACAAGAAGGACCAAATATAAAATGAATAAAAGATCAAAGATTTAAGAATAAATAAGCCATCTCAATAAAACCAGCCACCAAAGCTTTCTTAACAATACTGTTGCCCTTTTCTGGCCTACAATGGGAAGAAGAAGCCAGCTGAGCTATACCTGCAGCTGCAAAGCTTGAGATATAGTCCAAATTTTGAAGATTTTATGCAACTTTGAGGAAAAGAGTTTAATCTCAGAATAAAGATGCAGAAGGGGGAATTTTCTCTCTTCATTTCCCTTCCACAACCTTCATTTCCATTCTAATGTTTAAATTGATCCCCCAATTTTGCCTCCCTCTGTACTTGATATTGAGACCTAAGAGCTAGATGTCAACACATGAAAAATAGATTTTGAAAACACTTGAGGAAGAAGGCATTATTTTTACACTGGGAATTAATTTGAAGGATGAGTGACATTACTGAGAGATTAAATCATAGGTAGGGAAGCTGCAGCTCATGGGCCATGTGTAGCACCAGCCCTCAGTTTTTATGCCATATGGTAATGGGAAGGATCTGGACCATTTGGAACAGAGGCCTGCAAACGATAGCGGTGAAAACCTGGGTCCAGTTATAATTTAGTTCCTTCACTAGAGAGCCAAGTCCATTTTCTTAGACTTTTCAAAATGTCAAATGCTTGAATATGTTATTATCTTTTCACAACTGAAATTACTTCTCACTTCACTTTCTATTTGATATTTTTCACCTTTTAAAAATATGATTATTTTATTCAATAGTATCATAGGACTTTGAGGAAACTATCTTTATGGCCCCCAAGATTATGAAACTACTCTGGCTTCAGTTCTGTGCAAGCTGTGCTTTTTCTCAGAATGAATGTCTGTGGTGCATACCCACATTAAGAATCTCTCACAGGCTGGTGTTGTCTATTGGAACAAAGACTTTCCAGTAGAATCTCTCCAGTCACTGACTAGTCGTGCTTTTGAGTAGGCATTGTGTAAAATTCCAGAGTTTTCAGAGCTTGTTCCCACAATTTATTAATAAAGACATACTGAAACAAGACTTGCTTTCTTAAAATGGCATATGGTTTGTACTTGAAAAACAAGACACAGATTTATTTTAGGAAAACAATAATAGAGTGTATTTATTTCAATTCAGTAAGTTAACTCTCCACTACCCATTCAACTGTTTTGCCCTGTAAGGTTCATTAGATGAAGCTATTTCTCAGCCCATGTGACCAGTGTGATTGGCAACTCTGTCCAAAATTAGCTTTCCCAAGCTTCTTCCTTGGATTGGTCATTTGAAGTCCAAATAAATAAATACTTGAATTTGCCATTTTATGATTACTGTCTTGACTGTGGATGCAGAAGAAACTGGTACTTTCTAAGTTTCTTCAGTATCCACAATCAACACAGTAATAGTAAAATACAATGTAACTCATACAGGTCTTGTGAAGCTGTAGCAGTTCGTAGCTATCCCATTTTTAAGGGGCAACCTGAACAAGACTTATTCCCCAAATCTTATATGCTCCCCACCACCACCCAATTCTCTAACTACTTAACAGCTCCTGAGCATAAAGGCAGACTGGAAAAGGACAGGTTGCATACCTGTAATGGTAGTCCTTCAAGTGGCCCTCTATAAGCTCACACAAATGAGTTATCTGTGCCTGTGCAGAGCACCATTCAGAACCTTCTAGAGCTGTTGCACAAGTTTTTTTGGTGGTAACCCTGCCAACTTTACTTCAGCATATCACCATATTCCACCTAAACCTTCAGTTCCATGGACACTGCACAGCAGCAGCCATAGGGAGTGGTACGGCAGGACATGAGGAGGGGGGATGGACAGGTGTTGTGTGAGTTCACAGATGACCAAAGAACTACAGTTACAGGTATGCAACCTGTCCTCCTATTTGTAATATCTGTGACTCACATAAATAGGAGACTGGCAAGCTAACTACCCCAGGAGGAGGGGAATGTCATGCCAAAACAAGTAGCATCTTATAACAATACAATTATCGATACAGTAGAAGAAGGCAATCAAGGCAAACAATGACAGTAGTCACCTGAAACAGGAAAACAGAACCACCCTCCCAAAAGCAGAATCAGTTCTGGATTGAGCATCCAGTCTATAATGGGAGAGGAAGGTCTGAGGATGAGACCAAACTGCTGCTTTACAAACATCTTCTAGAGGAACACCCGCTAGGAAAGCAGAGGATGCTGCCACTGCTCTGGTGGAGTGTCCTTGAACCCTAAGAGGAGAGGAAGGGGGTCCTTTTTGGCCAACTCATATGCTAGATGGATGGCTGAAACCAACCACTTAGAAAACCATTGTGATGAAACAGGCTGACCACAGTTTGAAGTGGCATAGCAAACAAACAGCTCTATCCGCAGAGTTGATCTGATGAGCTAGAGAGTGAGCCCCATTGTAGACAACCATGGCCACTTGCTTTTCATCATCAGGTAACTTCTCCAACAAGGAAAACACTCACTCCCAAAGATGTTGGTGATAGGCTGACATGCAAGCTGAGTAGCTGGCAATTTGGATTCCTAATGTCACCAAGGCATAGAATTTTTTAGACATCGAGTCGAACTCCTTCCCCCCACAGTCTGCAGAGACTTGGACTGGGCAGCTTCAACAATAATGGGGTTAGATTTTAGATGGTGTGAGAGCCAGTCTACTTCGGGTTTGACAATACGGTAGAGGGTGTCGATTTTTTTGAGGCTGAAGGTATTGGAGATGATGTAGACCGAGAACGGTGAACAATATGTAAAATAGAAGGAAGCAAAGCAATTGAAGGAGGGGTCAGAACTTTTGTTTGAATCTGACCATAAACTGAGTTAATTGGTTCGTTGTCATAATGATCCATCTTGAGATTCAAAGTGTTCACCATTCAAACAATCTGCTCCACAAAAGCAGTGATGTCATCAGTAGATGATGAAGATTCATGTTCCCCCAAAGTTTGTGAAGAGGAGATGAACCACTGTGGTGTTTCACAGTCTTGAGGTGAAGCATCCAAGTACTTAGGAGAAGAGTGCCTGGTACAACAGTCATAGTCTCAGTCAGACTGATGAGTTGAACAAGGCAAATGAGTGGCAAGGGTGTCCTTACAGATAGCAATGGTGTCAAGTGGTTGATCAGCCACAACATGGAGCAGAAAGTTGAGTTGAGTGAGAAGCCGGTTGTCTTTTGAAGGGGGGTGAATTATCACTGAATGGGCAACAGAAGCAGAACAGGACCAAGATCTATGCTTCTTCTTAGCTGAAAATCGGTGAACAGAAACAGAATGAGACCGTGTCCAATGCCTTCTCCTTCCCGGAGAATTGTCAACAGAAGAACACATGCGAGATCGGTATTTTTCCTTGAAGACCAGTGATGGTGAGGAAGCCAATATTGATGGCCATCATACATATTGCAAACGTAAATATTCTCCAGGCTGTCATAGTATGAGTCATATGAAGACGAACATTGTCGCTGATGATGCTACAACCTCAGGTGGTCATGTCAATCCCGACACTGGCCAGATATGTGTCTATGCCTACAGCAACCATGCCTGCAGCAACTCCTCAAGCCTGAAGAGTAAGATGAATCTGATTCTGAAGATTTGGCATGTCTGGATTTGGTACATGTTGTGTGTGAATGACACTCTGGTGGAGGCAGCAGAAGTGGAGTGCAGTGTCAAGGTTGAGGTTGTTTGGCTGCTGGAAGACCTCATCAACAATAACTACAGCAGCTTGGTGTGAGGATTTGCCTGAAGTCTAGGCAGAATGCTAAGGTTCCTCCATAGTCTATGAATAAGATTCAGGCAGTAAATCAATCTGGATTATACTGAGAGGTTCAACAGCGGGTTGAGTGGCAGAAATGGACACTTGAACTGGGGTCTTGATCAGCATGGTAGCTGGAGGTAAAGGTTTTTCTGCTGGGATTAATGCAATTAATGGAAGAAGGATGACCGGCTGACTTTTCCTTCTTCTTTTTTTCTTTTTCTTTTTTCTTCTTGGACCAGGTAAGTTCAGCTTTAATAGACTTTCCTGGTGTTGGTGAAATTATGGTAGATGGTTCCTGACCCTTTGATCATGGAGGGTGACAGTAGCCTCTGCTGTGGCAGCGTGGGCTGCCGCCTCACTCTGTGAACACTTTGATGAAGTGTAAGGTTTCAAAGCAGGGTCTGAACGTGAGGTGTTAGACAGGGATGAATACCTAGAATCATTTGAGGCAGTCGATACTGAGAAAGCACGAGACTTAGAATCTCAGCTCTGATCAGAATCCTTCATTTGAGCAGATGTTGGCTTCTCAATCAGTTTCAAGGATTGCTCATAAAGCAAAGCCTTGAGCCTTGCTTCTCTGTTCCTCTAAGCCCAAGGAGTGAAGGCCTTGTAGTGCTGACACAAAGCAATGATGTGAGCCCACCCAGGCAGAGCAGGCACTTCGACTGCTTATCCCAACCTGGAATCTTTGCATTGCAGACTGTGCAACATTTGAAAGATGTCGAGGACATATCCAGCAATGAATCGAATGTGAAAGAGACTGCTATAAGAGAATGTTCCATGGCTGCTAGCATGGCAGACGGAAAAGAACTGAGATGCTTTTAGCAGGCTTGGTATTTATATACCACAGAGAGGTGGGTGGAGCTGCCACAAAAAAGCCTTGCTTAACTGCTCGAGAATGTTCCAAATGCTGTTTCTGCACAAGTACAGTACTCAGTTGTGTGATTCACAGGTACCATATTGAAGAATAATCTGTTATCCAGACAAAACATGAGCCTCTGCTTGCAGTGCATTTGCTAAACACTTTTTCTTCATCTGAGAGTTTCTCAAGAAAGGGCAAAACTCTTTCCCACAAATTCTGTTGATACACCCCCATACAAGCCAAGTAATTCATAATGCATAAACCTAAGGCCACCGAAAAATAAAACTTTTTTGCCATAAGGTCTAGTTTATGACCTTCCCTATTGGCCAGCGTCGAATGTGATCTTTGGAGTACTCTGGCCTGTGAAGCCTCAACCACAACTGAATTTGGTTTAGGATGTTCCAACAACCTTCAGGGATCTTGATGGTTTTAAGATCTGCTCATACAAAAGAGCCTTTAAGCATGATTGTCAATTCTTCCTCATTTGTGGGGGTAAAGGCTTTACAATCAGAGCATGTATTCACATTATGCCCTTCACCCAACAGAGAAGGCAATGTGAGTGACCATTACAGACAGAAAGTTTTGCTCCACAATCAGTATACCTCTTAAACAGAGATGAAGATGCCATTATCAGAGGTAAGAATAGCTATAACCACACCAGTGTTGAAGTCGTATGCCAAAAAAGCCAAGAATAAACAAAGTAAATAAGCTGAGGGACAAGACAAAAAGTAGCCATAGACAAAAAGTACAAGTGAAAACCCGAAAGTAATCATAAGAGAAAAAACACTAGTAAGGTTCCTTGGAAGCTGTTTACGTGGTAGATAAAAAGGAATTGAGGTAAATGAGTGGGAACAGTGAGAGATATAATTGGGGTGGATGGAGCTACCACCAAAAAGCTTATATAACTATTCTAGAAGTTTCTGAAGATGCACTGTGCAGGCACAGGATAACTCCAATTGTGTGAATCACAGAGACCATGAAGAAGAATAGAATTTCTTTGCCATTAAGTCAAGCTTTCTACCCTCCTTGTCAGCAGGGGTCAAGTACACCTTTTGAGAAGACCGCGACTGAGCAGCCTCCACCACAATCAAATTTGGCCATGGGTATCACAAGAGCCAATCACAGTATGGAGAAGAAATTCAGTACAGAGTGTCAACTTTACTTGAAGTAGAAGGAATTGTGGAAGGTGCAGCCCAAGAATGACATGTAATTTTCAGTACTGATGGCAAAAGTAGAACGGAGACCAGCATTGGAACTTTGCTCTGGATTCTACTATAGACAGGATCAAACGGTTCCACCTCTTGGTATTTTACTTGTAAATCCAAGGCTCAAGCCATACAAAGTCAACATGGGTTTCAGAGAAACAAGTCATGCCAGACTAATCTGATCTCTTTTTTTGATAAAGTTACCAGCTTGGTAGATGAAGGGTATGCTGTAGACATCGCATACCTTGATTTCAGTAAGGCCTTTGACAAGGTTCCCCATGACATTCTTGCAAACAAGCTTGTAAAACGTGGGCTAGACAAGTTAACTGTTCAATGGATTTGTAATTGGTTGACCGGCCAAACCCAAAGGGTGCTCAGCAGTGGCTCCTCTTCGTCTTGGAAAGATGTGACCAGTGGGGTGCCACAGGGTTCTGTCCTGGGCCCAGTGCTATTCAACATCTTTATCAATGACTTGGATGAGGGAATTAGGGGCATACTTATCAAATTTGCAGATGACACCAAATTAGGAGGGGTAGCTAATACCCTAGAGGACAGGATCAAAATTCAGAATGACCTGGATAGAATGGAGAGCTGGGCCAAAGCTAACAAAATGAAATTCAATACGGAGAAATGTAAAGTACTGCATTTAGGGCGGAAAAATGAAATGCATAAATATAAGATGGGAGAGACCTGGCTGAACGAGACTACGTGCGAAAGGGATCTAGGAGTCTTAGTAGACCACAAGTTGAACATGAGCCAACAGTGTGATGCGGCAGCTAAAAAGGCCAATGCGATTTTAGGCGGTATCAATAAAAGTATAGTGTCTAGATCAAGGGAAGTAATAGTGCCACTCTATTCTGCCTTGGTCAGACCTCACTTAGAACACTGTGTCCAGATCTGGGCACCACAATTAAAAAAGGATATTGACAAATTGGAGCGTGTCCAGAGAAGGGCAAGTAAA
Source organism: Gambelia wislizenii (assembly GCA_030847615.1). Classification (NCBI taxonomy): domain Eukaryota; kingdom Metazoa; phylum Chordata; class Lepidosauria; order Squamata; family Crotaphytidae; genus Gambelia; species Gambelia wislizenii. The sequence continues at coordinate 99,988,628 of JAUMIR010000005.1, read as the reverse complement.
ATGGTGAAAGGTCTGGAAACAATGCCTTATGAGGAGAGACTTAGGGAGCTGGGTATGTTTAGCCTGGAAAAAAGACGGTTAAGAGGCGATATGATAGCCCTGTTTAAGTATTTGAAGGGATGTCACGCTGAGGATGGAGCAGGCTTGTTTTCTGCTGCTCCAGAGACTGGAACACGGAGCAATGGATGCAAGCTCCAGGAACAGAGATTCCACCTCAACATAAGGAGGAACTTTTTGACAGTAAGAGCTGTTCGTCAGTGGAACACACTCCCTCGGAATGTGGTGGGGTCTCCTTCCTTGGAGGTCTTTAAACAGAGGCTGGATTGCCATCTGTCGGGGATGCTTTGATCTAGATTTCCTGCGTGGCAGGGGGGTTGGACTGGATGGCCCTCGTGGTCTCTTCCAACTCTGCAATTCTATGATTCTATGAAATAACTGGATCCTCAAAGAACCTAATGTCATTGGTGGAGGAGGATGACTCCTGGTCACCAAGAAGCCTCAGTGGAGAGTGTGGTACAGGAGCATCTGACCATTCAGTCAGATGAGTCAGAGTCCTCTGAGGTTGGAGAATGGTAGACTTCATGGGTAGAGGCAACTTCACAATTTTGCAGTGAGGAAACCCTGAGTGGAGGTGGAGGAGGAAGAGTCCGTGGTGATGTAGGTTGGGTGTGGACTTCTGCCAGTTGAGGGTTGCTGACATGTGCCTGAGCTGATGTAGCAGCCGCAACCAGAAATGTAGCTTGCAAAGCAACCTGTGGTCATGGGAAGCGAGCACAACATTATGGGGATTGAGGAACTCTAACGTGATGCTGGCAATGATGAGGCACATCATAATGGCAATGCAGAGGAGAATCATGTAGCACATGACATTCACTTTTGACCACATAATATCAATCCAGGGAATGTGAATAGTAAGGTGAGCAGCGAGATGGGTGTTGAAAATGCCTGCTGTCAGGGGCCTCGCAACACAAGCCACCATAGTACCAATGAAGGCTTTGATCTGTATAGTGACAGTATTGAACTCGAGCTGGACACCAGAAATGATGTGTCAAAACCAAACCATCTCAAGAAGAAGTAGTTGAAGATGACCATCAAGACGAAGCAGGCGACTGGTGTTGACGACAAGACCAGCAAGGTGAGAGAATATGAGGGAGACATCTTGGTGACCTGACAGACTGGGGTATTGATTAACAAGGACAGCAGCTGAGAGAGGTTGTAGCTCAGATACCCCCTGGACCCCAGACATTTGGGTATCATCAGCCTGGATATCAGCAGGCCTGACATCATTTTGTGTATTCCCAACCTGAACTTCAGACTAATTAGGCGAAGACTGAGTACAGGCATGTTGAAGCATAGGATTAGATATAGAGTTGACAATCTCTCCTTCAGATATAATTATCACAGGATCATCAGCAGTGCTGGCGGGTTCAACAGGAAAGCCGGACTTCTCAAAAGCTGAGACAGAGTCCATAAGCAAAGGCCCGGATTCACTGACTACGCATACTGGTGACTGATCAGTAGTCCTATGATGAGGGGAAGTATGAGGTTGCACAGGTTGAGAGGTAGTCAAATGTTGAAGATGCCTAATCTTCTCCTTCTTTTTTTGGACCATTTTATTGCCTTTATGGCACTTCGAGGAAACCAAAAGATCAAGAGTTCTTTGAGAAGAAACAACTCAGAAGAGTAATTTCTATGATATTGCTGATGCAGCAAATGAAAAGGAACTGAGGGTTTAGATGGGAATGCAATGATATGGGCAGGGTTACCACCAAAAAAAAGCTTGCATAACAGCTCAAGCAGGTTCCAAATGGTGCTCTGTGCAGGTGCTCATTTGTGTAAGTCACAGAGACTATGAAGAAGAACAAACAATATGAACAAGATGCTAATTTCCTTTGTGACATAGCTACGGCCCCACTTTGGTCCTGAGACATCAATTTGACTATGAACCACATACTGTATCATTTCTGTTCCACATATCTTGGGTCTCAATCAGAAACCATTTTGTAGAATGTATATCATGAGAACAAATGCAATGAAAAATGGGCAGGGAAAATAACTGAGTCCCCACCCTGTCTCTTACAGAAAAAATAAATATCCAAGTTTCTTTCCCTGATTGTATGCAGATCAGACACACTTTAAGTATTTCTGCATCTTTTCAACAGTGAACAACTTCTTCTCCTTAAAACAATTGTAGAAAGAAAACTTATCTTCCTATGAATGCAAAATATTGTGAATCTTTCTACTGGAAAGTTAGATGTGGAAATACACACCAGGAGAGCAAATTAATTGTCATTCGAAACCATCTGGTATCCATACAACTGGTTGCAACATCTTTTAACAAAAGTTTCTAATCATTTTCCAGGGCTATACATCATAGCTATAACATCTAGAATATCAAACAAACTTTTCAAAGGACAAATAGGTATTTTACTACATTTTTATAAAACAGTTTGCATGGGGGGGAAATCTAAACATTCTTCAGATCCAGATATAAACTGGTAGTAATTTTTAAACAAATTGTAAATGCTTCCTGCCGCATTAGTGCCTCAAGATGTTAAAATGTACATGAACAGAATAGGGTCATTATTTAGCACACAACAAAATGAGTTCAAAAACAGACACGCTTTGAGCTGAACAGTTTTTGGTTTTTTTTTAACATGCCCACAGATTGGAAAAACTCACTGGAAATTGAAATTCATCTGCAGCTAATTACTTTGCCAATAAGGTTGCAGAGGTGCCAGACATACAATCCAGAAGAACGTATCAGACAGTTATTTTACTGGTAGATGTTCTTTCCCCCCAAAAAAATTTAAAACTCAAGATTTCAAAATCAAATATTAAAAGAAAAGGAAGTGTTATTTCTTTAATCAAAACTAAAACCAAAATCTAAGAGTGTGCATGTTATTCCAGAGGTGAGGTGCACATTTTCCCCATGAGAATTTTATACAACACTAAGGACTTCATCAGACCTGCCCTTAAAACCCGTTCCTGTTCTATTACACACCCACCCACCCTCCTCCCATCCCTGTAACTGAATAAAAAAATGTTCACACGCTTACCTTAATCCCGGGACAGAAACTGCTCCCCCCTCCTCCGGCTGTCCAGGAAGGGAATGGAGTTCTCACAGAGCCCCCTCCCTTTCCTGAAGACCAAATCACGTGGGGAATTTAAAAATAAAAAATCCCACAAACCTCAAAGAAGTGCACCAAGCTCTAAACACCCTTAAAAAAAAAAACAAGTAACCCAAGGAGGGAACAAAAAAGGCTGTCACTTACCTTTTTGTCCCAATCAAAGTAGGAAGTGTTTTGCAGGGACCTCCCAGGACCTTACAGGGAGCCCTTCATTGCGCAGGGAATTTAAAAATAAAAAAAAAAAACGAGACATCAAAAAATTAAATCAAGCACCTAAACAGCCTTTAAAAGAAACAAGTAAACAGGGGAGGGTACAAAATGTCTGTCACTTACCTGGATGTCCAGATCGTCACCAGAAGTGTTCTCTGCTTACCTTCCAGGACCTTACAGAGGCAGGCAGCCAGGGGAAAATTTAAAAATAAAAATACAAGCAGACATCTAAAAATTAAAACAAGCACCAAAACATCTTTAAAGCTTTAAAAGCAATATGGGAAGGGTATAGAAAAGGCTGTCACTCACCTGGATGTCACGATCATACCCAGAAGTGTTCATACATTGTGCCAGCATAATGACACACCAGTTCACAAACCCGTGATTCTGTTACAGAAATGGAACCAGAGATCTATTGACGACTTTCCCCCATGAATAAAACAAAACGGAAAGCACACGGGGTGAGAACGGAGTCAGAACAGGAGAGGGGAATGTCATCTGAAAAAAAAAACCTCTTTAGCGATCCTGTTCCATTTCTGTTCTGGTTTATTAAGCCTGTGTGATAAAGTCCTAAGAATATGATCCACTTCCATTGAATTTAACATGCTTATTTGAAATGAAACAGGGGTTATCCCATAAATTGCCTCTCTGAAACGCTATATAAGCCTGTCTGAGCATTCTCAGGGAAGAGAAGTGTGTGTTTTCTATTTCAATATTTTTTTAATTAAATTTTATTGAATAACAAATAATGACAAAAAAAATCAAACAATAAAACAGAAACAATAACTAAAAAAGACATTCCTGACTACCATAAACCACATACAGAGACAAAAACAAAAAACAATTTCAGAATTTAACAAACATTCATCATATATATATATATATATATATATAGTTTTAAAAGACTTCCAGCTTGTTCTTGTTTGGTTCTATAATACATTTCATACTTCACCTCCTATAAAGCAAATTATCATCTTGATATCTCAATTATTTAATTCTAAACCCAATAATCTACACTACCTTCCTTTTCCTCTTATTTTCCACTGTATATAATTTCCTACCGGAAGCAACTCACATGTAGTCTTTAAATACATAACCGCATTGTCTTATAACTATATTTCTTTACATATACTCCTTAATATAACATCTATACAATAAGTTTAACAGTGAATAGAATTTTACCATATAAACAATTTATCCATCTGATTATTTGCCTAACTATAAAAACCAAGAATGCTTATATCTCCCTCTTTCTGTTTAAGATAATTTATAAATGGTTCCCATAGCTTTATATAGTCTTTTACTGTTTTCTTTCTCATCCAATTCATCAATTTGTCCAATTGAGCCAGCTCTACAGCCTTCTGTAACCATTCCAATTTAGTTGGTGCTTCTTCCGCTCTCCAACTTCTTGCTAAAACTATCCTTGCTGCCGTAAATCAGGTAGAGTATTAGGGATCTATGTTCCTTCTCCTTTGGATTTTCTAAATTAACCATGCTTAATAAATATAATTCCAGTCTTAGATCTAATTTCACACCTATAATTTTCTCTATTTCTTTATTTACAGTCACCCCTCCACATTCACGAACTTGACATTCACGGTTTTGATTATTCGCGGTTTTGGGAGGGGCCCCCTGCCCCCCCCAAAACCGCGACACGGGGCCTCCAGACACCCCGTGAAAGCCCTGGGAGGGAGTGGGAAGGGCCAGGGAGACCTCCACGGGGCCTTTGGAGACCCTCCGGAGGCCCCGTGAAGGCCTTGGAAGGGAGGGGGAGGGCTGGGGAGGCCTCCGCGGGCCCTTCGGAGACCGTCCGGAGGCCCCACGAAGGCCTTGGGAAGGAAGGGGAGGGCCAGGGAGGCCTTCACGGGAGCCCCGGAGAGGCTCCAGAGGCCCCATGAAGGCCCGGGGAGGGGTGGGAAGGGCTGGGGAGGCAATCATGGGCCCTCCGGAGACACTCCGGAGGCCCCATGAAGGCCTGGGGAAGGGCTGGAGAGGGCCGGGGAGGCCTCCATGGGGCCTCCAGAGATGCTCCGGAGGCCCCATGAAGGCCTGGGAGGGAGCGGGGAGGGCCGGGGACGTCTCCATGGGGCCTCCGGAGACCCCATGAAGGCCTGGGGAAGGCCTGGGGAAGGGCTGGGGGAGGGCTGGGGAGGCCTCCATGGGGCCTCCGGAGATGCTCCGGAGGCCCCACGAAGGCCCGGGGAGGGAGGGGGGATGGCCGGGAGAGGCCTCTGCAGGGGCTTGCTAGGCCCGCAAAAGCCCGGGGAGGGAGGGGGGAGGGCCGGGAGAGGCCTCCGCAGGGCCCTACTAGGCCCCATGAAGGCCCAGGGAGGGAGGGGAAGGGTAGGGAGAGGCCTCCGCGGGGCCTTGCTAGACCCCACGAAGGCCCGGGGAGGGAGGGGGAGGGCCGGGAGAGGCCTCCGCAGGGCCTGGCTAGGCCCTACGAAGGCCTGGGGAGGGAGGGGTAAGGGCCGGGAGAGGCTTCCGCGGGGCCTTGCTACACCCCACGAAGGCCCAGGGAGTGAGGGGGGAGGGCTGGGAGAGGCCTCCGCGGGGCCTGGCTAGGCCCCACGAAGGCCTGGGTAGGGAGGGGGAGGGGTGGTAGAGGCCTCCGCGGGGCCTGGCTAGGCCCCACGAAGGCCCGGGGAGGGAGGGGGGAGGGCCAGGGAAGCCTCTGCCAGGCCCCGCGAAGGCCTTGGGAGTGAAGGGGACGGCCGGGGAGGCCTCCGCCAAGCCCCGCGAAGGCCTTGGGGGGGAGTGGGGAGGGCCAGGGAGGCCTCCGCAGGGCCTCCGGAGACTCTCCGGAGGCCCCATTGAGGGCTTGGGCGGGAGGGGGGAGGCCTGGGGAGGCATCCACGGGGCCTCCAGAGGGTTTCCAGAGGCCCCGGGAAGTCCTAGGAAGGGAGTGGGGAGGCTGGGGAAAGCGACTATGGGGCCTCCGGAGGCCCCATGGTCGCTATGGTGGGGGAAGGGGAGGGCAGCCGTTATTCGTGGATTTTTCACATTCGCAGGTGTCCGTGGAACGTAACCCCCGCAAATGTGAAGGGGCGACTGTATTTTCAACCAGAATCTTCTTACTATATTACAATCCCACCACATATGGTAAAAGGATCCCTTTTGATCTTTACACCTCCAACATTGTAGAGAAATCTCTTTCTTCATTTTGGCTAATTTTGATGGGGTCATATCCCATCTATACATAAGCTTATAAAAAAATTTCCTTCAAATTGTAGCAGCATGTAAATTTCAGACCCCTCTTCCAAATCTCCTCGCACTGCTCCAATTGAATATTATGCCCAATATCCCCGGCCCACTTCACCATACAATGTTCCTTTTTAGTAATAGTCTGTAAAGTCTACTAATTAGATGTTTATTATTTGTTCTCGATAATTTTTCAAACTCTGAGATTTCTCCTTCATACTGTCTTTCTTTTAGGTTTTCCTTAATCCTAGATCTAATTTGATAGTAAGTTAACCATTGTAATTTTACACCTTCTGCTACTAAGTCCTGCCATCCTTTGATTTTCCATTCATTTCTATCTTTCACATTAAGTCTCGATAAGTTAACCAATTGTAGTCTCTTAATTCATTTTTGCAAAAGGCTTCCTGTGGAGATAGCCATCCTGGGATTTTTGCACATAGCCTAATTCTATAGTTCTCCCAAATTCTAATCAGTGATCTTCGCACTACATGATTTTAATGTCCTTATTTATTTTTACTTTGTTATATCCTAAATAACCATGCCAGCCTGATTTTAATTTGAATCCCTCTAATTCTAAGTCTCTTCTGTTCTCTAATAATACCCATTGTTTTAACCAAGATAAACACGTTGCTTTGAAATAAATTCTCAGGTCTGGTAGACCCAATCCTCCTCTGTCTTTATCATCTGCTAATAGCTTCCATTTAATTCTAGGTTTTCTGCCAGCCCACAAAAATTTACTTAAGTCTGTTTGCCAAATTCTGAAAATTTTATTTGAGATAATTATAGGTATAGCTTAGAAAGAGAAACATTAGTTTCGGTAATACACTCATTTTGATAGTAGCTATTCTTCCTAATAGTGACAGATTCAGTCCTTGCCATCTACTCAAATCTGTTTTAATATCTTTCCATATTTTATCATAGTTATTATAAAATAATTGTTGATTATTAGTTGACAAATTAATTCCTAAATATCTTACCATTTTACTATCTCTCATTTTGATCTCTTTTCTAATTTTTCTTTTTCATTTTTATCTAAATTCTTTGTCAGTATTTTTATTTTATTTTTTCTTTGTTAATTTTAAATCCTGCCAATTTCCCAAATTCTTCTATTTTTGCCATTAAACCATCTACTGCTTTTATCGGATCCTCTAAGATTACCACCAAATCATCTGCAAATGCTTTCACTTTATATTCTTCTTTCTTAACTTTAAGTCCTCTAATTTCTTTGTCCTTTCTTTTCTCATTAATTAGGATTTCTAATACTAAAATAAACAATAGGGGAGATAGTGGACATCCCTGTCTGGTACCTTTCTCAATTCTTAATTCGTCTGATAACTTTCCATTTATTATTAATTTAGCTTTTTGTTCCCAATATATCATTTGGATCCATTTGCAAAACTGAAATCCATTTCTTCTAATACCTTTATCATAAAAGGCCAATTTAAGTTATTGAACACTTTTTTGCATTTAAAAAAAAAATAGGCTCCTTTGGTTTCATTATGATAATGTAAATATTCTATTACATTAATTATTGATCTAATATTGTCTTTTATTTGTCTATTAGGCAGGAAACCATTTCAATCTCTCTTTATATAACCTTGTAAAAAAAATTAGAGTCTATTAGCCAATATCGCCGCAAAAAATTTATACTCTGCATTCAATAAAGAGATAGGGTGGTAATTTTTTATTTATGATTGGTCTCATCCTTCTTTAGGGATTAAAACTATATTTGCCTCTTTCCAGCTGTTGGGAATTTGATTCTTATTCAAAATGTCTTTTATTACCCTCAAAAATGGTTCTGTTAACTCAGCTTGAAATGTTCTATAGTATTCCGCTGGCAGGCCATCTGGTCCTGGCAATTTCTTCATTTTCATTTTCCCTATTGTATCTATGATTTCTTCAAATGTTAGATCTTTGTTTAATTCTTCTCTTTGTATATCTGAAACTTTATTAATACCACATTTCTTGATATATTCACTCACCTTTGTTAGGGGGATTTCTTTCCTTTGATATATTATTTTAAAATAATTATGAAACATTTTTTGAATTTGCATTTCATCTGTTATTTCCTTATCCCCAGTTTTAATTTTTATTATTAATCTTTTTGCTCTTTCTTTTCTCACCCTGTAAGCCAACCACCTACCCAGTTTATTGCCACATTCAAAATCTTTTTGTTTTAGAAAATCTAGCTTTTTCTTCATTTCATCTGTCGCAATAATAGCTAATTGCTCTTGTAATATTTTAATCTGAATTATAATTTTCTTATTGTTTGGAGTCTTCATCAATTCTTGTTCTTTTTGTTTTATTTCATCCAATATTATTTTCCTCCTTGATTATTTCCTCCTATTGATTATTACATTCCAATTATTTAAAATGCCCCTCATCACAGCTTTTCCTGCATCCCAGACCACATTATTATCTGTCTCTTTACTTAAATTCATTTCAAAATACTCTTTCAATTTTTTCTTACAATCTTCAATCACTTCTTCTTTTGATAGCAATGACCACATTTATTCTCCAATTAGTTATAATTTTTCTACTTTTTATTATCACCAGTACGGATTGTGGTCTGACAGGGGTTTAGGCAAGATGTCTATTTTTTAATGTTATTTGCCAAATTGGCACTAATCCATATCATATCAATTCTTGAGAATGAGCAATGCATGTCCGAATAGCAGGTGTAATCTTTAGCATCTAACTCTTTAAGTCTCCAAATATCTACTAATTGCAGCTCCTCTACTATATCAAAAAAACTCTTTAGTTAGCTTTCCTTGATATTTTTTAATACTGTAGTTTTGTTTTATACCATTTTCTCTGAATATCTATCAATTTTTGGCTCCATCACCCCATTAAAATCGCCCAGCAGGCACCAGCTATTATAGCTCAATTGCCCTATTATATTTTTTAATTTTCTAAAGAAGCTAGATGTTTCGTCTATGGGAACATAAATACCTATTACCAATAGTTTGATTTTGGCCAATATTATCTCCACCATTATATAGCTACCTTTTTCATCAGCTAGAATCAAGGTTGGTTTTAGTTATGGATTTACATATAATACCACACCCTTTTTCTTTTTCACATTTGATGATACAAGTACTTCTAATTTTTTTTTATTTAGCCTATACTCATGCAATTTCTTGATCTTAGTTTCCTGTAGGCAAATAACATCTATTTTCATTTTCTTAAGATGGTGGAATACTAATTTCCTTTTCTTTTCTGCATTTAACCCTTTCACATTCCACATCATAAATTTTATTCCTGCCATCAATTTTGTAAAGATTATTAGGTTATCAAAATAACAATCTTAACATCAGTAACAACGTTACTATCTTTATTTATTTAAATGTCTTAAAGACTTCTAAATTTTACTTTGTTTACCACACATCATAGACTTTGTTTACTTTTTGTTTTCTCACTTTGGCTCAATGAAATAATTTCCTACACAGGCAATCATAAGTCCAGCAGACTATCTTCCAGTTTCCTCATTTTCTCTACACTTCTTTCCTCAGATTTCTATTTTTTTCACTGGGAAACCTTTCTTCTTCGTGTATGTCCTCTTTATCTTCCTTTTTACTATCATTTTGCTCATTTTCTTTTTTTGTTGCAGTCCGAAATCTTTTTTGTTCTTTTTAATAAATTCTTGCGCTTTTTCCACTGTATCGATCCTAAACTTTTCTTTTTTGTATGTAAATAGGACACCTACTAACTTATCCCAACTGAAGGGATTTTTTTTCTTTTTTCGGTATCTCAACCAAAAAATGGTAGTCTTTATGCCTCCTTAAAATCCTCGATGGGATTTCCTTCAGTAAGATAAGTAGTTTCCCTTCATGGCAGATACCTTTGTTAAAGTGCACCTCCATATCATAATATTTCACCACTTTCCTTGCACATTGTATTATTATATTTCTTGCCCGGTCCAACTCTCAGCTAACTTGTTCTTCACTCCATTCTAAATTTTGTACTAGCATCTCTATTACCCTTCTTTTGGTGTCTTCATTTGGTTGTTCTTTTAGGCCTCTTAGTCTCATCCAGGATTCCTTTTCTCTGGCTTCAGCTAACGTTAGTTGATCACGTGTTATCTCCAGCTCTGCACGCAGATCTACGTTGGCTTTTTTTAGAAACTGGATGTCTTCTTTATTTTCTTTCACTTCTTTTTTTTGTTTGTGTCAATATAATGTGAAGTGCATTAAACTTCGTATTGATATCTTCAAGTTGGACTGTCACATCCTTTCTAAAATCCTGTATCTCCTCCATAAACTCCATCATATATTGTGGTGTACCTTCCTCAGTCGAGCCTCTCCACCCTTGTGAGCTATAAGGGTCAAAAGTCTTTGTCCTGCTTCTAACTCCTGAAGCCATATTCCTAATTTCCTACTTTAACCACCAAGAGAATTGTATTTCCTCCTCTTTTGTCTCTTTTCTTTTCATCTATCTTTCCTTTGTTTTTCTGCCTACCTTTCCTTCCTTTTGATCAAATCTGTCCTTAGTTGTTTCTATCTAATTTTCTTCTTTCCCCCTCTCTCCTCCTTTCTCCCTTCTTCCCACTCTCTCTCCCTTCTTATTCACTCTTTCACTTTGATTTCCTTCCCCTCTCCTTGTTTCCCCCTCTCTACTCTCCTCCTCTTCTTTCCCCTCTCAGTTCCTTTTCCTATTCCTTAGCTTCATTCCTTCCTTAACTTTAGGTAATTTCTCTCCTATCTCCTTCCTCTCCTCTTTTCTTCCTCTGCTTCTTTTCCTTTTCCTATTTTCTTTCCTTCCTTCTTTCTTACTTTCCCCTCTATCACTTCCTATTCCACTTACTCAGACCCTCTACTTTATCCTTCTTTAGCTACTTCCCTATTCTTTTACTACTTCTTCTCCTTCCCTAATTTCTATCTCCTCCTCTTTTTCTTAAGAGCACACACACACACACACATCGGGGGAAGGGAGGAATTGATGTCAATCCCCAACTCAAGGAGGGTTCAAAATATTCAAAAAATTCAAAAGGTAAAAAACAAAAAGAAAAAAATCCAATAAAAAGGGAGAGAGAGACTCAAAGATGCTTAAGAAAATTCAGAAAAAAGTTCAAAACTGCACTGAAACCAAACAGTTTTAATAAAGAAACAGAGAAGAAGAAAAAGGGGGAGAAGGAGAAATGGACCAAGGCAACAAAAATATGTACATATATAAAAAGAGGGGGGGGAGAAAAAAAAAGAAAAAATAACAATATTACCCTCAAAAATCAAAGAGAAGGAGGGGGGAATTGAAATATTTATATTCTTAGGACAGGTGTCTGGCTAGGACAGTTTCCAGATCATCAAAGAAAAAGAAAAAGAAACATATGTGTGTGTGTATATATATATATATATATATATATATACAGTCGTCCCTTCACATTCTCTGGGGTTACGTTCCACGGACCCCCGCGAATGCAAAAAATCCGTGAATAATGACTGCCCTCCCCCTCCCCCACCATAGCGACCATGGGGCCTCCGGAGGCCACATAGTTGCTTTCCCCAGCCTCCCCACTCCCTTCCTAGGCCTTCCCGGGGCCTCCGGAGACCCTCCGGAGGCCCCGTGGATGCCTTCCAAGCCCTCCCCCCGCCCAAGCCCTCAACGGGGCCTCCAGAGAGTCTCTGGAGGCCCCGCGGAGGCCTCCCCGGCACTCCCCACTCCCCCCCAAGGCCTTCACGGGGCCCGGTGGAGGCCTCCCCGGCCCTCCCCCTCCCTCCCCGGGCCTTCGTGGGGCCTCTGGAGTGTCTCCGGAGGCCCCATGATCGCCTCCCCAGCCCTTCCCACCCCCTCCCCGGGCCTTCATGGGGCCTCCGGAAGTGTCTCCGGGGGCCCCGTGAAGGCCTCCCCGGCCCTTCCCCCTCCTTCCCATGGCCTTCGCGGGGCCTCGGAGGGTCTCCGAAGGCCCCGTGGAGGTCTCCCCGGCCCTCCCCGCTCCCTCCCAGGGCTTTCACAGGGCCTCCAGAGGCCCGTGTCACGGTTTTGGGGGGGCGGGGGGCCCTCCCAAAACCGCGAATAATCAAAACCGCAAATGTCAAGTTTGCTAATATGGAGGGGCGACTGTGTATATATATGAGTAAAGAGGAGCTGGAAAAGATGTAAAATCAAAGAGCTACTGGACTTATTCAGTATTCATTCAAAGAAACATCTATGGCTTTTTAAATAAGCCAAACTTTCTACTTTCTGCCTGTGTTCATAATAACCAGGTGTTTTGGCAGTCTTCCAACCATGTGGCAATAGTGATGTACTTTCAGCTTTTTCAAGGACACTTTATATTTCTGGCCTGCTTTAGCAATTGTGACTCAGCAGTGAGATTTAGAGAAAAGCAAAAGTAAAAACAGAAAGAGAAAAAAAATAACCAGCAACCTCAATCACATAAACAACAAAGACTTCAAAAACAAAAAAGACCTAAAAATAAAAAGTGATAATAATCAAATAATAATAATCCCAACATATGAGGGGGGGAAGAAAAGAGAGAAGATATGTAAAACATGTAAACTAAAAAAGATATGCACTTGACTATGCACCAAAAAAGACTCAGAGCAGAAAAAAAGGGGGGGCGAGAAACAGTTTCAAGTTAAGCCCTTTTCGTCCTTTTTTCCCCAAAATAATAGAGAGGAAGCAGGCAAATAGACCAAAATTGCTCCAACTGCCAATTATAGGCAATGCCCTATTTTTCTGGAGGGATAGAACTACCTCCCAAGAGCAAGTTCCACGGACCTTATTTGTTTCGATTTTCCTTTCCTTAATCCACGGTGTCTGATGGTTTCTCCAGCGAGTTGTGGGCATGCCTTTCACCCCACTCTACTCCCACTGCGGCTGGGAACCACCATACAGCCCGTCGTGTCCGCTACCCTCTGTCACCTCCTTATTTTCCTTAGCAGATTCCACGCACGGAGCCCAGTTTCGGTGGCACCACACGAGACCCCCTCGCCTGGGGGACTCTTCTGAAGGGTTTGAGGGGGTTTATTAGCCCTGATATCTCTCCCACAGCCGCATCAGGGGATTTGGGAGCCAGAGCTCCTCTTTGATCATCCGTCGCTCGCTCCAGCTCAATATTTTTAGAAAATAAAATGTGTTCAAAACTAAAGTGAAGAGCCATAATGGTGACTCTAATACCAATGAAAATGTTCCTTTTCGTAAGAAATACTTACATTCATGACACCAATCCATAAAATTATATTTGATGGTGATCTTGCTGACAGTTTAGAATGAACAATTGAGATCATGTAACTAACCATCAGCCACCTGAATATGAATTCCTGACTTTACTTTTACTGTCCAAGAACCTTTGTATTCACATGTTTGGAAAAAATGATTATATACTTCCCTCTCACATTTCCCATCTTCTCCCTGGCCTCCCACATTTTTATGTGAACTTCATCTCTCTTTCCAAATTGGAAAGCTCGGCTGATGTTTCATTGTTGTCACTCTGCTTGTCTCTCTACCAGTCACAGCAAGCAAACCACTATCTGTGTTTTTTATTCTTTCCTGGATTTCATGTCATGGTAATGTATCCAGATTCAATGCCTAACTGTCTTATGACACTTTTAAAAAAACTGGCCACAGTTTGTGAAATGAGTACCAAACCACAAACTTTAATAGGGTACCAAAGGAAGGAGAAACACCTCCCTCAAGAAAAATTACAGTGAGCATTTTGAAGTGTTTTGATTCTCCATGCAACAGAATCACATAAAGAGTTGGAAAGGACTGTGGACTTAATCACAACAGGCAGTCTTCTTGCATCAATCCCATTTTGTAAGCAAGGGGAAACATACCAATAGTGAAGCAATCATTATTACACCTCTGCTTCAATATCGGTATGGTGCTGCACATTCCTTCCACATTGCCCACTTTCTCCCCATTATTGCCCTAATATTTAGGGAATGCAGATCAAACCAGTGGAGGTGGTGGGGAGGGAGATCAGGCAGGGGAGGATGGGGGAAACAAGATTGGGCCAGGGAAGGTAGGGAGGGTGGAGGAAGTGAGACTGGCCCAGGAGAGGTGGAAGGAGAAAGAAACATCAGGATGGGGAGGTGGGGGGATCAGGAGGGGGTGTGTGGGGAAAGTGAGATCGGGCCAGGGAAGGTGGGTGGGGAGAAAGATCAGAGCGAGGAGGGCTGAGGAAGTGAGATCAGGCCAGGAGAGGTGGGGGCAAGAGATCAGGAGGGGGAGGGGGGAAGCGAGACAGGGCCAGGGGAGGTTGGGGGTAAAGAGATATCAGAATGGGGAGGGTGGGAGACATCAGATCGGGCCAGCAGATCACAGCAGCAAGAATAAGTAAATAAAAATGGAAGGCACAGCTGGCCTGCTTAAGAACAGCATGGGGAAAGGGGGGAGTGGAAGAGTAAGAGAATCCCACCCCCCTGTGCTACATGACAGCTGTCACTTCCATTTCCGAAGTGGGAAAGATTACTGCACGAGGAGGACTACCAGGATAGCAGCGTTAACCAGAGTCATTGATTGGGTTTTCCCCATCAATGATAAGGTGTGCTTCAGAAACAATTGTAGCACACACCAGCAATGGGATGAAGATGATGCTATGCAGTCATTACTCCCCAATAACGCTACTATCGTGCTCAAGTCCCACAATAGAAGCCTGGTGTGATAAAGTCCTATAAGTACCATCTAGTCCAGTCCTCTGTCATGCAGAAATCCACTGCAAAAACACCTCTGAGGGGTAACCACCTTCAATATAGGAGAGTCCACCAGGCAGGCTATTCTACTGTCAAAGAGCTCTTTCCATTACCATCAGAAAGTTCCTCCTAATGTTTAGTCAAAAGCTCTTTTCTTCTAATTTGATTTCTTTACTCCAGGTCCTATCCTGTGGAGGAGCAGAAAGCAAACTTGCTCCATCATGATAGCCCTTTAGATATTTAATTATAGCTATCATATCACCTCTCAGATTTCTTTTCTCCAGGCTAAGCATACCCCTCAACATAGGACCTGGTTTCCAAATCAATTACAATCTTGGTTGCACTCCTCTTGACACATTTCACAATTCTACATATTTAAGTGGGCCAAAAAAAAAGCAACACTCTGTTCCGACCATACCTCCCTTTCCCCAGCACAACTCCAATTTCCACCCTCACTCCATTCCCGGCCTCAGCTGACTCCAATTGCAGGCTTAGAGTCCTTCTGGCTGGTGTTCCTGAGGGGTGTGGACCACGCCCCCTCCCACTTCTGCCTTGCTGCCCAGAAGTCCTCAGGGCCCCACTACACCTCCTGGCCTGGTGGAATGGGGTGAAAGGCTGCTGCAGGCTGGAGAACCTCTGGCTTTCTGGCTGGTGTTCCTGAGGGGTGTGGGAGTGGCTTAAGATGCCAGCCACTCCTGGCCACGCCCCCTCCCATTGCTGCCTCGCTGCCCAGAAGTCCTCAGGGCCCCACTACAGCCTCCTGGCCCGGTGGAATGGGTTGAAAGGCTGCTGCAGGCTGGAGAACCTCTGGCTTGCTGGCTGGTGTGACTTTTTATAGAAAAAATATATTACTATTGTCCATGCAGTCACTCAGAATAAGTGTTTGTTTATTTTTATTTTATCCTGCTTTTCAGAGAAATACTGAAAGTAGCTCACAGCACTTTTTTTTAAAAAAAAAATCACACGAAAAGGCAAGACATACAAAGGAAGTAGAGGGCGACAACAGGGAAAGGAATATTTGTCTGATAATGTTAATAAGTGTAGAGTTGTAAACAGGCAGATGAACAATGAAAAGTATTTTAGTTTCAGCAACAAAAAAAAAGCTTTGTACTGTGCTTTAAGGAAATCAATCTAGTTAATCCACTTTTGCAACATATACTTAGAACAATATATGAAATGATTTGGCATATTTTACAAGGAAAGATGATCTAATTATAGTTTTCCTTTTGAGAAAGCCTGAGCATGATTCAGCCAAAAGTTAAGCACTTTTTCTACGTCTTAAAAACAATAGTAATACTTATTGTATTTGTGTGCCTTCAAATAGTTTCCAACTTATGGCTACCCTAAAGCAAAACTATCACAGGGTTTTCTGAGGCTGAAAGTGTATGACTAGCCCTGGTGGCACAGTGGTTAAATGCCAGTACTGCAAGTCACCACATGGCAAGTTCAATTCCAAGGTTCACTCAGCCTTCCATCCTTTCGTAGGACGGTAAAATGAGTACCCAGCTTGTGGGGGCAATTAGCTAACACACATTGGAAACTGCTTAATGCAGTGTAAATGTGTAAATTGGTATTGCTTAAAAACAATTTGTAAGCCACTATGATATCCTTGTGGCTGAAGCGCGGGGTATAAATAAATAAATAAAATGCTGAGCAGGGATTTGAACCTTAGTCTCCAGAATCAAAGGACTTTATCACAAGAGGCTGTCAATACAGAATTTCAGCAGGATCACAGTGTCTTTGGCTGATACTTATCACACAATTTTGTGTCTGTCCTGCTGCTGCTTTGTATTCCATTTGTTAGTGAAGTGCACCTATTCATTGATGAGTAAAACCTGTTAATGGCTCCCAATATCACTTCAATTCCATCACTGCCTTCTGTGTGATAGGTCCCTTCCATTGCAGTTTCAATATGCCGTCAGTCGCACAGTGTCAGTGGGCATAATTCTTCCCCATTCCTCTTCCCCCTCACTATTCCCAAGCAGGCTGTTTTCCTTTTCTTTTCTATTCCTTTTATTTTTAATTATTTAATCGTGTTGCCATAATTGTGCAATTGTGGGGTTGTGGAGGCTATGAGGAAGAGAGAGCACAGGACCATAGATCACCAAAGCATTGCCATAGCACTATTGCAGAGAAGTGTGATAATGAATGTTCCTAAACCAGTATGTTTCCATTTCCTTAAACTAACCTGATTGCAGCAAGACAACAGACTGGTGTGATAAAGTCCGTAGTCAAACACTCATACCGCTATGCCACGCTGTCTCCAACAAGCATACACATTTTAACCATTAATCCATGGCATTTAAACCTATATCTGTTGAAAAACAGTTCCTGATTTTTTTAATAATTAGCATGTTGACTCTTTTAGGCTTCACTTCTTCAGAAAACAAGTCACTGAGTATTTTATCTATTTTTCTCATTTTTCATTTCTATTGTGACCCCTGCAGTTTAAACACCATTCCCCACTTTGGTTACTCAAAACAACACAAGATACAAGAGTTACAGAGGGAGGATAGAAGAAAAATATAACTTAAGTATTTTTATTGCTAGGGAGGTTCATTTCTGACCCACAGGAATGCTATTTAAATATTGCTTTTCTAACGACATATATAACTACAAGGCAGAATGTAGGTTAGAAGGATCAAGTAGAATGAAAGAGTGATGAACCCTGATTTTCACTCCCTTGTACTCTGACAACTCATTTGAGAAACTTGTAGAAATATTTATTCTAAACTAAGGAAGCTGGGTTCTCTGTTCCTTCTGTTTTCAGTTATAGTTGATGTCTGTCTCAGACTTTATGAAACAGATATTCATTTATTTATCACACTTATAGACTGGTCCTTGGCAAAACTTCTAGGTATTTCACACCAGATGAGTGTGAGCATGTGAGAGGGAGAAAGAAAGAGAAGTGTAGCATGGTTCTAGCCCTTTCTACTTTTGGCCCTAACCTTGCCCTTTGGCATCTCTCCCCACAAGAAGTTATCCTGAATGCAGTGCTCAGCAAAAGAATAATACTGAAGACAACATTTGAGCTAGAATCCTAGATGGATTAATGTGTCACCCAGTGTTGGACAACTTCCTAAGAAGGTAGTGTGGACAAAAGGAAAGGTAGACTCCTTAACCCACAGCTAGTTTTTATGCATCAGCATATGTCAGTTTCTAAAATACAAACATTTACATGACAATCTTATGATACTATAGCAGTACATTAGTTGTTAAATTTATTGTATTTTAAGTCAGCAACGCACCTATGAAAGAGAGATTATGAAGATTATCAGACGTAGTGGAACATGGCAAAAAACTGTGTTCCAAATAATGTCAAAAGAATGGGAGAACAGAAAGGGTGAACATCTTTCAGCCATTCTGGGGGCATAGCACTGCCGCGGACGAGGCTTCCCTTTTGTACTGATGAGGCGAAGCCGCTAATAGAAAGGGACACCTTACTCACAGCTGCACTACAACCCAGGGACATTGAGGGACATTGTTGTCTGATAATCTCGGCCCTTCCTGTTCTTTTCACAACCTTCTGATATGGTTTTTGCCACATCTGATAATCTCCTATGTCATTTGAAGGTACAAAACATTTCATATTTTCTCTTCAATCTCATATATTTCCCAATCAGGAACTCAGGATTCTAAAATTTCTTCAGTATCATGCTAGCACAGAGATATTAACAACAACAACAGACTCTGGTTCACTTTCACAACAAAATCAAACATCCAAAACATGGTAAATGAGATTTCTCAAACTTAAAACAAACTTCGCACCAGAGCCAATTCATTTTATGCAGAAAGTTTCCGGCGTATAAGGCGACTGGGCGCATAAGACGACCCCCCAATTTTTAAGTTAAAATGTAGACATGCCCCCCCGTCCAGCCAGCCACCTGGCTGGAAAGCCTGCCCCCCACCAGCCAGCCAGCTCAGTGGCTGTAGATGATGGAATAGTCTGTGAAATTAAAGGACTGAGAACAGCTAAAAAAGCATGGGATACTTTGAAAAATCTCTGTGGTGCTCAATCTTTGGAAAGTAAGGTTTCATTAATAATGAAATTGGTTAATATGAAGCTATCAAATCCAAAATTTTTGAATGAGCACATTAATGATTTTAGAGCCACATTGGCAGACTTGCAAACTCCTGGAGAGGAAATCCCCAAAACAATGCAAATGGAAATCTTCCTGGCAAGTTTACCAAAATACAATCCCTAAATGGAGGGCAATTAACACTTCAAAGGCAAAGCAGTCATTCTCACAGCAGGCGGAAGGATCTGCTGGGGAAACTGTCCAGGGAATTTACCACTTTAAAGACAAGGCTGTCATTCTCACAGCAGGGGAAAAGATCTGCTGGGCATAAGACAACCCCCCACTTCTGAGGAGATTTTCAAGTGTTAAAAAGCAGTCTTATATGCAGGAATATATGGTACATTTATTCTCTTCCATATCTGTCTACTTTCTTAGTAAGCAGACCCAAATACTAACTGATTCTTTTATCCTGTTTTGCCAAGTTATATGTTATGTACAGCTGTGTTCCAAGTTGTATGTTATGTGCAGTCTTTTTTCTAACCAACACCTTTATACAAAAAAAGCACCCTGTTTTCCATTTTCTAGATGAGGAAACTGCTTAATTTTTTTCCCATTTCTCTTTAGTCAAAATTGCTCTCTCATTTGCTTTTTCCCCCCAAAGATGAAAATTTACAGTTACACTTACGGTTAGTTTTCAGATTAAAACAGAAAAACTACATACAACTCTTCATAATGAGAGATTTGGCTCTCACCAGTGGGACCTGCACATGCTCAATCAAGCCATTTCAATCTTGCTTGCAACATTTTTTAAAATGCAACTTACATTGCTTTCCTGTTTCTTGTGGGGAGAAACAGACCTTGCTGATGTTGTCATTTTCACTTTTGTTTTGGAACTGGGAACATGCAAGGAACTCTGGCCAAGAAGAATTCACCATCCCAAGAACAGGTTCACATCCTTCCTTTGCAGCCTCACAAAATGATCTACAAGGCAGGAGTCCTCGGCTAGGAAGAAAACAATACAAGCAAATACCAAAAATTACTTCCTGACAATATGAAACATTTTCACTTTTAATGAATGTTACAAATCTGGTGTTTGCAGTTTAAATGAAGCAGATGCCTAAGTTCTTCTATTTCCATATTTTTTTCTCAGTTAAAACATTTATTATTATCATCATCATCATTATCATTTACTTACATAGCACCATCAGTATACATGGCACTTTACAAAGTAGAACAACAACAAAAACAGCCAGCCTTGCCAAGGCTGTACAATCTAAAATACTGTGTGTATGTTTAATATTTCCATAGTTCATATTTCAAAATGTTCATATTTCATAGAATGTTTATGACCTGATGAAACATCTACAGTTGAAAGAAATTTTATGTCAAAAATCATATTGAATTGCAAATAATGGCTTTGAATTTTAAAATTCAAAACTACTATTACTGATATCATTTTTATTTATTTATAAGCAGTGGTGTTTATAAGCAATGAAATCTAAGCAGTGGCATTTAATTTAGTTAGCACACTTCAGGGAGTTATGGAATTGGTCAGATATACCTCCTCTTTTGGTTTGAAAAAAATGTTTCAAAATTAAATATGAATTCTGAAACGTAACATGAATTTAGGAATTTTTCACAAAATTCCAAGCTCAGTTTATAAATTTAAATTCAGTTTTAAATTTAGAGGAATGAGTGATTTCTGCAAGGAGTTCTGAGTAATTTCCTGCCTGAGGGAATATAGAGCAAGGCAGGAAATCTAGGTATATAGCCACACTGTTTCTCTTTTTTTCTTTCTAGAGCACAAAGGAAATTACAGATTAGGATGTTTTTACTATATAATTAATTACTTGCAAGCCAAAACAACCATTGGAGAAATGCAGGGCTAGTCCAAAAGATTTTATAATTTCCCTGAGGCAAACAGCTCCTAATAAAAATATCATGGCTCCTAATTTTTTTTTTAAAAAAAAAAAGCTAGCCAAGGTGTATAATACTCATGTCAAGTTTCCTAAGTCAGTATCCAAGACCAAATTCTTTTGTTACCTGGGGTAAAGAATACCACAAGAATTCTCTCCCTGCCTGGCATTGAAAACACAATGATAATTTAGATAAAAATGTGTTTCCCTTTCATTCAACACCCCAAATTTTTCCTCCTTGAAGCAGTTGCCTCATGGTGCCTAACAGCTTTGGGAGAATATTGCCAAGAATAGCTTTGCTGTGGCACTCAGGTTATACCCATCCTCTAATATTGAGGGGGGGAATCAATAAATGACTCTTTGTATCAAGCTGGCAATACACAGAGAGGAAATTCTGTATTGAACATAATTTTTGCTGCAAAGGTTACCGTCTTAATGAGCCTCACTCACTATGGGGAGATGCTTCTGGTGGCATCCCTTTGGAGGACTTTAACAGGGCCTTAACTGCTTCGGGGAGCCTTTCACCTTTAAACAGCCCATGCATGTCCCTCCTCTATAAAGCAGTACCAGCAGAGGAAAAGGAAATACAAATGAATTAAGATTACTACTGATTTAGGCTGATTTAGTCATAGTTTTGAAGGTGCACCAAGAGATATGTTTCAAGGCAGAGTGGTAGGACAGTGGTTCAAACATTGTTGTTGTTGTCATGTGCCTTCAAGTCATTTCTAACCTATGCAGTCACTAGGGTTGATGTCACCCTGTGGAGTAACTCATGGTGTCGCTTCCATGGACCTCCTCACATACCATATCATACAGAAAAGTTGACAAAATCAGTGACTATAAAAACACCAGCAGCAACGAAAACAAAGTGTGCGCTTGTAGTGTGTGTAGAGGAAACCACATGATTTGAAGCATCATTGTAATCGGGTAATAATGACAGCTCTTACAGGTGTGCATGTACATTAGAAGTTTCAACACTAAATTAGCATAGAGTTTTAGCCTTGTAGGTATATTGATACAGAACATGTAAGCAGGGCTTATGAAAAATGTTTTTGTGATATAACTACAGGAATATTTTTATTTAAAAAAAAGAATAAATTGCAGGTCAGTTGAGGTAAACAGAGAGAAAGTTACCTCTGCATGGAAGAGAGGAATTATGTAAACAGAAGCATCTACATTAGAACATACACATCAACAAGGAGGAACAAAGTTTTTCCACAGAGAAGACAGGCAAGATAGTAGAAAGATACCTGCTGAAGCAACTGTACTTCAGGGATATATACATATACTTGTGGAATATGTTCTGCTGCTGTAGCAAATGCTCCAGTGGAAGAGCACTTACTTTTGAAATATGGGTGCAGTTATTTATTTACAATTTGTGCCACTGTCATTCAATACAGCTAAGAATACAGTAAATATACAACAGACACAATATGATGGAGTAGATTAAAAATTAATGCACCACACAGTTTAAAAAATGCTCTGTAAAGTAAGAAGCTGACACTTAATAATACAGCTGGCAAATTAATTTAATAGATCAAAGGGTTATTTATATTTTGTTTTTAAAAAATAGTCTGTTTAGTAATAATAACACAATAAAAAGGGAGCCAAGTGAACTTTTGATGTGAAATAAGTTATAAACCTCAGGTCTATCTACAGCAAAGCCCACTAATGTTCATAGAATCATATAGCTGGAAGAGATCACAAGGTCATCCAATCCAGCCTCATTCTGCCATGCAGGAATGCACAATCAAAGCACCCCTGACAGATAGCCACCCAGCTTCTTTTTAAAAACCTCCAAAGAAGGAGACTCTACCGCACTCTGAGCCAGCGTATTCCTATGTCAAGGAGCTGTTACCATCAGGATGTTTTTTCCTAATATTTGGGTAGAATCTCTTTTCCTGTAGTTAGAATCCATTGCTCCATGACCTAGGTTCTGGAGCAGAAGAAAGCAAGCAGGAAGGGAGATAAGAATAGTGGAGATAAACAACTGGCTATGCAAATGGTGCCACCGGGAACAATTTGGCTCCCTGGACCTTGGGGTGTGGTTTCAGGGAGGTGGACTTCTGATAAGGGGTTGGTTGCACCTCACAGTGGTTGGCAGGAATGTTTTTGCTAAGAGTCTGAAAGATCTTATCAGGAGGGCTTTAAAGTGAGTTGCATGTGGGAGGAAGACAGGACTCTTGAAGGCAGGAATTCATCGAGTACTAGAGATAACAGCCCAAATGTTATATAGAGAACAAAGCAAATAGCACAACAACCCAACAATGGGAGGAATAAACCCTTGAAAAGGCAGATAGGGGAAATGGCCCATGGTCTTAGATGTCTCTATACTAATACACAGAGCATTGGAAATAAACTCTATTCTGCCTTGGTCAGACCTCCCTTAGAATACTGTGTCCAGTTCTGAGCACCACAATTCAAAAAGGATATTGACAAATTGGAGCATGTCCAGAGAAGGGCAACTAAAATGGTGAAAGGTCTGGAAACCGTGACTTATGAGGAGAGACTTAGGGAGCTGGGTATGTTTAGCCTGGAAAAATGACAGTTAAGAGGCGATATGATAGCCCTGTTTAAGTATTTGAAGGGGTGTCACGCTGAGGATGGAGCAGGCTTGTTTTCTGCTGCTCTGGAGACTGGAACACGGAGCAATGGATGCAAGCTCCAGGAACAGAGATTCCACCTCAACATGAGGAGGAACTTTTTGACAGTAAGAGCTGTTCGTCAGTGGAACACACTCCCTCGGAATGTGGTGGGGTCTCCTTCCTTGGAGGTCTTTAAACAGAGGCTGGATTGCCATCTGTCGGGGATGCTTTGATCAGGATTTCCTGCACGGCAGGGGGTTGGACTGGATGGTCTCTTCCAACTCTACAATTCTATGATTCTATGATTAAACAGGATGAACTTGAACTCTTAGCACAGCAAAACAAATATGATATAATATGCATCACTGAAACCTGGTGGGATGAGTCACATGATTGGAATGTACTACTAGAGGGGTCTAACCTATTTCAGAAAAATAGACCAAACAGGAAAGGTGGTGGAGTAGCACTGTACATTAAGAATGTGTACACCTGTGAACAGAACCATGACTTAAATCCTGGAAGCCAGGTTGAGAGCATCTGGGTAAAAATTAAGGGAGAGGGAAACAGCAGTGATGTCATTGTGGGGGTCTACTACAGACCTCCAAGCCAAACCAAGGACTTGGACTGTGCCTTCCTAGAAGAGATAACTGCACATTCAGCAAGAAGAGATGCAGTAGTAATGGGGGATTTCAACTATCCTGATATTTGTTGGAAGTCCAACTCTGCCAAGAATTTAAGGTCCAATAAATTCCTCACTTGCCTTGCACACAATTTCATTGTCCAGAAGGTGGAAGAGGCAACAAGGAGATCAGCTATTTTAGTTCCAGTCCTAACCAATGGGGATGACCTGGTTAATGGCGTGGAAGAGGCGGGATCCCTAGGGGGGGAGTGACAATGTTCTCCTGGAGAGGAAAGGGGAAGCCAAGCATAGTCGGACATGCATTCTAGAATTTTAAAAAGCTGATTTCAGAAAACTTAAGTAATTACTGGGGGTGATCCCATGGCCAGGAATACTAAAAGATAAAGGAGTTCATGATGGATAGGAGTTTCTTAAAAGTAAGATATTGCAAGCAAAACTTAAAACAGTTCCAATGAGGAGGAAAAAGGGGAGGTGTCTAAAGAAACCAGGATAGATGTCAAAAGTATTCTCAACTGAGCTAAAACTTTAAAAGGACATGTACAAAAAGTGGAAAGGGGGGGAATTACCAAATAAGAATTCAAACAAATAGCCAGCTCATATAGGGGGAATGTCAGAAAAGCACAGATGGAGCTCGGGCTTGCTAGAGAGGTTAAAAACAATAAAGAGGGCTTTTTTGGTTATGTCTGTAGCAAAAGGAAGAACAAGGAAATGGTAGGGCCGCTGCATAGAGAAGATGAAGAAAGGCTAACAGGGGACAAAGAAAAGGCAGAACTACTTAACACCTTCTTTGCTTCAGTCTTCTCTCAAAGGGGGAACAGTGCTCAACCTGGGGGAAAGGGAGCAGATGATGCAGTAGGGGAAATACAGCACAAAATTGGTAAAGAGGTAGTTCAGGAATACTTGGCCAATATAAATGAGTTCAAGTCTCCAGAGCCAGATGAACTTCATTCAAGGGTATTAAAAGAACTGGCAGAAGTAATCTCAGAACCACTGTCAATAATCTTTGAGAACTCCTGGAGAACAGGAGAGGTTCCAGCACACTTGAAGAGGGCAAATGTTGTCCCCATCTTTAAAAGGGGGTGGGTAGAAGACCCAAATAATTACCACCCAGTCAGCCTGCCATCAATGCTAGGAAAGATTCTAGAGCAGAACATTAAACAGACAGTCTGCATGCATTTAGAAAGGAATGCCGTGATCACTAAAAGTCAACATGGATTTCTCAAAAACAAGTCGTGCCAGACTAATCTTACCTCTCTTTTTGATACAGTTACAAACTTGATAGATGAAGAGAATGCTGTGGATGTAGTGTATCTTGATTTCAGTAAGGCTTTTGACAAGGTCCCCCATGGTATTCTTGCATAAAGGTTAGTAACTTGTGGGCTAGACAATGAAACTGTTAGGTGGATTTGTAATTGGTTGAACAACCAAACCCAAAGGGTAGTCACCAATGGCTCCACTTTATCCTGGAGAGAAGTGACTAGTGGGGTGCCACAGGGTTTTGTCCTGAGCCCAGTGCTATTCAACATCTTTATTAATGACTTGGATGAGGGAATAGAGGGCATACCTATCAAGTTTGCAGATGACACCAAGTTAGGTAGCTAATACCTCAGAGGACAGGATCAGAATCCAAAATGACCTCAACAGATTAGAAAGCTGGGCCAAAACTAACAAAATGCATTTCAACAGGGAGAAATGTAGGATACTACACTTGGGCAGTAAAAATGAAATGCACAGATATAGGATGGGTGACACCTAGCTTGAGGGCAGTACATGCAAAAGGGATCTAGGAGTCTTAGTAGACCACAAGCTAAACATGAGTCAGCAGTGTGATGCAGCAGCTAAAAACGCCAATGCAATTTTAGGCTGCATGAATAGGAGTATATTGTCTAGATGGAGGGAAGTAATAGTGCCACTCTATTCTGCTTTGGTCAGACCTCACCTGGAATACTGTGTCAAGTTCTGGGCATCACAATTCAGGAAGTATATTGAGAAGCTGAAACGTGTCTAGAGGAGGGCAACTAGGATGGTGGGAGGTCTGGAAGCTATGCCCTGTGAGGAGCGGCTTAGGGAGCTGGGTATATTTAGTCTGGAGAAGAGAAGGTTAAGAGGTGACATGATAGCCATGTTTAAATATTTGAAGGGATGTCATATTGAAGCGTGTTTTCTACTGCTCCAGAGACTAGGACACAGAGCAATGGGTTCAAACTACAGGAAAAAAGATTCCACCTAAACATTAGGAAGAACTTCCTGACAGTAAGAGCTGGTCGGAAGTGGCATACACTGCGTCATAGTGTGATGGAGGCTCCTTATTTGGAGCTTTTTAAACCGAGGCTGGATGGTCATCTATCAGGAATGATTTAATTGTATATTCCTGCATGGCAGGGGGTTGGACTGGATGGCCCTTGTGGTCTCTTCCAGCTCTATGGTTTTATGGTTCTAAGGAGATTATCAGAAGGGGATAAAAAAATCATCCCCATCTCACAATCTCCTCTCCCACCCCCATCCTGGCACGATAACCCAACTTTTCACTCCTAGCTTGTTCTCATGATGCTCCCTCCCCCTCAGCAGCCCAGGAGTGAATGCAGCTTTCATGGAGCTGCATTCAGTTCCTGGTTTGAAATCCTGGGCCATTCTCACTAGAGGACAAGTGCACAGGAAATTTAAAGTTTAAAAGAAAAATACACACACAAAAGTGACAGCTAGCACAAAAACACACTTTAAAAAAACAAGTAACCTGAGGAAGGTACAACAAAGTATGTCATTTACCTCATTGTCCCGATCACACCTGGAAGTGTTCTGGAACAGACTTCCCACTGAAACTGGCATCGCGCCAGCATAAGGGGGCACCTTTTCACTCACCTGTCATTCCGTGACAGAAACAGAATGGATGCTCTATTAACAGCTTAGCCCATCAATAAAAAGAACTGCTGGTAGAATGGGAGCAGCACAGGAACATGGCGACATGAGGACAACATCATGTGAAAAACAAGTCGTTTAGTGATCTCCTGGCATTGTTATCACGCCATATTTACAGAGTCTAATAATCTCCTAAGACTGGTAACTATAATCCCATCTCCTGAATCTATTCCTCTATCCAACCTTTCTGCCTTAAACTCTTTGTTAGCCTTGTGTGATTCTTGTTAGCGTGTGTTGTGTCTGAGTACTTTCTGTGTTATTTTCCAATAAAAACCATTTATTTTACTTTAACCTGGAGTTCTCTGCAGTGAATATTGGTATACACAGGTGAAAAGATCCCAAAGTTACCCACCTTTCACAGCATTCCATTTCAGCTATAATAATTCTCCCCAGATATAAATAATGGGTGGTCTCCCCACAGACATCCCCTCACCTCTTCAGGTAATACCGGGATAATAATAATAATAACAACAACAACATTTATTTATATCCCACCCCTCTACAAAATGCAATTGGGGTGGCTTACAACATTTAAAATATATACATATAAAACCCTCCATCCCACCCATCCCTTAAAATACAATTAAATAATTAAACATTTAAAAATACTTAATAAATATTAGAACACACCCACACACAATAAAATAAAATAACTGGAATAGGTATCAGACCAATAAGATGTGTTTTTTTCTTCTAATGGCAGGGTATCTATTCAGGAAAGGCCTGCTGGAAGAGATCCATCTTAAGAGCTTTTTTTAAAAAAAGCTATTTAAGGTGGTAATGTGATGGATCTTGTTCGGCAGGCTGTTCCATAATCTGGGAGCAATAGCCGAAAAGGTCCTCTGGGATAAAGTGGAGCCATTGATGAGCACCCTTTGGGTTCAGTCAGTCAGCCAAGTACAAATCCAGCTAACAGTAGCCTTGTCTAGCCCACATTTTACTACCTTGTTTGCAAGAATATTATGGGGGACCTTGTCAAAGACCTTACTGAAAAGATATGCTACATCCACAGCATTCCCTTCATTTACCAAGCTTGTAACTCTATCCAAAAAAAGAGTCAGAAGCACTTCCAAAACTGACAGAACTAAGGGAACAGTCTCTTCGTAATATCTCAGAGGTTCAGCAGGCTAAGTCAGGAGAAGGCAGCCCTTCAGGTAATCTGGTCTCAAATGACATAGGCCTATGTAAGTCATATCCATCTCTCTGCTTTAGGCTCAGAAGTCATTCTATAATCAGAAAAGCTTCATTTATAGTAAACGACAACTGACAGCCCTCCAACTGTTGTCAGAGTTAAACTCCTGTCATCCTTCAACATTGGCTATACTAACTACAGTTGATGGGCATTGCCAGTACAACATCTGCAGGACCACAAGTCATATGACAATAACAGTCTATATATATAAAACACTTGGGTATGTTTCCAACACCTACCAGCCAGCCAGCCAGCCAGAAGACTCTGGAGGACTGTGAGGAAGCCTTCCTTCCCATTACACCGGGGTAAAGGCAGCTGAAATGCTGAGCAGGGAGTTGAAGTGTGGCCAGGAGGGGCTGGCCTTAAAAGTCACTCCACCACCACCACCCCAGGAACACCTACCAGCCAGCCAGCCAGCCAGCCAGCCAGAAGACTCTGGAGGACTGTGAGGAAGCTTTCCTTCCCATTACACCAGGATAAAGGCAGCTGAAATGCTGAGTAGGGAGTTGGGGTGTGGCCAGGAGGGGCTGGCCTTAAAAGTCACTCCACCACCACCACCCCAGGAACACTTACCAGCCAGCTAGCCAGTCAGCCAGAAGATTCTGGAGGACTGTGAGGAAGCCTTCCTTCCCCATTACACCGGGGTAAAGGCAGCTGAGACAGCTGAGCAGGGAGTTGGGGTGTGGCCAGGAGGGGCTGGCCTTAAAAGTCACTCTACCACCCCCACCCCAGGAACACCTACCAGGGGCCAGGAATGATCTGGGAGCGGGAATTGAGGTTATGTGGGGGAAGGGAAGGTGTGGTGGCAACAGAGTGAGGAATTGTTACAAAAGAAGGTGGGATTGATGTTTAATATCTATCCTGCCTTCAGTTCACTCTGCTTCCCAGAATAAATTGGAGAGCACACCAACCTTTCCACAGACCCTTACTCTGCTCCTTTGCAATGCCAGGTCAGTTAAAAACAAGACGCATATCATCCATGACCTTTTATTGGATGAGGCTGCTGACCTGGCATGCTTTACAGAGACCTGGCTGGGAGAGGCCAATGCTGTGACCTGGGTGCAGGCACTTCCGGCCAGGTACTCAGTTAGTGAGCAGGTAAGGAAAAGTGGGCAGGGTGGCTCTGGTTCATAAAAACAATCTAACCTTGACCAGGAAGCCTATCCGGAACACAGTCCACATCAAGTAAGCCTGAGGTCCAGGGATAGCTTAGGGATTCTTTAGTATACCAGCCACCCCATTGTCTAACAGACTCCCTAACCGAGCTAACACAGCTGGTCTCAGAGTTGCTGCTGGAATCGCTCAGACTTTTAGTTCTGGGCGACTTCAACATCCCACTCGAGACCAGCTTGCTAAATCTAACTGGCGCAGTTCGGGAGTTCATGGAATCCATGACAAACATGGGCCTATCCCAATTGGTTGTGGGCCTACTCACTGTGCAGGTCATACCCTCAATGCGGCCTTTAGTATGGAACAGGAATATCCATGGGCGGAGGTTATTAAAACCTCCACATTGTCATGGATGGATCATTTCCTGGTCAAGATGGAGCTAAGAGCCACTGTCTGCCCCACCAGGGATGGTGGACCTATTAGAATGGTCCACCCTCGAATGCTAATGGAACCAATAGGATTCCAGAAAGCCTTGGAGGGTTTAATGTTTGGTAATGCTGGTGATTCTCTTGAAGCTTTGGTTAATATTTGGAACACCGACCTCACCAAGGCTATCGACACAATCAGTCCCAAATGTCCTTTCCAGCCTGCTCATAACCGTAAGCCCTGGTATTCAGAGGTGCTAAGGAAGATGAAGCGGGCTGGACAACACCTAGAGTGCACCTGGCAGAAGACTCGACTCTTATCCGACAAAACTCATCATAGGAATTTCCTTAATTCTTATCAAGAGGTGGTATGTGCAGCGCAGAAGTCTTTCTCTTCTGCACGTAATGCGTCTGCAGAGCCCCATCCAGCAGAACTGTTTAGGGTAATGGGGGAGCTGACACAGATTCCACCTGCGCAGAACCCCTTACTCAACCCAACAATGGCCTGCTGTGATGCTTTTAACATCCAATTTGCAAATAAAATCTCTCAGATAAGAGCCAACTTAGATGCCAGTGTTATGACAGAATCTATAGACGAGGTGTCCAGCAACTCCGTTGATGCAATTTTATTGGATCAGCTTCAATCTGTGAGTACCAATGACGTGGACAAGCTCCTTGGTAGAGTGAGGAAGATGACCTGTCCCCTCGATCCCTGTCCATCTTGGCTGGCCATCCAAGGGGCTGACACATCGAGAGTACTCCTTAGGGATATTATCAATGCGTCCTTCAGGGAGGGGTCCGTTCCACCCTGTCTGAAGGAAGCAGCGGTTAAGCCGCTCCTGAAAAAGCCTACCCTGGGCCCCTTGGACAGAATGAGGCTCCTGAAAAAGCCTCATCCAACTATAGGCCAGTCTCCTTGCTGCCTTTTTTAAGCAAGGCAATTGAGAGGGTGGTCGCTTCCCAACTCCAAGCTGTCTTGGATGAAACAGATTATCTAGATCCATTTCAAATTGGCTTTAGGACAGGATATGAAGTTGAGACTGCCATGGTTGCTCTGGCTGACGACCTCCACTTGGGTATCAACAGGGGTAGCGTGACCCTGTTGGTGCTCTTGGACCTCTCAGCGGCCTTCGATACAATAGGCCATTCCATCCTCTTGGATCGCCTGAG
Source organism: Gambelia wislizenii (assembly GCA_030847615.1). Classification (NCBI taxonomy): domain Eukaryota; kingdom Metazoa; phylum Chordata; class Lepidosauria; order Squamata; family Crotaphytidae; genus Gambelia; species Gambelia wislizenii. Next base: position 99,957,483 of record JAUMIR010000005.1, on the reverse strand, counting down.
GAGGTTAGGAATTGGAGGCACTGCCTTGCAGTGGTTCCATTTCTTCCACTCAAGCAGATCCCAGAGGGTGAGGTTCGGGGACAGTTGCTCTACCAGAATAGAGCTTAACTGTGGCATTTCTTGGAGTGCCATTCTGTCCCCGATGCTATTTAACATCTATATGAAGCCGCTGGGAGAGATCATTCGGAGGCATGGAGTACATGGACTCTGAGTTCGAATTACTAGTTGAGAGGAAAGTGTTCCAGGTAGTTGAGAAGCCCAAAGACCAAAAGGTTGTTGGTTGCAGGTGGTTATACAAGTTTAAGGACATGCGCGATGGGACACAAAAGTGAAAGGCACGCTTAGTTGCGAAAGGCTTTTCCCAAGAGCTCTACACCAATTTTGACAAAACCTTTTCACCCACAGCAAACCCAGAAAGTCTTAGGTTAGTGTTAGCTGTAGCAGCCAAGAGGCAGATGGTTGTGCAACACTTTGACTTTGAAACTGCATACCTGAATGCTGATCTTGAAGAGACAGTGTTCATGGAACAGGCCCCAGGGTATGATAGTGCAGGTAAGAGCAAAGTGTACTTGTTGCACAAAGTGCTCTACGTCTTGAAACAAAGCACATGTTGCTGGAACTAGTGCATACACCAAATTTTGGTATCACTAGGTTACACAAGTAGCGTTGCAGACACCTGTGTGTACACCAAGAGGGCAGGTGATAGAGCTGTCATGCTAGTTATCTATGTGGACGACCTTTGTGTGGCGGCAAAGAGTGCCAGTGAGGTCAAGAAAATGCAGGTGGAGTTAGAAAACCAGTTCAAGTTGAAGGACTTAGGCAGCCAGAGATGTTATTTAGGCGTAGAGGTAGAAAGAACCGGTCATGGAGAATTTTTCCTAAGCCAGAAGAAGATTGACAGTCTTGTGGCCAAGTGTGGGCTTAGTGAGGCAAAAGTGGTCAAGACACCAATAACCACTGATTTTGTGAACTTGGAGGCAGAACAGGTATTTAAACGCCTGATCTGTACCACTCCGTGGTAGGCAGTCTGTTGTTTATTGCAAACAACACAAGGCCTGACATCAGTTTTGCAGTTGGGGTGCTCAGCAGAAGTGTCTCCAAGCCAAGGAGGGCAGAGTGGGAAGCCCTGAAGAGGGTAGTTAGATTTCTCAAGGGGACCAGGGACATGAGCTTGAAGCTGGCAGGAAGTCAGGTGATCCTGGAGTGCTATGTGGGCAGTGCTTTTGCTGCCAAGACTTCAGACTGGAAGTCAGTGACCAGGATGGTGGTCAGGTATGCAGAGAGCCCCATAGTGTGGAGATCAAGAAAGCAGAACTGTGCAGCCATTAGTACAACTGAAGCTGAATTCACTGCCTTGTCTGAGATGGCAAGGGAAAGAGGGAATTAAAGTGAAGGGAAAATGAGCAGTGCAAGAAGCAAGATAAGGACATATTGTAAGGGCATGAAGTGAGACAAGGGATGAAGTGCAAGAGAAGGTTGTGAGTGCTATGTGCACCAAAGTGGAAGAAACAAGAGTGCATTGCAAGGGTGTGCAAGGTGGGGTGAGGGAGGAACTAGGAGGGAAAGGAAAGAAAATGGTGTGAGCAATGGAGTACAAGAAGCAACAGAGGAGGGGAGGGGAAAGGAGGGAGGCAGGTAGTAAGAGGGAAGGGAAAGTGAGTGATGCGAGCAGCAGGGTGCAGAAAGGAAGTAGAGACCTGAACTAGGGTCTCCCTGTTCCACTTTGAACATTATTCTGTAGTGGTTCTGCTACCCAAATTACTGGGGGTTTGTGGGAACTCCACTTGCATCAGATATTAATATGGGAATTAGCTCAATATGGCAGCGAGAGGCTGGGTAACTACAGGATCTTTTGACCTATGTATACCAGTACTAAATGATGAGACTCACAGCCAGGAAATAAAATGAAAATGGTTTTTATTGAAAAATAGTCTCAGAAGCATTCACACCAACACTCAGGCTTCAAGCAATCGCACAAAGCTAGCGAAGAATAGGAAGTAGTATTGGGATAGAGGAATAGAGTTCAGGATGATGGGCTATACTATACCTGTCCGAAGAACTGAGATTCATGCAGAGAAGGAGTACAGCTATGTACGCCGGTTGACACAGCAAGCCAACAGAGTGACAACCTCTGTGAAACTGAGCACACTTTGGTTGTATTTTGGGATGATATTTATATTCAATATTCCCCCTGAATGAGTGTTATGAGTGGAATGCAATTTTTGCTGAAGTTTCCCACAGTTAGACAATCGAAGCTCTAGCTATGTTAATTATCACTAACGGCTGAAACGTTAAGACTGATGGGCATCAGGCAACCTTCTATGGTTGAGGAGAGAGGTGTGAAGGGAAACCACTTTGCTGAGTAATGAGCTTTCCAGCCACTTGATTGAATTAGTGAATGACTCACTTCCCGGTACATCCAGGAGAATTAGCACATTCCACCCTACTTTACTGTCCGGGGGGGGGGGTCCACATAATTACTACTCAGGTGTGTCTTTTAGGAATTTGGAAAGACCACTTTGTTAGGTTTTGAGCAAACCGTCATCAAGTCCCAGTTTCTGGGGAAGTCTGGGTTTACTCCTTACCTCGTGAAGCATCAATAAATAAGCCAATTTATGAAATATAGCCAATTGATGAATTATTAGGAGGGTGGGGGTGTCAGGGCAGGTAACAGTTCTCTCAAACTGGTATGAAGGCTGAAACATGAAATTTTTAAAACGCAACACTTATTCTGCTGACTATGCACAGTCAGATTACAATAATTTGCATAATTGGAATAATTTGATTTGCAGAATGCAATATGGCAGTCCTAAATGCATGATCATTTCAGCATATGTCCAAATTAGAACAGATTGTTAGTTTACACATCTTCTGAAAAAAACATCCTTTTGAAACCATGCAATGTTGTACTAAATGCAGATGAGTTGCAAGCTGTTTTGATATTTTTCAGTGTTTTTATTTTAGTTATAAGCACCATACCATCCACAAGTACGGCAATTTTAAAATGTCTAGATAAACAAAATATGGAATATGTGCTTGAGAGTTCATTGAAACAAATGCAGTTTGAGGAAACAATCTGGGCAATATGTAAGAAGTGCATCATTCTACCAAAGTGGCTTTTCTGGGAAGACTGATATATTTCAAATATGTGTGTGACCCTAACTCTCCCATCTAACAGAGCTTGCTTTTTTTGTAGTTAATATTTGTTCCATATACCTCCCCTAGTTAATGAGTACCGATGTGAAGATTAAGACATGTTCACTCTCCAATTTCCTGGAATGTGAGCTTTGGCTGGGGAAAAACAATGCACTTGTTCAGATCCATTTCTTTCTTTTTTTTCTTTTTCTAAAAATAAAGCCTCCTTTGTTAAGATTTAAGTCTATTTTGTGGCCCTGGAATTCACCAATCCTTCTTTAACAAAATCCACCTGAGCTAGTTGGCTTCATGCTTTCAAAAAGCCCAAGCTTGGAATCAGTGACTGAGCTGCCATTCTATATGTATCTCTGAGAAAGTCCAGTGAATTCAGTGGGTCATGCAGTACCTCTCATGTATGTGACTGCACTATAAAGGTACAGCTTGTTAAAGGGATATCAGCTTGTTAAAGGGATATCTGGTAAGCTCTATCCATTGGGCGAGTTTTCGGTCTCAAAGTTCACCAAAGGTGTAAAAGATACTAGCAGCACAGTCCTCTGACAAATAAATGGAGAATTCTTGCTAGTTTCTCTTTAGTTAACTCACTAGAGCAGTCTTGGTACCTTACTGACCTGAGAATCTACCCCACAAGAAGATACAAAATAGAAGAGTGGGTATCTGTAACACAAGAAGTAAGAGCTACTGTCCTCCCTCCTATCTCAAAAACATTTTTAAGAAAGAACTTTGATAACCACACTACAATCTGTTTAAAGGCAGATAATTACCAGGAAGTATGCCCATCAGACTAACTCTTCCTTAGTCCTTGCTTGGAACTGGTTTCCATTAAACCAGCTCGGCTGCTGTTTCAGTTGAAGTTATGGTCTAAACCATATTTAGCTAGTGTCACTCTTTCTACAGACCTATCTGGTGAATGATACTGCCAGTAAAGAGGAAGCCTCCATTGGTCTATCCAAGGCTTCCTAGAAATAGTAAAAAAAATATATTATTGTTGTTATTTCTTAGCTGCTTTTCCCTATACATTGAATCATGGAACAAGAAATTAGACATGTAATACCAGTTAAAAGATCATATAAAACCAGTGCATATTAAAATCAATCAATACATATCTTAAAATCATTGATTTAAAAATCATCTGGAAAGAGGAACATCAAGATTCACTCTTCCCATTTTTACCTACTCCTCCCTTGTAGCCTTGTGATATGTTTGGAATAAGGCTTTTATCTGCAACTATGGGAAACAAGGGGCATTGTGTGCCTTGGTTGAGCCTACATTGACCCAGGGGGGAAAAGAGGGCAGGGGAGCTCAACCCCTGACCCAGACTATCAGAGGGGGACAAATATAGCATTCCCGTCTCACCTTCTAATTCCTGCCCCACTCCCATCCCTATCACGGTTAAAAGAATTTTTTCACACACCTACCTTTTCCCAGATTAAAAAGTCCTCCCCTCCCCTCCAGCAGCCCAAGCATGAATGGAGCTCTCAGAGAGGTCCATTCACTTCCTGGAGACCAAATCCCAGCTGTCCTTGTGAGAGGACGATTGCACAGGAAAAACAAAAACAAAAATAAAAATCTAAAAGTTAAACCAAGCACCTAAACACACTTTAAAAAAAACAACACACAAGTAAACAGGGGAGGGTACAAAAAAGGCTGTCGCTTACCTGGATGTCCCAATTGCCAGTGGAAGTGTCCTGCACTGACCTTACAGGGAGGCCGGCATCGTGCAGGAAATTTAAAAATAAAAATAAAACCAAATGTCAAAAAGTTACCCTAAGCACCTAAACACACACACCCCCCAAAAAATTTAAGTACACTGGGGAGGGTACAAAAAAGGCTGTCACTTACCTGGATGTCCCAACTGCCACCAGAAGTATTCAGCACAGACCTCCCAAATCACGCCACAGGAATGGGGCGCCTTTTTGCTTGCCTGTGATTCCATTACTGAAACGGAATGGGCGATCTATTGACGGCTTTTGGCTGTCAATTAAAAAAACCCAGAATGGAAGCAGCACAGGGGCAGAATGGGACAGGGATTACATCGTCTGAAAAGTCCTTTCTCGATCCTGTGGTGTCCCTGTCCCGGATTATTAATCTAGGCCAAGATGGTATAATCAAGCAAAACAGGACCATCAGGACTCCTATGTAATTGGGTCCCCTTCGGGCATTATCAGTCAGAAGGGTACTAAACGACCAATATATATATATATATATATATATATATATATTAAGGCAACTATTATAGTTTGATCCTCCCAGGAAAAAACAAAAAATACACTCATTTATTTGGGAGCAAGCTACCCTGAACATATGGAAGAGATTTCTAAGTATTTACTTTTGTGTGTCTTACATCTCCCACCATTCAGTTTCAGTGGATTACTTTGGGTTGTAATGATCATGAGAGATGCATAAATGTATATATCACTATCGTATTTATCCTTACATGACTTTTCCTAAGCTAAGCAGACCCAAACATTGCAATCTATCCTCATAGGCAAGTTGCTCCATTGGTCATTTTGGCTGACCTTTTCAGCTCTCCAAAATCTTTTTTTAAGTGCAGTGACCAGTATTCCAGATGTGAGCACACCATGGATTTGTATAAGGGCAGGATGGTATTAGTAGTGTTATTTCTGATTTCATTTATAATTATGCCCAATTTAGGAATTTGCCTGTTACAACAACCACACATTGGGTTGAAATTCTCATAGAGATATCAGCCATGACACCCAGATCCCTTGGTCAGATGCTGCTACCTCCATGTATATGTGAAATTGGCAATTTTTGCCTCAATATGCCTCACTTTGCACTTATTTTCACTGAATTTTCATTTAACATTTTAAAGCCCATTTTCCCAGTTTGGAGTCTATTTTGCAATCTATTTTCTCCCTAAATAATTTACAGTTATTAACAAATGTGATCATCTAAATCCAGGTTTTCCATGTGAAGATTCTCTATAGTAGTGCTACTCAAAGATATGGTCCCTAGAGCAGCAGTGGCCCCTGGACCAGTGCCAGTCTGTGAGCAACTGGCTGCCAGTCCATGAAGAGTTTCCAGAAAAGACAGAAACAGTAATAGATAATTGACACCAGTCCCTGGAACATTAGAAAAAATATACAGTATTGCCAATCCTTGTGCTACACCTCTAACTCTATACAGATTTTGCATTTCTTTTGAGAATACAATGTATGCCATTCTGTATCTTCCAACATGGCTTTTGCTTTTAAAGTAATGTATTAGAGAGGTGAGTGTTAGGAGAATTTATAGGTAACTTTTCATTCATTTAATAGTGTCTTGTATAGTTTCCCCTTAGCTTGATATATGAATTGATTTTTTTTTAATTTACTCAGTTTTGTAATACAGTAATTCATTTATTATTTGCCATTGCTTTCAAGATAGTCAGATTGTTTCCTGCATCAGTTGGCTGTTGTTGTTGTTTTAATGCGATGCACTCTGCTTTATCATGGTTTTGTGAAAACATACATGCAAGTAGCAAAACTAATAACCTGCCTGCAAATGTTGAGTCACACTGACCTTAAAAACAGTTCTGGTAGCTCTACAAGGTTATTTTAGTTTGGGCAATGAAAATTATAGGAACTTGTGCTTAATACTATGCCATAAAATAAGAGACATTTCTTATTTTTAATATGAGAAACTGAAAAGAAATAACAGATAATAACAACAACAGCAACAATAACAAGAGATCTTTTCCAAAACTGTCCGTACTTGGATATTTAACAGTACAATATAAATAAGTCCTTGACAACCATGATTAGAACTAGTGGTCCATATGCTTCCACAGACTCCCAAATCTATAATCATATGCTGTTTTGTTTCACCCATCTCCTTGTCACCAGTCCTAACACCTATCCTTTTATCTTCTTGTCACTCTGAAGCTGCCACTTGTTCAAATTCCCAGTTCCCCCGTAGGAACTTTTAATAACTTGCCCTTGATACAGTTTTCACATGTCATTTCAACACCAATTCTTGAGTATTTTAATTCATAGGTTCATGGTGCAGAGTAATGTCAAGAGTTTTCTTTGTTTTAAAAATAGCAGTAACTCAGTTAAGCCTTCAGTCTTATAAATATTCACTGGAAAATAAGTCTTGTTGAACTAAAGGAACTTATTTCTGAGTAGACAAATATAGGCTTGATTTTTCATGGTAGCACATCAAAAACACTACAGCTGAGACTAAGGACATTATCAGACTAGTATGTTAAAATGCTGTAATAATGCAAGTAAGGAAGGTGGAATCATCGTGGTATTATAACTGAAATTATCAAACAACCACTACTAGCATTTTAAGAATAGGATTAAAGGTCCCGCTACAGTAGCACTTGTCTTTGCATTGTCTTCTAATTACACTGTAATGTCCACTTACTGCTGTGTTAGCCAGAGCGCAAGATCTCGACATTTCTCATGAGAAGACATGAGTTCACGCAAAAACACCAAAAACACTAAAAATAACAAATTAAATACACAGATAAGCCCTGAAACATACATAAAAACTTGCCAGCAATATGGGACTGTTCATAAAAAGAGCATCCTGTCAATTGTTTTCATGTTGTCACCCAGACATTGTCTTGGTGGCAATGGGAATGGGGGAACGAGGACTGCCCATTCATGCTGTATTCTTGTGATTACAGCAGGACTTCATTTCACGCGCTCCTTAATATTGCAAAAATAGCAATATTGAAAATCTATTGACAGCTTTACCTGTCAATTAAAAGTGACACCTTATTCACAGCTGGTGCACACGCTGCCCACAGGAGGAGGACGATGACATCTGATCATTTCAGCCTATTCATGATGCAATTTTTGCCTTCTCTGATAAAGTCCTAACAAGAATACTGTTTAGGCATTTGTAGTATACCCTTGACTTTGAACACCAGACTCTCATACATTGTATCAGAAACTTTTTTCCTATGAGTTTCAAAGGTGCTTCAGAATCAAAAAATGGGAGGCAGCACCAAAACTTTCTTGAGTGTACAGAACAATTTGCACTGCTCTTTGGATCCTGACCAACATTAATAATAATGGGGGGGAGCAGAATTTTGAATCATTTTTCACATCTTTGTGAATTATATACAGTATATTTTCATAGAAAAATCCAAAGCTTTGCCTATTAAAAAGAAGCACTTCAAAATTAAAATTAGAAAATATATAAGAAGTCATGCAAAAGCTGGAAGCAATATAAAGGAATATTTGAATGTAGAGTTTTTCTTCAGAATGAGAAATTCCTGCTTCATGTTGGTATCTTTTCATTGTGTTGGTAAGCAACAAATACTAAATACAATACCACTGTATATTGTAAATTCTGTCTTATTAAATACAGTATTGCTATATATCACTAATGGAAGTATGCTGAAGTACTTAGATAAATTACATACAAGAAAGGCTTTTGCAACTCTTAAACGTGTGAGATATACCAATTGTCCAAGATGGGTTCAGAAAAGGAAGAGTCACTAGGGATCATTTTCCCAACATACATTGGCTAATGAACTGCACTGAAGAATTTCAGAAGAAAATCAACCAATGCTTTATAGGTTACAGCAAAGCCTTTGGCTGTGTGGATCATAAGAAATTATGACTCACAGTCAAAGAAATCGGAATGCCTCAGCATCTGATTGTCCTGAGGCATAACCGCTACTCTGGATACAGTATAGAGAAACAGAATGATTTCCCGTTGGCGAGTGGGTCAGTCAAGGCTGCATTTTGTCATGCTGTCTCTCCAATTTATATACGAAACATAGCATGCAGAAAGGAGATTAGACTCAGAGGAAGCAGATGTGAAAATTAGGGGAAGGAAAATCAACAATTTAAGATATGCATATGACACCACATTACCTGCAGAAAATAGCAAAGACTTTGAATGACTACTGATGAAAGTTAAGGAAGAAAGTGCAAAATCAGCATTACAGTTAAATATTAAGAAGTTAAAAATAATCACCACAGATTATTTAAATAATTTTAAAGTAGTTGGTGAAGATACTAAAGTAGTTAAAGATTTCCTATACCTTGGCACAGTCATTAATCAAAATGAAGATGACTAAGGGCCGGTCTAGACGAGGAAATAAAATGTGGATTGGGGTGCAGAAACGCCAATTCTCAGCAGCTGTCATCTGTCTCGATGATTTTTTTTGCAAGATCGCTGGTGTGTGAAGCTCTCCGTGTTTGCTGTTCACACAGAGGCATGCCAGTGAATCAAGATGGTAGCCACAAGTGAATTACTTGCGATTTTGTACTCCCCAACTTGCCCCGCCAAACAGTATTTTAAAAAAAAAAAAACCAAACCCAAGGTGCGGAACAGCAATCTTCTGCTTAAATAATGAAAAAAAGAAGGAAAGAAAGCCTGTGTCATCATCTCAGCACACAATCGCTACACCGACAATCCATCATGGTGGTTCCATGATCTGCCGTATTACCAAGCTCTGCCCCCTGCACATGTCAGACCAATCAGCTGTCCTCTTCAGCAATGCAATGCAATACAATTCAGTTGTCCTAACCGGCAAGGGTGCACATTTCTGTCAGGGTTTTTAAAAAACTCAGAAAAGTCCCAGAGACTTTCCCCGACTTTTGCTCCCCCTCCTCTGAAAAGGACAAAACACTGCAGGATCCCATTTGAACACATGGGATTCCCCGCAGATTCTAAGAGGGTTTTTTTCACCATCTGGACTACCCCTAAAGCTTTAAAGGGCAGTCATGAAGGAACTAGATAAGATCCTCTAATGTAAAGACATATTTTTATGTACTGAAGTCAGAATCATTCATGTCATAGTATTTCTGATAGCTAGGTATGGTTGTGAAAGCTGGACAGTGCAGAAAGCTGTGAAGAAGAAAATCAACTCATTTGAAATGTGATGCTGGAGAAGGGTTCTATGGATACCACAGGCTGATAAAAAGACAAATGAATGGGTCTTAGAGCAAATCAAATCTGAACTCTTGCTAGAAACAAAGATGACTAAACTAAGGCCATCAGGAACTGGATATAACATGAGACATTGGACTTTTTCAGATGGGCTTTAAAAACCCTGTGGAGGTCGGGGGGAGGACGGCGCTGTCCGGCTTCCAGAGATTGATTTTGTACAACACCATCCTCCTCCAATCCTTTGTTTGGTGTTTTGTACAACACCATCCTCCTCCATTCCTTTCTCGTCCCTCCAGCACAGAGGAAGCACCAACGAAGGACGGGAGGAGAACAGCATCATGTGAAATTGATCACTGGAAGCGGGACAGCGCCATCCTCCTCCTGATATCATGGGGGGGGAGCTTTAGCTCATCTGAAAAAGTCCATTGTAGCTCATTGGAAACTATTATAATCTTTGGTATAAGTAGAAAGCAATAGGTGAAGGAGGAGACTGCACGACAGGTAGATTGACTCAATCAAGGAAGCTACATCCCTAAGTTTGCAAGACCTCAGCAGGGCAACTGATGACTGGGGCTCTTGGAGGCCTCTCATTCATAGAGTCATCATAAGTCAAAATTGACTTGGTGGCAAATAACAACAACAAAATGCATTAGTTGCACATTATTAACAATACAAATAAAATGTAGTCAGGGAACAAATATTTGGTAAGTAATTGTATACTCAGAGAATGTCTGGAAAGTCAAACTGGTTACAGAAAATTTTGCCAGAACATTGGGCATCAAAATTATTTCACCTTTAATTAATTTTGAAGCTCTTAAACAAATGAAGATAAATTGGGGGGTTATGCATGAAGACTGATAGTCTAACCCAATTATGCATTCAAACAACTAAATGGAATTTTTAAGAAGACTCATGAAATAATGAGATGCCATTTGGGGCAAGCAGGGGCAGATGGTTTTCCATACCTTCGTAGGTCGGTAAAATGAGTACCCGGCTGGTAGGGGCAATTAACTAACACACATTGGAAGCTGCTTAATGCAGTGTAGATGTGTAAACTGGTATTGCTTAAAAAGAATTTGTAAGCCGCTCTGATAGCTTTGTGGCTCAAGAGCGGGGTATAAATAACTATTTTTTTAAAAAAGATGACGTTGAAGGTGTGTGCTGCTGCAGTTTTTTCTTTTGGTAAACACTATCATATTGAAGCGGAACAGCAGAGGAGAGTCCAAGTACTAATACTCTGAATACTCTGAAACATGGGTAAACAAAGTGAAGCCCATGAGCTGCATGAGGCCCTTGGGGCTCCAAAATGTGGGCCCTGAGGCCACACAAATCTCTCAGACCTCCTAATTGTAAAAAGAGATCCAGGCAATTTTTCACCCCAAAAAACCAAACCGCTCAAAACTGCTCCCTTGTGATATTCTGAAGTCTATGCCTTGCAGTATCATTGTCTCCCATGTGGACCTAAAAGAAGTGATAACTGTCAGAGGGTTTGATGAGTCTTGTCAGCCTCTCTATTTTACATCATGATTTTTTTGCTCCAGAGAGACAGCATACCTCATGAGACATTTGGTCAGTCCTATAAACTACTGCTTCTATTCTCTTCAGCAGGGAGACCCTTACCACCATCACCACCCACCTCTTCCAAGTCTTGGCAGAGGCTATTCCATGTGCTGAACTTTCCAAGGTCCCGCATACATTCTCTTTCTTGTTCTTTATCGTCACTTATAAGGGAGAGCATTGAATCGATTCTGTAGCACAAAACTCACAGAATTGTCCCTAATACTTCTACTTCTATGCATCACATTTCTCCAGTTGTCTACCTCCTGTGTATGGAAACTGACCTCCTCCTTAGAGACATCCCCTGTATGTTCCTCATCAAGGACAGTTTGCTCCACACTGTAAACCCTTCTGCTCCCTAATATGGTGAAGAGTGGATAAACAGGCTTCAAGTTGTTGGATCGTCTCTTCCAATAGGGCAACCAACTTACACTTGCTGCAGGTGTACCTATGCACATCCTCCAACAAGAAGACAAACATACTACAGCTGTTGCAGGTGACTGCAGCAGCTCCCTCACTTCCCATAATCAGTAGTCTTAAGTAGTCACTGAAACAGAACTTTGGGCTTCCCCCTCAAAATTCTTCTGCTAACCATCACCCCCTCCCCTCTCAATGCCTGTTGGTCTTGTTTGTTAGAAGATCTCCTGTTCTACTGTTAGCCGCTGGCTCTCTGAGACTATACTGAAAAGTCTGTGGTAGCAATCATATAGAGCTACTGGCTGCTAGTTCCTCCCCCAAGCAAGTCAGTGGCTGAGAAGAAGCCCCACCCCCATAAACTATGTGACCAAGGATAGCACACAGCCCAAAACAAAAAAAAATAGAGATAGTTGAAATCTCCCATTACTACTATATCTCTCCTCTCTGAATGTTTGGTCATCTGTTCTAGGAAGGCATCAAAGTCCTCAGTTTGGCTTGGAAGTCTGTAGTAGACCCCCACAATGACATCACTATTGTTTCTCTCCCACTTAATTTTTACTCAGATGTTCTCAATATGGCTTCCAGGATTTAAAACATGGATCCCTTCACGGGAGTAAATATCCTTGACATAAAATGCTTCATTAGCCTCATTAAAAGAAATCTACACACATACCAAATGGATAATGATTCTATATTTGTTGCATTAAAAATATTTATCTGGAAAGTATGTTGGGGTCACTTGATAAAGAGCCAGATCATGTTTTCCCTGTAGCAGCCACATGGGAAAGCACCAGCAAATAAGAGAATTTTTAGTCATCAATCACAGCTGTTTCAGTTAAGTACCACTGGGGCAGATGGTGGTATGTAGGGCTGATGGAGGCTATGTATGAAACATGTAAAGATTTGTTCTTGCCTTCTCTGCACAATCACTGTGATTGCATAAAATATCACCACGGTAATCATATGAATTATTGTTATAATCACATGGAAACAATCAGTACTAATCACTCTGAATATGAATGGTTTTTCTTCACATTGAGAATTAATAGATTTCTTCATCTTTCATTGAAAAGGATGCTAACACACTTATAGCAAGTAAAATTCACCATGTAAAAAACTAACATACATATTTACTCATTTTAATTTACTTAAGTATAACTAATACACTCCAGACAAGGAAAAGACAGCCTGAATTGGACCCAAACTGAACTGGAAACTAACGCAGATGATGCAGGGCAGACCTCAGCTGATACTTTGCATGTGTTAAAACTTAATTTCAAAAACCCAGTGTTTGGGGTTTTTTTGTTAGCGTTGACAATCTTTCGATGGAGATTTTCAGATGGGCTAAATATGGCATTACAACGATGCCAGGAGATCACAAAAGGGCTTCCCTTTCAGACAACGTTGTTCCCATGTCGCCATACTCCCATTCAGCTGTCATTATGCCAGCACTTCTTTTTATTCACGGGCTAAGCCACGAATGGATCCCTCCATCCCATTTCTGTAACGGAATGTCTAGCAAGTGAAAAGGTGCCCTGTTATGCTGGCACAATGCCAGCATCAGTGGGAGGTTCGTGCCAGAACACTTCCAGGTAAGATCAGGACATCCAGGTAAGTAACACACTTTTTTGTACCCTTCCCAGGTTGCTTGTTATGTTTTAAGTGTGTTTTTGTGCTTGCTGTCACTGTTTTCCTTTTATTTTGCTTTTAAAATTTGAATTTCCTGCACTCTCGTCCTCTCGTGAGAATGGCCGGGATTTCAAAACAGGAAGTGAATAGAGCTCCGTTCAAGCTCCATTCACTCCTGGGCAGAAACAAAGTTGCTACCAAGGTAGGTCTGAAACTTTAGTTGATTGTGGTGTGACAGCGACAGGAGAGGGGTGGGAAAGGAGATTACAGGACAGGAACACTTTTTTGTTCCCATCTGAAAATCTCCTTAGTCTACACTCATCAGTTACTAGTTTGCAAGTTAATCTATAGGCATTTAGGGAAATCATATATTTATGGTGATGTCCTGTTTGTTTGTTTTTTCCATTCTCTTCCTCCATCACTCTAACATTCAGCCCTTTTCTTTTTCTCTTTCTCTCATCCACAAGACTATGGTGCCGTTTACACGATGAAAATGTCCCGGGAAGAATTTGTGTCGATCCCTGGCAGTTTACACGTACATCGGGTCGGGTACGTGATTTTCGGAAGGGGGGCCACCTTTTATCCCTCAACCTGCGGGACTTCCAGTCCCGCGGTTTGTGCCAGTTTTAAAAAAAGTCACTAGAGGATTCGGATAATCGGAAATGTAAACAGCCTGGGACAAAATATCTCGGTACTAGGGGATGACCGGAAATGGTGACTGGGGGCGGGCTTAGAGATCAGCGACCAGAAAAGGAGGGGTCAGTCACCCATTCAACAGATCCAGCCTCACCAGCCGAAAACAAAGGCATCCCTTCCAGCTGCATGAAGGTTGATGTGTGTGTGCGCACGCGTGTACTCAATCACCTTTTTAAATGGATTTCTACACTGCAAACCCTTCAGCTTTACCTTTTCCTCAACTGCATGTTACAGAGAGATCGTGGTGGGCAGAGGGTTGCCCATTCATCCCCTGCCTTGATCACCTCCCTGGGTCTGAACGGGCACAGTAAAATATTCCAGCCTCTGAACGAATGAACACCCTTTAATTCCCTCTCTCTGTGTCTGTGTCTTTCAAAACGTGTGTCTGTAGCTGGCTTGAAACCTAAACTCTGCTGCTAAATCTCTGCTGTAAGTGTTAACATTTTAAAGAAGCAAGGGGAAACCCAAGCCTCTCACCCATCTCACTCGGCTTGATTTCAAAATGAAAGCACTCGTTCCTGCGTCTGAGCGAACGATCTCAGTCTGGGTCTTTCAAAATGCTTTCTGCCTCTGCTTAAAGGGTTAACATTTTAAAGAAGCAAGGGGAATACCAAACCTCTGCCTCCTCTCCCCCCCCCCAGCCAGCCAATAGCATCGCTCGTGGCGCGGAACTTTAAAGGAAGTGCATCATCGAGGTTGTGAAAACATGAGTAATTGCATCCTTGATTGACAGCCAAAAAAACGCCTAAAACCTTTAAAAAATGGAACTTTCGACGTGTAAATATCAGTCACGGGACCACCCGTGATATCCAGATCAGTGACATAAATCGTATAAACAGCGAGGGACGGATTCGTGATCACAAAGTCACGGTAAGCACTGCGACAATTTTTGTCGTGTAACTGGCACCTATATTTCATTATGCATAAGTGTGACAGCTCCCTTTACCCAAATTGGTCCCAAAATTCCAAGCCCCCAGAAATCCTACCACTAACCCTGCCCTTGTTCCCCCAATTATGCCCTTCCTGGATTAGGTTGCTAGGCCTCAGGTGACCCCTTTAAATGTGTACTTGTGGTTGTGTTGATGTGTGGGTTCTTTGGTTTTGGTATGTGTGGTGTGACTCCAATTCAGTCTTGACAGACAGCCAGAGACAGGTTTAAAACAACAGAAACAATGAGTTTATTAAATACAAAAGGAAGATATAATAAATGCTAATAATCTATTCTTTAGGCTCCCCCAATGTCATAGATAGTTTCTCCTTCGTGTTCTTATCCAAAACTCTGTCTCTGTAGCTCTACATCCTGTCAGCTTCAGAACCTTCCTGCCTGAAATCAAGCCCCTTATCTCCCTGAGATTAAATCCCTATCTTTCTGCCTCTGCTTTTATGACACATTCTGTTTCCTCTGCAGCTCCCTTTCACAGTCTCTCCTAACTGTGATTCACTGCCTGGAAGCCAAGTCTGCCTGACACCTCCTTCACAATAAGTAGTTTGTATGTAAAGGTATTTTTATATGTTTTACAAAGATAACAAAGCTTGTTTTCTTCCTCTGCAAGATGCAGGGGGTGGGGGGGTAGAATTGGTTATTGTGCATCTTCTGCCTTGCCAATTTAACAGAGAGATCCATTACTCTCTCACACATTTCCTGGCAATTTTTAGCTAATTCTCTAATAAGGTTAGTTAGAAAGATTTATGTCTGGGATTCTAAAAAAATAGATTTGTCATTGTGGTGTGCCAGCTTCATTGTAGAATGCTGTTAGAAAGGCTTTCTAACAGAGCACTGATTTGAGTCTGTACAAAAGTATGTATTATTCAGTTCAATATTACTTACTCCCTGGTTAGTGTGTATAGGAATGCAGACTAAGAGTTTATAGATATGAATGAATCCCATGAACTAAGGGTTTCCAACCTAATCCTGATTGGATTACCAAAGGGTGGTATATAACTAAATTTTATTATTAATTTATTATTATTTACTAGGAAAATGTGCAATCAAAGAAGTGCTTTCTGTATGAAGTCAAAGGTTTTCACGGCTGGCATCCATAGGTTTTCTCTGGGTTTTTCCAGGCTGTGAGGTTGTGTTCTGGAAGAGTTTATTTTTGACATTTCGCTTGCTTCTGTGGCTGGCATCTTCAAAGAATGGTTGGGTAGGAGTGGGAGGTTTATATACTGTGAGCCCTTGTTGGAGAGGATATGTAAATTTGTGTATTTGAATGGGTAGTTCCTGGGAGGAGATATGAAAGGAGTATTAGTGTCTGTTTGGCTAATGGCCCATTATCTGCTGGAAATCCCTGTCCCTTGGTGGAGTTCATTTGCATGTGTTGAGTTTTGATTTTGGTGTTTTCAAGACTGGTAACCAAACTTTGTTTACTTTAACTGAAGGGGAAACAAGAGAAAGTAGGCATTTTGGCACATGCAGGCAAGGGTGCAGTCTACAGGAGAAATTGGAGGGGATTTGGCAGCCATCTCACACACAGATGCCCATCCCTGCCCTATAAGTTTGCTTACTCTTAAGTAAGATCTTTCAGTTACATGCCAAGCTTTTAACTTAGCATGCAGTTTAATGCTTAGTTTACCTCTTTCATGTAGTGGATTGCCACTAGAATGAAATGTTTTGGTTCAAAGGAATGCATTTAGGTTCAAAGTATCACACACTGCCAGCCAACCCCAACATCCTCTGATTTGTACTCATGATCTTGAAGTAGGACATAAAAGCAATTTTGTTACTTTGGACTTTTTCAAACAGAGGGGGGGGACCTCGAGGAGGTTGGGAGAAGAATGGGCTGTTGCACTTACAGAGCCCCGTTTCAAGCGATGCAGTTCTTCTCCGTCCTCCTCCCAACCTCCTCCCAACCTTTCCCCATGCTGCAGGCGCCGCTTTTTATTGACAGAAAACCTCTATCAATAAAAGTGGCACTCACACCATGGGGGAAGGTCGGGAGGAGGTTGGGAGGAGGACAGAGGAGGATGGGGATGTCTGAAATGGGGCTCTGTAAGTGTGACAGCCCCGTTCTTCTCCCAACCTCCTTGGCGTTTTTTTCCCCCATTTGAAAAAGTCCTTTGGGCATCTCCTGGGCCTTTTTGCAAGAAGATATGTATGATGCTTTGATCATTTGCATATTTGCAAATCTTACAGTGCGTTTCTAAGAAATAAACTGGGCACAAAAGAATGCACATAATTTAAAATGTGAATGGCTAGGATGCACATAATTTTAAAATAGATACAAAGATGCACAGACACTGGATAAAAGCTGCACAAATTAGGTAAATTGCACAAATATATTAAGAGTTTTTTAAATGAAAAAGGTGTTTAAATTATGCAGGAATTTCAGTCCTCACAAGGGACTGGAAGAAAATGCAGGTGGGATCTAGAGAAACTCACTGAGATTGGAGGTGGAAGATTTTTACACACCTGTTTTGAAGTTATTTGCCTCTTGAAGGTATTCCACCTATTTTGACCAAGGGTTCTACCTACCATTGGTTCCACCTCTTGTGATTCCTGCCTCTGCCTATTGTCATCACTGGTTCTGAATATGCATGGATCCACCTGTAGTTAGTTGTCCTACCTTCCAGCCTACCAGCCCCAGAGAACACTAGCTGCCACTGGAGATAGAGATACTACTATCATTGCTGTCATAATATTGAGTCAATGAAATAGTATTTTTGAAGAGACACTGTTTACACATTTGACTCAGAAGCAATCATTGAGCATCTTCAGCAATGTACAGCTTGATCCCTGTATCCACAGAGGATAGTTTCCAAGACAGCCACCCCACCCCCCCGTGGATACCTGAAACTGGATAATAGGTAACCCTATTATTTTCAATCAGAAGAACACTGGAAGCTGACCACAGAATCATATTGGACGACCTAGAAATGCCAGAGAGAACATATATTTCTGGATGTGGATAAGTGAAACCATGGATACCAAATCCATGGATATAAGGGTCGATCTGTATGTAAATTCACTCTGTGTGTGATAGCCTTCTATACGTGGGAAAAACTGCTAGAAAAACTAAATGGGAAAACTGCTGGAGAACGAAAAGCAGTTGTAAAGAAAAGCAACTGTGAAGCACAATTACAGTAACATGAAAGGAATAGGAATGCCAGTTCCTAACTTTAAATGGGCCTTTATGTCTTCCATAGTTGTAGTAGTAAGGTCCTTAATAGTTACATGGATGTGACAAAAAATAACAGGTGTTAATTTCTTTTGCAGGAGTGGTACACAGCCATAGGCCATTAGACAAAGTAAAGCAGTCAGTACATGCATCAGATTTTTGGCATCATGAAAATTGTTATTAATTTTTTACTACT
The DNA here is from genome assembly GCA_030847615.1 of Gambelia wislizenii. NCBI lineage: Eukaryota > Metazoa > Chordata > Lepidosauria > Squamata > Crotaphytidae > Gambelia > Gambelia wislizenii. The sequence goes on along the minus strand of JAUMIR010000005.1, from coordinate 99,938,859 downwards.
GTATTTTTTTTTTTTACTGCCAGGTAGGCTAGAGGCAATTACTTGTGGGATTTCTGCCTCATGTACCTAACTTAGGTGAATGGATGCATGGATGAGGGGAAGGTGTGACTGTAGCAGCATGTCCCACTCTCCCCTTCCTCACATAGATTATAAAGGCACAGAGCCCATATGCATATAAGTGTGCATAGTAAGGAATTCAGGAGACTCCTGAATAGTCAACTGTACAAAAGTAATGATGGAAGAAGATGAACTTTCCCCTAACATGTAAGTACTAAAAGAACAACAACACCTTATGAAACTAGGCAATGGCTTGTAGAGAAAGGTAACCATTTATATTGAAGGATTATCTGGAAAAATGATTTTGCATGCCTTTTTCACAGTGCTACATATTAAGTGCAGATTAGTACCACTTTTACTGGAACTGGATCAGATTGATAATCCAGAACAAAATTTTTCACAAATGTTACTCTGTTCAAATAGTTACAATAACACACTAATTAGTTGTTCCTAAGTAATCATATTAGAGCATTATCCCTGAAGTTGGTTTAGCTTGGCAGAAATCTGTTAGTGTTTTAGCAAAAAGGTCATGATGTTTAATTCCAGGCTGTATTGCCATTGTTAGATATGCAATATTCTGCTATAACAAGCTGTAATCACTGACCAACTTTGGTTCCCAAATACCTGTCATCACCACTGCTGAGGCATTCAGGAAGAGCAAGACTGCATCCAAACAGCATGATGTGTTGATAGCAGCTGAGGCGATTGAGATAACTGAAGAACTTGAGAAATTTTTCGATTTCAATGCTTTTGACAATGGAAAGGACTGGTGTTAAAGTGGTATGGTTATACGGCAGCATTTGACACTGGCTGTAGGTGATATTTATGCAGGAACCTGTAAAATGAGAATATATTTGTTACATGCACTAACAACATTATTAATGCACTACAGAGCAAAAATGTAGAACAGTTAGGCCTACACTATACACAGTTACCTGGGAATAAGCCCCATTTAATTCAAAGGGACTCACTTTGGGGTGCTATTATCTCTTTCTTCTTCTTGTATCATTATATTTTTCTTGAAAAAAATTTCTTATGCTCAGTAACCAATATTCAGAGGTGCACAATACATGAACATGTAGGTTCTGTTTACCTACTACTCATTGATAGAGCTGTATTCCAGTAAGTTGTTTCATTTGCATGAAGCTGCTGGACATTACCACAATTTATAGCAGTGAATTCCATGAATTGTGCATTTATGAAAAACAGTGCAATACTATGCAATTTTCCACTCAGAAATAAGTTCCATTGTGTTTCAGATATATGGGATTTATTCACACCTAAGTGTTATGAACAAGATTGCACTGAGGGTCATTTATTTTGTCTGTCCTGATTCTATTGCTCATTGATTTCTTTGTACAAGTCTTGAGTCACAGGGCCCTTTCACACTATGCAATTATACTACTTTGATTCCATTTTAACTGCCATGACTACATCCTGAGGGATCTTGGGATTTGTAATTTGGTAAGATACTAGAGCTCTCTGGCAGAGAATTCTAAATGTCTCTCCCTAAACTGCAAATACCAGCATTCCCTAGGATGGAACGTTGGCAGTTAAAGTGGAATCAAAGTACTATAATTGTGTAGAGTGAAAGGGCCACCATGTTATAAGAGATATAGCTTTTCATGCCATGCATTCTTTTATGTTTTCTGTAATCTCTTAAAGCTAGATACTGTATAACATTCCACTGTCAGCCACACTGGGATATTATTCCTCCCCCCCCACCTTTTCAGCCTTCTGTATTACCCAAAAATTGGTTCTGAGGGGATTCCCAGATCTCCAGAGCCTGTTTTGAGAGTCTGCAGTGGAGAGGAATACTACCCATTCCTAATGCTGCAGCATTTTGTCATTCTGCCTGTGGGATGCTACCAATGCATACTTGGCCATCCGTTCCTTCTTTTTTTTCCCCTAAGTCAAAAGGCCCCAAATGCTTTATCCTTTCTTCTTTTTAAAAAATTGGTCCAAGTTAGATCATCTGGGTACTTCTTTCAGAATATTTTACATTATTTTTTTAGATGAGATAACCAGCATTTTTAAACATATACTGAAATCAAATGCAATGTAGATTTATATAAGGATATTATTAATGGATGACTAAATTGAAACTGTCATACTTTGGACATATCACGAGAAGACATGACTCACTAGAAAAGACAATAATGCTTGGTATGGTAGGAGGCAGTAAGAAAAGAGGAACACCACATTATAGATGGATAGATTTATGACTTTATCAGATGGGGCCGTAATTACAGAATTACAGCACAATAGTACTGCAAATGGGTTCCCATTATTGCACGATATCCTTGTCCTCCCATGTTCAATGTATGCTCCAACCATTAATGGCTCATCACTTTTTATTGATGGGAAAACCCATCAACAGCCCTCAATATACAGTAGATCTTTTTGCAGTATTAGCAAGCATTTGAAATCACATCCTGCTATAATTGTGTGATTACAGCATGAATGGGCAGTCCATTTTTCCCCCTTCCCCTTTCCCAGTAAGAACACAGGATGCTGTTTCAATGAATTGTCACCTTTTCTTGGTATACTTTTACATTTTTAAGTCTTTATTAATTTCTTTCATTATGTGTTTTTGGTGACTTTAAACAAAGTCGCATCTTCTTGCAAGAACAGCCGAAATCTCGCCTATACAAAATCACAGAAGTAAAATACCATTCTTAAACTGCTGGTGGAGGCCATGTGATGATTCTGTGGTGGTAGTATCACATGATTCCAGCGTAGTATCATGTGATTACAGCAGCGTGTAATAATTACTATAATCATGCCACTTTGTTTCCGCTTTCCTCAATAGTGGAATTACAGCATTTTCAAATGCTAATCTGATAAAGTCCTTAATCAAGGAAGTCATGATTCTGACTCTGCAAGATCTGAGCAGGGCTGTTGATGACTTGGAGGTCTCTCATTCATAGGATTGCCATAAGTCGAAGTTGATTTGATGGCAGTTAACAACAATGTGAAGTCGGAGGCTTTCATGGCCAGCATCCATAGATTCTCCTTGGGCTTTTTCTGGGCTGTGAGGCCATGTTCTGGAAGAGTTTATTTCTGACGTTTCGCCTGCATCTGTGGCTGGCATCTTCAGAGAATGGTTGGATGGGAGTGTGGGGGGGGGCTATATACTGTGACCCCAGTTGGAGAGGATATGTAAATTTGTGTATTTGAATGGCTAGTTTCTGGGTGGAGATATGCAAGGAGGATTAGTGTCTGTTTGGCTAATGGTTGGCTAATGGTCCATTGTCTGCTGGAAATCCCCATGTCCCCAGGTGGAGTTCATTTGCAAGTGTTGAGTGTTGATTATAGTGTTTTTCAGAACTGGCAGCCAGATTTTGTTTACTTTTAGGGTTTCTTCTTTCCTGTTGAAGTTGTCTAGGTGTTTGTGGATTTCAATAGCTTCTCGTCTGTGCATTCTGACATGATAGTTGTTGGCCTGGTCCAGAATTTCTGTGTTTTTAAATAACATTTTGTGTCCAGGTTGGTTTACAACATGTTCTGCTACTACTGATTTTTCAAGTTTAAATACTTTATTAGTTTTTTACATATATACATAAAACAAAGACAAACTAACGATATACATCATAACGTAACATCAAACAACAAACAACTCCCTCCCCTCCCCACCCCTCCCCTAAAATAGTCTTCCCGCTATTCTCTGTGTGTTTTCCTAGATCATAATTATATATCTCCTCCCTTTCCATATCTCTCATTGTTTACATCATTATTTTCCATTTGTTTTCCTCTAAGTTTATCAATATACTTCCCGTTTTTCACATTTGTATCATCAGTTTTTTCAAACATCTCTCTTCAATCTCATATTAATATCTAGTAAGATATAGCATAATATTATATAATAATTTCATCTAATAACATTATTTAAAATACATAGTCAAATATTCAAATATCTAGGTATTTAACTAATTAGCTATCAAATCCCATAATGGCTATCTCTCCATTTTCTTTTTTTACATAGTCTATAACCGGCTCCCATATTTTCCTATACATATCAATTGTTTTATTCCTCACTAAGTTCGAGAGTTTATCCATGGATGCAAATTCAATAACTTTCTGTATCCAGTCCTGAAAGGATGGTATTTCTTTGGTTTTCCACTTTCTTGCGTAAACTATCCTTGCTGCAGTAATTAAATAACAAATTAGGTTTCTATGTTTTTTTTCTGTTTTATCGTTTAAATTCACCATGTTTAATAGATATAATTCTGGTCTTTTATGTAACTTGGCCCCCAAAATTTTTTCTATCCACCTATTAATTTTAAACCAAAATCTCTTTGCCCTTTTACATTTCCACCACATGTGGAAAAAAGAACCTATTTGGTTTTGGCATTTCCAACATAAATTTGATACGCCTTTATATATTTTAGCCAATTTCAAAGGGGATAGGTACCATTTGTACATCATTTTGTAAAAATTTTCTTTCAAATTATATGAACACGTGAATTTCAAACCTTGATTCCAAACCGCCTCCCATTGTTCCATATATATTTGATATCCCAAATTTTGTGCCCACCCTACCATACATTGTTTTACTTGTTCTTCTTCCAAATTATATTTCAGTAGTAGTCCATATATTCTGCTGATCTCGTGGGATTCCTCCGAACATAATATCTTTTCAAATTCCGATTTTTCACCTTCATATTGAAGCAAATTTAAATCCTCTTTTGTTCTAACCTTTAACTGATAGTAAGTCAGCCAATGCATTTTGAATCCCTCTTCTTCTAGTTTCTCTCTTTCCTTAATTTTCCATATTCCCTCTTTTAGTTCTAAAATGTCCCTATATCTTATCCAATTTTCTGTCCTTAATTCACGTTTACAAAAAGCTTCTTGTGGGGATAGCCATCCAGGTACTTTGGGACTCAGTCTCTTTTTATATTTATTCCATATTCTTATTAACGATTTCCTAATGATATGATTTTTAAATTCCGCATTTATTTTAACCTTCCCGTACCAAAGATATCCGTGCCAACCCATTTTTAATTCATGACCTTCCAAATCTAAATTTCTTTTATCTTTTAATTCAATCCATTGTTTCACCCATGCTAAACCTGCCGCCTCATAATATACTTTGAAATCGGGTAAACCTAACCCCCCCCTTGTTCTTGTATCCGTTAGTACTTTCATTTTAATCCTTGGTTTTTTCCCATTCCACACAAATTTTGTTATTTCCTTTTGCCATTTGGCAAATGTTTCATTAGAAATATTGATTGGCATGGTTTGGAACAAGTAAAGTATCCTCGGTAAAATGTTCATTTTAATCACTGAGATTTTCCCCATCAATGATAAATTTATATTTTTCCATTTAACTAAATCTTTGCTAATTTCTTTCCATATCTTTTCGTAATTATATTTAAATAAATCTTGAGTTTTTTCCGTTATATTTACTCCTAGATATTTAGCCATTTTTACAATCTCAAATCCTGATTTTTCTTTTAGTTCTTCTTTTTCTCTTCCCTCCATATTCTTTACCATAATTTTTGTCTTATTTTTATTAATTCTAAAACCAGCATATCTACCAAATTCCTCTATTTTTTGCAACAATGGGTCTATACTTCTTGTAGGGTTTTCTAATAGGATAACTAAATCATCGGCGAAAGCCTTTAGTTTGTATTCCTCTTTTTTAATTTTGATACCTCTAATTTTTTCCTCTTTTCTTATTTCTGAGTTCAAAATCTCTAAAGTCAATATAAATAACAGAGGGGATAGAGGACATCCCTGTCTGGTACCTTTCTCAATTTTTATTGCCTCGGTTGTATGACCATTAATTATTAGTTTCGCTGTTTGGTTCAAATATATTGCTTGTATCCATTCATTAAATTTGGCCCCTATTTCCATTTCTTTTAGTATTTCCAATAAAAATTGCCAATTTAATTTATCAAATGCCTTTTCAGCGTCCAAAAAAATTAATGCACCTTTTATTTCATTATGGTAATTTAAATACTCTATTGCATTTATAACTGTTCTGACATTATCCCTAATTTGTCTTTTGGGGAGAAAGCCATTTTGATCTTTATGAACATAGTCTTGCAATACCACTTTTAATCTGTTTGCTAATATCAATGCAAATATTTTATAGTCTTCATTTAACAATGAAATCGGCCTGTAATTTTCCATTAAATTTGAGTCTTTATTTTCTTTGGGTAGTAACACTATTCTTGCTTCTTTCCAGCTATTGGGAATTTGTTTCTTCTGTAAAATATCATTCATCGTTTTTTGTAGTGGCTTTACTAATTCTTCCATAAATTTTTTATAGTATATGGCTGTTAGGCCATCAGGCCCCGGAGCTTTGCCTCTTTTCAATTTTTTAATTGCCTCTATTATTTCCTCCTCTGAAATATTTTTATTTAAATTATCTCGTTGTGTTTCCGTTATTTTATTTATTTTACATTTTTTAATGTAGTCTTTCATTAACTCTTGAGGTATAATTTGTTTTTGATAAATAGATTCAAAATAATTCCTAAATAATTTTTGAATTTCTTTTTCCTCTGTTACTTCTCTGTTTCCCACTTTTAATTTTAATATCATCCTTTTTAGTCTTTCTTTTCTTAACCTATAGGCTAGCCATCTTCCTGGTTTATTTGCGTGTTCAAAATTTTTTTGTTTCACATAGTCCAATTTTCTTTTAATCTCCTCCGTCATTACCATTTCTAGCTGCTTTTGTAATAGTATAATTTGGTTCCTAATTTTTTTACATCTGGGGGAATTTATTAATTTTATTTCTTTTTGCTTAATTTCCTCCATAAGTTTCTTTATCCTTTCTGTTCTTTTTTTCCTCCATAGTTTATTCATTTTAATAAATATTCCCCTAATCACTGCCTTACTAGCATCCCATACCATATGGTTTGGGACAGTATCATTGCAGTTTATCTCAAAGTATTCTTGTAGTACCTTTTTCCCCTCTGTTATTACTTCTTCTCTGTCCAATAACAATTCATTCAATCTCCAAATTCTTTCGTATTTTATGTTTTTCATAACTAATAATACTGGATTATGATCAGATATGGGCTTTGCTAATATTTCTACCTTTTTGATATTTTTCGCACTACTTTTTGACACCCAAATCATATCAATCCTAGACATTGAATCGTGTGAGTCTGAGTAAAATGTATATTCTTTTCTGTTTGCTTCCTTATATCTCCAAGTATCCATTAGTTGTAGTTCTTCCACCATATCAAAAAATTCTTTAGTTAGTTTGCCCTGGTTCTTCTTAATTTTTTTTATACCTGCGCATCTGTCAATATATGGTTCTACTACACCATTAAAGTCTCCCATTATACACCAATTGTCATAGTTTAGCTTTGTTATAACATTTCTTAATTCTCTATAGAAAGTATATTTCTCATTAACTGGCGCGTAGATACCTATTATTATCATTTTTTTACCATTTATCTCCACCTCCACTAATATAAATCGTCCCTTATCATCTGCCAAAATCAAATTAGGTTTTAGATTATCTTTGATATACAACACCACCCCATTTATCTTTTTTTGGTTTAGGGCCATAAATTCTATCCCCAATTTTTGTTGCTTAATTAAACTTGCGTGGTCAATTTTTATACGGATTTCTTGTAAACATATAACGTCCAAATTTTCTTTTTTAAGAAAGTGGAAAATCAATTTCCTTTTCCCTTCAGAGTTTAATCCCTTTACATTCCAAGTGAGGAATTTTTTTTCAGACATTACTATTTTCTTAATTACCTCTCTTCTATTTCCCTCTTACCCCCCTCCCTTCTTCTCTCTTTCCCTCCTTCCCCTTGTCAGGGATGATGGGAGTTGTAGCTCTTCACCTCTGGCTCAAACTCACCACCTTTTTATACAGCAGAGCCAACCAGCTTAGATCAGTGGTTAATGCTTTTCTCCAAAGCAGCAGAGTTTCAGAGAATAGGCTGAAGATCCTGACAAACTCTCCAAGCCTTCTCACTCTTCTCCAGGTGTCTCCAAACGTCTCCAGGATTCACTCAGGCAACTCAGTAGTTTTATATAAAACCTACTTTATTCTTCTATATAAATATACTATATGGTCAACAAATCACAATCTCTACACACTACTCCACAATATCTCCAAACTACTCCAACTCTACTCCACCACAATACATTGGCAAACATTGCAATTTTATGGCCATTGTTTATCACCACCCACTAGTTAGTTTCCACCCAGTGGGTGTGTACTTCCATTCTGATTGGTCCACATAGTTCCACCCATGCTTAAGACCAACCCATGTATTTCAACATTTCACCTTGTACACTTAATGATTCTCAGGTGTTTCCAATCTGCATTCAGTACCTCTGTCCTTGGCTCTCAGGCCTTCTAGATTACATTAGCAGTTTCACCTGTGTAGCCCCATAATTGCTCTTGCTTAGTCATTGTGACTTTCACATACATATTTTATTTCTTTCACTGTATGTCCCATGTTGCATTTTCCTTAACAATCCCCTCCGAAATAAAATATTGTATGTGTCTTACAATGTCATTCCAACCATTTGTGTCAGCCTTTCATGTTTTTCTGCTGTCAATGCTTTTGTGAACAAATCTGCTATGTTGTGTTGTGTTTCTATATATCTCAATTCTATTTCACCCTTCTGAACCATGTCTCGCACATTTTGATATCTTACACCAACATATTTTGTTCTGTTCTTCAAACTTTCAGTTTCAGCCATCGCTATGCATGACTGTGAATCTTCCAGAATTTCCACTGGTATCTTGTAACTTTCATTTAAATCATTTAACAATTGCTTAATCCACTGTACCTCATTTACTATCTCATTCAAAGCAGCGAATTCTGCTTCTGTTGTGCTTAACGCTACATTAGTTTGTTTTCTACTTCTCCAAACTATTGGACTTTCACTATATTTAATTATCATTCCTGTAACTGACTTCTTGTCTCCTAATTCGGATGCAAATGAACTGTCTACATAACAATCTAGATCTGAACTATTGTTTCTTATTATCAATTTCCTATCTAAGGTTCCTTTCAAATATCTCAATAAATGTTTTACCGCTGTCCAGTCTTCAATTTTTGGATCATTAACCCTTCTAGACAATACATTTACAGCATAAGAAATGTCTGGTCTGGTGTGGCAAGATATGAATTGTAAAGATCCTATTATACTTCTGAAGAGTATCTTGTCCTCAAACGCTCTAGTTGTTTCCTCAGACACAAAACCAGTTGTCATTGGGGCTCTTACTATTTTTGCATTCTGTAATCCACACTTTTCAATCAGTCTTTCAATTTTATTTCTCTGACTTAACAAACAATGTCCTTCTTCCGTCCATTCAACGCAAATACCTAAATAAGACTTCAATACACCTAAGTCCTTCAAAACAAACTTCTCAGACAATTCTCTTTTTACTGACTCAATTTCCTGTTTTGACTTTGCTGCTACGCACAAATCATCTACATAAATCACTAACACTATGTCTCCTTTTGTATAAACACAAGCATCTGCAATGCTTCTCTTGTAACCTAGCTTAACTAGCTCATCATTGATGCACAGATTCCACGCTCTGGCACTTTGTTTTAAACCATACAACGCTTTCTTTAATTTATATACTCTCTGACTACCATTTTCTTCGAAACCTTGTGGCTGTTCCATAAATATTTCTTCATCCAGAACCGCATTCAAGTACGCTGTTTCAAAATCAAAATGTTCTACAACTAAATTCCTTTTTACTGCTACAGCTAGAACCATTCTCAGACTTTCTGGCTTTGCAGTTGGAGAATATGTCTTATCATAGTTCTCATACTGCTGTTGTGCAAAACCCTTAGCCACTAACCTAGCTTTATATTTGATACTTCCATCTGGCATTTCTTTCCTTTTGTATACCCATTTACAACCAATTACTTTCTTGTCTTTGGGTCTGTCAACAATTTCAAAAACATCTTTATTTACCAGGCAACCAAACTCATTATCCATTGCATCAAACCATCTTTCCTGTTCTTCACTAGAATAACTTTCCAATTCTTCAAAACTTTCAGGCTCCTCTACTGCTAAACAAGCTCTTGCCTTTGTCACAACAAACCTATCTGGAGGCTTTCTAACTCTATGACTACGCCTGGGAATAAAATCTGCTGTTCTGTCTCTTTCATCCTCACTTTCTCTACTAGGAGTTGTAGTTCTATGACTAAATCTCTTGTCTTCAGTCATTCGAGTAGTAGTAGGCCTAGATGCTATCTCATCATCGGAAGAACTACCACTGCTGCTAGGTGATGCTTCCTGCTTAACTGAAACCCCTCCGTTTCCTGAGGTTGGTTCAGTTTGTGCTTCTGGCTCATTTGAACTCCCTAATCTCAAAAACACTTCTTTATTGGCATGCAGTTTGTCCCAACCAGCATGTCTCTCAAAATTTGCAGACCTAGAATACTGCACTTGTTTTCCTCCCAAATGAAACTTGTAGCTATTTCCAGAATACCCCAAAAACCTAAGCCTTTTGCTTTTGGGTTCTCCTTTCCTCCTGAAACAAGCAGGTGTATAAACATGAGCAAATTGTCCAAAAACCCTTAAGTACTTGTAATTTGGCATTCTCCCATACAATACCCTGTAGGGAATGTCTTCAATTTCTGAATGATACAATCTGTTACTGATATGTATTGCAGTCAAAGTTGCTTCTGCCCAAAAACTATCTTTCACCCCTGCATCTGCCATCATACAAGCAGTAATTCTTTTTATATCTTGTATTTTCTTCTCTGCTAACCCATCCTCACTAGGACAAGCAGGGTTTGTAGTTTCATGCCTTATTCCCACCTTTTGGAACCAGTTAAACAATTGATTATTTAAAAATTCTCCTCCTCTATCAGTAATGATGGTGCCTACTCTGCTATCAAATTGTCTTTCCACCATTCTTACCCATGCTTTTAAACTTTGCCCAGCGTCAGATTTGTTTTTCATTATTCTCACAAATGCAAACCTTGTATACCTATCAACAATTACTAGGAAATACTTGCTTCCCCCTAAGGACAAGCAGTTAGCTTGGGCGACATCTGCATGTACATATTGAAATGGTCTTTGAGCAATTCTTTTTGTTTTCTTAGCTACTGGAAAAGCTCTGACCTTTACCTGTTGACACACTGTACAATCTAAGTGGTTTTTGCATTCAGTAACTTTTAAATCTGGACACATACTGATTAAATTCTTTAAACATTTGAAGCTCGCATGGCCGAATTTTCTGTGAAGTTCATGTATGCAGTCTTTGTGGATTGGAATATTTTCTATGTTATTAGCTTCTTCAACCCTGTAGCTATCAATATTGTCCTCCAAATAATAAAGTTTGTCCTTTTTCAAACCTATGCCACGCAATTCCCCATCCAGTTTTATCTTACACATGTTCTTTTCAAAGATGACTGTGTAGTCTCTTTCTGTTAATCTGCTTACTGATAACAAATTATTTTCTAACTCCTTTACATGTAAGACATCATTAAAATTCTCTTTTAGCCCTGGAATGTACACAGTACCCATTTGATTTACAGTACTTAGCTCTTTCCCATCAGCCAAAACTACAGCATTTACATTAGCTGATTTTCTATTACTTATTAAATTTATATCATTACACATCGAAGATGAGGCTCCTGAATCAACTAGCCATTTAGAATTTGCATTTTGCTTTTCCTTAATCATGGTTGCAATCCCCTTTTTATTACCACTGTCCCTCAAAAATGGAGGTCTGGACTGTTTTTGATACTGCCGCGGCTGCCATCTGCTCTCTGCTTGCTTGCGTCTCTCAGCTGCAAAATGTTTACAATGTCTCTGCAGATGACCAATCTTCTTACAATAAAAGCACCTCCGTTGCTCCCTTGTAGAGGCTGCTTCCTCCTGCATTCGCCAGTCAGGAGATGTTTGTTGTTTTGGCACAGTCTTTAAGCTTGCTGAGTCACCCTGCTCAGACATTCTTCTCTGGTTCTCTTCCAGTATTCTGGCCACAATTAAGTCTCTATTAAGCTCAGCTTCTGGCAAGTTCTGCAAGCTGTTCGTTATGCTGTCCCACGAAGAGTCTAGCGATTCTACTAAAATGTAGCATTGCTGCTCTTTGCTAATTTGCACTCCCCTCAGTTCAGCTTGCACAAACAAATCTTGCATTATTTTTAAATGTTCTATCACACACTGCCCTTTAGCCATCTTTTGCCTGTATATTCTTTTAGACCATAGCATTTTTGCAAAAGCAGTTGAAGGAGTGTGTAATCTCTGCAAGGTATCCCACACATCCTTGGCAGACGTTTTATCTCTGACGTCATTAATTAAGTCTTCTTCAAGCATGAGATAAAGACAGGCTTTTGCTTTACTATCTCTCTCTTTAGTGGCTTCATCAGCATCAGCTGCCAGCCCTGTTTCAACTGTTGACCACAGACCTTCCTTTACTAGTAGAGATTGGGCATAAATCTTCCAGGTAGAGTAGTTGTTTCTATTCAATTTACTAAACTTTAGAAATTCCATCTTGATTTGTGCAGTGACTCAATTTGACACAGTCCTTCTGAGTATGCACAGCCGACCCGTCTGGGCTTAAGCAAAACACAAAATGATTTACTCACGAGGCTTATCAGTGCAGCACAAACAGCTTGCTCTGATCTGTCGTCCACAAAGCTTTCTTCCACTTTCTGGAACTTTCAGCTTCTGTGGATGCTGGGTGCTCTAGTAACTGGGCACATAACCCTTGTCAGGGATGATGGGAGTTGTAGCTCTTCACCTCTGGCTCAAACTCACCACCTTTTTATACAGCAGAGCCAACCAGCTTAGATCAGTGGTTAATGCTTTTCTCCAAAGCAGCAGAGTTTCAGAGAATAGGCTGAAGATCCTGACAAACTCTCCAAGCCTTCTCACTCTTCTCCAGGTGTCTCCAAACGTCTCCAGGATTCACTCAGGCAACTCAGTAGTTTTATATAAAACCTACTTTATTCTTCTATATAAATATACTATATGGTCAACAAATCACAATCTCTACACACTACTCCACAATATCTCCAAACTACTCCAACTCTACTCCACCACAATACATTGGCAAACATTGCAATTTTATGGCCATTGTTTATCACCACCCACTAGTTAGTTTCCACCCAGTGGGTGTGTACTTCCATTCTGATTGGTCCACATAGTTCCACCCATGCTTAAGACCAACCCATGTATTTCAACATTTCACCTTGTACACTTAATGATTCTCAGGTGTTTCCAATCTGCATTCAGTACCTCTGTCCTTGGCTCTCAGGCCTTCTAGATTACATTAGCAGTTTCACCTGTGTAGCCCCATAATTGCTCTTGCTTAGTCATTGTGACTTTCACATACATATTTTATTTCTTTCACTGTATGTCCCATGTTGCATTTTCCTTAACATTGAAAATGCAACATTGTTTTACTTGTTCTTCTTCCAAATTATATTTCAGTAGTAGTCCATATATTCTGCTGATCTCGTGGGATTCCTCCGAACATAATATCTTTTCAAATTCCGATTTTTCACCTTCATATTGAAGCAAATTTAAATCCTCTTTTGTTCTAACCTTTAACTGATAGTAAGTCAGCCAATGCATTTTGAATCCCTCTTCTTCTAGTTTCTCTCTTTCCTTAATTTTCCATATTCCCTCTTTTAGTTCTAAAATGTCCCTATATCTTATCCAATTTTCTGTCCTTAATTCACGTTTACAAAAAGCTTCTTGTGGGGATAGCCATCCAGGTACTTTGGGACTCAGTCTCTTTTTATATTTATTCCATATTCTTATTAACGATTTCCTAATGATATGATTTTTAAATTCCGCATTTATTTTAACCTTCCCGTACCAAAGATATCCGTGCCAACCCATTTTTAATTCATGACCTTCCAAATCTAAATTTCTTTTATCTTTTAATTCAATCCATTGTTTCACCCATGCTAAACCTGCCGCCTCATAATATACTTTGAAATCGGGTAAACCTAACCCCCCCCTTGTTCTTGTATCCGTTAGTACTTTCATTTTAATCCTTGGTTTTTTCCCATTCCACACAAATTTTGTTATTTCCTTTTGCCATTTGGCAAATGTTTCATTAGAAATATTGATTGGCATGGTTTGGAACAAGTAAAGTATCCTCGGTAAAATGTTCATTTTAATCACTGAGATTTTCCCCATCAATGATAAATTTATATTTTTCCATTTAACTAAATCTTTGCTAATTTCTTTCCATATCTTTTCGTAATTATATTTAAATAAATCTTGAGTTTTTTCCGTTATATTTACTCCTAGATATTTAGCCATTTTTACAATCTCAAATCCTGATTTTTCTTTTAGTTCTTCTTTTTCTCTTCCCTCCATATTCTTTACCATAATTTTTGTCTTATTTTTATTAATTCTAAAACCAGCATATCTACCAAATTCCTCTATTTTTTGCAACAATGGGTCTATACTTCTTGTAGGGTTTTCTAATAGGATAACTAAATCATCGGCGAAAGCCTTTAGTTTGTATTCCTCTTTTTTAATTTTGATACCTCTAATTTTTTCCTCTTTTCTTATTTCTGAGTTCAAAATCTCTAAAGTCAATATAAATAACAGAGGGGATAGAGGACATCCCTGTCTGGTACCTTTCTCAATTTTTATTGCCTCGGTTGTATGACCATTAATTATTAGTTTCGCTGTTTGGTTCAAATATATTGCTTGTATCCATTCATTAAATTTGGCCCCTATTTCCATTTCTTTTAGTATTTCCAATAAAAATTGCCAATTTAATTTATCAAATGCCTTTTCAGCGTCCAAAAAAATTAATGCACCTTTTATTTCATTATGGTAATTTAAATACTCTATTGCATTTATAACTGTTCTGACATTATCCCTAATTTGTCTTTTGGGGAGAAAGCCATTTTGATCTTTATGAACATAGTCTTGCAATACCACTTTTAATCTGTTTGCTAATATCAATGCAAATATTTTATAGTCTTCATTTAACAATGAAATCGGCCTGTAATTTTCCATTAAATTTGAGTCTTTATTTTCTTTGGGTAGTAACACTATTCTTGCTTCTTTCCAGCTATTGGGAATTTGTTTCTTCTGTAAAATATCATTCATCGTTTTTTGTAGTGGCTTTACTAATTCTTCCATAAATTTTTTATAGTATATGGCTGTTAGGCCATCAGGCCCCGGAGCTTTGCCTCTTTTCAATTTTTTAATTGCCTCTATTATTTCCTCCTCTGAAATATTTTTATTTAAATTATCTCGTTGTGTTTCCGTTATTTTATTTATTTTACATTTTTTAATGTAGTCTTTCATTAACTCTTGAGGTATAATTTGTTTTTGATAAATAGATTCAAAATAATTCCTAAATAATTTTTGAATTTCTTTTTCCTCTGTTACTTCTCTGTTTCCCACTTTTAATTTTAATATCATCCTTTTTAGTCTTTCTTTTCTTAACCTATAGGCTAGCCATCTTCCTGGTTTATTTGCGTGTTCAAAATTTTTTTGTTTCACATAGTCCAATTTTCTTTTAATCTCCTCCGTCATTACCATTTCTAGCTGCTTTTGTAATAGTATAATTTGGTTCCTAATTTTTTTACATCTGGGGGAATTTATTAATTTTATTTCTTTTTGCTTAATTTCCTCCATAAGTTTCTTTATCCTTTCTGTTCTTTTTTTCCTCCATAGTTTATTCATTTTAATAAATATTCCCCTAATCACTGCCTTACTAGCATCCCATACCATATGGTTTGGGACAGTATCATTGCAGTTTATCTCAAAGTATTCTTGTAGTACCTTTTTCCCCTCTGTTATTACTTCTTCTCTGTCCAATAACAATTCATTCAATCTCCAAATTCTTTCGTATTTTATGTTTTTCATAACTAATAATACTGGATTATGATCAGATATGGGCTTTGCTAATATTTCTACCTTTTTGATATTTTTCGCACTACTTTTTGACACCCAAATCATATCAATCCTAGACATTGAATCGTGTGAGTCTGAGTAAAATGTATATTCTTTTCTGTTTGCTTCCTTATATCTCCAAGTATCCATTAGTTGTAGTTCTTCCACCATATCAAAAAATTCTTTAGTTAGTTTGCCCTGGTTCTTCTTAATTTTTTTTATACCTGCGCATCTGTCAATATATGGTTCTACTACACCATTAAAGTCTCCCATTATACACCAATTGTCATAGTTTAGCTTTGTTATAACATTTCTTAATTCTCTATAGAAAGTATATTTCTCATTAACTGGCGCGTAGATACCTATTATTATCATTTTTTTACCATTTATCTCCACCTCCACTAATATAAATCGTCCCTTATCATCTGCCAAAATCAAATTAGGTTTTAGATTATCTTTGATATACAACACCACCCCATTTATCTTTTTTTGGTTTAGGGCCATAAATTCTATCCCCAATTTTTGTTGCTTAATTAAACTTGCGTGGTCAATTTTTATACGGATTTCTTGTAAACATATAACGTCCAAATTTTCTTTTTTAAGAAAGTGGAAAATCAATTTCCTTTTCCCTTCAGAGTTTAATCCCTTTACATTCCAAGTGAGGAATTTTTTTTCAGACATTACTATTTTCTTAATTACCTCTCTTCTATTTCCCTCTTACCCCCCTCCCTTCTTCTCTCTTTCCCTCCTTCCCCTCCCCTCCCTCCCTCCCTCCCCCTTCCCCTTCTTGAAGTTTTGTTACTTCTTCTTCTACTTTACTCTGAAATACTCAGATCCAACAAACTCTGTTCTCCTCTGTTTTTACTTTTTGATCTCTTCCCCTCTTCTCTTCTCTGTCTCAACCTATTTTCTTCTTCTTCCTCGCTGTCTTCTACCACTTGTGCAGAGGCTCCATGGCTATCTGCTACTACTGATTTTTCCAGCTGGCCCAGTCTGGAGTGTCTCTCATGTTCCTTGATTTGTGTTTGCACACCGCATTTAGTGGTCCCTATGTAAACTTGTCCACAGCTGCATGGTATGCAGTAAACTCCTATAGCTGTGAGAAAGTCTCTTTTGTCCTTCACTGAGTGTAGCATTTCTTGGATTTTCTTGGTTGGTCTGTAGATCGTTTGGAGGTTGTGTTTCCTCATCAGTTTCCCTATTCAGTCTGTGACCCCTTTGATGTATGGACCACTAGCCAACCATTAGCCAAACAGACAATAATCCTACTTGCATATCTTCCCCCAGGAACTACCCATGCAGATACACAAATTTACATATCATCTCCAATAGGGGTTCACAGTATATAAACCCCAGACACACTCCTACCCAACCATTCTCTGAAGATGCCAGCCACAGATGCAGGTGAAACATCAGAAATAAACTCTTCCAGAACACGGTCTCACAGCCCAGAAAAAAACCAAAGAAAATCTAAAAATTACTAATAATTATACCTAATATGGTTTTTCCTTTTTTCACCTCCTTGTAAATTGACTTGATGTTTCCATGGAGCTATCCACCTTAACTTCATTATTTCTTTCCTAGATAGTTACAGCCAATTCAGATATAATCATTATATATCTGAAATTAGGACCTTTTGCCCTAATGGGCATCATTGTATGTTTACATTTATTGGATTTAATTTGCCATTTTGTTGCCCATTCACCCAGTTTTGAGAGATCCTTTGAGAAATCATTATGATGTTCATGGTTTCCACTGTTCCAAATAAATAATGTCTCAGATATGATTTAGGCTGCATCTGCACTGCAAAAATAATCCAATTTGACATCGCTTTAACTGCCATGGCTCCATCATATGGAATCCTGGGATTTGTTGTGGCACCAGAGTTTTCTGACAAAGAAGACTAAATATCACATGAAACTACAGTTGTCCCTCCACATTCGCGAACTTGACATTCGCGGTTTTGGTTATTCGCGGTTTTGGGAGGGCCCCCGGGCCCCTCCTAAAACCGCAACACGGGGCCTCCAGAGGCCCCGTGAAAGACCTGGAGGGAGCGGGGAGGCCCGGGGAGGCCTCCACAGGGCCCCCGGAGGCGCTCCAGAGGCCCCATGAAGGCCTGGGGAGGGGTGGGGAGGCCTTCACGGGACGCCCGGAGGCCCTCCGGAGGCACCGCGAAGGCCTGGGGAGGGTTGGGGAGGCCTTCGCGAGACCCCCGGAGGCCCCGCGAAGGCCTGGGGAGGGGTGGGGAGGCCTTCGAGGGACCCCCGGAAGCCCTCCGGAGGCCCCGTGAAGGCCTGGGGAGGGGTGGCGAGGCCTTCGCGGGAACCCCGGAGGCCCTCCGGAGGCCCCGCGAAGGCCTGGGGAAGGAGGGAGGGAGGGCCGGGGAGACCTCCGTGGGGCCTAGCAAGGCCCCGCGAAGGCCTGGGGAGGGAGGGAGGGCCGGGGGGACCTCCACGGGGCCTAGCAAGGCCCCGCGAAGGCCTGGGGAGGGAGGGAGGGAGGAAGGGCCGGGGAGACCTCCGCAGGGCCTAGCAAGGCCCCGCGAAGGCCTGGGGAGGGAGGGGGAAGGGCCAGGGAGACCTCCGCGGGGCCTAGCAAGGCCCCGCGAAGGCCTGGGGAGGGAGGGAGGAAGGGCCGGGGAGACCTCCGTGGGGCCTAGGAAGGCCCCACGAAGGCCTGGGGAGGGAGGGAGGAAGGGCCGGGGAGACCTCTGTGGGGCCTAGGAAGGCCCCGCGAAGGCCTGGGGAGGGAGGGGGAGGGGAGTCATTATTCGCGGATTTTTCACATTCGCGGGGGTCCGCGGAACGGAACCCCCGCGAATGTGAAGGGACGACTGTACAAACCCCAGAATACCATAGCATTGAGCCATTGCCATTAAAGCTGTGTCAGATTGGATTATTTCTGCTATGCAGATGCACAGTTAGATAGTATCAATTTCAGTGTGCATGCATCACTCTAGTGAAATATAAATGCATATAATGTAAATTCTATATAAATTAATTGGAAATGGTAAGATAACTCTAAAAGTGGGTGAAAATATTACTAAAAAGGATATTCCAGCCACAGAAAGTAGAAGTAGAAGAATAAGTGTTTGTGGTCTGGGGGGGACTTCACCCCTAAGTAGCAAACAGACAGACAGACAGACAGACACACACACACACACACACACACAAACTGTTTCTACCATAAGCTGCTGATGATAGGATGGTTTTTTTCATCCCTTGAGCAAGGGTGATTGTTACAGGCTGATTTAGTTGTGAATTTTGAGACCTGGAAATGTAAATAGGGTGTTTACAAGACATTTAAGGGTTAGACTATAAAGCAGAAAGCTCTGTGGATTGAAGAATGTGTACAGAATGTGTGTTATCAAGAGCATAGAAACAGGTTAGTTCCAGGCAAACATAAATATCAACATCAGTATGCTAGCATAAACAAAGAGCCAGCATGGTGTAGTGGTGTGAGTGCTGGACTAGGGCCCTGGAAACCAGGGTTTGAATCCCTGCTCAGCCATTGAAACCCATCGGTGACCTTGGGCACATTACACACTCTCAGCCTCAGAGAAAGGCAAAGACAAACCTCCTCTGAACAAATTTTGCCAAGAAAACCTTGTGATAGATTTGCCTTAGGATTGCCATAGGTCAGAAATGACTTGAAGGCACACAACTGTTACCCAAACTGCTAGTGATATGGAAATTCCACGCAAGGTAAAGTTATTAATAATTTGGGGAAATTAGCAGCAACTCGACTTAGCAATATGATAGGGGGCAACAAGGGGATCTTATGCCTATGTTTATCCCTACTAGCTCTGAGCGGACACACACACAAGATGAAAAGTTAACAATGATCTTTATTAGAGGTTCAAAAATTTATTATTTTTTATTTATTTTATTTATATACAAGAAGCATTCACACAAAGGCTAGTGAGAATGAAATAAGGATTTCGATAGGGGAATAGTGTGAGGGAGCTTTTAGGTAATACACCTGTCCTGTAGTCCGAAGTCTCAAAGCAGACTGGCACCATGAATGGATGAAACAGGAGTGGCTACACAGTTGGACAAAGAGTCCTCAGGAAAGGAATCTGTGCACAAGGAGGTGTGGTTTGGGGCTTCTAATTATACCCCAAAACATGCCTTGAGGGGATGGCATGTTAAGTGGCAAGACAATGAGTTCCAGAAGAGTTTTGTTATAAAACAATGAATCTCTGGATGTGTTAAGTACTCTCAATGTGTGATTTGATTGAATTTGTAAAGCATGAGCTGCCTGCCTCCTTGATGGCTAGGTCTGGAACACAGGAAAGGTGTTGTTTGCAGCCAAAAGTTTACTCCAGCTATGGATGATGGACTTATTTTCTGTCACCAGATGTGCCCAGAGAACATTTCCTAAGGCCTGGCTTTGACCTTTGATTTGGAATTTTCCATTGCTGGCCCCTCCATTGGGCTTGACATGACTTGCTATTTTCAGCACGTCTTCCAGAGGGCTCCCTGTATACTGTCTGTCCATGTAGAAGGCCATATTAAATGCCAAATTATTAAATGTTGTCAATTTTTGGGATTCTTGGGGGTGGGACATGCTAGGGTCGCTAGCACAACAACAAGAACAACATAAACATTTATTTGACTGATAATTAACCCCAAAACAAGCTGAAATAGAGGGACCAGCTGATGCAATCAGATGGATGATGTAATCTGATGGCAGCTAAGTATAATACCTAATCTGATATGTCACATCCAAGAACTTTACTGGAGAAGTGAGAACGTTGATATAAACAGTGACCTGTAAGCATCTGTTATCTCATTGGACCAGATATGTAAGCTGATTAGGCTAGAAAAGATATAAAATGAGCCAGAAGGAGATAGAAGTCAGAATGACTTGTCAATCTCCAATGTGTGAAGAATACTGTTAATAAACATGCTGACAGAGATAGACCATGCTGTTAGAGAGGATCTCTGCTCTTGGCTAGGCAATGCTAAATAGATATATTTCCCATTCTGCTAGGTGTACTTATGGATGCTGCTACATATAGCAGTGCCCAAGGATATTAGATGACTGTGTGTTTACAGATGCCTATTTAGAAATGTATTGTTCCCCACCAGAAGAGGGTGTGTTCCTTAGTGGATAGATGGCTGAGTTATATTGTTTAAGATGGTAATGTTGCTCTGCATGTTAACCATAGAGGAGCCTGCTAAAGAAATGCAGATGGTATCAAGATTCAGTATTTAGGAAGATGTAACATCCGACCTACCATATACCTTAACAGGCAATATAATGTAATGAAAGCAATATACCTAGACATTGATATATCTATTTTTCTCCCTATGATATATGCTTATATAGCTATGCTTGCCTATAATGAATAGCCTCAAAGACTAATAGAGAGCCTTCTCATTCCCCCATGTAAATATCCTGAAATTCCAATGCTTAAGAATGCTTAAATGGAGTATTAACTCCACCTGTCAGGATAATACTATGGTCACAAGTTGGATGCCCAGACAATCAGAAAGTGATAAAAGGACCCCAGATAGGTACAGATTAGCTGACAAATGGCCAAAGGCCCTCAGTATAAGAAGACAGGGATGGGGAACCCCATCTGTTTCATATCCACCTTATTTTTAAGTACATGAATTGGATGTGGATAGAAACATACATAATATTAACCTTGCTTACAAGAGTGTAAAAGTACAGTGTGAAGCACTTTAAACACTCAAGAAGCATTCTGTAAATGATTATTATAAACATGGAAGCCAAGATCCACCATGAAACTTAGTTATGAGCATTCATTCCAGTGCTGGTAATTCCATAGCCTTTAACATTCCCAGTGAATACTGAATGATTATTCTGAAATATTTCTTTATGGCATATTTAAAGACTCCTAGTTTCCAAAATTACAGTATCAACATTTAGGGGTTTGTTTGTTTTTTGAATCAGACTTTTTTTTTTTTTTTTTTTTGGCAGAGGAAGGAAGACTAATAGTTTCTTGTAGCAGGACTATTTATCTCACAATGTTTAGAAATATATTAAGACTAAAAAAAATGGATATCATATGCTGCCTTTCAAGACCATAGTCTAATCACTGGTCATGCATACACAATTTTTCTATGTTCAGTGCAAACTGTATATTTCTCGCAGGACACACAGGCAGCCAGGAGGTGTTAAAAGGGACAGCAGACAGATGTACAGATTAACTAACAAATGGCAAAGGGCCTTCAATCCCTCAGTCTAAAGAGATAGAAATGAGGAACAGGAAGCCTGAATAGGAAAACTGTCAAATATCACTGCCAGATTACACCAGTACATCCATTAAATAGGAGTTGGGTCTTAGTTAATCAAGGCCATATATGTTTCTTGGTTTTTCTAGAAACTGAAGGACACCCGTTTCATTAATTTCCACAGAGCATTTGTGAAAATTACAACACACAAAATTGGGAAGATTTTGCTTTCAACATAATTTGAATTTCAATAAATATGCAACATGATTTTGTGATGCTGAACCAATTATTGCATTTTAGCTGCCACCCAGAAGCCAAAGGAAAAGCTTCAGCATACTATAAAGTAGGATGGGCAAAGTGTGCCCCACAGCTGCATCCAAGTCCTTTTTTTCACTTCCTCAGTGCTTTGCAGGAGCAAAAAATAGGGAACTGCCAAAATTTGCTACCAAACTGCTATTAAAGACACCAAATATCTTTAGAATAAAATGTTTATAGGGAGTAGTTTATATCAGATTGGAGTTTTCATTCAGAGCTGGTGACAAAAAGCCAATTGTCTAAGTAGGGGAAGACAATGATGTTGTGTTGTCTCAACCATGCCACAACCATGGTCATACACATTGTAAATAGGCGAGGCACAGTGGAAGGTCCAAAGGGCAAAATTCTGAATTGGAATGTCCTTCCTCTGATGGCGAATGACAAGAAGCAACACTGACACTCTCAAATGCCAATATGGAAATACACGTTTTTGAGATTGAGAATGGTCAGCCAGTCCCCTTTATGCAAAAGCAGAAGAATGGACAAAAGTGTCACCATATGGAACCTTTCCAGGCATTTGTATGAGTTGAGCTCCCAGAGATCTAGAATGGGATAAAAACCACCATCATTCTTCTTGACAATGAAATATTGAGAGAGAAAACTGCATGGGATCAGCGACAGGGACAAGGGTTCAATCACACCTTTCCCCAACAATGAGGACACTTTTGGAAGGAGGGGTGACACATAACCTCCCTGTTGGGAGGATAGTTGGCAAATCCTATCATGTACCCTCAGAGAACAATGTTGATCACCCACAAATCCATAGTAATCATCTGCCAGGTGTGAGGAAAATTAGATAGTCTGTCACCAAAACAGAGGTCATCTGTGGAGTGAATGCCTAAACAAAGATTCTGTTTTCCAGATTCCTGCCCCTACTTCCAGAATGACTGGTGGTAACAAGAAGAGGATTGCTTATGAGCCACAGGTGGATTTGATTGTTGAGCTTTAGGTCAACAATAGGTCAGTGGGCTGAATGACTTTTGGTTAGAGGAAGATCCAGTTCTCATCTGTCTCTTTATGGAACAACCCAACTTCATCAAAAGGTATGTCCTCGATAGTTGATCTGGCTTGAGACGAAAGCCCAGAAGATCTCAAACATGCCTCTGTGACAGAGTTAGGCCAAGGATGCTGGGAAAGCCAGGCAGAATCCTCCTCCAAAATGTGATAAAGAGAATCAATCTTCTTCAATGTTGAAGGGACTGAATAAGGCATGGACCAAGAGCAGCGAGCAATTCTGAAGGCAAAAGAGGTACAGTGACAGGCATAAGCTGTGTGACAGTAGACTTGGTCTATGGGCTTATCCTCCTGTTTCTTAACTTGGAGGTCTAAGGCGTTGGCCTTCTGAATCACTTGTTCAGCAAAAGCCTGAATGTCATCTGTGGGTGAAGCTGAATCATGTTCACCAAGGTACCAAGGAGAAGTACAAATTCAAAGTGAATTGAAAGAAGTGGTAGGTGAAGCTTTCACAGACAGTGACAAAAAACTGTGGTGTCTGCTATGGTGTCAAATCTTTTGGTCCCCATGGCCTGACAGCCATGCTGAAAAAACAAGACAGTTGCAATGGCTGAGAAATTGTATCCACCCCAGAAGCCAGTCTATTGGTGAATGTCACCAGTGAACTAACTGGTGATGCTCTGCCTGAGTTGATGGATGAATAATCACAGACCTCATCAGAGAAGGCAAGTGAGATTGAGATCAACATCTCACATGAGGTGAAGATTGATCACATGCACAGTGTCAAGGGTGTGGTTCACAATATCTCTCCTAGAAGGAGACACTTCCCAGGCTATCATAGTAGGGGTCAAAAGATGGAGGCCAGTAACGTCTGCCATGGTCGCAGTGTCTACA
The DNA here is from genome assembly GCA_030847615.1 of Gambelia wislizenii. Lineage (NCBI taxonomy): Eukaryota > Metazoa > Chordata > Lepidosauria > Squamata > Crotaphytidae > Gambelia > Gambelia wislizenii. The sequence goes on along the minus strand of JAUMIR010000005.1, from coordinate 99,914,602 downwards.
ATATCTGTAAAGCCTCTTGGCATGACTCCTCCCATCACACTTACCTCTTAAATCCAAATGACCAGTTGAGTCCAAACTCAAGAAAGTGAGAGAATAGGATTGAGGAGACCTCAAAAGAGGAGGAAATAATCTCTGAGGCTGAGGAGGACTAAGCAATGTACAGCATAGTGGCTCAGGGGATCAAATGGCAGGGAGAGTCTCATCAGCTCTGTGACCACAGCCACATCTTTGACCATTGCCAGCATCATATGAGGATGTTGCTCTATTGACAGATCGGCTTGTCAATAAAGAGAAACTCCAGAATAACAACAGTGGAATGCAAAAGGACAACGTCATGTGATATTGGCATCCTTTTGTGTTCTGATGTCGTTATTCTGGTGCCATATTAGCTGTGTCTGATAATCTCCTTTGTTTCTTTTAGCTACCTCTAAAAGAGTGAGGTTCATGTTTTCTGACTCTTACCCTACATTTGTTGTTCATTGCAAAAAGAAGACCCAGTTTTGCAAATGTCGACTCAGATGTCCTATTGAATTCAGTAGTACTTACTCCAAGGTTACTGGTATAGGATTGCTACCTTAGTTAATTAGAAATGTGTATTATTTGGGATTTAAAATCATTCTTGTAATATATCAAGGAGACTCCCAGTGTCAACTATCAAGAGTTCTTTCTTAATCTGTAAGCAAGCAATCAAAATAGTTATTTGTAATTATTCATTCTCAGGTTGAAAAATAGATTTCCCAACCGTTGGAAGATCCCTTTGGGAAGTATAAAAGACCAACTAGATTTCCATATATGTTTCCATATATATTTTTGGTTCCTGTGCTGTTTTTTGTTTCAGTACCTCGGAAGTGGGTGCTGTTCTGATTTCAGTATTACTTCATGATTTATACCTGGTTGAATTGCACACACTTTTGATTATTCAGACTTCTAAAATGGACCAAGAGGGGAAGAGAGCCAAGGTTTCCATCAACAGATGTGTGGATCCAACCCTTTGTCCAGTGCATTCCCTGCAAGATTATGCTCAGGTGAGGAGGGATCAGCCAGGATTCATTTTGTCATGCCAACTGTTCTTCCCTCAACAAATATCAATTCTGGTTCATAATTATAATCCAGCTATAGATGTGGGGAGACAGCAGCCATTTCTCAGATTACTGACTGCTGTTTTGATGACCAGCCATGAAATAATGAGACCAGTCACGCAACAATGGATTTAATAGGGCCACTTTATTTGACCTATAACCTATTTAATGAATTGTACCTGGGACTAAGCAAAAGATGGGGGGACAACTTGCTGTGGGTCTGGCTGAGGCCAGGTGTCAACCTGTGACCACCTCCTCAGCCTTCCCTTGGGCGACACACCTTACCCCATGGGCAATCCAAAGCTATTGGGTTGCTCACCCTGGATGGTCTTACCTGGAAGGCAATCAAAGGCACTCCCTTCCAAGTCCTAGGACCTTATAAGAAAGAGCAAGCCCCAGGTTAGCCCCAAGGGAAGGCTCCTTCACAACCCCCTGCTTTTCAGGACCTAAAGGGGCTATTCCAGGGCTCTACCCTTCACCAAAAGGGTGCCAAGTGTGCACTGCCTATTGTCTTGTCCCCCTGATACTGCCACTATAGCTGGATTATAATTTTTTTTTCAATTTCTACACCACTTCTGATATCCAAAACTTGGAAAAAATACTTTTCAAAAGTCATTAACTGTGCAACTCTTAAGAAGGAAAAATGTAACTAGTTACTGTTGCCAGAGGAAGATTAATCACAAAATACTTTGCTCTTTGTTTTTAGTTCCTTTTGAACTAGCCAATCATTTGTGAAAAGGCAGAAGGGGGAGGGGCTTCTGGGGGATGAAGTGGCTGTAACAGGGAGAGAGTGAGTTAGTTCAGATAAATTTTGTTTTAAGTGAGGCTTGAGAGTGTGAAGTCAGGAAGAGAGAGAGAGGCTTAGAAGGAATTTATGTGCAGGGAAAGGGATTTATTAAATCAGTTGTGCTTATGTTATGTTAACAATAAAGCATCCTTTATGTTAATTCATTACATGCAGTCTGGTCATGAGTGACTTCTCTGACAATTAATTCACAAGTATTAGGGTACATCCACACCTAAGTACAAGTGCTTAGGGAAGTGTAGTTTGGCCTGAATTTGGTGGCAGCAGAGGGAGAGAAAGGCCCCTGCGTCACAAGTTAGAGAAAAGGTTTAGCATCACACATGGCATATTCCTTTTGGGGAGTTACATTCCAAGCTCTGTGTAATTTACACTTCAGGCTTAGAAGTGCAGTTTTTTGCCTAACTTCACAACCCTTTTAGAATGATGCTCCGCCTCCACATTGGTGTTGCACTGTGGTATTGAAGATGGGACATAGGTGAATAGGACTACAGATTCCAGGTCTGCTCCTGAGAAGGGGAAGGATAGGTACTTCGTGTACAGTGCATCTTTCAGAGCCTTCTAGAAAGTTAAATACAGTTGTCCCTTCACATTTGCTGGGGTTTGGTTCCAGGACTCCCAGTGAATACCCAAATCTGTGAATGCTCAAGTCCCATTATATGCAATGGCATAGCAAAATGGTATCCCTTATATAAGATGGCAAAATTAAGGTTTGCTTTTAGGATTATTATTTTTTAAAGAATATTTTCAAGCCGTGAATACTTAAAACCGTGAATGCCAAATCTGTGAATGTGGAGGGACAACTGTAAGTGTTTTGGTAGTAGCCTACTCACCCTGACCACCTCTATATAAGGGACTTCCTGCCCAAACCACCAGTTCCATGGATGCTGAGGCAGCCACCAAAGCACTGGCAAGACATAACAAGGGAAGGATGGGCGGGGTGGTGTGAGATCACAAATGACTACAGTTACAGGTAACCAACCCATCCTTCTTTGTGGTCTCTGTGACTCAAACAAATGGGAGACTAGCAAGCTACAGAGAAGACTAGAGGTGGAGTGTCATTGCAACTCAACAATCTTTTTACTGAGCATAAGTCAAAATACACATAAATAACAAGACTGTGATTCTACCTTTCAGACAAATCAGGGAGAACTGATAGTGAATGCTTGAGTGGTGACCTTGAATATGTATGAACCTGCATGACATACATTAACACTCTCGGACATTCAGTTAATTATCAGTCATTGTTTAAAGCAGCTATGTTGTCTGTTGTGTGCTGGAAAAATTCTAAGTTAAAAGTTGAGCAATGAGTCAATTTGAAATTTTTAGTAAAATTGAACAAAACACCAATGGAATCTTTTCAAATGCTTACTAAGGTCTACAGAGAAGACTGCATGTCTTCTGCACAGGTGTGTTTGAGTGGAACAAAAGATTCCGAGAAGGACATGAGAATGTGAAAGGTGATGAATGCCCTGGATAAACTCCCACTTCAATAACAAAATAAATTGTGGGAGAAAATCAGCCAGATTGTTCAAGGAGACCACTGACTCAGTATCCAAATGGTAGCTGAAGCTGTGAACAAAGACAGTGCGTGGAAAATTTTGCCTGAGGATCTCAATGTGAGAAAAGTTTGTGCCAAGATGGTCCCTACGGTTCTCACACCAGAGCAAAAAGGATGTTACAAGGAAATTTGCACTGACATTTGCAGCAGCTTGAGGTGGACCCAAACCTTTTTCAAAAAATCATCACTTGTGATGAAATCTGCATCTTCCAGTATGATCCTGAGACAAAATGACAGTCAATGCAGTGAAAACACCATAATCACTAACAATGAAAAAAGCACATCAAAGCAAGTCCTCATTAAAAATCATGCTTTTTTAAAAAAAAAAAGCTCATTTTTAAAAGCTCATTTTTAAAAGCTCATATTTTTTTTACCTCAAGGGTGTAATTTTGGCAGAATGGGTTCCAGAAGGCAGAACAGTGAACCAGCATTATTATAAGGAAGATTTGACAAACCTGAGAGAAAGAGTCAAGGGGGAAAGGGCCAGAACTGTGGGGAAATGGTTTCATTCTTCATCAAGACAATGTGCCTGCTCACACAGCAATTTCTGTGAAGCAGTTTTTGGCTGATAAATGCATTACTACACTTGAACATCCTCTATATTCACCAAATTTGGCACCATACGACTTTTTTTCTTTTCCTTAAAGTGAAATCAGTGCTTAAAGGAACATGTTTTGAGTCAACTGATACAGTAAAGAAGAAAACGGCAGATGTGTTGACACACCTGACAGAAACTGATCTGCTCAACACCTTCAACCAGTGGAAAACAAGACTGAATCAGTGTGTGAGTGTCACTGGGGAGTATATTGAAGGGGGCAAGCATTAAAATTGTAATACATATAAATAAAGATGGGTTATTGTATTGGTCTCATTATTTAATAGACAGACCTCGTAAATCTCAAAATGCAAATGAAGAACTCAATACAGAGCACAGTGCAAAGCAAAGTGAGTCTAAAATTTCAGCAGTGCATTCAAGGCAGAAAAATGAATGGGAATGCCACAGTGCATTCAAGGCAGAGATAAAGCAGTAGCAGATTCATAAAATAGTGTCAATATAAGCAGTAAGCATGCATGGCAAATGTTAAATGCATTCAAAGTACAGAAGAGGAAAGAACTGAACTCCCAAAAACAGTATTGGACCTGGATCTGGAGTCCACTCTGTAATGAGTGATAAAGGTCAAAGGCTCCAACCAAGTAAACAAATGTCCTCAAACAGTACACCAGCCAGGAAGGCTGAAGATGTAGCTAGTGCACATGTGGAAGGGGCTCGAATTCAAGCCAGAGATTCCTTATGGGCCAGTTTATAGGCAACATGGATAGCCACCACCACCCATTTCGAAAAATGTTGAGAGGAAACAGGGAGTTCTTTCTTCATCAAAGAGTAATCATCAGTCTTGAAGAAGTCCTGAAACCAGAAGTCCGGTCCACATAGAAGGCCAAAGCCTTCCAGACGTTGAGAGAATGCAAAGTCCTCTTGGATTCAGAAGTTGGGTTCTGGATGAAAGCTGGCGGAATGATGTCCTAGTTCAGATGAAAGGTGGATGAAACCTTTACTAGGAAGGTTATACCAGGACAGAGAACAGCCTATTTGGGATGGAAGAGTAAGTATGGGTGGTCCACATGGAGCACACAGAGTTTACCAATCTGATGAGCAGACACAATAGCAAACACAAAAGCCATCTTTCAAGAAAGCAAACAAGGGTCACAGGAGGCCATCGGCTCAAAAGTCTTCCATGCAAGGTGGAACAAGGTCTAGACTCCACTGTGGCATTGGGCCCAGCACTGGAGGATGGAGGTTTCTGTAACATTTCAGGATTCTCTTAATCAAGGGATCTTGAAAGCAGGAAGATTTCTCCTGGAACTGGAAGTTGGCAGAGATGGCAACTAGGTAGTAGCATAAGGAAGACAAAAACAAACCCTTGTCAAACAGTGCCAGCAGGAACCGCAGAACATGTTCAGTGCCCACTCGAGACAGGGGGACCTCAAAAGGAGCTGGGAAGTCTACAAACTTCTACTTAGAGATGTAAGAACACTTAATCAAAGGACAATGAGAAGCAGAGAGGATGTCTCTGAAGAGAACCCAGCAAAGACATTAGTGGACAATCCTCCATGCCATGACGTGTAGCATTTCAAGGTGGGGATGCTGAACCATACAGGTGGTGAACAATACAGGTGAGAAGGTCCATGTCATGGCAGACGCACTAAACCTCTTAGCATATATAGAGGATTTAGGCAGCAAAAGGAATGCAGCAGTCTTCTCATTCCAGCCATCAGAATAAAGAAACAAACACAGTCATCTGCTAAAGAAGGACAGGTTGCTTTCCTGTAACCATAGATCTTCGAATGGTCTTCTGTGAATTCACTCAGTGGGTAATTCCTACGCCTGCACAGAGCACTCGGAACCTTCTGGAATCGCTAGGCAGAAGATTTTTGGTGGTAACTCCACCCACTCTAACAGTCTCTTTAAAGGCTCTCCCGCCTAAATCCCCTCAGTTCCTTGAAGGACGCCGCAATCAGCAGCAGCAGGAACATTAGAGCATATATGTTATAGCAGGACATAGAGGGAGAATGGGCGGGTCTGTGTGAATTCACAGAAGACCACTCGAAGATCTATGATTACAGGTGAGCACCCTGTCCATCTTCTTCGTGGTATCTGTGAATACACACAGTGGGTAGATTAGCAAGCTTCACCTGTAGGAGGTGGGTGTCATGCTAAAGGATTAGACGAGGACAAAAACTGACAAGTGATGTCCCCTTAAACATAACAATAAATTAAATCAACATGAAACCATAAGATCAACAGGCTGCACAGATACAATTCACAAATGTATCACAGTTAACCAGAGAAAACGCACTTATTGAATAGAAGACAATAACACTGCTCTTCCAAAAGCTGCCTCATTACAAGACCGAGTGTCCAATCTGTAGTGTGAAATGAAAATCAATGGAGTCGACCATGTGGCTGCCCGACATACATTCTCCAGGGGTACCCCAGAGAAGAAGGCAGCTGAAGTAGAGACAGCTCTGGTGGAGTGTCCCCGAACCTGAGAAGGCAAGGGCTTCTGGGCCAGTTCATAGCAAAGGGAGATGGTGGAAACCACCCATTTGGACAAACGCTGTAGAGAGATAGGAGCACCCAACTTAAGAGTCTGAGTAGGATACAAAGAGTTTTGGAGACTTCCGAAATGGAGCTGTCTGCTGTATGTAGAAGGCAAGGGCTCTCTGAGCATCCAGGGAATGGAGAGTCTGTTCAAAGTCATCCTTAGGATCCTGCATCAGAGCAGGAAGAATGATGGATTGGTTCATATGGAAACTCAAAACCACCTTTGCTAGAAAAGACATGTGCGGCTTTCAATACCACTTTGTGCTTGTGGAACGCTAGGTACAGAGCGTCGGATCAGAGGGCACAGAGTTCTCCGGCCTGATGGGCAGATGTGATGGCAACAAGGAAGGCTGTCTTCCATGAGAGGAGTCTCAGATCTGAAGTAGCCAGGGGCTCAAAGGGCCATCTGGTAAGCTGAGAAAGTACTAGTTCAAGGCTCCAAGCCGGGGTGGGCTCAACCACCATTGGGTGAAGATTGATGTAGCCCTTCAGGAACTTCTTGACCACTGGATCCTTGAACTGCAACGGTCGACCTCGTGCTTGAAATTTGACAGAGAGGGCGGCCAAGTAGCTTGATAGATGATATGGAGAGCCCCAAATTCAAAAGGTGCAACAGGAATTGGAGTACTGTAGTTACGGACGAGGAGTCAACAGTGAGGCCACAGTCTGACAGGAAGGATTCGAAGCGCTTCCACTTATATGCATAGGATCAACACGTGGCAGGTCAGAGAGAGGCATTGAGTACTGCCTGTATGTCAGTGGGAAGCGGCAATCTCATGGTACCCCTCAGGTCCGAGGTCGGATTCATGGCCATATCCTCCAAGTCATTAGGCGGAGCGTGTCAAGGTCTGGATGCCTAACATCCCCATTCTGGATGGTCAGTAGGTCCGAATGGTACAGAAGGTGCAGGTCGTGTTGACAGGCCAGGCATAGGAGAGGGGCAAACCACGGCTGCCAAAACCACCAAGGTGTGAGGAGGATGGCATCCGATCAGTCCCAGGTACAGGAGTGATCCACTCCATTTGAATAGAAACACGTCTCTTTCAAGCCCGGAGCCCTGGACCTGGAACAGAAGAGGTGACACTGTTGGCAGGGGTCACAAAAAGGTCTATTTGCGGAGTGCCCCAGCATCGAAACAGTTCCCGTGCAACCGACCAATGCAACATCCACTCGTTCACGGATGAATTCAAAAAGCTCAGTCCATCTTCAAGAGTATTCTCCTCCCCTGGGAGATGGATGGATTGGAGAAGAATGCACCTTCTGAATGCACCAGTCCCAGATTTCGGTAGTAAGGGAGAGAAGGGTCGGGGACCTTGTTCCTCCCTGTTTGTTCAGATGGTACATTATGGTTATATTGTCCATGACAATCAAGACCGTCTTGTCTTTTATCAGTTTCTCGAAGGCCCGGAGCACTTTCTGCACAGTCGATAGCTCGAGGACATTGATATGGAGCTCCCGTTGGCAGTCCACGTGCCTTGGACTGTGTATGTCTCTAGCTGGGCTCCCCATCTGACTGAGGACACATCCATGGTGATCAGTACCTGCATTTGTGGAGTCTCGAAAGGTATGCCTGACTTGAGGCATCACTTGAGGCAGTTTGTGTGGGCTGTCCCACAGTGTGTCGAAGACATCCAGGAAACAAGATTGGAGCGGTTGGAATCGGAGCCGTGCAAATCAAGTGACTGAAATCGTGGCTACCATATGCCCCAGGAGGATCTGTATCAAATGGGCTGACACCTTCCAGGATCTGCAGCATTGGCGTATAGGCAGCAGAGAGTATTGAAGTGATCTGCAGGTGGGTAGGCTGCGGCGGACTTCGAATCCAAGGACGCTCTGATGAACTGGACAGACCAAGTTGGCTCCAGATGCGACTTCTCCAAGTTGACTATCAGACCCAAAGTATCTAATAAGTCAAATGTGAGGTGTATGTCATGGAGAAGCTGAAGTCGAGATTCTGCCACCAGGAGCCAGCCATTGACATAGGGGAAGACAGCCACCCTGTGTTGATGCAGGTAGGCTGCCACGACCACCATAAACTTCATAAACACCCTCGGTGCCGTCGAGAGACCAAAGGGCAGGACATGGAACTGGAAGGCCACGTTCACAAACTGGAAGGCAAGAAATCACCTGTGGGACAGGTGGATTCCGATGTGAAAATATGCGTTCTTGAGATCAATGGAGGTGAACAGTTGCCTCGCTGCAGAAGAGGCAGGCTCGAACTCAGAGTGACCATCCTGAACCTCTTCGGGATGATGAATTTGTTCACCCCTCGAAGATTGAGAATTGGCCAAAGACCACCGTCCTTCTTGGTGACTAGGAAGTACCTCGAGAAGAAGCAGAGGTGAAGATGGTCCAGGTGCACAAGTTCGATGGCCCCTTTCTGAAGCAATGTCTGCACCTCCTCGAGGAGGGGAGGAGAAGGCGGGGTTGTTTGGATTCAACCTGTCAGTGGGAGCGTTTTGAACTCAATCCAGTAAGCATCCTGGACGATGCGGAGCACCCAGCGGTCCGATGTTATCTTGGACCAGATGTCATGCGACCTGTCAGTGGGAGTGTTTCAGACTCAATCCAGTAAGCACCCAGCGGTCCGATGTTATCTTGGACCAGATGTCATGGAATGCAGGCAGGCGGTTTCTGAACAGATGGTTCTAAGAGAAAAGAAAGAGAGATTGAGAGGGGGTAGATCAGAATCTCCTCCTGCCCTGTTCCTTGGCCGTTTGCTTAGTCGGAGGCCAGTAAAAAGAGGTGGCGGCCTGACTCCTCACTGAAGATGCAGACGAGGGAGGCTGCTGGTTGTGCGATCACCTGCAGGACTGCAGAGTGTATTCCCTCCAAAAGGACTGGGAGTAGGAGGAGGGATGCCACCCGGTTCGACCCCTTGACCAGTGCGCAGAAGATGAAGACGACGGCATACCATACTTCCGCACGGTGGTCCTCATGTTCTGTGTGAATTTGAGCTTTTCATCAGTCGAACTATTAAAGAGACCGGAATGATCGAATGGCATATCCTTGATGGTCAAAGCAGCTTGTGGGGCAAGACCCAAGGAGCAGAGCCAAGCATGGCATCGAAGGGCTACCAAGCCTGCTACTGTTTTAGCCACACAGTCAGCCACATGCCTGGAGGAATTCATTTGCTGGCCCACTAAAAGTTGCACCTCAGTTTGGATGGCTTCAGCCATTCGCCGTCTTCCCTTGGGAAGGTCTTGGATCAGTGGACCCAGCCTCTCCCAAAGTACCTGCTGGTAAGTCCCCATGCAGGTGGAGTAGTTAGCAATCCAGAAGCTTAGGCCAGCAGCCAAATAGGGGCTGGTCTGGGCCCAACACTGGTGCTTCTGCTGGGAAGCTTTCACTATAACTGAGTTAGGTCACGGGTGCTCTCTGAGCCAATCAATGTCATCACCAGACACCCAATAAAGATGATCTATCTGTTTCAAGGTCAACGGGATGGACAATGGATTTTCCCACGAATCTTGGGTGAGTTTAAGCAATGAAGGAAGCACTGGTATATCAGCAGTAGGAGGAGCTTTCGACTTGATCCTACGATAGATCAGATCCATAGGATCAGACTCCTTCTTGGTGATCCTCAAGTCCAAGGCATGGGACATATGGACCATCTGCTTGGCGAATGCTCAGACGTCGTCCGTCGGAGATGAGGAATTGTCGTTGATCAGGTCCGGTGGTAGAGATGGGGCCCTCAGTATGTAGGATACAGATGAATCCGATGACAGAGATGAGGATGACAAAGGCGAAGGACTGCAGTCCCGAGGAGAAGGATTGTGTTGTCCATGTTGTAGGGAGGCCACTCACGTCAGTGGAGGAGGAGGCAGTGGAGGCAGTGGCCGAGGATCTTGACAACCAGGTGATACCTGGCTACCCATGTCCTTCAGTACTGGTTTCAGCAGACGAATCTCCTCCTGCCGAGTACGGCACAATCCATGGAAGGAGAGACGAGGAGGGGAGTAGCAGCTCCCATAACCAGTGATATCGTCGAAGCAGAATTGGGGCCACTGTGCGAAAGTTAGACCATGCTCCTCAAAGGAGAGGGGAAGGGTAGACCAAAGGCCAAATGAGCCACCTCAAAGGTGCCATAGGAATACTTGACATCCTGGACTCGATGCAATGGAGTCAGAGTAGGAGTCGGAGCCTTCCACAGCACCTCCTGCAATGTCAATTCAACATCGACGATCACTGTTTCCATACCGAGGAGCTTATCTCTGAATGCTACAGTTGCCCCTCCACATTTGTGGCTCTCACTTTCACGGTTCACGATTATTAGTGGTTTGCTCAGCAAGCACCCCATTTAAATCAGCTTCACTCCCTCCCACACAAGGGAGAGGAGTCAATTTAAATGGAGTGCTCCCCAAGTAAACCACGCACCCAACTCCCTGCTCTCCTAGGACTTGGCTCCATTTGGGGTGGAGAGCCAAGCCCCGGGAGAGCGGGGAGTTAGGGGAAAAGGCACTTTTCAGCCACACACACACACCCTTCCCAAAGCCCTTTTCAAGCTCCATTGCCACTTTGGGAAGCGGGGGGTGGCAAGCCCCCCCCAGCCACCCAGCCACCCTTCACGAAGCCACGATGGGGATCTGCGGCACCATGGCAGCTTTGGGAAGTTCGGGGGTGGCCGGCAAGCCTCTCCCCATCCAGCCAACCACCCATCCACCCTTCCCGAAGCCACGATGGGGCTCTCTGGCCCCATCGCGGCTTTGAGAAGTTCGGGGAGGTGGCTGGCAAGCCTCCCCTGTCCAGCCAGCCACCCCTCCGCCCTTCCTGAAGCCGCAATGGGGCTTTCCAGCCCCATCAAGGATTTGGGAAGCACGGGAGGGTTAGCAAGCCTCCCCTTCACCCAGCCAGCCCCATTGTGCTTCGGGAAGGGAGGAGGAGTGGCTGGCTGGGCGAGCAGGAGTCTTGCCAACTCCCCCCCCCCGCATGCTTCCCAAAGTGGTAAATGGGGTTGAAAAGGCCCATCACCACTTTGGAAGGGCGAGGGGTTGGGGGAGGCATATTTTTGTTCATGATTTTTTCACATTCTCAGTGGTCTTGCACCCCTAACCTCCGCAAATTTGGAAGGATGACTGTATAAGCACAGGAGTTTGAGCTCGAACCACAAGGGAGGATATCATCTCCTCTTCCAAAATTTCTCCTTCCTCCACATGTACAATCTCCAAGGAAGGAGTCGGGGTCGCCTGCTGTGATGGAGTATGACCAGAGGTGCCTTCACCAGTTTTGGCAGAAGCAGTTGGAGCCAAAGTTAAAGTCGGATCCTGTACTGCCATGGTAACAGCAACTGGGTGCTGTTGCTCTTCAGGCTCCCGCACCAAAGTTGCCACTGCAGTGGACACAGGATGTCCTTGGGTTTAGGAGAAGAATGTTTGGCCTTCTTCTTTTTCAGTCTGTCCTTAGAGGAGACAGACGAGTCACGGTTCCAACTGGACCCAGACCGTTTCAACGAGTCACGGTCCTGTGGCATAGTCAACAGCTCTGAAGAGCCATGGTCTTTCCTCAAACTCGAAGCAGTAACGTGCTTATGGGACCGATGCACAGCCTCAGGGTCCGATGCCACCAATTCACAATGGGATGGGCTCAAACGTCGATGCCGTTTTTTGGTCGACAGGCTGGCTGAAGGGGATCGACCCCTCTTCAGAGGTGAGGGGGCCTGAGCCACCAAGGTTGAGGCAGGTGGAAATAATGTTCTCTCGTAGAGAAAGGACTTAAGCCTCGAAGAGCACTGCTTATGAGCCTGAGCGGTAACGTTTCAGCAGTGCACACAGGCATCCACATTATGGGTCTCACTCAGACAAATGAGGCACTTGGAGTCCCCATCTCCCGATGGGGCAGGGAGCTTCGCCTAAAACGGAGCACCATTCGAAGGCAGCAGATTTTGAAGCCATAACCACCAAAATAGGGAAAGACAAAAGAAGTCCGCAGTCATGCCGAGTCAGAGTCCAAAGCTGAAGTCAAGGGCAAGGTGAGAGAGAGAAGCTGAAAAAAAACAGTCCAAAGTTGAAAAGGAGCCAGAAACCACAAGAGCCAAGAGGGAAAGCCAAAAAACAAAGTCAGGAAACAGTCCAAGTCAATCTGTGAGGTAAATTAGAAAGTGAAAGAAGCTCTAGTGACGAAGGGTTCCTACGTGCTGCTCATGTGGCAGAAAAAAGGAACTGAGGGGATTTAGGTGGGGGAGAGCCTTTAAAGAGACCGTTAGAGTGGGCGGAGTTACCGCCAAAAATGTTCTACCTAGCGATTCCAGAAGGTTCCGAGTGCTCTGTGCAGGCGCAGGAATTAACCACTGTGTGTATTCACAGAGACCATGAAGAAGATCTGTTTTTCACTCAAGCTTAAGCAAAATACAACTTGCTATACAGAGCTTGAAAAGCAAAGTGAGTAAAATATCAATTCCTTCTAATTTTACATAGAAGAAATACACAAACAAACTGAAACTCTTTCCACTGATGAAATCAGCAGACTGCCTGGCTGCAATCATTAAACTGTGAAGTCATAAATCTCAACATTCAAGATAATATCAATTAAACTTTTACACCCTGAGTTTAATTATACATGAGCAAGCTGCAAACAGACTCTTTCACTGCATACATTTACTAACTGAATGTTCTGTTATCCCCAACACTCTCTACATTTATACTGTAAGAGCTGTATTAACACATTTAATCATACCAGATTTGAAACACAAATATTCAAATTTAACAGGCCCTAATGCTTTGGTAAACATGTTAGCCAAATTCTCTTCTGACAGACAATAAGTCAAGGTGATCAGCCCCATTTATATAATAACAATAATAATAATAAAATTTTATTTCTATCCCTCTCTGCAATGCAATCGGGGCTGCTTACAATATAAAAACTCCATAATCACGATACCCTAGTCCACCCACCCCTTAAAATAATATTAAATTATAAAGGATTAAAAACATACAATAATTAAAAATATATAAATCAGAAAAGAAATTAAAACATACAATAATTTTTAAAATCCGATTGCAGCTCAGAAAGGACAGCTGAGTCTTGGGCCGGGATAGTTATTCAGGAAAGGCTTGCCGGAATAGACCCGTCTTGACAACTTTTTTAAAGCTGTCTAAGGGGGTAATAAGATGGATCTTGTCCGGCAGGCCATTCCACAATCTGGGAGCGGCAGCAGAGAAGGCCCTCTGGGAGGTCACCGACAGCCTTGTTTTCATAGGTTGCAACAGATTCCTCCCAGAGGACCGAAGTGCGCAGGGAGGGTCGTACAGAAGGAGGCGGTCCCAGAGATAAGTTGGACCCAAGCTATGTAGGGCTTTAAAGGTCATAACCAACACCTTGTACTGTGCCCGGAAACTAATAGGCAGCCAGTGGAGAGCTTTTAGCATAGGTGCTCTCTTCTGGAAACACCAGAAATCAACCTGGCTGCCATGTTCTGAACTAGTTGAAGTTTCCGAGTCAAGCACAGGGGTAGCCCCATGTAGAACGTATTACAGAAATCCAGACGGGAGGTTACCAGTGTGTGTACCACAGTTTCGAGGTCCCTGGTTTCCAGGAAAGGGTGCAGCTGGCATATCAGCCGAAGTTGATAACAGGCACTCCTGACCATCACATTTACTTGATTAGACAGCTGGAGCGATGGGTCCAGGAGCACCCCCAGACTGCGAACACTGTCCTTGGAGGAGAGTGTAGTTCCATCCAGGATTGGAAGTTGTATTCCCAGACCTGGTTTCGAGCCTGTAACTGTTAGTACCTCCATTTTGTCTGGATTCAGTCTCAATTTGTTTTTCCTCATCCAGTCCATTACTGCTTTAAGACAATCATTGAGAGGAGAGACACCATCTGAAGTCGAAGCTGATGACCGAGACATGGAGAAGTATATCTGGATGTCATCAGCATACTGATGGCACCGCACTCCATGCCTCCGAATGATCTCTCCCAGCGGCTTCATAGAGATGTTAAATAGCATTGGGGACAGGATGGCACCCTGAGGAATGCCACAGATAAGCTCTATTCTGGTAGAGCAACTGCCCCGAGCCTCACCCTCTGGGATGTGCCCGAGAGGAAGGAACGGAACCACTGCAAGGCAGTGCCTCCGATTCCTAACTCCCTCAGGCGATCCAAGAGGATGGAATGATCTATTGTATCGAAGGCCACTGAGAGGTCCAAGAGCACCAACAGGGTCACACTACCCCTGTCGATACCCAAGCGGAGGTCGTCAGCCAGAGCAACCATGGCAGTCTCCACTCCATATCTTCCCTTGTTTTTCCATGGCTCTTTCCATCTTTTTCCTTACCTCAGAAGGAGGACCTCAGAAAATCCATTAAAAAGAAAAAGATAGAACAGCTGCACAGTCCTGAACAGATACCCAGCCACCAGAAAAGAAAAATCTAATTTGTCCCGACTTCGCCATAGCCACTGTTTACTGTTTAATTTTAGTATTTTTAAGAATGTTTTAATTTCTGAATTATCTAATAGTTTTTAAGGGGGGTGGGATGGAGGGTTTTGGATATTATTATTATTATTATTATTATTATTATTACTTTTTAATTACTAGTGTGAGAAGCCCTCATTTGGAAGTGTCCCAAGAAGGGGCAGACAACTGCTCCAAGGCCAGGGCCCAGTTTTTAGGTTTGCCAAGTGGTCAAGAGCTGACCTTTCTTTTTTCAGTTTAAAATACATAGCTATACCTATCTACAGAAGATTAAAAATTAACTGAAATTAATTAATTTTTCATTTAATATTGTTACATTTGTTTAAAACACCCATTCATACAGTATTGAATTTATATGCATATATAATAAATCTTAAATGAGCTTAAATTGATCCTAATTAATATGATATTGACTACACTACAGTGAAGTAAAAGGAACAAAGGACTTTATCAGACCTCTACCCCTTAACGTTCTTTTGCCAGCATAAATGGTGTTGCTTTTATGCCTGCAAAAGAACCCTCCCTATCAGATCTACCTTTTCCAGCATCAATTAGGCTTTCCCAGCAGTAACAGAGCACAAACAGAGCTCTGTTTACTTCTGAGGTTGAAATCTCACCAATTCTCACGAGAAGAGCAGGAAATTTAAAAATAAAAACAAAATAAATACACAAACAGTACAGCAAAGCACTAAAACACACTTTTACAGTCCCAAGTTCATGGGGGGGGGGTCATAAAAAGAGTGTCCCCTACCTGGCTGTTGCAATCTCACCTTGAAGTGTTTGCCCATTGATGCTGCATTCACGTGAGTACAATGGCGCAAGGATTCAAACACTGGCAATGCCAGCAGAAAAGTGGAACGGAAGATCTATTGACTGCTTGGCCCATCAATAAAAAGTTCACCTCACTTACAGTACATTATTGCAAAAGGATGTTGTTGTCTGGTGTGTGCGCCCGTTCATGATCATTAGGCATCCTTATGGCACCATATTTGCCTAGTCTGATAAAGCCATAAGTTCTTTATGATTCTCATTATGACATTGATTATCCTATTGACTAAAGAACATTCTGTTACATAAATGATACATAAAGCAGTCTGCTGCTGAATTTTGGCAGCAAGTGGCAATCTTGTTTTTACTTTAGAAAAATAAACATTCTGTGGAGCATTATGGACACAGGGCCTGTGGACCACACTTTGCCCGCTCTCTCCTTCATATGACAATAGTAACCTATGGAATAGGTTAATAATTTGCAACTAATACAAATTAAGGTTGTTTTCAATGGGAGGGCCATGCTTAAGTTTAGCCATTGTTATTAATTATAGTTTAGCTCAAAGATGTGTAAAGTGCAACCTTTGAGCTTCATGTGGCCCCCAGTGTGGTCCAGCACTCAACACTTCCCTCATTGATTTCATTGGTCATGTAGGAGCATGGGACCAATTTCAAAATGTCCCCCTGAGCTTTTATCTTTTAATAGATCTATAGTAGTAGCATTGGAAACTGATGCAAACAGAGGCAAAAAATCAAGATAACAGATACCTACAGGTTTATTTTCCAAAGGTAGCACTGATCTTAATGTTAACATCTTGAAAGCATGGGTTATAGTTCATATTCAATATCTTTCCCACCTACTAAATTTCATCATCCCTATTATTCTATGGTGATAATAGGATAACTGTTGCTCTATTTATTCAGTGCAACGGCAGACTGCTCACTCTGCTTTTCCAGGATATAGCTCCACAGCTGTCCATTCAATTGTTCAAGCAATAGTTGAATGCATTTCTTTTCTTTGTCTGCTTTGCTTTCTCAGTAATAAACTTGAATAAACTGTGTGGTTGCATATCTGGACCACTGTATTAAATACATTTTCACCGGATACAAACTATCTTGAGTGAAAGGAAGTCTTTGAAAACAATATGTTCTTGGGTGAAAAGCCAAGTCTGAAGAAGCAAAAATTATCTGGCAGTTTCACAGTGTGAAACTGTCAGGATCATAACTCAGTTAAATCAAAACCAATATTCACCATAATGCTCGGAAAGCACACATTTGGCACTCCCCCCCACCATGGTGCTAATGCTTCTTTGATCCCAGTTGGAGCAAAAGGAAATAGTAAATGATGGTGCTTTAAAAAATATTACAGCATCGTGAAGTCTATTCTTTCTTTCAGTACTGCATCAGAATAAGACATTTATGATTCTTGTGAAACTAAGATTCTGGTATTTGCAGCTTTCTTCTAAGAACAAAGTAATCAAATTAATCAGGAGCTAACAATGCAGGAAAGACACACAAACCCGGCTGTGCTCAACTCTAGATTCCCACAAGCATATCATCCTAATAAACACCTCTGCTTATGCTTGAGAAGCTCAGTTGTTGCTTGTAAGCAAACTTTATTTCTCCATATCCTGTTAAACACAGCTTATACCCCACTTCCAGACACCCCTATTTTCACAGGCCTCAGAAACTGGCAGAATTTTGGTTTATTAATGTGACCTTCCACAAGGGAAAAAGTTAGGATGGTCTCAAAAGGTCATTTGAGTGCCCTGCCTCACCCTGGGAAGCCTAAAGGCTAAAAGCCAAACAGATAATGAATGAGTGGGCAAAAACCTTTGTATTTGCTAATTATGAAATTTCCTTCCCTCAAATCCCAACCTTAAAGACAAGTTGCTCAAGCTGTTAAAATCCAATCACTGGACATTAAGAAACACATTAGCATCTTTCTCACCTTTTGTCAAAGACCAGGAAACTCATTGTGCAATCCATGAAGGCTCATGGAATCCATTGTTTCAACCTATGAAGCAACCAATCCCCTCAGGCGTATTTGGAGGTATAAATATCACCCCCAAAATATCCCTTGTGGCGAATAGTCAGTTATAGGGGGAAACCCTTATCACTCTGTGTTAGCCAACCCAGTTTCCTCCATCCACTCTGCCAGATTGACTACAGGAGAGATCTGTATCACCCCAACAAAATCCTCTTGCTACCCCCATCCCAAGTTTTCCTACTGCTTTTCCTATAGCCTTGTGTGAATGCTTTTTCTGGGTGAATGTGTGTGTGTTTGGTGTTATTTTTGAACTCTTTAATAAAACCATACTTAATTTTACATGTGTGTATTCCATCCAGACTATTACTGGTGACACAGGTTGCAAGATTCCCCGGTTATCCCCTCTTTGCATAGCTAAAGTCGAGTTGATGCTAATTTCCCCAACATATTAGAAACTCGATATTTTCTTGGAATTTTCCAAGGAGCATTTTGGGTAACAATCCTGCAGCATTCTAATTTATCCCATTTAACTTCACATAACCTTTCTACTCTATGGAATCTAGCCAGTGCTAAACCCTCATGATCCATAACGCTAGGCTTGCATATTGCTCCTAGAGTTTCTCTTGCTGCCAAAGTTTGGACTTCCGGTGGCGAGGGCGTCGTGAAAGGACGTAGCGCGCGGAGCGGGTGCGCTACGTTCGCTAAATTCGGGTTGAAACCCCTAAAGAAAGTAACATCAAACAGGGGGTGAATTTGCTTGGGGAAACAAGCAATCGGAGGGGGCCTGGAAACGACCAGAAAGCCCAGAGGAAGAGTTTGGAAGAGTTCGGAAAACTCGTTACTAACATCTCCAAACGAATGCCTGGGGAGGTCCGAGGCTTGCCACACCCGGATTGAAGCAGCCCGCAAGGGTACAAACGACGCCACCACTTTTTAAAGGTTTTAAGACATCAGAGTGTCAAGTAAGCGTCTTTTTTTTTCTTTATTGTCCAGTGAGGAGACTCCCTAAGTTTGAATTCTGTTAAAGAGACTAATAAGCCTCCAAAACCGAGTGAAGAAACTCGGAGAATAGCTGAAGGGGAAAACTGATGAATGGGGGTTGCGAAAAATAGAAGGAGTGATTCGAAGGAGGAGAAAGGAGAGAGAGAAAAGCAAATAACAACTAATACTAACTAATACTAATTAATAGAGAGAAGTGAATATTAGAGAAAAGCGAAAGTGTGGAGATTAAAAAGAAAAGGAAAAGAAAGTCACGGCGTGACCAACTGGAAGAGGGTTAAAGTGACTAGTATTTAAAGCATTTAAAGAGACAGTATCTGATAGAGGAGAAACGCGCTTGACTAAGGAGGAGACGGAAAGGGGGAAGCGAAACAGTTGGAAAAGGACAAAAGGGATATAAATAAATAAAGAGAGAAAGTCTTAAAAAGGAAAGCCTTGAGCTATTGAAGAAGGTAGCCAGGACTAATTACGAATAAGAGGAAAGAGAATAAAGGAAGCAAAAGATTAAAAAGACTGAGCTTTGTGATAAAGTCTAAAGAGAAGCTGAGGAACATCCGGGTTAAGAGACGCTGGAAGACTCCAGGGTTAGGTGAAGAGGGACAACCAGGTGGAGGAGCCAAAATAGAAAGAACGTCAGTGGCGCAAGGAGAGAAAGAGGCGGAGGGAGCACTGGAGAAGCCGAAGTGAGCGAGATGAATGGTGATTGAAGAAGCGGTCTAAGGGCTACAAGAGATACAACAGAGGGTGAAGAAGTGAAGAAAGACAAGGAGCAGAGAAAATGAAAGGACAGAAGTAAAGGGGGGTTTAAAATAATTGGAGGCTATAAGGGGATTTGGATGGATTAAGGGTAAAATTCTATATAATTGTGAAACTGTACATGCCTGCTATAATAATTGTTAAGATTGAATAGCAAGGAAACTTTGGTTGATACTTAAATAGGTAAAATAAGAAAAAGAAAAAATAAGAAAAAAGAGAAGAGAGAGAAGGAAGAGAGAATAGAAGTTTAGGTTGGAAAGGAAAAAAAAAACCTATAAAGAGAAAAGAAAGGAAGGGTTTGATGATTAGAGATAAATAAGGGTTGGAGGGGACTCTGAAACTTAAGATATTGAAGACAGAGAGCGCTGATAAGGTAGAGAAGGCCTTTGAATATATTATAGTGGTAAGAGGGTGAAAGGAGAAAAAGGAAACAGAAAACAGGGAAATAAGCAAGAGCATAATAATTGATTAGCGGCCACGAATTAAGATATAGTATATTGGGAGTGATGCCAACTACTCGGAAAAACCTAGCACAGACACAATCTCAAACCCAGACGATACAGACAACCAGGAGATCATCTATTGATATGGCAACAAAGCTGGCAGATACAAATCAAATGTTATTAAATGAATTTAAGAAACTAAGTAGGGAATTAAAAACAGAGATGAAAGATTTAAAAGGAGATATAAGATCAGATTTACAAAAACAACTGGATAAATTCGGCTCTCAATTAGAAGCAGCTACAAGAGATATAACAAAAATAAGTGAAGAACTACAAGAATTAAAAGTTAGAACTGGGAATTTAGAAACAAGAACTAAGGTGTTGGAAAAACAAACAGAACAAGGAAATTATCAAAGAATAATACAAGAAACTAGAAATAGGGCGAAATGTATGAAAATAAGAGGGCTATCGGAACAACGAAGTGAGGATTTAGCGACCAGAATTATTCCCGTTTTAGCAGAGTATATAGGGTGGACACCGGGTCAACTTGATGTGGAGGTGGACAAACTGTATAGAATTGATTCCTGGATAGCTAGGAAGAAAAAACTCCCAAGAGATATAGTAATATATTTCTTGAGGGAAAGAGTCAAAGATATAATTATCCAAAGAAGTTACAAACAAAGTTTGATTATAGAAGGAGAAGAGGTTAGGATCTTCAGAGATATACCACTTCAGGTGTTAAAAAAGAGGAGAGAATATAACTTTTTGACACAGATCCTTAGGAAAAAAGAGATCCAATACAAGTGGAACAAAATAGAGGGGATAACTCTCACTTATAAATATAAAACGGTGGTGATAAACACGATAGGTAAGGCAAAGGAATTCCTAATGAAATTGCAAAGGGAACAAACAGGAAATACTGATAGTATGGAACAAGAAAGGGAAAAGGAGAATACAAGTGATAATCTCCAGGAACAGCAAAGAATTAAAGGAAAAAACAACAATCAAGAAAGTAAGGGAGAGGAAGGGGACATACAAGAACTGGACCCAGAACTGGAGAGGGTAGATCCGGGGATAGAGAAGGAGATATTGAGAAGTGAAATAGGGAGTGAAGGTGATGAAGGTGAAGAAGTAGAATCAGGATCAGAACTAGAAAGTAAGGAAGAAGATAATACAGAGGATTCAGAAGAAGAAATATTGGATAAGGAATAAATATAATAAGGATACAAGGAAACAACTATGATAGAGAAAATATTAACATGGAATGTTAAGGGGCTAAATAGCCCAGGTAAAAGGAAAAAAGTATTTCATTTTCTTGACAAACATAGAATTGATGTTGCGTGCCTACAGGAAACACATATTAGAAAACAAGACAAAAAGCTGTTGGAAAACAAAAAAAGGGGGGTGTTATATGTAACAAACTATGAAAAGAAAAAAAGAGGTGTTGCAATTTATGTAAATAAAAGACTTAAATCAAAGGAAATATTTAATGATGATAAAGGTTATTTTATAGGGGTAGAAATAAGCCTGGGTGGAAAGAGAGTCTTGGTGGTAGGAATATATACACCCCAAGAAAATAAAAGAAACTTCTTTGAAAGATTATTAAAGGAGATTCAGGAACATGACTACACAGATTACATTTTAGCAGGAGATTGGAATGGGGTGTTAAATTCTGAAATAGATAGATCCTCTACTCCAAATCCCAAAAAAGTTAAACAGGGGAATTTGCCAAAGATAGTAAAGGAAATTATGGAACAATTAGTAATAGGGGATATATGGCGACACGTTCATAAATCTGAAAGAGACTATACGTTTTATTCTGATAGACATAAATGTTGGTCACGTATTGACATGTTTTTGATATCGAAAACACTATATAGAGAGATAAAGAGAATAGAAATAGGTCAGAAAGTAATATCAGACCACTGCCCGGTAACAATGGAACTGGGCCAACATAAAAAACAGTACAACTGGAGACTGAAAGATGTATTAATTAAAAATGACCAAGTAATCGATAAAATAAAAAAAATATTGAAACTATTTTTTATAGAGAACTTAGAAAAAGGGACGGACATCAGTGTAGTCTGGGATACTTGTAAGGCGGTAGTAAGGGGTCATCTTATTCAGCAACAAGCGGAAAGAAACAAGGAAAGGAAAGCAAAAGAAGATAAAATACTAGAAGAAATCCGGAAAAAAGAAAAAGAACAAAAGAAAACACCAAAGGACGAGAAAATACAAAAAGAATTAACAATATTAAGGAAACAATTGGACATAGAAATGAGTTTAGAAATAAGTAAGAAACTAAAATACATTAATCAAAGATATTTTGAGCAGTCCAATAAACCAGGGAAATGGCTAGCCCATAGATTGAGAAAAGAAAAGGAAAGAAGAATGATAACGGAGATTAAATCAAATGATAAGATATATACTGACCAGAATGAGATTATGAGAGAGTTTTACAACTATTATTCTGAACTATATGCAGACAAGCTACAACATCCCGAGGATAGAGAGGAGATAAGACAATACCTAGAGAAAGAAAAACTCCCTCAGTTATCAGAAGAGCAGAGATACGAGCTGAACAGGCAGATTACAAAGGAAGAAATAAAGGAGGCAATAGGTAAAATGAAGGTAGGCAAAGCCCCGGGACCTGATGGTTTTTCGGTCCTCTATTATAAGACTTTTGAGGAGGAATTGATAGATCCATTACATGAACTGTTTAATAAGGTGAACAAGGGAAAGTGTCCCGAATCTTGGTATGCAGCTGATATAACAATTATACCAAAGGAGGGGAAGGATGAGACATTGCTAACGAATTATAGACCGATATCGTTATTGAATATTGATTATAAAATTTTTACAAACATACTTACAGAGAGATTAAAAAGGACACTTAATGATTTGATTCACGAGGATCAAAACGGATTTTTGGCAAATAGACATACGAGTAACAATTTACGAACACTGCTCAACATAATAGAGTATTATGATAAACACACTGAGAGGAAAATGAGTTTTATATTCGCAGATATAGAAAAAGCATTTGATAATGTGAGGTGGGAATTCTTATTTGAGGTTCTAGAACAAATGAAGATGGGCGCAAATTTTATGGATTGGATTAGGAAAATTTATAAGCGACAAACAGCCCAAATTATAATCAATGGAGAAAAAACGAAAGCATGTACTATCGGAAAAGGAACAAGACAGGGTTGTCCTCTGTCACCTCTCCTATTTATAATAGTACTAGAGGTCTTAACCCGAAAAATCAGACTGAACCCGCAAATAACAGGTTTAAAGATCCAGAAACAAGAATTCAAATATAAAGCATTTGCGGACGACATGGTGTTCGTACTAGACAACCCAATAGGGAGTATTGAGTATTTAAAAGTACTGATAGAAGAATTTGGAAAATTAGCGGGCTTAAAAATAAATAAAGAAAAAACATTCATATTAACAAAGAATCTAAATAAAAAAGAAGAACAAACATTGGAGGAAATAACAGAATACAAAATATGTAAGAGAATAAAGTATCTTGGGATTGAGTTAACAAATAAAAACTCAGAGCTATTTGAAAACAATTATACAAAAGTATGGAATAAGATCAAAGAGGATTTAAATAAATGGACTAAATTAGATTTGTCATTATTGGGAAGGATTGCTTCAGTGAAGATGAACGTTCTACCAAAATTACAATATCTGTTCCAAAATATCCCAATTATAACTAATGACAAAATATTTGAAAAATGGAATAGGGACTTACTGGGGTTTATCTGGGCCGGGAAAAAGGCGAGAATAAAAAGGACATCCTTACAGGATTCAAAAGAACGAGGAGGCCTAGGCTTACCGGATTTGCAGTTATATTATCATGCAAACTGCATAGCATGGGTAATGGAATGGATGACATTAGCAAATACTAGACTCTTACAACTGGAGGGATTTAATCTAAGATTTGGGTGGCATGCATATTTATGGTTTAACAAAATGTCCGTACATAAGGAATTTTGCCACCACTATGTAAGGCGTCCACTGATACAAGTATGGTTGAAATACAAAAAAATTCTTTGTCCCAAAATACCACTATGGATTTCTAACCATGAGGCATTCCACAAAAAAGAAAATCTGTATAACGACAAATGGTTGACATATAGAGATATTTTGAAAAGAGAAAGGGATGTTTATAGGATGAAAACCCAGGAGGAACTAATGCGAGACAATATACGGTGTCATTGGTTTTTACACAGACAACTATCTGAGAAATTTAAACAAGACTCTAAGCTAGAAGGTATAGAACAGGAGAAGACTGAGTTAGATAAGGTTATACAAAGTGGAGGGAAAAAAAGAATATCTAAAATATATAAAATACTGCTCACTTATAAGTTAGAACAGGAAAGAATAAAAACACATATGGTAAGATGGGCCCAAGACATAGGCCATGAAATCATGTTGGAGCAATGGGAACAAGCCTGGATAAAAAACATAAGATTTACTAAGAGTAACAATATAAAAGAAAATTACTATAAGATAATGTTCAGGTGGTATTTATCACCTGAAAAGATAGCTAAAATCTATAAAAACTCATCTGACCTTTGTTGGAAGTGTAAAAAAACAGTGGGCACCTTCTACCACATGTGGTGGAGATGCGAGGTGGTAAAGAAGTATTGGAGTAAGATACACAAGCTAATCGGAAAAATTCTGAAAGTAGATTTCCAGAGCGAACCAGAGATTTATCTGCTAAATATGGTACAAAAGATAAACACCTGGAAACAAAGAAAATATGAAAAAATTTTGTTATACATGATAACGGCAGCAAGAATTATATTAGCGAAAAATTGGAAGAGTCAACAAGAACCAACAACAGAAGAATGGCTGTTGAAATTATATGACATGTATGAAATGGATAGATTAACCATGTTGTTAGATGAGGAAAAGACACAGAAAAGTTGTGATGACTGGGAAATTCTAGCCCCAATTTGGAAAGAGAAATGGGGAGAATGGGCAATAGTTTGCCTAGAGAAATAACGACTTAGATTAAGGAAAAGAGATAGAAGGTATAACTTTAACAGAACAAGATAAGGAAAATAAGGAAGAGGGAGAGGTTGAGTGAAGATAACATTGGATATAAAGGAAAAGAGGAAGTTGTCTATGTGAATGGTTGTGTAAATAGAAGAAAAATCTGGAGGAATATGGGTTAATTGGGAGTACGAATGGTAGTGTAGGGTGAGGTGTGTTGGGGGGGTTATGTCGGGGGATTGTGGGTTATTATGCAATGTTAAATGTTGTTTTTATGTTTAATTCTATGTTGTTAAATGTTGTCAAATGTTTTTATTTGGTGTAATGAAAATACTAATAAAAAAATACACAGATGATCCATAACGCTAGGCTTGCATATTGCTCCTAGAGTTTCTCTTGCTGCCAAAGTTTGAAAGAACCTGTTTTGCCATGTGACAGAGCATCAGATATATGTCTTGTTCACATTCAGGGGCCATACTATAGTACCTTGTCCACATTTATTTACTCCAGAGTTAAGAAAGATAATGCAGCAAAAACTATTCTAAAAGCAGTTTAGTGGAAATGATCATCATCTTCATCAAAATCATAATCACGTTCGACTTATTGAGAAAAAGTTGCCTGAACCTAATCCACTACTTTTCCATTGTCACTACTTAATCACTTAAATAATATTACCCAAAATCACTTATGCTAGGCTCCCAGCTCCTTGTTCTTTGTTCACCAGTGGCTGCTTTACATCCTTCTTTGGATAAGATTTTCATTCTATACTTATTAAATTGTTTCCTTTAAAAAAGAATCTATCACATTTTATGGAGCCTCACGGTTGAGAATGAAGCAATGGAAATGGAGGTTTGTTTCAGCAACATTCTATGCCAATTGGGAGTCATAGCTAATTGCTCTCTGCTGTTTAGGATGTGTCTGTGCATAACATGATGGAAACAAGCAAGGAAGGTTAATAAAATTGCATGTGAAATGAAAACAAAACACATCAAAGAAAAAGAAATAGGCTAAGATCATGTTTAATGCTGGCACAGCATAAAGCTCCACCAGAGTACTTCTGCAGAGGTTTGGCAGGGTGACAGCTGCTAGCTGGGTGATAGCATGACAGAGCTCTCCCAGGCACACCCCACTGCTTGGCTAATGAATGGGCCTTTGGCTTGGGGTGGATGTCACCCATCACTGTCCAGCAACTGTTTCATAGTCTGGGAAAAACTGTTGCACAAGGAGGTACTTATGCTAATATAATTCTTAGTTATATTAGAATATGACACCAACAGAGTTCCAGCTACAATTTTCTATATATGTGTTAGAAACAACAGAAATTAGAAAAGGCTGAGATTGTGCTTATATTATTAGAGAATCAGAGATTAATCTACAGACAGCAGTGATCTTCTGTTGGTATATTTTAAAGCATATTTTCAAACAAATTTTCTGTGATACACAGGAACAAAATTAGGGTTTAAGTATGTTTCCTTTACAGGAAAAAAAGGAGGAAATACAATCTCCACGTCCTAAATATTTAGATGGTCTCATGACAGATACAATTTTATATTTAAAAACAAAAAACAAAAAGGGCATAGGAGAATATTCTTCAATCAAAAAAATCTACTGCTTGACAAATATACTTTTCATTGTATATTTCAAGATAATTTATGTATTATGCAATATGCCCCAAAAGTGATTATCAACTATAAAACTCGTGAGTTAATTGAACATTATCATTACCATTATTATCTTATTGTTATGTCATAACCAATCAAAGAAAGCCACAAACTTCCAAAATACTGCTTACATTTACCATTGGCCTCTTAAACTTTCAAAGCAATATTAATATTTTGCCACTAGGTCTCGTTATTTTTGCCTGTTTTGTTAACTAAAAACATTTATACAGCATTTGTATACTGGTTTCAATAAAGATCTGTTGAGAGACATTTAAGATATCATACAATGCACTGGATTCCTTGCATTCTAAAGTGTTTTCAAAGCTTGCTTATAACTTAGGAGTTGAGGTAACATCTTAGGTTGTTTGATCACACATAGAGACAGACATTTCTATGGAACAGCTGGTGGATTACCTGAAGGCAGTGCCAGTTCTAGGAGTCCCTTTGCTGCAGCCATTGAGCCTAATTGAACCCACAGAGGTTCACCATCTGAAACATGTCATTTGTTCTGTTCTTATCTCTGGTTAGTTATTGGAGACAAGGAACTAATTAAATCCAGATATATCTTTGTGTGGTTTTCAATAGAACAGGAATTCTCATTTCTAGACTAGCAATGTTTTGTCTGGAACTGAAGCTCTCATATGCAGACTAGCTTTTTCTTGCTAGTCTTGCTGGAAGTTCAGATTTTCAGCCTAGAAAGATTGTGTCTTGAACAGGAACACCCATTTACAGATTAGCAAGGTTGTACCTCCAACTGAAGCTCATGTTTGCAGACTGGCAAGATTCTGCATGACACACAAGGGCTTTCATTTGCAAAGTGACAAGAGTTTGCATGGCTCAGATCTTACTTTAAAACTAGCAAGGTTCAGAAAGCGAAAGAATTTTGTAAAAAATTGGATAAAGCAAATAAAAAAATGAAGGAACAAGAAGAACAGGCAAAACAACCGGACATGGAAGATACACCAGAAGTGGAGGTACAAAGAGAAGAAAAATCTGGACAATCAGATGAGGAAGATGAAAAAGAGGAAGAAGGAGGAGGAGAGAAAGACCTAGGAGAACTGAGTGACCAGGAAGAGGAGAAAGAATAAGAAAAAGAAGAATAATTATTATTATAGTTAATTAAGTCAGAAATAAGATATAAATAAAAGAAGGAATAAAGATGGAGACCAGAATTATTTCATGGAATGTGAAAGGCATCAACTCAAACTATAAGAGGAGGCAAAGTCAAAAAAAGTCAAAAAATGATATTATTTGCTTACAAGAAGATATTAAAAGTAGATATTAAATATTTTAAAAATCCTAAATTAGGACAAAATTTCATTTCATCAAGCCAAAAAAAGAAAAAAGGTGTTGTCTTGTATATAAATAAAAAATATCCTGAAAAAGAAATGTTTAAAGATCCAGGTGGTTCATATATAGGAGTAGAGGTGGTAATGGAAAATTTAAAATTGCTTTTAGTAGGGGTATATACTCCCTTGAAAAATCAAGAAGTCTTTTTCAGAAAATTGATTTCAGATATTGAAAAAGTGGGAAATGAAAATATAATTTTACTGGGTGACTGGAATGGTGTAGTAGACCCTGTGAAAGACAGGCAGTTGGCTAAACAGATTAGGAAAAATCAAGGCAGACTTCCAAAAATATTTTTTGAATTAATGAGAGAATTTAATTTGATGGATGTATGGAATTGGAAATACTGACAGGCGAAAGGTTTTACTTTCTACTCTGATGTCCATCATTCATATTCAAAGATAGACATGTTTTTGGCATCTAAAGATTTAATTTCAATAATAAAGAGTATGGATGTTCTTCCAAATTGGATATCAGACCATAATCCAATTCAATTAAAAATACATACGAAAAATAAAGAGTTTAGCTGGAGATTACACAATAGTCTACTGAACAATGAGGAGGTTTTAAAGAAAGCAGGAGATACATTAAGATTATATTTTTTAGAAAATACCACGGAAGATGTAAGTACAAAATGATCTGGGAGGTTAGCAAACCAGTTATGAGAGGTTTCTTTATAAAGCAAATAGCCGAAAGAAGGAAAGAAGGAAAGAAAAAATTGCAGAATCTAACTGAGATAGCAACAAGGGAAGCAAGACTTATGGCTATGCCGCATGACAAGAACTTGAAAGAGGAAATCAATTTATTGAGAAAGCAAATACAATCACAGATGATTGAAGAAGTAGAGATTAAACTGAGAATGGCTAGAAAAAAATATTTTGAAACAGCAAATAAATCTGGAAAATGGTTAGCCCAGAAACTCAAAAATCTGAAAGGAAAGAAGATAATAACAGAGATAAAATACAAAGGAAAAATATTTACAGATAATAGTTCAATCAAAAAGAATTTCTATGATTACTGTTCAAAATTATATGATGAAACATCTTCAACAGGACTAGGTAAGGGAAAAATAGAACAATATTTGGAAAAACAACAAATCATAAAACTGACAGAAGAATAAAAAGAAAGCTTAAATAGTAATATTACAATGGCGGAAGTGGTGGAAGCAATTGGAAAGCTAAAAACTGGAAAGGCTCTGGGGCCTGATCGATTTACTCCAACTTATTATTAAAAAATGGAAAATGAATTGATTCTCCCTCTGCAAAATACATTAAATAAAATAAAAGAAGAAGGGATTCCAGAATCATGGAAAGAAGCCTATATATCTATAATACCAAAAGAAATAAAAGATTTAAGAGATCCGAAGAACTATAGACCCATTTCGCTGTTAAATTGTGATTATAAAATCTTCATGTCAATACTAGTTGAGAGATTAAAAAAGATTCTATCTAAGATAATAAAAGAAGATCAGAATGGCTTTCTCACAGACAGGTATGCAAAAAATAACACTAGGACTATAATTGATCTGATTGAGTATTATGAAGAACATAATGAGAAAAGCTTGGCTATGATTTTTCTAGATGCCAAAAAGGTGCTTGACAAAGTTAAATGGTTGTTTATGAAAACCGTAATCTCAAAAATGGACATGGGGGAAGAATTTTCAAGATGGATAGACCAAATATATGAAGATCAATATGCACAATTGTTAGTGAATGGAGAAAAAATGGGAAAGCTGAATATTATGAAAGGAACGAGGCAGGGTTGCCTGTTTTCTCCCCTTCTCTTCCTTATAGTTATTGAGATTTTAATAAACAGCATTAAAATGAATGAGAAAATTAAGAGCACCAAAGTAAAGGGTTATGAGTTCAAGATTAAAGCTTATGCAGATGATCTTGTGATTTTTTTGGAGGACCAAATAAATCAACTGGAGGAACTGGGGAGGAATTTGGAGGAATTTGCAGAAGTATCAGGATTCAAAATAAATAAAGACAAAACAATAGTACTCACTAAAAATGTATCTAAAAAACAAGAAGAACAAATACCTATTAAAACAGGATTTAAGATTGAAAAAAATAAAATACTTAGGCATATGGACATTGAAAAGAAACATGGACTTATTTGAGAACAATTACAATAAGTTATGAAGAGAAATCAAAGCAGATCTAATAAAATGGTCTAAAATTAACCTATCCTTTTTAGGGAAGATTGAGACAGTAAAAATGAGCATTTTACCTAGATTTATATTTTTATTTCAAAACTTGCCTATCATATATAATAACAAATGCTTTAAAATCTGGAAATCGGAAATTTCAAAATATCTTTGTGGAGGAAAGAAACAGAGAATAAAGTGGAAGTCTCTGTTAGATAAAAAATAGAGGGGAATGTGCTCTACCGAACCTTCACCTCTACTTCAGGCATGCGTGCTATCTTGGATCAAGGAATGGATCTTTCTAACCAATACTAGGTTATTGGCTCTGGAGGGATCCAATCTTAGATTCAGATGGCATGCATACCTGTGGTACGGCAAAAGAAAAGAAAACAAGGATTTTTACAACCACCATGTAATAAAACCTCTCCTAAAAATATGGCTAAATCTAAAGAAAAAAATTTATAAAAATATACCTTTATGGATTTCAGCAGAAGAAGCTTTGGGGGGGGGATTAAACCGAGGAATGAGTCATGGATAAAGTACAAAGATATTTCAAATAAAGATACATAAGGATCTGTACAGATAAATACTAGAGAGCAACTACAGGAAAGAGGATTTAGGATGAACTGGTTCTTATATAAACAGATTTACGAACAGTATAAAATGGATTATAGAATTGAGAATTTTGATCTAGAAGAAAATAAATTAGATGAAATAATTTTTGATAAGAAGAAGCATCATATAGCAAAATATTATAATATCTTGTTAGAAAGAGAATTGGAGAGTGAACTCATTAAAGAACAGGTGATTAAGGGGGCTCAGGATATAGGCCAAGTAATAGAATTAAATAGGTGGGAGAAGTCATGGAAAGATACTCATAAATTTACCTTATATCAAAATCTGAAGGAAAACTATGTAAAAATGTTTTACAGATGGTATCTTACCCCAGTTAAAATAAATAAGATGTACCATTCAGGAAATATAAACTACTGGAAATGTGAACAGACGAAGGGCACTTTATTTCACATGTGGTGGAACTGTCCGTTTGCAAAGAATTACTGGGAAAAGATACACTCTACAATATGTGAAATCTTAGACATAAAAGATTCTATGATTCCAGAGGCTTATTTACTAAACATGATAGATAAAATCCAAGAGAACTCTAATAGGTATTGGAGAGTACTTTCATATATGATCTCAGCCACAAGAATATTATATGCATTAAAATGGAAAAAGAAAGAACATCCCACATTAGAGGAGTAGTTGATTAAATTAAAGGAGATGGTGGATATGGATAGGCTAACAGCTCTGTTGAAAGACAAAATGGGTAACATAATTGAAAAGGAATGGACTCCAGTCAAAAGGTTCTGGAAAAAAAAAGTGGAAAAATCTTAGTAAATTTGACCTTTAAAGCTGGTTTTAAGAAACATTTAAGTTATTTATGAGCATTGAGAAGGGATCAAATCAACAATGAAGATTGGGTAACTTTTAGGAGAAACATGGAGGAAAAATTATAGAGTACGGAAATCATTATAATTTGTTGTAAACTTCAATCCTGGTGAATCGGGGATAATACTGGAAATTCTGTACAATGAAAATAATTAAAAGAAAGATAAGAAGAATATGTAAATGTTTGAGTTAGTAGAAATCGTACAATAAGTTGGATGAGATAAAAATCCAGGAATCTCTTAATGATATGTTTTCTCTTTTTTAGGGCTATAATGTAAAAGTTACATGTTACATGCAAAAGTTACATGTATTGATAGTGAAATAGTCAATATGGAAAAGTTGTGATATAAATGTGTAACTTAAAAAATATTTTTAAAAAAACTAGCAAGGTTTTGCAGTCTGGATATTGTTGGTCATGGCAAATTGGTAAGATTTACACTACATCTGGTTCTGCTCATTGCCTTGGCCTTTCCCCATCCATGACTAGTTCCATCAACAGCTAGAATTTGGCTGCAAATATGCGAATATGTGAAGTAAAGAAGAGATTCAACAGACATTCCTATGTGCTGCTAGTGCAGTGGGGGCAGGAACTGAGGCATTTGGGCAGGAAGGGCTTTTATATAGGGCAGAGGAGAAGGTGGGTGGGGCTACTGCCCAAAATGCTTATGTAACTATTCCAGAAGGTTCCGAACAGTGCTTTGTGCAGGCGTAAATACCCAACTGTGTGCATTCACACATTTGGAGATTATCAGACAATAAAAATATCCCAGGACAGGGACAACAGGAGATCGCTAAAAGGTTTACCTTTTAGATGAAGGTGTCCTTGTCCTGGGATGCTCCCGTTCTGCTCCTGTTCCTCCCCCATTTCCTCTTATTCACAGAAAAATCCGGGAATAAGAGGCCCATTCCGTTATTATAATGGAACAACGGGTGAGCAAACAGAAGCCCCGTTCTCCTCCCAGGATCACAACAAATCGTGATGTCACCAGGAGGTCCGTGCCGGACACTTCCGGGTGAGATCAAGAGGACAAGGTAAGTAAAACCCTTTATTTTCCCCTTCCCGAGCAGATTTTTATTTTTTTAATGGGGTTTTCTGCTTGGTGAACTGTTTTGACAGGTGGGGGGGCGTAAATATGAATTTGCTACCTGGCCGTTCTCTCACGAGAATGGCTGGGATTTCAGTTCCCAGTCGTAAAAGCAGCCATACGACAGCTGCATTTACAACCAGGCAGCAAAGGGAGGGGAAGCCCATTCCTGTCACGGAATGAAGGTAGGTGTCTGAAAACGTTTACCTTATTCCATGGCAGGAATGGGAGTGGAGTGGGGGTGGGTAGCGGGACTGAAACAGGCTACAAAGGCCTGTCTAATAATCTCCTTTGTATCACTTATTTACAACATGGTACAATCCTTTGTATCAAATCCAAAGCTCTCTACATTTTCCCTTTGGATTATAGTTAAACATAGAGTAAGGGAAAGTATCAGTAATAAAGCAAGATAACACTTAATCCTACCCCTGTGCACTAAATATGGCAACAAAGAAGTCAATTTTATTTGGTTTAGTATTTTCAAGAGTATTTCTTGAAATCCTATTAGGTGTTCAAGCTGTGTCTATGTTAATTTTATTTTGTTGTTTATCCAAAATGTGGAAGGACTATCCTAGGCTTGTATCAAAGCAAAACCTTCAAATTTGATGCAAGAAAGCCCATTAAGATAAAAAGGCATACATTCAACTATACCTGGATTTAAATTTAGGAGGCTTATTAGCAAATGATTCCACTGATTTTAATGAGATTTTAAGTAAAATTGGTTTTAATTGGTTTTGAGCTAATTACAGCATGATCAACAGACTCCTAATGAAGCAAGGCACTTGGAAAAACAAACTATTTTAACAAAGTGAGCAGGCTGATTGCTTCAGCATGGCATGCTTAATGTATTTTAACATGCTTAATGTACCTTGCTAATAGATGGTTTACACTGCATTGAGTTTTCTAAAACAAATAACCCTAACAATGGATGGCTCAACATTAAGAGAAGCTATTTAAGAAGGGTCACCTTTGGGCATTAATGGAATGGATCTGGGGGGATTTTTAAATGCTCTGGTGGTGAGGTTCCTGCTGTTAGAACTTGCTTGATAAGGAGATCACTTAGGCAGCTGTAATGAATGTTTGTATCTGTCATCTCTCCGGATGCAAAGCATTAGTGCTGTAGGTTTCTTAAGGCAGTGAAGCAACCAGAATTAGGTGGTTCCTCATTCCATACCCTATGGAAATCTCCCCTCATACCCCCTCCTGTCCAACCTTATGAAGTTGTCACAAATCAATCAATGTTCTATCTCTCCACGATTAAAGCAGTCAGTTGAGTTTCTGTTTCTTTTGTCTGTTCCTTGAGAGAGCCATCTAAGCTTTGTTATTGCTAACTCGCCCCTCCAAGGCACAGAATAGAGTATAAATATTAGAGCCTCGACAATAGCTAGGTGTGTCACAGCAGAGGTGTGATACAGCTCTACCTCAGCATTCTCTTCTTTGCAGTGCCACTCTCAGGCACTACTCTTGAGTATTTTTGCTGCATGGAACTCTCTTCTCTTCAACACTGGTAACTATCACCCTATCTTCCTGGACATCTCTCTCTCTATCCAACCTTTATGCCTTATTCTACTATAACACTGTATGGTCCGTAAGAACATGTGTTGTGCATGTTAGTTTACTTTCTGTATTATTCCAATAAAATACTTTGTTTTACCTTAACTGAAGTCTCTTCTACAGTTAATGCTGGTATACATGGTGAAAAGATCCCAGAAGTTACCCTCTTAATGAAGGCCTCCTGTTTGAGCTAATAAATCCCCTAACTAGATTCTGGCTTCATGGGTGGGACTCTAACATACCCCCCACCTCTTAGGGTAACACTATAACAGTACTGAGCAATTTTGACTTTCTTGACTCATAATTAATTAAGTACCCATATTAATATAAACTTACTTTTTTTCACATCCATTCCTTGCACAGAAGGTGGATATGTAGGTTTTAGCACATGAGAAGATGTCTTGTCGGCGACTTTGATGGCTATGTCTGTGGACCATGGAGTTTCTTCTGTTTTGGCTGATGACCAGGAAGTGTCCCCAGGCACTTTGGTCAAAATTCTTTCATCAGTAGGACTAGTTTTCAGTGCTGGAGTTTGAGAGACAACCTGTGTAGCTCCTTTGCGTATACTAAAGTTTTTATGCATTTGGTCAACATGAAAAATTGGGTTTGTTGTCCAAGATGGTGGCTGTATTTTGTTGCCCATTGAAGGAGCCACATTTGATCCACTTCCTGTCATATTTGGAAGAGGGGTGTCAGGTGTCTCAGTGTCACCATCAGTGCCAAATAAGTCACTTCCATTTGAATAAAAACATGCTTTTCCCAACGCACCTGCATGGGGAAAAAAAGAATAAAACATAATTGGACCACCTGTCAAAATTAATTAACAAGAACAAACATTCTTCATACTACCTATTCTAAGAGACAAGCATCTGGAAACTATTCCGGAGAAGATGAGAGGTTTGCAACAGTGTTTAAATTCTAAACATCAGTGTTTTATGGCTAGAAATAGTTTTCCTTCCATTGTATAATTTACCAGTCATCACATTGCCAGCTGTATCTTTAAAAAGCCCCTTTGCAGCTCCATAAATAAGCACATTTTCCTATAATAACATTTAAATACAACATAGACATTGCTTTCTATGTAAAGCATTATACAACTTATATAGTTGAACTCTATAAACAGATTGTGAGCTATGTGAGTTCCTATTTTGGTTCTTGAAATATTTTATCTCAAAAATACAATCTACATTCTATAATAGTATATTATTTTTCCAACCTATAAATACAGAAAATTTGATCCAGCAGAGTGTGAATGCACTTTCTTAATGCAGAGGGATTCCACAAGGCTCAATGTGGGGTTTATTTCTGTTTCCCACGACTACCCATCAGTGTTAGTCTAATGATACATGTGCAGGTGGCATGAGGAAACAATGCTTTCATAAATACCTCCTTTACCCTTATGAAGGAGGGCTGTTTGAGGATGTGGAGGAATTCTCATTGCCTGCAATGTTTCCCTGCATAAGTGGTAGGAGTAAACTGAAAAACAGAGTCCTGTGAGATTCTTCTACACAGCTACAGCTTTTACCTACATTTTTATTTTTACTGTATATTATATCCTACTTTTCTCCCAGAAATGGGACCCATATGCTTTGTCCTTGCAAAAAATGAATCTTCACAAATAAAAATACTTTCTACATATATAATACAGAAATCTGACTGGTATTGAAATAAGAGTACAGATCTAGATATGAACATTTTAGTAATTTTACCTTTATTTAGTATTTGATCACTGTTTTCTCACCACAGCATGATCATAATTGTTAATTGCTACATTTATGCTTTACTTCTAACACATCCACTAAAACTTGCTTATTCTTATAATAGGTATTTTTACTAAATTCTCTGCATGTTAATTTTTAATATTTATTTTAAAGTGTAAGCTAACAAAGCAGCATACATAGAATAAGTTCTGTGTGCTAAGTACCTTTATTTAGGTACTTAATATTATAACAAATCAATGAAACATAATTTAAAATAAAAAGTCCTGTCATGTGCATAGACAAACCATTATGAAGTAGAAGAAATGTCACAGAAGAAAAGCTGACAGAGTTAATACAGGTAAGATTTTTATATTTGCATTGACCAGCGAAGCCGTTTAACCAATGTATGGCAGAAAGGAATTAGCAAAAGTAGCTTTTTAGGCATAGAGATGCAATGTTACAGGAAGCTACATTAGTTGAATTTCTGTCTGTCACATAGCTGCCAAAAATGCATAACCATTTTATAACAAAAAATGAGAGCCTTATTTTCTATTTTAACTGAAAGAGGATAGATATTGGATGCAGAGGGTCTACTACTTGGAACTTAGTATGTTTTCTATATAAACAACAACAACAATAATAATAATACTTAGTTATTTATTACCCGCCTCTCCCCTCAGGATCAGGGCGGGGTACAACATCACACAGTATACAATACAATACATCACAATACCGTACAATTCAATGCAATACAATTCAATACAATTTTTAGCACGATACAGTTCAAAGCACATTCAGTACAGACAATACAGACAATTGTGCAATGTGAATGCCAGTAGATGGCACTGCTGGCATACAAATGATGCTGCAAGAGTGACACTGCAGAATGCATTGTACACTAATAACGACTGCTGCTTTTTAAAACTGAATTAACAGTTTCCACAGCATGTCGCTCCAGCTCTTTATTATGCTGGTACTCATTTTACTGACTTACAGAAGGCTGAGTCGACCTGGGGGGCCCTGAAATCGAACTTATGAACTCAAGATCTACATGAGTTTTGGCTGCAGTTTTGGCTGCATTAGCTTACTGCGCCACCAGGGCCCCTGTCATATACAGATCCCAAACTCATTCATTCCAATGCTACAGGTATGCTCTGTCAGCTGCTATAATGAAAGATTTATGGTACTTCTGAAATACAGTTGTCCCTTCACATTCACTGGGGTTTGGTTCCAGGACCCCCCATGAATACCCAAATCCGTGAATACTCAAGTCCCATGATATGCAATGGCAGAGCAAAATGGTGTCCCTTATATAAGATGGCAAAATCAAGGTTTGCTATTAGGATTGTTATTTTTTAAAGAATATTTTTCAAGCCGTGAATACTCAAATCCGTGAATGTCAAATCCGTGAATGTGGAGGGACAACTGTACTAATATACTAACGTATCTAATATTCAAAGAAGCATTGGCAATTCTGTAAGCAAAAAGAGGGGGAGGGAAGCTAACAGCCGTACAAGTGCTCATTTGTCAGGGCTTGTCTGTGCAATGTTGACCACGATGGCAGACACACACACCACACTGAATCCAAAGTGACTGCACATTATTATCTACACAGGCCAGCAAGGCTGATTGCATCATCCCCTGTTTTTGGAGCTGCCACCATCACTCCTTCAGCAACCTAGGATCTCTGTGGAAAGCCTGCCTGGCATGCCAGTGAGCCGAAATGAGGCACCCATGCAATCACTGAGGAGGGATTAGAGTGACCCCCCTCCTTGTTGATCACATGTCTAGACACCCGTTTTTACACTCAGCAGAAGCAATGGTGAACCAGATGGGAAGAAGATCACTGGCTGTGATGTCTCCAAGAGGCATCCAGCCATGCAATGGGGGGAGGGGCTATGATGTCTCCAGGAGGTTCCAGCCATGTGATCTAGGAGGTGGTGAAATTGCTGGCTGTGACATCTCCAGGAGGTTCCAGTCATGCAATTGGTGGGGGGGGGAGGATCACTGTCTGGCATCCAGCTACACAATCTAGGAGGGGGTTGCTCTACCCCTTCTCATTGATCACACGGGTGCACCATTCTGCCCTCAACAGAAGGAACAATGGCAGCCAGGGTCCCACAGGGAGCTGCTAGGCAGCAAAGCAGTGATGGCTCCAACCAGGATCTATCCCAGCACAGGGTAAGAGGGATGGCACTGATTTTGCCATGTAGACAACTGGATCAGCCAAATTGGACCCAATCTAGCTGTCCACATGCCAACAGAACCCGAAGCTAATCCGAGGTTTCTGGAAAATATCAGATTTTTCCATGATTTCACTTCTACAGGGCAAAGTCATGTTAACAGCCAAAAATTTGGATCCTCCCTGGAGCACACTAGGGAGAAGAAGAAGCACCACCACTTTTCCAGAGAAGAGAGGTCTGTAGATGTCTGTAGAATAGGGATTCTGTTGGTGTACCACCCTTCTCACTGCTCAACAATCTCCCTTCCAGAGCTGGTCGAGTTGGTCTTTGGGGTGGTGTTGGAGTCCCCTCAGCTCATCATGCTGAGGGACTTCAACATCCATGCAGAGAACTCTCTGTCCGATCAGGACTTCATGTCCTCCATGACAATCATGGGTCTGTTGCAAGTAGTGTCTGATGCTACCCATGCTGCAGGACACACTCTGGACCTAGTTGTCTGTGCTGGACAGGAGGACTATGATCTTGGTGTGGAGGAACTTTCAATAGTTCTGTTGTCATGTACAAATCACTACCTAGTGGGTTTTAGACATACTGGAATTCAGCCTCTTCAGGGTTGTGGGGAGGGCAATTAAAATGGTCTATCCCAGGAGGCTTATGGATCTGGATGGATTCCTGATGGATCTTGGGGAGTTTCCTATTGCCTTGGCAGGGGATCCTGTTAAAGCCTTGGCTGATCTCTGGAATAAGGAAATGGCCAGGGCAATGGACACAATTGCTCCTAAGCATCCCCTCCCACAGAGTGGAGCCAAGGTTCACCAGGGAGCTGGCAGTGATGAAGCAAATGGGACTGAGACTAGAGCAACAGTGGCCGAAGACTCAGAGCAAATCCAACCGAACATGGGCTAGAGCTCATTGGAAAGTCTATGCCATGGTGATGGTGGCAGCGAAGAAATCTTTCTTCACTGCCATCATTGCATCTGCACAGTGTTACCCAGTGGAGCTGTTTTGAGTGGTTAGGGGGTGTGAAAAGTTATGTTTGAAGACAGGCATGAGAAGGAACCAATCCCAGCACAGGAAGTTGTGATGGGAGGGGCCTCTGTGAGAGTGAGCTGAGAGAATGACAGTTGAGAGAAAGCAGTTGGAGGAGTCAGGTGTGAGAGAGAGTTGGGGTGAACTGTTATGAGAGGAAGGTGTGTGAATCAGTAGAAAGAGGCTATAGAGAAAGCAGATGTCTGAGTGTATTATGTCTGTCACTAAATGAAAGAGCCAGTATTAATATTTGGTATTATAGTTTTGAGATTATTTTTTTAATTATTGTAAACCACCTTGAATCCCATATTGGGAGAAAGGTTGGATATAAAGTCAATAAATTAAATAAATAAACAAATAGTTGTACGTTGTCTGAACTGCTAGCACTGGATTCAGGTACGATGTTTTTGGTCTGTGTAGACAAGCCCTGAGGTATGCTGACAAATAGATTTTTTTAAAGAAAAATCATTTTTAGTTAAAATACTATTGGACTTCAGCAAATGATTCATGTTGACATGAGGAGAGAGAGAGTTGTTCTGATTTACCATATCTTTCTAACTAATTGCACACAATTCTTTCATTTCTCATTGAGTCATAAATGTGTGTAAAAACAGGCACTCTTCCCATGTCCTAAACCCATTTTCCATAACTAAGAATGTGGTGGCAGCGGCGGCGGCCGCAGCTGCTTCTCTAACACTTTTCAGTCATTCAGTGATTACACAGGAGAGATGAAGGATCTTATTATCCACACTTCCAATCCCTCTGCGTCCAGACAAAGAATACAGCCTATACACATAGGCTTTTCTCATTCTCTGCTCACTGAACACTGCAAAAGGGATGTTTCCTCACCATGTTTTAACAGCCTATGTGTGTGCAACTGAACACGCATAGGCTCTCTTTGGATCTTCAACAACTAATAAACAGATATCAACAGATAAAACCAGTGGGCAAAAATCCCCACCCCTTTTATTACATGAATGCAGGTAAGTTATTTGAAAAGGTCTCTTAGTTGTGCAGAATTTTAATGACTGTAGCTATGTATGAAGAATTAAGCTGCCGGACTTACACTCCCTCCCTCCCTCCCTTTGTTGCAAGTGCTTGTTTTAGTGGGTAGGATTGTTACTGCATGCAATGTCTTGTTTTCTTTTCTGTCACAACTTTAATGGTGGCAGTTGGCACGGGTCCTAATCAGGGGTCAGTGGCCGGGAGAGGGGTCTCCATCAAGTTCAAGGTCAAGCTCAAGCTCAAGTTCACGGAGATGCCCCTTTTGTTTTACAGGGGAGGGGAGGTTCGTCAGGCAGGCGTAGCATGGCCAGGACTCCTCCCCTCCAAGCGGTGAGGTGTCGGTGGCAACCAAGAGCGGTATCATTGACCAACACCAGGTTGGTTGATGGCAGGATCCAGACCCATGCGATTTGAGCCAACCATTTATAGCTGTTATCAAAATGTGTGTAGAAGTTGTGGCCTTTTATTGCTAATACATATATTGCATATCATCATGTACCAATATATCTTTTGTGAAATATACCTTGTGTCTGTTGTTCTTTGTGGAAAGGTCGGGGGGAAGGTCCAGTCTGGGTTCGCAATATACTTATACACACTACTTAATTCATCATCATTTTATTTACAATCATAGAACAAAACATAAACCAAGATAGTGTGTGTGTGTGTGTATTTATACACATTACCACTAAAATCCATAATACATACATATATCAGAATTATGACTAATACAATTATGACTGATTCACAAGGATTAAGTGGTAAACATAATTAAAATTTCCTAAATAAGCATTTAAGCAATCCAAATCTAAAATTCTAAAATTCCTATTTTTATTTAACCATGTAACATTTGTCTGTGAGTAATAATGGCAGAGGCATAAAACCTGCCAACCTTCTCTGTAATTTGTGTATCCGAATCATCGAGGAGAAGTAATAAATAAAAGCTCTCTGACCTACCTGGATAATTTTGTAAAATTGGGGTGATTAAGTTAGATCAGATACCTTGATAAAATGGACAGTATAATAAAACATGGACAAGAGTCTCTATATCTACATTTGTACAGGGACAAATATGTTTATGATATGGAGTCTTTTTAAATTTACCCTCCAATACAGCTGATGGCAGCACGTTAAGATGTGCCACAGTAAAGGCACATCTGAATTTAGAAACTGTTGAATCAGTAAGATATTTCGGACAAGCAAGGGATGCTCTCTTAATAGCCAGTATTGGAATTTTTCTAACTTGACACCAATGTTTTTGCAATTCTGTATCCAATATATGCTGCTGCAGAGCTGATTTGGCCCTTGAATATCCCATTTGTAGAAAAGCATTCTGAGAAAATCCACATAAGGATAGTTTTTTATTTAGCATTTGTTTCCAAAAAGAGTAATATGAGTCTGCTAAGGTAAGCGTCAGGGCCGGTCCACATGGGTAGAAACATAAGTTTTAGCTAATAGTTGCTCATAAGGATCCAGGCCTGGGCCTCGATAGTAATTAGTCCCACCTCCACATGAAGAGCTGTATTAGAGACACAGCATGGAACAGT
Source organism: Gambelia wislizenii (assembly GCA_030847615.1). Classification (NCBI taxonomy): domain Eukaryota; kingdom Metazoa; phylum Chordata; class Lepidosauria; order Squamata; family Crotaphytidae; genus Gambelia; species Gambelia wislizenii. The sequence goes on along the minus strand of JAUMIR010000005.1, from coordinate 99,872,975 downwards.
CAGGATACTTCTTGTAAATTTAGTTTGTATGATCTCAAATATGTTGTAACTATTATAAGCACATATTTGGGCACCACATAGTACAATGGAGATAACTCTGGCTACAAAGACTTGTATTGCAGGGGGGGATGAATTATCCCCCTTTGGTATAAAAATATCTGTGTAAGGCCACAGCAAATTCCTTTGGGCATTTGCTACTACTGATTTTGACTGCAGTTTCCATGAGCCTGAAGAGTGGAACAGTAATCCTAAGTATTTAAAACTATTAACCTGTTCAATAGGTACACCATTTATTTGCCATTTATGTCTGATTTTTTTCTCGGAGAATATCATCACCTTTGATTTATTATAGTTAATAGTTAAGGCATCTTTGTGACAATACGAAGCCAGTTTCCTTAATAATCTCCTCAGACCTATCTCTGTGTAAGATAACAGAGCAGCAGCATCTGCATAAAGAACTGAGATTGGATGGTGTGCCAGCTGAGGAGAATGAAAAGATTTATCCTGTAAGGATTTGACTAAGGAATTAATATAGAGATTGAATAGTAATGGTGCCAGGATACAACCCTGCTTGACCCCTCTAGTTGTAGGAATTATATTGGTAAGGTGACCCATGTTATTGCATCTGACTCTAAAGCTTGTGTTTTGGTACAGGCCATGCATAAGTAAAAGTAATATTTTATCAATTGTTGTAGCCTGTAATTTCCTCCAAAGTTTGTCCCTGTGTATTAAGTCAAAGGCAGATTTAAAATCAATAAATGCAAAATATAATGCTCCATCTGTGGCAGGGCATATTTTTCTGCCAGATGCTGTAAAATAAGCCCTTGGTCTATTGTTGAGCATCCTGATCTAAACCCCACTTGTTCTTCTAGTATAGTTTCTTGACCTACCCAGTCCAATAGTTTAAAATGTAAATCCCTGGCATATAATTTGCTGATTACACTTAGCAAGTTTATTGGTCTATAATTTGCAAGCTCTGAGTGAACACCCGCCTTATGTACTGGAATAATGATTGCCAAACCCCAGTCTTTTGGGAAAATAGTCATCCAATCAATCCAGGTGAATAACTATTTCATTGACAGGAAGGGCACTATGCAAGTAGCTGGACCACTTGGGGCCGCGATGGAGGTACAACAATTCAAGCCAAGAGGAGCTTGTCAGGAGTACAAAGGAGGCAGGAAGCTGAGCTCCTTTACTTGCCTTGCCTCCCAACTCCTTACAGTCGCTTGTCACTCAATGAAGGTAACATATGGGGACAGCTATCAACATCAGCTACTATCACTAAACAAAAATTGGGGAAGAGAGTGGAGATGACTGAGATAATTTACCATTTTCTCTGGTAAGAAGAAAAGATAGTAGAAGTCAAAAGGACATCGTCTTTTCCCTCCTTCCCAACCCTGGTATTTGCAATTTTTCTCTATTTCTAGAATCTATATACCCTGTCTTCCAAATAAAAAAGTGTGGTTGTGTTGTCTGTGATTTTCTCTTTTTCTGTCATTTTCCTCTCTCTCCCTTGCCCCTTTTGGGGGGGATGTTTGTTTAAAAAATATTATAAATCAAAAAGAAAATAGCAGTGAGACTACTCACATAAACCACCTTAGACTGTGAAAATCTCCCTACGGGTCCTAAGCCCCTGAGTGAAGATGAGTGACTATGGAAAAATATTGCTCCAACTCCAAAAAGCAATAATTTATCCCTTTTGTTACTCAAAACCACTGGTTATTTTTTGAAAAGCACACATGCTACTTATGTCACTTAGATCTTAAACTGGCATGGGTCCAATCTTACTTACACATCTATACCAGATATGCACAGTAATATTATTTTATTTTCATGGGAATATTTCCAATTCATTGCAATCCAGTGATATCAAAATTTGACATTTCCCCCCTAGTTTTAACAATGTAAGCAGAGCAGTGCATGTGTCATTTTTACCTGAAGACTAATTCAGTTACTCAGGACTTTTTCGGACAAGCTAATTGTAGCGCTAGCAGCCTCGCCACGTTGCGAGGCTGCAGCGCTGCAGGGCGTCCCTTTCGGATGACGCACGTCCCTAGCGGTACTGTTGCGGTACCGCAGGGACATTTGACTGTAATATTTTGGAGATTTTTACACACGATCGTTGAGTAAAAATCTCCAAAATATTACAGTCAAATGTCCCTGTGGTACCGCAACAGTACCGCTAGGGACGGGCGTCATCCGAAAGGGACGCCCTGCAGCGCTGCAGCCTCGCAACGTGGCGAGGCTGCTAGCGCTACAATTAGCTTGTCCGAAAAAGTCCTCAGTCTCAGAAGAAGGCAATGGCAAACACCCTCTGAACAAATCTTGCTGAAAAAAACCCTATGATAGGGTTACCATAAGTCAGAGTTGATGTGATAGCACATAACAACCACAGCAATTATTTCTTGATATGATTAGATGAAACTTAAAGACATAGTTGCCACTTCTCAGGAGATGAAACCTATTAAATTTGAAACAAGTGCAGAGTTTCTTGTGCAAGAGCTGTCTTTACCATAAAACAATTTCCAAAAAAGGATTTCCTTATCACTCTGTAGTTGGGGGGAAGGGTTTGTTGTTGTTGTTCTTGTTGTTCTTGTTTAATGAAAATGAGATCTACAGACATGCCTCAAGGAAGAAATTTGCAAAATTGCAAAAGAGATGATTCACGGATTTTGTACTTTACACTTTTTAAGGTGAAGTTAAGGGAGAACTATAAAGGGATTACTATAAAGGGATTTGGATTCCTCCCTCATCTCCTTCTGCAACGGTTTCATGGACAATTTGTATGTACTGTACTGTATACTTCTTTGCAGTGCCCCTAAACAGATAAAGTAAACAATCCAGAAGGATAGCTGCTGGGACTAGGATGTTACAATGAATGGGAGGAGAGGGAACGCTGGTATTTTATGCAGAGCTTGAGGGGAAATGTATCCATTTGTGCAGACTGGGGTCTCAAACCAACATCCCCTTAGCATATCATATTTACCCACATGTGAACATATGCCATGGCAGCACTATGCTTTCCCCATGCAGAATAGCAACATTACACAATACATATCAATGACTGGGTCCCACATGTCAATGACTGGGTGCCATGCACAATCAAAATGCAAAGCATAAGGTATGCAGCCTCAATGGAAAACATAGGAAGCACAACCGCAATGTGTTATAACAATGCAATGTATAGGTCACAAAGCCACAATGCAAAATATAATGTGCAACTTGCAAAGACAAAGCACTGGTGAGCATGCTGTCTCTGCAACTCTACTTCTGCTGTTATCAGCAGAATATGTCTGTTGTGCAATGGTGACTTTTTGGCCCCGTATGCATATTGTGATTTATGCATGTGTATGTCCCTAAGTGAATTCCAACCAAAATGTTTTTAATTTTGTGTCACCCATATCTCCAACTTGTTCCTGAAACTTTTGGAGGTGAGACATACACTCTAGCCCAGGTTGGAAGTCCCTTGCTTTATTTCAGTTGAATACTAAATCTGTCTGAATCACCCCAGTACAAATAAGAGAAACATGAATCATATCTATGCTCTGATTAGTTTCCAGGCACAGGAATTTAAAAATATAATCCACTGCATTGCAATAGTTATTTAACACACAGGTCTCCTGAATGTGAAGATCAGATGTAGTGCAAACTTAAACTGTAAAGTAACCCATGGGGTTAGGGAGATTTCACATAGAGCCCTTAATGTGATATTATCCTTTGCTATCAAGGTAAAAAATAATATCTCAATAATGTTTTCTTAATTTGCAAAAAGGAACACTTAACAGTGCTGCTTTTCATTCATTATTAAGTTAAATTGTTGATAAAGTTCACTGTGTTTCTTTGTTCTCATGGACACTATAATACTCACCAACAAATGTTAGAAGGATCACCAGCAAAAGTATAAAAGCACAGATGCATGGAATCAGTATTAGCAACAGTAATCGAACATATTTGGCAGATGCCAGTTTCTGAGAACAGCCATCCTCCATATTGTCTTCATCTGTTACAGAGACCTGAAACATAGAAATGCATAAGTTTGAGAAATGCCAGTACTGCAAGTCACCACGTTGCAAGTTCGATTCCAGCGGGCTCCAAGGTTCACTCAGCCTTCCATCCTTTCGTAGGTTGGTAAAATGAGTACCCGGGTTGTGGGGGCAATTAGCTAACACACATTGGAAATTGCTTAATGCAGTGTAGATGTGTAAATGGCTATTGTTTAAAAACAATTTGTAAAGCCGCTCTGATAACCTTGTGGCTGAAGAACGGGGTATAAATAAATAAATAAATAAATAAATAAATAAAATTCCTGATATAAAGTAATAACTATGGCTACATCTGCACTGCTTTAACTGCCATGGCTCAATGCTATGGAATCCTGGGCTTTGTACTTTTGTGAGATATTTCACTTTTTCTATCAGAGAACTCTAGTACCACAACAAACTACTGGTAGTTAAAGCAGTGTCAAACTGGATTATTTCTGGAGTGCATATGCAGCCTCTGTCTACTATATAGCATAAGAGTGACACTAAAGCCAAATATGCTTCTTTAAACAATGTTATTGTTATTTTTTCAGTATCGTAAGAGCAATTCAGACTTGTTTCTGTAGTGCCCTAGAATTCATTTTCTAGATGAAGGTGCAATTTATAAAAGCCTACAATAAATTAAAATGAGTATTTATAAAATTAATGTATAGAAATATATGATTAAAAACACACAAGGAACTACACATTAGAATTGTTTTGTGTCCGTGTCTCCTTTTACTAGAGGAAAAATATTATAACTAAATATAAAACAAACTACATATTGTTTTTACTCAAAAAACTGGAATAGCTGGCCTAAAATGTTTAATTTTTAAATGAAGTGTTTAATATATGTACTGTGTTCTTTTTTTAAAAAAAAAAGTCTATATTTGTTCAGAGGGGGTGTGGTTCTATGATTCCAGGGTAAATACTATGCCTTTTATAAGATTATTTAAATAATAAAGTTATTAATCCCAGATTGTGTGTCCCTCCTGAATGCAAGTCATCAGTGAGCAATTATTCAACTTCGTGGCCATGAAAATCATTTACATAAAAGTAAGCTTCTATTACACTAAACTCTAGTCATCAGATGACTGAAGTTATTAGGATAAAAAGAGGAAATCTACTCACTTCCACTCACACAAAATAGCCCAGCCCAAATAAATGGAGGTTTCCTTTAGCAGATCAAGCTCTGTGTCATTTGCCTAAGCTTTTTTATTGTCTTGTAACACAAACCATTGATAGGGACTTAATCCACTTAGGTCATCCAATATATAATTTTGCCATGTTCCAGCCATGTGCTAACCAAAATAGTGCCTCTCTCTTTAGTTTATAAACCCTTACTGGCAGGCATGAATTACTCTACTATTTCTTGCAATCCTTTAAATCCTGGCATTCCCCCAAACATTTTCTGATTCCGTCCTTAACAAAAACAGCTGAGAACACTAAAATATAATTCCATTTGGTAGGGTCACTAAGTTTCAGATAAATTTCCTTTACAAGCTGTATCTAGATCATGGATAAGCCCATTAGCTGTCCTTGAGCTGTGTATGTATGTACCTTCAAATCACCTGTCAACTTATGGTCACCCCATGAATTTCATAGGGTTTTCTTAGGCAAGGAATACTCAGAGGTGGTACTGTCCGTTGGCTTGGTTACACAGGGGGAATTATTGTGATTCTTAAATTGTTGGGTTTAAAACATTTCTGCCCCTTTTGAGCATGAAAAGCATTGTTTCCAATAATACTTATGAAGCTGGTGTTATAAAGGATCATGGTAGCTGAGATTATGTTACTCCATGCCAGCATCTCAGACTGGTTACCCAAAAAGTCCAGGTTCACTGTTAGTACTTACTTGCAGTTTAAGGACCTCAACAATGTTGCCAATTATTGGACCCTCATTTAAGAACTTTAAATCAAATTTAAGTATTTTAAGCATTACAGACAATTGCAGATTCTTCCTCCTTAATCATTATCACCTTTCTCTTCCCTCCAATTATTATTTGAGTATAACTACCAGCAGAAAAGATGAAAATGTGCCACAAGTAGAAAGTGCAGGGTGTGTGGCTGGGGACTTATCACACTACAGTATATTGTTTTAGCACTACTATTCCACTGTAACTGCTATGGCTGCCTCCTATGGAATCCTGTGATTGTATTTATTTATACAATTTCTATGCCACCTTTCTCCCAAAGCAGGATACAAGGCGGATCACAAAACAATTAAAATCAAAATTAAACCAATTAAAATTAATTAAAAACATGCAAAGTAAAAAGTTGAAACAACATAAAAAACAGAAGCCAATAAAAGCTCCATATGTGCAGTTTTATATAACAAAGGCCTGCTTGAATAAAACCATTTTTGCCTACCAGCAAAATGAAAGCAGGGAGGGGGCCAACCTAGCCTCCCATGGGAGGGGATTCCAGAGGGTGGGGACAGCCATAGAGAAGGCTCTCTCTTGTGTCCTCACCAAGTGAGCCTGTGAGGCTGGTGGGACCGAGAGAAAGCCTTCCTCTGAAGATCTTAAGGCCCTTGCAGGTTCATATAGAGGAAGGTATGATCTTTCAGATAGTCTGGACCTAAGCTGTGTAGGACTTTATAGGTCAAGACTTAACACTTTGAATTGTGCCTGGAAATGAACTGGCAGCCAGCAAAGCTGTTTTAAAATGGGATTTTGCTTTCTATAACTCCCGGTCAGCACTCTGGCCACAGAATTCTGGGCCCATTGGAGTTTCCAAACAGTTTCCAAATGCAGCCCCATGTAGAGTGTGTTACAGTAGTCTCAAATGGATGTAGTCAAGGCATATATCACTGTAGCCAGATCAACTTGTCAAGGAACAGGCACAACTGGAGAAACTAGTTTTACTTGCACAAATGCACTCCTGGCCACTGCTGAAACCTGGGCATCCAGGCTCAGAGCTGAGTTCAGGAGAACACCCAAGCTGTGAGCCTGAGATTTCAGGGGGAGTGTAACCCTGTCCAGCACAGACAGAATCCCTATTCCCTGATCTGCCTTTTGACTGACCAGGAGCACCTCTGTTTTGTCTGGGTTAAGGTTCAGTTTGTCTGCCCTCATCCAGTCCATTACTGACAACAGGCATTGGCTAAGTATTGAGACAGCTTCCTTGAAATCAGATGGAAATAACAGGTAGAGTTTTGTGTCATCAGTATATTGGTGACACCATACCCCAAAACTCCAGATGACCTCTCACAGCAGTTTCATGTAGATGTTAAATCGCATGGGAGCAGGGGAAACAGAACCCTGAGGTACCCACAGGCCAATGGCCAGAGCATTGAATAGGAGCCCCCCAGCACCACCTTCTGAGTTTGTCCTTCCAAGAAAGACCAGAACCACTGCAGTGCCCCAAGTCCCATCCCAGAGAGGCGGTCCAGAAGGATACCATGGTCGATGGTATCAAAAGCCACTGAGAGGTCCAACAAAACTAAGAGGGACACTCCTCCTGTCTATTTCTCTGTGTAAATCATCCACCGTGGTGACCAAAGCTGTCTCCGTCCCATAGCCAGGCCTGAAGCCATATTAAAATGGATCCATTTTATCCAGAAAACCCTGGAGCTGGAAGGCCACCACACGCTCCAGAACCTTGCCTAGAAATGGAATGTTGGAGACTGGCCGATAATTATTCAGAATGGTGGGATCTGGGAGGAGTTTTTTAGTAGCGGCCTCACCACAGCCTCTTTTAGGCAAGATAAAAACATTCCTTGCTGCAGTGAGGCATTCACCACTCCCCTCACCCACTCAGCCAGCATGCTTCTGGCTGTTTTCAAGAGCCAGGAAGGGCAAAGAGCCAGTATATGTGTGGTGGCTCTCACTTCTACAAGGAGCCTGTCCACATCCTCAGACTGCACAAAGTGAAACTTATCCAATAAGCAGGCACCAAGATTACATCCACTGGACCTGGCTCAACCACAGCATCTAAGTCAGAGCGAATCTAGACAATTTTGTCTGTGAAGTGACTTGCAAATTCCTCACAGTGGGTTGTCAAGTGGCATTTATTTTCTTCTTGTGGGCCAGATTTGCAGTTTAGGGAAGGGCATTTAGCATTCTCAGCCAGAAAGCTCTTAGGCTTCACTAAACTACAAACCCCAAAATTCCAAGGAGGCAGTCATAGCAGTTGAAATAGAATAATAGTGCCATAACAGTGTAATGCGGTAAAGCTCTGTATTGTCAAGTTACGTGTTGACTAAAGCTGAATGTAATAAAACTGATTGTGACTGTTGGGACGTCGAATGTTTTGCATTGGCCCAATCACAACACTTAATTGTTCGTAATATTTGAAGGATTATAAGTAGTCTATCATTCACCACAATAGGATGGGGGAGCTGGTTTGTAGTATCTGGTAAATCTTTAATGACTCTCATTTTATAAGAGCTAATCCCTCTCTATAGAAATTAGTCTGAGAAAGTTAAAGGAGTAATTTTAACCGGTACAATATAATAACCTCTTCTGCTTACTCTTCTATGGAAGATGCAGTAGTCTACTCAGTTCCTAAATTAGAACCCATTCACATATGTTTTCTCATTCCTGGAAGAATGGCATTCCTGTGCAAATATGATGATGGAATAATGCCAACAAAGGAACTACACACCATTGATTCTAGTAAGGGAAAATATATTTGGTGTACAGTTCTCTTTTGGTACCAATCCAACAAAACATCTGGAACAGAATTCTGTTACATGATTCATCCTACAAGAGAAAGTGAATTCTTATTTTCTGTTTTTAAAAAATGGTATCAATCAATCATTTAAAAAAAAAAAATCTTGGTGCTTCACTCAGAACTCCTTGGTGTTATTTTTTTTTTTCTTCAACAGAGTAACAAAAAAAGAGAAGCTGTTCTCCTTACATAGGCTAGTTAAAAGCATTTATTATGACAGAAGACAGCTGTTGTCTAACGCTTCGGGATCTGAGACACTTAGGAACAAGGGAAATGTGAAGTTCAACTAACTGTTATCATCTATGTGATTTTTTAAAGCATTAATATTTTGGTATAATATTGAAAGCTTTAATGGGTTTCAGAAGATTAATGTTCTATTACCAGAGATAAATACATTTTAAAAAAAATATTTGCAACTGACCTTATTGTAATACAGTGCTAGATAGTTAACCTTCATTTTCATTTTAAAAGTCACATTTACTTCACAGATCATAATTGCATATTCAGACAATTATGACTAAAAAGAAATCCTTGGTTAACTTTTTAAAAGATTGGGAGTTGTTTATAAATTTTTGGCAACAAAGTAAGGGGCATATATTAAGATAGTATGATTTTGATTCATGGTAGAGGCTGGTTTATAAAATAATTTAATCGAAGTACTTTAATAGTAGAATATATCTACTACTCAATATCTATTACTCTATTACTCAAGAGGGGAGTCAATAGTTAAGTTGGTGTAATTAATCTTGTTAAATTTTGTTCTATTTTTTCTTTTCTTTTTTGTTTGTATGTTTTTAATGCACAGAAAATTATGTGGGTTTTTTGTTGTTTATGTTTGTGGGTGTCAATAAAAATATATTATAATTACATATTCACAGGAAGTCAAAAAGTCTTATTATAAAAAAAAAAACTTTTAAGTGATGCCTTCCAGAAGCAGGTAATATCCATTGGTTGTCTGGCTTTATATGTAACCTCAGATTTTCAGTGCTTCCTCTAGTAATAGAGAAAATTGTTATAACCTCTAAATTGTTCTACCTCACAAAGAGGTATAAAATGATAATGGGTAGGATCTATATTTAGTCATACTTAGAGTAACTTCACTGGAACCATCAGGACACAATAGTAATGACTAAATTTCATTAATTAATGGATGTGCCCTACGTATGAAGATCTGGATCCAATCCAATGCACAGACCTGATGTTAGAAGTGTGTGAGCTTGAGGCTTTTTTTCATTCTTGGTATGCCTGCAGAAAGTTAATATATACTGGGTAGGAGAGGTTAATTTAAATATCTTGGATTAAAGTTCCAAAGGAATTCTATATCTTATTGTTATGCTATGTTAATGATCTAACAGAGATGGAAAATCTGGAACTGGAACTGATTATGAATATTTTAATGATTGAATGTCTAGAAAAGATTCCAATTTACCCTCTAAATTGAAACAAGGAGAGCAGGATTGGAAGATTTTCACTTGGAAGTTAACTCAGGGCAGAGAGACCACCAGTCCCATATATGTCCAACCAAATTACAGAACTACATTTGCTCCTTGGTATTCTGGGGAGTTGAGAACAAGGAAATGATTGAGTCAATATCTAATGCACAGATGGCAGAAGACTTCCTGTGAACACTACTGAGCACAGGTAAGATCCTAACTTTTATCTTGTTGTTGTTGTGTGCCTTCGAGTTGTTTCCAACTTATGGTGATCCTAAGACGAACGTATCACAGGGTTTTCATGGCAAAATTTGTTCAGAGGGTGATTGCCTTTGCCTTCCTCTGAGGTTGAGAGAGTGTGACCTGCACAAGGTCATCCAGTGGGTTTCTATAGCTGGGTAGGTATTCAAACCCTTGTTTCCAGAGTCGTAGGACTTTATCACATCAGCCTGTTTTCTCACTGCAATCACATTAGTGAAGCAAATAGGAATATTTTAGTTTGAAAATGTTCAGTATCACACTTCTCTGCAATTGCACAAGTGTGAAGCTTTGACAATCCATGATTCATCCCATACCAGCTCCCTAACCCTGCCGTATGCCCTACTCAATGCATATGTGCCTTTCAAATTTTTTATTTTTATTTTTTCCAAAGTCTGTAATTACAAATAAACAATAAAATTTTATCATTTTGCCGTAATCACAACAAAAATATTTTTTTAAAAAAAAACCAAAAGGCATGGAGTAAAAACAACCATGGCCTACTTGGTAATAGCGGGGGGGGGGGGAGAGGGAGAGAATCATGCCCCCTCATGCCATGTGACTGTCATCATGTTTTTACTGCAGTGGAAAGGACCTATTGCACCAGGGGGGCTAATGGAATAGCAGTTGACAGGTTTCGCCATCAATGAAAAGGTGCACTACAGAAATGAATGAAATGCAAAGCAGCAATAGAATAGACACAACATTGTGTGATAAGTACTGGCCAAATATGCTGATGTCTTGCTGTAATTGCAAAACTTACTTGTCTGCCTCCAGCAGAGCTCTTTTAGTTGGTGAATAAACTTTTTGTCAGGAATCCAGTGGGACAGACAATAGAACCCTCATCACTGTAATCAGTTTGTCTTGCTGTAATCAATTTGTCTTGTATTGTCATTAAAATTTGCACTGAAGGGGATACTATAATTATGACAGGACTGAAGATAGAGGCAGCTAGAACAGGGTCTATTCATATTATTATGGGTAAATTTAGCCTGTGCAACATATGTATGTGGACAAGGCAAGCTACCTAAGAATTTGAGACTCAACACTTGTTATCCACCATTGTTAATGAAATCAGCTGGGGGGAAGCAGTTTAAAACCTGGACATCAAATATAGTGAATATTTTCTTGTGGGAGGGTGCTCTTAAAGAAACAGGTCTTGCTAAAGAAATCTTAGCTTATATCCTATGAATTCAAACAGTTAATACCCAGCTTCTAATCTCCCCCTTGAGGGCAAAGAGAAAGTAGTACTCTCTCTGATTGAGGTGGGTTTGTAGGAAATTGAATATTCTTCCAAAACCACCTGAAGGAATAAATTCTAATCCCAGGTTTGATCTGGTTTCAAAATGGAAACAGTATTCATCACTTGACATATACTGGTAACTGAATGGTAGGAGTCTTGCTGGATCTTGAAGCAACTTTGAGTAAAATTGACCATAGTAACTTTCTGCCCTGCCTGTCCAATGGATTTTGAAAGTACAGTGTTACTATAACTCTGGTGCTTCCTGAATGGTCATGACAGATGGTACTTCTGAATGAGCTCTATTCCATCCTTCAGCCTCTTACTTAAAAGACACCTAACATATGTGGTGGAGGTGCCCAATGGCAAAAAACTTATGGAAGAAAATACATATTAAAATTAAGGAGATCTTTCCAAAAGACCCCCAAAATTCCGAAAGACCCCCAAAATTATCGTCCAATATCTCTTTTAAATGTGGACTATAAAATCTTTGCCTCTATTTTGGCAGATAGACTGAAAAAAGTACTAAGTGATTGGATAAGTGAAGACCAACAAGGCTTTCTACCAGATAGATTCTTGAAAGACAATATCAGACATGTTATAAATTTGATTGAATACCACGAAATGCATAAAGGGAAAAAAACTGGCGTTAATTTTTTTGGATATAGAGAAAGCATTTGACAACGTGGATTGGACAGCAATGATGGGAATCTTAGAACAGATAAAGGTTGGAGAAAATTTTATAAAATGGATTAAAACTATATATCAAAATTAGTCAGCAAAAATCTTAATAAACGGGGAAAAAACAGATAAGTTCCAAATTCAGAAAGGGGCACGATAAGGGTGTCCTCTCTCCCCCTTTTTATTCATAGTTGTCATGGAGATGCTGAGCAGAAGAATAAATGAAGGTGAAGAAATAAAAGGAGTTAAAATACAAAAATTGAACTACAAAATGAAAATGTTTGCAGACGATTTAATAATCTCCTTAAGTGATCCCCTTGAAGAGATATTGGGCATGATGAATATTTTAAAAGAATTTGAAGATCTAACAGGACTGAAGATAAATAAGGATAAAACAATGATCTTAACTAAAAATCTTTCCAAGAATGAAGAAAGTGCTCTAGTAGATCAATCTGGCTTTAAGATAGGTAAGATATCTGGGGGTAAACATTACGAATAATTACCAAGAGCTCTTTAATAATAACTATAAAAAATTATGGGCCCAGATTAAAAGAGATTTGGATAACTGGGTGAAAATTACAACATCATGGCTAGGTAAAATAAGTATTATAAAAATGAATGTTCTCCCTAAGATGATCTTTCTCTTCCAAAATATCCCGATAGAAATTGGACCCAAAATATTCAAGGACTGGCAAGCAGATTTATCCAAGTTTATTTGGGCTGGAAAGAAGCCAAGAGTAAAGATGAAATTGCTACAGGATGCTAAGGAGAGAGGAGGGCTGAATGTGCCAAACATTAAATTATATTACGAAGCATGCTGTCTGACGTGGTTAAACGAGTGGGTTACATTAAAGAACAAGAAACTATTGGTGATGGAAGGAGAAGGAAACCATTTTGGATAGCACGCCTATCTCTTCTATGACAAGGATGGAATTGACAGAAACTTCCATAATCATTGTATTAGAAGATCCTTAATCAAATGTTGGAAGAGAGTGAAAATCAGATTCTTCCACCAAGTTCCCCTGTGTGTATCGCCCCATGAAGCATTCCATAATAGGGAAGGCATATCAACACATCAGTGGTTGAGATACAAAGATGTTCTTAAAATAGAAGCCGGGAGCCAAGCAATTAAATCCCAAGAAGAAATTAAAAAGGAAGGCGTGAATTGTCATTAGTACTTACACACGCAGATGAAAGAGAGATTTAAAATGGATAAAAGACTGTGTGGAATTATGTCTGAGAAATCACAATGGGAAATCATTACAGAAACGGAATAAAAACATGATTACGAAATTCTATAAGCTTCTCCTACAATGTGATACGGAGGAAGAAATAATCAAACCCAACATGATAGCCTGGGCAAGAAACTTCGGTTACACTATAAGTATGGACAATTGGGAACATCTATGGATAAATCAAATGAAAAGAACATTGAGCCAAGATCTACAAGAAAATCTGTATAAAATGTACTTCAGGTGGTACCTTTCCCCTAATAGACTGTCAAAAATGTATAAAGGTGCCCAAAACACTTGTTGGTAATGTGGGGATAAAAATGGCACCTTTTATCACCTATGGTGGCAATGCAAAAAAGCAAAAAAATATTGGACTCAGGTTCAACAAATAATCAGCCAAATATTTAATGTCCATCTTCAATGGAAACCCGAAGTGTTTCTGCTTGGAATGATAGAGAGATCACAGGAGATACAAAACAGAAAAATTATCTTCTGTATGCTAGTAACGGCTAGGATACTCTACGCAAGAATGTGGAAAAACAAGGACCGGCCTACAATTGATCAATGGCTTGAAAAAATATTTTAATCCTTTTTTATGGATAGATTAACCATGAAATTAAAAGGAGAGTTAGAGGGGAAACATCAAAAGGACTGGTCAAAGATTATTGTATATTTAGCTGATAGATGGGGTAAAACGGCAATTACCCTTTAGGGCAATGGAAAATAAGAGGCAACAGAAGAAGGGGGGGAAAAAGAATAGTAATAATAATTAAAAAAAAAAATCGCCGCAACATAGATTGCAACAGAGACTAAGGGTAAAATGTACTTTGATAATGATTATACATAAATATAGGAGCCAAGGTATATTGGGAAAGAACCCCCTTGTGTTGGGGGAAGGAATGGATGTTTGAGAATAAGTTTAAGAAAAAATTCTTGGAGGTTACCAGTAAGAAAGTCATTAAGATGAATATTTATATTAAGATGAATATTTATTATAAATTGATCAATGAGAATGGAATTGTATATTTAATCTTATTGGAAACTAGGCAAACAGTGATATATTAGGTTGTAAATTTTTCTTTTTGTATTATATAACATGATTTGGGGGAATATGTATATACGACCTGTCAAATATGTTATGTATATATCTATACCAAATAAAAAAAAGAAAAGAAAAGAAAAAGAAAAAATAAAATAAAATAAAGGAGATCTTGGAAATTAACTACTTCTTAGAACAAGAAACCTACTTATTGAATATGATAGACAAAATTGATGATGTTAATATAAAGGATAAAAGGAGGGTTTTACTGTATATGATAACAAGTTCAAGAATAATGTATGTTAGAAATTGGAAAGAAAAAAGAATACCAACGATTGAGGACTGGCTAGTTAATCTCTATGACACATTAGATATGGACAGACTTACTGCTTCTTTGAAAGGTAAACCACTGAACAGAATAGAAAAGGAATGGGAACCAATCAAAAAGTTCTGGAAGACAAAATGGAAAATAAGAGAGTAGAAAAAGGGAAAGGACTGCCTCCCAGGAATATGACAAAGACAGGATTGTCTTGTGGATACACATAAAGGAAGAAAGTAGAACTGAATTAATTAAAAAATGACCAGAAGATACTATTAGATTTCACTAAAAACGGAAACAAGTTTATACATACAAATATAGTTAATTCAAACAAACTAGTAAGGAAGGAATACATACAAAGGAATACATATAAAGGGGAAAATAAGCTAATGTAAATATGAATTGATATGTATTGATATGTATTGATGTTATAAGAAATGTTTATGTAACAGAATTCATTTGAAGATTTCCTTTTTATGTTAATAAAAAAAATTTAGAAAAAAAAGTTACAAGGAATGTGATGTACAATTTAATTATACTTGTGTGTCATTATAAATGTAACTTAACAAAAAATAAATTAAAAAAATAAAAGAAGAAAGACACCTCAGGGTTCCATTTTATTTCCCCTGCAGTATATATGAAGCCTTTGGGGAAATTCATTTGGAAATCTGGGCTGGGCAGCTGGGCCTCTCTTTTCAATCAACAAACCCCAGGGAGACTTGCAAAACAGAACAGAACAGGTACCTGGATATGATTCTGAGATGGACAAGGAACTGCTAACAAAAGCTGAATCCAGATAAGACAGGAAAGTATTTTAACCTGGATAAAGATGTTGCTCTGTTTGTAGATGGCATTGCCTTCTCCTTGTCTGAAGTGTGCAATTTAGGGATGTTCTTGGAGTTGTCATTGTGTGGAGAAGCATGGATAATGTGAGGGTCAGCAATACCTTTACCTGTTCAGCTTGTACACCACCTATAGTGCTATCTGGAGTGACAGGACCTGCTCTTGGTTGCCTATGCTCTAAATATGCCCAAATAGACTATAATGCACCTTATATGGTCTGCCTCCAAAGACAGCTCATAAACTTCAGTTGGTGCAAAATACAGCCACTTGGGCTGCATCTGCACTCCAGAAATAATCCAGTTTGACACTGCTTTAACTGTCATGGCTCAGTGCTATGGAATCTGAGTTTTGTAGTTTGTTGTGGCACCAGAGCTCTCTGACAGAGAAGGCTAAGTATCTCACAAAACTACAGATCCCAAAACTCCATAACATTAAGCAGCTAAATGCCAGTACTGCAAGCCACCACATTGCAAGTTCGATTCCAGAGGGCTCCAAGGTTCACTCAGCCTTCCATCCTTCCGTAGGTCAGTAAAAGAAGTACCCAGCTTGTGGGGGCAATTAGCTAACACACATTGGAAACTGCTTAATGCAGTGTAGATGTGTAAATTGCTATTGCTTAAAACAATTTGTAAGCTTTGTGGTTGAAGGGAGGTGTATAAATAAATAAATAAATAAAGCAGTGTCAAACTGGATTATTTCTGCAGTGCAGATGCAACCTTGGTTGCTAACCTGGGCCATATAAAACTTGTGAAACCACTTGTGCACTAGTTGCAATAGAACCAGTGTATTTCCAAACCTAATTCAAAGTGCTGGTATTACTTTTTAGGGGCTTAAATAGACTAGGACTACCTGAACTTCTTTACCCATAATTTAATAATCTGTATTTAAAAGTCTTATTTCCATGCTAAGCATAAGTCAGTGTTAAGTCAGTATGCACTTGGGACAGGGCCTTCTCAGTTGTGATCCCCTAAATGTGAAACTTTTTTCCCATATATAATACCCCAACTTTCTGCCAGCATGGTATCTAGATATCTTAAAACATAGATTAAAACAAGGTAAAGCTAAAAACCTAATATTAAAAAGTTATATATATATATATATATGATGGAGGACCATCGCCTCCCAAAACTAATACTCTATGGTGAACTCACTACGGGTCAGCATAAGAGGGGCACTCCAAAAAAGCAATACAAAGACTCCCTGAAACAACATCTCAGGCTCAGCCAAACTGATCACCAACAATGGTCTGCCCTGGCCTCACATCGGGAGGCTTGGAGATACACTATCCACAGTGTTGCAGCCTTATTTGAGAGCTCATGCCAAACAAATCTTGAAGAGAAATGACAACGCAGAAAGAATCACAACCCGGAATCATCACCCAAGGAGACCTTCTGCTGTGCTTTCTGCAACCGGACATGTTTATCTCACATTGGCCTTTTCAGTCATCAGCGCGCTTGCAGAAAGCGCGGTATGAGTCCTTCCTGAATCTTCGTTTGCGAAGAAAAGCCAGAGATATACAATTAAATAAGCAATCCTATTAAAAACATTTGACAGCTGAAAACACATTTAAAACAAAGTAAAAGAAAATAAAAGTACAGAACACCTGACTAAAAGACTATTCTGTTACAGCTATTTAATAGCCAAGGGCACATGCATGGAAAGAGAGCAAAATGGGGAGCCAACCAAGCCTTCCGTGGAAGAGAATTCCACACCCAGGGAGCAGCCCTAGGAGGCTCTTTCCTATGTCCTCATCAAACATGCCAGTGATGGTGGTAGGACCAAGCAAAAACCTTCTCCAAAAGATCTTAAAACTCAGGTGGCTCTTATAAGGAGAAGCATGTTTTTTTTCCCCCAGATGATAAGGACCCAAGACATTCTTGCAGTCAACATTCACTAGTATCTTCAGTTCTGGCATTCAAGAAAGCCTCAAGTACATACATAAATATAATATAATTATTCTATTTTCTTAAGTGAATTGGGGTTTTAGAGTGGTTTTTCTCATGACGTTTTTTATACATCCACTTTATGTTTAAAGATAAATATTTAGAATGAATTAGAGTAGACACATTGCATCAACACTTATGTGTTGACTAACAAGTTCTAGTCATTCAAAGAGTCTCTTCTAATTGTGATTAATAACTGGATTTAGCCCATAGTTGTTTGTTTTTGTCTCTTAGCTTGTTTATTTGCTTGTTTTACAATATGAGTGTTGTGCTTTTTGAGGACTTAGCCCTGAATAGTGACTAATTAAGAAATGGAATAAATAAACTGTGCTTTTGAGTTTATAATTAAGACACTTTTTAAAAGATTTCAATGCCAATATGGACTATGCTAACTACATCCATAGAAAATACCTATTTCTTTACCTTTACACTTTTGCATTTGCATAGTTTATGGAAACTGTCCAAGAAAAAAAACAACACACCAGCTCCTTAATATTTCCACAATGCTAAGACTAGAGCTTACATGGCCTGAATTACAGGACATATTTTTCTTTTTAAAATGTCAGCACATGTATCTGTAGCTTGGCTCTTCAGTTCAATCTTACGTACATGCTGCATATTTCTAGTCTAAAGTTATAGTTATCAAAGTTAATATGGAATTTTAAAGGCATAACAAACCTAAAGAAAGACAACTTACAATGAAATACACTAATATGGTGAGATTCATGAAAAAGGCTTTGGAAATAAAAGGATAAAGTCTTTACTAGAGAAAACTTTATTTTTGTACACATTTTTCTTTCAGTGACTGAAAATACAGAAAGTATGTGACCAACAATATTACTTTAAATCAGTGTTAAAAATAGACCTAAGAACTGTGGGGGTTTTCCCTGAAAGAAAAAACTAGGTCATTAAGTACAGTTCACTAAGTTATTAAGTACAGATTAAGAAATAATTTGATTACACAGTCAATTGGATTAGATACCAAGCAAAGATTTACTGTGGACCCATGTGGAGTGTTACTTCTGGAAAGAGGCAGAAGGGGTGAGAGGACTCATTTGTATGGCTTTTGTTTGATTTGGTTTAAAAAAAAAACAACAACATAGGTGTCTCTCTCTCTCTCTCTCTCTCTCTCTCTCTCTCTCTCTCTTTCTCTCTGGCTTTTCTTCACAAACTAAGATTCAGGAAGGACTCATCCCGTGTTTTCTGCAAGCGCGCTGATGACTAAAAAGGCCAATCCGAGATAAACAAGTCCGGTTGCAGAAAGCACAGCAGAAGGTCTCCTTGGGTGATGTTTCTGGGTTGTGTTTCTTTCTACATTGTCATTTCTCTTCAAGACTTGTTCGGCGTGAGTTCTCAAATAAGGCTGCAGCATGGTGGATAGTGCTGCAAATAAGGCTGCAGCATGGTGGATAGTGTCCCGATGTGAGGCCAGGGCGGACCATTGTTGGTGATCAATTTGGCCAAGCCTGAGATGTTGTTTCAGGGAGTCCTTGTATCACTTTTTTGGGGCGCCCCTCTTACACTGACCTGTGGCGAGTTGACCGTAGAGTACTATTTTTGGGAGGCGATGGTCCTCCATCCTAGAAACATGCCCTGCCCAACGCAGCTGTGTTCTCAGTATCATGGCCTCAATGCTGGTGATCCCTGCTTGCTCAAGGATAGCAACATTCGTCACATAGTCAGTCCAGTGTAGTGTTTTTAAAAAGAAAGCATATAAATTAACATTTGCCAGGGTTTGCTTTGATTTTTAATAGTTGTGTAAGAGGCAGAAATGTAACAGGTGAAGCATTCCCAAACGTGGGGATGAGGAAAGTTTCAGCTGTAGAATGTTTGCCTTGAAGCTGTTAGAAGTACAAGAGTCCCATCAGAATTAATAAATGGGGCCCATTGATAAATTATCTGGGAAAACAAGGCTATAATTGGCCTGCACTAAGGTATATAATATCTCAAGTGAATAATGTGTATATGTATTAATTCAAAAGATGCAGAACTGAAATAGAAGAATACAGCAGAAAAATAAGAAGCACTGACACCATGAATTATATAGTCCGAAAAGAGTCTAGGAAGTTAAAGAATGTGGTGGTAAAGGTGGAGATGTTTAAAAAAAATGTCTGTTTGTTGCTATGTTGTTATTGTTGTCTTTAATGTGATAGGTTACTGGGGGGGGGGTGTTTCTGTCTATTTAATGTTTGTATGATTTTAAAATACCGTGAATAAAGAAAATAGATTTATAGAAAAGAATATTAATACATAAACAGATAAAGTTGACTATCTAAATGACCTCCCTGTGACATCCCCTGAAAGTGAAGTTGGGCATGGTAGAACTATGGCTTAATTAAATTTGGTGATGATAGATAGATTGGTGATGAAATAGATGGATTTATGGATAAAGATCTAAAATTAGGAAGTAGGAAGTATCTTTTTAAAGTGTTGTTGTATTGTTTTGTGAAGTATTTTGTGTATTGTGATATATAATGTACAATATTATATGTAGTTCTGCATTGTATATTGTACTGTAAGGTTTAGTGTTGTATTGTTTGTAGAGATGTTTTTGCCTTTATTTTGTTTTGGGTGTTTTGTGACATAGATATATTGAGACTAATAAAAAAATACTTTAAAAAAAAAGAAAGAAAGAAAGTAAAGTTGCCCCAGCCCCACCCAGGCCTTTGACATTTTCTTCTTGAAGGAAAACACACTGATAACCTCTGCCTGTTCTTCTTTATTTTTAAATATCAGACAGTCGGAGGAAATTTGTGCCTCCACTGGAATCTATCTTCACACGCTTGCCTCACACGGCTTCAGGCGGGAATCTGGAAGCCCTCAATTGGCCCGGGGCAAAAGGCAAGTCAGGTAGCGCTCAGGAAGGGAAGATGGCCAGGGCTGGTTTAAGACACCAGCAGCATCCGCAGGGTGCCCCATCATTGTGGGGGCCCCGTAGTAACCCTCCTCCTGCAAAAACATTATTAGTAACAAACTGAATATCCTTTACTGTGAATAGCTCAGGTTGAGTTAGGTTACACTGACTTGAGATAAACATATGGGGCCCCAAAATAAAGCATAGCAGGGGGGCCCAAAATTCCTTAAACCGGTCCCACTGCTGCCACTTCAGGGAGGGCAGGAAATGACCTTCCTAGTAGTGGCAACTCTCTGCTGCCAGAGCCTCTAGGACAGTAGTTCTTAACCCGTGATCTGGGGACCCCCAGGGGTCCTCCATGTCCTCACAGGGGGGCCATGAAGGCTTGATGGCTGCTCTGCCCACCTCCTCCCTGCAGTGGAGTGGCCACATGACAGGAGCCAAGGCTGCTGGCTTGGCTTACACATTGCCATTCAATCGACTCCAGCCACAAACTTGCAGGAGGAAGCAGGGGAAAAGTCTTCCCTTCCCCTCCAGTGTCTCTGAGGGTAGGTTTAATGGATGGTGTAATTGTATTATTGTTGTTGTTGTTGTTGTTGTATTGTTATTATTAGGTGTTGTTGTTATTACGGTTTTAAATCTTGAGTTAAGTCTTGGGGGACCATGGCAACAAAAGATATTTAAAGGGAGTCGCTGGTAAAGAAAAGGTTAAGAGCCACTGCTCTAGGATATTTTCCCCCCACCGGCGCCGAGCTCCCCGGTGCTCTATTTTTGCGAAGGTATTTTCTGCCTCAGACTTTCCATTGCACAGGGAAACGATGATGAGCCCCGGGAATCTGACCTTAGCCCGGCCACGCCACTATTTATAGCTAGCTGCAAGGCTGGCGAGGTGGCGGGGTTGCCCACCCGGCTGTTTGTAGGTTTCCCTCATCCTCCAGCTGAGAGGGAGGAAAAACGACACCGTCAACAACAAACAAGCCAAGGCAGGCGGCTGGGGGGGGGGGTGTCGTTGGGTTTCAGCTGCTGACTTCTCCGAGGGAATCCCCCGTTTTCCCGCTGGCTCTCCCACTGCAGCCCCCTGAGCGGCAGCCCCCGCCAGTGGCCTCCTTTTCCCTCAGCCCGCTCCCGCCCTTTTCACTGAGGGGAAAGCTAAATATTATCGTCTCCTCAGGAAGCGCTGGTAGACAGTGTCAGTGTTGTGCTGACGACCAATTGCGAGATTATTTACATATTATTATTACATATATATTATTTAAATATTCATTATTTAAATATGTAAAATAATATTTAGATATTATTTAAAGGCTATTCAAGGAACAGCGCTTATAAAGACGACGTCGATTATACTCTTTCAAGGGCCAGAAGTCTCTTCGTAGTTTTTCCTGATATGTTTGCCAACTAATACGGATCGTGTTTTCCTCTTATCGAGGCAGATGGGAGGGAAAAGTCCCTAGTCCTGTATTTCTAAAATTCAACAATCACAGGAACGCTGTGTGAGGGGGCGTTGTGAAGTCTGGCGGCTCTAGATTTGTCACAGAAGGAGCACTTTCTGAGAGGAAAATCCACCCCCAGTGTCAGATATAAAGAAACTACTTTTCGCTTCACCCATTGGGAACGAAGGGAAACCCAGCAACCTACACCGCCAGCATTTCTTATTATGAACAATTTTTGACAGATAGCCTGTGCCTGTGGCATCTTTATGAGGGACAAGAATCCAACACATTCTGTTTCCTCCAGCACAGAGATGCCATGATGATAAAAGCTGCCCTTATGGAGTACAACCCACTGCCAGTGGTCTGTGCTTCAGGAAGGAGCTACAACATTTATCTGTCTGGAGTCTAATCTCCTGCCAGCTGCAGGAAATCCAGAGTTAGAATCTCCTTGACAGGTAGATATCCAGCTTTTTCTTGAAAACCACAAAAGGGAGACCCTTCTGCCCCATCAATTAATTCTATTGCCAAACTGTTAGTTTCTGCTAATGTGAAACTGAAATCTAACCTCTGGTAACTTAAACTCATTGGATTTACTCTTCCCCTCTGTTTGGAGCACCAGAGAACAAAAAGCTGTGTCATCTATGTATTCTTCAGGTACTTGAAGAGCACTGTGCTCTCAGTCTTCAGGCTAAATATATATACAGTTGTCCCTTCATATTCGCTGGGGTTTGGTTCCAGGACCCCCGTGGATACCAAAATCCATGAATACTCAAGTCCCATTATATGCAATGGCATAGCAAAATTGTGTCCCTTGTATAAGATGGCAAAATCAAGGTTTGCTTTTTGGATTATTAATTTTTTTAATGAATATTTTCAGGCTGTGAATACTTAAATACTTAAATCTGTGGATACCAAATCCGTGGATACGGAGGGACAGCTGTAGTTCCTTCAACTTTTCCTCATAGGACTTCAGTTCCATATACTAGTGCAGACTAATTTTCTCAGTTTGAAATTGAGATATAATTAAAGCAACCTAAGAACGCACTAACCTTTTTTTCCCCTCCTTAGAGCTACATCACATTTCAATGACAGAAGTCTAACACCTTCTTCACGTGTACCACTGCCAGCCAGGAATCTCCTAGCTTATACCTGGTGTGTTTGATTTATATTTATTTATAACCCAAATGTAAAACATCTGTCAAATTTCACTCTCATCTCATGTTCCCATTCTGTCAGGGTCATTTTGACTTTTTTCCCCCTTTCTACTCCCTCATTTTTGTATCATTCGTTAATTCAGTAGCAATCCCTTCTGTTGCTGTTGTTAACTTGTTCTTAACTTTGACTTATGGCAACCCAATGAATAAGAGACCTCCAGGTCACCCTGTCATCAACAGCTCTGCTCAGGTCTTATAGACTGAGGGCCATTGATTGAGTCTATCCACCTAGAATGCAATCTTCTTTTCCTACTGCCTTCTACTTTAACAAGCATTGTTGTCTTTTCTAGTGAGTCCTATCTTCTTGTGACAGTCTTAGTTAAGTCATCTTGGCTCCTAGGGATTGTTCAGGCTTGATTTGTTCTTGGACCCATTTATTTCTCTTTTTAGCAGTCCACAGTATCCGTAGAACTCTTCTCCAACATCACACTTCAAATGAGTTGATTTTCTTCCTATCCGCTTTCTTCACTGTCCAGTTTTCACAATACAATGGCATGGAAATACAATGGCATGGACAATACTAATTTTAGTGTTCAATGATATATCTTTACAATTCAGGATCTTGTCTAGTTCTCTGTTCTGATTAATGACAGTGTCAAGTTATGGAAAATCTTGATGTATTTCAATGTCTACTTTAAACTTATTTAAATCATACAAAGATCACCTTTGTAGAGAGATCCCCTCTACGCCACTCAAAAACTCTCTCTGGCTGGATGAAAAATCACATATGAACTGCTCTGAATTTTCCCTTAACTCTGAATTCACCTAACTCTATCATCATCTCATCCGGTTTGAAAACCAAAATATCATAGGAAACGGCGGAACGTTTTGCTAAAATCAATAAATATCACATATGCAGTGCTTCCACAATCTGCACTGTGCTATTAAACAACCTACTCTATCACTTATATTATTATTATTAAGATGATTTTAAAATATGTATATACTCTACCAGATTGTATTATTGACAATTCCTGCTGGTTTCTACCAATCCCTGGATTGTCATCAAGATACTTACAGAATCATCCTGTGTTAGTATCTTCCCAATACTGAATTCCAACTGTCTTGCCTGTAATTTCCTGAATTTCCCCTTTTCACATTTTTGAAGATAGGTACATTTGGTTCCCTCCAGTTACCTGATACCTCACTCACTCCTCAGGATTTCTGAAAGATCTGTCAAAGAAGAGGATGTTCTAAAAGTATTCCTGCCCAATCCTTTAGTATCCTGGAATCCAATTTATATATCCCTAAAGACTTGAATTCTTTTTAAGATAACTAGGTATTTCAGAGGGCCTGTCTAAACAGTGAAAATACCCCTTATGGAATTTGCTGGGAATCCTACCTGTCTAAACAGGATCCAGTGCCAGTCCACACTATTTGGAAGTAGGGGGGCCCAAAACTGCAAAAACAACTGGGTAAAACCCTTTTCCAGATTTTCCTGTATTTTCCTCAAAAACTGCTAGGCAGGTGTGCATTTTTGCTCGTTTGGACTATTGAACAATAAAAACCTTGAGCGGGACCACAAAACTGATGGGCAGGCGAAAGTGGGAGTGGGGCTTGCTTGGAGGGTAAGTGCCTGCTGCTGCCATGTTGGATTTTTGCCTTAGTGATTGCTCACTAAGGTGATAAAAAGGATAAATATTTTGTTTTACTTTCTTGTAAAGTTGGAAAATCACTCTCTCGCACCAGCGCACCTTGAGATGCCTTTAAAAAAAATGACGGCAGTGTAGAACTAATGCAAGTAAATCATTCATGGCCACCATCAGGAATGTGAGGCTTATGGGAGCTTCCGAGGCCATGTAGATGGGCCCTTGATCTATCCTTATCAACTCTGAATTCCTGACCTCTCAGTCGTCATCCTATTTACATCCCTCTTGGGAAAGCCAAGGGCAAAATAGAAGTTGAACAGTTCTGCATCCCAGAATTCCTCACTACTGACTAGGCTTCTTAGGGCTCCTGGGAGTAGCAATTCACTAAAATCTGGAGAGTTGCATGATCCCACCCCTGCTTTAGAGGTTCATCATTTTTGAACCTGTCCATGGAATTTGACAAATGTTCCTTAAATCAGCATGGTGTAGTGGTCTTGGTGTTGGACTATGACTCTGGAGACCAGGGTTAATCCCCATTTGGCTATGAAAACCCACTGGGTGACCTTGGGCAGTCACATACTCTCAACCTCAGAAAACCCCATGATAGGTTTGCCTTAGGATCACCATAAGTCAGAAATTACTTGAAGGCACACAAAAAACATATATTTGATATGCTCACCTTTGATATTCCATAAGAACATTGATTCCAGAATTACATGGTCATTTCTCCTCATTGATAATCTATTTTCATTAATTAAAAACAAGTCAAGGATTGCAGATGCCTTCCTTTATCTCCCCACCTTCTGAAAAAGGGAGAAGTCAGCAAGACATATAAATAATTCATTGGGGATTCCATATATAGCAGAGTTTGTCTCAGCAGATATCACAGCAGTTTGACTCTCCCATTGCTAATTTGATTTCCCTAAAACATTCACTTGTTGAAGAAAAACATCAGTCACATAATCTCCTTGGTTCTGCCAACAGCAACATTGTTTTAATTTCTTTCCTCCTTTGTTTTTTCTCACATGTTTGCTGCATTTATTTTTCCAGACAGCTACCATGTTCACTGTCTTGAATAACATTTTTAGAAACACAAACCTTCCAGTGTTTGATAGATTAGATACAGACACACATATTTGCAGTCTAATCTGCTTATTTGTAGTGGCCAAGACAGTTCCACAAAATACTTCTACTCTGCATGGAAAGATGTTTTGAAAACTTTAAATTTTAAAAAGTGTTCATTTTCCTACAAATCAGGAAACACAATGTGCACTTGTAACCATGTTTTATTAATAGTATATACATGAGAAAGGGGCATTTCTGTTTTCGTGCTTGTAAAACAAATCAAAACAAAAAGTCTGGAGATTCCTAAACTTATTTCAGTTGTATTGAACATTGTCTACATCCATTGCAAAAAATATTCTGAGTCTCATAAGCTTTTTGAGAGATTAACAAACCCTTCAACAACAAGCTGATGTGTATATGTGCATGTGTACAGTACATACATCCGCACATGTATTTATATATAAAAGTGAA
This sequence comes from Gambelia wislizenii, assembly GCA_030847615.1. Classification (NCBI taxonomy): domain Eukaryota; kingdom Metazoa; phylum Chordata; class Lepidosauria; order Squamata; family Crotaphytidae; genus Gambelia; species Gambelia wislizenii. The sequence continues at coordinate 99,846,669 of JAUMIR010000005.1, read as the reverse complement.
TCTGTCAGAATCTGTGAAAGAACTACAATGAGACGCATGACATCACTTGGATGGGTCACAGGAGTGTTCACAGTGAATGAAAAACAGAAAGATTTGCTATATATCACATCCTGCATTTGGAAAGAAGAACAGAGAGTAGCAAAGTTCTTTAGGAAGGCAGACAGCCTGATGCCAAATATAGCCAATAATAAAGTCAGTACACACCTGCACTGAAACTATACCTACATCATCATTCATTTTGCTTATTCATACATGTCTGTTTGTTTAACAGAATGCAGCAAAAGGCTTTTCCTGACCTAACAGGAGGTTGGGAAATCCCTTTAAGGCTAGGGAAGGGTTGCCAGGACACCTCACCATAAGCTCCTAATGTTTGTAAGTGAAGACCAGGGAGATACCCATTAAGTGTTTTTTCCTAGCTGAATATTTCAGCAGGACCCAAAGAAGAGTTGGTGAACCAAAATACTGGGTAACCAAATGCAGCATGCTACAAACTACATCCGCAAGCTTCCATACTTTATTTCTTTACTTAAGGTATTTATACCCCACTCTTCAGCCATAAAGTCTCCCAGAGCAGCTTACAAACTGCAACTTTGTGGCTTGTAGTACTGGCATTTAACCACTGCACCATCAGGGCTCCCTAATTAACCAAATGAGCTTGTAACCTGTTTTATGTCCACAGTATGGGAGAAAGTGGACTCCAAATTGAGTAAATAAATGAACAAATACACTGTGTGTGTGTGCGCGCGCATGAGTATAATTATAGCTATTTTGCCATTAGGAATGACTTTTGTTTCATTCTGGAAGATGCACTCCTGATTATGACTCTTCTAGCTTTGATACTTTGATAACTCCAAATTATCTCAAAATAAATTCACAAAATTAAGCTAAACAACTCCAGATTAAGGACAGCACTCTGCATAACATTTACAAACATACTATAGGTGAAGTCAGGGTTCACTGCAGCCAGGTTATAAAGCTTGGGCTTGTCTAAATGAGGTGATATAGTGTGGATTGCTGCACATTAACACAAAATTGTAGCAATGTTCATTTGTCTCCCTGGTTTTGGGGCAAGATTGCTGGTATGTGAAATTATCCGTGTTTGAAGTTCACATGGAGGCATGCCTGCAAATCAAGATGGTGGCTGCAAGTGAATTACTCACATTACTATTCTCCACAAGTTGCTGTCACTGCACATTTTTAAAAACTTTAAATCTAAGGTGCGGAAGTGCAACCTTCCACTTAAAAAACTGTTTGGTAGCCTTACCACTGCAAAATTGCACACAATCACTACCACGAAACTTAAAAAAGGTGGTTCCAGCCACTTTGTTGCCTGCATGCCTTCCCCTGCACACATCTGACCAAACCTGCCTCCCGCACACATCAGCTTTTGACTTCCAGAATGTGCTGTGCTGTGCTATGCTATACTGTGAATCAGTTGTCTATAACGGGTGGTAATGTGCATTTCCATGCATTTAAAAAAAAAATCAGGAAAAGCCATAAAGGCTTTTCTCATGCAGTTTTTGGGCCTCCTCCTTCTGAAAATGGTAAATCACCATGGGATCTTGTTGGGACAAAAGGTATTCTCTTCAGATTCTATGAGGAGTTTTTTCACTGTCTAGACAACACCAAATGTGCTACTGCTGCAGACTGCTATGATGCCTAAGAAAGACTACTCCCCATTTTCTCATTGACTGCCTTTTGAATTTAAATCATTGGTCAATTACCATGGTAAACAGCAGGAGCTCCCACCTATGTAAATGTTTCCCTCCAAGCAATAATAATGCTTCTGGGGTAGATTGAGGAAGCTATATAGGTCCAGAAAAGCCAACTGGAAGTAGAGAATATTGATAATTTCTAACTCCTTAAGGGAACAAAATGAAGTAGATTTTGGGAGACATCCCGTTCTTGCAGAAAGCAACCTTAGCTTTGTTTTGTTTGTTTACTGAGCAAATATAGCAGAGGCTTCCCTCAGCAGATAAAACTGAGAACTACACTGCGGCCTGGCAAAATACCAGAACTTGGTTATATCAAATCAGGTATGTTTCAGTTCTGCGAATTGTGATTTTGTTTGGTTATTTCGTAAGTTATCACTGAAAGAAAAAGCGCTCCTTAAAAATTCCTAACTAGAATCACCTCTTTGTTTTTTTTAAATAATGGTGGTGTGAAACTTTAGGGCTAACTATGCAGGAAGGGACTTCCTCCAGTTGTGAAACCCAGAAGTGTGGGGTGGTCTGTTTCTCCTCTACCTGTTCCCTGGGATTAGTAATATGTCTGGATGCAAAAATAGTTATACAAGTGTTGTTGCTGTCACAAGTGGAACAACATCTGGGTGTTTCTCTCTCTTTTCTCTCTCCTCCCACCATTATACAACAAACCACAGCCAGAACAGCAAATCTAATATCTGAGGAGGTTTCAGTGATTATTGGACTCAGCAGTTATTGGACTCATTCGATTAAGAGCTATGGATCTGAATAGTATTCAACATCTGAAGGAACAATTTGTTTGCAAAAGAACCTAAATGTTCAGCCAGTCTTAATAAAATAGTAGTAATGCTGCAACCCCATGTCTGCTGAGGCTGTTGCAGAAGTAAGGCAGTTTGACACGGCTGTAACTGCCATGGCTCAATGCTATGGAATACTGGGATTTGTAGTTTTGTGATATATTTAGCCTTCTCTGTCAGAGAGCTCAGGTGCCACGACAAACTACAATTCCCAGGATTCTGTAGGATGGAGCCATGATAGTTAAAGCAGTGTCAAACTGCATTATTTCTGCAGTGTGTTCCACTGGATTCCAGACAAGGTTTTTATCACAGCAGACTCTGCCTCATTCCTTGAATTGTATGGGGCTTCAGACAATCTAGTCATTCACTGTAACTAACACTCTGCTGTTATTCCACCACTTCTCCCTATCTTTCTTCTTGCTGTGCAAAACCCTAAAAGACCAAATAGTTGTGCAGTGCCTTTTAATTGCTAGCATGAGGAGTCCTCCCTCACCTAAGTGTGTAGACCATTCTTATCAGTGAACTCTGTAGAATTTACCTCTGTATGCATAGGATTGCACGGGATACCATTTCTTGACGGTGCAATAAGTTGTAGTCCAACCAGTACTGTGATCAGAAGGCATGGGGTCTAAAACTGGGAGGTACTTTTTGAAGATTCCTTTTAACCTATGAAGTTTAAAGATATTGATCTGGAATATTCTGACGTGGAGTTATTTGTACTTGCTTGCTGGAAACAGGCAATTGGATAAAGCCAGCACGCCCAAATTCACACCACGAAGTCGCATACTTCACCGTCTTTTTCAATGTTTCATTTGTTTTGTATCATACAACTTTTCCCTTCTTCAGAAATTAGGAATTGTTCTTGCTGTTGTTCTTAGGCAAGATGGGGATGGAGTGGGAAAGCAGACTGGCAAGCCAGGTGAGAAACAGAAAGGGCTATGAATTCTGAAAGGCGCTCTGGAAAAGCGGGCGAGAGTCCTAATAACTTTCCTCTCTACGCTTTTCTAACGCTGAGAAAAGGAATTTGAAAAAGAGGCAAGAGAAGAAGGCTAAGAACTCAACAATGACCCATGTGAGAGAGCTTTAATCTTTGTCTTCTTAAAATGAAGAAAGCAAGAATTCTGCAACCCTAAAAACCATCACGCCGGCAAAACAAGATGCCCGTGGCCCTTCGGATTCCCCCGGTCTGCTTGTTTTCTGGCGGCAGCTCCAGCAGGAGGGACACAAAGCCACAACCCTGTTGCAGGTGCTGCTCTCTTCCTAACTTTGTCCACTTGGACAGCATACCTCAGAAGGCCTCCCCCTGCGCTTCTTCCCGGCTACCTGGGATCAGATTCCGGTTGGGCGCTCCGGTTGGGCACCGAAGGACGAGGTGAGCCCGGAGGAGGGGATTCCGGAGCCAGTGGCGAGACTTCGCCGCCCCGCGTCTTTCCTGGAGGGCGAAAAGGCTCCCGGATCGCCCGCTCAGAAACCGCGGGGCCAGCCAGCCAAGCCTGTTTGCCTTCAACTGGCGAAGATTGCGCTAGAGCTCGCCTTCGTCTGCGCAGAGCGAGGGAAGGACGGAGCTGATCCCGAGAGACAAGAGAAGACTCCTCGAGCAGCTGGAGTGGCAAAGACACTTCTTTCCTAGATTTTCCTTGGCTTCTTTTTTCCTGGATGTCAAGCCGTGTTCTGGAAGAGTTTACTTCTGACGTTTCGCCTGCATCTGTGGCTGGCATCTTCCAGAACACGGCTTCACAGCCCTGGGAAAAAACCCAAGGGAAATCTATGGATGCCAGCCCTGAAAGCCTTCGACTTCACACTTCTTTCCAATTAGCGGCGGATTGGAATAACCGCGGAAAAACGCATTGTGTCTAGACTACCAAACCTGGGGGAAATCGCTTCCCTCTCAGTCGCCACCGGCCTCTTTCACCGATTACGTGGTTTCCCACGGGCGCGCAATTTACAAGCCCCTGGCATCCAATGCCGCTTCTTTTGACACCGGTCGTAAGACACGTGTTTGTTGCATGGGCACTTAAAGACACCGTGTGAAAGCGCAAAAGAGCATGCCGGACTTAACAGCCCCTTCCAAACGAATTGTCAGCCACCCATCATAGTTCAAATCCTTACTGGGCTTCTACAGGGGAAAGAGTAAGAAAACCCACCCGGCCCCTTGGCTTCCCCACCCCCGGCTTGGCTTTGCCAGGAAGCCTGCTGGATGCCTCCAAGTTCTCCAACAGCTTTGCCAGGGGCAGGTCCGCCTCTCCGCGGGGCGCCTCGGAAAGAGCAGCTTCCCCGGGAACGAAGCGCCGCTCCTTGCCGAGCCCGGCCTCGCCTTCTCGGGGGAGCCGTGGCGGGCTTGATCTCGAGTGGGGCTGGAAGGGCGGCCAAGCCACGGAGCCGGCCGGGGTTGCCTTACCCGCTGCTGGGCGCCGACCTGCCTGTAGCGCTCTTCTTCCCGAGGGAGCGGCTGCAGAGCCAACATACTCCGGCCGCCGCTTGGCCACCTTCCCCGGCTGGGGTTGCTTAGCTCTCCGCCTGGCTTGCAAGCAGCACACCGTCACAACACCGGGCTGGTAGGAACAGGCGTCGTGGTGGTGGCCCCACGGCAGGCAAAGCTGGCAGGCGCCTTCCCAGTGGGGGTGGCTCGGCATTTTGTCCGCTCCGCAATCCACACCCCATCCCCTCCCCATCATCATCATCATCTCCATGAGAAAGGCCACTCGTCGCCCCTGCCGCCACCCACCTTCCCTCCACCCCTCCCCGTCTCTTTTTCCGAGCTGGCTGGAAAGAGCCTGGCCGAGCTGTGGCAAAGCAGGCATCGGAAGAGGGGGCAAAGCCGCGTAGGTGTGGACGCAGAACTCGAACCCGCCGCCACCCCCCAAAGAAGAGACCCCCTTGGGTCAAGGCAGCAAAAGCAAAGGAGGCATCTGCCATACATCGAGCAGACTTCAAGGGGACGCGACGTAAAGGTCTCCCCCACACACACCCCACGCCGCGTGTAACCCTTCCCCCGCCTGCCTCCTTACCTACCGACCCTCGTGGGGATTTTGCTCTCCCTTCCAAGCGCGCCGGCCCCAGGAAAGCGAGCGATCCACTCGGGGACGACCCACCGGGAAGAGCCCGGCCTTTGGGGTTAGCCCTCTTGCCCAGCCTCTCTCTTCCCCTCGCCTTGTGAAACAGCATTAAGCTCTGCTTACTTAGTGCGTGTTGGACCGACCGAGGGTTATACAAAAGTTTTTCAACAAAGTTTTCTCTCTCCCTCCGTTCTCTCAAAGCAGCCCCTGCCACAGAGTCTGAGGGCCAAGTCAAAGAGGAGAGGTGGTGAAGAGACCGCGTGGGACATGCAGGGAGATAGCAGGGACCCCTGTTCACAAAGTAGCTGGTTTCTTTTTTAAAAAGGCACCGTTGCACAATGGGTTCCCCACAGTTACATAAAAATCATACCTTTTTCTTCTTCTTGCCAGAGGATGCAATGTCAGGCTTTACCGGTGTTCAAAGCACAATATTTTGGACCCAGGAAAGTGCAACTCTTCACCCACAAGGCAAACTCATTGCGATTGTGATTGCTAACAGGAGGGTGACTAGGAACCGTCTAAATGGTGAAAATGCCCCTCATGGAATTCGCTGGGAATCCTACCTGTCTAAACAGGATCCAGTGCCAATCCACACTATTCAGAAGGCGGGCGGCGGGGCAAAACAACAAAAACAACAGCACATTTCCCCGTACTTTTTCAAAAACCATGAGGCGGGTGCACATTTTTGCTCCTTTGGACTATACAGTTGTCCCTCCACATTCACGGATTTGACATTCACGGATTTGAGTATTCACGGCTTGAAAAATATTCTTAAAAAAATAACAATCCTAATAGCAAACCTTGATTTTGCCATCTTATATAAGGGACACCATTTTGCTCTGCCATTGCATATAATGGGACTTGAGTATTCACGGATTTGGGTATTCACGGGGGTTCCTGGAACCAAACCCCAGCGAATGTGAAGGGACAACTGTATATAGAACATTTAAAAACCCCAAGGGAAGCACAAAGCTGATTCGCCAGGTGAGAGTGAGCAAGCAAGCACGCACCCACTGCTGCCATGTTGGATTTTTGCTTTAGCAATCGCTCACTAAGGTGATAAAAAGGATCAATATTTTCTGTTTTGCTTTGGAGTATCACTCTATTGCACCAGCACATCTCAGGATTACTTTTTTAAAAAAATGGCAGCAGTGATGACATCCAGAATGCAAGGCCTATGGTGGCTTCTGAGGCCAGAGAAACCATTTAGACATTTCACTGCTGCTGCAAGATGCCAATACTACAAGGTATTTGAGATCCCCCCCCCATGTAGATGGGTTAGGGATTTTCTTATTGTCTGCACAAAGTCATGGTCAACTTCTTTCACAAGCATTACACAAGTCTAAACGGTAGCCTCTTTTTCCTGTGCATGATGAAGAAATGTCATAAGCTGCTTTCATGCTTTAGAAATACAGTTGCCCCTCCACATTCATGGCTTTAGCATTCACGGTTTTGATTATTCGTGGTCTGGGCACTTTAGGAAGCTGGGCGGGGGGGGGGGGGAGAAGCTGCGAGGGGGCCTTCCAAGGCCCCCTCACCACTTTGGGAAGCCAGGCAGGGGGGAAGAAGCCGCGAGGGGGCTTCCAAGGCCCCCTCACCACTTTTGGGAGGCTGGGCAGGGGGTAGAAGCCGCAAGGGGGTTGCGGGAGGGCGGTGGTGTGACCTTTTTTATTTGCATTTTTTTCACATTTGCGGGGGTCTTGCGACTCTAACCCCCACGAATGTGAAGGGACAACTGTATATTTCCTGTTTCCTGCTCAGTTGGGGAACTTGTCCCTTCTGAATCTGTCTGGAATCTGAGACCCTCAATAGATGTCCCACCACTCTGAGAGGCTTGAATGGTGAGTGAATGACACAAGGTTTTCTCTGTAGTAGCACCTCAATTGTAGAATTCCCTCCTAAGCAAAGTCAGACCAGCTCCATGTATGCTGGGCTTTCACGTTGGCCAAGACTGTACCATTATGTATGGCCTTTAATGCTTAAAATCAGTTTTAGGGTCGGTTTTGGAGACTCTTTTAATCTGTTCTTAAATTTATTTATATTTTTAAAATTGTTCTGATCCCTTTTTAAGAAATGGTTTATCTTTTGTGCATTGCATTTGGAGCCCTAGTGGGTGGGAAAGAAGTAAACAAATACTTTAAATAAATAATCTCTCCATTCTGCCATCACATACCAAACCTGGGGGATCTGATGCCTTTAGGGTATTTTGGTCTGGGATGGGAGACCACCAATGAATACCATGTGCAACTTAAAGGCACATACACACACAGTTGTTTACTCCATTTCCATTATAAGTACTACATCCTTTGACAACCTGTGAAAAACTCTACTGCATAACATTTTCTCTACAAGTAGCATTAGGAATGCCTGTACGCTTTAAGTGCATCATTTGAGGATGTATATTGTAGGAGTAGGCAAGACAAGAAAATGAAGACATTTCTAAAACAAAGAGTACATTCTGCATTACAGATGAAAGAGATGCAAATGTATTTTAAGCATTACTTGCAAACATGGCCTCATAGAATAGGTAACATGCTTACTACGATTTGTTTGAAATATAAATTCTTGTTTATCTGTACCACGTGAAAAACGAAGAGGGACAAGGATGCAAGGCAAGAATTAAGCACCAAGAAAGTGTTGAGACAGCACATATTCTCTCAAGATAACAAATTCCAAAAGAGTACCACAGTGCTCTCTGACTGAATCGGGATAGTTACTTGGTTGTGTCTAGCTGTGTTTGACAATTTTCTTTGAATACCTCCCCCCCCACACACACACATCCTGTCACAAATTGCTTTTGTCCACATAATTTCAGAAGTGGGTGGGGTGGGAGTATTGCTGTTTGGAAACATGAAATTAACCACAAGCAATTGTTCTTCAGAAGCAACAGACACACAGAGATACACAGTTAAATGGATCTTCTCACAGTAGGCTCACATGACAAAGGCACAAATCCCTTTGCCTAACTGGTCTAAAGAGAGGGGTCTCATTCATCATGGACAAAATTAAGGGATGGAAAAACATTACAAATGCTATTAAATTACATTGTGATTTTGCAATATAAACTTTAATATAAATGAGTGGAAATGTAACCTTGGAGCAGGTCTGTCACACACCCACACACTCCCTAGATTTGATGTGGCATTTTCTTTCTTCCCACCTGCAATGAAACATGTCCACTCATAGTAACTCCTGTCCTAAATGGGAGGGGGCAGCAGTGGTTATCAGTCAGATTCAACATATTTCTGCAGTGCAAGCCACATTTGTCTTTAAAATGCCATGTTCTTCAGCAACTCTTTAACTGAAAAATACTGGCTTTGAAAATACTTGTAGAAAAATGTAGTTTTTAAAACTAAGTTTCTGCCCTGATTCCCTTTCTAATTTGACTTTACCAATAGAGCAGTTTTTTAAAATATCAGGCCAAACTACAAGTGTACAGGTTAGCTCTTAACAAGACCAACTAATTCAGAAATGTTTGAGAACAGGAATCAAATACTTTCGAGACTATTTCATCCTGCTCACTTTGACCTTTCCAGAAATCAATACTGAGCAGTTTCAATTATATCCATATTATCTTCATAATAGGTAGCTCAGGGTCAGCAATAATAACTTGCTATACAATAAGCTTCATGGTTGTGGAAAGCTGGTTCTATCTATTACACCACACTGGTTCTCTTAGGCTAAAGAGGTAGTTCATTTTAAAACATACTTTGTTTTGTTTAAAAAAACCCCAAAACCTAATTAATTTGTTAAAAGAGTTAAAGAAAAACAATGACAGTTGGTTTACTTAAAAGGGCACTCTTTAGTTGATGAACATGCTCTGCGGAATGATAACCTTTGAAATGCAGTGACAAAAAGACAGCTCTTGACTATAAATATGAGCAAAGCTTAATACAGCTGTTATCCTTAACACAGAGAACAGCCAATATAATTGCTGTACCTAGCAACATACAAGCTGTTTGGGGGTAGTCAGATACATGTAATGGTCACTACCTGTTGTTGTTGTTGTTGTTGTGTGCCTTTCATTTGTTTCCAACTTATGGCAACCCTAAGACGAACCTATCATGGGGTTTTCTTGGCAAGATTAGTTAAGAGGGGTTGCCACTGAGTCAGCGATTTGTCCAAGGTCACTCAGTGGGTTTCCATGATTAAGTGGGGATTTGAATCCTGGTCTCCAGAGCTGTAGTCCAACACTCAAACCACTTCACCACATTGGTTATATACTCCGCTTATCTAGAGTTATGCAAATTAATAAGCCATAAGGCTGAGAAGAATGAACAAACACAATAATGGGTGCATAGTGAGTGGATTAGAGACAGTAGATACTGCAGTAATAACTTGATTGTGTATTCCTGCATGGCAGGGGGTTGGACTGGATGGCCCTTGAATTCTCTTCCAACTCTGATTCTATGAACTTCCAAAAATTTGTCTGACCACTTCACTCCTAAATGCTGCTGTCTTGGCAAAGCATGTAGAATATCCCATAAAGAAACACAAATGATTGAAGATCCCTACAGTTGTGAGATATGCAAACATACTTTTAAAGGTGCAGATGGACTTTCTTAACCTCTGAACTGAGTACTTTTTTATTTTATAGCAGCTACAGTGAAATTGTCTTTGTTGTTAAGTACCATCAAGTCAACTTCGACCTATGATAATCCTATGAATGAGAAAACTCCAAGCCACCATGTTATCAACAGATCTCAAGTCTTGCAGATTCAGGGTCTTGGCTTCCTTGATTTTGTTCACCTGTAATGTGGTCTTCTTTTCCTACTCTTTTCCTACTAGTATTGTCCTACCATCTATAAAAACAAGGTATTTGTACTGAAGTTTTGAAAACAGAAATATTATGTCTATTGATCACTCAACAGACTACTGAACATCTCTCTCAGATACATGTAATCTCAAGTTTTTCATTCCTAAAACAAATGGTAACTGAATCAACACAATAACTACTTTACAAATACAGAGATACAACATCATCTGTCTTCCTAAGTGTCCAATCATTGTGGACAAAGATATATATTATTCCATCCTATTTTAATTTGGATTTGGTCTGCTCATTGATTTCTCAAATATATGTTTCAGGACTGTAAGAAAACTGGTTATGCTAGTACATATAGCCTTCCATGTGTACTGTACTATTAGTTCTATAGTTGCAACAGATACCAAGTCCCAAATGATAAGGGCCATTGCAGACAACTGAAAAAGAATAATTAGCTCAAATTTCTCTTGGTACTACAGTATAACTTTATCAGTATCAGTTCTGCAACCAACAGTGCAGTATTTCTGATCTCATCTAAAGAGAAACGACAGCCCAGCTACAGGACAGTAATCTTGGCTCAGTGATGTATTCACAATCCTACATTTCACTTTTAGGCTGCAATCCTACATATACTTACCTGGGAGGAAGTGTTACTGAATTATGTGAGATTTATTTCTGTGCCGACATTAACATGATTGTGCTGTTAAAATCAAGCAGATGTGAGTGAATATATGTATGTGATTGCTAATGAACACACATTTCCAGCTGTTGTGGGAACAAACAAATTAATGTAGTTCTTTGCAGCAAGGACAACCAGTAGGGCTTTTTTTGGGAAGAGAGTAAAACTCTGTGATAGTCACCTTAGGGTCACCATAAGTTGAAATGATTTGAAGGCAAACAGCAACAAAGCTATATGAGAACACTGGACAAGTAAATCTAACAACTGAATAGATGTCATGTATTATGAAGAATTATGCTTTTAATAACTATTTTAACAGTACTAATTTAATAATATGCGCACATTTTGTGGTATATCACTGTGCAGAGCTGCATTTTCCAACACTAAATAGGTATTAAACCTTACTAATAAAAATACAAAGTATTTGTTGATTTATGTACTTTTGGTATTGCTTGCCAGTATCATTCCAACAAAACGTTATAAATAATTATTTATATTTATAATTATATTATAAATATCACTTGTCTTCACAATGGCACTGGCAGGCTTTGAAAAAGTTGTTTTTCAGGTTTACATTGTAAGCTCACTAAATTTGAGGAGTGTGTCTCTCAAATGAGCTAACTCATTTAGCAAGCAGCAGTTGGGATAAACTGTGTTCAGTGTATTGTGAGGCAATTTTTGTTGTTGTTTTGGACTCAAACTATCTGGAATCTCGTTCCCAATGAACTTCATTTCTAGAAGAATTTAAGACTGTACACAAGCTCTGTCCCCAGTGCACATCCAACCAATCAGCTGTCCACTCTGAGAATGTGCAGCAATGTGAATTGGTTGTCCTAATGAGCAATAGTGCACATTCCCACACATTATTTTTAAAAATAAGGGGAAAGGCATGAAGGGTTTTCCCATGGAGTATTTGGCGTTTTTGACCCCCCCTCCTTCTGAATACAATGGGTTGATGAGGGATCCCATTTAGACAAAATGTATTATCTTCAAATTCTATGAAAAGTATTTTTGCTGCATATACAAGCCCTTAGAATCCAGGAGATAAGGGTTGTAATCCTGCTACAGCCATGAAAATTCATTGGGTGACCTTGGGAAAATCACACTCAGCCTCAGAGGAGGGCAAAGGCAAACCACCTCTGAATCTCGCCAAGAAAACTCCATCACAGGGTCACCTTAAGCTCACCCTTAGAAACAATTTGAAGGCCCATGACAACAGTGGGAACTGTTTTATGTTTAGCATTTCACTGTAAACTGTACCTATAGATTCTTCAGCGTCAGTCCAAAGAAAACTTAGCCACGCTTCAGTCCCATTGAAATTAAACAGGGGAAAAACTCAAATAAATTTGGATGGCAACTGTTTTTCTTCTTTTTTTAAACTATCTTTATTAGTGCCAAGCTCATGTTCTTCAAAATTCTTCAGTTCCCCAGCTTACAACTGTTTTGCAATGCTAGACAACCTACTTGTTCCAAAAGGAACTCATGGGCTACCCTTTGACTTTTAGAATGTAAATTTGTAAATGAGGCAAGAACTGTTATGAAAACATATTATACCAAGATGTTCCGATGCTAATGATTTTATGCAACAGGTGTTAGAAATGTGTGTGGTTTTAAACTGCAGGCATGCTGCACTGTGGTTTCTCTTTAATCTATTTTCTCTTCAGATCTGTTTTAAGGAGATAATGTAAAAATACAAGTAAGTGAGACCTACAACAAAACATTGCACTATATCCCGGTTCTCCTAGAAGTAGTACAGGTACTTAGGGTCCTGACAACACAGAACAACTTTTGTAAGGGGCTGAAAGTACATTGTTTTTCTTTCCCATTCCCTTTGAGGCTTCCCTTGGTGTACTATAGGGCAATAAACAAATCAGGTTTGGAGCTGCACTACTTGTATGGTTAAAGAATGTGTTACGAGTCCCAATTTTGGGGAAAAGATGGGGTATAAATATCCAGTGTGGTACAGTGGTTTGAGTGTTGGACTATGACTCTGAAGACCAGAGTTCAAATCCCTGCTCAGCCATGGAAATCTATTAGATGGCCTTGGCAGGTCACCCTTTCTCAGCCTCAGAGGAAGGCAAAGGCAAACCCCCTCTGAACACATCTTGCCAAGAAAATGCCATGATAGGTTCTTTATAGTCACCATAAGTTGAAAACAATTTGAAGGCACACAGTAACAAATATAATTATAAGCAGGAGTTCTGTTAGACAAATAATTATAATTATTATCATTATTTGCCTAACAGATCCCCTCCCTAGGATACTTACTATAAACTGTTAGGAGCTCCAGCATTCTTGAACAGTGAGGAACTCAATTTACTTATTTTTTTATTCCAACAAAGAGGCACCTATCTAAAATCTGCTTTGTGGCTACCAGCACAACTACATTCTAAGTCCTTACTATTGCAAAAGATGCTTTAGTTGCGGGCGGGGTGGGGGAGTGATTTTCCCTCCAGGAATGAAACATTTCCAGGTAAGTGCTGAAAATAATGTGATCCTTTTGTGTGCTAATATCAGAAAAGCCACCTGCATCTTCCACAAGTGATGAAAATTTAGTATTTATTGCATGCAAGTGACATCATAATTTAAAAAGACCTCGCCTAATAAGAACGTTGAGTAACGACAATTACAATACACATACAGCTTGAATCTGTACTTAAACATGCATGTATGAAGAAAAACTGAATGTTGAGATGTGCAAAATCATACAAATAAAGCACATGCTTGTATTTTCTTGTTTTTATATAATTTATTCTGTTTACTCCAAGGTGCTAACGCAGAGAAAGAAAACAATAGCTCAAAGGCAATTGGGATTATCCATCACAATACCTAATTTCTAAGATTACACCAGGTGTTGGGAATCCCTTTCAGTTCTACCTTCATAGTCCTAAGACTAGAAACCTGAAATGATGAATGTTTAGATTTCCTATATACCAATTTGAATTTCATGCCCACTACAAAATTCTGTTCTTCAATGATATGGAATACACACAGTCTTGGTAGTTACTTTTAGAACACAGAAAAATACCTTATACCAGAATGGAGTATTTGTCCATTTCACCCAGTATTGGCTACCCTGACTTATGGTGGCACTCCAGAATCTCAGGATGGGGTATTTCCCACCATGTGCCCCCTATGTTTCTTTTAACTGGAGATCTTGGGCAATGACCCTGGTATCTTTTGCATGCTAAGTATGTGCCTTACTATTGAAATATGGTCCTTTTCATTTACATCAATGTGACAGACAGCTGAGAGAACCAATGAAAACAGTGTGCTTCAGGAGCCAATCATAGGAGAGGAGGCAGAAATGGGTGGGGCTTCTGAAGGGTTAAGTGGGGGTGTGAAGATAACAGGGTGTGAGTCAGTTAGTGGAGGAGTTGTGAAGAAGTCAGAGAGGCTTAGAGGGAATTGAGGTGCAGGGAAATGAAGTATTAATCCATTGTATTGATACCATTCAACAATAAATCATTCTTTACGTTGATTCTTTACATGCTGTCTGCTTATGAATGACTTCTCTGATAATTTGTTCACAATTCTTAAGAACCATCCACACCTAATTACACAGGTCATCCGTCTGTGGGAGACGTAGTTTGGCTGTGGCATGATTGGGTGTTCCCTAATTTGGGTTGCAGCAGAGGGAGAGAAAGGCTCCCGAGTCACAAATTAGAGGGGAGAAAGGCCTGGTGTCACAATCAAGATATAGCAAATGAGCATCCCCGACAGATGGCCATCCAGCCTCTGTTTAAAGACCTCCAAGGAAGGAGACCCCACCACGCTCCGAGGGAGTGTGTTCGGCAGTGGAACACACTCCCTCGGAGCGTGGTGGGGTCTCCTTCCTTGGAGGTCTTTAAACAGAGGCTGGATGGCCATCTGTCGGGGATGCTTTGATCAAGATTTCCTGCGTGGCAGGGGGGTTGGACTGGATGGCCCTCGTGGTCTCTTCCAACTCTGCAATTCTATGATTCTATGATTCTGAAGTTTTATATGCTTAAGTGTAGATTTTCAGTTCTCTCTCTGTTGAATATCCAAAACAAACACACAAAAAAAGAATCAGTACCATTCAAATGAAAAAACATTATTTACACAAAATGGAAGAAAGAAGTGTTTTAATATCAGTGTTGAAGTAGCTAAAACATTACACAGCTCTCCATTTAAAGGAGCAAAGAAATCTCATTAACATTTAAACCAAGAGAATGCTGATTGATTTAAATACATAATATGCAATCCTAAGTTTTCACACAGTTTATCTATACTGGCATGGATTTTCTCTCGTAATAAGAATACAAAAATAAAGGACTTGCACTAACATATCTAAGCGTGAAACCTAACAAATTAGAGTCCTGTGAATATTCATTAATCCTGTGGCTAACTACTGAGCTAGTTTTGGTTTATTTATTTATTTTTAAATGTACAACTGCAGTATTTACTTCTCCAAATGTTTACTTTTCCCCTTTTAATAATGGAAAACTAAAACAATATTTCTTTTGTAAATATACCAAGTCAAAGCTGAATTATTCTGCAGCCTTCACTTGCTCAAAATTTTGCAGTTTACAAAGCATAATTCTAATGCTAAAAATCCTGAACAATGACAGTATCTTATGCTATGGCGCTTCTGGAATGTGGAAGGTTAATTATCCAATTCAATCCACTGCAGGTGGTATGTGAAAATTTAGAGTACCGTACTTGTAAATTCTTCCCTCAAGTATTCCTACCATGTGCCACCTGGAATGTATTCTTAACATGGATATTATTTTAATAGCAAACTAACCATCAATGATATTTAAAGTGATAAAGTAAATACAACAAGAAAGGCAGAAAAATGTGTACTCCCTTCAGTTTGATGAGTCAGTGAAATTAATTATTTCACTATATAATTATTTAATTTCCATCAAATTAATTATTAACATACTCAGGTTTTTCAGCAATTATCTTCATCATTCAGTTCTGTAAGATTTGAGGCAAGGCTGTTTGTTAAGAGAAACTTCTATCAGGTTAACTAGACATTTAAACAAACACTTGGCTTTACATTTAAAAACATTATTTTGAGAGCAAACCAACATTTAATATTTTTGTACATATCTGTACACCTGAATCAAGAATTAATTTACCAACTGTACATATACGGTTCTCCAAAATGCTAGCACAACTACACATAGATCATATATATATATTGTGTGTGTGTGTGTATAAAAACTTATTGAAGTCTTTGTGAATATGTATGTGTCTGTCTTTAAATGACTATGACTTGAAGGATTATTTATTTATTTATTTATTTAGCTGGGTATAAAGTAGAATAAAAGCTATACATAACTAACAATTTGCATTGAAAGATGTTTATGAGAAAAAGCCAACTTTTCTTTTTGGAAACAAGTTCCTGAGGAAAAAGTCTCTTTTGAGTATAGAATGCTGACACTGTATCAAGAAAAGCTACTCCTGACATACACAATTAGGACTGCTATGTAGCCAGAATAGTTTCATGTTTTATGTTAATGACTCAAAGAAATTAAAATATTCTATTTTAATGACAACTGCATCAATAAGTCAGTTAAGGCAAAATACTTGCATTTGGTATGAGGCATACAAAGATGACCTTTGCATGCAGTAGGGTGCTGTAGCACACACATGTACTGAAGGAAGCGAATCTAGAGTGAAGCAATGTGTTTATTGTGATCTTTACAGGATCAGAGTTTCCATGCATTCTTTGACAGACAACAGATATGGCCATCTATGTCAGTATCAAAACATTTCCCCCCTATTCACCAAGAGCACTAACTACTCAAACCAAATATTCAGTGGGTACAAGAATGGAAATTCTTACACATTAACATGAAACACAAGAATGTGAGCAGGAACAGATCCCCCCTCAAATTAACCATTTCAAATCTGTGCCCATTGTTTAGAATTGATGGTACGGAATAATGACTTGCAACATATTTCTAACTGATCTGGGGGTAGACTGTGCTTGTTTTTTTTTCTATAACTGGATATTAACTCTTAATACAACATAACATTCTAACATTTAGCTACCTACAATCACATGGACATGTGTTGAAGTGAATATTAAGATTTCAGTCATTATAGGCAATGAACCATGCAACCATTACAACAGCAGCTCCACATATTGGCAGTACAATCATATTCTTATATTTTTGCCATACAGATTTTTCAACTTCAACCTCATCCTTTTTTCTCTTGTTCTTCCGGCGCCCTTTTAACCTGTTCTCAAAAGCCTCCAATTCAGCCTAGAAACAAAGAAATGAGGGCCGAGGGTTAAAATGGTATGTAAAGATGGTGTGTTTTTTCAAAAATATAAATTACAGAATAATATTTGGCAAACACAACACACAACACTGCCCTTTTTACATTTTCACAGAGGCAGAGCAGTAGTATTTAGTACTATTGTAAATAAAACCCTTTCATTTTGTGATGAAAGACCCTCTTGTAATGAATGCAAGAAGAGGTCATGGTAGCCAGGAAACAGCAGCTGAGTTTGTTGTGTGACACTGAATCAAAGGATGCGTTTTGGTTAACAAACCATATTTGAGCAGAGCGGCTGTGTTTGCACGCAACGCCAATTTGGAACATTGGTTCTTACCTGTGATATGTTCATTTTCATCAGATAAGGGAGGAACATCCTGTAGTTTGGTTTGCTTCTCCCACATGCTCCAAATAAGCAAGAAAAAGAATCATAGAATTGCAGAGTTGGAAGAGACCACGAGGGCCATCCAGTCCAACCCCCTGCCATGCAGGAAATCACAATCAAAGCATCCCCAACAGATGGCAATCCAGCCTCTGTTTAAAGACCTCCAAGGAAGGAGACCCCACCATGCTTCGAGGGAGTGCGTTCCACTGTCGAACAGCTCTTACTGTCAAAAAGTTCCTCCTAATGTTGAGGGGGAATCTCTGTTCCTGGAGCTTGCATCCATTGCTCTGTGTTCCAGTCTCTGGAGCAGCAGAAAACAAGCTTGCTCCATCCTCAACGTGACACCCCTTCAAATACTTAAACAGGGCTATCATATCGCCTCTTAACTGTCTTTTTTCCAGGCTAAACATACCCAGCTCCTAAGTCTCTCCTCATAAGGCATGGTTTCCAGACCTTTCACCATTTTAGTCGCCCTCCTCTGGACATGCTCCAATTTGTCAATATCCTTTTTGAATTGCGGTGCCCAGAACTGGACACAGTATTCTAGGTGAGGTCTGACCAAGGCAGAATAGAGCGGCACTATTACTTCCCTTGAACTGGACACTATACTTCTATTGATGCAGCCCAAAATCGCATTGGCCTTTTTTAGCTGCCGCATCACACTGTTGACTCATGTTCAACTTGTGGTCTACTAGGACTCCTAGATCCCTTTCGCACATAGTCTCATTCAGCCAGGTCTCCCCCATCCTATATCTATGCATTTCATTTTTTCACCCTAAACGCAGTACTTTACATTTCTCTGTATTGAATTTCATTTTGTTAGCTTTGGCCCAGCTCTCCAGTTTATCCAAGTCATGTTGAATTTTTATCCTGTCCTCCAGGGTATTAGCTACTCCTCCTAATTTGGTGTCATCTGCAAATTTGGTAATACCCTGGAGGACAGTATCAAAATTCAAAATGACCTGGATAAACTGGAGAGCTGGGCCAAAGCTAACAAAATGAAATTCAATATGGAGAAATGTAAGGTACTGCACTTAGGGTGAAAAAATGAAATGCATAGATATAGGATGGGGGAGACCTGGCTGAATGAGACTACGTGCGAAAGGGATCTAGGAGTCCTAATAGACCACAAGTTGAACATGAGTCAACAGTGTGATGCGGCAGCTAAAAAGGCCAATGTGATTTTGGGCTGCATCAATAGAAGTATAGTGTCCAGATCAAGGGAAGTAATAGTGCTGCTCTATTCTGCCTTGGTCAGACCTCACCTAGAATACTGTGTCCAGTTCTGGGCACCGCAATTCAAAAAGGATATTGACAAATTGGAGCATGTCCAGAGGAGGGCGACTAAAATGGTGAAAGGTCTGGAAACCATGCCTTATGAGGAGAGACTTAGGGAGCTGGGTATGTTTAGCCTGGAAAAAAGACAGTTAAGAGGCGATATGATAGCCCTGTTTAAGTATTCGAAGGGGTGTCACGTTGAGGATGGAGCAAGCTTGTTTTCTGCTGCTCCAGAGACTGGAACACAGAGCAATGGATGCAAGCTCCAGGAACAGAGATTCCCCCTCAACATTAGGAGGAACTTTTTGACAGTAAGAGCTGTTCGGCAGTGGAACACATTCCCTCGGAGCGTGGTGGCGTCTCCTTCCTTGGAGGTCTTTAAACAGAGGCTGGATTGCCATCTGTCGGGGATGCTTTGATTGTGATTTCCTGCGTGGCAGGGGGTTGGACTGGATGGCCCTCGTGGTCTCTTCCAACTCTGCAATTCTATGATTCTATGATTCCCTTTTGAGAAAGTCCCATCCGTCTTGAGGTCTCTTCTCTTTTAGTATTCCTGACCATGGGATAACCCCCAGTATTTCCCTGAGTTTATTGAAATCAGCTCTCCTAAAGTCAAGAATGCGTGTCTGACTATGCCTGGCTTCTCCTTTCCATTGTATAACAAACTCCAGGAGAACATGATCACTCTCACCTAAGGATCCCACCACTTGCACCCCATTAACCAGGTCATCCCTGTTGGTTAGGATCAGATCTAAAATAGCTGACCCCCTTGTTGCCTCTTCCACCTTTTGGACCATGAAATTGTCTTCCAGGCAAGTAAGGAATTTGCTAGACCTTGAAGTTTTGGTTGAGTTAGATTGCCAGCAAATATCAGGATAGTTGAAGTCACCCATCACTACTACATCTCTCCTTTCTGCGTGTGTGTTCATCTGTTCTAGAAAGGCATCATCCAATTCCTCCGTCTGACTTGGGGGTCTGTAGTAGAGTCCCACAATAACATCCATGTTGTTTCCCTCCCCTTTAATTTTTATCCAGATGCTCTCCACCTGGCTTCCAGTATTGATGTCATGGATCTCTTCACTGGTGTAAATATCCTTGACATATAATGCTGTTCCTCCTCCTTTCCTGTTTGGCCTGTTTCTCCTATAAAGGTTATACCCCTCTATTCCTACATTCCAATCATGAGACTCGTCCCACCAGGTTTCAGTAATGCCTATTATATCATATTTGTTTTGTAGTGCTAGGAGTTCAAGTTCACCTTGCTTATTTCCCATGCTCTGTGCATTAGTGTAGAGACATCTAAGACCATGTGTTCCCTTTACTTGTTGCCTGTGCAAATTTTTTTTACCTCCCACTGTTGGGTCCTTGCGCTGTTTGCCTTGTTCCCTCTATGACAGTTTGACTATTTTCTCCAGCTCTTTTGCCTTCCAGAATACTGTCTCCCTCCCCCATATGACTCAGTTTAAAGCCCTCCTGATCAAATTCTTGAGACTGTAGGCAAAAACGCTTCTGCCAACTGGTGTGAGATGCACCCCATCTCTTGCCAGAAGTCCCCCCTCATGGAAGCGCAGCCCATGATCCAAGAATCCAAATTGTTCTCGGCGACACCATCTATGGAGCCAGTTGTTTAGGTCGGCTATTTTCCTCTCTCTTCCTGGACCATGCCCTTCAACTGGCAGAAGAGACGAGATGACAACCTGTGCATCCATTTCTTTCAGCTTCCTCCCCAGAACCTCATAATCTCTTCTGATCTTCGGAAAGCTGTGCCTTGCAGTATCATTGGTTCCCACGTGGACCAAAAGGAAGGGGTAATGATCCGTAGGCTTGACGAGTCTTGGTAGCCGCTCCGTCACATCACGGATCTTTGCCCCAGGGAGACAACACACCTCCCAAGATATCTTGTCAGGCCCACAAACCACTGCTTCTGTACCCCGCAGCAAGGAGTCTCCCACCACCACCACACGCCTCCGCCGAGGCTTCGCAGTTGCTGTTCCTTGCGGTGGTCCTCTCAAGGTCCCCTGCTCTGCCCCTGAAGTCTGTCCATGCTGTTCTTCCTCATTGTCCTTGATAAAAGAGAGGGCTTCGAATCGATTCTGTAGCTGCAAGCTGCTCGAAGTATCCCTGGATTTTCTTGTTCTGTGTGTGACATTCTTCCAGCTGTCTACCTCCTGTGTCTGTGGAGTGACCCTCTCCTCCCCAGCCAGTTCCTCTATGCGGTCCCTGTCCAAGACTGTTTATTCTGTTCTGTCCAGGAAAACCTCTTGCTCCCGAATCTGTTGAAGTGTAGCTACCCTAGTCTCCAGCTGCTGTACTTTCTCCTCCAAGAGGGCTACCAACTTGCACTTCCAGTGTCCCCACTTGGGGGAGAAACCCCTAGAAGATTAGTTGCTAACACAGCCAAAGAGATGACTGCTCCAGAAAAAAACAACAACAATTTACTAACATATGTAGAACATACTGAAATAAAGGTGGGTAACAGTCTGTGACATAACCTGCTCCTCACAGGGGAGAACTATGCATGTTCTAACACATTTTCATGCCAGCAACCAGCAGGGTGGGCAGGATGTTCATCACCTTATCTGCTGAAAATGAACATATCACAGGTAAGAACCAACGTCCCTTTTCCCAGCAGATAAGGGAGGAACATTCTGTAGTTTGGGAACTACCAGAGCTTCCCTGACTACCCTGACTAGGGTGGATGGTGCTGGCATCCCAATGTCTTAGGTTCTGATCACTTGTTGTAGGAGCCTTCTCCTAAAGGCTGCTTCACCCGAGTCAAAGCTGTCAAGCTTATAATGTCTGATGTACATGGGGTGTGTGTGTGTGACTTCCATGTGGCCACCCTGCAGATTTCTGCTAGGGAAGCATTGGTGAACAGAGCTGGTGTAGTGGTTGTACTCATGGTGGAATAAGCTATTATGCCCACTGGGGTGGAATCCCCAGAGTCTCATAACAGGCTGCAATGTACAACCTGATCCATCTGCTCAGGGTTGAGGGGGAAACCTTCTTGCCCTTAGAATGTGGCTGAAAGGAGATAAACAGAGCTTCAGAAGACCGAAAGTTTCTTGTCCTTTTCAGGTAAACACAGATACTCTGTGCATGTCCAAGGTGTGCCAAATCTTCTCCAACTCTTTGGATGGCCAAGGAAAAAAGGATCACTTCCTGGGCTCTGTGGAAGACAGAGTTCACCTTGGAGATGAATGTTGGATCCAGCCACAGCACCACTGAGTTGGGCCTGATGATACAGAGTTATTTGCATGCAGAAGGAATTCCCAATGCCAACACCCTGTGTGCTGTGATGGTGGTTAGAAAGAGGAACTTCCAGGACAGGTGCTTCAGGAAGCTCTCCTCGAAAGCTGGAAGGGCGGAACTTTCAGTGCCTTCAAGAACATGGGCAGGTTCCAGCATGGGAAATGGTACATTGTGGGTGGATAAAGATTTGTCAGCCCTTTGAGAAACCTATGTACATGGGGGTGTGAGGAAATCTTTGCCAATTGCAAGTGTGGAGCAGCAACATGATGGCTGCAAACTATCTGTTAACCATGTTGGGTCTAAGGGCATAATCAATCCCCTCCTGAAGGAACTCCAATAAGGAGAAAACTGAGAAGTTGAGGAAATCCACTTGTTTATGCCTGTACCATGTGTGGAATGCCCTAAAGGTGTAGTGTATTCATAGATCTTGTTGGTGGAAGCCCATCTGGAGGCCAGAATGGTGTTCACCACCTTTTCAGAGTAGCCATAGTCATTTAGCATCCTCCATTCAATTTCCAGGCATGGAGGTGCCAGTATGGGTTGGGGTGGCAAACCTGACCCTGCATAAAATCTGGATGGGTTGGCAAGGCATGGAGTCTGATATCATGTGCATAATCTCGGAGAACCAGGCCCTCCTGAGCCATGCTGGTATGACCAAGATCACAATGGCCTTCTACCTTTGGATCTTCCTCGTTACCCTGGAGAGCAGTGCCAAGGAAGGGAAGGCATATAGGAGCCCCAATGGCCATGGGAGAGAGAGGGTGTCCATCCCTTGAGCTTCCTCTGTCTAGTACCTGGACATGAACCTCCCCACCTTGAAATTCACTAGGGAGGCGAAGAGGTTCACTTCTGAGGTGGTCAAACTTTCTGGTGATCAACTGGAGCACCTCTGGGTGCAGGCTCCGTGGTCAATGTCAATCTAACCTAACCAATCTGCTTGCTAGTTCAGGGTGCCTTGCAGGTGTTCTGCCTCCAGGGACAGCAGGTGAACTCTTGCCCAGCTCAGCAGCTCCTAGGGACTGTCATCTCATTCCACCTTCACAATTCAGGTGGGCCTTTTAGGTGATGTTGTCTGTCCTGATGAGGACCACTTTTCCCTCTTGCAAAGATTAGGAGGGCCAACCTGACTGCTCTGAGCTCCAGCCAAGTTTATGCTGTGGCTCAGTTCTTCCTGGTCCCATCTGCCTTGTGCTAGGTGGTGGCTGCAGTAGGCTCCCCAGCCCCTGAGGTTGGAGTCCATGGTTACCTGGACCTTTGTAGCTCACAGAGGGCCTTCCCCCTGGTGATGGTAGGGAAGAGTCACCAATTGAGGAAATGAAGGAATGGCTGAGGTACCCTGATCGCGCGATGCCTCCTTGTGGTGATTACCTCTTGGTGAGGAAGGAGGAGCCACTGTAGAGGTCTGGCATGGAAGTGGGCCCAGGAAAGGCACTCTATCATTGACACCATCAGTCCCTATAGGTGGGCCAGCAGGGATAAGCTCAAGGTAGGTGCCTTCTTGATTCTGGAGATGGTTCTTGTTATTGCATGGACTCTCTCCTGTGGAAAGGAAACTACTTCTGACCTGGTGTTGATCATGGTGACAAGATGCTGAACCTCCTGGGATGGGATGAGGAGGCTTTTCTCAAGTTTCACCAGAAAGCCATGTTGGTTCAGAGAATTGAGGAGCAGCTACATATCATGCAGGCCTTGCTGCAGAGAGGTTGAACAAATCAGCAGATTGTTAAGCTATGGATAAATGTGCAGGCACAACTTCCTCCAGGGAGCTACCAGGGCCACCATGATTTTAGTGAACCCCCTTGGATGCTGACGACAGTCTGAACAGGAGAGTGTTGTATTAGTAGTGCTGTTTCCCATATGCAAAATGCAAGAACTGGCAATGTGTCTGGTGGATCGGGTCATGAAGGTTGAGAGATGACAGGAAATGCCCCAGCTGGAGTGCCTCCAAGATGTGCTTTAGCGTCTCCATGCCTCCTCACAAAACAATTCAACACCCCCCCTTGAGATTCAGGATGGCTCTCCAGATACCATTATTCTTGGGCATGAGAAAGAAGATGGAGTAGCAGCCTCTGTGCCTATTGCTCCAATTTAAAACAGATGATTGATGGCTTCCAGCATGAGGTGATGTTTCTGTGAGTTTTTGGACTTTGGAGATGCAAAGAAAGCCTTGTGAGGTCTGCAGGAGAACTCTATTTGGTACTCATGCCTAAATGTGTCCAGCACCCATCGGCCTGAGGTGGAGATCTCCCACATAAGCATGATCTCCCGAAACCTACTCCCTATTAGTGGAGTGGGATCAGGCTTGCTGGTTCTTCCGCTGCCCTCTGCCATTGTTGTTGGACGGAGGGAGGCCAGCTGCAGCTGAGGATTGGTGCTTGAACTGGAACCTCTGCTCTCCCTACTGTGGTCTGTAGCCTCTGGAGTCCCTGGACTGAAAAGAAAGGCTGAAGGTGGGAGTGAAATGAGATCTGGTAGCATGAAAGGATGGTCTTCCTTGCCAATTGTGCCTTTTGTCATCCTTCCTTTTTCCTGGAACCAGGACCTTTTTGTCCTTGTCCTCCACAAGGGCAGGCTCAAGGACTCCCTAAGAAAGGGGTGAATGCTTGGTTATGTCTAGAACATGTGCCCACATTCCAGCTTTTAAGCCAGAGCTGGCACCTAGCTGCCACCAATACCACCTGAGTCCTGGCGCTAAACTGGAATGCATCCAGGGTGAGATGTGTGGAGATTGGTAAATGGAGATGAAAGGAAATATACATACTTTTCAATGGTACATAAGAGTTATTCAAGAATTGATTATATTTTTGTATCAAAAAATTTGATTGATAAAATCATAAATTCAGAGATAGAAAATATAAAAGTAACAGACCA
Source organism: Gambelia wislizenii (assembly GCA_030847615.1). NCBI lineage: Eukaryota > Metazoa > Chordata > Lepidosauria > Squamata > Crotaphytidae > Gambelia > Gambelia wislizenii. The sequence goes on along the minus strand of JAUMIR010000005.1, from coordinate 99,821,625 downwards.
TTCCATGGTCAATGTGGAGATTATAATGAAGAGAGATTATGAACAGGTGAAAAGGTAGGGGCTGAATACAAAGATTTTAAACTACAGAGAAATAGTAGAGAAAATTGAGCATGAATGGCAAGAATTATGGGAATTAAATGATAAAGAAGTATCAAAAGGAATTTTGTGGGATACTATGAAAGCTGTGACAAGGGGGATATGTATGAAAGAAACCTTTAACTTAAAAAAAGGCAAGAAGAAAGAAAAGGGAAATTAGAAAGGGAAATAGAATTATTGGAAAATAAATATATATTAGACAAGGAAAATCAAACTTATATTGTGTTACGAGTAAAGAGGGAGGAATTGGATAAAATGGAAGTAGATGAAGTACATGAAAATTTAATTTATTTAAGAAGGGAGTATTTCGAATTTAGTAATAAAAATTCAAAAATGTTGGCTAGATCCACACAGAAGAAGAAAATGGAAAATATGATAAATGGGATTAGAGATAAAACAGGTAAAATGTGTAGAACAATGAAGGAAAAACTAACAATTTTTGAGGAGTTTTATAAAGACCTGTAACAGTCAGGGAATAAATCAGTGGAACAAATAAAAAAATATGTAGGGGAAAATTGGAAGATTAAAATAGAAGAAGACAGGGATCTATTAGAAAAACCAATTATGAAAATGGAAGTAGAGGAAGCAATAAATAATTTAAAAAGTGGGAAAGCTTCAGGAATGGATGGGCTACGACCAGATTATTATAAAGTATTTAAAAAGAAGTTAATACCTAAATTATTAGAATTATATAATAATATAATAATGGGAGATAAAGTCCCTTCATCATGGCAACAATCATTGATAATATTGATACCAAAGCCAGATAAGGATTTGATGGACCCGGGATCATACAGGCCTATATCATTGATAAATCAAGATGCAAAGTTATTATCTGCAATAATGGCAAAGAGAATGAATAGTTGTATGTATAAATATATATTAAAGGACCAATGTGGATTTGTGAAAGGAAGACAAATGTCAAATTTGATAGGAAGGGTGTTAAAGAAAATACATATAATCGGCAAAACAAAAAGCAGGGATATTAGCATTAGATATATTTAAAGCATTTGACTGTGTGGAATGGCCAACATTAAAAATAATATTGAAAGAATTTGGAATGGGGAAGAGGTTTAGAGGATTAATAGATCAATTGTATTCCCATAACACAGCTATAGTGATGGTTAATGATGGAATAACAAGAGAGATAAAAATAACGAGAGGAACAAGACAAGGTTGCCCACTTTCTCCAATATTGTTTGCAATGGTAATAGAAATTCTAGCAAATGTGATAAGAAATGATAATAGTATAGAACAATGATGGGCAACCTTTTGAGCTTGGTGTGTCAAGCTTCGCCAAAAAACTGAGCATAACTTAGGTGGTGTGTCACTTAGAGGAAAAACATTATTTCACAATATTTACTGTTTAAATAACATAAATGTATACAGTTGCTCCATCACATCCGCAACTTCGACTATTCGCAGAAAGCCTCCCACCCTCACACTTTCACCCCTCCCTTCCCAAGGCACTGATGGCTTCTCATGAAGCCTGTTGGTGCCTTGGCAAGGGGAGGGTAGAAAATCTCCCACGTGAATGCTTTCTCCCCTCCCTTCCCAAGGCACCAAAGGGTTTCTCATGCTTTCCCCCCTCCCTTCCCAAGGGACCGACGGGCTTCTCATGAAGCCTGTCGCTGCCTTGGCAAGGGGAGGGTAGAAAACCTCCCACCCATATGATTTCCCCCCTCCCTTCCCAAGGCACCGATGGGCTTCTCATGAACCCTGTCTCATGAAGCCCATCGGTGCCTTGGCAAGGGGAGGGTGGAAAGCCACCCATCCATACACTTCCCCCCTCCCTTCTCAAGGCACTGACGGGCTTCCAAGGCTCCCACCCGCTGCCTTCCCCAGCATTTCTGAGGCAGCTCCGGGGCTTCAAAGCCCTGGAGCCACCTCAGAAATGCTGGGGAGAGGCCGGGCAGAATCCTGCCCACCCTCCCGCCCGCTGCCTTCCCGAGGCGGCTCCAGGGCTTCAAAGCCCCGGAGCCCCCTCGCGAAGGCCAGGGAGAGGCTGGGCAGACTCCCTCCCTCCCTCCCGCCTGGCAGCCCACCCACTAACTTCCCCGGCCTTTCTGAGGTGTCTCCAGGGCTTTGAAGCCTTGGAGCCCCTCAGGAAGGCTGGGGAGAGGCCGAGCAGAGTCCCCACCGCCCGCCCACCATCTTACAGTCCGGGGAGAGGCCGGGTAGACTCCTGCCCACTCTCCCACCAGCCCGCCGCCTTCCCCAGCCTTTCCAAGGCAGCTCCAGGCTTCAAAGCCCCAGAGCCCCCTCAGGAAGGCTGGGGAGAGGCCAGGTAGAGTCCCACTGACCCACCCGCCACCTTACCTGGCCTTTCCGAGGCGGCTCCGGACAAGCACGCAGGCCTCAGGGGGGGTGGCGATCGGGGCTTCGTAGCCCCGCCCGCCACTTTCCTTCCCCCTCCCCCTTCCCTAAAGTGGTGATTGGGGCTTCGAAGCCCTGCCTGCCACTTTAGAGAGGATGGTGAGGTTGGGGGGGAAGGGGGAGGAGGCCTAGCCGCGTGTCACCACAGATGGCTACGCGTGTCAATGGTGACACATGTGTCATAGGTTTGCCATCACTGGTATAGAAGGAATTAGATTAGAAACAATACATAAGATAAGCTTGTTTGCTGACGATACATTGCTAACAATTAAGGATTTGATTAATGTAATAGGAAAAATTAAAGAACATTTAAAAGTATTTGGGGAGATGACAGGCTTACAGGTTAATTGGAATAAATCAGATATGATGTTGCTTAACTATACAAAGGAAGAAGAAAATATATTTGTAAAAGAGAAAAAAATAGAAGTAAGATTAAAAAGTAATATTAAGTATTTAGGAATAAATATTACAAAAGATTTAAAAGAATTAGAAGAGAAAAATATTATGGTATTAAGGAAAGAAATGGAAAAGAAGTTGGAAGAATATAAAAATATTCAATTATCATGGTTTGGAAGAGTAGCTTTAGTTAAAATGAAAATATTACCTAAACTAATTTTTTGTTTAGAATGTTACCAATAAAAATATCAGAAGTAGAACTGAAAAAATGGCAAAATATGTTGAATAAATATTGTAATGGAGGGGAAAGGACAAGATTAAATAAATTATTTTGGTATATATCACAGAAGGAGGGAGGACTTGGCCTTCCAAAAATAAAAGGATATTATGAAGCTAATCAATTGAGATATGTTATAGAAGGAATTGTTGGACAGGGGGATTTCGAATGGTTAGAAGCAGAAACAGGGAGAATAGAAAAGAGAATATGGAACATATTCTTGGTAATTTTACAAAAAAGGAAATTAAATGATTTGAGAACCCATTTTTGCAAAAAATATGGGAAATATGATATAAATATAAGACAGGATTTTTGCCTACTGATTCAGTATTAACACCGGTTATAACGGGAAAAAAATCCCAAATAATTTGAAGGAAAAAATGGGAAAGGAATTAAAGAAAAGAGGACTAGACAAAACAGAGGGATGGATAGGATGGATGAATGAGAAAGGGAGTATAAGAGAGAAATTAGGTGGAATGAAAATTTCATGGTTTAATTGCATACAGTTAGAACAATGGATTAAAAATTGGAAAAAGAATCATAAAGAAACAAGGGAATTTACAAAATTTGAAAATTTGGTGAAAAAAGGTGAAAAGAGGGATGATAATGAAAGTTTGAAAGGTATTACAAGTGAATTGTATAAAATATTGATAAAAAATAAGGATAAAAAAGATAAAGGGGAATATTTAAGGAGAATATGGGAGGAAGATTTGAAACAAAAAATTGGAGATCATGAATGGGATAAGATTTGGAAACAAAGACATCTAAAAAATATGCCGATACGGATAAAAGAAAATTACTATAAAATAATATGGAGATGGTATTTGACACCAGCAAGATTGCATAATATAGACAAGAATAACTCTAAATATTGTTGGAGAGGTTGTCAAGAAATAGGTACATATATGCATATGTGGTGGAAGTGTAAATTTGTACAGCTGTTTTGGGAAATGGTTTTTATAGAAATAGAGAATATTCTGAATAGAAATATAGAAAGGAAACCGAGTATAGCATTGATGTCAATTTATAATGAAGAGAATGGGAACCAAACATAAAAGGATTTAATAACAAATTTATTAACGGCAGCAAGATTAATTATAGCAAGATATTGGAAAATGCAAATAAATGTACAAATGGAGGAGTGGTATAAAGAAGTTTGGAAAATGGCAATAAATGATAAGTTAACATGTAGAATTAAAGTAAGAAGAGGAAGTTGGAAAGAAAGTGATTTTGATAAAATTTGGAAAGTATTCGTTAAAAAAGTATTACAGACAAAAGATGGGAGGTTACCTCCACGGGAAGAAATGAGATTCTGGAAAGATTAGGTAAGGGATAATGGCTCCGGTGAAGGGGAGCACTGAGGTGGGGGGGGTAGGGGAAGTAATATTCATGAAAAGAATTATAGTAAAGAATCTATGTTAACTTTTGGAATTAGTTAATAGAAAATTGTGATGTTTATGGTAATTTTATGTGTTATACTAAAGTATTGTTTGGATATTATAATGTATGATTATAAAATTAATAAAAATATATTTTTAAAAAAAGGAATGCATCCAGGGTGTCATCCACTGCAAAGCCTGCCACCTTCATCAGTTTATTTAATCTCTGTCTGATCATGGTCTTGCTAGGTGGAATCTCCTCTAGCAGCTCCTTGGTCCTGAAGAATGAAACCCTGGCCATAATGGACACAGAGGTAGCTGCCCTGATGGCTAGAGGAGACCTCATATACTTTCTTTAGGGCTGCCTTGGCTTTCCTGTCCTCAGAAACCTTCAGGGTGTTCTCCCCATCTTGTGAGTATTTCTCCAGTATATAGGGCTGTCAAACAACAGGGTTTGAAGCTTAGCCATTACATTTTTAGGCAGGCTATAAAGCTTATTGGCAGCACTTAGGCTGGGTCTATTTGGAGCTGGTTTGCTAAACTCTTAATTCACTATTTGCATGAAGTTGGCTAGGGATGGAACTTCTGAGGAAGTATGGGCTGCAATGGGAAAAAAGCTTCCCATTCCCCTGAGGGAGATCTGGATCCTGGGAGGGGGGCAGCTCTGATGGAAGGGAGAGGCCCCAACTGCTTTCCTTAAAAGCACTGGGTACTCCTCCACTGGGAACAGTGTAACAGAGTTGGGGGGAGGTCTCTCGCCGGCTCTTCTAATGAACGTTCTCCTTCTGCTTCCAAAGAGGCGGTGTAGGAGGTCTCTTCCCCTTATTCCTCCTCGGAGGAGTACACCGCAGGAACCATGCTTTCCCTTGCCAAGGTGTGATGGTGTTTCCTGTACTTCTTCAGAGGACGCCTATGCAGTAGCTGGGAGGCCACCTCAGAATCAGAAGCTAAAGCCTCCCCTTCAGCCTCTGCTATGCCCTACTCAGGCCTCTTCACAGCCACATACCAAGATGGTGGCTGGCTGTGCCAGAAGAGGAGGCCTCTGCCTTCTCCCACATGGCCTCAGCATGGGGATTAAAAATGAAGTTGGTGTGGTCCCTTGCATTGCTGCTGCTTGCTTCTCAGGCTGAAAAAGGGTCTCCCCCATCCATTAGGGTGCTGCATGCCACTGGTGTTGGGGAAGGGGAGGAGGAGAGGGACCATTGGCCCGCCCACCTTTATCTGCCCTCCTAGTGGCCTTTGAGCCTCTTTGCAGCATGAGCATGCATGTCACAGCAATAATGGTGGCCTCCTAGGCAATGGAGGGGGGCACTGGTAGTCACCCCTTCCCCTCCATTGGAAATGTATTTTTTAGGGCTAGTGACCTAATGTATGCATTTTCTTCCACTTTAGGAATCCAAATAAGATTCCATTTTATTTTGAAACTGTTAAAATATATCAGAAATAAACAGTTTTCCAAGGCTGCAAGCCTACACTCCGTTCATTTCAATAAAATTTAAACAGGACATAGAACACCACTCAGAGATTCACAGTATTTCCCACTAGGATGGGAAAGAGACATATGGGTACCTGTTGCCTTCGTTTTTCGTCTTCAATGGCAGCTCTGGCTTCTGCTTCTTTCATCTGTGTGAATATAAATATTATTTAGCAAATACACAAGCTACAACTTAATTGATTACTGCAGAAATGCAACAGGCTAACAAATTTGAATTGGAGCGTGTGATATCTCCTTGGGTCATGTGAACATTTGAGTCAGACCAGTCCAGCATCAGCAGTTCTCCAAGGTTCAACTAAAGGTCCTTCTCAGCCAAGTGACTGGAGATACTAAAGATGTCAGGAACAGAACTTGTGACATTCCATATGAAATGCATGTGCTCACCACTACACTATTACCCCTCCCCTCCTTCCTGAGCTCAGAGTGTTCCTCTGGATAAAATTTTGGACCTTGAACTGATATATAAGCTGAGGCTTATATGCCAATGTACCATGGTGTTCTTGAGAAAGTCATGAAACTTGCTGAGTAAATGTGAGAATGAGACAAGTATGGTATAGTAATGGGAAAAGTGTGCTCTGTTTTTAAAATGATAGGAATGTCATTTTTAAAAGCTGAGATAATTCCTGGCCTGCTTTCCTTTCACTCATGCCCACAAAGTTATATTTTTCCCCAAGTGATAGTTAAAAATTGCTCTGAACAAATTTGTGCCTTGTCAATGGCAGCACATCTACATCAAGTTTGCATGACACAAATTGGGGCGGAATAATTTCTCTGCACAAATGCAGATTAAAGATTCTAAATAGATACCTATTTAGCACTGGGGATGTATTGTGAATACAGGAATAACAGTGAATGGCCTTGATGGATCAACCCAAGTTCTATGCATCTCAGAAATCTCTTTCCAACAGTTAACCCAATGCCATAGAAGACATGACAGCAATTGCCACCCAATGGTCACCTATAGCATCTGGTACTCAAAAAGTATACTTCTATTCAGTAGGAAGAGTTCATTTAGCTCTCATGGCTGATGGCTTTCTAAAGACCTAATCTTGTAGTAATGAATTCCATGAATTAATTCTGCATAGTGTGAAGTACTTTTTTAAAATCCTGAAAGTGCTATTAGGTTCACCTTATAATCCCAAACACAGTTTCAGTGTTACTGATATTTTCTTCTCTATCTACTATCATTCATATTTTTAAATTTTTCACACTCCACTCCTAAGATGTATTCTTTAATAGCCTAAAAAAACTTTTTTGTTAGAATTCTACCATGTTAGTTGCTCTTTAGTTTCTTTTATGTTTATGATGTCCTTTCAGAGGGCTGATGGCCATAACCATAGAGCATATTTCACATGGGGCAACACTACAAAGTTATAATTGCAGCATTATTCTTGCTGTTTTATTATGAACTCCCCCAAAAGTACAAACAACAAATCTGGATCACTCCTATCTATCTACGCATATATACTCAAAAGAATTCTAGGTTAATCAAGGCCAACTGTTGCTTAGAAGATACAGTCCTAGTAAGTAATGTTCATTACTTTAATATTTCCACCAATTTATCTGTGACAAAAGTTAAGATGACAAGGCTACTTTCCTGGACTACACTACCACTTACATCTTTTAAAGATGTTTCTTTAAAGCTATCTTCCAGTCTTCTGGAACAAGAAGAGAATTGGATACAACAGAATCCAGTGAAAAAGGCCCAGGGCACCACCTTGAACAGAAATTTCCTTTCAAAACCCTTCTCTCCCATCAAACTTCATCCACTCAAATAGTGGTGAAGATATGTCAAAACAGTTCCTTCTTCACACTGCAACTCTTTTTCTTTCCCAACATTTCCATTCTCATATAATGTCATAATCCAAGTGGGAATAGGACCCAGAATTGCCTCCTCCTCCAGTTCAAACACATCCCATTCTTGCCACTTTGGCATAACCATAAACGTTTAAGTTCTTGATGTTCACATAACATAAGATACAAATTCATGCTCTTTGTATATGACAGTGTATTTAAATGTACATGTCCGTTCTATATGCCATACAGTATATGGCAATAACAACTATGTAGAAAAGTAGATTACCAAAGTCAATGGTGCACATAGCTAAATGCATTTTCACATATGTTTATTACAGTTAACAGAAAGAAGGGATCATTTAGCTGCTTTAAGTTCCCTCTGTTACTACTGTTTTCCAGAGAACAGTTATAAAGAAAAACTGAATCTGTGGTCACAAGCAGTGAGATTATTATTATACAGATATTTTATAGTCCTACACCCACCCAGCATGAGTAGTTTAGCTATTAATTCAGAGACATGATTTTTGCATACATCAACATTTTTCAAAAGTATCAATATTTTCAACATTTTTATTCCATTATGCTTCTAGCTTCCCATAACAATTGGGCAATGCTGAGGACAGATCATCATATACATGTTTATTTGTTGACTATGGTATGTAATAATGGGTTTTAAGTCATGATCACTAGTCCTAAAATGAACTGATATTTTGCATTGTTCTCTCTTCACTCAAATTATATTATATTATATGTACTCATTGGGTATACTTTTACAACAGAAGATCAAAGCACACCTGTATACGCATGCGGGTGTGTGAGAATCAGTTGTCAGATTTTAAAATTATATGCCAGTTCAATATAATAGATCCAAGAGTGCAAAATAATGTGTTTCAGTATCAGGAGTATCTGCCCCTCTCCCACTGAATGAGTATATACCACCCCTACAAAAAGATTCTAGAGGTATGCCACATTGAAACAAAAAGGAAGACAGCAAGAGGCAATAATAATTGTTAGAACATTATTCTCTCAGAACACGCATAGTAGATTATAGTGAATTGTCATAAATTGTTATAAATTATAACAATTTATCATAAACAGAGAGACAATGACAAACTTCCCACGTTATACACCCCCAAGCAAAGTTTAACATGTAACAGCTGTTGAACATGAACATCTGATTTAATTGTATTTCTTGCCCAATCATCTTGGAAAATAATTCTGCACTTATTTCTCTCTCTGGAAGCAATGAGAATATATTATACCCACAAGAGGCAAGTTACCTCAGAAGCTTTCCGTTTCATTTCCTTGCATACTGCGTCACATTCTAATGAAACCTGGACTTCTTGAAGTTTACTACACAGCATTTCCTAGAAGCAGAGTTTTTAAAAATTAAAAAAAAATATATCCTTACATTTTTTTTCATGTCTAATAGCAAAGCATAAATCTCCAAATACTGTTTCATATAAAAACAAAACTAAATCCTCTCTTGATAGTACAACCCATTTAATCTGGAGTGCAGATTAAATCATTGTCATCAGTGGATAGTCTCATACATACCATATGTTTATGTCACAAGAATTTCATTGGCAAGACACAGGCACTTGTAAATTACTTTTGGAGATGGACAAGTTGGTTCCTTCAATAAACTATGAGGTTGGGGAATGAGTAAGGTAAACTGCTATCTCCTAGGTGTTAGATAAGCAAAGCAACTATTCCTCTTGTTAGAAATGGAGCAGACGGAAGATTCCTAGAATGGTTCAGAGTATTCATGTGCATATGTGCAGTAGTTTCCTGAGCTTAATACAGTCTTAACCAGAGCTAAGGGACTGGGAATAGGCCACAGGATTCTATGTTTCTATCTTGGAGTGAATTCCTCAGTTTCAAATTTAACCACAGCCCAAGAAATAATCCTGCATCAATATTCACCACAGTGAATTGCTGCTATATTCCCACTTAAGTAAGTATAATTAGCTAGGGGTTTGCATGCAGTTAACCCAAATTCTTTGATCTGGGTAGTTTGCAATGCATTTTATTAGCTTGTATGTTTTCACTGTAGGCTTTTTCTAGAATATACACTGCATCAATTCAATAAATGTCAAAAGATTCAAAGCTAGAATTCAAGGTGCTGTTGAAGCATATAATCAATGCATCTTTCAGAGAAGGCTGACTTCCATCTTGCCTAAAAGAGGCAGTGGTTAAACCACTCCTTAAAAAGCCCTCCCTTGACACCCCCCCCGGACAAAAACAATTATAGGCCAGTCTCACTTTTACCATTCTTAAGCAAGGTAATCGAGTGAGCGGTCACCATTCAACTCCAAGTAGTCTTGGAAGAAACTGATTTTATAGATCCATTTAAAACCGGATTTAAGACAGGATACGGAGTCAAGACTGCCATGGTCGCCTTAGCCGATGATCTCTGTCTGGGCATCGACAGGGGAAGTGTGACCGTGCTGGTGCTCTTGGACCTCTCAGTGGCCTTTGATACCATTGACCACGGTATCCTTCTGGAACACCTGGGAGAATTGGGAATTGGGGGCACTGCTTTACAGTGGTTCCGTTCCTATCTCTCAGGCAGATTCCAGATGATGATGCTGGGAGATAGTTTCTCTTCTAAAAGAGTTAAGATCTGGCATCCCCCAGGGCGCCATCCTGTCTCCTATGCTTTTTAACATTTACATGAAGCCGCTGGGAGAGATCATCCAGAGACATGGGGCAGGGTGTTATCAGTATGCTGATGACACCCAAATATGTTTCTCTATGTCTCGGACTGCTGCAGTGACTAAGGATGGCATCTCTCCTCTGAATGACTGTCTTAGGGTGGTAATGGATTGGATGACGGAAAACGGACTCAAGCTGAATCCAGATAAGACAGAGGTACTTGCTACTGGGACCCCTAACCCAGGAATGGAGATATGTCCACCAGTCCTGGATGAGGTCACACTTCCCCTGAAGGACTGTGTTCGCAGCTTGGGGGTGCTCTTTGACTTGTCTCTCCAGCTGAATGCCCAGATAGATAGGATGGTCAGGAATGCCTGTTATCAGCTTTGGCTGATACGTCAGCTGAGACCCTTTCTGGAGCAGGGTGACCTAGAAACAGTAGTACATGCACTGGTAACCTCTCGGCTTAACTTCTGCAATGCGCTCTACATGGGGCTACCCTCGTGCCAAGTTCAGAAACTTCAACTGGTACAAAACATGGCAGCCAGGTTGGTCATGGGTACATCTAAAGCCGACCACATAACACCTGTCTTAAAATCCCTTCATTGGCTGCCAATTAGTTTATGGGCAAAGTACAAGGTGTTGGCTATAACCTTTAAAGCCCTACATGGCCTGGGTCTACTGGCAGGTCTTTCCAGATTAGCTTTCCAGATCAAACAACAACAACAACAACAAAACAAATCTACCTACAATTTTATTGAATTTGTAGTTTAAATTTTAATATATTCTGCTGTTTAATTTCTATGTTATTATTTTTGTTGTTTTTATGATGGGGAAGGGATGGGATATGGGAGATAGGCAGTTGAAGTGATGAAATCCAAAGACACCCTAATGAATTGGACAGTCTGACACAGACTGAGATGCAACTTCTCCGTGTTGATCACCAGACCAAAGGAGTTGGGAAGCTGCAGAGTAACACCAATGTCCTGGAGAAGCTGCCAACGTGAGTTGGCAACTAGGAGCCAGTTGTCGATGTATGGAAAGACGATGACTCCTTGCTGATGAAGACAGGCTGCCACCACTGCCATGCACTTGGTGAATACCCTGGGCGCAGTAGCCAGGCCAAAGGGTAGAACAGTAAACTGGAAGGCATTGTCGCTGATCTGAAAGGCGAGAAACCACCTGTTGAAGTATGCATCCTTCAGATCGATGGTAGCAAACCAGTCCCCTCTTTCGAGGACGAGCTGAATAGATGACAAGGTGACCATGCGGAAGAGCTTTGGAAGGATGTATGAATTCACCCCTCGGAGATAAAAAAATGGTCGAAGCCCCCCATCTTTCTTGGTCATGAGGAAGTACCTCAAGAAGAAGCAGAGATGTCAAAGCTGGGGGGGGACACAGGTTTGATGGCGTCCTTCAGAAGTAAGGTCTGCAGCTCCTTAAGGAGGACTGGAGAGGGGGATGTTACACGAATTTGACCTGTCGGAGGGTAATCCTCGAATTCTATGAGTACCCCTCCCGGATTATCCGTAGCACCCAATGGTCCGTTGTGATGGTCGACCAGGCTTTGTAGAACAGTGCCAGGCAATTTCTGAACTGTACCCCATGATGAGAGATGGGAGGATGGGAAAAGTCAAAGGTGATGCTTAGGCTGATCTTTGGCCCATGGCTTAAACTGCTGACGGAAACGGGATGTGTAAGGTTGGTGCTTACTCAAGGACATAGAGGATTGTGAAGGGTAATGTGACCTGCAGGAGGAAGGCGGGCTGAATCCATACCTACGTGGATAGGAGGCCCCTTGCCAGCCACTGCGGCCCCTGAGAATGTAGGAGGACAGAGACAGTATGCCGTACTTCCTGGCTGTGGTCTGCATCTTCTGCATGAACTCCAACTTCTCACCCGTTGACTGATGGAACAAGCCCGAGTGGTCGAAGGGCATATCCTCTATTGTGGCCTGGGCCTGAGGAGACAGACCAGATGACCGGAGCCATGCGTGCCGACAGAGAGTGATGGAGCCCATGATGGATTTAGCAGAACAATTGGCCACATGGCAGGAAGAGTTGATCTGCTGTCTGGCTAGAGACTTTGCTTCAGTCTGGATGGCATGGGCCATTCTTTTCTCCTCATCAGGAAGATGGTCCAGGAAAGGCAATATGCGATCCCATAACACCTGATGACACGCCCCCATGCACACAGAGTAGTTTGAGATGCAGAAACTGCCAAGGAGTATAATTTCTTCACCATCACATCCAACTTCCGACCTTCCTTGTCAGTCGGGGTAACCTCAGAGCATTGCTGGGTCCAAAATTGAGAGCCTTTGACAATCACAGAATTCAGCTTATGGTGTTCAAGGAGCCAATCTATCTCTTCACCAGACACTGTATAGGCCATCAACCCGTCTCGAAGTGAAGGGGAGAGAGAAAGGAGTCTCCCACGAACCCCTGTACAGTTTCAGAAGTGAAGGCAAGATGGGTAGAGTCCTGTTGTATATAAGATTCACAGGATCTGATTCTTTTTGGGTAGTCTGTAAGATCCAGGGCATTGGAAAGCCAAATCATTTATTTGGAGAAAACCTGCACGTTGTCCGTTGGAGAGGATGAATCATTATCCACCAGGCGAGATGGGGAGACAGGTAGTGAGGCAAATCAGATGAAGAAAATCCCTCAGATGAAGACGGTGAAGGGGATCTACTTGGTTCCCGCTGATCCAGATGGAGAGAATGCGTACGAGGAGAGACCAGAGGAGGGCAATCCGGAAGAGGACCCAAAGGTTCAGGCATAGGGCACCAAGGCATAACTTGAATCATTGCATCCTTTAGCACAGGCTGTGTCAGTTCAAGAGGATGAATCCGAATTGGATTGGGCTGAAGAATGAAGGACCTGGTCGGTGAGTGGGTAGCTCCGGGGCGGAACTCCAGATGGGGCGCAACTCACCCAGACCAGGTATGGTGGATCTGAGCACAAAGCACACAGCACAAAGAGCACAAAGCACACAGATCTGGGTGTGTTGCGACATCGTGGATGGTATCTTCCTCCACAAAATAGTAGTCCCTCATTTTGTCGAAATGGAGACACACACACCCCTGAGAAGGGATGGTTACGAGGGAGGGGATCAATCATCCATGGATTCATCCCAAGCTGCACCGTGCTCTCCAAGGAAACCTTTGTGCTCCAATCGGGAAGGAGCATGCACTGGACTCCTCGGGGAAAAAGACATCGACCTGGATCTGGGTGTAGACAAAGACCTAGATCAAGAAAATGGGTAACCCACTATGTCTCGGCGGGGAGGGCTGGCAACCCCAATGTCATGGAATCCAAGGAGCTCTTCTCAAGAAACCACCAGGGCAGGCGAATGCCGAAACAGAGGGGAATCTAGAGCAGGTGGGCATTTGACTATCTCGTCCTCAGAGATTAAAGCCGTCTCCACAGTGACTATCTCGACCGAGCCGGTGGGAGGAGGATCCTGAGCAGGGGTCAGGACATGGACCACAGAAGGCACAGGCGGTGCAGTAGACTGGCGGGAGGACCCGTGTTCAGTATGCTTCTTCTTTTTTCTCTTTCCCCCACCTACCTTAGAGGGGGCGGCCTGAGGCCGAGGCTGAACAGAGAGAGCCCCGAGGTTTGAGGGGTCAGGTTCAGTAGTTGAATCCAAGCAACAGCGTTTGTCAGGGCTAAAGGAGCTGGCATGGGCCCTTTTGCAGGTCGGGGAACGACTATATGTCAATTCGCCTGAATCCTTCAGTGGCACAGAGACCGTAACAGAAGGTGGCATGGATGGCTTCAAGGCCTGCTCATAAAGAAGAGCCTTCAGGCGTGATAACTGGTTCTTACAGGCCTGGGAGGTGAATGCCTTGCAATGAAGGCAAGACGAGACATTGTGTGATTCGCCCAGGCATAGAAGACACCGGGGAAAGGCTGCTGGAGCTTGGCAACTTGGCCTCACACTCTGTGCACCATTTAAAGGAGGCCAGAGGAGCCATGGTAAGCCACCCAAGTACAATAAATTGCTAAGCCAAGGCCAGAATCATTAACACACCAGGGTCGTAGCCAGTAATCAGAAGAAAAGGACAAGGGAGCAGACAAGCGAAGTCCAAGTAAAACCCAGGAGAAATTCAGCCAAAAACAAAGCCCAAAAACAGTGCGAGTCAATCACAACCAGAAAATCAGCCCAAAAGCAACATCCAGAACCAAACCATAGTCAAAAATCATTAAAAGAGCTATCGAGTACAGAGAGAAAGTTCCTAGGTACTGCTAGAGTGGCGGACAAAAAAGGAACTGAGGTAAATGAGCGGGAATGCCTGAGGAAAACTGCTGGGATGGGTGAGGCTACTGACAAAAGGACTTACAGTCCTCCCTCAACATTTGCGGCCTCTATACTTGTGGTTCCGCATATTCGCGGTTTGCCAGAGGGGAGGCGGAGGAAAGTGGTGACAGGGCCTCTGAGGCCCCATCGCCACTTTCAGGACGGAGTGAGGAGGTGTGGGGAGGCGGCCTCAGGGCCTCCGGACGCCCCGTGGTCGCCTGGAGAGGGAGTGGGGAGGCGACCTTGGGTCCCATGGTCACCTGGAGGAGTGGGGAGGCGTGAGGAGACGGCCCTGGGGCCTCCGGAGGGCCCGTGGTCACCTGGAGAGGGAGTAGGGAGGCGGCCTGGGGGCCTCTGGAGGCCCCGTGGTTGCCTGGAGAGGAAGTGGGGAGGCATGGGGAGGCGGCTTTGGGGCCTCCGGAGGCCCCATGGTTGCCTGGGGAAGGGGGAAGGCAGTCTTTATTCACGGAAATTTCACATTCGCGGGGGTCTATGGAACATAACCCCCACAAATGTGAAGGGATGACTGTACAGTCGTCCCTTCACATTAGCGGGGGTTAGGTTCCCCAGACGCCCGCGAATGTGAAAATTCCGCGAATAATGGCTGCCCTCCCCCTCCTCCGCCAAAGCAACCATGGGGCCTCCAGAGGCCCCATAGTCGCTTTCCCCAGACTCCCCACTCCCTTCCAAGGCCTTCAGGGGGCCTCCGGAGACCCTCCTGAGGCCCCGTGGATACCTCCCCAGCCCTCCCCCTCCCTCCCAAGGCCTTCACGGGGCCTCCGGAGAGTCTCCGGAGGGACCGTGGAGGCCTCCTCGGGCCTCCCCCCTCCCACCCCGGGCCTCCCCCCTCCCTCCCCAGGCCTCCCACCCCGGGCCTTTACAGGGCCTCCAGGAGGCCCCTTGTTGCAGTTTTGGGAGGGCAGGGGGGCCCTCCCAAAACCGCAAATAATCAAAACCGCGAATGCTAAGTTCGCGAATGTGGAGGGGCAACTGTATATAACTATTCTAAAAGGTTCTGAAGTGTACTGTGCAGGCGTTGCAAAATGCTATGTCTGAACTTAGGACAAAATGGGTGGAGACAACACATATACAGCAATTCTAAAGAAAGACTTGATTCCATTATGGGATGGGTGGAGCTCTTCCAGCAGGACAATGACCCTAAACGTTAACAGCCAAAGTAGCACTGGCGTGGTTTCAAAACAAGGACCTGAAAGTCTCAGCATAGCCCAGCCAAAACCCAGACCTTGGTCTGGCTGAGAATCTGTGACAGGGCATGAAAAGTTGCAGTTCACCAATGGTCTACATCCAGTTTGAAAGAACTACAGCAATTTTGCCAGGAAGATTGGTCAAAAACTGCAGGAACCAGATGTGCAAAGCTGATAAAGAGCCACGAAAACCCACAGCAGTAATTACTGCCAAGTGTTGACTGAAGAGGTGAATACCTATGCAACCAGCAAGTTTCAGTTTGTGTTGCTGTTGTTGTTGTGTGCCTTGAAGTCATTTCTGACTTAGGATGACCCTAAAATGAACCTACCACAGGGTTTTCTTGGCAAGATTTGTTCAGAGGGGATTTGCTTTTGCCTT
Organism: Gambelia wislizenii; assembly: GCA_030847615.1. Lineage (NCBI taxonomy): Eukaryota > Metazoa > Chordata > Lepidosauria > Squamata > Crotaphytidae > Gambelia > Gambelia wislizenii. Next base: position 99,805,265 of record JAUMIR010000005.1, on the reverse strand, counting down.
CCTCTAAGGCTGAGAGAATGTGACTTGCCCAAGGTCACTCAGTAGGTTTCCATGGCTGAGTGGGGATTCGAACCCTGGTCTCCAGAGTCACAGTCTACCACTCAAACCACTACACAACTCTGTCACTCTGCTTCTATTTATTTAATATTTGTGCGACAATAAAAATACTTTTCACTTTCACAGTGTTGAGTATTTTAAGTACAGAAGCCCCCCCTCCACTTCTGCAGGGGATACGTTCTTGAATTTAACATGGAAATGAGCAACCATGGATAATAGCAAAACCTATTGAAACAATTACTTTTGGCTCAAGCATATCATAGAGTCACACTGGAGGACCCAGAGATTCCTAAAGAAAACACATCTCAAGGCACCTCTAGGGTCTCCAGTGCAATTTTATGGTCAACCTCCAGCTGAAATATACAATAGAATCGTGCTGCAGGACCTAGAAAATGCAGAGAGAACATAATTGTTTAGATGTGAGTAAGTGAAACGACAGGTACCAGTCCCACGGATACAGGGGGTTGTACTGTACATCAAGAAGTAAATGGCAACTAAATCCACTTCAATTCCACATAACAACACAACAAAATGTAGAGAAGTCAAAGGAGGTGGGATGAATACTTTCGTAAGGCACTGTAACAGTAGTGGATAGATCAATGTTCTCATTCAGAAATATGATTTCCTTGGGAAATCTACTGGGTGGAGGTTTCTGCCTAGTTTTCTCATGGGTTTTTTTAGTTGCTGAAAAATCTGTTTAGGCAGATAATTGTAATAGGTCTTTCAGATTAAAAAAAAAGTTTGGGAAGATGTATTACCACTGAAAAGAACAACTTTTTTTGTATGTATAAGAATGCAGATGTCAAATTGATCATCACTGTTAAGAGGATATTAGATTAAATTTCATTTACAGAAGTTACTCCATTTCAGGTTGTCTTGCTGGCATTTTAATAGTCTCTGCATCAACGCAATGTCTTCTGATTATTTTAAACATTGTAGCTTTTTGCTTGAAGCTATGCCCAAGTATGTATGTTGATTTAGGACTTGCATGCAGGAGGCAATAAAGATACAAAGATCAGCTCCATAAGAGGAGTTCTTGTCAGCAGTGTGTAGGAGGAAAAAAATACAGAGAGGAACATGAAAAAGTGGGAATGAAAAGCACATACACATATGGTAAATAATTCCAAGGTGGGATTACACATACATACCAGAGTTTAAAAAGATGACATTTTATATTATTTAACCTTTATACTATATAGTTGTATACTATGTTATAAATTGTGTGCTCTCTTTCTTTCTTTTGCAAAAAAAAGACTACTGGTGTTAATGATTCTTTTCAGAATAACAGAACTGCCATTATGAAAAGCATGCTCTCTGGCAAAACATAATAATAATGTCATGTAAAGGGAAACCATTTATCCATTATATTGTCTACTTCAGGGGTGATGATGACACCACAGTTGCACTGAGACATGGAGAACGTCTGCTGTAAAATGCATTAGGGATTCACAAGTTTAACAACTGTTCTTGGCTCAATCTTTTATGTAATTAAATATGCCTTTTCCTGATCACTTGTCCGGAAAATGTATTTCCTCTCTTGAGCTAAAGTACATCATACGTTTCCCAGCAGAATTATGAAGTCTGAGCATGTTTAGCACAATTAATCGCACAATGATTTCTTTTAAGGCTATTGTTCCTAAGTGACAGTCTTTAACCCCACGCCCCCTGATTTTAGAAGCCAAAGTTTCCCTCAGCATGTTTTACTTCCACTACTGCTGTTCATTGAAACTGTGACTTTGTGTCAGTGAACGCTCAGTGTTCTGAAAGTGATATCTGCTGACTTATCTTTTAGGTATTCTCTCAGGCATTTTTACATTTTGTTTTAACTATTGGAAGAATATTGTATCTTAAACAATGGGCATGAAGGGTAAGATTCTGTTTAAAGCTACACTGGTTTACCTACACAGATGAGAGCTAGACCAGTGACAGTGGAGAATGGTTTAGCTCAGTGGTTCTCAACCTGTGGGTCCCCAGATGTTGTTGGACTACAGTTCCCAGGAACCCTCTGAGGTCTCACCTTGACATCCAGGTGGTCCTCCCAGTCATTAGTGACGCTGTGAGTTCAATCCTACAGCCTCACTAATGACTGGGAGGACCACCTGGCTGTCAAGGTGAGACCTCAGAGGGCTCCTGGGAACTGTAGTCCAACAACATCTGGGGACCCACAGGTTGAGAACCACTGGATGGTTGCTCCCCAGCACAAACCATGGACAAGCAGTGGCTGTTTTGATTACATGGGGCAGAGCTGTCCCAAACTGGGAATTCCTTGTAAAAAGGGATATAGATATCCCTTTACTCAAACTTGTAAAAAGCAACTGGGAATTACACTGGTATAGTGTCTCAAAAGGATTCCAGCCATGTCACCACTCTGCTGCTATAAGTGGCATTTCTGTAATTTATTTTTTATTGTTACTGTTATTTTCTATTTTCTTTTCATTTGCACTCTAAGTTGTCTTTGGATACATGTTATAAAGAATAGTATAGAGAGAGGTCTGAAATAAGCAAAACATAAAGTTTACCTTTTTGAGCCTTTTGCATGGACAGCGGACTTTGACCTTTTGGTTGCAATTCTGAGGACAGTCACCTGGATGGCAGATTTCTTTACATCGATGACCACAGGACAACTACAACAATGGGGGGGGGGTAATAAAGCATAAATCCTTTGTGAACTGAATGTGGCACAAAAGACCATTCAAGTCAGCTAAATAGAGGCTTTGTTTCTGTTGACTTACCATAACTCCTTACATATTAAGGCCAGTATCCAACAATGCCAGTCCACTTATGCAAAATACCATTGTGCTCCCCAATACCTCTGGAGGGTTATGTGTCACCCAACTTTTCTAGTTACACAACCAGTTATATGCCTGGGGACCACAGGAACAAGTGCACTACCAGTTGCATGTCTTGAAAAAAACAATGACTTTCCACTAGAACAGTGCTACTCAAAGTGGTAGTCCCTGGCCCAGTGAGCCGTTGGCTGCCAGTTCAAGAAACACATGCAACCAAAGGACATGAATATGGTGCTGACCCCTGGCACACTAGGGTGGGGGGAAAGCCAATAGATACTTTGAGAGGCACTGCACTAAAGCACTGTTTTCCACCACTAATGTTATACTGAATTTAGATCAAGGTTTCTAGTACTTTAAGATATGGCAGACTATGGGACAGAGAGATTTTCAGTACAATTGTTTTAATGCATGAAAGCCAGTGTGCTGTTGTGGTTTCAATGTTAGACTAGGAGGCCAAGGTTCATGATCCCCATTTAGCACAATCTCTCAGCTCTGTTTCACTAATAAAACTCTATGATAGCATTAAGTATCTATTTATTTGCTACTGGTCTTTAGGCCTTCCACTGATGCTCTGCTTCCACTTAACTATATTTTGCAAAAGAGAAAATGCCGTACTTTCTCGTACCCGGATTCATCTGTTATGATCAGTGCAGAGAATGTGGTTGCCTGAAAGTTGCAGTTTGTCAGGATTGGGCTCCTTGGCCCCTGATCCTGGGATTTTTAGCTTATTTTCCTGTGGCCTTAGTGTAGAATGTGTCTAGGAGTTTGGGGGAAGGGGGGTGTATGTGTAAGTATTTGCATTTTGCTTGGGAATAAAGAGGTAATGATGTGGCTGCAATTAGCAGTTTTCAAAGCCTGGGAAAAAGGTAGTTTCAGTTTAAGGAATGCTTGTGTCAGTGGATGATGGATGACCAATGATTATTCAGCCCACCAGATTTTGTTGATTGTAAATGCTTGTAATTTAGAATGTATCCATTAGATTTCCACTCTCAGGAATGACTTTGTATTGCTTCTTGGATTCCTGGCAATAAAGTTTTCTGATGAACTCTGAAACTGGTGCTCACTGAGTCTGGGAATGTCAATACCTGACAAGGATAGCTAAGCCCTAATCAAAAATTCAAAAGAACATATTGGGGTGCAAGCAGTGAAGGGAGTATGGTGCTGTGTCAGCTAGTTCTGGCATCCAACATACTGAGACCAGAACTAGCTCACTCCAAATTGTGGCATATTGAGTGCAAAGGTCTAAATCAAGGGTGGGAAGTCATTGGACATCCAGATATTTTAGACTTAAACTCCAAAGAACACAGCCAGCTTAGCCAATGCTAAGGAAATGAGGGAGTTGTAATCTTAAACAACTTGAGAGCAAAAGGCACTCCACCCTAATCTAAAGAGAGAATCTAAGTGTAGCCAGATAAACCCACTCAGACTCTTCTCCATGGATGGGAACAGTGCTTGTTCAAAATTCCCTAACACAGGATGGCTTTTAGGTGATTTTAGCTGAACGTTTTAGAATCCTCCTTGCAAAGGTCAGGAATAGTGCCAATATGTGTGTGAATTTGGGGCAGGGATTTGTATTCATGCCTCACACATTTCCCTGAATGCATGAATTGGAAATGTCACATGATTTACATTTTGTTTTAGGAATAGGCCCAATGGGATGATTTGTACAAAATACTAAATCACAATCTAATGTTTCATGCACACACAGATGAAAACTCAAGCAAAGTCTAGTTTTCATATTATGAGACTTGAAGGACTGGAAAAAGTTAAGTTTTACTCTACCACCACCCCATTTATTTATTTATTTATTTTAAATTACAGTCAAGCTATGAATCATGGTTTGAATTAATCTCTATTTTTTTAAAAACAAATCAAATTGAATAACCCAAATTCCATGGTTCAGCAACAGATCGTATGTGCATGTGCCTTCAAATTGCTTGTCAACTTATGCCGACCCCATGAATTTCACAGAGTTTTCTCAGGCAAGGAATACTCAGAGGTGGTTTTGCCAGTTCCTTCCTCTGAAACATAGCCTTCAGCACATGATATTGGTAACAGATTTATAGTTAATAGTAACTCACCATTCCTGCTTCATGCAGAATAAGGCAGAACAGAGAAAAGTGAAAGTGAATTGTGGTTTATTCCTTCTCCTGCTGGCCATGCAGAGGGAGAGGAGGAGAGCATTAAATTGAGCCCTAAGACTTTAACTGGGCTCACAAAAGTGGACACATGTAAAACTAAATTACAGCTTAGAGCTAGGTGTGAACCAGGCCACTATAGTCAGGACACATTTGTTTTCAAATGCAGATGATTATTATTTCAAATTATTAAAATATTTTTAGAATTTTTATTTCACATTTCCCAGAAGATTTCAGTAATTTCTAGAGTCAACTGATTAAACATTGAATCTTCCAAATATGAACATTTTTAAAAATAAGTGAGCTATGTTTCAAATTTCTCTCTGATATGAAAAAAAAATGTTTCTTTGACCACTTTCTGAGTATACAGAACATTTTAAAAACAAAAAGAAGTATTTGCATTTTAGGATTTGTGAAGAGACTTTTGTTTCCAGTAGGCTGGAAAAAATGTACCTGATGTTCATTTTTAAAATGCAAGTTCTCATCTGTGGAATGCCACAGATTAGAAAAAATGGCATAGGGGTTATAATTATTTTAATATTTTGGATGTCTGTTTTTCATATTTACCACTGCTAGCTAGTAATGTATTTCATGTTAGTAAACTGGAAAGGATATTGAATTACACACCCCATAATATTTTACAAACTACCCAGACGAAGGCATAATTTCAAGGTCATGGATTTTAGCAAAGAAGGTCTCTTTTTGTCTAAAATGTATGCTTAAAAAATAGCATCTGCACATTATGTGTAATGGTTTTCTACACTGGTCTTTGTCTCTCTAAGCTGATTCACACATAGATAGTCCTAGACGTATAGAAACAACTCAAGCATGGAAATTACTTTTAAAAAGTTGTTGTTCCAGTTATGAAAAAGTTATTAGCTACCATGATAATTAGATTTTTTAAAAAAAGAAACATAATTTTTCACATTCCTATTTCTCAAATGTAATAAAAAAATAATTTCTAAAACATCCAAATGCTACAAATTAGTAGCCCATGGTATAACACAAACTAAGTGATGACAACATTAAAAATATACAGTCAGTCCTCTACATTTACAGGAGTTAGGGGCGCAGGACCCTGGTAAAAATGGAAAAAACATGAATATCTGTAGGTCCCCCCAAATCTTAATACAGTTGATCTATTATTATTATTATTATCATTATTATTATTATTCCACCCTTTCCCCCAAAACAGGACTCAAAGCATCTTACAGTGCTGGTCTCAAGTTGATGTCGTAACTCTATATTCCTACGTCTATGGGCTAAGGAACCTGAGGGAAGCACCACTTCTGTCTACTGCCACAGTAAGTATTGGCCACAAATTCTAAAAGTACTCATGGAACTGTGGAGTTGGATAATAATAATCAACACATCTCAACACAAAAACACTTATTTGCAGGCACAGTCTCCACATTAACAAAAGGAAAGTGAACCACCTGAGTAGGATAATCAGAGCAAAATTAGGAAAGTGTGCAATACATACAAAAACACTTATTCACCCACACCAGACACAATCACCCACTGCACACACTGAAAGAAAATTAAATGAAATGGCTATGCTTATGAGTACATCCCAAATCTACAGAACTATAAAAGTAACTAAGGTTACAGTTACATGAGGAGTAAAGTTATCCTTCATTAAATTAGCATCACAATGTAACTGGATTATACCTTCATTATTAAACGACAATGCAGAAAGAATCACAACCCAAAAACATCACCCAAGGAGATCTTCTGCTGTGCTTTTTGCAACCGGACTTGTTTATCTCGGATTGGCCTTTTTAGTCATCAGCGCGCTTGCAGAAAGCGCGGGATGAGTCCTTCCTGAACCTTCGTTTGTGAAGAAAAGCCTGAGAGAGAGATACCTTCATTATTGGGAAATTTCAAGTAAATTATTGTTTGTAACTAGTTACTTCAAAGCTCTATATACAACAGTCAGACAGACATAGGAAACACCTTTTACACAGTCCAGCATGCCACACTACATTTTATGTGATCCCAAATTAAATTCTTATGAAAGTGTCATATCTATGATTACCTATAAAAATACCCTAAAAGATTAACAGAGAGCCTACTCATTCTCCCATATAAATATCCTGAGATTCCAATATTTAAGAAAGCTTAAGCAGAGTTCTGATATTCACTCTGCTTGTATGGATTTCACATGGTCATAAATTGGATGCCCAGACTGCTGGTGCATAGAGATAAACCCATTATGTCATGGATTGTTCCTTTAGTCATCCAGAGAACTGCAAAGGCCCCTCAATCCCTCAGTCTAAAGAAATAAGAGTGGGGAACCCTATCTGGTTAATATCCACCCTATTTTTAGTACATAACTTGGATGTGTGTTGGAATGTACACAACATTAACCTTACTTACAAGGGTGTGGCAGTATAGTATGAAGCACTGAAGAAGCATTCTGTAAATTATTATTGTAAACACTGAACCCAAGATCTACCATGAACCTTAGTTACGAATATTCATCACAATGCCTTTAACAATCCCAGTGAGGATACCAAAGGATCATTCTCAAATATATCTTTGTGGCATATTTAAAGACTCCTAGTTTCCAAAATTACAATAGTTTTTTTTTAAATAAGATATTTTCGGGTGCAATGGAAGACTAATTGTTTCTTGTAGTAGGACTACTTGTTTAGAAATGTTTAGAAATATACAAGACTAAAAACGACACCACATGCTGCCTTTAAAGACAATAGTCTAATCACTGGTCATGTATACACAATTTTCCTCTGTTCGGTGCAAACTGTATATTTCTCCTTCATCAAAGTGCTATATTTATATAGCAAAGAACCTACAAACTCAAATAATGCAGCAAACATATGAAAGTGTGCTTTGTGAGTATGTAACACTTATAATACATTCTGCATATGCATTTAAGGAAATCTACAAGGCAGTATTTAGTCCATGTAATAAAAAGAAGTCTCTTGTGAAATGCAGAAGTTTTTGAATAATGTCTGCAGCAGTATCAGAGTTAACTTGCTCCCTAAAGCAAAAGGAAATGTGATACCTACAGAAGTAACGTGTATCCAGACAATGAAAGCTCTTTCTGTCTTATGTAGTTCTGTAGCCAAAACAAAGCTCTCAAACTTGCCAAGATTCAAGATTTTAAGGTAGTGCTTATAGCTTTTAAACACTGAGACTAGATACGATTTTTCATAATTCCCTACATTCATATCACTTTAAAATTTGAGTTTGCAACAAACTACAAACAATACCAATTTTGATAACTTATAGTCTGTTAACTATGGGGTTTTTTTTATCTCCTAGTCAATATTGTTAACTTCAGGTATATCTAGGGCAGAGCAGAAGTCCAATAGTAAGCAGTTAAGACAGTCAGTTGGTAAAATACAATCCATCAACCTGTACTGCATCAGCACAGCTAAAAGTTTCATTTTTAAAAGAAGCAATTAACTGCAACATATAATCCAAGGTAACATTGTGGTGGTTATCAAGGTTTGCTTCTCAAATGGTATGCAATTTTCATCCTTGTTAGATTGCAGGGGGCATCAAGAAATAAGAACGTCTTACAAAGAATGCAGCAGGTGGAAAGAGAGAAAGAAAAAACGAGGCAGGAAAACTGACAGTCAGCTATGACTAGTGGTAGCACCACCACCACCACCACCCACATATATGAACCTTCTATTCATGCAAGCAATGCATTCTGGGTATATTCAGCCCTCAACTTTTGCAGCGGTTAGGGGCAGAGGAAAAACTGTGAATATAGGCCCGGTATTTATTTATGTTTTTTGGTTTTTTTAACCTGAGAAAACATTTCTCTAGGCATTTGTAGGTCCTCCAGCACAATTCTATGGTCAGCCTCTGGTAGCACTGATGGGCACCTTTCAGGGTTCATGGGATTCTGTAGCCTAACAAATCCTGTAGCAACCTCATATTTCTTCCCAGGTTCTTCCCTGGTTCTAAGTATTAGATAGTTGTATCATCTACATCTTTCTGTGCAAAGCTGTCAAATCTTTGCATTTGAGATCTTTACATTTTGCAGTACTCTCAAGCTATCAGTAGACTGCAGCAAGCCACACCCTGAAAATATATATGTATTTCTTTTCCCCACCAGTTTATAGGACCAAAACACACAAACAAAAATGCTTACCACAACAAAAAATGTTTAAAGCAAAAAAAAAAAAAAAAAAAAAGTAGAAAACACTTGCAAACTGGAATACACTTACTATCATTTTAGTATCCACTGTGCCAACCAGTGTTTAAGCAAGACAAAAAAATAATGAACTGCATTTTTAAAAGCAGGAAATAATTTATTTTGCTATCCTTTACGCCTTTCTCAAATAAAGGTCAGTGACATAAATAAAAAGCAAAAAAGGACTGGTAACATCCAACGGATGTGATGTGAAAAAGAGACAAAGTCTGTATTGAATGAAGAAATGATTTCATTCACTCCTACTTTGTAAACTATCAGTTGCCAGGCATAACCTCTGGAGACCCTTTTAGAATCCCTACAGGCTGATTTTAAAGTTGCATTCCCCTGAAGAAGGCCATAAATATACAGTACAGTATTTCCAGGCTGCAATGCATTGTGCTATTTTCAAGAATAAAATCTTTTCTTTTTTCAGCACTCTGAGACTCTGTCTCTTTTTGACCTCACACAATAACATAAACAACCTTACCTCTTTTGGACACTGATTTTTGCAGGAACTTAGTTCCTCTTTTTCCTTTAGGTCAGCAGAAGTGATTTTTCTAAAGAAATAAAATCAAATATAGAAAGATTGTCATTCTGAAAAGAAAAGAACCCATATGTTAAATTACCCATAGATTCTGACCACTGTCAAAACAGATTTACACACACACACACACACACACACACACACACACACACGATCTATACTGAAACCAGAAGATAGACAGGCACAGAAAAGGGGGCTCTGAAGGGCAGAAATGAACCAAGAATGACCAAGTAATCCAACTTATGAACTTGCTATTTGAAACTTCATGCCCCAAGAGAAGAGTAAAAAGTGTCATGAAATATCAAACACAAGAAATCCTTGGAGCACATAAAATATGTTAGTAAATACTAACTTGGACAAGCAAGGCACCCCTGTGGCAGAGGAAAGGGCAACTGGCCCTAAATATGTCAACCTTGGTATTCATTTTTCAAACCTTCCCAGCCACACATTAAAAATACAAAATAGAAGTAGCATGCCAACAGCAATCAGCAAAATGGTGGTAAATGACAGGCCCTACTACTTCCTTAGCTTTGATCTGAAACAACATTGTTCTTATCTTTTAATCTGTCAATTAGTTAGACTCACACTGTTTAACTAAAACCCAAGACAAATCCTGAGAAAGTGCTGCTACCATATAGAATTCTGATATGCTGTCCTTGTAATCCCCTTCATGCTTGCCCACGAGAGCCTACATGTGGTGAGGCTGTGGGAGAAATCCCTTCTGATAGACCTAAGTGTGTTGGACAACTATAGGTCCCTATTTCAACTTGATATTGTAGGTACTAACATTAGGCACACCATGTGGCAAACAGTTTCCTCCCATTAAGAGTTCCCATTTGCAAAGGGTTCTTGTATCTGTTTCTAATGGAAAATCTGTCCCAATGCAGCAACGTATATAATACACAGTAATATCTGAAATGTCCAAAGATGAAGGCAACTCTCCCTGAATAACATACACGCATTCAATGTAGAGACTTGTGAGTTTGCAATGACACTTCATCCGAATCATCTGGGCACATGATGGGCATTCTCCAGGGTGGCAAGGCAGAGGGCAAGGGTGGGGGCATCCAAGTGGCCGTGGCTTGGAACATTCTTCTTCACATTGAGGACACTCTGGACCTGCCTGGCCAATAAAATAAAATAAAATAAAAATAATGGAATTACTTGTTTTTCTGGATAGTCCATTTTTTGAAAGTTGATTCGTCTTTTTTAAAAAAATATGCTCTTAACTGGCATTTTTTCTTTCCAAACGACAGACTCCTTAAACTATTAGCTTGGATTCTGTGTGTGTGTGTGTGTGTGTGTGTGAGAGAGAGAGAGAGAGAGAGAAGGAGGCAGTTTTTCTTATGTTTTCCTTCCTCTTTGACTTTCTTAAAAGCCTCTTCTGAGTGAGGCTGGGAGCATATTGCATGAACCACTGAACCCAGGTCACGGAAAAGATTTAAAGAACACAGAAAGGTTTTTTTTGGCAAAGGCCGTATCTTTTTCTTATTAACATCAACATGCAAAACAAATAAGCTAATCTCTCTCTCTCTCTGGCTTTTCTTCGCAAATGAAGATTCGGGAAGGACTCATCCCGCACTTTCTGCAAGCGTGCTGATGACTAAAAAGGCCAATCCGAGATAAACAAGTCCGGTTGCAGAAAGCACAGCAGAAGGTCTCCTTGGGTGATGTTTTTGGATTGTGATCCTTTCTGCGTTGTCGTTTCTCTTCAAGACTAGTTCGGCGTGAGTTCTCAAATAAGGCTGCAGCATTGTGGATAGTGCGTCTCCATGCCTCCCGATGTGAGGCCAGGGCGGCCCACTGTTGGTGATCAATTTGGCTAATATCTACCCCCAATAATATTAGATACTTTCTCCAATACACATTATACCTTTACCTGTGCTGATCTCATAATAATATCTAAAGTTTGAGATTATTATTTTTTTGGAGTTCAATTCCCAGAACCCCACAGCAAGCAAGTAACTTTTCCAAGCTCTGATAATATCTAATAATATCAAATCAAAACAACATAATAATATGGGCTTAACATTCTTAGATGTATATACTGTAATATTCCTACAAAAGATCCCCAAGATAAAACACACCAAGAACTGATTACCAAGCATTATTCCCTCTAATAGCGGGGTGGTTGAGTGCCTATTACTTTGGAAGCAAAACAGTCCACCCAAAGTGTCAAATAATGGCTTCTATATATGAAGGGGATTTCTGAGATACACAGAAGTAAACAGGTTCATAGAGTAAAGAAAAACTCCAAACACAGCAAAACATGGAACCAGGACCTAAATAATCTTAGAAGTTGAGCTTATAGAAGTAAGAAATGTTGCAGTAACTCACCGCACTGTATAGAACATAGTGCACCACCTGCGGCCTGCACAAGGTTACTTTCCCCCTTTGTCCACATACTATCTCCACCCCTCATCCCTAGCTATATGCCAATAAAATGATCTTGTTTAGGGTGGACAACTGGCTCTCACGTCAAATTCTTCATCACTGTGTCACAGTAAAAAAAGAGGAAAGTCATTCTCTGTAAGTTTTTTTTAAAAATTCAGGGCTCTTTTCAATACTGGTTGGAGCTTTAAACAGGAACACTTAAATCAAGGGCTATGTTTTGTTGGGGGCACCCACAATACCTTCAAGGATCTAACTCTGGGGTGAGAATCATGTGGCCCTCCAGAAGCTGTCGGAGTGGATTCCTTACTAATGGCTATGTTGGCTAGAGCTGCTGGGACTTGCAGTCCAACAACACCTAGAAGGCACCCACAATTCCCAACCCTAATCGAACTGGTTTATTAATTGATGTTTGTATACAGTCCCTCAAAAAAAAAAATGATTAAAATGGATTTAGAAAACTGTGCACAACTGAATTCACTCATCTAGTTAGTTTTCTTTTCTTTTTCTTTTTTTTCCCTTTTTTTAAAGGAAAGGCAGACCAGAAGTTGAGAATGTTGAGACTTAGCTTCTCTTTGTCACATTTGGTAATGTGCAATTTAATCAGTGTTCCATTTGAAAATTCATTTTGACACATACTTTGATGACGTTTTCAAAGTATACAAAATAAAGGCATAAAATAACACACTCTTTGGTTATCTCAGTGTGCACACAGAGCAGCACTAGTGATTGTACTGTGTAACCAGCCAATAGTGTTCTCTCAAAATCATCTGGTGGTGGTTGTTAGTACTGTCTCAAAAATTGGAAAGTTTTGCAGGCTAGAATAAAGCTTAGCATGAAGACTATTACAGAATATTAACTATCAGAAGAAAAAGAAAACTGGGACCCCTCTGGTCACAGTGGCCTGCTGGGGGAAAGAAAAGCCTATTTGCTGGCAGTTGGGACAGATGCACCCCTATTTGAAGGGAAGAATAGTTGCAAGATTTCGTTTCAGGTCCAACTTGTTGTTTTAATTCATTAGTCAAACTAGTTTGTACCAAATTCCAAAAGGATAATAAGAACAAAAACTGACATACAGTGGAGACTGAGCAAGGAAATTTTAATGTCACCAAATGTCAGATCTCAGAAAGGTGAACAAGAATAAAATTGTTATGCAATTATGCGTAGGGCATTTGAACACAAAGCAAGTACTTCTTTATTGCTCTTCACCTGCAAAGTACTGGGCAACATTAATTTAAGTCACGAAGATGCCACTACTCAAAATATATTGGATGTGAGAAGCTCAAACAGGAAATAACTGTGTTAGAATGTCTTTTTTTAAAAGCTTCTGCCAGAAGTACACAGTGCTATAAAGCATGAATGATAGCAAAAACACAAGTTCTTTATCAAGAAAAAAACTTTTAATTTTTGTACTTGTACTGTACTATCTTTTGAACAAATAATGTTTTGGGATAGCAGCAGCTGTTCTACAAATGGCTAAAAAGGTGTATCTCAGAAGAATTATACAGTTTACATAGGCAATCACAACCCCATTATAGTGGACCATTTTTAAAGGTTAAATATCTTTATTTGTATCTACTGTAACTAGGTTTAAAATTATTTCAGCTTGGTAATTTACTTAACAGATTCTAGCCTACTTTAGTACGCTCTCCAGGAAACAAGTGCCATTTCTTCACTTGTTTTAAATTAAAAGAAGTCTCATTAGGGAATGACAGTTATTTGGAGACACATATACATAAACCAAGTGAAGCTGCTGTTGGCTTTCATTCATAAGATAGTTTTGCCAAAGTTCTGTTCAGCTCCCCCACTCCTAACCTTTAGCTGAACACAATTCTTTTTTTAAAAAATGTTTCAATACAGAAACTGTTCGATGCTAATTTTGATTTTAAGATGTTTACTTTGATAAAAATGAAATGCTGAAGTAAATACTTTATAACAGCTCAACAAGACTGCATGATTATGTGTCCCCCCCCCCCCAGCTTTATTTGTACCTTCCAGAAATGTTTGAATTGTAAGCTATTTCAGAAGCTAATCCTGGGTGAAAATCCATGGTATAAAATTAACAAGCAAGCAAGAAAATCAACACAACTTTAACAGGGGCTGGGGAAAGAAGAAACATATGCCAGTGAAGTGTACATCAGATAGTAGGGGGCAATAGGGGCTGGGGCCAGAATCCTGTTGCTGCACTCCACTAGCATAACTACATGAGTGCAGGCAGGGGCACTGTGGGGTAAAGGCATGTGTTCAGTGGTAGTGAAGGGAAAAATAGGGTACTTGGAGTTCGTACATTTTGTTTGCCAAACAGAATTTCAGCCAAACAGTTGAGTACAACACTTTGGAAATCATTAAAGCAGGTTGCGTATCCCTTATCTGAAATGCTTGGGACCAGAAGTGTTCTGGATTTTGGATTTATTTTTTTTTTTTTGGATTTTGGAATATTTGCATATACATAATGAGTGTAAGCAAATCGTGGAGATTGGGCCCAAGTCTAAACATGGAAGTCATTTATGTTTCATATACACTATATACACATAGCCTGAAGGTAATTTTATACACAGTAATTTTAATAATTTTGTGCATGAAACAAAGTTTGTGTACATTGAACCATCAGAACACAAAGGTGTCACTCTCAGCCCCCCACATGGACAATTTTGGATTTTGGCGGATTTTGGATTTTCAGATAATGTGAGTTATGACACCACTGCGATAGATTAAATGGAACAGAAAAGTCACAAAACCTAATTTAGTTTAATTTAATTTATAGAGAGAGATGGAGATGAGGTGGGAATTTAGAATGTGAGACAGCAGTATGAATCTGTGCAAGAATTGAATGACAAGAAAGCAGCAGGACAAAGAATGTTGGAGGCAGGCAGACATACCAGATGATATATTGAGACATGTAGAAAAACTAAATGATCTAAAATGGTTGCATAATACTAGAGTACATATGCAATCTTATATGCACCTTACCGTATTTAGAACTAAGCTCCATTGGACTAGGCACTATTGAATTTAATAAGCAATTTTCAAATAAAAATGCATAAGGCTGCATCCCATACACATGGAGTACACATAGACTGGAGTCCATTACATGTGCTTCTTTCATTAAAACAGCAGCAAAGCCTAGATCTTGTGAGCAAATGAATGCCAAGACACTGGGAGAACAAAACAAAGGCAGTCACCAGCCAGCATGGTTCAGCCAAAGTAAAGTTCCCTAACTGAAAGTTTGCAGGGCATGGGGCCAGAAATCATGAAGTGATCCCCTCTCGCTTGCAACTCTATATGAAGATTCAGAGCTTACTGAAACACATTTTGTAAGGGCAAAGAATTAAAAAAAAAATCTACACAAATAAGCTATGCTGTTCCATTACATGTGGATAGAGACAATGGGGCAATTAATAATTTTAGATTCTGGCTTAAAGGTTTTATTGGGGAGGACAGTAGATGGTAATATGCAGCTGAGTTAAATTTTGAGCCCCACCTCCTGATCATTTTATTAAGTGTTGCCATGACCTTCTGCTCAAATCATGTTCTGATGAACCACTGCATAGAAAATAGGAATAAATTGACATTTCTCATATTGGAGACCTGTAAGTGAGCCCCTCACAAGTACCTTGGCAGGGACAAGTGCTTTTCAGTATATTTATTTCTTTAATTTATTTTAATTTATATCCCACTTTTCTCCCAAAATGGGACCCAAGGAAGCCCACAACATAGATGAAAACAAATTACATCTTTAAAAAAAAAACCAACAAGGTACATCTTTTAAAAATGTTCCATCGAGTGACAGTGAAAACATTTCAAAACTGATATTTTACATATAAAAAGAGAGCAGGGAATAGTGGTGCAAGAGACAACTGTCATGTAGGATAAATTAAAATAGCTTTCATTGTGTGCCTTCAAATCGATGGTGACCTAAGGTGACCATATCACCTTATGGTCATGAAGGTGGTGGTGGTCCTCGTTGCAACATTCAACATTCTTTGCCTAGAGAGGCAATGGCTAGAATGTTGGCAAAATTCATTGCCAACATAACATGCCTAGAGACACCATATAATAAATAATTATTGCTGTTGTGTGACTTTGAGCCATTTCAGCAGCCCTAAAGTGAACCTATCAAAGGATACTCTTAGCAAGATTTTTTTCAGAGGATGGCTGCACTTGCCATTCTCGGAGGCAGGGTGTGATTTGCTCAAGATCACCCAGTGGACTTCCATGGCTAAGCAGAGGAGATTTGAAACCTAGCCTCCCAGATAATGTGCCTTCACTGTTGAGAGTTATTAACCTTGTGACATAATATGTATTCAACACAATTAAAATTATTAAGAACTTCCACCAAGAGTGTAAACTATGAAAGACCATTATGCATTTCTTCTGGGTAAAATTTAAAGTGATACTGGACTCCAGCTGAAGAATTGAATGTTGTATTATTTAACTTACACTCCTTCATGCTCTCTCACAAACACAAAGCTGCCTATAAATTAACGCGGAAAGCCATACTCTGTTGAAGAGTAAATTTAAAAAATTAAAACGTATCTGATTTCATCATAATCTGTAGTTCCTAAGAATAAGGCTTCTGTACTTAGATGCAAAAGAGGTTAAACTTACCTTTTGGAAATCATTGTTACTATCTGTTTCAGTCACTTTGTGACATTCCTTCATGCAAGTATGGTTCTGACAATCAAGCAGTCTTCCACAAACTCTTTTACAAGAGTAGGGTCCCACAGTATGACATGGCAGTGGACTCACCTGAAATATTGAAAGAATTGATTTGGGACCAAAGTTTCCAATATATTAATAGCTTCCACAAAATAAGAATTTGAAACATTAAATTGACCCTATGTACTTAGTCACAATCCCATCTAGAGAGAAAGGTGGAATATAAATTCAATAAATAAATAATATAACATAAGAGAACTATACAACAATATACAAAAACTAACATTTCCCCCCTTTAATAAGCACCTGATCATAATGACAAATAATTCAGACATGTTAATTAGAACTCTATCTTTGCATCCACTAGAAACACATAATCAGGACTTCTGTGAACTCAACATTTAAGCAATGCTGATTGTAACTGAACTCCACATTTTCTAAAGTGGGAGAGATTGCTAGAGATGCAATGTACAAGAAACTGTGATCACATACAAATAATGTAGTTTATAGTCATAGAATCATAGAATCATAGAATTACAGAGTTGGAAGAGACCACGAGGGCCATCCAGTCCAACCCCCTGCCATGCAGGAAATCACGATCAAAGCATCCCTGACAGATGGCCATCCAGCCTCTGTTTAAAGACCTCCAAGGAAGGAGACCCCACCATGCTCCGAGGGAGTGTGTTCCACTGCCAACCAGCTCTTACTGTCAAAAAGTTCCTCCTGATGTTGAGGTGGAATCTCTGTTCCTGGAGCTTGCATTCATTGCTCTGTGTTCCAGTCTCTGGAGCAGCAGAAAACAAGCCTGCTCCATCCTCAACCTGACACCCCTTCAAATACTTAGAATCATAGAATCACAGAATTGCAGAGTTGGAAGAGACCTCGAGGGCCATCCAGTCCAACCCCCTGCCACGCAGGAAATCACAATCAAAGCATCCGACAGATGGCCATGCAGCCTCTGTTTAAAGACCTCCAAGGAAGGAGACCCCACCACGCTCCGAGGGAGTGTGTTCCACTGCCGAACAGCTCTGACTATCAAAAAGTTCCTCCTAATGTTGAGGTGGAATCTCTGTTCCTGGAGCTTGCATCCATTGCTCCGTGTTCCAATCTCTGGAGCAGCAGAAAAAAAGCCTGCTCCATCCCCAATGTGACACCCCTTCAAATACTTAAACAGGGCTATCATAGCACCTCTTAATCATCCGTTTTCCAGGCTAAACATACCCAGCTCCCTAAGTCTCTCCTCATAAGGCATCGTTTCCAGACCTTTCACCATTTTAGTCGCCCTTCTTTGCACACACTACAATTTGTCCATATCCTTTTTGAATTGTGGTGCCCAGAACTGGACACAGTATTCTAGGTGAGGTCTGACCAAGGCAGAATAGAGTGGCACTATTACTTCCCTTGATCTAGACACAATACTTCTATTGATGCAGCCCAAAATCGCATTGGCCTTTTTAGCTGTCACATCACACTGTTGATTCATGTTCAACTTGTGGTCTACTAGGACTCCTAGATCTCTTTCGCATGTAGTCTCATTCAGCCACGTCTCCCCCATCCTATATCTATGCATTTCATTTTTTCACCCTAAGTGCAGAACCTTACATTTCTCTGTATTGAATTTTATTTTGTTAGCTTTGGCCCAGCTCTCCAGTCTATCCAAGTGCAAGTTGGTAGCCCTCCCGGAGGAGAAAGTCCAGCAGCTGGAGACAAGGGCAGCCACACCCCAACAGACCCGGGAGCAAGAGGTCCTCCCAGACAGAACACCACGAACAGTCCCGGGCGGGGACCACACAGAGGAACCCACTGGGGAGGAGAGCGTAACCCCACAGACACAGGAGGCCAACAGCTGGAGGAATGCCACACAGAGAACAAGAAAATCCAGGGACTCCCCGAGCAGCCCGCAGCCACAGAATCAACTCGAAGCCCCCCCCCCATCAAGGACAACGAGGAAGAACAGCTTGAGAACATTTTTTTTTAATATGTACTTGGTAACCCTATAATTTCTGGTGAAGGAGAAGGTGGCATCAATATCTTCAGCCTATCCCTTTAATGCTATATTTGAATAGAAGACAACAAACACTCTTTTCAAACCTAACCAGACTGGTCACAGACTGGCGGATAATGGCACAGTGGAAGCGTGGTGGGCCCATAACCTGTCACAGTAGCACACTGGTACTTCTGAGCATATCAAGAGGACCAGGCAGCAAAAGTTGTTGTAGCAAAGTTGCAATCATCAGATGAAGAAATGAGCACATAGACTCAGATGTGTGTCTAAACTATTCCTTTTTACAAAAGCATATTGTAGAACTACTTACAGTGAGTCTGAGACCCCTAGCATACAGACTACATATCACAGCACAATGTACAGTGCAGTCCTGTCACTATATAGCTCAGACTGGATGCACACAGTCTAAGAGCAAAATCCAAGTCATGTGCAGAAACAGAACGGAACACTGGTACTTACCGTGAAGGTTCCTTTTCAGCAGCCATGGTGAGGGAATCCTTGCATGGGTATTGGCTCCGCCTCCGACCAATCATAGGCAGGACAAAACCTAGACCAATCCTGCCAGGAGGAGGAGCCAAACCCCATCGTCCCCAGAGAAGGTCAATGCAGCTCCAGACAATATCAATAACAACCTTGAATCAGAAAAAACATATATCCTCCCTTTCGTTCCTTTTTTTTTTTTTTTGGGTGGTTAAGGATTCCCTCCCCATGGCTGCTGAAAAGGAACCTTCACGATAAGTACCAATGTTACATTTTCCAGCATCCTGGGGAGGGACTCCTTGCATGGGACGTAATCAAGCAGTCCAAACAGGGCGGGACTGAAAATAAACAACTCTACTGAACTACCTGTTGTAAAACCTTCCAGCCAAAGGCCGCGTCTGCAGACGCATACTCATCAATCCGATAATGTCTCGTGAAAGTAGACGATGAAGACCATGTCGCCGCTCTACAAATCTCCAGAATTGAGTGCGTCCTTCCCAACACCACTGAAGTGGCCGTGCTTCGGGTGGAATGAGCTAAAATACCCTGTGGAACCTGCAAACCACTGGATACGTAAGCCTGTTCAATACGACGCAACCATCTCGCTATTGTGGAGGAAGACACCTTCTTACCTTTCGAAGAGCCCGAGTATGCCACAAACAACGCATCTGACTTGCGGAAATCCTCAGACCTCTTAAGGTACATTTTCAAGGACCTCCTGACATCTAACATGTGCCACAACCTCTCCAATTCCGCCGTTGGACGCGGACAAAAAGACGGTAGGACTAACTCCTGAGCCCTATGAAAAACTGAATTAACCTTAGGAACAAACGACGGATCTAAACGAAACATCACTGAGTCCTTCTGGAACACGCACAGCTCCTCCCGCACTGACAAGGCCCCCAATTCTGAAACTCGCCTGGGCGAAGTGACTGCGACAAGAAAAAACCCCTTCCAAGTGAGAAGACCCATGTCTACTGATCCGATTGGCTCAAAAGGCTCCTTCATCAACGCCTTCAAAACCACATAAAGTTTCCACGATGGGAATCTATGAACAACTGGAGGACGTAATAACGTGACTCCCCTTAAGAACCTGCGAATATGTGGGTGAGAAGCCAAAGTCTTCCCCCGAGACTCCTTTAAAATGGAACCTAACGCTGCCACATGCCTCTTCAGGGTGCTAGGTGCTAATCCCTTCTTCAAACCTGACTGTAAGAATGACAGCACCGAAGACACAGACGCCTGTAGAGTCTGTGCAGTCCGACACCACCTGCAAAAAGATCTCCAAGTCACCTCATATAGTCTGATGGTAGAAGGTCTACGAGAGGCCAACATGGTGTCAACCACCTCCACATCATAACCCTGCTTCAACAATCTCTCCCACTCAACCTCCAAGCATGCAGTCGTAACCAGCCTGGATCTGGGTGCATGAGCCTGTCTTGGACCAGAAGGTCCGGCCACGCCGGTAGAGCCCAAGATTCCCGAACTTGCAGATGAACCAAGTCCAGAAACCATGGTCTCCTCGGCCACTTTGGGGCAATCAGAATCACCTCTGCCCTTTCCTGTTTGATCTTCCTTAACACACAGCCCAATAGAGCTATTGGGGGAAAGGCATAACACAATGCCTGAGGCCATCGAATCGTTAGAGCATCATCAGCTAACGCCCCCGGAGTCCAAAATCTGGATACGAATTGAGGCAGCTTGTGATTCTCCTCCGATGCAAATAGATCTATCGCCGGTGCCCCGAAATGAAAAACTATCATCTGGAACACCAGACTGTTGAGACGCCACTCGCCCTGGGACAGTGTATGTCGACTCAACCAGTCTGCCTGGACATTTAATTTCCCCTGTAGGTATTCTCCCTTGATTGAGAGCAAGTGACTCTCCGCCCACAGGAATAACAACTCTGCCCCCTCCATGAGCGCCTGGAAGCGCGTGCCCCCGTTTGTTTATGTGTGACCTGGTTGATATGTTGTCCGTCCGGACCAACACATGAGACCCCTTTACCATCGGGGTAAACTCCACCAGAGCCAGTCTCACTGCGCGTAGCTCCAACAGGTTGATGCTGTACTCCCTTTCCTGAGATGACCATTGACCCTGAGCCATCTGATCCCCGCAGTGGGCACCCCACCCCATTAGGGACGCATTTGTTGTCACCACAATCCGTCTGGGTTCCGCCATGGGAAGCCCCCATGACAGAGTTCCCGACAACCACCATTTCAGGGAGTCCTTCACCTCCGCCGGTACCTTCAAGAACCTGGACGCCTTGATCGCAATTAATTCTTGAAATGGGAGAAGGAACCACTGAAGCTTCCTGAGGTGAAATCTGGCCCATGCTACTGAATCTAAACATGCTATCATTAGACCCAGAAGCCTTGCCAATACCATCAGGGGGGTCTTGTTCTGACCCAGTACAATAGTGACCAACTCCTGAATCATCCTTCTTCTTTCCTCTGGCAGGAATATACGGTATTCCTTCGTGTCTAGAATATTGCCCAGGTGCTGAATCCTCTGTACTGGGGTTCAAGTGGCTCTTCTCCTTGTTCACCATGAATCCATGGGACTCCAGACACTTCAAGGTCCTGATTATATTCTGAGTTGTGCCACTCTGTGAAGAAGCCCTGATCAGAAGGTTGTCCAAATAAGGGAAGACGTGAACTCCTGCGATCGTAGATGTGAAACCAACGCCACTAGAACCTTGGTGAATACTCTTGGGGAAGAGGACAGGCCGAATGGGAGCGCTCGGTATTGGAAGTGATCCTCCTTGTACGCAAACCTGAGGAAACGTCTGTGAGCCGGATGAATCAAAATGTGCAGGTACACTTCCTGTAAATCCAGAGATGCCAGAAAGTCTCCCTCCTGGATCCCTTCCACTATTGAGCGCAAGGTCTCCATTCGAAACCTGCGTCTTGCCACAAACTGATTTACGCTCTGTAGATTCAGAATGGCTCTCCAATCCTTGTTCTTCTTGGGGACTAAAAAGAGAAGTGAGTATGTCCCCTTGAATCTCTCTGTCTGTGGGACCGGCTCTATTGCCTGGACTTGAAGTAGATGATTGATGGCATCCGCCATCCTTCTCTGCTTGTCCTGGCAAGCTGTCGTGCAAGACTGTATGAAAGTGGGGGGCGGTCTTGCTATGAAGTCTATTGTGTAGCCCTGACTCACCGTCTTGTTGACCCAAGCATCGGATGATGTAGCTTCCCACATCCGTGCAAAGACGGTCAGTCTGCCCCCCACTGGAAGCTCTCGATAGTCAGAGGGTTTGTCCACCTTTTCCTCCCTGTTTGGGAGGCTGGCTGGTAGATGCCTTGGGGAACTGATTGGGCTTGGATTTTGGAAATTGTTTGGCAAAGTTCCAGTTGTTCCTGTGTTGTTTGAAGCCACCATATCTGGATCCACGAAAATTTTGGTTGGTGACACGAAAAAACCTACGTTCCTCCTTCTTGGGTAAGGATGGTAGAATCTTCTTCTTGTCTTTGGTCTCTACAAGAACGTCCTCAAGCGTATCACCAAAAAGCTTCTTCCCATTGAATGCGCAACCCGCCAGGTTGGACTTGGCCTTGTTGTCCGCGTTCCAGTTTCTTAGCCATAGATGTCGTCTGGCTGCCACATTCGCTGCCACCGCCCTGGAGGTGAAACACAGCGCATCCAGGCTAGCATCCGCCACGTAGGCTGAAGCCTTAGCAATTTTGGTCATGCCATGACGAAACCTTATTTCATCTTCAGGAACATTGGACACCAGGTCCTTTGACAATCTAATGATGGCCCTGGAAAAAATAGATGCCGCCGCCGATGCCCTGATAGCTAGGGCCGCAGCTTCATGCGACCTATGGAAGAAGGTTTCAATGTGTTTGTCATCTGGGGATTTTAGGTGCTCGTCACCGTCTCTGGGGAAGAGTGAACCAGAAACCAGGCCCATGACCGGAGCGTCAATGGCCGGGAGCTTCAGCAGCTCCATCACCTCCCCTGAGAACATGTAAAGTTGTTTGGCGAAGGCTGGTTGTGTCCTTGAGGAACCTGGTTGAGCCCACTCCCCCACTAACGCCTCCCTCAAAACATCTGGGAAGGGTAACACATTTCCTGAGGCCTTCCCCGAAGCCCTGAGTTCGGGGACCCCTTTGGCGCCCCCCCCGGCTTAGGGTTCTCTGTCCCCAACTCCAAGGCTCTCAAAGCCTTCTTGAGCGAAAGGGAGAAGGAAGCATTTTCAAAGAAGCGAGGGGATTCAAGTTCCTCCTCCTACTCACCTTCTGCTTCAGAAGAGAGCTCCCCCTCTTCCCGGGCCTCCGGATCCCCCTCGTTCTACCCGGGATCTCTCTCCCTGTCGGGGAGCACCACATGCTTCTCCTTCCTTTGTCTCTTACGGGGTGGGGGGGAATCCCCCTCCTGCGGCTCCATGCGGTCGGGCTGTGCCGGGTCCCGGCTCGCCGCCGTGGCTGCCACCTTCCTCCCTGTAGTGCTGCCCTTCACGGGTCCTTGGGCTGGAGGGCTGGGGCCTACCCCTTTCCCCGCACCCACGCTGGAGCCCCCCCCCCTGAGTTCCCTGCCGCGCCGGAGCCCGCCGCCAAGATCTGCTGTGCCACCAAGGCAAGCCAGGTGCCCAGCTCCGGCAGCAGGGCCTTACCTTCCACCATCAGTGGTGGGAGGACCTCTGGCGCAATGATGCCTTCCGTGGTTGCTCGTGTCCTGGAGGGCCCTGCCGAGGCCCGGGCCTCCTCCGCGCAGTCCGTCTCCAGATCGGAGACCCCATCGCACTCCGCTTTTGCCTGGGGGATCGTGCTCAACGTGCGTCCCAAGAAAGGACCACGGAGCTCCCTGTTTGGGGACTGCAGTTCGTCCCCTGGCAGGCCCAGAGGGGCATCCTCCTCCTCTGAGGAGAGGTCCCCTCCGTGCACGTGCTTGTGCATGGGCGCCGCCATCTTGCCGTCCTTTGTTCTCCTGGTAGAGCTCTGGAGCAAAACAAAGCCCTGCCTGTTTCCAGATGAGGCAGAACAGAACTGGGGAGGATGGGGGTTGGCTCCTCCTCCTGGCAGGGTTGGTCTAGGTTTTGTATTTCAGATGTCCTGCCTATGATTGGTCGGAGGTGGAGCCAATACCCATGCAAGGAGTCCCTCCCCAGGCTGCTGGAAAAAGTGATCTAGTTATACAGTATAGATACAGTACAGCCCCATTGTATCTAGTAAACCCAATATGCTGATCACAATCTACTTCTCAGATAAAGTCACATCCAACAGATGCACAGACAGGACTAGCACAAGCAAACTGACAGTGTGAAACTTTCTGCTGTGAATCTCCAAAATCAAATTCATCTCCATGCCTGAAACAACAGCATGTAAGGAATGCTTTGAAGTTACAGATTTTAAAAAACATTACTTTGGTTAAAATAAATATTTTCACAAATCACAAATCATCAAGGTAACATACAGAATAATGATAAGGAGGCTAAAGAAGCAATGAACCATTTCCAGAAAAATTACAAGCAGTAATAAAGATAATTACGAACATGTAAATAAAAATATACAAGATGGTATTTTTAATGTGATTCAGCTATCTATAGAAGTACAGGTCAACCCCCGTACCTGCGGGGGAAACATTCCAAGACACACACGCCCTGTGAATAACTGAAACCCTATTATTTTCAAAGAGATGAACACGGAATTTGACCATAAAATCACACTGGAGAACCTAGAAATGCCTAGAGATAACATATTTTTGGATGTGGATAAGGGAAACCGTGGCTACGAAATCTGTACACATGCGTGTTGACCTGTAAAACTATTTAAAATAGATCCATTAAAAAGACTCCACACACACACACACACACACACACAAAAAACAGGAGAGCACACTGTTACAAGCCTTTATAGTCAGTCCCCCAAAGTTTGTTGGAATAATGGGAAACCAAAAAAATATATCCTTTCCCAATTTAAAATTATATTATTCCACAAAAAAGTGATTAGTAATTTCAACTACGAAACTGCCATGGAAAGTAGAAAACAAATGAAGTAGGAAAACCTTGGAATTATAAATTTTTGTCCTTGAGCAAGCAGGGATCACCAGCATTGAGGCCATGATATTGAGAACACAGCTGCGCTGGGCAGGGCACGTTTCTAGGATGGAGGACTATCGCCTCCCAAAAATAGTACTCTACGGTGAACTCGCCACGGGTCAGCGTAAGAGGGGCGCTCCAAAAAAACAATACAAGGACTCCCTGAAACAACATCTCAGGCTCAGCCAAATTGATCACCAACAATGGTCTGCCCTGGCCTCACATCGGGAGGCATGGAGACGCACTATCCACAATGCTGCAGCCTTATTTGAAACTCACGCTGAACAAGTCTTGAAGAGAAACGACAACGCAGAAAGAATCACAACCCAGAAACATCACCCAAGGAGACCTCCTGATGTGCTTTCTGCAACCGGAATTGTTTATCTCGGATTGGCCTTTTTAGTCATCAGCGCGCTTGCAGAAAGTGCAGGATGAGTCCTTCCCGAATCTTCGTTTGCGAAGAAAAGCCAGAGAGAGAGAGAAAACAACCTTAATTTTTAAAAAGGGGAACAACTGCAGTTTAACAAAAAATGCTCATTAGATTTTGGTAGAAACGTGAAATTCCAAGTCAATCGCATTTCCAAAAACCAAACATCTTCTATTAGGATATGAAGCTATTTGACCAGTTAACCAGAGTTTCAACCTAAACATCCTCAGTCAGGAGTATTGGGGATAACAATGACAAAAATGGCTTACTCTTTGCCAAGATAGTGTTAACTACATTTTATGGATAATGGGGGTTGCTATTCCCAAAACAGATGGCCTCAAATAATGTTTAATAATGTAGAGGCAGCAACTATGGAAATCTAGGGGTCTGAATTAGTCCCCCAGGAAAACTTTGAGGGCCATACTTCTCTCACTGTACCCTCGCCTGTAAAAAAAGACAGAAAGGAAGGAAGAAAGAGAATTGGTTTTGACCCCAAATGCCCCTGAACTATTCCTTTAAACTATTTCTCTATGGAGTTGGAGGTGTTTTCACCATGTTTTTAGGGCCTCCGGGCCATTTTAGGTCCAGGAGAAATCTTTTGTAACAACGGAAAGTGACCAAAAGTCACTTCCTGGGTGTTGTTTTTTTAAAAAGACCTCTCTTGGGCTGTTTAAACCCCCAAAGTTTAACCCTGCAGGGCCCTGGGTGCTACTGCAAGCCACACTTTGCCCACCAGTGATGTAAAGCATGTCATCTTCTTATTGCATATTTTCTTGAATATTTTTCACTTCACTGGTGGCAACTTGCAAAGGTCTGGGAAACTCAAAAAGCAGCCATCAGTACAGCACATGTTTAACAGCCTGAATCATTATGTGATAACAGACAAGGATGGAGCACAAAGCCTCTGTTTGTGGCAGTAGCCACATATTGGTTGTAGCAACATACTGAGACAACCCACTGGAACATGAATTCAGAGGTTTAAATTAAAACATCATTTAGAATAACTTTGCAGCTAAAGAACTAAAGTCTGGCTCTTAGTAAGCAGCCACAGGATAACAAGAATAATCCCATCATAATGAGAAAGCAGTATCAAAAGTGGTTTCCACTGAAACACTTACAGCCTGACTCAGCATTTTGTTGGGCCAGCAAATCACTTCTATAGATATGGATTCAGAGGTAATTTCAGGCTCATATTGCAGCAGGGACGGCTGATGTACAATGAATAAATTAAGCAACCTAGACAGAATGTTACTGACATACTAATATAAGTCACAAGACTTTCTGTTATTTTTGACAGATAACTACATCCAACACTTAAAGCACCTTCATCTGTACAAAAATAATACGAGACTCTTTAAAAAAAAGAGAAAGGAAAGGATACCCTAAAATGGAAAGAGGAGATTAAAATTTAAAAAGTGCAAAAAGTTTGGGTTTTAAACATTCCTTATGCACAGGCAGATAAGTGTCACACAAATGCTGAGTATTCCATATAGAAATGGAAATGTATAGAAGAAAGGTTCCAGGGAAGTAACAGTGTCAGAGACACTTTGTTTAAATAACAGCAATGTGCATCTCTCTCTCTCTCTCTCTCTCTCTCTCTCTCTCTCTCTCTCTCTCTCTCTGTGGTGTGTGTGTGTGCTGCCTTCAAGTCACCTATTGACTTATGGAGGCCCAATGAATTTCACAGGATAGTAGGCAATAATAATGTGCTTAGCAGGGTCCCAAGGTGGAATACTGAAAGTACAGTAGGACCCCCGTATCCATTGGAGATTGGTTCTGCGGGGAGGCATGGATACATGGTTGTGTTTGCTGGAGTTAGTTTTGTCATCACTGGGGAGGGGGGATGGCTCTCCTGCCTAGTGCTATGCCTATCTTTCTATCTATTGGTGTATTGCCCTGCCTGTCTTGTTGTGTAGGAGGACAAACAAATGGGTCTGAGAGCAAATTAAGCCTGAGATAGAAGCCAACATGACTAAACTGAAGCTACATATTGTGAACATCTATCTACACATAACAACATAGCTATGCACAATGGCCTTAGCTATGTAGGCATGTTGCCTCTTTCAGTGTGCTGATTGGCCACTCCTGTCACTCCCACAGCCAATCACCACCTACATGCAAATCACCACCCACATGCAAATTTCCTCTCCACCTCACAATCCACTCCTGCCACTCATGGCCAACCTGCATACTGGGAGCAACCAAACAATATGCTATAGTGTTGGCTATAGTTACTAAGACTGCAGGCCTTTTCAGTTCACCAGTGTCTCAGGGCTGCACAATTTCCACTTATGATTTAAGTCTACACAGTAATATCATTTCTATTCCTGCTGCGACAGGACCCAGGCAGTCAACTGGCAGCGGTGGGACACTGTTGCTGCCACTACAAAGGGGCCCAGGCAACCAGGTGTGAGGTTTACCGGGCATTTTTTGGAGAGTTTTTTTAATGGCTTATGGTACGCTGGGTCCAGCTAGTCAGTCTATCTATCTATCTATCTATCTATCTATACAAAAGGCTTAGGTATGTACAATAGGGCTAGGTATGTTTCCTCCCCCAGTGTGCTGATTGACTGCTCAGGAAACACACCCAAACAATCATCACCCACATGCAAATTCCCTCTCCACCTCAATCTGCATCTACACCCACAGCCTCACAAGGGCCCCTCCCTGCTCTCACCAGTCACCAGCTGCAACGGGACCCAAACAGTCAACTGGCAGCGGTGGTGGGATGCCACTACTGCTGCTGCTGCAACAGAACTCAGGCAGTCAACTGGCAATGGTGACAGCAGCAGGATGCTGCTGCCACCGCTGTGACAGAGCCCCGTCGCAACGGGACCCAGGCAGTCAACGAGTGGCAGCAGTGGGGGGAACACCACTACTGCTGCTATAACAGAACCCAGGCAGTCAACTGGTGGCAGTGGCGGGACACTGCTGCTGCCACTGCGACAGGACCCAGGCTGTCAACTGGCAGCGGTAGCAGCAGCAGGACAATGGAGCAAGTCACCCTCAACAATTCCAAGAGAATGGTGTATGGTACGCTGGTCCAGCTATATTCTGAAAAATGATTGGTAAAGTGGAAGGCAGTAGGAAAAGAGTAAGACTACATTATGGATGGCTTGACTCAATCAAGGAAATCCCAGACCTGACTCTGCAAGACCTGAGCAGGGCAGTTGATGAGCAGGGTTCTTAGATGATGATGATTTGTATACTGCCCCTCTACAAAGCACAATCAGGGCGGTTTACAACAATTAAAATATACATTCAAGACCCTCCATCCCACCCACACCTTAAAATACAATTAAATGATTGAAAAAATTTAAAACATACTTAATAAATACTAAAAATAAACAATAACGATGGCTGTATCGGGATCGGGCTAAGTTAGATTTTTCTTTCTGCTGGCCAGGTATTTATTCAGGAAAGGCGCACTGGAAGAGATCAGTCTTAAGAGCTTTCTTAAAGCTATTTAGGGTGGTAATATGACAGATCTCGTCCAGCAGGCCATTCCATAATCTGGGAGCAATAACCGAAAAGGTCCTTTGGGAGGTTGAAGAGTGTCTAGTTTTTAAGGTTGTAGCAGATTCCTCCCAGAGGACCTGAGCGCACGGGGAGGATTATATGGAAGGAGGCGGTCCCGAAGATAGGTTGGACCCAAGCCATTTAGGGCTTTAAAGGTAATAACCAACACCTTATACTGGGCCGGAAAACTAATAGGTAGCCAGTGGAGTGATCTTAAGATCGGTGTTATATGGTCTCTTCTAGATGTACCAGAAATCAGTCTGGCTGCCATATTCTGTACTAGTTCAAGTGTCCGGACCAAGCACAAGGGTAGCCCCATGTAGAGTGCATTACAGACATCAAGACAGGAGGTTACCAGAGCATGTACCACTGTCTCAAGGTCTACGACTTCCAGGAAAGGGAGAAGCTGCCAGATCAGCCGAAGCTGATAACAGGCACTCCTGACCATCGCATTTACCTGATTCGTCACCTGGAGCGACGAGTCCGGGAGTACCCCCAGACTGACGAGAGTTCATTCACAGAGTCACCACAAGTCAAAGCTAACTTGACAATAAATGACCCACTGCAACATGGATAGGCAAGCCACTATCCATAAAATATTTTGGATTACAACCCTCATCAGTCCCAGTAAAGATGGGCAAGAATAAGAAAGGACTCTAAAACATCTAGACAGTTCTCACCTTCCTACTCCAGCACTGAAACAAAATATGTAATTGAATCTATAACATGCAAAAGTAATAAGTAACAGAACGTAACTACCTGAAAACAAAACACAGAAAGTCAAACATAAATTAACCCAAGGAAAAGCAAGCCAGTGTGGGAGTGACAAAAGGGAGGAACATGTTGAAGCAATAATGACAACATATAAGATGAACAGCAGAAGGTTGAATAAATATAAGAGGAGGATTAGAAATTAGAAAACTCCAAAGAGGTTCGCTGTCACCATAAAGATAAGAACATTGTTAAAAGTTTTGGTAACACAGAAACAGGCAAAAATTGAGAGCGGCAACCAAGAACATACAGAAAAGTTGCAAAGATCACACAACCAGGGAGATGTACTGTAATAGAACCAACAGATAAGGAAGCAAGAACTTTAAAAGTACTGACTATACAGTGCTTGACATCAATGACAATTTAGCTATAATCTATTAATCCCAAAATCACAACTAGGTATTTTAAATCTAATGTATTTTTTTAAAACGTACCCAGAATTTGTTATGTAAATCTAACAAATTCAGACTGGAACAACTTACCAATATCAGTCTACCATAGCTACATATTTAATGTCACACCATTTCAAAAAAACCTTACACGAAGATTCTTGCTGAAGTCTGGAATTAAAATGAAAGACTACACTCTGTGATAAGAAATTTAAACTAGATTGGACAAGCAAGCAGTTCAGGACTATCTGGCTACAAAATATGCAACTCATTTTCTTCATTGGAACATGAAGGGTTTTAAGAAAAATACATTTAGGAAATATGTTTTCAATCTTCAAACCACCAGAAGCTGACATGCACACTAAGCTACAGTTCTGAAAAAATATTTTTTTTGTTACCAAACCAAAGCTTAAAGCAAATCAATATGACAGTAGAAGATCCTTTCTCAGGTAGCTGTTATGATTTGGTCATTTCATTACTGGCTTATAATAAGATAATTAAAATTGGTATATATATATTTTGGGGTTTTTAGAAACCTGAAAATGAACGCTCTTTAAACCAACATCCTGGACAAGAGTGACCAATTTCAGCAGGTCCAGGGGTATGCCTCCCCATTGGAACTGGGAGGAGGGCACCTCCTTCATGTCTCCACTTATTTATTTTTTAAAACTGATAAGCCCCTCTGCACCTCCTGGTGAGGACAGGGTGCAAGTCCACTTCATTTTGGGGGCTCCTTGGCTGTGTGGCAATGCAGTTTGAGTATTTGGACAATGACTCTGGAGACCAGGGTTCGAATCCCTGCTCAGCCATGAAACCCACTGGGTGACCTTGGGCAAGTCACACTCCCTTAGCCTCAGGGGAAGGAAATGGCAAACCTCCTCTGGACAAATCTTGCCACAAAAACCCTGTGACAGGTTCGTCTTAGGGTTGCCACAAGTCGGAAGTGACTTGAAGGCACACAACAATTGGCTGCCTTCATATTCAACAGAGGTCTTTTTTTTCAAACATGAAATGACCAAAGACCAATTATAATTTTAGAAAAAGCCTCCCCCCAGCCTAGAAAAGGCTAAAGCTCCCCCATGCAATAAAATTCCCCCCATAGCCCAATGATGTTTCCCCCTCTTCTTTAGTTAATAAACTGGAAGTGGAGCAGTACAGGGCTCTTTGCAGGACCACATTTTCATGTATTTAAATTAAAAATTAATCAGGGCCATTTCCAGAACCTTTGAATTTTTAAAAATACACTGAATAAACTGTTAGTGATAACATTGTGTTCTTTATGACCACTGGTACAGTATCTAGTACTGTAGGTACTGTAGTAGTATCTAGTACCCAGCTTGCCCAAAAGGTAACGGTAGTTATCTTGGAGTGTCATCCTTTTGCTATGAAATAACTAGTCTTAAGATGAAATATGAAAACTAAGGTATATAGGAATATGACAATATTAACTGTGACAGTTCAAAGTTTCTTCAGGAGTCCATAATATAACAAAGAAAAATGTTTTCATTAAGATAATGGAACTGTTTTACACTAATATATGGAACTGCTTCATACTAATAGACATTGGCTCAT
This sequence comes from Gambelia wislizenii, assembly GCA_030847615.1. Taxonomy (NCBI): domain Eukaryota; kingdom Metazoa; phylum Chordata; class Lepidosauria; order Squamata; family Crotaphytidae; genus Gambelia; species Gambelia wislizenii. The sequence continues at coordinate 99,773,307 of JAUMIR010000005.1, read as the reverse complement.
CTAACCTAGTATACCACCTAGCACTAAACTCAGTTCTCACTAAACTCAGTTCTGATGCCTGAAAACTCTAAGATACCATTGGTGTCTCTTAAGTGAAATATCTGACCGTTTGTCTACACCAGCTAAAAAATGCAGACTCACCCCAAATCCAGTGTTGGCAGTCTAGACAACGTATGCCTACTTCTGGGGAGGAACTGCATTTTTTTTTGCCCTTGATCCAACTTTGCTCCGAACTAAGTAAAGTTGAGGAAATCTGGGGTTTTTCAGAAACTCCAGAGTGACCTTGGATTCTTTTGCTATCTGAACAGCTGGATTGGGTTCAATTCAGCAACATGCAAATGCAATGCCAGTTGTCCACATGCAAATGCAGCGCCAGCTTTCTTACCCTGCGCTGAGCAGTGCTGGGAAGGTGATGGATTCTGGTCAGAATCACTGCTGCAGTCTCACCAGCCAAGCAATTCCCTTGCAAGAGCCTGGACAGTGTTGTAGTTTCTACTGAGATCAGAATGGGGCACCTGTGTGACCAAAGAGGGGAGAGTAGAGCAACCCCTTCCTTGTTGATCACATGTCAGGGCACCCCTTTCTGACCTCAGCAAAAATGACACAACCAGACAGGCTGCTTGGAACTGCTTGGCCAGTGAGGCGGCGGCTCTGAAAACAGAAGATGGGCCAGCGAGGCTAACGCGGTGTCAGCCCAGCTGGGCCTATGTGGACAACAACATGCAGTCACACCAGATTCAGCCCAGTGTGTGTGGCCACCATCGTGGTCAATCCAGGGCCAGTCAAGAGCATAATGCTCCAGACTGGCCCTGAATTAAGTGGCCAGTATAAACGAACCCTGGGACTGAACTCAAAATGTTCTACATGTAAAGGCTGTCCTCCACCACTGAGCTAGGTGAAGTAATCTGACAAGCCATATAGGTACACAAAAATAGTGTAAGATAATTGTCTCAATGTGAGTAGAACTTCTCCACTTTCCCTATTTATATTCCTTGCCAATTAAATAAGAAAATTTTGCTGTTCTTGTTATATGCCTTCATGTTGAGTCCAAGTTATCGCAGTTTTCTTGGCAAGATTTATTCATAGGAAGTTTGCCATTGTGTTCCTCTAAGGCTGAGTGTGACTTGCCCAATATCATCCCCATAGTTTCCACAGCTGAGCAGGGATCCTAACCCTGGTCTTTCAGAGCCCAAACCCAGCACTCTAACCATGAGTCCATAAAATGTTATAAAGGAGAGGTACTGAGGAAGATGCTTCCACAGCATATTTGGATGGTTTTACATCACAGGCAGAAGAGGGTTTCAGAACAATAAACTCCTTATTTATTATCATTAAGATCCTTATCATTAAGATCTCCCTCCAAATAAAACAACTAGTACAGCAGACAACTCGTTAGAATTTGTGTCTCTGATGGAAAATGTTTCTGTTCTAAGAGGGTTTCTTACATGGGAACAAAGCTTGGAAACATTAACATTTATTCTAATAGCAGTTCTGATTGGCAGTTCCAGTAATGCGAAGGCGTTATCACCTATCTTGGAATATTAAGCCCTAGAGATGCTTCCTGCATAATTATGATACATTTCAATGAATTGATTGCTGTGACCCCTTTGCAATTGGATGGATGGACACCTTTAAATTTGAGCTGCTGGGGCAAGGTAAATAACTTGGATAGTTCATGTTCTTCAGAGAATCCCTCTTTAAATACCTGGCAAATATCTTCAAGAATATATCAAGTTTCAAAAACATAAGATCAGCAAAGCCAAACCCACCTTCCTAAAATGAAAGCTGCATCTTCTTCAAACAAATCTAAGGGAGTGAGGACGACCACATAAATTTCTGAAATAAAGTATTGTTCCTGCAATGAATGTGAAGTTCCTCACTACTTCTCATTTCTCTGAAGAGGATGCAAATTTCATTTAAGGAAGGTGAATTTGATTTTCCTGATTTTCATTTATATCACTGGATCCATCTGTTGATTTGTATTAAAAATAGGGATTTTTCTTCTTGATACAATTATTCATCTAGGGCTGTTTTGGGTGTCCAATGATCTTCTAAGTGAATACCGTTTTTTGAAGTCAAAACTATTTTTTCTGGACTCAGCTTGCAACACAGGTGGCATTTTCTATAATGAACAAATTTATCTTAAGCCTCTTATAACATATAAATGTGACTTCTATAAGACTAGCCCACTAAGAAGTTACAAGTCATAATTTTTTTAAAAAAGTTTTGGTTAAGCTTTTGTTTCAAACCACTCATTGCATCCTTGCAAAGTATAGGGTACTGCATGAATTGCAAAGTACTGGGTATTACATGAATTGAACACAGAACAGAGGATAAATGTTTTTTATTTAAGGCCCACATGTTAACCAATAAGAGCAAAAGCATGTTTTAAAGAATGTGACCCAAACAACAAGTTGACAAAGCCACAATGCATTCTTTGGATTATAACTTGTAGGTCTGGAAGAAAACTATTGTCTGAATTGGTATTAGATTAGATTAAGTAGGCTATGAGTGAATTCCTATGGGATGTCATCATCAGAAATCATAAGCATGAATCTTAATAGACTGGATAACTTTATGGAACTGATTTATGGAACTGATAACTTTATTGATCACTTAATTTCCTATCTTTCTAACACACAAGTCCATTTATGAGTACTGCTACAAACCAGGCTACTGAGAAACAGTTAGAAACAAAAACCGTTTATAATACAGTACATAAGAGCACAAAAATACAAAGTAGCCTAGTGGGAACAGAGAATGTTCAATACCCACAGAATGTATATTGGCAGTTTAAAAGGAAAAAAAGGAATACAGGTCACCCTTGGATCTGCAGCATTGGTAACCGCAGTTTCATTTAACCACGGACATGGGGAAAAGGTTTCTCTAGGCATCTGGAGGTTGTGACTCTATGATCAGCTTCCACTGGAAGTTGACCATAAAGTCACACTAGAGGATGTCCAGAAGCCTAGACAGGCATCCTCTCTAGATATTTTCTAGGTTCCCCAACACAATTCTACAGTATTCTTTGGTGGTTCACTATTATCTGCGGTTTCATTTATAAACAGTAAGTTTGGGAAGGTATACCCTGAGAATCCAGGGGGTCTGTATGAAGGAATGGGGAGAGGTGTAATGCTGGGCTAGATTTTGATCAGGAATCCTTCTGGTGGGAGGAAAGAGATATCGCAATACCGTTGTCCCTTCACATTCGCTGGGGTTTGGTTCCAGGACCCCCCATGAATACCCAAATCCGTGAATACTCAAGTCCCATTATATGCAGTGGCATAGCAAAATGGTGTCCCTTATATAAGATGGCAAAATCAATGTTTGCTTTTTGGATTATTATTTTTTAACGAGTATTTTCAAGCCATGAATACTTAAATCCGTGAATGCCAAATCCGTGAATGTGGAGGGACAACTCTATTTTGTTACAGATACCACTTGTTTAGTACTATTTTGGGTCTTGGTTGATAAATTCTAGTTTGATTAACATTGTATATACACACTTCTAGGCTTCAGTGGTGATTAAAAGTCAGCACAAGTAATGGTTCAAGCCTAACACAGCTTCTGAGTTAACAACAGTAAAGTGAAATATCTTCCTTTCAGTATTTTTCTAATATACTTACTAGGCACAGAGCCCCAATTTCCTGTGTACAAAAACCGTAAAGCCACCCTGATCTTCAATGTTTTCTAACCCACCACATTATCATTACTTAATTAAAGGCAGAGTACATGCATGTTTTCATTTACACAGCAGAATGTTAAAAGAAACTTCACACAATTGGCATGCCCCCCTCATAGTGCAGTGCTCAGCTGCAAATCATAATAACTAGCATATTACAACTGGAGAACTCACAGTATACTTTACCATCATATGTGCCTAAACTACAGTTAATACCCCTTTGCAAAACTTAATATGCAGATGTTCTTAAAAACAGCTACAAAATGCATCAAGCCAGCAATATAAACTGCAAATGAAGAGATTATTCAAACATTTCCAAACAATTTGGAAAAGCCATAAAGTAGTAAAGCTCTATAAAACAAAAGCTCAACTTAAATCATCCTAGTAAATGCTAACAGAAAAGCGTTTTACCAGCATTCCACATTACTTGAAACGCAATGTCAAAAGTTTAACGTTTCATGAAGATGAATTCAGAGTTCACGCTCATAAATTTTCTGAAACAATTTTTCAATCCTCTCTTGATGGAAATGCCAGCAGATCTCAAACAAAAAACAGTTTGAGATTTTCAGCTAGAAAGGAGAATATCTGCAGTTGCAAATAAACCTCACCTCAAATGAATTAAATGTGAAAGCCTCTTATCAAAACCAAATCATGCATGCTTCAGACTTATACCACAGGATGACGCTATCATGACTCACCTCGTGCTTCCCAAGGCATTGCCTGCAAATATGCAAGAAAGAAAAAGGTCAAACAATTTATTCTTGAATTTATTTTTTACTTCTTGAATAAATCAATCACAAGACATTCAGCAGTCAATCATGTGTTGCATGTGTGACAGAATATGCTCCAAGACTGCCAGATTTCATTAGTTTAAAATCAGTAGATCAATTAAATTCTTAGTTTATTAAACTGGCAAGGCTGTGAGATCACTAGTTTATTTGTAGGTCATTTGTTACACTATAAAAGACACATCAATTAAATAAGTTTTCCTTCTAATAATAAGTGCCTTGTTTAATGATCTTTACGTACCAATATGTTGACTGACCCATCCTTTCCCCACAGTGAGTTTCATAACTGGGCCTCAAAAATCAAATTGTTTCTTCCAAAATTTGCCAAATCACTTCCAAGATCAAATATGAACTGAATCATACCGCACTGTCTTCCAATTTTGTCACTGGAAGTACAACTTTGCCTGATCATTCTTCCTTCCTCTTCCCCCAATGTAACTTTGTGGTTAGATCCAGTGGTAGGTCTCCCCACCCTCAATATATCTGAGGTTTGACTTCAAACATTGGCAAGAGGATTGAATCCTCCACTACATCACCACAAACAAGGTTAAAGGAGGCAGGACAAGCTCTGATCGCCAATACGGCTGTCCCTTTACATTCGCTGGGGTTTGGTTCCAGGACCACCACCACCCCATGAATACCCAAATCTGTGAATATTCAAGTCCCATTATATGTAATGGCATAGCAAAATGGTGTCCCTTATATAAGACAGCAAAATCAAGGTTTGCATTTTGGATTATTATTTTTTAAGAATATTTTCAAGCTGTGAATACTCAAAACCGTGAATGCCAAATCCGTGAATGTGGAGGGACAACTGCATCTTGCTATTACTTCCTACCACTTGCAGCCTAGAGTAGCTATCTCATTTTGCCTAATAGTAGGAATGACGCAACTTTAAATGTAGAATGCTACATTTTTTACTTATCTACTTGATGGACTTGTACTTACTACATGGCATAATCAGAGGGGGCAAGTGGTCAGGAGATATCCTGCTAATACCAAATCCGCAAAAGTAAGTGGGGATTGGAGACAGGGAGGAATCAAATCATTTTGGTTAGCTGAACACATATCTATCTTGAGACATTAGTAACAAGCAGTTTATTCAACCAATAAAAAGGCATTCAATCAACTAAAATTCTTTAATTGGTTGACAGGACTAGCTAAATATATTTATTTTTCTAAAGAAACCATTCTCGGTCTTGCACACCACTCAGTTCATAGGCAATGAAATGTTGACACTGACCAGCCTTTGCTTTCAGACTACAAGACAATGTGGATCTAAGTATGTTGAAATGTAAAATGAAATGAGGACACTTGGATCTCCCACAACTAATGAGTAACAACTGTGTATTTGCTGTACTATAAATAATCATCTAGGAAAGTAACACTTCTGTTCAACAACAAAAGAGGAACCACATTTTACATTAAGTAATGTTTTGCTCTGACAATGAAACAGTCCTGTTTAAGCATCTTACTAAATATTTTCATTAATAAAGTTTTCTCTCTTACTAAGTTATAGAAGTGGCTTAGTGCAGTAAGGCTGGTGATGAAGCCCACAGTACTGAATATTTTCCAGATAGTCCCCAATACTCCATTCTTGGCCAAGGTGCTGGAGCACGTGGTGGCATCAGCTCTGGTTGTGTCTGAACAAGACAAGTTATTTATATGAATTTCTATCTGGATTCAGCTCTCTGATAGAGACTGTTTTTGCCACCTTGCTGGCTCATTTTCACTGTGAACTAAATAGAAGTATCCCCCCTACTGAGTATTTTGGACCTCCTGTATGGGGCTCGGAAACCTTACTGCCTATATGAATGTCACTGGGGACTGATGCTTCACTTTGCAGGATGCGAGTGCTGTTGTGTGTTTTTTTTAATTTTTAAAACAATCTGAAATCAGGAAGAGTTCAGAGATTGGAGCATTAAGAGATGCCCATAGGTACCATGGTAGGGTTGCAAGGCCTTTGGTATTCCACAGGGTTTTGTCATGCTAACAGGCTACTTAAAATATACAAGGTCTGTCTATTAAATAACGAGACTGATACAATAACCCATCGTTATTTATATGTATTGCAATTTTAATGCTTGTTCCCTTCAATATACTCCCCCTTCACACTCACACCGATGCAGTCTTGTTTTCCACTGCTCAAAAGCATGGAGCAGATCAGTTTCTATCAGTTGTTTCAATACAGCTGCCATTTTCTTCTTTATTGCAATAAAAGACTCAAAACGTGCTCCTTTCAGCACTGATTTCACTTTAGGGAAAAGAAAAAAGTCACATGGTGCCAAATCTGGCAAATACGGAGGAAGTTCAAGTGTAGTAATGTGCTTATTGGCCAAAAACTGCTTCATAGAAAGTGCTGTGCGAGCAGGCGCACTGTCTTGATGAAGAATGAAACTGTTTCCCCACAGTTCTGGCCTTTTTTGGACTCTTTCTCTAAACTTCCTTTTAATAATGCTGGTTTACTGTTTTGACTTCTGGAACCCATTCTGCCAAAATTACACCCTTGATATCAAAAAAACAATGAGCATGGTTTTGAATGTGGACTTGCTTTGACGTACTTTTTTCATTTTTGGGGATGATGGTGTTTTCCAGTGCACTGACTGTCGTTTTGTCTCAGGATCATACTGGAAGATCCAGGTTTCATCACAAGTGATGATTTTTTGAAAAAAAGTTTGGGTCCGCCTCAAGCTGCTGCAGAATGTCAGCTCAAATTTCCTTGCAGCCTGTTGAATTTCCTTCCTTCCTTTTGCTCTAGTGTGAGAACCCTACTGGTCATCTTGGCACAAACTTTTCTCATGTTGAGATCCTCATGCAAAATTTTCCATGCACACTAGCTTTGTCAATGTTCACAACTTCAGCTATCATTTGGACACTGAATCAGTGGTCTTCTTGAACAATCTGGTGGATTTCCCCCCACAATTTCTTCAGTTCTTGAAGTGGAAGGTCATCCAGGGCATTCATCATCTTCCACATTCTCATGTCCTTCTCTGAATCTTTTGTGCCACTCAAACACATGCACACGAGACGTGTGGTCTTCCCCATAGGCCTCAGTAAGCATTTGAAAAGATTCCTTTGGTGTTTTGTTCAATTTTACTAAAAATTTCAAATTGAAATGTTGCTCAGCTTTTAAACCTAGAATTTTTCCGGCACACAACAGACAACACAGCTGCTTTAAACGACGACTGACAATTAACTAAGCAGCTGAGAGTGCTGATGTTTGTCATGTCGGTTCATACATGTTCAAGGTCACCACTCAAGTGTTCACAATTAGTTCGCCCTGATTTGTCTGAAAGGTAGAAACACAGTCTCATTTAACAGACGAACCTCATACACCTTACAAAGGGCTACCTCTGAAAAGTGTCTGGAAAGTTCAATCGGTCGTGAATGTTATGGACAGACTACTGACTGTGTCCAGTTACAGAAAGTATGCGACTCCTTGTTACAACAACTTTACTGGTTAACAAGTTTGCTTCCAGGTATAATTCAAAGAGTTGGGCATGATTTATACAGCACTATAAGACTTGAAACCTGACTGTCTCAAATTACCTGCACCAGATGGGCCCTTCTATCAATCCCATAACCATCACATGCATGTTTGGGGAAGGGGAATGGAAGACAAACAGCCTTCTCAGGAGCAACTCACAGGCCCTGAAATTCCCACCATTTGGAAAGGTAGGCTGCCCCCTCGCTGCTATGAAAAGATGTTACTCAGACAAGAAAAGATGTTACTCAGACAGATTTTTTTAAAAAAGATGGTTGAGGCAAGGTGATGTTACCTGAGGAAGACAGCCACTTAGAATGATAGCTAACCATCAATATTCTGAACATTTGGTGCTAAACATAACTTACAGGGTTAAAGCTGGGTTGCTACTGAAGAGTATTAATTAAGTGCTGCTACTTCTTTTTAATGATGTCAATGATATCTTAAATCTGCTTTTGTGTTTTAATTGTTATTTCAGTGTTTTCTAAATATTATTGTTAGCCAGCTGCCTTCAATGCTATTTTTTGATAGAAAGGTGAAATGAAAATTTAATGAATGAAATGAACCATCATCAGTGGGATGTGTGATGTGGAAAGTGCATGCAAATATCATTACTACACATAAACATAGATCTGAAGAGCGTATCATTGGTAAGTAGCATTTAAATATTTGTAATTAAGACCCAACAAGCCATGTATTTCTCAAGGCAGATGTTTCAGACATAGCAGATTTAATTCAACAGGCATGAAAAAACAACTAGAAAAAAAACAAACGCAATCCAATAATGCTGAGCTGCACACATGGTTCAAGCACTTTCAATGGGAACAATAGATCAAACATTCTCTAGCACAAGTTTCACTATGCTAGGGATGGGAACTATGCTAGAATACTTGCATCATCTTGCTCTAGAATACCTTCCAGCTGAATGTGTCCACTGTCAGAAATTTTACACTTCAAAGCTAAGCAGTATATGAATGTGCTGGGCTATTGACCACTAACCAGGGACTGGTTAGCTACTCTGACTGATTTACATTTCCCTTTGAAATACCTTGTTTCATTTACTCATAAACAAAATCCAAGTTACTGTAACACATGGCTCAATGCTGTGGAAATAGTGAAACAAAAAAGGCATGGAACACGTGACATTTCAAATTATATTTTCATACTCACATTGGAACAGGGATTAGACATGGAGGACATGGTAATGCTGTCTGAATAAAGGCAGGTTCAACTGTCTGTTCCCAGGGCCCAGCAGGCTGATGCTAAGAAGAAAAGCTATTTTAACTCTCAAGTTGTTATGCAACAGCATCTATTATGGTTACTGCTGGTGTGAACCAACTATGCCTATGAAGTCCAGAGTTATTCTACTACTTACACCAGTAACTGTTCATCAGGAAATTTCTGAAAGGAGTTTATTATGGCCTTTCAACCTTTCAAGCACAAAATCCTCTAGCAGACTGAACACATATACAATTCTCAGAGAAGATTAAATTCCTTCTGATGTATGAAAGCCATTATCAAGCAGTATGGTGACAAGCAGGAATATGCTTCCTTTTTTGTTTTTTGTATGAGGGAGGGCAAAGGAAAGAGTTGAGTTGAGTTGAAAGGGATTTTGTGTGTAAATATGAAAAACTCAATGTGTTAGGCACAGCCTCCATTTCAACTGCTAGTTGTTGACACACAAATACTTTATTTGCCAACTTCAGATTATTCACATTGGCAACATTTGTCATCTCTTACTTTGTTTGTTATAGAAGGAGAGCAGCTGGAATGATTTAAAAAAGACAGCATCTGGGTCTAAACAAGTAAGAGACTATTCGATTACAGGGGATTTTTTTTAAAAAAAAATTATAGACTGATTAGGAAGAAAAACCTTTGAAAACTAAGGATCTTTCTCTTAGCATTTCCTTCAAGCTATTCAACTGTCAATTCCAAGCCTACTAAAAAAAATCCCTCCTCCTCCTCATTTTCTTCATAATAGGCATTGCATTAATATCTTAAGACACTACTGACTCCTCTCTTACCAAGCCAGTTTGCTTCACTAGTGCTTCATCATGGCAAGAAGCAGGGCACAAGTGACTACATTTTTCTAAGGTTTTCTTGCAGGGCTGACGGCAAGGAGGACAAGGCCCAAAGTGGCAACTGTGTTTCTCCCGACTAGGGTGATGGCAAGTAGGTGGCTGCCTAGAAAAAGAACAATCAAGAATTACTAAAATGACTTCATTAGCCGTTTATAGTCACAGTCGCTTGGGATATATATTGCATTCCCATATACATTAGTGCAAACAGGTAAATAAGTGTGAGAAAACAAAATTATAAATATATCAATAATAGATTTTTTTAAAAACCCACAGGTGTTAGGATTACTGGCCTGGTTTATTTTCTATCTGCTACTTAGTGCTTAAATCTGTGTTTTTAATTTAGCCATTTTATCTGATTTCTAGACAGTTTTCTAACATATTGCTTATTTATGGATTAGCAGAAATAATGTGTATAGCAGTAAGCAATGCTTTATGGTTATCATATTTCAATTTGCTGTTGTTGTGGGCCATCAGCTCAGCTTCAACTTGCAGCAATGCTATGAATAAGAAATCTCCAACACACCCTGTTATTAACAGCCCTGCTCAAGTCCTGAAAACTCAGGACAATCTTGTTAGCACAGCACAGAAAGTGGCACTGGTAAACCAACAGGATGTCTTTTACCTAGGGAACCCTATAATAAGACAACCATATTTCAATACAGTTACTTAAAAGAAAACAAATGAGTATTAAGAAAAGCAATCAAAGCATACAAGTGCTCAGTTATTTTAAAATAAAAAGCACAGGAAAGTTTAAACTTTCAGCCTTAATTTTCAAATACATATAGTATTTGCTGTGTCAGGTTACGTAATAGATGGTAAGATACCTGCTTCCAATGAAATAGGGCATGGATGAATGCAGACAGTCCAGGGCCCATGCTTTTGCCCCAAGACCCTTCCTGCAGGCAGGATGATGGGAACTCCATCATGACACAGGGCCACATGGACTTGCAGAAGTCCACTTCTGGTTTGAAAAAACACAGCTTAGGATGTTACTTTTAAAAGGAACTGGTTACCTTACTCATTCTTCTAAATCACTCAAAAGACCACCCAACCTGTAACAGCTACCGCAGTCCAGAAAGTTAACTCACTGAGTTACTCATTATTGGGAAGTCACCACTGCAATTCTATTGTGCAATTGGGAAATGCAGGATAATGCTCTCTGCTCAAGGGATCAATTCTTTGGTGCAATATCTGAATACTGGGAAATTACAAGTATGTTTTGTTACAAAAAGGAAATTCTCTCAACAATTTTGGACATTCATAATATAGCTAAGATCTAACAGAACCCTTATTTATTATTATTTATTTATTTAGAGTACCTATACTCAGCCCTGCAGCCAAAAAGGCTCCCAGAGTAGCTTTAAATTATGCCACCAAATAAAAAGGGGGGGTTAACGTGGGCAGGAAAAAGATAGCATGGAATTTCAGCTGTGATACTGGCTCTGAGATTGACTCAACTTTGGAACTACTACTGAGGTCCCAGTGCATCTTTTTGATTGCTACCTCCTCAGTTTGTGTAATTGTAAATAAGGAGATATTAGGAAAGCCACAAATCATAACTTTGCTCTTCTTCTCTCCTACAGGATTGACTTTGACACTGATCCTGAAATTTCCCACCACACAGGAAAAGGAAGAAGCAAGAAATAATATTTTTGATTTTGAGCTTGTGGGCTCTTCCTTTTTAAAATATTTATTTATTTGACTGTTTAATTTATATCCTGCCTTCTCCTTGCACAGGACCCAAGGCGGCCTGCATTTGCCTTTTTGAAAATTCTTGATATTAAAAGAGACAATGCATTGGTGCAAGGTTCTCTAGTAAACGCCAGGAGTAAATAATCCTTCGTCTATCAGTATTTTTAGATGCGAGAGGATGCTATATGGTTGCTTAGCTGAACAAAAGCTAGATATGAAGCACGCATATCTTTTAACCTCCTCACTATATGCCACTCTTGCCTGCTTCCATTTCCAAGATTCTGAAGAAAGCCTGTTGCAAAGTTCTCCTAAGACGACATTCCTATAATCAGTTACTTGGGAAAAAGTCCCAGTGAACTTAGCAGGGCTTACCCTTGAGTAGACATTTATAGGATGACATTGTTAGTCCCCTCATTATACTCATTCAGGTGGTAATTAAATATATTTTATCTTGGTTCATGTTCACATTTTATGGCCGCTTTGTGTTTAAATGCATAGTTACAATATATTGTTTCAATATTAGTTCTTTTTCATTTTATTGTGACCACACAGAGTAATATTTATTGCAAACACAATTATTAAATGATAAAAACACACCAGCCCCTAAAAATGTGTTTCAATTACTTATAACAACTCTACAGGTATTAGGAGCAGGGTTTCTCAATTAGGGTTCCCTGGTTTCCATGAGAGGTTGCTAGAGGTTCCACAAGAGATCGTGATTGGGGAAAAGAAAACATTTTTTGAGATATAGCTATGGTGTGTTTTTATGTAGGGGACTGCTGAAACCTGAACATTATTTTAAGGGTTCCTCCAATGTAAAAAGGTTGAGAAAATCTGTATTAGAGTCTTTTATCTTATGTCATTAATTTCATAGTTTGATGGTACACTACTTTGATCCACTGGTTATTAAACATGGTACTACCACTGCACTACACTACTTCTCTCTCAAAAGCATTATAGGGTGCCAAGGATATGCTGTGTTACTACAGCTCCATCTACTGGAAAGCAAAAAATAAAATAAAATAAAATAAAATAAAATAAAATAAAATATCCCAGAAGACATGAAATCATAAATAGAAATAAATGACTTCCAACACTGTATTCCAGGTTTTGTTTTAATACTGTAATTCTGTACCTTGACAGCTTTCATGAAACATATGCTTGTTTAAAAAATAAATCCACACAGACTTTTTTCTATTCCTTTTCTGTTCCCAAATTGCTTTTTCTTTAAAATCACTAGCCACATCTTTAATTAGATCCACCTCATTTGCCATTCATTTTCTAAATTCTCTTCAAAGAAAAAGATGGGAAGTGACTAAATTGTATTTTATCTGAATACCAGCAGATTATTTGGCTGGAGCCCTACTGTAGTTTTTGTTTGCACATGCAGCCAGTTGTGATTGGACCCTTACTAGCTTGCATAAGGTCTCTAAAACACCCTTGAGCAAGCAATTCCCTGGGTTACTCAATAGTCTATAGTGCTTCTAGAATGATGTGTCAGCACAGCTCTGCCATTCCCCTACTAGTCTGGACACCTCAATTCCCCCCACAATCCTGCAGAATTATGCCAACACTGCATAATGCTGCTACACCTGCTTTCAAAAAGATCTCAGCCTTTGCCTGCAAGAAGCCACACACTACCATGTCGAGAGGACACGCTGATGCTTAAAATATTCTAAGAGAGAACCACAGGAGCTGCCAACAACTTAGTGATGGATTTACTTAGGGAAAAAAACCCATATATATAAATAAATCAGGAAAGTTTACGATATATTTCTATCTTCGATTTTTTGGTCCCTAAATCAGTTCTCTACAAGCACCCATATCCTTCATGAGAGTTGGTAACTTTATCAGAATTTCAACCCTCAAATTTTAAATTCAATCCTAAACTTTAAAAAGAATGTGAAAAAAGCTTTATATTACTGAAAATCAGCATCTGATGTGTGTCCTCTAAAAAAAACAACAATAAGAGCTAACTTTCATCAGGAACACTTCCTACAAATGTCTTTATATATTTTCTTGAGTAGTTGAATGTTGGGTAAAGTAGATTAGCATAAAAACTTGAAATCTATGGTAAATTGGATTATCCTACCACATTTTAAGAAGCCTTTGAAGTCTGTGCATGACCTACAGGTTAACATTTGTCACTTTTATTCACTTCTTTAAAATGCCTCTCACTCTTCTATATCAAAGATAGCAGGCACAAGATTAAAATCCTGAAGAAACAGCAGAGAGTAACTGACAATTTGCCCAACATTACACCTGGGTTGTCCCAACTTCTAAACTCTGCAAGAGCAAGATCTGGCATCTACAGAAGTGCCTATGTGCCATTTGCCAGTTTAAGTGAGTCTGCCACATCACAGCCCACAAAGAAACAATCTACATTTTCTCATTCCCAGCAACTTGCCTTTGCCATACATCAGATAAACACATTATTCTCAGAGTTCCTTCTCTAGTCTCAGAGTTCCTTCTTTTTTCCCCTAAGTTAAAACCAGGAGTTTTGGGGAGCTACAGTTCTGAAACAGAGAAGAACAAGGTGTGGAACCAACTCAGTGATGAGTAACTAGAGATAGGACAGAAACAGTACGGAAGGGAGACTCTGAATAGGTGCAAAACCTATTTGTGTGAGGCACAGAGACTACAAGAAAGAACAAAGCATATTCCATATTTTTTTTAAAAAAAAGTATTTTATGGTATCCTACATATCTTGCTGCCTTAACATATGTAAGTTTATTGAAACTGCCTTGAATTCAGAGAAATTTACTCCCAAGTAAACACACACATAGGATGGAGCCTTCAGTTTTGTTTTGATGTGGAAACAACAGAACATGAGATTTCTAACCCCAACTCAATTTAAAACCCTACTGATTCAAATGTTTTAAGTAGTTCCATATTGCTAGGAAAAGTAAAGGTATACATCAAGAGGGGCGCTCCAAAAAAGCGATACAAAGACTCCCTGAAACAACATCTCAGGCTTGGCCAAATTGATCACCAACAGTGGTCCGCCCTGGCCTCACATCGGGAGGCATGGAGACGCAATATCCACAATGCTGCAGCCTTATTTGAGAACTCACGACGAACAAGTCTTGAAGAGAAACGACAACGCAGAAAGAATCACAACCCAAAAACATCACCCAAGGAGTCCTTCTGCTGCGCTTTTTGCAACCGGACTTATTTATCTCGGATTGGCCTTTTTAGTCATCAGCGCGCTTGCAGAAGGCGCGGGATGAGTCCTTCCTGAATCTTCGTTTGCGAAGAAAAGCCAGAGAGGAGAGAGAGAGAGACATCAAGATCATCCAAAATTGTTAGACAAGAACCTTGGCTAGCATCCAAATAATGCCACAATTACTTCAGCGCACAGAAGGAGGCTTTGTGCTTAGAAGTAATTGCTATGCCTCAAAGCAAGTTGCTTTTGAAAATAAAAGGTATTTTCAAAAACAGTTTGAGATATGCAATAGGGATCTGATGCTCAAAGAGCAGAATCAAAAATTCTTTTGGACACACTTAAGTTGTTGGGAACACTTAGTTGCTGGTTGCATCCCAACCTTTTCACTGCATAAAGATACAACTTAAGAAATACTGTTATTTATACTAACCTGCATAGTTCTTTGCACCTGGGGGGTTTGGTGGTACGTTCTCTACCACAAGGTACTTTGAGAACAGTTTTGCCACAATTGCACTTTACATCGACAGTTTCAGGACATGGATAGCAGCTACCTAAAAATAACAGAAATACTACAAATAGTCAATCTATTTAAAAAAATAGCACCATTTACTATAGAAACCATCAATCAATATAATTACTCTGCTGTTACAAGAATACCTAATACAGCAATTATATTTGATAAAAGAGCCAGCATTTTAAGTACCATGTGAAGAGATTTGTTCAGAATTCTGAATGACTTACTTATTTACTGTTACACAATTTATATGACCTAAAAAATAATAAATTGCACAATCTGTTGAATTAAAACTCAGAACAGTATTATGACTTGATAGAATGTTGCATGAACCAAAGCACAGCACCTAGAATGAGAGGTTGGAAGTTACCATGAATGATCATTCTGGGATAGCAGAAGGGGTAGCCCATCTACTAATGGGTTTATCCCCATATGCCAACCTGACTAGACAGGAGTCCAGATTCTTTTTCAGTTGGTATTGTTATGATTCCTTCCCTTTTCTGTCAGTTTCATTATCTAGCCCTGACCTACCTACTTATTCTCTTACAACATACTGGAAAATTAAACGGAAACTGAACTTAACTAAATCATAACTTCCTCCCATTTTTCCTTTTTGGGGGAGAGCATGGATTCCTCCTCCTGCAATCCCAGAATGATCACTCATACTATGTTCCAACATCTCATTCTCGGGATGGCACAGAGGAACAATATCTACTAAAGGGACTTACCATGTCCCTATCTATGGGTGGGATCATAATACTCTATGAAACTACTACCTGAAGCACCATTCAGCCAAACGTTGTCTGTGCCTATTTAAATCTTATCTGGTTTATAATGCTTAATCAACATGGTTGATTCTGCCCAACCTGTCGCATTACATTTGCCCTCTAAAGATGTTGACATTGCATAAGCCATGGTAGTAGCCATCAAACTTGTTGAATGTGGCCATACATTCTGTCATATTGGCTTTTTATCATAATCTTACACAGATAAATGCATGCCTTCATCCAGCATGCAATCACTGTTTTTGAGGCTCTCTGTCCCAATGTCTGAGGATGAAAAGGGACAGACAAAGCCTTAGTGTGACAATTCTGTGAAGTTCTCTTTTAAGTAAATTTTAACAACTTTCCTTACATCCAAAGTACGCCAACTACATTCCAATTGATGACTAGGCTGGGGATAAAATGTTGGTAAATAAATTACCTCACTTGCTCCTTTCCTGTTAACACATTTTGAGGAATCTAAAATTAATAAGTCTGTCCTGTTGAAATTTACACAACTCTCAGATTCACTGACAGAACTGCCAACTTGAATACTCTCCTTGCTGATGTGATTGCAATTAGAAAAGGCACCTTAAAAGTGAGCATCCTCAAGGAAGCGTCCCTGAAGGGCTCAAATGAGAACCCTGTAAGTCTGTTCAACATCAAATTTAAGTCCCAAGTTGGAAATCTGTGGACTGTGGGATATGATGTTACTGTCACACCTCTCAAAAATCTCTCCACATGTGGGTGTTCTGACAACAGAATCGTATTAAAATTAAAAATCACTGATAATGCGCAGACTAGGTGCTTCAATTTGTTTGGTCTCAAATCCCTCTGAAACCATCCTGTAAAAAAATGCCACACTAGTTACTTACCATGAAGGTGCATTCTGGGGTTATTGAGAGGAGGAATCTATAACTTTTGGGTTAGTTCCTTTCACCGCCCAGAGAGAAGGAAGCAGATACTAGGTCTCACAATAGCTAAAGGTTTTCCCTGGCTCCTCCCCTTCAGCTCATCATGAGGCCAGTTCACTGACTAGCAAAGCTCCAGCAGAGAGAGAGAGGTAGAGTGAGGATTATAGGCAAAAAAATTCCCCCCTTACAGTGTGTTAGAGCAGTCACTAAGGGTGGGATGGATTCCTCCTCCCTCCAACCCCAGAATACACCTTCACAGTAAGTAACCAATGTGGCATTCTCTGGGTTGGTGAAAGGAGGAATCCATAACATTTAGGACGTGCCCTAGCTTTACTACCCACTTAGGGCGGTGTGATTGCGTTTTGGAATCCTAGTCTTTTATGACATCCTGGAACACCCTTGTTCCCAAAGAGGCATCCGCTGACCTGAACTTGTCCACTTTGTAGTGACGGATGAAAGAAAACAGGCTGTCACCCTGCATATCTCTGTTATGAGGGCACTGGATGAAAAAGCCACCGACGTGGCGCCACCGACGTGGCCGCCGATCTAGTGGAGTGGGCCATGACTCTGGCAGGTCTGGGAGTCTTAGCCATGTTGTACACCAGCAGGATGTACACTTTTACCCACGTGGCTATGGTCTGTCTTGATGCCTTTGTTCCCATGGACTTTGAGCTGAATGACACGAAGAGTGAGTCGCAGTGCCTAAAAGGCTTTGTCTTCTTGATGTAGATCTTGAGCACTCTGTGAAAATCTAGTTTGTGCCATAGCTTTTTCGTTGGGTGAGACGGATTTAGACAGAAGGAGGGTAGTATCAGCTCCTGGGCGAGATGGAAGCTGGACAAGATCTTTGGGGGTGAAGGATGGGTCGGGGTGCAGAGCCACGTAGTCATTTTTGAATGAGCATAGGTGGTCCCTGATAGATCGTGCCACCAGCTCTGACACCCTTCTAGTTGAAGTGATGGCAACCAAGAAGGCCACCTTCAGGGAAAGGGTCTGCGGCGGGACCATGGTTCAATGGTTCAAAGCGCAGTTGCACTAGCTGTTTCAGAACCAGTGGAAGGCTCCAGGATGGGAAGCAGTGCCTCACTGGCGGGGCTATGATGGTAGCCCCTCTGAGGAATCTCCTCATGTGGGGGTGAGAGGAGAGCATTCTGCCCTGGGGCGATGGAAAGATCGAGGATAAGGCTCCTGCTTGCCTTTTCAGTGTGTTGGGCCTAAGCCCAAAGTTCAGGCCCTTCTGCATGAATAAACTAACAAAAAATGGGAGTGTGGATTCAATGCATCCAATGTAACAAAACAATGGTAAAAAAATGTGTCAAAATTGCAATATTTTAATAAAATAACAATCCCAGTGTCTATATATATTATTGTCACATACACCTTGTTACAATCTATCTGTCCACATGAAAAAGACAACAACTCAATATATTTTGTGATACAAATTCCACACAATTACATAAACATTGGATTATTAAACAATTAAACAAAATAATTGCTAGACAGACTATTCCAACATATCAATTGCTCTATGGCACCTTCTTTAGGGCTCCCTCCGCTCTTTTCTCTTCTGGGTCCTTGAGGAACCCTTCACTCTCCTTGGCCATGAGAGAACTGGAGACCAGGGAGGCCACAAGCGGGTCGACTGTGGGGACCCTCAAGCTATCTAGCACCTGCTTGCTGCGTGAGTAGAACTTCTGTGCTATCATAGTCCTCCTCTTTCCCTATAGAGGCTTTTCCCATTCTTCCTTGAGCAGATAGATAAAGATTGAGGGGAATGGCAGTTCCTTCCCTTGAGCTCTAGGGGGTGTTAGCACTGATGCCCCTCCCTCATTTAGCTCCTGTGTTGTCTGGTCAGTTAGGTCCTGTTGGCTTGGCTTGGACAGCAAGCCTAGGATGGCTGCCACTTTTGTCAGCAGGGGCGCGAAATCTTCACAAGGGAACAGCCTATCTGAGGGTTTCATCTCATTGGAGCCTGAGTCTGACCATTCTCCCTCTTCCTTATTGGAGTACTTCTCTGTCTCCTCCTTAAGGTTGTACGTGGTCATAATAATCTTGCTCATTGGTGTCTCTTCAGTAGAGCTGCAGTCGGACCCTTCCGAAGAGTGTGGGGAGGAGATTGCCTTTCTTTTCTCCACTTGCCCTGCAGGAGGCACTAGGGGTCCTTTTGAGGTGTCCTACGCAGGCAGCCTGGGGGCCTTAATACCATTCTTTGGGTTGGCTCTGCACTGGCTGTGAGCTGTCTGGTGGTCTTGTAGTGTGGTGTTGGCGTGCCATGGTAGCTTTTGCTCCTCCTCCCCTGCTGTCGAGGCTTGGGAAACTAGGTATCTCTCCCCTAGCTTCTGCCAGATAATACGTGTGTCCTCTGGCTCCACTGAGGTGGAGGCCTGATCAAGCAAGGAGTGCTGATAGATCAGCCAGCCCATGCAGCCTGGCCCTTCTGGCACAGTCTCGGATGGGCCTGGGAGGAGGTCCAGTGCCACCCTTATGACCTGTTCCTTCCCTACACTGTCTGTTCCAGGCAAGCCCCATAGGTACTGAGCATCGTATGGTGGCTCACGGTGAGTGCAGCGTCCACCTGTTCTTCCTCCCCCTTCCATTCCCCCTGAAGGAGTCTGCCGCCGTGGGGGAGGCCATCTATTGGCGGCATAGCTGGCTGCACTATGTGGTGTGGCATGTCATCAGACTGGGCTGGGGACCTTACAGGTTCCGAGTGGGGCTTGGGCTTTCCCTTCCTCTTGGAAACCCTATCCTGTGCCTCTTGTGTGCTACTTCCCTTTCTGGTGTTTGGAGTTCCTCTGCGTTCTCCATTGGCTCTCTGGCTCGCCTCTCTTGGCATGAGCCCTGGTCCTGGTACTCGCACCCCTGGCACACTTGCTGAAACATCTTCGGCGGCATCGGAGCTGGTGCAGATGCCACCATGTTCTCCAGAGCCTGCTGAAGCAGCTTCAGTGGCTGGGACGTACTTGCCTCTGCAGTCCTTTGTGCACTCCCGGAGTGGCTCTGGGTGGCTGGCTGTCCTGCCGCACAGTCGTTCTCCCATGTGGCTGGCTTCCTGGACTTCTTTACCATGTCCCTCTTCTTGCCTGGGGCCACAGTGAAAGACAGTGAGGGTAAAGGAAAAAGGACAGGGTGAAAGGGTGGGCTGGGGAAGAGGCACATGTAAGGCAGGGAAGGACTCAGTGAGAGAGGAAGAAAAAGGAGAATTAGAGGGTTTGGGGTTTTTTTTGTTTTTGTAAGAAAAGAAAGGTTGAAGAATAGGATTAGGAAGGAATTTAGCTGTTAGAGGGCAAAAGAATGAAAGGAAGGCAGCTCTGCTCTGGGCAAAGGCAGGAAGAAGAACTGACTCGTGGAGAGCCAAGGAAAATCTTCAGCTATCATGAAACCTAGTATCTGCTACCTGCCTCTCTCTGGGTGGTGAAAGGCACTAACCCAAATGTTATGGATTCCTCCACTCACCAACCCAGAGAATATAATATATGCCTTACTTGCACCTGTTCTAATTGAACCTTTTTAGACCTGCACCACTTTTCAAACACCTCCCAAGTCCTGTTATATATACTTTCCGTTGACTTCCGCCTGAAAGCCAAAATAGTTTCAATAACCTCGGCAATCTAAAGATCTCTTTTCAAAGTCCACGTAGTTAGATCCAACCATTCTGGGTTGTGATGAAACACTGGACCCTGACTCAACATATCTGGTTGCTTTGGTTACACGGTGGACCAACTGAAATCTGAAGTAACAAAGGGAATAAAGGACACTTCAGCCAATGTGACACTATCAACACCACCTTTTCCTGCTGTATTTTGAGAAGCACCCTCGGTATGATATGAATTGGTGGAAGCACATAATGAAAGCCCTTCAGCCAAGACACTGTCAACATGTCGAAGGCCTCTGCATTTTTGCATCCATTGATGGAAAAAAGTCTTTTAAATTTGAAATTCTTTGCACATGTGAACAAGTCTATCTGAAACGGACCTAACAAACTGTTCAACTCCTGAAACATCCCAGAATGTAGAGTCCAGTCCCCTGGATGTATTCTGTTCTGATTGAGAAAATCTGCCTGAATGTTTAACTTTTCTTTTAGATAGACTCCCAAGATTGATTTGAGATTTCTCTAAACAATTTGTTTCATTCTGTTACCAGTGGGGCTGAATGAAGCCCCCGCCCCTGGGTACAAATACATGCTCTGACCATCATGTTATTTGTGGCTACTTGAACATGATGGCCTGGGACCATAGATAGAAAACTCAACAGTAGTAACTACACCGCTTTCAGTGCCAGACAACTTACCTTGTGCCTTTTGTCTGCCATATTCCAGAATCCCTGACCTCATTGAGCTTTGCTATGCGATCCCCGCCCCCAAACTGGTGAGTCTTGCATCAGTTGTAACTTGGACTCCACTCCATACCAACAGTGTCCCAATTTGAGTCCTTCACCCACCATTTTAACTGTGTTTTAAACAAGTCCAGCATCAACATTCCATAATAAATCCTGTTTCCTATTGCCTGTTGATAAGGAATCAGGAGTCTTTGAAAACCTCTGGAATGAAATCTTCTCCAAGGCACTAACTGAATTGTTGATATTAGAATGCCCATGACCATGGCCAAGAACATCACATCTGCAGATTTTAAAGGTGTTAGATGTCTCATTTCTTATTTCAACTTGTCCTTCATCTCTCTGGAAAGGGTCAGGTAACCACTTTGCTATTGATTTGTTCCCCTAAGTGTGTCAGCAAGTTGTTTGGCTTCAAGTGACTTTTTTGTAATTCACTAAGAAATCCTACTGTTTCTAGAGTCAGAAGCATTATTTCCAAAATCCCTTAAAATCTTCCCTTTTGAACTCACCTTCAATAAAATATCATTGAGGTACGGATAGAGCTGTGCCCCCAATTGCTTTAAGTGTGCTTCCAAGAGAATCAAACCTTTGTAAACATCCTTGGTGCAGACACCAGACAAAACGGTAATGCTTTGAACTGGTAATGCTTGGTTTTGTACTGGAACTTCCAATACTTCCTGCTCAGTGGAGCCATGGGCACATGGAGGTAGTTTTTTAAAATCTAGTGATACCATGAGATCCCAGTTCTTAAAATCTCCTTTATCATCTGCAAGATTTCCATTTTGAATCTCAGGACTGGACGTTAAGTGCCATTGCTCTTGGACACAGTAAAGAAAATGGAGTATACCTCAGAGTACCTCTGTTCCACCACAACCTTCTCTATTGCTCCAATTTCCAATAAATGACAAATTTCCACTAACGCTATTCTTTGTTTGCCCATATTCTTTGCCATTAGAGAAGGAAGGTATCTGTTTTTCAGTTTCCTGTCAAACAGAATGTTGTATCCCTGAGTCTGGAAGTTAATTGGTCCAATGTTATTTCCACCCATTGGACTATAAAAAGCAGCAACCTTCCCCCAACTAGTGCACTCTTCCTATCAATATTGAGAACATCTCCTTTGGGGGGCTGAACCTGCTCTTTTTCCTTGACCCTGTCTACTATACTGTCCTGTCCGTCCAAACTGAGCACATAGCACATTACCTCTGCAAATTAAGCATAGCCTGCTTCCTTTTTTAAAATTGATTTTTATTCATTAACATCATCAAATCCTTATAGGTACTAATTAGTTGTTTAGAAAACCACACAATCAAATACAGTAGCAGCCCCGCATCTGCTGATTCATCATCCGCTGAATCAATTATCCACGGATGGCAACAGTGGGGGGTGGATGGGGAGGGAGGGGATGGCTCCAGTGGGAGTGATGGAGCATGCGGCGGCAGCAGAGGAGGCTTGGGACGCGGCGGAGGCAGGGGTGATGGTGATGGCAATGGCAGGGCGTGCAGTGGTGGCAGTGATGGAGGAGCCCTGGGAGGCCATTTTGACGGACAGCAGGGGTGATGACACTGGCGGCAGAGGAGGAGGCCGGGTGGCAGTAGGGTTGATGGTGGTGGCAGCAGTGATGGAGGACAGACAGCGGCAGGGGTGATGACGCGACAGTGGTGGAGGAGGATGGGTGGCAGCAGTGGTGATGATGGTGGTGGTGGAAGCAGAGGACAGGCAGTGGTAGGGGTGATGGTGGTGGCGGCCTGGGAGGCTGCAACAGCAGCAGGGGTGATGGCAGTGGCAGTGGAGGAGGAGACCTGGGAGGCTGTGGCCTAGGTGGGCCGGATTGCAGCGGTGGAGGAGGAGGCCTAGAAGGTCGCAGCCTAGGTGGGCTGGGTTGCAGCAGCCTGGCCACGAGCCTCCTTCCCTACCTTCCTCCTCCTCCAGGGCGTTCGTTATTATCTGTGGAATTCACCATCCGTGGGGGAGCCCGGAACAAATCCCCTGCAGATGCGGGGGTGCTACTATACCACATTTTCTTAATTACACATTTGTATATATGAAAATAAAAGTTAAATTCTACTTCCATCCACCCTTTTAATTTCCATTAACCATTTCCTGTTTTCTTTACTATCTGTTAAACGTTTAACCTCTTTATTTCTACATGTAACTAATTTTTTTACCTTCTGTATTTAATGTCTTAAACCGTTTCTAGGCTTAGAAGGATTTACCTAATTCTATATAATTGTTTTTACATACGTTGATACATCATTGGTAATGGCATCTCCACCACCTGAGGATGCTGTTTTCTTAAAACCGATGTGATCTTGTCCTCTCTAGCGCCCTCTCTTTTGTGATTCCCTTGTGGGTGGACCCAAACCTAATGTCTGCACTATTCTCTTTAACGATCTTCTAAGATTCACTTATAATCTGTTTGAAACTACCTCCTTAATACCTTCCTCCTCTAAAGAATCAAATTCCTCATCCATACCATTACCTTCTAACAGCATTTCTTGCCAATCATCATCTACTGCTTCTAAATATCCATCTCTCTGTGATCTCTCAATGTTTTGAGTTCTTAAAACACTTTTTTTGTTTATTCTCAAGTAATTCCTCTTTGAAGTCTGCATCTGCATCTATTAACCTTTTCTTACTCCCCTCCTTTTTTGAAAACCTGTCATTTAAACTTCAGTTGTCATGTTTCTCCTTCCCACTCGAACTCCTCTGTTGCTGAACCTATTGATTTAAATTCATCACCTTCATGAAATTAATGAATTGACAGAACATCGGATAGACCAAACCACAGCACCTAGAATGGAATGGGCTATCTGTATTTCATGATTTCATATAATTAATAAAAGAGATATCACCTGTTTTTTCTTTCTGGAAGTGGACATGAATTTTGTCATTTATACGGAGCCTAAGAGGGGCACTCCAAAAAAGCCATACAAAGACTCCCTGAAACAACATCTCATGCTCAGCCAAATTGATCACCCAACAGTGGTCCGCCCTGGCCTCACATCGGGAGGCATGGAGACGCACTATCCACAATGCTGCAGCCTTATTTGAAACTCACGTTGAACAAGTCTTGAAGAGAAACGACAACGCAGAAAGAATCACAACCCAGAAACATCACCCAAGGAGACCTTCTGTGCTTTCTGCAACCGGAGTTGTTTATCTCGGATTGGCCTTTTTAGTCATCAGCGTGCTTGCAGAAAGCGCGGGATGAGTCCTTTCTGAATCTTCGTTTGCGAAGAAAAGCCAGAGAATAAAACCAAATGGAAAGAGTGTACATCTTTCCTCTATATAAAGACTCAACATGTGTTCTTCTTAAACAACTCTGAAGAAATAGGAATATACCTGTGTAGTATTGAAAACTGGAAGTAGGGTGGATGGATAGAAAATAAAAAGAAAATTGGTCAGTCTTTTCACCAGACATGGAAAACCTCTTGCTATAATGTGAGACTCCATCTCCTATTATCTTCCAGCACAGCATCAAGTAATAAAGGGTTAACTAGAGGAGGGAGTAAAGTGACACCTCTAATGGTGGCATCATCAATGATGTCAAGTCAGCAGAGACAGAATAACCAATCAGGACTGGAAGGGTGGTAATTTTAAAAGTTAATAAATACTGCCTCGGCCATGAGGCAAGCAGTTGAATAAAGAAGAACAAAGAGGGTCTTGAGATGAGCACATTGCATCTCAAGTAGAGAAGGCAAAGAGGCCCTGGGATGGGGGAGCATCTCATCCCAGAGAGAACGAAGAACAAAGGACTCTGAGACAGAGAACTTCATTTCAGTCAGTGAGTAGATTAAGAGAATGTATGAGCCAGATCACGTTAGGAAAATTTATGTTTATTTTCCTTTGGCTGAATATAACTGAATGCTTTGTTCTATCTGTAACTCTAAGAGAATACCTGGGAGGAGCCTTCCATGAGAGTATTTGCTTGTTTGAGCTTTGCTTAAAATAAATAGCTTTTTCTAATCTTTCTATCTGGTGATGCATCACATGCCTTGTTTGCTCGGTCATTTCTTTCTCTCCTTTGGGAAGGGGAGGGGGAAGGAACCCCACAGTCTCCCCTTGGACCATGTGTAAAGGGGTGTGGAATTCAAGGGGTGGTGGCAGCTATACCTCTAGGAGGTGCAATTTAGCAGAATTCCCAGGCAGAGGAATCCCCCAAGATTGCATCTCAACAAAGAGCTAGCTCAAACAGTTCTCAGGCAGAGGAACTCTTGAGGTGTATCGCAACATGGGCAAACCTTGCCTATCAAGTGTGTGTGTGAGCACATACTGGGGGATGGCTAAACCATCACATCTCTATCCCAAATATCCTGGGAATTTCACAAGCCAAAGGGTAGCAACTGATTTACACATGGTTATACACACAGTATTTGCCAACATGACAAGTGCCAAGCAATATGTTTCACTTGATCAGCGTTTCTCAATCAGGGTTTCGCAGTGGTGAGCTGAAAAGGCTTATCTCTCCCCTTCACAACAGAGAAAGCCAGGGAGGGATGAGTGTGTTTGTGAATGTTTTCACACCAACAGAGCCTGCAAAAGGGCCTCTTATGGGTCAAATAGGGGAAAGGATGTTTATGTGCCAAACACCTTGCTCTCCCTCCCAGCTTTTGATGTGCTAATGAAGCTCCTCATGTCGGTCTGGCAGCTAAAAGGGAAGAGACAAGGAATGAGTGTGTATGATTGAGTTTGCTTCCTGCAAGCAGCCACGGACCCTTATTGTTTGCCAGAACTGAGGACAAAAGAAGACACTGGTTTGCATAAAACTGAGTCAAAGGTACAAATGCAAAACGAGGGTTTTTCAAATTAATAATGTTATCATAATAAATATATTTGTTTTTCATCAAATATATTTGTATTAGTCTTTTTGGGGTATTTTCATATGACATTTTTCAGGTTTTAATAATGCTTCACGATAAATATATTCGTTTTTCATTTAATTTACTTTTATTATAGATTACCTTTTTTGGCATATTCACAGGATATTTTGTCAGTTAGTATAGTATGTACACTATAAATACTTCTCTGCCAGTATGCTGTTTCAGGCCTGTTACTTTCAAGTATCAAACATGTATTGCTAGCAATGTGGACTGTAATAAGCATCTATTTTTTTGCATGTTTCTGTAATTTTTTAAAACAAGGAGCTGTAGGTATAATTTTAACATAGGGGTTCCCTGAGACCTGAAAATTATTTCAAAGGTTCCTCCAGGGTAAAAAGGTTGAGAAAGGCTGCGCTTGATCTTTCATGTTCCTTTATAAAAACTATTGACAACTTGGAATAAATCCCTCAAAAAGCAGCTATGAATTCAAATAATGAGTTTTGATCAACATGAGATCCAGTGTGGTTTTTCATTGCTTCTTGCACTTTTACTTATACTACTATCACCGTTCCACTGTATACATCTCTTTACCATAAAAGGCCAGGTTTGTAAAAAAATAAAAATAAATTATTACTAGCTGGACCCAGTCTACTATATGCCATTAAGAAACGCCCCAAAATACGCCTGGTAGACCTCATGACAACCCTGTAAGGTAAACCAGTGGATTTGAATTCCTCCTCCCCCTTCTCAGCGTTCCACACTTTTCCCGGAACTGCTGAGGGTGACTCGCTCTGTTGCCCTGCTGCCACCACCATCAGTTGACTGCCTGGGTGCTGTTGCAGCGGCAGCAGCGGCTTCCTGCTGCCATTACCACTTGACTGCCTGAGTCTCATCTCAGCAGCAGGGTCCCTCTGTCAGTTGACTGCCTGGGTCCTGTTTCACTGGGAATGGATATATTACTGTGTAGACTTATATTATAAGTGGGAATTGTGCAGCCCTGAGACATTGGTAAACTGAAAAGGCCTGCAGACTTAGTAACTCTAGCCAAGACTGTAGCACATTGTTTGGACCCTCCCGGTATGACACTGGAATATATAGATTTGCATGTGGGTGGTGACTGGCTGAGGCAGTGGTTGGGTATGTTTCCTAAGCAGCCAATCAGCACACTGGAAAAGGCAACATACCCAAGAGAATTATAGATAGATAGATAGATAGATAGATAGATAGATAGATAGCTGGATAATTAAAGCTTGTAAATGACGTGTTTTCCATTACAATTGCAAAGAAAGTCACAAATGAGTAAAATTAAAGTGCTATTTAGGTTGAAAGGTTATAAGAAAGTTTTCTGGACTATCTTACCTCTGTGGCAGACTGAAGGACACTTGTGATTCCGACATCCCAGTGTTCTTCCACAAACTTGATCACATGCTGGGCAATTTCCAGGACAGCACTGCAACAAACATGGATGTTTTGAAATATAGCAATATGGTAAGGCAGGAAAGGTAAGCACACTTACTTGGGGTCAGCCACACTGAATGCAGTGAGATCTACTTATGAGTAAGCATAGACAGGACTGCGCTGTAAAATTCTGTCTGCAAGTAAGCAACCAGTGTATTTCACAAAATGCTGCTGTCATTTAAGTGCCATATTAAAACTTACTTATTTGTCTGGGTAATTTAAAATGCAACAATGTTGTAAAATTTTTACACTTCTGCAGTTTTTCTATTGTAATACTAGTTTATGTTTTTATTGTTATTGTACCCAGAGGATATTTTATTTTTTATCTGATAAGATGGAAAACAAATTAAATGCTTCTAATAGGTTGGGGGAAAGCAATGGCAAAGACAAAACTACATATTAGTATGTCCTGTTCTTGAAGCATTACTTTCCAAGATGAACTTCTGCCATCTGAAAAATGTTTTAGCAGTCTAAAGATGCCAGTCCGTCTGTCTCTCCCCCTACCCCAACAAACAGACCGGGGGGGGGGGGCTGTTAACATTAAGACAGGGAAAAGATGATGGAAGATAACACCCAAAGGGACAGTTGCTATCAAGTAAGTATTAAGTGTGTAATGATGAGAAGTATACATTCCAAATTGTGTTTCAGTCACGAACTAACTAAATAGGCTTAAGCTACTATTCTCTCAGCTTCCACTCTCCAAGCCATGGGCAATATAAAGCTACATTACAAAGGGGCCACATACATTATTGTCATGCCCTGCTTCTAGAACTTGGAGCTGGACTCTGACTCAGAGATGGAAGCAGTGGACATGCCAGGACCTGCTGAACCAGAGCAGGAGGATGTTCCAGAGCCACAGGCCTCAGGGACAGACAATCGTACAGTACCAGTTCTGGCAGACGGTCCTGCCCCTTCAGATACAGAGGAAAACTTACCTATACCTACCTTCACAATACTGTACAGAGACAACAAAAGGAGGGATTGAGGTGGTCTCAGTGTATTTTTAGGAAGCTGCTATTAGTAAAGCAGCAGCTGTGTTAGCTGCTGCTCTATAAATACGCAGCACTGCCCTCCAGGGCTTCTCAGAGATTATCTGACCTACATTAGTACCTGTCATGTTCCTACTCACTGTGTTTGACCTGGACTGTGTTTGTTTACTCTGGACTCTGTTTGCCTGACCTGGATTTGACTGGGTTACCCTGTTTGCCAGACCTGGACCCTGTATACTGGACTTGCTTGTGGACTTGTGCTTTACTTGCTGGTAAAGTGTCTAACTTCATGCTGCCTTGATTCCTTTGCCTGTAATTAGCTTGACTGTGCTGTGCCTCTGCTATCAGCTGTGTAGTAATCAGCCCTTGGGTGGCTGCTCAGACATTGTTTGGACAATTACCAGGGTAGTTTTTATTAAGCACTGTCAATCTAAAGTGCTAATTATTATTGGCAAATATTTTGCTCTGTGAGATCTCCAATATATTTTACTCCAGCAAGACAACTGTAAATTATACATGCAAATACAGTCGTCCCTTCACATTCGCGGGGGTTCCGTTCCGCGGACCCCCGCGAATGTGAAAAATCCGTGAATAACTACACCCCTCCCCCTCCCTCCCCGGGCCTTCGCGGGGCCTTCCTAGGCCCCGCGGAGGCCTCACCGGCCCTCCCTCCCACCCTCCCCGGGCCTTCGCGGGGCCTTCCTAGGCCCCGCGGAGGCCTCACCGGCCCTCCCTCCCACCCTCCCCGGGCCTTCGCGGGGCCTTCCTAGGCCCCGCGGAGGCCTCACCGGCACTCCCTCCCACCCTCTCCGGGCCTTCGCGGGGCCTTCCTAGGCCCCGCGGAGGCCTCACCGGCCCTCCCTCCCACCCTCCCCGGGCCTTCGCGGGGCCTTCCTAGGCCCCGCGGAGGCCTCACCGGCACTCCCTCCCACCCTCCCCGGGCCTTCGCGGGGCCTTCTTAGGCCCCGCGGAGGCCTCACCGGCCCTCCCTCCCACCCTCCCCGGGCCTTCGCGGGGCCTTCCTAGGCCCCGCGGAGGCCTCACCGGCACTCCCTCCCACCCTCCCCGGGCCTTCGCGGGGCCTTCTTAGGCCCCGCGGAGGCCTCACCGGCCCTCCCTCCCACCCTCCCCGGGCCTTCGCGGGGCCTTCCTAGGCCCCGCGGAGGCCTCACCGGCACTCCCTCCCACCCTCCCCGGGCCTTCGCGTGGCCTTCCTAGGCCCCGCGGAGGCCTCACCGGTCCTCCCTCCCACCCTCCCTGGGCCTTCGCGGGGCCTTCCTAGGCCCCGCGGAGGCCTCACCGGCACTCCCTCCCACCCTCCCCGGGCCTTCGCGGGGCCTTCTTAGGCCCCGCGGAGGCCTCACCGGCACTCCCTCCCACCCTCCCCGGGCCTTCGCGGGGCCTTCCTAGGCCCCGCGGAGGCCTCACCGGCACTCCCTCCCACCCTCCCCGGGCTTCCCCGGGGCCTTCCTAGGCCCCGCGGAGGCCTCACCGGCACTCCCTCTCACCCTCCCCGGGCCTTCGCGGGGCCTTCCTAGGCCCCGAGGAGGCCTCACCGGTCCTCCCTCCCACCCTCCCCGGGCCTTCGCGGGGCCTTCTTAGGCCCCGCGGAGGCCTCACCGGCACTCCCTCCCACCCTCCCCGGGCCTTCGCGGGGCCTTCCTAGGCCCCGCGGAGGCCTCATCGGCACTCCCTCCCACCCTCCCCGGGCCTTCGCGGGGCCTTCCTAGGCCCCGCGGAGGCCTCACCGGTCCTCCCTCCCACCCTCCCTGGGCCTTCGCGGGGCCTTCCTAGGCCCCGCGGAGGCCTCACCGGCACTCCCTCCCACCCTCCCCGGGCCTTCGCGGGGCCTTCCTAGGCCCCGCGGAGGCCTCACCGGCACTCCCTCCCACCCTCCCCGGGCCTTCGCGGGGCCTTCCTAGGCCCCGCGGAGGCCTCACCGGCACTCCCTCCCACCCTCCCCGGGCCTTCGCGGGGCCTTCCTAGGCCCCGCGGAGGCCTCACCGGCACTCCCTCCCACCCTCCCCGGGCCTTCGCGGGGCCTTCCTAGGCCCCGCGGAGGCCTCACCGGTCCTCCCTCCCACCCTCCCCGGGCCTTCGCGGGGCCTTCCTAGGCCCCGCGGAGGCCTCACCGGCTCTCCCTCCCACCCTCCCCGGGCCTTCGCGGGGCCTTCCTAGGCCCCGCGGAGGCCTCACCGGCTCTCCCTCCCACCCTCCCCGGGCCTCCCTCCCACCCTCCCCGGGCCTTCGCGGGGCCTTCTTAGGCCCCGCGGAGGCCTCACCGGCTCTCCCTCCCACCCTCCCCGGGCCTTCGCGGGGCCTTCCTAGGCCCCGCGGAGGCCTCACCGGCCCTCCCTCCCACCCTCCCCGGGCCTTCGCGGGGCCTTCCTAGGCCCCGCGGAGGCCTCACCGGCCCTCCCTCCCACCCTCCCCGGGCCTTCGCGGGGCCTTCCTAGGCCCCGCGGAGGCCTCACCGGCTCTCCCTCCCACCCTCCCCAGGCCTTCGCGGGGCCTTCCTAGGCCCCGCGGAGGCCTCACCGGCCCTCCCTCCCTCCCTCCCCAGGCCTTCGCGGGGCCTCCGGAGGGCCTCCAGGCGTCCCGCGAAGGCCTCCCCACCCCTCCCCAGGTCTTTCACGGGGCCTCTGGAGGCCCCGTGTCGCGGTTTTGGGGGGGCCCGGGGGGGCCCTCCCAAAACCGCGAATAACCGAAACCGCGAATGTCAAGTTCGCGAATGTGGAGGGACAACTGTATATGATTCTACTGCAACAGTAAAATCTTTTACCCCCTAAACTAACTTCCTCACAATTTATTATTTTTAGGAATACACATGGCATATAACAGGTTTAAGAACAGACACTAACTCTTCAACAGCCAAACCAGGTGTGATGTTAAACACATCTTCGCATTTAATACACTTTTTTCAGAGAGTAGTAGCATCAGCTGAGGTACAGTATGACCCACATATCCACAGGACCTGTATCCATGGTTTCACTCACCAGTGTCCAAAAAAATGTCCTCTCTGAGCATTTTCTAGATCCTTCAGCATAAGTCTATGGTATGCTTCCATTGGAGTTGGGCCGGAACAGGGTTCACTATTATCCACGGTTTCACGTTTCCATAAGTCCAGGAATGTATACCATGTGGATACAGGGGTCATACTATACTCACAATCCCTGGGACTGCATGAAGATATAAGGAGGGACTATGAGGGAGGGGCAAGATGGCGACGGACTAACAACTTCTGAATTGTCCTCCCACTAACATCTGGCATTACCACCTACATATATCTCAAAAATGCCACCCAAATGCAAGAAAAGAAATAGGACGAGCCCCTGTAATAATAATGACAATCAGGAATCCTTCAAAGCAGAAAAACAGATGAGGATTGACTCACTCTTCCCAGCGGCAGAGACAACACAGCCCGTGACTAACAGATCTGTAACAACAGCTCCTTCTATACTCCCTAAGCCATCACAGACACCTGAACTAAACAAAACAGCCCCCTCAATTCCTCAAAGTGTAAATATAAATTATGGGACAGAGCAAGTTGATGACAAAGTCAAACTCCCGGAACTTGGCAGCATTCCCTACAATAACAGCGCTCAGCTCTTTTATGATTTCTGCAAACTGTCCATAGAGACATTGATTCTTATTTTGCAAAAATTAAACGACATTACAAATAAGCTTTCCCAACAAGATCTTCAAAGGCTAAACCCATATGGTACACAGGGGGTTAAAAATGTAGAAGATTTGGAGAAAATGTGTCCTACGTCACAGGATGCAGTGCAGAGTGTTACAGAAAAATCAGATTCTGATAAAAATACATAACAATGCCCATTTATGGAACGGACAGAAGTCTGTTGTGAGATATTTCTCCCAACTTTTAAACATGCACAGCAGAACAATTGATTTACTAGACTGCCACTTTTTACCCAGCTCAAGAGCTACTAAGCGAATTTTTTTGACCTTTAGCCAGGCAAATATACCTAACAGGCTGTTACGGAAAAGAAATTTCCTCTGGAATGCACACTGTATAGAAATTAACAGTTTTTAAGGATGAGATAGTCCGTGACCTCATCACAGGGAAAACAGCAACAAAAACACAAAGAAGCAATAATAATTCTGCACTCCAAGAGGGAGAACCTAAACACACCTCAAAGGAAGCTCAGGCTATAAATCAAGAAGTAATTAAACTGAGAGAAAAACTCACAGAAATTTGGGAACACACTCCCACAATACAGCTGATGAGAGATGCCATCCTGAGTCAATCTAACAGCAATCCAGCCCCACTGAAATCAGCCCCCCCTCGCAGAAAACTGTAAGTGCATTTCTCTGATATCTCTGACAATGAAAGCGAAAGTGATGACTCTCTACTTATAATCAAGGAAACCTTGAAATCCCGAGTTGTAGCCAACACCCCTTCAAAAATGCAATATACTGCAGATGCACCCCCATCTACAACTAAACCCCAGGGGACTCAAACATCCCTATGCAAACCTAGTTCAAGGGAAAAACAGTCTTCACTGCCACCTACCTCATCTCCTAAGCCAAAGAATGCCCCCCTCACTAAAGAGATAGGATCCTTGCTTGCTTGTGATCCTCATTTCGCTACCCATGCTGCATTGGTTCTTCCAATTTCCCTTCCAGAACAGGCAGGGCAGGAAGAACAGGAAGGTGATTCACTACCCCTCCATCCACAGAGGAGGACACAGCCACAGTCAACCCAGTCATTTAACCAACTGCCATCAGATGAATTACCCATTCAGCCTGTGGCCTGCAATGCGACTGCCTGACTTCCAACAGACCAGCACAAGGTTAACCTTATGACCTGGAACATCGCTGGGTGGCCAACGGCCCACAGAGATCCCTGTCTTAGTGACTTCCTCACCCAATATGACATTATACTGATCCAGAAAACATGGACTAATAAGGATCTGTTATTAAATGGCTTTCACTCATTCTCAATTCTGGCAGAGCCAGGGAAAAAGCATGGAAGAGCTAGAGGCGGCCTGGTTTCCACCACCCTACGTGCCATAACAAGGCCTCTTTCCACTTTTAAAACATATGCCATGGCAGTGCTAATTCAATTTAACCATTGCACTTTGCTGATAATAAATGCCTACATGCCTCCAATGAAGACGAAATCCCAAATCAGAGGCCTGTGGGCTGAATTGGAATCATACACTGCTAATCTCATGTTGCAGAACCCAAATGCATTTGTAATTTTGGGGGGTGATTTGAATGCCAGACTGGGCCCCAACAATCATTCCCTATACGCCCAGCACAAATGCCCTCCTCCTGATTTTGAAGATGATGGAACCCACCTCATCCGATGCTCAAAGGACAAGAAATCAAATTTTTCAGGATCAAACAGCATTTAGGCTGAACCTTCAAATCCTAAATGGTGCCCTGAAAAATGACTGCCCAGCCGAATTCAATTATCTCTCTGGGTCCAGAATGAGTGCCATTAATTACATAATCATTTCTAGGGACCTTCTTCCCTATGCCAAGGAAATAGAAGTTATGCCCAGATTTGAAAGTGATCATTTTCCAATTCGGCTACATCTTAGCGACTTCACTCAGGATACACACACCAGGGAGCGCTATCATCTCTCTGTGACACCAGCAGGAAGGACCTATCGCCGAGCTAAATGGACCCCCCAACTAAACCACACAATAAGTGAGGTATTGGCTTCAGACCAACTTCAGCATCTTAGGACTGCCCTGATATCAGCTGAGTCTCCTGATGAAATCTTGGAAAATTACAATACACTTACCCAAGCTCTACACCAATATCTAATCCGTCAAAGTAGCGCACATCAGTGGAAACAACAACAGCACCACTCCAAACCATGGTTTGACAAGGAATGTGTTAATGCTAAAAAAGCCCTCAGTGATATTTATCAGGGTTACCTATCTAATAACATCCCAGATACTGCACCAATGCTGCTTCAGCAGAAAAGAGACTACAAAAAGCTGCTGATGAACAAGTAAAAAGAAGCCATGAAGAATGACTGGACACAACTTATCCAGGCAGTCAGATCCAACAACACAGCTCTATTCTGGCATATTACATCAAGTTCCCAGAGAAATGGGCCAGCTACAGTGGATTGTCACATTCCTCCAGGGATATGGGAGGATTATTTTCAAGCTCTTTATAAGGACAACTACACTGAAAGTGGATACACTAGCCAAAATATAGAAGATATCCAAGGGTGGCCACCAGTGACAGCAACAGAGATCAAGAACCTTGTAGCCCAGCTGAGAATGGGGAAGGCTCCAGGGGAAGACCTAATACCTGCAGAAGCCATTTAAAACAACCTTGAATTTTGGGCCCCTATCCTGGCCTCACTTTTCACCTGTATTGACAAATATGGTCGAGCACCCAAGGATTGGGGCCTTGCAATCATCGTCCCCATATATAAGAAAGGAAGCAAGGATGATCCTGTCAACTACAGACCAATTAGTCTCCTCAGTACAATCAGCAAATTCTATGCAAGACACTTACAGTGGAAATTTCAAATCTGGTTGGAACAAGAAAACATACTTGCAGAAGAGCAAGCTGGCTTTAGGGAAGGCCGCTCCACCATAGATCAGTGCCTTGTACTCCACCACCTTATTGAAAAATACTCCACCTGCAGCACAGTTTCACTCTATGCTGCTTTCATAGATTTTAAAGCAGCTTTTGACTCTATATCCCGAACCAAACTGTGGAAAAAACTGGAGGCTTCTTCGATCGACCGACGTTTACTCCACCTAATACGTATGCTGCATGAAGGGACCTCATTAAAAGTAAGATGTAACCCCCAGGGACATCTCACCAATGACATTGTCACTGAGAAGGGTGTCAAGCAAGGCTGCATTCTAGCTCCACTCCTGTTTAACTTCTACATCAATGATTTGGTGGATCACCTCAACAACACTAACTTCCATCCCCCAAAATTAGAGGGAAGGCATATCTCAACGCTGCTTTATGCGGATGATGCAGCAGTACTTTCAAGAACTCCCATTGGACTAAAAAGAGCTCTAAGAGCACTAACACAATATTGCAGAGTGGAACATCTAGAACTCAACTATCAAAAAACTAAAATCATGGCATTCGCTAAAAGGCCTAAGAACTACAATTGGAATATAGATGGCCACAAGATTGAGCAGGTCTCTTGCTTCAAATACCTGGGGGTAATTCTTCATGCCACTGGTAGTAGGAAAGCACATGGGGAGTATGCTGCTTGTAATGCGCAGAGGAGTACAACAACCATTCTCAAATTTCTTAAGACAAGAGGAGGCCACTATTTACCTGCAGCACTCAAACTCTTTGAAGCCAAACCAGTAGCTCAACTGCTTTATGGATCCCAATTGGGACCCTTCCCCAACCCTGCTCCATTAGAACTTGTCCAATCCAAATTTTTAAGATCAGCTTTCCAAACTCCAAAATGTGTCTCTAACACAGCTCTGAGACTGGAGTCAGGATTTATGAAAGTGGAGGCCAGAGTGTGGGTGACCATACTCAGCTACTGGCTCAGACTATCCCTCTTTCCCACTGGCCTTGCTCCACTAACCTTAAGTGATGATTTCCAATCCAGCTGGAAACAGACAGTGATGACTAAAATTTCAATGCTGGGCCTTTCTCCAGATCTTCTGCTTAGCCTGCGGTATGATAGGGCGAAAGCTACTATCAAACAATGGGTAGTAGATATAGAGCGACAACTGGATCTAGCCAGTTCTCCAACCTTCATTGCTAGTGACTCCAATAGATATCTGGCCTCTCCTTTGGCATACTTAGCAACACTTGAAATACCTAAACATCAAAGGGCCTTTACTCTTGCACGGTGTCATGCCCTCCCTTCAGCTGTCCTTGAAGGCCGATACAAGAAGATCCCCTTCTTAGACAGACTGTGCCCCTGCAATTCGGGCCAAATAGAAACAACAGAGCATGTATTACTCCAGTGCTCATACTACAGGGACATACGTCTCAGCCTAATTTCACCCCTGTTGCATAAATATCAAGGGCACACTGGACAATTCTTCATAAACTTGTTGCTTTCAGACACCAACCCAGGAACAACTTATAATGTTGCCAGATTCTGTGCAGCTGCGGTTAAAATTCGACAGACAATGTCCTCAACAGTAGAATAGTATCAACCTAGTCTTGTTATACTAGAGCTAATATTTTAAATACTGCTTTTAGCCTGTTTTTATCCTGTGTTTTTATCTTTATTCTGTATCCCCTTTTTACCTGTGCTGGTCTTTGACCGTAATAAAGATTCTATTCTATTCTATTCTATTCTATTCTCTAAGGAGGGACTATGATCCTTTCCTCCTATGATATGGTTCTGTGAAAAGCTTCTCTGAAGGTCTATTATTGCATGTGGAGGAAAACCCCAAGGTGGTGTAAAAGATTTTCGGCACATTAAACATAATACATAAGAATCAACCCCAAAGCCATTTGTCTTTTAAAACAAAACACACAGGTGAGCCTTAACTACTGTTACATTGTTATATTGTTACAAAAGAAGGCGAGCTCAATGTCCGAAAGCGATCCCGCCATCAGTCCATTCTGTTACCCAAAGTAGGTTGGGGAGCTGATCAACCATGCCACAGAACCTTACCTTACTTCTCTGCAATGCCAGGTCAATAAAGAACAAAATCCATATCATCCATGATTTACTCGTGGATGAAAAGGCCGACCTGGCTTGCTTCACGGAAACCTGGATGGGAGAGGACAGTGCCATCACCTGGAATCAGGCCCTCCCGGATGGGTACTCCGTTAATAAGCAGGTAAGGAAAGTGGGGGGCCCTAGTCCAAAGAGATAATCTTACCTTGACCAGGATACCTATCTGGAAAATAGACCACTTCAAGTGTGTGTATCTAAGCCTGAAAACCAGGGATAGTATAGGGATTCTGTTGGTATACCGTCCACCTCATTGTCTAACAGACTCCCTATCCGAGCTGACGCAACTGGTCTCGGAGCTGCTGTTGGAGTTGCCCAGACTTTTAGTCCTTGGTGACTTCAACATCCCATTCGAGACCAATTTAACAGGTGCGACTCGGCAGTTCATGGATTCCATGACAGACATGGGCCTATCCCAACTGGTTTCTGGGTCAACACACTGTGTGGGTCACACTCTCGATGCAGTCTTCAGTACAGAGCAGGCATATCCGTGGGCAGAGGTAGTGAGTACCACCGCACTATCATGGACGGATCATTTCCTGGCTACGGTCGGACTTAGAGCCAATGTCCACCCCACTGGGGGTGGAGGACCTATTAGAATGGTCCGCCCTCGGGGGCTAATGGAGCCAACAGGCCTTCAGAAAGCCTTGGAGGGTTCCTTGGTTGGTAATGCTGGTGATTCTGTCAAAGCTCTTGTTGATACTTGGAACAACAATCTCACCAGGGCCATCGACATGATCGCTCCTAAGCGTCCTTTCCAACCCGCTGCAAATAAACAACCATGGTTCACAGAGGAACTTAGGAAGATGAAGCGGGCTGGACAACGACTAGAGTGCACCTGGCGGAAAACTCGACTCTTATCTGACAAGACTCATCATAGGAATTTTCTTTATTCCTATCGAGAGGCAATACGTGCAGTGCAGAGATCTTTCTGCTCTGCACGTATTGCGTCTGCAGAGTCCCGTCCAGCAGAGCTGTTTAGGGTGGTAAGGGAGCTCACACAGGCTCCACCTGTACAGAAACCTGTACTTAACCCGACAGCAGCCTGCTGTAATGTGTTTAATAACTACTTTGCAGATAAAATCTCTCAAATAAGAGCCGACTTGGACGCTGGGTTTATAGCAGAGTCGACTGATGAGGTGTCCAGTAAACCCGTTTCTGAGATTAAACTGGATCAGTTTGAGCCGGTGAGTACTGATGACGTGGACAAGATCCTTGGAAAAGTGAGAAAAATGATGTGTCCTCTCACCCTTGCCCATCATGGCTGGTCGTCCAGGGGGGTGATGCATTGATGGCCTTTCTCAAGGAGACCATCAGTGTGTCCCTTAGGGAATGAGTTATGCCATCTTGTTTAAAGGAAGCGGTTGTGAGACCGCTTCTAAAGAAACCTTCCCTGGACCCCCTGGACTTGAAAAATTATAGACCGGTTTCCCATCTGCCATTTTTGAGCAAGGTGATCGAGTGGGTCATTGCTTCTCAACTCCAAGTGATCTTGGATGAAACCAATTTTCTAGATCCATTTGAAACCGGCATCAGACCGGGATTTGGGGTGCAGACTGTCATGGTTGCTCTAGTAGATGACCTTTGCCAAAACATCGACAGGGGAAGCATAACCCAGTTGGTGCTTCTGGATCTCTCAGTGGCTTTCGATACGATAGATTACGGCATCCTCTTGGAATGTCTGGAAGAGTTGGGGATTGGAGGCACTGCACTTCAGTGGTTCCATTCCTTCCTCTCAGGTAGATTCCAGAGGGTGATGCTCGGGGACAGTTACTCATCAAAAATAGAGCTTAACTGTGGCGTCCCTCAGGGCGACATCCTGTCCTCGATGCTTTTTAATATCTATATGAAGCCACTGGGAGAAATCATCCAGAGATATGGGGCGAGGTGTTATCGGTATGCTGATGACACCCAAATATATTTCTCCATGTCTCGGTCATCAGCCATGACGACAAAATAATAAAATAAAAATTATTATTTTTAATCCTCCCTCTGCTCGGCAACCAGGGCGGCGTACAACAGGATTAAAACAGCAGCAAGTTAAAACAATCCTTCCCAATTCTAACCCACCCCTTAAAACTAAATTAAACTAGTAGAGAATTAAAACAAAGATAAAATACAATACAATATACCAAAAAAAAGAGAGGCTATAGTAGCAGGGGGGCGGGTAAGCAATCAACTCCACTTGAGCCGGGAAATTATTCCGGGAAGGCCTGCTGGAAGAGATTTGTCTTTAGCGCTTTCTTGAAGCTATCAAGAGTAGTGATAAGACTGATCTCGTCTGGCAGGCCATTCCAAAGTCTGGGAGCTGTAGAAGAGAAGGCCCTCTGGGAGGTCTGCAACAGCCTAATTTTCATAGGCTGCAACAGGTTCCTCCCAGAGGACCGAAGTGTGCGGGGGGGATCATATGGGATGAGGTGGTCCTGGAGATAAAATGAACCCAAGCCATGTAGGGCTTTAAAGGTTAAAACCAACACCTTGTACTGTGCCCAGAGGGTATTTCTCCCCTCAGTCACTGTCTTATAGTGGTAATGGACTGGATGAGGAAAAATGGACTCAAACTGAATCCAAAAAAACAGAGGTGCTTACAGTGGGGGCCCCTAAACCTGGTATTGGGTTGCAACCACCAGACCTGGGCAGGGCCACACTCTCTGCTAAGGACTGTGTTCGCTCCTAGACTCGTCACTTCACATGACTGCTCAGGTGAACGCGACAGTCAGGAATGTCTGTTATCAGCTTCGGCAGATATGCCAACTGCGCCCTTACCTTGAGACATAGGACCTAGAAACTGTAGTACATGAACTGGTAACTTCACAACTCGATTTCTGCAATGCTCTCTACATGGGGCTACCCTTATATCTAGTTTAGAAACTACAACTGGTGCAAAATATGGCAGCCAGAAGCCAGAAGTAGAGACCCTTCCTTCATGTCCTTTATTACCAGGCACGACATCATCTTGCTTCAAGAAACTTGGTTAGCGGAAGAGCTGTACGTAGAGGGCTATAAATCAATTGTTCTGGATGCTGTGACAGGAAAAGGCCATGGTAGGCTCTGTGGGGGATTAGGTGTCTTAATATCCACCGCACTACAAATGCAGATAATTACATTTTCCTCCTTAGACCAATTTCCCTTAGCTATATTGTTGCAATTTAGAAATTGCTCCGTGTGCTTGATCAATATTTATATACCACCCTTGCAGGGGTATGCTAAGATAAAAGAAGTCTGGGACAAATTAAATGGTTTTGTTAAAAACATCATGACTGCATCACCGGCAGCATACCTTATACTGGCGGGAGACTTCAATGCTAGAATTGGAGCAAATGATGTCACTCTTTTTTCTAAGTTTAATTGCCAATTATTACCTACCATTTGTGTACATCCATTGCTAACCCGCCAATCTAAGGATACAATTTGTGACTTCAGAGGTTTATGTATGGTAAAAACTTTTGTGGAGTTAAATCTGGTCATTTTGAATGGCTCTATAAATGACGACCATCCTGCAGAATATACTCACTGGACGGGCAATAGCGCCTCTTTTTGGACTACATAGGGGTCACACAGGATTTAATTCCATGTGTGCATAAATTTTCCGTTGTTGTTCGCCCTGAAAGCGATCATTTCCCTGTGTTATTATGCTTAGAGCCCTTTGATAGCCTATTCTTGCCAGTATGCCAAAATCTGGTCTTGCCTGATGAAACTTGTTCCACCTGTGCCAAATGGTCTCCACAATTAGCTGAGGCCCTTACTAAATTCCTTGGCAGTGAAGAAATGGGAAACCTTTATAATACTATAGTAGATGGCAGATCAGATATCAACATACTGTCAAACTTTAACAACTTAACAAGCAAAATTCGACAACTATTTATTGTTCCTAAAAGCTCTACTAACAGGCATAAACAAAAAAATCAGCAAAGTTGGTTCGATGCAGATTGCAGAGAGGCTTGGATGGTTTTGAAAGATCACTTCAAACAATATAAATTGAACCCTTCACACTGCACTGTCTCAGTTCTTATGAAGCAAAGGAAACAATATAAACAATTGATCAGACTAAAAAAAAGGAATGCAGTACAAGATTCCTGGGGGAAACTAATAACAGCAGCCAGCTCAAATAATCACACTCTCTTTTGGAAAGAGGTAGCCCCATCCTTCTCCAAAAATGTTCAAAATCCCTTGTCTCAGATCCCAGCTAATATATGGGAAAACCATTTTGCTAGGCTATATGAAAATACTGAGATATCACAAATAGGACAAACGTTGGATGTTACTACTCTGCCTTTTTGGCCCCCTGTCACACATTCAGAAATTAAGAGTCTAATAAATCAACTCAAACCAACAAAGGCCCCTGGCGTAGACCTTATTACTTACGAGATGCTTAAGAATGATTTGAATTGGTGGATACCTGTGCTATCCACACTTTTCACTGCAATTGATCGATCAGGGAGGATACCAACAGACTGGGGTCTTGCAATTATAATTCCAATTTACAAAAAAGGCAAAAGAGATGACCCAACAAACTTTAGACCTATTAGCCTCCTTAGCCAGATTAGTAAAATGTATGCCAAACATCTGCAAGACAAGTTAATGGACTGGCTTGAAACAGAAGAGATTTTGAAGGATGAGAAGGCAGGTTTTAGGGCTGAAAGGTCAACTCTTGATCATGTGTTGGTACTTCAACATTTGGTAGAGAAATACTCCCACAAAGGCCAACCACTGTATGCAGCATTTATAGATTTCAAATTGGCTTTGGACTCTGTCTCCAGAGCTAAACTGTGGGACAAACTTATGAATAGTTCGATCGATAAACGCCTTCTCTTATTGCTTGTTAAGATGCATGAAAATAACCGCTTGAAGGTGAGGTGCAGTTTGAAAGGACATGTTTCCAAAGAAGTACAAGTCAAAAATGGAGTTAGACAGGGGTGCGTGCTGGCCCCAACACTATTCAATTTTTACATAAATTCTTTAATCCCATTTTTGAGTAATCCTTCTTATCATCCCCCCAAAATAGCAAACATACATATCAATGTGCTATTATACACCGATGATGCAGCGATCTTATCTCTAACCCCAATCGGCCTCAAAAGAGCCCTAAAGTCTCTAGCTCTCTATTGTGAGGAAGAAAACCTAACTATAAATTACACCAAAACCAAAATTCTCTCTTTTGCTAAATGTCCAAAAATGAGAAAATGGACGATAGGAAAGCAACCTATCGAACAGGTCAAAATTTTTAAATATCTAGGGAGTGTATTTCAATCCACAGGGAGTAGAAAAGCTCACCTGGATTATGTCACTCGGAATGCCCAAAGATCGGCAAACGCTATACAAAGGTACTTCTTCACCAAGGGAGCCCAGTTTGTTCCAGCTGCAATTAAACTTTTTTTGGCCAAAGTAAAGCCACAATTACTCTATGGAGCCCAAATAGGACCCTGTAAAGATCCTACTTCTTTAGAACAAGTCCAAACAAAGTTTCTAAAGAAAATATTTCAAATATCCTGCTGTGTACCAAATGCAGTAATAAGAAGGGAAGCAGGAGTTAGTAAACTCGAAACAAGTATGTGGATAAACACCTTCACATACTGGCTCAAATTAAACAAAAATCCCAGTGGACTGATTAAATTTGTATTGGCAGAAACCTTTAAATCTTCGTGGGAAACAGCAATAATTAAGAAACTGAACACACTGGGTTTCTCTAGGGATTCCATCTTGGAATTAAGTCTAGATCAAGCAAAACTGACCATTAAACAAAGATTGTTAGACATCGAAGGCCAGTTAGAAACTGCTGCTTTCCCCAAACATATTGTAGTCAACAAACAAATTCGAGTTACTTCACCAGCAGTATATTTATTTCAAATCACAATGCCTAAATTTAGGAGAGCCTTTTCCTTGGCCTGATTCAATGCCTTGCCTACAGCAGTCTTGGAAGGCAGGATCAAGAAAGTGCCCTACGAATCCCGCCTTCGTCCTTGTGATGCGGGTGCAATTGAAACCACTTAGCATGTCTTTTTGTATTGCCAATTCTATAGAGACATCCGTCACCAGCTGATTACCCCCCTTCTGGAGAAATACCCTGGACACCCCGACGCCTTTTATATCTATAATCTTCTAAATAATCAGGTTCCTGAGGTTGTATTTAAGGTAGCAAAGTTTTGCTATATTGTATGTAAACTGCGACCTCAAATGGTTAATGGGAACTAATGCAGGCAAGTTGTGTGTCTGTAAGACTGAGGCAGTTAACGATGGGACCAAGGAAGTCGCGTCAGCTGGCCCCAGGCACGTCTGAGCTTTAAGCTCTCGACGTCAAAGATTGTGATTGTAATTTCTCAGAATATGGCTGGAAATCACAGTTTTCTATCACAGCTTCAGTTTGATTATGGCGGCCATATTTGGCTCTATATGAGGCACCAACTCAGTTATATTGTTGATATAACCTCTTCATTTGGCTATTGGGAAATAATAAAGTTAATCTGGTAAAGACTGAAGGGGAAGTATCGAATGTTAGGAGAAATGGATAGCTCAATTTTTATTCTGAAGTGTGTACGATATTAATGTCTAATAACTGTGTTTAATAACTGTGTTTAGAAATTTTTAAATTTTTATTGCAATTGCTCTGTATTGGACCTATAATTTTGATTTTGCTGGTCAATGACCGAATAAATTTATACTACTACTACTAATATGGCAGCCAGGATAATCACTGGGAAATTGAGAAGGAAGCATA
This sequence comes from Gambelia wislizenii, assembly GCA_030847615.1. Classification (NCBI taxonomy): domain Eukaryota; kingdom Metazoa; phylum Chordata; class Lepidosauria; order Squamata; family Crotaphytidae; genus Gambelia; species Gambelia wislizenii. The sequence continues at coordinate 99,729,236 of JAUMIR010000005.1, read as the reverse complement.
TTACTCCAATCTTGAAATCCCTTCACTGGCTGCCTATCAGTTTCCGAGCACAGTATAAGGTGTTAGTAATGACCTATAAAGCCCTACATGGCCTAGGTCCAACCTACCTAAGGGATCGCCTCCTCCCATATAATCTGCCCCGCACTCTTAGATCTTCTGGGAGGGGTTTATTGCAACCAATGAGATCTAGATTAACATCAACCTCCCAAAGATCTTTTTCTGTTGCTGCTCCCAGACTATGGAACGCCCTGCCAGAGGAGAACCGTCAAGCAACTAGCTTGGAGAATTTCAAAAAAACCATCAAAACAGATCTCTTCCAGCAGGCCTTCCCTGAATAGAACAGACCATTTTAATGGATGCTTCTCCCTCTTTTTATGTTTTTTTTTATTCTATAGTTTTAAAGTTTTAGGGTAGTTATTTTATGTCACTGGTGAATCTGCCAGTTATTTTAAATATATGCACTATTATATGTAATTTTAAGGGGGGTAAATTGTTTTAAGTTATTACTATTGTTATGGATTTGTTTTTATATCCAATTGTTGTGAGCCTCCTTAATTGCTTAATAGGCAAAAGGTGGGGTACAAAAATAAAGTTGTTATTATTATTATTACCACATATTGGTAGTCTACACTGATCCTACATACACAGCTGGATCTATACTACTCTTTTGCTCTTTTTCTACCTATTCATTTGCACAAAACTAACATGTTGTGGTTATTATTGCTCATATGGTACTGGCAACAAAGTGTGCAATCTTACTGCACTCTCCACTGTAATGACAACAGAGTTCTGAGCGGGTTGTATTTTGTATGGGAAATTCAAATTAATAGGCTACCTTTCTATGCATATAAAATAAGCTTATAATCAAGTTATTAAAGTTCAGTAAAAAAATTAATCTGGAAATGCTTGGGTGAAAATTAAAGGAAAAGTTAAATTAGTCTTTCAAAATTTCAAGAAAGATAAGGCAGTACGAATGAACCTTTGCAGAACCATGGGAGACCTACAACATAATGTTATAGAGTGAGCCTCTTCCGTTCAGGATATTTCATTCCATTCTCCCTACTACCATTTTTTTCATGATTTGCCCATGTCATCTAGCAGTCCATGACAACTGAGCATATTTAGTCTTCTATGAGGTATCCTGGAAAAGAGGATCCCTACAGTTAGGAGAGAGGGTAGGTAGTTCTGCAAACTTTCACTTCACTCAAACCTGCAGATACTTCTTTCCTGTACACAGATGATGATGTTTTGTCTATATAAAGACAGGCACTTGAGAATTAAGATTACTATCAGTATATATGACTGGACTTCCACAGATAAGAAACAGCAAGAGAAAATAAGATTCAAGATTTTTTTTAAAAGGCAAGGGAGGGAATCTTCATTATATATAATATAAAAAAATCTATTGGGTATGTTGCCGTTCCCAGTGTGCTGATTGGCTTAGGAAACAAACCCAACCAACTGTAGCACTCTGCTGGCTGGCCAATCAGCAGCTTAAGGGCGTTTTTCCGCAACACCTCCTTGGCCTACAACCACATCTTTGCCTGTTGAGCTGCAGTTAACTAAATACTCAGCCAGCTCCCCTTGCTGTTTTAATATGCATACATGGGGGGGAAATAATGTTGCTTTGTATGTGTCCCCCACCCTCTTCTTTCTTCTTTTTCCTCCTGTCCTACCTTGCAGGGTAGGTTTTCCCCCCTTCCTCTGCTCTTCACCCCTTCTGCACTCAAAAACTTAAGCCCTTTCCCTCTCCTTCTGTCAGGGTAATATTGCTTTAAGTGCAAAAGGAAAAATGGTGGAGCAACAGACTAGCACAGCTGAAGTGGGTTTGTTCACAGCTACGGCTAGGCAGAGGGATGACTAGCAAACACTCCTATATAGCCAAAGCACACAATGTGGTGTGTGGGTTGGTGTTGTGGGGAAAGAGGAGTGTTGTTGTTGAGTTTGTTAATGAGGTTTGTTGTTTATGCTGTTTATTCAGTGTTTGTTTATACTGAAACTTAAGACAAAGACCTCCAGATATTTTTGGATGAACCTCGCTGTCTGTAAGTCTCTTTGTGTGTGAAAGTGGGTCAGAGCTGTGGAACAGCTGCTAGCTGAAGCCTTTGTTTTTATGTCCTTTCTACTGTACAGTTTTGCTGTTTTGGCTACTCCTGGGTTAGTTTGTCCCCAGGCTGTACCAGGTGCCTTTCAATTAGCCTATAATGAGAGGACACCTTCTGCCCTGAGGAACATACAGCCTGCAAAAAAAAAAAAAAAAAACCTGGGAAGGGGTGGGAAGGAGGTGGGAGGCCACCCTGGGGTTCCAGGCCCTCTTCTTCCTTCTTAGGGGACCCCCTGGGGTCCTCTGGCTGCCCCTGGCTCTGTTTCCGGTGGGGAAAAGGCTTTCTTTGCAAATGCTGCACCATATGGGCTGCTGCTTGCTTTGGTCAGTGGGAGGAGCCAAAGCCGGTGAGGGAAGGGGGAATAGAATGGAGTAAAGTGGCCTCTCATTGGCCACCAGCCTCCCCCCAATGGAAATCCAGCATGCTGCTCTTGAAGGACAGCTGGCGTCAGAGTGGAAGGCTGAGGCTCCGCAGTTTGTGAGCAGGGCAAAGGTGAGCCAAAAGACTCACAAAAAAGTTAGAGGTGACCATTCCACCCCTTCCTGGAGAGACTCCTTCATTCCTTTTTCTATTCATTTCTATTTTAACAAGTGGTAGACAAGGGTCCCTGGATCCCCTCCTCTCTGAATGAGGCAGAGCTTTTGCATGCTACTTTCACCAAGTATCTAGACCAGTGGTTCTTAACCTGGTGTCCGGGGACCCCCAGGGGTCCTCAATGTCCTCATAGGGGGTCCGTGGAGGCTTGAAGGCTGCTCAGTCCACTTCCTTCCTGCAGGGGAGTACCCATGTGACAGGAGCCAAGGCAAAGGCTGGCTAGCTGGGCCTGCGCATTGCCATTCAATCCACTCCAGCAACAAACTTGCAGGAAGAAACAGGAGAAAAGTCTTCCCTCCCCCTCCAGTCCCTCTGAAGGAAGATTTCATGGATGGTGTAACTGTATTGCTGTTGCTGTTGTTTTAAATCTAAAGTCTTGGGGGGTCGGTCCATCGCAACAAAAGATATTTAAAGGGGCCACTGCTAAATAAAAGGTTAAGAACTACTGACATAATTGTGTTCATAGAATCATAGAATTGCAGAGTTGGAAGAGACCATGAGGACCATCCAGTCCAACCCCCTGCCACGCAGGAAATCACGAACAAAGCATCCCTGACAGATGGCAATCCAGCCTCTGTTTGAAGACCTCCAAAGAAGGAGACCCCACCACGCTCCGAGGGAGTGTGTTCCACTGCCGAACAGCTCTTACTGTCAAAAAGTTCCTCCTAATGTTGAGGTGGAATCTCTGTTCCTGGAGCTTGCATCCATTGCTCCGTGTTCCAGTCTCTGGAGCAGCAGAAAACAAGTCTGCTCCATCCTCAACATGACACCCCTTCAAATACTTAAACAGGGCTATCATATCGCCTCTTAACCGTCTTTTTTCCAGGCTAAACATACCCAGCTCCCTAAGTCTCTCCTCATAAGGCATCGTTTCCAGACCTTTCACCATTTTAGTTGCCCTTCTCTGGACACGCTCCAATTTGTCAATATCCTTCTTGAATTGTGGTGCCCAGAACTGGACACAGTATTCCAGGTGAGGTCTGACCAAGGCAGAATAGAGCGGTTATTGTTGTTGTTGTTAGGATTTTAAATCTTGAGTTAAGTCTTGGGGGTCCACAGCAACAAAAGATATTCAGAGGGGATCCCTGGTAAAGAAAAGTTTAAGAGCCACTGGCATAATTGTATTAGTATTAGTATAGGTGTCCGTGGAGTAACATACACCATTATGTGCTCTGTTAGGTTTTCAAACAGTGGTTGCAGCATGGAGCTTGGAATGGTAGTGTTCCTTTCACATGGTTCAGCTACGTGGTATTATTTTAGGGGGGGAATACTTCATTTTTTACATGTGGGTGGTGACTGGCTGAGGGAGTGAGAGGAGGGAGGGGCCCTCGTGAGGCTGGTGGTGTAGATGCAGATTAAGTGGCAGGAGTGGATTGTAAGGTGGAGAGGGAATTTGCATTGGCTGAGGGAGTGAGGAGAGTGAGGAGATTCTTGGGTATGTTTCTTAAGCGATCAATCAGCACACTGGGAAAGAAAACATACCCAAACCATATAGCTAGATAGATGGTTTACTTTGTAAGAACTGAGTCAGTGAAGATGGACCTCCCAACTAATTAATTGGATTTTTGGAATAATAGACATTATTTACAGTGTTATAGAACTAAACCAACTTTTGATACGGGTTTTGACGTTGTCCAGTCGCCCAGGTGGTCACATCATCGCCCCACCACCCCTGCTGCCACTGCAACAGGACCCAGGCAGTCAACTGGCAGTGGCAGCAGTGGGGGTAGGGTAACAGAGTGACTCACCCTTAAGCACCACCAGTGTATGTTACGTCAGGTACAGCTAGTATAAATATAATGCTGCAGATGACAGGTTCCCCCCCTCCATTATCCATATGGGATATGTTCCTAGACTTACTGTTTATAAGTGAAACTGCAGATAATAGTAAACCACCATAGAATACCATAGAATCGTGCTAGAGGACAATTCTGTTGGAAGTTGACCAGAGTTGCTCTAGAGGACCTCCAGATGGCCAGAGACCCTCCAGATGCATAGAAACCTTCCCCCCAACCACAGTTAAATGAAACTGCAGTTACTGATACTGCAGATATGGGGAGGGGGGACCTGTATAAACTTCTAGCACTACCTACTTAATCCCTACACTTCTCCTGTATCTTTAAGTGTAAGATTTGAAGTGCTAATATATTTAATGCCAATCAAGCACATATTCCTTTCCCCCACTCCTTCCCTCTTTCTCCCTACCACTTCTACTTCCTTTGGAGTTTTGAAATCTTTTTCCTCTTAGCTTGAGGAATGTTCATGAATCATTTGTCCAGTCAAAATTTTTGTCACTGTATTCTGCAAATAGGACCAGTCCCGTGAACTGGAAGATTCCTGAGCAACCTAATTCCTTTCTGTGAATAAAAGTTTTGCACAAAAAGAAAAAAAATCAAACACAGAACACTGATTCAGAATGGAACAGCTAAATAGCCCACACTGTGAGCTGAGATGTGTCGTAACTTTCTTGTACTTTCCCACTGAGGTGACTCTACAGTCGTCCCTTCACATTCGTGGGGTTACAGGACAAGACCCCTGCAGAAGTGAAAAAAACGCGAATAAAAGCAGCCTTCCTAAACACACACACACACACACGGAAACTGACCCAGCCTCTGAGCATTTAAGGAGGAAAGAAAAGCACAGCCCCATGCTGTGAGCACACAAGCAAAGTCCCCGCCATGCCACTCCCCTCTCTGTGTTTTAACAAACTGAATTGCTTCTTTAAAACTCACATTTTGCCCCATGTCTCCTCATGGCCCAAAGAAAGGCACAGCCGCATGCTTGCCAACCCCCGTACTTTCCCTGTGTGTGAATGTATGTAGGAAAAGTTTGAAATGTGAGTTTTAAAGAAGCAGAGTTTTAAATTCAGTTTGTTGAGACACAGAGAGGGGGTGGCAAGCATGCGGCTGTGCCTTTCTTTGGGCCATGAGGAGACATGGGGCAAAATGTGAGTTTTAAAGAAGCAATTCAGTTTGTTGAGAGGGGAGTGGCAAGGGGGGGGACTTTGCTTGCATGCTCACAGCATGGGGCTGTGCTTTTCTTTCGCTTTAGACCCTGAGAGGCTGGTGTGGGGGGTTGGTTGCTTGCTGGGATCTTCCCTGTGTGTGTATGCGTGCAGGAAGTTTTCCTCCTTAAATGCTCAGAGGCTGCGTTGGGGAGAGCAGGGGGAGGGGGAAAGGAATTTCTGCGAATACATAAAACTGCGAAAGTCAAAGCCGCAAATGTAAAGGGACAACTGTACTTAAATATTGGACTGATGTATCCTTAACACTTGCCTTCCTCTTGCACTGGTGTTTTTGACAGTCACGGATTTTTGCACACTTTGTTTCACAAAGGTATGGCTTATGGCAGGGCATCTGTTTTGTATGCTTTCCACAACGGCACTGCTTCTCAACTTCCTTTCAAGATACAGAGGAAAGAAAACAAAAGGTAAGAGATATAAAATTAACCACACTGACATTAAAGTATATCATTAATAACAATTTTTCATGCTGTTAGATTATCTGCTAATCAATGTCCTAAGAAGAGGACAAACAGAGCAAATTAAAAAGATCTGATGGATTTATTATGACAATTAAGCTGCAAAAGAAGCTGAAAGAAATGGTTTCAATGACTACAACTCGTATACAGACACAGGTCCTCTCACAGACCACCATAATAACGATCAGAAAGATGGGGTAGATTTCCAGAGAACTGAATTCAATCAATTTAAGATTGCACTGGAAGCCTTTGTGAAGATTACATTACAGAATACATTATGTCTATTTTTATCTAATGTAAAGTCATGGAAATCAGTTTTTTTCCTAGTAGCTTCCATGAGATTCCAGGGCAGTAAAGATTTGATTATGCATTCCAGCACCAAGTAAACATGAGGAAGGGTCAACAGGGGAAACTCTTAATATACAAGGTGCATAAAACAGGACAATTTGAGATTTGTATGTCAAAGCAGTAATTTAGAATTGCACCAGGACCACTTCTTTCTTCAACCTGTAATTAGTTTTCAGTGCCATTTTGGTGTAAACTAAAAAGAAAATTGTGTATCTTGGATAGTGATGTATTGGTATTAGAACTCACTATGAGTCCACAATCCTTGATTGGTTAGTCAACCTATACTGCCTTATAGTAATTGTAGGGCTTTAAAAATATATTAGAACTATTATAGAATGACTTTCAATTCCTTGCAGCAGACTAGACTGTGCAATAGAGGAATGTCTGTAATTATTTGCATAAAGAAATATCTCTTCTGTCTTCTAACTTTGGCCTCTACTCTCAAGCATGAATCAGTGTAACTTCAGGTCAAAACCAAAAATGCCACTCCAGGTATTCAGAATAGATATCAGGACATTTGTCCACATAGTTGCCACCTTAAAAATGGCTACTTGCCACTCCTGATGTGAAGTAATTTTTGGCTGACATCTTAACATTCAGGCAGTACATTAAAAATAGCTTTGCAACCCCTGGTAGCAATATTAATATTTCAGGTAATATATCACTAATTTCAGTAGTGACTGACTACTTAATACTTGTTGGATGAAATGGAAAACAGATAAACTCTCTGATACAGAGCAGGGATAGGTAACATGTATCTCTCAAGATGATTTTAAGATTCCAGCTCACATCAGTCTTGATGTTGGCTATTCCAGCTGAGGCTGGCTAGAGTTCAAGACCCATTCCACAAGACTTCAGCAAAACTTTGCTAGTAGAGCTTATTTTCTTTGTTACGAGGCAGTGCTGAAAAGTTTTCAGCCCAACCCACTTTCCAAAATCTGAGCGTAATTTTGTCACTGTAGCTTGAAAGAGTGTTCTTTTGAATTGTAAACTGCCAATCTGCAGGATCATAGTTCTAATTTTATAATCATGTCAATGAAAAGTAGGGAATTTTCAAGTGCTGAACTCCAAGACTTCATAAAGTTCCTGTTCCTGCAGAAGAAAACTCCAAGGAAAATCCATGAGTGTATGATGCAAACATTGACAAGTGCCCATCAAACTCAAATGTGAAGAAGTGGTGTGCCAACCTTCAACATAGAGATTTTGAGACCAAAGATGCAGCAAGATCTGGGAGACCTTCAATAGTGTCGACTTCTGAAATTGTTGAGTATGTTTATGACCTGATTTTGGCAGATCACCAAATCTCAGCTAAAACAATTGCTGAGACACTAGAGATATTCCAGGAATGCATTGGGTTTATAATTCATGTGCAGTTGGCTATGCACAAGATGTATGCCAAGTGGGTCTCAAAATGTCTGAATGATAACCAGAAACAAAACTGAGTGGCTACCTCCAAGTTGATTTTGCAGCATCTTAACCAATCTAGTGATAATTTTTTGGAACGATTCGTCACTGTTGATGAAACACGATTACATCACTATGGTCTGGAGATCAAACAACAGTCCTTGCAGTGGCAGCACTCAGATTCCCCACAGCCAAAAAAATTCAAGACTCAAAAGTCAGCCGGAAAGGACATGGCCACATTTTGGGGGGATAAGAAAGGTATTGTGATGGGTGACTATCTTCAGAAGGGCCAAACAGCTAATGCAGAATACTACTCTAACTTGCTGTGCCAATTAAAGTAGGCATTGAGGGGGAAATAGCAAGGGAAGCTAGGGAAAGGTGTTCTCTTTTTACATGGCAATGCACTTGTTCAGTTTTGGCAAGACAATGGATGTTTCAAAGAATTTGAGATGTTAATGCATAGACTATCTACCCTACCAGATCTTGCTCCATCTGAATATTTCGTGTTCCCAAACTTTAAAAAGAGTTTGAAAGGAAGGTAATTTTCAAATGACTCAGAGGTGATAGCAGCGGCAGAGCAGTATTTCAGTGACCAGACATTAGAGTATTTTTTTTGGAAGTGTTAAACTTGAGAAATGATATACCAAGTGTGTCACACCTTGGGGTGAATATATGGAATGGCACGTAAGTCTCATGGCTCCTTGTCATTCCCTTCTTGGTCGGGCAGAGAACTTTTCAGCACCCCCTCGTATTATTTGGTCTGACACAAAGAAACCCCTCTCCCTTTCTCTGTGATTTAGACAGAGCACTGAGAAAGAAAGGTCTAAGTCCCCTCTCATCAATGTTTTGATTTCTATTGTATTTCCACCTCCTTTTTCCTTAGAAGCCAAAGAAATCCATTACACAGTTCGCTTGACAAAATTACTACTTGTCCTGTTTCATCTCTAGGGATATCCAATGACCAAAGTGCCATTTTGTCTTACTTTCTCATTAAAGCTCAATTTCTGCAAAGCTCTGATCTTCTCTCTGTCATAAGTCAAAGTACGTTGTAGTACCCAAGGTATCACCTTCAAGAGTAGGAAACAGTTTCCCTTATCACATTTTCCTCAGTCATTTGTGTTTTATGTGTGTTTACTCCCTGAAGGAGTACTCTTGAAGATGTGTACAGACACACATGGTTGAGTAATTAGCTGATTTACTATTTGTATGAACTTGACCTAAAAAAAGACAGAGCCACAAAACAGAGAGGGAGTTGGAAACGGCATCACTTTCAGAAAAGGTAAAATTCAGAATACAGTAGGACCCCTGTATCCCCTGGGGATTGGTTCGGGGGGGCGTGGATACTACAAACTGCAGATAATAGTGAACACCTTTGAAAATAATGGGACTTCCAGTTTAAAAAACCACAGAGTTGCCTTGGAGAACCTAGAAAATGGCTACAAAGGACACATTTTCCAGGAAGACTCTATGATAGGTGTGCTGTTTTGTGTCCCGTGGATAATTGAATCATTGGATAATGAATCAGTGAATACAGGGGTCCCACTGTATGTCTTTTCCTGAAACTGAAGTCAACATTATGGAGAAGCAAATATGAATCATCTGGTGAAGAAACCACAAAGCAGAGAAGATAGGCAACATTGGGAATAGAGAGGGCAGCTAGGCAACTTTCTGTATGTATTGATTTTATTATTATTTTGTTGAACATTCACATGCAGTCTGAAGTAGTATAATTTAAAAACTGTTTAGATCCTCCTCTCTCATGCCTCACCTCCCTTCAATGCTACAGCTGCTAAGTTTATCAGAGGTGTATTTTTCAGTGAAATTGCTTTAAGAAAAGAAAATATTGAACCTATGCAAGATAGAGCAAATACAGTTTTACATATGCCCCTACACACTGATCCGAAGTACTTTGTGTGATATAGCACAAATTGTATATGCAATCTGCTGGTTTTGAGAAAAGAAACCAGGAGCTCTATGTTTTTGGTTTGGCTTGCTTGAGAAACAGTAAGCAGTGCAGATGGGGGTTTTGTGGGTCCAGAGAGGGACAGAACAGACAAAAGAAGCAGCAAGTCTTCAGTTCCTTTAATGTTTCATGGAAGTTCACTGAAATAAGCCCCTCCAGAAGCAATGAAATAATGAAAAGTCATTTTAAAAGCACATGACTGAACCGGCAGAGCAATGCTAACCTGTCTACAGATTTCACAGGGACCTCGGTGGCAGCGCTGTGAACATCTATGAATGCCACATTCAAGAACTTTGTTGCAGCTGTCTCCACAAGTAGGCACATCCTCCGTACATGGCAAAGAAAATTCTAAGTAGAAATCAAAACAAAATTATCAAATTGGTGGTAAAAAGGTGATGTGTCAAGAGATGGATATTTCCATCTGTGATTTAATTAAACTAAGCTAAATAGGGCTTGTGTCTATCGCTTGGAGAAACCTTTATAAACAAGCAAGAGAAAATCCCATGATAGGGTTGCCTTAAGGTCACCATAAGTCAGAAAGTACTTGTAGGCACACAACAAAAACAACAACAAAACATAAGTATTTAATCATTATCTACTGTGGCTTTTCGCCATAATCATCCTGTTTCTGTATGCAGTTTGGATCATTTCAGTTTTAAGAAGCTTAACTATACAGTCATCCCTTCATATTCGCAGGGGTTAGGAGTGCAAGACCCCTGCAAATGTGAAAAAATGCAAATTAACTCTCCCCCTTCCCACCAGCATTTGCTCGGCCTTTGTCCCCTGGAGAAGGGGGGAGCTGAGCCCAGGCAAGCCACCGCTGCTGCCCAAAAAGCCGCTGTTTAAACCGATTCTGTTCACCTCCCCCTTCCCTGGTTTCTCACCAGCTTTTCAGGCGCCAGTGCCGGCAACTTCTCTGGGCTTCAGATTACCCCCATGTCCCTGCAGGGGTGTGTGTGTGTGTGAAGAGAAGCCGTTTAAACAGCTGCAAGCCAGCAGTATCCTCAGCGAATGCCCCACTTTATTCGGCTTTGGCCCCCATACAAAAGGGACAAAAGCCGAGTAAAGTGGGGTGTTCGCTTAGGAAACCATTGGTGCTTTACTCGGCTTTCCCCCCCCCCCCAAGAGGTGGGATGGGAAGCAGTGCTCACTGCAAAGCCGTGTGTTCCCTACCGTTCCGCTCTTGAGCGCCAATGCCACCAAATGCAGCCGTTCTAATGTGCCCCAAGCACATTAAACCCCTTAGAATGGCCGTGTTCAGCAGTTCCTGGGAGTTCAACATGGTTGGGCCGGGAAAGGCTCGGGCTTGCTGTTCCTGCCCCAACCACATCGAACCCCTTAGAACGGCCACATTCGGTGGCTCCTATGGGTTCAATGTGGTTGGGGCGGTGCGAAATTAGCTAATCTTGTGGCTTTCAGCCTGGAACTCCCAGAACTAGTTCCCCTCTAAGGGCAACCCTTAGTGGCCTCACTCAAGGGTGCCCACTAGAGGCCAAAAGCTGCCACCACCTCAAGATTTCAGAGAACCCTTTTTAAAATGTGATTACAAGAGGATAATCACACGGATTGTAGGCTTTCCAGTCTTAAATGAGATTATCAACCCCACTCGCTTTCTCTCCAGGAACAGGGAATTCAGCAGCATGACTCTCAAAGCAATATGCACATAGCGCTTGGCTTTTGATAGGAAAAATAAAAAGGGTTTTATTTTTGTTCAAGCAAGTAACAGTTAAAAAGAAATCGTATCATGAAGAAAAGGCCTTTTCCCCAGGTCCAGCTTAGAGTTACAAGATATAGCAAGTACAGAATTCATCCAGTCAAGAAATAAAACAAATCATACAATCCTAACACAATCTAACTAATACATTTTCCTTGCACACTAAAGAAAGTTCCACTCACATTCTGAAGTCCAGCAGGATCAAATCTGGTCCAAATTGGGCTAGGCCACATGCTTAATCATAGCTAGGCCCAGCCACAGCCTCTGAGATTCATGGATGCTCAGAGGGAGTTCAGAGGTCTGCCTTCATCGATAGACCCAAGCCATGTGTCTCAGAACAAAGGGCTGCAACTCTTCAAATCGTCATTAGCCAAATCTGATTGGCCCTTCAGTCACGTGATGTGATGTCATGCTGATGTCAGCCTAGAATATGAATCCCACCTCCCACTTCTCATAACCCTGTTTACCTGTTCCTGATGATCAGAGAATTGATGATTACAAATACTGGGAAATGTAGTTCTGGCCCCATGATGGGAGTTGCATTCATCTGGAGCAGGATGATGGAACGCCATCATGACAGTTTGTGGGCAGCACCAGAGTTTGCTGGGCATTTGTTCTCTGTGGAGGGGTGGAAATCTGAAGGACAAGCAAACCTTGCTGGCTGCAAAGCCTCTGAAGGTTTCTTCGTCCATCGGATTTCCACCCCTCCACAGAGAACAAATGCCCAGCAAACTTGGATGCTGCCTGCAAACTGGCGGTTCTCTGTGGAGGTGGGGGTGGCGAGCTGAGTGGGTTTAAATGGGGGCTTTTCTGCAGTGATGCCGGTGGCTTGCCACCGCCTTTTAAATGGCTTTGGGGGGGAATCCGAGGACCAGGAGAAGCCCTGTTGCGGAGAAGCTGCGGTTTAAACCCATTCAGCTCACCACCCCGTCCCTGGTTTTTCAGCAGCAACAGCGGCGGCTGCCGTGGGGGTGGCATGGAAGTGGCAAGCCGAGTGGGTTTAAATGGGGGCTTTAAGACGACAATGTCAGTGGCTTGCCGCCGAGGGCGAGGCAAGCATGGACATCACCGCTGAGAAGCTGTGGTGTTACACTGCCTCTCCTCTCTCCCTCTGTGCCTACACACCAGCACAGTGTGGAGAGGGAAGGCTTGTGTGTGTTTACAATCAGTTCAGGAGTGCTCCTGCTGAGAACTCCTATCCTGATCCCTCTGAAAAACACTTTCAGGGATTTCTCTAGCCTGGAAATCCCTAAGAACTATATCTCTCCTCAGGTATGCCACCAACACCCAGACGAAGTCTTCCACCAGCCTGCCAGGAGACTGAATCAGGTTCTGTGATTAACCAGTGGGACTAACTGCCCTATCAAACTATTACCAACCCCCTTCTCTAGCCCCAGAGAGGAACCAATATAGCAAGGACCGAAATAAGGCGCATGTAGGCATGACTTAGTAGGGAAAATAGAAAAAAATTATTTTTATTCAAGCAAGTTTAAGACAAGTTCAAAGGTAAATCACTTTATGAAGAAAGTGATTCTTTCTTCTGCTTTAAAGCTTAAGGTTACAGGGATAACAAAGCATGCCATACATTCAGTCAAGAAAAAATAAAAGAGAATCCCTGACGCAACTAGCTAAACTGTTCCCTATACAATAGAAACACTACTTACATTGTGAAGTAACATGAAGGTTGCTGCTAGTATCTAAGCTGGGCTGAGCCATATGCCCAGCCATGTGTTCACTCAGAGCATCTTTCTCTGAGGTACATCTATCTCCTCAGAGGTTCCTCTTTGTTTCTCTCTGCCTCATGGTCTAGGCAGGGTATAAAACCTTTTTCAAATTACCAGTCTCAGATTTCATTGGCCAGACCTGTGTCTGGTGATGTGATATCATGATGATGCTATCTCAGGAGATGACCTCCACTTCCCACTTTTGTCTTAACCCTTACTTTATCTGGTCATGCTGACAAAACAATCACTGTTTGCAGATAATGGAAAATGTAGTCTTTGCAGAATGATGGGAGTGCCACCACCTTGGCAGGATGATGGGACTGCCTTCATGACATGCGGTTTAAATACATTCAGCTCGCCACCCCATCTCTGGTTTTTCGGCAGCAACAGCAGTGGCTGCCGTGGGTCTCGAGTGTCCCCACAACCATGGGCGTGGCGAGCCAAGTGGGCTTAAACAGGGGCTTTCGGGGCAATGTTAGCAGTGGCTTGCATGAGCTTCGGCTCCCCCCTCCCCCAGGGAACAAAGGCCGATGAAAATGGTGCATTCCCAGGAGGGGAAAGAAACTTCTGCAAATAAATGAAACTGCAAAAGTCAAAGCCGCAAATGTGAAGGGACAACTGTATTGTTCAATTGGATGCATGCCAGATTAAAATAGGCAGCAAAGAAACAAAAGACTTACTGGATTTTCCACATGGACAAGACCTTTTCCCAGATCGAGGACATTCCCCACAGGCCCCACCATGACAAACACGTTCACAGGCATGATAGCCACAAGGCAATGTCTTACCACACACCTGGTAGGAAAGCATATAAGGTAGTTGCAAGTGAAGGGATTGGCATATTAACTACATAATGAAATTGAATACAATGAAGGAAAGAAAGAGGTCACCTCCCCCTGAAGAATTAAGTAATATATAAACCACATTGCAGTAGGGGGTAATTTTAAATCTTCCAGAATAAACCTTTTCAAAGTTGTATGACCCCTTTCAGCAAAAACAAGACAACAAGAAATTTGATGACATGTTAATCTTCATGCATTAGGATCTTTTTTAATTGCTTTAAGTGAGTTATGCAGTATTTGCTGACACCAGTGAAAATTCCAGAGTACTGCAGGATATAACAGTCCCTATGTCCAATCAATTATGTTCTATCCAAACATCCAGAGCCAGAATCAGATAGAATGAAAGTGAAATTAAGCATACATTTCAAGTACTATGGAGTATTTCTAGTCCCCAAGGAATTCCATTGCTATGCCAATTGACAAAACAGAGGCTTTTCCCCAATAAGGTTAACCTGCTGACAATAAAAGCACTTCACTTCTGCTTTGTTGCATCACATTTGCTGAAAAATAGCATAAGACTCTTTTCTGCCCTAATACACTACTTAGATGGGACAAAAAATGTACCTCAACAACAAAAAGGAACAGATTTGTTGGACAATTTGTCCCAGCTGTTTTTATTTGTGGGGGGGAAATGTATAGGGAAGTTGAAATTTGGAGCAAATGAGCAGATGACAATGTCTTAGAATGCCTGCACTGTATGTCTAGACGTATGTGGCTTCTGCAACAAAACATAATTTAGAGGGATTAAAATATCCCATCTTTCAGCTTGTGGGTTAACCAAAAGGTAACTAAAATGGACTCTTTCATAAAAAATAAAAAATAATAGTTTTAATATTGTTACTAGCAACATTCTTTACATTATAAGAGCTAATGAAGGGATGACCCACTGGCACAAGGGAAACACTGCCTTCTCTGCTGTGGCACCTTAATTAATGGAATTCCTTCCCCTTGGAGGCTCGACTGGTATCAATACTGCTGTCATTCCAGCACCAGGCAAAAGCATGGTTGTTCACTAAATCTTTGGGGGCTTAACTAGTTTTATACAGACTCTCATATGTAGGTACACAGTTTTAAATCACTTTAAACTATTTTAACTGGTTTTAATCTATTTTTTTAACATGTTAACTTGTTCAAACTTTTTAGCCTTTTAAGATAATTCTCATTGTTAAGCACATTATTTGTAAGCTATCTTATAAAATACAATACAGAAAGCAACTTGTATAAAGGTGGCCAATGACACTAAAGGAAGGCCACACAATCAGAGTCAGTGCAGAGGCCGGTTTTCTGCTACACAAATAACCAAACCATCAAAAGCAGAAAAGAACAAAACCTGGAAACAGCCAGAAGTTCATTTCCAGTTTTTAAAAACAGGTATATTTGATGTTAAACAGTCCAAGGGGGGCCTATGACCTATTTAAAAGTTGGATCACTGTTCCTAGGAGAGGCAATTCACCCTTTCTTGCTAGAAAATGGGAGACAAGTTGGCGTCTGGGTGGTGCTGGAGCTGCAAAAACAGCCTAGGCTATGGTTTGGATCCAAACAAATCTGCTGAACACACATATCCTCATGGAAGACAGCTGCTCCTATTGCTGCCAGTTTCCCTTTCCCACTGTAGCCCACTGCACCATATCCTACATTGTCTGAGTGTACTCTGGGCTCTCAGGAACACTGGTAGGGTCATGAGGGGTTGCAGTGAGAAGGACAGCCAAGGAAAGCCCACCCTTTTTATTTATTTGTACACATAAAAGTCTTGCTTAAGCACCACTGCAGCCAGACAAATATACACTACAGTGGCAGATTGGAAAATTCCTATTATAAATAAACAAATGGTTCCAGAAGAAGGCAGAGATTCAAACAATCAGCATCTACACATAATTCCAACAATAATAATAATAATAATAATAAAATTTATTTATACCCCGCCCCTCTGCTAAAAACAATCAGGGCGGTTGCGACAGATCTTTAAAAAGTTTATTTTTAGACAACAACTCCCACCAATGGCCATACTAGCTGGGATATTTTAGGAATTGTAGTTTTTAAAAAGTAACATTTCTAAGCTGTGACTTGTAAGACAGCCAGGAAGCACCAGATGTTCACGTGGGACTGCTGGACATGTTAGACTTGGACAAAAATTACTTTTCTCCCCAAGTCACATTTAAAACCATTGCTCTGCTTGTTAGCCTATCAGGCTTTCCTCTTTCCTGCAAAGCAAAGCTCTAAATATCTGATGACAAATTAACATGGCAACTTACCTGATCACACTGCCATAAAGGACTCGCACAAAGTCTTTCTGCTACCTGTCTACCACAGACACAACTTTGCTTACTGATTCTTGGGCAGGGCTGGCAATCTCCTAAAGGTAAGGTGGAGTTAATGATTAGAAATTTATTTGTTTATTTGTTTAATTTATATCCTGCCCTTCTCCCACCAAGGTACCCAAGGTAGCTTACCACAAGGTTAAAACAAAATATAACTAAAATCTGAATGATACAAAAATTAAATATGAAAAACATTACAGTAGCCATCATGTAAAAACACCCATACTTCTAAAACAGTATAAATCATTTAAAAGACATAGTAATAAAGACAAAAATGCACTACTCACACCCCAATAAAACCCTTTTGCTGACCTCTTAATTATCAGTTACTCAGTGAGAGATTGTGAGGGAAGAAATCCCCAACTGAGTGCCAGACCGGGGTGGGGGGAGCTGATTATGCATATGTAAAGGTAAAAACAGAATTGATTCAAAAAAAGAAAACCATCTTCCATTCTCACACATCCACATCTACCTGGATGACAAGGTTTCTCACAGTTGTGTTGTCCACATGGCAATTTCCGTCCACAAGGCATCTGGCATGACCATTCCTTTGTACTGCATCTTCGTGGCACAGGTTTGGCCTTCTTACAGTAACAAGTTACTGTGACCATCTTTGGACAAGGTGGACAAGGACCTAAAGAGATAAAAAAGGAATATGACGTAAAAACACATGTTGTTTGGGCAGCATTGCCCCTACGGCAGAGATGAGCAACTGCTGGGGGATGGGACCTGCAGCCCCAACTCCCAGGTTCACAGGAAGTGACACAATCTCATTTCTAGAGACCTTTTTGTTTGATTTTTAGCTGATTTATCAGCCTTTTTGTGCCATTTAGTGTTTTGGGGGTTTCTGACTGCCTGAATAAGATTTTTTTTTTAATCATTTTTTTTAAAAGGGCAGGCCTGGAGCTTTGAAGGTCTGCAAGAGCTGCACATGTCCCATGAACTACACCTTCCCCACCCCAGCAGGTATACCACCTATACTTAAAATGGCACTGTCGCATACCTAAAATGGTGGCATCACATACCTAAAATGGCAGCACCCACTGATTAATATGCGACTCAGCCATCCACGATTTTTGATATCTGCAGGGGGTTCCGAAACCAACCCCCATGAATACGGAGGGTCCACCGTACTAAAATAGTTCCTACTGACTGATAGGGTTTCATAATACAGTAGTATCCCCATATCCGCGGGGGATTGGTTCCGGGGGAGGGGCTGTGGACACTGAAATCTGCAGATAACAGTGAATGCCGGACTTCCCTCCCCTGTCCACCTCCCGCCACCTCTGCTGCCACCACCACCAGAACCCCCCACAGGGAAGGGAGGCGAGCTCTCCCCCTCCGTCCCTCCCCATCTACTCCTCCACTGTGCCACTGCCCCTCCCACGGGGAAGGGAGGTGAGCTTTCCCTCCCCCGTCCACCCCCCACCGTCGCCATCCACAAATAACTGAATCAGCGGATGGCAAATCAACGGATACGGGGTGCTACTGTATTACCAGCTGCACAAACTAGTTTCTTGAAATGCAGCAAAATTTAAATCTGCACTATCCCATGCTTTCAAACAGTTACATTTTCAGGACAGCTTGGCTAACATTATGTACCTGGGTGACAAAGTAGCAGGCACTTGTGTCCACAGGAAGGCTTGAAATCTCTCTCACATACTTGGCCACAAGAATGTGGAACTAGCCAGGGATCTAATGGTGGGTCTTCTACCTTTCCACAGTAGCAGTAGTATCGAGAGGGAGTTTCAGAACGCTTGTACTCAAACCTGCACTTTGGACTGAAAATGGAAAGGGGAGAAATTAACAGAGAGTGCAGGAAAGCTCAACTCAGCGATATGATGCCATTGCAATCACATCTTAAGCCAATAGTGAGGCAGACAGAGGTACAATACACCAACATGGATGCTACATGCCAGTGTTTAAATGAAAAGGCACATCTTTAGTCAAGCAATACAAAAACCCAAATATGAAAAGGTAACACTCTAATATGAGTGTGAAGAGAGAAGACAGGCAGGCCTGGTTAGAGTCAGCCAATCACAGCTCAGGGAATGCTGTGAAAGGAGGCCTATAAGGAGAAAGGGATAAAACTAGAGGCTTTACTCTGCTAAAGAGTCAGATAGGGAAACATAGCGTAGAGGCAGTCAGAGAAGACGTGAATAGGATTTTGGGAGCTGTGGATGAGGAAAAAGTTCAGGGTTCTTGTTTCATTCATTTAGTTATATAATAAATCTTTACTTGTTTTATTTTCGACAATTATGTCTGACTGTTCCATTTAAGAATTGATAATGAGTCTGGTCACACTTACCACAGTGAACCCACTAATCAACACAACCACTTGTCTGTAATAAGGATAACTTTGAAGCCTGAGTACGAGATCCAAAGGGTAAAAGGGCAAACTGAGTGACAGGAGTCCAAAGGTTGGAACTCCAGGGCCAGCCTGGAAAAGGATTCCACCACAACAAGCAACTGTAAAAACTTTATTGGATTTATATAACGTATTTTTTAAAAAACTGTTTCCAGGACACTTAAGAACAATACTTATAAAAACAATTACCGGTAAACATAACATTAAAAATACAAATAAAATTTTAAAAACCAAAAGCTGGATTAAAAACAGGACAATTTAAAGAGACATGAAAGAATAATATTTTGCCTAGAGCCAAAAAGATAACAATGTGCCAGGAGAACCCCTCTAGGGAAAGAATTCCAGAGGCAGAACACCAATAACCACCGAAAACAGTGTCCCCATGGTTGCAACCTGTCTTGCCTCAGTTAGTGGTAGTCCCCAAAGGAAAGCTTAACACACAATCTTAATGTATAGGCAGATGGTGCAAGATCTGGCATTTCTTCAGCTACCTGGGGCCCAAGCCATTTAGGTCTTTACAAGTAAATGCCAAAACCCTGAGTTGTGCTTGGAAACAAACTTAAAGGCAGTGGAGTTCTCTCAATAGTGACAAAATGTGTTCCCAGTAACTAATCCCAGTTCCTATCTTTACAGTTCTGTGCTGGACTAATGGTAGTTTCTGATTTGGGTTCAAGGGCAACCCCCTGTGTGCATTATAGAAGGTTACCAGAATAATTTAGGAGCAAAGATGGCAGTGATTAATAGTTTAATAGAAAACCTTTAGGTGAGTTAACCTTGGGAAGTCAAGAAGAATGAAGATAAGAGTAAGGAAGATTAGGAATATTGTAAATATTGTAAAGAATATGTAATACGTTGCATGTGATTGATAAGTGTACAGTATAATTAATATGTTTGCATGGTGATAATTCATAAAAATAACAATAATTAAAAAAGGTTACCAGAACATGGACAATGACAATTATCAAGTAATCTAAAGAGATTATCAAGTACCTACTCAAGGTGGTGAAAAGCACTCTGAGAAATCTAGACAAAGGGAGTATAGTGATAAAAAAATTAGAATACTCCCCAACTATGAACCTGATCCTTAAGAGACAACATAACCCCCTTTGGAACAACATTATTGCTACCTCCTCAGACTGATAACCTCTGCCTTGTTGGAAATGAGCTTCAAGTTTACTGGCTCTCATCCAACTTATTACTGATTCTAGTCACTGGTTCAGCATTTCCGCGTATTCATCTGACTCACGTGCCAAGGAGAAACAGAACTGGCATCATAAGCATACTGATAACACTTCAAATCCAGATCTCAAGATAACCTCTCTCAGTAGTTTTACACAGACATGAAAAAGCATGGTGAACCATATGGGACCACAATACAAGTGCCTGGAAACTTTTGAGGGGCTGGCAGGACCAAGCAGGAATCCTTCTGCACTCCCAACCACCAATTTCTGAAAACAATCCTATATAGAAAAATCCTACAGAATCATGATTATATCATGTCCCAACTTCCTAATTCTCAGTCTACCTAGAAGGACACTGTAGCTGATAAAGCCATGGAGAGTTTGAGGAGAATTAAAAGTGTCACCATCTACCTTTTTTTTTCACCCAGGATCCTTCACAGACACTAAGACAATTAATCATGGCTTGTCCACGCTGCAGCACAAATGTGTGCAATGTTGATTTCCAGCAATTCCAGAAGCTCTGTAAATGGTTCCACTTATGGTACAGGACAGGGGACTTGTAAGGGGTCAGTGGCAGACTAAATTGGTGGAAGTTGAGCAAAATAATTTAGCCCCTCACCCATCCCCAGAATCTCTTGCAAGAAGACATTCTTTGGTGCCAGGACTGACAGACATGAGTGCTCAAAAGTTGTCTTATATGCCGGAATATACGGTACTTAAACTTGCACTTAACAGCCATTTTAATGCATTAATGTGCTCAGTTTCCAATGGTCTTTAAAAAGACAGTAAAAAGAATGTAAGTGCAATGCAATGAGGCAACTGGCTTTGATTAGTAGTGAAGCCCTTCTAAATATTGTCTGATGCAATGAATAAAAATGGACAGAATCCTGATTTTGATGTGGTTTATGCCTACTAGAGAGACCCAGTATAGATTGGATTAGTCAGGGATACTTCAACATGAAACCAGTTTTGGCAAAGCAACATCAAAGCACTCGTTTTGCAGCTTTACAGCTGCATCTGTTCTTCTTTTAAAGCTATTTTTTTTTTGTTTTTCCACCACATAAAGCACCTTCCAGAATAAAACCGTAAAAGCCTACCATGGCCATGGATAATCCTTTTTTCCAAAATCATCATCTGTCAAGGGAGAGGATATTAGGAAAAGGCTATCCTTCGCCCACTTCTGAATGCATGGCATGTGAAATATGCAGAAACATCCAGAGCAACTCCAGACCTAAAAGACAAAGATAGACCAGAAGCCCTTACTAGCAAATGTGTTGACTAAACAGATATACATACATACATACACATATATATTTGGTAAAGAGCAACCAGCGTGGAGCACAATAAATAAACCATAAAGGCAAATTAATAAATGAGACAATATAAAAATATCACAATAAATATAATTTGAACCTGTAAAAGCACCCCGCCCAAATCATTGTACCTCATGCTTTATGTCTATAAACTCAGTCATCGCTTAACTTTTATCTTCAGTGATTTTCCCCATATCGGCCTCCAGGAATTAACACTCTTAATCCACACATAAAAATTTACTTTATTATCTTTTATTTATTATCTACATTTCTATACCGCTTATCAGTGCCAAAGCTCTCCCTAAGCAGTTTAATGTCCTCAAAAAGAATGGTTACATATTCTAAAAATGCTGCACAGAGAGGGTTTTCTAGGCCTCCTGCAGGAAGCACAATCATAAGGATGCCACAGACAAAGCCTTATCACAGATTCTGCTTGATATTAAAACCAAAAGGAACAGAATCTACTTTAAAAGAAAAAAGAGCTGCAAGAGTATCAGAAAAGAAAGCAGCTCCTCTCCCATCTCTTCTTCAAAGAAGGCACTTATTCCTTGTCCTGTCCCTTTCAGAGAATGTCTTGTCCTGACTAGGACTGTCCCCAATTGGGACCGGGGGGACGGGAGTGGGGGACAGCAAGCAGGCAAACACTGTACCAGTAACATAACATAAATGGCAACTTTTACAATAGAGGTTGTCAATTAAACAGTAGCATCAACCCTTATGGTAGAACAAGTCTGAAGTACAGTATATTGAAGATTTCCCACATAAATGTAACAAGGGTGCAGAAGCTGGAATTCAGGCAGGGTCCAAAGATTCTTACAGCGCCATCACTCACTGGTTGAATTAGCTATCCAGCAAGAAGATGAATGCAGTGAATCTGTATCACTGAAACTGTGTCACACTGTTCAAGGAGATTCCGAAGCTAAAGTCACAAGTACGTTTGCCCTTTATGTTTGGAAATTAAGGCAAATCCACTAGAACAGTAAATATAGAGTCAAACAATACTATGACAGTGCTCATAATACACGATACTTACAGCTTGGTTTCTCTTAATCGAAGCAATACAAATCAAGCATGTCATTGCACCAGACTGGAAAGCATCATTCATGTACTGTCTTGTGCGTTCCAATTCACTTGCATCACCACCTTTGAACACAAGAAAATGAATTTGTTTCATGATACCAAACTAAAGTCAAGAATGTTTTATCCTAACTTCTGTTTAAGGATCAATGTCAAAGGACGATCTAATTAATGCAGCATTTCTTTCCAGGTAAACCATGTTACCTAACTATTTATTAATTAATGCAGCATTTCTTTCCAGGTAAACCATGTTACCTAACTATTTATTAATGCTTTGAAACAGAAACTATATATGAATCAAGGCCATGCCTATCTCATTCCGAGCTCACAGTGGCTCTTCTCAAACAACGTATGCCCTATAAATGCTGGTGAGTTCAAGTGCCTAGAATCACCTTCTCTTATTTTCTGTCTCTGAAAGGACTGCATAGAGCCTTCTTTCCAGTTCTGGAGTTTGCCTCAGACAAGAGAATAATATTCTTTCCACCTTTTTATTCATGGCAAAAATACTGTATATGTTACACTAACCATGAGAACATAGTACTACCCCCATATCCGCAGGGATACATTCCTGGACTTACCATGGAAACACAAAACCAAGAATAATAGAGAACCCTATTGAAAGGAACGACTTCAGGCCCAAGGATACCATAGAGTCGTGCTGGAGAACCTAGAGATTACAAGAGAACACCTCTCTAGGAATCTCTAGGTCTTTCAGTGTGACTCTACGGTCAACCTCTGGCAGAAACATACCATAGAATTGCACTGGGGAAACCTAGAAAATGTCTAGAGAGACCACATTTTTCCAGACGCAGGTAAGTGAAACCGCAGGTACCGATCCCACAGATATGGGCGTTGTACTGTATTGCCATAAGATGGAAACTTGCTACAGAATTACCATTTCAGTAGCACATAACATAGCTTTTACTATAATCTCTTCAGCATGGAGCAGCATGGAAGATGCAAGCACAGATGAGTATTGTCATCGCTCCCTCCATTTCTATATTTATTGGTTAAAGTTAAAGCTTTTGAGGCAGCAAAGCTACATTTATAAGCAAATATACAGTTGGACCCCCAAATCCGCAGGGGTTTGGTTCCTGGACTTACCGTGGATACCAGAAACTGCTGATAACACTGAACCCTATTAAAATAAAGAACTTCTGGTAAAAACGTACCATACAGGTGTGTTGGAGGACCTAGAAGATGCCTAGAGAGGACACCTCTCCAGGCATTTTCCAGCACGACTCTATGTTTTGTGTCCCTATTTTGTGTCCTGCAGGTAACACAAACCATGCATGTTGGTTTTGCAAATACGGGGATCCAATTATACTTACATTTTTCTTATGTTCTACGGGCATCATATTGTTCCTACAGTAAAACTACTAATGTAAGAAATCTATTACCTCAGTTGGAAATCAACATCTGAATAATCAATATTCTCAGTGTAATGATAGTTCATTGTGCATACTGAAATCTGAAAACAGAGGGAAGATTTTACCAGTTTGATTAGTGTAAGTTGTAAATGTTTTGTCCAATATTCTTCCATGTTTTCCTTCAGTCTCTTCTTCGTCATCTTCAGAGGAGGAACTAAACTGCTCTTCCACAAGCTTTTTAGCTGCAGCTTGATTGGCCTTCTTAATTTCATCAAATTTTTTCTGTGATGCCAACTCTGTTAAAAGGTACAAAGTGATAACACTTACATATGGTGATCACATGAATTTCATAGTGTTTTCTTAGGGGCATCTAAAATACAAGAAGGTTTTTTTAAACATATGAAATGCAAAAACAAACAAAATCTCTGTTTAAAAACCTAACCAATCACACATAAAGAAGAAACTTCAGAAACAAAGTTTTTGACAAGCCCTGGACCCTACTTTTCTGTACAGATAGCACATTCTTTATCATCTTCTGATGTGCAAGGCCAGAACACATGAAAAATAAGATTAGGGTTTCCTCAAGCTAGCGTAGCATTTTCTTCAAACACCAACATGCTAGACTTCTTGGTTTCTTACTGCATGTTGCTAAGACCACCAACAGTTCTGAAACTAGCCATCTGTTCAATATAGAAGCACATGACCATCTGTATGAAAAATAAATTATCAGTTACTAATGGCTGGCTAATTATGGGATTAAGCAAATGTAACACATGCATGCATGTAAACAACCCAAGAATACCTGATATTTGAAGACTATACATCCTTTCGTAGGTCGGTAAAATGAGTACCCAATTAGCTAATACACATTGGAAACTGCTTAATGCAGTGTAGATGTGTAAATTGCTATTGCTTAAAACAATTTGTATGCCACTCTGATAACCTTGTGGCTGAAGAGCGGGGTATAAATAACTAAATAAATAAACAAATAAAAAAATAAATATTTCCCCTTTTCTTTTGTTCCCAATTGCAATAACAAAAATATAGCAGCCATGAAAAAGAATTAATTATTACTTTAGTTCTCAGTTCTATCCGTTCATCTATTAAACTTTAAAGTGGCTATCCTTTACACACTTACCTGAGAATAAGCTTCACTGAGCTCAACAAAACTAACTTCTGTGTAGATATTTCTGGACTGTGCAATAGGTTGCTTACTCTACTAACAGAAGTGGTAAACTCACACAGTACTGTAAATGTTTGAGGGCCAGCATGGTGTAGGGGTTTGAGCACTGGACTACAACTCTGGAGACCAGGGTTGGAATCCCTGCTCGGCCATGGAAACCCATAGGGTGACCTTGGGCAAGTCACATTCTCTCAACTTTAAGGAAGACAAAAGCAAACTCACTCTGAACAAATCTTGCCATGAAAACCCAGTGATAGGTTTGCCTTAGGGTCACCGTAAGTTGGAAACAACTTGAAGGCATACAACAACTGTAAGTATTTAAGGATCAGAACTCAAGAATATGTAACATATTTTTTAAAAATAGGTTTAGAGCCTAATGACAATGTATCAATATCTGAATACTTAAAATAGATTTTAAAATCTTTATTTTAGATTTTATCAGCTTCAGACTGATTCATTCAGATAGAGGCTGCTGACATGGCAGAAATAATACAGTCTGACACCACTTTAACTGCCATGGCTCAGTGCTATGGAATTCTGGGATCTGAAGTTTTCTGAGATCCGAGCTAGACCCAGGGTACCATATGCCATTAAAAAAATCCCCCAAAAGTGCCCAACAGACTTCACGCCCAGTTGCCTGGATCCCATCGCAGCAATGGCAGCAGCGTGCCACCACCAGTTGACTGCCTGGGTCCCGTCACAGCGGCAGCAGTGGCTTCCCACCGCCGCCAGTTGACTGCCTGGGTCCCATCGCAGCGGAAGGACTGTAGTTGACTACCTGGGTCGCATTGCAGAAGCACCAGCAGCAGCTTCAAGGTGCATTATTTTTGCAGTATGGCAGAGCCATATTGTCTATATACACATTCTTCCTGAAAAGTGGAATCAGCAAAAACTGTTTCTTTTTTCTGCCGATAAAGGCATCTGCAATGGTAAAAGCCACTATGTGAGCATAATGGCACCACCAATAATACTTGCAAATGGCAAATTCTTGTTGATTTTCATGGATTAGGATGGATTGTGAAAGTGTACAGGTTTTCAGACAAATAAAACTTTTCTGTGCATACAGTAGCTGTACATGCAAAAGGGATCCATGTTGGTGGGATGTAGGTATGAATAGCAAGGCAGGACAGTTGGTGGATAGGAATACAGGATGATATTATGCGCATATATAATGCATGAGTGTGTGTGTGTGTACAGATATGTGTACATCAATAGCATGTGCAATTACTGAGTGCACAAGCACTTGTGTGAGAATGGTATGCCTGATGGGCATGTTTGTGAAAACGGGAAGGGGTGGGAATTGTGTGCACATCCATGCATGCATGCACACTGACCCTGTCTAAATGACATGCAAATGTGCGCATATCTGAACAGCATACAACTGTGTGCTTATGAAGTACACACTTCAAAGTCGTATACTTGGCTACTCATATGCACACATACTGTATGCATCCATGAATGGCATGGGGGGGGCTGTACATGCATGAGTGCAGCCCATGTGTCTGCAAAATGTCACATACACATGCCTCAATATGTGTGTATGTGTGCACATAATGAATATGACAGTAAGAGATGGGAATTATATAGCATTTCTCATTAATTAAAAAAAGGAATTACTGAGGTCTTACCGGGTGTGTGTTTTTTCCTGCTTTTTACTTTGTAACATATTTTTATTTTTTAAAAAACCATTCTAAATAAAGTAAATATAACATTTGAATATCAAAGAAATAACTAATTCTATATACAGCCGTATCATGTTCAATCCAAATAAAATTGTTCTTGAACTCGTCATATCACTGTTGAGGAAGGTTTTTCTGCCACACATATCTCAAGGTCCATATATATATGGACCTTGAGATATATGTATGGCAGAAAAAACATCTTCTACAGTGATATGACGAGGGCTTCAAGAACAATTTCATTTGGATTTAACATGATCTTTTTTTATTTGGACATGAAATATCTTGTTTTTTATATATTTAAAAAATCGTACATATACATATATATATAGTGATGACGAGGGCTTCAAGAATAATTTCATTTGGATTTAACATGATCTTTTTTTATTTGGATATGAAATATCTTGTTTGTTATATATTTAAAAAATCATACATATATATATATATATATATAGTGATGATGAGGGCTTCAAGAACAATTTCATTTAGCTTTAACATGATCTTTTTTATTTGAATTTAAAATATCTTGTTTTTTATATATTTAAAAAATCGTACATATATATATGTGTATATATATGTGTGTGTGTGTATATATATATATATATATATATACACACAGTTGCCCCTCCACATTCGCGAACTTGGCATTCGCGGTTTTGGGGGGCCCCCCCCGCCCTCCCAAAACCGCGACACGGGGGCCTCCGGAGGTCCCGTGAAGGCCATGGGAGGGAGCAGGGAGGGACAGGAAGACCTCCATAGGGCCTTCGGAGACCCTCCGGAGGCCCCGTGAAGGCCTTGGGGGGAGTGGGGAGGGCCGCCGAGGCCCCATGAAGGCCCTGGGCGGGAGGGGGGAGGGCCGCTGAGGCATCCATGGGGAGGCATCTCGGGAGGGTCTCCAGAGGCCCCTTGAAGGACTTGGGAGGGAGTGGGGAATCCGGGGAAAGCGACTATGGGGCCTCCGGAGGCCCCGTGGTCACTTTGGCGGGGAAGGGGGAGCAATCAATATTTGCAGATTTTTCACATTCGCGGGGGTCCGTGGAACCTAACCCCCGCAAATGTGAAGGGACGACTGTATATAGTGATGACAAGAGCTTCAAGAACAATTTCATTTGGATTTAACATGATCTTTTTTATTTGGATTTAAAATATCTCATTTTTTTATATATTTAAAAAATCGTACATATATATATATATATATATACATATATAGTGATGACGAGAGCTTCAAGAACAATTTCATTTAGATTTAACATGATCTTTTTTATTTGGATTTAAAATATCTCATTTTTTTATATATTTAAAAAATCGTACATATATATATATATATACATATATAGTGATGACGAGAGCTTCAAGAACAATTTCATTTAGATTTAACATGATCTTTTTTATTTGGATTTAAAATATCTTGTTTTTTATATATTTAAAAACTCGTACATATATAGATAGATAGTGATGACGAGAGCTTCAAGAACAATTTCATTTGGATTTAACATGATCTTTTTTATCTGGATTTAAAATATCTTGTATCTTTATATATTTAAATAAATATCTTTTATTTTTAAAAAATATCTTGATTTTTATATATTTAAAAATATATTTTAGATGGATGGATAAATAGATAGATATTTTGTAAAGGGCCTGCCCAGGTCTTTCCTTATTCCCCGGGGCCAAACGTGGTGCACGAGGAGGAGGAGGAGGCGGCGGCTGTGAGGAAAAAGAGACTCACCGCCGGCTCCCGGACTGCTGCTGCTATTCCAAGCCGGAGCCGCTGAAGAAGCGCCGCCCGTTCCCCTCGCCCTTCCCCGGCCGCCCGCTCGGCTCCCGGCAGGAGGAGGCATCCCCGCGGCTCCCGCTCTGCCCCGGCCCCGGCCCCGACCCCCCTGGCGCCAAGCCCCCGCCGCCGCCTCCATCCCGCTTCTTCTTCGTCTCCGCTCGGAGCTTCGGCGGGCGACGACGGCTTCAGTGTCCACTCCCTCCCTCCCCTTCCCGGCCCGCTGTGCCAAAGGGGACCCCGTTGCAAGGAAGGACCCAGGTGGGCGGAAACGTAACGCTTCGCCCGCCTTCTCCGCCGGTTACAAAAATACAACTCCCAGCATCCCTCAGTGCAGGGAGGACAAGAGAAAAGCAGCTAGAATAGCTTTTCCTGACCGGAAAAGGGAAACGAGGGCACCGGATATTCCACTTTGACTGCGCTGGATGCCTCCTGTGGAATCCTGGGATTTGCAGTTTAGGGAGGGGCATTTAGAACTCTCAACTAGAGAGCTCTTAGGCCTCACTGAACTACAAACCTCAGAATTCCACTGTCCACAGGAGGCAGCCATAGCAGATAAAGTGGAATAATAGCACTAAGAGGGGATTGTGGTGGGTGAACTGCTCTGGCCTCAGCCAGACAGCTCTTAGGCCTAGCTAAACTACAAACCCCAGAATTCCACAGGAGGCAGCCATAGCAGTTAAAGTGGAATAATAGCACTGTAAGAGTGTAGTGTAGTGGGTGAACTGCTCTGGTTGTCTCCTGTGGAATCCTGGGATTTGCAGTTTAGGGAGGGGCATTTAGCATTCTCAACCAGACAGTTCTTAGGCTGTGCTAAACTACAAACTCCAGAATGCCACAGGAGGCAAGCATAGCAGTTAAAGTGGAATAATAGCACTGTAAGAGTGTAGTGGGTGAACTGCTCTGGCTGTCTCCTGTGGCAGCCTGGGATTTGCAGTTTTGGGGAGGGGCATTTAGCAGTCTCAGCCAGACAGCTCTTAGGCCTCACTGAGCTACAAACTCCAGAACTCCACAGGAGGCAGCCAGAGCAGATAAAGTAGAATAATAGCACTATAACAGTGTCATGTGAAAGTAGTTAAAGGGGGTGGGAATTATGTGGCTCCCTAGCCATTGCTGGACTGTAGCTCCTAGCATTCCTCATTATGGGCTCCTAGCATTCCTCATTATGGGCTGTGCTGGCTAGGACTGCTGGGAGTCACAGTCCAATATCCTCTGGAGCCCCGCACAACTCACAGGGCTGGTGGAAGGAGTATGTATATCCCTTTTATTATAGTGTAATCACCTTTGCACGTATAACAAATCAAGATGACACAGTTGTTGGTTAGACCGCCTCCCAACAAGTTCACTTAAAAATCAAGCATTGCCCCAATCCCAGCAAGTAATCAAACAACTAAAACATGGTAAGGACCATAAGGATTTCAGATGGGATTTACTCCTGTACACAGACACATCATGTGTTCTTCATCAAAGAAATAAACCACACCAACAAGAGGCATAGGCTAGAGTCTATCAGGTAATATTGCCTGTTTCTGACTATTATATCAATTACAGGTTCAAAGTTATTCACTTGTCTGGGCAATAAGAGCCCTGCCCTGCACCCTTCTCAGAATACCACTGCATGTTTAAATGTATTAACATTCACATAATTCTGGTATTTACAAATTGACACTCTTCTGCCACCTTTTCCTTATGTAGTAAGTCGTCTTAAGGGCAGCCCTGACCTCCATTTTATCATTTTAGGCACTCTAGAAATAGTTCAGTATTTAATTTATTTAAAATTAATCACAGAATAAGTATCGTGGTAAAACTTCAAGTAGCGCCTTTACCAGCATCAGCTTTAGAACTTATGTATATTTATTATAAACAGCAAAATTCTGCAAAAAATATTTTATTAACAGTGAGATTTCCTTATCAAATTATCTTAAGACAATACCGTAATTAATTATATGTAATTCTAATTTTCTGGGCTCCTACTGCAAAAAAATGTTGTGCCAGTGATGAATTTGTTTTCATTGAACAGCATAATAAACTTCTGGAGGACGCCTTATAATGTACTATACCTTCAGCTGATTCTTATTCACATAGAGAAATAATGATCTATTGGTATTTTAGTATATTTACCATCCAGATAAGGTGATGGCATTGTCTGAAGTCACAGATAACAGGGTTGCCAGATCTCAGGGTCTGGCCTTGAGTCTAGTTTACAGGTGTCATCTCAAGAGAGGAGACAAAGGCACAAATTCTCCTGACCTGGTGGTCTCAGCTCTAGACAAGAGGGAAGGGCATGTACAAATCTCCAGCCCAGCTAGTACAGCAGTTTACTACAATTTACAAGCCTTAATTGCTTTGTTGCTGCAACTTGCAAAGACTCTCCTGACAGTCTATGTACTGCATTTCCTTACTATGTATCCTCCTTCCCTTCCAGTTGTTATAGCACTAGGGCTCCTCCTCCCCTCAGCTCTGCATCCACTTTCTGCTTAGAAGCAAGTAGGTTACATTAAATGTTCCTCATCCTCTCATTTCATGTTGATATGGAACAGCCCTTTTAGCTAAGATTTCTTTCTTAACTTTCAAACAGTGAAATGTACCCAGCTGTGTTGTGTGCACACGTGTGTGTGTGTGTGTGTTTGAGCAACAAGCTGTCAGTATTCAATGCATAGCACTTAATGATATCACCAGAGACCATTTCTAGTTCTCAGGTTTTTAGCCTGGAAACCTTGGGGAATGGGATGATACCAAACTGGCAATCCTACGTATAACATACCATGTAAATTCATGAGAATATCTGTTGAATATGGTTGGTTTTAAAGACAGAAACTGGATGGTACAAACACATTCCAAGTCCAATCAATATCTTTACCAATTATTATTTATTTGCTTTCAATTTAGCTCAGAATATCCACATTTGTACTGTTTTTGTTCATTCTTTAATGACCAGGAACTATTTCAGTTTCTTCTAAATCTGGAAAATCAACATCCGTAGGTGGTTTCAGGATGCTCTCAACTTCCGTTAGCCTTGCTTTCAGCTTCTGTTGTGCAGCATCATACTCAGCCAAAAGCCTGGCAAATCTAGTCTGCAAATTATCTAGCATTACTTCTATGTGGTTAACCTTTTCCTCTATATCTTTAGAATCCCTTCCTCCACTTGCAGCCTCTAAATCAAGTAATCCATCTTTCATTAGGATTTGTTTTCCCTTCTCTTCCAACAAGGCTTTTGCATCTGGATATTCTGTTAGAGCCTCCATTAAATCATCTTTATATAGACAAAACAAATCTGAATAGCCAATGCTTCTAATGTTGGCTGTCCTCCGATTTCCAGCTTTGCTACCTTTAATGTTAAGAATGCTAATCTCACCAAAGTAGCTGCCATCACTTAGGACAACATACTGAGTGACTCCATCATCAGCTACCACTGCAAGTTTGCCTTCTTTGATAATGTACATTTCTCGCCCAATGTCACCTTTCCGGCAGACATAATCTCCAGGACTGTATACCTGAGGCTGTAGTTTCAAGACTAGTTCAACCAACAGACCTGCTTCACAATCTGCAAAAATTCGGACTTTCTTCAGTGTTTCCAGATGAACATTAATGGCAATTTCTGCTCGTAATTTATCTGGAAGAAACTTCAAGACTTTTCTTTCATCCACTGCCTTCTTATTTGTCCACAAATAATCAAACCACTTGATAACTCTTTTTTCTAAGTCTTTGCTCACATTCCGAAACTGCATGTACTGTTTGATGGCATCAATCCTTGCTTGAAATTCTTCTCTGGCAGCATTCATGTTAGAGATCATAGAACCAATATTACCAACAATAGTAGCAAAAATTAATACACCAACTAAGAAGTCAACAACGACAAATAAATATTCTACATCTCTCACAGGAGGAGGTGTTTCACCAATAGTTGTCAGTGTCAGTGTTGACCAGTACAGACTATATACATATTTTCTAGCAAGACGGCCAAATTCAGGATGGGTAATATTGGGATAGACCCATGTGTCTGTACCAAAGCCAATGGCTTTCGACATTGAGAAGTAGATACATGCATTCCAATGAATAATAATTATAATATACATGACAAGATTAGAGATCCTGAAGATATTTGGGTAGCTTGTTCTTGTTTCTGTTTGCTGGAAGAATTCAAATAAACGTGATATTCTAAGTAATCTGTTTATTCTTACTTCTGGGTAGTTCAACCCTAATTTGAAATAAAGTAGATCAGTTGGTATGATGGAAAGTATATCTAATTTAAATTGAACTGTTCCTTTATATTTTTTCTTAAGTTTAATTTCTTCTTTCACCAACAAACCTTGTTCCAGGTACCCTAAAATAAAATGTAAAAAAAAAAAAACACCTTCCTGATGTGTTCCTCTTTTATTTTACTGATGTGACAAAGAGCAAATACAGATACGGAGGGCACCTGTATTACTGAATTATAGCAGTTTGATACCACTTTAACTGTCATGGCTCCATCCTACAAATGCCTCATATTTGTAGTTTGTTGATTTTTTAAAAAATTTTGGTGAGACAGCTCTAATCCAGTGGTTCTTAACCTGGGGTGCATGGACCCCCAGGGGTCTGCGATGTCCTCAGAGTGGGTCCAGAAAGGCTTGAAAGTTGGTTGGCCCACCTCCTCCCTGCAGTGGAGTGGCCATGTGACAGGAACCAAGGCAAAGGCCAGCTGGCTGGCTAGTTTAGCTTGCGCTTGCCATTCAACCCACTCCAGTCACAAACTTGCAGGAAGCCCTTCCAGTGTCTCATAGGGAAGGTTTCATGGATGGTGTAGTTGTATTATTATTATTATTATTATTATTATTATTAGGTATTATTTTTGTTGTTGTTGTTTTAAATCTTAAGTTGAATCTTGGGGGTCCCCAGCAACAAAAGATATTTAAAGGGTGTCCCTGGTAAAGAAAAGGTTAAGAACCACTGCTCTAGTCCACTTCCATCAACTACAACAGTACAGCTGTCTAGCAAAGAATTCTATGTACCACATGTCGCACAATCCCATAGGATGAGGTCATAGCAAGTAAACTGGGATCAAAGATCTGTAACTCATAGTCATAGTGGCCATTTTAAACTATTTGATGAACAATACATCATCCTTTCAATTGATGAGGACGTTTAGCATATTTCTAGCTCCACACCTAATTTAAAAAATCTCATGGCAGTACATGATAAGTGATCACCAGTATTTACCGAATGTTTTCATAATGTCAATGAAATTTCACTTTCAGTAAAAAAAAAAAAATCTGAATTCTTCCTCTTGTTGCCTGTAATATGTAGAAGTACACTCTTTAATATTTTTATTTTGTTATTGTTGTGTGCCTTCACGTCATTTTCAACATATGGTGACTCTATCACAGGGCTTTCTCGGCAAGATTTGTTCAGAGGAGGTTTGCCATTGCCTTCCTTTGAGGCTGAGAGTGTGTGACTTGTCCAAGGTCACCCAGTGGATTTTCATGTCCATGTGGGGATTCAAACCCTGGTCTCCAGAATTATTTATAGTCCAATGCTCAAACCACTTCACCACAACATTTTTATACTTTGATATGATTATATTTTTCTTACAAAAATGTCTTAATGGCATACATGGTACCTCCATTGCTATTCTTAGAAAAATGTTGAAGTAATCAGGCAGAGAAAGAAGGCCAGTTCAAATTGCCCAACAAATTATGGTCTCTTGGAACAGGACCTAGTGTCAAGCACAGATCTGCCCAACAAACAGAGGTTTCTTGGAGCACGAACTAGTAACAACCTCAAGTGGCTCCTCTTTCTCCCTTCTTTCATTAATTTCTTTCATTTGCTGGAAAAGAAGGTCCTTGGTCTCTTAAACTACAGGTTTCACAGGTCTTCCAAACTAGGAATCTGTGAGCACGCCTTACACCAGCAGAAGACAACATTCAGCCCTCCAGGAGTTGTTGAACTACAATTCCCATAAACTCTGATGGTTGGTTTGTCTACACCAGTGGAAAACCCTGAATCTGCCCCCCCCCAAATCTGGCCCAACGATGTCACACAACATGCAGCCTTTTCCCCAAATCTGGTGTGATAATGACACATGATATATGGCCCTATTTGCACCAGACTCAGGGAATACCCCCTTAATCCGGGTTTTTGAAAATTTGCAGTTTTCTTTGGAGTTTGCTTGAAACTCTGAAGAAAACTGCAATGAGAACAATCCATCCTCACTGGATTCAGTGGGAAGGAGAGGAAAAACAAGCACTCCCTGAGGCATCACCATTTCTCCCCTCCTTGTTCCACTTCTCATTTCAAATGCAGAACCCCATCAGAACTCCTAGCAAGCCCCACCATTGCAAGTCTAGCCACCTTCTTTGGCTTCAGAGAGGGCAACTATCACTGGCATTTTGCTTTTTCTAGAGCTCAGAGTCAAACATGAGTAACAGCTTTCAATGGAAGCCAAGTAAAAACCCAATCCAGATTTGGGTTTTGACAGGTGTAGTCCGAATTTCATGCACCGCTGCTCCAGACAAAATTAGTCCGAACCTCATCTGGATTTTTACCCCCCACCCCATCTAATCAAGCCCCATCTCACCAGGCAGATAGGAATAGTAGTCACCATCCCTCAGTCCCTTTGTGGTGATCCACAAGTTCATTCACTCCTGCCCTCTGTACAGAATTGGACAGAATGCCACAGTTTTATCCTAGGTGAACTTCCACAGTAAGAGCTAAAGTGCGTAAGTATTTGAGTACCTGAAAGATATTCTCTTTTGACTGAAACTACCCGCATATAAGAAGGGTTGTGATCAAAGATATAGACTTTTTAGTCACTGCACCCCATTTGTAGAATCTCCGTCCCAAAGAAGTCCACTTAGCATCATCAGTAATGAGTTTTAAGGTCAGATTAAGGTCTTTTTATTGGCTCACCATTTTATTTAACATTTTGGTTAATAATAAAAGTAGTTTATTATTTTTTGTTGTTTATTGATTACTTTTGTCTCTTGTTTTCTATGTCAATTAAACATTGTTATATTTAATATTTTACTATCTTTTAAGAACTTGCTGCTGCTTTATTTTATTTTGTTATTCCGTTATATATGGTGGTGGTAAACTATTGTTAAACACTTTAAGGCTGCAATTCTATACTCACTTACCTTAGGGTAAGCCCCACTGAACTCTATTACACTTCCATCTGAGTAGACATATGGGATAGTGTTGTAAGAACTGTTAAGTTTGAAATCAGGCTTTGTACATTTTCTAAAATAAATAAATGAGGTGTTACTTCTACTCTGGCTCAAACTGTAAATGCTATCAAAATACTAGTATTCTGATAAAGGCTATTGGAACAGGCAGCCTTGAAGGGCTGGGTAAAGTGATGGGGGGTGTTACTATTAGATTGTCAATATAGAGCAGATTTCCCCAACCTAGTGCACCAAGGTTACCATCCCCATCATGCCCAGTGAGCATGGCCAATGGTCATACTGGCTGAGGATGATAAGAGTTATAGTCCACCACACTTGGACAGTGGGAAAAGCTGACACAGAGGGTGAGTAGAAAAGGTTCTAGTGATGATGAATTTATTATAGTTATATCTTTGATAAGGATTCCTGGCTAAATAGAAAACCATCAGAATATCAGCTCCCTAGAATTAAGTAATCCTATTATGAAATAAATATTTATTTAGCAAAGATACTTCCAATAACTTACATATTCCTACCTACACAAAGTATTGTTGTTGTGTGTGTTCAAGTTGTTTGGGACTTATGGCAACCTTGAAGTGACCCTATTACAGGGTTTTCTGAGGCTGAGAGTATGTGACTTGCCCAAGGTCACCCAGTGGATATTTGTGGCTGAGCGAGGATTTGAACTCTGGTCTCCAGATCATATTTTCTTTGTTATTGGCCTCTTAAAGTGCTTTATAAAATCCTCAGTACAAATAAAAACTTATTGACAAGATTATTTAAAAGAACATACTCTTACCTGTCCTGGTTCGTATAAACATGTCAGCAACATAGATAACATCTGATATATAGTCAAAAATGAACCACATTTGTAAATTGTTACTCTGAAGTTCATCAAAACAGGCCCTGAATAAGAAAGAAACACAAGTAGAATTTAAAATTAACCATTCTGGTCATTATCCACAAAGTCAAGGATGCAAGCTGTTGGAATCATGTCCTATGGAAACTTACTTCCATAAGTGCTCTTCATCTCAATGGAACTGAGGGATGGTGACATTGCACTTAAAGAAGGATATAGACAAATTGGCACAAGACTACAGGAAGGTAACAGAAATGATCAGTAGTATGGGGGGAAAGTCCTGTGATGAAAAGTTGAAGGCCAAGCATTTTCAGCTTGGAGATGAAACTCTAAGGGGACACATAATGGCATTCTTCAAATACTTGAAGAGGGCACTTTCTTTCTCTGCTGTCCCTGAAGGTAACATGAGATCTTATAGGCTAGGGTTAACATATGGCCTTCTATTCCTGGGCATTACTTCTTTTTTCAGAGCAAAAATTTTAGTCCAAGCAGATTTTTAAAATATCAGGGAATTTTTAAAATGTCCACTGCTGCTTCACCTCCTGCTTGCTGACACAACTTCATTTTTGCTGTCTCGCCAGCTCCATCAAGACCTCTATTGTACCAGGAGAAGAGAAGAGACAAAGACCGGCCCAGCAGACTGTTCAGAGAGAGAGAGAGAGACTTGGGAGTGGGGTGAAGAAGGGAGACAGACCCAGAGAGGGAAGGTGAGGTGGCTAAGGGAGCCTCCAGCCATATGGGAACAATGAAGGTTAGGAATATTTCTAATAGCAATTATCACAATTTATAAAGTTTGAGATGTGGTGATGGAGCAGAGTTCTACAGATGCCATGGGCTTCTAAAAAAACAAATAAATGGTTCCTAGAGCAAATCAAGCCTGAACTCTCCCTAGAAGCCAAAATGACAAAACGGAGGCTGTCGTACTTTGGCCATATCATGAGAAGACATGACTCCCTAGAAAAAATAATAATGCTTGGTAAGAAAGAATACAGTAGGTAAAGAAGACTGCATTCTAGATGGATAGACTCAATCAAGGAAGCCACGGCCCTGAATCTGCAAGACCTGAGCAGGGCTGTTAAGGATAAGATGATTTGGAGGTGTCTCTTTTTTTAAAAAAAAAAAAAATTAATTAGGTATTTATACCCCGCCCTTCAGCCACAATGGCTACCAGAGCGGCTTACAAATTTTTTTAAGCAATAGCAATTTACACATCTACACTGCATTAAGCAGTTTCCAATGTGTACAGTATTAGCTAATTGCCCCCACAAGCCAGGTCCTCATTCATAGGGTCATCATAAGTTGAAATCAACTTGATGGCAGTTAACAACAAATTTAAAGTGAGAGTCATAGCAACCAGTAGCTTGAAGTAATAAGTAGATATGTCCTCTTTTTTGCTTCTCAAAATATAGTAACCCTATAGTTGTAAGAGAGCTGATTATAGCTGAACAACAGGAAAATCTTTTTAATAGTAAGAACAAGAATGCAAATGATTACTGGGGTGAGGGGTGGGCTGTCCATTGCTAGATGTTTTCAAGTAGTGTCTAGATAGCCTGTCTGTTGAGAACACTATAACTCTGGATTTTATAATAATAATAATAATAATAATAATAATATTTATTTATATCCAGCCCCTCTGTGAACAATCGGGGCGGCTTACAACAATAAAATAATACATAATATAAAACAACTCAAAATCCCTTCCCCCCCTTAAAACATTATTAAATCAATACAAATTAAAATCTTGACTAGATAAACTACAATGCTCTTGCCAACTCTACAATTCAATTATTTCCTTTCCCAAAGTGTGTTTTTCCTAATATCCTGAGTAGCCTTCAATTCTCATTCTGTCCACCAGAAAGTTTTCAGTACCAACTCAGATAACAACT
This sequence comes from Gambelia wislizenii, assembly GCA_030847615.1. Taxonomy (NCBI): domain Eukaryota; kingdom Metazoa; phylum Chordata; class Lepidosauria; order Squamata; family Crotaphytidae; genus Gambelia; species Gambelia wislizenii. Next base: position 99,690,912 of record JAUMIR010000005.1, on the reverse strand, counting down.
GACTATGCTGACACTCAAGACATTTTTCAAGGTTTGCGGTGCTGCCCTCATGTATAGTCTGAGCTCCCAATGGAAGCCTAATATCACCACATCACTAAGGGCAAAATCCAGCACAAATACCCCCTGTATCTGTGGGGGATATATCTCAGGACTTCCCACGGATACATGAAACCATGGGTAACAGGGAACTCTCTATTTTTACGCTCAGAGCAAAAATAGAGTGTTTGCTATCCCCCTGCACCTGCTCACCTGCAGCCCTGTGCTTCATCACCTGGGAGAAAGTGAGGTGGGTGGTAGGGTGGATTCTTCCCAGCAAGGAAGCACTTGCTGTGCTTCATCGCCTGGGAGAAAGCAATGTGGCGGTGAGGATTCTCCCCAGTAAGGACGCACTCATGTTTCCTTGGAGGAAGAGGGAAGACTTTTCTCCTGCTTCTTCTTGACAGTTTGAAGCTGGAGCAGATTGAATGGCAATGTGCAGCCCAGCCAGCCTTTGCCTTGGCTCTTGTCACATGGCTGCTCCACTGTCATTCAGCCTGCCTCCTCCCCACAGCAGAGTACCGTAGCACCCCCATATCTGTGGGGGATTGGTTCCGGGGTCCCCACGGATACTGAAAACCATGGATACTAGTGAACGCCCTGCGATGGGGTGAGGAAGAGTTATGGAGGAGGAGAAGGGAGGGAGGGAGGAAAGAAGAGGGAGGAAGAGGAAGGCAGCGAGAGAGCGAGGAGCTGGAGCTAGGCTTAGGCTGGGCAGCACTGGTGCTGCTCTTCGCTGCCTTGGCACCTCGCTCCTTACCGCTGCTGCCTTCCTGGCCTCGCTCAAGCCCTCAATCAGCAGGCCATGGGGTAAGGTGGATGTTATGGGAGGGAACCAGGCTAGAGGAGGGGGGGCAGATGAGTTATCTCCTCCTCCTCTCCTGTTCACCCTGGTCACTGCCGCTGCAGCCCTCACAGGGATGGGAGAAGGGGGGAGTTTTCTCCTCCTGCTCTCCCTTCTTTCACCACTGCCACCACCACCACAGCCCTCACGGAGAAGGGAGGTGCGTTCTCTCCTCCTCCTCTCCCTTCCCCGTTCTCCCTTTGCCTATCGCCAACTACAGGTAACTGAATCAGCAGATGGTAAATCAGTGGATACAGGAGTGCTATATGCACATGACAGGCAATACACAGGCCCAGCCAGCCAGCCTTTGCCTTGGCTCCTATCACGTGGCCGCTCCACTGTGGGAAGGAGGTGGTCTGAGCAGCCTTCAAGCCTTTGTGGACGCCCTATGAGGACATCACAGCCCCCTGGGGGGTCTCCAGATCACAGAATAAGAACCACTGCCCTAGTTCACCAGTCAGTTTCTTAAGCTCCAATTCCATGTGTAACATTTCTGGTTTAAAGCCCCACTGAAATTAATAGGCTTATTTTTTTTAATACATAGGCATAAGATTACACTGTCAACATACTACACTGGTTAGCTGATGAAACATTACAGCCAGTTTCAACATGTCACAGTTTCACCATTGCATACAGCAACATTTATTTTATTATTGAAAGGTTCTTAACTTCCTTTCATTTCTCTTTCTATTTAACAGACAAAGACATATATCTAATATGAACCAATATACCAAATAACATTATGTTATTTTACAATACCTAGCAATGATCATTGTCCAATTGTACATGACAGGCAATGTAATGCAAAACAGCCAGTTGTAATATAAGTTTCCTGAAGGATCAATGACAAATACCTCCTTCTTCCCCCTAAAGAGTTAGCAAAAGAAAAAATATGTTACTGAGAAACTGGTACAAAAGGGCCATCATGAATAAAAACCAGCAGCACCTTGTACAATTGATTGCAATAGGTTTAATTATTCTACTGCAACCAATGGAACTTCTGCACTTAACTTGGTGCCATTTGCTATAGATATTAATAAATATGGTGAACAGAATATTACTGTACTTTTGTCCTTTGTCCTATGACCAATGAGCCAACAACAACATGGCCAGTATAAGAAATGTCATATACTGTATTAGTTTGTTGTAGCAAAATTAGTTCTGTAACATATTAAAAGCTAACAAAGTTTTCATTGCATAAGTTTTCACAGAGTAAACCTTACAATAATTGAATGTTGTACTTCTCACTGAAGGTATATGCACATCTCTCTTGTGCAGTACTCTCATTCAATGTTGTTCTGTGCCTTTCAAGTTGCTTCCTACTTATGGTGACCCTAAGACAAACCTATCACAGGGTTTTGTTGGCAAGATTTATTCAGAGGGGGTTTGCCTTTGCTTTCCTTCAAGGCTGAGAGAGTGTGACTTGCCCAAGGTCACCCAGTGGGTTTCCATGGCCAAGCAGGGATTCAAACCCTGGTCTCCAGAGTTGTAGTCCAATGCTCAAACCACAACACCATGAAGAAAATCTTCTTACTGAAAAACCTTGGGAAATTATACTGCTAGAAACATGAACAGATCTAACAGCAAGTGAAGAGTGTTAGCAGGGCACAGAATGTCACATTTTGGTGCAGAATCTATACCAAGTTTTATTCAGAGGGGTTTTGCCTTTGCCTTCCTCCAAGAGTGAGAGTGTGTGACTTGCCCAAGGTCACCCAATGGGTTTCCATGGCCAAGTGGGGATTTGAACCTTGGCCTCCACACTCATAGTCCACAACACCACACTGGCTCTACTCCATTCATATCACTCTTGAATTGTAAATTCTAAATTATCTGATAGTATATGAATGCATGGCTACCACTTCCATGCAATAGGGTCATACAACAAATTACTAATGTCTATAAGCATGTCTGGTCAGCAGTTGGTTTTAATGGAAGGCCATTTTGAGAAGGGATGATCAATTGATGGCCAGGATAATACCTGATCCATTAAAAATAATCATATAGTCACTACTCTCTGTATGTCTCTTGGTTGACAACTGGAAAGCCAAACAGTATTGGTTAAAGGCTAGATTTACCTCCATTTGCTGATCCTATCATACAGGAATAATATAGGCTGCAAAGATTATATGGCTACTTCCTTTGCTAGAACCCCCCTCAAGCCCTCATCCCCTCCCCACACACAATAAGCACATCATCTCCTCATGATACATGTTCCTATGTATTGACATTGTGACTGTGTTGTGAGGTCTATGAAAGCTGTAACCCAACCCATACTACAGTGGTAACATATGACTCTGCTCCAGTATTTTCCATGATGTTATATGGAAGCATGAATCCCTAAATTAAGAACACTTACTTCTCTTCCTTACTTTTCTTCTCAGGCATATCTTTATTGTTCTCCTGGTTTTCCTTGTTTACCTTTTCTACTGTGGCCTCTTTTCTTTCACCGTCGGATTTACTGGGAAAGGAAGTAATACAATACAGCCATTACAATAAAAATAAATGAACAACTTTTTCAAAAGAAGTTCTACTACGTACAGGCATGTCTCAGTTAAGCCTCTGATGAAGAGGCTCTTTTTTTACAAAGTTTTTTATTCCCCTCCAGCCTCCCTTCTTCTCTTCTGTCTAGCCGAAAGTTTTTTAGTAGTAGTAGTATCAGCATTGGTGGGATGGATGCAATAGTGTGTCTGTAGTAATAAATGTAATAAAAGCTTGAGCTAGGAAAGTATGGGATTCTACTGTAACTGAGTATGCCCACCTACAATAGGCAAGGTAAACAGCAGCTGCCTCCAGAATTCCTTGCTGAGCATGCATGAACAGCAAAAAAGAGGGAAAAGCAGATACGCCTGCCTTACCAGCTACCATCAGCATACCAAAATGGAAATTATAAGAAAAGTGGAAACTGGTGAAATAAAAGGTCCTCTCTGGATGTATTTTGGAAGCACCCTTTTGAAGAAGTTACCTGACCTGGTTGTTTCATTTCACATGTGCATAGTTTTAGTTTTGGGGAAGAAAAACTTGGGGCTTGTCTACACAAGCCCATAAAAAACAGAGCCCCTCATAGTAATGACATTTCGCATCACCTGCGACCTGTCCTAATGGGTTTTTTGCCCCATAAGCTTCACATGCCCACTAGTGAGCACGGCAGCCACGAGTGGTTTACTCATATTTACACTTATCTCAATTTGCCGCTGCCACCTTTATTTTTTAAAACAATGTACAAGGTGTGATTGAGCTATTTTTCACTTGAACACAAAAGCAAAACAAACAAACAAAACAAACCCACCCGATTTTCTCACCTTAGCACTCATCCATTAAGGCAAAAATCCAACATGCCTGCTAGCAAGGCTCATCCCCTGCACTCATCCAGCCAATCAGATTTGCATTTCCTTTCATGTGGGCAAGCGAATCAGGTCGACTCGCTTGTCCTAACGAGCAGAAATTAGCATCCCCTTGTTGCTGTTGTTTTTAAGAGTTGCGGAAAGCTGCCAAGGCTTTTCTGATGAGGTTTTTGGCCTTATTTGCCCCACTCCTTCACAATGCAGTGAAATCGCACGTGATGCCATTAGGACAGGTAGGATTCTCCTCACATTCCGTGAGGAGTTTTTTTTTCTTACTGTTTGGACAACCCCTTGCAGAAACATTTTGAATTGTTCTTCTTTTTGTGGGTGTGGTATAGGAACCTATGCCTATTCTTTCCATGTTCTTTCTACCTCTGAGGTCAACTTTTCTATTAGAGAAGTAATCCCCATCTATTTCATTAATGGAGGTATACCTATAATGAAATTTTAATTTTTCTTGCACTGCTCCATTTTAGGTTTTTGATTCCCTGCTTCCTATTGGGTACCAAAAAAACAAACCTTACTGTACAATTACTGTGGAAAGCAATTATTGCTGCCATTATTTTTGTTTTGTTTACCTTTTGACGAGTTCTGCTAAGCTACCCAGAATGAATGTGTTCACCAGCTGTAACTACACATACCATTCCATGAGGTGTTAGCTGCAAATGTGTAACATCCTTTGCACCCCCACATTAGGTAGTTCTTCTCACAGTGTTCTGCAGGCAGCCATGGCAAATTGTAATTAAAGTCAGCACTATGTGACATTTATCCATTCCTCCTGTAGATGTCAGCAAGGTCTCATCTGCTTTTGGCAGCTAGCTGTCCTGCCTTGTCACACATACCTATATCCTATCTACATTAATCCCTTTTGCACATACAACTACTGTATGCACAGAACTAAAGTTTCATTTGTTTGGAATGTTGTACACTTTCACAATCCAACCTAATCCATTAATATCAACAAGGATTTGCCATTGGCTTTAAGGGGAGGTTAACTGGATCCTTTCCAAGCAGACACAATTTGATTAACATGCTGTACTCCCTCTTGGAGTGTGTTATTATAGATAATATACTATAAATTATGGAAGTTTTTTTTTCAGCTGTAAGCCACTATAAACAATCTCCACATAGAAAAATAAATTTTATTTCCCACTTCAAACCAAGTAATACATTTTTGCTGTGTTCAGTTCAGTAAGTCCAAAAGGATTCACATTAGAACAAGAAGCTTCACATGATGAAAATAAAACAAAATCTCCAAATAAAATACAGTTGTCCCTTAACATTCGCTGGGGTTTGGTTCCAGGATCCCCCGTTAATACCCAAATCCATGAATACTCAAGTCCCATTATATGCAATGGCATAGCAAAATGGTGTCCCTTATATAAGATGGCAAAATCAAGGTTTGCTTTTTGGATTATTATTTTTTTAAGACTATTTTCAAGCCATGAATATTAAATCCATGAATGTGGAGGGACAACTGTGATACATCCAAACTGCAAGTGACAAAGTAAAACATGCTTAAGTGTACTCATTTCAATAGTTAGTGTTGTGTTGTGCAATGCAATTCCATTTATATGTGGGATTTACACTCAAGCAAGCATGTACAGGATTGCAGTTTGTTTACTGGATATGTATTCTGTCAACAAGAGTAATCACAAAATTAAAACACATCTTCAGTAATCATTCAGCCACAGGGAGAGGTGTGTAAGGTGATAAACCATGGTTCAGCCAAATAATTGTTATAATCCACACAATGTTAAGTATTTATATTGTCTGATTTTGGTGACAGAGTTAGATTTGCGTGTATCCTGTTCCTGGGATTTGTTTCCACATAAATAATTAAGTATATACATGTTTGACTGAATTGTGATAATTAAATATAACAACAATACAGCGAAGAACATGCATGGCATTAAAAACCATTCCTATCATTCAAGTCCAGATCCTCAATAGAAAATGATGGATTGGTTCACATCCTTTACCTGCTTTTACCATTGTCTACTCTTTCAGTATTTTCGCTTCTGGCCTGGAGAGTCAAGTTATGAATATTTGAATGTGCACGATGGGTTTCGGTCACCCCTATTTTTGTGGTCATAATTAGAATCTATTTTCTGGGAAACAGTGCTGAAAAAACATATTCAATCAGAGCAGAGAAAAGATTTTAAACTTAAGACCCAGCATTACATATACATTGGTGGGGAGAATCCAATGAACAGAAAACATGTCCCACTGAGACTTCCACCGAAGAAATTGAAACAGCAGAACCAGTGGGATCTTAAAAGTAATGCAAGTTTCAATCCTCTACATATTTGTCTGGGGAGTAAACCCCATTGAATTCAGGGGGCTTCTGAACAGAGGTACATAGTAAGTGAGGCTGAATCACAACGTGTTTCTTGGTTTATCAAGTGAACAGTATAAAATAATACTAAATAGTACACAATAGGGGGGAAATTGGGGGTTACTTTGCATATGGATTTAGCCAAACATAAGCCCGTTTAAATTCCACTAAAAATAAGTGGGACTTACAAAGTCATCTTATACATGTAATTACTTACTCGCATGTAAATTCTGCTGTATTCAATGGAGCTTATCTCCAGGTAAGTGTACACAGGATTGCAGCTGTACACCATGGGACTTATTTCAAAATAGACATGGCTAAGATTCTGCTGTTAAATGTGCCTAAATTTAGAGATCTGTTTCCTCTGCCATTCATCAGTCTACATGCAGAAAAAACACAGTTATTTCTCATAGTTTAGTCATGGTAATTGCTTCATGTTCACAACAGATTACCAGCATAATTGTGGGGGAGGGTGGTTTACAATACAACGCAAAATAAATGCACACTGTTCCTCATTTTATTATGGAGACTTTGCCTATTTTTCTCCCAAGAAACAATTAGCATTTTCAGTTTAACCACACTGCAATATTACCCACTCCTTTCATTCCATTCAGCATTCCTGGTCAAACATCCATCTATTAATAACCCACCACTAAATTCGCTGGGGTCTTTGAAACAAAACTGAATGACATAAACAATAAATTACCAACCTCATTGTATTCATTCCATATACTGCAGTGAATCCTGTGTGAGTGATGAGTCTTTGGCGTCCTAGGAAAGGGTATGTCTATAACAAAACAAACTGAGGGAAATAAATGAACTCGGAAATGAAAACAATGCTGCTGTTGCTGTTGCGATATGACAGTATTATAGTGTCTGCTTGTGCTTACCTTGGAAACGTAATCTGCTGTTCTTTGTAATGAAAGGAATCCTTTAAGTCCCCACACTGTAGCAGCCACAGATAATGAAAATCCAAAATCAAGCAAAGAACAAATTCCTTTTTAAAAGTACTCTGAGCATGTATGATAGAACAAGTAGCATTCTGTTATTATTGTAAGTGTACCCAGTTAAAAAAAAAAAAAACAATGATCCAATGTTTTAGAGCTGAGCTTGATAAAAGTAATTATTGCCATTATTTACAGGAGCTGCATTTTTATCCCTGAAAGAAGCTCTATGGTTTTAGCAAGCATTTGCCAGGCAGAAATGCATCAGGTTTCAGTGTCCCTCCCACCTCTAAAATAAATGGAAAGAAAATCTGTTGAACTGGCATGCAATTTTTAAGAACATTAGTATCTATTAGGAAAAAGATGACAACTTAGCATGAGTATTTTTATAATGTTATGAATATGTATGAGTTTTATCAAAGGTTGTTATGCTTTGACCATTCAGAAGCAGCAGAAATCAACTATTCCTCTGTCGCATTGTGCCCTCCAACATTTGACAGATGAAAACTGGGACGTGTATGGGCCAAGCAACATCAGAGTGTGGTCAAGAAAGCAAAAGTTATGAATGAGGAAAAACACACAAGCTAGGAGAGGCTGCAGCAGTTTGCTTTTGACTGAGTCTACAGGGAAAGGCAAGATTCCACTCCTTTCTCCCTGCTAAGTTAATTGAGTACACACTACTTTTGCCCTTTGAATTCATTTGCAGCACTTGAAGTAAGCTGAAGACAAAGGAGGAAAGTAGGAGAGGAGAAAGAGACTGGGGCATTTTAAAAGCAGATGAAAGAGTTGGATGAGAGGGGATTAATTGGGAGGGACATTGCCAAATCAGGACAGTTGGAGGGTATGTCTTATCTGGCCTGCTTTGCATTCCACTCTACATTGGTTAGCAGAGTTATATTACAAAGCAGGACTTTTACTTTGGTGTAAGAGGCCTGGATTTTCCTGCCCTAAGAGCTTTGACCATCCCTTCTTGTTCAGTATTCTAACAGCTAGCAACTTTTATTCTCTGAGATGTATATTAGGTTACATGTTTAACTAAACAGATTTTGTTTCCTACTAGGATTCCCCCTTTCTCTACTGTTTTAAAATTTCTAATTCTAGTCCCAGCTGAATAGATCCATTGAATCAAACGCTGAATATTAAGTCAACATGTATGTAAACCTCATTGACTCAGTAGGTATACTCTGGCAGGGACTAGCAATTAGATTTAGGCCATAGTATTGTCACTCTGATTGCTCCTGAACAGAACTAGACTCAACATTTATAAAATAAAAGTAACTTCTGTTTATTTTAATTTAATTAATTTAAACAATAGCTTATGCCAGACCAATAATCAAAATCAACTGAAATAGCAGTCCTATATATGCTTTTGAAGAAAGTCTCACTGACTCAGGATATTAAAGTCTAGTATACTTGACCCATTAAATTAGAGCTTGAAAGATTACTTTTAGGGAACTGCAATTCCTAGATTCTCCCAGCCAATCTAGGGATTGTAAAAATTGTAGCCCAACAAGTAATGTTTCCATGTTCTGTGCTAACGCTACTTCAGAGATATAGTAGTAAAGGTACTTATTGGAGGAGGGGGTAGATTTGGAAAGTTACCTTTTTGTTTAAAAAAGTTTGTGTCAGGGGATGATAGGACAAGCAATCCCAGCAGAAGCCCAAAAATTATCTCAGCAGACTCAGTAGCAACCCCTTCCCAAGAATTCTCACACACAGAGTGTTTGACATACAAATAAGCAGGAGGCACTTTTATCTTCAAACTCAAATAGTTGCAATATATACAAATATTTACAATTCAGGGAGAAACTGCTTCACCAGGCCTCAGCATTCACAGGAAGAAGATAAGCGAGCTCTGCTCTGAGCCCTCCCATATACATGTTTACAGGGCATCGGCTTACTCAATCACATGATCTTACACAGCAATAAGAACCCTCCTTCTGTAGCTAAGGGAGACTAGGCAGTACATGGAGTCAGCCGTTATGACTCAGCAATACTCTGTAGTTTGTTTGGCCATTTTATAATGGAGTTCAGTCTCTAACTCCTAACAGTTTGTTCCTGTTATTAATTACAGAACTTGGAAAATAACCTGTTGAGATTCATTGTGATGTGATGAAAGTAACTAGTTATGTGTTGCACTGTTTGTTTCTTCCCATTCCTTTTTAAAATTTTAAAAAAAACTAGGATTGATAACAGAATTGCACACAATTTGAAAATTTTCTGTCAAAATTCCCTTAAAATACCATTAAAAGTAACTTTTGATAGTAACTACAAAAGACTACTCATCACAACGATAAAGCAACATTGTTCCTACTAATTGCATTATGTGTGAAATGCAACTTTCTCACATCCTTGTTTACCAACCCACCCACATACTAAAAAATAAAATAAAATCCTAGTCCAAGTGGTTGCAGCTACCACAGCAACCTGACAGAATACGCTGGGAATATCATTACATCATGATGTAGCATCATCCCCAGGATTATTCTGCCCCAGGCATGTCTCCATGCTGTGCAAGTAGCCAAATTAATTATGGGGGGGGGTGTCTATCTGTAAAAGAGGGGACAGAAAGAGAGAGATCCTCAACTATTTGCATTAAACTTGTGATCCCAATCCAATCTTAGAATTCCACCAAAAGAGAGATTTGATCATTGGGAAGCAAAAGAAAAACCACTCCACTCTAGTGGATTCTCATATTGCCTCAGGAACAAATGAAACTCAACACCTCATGAGCTGTACTGAGTGCATAATTCCTTCCCACACAAGTGTATCTAGCAAGTGCAGCATTATCTATATGTGCACATACAAGCAATGGTGGTAGGGAAATAAATATTTTGATTAAAACCACTTTGTCAACTCAGTATTGAGCATTTAGTTCAAGGTTTAAACAGGACATTTTTCAGTGCAGATATCGAGTTTGTGTACCTGCCCTTATTTATATGCCCTGGTAAATATGTTCAATACAAAAAGAAACTATTTTCTCCAGGACTTGTCAACTCCTTGTCAATAAGGATATTTGTCTTACCATTATTTGAAGCATGTAATCTTGGATAGACGGGAGAACAGCAACAGCACTGGATTATTTCTGATCAGGCCATTTTTAATCTCTTTTTGTGTCTTGCTTAGTCAGGTATTTTCTAATTCCTTTTAATCTCATTAAGGCTATCACCATTTGAAAGCCCCTAAACATTTTCAAGAAACAGAACACCAGCTTTCACCATGCCTGTGGATAGTTCAGACAGGTTTTGAAAGAAAGTAATATAATGGTAGCAGATTACTCCCTTATATCTCCTCCAATCTAAAGCCTAATCCCATGACCTAAGATTCACCAAAATGGAAACCGGCTACTCACATAATCATGGCCTCATGTGAGATTTGCATCTTCTCCTCTGGATTTTCAAAAACCTGCAAATTCTTAATGGATACTGCCAGAACAACAATATTTGGTGAGCATTGGACCTTCCATCATTCTCAGCAACATTACTCTGAAAGGGGTAATTCTAAGGGGGGAAAAGTCCCTTTTCCTAATTATACAACCATACCCATATATATCTTAATATCCTGAGCTAATTTTTCACATATTTTTTCACTTCGTCAAAATAATTTGCATTCAAATGCAGAAATAATTTTAAAGATTTTAGACAGCACATATTTCTTCTCTCCAATTCTCAGTCTTTAAATATTCTATCTTGACTACTGGGTCTGTTATTTCGTGTTTGTTCATCTCCACGTCACATGCAGCTAAATACTGCTTACCTTCTTCCCAGTTAAATATTTATACAGTGTGTGTGTGTGTGTGTGTGTGTGTTAATTTCTGCATCTTGCTTGGTTTCAGAGTTTAATATTTAACAGAACCACTTCTTTCTTGTCATTTCTGTGGTCATCACAGCAATGACTTAGACTGAGTCAGACCATTATTCTGTCTTGCTCAGTGATGTCAACAGTGTGTAGCAACGGTTTCCAAGGTTTTAGGCAGGAGTTTTTCCACCCCTTCCCCAAAATGCCAGGGATTGAAATCCAAGCCTTCTACATAGAAAGCAGACATTCTGAGCTACATGGCCTTATTATTATCCTCCCTCCCTCCCTCCTCTATTTCTTTACAGGTATACAAGCTAGTATCAAGTCACTAAGCAACACAATAAAAGGAAATGGAATCCAGTAATCAATTTTGATGCAGGTGAGTACTTGGAATTTCACAGATCTGTCTCTGGTTGTACTGTTATGGGATAAAATTTGAGGTCTCAACTGTGGCTATAAAGTTGCTGCTGAATAAAGTTTGCTTTCTCCTCCAACTTGCTGTCTCCTCCAGTCTTCATTCTTTTCCTTCTTACTGCCTTCTTCTCTATTCTTTCCTCAGTCTTTAACTCTCTTCAGTATCTTCTCTTCAGACTCCTAAAACTCAAATTCTACTACCCTACAGCAGATACTAACTAGATTTTCAGACTACACTGTTATAGTGTTACTATTCCACTTTAATTGCTCTGGCTTCCTGCTGTGGGATTCTGGGGTTTGTAGTTTAGTGAGGCCTAAGATCTCTCTGGCTGTGAGTTGTAAATGCCCCTCCCTAAACTGCAAATCCCAGGATTCAACAGGAGGCAGCCATAGCAAATAAAGTGGAATAGTAATGCTATAACAGTGTTATCTGAAAATCTAGTAAGAATCAAAAGGCTCCAATATTTTACAGATGAAAAATGTGATACATTTGGCCAAGCAACATCAGAATGTGGTCAAGATGGCAAAAGTTATTAGACACCAGCTATGAGAGGCTGCAGCAATTTGCTTTTGCCCTGACCCTACTGGGAAGAGCAAGATCCTCTCCTCTGCTCTCCCCCTGCTGAATTAATTGAGTGCAAATTACAGTACTTTTGCAATTTGAACTCAGTTTGTGATACTGAAGTAAACTGAGGACAAGGGGGGAGATGGGAGGGAAAAAAGAGAAACTGGGATATTTTAAAAGCAACTGAAAAAGTGGACCAACAGAGGATTAATTGGAGGGTATAGTTTCCAAGCTACCCTCAGGGAATGCTGGGTTACAAATAGGGTAATTCACTACCACTATATGTGGTGACAGCTGCAAACTAAAACGACTTTACAGGTAGATTAGATAAATTAAGGGAGGATAAGTCTATAATTGGTACTGGTTAGTATAAAGATGGCTATATGGAGACTTCATGGGCTTTGGTTACTGAATTTCAGATGCCCTGAGGCAACATCCATGGAGGGTTGCATGTCCTAACAACTAGCTTCCTGGAATGGTTGTCTTTGGTGACTGTAGCAAACAAGTTACACTAAGCACCTAAACACCCTTAAAACTTTACAAGTATCCCGGGGAGGGTACAAAAAAGTGTGTCACTTACCTCGATGTCCCAATCTCACCAGGAAGTGTTCTGGCACAGACCTCCCACTGATGCTGGGATCACACCAGGGGGCCGGTTCCATGACAGGGAAAAGTTTGCGAGATTCCGGATTACCATTCTTTTGCATTAGAAGCGCATAAATCACACGAATTCTGGCATATTCAGAAGATGCAGCCACTTTCGGTTTTCCTTAGTTTACACAGGGAAAGGTGGGGGGGGGTCGCCTCTAGATGATTAAAGCCAGGCAGGAGGCGGGGAGGGAGCAAGGAGGGGGTCATGGAGACCATAAATAAAGAAAGGGAAGAAAAACACAAACAAACAAAAGATCGAAAGAGCGATCTGTCAACTTCCCCATCTTCCCCTGCCCCGAAAGGCTTCTGTAAAGAAAGGAGTGAATGAAAGCTCCTTCCCTTCCCTTCCCTTCCCTTCCCACATGCACAAACACACAGCACACAAGCAGGGGCTAGCCCCATTCCTGATCGTCTTCCCTGCCTCTGAAGCCTTGAATAAAGGCAAGTGAAGGGAAGGACAAACAAACAAAAGGACAAACATGCGATCGGCTGTTTCCCACACACACACACACACAAATGCACACACATACACACGCGCACACGCCAGCAAAGCAGGGGCTAGTCCTGATCGTCTTCCCAACGCCCAAAGCCTTCCTTTGAAACAGACAGGAAGGGCTCAGAGCTGATTTTCCAAAGTGAGCTGCAAGCAGAAGAAGGGTGAATTTCTTCTCTCCAACCCTCAGTCTATTCGGATAAAGCACAATGGTCACTCCAACCAATCAGGATTCAGCTCTGCTCACAGTAATTCGAAAAGGTCGAATTGCCAGTTTACACGATGGTTAGTTCCCATGACCAATTATGTGCATTTTCGCGAACTTAATCAAAAAAGTCTGCAAAACTAGCGAAAGCTGATACTGCGCGACTTATGTTTTTTTTTTGTACCCCCTCCTTCTGAAAAGGACGCTGTTGCTTCGAAATGTGTGGGAACTATCAGGCTTCTTGTCGCATTCTTTGAGGATTTATTTTGCCATGTAAATGACCCCCAGGATAATAGGTCACCATTTCATTCCCAGGACATTTGATGACAGAAATGGAATGGGGGATTAATTGACGGCTTAGCCTATCAATAAAAATAAGCGCTGGCATAACGGCAGCCAAAGGGGAGCATAATGAGAGGGGAACAATGTCATCTGAAATGCAAACCCTTTAGTGATCTCCTGGCATCGTTATCATGCCTTATTTAGAGCATCTGAAAATCTCCTATGTGTTTAAGCGTATCGTTTATGCTAGTGGTGGAAAACTCTATATGTGTGGTACAGAGTAAATGGCTTATAAGGTTTTATCTCCTTCAGAAATGAAACCTTAAACCAGTGCTTCTTAAGGTATTTTATCTGGGGGACCAACAATTTTTCCTCCCCATGGGCTAGAGACCAGTACTGTACTGTATTCCTGCCTATTGGCAACAGTTGTAGCCAATTTTAGCCCTGGAAATTATCCAGGAACTTACAGCTCATGTTCTGACACTGGTCCACTCCTAAACCATGGGTTTATCATGCAGCCCTCCAGAAGTTAGACTGCAGTTTCCAGCAGCCCTAGCCCTCACAGCCAGTGGTAAGGAATGCTGGAAGTTGCAGTCCAACAACATATGAAGGGCTACATGATTCCCTGCCCTAAACCCTTTAAAACATACTTATGGTGAAATTTCCTTGCCAGACGTACAGATAGAAACAATGATTGCAATGCTATACTAATTTACCTCATACTAATTTAGATCCATTGAACAGAATGGGAGTTAGTATGCATTTAAAGACTTGCACTGTAAAGCATATCTTTCAAGTACAGTATTTGTAGAGTCGATCTTCTCTTAACATGGGAGAGTCTCATTTGCCATTTCTATGACTTAAAGAGTAGCTTGAAAAGAATAAGAGCAGATCTCATAGCCTGTCAACTCTTTCTTAAGGCCTATGGAAATGGTGTGTGTTCTGTGGATTAATGAAGCAAATTAGTGTCTTAATACTTTGAAATTATACAGCTGAAAGTGGCTCCATTTAGATTCGTAGTTATACTCACACTACTGTTCAATAAATCTATGAAGTCAAGGCAGTGCTAAATTACGTTAGCTATTTCATAATTAATCTTAAACCAGAAAAACAAGATTTGAGTTTCTGCCAGATGAACTGAGGTAATCATATATAACTCTACAGCTGCAAGAACATATTAAAGCAAGACTTAATTAATTCAGAACTGAACATGTTATGAGAAGTTAAAAAGAACACCTCTGTGGGAATGTCTTAACATGGAGATCCAATAAGCACTACAATACATTTCTTGCACAATCCAGTCCTAGAAGCATAAAAGAAGAATGGGTTTAGGCAGCTAAAAATTCCAAATTTGCTGTGAATGTTCTGTTGTCATCCTGAATTAATTGTAGGTTCTTTCACTGTTGTCTTCTTTAATATATAACATATAAATAGATTTCTAACCAATAAAACCATGTGGACACCTTGACACTACATAGCTATAGCAGTATGATTCCACTTTAATTATCATGACAACATATCCTATGATTTCCTGGGTTTTATAGTTTGATGGGACACTAAAGCTCTCTGGCTGAGAATTCTAAATACGTGTGTGTGTGTGTGTGTGTGTGTGTTTGTGCACATGGACCTTCAAGTTGCCTGTTGATGGTGAACCCATGAATTTCATAGAGTTTTCTTAGCCAGGGCAAACTCAGAGGTGGTTTTGCTAGTTCCTTCCTCTGAAATATAGCCTACAGCACCTGGTGTTTGTTGGCAGTCTCCCATCCAAGTACTAACCAGGGTTGACCCTGCTTAGCTTCCAAGATCAGATGGGATCGGGTACCTTTAGGGTATTTAGGCTCCTGAGAGACCCCTCCCTACACTGGACATCCCAGGATTCCATTAGAAGTTGCCATGGCAGCTAAAATGGAATCATGACACTGTAATAGCATAGTGTGAAAGGGCCCTACAATAGTGTGAAAGGATTCCTCATAACACCATATGCCATATTCTAAAACAAAAATCCCAGCTCTTGTTTCAAGTACAGACCACTTCCTGAAACCATATGGGGCTCCTGCTACTTTATTTGTCGTAAGAATGGACCTCTAAATCAGTGACGGCACTAGGGGTGTGTGGAGAGGCCAAACCAGGTGACACCAACCTTAGTGATGCCATAGTTCTACATCTTCTACATAAAGAGTGAAAAACCATGTGGCTTTCCAGGTGTTGAACTGCAAATCCCAGCATTCTTCACCATTAGCTATGCTGGCTAGGGTTGCTAGAACTAGTAGTCCAACATCTGGAGGGCCACAGGATTCCCACCTTTGCTCCAGTAAGAATGAGCTCATTCTCCAAATATGGATTCTTAGATAGTGAAAGAACCAGTAACCCCACACAAGAGGAAGACATAGGTGAGCTTTAGAAGCCAAAGATTTGCAGAAATATGATCTTTATAATAAGAAGAGAAGCATCGAATTTGCAAAGTGGTGCTGAAGGAGAGTTCTACAGACTATCAAAAAGAGAAATAACAAATAAAGCTTTAACTCTCTTCAGAAGCCAAAATGACTGAGACTATCACACTTTGGAAATGAATCGTTAAAAAAAAAACTTTAATGCTTGGTAAGGTAAAAGGCAGTAGGAAAACAGGGCAACCACATTGCAGGTGGATAGACCCAATCAAGGAAGCCACAGTCCTGAGTTTGCAAGACTTGAGCAGAGCTGTTGACAAGAGGGTCTCTTAACAGCTACAATCTTTAGGGAGAGAGGATCTGGAGGTGGGAAAAATAACACAATGAGGACTGAATATGGTCAGTAGTTGCCAACAGTAGCTTAAGAATGCTGATGAATTGAAAGAAGAGACAATGGAATGAAGGATTCCGAAGGTGAAAGTATGGAGTGTCTCCAAAGAGAGCATGACTGGCTGATTGGTGTATTTAGAAGTATTTTGTGAATCTCTAGAGCAGTGGTTCTTAACCTGTAGTCCGGGGACCACCAGGGGTCCACGATGTGGTAAGGCTTGAAGGCTGCTCAGCCCATGGGACAGGAGCCAAGGCAAAGGCTGACTGCCTTTGTCTGCACATTGCCATTCAATCTGCTCCATCCACAAAGTTGCAGGAAGAAGCAGGAGAAAAGTCTTCCCTCCCCTCCAGTGCATCTGAGGGAAGGTTTAATGGATAGTATAATTTGTATTATTATTATCAGCTATTGTTGTTGTTGTTTTAAATCTTGAGTTACATCTTGGAGGGCCACAGCAACAAAAGATATTTAAAGGTGGTTCCTGGTAAAGAAAAGGTTTCATTCAGTCTGAGGGGAAAAAATAAAGCTGAAGCACTATTTGACAAACCAAGCCATATTTTATCACTCTGTACTGTAATAGTGCTATTATTCCACTTTAAAGGCCATGGCTGCCACCTGTGGAATTTTGGGGTTTATGTGAAGTCGAAGGCTTTCACGACTGTCATCCATAGATTTTCCTTGGTTTTTTTCCGGGCTGTGAGGCCGTGTTCTAAAAGAGTTTGCTTCTGACGTTTCGCCTGCATCTGTGGCTGGCATCTTCAGAAAATGGCTGGGTAGGAGTGTATGTGGAGTTTATATGCTGTGAACCCGTTGGGGAGTATATGTAAATTTGTGTATTTGAATGGTTAGTTTCTGCGTATAGAAATGCAAGGCTCATTAGTGTCTGTTTGGCTAATGGTTGGTTAATGGGCCAATAGAATAAAAACTCAACACTTACAAAGGAATTCCACCCAGGGACAGGGGGAGTTCCAGCAGATAATGGCCCAGAAAGAAACTATTCCAGAACACCACCTCACAGTCGGGGGAAAAACCCAAGGAAAATGTTTGGGGGTTTATAGTTTAGTGAGGCCTCAGAGCTCTCTGGCTAAAACTACTCAATGCCCCTCCCTAAAACTGCAAATCCCAGGCTGCCCCAGGAGGCAGCCAGAACAAAGTGGAATAATAGCGCTATAACAGTGTAGTCCGACAAAGTGAGGCTTGATTTTTCAATAGCGCCTCAGCTTTATCCCGCCCCCCTCAGACTGAAGGAAATGAGCCGGGAAACGAGGCCAGATTCTCTTTCTCCACGTCGGCCCTGAAGCCCACCGTGGCAAGTGCGAAGCCCCCTCGCCTACAGGGCATCCTTGTGACGCCACAGTGGTAGGAGTGAGCAGCAGAAGTAGAGCGGGCGCCCCTCTTTTCCCGCCCCTGGGCTGGGATTGGCCGCGGCTGGGAGACGCCGAGTGGCGGTTTGGAGCCTCCACAACCTGGGCGTTCTTTCCGCGGGCGCGGCCGTTCTGGGCGCGGGGAAGGGGCGCTCTAGTCGACTTGGGGCACAAGGCGGCTGGCTGGCTGGCTGGTTGCTGCGGAGGTCCCAGGTGCTGCCATGGAGGAGAGAGTGGTGCCTCGCCAAAAGGAGTGCCGAGAAGGTTAGTCGCCGCTTTTCTCCCCCCCCCACACACACACACGTCGGGGCTGAACAGCTCAGAGGGAATTTGAGGGCTAAAGGCAAAAAGCACCCGGGCTACAACAAGAAGGGAAGTTATAGTTTGGGTTTGGAAGCACATATTCCCAGGAGGGGGAAATGGGAGGGCTACTCAGTTGGGAGGCAGCAGGATGGATCCCCTGGGGATGCTGGGAGATGTTCACCTCTCCTCCTCCCCTTCAACTAATGTTGGCGGCTAGATAACTTACCTAGTAGGGCTGTTGCCCACTTACCTAATAGGGCTGTTGCCAACTTACTTAGTAGGGCTGTTACCAACTTACCTAACAGGGCTGTTGCCAATTTACCTAGTAGGGTTGTTGCCAACTTACCTAATAGGGCTGTTGCCAACTTACCTAATAGGGCTGTTGTCCACTTACCTAGTAAGGCTGTTCTGCCTTCCTTAGTGGTGGGTCAGGAGAAATTCAGCAGATAATACTTTGCTGCAGGTGCAGTGATGGGGAAGCTGCACCAGTTGGATTTGTGCCTGTTGTAGAAGTGGCCTGGCTGCCTCTACCAGATAAAGTAGAGGCGGAGTAACCCAGCCTGTGGGGGAAATTAGCTAACACATTGCAAACCACTTAGACGTCCTGTCTGAACGGTGGAAATAATCGTAATGGAATTCCAATGGAAGGTGATCTGTCTATACGGACATTTGCATCAATACATCTTATTCGGAAGTGGGGGCAGCCAAATCCACTGTAAACTCTGTCTGGGAAGTCTTTGGGGCTTTTCCAATTTTAAGTCCAGTCTGATAAAGACATTTTGATTTTACTACAATGTATTTATAGAGAGTTAGGGTATTTAGGGCCTAAATACCTGTTCCTGGAGCTTGCATCCATTGTTCCATGTTCTGCTGCTCCAGAGACTAAAACACGGAGCAATGGATGCAAGCTCCAGGAACAGAGATCCTACCTCAACATTAGGAGGAACTTTTGACAGTAAGAGCTGTTCGGCAGTGGAATGCACTCCCTCAGAACGTGGTGGGGTTTCCTTCCTTAGAGGTCTTTAAACAGAGGCTGGATGGCCATCTGTCGGGGATGCTTTGATCGTGATTTCCTGCATGGCAGGAGGTTGGACTGGATGGCCCTTGTGGTCTCTTCCAACTCTACAATTCTGTGATTCTGTGATTTCCTGGAGTTTTTATAAAGCTCCATAAGGGATGTGAATGTCTGATCGTTAAGACAGTTGCATTAGCATTGCTGCAGTGAGGCAATCCAAGCTGAGTGCCTGGGCAGCATGGGGGCGGGGCTTGCAAGTAGGGAAAGCACCTGCTACCGCCATGTTGGATTTTTGACTAAGTGAGAGATTGGTAAAGTGATAGAACAGCACTCTTTCTCTCTCTTTTTCTTTCATAAAGGCAAAATACCACTTGTGCACACCATAGTAAACATTTTTTTAAAAAAAGGTTGGCGGTGGCAGATTTAAAACAGCGAGTAATTCCTTCATGGCTGCCATCATGTCTAGGAGTCAGGCAAAGTTTATGGGAGCTGTAAAACTGTTAAGACAGTTCACAGCTGTTGCAAATCACTGCTTCTCGGGAGCAATCTGTTCCCCCCACCCTCGTAGATGGGCCAGAGCGTGCCTGGTGTGCCATAAAGCGGTGTAGATGTGTAAGTGCCATTGCTAAAAACAATGTGTAAGCTACTCTGAGAACCTTTGTAGCTGATGAGTGGGGTATAAATACTCTATTGAAATAAATAAATAAATAAATAAATACATAAATGATTGGTGGACAGTCCTGTCAGCATTGGGTACAAATTGTGAAAGAGTCAGCATAGTATACTGGAGTCTTTACTAGGACTTACAGAATTCTGGATTTGAATCCTCATTCTGCTGTGGGAAGCCACTCTCAGGGTTGTCTAAACTGTGAAAATAAATCTAATGGAATTAGCTGGGAATTCTATCTCTCTAAATGGGATCTTGCATCAGTGCACAGTATTTGGAAGGAGGGGAGCCCAAAACGGCAAAAACAATGCTGGAAAAGCCTTCCTGGTTTCTCCTATTATAAAAAAAAACAGCAAGGGGGTGTGCATTCCTGCTGGCCAGGACAAGTGATTTGCTTTGAATTGCTTTCCCATGCAGGTGGCTGTGCAAAGCTGATTGGCTGGATGAGCGCAGGGGCGGAACTTGCTAAGAGGGCAAGTGCTTGCTGCCACCATGTTGAATTTTTGCCTTAGTGATCGATAAAATGGGGTGTTTGTGGGGGTTTTCCCCTACCCTTTTAACTCAGGAAATTGCTTTATTGCTCCAGAGCATCTTAGACAACCTTGTTTTTTTTTAAAAAAAAAAGTTTGGCATGGCAAAGTACTAATGCAAGTAAATTACTCACAGCCACCATCTGAAATGCAAGTGTCTGGGGCCAAAACCATCTTTAAGACAAGTCACTGCTGATGTGAAATGCCATAACTACGAGGTACTCTGTTTCCCCCCACCCCTCATATAGATCGACCCTCAGCCTTAGGGAAGACAGTGGCAAACCTGTGACTTAGGAGATTTTCACACGGGCAATATATTTCAAGCAGAGATCGGAGCAGAAATGGGGCTGTTCCTGAAACAGCACCCTGTTTCACACACACCCTGTCTTCTCTCGATCTTGCGTCGTCTTCGTTCTGTGCAGCTTCCAGTTCCCTCCCGGTATCTTCTGTCATTTTTTAATAACGAAGGTTCCTCAATACTAAAAAATGACGGAAGATACTGGGAGGGAACTGGAAGCTGCACAGAACAAAGACGACGCGAGATTGAGAGAAGGCAGGGGCGTACGAAATGGGGCGCTGCTTCAGGAACAGCCCCGTTTCTGCCCCGATCTCTCCTTGGAATATATTGCCCGTGTGAAAATCTCCTAAATCTTGCCAAGAAAACTTTACAATAGGGTTACCTATTCTAGTCTTAAGTTGACTTGAAGGCACATAACAACAAGAAGGTGGTGCAGGGGGCTGAGGTTTGTGTCCCAAATCTAAATCATTCAAGAAATGTCCTGGAGAACTTTTTTATCTTGTGGGGGGGGGAAATTAAATGATAGTTCAGGAGATGAGTACTGTATAGCTCCTGAGTACTAAAGGGAATTAACTCTGTGGTTTCTCATGAAGCTCTAAGGCCAAATCCTGCAGTGAATTAAGCTCCATTGCAGTTATAGATGAGCAGGAAGAAGAAATAGCAGAGCATTCAAAATGAAGAGTAAACTTCCTGGAGAGGATGTGAAACACTCATGGGAGGAAAATAGAGGTAGAGTAGGAGAATGAGCACAGGCAAGCAAAGGTTCTTAAAATAAGCCAGTTCACTAGGCCTTAGTCTAGGGATGAGGCATGTCAGTTGCCTCAGGCAGCAGGTGTTGGGCAGTGTGGTGGCAGTAGCAGGTGTCTGACCCCCTCTGTTGAAAGCCACAGCTGTGTGTTCCACACACAGTCCACGCCTATTTCCTTGAAACTACCCTGCTGAGCTTAGGTGGAGGATGTTGTCCCTTCACTAGCACTGAAATAATTTTCTTACCATCATCTATAGGTGGAATTCAGGGAAATCGTCAGTTGTCACAGGCTGCAGAAATTTTCAGGCTAATATTACTTAGTTCCTGGAAAATCTGAAAGGAAAATGACTTTTCTTCACTGATCTAAAACTTTCAGATGGAGGGTAGGGTTGCTAGGGTTTATTTTGACGTGTATCTCCCTAACTTATTTCTTGCAACTTAATTAGCTGACCATGCTCACTCCTTGTCCTTCTGCCACAATATTGAAAGCTGAATTTGAGCACTTTTAAGAGTGCCTTTTTTTGTACATCAAATACAGCCAGCTGGGGGCTGGGCAGACTAGATTGTTTTTAAAAAGTAAACCAGTATTTTTAAGCAGCAAGCTGAAAGAGGTGTTACTACTACCACTGTTATTCCCAGACAATCCATTGTGATACCTCGGTGTGTCATGAACAGATTCTCTTGATGTTTATGGTTGGTCTTCAACAAAATGTAATGCAAACTAAGGGCATGTGAATAAAGTAACGGTTGGATACATTACTTTTTTGGATCTCACTTCCAAGAATCTCCTTGCTGAGAGGGCCACTGTTTAGAGGATTCTAGGAGTTATTGTGTAGAAGAGTAATTTTTCCAAGCTTTGCAGTAAAGCCAGACAGAGATAACCTGAGGCTGAGGCATAAAATACAAAATGACATAAATTTTTGCAATTATCTGGAATTACGGGCAGGCTATCCTGAGTAGTGACAGAGCAGCCATGTGGGAGTGAGATTATATATGAGTCTTGAATGAAAACTCTTTTATTTGGATGTAGGATCTTAGTGTAGAGATTGAAATCAACAACCCAAAGAATTATGATGGGAAAACAGAGGACAGCAGTAGTTCCAAGTGAAAGCTATGTAGAGAAGGCATGGGCAGAAGGTAGATTAGGATCTCTGCAAGATATATGAGTAAATTGTAGTAGGTCTGCATGAGTTTCTCACCACCATCTATCTGCCAATTATTTAACAACAGTAATATCAAAACCTCCTCCCCACTCTGAATAGGCTGCTGAAAAAAAGAAAGTTGAGTGTGTGATAGGAGTGAGTTTTTTCATGAGAGAAGAGAGAGTTCTGATTCTTAAGACATAAGTGCTCAGTTTCTTAATTGAATTGAATGTACTGTATATCTGCCCTGAGACACACTTCTGCACCTGACTCCATTTGGTGGACTTTGTGGTTCTGGTTTAAAAAACCCAACCAAGTAGATTGAGGAAGCCTGAAATCTGCCTACCCCTGCTAGATGGAAAGGCATGTGGAGTGCTGTTGGTCAGAGGTTGGGAAGGTTTTATTGTTTCATATTTTTAGGAGTACTAGAATAGCTTTGAGAGTACAGTATTAGGTTATTCGCCTCCTATCTTTCATTTTTGCTTGATCACTTAGAGTTGTGCAAGATTTGCCAGCTATTGAGTGATCTGGCCTTCTCAGGGTATTGCCCAGTAATAGAAAACCAAGATGGGAGATGGGTTGGTGGCTGTTTTTCATGTAGGTTGAACACATGAACATCTCTTTAGAGTGCTTGTAGAACCAGTTTGAAATTTATTGCTTAATAAAGATCGCTTTCCCACTGTTAGATACAGCATCTGTGTGATATGAAAACTGTGTGGTCTCTGATCTAGAATAACTGCTGAAGTTACTAAAAAAAAACGCTCATGTAAAGTGAACATACACCATCAGTTTAAAGCCCTGCATGGAATGGGTTTGCTGTATTGATTCTAGCAAATGTGAGACAGATATTTATAGGCAAGGAAGTACATATGCAAGATAGCTGCATATTGAACACAATACTGTGTCTTTGTGGCCCAGATAGCAGCCCTTCTATCAGCTGAAACTTCACAGCAGTCTGAAATATGTAAACACTGTATAATTGTTCCAGTGTTTGCTTCATACTCCTCCCTTGCCCTCTCTCTCCACTTCCTTGTACGCATATTAAAACTAAATAATTTATTGGTTAATTATGGCAGATTACACATATGTTTCTCCGCTACCATCTCACTTTCTTTTCAGAAGCTCTTGCCTACATGCTGCAACCTGTCCATTAATCCCCAAGACCCTCTACTTGCAGGTCCCTTTGAGTGAAACTTTGCAGGTAGATGGTGTTCCAATTTCCCATCATCCCACTTCTCGCCTCTCCCCCTCCCCCTGTTATACTACAATACGGTCCCCATATCCACTGGGGATTGGTTCTGGGGGCCCCCGTGGATACTGAAAACTGTGGATAATAGCATTGAATGGCATTGAAAATAATGAGACTTCCGTTTTAAAATACCATAGAGTTGCCTTGGAGGACCTAGAAAATGGCTAGAGAGGACACATTTTCTAGGAAGACTCAAGGGTAGTTGTGCTGTTTTGTGTTCTGTGGATAATTGAATCAGTGGATAATGAATCAGTGGATACAGGGGTCCTACTGTACATTACATGGAATAGCAGAAGGGGAGAAGCAGGGAAATGAACAAGAAAAGTGGGACCTGCTGTTTGTATGCACAGTTTGTTCTCTCTCTCTCTCTCTCTCTCCTCTCTCTCTCTCTCTCTCAATGCAAGATGGAGGATTGCAAGAGAAAAAGATTTCTCTACACTTGTATGCTCTTCCATTTCTGAGGAGCAAAATGTAGATTGCATGACAATGATTTATATTCTGCCATTAAAACAACTTACTCAAGTGGGAAACATTTTTAAGCTGCCTTTGGAAACTGTTGAGAAGCTTCAGCAGGTCCAAAATGCTGCAGCCAGACTGCTGACTAGGTCTGATTACAGGGAACATATAACACCCTTTTTCATTGGCTACTGGTCCATTTCCAGTGCTGGTTATGACTGATAAAGCCCTAACAATTTGGATTCAGACAACTGGAAAGATCGTATCTACCTATATGAGTTGTAAGATCTTTGGGGGAATGCTTTCTTTTGTTCTTACTCCTGTCACAAGCATGCTAGGTGGGGATGTGGGTGAAAGTCTTCTTGGTGGCTGGTCCCAAGCTGTACAGTTCCTATCCATGGAGGCTTAGGTCTTGTCTATACGAGGGGAGAAGATACAAACACATCCGAAAAAGCAGGCATTCTCAATGATGCGACCTGTTTTCATGGTCAAAAGAGCCCCCCTAAACTCTGCATGATTCCCATTGCCAAGATGGCAGCCACAAGTGATTTACTCATGATTTTAAATCTGCTTTTGCCATTTTTTTTAAAAAAAACAGTGTCCCAAGGTGTGCATAAGCGATAGTTCGTATTTACAAAAAAAAAAAAAAAAAAAGAGGGGAAAAAAGAGTGACAGATCACCATTTTATCGACTTACCGGACCCTTGCTTAGTTGAAAATGTAACGTGGCAGCCGCAGGCACTTTCCCTGTTTGCTACCCCCGCCCCCCCCCCAATGCTTGTCCAGCCAATCAGATTACGCTGCCTGTTCAGTTCTGTGTGAATGTGAGTGTTCAAATGGTTGTACATTTGCATGTCGTACAGTGCTTTTTAAAAAATCTGGATGAAGCCCCAGATGCAACACACATGAACTCTGTGGTAAATTTGACTGCCCCCCTTCCAAATGACACGTATTTATGTACATGTCCATATGAATGCATCACCATACGTTTGCATGCCGTCCAGATTATTTTGACTGTATAGACAAGACCTTAGTTAGCCCCTTCTCTGCTCTCTTTACCAGCAGGCAAAGACATTTTTATTTCGACAAGTCTTTTAACTGGTTTTAACACAGAGGGTCTTTTAATGAGGTGTATTGTACTTTATCTTTTTTAATGATGTTTTTAAACTGTTGTAAGGTAGTGTTTTTAAACAGGATTCCTTGATTAAGAGGGGTGGAAACCTTGTGGCTTTCCAGGTACTTTTGGGCTTCAGTTCTCATCAGCCCCAGCCAGCATGGGCAGTAGTCAAGAATGACGGGAGCTGGAGTCAAACATCTTCTGCAAAGCTATCTCTGCCTTAATCCTTGTGGTTGCCCATTGCCATTCTCTATAATAACTAGCCACAATGCTTGTTAATTTTTTCCTGCAAACATTGAAGTTTGTTTTTCTGTTATGTAACCTTTTTTTAAAAAAAATCTCCAGCTTTAATAAGTCAGATTTCAATATCGAGGAAGAAAATGAATTTTAAATTGACCTTTGTGTTCTGGCTAAAATTGTACAGTATATGCACAAAGACAGACATACAGAGGCAGATGGAGAGACAGACGGACAGGCAGAGAGAGAGAGAGATTTGAGTTAAGATATATTTAATTCCAGGCTGTTAAATATTTGCTTGGATTAAAACAATAAAGTACCACTTCCAGAAAATGATCTCAGGTAAGTCATCCAACTTCTGTACTTCTATGGCATTTTAATATTTTTTTAAAAACCCTTTGTATTCATATCAGACTATGGCAAACATATAAGCACTTAATTATATTTTCTCTATCAGAAAAGAAAAATGTTCAAATGTATAAGAAATATATTTATTCAATGTTACATTGCACAGAAGCATTAAACAAGTATCCAAAGAAAAGTTGTTTTTCTGTTAACATCCTCTGTTTTATACAGTATATTGGTTCTGAAACAAAATAATCAAGACCACTGTCTATCAGATTTCACTACTGCTTAAGCTGTACTAAAGCAGCTTTGCTACCAACTCTTTCTGCTAGTACCTTTTTCTTGTTTGTAAAATACAGGTCACACTCACACCCTTTAGGTGAGATCGGTATCCATGGTTTCATCTAACTATGGTAGGGAGAAGGTTTCTTGAGGCATCTGGAAGATCATAGAATTGTGCTGGAGATGGTTTCTCTAGCTAGCTGACTGTATGATCAACTTCCGCTGGAAGAACTCATCTCTTGGCATTTTTAGGTCCTCCCGCATGATTCTGTGGCTGTGGGTTTTTTTTCCCAGGCTGTGAGGCCGTGTTCTGGAAGAGTTTATTTCTGACATTTCGCCTTCATCTGTGGCTGGCATCTTCAGAGAATGGTTGGGCAGGAGTGGGGGGGGTGTTATATACTGTGAACCCCTGTTGGGGAGGATATGTAAATTTGTGCATTTGAATGGCTAGTTTCTGGGTGGAGATATGCAAGGAGGATTAGTGTCTGTTTGGCTAATGGTCCATTGTCTGCTAGACATCCCCCTGTCCCTGGGTGGAGTTCATTTGTATGTGGTGAGTTTTGATTTTAGTGTTTTTCAGGACTGGTAGCTAGATTTTGTTTACTTTTAGCATTTCTTCTTTCCTGTTGAAGTTGTCCAGGTGTTTGTGGATTTCAATAGCTTCTCTGTGCATTCTGACATGATAGTTGTTGGCCGGCCTGGTCCAGAATTTCTATGTTTTTAAATAACATTTTGTGTCCAGGTTGGTTTATAACATGTTCTGCTACTGCTGATTTTTCTGGCTGGTCCAGTCTGCAGTATCTCTCAAGTTCCTTGATTCATGTTTGCACACTGCGTTTAGTGGTCCCTATGTAAACTTGTCCACAGCTGCATGGTATGCAGTAAACTCCTGTGGTTGTGAGAGGGTCTCTTTTGTCCTTCACTGAGCGTAGCATTTCTTGGATTTTCTACAGACCAACAATCTACATACCAACTAAGAAGATCCAAGAAATGCTACGCTCAGCGAAAGACAAAAGAGACCCTCTCACAGCTGCAGGAGTTTACTGCATACCATGCAGCTGTGGACAAGTTTACATAGGGACCACTAAATGCAGTGTGCAAACATGAATCAAGGAACATGAGAGGCTCATTTGTCATGAAGCAAATAGTTTCTTTAGAGTCTTTTGAAAATACAGACATATCTCAGTTAACAAAGCCTCAGACAGTGAAGCTCCTTTTCACAAAGTTGTTTTATGCCCATGCAACATGCTTTTTCTCCTTATCCTCAGTTTAGTTGGACACTTTTAGCAGTGACAGGATTAGGACAATGGTGAAAGAGAAAGACAGACTTTCAGTATCAGGTTGGGAAAGAGTAGTGTTCTCCTGTAGCCAATCCTACTATAGCTGTATGTACCTGTATGTACCAGGTATGTACCTGTAGCCAATCCTACTATAGCTGTATGTACCTGCCTAGAACAGGCAGAGTAAACAGCTGCTGCCTCCAGAATACCTTACTGAGCATGCATGAACAGCAAAACAGAAAGAAAAGGAGAGGCCAGATATACTTGCTTCACCAGCTATCCTCAGCATGTATAAAAAGTATAGATCTGTAAGTCTGGCCACCAAAATGGAAATCGTAAGGAAAGTGGAGGCTGGTGAAAGGGGGAAAATCAACCCTGGATGTGTTTTGGAAGACACTTTCAAGTGGTCTCTAGAAGGTTCAAAATGTTTTTGTTTACTTATGCAAGGCTTCCCTGACCTGGTTGTTTCATTTCACATGTGCATATTGTTAGTTTTGAATAAAACATGTTGAATTGCTCTTCTCTCTTGTGGCATAAAAAACTATCCCTATTCTTCCTGCATTATTCTGCCTCTAGTACCAGATTTTCTGTTAAAGAAGTAACGCATCTCCTTCTTTAACTGAAGTATACATGCACAGATTTAATGTGTGTCAGTAAAAAATATTTTTCCCTTCTTCAGGTGAGGTGTTTCCTTTGATTTGTCCCAACTCTCATCGCGCCTGGTGTCAGATCATCAATGAGTCAGAGCTGGAAGCTTCCTTTTTTGCCTATTCTGGCAGATACCCAAATGAAACAGAGCTGAGTGTCTCCACGCTCACAGGAAGCAAATACAGTTTATATGCAGGAGTGGCTTTAGCCATTGGCTCCAGCATCTTTGTTGGTTCCAGCTTCATACTGAAAAAGAAGGGCCTTTTGCAGTTGGCTGAAAAAGGATACACTAGAGCAGGTAAGAAATACTAGTACTGTAATTCCAAATAAATAACCTACTTTTACTTTGGAAATATCAAACCCTGAAATATGGATTATATTTCTGAAATGTGTATTTAAAAGCTTAGCTATTTTAAGATTTTTTCAGGAACACCAGAAAAATGTAAGAAGTATTGGCTTTTTCTATGTCCCCCCCTCCCTGTGTATTGATCTTGGGAACAACAACAAATAATACAATACACATCATCAGTTCAAAGATCATATAAAACCTATACATATTAAAATCCATCAATAAACACTTTAAAAACCTTAATTTAAAAATAATCTGGGTAGGCCTGGTGGAAGAGACTGCTGATTTAAATATGGGCAGCATCTCGCGCTGACAAATCTCTTCCAGCAGGTCATTCCACAATTCGGAGTGGCCAAAGAAAATGTCCTCTGGGTAGCAGTCAGCCAAGTTTGGCTCACTAAAATAGATGTCTTCCAGAAGACCTGAATATATGCAATGGATTATAAGGGAGAAGGTGATACTGTAGGTAACCTGGACCCAAACTATGTAGGGCTTTAGAGGTAATAACCAACACTTTATACTTTGCCTGGAAATTAATTGGTAGTCAGTTTGAATAATAACCATAAGTAGATAACAGCTTCCATGTTGTGGAGTTGTGAGGAATACATTGCAGGAGTTTGTTTACCAAACTGTTTCATATATTTATTAGACTGTTTCAGGGCTTGGGACATTACTTTTTGTACTACAATACCCAGAATCCCCCAGGGAGTATGGCCATTGGCTATGCTGCCTGGAGGATTCTGGGAAATGTAAAAAATAACTCCCAAACTTGAGCTGAATAAGTTGTGAGTGGTAATTAAAATACTGTAAAATAAACAGAATTACTGAATGTGTCTACAGTACACAGATGTAGCAGTTCAAGTTTGTAATTTGTAAAGAGCTCTAGACCACTTCCCCGAACTAAAGGTAGAGCTATCCAGTGGAAAATTCTAAGAACATTATATTGAAACTATGAATCCCATGATTCTGTAGGATGGAGCCATGACAGTTAAAATTGTATTAAACTGATATAGCTGTTTGAATTTGCCTTATTTACACTACGTTTATGTTAAAAGGTTTACCTGATAAAGATGAAAAATTCCCACCATGGTATTATCCCCCACCCCTGGTTAAAGAAAGATCTGCATGAATTTTTACAAATTCTGTTTCTCACCACCACCACTACGAAACCCCTTCTTTGGCTCTCTCCTTCTCCCTTATAGTATCATCATAGAATCATAGAATTGTAGAGTTGGAAGAGACCACGAGGGCCATATCTTCTTACCCTTCAACTGATTTTTTACTGATTCCCATGTGGATTTGAGCAAAAGTCCCAGGGCTAAAAGCTTCATCATTCAGTTTCATGGGACAAATCAAGAGCCCTCGTGCAATGTTTGTTACAGAACACAGGAGTACCCTGGAGATGGAAAAAAAAGGCCACCCTTCCCACTCCAATCTGTCCTTACTACTTGTAACCCAAACTTGGTAATTCCTCAGCTATGAGGGATTTTTTTTAAAGGAAAGGTACATTTACAACAAATTAGAAATACAGCCGGCCCTCCATATCTATGAATTCTGCATCCACGGATTCAACCATCCGCGGCTTGAAAATATCCCCTCCCCCCACAAGTTCCAAAAAGCAAACCTTGATTTTGCCATTTTATATAAGGGACACCATTTTACTACACCATTTTATATAATGGGACTTGATCATTCACGAATTTTGGTATCCATAGGGGGTCCTGGAACCAAACCCCAGTAGATACCAAGGGCCCACTGTATCTCACTGTGGAAAAACACAACAACCAGCTGGTATCAACCCTCTTCCTTAGCAACCAGGCAGTTGCCCAAAGGTTGCCTGGTAAAAGAGGTAACTTTTTCCACAATGTGGTAGAATGGCACAACATTACTCCTCTATTGATTGTATCTCACACACGTTTTATTATTGTGTTGTTTTTCATTTACTAGATGACAAAAATTAAGACTCCAGACAAGAACAGTGAACAATCACTCTATTAGCACCACGTAAAAATTCAGCTGAATAACATGAAAGACAGTGGTGGGGCCAGTCTGTTATTTAAATTGGTAGCTGAGTCAGTGTTACACAAAAATGAACTTGGCTAGAGAAGCTGTGGAGGCTCCCCCTTGAGGGTATGCCTCAAAGAAGTTGTTGCAAGCCTTACTACATTATTTTTGCTTAAAATATTTTTTTCCAGGACAGGGTGGGTATTCTTACCTGAAGGAATGGCTATGGTGGGCAGGGCTGCTTTCAAGTAAGTATTAAAAATATATGGGGGATTGCACACACAGAAAAACGCTGAGGTTTCTTGTAATGAAACCTTAAGTCAAGGGTGGGTGGACAATGTCTTTCAGCCCAGGAACCTGTTTCAGAGATTTTTGGAGGAGGTGCATTCCAGTGGTGGGCTGTGTCAAAGGCTGGGATCAAAAATACAGTACCAGCATATTTTTAGCCTTCAGCTCTTACTGTCAGTAACTAAACCTCAGGAGAACGTTTTGACTTTTCAGAATGGGGGAGAAAACCTGTTTTCCAAAGCTAGGAAACCATGAAATAATTGTGTCATGGGACATGACCATCTTGGGAAGTGAAGAGAGCAGGAATTAGCACCAGAGGTAGAGGTTCCCCTTCCCTGCCTTAAGATTTGGTTTTCAGACCCTGTTGGTTCTTGTTTTACAAGGCTCTCCTTTCTTTCTCCCTCCATCTGATGCAATTGCCTTGGTACAACGAGAATGTGTCCCTTGTCCCCCCCCCCCAGCAGAGTATAGCTATAGGTGGAGGGCAAAATGAGTCCACTGCCCCTCCAAATAGGAATTCTGCCCATTCCCTTAATTTTTTTATTTAGCCCTCAGATTTCTAGCATTCGCAGTAACTCAAAACTTCAGTTGAAAATTTAGAAAGACAGTTTAGGCACCCGTTGAAAAGGGACAAGCAAAGTGATCAAGGGGCACATCCAGACTGATTGAAAAGTCTCAGATTTTGTTCCTGTTCTTTCTGACTTTATACTGGATTAAAATAAACCAACCTGGAGAGATGGTATAAAAAGTGTCTCTAATAATACTGGATAGTGACAGAAAATATTCTGGGATGAACAAAATGTGTATGGATCTCCAAATTAAAATGGGAAAGAGCAGGAACAAAATTTGTGACTTTCTGATACAGTACGACCACCCTCCCGGTATCCACAGGACTGGTACCTGTGGTTTCACTTACCCGCATGCAAATAAATATGTTCTCTCTTGGCATTTTCTAGGTCCTCCAGTGCAATTCTATGGAATGCTTCCACCAGAAATTGACCATAGAGTCACGTTGGAAGATGTAGAAATGCTTACAGAGGTGTTCTCTCTAGAAATCTCTTAAGTCCTCCTGCACAGTTCTTATGGTATGCTTGGGCTGGAAGTTGTTCATTTCAATAGGGTTAGCTATTATCCACAGTTTTGCATTTCCATGGTAAGTCCAAGAACATACCCCTGGTGGATATGGGGGTCGTATTGTATTTTTAATCCGTCTGGACACACCTTAGGGGAATGTGAACACAGCAAATACAAGAGTCCAATGTCTGAATGATTTTCAGTGTCTTATTCTCCACAATGCTAGAAATTTGGGGACTGAGGGAACATTTAATTGGGAGAGGAGAAATTCTTATTTGTGGGGCTCCCCTGCCACTACACCCATGGCCCCCCACCCTCCTACATACACCCCCATGATGCCTTCCAAAGCAGCCTTCCATGGATTAGGAACTGAACATTTGCTGTAGAATGCCTGTTCTATACAAGTGGGATACTTGCACAGTTTAGAAACCTGGAGGATCGGGGTTTTAAATGGCACAGGAAACTTAAGTTCAAAAGTGCACCTCCTAGTGTGGGAGCTTCAGGAACATGTGGAAGGAAGCAGGGTGCACAGACTTATCCTTCCTACAGAAGGAGAACAGTTGGAATGGCCTGGGGTCTGAGTATAGAGGTGTTCACTCTGAAATTTTGGGCTAAAGGACCCCTGCTGCTTGGACCACAAACTGCCAGTGGAGAACAGAACATAGAAAAGTTACATTTTAGACTACAGTTCCCAAAATTCTGTAGTGGTCATGCTGCCTCGGGTATCCTGGCATTTGTAGTCCAAAATATAATTTTTCCAAGGTCTAAGAATGACTAGATATACCTTATGCGTATGGTTGTTTGGACATGACTGAGCCAGGTTTCCCTAGCTGGTGTATGCTAGTGTTTAAAGATGCCTGCATTCTTGTACCTAGTGTCAACATGCATCCTATGTGTATCCTATTGGGAAAAGAAAAACAGCATTGATGGGAACTCTCTGTTGTGTTTAGCATCAGAAAACATTACCGTTTTCTGTGAAAGAAAATGCAGAAGTGATTTTACTTGAAACTTCTGTTCTTTAAAAGCCCTTTTTTATTGTGTTTTAAGTTTGTGAATTAACTTCTGGAATAAGCAAGCAAGGCAGATGAAAAGGGTTTTACAGTACAGTCGTCCCTTCACATTCGCGGGGGTTAGGTTCTCCAGACCCCCGCGAATGTGAAAATTCCGCGAACAACAACTGCCCTCCCCCGCCAAAGCGACCATGGGGCCTCTGGAGGCCCCATAGTCGCTTTCCCCCCACCTCTCCCTCCCTCCCAAGGCCTTCATGGGGCCTCTGGAGCATCTCTGGGGACCCCGTGAAGGCCTCCCTGGCCCTCCCCCCTCCCCCCAAGGCCCCACGGAGGCCTCCCCAGCCCTCCCCCCTCCCGCCCAAGGCCTTCATGGGGCCTCCGGAGTGTCTCCGGAGGCCCCACGGAGGCCTCCCCGGCCCTCCCCCCTCCTGCCCAAGGCCTTCATTGGGGCCTCCAGAGGCCCCGTGTCGCTGCTTTTGGGAGGGCGGGGGCCCTCCCAAAACCCACAAATATTCGAAACCGTGAATGTTAAGTTCGCGAATGTGGAGGGGCAACTGTATTACTCTCTATGGGGGATGCTAAAATCTTAATGTTTTTCTCTTTTCCCTGTTTTTTATCATTGATGTTTGATCAATTAGCTTCTCATTTACATTTAATATGCCACTGGAGTACTTTATGTATGAAACCATGAACCATGTTCAGCAGCTTTATGCTGTTAATTGTCATAACATTGAGAGGAAAAAGAAATATATCAACACTTAAGAGGCTTATCTTAAGGTGTCATATATATATATATAATCTCTTTTGAGCTTCCAGTAGGCAGCCAAAACAGTACTGTTCCTCATGGGCCTTTAATGTTACAAATTGCTCTGTTTAAACTGTCTTAAAACAGTTTGTACTGTTATCTTTGTACTATTTTAATTGCTTTTATTTGTTCACCACCACATGAGTCCTTGTGGGTTGGAAGGTGATATAGAAATATTTTAAACAAATAAATAGAATTGATACACTGTCACAATGAGCTGCTTATAACTATTGGAAAATCTCAATTTCTCCAACAACCAAGAACACAGTGTCACCTTAAGATTAACACATTTATTATAGCATAAACTTTTGTGGATGATAGCCCACTTCACTAGAATATTGTCCAGAATTTCATATTCAGGCCACATGACTGAGAATAGGATTGTAGATGGTGTGATCAGAGGGAAATTAAATGCAGGAGGTACTGAGAGTGACAATTCCGCTGCTGACAGTAGTGTCTTTTACAGTGGGAATAGGAGAAACAGCAAACTTTGCCGCCTATGCTTTTGCACCAGCAACTTTGGTAACCCCACTGGGTGCACTCAGTGTACTTATAAGGTTAGTACAAATTGGATTTACTCCTTGGGATGTCCACTATATTATGATAGCCATTTTGTGGCTCAGTTCAGATGGACGATGAAACAAGTGTTCCCACTGTAGTCGTATTATTTTAGAAAGTTCTGCAAGCAGGTTCCCAGGTTGGCTTGTAAACTAGCAACAAATGTAAAAGCAGCTCTGCTGGCACCATTTATGCATTGTGTCTCACTGGAATTTAAAATGATCTCCCTGTTATTGACTGTGTAACACACAGAAAAGCATCCTTAAAGAAACAACATTCTAAAAGCAACATGGTGTGAGCACAGGTGAAGGAGATTAAAAATGAAACCATTTTAGAGCCTGGAATTTTTTTTAAAAAGTTATTTGGTCTGGTGTTGAAATAACATAGGAGTATGACCAAACAAGCCTGATTCTTACCTTGGTTATGAGCCAGTGCCTGCACTCACCCAGCTATAGATCCATCATACATTTTGATTCCTTTTTTGGACTTAAGCTCCAGAATTCCCTAGCCAATGGTGGCCAGTAGGAGGAGGATTCTGGGAGTTGCAGTCCAAACCAGAACTTCTCCAAGCTTTAGTTTTTGGAGAGTAGACATGTCATGATACAGATACCAGATCTGTAGAGGCAACATGGACGCATGACCACAAACGATCTGTGCACTCTTGAGGTGCTTCTGATCTATTATTCCTAGAGTGGCCGGTCCAAAGACCCTGTGCAGCTATTCAAGCTTTCCCTGCACGATGCATTTTTACGCTACAACAAAAATTGGAAGAAGGAATGGAAACACATAGGCAGGTTACAAATAGAAGAGATCACCTGGAACTTCCTACATAAAATTCTGTAAATAAGACAAGGTTGATTGCATAGCAAAACCCTGGTTTCAAAGCGCTACCAGTGCTGAAAAAAAGCAGGGAAGAACAACTGAAATGATGTTCTAGTTTTGCTTAATACTTCCTTCCTTTAAAAATCCAAACAGCGCAATACTATCTTCCTATTTTTTGAATGAAAACCTTAATATCCATGGGAAGCTGGGCTGCATCTTAAGCATTTTGGGGTCTACAATGATGGTGGTCCATGCTCCCGAAGAGGAGGAAGTCACATCACTGGATGATATGGAAACAAAGCTAAAAGATCCAGGTATGTAATCCAGATCCTTACTCTGGAATGGCATGAGCAGTGAAGTCTTTATCTTGCAGATACTTCTGATTCAGTCCAGAATCTGTTCATTCATTCATTGTACAGAAGACTGTGAGAGCACACATGTTCTGTTCTACCTTCAGAGGTCTGACTTCCAGGTTGGGGAATCCTTGGCCCTCCAGATGCTTCAGACTCCCATCAGCCCCACTCAACATGGCCCATAATGGTAAGGGATTATAAGAGTGGAAGTCCCAAATGTTTGGAGGGCCAAAAGTCCACACACACACATATACCCTACAGCAGTGTTATGTCCAAGATTATCTCCTTCCCATATGAGCCTGCCTGAAATTTGAGATCCTCAACAGAGGTCCTGTTGGATAACCCATCACTGTGCAAGGATAGGCTGATGGTTGTGTGTGGCAGGGCTTTTTCTGTTGTAGCACCCCAACTGTGGAACTCTGTCTCCCAAGGGAGGTCAGGCTAGTTCCATCCTTTCTGAGTTTCTGGTGGGCAGCTAAGATAATTATTTTACCCTAGCTTTCAGTCTTTAAAGTTAGGGGTGGCTGTGAAGTCAAAGGCTTTCACGGCTGGCATCCATAGATTTTCCTTGGGTTTTTTCCAGGCTGTGAAATCTGCATCTTCAGCCGCAGATGCAGGCGAAACCTCAGAAATAAACTCTTCCAGAACATGGCCTCACAGCCCAGAAAAAAAACAAGGAAAATCTTAGGGGTGGCTGCTCTGGAATTTTTTAAACTGCCTGTGGTTTTAAATTAAAGAAGTGGGTTTAGTCTGGTTTAAAAAATTTTATTCCTGCCTTTAATGTTTTAAATATTTTTATTAATTGTATATGACTTAGGGGAACCTGGTAGGTTTAAAGGCAATGCAAAAGTGCTTTAAATAAATAATAGTAAATAAGAGTTGTAAGGAAGTCTGGTGGAATCACATTCTCTCCGTCTTTCCAGCCTTTGTGCAGTTGGAGCTTTGTGTATACTTTAAGATCTGCACACACTGTGCAGAGTGTATACTTTAAAACCTGCACACACTGTGCTTTCCCCCCATCACTAGCCAAATCTCAAAAAAATGATGATGTGGGAGTAAATATTATGTAGTATCATACAGCATGTGCTCACCTCAGATCTTGGCTTGTACATATTATGTGCTCTAGGCAAGTCCTCCTTTCCATCTTCTGCCATGAAGACAGGAGCAGGGGTGCATGAGCAGTGTAGTTTTGTACAGAGGTCAGGCAGCATCAAATCAGGCAGTGAACCTGAACATCACTTGGTATTTTCCCCGCCTAATTATCTGAGCAATATTACTCATTGTTCAAAGATAATCTCTTTGTGTGGGAGGGAGAAAGTTGTTTTGTCTTGTTCTGAGGCAATGTGAGGTATGCCAAAGTAGACCTTTGGCCTAATAAGCCTCATACTATGTCCATTCATTTTCTGCCTGTTACAGAGCTCTGCTACCTGAAATCCAGGCAATTGTGAGAACTGGACCTGGAGCATTCTATATGTCAAGTGTGTTCTCTGCATGCTGAGCTCTGTTAAGAGATCTGTGGGAACTCATATTTGTGACAAGATCCATTATGAATTGGCTCTTTGCATAGAGGACTATAATGGGGACATTATAATGGGATATGATCTAGCTGAGGCTTTCACTTACAGAAAAGAGCAAAGGCTATTTTCCTCACTTGGTCTTTGCATCACGTATCACACTGTTCTGGAGGATTGCCTGATCCTCTGGTCCAGATTTTTAGGGGCTGTAGAAGAAATTAGTAAAAAAAAAAATGGCCCATTGCCTATGTTAACTTCTGTGAATGACAGCGTTCCCTGTGCAGAACTCTGCTTGTGGGTCTTCATCCAGCCCACTGAGTTGAGAAAATTGTGAACAATATTTTGGATCACTGCTTGATTGACACTATGTAATCCTTTTTCTTTCTCTTCCAAACAGTGTTCATTGTCTTTGCTATAATTATAATTGTGATCTCACTGGTGCTCATTTTTGTTGTTGTTCCGAAGTTTGGTCAGACAAATATCCTGGTCTACATCTCCATTTGTTCTTTGGTTGGTGCATTCTCCGTCTCCTCTGTCAAGGGATTGGGTATTGCTATTAAAGACATGCTGTATCAGAAGCCAGTTTTCCGAAAGCCACTGGTTTATATTTTGGCTCTGGCTTTGGTACTGTCCGTCAGTACTCAGATTAACTACCTGAACAAATCATTGGATGTGTTCAATATATCTCTAGTGACACCCATTTACTATGTGTGCTTCACAACCACGGTGGTGGTCTGCTCTATCATCCTTTTCAAGGAATGGAACAGCATGGAGCTCGGGGATATCATTGGGACCCTGAGTGGATTCTTCACCATCATTATTGGAATTTTCTTTCTGCATGTCTTCAAAAATGTTACAATCACCTGGAGCCAACTGACCTCTTCTGTTAGAAAAGATTCCATCTTGTCTCGCCATGGTTGTGAGGTTCATCATACTTTACTAGAGAACATGGAGGCTTCATCTTTGACATGTGATGAAGATAATACTCTGTTCAGTCGAGGAACCGAGCTGAGAGGTCACCATTAGGTCAGCGAATCTGGTGGAACAGCTAACTTGAGTGAAAGCTGTCTTCAGAAAACTTACAACCATTCCACCAAGATGGCCCTTGGAAAGAAAAAGAAAGCAGTCACTATAATGTTTGCTCCTGGAACAGAAAAGGAAATGTGATGATAATGTTCTGATTTATTCCCATCTTTGGCAGCGTATGGACTTCACTGACAATTGTGATGCTGTTTGGAGAACTGATACTTGCTAAATAATAGCATTATGTATGAAGGTGTAGTGTATTTTCATAAACAGCACTTTATAATTCTGTATTTTTAGAAAGTCACTGGGTTTACAGCTGGCTTGGTGAAGGTATCTGCATGTGGAAAAACATGACCTTTCTTTAGACTGTCATCTTACTGTATTTTTTGATGCCACTTCAAAGTGTTTCAGCTAGCAAATGCCCATTTAAAATATTTTAGTTTAAGATTCTAGCAAAGAACTGTACATTCATATTTTTTAGAAGATCTTATTTACTATTGCATTATCTTGTAAGTAATGGGTTGAATTCAGACTAAGTCAGAATTTCCCATCATGCAGTACCTGATTTCTGTAAGATTAAAATAAAAAGTGTGGGTATACGGGTAGATCCATCTCAGGATGATGTTTTATATTTACAATTTTGGTTGATTTACATTTCTTTTGTAACTTTAAAACTATTTATTTAATTCAAATGGCAATTTTCCATGTGTAATTAGTTACAAGAAAATTTTTCCACCAGAATTATTCCCATTGGCTGTTTGAATCCTGCTGTGATGATTTCCTACAAACTTCTTCCAAATCTGTGTTTAGTCTACGTATTGTAAGTCAAACTGTTCTTGTGATGTTTTCCTCCAGAAAAGAGTCCTTTGATTGCTCAGGCTAGATTAATTAGATTTAAAAACTTCCTTTTTGAAGTCCCCTTCACTTTTTTTTATGAATTATATTTTAATTATTTGTAATGTTGACAGGCTTGGTGTTGGGGTTTTGGTTTTTTGTGGGGTTTTTTTTTTGGTATTTTGTGAACACAAAGTGTCTTGTCATAAAATGTAAGCACCTTGAACTAGAGTGCTACAGCCCCAATAGCTATGTCCTGGGAGAGTATTGCATCAATAAACAAATTGTAGTCACCTGTAGTAAATTTTGTCCAGTGCCTCAGTATCAAATATTAGCTGTTCAAATTCCAGAACTACTTACAAGACTGAAAAGCTGTGTTAAGATAAACCTTTCAGGGGTGAGTGGACTGGAAGAATGTGGAAAGAATCCCTGCATTCTGGGGAGATTATCACACTACACTATTATAGCACTATTATTCCAGTTTAACTGCTCTGGCTGCCTCCTGTGGCATCCTGGGATTTGCAGTTTAGAGAGGTGCATTTGGAACTCTCAGCCAGAGAGCTCTTAAGCGTCACTGAACTACAAACCCCAGAGTCCCACAAGAGGCAGCCAGAGCAGTTAAAGTGGAATAATAGCACTATAACAGTATAGTGTGAAAAAAGTCCTCGGAGTGAAACTAGTACAGGGTTATGTAACACTCCATTGTCTTTGGTTACACAAAAGTGAATGTGTAGTTTAGTCCATTTTATTTGGGTCCTTGGGTTGCAAGGAATTCTTTCTGTCTGTCTCACTGAAATGACTCATGTTTATTTCAATGAGGTTTTCCATACAATAGTTTGATACATTCTGTCAGCAGTGGAGGAAATGTGTGACATTTCAGATATTACTGGACTACAGTTCTTATCACTGCTGGCCAGCATAACCACTGATGAGGAATGGTAGAATTTGTAGCCTAACAACATTTGGAGGACCACATGTTCCCCACTTCCGAATTCTGAAGTCAGCAGCAAATTACATCAGTTAACTAGCTATAGCTGACGTAACATATACCATTATCTATACATATAAAACGGTTTGGTATGTTTCCAATTCCACTCTGCTGATGGGCCACTTAGGAAACATGTCAAGAGTACGATCATTTGACACATTAATATATAACTTTTCAAATCAACTATAATGGTATATGTTACGCCGGGTACAGCTAGTTTCATACCAAGAGCCCCTATGCCTTGCAACTGCGCATACAGACACACACACCATGCATGCCAGAACATGAGAGCCCCTTTGTTGCCGCAATGCAATTGCACATGCACACACACACCATGCTACACAAACACATCACACTACACGCATACCACATGCAGGAAGATGTCATAACCCATCCGCCACCATGCAACCATGCATATACACACACACCACACTACAAACACATGTGGCAGGACAAGAGCCCTTCTGCTGCCACCATGCAACACCCATACACACACACCATGCTACACACACGCTGCACATACACTATACATGCCAGGATGCAAGAGCCCCTCTGCTTAACCACCATGCAGTCACACACACACACACACAGCACGCTACACAAAGGCACACATACACCACACTACACACCACCACACATGGCAGGATGCAAGAGGCCCGCTACCATGCAGGTGCACATACTCACACATCCCATGCAACACACAAACCCACATTACATCCCCCACACCCACGCTGGACACACACACCATGCTACACACACACACCATGCTACACCCTCTCACTCCATGCTATACTCCCCATGTTAAACACACTCCACACCATGCTATACCCTCTATGGTACACACACCATGCTACGCACACACCCCACACGTTACTCACTCCCACACTACACATACACCCCCACCCCATGCTACACATGCACCCTCACCCCACTGCTACACACGCACACACCTTGCTGGAGAGCCCCTCTGCTATTGCCATCTTTAGAAGCTTGAAGCTTTCTACATGTTTCCGCCCCCGTTGTGCTGGCTGGCTGCTGAACAGAGAGCTTTGATTGGTTGGTAAGTTTCCTAAGCAGCCAGTCAGCACACTGGAAATGGCAACATACCCAAGAGCATTATATAGAGAGATCTTTGGTTGAAATCCAACAAACAACTACCTTTAAGTCCTATTTTAATGGTGCATAATAGAAGTACCAGTGAGCACTGTTTCCACTGTATTTTATGATAGATTTGGTGAAGGTTCTGGGGTGGTTTCTCAGAAACGTCTAGATCCTTGTTTGAGCTGAGCGGCATCAGTTGGTGAACATCATGGCATAGCCTTGGCTTGCTTTAGCCACCCTCCAGCACTGATCAGGCCATCCTTCATTTTTGGTTAACTAAAAAAGGGTTGTAAGGAGACCCAAACTGAGTACATTAATTTAAGTCTCTAGGTCCTAGCACATCCCTGAGATCTCCCAGCTAAGGGGTTTACCAGACACCAGCAGGAAGGTTCCATCTTTCATGCTGCTTTACTGTACAACGCTGTCATTCTTCTGGTGTTCTGCTGTTCCAGTCCCATGGGAGCCCCAGGTAAAACTGCATCTTTTTGCTAATGGGTTTTTCCAGTTAGCAAAAACATGTGGCTTTACCTTGGTCTTCCATGGGGCTAGGGTGGAAGAACAATGATGTCATGTAGTAAGGCAGCATGGAAGACAGAACCTTTCTGCTACACTGCCGCTTTACTTGAGCGTGCGGTAAGCCGCTATGTATCCAATGCAGAATGTAAAGTGGGGGGGGGGTGTATTGATTCCAGAAGCCCTGGAGAGTAATCACCCTCTCTCTGTGTGGGAAAGAAAATGTTTCTGCTGGAATAAGCAGTATGTTCCTGAAAAGCAAGTATGGCTGTGGGCACACATGTAGCTTCCTCCCAATGTGTAAAATACGTTGGGTATTATACTTACTTGCTTGACCCAGTGCTTCTTAAGTCTGTAGGTACAAGTTGCATTCACATTAGAGATGCATTTGTCCATTGCAGAAACTTGGAAACGTAAGAGTGTTAAAAGAATCTAACTCCAGGAAATATCTTGCTTCCATTAATATCTGTCTAGCACTGACATCCATTATGGAATGATCAAACATACATCATTAAAATTCCTATCAGATAAGTATAATTGTGTGCGCAGGAAAATGGTTTTTTGTCATTCAGGGGGAAAAAAATCAGTGTATATAATTTTGGGGGGCTTACTGTATTGGAATGAAGCTATTTTTAAAAAATGTTTACTTTTCTGACAAAAGACTATTGAAATGTGACATTAAAATGTCAAAAGAAATAAAGTATATATTATTTTGATTAAAATGTGTTTCCACTTTTTTTTTAAAGGTCTGCTTTTGGAAACTGGACTGTTTCCTTTATAGCTCTGCTTTTCTCCACTCAAGTCCCTCCAGGTGTTTGGCCCTACACCACCAATCATCCCTGACCATAGACTGTTTCGATTGGTGCTGATGGGAGTTGCAGTCTGGAGGGATAGAAGTTGGGAGAGGCTGAAGCAAATTCTTAGAAACCAGGATTGGGAATTACATAGAAGGTCATCTGTTCACATAGGCTTCACATTACCTTATTCTGAATAAAGTGAAGGGCGGGGGTATTTTTCACACATTTGACAAACTGTGAGGACTAAGGTATCTGTTTTCTATCAAGGGCATTCCCTTTGGCTCATCTTCCAGATGTGGACAGGACAACCATGCTATCTGTCTATCACCTCATTTTTTTTTCTTCCCAACCAGGAAAGTGCCCAAGACAGATCACTTCTGCAGGTGTTTGACTGTAATGTCTGCATCAGTCTGAGGACTACACAGAGTTAGGCTAAGGGTCACAAGTTTCCCACCACTGTCCTTTAAAAAATATCTTGGGGCTTTGAGATATTCTGGACAAGGCTTATCAAAACAAAGCTCTACTTTGGACAGAGCTTCTTTTTGAAAGACAGTATGTTGCAGTTCATGGAGCAGGATTTCTCTGCAGTGGGTCCACTATTATGGAGAAAAACTAGATGACTGATATGCTGTTGGTGGCATATGCTGGTGTAACCCCCATTTGTACTGGTGCATGGGCTATTTTGGACACTGCAGAAGGAAGTATTCAGTCTTTCCTCCTACAAAACCCTCACCATGGGTGTGCAACAACAGCTGGAGTCAGGGGAGGCTGTGGTCACAGCTCTGCCTCCCTATTTGAGTGAGTTCTGACAAAGTAGCAGTCTTATGTTGGTAGAGGCTGCTCTTTTATCCCTAGCAACTGAAGAGCAGCCAGAACATAATCAGAGGCAGACTCTGCCTTGCCAACTGGTGGCTGGGAAGGTGGAGCTCTGCCTGCAAGTCCTACGGTACTTTGGCTGTTGTTGAGGTAAGCAGTGAGGAGAAGGAAACAGATTCTGCTCCCTCTGCTGACTCTTTAAGTACCGTATGTCAAGGGAGAGTTACACTGCCCAGATTGCTTGGCTTTTGTGTGCTCCAGTTCTGTAGGCACTCACAATATGGTAGTATGTACAGCATTCAACCTCCTGAGAACCCCTTATTTAAGAGCCATATTCTAATCCCTGTGGCTGAGAACTTGATATTTCAAAAACCAAAGAAGTGGCTAGATAAAGTGTGGGGAGAGGTTTCTACATTTGAGGCTATTACCCCCACAGTGGCATCTAAGGTTGCCTAGGCTGCTGATGTAT
Organism: Gambelia wislizenii; assembly: GCA_030847615.1. Taxonomy (NCBI): domain Eukaryota; kingdom Metazoa; phylum Chordata; class Lepidosauria; order Squamata; family Crotaphytidae; genus Gambelia; species Gambelia wislizenii. Next base: position 99,647,225 of record JAUMIR010000005.1, on the reverse strand, counting down.
CTGTGGATGATGGTCAAACTAAAACTCTGCAGAATGATCCTATCTCTTATAAGGTCAGTTTTACTAGTACAGTAGTCGTAAGCAGCAAAATCTCTGGGGAAAATCCTATGAAGGAGAGCTAAGGTTTTATTATGGCACCTTCAGTAACCTGAAAATAAAATGGCACACAGCCTTCATATGCCAAGATTTTTTTAAAAATCATGTATTTATTAGGCACATTTTGTTGCATAATATTTCATTCTTAAAGCTATAAAGAACATTATCAGCTGCAGAGTTAGAACAACAAACTAACCCAAGAACTTCCCAATGTATAGCAAAGGCTGGAGTATGTTTGTTCTCTTTCTGCTACAAGTGTTGTGTGTCAAACTGAGGCCTGACTCCTATTGCTAGTCCAGACTAGAGTAGACCTGTTGGATAGATTGGTTCTACATATGCGACAACTCACCATTCACCAACTGCTTCAATGGGTTTACTCTAGCTGGGGCTAAACAATAGGAATTAGGCCTGTATATGGAACATATAATAACAAGTCAATGAATTCTGCTTTCAAATCTAGCAAACAGTAAATTTCCTCTTTATATAAATACATAGTGCAGATTATATATTTACAGTATGTAGATTGTAATTTGTTAACTATGAATGCTGTGTTTAAAAGCCCACCCTAAGCTTGCTAGCTTTATTATTTAATAATACCTAGACTATGCACTTAGGATGAGTTACAGCAGCTTCCAGTCCTTTGGAACGACACTGTATTTTACCCCACCCATCCCCTTTCCCCCTGCATCCTTCCAGTAGCCACGTGAGGTAGGTTAGGCTGAAAAGTAGTAATTGGCACACAACCCCTCAACAGATGCTAAATAATGTAATTTAGAATCTTTGGATGGAAAAAGTTATTGACTGTAAGGAGAAAGGATCTCTGCATAGTTCAGTCAGTGTTTTGTGACTTAGACCCCAAAGGGTGATTTCAACCCTGTCTCTTCCTCCAGCTACAAATGCACACTTTTCACCTCAGGAAGGAGTTTACTTCACAGACTGTTGCTTGAAAGCCTGAGCAAATGAGGGTGGGGTGGGGAGAGTGCTCAGTAAAACTCTTCCTTTGTTTGAGGTAAGGAAAGAATATGCACTGTTGCCTTGACAGTGTGGTCCTTCTAGGCAGTTTCTGTGACCATGCCTTTTTAGTAAAAGCACAATAACTGATTTCAAAAGCTATTGCTTCACTGGAAACTTCTGTGCTTCTGTCATGTCTTCTCAGGAAGAATTATCCTCTGCTATAGCATCAATCATCTGCAGCAGGTCATGAAATGTGGGACGACCCTCTGGTTTCTGGAAATGAACAGAATGCCAGTTCTTAAAACTCCCATTAAAAGTGTTGTTTTGCTGAAGTCATACAGCAACCAAAGACTAACGGAGGAAGTAGAGGATTTCTTCCCATTAACTTGGTTTACTACTCAGAGTATCATGAATAATTGGGGGAGGAGGGATGAAAACAAGTATTTTTCACTTTATAAATGCAAGAGACTTTAATTCAACTTCGTGTAAAGAGGAAAAGAATCCCAAAAGAAGGAAAATTATTTGTCTTTGGTACAAAGACAAATAATTTCTCATTCACCATTGTTGATCCCATATTACACAGCCCATCAAGCTTCCATGGCAGGGAAACTCAGCACAGAATTTAGAAGCAACAGGATAGCTCTGACAACAGTGATAAAGGACGATTTCAGTTTGCTCATTTTGTTTGTCATGAATCTCATGAAACAAATTCCACATAATTTCTAAAAGATTTTTTCTTCAGACACAGCTGATATATTTTAAGTTGAGTCATCTCCTGATGCTACATAAAAAGGAGGAAGGGAGGGGTGGAAAGAAATGGCAGCACCTTTAAGACTAACTGGTGTTTATTTTAGCATGAGCTTTCGTGGATATAAACCTTCTCCTTCAGATGCAGTACTGAATGGTATTAAGGCCTCGGGCATAATGCATACTTATACAGTTCCAGAACAGGATCTAGAAAGATGCAAAACATGTCCTTTTCCCTAAATTTTCAAAGGCCGGGGCAAGGTGGTACAGGTCTTTCAGATCTTTAAAGTGGTCAGTGTTGATGTGCGAAAGCAATACATCTGTTTACCAAAAGTCAGTTTCCCTGGGTTCAAAACTCTCAGAGAAGTTTCCTTTTGTTATATAAACTTTTGCACATAAACACTAACTGACCACTGTAAAGATCTGAAAGACCTGTATCATCTTGCCTAGCGCTTTGAAAATTTAGGGCAAAGGATGCAATTTGCATCTTTCTGGATCCAATTCCATTCTGTCCCACTCCCACAACTATAAATATGCTTTATACCTGAAGCCTTAATACCACACAGTACTGCATCTGAAGAAGTGGGTTATATCCATGAAAGCTCATGCTAAAATAAACACCAGTTAGTCTTAAAGGTGCTGCCACACTAATTCCTCTCCCCTTGCTTCCTCCTTTTTATGCTGTAAGAAACTAACATGGCTATTTCTTTGAAAACTATCTTGGTGCAACAGGTTCTCAAAAAACGAAACATTTCATTCATTTGTAATTTTTGATGGCATTTCTGTTACACATGATTCCATCAGCGGGGTTTACTCATTCTTACAATTCTAGAAATATCCCATACCTACTTTTGAATCTCAACTATGTTTCTCATATCCTCATATATGATTTGTTCCTCAGCCAATATAGTGTGCTTATCTGTCCCCTCATATTTTGCAGCAATATTGGTTTTCCCTCACTGCTTCTATGCCTCAGCCAACGAGATCCTTAACTGTGAGGACAGATTTATATTATGGTATCCTGAGTGTCTGACACTTTGGCAAACCACCCACACACACCAATTGCTGTCACAGTTACACTGAAATTCAGGAAGCATTGCATTGAGGTGTTCAATGTGAAATATAGTGACATACCTCATGCCAGCATATCATCATCACATCATAAACACTTGGAGAAGCTAACTTTGGCCGAAACAGGCGGTATCCTTGGCTAATCATAGTCACCACTTCATAGTTTGTGTTTGTCTCAAAAGGCATTTTGCCCTCAGTAAACACTTCCCACATGAGAACCCCTGGAAAAAGGAAGAGAAACAAATTAAGATGATTTAGCATGGAGAGGGTCTAAACTAGACCATACAAAATTTATATTCTGGAATGGCACTTGTGCTGATAGGAAATGAATCCTAATAAGCTACTCATATGTTGGAATCCTCTGTGGAAGTTACAAATGTGTAACCTAGAGTTATGTACTCAAGACTGTTGAGTATTCACATTCCCTACACAGCCACAAGCTTAAGGCCTATGTAAAGACCATGAAAGTCCCCCAATCCCTAATTACCAAGCAGCAGTCTCTGCAATAGATGTGAGTCAATTGGAAAGCAGCTGACTGATGCACAATCAATCTGTAGTGCTAGGGGGAGTTGCAACAGGGGTCCTGCTTCTGCTATCACACCAAAGATTGCTCACAGGAGGGGTAGAAATAGCAGTCAGCTGTTTCCTGAGGGACAGGGAAACAGGCCCCCATTAATTGCAGTGGCTGCTTCCTGGTGAGGATTAAGACTGTTGGGCTAACTAGCATTGTAATGATGGTACTTAACCCATACAGCACATCTCCCATACAGGATTCTAGCCCTTGTCCTTAACACCTGCTAATTCTTCTAAGGCCATTTAGAATTAACATTGGAGCAATAAGGCCACTCAAAGAAACATATGACATTTTTGAATTTTAGGTTTTAAGTTCCACTTTAATAATAAAACAACTAATCTGTTGGAAACTAATCTGGGTTTTGTCGCGAAGTCCTTTGTTTAACTTAATTCAGAGCCACTGGTTGTGTTTTAATTCTCATTAAGGAATTATAAAGTTTTGTTTCATTATATCTTAAATTATGGCTGTTTCAATTCCATTTCTAAATAGGTTGAAAATTAGTATCAGTGAATCTGGGAGAGTAATGATCTCTCCACATTTAAAACCAAGAGAAAAAATGGGGGAGCCAACACCACCTTACCAAAAGACCAGACATCTGACTTGCTGCTGAATCGACTATAATTAAAAACTTCTGGGGGACACCATTTCACAGGAAACTTAGCACCTGAAGAGCTTGTGTACTGGTCATCAAGCACATACCTAAAAAGAAGACATTGTGATCCTTCTAGTCTGAAATCAGCACTAGAGAAACACACACACATATATATGTTCACATCACCACCTAGTGGCTACTTGTCTACTTCACAAACACCACTTGGAACCTGTGAACTATGGAAGCATGTTTCCAAACAAAGGTAATGCCCTGCCTTATTCACAGAATATTATTGTGTGTGTGTGGGAGATGCACCTGATGAAGATTTCCACTCATAGTCCCCCTCTTCCACTGTTGCTTCCATTATTTTTTCTTTCTAGGAGTAAATGATGGAAATGCTGCACAGTGCCCTCTGATTGGTAGTGTTAGGAGCCCTCTATCTGAAAGAACTCCGCTGTGAATGCAGCCCAGCGAGCCTGGATTAGGGTGCCTTCCAGGAGCTTGTTTTTTTAGCTGAAGTGAGCTGCTAAAGCAGGAGTGTGACCTCTGCCCCACCAGGCCGGCCCCAAGTTCCTAGCCCTGACTGCCTGTCACCTTCGCCTAGGACCCCCCTTTTAAATCCCTTTCTGGATTTGGGGCCTGGGCCTCTAGGTGACCTTTTTGTGGACAAGTCTGGATAAATGTGGTGTCTTCTGATGGTAAGCACAACCACCTCTTATTCCAGCATGAATAAAGCCAGTTTGAGTCAGTGTTAGCAATTTAACAAACAAGTGAAGGGACAACTGATTTTCCATGGTGTAGTGTTCTGTGGGCCACGTCTGTTTGTCTCTTGCTCTGTTGTTGCCTCCTCAGGAAGGAACTACCTCGGAGCATGGTGGGGTCTCCTTCCTTGGAGGTCTTTAAACAGAGGCTGGATGGCCATCTGTCAGGGATGCTTTGATCGTGATTTCCTGCGTGGCAGGGGGTTGGACTGGATGGCCCTTGTGGTCTCTTCCAACTCTACAATTCTATGATTCTAAATTCAGATTATTTATTATAACCAAGTGTTAACAATTCCCGGTATTTAGTATCGATATAATAATATTACAACCAAATGGTATCCAACTATGCCTTCACTCAATTCATACAGTGTGCATTCACTCCCCACTGACTCTCTCCACTGACCCATCCAATTGACTCAACAGTCAACTCTCAACTATTATTCCCGACTGACATTCTCACAGACTCTCTCATTCACCAAGGCCCCTCCCTCTCATCACAGCATTTGTGCTGGAATTGGCTGCCTTCTGTCCTTCCAAGCACCGCCCCACACCCATTCATCCAAGCACAAACTCAGCAACATAGTCACAAGGTGGATCTTCACAAGGAGGTTTATCAAACCCTTGTCAACCCCCATCTACGGCTGATGAACAGGTGGTCTACCAAGATTCAGCTTGATGGACCACACATGCTTCCGGCCTGCTTTAGATACAAATGTAGCTTCCCTCCTCCTCCACAATAATTAGCAGAGGTATGTTTCAAATATGCCAGTGCAATGCTTGAAAGCAATTTTACCCACTGAGGAAGAAGGCTATAATATTGCCCAGTACCTGGTCATTCCAAAATCAGATACCTTGACCACTCCTGACTCATTCACTAAGCAGTTCCGAGCTGCCTGAAAAAGAGAATAACCATACAGTTAACAACAAGGACACATTCAGCTATGAATGTGTGTACCATTAGTGCAGATGGCTGCACCCAGGCAGGGGTAGCCCTAGAATAATGGAAACTGGGGTGGGCAACTTGTGACCTCCTAGACAGAAGGTCTGGAAGGCCACATGTTGCTCACCCCAATATAAATCAAGCAGCTGCTTCTAGTGTTATGCATATTTTAAGTGTCATTAGGGGCAAAAGATTAAGGTTCAGATGGGCCTTTTCAAAGGATAGCTGCTGTAACAAGAATGATAAAGAATTCTGTGACAGCTAACAAATTTAAGCTGTGATCCTATATATACTTTTCTGTAAGTCCTATTAAACAAAGGGGGACATATTTCTGAACTGATGTGAAGGATTGCACTGTTACTGTGGCATAAAGTTCAGTTGACCAAAGTCCACATCAGGTGCATTAAGAGGCCATAAGTGGGCAGGTATATATACCGTAGGTATTGAGGAGGAGGGGGGAGGGAGGGAGGGAGACAAGGGTAATAATTTTTTCCTTTATTGTTTTATGAGGTGAGCCCAAGAGATTAAGCCACCTGACAATGTTTTTTGCTCAGCAACTGTTACTTTTCATCAGGATTACTGTAATTTAATACTCAAAATGTCTTGGAATTGTTTTTGCGTGTATGTTTTAACTTTTGACATTTTAATCTATTAGACAAGACTTTAACAAAAGGTTTCAAAAAGGAAGCGGCTGCATGGTTTATAACTTTATTGTTATAAAGTTCCATATGTGAGGAATTTCTTTTTTTTCATGAATTTCAATTTATGTGTGATGTAATAGTTTAAGTGTTGAACTAGAACTCAAAGAGACAAAGGTTTGGATCCCCACTCAGGCTTGGAAATCAATAGGGTGACCTTGAGCAAGTCACTCTCTCTCAGCCTTAGAGGATGGTAATGCCAAACCTCCTCTGAATACATCTTGCCAAGAAAACCCTATGACAAAGTCACCATAAGTCAGAAGCAATTGAGGGCACATAATTCAACAGTATATTCATAAGCCAATTCACATAGCACTTTAGCCAGCATTTATCACAATAAATACCCACTGATATTTGAGGAAGCTGAAGAGTATGCAAGACAGTAGGTGACTTCAGTGCCTCATTTTCATATTAATCCCTGATTTTAAAATCTCCACTATTTCCACATTAGAGGTTGAAAAATGATTATGTCCCCCTGAATTACTTGTAAGTCATAACATGTAAAGTAAATTTGCACTCTCCCTTTCATGCAAAGGTTTCAAAGTGGTCTTTAACATTAACTATTCAATTCTCATATACAACTCCCATGCAGAAGTGTGGGAAGCTTTTCCAACATAAGGCAAATGTTTAATAAAGAATATTAATATAATATCAAATTTATCAGGAACTCTTAAAAGTGTGGAGATTGTATCCTGCTGTTTACATAGATGGGACAGGTTGGGTGGACATAGGGTGACCACATGCTAAGGAGGGCAGGGTTTTATACTTGTGTAGAAGTGAGAATTTTGGCAAATACAGACGTTTATGCATGGTAAAGAAAACACTTAAATTTCTCCTACTATAAAAGTTATTAGACATGTAGGGATCCTGTATTGCATGGCCTCCAGTCACCTGAGCTGCATAAGAGGATTCCTAAAAGAGGAATCTGAACACTAGTTCCTTATCCATTATGTTTTATGCATGAATCAAATCAAGTCAGATATGTGTTATATTTTAAAATCTAAAAAACAGAATCATTGTAAAAAATAATAATTGTATTTACCAGATCTCTGTGAATAAAGCTATTTCTCTCTAGGTATTCCATTCCTTCGCATACATCCTGGCACATTGTCAGCAGGTTGTCTTTACTAAAGTGTCCACGCCTTTGCCTTAGATAATTCAGAAGGCAGCCATGCTCCATGAACTCTGTCACAATGTAAATAGGTCTCTGCTGAGTGCAAACTCCATATAGCTGGACTAACTTTGGATGGGTCAGCTTCCTGGAAGGAATTTAAATACACATATTGCTATAGGTTCGAATATTATTATACAGACATAATCTGCATGAGATGAACTGACTTTATATAGAAAATATTTAATAGAAATGTGAGAGACATAGAAGGTGTTGCAGAGAATTTGTGAATCAATTTGCTTCTATACACATGATTTTGGTATATTATAAATAAAAAAACCCTAAAACGTGTATCATAATAATGAAAGAGAAGACTGCAAAAGACAAAGAGAATCACAAAATCCAATCTAAATCATTCCCTAAGTGCTGTAAAGTTAAAATGTCTTCACTTAGTGGCAGCTGGAGCTATGAAGGAAGGGGGGATCTTTAGGGATCTGCATGCCACAGCTGATTTTGTGTTTATAACCGAGTGAAGACAAGAGTGCAGCTCCAAAATCTTAGAGTATGCATTCCTTCAGATACACCAGGGACACACTGCTTAAGGCATTTAAAACTAGTTACTTACATCATCACTTTAGCTTCTTCTATAAAGTCCTCTTCATACATTGCACCTTCTCGGATTGCTTTGATGGCCACTTTATACTGTGCTCTCCATTTGCCAAGACGCACCACTCCAAAGAGACCACTGCCCAGTTCTCTCATAAAGGTGAGCTCTGATGGATTGATTTCCCATTTCTCTGTAAGGATGAAACAAAAATGTTCAGAAAGTACAGGATGTTCTAGATCCCCAAGGTAAAACTGAGAGGACACTGAACAGCTCATTCCTTTCCAAGAGATCTCATCAGCAACACTCTACACCCTGAGGTCCCAAACTGCTGTACTTTGGCACCCACTTGATGATTTCCATTTCCCATTCTCACAGCCTTCCTGCCAAAAGGGATTTCGACAATACCCACCCTGCCACTGGATATTTTTCTAAAAGATGGCTCCTTTGTCTTTCAGTGGTAACCCTTCCATAGTGGCTGAACCCTCACACAGGCCACCCCCTTTCCATATCTGTATCCCAGTTTAGTTATTTTGGCTTGTAGGAAGAATTCAGGCTTGATTAGCTCTAAGACCAGTTTGTTTGTCTTTTTGGCAGACCATGGTATCCATAGAATTTTCCTCCAGCATCACATTTTTTCTCTTCCTGTCAGCTTTCTTCACTGTCCAGCTTTCACAACCATACATAAAAATCAGAAATATGATGGCACAGACCATCCTGATTTGGTATTTAATTGTATAGGCATACCTCAGTTAATAAAGCCTCTGACAAAGAAGCTCCTTTTTTACAAAGTCTTTATAGGAGCCCAGCTAAGCCCCCCTTTTCTTGTCTTCTGTTTAGCTGGAAGTATTTTGGCAGCATTTGCATTGAGAGAATGGTGAAGGGGGACTGGAGAAAGACAAATTTTCGGTGTTGGGTTGCAGCAGTGTGTCTGCAGTAAACAATGCAATAAAGCTTGACCTGGGATGGAATGGCATTCTACTCTAGGTGATCCTACTGTAGCTGTGTGTGTTTATGTACAATAGGCAAGGTAAACAGCTGCCTCCAAACTCACTTACTGAGCATGTGTGAAGAGCAAAACAGAAAGAAAAGGGGAAAACAGATTAGCTTGCTCATCAGCTACCCTGGCATGTTGAGGAAGCATGACTGAGATAAGTTTTGCCACCAAAATGGAAATTGTAAGAAAAGTGGAGGCTGTTGAAAGAAAATAATAATCCCAGGATGCATTTTGGAAGAAGCTTTCATGTAGTGTAGTCTCCAGAAGATTAAAAATGTTTTTGTTTACTTATGCATTCTATGACTTTATGGCTTACCTGACTTGGTTGTTTCATTTCACATGTGCATAATATTAGTTTTGAAGAAAAAGTTTGCTGAAACATGTCAAACTGCTTTTCTTTTTTGTGGAGTAGGAACCTAGCCCAGAAACACATCTACTTCTTTAACTGAGGTATACCTGTATATATTTGCACTTAAAGATCTTATCTAGTTCAGCTGCCTTTTCAAGTCTTAGCCTTTTTGTAGATTTACAGAATCTATTTTCCCCCCAGAAAAATACGGTAATGAAGTATGTAATTTTTAAAGACATGTAAATTACCATAACTGAATCCTGCTGTGGTCGGTTTTGTCTTTGGGGTGACTGGGTATCGTAGCCTGGTCACAAGACCTGAAATTCATAGAAAATTGATATTGATAATAGCCAACATCAGAAATTAAAAAGGGCTGTCAAACTTTCTGTTGTTTAGAACTAATCATCCTGTTGCATGATTGAGCATGTTTTATACAGTACTTTTGAGTACACACAGAATTCTCTTTTCTTATCAAGAAATTGTAGTTCTACATGACTTAGATAATTAGGAGCACTCCTGTCTGCTCTTGGAAGTTAAGCAGGGTCAGCCCTGGTTAGTACTTAGGTGGGAGACCGCCAACAAATGCCAGGTGCTCTAGGCTATATTTCAGATGAAGGAACTGGCAAAAACACCTCTGAATATACCTCGCCTAAGAAAACCCTATGAAATTCATGGAGTCGCCATAAGTTGACCAGCGACTTGAAGGCCTATCATGGGGTTTTCTTGGCAAAATTTGTTCAGAGGGGGTTTGCCTTTGCCTTCCTCGGAGGCTGAGAGTGTGTGACTTGCCCAAGGTCACCCAGTGATCAACCCCTGATCTCTAGAGTTGTAGTCCAATGCTCAAACCGCAACACCATGAACAAAATCTTCTTACTGAAAAACCTTGAAAAATCATACTGCTAGAAACATGAACAGATCTGACAGCAAGTGAAGAGTGTTAGTAGGGCATAGAATGGCTCGTTTTAGTTCCCCAGTTACATTTTGGTCCAAACAGCACTGACATCTAAACAGCTGTGAACAATTTCTCTGAGTTTCACCTGCTTATCATGTACAATTTTAAAAACAAACAAAAACAACTGGCATGAAAAAGTCCCCAAAATCTACTTTTTTGCCACAAAGGTACATTTTGTCCCAATCAATTCTGAAACAAAAAATATTCCATGCCACTCTTGTGGCAAAGCACAATGTGGTGAAACAGAACTTGCATACACTTTTTGCCGGTAATAAAATTTTGTCAGTAGGGGAAATTGTAACTTCTTCCATTGAAGGGTAAGAAAATACCATACATCACAATAAATTTACATTATAACTTACATATAACCTTTTCCCTAACCTTCAATATTTTGGAAATATCCCAAAATTCAGACAACAGATTGCTGTCAGAAAGGTGACAGAGTCTTCAGATATGCCCTAGAAAGGTTTTCTCCTCCTCCTAGGTTATGAATCTAATTCTTAAAGCAGCACTCATTAAAGTGATAGGAAACTCAGGCTGACTTACCTGCAGCATTGTGTTTATGATACTCAATTAACTCAGGAATGGAGTTAAAGAGGTGTTTTTCTGCTAAGTAGTACTGCTTTTGTGGCGTTTCTTTTATATGATAGTGTCTTATTCCAGATAACCCTTCTCTAAAAACAAACAAACAAACAATTAAAATATTGTACAGTATTTTTTCTCATTTAAACTAAAGACAATGATGCTACATATCTTAGTAACAAAATATTATATTTTATTATTGTTATTGTCATTATTTTAATTTATATCCCACCCTTCTCTCAATAATGACATTCAAGTGGCAAACAACGTATTTTAAAACAATACAAATTAAAAACTATAGAAAACCTCCAATAAAAGTATAAATATAAAAGTTATTTGAAAAACAATTAAAAATTTATATGGTTAAAAATATTCAAATTCATTAAAAGACTAAATACAAACCTTAAAAATAGCACTGCACATCACATTTTTAACTTGCCAGCAGGCGGAGAACAAGGATAGATCCATCCTGGCTTCTCTAGGGAGGGAGTTCCAAAATCTGGGAGCAGCCATGGAGAAAGTCCTCCCACTTGTTCCCACCAGAGAAGCCTGAGAAGGTGATGGGACAGAGAGAAGGGCCTTTCCAGAAGATCTTAGAGCTCTTAACAGGCTCATAAATGGAGAAACGGTCCTTTATATAATCTGGGCCCAAGCCGTATTATATTTTCACTTGAATGGAAATCCACAATGAATTATTTAGGAAAATGTTTTTCTTTGCAATGTTTACTGAGGTGAAACAGTAATCACCCAAATCTATTCTATTCATAAAAGTCATAAAAAGCTTGCCCACCTCTACAGTAGATGTTTATTGTTATTTTCTGTGAACAAAAACCTGCCCAAGTAATTTTTCCATTACACAACAGTTAAGATTTTCCTGGCATCTTCCACACAAACTACTTCTGCTGTAGAAGGAAGGGGGGCACAGCAGAGAGCCACTGTGTGTCCACTAATCAATTGGGGATGTGTATGGTCTCCCATCACATTTTCTGTTTTCACCACAAGAAACACCAGTGGAACCCAAGTGCAGCTTAACAATACTATTTAAGTGCAGCCATGTGGCAAAAAAAAAAGAAGGGGAAAGGTTGGTATCTGAGAGGTGAATGCACATGAAGTTGACATTAATAAGAAAAAGGCGGTTTGTCAAGAAGTTATTTGTGTGTGTTTGTTGAGTCTTAAGTTAGTTTATTATAAAATGGAAAAGGTGAGCGAGGGGGGAGAATGAATGAATTCAGAAGCACCTTTGGGACTAACTGGTTTATTTCAGCTTTCATGGATATCACTCCACTTTTTTCAGATGTGAATATCTCATTAAGTTTATTTTGACAGTAATAAGAAAATCAGTCCCAAAATATCACTTTCTCTAATCCAGTTGATCCAATCACCTGCTTGGATACATGGATCATGTAAGTACATACCTCAGTTTACTCTACTAGAAAGATTTTGATAATAAGAAACAAGACCTTTCCTTTAAAATCTGAATGTTTGCATATTTAAAAGAACCAAAAAGAAAATATAATAAGTGATTCCATGACTTACCCTCCAAATTTTGCATAAAGTGATACTGTGTATAAACCCGGCTGACTGGAGTCCCTCACTACAAAACCACCTTCTTTATCCTAAAAACCAAGGGAAACAGTTGTTTTTAACAAATTGCTTCATTGTTTTTATTAAGAAACATTACATTCTTCAGGATACTTTTTAACAGTTCCGTTCTGTATTGCAGTTCTGTGCTTTGAAGTCAACTTTGATTTATGGTGGTCTTATAATAGGGTTTTATTGGCCAGATTTATTCAGAGGAGGTTTGCATTGCCCTCCTCCAAGACAGTATGATTTGCCCAAGGTCACTCAGTGGATTTCCATGGCTGAGCAGGAATTCGAACAGAGGTTTCCCAGAGTCCTACACTGTGATAGCGCTATATTCCACTCCTAATAACCACAGCTGTTAGTGAGGCCCAAGAGCTCTATGGCTGAGAATTCTAAATGGCCCACTCTAAACTGCAAATTCCAGGCTGGTTTACACAGCAGATTTATTGCGGCAACTTGCACTTTAATTCTTTTCCGCATCTGTGCCAGTCAGGTTTTTTTTTCTAATTATGCTGCTTTTTCGTTCAGACTTGAAAAAGTGTGGGGGGTGTGGCCTCCCAAGCAGACAAAGGCTGTATGGGGAAGGGCATAGACCCTCCTTTGAAGCCTTGCATTTCTGAGCTAAAGACTCACAGACTGCCAAAATAGCAGGGGGGGAGATCAAAGAAGTGGCTCTGTCTCTTCTCTAAATCTGCCTGTAAATGAACTCACTCCCTGAAGCAGAGGGACAGTAATCTCTCTGCTGAAAGACCTTGCTGCCATGCCGTGGATCCTAAGGTGAACCTATCACAAGTTTTTCCAGCACGATTTGTTTAGTCAGGGTTCACAGACTTGCAAAATAGCAGAGGATTTTTGACTCTCCCTCCCTGGTCCCCCTCCCTTCCCCCCCTCTCTCTCCCTCGCTTGCTCTCTCTCTCTCGCTCTCTCTCCCTCCCCCAAGCAGAGCTGACAGATGGGAACTTTATGACTGAAAGGTCTTGGGAATCCTTTTTCTTGGCAGACCTTCTGCAAAATAGCAGAGAGGATTTTTCAAAGTTTCCTGATGCTACTGAACGCAGTCCCTCTCTTTTAAGCCCACCCCTTACATCATAGCAACCAATCACAGTAAAGATCTGCGGAAGCCCTTAACGGAATGGTTGTTTACACTGCCAATGAAGTGCTACATTGCAAATATACTGGCAAAAGTAGCGACATCCCCTGGCACGCTGTATTTGGGTGTTTTACCTTCCCCCCTTCTGAATGAGGCGATGCTGTGCTGTGATCCGTGGGAACTATGAGCTATCTTAGCGGTATATTTAGAGGAATATTTGCCCGTGTAAACGACCTCCAGGATTCCATAGGTTGTTCCCATGGCAGTTAAAGTGGAATGTTGCACTATAACTGTGTAGTGTGACAAGGAAACATGCTGGCTCCCTTAGAAACAGTACAATAGTACAAAGGCTAACCTCATTTCTGAGGAGCTGTTCTGCTTTACTTCTGTTCAGATTTCTACAGTACCACCTAAAATGGAAAAAAAGTATTAGAAGGCATAATATGTTGGGCTCTTGGATGCTACAATTTTAGAAAGCCCCTCTAAAAGCCCGCAGTGTCCAGACTAAAAGCTGTTGATCTCATAATCATGGTAATTGGTAGTGGTAGTCAACTGTGGGTTCCTTTTCCATTACAGTACTTCTTTCCACTGTGAGTTACTTTGTGTTCCTAATTTACTCATGGTTTAGGAGATTATCACAGCAAGCTTCTAACATGCAGCAATCGCTTTAATAAAGCAAATGAAAACATATCAGTATTGACGCAATCCTTATTGCACCCCCACTTCAACACTGGTATGTTTACATTTGCTTCACTAACGCAATTGCTGTGCAATAGCGGTGGAAGGGCAAGGGAAAGAAAAGAGACAGATGGAGTGGGAGGGGGAATAGATTGGGAAGGTGAGGAGGGGAATAATCAGATTGGGCAGGTGGGAGGGCAGGGGGCAGAAAAGAAACAGATGGGATGGGAGGGGGAATAGATTGGGCAGGTGAGGGGTGGGGAAACAAGGAAAAGAGAGAGGGAAAGAAAAGGAAAAAACACACCTACTCACTCCACATGATTGCTATTATCAGAATTGAAGCAGAAAATGACTTATCACACAGAGGCAATAATGGAAACACACCACTATTGAGGGTCTATTGACAGGTTTCCCTCATCAGTGAAAAGGTGCCCTCCAGCAATGGTTTGAATGCAGATTGGCAACAGCACAGACACAATGTTGTGCGATAAGGAACAGTTGCATATGCTATTATCCTACTCTAGTACCACTGATAAAGCCTGGTGTGATAATCTCCTTAGTACTGGTAACAGCGCTAGCTAGCTTGTTGATGAGGATTTCCAAAATCTTTTTAGTCTATAATTAAGAGAGAACTCTTGTTAGTTTTCATTAGTTAGCAACAATACAGATGTAACACTAAAGCACTGTTAAGATAAAGAAAAGATGGAGAGGAATTTCGGCTGGAGAGGAGAGAGAGTGGAAGGGAGCGTACAAGACCACAAACTACTTCCAGTCTCTGAAGTATAATCAAATGGTTGGCAGCATTATGTTTACACAAACCCACAGGAAATTCTGGATTGATTATGTTCCCCTGTGGTGTATACAGACATGGCAAACATCCGTCTTCTGATGTAATGTAGTGATTATGCTATATTGATTCTCTATATACATATGCAAGGTATCACTGTCTTCACCAGCTTCTAGGGCTTTAATCTGTGAATGAAAACTCTTATCCATGGGCAATCTGTTATCCTCTGTTAATGAGAGTTTTGAAAAAAGCAGACAGCCATGTGAAGAATACTTT
Organism: Gambelia wislizenii; assembly: GCA_030847615.1. NCBI lineage: Eukaryota > Metazoa > Chordata > Lepidosauria > Squamata > Crotaphytidae > Gambelia > Gambelia wislizenii. Next base: position 99,631,782 of record JAUMIR010000005.1, on the reverse strand, counting down.
CAAATTTTCCAACCTTCTGGAAAAGTCCAGGAAGTTTGGGATGTGGTCAGAGAAGTTCTCAAATGTTCCCTTATAACAAGCAAAAGAACAACTCAAGAGCTCAGTGTTAGAGATCACTTAATTTAGTTAATTACATTTTTCATGCAGTTTCCAAAAGCTATAAGAATGTGCATATTTTACTTACTCATATTGGTCTAGACTATTGGACTTCTTTCTTGTTACATAGTTGCTTGGGATATATCCTTTGCTTCTAGAGGTGACAAAAAAGGAACAAGAAATCATAATATTAAAATGCCTTGGTAATAAGGGTTTTTTTTAAAAAAAATCACTTATAAAACTTCAGAGTCACCTATCTAGCCTATAAAGAACATTCAAAATAATGTACAACCTTCAACAGACTTACTGGTGATTGTCGTAGTATACTACCATGTTAAACATTTCTCATACTCACTGTATACAAAGGAAGTAATGCTATCCTGGCTCTTATTCTCAGCATCTGAAAAAAGTTATTCATTATTATTTCTGAAAGAGCAACTGATCAAATTCTAGATTCCTTTACTTGATATTCATGATGATAGATTCTTCAGTTTTATATGTTCAACTCTACTGTGTCACTATGTGGCTGTAAATATTTGTACAGCCACATAGAAAACCTACATATTGTAAACCAATAATCTCCTTATTTATTTCATTAGCTCTTTCTTCATGGTGCTCAGTGAGGCAATTTATACGTAGAACAACTCTGAAAGGGATGATAAGCTCACATACAATGATATGCCCCCATCCCACCCCGAACAACTTATTGGCATAGTAGAGATTTGACTATGATTCTAATTTGAACGTGATTTAGCTATCATTTTATGCTGCCTCTCAGTAATAACAGTATTATATCATCTTTCATTACCTCTCCATTGACGGTCGTGGGGGAGAGAGGCTTGTGTACCCTAATGATGTTTTGAGCTATGCTGGCGGTGGCATAATAGCCACTGGTAGGGTCTCCCATGCCAGACAGGTCAAAAACGAAGGGTCTGACAAAGAGTGTCAAAGGGCAGGATGGGCTCTCTAGCCTATGGTAACCATCCTAGGAGAAGGAAAACTCTAATCCCAAACCCAGGCAGATGGTGCTCGTCCAATCCTGTAAGGTCAACCATCGAAGAGAAGGAAACTCTAATCAAACCAACGACCTGAGGACCTCACTGCTACCGTCCATGCTTGCAAGGCCAGCAGATGAACCTTTGGTTTAAACGGTGAGGCCAGTTCTGTGCATACTGCGCTGCACCAGAAAAAATCCATTGCACAGGCTCGAAGGACAAATCCAACGCAGAAAGAATCACAACCCGGAAACATCACCCAAGGAGACCTTCTGCTGTGCTTTCTGCAACTGGACTTGTTTATCTCGGATTGGCCTTTTTAGTCATCAGCGCGCTTGGAGAAATTCCTGAATCTTCGTTTGCGAAGAAAAGCCAGAGAGATATCATCTTTCAGGACAAAAGTTTATCTGAACATAATTGACCAAACACAGCAAACATGTAAACAGTAAAAACAGCAGAATGAAACATTTATTACATATATTTAGATAATTTGATTTAATGTTTATAATATACATAATATTGTATTATAATAGAATGGATGAGATCCTGTACTGCTGTGTGTGAACTCTGCATGTGCTGTTTTGTCCTTTCTTGCCACTAGGTGCTCTCAAGCACTGGGGGGCAGTGGGAGAGATAGCCATGCTGGTGGATCTCAGCAGATTATGTAATCATTCTCTATCTGGCTACAGGGACATAGCCAGGCACATATCCAATCACACACACACACACACACACACACTGTTCACCAGCCACAGAACGGTGGGTAGGTGACATCTGCTACATGGTGAATCTGGACATGTTGAGTGAACAGACATAGTACATCTCCACATGGAGAACTGTTATGCTACGCTATACCATTGCCTCGGTGATGTTGGAGATTTGCTCATGATTTGAATGAAGTGAATGTTTAGCTGGTACCACCCACAGTTCTTCTAATCTTTTAAGTTCCATGCAAAATGGACCAAACGCAGCAATTTTCTAAAAGAAATCAAAGTCAATGGAACCAAGACTTGCACAAAAATATTCAGGGTGTCAACCTATATTTAAATATCATGTTTGTTCAAAATCAGCTCATGAATGTGCATTGTAGAGCAAAAACATGAAATCAGGGGGTCGGTTACACGGGAGGATAAAGTGCAGGAAATTCCGGATTACCGTCCTTTCCCATCAGCAGTGCCCAGTTCACATAAATTTTTGCTAATTTGGAAGATGCGGTGAGTTTCGGCTTTCATAGTTTACACAGACAAAGATGGGAGGGGGGGAGCATGGGGTCAAGATCATTAAAGCCAGGTAGGAGGCGGGGAGGAAGCAAGGAGGGGGGCAGGGTGAGGGGGAAATAGACCATAAATAATGATAAAGGAGGGAAGGAAAGCACAAGCGCACACAAAAGAACGATCTGCTGAGATTCCTTTTTGTCTGGAATGCAGCTGAGCACACTCCTCTCAACGATCGAAGCCTGTCTCTCTCCCTCTCATGCAAGGGGGAAATAGCTCCATAAATAATGACAAAGGAGGGAAGGAAAGCAGCCGAGATCCCTGCCAGCGTGCGCACACACACAGAAAAGAAGCAGCTGACATTCCTTTTCTCAATGCTGAGCAGACTCTTCAAAGAGACCGTAAATAAATGACAAAGGAGGGAAGGAAAGCAGCCAAAAGCAGCCGAGATTCCTGCCAGTGCGTGCGCATGCGCACACACACAAAAGAATGATTGATAGATCAGCCAGCTGAACCAGATCACTATCTCTCTCTCATACACACACACAGAGAGATAGAGAGAGGGAGGGAGGGAGGAACAGTAGTTAGAAAGCAAGCCAGCTAGCTCAATCTTTTTATTTCAGACTCATCTCTTGCAAGTCAAACCCCCTCCCTCCTTGGTCAATTGAACCAATAAGGATTAAGTTCTACTATGGCAATTTCGAAAAGACCGCTGACTGCCATAAGCGAAATGGTCGTTCACACAGTCGATAGTGTACTAACTTGCGCTAATTTTCAAAAAAGACTGCGAAAATAGCGAAAGCTGATACTGCGTGACTTATGGGGTTTTTTTGCCCCTCTCCTTCTGAATATGGCGACTTTGATCCAAAAGATGTGGGAACTTTTAGGACTCTTTGCGAATTCTTTGAGGATTTATTTTGCCATGTAAACGGCCCCCTGGTGTGCTTGTGTTTTGATCCCGGTAGATAGCACACCAATTGAAATCCACACTACCCAAATAATCCATCTTGAAACTAGATTATTTGCCTTCCTATGGAATCCTGGGATTTGTAGTTTGGTGAGGCATCAGCACTCTTTGGCAAAGAAGGCTAAAGACCTTGTAAAGCTACAAATTCAATAGGAAGGAGTCATGGCAAATAATCCTGTTTCAAACTGGATTATTTGCATAGTGTGGATTTGCGGAACTGGTGACTCTCTGACTAAGCTGTCAGAGTAGATTTGTATAGTATAGCAGACAGACAAAAACTTTATTTTATGAGAGATTATGCATGTGTGCGTTAGAAGATCCTAGTCTTCACAGCCTGTTTAATAAACTGGGAGGAGGCCAAATGTACTTTCCACAGAGGAGAATTCAATAAGGATGGAGAAACTATTGACAAGTCTCTTGGGCTACTGATGTGATGGACCTTATTGGTGCACTCTTATACAGCAAGACAGTACAGGTTTACGTAGTTATTTAATTAAGCTGATCCTTGTAGGGTGATATGAGTCTAAAATTAAAAATGTATTTAAAAATTCCTGGGATCTAGCCCTTTTAAAAATAAAAAATATCTTCTTTAAAAGTAAAAACACTTTTCTTTCAAAGTAAGCAGAGTAAGGCATAGGAATGCACACACAGCTCAATTAACATTTAAATGTATGGTCTGATCACCCAGTCATTTAGACTCATTAAACAACAAAGATGTCAGTTTAAAAATGCATATCAAAAGTTTACTGAAGGTATATCACTCTTAATCTACATATTAAAACAAACTTAAAGGTCCTTAACTAACTAAGAGAACATAGGGTAGGAAAAACTCCCCCAGCCTTAAGCGATGTGGGCTACATGGTGAAGAATAAAAAAGCAAGACTCTAAGACGGGAAGACTCAAAGAAAAGATGGCTACAGCCACATGGAGACAAATTTAAAAGGAACTTAAAGTGTAATATAATATTTAAATTGGGTCATGTGATGAATGACCCATTGCTCCAGTTGGCTGAAATTGCCTAGGGAAAGAAGAAGGGGGAGTGAAAACTCATGCATGCAGGGAAATTCCTAAACTGAACTTAACATGGGATACACAAGATTGTATTGCATTACAATAATGGTTTCCCCACATACTACAATCCTAGACTCTCTTAGGCTTTTAAAAGAACGACACTTCATACTGGGAGCTCAAAAACACAGTCAGCCAATGCAACTAATGCAGAATTGGTGGTATATATTCTTTTAACACTTCTCCCCCCACTAAAGAATTGAGCAGTTAAATTTTGCACCATGATGATAGTGGAGCATTTTAATGCTCAGATGGGAGCTTGTATTGATTATTTTTAGATTGAAAGGATGCTTAATTAAAAGGGACTATAGGATATTATGTGACAGAAATAAAATCATACTAAAACAAATCTGATTTTAAAACAGGGTTGTTTTTTTCATTGAACCTTGCTTCAAATTTACAGTCATCACTTCAGGTCTTGCTATATATCTCACCTTGATGGGTACTCAGCATAGGACCTTTTTGAAAATAGCACCCTAATAGTCAGGCTTCTTCTTGAGGAAAGAGAGCTTGACTTTCATGTTACTATGTTTAAGATCTGGGTCAGGCAACTTTCAGGGGTTGGAGACTGCTCAAACTTCTATGACCTTGGAGAGCTGCCCATGTCCTGATATTTCCCCCTGCATCCTCAAAAAAATTAGTTTTAGGTAGCCAAAAAAGCTGCCAATCACATCCGAAGAAGTGCAGATAGAAGAAGGCCCTGGAAACCTGCCATAATGTCAAATTAACAAAACGGGTCTAGGATCAAAGAAACAAAACTAACCAAGATGACTTCTATACTATTTGGTATATCTTTACAGACCACAGTAAACAACAAAATAACAAATGTACAACCTCCTGTAACACATGGTGGCCAATGAAGGGATATCTAACAGTTCAAGATGCACAACCACACTACCCTATCACAATTATCATTTAATTTCATTTAGACAAACATGACTAACATTTTAAAAGTTAAAACAATAAAAAAAAATAATACTTGACCCAGAAATAACAAAAGAGGATTGCCAAAACCAAATCTATTTATTTAATCCATTTGTTGACTGAACCTCCAGCTAATGTGTATCAGAATAATATACAATAAAAATACCTCTGGAAACTTCCCATCATAAAATAAACACATACACACACACACACAAGCACAAACAAAAACAAAATAAGATCCAATAATGCCAATTAAAATTGAAATTAGACAGTGAGATAAAACTTCAAGCAGCCTTAAAAGCCCAAAGGAATAAATAGTCTTTATGGTCTAATACAGGGTGCAAAGTGTTATGGTTTCTGTTCAGTTTATTTGTAAGATTTTGATTTTTCATGTAGAAAATGTGGAGCTGGAAGCCCAGCAACATTCTTTTTAAAAACTATATGGCCATTACTGGAAGGAAAAGCATCAAGACTTCAAGTATGGTCTAAGCAGTTATCCATCATGACAACTAGGCCAATTAAGGCTACATATAAGATTGTTTTTTTTTCTTTTTTCTGCCAAATCTATCTTAGTATAACTCCAGATTTCCAGCACCAAAGGAAGAATTTCTATCAGTACTAAAAAAGTGAAATAGGGATATTTCCTTACCCATATTTATCTCTTGCTTTCCACCAATGAATATCATTTTTTTCAATTATAGTATATTCTTCACCTCTTTCTAGTCTTAAGTCATGAGGTTCTGTGGGCTGAAAGTCATACATAGCTATTACTGTTTCTTCCTCCTCTTCCTCCTCTTCTGGGGGAATTGGGGGTGGGGGTCTTCTCTGAAAGAAGTTATTAATATTATGATTTACTGAAAAGTTCCAATAACGATATTAAATCAACATGATTATTACAGATCCTGCGGCTGCTAATTCATACGTTAGATTGTGAATGAAGCTGAGTGAAATAATGTTTTCCATCAAGAACACTAAAATGGAAATCATCAATGGAAGTAATTAAAAGCAGTCCAGTGTTCGAGATACTTCATTATGAGACACAATGGCCTAAATCCAATTGGTAGTCCCAACTAGAGTACTATAAATGAATTAACGGAATTTACGTAAGTACTGACTCACCAAGTTCCCACTGATTCGGTGGATCTACTCCAGTTGGGACCAATAACTATATTTTGTCTGTCTCATCCAACAGCCCTCAGATCTACTACTCAGAGCCAAAGTAAACAGACACTGGCATCCTGTTAGTTATGAAGTTGTAAGTTAGACTTCTGATGGCATAACTGTTGATAATGGTACCATTGCCACAATTGTAAACGACTGCAGTGACAGTGCCAGGGTGTGGGGTGCTGAGAGGTGAACCGCATCAGGTGACACTATCAGGGGGGAGGGCTGACATCAGCCTTAGTGACACTACATAATGACCCAGAAACCTACTTTAAAAGGCTAACCCCTTCATAACGGTATTATTTAGAAACTGAAGTCCCATGAGTCTCTTGCAATTTGGGACAGGCCTTGAAGTTTCTTACTGTTAGTATGAGACCTTAATATGCAATACATTGCCCTTTAAATTCCACTAAAAGCAGTGGAAAGAACATCTTTAATAAATAATTGTAACAAGTTCTATAACCTCAATCTATAACACTAGCCTAAGTGTGAGAATTTTTTTCTTTAAAAAGACAAATAGGTATATCAAAGTTTTCAGCAGAACTGAATGATAATTACAATAGCATTTAGTTGGATGTGAATGGTATCAAATCCAGTGTTTTGAATATTTCTCTTACCTTATTTTTATCTGGCATTTGCACAGGTAATGTCTTTATACCTAAAAGGAACAATAAAAAACAATAGTCTTTACATTTAGAGAGAGTTACTATGAGTTTAATAAATTTTAAAAAATGTTTTTCATTATTTTATTGCTTTCTTTGTTGTAAGTGATAAATATGTGGTTTGTTGTTGTTATGTGCCTTCAAATTGTTTCTGACGTATGACAACCCTAAGGTAAACCTGTCATGGGGTTTTCTTGGTAAGATTTTGTTCAGAGGGGGTTTGCCTTTTCCGTCCTCTGAGGCTGAGAGAGTATGACTTGCCCAAGATCACCCAGTAGGTTTCCATGGTTGAGGAAGGATTTAAAACCTGGTCTCCAGAGTCATAGTCCAAACTCAAACCACTACACCATGCTGGCTCAAATATATACTTACATTTTTATTAATATTATAATGAGTAAAAATTCAATTAGTACTATTATCATAAAGTCAAAAAAAACTGTCATGATGATGTCTATGGAACCATTGGTAATACCAGTCAGTAGATGGAGAGAAGTCAGGATAACTGTATGGAGACTCCCATCTGCAGCCTCTATGAGAGGAATCCTCTATATCAGTATCGATCCTGATAGTAATGATCACCCCGGTGATCTCTCTCTTTTTTTTTAATTATTTTTTTATTCATTATCTTTTCCAGTTTAAAATTCGCATAATCATACATACTCCATTTCATTTCTATCCATCATTTGTCATTTATATATCTTTCTCTTAGCTTAAAAGATAGATACATAGAGAAGCGAAAGAAAACACATTTCAAATACTCATATTATATTTACATTCTGCATGGTACTCTCATCTTTCCTCATCATTTATCCATCTCTACTCTTTCTTTTCCATTCTTTGTTTCATCTTATTCAATTGTTTTCATTCTTTCATTTCATTCATTCTACACATTCTTCTCATTCATTGACTTCCTATCCGGTCTTTCCATGCTTTCATTTTTTCTTTATTTTGTGCATCCTATCCTTTTATATTTCTATAACCTCTGTTCATTTCATTTATTCTAATAGAAAAAAAAGTGATAGATAAGAAGATAGAGATTAAGAGAGTATAAGACACATGCAGGAATCTGCTTTTCTACCTTCTTCCTTGCTTACGTATTCATTCTTTAAGTTATTATTTTCAATTTTTTTATTTTCTATTTTCTATCGTCTATCTTCATTCCTATTGCTCCTTATTTATAAATTTGGAGATTCAATATAGAGATGACATATCTCTTTCGATATTTTGTATCTTCCCATTTTTATTTATTATTTATTATTTTCCCCCTTCTTTTTCCCTTTTCCTTTCCTTCCCTTCTTTCTCCCCAGTGATCTCAACAGCATCGAGGACTGTAAGACTGATGGTATCAAGTACTGCCAGACTCGTCATCAGATGAGGTGGAAGGAGAAGAGGATCTGTATCTCCTACAGTGCCTAGGTTGGTCACTTTCCCGTGTTCAAAGTGGTTGTTGTTCAGGAAGTCACTTCAGAGGAAACAGTACTGATGGTCGGAATCTGTTGGTTGAGGTTCGGCCTCAGGAGGGTGTGATGGTTCCAATGCATACGGTGACAAATACATAATTTCACCATCCAAAGCCATATGGGTAAGCATAGGTGCCAGAGATGGAACAGGAGAAGTTGCTGCAGGGATCCCTTCTCCTTGATCAGAAGAAGGATGAGATCGAATGACAACAGGTACTGCTTTAGGTAACCAAGGCTTCTCCACTGATATCAGGGCAGTATGTTAAGAAGGATCTTCTTCTCTGGCCTGTTTCCTCTTATGTTTCTTGTGAGCTCAATGTTGTTAGGCTGAAACAGACTCCTCAGTCAGTTGAAGAGATCTTCCTGGCATAATAAGGGCATGTGGGTTCATTTGGACTGGAGAGTGGAGGCTGAGGCAATCACCAATTGAAGAGATGGTTTTGGCTTTGACACAGTTGTAGCCCCCACAGTCAGTTCAGAGGCAGGCCGCTCTACTGAGAGGTGTTTCAAAGAGCCAGCCGATGCCCCCATAAAAAAGCATGTAACAGCCACCAGTACTGAAGAACCTGAGGCTGCCAGTAACAAAGACGTCTGAGAAATAGTGTGTAGACAAGCCTCTATGAAAGATACTGAGGCTGTATGAAGAGGCCTACTCACTGCAGCCGCCTCCATAACATTAGCTACTTTTCCCCCACAAGTCCACTTTCAATCTCAAGGCCCTGTTTCAACAGCCCTGAGGGGTAAAAGCTTGGCAATGGGAAAAGGCACCAACGTCATGGCCCTCCCCAAGGCAGCGGAAGCACTCAGAATGGCTGTCTCTCTCAGGTATCTTTATTCCACAGAAGGTACAGCATTTAAAGGACGCTAAAGAGGCCATAAACCAGCTGAAATTCCAGCCAGCAAAAGCACCAACTGCGTGTGATAAGCAAGGTAAGTACAAGCCTGGTCAATCTGAGAAGACAGCCCGATCCGTAGAAGCCAAAACACATGAAGAAAGCCAAAAACCGTAAATAGTCAAAGAGTCAAACCAATTGAAGTAAGAAGCAAAGAAGAATGACAGAAGAATCTATGCTGCCACTGTGGCAGACAAAAAGGAACTGAGGGTTTAGGCAGGAAAGGGTACCTTTGAGGCACAGGGGAGTGGGCAGGGCTACCCCCAAAATGCTTACATAACTGCTCTAGAAGGTTTTGAATAATGCACTGCACAGGTGCAGATAGCCCCCATTTGTCACACAGACTATGAAGAAGTAACAAATCACAAGTATTGTAGCTACCTGTAATAAGTTACCTTAGAGGGAACAACAAAGGCATAACAAAGTTAAATTTTAGAAGTAAGGTAATGCTTGGGAACAGTGATAAGCTAGGGCTTTTTGGCGTAAGGAGCACATTTTCTAGATACTTTTTCTGAAATGCAATTTTTAGACATGTTAAAGATATTTTGAATGGAATGTTTCAGTTTTATGCCATACTTTTATCAATCTTTTAAAAAAAACCAAAAGGGGTACCAAACTCCAATGAGTAGTATGAACTAATTTCCAATTTAAAAAACAACATAAAATTACAGGTCACTCCTGTATCTGCATGGGATAGGTTCCTGGACTTACTGTTTAAAAGTGAAATAGCAGATAATAGCAAACTCTATTAAAATAAAGGAATTTAGATACAAACATACCATAGAGTTGCTTTGGAGGACCTAGCAATTCCTAGAGAGGACACCTCTCAAGACATTTTCCAGTGCAACTCTATGGTATGTGTATCTATTTTTTTCAGCTGTGAGTAACTGAAACCACGGATATTGGTTCTGCAGATATGTGTGTGTGTGTGTGGGTGACCTGTACTTAATATTATAACAAGTAAAAGAATGAATTACTTTTTAAAAAAACAACTTTCCAGGTTCTGAATATTTCAGAATAGGATAAATTTGACATGATACAAGCATCTTCATTTTATTTTACTGCATTATATTATTAGGTGCATTATTCAGTGTTGTACAACATTCCTACAACATAAAAGACCAAGGATTGGCATGAACAAACATCATACTGATGAATGCTGCTAAGTTGCTCCCACTGCTTAACAAGCCATGGAGCTTTGTCCATAATCAGCTTATTGTGTTGTCTGGAACTGGACAGCTTCCCATTTCAAGTTTGCCCCCCACAATCCAGAAAAAGAATTTTATGAATTATTCTCCATTTGTTTGGAGAGAAAAACAAGACAACCGATGCCACCCTCTGCTAGGCACAATTTAATAACCACAGAAAAAAAGCTGCAAATTCATGACAAGCCAGGGTTCTAGCAGTTCCATGGCTTGTTGCTTTGTGGCAACAACCGCACTATTTTCCAACTTATTTATTCATTACAGCTTTCTGGTTGTTATTATTTCTCTTTGTCTTCAGTATGTATGTATAGATACTTGTAAGTGAAAACATTAAAATCATTGAGAAAAAGAAAACACAAGTTTTACTAGACATGAAGGTAACATTTTTTAAAGATCACAAGAAGACTCAGGATATCATGTTGCTGAGAGCTTAACCTCAGCTGCAAAACCTTTGTCTCCCATGTGATGTGCAGACTGTCCAAACTGGGCCTAAATATAGTCAGCTATTAAATTTATTTCACAATGACACTGACTACTGTTCTGGCTAGGCCAATTTCAGGTTTAATCTAGGATCTGAAACTAGTTTTAAAATGTGTGATGTGCAAAACAAAACTCTAAAAAGAATCCTGTAGGAGCCTTTAAACAGAATCAAACCAGACTGACATCCTCAATGGAAATGGCAGCAGCCCTACTGGTTTTAGTACATGTAAAGAAGTCCATGTCAAAACAGATGGATGTATGAAAATAAGCCTTAACAATAGGGAGGAGCAAAAATTATCTTATTTGAAAAGAAATTTGCAAAATTTGCAAATAAATTCCACAAAAAGAGCTTGAGGTTGTTGGGGTTTTTTTTCAGTCAAATGTAAGAGAAAGCAAATTTGACAAATTTCCCCATCCAGACAACTTTTAATGCTTAGCTTTGAAAAGTCTAGATTCGAATCCCTGTAAATTCAGTCAAGTTCATAGTCAGTGGTGGTAGCTTCTATGTCAGTGGAGGTATGAATCCAGGGGGTCGTTTACATGGGCAAATATTCCCCTAAATATACCGCTAAGATAGCTCATAGTTCACATGGATCGCAGCACAGCATCGCCTCATTCAGAAGGGGGGAAGGTAAAACACCCAAATATAGCGTGGTAGGGCATGTCGCTATTTTTGCAGGAATATTTGCAATGTAGTGCTTTATTGGCAGTGTAAACTACCATTCCGCTAAGGGTTAAAGCACAGCTGCATTGTGATTGGTTGATGATGCAGGGGTGGGCTTAAAAGAGGGGCAGGGTGGGAGGCAAAGACAGTAGCCATTAGAGAAGAAACTTGCAAAAATCCTGTCTGCTATTTTGCGAGCCAGTTTGCAAAAAAAAAAAAAAAAGGATTCCTAACTTCTTTCATTCCTGGAGCATTCCTTCTCATCCTCTGCTGTTTTGAAAGTATGTAAAGCTCGTTCATCACTTTTATCCTGTGCACGGGGGAGGGAGAGAAACCATTTCACAAAGGGCAGTAGCAAGATGAACTGCTATTTTCCCTCTCTCTCTCTCTGCTTGGGGGAAGGAGGGAGGGGGAAATAGGATCCACGGCATGGTCTTTTAGCAGAGAGATTACTCTCCCTCTGCTTTATGGAGTGAGTTCATTTACAGGCAGATTTACAGAGACACACAGAGCCACACACCCCACCCTTATTCAAGTCTGAACTGCAAAGCGACATAATTAGAAAAAAAACCTGACTGGCACAGCTGCGGAAAATAATTAAACTGCAAGTTGCCGCAATAAATCTGCTGTGTAAACCGGCCCCAGGTTTTTATCTGAACATTATAGGAACTGTCCACGGTGCTGAACCTATTGTGGGGCGCTTCAGATGGCTTCTTTAAATTTCAGATTAAAACCAGAGTAGATTCATTGCCCTTGAGACATGGATGCCACTGGTCAGCATGATCTGTATTGCTACATTAGGGTTGCCACCTTTTTTCCCCTGACTGCTTCTTCACATTTAACAGCTACATGGCAGGGAGGCACAGTACAATCTGATTTATGCTGTAACAGCTGTAGCTGTAGAATTTAGCAAGCAGAAGTTGTTGAGTAATTTGTTTACTATAAGAACTTCCCAAAATCTGAATTCTTGAGAAACTCAATATAAAAAGAACTAGAGATGCCATGAATGCAAAAAAGTGAAATAGACAAATTCACCCATTCCTGCTTAACAGTATATGAAACAGGAGCACTTACCATTTTCAAAGAGGTTATATTTTTCACACCCAGGTGCTAATTTTTCTGTTTGTCTACAACACTGATAGATCCCATCTGTCCAGAATTTAGGGTGGTACTTTATCATTATGTTATTATTATTTTTTATTTCTATTAAAAAAAAACACACAACAACAGATTTCTATAAAATACCGGCATTTCAAACTACAAGGAATAATTCAAACATCAGTGACAGCACTGAAATACAAAACACTTGTGCAGACAGAAGTTGTTTACAAATTGACAAGAGTCAAACCATTTATGGAAAAATAAGTATATATTTTTGGAAGTTTTGTACTTGGAATAAGTGTGCAGAATGAATTTTTGTTTTTGTTTTGCTGCTCATATGATTGAAAATAGACAAGATAAACAGAGTGGGGATGTTAAGTAGTTACAAACCTAAAACTATTGTCCAGCCTCTAGTAGAAATGTATTTTGATTTCATTCCAACGTAAGTATTGTGGCTTCTTCCAACAAATGTTGGCAACTGCTTGTTAATAAGGTGCTTAAAGTTCTCTTTTAAAATGTACCTCAGAAGGTCTGATTCCTCTGCATGGAGCTAGACATGACACAGAATTAGAGGCCCCATTTTTGCCCTATAACATGTATAGAGGGTGGATTGGGTGGATTACCCCCTCCCATAAGAGTTCTTTGCCCCCTTAATGAAATTTTCCTTCAGTCTCCAAATTTCTAGCATTGTAGATAATGAGACACTGGGACTTACCACATTCCAAAGTAAAGCAGCCATGCAGCAGGAAGGTTCCATCTTCCATGCTGCCTTACAGCAAAACGTCAGTATTCTTTGTGTTCTGCGATTCCGGCCCCATGGGAGACTGATATAAAACTGCATCTTTTTGCTAAGGGGTTTTTCTGGTTAGCCAAAAGACATCATTTTATCTTGGTCTCCCACAGGATGGTAGCGAAAGAACAATGATGTCATGCAGTTAGGCAGCACGGAAGATAGAACCTTCCTGCTGCACTGCCGCATTACTTCGGAGTGCAGTAAGCCTCACTGAAAATCATTCACATGTAGAACTCTCATATTTGCTGTGTTAACATTCCCTTGGTAACTTTGTCTGCCACTCTTCCTGGGTTGCCTAAACTGTATTTCTAAATGCTCACCTTGGGGACTGAAGGAAACATTTCATGGGGGAAATGCTGCTGCTGCTGCTGCTGTACTCCTCCTCCTCCTCCCAGAGCTACATCCTTGTGGGAAAACAATGATCTTGGAAGAAGGCATATATATAGCAGAACTGGGAGAGACAGACAGTGTAAACAGCAGGGAAGTGTTTTGGGAACATGTGTTTACTGGTATAGCATCTAGATCAGGGATGGGCAACTTGTACGTAGCCCTCCAGATGTTCTTGGATGGCAACTTCTATCAATCCTAGCCATCAGATCAATGGTGAAGGACCAAGAGGACTATTATCCAGTATATTTAGGGCCACAAGTTGCTCTTTCACACTATACAATTATAGCACTATGATTCTACTTTAACTGCCATGCCTGCATCCTATGAAATCCTGAAATTTATAGGCTGTTGACTAGGCTGGTTACAGGGACCATGTGACAACTTCAATGGCTGCCAGTTTGTTTCCAGGCAGAATTCAAAGTGCTAGTTTTGACCTTTGAAGACCTACATGTCTTAGGTCCAGATTATCTGAAAGGCTGTCTCTCCCTTTACAAGCCTGCACAAGGTTTGAGCTCTGCAGGGGAGGGCTTTCTTTCAGTCCCATCTGTTTCACAGGCATGTTTGTTGAGGAGATAGGAGAGAGCCTTCTCTGTAGCTGCTCCCAGGCTGTGGGATTCCCTTCCAAGGGAAGTTCAGTTTGCCCCTTCTCTGATCTCTTTCCACTGGCAGGTGAAGACATTTTTATTCCATCAAACTTTGGGTTTTCAATTACAGTACATAGCAGGAGTACATGTGAAGTGGTGTGTTGCATTTTATTTATTTCATCTTATTTTTAAAATCTTTTGCTAGTAATTTAAAATCTGTTTTTAACTGTTTTAACCATGACTTTTAATAACATTGTTATTTAATTCTTTTTTAATTTTTGTAAAATATGAGTTTAATTTATTCTTATTTTAAACTTCTGGAAGCTGCCTTGGATCCCATCCTGGGAAAAAGGTAGGGTATAAATTCAATCAATCAGTCAGTCAATCAGTGAGGCACTGGAGCTCCCTTGGTTGAGAATTCTAAATATCTCTCCCTAAACTGCAAATCCAAGAATTTCATAGGATGGAACCACGACAGTTAAAGTGGAATCATAATGCTATAACTGAGTAGTGTGAAAAGGCTCCTGACCTACATCTATCCTCAAGGTTTCTTGAGAAGGAGCTGTTAAAATATCCATTGTGGACACAATTTTCTATAGCTCATTAACTCTGTAAATACGGTACATGTGATTCCTTCCTTGTTCTTCTACTCTCTTAAAGTGGATTCAATTGACTGAATTTGGAAAAACTCCTTTTTTTGTACTAAAACTCCCCAACTCTCCTGATTTAAAAAAAAAAGAAGCAGAATTCTTTAGCATGTACACAGAGAAAGGTTCCTAGCCCTTTAGATGAGAATTGCTGCACAAACTGCGAACTCAGATATAAATATCATGAATAGATGCAATTACCTTCTTTCAGATTCCTTACCCACTGATCCCTGCTGTATGCAGTGGGAGCAAAAATATAAAGTGTACTATTATCATAAACAACCTGGAAAGAAGGAGAAACAAGATAAAAAGTTAGTACTGTAATGGCTGTACAGCTATTACATACATCATCATTATCTATTTCATAAATACTAAATTGGGATCAGTAAAGGGACTTGATGAGGACCAGCAAATTAAGTTCAGTTTTGATAGGAGGAAGGTCTGGTAGGCGGTTTGTCCGCCTGCCCAGGAAGGCCATGTTTCATAGAATCATAGAAACATAGAGTTGGAAGAGACCACAAGGTCCATCTAGTCCAACCTCCTACCATGCAGGAATACACTGCCAGTTTGAGCTCTTCTCAATCAAGGCACACTCTCCTTCAAGGATCAAACTGACAGACTGGGAATTCTCACAGATTCAGGGTCAACAGAAGCCCAAGTGCTATCAGTGGTACACAACATTCACCATCTGGAGCGGATGTGCCTGCTACAATTTTTCCTGCAGAGAGAAAACCTGGCCACAATTATCCATGCTCTGGTTATCTCCAGGATAGACTGAAGTAATGTTTATGGAGCTGTCTTTGAAAATGACTCAGAAACTATAGTTAATCCAACATGCAGATGTTAGGTTTTTGACTGGGACCATTCACCTCTGCCCCAGCACACTGCACTGGCCTCTGCTCCTTTTTGAAACAAAATTCAAATTATTGGTGGCTACCTACAGGACCAGGGACTATTAATGGACAAAGCTGAAAATAACTTTTCAATCAGTTATGCCTCATAAATGCTCCTCAATCTTTTTATAATGCTCCCCTTGAAAATACATGCTACTTTCCTAGCCTACGATGAAAACTAAAGAGCCACATAAGGAGCTAAAGCGGGAAGGGAAAATTTTGAAAATGACCCAGTGTATGCACAAAAGCAATTAAGTGAACCTTTTAGATGTTCTATTGATTGATTGATTGATTGATACCCCATTACATATCAAAATAGTTCATTTTGGCTTATAAATAACATTAAACAGTTTAAAATTATAAAAATAATTTAAATAAGCTAAAAACATATTAAACATCATAAGAAGTTAAAAACAGAATTAAAAGATGTAAAAGTTTTTAAAACTATGTACAGTGGTATTTGAGATGAATTAATGAGGCCCAAAGGCCTTGATGAACAGCCAAGTTTTCACTTGGTGCCTAAAGGAAATGAATGTTGATGTCTATCAGGCCTCCAGCGGGAGGGCATTCCACAGTTGGGGTGCCACAGCTGAGAAGGCCATCTCCCATGCCCCAACATAGTATATTGACCTCACTGGTGGGACATGGAGGAGGGCCCATGCCCCACCAGTTAGGGTTTTTTTTCCAATTTGAATTAATTTTTTTACTAATTAATAACAAACAGTAAAGAAAAAACAGCATGAAAAAAATCTTGCAAATGTTTAAGAAGGGAGTAAATGAATGCAATGACTTTGCCCATAGGTCACTATTCTAATGCCTGGTGAAAAAGCATTTCTAAATAAGAATACATTTGGTGCATGGTAAAATGAAAAACACAGACTTGCACTTCTTAAAAATAGCAAGGAACTAGTGCAAGGAACTACACTAAGCCTAGAAAGTAGGCTGGATATTTTAAGCGCAATCAAGAACATTTAGATATCTGTTGTAATCCTGTGAACTAGATTTTATAACTATGACTTCCATGTGGTGCTATGAGTCATGTGTGCAGCAATGTTCTTAAACCACAGAAACATACCTGAAATGGATATTTATTTTGACATGGAATGACTGCACCGTCATTTTTCACAATTTCAACACATTTGATTTTTGAAATGTCGACTGAGCCTTTCCTGTATTTTTTCTGCAACAAGATAAATATCTTGTTAAGAGATATTTTAGAATGCATACAATTCACCTGCAAATTGGAGTTAAAGATATTACAAAATATAATCCTGTATCAACTTTGCCAGAAGAGGGCCCCCTTGTACAACTGAAGCTTGCAGAACTCTAGGGCCTCGCACAATGGTTTTGACTGCCCTGAGGGTGGTGCACAAATGCATTAGAATTTCTGACAGCTGCCAACAACAGCCCTATACAGACCCTGAAGGCAGGGTCAACAATGCAAAAAAACAAAACAAAAACCTAGGCAGGGTTTGGGGGAAACACCACACAGGCTTTAATTTCCCTCTCAAGAGTACAAAAGTAATTTTTTAGCACAATGTTCATTACTGGGAGTGTTCTTAAAAACCACTCCCTTCAATGAAATTATGATTCATTTTCGGAGAGAGGCAAAGGTCTGCACACATTAATCTTTTCTGTGTCACCATTTTACTCCACAAAATGATTTGATGAAATCTCAATCTAAAAGGGACAAAGGAATGTTCAAACAGTGACATTCATACAACTGCTTCTCAGCAGTCATGATACTTAAATGAAGTAGGGAGCCAAGCTTAGGAGAAAGCCAAAAAAGACAATAAATATTGCTGGTGCACATGTTGACACACATCTCAGACGAAAGAATGAAGAACAATATACTACACAAAGCCTTTCTATACAATTCCTGGTGCAATAAATGGGTACATGTTTTCTACTCACCCCACACAGTCCACGTATTCCCTCAAAATACCACCTATGCTATGAATCAATACTGAAATCACAACATTTTAATAATGCTACCCTCTACACATAGAAGTTGATGTGGGGAATGTGGTTGTGGTAGCCCATGCCTGGATCATTTTATGAAACTTCTAATTGATTGTTTTATTTCCATAAGTTCATCCTTTTAAAATATCCTATATATACAATTAGAATGTAGAAGCAGTAATTAGCTATATTTGTTGTTATGTTTTTAAAATGATTTTGTTGTTGTTGGTTACCTTCAAGTAGTTTCCAACTTACACTGACCCTAAGACAAACCTATCATGGAGTTTTTCTTTGTGAGATTTGTTCACAGGGGATTTGCCTTTCCCTTCCTCTGAGGCTGAGAGAGTGTGACTTGCCTATGGTCACCTATGGGTTTCTATGGCCGAGCAAGGATTCAAACCCTAGTCTCCAGAGTTGTAGTCCAACACCCAAACCACTACATCATGCTGGCTCTCTCTGTTTTAAATTATTGGAGTTTTAATCAGGTAACTTATTCAACTGTTTTAAAAACTTTTTATCAAATTATGTGTTATTCTTGAATTTTTTAAAACAATGTTATAAACTGCCTTGTTTTCTACATTGGAAGAAAAGTGTGATTTAAATTAAATAAATGAATAAAGCTATACAGCCATGTCCTCATTAAATAAACCATTTAAACTCTACCACAGGACTACCTTTCTGTGGTGGTGGAACTGCATGTCCCTGTGAGGCAAGAGGCTATGCTGCTGGTAGTGTTGCTGCTGGTAGGGTCTCCTCCGACATCAGAGACTTTTTTCTGGGGAGCCAGACTAAATGTGCCAAACAGCTACTGGGCAGCAGCAGTAGTGGAGACAGGGTGACACTGTTGTCTTAGAAACAACAGCAGTGACAGCACAGCTGACATTTGTTAGTACTATACAGAAGGAGGAATCAGTGAACCACTGCTAAAGGTCTTTTATCATGAAAACTCTCTGATGATACAATCCAAAATGAAACAAAAGATAATGCAAGAAGATTCCCAGGTCAGAAGGCACTCAACCACCTACTAGGGAAAAGCAGAATACAATACGAGCAGTGCTGTACTAATGATGCAACTGGACTCAACCCAAAAGGATATTCAGCTGCCAACATGCACAAAGGTAAAAGAAAAGTCCAAAGCTGCACAATGCATATAACAGGAACATAGAATGTGAGAAGCATGAATCAGAGAAACGTAGAAATTATTTTAAAAAGGAATGGAATGCATAGACATTGCCATACTTGGGGGCTGTCTACATGGTTAAAAAAAAAATACGTACGGCGTTTGGAAGATTGATCATGTGTACACATGGCCGTTCGGGTGCATACGTGTCTTTCAGAAGGTGGGCTAGCGAATCCCCCATAAACTACGTGGATTCGGCGTTCGGGAGGATTAGCGAATCTCGAGCTAAAATCTGTACAGCCGTTCGTATTGTTGACAGTCTGTACACCCCGTTCGCTCAAATACGAACAGGCAATGTAATCTGATTGGCTGGCTGAACACAGGGGGCAGGGCTAGCAAAGAAGGGCATTGGGATTCCCAGCTAAGCGATGTTGGATTCCCGGCTAAGCGAGAGTCTGGTAAGTCCATGAAATGGAGATTTTTTACATATATTCATTTTACTTTTACGTTGTAAATAGGGAAAACCAAGTATCCGCAAAATAGGCACCTTTTAAAATTAAAAAAAGGTGGCGGGAGATTTAAAACTGCTGCTTGGATCACTCACTCCAGCCAGCTGGGCAAGGGGGGGGTCATATGGAGTTTAGGGGGGGGTAAAAAAATTGTGTAGGCAGATCGTATGCATACGAACAGCAGCCTTTTCGGATTTTTTATCCCCCCAATACCAAACCTAATGGATAGGGAACCAGAAGAGCTCTGGTCGAAAGCCAGAGACATTATCAGGGAAGAATGCAAACAGACACTATTTGTAGATTAAAAAGAAAGAAAAGCTTCATTGGATAACAGATGAAACTCTTCACACAGTTAAGAACAGGTGAGAAGCAAAAATAAAAGGTGATAGAAACGGGGTCAGCATTCTGAATGCAATTGTTTAGTGACTTGTGTGTAGGGACAAAAGATAACTACTATAATAATCAGTGCTACAAAAAAAGACAAAAAAAAGTAGATCAAGAGACCACTTCCACAGGATCTGAGAAATTAAAAGGAAATTCAAACAAAGATGAGGGGTGCTGTATGGCTGACAGGGGAAGAGATTATGTCCTGGTGGCGCAGTGGTTAAATGCCAGTATTGCAAGTCACCACGTTGCAAGTTTGATTCCAGCAGGCTCCAAGGTTCACTCAGCCTTCCATCCTTTCGTAGGTTGGTAAAATGAGTACCCGGCTTGTGGGGGTAATTAGCTAACACACATTGGAAGCTGCTTATTGCAGTGTAGATGTGTAAACTGCTATTGCTTAAAACAATTTGAAAGCCACTCTGATAGCCTTGTGGCTGAAGAGCGGGGTACAAATAAATAAATTTTAAAAATAAAATAAATAAATAAAAATTATGTGATCAGGACAACATAAAGTATCAAGGGAAGCAATACACTGAGGAACTATATAAAAGAGATGAAATTATGACAGATTTTGTCAAGGAAGTATAATTTGACAATGAACCCATAATTTTAGAAAGTGAAGTGGGAAAGTCTCTCAAAGCACTTGGGGAAAATAAATCACCAGGTACAGATGGCATACAAGTAAATCTGTTTCAAGCTGTAAAAACAGAATCCATTCACATTCTAACAAAAATCTGCCAACAGATATGGAAAATAAAACAATGGCCCACAGACTAGAAATTCTCAATATACCAGAAACTGTAGTAACTCCAATGCAAGCAAAATTATTCTCAAGATTTCACAAGAAAGGCTTTTACCATATATGGAGTGAGAAATGTCAGATGTCCAACCTGGGTTCAGAAAAGGAAGAGGCAATAGGTATCATATTGCAAACACACGTTGGATAATGGAGTAGACCAAAACATTTCAGAAGAAAATCAGCCTGTACTTTATAGATTATAGCAAAGCCTCTGATTGTAGAGATCATAAAAAACTAGAGAGCACTCATACAATAAACAGGTATGCCACAAAATTTGATTGTCCTGAAGCGAAACTCTGGACAAGAGGCCACTATCAGGACAGAATATGCAGAAACAGAATGTTTTCCGATTGGCAAGAGTCAGGCAAGGCTGACCCTATCTTTTTAACTTGTGTGTTGAACATATACATAAAGCTTCATTACACTCAGAGAAAGGAGGTGTGAGGAAGGAACATCAACAATTCAATATAAATAAATATGATGATGATGGTGATATGTAGATGACAGTACTAGCAGAAAATAGCAAAGACTTGGAATGGCTATTGAAGAAAGTCAAGGAAGAACATGCAAAGGCAGGGTTACAGCTGAATGAATATTAAGAAAACAAAAAGAAGGACCACAGATTTACATAACTTTAAAGTGGCTAACAAAGACACTGAAATAGCTAAAGATTTCCTACACCTTGGTTCAGTCATTAACCAAAATGGAGAGTGTGGTCAAGAAACAAGACAACTAGCTAGTTCAACATTCTAGTCCCATCAATGAAAAAAATCTCACATGATTCTTGGAAGCCTAGAAGTGGGGCATGAGTGCAATTGGATCTTCCCACTCACATTGGCCAGAACTGTTCATAGAAGCATATTGTCTCTGATACTGGAAATAATGATCAAAATCTAATTGCTAGTCTATTCAACAGCTGATTCAAGGGTTCTGCTCTAGTTGGAGCTAGCAACTGGATATAGGCACTATATAGCCATCATGACTAAGGCTTCATCTATACAGGCCAGAACACACCAGGTTACTGCCAGTGTATTCTGCCCCCAGATCAGGCCCGTTGCCCCACTGCTACCTGCACGAAATGGGATGGAGTTCACACGGACACACTGGCCCATCTCTGCAGCTGCCACTACTGCCATCCAGGTCACACTCTCCAAAGCCAAGCAGGAGGCCCTCAGCACGTGATCAAGGCCCCCTGCACGTGACCAGCCTTGGTCAAATACTCTGGGCCTCCTGCCTGGTTTTGGAGAGCGCAATGTGGACGGCAGTGGCTGCAGAGATGGGATAGCGTGCTGGTATGGACTCCTGGGGTCCTGCAGGGCCCAATCTGTTTCTTCCTCAATGCAGCTGTTTTCCCCCAGTACTTTCATGAAATGGTTTAACGGATGTCATGAGGGCTGTTTGGGGGCAAAATGGGGCAGAAGCCTGCATAATATAGAATCAGAGAATCATGGAGTTGGAAAAGACCACAAAGCCATCTAGTCAGTCCTCTGCTATGCAGAAATACCCAATATGGACTTCGGGGCTCTAAGACGGGGGCAGGACAGAGTAATTAGCCTGTCTAGACAAACCATAAGAGTCACTGATACCTTTACCTTTCAAGATTATATACAATCCTTTTTTAAAGCTATGTATCCAAGTTGGTGGCTGTTACTACCTCTTGTAGCAGCTACTTCCATAGTTTAACTACCGGTATATATGAAGTATTTTCTTTTGTTTGCCCTGAGTCTTCCACCAACTGAATGATCCTGTATCATGAAAAGGGGGGAATTTCTCCCTACCCACTTATTCTATACCCATGGATGTAGCTGGGGGAGGGGGGATTTGAGGGCATTGCCTCCCAAATAAGAACCCTCCCCCCCAATGAAATTTTCAATCAGTCCCCAAATTACCAGAATTCCTTTCTAGCATCTCCGTTTTTAAGGCTCTATGTGTTTATTTTAATTTAGGGCATCAATTGCTGTGGAGCATGGTTTAACATCACCTATGGGTGGTTTCAATATGAAAAATGCCCCACAGTTCTTACTTGACAGTAAAAGAAGAGGGGAGGCAGAGCAGTATCATATGAATTTAAGATAGTGGGTAGTTCAGTTCTCAGAAGCAAAATATGTATACTGTATGTTCATGCTTTACTGCCCAGAACCAGGAAGAATGTCAGGATGTAAGAATCTAGATAAAGCTAAAAATATGCATGAAAAAAGTCCGCAGTTCCTAAAATTAAATACTAAAACTACACTTGTGCACATAATAGGATCCTCAGACTCCAGTGGAGAATGAAAAAGGCTGGCTTTTAACAGCAAGCAGGGAACTAGTCAATTTGATTCTTATTCTCTACTTCTTTCCTAATTGAAAGGCTGTATTCACTCTATGGGCTCATTCTCCCACCACTACTACTCAGAATTAACACATGCACACAGACATGGAAGTGAAGACAAATTTTCCTTAATGGATACCATCTCAGAGCTTGGAAATTTTACTTTTCGACACTATAACTTCTAGAAACCCTAGCCAACATGGCCATTGTCCAAGCTGACTAGAGGATTCTGAGAGCTGCAGTCCATGAAAACAACATTTCAAAGCTCTGCACTGTTCTAGCGCCAATAGTATTTCAATATTTTTTTTTAATCCCCAGGTAGACTTTTTCAAATTGCTCTGTCTTCTTGTTCTCAAAATCTTCCCCTCCACCAGTGCCAAAAACTTACTCCCCTCTCCCGTATTTCCCCCCTAAATTTACAAACAGTTGGATCTGGGCTCTATTGTGATAGTTCAGATTTTGAATAAAATTATTAGGTAGGTTTGAGTGGGAGACAGTTATGGTCATCAAAAGGGGGCATGTGTTTTAAGGAGAAACAGTGCTTGACATGTTACCAGAGTTCTGAGGTGTGTTGTATAGCACACATCCATTTGACCTTGGTACAAATTTGGCTTGAGCCTGTGAGGCTTTGCTATTACCTCAGGTGAACTGAAAGTGCATCCTAGAAAGCAACCAACACAAACATGCTGCCCGCAGGCTGCAGTATTGATAATGAAAGGGAATTCCAATACTAGCAGACAAAGTATCTTTCAGGGAAGCTGCCCTCTGAAAAGAATGCTTGATAAACACAAAAGAGCCCCAGGAAATTATATTGAGAAACAGAAAGCAATACATGCAACATGTCTGTTGCTTGTGTCATGACACCCACAAGGTTCTCATAAATAAAATTATTTATTTATTCAATGAATTAATTTTGCCCCATGGTAAATTGTTCTCAAGGTAACTTATATAAATGTTGTTAACTGCCCTCAACTTTTGGTGACCCCATGAATGAGAGTTCTCCAAGGCCCCTTTATCCTCAACCACTCTGCTCACTTCCTTCTGCTCACTTCCTGAAGGCTCAGGATTGTGGCCTCCTTGATTGAGTCTATCCATCTAGTATGTGGCCACCCTTTTTTCTACTGCCTTCTACCTAACCCAGCATTACTGACCAGGTTTTCAAATGAGTCATACCTTCTCATGATATGGCCGAAATACAAGAGTCTCAGTTTAATCATCTTGGCTTCGAGAGACAACTCAGGTTTGATTTGTTCTAGGACCCATTTATTGGTCTTTTTGGCAGTCCACAGTATCCATAGCACTCTTCTCCAGCACAACATCTCAAATGTGTTGCTTTTCTTTCTATCAGCTTTCATCACTGTCCATCTCTCATTTCCATATATGGTGATGGGAAATATGATGGCTTGGACAATTCTAACTTTAGTGCTCAGTTTTATATTCAGATTTCAGATTAGTCACTGATATATCCAGGAGTGATCATATCACAGCAATATTAAAATCACACTACTGACTGCCAATTACGAAGTGTTGGTTATTACCTTTAAAGCCCTATATGGTTTGGGTCCAGGTTACTCATGGGATCTCCATCTCCTACATAATCTGCCCCCAACACTTAGGTCCTCTGGGGGACATTTGCTCCAGTCAGCCAGGACTAGGTTGGCAGCTTTCACCCAAAGAACTTTTTCTTTAGCTACCCCTAAACTATGGAACACCCTGCTGGAAGAGATACAACAGCTGAATATGTTATCTGATTTAAAGTAGCATTAAATACTAGTCTCTTCTTGCAAGCCTATCCAGATGATTTTAAATTGTGAATTTTAAATTTTGTATTGTTTTAAAATGTCTTGGTTTTACTTGTGCTTTTAAATTGATATATGTTTTTAAACAATACAGTATGTGTTTTTAAGCAACGTTATGTTAATTTGTTGTTCCCCATCTCGATCCATAGGGAGAGGCGGAACAACAACAACAACAACTTTGCACTGTTAAGATTTTGTCTTGTTCTTTCATAACTACCCTTCCCATTCCTAGTCTTCTTCAGATTTCTTGACTGCAATCTCCATTCTGATCAATGATTGATCCCAGATACAGGAAATCTTTAACTATTTCAAATTTCCTTGTTGTCTGTACTGAATTTATGTAGATCCTCCGTGGTCATTATTTTTGTTTTCTTAATGTTCCACAGTAAGCCTGCCTTAGCACTTTCTTTTTTGACTATCTTTAGTAATTTTCCCAAGCTTTTGTCTTTTTCTGCTAGTAGTATGGTGTTGTCTGCATATCTTATAGTTGATATTCCTTCCTCTGCTCTTCACTCCTCCTTCCTCCAAGTCTAGGGGTGCGGCTATACGATCATAAAAAAATCCATATGGGGGCAAAAAATATGAACAGCCTGTCGTCCGTATGCATACGAACCGGCTATATGATTTTTAAGCCCCCTAAGCTCCGTATGACTCCCTCTTCCCGAAGCTGGCTGGAGCGAGCAAGCCAAGCAGCAGTTTTAAATCTCTCGCCACTTTTTTTTTTAAAGGTTCCTGGTTTGCGGACAATCGGTTTTCCGTATTTACAATATAAAATAAAAATAAATAAATATATACATTCACTGACTTACCGGACGCTCGCTAGCTGGGAAACCAACATGGCGGCCGCTCCCAATTCCCCTCCGTGCTAGCCCCACCCCCTCTACTCAGCCAGCCAATCAGATTACACAGCCTGTTCGTATGTGTGCGAACGGACCATACAGACCCGTCAGCCATCCGAACCGTGTACGGATTTCTCTTCTCTTCCCTCCCGAATGCCGCATGTGTGTATTTCAGAGTGGAAAACCGGGGGCCCCTCTTTTGCATTCGTGTGCATCCAAACAGCCGTTTGTACCGAAGCGCGAACTTCCGCACGCCGTACGTATTATTTAAATCGTGTAGACGGGACCTAAATCTGCTCTGCATATGATATTTTCTGCATACAATTTTAACAAGTAGGGTGATAGAATGTAACCTTGTCCGACTCCCTTTCCTATTGGGAACCATTCTGTTCCTCCGTATTCTGTTCTAATGGCAGCCTCCTGTCCTGAGTAGAGGTTAAGCTTCAGGACAATCAAATGTAATGGTACACCCATTTCTTTAAGAACAATCCATAGCTTTTCGTGGTCTATGCAGTCAAAGGTTTTGCTGTAGTCTATAAAGGACATGCTGATTTTCTTCTAGAATTCCCTGGTTTGCTCCATTATCCAGCATATCATAGAATCATAGAATTGCAGAGTTGGAAGAGACCACGAGGGCCATCCAGTCCAACCCCCTGCCACGCAGGAAATCTTGATCAAAGCATCCCCGACAGATGGCCATCCAGCCTCTGTTTAAAGACCTCCAAGGAAGGAGACCCCACCACGCTCCGAGGGAATGTGTTCCACTGCCGAACAGCTCTTACTGTCAAAAAGTTCCTCCTCATGTTGAGGTGGAATCTCTGTTCCTGGAGCTTGCACCCATTGCTCCGTGTTCCAGTCTCTGGAGCAGCAGAAAACAAGCCTGCTCCATCCTCAGCATGACATCCCTTCAAATACTTAAACAGGGCTATCATATCGCCTCTAAACCGTCTTTTTTCCAGGCTAAACATACCCAGCTCCCTAAGTCTCTCCTCATAAGGCATCGTTTCCAGACCTTTCACCATTTTAGTTGCCCTTCTCTGGACACACTCCAATTTGTCAATATCCTTTCTGAATTGTGGTGCCCAGAACTGGACACAGTATTCTAAGTGAGGTCTGACCAAGGCAGAATAGAGTGGCACTATTACTTCCCTTGATCTAGACACTATACTTCTATTGATACAGCCCAAAATCGCATTGGCCTTTTTAGCTGCCGCATCACACTGTTGACTCATGTTCAACTTGTGGTCTACTAGGACTCCTAGATCCCTTTCGCATGTAGTCTCATTCAGCCAGGTCTCTCCCATCCTATATTTATGCATTTCATTTTTCCGCCCTAAATGCAGTACTTTACATTTCTCCATATTGAATTTCATTTTGTTAGCTTTGGCCCAGCTCTCCAGTCTATCCAGGTCATTCTGAATTTTGATCCTGTCCTCTAGGGTATTAGCTACTCCTCCCAATTTGGTGTCATCTGCAAATTTGATAAGTATGCCCCTAATTCCCTCATCCAAGTCATTGATAAAGATGTTGAATAGCACTGGGCCCAGGACAGAACCCTGTGGCACCCCACTGGTCACATCTTTCCAAGACGAAGAGAAGCCACTGCTGAGCACCCTTTGGGTTCGGCCGGTCAACCAATTACAAATCCATTGAACAGTTAACTTGTCTAGCCCATATTTTACAAGCTTGTTTGCAAGAATGTCATGGGGAACCTTGTCAAAGGCCTTACTGAAATCAAGGTAAGCAATGTCCACAGCATTCCCTTCATCTACCAAGCTGGTAACTTTATCAAAAAAAAAGATCTGATTAGTCTGGCATGACTTGTTTCTCTGAAACCCATGTTGACTTTTTGTGATTATGGCATTGCCTTCTAAATGTTCACAGACTCTCTGTTTAAGGATCTGTTCTAGAATCTTCCCTGGTATTGATGTCAGACTAACTGGACGATAATTGTTGGGATCCTCTTTTTTCCCCTTTTTGAAGATGGGAACAACGTTTGCCCTCCTCCAGTCTGCTGGGACTTCTCCTGTTCTCCACGAGTTCTCAAATATTATTGCCAATGGCTCTGAGATTATATTTGCCAGCTCTTTTAATACTCTTGGATGTAGTTCATCTGGTCCTGGAGATTTAAATTCATTTAGATTAAGAAGGTATTCCTGTACTACCTCTTTACTTATTTTGAGCTGGATTTCCCCTATTGTGTCCTCTGTTCCATTCTCCTCAGGTTGGTCCTCCTTTTCCTTTTCTGAAAACACTGAGGCAAAGAAGGTGTTGAGTAATTCTGCCTTTTCTCTGTCCCCTGTTAGCATTTTTTTGCCATCTTCTCCACGTAGCGGCCCTATCATTTCCTTCTTCCTCCTTTTGCTGCGGACATATCCAAAATAACCCTTTTTATTGTTCTTAACCTCCCTAGCAAGCCTGAGCTCATTCTGCGCTTTAGCTTTCCTGACTTTACTCCTACACGTGTTCGCTATCTGTTTGAATTCTTCTTTGGTGATTTCCCCCCTTTTCCATTTCCTATACATGGTCCGTTTAAAACTTAGCTCCATTGAAAGTTCTTTAGTCATCCATCCTGGTTTCTTGAGACACCTCCCATTTTTCTTCCTCAATGGTACTGTTTGAAATTGTGCCTTCAGTATCTCCCTTTTGAGAAAGTCCCATCCGTCTTGAGGTCTCTTCTCTTTTAGTATTCCTGACCATGGGATCATCCTCAGTATTTCCCTGAGTTTACTGAAATCAGCTCTCCTAAAGTCAAGAATGCGTGTCTGACTATGCCTGGCCTCTCCTTTCCATTGTACAACAAACTCCAGGAGAACATGATCACTCTCACCTAAGGATCCCACCACATGCACCCCATTAACCAGGTCGTCTCTGTTGGTTAGGATCAGATCTAAAATAGCTGACCCCCTTGTTGCCTCTTCCACCTTTTGGACCATGAAATTGTCTTCCAGGCATGTAAGGAATTTGCTAGACCTTGTAGTTTTGGCTGAGTTAGATTTCCAGCAAATATCAGGATAGTTGAAGTCACCCATCACTACTACATCTCTCCTTTCTGCATGTATGTTCATCTGTTCTAGAAAGGCAACATCCAATTCCTCCGTCTGATTTGGGGGTCTGTAGTAGAGTCCCACAATAACATCCCTGTTGTTTCCCTCCCCCTTGATTTTTATCCAGATGCTCTCCACCTGGCTTCCAGTATTGATGTCGTGGATCACTTCACTGGTGTAAATATTCCTGACATATAATGCTATTCCTCCTCCTTTCCTGTTTGGCCTGTTTCTCCTATAAAGGTTATACCCCTCTATTCCTACATTCCAATCATGAGACTCGTCCCACCAGGTTTCAGTAATGCCTATTATATCATATTTGTTTTGTAGTGCAAGGAGTTCAAGTTCATCTTGCTTATTTCCCATGCTCTGTGCATTAGTGTAGAGACATCTGAGACCATGTGTTCCCTTTACTTGCTCCCTGTGCAAGTTTTTTTGCCTCCCACTGTTGGGTCCTTGCACTGTTTGCCTTGTTCCCTCTATGACAGTTTGACTATTTTCTCCAGCCCTTTTGCGTTCCAGAATATGTTTGCAATGTGAACCTTAGCACCTCTTCCTTTCCTGAACCTAGTTTGCACCTCTGGTATTTCTTGCTCCTTATATGAAAGGAGTCTTTGCTGCAGAATTTTGAGCATGAATTTGTTTGTATGGGAAATTAATGCAATCCTTTGTGTCTCCTTTTTTGAGGATAGGAATGTTTTCCATACAGTATTTGTTGGTAGAAATTGGTTAAAACTAAAGTCGATTCACTCTCTCTGTATTGTAGCAGTTCTACTGGTATGTCGTCTGTTCCTGGTGATTTATTCTTCCCAATTGCTTTGTGTGTAAATCCTTATGTACAGTAAATACAGTACACTTATGTAAATACAGACATAAAAATCCACATCCATAGCCATTAGCCATGCTGGCCAAAGAACTGTAGGAGTTGTAGTGCAAAAAGGAACTTTTACAGACCCTGTCATCAGAACACTAACAAAAGTGTGAAAATAGCAAGCCTACGTCTTTCCTATAATTCCAATATATTTAGATAGAAATTACAGCTTCATTAGTCTCCCAACTCAATATGCTTTGACATCAGAAGATATTTGTGTGATTTCATGACTTTTAGAGCTCCACTTCAATCTGAAAACCAATGAGGAATAACAAAAGAGGACTGCAGAATACACAACACACTAGAAGACAGGTCCGATTGTTTTTAAGCAGAGGGGTGGGGTATAAATAAATTCTATTATTATTATTATTATTATTATTATGAAATAACGTGCACATTTTGTGAAATAAAGCACATATTTTCACTGATGAAGTAGAATAAGCTTGCAGCAAAAACTACTTTTCAAATGAAATGTATTAAAGCCAGCTACCACGATTCTTAGCAGCACTCTGATTACCCCACTGATAAAGTTTCCGTGTTTACTCACACTTTAGATAAAGGCATAAGAGGTAAGGGCATGAGAGCCAGCGTGGTATACCGGTTTGAGCATTGGACTATGACTCTGAAAACCAGGGTTTGAATCCCTGCTCGGCCATGAAAACCCACTGGGTGACCTTGGGCAAGTGATACTCTCCCAGCCTTAGAGGAAGGCAAAGACAAAACAAAAACAAAAAAACCCAACAACCTCGGAACAAATTTTGCCAAGAAAGCCCCATGATAGGTTTATTTCAGGGTCATCATAAGTCAGAAACTACTTGAAGGCACACAACCACAATGGAAAGTTAACTTTTGGGGGTTGAAATCCCCATTTAGCCATGGAAACCTACTGGGTGGCACTGGGGCAAATCACAATCTCTCAGTCTCAGGGGAAGGCAAAGGAAAAAGCATCTTGCTATGAAAACCCTGTGATAGGTCGCCTTATAGTTGCCACAAGTTGGAAATGATTTGAAGGCACACAACTACAATTAGAGGATTAAAAGCATGGGTAATCAAAGGGGAAAGAGGAAGGGGTGCACCCATGGTTTTTAAACTTACTGATGCTGTTTGTTGATGTATGAAAAATGTGTAGGAATGTCCTTGCCACCAAGACCACAACCAATCAAGCAGGAGCAGGGCTCCCAGATCTCAGGGTATAGCTGTGACTCAGAGCCTGGCCCTGCTTCTCCAGTTCTCATGGCAAGGGAGGAATCTCAAGGTGAGAGTGTTGTCTTGAAAAGTGTACATGTATATTTTCCTAATTACTTAGACTTTTTTTTTAATTGAATGGCACAGTCAGTGCAACTGTGGCTGGTGTATTATGTATATCTTAATGTATCGTGTAAATATCACCCAGGGCTGCTCCTTGTAACAACACCAGGGATCATCTCTCATGATGTCACAAGTTGTCATCCACACGTCAGGTTTGGCTCTGACATCTCAGGGCTAGGTTATTCCTGACCTGGCAGTCCTAAGCAGGAGATTCTTGAGGCCTCATTCACCATGTTTAAGATGGGGTGCCAAAGGTATAAAAACTGCAAAGAATCAGAGTAGTGACCTGCAGCTACCGTTAAGACACACTCTCAAACACGTAAATTTCTGCAGATGCTTTGCTTATAAATCTGTATAACATCACCCCTTAAACAGAATTCTCTGGAAGTGAATCATACCAATTGTAATGAACTTGCTTCCAAGATAATGTATTTAGTACTGCAATGCCAGAGAGGCTTACAGAGCAACCACAGAATGAAATGAGTAATATAAAATAGCAATTAAAAAAAAAATAATGCTTGAGAATAACAAATGCATTTCTGTACATTAGCTGAAATCTAAGGGCAGGGGAGACCTAGGCCCACAATCAACGTCCCAACTCAATGCTCCTCCATGGAGACACATATGGTTTGTACATGTACACTGTATATAACTGTCATAGGGGAGTGTGGGATGCCTGTCACTTCAGCCACTTTGAGCTGCAGCCCCACCCATTGCTAGAATGCAGGTCCAACATTCTTCAGTAGGGTTAACTTGGCCTTTGGCCCAGAACAGATAAGCCATGTATCCTTGAGGGAGATGTCAGTATTATTATGCATGCCCACATTGCAGATCGGTGGTTGCAGTGGACAGAACATTGGCTTTCCTAAGGCCACTTACAGAATTCATTTCTGAAGGTAGAATGGCAATGAGTTCACATCAATTCAGTTGGAATTACTTCCAAGTAAATATGCAGAAGATTGCTTACTGTACTCTACTACATCAGTAGCTGGTGGAACAAAAAAGCAGATGAAACAATAGTGGGGAGAGATAGGGCTAGTAGAACCTACAGACAAATGGGTACTCCATAAGTACAATGCAAGCAGGTATTGTGACAGCCTGTCTCTCTCTCAGACACCAGGCAGACAAACAGGTGCCCACATACAAGGCTGGTAGGTGTATACAGCCACACCCAGACAAACAGGTGTCCGCACACCATAGATAGGCAGGGATATAAATACACATGCAGTCCAATCAGACAGGCATGCAGACTAGCCAGACCACCCACCAGCACTGCTCAGAAAAGAGCAATATCTAAAAGTATTTCTTACAGTTCTACAAAAGGGCTGCAGAACTTAAAAGAAATAAATACAACTTGCATATTGTTATGTCAAGGAATGCACACTGTTTTGAAAACATTGGAAGCTGACAAGGAGTACATACCACATGCTCTGTTTCACCTCTGGAGATACGAAAACAATTATAAATCAAGCTTAACTGTGTTGCCATATGTACAATGGATTTGTATCATAAGTACAATGAAAACATCAACTTGACTAAGCCATTGAATTCAGCCCTTGACATCTCCAGGGCCAAACTGGTGTGTCGAAAATTACTGAGTAGTCTTGCATGCATTTTCAAAAATTTAACACCTGTGTTTTAGGTTACTGAGGATCCAAAACGTTAGTTCGGAGCTCTATAAAATGACCCCTCTGTGTTCTGTTTTTTAATTTAAAGTAATCTGTAAGGATAGTCAGTTTGTAAACTGATGGGTTACCTTCTTGAATTACATTGTTCCACAAGCTACTTTATGTGTGTTGAGGAATATGAAAATATAAATTTACTGTATATGCTTTCCTCTGAAGAACAAATAGCAGCTGGGGAGATTTAAACAAAGAAAATGGGAAAGTGGGGGGAGTTAACCTGCACTTCCTTACAAAGTCCCTGATCAAACTCTGGCCTTGTCCACATAGGCCGAATGAAACAGCCTCTCCCCATTCCCACACCCAGCTGTCCAGACAATGCAGGGAATTGGCCCTGGTTCTAGTCCAAACTTTCCAGATGACATCCGGGCAGTTCTGACTAGGCACCAGGGCAAATCCCCCTTAAAATGGCTTCTAAAACTACCTGGGAAAACCCAGCTCCTGTGGGGAAAACTGGAGCATTCAGTGGTGGGAACAGGCAGCTGTCCACACACGTGTGCTCCACTGCATTGTCAGGCGCCTTCTCCACCACCACTGGTGTCACACATTATGCTCTCTCAGGTCACAACGAGCCCACCAGCATGTGATCAAGGCTGGGAGCCTCATTTCTGGCCTCAGAGAACATGATGCGCAATGGAGGAGGAGGCATTCACCAATACAGTGGAGCGAGCATGTGTGGACACTTGCCCATTCCTGCCACAGAACACAAGGTAACAGGGAGGTGGGTGTCCAGGGCCAGAACTCCAGCCAGAACACGGAATATTCTGCCCTGTGTGGATGCGATTCCTGTCTCCCCATTCCACCCACATGGGATATCCTGTTCAGAAATGTCCCATGCCATGCATATTTGGAAAAGGAGAACTAAAAATTGCCCAACAACAAACAGCGAATGGCTAACTAGATAGTGTCTCTGCACTGACACCCTCAATAAACCATTAACAGAACATTTATTTTGTAGAAGGGATAAAACATATATGGCCTAAATTCAATTGTCAGTACCAAGACTCATTAGTGGAATGGGAACTTGTTAAAACATCAAGTACAGCATCCTTTCTGACAAGTATCTACGTTCTAGTAGTCCAATAGGTCTACTCTAATTGGGACTAACAATTGTATTTAGGCTATATGTTGCTTCTACAAAATGTATCCCAGCTTTTAGCAAGCTGCTTCTGTAAGGTAGATCTTTATAGCATGAGAAAACCTAATTCTAATTCGAGCTACATGGGATGAGGAAAAAGACTTAAACCGCATCTGATCAACATAATGCTATAAAATTGTGCATGGGGAAATTTTTGATGTGGCCAATCTAGATATAGTACTAATCACTCCAGCCTTCCAGCAACTCTATTAAAGCTATGAGCTCACAAGAAAAATTACTAGCAAGTCTGCAGACCCACAAGTGGGTTTAAACCTTACTTCGCATAATCCAAAACTAAATCTTCTACATAACTCTTGTGAAATTAGATTTTTTAGAAAGGAAGGAAGGGATTGGCAACTTTAGAAGACAAATTTCTCTTCCTATGCCCGCTTCCATCCTGGTAATATTTGCATAGGCTTCCATTTCCCTCATACCCTCATTGGTGATTGATTTGTCCTGACTGTCCCTATTTTGCACCTGCTCTGAATGATGTGCTTTGACTCTGTTCTCCCCTGTGCCCATAGTTCAAAACTAATCTGATCCAGACCCCGTCAGGGCTTAGCCCCAGTACAATTTTCCCCATCAGAGCTCTGTCACAACCTGGAGTATGTGTAACTATAGCTAAGTGTGTGTGTGTGTGTGTGTGAATACTGAGCTCATGAAGACAAGACTGAGGACCATAGAACAAAGCATTAGAACGCCAAACAACAGCACTAGGATGAAACAGTGAGGAAAATTGTGAGGCCCATGAGCAAGTTAGTTTTGCATCCAAATCCCATGGGAACCAAGCAGGTTCCAAGTGACCAATCACAAAGCCTAGAGCCCAGAATGTCCCAGCACTTTGTAGGCATTCAGTTTCTCATGTCTGCAAAGTGCTATCCCTAACTGTTAGGCCTCACCTTGGCCAAACCAAAACAAGAGATTACAGTTAGAAGCTGACAGAAACTTACCACAAACTCTAACACTGTATGTGTGTGAGAGAGGGGTGGGGTGGGGGTGAGGAAAGAAGCTCATTCCCAAAATATATTACAAATAGCAACACATCTCTGAGAATGAACAGAATGCCTTTGAGACTGAGTAAATATGATCAGATGATATTTACAATTTACAAACAATCCTAAAAATTAGTCTCAAAAACTTAAAACATATACAGTCGTCCCTTCACATTCGCTGGGGTTTGGTTTCAGGACCCCCGTGAATAACCAAATCCGTGAATACTCAAGTCCCATTATATGCAATGGCATAGCAAAATGGTGTCCTTATATAAGACGGCAAAATCAAGTCTTGCTTTTTGGATTATTTTTTAAATAATATTTTCAAGCCATGAATACTTAAATCCGTGAATACCAATCCGGGAATATGGAGGGAGAACTGTATAAGAAAAACACAGCAACACATTAAGATGAGAATTGTGGTGTTTGCTCCCTCCCCCAGGTCCCAATTGGCCAGAGATTATTTTCTTGCTTCCTTTGTTCTGAGAAAAACACAAATGGCCTTTGCAGCTGAACCTGTATTCTCCTCCTCTGCCACACAATAACTAGTGCTTTATCTGAACCACAGCTTCCTAGCTCTGCATCAGCATTTGTTTTTAGTGACAAAACTCACCATGAGCACTTGAAGCAACAAAGTGGCATTGTGGACACTGCCTTTTCTCATTACTGGGTAGTCATAACCTCCTCACACACCCCAAGGGAAGGCTTTCAAATAAGGGCTTTGCAATAAACTGTACACATAATTCTAATTTCCTCTCCTCCTGCTTTTCTTTATCTTTGTCCATAAGGGTAATTTAGAATCTTCACTGTTCCTTTCACAGGACAAGCAGGACACATTTAACAGAAGGAGATAAGAGAAGATTGTGAGAAGGATTAAAAAAAAATGCACTGATAACACTTTGCAAAACAGCCAGGAGGTTTCTGGTGGTAAAATACCAAGCAGCTGACTCACCCTATAATGTGTGTGTGCAATTCTTGTTTTTTAAAGCTAGGCATGCTGTGAGGACACACTCTTGTAGCAACTCAAAGCTTCTAAGCCAGTTTCTACTGGATAAAGTTCTTTGTATTCTGCTGGAGTTATTTCAAAGAACAAACCCTGCTGGCTACCATATTGACATTCCTTAAGTACTAAAGCAGGATACAAATATTTTGATAAACAAGCTTTGAAAATGATGTGCTGTGGCAGCACCTACCAGATACTGTATTTCACTGTTAACACAAAATTCTCTGACAAGTGGTACCCTTGACATTCCTCAATAATCACAATTTTCTTTCAAAATCTGGAAAACATTTTTTCAAGCTTCTAGTTTTAAGGTGTCTCCCCCACTGTATAACAATGTCCGGTGGGCATTAAAATCAACATAGATCTTAAGTGAAACAGTTAACATAGCCAAGTTAACACAGGCCCCTGAATTCAACTGCTAGGAGATTTTCAGACCGCATTTTAGAGTGCCTAGGGCGGGAGGAGCTTTTGGGAGAGGGACGGTGATCTTGCGCAGCAGGGGGCGTTTTCGGACGCCGTTGTCCCTCTCCTGAAACCATCCGTGTCACCATCCGTGTCACTTCCGTGAAGCTTTGGAAGCCTCAGCGCCATATTTTAATCACGGGCAACCTCCGTGAAGCTTAGGAAGCCGCAGAGCCATATTTTAATCACGGAGGTTGCCCGTGATTAAAATATGGCGCTGAGGCTTCCAAAGCTTCACGGAAGTGACACGGATGGTTTCGGGAGAGGGACAACGGCGTCCGAAAATGCCCCCCTGCTGCGCAAGATCGCCGTCCCTCTCCCGAAAGCTCCTCCCGCCCTAGGAACTCTAAAACGCGGTCCGAAAATCTAGTCCCTGATTGTGTAGCTCCTTTAAATTAATAGGAGTTACATACTTGCTTGTGGTTAAGAGACACAATTTGTCAACTTTTTCTTCCAATGTTTGGTTCCTTAGGCTGCACACTTCTAAAAATATCAGTCACCTGAGGTTCCAACATCTCATGTCAATGTTCATGTGATGTTGCAGTACTAAGTGCTATTTTCTTCAGTCTTGAAAAACATTCTGCATAATGTAACGTTACCAAACGAACAAACCAAAAATACTGCATAGACTCTGTTGTTCTGTAGCAATTTTGGTGAAAGATTGGCACTTTGGAGTAATAGCAGCATGGTGTAGTGGTTTAAGCATTGGACTATGACTCTGGAGACCAGGGTTCAAATCCCAGCTTGGCCATGGAAACCCACTGGGTGACCTTGGGCAAGGCACACTCTCAGCCTCAGAGGAAGGCAAAGGTAAACCCCCTTTGAACAAATCTTGCCAAGAAAACGCTGTGATAGGTTCACCTTAGGATCACTGTAAGTTGGAAATGACTTGAAGGCACACAACAACAACTTTAGCTCGGTAGCTAGTTCTCTTTCTGTTCAGTAATCATTTCTAACAAAAATCACAGGAAAAGAAACTACCTTCTAAGTGAAGCAAACACTATGGGCTCATCTACATGAGCCAGGATATGCCAGCTGGATCAGGACCGCTGTTCCCCCATTACCGCCATGAAACAAAAGGAAGTCCTAACAGGCATACCAGCCCATCATGACAGCTACCACCGCCATTTCCCTCGCCATCTCAGAAGGCAGGAAGCCAGCCTGCAACATGTGATCAAGCCCCCCTGCATGGTACCAGCCTTGGCCATATCTTGCAGAACTCCTTCTTGCCTTCTGAGGCAACGAAGCAGACCAGTGGCAGCAGTGAGAGCTGGCCCGCCAGGAGGGCTCCTGCAGACACGATGGGCCCGATCCATTCCTTCCCAGTGGGAATGGATTAAAAGAGGTATTGTATTAAAATGTTGTATCAAGCCCTAACCCGTCTTAGCACCATCTGAGCCCCATATCTGCCCAGGGGTGGTGAGGATGGCCTGGGGGCAGAATGGAGCAAAAGTCCTGCACTGTCAGGACTGCAGGGCTCTAAGATGGGGGCAATATAGGGTATATTGCCCATGCAGACAAGCCCTATTAGTTTACCAAGGTCCCATCTATACGAGGGAGGAAAATACGAACACGACTGAAAAGGCAGGCTTTCACAATGATGTGACCTGTCTTCACAGTAAACCCCCCCCCTAAACTCCGCATGATCCCCTAGCCAAGATGGCGGCCATAAATGATTTACTTGCAATTTTAAATCTGCTGCCACCAATTTTTTGTTTAAAAGTTTCCCATGGTGCGCCCACGCAATAGTTCATATTTTAAAAGAGAGAGACAGTATAAGATCGCCATAAGTCATTTACTTGCAATTTTAGATCTGCTGCCACCAATTTTATTTTAAAGTTTCCCATGGTGCGCCAATGCAATAGTTCGTATTTAAAAAGAGAGAGAGAGAGAGTATAAGATCGTCATTTGATCGACTTACCAGACCCTCGCTTAGCTGAAAATCTAACATGGTGGCCACAGGCACTTTCCCTGTTTGCTAGCCCAGCCAATCAGATTATGCTGCCTGTTCATATCTGTGCGAATGCAAGTGTTCAAATGATCACACATTTGCATGTCGTATGGAGCTTTTTAAAAAATCTGGACTGAAGCCTGGACACAGACTTTGCAGTGGATTTCACTTCCCCCCTTCCTAATGACATATATATGTACAAATGTCTGTATGAACGGATTGCCTTCCATTCGTATGCCATTTGTCTTACTTTCACCATTTAGACACCAAGTAAGAGCAGTTTCAAATATTTGAAAAAAGCAACTCTCATAATTCAAGATGACACTACAAGACTGGGATTTCACTGTTAACAGTGAAATATTAGTATCTGGTAGGTGCTGCCACAACACGTCAGTTTCAAAGCTTGTTTATCAAAATATTTGTATCCTGCTTTAGTACTTAAGGAATGTCAATATGGTAGCCAGCAGGGTTTGTTCTTTGAAATAACTCCTGAAGAATACAAAGAATTGTATCCAGTAGAAACTGGCTTAGAAGCTTTGAGTTGCTACAAGAGTGTGTCGTCACAACATGCCTAGCTTTAAAAAAACAAGAATTGCACACACACTCATATTATTATGCTGTAACAAAATCAAAGAGCTCACCCAAACTAGCCAAATATATTGGGATGTGGCGGTTTTCATTGCTATACTTAAACTTTTATTTTCAAGGTCTAGCTTTTTTCACAGGTCTATGTGTACTTCCTAGTAATTCCCATCATTTACAACAATCTTTTACTCCTTAACTAACTGCAGCACTCTTTCCTGTTCTGGTGTATCAAAATTCCAAATCCAAACATGCACCTATTGTTGTGGTTTATTTTGGTTTGGGACAGTACCTTTTGATCTGGATTCTGGGTATTAATTTCTATTGCCTTTACAGCTTGCTGCCTATCCTTAGTCCTATTTGTCTCTCACCCAATACATTTCCAGAGAAACAGGTCAGCTTCCCATGTAGAGAGGTGTGCTTTTTAAGAAAAAAATCGTCAGAATTCTAGCAGTACAGTATTGCTAAATTTTCCTTGACACACCCTGTGGGAATTAAAGCACAGGAGGAAGCCAAACAAAAACCAAGATGCTGCTGTAACCGTTTCTAGCAATAGTGCTAAAATTCTAGAGAGATTTGAAAAGATTTTAAAAAATTATAGCAATAATACAAAAATTCTAAAAACTATAACTAAAATAAAAACTGAAAAATAAGGATGGGAGGATAATTTATTAGGATTGATTATAAGGATTAGAGGCAGGGGAGGAGACTGCAACACATCTGTATTGCAAAATGGAGACGGGTGAGAGGGGATTTGGCATTCCTGCATCTAACATCACAAACCAAGTCACCAGTAAGGCGCTTATTATATGCGGGAAGGAAGTGGCAATGCACCTCAAGAAGAGTGCTGCCCGCCTTGCCTTATCACATGACATCAGTGTGTTTCAGCTGTTCTCCCGTTCAGGTCCTGTAGGAGACAGTGCTAACATTAGCAAAAAGGCCTGCCTTTATCACTGCCTCCCAGAGGACCAGAACGGGAGAACAGCTGAAACACACTGATGTCACGTGATAAGGCAAGGTGAGTTGCACTACTCTCAGGCTTTATTTCTGCTTCCCTTCCCTCATACAATAAGCCCTAAGACATGCAGAAATGAACCAAAACGTATTGCCTTTTATTGAGGTTTTTTTTAAGAGTCAGAATTGCCTTTGGATGAGGAATAATCAAGAAGCATCAAGAAGCTACATAAAATGGTACAGCACCATGCAAAGACAAATTGCCAGTCTGGATGAGCCCAAAGAGTCCCATGCCACCTTAAAGACTACCTGTTTATTATAGCACAAGCTTTTGTGGATTGTCACAAATTTCATTAAATACATCTTATGAAGGCAGCTATAATAAGGACAGCTTAAGCTATATAATGTGTTAAAATCTTAAAAGTGCTACAGAACCCATGCCATAAATGATTATACAATTCCTAATCACTTGAGTGTTAAGGAGAATATTGAAGGCACTAGGAGACTTGAACCAGGACTCCCATCACCTTTGCTTCAGTGCTGTACTTGCTCTGCAGCAAAGTCTGCTGGAAGACTTTCAGAGTTTCAGAGTGGTGCACCTCAAAAGTGCAGCAATACACTATTCAAATCCCTGTTACCTGACTCAGTACCTGGTTAAGTGAACCAAGGCAGAAATGGGCAGACAGTAGATCAGGATGGCGATTTGCAGAAGATCAGGCGATTTGCAGAAGATCAGTGTGAAAGGATTTCTATGTGACTGGTTCTGACACTGAAAATTAACTCCTAGGCTGAGCATATATGCTGAGGCACTTGTTCTACAATTTTACGTCTGCTTTCCTAAGCCACTATTTTACCCCTGACTCTGACTGGTGGACTTCATAGTTCTTAGTGAAAGCCTAAAGTCTGCTCACCCCTAGTTTATGGGAGTCAGCTTCTTTTCTGTGTCCCTGAATTAAGGTAACCACCTTATTTCTTCCCAAAGCTAAGAACCATTACTTTGGGTCTTTTTTTTTCTTTTCTTTTCTTTTTCTTTCTTCTTCTTCTTCTTCTTTTTTTTTTTTTTTGTGGCGGGGGGGGGGGACTTCCATGTTGACTGGGGGATTCTGAAAGAGGTTGTGAAAAAAATGTTTCCAAGCAGTTTCCTTCTGACCTTAAGACTTCAACTCTGTTGTCTTTGGGATGTTGACTCCCTATGAGCCTTGTTAGGATTATAATTGGTCACCAATTGACCCATCCCACTTCACTTTGCCACAATCCTGCAGTGCAGTCATGTGAGATAAATTC
This sequence comes from Gambelia wislizenii, assembly GCA_030847615.1. Taxonomy (NCBI): domain Eukaryota; kingdom Metazoa; phylum Chordata; class Lepidosauria; order Squamata; family Crotaphytidae; genus Gambelia; species Gambelia wislizenii. The sequence goes on along the minus strand of JAUMIR010000005.1, from coordinate 99,590,585 downwards.
CAAGTTACATACACAGCAGTTTCACAAATGTAATGTGGACAAAGGTTTTTAAAAGCCTTCTTTTTCTAACCATTTTAAGAAAGTTACCTTTTCACCAACTACTTCTAATTTTTCATTTAATAATGCACTTAAGCAGCCTGTCACACCACCCAGGTCTTTCATCCCAAAATCCAGAGGCTGCTTTTTCAGGCTGACTGCTTCTAAGCATTTTGGAACAGGCAAAAACACATCCCGTAATTATACCAAAAGCTTCCCTTCATTGGCTGGCTTCTTTCATCTTTCTTGCTCTTAGACTTGAGGTTCAGCTTGTCCAGATTGTCCCTCTATCAAGCATCAGTTTCCATAACTAACATTCACTGCTTCTGTTGTCCATATTCCTACCGCAGGACTTCCAGACTAAGGACTTTTTCAGACAGTACTTACTGTGCTAGGAGGTCTCGCTAGAGGCACAGCGCTGTCGCGCGGCAGGGGGTCCATTTCGGACGCCGCCGCCCCTCTTCCGAAATCATCTGTTTCACTTCCGTGAAGGATTGGATGTGTCCGCGCCATATTTTAATCACAGGCCACTTCCGTGAATAAAACCTGGCGAAATATGGCGTGGCCGTTTCCAATCCTTCATGGAAGTGAAACAGATGATTTCGGAAGAGGGATGGTGGTGTCCGAAATGGACCCCATGCTGCACGGCAGCGCCATGCCTCTAGCAAGACCTCCTAGCACGGTAAGTACTGTCTGAAAAAGTCCAAGGTCTCCTAGGGCCACCTCTTGCAGTACTTTTGCAGTATGGGAACATATCGAGCCAAAATATTGATTGGTCAAACTCAGTATCATCCACTTTGACTGAAAATTGCTCTCCAGGGTTTCAGACAGGAATAGGGCTTGTCTATGCAGTGAAAATAATCCTAACAGGATGCGAATGGTAGGTGATCCGTTCATACAGACATCTGCACAAATACATGTCATTCGGAAGTGGGGCAATGAAATCCACTGCAAAGTCCATGTGTATAGTGTCCAGGGCTTTGACTGGATTTTTTAAAAAGCTCCATACAACATGTGAATGTGCGATTGTTTAGTCACATTTGTGTTGTACAAACAGGCAGTGTAATCTGATTGGCTGGATGAGCATGGGACCAGACCTAGCAAACAGGGAACACGCCTGCTGCCACCATCTTGGATTTTCGGCTAAGTGAGGGTCCAGTAAGTCAATAAAGCAGCAATCTTATACTCTTTTTTTCTTTCCCTATTTGTAAATACGAAATATCGCATGTGTACACCATAGTAAACTGTTTTTTAAAAAATTGGCGGCTGCAGATTTAAAATTGTTAGTATATCACTCGCAGCTGCCATCTTGGCTAGGGCTCATGCAAAGTTTAGCGGGGCTAATTTGACCATTAAGACAGGTCACAGCATTGCGAATGGCTGCTTTTTCAGAGGCGTTCGTATTTTTCTCCTTCTTATAGGCAAACCCCTAGTGCAGGATGCCAGGGACTGAAACCACCTTGGTTACTGGGCAACACATCAATCAGTTAAAATGAAGCAACCCTGGATCCTTCTGTATACTATGGGCTTATCTACACAAGTCAGGATATACCGACTCTCTGCCAGTGTATCTTGGCTGTGGAGCTGGCCTGTGCTTCCCCTGTTAGTGTCACCAAACAGGCCAGAGTCTAAACAGGAATGCCAGCCTGTTACTGCAGCCACCACCATTTTCTCTGCTGATGCAGAAGCCAGGAAAGGGGACCACAATGTGTGATCTAAGGCCCGGGGCATGTGACCAGCCTTGGTCACATGCTAAAGGACCCTGACTGGCTTCCGGGAGAGCCAGAGGGATGGCAGAGGCTGTGAGGGCCAGCGTGCCAGATGGGCTCCTGCAGACACACAGGGACCAATCCCAGTTTTGCCAGCAGTAATGGATAAAACTGTGTATTATTTGAAATTGTTTATCAGGCCCTACCACAGCTTGTCCCCATCTCAGCCCCATATCTGCCTCGGGGGTTGTAAGGACTGCCTGGGGGCAGAATAGGGCAAATGCCCTGCACCATATGGACTGCAGTTTTCTGAGATGGGGGCAAGCTGGGGTATTTAGCCCATGTAGATAAAGCCTATGTGTTTCTTAATCACATGTGGCAGAAGACAAACTAATACTGCAACTCTCCAAAATAGAGACAACACTGGTGTGAGAAAGAGACATGGGATGAGCTCCATGCTATTGTTTCCAGAGTTTCAAAAATTACTCTGAGAAATGCAAGACGGAACTGTCCTGTAGCAAATTCACACTTTGGACTTCAACTTCTAAATTCCTTCAGGAATATTATGGGAGCTATAGTCTCAACATCTGCAGCTCTCACACAGCAAAATTAAATTTAAAGGGGCCCTTGTTGTGAAGTCGAAGGCTTTCACAGCCGGCATCCAAAAATTTTCCTTGTTTTTTTTCCGGGCTGTGAGGCCGTGTTCTGGAATAGCTTCTTTCTGATGTTTCGCCTGCGTCTGTGGCTGGCATCCTCACAGCCTGGAAAAAAAACAAGGAAAAGGGCCCTTGTTGTTTGTGTTCCAAGGAGTGTGAGAATGGCCACCTAAAAAACTTTAGATGTCATCCATTATGCAAGCCAAACAGCCAAAGACATCTCTATGAAATTACAAGTTGAAAATTAGGACAGGTTGTGTGCATGCCCATTCATGCAATGTTTAAGAAAAAGAACAATGTTTTTAATATTATGATAAAATATAAATATAAGACAAAAAACTCTATATAAGGGCAATACTTCTTACTATAAAAATATTTCTTACTATAAAAGTTGTTTTAATTTATTGTAAAGAATATATTATGATAAATTTTGTGATTTTAGTAATTTCTGTTGTTTTTATCATTGTAAAACACCCTATGAGCACTGTAAATTGGGTGGGGTGGGTGGGGTGAGTTTGGTGGTAAATAAACATTTGAAAAACTAAATGCTACCTAACTTCTTACTACATATTAGATATAACAACAACAATCATTCAGTCAGTATATATTATAGTAGGAACCCCGTATCCACTGATTGATTATCCACTGATTCAATTATCCACGGGACACAAAACAGCACACGTACCATAGAGTCTTCCTAGAAAATGTGTCCTCTCTAGCCATTTTCTAGGTCCTCCAAGGCAACTCTATGGTATTTTAAACTGGAAATCCTATTATTTTCAACGGAGCTTGCTTTTATCCACGGTTTTTGGTATCAATGGACCCATCAGAACCAATTCCCAGCAGATACAGGGGTCCTACTATACTATGAAAACAATAAAGAAACTGGATGGAACAAGCCTATTTTTTCCTACATTTTCAGTACGTGTTAGCTCATCCTAAGTAAGATATAAATTCATAATATAAAGAACCATGATTCCCTCACTATGAGCCAGCCACATGTTCTTACGACAGTCACAATCAGTTCAGTGTCATAAAGACTTAATTAGCAGACCCCTTTACCCCCACCAAACAAATATTATCTCCAGGAAACAGCAAAAAAGCACAATTTAAACCCAGTTTCTTACCTCTGGACGACCTTCATAATATGCTAACATCGATTTTGTAAGCACAAAAAGTCTTTCTTTATAATTTAAAGGAGATGTCCTCTTCTTTTGTTGAGATCTTTTAATCAGAGTCTCTTCTAGAATAGTGTTCACATTCATTTCAGCCACTTGATCAATCTTTCCCCGGCCATTGAAGATCCAGTTCTGCAAAAAGCAAAGTAGTACTATATGTTGATATCATATTTTTCTGTACCATAGATGCATGGTAGTAATCAGTGCATTTCTCAAAATGCAGTAGAACTGCACTCCTTACACAGTAACTCAGAAATCTACAAAAGTTAAACATTAAACAGAAAGATTTCTACTTTGCTAAGCAGAGTACTTTAGTAACACGTTGCTTCTTCCTGGAGGCCTGTACTTGACTGGTATGAGGAAAAAAGCTTCTTGACATATTTAAGACTCCTCCAGACTGCCCAATAGTTCTGGCAAAAGTTGGGGTATTCTGTTTCAGGATTTCATGCATTTTATTATTTATAAATAAGACACATTATAATGCCTTTTTTGCACTCCCTCAACCAGTTGTTTCTCCTCCTGCATCCAATTGTACTCTAAATATTCTTTTCCATTTTTTGTTGCTGGTTGTAGCACAACCCACAAATCTGCATGTTATTCTTTCTCGTGATCCAGGTTGGTTACATTGTGGTGTGGCCTTGGTTTCCCTCCTTTTCCTTCATGAACGGCCATATTTCCCATCTTACACAATATTTCTATTTTCTATTTAATTTTTAAAAGTTTCTTTTTTGCCTGTGGCATCACTAAGGCTGGTGTTACCCCTCCCCAACGGTGTCACCTGGTGCAATTCAGCCTCTCCGCATTCCCCTAATGCCGGCATTGTTTTTTGCATAGTCATAGTGCAAACATGATACAAGCTTATACCACTTTGGCACTATAACTCTAAAATGGAATGGGGGTGGGTGAGGAACCTTCAGTTTTGTAACCATAAACCTAATGAGGGAATGCAAGTCAACTCCATAGGAAAAGTCACACTCCCACCTGAACTGTCTTCAGTGGGACTGCCCAAAAATATAGCAGGAAGAACTGAGACAATGGATACAGATGTGTGACATTTACAACCCTTGCAGTGGGAGTAAAAAGCTGAGGCTAGTACTGGAATTTTAGGAGAAAAAAGTGAGACAGGAAAAGCAACAACAATAACAACAACATCCCACCTTTCCCCAGGGCTCAGTTAAACGGCAGTTTTTATTGCGATAGTTTGCGCTTTAGTGCTTTTACGCACCAGTGCCGGGTAGTTTACATGATTTACTGCAAAATTGGTTGATCTGTTTATTTTTCCACTTTGCAGTTCACACAGGCAAAGGTGGGGTGTGTGGTCTCCCAAGCACATCCGGGGAAGATGCCGGGAAGATGAGAGGGAGGGAGGGAAAGAGAGAGATAAAGTGCTGGCACCTTTCCCTCCTCTGATTACCAGAGGAATGCCTGCTAGTTTTCATCCCTTAGCAGGGAGTGCTCCCTCTTCTTCCCAAAGTGAGAAGGGTGGGAGGAAGAAGGCAGCCTTTCAGCCACCGAGGAGCCATCCCCTCCCCCGTCAAGCCCCCTTCCCCTCACCCCCTCTCCCCCCCCTTCTCTCTCTCTCTCACACACACACACAGGATCACAGGAGTGCAAGGGAGTGAACAGCTGGAGAAACAGATCGCTACTCAATCTTGCTTGGCAATAGCCAAGCAAGCCAGGAGGCAGACAGCTGGGTGATTGGGATCTTTTCCGTGGCTAGAAACAACAATGGCTGCATCTTTTCATTTCAGGCTCCTCCATCCCCTCCCTGGTCAGTCCAACCAATCATGGCTCAGCTCTGCTGTTGTTGTTTCGGGAAGATTGCTGGTAATTCACACAGACTTTTCCAAAATGGCAGTTCACACAATCGATAGTGTGCTAAGTTGTGCTACTTTTCAAAAAGGTCGGGGAAAGTAGCGAAAGCCCTTATTACGCTACTGTTGAGTTTTTGAGCTCCCCCTCTTCTGAATGAGGCAATATTGTGGCACAATGTGTGTGAACTATTAGGAATCTTAGCAAATTCTCCACGGACTTATTTTGCTGTGTAAACAGGACCCCAGTTTGGGATGCAGGTATGTGGAGCTGAGAGATTTTATATGCAAAGTGCCAGGCAAGTTGTTCACAGTGGGTTTTTTGCATGGGTTTAAAAAACATACACATTAAGTACAGCTACAACTCCTGTCAGATCCTAGGCTTTGGACAATCTGAAGGAGTGCTTAGTGCTGAAGAAGATGTATATGTTCTACAGAACAGAATGTCCATAGCATATTAAATAAGCATGATACAAAAGCATATTTAGGCAAACAAGGTCAAGGCAAACAGGGCTGAGGAAACTTTGGTCACCCAGCCCCTTTGGCTTACAGTTTCAATAATCCCTTTGGCCATTCTGGGTGAGGTTGATGGAGGTGGTAAACCAAAACAACTGAAGTGCCTAAATTTCCCCCAATGGTGAGGTAGAATTTTTCTCCCTGATGCGCTGGCGTGTGTTTTTAAAAGTTTGCTAAGATGTTATTTTCTGTGGAGGAAGCATCTGAAAGTGGTATCCTCCATTTGTAGTCTATAGAGATCTGGGCCCTTTCACTCTTAACAATTAGAGCACTATGATTCCAATTTAACTGCCATGACTCCATCCTATTGAAGCCTGGAATTTACAGTCTAGGGACGGGCATTCAGAATTCTCAGCCAGACAGTTCTAGTCCATCCTCAAACTACAAACCCACTAATTCCATAGGATGTTGGCACAGTAGTTAAACTGGAATATAGCATTATAATTTGTTTTGTGAAAGTGCCCCTTGTCCATTATCTCACCTTGTCAACATTCTAGTACCTCACTCTACTATCCCATCTTAAAGACAGCCCATGTGAAATCCCTTTTCAAAAAGAAAGAAGAGAAGTTAACAAAAGAGAGCAACATAGAGAGTTTCTATGTAGTATATACCTGGATGGTGGTATATAGTCAGCTACTTGTCATGACAATAACAAATAGAATGTATCTGCTGGGGTTTGGTTCCAGGACACCCCATGGACACTAAAATGTGTAGATGATCAAATTCCATTATATACAATGGCATAGTAAAATGGTGTCCCTTATATAAAACAGAAAACAGAATGGTTTGCTTTTCAGATTTTTTTTTTACTGTTTTTTAGCCATGGTTGGTTGAATCCATGGATGCAAAAGACCATGGATACAGAGGACTGACTGTACTTCAAACCACCACACTCTGCAGATTATCAACAGGTAAAGGACATCATGGCCATTACGTATTTTTAAAACTCTCTGCGCCATTGCTGAGATAACAATTCAGTAAGCTGGCCCAACACTGCCATTTTTACATTAAAATGATTCAGCCCTTAGCCGTATTCACAGTCCAGCTTCTGCCCTTGGCAAAAAACCCCAACCCAATAACTTTTTTGTTAACTTCCAAGAAAAATAGGAACTTTCATACTTACCTGTGAAAATCTGAGTTGCATATATTTGTGCTTCAGTGTAGGTTCCCACTGAAAAGCTCACATAGCAGCAGTACTCCTATAAATCATCTTACAGATTGAAACTGAGAGTCATATGGTTCACCCTGTTTGCAATACCTGTGGGAGTTTCAAAATGTGATCCCTCCCAAATTTCCATAATTCCCAGCTCTACCAACCCTTGCTCAGCCAGTCTGACTCGTTGAGATAGTCAGGCTCCCCTACTACCACAAGCAGTCAGCAAGAGTTTCAGATGCTTAGATCCTCAGGTTGCTAAGATGTTTTATGCCTCTCATCACAACTCTAATTGTCAAAATGACACTGTGTAAGCAATGTCACAAAGTCCAATATGTGAAAACATAAGAGTGTAGCCTCAGAATCATACACATGGGTGTCACTGTGGATCTCAAAATTTTTAGAGTACCTCCACAACAGAGGGAACATTGAAAGGTGGTGTATTCTCCAAGATGCACTTAGTACTAGTTAAATATGAAAACAGGGCATTTTGCACATCTCTTTCAAAACAGGTAAGTTGAAATGTCCCTCATAAAAGCAACCAGTACAGGAGACAGCAAGTCTGGACACAGCTCAGAAAGAAGACAGAGGAGTGGCACTTCATGTTTCTCATAGTGTGTGTATGTGCCTTCAAGTCACCTGTCAATTCATGGCAACCTCATGAATTTCATACTGTTTTATTAAGCAAGGAATACTCTGAGGTCATTTTTGCTAGTTTCTTCCTCTGAAATATAGCCTACAACACCTGGTACTTAAGATTTTTGTTGGAGCTGTAGTGTCCTACAGAAGCATACCACAGCCACAATAAAATGCAACTGTTTCTAGAACTCCAAACATTCTATTTTAAACCCTCAAATTTGGAGAAAGGGGGTGCGAAGAGGAACATATTTATACCCGCCACATGCAAGGAAGCTGGACTTAAAGGAAAATGTATATAGTTCTCAAAAGGAAATGAAAACTAATATACTCCCTTCTATCTTTCCATTAACAACAACAACAACAACAATATTTATCCCGCCCCTCTACAAAATGCAATCGGGGCAGCTTACAAAATTAAAATCTACATACAATCCTTCCATCCTACCCACCCCTTAAAATACAATTAAATAATTAAACATTTAAAACACAATAAATACTAAAAATACTTAAAACAACACAATAAAAAGCTGGATGGGATCGGAATAACCTCACCTGTCCAATAATAAAAGTACTTTGTGAACCTAAACATTTTTATCTGTATATCTCAATGCCTGTTTTTTTAAAAAATAAATAAATAAATCTGTGAACTCATTTTCCTTGCAGGGAACTTGTAGCACTGAGAGGCTGAGTAGCACTTTGTCACAGAATGAGTCAATGGCAAAGTGAATCTCAGTCTTCAAAACCTGATCTTTTGTCTCCTACTCATAGCACTCTTTGAACGGCAATGGAAAAAACGACTGAAATTTCTGATACACTTGTTGTGAGCCTGGAAGAAAATCTTCAAAAATCATATACCAAGAAACACAGACAGACCATGTATGCAACTCTGTTCAGCACTGTGGTAAATTCAGGCTGAATCTACACCAGCAAAATAATCAAGTTCTGGTGCGCAGTATTCTGGCCTGGTTAGACCCTAGTAAGGCCACACAGAACCATTCTAATCCAGACTCAGTTTATATTGACAGCCACACATTTCCTTGCCCAAAGTCAAATCAATTCGAAAGGTCATTTCGTCCTATGTCTGAATCAGAGTTTCTTCTTCGTGGTCTCTGTGAAGGCACACAATGGGTTAATCCTGCACCTGCGCAGAGCACTTCGGAAACTTCCAGAAACCTCAATTCAAACTTTTGTGTGGTAGCTCCGCCTCCTCATCCTTGACCTATATAAGCCCCCACCTCTCTCCAACTGCCCAGTCCCCTTTTTTCCACCGTGTGAGCACTACTGAAGTAACATTCCTGAAACCTCTGATTGTTTTTTCTTCTGATATTTAACCTGGACTGGACTTTGACTACTCTTTTGGCTTTGTTTTCAATACTGACCTTTGGATTTCAACCTTGGATTGCTCTGACTTCTCTTTGGATTCGTTTTTACTGTAATGAATTTCTGGCCTCTGACCTGGGCCCCGTTTACACGGCAAAATATTCCCTTAAATAAATCGCTACGATTTCTAATTGTTCCCACACACCACAGTATCGCCTCATTCAGAAGGGAGGGAGCTAAAAAATTCAAAAGTAGTGTGATAGGGGATTTCGCTACTTTTCCTGACTTTTTTGAAAAGTAGTGCAAGTTAGCGCACTTTCGATTGTGTGAACTACCATTTTGCTATGGGCTATGTGAACTACCAGCAATCTTCCCGATACAGTCACAGCAGAGCTGAGCTGTGATTGGTTGCGCTGTCCAAGGAGAGGGTGGACTTGCAAGAGATGGAGGACCCTCAAATGAAAAGATCCATCCACTGTTGTTTCCATCCACGGAAAAGATCCAGCCAGTGCTATACCCTTCCCAATCACCCAGCTGTTTGCCTTCTGGCTTGCTTGGCTGCTGGGGTTGAGGAATCCCCAGTTAGCCTTTTCTCGTCTGTGTGTGTGTGTGTTTGTTCCCTCACCCTGCTGAGATCCAGTTTCTGTGTGTGAGAAGAGAGAGGGAGGGAGAGGGGGTGAGAGGAAGTGGGGCTTGATAGGGGATGGTTCCTCAGCTGACACTCTCTGCTAAAGGAATAAAAATTAGCAGGCATTCCTCTGGTAATCAGCACTTTCTCTCTCTCTCTCTTTCCCTCCCTCCCTTACAGCTCCTTGGCATCTTCCCCCAGATGTGCTTGGGAGGCCACGCCCCCCACCTCTGTCTGTGTGGATTACAAAGCGGAAAACTAAACAGATCAACCAATTTAGCAGTAAATCATGTGAACTATGCAGCACTGGTGCGAAACTGTGATAAAGCACAAACTATCGCAATAAAAACTGCCATGTAACTGAGTCCCTGGACTCCTTGACCATGGTACTGTACTCTTGTCCCACTGTTTTGCTAACTTTTCAAGTCTCTGGTGGGCCTACAACGTCGTCCACAGGGTTCTTTAAGGCATGTTCTCAATGTGTGTGGGGGAATTACTGAGACAGATGGCCACTCCAAGTGCCTCCTATGTTTGGGGAGTTCCACGATGTTAAATCCTGCAGGCATTGTAAGGCCTTCACCCCCGAGGCCTGACACAACAGAGATAAAAGGCTAAAGGCATCATTATATGAGCATGCCCTTTCCGCGACCTCATCCCCTGCTAAAGCATCTGGGTCCAGTACCATTCTGAGACCAGCCAAGGAATCCGAAAAGCACGGGACTGCTACGGTCCCATCCACTTTGAAAAGGACTGCTAAGAAGCCCCCGGTATCCCAATGGTCCCACAATCACAGTACTGCCCGAGATCACACGAGCAGTACCACTCCTGCTTCAAAGGACAAGTATAAATCAGTGCGGCTGCCCAAGCCTTGGATGCTGCTGAACAACATGAGGCACCAAAGGAAAAGGAAAAGGAGGCAACTGAGTGGCAATCCCCTCCCAGAGGGCGATCTCGAGAGTGCAGAAAGACACACAGGGACCGTTCTCCATCCCGTGCCTCAACCACAGAACGGAACAGGGACCACTCACCAGACCTTCAATCACTCACTTCTCCAGAGAACAGGAGATTCTCCATCCCCTCGCCCAGCCAGTCCCATGACAATAGGACAGGTTCTGAATCCGATGGGGATGGGAGAGAATTGTCCCCGACATACAGATTGTTCAGATATGTCCAGCCAAGACTCCACTGCATTGGAGGACATTGCACATCAACGATTGAGCCACTCCCGGTTCCACTCGCAGTCCCTTCCTCCACACTCCTCTCGGTCCTGTTCTGAGGCCCACTCTCACACCAGATCTCACTCTCCCAGAAAGACAACACTTGATTGAACTCAGTCACCATCATGGACCCACCTGATTCCTCAGTCTCCATTGAAGACAAAGGTGCACCTTTCTAGGTCCCACTCGAGAACCCAGTCCCATACCTCTCGGTCCCGCTCACAGCCACAATCCCCACATCAATCGAGGTCAAGGACATACAGCTCCCAGCATTCTGGGTCTGAATCACCATGGTACAGAGATGACTGGTCATGGGACAGGTATGACAGGTACCAATATGACCTTCCCCCTTATCAGAATACTTCCAGAGCAGTACTACTTGGAATTGGATCCGCAGTACCACTATTACGAATACATCTTTTCCCCAAGCCAGTACAGGACAGTACCCTAGGGACTACTCTCTAGTGTACCAGAGAGACTGCTGAGATAGAGGACAGGACTGCCCCACAGAGCGGAGGCAGGATCACTCATCTGACAGAAGACAGGATTGTTCTGTAGGACGGGACTGTGCCAACCAAGATGGATCGTCCAAACACAAGGAGGCAAGAAGGTGATCCTGCTCACGTTCTACTCTACCAAGGCGTGAGCCATCTCCTCTTCCTAGACGATCTCCAACACCCAAGCACAAGGACCCTGAGCCTCATAAGAGCCCACACCAGATATGGCGCATCGGCCCTGACTGAGTCTGCCACGTTGACCCCCTTCTCAGACTTCATACATGTCAGATCGCTCTCAGTTGGAACCCCCATCTCCGAAAACTTCGCAGCACCCAAAAGGTGCAAACTCAGACCCACCGTCTCCAATGGATGATGTCAAGTCCTTTGCTGACCCTTATGCTCCACATGGTGGCCTCATTGGGACTAACAGTTGCTCAGCCAGATACCCATGTAGACAATCTGATCTTCCAGGACCTTCAGCGACAGGCACCTCCACTGCCCACCATTCCTGTGTCACCGCTCCTTACACAAATAATTAAAGGTGCTTGGACCAATCCCTCCTCAGTACCACCTACTTCCTGATGGTTGGACCATCTGTATAGGGTCTTGGACAAAACAGCCCCATGGCTGACCTCACACCCTAAACCTAACTCTGTTATAGTGGATGCAACCCAAATGCATACTTCGCAAAGGGTACATTCTTCATTGACCAATCAGGAAAGTAAAAGGTTCAACTTGATTGGTCAGAAGTTCTATTCTTCAGCCTGTCTACTTGCGAAGATAGCCACATACAGCACGTGTATGGGGGAGTTTCAGCATTACCTATGGGACACCTTATCACCCTACCTGGACAAACTATCGGACCAAGACCTGAGGTTTGCCCACACAATGAGGGATGATGTGTGGGCAAGTCACCAGAGGCAGGTAGCCAAACATGTAGCAGACTGTGCTGGCAAGGTGCTTGCAAGTGTGGTGGCAATGCATAGACACATGTGGTTGAGATCTTCAGGCCTTTCACATACAGCCACATCAGTAATAGAAGACCTCCCCTTCGATGAAGCAGGTCTTTTCCACGCAGACATAGACACCAAACTTGAGCACACACAAAAGATGAGGGTCACAGCAAAACACTTCAGTATTCCACCACCACTCCAAAGCTTGAGATCAAGATTGCTGGAGAGGCGATTCCATCCCTCCTTTTGCAGGAGATACAGCCCGACCTCACATCAGTATCAGCACAGCACCACCACATACTCCCAGTCACAGAGAAAGTTTTCCACTGTCTCAAAGAGCAGGTCTCAGTTTCCAAAAAAGAAACCTGACTCTATTAAACAGCAGGTTTGACTATTCCATCCCTCCCTCTGCGTCCACCATCAGGGCTTATGCAGACCAGCTTTCTGCCGCTTTCCACTCCTGGCGTGCCATCACTTCAGATCGCTGGGTATGAAGTATAATCCTCAAAGGATATTTTATAGAATTTGACCACCTACCCCCTTCAGGGGTCTACAGAGTAACCCCGCCTTCCATTCCCCTCCTGCAAGAAGTCAGCACCCTTCTAAGAAAAGGCACCATAGAACCTACCCCAAAGTATCAGATGGCAGAGGCGTTCTTTTCCCACTACTTTTTAGTCAACAAGAAAGATGGCAGATTGCACTCCATTCTGGAATTGTGAGATGTCAACCGCTATATCGCCCCCAAGCATTTCAGGATGGTTACACTATCATCCATCCTTCCATTCCTCCAGGCGGAAGACTGGTTTGCTACTATCAACCTTCGTGACACCTACCGTATATTCCGGTGTATAAGACGACTTTTGAGCACTCAAAAGTGCCCTTCAAAATTGACAGTCGTCCTATACGCCGGATACACTTTGCTTCGCCCACCTGCCTATCTACTGCCTCTTCGCAAACGGAGCGAAGAGGCAGGAGATGGGGCAGGAGGGTGAAGCAAAGTGTTTTGAAGATCATTCGCCCCCCCTCCTCTGACTTCTCCCCCTTTGGGGAGCAACGGAAGACAGAGGAGGGGGGCGAACATTGCGGTTTGCCGCAGCCGCCGCTCGATCGCTTCTGCAGCGGCTGAGGCAAACCCGCGATTCTCCCCCTCTACCCACCTTCCAGGAAGGTGGGGAGAAGGGGCAAACGTGCCCTGTTTGGCCGCACAGCCTGTGAATCCCCCTCCTGCGCTCCCTCCTAGAAGGGAGTGCAGGAGGGGCATGCGGAGGCTGCGCGGCCAAACCCACGATTCGCCCCTTCTTCCCACCTTCCAGGAAGGTGGGGAGAAGGGGCGAACGTGCCCCGTTTGGCCGCACAGCCTGTGGATCCCCCTCCTGCACTCCCTCCTGGAAGGGAGCGCAGGAGGGGCATGCGGAGGCTGCGCAGCCAAACCCGCGATTCGCCCCTTCTCCCCAGGGGCGAATCGCGATTCGCCCCTTCTCCCCAGTGGGATTCGCCCCTTCTCCCCAGTGGGCAGAAGGGGAGAACGTGCCCCGTTTGCCCGCACAGCCTGCGGATCCCCCTCCTGCGCTTCCTCCTGGAAGGGAGCGCAGGAAAGGGATCCGGAGGCTATGCGGCCAAACCCGCGATTCGCCCCTTCTCCCCACCTTCCAGGGGCTATGCGTTGGAAGAGGGGGATCGTCTTATAGGGCGAATATATCACAAACTCTGCATTTTACCTTAAAAATTGGGGGGTCTTATACGCCGGGTCGTCTTATACGCCGGAATATACGGTACTTCCACATTTACTTCCACATTTCCATAGCACCACCACACAGAGAATTCCTCGCTTTCGCCATTGGACCCTGCATGTTCTGCTTCAGGGCCCTCCCCTTCGGCTTGTGCACAGCCCCAAGGGTTTTCATCAAGTGTGTTGCAGTAGTGGTAGCGTGGCTCAGATTGAGAGGAGTGGTTGTCTTCCCGTATGTGGACAACTGACTCATCTCCACATTGTTCAGGGAGGTCTGCAGGGATGTCAACTTGACTCAGTCTTTGCTTCATGAACTAGGTTTCGTGGTCAACCTGGAGAAATCCCACTTAGAACCAATGCAAATTGCCAGATTTATAAGGGCTCAGCAAGAGGCCACAGGATGGGTGTTCTTACCAAATGACAGATTCTCTGTCTTGAGGAAAATAGTCCACCACTGCATCACCCGCAGAAAGGTGACAGCACACCTCATCCAACGCAACTTAGGCTACATGGCCTCTACCATGGTGGTCACACCTCTTGCCAGACTGTGGATGTGGCCCCTCCAGGTGCAGTCCTCAAAAAATTCGACCCACTTTCAGATCACCCCTTCAAGATACTCTCTGTTCCTCAGCCAATCCTCAGGAACCTGGAATGCTGGACACAACCAGAAAAAATTCAGTGCAGTCTACCCTTTACCACACAGCACCCCACCCAATCAATGACTACGGGTGCTTCCATGATGAGATGGGGCGCCCACTCCCAAGATCTCACCATACACGGGTGTTGGTCAGACACAGAGACACAACTGCACATCAATGTTTTAGAACTTTTGGCAGTATTCAAAGCGCTGAAAGCCTTTGAACCCTCCTTAAAGGGCCACACAGTTCAAATCATCTCAGACAACATGACCATAGTCTTCTACATCAACAAGCAAGGAGGACTCGATCTCTGACACTCCTGGACTTGACCCTCAGGATATGGGACTGGTGCGTGGAACAGCAGATTTCCCTTACGGACATCTATCTAGCAAGGAACCAGAACGAAATCGCAGATGCACTCAGCTGACCACACACCACCAATTACGAGTGGTCCTGACTCCACTGTTTACATATTGGGGGTAGCCGGCCATAGATCTCTTCGCAACCAAAGAAAACTCCAAGTGCCACCTTTACTGTTCGAGATGACAGTTGCAGAGGAACCTGGAGGATGCCTTCCTCTTAAAGTGGATGAGAGTCTGTCTCTACGCTTTTCCCCCATTCTCACGGCTCTTCAGGGTAGTAGCGAAGCTACAGTAAGACAGAGTGGACTGCATACTGATAACCCCTTGGTGTCCCAGGCAGCCATGGTTCTCCCCTCTTCTCTTTCTTTCACAGGGAACCTTACTCTCTGTCTGAATATACTATCCCTGCAAGGCAGACAAATACTCTACCCAGATCTGCACACCATCAAACCAACGGCATGGCTCATTTGCCACTAACCGCTTTGTCGAATGTGGCCCTAGACATCTTGCAGACCACCCAACGCCCACCTACGTGAACAGTGTACTCCTACACTGTTCTGCACTTTTCTAGACGAAAAAGGTATACTGCATGAAAGGGCTACAGTCCCCCTTCTATTGGACTTCCTTGCTTCACGGTCACTGAGGGGCCTGTTTCTCTCTTCGATCCGGACATACATAGCTATGGCCTCTTGGCATTTTCAATGCATGTGACTCCAGTCCTGTTTCAAGGATCCGCTGGTGCGCAGCTTCCTCCAGGGCTACAAGAACTTACACCCACCAGTGGCTGGACCTATGGCAAGTTGGGACTTAGGACTGGTACTGACAGCCCTACCTAAAGCCCCTTTTGAACCAATAGACACGTGTGATCTGCAACTCCTGTCACTTAAGACAGCTTTCTTGGTGGCAATTACGTCGGTGAGACGAGCAGGCGAACTCTGTGCCCTGAGGAAGGACCCTCCTTACACACAATTTCACCCAGACAAGGTGATCCTTAAGCTGGATGTAACATTTCTCCCTAAGGTTGTGTCCTCTTTCCTTCTGAACCAAGATATAGTCTTGCCCACCTTCTGCCCAAGTCCAACCAACCAGTTGGAAAAATCTCTCCACTCTCTGAACGTGCAACGTGCACTTTCACTATATAGAGACAGAACGGTAAGCATCCGCCATTCCAATAGACACTTTGTTTGCTATACTGGCCCGAATAAGGGCCTTCCAGTATCATCACAATGCTTCTCCAAATGGGTGGCCTCTGCTATTTATATTTCTTACCAACTGATGGGCAAGGTGACCCCTCAGCCAATATGCAGCCACTCCACCAGAGCAACAGCTACCTCAACAGCATTCCTGCAAGGCATCCCTATTCAGGACGTATGTAGGGTAGCCACTTGGGCCACGGCCCTCACTTTTGTGAAGAACCATAAGATGGACTCTGTTGGAAAAGACAGTTCGGCCCTGAGGAGGGCTGTGCTATCAACTTTAGTCAGCTGTGGTTGTTTAATTCATACTTATCATTGCTGGTTGTTTACAATATATTTTTCTATTTCTTATGTAGTTGTTCTCTTTATTGGTATCAGGACACTCTCTCCTCCTGGAGTTTCTGAGCTTGCTAGTCTACCCATTGTGTGCGTTCACAGAGACCACGACGAAGAAGAACAAGTTACTTACCTGTAACTATAGTTCTTCAAGTGGTCTTCTATGAATTCACACAAACCCGCCCTCCTCCCCTCTAGTGTCCTGCCTCTCAGGATAATTTTTGGTACGCGGCTATTAGGAACTGGGCAGTTGGAGAGAGGTGTGGGGGCTTATATAGGCCAAGGGTGAAGGGGGTGGAGCTACTGCCCAAAAGTTTGAATTTAGGTTTCTGGAAGTTTCTGAAGTGCTCTGTGCAGGCGCAGGATTAGTCCATTGTGTGAATTCACAGAAGACCACTCAAAGAACTATATTTACAGGTAAGTAACCCGTTCATTTTCAGTCACACACAACATAACCTATTTTTACTCTTTTGTGTGTGCGTGTGATGAAGGCTTCCTCCTCAGACCCTCCCCAAGGTAAGAGATTTTCCTGTTGCTTTTGATAAACAAACTAGATTTTAACATCCCTCTCTTATGGCACCCCATTTTTACACTTTTTCTTATGACAGAGGCTTCCCACTCCCCCCCCCCATGTATGAGATTTTCCTATTGCTTTTGATGAGCAAACTGGATTTAACACCCTTCTCTCTTGTGACACCCCATTTTTACCCTTGCTTGGAGGGTGAAAGAGGGCTGAAAGGAGACCAGACAGTGCCCACCTCTTCTGATCTCCCTCCACATTTCACCCTCCCTTTTTACCTGCCCTTTGTGAGCTTTCCTGGGGCTGCAGTTGGAGAAGCAGCTTTACATAAACAACAACAAAACCATGTACCTTCCCTTCTGGGCTACTCAGAGCAGGGAGGGGTGGTTTACTCTTGAGTAAGCAAGAAGAAGCTCACTCTCCCCCTCCCGCAGCCTGCCGTGTCACACATGCACATACAGAAGGACCCCCATATCCACTGATTCATTATCCACTGATTCAATTAACCATGGGACACAAAACAGCACACTTACCATAGAGGCTTCCTAGGAAATGTGTCCTCTCTAGCCATTTTCTAGATCCTTCAAGGCAATTCTATGGTATTTTAAACCAGAAGTCCCATTATTTTCAATGGCATTTGCTATTATCCATGGTTTTCGGTATCTACAGCCCCCCCCCAACCAATCCCCAGCAGATACGGGGGTCCTACTGTACATACAATTCCTCCAAGCACTGCCAAACAATTTTTTTATAGTACAGTCTATTCAAATGTCTACAGGTCTACAGAGATGCCTCCTTTCCCGGGGCTGGTGAAGCAATGCACATTCAAAAAAAGGCGACACCATGCTTGCCAGATGATGCCTAGAGGTAACCTCCCACCAACCTATCCCACCCTCCAACAACCCACCTCCTGATTCAACCATGAACCTGAGCCTGGGTGCCGGATACATTAAAAAATGCTTTAAAGCCCTCAGGTATATAAAAAAACAGTGCTTTCACTTCAAATTTGGAGGAACATCATGTGTTCCAACAGGATCTGCACTAAGGTAAGTAAGAATCATTTTGCAGGTGTGGATTCAGCCTCAGTGCCTTTTAAAACAGAATGCTTTAAACTGACCATGGTTTTAGGCATTCACAAACTGGCTTCAGTCAATGGCTTTCTCTTTCCATTCTGTCCCCCCCCCCACGACAAATCAGCTAGGAGTGGAACTCTTTTGACTCCTTCCAACATAATAGTAGTTAGAATCTAAACTGCTGTAATCTAAAAATGACTATGGTTATTGTATAATTTGGGAATGGGTGATCAAGATGTCTGACAGCATGGTTCATGCGTGCATTTGATTCAGAAAATATCTTATCTGTTGGAATAAACACAGTCAAATCCGGACACATCTTTCCACTGTTCTAAGGGGTTGTCTAAATGGTGAAAATACTTCTCATTGAATTAGAGGAGAAGCCTACCTGCTTTAATGGGAATCTGACTCGTTACGCCATATTCGGAGGGAGGGGGTCCCAAAATGGCAAAAACTCAGAGGGTAAAGCCTTCACTATTTTAGATTTTCCTTGGTTTTTTTCTGGGCTGTGAGGCCATGTTCTGGAATAGTTTCTTTCTGACGTTTCGCCTGCATCTGTGGCTGGCATCCTCAGAGAATTCTGAGGAGAATCCTTAGAAAATCCTCAGAGCATTCTCTGAGGACGCCAGCCACAGATGAAGGCAAAATGTCAGAAAGAAACTATTCCAGAACACGGCCTCACAGCCCAGAAAAAAACCAAGGAAAATCTATGGATGCCAGCCATGAAAGCCTTCGACTTCACACCTTCACTGCTTTCCCCGGAGTTTTGAAAAACAGCAAGGGGGTGCACATTCCTCCTCGTTAAGACAGCAATTCGATAGGAATCACTGCCTATAGTCAGCAGTGGTGGAGCATGTTGTAGAAAACACAAAGCACAACACTGCGGTGGGGATCAAGGAAGTTAGGAGGGCGGCTGTCATCTAGCATGAGAAGCTTATGGGGGTTGCTGGGAGCATAAACATCATTAAGACAAGTTGCAGCTGCTACGACTTGCTGTTACTGCAGAGCACTACTTTTGGGGGGGAGGGGCTTGTGTAGACAGGGCCTAAGATTAGCCCTTATAGAATGCAAAGTTGTTCTTTCTCCTTGAGAACATTTTAAATACAAAAAAATTCTCTTTGTGTTGTCCAAAACACAAATGTCTACATTCAAAACATCTCCCTCCGGGAATTAGGCAAGGAATATGTTTATACTGCAAACATAAACTAGTTGACCGAAGCCATGACAAACAAACTTGTTTAAAATGAGTTTGGTAGGTATTGGTTTTGTGGGCTTTGCATAGAAACAAAAAATTTGGACCAGTGGGTGCCAAACTGAGCAAAACAGCTGAATTTTGCCACCAGTGTGAATCATGCAACTTGGACAAATTGGAATGATTTCTCTAACTTTGTTGAACACATTCTGCAATGCGAAATCAAAGGCTTTCATGGCTAGCATCCATAGATTTTCCTTATTTTTTTCCCGGGCTGTGAGGCCGTGTTCTGGAATAGTTTCTTTCTGACATTCTGGAATAGTTTCTTTCTGACAATGGCATCTGTGGCTGGCATCCCCAGAGAATGGTTGGGCAGGAGCGTATGCTGAGTCCATATGCTCTGAACCCCTGTTGGGGAGCATATGTAAATTTGTGCAATTGAATGGTTAGTTTCTGGGTTTAGAATGCAAAGCTCGTTAGTGTCTGTTTGGCTGACGGTTAGTTGTTGGGCCATTATCAGACATCTCAGGGGCAGCCAGATCCAGAAAAAACCACAGGAGTGAAGAAGAAAACAGCCACCCAAAGGGAAAGTATTTTTACCATACATCAGGGGAGTCACAGACAGAGTGGGGAGACTGATGAGGAGGCACAGCCTCCAGATGGTCTGCAGACCAGCCGAGAGGGTCCAAGGGATGCTGCGCTCAGCGAAGGACAAAAGAGACCCTCTCACAGCTGCAGGAGTTTGCCACATGCCATGCAGCTGTGGACAGGTTTACCTGGGGACCACTAGACGCGGTGTGTAGGCATGGGTCAGAGAGCATGGGAGGCACCGCAAACTGGGCCAGCCAGAGAAGTCAGCAGTGGCGGAGCATGTTGTAGACCAACCTGGACACAAAATGCTATTTGGAAACGCAGAGGTTCTGGACCAAGCCAACTGCTGTCATGTCAGAATGCACAGAGAGGCTATTGAGGTCCACAAACACCTGGACAGCTTCAACAGGAAAGAAGAAGCCTTAGGGGTAGACAGAATCTGGCTTCCAGTTTTGAGGAACAGTAGAGTCAAAACTCAACACTTGCAAAGGAATTCCACCCAGGGACAAGGGGAGTTCCAGTAGATAATGGCCCATCAACCAACCATTAGCCGAACAGACACTAACGAGCCTTGCATTTCTATACCCAGAAACTAACCATTCAATTGCACAAATTTACATATGCTCCCCAACAGGGGTTCACAGCGTATGGACTCCGCATACGCTCCTGCCCAACCGTTCTCTGGGGATGCCAGCCACAGATGCAGGCGAAATGTCAGAAATAAACTATTCCAGAACGCGGCCTCACAGCCCAGAAAAAAAAAAAGGAAAAAATTCTGCAATGTTTTTACTTATTTGCATACTGCACACCACTTCTGTTGATCAGAAGGGAGGAAGAACAAGAAACCATTCAGGGTACTTAAAAGGTAATTTTAAAATGTAGTAAGTAAATGCAGCACCTATGATGTAGTAAGGCCAGAAAAACTGTCACAATGAATGCAAGTCCTGTGAACAATGGTGGCAGTTTTTAATTAAACAAATGGCCAGCAAACATAGAAGTTGCTTTGTTCTCTTGTATTCCAGTGGTCTTTAGCCATACTAAATTACTGATATGTTGTGGAAGCTCTACAGAAACCAGCCTTTCACTGCATAATAAGGGTAAGTATAAGAGCTTATCTACACAGAGAGAAAAAAATTGTATCCACCCCATAGTCCTGCAGTTGTTCTTGATGATTCACAGGGAACTTGGAGGGAATCCCTTTCTGAGGGCTGTAATCCACTAAAAACTCAATTTTACCCTGAACTTTTCTGGAAAATCTGGATAATCCTGTGGTTCCAGCAAGTGTGGTGTGTGTCACTTTAAAAAAAAAATCAGTGGATGTATGCATGAAGATCTCCACATTAGTGAGCAAGTGAAAAGTGACTGAGCAAGTGTGTATGCTCTGTTCTTCTTCCTTCTTTTCTTTCCCCTCCAATTCCCCCATCAGCCTTGTGTCTACATTTTTTAATTCCAGTGAATGTATGTGCGCAGATCTCTGCACAAGCAAGCAAATGAATGAGCCAGTGAGTGTGCACACCCTTCTTCATTCACCCCATCTAATTCCCTTCCCACACTAATTGGCTCATTCATTCGCTCAATTGATCAGGGGGGTTGAAGGGAGGGAAAAGAAGGAAGAGGGATGCCACACACATGTTGGCTGTCACTCCTCACTCGCTCATTCGCTTGCTACCCCCCTCACCATTGATCTCATGGCTGAATAAAATGTGTGTGTGTGCATGAGTTTAAAGTTCCCTCCTTTAATACTGATGATCACTCAAGCAGGAAAGGGGATTGGGTGGGGGAGGCATCCAGTCAGAGTGGATCCAATAGACTGACAGGCAAACAATAATGGCTATTGGTTGATAGGCTGATGCATACTGGAATGGGGAGAAAGCAGAGCAGCCATGAGGTCCTATTAAAATATGTAATACAAATTGTGCCGATTCTCTCATTTCCTAGGTGAAAATAATGTGCTTATTATCTATTACCTTCCAGTTTACAGAAGAATTCTAACATGACCTTTGGTGCTAAATACATTCTGCACTGCTGACTTGTACAAAAAAATATTGAAAAGTATTTCTAGCAAGACCTTATTTAGTAAAGACTGTCATATGAAGTGGAAACTGGAAAAAAATACATTGAAAGGAAAAACTCTAATGCATTGTGGGATAACCAAAAGAAGAAGTCAGAACACACTTGTCTGCATTTTAAAAGGTAACACACCCAGAAACTCTCCATTGTCTTACACTTGCTGTTTTATTTTAAGAATGAAGAAATGCTAAACATTTTCAAACATGCTTCTAATTTTTTAATCTCAAGCTTCATTCTAAAAAAGGTCATTATGTATCTAAGATAGATACTGGCTTGATGATTCAGTCTCACTGCTGAGAATTATTGCAGTATTTGTAAGCAAATATACTCACACAAACACAAGAAACATAAAATGGTAGACTGCAAAACAACAATACTACTGTATACAGTCTCATGTAAAATGTCACAGCCCCAATCCATTGTAAAGTTAAATGTTAAATGTGTTTAATCATCATACTAAAACTGTTAGGATTGTGACTTAGGAGATTTTCGGACGCCTCTTTCAGGGCTGCGCAAGCAGCCTCCGAAACAGTAACGAGGCTGCCGCACGGCAAGGGGTCCATTTTGGACGACACCGTTTCTCTCTCAGCGTTGTCCATGACTCTTGCAGCTAGCATTGGAGGTGGCCATGCTGTTTTTCACTCATGGACAACTTCCGTGAGTAAAAAACAGCGCGGCCGCCTCCAATGCTAGCCGCAAGAGTCACGGACGACGCCGAGAGAGAAACGGCATTGTCCAAAATGGACCCCTTGCCGCGCGACAGCCTCGTTACTGCTCCAGAGGCTGCTTGCGCAGCAAGAGCCTGAAAGAGGCGTTCAAAAATTTCCTTAGCTGCCTTTGAGCTTCTTTTTAAAAAATGTTATCTGATTATAGTTACCTATAGGCAATGGCTACCAATGGAACAATCAATTTGATGTGAATGAATGGTACTTCAAATTTAAAAGCAGTGTATCCAAGATTTCCCTAGTTGTGTTAAGGAGCTATCTCCATCCCTGTTTTTAAAATGGGGTTAGATTACTTGCTATGCAGTTTTATACCCACTACTTGAGAATGTACCAAACTGAACACAGACATATTTACTTCTGATTAAACTTGTAAAGAATTGTGCAGCTATGCCCTACAAGCATTTGGCTTCATTATGCTGAATGTTGTTTCTTCCACAAACCATTAATAATTAAATGTTCAGGAAAAAGAAGGGGGTGGCAGTCCTATTGAGACTGCATTACATTAGTATGGATGTGAAACAGCACATATTTGAATGCTTGTTGTTGCTGCTGTGTGCCTCCAAGTCATTTCTGATTTATGGTGACCTTAAGGCAGCCAGTCCTATCATAGAGTTTTCTTGGCAAGATTTATTCAGAGGAGGTTTGCCTTTGCCTTCCTCTGAGCTGAGAGTGTGTGACTTGCCCAAGGTAGGTTTCCATGCCCGAGAAGGGAATCAAACCCTGGTCTCCCCAAGTCCTAGTTCACTACTCAAACCACTACACCATGCTGGCTCTCTAATATGCAGCTATAAGCTACAGCAAATGAAAGTATGTAGTCAACATTCAGTAACACCTCCAGTGGTGAAAGTTCAGGATTTATTTCCTTGTCCTTCACGATGACCAACCCCTGCCCCCCAGAATTCAGGTTTTCTAACATTACAGAATGCTAGCATTCAAAATTTGCAGAACACAGTCTCCCTCGTATTACATAGATTGCCAGATGCAAGATTTTGTTTTAAGCACACACAACCATGTCTCCCCCCGATTGCGCCTTAACACACACAGTTCATGAGAGTTAGAGTTAGCCTCAGACCCCAAAGTTCAGGTTCAAGCTTTGATTCCCAGGATAGATGCTATGATAGAAAATATGAGAGTCCTTTTCAAACCTGTGAAGCACAATTTTTTCTTTGTGCCACATTTTGCTCCAAGGAATCATAAAACAATTGCATGGTGCAGTTATGAGCTTTGTACTTGCTATGAATATGTTCAGATTACTGGCAATCTGGAAATCCCTGAGCAGGAATTTCTGCCTTCTCACTTGTCAGAAAAGAACAGACATACTAGATTTTCAGACAACACTGTTATAGTGTTACTATTCCACTATATTTGCTATGGCTGCCTCCTGTTGAATCCTGGGATTTGCAGTTTAGGAAGGGGCATTTGCAACTCTCAGCCAGAGAGCTCTTAGGCCTCGCTAAACTACAAATCCCAGAATTCCACAGGAAGCAGCCAGAACAGTTAAAGTGGAATAGTAACACTATAACAGTGTAGTCTGAAAATCTCCATAATGTAAAAGCCGCAGGCAGGAAAAGATTAAATTGCTAAAGAAGGAAACAAGGGTGCCATTTACACAATGAAAATGTAGTGGGAAGAATTCGTGTCGAACCCTGGTTGTTTACATGTACATCGGGTCGGGCACGTGATTTTCGGAAGGGGGGCCACCTTTTATCCCACAACCTGCAGGACTTCCAGTCCCACGGATTGTGCCGGTTTTTTAAAAAGTCATGGGAGGATTCGGTAAATCGGAAACGTAAACAGCCCGGGACAAGCTATCTCAGTACTAGGTGATGACCGGAAATGGTGACCAGGGGGCAACTCAGAAATCAGCAACCAGAAAAGGAGGGGTCAGTCATCCATTCAACAGATTCAGCCTCACCAGCTAAAAACAAAGGCATCCCTTCCAGCTGCACGAAGGTTTGTGTGTGTGTGCGTGTACTAAATCACCCTGTGCAATGGATTTCTACACTGCAAACCCTTCAGCTTTAACCTGTTCCTCAACTGCATGTTACAAAAAGATCATGGGTGGAGGGTCGCCCATTCATCCCCTGCCTTGTTCACCTCCCTGAGTCTGAACGGATAATCAAACATTCATCACCCCGCGCCCCCAAGGCACAGTAAAATGTGCCAGCGTCTGAGTGGATGATCACACATTCATTCATTCCCCCCCCCACAAGGCACAGTATAAAATGCCAGCGTCTGGGTATTTCAAAATGCCTTGTGTGTCACTGGCTTGAAACCTTCACTCCACAGCTGCCTCTTCTTAAAGGGTTAACATTTTAAAGAGACAGGACAATCGCAAGCCTCTGCCCCCCTGCACTCGGCTTGTACTGGCTTGGGCTGCATGGGCTCCAGTCCGCTCTGCTTTTGATCTCTCTCACACTCCCCAGCAACCACTGATCGCTCATTCCCCCCCACCAGTTTAGCTGGCTCTACATAGTGTTCTTTCATTTCTAAAGGAAAGCACAGGGTTTAGCCACTGATCGCTCCTTCCTCCCCAGGATTCCTCCCCTCATCCCCTCAGCACCCCATCCCAAAAGCAACATTCATTAAGCCCCTCATTCCCAACCAGAAGCCTGAACAAACATTTGAGCCAGCCAATAGCATCGCTCGTGGCATGGAACTCTAAAGGAAGTACGTCACTGAGGTTGCGAAAACATGAGTAATCACATCCTTGATTGACAGCCAAAAAGAAAAAAAATCCCGGTACGCTAAGCATGTGTAAACAGCAAAAGCACGGGATATAAGAGTGCGGGATAAATGAAAAAAATACAGGACCTGATGCCATGTAAATATGAATCACGGGATCTTCTGGAATTTCCTTAAGAGGGACAAAAATCGTTTAAACAGCGCGGGATGAATACAGGATCAGGAAGTCCCGGTACGCCCCGTGACAAAAATTGTCGTGTAACTGGCACCAAGGTCTACCTGACAGAAAGAAGAAGAGGCAAGATTTGCATCCATTAATGCTTTGGAAAGAGGGACCGCTCCTGTACTCCCTATCACATTGGGGGTAGGGTGCGGTTTTACTCATTCAAGAAGATTTTTTTTCAGAAATACTAAAACTGTCTGTGTTTGTTTATCTGAAGAAAACAAAAAGAAATTAAGTAGACAGAAATCTGTAATCAGTCAGGAAGATGTTAACTATGCTGTTGCTGGGTGGAAAAGATGATCCTCAGCACTTGTTTTAACTGATTAACACTATCATAGAATCATAGAATCATAGAATTGCAGAGTTGGAAGAGACCACGAGGGCCATCCAGTCCAACCCCCTGCCACATAGGAAATCATGATCAAAGCATCCCCGACAGATGGCCATCCAGCCTCTGTTTAAAGACCTCCAAGGAAGGAGACCCCACCATGCTCCGAGGGAGTGTGTTCCACTGCTGAACAGCTCTTACTGTCAGAAAGTTCCTCCTAATGTTGAGGTGGAATCTCTGTTCCTGGAGCTTGCATCTATTGCTCTGTGTTCCAGTCTCTGGAGCAGCAGAAAACAAGTTTGCTCCATCCTCAGTGTGACACCCCTTCAAATACTTAAACAGGGCTATCATATCGCCTCTTAACCGTCTTTTTTCCAGGCTAAACATACCCAGCTCCCTAAGTCTCTCCTCATAAGGCATGGTTTCCAGACCTTTCACCATTTTAGTCACCCTTCTCTGGACACGCTCCAATTTGTCAATATCCGTTTTGAATTGTGGTGCCCAGAACTGGACACAGTATTCTAGGTGAGGTCTGACCAAGGCAGAATAGAGCAGCACTATTACTTCCCTTGATCTGGACACTATACTTCTATTGATGTAGCCCAAAATCACATTGGCCTTTTTAGCTGCCGCATCACACTGTTGACTCATGTTCAATTTGTGGTCTACTAGGACTCCTACATCCCTTTCGCACGTAGTCTCATTCAGCCAGGTCTCCCCCATCCTGTATCTATGCATTTCATTTTTTTGCCCTAAGTGCAGTACCTTACATTTCTACGTATTGAATTTCATTTTGTTAGCTTTGGCCCAGCTCTCCAGTTTATCCAGGTCATTTTGAATTTTGATCCTGTCCTCCAGGATCAAATACTTCCAGGGTATTAGCTACTCCTCCTAATTTGGTGCCATCTGCAAATTTGGTAAGTATGCCCCTAATTCCCTCATCCAAGTCATTGATAAAGATGTTGAATAGCACTGGGCCCAGGACAGAACCCTGTGGCACCCCACTGGTCACATCTTTCCAAGATGAAGAGGAGCCATTGCTGAGCACCCTTTGGGTTCGGCCGGTCAACCAATTACAAATCCATTTAACAGTTAACTTGTCTAGCCCACATTTTACAAGTTTGTTTGCAAGAATGTCATGGGGAACCTTGTCAAAAGCCTTACTGAAATCAAGGTATGCGATATCCACAGTGTTCCCTTCATCTACCAAGCTGGTAATTTTATCAAAAAAAGAGATCAGATTAGTCTGGCATGACTTGTTACTCTGAAACCCATGTTGACTTTTTGTGATTATGGCATTGCCTTCTAAATGTTCACAGACTCTCTGTTTAATGGTCTGCTCTAGAATCTTCCCTGGTATTGATGTCAGACTAACTGGATAATAATTGTTGGGATCTTCTTTTTTCCCCTTTTTGAAGATGGGGATAACGTTTGCCCTCCTCCAGTCTGCTGGGACTTCTCCTGTTCTCCAGGAATTCTCAAAGATTATTGCCAATGGCTCTGAGATTATATTTGGCAGCTCTTTTAATACTCTTGGATGTAGTTCATCTGGTCCTGGAGATTTCAATTCATTTAGATTAAGAAGGTATTCCTGTACTACCTCTTTGCTTATTCTGTGCTGGATTTCCCCTATTGTGTCCTCTGTTCCTTTATCCTCAGGCTGGTCCCCCTTTTCCTTTTCTGAAAACACTGAGGCAAAGAAGGTGTTGAGTAATTCTGCCTTTTCTCTGTCCCGTTAGCATTTTGCCATCTTCTCTGCGTAGTGGCCCTACCATTTCCTTCTTCCTCCTTTTGCTGCGGACATACCCAAAAAAAAACCCTTTTTATTGTTCTTAACCTCTCTAGCAAGCCTGAGCTCATTCTGCACTTTAGCTTTTCTGACTTTACTCCTACATGTGTTCGCTATCTGTTTGAATTCTTCTTTGGTGATTTCCCCCTTTTTCCATTTCCTATACATGTTCCGTTTAAAACTTAGCTCTGTTGAAATTTCTTTAGTCATCCATCCTGGTTTCTTGAGACACTTCCCATTTTTCTTCCTCAATGGTACTGTCTGAAATTGTGCCTTCAGTATCTCCCTTTTGAGAAAGTCCCATCCATCTTGAGGTCTCTTCTCTTTTAGTATTCCTGACCATGGGATAACCCCCAGTATTTCCCTGAGTTTATTGAAATCAGCTCTCCTAAAGTCAAGAATGTGTGTCTGACTATGCCTGGCTTCTCCTTTCCATTGCATAACAAACTCCAGGAGAACATGATCACTCTCACCTAAGGATCCCACCACTTGCACCCCATTAACCAGGTCATCCCTGTTGGTTAGGATCAGATCTAAAATAGCTGACCCCCTTGTTGCCTCTTCCACCTTTTGGACCATGAAATTGTCTTCTAGGCAAGTAAGGAATTTGCTAGACCTTGAAGTTTTGGTTGAGTTAGATTTCCAGCAAATATCAGGATAGTTGAAGTCACCCATCACTACTACATCTCTCCTTTCTGCGTGTGTGTTCATCTGTTCTAGAAAGGCATCATCCAATTCCTCCATCTGACTTGGGGGTCTGTAGTAGAGTCCCACAATAACATCCGTGTTGTTTCCCTCCCCTTTAATTTTTATCCAGATGCTCTCCACCTGGCTTCCAGTATTGATGTCATGGATCCCTTCACTGGTGTAAATATCCCTGACATATAATGCTATTCCTCCTCCTCTCTCGTTTGGCCTGTTTCTCTTATAAAGGTTATACCCCTCGATTCCTACATTCCAATCATGAGACTCATCCCACCAGGTTTCAGTAATGCCTATTATATCATACTTGCTTTGTAGTGCTAGGAGTTCAAGTTCATCTTGCTTATTTCCCATGCTCTGTGCATTAGTGTAGAGACATCTAAGACCATGTGTTCCCTTTACTTGCTGCCTGTGCAAGTTTTTTTGCCTCCCACTGTTGGATTCTTGCACTGTTTGGTTTGTTCCCTCTATGACAGCTTGACTATTTTCTCCAGCTCTTTTGCCTTCCAGAATACTGTCTCCCTCCCCCATATGACTTAGTTTAAAGCCCTCCTTACCTTTAACTTTATTTACTACTTCTATAACAATTTGTAATTTCTACCTAAAAGTGGCTTTAAATAGTAGTTAACAGTAGTTTGACAGAAGTAATTGGGAGTATTTTCATAATTATTATGGGAAAGTGTATAGCTTTAATTACTTTTAAATAGCCATTTTCCCTCCAAACTGCTAGTCTTGAAAATAAACATATTAAGATATTTCATGTTGTCCCTGTTAAGTAAATTAAAAGAACAGTTTACTGAAGGATCTCGAATACTCCAGCACACATCTGTGGGAAATCAAAGCCAGCCTGTAAACAGGACACTTGGTTCAGCCCTTCCTACTCTCTTGGTGTCACTGCTCTTTCTGGGCCAGGCCAAACTGCTATATCTACAGACAACTCCCTGAAGAATATATGCCCTTACAAGTCCATTTCAGGGAGGGAAGGTCAGTTGCTACAC